>OX244282.1:7055000-16444000 GCA_945867215.1 Epinotia demarniana | reverse complement strand
TCAGAGTGTCGGCCGGTACACTGACGGGGAAAGCACTAGCGACTGACTCCACCTCAGCCATGCATCCTCTCGCGGTGCTCCGCCGCTTAGGATTGGGGGTGATTTTTTATTGAGGTTTTCTTCCTCGCGGCCCGGCCAGTTAAGGCAAGGCCCCCGGTGCTCGTCAGAAGCCGCATAACATGACTACGGCCTCGTGACAAGCAACGGTTGGTCCGACGTCGACTTAATGTCGAGTGCACCTGGCACATCGTCGCACCCGTCGCCACCATTTCTGGTTCGACCCTAAGTAAACGGTGCAAAGCACCTCCGCCACTGCCCTGCGGTTGCACAGCAACCGGAACAGGCTGCATCCCCTGCTACCTCAGATGAGCTGAGGCAGCCGGGAGCAGCGCACTTCGAAACACGACATTGAAGCCTACGCAGGAGAAACTCACTGCAACTGCCACCTGTGACTGATAGTTAGCAGAGGGAACATAGCGAACGCGCAACTGAGCGGCTATCTTCCCCCTCCCAGGGTGCACCACGAGGAGGTCTACCAGTCCATGCACCCCAACCTAACCTAACCTAACCTAACCTAACCTAACCTTTTTTTTTTTTTTTTTTTTTTTTTTTTTTTTTTTTTTTTTTTCGCGCTGGGAAAATGCGTTTATCCCCCCTAGCCTCAAGAGTCTAGGGAGGCGCATACCCCCCGGGCCTGGGGGAGGCCAAGGTGGGGGGTTATGTGGGGCTCTCTCCTCCCGCAACCCCCTCCGAGGTAGTCGGAGGGAGGGGAGGAGAACTACCCACTAAAAACCCAGCGGCGTTACCCTCACTGCCGTTGTAGGGGGACGCCATGGGGTCGCAAGCATTCTACCACGACGTCCCCCCGGCTGCCCCGGTATTACACCGGTGCACCCTCGCGCCGAAGGAGGGAAGGGTTGGCAACGCAACAACCCCTCCCCCAGACGTGTAGGGCCTTAAGTGTGGGTCCCCAACCCACAGGCCCTACTGTGGGAGTAGGCGGTTGATATATTGCAGCCGCCTCCTCCCCATCCGTCTGCGCCGGAGCGGATGCGCGTCAGCTCTTTCTTCACGCTCCCGCTCCGCTTGCTCTTTCTGCGACATTACTTCTTCCGCGAAGTTTGCCGCTGCCTCCCACGATCTCTCGCTGCTCAGCATACAGCTCACAACACTGTGCAGCGAGAGATCGTCCGTCCCCAGCGCCGCAACCAGTGCACTGCGCTCCACGACCCAGCTCTGACATTCCACCAGAGTGTGCTGGGCCGTATCGTCCGCCGCACCGCAGTGGTGGCAGACTGGGGTCTGCTCCCTCCTAATGTTGTGCAGGTAATGACCGAAGCAGCCATGCCCGGTCATTACCTGCACCAACCTGAACGTAAGGCTACCCGTTTTGCGGTCCAGCCAACCCTCTAAGGACGGGAGGATTGCCCCTATGGTTCGCGTGCCATAGGGGGAGTCCTCCAGCATTTCTTTCCAGCGGTCCCGCTCCCGCTGGACCGCCATCCGTCGCCTTTCGGCAACCTCTTGGGGAGCCAGGCGCTCTTCGCTCGTCCTGGCCTCTACCCGCTCTCTGTGACGCTCCGCCAGCAGCCTCGCGTCCAGCTCCCATGGCGGTGTTCCGGCTAGAGCGCACGCAGCCGCGAACGACACCGTCCGGAAGCATCGGCCCATTCTCTGGGTGATTACCCTCTGTGGTCTTCGGAGGAGAGCCCTCGTCCTCTCTGCCAGTCGGTCTGCCCATATCGGCGCCCCGTACAGTGCCATGCTACGCACCACGTTAGCAAAGAGACGCCGACATGGGGCCTTTGGGCCGCCTATATTTGGTAAGAGGCGGCCCAACGCAGCCGCGGTGCCGACGAGTCGGGGAGCTAGTTGTGAGAAATGCTCCCCGAAATCCCACTTGCGATCCAGGATTAGACCCAAGTATTTGATATGGGCCTTGACCTGGACCACTTCACCCCCAACGGGGATCGTCTCGACGGCACGTAGCCGCCAACCTCTCACTCCAAAGACCACTGCGTCCGTTTTTGCAAGTGCAACCCTGAGGCCCAGGAGACTGATCCGCCCAACAATCAGCTCCGTGGCCACCGTTACCCTTCTTAGGGTCTCCCTCAATTCTTTACCCCGCACGGCGACCATGGTGTCATCTGCATAGCAGATTGTCACCATGCGGGGGAGCTGTGCGCCGCGGATTGCCCAGTCGAAGCCGATGTTCCACAGTAGGGGTCCCAGCACCGACCCCTGCGGAACACCGCACTCCATCCGCCTCTCTAGACGACCACTGTTTCCGTCGTAGAGCACTACCCTTTCAGACAGGTAGTGCTCCACGATTGCCCTCAGATATGGAGGCACATTGTGGTAGCGGAGTGCCTCCTTAATTACCTCGTAAGGGAGGGAGCCAAAAGCGTTGGCAATATCCAGTGATACTGCAATGGCTCCCTCTCTTTTTTCCACTGCAAGGTCGCTGAACTTTTTCAGTGTGCCCACTGCGTCGATCGTGGACCGCCCCTCCCGGAACCCGAACTGTCTGTCACTAATGTTCGGGCCCGTGTCCTCCAGATGGCCCAAAATGCGGCGCGCTATAATGCGCTCGAGCATTTTGCCCACTTCATCCAGAAGGACGATAGGGCGGTACCCTGAAGGAGAGTCAGCTGGACGACCCTCCTTCCGCAGCAGGCACAGTCTTCCCTCTTTCCAGCATTTAGGGAATATCCCCTCCTTGAGGCAGTCATCAAAAATGTCCCGCAGTCGGACCCCCAGGTGTTTCATCACCAGGGGAATAAGCTTCCCTGGCACACCATCAGGCCCCGGGGCCTTTCTGCGAGACTTGAGGCGGATGACTGCCCCTAGGATTTCCAGGTCAGTGACTGTGGGCGCTTCACCCAGGTTCTCCCTCTCGCTTGTCGGCACCGCCATGACAGGAGGCGTAAAGGCCGGTGCTGCCGGGAAGAGACCCTCTACCACCCTCGCAAGGAGTTCCGGCTCGAGTGACTCCATGGGGGGAGCGTGTTTCAACTTGTTTCTAACGATCTTGTACGGTCGCCCCCATGGGTCCGCATCAAGTGTGCATATGAACTCCTCGCGGGCTTCATCTTTTCTTTTGGAGATGGCAGTGGTGAGGGCCCCTTTTGCTGCATGTAAGGCTCCCAGCAGCACTTCCTCCTCCTCTGCGGTGTGTCGCCGGCGCCTGCATCGGGTATAGTCCCGCCTGGCGGCATTTGCGGTGGCTCGAAGGGCCGCTATCTCCTCCGACCACCAATAAACGCTCCGTTTACTGGGCAGCCGCTTCGCCCTCTTCATTCCAGCGTCGCACACGGTCGTTAGTGACTTGCGGAAGTGGACTGCCCGCTCCTCTACACCCAATGCAGACGGCGGAGCCGCACACCAGGCTTCTATAATGGCAGCCTCATTTGCCATAATCCTGTCCAGGCTGGCCAGTGACCACCGCGGAAAACTACTACCGGCGCATCGCCCGGGTGAAATAGGCGGCGGCGGGACCCCTACCAACGGGCCGACCCTCATCCGAATGTAAACGTGGTCGGAGAGGGTCTCCACATTCTCCATGACCCGCCAGTCACCAATCCTACCGGCGACGACAGGAGTCGCCATCGTTATGTCAACGATGGACCCCCCCTGCCGCCGCACGCAGGTGTTAGTATTTCCCCGATTAACGATTGCCAGTCCCATGGCTACCGCCCAGTCCCTAAGCGCCGCGCCCCTCGCATCATCAACCGGGGAACCCCAAGCCGCACTCTTGGCGTTGAGGTCTCCCATTAATAGTACCGGCTTCGGTGCGACCCTCCTTATCACCCTACTCAGGCTTCCCAGGTGCCTCTCAAAGTCTCTGAGTGGCCGGTTGGGGGAAAAGTAGGTGCCCACAATCACCATACTCTCCCACTTGGCCGCTACATAGCCTGGCCCCCTGTCTACCAGCACTAGGGTAGGGAAGTTGCCGACAGCCGGGACTATAATGGCCACACTCCCGTCCAATGCCCCTGCCCAGTTGGGCTGAGGAGGGACACACCACGGCTCAGCGACCACCGCTACGCTTACACTCCACTCCGCCATGACCTGCGTGACCAGATCTTGCGCGCGGGCTGAGTGGTTAGCATTCGTTTGTAAGGCTTCGTGTTGGCGTAGCGGCATTAAGTGTCCATTTTTTGTCCCTCGTCAGCCTGTTCGGCATCTCTTTCGTTGCGCCCTTGGGTCCGGACAAGGTCCTGCCTTCCTCTTGTTTGTGGGGGGTTGCACCCTTGGCCTCCCATTCTGTGACTGGCTCGGCACCTGACGTGATGGCACACCGCGCAGAAGGGTGCCTCCGTGCAGGATGCTGCCTTATGCCCCGGCTTGCTGCATCGGAAGCAGAGCTGGCTCCTCTCTACCTCCGACGGGCACATGGCTCTGGTGTGTCCCGTTCCCATGCATCTATAGCAGCGAAATGGTGCCGGGTCTAGTGCCTGAACCTGCGCACTGGACCACCCCACCTGCAGCCTCCCACCCTCGCAAATCTTTTTTGCCACTGTTACCGGGCACCTCACAAGCGTCGAGCCGGATCCGTTGAAGGCGAAGCGAATGGAGCCCACTTTCACTTCCTCAACTCCGCAACTACCCCTGGCCGCGACTGCCGTCGCCACTGCGTCAGGGGTCGCAGACTCAATGAGCCCCGATACCCTCATACCGGCCATCTTCATGGGCCTGTAGACCCTGGCATCATTCCCGACGAGGCTCTCTATTTTCTCTCGCAGAAAATCAGCCGCCCTACCGTTGTCTGCATTGGGAACCTCGATAATACGGGCCCCGTCAGCCGTCTTGCGCACCCTCACGTGTTCCAAACCCACTTCAGCCAGTCCAAAAGACGTAGTTACCCTCGTGAGGATCGAGGCATAGGAAGCCTCTGACTCTGGCTTTAGGGCCACAACTATGGCGGCCGTGGAAGGGACGGCCAGTCCACGGCTTGGCCGTTTCGTCACTGGCTTCGGTGCAAGTTGAGATGCCGCTGCCGTCGCTTTTTTAGCCTTATTTCCGGCCTTCCTCCCCACCACATCCCTCCACTCCGAGTTGGTTTGTGGTTGTGCCGGTAGCTGGGTTTCCGGTGGTGGCACCGACCCCGTTTGTGAAACCTGATTCGTTGTTTTCCCCTTCTTTTTTTTCTTACCCTTCTTCTTGTTCTTACCCGCTGCTGTGGACGCGCCGGTATTGGCAGGGGGCATTAATGTAGCCCCTGTATCGGCCCTTTTTGGTGCCAGCCCTCTTGCTGCCGTCGTTGGCTGCACAGAGGAAGGGCCCTGTTGCCTCTCCACTTCCCTTTCGGTCTCTGCCCTCCTGCGGTCCGCAGCCAAAGGCGGGCGCAGGATCGGGGCAGGTGGAAGAAGGCTCTTGACCTCCCCGATTCTCACATTAATTATTTCTCCTAGCGACACAAGGAGGTCCCTTTTTAGGTCCTCCTTGAGCTCCGCTAGGAGATCCGTCACAGCCGACGCTGGGTTTTCGTCAGGCTTGGACACTGCAGGCCGGTTAGCCCTCTCCGAAAACGCTGTTCTTAGGGCCTTCGTTTCCTCCGTTAAGTGGGCCAGCTGTTCCCTCATCCTTTTGTTGTCGGCTTTGAGGACCCGGATTTCGTCATCTCCATCGCGCGTCTGCAGGTTCTCCGCACCCAGCAGGATTTCCCGGCATGCACGGTTGATCCGGCCGTGAACCCTTCCACTCAGGTTACCCGACTTCCGAGTCTCCTCTATTATCGCGTGGGCCTCTTTGCGGATGACGTCTAAGACGCGATCACTTGGTGCCAGAGTTGGTGAAGCACGCCCCTCGTCTAACGGGCTTCTTTCGCGGCCCTCAGGGATAACAGAAAGGTTGTTCCCTTTTCCCAACCTCCCATTAACTCTCCCACATGTCTGTGCCACGGCCCTCCCTCTGCGAGCCGTATTGACCTTGGCCCCATTTTCGGGCGTTGGGTCATCAGGCTGGTCCAAGTGCCCTCTTTTTCTTTCACTATCCGATAGCCGGGTCAAAAGAACTATCGGTTGCTGAACTTCCGCACTAAGATCAATAGCTTCAGCACGCACTTTAGGGGTGCCCCCTTTCGCCACCAAATTCAAAATGTCCGTTTCCTTGCCATAGTCGTCGTTGGTATCTACCGTTTTTGTATTTTTATTTTTAGTTGCCATTTGAAATCCCACGAGTATGGGGGAAAAACGGTCCACCTAGGCAGTGCCCCCTGTACCTAAGGTAACCCTATTTACTCTGGAGGTCGGGCGGTGTCCAGAGGTTTTTACGACTTCACTGTCGGGTTTTTAAAGGGATTTCCTTCCCGCGGGCCGGCCAATTAAGGCAAGCCCTCCGGTCCGCGCGCAAATGCTGGCACCTCCCGTACCCCATACCGCCCCTGATGGGGGTCGTTGGGAGAGTGCTGCGGGTTCCGGGATTTAAGGGGAGCTGGCGTAGACTCCCCTGTGGTTTGTTAGAACCACTACTCCTCCGACTTTCGTCCTTCCTCCTCTTTGGTCGCTCATCTCCTACGCCTTCTGGTGATCAGAAGGATGTGGAGAGAGCCCCTTGCCCTCCTGTTGTGCCGCTCTTAGTCTGGCTCCTCCCCCCTCGCCTTCCCGGTATGGGTAGCCCTGTCCGGTATAGCCTCGGGGATCCTAGGAACACACAAGCCCCCCCACCACGACAAGGTGGCAGCACCTCGGGGGGGAACCTAACCTAACCTTTTTTTTTTTTTTTTGTTTTCCCAGGGGAAATCCGTTATGGATCCCACCTGGTTCGGGAGAAACCAAGTGGGTATGTCCGACTCCCACGGACTAAAACCCCTGGGGTGTTCCTTCGCTCGCCATTGGACGGGGTTCCGGGAACGCGGTTGCACACCGTTACCCTGTCTGCGCTGCCCTCGCGGGCCCGACTCCAGGGGCCGAGGCACTAATGCCCCGGGCCCACTCCGCTGAAGACTTCACGGAACACTCGCAAAGTCTTCCAGCTCAGGACCTCTTAATGCGAGTGATAGCCTCCCTATCCATCACCCGCAGGTCCTCATCATGACGGAAGCATACGGCCAGCATAGGCCGCACGCCGCCTGCCAGGTCTTCGGCGACGTTGTGGGGGTGCGTTTGCGTCGCCTTCGCGCTCGCGCTCCGCCATCTCCTTTCGCGACATCACCGCGTCGCTGAACTCGACCACTGCCGTCCAGAACTCCTCGCTGCTGGCCATTTTGGCAACCAACGCCGGCAGTGACAGGTCACTCCCAACAGCCGCGGACAGGATAGCGCGGGGTTCCGCCCATGCAGGGCACTCCGAGCGCGTGTGTTCGGCCGTGTCCGCTGCCCTTCCTCCGCAATGGTGACATGCCACTGTCGGCTCCCTGCCCACCACCACACACAGGTACTTGCCAAAGCAGCCATGCCCAGTCAAGAGCTGCGCGAGATGGAAGGTTGGGGCACCGTGTTTCCGTTCGACCCACTGTTTCAGAACGGGCCGAACCGCCGCCACTAGTTCCCGACTTGCGCCCGGGACTGCAAGTCTCTCCGACCACTTATCAAAGAGAACATCGTGTGCCGCCTCCCGCCACTGCTGGACTTCTCGTGGATGGGGCCAGTTTTCCTCCTCCCTTGCTGCCAAAACCCGCCAGTATACCTCGGAAAGAACCTCGGCATCGAGGTCCCATGGCGGGCACCCAGCAAGGAGGCAAGCTCCGGCGTGCGAGACTGTGCGGTATGCCCGAGCCACCCTTAGCGCGATGACCCTCTGCGGGCGACGCAAAAAAGCGACGTTTCGGGGGCCCAAAGCGTCCGCCCATATTGGCGCCCCATAAAGCGCCATAGAGCGCACTACTCCAATGTATAGGCGACGGCATGCCCCTCCTGGCCCACCAAGATTGGGCAAGATCCGCCCCAAAGCTGCGGCCGCAGCCATCAACCTCGGAGCCAAGCGCCGGAAATGCTCCTCGAACTTCCACCTGCCGTCGAGGACAAGTCCCAGGTACTTCATCGTCGACCCGACGGCGATGGAAGTCCCTCCAACTATGATGGCCAGATCCCGCGGCGGCGCGTTGCGAGGCCTATGAAAGGCCAGGGCCTCTGATTTATGGAGGGCCACCTCCAGACCCAGCGCCCGGATTCGGTGAACCACATGCGCCACTCCCGCAGTGGCAAGGTATCCCACCTCCCGATATGTGCTACCACGGGCTAAAACGAGGGTGTCATCAGCGTAGCAGGTTACGCTGACCCCCCGCAATGTGGCCCCGCGCAGCACCCAGTCGTAACCGATGTTCCACAGGAGCGGCCCTAGAACCGAACCCTGTGGAACACCGCACGACATGGCTCTGTACTCCCATCCGTCCTTCGTCGGGTATGCTACTCTCCTCTCCGCGAAGTAATCGGCAACCACCGCTTGCAGGTACGCAGGAACACCGTGGTACCGTAAAGCCGCCTTTACAGTTTCCCAGGGCAGGGTGTTAAAGGCATTTGAAATGTCTAAGGACACAGCCATTACCACCCCGCCTTGAGATACTCCCTCTTCCGCGATGGCTCTTACGCGAGCAATTGCACCCAACGTCGAGCGGCCAGGGCGAAAACCATATTGCCACTCGCTCAGACCCCGCTCCATGGTTTCGACGAGACGGTTCGCGATCACGCGCTCAAATAGTTTACACGTCTCGTCGAGGAGCACGATGGGACGGTAAGCCGAAGGCTGGTCAGGCGGGCGCCCCTCCTTGCGCAGCAACACGAGTTTACCCGTTTTCCACCTCCGTGGGAACTTCCCTTGCGCCAGACACGCACTAAATAAAGCGCACACATCGCCACCCATTTCTTTCAGGGCCACGGCCAACGCGCGCCCCGGTATGCCGTCCAGCCCTGGGGCGGTCTTCTTGGATTGGAGTCTCAAGAGAGCAGCGCCGAATTCCGCGTCGGTTACCGGAGGCACCTCTAACTCCGCCTCTGGTGCTTCATTGGCGGACATGGCCGGCGGCACAAACTGATCTCTCTCAGGGAAGAGAGTCCCCACAACCTGACCCAGGAGATCCGGCTGGAGACTGCTGGTCAGTGGGGGAGCCCATGGCCGGAGTTTCTGCCTCACGGCGCGATACGGCCTGCCCCACGGATCTCGGTCAAGCATCCCCAGCCATTCTTCCCAGGCAGCCTCCTTTGCTTGTGCAATGGCCGTCTGGAGGGCCTTACAGGCAGACCTGTATGCCTCATACAAGACATCCTCCTGGACCAGATTGCGAATCCGCCTTCTCCGGCTTCGAGTGTATCGGCGCCGAGCGGCCACGCAAGCGCGCCGCAGCTGCCGGAGCTCTGGGCGCCACCAGTATGCTCTGCGCCTTGGCGGAAATGGCTTCATCCTAGGCATAGCGGCATCGCACACCCGAGTTATGGCAGTAACAAGTCGTTCGGCCTCATGGTCGACCTGGTCCACCGACCCGGACCCCCAGGACTCGACTATGGCCGCCTCCCTGGCCAGCTGCCTGTCAAGGCGACTCAGGACCCACCGCGGGCCATCCCCAACAGAGGACCAGTTCCCTTCCTGCGCAGGCAGAGGGGCATTGGCGACGTCGAAGCGGATATACCGGTGGTCCGATAGAGTCTCCTCATTTACCTCCACCCTCCAATCCTGAACACGGCGGGCCAGGGCGTGGGACGCAAACGTGATGTCTACGATCGATTCGCCCTGTCGCCGCACGCAAGTGCTCTCCGATCCCCTGTTGATAATCGCCAACCCCAGGGACACCGCCCAGTCGAGCAGCACTTCTCCCCGCGCATTAGTTACTGGAGATCCCCACGCTGTTGATTTGGCGTTGAAATCGCCAGCAACAAGCACGGGGGCGGGGAGTACCCGTCCAATCAGAGCCCCGATTTCCACAAGCAGTTGCTCAAAGTCGGCGAGGCTCCGATTGGGCGAAAAATATACCCCAACAATGGTCATTCCGTCTAAGACCGCCAGAACATAGCCCCGACCCCTCACCGCCCCTTCTAAAATCGGGCAGCCGGCACTTGCAGGGGCTATAAGCGCCACTGACTCGTCGCGGTCGGCGACCCAGCCATCCCGAGTGGGTACGAAGTAGGGCTCCGAGACCACGGCCACCTTAATCTGCCACTCTGCCATTGTCTGGATCAATAGATCCTGAGCTCTGGTCGAGTGGTTTATGTTCGCCTGTAAAACCTTGAGTGCCATTATTGCACGACGTCCATCAGATCCGCCTCTGGAGCCCGTTGCGAAGACTGAGAGGGGGCAGAGCCACCATCCCCTGTCTTGTTGCCAACAGCCCTCTTTCCCTTTTGGGAGTGCCCTCCGACGCAGCCTTTGGCACCAAGCGAGTGTGCCGCAGGCTTGCCAGCCGCCGCGCAGATGGCGCAATTCGCTTCAGAAGCGGTGCACTCACGGGCCTTGTGGCCCGCTTTCCCACAGCGATAGCATAGGCCGCTGCGGTCCACATCACATGCACAATTGACTCCTACGTGGCCTGTCTCCAGACATCTGTAGCAGCGCAGTGGCCTGGCCTCGAGCAACTGAACTCGTGCCGAAACCCAGCCCACCTTTATGCGGCCAACCTCTACCACTCTCTTAGCCGCTACTACTGGGCAGCTGAGCCACATCGATCCCGAGCCTCTCTGGCCACGGGAGATCACGCCCGGTCTTATGGCCTCGGCGGCACAGCCCCCTTCCGCACATACAGCTGCTACGACTTCCTCTGCCCTTGAAGAGTCATCTAGGCCCGTGACTCGGATCTCCGCACACTTCACTGGACGGTGAACGTGAACCACATCAGCGCTGAGGGCCTGCCGGAGCTTTTCAGCAAGCGCATCTGCTGCTTTCTCCGGGTTTTCCGTGCCGGGAGGAATCTCCAGCATGCGGGCTCCAGTCGCCGTCGTACGGAAGCGTACTGAAGTTAAACCCACCTCCTCGAGCTTGATGCGGCTCCTGGCTTCAGCTAGCACTGTCTCATATTTAAGCCCTTTTTCGATGGCCTCTGGCTTCAAAGTGAGCGTAATCGCCGCTGTGCGTGGCGGGCGTAGTTTTTTCTTGCGTTTGGGCGGGGCTTTCTTCGAAACAGTACCCACCTTAGGTGTTCCACCCGCCATCTTGGCCGCCTTCTTAGCGTTCTTGCTAACCTTGGTGCTCCAGGTCTCTTGAGCGCTAGTGGACTCCACGGGCGGGGGCGCCGATCGCTGCAATGCAGCCTCCTTGGCAGCCAAGGTCTTTTTCTTGGCCCGCTTCTGCTTTGCTCTAGGCTTGTGGGGAGCTGCAGCAGAAGCTGCACCCGCCACTGACTCAAGGGGATTTGACGGGCCATTGTCACTAACATCGGGGTTAGAAACGGGCGCTGGACTCGCCACCATGTCGCATGCGGGTGCAGCGTCTGTGACGCTCAATTCTTGAGGAGGCCGAGGTCCAGCATTTTGATGACCTCGCCGGTTAGCGGCTAGCGAAGGCCGCCTTCCGGGTTCCGGTAGCAGCCGACATTCAATGCTTTCCAGGCGGGCATTTAACATCGTACTGAACTGCTCACGGTTAGCGCGCGACACCTCTTCAATGAGTTTCCGCATTTCTGGCTCTGTCGCCGCAGCAGGCTGGCCGCGCATTTGTGCTACCTCCTTTCTCAGCTCCGCCAGCTGCCACGATAGCTTTGTATTTGCCGATTCCAGGCGGGCAACTTCATCGGTCACAGTGAGAGACCTCATCTCCGTGAAGTTCTTCCTCACTGTGGCTATCACTCCCTTCAGGACTTTCACATAGGTGCCCTTCAGATTCCCTGACTTATCAACTACTTTTGTTGCAATTTCCAGGGCCTCCTCAACTTCAGCAGCAAGGGTGGCCGATGTTTGCGTCGGGACCTGCCCGTCACCCTGGGCTTGGCGGTTCAACCGGCGATCCTGGCTCTCATTTGCGGCCACCTCAACTGCCATATTGTACGCGTCCACTTCGTCCTCCAGTTGGAGCTGCTTCTCCAGGGCCCTCTCAGACGAGATCTCCGTCTGGCGCTTGAAGAACCCACCGTATTCATCTGTTGTGCGCGTCCTGCCCCTGCCCCGTTTTGATGCCGGCTTCAGGAAATGCCTGACACTCTCCAGGGTGGCTTCTCCTACTCTCAGGGCTTCTCCTTCACTTTCGGAGCCCGTGAGTGTGAGTTCATCTGCTGGCCGCTTCTCACCCTTCCTCCAGAACTTTCCAAATGTTGTTGGTGTTGGTGTTGGATATTCTGTAAACGTCCGCATGCTCATTACTGACGACTCGGAGTCCGATAGCCGTGTAAGAGGGTCCTCCACGTAACCTAACCTAACCTAACCTAACCTAACCTAACCTAACCTAACCTAACCTAACCTAACCTAACCTAACCTAACCTAACCTTTTTTTTTTTTTTTTTTTTTTTTTTTTTTTTTTTTTTTCGCGCTGGGAAAATGCGTTTATCCCCCCTAGCCTCAAGAGTCTAGGGAGGCGCATACCCCCCGGGCCCGGGGGAGGCCAAGGTGGGGGGTTATGTGGGGCTCTCTCCTCCCGCAACCCCCTCCGAGGTAGTCGGAGGGAGGGGAGGAGAACTACCCACTAAAAACCCAGCGGCGTTACCCTCACTGCCGTTGTAGGGGGACGCCATGGGGTCGCAAGCATTCTACCACGACGTCCCCCCGGCTGCCCCGGTATTACACCGGTGCACCCTCGCGCCGAAGGAGGGAAGGGTTGGCAACGCAACAACCCCTCCCCCAGACGTGTAGGGCCTTAAGTGTGGGTCCCCAACCCACAGGCCCTACTGTGGGAGTAGGCGGTTGATATATTGCAGCCGCCTCCTCCCCATCCGTCTGCGCCGGAGCGGATGCGCGTCAGCTCTTTCTTCACGCTCCCGCTCCGCTTGCTCTTTCTGCGACATTACTTCTTCCGCGAAGTTTGCCGCTGCCTCCCACGATCTCTCGCTGCTCAGCATACAGCTCACAACACTGTGCAGCGAGAGATCGTCCGTCCCCAGCGCCGCAACCAGTGCACTGCGCTCCACGACCCAGCTCTGACATTCCACCAGAGTGTGCTGGGCCGTATCGTCCTCCGCACCGCAGTGGTGGCAGACTGGGGTCTGCTCCCTCCTAATGTTGTGCAGGTAATGACCGAAGCAGCCATGCCCGGTCATTACCTGCACCAACCTGAACGTAAGGCTACCCGTTTTGCGGTCCAGCCAACCCTCTAAGGACGGGAGGATTGCCCCTATGGTTCGCGTGCCATAGGGGGAGTCCTCCAGCATTTCTTTCCAGCGGTCCCGCTCCCGCTGGACCGCCATCCGTCGCCTTTCGGCAACCTCTTGGGGAGCCAGGCGCTCCTCGCTCGTCCTGGCCTCTACCCGCTCTCTGTGACGCTCCGCCAGCAGCCTCGCGTCCAGCTCCCATGGCGGTGTTCCGGCTAGAGCGCACGCAGCCGCGAACGACACCGTCCGGAAGCATCGGCCCATTCTCTGGGTGATTACCCTCTGTGGTCTTCGGAGGAGAGCCCTCGTCCTCTCTGCCAGTCGGTCTGCCCATATCGGCGCCCCGTACAGTGCCATGCTACGCACCACGTTAGCAAAGAGACGCCGACATGGGGCCTTTGGGCCGCCTATATTTGGTAAGAGGCGGCCCAACGCAGCCGCGGTGCCGACGAGTCGGGGAGCTAGTTGTGAGAAATGCTCCCCGAAATCCCACTTGCGATCCAGGATTAGGCCCAAGTATTTGATATGGGCCTTGACCTGGACCACTTCACCCCCAACGGGGATCGTCTCGACGGCACGTAGCCGCCAACCTCTCCCTCCGAAGACCACTGCGTCCGTTTTTGCAAGTGCAACCCTGAGGCCCAGGAGACTGATCCGCCCAACAATCAGCTCCGTGGCCACCGTTACCCTTCTTAGGGTCTCCCTCAATTCTTTACCCCGCACGGCGACCATGGTGTCATCTGCATAGCAGATTGTCACCATGCGGGGGAGCTGTGCGCCGCGGATTGCCCAGTCGAAGCCGATGTTCCACAGTAGGGGTCCCAGCACCGACCCCTGCGGAACACCGCACTCCATCCGCCTCTCTAGACGACCACTGTTTCCGTCGTAGAGCACTACCCTTTCAGACAGGTAGTGCTCCACGATTGCCCTCAGATATGGAGGCACATTGTGGTAGCGGAGTGCCTCCTTAATTACCTCGTAAGGGAGGGAGCCAAAAGCGTTGGCAATATCTAACCTAACCTAACCTTTTTTTTTTTTTTTTTTTTTTTTTTTTTACGTGGGGAAATGCCTTTATGCATCCTGCCTGGCCGGGGAAGCCAGAACAGGTATGTCGGACTCCCGGGAACCGCCCGGACTACCGACTAAAACCCCACGGTGTTCCTTCTCGCTGCTTGTGGCGGAGCCACGGGAACGCTTGCGCACACATCCGCGACTCCGCCAGCAGCTGTCCTTAAATTGGACCCGTCACAGGGGGGGATGTTGTTCCAGCCCCAGACACGTCGCTAGGAGCGTACCTGAACACTCGGCACGCTCTCCAACCCGAGGACCTCTTCCATTTGGGTGATAAGCGTCCTCACGCCTATCACCTGGAGGACCTCGCTAGGGCGGCAATCGGCGATCGTGGGCCAATCGCCTGCGCCCAACTTTCTTGCGCCGCATCGGGTGGGCGTCTACGTCTTCCTCCCGTGCGCGCTCGGCTGACTCCTTTTCCGCCATAACCTCTTCGCAGAAAGAGGCTACTGCTTGCCAACTCCTTTTTAACCTTTTTTTTTTTTTTTTTTTTTTGTTTTCCCAGGGGAAATCCGTTATGGATCCCACCTGGTTCGGGAGAAACCAAGTGGGTATGTCCGACTCCCACGGACTAAAACCCCTGGGGTGTTCCTTCGCTCGCCATTGGACGGGGTTCCGGGAACGCGGTTGCACACCGTTACCCTGTCTGCGCTGCCCTCGCGGGCCCGACTCCAGGGGCCGAGGCACTAATGCCCCGGGCCCACTCCGCTGAAGACTTCACGGAACACTCGCGAAGTCTTCCAGCTCAGGACCTCTTAATGCGAGTGATAGCCTCCCTATCCATCACCCGCAGGTCCTCATCATGACGGAAGCATACGGCCAGCATAGGCCGCACGCCGCCTGCCAGGTCTTCGGCGACGTTGTGGGGGTGCGTTTGCGTCGCCTTCGCGCTCGCGCTCCGCCATCTCCTTTCGCGACATCACCGCGTCGCTGAACTCGACCACTGCCGTCCAGAACTCCTCGCTGCTGGCCATTTTGGCAACCAACGCCGGCAGTGACAGGTCACTCCCAACAGCCGCGGACAGGATAGCGCGGGGTTCCGCCCATGCAGGGCACTCCGAGCGCGTGTGTTCGGCCGTGTCCGCTGCCCTTCCTCCGCAATGGTGACATGCCACTGTCGGCTCCCTGCCCACCACCACACACAGGTACTTGCCAAAGCAGCCATGCCCAGTCAAGAGCTGCGCGAGATGGAAGGTTGGGGCACCGTGTTTCCGTTCGACCCACTGTTTCAGAACGGGCCGAACCGCCGCCACTAGTTCCCGACTTGCGCCCGGGACTGCAAGTCTCTCCGACCACTTATCAAAGAGAACATCGTGTGCCGCCCTCCCGCCACTGCTGGACTTCTCGTGGATGGGGCCAGTTTTCCTCCTCCCTTGCTGCCAAAACCCGCCAGTATACCTCGGAAAGAACCTCGGCATCGAGGTCCCATGGCGGGCACCCAGCAAGGAGGCAAGCTCCGGCGTGCGAGACTGTGCGGTATGCCCGAGCCACCCTTAGCGCGATGACCCTCTGCGGGCGACGCAAAAAAGCGACGTTTCGGGGGCCCAAAGCGTCCGCCCATATTGGCGCCCCATAAAGCGCCATAGAGCGCACTACTCCAATGTATAGGCGACGGCATGCCCCTCCTGGCCCACCAAGATTGGGCAAGATCCGCCCCAAAGCTGCGGCCGCAGCCATCAACCTCGGAGCCAAGCGCCGGAAATGCTCCTCGAACTTCCACCTGCCGTCGAGGACAAGTCCCAGGTACTTCATCGTCGACCCGACGGCGATGGAAGTCCCTCCAACTATGATGGCCAGATCCCGCGGCGGCGCGTTGCGAGGCCTATGAAAGGCCAGGGCCTCTGATTTATGGAGGGCCACCTCCAGACCCAGCGCCCGGATTCGGTGAACCACATGCGCCACTCCCGCAGTGGCAAGGTATCCCACCTCCCGATATGTGCTACCACGGGCTAAAACGAGGGTGTCATCAGCGTAGCAGGTTACGCTGACCCCCCGCAATGTGGCCCCGCGCAGCACCCAGTCGTAACCGATGTTCCACAGGAGCGGCCCTAGAACCGAACCCTGTGGAACACCGCACGACATGGCTCTGTACTCCCATCCGTCCTTCGTCGGGTATGCTACTCTCCTCTCCGCGAAGTAATCGGCAACCACCGCTTGCAGGTACGCAGGAACACCGTGGTACCGTAAAGCCGCCTTTACAGTTTCCCAGGGCAGGGTGTTAAAGGCATTTGAAATGTCTAAGGACACAGCCATTACCACCCCGCCTTGAGATACTCCCTCTTCCGCGATGGCTCTTACGCGAGCAATTGCACCCAACGTCGAGCGGCCAGGGCGAAAACCATATTGCCACTCGCTCAGACCCCGCTCCATGGTTTCGACGAGACGGTTCGCGATCACGCGCTCAAATAGTTTACACGTCTCGTCGAGGAGCACGATGGGACGGTAAGCCGAAGGCTGGTCAGGCGGGCGCCCCTCCTTGCGCAGCAACACGAGTTTACCCGTTTTCCACCTCCGTGGGAACTTCCCTTGCGCCAGACACGCACTAAATAAAGCGCACACATCGCCACCCATTTCTTTCAGGGCCACGGCCAACGCGCGCCCCGGTATGCCGTCCAGCCCTGGGGCGGTCTTCTTGGATTGGAGTCTCAAGAGAGCAGCGCCGAATTCCGCGTCGGTTACCGGAGGCACCTCTAACTCCGCCTCTGGTGCTTCATTGGCGGACATGGCCGGCGGCACAAACTGATCTCTCTCAGGGAAGAGAGTCCCCACAACCTGACCCAGGAGATCCGGCTGGAGACTGCTGGTCAGTGGGGGAGCCCATGGCCGGAGTTTCTGCCTCACGGCGCGATACGGCCTGCCCCACGGATCTCGGTCAAGCATCCCCAGCCATTCTTCCCAGGCAGCCTCCTTTGCTTGTGCAATGGCCGTCTGGAGGGCCTTACAGGCAGACCTGTATGCCTCATACAAGACATCCTCCTGGACCAGATTGCGAATCCGCCTTCTCCGGCTTCGAGTGTATCGGCGCCGAGCGGCCACGCAAGCGCGCCGCAGCTGCCGGAGCTCTGGGCGCCACCAGTATGCTCTGCGCCTTGGCGGAAATGGCTTCATCCTAGGCATAGCGGCATCGCACACCCGAGTTATGGCAGTAACAAGTCGTTCGGCCTCATGGTCGACCTGGTCCACCGACCCGGACCCCCAGGACTCGACTATGGCCGCCTCCCTGGCCAGCTGCCTGTCAAGGCGACTCAGGACCCACCGCGGGCCATCCCCAACAGAGGACCAGTTCCCTTCCTGCGCAGGCAGAGGGGCATTGGCGACGTCGAAGCGGATATACCGGTGGTCCGATAGAGTCTCCTCATTTACCTCCACCCTCCAATCCTGAACACGGCGGGCCAGGGCGTGGGACGCAAACGTGATGTCTACGATCGATTCGCCCTGTCGCCGCACGCAAGTGCTCTCCGATCCCCTGTTGATAATCGCCAACCCCAGGGACACCGCCCAGTCGAGCAGCACTTCTCCCCGCGCATTAGTTACTGGAGATCCCCACGCTGTTGATTTGGCGTTGAAATCGCCAGCAACAAGCACGGGGGCGGGGAGTACCCGTCCAATCAGAGCCCCGATTTCCACAAGCAGTTGCTCAAAGTCGGCGAGGCTCCGATTGGGCGAAAAATATACCCCAACAATGGTCATTCCGTCTAAGACCGCCAGAACATAGCCCCGACCCCTCACCGCCCCTTCTAAAATCGGGCAGCCGGCACTTGCAGGGGCTATAAGCGCCACTGACTCGTCGCGGTCGGCGACCCAGCCATCCCGAGTGGGTACGAAGTAGGGCTCCGAGACCACGGCCACCTTAATCTGCCACTCTGCCATTGTCTGGATCAATAGATCCTGAGCTCTGGTCGAGTGGTTTATGTTCGCCTGTAAAACCTTGAGTGCCATTATTGCACGACGTCCATCAGATCCGCCTCTGGAGCCCGTTGCGAAGACTGAGAGGGGGCAGAGCCACCATCCCCTGTCTTGTTGCCAACAGCCCTCTTTCCCTTTTGGGAGTGCCCTCCGACGCAGCCTTTGGCACCAAGCGAATGTGCCGCAGGCTTGCCAGCCGCCGCGCAGATGGCGCAATTCGCTTCAGAAGCGGTGCACTCACGGGCCTTGTGGCCCGCTTTCCCACAGCGATAGCATAGGCCGCTGCGGTCCACATCACATGCACAATTGACTCCTACGTGGCCTGTCTCCAGACATCTGTAGCAGCGCAGTGGCCTGGCCTCGAGCAACTGAACTCGTGCCGAAACCCAGCCCACCTTTATGCGGCCAACCTCTACCACTCTCTTAGCCGCTACTACTGGGCAGCTGAGCCACATCGATCCCGAGCCTCTCTGGCCACGGGAGATCACGCCCGGTAACTCCTTTTTAACCTAACCTAACCTAACCTAACCTAACCTAACCTAACCTAACCTTTTTTTTTTTTTTTTTTTTTAGGAGAGGAAAAATGCGTTACGCATTCCACCAGGGTGTGGGGACGGACCCGGGTGGATATGTGGGACTCCTCGTTGTGGGCTAATGAGACCCCGAGTTTACCCACTAAAAAACCTCTCCGTCTGCCGTCTTCGTGCTTTAGCGGTGGGCTGAAGGAACGCTTCCGCTTTACTTCTCCAGCACCACCAGCACCGCTCCCATTTGTAGGAGGCCGCCTCCGGAGGTCCTGTTTGACCTCGGTCGTTTTGTGCCGGAGTTTACCGGCACCCGCTCGGAACCTGAGGGATGACAGGCGTCCCCATGCCTGTCACCCCGCTGACAGTCTACGGAGGCAGGCGGCGATCCTGCGCAGCTCGCCTTCGTCCTGCACGCCTGCGGCGCCGTGGGTCGGCCACTGGGTCGACCTCCCTGGCCCGTTCCGCCTGTTCCTTCTGCTGGACAACTGTCTCGCAGAAGGCCTTAACTGCTTGCCAAGACCTGTCGCTGTCAACCATGGATTTGACCACGGCTGGGAGCGACAGGTCCGGCCCCACTATGGCCATGAGGTCATTGCGCTCTGGCCTCCACGCTGGACACACCTCCAGCGTGTGCTGTGCCGTGTCGACCGCCGCGCCGCACTCGTGGCATTCCTCCGTCGGCTCTCTGCCGGCAACTTTGTGCAGGTATCTCCCGAAACATCCGTGTCCCGAGAGAACCTGCACGAGCCGGAAGGTCAGAGCCCCGTGTGCCCGCTCCAGCCACTGTGACAGGACCGGCCGGATCGCCTCGACTGTCCGAGCGCCCGCACTCGGCTGCCCCAGCCGGACCACCCACTCCGCGACTGCCTCGCGGGAGAGCGCCTCTCGCTTGGCCTCGACCTCTCGCGGTGCTGGCCAGAAATCCCTAGCTCGCGCCTCCTCGCGCCAGAAGAAGACTGACGCGAGAGTCCTCGCGTCCAAGTCCCATGGCAGGGATCCGGCCAGCACGCACGCCGCCTCTCCGGAGATCGTCCGATAACCCCGCACAGACCTTATCGCCATCACCCGTTGCGCTCGGCGCAGTTGGGTGATGTTCCTGGCATGAAGGTCGTTGGCCCACACTGGGGCTCCGTACAGGGCTATGGAGCGTATGACACCCGAGTACAAGCGTCGACACGACGCTTTCGGCCCCCCAAGGTTCGGGAGCAGGCGCCCAAGCGCAGCGGCCGCACCCAACAACTTTGGGGTCACGCGCTCGAAGTGAGCCTGGAATGACCACCGACTGTCCAGTATGATGCCCAGATACCGCATCGTACGTTGTACGGAAATTTGGACACCTCCCACGATAATGTGCGAGCCAGCCTGGGGCGCTCTTCGGGGTCCGTGAAAACAGATCGCCTCCGATTTGTTTAACGCGACCTCCAGGCCTAGTCGTCTTATTTTGCTCACAACATGGGCTACGGCCGCTGTGACAAGGATGGCAGCCTCTCTAAATGAAGCCCCCCTCGCCGTTACGAGGGTGTCGTCCGCGTAGCACACCAGGTCGACTCCGCGCAGACGACCTCCCCGCAACACCCAATCGTATCCGATGTTCCACAGGAGTGGCCCTAGCACCGACCCCTGCGGAACACCGCACACCATCTCCCGCCGCCCCCACTCATGTTGCCCGGGGAAGGCCACAAACCTCCGCAGCAGGTAGGCCTTCACTATTCGGCTAAGATGGTGGGGCACCTGGTGGTACAGGAGCGCCTCATTTATGCAATCCCAGGGGAGGGTATTGAAGGCGTTGGCAATGTCAAGAGACACTGCCAAGACGACCTCACCCCGAGATACTGCTTCTTCCGCTATCCTCTTCACCTGCAGGATCGCGAGTATGGTCGAGCGACCACTGCGGAATCCGTACTGGCAATCGGCCAAGTTCGGCCCCTCGGTCGCTAGGTGCTTGTTGAGGCGGTTCGCGATGATCCGCTCAAAGAGCTTGCCAACCTCATCAAGCAACACGATGGGCCGGTAGGCCGACGGTGAGTCCGCAGGACGACCCTCCTTTTTCAGTAAGACCAGCCGACCAATCTTCCAGGCGTCAGGGAAGCGGCCCTGCTCCAGACACAAACTGAACAGCCGTCGCAGCCTCGGCTCAATGGCACTCATGGCTAGGACCCAGGCTCGACCCGGGATTCCGTCTAGCCCGGGTGCCGTGTTTTTGGCCTTCAGCCTCAAGACCGCTGCTCCCAGCTCACCTTCTGTAACGCTCGGCGTCTCCGTCTCCGCTTCCCGCTGCCTCTCCGCACTCCCAGTTTCAGCCATGGGCGGCGGGCTCTGCTGGGGCCTATGCGGAAATAGAGCAGCAACTACGTCGTCCAGCAGCTGCGGCTGGAGACTCTGCGTTAGCGGCGGGGCCCACGGACGAAGCTTTTGCCTCACTAGCTTGTATGGCCTGCCCCATGGATCGCTGTTCAGAGTCTCCAGAAACTCTTCTCGAGACCGGTCGATCGCTTGCCCAATGGCGGCTTTCAGTGCCACTTTTCCCTCCTTGTACCTGCTGTACAGGGCCGCTACTGTCGCTTCGTCACGCCGATGTCGACTTCTGTATCTCGTATACTGGCGTCTCGCAAGCACGCACTCCTCGCGCAGCTGTGCAAGGTCCGGAGACCACCAGTAAACGGCACGACGGGGAGAGAAGGCCTTGGCCCGGGGCATGGCCGCATCGCAGACATCTGTCATGCTATTGCGGAACCATTCGGCTTCAGCCTCTACGTCCGCCACCTCTTCCGTTGGCGTAGTCCATGTCCGCACCATGGCCGCCAGCTCTAGGGCCTCCCGGTCAAGTTTTTTGACCGCCCAGCGCGGGCCGTTCTCAACCGGGTCGTTACGTCTTGGCAGAGCGGGTACGGGAAGCGCCGAGACTCCAAACCGAATGTACCGGTGATCCGAAAGAGTCTCGACGTCAACCAGGACCTCCCATCCCTGAACACGGCATGCCAGGGCGGCGTGTGCAAACGTGATGTCTACAATAGAGCCGCCCTGTTGCCGCACGCACGTGTTTGCCGTTCCCCTGTTCGCGACAGCCAGGTTTGCGGTGATTGCCCACTCCAAAAGGGTATTTCCTCGCGGGTCTGTGACTGGGCACCCCCACACCGCGTTCTTTGCGTTGAAATCACCGGCTACTATGACCGGGATGGGATGCAACTGACCAACAAGGGCACCGACCTCCACCAAGAACATCTCGAACTCGGCCAGACTTTTGTTTGGGGAGAAATATACCCCAATCACCGCCAAATCCCCGCAGATCGCCGCAACGCAGCCGTGGCCCTTAATTACGCGTCTAAACGGATTGGAGCCGGCGGCGCTCCGCGTAACTATGGCCACGGCTCCGTCCAGGTCCCCGGCCCAGTCCTCTCTGACAGGCACTCTGTAGGGCTCCGACAGTATGGCGATGTGGATCGACCACTGGGCCACGCTCTGACAGAGGAGGTCCTGGGCCCTAGCATCGTGGTTCAGGTTCACCTGTATGAATTCGATGGTCGCCATTTAACCCACGACCATCGTTAAATCCTCCTCTGTCGCGGCCTCTGCAGTGGCTAGCGACTGGACTGACTGCGAGGGAGCCCGAGGGCCATCGGCAGCTTTCCTTCTCCCGGTAGTTTTTGGCGCAGTGCACGCCTTACTGCCAATCCTGTGGTCGGATGGCTTGCCAGCCGACGCACACTCAGCGCAGTGCGAAGAATCCGTACATTGAGCCGCTTTGTGACCTTCTTTGACGCAATTGAAGCAGCTCTTTGACCGGTCCGTTTCCGACTGGCATTGCGCGCTCACGTGCCCATTTCGGAAGCATCGGAAGCACCGTAGAGGCCTCTGCTCCAGCAGCCTCACTTGGGCAGAGACCCAGCCTACAAGAAGGCGGCCCCTGGCTACGACCTTTTTGGCGGCCAAGACCGGGCAATGGACCAACACCGTGCCCAGCCCCGAGAAACCTTGGCGTATCGCACCCGCCTTCACCGTGTCCACGGCACATTCCCCCGTACTTGCCACCGCAGCGACCACCTCTTCCGGAGAGACGGATTCATCTAAGCCGGTGATACGGATATCGACACATTTCGAGGGCCTAGACACCCGTATTTTGTCCGTGCCGACCTGCTGCTGAATTGCTTCGGCAAGTTTGTCGGCTTTATCCCCGCTGGATGCACCAGGAACCTCAAGGATGCACGCTCCGGTAGCCGCCCGCCGGAAGCGTAGACCACCAGGGATGTCCATCTCCGTCAGCTTGACCTTGGTCCTAGCCTCGGCAATCACGTCCCTGTAGGTGACGCCCCTCTCTACCGCTTCTGGTTGTAGGGTGAGCACCACGGCCGCCGATCTTGGGGCTCTCAGCTTTCCAGCTTTCGCCTTTCCCACAGTTTGCGGCTGAGCAGCACTCTGCGCGGCCCTCCGTTTGCTCCCCTTGCTCACCACATCGGTCCAGGTCTTTTTCATAGACGCGGGTGCAGGTGGCAAAACGCGGGGCATGGGCGACACCGTTGTTTCTTGGGTCGCAGCCCTTCCCTTTCCCTTCTTTTTGTTGGCCTTCTTCTTCGCGGCTCTATTTGACACTCCAGAAGCTGGAATGGACTGGGGTTTTTTGGTGGCATCTATCACCACCACCTTTCCACTCGAGCCAGCCGTCGTTTTCGCCGCAAGAGAAGTCGCGGGTGCCGCCCCCTGTTTTTTGCTGCCCGCTGCCAGTGGCGGTCGCAGCTGTTTCGCCGGAAGCAGACGACCCTCGGCTTCTAGCCCGTCCAGGCGTGCGCTCACTATTGCTCCAACTTGTAGAGCCACTGCACGCATAAATTCGTCGTCCCTTGTAGCGAACAAGGGGTTTGTCGCCGGTTGATTTCTACGTGGCGACGACACTTCTTCTTCTGGGGCAGGATGCGTATCAGGCATTTCTGCATCTTCGCTGGCTGCGGAGGGCGGGAGCTCGCGCAGAGGGCTTTCTCTCGACCTCGTACGTCCCACCTCTGCCTTCAGCTGAGTCAATTCCTCACGAAGGCTGGCCATCTCCGCATGCAAACGCACGTAAAGGATCTGGACATCCTCAGCGATTCCATCCGCTGCCTCTTTGAGGGCCCGCACGGAGGTCCCTTTGAGGTTCTTCGACCTTTGCGTCACGTCCTTAATGATTGCCGTACGGGCTGTCACCCTCTTGGCAATCTCTTCAGCAGTTTCATCTACGTCTTCACTGGCTGAATGTGACTCGGCGGGACGTTTGTCCCGCAGCTGTCTCACTGCTTTCGCTTGGTTTGCAATGTCCAGCTCCGCCTCCAACTCAAGAGCCTCCCGTTTCGCCTCGTTGAAGGCTCTTTGCGCGGCTGCTAGGCCTACATACTGGCCTGTCGTCGGCGGGCGGCCTCTGCCTCTCGGACGTTTAACCTCGCTAGGTTCCAACGTCTCCGACTCCTCCGATAGGTTCAAGGAACCCTCCCCACTGGCACTTCTGGAGCGGTCCTTAGCCCAAAATCGCCCAGAGGCTCTCGAGCTCGACCTCGATCTGACAGATATCAGAGTGCAGTCTGATTCTTCTCCTTCAGCTGCTGACAACATATCTGCCACGCTTTCCGCCATTTTTTCCGCCGCGTCGCTGCAGTTTCTGCGGCCGCGCTTTTCCACCTTAGTACCCATCACCTTGGGTTTCCCTTCTCCTAACTTCGATTTTTTTAATTTATTTTTCAGATCCATATGATTCCCACGAGTAGGAGGGATAATGGTCCATCCAGGCGGTGCCCTCTGCACCTGGATAAGCCTAGCGTCTCCCGTCAGAGTGTCGGCCGGTACACTGACGGGGAAAGCACTAGCGACTGACTCCACCTCAGCCATGCATCCTCTCGCGGTGCTCCGCCGCTTAGGATTGGGGGTGATTTTTTATTGAGGTTTTCTTCCTCGCGGCCCGGCCAGTTAAGGCAAGGCCCCCGGTGCTCGTCAGAAGCCGCATAACATGACTACGGCCTCGTGACAAGCAACGGTTGGTCCGACGTCGACTTAATGTCGAGTGCACCTGGCACATCGTCGCACCCGTCGCCACCATTTCTGGTTCGACCCTAAGTAAACGGTGCAAAGCACCTCCGCCACTGCCCTGCGGTTGCAGAGCAACCGGACCAGGCTGCATCCCCTGCTACCTCAGATGAGCTGAGGCGGCCGGGAGCAGCGCACTTCGAAACACGGCATTGAAGCCTACGCAGGAGAAACTCACTGCAACTGCCACCTGTGACTGATAGTTAGCAGAGGGAACATAGCGAACGCGCAACTGAGCGGCTATCTTCCCCCTCCCAGGGTGCACCACGAGGAGGTCTACCAGTCCATGCACCCCAACCTAACCTAACCTAACCTAACCTAACCTAACCTAACCTAACCTAACCTAACCTTTTTTTTTTTTTTTTTTTTTTTTTAAGAGGGGAAAATGCGTTACGCATACCACCAGGGTGCGGGGACGGGCCCTGGTGGTTATGTGGGACTCCCATGTCGGCTAATGAGGCCAATGGTTTACCCACTAAAAACCCCTCTATGTGCCGCCTCCACGCTATAAGGCGAGGCCACGGGAACGCCCTGGGCACACTTCCGCAACCTCGCCAGCGGCTGTCCGCGCTGCGGACTCATCTCTGGGGAGATGATTCTCCCCCTACCTCCACAAGGGGGCGCACCGAGAAACGGCACGCCCGCCACTCGGGGACCATCGTGTAGGCGACAGACGTCCCCGTGTCTGCCGCCCACAGGTACCCTTATGGGGGAAATCGGCGGTCATACGCTAACCGCCGTCGCCCCACGCGTTTGCGGCGCATCGGTTGGGAGGCCGGATCGTTCTCCCTTTCACGCTCTGCTGCCTCCTTCTGCGCCATCACGTCCTCGCAGAAGGAGGCCGCCGCCTTCCATGACCTGTCGCTCCCCACCATGGCTTCTACCACAGCGGGCAGGGAGAGGTCATGCCCCACCACGGCCACGAGTGTGGCCCGCTGCTCTGCCCAAGCTGGGCACACCGCCAGCGTGTGCTGCGCCGTATCTTCGGCGTCGCCGCACTCGTGGCATTCCGCCGTCGGTTCCCGGCCCGCCACCCTACACAGATATCTCCCAAAGCAACCGTGCCCCGAGAGAATCTGCGCAAGGTGGAAGGAGAGGAATCCCCCTTTTCTACCGACCCATCTTTCCAAGACGGGCCGGATCGCTCCGATGGTCCAGTGGCCGGCACTAGGCACCTCCAACCTTTCTTTCCACTTCTGAAGAAGGACACGACGGGAGTCAAGTCTCCACCGCCTGATCTCCTCCAGGAGTGGTTGGACCCCCCTGGAACCTAACCTAACCTTTTTTTTTTTTTTTTTGACGGTGTGAAAATGCATTACGCATACCCCCGGGCCGGGGAGGCCATTTAGGGGGTTATGTGGGACTCTCTCCTCCCGCAACTCCCTCTGCTAGTCAGAGGGAGGGGAGGAGCCTACCCACTAAAAACACACCGGCGTCACCTTCACTGCCGTTATAGGGGGACGCCATGGGATCGCAAGCATTCTACCACGACGTCCCCCCGGCTGCCCCGGCTTTTCACCGGGGGCACCCTCGCGCCGAAGGAGGGAAGGATTGGGACGCAACAACCCTTCCCCCAGACGTGTAAGGCCTTAAGTGGTGGGTCCCCAGCCCACCGGCCCTACTGGGGGAGAAGGCGGTTTATGTATTGACGCCGCCTTCTCCCCAATCGTCTGCGCCGGAGCGGGTGCGCATCTGCACTTTCTTCGCGCTCCCGCTCCGCTGCTTCTTTTTTTTGCATTACTGCTTCGCAGTACTCCTCCATTGCCTTCCAGGACCTCTCACTGCTCAGCATACAGCCTACAACGCTATGCAGTGAGAGATCATCCGTCCCAATGGCTGCCACCAGTTCGCAGCGTTCTTCAGCCCAGCTAGGACACTCGACTAGAGTGTGCTGGGCCGTGTCGTCGTCGAAGTCGCAATGGTGGCAGACCGGCGACTCCTCCCTCCCTATTTTGTGCAGGTAATGCCCGAAGCAACCATGTCCAGTCATTACCTGCACCAGCCTGTATGTAAGGCTTCCCTTTTTGCGGTCAAGCCAACCCTCAAAATGCGGGAGGAGTGCCCCTATGGTCCAGGTACCATACGGGGAGTCCTCCAGCAACCCTTTCCAGCGATCTCGCTCCCGCTCGACCGCCCTTCGCCGTCTCGCCTCTACCTCTTGTGGGGCTAGATGCTCCTCACTTGTCCTAGCCTCCACCCGCTCCTTATGTCGCTCTGCCAGTAGCTCCGCATCCAACTCCCACGGCATATTGCCGGCGAGCGCACACGCAGCCGCCCCCGCCACTGTGCGGTAACATCGCCCCATTCTCTGGGCGATCACTCTCTGTGGTCTTCGGAGGAGGGCCCGTGTCCTGTTTTTCAGCCTACCCGCCCATATCGGCGCCCCGTACAACGCCATGCTCCGCACAATGTTGGCGTAGAGGCGCCGACACGGGGCTTTTGGGCCGCCTGTGTTTGGTAGAAGACGGCCCAACGCAGCCGCGGTGCCAACGAGTCGGGGAGCTAATTGTGAAAAATGCTCCCCGAAGTCCCACTTCCGATCCAGGATCAGGCCCAAGTATTTTATATGAGCCTTCACTTGGACGGCTTCACCCCCAACGGGGATGGTTTCGCCAGCACGCAGCCGCCAGCCCCTTCCTCCAAAGACCACTGCATCTGTTTTTGAGAGTGCCACCCTGAGGCCCAGTAGACCGATCCTCCCAACCGTTAGCTCCGTGGCCACAGCTGCTCTCCTAAGGGTTTCTCTAAGCTCTTTCCCTCGCACAGCGACCATGGTGTCATCTGCATAGCAGATTGTCACCATGCCGGGGAGCTGCGCACCACGGATTGCCCAGTCGAAGCCGATGTTCCACAATAAGGGTCCCAGCACCGACCCCTGTGGAACACCGCACTCCATCCTCCTCTCTAGGCGGCCACTATTTCCCTCGAAGAGCACTACTCTTTCAGACAAGTAATGCTCGACGATTGCCCTCAGATAGGGGGGCACCTTGTGGTAGCGGAGGGCCTCCCTAATAACCTCGTAGGGGAGGGAACCAAAAGCGTTAGCTATGTCCAACGACACTGCTACGGCTCCCTCGCGCTTGCTTGCTGCTAGGTCACTGAATTCCTTCAGCGTACCCACTGCGTCGATTGTCGAGCGCCCTTCCCGGAACCCGAACTGTCTTGGGCTTATGTTCGGGCCCGTGTCCCTCAGGTGTTTTGAGATGCGACGGGCAATTATGCGCTCTAGCATTTTGCCCGTCTCATCCAGTAGGACAATGGGGCGGTACCCTGAAGGAGAATCAGCTGGGCGACCCTCCTTCCGCAGTAGACACAGCCTCCCCTCCTTCCAGCATCTCGGAAAGATCCCCTCCTTGAGGCAGTCATCGAAGATGCCCCGCAGTCTGAGCCCCAGGTGTTTCATCGCCAGGGGGATGACCCTCCCTGGCACCCCATCTGGTCCTGGCGCCTTTCTGCAGGACTTGAGGCGGATGACTGCCTCAAAGATCTCCGAGTCAGACACCACCGGTGCATCCGCTGACACAGCTACCTCTTCTGTGGGCACCACCATTGTTGGAGGCGTAAAGGCCTGTGCTGCCGGAAAGAGGCCCTCAACAACCCTCGCGAGGAGTTCCGGCTCAAGTGTTTCCATGGGGGGGGCTTGTTTTATTTTTTGCCTGACTATTTTGTACGGGCGACCCCATGGATCCTTATCCAGCGTGCAGATGAACTCCTCGCGAGCCTCATCTTTCCGTCTTGCGATCAATTGTGTGAGAGCCTGTTTTGCCTCCACCAGTGCATCCAGCAATCGTTCCTCCTCTTCTTCGGTGTGGCGTCGACGCCGGCAGTGGGTGTATTCCCGTCTGGCTGCGTTGGCAGTGGTGCGGAGGGCTGCAATCTCTGGCGTCCACCAATATACCTGCTTTTTTGCAGGCAAACGCTTCACCCTCGACATTCCGGCGTCACACACCGTCTGCAGCGACGCGCGAAAGCGTACTGCCCGCTCTTCCACACCCAGTGAAATCAATGGCGCCGCACACCATGCTTCCACCAACGCAGCCTCGTCGACCATGTCTATGTTGAGACTGGCAACTGACCATCGCGGGAAGCTGCCAGTGCGTTGCCCAGACCTGGCCGATGGCGGGGCACCCATCGAAGGACGGATCCTCATCTGAATGTACACGTGATCAGAGAGGGTCTCAACGTCCTCCAATACCTGCCAGTCGTCTATCCTATCGGCTAAGACAGGAGTCGCGAAAGTGATGTCAACAATGGATCCCCCTTGTCGTCGCACACAAGTGTTGGTGTTCCCTCGATTAATTACTGACAGACCCATGACAACCGCCCAATCACGCAAGACGGTACCCCTCACATCATTCACCGGTGACCCCCACGCGGCGCTCTTAGCGTTGAAGTCGCCCATTACCAATACCGGCCTTGGCGCCACCGACCTAAGCACCCTCCCTAGGCTGTCCAGAAATCCTTCGAAGGCTACGAGGGGCTTGTTTGGAGAGAAATAAGTGCCAATTATTACAATATTCTCCCATTTAGCCGCCACGTAGCCGTGCCCCTTCTCCAAGAGGACCAGGGGAGGGAACACTCCAGTAGCCGGGACAACCACGGCCACACTGTCGTCTGTAGCCCCCACCCAATTCGGTTGGGGAGGGACACACCATGGCTCAGCGACCACCACCACACTCACACTCCACTCTGTCATGGTCTGCATTAGCAGGTCTTGAGCGCGGGCGGAGTGGTTTGCGTTCGTCTGTAGGACTTTGTGCGGGTGTAGCGACATTAAAGGTCCATACGTTGTCCGTCGTCAGCCTGAGCGGCATCCGTTTGTCTGCAGCCTTGGGTCCGGATGGAATCCGGCCTACCTCGTGTCGGTGGGGGGTTGCATGCTTGACCACCCATCGTGTGTTTGGCTGGCCTCTTGGCATGATAGCAGACGGCACAGAACGGTGTCTCCTCGCAGAAGGTAGCCTTATGTCCCGGCTTGCTGCACCGGAAGCACAGCTGGCCCCTCTCCACTTCCGAAGGGCATCTTGCCGCAGTGTGTCCCGTCCCCATGCATTTAAAACATCGGAATGGTGCTGGGTCCAGCGTCTGCACCTGTGCGCGCGACCAACCTACCTGCAATTTTCCGCTCTCACAGACCCTCTTTGCGGCTACTACTGGGCACTTCATGAGGGTCGACCCGGACCCACTGTAGGTCACACGAATTGAGCCAACCCTCACTTCGTCCACTTTGCAGCCCCCCGCTGCTGCTACCGCTGTCGCAATCGCTTCTGGGGTCACCGATTCAATGAGGCCAGTTACCCTTAGCACAGCCATTTTAACCGGCCTGTAAACTCTGGCTTCATTGCCAACGAGGTTTTCTATTTTTTCGCGTAGGTTATCCGCTGCCCTGCCATTGTCCGCGTTAGGGACCTCAATTATACGAGCCCCGTCAGCTGTTTTGCGAACCCGCACATGCTCGAGACCCAGCTCCGCTAAACCAATGGACGTCGTTACTTTGGTGAGAATCGACGCATAAGTTGCCTCCGAGTCCGGTTTTAGGGCCACTACGACAGCGGCCGTTGAGGGAACAACGAGTCTACGATTTCCTACTTTTGGAACTGATTTCGGGGCGGGTTGTGCTGCTGCCGCCGCCGCTTTATTGGCCTTGTTTCTGGCCTTCCTGCCTACGGCGTCCTTCCACATGTCACCATCCTGCAACGGCTGCACTAAGGGTGGCAAGGGTGGCGGCGGTGGTGCCGAGTCTACTTGTTCCGGTCTGCCGTCCACGGCGCAAGCAAAATTGGTGGACGGCACCGTTATCGTGCTTTCCGGGACAGATCTCTCCTTCTTCTTCTTTTTCTTTTCCTTCTTGCTCTTAGGAGCAGACTGTGCAGGTTCCGGCAACACCCCGGATACCGTGGCTCGTTGAGCCATTGCAGCAGCCGCTTCCACCGCTCTACAATCCGCCGCCAATGGAGGGCGAAGGATGGGCTCAGGAGGGAGCCGCTGCTTGATAGCATCCAGGCGTGCATTGACCATCTCCCCCGTACTGTTCATTATGTCCCTCATCATATCTTCCCGTATCTCCGTGACCGCTTTTTTAAGGAGCTCCGGGAGTTGATCAGTCGTCAGATCAGACGGTTGCACGGCTTTTCTCTCGGAAAAGGCCCTTCTCAAGGCCTTTGTCTCAGTCGTGAGTTGGGCTAGTTGCTCCCTCATTCGCTTATTCTCCGCCTTCAGGATTCGGATTTCGTCGTCCCCTTGTCGGGATCCAAGTTCTTCCATGTCGCGGAGTATATCCCGGCAGGCCCTATTAATTTTTCCGTGGACCGACCCATTCAGGTTACCCGACTTACGGACCTCCCCAAGCACAACCTGGGCCGCCTTCTTCACGTTCTCAATTATATCCCCCTCCGTGTCAAGATGGAAAGGGCTCCTATCTCTTGATTCGACCTCCTTGTCCTGAACCTGTCCAGTGTCACAGGTAGACATGCTGCTAGTGCCGCCATTCAGATCCGGCTCAGACTCGTAGCCATCCAACTCTGCTCTTAATGCTTTACGGGCCCGTGCCAGGCCTGAATGAGCACCCAGCGGGGCCCTTCTAGCTTTACCCCTACCAGTAGTACTGTATTTGGGGGCATTACCAGTTGGGTTGCCAGCTGGCAAAGGTCTTTTTTTAGCCTTCCTGGCTTCTTCGCCTGCTGCTGCAGCATTCCTAACGCCATCATCGTCCTTTTCAGACTCGGCTTCTTCCCTCTCTGAGTGTCCCGTCTCTTTCATCTCCTCTTCACGAGCCGATCCCTTAATAAACCGGCCTTTCAGGTCTCGGGCCGGTGGACCGCCACCCCTCAACCTCAAAACATCTTCATCACATGCGAAATCGAAATCCGTCAAAGAAAAAGCCATTGTTGTTTGTGTTGTTTTTTTTAATAATGTATCCATATGTTATTCCCACGATTAGGGCCGATATAAAACTACACCCCCGGGTGACGCCCATTCCGGAGGTGTGGCTACATACTGTAGAGGTCGCCCGGTATCTACAGGTTTTAACGACTTTGCCGTCGGGTTTTAGTGGGTTTTCCTTCCCGCGGGCCGGCCAATTAAGGCAAGCCCTCCGGTCCGCGCGCGACTGCTGGCACCTCCCGTACCCCGTACCGCCCCTGATGGGGGTCGTTGGGAAGTGCTGCGGATAACGGAATTCCAGGGGGCTGGCGTAAACTCCCCTGTGGGTAATTCGGTAGAACTACCCTCATTCATTTGTCTTCCCACTTCTGCCCAGAAGGGCCGAACTCTCGGGCCAGTAGGCCTCCCATTCCCCCCCTTGCTAATAAGCCACCCCTTCCCCCCGGTGTCGGGTTATTGGTAGCTCCGGTAAGCGATTCCCCCGTAGCCGAATCACTTACCGTTGCCTCCAGGGTGCACCAGCCAAGACCCTTCCCCTTCCCGCAGACCCGCGAGGGTCCACGGGAACACTCCCATGTCGGCTAATGAGGCCAATGGTTTACCCACTAAAAACCCCTCTATGTGCCGCCTCCACGCTATAAGGCGAGGCCACGGGAACGCCCTGGGCACACTTCCGCAACCTCGCCAGCGGCTGTCCGCGCTGCGGACTCATCTCTGGGGAGATGATTCTCCCCCTACCTCCACAAGGGGGCGCACCGAGAAACGGCACGCCCGCCACTCGGGGACCATCGTGTAGGCGACAGACGTCCCCGTGTCTGCCGCCCACAGGTACCCTTATGGGGGAAATCGGCGGTCATACGCTAACCGCCGTCGCCCCACGCGTTTGCGGCGCATCGGTTGGGAGGCCGGATCGTCCTCCCTCCCACGCTCTGCTGCCTCCTTCTGCGCCATCACGTCCTCGCAGAAGGAGGCCGCCGCCTTCCATGACCTGTCGCTCCCCACCATGGCTTCTACCACAGCGGGCAGGGAGAGGTCATGCCCGACCACGGCCACGAGTGTGGCCCGCTGCTCTGCCCAAGCTGGGCACACCGCCAGCGTCCTAACCTAACCTAACCTAACCTTTTTTTTTTTTTTTTTACGTGGGGAAATGCCTTTATGCATCCTGCCTGGCCGGGGAAGCCAGAACAGGTATGTCGGACTCCCGGGAACCGCCCGGACTACCGACTAAAACCCCACGGTGTTCCTTCTCGCTGCTTGTGGCGGAGCCACGGGAACGCTTGCGCACACATCCGCGACTCCGCCAGCAGCTGTCCTTAAATTGGACCCGTCACAGGGGGGGATGTTGTTCCAGCCCCAGACACGTCGCTAGGAGCGTACCTGAACACTCGGCACGCTCTCCAACCCGAGGACCTCTTCCATTTGGGTGATAAGCGTCCTCACGCCTATCACCTGGAGGACCTCGCTAGGGCGGCAATCGGCGATCGTGGGCCAATCGCCTGCGCCCAACTTTCTTGCGCCGCATCGGGTGGGCGTCTACGTCTTCCTCCCGTGCGCGCTCGGCTGACTCCTTTTCCGCCATAACCTCTTCGCAGAAAGAGGCTACTGCTTGCCAACTCCTTTTTTCCCTCGTCATTGCCGCCATTATTGTTGGCAGTGACAGATCTGCCCCTGCTATCGCGATCAAATTGCCGCGTGGTTCCGCCCACGCAGGGCACTCGGCCAGCGTGTGCAACGCCGTATCCTCTGCCGCACCGCAGTGATGACAAGCTGGCGTGGGCTCTCTCCCGACCTTGCACAGGTACTTGCCAAAACATCCGTGGCCCGTTAAGACCTGTGCAAGGCGAAAAGACACAATGCCGTGTCCTCTGCCGACCCAGTCCCTTACGACCGGCTGTATGGCACCTACTGTCCAGTGGCCCGCACTGGGGGCCTCCAACCGTTCACTCCACTTGTTGAGGAGTATTGCGCGGGCATCGTCTCTCCAGCGCTTTGTCTCTTCCGGCATTGGCTCCTGCCCTCCGGCTCTTGCCGCTGCTATGCGTCTGTAGACACTAGCGAGCATCTCGGCATCTAGGTCCCAAGGTGGGGTCCCGGCCAGTGCACAGGACGCCTCGAAGGAGACGGTCCGGTAGCCTCGCACCACCCTGATGGCCATGACCCTTTGCGGCCGTCGCAGAAGGGCCTTGTTTTCTGCGTTCAGTGCGTCCACCCAGATGTGGGCGCCGTAAAGGGCCATTGACCTTACCACCATTATGAAGAGCCGTCGGCAGCCAACGTTCGGTCCTCCTACATTGGGCAGGAGCCGGCTCAGTGCTCCGGTAGCTTTGACTAGCTTTGGAGCCAGTCGCCTAAAATGCTCCTTAAAGTTCCACCGGCTGTCGAGGACGAGTCCCAGGTACTTCATCGTCGACCCGACGCCGATCGAAACTCCGCCCACCACCAGTTGAGCGCCAGATGGGGGTGCTCGCCGGGGCCCATGGAAACAAATGGCCTCCGACTTATGGAGGGCGACCTCCAGACCCAATCTCCTGATTTTGCCCACCACATGTGCCACTCCTGCTGTGGCGAGGATGGACGCATCTCTGAACGTGCTAGCCTTTACGCTAACGAGCGTATCGTCGGCGTAGCACGTCAGATCTACTCCGTGTAGGTTTCTCCCACGCAGAACCCAGTCGTAGCCGATGTTCCACAGGAGTGGGCCGAGGACAGACCCCTGTGGAACACCGCGCGACATATCTTTCGAGATCCACCCGTTCCGCGCTGGGTACTTTACAGCCCTGAGCGATAGGTAGGTGTTAATTATGTCGCACAGGTACTTAGGCACGCCATGGAATTTCATCGCCTCTTTGATACATCCCCAAGGCAAGGTGTTGAACGCATTGGAGATGTCAAGTGAAATGGCCAAAACTACACCCCCACCTGAGACTGTCTGATCGACTAGGCTCCGGACGCGACCGATCGCGTCGATGGTGGATCGGCATCGCCGAAAGCCGTATTGCCTGTCACTCAGATTTGGCCCCACATTCTCGAGATGCTTGACGAGGCGGGCTGAGATGACGCGCTCAAAGAGCTTGCTCACCTCGTCAAGTAGGACGATTGGCCGGTAAGCCGATGGTGAGTCGGCCGGACGTCCTTCTTTTCGGATAAGGACCAGTTTCCCCGTCTTCCACACACGCGGGAACTGGCCCTGCTCCAAGCACGCGCTAAATAGCGCCCTTACGCGTGGTTCAAGAGGACCCAGCGCCACTATCCAAGCCCGACCTGGTATTCCGTCGGGACCCGGGGCGGTGTTCTTAAGTTTTAAACGGAGCAACACCGCTCTCAGTTCACCTTCCGTGATCTCAGGCACCCGCGCAGAGTCCGCACCATCGCTGCTTGCGACATCAGGAGGTGCCATCGTCGGCGGCACGTGCTCTATCCTCTCTGGAAAGAGGGTGTCGACGACTCGTCTCAGGGTCTCTGGTTGGAGAGTCTGCGTCAGTGGGGGTGCCCACGGCCGAAGTTTACACCTCACCATTTTGTACGGCCGTCCCCAAGGGTCTCTATTGAGACTCTCCAGCATTTCCTGTTCGGCGACGTCTTTCGCACTGCCGATGGCGACCTGTAGAGAGACTACGATTTCTCTGTAGCCTGCGTAGAGCTGCGCCTCCTCTTCAGTGTCGCGAATCCGTCGTCTACGGTAGTGGGTATACCGGCGTCGCGCTGCTATGCACGATTCCCGCAGCTGTGCGAGTTCAGCGGACCACCAGTACACTTTGCGCTGTGGGGGGTGCGGCCTGACTCTAGGCATAGCTGCGTCGCAATTTTCGGTCATTGCCTCCCCGAGCCATTGTACCTCCGTTTCTATATTTATGGGGCCTTCGGGTACTGGCATCCATGCCTTTACCAGAGCCGCTTCTTCTAGCACTTCCCGGTCTAAGCGTTTTAGCGCCCATCGAGGGCCGTCTCCTCTTAACGACCGGTTTTGGGGCACTCTTGGATCTAAGAACGCCGAGACACTAAACCGAATATAGCGGTGGTCCGACAGGGTTTCGACACCTTCCAGTACTTCCCAGTCTTGGATCCTGCGAGCAACGGCAACGTCTGCAAACGTCACATCGACAATGGAACCGCCATTTTGTCGCACGCATGTGTCAATCGACCCCCTGTTGATCACCGCTAAGCCGGCTGTAATGACCCATTCCTCTAATTCGTGGCCACGCACGTCCGTTGATGGAGACCCCCACGCCGCGGATTTGGCATTAAGATCCCCGGCAATAAGCACGGGGACCGGACGGCTACGACTGACTAGCGCTCCCACCTCCGTAAGGAAAGATTCAAATTCGGCCATGCTCCTGTTAGGCGAAAAATAGACCCCGATGACAAGGATGCCGCCAAGGAGCCCAGCAACGTATCCTCGGCCTTTTTCCACTCTGGAGAAAGTCGGCGAGCCAGCAGCCGCCTGCGTGACTATCGCCACCAAACCATTATGGTCCCCAACCCAGTTGTCCCTTTGAGGGATGTAGTAGGGCTCGGAGACTACACCCACGTGAATCGACCATTCCGCCATACTCTGGAACAAGAGGTCCTGAGCTCTGGCGCAATGGTTGAGGTTCGCCTGGAGAAACTTTAGGGCCATATTTAATCGGTGGCCATTCTCGTAACCTCCTCGGCTGCAGGGGCCCGTGGCCCATCGCCAGCCTTCGTCCTCGATCTTTTGGTACGCGGAGCAGTGCAGCTCTTGCTCCCTGTCCTATGACCTGCGGTCTTGCCTGCCGCTGCACAGAGGCAGCAGTTCGGTTCGGCCGAGCACTCTTTTGCCTTGTGGCCAGGTTGGCTGCATCGGTAGCACAGATTAGATCTGTCAACTTCCGAGGTGCACTTTGCGTAGACGTGCCCCGTCTCCAGGCAGCGGTAACACCTTTGTGGTCGGGCTTCGAGCACTTTCACTTGCGCCGACACCCAACCGACCAGCAGACGGCCCTTTTCGGCTACTTTTTTGGCGGCAGCGACTGGGCAACGGAGCCATACAGACCCTAGGCCCCTAGGGTCCGATTTGATGTCACCAATCTTCACCTCCTGGACCGTGCATCCACCCATGCGGGCTACAGCATCGGCGACCTCGGTCACGGTCACTGAGTCGTCTAGGCCAGACAACCGCATTTCTGTGCATTTCATAGGTCTATATACCCGAACCTCCTCTGAACTAAATAGTTCTCTCAGTTTTTCCGCTAATTTGTCGGCTTTCGAGGCGCTGGTGGCTCCTGGTAACTCCAGCATTCGAGCCCCTGTGGCTACGACTTTGAATCTGACTGACTCAATGTCTAGCTCAGACAGATTCACTTTCTTCTTGGCTTCCTCTATAACACTCTTATAGGTGATGCCATTCTTCTCTGCCTCCGGCAAAATTGACAAAACTATGGCCGCCGAGCGGGGAGGCCGTAGCTTCTGGGCCACCTGGGTAGCCACTGGCAGCGATTTGGCTTGAGCCTGTGCTTCGCACGCCGCGGCCTTCCTTCTCTGTTTGCGCCCCCCGACCACGGCAGACCATTCCCTATTCACAGACTTCGGCGCTGGTGGGAGTGGGTGAGGTTCCGTTGGCTCAGGGGCTGGCTGTGAAGCAGCTTTCTTCTTCTTGCCCTTCTTTTTCTTTTTCTTTGTAGCCTGGGCAGGCCCAGGTACAGCCTCCTTCTCGGCTGGCTTCGGTTGCTGGACAGCAGTGGCGTTCTTGAGGACCACTTTCGATGCTTTACCATCACTGGCCAGTGGTGGCCGTAGAGTTTTCGCTGGGAGGAGCCTTTCCTCCTTCTCCAGTGCCTCAAAGCGTGCATTCACCATGCTGCCAATTTGAGCCATGATGCTTTGTTCGAAGTTCTCATCGCGGTGAGGCTGCGTTCTGACCTCCTTTTGGGAGGGTGCGGGAATTACCTTGGCCCTATCGAGAGTATTTTTTATTTGAGCCAGCTCTTGGCGTAGGCTGGCTACTTCCTCCTGGAGTTTTTTGTTGGCCGCTTGAAGCAGCTTCGTCTCCTCCGAAACGGTGCGTGCACAAAGGCTGTCAAACACTTCCGGAATGGCCGCTGCTACATTTTTGAGCGCCCGCACGTATGTTCCTTGTAAGTGCCCCGATTTCGTTGCCACTTTGGTGATGATGCCCATTTGGTCCATCACGGTCCTTCTCATCTCTTGGACGGTGTTGACCGTGGTTTCGCTTGCCGACGACGATTCGGACAAGCGGAAACTCCGGGTTCGCTGCACCTGCGCTATGCTTTTGGCTATTTCTCTCTCTGCATCCAGGCGAAGTTCCTCCCTTTTGGCTTCGATAAGAGCCCGTTTGGCTGCCGCTAAGCCCACGTACTGGCCAGTTGTCAGCGGGCGGCCCCTTTGCTTCTTGCACTCTGTTGGCGTTTGGGATTGCCATTGCGGGTCCTCATCCTCCGACACCTCCAGCTCCAGGCAAACGCGTTTAGGCCCATTATCCCGCCAGAAGCGAGATTTCCCTCCATGTGGGGACCCAGAGCCCGAATTGGACCTGGATCGTGACTTTACCGTCTCCAGGCTGCCGTCGGACACGGTTCCGCTGCCTTCGGCACCCGTTTTCCTTCTCGAGACAGGGGTGTCTTCGCATTCCAACGACGCCGTGAGCTCCTTTAGTTGAGAGCTCGCTGCTGGAGCACACTCCCTTTGTCCTTCATGGTCCGATGAGCCCGAGTTTGACCTGGACCGTGATTTAACGGTCTCCAGGCTGCAGTCGGACACGGATCCACTGCTTTCCACTGTAGTCTTCCTCCTCGTTGGTCTGGGGGTATCCACTCTTTCGAGGGTCACCCGCAGTTCCCGCAGCTGTGTGATCGTGACGGGGCGCTCCCCACCCCCCTCTCGCGGCAAGAAGCGGCCAGAGGCATCGCGCGCTGGGCCGTCTGCACTCTTCTGCGCGATCTGGATTGAAGCCGCGTTCAAATCGATACGTGGGCTGCCGCCTCTCCATTGCACTGGTGAGCGTGCAAGGCTGCGGTGGGGGCGGAAGGCCTCCGTATCCTGGTCCTTCGTGTGTGTGCCGTTGTCGTCGTTTTTTGGGGCCATCTCGAGTTTGTGTTTGTTTTTGGTTTTGATGTTACCGTCCATATTTTGTTCCCACGAGAATGGGGGAAGGGAGTCCACCCAGGCAGTGCCCCCTGTACCTGGGTAACCCTATTTACTCTGGAGGTCGGGCGGTATCCAGAGGTTTTAACGACTTCACTGTCGGGTTTTATAGGGTTTTCCTTCCCGCGGGCCGGCCAATTAAGGCAAGCCCTCCGGTCCGCGCGCTTACAGCTGGCACCTCCCGTACCCCATACCGCCACAGATGGGGGTCGTTGGGAGAGTGCTGCGGGTTCCGGGATTCAAGGGGAGCTGGCGTAGACTCCCCTGTCGGTGATTGGTTGGACCACCTTCTCCACGGCCTCACGGCCGTTGCCCATCTCCAGCGCCATCTGCTGCTCAGAGGGACGCGGAGAGAGCCATCCCAGGACCCGAAAGGGGCCCCGCGTCGGGTTATTGGTAGCACCGGTAAGTGAAATCCCGTGAGAAATCACTTACCGTTGCCTCCAGGGTGCACCAGCCAAGACCCTTCCCCTTCCCACAGACCCGCGAGGGTCCACGGGATCTGGAAGAGCCCTGACACTCGTGGAGGTTACCCGACCTAGCACCCCAACCTAACCTAACCTAACCTAACCTAACCTAACCTAACCTAACCTAACCTTTCGCCGCCGACTTCAAAATCCAGTGAAATAGACACTAATTTCCAAAATTTTGGAAAAAGGACTTTTTTGAAATATTTTTGTATAGAAATAATTGATTTAGTGCATTAGTAATAATTGTGTGTATTTCCCGCTCTCTCTTAATTATAAAAACGTCTCGTGATGTCTGTGTTGTCTTTAATATGTGTTATTTGTTTTAGGTTCCTCGCCCACAAATCGAAATTTTTTGCTGACCTAGTTCCTCTCGCGTGAAAGTCAAACTACACCGACATTGGCGAAATACCCATTGCCAAAATTCGCAAGGAGTGAAAGCGCCATTAAAAAAAAAAAAAAAAAAAAAAAAAAAAAAAAAAAAAAAAAGGCTATTATTAAGATTTTTTGCAATTTTTAGGTTTTTGGGATCCAAAGATACCGAATTTTAAGCGAATTTTGGCCATTTATTCTAAAATAATAATAATAATAACAATTTCTCATTGTATATACCCTTAGGACATATATTTCAACTGGGCCGACCCAAAACCCCGGCCCCCTAACGTCAAAAACGCGGAGATACCCAAATTCCGCCATTTTGTTTTTTCTGGTATCAAATTTGAATTGACTGTATCTTTGGAACCGTTAGACCTACAGTGTCCGGATTTCCACTTAAACCTGTGCTGGACACCGTTCTTTACGCTGTGTATGGTTTCAACTAGATATCTCGCACAAAATTTTTTAGAGCTCAGAGTAGCTTCGGCTGACAGAGGAGACAAAGGCAATCACCCTGCGGCTGCATACCGCGCACGTCTTCGACCCCTCCGTCTGCGCCGGAGCGGGAGCGCGTCCGCACTGTCTTCGCGCTCCCGCTCCGCGGCCTCCTTCTGCGATATGACGACTTCGCAGAAGGAGGCCATCGCCTCCCAAGATCTCTCGCTACGCAACATGGCCGCCACGACGCTGTGCAGCGAGAGATCACTCACTCCCAGGGCCATCACCATTGTGCGGCGCTCGTCGGTCCACCGAGTACACCACTCCAGGGTGTGCTGAGCCGTATCATCCTCGGCGCCGCACTCATGGCAGGTGGGGCTTCCCTCCCTTTTGATTTTGTGCAGGTAATGACCGAAACATGCGTGTAAAAATAATCATGTGTATATTTATTAAGCAATAAAGATTACTCATGATTTTTTTTGTCCATTTCTGAATCACATGCATATTCCCTATTATGCGGAAGAAGATCGCCTCGCTGCTGAACAGGCTCACGGCATCCTGGGTGTCCTTGCTGACAAGTACGACTGCCCTATTTTACTTTACTGGGTCAGCCAAATAAAAGCGGTTGCTCAATTTAGAGTTAAGTAGATATAAGTACGTGTCAAAGTACTTTGACTTCGAATGTAGTATCCCAATCGTAAAAGCTAAGTGTGTGCAGTTTTTAGGTGTAGATCTTGATCCTTTTCTGAGATGGCATAATCATATTGATAAGGTCAATAAAAATCAAAATCAAAAATCAAATCAAAAATATTTTATTCAATATAGGTTCCTACAGAACACTTTTTGAAGGTCAAAGTTCAATACATTTAACAATTGAGCACATGTTAGCTTACAAACATAAATGTTGTTATAACAATGTCAAAAAAAAAAAAAACATTATCATTAGGTAGTCAGGAATTATATAAAACAAAGTCAAAATTAGAGTATGTCAGTTCACAGCGAGAAACAAATAGTATAATAAAAATATTTAAAGTCATTTAAAGGCGTCATTATCATTTAAAAAATCGTTTATCGTGTAGTAGGCCTTGCGAACTAAATGGGTTTTTATAAACAACTTAAACTTATTTAATGACATACCTTGTACATTCTTGGGAATTTTGTTATAAAAACGCACACAATTGCCCATAAAAGAAGAACTCACTTTTTGCAGACGATAACGAGGCACGGCAAGTTTATCCTTATTTCTAGTATTAATTGAGTGACAGTCACTATTTAGTTTAAATAAATGTAGATTTCGTTTTACATACATAACAATTTCAAAAATATATTGAGAAGCAAATGTGAGGATGTTGATTTGCTTGAATTTTTCTCTTAATGAAATGCGAGATCCTAACTGATAAATAGCGCGAATCGCTCTTTTCTGTAATACAAATATGATCTGGATGTCAGCGGCTTTACCCCAAAGCAAAATACCGTAGGTCATTATGCTGTGAAAGTAAGAAAAGTAAACAAGCCTTGTTGTCTCAACATCGGTGAGTTGCCTTATTTTTTTGACTGCATACGCTGCCGAACTAAGCCTATTACCTAACGAAGAAATATGTGATCCCCATTGCAGTTTATGATCCAGTGTAATACCGAGAAAAACTGTGCTATGAGCAAATTCAATGAACTCATCATTAAGTTTAACCTGTTCATTCTTATTGGTATTGACTTTAGAAAGACTGAATTTGATACATTTTGTTTTCTTACTATTTAAAAGTAAATTGTTAGCGGTGAACCATCCTGCAACTGAGTCTAGCGCTGCATTAACTTTATCCAAATTGGTTTCCTTTCTGCTAACTTTAAATATTAACGATGTGTCATCAGCAAACAGCACAATATCGTGTTTGTTTTGTACGTGATAAGGCAAATCGTTAATATAGGCCAAGAAAAGAAATGGACCAAGTATTGAGCCTTGTGGCACTCCTATGGAAATATTAGACCCCTTGGATTGTATCCTATTTATTTCCACGTGTTGAGTTCTATTGGATAGGTAAGATTTTATAAGATCAAGTGCACGATGTTTTACCCCATAGTGGCTAAGCTTTAAGATAAGAGTGTCATGGTTTACGCAGTCAAAGGCCTTTGACAGATCGCAAAAAACGCCAATTGCATCCATAGACTTTTCCCAGGCATCGAAAATGGTTCGTAGTAGTTCAACACCAGCATCGGTTGTTGATCGGCCTTTGGTGAATCCAAACTGGTTTGCATGTAGAAGACTATTCAAGTTAAAGTGTGATAACATTTGGTTCAAGATAATCTTTTCAAAAATTTTACTTATTGCTGGGAGTATAGAAATAGGTCGAAAATTAGAAGGGTCTGATTTGGTGCCCGTTTTGTGCACTGGTATTATTTTACTTTGCTTCATTAGGTCTGGGAAAATTCCAACGTCTATGCAACTATTAAATATGTAAGCAAGATATGGTGCTATAGCTAGCAGGACTAAAAACTAGCAGGTGCATGTTATGCCATGAAATCCCTTATGAATGTTGGTAATAGAGAAGTTTTGTTAAACATGTATTTTTCTTATTTCGAGAGCATGATAACTGATAAGGTATTGCATAGAGGTTTGGGGAAATGGAACCAATGATAATTCCACTCTGTTAAAACAAAAAAAGGCATTGAGAATTATTGAGAAATGTACCTCCATTCCCGACTCACACCGCAGTATATTTGTAGATAACAAAATGTTGACCGTCATTTCGCTCTATCTATACCGTATCTGTATTTACGTTTTCACAAACAAACACCTATATCTACAGCAAGGCGAGGCTAACATTCACAATCTCAGTCAGTACTCCAGGCAAAATACGGTTTTGAAAAACATTAATTTATAATAGCGTTTTTTTTGTTGATTTCATTTTAAAATGTTATTCTAAGAAGCTTTATTCAAGAATCCGGCAAACTTTCCACCCGGAAAAAATTAAGTAGATTTAAATAAATCATGCGTTGTCTTTTTTTGTAAGATTTATTTTGAATATTATAGAGCAAACGTTAAGGAACCAAAATAAACACAAAAATATTTATTAATATTTTTTCTCACTTTTCAGGGGCTAGTTAAATTATAATTTTTTTGATGTCTGAAATTATGTCGGATTCTGTCGCTGGGTGATTATTTAATTGATAATTAATCCGTTACACAGAAAAAATAAGCTATTATAAATTATTTCCAAAATTGACATTTTTTCCGTACGAGTTGTCAGTTAATTGCCTGGACTACAGAGAAATAGGCTAATTCTTAATGATGTGCATTATGTTCATTTTGACAAGAGTTTAAATAACACTGGCATAAGGGTCTATAATCTTCTTACAGATGACATAAAAAATATAGCGATAATCTAAAAATATTTGACATGAAACTAAAAGAATAGTTTGTAGCCGGTCCGTTTTACTCTATTAAGGAATATTATATGAAAAAGTTTGACGAATGATCCTGACACCATTGACATTTATCTTAATTTTGTTATTCGATAATTTATTATTCTTATTTAAGTATTTTGGCTGTCTACTGCTTTGCTGCCTGTTTGACTGTTTTCTGTTAATTTCATGTACAATTTTTAAATGTGTTTATGTTTTGTTTTTTAATCTCAAAAATATTAAAATGTATTTGCATGCATTGTTATGTGTTTAGAGCAAATAAATACTTGATTATGATTATGATTATGTCTATGCACATACTAACCAACTTAGATTAAGACTTACTAACATTATATGGATATCAAAAAATCTGAAATAAAAGTTAATTGAATTTTAATTTAATTTAGGTAACTAAGTACACAAAAAATCAAATGCTAACTTAACATGGCCCCATTTGGGACTGATATTTTTTTTGAGAAAATGTGTTAGATCGCGTCAAGAAGCGTCTATGGCAATTATTTTAAACTAACCTAACCGCCAGCGTGTCGACGTCCCCCCGCTTCGCGGAGTGCCTATTTTCGCTCTAAGGGACAGAAGCTGACCATAACCTAACGTAAACCTCGCCTTTCGTTTTTCAGTAAAACAGAGATATAAAAAGCAAATTCCGTAGTAACATTTTACAATTTAGAGTGCAAGTCAGTATTTTTGATAAACAATTAGTATTTTGGTTTTATAAATCATATATCCGATGTACGAACCACATTTTAGTGAATTCGATAAAAAAGGTCATTTCGTTTTGAGTGCTTGTTTGTTTAGTTTGCAATTGTTTTTTTTTGCACAGCAATCTTTTTTCTGGTATGCATTCAGTTAATTAGTGAAGTTACCTAGTGTGCTGAAAAGTTACACAGATGTGCGTTTAAAAATATGCCGTTTTTTTATTATATTTAACCATTTTCTTGGTCAAAAGGTGCAGCAACAACTGGGAATGTCATTCCCAGTTGTGACCACTGGGGACAACTGGGAATGATTCTTTCCCAGTTGTCCCCAGTGGTAACAGATGGTAATATTTATTCCCAGTTGTTCCCGAGGTAACAAAAAGACGAGAACAAATCACACGAACCCGTCCAGAATCTTACCTCTTTCCTTGACCATGAAGTGGGATGCCCAGCGCGTGGCCTCCTCGTGACCGAGGTTATTTGACATTGAGTGATCAAGGTCAACATACAGACTATTGGTAGAGGTGATTGTTCCAACAATAAAAGACAAAACTCCGTAATAATTATAGTTTATTATATCATTATCATTAGGCTTAACGTACTCGTTCGTGCGTCCCTTTCACTCGCTCTCTCGCTCTGACAGTCGTCTCGCAATAATTTACAGTTTACAGTTAAACTTTACAGTTCACAGTCGCCTCTCGGAGGCTCGCGTCGCGTGTAAGCACTGTGACGGATGGACTACTTGGATAATGACAACATTAGTGGTTGATGCCTGTGTACAGTCCAACTATACTATATAGCTTCGGTGACAGTGTGACCGGTACAAAATGTAGGAATTATCATCGCTCGGTATAAATACGTAGAAAACACAAAGCCGGACATAAAGGTAGCTGAAATACAATATTTATTGAGTTCCTGGACAATCTGCTCAATTCAGCCAAAGTCACATCAAAGTACGCCCAAGTCAGTCGCGACTTTCACGACCGAAAAGTGACTTTTTCAGTAGAAAACTAGTCTGATGACAATTCGTATTTACTCAGTAATAACAATCTTGTTATGCTTACAGTTAGTGTCGATTTGATCAAACAATAACAAAGTTGAAATCCGAAATAAGTGCATTCAAGTGAGTTGTATGCCCCGAGGTTGTCTTCATTCCAGTTCGGTCGGGGCGGGCGGGCGCGAGCTCGGTAGTCGCCTCGGGCCGCTAGACGCTAGACACTCGAGAATCTCGTCTTTTAAACACATTCATTATCAGGAAACAAAATTTTGACATTTGTTTTACATAAATTATTTAAAATTATGGACTGGGTCGATGGGCGTCAGTCGACATACAGGTATTATAGTTGCTTTTTTACAGGTCAGATGTCGGCGAGACTGACAGGTAAACACTGGTATCACACGACTATATATCTATGTCTGTACACTATTTATTGATCACACAGACAGGGAGAAAAGACACGGAATCAGGTTATCAGCGTATCCGATTGAAAATAAAATGTAATGGGTTGGACTTTATTTCTAAACAATTTCATAATTAAATCCCTGAACTCGCTACATTGTCCATGACTAGTGCAGTCGCTAGTCACAGTAACTGGTAGGACAAGGTGCTCCATTCTCTGACACAACTGTATTGGTAGAAACTTTACTGCATGTCAGATGTTTTGAGCGACTGCTACCGTCAGTTACTATTGCTGGTGACTGTACAACGGGAACACTGATTACATAATTTTTGTCACATTGTAATTAGTGGTAATTTTGAACGATACAGTACAAATGTGTGTAAAAGTAAACTGGCCTCGCATAAAGAATTGACAATATTGTCTATACACGAATGAAATAGAACAATCTGCCCGTTGATGCGACACACTCAGTAATCACAGACCGACGGTGCCGCTCAGAAACATTTACTTGGAGCGAGTTGCTCCAACCCGTCTGTAATCGTGAGCGGCGTTCCTTCAAACCTGATTGTATGGAAAGTTTGACAAGTTCCTACGGGATGACAGCTGTAGCCCGTTTAGGCACTTGTCCCACCGCCGGCGAGTAGCGAGGATTCTCATAGTAATTATTATTCACTTTTACTCGCACGAGTATGAATTACTATGGGAGTACTCGCTACTCGCTTGTAAAACGCTACAAATTACAAGTTTTAATAGGCAAGAGTAATAACGCCTGGTCATGTCACCAGTGCTGCCCGTTTAAACGTGTAGCTTTGTGAACCGGAACACAGGTGGCGCCGTGTGTACCGTTGACCGCTCACGATCTGGGAGAATGTGTACAGTGTCCGTGCGTCAGTTGGGTGTGTGTTGGTGTGTGTTGGGTGTGTGTTGGGTGTGTGTTGGTGTGTGTTGGGTGTAGGTCGGCGCGGCGGTCACTTGTGCAGGCCGGCGCGCTTGGCCTCCAGCTCGTAGATGAGCAGCCGCCACATCTTCACCACGAACACCTCCGCCTCCTCGTCCAGCACCTGCACACACACACACACACACACACACACAATTACTTCATATTATAGTTTACATTATTTGAACTGGGCTCATGAATGGTTCTCCGTTGGCCAAATACACAATGCTATTATCTGTTTTTGTTTTATCCCCGCCAACTAGTTACTTACAATAAAGGTTAGAACTACATTGCATGTATATTGAATTTTTAACCTGATTTTTAGTTGAATAGTTTTAAGTTGTTTTTAGAGCTCCGCGTACACAAAGAGTAAAAACGGGACCCTATTACTAAGACTTCGCTGTCATCTGTCACCAGGCTGCAGGCTGTATTTCATGAACCGTGATGATAGTTAGACAGCTGACATTTTCACAGATGACATATTTCTGTTGCTGCTATAACAACAAATACTAAAAAACCGGCCAAGTGCGAGTGGAAGTGGGGCGTTGGATAAAAGCCCCACTTCCACTCGCACATGATTTTTTACAGATAATGGTGTGGAATAGACGTGTGCGCCGATCGGCGTGGCGTACGCCGCCGGTCATATATGCCACGCCGCCGCCGCCGGTCATTCCACCGGCGTGGATTCGGCGTGAAAATAGCGTGCAGACTATTGTGACTCGGGGTAAAATTTTGGTCTGTGCTACACTCAAACAAGCCACACAAACACAATGTGCATACGGCTACATGGACAGCAGCGGCAGATGTTGTTGCTTGCAAGACACCTGGAGATTGTATGTGTCTGGGGGCTTGCTTCGGGTCTTCGGCCCTCAAGCTGGCCTAGGGAGCGCTCTCTAAAAGCATGCCCTATGGCTCAGCCTTCGGCTTCACTTACCTCCCCTTTTACCTTGGAAATTTGGGCCTCAGGTTTCGCTTGCAAGACACCCAAAGATAATGAGTGTCCGTAGGGACTCGCATTGAGAGCGCTCTCTAAAGGGATGCTTTGGGCCTTTCATTCCTACATAAAACTTTTGGCCTCGCTGCCACCTGAGGATAGTAAGTGGCCTCTCTTAAGGCGCCGTAGGTTCAGCGAAGTTAAGAGAACAGTGTTTTTGAAACAATATAATGCGTCTGTTTATAATAATATGGTTTAAAAAAAATACGAATAGTAATCTTGAGGCTTTTCTGCAGGGAAATCAGTGTTTAGAAACATGATTAAGCATTTTTCGCTCGATGGAAAAAAATCACGAACATAGGTCTAAAAGGGTCTAAAATACACTTAAAATAATTGTTACAAATTACGAACAAAAGCTAAAAATATTAAAATGGCTTCAAAAATCGGCAATATCATGTTTGAGGGAAATCAGTGTATACTTTTTTATTTGTTTAAACGGCCAAAAAATTAAAATTAAAAAACATGATTTCCGCGCTTCCGAGCACGCACTTCCATCTCGCTCACGCTTATGCTCAGTGAGAGGGAGAGAAGACCATGAACCTACGGCGCCTTAAGGCTTTCATTGTTATGAAAAGCTCAACCTTAGGCCTCACTTCCTTGGCCGCTCACCTTCGGGATTTGGTCTCCAGTTTCGCTTGCAATACACCTGGCGATAGTTAGTGTCCGTAAGGCTTCCCACGGGCCTTCAGCCCCCGAGCTCGCAAAGCGACCGCTCTCTAAAAGCATGCTAAGGGCCTTTCAATCCTACGGGAGCGGGGGCGGGGGCGGGGGCGGGGGCGGGGGCGGGGGCGGGGGCGGGGGCGGGGGCGGGGGCGGGGTCGGGGGCGGGGGCGGCACCCCGCGAGCCCCCGAGCGCCGCTGCTACCCACGCGCCGTGCCGCGCCGTACTTACCTGCCCACTACGCACTAACCTCGCCCGAGACCACACACCGGGGACCCGGGACCTCACACAACATACTAACAGAGACAATTTACAAAACATTTTTTACGTCTCACCTGGCCATAATCCCGTACGCGCAGCGTGTAGTAAAACTCGCATTATGGCCAGGTGAAGACGTAAAATTTTGTACGCAACACGGGCGGTAATTGGTAAAGCCCCAGAGCGCACATTTATGGCCGCCACCTTCGGTTCGGGCCACAAACACCTGCGATCTAGAGGATTCTCGAATTCACCGCCCTAGTTACGTGTACTATTATACGGACAATAGAGCTTACTGCAAACTCTTAAGACTAACCCCGGTACTGTGGAGTGGAGTAGCGAGCGTCCACAGGGCACAGTGTGCGCGGTACTCACCATCTGCACGTCGTCGAGGATGCGGTGCGGCGCGGCGCCCGCGAGCACCTTGCTGCAGATGAAGTCCACGAGCGTGGGCTCGAGTGAGTGGAGTGGAGTGGAGTAGCGAGCGTCCACAGGGCACAGTGTGCGCGGTACTCACCATCTGCACGTCGTCGAGGATGCGGTGCGGCGCGGCGCCCGCGAGCACCTTGCTGCAGATGAAGTCCACGAGCGTGGGCTCGAGTGAGTGGAGTGGAGTGGAGTAGCGAGCGTCCACAGGGCACAGTGTGCGCGGTACTCACCATCTGCACGTCGTCGAGGATGCGGTGCGGCGCGGCGCCCGCGAGCACCTTGCTGCAGATGAAGTCCACGAGCGTGGGCTCGAGTGAGTGGAGTGGAGTGGAGTAGCGAGCGTCCACAGGGCACAGTGTGCGCGGTACTCACCATCTGCACGTCGTCGAGGATGCGGTGCGGCGCGGCGCCCGCGAGCACCTTGCTGCAGATGAAGTCCACGAGCGTGGGCTCGAGTGAGTGGAGTGGAGTGGAGTAGCGAGCGTCCACAGGGTACAGTGTGCGCGGTACTCACCATCTGCACGTCGTCGAGGATGCGGTGCGGCGCGGCGCCCGCGAGCACCTTGCTGCAGATGAAGTCCACGAGCGTGGGCTCGAGTGAGTGGAGTGGAGTGGAGTAGCGAGCGTCCACAGGGTACAGTGTGCGCGGTACTCACCATCTGCACATCGTCGAGGATGCGGTGCGGCGCGGCGCCCGCGAGCACCTTGCTGCAGATGAAGTCCACGAGCATGGGCTCGAGTGAGTGGAGTGGAGTGGAGTAGCGAGCGTCCACAGGGTACAGTGTGCGCGGTACTCACCATCTGCACGTCGTCGAGGATGCGGTGCGGCGCGGCGCCCGCGAGCACCTTGCTGCAGATGAAGTCCACGAGCGTGGGCTCGAGTGAGTGGAGTGGAGTGGAGTAGCGAGCGTCCACAGGGTACAGTGTGCGCGGTACTCACCATCTGCACGTCGTCGAGGATGCGGTGCGGCGCGGCGCCCGCGAGCACCTTGCTGCAGATGAAGTCCACGAGCGTGGGCTCGAGTGAGTGGAGTGGAGTGGAGTAGCGAGCGTCCACAGGGTACAGTGTGCGCGGTACTCACCATCTGCACGTCGTCGAGGATGCGGTGCGGCGCGGCGCCCGCGAGCACCTTGCTGCAGATGAAGTCCACGAGCGTGGGCTCGAGTGAGTGGAGTGGAGTGGAGTAGCGAGCGTCCACAGGGTACAGTGTGCGCGGTACTCACCATCTGCACGTCGTCGAGGATGCGGTGCGGCGCGGCGCCCGCGAGCACCTTGCTGCAGATGAAGTCCACGAGCGTGGGCTCGAGTGAGTGGAGTGGAGTGGAGTAGCGAGCGTCCACAGGGTACAGTGTGCGCGGTACTCACCATCTGCACGTCGTCGAGGATGCGGTGCGGCGCGGCGCCCGCGAGCACCTTGCTGCAGATGAAGTCCACGAGCGTGGGCTCGAGTGAGTGGAGTGGAGTGGAGTAGCGAGCGTCCACAGGGCACAGTGTGCGCGGTACTCACCATCTGCACGTCGTCGAGGATGCGGTGCGGCGCGGCGCCCGCGAGCACCTTGCTGCAGATGAAGTCCACGAGCGTGGGCTCGAGTGAGTGGAGTGGAGTGGAGTAGCGAGCGTCCACAGGGCACAGTGTGCGCGGTACTCACCATCTGCACGTCGTCGAGGATGCGGTGCGGCGCGGCGCCCGCGAGCACCTTGCTGCAGATGAAGTCCACGAGCGTGGGCTCGAGTGAGTGGAGTGGAGTGGAGTAGCGAGCGTCCACAGGGCACAGTGTGCGCGGTACTCACCATCTGCACGTCGTCGAGGATGCGGTGCGGCGCGGCGCCCGCGAGCACCTTGCTGCAGATGAAGTCCACGAGCGTGGGCTCGAGTGAGTGGAGTGGAGTGGAGTAGCGAGCGTCCACAGGGCACAGTGTGCGCGGTACTCACCATCTGCACGTCGTCGAGGATGCGGTGCGGCGCGGCGCCCGCGAGCACCTTGCTGCAGATGAAGTCCACGAGCGTGGGCTCGAGTGAGTGGAGTGGAGTGGAGTAGCGAGCGTCCACAGGGCACAGTGTGCGCGGTACTCACCATCTGCACGTCGTCGAGGATGCGGTGCGGCGCGGCGCCCGCGAGCACCTTGCTGCAGATGAAGTCCACGAGCGTGGGCTCGGGCTCGCCGATGTACTCTATGATCTTCTTGTTGATCCACGGCCGGATCTTCTTCTCCATCAGCACGTTGTCGATCTGAAAACATGCACGGAATAGTTAGTAACCATTGCTGACTTATTATATTCCAATACATTTGACAACTGTAGTTATACAAGGTGTTGTGACGACGCGCCTGCGTCACACAGCGGCAGCACGGCGCGGAGCGGTGACGTCACACCGTGCGTCACACAGCCTTGGACTAGGTGACCCTGTAATCATCTCCGCGGCGGTGGTTTTGGCAAGTCGTCATCAGTCAGGGGTTCCAGGTTCCTACAGCTACAATCAGTAATAAGGAAAATCCGGCCCTACCTGCGCGGTGTCGAGCTTGTACTGGAACAGCTGCTCCTTCTGCGTGGGGATCTTGTCGATGAGGCTCTTGATGTGCTTCCTCTTCTCCTCCGCCGACGCCTTGTCCTCCGTCTCCCTCTCGCGCGCCGCCTGCGCGCCGCCCTCCTTCTCCTTCTCTTTGTCCTTCTCCTTTTCTTTCTCGCCCTTTTTGCTTTTGTCCTTGTCCTTTTTGTTTTTATCTGAAAATGAGATAAATTGTTATTTAAGATCGTATTAATATTGTAAATGCGAAAGTTTGGACGGTTGACTAACGTTACCGTCACGTTCAAGGGCCCAACCGATCTTGATGAAATTTTACACGAATATAGTTGATAGCCCAAACCGGCACGCGCCTACTGTAGTGTGCTTACCCCTGTGCGAGTGGTGGTGCGTGTGCGGCGGTGGCGGTGGCGGTGGCGGTGGCGGTGGCGGCTCGGGCTCGTCGTCGTCGGGCTGGAAGGCGGCGTGCACGCGTCGCATGCCACCGCCCGCGCCTACTGTAGTGTGCTTACCCCTGTGCGAGTGGTGGTGCGTGTGCGGCGGTGGCGGTGGCGGTGGCGGTGGCGGTGGCGGCTCGGGCTCGTCGTCGTCGGGCTGGAAGGCGGCGTGCACGCGTCGCATGCCACCGCCCGCGCCTACTGACCCGCTTTCCGCCGCTGCAATTACAGAAAAATTTATTATGAAGAGGCTTGGATGGAGCAGCCACACCCACACATTATGTTCAGTGGAACCAGCTCACGTGGCCAGAACAGTTGGGTCGGCAACCCGCCGACGACGCCACTACAGTCCTGGCGTGAGGCGACGCACCCCTGCACCCTCGTATCTGAACTCTGCCCTGGAGCCTGCCCTCCCGCGACCGAAGGGCCGAGCTCCCCGGCCGCGAACACCGACTAAGCGCGAGGACTACAGTAGCGAGCGCGAACCACTCCTACGAATTGTGGCTGCACCGATGCTGTTCTAAATGTACGAAAACCTCGTGCGCAACCGCTTCTAAACTAAATATTTTTCATCACACTTGCTCAAAAAGGGCTCCATAATGCGCAGACATACAGAACTACAATAGCCTGTTGCGCCCACGAGCGTAATGTTTTTTTCTTAATTTGTATCCGTCACTCATGCGGCACTTACAGAGCAAAGAGGTTTTGTATCAAATCATCATCATCATCATCATCATATCAGCCGAAAGACGTCCACTGCTGGACATAGGCCTCCCCCAAAGAGGAATGGTTTGTATCAAATACGATGACTGAAAACTTATTATAAATTTAAACTTAAAAACACTACTAGAACATGTTTAACAGAATTATTTACAGATTTAATATGTAGTTATATAATTTATATGTAAAATGTTTTAAGTATTTTCAAATCGTGGGTGTAGGTATACCAAAGGGCAGCGTATAGCAGAGAACGCACGTTACGTCAAATTCAATTTTAAAGCATTAATACAAACATTACATTGTATATTTCAATGGATTTACGGCCGGTCAGCTCCCCACGCACGTGGACGGCTGCGCTCGGCTGTCGTCGATGCGGCGCCACGCGACCCGGGCCGGCCCATTCAGATATAACATGAAGACCGGGGAGCCATGTTCCACGGCATGGTCATGGGCACATGGGCACGTGGGCACGTGGGCACGTGGACACGTGGGCACGTGGGCACGTGGGCACGTGAGCAGTGCAACCGTCACAGTATTAGTAAGTAATAGTAAGCAGTGAGACTCACGCGGCGCGTCGTGCGCGTGCGCGTCGCGGCCCGACTTGAAGCTGATGGTGATGGGCGAGCTGCCCGCCGACGTCTCGCCCTGAGGACACATTACATCACATCACATCACTTACATTACTATCTGCAGACTATTTACACAAAACCAACCAATCTACTAATTCACTCATTGACTCATTCGACTTAAAAAAAGTGGCTTACTATAGTGCGTTTTTAGCATTAGAAAGAAGGCACGAAGCACGAGGTCTTTCATATAAGACACTTTATGCCACACAACTGTCAAAGTATCTCAAATAGCCACTAAAAAAGACTTACGTTATTGTTATCTACCCCAAAATGATAGGAGTGTTTTCATTATTTATATCGAAATAATACTTACAAATATAAATTTCTCTTTAATGTATTAATTTTTCAACTCTGTTATCACGAATTTTGTTATTCAGTTCTGGAAACGTTGCATAATAAAAAAGCGGCCAAGTGCGTGTCGGACCACGCACAACAAGGGTTCCGTGCCTATTAAAAAGGTCGTATCCTTACTGAAATCACATGGCACTTACATCATTTTCTTTAAGTAAGGCGGTTTTTTAGAAATATCTCGAAAACCTTTGAACCGATCTTGTTCAAAACAATTTGCATGATTTTTTTCATATTTTTGAAATACACGGTTCAAAAGTTAGAGGGGAGGGGGACACAATTTTAGTGACTTTCGGGGCAATTATCTCCGACTCTATTCACTTAATCAAAAAATTTGCTGAGAAACCTTATATTTATTTTGGAAGGCCTATCGATTGTTGTGCCACACGTGGGCATGCAAGTTTTTTTTTTTTTTTTCAATTTTATGTATGGAGTGCGTGCACTCCATACATAATTTAGGCGTGCTAAAAAAAACTTTTTTTGTAATTTCATTACATAACTATGTAGCGGTTAACAAAATACACCTATCTTCAAAATTTTATTTAAATACACCCCATAGTTTTCGAGTAAAATGCCTGTGACATACGGACGGACAGACAGACAGACAGACATGACGAATCTATAAGGGTTCCGTTTTTTGCCATTTGGCTACGGAACGCTAAAAACCTAAAGAAGAAGAGGTTTGAGACGATCGGTTCGTTTTTTTCGCTGTCTACATTGTCAAAATTGACAATCGTATTTTACGTTATTTCTCTTGTTTTCGTGGTAATCAACAAATAATTGTAGAAGATCACGAGATTATTATGCGAGTATCTATTTGTTAATTAATATTTAGATTCTATTTTTCGCTGTGTGGTGGCGTGCGGACGGCGATGGACCAACCAGGCTGGTCCAAGTCACTTGCAAAAAAGATCGACTCGTTCTCCTATTGTATTGTATTTTTTATTGGTAAATATTGTCATTTACAAGTCATTACATATATTTTTTTTTAACGTTTCACATTAGGTACATGTCAATTTCATAATAAGTAATAATAAATAAAATAATAATTAGGTGCGCAACTGAGCCAATGTCTTGTGGTTATCGAAAAACTCGTCAATAGTATAGCAAGCCATTTCCAATAGAATGGCCTTTAGCTTGCGGACAAATATTGCATCGCTAGAAGCTTGCTTTATTTCGTCGTCCAGTGTATTGTACAGTCTGCTCTCCAGTACATGCACAGACTTCCTAGTTCTGGCCAGGCGGCGCGCGGGCACGACCAACTGATTACGCCTGCGCGTCACGCTACCCAGGAGTTGGCGAAGAGTGGGAATCTGGTAAACATTTTGTTTTACATATTTGCATGCTTCTATTATCTACACACTGGGTAAGGTAAGTATTTTGTATTTTTGAAAAAGTTCCTTAGCCGGATAATCGGGTGGTTTTCTAGCCTTGAATCGGAGGGCACGCTTTTGTAATTTAATTAGCCTTTCACGATTCCTCTGAACGTTTTGCCTTCACCACAACCACAAGCAAAGATACAGAAACAGAGTCCATTAACAACAAATGAGAAACATATAGTGGTGAACATTTACAAGTTGGTGTGTGTTTGCAGTAAGGATGAATTTCCGGGTAACTTTTAATATTTGTCCGAAGCAGACAAGGTTGACGTCTGCTTCTTTGTTTACCGTATTTCTAATCCTAAAACGGACTATAAATCTGCTGTATTTCAATCACTCACGATATACAATTACAGTAACTTGTTTGGAATATAATATAATAGAAATTTATTCTGATAACACATCGTTCATTACACATACATTCACATAGTTAATGCACCTTAAGAACTAACAAATAGGGATGTGTTACCGAAAAGGTCTCCCCGCAGCAGTGCCAACGGCGCTGGTTTTCTGGGGATCCAGTGAGGTGTGCGGGACAGCATACTGCGCGACTCGTATTAAGGGCGGTATAAATAGGCTACGCGCGCACTACGGATTTTTGCCGTGCGTTTTTTTTCCGCAAAATCTGTGTGAAGTATGAAACCTCCTTGAAGTGCGTGCACTGCGGAAAATAATCCGTATGCGGATGAAAATCTGTGGTTTGCTGCAGATTGGTTGCGGTTCGGCGCCGCACGGATTGTCTGCATTCTATGGACTATTGAGCAAAACCGCGCACTGCGGAAAAAAATCCGTGCGGACGCCGCCCGGCAGCCATCAATATAGTCCATTTTTAACGTCCGTTCTGGACTTGAGTTGGGGCTTGAATAGCAAAAGGTGCGGATATATCACCGCTGTGCGCGTACTGGACACACACGGTTTTTTTTTCGTTGCAATTTTAAAAACGCACCGCAACTCGCCGCACCGTAGTGCGCGCGTAGCCATACTGTAATGAGAGACAGTCAATACGTACGTGTCTGCGCGTGTGGTGCTGGTGTTGGTGCTGGTGTTGGTGCTGGTGTTGGTGCTGGTGTTGGTGCTGGTGTTGGTGCGTGTGGTCGGCGCCCGAGGGCGGCCGCGGCGGCGTGGTGCCGCCGTCCGAGCTCTGCACAAACACACGGACATTACTGTGACGCTGCCGGGAGCCGGCTGCCGGGTGCCAGGAGCCGGGAGCCAGGAGCCGGGAGCCGGCTGCCGGGAGCCGGCTGCCGGGAGCCAGGAGCCGGGAGCCGGCTGCCGGGAGCCGGGAGCCGGGAGCCGTGAGCCGGGAGCCGGCTGCCGGGAGCCGGCTGCCGGGAGCCAGGAGCCGGGAGCCGGCTGCCGGGAGCCGGGAGCCGGGAGCCGGGAGCCGGCTGCCGGGAGCCGGGAGCCGGGAGCCGTGAGCCGGGAGCCGGGAGCCGGCTGCCGGGAGCCGGGAGCCGGGAGCCGGCTGCCGGGAGCCGGGAGCCGGCTGCCGGGAGCCGGGAGCCGGGAGCCGGGAGCCGGGAGCCGGGAGCCGTGAGCCGGGAGCCGGCTGCCGGGAGCCGGGAGCCGGGAGCCGGGAGCCGGGAGCCGGCTGCCGGGAGCCGGGAGCAGCACCGAGGATGACCGAGTCGTACCAGAGGTCGGTAACATCAAGGGTCTACTAGGCTCGCCGGTAGAAACGGGTCGGCACACGCGATGCCAATAAACTAACAAGTGAAATAAAGGCACATATTTATGACGTCGAGTTGTGGAAAACCAGTTCGCGAAAACCTATAAGGTATTAGTAAAATGAACAGTTCTATTTTTCAAATACCATGCAAATAAGTCAAAGAGCTGATTATTTATATTGCTAGAAATCACAATATTACTAATATCAAAAAAACTATCTCCGATGTATATATATATATATAATGATATCATACTCTGATGATCTCTATAAATGAATCAAAGACGTAATTGCGTTTCTGTAAAGAATAAGAATTTATTTACTATTTACACTTATTAAACCGATAGTAATTATACTATGCGAAAACAAATAATTCACTCACCTGTAAAGAATAAGAAACAACATTTAAAGCCTTTAATGTCAGGTCTTTTAACTATAATCCACACATAAATTATATATATATCTCTTCAATCCCATGTCACAATAAAAGCTGTCAGACGTCAGCTATCAACTTAAAAATAAATTAAGGAAAGAGGTTACACTGGTATACGAGTGTATACTTTTCTTATATCTCCCCCGCTCCGAGAGAAATAATTGCAAGTGTAACGCAATTTTTGTTCATTTAGTTAACAACACTGGAGATATTTTTGTAATATGATAGAGATTAGATTCCGTTTTCTTATGACCGGTGTCAATTTCATAAATACAATTCGAAATCTTCTTTAAAATCTTGTATGGCCCAATCCTCAGTTCGTCCATTTTTTTCCTATTAAGACGATTTCCGTTTTCCACGAAAACGGTGTCTCCAACTTCCAATTTGTAGTCTTCTCTATGAAGGTCGATTTTTTTTTTATTATAATTGTGAGACTTTACTGTATTGTTAAGAGCTATTTCTCTATCCCTTTTTAAATCTTCTGCTGTACATCTCGATTTCAATTCAATGGGTAGGACATCCACATTTTCGCCTTCCAAAAGGTATTTTGGAGCAAATTTCGTAACAGTGTGTTCTGTTTCATTATATTTCTCTACACATTTCTGTGCTATAGTTGTCCATGCAAATTTATTGTCACCTTCGTTTATTTTGCACCTTATCTTATTTATTAAAGTTTGGTTTAACCTTTCATTAAGCCCATTGGAAAAAGGTGCATCCACAGCGGTAAATATTATTTTTATATTTTCTTCCTTTAGGAAACCCTTAAATTCTTTGGAGTTTATGCCTGGGTATTGGTCCGTTAATACCATTTCAATGCTGTAGCTTTCGGTCACATTCTTAATTAGTTTAATAAAATCACTGGCACTTTGATTTCTTGACGTGATAATATATGCGTATCTTGTCAAATGATCGACCAGAAGATGTAAGTATTTTTTTGTTGATCGTGATCCTCCAAAGCCACCACTGGTATCAATAGATACAATTTCAAATGGTCGTGTTGCTGGACCCAAATGTGACATTAAGCCATATTTTGGTTTTCTCCTTGACTTGTTTTTAATACAAGTTTCACATTCATCACAAATTTGCTTAATGTTTGATATCATATTCTTTGCTGTGTAGAACGGTGATATTTTATTAGTCAGCTGGGTTCTTCCAAGATGGCAGTAAGTATTGTGGACATCTTTTATGAGAGTTTTACTGAGTTCTTCTGATAATATGATTTTCCTTCTTTTTTTATCCTTCGTATAGTAAATTTCATTTTCAAATATAAGTTTAGTCTTGCAATTTTTTAGATTTTGATTTGTTTGTTGGTCATTTTTTATTTTGTCTATGTTTATTAAGTTTACTATTTTTAAAAAGTCATCGTTATTATCACAAGGTTCTAGAACGGGATTTCTACTTAAACAGTCTGCTTCTTGATTTGATTTTCCTGGGTTATACTTTATATTGAAATTATATTGCGATAAATAGTACATTAAATCGCCTAATTCTTCGTCAGTTCTAGATTTGATATTCATATTTTCTAATGGTTTATGATCCGAATATACAACAAATTGTTTTCCCATTAGCCAATGCTGCCAATATTTTACAGCTTCTTTTACTGCCAGGCATTCTAAATATATGGCTTTCTTCTTTTTTTGAGATTCATTTAATTTTTTTGAAAAATAAGCAACCGGTCTACTGTTCCCGTTTTCATCTTCTTGTTTTAATACCGCTCCTACTCCTTTTATGCTAGCATCCGTGTAAATATTAATTGGTAGATCAGGATCAAAGATCTTCAGAATTGGCTCTGAACATAACAATGCTTTTGTCTTGTCGAACGACTCCTGACATTCTACAGACCATCTGAACTTCACATCTTTTCGTAGTAAATTGTGTAACGGGTCTAGGATTATTGCTGTGTGCGGTATGAACTTGTGATGAAAATTGATTTTTCCTAAAAACTGACGTATATTTTTCCTTGTTTCCGGTACTGGGAAGTTTTTTACAGCGGTTAAATAATCTTTCAGAGGTCTTACTGAATTATTTTCTATAATATGACCCAGGTATTTTGCACTATTACTTGCAAAAGTACATTTCGAAAATTTCAGTCTAAACCCTTCTTTTAGTATTGCCTTTAGTAATCTTGATATATGTAGTTTATGTTCTTCAAAATCCTTGGAAAAAACTAAAATATCGTCTATAAAAATTACTGCAAAACTAGATAGTTCGTGTTTTCTTATTACATTGCTCAATACCCTTTGGAAAATTGCTGGAGCAGTTCTTAATCCGAACGGGAGGCATGTCCACTGGAAATGGCCTTCTTGTGTTACAAATGCACTTTTGATAGACATCTTGGATTTTCAAAGGGATGGACCAAAACGCTGAATTTATGTCAAAAGTAGAGAAATACTTACAGTTTACAGTTTTTATCATCAAGTCTTCGATCAATGGGAAAGGCTGTGATTGTGGGACGACTATTTTGTTTAAATCTCTGAAATCTATACATAACCTTGTTTTCCTATCGTCTTCTTTTTTATATGCCAGAGTTACAGGAGCAGCAAATGGACTGTAAGATTCCTCAATCAAATTATTTTTTAATAGTTTCGATATTTGACTTTCTATTTCTCTTCTATCTTCAGCTGTGCATCTGTACGGACGTTTGTAACAGTATTTATCTACTATCAGGTCAATATGTGCTTCATAATCTCGTACTGTACCCACGTCATATTTATCCTTGGCAATAACTGATTTGTATTTATCTATCAAGTTATCAATTTCTGATCGTTGATATGAATCTAGATGATTAACTGTGATTTCGAATTCATCTGTATTAACATGTTCATTAAAGTTTATTTCACATTTGTTAAATTGTTCTGCATCTTTTTTTAAAACTTCAGAGTATAGATAAGATCTCTTCTCATTTTTGTCACCTAGTACATCAGGAATTTCGACAATTGGTAAGTTTGAGTAATCTTTATTTTTCAAATCCTCTTTATTTGCGGTTATCTTGTTTTCTTTTGGATTGATTATTTGCATTATCTTTAACTCTTCATTTTGTGTTAATTTGAATTTTTTTATACAATCCAATCCTATTAGAAAATCGTAGTTAAAGTTCTCTTTATCCACCACAAAAACATCCATATTTTCTTCAATATCATATATTTTGACTTTAAGTGTTACCATTCCTTTTGTTTTCTTCTCACCATTAATAGTCTTCAGGTTTACTACTTCTATATTACTTGCCTGTTCTTTGTGTGGCATTTTTAATAGTTTAGCATTAATCAATGACACATTTGAACCTGAGTCGTAAATTGCAAAAACTTTTAGAGTGTCATTTAATAGTAACTCTATTTTTATTAATGGTGGTACTTCTAGTTTTTTGGATTATTCTCATTAAGTTCTATTTCCAATTCTGAGTTATTGACAGTTTTCACAGCCGCTTTCGGATTTTTCTCTTTGAACCAGCAGTTCTCTTCAGGATGATAACGTTTCCCTTTTTTCTCATTGATACAGATTTGGCATGGTTTCTTTTCTTCATATTTTTTGGGTTTATTGTCATAAGAAGTAAAATTCTTTTTTTCGTATTTGTTCTTCCCAACCAAATTTTCCCATTTTCCTATTTCGTTGTAGAGATGTTCTGTTTCTTGCAGATTCTCCCTATCAATCTTATCCGCCACATAATTCGGTAGGCCGAATGCAATAAGATCTATAAGTGTTCCAATGTCTATAGATTTTCTTACTTCCAGTATCAATTTTTCTTTTTTTAAAGCATACTCGAGTAAGGAGCCTGCCTGATATTTAAATCCAAGAGCATATCTAGTGGCGGACCATCCTTTGTTTGCAAACGTCTCACAAAAGTGTTTCTCCCATTTGCTCCATTCTGATTCCACTGTAAGCTTCATTAGCATACAGCTGTACCAATCGACACTACAGTTTTCTAAGAAATTTCTTAAAATTTCTATTTTTTTTTTATCTTCAGCGATTTGGAATCGTTCGCATTCTTTATTAAAATCTTTAATCCACTGGCAAGCATTAGAGTTCCTGGCAGTAAACTTCCCGATCATAAAATCTTTGGCAATTTTCCCTAAATTTTGTGTTTCAGACTTTTGGTGTTTTTCTTCAAGTAATTTCTCTATCATTTTTTCTAACGTTTGGTTCGAGCCACCAGGCATGGGTTCAGCACTATTTGTTTGTTCCACCGTTTCCTCCAAGTAAAAATCATGAAACTGCAAGTTTTGTTCTTCATCCAAATATATCTTTGATATTTCGTCGGTCAAATTTATCCATATTTTCCTTATCTGAAGTCTTTTATTCAATGATTTTTTTACCTTAGCATAGTTGGGAGTTTTCGTAATTACTCCATGCAGGTTTGCAGGTTGATAATCGGATGGAATTCCAAAGATTTGACCACTGGGAGTAGCTATGGAGCTTATACAGATGATGTTTGATTTTCCATCTGCCGTTGATTTTACAACAAAATCAAACCTCAACTTTTCCATGTTCTTTGAAATATGTGCAGTAAATGTTGTTTTATAATGATATCATACTCTGATGATCTCTATAAATGAATCAAAGACGTAATTGCGTTTCTGTAAAGAATAAGAATTTATTTACTATTTACACTTATTAAACCGATAGTAATTATACTATGCGAAAACAAATAATTCACTCACCTGTAAAGAATAAGAAACAACATTTAAAGCCTTTAATTTCAGGTCTTTTAACTATAATCCACACATAAATTAAATAATATATCTCTTCAATCCCATGTCACAATAAAAGCTGTCAGACGTCAGCTATCAACTTAAAAATAAATTAGGTTACACTGGTATACGAGTGTATACTTTTCTTATATATATATATATCTGTCATTTATATAGGCTTTAGCTCAAATACAATGACACCGATAATAAGTCGTCGAAAAACTCAACGCTCTATGGCCCATAAACGCACTCTATAGTGTACTTTTATGGTTCATACATTTTCCATAAAAGCACTGTTTACAACGATGTCAAATCATCTAACTTTTTTCTAATCAGCCACTATATTGCAGTGGTACCAACTTCATAAGCAAATTTTTCGAACTAAAAACTTTTTATTTACTATCAAATATTTGTAAAATAAAAATAAATTATCATGCATTGTGTGTTAATATACATATTTTACCAATTATTGGTATTATTTATAAATATAAACCGATCCGATTCGGTTCGGATCCGGATTCAGTTTGGTTCGGATGGCAAGTGCATGGAAATTAAAAACAAAACAGACTATAAACAAGAGGTGTCAATGTGTCATATTTCTTATTTCCCACCAAAGTTCCAGTTCAAAATTAAAAGACGAAATATGACATTTATTCGTTATTAATAACTTCTTAAGATTTGATTCGTGCTTGTGAAGTGAAGAAAAATGCGTACGTTCCTTTTAAAATGGACGAAGAAGAAAATAACTGCACCGCTGAAGAAATTGCGTGAGTAGTAATAGAACTGACGGAAAACTTACTGCCTGAAAAGTCAAATGCTATTTATTTAAAATTAGTCGTAGAAAAATTATTGCATGCAACGGTGTATATTCTTCATTCTTACAGCGAACGTGAAATTTGGTAGGTTTCACGCCGAAGAGTAAGTAGTAATAGTCGTTAATCTTTTCAAAGATCTCTTCCATTATTTATACATTGTGGAAACTGCAGGACGTTGATACGGTTTGTGATTTTATCAATTTGTATAGGCAGTCATCATGGTCCTTCGCACTGTAGAGTCTCATTTGCTTCTGGCAGTAGTAAATATTTCCGTAATTTAGGCATTCTTCTTCCAGATACTGGTACGCATTTTCGTCGGCAACCAGATAAAGTTTAGGAGGCACGAGGATATTAGAGTTCTGGGTAGGTATTGGGAACAAGTGGTAGTATTCGAACACAGGCTTATATAGTATTGGCACCAGGGACCGGAAAACCCGTTCTTTGGCTTAAGCCGTTCAAAAGGCTTAAGCCGTTCGAGGATTAATCGTTTGTTTGGGTTACCGTATCCTCAGCTTAACTTATATACGGGTAAGCCCTTCAACAGAGTTAAGCCTAAATAACCTGAGGGTTTTGGGTTAGGGTTTTGATAGGGTTATTTGAAGGGTTTTTGTAGGGGTTATGAAAGGGTTTTTATTGGCTTAATTTAACCGCTTACTTATTGGTATGACGCCGGCACACTTCTTTACCCCTTCCTGGGGCCGGTGACGAGCGAGTAAAAAAGCGGCCAAGTGCGTGTCGGACCACGCACAACGAGGGTTCCGTGCCTATTAAAAAGGTCGTACCGTAACTGAAATCTTATGGTACTTACGTCCTTTTCTTTAAGGCGCCGTAGGTTCAGCGAAGTGAAGCGAACAGAGTTTTTGAAACAATATAATGCGTCTGTTTATGATAATATGGTTTCAAAAAAAATCAATTGTAATCTTGAGGCTTTTCTTCAGGGAGATCAGTGATTCGAAACATGATTAAGCAATTTTCGCTCGATAGAAAAAAACACGAACATAGGTCTAAAAGGGTCTAAAATACACTTAGAATATTCGTAAAAGCACAAAAGCTAAGAATATTAAAATGGCTTCTAAAAATCGGCAATATCATGTTTAAGAGAAAACAGTGATTACTTTTTTATTTATTTAAACGGCCAAAAAAATTAAATTGAAACACATGATATCCGCGCTTCCGAGCACGCACTTCCATCTCGCTCAAGCTTATGCTCAGTGAGAGGGAGAGAAGATCATGAACCTACGGCGCCAGGAAGGCAGTTTTTTAGATATATATCAAAAACTTTTTAACCGACCTTGTTCAAAAAAAAATTCGCTGAAAGAATTTAATAAGCCTTATGTCCATGATTTTTTCATATTTTTAAAATACACGGTTCAAAAATTAGAGGGAGGGGGACACAATTTTAGTGACTTTCGTGGCGATTATCTCCGACTCTATTCACTTAATCAAAAAATTGCTGATAAACCTTATATTTATTTTGAAAGGCCTATTGATTGTTGTGCTACACGTAAGCTTGGAATGAAAATTTTTTTTTTGACTTTCAGTTTTATGTATGGAGAGCATTTTTAGTAATTTAATTACGAAACTATGTAGGGGCTAACAAAATACACCTATCCTTAATATTTTATTCAAATACACCTATTAGTTTTCGAGTAAAATGCTTGTGACATACGGACGGACAGACAGACAGACAGACAGACAGACATGACGAATCCACAAGGGTTCCGTTTTTTGCCATTTGGCTACGGAACCCTAAAAATCAAAAAAGGGCCGGCAACCTGATTGTGATTCTTGTGAAGTCGCCAGCGTCCATAGGCTACGGTGTTTTCGTACCATCAGACAGGCCGTATGCTTGTTTGCCACCGTCGTAGTATTAAAAATAAACATATCTTGGATATTTTTGTACAGGCCTTTTACAGTTCCAATAATTTTACATAAGGTAGGGTATGTTGGGTGGGGTAAGAACGGTACGGTTTAGAGCGGAGAATTCAAATTAGTAGGTACTAAAAGAAATAGTTAAAACCGTGAAACATGCCTACTTTGCCACCAGGCAAAACCTTTTTTTAATAAATCTGGTAATATATCAGAAATCATTAAAGAGGCCAAAAAAAACATTGGCCTCGTTTGTTTGTTTTTTAGGGTTCCGTAGCCAAATGGCAAAAAACGGAACCCTTATGGATTCGTCATGTCTGTCTGTCTGTCCGTATGTCACAGGCATTTCACTCGAATACTATAAGGTGTATTTGAATAAAATTTTGAGGATACGTGTATTTTGTTAGCCGCTACATAGTATTGTAATTAAATGAAAAAAAAAATTTAGGGGTGCAGTCCATACATAAAACTGAAAATCATTTTTTTCTATTGCAAGCCCACGTGTGGCACATCCATCGATAGGCCTTTCAAAATAAATATAAGGTTTCTCAGCAATTTTTTTGATTTAGTGAATAGAGTCGGAGATAATCGCCCCGAAAGTCACTAAAATTGTGTCCCCCCCCTCTAATTTTTGAACCGTGTATTTTGAAAATATGAAAAAATCATGGACATGGGGGCTTATTAAATTCTTTCAGAGAAAATTGTTTTGAACAAGATCGGTACAAAGGTTTTTGAGGTATTTCTAAAAAACTGCCTTCCTTAAAGAAAAGGACGTAAGTGCCATAAGATGGATGGATAAGTGGTCCGACACGCACTTGGTCGCTTTTTTTTACTTTAGGATTATCGAACCTATTGATACGTCTCGTAACTAAAGACTATAATCGGCCATAAATTTGGCAAATTAGTTTTATTCTATTATAAGTATTAGGAGTGATTTAAAACATAATACTACTACGTTTAATTTTTAGTGGGCAAAGTCGCAAAAATAGTCTGAGCCAGCATACAAGCCAAAAACCAGACTGTGATAGAGTTGTAATTTTTTTTTATGCGACTGCGACTGAACTTGAAGGTATGGTGATTTGATGTGTTTAATATGAATACAGTTTGTCAAATAATAATAAACGAAGTAGATTTATTAATTTCAAATGTAGTTGCTCTGGATTTGTGAGTTATCAATTTTGCTTTACGTAATAGTGCATTTTCTTTAATAATAACAGTTCACATTTTTTTTAGGGTTCCGTAGTCAACAAGGAACCCTTATATTTTCGCCATGTCCGTCCGTCTGCGGCTTAGGCTTAGCTCAGTGGCCGGTGTTAATACTAGAAAGCCGTGATTCGGCATAGGTATATAAATCAATCACGATAAAACAGTAGAATATATACATTTTTTAGGGGTCCACTCCATACATAAAACTGAAGGTCAAAACTTTTTTTTTCATTGCAAGCCCGCGTGTGGCACATCAATCGATAGGCCTTTCAAAATAAATATAGTTTTTTTTTGATTAAGTGAATAGAGTCGGAGATAATCGCCCCGAAAGTCACTAAAATTGTGTGCCCCCCCCCTCTAATTTTTGAACCGTGTATTTTAAAAATATGAAAAAAATCATGGATATAGGGCTTATAAAATTCTTTCAGCGAAGATTGTTTTGAACAAGATCGGTTCAAAGGTTATCGAGATATTTCTAAAAAACTGCCTTCGTTGAAGAAAGGGACGTAAGTGCCATTAGATTTCAGTAAAGATACGACCTTTTTAATAGGCACGGAACCCTTCGTTGTGCGTGGTCCGACACGCACTTGGTCGCTTTTTATTAGAGTCGTGTAACCGGCCTTCTGCCGGCCATATGGTTAAGTATGAAAATGAATAAGTAGGTACTGCAGTAGTCAATGTAATGAATTACAAAAACTCTCACGCATAAGTGGGCATATATCCAACCACCGCCACCCAAACCAACAAGACCAACTTAATAAATGTCTGCCGGCTGTACACATTGGGCCAACGTTGGCGCGTGAGCAAGATGCAGCTATGCAAACGCATGAGAACGAAATAAAGCCCTCTTCCTTTAACGCATAGCTGCATTCTGCTCCGCGCCAACGTTGGCCCAGTGTGTACAGCCGGCACAAGGTTTAGTTGGCGCGCGCGTGTCAATGTAACAAAGGTCAAGGTCAAAGTTACTTTTTTCGCATCAAGACGAGACGGTCGAGACACGATTACTATGTGCATCAGTTTGCTATTCGCAAAGAAAGTAACGAACTTCATAGGTAAACAAACAAATTGCCGAAACAGGTGCAATATGTTCAGACGATTATGGCATCTCTTCCTAAGGCAGCTTGTAGCAAATTTGTGTGACGCAAAAATAGTGGCGGTGCCTTTTTAAAAGCTTTGATAGACACCACCGCCGCCTGCGCAGTGAGGCGCGGCGGGTGGCTGGCTCGGTTCGGCGAAACTCATTTAAAAATTGAATCGTATCTGTATAACGCTTAGGACCAATATCGATTACGTTTAATGCTCTATAAGTTAAAAACCCTGGAAAGGGTTTTGATAGGGTTTCGAGTTAATTTGAATTAATTCAAATGAACGGCGCGGCCATTTCAAGCCAAAATGAACTGAATAACTATGTCGATAAAGATACATTTAGTTTACGCTCAGTCCGGAACCGCTTACCGCTAAAACCCTTAAACAGGGTTTTGAGTTAATTTGAATTAACTCAAACGATCGGCTTAGCCGTTCATGCAATTAACCCTTAATAAGCCTAACCGGAATGATATGGTTTCTCCAAACAAGCATTAAGAAAACCCGCTTAAAAACCCGTGTAAGGGTAAGCGGTTCCGGTCCCTGATTGGCACCTTAATAACAAACACTAACATATTATTACTAAAATATGACGCTAATTCTAAGAAGCTATAAAATATACGAGACTCCTTAACATCGGCGGTTATCAGTTGTGAGGGATCATAATGTTTGCTCAGAAATTGGATGTAATACTGTAGATTTTCGAATCGCTCGCTAAGGCTCGCATCGCAACTCACTACACTCGCGTTTTAAGACCCTACTTTTAGAACAGTTGCATAAAATACTATATTTTATGCAATGTATAGTTTTTGTCTTGTAAGAGCAGTTTTTTTGGTTCTCCCAGCTGTAAGGAATAATACATTACGTACCTAGGACGGTGAATTCGTGAATGCCCCAGATCGCAGGTGTTTGTGTATGTGCCATAAATATGCGCTCTGCGGCTTTACGAATTACCGCCCGTGTTGAGTACACAATTTTACGTCTTCACCTAGCCACAATGCGAGTTTTACCGTACGCGCAGCATTATTGCCAGGTGTGACGTAAATAATGTTTTAGATAAAATTACAGTCATAAAAGTAAAGAGTAGACGTAAACGAAACTAAATTAAACCTTACCTGACAACAATTAATGAGCTTTTATATTTATTTTGCATTAATTGTATTACATTTATAATGAAATCATAAATTAAGTTCAGCTAATCTGTAACACGATATTCATTTACTGTTAGAAAGGCGGTAGGAAGTTCGACGGGACAGCTAGTTCATAATAAACGTGATAGTAGTTTAGTTGTGGTCGCCCTCTTCTGCATCGGGGCTAGTAATGATGTGGATCTCGGCAGATCCTCGCTGCCGGCCGGCCGCAGATAATATGTTGAGCAGTGTTACCTGTGGCGTGTCGTGCTGGTCGAGATGGTCGTGATGGTCGTGGTGGTCGTGGTGGTCGTGGTGGTCGTGGTGGTGGTGGTGGTGCTTGTGGCGCGCGGGGTCGGGCGGCGGCGGCGTGCTGGACCCGTCGTCCGGCGAGCCGGCCAGCGCCGCGTCCAGCCCGCCGCCACTGGAACCATAACCATACTATTCTTAACACATTCACCACCGAACTATGCCGGGTTCCAATTGAGGTATCAAAACTGGAATCAAATAAGGTACTCAAACCGCCCGCGGACAGAGAAAGTAATGTGTTAGTAGCCATAAGAAATGACTAACTAACGCTGTAAGATGGCCCCACAAAAGGGGTGCCATGGTAGGCGGGCGTCAGAGGGTTGCCAGGCCGCCGTTTAGTTCGAACTTGGCGGCCGTGACCAACTGTTAAGAAAACCAAATGTTCAATTTCATTGAATATGCCTTGTTGTGGTGTAAAATGGTGTCTGAGTCGTTCGGACAAGCACAACAAAATAGATGGAATCACTTTATTGTTATTTTCATTTTATTGTTATGATCACATTTTGTATAGGGATGGTATTATGCCAACAGACATCATAACTTTTTCAGTAGGTTGGTTTCTATGTTAACCCTTGAATGTCATATCAATATTTAGTAGCTTTTATTGATGTCTCTCTAAATATAATAGGTAACAATATTTTTATTTGGATTTCCAACAGATCCAATTAGAAAATAAGCATAAGTTTTGCAAGCAAAATGACGCCATTTTTAATTTGTCGTTTTAAACATAATAAAATAAATGGTCAGTAGTAATTGTAATGCATTTTATTTTAGTAACATTAAATTGTCTATAAGGTTCAATTTATTTCAATATGATAGCTTTATTCGTTTTCAAGATATTGAAGTAAATGCTAGTGACCCGAAACTTTTGCTCTCGAGTGTATTAACAAATAATAGAATAGGTGAAATTGTTCAGTATACAACCAAACCGATGGACCTCAATGCTTACGAGAGTAGGTATTAACCAGCAACAACCATAGACACAATCCGTCAAGTGTCAGTGTCGAGAAAAGTCTTGAAGAAATATTAATTACGCAAAACAGCTACGGATAAAAATAAGTATTAAATATATTAAACAACCAACTGTACAAGTGCACTGGGAGCAGAAGAGGGGCGCCCCTTCCACGTTGTGGTGACGACAGCGACGGGTAAGTCGGTCTCTCCTTTCTTTGTGGGTATTTGGGTTCATCGGGGTTTTTAGAATAACGCAGTATACAGTCCACTAATTTTCTCGTGGGTTTACGCCACATTTTCTGGTCATTCTCACCACATTAGATTCAGAATTAACCTTCTGGATTAGAACCTAATCCTAAATAGTCAAAAGTTCTAAATTGTTTCCCATATCGCGAATCGCATTCGCTATTCATTACCCATACGCACATTGCGAATCGTATTATTCGCTATTTTCGATAGTACTTATTTTTATCCATCTAAAATTCCATCTGACAGAACTGTCCGTGACAGAACAATGGAAGGCGAGGCACAACTATTGTTGCAAATAAATGCATTGACACTCAAAAAAGAATATTTGTTTAATAAGCTGCAGAAGGCTTACGATTTATCCAAAACAGTTAAGTTGGATAATTTAGACTCGGTACAAAACTTCATGGTGCAGTTTTCAGAACTCGATGACGCTTGTAGCGACTTTGAGCATATTGTAATGGAAATTGCCATGCTTGAGATGCAAACAGACCCTAAGTTCAAACCTTCGTCAGGCCCATTAGATAGTTTCGATGATCTGTATTACGCTTGCAAGAAGGTAGCTTTGAACTGCAATCGTATAGGCCAGGAGCCAACCGACAAAATGATTGTTCAAAAAAGTGATGATTGTCTAGCTAGGCCGGTCTTACCAAAGCTAACTTTATTCGAATTTGATGGTCAAATGGAGAATTGGACCACATTTCATGATACGTTTGTGTCATTGGTCCATAGTCGCAATTTCGAAAACATAGATAAATTCCATTATCTGCTGTCCTGTGTCAAGGGTCCAGCACTGAATATGGTCAGGAGTCTGCCGATCACTGCCTATAATTATACTGTAGTGTGGCAAAGTTTGCTTGATAAGTATCAAGACGTCAGGGCGTTGACCGGCAGGTATCTGGACAAAATGTTGAATTTCTCACCTTTGACGAAGGACAACGTAGCAAATCTAACGTCTTTCGTGGAAACATTTGACCATTCGTTAAAAGCGATTCAGGCCTTAGAAATTAAACATTTAGATGACTACCTGATTTGTCATTTAGCATTGCGTGGGTTAGACATTCATACTCGAAAATTGTTTGAAGAAAGTCGCGATCAAAACAAATTGCCGACCTTTAAAGAATTAATTATTTTCGTGAACAAACAAATCAAAGTGTTGGAACATACATTTCCGACTACCGGCTCCCGGACTAATTTCAATGGTCAACAAATCAAAGTGAAGTCACCTGTCAACTTCCCAAATATGCAACCGAGTCATAAACCAGCCAGTTTCAAATATTCGAACGCGACCTCGCCCTCGCAAAAGGTTGGATTAGCAGTTTCGCGTGATAATAATTCGAACCAAAACAAACTAACTTGCGTGCATTGCAATTCAAATCATCTGATTTATCGTTGCGAACAGTTTCGTAAACTGTTAGTTCAAGACAGGATTGACCGTGTCAATGTCTTGAAATTATGCACCAATTGTTTGAAAAGCTGTCATGACGATTCAAATTGCAAGAGCATCATGACGTGTGGAGTTTGCGCTCGTAATCACCACTACTTGCTACATCGGGATGCGAGTGTGGCGCAGCAGGTGCCGGCCGTGCCGGCCCCGCAGCCACCACGCGCTGCCCTGCACACAGCTTGGCCGTCGCCGTCGCACTCCGTGAGTGTGACGCCCGCATCTGCCGTAACCGAGAATCTTCATTCCGTGAATGAAAACGTGAATTCTTACGGTGTAGTGTTGGGGACTACGAGGACTCTAATTGTTGACGTCATTGGTCAACATCAGAATTGCCGTGCAGTTCTTGATTCCAGGGACCCGCCCGGTATCCCCTTCGAGGGTTTTTGAAAGGGTTTTTCGTAATGCTTTGCTTACCAAAGCCGATGCTCCTTAAAACCCATTCATTTGGCTATTAAAGCGCTCCAATACGGTATCCCCTTCAAAGGGTTTTTGAAAGGGTTTGCTTACCAAAGCCGATGCTCCTCAATACCCATTCATTTGGCTTTTAAAGCACAATGAATGGGTATTCAACACGAGGAAGCGCTTCAACCCTTTAAAAAGCGCTTAAAAAAGCCTTTCGAAATGGTTTTTTATCAGTAGCGGTAGCGCCCCGTAAGGGAAACCCCTTCATACGGCTAAGTTAAATGAATGAGTGTTCAATCAATAAAGGACAGCAAGTGATTATGGCTATTAAACGAACGACTAACCCGTTCAAAGGCTTTTTTCTGGGAAGGGGTTGGCGGGTCCCTGCTTGATTCTGGAGCTCAAAGCTCGTTTATGACTTTGAACTGTGCTCAACGTTTGGGCCTACGCCGCAACAAGTGTCCATTTACTGTGTCTGGACTAGGCAGTGACATTGTCAAGAACTTTGGCATGGTGACCTGCGACATGAATCCGTGTAAATCGGACGTTCCGAGTTTCCAGGTTGATATGGTTGTCGTTGAGAAGGTTTCATCCGAGATGCCAAATGTTTCATTTCCACAGGAAGTTGTGGATGAATATAAGAACTTCGCATTGGCTGACCCGTTGTTCTTCGGGAAGTCGTCGATTGACATTTTGCTGGGCAACGATGTCGTGTCAGAGCTTATAAAAGACAAGCCGATTAATGTCAAATCAAATATTCCGAAAGTGATTCCAACAGTTTTTGGTTACGTCGTGAGTGGAAGATTGTACAATGATGGCAAACAACAGTCACAAAACTTTCACTTGTCAGTTTCTCAAGAGAAGACTTTGGATAGAACGCTGCGTGACTTTTGGGAAGTAGAGGAATTGCCGTGCAAACCTGTGCTTAGTGCAGCGGATCAACTAGCTGAAGATATATACGCACTTCATCACTCTCGTGATGAGGGGGGAGATATATAGTGCCGTTACCTTTCGCGCCTGATGCGCCACTACTTGGAGATTCCCGCGCTGCAGCTGAACGACGATTGCTATCAACAGAGCGGAAACTTGCACGCTCTCCAGTGCTGCAACAAGCCTACAACGATTTCATGTTGGAATATGGAAAAGCTTGACCACTTGGAATTGTACACTGGTAGCGAACCAAGTAGGTATCTGATCCCGCACCACAGTATACTTCGACCAAGCAGTACGTCAACTCCTTTGAGAGTTGTATTTGATGCTAGTGCTAAAACGAGCTCCAACGTCTCTCTTAACGATACGCAGCTGACAGGACCAAACCTATACCGTGATATAGGTGCCATTATAACAAATTTTCGATTATTTGAATACTGTTTCGCAAGTGATATTTGTAAAATGTATCGTGCTATCCTGGTACGTGAATCTGATAGAAAATATCAACATATATTATACCGATCGACCGCTGTCGAACCCATAAAGGTGTATGAGCTGAAAACCATTACGTACGGGGTGAGTTCAAGTCCGTTCTTGGCTATCCGCACCTTGCTGCAATTATCTAGCCAGTGATGAAGGTGAAAGTTTCCCTTCTGCCGCTAATGTCGTTAGACAAGGTATCTACATGGATGATATTCTTTGGTCATGCGCCACGTTCTCTGAAGCGTGTGCGTTACAAGATGAATTAATTAATATGCTGCAGTGCGGAGGGCTAGTTTTAAAGAAATGGTCGAGTAACTGTGAACAGCTTTTCGAACGTGTTCCAGAAGAACATCGCGAGAAAACAATTGACTTTCAAAAGGACAGGGATGATGTTTCAATAAAGCTTTTAGGTTTGAAATGGTCCCCAGTATTCTATGCGTTTAGCTTTTCCTTAAATAAGCGAGATACCGTCAATACAAAAAGATCCGTCTTAAGGACGCTGGCATCTATTTATGATCCCGTTGGATACATTGCTCCTTGCACCTTCGTTGCAAAGTGCATTTTACAGGATCTTTGGAAGCTGGGCCTTGGTTGGGACGATCCACTGCCCGTAGAAGAATGCCAGCAGTGGGTAGAATTTATAGACCACTTACCCAGGCTATCTGAGTTGCAGATTGAACGACATATTTTGCTTCCAGATGTCACTGAATGCGAACTGGTAGGATTCAGTGACGCATCTTCTCGTGGCTACGCTGCATGCATTTATGTCATTTCACGACGTCACTTGGAAGTCAAGTGCAGACTGTTAATTGCCAAGTCCAAAGTGGCACCTGTCAAAGTTGAGACCATACCTAGAATGGAGCTTATGGCTGCCACACTTCTTAGCAAACTTATGAAGTATGCATGTGAATGCTTATCGCGGATCAATGTGGCCAGAATCACAGCACTAACCGATTCGTCTATTGTATTGGCGTGGATACAAACTGATGCTTACAAATTAAAAACGTTTGTGTGTAACCGTGTTACACAGATACTAGAGTCAATACCTCGTCAAGCATGGCGTCATGTCAACAGCGAGAATAACATGGCAGATGTTGCCTCGCGTGGTGTTACTCCATCACAATTCATGGCTTGCAGATCGCAATGGTTCGAGGGACCTGCCAGGATGTATGAGTATCATGAAAATTGGCCTGTATCTACATACATTAACAGAAAAGGTACTGAAATCCCGGAGATAGAGTCTAACTCCAATACATTCAATTTGTTATCTCAACAGACGGGGGAAGAAGATCAATTGGAATTTGTTGAACGTCTTGTCAACCAATTTTCGTCTTTTTCAAGAATGCAAAGAAGCATCGCCTGGATATTGCGTTTTCTGCGGCGGTTTCGCGGTGATGCTTCTGTCTGCAGCCAAGAGGTCTTGACTACGAACGATTTGAATCAAGCTCATGATTGCTTAATTAAAGTTGTACAGGGCACCTACTTCAAGAACGAAAGTGGGGCTTTGAATAAAGGCAAGACGTATATTCCTTCGTTAAGGAAACTTGCCCCCTTTATTGATGCTCGTGGCTTCCTGAGGGTGGGGGGTCGTATTCCTCACTCTGATCTGCCATACAATGCGAAGCATCCCTTGTTGTTGCCGAAGAAATGTAGGTTTGTGAAACTTTTGGTTGAATATTTCCACAAGAAATATTTACATGCTGGACCGCAAACCCTACAAAATAGAATTAACCAGAGATACTGGATATTGTCGGCTTGTAGCCTCATTCGGTCAACTTTGTTGAAGTGTAAGACGTGCTTCAAATGTAAACCAACCCTGCTTCAGCCAAAAATGGGTGACCTTCCGTCGACACGGCTGCTGCCTAACAAGGTATTTGAACATGTGGGTGTTGACCTAGCCGGACCTTTCTACATAAAAGAAAGCTTACGGCGTAATGCAAAGATAGAGAAGGCTTATCTAGCAGTTTTTGTATGCTTCTCCACTAAAAAGCCGTGCATCTGGAAGCACTTTCTTCATTATCTGCAGATTGCTTCTTGGCTACCCTGGATAGATTTGTGTCACGACGTGGCCTGTCGTCATACTTCTATTCCGATTGCGGATCCAACTTCGTAGCAACGAGCAAGCACCTTGGCGAAGTGCAGAAATTTATGTCTGATAAAGGCAATCAGGAATATATATTTAATGGTTGTGCTCAACGCTTGATAAACTGGAACTTTAACCCTCCTAGTGCTCCACACATGGGTGGTTTGTGGGAAAGTTGCGTGCGCATAGCTAAATATCATCTTGTGCGTGCTGTCGGTGATAAAGCTTTGACCTTCGAAGAGCTTACCACAGTTTTCTGTAAAATAGAAGCCATAATGAACTCCCGTCCATTTTGTGCTCTACCGGCTAGTGATAATCCTAACGAGTTTAATGTATTAACGCCGGGACATTTCTTAATAGGTAAGAGTCTGACAGCTGTACCTGAGTATGATTTGCAAACGGTGCCTGTAAATCATATGTCACGATGGCAATATTTACAAAATTGCTCCCAATTGTTTTGGAAAAAATGGAGCCAAGATTATTTGAATACTTTACAGCAAAGGTCAAAATGGTTTGCCTCGCCGCCCAACCAATGTAGGAGACTTAGTGTTGGTCAAAGATGATCGCGTTTCTCCTTGCAGTTGGCCACTTGCAATTGTCCATCAGACACATCCCGGTTTAGATGGCATTGTACGTAAAGTTACCTTGAGGACGAAAGGAAATAACGTACTGTCGAGGCCAGTGAATAAACTCTGTCCTTTACCCTACACTAACTGACTCCCCTTTCCCTTTACTCCTTTTTTTAGCCACAAGGGCTTTATTTTCTTTTCTTTTGTAGCGCTATCATATGCGCAGAAGTTCATTCCTTACTAATTTTGTTTTACTTCTATGCCTTTATGTTATGGGAAAGCTACATAGTGCTTTCGGTGGGGGGTGTTCAGTATACAACCAAACCGATGGACCTCAATGCTTACGAGAGTAGGTATTGACCAGCAACAACCATAGACACAATCCGTCAAGTGTCAGTGTCGAGAAAAGTCTTGAAGAAATATTAATTACGCAAAACAGCTACGGATAAAAATAAGTATTAAATATATTAAACAACCAACTATACAAGTGCACTGGGAGCAGAAGAGGGGCGCCCCTTCCACGTTGTGGTGACGACAGCGACGGGTAAGTCGGTCTCTCCTTTCTTTGTGGGTATTTGGGTTCATCGGGGTTTTTAGAATAACGCAGTATACAGTCCACTAATTTTCTCGTGGGTTTACGCCACAGAAATCACCTATATACCAAATAAAGATATGAGGCGCGGGTCCCCAGGGGTGGAGGTTCCACGCCCCCTAAACACAACGAATACTAAAATCCTTAACTGAACACATGTGACACAACACCTTCAGCTAACACAGATCTCTTAGACATAAGTTAGCTGACACACGCCTCCGGGAACGGAAGGATGTAAACCCTGATAGGTAATATTGTTTAGTCATAAGAGTAACTAGTCAAGTGTCGCTGGTCGCTGGTCGCTGGTCGCTGGTCGCTGGTCGGTGGTCGGTGCCGGGGCTCAGGCTCACCTGTCGTCGGAGTCGATGGGCTCGGCCTCGGTGGGCAGCTGGCGCGTGGCGGCCGCGCGCAGGTACCGCTCCCGCTCGCGCGCCGCCTTCTCGCGCGCCTGCACACACACACACACACACACACAACGGATTAACAACCTTATTTAATCGATGGAACTATGCTATACTATTGACTTGTAATTTTTTAGCGCCGCGATAGCAACGCGCCCGGTGCGCTGCGCGATCGATGTGTGTTTGAAGAGTGGTTTTTAGTACATTACGTAACTAGGGCGGTGAATTCGTAAAAGCCCCAGATCGCAGGTGTTTGTGGCCCGAACCGAAGGTGAGGGCCATAATTATGCGCTCTGGGGCTTAACGAATTACCGCCCGTGTTGCGTACAAAATTTTACGTCTTCACCTGGCCACAATGCGAGTTTTCCCGTACGCGCAGCGTGCAGTAAAAGCATTATGGCCAGGTGTGACGTAAAATGTATTGTTGGGGTGCAAGTTGGCGTTTGTTTGGTAGAATGAAAAGATAGAGTTTAAAAGTCAATTGTTATATATTACACTTCTACAATGTTAATAAAATAAGTAAAATGTTAAGGTTAATTAAATGTTATAAAAATGTTAGAATGCGATCGCGACGGTGTCATAAAACGCACTAACTTTAGGAAACGACCGCATCGCCAAAGTAGGGCGCGAGCGGCCTGTCACGTGTTCGATGCGCATGCACCGAACATCTTGCCGAGGGCAAAAGATACAAGAATAACAGTTAATAATCCATAGAAATTAATGTAAACAAATTTAGGAGTTGTATAAACGTAATGTGACAAAATGAATCATAAAATTGTATTAAACTTAAAGTCCTATAAAGCAAGGATATCGATCACATAGAGTCGTCACTAAACGCGATTTTTCTTAATATTGGGGTTGTGCCCCTATCTTTATACCGAACCGTGTTGGTGTTTATATCACTTTCGTTTATTTGCACTCGCGCACTTTCACTCGCTTGAATACGGGTGTTGCGGGCGGGGGGCTCGGGACCGTCCTCCCGGCCGCAGCCGTCCGCCGCCGCTGAACAGGTCGAAGACGATGCTGTGGGCTCTGACTCATTTTTCGCCAAATGAAGATAAGCGTTATAATGGCTCCCGCTATTAACATAATGTAGATAAGCACGTAATGATGTATATCGTGGACGGAAACCCCCTCCGCTAAGGGTTGTTCTTCTTTCATAATCCGAATTTTTTGTTCAATACTTTCTCTTAATAGCGTGTTTGTGTCATCTGTTTTGTTTTCCAAAGCAATTTTTTGAGTTGTTATATTTATCACGTTGTTTATTGAGGCTATATCCGGAACTTCAATTTTGGGTGTTATGGTGAGGGTGCTCTCTTTCGTTTGGTGGGTGTATACAGTTAAATTATCCATCTTTACGAGACATTCTTCAGGAATGTTTATAATGTTCGCTCCAGTCAGCTGATGTGCTGTAACTTGAGCCTTGCACAAAGTTCGTAGGTGACAATTATCACAGCAAAAATATAAGTATTGGTTCATTTTTGACAAACTTATCCACCTGTTCTGGCATGCGATAATGTTAGTTTTGCACTGATATACGGCGTTGATTTCCTTCACGCAAAAATCAAGGTCACTTTTCATTTTGTAGATAGGAGTGTTCATTTGGCATATATATGTTATGGAGTCACGTGACATGCAGTGTTCTAACTCGCTCGGTGTCACGGGAAAGTAAGCGTCTTTCTGAAGATTAATTGCAACATGACTGCGGATTACGAGATGCATGTTTCTGCCGACTTGTTGGGGAATTGCCTGAATTTTATATAGGTCGTAGTTATCTCTACTAATCAGTGGGATCCGTACTTCTAGAAGGAGGTATCGTTTTGTCATGACACATTTGATTCGTAATAGATGGTAAATATTCGGTAAGTCAAGTTGAATATTATCGATCGGTAGCGTAAGTTCTTTATCCAACTGCCCCGAAATCGTACTTAATTCCTTTTGAAGTTGTTGCGGGCTTATCAAGTTAATGTTGATGTGTCCATTATGAATATCAGTAATTGTATCCAGTAGTGTGCTTTGAATACTTTTTAATTGGGTCAGTACGTTATTTGCGGCCATGGCTATTAAAGTAAATTCTGCTGTGAAATCAATCTCATTGACGTGCTTTGATATTGTCAATGAATTCATTTCTAAACGTGCTAAGTGGTTGTTTATAATCTTGTGTTGTTTATCTATGGTTTCTTCCGTTCTTTGTAGCAGATTGTATTCTGCCTCTATGACAGAGGTTTGGTTTTTCCATAACTGCGCTAAATGTTGCGTGTTTTCTCGGACTAGACCAATGTCTCGTTCGTACTGTTCAGCGAAACGACTATCCAATACGCCGAATAGGCTGTTTGCGATATTCCCTACTCCGTCAATGAGCCCACGCCTCCTTCGGGCTCGTCGTAATTGTTGTTTCAGCAAAACTCTGGTATTGTATTCCAACTCATCGTAACCGTGACGTTACTGTAATACGATTATTTCGCAATGCGTCACTTGTTGTATATGGGTACACATGTTTTCTAAGTGTTGATAATATTTCTTGAAGGCTATTGACCCATCCCAGTAGGGATCCAAGTTGTAGTAGGCTATTATTTTCCACTGGTCTCTGATAATCAGCATCGTAGCCATTTTATCAAAGAAAAGCGCTTGGTGTTTATTTAGCGGTGTTGTTTTCATGCATGTTCCTGTAGTTATTATTGTCATGAAGTAGATAAACATCAGAACAAGGGATAAAACATAAGGTTTCTGTTTGCGTGTACATTGTGTCTTCTCTTTTTCTTGATCTAATGTCTTCTCTGGTTCCTTGTCGAGCGGAAGAACGGCTAGCTTCACGACGGGTCTTTTCAGTGTGCCATTTTTTGTTTTTAATGTCGCAGGGCTGCCAAAGTTACCGTAGCACCTCCATGCAATGTTAACTTGTGTGCTTGGTCAATCAGTAGGATTGCGAGGCGAGAATCCTTGGGTATTATTTTTGAATGTTTCATTTCTTCGTTTAGTAACGCTTGGTTTAGGCGCCCTCGTACTCTTAAGATATGTTGCTGATCAATAAAAGGCCGTAATTCTTTTAATTTGCTTTGTGTTTGCACGCATTTGTACTTGCGCAAGTGTTCTAATTCTTCGCTAAAGTCATTTTGCTGTACATGTTTAATTATCGTCAGTTTAGCTTTACGTAATTCTTGTAATGTGAGATAGCTCGGGCGATGTTTATGTTTAGGAGTCAACGCTCTTTGTATCCATGCTAAGATATGTATTATTTTATCGCATGAGCTGTATTTATGCAACAGTTGTTCGATAATGTTCGGAGCAGTATTCGAATGTTGTATGACGTTTGACTGTAATACTTTTTTCTCTTGGTCTGTTATGAATGTTTCTTTGCGAATATTTTCAGGCTGAAACGTAGGTAACCAGGTAGGACCCTTTTTCCACAAGGACTGTTCGCTTAGTAGTTGTGAGGCATACAAGCCCCGGCTCGCTGCATCGGCTGGATTCTCACTTGTACCTACGTAATGCCATTGTTCTGCGGGCATGACTTCGGTGATCTGTTTCACTCTGTTTGCCACGAAGGGCTTCCAACGACTCGGTTCACCTTGAAGCCACCCTAAAACCACTTTTGAGTCGGTCCAACCATAGGTGTGTATCTCATGATGTTCCAAGGCTCGTTTAACTTTCTTCATAAGATTAGCCAATAGAAGAGAGCCGCTCAATTCAAGTTTTGGAAGAGTAATTTTAGTTTTTATGGGTACCAACTTTGTTTTAGCCGCAACCAATACTACTGTATTTTGATGTTTGTTACGTGCATATATAACACATGCAAAGGCGGCTAGTGAGGAATCGCAGAATCCATGGAGCTCGATGACATCATGTTCGCGGCTATTAAGCCATCGCGGGATTTCATATTCGTTTAGCGTACTCAAGTCAGCCTGAGCTTTGGTCCACTCTTTGTTAACATCTTCTGGCACTTCCTCGTCCCACTGAACGTCCAATTTCCAAACGTTTTGGAATATTAATTTTAATTTTGTGACTACTGGCGCTACCCATCCTAATGGATCGAACACTTTCGAAATTTCAGATAGAAGGGTTCTCTTTGTTAGTTTGTTACGCTTCTTCGTTTCATATCTGAATGTGTACGTGTCTTTGATTGGATTCCAACATATACCTAGGGTTTTGGGGACCACATCTGACTTGACATTAAAGATAACGTCATGTTGTTTGCCTCTTACATCTTCTAATAACTCCAAAGTGTTAGCTGACCATTTACGCAAATTGAATCCTCCAGCTTTCAACAAGACGTCGAGGTCTTTAATGATCTGTTTTGCCTGTTTTATGGAGTATGCTCCGTGTACTAAGTCATCCATGTAGAAGGAATGTTCCAGAACCTTTGAAGCTTCAGCAAAGTTTTCTCGTTCATCTGCAGCCAGTTTCCTCAACGTCATCATTGCTAAAAACGGTGCCGCTTTTGTTCCGTACGTGACGGTTTTTAGATCAAATGATTGGAGGGGCTGTTCAGGGGACTCTCGCCAGATTATCCTTTGTAAAGATGCGTCATCTTCATGTATCATGATTTGCCTGTACATTTTCTCTATATCCGCTGTAAAGACGAATTGGTATTGTCTCCATTTCAGCAATAAAGATTGTAAGTCCTGCTGTAAGTTCGGACCTTTATACATGAGGTCATTAAGTGAATGACCTGTGGTCGTTTTTGCTGACGCATTGTATACTACGCGATACCGTGTTGTTGATGATTCAGCTCGTTCGATACCGTGATGAGGTAAGTAGCATTCAAGTGTCTTGTTACCCTTTGACGGTGTCATATGTTGTAAATCTGCGTACTCTTTCATGAATGTTTTATAGTCAGATGCTAACTTAGGCTGTTTCTCAAACGTCCGTTCCAAATTACGAAATTGGGCTAACGCCTTTTGTTTAGATGTTCCGAGCTTCGACTCAAAATTGGGCTTCATTGGTAGTCGCACCTCATACCTTCCGTCTTGTTTTCACAACGTTGTTGGCGGTACAGCTCGTCCACGGCCTGCTTGCTTGCTTGCTTGCTTGCTTGGCTCCGTGTGTTACCTGCTGGCGCGCCTCCTCCCGCTCCCGCGCGCGCTGCTCCTCGCGCTGGCGCTGCTGGTGCGCCTGCAGCGACACGTCGACGAGCAGCCGCGGGCGGTACAGCTCGTCCACGGCCTGCTTGCTTGCTTGCTTGCTTGCTTGGCTCCGTGTGTTACCTGCTGGCGCGCCTCCTCCCGCTCCCGCGCGCGCTGCTCCTCGCGCTGGCGCTGCTGGTGCGCCTGCAGCGACACGTCGACGAGCAGCCGCGGGCGGTACAGCTCGTCCACGGCCTGCTTGCTTGCTTGCTTGCTTGCTTGGCTCCGTGTGTTACCTGCTGGCGCGCCTCCTCCCGCTCCCGCGCGCGCTGCTCCTCGCGCTGGCGCTGCTGGTGCGCCTGCAGCGACACGTCGACGAGCAGCCGCGGGCGGTACAGCTCGTCCACGGCCTGCTTGCTTGCTTGCTTGCTTGCTTGGCTCCGTGTGTTACCTGCTGGCGCGCCTCCTCCCGCTCCCGCGCGCGCTGCTCCTCGCGCTGGCGCTGCTGGTGCGCCTGCAGCGACACGTCGACGAGCAGCCGCGGGCGGTACAGCTCGTCCACGGCCTGCTTGCTTGCTTGCTTGCTTGCTTGGCTCCGTGTGTTACCTGCTGGCGCGCCTCCTCCCGCTCCCGCGCGCGCTGCTCCTCGCGCTGGCGCTGCTGGTGCGCCTGCAGCGACACGTCGACGAGCAGCCGCGGGCGGTACAGCTCGTCCACGGCCTGCTTGCTTGCTTGCTTGCTTGCTTGGCTCCGTGTGTTACCTGCTGGCGCGCCTCCTCCCGCTCCCGCGCGCGCTGCTCCTCGCGCTGGCGCTGCTGGTGCGCCTGCAGCGACACGTCGACGAGCAGCCGCGGGCGGTACAGCTCGTCCACGGCCTGCTTGCTTGCTTGCTTGCTTGCTTGGCTCCGTGTGTTACCTGCTGGCGCGCCTCCTCCCGCTCCCGCGCGCGCTGCTCCTCGCGCTGGCGCTGCTGGTGCGCCTGCAGCGACACGTCGATGAGCAGCCGCGGGCGGTACAGCTCGTCCACGGCCTGCTTGCTTGCTTGCTTGCTTGCTTGGCTCCGTGTGTTACCTGCTGGCGCGCCTCCTCCCGCTCCCGCGCGCGCTGCTCCTCGCGCTGGCGCTGCTGGTGCGCCTGCAGCGACACGTCGATGAGCAGCCGCGGGCGGTACAGCTCGTCCACGGCCTGCTTGCTTGCTTGCTTGCTTGCTTGGCTCCGTGTGTTACCTGCTGGCGCGCCTCCTCCCGCTCCCGCGCGCGCTGCTCCTCGCGCTGGCGCTGCTGGTGCGCCTGCAGCGACACGTCGACGAGCAGCCGCGGGCGGTACAGCTCGTCCACGGCCTGCTTGCTTGCTTGCTTGCTTGCTTGGCTCCGTGTGTTACCTGCTGGCGCGCCTCCTCCCGCTCCCGCGCGCGCTGCTCCTCGCGCTGGCGCTGCTGGTGCGCCTGCAGCGACACGTCGATGAGCAGCCGCGGGCGGTACAGCTCGTCCACGGCCTGCTTGCTTGCTTGCTTGCTTGCTTGGCTCCGTGTGTTACCTGCTGGCGCGCCTCCTCCCGCTCCCGCGCGCGCTGCTCCTCGCGCTGGCGCTGCTGGTGCGCCTGCAGCGACACGTCGACGAGCAGCCGCGGGCGGTACAGCTCGTCCACGGCCTGCTTGCTTGCTTGCTTGCTTGCTTGGCTCCGTGTGTTACCTGCTGGCGCGCCTCCTCCCGCTCCCGCGCGCGCTGCTCCTCGCGCTGGCGCTGCTGGTGCGCCTGCAGCGACACGTCGACGAGCAGCCGCGGGCGGTACAGCTCGTCCACGGCCTGCTTGCTTGCTTGCTTGCTTGCTTGCTTGGCTCCGTGTGTTACCTGCTGGCGCGCCTCCTCCCGCTCCCGCGCGCGCTGCTCCTCGCGCTGGCGCTGCTGGTGCGCCTGCAGCGACACGTCGACGAGCAGCCGCGGGCGGTACAGCTCGTCCACGGCCTGCTTGCTTGCTTGCTTGCTTGCTTGGCTCCGTGTGTTACCTGCTGGCGCGCCTCCTCCCGCTCCCGCGCGCGCTGCTCCTCGCGCTGGCGCTGCTGGTGCGCCTGCAGCGACACGTCGACGAGCAGCCGCGGGCGGTACAGCTCGTCCACGGCCTGCTTGCTTGCTTGCTTGCTTGCTTGGCTCCGTGTGTTACCTGCTGGCGCGCCTCCTCCCGCTCCCGCGCGCGCTGCTCCTCGCGCTGGCGCTGCTGGTGCGCCTGCAGCGACACGTCGATGAGCAGCCGCGGGCGGTACAGCTCGTCCACGGCCTGCTTGCTTGCTTGCTTGCTTGCTTGGCTCCGTGTGTTACCTGCTGGCGCGCCTCCTCCCGCTCCCGCGCGCGCTGCTCCTCGCGCTGGCGCTGCTGGTGCGCCTGCAGCGACACGTCGACGAGCAGCCGCGGGCGGTACAGCTCGTCCACGGCCTGCTTGCTTGCTTGCTTGCTTGCTTGGCTCCGTGTGTTACCTGCTGGCGCGCCTCCTCCCGCTCCCGCGCGCGCTGCTCCTCGCGCTGGCGCTGCTGGTGCGCCTGCAGCGACACGTCGACGAGCAGCCGCGGGCGGTACAGCTCGTCCACGGCCTGCTTGCTTGCTTGCTTGCTTGCTTGGCTCCGTGTGTTACCTGCTGGCGCGCCTCCTCCCGCTCCCGCGCGCGCTGCTCCTCGCGCTGGCGCTGCTGGTGCGCCTGCAGCGACACGTCGACGAGCAGCCGCGGGCGGTACAGCTCGTCCACGGCCTGCTTGCTTGCTTGCTTGCTTGCTTGGCTCCGTGTGTTACCTGCTGGCGCGCCTCCTCCCGCTCCCGCGCGCGCTGCTCCTCGCGCTGGCGCTGCTGGTGCGCCTGCAGCGACACGTCGACGAGCAGCCGCGGGCGGTACAGCTCGTCCACGGCCTGCTTGCTTGCTTGCTTGCTTGCTTGGCTCCGTGTGTTACCTGCTGGCGCGCCTCCTCCCGCTCCCGCGCGCGCTGCTCCTCGCGCTGGCGCTGCTGGTGCGCCTGCAGCGACACGTCGACGAGCAGCCGCGGGCGGTACAGCTCGTCCACGGCCTGCTTGCTTGCTTGCTTGCTTGCTTGGCTCCGTGTGTTACCTGCTGGCGCGCCTCCTCCCGCTCCCGCGCGCGCTGCTCCTCGCGCTGGCGCTGCTGGTGCGCCTGCAGCGACACGTCGACGAGCAGCCGCGGGCGGTACAGCTCGTCCACGGCCTGCTTGCTTGCTTGCTTGCTTGCTTGGCTCCGTGTGTTACCTGCTGGCGCGCCTCCTCCCGCTCCCGCGCGCGCTGCTCCTCGCGCTGGCGCTGCTGGTGCGCCTGCAGCGACACGTCGACGAGCAGCCGCGGGCGGTACAGCTCGTCCACGGCCTGCTTGCTTGCTTGCTTGCTTGCTTGGCTCCGTGTGTTACCTGCTGGCGCGCCTCCTCCCGCTCCCGCGCGCGCTGCTCCTCGCGCTGGCGCTGCTGGTGCGCCTGCAGCGACACGTCGACGAGCAGCCGCGGGCGGTACAGCTCGTCCACGGCCTGCTTGCTTGCTTGCTTGCTTGCTTGGCTCCGTGTGTTACCTGCTGGCGCGCCTCCTCCCGCTCCCGCGCGCGCTGCTCCTCGCGCTGGCGCTGCTGGTGCGCCTGCAGCGACACGTCGACGAGCAGCCGCGGGCGGTACAGCTCGTCCACGGCCTGCTTGCTTGCTTGCTTGCTTGCTTGGCTCCGTGTGTTACCTGCTGGCGCGCCTCCTCCCGCTCCCGCGCGCGCTGCTCCTCGCGCTGGCGCTGCTGGTGCGCCTGCAGCGACACGTCGACGAGCAGCCGCGGGCGGTACAGCTCGTCCACGGCCTGCTTGCTTGCTTGCTTGCTTGCTTGGCTCCGTGTGTTACCTGCTGGCGCGCCTCCTCCCGCTCCCGCGCGCGCTGCTCCTCGCGCTGGCGCTGCTGGTGCGCCTGCAGCGACACGTCGACGAGCAGCCGCGGGCGGTACAGCTCGTCCACGGCCTGCTTGGCCCGCGCGTAGGCCTCCGCGGCCGCAGGGTCTCCCGCAGGCCGCTCGCCCCAGACCGCGGCCCGCAGCGCCGCCAGCTCGCTCTGCTCCTTGGCCCGCTCGCGCGCGTCCGCCTCGGCCTCGCGCACGCGCGCGCCCAGCCGCCGCTGCAGTTCCTGCCACACACAATAAATGCATTAACCATCGACTCACTGCGAACCCAAATACGAACGCGGGAGTCCAGTTTATGTGCGGCTCAGTAATCTGCGACTAAATACTATGTCTGTGTCACTTTTTAACCCACGCGTGACAAAAGAGAGAGAGAGAAAAGTAAGTGAAATTGAAATTGAAATTGAAATCATTTATTGCATATCACATAGCAAGTACAGGTGTTCTTAAATATAAGCTGTTCATGTGACGCCCTGTTAGGGCACGGCAACATAGTTCCACATAGGGCAACATACTTATCTAAACTAAAATTGTACATATTGTTTACATATATGCCTGATAATTAATTGATTATTTTACATTTTAATAATGTGCATGGCAGACAATATTAATTAATGATTTACACATGTATCACAAAAGAGATTTTATACATTATCTTCAAAGAATTCTCTGATATTATAATAGCATTTATTTAACAGGAATAATTTTAGTTTCTTGCTAAACAGGCTTAGCTTATTCTCGTTTTTTATGTTATTTGGGAGGTGATTATATATTTTTATTGACATATAGTGTGGGCTAGATGTGACCAGTTTCAGTTTAGAAAAGGGAAGCTTTAGTTTGTTTGTTTGTCATTTCTTTTGGGTAGTGTTTCAGGTGAGTATAGTTCGCTATGTTTTCTCACAAATTTGCTGGTCTCTAGGATATATATACAGGTAAGGGTGAGTATTTTGTACTTTACAAAAAATGGCTTACAAGATTCCATTTCGTTTATGTTGGCCAGGATTCTAATGCATCTTTTTTGGAGATAAAATATTTTATCTATGTCGGTACTTTTACCCCATAAAACGATTCCATAGGATATTCTGGAGTGAGCGTATGCATAGTACGCTGCAAGAGCTGTCTTTATGTCCGTTGCGCGTTTTAGGTGATTTAGGGCATAAATGAATGACGATATCCTTTTCGTCAGGTTTAGTATATGCTGCTTCCAATTAGTACTAGTGTCTATATCGATCCCTAATAAGGTTGTAGATTTTATGCATTCCAATTTAATATTATTATAAGTAAGGCTGATTGGCAAGTCTTGTTTTTGATAAGGTTTGAATTGTATGACTTTTGTTTTATTTAGGTTAAGTTCAAGATTGTTGGCTTGTAGCCAGCCCTCTGTTTTTCGTAGTCTTTGGGTTAATATTGTGGCAGCTTCCTCAGGTTGAGTACATGGAAATAATATTGAGATATCATCTGCAAATAACGTGCAATGCACGTCTAATATTTTTGGAAGGTCATTTATATAGATAAGGAATAACAAACAACCCAACACGCTACCCTGCGGGATAGAGCCAGTTACAGAGACTCTGTCTGACTTGACGTGTTGTGTTAAGCCTGTTTCGAAGTTAGTATTTGCAATTTCAACATATTGGAATCGATTTTCCATATATGATTTAAACCATTTTAATGTAGTGCCTCTAATTCCTGTGTTATTCAGTTTAACTAATAGACATTCATATCTAACTCTATCATAGGCCTTACTCATGTCGAGTAAAAGACCTACTGCGTATTTTTTATTGTTTATTTCATCGAAAATTGTTTGGACATATTTATATATGGCTAGGACGGTAGATCGGTTTTTCCGGAATCCATATTGGTTTTCGTCTAGAATTTTGAATTTTTCGTAGAAACAAAAGAGGCGTCTTATCATTGCAGATTCGTAGATTTTAGCTGATGTTGGAAGTAAAGCAATCGGTCGGTAATTGTTAATATCTGACGTGGCTCCTTTTTTGTGTATTGGTCTTACTACGGATATTTTGAGCGCGTCTGGAAAAATCCCTTCTGAAAATGATTGGTTTATTAAGAGTGTGTATGGATTAGCTAAATTGATGGCACAATTTTTTATAAGGGTGGGGGGGTATTTCATCAATGCCGGAGGATATTTTATTTTTTAGATTTTTTATTATTGAAATTGTTTCTTCAGTTTCTATAGGCCTTAAGAAAAAAGAGTTATTTACTACGTTGTTTAAGGGGATTTTTTTCGTATAGGTAGATTGGGCATTTGCAATGGAGGAGAAGAATGTATTGAAGATATTAGCCACTGATTTAGGATCATTTTCTAGGCTACCATCAGCTTTTTTAATTTGGATATTTTTTGGACAATTTAATTTGTTTTTATTAGTCTCTCTATTAATTAATTGCCACATTGATTTAGTTTTGTTTTCGGCTTTTTCAAATGATTGTTTATTGTAGAGTTTTTTGCAGTTGTACATGGCTTTCCGTAGAGTTTTACAGTAGGTTTTATAGTGATTTCTTAGGACCTCACTTTTTGACTGTGATACAAGTAGCTTTAGGAGTCTTTTGTTACGGCAGGAGATCTTTAACCCTCTTGTTAAGTCAGATTTTTTGGGTTTAACAATAATTTTAGTTATTGGAATGCATTTATTTAGGGCTGTTGTCAGCGTTTCGCTGAATGAGTTATAGTTCTTATTTACTGATTTCCTTAATGAAATTACATTATCCCAAGTTATAGTTTCTATTTCTTTCTGAAATTTCAGTACGTTTGATTTAGAGAATATTCTTTTGTGGATAATCCGGTTGCGTAATATTGGGTTTATGTTATGGATATTGAATATAATACCTCTATGGTCTGAGAAACCTAATTCCTTAACGTCAAGTTTTGCTTGATTTGTTTTAAAATTGGTGAATAGTAGGTCGATACAGGTGGCGCTAGATCTAGTGATTCGAGTGGGTTCGTCAACTTTTTGACGAAAGTCATATTCTAACATTAAGTTTGACAGTCTTATTTTCTCACTTTTATCCGACATATAATCAATATTAAAATCCCCACCGATGATTATATTTTTGTTCTTATCTTTTAGAGATATTAGTTGTAAAAGGTTTTTCAGTTTTGAGTAAAATAATTCAGTCTCCCTTTTACTATTTGGCCAGTACAAAGTAATAATTATTATATTAAATTTCGGAAATTCTATTGCACATATTTCAAAAATAGTTTCTAGAGACATGTTTATGATATCAGGTCGGTTACAAAAATCCAAGTTATTTTTTACATACATACATACATACATATAATCACGCCTTTATCCCTAAAAGGGTTAGGCAGAGCACATGAAACTTTTGTTCCAGTGCCACTTTTAGCATAAATATGGGTATAAAAGATCGACAAAATGTGACATTGCAGTGACAGGTTGCTAGCCCATCGCCCACAACACACTTCAACCCTGTTCCCTTAGTCGACTCTTACGACACCCACAGGAGGAAAGGGGGTGGTGCTATTCTAACCCGACACCACACGGGGAAGTTATTTTTTACTAGTATTAAAACCCCACCTCCTTCGTGTTGTTCTCGAGAAAAACTTGACCCTATATCATAATTATTTATATGTAGTATGTTTAGTTTTTCTAAGTATAACCAAGATTCTGTGATACATATTACATGCAAGATTGTTTTTTCTTCTATAAATGCTTGTAAAAGGTGCGTCTTATTCCATAGGCTTTGCATGTTCTGAAAGAATATGGATAAGCTAGTCGCGAAAGTTATGGGTTCCTTTGTCTGAAGTGCTGGTTGAGGGCTTGCTCTCGGCTCGTGACGGGGCTGTCGCTGGGTCAAGGCTTGTATTATATAATGGTTGTTTCTGTTGGTCTATGCGGTTTTGGGTCGTTCTTGCTTCAGATAGTGTGTCTCTTTTAGGGTTTTCAGTGCTTTCGTCTGTGTTATGGTCCTGTTTTGGCTGAGCCTCAATTTCGTTATTTATGGGGCTGTTACGTATAACACCATTTTGACCTTGTTGCATCTGTTGTGGTAGGATGTATTCGTAGCCATTTACATATACTTTATCATGCCTTATAGTTGGATATAAGCCACGCTTTCGCGCTTCTCTCAAGGTATGCCTTATTACTTGTCTTTTTTTTAATGCAGTGTTGTCCAAATAATCCGAGATTGCAAGGCCTGTGTTCCTAAAGTTGTGCTTATTATTTAGTATATAGTTTTCCATGCGTTTGCTGATTAACTCAATTTCTATAGGCCGTCTGTGCCCGCGCTTACCTATTCTTTACACATCTTCGATAAAGGCGTTGATATTCGTACCTAGTAACTCATAGAAAACGTTAGTGGCACGTTCTAAGAGTACATGCCAGTCTTCGCCGGGGAATTCGTCTATACCATAGAGTACTATTTTTTTATTATTCTGGCAGCTCTCTTCAATTGGTTTTCCTTCTTTGTTTTGGAGTTGCCTGGATAGAGCGTCTAGGTCAGCGCGCAATTTTAAGTTTTCTAATTCTAATTTTTTTATGTTTTCGTTTGTAGCATTTATACTTTGTTGTAGCCGTCCATGACCCTGTGTCATCGCAGATGAGGTGCGAGATAAATCTTTTTTTATGTCGTTTATTTTTGTGTTGAATTCATCTCGGTCAATTTATCCCTCATTTCTACGAATTCCTTTTTGATTAGGTGACTAAATTTATCAAATGATATAATATTATCTGCATTTGTCTCTTCTACTACGCCTGACTCGGGTATGCTTTTTACCTGGGGATATGGAGTAGAAGTTGGCGTATCCCCCAGTATTTGCGATATATCTGTATCACAGGACATGTTAGCGTCGTCTTTTTCCCTTTCCATCTGCCTCAGGACTGCCGGGGAAGCAGGGGTAGTATCATCCCGACGGCGAGTCCGTTGTGTAATCATGTGGCAATTAGGGCATACCCATTCTGCTTTTAATTGTAGCTGATGCTCTCTATATATTGCCGATGTTATATTAACGCAGCTGTAGTGGTAGCACCCTGTGCATTTGGTGCAAAAAAGACGCTCCATCTTATCTACCCTAACATAACAACCTGGGCAAATCATCTTGGAAGTTCTTTACTTATTTAGCAATTTTGTTTATCAGCGAGTAGGTTTGAAGCTATCTTTGTAAACGCTAGTTTCTGAACGCATTCGTTGTGTCATCTGCCAATTTGCCCAAGAAGTGGATAAGATAATGGCCCGTACATCATAAATCAGCATATAAACGTCCCACTGCTGGGTACAGGTGGTGGACATTAAGAACGCAACCTTCTTATTAGGTTATTGTCTTAGCAACCATTTAACCTTTACTTATCTTCCAAATCTATCATGGTAGCAGAGCGTGGTTCCGATCCACGGACCGGAAGTTCAATGACCAAAAAGCACCGCGTTCTTCACGTCACAACACAACAAAGGTCAATTGCGTACAAACAAACATACATCCCCCTAGGCACTTAACTAACAATGATAGAATCCGCAACAGGCTTGTGGCACCGACGCATGGGACACCTAAATTGTAAAGATATTAGCATGCTGCCGGAGTGTGCGGAAGGAGTAGATCCATTTCCTGAGAAAAGTAAGAGTCCTATCACATGTACCAACTGTCTCTCGGGCAAACAGACCAAACTGCCCTTCAATAATACAGGCACAAGAGCAACGCAACCCTACACAGCGAGTTATGTGGACCGATGGAACAAGAATCTATTGGAGGTATGAAATATTTTTTTCATCTCTCCTGTTCTGAAAGTTGAGTTTTCGTGGGTATATATAGCCGGGTGGAAAATTGCGTGTTCTCCCCTAGGGTGGAAAGTAATTTTTTTTTAATTGGTAAGATCAGCCACGGAGTCGAAGATAATACAGTATTAAAATAAAAGCTTTTCACAAATCGACAGTCAGCTATAGGTACCTACATTAAACGACGTGTTTATTACGACCTATAGGTTGATATTAAAATCGTTTTTCAATTGGTTAATTTTTATTCGCAATTACAGAAAATCAATATTCAAAATCATTCCTCTATTCGACTGCCCGCCATAATGCCATGTAACTTTTTCTTTTTTTACGTTTCGCCATGGCCCTCTAGATTAGTCGCGTAGCGGCCTACTCGATTACAATTTAAGTCGTGTAGTCTAGTAGGCCGTGGCATAATGTAGCCAGTGTGAAGAAGTTGGATATTGGATAGTACAATTATTTTAATTATTTTCCTCACAGTCGAAATGAAAAGTAGAGTGTTTAACTCTGATGAAATTACCCATTTGACCCTCGAACTATTGGTCACTTTCAACCCTTGGTTAACAATCTACTATTTCACATCAGCTATTCGGATAAGGGCTTTTTCTTCCCTGCTAGGAGGGATCAAAGTGGCACTTTTCTGTTCCAGGACATATTGTTGCCAGGATAAAAAAATATCCCAATGAATACATGAAAATAATATACCTACACATAATCCATTACTTATTTTTTTAAATCGATTACTTGCATATTTTTTTATCTTGACTACTATTGTTACTACTACTAACGTAATAAAATACAAATAATTATATGTTATTCAAAGGAACACTATAATCAGTAGGTTTATAATAATTAATTTAATACAGCGACATATTTCATTATCCTCATAGGTGATGTGAAAAGCAGTATGAGTCACAAGGAAGCAAAATTATTTCCAACTTGGGCGTGAACACTTGAATCCCTCACTACGCTCAGGATTCCACGTTAGAATCCCTCACTACTATCGGGATTCTATTCTGGAATCCTTCGCTTCATTCGGGATTCAATCTACGCCCTCGCCGTAAATATGCCATTTTGCTCCCTTGTGACACAATCTACTAATTACCTTTGTACATACACGAGAAAAATCCATGTTTATTTTATGAAAAACAAAAGGTTACAAAAGCAGAGTTGAGAATGAACTCGAAGGCAAAATAAAAGCGATTCGAACAGACAATGGAACGGAGTTCTGTAATCAAGGCTTTGAGAGTTTCTTGCGTAGACATGGGATTGAACATCAGACGAGCACTCCTCACTAACCCCAGCAGAACGGTCTTGCAGAATGCATGAACAGGACCCTGGTGTAAGAGCGAGGTGTATGTTGCATGATGCTGATTTGTCATAACAGTTCTGGGCTGAAGCTCTGGCAACAGCTGCTAATATTGTCAACAAGTCCCCCACGAAATATATTGACGGTAAAACTCCCATGGAAATCAAATATTAGAATTTTAGATTCCGAGGTGATGGTACGGTACAGGTACCGCCAAAATTGGGAACCTGATATTTGTCGGATACTGTGAATCTACTAAAGGCTATCGACTACTCGATCGTAAAACTAATAAAATTATTAAAAGTAGAGACGTGGTATTTTTAGAAAATGTTCAAAAATGTGACAAAAACGTTTTTATACCGTGTGCATCTGACAGCAGTCCGACAATAGTACAGCCTCCCGAAGAACCATGCAAGTAAGAAGTAGAGACAGAGAGCAACGTCGAACAATCCTCAGGTGATGACTATTTTTCTGGTGACAATGATGACACTTCCTCCATACCCGACGAACCGATCGCTCTTGATATACCAGCGCGTAGTATAAACTTACGTCCGCGTAAAGCTGTTCAGTATGAAGAGAAGGATGACCATGATTCAAGTTACTTTTGTCCGATCCTTGATCTAAACGATCCTCAGACTGTGGATGAAGCCCTCTCATCTACTCAGGCAGACCAGTGGAGGAAAGCCATGGATGAAGAATACGAGTCTCTGATAAAAAATGAAACATGGTCACTGGTAGATTTGCCCAAACCAAAACCAAAACAAATGAGAACGGAGAGGTCGTTCGTTTTAAGGCCAGATTAGAGGCAATATTATCGACCTTCAAGGTGATATATTGACACTGAGATTTTTATGGCACAACCCGATCAAAACAAAGAAAATGCTCAAGTGTGTCACTTGCATAAATTAATCTATCGGCTCAAGCAGGCTAGCCGGCATGGAACCTGAAAGTGAATGACACTTTGCTTATAATTTGACTGGCGAGATCAAAGATTGATCCATGTGTTTATTATTTAGAGAATGATTCAATTAAATGGTATTTATTGCAGTGTGGGCAAATAAATAACACAGCGATTGACACAGCGTGTTATCAAGAAACAGATTGATCGTCTGGTACTCTGCGGTTAAGCAGGGAAACACATAATTTGCTCTGACAAGAGCAGTTTTACGTTGCCCTGAGAAGGACAGTTTGTATGTCCGGAGCCTGAAGCACCCTCGTCGGATTCTTCGTGTCTTCCAGCACCGAGCGCGGAGAGCGGAGCACGGCGATCGACGACGATGTTCACTCCACGGCGGCCGACGAGCGAAAGGACTGGCGCCGGCGCAGAGCGTACTTTTATTCACCCGACCTATGACCTCGCGCATGCGCCGTGGCAGGCGCACTTTCCCCGCGCGGGGGGGGCTATCTCTGTCTCACTCGCGCGTATCCGTCCCGCTCTAATTTGTTGCGGATTAATATAGTAACTAGTTGTAAGCTTTTTTGTTGTATATAGTTAGGCCTATTTGTAAATAAAATTCATTCCAGTATTAGCAGTCTACAGTTAACAACAAGTGTTTCAATACAAGCCTCCAGCCTAAATCAGCTGAACCAACATCAGCTAAAGTGGTGACCTGCCGACTCAAGAGCACAGAAGCAACCAGCATCAAGACTCAAGCATGGCCGGAGGAAACGGAGACAACACAGGAGCTCTGAACGTTCAGCAACCCGACGCTGTCGATCAACATGAAGCTCAGCAACTACCAGCAAGCCACGACGTGTCCGCGATATCTCTCTCACTCCGAGTACCACCATTTTGGCGCGACCAGCCGTTATTATGGTTCTGCAGTTTCGAAGCCGCCACCGCCGATCTGAAAAGAAGCCAATCACAGCTCGCGCAAATGGTCATCGCACAGCTTGAGAAGCAAGACATCCAAAATATCGCAGATCTCATCTACTCGCCGCCTGAACAAAATTACTACCAGGCCATCAAGGATCGTCTCATCTCGCTGTACGAGGAATCAAGCAGCGCCCAGGCGAAGAAATTGCTGTCACAGGTCGAGCTCGGCGAACAGAAACCTAGCCAGCTACTTCGCAAGATGCAGAATCTCAACCGCGAGAAGTTCCCCGAGAGTACGAGTACCATACAAATGATGTGGCTCGATCATTTACCGCCACACGTCAGATCCGTACTCACCGTCAGCGAAGCATTCAAAATCAAGACCACGCTCGACGACCTCGCCCTTCTCGCCGACAAAATGATGGAGCACACGCCGTCATCCCACGTCGCCGCCATTTCGTCGCCCATCCCGTCAACATCAAAACAGCCGCCACCGCTACTACCTCCGTCGCAACCTACCTACCAGCAACATCCGCATCACGACACACAATATCTCATCGGCGAGATAAGAAGATTGTCGCTCGAAGTCGCCGAACTACGATCAAGGCCGCGCGAAAACAACGATCGTCGCAACAGCCGATTTCGCCGCCGTTTTCCGTCACGTTCCCGTCCTCGCAGCGCATCACAATCGCAAGACCGAAGCCGCAACAACTCTCCCATGCCGTACTGCTACTACCACCGTCGTTTCGGCATGGACGCGATTAAATGCACGCCACCGTGCAATTTCAAGCCGGTCAACACGCCGTCGGAAAACTAAAAGTAACGCTGGCAGCGGCGGAAACCGGCGTTACTGATACATCTCACCGCCTCTTCGTGACCGACAAGACTTCAAAACTTACCTTCCTGGTCGACACTGGAGCGAACATATCCGTGCTACCACGAAGAAAAGGCACGCAAGAGCAGCCTCTCCCGTTTCAACTTTACGCCGCAAACAACACCGTCATACCTACCTACGGTGAGAAAACGCTCGAACTCGATCTCAACCTACGACGAGCATTCAAGTGGAAGTTCATCATCGCAGCCGTATCGAAGCCTATCCTGGGAGCCGACTTTCTCAAGTTCCACCACATCATTGTGGACATCAAGAATCGAAGACTGATCGACGGCAAGACGCTACTCACGACTAACGCTCAACTCTGTGCCGCTAACATACCTACCGTGCGCAGCATAGACGTGCAGCAGTCGTATCACGACATCTTATCTTAGCCGATTACCCCGGGACTACTCGACTTACATCTATGAAGCTTAGCCCGAAGCATAACGTCGAACACTTCATAGAAACAACTGGCCCGCCCCTTCACTGCAGGCCACGCCCCATCGCACCACACCGATACGAACTAGTGAAGAAAGAATTTGCCAACATGATGGAGCAGGGCCTATGCAGACCAAGCAAGAGCCCTTGGGCATCACCTCTTCACGTCGTACCGAAGAAAAATGGCGATTTACGTGTGTGTGGCGATTACCGAAGGCTTAACGCAATAACCAAGCCCGACCGGTACCCAATCCCACGCATACGTGATTTTACCTACGAACTCGCCGGCAAACAAATATTCTCCACATTGGACCTCAACCGTGCCTACCAACAACTACCAATAGCAGAGCAAGACGTCGAGAAGAGCGCCATCATAACACCATTCGGTCTATTCGAGTTTCCGAGAATGTGCCCAGGACTCAAAAACTGCGGACAGACATTCCAACGATTCATCCACGAAGTACTGCGAGACCTTGACTTCGTGTTCCCATTCGTCGACGACCTACTTATCGCATCGGCCGACGAAACAACGCACGAGAAACATTTACGCGCCGTACTAAGCAGACTCGAAGACTACGGTATTACTATCAACCCGTCGAAATGCGTATTCGGACAGCCAACGGTCAAGTTCCTGGGATACGAGGTCAGCAAAGACGGCATCCGACCACCTACCGAGAAAGTACAAGCAATCGTCGATTACCCTAAACCGCAAACAATAGACGAGTTACGACGATTTCTCGGCATGATAAACTTTTACCGCGAAAACATCAAGAACGCCGCAATACTTCAAGCTCCACTGTGCAAATACCTACACAACGCGCGGAAAAAGGACAAAACACCGATCAGCTGGGACGACGAAGCAACGCTCGCATTCGACGCGTGTAAGGACACATCAAAAACGCCGCCTTACTCGCTCATCCATGTCACCAGTCAGCGCTCGCGATATTCTCAGACGCTAGTGACAAGGCCGCAGGCGCATCGCTCAATCAGTTTGTCAACAACGCATGGCAACCACTCGGCTATTTTTCGAAGAAATTCTCCGACGCACAGACTCGCTACAGTACCTACGATCGAGAGCTACTCGCATTGTACATGAGTACAAAACACTTCCGCAAGATGTTCGAGGGACGAGAACTCATCTTATTCACCGATCACAAGCCCTTGACCTTCGCGTTCACCAAAACAAGCACCAACAACGAGTCGCCGCGCCGCACCCGTCAGCTGTTGTATATCAGTGAATTTACAACCGATATACGACACGTCAGTGGGTCACAAAATGCCGCCGCCGACGCGCTATCCCGCATAGAAATGATATCCTGCCCATCGCCGATTGACTACAAAGAACTAGCCGACGCGCAAGAACGAGACAGCAACACCATTCGAACACTCGCACAGCAAACCAACCTATCTATGAAGCAAGTCGCAATTCCCGGAACCGACGTCAAATTGTACTGCGAAACAACGACAGACAATTTACGCCCTTATGTACCCGAACAATACCGCCGTGCCGCATTCGACTCTGTACATAACATCAGCCATCCTGGAATTCGAACAACAAGAAAACTAGTCGCTCAACGCTACTTTTGGCCTTCGATAAATACCGACGTAGGTACATGGTCGAAAGTATGCGTACACTGCCAACGCGCGAAGATTCAACGCCACACCGCAAGTCCGATATCAAGTTTCCCGCCAACTCAACGATTCGAACACATCCACATCGACATAGTTGGACCTCTACCTACCGCTGCAAGTGGACATCGATACCTACTCACAATGATCGACAGAGCAACACGATGGCCCGAAGCAATCCCACTTACCGAGATCACCGCCGAAGAAGTCGCCAAGACTGTTTACGACGGTTGGATTTCCCGCTTCGGCTGCCCTGCTACTATCACTACGGACCAAGGACGGCAATTCGAGAGTCGAGTATTTGCGTCACTCACCCGCTTATCGAGAGGACCCGAACAACACCTTATCACCCGATCGCTAACGGATTTATTGAACGATGGCACCGTAGCCTCAAGGCCGCACTCAAGGCCAGACTACAAACCGAGAAGTCATGGATCGACACAATACCTAGCGTTCTACTCGGACTACGCGCCGCACTACGCACAGACACCAGTGTAAGCCCAGCCCTACTTACCTACGGCTGCAGCGTGCGATTACCCGGCGAACTGTTATTACCTACACGCGATGACGTCACCATGGACTCTGATTTCGTCGAAAAACTACGTGCAATCATACAAAGCCTGACGCCGACAGAAATTACCCCGCATGGCAACAAGAAACACATCTTCGTCCACCGTGACCTTCAAACCTGCGAACAAGTATTCGTACGAGTCGACGCCGTAAAGAAGCCATTACAAGCACCTTACGACGGACCCTACCGAGTACTAAAACGCAACTCTGCAGCTACCTACTCGCCAGGCGAATATTTCGATCGACCGCTTAAAACCCGCATTTATCATCGCCGACACCGAGCAAGATATACCTACAACTTCGATCGCAACAAACATACCTACAGCTACGAGTTCAACGACCATACCTACAACTACGAGTTCAACGACTGTACCTACAGCTGCAACTACGAGTATAAAGACGCAACCGACCGCACCACCGAGTTTACCGACATCGAAACCAAACAACAACAACAAACAACAGAGAAAAGACATCCTGAAACGAAGAAATGAACCAGACACAACCACGACCATTCAAGCTGGACCCACAAGGACATCTCGCCAAGGCCGCACCATTCGCCTGCCGGTACGCTTCGCTTGAGGGGGAACCCTGTGGGGACATAAATAAATAACACAGCGATTGACACAGCGTGTTATCAAGAAACAGATTGATCGTCTGGTACTCTGCGGTTAAGCAGGGAAACACATAATTTGCTCTGACAAGAGCAGTTTTACGTTGCCCTGAGAAGGACAGTTTGTATGTCCGGAGCCTGAAGCACCCTCGTCGGATTCTTCGTGTCTTCCAGCACCGAGCGCGGAGAGCGGAGCACGGCGATCGACGACGATGTTCACTCCACGGCGGCCGACGAGCGAAAGGACTGGCGCCGGCGCAGAGCGTACTTTTATTCACCCGACCTATGACCTCGCGCATGCGCCGTGGCAGGCGCACTTTCCCCGCGCGGGGGGGGGCTATCTCTGTCTCACTCGCGCGTATCCGTCCCGCTCTAATTTGTTGCGGATTAATATAGTAACTAGTTGTAAGCTTTTTTGTTGTATATAGTTAGGCCTATTTGTAAATAAAATTCATTCCAGTATTAGCAGTCTACAGTTAACAACAAGTGTTTCAATACAAGCCTCCAGCCTAAATCAGCTGAACCAACATCAGCTAAAGGTGGATGGTTTCCTAATATTCACTAATAATAAGAAAACTACTTCAGACTTTCAATATAAATTGATGAAAGAGCTCTGCATGAAAGACCCAGATGAGGTGAAGCATTGCATATAGGTATAAATATAAATAAGGCCTGTACCGAAAAGTTTTTTTACAAAGTTTGCATATTAATAAATACTGGCTAGTAAATGTTTTTTTCTGATTATCAGTATCATTTTGATGTATCAATTGACATTGTTAATTTAGGCTAGGTATTGTTTTCATTAAAAATGCAAGACGATAAAATAACTCTGAGTGAAAATGTTTTGCGCACATATCTGGAAAATCCTGATTCAACTTTTGCGGCGGTCGGAAAGATGGTGAATGTAAGTCGTGCAACGGTGCGAAATAGTTATAGTTAATCGATACTTCAATGAATGCAGAATTCAAGACAAAGCTCGAAGTGGACGCCCGACACGTCCGTCAAGTAAAAGTTTATAAAAGAAAATAGTGACTGCTTATAAGAAAAATTGTAGTTTATCGGTGCGGGATGTGGCAAAAAAATCGAAAACTACCTAGTACATCTATGGTCCAGAGAGCGACAGTAGGTCAAAATTTAAAGTCCTATAAAAAAGCAAAAGCCCCAAAACAGTCGATAAAACAGTTCAATAGTTCCGTTACAAGGTCGAGAAAATTTTACAAGCTGCTTTGCAATTTGAATGGAGCATGCGTACTCATGGACGATGAGACGTATGTACCTACAAAAAAGATTTTTCGACTTTGCCAGGTGATCAATTCTTTACAACCGAATCAAGGGCTAATATAAGCGATCAAAATAAATATATTTTTATGGAGAAGTTTGGAGAATAATATTTGATATGACAAGCAATATGTTCCTGCGGAAAACGCACTGGGTCATTTATCACGAAAGGTACCATAAATGCAGATATTTATGTCCAGAAATGTATAAATGAAAAGATTTTATTTTACTATTTATAAGGCAGCCTGAAGGGAATGTTTTGTTTTGGCCCGATCTGGCTACTGCACATTACGCCCGAGCCACACAAGAGTGTCTGGCTTCAAATAACGTGCAATGTGTGGCCAAAGATATGAACCCCCCAAACTGCCCCCAGCTACGACCCATCGAGCGGTATGGGGCTGTTAAGGTGGAGACCATAGGCGGAGAGAAAGACTTGTTACTAATACTTGGTTTTATTAATACTAGGTACAGGGTGTCGACCGTGTCGGTCGAGTTTCAGGTGAAGAAGAGAGCGAGCCCTCGTACATTTTGTCTTATAAACTAATTATCTTGCGACAGTTAATTGACTTTATTGCCATCTATCGTTACTACCGTGAACTAATTACATTCCTTCCTGGTTTATACCGATAGCTGCCTACAGCCAATTGATAAAGTAAATAATTCGCTAATTATCGGTTAGATGGCGTTACGATTTTCATACAATAGTAACGACATCTAGCACACTAGTTCGGTATTATAAGGATCATTTAATACATGAAGAATACGCCTGATGGCGCGGCCTGCGCGAGCGCAGCTTATGTTAGCAGTACTAGTTTTAGTACTGAACAGGGGCATTAGTTAAAGCAGAGCTGCATAAGAACTGTTCACCAGCAACATCAGAGGCAGATTTTAAAAAGAAATGGAAAAAACACACCAACAAAGTCACCGACACCACTGTGCAAAACTTAATGGCAGGCTTGAAGAGAAAAATCCGCTTGTTCAGGCGCAAAACTCTCAAAATATAAAATGTATATATTTTATGTAAACAGACACTATCCATAATACAACTAAAATAAAATATCTTTGCTGTTCATTATAGTTTCATTAATATCATAAATATAGTATGTAAAAAAACTTTTCGGTACAGGCCTTAGAAATCGTGAGGCAGGTGTGATCATGATGGACCAAGAGAAATACATCAACCTGATGTTGGAACGGTTTGGTATGTCTGATTGCAAACCAGTTCGCACTCCGATAGAAGTGAATGCTAAGACACAGGTAATACCTATCCATACAGGGAAGCGGTTGGATGTCTTATTTATCTGGCACATGTTACGCGACCGGACATCAGCTTTGCAGTGAATCAGTTGAGACAGAACTGCAATTGTCCAGGAAATCGACATTGGCTTGAAGTAAACAGGGTTGTGCGTGAGATACCTTCAAGGAACAAAGAACCTTAAACTATGATATGCCAAAGAGGACGCGAAAGGAATTATTGGTTATTGCGATGCGGACTGGGTCAGTGATCCGTTGGATAGAAGCACTTTCAACAGCGGAGATCCAGCCAGATCTAGGCTTCAATCCGGGACTAATTTGACGTTTTGGATCTGTATTGGAAACGTATTGGTGCACTCGCTCTCGCTTAAGTAAAGTGTGAGAGCGCGTTGCACTCATAAACAGATGTTATGGACTCATGGTTTTAACGAGATAACAAATTAGATAAGTTTGCCGGTGTGATTTGGCTTTATACCTACCTACCCATGCAAAATTAGACCTTTCTAGTAGTACGGGTCACGGAGCCGCTGTCGGATAGACGGACAGACGTACATGGTGACACTAGGGTTTCTTGTTGATTATGGAATCCGTATAGTATTTCTTGTTGTCTGTCTGTCAATCTGTCAATACCCTTTTCCACAGGAATGAGTAATTGTACCAAGTTGAAATAAAAATCAAATACAAATCTGGCAATCCCTTGAAACTGTGAAAATTCAAACAGTTATACGAGGTTATAAACTTATAAGATAGACCGAAACAGGGATATTATTGTGCACTCATACGTGTAGTCCATCCACTGTATAGTATAAAGAGTGAGTACTATTAAAATGTCGCCTTTGGATTCAAGTATACTAAAACAAATAAGTTACTCAACGTTCTTTATTATAATAAAGTTTAAGATAAAATAGATTCGCTTATACAATTTTATTCTTTGATCCGACCACGACGATAGAATTTTGGACTTTACTCTTGACGCGTTTCTTAGAATTTTGCACGGAATCATTTGTGACCAGTTTAGTACATTTCATCCACTTTTTCTGAAATCAGGTAATGATGTGGCCAGCTGGCACGTTTTACGCAACTTTTGTTTTAATATTTGCCCAGTATCGTCCGTAGTTCTGGACAATTTGGCGGATTATTATTCTTCGGTACTACATCGACAGAAGTCAGCTTATACCACTCTAATGCCGATTTCACACGGGGTTAGAATAGTGAGGCAGGACAGTGGGCAGCACAGTACTGCTACTGTTTGAACGCACAGAACAGTACTGTCTTCTATCTACTGTTCTGTGCGTTCAAGTTTCAAATAGATCGATTTCGAATAACTCGGACCTGAAAACGTCTGCTTGCGTCTGTGAAGTTATGTCAGATGTACGGTGAATACAAGTACCGCAGCGCTCAAATTAGCGTCGCCGAGGTGTCGCAGGAGTCGCCGGGCGTGCGAGAGCCGAGCTGAGGCAACTGCTCCGCCGCAGACTTGTGCCGCGTATGTACGACCGGTAGAGACGTACTCCCTGAGAGGATCATTATGACGGGCAACGTTGAGGTCTCAGGAGTCTCAGGACCGACCAGCCGCTAGATGGAGCACACAGATCACTGCACCCTTGCAACTACACCTGCACGAGGCCATACATAAACCGGGGCCATCAAGAATAGGCCATAAGGATGGAGAGACGTACCTTCCCGCGGTAGTACTTGTGGTCGAGCCGCTCGTCGTCGTAGTCCTCGAGGAACTCCTTGAGCCGCTTGGCCTCGCGCTCGCGCTCCTCCTCACGGCAGCGCTCGCGCTCCTTCTCCTTCTCGTACTCGCCGTGCTTCCGTCGCTCGCGCGTCTCCCACAGCCGCAACCTGCACAGTACTACAGTTAGAGCGGCCGCACATTACACCCACTAGTGGTCGTCACTCCACGCAACCAGTCTGACGCACACTAAGCCGCTAGTAGCGAGCGCGGGCCACCCCCGCAGCTTGTGGCTCGGAAGCAGCCGCTCAGACACTCGTAGTGCGCTGATGCTGTACAAAAACGCTTGCAAGAACTTATCCGCAACGTGTGGCGCCCACTAGTGGCTCAGTGTCCCGCCGCCCGTGACCCTCTTATGGTTAACAGCAACATATTTGCTAAAATTCATGAAACAATAAATAATGTTGCATCGACAGTATTTGACGAGCTGGTCATCGCTAAATAGTGATGCCGATCGCTGTAACGCGCCGGCCATACTATTCTCTAAGTTTCCCTGACAATCATATTTTAACAGGCGTGAGTTACAATTCCCGACAGCTTGCAGTCCAACTCTAGGGAAAAGTGCTGAAGTGAACGCAATGAACAATCGACAGCCCTCCTGTTCCCGGCCAGGCGTCCCTAGTGACGGCGCGGCACGCACCTCTCCTGGTAAGCGGCCTCCTTCTCCTTGGCCTTCTTCTCGAGCCGCTTCTTCTCCTTGGCCTCCTCCTCCAGCTCGCGCGACCGCCGCGACTCGGCCTCGCCGCCGCGCCCGCGGTCCCGGTCCCGGTCCCGGTCCCGGTCCCGGTCCCGGTCCCGGTCCCGCGACCGCTCGCGATCACGGTCCCGGTCTCTCGACCGCTCGCGCTCACGCTCGCGTTCTCTGCACAAACGAATATAAATAAGAGAACACGTTAACATGTTTGGGGAAAACTTACACATATCGACGTCCTACTACTAGACACTATATAAAGTGCAATTCATCAAAATAATTCCGTTTTAAAGTTTCGAGAAACGCATCCGATGGTGTTCAGCGCTTTTCCTAATCAAGTCTACTCTTTTAGCCATGTTCCCAGTGCTTAGGTAGGATGTATTTTACAGTACGTAATAAGTGCGATAGCAATACGATATTGTGGCATCCAGGTCATAATAACAAGTTCTCAGCCACACAAAAGGATTGTCTCCAATCGTAGGAACGATCTCGACTGTACGAAGAAACGTAGAAACCCGCCAATGGCATCATCATACTAATGGATGTTGAGACGTCTGTCACATCGGTTGATGTTGATGAAGTTTTGCACGAAGATAGTTTATTGGCTGGATTAAAATACAGGATAGTTTTTATTTCGGGTCCACGCAGACGAAGTCGCGGGTGGAACCTAGTAAGGATATAAACTAAGAGCGGGTTGCACCAAACAGTCTTTAGTCTGAATGTACAAGTTTGTACGAAATTACAGCTGCAAAATTCAAATTCAAAATATTTATCCAGCAAATAAAAGCCCAAGCCCAAGGGCACTTTTACAAATCAAAATGACTATCTCGACTCAAAATAATGAGAGTATATTATTATATGTAGAATTGCGGGCCTGGGGACGCCATATAGAAGGTTGATCGGTCTGTGTGTGTGTGTGTGTGTGTGTGTGTGTGTGTGTGTGTGTGTGTGTGTGTGTGTGTGTGTGTGTGTGTGTGTGTGTGTGTGTGATTGAGATGAGAAGGTACAGGCCGAGCTGCCGGCGCTGGTCTCTCGCGATCTCGTGGCGCGTGCGGATGTAGGGGCACAGCGCGGCGGGCGCGGGCGGCGGCAGGAACAGCCGCAGCCCCATCACGATCCCGGTCCCGATCCCGGGGCGGCCAGCACCGGGAACACTTCACTTCACGACACCGTCTATCACGGCTGTCCTTGTATTGTTTTATTTCACTTGTTTCACTATCCCTGCATCACTTATTTCAGTTTCATATCTAAAGTTTGCACTCGAAATGTTCAATTTGCACTTAATAAAAATACTGAACTGGAAAACGAATCCTTTGGTTATTTTTTACATAATTTTATTATAGTTGACTTTCAATTGCATGCTCGCCGACTTCAATTATAGCACAAAATCCGCTCGTTAAAACAATTACACTCACATTCAATTCATTATTTTCTGCATGTTCATTGGCTATCTCAATTTGACATCAAAGTAACAAATCCATTTTCTTAATGTTTTTTATACTATAGGTAACTTTATATTAATTTGATTAAGGACACTGTCGATGGAACGGCTGTCTAGTTACAACAAATCGGAGGAATCTAGTGTCAGTGCACGCAAATATTGGTGTATGTGTAATCGCAGAGGCACGCCGTGTGCCGTGAGCGTGAGCGTGTGCGTGTGCGTTTGCGTGTGCGTGTGCGCATGCACTGTGCGTGTGCGCGTGGCGAGCCGCCGACCGACTGCCGCGACAGCGCGTCCGCTCGGAACCGACCGTACTATTTACGGCGCCGGCGCAGGTTTTATCCATCAGATGACTCTTCCACTGATGTTGACTAAGAAGTTGATGTTTTGTTTAACAACTAAATTGTTTTCTTATAAATCAGTCTTAATCTTAATCATGTCTTTTACGTTTCAACTATATCCATATCTCCTCCAATGCGTACCAATAATAATTAAAAAAATAAAAAATAAATGCAGTTACATCAGAAGTAAAGTAATTTATTATGCAAAAACAGAACTTAAATTAATACGAAACCTTGATGTCACGGATTCATTATTTAAAAGTAAGTACTATTCGCCCGCGACTTTATCCGCGTCAACTTTCATATCAACTTCCATCCCCAATGTCGTCTCTTTGGTGATATTTTTTGAATTAAAAGTACCCTATATTTTATCCAGGTTATGAACTACCAGTGTGCCGAATTTCATCCAAATCCATTAAGACGTTTTTGCGTTATTGAGTAACAAACATGAAAACTCAATGTGAATTGATAAGACTGTTCCTATTTGTGTTTTACAATATAACGACGTTCAAAATGTTGTTAAGATTCACAAAATGGTGCAGTGCGTCGTAAATGTTCGCCAAAACTCACACGGACGGTTTCCAAGCGGTAATGCGCAAAAACATCAAGTCCCTGACGGGTCGCGTCGCGCGTCTCGGGAACACGACACGGCATTGTGAAGGTGATTGCTGGGAGATGTAACTGCCCCATATTGTGGCACTGGCACTGGGTACATCACGTCACGACTACTTTGACGTATGTCAAGTATTTGTTAGGATGAAGTAACCGAGTTGCTTTGCTCAACTGCAAACTCGGGTAAATCCAAATCTGGCATTTATAAAAAATATTTTGGTATTGAGAAATATACAGTTAAAATCATAATATTGTATCAAAATCAGATAATTCCATGACAGTTTTATTCAAATGTAGGTAAGTCCATCCAAGCCAATCAGCTAAAGAAGTTTGTAACAGTTGACGTAAGCTATAAATCCAGGAGAATCCTCTAAAGAGGTCTGTTAAATCAAAATTATACAAATACACACTGAGTTTTATCAAAGATAGACAAGTTGTAAGTGACTATATCAAATTTAGGTAACTCCAATAAAAAATATTTATTTGTAAAGAATGGATGTTTTAATGCTGAATTTGCCGAACAGGTTCGCTTTCTTTAATGCTTTAGCCATAGTAAAATAATATTGTTTATCTACGCACATATCATTAGTGCTCTAAAGTGCGTTCAGAAACCGTAGGAAATTACCAGCTTTACTACAACCGATTTTACTATGAGAACTTTGTTGTCTGTGGTAGTAGGTAAAATCTGTAATGTAATGTCATTACAGTACAGATTTTTGATAAATTTGTATCGTTATGAGTTTAAATTTGGAACAGCTGTCAAAACTCAAGTGGTTCTCTATTCTAATATCCATAGATATTAAAACAGTTATCGATACGAAACGTCAATTCAGTACGTTTTTTAATACAAACCGCGCGACATTTGATCTCGAGTGATATGAGTATAGGGACTTCATTCGTTTGTCTTATGTGATTTTAAAAAAAAACCATTCGCCATGACGGATGATCGAATTGCCGCCATTGCTGTTGTCATTTTATTGTTGGTTTTTTGCTGTTACTTACTACTTATGATATGTATGTAGATAAAGTAGTGTATGCAACTGTACATAATTAGGCCTTAAAACACTCGTGTGATCCTATTATGAAACTCGCTGACGCTCGTTTCATAAAACCACACTCGTATTTTAAGGCCTCTCATTATGGATCAGTCGCATAAACTACTATTATCTACACACATATCATAAGTTCTCTACAATATGTTTACCAGCGATAAGCAAATAGACTATATTAGGATATCTGTATCTGTGGGTGCATCGTAATTTTTACTTTACGATATCGGCAACCAATAGTTTAATTACATTTAAATTTGGAACAGCTGTCAAAACTCAAGTAGGTCTATTCTAGTATCTATAAATAGTAAAACAGTTATCGATACGAAATGTCAATTCAGCACGTTTTTTAATACAAACCGTACGACATTTGATCTCGAGTGATATGAGTATAGGGACTTCATTCGTTTGTCTATGATTTAAAAAAAAAACATTCGTCATGAGGGATGATCGAATTGCCGCCATTGCTGTTGTCATTTTTATTGTTGGTTTTTTGCTGTTACTTACTACTACTTATGATATGTGTGTAGATAAAGTAGTGTATGCAACTGTACATAATTAGGCCTTAAAACACTCGTGTGATCCTATTATGAAACTCGCTGACGCTCGTTTCATAAAACCGCACTCGTATTTTAAGGCCTCTCATTATGGATCAGTCGCATAAACTACTATTACAAAAACATCAAATTAAGGTTATCATCACTTGTTATTAATTATCTCCAAAACGGATAGAGTGGATTTATCTGAGTTTGAAGTTAAGCGACACAACTGCTAGTAGCAAATACTAACATATTTACACACACTAGCACATTTTAAAGGCAAAATAGGCACTATATGGATCTATGGTCTGAAATAAAACATTTGAATTTATTATGAGCTTGTAAAGACTAAAGGTCGAAGAAGTGTTGTCGTGACTAGTGTGTAGTGTGTAGTGTGTGCGTGTAGTGTGTGTTTCATCCAGCACTCCAACTTCCTCGTGTTGCGAGCACGCGGTGGTTTGATATCGCGCGCGTTATCGCGACCGTAAAATTTCAATTAAATTGTACTAACCTTTCTCTGTCCCGTTCTCTCTCTCGCTCTCGTTCCCGTATTTCGCGTTCTCTTTCCCTCTCGCGTACCTCCCTGCAAATAGAAACTAATTGAAGGATCGATTGGGAACATACAGCCGGTTGCAAAACTAGCTTATCGTATCGCAATTATGAGATTTGGTGTCAAGACTCAAAGTGTTGTTTACATAATTTGTATAAGTGTAAGTATTTTTTCAGACGGTACTGTACATACATACATGATAAACCGATACGTTACAATGAGATGTGTTTGTTTACATTATTAATATGAGCTAGTACATACAGCATCAAAAGTAGCTGCGCAAACGAAGACGTCACAAATCTTTATTAAAAGGGAATCTTTATCAAGAGGGAACAAGAGGTTTGACATCTTCGATTGCGCAACTACTTTTGATGGTGCTTGTACCTCGTGTAACCTGTCACTGCGTTAGAAAAAAAAACTCATAACAAACTTAAACTAAAACGGAATTCTTATCTGTCGCGATGCTATCTGATGCGCTCTGACGCAGGCACAAAAGTAGCCGTCACGTCACACCGCATCAGACGAGTGTGTAATCACATGCGTCCAGCAAGGGCCTCCTCCAAAGAGTTGGCACTTTACCAGGTCATCAGTCCACCTTGTGGAGGTACCGTACCACCCCAACTGCCATCGGTTCCACGTGCAATGTGCCCCGCTCACTACCACTTAAGTTTAGCTATTCGGAGGGCTATATCGGTTACCTTGGTTCTGCTGCGGATAGCCAATTTCTGATGCGATCGCGCAGAGAAACTCCCAACATAGCAAGGGAGAGGCTTGCCCTTTGGGTGACTTTGAGCCTTCTTATGAGGCCCATAGCAAGCGACCACGTTTCGGTGCCACACGTCATCACTGGCAACACACACTGATATCTCCGTACTAAATATATGAAAGCAATAACGGTCTCTTTCGTCACGACACAACGCGTCAGATAGGAATGTATGGTAGTGGTTACCTCTCCCGCTCCCGCTCCCGCTCGCGCTCCTTGTCCCGCTCCCGCTCGCGCTCCTCCCGCTCCCGCTCCCGCTCGCGCTCGCGCTCCTTGTCTCGCTCCCGCTCTTTGTCGCGGTCGTCGCGTCGCTCCTTGCCGGGTCTATATCGGGTAGCATCATTTTTTATTTGTCGCATAATAATTTTTCGCCTAGTAACTTAAAATTGTTGAATATATTTTTTTTTTTCACCGAAATCGTTCCGCATATCGATTATCGTAATTATTGTTACGCATAACATTTATTGTATCGAACATCAACATTTTACAATTCTAATCTTAGATGAACCAATTACCAGTTAATGTCGTTAGAAGTACAAATCATAACTATGCTTCCTCAATTGGGAGATAAGGCATCTACGACTCGCGTCGGAGCGGGCTCTTACTTTCCGCCCAGACGGATACAAGGTGACGAACTTTCGTACCCGCGAATAATAGGCATTTTATATTCAATTTCGATTAAAATTCGGATAGTGAGGCAGTTTCACGGGGTAAGTTATACGAGGTATAACAACTTATCATATAGCGGTCATAATATATACGCTCACTGCGTATAAGCTTGTTTAATATAACGTTCATTGCGGGTCTATATCGGGTGGCATAAAATTGTTGATCCTAATATTTTGTCGAATACCAACTTTGTGCCGAATATCGAATTGCATAAACATTGTTGTGCATATTTTTTAGTTGCCGAAATTGTTGTTCCTAATATCGATTGTCCTAAATATTTATTGTCCGAATGTTTATTGTGTCGAAGGTTTTTTTTAGAATGATTGTTGTGCATACCTTTGATGTTACTAATATTTAATGTACTAAAAATGTTGTGCATACATTTTGTTACGCATACATATCTATTAGAATTGCCTATTACTTGAATAACATATGACCCGCCCTCATGTCGACGGAGCCCCGCTTCGCGGGGCCCCTATTTCTGTTCTGAGGGGCAAAAGGCAACTAACGAACCTATTTTATTTATCTAGATGTAGGTCGGGTCTGCTCAGAGTTTACAATTAGTAAAAATAAATGTTTTATTAGTGGTTACCTGATCTTTCCTATTTAGGTACGTACTTTAAGAACTTATGACCCGCCCTCATGTCGACGGAGCCCCGCTTCGCGGGGCCCCTATTTCTGCTCTGAGGGACAAAAGGCCTAACGAACCTATCTAAATGATCTAAATGAAGGTTGCCTCAGCTAAGAATTGCCTAATACTTGAATATCCTATGACCCGCCTTTGTGTCGACGGAGCCCCGCTTCGCGGGGCCCCTATTTCTGCTCTGAGGAGCAAAAGGCAACTAACGAACCTATTTTATTTATCTAGATGTAGGTCGGGTCTGTTCAGAGTTTAGAAATAGTATAAATTTAGGAAAAAAATAGTATAGGTGGTTTAATTTTAGCACGTTTAACAATAGGCAAAATAATTACTATGACAATGAAAATTAGGACTATTACTTTTTAGGTAATTCGATGTTCGAGTAATCAATATTAGGATAAACATACTTTAGGACTTTTAAATGTGTATGCGCAAAAATGAATAGGCTAAATAAGTAGTGTGCCACTCAACATCATGCCAAACATTCTTGGCCAAAAATTTTTAGGACGATCAACATTATGCGATACGACAGGCACCCGTTCATTGCACATAATTAATGAAAGGTATAATGTGAAAATATATATTTTCGTAAAGTATATCGTACTTTAGAATCTTTAGATATAATATCAATTGATCACTGCCGGGCAAAGGCCTCTCCCCGCGATCTCCATGCGTCCCTGCTAGGTGCCTCTTCCGCCCAGTTGCTGAAGAACACATCCGGGTCGTCCCGCCATCTCCGTCTAGGGCGGCCCGGGCTGCGTCGCCCGTCATGTGGCACCCACCTTGTAGCCACATTAGCCCACCTGTTTGGATGCATGCAACAGTCCCACTTGAGCCCACATCAGCGATGCGTGTTTTGGAGCGCAGTGTAGTGTTTCGGACCCGATCCGTCCTTTTGACACCTAGAATACTGCGCTCCATAGCGCGTTGGCAAACCTTCAATTTGGACTTCTGGCTCTCAGTGAGTGACCATGTTTGCGCACCGTAGGTTAGGACAGGCAAAATACACAATATGTCGACGAGTTTCCGAAAATTGAAAGATGGAAATTAAATATTTCTTTTGAAATGAAACACGCCAACTATTTTAACCTAACCTAACCGCCAGCGTGTCGACGTAACCGCGCTTCGCGGGGTGTCTATTTCCGCTCTAAGGGACACAAGATAATGACCTAACCTACAAATAATACCATTGTTAAAAGTATTTATTGTTTTTTACTACGGGGGGGCTTGTCCCCAACTAATGTTCTATATTATAATCCTCATACGAAAATATACTATGTGTTATGATACTTATGATCGTTATACGTTATGTATATGTTAGACGAAATGAAATTAGTCAATTTGAATTTTATAGAAAAAAAACGTTATATAATATGAATATTATGTCAATTGACCGTTATCTATATATATAAAAGAAGAAGTCCTGACTGACTGACTGACTCATCAACGCACAGCCGAAACTACTAATGTCAGAGAGTTGATTTTTGCACAGTTGGTTACTTTTATAACTTGGGCTAGGGATAAGACGGAATTTTTGGAAATTTCACCCCTAAGAGGGTTAAATAGGGGTGCAATGTTTGTATGACCTTGAAACTTTGTAAGAAAGAAGAAAGATTACTCATTAGAATACAAAAAACTCATTTCTGCGTTTAAGAAAATTCAACCCCTAAGGGGGTTAAAAAGGGATGAAAAGTTTGTTTGGGGGAGACTTTTTTTGAGCTAGAGACTTTGTAGAACGATTACTTATTAAGATACAAAAATAATAATTTCACCCTTTTAGAAAATTGCCCCCCTTAGGGGGTTAAATAGGGGTGCAAGGTTTGTATAGGGGAAACATTGTTTATTAAACTAGAGACTTGAAACTTTATAGAAAGATTACTTATTATGAAATAAAAAAAACACTTTCAACGTTTTAGAAAATTCTACCCCTAAAGGGGTTAAATAGGGGTGCAATGTTTGTATGGGGAGAACATTGTTTTTTGAACTAGAGACTTGAAACTTTGTAGAAAGATTACTTATCAGAATACCAAAACAGTAATTTCAGCGTTAAAGAAAATTCTACCCTTAAGATTAACCTACTTAAGGGTAGAATTTTCTTGAAGGTTCTGAGGCTGTTCTTAGGGGTGCGAAGTTTGTATGGTGGGAACTTTATTTTTTGAGCTAGAAACTTGAAACTTATTAAGGTACAAAAAAAGTTATTTCACCGTTTTCGAAAATTCCAATGGGGTGCTATGTTTGTATGGGGGTAACATTATTTTTTAAACCAAAGACTTGAAACTTTGTAGAAATATTACTTATTATAAAGCAAAAAAAGTGAATTTGCTGGCGTATTAGAAAATTCTACCCCTAAGGGTGTAAATAGGGCTTCAAAGTTTGTATGGGGGAAACATTATTTTTGAACTAGAGACTTGAAACTTTGTAAAAAGATTACTTATTAAAAAGCAAAAATAGTAAATTTGGCGTTTTAGAAAATTCCACCCCTAAAGGGGTTAAATAGGGCTGCAAAGTTTGTATGGGGGAAACATTATTTTTTGGGCTAGAGACTTAAAACTTTGTGGAAAGATTACTTATTAGAATACAAAAAAAGTAATTTCCGCGTTTAAGAAAATTCCACCTCTAAGAGGGTTACATAGGGGTGCAAAGTTTGTATGGAGAGAACTTTATTTTTTGAGCTAGAAACTTGAAACTTTGTAGAAAGATTACTCATCAGAATACGAAAATCGAGTTGTCAGCGTCTTAGAAAATTCCATCTCTAACGGGGTTAAATATGGGTGCAAAGTTTGTACGAGGGAAACTTTTCCTTTTGAGCTAAAAACTTGAAACTTTGTAGAAAGTGAACTTATTAAAATACACATTTTAAGCGTTAAAGAAAATTCTATCACTATGGGGATTAAAAAGGTTGAAGGGTCTTGTACGAGGAACACTGGATTCTTTAGCCAGAAACTTGAAACTTTGTAGAACAGATTACTTATTAAAATACCAAAAAAACAACTGTCAGCGTTTCAGAAAATTACACCCCTAAGAGGGTTAAATGGGGGTGCAAAGTTTTTATGAGAGAAACTTTATTTTCTTTTTTTATCAAAAAAGTGAATTTGCTGGCGTATTAGAAAATTCTACCCCTAAGGGTGTAAATAAGGCTTCATAGTTTGTATGGGGGAAATATTATTTTTGAACTAGATACTTAAAACTTTGTAGAAAGATTACTTATTTTAAAAATCAAGGGGTTGCAAGGTGTGTATGGAGGAAACTTTATTTTTTTAGCTAAAGACTTGAAACTTTGTAGAAAGATTACTTATTAAAATTTAAAAAAACAGCGATTTAGAAAATACTACCCCTACTTAGAAAATCCTACGCTTAACAGGGTTAAATTGTCATCCCTTAAGCAAGCAAAATAAGGGTTTATTATACGTGGCGTTAGTGTAGCAAATGAATTTAATTATTCCTTAAGGGATTTGCCACACTGGACGCGTTCTGCGGTTTGCGGCCAGGTCTCCCATAAAAAATTGTTGATTATTATTGAAAGAGATAGTCTTTATTAACCTGTCTCCATCTCTCGATTTCCAGTGCTGAGTTTAAGATTGTTTTAGCAGCCTCACTATACTTAACTTTTTTTTCAATCTCACTCATAATAACTAAGATTCCCATTTTCTAACTCCAAATCCATGCGTCGCTCTATATCTTGCCAAAGATTAAAAGCATCTGACGGAATAAGTATTAAGCATCCTGCAAACAATTCCCGTAATCTAATTGGAAAATCTTCAAAAATTCTTTAACAATTGCATATCAGTGTCTGCCACTTTTTGAATTGTAATATGTCTAGACCATTTTAACTAAGAATAAAATTCTCTAACATAGGTAATATAATATCTTTGTCATCATCAAAAATCTACGCGGACGAAGTCGCGGGCGGCCGCTAGTTCCTTATAAAAGTATTGGTTTTGTTGTTCTGGCTAACGTTCATTATATCTTGTGAACGTTATTAAGAAAGAAAAGAAAGAAAGAAAATAGTTTATTAGTGCAAAAACTATACATAAATATTTATATATATATTGTTTTCATTATATTTTATATTAATATGAAATTATATATATTGTTGTTATATCTCGTGGGACGCACCCAGTTTCACGTGATAGTGTGGGTACGATGGACAAAAGCACCACATTTTATTAAAGAACTATTTAATATTAGGAGCAATATAAGATTTAGGACAATCAACATGCTAATTTTTCAATTTTTCCTTTCATTTAAAAATTTATAATTTTCTTTAGCAGCGTTACTGCTTAAAAACAAATATTAATCAACATGCTATTTAACGTTATTCCAAAAATGTTCAGACAAAACATTTCGGGACTATCAATATCATGCCAGACGGAGGCCACTACTCCTACACTTACCTACCTACTCTAATCAACGCGGGATCGGGAGTGTAATTCAATTGGACCACACATCATCATCTGCGTGTGTCGGGGTCTGATTTGGCACATCCCTAGATTTGGCGTAGGTACTACTTTTACGAAAGCGACTGACAGCTGATCTACCAAACAAGGGAAGACTAGACTTTGTTGAGATTAGACGGGTTTCCCCACGATGATATGCTACACCGAAATGTACCTACGTAAGATTTTATTGAAAACCCCAGTAGTAGTAGTAGTATGCAAAACTGATTGTTTTACTTATGTTATATTAAGGTTCTTTTAAGTTTTGTGTTTTCTGTAAAAAAAATATCTTATTGTAATGTATGTGTTTTGGCAAACAAATAAAATGATTTATCTATCTATCTAGTACTCAGAGGCCTGAACCCACGACCTCCAGATTAAAATGCGCGAGGTATTAGAGTTGTACTGGAGGGTATTGGAGTTGTACCATTCTATTGGTACTCCGTCAGGAGTAGAGAGGGTGGGTAAATACCGGGTAAATACCCGGTATTTACCCAATGCACCCGGTAAATACCCGTATCTACCCAAATTGGTGGGTATAAACTATTTCGAATGGATTTTTTCAAAAAGTGAGATTTTAGGGCCGAGTTTTTTTTAATGAAATGTTTAAAGCCTTCTGAACAACTTTTGTTATTGCAAAATATCCATTACGATGCATAGTTTATAAGAAAAAAAATGTTTGTTATTAAAAATAACACGTATTATTTTCCGAAATAAGATCAAGTTAAAACGGGAGCCACTACCAGAATAGTAACTATAAACCTTAACAAAATGTAACAAAAATATTGAAATAGTATTGCCTTCTACTTATTGGACAAGAAATCATCATCTTGCTAGGCCTTTTTCTCATTTACTTGGGGTCGGCCTTCCCTGTTCTTTTTCTCCATTCTGCACGATTGAGTGCAAGGTCGGCGTCTATATTAAGATCTTTCAGGTCTCGCTGAACCGTCGTCAGCCAGGTGGCAGGTGGTCTTCCGCGTCCTAGCTTCGTCGTTGGAATATCGAGCGCTACCTTAACCATGTAGTTTACTGGGCGCCCCTGTACATGACCGTACCACCTCAGACGTTTTTCCGTCAGCTTTTCTGTTATTGGCGCTGCTTTAAAACTACCCCGGATGTATGTACATGTATATGTTTCTTATCTTGTCCATCATGGTGACACCCGTTGACCAGCGTAACATGCGCATCTCAGTGGTGTGGAGCTTGTTCAGGTGGGGTTTATTTGTAGCCCAGTACTCGGATCCGTACAACATCGCTGGTCTTACTACTGTCTTATATATGTATATACATGACCCTTCACCTTTAGAGGCATTTTTCTATCGCATAGGATGCCTGTGAGTTCTTGCCATTTCATCCAGTCTGTCTGAGTTCTATGGACTACATCGCTGTCAATCTTTCCGTCGTTGCTGAGTACGGAGCTTAAACTCTGTAACAGTTGGCAGGCGATCATTACCTATATAGAATTTGTCATTTTATAGGTTATTAGCCGTTTTGTCGAACAGAAAGGACATGTGTTCGGTCTTCTTCCGACTGATTTTTAGGTCGTTTTTCTAGCGCTTCCATCCAGCTATTCAAAGCGCGTTGAAGGTCAGTCTCAGTCTCTGCTATTAAGGCCACATTATCGGCGTATAGAAGGTGCCAGGGTACAGCCCGTTGGCATTTTCGTGTGAGGTAATCCATCGTGACATTAAATAGAAGTGGACTAAGTGTGGAACCCTGATGTATACCGACCTTGAAGCTGTCACTCGCACCTGCTGAGCAAATCACCTGTGTAGAGACGTCTGTGTAGATGACCATAATAAGATCTATATACGACTCTGGGATAAGCTGGGCGCGAAGAGCCTCCCATATAAGGTGGAGTGGTACATGGTCAAACGCCTTCTCAAGGTCGATGAATATCATATGCAGGTTTGTGTTGTTGACTTTGGCTTTCTCAATCAGGATTCTTATAGCCTGAGTAGCGTCAGAGGTGCCCTTTCCATTAACAAACCCTCACTGATTGGGTGTGAGCTTCACGATACCATTAAGTCTGCTGTTGATTATCCTCTCCCATAGTTTAAAGGTATGATCCATAAGCTTTATTGCTCTGTAATTCCCACAGTCACGTACGTCGCCTTTTCCTTTGTAAAACGGTATTAAATGACTTCTTTTCCAAGCATCTGGTATTTTCTGTCCTGCCATAAGTCTGTTAAACAACTCGCTTAGCCAGCCGATGCCAGAGTGCTCTATTATGTTTCCAGATCTATTGGAATCTTGCCTGGACCTTGGGCTTTGTTGTTTTTCATCTTTCTGATCTCTTTGATGATTTCCTCCGTTGTAACTGCTGTTATTGCTTGGTTTAACTTTCGGGGATTCGTAACATTAAGCAAATGGCGGTAGTACTGTGCCCATCTTTTTCTTATATCATTGTCTTCTGTTAATAGTTTATTGTTTTTATTTGTGATATATTTGGCTGAAGTTATATCTTTGCTGTTATTATTTCGAGCTTTTGCGACTTGATGGATATTGATTTCTTTAGTGGAAGATTCTAATTCTTTGTAAAAGTTGGCATCGGCTTTGGCTCGTGCGCTTGCCACTTCACGTTTTGCGTTGGATTTCTCTCTGTTGTAGTCTGCTTTATCCGCATCATTACCGGTTTCTTTGTGTTTTCTTAAATGCACTTAGCCTGCACAACATCCTTGACGGATTGTTGCCACCATTTAGTCTCTTTAAAGAAAGAAAGAAAGAAAGAAAGAAAGAAAGAAAGAAAGAAAGAAAAACATTTATTTATGACAAACACATATAACAACAGAGAAATACAAAAAATAGGACGAACACTGCTTGTCACAAAAGCAGCAAACAGCGTGAAGGGGGCTCTCTTACTCCTGGTTCTCCCTAAATGTGTTTCTGCGGATTTTCTACAGAATGTTTCTAAATCGTTCCACATATCGTTTTCGGTTTCTACCTTTGAAGTGTCTTTTGTGCCAAAGTACGTTTCTATGTTTTGAACGAGTCTTGATCCCGCGGCGGTTTTCAGGGATTTTAACTTAATTTTAGGTATCTGCTTGTTGCTGCACTGAACAGGTTTGGGCAATTCAACAAACAATAAGATCAGCCCTAACTGGAAACCTGCCAGTAGCGACATCGCGATCGTGCTATCTGCGACGCGCGAATATTACACCGCGTCCGACCCGGCCAATTAATGTTTATCAGTTGCCTGGTTGAGACGGCTATTGTACGTTAAGTGCCACGTGTGGATATTAGATCCATGCTCTAAATATCGATTTTGTTTTGTTTGAGGTAAAAGCTCACGTTATTAAATTTTGTTTGGATTGGCGGTACAAAAATAATATAATATACTTACCTACAACTTTCATTTTTCCATCCTAAAGTTATATATAAACTCACTAATTAATTAATACACTTCTCTCTGAGCTCGGATGATTGTAGATACAAACATTTAATTTAATTTTTATTTATTTTATTAACAGCATGCATAATGTCCATGAGAAAACGTTTATACATTCCTGCATAACTTGAAAACATTTTCATTATAATATTTGACTTAAAAAACGCATCAAAAGAGTTTATACCCACCTTTTTGGGAAGAAACGGGTAAATACGGGTAGATTGGGTAAATACCGGGTAAATACCCGGTATTTACCCATGGGTTTTTACCCACTACCCATCTCTAGTCAGGAGTAACAAAAGAATCGGGGTCACCCCACCACCGCAAGGAGAGGTCATCATTTTAAGGTGACATACCGACACTCTAATGCACTCCAAGCCAATAAGGGTGAGCATCTCCTGACCATGACCTTTTCCTCGCACAGCTCTGGTGGATATTCACCCTCACAATTATGTACTAGTTTGTTTTATCTGAAAAAATGTCAAGTACACATGATACTTACAGCAGGCTGGCCGTCAGATGCATGACAATAAACGCTGTCGCTTTAATAACTCTCTAATTAGCCGGCCACGGCCAGTGACTAGCGCAGCGCAGATAAGGCGGGTATGACGACTCGACAATTCAATCCATACTAATATTATAAATGGGAAAGTGTGTGTGTGTGTGTGTGTGTGTGTGTGTGTGTGTGTGTGTGTGTGTGTGTGTGTGTGTGTGTGTGTGTGTGTGTGTGTGTGTGTGTGTGTGTGTGTGTGTGTGTGTGTTTGTTTGTTTGTCCGTCTTTCACGGCAAAACGGAGCGACGAATTGGCGTGATTTTTTAAGTGGAGATAGTTGAAGGGATGGAGGATGGAGAGTGACATAGGATAGTTTTTATCCCCAAACCATCCCCTAAGGGGGTGAAATGGGGGGCAAAAGTTTGTATGGAGCAGCGATATAAACGAGTTCCACGCGGACGGAGTCGCGGGCAGAAGCTAGTAATATTATAAATGGGAAAGTGTATGTATGTGTTTGTTTGTTTGTTCGTCCGTCTTTCACGGCAAAACGGAGCGACGAATAGACGTGATTTTTTAAGTGGATATAGTTGAAGAGATGGAGATTGACCTAGGATAGTTTTTATCCCCGAAATCATCCCCTAAGGGGATGAAATGGGGGGGGGGGGGGGTAAAAGTTTGTATGAAGCTGCGATATAAACGAGTTCCACGCGGACGGAGTCGCGCGCAGAAGCTATTTTTAAATAAAAGCTTAGCCTTAAAATGTATACTATAGAAAAAAATAGTTATTGCTCCGAGCAAGATTCGAACTTGCCACTCCGGCATGCACGGCCACTCGCTGCTGCCAACTACGCTATCGGTACCAATTACTCGGACAACGAATCTATCAATCAGTTCCCTCTTACAACGCCTTACTTAGGGAGGCGTGTAGCGACATCTACCTCGAAGAGTCAGTAACGGCGAATAAGTAATAATAAATATTGTAATCAAACGTTATAGCTCATGGAATTGGTACATTTTTCCTTGCATCAAATCGGGTAGTTCTGAATTTTGTATATGTTCTATGTGATGAAGTGGTTATGGCAAATCCAAGTTTTCCAATTCGGAAACCCTCCGGATCATTGTAATTTTTTTGTAAAACCATAACATTTTCAGACTTTTTTCAGTTTTTACCAATTTTTACCAACAGGGACCTATTTTACGGCAAATGTCTTTATGTACACTTTAAAGAAGATAAAATTTGCAACAAAATAGGTAAAAGTGAGAAGGTAATAAACGAAACAGTTTGAAAGATACAGTTGTTCAAAAATTTGCAAAATTTACAAATAATAATGATTTTATACGTATTTTTAAGTTTTCGTCAATGTGGTGAACTATGGACCCATTTTACGTCATTAGTCCAAGCTCGTTATTCAAGTAGTACACCATTCGCGACAAAACGAGACCAATTTGGTCTATAAAGACCTGATAGTTCTTTAGATACAGCTGTTCTAAGTTGCTGAGGTGAGTAAACAAAATAATAGAAGGGTTTGTAAAATGAACCGCGACATAAAAAATAAGCATTATAATTTAAAAAAAACATAGTAATAATGTTCATATCTGCCGAAAGACGTCCACTGCTGGACATAGGCCTCCCCCGCGCCACCCGCATCCAGCAGACTCCTGCAACCTTTACCAGGTCATCAGTCCACCTTGTGGGGGGCCTACCCACGCCGCATCTTCCGGTACGTGGTTGCCACTCGAGAACCTTTCCGCCCCAACGGCCATCGGTTCTACGAGCTATGTGCCCTGCCCACTGCCACTAAGTTTAGCGATTCGGTGGGCTATATCGGTTACCTTGGTTCTGCTGCGGATAACCTCATTTCTGATGCAATCACGCAGAGAAACTCCCAATATGGCCCTCTCCATTGCCCTTTGGGTGACTTTGAGCCTTCTTATGAGGCCCATAGTAAGCGACCACGTTTCAGTGCCATAGGTCATCAACTCATCACTGGCAACACACACTGGTCAAAGACTCTCGCCTTGAGACACTGCGGAATATTGATCGAAAAGATGTGCCGTAGCTTCCCGAACGCTGCCCAGCCGAGTTGGAATCGACGATAGTAATAATAACCTCATGGTATGCAGTACTGGACTACTGCTTTGGTGACCTGCTCCGGTGTGGCATTGAAAATGAAAATTATTTAATCGTAACGAACAAATACAAATACATACGTACAATACAATACTATTTAACTACTTAAAACTTATTTATTTGTTACGAAATGGTCCCGCTTCAGCATAATGCTGGCTCACGAGCAAGCGCTGGTCTTCCGGCGGGACCATTTTGAGTAGATAAAATAAATGAATAAACGTGCTGTACGTGCGAGACGGCCTTAAATTAAAAATGAACGCAGCCGCTGCGCTTGCGTCAAACAGCAGCGCCGCCTGGTTGCGAACAGGTGCGCATTGGGGCTTAGGAAAATCGCAGCGTTTTGTTTGAGGCTTGGCGCGGCTTTCTGTTCAGTGTCGAGAGAAATTTAATTTTTCCTTGGCTAAAAAGTGCTGCTGGTGTATCACAACTACGGAATCCGTCGAGTAAGTGATATCTGGGATTTTTCCTCTCCCACATTTTTTTAATAAAAGGGTGTGATGTGATCTCCTCACCTTGTGACAAACCACAAAACATGACCAACAAATCTATGTGCTCGCCGGCGATCTTCACTACGTCAGAGAGACGTCAGAGTCGAGGAGAAAAGCATGTTGATGAGTCCGACCTTGTTCCTGACATTCGATAGGAACTTATCCTGAGCAACTGGAGAAATGGTTGTCTCGTCGAAAATAACATCAGGTGTGCGGACTTTGTTCCAACTCCACGGTCATGTTCAGAGCTCTTTTTCTTTTGATGATTTTTTCTGAAGCGTCAGATGGATAACCATCGAAAACAACAGTTATATTGGAGCCGTAGTGACTTTGCAAGTATTGGACATACCTAGCACCAATTTCCTCAAAATACACATTCTGAGGCCACACAACTTTGCGGAGCAGATGTCCACCGTCTACAACTACGTACATATCATTCCTCTGCTCCAGACGGGTTTGACGGCTTTGTAGAATGATGCCGTTGTACCCTTCCTGATTCCATCTTCAGTAAAAAGTACCATGGGAAATGGTGACTATTCACGTATGAAAAAATCCTTCAATTCTTAGTTCAACGTTCAACAACTCACATTATGGCCAGGTGTGACATAAAAAACGTTGAACACACTAAATTTAAAAAAAGTTTTTTTTAGGAAATTTTGCTAACATTAGCTGTATTTTAGAAACTATTTGGTCTAACCTAACCATCTTACTTTTAATTTTGATTCAAATTAGGTTTTCTTTAAAAAGTACATAGTGAAATTTGCCGTAAAATAGGTCCCCGTTGATGAAAATTGGTAGAAACTGAAAAAAGTCTGAAAATTTTATGGTTTTGGGAAATTTTGGTAACATTTGAAAAGATGTATTTTATAAACTATTTGGTCTAACGTGACCATACTACTTTAATTTGTTGCAAATTTAGTCTTCTTAAAAGTGTATGTAGTGACATTTGCCGTAAAATAGGTCCCTGATGGTAAAAATTGGTAGAAACTTAAAAAAGTCTGAAAATTTTATGGTTTTGGGAAATTTTGGTAACATTTGCTAAGCTGTATTTTATAAACTAGTTGGTGTTACGTGACCAAATTACTATTATTTTGTTGCAAATTTAGTCTTCTTTAAAGTGTACATAGAGACATTTGCCGTAAAATAGGTCCCTGTTGGTAAAAATTGGTAGAAACTGAAAACTTAAAATTTTATGGTTTTTCAAAAATTTGACAATGATCCGGAGGGTTTTCAAATTGGAAAACTTGGATTTGCCATGACCACTTCATCACATAGAACATATACAAAATTCAGAACTTCCCGATTTGATGCAAGGCAACCCCCCTTTTAGAGCACGATTTCCATGGATATATATCCCTCTCTTTCTTGTTCTTGTTTAGGAGTTTTGGGGCACTGAAACCAATCGAGCATTGTAATGTTGAGTGACCAGTGTACATAAAGTACAGAAACGGCAAACCGTCGCGCGCTCACCTGGACAAGCTCCTTCTCCGGCGATCCTTGTCCTTGTCCTTGTCCCGCTCCCGCTCGCGCTCCCGCTCCCGCTCCCGCTCGCGCGGCTCCCGCACCTCTCGCGCGTCGCGCACCTCCCGCGTCTCGCGCGGCTCGCGAGGCTCCCGCGGCTCGCGGGGCTCTCTCGGTTCCCTCGGCTCGCGCTCCTTCTCCCTGTCCTTGTCCCTCTCCTTGTCGTCCTTTTCCTTCTCCTTGTCGCGCGGCTTGCGTCGCACCACCACCTCCGCCTCGTCCTACGCGACAAACGGAATAATCACGCCGTGCACCACAGAATCGCGCGATTTTTATACACAAGTATGTCGGCCCCGCCGCAACTAGAATTTAGTGAGATTGTCGTGTAGTGTTCAGAAGTATCTAGCCAGTGCAAGAAAGTGGTTCAACTTGTAAAACTTGTTGTCAATGTTTAACCTCACGGAAGCGGGTTGAAGTTTTGTACAACTTGCACAAACTGCACCACACAACTTGACCATTCGTAGCCCTCACATTACAGCGTATTGCGGTACGTTTACCACGTGAAAAGTACAAAATAAAGAGCCTATCACTTTCTATCAAGTGGTGTCAGAAAGTGACGGCTGAAATGTTGTTTATTACCACACGAGTCAATAGGCCCGTTTACCTCGTTGTTAAGGTACACGAATTGTTACTGTATAGTCCATATTCAAGTATTTATTAAGAAATATGTATACTAAAACAAACCATTAAGAAATGTAAACTATCTACCTTTGGAAAATTGCCAATCTAGTTATTTTGTAACAAACGAAGTTATTATTAAGTCAATTATCTATCTAGAAATAAATACAACATTGACAAGCGAATTCGGTGAATAGAATAGAAAAGGCTTTTCAATAGAACTGCGGCGGGCTCGAGTATTCATAAGTAATAGTACATTACGTAACTAGGGCGGTGAATTCGTGAATGCCCCAGATCGCAGGTGTTTGTGGCCCGAACCGAAGGTGAGGGCCATAAATATGCGCTCTGGGGCTTTACGAATTACCGCCCGTGTTAAGTACAAAATTTTACGTCTTCACCTGGCCACAATGCGAGTTTTCCCGTACGCGCAGCGTGCAGTAAAACTCGCATTATGGGCAGGTGTGACGTAAAAATACTCACAAGTAAAGAACACTACAAAATGTGCTTTTGCGTCCAAACGTAAAAGTGACTTTACATATTTTACTCATATACATTCATTGTAATATCTTTCTTCCGCACCGCTAATAACGAAAGATAAACGTTTGCATACTTTCTGTAACAAATGGAAACATTTGGCACACTATGACGTCACAGCTTATTAGTGTATTTCCTCTAGTCCACGGGAGGAGGCCTTTGCCCAACAGCAAAGTTTAACCTTCTTTAGGGTTCCGTACCCAAAGGGTAAAACGGGAACCCTATTACTAAAACTCCGCTGTCCGTCCGTCTGTCTGTCTATCCATCTGTCACCAGGCTGTATCTCACGCATGATCATGGACTGTCTAACTATCACGAGACAGTTGAAATTTTCACAGATGACGTATTTCTATTGCTGCTATAAAAACAAATACTAAAAAAAAGAATAAAATTATATTTCAGGGGGCTCCCATACAACAAACGTGTTTTTTTGCCATTTTTCTAGATAGTGGTAAGTCTACTAGAAGGGTGCAGTGCAAATATCGGTTTAAACCATATTGTTTGTTGTTGGATAGAGAATAGCAGCGCGCAAGGGGTCTTATTTGTCTGATATGTAAAGTTTCTAAATGTAGTGTGGAGGCAAAGGCACGCAAATATCAGTGGTGAGAGCGCGGCGCCCACTCGGGTCGAGCATGCGAGTAAACGGGACGGACATACGGGTAGGAGGGGGACGGACTGCCGTGAAGGTAAGCCAGGAATCGGATACTTGAATAGGAGTTGTGGGGCTAGTGTTGATGTGTAGACAACAGACATGAAATATGTCTACGAGGAATCTACATATTGGAATAGTTCTTCTTTGAAGTTATTTTAATTACGATCATAATTATTTCAATTAAATATTATATTCAATACGCATACTCGCATGGTTGTGACACAAAAAACAAGTAAAAGTTGTTTCAATTGGCGCCAACCTTGTCGTGAAGTTCGGTGACGTTTGCCAAGGAATAAGGAAATAAACTGAAGTGATTTATCACAAACTATGCGCGTCCCTAGGATTGTATGAATTCTCTACTGCTGACAGTATGTAGTAGATGCGATATTCGAAAACAACAAAGAAGTTTTGCATAAAAACACGTTCAGAACGATTAACGATTTGCACAAGCGTTGGTATTTTAATAACAGTTGTGTCGTTAACTCGGTTATTGAGACGGTATGGCAGGGTACATGGTGTGTGGTGTGGCGAGTGGGCGCCGCGAAATAAAGCGGAATCATACGCGAGTGTGGCCGCGCGCCACCTGTAACGGAGACTCGTCTGATCGTCACTCGCACTTACGCGGAGTCGCCGCCGTGTCGCCGCCGCGTCGCCGCCGGGTCGTCGCCGAGTCGTCGCCGAGTCGCCGACGATGAGCGCCCGCGCCCGCGCCCCTCGTTACATACCCCGCTATGTGTACGATTGTACGATTTACGAATAACATCAGACAAGTCAAGTGACAAGCCTCAAGGTCTAATTTAACCCTTTTCATCAGATTGACAGTGAAGCGGGGCGAGGGCGGGTGTGAGCAGTGTGAGACGTGATGCGATTCAACGTGAGAAACCAAGCGATTGCGTGTTCCATTCGAACAAACTTTGCTTGGTTTCTTTATTAGAAATCCGTTCCGATCTAAGCTCTTGAGGATGTTTCCTGTCTCGAGTAAATTCATATACTATTGACTTAGTCAAGAAATACGGTCGATATAACCTGAGTTGTCTTATTTGTCTTAAACAACTTTCTAACCTTAAAAATTAGAAGGCACTTTTTTGAAAGAAAAAGATACAAAATAATCCGTCGTCGTATTTAGGACATCGTTCAAGCAGGACATTTTTTTTACTAGAAGTGCATCAGCATTTTTAAGTTAGAAACTAAACAAAGAAAACAAGTAAGGATGGATCGAATGTAGTAAAACGATGTTCCATTTGTCGGTTAATATATGTGGCTCGTCGCTAGCTAGCGCAGTTATTGTTTGTGTGTGTCTGTGTCTGTGTGTGTGTGTGTGTGTGTGTGTCTGTGTGTGTGTGTGTCTGTGTGTGTGTGTGTCAGGGCGCGAGCGCAGGCGCGCCGCGCGGCGCCACTCACCATGCGCGCGCGCGGCGGTGTATGAACACACGGTGCAGGAGGCAACAGCGACCTCGAGTCGATACGAGTCCTTGTCGATTCAAGCCTAAGTAATTAGACATCTCCTCAAAGTCAAACAATTTTTCGAGACAGAACATAATTTTTATGCGATTTTCACTAGCAGTAGCAGTATTCTAGAGGACAGTTCAGTAAGTAATGTACTTCGTTGTCGCATACGCAATACGTGCAACGAACGAATTGGATTCATGAACAACGGTACCCAATTTCGGCTCGAGGACGCTTGCGATGTCTTAAAAGTTAGTCATAAATAAATACATCGATACGTAATGAGTAGTCCAGCCGCGAGTCGCGGATCGCTACGCGTGGCATTCTGTCTGCGACAGGTGCTCACGCACGTGGAGTGGAATAGAATGAGCCACGGAGCCATCTCCGCACAGACTTGCGCGTCAGTCGAGGACCGATCAAACATCGTATACAGAAAGTAGCAAGAGGCTTGACCCGCCGTCGAGGCCACCAGACCTCCCCACTGGTAATACTAATTTGTAAGTCATATCTTGACGAGCTCATGTCATTTTCAAAGCTCTTCAACCAACAGGTGTACTTCTATAACAACTGGGCGTATAAAACTCGAGGAAGATTTTTTCTACTAGAAGCTTTAAAAGAGAGCTGCCCGAGGATATCTTCTTAAAAGCAAGTTTTTTTAAGACAGTTTCGATGTTCAATTTGACTGTAAAAAATGCAGTGAATGTGTTGACTAGTATACCAGTAGGAAGCGATCGCGAGTGTCGGCCTGCCGGGCGGGCCTGGCCGGGACATGAGCATTGAGCAATGGACAGTGGGCAGTGGGCAGTGGGCAGTGGGCAGTGGGCAGTGGGCAGTGGGCTATGGACAGTGGGCAGGCACTCACCGCGGTCCCGCGCCGCGCCGCCGCCCGCCGCGCCGCGCCGCGCCGTCGGCTCCGACCAAACTCTCTTCATACCGAAAATTTCACGTTTGATAATACTTACTCTCTCTACTCAAAAATAAACTACTCTAGCACAATATATAGGTCGAGATCGACGTCCGGGCAAACACTATTAACTTTCGCAAACGTTTTGCCGGAGTGATTCTAAAGGGGTCGGCGCCGTACCGTTCACCACAACACTTGGAGACATCAAAGTCTACTAGCCCCCGGAAGAGTGCGGCGCCGAGCCCTGCCCGAGTGGCGAGGTGCAGCGCGCTTGGTTCGTACCTTCATGCTCTCTCGGAACTTGCCAATCTCGCGGTGGATGACGTCACGCTTCTCCTCCGAGATGTCCGCCTCCTCGAGCGCGCGCGCCGTCTTCGAAATCGCCTCCTCTGCAAACATAGGCATGATGACACATTTTGAAAAACTATTCTATAATGTTTAGAAACATTTATTATGTACAACGAATAAGATTTTACTAGAGAAAATAACAGTTAAGTAAGAAGCAAATGCATTTTAGTTTTTAAATTTCAAATTGGCGCTAAAACGCTTGTCAATGTCATGGCGTCCCGAGTGGCGTCACATTTGTATAAACAGAACGCAGACCTTTGACATTTGGTACCTAGATGCTCGATTGCTCATTGAATGAACATGAATTCAAAAGTTTACAAGTCTTGCGCGGTCGTACGAGCGAGAAAGCGGAGACTATGACGTATGACCTGTCAGATAACATGGTTCTGACCCTGTCTTACTAGTCGTTCAGTACGTAAGTGAGAAGAGATCGGATATATAGAAAACGTTCAATTTATTAGGGCCTATCTACCTTTCTCTGTAAACAGTGGTAATGGCCGTTATGGGTATTTGTTTATACAAGTGTGACGTCATGCGCTCTGATAGGTGTTTGACATATCATGGCGGGCGTCCGTATTTTTCCGTTAGGTAGTCGCGCATGACCTGCTGCAGCCTCCTGTTGCCCGCCTCGTCGAGCGCGCGCTGCCGGGCGTCCAGGTCCTCGCCCTCGACCGCTTACCTTGCTGCAGCTGCTCGTAGTTGGCGATGTCCTCCTGGTAGTCGCGCATGACCTGCTGCAGCCTCCTGTTGCCCGCCTCGTCGAGCGCGCGCTGCCGGGCGTCCAGGTCCTCGCCCTCGACCGCTTACCTTGCTGCAGCTGCTCGTAGTTGGCGATGTCCTCCTGGTAGTCGCGCATGACCTGCTGCAGCCTCCTGTTGCCCGCCTCGTCGAGCGCGCGCTGCCGGGCGTCCAGGTCCTCGCCCTCGACCGCTTACCTTGCTGCAGCTGCTCGTAGTTGGCGATGTCCTCCTGGTAGTCGCGCATGACCTGCTGCAGCCTCCTGTTGCCCGCCTCGTCGAGCGCGCGCTGCCGGGCGTCCAGGTCCTCGCCCTCGACCGCTTACCTTGCTGCAGCTGCTCGTAGTTGGCGATGTCCTCCTGGTAGTCGCGCATGACCTGCTGCAGCCTCCTGTTGCCCGCCTCGTCGAGCGCGCGCTGCCGGGCGTCCAGGTCCTCGCCCTCGACTGCTTACCTTGCTGCAGCTGCTCGTAGTTGGCGATGTCCTCCTGGTAGTCGCGCATGACCTGCTGCAGCCTCCTGTTGCCCGCCTCGTCGAGCGCGCGCTGCCGGGCGTCCAGGTCCTCGCCCTCGACCGCTTACCTTGCTGCAGCTGCTCGTAGTTGGCGATGTCCTCCTGGTAGTCGCGCATGACCTGCTGCAGCCTCCTGTTGCCCGCCTCGTCGAGCGCGCGCTGCCGGGCGTCCAGGTCCTCGCCCTCGACCGCTTACCTTGCTGCAGCTGCTCGTAGTTGGCGATGTCCTCCTGGTAGTCGCGCATGACCTGCTGCAGCCTCCTGTTGCCCGCCTCGTCGAGCGCGCGCTGCCGGGCGTCCAGGTCCTCGCCCTCGACCGCTTACCTTGCTGCAGCTGCTCGTAGTTGGCGATGTCCTCCTGGTAGTCGCGCATGACCTGCTGCAGCCTCCTGTTGCCCGCCTCGTCGAGCGCGCGCTGCCGGGCGTCCAGGTCCTCGCCCTCGACCGCTTACCTTGCTGCAGCTGCTCGTAGTTGGCGATGTCCTCCTGGTAGTCGCGCATGACCTGCTGCAGCCTCCTGTTGCCCGCCTCGTCGAGCGCGCGCTGCCGGGCGTCCAGGTCCTCGCCCTCGACCGCTTACCTTGCTGCAGCTGCTCGTAGTTGGCGATGTCCTCCTGGTAGTCGCGCATGACCTGCTGCAGCCTCCTGTTGCCCGCCTCGTCGAGCGCGCGCTGCCGGGCGTCCAGGTCCTCGCCCTCGACCGCTTACCTTGCTGCAGCTGCTCGTAGTTGGCGATGTCCTCCTGGTAGTCGCGCATGACCTGCTGCAGCCTCCTGTTGCCCGCCTCGTCGAGCGCGCGCTGCCGGGCGTCCAGGTCCTCGCCCTCGACCGCTTACCTTGCTGCAGCTGCTCGTAGTTGGCGATGTCCTCCTGGTAGTCGCGCATGACCTGCTGCAGCCTCCTGTTGCCCGCCTCGTCGAGCGCGCGCTGCCGGGCGTCCAGGTCCTCGCCCTCGACCGCTTACCTTGCTGCAGCTGCTCGTAGTTGGCGATGTCCTCCTGGTAGTCGCGCATGACCTGCTGCAGCCTCCTGTTGCCCGCCTCGTCGAGCGCGCGCTGCCGGGCGTCCAGGTCCTCGCCCTCGACCGCTTACCTTGCTGCAGCTGCTCGTAGTTGGCGATGTCCTCCTGGTAGTCGCGCATGACCTGCTGCAGCCTCCTGTTGCCCGCCTCGTCGAGCGCGCGCTGCCGGGCGTCCAGGTCCTCGCCCTCGACCGCTTACCTTGCTGCAGCTGCTCGTAGTTGGCGATGTCCTCCTGGTAGTCGCGCATGACCTGCTGCAGCCTCCTGTTGCCCGCCTCGTCGAGCGCGCGCTGCCGGGCGTCCAGGTCCTCGCCCTCGACCGCTTACCTTGCTGCAGCTGCTCGTAGTTGGCGATGTCCTCCTGGTAGTCGCGCATGACCTGCTGCAGCCTCCTGTTGCCCGCCTCGTCGAGCGCGCGCTGCCGGGCGTCCAGGTCCTCGCCCTCGACCGCTTACCTTGCTGCAGCTGCTCGTAGTTGGCGATGTCCTCCTGGTAGTCGCGCATGACCTGCTGCAGCCTCCTGTTGCCCGCCTCGTCGAGCGCGCGCTGCCGGGCGTCCAGGTCCTCGCCCTCGACCGCTTACCTTGCTGCAGCTGCTCGTAGTTGGCGATGTCCTCCTGGTAGTCGCGCATGACCTGCTGCAGCCTCCTGTTGCCCGCCTCGTCGAGCGCGCGCTGCCGGGCGTCCAGGTCCTCGCCCTCGACCGCTTACCTTGCTGCAGCTGCTCGTAGTTGGCGATGTCCTCCTGGTAGTCGCGCATGACCTGCTGCAGCCTCCTGTTGCCCGCCTCGTCGAGCGCGCGCTGCCGGGCGTCCAGGTCCTCGCCCTCGACCGCTTACCTTGCTGCAGCTGCTCGTAGTTGGCGATGTCCTCCTGGTAGTCGCGCATGACCTGCTGCAGCCTCCTGTTGCCCGCCTCGTCGAGCGCGCGCTGCCGGGCGTCCAGGTCCTCGCCCTCGACCGCTTACCTTGCTGCAGCTGCTCGTAGTTGGCGATGTCCTCCTGGTAGTCGCGCATGACCTGCTGCAGCCTCCTGTTGCCCGCCTCGTCGAGCGCGCGCTGCCGGGCGTCCAGGTCCTCGCCCTCGACCGCTTACCTTGCTGCAGCTGCTCGTAGTTGGCGATGTCCTCCTGGTAGTCGCGCATGACCTGCTGCAGCCTCCTGTTGCCCGCCTCGTCGAGCGCGCGCTGCCGGGCGTCCAGGTCCTCGCCCTCGACCGCTTACCTTGCTGCAGCTGCTCGTAGTTGGCGATGTCCTCCTGGTAGTCGCGCATGACCTGCTGCAGCCTCCTGTTGCCCGCCTCGTCGAGCGCGCGCTGCCGGGCGTCCAGGTCCTCGCCCTCGACCGCTTACCTTGCTGCAGCTGCTCGTAGTTGGCGATGTCCTCCTGGTAGTCGCGCATGACCTGCTGCAGCCTCCTGTTGCCCGCCTCGTCGAGCGCGCGCTGCCGGGCGTCCAGGTCCTCGCCCTCGACCGCTTACCTTGCTGCAGCTGCTCGTAGTTGGCGATGTCCTCCTGGTAGTCGCGCATGACCTGCTGCAGCCTCCTGTTGCCCGCCTCGTCGAGCGCGCGCTGCCGGGCGTCCAGGTCCTCGCCCTCGACCGCTTACCTTGCTGCAGCTGCTCGTAGTTGGCGATGTCCTCCTGGTAGTCGCGCATGACCTGCTGCAGCCTCCTGTTGCCCGCCTCGTCGAGCGCGCGCTGCCGGGCGTCCAGGTCCTCGCCCTCGACCGCTTACCTTGCTGCAGCTGCTCGTAGTTGGCGATGTCCTCCTGGTAGTCGCGCATGACCTGCTGCAGCCTCCTGTTGCCCGCCTCGTCGAGCGCGCGCTGCCGGGCGTCCAGGTCCTCGCCCTCGACCGCTTACCTTGCTGCAGCTGCTCGTAGTTGGCGATGTCCTCCTGGTAGTCGCGCATGACCTGCTGCAGCCTCCTGTTGCCCGCCTCGTCGAGCGCGCGCTGCCGGGCGTCCAGGTCCTCGCCCTCGACCGCTTACCTTGCTGCAGCTGCTCGTAGTTGGCGATGTCCTCCTGGTAGTCGCGCATGACCTGCTGCAGCCTCCTGTTGCCCGCCTCGTCGAGCGCGCGCTGCCGGGCGTCCAGGTCCTCGCCCTCGACCGCTTACCTTGCTGCAGCTGCTCGTAGTTGGCGATGTCCTCCTGGTAGTCGCGCATGACCTGCTGCAGCCTCCTGTTGCCCGCCTCGTCGAGCGCGCGCTGCCGGGCGTCCAGGTCCTCGCCCTCGACCGCTTACCTTGCTGCAGCTGCTCGTAGTTGGCGATGTCCTCCTGGTAGTCGCGCATGACCTGCTGCAGCCTCCTGTTGCCCGCCTCGTCGAGCGCGCGCTGCCGGGCGTCCAGGTCCTCGCCCTCGACCGCTTACCTTGCTGCAGCTGCTCGTAGTTGGCGATGTCCTCCTGGTAGTCGCGCATGACCTGCTGCAGCCTCCTGTTGCCCGCCTCGTCGAGCGCGCGCTGCCGGGCGTCCAGGTCCTCGCCCTCGACCGCTTACCTTGCTGCAGCTGCTCGTAGTTGGCGATGTCCTCCTGGTAGTCGCGCATGACCTGCTGCAGCCTCCTGTTGCCCGCCTCGTCGAGCGCGCGCTGCCGGGCGTCCAGGTCCTCGCCCTCGACCGCTTACCTTGCTGCAGCTGCTCGTAGTTGGCGATGTCCTCCTGGTAGTCGCGCATGACCTGCTGCAGCCTCCTGTTGCCCGCCTCGTCGAGCGCGCGCTGCCGGGCGTCCAGGTCCTCGCCCTCGACCGCTTACCTTGCTGCAGCTGCTCGTAGTTGGCGATGTCCTCCTGGTAGTCGCGCATGACCTGCTGCAGCCTCCTGTTGCCCGCCTCGTCGAGCGCGCGCTGCCGGGCGTCCAGGTCCTCGCCCTCGACCGCTTACCTTGCTGCAGCTGCTCGTAGTTGGCGATGTCCTCCTGGTAGTCGCGCATGACCTGCTGCAGCCTCCTGTTGCCCGCCTCGTCGAGCGCGCGCTGCCGGGCGTCCAGGTCCTCGCCCTCGACCGCTTACCTTGCTGCAGCTGCTCGTAGTTGGCGATGTCCTCCTGGTAGTCGCGCATGACCTGCTGCAGCCTCCTGTTGCCCGCCTCGTCGAGCGCGCGCTGCCGGGCGTCCAGGTCCTCGCCCTCGACCGCTTACCTTGCTGCAGCTGCTCGTAGTTGGCGATGTCCTCCTGGTAGTCGCGCATGACCTGCTGCAGCCTCCTGTTGCCCGCCTCGTCGAGCGCGCGCTGCCGGGCGTCCAGGTCCTCGCCCTCGACCGCTTACCTTGCTGCAGCTGCTCGTAGTTGGCGATGTCCTCCTGGTAGTCGCGCATGACCTGCTGCAGCCTCCTGTTGCCCGCCTCGTCGAGCGCGCGCTGCCGGGCGTCCAGGTCCTCGCCCTCGACCGCTTACCTTGCTGCAGCTGCTCGTAGTTGGCGATGTCCTCCTGGTAGTCGCGCATGACCTGCTGCAGCCTCCTGTTGCCCGCCTCGTCGAGCGCGCGCTGCCGGGCGTCCAGGTCCTCGCCCTCGACCGCTTACCTTGCTGCAGCTGCTCGTAGTTGGCGATGTCCTCCTGGTAGTCGCGCATGACCTGCTGCAGCCTCCTGTTGCCCGCCTCGTCGAGCGCGCGCTGCCGGGCGTCCAGGTCCTCGCCCTCGACCGCTTACCTTGCTGCAGCTGCTCGTAGTTGGCGATGTCCTCCTGGTAGTCGCGCATGACCTGCTGCAGCCTCCTGTTGCCCGCCTCGTCGAGCGCGCGCTGCCGGGCGTCCAGGTCCTCGCCCTCGACCGCTTACCTTGCTGCAGCTGCTCGTAGTTGGCGATGTCCTCCTGGTAGTCGCGCATGACCTGCTGCAGCCTCCTGTTGCCCGCCTCGTCGAGCGCGCGCTGCCGGGCGTCCAGGTCCTCGCCCTCGACCGCTTACCTTGCTGCAGCTGCTCGTAGTTGGCGATGTCCTCCTGGTAGTCGCGCATGACCTGCTGCAGCCTCCTGTTGCCCGCCTCGTCGAGCGCGCGCTGCCGGGCGTCCAGGTCCTCGCCCTCGACCGCTTACCTTGCTGCAGCTGCTCGTAGTTGGCGATGTCCTCCTGGTAGTCGCGCATGACCTGCTGCAGCCTCCTGTTGCCCGCCTCGTCGAGCGCGCGCTGCCGGGCGTCCAGGTCCTCGCCCTCGACCGCTTACCTTGCTGCAGCTGCTCGTAGTTGGCGATGTCCTCCTGGTAGTCGCGCATGACCTGCTGCAGCCTCCTGTTGCCCGCCTCGTCGAGCGCGCGCTGCCGGGCGTCCAGGTCCTCGCCCTCGACCGCTTACCTTGCTGCAGCTGCTCGTAGTTGGCGATGTCCTCCTGGTAGTCGCGCATGACCTGCTGCAGCCTCCTGTTGCCCGCCTCGTCGAGCGCGCGCTGCCGGGCGTCCAGGTCCTCGCCCTCGACCGCTTACCTTGCTGCAGCTGCTCGTAGTTGGCGATGTCCTCCTGGTAGTCGCGCATGACCTGCTGCAGCCTCCTGTTGCCCGCCTCGTCGAGCGCGCGCTGCCGGGCGTCCAGGTCCTCGCCCTCGACCGCTTACCTTGCTGCAGCTGCTCGTAGTTGGCGATGTCCTCCTGGTAGTCGCGCATGACCTGCTGCAGCCTCCTGTTGCCCGCCTCGTCGAGCGCGCGCTGCCGGGCGTCCAGGTCCTCGCCCTCGACCGCTTACCTTGCTGCAGCTGCTCGTAGTTGGCGATGTCCTCCTGGTAGTCGCGCATGACCTGCTGCAGCCTCCTGTTGCCCGCCTCGTCGAGCGCGCGCTGCCGGGCGTCCAGGTCCTCGCCCTCGACCGCTTACCTTGCTGCAGCTGCTCGTAGTTGGCGATGTCCTCCTGGTAGTCGCGCATGACCTGCTGCAGCCTCCTGTTGCCCGCCTCGTCGAGCGCGCGCTGCCGGGCGTCCAGGTCCTCGCCCTCGACCGCTTACCTTGCTGCAGCTGCTCGTAGTTGGCGATGTCCTCCTGGTAGTCGCGCATGACCTGCTGCAGCCTCCTGTTGCCCGCCTCGTCGAGCGCGCGCTGCCGGGCGTCCAGGTCCTCGCCCTCGACCGCTTACCTTGCTGCAGCTGCTCGTAGTTGGCGATGTCCTCCTGGTAGTCGCGCATGACCTGCTGCAGCCTCCTGTTGCCCGCCTCGTCGAGCGCGCGCTGCCGGGCGTCCAGGTCCTCGCCCTCGACCGCTTACCTTGCTGCAGCTGCTCGTAGTTGGCGATGTCCTCCTGGTAGTCGCGCATGACCTGCTGCAGCCTCCTGTTGCCCGCCTCGTCGAGCGCGCGCTGCCGGGCGTCCAGGTCCTCGCCCTCGACCGCTTACCTTGCTGCAGCTGCTCGTAGTTGGCGATGTCCTCCTGGTAGTCGCGCATGACCTGCTGCAGCCTCCTGTTGCCCGCCTCGTCGAGCGCGCGCTGCCGGGCGTCCAGGTCCTCGCCCTCGACCGCTTACCTTGCTGCAGCTGCTCGTAGTTGGCGATGTCCTCCTGGTAGTCGCGCATGACCTGCTGCAGCCTCCTGTTGCCCGCCTCGTCGAGCGCGCGCTGCCGGGCGTCCAGGTCCTCGCCCTCGACCGCTTACCTTGCTGCAGCTGCTCGTAGTTGGCGATGTCCTCCTGGTAGTCGCGCATGACCTGCTGCAGCCTCCTGTTGCCCGCCTCGTCGAGCGCGCGCTGCCGGGCGTCCAGGTCCTCGCCCTCGACCGCTTACCTTGCTGCAGCTGCTCGTAGTTGGCGATGTCCTCCTGGTAGTCGCGCATGACCTGCTGCAGCCTCCTGTTGCCCGCCTCGTCGAGCGCGCGCTGCCGGGCGTCCAGGTCCTCGCCCTCGACCGCTTACCTTGCTGCAGCTGCTCGTAGTTGGCGATGTCCTCCTGGTAGTCGCGCATGACCTGCTGCAGCCTCCTGTTGCCCGCCTCGTCGAGCGCGCGCTGCCGGGCGTCCAGGTCCTCGCCCTCGACCGCTTACCTTGCTGCAGCTGCTCGTAGTTGGCGATGTCCTCCTGGTAGTCGCGCATGACCTGCTGCAGCCTCCTGTTGCCCGCCTCGTCGAGCGCGCGCTGCCGGGCGTCCAGGTCCTCGCCCTCGACCGCTTACCTTGCTGCAGCTGCTCGTAGTTGGCGATGTCCTCCTGGTAGTCGCGCATGACCTGCTGCAGCCTCCTGTTGCCCGCCTCGTCGAGCGCGCGCTGCCGGGCGTCCAGGTCCTCGCCCTCGACCGCTTACCTTGCTGCAGCTGCTCGTAGTTGGCGATGTCCTCCTGGTAGTCGCGCATGACCTGCTGCAGCCTCCTGTTGCCCGCCTCGTCGAGCGCGCGCTGCCGGGCGTCCAGGTCCTCGCCCTCGACCGCTTACCTTGCTGCAGCTGCTCGTAGTTGGCGATGTCCTCCTGGTAGTCGCGCATGACCTGCTGCAGCCTCCTGTTGCCCGCCTCGTCGAGCGCGCGCTGCCGGGCGTCCAGGTCCTCGCCCTCGACCGCTTACCTTGCTGCAGCTGCTCGTAGTTGGCGATGTCCTCCTGGTAGTCGCGCATGACCTGCTGCAGCCTCCTGTTGCCCGCCTCGTCGAGCGCGCGCTGCCGGGCGTCCAGGTCCTCGCCCTCGACCGCTTACCTTGCTGCAGCTGCTCGTAGTTGGCGATGTCCTCCTGGTAGTCGCGCATGACCTGCTGCAGCCTCCTGTTGCCCGCCTCGTCGAGCGCGCGCTGCCGGGCGTCCAGGTCCTCGCCCTCGACCGCTTACCTTGCTGCAGCTGCTCGTAGTTGGCGATGTCCTCCTGGTAGTCGCGCATGACCTGCTGCAGCCTCCTGTTGCCCGCCTCGTCGAGCGCGCGCTGCCGGGCGTCCAGGTCCTCGCCCTCGACCGCTTACCTTGCTGCAGCTGCTCGTAGTTGGCGATGTCCTCCTGGTAGTCGCGCATGACCTGCTGCAGCCTCCTGTTGCCCGCCTCGTCGAGCGCGCGCTGCCGGGCGTCCAGGTCCTCGCCCTCGACCGCTTACCTTGCTGCAGCTGCTCGTAGTTGGCGATGTCCTCCTGGTAGTCGCGCATGACCTGCTGCAGCCTCCTGTTGCCCGCCTCGTCGAGCGCGCGCTGCCGGGCGTCCAGGTCCTCGCCCTCGACCGCTTACCTTGCTGCAGCTGCTCGTAGTTGGCGATGTCCTCCTGGTAGTCGCGCATGACCTGCTGCAGCCTCCTGTTGCCCGCCTCGTCGAGCGCGCGCTGCCGGGCGTCCAGGTCCTCGCCCTCGACCGCTTACCTTGCTGCAGCTGCTCGTAGTTGGCGATGTCCTCCTGGTAGTCGCGCATGACCTGCTGCAGCCTCCTGTTGCCCGCCTCGTCGAGCGCGCGCTGCCGGGCGTCCAGGTACTCGCCCTCGGCCGCCGCGCCCAGCCGCGACCGCTGCTCCGCTGTGTTACAAATAAAGGTTCAAATGAAACATCACAGCAAAATAAATGTGTGCCGAATGTTGCTAATTTTCCCAATTTTTTGGGTGCATTAAGCCACTGACAGATGTGTATTACACGACCATAAACATACAATCCAAGACTCAGGAATAGAAACTTGTGCACATCACACAAATAAATGTAGGAGAATCTTATATGAGGAACGGCGGTTTAATACGAGTGATGAATTTAAAGAACATGTCAAGCAATATTCGAAGCAATTTAAAATAGATTGTCATGTAGCCAAGCGTAATTATTTATCTCAGAAAATAAAAAATAGCTCTGACATTATTAAAACAACCTGGAAAGTAATTAACATGGAGACTGGCAGATCGAAAAACACACCGACTGATCTTAAAATAAAAATTGATGGCAGAATTGTAGATTCTAGTTTGGAAGTAGCTACTGAATTTGAATATTTCTTTACTGAGATACCAGTCTCCACAACTAAGTATTTAAATTCATCACCTTCCTCTGCCTTTACATTGTTGAAAGAAAACGCCCCAGAATGTAATACAAACCTCCATTTTGAACACGTTAGTTTCTCAGATGTAGTAAAGGCGTTTAAATCGATTAATGTCAAAAAAACTAGTGACCTCTGGGGAGTTTCTGTTCATGCACTCAAATCCATCATAGAAATCATAGCGCCTGAGTTGGCAGTTATATTTAACAACAGTGTCGATTGCGGCGAGTTTCCTGATCTAATGAAACATAGTAAAATCACTCCGTTATTCAAATCGGGTAGCACTACTGACCCCACTAACTTCAGACCAATATCTGTGCTCCCAACATTTAGCAAAATTTTTGAAAAATTAGTCTTGTCGCAATTAATAAAGCATTTTAATATAAACAATTTGATGCATAACATGCAATTTGGATTTACCCGGGGTCGCTCGACAACCGACGCTGGTGTCGAGCTGATTAAACACATTTTCGATGCCTGGGAGGAATCACAAGATGCTTTAGGTATCTTCTGTGATTTATCCAAGGCCTTCGACTGCGTTTGTCATGAAACATTGATCAGGAAACTCGACTACTATGGAGTCAGAGGATCAGCACTCAATTTACTAAAGTCATACTTACATGGTAGAATACAAAGGGTCGAAGTGAATGGACAGCGATCACCGGGGTCATTGGTCTCGATGGGTGTACCGCAGGGATCAATATTGGGACCTTTCCTGTTCCTTATCTACATAAATGACTTGCCATATCTCGTAAAGACCCACCATGATATAGTATTATTTGCTGATGACACCTCACTTATTTTCAAACTTATAAGACAGCAAAAAGCTTGCAATGACGTAAACAATGCTATTTCTAAAGTAGTAAATTGGTTTAATATTAATAATTTATTGTTAAATGAGAAGAAGACTAAATGTATTAAATTTGTCACGAATCACGTTGAACACGAGCAAGGGAGTGTCTTTGTGAAAGATGAGGAATTGGAACTAGTTGATAGCACAGTTTTTCTTGGTTTAACGTTAGATTCTAAGCTTCAATGGGGTCCCCATATTGCTAATCTCTCGAATAGACTGAGTTCTGCAGCATTTGCAGTGAGTAAGATCCATCAATTAACAGACGTGAAAACAGCTCGATTAGTATATTTTAGCTACTTCCATAGCATTATGTCATATGGTATTTTATTGTGGGGCAATGCCTCGGACATTCATTCGATTTTTGTTCTGCAGAAACGGGCTATACGGGCGATATATAGATTGAAACAGAGAGATTCACTTAGGGATAAGTTTAAAAATATTAATATCATGACATTGCATTGTCAATATATCTATGAAAATATTGTGTATGTACATAAAAACATTGTCAATTTTAGGAGAAACTGTGACATACATAATATTAATACTAGAAATAAGCATAAGCTCGCGGTGCCCACCACTCGGCTCCAAAAAATAAAAAAATCATTCATGGGTAATTGTGTAAGGTTTTATAACAAACTTCCTGGAAACGTAACTGAGTTATCTATTAATAAATTCAAAAACTATGTGAAACGTAAACTTATTTCGAAAGCTTATTATAGCGCACAAGACTACATGAATGATAAAACTTCTTGGGACTAATTTTGACTGGATTTATAATTTATTTATTCCGTTTGGAAAAATTTGACATTGTGTTTTTAATTAATTATTCTCGTTTTATTTATTTGTTGACATTAGATTGTCTTTCTAGAAACATTCTAGACTAGTATTTTTTTATATAAAATTTTAAATATTTCATATAAATGTTACTTTTATGTTTAATAAATTACTCGAAGTAATTAGCTTAAGATTATGTTTCTACCTGACGATTTGAAAGTGCTTGTTACTGGGCCTACTTGAATAAATATAATTTTGAGTTTGAGTTTTTTGTACATATTCGGACCCGACACCGGCAGCTTCGTAGGCAGGATCACCTATCAACAGCAAACTCGGCGCCAAATGGTCAGTAATCGGTATAAACGGATTTATAGGTCATGACTCACTCTTGTAGGCGTCCACGAGCGCCTGCATCTTCCCGTCGGTCTTGGCGAGCAGTTTCCGCTCGGCGAGCGGCCGCTCGTGCAGCAGCCGCACGCAGCGCAGCGCCGCCTCGGGCGACGCGAACTCGCAGAAGCCGAACGTGCCCACGCGCTTCCACGACAGCACCGGCCCGCACGCGCCCAGCAGCGCGCGCATCATCGCGTCGGGGGCGCGCGTCGTGATATTGCCTGAGAACCACACTCATTTCTTATACATTACTTCAACGAATTATTACACTGGAATTGCTACTATACTACGAAAATTTATGTGATCAATATAATGAGATAAAAATTAACGTAGTGAACAGAAATAAATAACAGAGTGGGAGCACTTGCAGAGTGTAAATACATGGAGGTGAGTTTTTCTGAGAATATCCTTTGAAAATTTAAGTTTTATGGCCCAAATCGTTACATACAACGTGACCATAAAACGTAGCTGTCCATTGGAGAGTAAGTGTAAGGCCTGAGTGGACGCCCCGCTCAGAGTGGGGCGTCGAGCGTCCATATAAATTGCATTTGTTTTATATGGACGCTGCACGCCCCACTCTGAGTGGGGTATTCAGGCCTTGCACTAAGAGTATGTAACACGGCAAACCTCCGCCGCGCGGCCGCTAGCGCACTGGCCGGCGAGAAAACATAGGATTTTCACGGCCGTGTTTTGTTTTTTCTTCGGGAAAATAATTGCTGAAAGATTGGATTGAGATTTCTTCTATTTTAAAACATAAAAACTAATGTTTCATGTAATGCACATCACCTCTGTTTATAAATAGTGTATATAGTTAATGCATACAAGGACTGCCACTCAAGCAGGTATGTTTTGTATCAAGTTCTGTGTTCTGTATGTATTTTTTGTTAAACCCAATCCAAGCCTCATTTAGCCGTCACTGGTCTAAACCTTATGAAGCTTGGATGGGTTTGAACCTGAGCTAATAAAAAGGATTGCTTCCAGCCCTTTATGCCTCGTAGTCTTCAAACTTGATCACTGCCTGGCTGCTGGATATATCTACGTATGCGTCGCCGCCTCCGAGCAACCTAAAGGCGAGCCCTAGACCTACTCAGCCCAGCAAGAGCTCCGAGGCTATTTAAACTACTAATGTCTCTGAACTTTTCAGGCCAGTGACTTTTAGCTTGTAACATTATGCCTCTGTACTGACTGATTAATTACCCAATATTTTATTTTATTATATTTTATTGTAAATAAAATATTAGTTTTATTTTCACCCGCCGGCTAGCCGGGCTACAAGTATAAATATATTAGACCTATGAAGACGGTGATGGGCGGCGGCTCGTTGTCCCGGGCGCCGTTGGCGCGCGTGGGCGGGCGCGAGATGACGGCCTTGTTGCCGGGCGCGCCGCTCGCGGCCGCGGCCCCGCCCCCGCCCGCCACCGCGGCCCCGCCCCCGCCCGCCACCGCGGCCCCGCCCCCGCCCGCCACCGCGGCCCCGCCCGCCACCGCCACCGCCACCGCCGGCGCCGGCGCGGGCAGCAGCGCCGCGCGCGCGCCCACGCCGCCGTACGCACCCACCATCATCTGCAACCACAACACACATTCATTCATATGCTTACTTCTACTACATCCACTATAATGACATATAGCGGGCTGCACCAAACTGTCCTTTCCATAGATCTTTGGCTTTCCTGACTAGTTGGTACCTATATCTCTAATTATTCTATATGAAAATAAAAAAAATCCAATTTCTACATGATGATTATATTTGCAGTTGCAATATAAAACTTGAAGTAAATATTATTACTTTATTTTTGTGTTTTCCAGTAAGTCATAAAGTGCCAAATATTCAGTATCTTTAGTTGCCAACTTATTTGCAGACTTAAATGTGGCCAGATAGTCAGTTTTCCTAAATAGTTGGTACATCTTTAATGATAATCAAATCCATGTCATAATCGGCTATTAGGTCGGTTAGGGGGGAAGTAGGGGGGGGTTGTGGACGGTTTTTGGACTTAAAAAAAATTCTCACTTTTTTTAAGGTTGGCCGGTTTTTGGACAAAAAAATTCTCAGATTTTTTTAAATTTTCATTTTTGTTTAATTTTTTTTCCTATCATAAAAAATGCGTAAAGATAAGCATGTTTCATTCTTTAAACTTTTTCTCTCAGATCGGTATTTACCGAGATAATTGTGTTCGAAAGTCAGTCATTTTAAACGGTTCTAGGACCTCTAATATAACACCTAATTTTTATTAATGTATTATATATAACATCTTACAAGAAGCATAAAAACTCAAATAAACTTCTCTGTGACCATCCGTTTTGGAAATATAATGGGCCACCCGTTGCTACACTCTGACCGGGACTTGTGAAATTTTCGATGAATGTTGTTGTGACTTCGCGTAGCTCCGACGCTGCGGGAACAGCAGCCCTTCCGCCCTTGCGTGACGAAGCGCGGTCACTTCGCTTGGCTCCGCAGCTTCGGCTTACTGGTCGCCGAACCAGCCTCAGCCGCTCGCCTCGCTCTTCCCGCGCTTCGTCACGGCGGGCGAGGGCTGCTGTCCCTCCGCGCCTCCGTTCTCTTTTATAAACACTAGGGGTAGGGCAGACAAGACCACGTGGATGGTGGGGTGCTCCGATTCGATTTTGAGTTATTTTTGGAGCCACTGAGGTCAAATAACTCGGCCATTTTTGATTTTAGAGAGAACAGAGAACGTCCACCAACATCAAAAAAATTCCAAGTCCCGCGCCCGCTATTCTACAATCCGTCATTTATCTCGGTAATTATCAAGTTTAGAGAAAAGTTGTCCATACAAAACATGATTATTTTGGCGTCTTCTATACGATGGTATCATAAAAAATAGGTGTCATAATAACACCACCCCCATCCAAAGTCCCACGCCCCCTTTGCTATACCCCAACCTGCTATTATCAGTAATCAGTTTCATAATAACCTTGTTTTGATTTCAAAAAGTATATTCCTCCCACAATCAACTAATCTAAAGTAGCGGTTACAAATTTTTTATAACTGAAGACAAAAACGTATTTACAGTGCTACAATTTATTTTAATTTTACCTATGTAACAAATTGTCAGGCTTATTAATGGTTGTATTGATGAGTCCTTGCATATATCTAGAGCAGCACACCTTAACTTTTACATGAATAAGTTTTTATTCAACTGCAGATTTCCTCCAAAATACACAATATCAGCAAATGCAACAATTATAGCCAGCTGATTGATCCATAATCAGAACCCCGATCTAGACACTATGAATAGAGTGTGGAAATAACAGATGAGCGAGTCCTGTACACAGATGAGCTAGCTAGCCGGCCTAGACAGGGTGCAGCGCTCACAGCTCACACACTAGTATCACAAGAAACTATGACACCAGGGGTCATTGACCGTTTGTTTGGTCCATGAATCAATGACACAACTCCATAGGTTTCCACAGTGGTTGTCATCGCAGCCACCCAGTAGGATTGTAAACAGGGATCACGTATCGGCACCGATTCAAATACGAGGGAGTGTTAGGTTAGTTACCAGGCCCAACCCGGTCGGGGCTGAGACTGGGGGCCGGTACTCACGTGCGTGGCCATGGGCATGGTGACGACGCCTGGCGGCAGCCCGTGCCCGTACGGCACCAGCGGCGGCCGCGGCGGAAACGACATGCCCTACACACGCAACAAAACCGACACACACTTCACACTATTAACACATTCGACTGCAAAAACTTTCACTATAACAATCCGTGATTAATTTTCCTAGTAGTTTTACTGGTTTAAACGCTAAACAGCGTGGTTCACTAGTTCAATGCTAATATTTTTTTATATTCAGTAATCAATCAGCCACCACGATTAGCAAATAGGCGGCCATGTTTTTTCTAAAAAGCTCCACAGATTATAACTAATGCCGTTGACTTGCCACCATACGATCGAATAACGGTTAGTACAAGATGGGCAGTTTTTATTGTGACTCAGATAGTGCGATGAAATAATGGGCCTTGAACCTTTCTATACTATGGACGGGCTGTACATGTTATCACAGTGAGGGACGGAAAAGCTCTTATGCTGCTAAATTAAGAACTCGTCTTAAAATGGCTGATGACTTGCCATAAACAATCTACTAAATTTGGACGGGTAATAGTTTGTGTGCCACAACTTCATACTTACTTGTGATTGCTTGTGGCAAACAAAAAAAGTGGAACTATGACAAGGACAATGAATGATATTTCCCTTTCTGTCACACTTATCGAGATTTGTATGCTAGCAGCTCGCTCGCACGTGGTATTATTATTACCATAGCCTGTCCAGAGTATTCTTATTCGTTCATGGAATGGGCAATAGCAGACGTCCGAGCGCGGCGGACGGCCGAGGAATTCGTTCGTACGTGTGGTGATAGCATTATAGAAACTTTTAGAAAGTGTTGCTAGGACACATTTCTTATTTCTAATAAATATAAATATTTATAATTGTTTAATATTTATAATTGTCATGTTATTCATCGCAATATATAATTTTAATTGAAACATTATTGTAATGACATTCTAATTAAGATAAGACCAGGATTGTTTGTGATTGTACCCTTTGATTGTACCGTGTGTTGCGTCGAACGTAGCGTAACAAACGTATTGATTTTCGTATTTTCGCGGAAAATGTTGGAGCCATGTTGGACCTAATCGATTGTATTTAAAAATAAACATAGTATAGAAGAAGAATTAAATTAGGAAATGACTAGCATACAGTTAGACAACGTAACCAATAACTAGTTACCCTATTATAAAGTGATTGTATGTAATTTTTAATTAAAATGTTTCATAGTCACATGTTTAAGTTTATATTTACAATAGCTCTTATAGAGCAATGTTTTATTTGTGATACGAATGGTGAGTAACATAACTAAGCTTTCTTTACTAAAATATAGAATCGTATATAAAATAATATTTTTGTTTTTATTTAATTAGCTCTACAGCAAAATAGGACCTTCCACCATGTACGTCGGTCTAGTATGGATGACAGCTTCTTCAAGAACCAGAAACCGCCGTCCTACCGATCATTCCAACCAGTATCAATAAAATACCGAAAATCATATCCGAGGGAAGATCGTACGGACTACGACATTACCTCGTACGATTCCGAATATGGTGGCGTGGTGTCCAACTTTACGTCTTCCATTTACGACGATAACCCACCGTTGTATCCGAATCCAGAAATATTATCCAGGAGCAATCAAGGTACTTGACCCTTTTTTGTGCACACGCAAAAAATTTATGAATTTTGAGTCAATGTTGTTTGTTTTTCTTTCAAGTATCTAACATCCATACTCCCCTCGGCTTTAAGTTAAGTATCAAAGCCGAAGGGAGTATAGATACACAGCTTACATTTTAAAGGAGTCTAGGATCCGCTAGCTATTTACATACAAGACAGGCTTATTACATTTTACCACTAATTAATTACGTGTCACAGTTAAATAAGTAGGGAACCTACTACAATTTACACTTCAAATTGGCACTCTTACTTTGCCACCTTGTTGGATTTCAATTGTAAAACTTTGTGTGATCAGTGATTGACTAATCTCTAAGCCATGATTTGTGTAATTCAGATGATGAAAATATAGGTTAGTACCATGATCTTACCCCAGGACGTTTCTTGTAGCTGTGAGCAGGTCGGTGGACACGCGAGTGATGGACGCGGAGGTGGAGTTGCCCGACGACTCGCTGGCTGATGCGGACTTGAAGGAGCACAACATTATCGACAGCGTCACTTACCTGTACGGCTTCAACAACTGCCATGGCGTGAGAAATGAATGGAAGATATTGGTAAGTATAGCAAAGAAAGCAGATTTCACAGCTCTATTAGAATTTCTCAGACAGTACCGTCAAGGAAGCCTTGTTAAGCCTAAATATTGTGCGCATGTGGACATACTGTCACCAAAAGTGTTAAGGTTGGGCTGCAATGGTTACTTTGATTCTATTTTACTCAACAGATCTTCATCACGAGCGGCCTCGCGGTGCTGATGCTGGTGGGCACGGTGATGTGGCTGCTGTGGAGCGAGTACGCGGCCGAGTTCCGACGCAGCAGCAAGCTGTACCCCATCAACATCAACCTGTGCTGCTGTCTGGTGGCATGCACGCTCATCTACATACAGGCTGTGATGGTACAAATTACTCGATAGATTTTAATGGCTCTTGAAGGGCTCGTGTCAGAGTTGTACAAATAGATACATTTACAATGTCATATTTTAGGTCACAATAAAGAGAAATGAAAGGAAAGTATTTAGCAACATTGCTAATAATAGGTATATAGCTGCGTAGGTAGCATGATTGCGTTTATGTCGGACTTTAAGCATAATACGTCCCATATTGATAGCAAGTGTGTAACTGTTACGAACTTTGACACAGTCAGAGTGGAAAAGCTTTTGACTTTTCGAAATATACTGCAATATACTGTAATAGTACGGCATTACGAGTATTACGACACATTTTCTTCAACGCACAAGGCTCACTCAGTGCCCCACGAGCCGGGCGTCGAACCCATGACTCCCAAATTGAACGTCGCGTGCCTTACCGCGCTGCTAACTAGCAGTAACTACAGCATGATTAGGTTTTATGGTCATGTTCATGTAAGCGTGTCCATGAAAGCTATCAGGCATCGGCTGTGTGCTTAGTTCCCATACTCTGGGCAGGGCGTGTCGTCCCCGCCGCAGTGCGAGCGCGTGGCGCTGCTGCTGCACTACACGCACGTGTGCTGCGCGATGTGGATCGCCGCGCTGGCTGCCGCCGTGGCTGAGTACTGCGCCTGCGACTCGCTGCTGCCGCTCAAGTACAACTACCTGCTGGCGTACGGGGTCCCAGCTATCGTCGTCATGGTAGGTCTATACTAACTTTTAACCGTTTGGAGGTCAAATTGTGAAGTCAAGTGCTGCAGTGCGCCACAAAAATAAACCAACAATGATAAGTTTAAGCTTTTATAACACATCAAATACAATGACTGTAAATGATGACGAGAGGTTGTTCCGTGAATCGATATTTATTATATTAAAACATTATAATTACACAATAACATAAATTACTTGACATTGCTATTTTCCGACAGACGACTGAACTCATAAAGAAAACTATTAGCTGCCAATATAAATCTACATTAGGTATGTAACCTTAACACGCCTCCTTAGATTTATATGGCAACACTTATCTGCTATATTAAATAAACAAACAAAAACATTTTAAACATGGCAATATCAAATCAAACTATATTCAACATTTGTCTGAATTTAAAGAATTTAATCGTACCTAACGACTTAGTAAAAATGTCTGCAACATTATCTTTTTAATCTACTTTTACTATATCAATGGCCCCATTCTTAACATTCTCATGGACAAAATGATAATGCACTTCAATGTGCTTCGATTTTTTGTGAAATTACCATACTTAGCAATAGCTATAGCTCCTGAATTGTCTTCATAAATATTTACAGGTTTATTGAATGTTATAAAAACATCATCTAGTATACTACGTAATAAGCCTACTTCAGTTACAGCTTCTGACAACGCAATGTATTCAGCAAAAGTGGACGACTTCGTTACACTGCCTTGTTTTTTTGTTTTCCAATACACGGCGTTACCGAATAATCTTACCACAAAACCTGAAGTTGATTTTCGATCCACAATGTCTCCTGCCCAATCGGCATCAACATAACAATCCATAATATTTGCCTTTAGATTCTGAAAATACGTTAGCTTAAGGCTTTTTGTCAAATACAAGTATTTTAAAACTCGTAATGCATATGTGTAATGAATCTCGTCATGACAGTTCTGAAATCTGCTCAAGTAGTTGACACAAAAGGCAATGTCTGGCCTAGTACCAGAACTTATGTATAGCAAAGCTCCTATCAAATTTCTGTATCTAATATCCTCATTTAATTCGCGTTTCTCAAGTTTGATATTAATCTCCATGGGGGTTTTATACAGTTTTGAATTCTGAATTTTATATTTTTTGGCTAACGACTCCTTTTTCCTGGCTCAAAGTCAAAATATTTGCTTTTGCATAATCATACTCAACGTCAATACCGATATAATTTTTGACTTTGCCCATGTCCTTCATCATAAAATAATTGCTTAATTTACTTTTAATTGTAGCCACCGTTTGTTCATCCTTGCAAGCAATCAATAAGTCGTCGACTTATACTAATATATAAATCGTTTGGTTATTATCATTTTTCACATAAAGACAATAGTCATATTTACTTCTCCTAAAGCCAATAGTTGTCACAAAATTGTTAAAACATTCGTACCACGCACGTGGGCTTTCCTTTAAACCGTATAAAGATTTGTATAGCTTATACACTTTGTCAGTACCATCTTCATAGCCGAGTGGCTGTTTAACATATACTTCAGATAATACTTTGCCGTTCAAAAAAGCAGTCTCTACATCCATTTGATGTACGTTTAGGTTAAATTGACAACAGTACGATAGAAGTAATTTCAAAGTTTGCATCCTAGCAACAGGTGAATACGTATCATCAACATTGTCAGTTTGTTGGAAACTTCTTACCACTAACCTTGCTTTATAAAGTTCTTCAGATTTCTTCTTGTACACCCATTTTACGTCTAGTACCTTTTTCTCCTGAGGCGCAGTTACCAGTGTCCACGTATCGTTTTTCACCAAGCTGTTCACCTCCCGATCCATAGCCTCTTTCCATCTATCAGCCTCATTACATGTAATCGCCTCCTGAAAATTATCTGGAATCATCGCATCACAATAGTTAACAGTTATACAGTAGTAGCCAAATTCTTCGTCGAAACGCAATGGTGCTTTAGTTTGTCTCTCAGACTTTCTTTGCGCATTATTGATTTCATCTCCATTGTTATTATTATTACTATCTTCCGGTTGAATCTCATCTAAGGTATCTTCCCATTTTTCTTCATCCTTTTTGTTTTCTACATAGTTGTCATCAAAACCAATAAGCTTTACATCTTCTTCAATTATGTCAACGTGTCTTGCCACAACTACTCTGTTATTAATTAGCACTCTGTATCCAACATCTGTATATCCCAGTAAAATTCCCATTTCTGCTTTTTTGTCCCATTTTGATACAAATACAAAAATACAAAATACAAAATACAAATTATTTATTCTGCAAATAGGCCACAAGGGCACTTTTACATGTCAAACGGTAGTTTACAATAAAAATAATAATCTTACAATAAAAGATTATAATCTAACACAATAATAATTTAAAATTTAAAGCGTCCAAATACAATCAATAATTATTCAATGTTCGTAGAGATGTATACGGTCTCTAAGCGTCAAAACAAAACAATAAAAAAAAGGAATATTAATGTAATATTGTCAGTGATGTACATGGTCAATAACAATAAAACGTGTCAAGATCGGAATGATGTCTCTCGTCAATACGATAATAATAAAATAACACTAGTATTTAAGAAGTTGGGTACTATGCCCTTGCAAGCATGAACAGTCCGGACTCCACAAACAGCACCCGATCACGAGTATGACGCATATCTCAGCCATCGCCTCCCTCAACCATATGTTAGGGAAGGTGGCGACCCGATCAACGACGCCACCGTAAGCAAAGCCCTTTAAGCGAGCATGACATATTCAAGCCACCGGACAATGTTAAAAAGCAAAGATTAATAAGCGACTTGCTCGGCGAGAAACAGCATTACGTGCTCTCTTCTTACATAAAATGGAACAATTATTTCAGGTAGGTACTTATAATGTGTATTTAGGTATATTCCTAATAGAATTAGCCTACTACTGGCTTAAAGGCATTTTTGTCGTTTAAGAAATCGTTGACAGTATAATACGCCTTGCTTAGCAAATTACTTTTAACATGAGACTTAAATTGACTGAACGGTAAATTAACAATTTCGGTGGGTATTTTATTATGAAAACGTATGCAGTTCCCCACGAACGACGTGCTAACCTTGCAGAGACGACTGGCCTTCACTGCGATCTTGTTTTTACTTCTGGTGTTGTAGTCGTGGATATCGCTGTTGAGTTTGAACTCGTGAAGGTTTTTTCACACATACATGATATTCTCAAGAATGTATTGGCATGCTACAGTAAGAATGTTTGCCTCCTTAAATTTGTCCCTGAGAGATTCTCGAGCTTTTAGTTCGTATATGGAGCGTACAGCGCGTTTCTGTAGCACGAATATGGTCTGGATATCAGCTGCTTTCCCCCACAACAGGATTCCGTAGGACATAACACTGTGGAAGTAACTGTAGTACACCAGCCTGGCGGTCTCAACGTTTGTTAACTGTCTTATGCGTCTTACTGCATAGGCTGCCGAACTAAGTTTTCCGGCTAGGGCGGTGATATGTGCCTGCCATTGTAGTTTTGAGTCCAAGGTGATACCTAAAAACACTGTTCTATCTTCAATTTCCAGTTCATCACCCTTTAATTTGATCTTAGTATTGTTTACCTGCTTGACATTAGGTAAAGTGAATCTGATACACTTTGTTTTCTTGGAATTTAGCAGTAAATTATTTGCTGTAAACCATTTCACAACAGTGTTGAGTGCATCATTAATATCATCGAAGTTTTCCTCTTTCCTGTCTACCTTGAAGATAAGCGACGTGTCGTCTGCGAATAACACTATATCATGTTTATCTTGCAACATATTTGGTAGGTCATTGATGTAAATCAGAAACAGAAACGGACCCAGAATCGAGCCTTGGGGAACACCACGAGCAACAGTTGTCCCTGCTGATTGGGTCCCATTGATGACTACTCGTTGTGTTCTCTCCGAGAGATACGATGTCACAAGATCAAGAGCACCGTTTTTAATTCCATAATGTGTCAACTTTCTGATTAAGTTCTCGTGATCAACGCAATCAAATGCCTTTGATAAATCACAGAACACTCCAATAGCATCTTGAGCCTCTTCCCAGGCATCAAAAATATGTTTAATTAGTACCACACCGGCATCAGTGGTAGAGCGACCCTTAGTGAATCCGAACTGGTTGGTATTGAGCAGTTTATTGCAACTAAAGTGGGACATAAGCTGATGGAGAATAAGCTTCTCAAAAACTTTGCTTAGTGCCGGTAGTATTGATATTGGCCTGAAGTTGGTAGGGTCAGTTTTCGTTCCTGATTTAAACAACGGGATAATTTTACTGTGTTTCATGAGGTCAGGAAATACTCCAGTATCAATACATTTATTGAAAATATTAGCTAAGAAAGGTGCAATTGATTCTACAATGGAATGTAATACTTTGACTGAAAGGCCCCAAAGATCTTCAGTTTTCTTTAAGTTCAACAATTTAAACGCTTTTATAAGAATAAGTGGGGTCACGTGACTGAATCTAAAGATTTCTGTACATTCCGTTACATTTGCTTTCAATAACGATTCAGCGACATCTGGTGATGAGTTTAAAGACTTCGTGGTCTCAACGGGTACGTTAGAAAAGAACCGCTCAAAATGATCCGCTACTTCGTGGTCAGAACTTACTAAAGTATCATCAATTCGTAGGCTGTAGTGCGGATCTCTTATCTTGCGTTTCCCAGTTTCAGTGTTGATAACTTGCCATACAGTTTTAACCTTATCCTTGGAGTTCTGAATCTTTCTTGACAAGTAATCGGCTTTAGCGGCGACACACATTAACTTAAAAGATTTCGAGTAGTTCTTAACATACTCTAGAAATTCCGGCCTCTTATCAATAGTTCTCGAATCGTACAAGTCGTAGAGACGGCGTCTTTTCTCGTGAATATCCGGGGTAGCCCAGTCGCTAAATTTAGTCTTGACCTTGCTTTGAATTTTCCTTAAATTAAAACAGGCATCAAATTCCATTTTGATACAGTTAAACAAATGATCACACAAACGGTTAGGACTCTCCTGTGTAAATGGAAGATAACGTAATCGTTTCACAATATTACGATTGAATAAATCTAATCTCTTTTCGGAAATAGGTCTGCACATGGTGTCTCGTGGAACTTCGTCCGTTTTCCCGCTGAAGGAGACTTGTTGTCCGCAGTGGTCAGAACTTAATTTGTTTATAATACATTTATTAATTGCATCCTCATTACTGAAAACGTTATCTATACATGTTGCACTGGTTGCTGTAATTCGAGTAGGTTCACAAAACAGGTTCACTAAGTTGAACGATTTAAAAGTATTCACTAACAGATACTCTTCGCTCTTCGGGTACTCTCACATAAACTTTACTGAAATACATCCTCAAATTATTTCCAGTTGGTTTCTCATCAAAGAATATTTCATAAGGCGTCTTTCTTTCTGGTGTGTTTGTCATAATCCGATTTTTTAAATAAGCTGCTGTCTTAATCGCCTCTGGCCAATAACGCCGATCAACTTTTGCTTCCGCCATAAGACATCGTGCCATATCCATTATTGATCTGTTGTATCTCTCTGCTGTACCGTTTAATTCATGAACGTATGCTGGGCAAGGCTTGATCATAATTCCCTTCTCTCTGGCGAAGTTAAAAATTCTGCTGTTTATATACTCTTTTCCATTGTCGCATCTTAATTCTTTAATCATTCTTCCTGTCATATTTTGTACTCCATTAACATACTCTACGAAGCATTCATAAACTTGTTCTTTTGAGTTGATACAATATACTCTCGCTAACTTGCTGTAATCGTCTATAAACGTTAGGAAATATTTTTCTCCTTGATATCCTGTAGTTCTGTGTGGTCCGTTTACATCAGTGTGTACGATATCCAATATATCTTTTGCTCTTGTCCTATTGTTGTTGAATGGCAAATTGTGCATTTTATTTTCAACGCAGATAGCACATTTCATAAAATCCGTTTCTATTTGCTTAGGCATTCCTTCTAATACTTGATTTTTGCACATCGTATCAATACAATTGAAGTTTATATGTCCAAAAGTTCGATGAAGCCTTTCTTTCATCGTCATTTCAGTGTGTACTGTATTTACGCCTATTTCTTTACAGACAAAACTGGTTACTTTGTACAATCTCTCATCCTTCTTTGCAATTGCTATCAATTCTCTATTCATGTTATATATCTTCGTTGTATGTCCTGTCGAAATTATTGTATGATTGTCTGTAATCTTTGAATAACTTAATAAGTTAGCCTTCATTTCTTTCACATAAAATACATTGTCGATTATCACTTTATTTCTGTTCTTATAGACCGGAAAGTATGTTGTCACACATTTGTCAAAATACTCATCCGTATGAATTATGTGATCCGTACATCCACTGTCTAGAAGCCAATTTATCTGTCCTGCCTTTATAGGAGTATCTCCTTTAGCCATCGTTGAATTGTTTACAATCTATGTGTGAAAGCTCTTTTTGTAGAAATCCGTGTTATAATAACTTCCTCTGCCTCTATTCCGTCCATAATTGTAGTGGCCTCGTCCATGACCACGACTTCGACCATAATGTCCGTGTCAACGACCACGGTTACCGTGCCAACAATCTCTTTGTATGTGTCCTATTTTTCCGCAGGTGAAACATTTAGGTTTATCCTCAGACTCTACTTTAAATGCATTCGATCGGTCAGGAATTTCTTCGTCTACTTTTTGTATATTTTTCATTCTAATTTTGCTTTTCAAATATTCAACGGTTCTTTCTTTTTCCGGTAAAACGTCTATTAAATCGCCTATATAGCTGTAATTTCCCGGCAATGCTTTTAACATATAGTTCAATTTCTCGTTTTCTGATACCATGGCGCCGGCTTTTTTTTAATCATTGACACATCGTTCGAAATCGTCGAAGAAAATATTAATGTCGGAATATTTTGCTAGCCTTATATTTTCTAAATTGCTTCTGCATACAATTTGCAACGCGGTTGATTGTTTCAAATACATTTCGTCGAATTTTAACATTATCTTATAAGCTGACTTTACTTCGCTAATGTATTCCAGCTGTTTGTTCGTGATCGCGCTATATATATAGTTTGTAGCCTGAATATCCATGTCCTCCCATTTTGCCGCATCATCTTTATCGCCTTTTAATCGTATGACAACTTCTTTACATTTTTTGAATTGTAAAAATTTCAATATGCGAATTTTCCAGTTGGCATAATCCGTTCCGTCAAATATTGGAATTATAACATTATTACTGATTTTCACGACTTACTTGTATCTCAATCCATAATTCATGTTTCCTGCAATGCTACCACGTAAATGATGACGAGAGGTTGTTCCGTGAATCGATATTTATTATATTAAAACATTATAATTACACAATAACATAAATTACTTGACATTGCTATTTTCCGACAGACGACTGAACTCATAAAGAAAACTATTAGCTGCCAATATAAATCTACATTAGGTATATAACCTTAACAATGACCACCAAAAAATGCTTTGATACCCTAAGCTCTTTTACCAAAAAAATATACTGAACACCAAAAATAATAATTCTACCATTACAATAGTACTAGCTATTTTAGTAACGACTGCACTTTAACTTTGCGACCAAATTAGTACAATACTGCTACCTAAATAACCCACTATGATCGCCATAAAATATATGAATGTTACCAAATAAAGTATGATCTTCATCATCATCATCATATCAGCCGAAAGACGTCCACTGCTGGGCATAGGCCTCCCCCAAAGAGTGCCAAAGTGACCGATCCCGCGCCACCCGCATCAAGCGGACTCCCGCAACCTTTACCAGGTCATCAGTCCACCTTGTCGGGGTAAATAAAGTATAATGATGCCAAATTTACAAGTCCTACCAAAACCCGAATCAGCGCACCCTAATTCCACGTGGTCTTGTCTGTCCTACCCCTAGAGTGTATATAAAAGCCCGCGGAGCCAGAAGCTCGCGAAGGAGGTCCTGAGTTAAACGGGGTGCACGAGATCCAAGTGAAGCGAGTGGGGGAAGGTGGCGAGCGAAGCGAGCCGGCGACCTCCCGAGCGGAGCGTACGTAGGAGCACGTGAAATGAAGGGCCGACGAAGCAAGTTTTTGGCGGGAGCCCGGGCGGACGGCGGGAGACTGAGTCCCAGAAACGAAAGCGGGGCTCCGTCGAATTTAGGAAATTGTTATACTATTTTTGAATAAGCAATGATTTATTAGGATGGCATTTTCTTTCATAGGATAGTAAGAAGTTATAATTTGCGTTATTATTTCGCATTTGTAGGAGATACAATTTTGGTGATAATTTACTATTTTTGGGTTAGCAATAATTTATTAGGATAGCATTTTCTTTAATAGGATAGTAAGATGTTATAATTTAGGTTATTACTTCACATTAAGAGGAGATAAAATTGTGGTGATCATTATACCATTTTTGGATTAGAAATGCTTTGTTAGGATAGCATTTTCTTTAATAGTATAGTAAGATGTTATAATTTGGGTTACTATTTCACATTAAAATGGCGAAAACATTTTGGTGATCATTTAGTATTTTTGGCAGTAAAAAGTATTTTTTTGGCGTTATATTATACTATATCTGGTGGTCCGTTAAACATATGTCTTTTATAACAATAATAACACAACATACTCGTAGGAACAGGGTCCTTTTTGGTAACAGCAGCAATACATCCTACTATAATGTTTAGATGTTTGTTACATGTTTGTTACTCAATCGCGCTTTAACGGCTCAACCGAATTCGATGAAATATTGCACGACGATAGTTTATATCCTAGATTAAAATACATAGGATAGTTTTCATCCCGCGGGTCAACGCAAACGAACTCGCGGGCAGAAGCGAATTATTCATAAATTACAAGATACACATTGAACTTGGTCAGCATTTCAAAGATGACTTTATTTCAGTTCAACTACGCTCTGTCGATGGAACACTACGAGATAAAGCACTACTGCTGGATGTCGATAGAAAAGGGGATGGTGATGGGGTTCATGGTGCCGGCCATGATTCTGATCCTCATCAACACGGGCATCATCATCGTCGGGCTACAGAGCGTCAACAGGAAGCAGGCGGAGATGCTGACTGCCAAAATACAAGAACTAGTAGACCATCACCTGGCGAATTGGCCTACAAATGAGCAGAGGAATAGTACAGGGAGCATCGATACGTTGGACAACATTTATAGTCCGAGCAGCAGCCGAAAGAACACGGACACGTCTGAGAAGGACTACAATATGAGCGAAGATGATTGCCAGTATGTTAACTTGGGAAATTCTAATGGAGAGTTAGACTTGGACTGCGAAAGCCAGGTACGGTTCTATGACCTGTGTGTTGAGTTTGCTATAATTATTTGCATGTTTGTATGCGCCTTGTTGACAAACTCATTTTAAACAAGCGTCGCCGCGATATTGTATATATTGGGGGCAAAACTTAGAACTTTGTAAAATTAATTCGTATTGAATTTGATAATAATGATATTAATGATCCATTTTGCAGCCTCCATACATAAAAGCCTTACAAGACCGAGGGCTCCTCAACATCCTCTACAGCATGGACAACCTGTCCCTGAAGTGGAGCTGGAACACGGAAGGGAACGAGCTCAAGTCCTACCTCAACTTGTGCCTGGTCTTGGAGCCGTTCTTCGCCATCAACTGGGTAATGGGCGTGGTCGCGATTGAAAACGCTGGCCATTGGTCCACGCCGACCATCTACTTGATACTCGTCGTTGCTATGGTAAATAAACTTTGACGAACCGAAAATATTCGTTTTGGAGGACCGTTTCACGAAGCTACAAGTCACATAAAGATGAAATGGGCAGTCGTTATCAGGAGAGGCTACATGGGCCAGTATTGGCCGGACTGTGCCCGTGTAGCGTTTCCTATTATTTATTTATTTATAAAGGAAGATCATCAGTGATATGACATCACAGTGAGCTAATAACAGATCCTCACGGATAGAGTGTAGATATGTAAAAAGTAAGTGAGCAAAAGCCAAACGAAAACACAGCACTTTTGCGTTTTGATACAGCTACATAATTTAAGTACTTATTTCTAAATAGACTAAAAAGAGTTGCCTAAACCATTTGCACAAACCCTACCTCTACCGAAAAATTGTCGAGATAAGCGTCGTCTGTCGTCTCACTGAAGGAACACTTGCACTGAATAGGTCCAGGTCGTCAAACCTCTGAAACACCTCATTTAAGCCGTTGCTCGCTCTGACCATAAAACTATTTTGCCTATAGTTAATGGATGACAATGGGACGGATAGTGGCGGTTTACGCCGAACTCTACTGGATATACCGATGTTCAATTTACCAAGTAAGGTGGGGCTGTCGATTAAATTCGATGCAACTTTAATTAGGTTTGTAATGTCGGCTATATTTCGACGGGTCTCAAGTGGGAGAAGACGGAATCTCCTGCACAGATCCAAATACTTATTTGAGTCGTAGTGAATACCTAATTTGAAGCAAATAAACTTTAAAAACTTCTTCTGGATATTTTCCAATCTCGTTATGTAGCATTTGTAACGAGTATTCCAGACCTGGGGCCGTAGACAAGGTTACAATTGACAAGCGCTAACGCCAATAGAAAACGAATAAAATGTACGTACTTTATATTCGTTTTCTATTGGTGTTAGCGCTTGTCAATTGTAACCTTGTCTACGGCCCCTGAGATGTATATTCCAAGGTACTCCTAAACAAGAGCACAATATAGAATCTTAAAAGTTTTAGCCCGCTTAAAATCCCTTGAACAAAAAAACAAAAAACCTAGTCAGTTTGATGCTCTAGATATTTTATGACATTATAAATATGGGTATTAAAAAGAAGTTTAGGATCATGTAAGATGCCCAGGTCCCGTACAGCAACCTCGCGTTGTAAGGAATGACCCTTGAGTTGATAGTCGAACAAAAGTGTATTAATTTTACGAGTAAAAGTAACTACCGAGCATTTAGAGGGATTAAGTTCCAGGTGATTGAGTGAGCAGTAATCATCCAGTCTGGATAAATCACTTTGAAGTGCATCTGCTTCACGCTGCGAAGACACAGAAGCAAAAATGTTCATGTCGTCTGCGAAGCGAAGCAGCCTTGACGTGGAAAAACAACTAGTAATTTATAGTATCATATCATTCACGTAAATAACAAAGAGCAACGGGCCAAGCAAAGAACCTTGCGGCACGCCGCTAATTAAGCACTATTTCCACCAGCCCGCTACGGATCGGATCGGAAAGAATTGTATAGTCTTTACGATACTGAATCATATATATACTGTTTTTAAGTCTACATTACCAAGCTTGACCGCGGGCGTCTTCACCGACATGTGATCGTAACCGAAAGTATGTCGCGACACGCGGATGGCTCCTTTCGCTTGCGATCGGCCCCGTTCACTTGTCCTCGTGTGCGTTCACTTGCCGTCGTGTGGGTTTGGAACCTTTCGGCTGTCGATGCCGAACGAAACTACATATTTGACTGGGTGCGGATACGTTCGCAAGCAACCGTACGGTGCCAATCGTGTGCGTCGACTTCCTGTCGGCCGCGAACGGCTGTTACCGCTTGATCGTATGCGTCGACATGCTGCCGGACACGATCGGTTGTCGCCGCATCGTTCGTATTCTTTCCGATCCGATCCGATGCGGGCCGTTTAGTGGAAATAGTACTTTAGGACACGTCAAACGAGCGAATTCGGTGGAAGGCCAAGCAAGGTCACAGAAAAAATAGTACGGAGTGACCTTGGTTTGGCCGGCCGCCGCCGCGCTTCCGGCACTTGTCCACACGGGCCGAAATCGCGCGTGCAGTCCGCCAATTTTGTAAGTGTAGCGGCACATCACATATATAGGTGAAGGGCCCAAGTGTTACCAATTAAGACTTTGTAATTGTAACTTGGAGATTCCAGAAACGAACCACTGTCCAAAAAGAAAACAAAAACTTTGTTCTGAAAATAAAGTAAATATCTAGAAGGTTAACTGCATTACACTACCGACTTTTTATTTATTTCTACAATAAATTGATATTTAATTGTTGCTTTGTTTACAGTATGTTTACCTTACTGCCACCCTGTGTACGACGCTACCCATCGTGCGCAACAAGACGACGGCGCCGTGCTGCGAGGAGGTGGTGGCCGAAGCCGCGATGGCCAGGAGCAGGTAAGGTCGTCCTCTCTAGATGTGACACAAAATAATAATATTACAAAATTTGGCCCACGTTTGGCCGCCCACCTAGTAAAAAAAAATTACCTACTTAAAGTTATATGTATTTTAATTTCAGAACAACAGACAGTATCCCACTACTGGACCCAGCGATACAGCAACCTATAGTAACCCCAGCGCCCGCTGACACTATAAGCACCATCAGCATATAAATGTGACCCTTATGTCAAGGAACTTGGGTTTAAATTGGCGACTGAAAGAAAAGTCGATTCGAACGATTTAGAATCGTACTCGGACAAAGTTCGTTGGTACTGACGAGGAATTGTGAGACATCCTACAGTTAAGCAAAGATAGTTAAGGTAGAGTCTGGCAAACGAAAGCGTGACCTGGACTTTTTTAAAAGTGGCAACATTATAATCTGTCAAAGGCACGTCAAATTTTTTGGTTAGAGTTCTCAGTATTTTGTTAACACAATTATTTTGCATTAATAATTGCCGTAATATGGGTAAAACAATAAAAAGTAATGTGCGAAAGCTGCTACATACTATGATCAGTATAAGTTCAAGCAAAAACAAGAGGAGAAAGAAGTTGTTTTCCATGAGAAACAACAATGTTTAGATGCGATGTCAGATTTTTTAGGTTAGTATGACTTTAATCCTTGTCTTCTGATTATTTGTTATAATAATATTGACGATAATGATGATACGTTTCTTATGTTTACAGATAATCTTTAAAATATTCAAGGAATCCGTAAAAAACAAAAAAATAGTAATACCACATGTAATTTTTTTGAATTTGCCGCGTTTTCTCAGGTCACGCTTTTGTTTGCCAGACTCTAGTCAATTTACGATAAATAAAATGGATTTGAAATTGCCTCAAGGCCAAACTTGCCAAGGGGGCGCAAAAAAAACAAAGTTTTATCTCATAGACTTTAAGAAACATAAATCAAATTAGTACTAAGTGCAATCTATGTAATACTCTGGGGCACTACCATGAAGCGAAACCGAAGTTCGCTCGTGTGTCTCCCTCTTTGTCGCACTTGCTTTTTCGAGCGACAGAGATGAGAAGACGCTAGACAGGTCGATATCGGTGGACTGCCAAGCAAGGGCACAGAAAATTGAGCATGGCGTGACCTTGATTTGACAGACCGCCATACTTCCGACACGGGCCGAATCACGCGTCGGCCGGCATGTAGTCCCGCACGAACTAACCTTCGTTTTCGTTTCGCGATAGGGCCTCTGTACCAATGTTCAGAACCTAAAAAGGCCATAAATACTGTTAATGTTAAATTAAGGAATTTTAATCAGCTTTACAGATTTTGATAGAATTTTTGATGTAACCAACCAGTAAAAAAATATTCAAATATTTTAGAGAGATGGGTTGTGTATGATTATTTTAAAAGCAATTTAAATCTATGGTGTATCTAATTTAACATATAAGTTTACAACAAAGGAAAAATAACGATTAGGTAACGCATGAGTCACAAAAAAATTAAGTGGCCCATTTGACGACTCTACAAGTTACAATTTCAGTGTAAACAGGCAACACCGAGGCGTTTGACCAATAACGACCGGCCGATTGATGTGGATTGCCGGTTTAGACCCAGACTCTCCATCTTTGTCGCACTTGTTAGTTCGAGTGACAGAGAGGGAGATAAACGAACGAAGTTCGTATTCGTTTCGCGGTAGCACTTTTAATCAAGTGGATACTGCTCGTACAAAGTTCACGTTTGTGAGGGAACCTGCCTCGGTCCGTGACAGGTAGTCTAAGGGCGGGGCGGGTTGCACCGTCGTTCAATAACAAACTGATCAAAGTTAAATATGGCGCCAGCAGCTGTCATTCCATAGAAACTTGTCAAACGTTTCATACATTTGGATTTTAACGAACACCGCTTATTATACCGCTGGTGCAACCTAGGGTAGGTTGCACCGTCTAATTAGTTTTTTGACGTCACCTACCAGGTTTTTTATTACTTATCATATCGTGTTATCGGGCGAGCATGGCAGTTCTGCCAGAAAGGTCAAGGGACATCCAGTATTTATTATATAGTGTGGTTGGCTTGGTTTTGCGGGCGCATTGCAGCGTGCAACTGTCGAGACGCCCCAGAAGAAGACGCTACACGAGCGAAATCGGCAGGACTGCCAAGTAAGGTCACAGAATATCTAGTATGTAGCGACTTTGATTTGGCTGGCCGCCTTGCTTCCGACACACATTCCAACACTCGTCACGTCACGACACTTCCATGTACATTGGCGTGAACTTCAGGAAGAATATTTACGTCTCGTTAACCGAAGAACTACTAAAACAGTGCATACAACTTAAACCAGAAAGTTTTGTTTGTGATAAGAACCTGCCTGTTTATAACTTAAACAATAACAATGTCCCGTGCGAAGCGAAACTACTCGGTCATCGCTACGTTACACCCTGTGACATGAGGAGTACGTCATGCAAGGACGAGTGGATAGAATTGCACGCTGTAAATACTTGGCTTGCAATTTGCTGCGACACCTGTTCACTGAGAACGATATGCGAGAATGAGGTCACAGCTCATACTATGACGTCGTCCGGGATCGTAACTTTACCGCAAGGATGTGTTCTGCAAGCATCACACTTTACCATTCATTCTCACAACCAATTTAACAGCAAAATCAGAATAGATTACAACATCAACGTGCGAGCATGCAGCCCTGCCGATACCGGCCCGTGTAGCGTCTCCTAGAGACGGACGGAAATCACGCGGCGGACTAGCTGCCATGCCAATTCCTTTAAAGTACCGGCGTAAATATAAGTAATGTTGCCATATCGCTATTTTTCCTACCACCAACGCATATCTTGAAAATGTTGCCAGTGTGTAAGAAGAACAATAATTATTTAAATAAACATTATTTTTCTCAAAACATTGTCGATTTAAGGTATTACAGAAATATTCTTAAAATAAATAAGTAGATTCCGTATATTTATGTACTGTAAGATATTGAGGCTCACCAACCGCGATGGACCAGCGAAGTGGGCACTTTGTTATATTTTCTATACGCTTTATTGGCCAGCTAGCACAATAAGTTTTATCGTCACGTTTTACGATAAAAATGTAGTGAATGTCACGTAAAAACTAAAAAGTGACGGTTTAACCTATCGTGCTGAGGCCTCTGGCAGTTTAAATTTAAAAGGATGACCTTTTATCTCAATCTGACTGAATAATGTTATAGCTGATTCAGGTTTCAAACTTAGTGTAGGATATTTTAAAATAGTAGTTTTATTTATATATGGCAATACAGCAGGCAATATATAGGAGGCGATACACATGAACTTAGAATACTCTGGACGGGCTATACGTGTTGCCACAGTGAGGGACGGAAAGGCTTCTATGCAGCTAAATTAAGAACTAGGTCCTACCGCGAAACGAAAACGAATTTCGTTCGTGTATCTCCCTCTCTGTTCCACTTGCCAGTTCGAGCGGCAGAGACGGAGATACTCAAACGAAGTTCGTTTTCACTTCGCGGTAGCCCCTCTGGTCTTAAAATGGCTGATGACTTGCCATAAACTACCTACTTAATTTGGACGGGTAATGGTTTGTGTGCCACAACTTCATACTAAATCAGTTGTGGCAAATAAAAAAAAGTGGAACTCTGACAAGGACAATGAATGATATTTCCCTTTCTGTCACACTTATCGAGATTTGTATGCTACCAGCTCGCTCGCACGTCGTATTATTATTACCATAGCCTGTCCAGTCCAGAGTATTCTAGGTTCATGGCGCTACACGTATGGAATGTTTCTCCGTCCCTGTCGCATTTGCTAGTTCGAGCGACAGAGAGGGAGATAAACGAACGAAGTTCGTTTTCGTTTCGCGGTAGACCCGCCGCGTGTTTCGGCCCGTGTGGACACGCGTCGGAAGCACGGCGGCTGGCCAAGTAAAGGTTACTTCACACTAGATTTTCTGTGACCTTGCTTGGGCCGTTCGCCAATTTCGTAGGTGTAGCGTCTCCTTTCCTGCTGCTTGATGTGTTCTATTCCTAATTAATATTAAGCTGAGGTAATAATCTCCCTCTATCTCGAACTAGCGAGGCTCTATGTAAAGTTTTTGAAATGTGTGTAGACGGAATACAGGCTGTAGTTTTTTTGGATGTGTTGTCGCAGAAACTATTATTAAAACGAATTTAAAATTCATTTTAGGATATCCATTTCGGCATTAAGGGGTCCCACTCTCGCAGATGTTTTGACATGCTAGCTGTCGTCTTCCTTTAATTATACTCTCTCTCTAACGGCTATCACAAGACTGCGCGGGAGCTCTCTCGTTTTTTCTTGCACTATCCGTCTCTCTCTTAATAATAACTTGGAAAGAGAAATCGATATACCTAGCTCCCGCTCCGTCTTGTGATAGCCGTGATGACATCCTTGATGAACCTTGGGGCCGATTACGTGACTTAAAATTCTAAACGCAGCTTTGGTTGCTCACATAGTCCTTCGGACCGGATTTTATTAGTGATATGATAGGGGTAAAAGTTTATATTAATTCCAAAAGTTTTTCCCTATCAGCGTTGCATACAACGGGTTTCCCATAAATGTTTTAGTAGGGTTTAATACTTGCCTTTCGTTATTTTACATGCTGTATATTCGTATTCCAAATACTGACCTTAAGAATTAAGAGTATTTGATACTTCTAGGTAATTTCAGCCAAAGAAAAAACATTATATAGCCAAGGTTGAGCAGGTTCCTTCCCGTTCACCACAGCTCTGCCCAAGCCTCGCGACTACTACTTCCCGTTCACCACGGCTCTGCCCAAGCCTCGCGGCTACTACTTCCCGTTCACCACGGCTCTGCCCAAGCCTCGCGACTACTACTTCCCGTTCACCACGGCTCTGCCCAAGCCTCGCGGCTATTACTTCCCGTTCACCACGGCTCTGCCCAAGCCTCGCAGCTACTACTTCCCGTTCACCACGGCTCTGCCCAAGCCTCGCGGCTACTACTTCCCGTTCACCACGGCTCTGCCCAAGCCTCGCGACTACTACTTCCCGTTCACCACGGCTCTGCCCAAGCCTCGCGGCTACTACTTCCCGTTCACCACGACTCTGCCCAAGCCTCGCGACTACTACTTCCCGTTCACCACGGCTCTGCCCAAGCCTCGCGACTACTACTTCCCGATCACCACGGCTCTGCCCAAGCCTCGCGGCTATTACTTCCCGTTCACCACGGCTCTGCCCAAGCCTCGCGGCTACTACTTCCCGTTCACCACGGCTCTGCCCAAGCCTCGCGACTTCTACTTCCCGTTCACCACGGCTCTGCCCAAGCCTCGCGACTACTACTTCCCGTTCACCACGGCTCTGCCCAAGCCTCGCGGCTACTACTTCCCGTTCACCACGGCTCTGCCCAAGCCTCGCGGCTACTACTTCCCGTTCACCACGGCTCTGCCCAAGCCTCGCGGCTACTACTTCCCGTTCACCACGACTCTGCCCAAGCCTCGCGGCTACTACTTCCCGTTCACCACGGCTCTGCCCAAGCCTCGCGGCTACTACTTCCCGTTCACCACGGCTCTGCCCAAGCCTCGCGACTACTACTTTCCGTTTACCACGGCTCTGCCCAAGCCTCGCGGCTACTACTTCCCGTTCACCACGGCTCTGCACAAGCCTCGCGGCTACTACTTCCCGTTCACCACGGCTCTGCCCAAGCCTCGCGACTACTACTTCCCGTTCACCACGGCTCTGCCCAAGCCTCGCGGCTACTACTTTCCGTTCACCACGGCTCTGCCCAAGCCTCGCGACTACTACTTCCCGTTCACCACGGCTCTGCCCAAGCCTCGCGACTACTACTTCCCGTTCACCACGGCTCTGCCCAAGCCTCGCGACTACTACTTTCCGTTCACCACGGCTCTGCCCAAGCCTCGCGACTACTACTTCCCGTTCACCACGGCTCTGCCCAAGCCTCGCGACTACTACTTCCCGTTCACCACGGCTCTGCCCAAGCCTCGCGACGTCTACTTCCCGCTCACCACGGCTCTGCCCAAGCCTCGCGACTACTACTTCCCGTTCACCACGGCTCTGCCCAAGCCTCGCGACTACTACTTTCCGTTCACCACGGCTCTGCCCAAGCCTCGCGACTACTACTTCCCGTTCACCACGGCTCTGCCCAAGCCTCGCGACTACTACTTCCCGTTCACCACGGCTCTGCCCAAGCCTCGCGACTACTACTTCCCGTTCACCACGGCTCTGCCCAAGCCTCCCGACTACTACTTCCCGTTCACCACGGCTCTGCCCAAGCCTCGCGACAACTACTTCCCGTTCACCACGGCTCTGCCCAAGCCTCCCGACAACTACTTCCCGTTCACCACGGCTCTGCCCAAGCCTCGCGACAACTACTTTCCGTTCACCACGGCTCTGCCCAAGCCTCGCGACTACTACTTCCCGTTCACCACGACTCTGCCCAAGCCTCGCGGCTACTACTTTAAGGAGCACTTTTCTACGACAGTCTTACTAGATATATTCTACTACTAAGTACATAGACGTAAACATTCTGTTTGTGATATTAACTGTTGCCACAATAATTCGAATAAAAGTTTTGACAGAAACACGGTCTCTCTACTATGCATAACCATGGCATAACCCAAAACTAGCGCTTGGTCCTTAGGCCGCTAGACTATCATAGAAATATGATCATAGCCATAAGACTCATATTAATTTGATAAACCTACGACGGTGTAATAACAACCCATGATTCACCTATGATCACCCTTGATTTTCCTAGCGGCCTTACCGTCATCTCAGTACAGTCACGGGTATTAATCATCATTATATTTAAGATTCAAAATCTTGTCGGTGGAGCAATTTCCATTCCTCTCTGTTCTCAGCTATTGTTTTGACCTCTTGATACGACGCGCCGTTTACTTTTTCTTTTATTTGGTCCATAAAAGATCTTCTTGGTCTCCCTCTCTTCCTCTTTCCCTCTATCTTCCCTTCTACTATGGTTTTCATAAAATCATCGTGTCGTAACAAGTAGCCCAACATCCTGCCTCTCCTGTTCTCAATGGTCTTCAACAACGTTCTTTTCTCTTTCACTCTCTCAAGCACCTCCTCATTCGTCTTCTTATCCTTCCAACTAATCCTCTCCATTCGCCTCCAGCACCACATTTCGAAGGCCTCCAATCGTTCTCTGTCACGCTGTGTCATTGTCCACGTTTCGCTTCCATACAACGCTATGCTCCAGATGTACACTTTTATAAGCCTCTTCCGAATATGGCCTGCTATTCTGGCTTTGAGCAGGCTCTTCTTGGCATTGAAAGCCTGCTTCGCCATGGCTATCCTCGCGATAATGTCTGGTGTACATCTGGAGTTATTAGTGATTATGCTTCCCAGATATTTAAATTTGTCGACTTGCTCTATTGTCCTGTTATTTAAAGTGATTGGTCTATAATTTGAGTGCCTTTTTGAGGTTACTAGCATTTTTGTTTTATTAATGTTTATTTTAAGTCCAAAATCTTCAAAAATTGCATTCATATCTGTAACTAATTCTTCTAACTGATTTGATGACTCTGCAAAAGCCGCAATGTCATCAGCAAAACGAATAAATTGAATTTTTTTCCCATTGAAATGAACCCCCCCTTTTCCGGACTCTATTAATTTTCTAATGGCACACTCTATGAACACATTAAAGATAAGAGGCGAAAGTGGACAACCCTGCCGAACTCCTTGCCGTATCTTCGCCTTTCTAGCTTCTTCTCCTATTTCAATTAAAGTTCTTTGATTTCTGTAGAGTTCAAAAATAATTCTTCGGTCTCTATAATCTAATCCAGCTTCCTTCAAGATTGACATCATATTTTTCCAATTAATTTTGTCAAATGCTTTTTCTAAGTCTATAAATGCTATGTGTGTGTCCTGGTCTAAATCCATTCTTCTGTCAGTAATCATTCTTAAGGCTAATATTGCTTCTCTCGTCCCTTTGTTTTGTCTGAATCCATATTGGTCAGGTCCTAGATAGTTTTCAGTTAGCGGTCTAATTCTATTCTGTATAATTTTGAGTAATATTTTACTGGCTTGTGATATTAAACTTAGTGTTCTGTGTTCTTCACATTTTAAAGTGTTCGCCTTTTTAGGTAAAGTAACTATTTTAGAAGTGTAAAAATCAGTAGGGACGTGACCGATATTATACATTTTAGTAACTAATTCATAAATTTCATCTTTAAGTATATCACAGTTTGCGTATTTTATGAACTCTACGTAAATCTTGTCATTACCAGCAGCTTTTCCAGTTTGTAAACTAGAAAGGGCTTTTTCAAATTCACTTCTGATTATTTCTGGACCAGCATCATCTACTTCCACTAATTCTTCCTTTTCTATGTCGTTGCTAGCTAAGCCTTCACCGTCATATAACTTCTCCAAATATCTTTGCCACCGATCTGCAACATCCTTGCTATCTAGCAAAATGTTACCCTGTTCATCTAGGATAGCAGCACTTTTTGTCTGACTCTTTTTTCCTAATTGACGGGTATTAATAAACGTGCACAAATATCTGTACACGCCTTTGACAAGAGATTCATGTACAGATATTGAGGTACGTATATTAATATCCCCGATTGTACAAGTCTACAACAATCATGCGTACAGTAAAGTATTGAGATGACGATAAGTACGAAGGTTCGAATACTCAGCTACTGCTGTAAGTGCAAAATTCAATTAAATCCTTATGGATACATGAATTGGAAAATGAACTCGACCGCGATAACTTTGGGAATGGAAGAGACAGTGTTTCCATACAATTACGTCAGAATGTACGAATTGACATCTATCTCACTGCCAAACCTATAGCGGTCGAATTATAGCTATATTCTGGTTCCCAACGTATGTTACTATTTACTATCAAGGAAACTGAAATAGGTACTCTTGTTACAATATGCCATGTCACATGATAAGTATGCCGAGCGATGTCCGGCAATGTTCCGCTGCTTCACCCGACATCGCTGGCGACACGGGTAGAATATGTGTAGGGTGTTCCCACACCATTTGTGATGGTAGAAAATAAAACAATCGATTCGCTTATATCGAGTGTATTTCTGGATAAATTGGTTACAAAATGGTCACCCGCCGAGCGGCGCCGGCGAGCGCGGCCGCGGGGCGAGCCGTCTCAACGTAAACTAGATCGCACATAGTTTACTATAAGTATATTACAATCTAAATAGTACAAAAAGCCGACCGGCGCTAACTGTTAAATTAAAAATCTGCTCGCGTCACTGAATTTAATTTAGTTTGAGCTTAACTTACTCTTTATAGGAAAAATATATAATTAGTATAACTTAAATTACATAGATCCCGCGCGTCCGCAGCTCATACAGCTTCTAGTGCACTATTCTGTACAATACGGCAGAGAAAGCGTAAGGATGAAACGATATATTATAAAAAGAACCCGTGCGTTGTTGGCCGGGGCGAGCGAGGCGGGCGAGGCGGGTCGCGGCGGGTCGCGGCGGGTCGCGGCGGGTCGCGGCGGGTCGCGGCGGGTCGCGGCGGGTCGCGGCCGCTACTGGCGGTCCGTGGCGCGCAGCTTCTCCTCGACGGCCTCCTGCGACGCCTCGGACAGGTCCGTGGCCTGGATGTATTTCTGTACGCCGACTAGGGACTTCTTCAGGGCGTCGAACGAGCTGGAACAAAAGAGCGGCATTGGGTCATCACTCATCATCACAGCTGTAACACGCCCACTGCTGGACGCACTATGGATCTTGCGCCACCCGCCTACAGCGGACTCCCGCAACCTTTACCAGGTCATTTGTCCACCTTGTGGAGATCTACGCACACTGCGCCTTCCGTCATCCATCATCGCTATCATCAGATAGTAGGCCGCGTGTACACCGGAGGCATGCTGGGCCGCACGCCTCGCCCGAGCGTGTAGACGTGCCTCGGGCGAGGCCGAGCATGCGTCCGGTGTAGCGCGGCTATTTGTGAGCACGTTTATTACGAGCATAGGCCCAAGTTACTATATACAGTTTCTCTTGCCGAATTTGATGAATCAGTGACTTCCTTATGTAGTGCAATCTAGTGACAGAATAATAGAAAGTATTACATAACAGTGTAATATAGACAACGATGATAACACAATTCCAATATTTTTTTATACATTGGTCGTATGTCATGCATGAACACTTTTAGGTCTAACATTTTTTATTTAAAGAGGGCGTAACGAACACTTACTTGTTTATCTAGATAGCCGTTATCTGGCCCTCGAAAATACCATTAGTATGATTACTGACTCGATGCTGATACCAAACTTGTTACGATTACGCTTTGGAGGCAACTAAACTCATTTTCCCCGTCGTGTGTTGTAGTAAGGGCGCTGGCGAGCATTTCCGTATATGATTTGCGCACGTTTCACGTCGAGGTGGATTGCAGTTTAATTCATTACGAATTGATTTGATCCAATCAATTAAGGGGCTTCCATCGATTTTTGACAAGTTTTGAATCTTATCTCCTACTTTTGCACTACAGATAGAAGTATAAATCAAACGGATATCGGTTCTTCAATCTTTTATCTCCATTTTGATCTACCGGATTTTGAAACAAATGAATACTTATTTTTGTATGATCTTTTTAAACATTGTCTAAAATTACACTTATTTTGTATCTCTATTGACGTGAACGATCTAACACATACGAAATCTACATATTTGGGTTCGTCTGTGACGTCCCTAAAAACTAGTCCAGGGTTTTAATTTTAAACCAATTAACACAAAAGTTATGGCCAGAAACCGGTTTTTTGTCCTAAAATTGTTCAACTTTGATGCCAAATATCTCGGAAACAATGAACTTTGAACTAAATATGGGATACTATATTGCTTAAAGCCGTTGTTGTTAACATAATACGCTACAAAAAACCTAAGAAAACTCAGAGATTCAGATCGAAGGTACGATCCCATACGTCAATTATGGGAGCCCCTTAAGGTCCTATGTCGCTGCGTTTTCACTTTACAACAGATTTAAGTTGCTTAAAAAACGGGGTATTAAATCATTTGCACATGTATGCCTCTGGAGTTCATGGTCACAATTATCTTGGAAACGAATAAAATCGAAGAGGCAGACATTCAGAACTCTGCATTATCATGGGACGGAGTTGTAAAAATGTTAAAAAAAAGCTCTACTAAGTCATTAGCACGCGGTTGTCATTGCGCCCATTCGATTAAAAAAAATGTGGCAGACACTTTGCTCACCGATTTTCAGCTGTACAACTGTTTGAAATTCACGGAATCAAGGGATGCATCAGCGGGTATTGCATGGGATTATTGTTATTTTTTAGTTTTATTCTTATAATTTTGTTTAAAATTATCCTCTAAACTCACGGTAACGATTAAATTTCTGGAGCTGAAATCTATGCAATCATATTTTTTCTCAATGCCAACCAGAAACGAAATGCGCTTGGAACTTTCATTAGAAAGTATTTTTTTTTATCGCATGCTTGAATGTAGTCTGAATAGGATTAGGAAATGGATAGGAACAGTCTTTAACTTTTTTTAATCACGTTTTATTTGTGTAAAATACGTAGATTTTTAACCAAGACTCCATTTTTTTGCAATGATTTAACAAAAAAAAAACGATACTATTTAGCAAGCGTCGTCATCGCTGGTATCCGAGAAACCTTGCCAATTATCCATGTCGGCGCTCTCCTCCATGTCTCCTTCCTCGTTTAAAAAAAAACAAGAATGAAGGCGGGATGTGGTCTTGTCTGTAGCATTTTGATCAATTCAATTTATACCGGCTTGGTTTGGCGCGAGCGTTGGGTTAAAAAAATAAAACAAATGGTCTGCCTTTGGAATATCAGAGGCCTGAACTTCTGCCTCATCAATTCTCTTGGTTGTCACAAGGAATTCAAACATCAGCCCCAGAAGCAGACGTGTGCGCATAATATAGCAAACCTTTTTTTTAACATTTTTGAAACGCTGTAAATTTACAACGCAGCGCCACCATGGTGTCAGATAAGGTCCTTGATGTTTTTAGGGCATAAATATCACTATTAATAACGACTGCCTTGTGTGCTGATCATATCGAAATTTTGCTCGCCAGCTCCCCCACCTATTTAGAGACCGCTGCGCCCAGTTGTATTGAAGGGGAGACCACGCGAGCTGCTGCACGAGGGACGCGGGCGCGGCCGCGGGAGTAGCCTGTGCGCAACGGGGTTGGACACTCCAAATTTATTATTACCCCAAAATAAAGAAGGCAAAAGATATGCCTAGTGACGAATTAATTATACATATGTATCAAAAACTACGAAGCTTAGTAACAACACAAAAAAAGAAAACGCTCGGGGATCGTGACGTCACGGCACTCGAGTGTCATACATAATAATAAATGACAATCGTTTCATATGAAGGTGCGTTTTGCGGAAAAGGGACAAAAGCTTAAAACTTGGTGATTATTTAACGCGCAAATTATCGGTTGACACGCCGCCCTGACCCACGTCAGAGGAGAGGGCGCGTTTAAAAAACGTCACGTGGATAGGATCTAACACTGTGTTCGGTGCTAGACGCTATGAAGGCACCGTACCTGGAGTACAACATCTTCTTCTTCACCTTGGCGGTGTCGGGGCACCACGACATCAGGAAGAGCTTCTGTTTCTTGCTCGCCTCCGACGTGCCCTGGCACTGGTGCGTGTACTCAAAGTCGAACAGACCATATCTGGAATTACAGACAAGGGAATTAGGACCACAGGAATTTTTTGACAAAATCATTGCTGTGCAATGTTCATCTTTATAAAGGGTCTATTTATAATTCTGGATGTCATTTGACCGCCTGGGCCTTGTTATATAAAGCTACAATAGTCATGATGACACATTTTGAAAAACTGTTCTATAATGTTTAGAAACATTTATTGTGTACAACGAATAAGATTTTTCTAGAGAAAAGAACAGTTAAGTAGGAAAAAAATGAATTTTAGTTTTTAAATTTCAAATTGGCGCTAAAACGCTTGTCAGTGTCATGGCGTCCCGAGTGACGTCACGCTTATATAAACAGAACCTTTGACGTTTGCTACCTAGATATGCTCGATTGCTCATTGAATGAACATGAATTCAAAAGTTTACAAGTCTTGCGCGGTCGTGTTAGCGAGAAAGCGGAGACAATGACGTATGAAGACCTGAATTTTATCAAAATAAATAATAAACTCTTACTTTCCCCATGACCCGATTCACGAAGCCCGACTGGCCGCTCGGGCGGCTCGGGTGACGCTGGGGGACAGCGAGAAATGGCAGAAGTGGCTGTGGCGTTGCGCTCGCCGATGGTCTCCACGTCGATCTGCTTCTCGTCGCGGATGTAGAACACCACGTGTCGGTGCTCCTCGTTCTAGTGTGACTGACTGACCTGCACTCGCCGGTGCCGCCCTGCTGCAGGTGCTCGAGGAACGAGTCGTACTCGGCGTTGCGCTCGCCGATGGTCTCCACGTCGATCTGCTTCTCGTCGCGGATGTAGAACACCACGTGTCGGTGCTCCTCGTTCTAGTGTGACTGACTGACCTGCACTCGCCGGTGCCGCCCTGCTGCAGGTGCTCGAGGAACGAGTCGTACTCGGCGTTGCGCTCGCCGATGGTCTCCACGTCGATCTGCTTCTCGTCGCGGATGTAGAACACCACGTATCGGTGTTTCTTGTCCTTCTTGATTTCCTCGTACGTCGTCTTGCACGCGTCCGATACTGTCACGCCAGACGCCTGAAAATAAAGCGAGTAGGTATAATTCAATGTAGCAAGTTTGTCATGATCGTAGCACGTGATCCGTGATCTCTACCTCGCCGGGAAACTGATGTGCCGTAATCTCGGTAGTGGTGTTGATTATGAAACGATCATATTAAACCTTTTTCAACCTGAGGTGTTATACCGAGAAGGAGCTTAGTAAATAATTGTGTCGTTCAGTAATTTTATCCACGTTCCAAAGACCATGAAAAGCTGGAAATTGTGAAATGGAATACATTAAATTATCAAGAGGTATGCATCCACAGCACTTTATCGGCTTGCTCAATTTATGACAATCCCTCTTGTCTTTGAAGAAACAGTAACCTAAGTAAGCTCCGGCTTGCCTAAAGATGTCGTTCTTCCACCATAACCATTCTGATAATGAGTCTTACTTCGAAGATATTTCAGGGTTCAGTAGTAAGGAGCCGGTCGGGCGACCATCGCGGCCGTCCGTCTGTTTATTTGCCGTTTAATTCCGTCCGGCCGCGGCGGACGCATTTAGCACTGGACTGCAGTGTCGTGAATTTGACCCAAGGTCGGTGTGCCTGTTTACTCGGAGCACTGATTGCGAACTGCACCTGATAACTCGATTTTTCACGCACTATACCTGTTGTTCTAAGTTTTCTAATAAGAGGGAGACGGATAGGGCCAGAAAAATCGTGAGAGCTCGCGCGCCGTCGCGTGATAGCCGTGTAGATTAAGTGAGGAAGTGGTGACTAAGTAGCGCTCGATATGGCAGCAAGCTTTGCGAGCCCTATACAGACGAAAGACAGGTCACTCCGAGCAGAATGTGTCTCAGGGAAAATCTACCTTTTAGGCTTAACGCTGTAACCTGTTACGCTATAAACAATCGCATTAATGTCGATTAGTGGGTGTGCTATTGCAAGATACCTTGCACTTTTTGACTATGCGCTGAAACTTGGCACAGTTGATCCTTAGGTGGTCTTGAGTGGATTCAGACCGGGAGCCATCGAGAGCCACCCCGCATTTAGGGAGGGGAGGGGGGGGAAGTTCGACTCCGCCGCGCTTTATTTAAAGCCATTTTTTTCTGAAACTATACACACCAAGGCAAGTGTTATATCATTTTCGGATAAATAAAGGATGAGGAATCTATTTTACGAACCAAAATAATACATTTTTGAACAAAAAAAATAAAATAAAGGAGAAAAATATATACAGCGTAAATTATTTTTATTCAATATTACTTATTTTTTTTTAACTACATAAGATTTTTTTTTTTAAACAAAAATACGGCCATAAAGCCACATTAATTCGGTTTTAGAAAATATATTATTTTGTATATAAATATGTTGACAGACCGGAAATAAAAAAATACGCGCGAGTCAGGGCGACCTCAATGCATGTGTCGTCCGTGAAGGAAATGAAGTTACAGTTTTAAAATACGATACTTGTCAATTATATGTGATTACTTTGGGTGTTTCGGTATTTAACATGAAATATTTTAAATGAAACTACGCCCTGTCAATTAGTTTATATATAACACGCTCCACTGCAAAGACACTGCAAGGAATCCAACTACACCTCATATATCAAAAACCATCAAGCCGTTTGGACTGTAGCACGTGAAATAGAATTTTCATGTCCACAATCCACATACAAACATACATGCATACACAAGATATGAGCTCCGCGCCGCCGCCGCCGACCAAAATCCCACGCCGACGCAGTACCATCGGCGCGTGTCAGCTATTTACACACTCAGTACTTAGCGAGTGTAGCGACCCAACGGTCGGTTTAAATAAATACAGCTACGATACAGCTACGGTAGCTTAGTGGTTCAGGCATGCGGCTGTCAAGCGGCGGTCGTGGGTTCGAATCCCGGCTCGTACCAATGAGTTTTTCGGAACTTATGTACGGAATATTTACAGTTAGCTTTTTGGTGAAAGAAAACATCGTGAGGAAACCGGTCTAATCCCAATAAGGTCTAGTTTTCCCTCTGGGTTGGAAGGTCAGATGGCAGTCGCTTTCGTAAAACTAGTGCCTATGCCAAATCTTGGGATTAGGTGTCAAAGCGGACCCTGGGCTCCTTTAGGGGCACAACCGGGAATAACGCTAGGAGAATGATGGTCGGTTTAAATAAATAATCCTTTAATTGTCAAATGCGAAGTTCCTAGTTTCGCATGTTTTAGGGTGGTTCACATGTCGTATCTACCTTCGACACTGACAAATCGATGTCACCAAGTGTACCATGGAAATGATTCTAGCTATGAAAATGGTTCGGCACTGACTCTTGTTCGTGTGTTGCATAAGCTTTGCTGACCATCGGTGCTCTACGTCCAATGTTCCCCGCTCACTGCCACTTAAGTTTAGCGATTCGAAGGGCTATCTTGAGCGGTTACCTTGCTCCCGCTGCGGCAGCCCCATTTCTGATGCGATCACGTAGATAAACTCCCAGCATAACCCTCTCCCTTGACATTTGGGTAACTTTGAACCTTCTTGTGAGGCCCATAGTAAGCGACCACGTTCCAGTGCCATATTTCATCACTGGTCAAACACACACACACTGGTCAAAGACTCGTCTTGAAACACTGCTGAATATTGGATGAAAATATGTGCCGTAGCTTCCAGAACGCTGCCCAGCCGAGTTGGATTCGCCATTTGACTCTTTTTAAAGTTAGAGAGGAGTCTGCGACACACGCACAGAGAGCAGTCTGCTGGGGTTGGTACTACATGTGCTTTTAACATGATCTTCGCCTTATCCATGTTCATTCTCAGACCAACTCGCTCGGAAGCTTGACTAAGGTCATAGAGCTTCGTATTTAATTCCTCCATGGTCTCAGCCAAGACCACTATATCGTCAGTAAAGCGCAGGTGAGTGGTGTACTCGCCGTAGATGTTGATACCTAGCCTTTTCCAATGATCCAGGGCTGAATGGGCCGAAGGCCTAGAACCACCGAGGTCTGGTATCGTAGACAGCATATGGTACACGGACGGATCAAAAATGGGATCCGGTACGGGAGCAGGCATTTATGCGAATGACTAGATACATTAGTGTAAGCATGGGTAGTTTGGCAACCGTGTTCCAGGCGGAGACATACGCCATAATTGCCTGTGCACAGGAGGCAAACCAGAGGGCAGACTATCTATATACTCAGTTACAGTCAAGCGGCCCTTAAAGCGCTTACGGCGCCGAAAGTGAATTCTAGACTAGTCTATAATGGCGTCCAGACACTGAACAAGCTTGGAAAGCACAATAAGGTGCAACTAGCTTGGACACCAGGGCACGAGGGCTTCATCGGCAACGAAAGAGCGGATGAGCTTGCAAGAGGGGGTCTTTGTAGGTCCAGAACCTTTTGTGCTCTCCCAGGGAACTGTAATTTCGGCCTCTAAAGCCTACGCCAAAATCAAACACCAACACGAGCGGAGGAGTGAGGCGTGCTTAAGGTATGCACTCTAAGCTCTTCATAGAAGGAGTGGACTCCGGCAAGACTAAGAAACTCTGGAGATCCAGTAGGAAGCACCTCAGAATCATATATGGGGTGTTAACAGGTCACTTCGGGGAAGGAACGAGGGGAAGAATCTTTTGGCCAAGATGGGACTATCGGATAGTTTAGATTATAGAATGTGTGGCAAGGAGGATGAGACTATGGAACACTTATTGTGTGAATGTCATGCCCTTGCCAGACAAATAATGAATTACTTTGGTAAAGGCTATCCGCAACCAAAGGAATTCAAGGTGCTTCCGCTGAGCTGCATCATCCGCTTTGTGGAAATGAGAAGGCAAATGCACAAAAGATCCCACGAGAAAAATCGAGAGAGCTCGCGCGCCGTCTTGTGATAGCCGTGCTGATTGGTCGATTTGAAGGACGGTTATGATTTTCGAGCGTGTGTGTGAATACATGTATGAATGTAGGTATACATGTATGTATGTATACATGAATGTATGTATATATGTGTATTGTGCACATGAAAATTCTATTTCACGTGCTACAGTCCAAACGGCTTGATGGTTTTTGATATATGAGGTGTCGTTGGATTCCTTGCAGTGTCTTTGCAGTGGAGCGTGTTATATATAAACTAATTGACAGGGCGTAGTTTCATTTAAAATATTTCATGTTAAATACCGAAACACCCAAAGTAATCACATATAATTGACAACTATCGTATTTTAAAACTGTAACTTCATTTCCTTCACGGACGACACATGCATTGAGGTCGCCCTGACTCACGCATATTTTTTTATTTCCGGTCTGTTAACATATTTATATACAAAATAATATATTTTCTAAAACCGAATTAATGTGGCTTTCTGGCCGTATTTTTTGTTTTTATGTATCTTATGTAGTTAAAAAAATTTAGTAATATTGAATAAAAATAATTTTAAATAATTTTGAAGTGTGTTGTGGGCGATAGGCTAGCAACCTATCACTGCAATATCACATTTTGTCGATATTTTATACCCACATTTATGCTAAAAGTGGCGCTGGAACATACGTTTCATGTGCTCTGCCTACCCCTTTTGGGAATAAAGGCGTGAATGTATGTATGTATGTATATATTTTTCTCCTTTATTTTATTTTTTTTGTTCAAAAATGTATTATTTTGGTTCGTAAAATAGATTCCTCATCCTTTATTTATCCGAAAATGATATAACACTTGCCTTGGTGTGTATAGTTTCAGAAAAAAATGGCTTTAAATAAAGCGCGGCGGAGTCGAACTTCCCCCCCTCCCCTCCCTAAATGCGGGGTGGCTCTCGATGGCTCCCGGTTTGAATCCACTCAAGACCACCTAAGGATCAACTGTGCCAAGTTTCAGCGCATAGTCAAAAAGTGCAAGGTTCCCATACAACAGATAGCAATAGCACACCCACTATATGTACTTTCATGTCACTTATTTATGCATTTGTACTCTGACGTCAGCGGACTGACATCCTTTGAGGCCAACTTGCAGAATATTTAAATTATGAATCAGAATATCGCTAACTGCACTAAGTTAACATTGTTCGGTTCATGACGCATTGGTGCTTACACTGTAATGTTATGTAACCTGTTTAGTCATTAAATAAATAAATAAATAATAAGTTCCCTTCTCCCTTGAAATACATACATTGTGGACCACGATTTGTGGTGAGCCAAACAGATCTCGTGAGCGGCAACAATATATCGTAGCGCTTTAGTTGACTGAAAGATGGATGATGTTCCTCATTCTTGACAGAAAGAAACATCAATTCGTGAGTGTCAACACTCGCCTCATCGATATTTAACTGACTTTTGCCACTTCGGGTACCTTTGCGTGTTCACTTCCATGAAAAAAATCATTATGGGAGATAATAGAGAATAATGATATATAATAATATCAAGGTCAAATCAATGAGGATCAAGTTTAGTATCGAAAGCATTAAACTCGAAGAACTCGAAGCATTTCTCCGTGTTGAACGAACACCAAAATATAATCTGAACGGGTTGTCGAAGTTCATGTAATTGTGCACATAAAGCACTATTTCCACCAAACGACCCGGAACGCAAAGAATTTTATAGTCTTTAAACGATATTGCATCAAGAGTAGTATGTACTGTTTTTAAGTCTACATTACCATGCTGCGCACAACAGCTTGACCGCGGGCGTCTTTCGCGACATGTGATCGTAAACGAAAGTATGCCGCGACACGCGAACGGCTCCGTACGCTTGCGATCGGCTCCGTTCGCTTGCGATCGGCCAAGCTCGCTTGTCGTCGTGTGTGATTGGAACCTTTCGGCTGTCGATGCCGGACGAAATTACATATTTGACCGTACGGTGCCGTTCGTGTGCGTCGACATCCTGTCGGCCGCGAACGGCTGTTACCGCTGGATCGTATGCGTCGACATGCTGCCGGACACGATCGGTTGTAGCCACATCCGTTCGTATTCTTTCCGATCCGATACTATGCGGGCCGTTCAGTGGAAATAGAATAGAAGGTGCGCCGGCATAAAACTACCATACTAATCTAATCAACCAAACAACGTATTCATAGATTTCATAGTCTTTGGAACGATTAAAGTTTCATGACAATCAAGAAAGATACCATTGATCATATTTTTTATGACCATTGAACTAATTCACGGAATTATAAGTCGGTTCACTCGTAAAGTTTTATTTTTGATACGCCCGACCTAATAACACGATACAACCATAAACTTGGATAGCTATGCGTAATCACTAGAGATAATGACAGGAAAACGTAGTCGCAACCAACAATACGCGCTTGTCGATATACCGCCTTATAAGTATAGTATGTAGGTACGTTGGAAGTGTTAATGATCCATCTCACAATGCAGTGTTTAAATAACGAGTTGAAAATTATAGACATAAGATTGCTAGTGATACTGCTTTGTGAACATTTCTCTAGATATTATCTTCCTGATACTAATCCTTCTCGTTTGACCGCAACTTTGTTTTTATCACTGCAGATTAGCAGACAATACGCAATCGCAGCCTTATATTATAACAATCTAACAAGCTAAGGTGTATCATAGCAACAAGTCTTCGTTTGTATTGTCACAGCAGGAGTAGTACGAGAGGGGCGGCTGATAAGTCCTAAGCCTATGGTATTTCGAGGTCGTATATGCGTTTATGGTACTGGCCACTAGAAAGGGCATTTAAAAACAAATTATTTAAAACAAAATCATGTCATATTTGTTTGAATTTTTCTTGAGATAGTCAACGGAAAAGTCCACCATGTCTGAATTATCAAGAAATTGAGCACCGTGCTGTACAAATACAAATTATTTATTCTGCAAATAGGCCACAAGGGCACTTTTACATGTCAAACGTTAATTTACAATAAAAATAATAATCTTACAATGAAAGAATAATAATCTTACAAAATAATAATTCAAAATTTGCACATTAAGGACTGATATAACAACACACTAAATGTCACAAAGTTAATGAAAACAAAACAAAATATGACCATTACATTCGATTAGGATAAGGTCTGTGCATTAACAGAAAGTTAATGATATTAATTCAGTATTCCAGAGATGTATAAGGTCTCTGAGCGTCCAAGTACAATTAATAATTATTCAATGTTCGTAGAGATGTATACGGTCTCTAAGCGTCAAAACAAAACAATAAAAAAAGGAATATTAATGTAATATTGTCAGTGATGTACATGGTCAATAACAATAAAACGTGTCAAGATCGGAACGATGTCTCTCGTCAATACAAGAAGTGCATCAGAATTTTAGTTAATATAGACCAAATGGACTCATGCAAACCTTACTTCATCAAACATCAAATACTTACTGTTACTTCCATGTACATTTTCGAATCTAGTAAATTTGTTAGGAAACACTTAAATTTATATTCACCGCAAGCAACAACCCAAATTAAAAGAAATAAACGCAACGTCAACCAACTTATACTGCCATTTTCGAAATTAAAACTCGTCACCAGTAGCCCCCATTATATGACTATTAAAATTTATAATCACCTTCCTAATGATATAAAAAATCTAGAAAATCCAAAACTATTTAACAAGCAATTGAAATTGTTTGTAATAAACAAATGTTTTTATAGTTTAATTTAAAGGAATACTTTAATAATGTCGGCCAGTGAAAAATGTAACCGTGTATTATATTTTTATTAAGCTTAGTTATTAAAATTAGTTAGCCCTCTGCTCTGATATTGCTGTGCCCTTGCAGGGTGTCACATGTATACCTACTTATGTGTTAATTCCATCCAATCTTTGTAATGTGATATGCAATAAACGATTCTATTCTATTCTACAATAATAATAAAATAACACTAGTATTTAAGAAGTTAGGTAATTAAGTGTAATTAAGTTCCTTACAAAAAGTGCTAAATTACCGCAATGTATTTTTGAAGAAATGGCTAGTATTTATGGTGCCTCTGGACCTTCTTATGCTACGGTCAAAAAGTGGAGTAGCTTATTTAAACTGGGTAGGGAGTCGATTGAAGACGATCCCCGTTCAGGGAGGCCAATATCGGTGGTGACTGAAGAAAATGTAAGAAAAGTCAGAAAAATTGTATCAGAAGACCGGAGAGTTAAGGTTTGGCAAATAGCTGATACTGTAGGCATAAGTAAAGAACGGGTCGGGGAGATTTTACATGAACATTTGAACATGACTAAGCTCAGTGCTCGCTGGGTACCGAAAATGCTGACGGCGTTCGATAAAGAACGTCGTGTTGAAACTTCCCAGGCGTTTATAGATCTGTGCGGAGATGGTATAGATGAAGTTTGCTCCCGAATAGTAACTGTTGATGAAACATGGATCAGGCAGTATGATCCGGAGTGTAAGTCTGAATCCATGCAGTGGATTGAAAAGGGTTTTAAACCGAAGAAGACCACCGAAGAAGTTTAAAGTGCAAAAATCGGCATCCAAGTTAATGGCCACTGTGTTTTGGGACTGTGATGGCATTCTCTTAATAGATTATTTGGACAAAGGTTCTACAATAAATGCACTTTATTATGCTAATCTATTGAGACAGGTGCGAGAAGCGGTATTTAAGAAAAGGAGGGGCAAATTAAGGAAAGGCATTTTGTTTTTGGAAGACAATGCACCCGTTCACACCGCCCGGGTTGCGACTGTTGCGAGGCCGGCTCTGAAGGAAATTGGCTTCGATGAAATCGACCACCCACCCTACAGTCCAGACCTAGCCCCTAGCGATTATTTTCTGTTCAGTAATTTAAAGAGAGAGTTACGGGGAAAGAGATTTGGCAGTGATGAAGAGATGAAGGCGGCTGTAGAGGAGCATTTTGAAGGCCAATCTAAAGAATATTTTTTAACGGCCTAAAAGCATTGTATCAAAAATGTAAAAAATGCATTGAATTAGAGGGAGATTATATTGAAAAATAAACATAAGTTATTTTTTATATATATATTTTTTTTCTACCATAGGCTTAGGACTTATCAGCCGCCCCTCGTATGCAGGCCCTACGTAACGGTGGCGTGGGCGGCAGCGTGTGCCTTGGCTGGCACTCCTCCGTGGGAGCTCGACGCGGAGGTACTAGCAGAGGCGCACAGGGAGCGGGTGCGGTGGAGAGCGACCGGGAGTATCCCGCTCCTGAGGAGGTGAGGGCGGCGCGGCGGCAGACCGAGCGTAGGCTGCGCGAACGGTGGAAAAGCGACCTAGAGGACCCACATAACCCCCCACTATGGCCTTCCCCGGGCCGGGGGTATGTGCCCCCTTGGACTCGATTCGTTGAGTCCGAGGGGGATAAACAAATTTCCTCAGGGTCAAAAAAAAAGGAGGGCAAGGGCGCGAGGCGCTTAGATACCGGTTTCTGTTTGTATAAATATCGAATAACAGCTGAGGAGCCGAGCGATTATTAACCTATGACTCAGAAAAGTGGAGGTTATCTCTCGTCTCGCCGCGATATCGGCAGCGTTTATGAAAATAAATACTCATTGTTTTTCTACAGTTGAGACGGCAGTATTGTTTAAGCAGGTGGCTGGGTGTTATGAACTTATGAATGACAACTCCGTGTGCAGCGCAAGAAGGGTTGGGCTCATGGTGTAGTGTCCACCGTCGGACTTGCCGACACTATTTTGAAGAGGGTTCTGTTAGCAAGTAAGTAGTGTAGTATCACCAGGCAGTAATTTATTAACTAGTGCTGCTATCTTTAATAATGTAGTTACATAATCCATGATTATGTAATTCTTCGTAAATAAATCATATTTCATTTCATTTAGATTAAGGGGAGGGTAGAACCAAAAAGTCGAAACCAAAAAATCGTAACCGGTATTCGTAAAAAATGTATAGAAAGTTTGACAAGTTTTTATGGAATGACAGCTGCCGGTGCTATATTTAATCGAAGATCACAACTTGAATCTTACATTTTTCTTAATCATAAATTGAAGTAACTATCAATTTAAGTTAGATACACTTCATGAGATACGAGTCAAATACCAGTATTTTTTACTTATACGTATAACTATTGAAAAGAAATGGAAAAGACAACCTATATCGTCGTTTGACCCTCGCATTGGGTGAGTCCATGGTATCATTACCCCTTAGCAACAGGCCGACTAACCGCAGCGAGCATAAACTAGTTTCCTCTCCCCGCGGCCTCGCTGATACTATCGGGTTCGCCGTCTGCCTAACCTACTAACTTTTAACGCCGCATAACTAGAGAGAAAAGTTCAGGGGTCTACCAAAGTTCGACTATGATATGCAAGTTGGTTGGTGCTTTCGACGATTGCACAACTATTATGAAAATCATTTCACCTAAACTCACTTTCCTGAATAATCTCAATACAATATCGTCTCATATTAAATACCTAAGCATATTCTGGAATACGAACTGCGTTGAAACCCTCCTACGTAGCGGTATCAAAATAGAATCGTCTGTAGAGTAGACATTGGCCGTAGCTCTATTCTTAGTTAACTCGGTGCAACACGTGTTAACGGGAACCTTCGCAGGGCTTCCGCCTAGCCACGACAATACGATATCTGATCAAGTTCAGTAGATGGACAGAAGGAACGGTACATTTTGGTTTATCTATCTTCGTCGGATTAGACCTTCCTTTTAAGACTGCAGAACCGCAAAGGACCACCTAGCACTGGTGTCAATCTTACCCGTTGGCATGCTGCAGCTAATTTCGCTTGACTTTTCACGGGCTACAGTCCAAAGGGCTAGATGGATTTTGACGTAAGAGGTGTCGTGGGTTCTCCTCTAATCGTGGGAGTCATAATCGTGTTCTATGGTGGCGCGAAACTGATTTATGATAGACTAGAATAGGCTGATGACGCAGTGGAGACTTGCAATCATCAGCAAAATGCAAGTCATCCAATACTCTAGCGCGGAACGGAACATGGTTAACTTCCGCAAATAGCGATGACATTGATATAACACATACATTAGTAACCGGACTTGCAGAGAAGATTAAAATGATTGTGCCTAAATAGTGAAAATACCGTCCAGTTGGTGTCAAACAGAAACTCGAATTTAAATCTAACTAATTAGTTACTTATAGATACTTCTGGTTACAGGCGGCTCATCTTATTCCGATAAACAATAAATTACGCGTGCTTTAGGCGTTGCATTCATAGTGTAAATTTTTAAAGCATAACCAATTTTATATTAGCCCTACGTAGAACCTTGTCATAATGACATATGAATTCGATCATATAGTGACGTAAATACGTCGGCTTGTTACGGGAAGGTTAAAATTGGTCAGGGTTTATTTGCTTGAACATAAGAGACGTTTCTTAGGGCACGTCGTCATCTAACGTTCACACTTGAACCAAGCATACAGTCGGGCATATTAAAACATAGACAATTTTGTACCTACCACAATGCTATTGTGACTAATGACTATCCCTAACCGTAATATGCATGTTTGGTTAAATAAATCATACGGCGATATCTATTTATCGTCCAATGTGTTCCGACATAAACGAACCTATAGTTACTAAATTCATTTCCGATGCCTCCTAAACAGAATCGGAAGTTTGAACTTTAAAACATAAAGGATTTATAAGAATAGCGCATTTGTTATTCCATTACCGTACATTCTAAGAACCATGACGATTCACTGACTCACGCGACCTCCACTCTTTCACTTCATAACAGGTTTTATTTCAACGTCCAGTCAGTGGCTATTGCTAATTATACACGTCAGACCGCAGACAACTAGCCGTAGAAATGCATAGGTATCTTTCTCGCGTAAAACGGAGCTCAGTGCAGTTGGCCAATAGACTACCTACTAAAAGGTATGGAGAAGGGTCACATTAAATCCGATGTTGGCTTGACACGAAAATATACTAAATTATTCCTGATTGTTGTCTAAAACTCTTTTCAAGGGTTTTGACATCCACGTCACACAATTTAATCTAAACCGTCATTTCAGCGTGGGCGTGACTCTTTCAACTGACCTAACTTACATCTCACTAAAGAGGTTACCGTAAATCTTGTCATTCCGCGCCTACTTATTTTCCGATTGCACCGGCCCCGACACTAGTAATTGCAACCCATACATCAGGGTCGAGTTAAAGAACCAATCACAAATCGGCCTGCTCGTTATTTCGCCTAACGGCCCGGCCACGACTTCAAGCGGCGGCGGCGGCAGCGGCAGCGGTTTTTCTAATCCATTGCATGTGATCCCAACTAACCACAGTGTGTTGCGCGTCTCGACCGCGCAGTGAACAGATACAACTCTTGCCGAGCCGCAATCGCGCAATGTCGCGGCCGGGGCGTTAGCGCTGAAAAAAGTCGTCGTGTATAAGTCGCTACAAGGCAAAATTCGCCCAGGCCGAATTGTGGTATTTGTGATTTTCTATCAAGTGGTGTTTACGCAAGTGTATAGCCATTCAGTAGTTTGGAACGTTAACTAGCAAAACTACTGATTAATTACACGATTACATAAAGTTACGATCTATAAAAAGAGGACCTTAGATGAGATACACAAAATACAAATCATCCCGACAATACCTCGTCTACGGGTCAATAAAAGCAGTTAAACGCGTAAATTTTCTCAAGATACCATCAGTAACTTAACTTTTATCAATTTCAAAATGCGTTGTTAACCAAGTGGATACTGTCGTAAATGGCATCTTAGCTCAACTTTCCTGCTGATAAACGTCGCCTATTAAATCTGGCGCGTAAATCTACCGTAATGAATGTTTCGTCTTTGAGTAAACTTTGCCAAGGTGGATGATTTACGAATGCCTGCCAGTGTCGCCTACGCGATTCTGAAATTGTAGTTCAGACCTTGATGAAACAGTTCAGATGCACGATATAATGTGTTACGTAACGACTTTCATTTTTCGGTCCAATTTCAAGATGTTGCTGAATACACTGATGATTTCGGTCGCGGTACACTTAGCAAGAATTAAACTTGGCGTGTGCAAGAACTGTCCTACATGGCGTGGATTCGTGAGTTTGGTAGGGGATTACGAGTTTCGGCTCTTCACTGTCGTGTCGAGCAAACGCGACCATATAGGCCCCAACATATACTGTATTAAATATTTACTGGGCAGCAATAAAAAAAATACAACGAGCTATATATTCCTAATAGCTAAGAGAACAACATTTTGCGTTTCACGGAAGTTACGCATAAATATCATGACGTAAGTAATTCCAGCATGAATGCTCACTCCTATTTTTGTGTTTTGATACATTGGCTTCCTCAACTCAGCATAATGACTTTAGTGGGCATGGGTTTTATGGGAGAGATGGGTCAGCTATGTATGTGTATAGTATTTTGACATAATACTGCGACGAACACACATGGAAATGGAAACTGTTTGCTGCGAGAAGGAGTTTAGTAGACGAAACAGTTAAGTTGACCGTCGAAATGAAAATATTACGTTGGTGGTATTCTCACTGATTGCTGAGTACGATTTTAAGACACAAAAGAAAAGAGTCAACGGGCCGCGGAGAACACATATTGTAACCTTACAATTAATTTACCCAAGGGGATGGCCCACGCGCGGTTAGATAACGGGCTTTTTTACTTGAACATTATAGGCGTCCTCTAGCCATTGAGACCATCGTACCTCTATGTGCACAAAAAAAACCGTGTAAGTGCACCTTAAGGGAAGCCCCCGTCCAAAAATAGCTGCCTAGTCACCAATATCTATGGCTACTATCAGCCAGGGCTTGCCAATACATCTGGCTAGAGAGCACAACGGCCGAATAGTTATAAATACGCAGCATAGATGAATGAGATGTCACAAGTGTAAACCGCTGGCGCCGGCCCAACACGAAATTGTGGTGTTATGTCGAGATGCTCGGCATATCGTAATAAACACTGCTCTTTACGTGCTAGGCCGTCGCGATACTGTTAACATTACACACAGTGCGGGCGCGCCATTATGAATATTATTTCAACTTTTCTGGATATAACATTTCCCGCATTTCGTGTCACTTCGAATTCGGCTTACTGTATGTTGTCCCGTTTATAATTACTAAACTATTAAATAAGCTACACAATTCTGTACTTTGTTTGTAAATGGTTTCTCGAATATGGCTCTAAAGATTTCATGGGATTCACTGAAAAAAAAAGAAAGACGCTGAGCAAAGCATGGTCTTCCTGGACTCCCCGAGTATCTCATTCATCTAGGGTTGCCAGGTGGAAAAATACAAAAGCCGGACTCTGCACTTAATTAACTGCGGACATTTTACCTAAAGGCCGGACGGACCTTTTTTACGCTAATTATAGCTTTTTCAAAGCCGGACAATACGTTCTAAAAGCCGGACCATTCAAAATAATCATAATATAGCACAATAAATGCAAAACTAACCCTGTATGTCTATCTATTCACTTTTCACGCCGAAACAATCGTACCGTTTTGAATGAATTTTAGTACGCAGTAGATGATAAGTTAGATTTTATTCCGAAAATCATCTCTTAAGGTAGTGAAAAGTAAAAAGGGGATGAAAGTCAGGAAAAACTACGATTTCATGCATATCAAAAGTATTTTTCTTTCTTATTTTCATTGTGTATTCGTTAATCACATTACTAAACATTCTCTTAAACAATTTATTGAATCAGGCGTTACTTTGCGGAAGTCCATGATATATTAGGAGAACAATATTTCTTTGCTATTTTTTTTAGCGGAATAGCAAAGAAATATTGTTCTCCTAATTCTCTTAAACCTTAAAAATATTATTAACATAAAGAAAACAAATCTACCTCTTTACAATCTAAGAGACTATGCATATTTATTTCAGTCAAAAACAAAAAGATCCATTCTGGACAAATATAAAAAACAACCTATACTTTGCCAACCGCTGCACTAGTCACACATAGGGTCGCCATCTCTATAATTTGGCAACCAGGACATGATGCGTGAAAACCCCGGATTTTGGAGCCCAGAACCCGGACATTGTCCGGCGCGGCAATTGTGCACACCGCGGCGCGCGAGTCGGGCCAAGACTTCAAATTTTTAAACCCGGACTACAAATGAAACCCCGCCCGGACGCTCCCCGGACGCCTTTTAAACTAGGACAAATCCGGGGAAACCCGGACGGATGGCAACCCTAGTCACACAACACACGCACGGCACGGCACGGCACTGTTTTACTTACGCTTAGCGCTCAAGTTTTAACTCGCGCGGGTTACGCGGCCGCCAGGCAAAAAGCCTAACAAAAGCCGGACAGGCCGGACGAGCGAATATTTGGCCGGACACGGCCCTAAAAAGCCGGACACCTGGCAACCCTACATTCATCATTCAGTTTTGTCAGATTATACAATACATGTTTGTGATCACACGACCGCAACTGTTTCAAACTGTGGCACGACATAAATCACTTCGAGCTGTCGTTAAAACATCACCGTGTCAAGATCATCTAAAGTTCACGTCATCCAACCAACCCATTGAGACTTGTTACAACCATAATTTACTTTAAAAACAAAGTTTTAACCGACTTCAATTTAGTACTCCGCCAAGCCACGAGAACATTTCCTATTTTTTTTTACAATTTACCACATGAACTGATTTCCGATAGCAAATGCGTTGATTACTATAGAAAAAAAATGTATGTGGGCCGATAATATTTGAGGACTTCCATCGATTCTCCAAGATCATCACCAATGGCACTTCATTAGTTCCTATTTCAACGGAATCTTATCAGAACCTGTGACGTACTTTTGCACTTTTAAGTACATAATTGCGGAATTCGATAAGTCATCTGTGGTCTTCATCATCAATTCCTCGCCACCAAATTTATGATTCCGAAATCATAAAAATCACTACACGCGTGCCTAATAAAATTAAGGAGTCCCCTAAATTCCTCATGGATCCCATCATCTAACTGAATTTGGAAAAAAAATGGACCCACCTGGAAACGAACAAAAAAAAATTTTTCGATTCGGCTCATCAATGACGGAGTTCTGAGGTAACAAACATTGAAAATAATAAAATAAAATACATCCGAATTGAGAACCTCCTCCTTTTTTTTGAAGTCGGTTAAAAACGCGCTGCCTGGTGACTCCAGAGTTGCAAGCGATAGGCTAGCTTGTTTACCACCGCGGTATAAGAGCACTAAAAATGTAGGAAACTTGTCATATTGATCCACAACCCATCATCGTCCGTCCACAAGTGGCTAGATTTCGAGTCTGGCCGACAGGGCATTGACCTGGTGCGTCATCAGGTGGCAGGCGGCAAGGACACTGCATCCTTGCCTCGAGCCCGTGACAGATGCTGTTTCATTTAATACACGGTCTAGACTAGAGGGCACTAGGCCGCCGGAAGCCGTCCTGAGTTTAAATCCCAGTAAGGGCAAATATTTGGGTGATGAGCACATTTTGGGACTACAGTATGGGGTTCTTGAAGGAGTGTACACACTTTGAAGGGATCATCAACGCCCCTGACCTTGCAAGTATCCATAACGGTGACAGCTTCCCATCATACGTTTGTTTGCTATAGATGTGGTATTGATTTGTGTCAGTTTCATTTTTTTAATGCTTTAAATTTGGGACATTATTATATGGCAGCTAATTATGTTATCATCATCTCTGTACATTATTATGTATCATACTCAGCCGTGTCGGGTTATGTTAGCACCACACCCTACTTCCCGAGAATAGGGTCTCTCTTTTGGGTGTATTCCAGGTGTGAGTTTACGAGTTTATGTAACATTTTGATTTTGATTTGTTTGACTAAGATAGAATAGAATATGATAGATAGATTTGACATTGAATAGAATGTTTTGTTGTAATGAATTAGCGGTAGCAAGGGTGAGGTTTACGCGGATTAAACGCTTTAATTAACTTGATAAACATTTCTGATAACAAGCTAGATACGATAAAGATAAAGGACCGTAAGTTCTTGTATCAGATAATATTTATGACGTGGTGATGATTAGAGTTGGGATGTTTGGTGGCATTGGGGTGAACAAAGAGCAATGGAGTCGTTATATATTTTTTGAATGAATGAATGAATGAATAAATGATTGATAAACCAATAATTGGTTTCACACAAGTAACTTGATTCACAAATGGATTTTTCACAAGTCGAGAAACTGTATAATTCCAGCTAATATGGAACAAATTGCCATAGTGCTTTTCTTAATCTTGACAACCGTTAAACATCAGAAGAAGATAATATGCAAGATTATGAATCTTTATTTCCAGTTGCAAGTTGTTCAAGCTCTTGAATACATAAAACAAACAAGTAAAATTTATTTCAATGTTATATTACAAAATCATCATTGTAATTTACAGTATTGCATTGCAGTTGTCGTCAAAAATTTATGTAAAATATGTAATTAGTAAAATATGTGATGTATCAACAAACCTAAATTGTTTACTCTAATCACGATCATAAAAAAAACGCAAAGGTGATATATTATTGGCCGGTATTTTAATATAGATATATCGTTCAGTTATTCATTTATTCAAACAAAAATATATACAGTGGTGACTCCACTTCATTACTTGTGCTAAACTGCCACCAGAATCCTAACCCTAGTGATGATTTATTTGTGAATAGAAAAAAACAAATACATCGCATTGGAAGGTACCTCCCTTCCAATGCGATTGTATTGGATTGATGTACGAGGGGCGGCTGATAAGTCCTAAGCCTATGGTATTTCGAGGTCGTATATGCGTTTATGGTACTGGCCACTAGAAAGGCCATTTAAAAACAAATTATTAAAAACAAAATCATGTCATATTTGTTGAATTTTTCTTGAGATATTCAACGGAAAAGTCCACCATGTCTGAATTATCAACAAATATTACTAAAATTCAGCACCGTGCTGTAATTAAGTTCCTTACAAAAAGTGCTAAATACCCGCAATGTATTTTTGAAGAAATGGCTAGTATTTATGGTGCCTCTGGACCTTCTTATGCTACGGTCAAAAAGTGGAGTCGCTTATTTAAACTGGGTAGGGAGTCGATTGAAGACGATCCCCGTTCAGGGAGGCCAATATCGGTGGTGATTGAAGAAAATGTAAGAAAAGTCAGAAAATTAGTATTAGAAGACCGGAGAGTTAAGGTTTGGCAAATAGCTGATACTGTAGGCATTAGTAAAGAACGGGTTGGGGAGATTTTACATGAACATTTGAACATGACTAAGGTCAGTGCTCGCTGGGTACCGAAAATCCTGACGGCGTTCGATAAAGAACGTCGTGTTGAAACTTCCCAGGCGTTTTTAGATCTGTGCGGAGATGGTATAGATGAAGTTTGCTCCCGAATAGTAACTGTTGATGAAACATGGATCAGGCAGTATGATCCGGAGTGTAAGTCTGAATCCATGCAGTGGATTGAAAAGGGTGAAAGACCACCGAAGAAGTATAAAGTGCAAAAATCGGCATCTAAGTTAATGGCCACTGTGTTTTGGGACTGTGATGGCATTCTCTTAATAGATTATTTGGACAAAGGTTCTACAATAAATGCACTTTATTATGCTAATCCATTGAGACAGGTGCGATAAGCGGTAGTTGAGAAAAGGAGGGGCAAATTAAGGAAAGGCATTTTGTTTTTGCAAGACAATGCACCCGTTCACACCGCCCGGGTTGCGACTGTTGCGAGGCCGGCTCTGAAGGAAATTGGCTTCGATGAAATCGACCACCCACCCTACAGTCCAGACCTAGCCCCTAGCGATTATTTTCTGTTCAGTAATTTAAAGAGAGAGTTACGGGGAAAGAGATTTGGCAGTGATGAAGAGATGAAGGCGGCTGTAGAGGAGCATTTTGAATGCCAATCTAAAGAATATTTTTTTTAACGGCCTAAAAGCATTGTATCAAAAATGTAAAAAATGCATTGAATTAGAGGGAGATTATATTGAAAAATAAACAAAAGTTATTTTTTATTTATTGTTTTTTTCTACCATAGGGCTTAGGACTTTATCAGCCGCCCCTCGTATCACAATTGTAAGTAACGTTACTTTCGAAAATACTGTTATCTACATCCAAGGAAAACTATCTTCGTGGTTAACACAAATTGTCACTTAGGATACTAGCTGCCCACGCGGCTGCGCCCTCGCATTGTACAGACCCAGGCGGTGCCGCGGGGTAACATATAGTACATAGCCTATATCAATCCCGAAAGTCTATTCTGTGTACTAGTGTTTTTTTTTTAATCGGATGTGTAGTTCCGGAGATTATCCATTATAATTATATGTTTTAGTAAGAGTACAGAAATAAAATGGAGCAATTATGCCTCAATGCGAGTAGGTACTTACAGTTTGTTGTTCATATAACCGATCTACACAAATTACATTCATACATATAACATTGTGTCATTTCATTTCATTTCATTTATTCATTGCGTTTGTGTGTACAATTTAAGGTCTTAAAGATAGTAATAAGTTCTAACACAACCCTGTGAGGGCATTGCAATATTATAACATAACAATGGGACTAGTATAATCATCATAATTACAAACAATAAATTAAAAAGTAAAATTCATGATAATAATTCAAACAATAGTTAAAAATAAAATAAAAATTAAAATTAAAATTTTATTTGACTATAGGTGTGTGAACGTAGTGACGTACAGTCGAAATCATAAGTGGCTGAATACCTTGGTAGCTAGTCAGTTTCTCTCGTTTGACAACTTCGTTAAACTGTACAATGGGGTGTTCAGCCTCTCATGAGGCCGCCCGTACCGACTCTACTCTCTGCTCAGAACGGCTATTACAGGACGGGCCGCGAGCTGTGTCGCGGCGAGATAAACTATCAGTCTCTTTACAATTAGACGCTTAGAAAGAGACGGATAGTGCAACTCGCGTGCCGTCCTGTGATAGCTGTGCCGATCTTGCTTTCTTTACTAGGAGCATTCCAAATGTATTTCCCCTCATTTCATCAGTAACATGTCAATGAATACTTTTCCCGGGCGGTGACCAGTCGGTCGACCAAAGTACGCTCTCCTCATGGCTTGAATGTCTCCCATTCGCAAACGACCAAATTAGCAAAGCCTATAGGATTTCATTTCACGATTAAGTTGTTTAATCCAACATATATAAGCCAATCGACCAAACTAGCAAAGCCTAAGATAGGATTTCATTTCACGATTAAGTTGTTTAATCCAACATATATAAGCCAATCGACCAAACTAGCAAAGCCTAAGATAGGATTTCATTTCACGATTAAGTTGTTTAATCCAACATTGGAAATTATTCCGTGCTTTGAAACGCCGTTCTGACTAGATTAAGAAACAATAAGGTCTGATTTTCAGATATATGATTCTTGACTATATGATTGCTTATCTGATTTTATCGATACATACAAAACTTAGAAAATTTTCTCTATAGAAAAAAAATCGAAAGTTGGGTCTGTATTTTCCTTTTTTTACGCAGTCTACTCAAACGAGACATTATTTTACGACACAATCAAGTTAATAGCATAGTATTTTATCTCACCTCAAACCGCACTTTATGAAATTTAAATAAAACTTCACTAAGTTATAGTCTGGACGTTTAGGTATTTAAAAGAATGTAAACAAACAAAACCTCGTGACTTGGTCATTCAGCCAATAAGATTGCTGTCAATAGCAACCTTTTGTATCTATGGTATTATCTTATTGGCTGAATGACCAAGTCACGTGGTTTTGTTTGGTTACATTCTTTTAAATACCTAAACGTCCAGACTATAGGTATTTATCGAAATTGGTCCAAAAAAGGCATTCCCGAAGAGTGTCGCATCCACGTTACATCCTTGTTCTCGTGCGCTGAAGGCATAAGCGTGTCTCTGTTTAGGAGGCGTGTTCGACTCAAATCAGCGTATGCCCTCAAATAGCACAACAGAATTCAAGGAATAAAACATCTCAATCCCAAGCCATAAATATTAAAATGTAAATGCTAATTACTTACTGTATCTATGACTAATAAAATTCATGAGCTCTCAACTTGTGTAATGTGGTCAGTATGGGTGGGGCTATGGTTTTTTCCAGGTGGAATGAAATGTCAATTAAAACATTTAATATTAACGAAATACTGTACAAAATATGGAGTTAAAGACTTTGTGTTATACATTCGTGTTATTGAAAATTATAGTGCTGGGCCCGGCCTGTATCATAGTGTCATCCGAGATTTCAAGAATAGATGTTTTAGCTATCAAATGCAGGATAGGCCTGTATCTGTATCACATTGAGTCTAATAAACGTGCCGTGTGTGCGCAAATGGAGGCGTTACTTCTGCAAAATTATGGACTATTTCATGTTGTTGCGCATGCTTGCAAACCTTTTTTCTTGTCTATTATTTTTATACCTTTTCGTATTTGTATTTTGTTTTGTCTTTCTGTTGTGTTGTACATTGCTTTCGTGAACGCTACTCGACTTGTTTTTACTACATTTTCCTAAGAAAATTAGCTTCCACAGCTATCGAAGTCCGTTTTATTTTAATGTTTGTGTATGTTAGAAGTATAGTTGAGAATATTGAAGGTGGCCCACGACGGTCATTATTCACTGGACTTGACATATCTCCCTCGGACGCGGACGTTGGAGCCGCTTGAATGGATTACTTTAACCTCGTAAGTCCCTGCGTACTTTTACAAGTACAAACTAAACATAGTAGTTCAGACCTGATAATGAAACTGCTTAGCACGGATACCTGCCTAATGTACTTACCCAAGTACAAATTCTTAATTCCGCATGTACAGGGTAATTTTTTTATCTCGGTTGAAGCACTATTCTTGGTTTGTTCTTGGTATAGTACATCCAGCAGATATGAATACTGCTATTGAAAAAACACAGGACTTACGAGGTTAATGCAATTCAGCCAACTCAAATACTATCAAGTATAGATTGGGATTTAAAAGTGAAGGTTTTGTAAACCTTAAATATTGACGTCTTGCTATCCGTCACAGGGATGTAGGTATCTTTACTACAAGAACTCGTAAAAATCTGGTAAAAATACAGTAAACCTAAAAATTACATAATGTACTTGTTACAAGAAACACCCTTATTCGTAAATTTTTGTTTTGTCATGAATTTGATTGTCATTAATGTCAGTTTTAGTTTAGCGAAATAAAACCTAGGACTCAGGTTTAATCTTTTATTAATATCATCACAATTTATTTCGCTAAAACTGACATTAATGACAATCAAATTCATGAGATTCTTCCCTCAGAGTATAAGGGAGTAGTAGATAAATGTAAAAAGAATAATTCATATATTACCAATCTCATAAATAATATCATAAATAAACTCATGAAACCATCATGCTTCAACTTATTTTGGTTAGAAGATTTGTAAATTCATAAAGATAAGTTTTTGTAATACAAAATGGTGATAACTTGTACCTATTTCATACTAATAACAACTTCCCTAACTTCATGTAACAGAGTGTTCATGCTGATTGATGAATGATGAATCACACAAATTTGCTGATTTGACTATGAGTCAACAGACCTCCATATTGGCAATACATTTTTACAAATTGTACAGTGGTATTTATGGAACTCCATGTGCAAGTGACTAATTTGACTGATGATGAGGAACTTGATGTTTCAAATTTCCTGTCCACACCTTGAGCAAAATTTGTAATTAAATATTTATGTTTCGAGTTAATTTAACATGAAATATTAAATAGTTTTGTTTCATGTTAATTTAATGTGGAATATGGGTGAAAATAAAAAAAACTTATACATAGTTAAGGCTTTAATCTAATTGACTTTCTCATTTTAGTACTTAATGACAATTACCTATATAAATGTATGGGTAATTATAGTTACTAAAATTAGAAAAGTTAAAGCGTAGATTAAATTAAGGCCTTAACTATGTACAAGTTTTTTGTTTTCACCCATATACCGTTTCAAATACGGAAGTTCAAATATAAGAAATGATAAATGGATCCAATTAATATGTAACCGAAAATTCCCAGGCAAATGAATCCTCTCTGCACAACAAAACGTAGAACACAACTTTGGGAGCCAGGATGCCCCAGAAAGGCAGATGGATGATGTGATAGTTTGTGTCAGCTGTTAATATCCACTGCATATAGCAGCGCAGTGTATTGTGTTGGATGCAGATTATTTGGCCATCATCATGGTTGTCTACAAAGGTAAACATCTTCAACAGAAGCAGGAAGGACATACAATATGAGGACCTGAGAAATGGAGCAAAATGTTGACAACATGGTACCCAATATGCCGCAGAGATGATGTTGACCAGGGTGATCAGATAGGGAGGTGCCGAGACCACTCGGGACCTTTGCCGGAAGGCACAAACAAATATAATCTGAGTATGATTTTCTGAATAATATGCTGTAGATAAATAATAAGAATTATTATGGCTGTATAAGTGTATTCTAACTGGATGTATCATGTAGTGTCAAAGGCAACATCTGAGAGAGGCGCAGTTAAGTCAAGAATGAATGGTATGTTTAATTGTCGGATTCCTACTACAGCTGCATTACTGTCTCTTGTTGTCTCAAATTGCAAGGTAAAGTAGAAGTATGTTTGGATCACTGGATTTTCAATCCTACACTTTCAGTCAGCGGGCACAGTAAAGTGAATTCCAGGGACCTAGATGACATTTCATTATGCCGTATAGTCATGTTATGGGCATGTAAGGACAGAACCGAGTTAGATATACAAAAACATCTTTGGTTTAAAACATGTTTGCTAGTATTTGTAGTTGAATAGGCTATTTTAAACACATGATTCACAGATTCAGCTCTACCAATGTTCAATACTGACAAATAAGGAAATATAATGTCAACTACACGCTATATAAACGGAGACATGACTCCGGTGTTCTGATAAGATTCCTAATTGCTATGTACGAAGTACCCCTAGTTATTCATTCGGAATTTCTTTCGATTTCTCTAATAATACGAGTTTTAGAGTTAATTTGCATATTAGTTAGTCAAGAGGAAGATTTAGCTAAGCTACTACTGCTACTAGGAGCTTTATATAGCACGATATCTGGCGCGAATTGGTGTGTGACCTTGACACTGCGTCAAGGGAGCATTACCCTCGGCTGCGACGCCCAGCTCGGCGGTCTATTCACCCGAAATAGACGTGAAATGTATGTGACAAGCGCCGCCGACTGCTATACCATATATGGTAAAACCGAATGCGATTGCGCGGCGATGCAAACCCTGCTCAGTTCGATGCCCTCGGCACACCGGTATCGACAACGAAAAATAACCTTCACAAACTTCAAACACAATTTCTATCGAGTATCCAGCAATCCAGTAACGCCCAAAAATTCCATAGCCGTCAAAAAAGGCGCTGCAGCCTCGTAACCTTTCAAACATACATGAAATCCAACACCGCTATCCCTAACCCAACATTCGACATCCACTCCTGAACACCCAGCCAGAGACCAGGTCTGATATAATAACGCTAAAAACACAACACGTGGCATCAAATCACTGAACGGTGACAATTAATTTTACGTAAAGGCGTGCGAACTCGGCGGTGGTTCGTGCGAAATATGGCGGCACCGGTCTCACAAGAATGAACTCCCGTTGCAATTTCGGCATTTCGATACGTTTTTCGACACACTCGGGATCATTTTACACAACACAATTATGGAGCACTTTAATTTATTGTCTTCACTTACCATTTTTTGATGTTATTCACGTAAAAATTCCACCACTAACTTCACAGACTCCGCGACAACAGCGAGCGACCGGAACGACACTGATCCGCACAGTTGGCTACCCGTTATTTTGCGACAGCGATTGAACCAATGGGCGCATGTGTCAAAAATGAGCAGTTTAGTCAACACACTTCTCAATTAGATAAAAATAAATTCACAGCAATATAATTATATCGAGTAAAGAGCGAATCTGTTTTAAATATTTCGGTGATTGTTTTGAATTTTTAAAACGGTAGTTTAGTTCTCTTCGGTGAAACCAACTTCAAAGCTGTACTAACATCTAACAACGTCGATGCTGTCGTAACAATAAGTAAGAGAATAAAAATCTATCTTGATAAATGAAAGTCACATCAACAGGATGAGATAAGAGGAAACAATACACTTTACAAAGCCAGTAATAATACTATATTTCTTGTTACTCGACAAGTGAGTCACTGGTTACGATTAAATTTTAACCAATCACATTCCAGTATTCAACAAATGCCCATATATGGACAGACGGAAATTACTTCATGTCGCCATTTTACCTTTTGAAAATTTGGCGCCGTTCGGTCAAACTTTGGTTAGGTATTTTTGCTGCGATCTCATTTTATTATTTGTTAAACATGTTTATAGATTCTGATATCAATACTTAAAAGTGGATTTAAAAAAAGAAAGAAACAATGTCTGTCACTGAGAATAATTTAGAACTCGTCATGTCTTTTTACCCGTCTGCTTAAGGTTCAACGTCACTGGTTCCTGTCGAGCTGTTGCTAACAGATGTCGCGATATATAATTTCGATGGTTACTCATCGTTTTACGCAAAACCGTGACGAGTACCAACATGTGTTTCAAACTGCGGAAGCCGAAGAGCTTGCTACGTATGAATCGCAATCAATCTGCACCAAACAGTGTTTATTTTTAAAATGTAGTCCGAAAATATGCATAAAAGTGCTTTTCCGTGAATTTACGCAGACTAACGTAGCTAAATGTCACTTCGGAGTCAGTCATTGTCAAACATCTTGCATAAATCAAACTAGAGGGCGCAAAACTAAATCTATAGTAGCGCCTCTATTAGGAAATAGTGAAACTAAATGTACTTGTGGCAGGCACTCAAGAATGCAATATGAATGCAGCTGACTTTTTTACTCTTTACTTAATGTCATGCGGTAGCGCAGTGCGCGTCTCTTTTGCTTAAATCTGTCTGTAACGCCATCCTTGAACCGGGTTCAAATCCCGACGGACATACTTCTTTTTTGTTTTTCTATTTGGATTTCTAAACCAATATGGCCGTCTCAACTAACTCAGATTTACTTATAATGTGCAAAAATATATATTTTTAACTTAAACATAATTCTTCATAATTCTATAATTTCTTGATAAGCATGATTGTATCTAGATGATCCACAAAAAAACCCTACTATATTTATGGCAGACCTATTCTTACATGTTACATACTACATAAATACTATTTTGGATAGGTATATCATTTAAAAAGATGTGACGCCTTTAATTTCATTAGAAAATCATGATTCATGAGTATCCGTAGGTTTACTGTTGAAAAATCAAAGTACGACCTTTATCTATTCTATACCCTATTCAATATGAGATTAGACAAATCGTGCGTGAATCTTCAAGTCATTCGCGTCATGAAAACCATTTTGATAAACAAAAACATTTACATTGTTCTATTTGAAACACATTAAATAATCGAAATAACACTAGTAAGTACAATATTTATAAAGGAAGATAAAAGAGGTATTTTTCCTTACAAAAATCTAACATTGTAAGGAATAAGGTACCGATACTTAGTAAGTATATTAGTACTTTGATTTGTTATATCCATATTCACCCGCAGTTGCGGTACTACATAATTCTTAGAGCATTAAACCAACAGGAGTGGTCACATGTGTCATTTTCTATACATAAAAAGTCTGCCGATTTTTGCGGGGGAGGGGAATGTCAAATGTATGCGGAACGTGAAAATAGCTACGTCAGATAAACGTCAGTCCATACAATACGTATGACCACTGGTCATACGTATTTGGCAGAGGGGAACGCCTGTCAATTGCCACTCCGGTTGGTTTAATGCTCTAAGACATAATTACATACAATCAGAGAGGCTACGTATTATTCACAAAATGTTTTGTATTCGCCCGTGACTCGCGTCTAAAATAATGACCTCAAAGTTGGTAACAATTTTGCGTTACCGGACGGACGGACGAATTTAGTAAGCTTTGTGAATAACAGGCGAGTTTGTACATCAAAACTCTTAGTGGCCAGTCTCTCGAATCCGGACCTAGACCGCGTCAGAAAGAGAGAAATATATCATTTGACAATATGGTACCGTTTTCGATGAACGTCAAAATTCAAAAATCGAATTCAACTTTTTCACGCGTTTACGTTTCTATACGTTTATGATGCTTTCACTCATTCATTACTAATCTTCAATGGTTGGGTTATGGGCATTTGCTTACAAAATTATTGAATGTCTTGTTTAGGTAAATATGAGATGAAACTTATCTGTAGAACCCACGACCGCCGTTTGACAGTCGCATGCCTGAAGCACTATGCTACCGGAACGATTATTGCAAAGTGTTATTTTTTTGTATGTTTGTATGTACGGTATAACCTCCGAAACCACTTATCCGATTATAAAAAATAATTCACTGGTGATGGATGACTGAACTTACTGGGGGTCCCCATAGCCATGCTTAGGCATAGTAAGTATACTTTGATACATTTTATACGCAAAAAAACGAACTTGGATTTTTAGACAGATTTGACTGTGTACTAAGTTAAATGCAGTTTTTATTCTTTCTAAAATCGGTCTGGGTGACTCCTTAGAGCAAATTTCCGTGTCAGATTCGGATTGAATGTCACTCTGTATAATCTTCAAATCAGCTCACAAAATCGAGGTAGCTATTTCTCAACCGAGAATCGGTTGAGAAATAGCTACCTACGACATACAGAGAAGAGAGAAGTCTAGACAGCCGGACACGAAAGTACGGACACGGAAGTACGAAATAATATTTATTTATTTATTTTTTTAATCTTTATTGAACAAAAGAACAACTTATCGTACAAAAGGTGGACTTAAAGCCGTAAGCATTCTCTACCAGTCAACATTTGGGCAAAGCAGACAAATTGTGGGCGGTGCAACTACAGATTTATATCTGTAGTTGCACCGCCCACAATTTGGTTGTGTATTTATACACACAGTGGTTATACATACATAATAAATAACGACAATAGAAAATAAATAAATAAAATACATATAAATACCTTCATTCAATATATATATATATATATATATACAGAAGAAAATAGAGAACAGAAACACTAAGAATTTACGGCTCTGCTAGCAAACAACTTGCATAAAGATCTTTTTCACACCTTTCATTCGGAAAAGTAAGTTTTGCTCCACGACGAGAGGGACCAAAACGCTACTTTTCTGTTCAAGCTACTTTTTTAATTTATACATTGGCTTTGGAGCATTTGTACGCAATGTGCCAATTGAACACAGATGTTAATAAAATAATCGATTGTAATTTCATCGTAGTCGATTCAAAACGAACATATTTCAAGTTTTAACAACGTTGTATAAAAATTTATAAATATTACGAAATATTTAAAAATTAGTAATAAAAATGAAGAGAATTTAGATATATTTTAACAATAACTTTTTTTAATTTCCTCATAGTCTGTGTGAAAAATAGTATGTGTCATTCGGTAGCAAAATTATTTTCGTCTCGGGCGTAAACACTTGTATCCCTCACTACGCTCAGGATTCAATACACCGCCCTCGCCGTAAATATACTATTTTGCTCCCTTGTGACACAAATAACTATTAAACGCGAATCTGGAAATCTGGAATAATTGCCTAGCTGAAATGAAAATCTTCGTTAGTCTCGCTCGCTCGTTCAATTAAGTATATGGATATTGTTTTCGATTCAGTTTTTAACAATTGGCCAACAATTATGTTTTTAAAGGCAGACTTACGAGAGTTACGAGCATGGACTGATTTCGGTTACGGTTATACCGGTATGGAATCGGTATTCCATTACAATAGCATTATATTGTAAAGGTTAGCCGCGCCGCCAACGTAATGGTACCGGATCCGAACCGTGTAGAAATACATATCGGTTACCGGTATTTATTTTTAATTGTACTGAAATTTTTATAATTTCTTTTCCAAACCGGTATAATTATGAAACCGTTGTTTTTTCATTTCATTGTCGTCCATGAGAGGAGGTCTGTGCCCAGCAGTGGAACGTAATATAAACTGATATATTATTTATTATGCCAATTTACATGAAGTCATTATTATAATCGTCAAAAACGATATAGATATATTATATACCTTGATATTTGATATATACATTGACCGATATAGATATAGACAGACAATAACTAACAAAAAAATTGAACTACACTAGATTATGCGATCCTTTTTTTTACAAATGCATGACAATTTCATATTTTTTTTATTAAAAACTAGATTCCACTCACGGTTTCGTCTGCATGAACCCGGGATAAAAAAATTGTCCTACATTTTAATCTAAGCTCCTCCTAAGGCTCAGCATATATTACAAAATGGCATTGGAATTGCCATCGCGTTGTGTTGGAAATAGAGTTGACTTTCGTTTATTTTGAAAAGTGCCCAACCCAAAACAAATTCACCTCTATTCCATTTGAATATAATTTAAATGCCTTCGACAGAATAAGTCCTATGAGTAGGCCCATGGGCCTTAAGAGGTTAGGCAGGCAAATAGGTTGCGCAGTTTAGGCGTGATTGAGTTACGAACATCCAAACATCTAAACATTCAAACATTTATACGTAAAAGCATCTAAACTTTCGCATTTACAATACTAGCAGGATAAAAATAAAAATAATACAGGTAATGTAGTACTTATTTCGACATTGGTCCTTTTAAATTCTGGTATTAGAATATTGGGAAAATCGGTAGGGGATTCCGGTATTTCGGGACTCCATGATGGTGGTTTGCATTCCCTATATGTAGTATGTTCATAATAACAAAATTAATTAAATATATGGGTTTTCTCCGGGATATAGCTGGCTGCAGCTTTATATTTTAATGTCATTTTTTTCGGTACCGTAAATACGGTTTCATAACAGTTACAAAAGGAACCGATACTTCGACTTCGGCGTGGAGGGCAAGGTCGACCCGCTTCAGAACAAAAAAATATCTAAGTAAATATCGAAATAATACCGGTTTGAAACTGGTATTAAAAAGATATCACTAGGCTTTAAAAAAATACCGGTAATTGATATATTATTTCTAACTGGTTGCGGCACTGTTATGTTGTCGCCTAACCACTTTGCCTAACCACCGGTCGTAACTGGCATCAGTTCCTGCACCGAAGAATGCCTACGAGTGTATAATTCTACCCTCACAACATTGTAAAGAAGAAAAATTGTGACTTAGTTAATTTACATGTTGGGGGTAATCTAATATTCTGTTTGAGCAGTCGATAACTAAATAGGTTGCAGTAGGTATTTTAATGTCAATCGATGTGCAGCCGACTAAAGCGAATGTTTAAATTTATCAGGTACTTGCACTCCTAATAATTGTCTGTTATATTTAATGCTATATTACGTAAAATTCACTCAATCGAAACTTGCTTATAATCTGCAAGTTGGAAATTCAAACGGTTCATTTGATCAAAAACACTCCTTTCTTCCCGTGGGAGTCGTAAAAGTCGACTAAGGGAGCAGGGTTGAAGTGTGATGTGGGCGATGGGCTAGCAACCTATCACTGCAATATCACATTTTGTCGATATTTTATACCCACATTAATGCTAAAATTGAGGCTGAAACATACGTTTCAGGTGCTCTGCCTACCCCTTTTGGGAAAAAAGGCGTGAATGTATGTATGTATGTATGTATGTTATTTGATGAAAATTTAACGTAATCTGTGCTACCGAACGTATACTATAGTATACGTTCGGTAGCACAGATTACGTTTCAATATTGGATCTTACTCCTTTCTAATAAGACTCAAAATGTACAGACCCATGCATAATTATCGTTCCGTGGACTTTAGGTAGGTCTATCACGGCTAAAGAGCAAAGCATTGAAATTCATACATTGTTGCTTGAAATTCAGTCTATCAAAAACAAATGACATTGCTCTTACGTCATTACCGAAATGAGCAGCGTAGCAAGATAAAATGAATGCTATCTCTTTCACCTTAAACTAAAATGTGTTTGTACGATGGTGTCACCGTCTGGTGAGTATAATTACTACTATTCACTCCGCTATCTAACTAATCTTGTTTGATATTAAAGACATCTAGTGAAGGTTTTGGGCAACGTGCTGTCATGTGACGCTGCCATGTCATTTACACGGACAGTGTCTAACTCACGCACACATACAAGGCTCGGAGTAAAATTTTATGAATTTCAAATGGCTATATTTTGAATATTACTGGATTTTGCGTGTATTTATTCAAACTGCGGGAGAAGAGGGTCATATATTATCTAAATATCACAATTTCAAGTTCCTGACATCGATAGATTAGACGTCTAGTCCGAACGAAAATTGTATGGAATTCGTCAGTGACGTTGCACCTTAAGTGTATTTGACATTTTCAATTGCGAGTTTATGCGTTTCCTTTAATATTCATATTAACAATAATTATGGCAAATGAAATCACAATTCGTAAATGGATAGATAATAAGCCGGATCTAATTTATAATAATTCAAATGACTTGATCTTTTGCACAAAGTGTCAAGTGAATTTATGATCATTTACTACAGCAAACAATAAAATTATTTAACTATTTTGCTAACATGTTCTCTTCTTTAAACCAATTGTAGTCATATTGCGGAATATGTGGATGGCGCATGACCCGTCATTGTGGCACTCTTTGGGGGAGGCCTATGTTTAGCAGTGAACGTCTTTTGGCTGATATGGTGATGATGACTCTGTTCATGTACATGCACGATGTGTAAATATTGTTGTATTTTTCAGGTGATTAGAGTAGGTACATTCTAGATGTTTAGGAAAAATAAAACACAATTAAACAGTATAATAATGTCGTCTTTATTCATCCAACTCACAGTTGTCAAAGGAAGACAAATCATTTGTCAATATTCAATTACAATTAGGTTCGACGCAGTTTTCCAGTTTAATTTGCCATAATCATCAATTATGGCAAATTAAACTGGAAAACGTCATTGTGGCACTCTTTGAGGGAGGCCTATGTCCAGCAGTCTTTCGGCTGATATGATGAGAAATACAAAGGTGCATTTACAAAGACGCACGTATTATTACGCAAAGCCCTAAGCTGCTGAAAGTTGCCGTGTGTCTAAAACGTATGGGAACTACACCATTGAAGTAATATAAACAAGAGGTAGACGAGACAAGAGGAGACGGAGGTAAATACCGTGTTTAAAAATGGCCACCAAATCTGACCGCCGAGACACGTCCATACGTTTCCACTGACGACGCGAAACTGAGGCAAGTTGGTGCAATCGACTCATTAATGTGCCACTCTTGGAGCGCTTCTAACTTAACTACCTCTTTTTTACATTATGGGGCTTCTAAACGGGCCATATTTTCTTGCAATTTCTGGCCAGCTATTGCTGTCTGACGCTGACTTTGTACGCTAGAGCGAGATGCACACACTTGCCGGCCACACATTGCCGTAAAATTGTTTTAGCCCGTTACCTGATTGGCAATAGGTTGCACACACCTACGCATTACCCACATACTTATGATACCGCTTGTACATGGTGTAGAGGTTGGTCATGGTGGCCTGCCCGGGCTGGGCGGCGAGCGCGCGGCGCAGGAAGGCGGCGGGGGCGGTGGCGGTGGCGGGGGCGGGGGCGGTGGCGGCCGAGTCGGCGGCGGCCAGCAGCGGCGCGGTGGCGGCCTGCAGGCGGCCGCGCGGCCCGCGGCGCGGCGCCGCCCGCTCCAGCCACGAGCACACGTCCGCCACCAGGTACAGCGCCAGGCGCGAGATATGCACTTTCCGCCGACACATGGCCTGGGTCAATCTGAAACGTTACAAATAAATAACATAATAGTACATTTCTCAAACATGCAATTAAATATTGACGTTGCGTTCTTCATAATGGGCTTCGATGTTTCGGGCGGAGCGAGACGAGAGACCCGTAGTGGCATTTCATACAAAATGAGAGGTCTAGGCCAGTATTAGTACATTACTACAAAGGCCGGGAAGTAAGGAGTTGCCGGCCGAGTACATATAGACGGCCAAGCGTAGCGAGGTCGGACAGTTATGAGGCTGGCAACCCCTTTTCACGCCGAGGTATGTATAGTGCTTTTCTGAAACATGCAATGAAAGAAATTAAAAAAGAAAACCCCATAAATCAAACTTTAATTTCATAGCTGATTACCGTGATCCTGTGCCACAAATTGTGGAATGGAAATTAAAAAAGACCATGTTGCAGGCCTAGGCCTCCAATTTTGTATGAAATGCCATTACGCATCTCTCGTCTCATTCCGCCCGAAACGTGACACTTCGAGCCCATTATGAAAAACACAACATCAATATTTAATTGCATGTTTGTAAAAATAATATTTATTATCTAAAGAATATACAAGTTTATAATAGTACATTACGTAACTAGGGCGGTGAATTCGTAAAGCCCCAGAGCGCATATTTATGGCCCTCACCTTCGGTTCGGGCCACAAACACCTGCGATCTGGGGCATTTACGAATTACCGCCCTTGTTGCGTACAAAATTTTACGTCTTCACCTGGCCACAATGCGAGTTTTCCCGTACGCGCAGCGTGCAGTAAAACTCGCATTATGGCCAGGTGTGACGTAAATAACATTAATTAACTTAAATTAAAACATAGTTTAATCTAAAAATGGTCCTCGAGGCATCGTCCCGAGGATGCTGGCGGGATTTCCTCGCTGAATTGCAATGCTGATGCGTTGAGCAAGAAAGCCACCAGCTCTTCGGTCACCAGTTACGTCAACCAGACGTTTCGCGAATTCTGCAAATAACTTTTGCGCACTGGGACCCCATGGACCGAGTGTCTCGACGCTAAATGGTAAAAAGTTGTACTCTCTAATAAACATTGTATTTTCTACAAATCCTTTTTTTGTGGGGCACAGCCAAACAGTGGATTAATTTGCTGAATTATTGAATAACAACACTGCTTGCTCTGTAGATATGTGTTGTTGTTCCTGGTGGTCGGTCAGATCCCCAGGGCTGCCGAGGAGGCGCTGTGTTGAGAGTAAGGGACTTGTATTTGTCTATAGCTCTCAATAGAACAAAGCCTCAAATCAACAGGTTCGTGATTGTTCTGAAGTCGCAAACGTCCCTGGGTAAAGACTTCAGGAACGGCGCCATACATTTGAGTACACTGACTATTGTCGCATCCGACGCGCGTCAGTGGCACGCAATCCATCGCGCGATGCACGGAGTTACACCTTAACAGTGTCTGCTTACCAACAGACGGGCTGTAAGCTTGTTTACCGCCGTTCTAGTATAATAAAAAACTTGTCTCTGACAGAATTGGGGATCAAAAATGTAAATAAATCGATACATAATGTACCTCTCGCTTGTACTTCAGCGATGCGTTTATTAGTGCGAGCGATAGATCCGACCTAATGATATGAGACTCCATATAATCTTCTTTTTCCTAGCCATTTCCCATTATATGGGATCGGCTCTCCCTGTTCTGCGAAGTTCTGTCTGTCGAAACATTTGTTTGGGCAAGTTCTAAGTCCTGGGCTATCGTGGACTGCCAGGCGGCTATTGGGCGTCCTCTGATTTTCTAATGACTACATACCATATTTCGAGTTCTGGACCAGAACTCGAAACCTATTCCGCTGCAGCGGGGAGTCAGGCAAGGAGATGTTATTTCTCCAAAACTGTTCACCGCTGCACTGGAGGACGTTTTCAAGACTCTGGACTGGAGAAGGCTAGGCATCAGCATCAACGGCGAGTACATCACTCACCTTCGGTTTGCTGACGATATAGTAGTCTTGGCTGAGACCATGGAGGACTTAAGTACGATGCTCGATGACCTCAGTAAAGCATCCGAGCGAGTTGGTCTAAGAATGAACATGGATAACACGAAGATCATGTCAAATGCCCATGTAGTACCAACTCCCATTACAATCGGACACTTCACGCTCGAAGTTGTAGACGATTATGTATACCTAGGACAGACGATCCAGTTAGGTAGGTCCAACTTCGAGAAAGAGGTCAATCGTCGAATCCGACTCGGCTGGGCAGCGTTCGGGAAGCTACGGCAAATCTTTTCGTCCAATATTCCGCAGTGTCTCAAGACGAAAGTCTTTGACCAGTGTGTGTTGCCAGTGATGACATATGGCACTGAAACGTGGTCGCTTACTATGGGCCTGATAAGAAGGTTCAAAGTCACCGAAAGGGCAATGGAGAGGGCCATGTTGGGAGTTTCTCTGCGTGATCGCATCAGAAATGAGGCTATCCGCAGCAGAACCAAGGTAACCGATATAGCCCTCCGTATCGCTAAACTTAAGTGGCAGTGGGCGGGGCACATAGCACGTAGAACTGATGGCCGTTGGGGCGGAAAGGTTCTCGAGTGGCGACCACGTACCGGAAGGCGCAGCGTGGGTAGGCCCCCGACAAGGTGGACTGATGACCTGGTAAAGGTTGCGGGAGTCCGCTGGATGCGGGTGGCGCGGGATCGGTCACTTTGGCACTCTTTGGGGGAGGCCTATGTCCGGCAGTGGACGTCTTTCGGCTGATATGACTAATTTCTAGTTAGAAGCTTGTTTTGTTACTTTTCGATGGAATACGCCGCCTCGGCGAGCCGGTCCTCGGCAGCTGCCTCCAGCTCGAGCTGCGGCGAGGAGCGCTCGCACAGGCAGAACACGAGCGCCCTGTAGCACTGCATGTAACAGGGCCATCTGGAAACATAATAGTATTTTTTTTTTATGTTATAGGAGGCAAACGAGCAGACGGATCACCTTATGGTAAGCGATTACCGCCGCCCATGGACACCTGCAACACCAGAGGTATTGTGAGTGCGTTGCCGGCCTTTAAGATGGGAGTTCGCTCTTTTCTTGAATGTTTGAAGCTCGTATCGGTCCGGAAATACCGCAGGTGGCAATCCATTCCACAGATTAGCTGTGCGAGGCAGGAAGTTTCTGGAGAAGCGCACAGTTGAGGACTGCCAACCATCTACGTGGTGAGGATGGTAATGTTGTCGCGTTGGACGATGGCGAAAAGAAGCGGTAGGGATTAATCCGAACAATTCCTCGGAACACTCCCCGTACAAGTGCATACGACCCATTTTATTTGGGGAAGTTTATCGATGCCAACCGCAGGCGACTACACTCAAGTATAAAACGCTTTCTTATGCAGACTACACACAAAATAAAAACGAACTTTACAAGTATTAGAAGTGAAAAGTATTTTTTCAGCCTGATCACTAACACGTATTCTAAAAACATGTAAATTAACCAGGAGAGAATTACAGAGGGTAAAGGATTGGGTGGCGAGTATGAACTAGGCGGTCGAGCTATAAGTCGAGGTCTTCTATGCAATACTTTCCAGTTTAATATCTTGACCGGAAATATAAAACAAATATTCTGTGAGACCTTTTCCACAAGAACAAGAAAAAACGAATTAATTCATTATGTTAAACTATTATTGTTAGATCTTTACCGGTCTTCCAAAATCTCCTCCCGAGACACAAGCAAGTTGTTCAGTATTGATACGGATGCGTCAAAAAGCTTGAAGAACGCCGGCCACGTGACTTCGCACTTTACGCGCTTGGTATTAGAGCCGAGAATGCAATGGATCTGGTGCAGCAGAGCGAAGATAGAGTCCAGGAACTTGTAGTCGAGGATTATCTGGAATATGCAAAAGAGAAATAACCATCAGTCGGTCTGTAAATTCTATGGATAGTGGCCGCTGTGCAGTTGTACTTATTCTCAATAACTACAACTTGAAAAAGTTGAAAACCCCCCGACATTTTCATTTCAAAGTCCAATATCTCAAAAACGGCTGAACACATTTTCATGAAACATGGCTAAGAACACTCGGGATAAAACTATCTATGACACAAAAAAACCGCATTCAAATCGGTTCATCCGTTAAGGAGCTACGCTACCACAGACAGATACACAGACACGTTAAGTGCAGGTGTGTGTCAACTCAACGACTCCTCGTCAATAGAGGGTCGGCAAGCGTCCTCAGGCGAAGGTATTTCCTTACCGGTGGCGGAGCACCCATACAAGCCCATTCCCAACGGCTTGCGTAAAATTTTATTTTTAGGCGAGACAATTGTTATACATATAGTCTTAATTATTTCATTACATTTTTTGTTCCGGGTTGTCCATCGAAAATTGTCACGCGCCGTGACTGCTGCTTGATTGCCACCATCATATTATAAAAAAAAAGAATAGTACAGTCACCGGCATCAATATCTGCCGAAACAAAGCCGGCAAAAATATCTGACACGTCCTTATGGCATTAGACATAGAGTCGTGTCAGGTATTTATGCGTGCTATGTTGTGGCAGATCTTATTGCTGGTGACTGTACAGAGACCTTTCTAAAGTGAAACAAGCTACAGCAAGCTTATTTTAACGGAACGCGATGTTTAATTTGTAGATAGACATTGGCAGTCTTTATATTTTACTATCTAGTTCGTTTCTTACCCTTCTCGCAGCCAACACGATTTCCGACAGCATCTCCAAGTTGCTCCTCAGCACATCGCACACCACATCCTCCACCCGCACCTCCCTCTCTTCGAGAAAAACCCTCTCCCCCTTCACTTCCAACGCATACTCATAGTGGTCCTGCATCCAGCTCCTCAGGGTTCTGCAAATCTTGTACATTTCCTTGGACACAGCGGCACACTTGGGGCCCATGATGTTGGCTTGCAGGCATTGCGTCGTCAAGTATTTTGATACTTTGTGGGATGTTAGTACTGAGTTTGCAGTTTCATCGTCTTTTAGGGATTGCAGGTCCTGAAAATGTTAGGCAATGAATTATTGAATCTAATTTTAAAATCGTTCCTCCACATCAAAACTTAACAAACATCTGTTTACTAAAATTGGTTTAGTCTCTTTTTCAACACAAATGTCTGAGTGACAGGTCAGACCAAGACAGAAATACTTTTCTTTTGATCTCAGAGTTACAAATGAAGACAATAGAATGTTAATGACATTTTAGCAACATAGGTTTGATGAACATTATTTATGAAAAGGGTTTATGTTGTAGGGACCTTTTAAAATCTCTAAAAGGCAATTACTTTGCCCAACAGCGAGACATTACAGGCTGGCAACAATAATAATAGTGGTTTGGAAATAGGCAACATCGATGTAACAATGATAGTAGTGGTTCGGAAATAGGCAACATTGATGTAACAATGATAGTAGTGGTTCGGAAATAGGCAACATCGATGTAACAATGATAGTAGTGGTTCGGAAATAGGCAACATCGATGTAACAATGATAGTAGTGGTTCGGAAATAGGCAACATCGATGTAACAATGATAGTAGTGGTTCGGAAATAGGCAACATCGATGTAACAATGATAGTAGTGGTTCGGAAATAGGCAACATTGAAGTAACAATGATAGTAGTGGTTCGGAAATAGGCAACATCGATGTAACAATGATAGTAGTGGTTCGGAAATAGGCAACATTGATGTAACAATGATAGTAGTGGTTCGGAAATAGGCAACATCGATGTAACAATGATAGTAGTGGTTCGGAAATAGGCAACATCGATGTAACAATGATAGTAGTGGTTCGGAAATAGGCAACATAGATGTAACAATGATGGTAGTGGTTCGGAAATAGGCAACATCGATGTAACAATGATAGTAGTGGTTCGGAAATAGGCAACATTGATGTAACAATGATAGTAGTGGTTCGGAAATAGGCAACATCGATGTAACAATGATAGTAGTGGTTCGGAAATAGGCAACATCGATGTAACAATGATAGTAGTGGTTCGGAAATAGGCAACATCGATGTAACAATGATAGTAGTGTTAATATTTGTTTTTGAAGCAGTAACGCTGCTAAAGAAAATTACAAATTTTTAAATGAAAGGAAAAATTGAAAAAATTAATGCTCCGAGCCGGATTCGAACCGGCGACCACAGGCATTCATGGCCCGTCGCTACTACCAACTGAGCTATCGGAACAATCTGGTTCGGGCACCAAAATTTAAAAATTTGTAATGATAGTAGTGGTTCGGAAATAGGCAACATCGATGTAACAATGATAGTAGTGGTTCGGAAATAGGCAACATCGATGTAACAATGATAGTAGTGGTTCGGAAATAGGCAACATCGATGTAACAATGACTATAGTGTAGACTATGTCAAGTCGCCATCAGATATATCGGAGCGGCCAAGGCGCTCACAAATATCTGATGGCGACTGTACAGGAGTCGTGTCAAAGTTGTGTTAGTTAGAAATTCACTGGTAGTCAAGTATGATCAACCCACTTATGTAGGTTCATAACAAATGAGAATCACCTTCAGAGCTGCCAGCTGGCCTAGGTCACCAACAAAGTGCTTAACGAAGCATTCAATAGAGGCCAGCTCCAACACGAACTTCAGGGCGGTGCCCACGCTCTCCAAGCAGCCCTCGCTGACGCGCCGCTTCCGGCTCCGGTCGCACACCAGGAGCATCCTGGCCTTTATGCTGCGCCAGATTTTTATAAACAAACCATCTTTGTCTTTGAACAAGTCGTGGGTGTCGAGCTTCTTTATGTATCGGAGGGAGACGTTTAGGAGGTGGATGGAGGACTCTATGTGAGGCGCTTTCGAGTCAGGGTTTTGGATGGTTTGTATCTGAAAAGGAAAATAATAATTGTAGAATATAATTACCATGGTTGGTGGATTATACATACATTTAGGTTCGCGTTACTTTTATTAAGGATAAAGTAGTCATTAAAACCTATATTTTGGTTGAATTCGATGGTGTTTATATGTCGAACATAAACCAAGGATTTTCAGAATGCATTATGTCACCAGCTGGTAACACTGACGTCTTATTGAGAGCAGCTTATAAAGTAGTTCCCGAAGTCCAATTGACTATGGATTTTATAGTCCGTTGAGTTACATTTTTAAGTAAATTGGATGACAATGCGACATGATGGCACCACGGAGCTGATGATGAGGGAGACGGAAGGTGGTCGGAGCAACTCCTAAACTAAAGAAGATACATTTCGGTCAAAGTGGAAAATTGAACCCACGAACATTAACACACGAAAAACCATCGTATTTGGGCTCATTGGAACGCTCTTAACCAGTTGTTGTTGACTATGTTAAAGAAATACAGTTGGCAACAAATCTTGTACAAAAAATGTTTTTTTTATTTAATAGATATTTTTATTATGTGGCAAAGAGTAGACTACACTTACTTTGTATCTTTCTTTCTTTCACTTACAGATAGATACTTACAGCGTTTTCTATGAAGAAGTTTAATCCAGACCAGAGATAGTCCAGATTCTTGCTTTCTGCCGCATCATTGGTCTCGCAGTACTTGGACAACGTTAGCGCGTACGCTTCCATCGCGTTCAGTGCTGCTATTGTATTGTCAGATATTACCGTAGACTCGTCGGAGTTGCCAACTTCTTGACTAAATAAACAACTGTTATCACTAAAGTCTATATTTTTGAAAGCATCCAACATACTCCGATGTATTTTCTCTTGCAAGTCGGCTAGTATTGACCGGTACGCGCTCGTTGTAATGGCTCTCTTCTCTTTCGCTAGAATAGGTAGTATTAGGCAGCTTATTTGAAATACCGGGTCGCAGAAATACTCTATACTCGTATTTTTACTCGTTTGTTTCTTGAGAAGTATCTTGACTATACTTTTGACTATTTCACTGTCAGTTTTAACTTTCTTCACTCCCGTTTCTAACGTACTTTTAAGTAAAAGCAAGTTGTTCGAGGTTTTAATCCTAAGTGTCAATAACTCTATTAGTGTTCTGTCTTCGAAGGAAAATATGAAGTTGATTGGGAATATTTTATACAGATCCGGGTTCTTTGCACTCAATTCGTAAATGCTTTGTAGCACTTGATCGATGTTCCGTTTCAACTTTTTGCTTGCACTTTTCTTCACCACTAGCATCACAAAGATGGAAGCCAATTGATATTTTTCCTCCAAATAGCATATTGGCAATTGTTTTAACATCTCTACATATTCAGCAAAATCTTCAGTAGCAGACAGATTATTAAAATATTCTTTCACATCAATTTCTTTTAAAAACCTGGTCAAATCAAAGTCTGTCTTGTTCAGCGCCTTTGTCAATGATTCTGCGTTTTCTACACTTTTTGTTATATTCTTCAAAGTCTCTAAGACTAGAGCATTTAGTAAAGTTCTATTGTTGATCACAGAGCTTTGCTTAAGCACATCTCCTTCGATATTACTCAGAGATAACTTCACTAAGCACTTCGCCAGCTGCTTAGCTTGCCCCTTCTCCAAGTTACTCATAACAATCTTGTTGAAATAGCTCTCGTTTCTCAATGAGCATGAAGTAGTGAGTTGTTGTATTAAATGTGATTTATCTTCGATTTCTGACTCCGTTTTTTCATCTGAGTTTGTTTTTAGTAACTCTGCTGCCAGTAGTTTGTTGGCGACAAGGTGATCCTGAAATGGAATGGTTTAATATTCGTTACCATCGATTCAAATAAATACATGTGTTGTAAATAATAGTGAACAGATATTATTTACAACTAATTATTTATGACACCATAAGTACCTTAAACGAAATTATAATTTTTCCCGTCCATTTCGGCCTCCATTAACATTCACTGCCAATAATGTCATAGCCGATAACGTGCAAAAAACCGTATGGAGGATATAGTCCGTTTTTAGAAATACGGTAAACAAAGAAGCAGTCGTCGTCAACCTTTTCTGCTTGGGACTAATATTAGATGTTACCCGGAAATTCATCCTTGCTGCAAAGTTCATGCATCAACTTGTAAATGTTGACCACCATATGTTTCTCATTTGTTGTTAATGGACTCTGTTTCTGTCTCTTTGCTTGTGGTGAAGGCAAAACGTTCAGGGGAGAACGAGTCGGTCTTTTTTGCAAGCCACTTGGACCTGCCTCTGGTTGGTCCATCGCAGTCTGCACGCCACCACACACAGCGAAACATAAAATCTTAATATCAATTAACAAATAGTTGTTACCAAGCAAACAAGAAAAATAACTTAAGATACGATTGTCAATTTTGACAATGTTGACAGCGGAAAAAACGAACCTATCCGAAACCTCTTCTTCTTTAGGTTTTGTATTATGCAACCTTTCCAGAACTGAATACTTAACGAAATTCAAAATAACAAAGTCAAAAAATAAATATTTTAAAAATAAATATATTGTTGTAAGTATTATTTATTTAGATATAAATAATGAAAACACTTCTATCATTGTAGGGTAGACAACAATAACGCAAGTCTTTTTTAATGGGTGTTTGAGATACCTTGACAGTTGTGTGGCATAAAGTGTCTTATATAAAATACCTCGTGCTTAGTGCTTTATCCTTCTTTCTAATGCTAAAAAAAAACGCACTATAGTGCCTGCGTGCAGAGCGCCCGCCTAGGTTCGTGGCACAATGCAATGTTAGAAAATGACTTACCAATTCTATCTTTGAGTTGTCTTCTTGTACCTTCCCCGCCAGTGTTGTCCACTGCTTCGGTTTCAAGCAAGGCAACAGTGGGCTGAAGTCGAACACCGAAGCAGTGTTGCCAGCCTGCATATCCACTCGCATGTTGTCATATTTCAAATGAATTAGCTTCAGCCGGGAGTAACTCACGCATAGTTTTAAGAAGGCGTTCACTAGAGCGGGGTTCTGTAAAGAGATAATTTGGTCATAAAACAGTACTTGCGTGTTCCGGTACTTGCTTACATGTTACGGTATCACGGAGCGGGGCAGATTCGGTGCGCAAACTGCAACGTGGAAGTCAAAGGGGAAACTACCAGATGTACATCGCTGGGTCAATAAGCTGTCCAGCAACCACCTTCACGTGTCGACGCAGCCATTTACAGTCAAGTGTAAACAATTGGGTGCATTCAACTTAGGTACTCATTAATATGCCCCATAGCTCTTATGTCAACGGATACATAGTTTATAGTTTTGGTACATATTTATGAGGAGATGAAATCGATACATTTTTTTGCACTTTACTGTATATCGTATTTTCATTGTCACGTGACAGTCGTCGATTTGGTGAAATAGCCTAGCACATGATGAAAACAGCAAGTACTATTTTTAGATTTGCATCCCGGAATTTTGCCCTCTAGAATGGAAAATAGAAGTCTACATTCAAGATTGGATCATCAAAAAGCCACTACAACAATGATTTGCCCTTTCTTCAGACCCTGGTCATATCGAAACACGCTACCAAAGCCTAAATTGACAGGCAAAATAAGGCTTATAACAGTCGTATCAACATGTTCCAAAAATAAGGCTTATAACAGTCGTATCAACATGTTCCAAAAAAAAGACTTATAACAGTCATATCAACATGTTCCAAAAAAAGGCTTATAAAAGTTGGACCAACATGTTCCAAAAATAAGGCAGTCGGATCAACATGTGCCACTAGCTGGTGGCCAAAAGTCTTCCTATCTTTTTTATCCACACTATCACCCCAAAGCGTGGGATGATAGTGTGTTATCAGCTACAATAATACTAAAATATAATTTTAAGAGTGCTAAACGCGCCGGTAAAGTGATTGCTCTTGATTAAGAACCACGTATTGGGTCCAAAAATGACGAGCAATATTCGAACTTAAAGAGGTGAGTGACTCGTTTCATTATATTTGAATGTCTGAAAGTCAATATAAAATTACAGAATACTCACATAATTAAGCTTCAAAGTGCACTCTCCCAATTTCTTCAAGCATTCACTCTCGAAGCTGCGGAAGGAAGCCCAGAAGTCGTCGGCGACGTGGCGCGGCACGGCGTGCTCCGCCATCTTGCTGTTCTCGAAGAACGTGCACAAAATGGCCGACAACACTTCGGACAACGTTATAATGGAGGGGCCTGGAAGATGATAAACATTTTTTGAATGTATTGTTTTTAACACGTTCGCACCAAGAACCTGCCTGGTAGGCATTCGTAATGTTTGCTCAATGCCGGCTCAGCCCGCTAGGCGGGCAGTAGTATGAAATTAACCTACACGCTTAGCAAGTTCTATCGGTTTCAGGTGTATTGTACCATTTTTAGTCCGGTTGCGAAAGTTTTAATACAATGATTTTCGATTTATAGTGGTTATAAGTTTTTGGTAGGTTTATAAGACGGACGGACGGACGAACAGACAGACGGACACGGCGAAATAATAAGGGTTCCTTGTTGACTACAGGACCCTAAAAAAACAACTACGGCTCAGCCTCTGCCTGGCAAAAAGTGCATGAAAAAATCACATAAATGTGCATGGACTAAATCTGTTTTTTAAATACTAGTAGTCATCAATAACCTCGATACTTACTGATATAGCCTTCTTCTAACATCATGAGACAGTGAACTTGAAAATCCTTCTGTAGTGTCACTAGCAATTCACCATTTTGTCGAAACATCAATTCAGAACTCCATTTCCCATACATATCTATGCATTCCTGCGGAATGATATCATTGCTCGTGATTATTTTATTTTTAACCTTCTCAGAGTCAGCCTCTTTTGATTTCTGTATCAATTCAAACTGCTCAGGGTTGCAAGCTTCCAAAATTGTTTTCACATTTGGGAGAATTTGGGTGATGAATAGAGTCCCTCTACTGAGCTTGAACAAGGTCTGTAGAAGGCATTTCAACATGGAAGTGTAGGTCTCCATGGTACTCGAGTTCTTCTTAGTAGCCATTATTGGCGGTATAATCTTGTCCAGTTTTTGTTCAATCAAAATAGGATCCAATTGTAATGCTACATTTATTATGTTCATGGTACTTTTATCAGGTTTCCCTTCCAGTTTCAAGAGCCCCATCATTACGCTTTGGAGAAACCCTGTGAAGTTCTTTTTGATTTCTACTTTAGATATCTTCTCTCCAAAAGTGTCTGTAAGCCTCACATTAATATCAACTTCATTTTGCAGCAATATTTCCAAGAATTTAAGAAATAAATTCCTTTTGATTTTGTCATCATTCTCTTTGAATGTAATTGAAGCTAAAGTCATGTTTGGATTCAAATAACTTTGCGCCATGCTCAGTGATGAAGTGATCATTATGTACAATGCGAAAATCAATTGATGTTCCTCTTTAAAGCATGTCACAAACACATCTACAAAATTGCATAAGAAGTTATAGTCCTTTGAAGTGCGACCTTTGGGGAATTCAAAGAATGAGTTCATGATCTTTAAGACGGATTGGATGTTGTCTCCTTTCTCAGCAATCAATTCATCAATGTTGTCTTTCCGGACCAGAGTCTGCAGGAAACTCACAAAAAAGGTCTTCTTATTTAGTGGAAATAGAATGTTTTGACATAATTCTATAACCGAATTACGATTGTCTGTATCTAGTAGACTGAATATTGTTTCCAAGTTTTGTCCTTCTAAGAGTTTTATTATAAATTCAAGTTTCTTCTTTGACTCTTTGTAATGTTTCGTCAGGTGTTTGAGTACTCTATGTGTGAGGATGTTAGCCTTGTTTAGATCCTTGCCTTCTGTGTTTCTGTGTAACTGCAGTAAGGCCACGGATATGTGCAGGTTCTCATCAACATGTTGTGTTACTTGTTTGGCAATTTTTTCATTTTCCATGAAGGTTAGGATAGTATGGGTGTCCTCAATCGTTAGTGTACTATTCTTTACGAAATCTGATACAATCTGTAAAGGTAATCCATTCTGTTAAATTACATAGCTTAATTTTTTGTATTACTGCCAAGTGTACAATACATATACATACAATACATACAATACATGCACATATTGTCCCATCTTTCTTAGGTCAGTACAATAACGTTTTGGTGCATATTTATGAGAGGAGTAGCTCCCGCCCGCAAGTTTGTCTGCTAGGCTATAAACTATCTTTGTGCAAAATTTAATCCAAATCAGTTGAGCCGTTTAAGGGTGATTGAGTAACAAACATCCAAACTTTTGCATTTATAATATTATTAGGATTAAAATGCATATTTTTGCACTTGTCCATACTAGACTCATTATAAAATTTTCAAAATCAACATTTTGGTGACCTGCTGAAAATGATTATAACATTTTCAGCAGGTCTACAGTTGAAAGGGAACTTTTATGAAATTTGTTTTCATGAAGTGAAAACTCTGATGAAGTACCTTTGGCAGGCAGACACAACCTCCAAGTAAACATAAGTATTCAATAGGATAATTCCAAATGTCATACCTGTAGCAGTTTAGTTTTCAACTCCCCACTTAAATCATCTCCAGTGCTAACCCAACCAAGAATGCTCTTTAGCTCTCCACTGGAGAGTCTATTTTGCTTCATCAGCGCATCAAGCCATTCTGCAACCACACGCTCCTTGGGAGCCGTCGGGAAGTGGTGGGTGTGGACGACATTCCTCGCCAGGCAGAGCCGTTTTGGTAGTACTATTGAGTCATCTTCCAAACGCCGTTTGAGCTCTGAAAGGAAAATTAGCATATAATGAACGGTACTCCATTTATTGAACATATTGGTTACAGATGGAAATTAAACTAAGAGATTGTAGATAAGCATTATGTATCCACATGACTGCAAAAAAATTGTGATTACTAGTGTAGGATTTAGCCACAGTAAACTTTAGAGTCTTCTTTCATGAAATGCTTCAGTAACTTGCATTAATACTTTAAATATTGGTGGTCTAAAGAAGATATGATAAGATTTATTTGCAACCAAGTACTTAAAACTAAGATACATGGACCCTGCAAGGGTGTTGCAACAATCAGGTAACTTATACTAGGTGCATACATTTAATTTTTAAAAGTTAATATCGATAGGTACCTTGTGGTTAGGTACCTTGACATTTATAAAGAATATGACGGCAAATACATTATTTATAAACATGTATCTTCCATAAATTCAGCTATAGAATAGTAACATTTATCTATCAGTTTAGAAGAGAAGTAAAACAACACCGTTTTCAAACTGTAATTAGGGTGCTTGAATGAATGATCGAAAACGAATCCAGTATAATCATAGTATGATTTTATTGAATAAAGTAGTCTAAAATGTGGTTATTTTCGGGGTTAAAGCAGTATCACATTATTTTATTTAAAAAACGTTTTTCCGTGTCGAAACTTACCATTTAAAGGATTAAGCGACATCCTTAAAAGGTTTCCAGCCAACGTTTATTGAAGCATCACTTAATTTTAGTGAATTAATGCTAAATTTACGATAAAATACCAAATCAAACACGCTTGCGATTGACACACGTGCAGTTGTTGTTATTAGCGTTTTATATTTGCTTCGTGTAATTTGTGGTTTAAGCGAACTAAGCGTGTCAATTTTTGGTTACTTTGAACAATTCAGACACTTTTATGACTTAAAAATAAGTTTTATATGTGAAAATAATTATCTTAAGTAAATAAAGCGAGTTCAGGATAGGTTAGTAAAATATGCTTTATATAAAATAAAGTTAAATCTTTCGAATGTTTTTATACACTGCAATGGTGAAACGCATCGACTGTCAAATTGACAATGAAATGTTGCTATGCTAAAAATAATTTCCCTGTATTCTTGGAAATATCATTGTCATGTGTATTCTTCAGTGTTTGATTTTGATGATAATGGTTTTTTTTCTAAATTATAATACGACTTATTTTCTAAAGTAGGTATATACAAGATGATAACTATAACATTATCTAAATTAAATTAAAGCTAAGTTAAATGTAAAAAAGGCCCTCGAGGCATTGTACCGAGGATGCTGGCGGCATTTCCTCGCTGAATTGCAATGCTGATGCATTGCGCGAGAAAGCCGCCAGCTCTTCGGTCACCAGTTACGTCAACCAGACGTTTCGCGATTTCCGCAAATAGCTTTTGCGCACTGGGACCCCATGGACCGAGGGTCTCGACGCCAAAAGGTACAAAGTTGTACTCTCTGCCGAGGCCTCTATATTTAATGCGTCTCAGATTTTCGGCATTTTCTGCCGCTGCACCCGCTTTAGTAGTAGTCCATTGGAGGTGGGACGGTGCCAGTGTGTCTACACAGGTAGCGTCCCACACAAGCATCCCTCCCAAACTCCACGGAACCAGAGATACTCCATCAGGTCTTTTGCCATCATCTCTGACAATGCCAGGCGGCTCAAGAAGAGCAGGCACATTGATGGTGGCAAGAGACCGGCGAATTATGTCATTAAGAGTCGCATTCGCATGTCTTGCAAAGCGGCCTGCACTTTTTTGACAACATAGTCCGTGGTGAACCAGTCGGTCCACGTCTGCGCCACAAGGGCATATCTGTGGAGTGCATACTGTGACCCCAAAGCGTAGACCAGTCGCCAGACGAAGGGAGGACGGATCCAGAAGGTACCGGTATTTGGTGAAGGATGGGCATGCAGCCAGTGACCAGCCTCTCTGGCTCCGACCACCAAAAGCCTTGCGCGTTCTGGACCTGAACTGCGGCTAAGAATCGATTTGTACGTTAAATCGCAATAAATATCGTCCCAGCTCCTTTGTGATTTAGGGTTGTCTGGAAAATCTTTACAGCAAATTTAGAGCATTCTTGGCATCCTCCAAGCCCGCAGTCTCATAGTCAGTATGAGACAGTATGAGTCAGTGTGGGCAAAGCCCTTAGGATATTACCTATGAGACGCGACGTGCGCTATGGGTGGACGACAAAAAGGCTGGGGAAGAAACACGACCCTCGTTAAGCAATGTACTATTATATCCTGGATAAACGAAAAAAGACGTAGGTAAAGTCCGTAAAATTGTAATGTTGTGAGTGGGACTTAAATATGAAGCGTAGTAGGTATTTATTACTCATTCTGTGATGAAGGTGGAAATGAATATTGCGTCATGTACTTATTGTTTACTATAGGTACTATAGGTATTAATCTTACGTGGTGGAGGGAAACTGGGTTTTCTGCCGACAAACTGCTATGCAGTTTAGCAGATATTAATTATAGTTCTAAATGTTATGTTGCTAAATAAAATAAATAAAAAAAAAAAACTCGAGATTTTGCGTATTCGTAAGCCGCCAAACCGAATAGGGATGGATGCTTGTAACCAAGATGGTTCATAGAGCTGAATATTTAAAATCATTTTTAAACTAATTTTGACTAAATTGTCTATTGGTGAAAGCAAATTTTGATATTTCCAAAAGGGGCAGCAGCGGACTACATACGTGAAATTTGGGGACAAAAAGGCAAAACTTTAAAATTACCAGAGCATAATGAGGACTGATTTCGCATGACTTTGGAATTTAGAAATTGTGTTATATTAATATAATCAGGAAAAGATTCTTCAAAGATGGATAATACGACTTTAATTTTGTGTTATCATCGGTTTTAAATTTTACTTATACGCCTAAGCTACTAGAGCCTGATACTCTACAATTGCAAATACTTGAAGTGCAGCCAGCAGCACTGACCATAACAAAAAGTCGGTAATCTGTGCGGAAGTAGCAAGTAGCGTTGTGGGTGCTTTCTTATTTCGACAACACCGTCACGTCATTAGATAAATTTGGAAAATTATAGGTACTCATAATGTTATAATTGATTTATTGAATAAAAATACACTTAGTCAAATAACCCACCCCGTGTGGGTGCAAATGTGCCCATCACACTCGCAGCACCTATAATAAATTATGTATGTACTTACTAAACAACTCATTTTACTAGTAGCTCTATTAGCTGTAAGCTCGTGACTGTCTTTAAAAAAAAATCGTCGAGAAACCGAATCGACACTACAAATCTTATATTATTGCACCTGCTCAAAAAATTTCACGAGAATCGGTTGAAGAATGCGATTTTAAGAGGAGAAACGCCGCCCGAAATATTTTTTACCCAAGCTGAAACGGAGAACTTTTTTCGCTTCGCTCGGTAGTTCAATAATGTAAACAAGGATGAAACAAGGTTAATGCGCCTACAGCAATTTAATAGCTCGCATCCTTCCGCACAATACCTTCGAGGCAATATAAATTGCAGGCGTATCCTTAATTCGCGTCCCTGGCGCGCTCCTAACTTTTAACACAGTTGTTGTTAATTTATTGAATCAGGCGTTACTTTGCGGAAGTCCATGATATATAAGGAGAACAATATTTCTTTGCTATTCCGCTAAAAAACGTGCTGGTCTATTAGTGAAGATAAGATGCAACTATTTGCGTAAAAACATGCAAAAAATTACAGCAAACCACCACCAATAATGACAAAAACCTCGACATGTGTTTCGCCTCTCTACGAAGCATCATCAGGAGATGCTGGCAGAAGATGTTGCTTGCACCACGTCCACTGAACAAATGACCCGCCCGGAGCCATCCGCCATATTTATATTCTGTCCCCCCATACTACCGTTCATGCGTGAAAGAGATGGAAGAACACGTAACAACGGTGATGACGCAACATTCAATTGTTCGTTGATAATAACGCCTCTATTGCTGTACCTAATTATTTCTAATTGTTCTAGAACACTTAGACGCAATCCTTTTTCGCAAACATGCAAGATGTTGAAAGAATGATTGTCAGATAACGCATGATTATTCTCCAATAAATGTTTTGCGAAATTAGACTTGTCCGGGTGATTATGCCGATACGACGCAACATGTTCCTTATACCTTGTGCTAAAACTACGGCCTGTTTGTCCCACATAAACTTTATTGCAATTATCACAGGCAAGTTTGTAGGATTTGTTAGATGGGTTCCGCGATCGCGTTGTTTCAATGTAGCGTTTTCCCGAGTCGCATTTTTCCGTGATCGATAAATTTCCTTTTCGCTTTTTTACTCGTAGCTTTATTCAGCGTCTCATTGTTCCGCAATCGCCTTATATATTGTTGGTTTTTTCCGCTCTTTTATAAAAAAAAATAACCTCGAAGACGAAAGCGGGAGCAAGGCTCCCGCTTCCGTCTTCTAACCTATCCGTGATCCGAGTCAGTTTTGCTACTAAGCCCCTGTTCCCTACAGCCTACGATACACCACTATCTTGGCGTTGGTTGATCTCAGAGAAAAGTTAATATGATGCCCACCCTTTGAACAGGGACTTAGGGCCAAAACCGACTCGGATCGCAGATAGGTTAGAAGACGGAAGCGGGAGCAGAGCTCCCGCTTTCGTCTTCGAGGTCATTTTTTTATAAAAGAGCGGAAAAACGATAAATATCGACATGAAAATAAGGCGATTGCGGAACAATGAGACGCTGAATAAAGCTACGAGTAAAAAAGCGACATGGAAATTTATCGATCGCGGAAAAATGCGACTCGGGAAAACGCTACATTGAAACAACGCGATCGCGGAACCCATCTAACAAATCGTTTGTAGACTCCCGATTTTTTGGCACTTTCCACTTTCTCCTTGCCATTGCACAGTCTAAAGCGCAAGGTGTTATTCGTTTTGAAAGTCACGTTTATGTCGTTAGACTTTAAAATATTGTAGATCTTATCAGACAACTTGCCAACATAAGTTATGCTTGCTTTGTACTTTTTAGGTGGGTCCGAAGATCGTGCAGCGTACAGAAGATAGTTTGTCATTCTAGCCCGTTTTTTCCTAATAATACCATCCACATGAGACTTGCTGTAACCGTTTGAAATTGCCAAATGGTATATATTATTTAATTCCATTTTATAATGAATATCAGAAAGAGGTACTGTCAATAACCAGCAGGTTTTTTAGCGGAATAGCAAAGAAATATTGTTCTCCTTATACAGTTGTTGTTGCATTAAAAGCTTTTACATTACGATGCCAAGGATACTTTAGCATTATGCTGTAGTAAAGAGAATTTTGCAGTAAAATGATTGAGCAAAAACGATTGCGAAGGCCGGTTACCAGACATGAAATTTTATATAATTAAAGTAGCTATGGAGAATATGGAGATTAATTAAATAGAATCCTAGGCGGTGGAAGTAAGAAAATAATAGTGGTTCTATTATTGACGGACCAATTTCTCGAGGAGAAATATAAGATTAAATATTTTAATGTGTAGGGTCACTCGAGAACCCACTGTAAACTGACTTGTTTGATTTCATAAATAATTAATGTGCACTTGTCCCGTGCTCGAGAAAATAATAAAGGGATAGCTACCCCCAGTAGATGAAAAAGAATACACTGCATAGTTGCCTGCCGATTTGGAGGTCTATTTTTATGAGTCGCTTCCCACCCCGGGCACACTTCAATATAATTGTAACGGTTAAAATAACTAACGGTTAAATGTCACTACGGGCGACACGTTTCGAACTTTTCGGGCGTTCTTCTGGTTTTTTAGGGTTCCGTAGTCAACAAGGAACCCTTATAGTTTCGCCATGTCCTTCTGTCCGTCCGTCCGTCCGTCCGTCCGGCATGGGTATTCAAATCAATCACGCCGACAAAACAGTACAACAAAAAAAAATATCATGGGTTTCCTATAACCATTTTTCAAATCAGAAAGGTTCTCGAGTGACGAACACGTACCGGAAGGCGCAGCGTGGGTAGACCCCACAAGGTGGACTGATGACCTGGTAAAGGTGGCTCCGAACCGGTCATTGTAGCACTCTTTTGGGGAGGCTCAAGTCCAGCAGTGGGCGTCTTTCGGCCGAAATGATGAATGATGGTGATGATGAATTTTAATCTGTTTATCGAGGGAAAAAAACTGATATTTGCCGAAACCCCCCTCTCCGCAAAGTAAGTATGATTCGGCTCGACCCCCGCTCCCCCCCCCTCGAACAGCTCGCGTAATTAATGGCGCCCCCTAAGATTATGAATTAGCGGTAACTGATTGTTTTTAGTATAGCTACATTAGCTAAAGTACCTAATTTCCACCCGGGTACAGCTTTGGTTGAGTTTATTACAGCGCCGTGTGTGTGTGAGATCCAGTCTCGAGTGGCTTCACTGACAATCACGGAGTGTGTCCTGCGGCTCGCTCCGTGACACCGAGCTATGCGAGGACCCTTGTTTGTATGCCACGATTGTGCAAACAAGCATACAGCCTGCCTAATAGCAAGTAGACGCCACAAACTATGGACGCTTACGACTCCAGAAGAATCACAAGTGCATTGCTGCTGCTTTTTTAATTTGAGGGAAGTTGGTCGATATTGCGGGCCCCCGCATTTGTAGTGCGTGAGATTTCCAAAACGCATGATAGAGCCCGCATGCGATGTATGCTCACTCACCCTCTTTAACCCGAACTACATACCTACACATTAACGACCCATGAAAATTCGCCTTTACAGATAATAAATACTCACTCCGCCAAATAAGCCATGTCTGTTTATTATAATCCTCAGCCCATATTTTCAAGTTATGTTATAACGTTTAATCCCGCTAATGGAATCTCACAATAAAAAAAACAAATGAAAGCCTGCTTCGCGCGAAACAAATTAAGAGAACGATAAAAAAATACGCGCGTGTCTGCTTTTTATGTGGCGAAGATTAATTTTTCTTATTAGATGGCTTTAATATCCAAATATTCTCAAGAACGCGCTTGCTGTTCATCATGTCATCCCGCTCATATTTGGAGCAGCCCAATTGGGGAAGTCCACCACTAGCACTGTAGGTATGTGGTGTTGCTCCTGGTGGTGGGCCAGGTCGCCAGAGCTGCCCAGAGGGGTTACCGGGAAATGAAAACGAACTTCGTTTGTGTATCTCCGTCTCTGTCGCACTTGCTAGTTCGAGCGACAGAGACGGAGATATTCTAACGAAGTTCGTTTTCACTTCGCGGTAGCCCCTCAGTATGTGTTGTGAGAGACCTGCATTCGTCTCTGGTAATCAATACAACGAATCCACAAATCAATAAAGGGTCGGCAACGCACTTGTGATTCTTCCAGTCAGGTCGGCCTGCCTGTATGCTAATTTGTCACGGTCGTTGTATTAAAAAAAAACGGCCCAGTGCGTGTCGGGCCACGCGCAGTGTTAGGGTTCAGTAGTTGCCTGTCTGTCTTAGTTACATCGACGCGCGCGCCAACACTTGCGTCGGCCGAATTTGTACGCCAGTTGGCCTTTCTAAGTACATCTTAAGTTGGTCGGTAACTAGTTATGCCTACTTAGCCGTGATATTTTTCCTTTTTTTCACATTCCTAGTAGCAGCCATTTAGCCACATGAATCGAACAAAAATTTGGGCTTTAAAGCCCAATACCACACAAACGAATCACTAATTTGAAAAATCGTTTACAAAAAATCCATCAAAATATTGAACAAGATTTCCAACTTTTGTTTTTTAAGCAGTAATATTTTTTTAAATCAAAGGAAAAAAGAGGAGGTTAGGTAGCGACGGGCCATGAATGTCTGTGGTCGCCGGTTCGAATCCGGCTCGGCGCATTAATCAATGTTTCCTTTCATTTAAAAATTTATAATTTTCGTTAGCAGCTTACTGCTTGAAAAAATTATAAGTATCAAAATGAACAGCAGAATGTTTTTACTGGCATCCCTCCCAGTTAAGTTCGGTGGCCTCGGGATCAGACAGATTTCCAGCGTCGCCCTTCCGGCGTTCCTGTCCTCGGTACACAGCACGCTACTTCTCACTGGTAAAATCCTCAACCCGTCACGTCGTGATTGTGAGATAGCATGCTTGTCCGAGGCCAGTGACGCTTGGAGGATGGCCTGTCCAGGCAAGGATCTGCCTGCCCGCCCGGAAATCCAAAAACTTTGGGACTTGCCTATCTGCCGGCGGGTGCATGGTCATCTCATCGAAACTTCAGTAACGCATGAAAGGCCCGTATGTTGGCCATTTCGGAGAGGGAGTCTAGCCACTGGCTTCACGCCTACCCCTCTGCCAACTACGGGAACCTTTTGGGCCCGGATAGTTTCCGGCTGGCAGTTGGTTTGCGTCTCGGGGCCAACATCGTGGAACCACATCGCTGCCACTGCAGCACTATGGTCGATAGGACGGGTCACCACGGCCTTGCTTGCTCGAAAAGCGCCGGCCGCACATCCCGCCACTCCTGCGGCGCTACCACGAAGATCGAATCCCGAAGTTCGTGTACTTGTATCCCTGTCACTCGAGTAATGTAAGTGCGATAGGGACAGAGATATTCGAACTTCGACATTCGAAGTTCGTGGTTATAGCTCTGCCTCAACAACATCATCCGTCGAGCTCTGGTCAGTGACAGTGTGCCGGCCACATTAGAGCCTAATGGCCTAGCACGTGATGACGGCAAGAGACCCGACGGGATGACTCTCGTGCCTTGGCAACAGGGGCGGCCCTTAGTCTGGGAAGCCACGTGTGTGGATACCCTAACGCCGTCCCACCTGGGCACGACGTCGTCGAGGGCTGGTGGAGCGGCCGCCGTGGCTGAGGCAGCAAAGCGCCGCAAATATGCAACTCTAGGCGAGAACTACGTATCTGCGGCGTTTGCCGTGGAGACCTTGGGTCCTTGGGGTCCGGATGCAATTAAGCTTTTAAAAAAGCTAAGCTATATGCTCATCCGGTGGGTCTCTATTGTTTCCCATAAAATTTAAGATCCAATTTTTTCAGTCCATAACGTTTTCTACCATATTTTTTTCTAGTCATATTGTCGAAAGTCATAAAATTTAACAATATACATTGGAGTTCCGATTTTTGCAGGTCATCATTATTGTTAGTCATAAAATTGGTTAGCCATAACGTTCAATGTCCCGGTGGTATGCAATTAAATAATGTTACAGGCAATAACCTAGTTTGTAATAATTGTTGTAAGGTATGTTTTCGCAAGTCATAATGATTGGTAGTCATCTGATTAGTTAGTCATATCATTCAATTTCACGGTGGTGTCACTCTTCATAATGTTAAAGCCCATAAACAAACTCCCAGAAAAATAATAAATTATATTTTATTTTACTACCGGACTTTACTGAACGCGTTCTACCAGACTGCTTTATAACATACCCACATACCCATTCATTATAATTAATGTGGGTACTTGGGCAAAAATAAAGAGTGATGCAATTGAAAGATATCTATGCCGCTCACTGTTTTGTTTAGTGGTCAGAATACGTTAAAATAAGTATGTTTTGTTTTGAAACTTTTTTCTCTAAAATCAAAAATGGTCGAAACATTTGAGCCGAAAGTTAGGAAAAATATGTACTTGTCAACATTTCGATGGATGTTGTGTCATTATTGGTTCTGGCGCTTCGCCGGCCGCTACCGCGGCACGCTCGCTTCGCTCGCTCGGCTCGCGCGCTTAGGGTCACGGTACAACTAACACTCCTCCTCGCTTCGCTCGTCGTCGTACCTACACCGACCTGCCTTAGAAGTCCAATACCTTGGCCATTTTTAATTTCAGAGATAAAGTTTCTAATAAAACATGCTTATTTAAACGTATTCTATACGAAACAGTCATAAACCCACCGCGCAGTAGTACCTGGTACCCCTTTCAAATGTATGTCTAGAAATGTTTCTGAGTAATTATCTATATGACTTTGGATGTTATAAATTTGGTCTCTTAGACGTAATTCACTTTAGGCATTAAAACGATATGAATAACAATCATTAGTACGTTGAAATATATGCCTTAGAATATTTATGAATAATTATCGATAGACCTTTGATCGTTATGGACATCAATTTTTGACTTTTGTGATTATAATATTAATATTATGGATCATTAATGTTAGAACTACAAAAAGTTATACTTAACAAAGATTATGACTATGGATGTTTATGTCTATAAATTATATGGATATCAATTTCTGACTATCGAAATTCGGAACAATAAGTTTATGGGAAACAAAGGGACCCCTCATCCGGTCCTCTGGTGACCGTAGGGCTGGCTCGTTCCTCGCACAACGTATTGGCATTGCCATTCAGCGAGGCAACGCAGCCAGTCTCATGGGCACTCTGCCCAGTGGCAGTGATTTGGGGGAAATATGTATATATAGTTTAGGTTCGCATAGTTTAAGGGTGAGTTGCACCAAAGCGTCTGTAATCGTAAGCGGTGTTCGTCAAAATCTGAATGTATGGAACGTTTGACAAGTTTCTATGGACTGACAGCTGTCAGCGCCATATTTAACGTTGATCGGTCTGTTATCGTAAGTCGGTGCAACCCGCCCTAAGTTAGTTTGTAAGTTTTTTATTTTTATCTTTCTGTTGTTTTTTTTTCATGGTTTACAATTCATTTAGTATGGGGTGGCAAAATCAATATCAAAATATTTTTATTCAATATAGGTTCCTACAGAACACTTTTTGAAGGTGAAAGTTCAGTACATTTAACAATTAAGCACATGTTAGCTTACAAACTTAAATGCTGTTTTAACAATGTCAAAAAAAATATCATTAGGTAGTCAGGAATTATATAAAACAAATTCAAAATTACGTGGCGCATCGTTACTGAAGATTTCTCAATATAATTTGAGACGTTGGTGCCGTTAAGAAGCCTAAGTCTTCTGGTAGATGTCGCTACACGCCTCGCTAAGGCGTTGTATGAAGGAACCGATTGAAGGATTTGGTGCCCGAACCGGATTGTTCCGATAGCTCAGTTGGTTAGTAGCGACGGGCCATGAATGCCTGTGGTCGCCGGTTCGAATCCGGGTCGGAGTATTATTTTTTTCAATTTTTCCTTTGATTTAAAAATTATGAGATTTCCAACGATAGGTACCACACACTATGGTTTTAACGAGAAAAAAATACATCCCCACTTTAGGTGTAGGGGAGGTCCCCAAAAAAATATTTTTTCAACATTTTATTCTTCTGTTTTGTCGGCGTGATTGATTTATATACCCATGCTGAATTGCAGTTATGTATCTAAACCACGAATAAGTGTAATATGATGTTTAAGTTTGTATAAATTTTACTCTTAAGTATATTTGTAATAATAATAATATATTGTTATACTGCGGACGTACTGGATATACTGGATATACTGCTTGATATACTGGATGCGGGTGGCGCGGGATCGGTCACTTTGGCACCCTGTGGGGGAGGCCTATGTCCAGCAGTGGACGTCTTTCGGCTGATATGATGATCATGATTGTTATACTGTATAATGTAGGCATAGTTAAACAAAAGTGTTAAACTACAATATTATAATTATAAGTGGCGCTGGAACATAAGTTTCATGTGCTCTGCCTACCCCTTTTAGGGATAAAGGCGTGAATGTATGTAGGTATGTATGTATGTATGTAATTTGCAAATGTCATTGAATGTAATTGAGGGCCACCATAATTACAAAAATGCTAAGGTATAAATGTGTACCTACATATTTGCATACTGTTTGTAACAGCTGGAAAAGGTGAAGCAATAATGTATTTACTCTAACACATGTAAACTTATCCTTTTTCCGCAAATTAATTTTATTTGATTTGATTTGTAGTTAGTAAGGGTTACTGAGCTAGCTAAGCCGAAGACGGACGGACAGACGGACGGACGGACGGATGGCCAGACGGACATGGCGAAACTATCCTTGTTGACTACGGAACCCTTAAACCACCCCTTGCTTGTGGGGGAATGGAAACAGACCGAAACCCACGCGGGCTGAGCTGCGGGCATGTCTACATATGTAGGCTATCTAGTAGTATGTATGTCTGTCGTTAGTATTATACGGAACCAATTCCATTTCACCAGTATTATTCCCAAAACTGACCCCATTCATCAGTGTTATTAGAAAGTGGCATGAACATAAATCAAAAATATCGTGTGAAAATTGCCTTAACAGAAAATAATAGCTACAACAATGTCTGCTTTTTAAGCCTTCTTCGCAACAATAGAAAGCAACAGGCGACTCTGATTAATGGCCTAAAAGAATCGGCACGACATCTTAAACTACTCGTACCCTTATTGTACCCCGTCAAGCAAGCTATTCGAACTAAACGCCTAATTATAGATCGCCGATAACCTAAATATAACAAATGAATGGATTCCATTCATGAACATTTGAAAAGTATGGCCGTCGCGTGGCCATAAAGCGAACCCAATGCCGCGCTCTCGGGCCAAGCGAGGGAAGTCGCATGCGTAGAAGAATCGATTTTCGCATGACGTCACAAGATGGTCGCCGCCGTATCTCAGTATAAAAACTAAACATTAAGGCAAAGGTTCTCCCCAAAAGGCTGGTGCAGCCAGAAATTTCCTCAGTCGCGGCCAGGCGACGGGTTGTGCTCGGTTAAATGTTACATGATTTGTGTGGTCTGTGACTGGTAGCTAAGGCGACCACAAAATGGTTTACCCTGTTGTACTCAAGTTTCTGAAAATGCTCCAGTCGACGTGCCCCGTTCTCAAATTATTGTGTTTATGTAAGTAAAACTGTTCATTATTTACGTTTTACTTTATTTTATTTCACTAGATAAAATGATGAGTTGATCACTAGATTTTGTTATCCGCGGAAATGCTTAGTTTTGATTTTGCTTATCAATACCGTTCACCATCTTATGAAAAATATACACAGCGTAGCGTCACTAGCGTCGGTATCATTTATTAAATTAACTACGACAATGACTTACAGAAACGATTATTACATATTACTTATCTTATTTTAGAATTTGTTGTAGTTTCTTGTAAGTAATACCCTTATTCTATAAAATAATAACGACCCTAATTATTTTAAAAGCAAATTACAAATCATCAATACGAAGTCATGATTGTTATGTAGGTATTTTATACCTACACCCTTGGTCATTTAGAACTAAGTTGTATTTTGGTAACTTTAGTCATATTTCTATGGGATATACTTAGAGGATATACTATTTTAATATCCCGTATAAAAATAATTATTGTTTTCTCAAGTCTTGAATAAAATACAATCCGAGATTTACTTACGAAAATAAAATTATTTTTGGAGTGTTAAATTAATCCTGGTAAAAAAAATACTAAAAGAGGATGGCAGGGAGGTAATATTATTAAAAAAAACTGATTTTTTTAACAACTATCGTAAGCAAAAAGGCTGTGGAATGTTTTTCGATAGCCAGTTGAACATTTGAATGTTCTTGTTTTAAATATTGTTGTACAGTCCAGTACAAAAATATATCCCATGACTCTTATGTCGGCGAATTAAGGTTTCGGTGCTTATTTATCAGGCGATTCAATCGATACTTATTTTTTGCACTCGACCGTACAGAACCATAATCTACACAAATGTAACGTCCGAGGTCAAACTACTATAATGATGACCTCCAGATGATATAAGATAAGCCCAAGTAGACTGCGTTGGCCTCATGGGAAGGTCGGGACCTTCCTATCTTGCCCACATTTAACCTTATTTACTCGCTCGGACCGGCCGTAATACCTACTGCAAAAACAAATCAATACCTGCGAACGCATACGTATAGACGTTTTCTTTCTGAATCGGTGGTAGGTTATCGACATTCATAGGCTGCGTCTGCGAGGAACTCGTTTATATCGTAGGTCCGTGTAAACTTTCACCCCCCGTTTCACCTTCTTATGGGATGATTTCCGGGATAATAACTATCCTTCCCTGAGACTCAAACTATCTCCATCCCAAATTTCATCTGAATCGGTTCATAGGGTTAAGCGTGAAGAGGTATGTAACAGACAGACAGACAGACAGATATCATGGATATGGATAAGAAGACAAAGACGTCTTTGTACCTATTTGAAAATACTTTTCGAGGTTTCTTTTAGGGGTCGAAACGAGGCGTCTTTTCTGGTTTAGGTACTAATGTATCAAGCAACAAACTATTAACAAATTATCGTTTGACAAAAAATGCTTCATCAAATTATTGCTTGGCAAACGTGATTGCGCAAAAGTTTCATTTTGAGCACCGTTGAGATGCCTATCTCACCCGAAAGAAGCAGTTCAAATAGGAAAAACTCATGTGTGTAAGCCTTTACACATATGCGTTTCTTCCTATTTGCACTGCTTCACGAACCCATTTCTTCACAGCAGCAATTTATCACATTTGGTCCATGTATCGGTATGTCCGTAACATTTTGGGCGCCAGGAACCCACTGGGTGCCCACCTTCTCTTGCTCTGGCTGTGGACACTTTACTTACAAACAGTTTTTCCAATGTTATCGGCTACGGGCGTAACTATTTACGAACTGCGTACTGCGTAGCGGAGTTACGGTAGCCTAGTGATTCAGGCATGCGGCTGTAAAGTGGCGGTCGTGGGTTCGAATCCTGGCTACCAATAAGTTTATCGGAACATATGTACGGAATATTTACCGTTAGCTTTGCCGCCGCTTATCCGGTGAAGGAAAACATCATGAGGAAACCGAAAATCCCAATAAGGTCTAGTTTTCCCTCTAGCTTGAAAGGTCAGATGGCAGTCGCTTTCGTAAAAACAAGTGCCTATTCCAAATCTTGGGATTAGGTGTCGAAACGGATCCCGGGTTTCTTTAGGGTACAACCGGGAATAACGCTAGGAGGATGATCGGCGACGAGCGTAGCAATATGAAACTGGCGGCACCAGCGGTTGGAGCTGAATGTGCCCGCAATCACTGACCAGCTACGCTCCTGGCGCCGCGTCGTAACTAATTCGTCATTAGATACGCAAAGAAATTGGCAGTGCAGGCCCATATACGTCGAGCAAAAAACTCGTCTAAAGAGATCTGGAAAATAGTAAACAAGCATCGCAATAAGGTATCTAATAAGTCCAAAGAAATACATGTTTTAAAAATTGAACAAAAAAATGGAGTTACAAAAGTTATTGACGATCCTAACGAAGTATGTGATACTCTTTTGGATAAATTTACCCATACAAATAGTATAAGCAACAAGGGTAACGATGCACTTAGTTTTCTACATTCTCATGTTGCCAGAGTGCAGACTGGGGGTCCCTTTGTTTCCCATAAACTTATTGTTCCGAATTTCGATAGTCAGAAATTGATATCCATATAATTTATAGACATAAACATTAGTAGTCATAATCTTTGTTAAGTATAATGTTTTGTAGTTCTAACATTAATGACCCATAATATTAAGTATTATAATCACAAAAGTCAGAAATTGATGTCCATAACGATCAAAGGTCTATCGATAATTATTCATAAATATTCTAAGGCATATATTTCAACGTACTAATGATTGTTATTCATATCGTTTTAATGCCTAAAGTGAATTATGTCTAAGAGACCAAATCTATAACATCCAAAGTCATATAGATAATTACTCAGAAACATTTCTAGACATACATTTGAAAGGGGTACTAGGTACTACTGCGCGAAGGGTTTATGACTGTTTCGTAAAGAATACGTTTAAATAAGCATGTTTTATTAGAAACTTTTTCTCTGAAAATAAAAATGGCCAAGATATTGGACTTCTAAGGCAGGTCGGTGTAGGTACGACGACGAGCGAAGCGAGGAGGAGTGTTAGTTGTACCGTGACCCTAAGCGCGCGAGCCGAGCGAGCGAAGCGAGCGTGCCGCGGCAGCGGCCGGCGAAGCGCCAGAACCAATAATGACACAACATTCATCGAAATGTTGACAAGTACATATTTTTCCTAACTTTCGGGTCAAATCTTTTGGCCATTTTTGATTTTAGAGAAAAAGGTTTCAAAACAAAACATACTTATTTTAACGTAGTCTGACCACTAAACAAAACAGTGAGCGGCATAAATATCTTTCAATCGGATCACTCTTTATTTTTGCCAAAGTACCCACATTAATTATAATTAATGGGTATGTGGGTATGTTATAAAGCAGTCTTGAAGAACGCGCTCAGTAACGTTCGTTAGTAAAAAAAACATGTATTTTATTATTTTTCTGGGAGTGTGTTTATGGGCTTTAACATTATGAAGAGTGACACCACCGTGAAATTGAATGATATGACTAACTAATCAGATGACTACCAATCATTATGACTTGCGAAAAAATACCTTACAATAATTATTACAAACTAGATTATTGCCTGTAACATTATGTAATTGCATACCACCGGGACATTGAACGTTATTGGCTAACCAATTTTATGACTAACAAAAATGATGACCTGCAAAAATCGGAACTCCAATGTATATTGTTAAATTTTATGACTTTCGACAATATGAATATAAAAAATTATGGTGGAAAACGTTATGGACTGAAAAAATCGGATGTTAAATTTTATGGGAAACAATAGAGACCCTGCAGAATGACATTCAATTTGAAAAAGTAAATGTCGTTGAGGTTGGGTTCATAGTGCCTACAATCAAAACCATCAAGTGGATACGATGAAATACCTATCGGACTTATTAAGGACAATATTGATGTACTGGCTGAACCACTGGCCTACCTTTTTAATGAATGTTTTGAATCTAGCGTCTTTCCAGATCAGCTCAGAATTGCCAAAGTCCTTCCTGTGCACAAAAAGGGCTCCAAATCGGACCCAAAAAATTACAGGCCAATATCTCTCCTGCCGACGCTGTCAAAAATTCTGGAGAGACTAATTAAAGATAGACTGACTAGGCATCTTTATCTGCACGGGATAATAAATCCAAGACAGTACGGCTACCAAAGGAGCAAGGGAACAAACGAAGCGATCTCGAGACTTATGAACGACGTACTCAATCAGTTAAACAACAAAAAGAAAGTCGCTGGTTTGTTCCTAGATCTCAGTTCAGCGTTTGACAAGGTCGATCATAGCATTCTACTCGCAAAGTTGGAACACTACGGCGTCAGAGGCAAATCCTTGTTACTTATTCAGTCATATTTAACAAATAGGAAGCAGTTTGTACAAATTAAAACCACGGCAAACTATGATGAAAAGATTCATAACTCCAAGATGGCTAGTCTAACTAGAGGAGTTCCGCAAGGATCCATATTGGGCCCCATATTCTTTATTATTTTCACAAACGATTTACCAGCTTACATGGAGGCTGCGATTACAAATACACATTTGGTTCTCTTTGCAGACGACACCAACGCCATTATATCTGCAGATAGCACTCCGTTACTTAACGACAGAGTTAACGAGGCCCTCATAAGTTTTCACAAGTGGTTTAATTAGTGTCAATAATTTGCAACTAAACTGCAGTAAAACTAATGTTATACTTTTTAAATCTACTGCCAAAAATAAAGACGTGTTACAAGTTTTTTCTAACGGTACAGCGATATATCAAGTAGAAAAAGTGAAATTATTAGGAGTTCATATCGATTGTAACCTAAATTGGAAGAACGAAGTACAATCTATAGCTAACTCTGTAAGTTGCGCTTGCTATGCGATCAGAAGTCTGAGAGAGGAGATAATACTGCCCCAACTCAGAATGGTATACCACGCATTAGTTGAATCCAAACTACGGTATAGCATTAAGTTTTGGGGAAACAGCTATAAATACAATATACACACAGCTTTCGTCGCACAAAAACGGGCGATTCGAGCCATCGCTAGAATCCCACAGACAACGTCCTGTAAAAACTACTTTGTGGAATATGAGATTCTCACTGTTCCCAGTCTATATATTCTCGTTGTTCTGGTAGACCTTATAAAGTCCATCTTTGAAATAGAAACCACAGAAGACAGGGAACGGCGGTTAGCCACACGGAGAAAAGACTTGCCTCAGAAAATTGTACCAAAAATGAAAATTGTTAAGAACTCTGCTGGTTATCAGGCGATAGGACTCTTCAATAGATTACCCGTTAAATTAAAGGAAATCTTAAATGTTAATGTTTTTAAAACTAAGTTGCAGGCATTTTTACTAAAAGGGTGTTTTTATACAATAGAGGAATTTAAGGAAAGGAATTATGGTAACTCTACTAATCTAATGTAAAACTATTATGATTCTAAATTTTGACATGTTTATTGATTATTATATTAATAATATTAACTTCTAGTACGGATGGGAAACGGCCGGATGGTCTGACGTTGGTTCCATGGCAGAAGGGACGGTGCCTCTTGTGGGACGCGACATGTGTAAGTACATTTGCCCCGTCCCATTTGAGCCACACCATCAGATCCGCGGCGTCGGCCGCCGAGACAGCGGCTCGGATGAAACACGCAAAGTACTCTGCCTTGGAACCGATGTACGACTTTGTACCAGTGGCGGTAGAGACTGCGGGACCTTGGGGTACGGAGGCTAAAGATTTCATACGGGAGTTGGGTCGGCGGCTTAGGGATAGGGGCTGTGATCCTCGTTCCGGATCGTTCCTGGTTCAACAGATTTCTTTGGCCATTCAGCGTGGCAACGCCGCCAGTGTCATGGGAACTTTTGGACCACCAGCGATCCGGGGCGGTCCTTTTTGTTAGTTTAGGTTAGGTATAACGTGTTTTTGACGAAGCCTGTTGCGGATTCTTTCGTTGTTAGTTAAGTGCCTAGGGGGATGTATGTTTGTTTGTACGCAATTGACGAAGCCTGCATTGCGGATATCTTATGGACCTTAATCTTTCTATTTTCAACTAATAAACTATTCTTTTTTTACTTCTAGTTATTAAATTGTTTTGTTCCGACTGTTATAAAATTATTAATATTGTTTGTGAGTTACTTATTTAAGTTAAGTTATGCATGACATGTTTATCTAATTTTTCATCTATAAATTTGTAATTAATTGTAATGTACCTACCTATTCGACACAATCTATATTGTTAAGAATTAAATAAATGAAAAAAATGAAAAATTTATTTCAATTTGTTGCAAATATCGCCCTTAACACGCATGTGTGTTGCGATTAGGGCTAGTTGGGTCGGATTGTACCTTCCTATTTTTACAAACTTGCAACATTCTGCATGAGGTTGTGTTACGTGTGTTGCTACGTATTCTTCTCCGACTAGATTGCACTTAAATATCGCTATTTGAGAGCTAGGCTCTTATCGGTGGCATAATCACCACTCTTCTTTGTTCGTATCCATTACTCCACATTTGAGAATAAGTATTTTCGTGTGGTAGTAACCTGAGCGGATTCACTCCGCAGTTCACAAAGAACCCCATTCCTGATATTTGGAAGAAGCCCTCACGGAATCCCCTTTTCCGGCACTGTATCACTGCTAACTTTTTTCGCCATGTCACAAAATTGAAATCGCAGACTCTTGTGATTACCTATCACGTTAGTCTTGACTCTTGCCACTACTTAGTTGGGGACAGCGTATACTGTTATAGTCTGGTAGCCGTTTACTGGCCACCACATGTGACCTCCTGTGGGAGCCTACAACTCACTCCTAACGGCATATACAGATGCCGTCAAACTTCTTGAACATTTGACCTTGCCTGCGCAAAGGCGAATTGTACCTGCGAGCTGCCCCCCCACTTCGTCCCGCATGTTCAAGAAGTTTGACGGCATCTGTACGTATCTACCAACGAACATAAACGTAACCTATCCAGTTGTACAATTCTAAGGACAAGCGATAAGTTCACGTAAGTGGCTTCCACCCTAGAGACTGCGACTGAAGTGGACGTTAAACTAGTCTCGTACTTGTCGTGGAAGCAAAAACAATAGTTGTCAACGAAGTTACATACAAATAGGCACAAAAGGCTTGCTCCGCAACTTTCCCTGCAGTATCGGGCCGAATGTAACAAGTTTAAACGTGTTTGGAAGGGAAATAGCTACAATGGGTAATACAGTATACACACTTTTCAGATTATTTCTAACACACATTGAGTTTAGACGTAGATTATTCTTCTTCTCTGAGTTCTTAAAGAACTACAAGAAATGCTGTCCAATATGTCATGAAAGAGTTGTGAAAGAGTATGAAAATTAATAAGGGAATATTCTGCAGCGACGCCTCCTCCTCTCGAAAATAATGACTTTATCTATCTAAATGTTGAACCCTATCATGATGACACAAATCTCTCGACGTATCGCATAACCATGTACATGTAGGTAGAGCAGACATCCTCTTCCGCAAGTTTGCGCATGACAATATTGTCAGCATTGCTTAGTCTGTGGCTAATTTGTTATACCACGTCGATGGCAAACAAGCGTTATGGCCCACCTGAAACACACACAAGTTCAGATTCAGATTCAGATTGAATCCATTAATTGGCTTCAAGTCCGAATGGAAGATGCATAAACTTGTACCACCCACTAGGTACTGTAGGTGTAGGTAAGTACCTTACTAATTCCGTAAAATACGGCGGTAATACGTACGGTCTTAACAAATCTAATTTATGAAACTAAAGTCAGAAACTTACATTTTTTTATGTTTATATGTATTTAACTGCGCCAATCAGCTAATCCCGGATTTCCCAGCTTTCTCCAAAAACCTTTCATTATTGATACCGAAGTTGCATCATCGGGATCACCGGCTGTTGTTGAATATAAGAGAAACTTTCATTTGCATGCTGCTTGCAGCTGCTGCTGGGCGTAACGGACCGTAACGTAACTGTTCAATATTGGTTTTCTGTCCGAGATTAAACGAGATACAAAATACTTTGTTATGAAAATTTGCGTCGGTAGGGGAAGGGTCATACCTACAGATTGATTATGATTAAAACAAAAGTCGTCTCTCCTTTAATGTTTTTAGCGCCTAAAAATATGTACAATAGCCCAGCTAGCACGATAGGTTTTATCACGTATTACGGCGAAAATGTACTGAAACGTCACGTAACGATAAAATATATCGTGCTAGGGCCTTAGAAGACGCTTTTTATGCGGCTTAAGAGTCCAACACTGTTGTTTACAGAAAAGACGCGAACCTAAAGTCTAATCCTTTTGACGCTAAACGTACGGCCTTGGAGGTCTAAATATGATCGTACCAGGGTGGCCCAAAAATACGTTGATTGGAATTATTAGAAATTACCTCATTACGTACTTTCACGATTGCACAATATGACATCAAAAAATATGCTATTCGGAAAAGTGGAGCGATGCCTCGATCCGAGTAAACCACACCGTGAAAGATACACTAATGTCTACCCCGCACCCCGCAGCCCGCACGTGAACACGAGGTGCATGTTGCAACGCTCTTTTGGAAAGTTTTTATTGATTAATTTTGATAAATACCCAACTAAGTTAATTAAGTTTAATTAACATTTCCTTTAGTGAGATTTTAGATGACGTAAAAATCATAATTTAAACGTGTTTGTGTCAATTAATAATGTAGGTATGTTTGAATAGGGTGACGTAGCTAAACCCAGAAAAAAGGATCCAACTTTGGATTTTTCTAATCGATGAAATTTTAAGCAATACTCGCATCACATCGCTGAAAGACGCTCACTGCTACATATTAGGGCTCCTCCAAAAAGTGCCATACGAGGGCCAAACTGAAAGTTTCGGAAATAGAATAAATAAGATATGCAGTTAAATTGAATACTATATTTTTTTATGGTTTTTCAAAGTACTCTCCTTTATACTTTATGCACTTTTCCATGCGTTCAAACCAGTCGTTAAAACACTTATTGAGCACTGAAAAAGGGGTCGACAAATGGCCATTTTAAAAGCCTCCACTGTCCACTGTGTCTGAAACTAGTGACCACGTAACTTATTCTTGATTTTGGGGAATGTGAAAAAGTAGTTGGGACTTAGCTCGGGACTGCATGGAGGATGGTCCAGTAGTTCGACCTTTTCGCCTTCAAAAACAAATGAGTATCTAAACTCATTTGTTTTCCGAGCGGACTGAGGGCTGGCATTGTCGTGTGTCGTGGTGAAGGATGATGCGGCGACTAGAGTTTGGTTTCCTAAGTTCAGCAAAGACACTCGGCAAACAAATACTTGTATACCAATCGGCATTGACCGTTCTACGATCTTCAAGAGGAATAGTAGCCACGTGACCCGATTCAGAGACAAACGTGGCCACCATCTTGGCCGTGCTGCGAGAGTTCAACTATCAACTATTGTCGGCTTGAGCTCGTCTTCGTAAACCCATACTCGAGATTGGATGTTAGGTCAGGCTCATATGCGTATATCCACGATTCTGCACCTGATACGAGATTAAAAACTGCATCTCAGCTTCCTCCGTTGAATTTATTCAATGTTTTGCAGCCCCAATTGACACGAGTCATTTTCTGTTCGCCAGAAAATAAGTGAGGGATCCAACGGGAAAACAACTTTTGCACGCCTAATTCTTCCTGTAAAATAATTTGTATCTGACTGATTCCAGTCCACAAAGACTCCAGAAAATCCCGATATGTCATGCTATGACATGCCGCTTCTTCTATCAGCTGACACACAAGATGTACGTTTTCTTGCGTAACTACCGATTTTGTCGAACTTCACGCGCGTCGTCCGTGAGGGATACTCGGCCACGCTGAAATTCTGAATACCACCTGTAATCTGTATATTGTCGTCTTTGGAGGTATTGACAGTAATCATCCGGTTTCCACATTATTTTTGTGGTAATCCACTTTTAAAGTCATAATAGTAGCATAGCTATTTTTACTCAATGACCAAAGAGAATATTAAACGACTTGAAAAAACAATTGAAACCGAACCATAGTTTTTTTTTCTATGTGGCCAGTGTGTTAATATGATGAAAAGTCGTAATTCCCGATACGTTCTGTGCTACCCGCATCCAGCGGACAAGCAATCATGTTTCGGTTAAGTCAGACATAGCTACAATCACATGGTCAAGATAAATATATCTGAACATCAGTCTTTATTGTTTCCTAATTTGGTCAGAACAGCGTTTCAAAGAACGCGATATTCTCTAATGCACGCTTCTCCTAGATATAGTTACCTTACCACTACGCTTTGTCGCATTTTCTCTTCCGATATTGAATGAAACCGTTTTAGACTTTATTGATCAAAATGTCCGTCGAGTCAACCCGTTTTAGAAACACTAAAATAGTGTCTCTACTCTCTACCAGACTTGTTCCAGCGGCCCACGTCTGCAGCAACCTATAAAGTTCATCTGCATTAATTACCTTCGCCTTGACGTTAACTGAAACAATTTTCCGTGGAGACCGCCCCCGCTCTCTAAATTTGGCGCAAGTGGAAATCCATTCATGGAATTATACGAGTTACGAGCGATTTCCGCTACGAGACGGGAAAGTGCTGCTACACGCTACGGCGTAGCACATGTAGCGTTGTTCGGCCTCGAATGGGGCAACGTTGGCCGCTTGGAAAGATTGAATAGAAAGTTCGAGTGTCTCGTGCTTTACACATTCACTGGCAAGAATCGCTACGCGCTACACGCTACGCTCGTAGCCGATCCTGTAGTTTTCTTGTTGTGTAGCGGAAAGCGACCGCATAAGCGCCCGCTAGGCGGGTGGGTTCCTGGCAGTGAAAGTTTTAAGAGGGCTCGTCGCCGGTAATACAGGTTTTCGGTCAGTCACGTCATGTCAGTGCAGATCTGTTCTATGCGCGTGCGCGGCTACATTTAAACGAGTGCTTCCTGATTGGCGCAAGATGCGCGCGGGAGCGCGGCGGAATGATAAAGGATCCCTCATACTTTCTCTATGTATTAATTACCCCAATTCCTTGGAATACAATACTACTGCGCAATTATACTGATAGAAACCTGGGCGACATTAGTAAGCCCTCGGTAAAGTACAAAATACCGCATCGATATACTCAATCATCGCCGTCTTGTCGTCTTATTTAAAAATTCCATTGACGTCAAACAAAAACTGAAATACCTAATTAGGGTTCACACCGAGCGGGTAAAGTGTTAACGACACGATAGTGCCACATTAGGGAGCTTGTACCGGCGCCATCAAATATCTACAAACTAAGGGGTCCTCAAATATATTAATGACGTTTATTTATACATAATTCAAAAAACCGCAATTTAATTGTAGTGATTCAAAATAAAATAAGCACTTTGGGCCGAGACATTACACTAAGCACTAGCTTTTCACGCCTACTGCGAGGAAATAATTATAATTATAAATCAAATTAATTTAAACATCGCACGAATAGTTGCCTGTTCGTGTGATGCCCAACTAGCCCAGCTTTGAAGCCTGAATTCTGACCATCTTTAGGCACTTTCCGAGCAGCGGCGTCAAAAACTTCATTTGGGTCTTTTTTTCGTACATTATCCATAAAGAGTGGCGTTTGTTAATAGTTAAGATTAGTAAGCGTAAATCTATGTCAAGATACAATTCAAAAGTGGCTACTCCCTTGATTTGTCCGATCCCATAATATTTGGATTGGACAATCAAAGCGTGCGTTCGTGGCTTTTAAAATGCTGCCTAAGAGTCCACAGTAAGCTCGGCCGAATTACACGACCTTCCCATACAAACGTAGTTACGCTCTCATTTAAAACTACGTGTTTATATCTAATAATAAAAATGTTTATATCTCAATTTATTATAGAATTAAAAAAAATGAAAATCGACACTTCTAATCGTATTTTTACGACTATGTCCACAACTTTTCAAATATTTCAGATTCTTTTTTTGTATCGGCAACCTAAGTAGCACTGCTATAGTAAAAATTGGTAGTTAAAGATACGATTAGAGGTGTCGTTATTTTTTTTTAATTCTATTATAAATTGAGATATCAATTACATATATTTTTTCCTCGAGTAGTCATGAGCAGGTCCATCTTCTGGTGCCAGCTTATCGTTGAATTTTGGAACACGTTGTATATATCTATTAAATATTTTGTCACCTAGTACCCTTAACACAAGCCTTATTGACCTTATAGTATGTCTTCAAAGCCTTGGGGAATACGTTACTCTAAGCCTTAAGAAACTGTTTTATTGATGTGTGTATATCATCTGTACGAGTTGCACTCTAGAGGAGAACAGCCCGGACAGCCGTAGTCGCTTTCCGCTACAGACGGGGAAAACCACGCGATCGGCTACGAGCGTAGTGCGTAGCGATTTTGCTTTCGGGGCCAACAAGGAACGCTGCGCGTGCTGTGCTGCGCTACGTCGTAGCGCGTCGCAGCCTTCTACCGCTTTGCCGCGGAATATATCTGATTTGTGTAAGATTGTTCCCTAATATTTACTATTTTTTTATTTAACACAGTAAAAGAGCAAGGTTTCCAAGTTCTTCAGCCAACATAAATTATGTATGCAAGTCTATTCTTTCTTGCCACCGCATTTCTAGTAGCTTCCAAGCGACCAATCCGCTTGGATGCTACTATACCCAAATTATCATCTAAAATGTAGTCTATTTTGTCACCATTAACCGGTGCGGCGTCCTATCGGAAAGGCACCCGAAGGGCACAGTCACCCAGGGTCCCATAAGTCAGGTGAGCGGTGGCTGAATGAATGAACCATCGATTTCCACTTGACCCGCCTTAACCTCTCATTTATTTTGAGCTGCGATTTGCGTGTACTGACGTCATGATCTCAGGGTGAGCCCCCAGACGTATCTGGGTAGATCACGCAAATGGGATTATATGTGCACATGCACACGTAATCTGTCCTCTACAGAGCACATTTTTTACGTGACAGATAAAAAAAAGAATGTATCGTACAAAGGGCGGACTTAATGCGGTAAGGATTATCTACCAGTCAACCTTTGGGCAAAGCAGAAATTGGTGGCAGAGTTCTATTATTTTTCGACGTTTGATGAAGGAGTGTTCTAGAACATAATCTAAATTACTTTTTTAAAAAGTATTTTATATTTACCTGGGTAGACCCCAATTTTAAAAGATAAGCAAATCGGGAAACAAAATTCGATATTATTAAATAGGAAAATCATATACTCGTAGGTACTTTATCACGAACAATTGTTAAATGTTTTTAACCCATGACTATATTCGGACATGTCATGGTGACAGCTATACTACGTCTTTCAGGCACTGGCACTCTTGGTTTCCATAAGCCGCGTCCAGACGAGTAAAATCGTGTGATTTTGGCCCGTCTGGATGAGTGTCGGATGCACGGTGGCCGGCAAAACCAAAGTCACTCAATAATAGATTGTTTTTGACCTTCCTCAGCCGTCCGCCGCGCTTGGTCGCCTGGCGTAGGCAATACAAATCACGATACATACGACGTCTATTGAGATATACGTCTATGAGCAGTCATTCAAGACATCCACCTTAAACGTAGCTTAATAAAGTAATATTATATAATGAAACCGTCTGCAAAAATGCGGGGGTGGATTTCGACTTCACTTGACTGACGTACTTAATACGAGTATATGTATAACGGGTGTTGCCAATTGAGGGTAAAAGTACACTGTCTAATGAATTTATTCAATTTGTCAAATGTATTTTCAATGTTGTGTAGGTTGTGTCGTGACGGCGTCTACGGGGCATTATTAAATTTAGTTGCAATTACCAGACAGATATACCTAGTTGCAATTACAAGACTCCACCTTACTATTAATAAAACAGCACGGTTCCTTAAATAAAAATGGATGGGTAGGTAGGTCGCGGCAAGGGCGTTAAATTAGGTTAGGGCAGCCAAAAAAGGGGGGCTCAGGGACCAAGCCCCTCGCAGTAAAAAACAAAATATCGTAACAATTGTATTATTTGGTAGGTTAGGTTAGGGTTAGCTTGCGTCTCTTAGAGCGTAAATAGTCACCCCGCGAAGCGGGGTGACGTCGACACGCTGGCGGTTGGGTTAAAATTGCGACCTCTACACAAATTCATTCAAATTACAAAAAAGTTGTTAAATTATTGTGTATCATATACACCATTGAAATAAAGGTGCAAATGATTTGTCATTGAAGAGTTCCTCTGCTGATTAACCGACGGACTAGATATGGTAAATTAAATATTGACGATACAAATCATTTGCCTTATTTTGTTTTGGTTAAAACATTATGCCAAGTAACATATTTGACTGAAAGAAATTTGGACAAAGTACCAGTTGATAAACGAGATATTGCCTATACATGAATATGCCAAACATTAGGTTTGCGTAAGAATTATTTGTCAAGTATTAATTTGGCAAATGAAATTCTACGAATCATTTTTTGGGAAGTGATAATTTGTCAAACATTTTTTGGTAAAACATATAGGTAAGTTATAGCTTAGTGAAACGGGTCGCAGCTGGACTCTCAAAAAGCACTTTCAAATTATTCACTTAAAATCTAATAGGTATTCTCTTTGCCTTTCACTGAACCTTCAACAGCGTGCCTTCAAAGCCTTCGGGAATACGCTACTCTAAGCCTTAAGAAAGTGTTTTATTGATGTGTGTATATACATTTGTACGAGTTGCACATAACATATTCTACTGACTCTGTGAGCTGTAGAACGCGCATCCTGTACACAAAGTAAAAAAAGTATACTAAGTATATTGACAAAAAGGAAACATCATTATCGAACCTGCTCACAAGAATCGGCTGAGAAATTCGGGGCCAACAAGGAACGCTGCGCGTGCTGTGCTGCGCTACGTCGTAGCGCGTCGCAGCCTTCTACCGCTTTGTCGCGGAAATACACTCACATGTGAGTCGTTGGCCTTGAATGGGTATACTATCCTTTTACCGCTTTGTCGCGGAAATACACTCACATGTGAGTCGTTGGGCTTGAATGGGTATACTATCCTTTTACCGCTTTGTCGCGGAAATACACTCACATGTGAGTCGTTGGCCTTGAATGGGTATACTATCCTTTTACCGCTTTGTCGCGGAAATACACTCACATGTGAGTCGTTGGCCTTGAATGGGTATACTATCCATTTACCGCTTTGCTGCGGAAATACACTCACATGTGAGTCGTTGGCCTTGAATGGGTATACTATCCTTTTATCGCTTTGTCGCGGAAATACACTCACATGTGAGTCGTTGGCCTTGAATGGGTATACTATCCTTTTACCGCTTTGCCGCGGAAATACACTCACATGTGAGTCGTTGGCCTTGAATGGGTATACTATCCATTTACCGCTTTGCCGCGGAAATACACTCACATGTGAGTCGTTGGCCTTGAATGGGTATACTATCCTTTTACCGCTTTGCCGCGGACATACACTCACATGTGAGTCGTTGGCCTTGAATGGGTATACTATCCTTTTACCGCTTTACCGCGGAAATACACTCACATGTGAGTCGTTGGCCTTGAATGGGTATACTATCCTTTTACCGCTTTGTCGCGGAAATACACTCATGTGAGTCATTGGCCTTGAATGGGTATACTATCCTTTTACCGCTTTGCCGCGGAAATACACTCACATGTGAGTCGTTGGGCTTGAATGGGTATACTATCCTTTTACCGCGTTGCCGCGGAAATACACTCACATGTGAGTCGTTGGCCTTGAATGGGTATACTATCCGTTTGCCCAACTAAAGTAGAGCCGGAAGGAAGGGGTACGACGTGTATGTTGTATTTACGTGCGTTCCACCGTAACGTTCAAGATAATGAACCGAATTGATGAATCAGGGTATCAATCAATTCCAAAGTAGGCCCTGGTGACATAGGCCATTTACCTTTTTTGGGGTTACATTACAGTCTTGGGCCAGTGAAAATGAAGATTAATAAGAATGCCTGACTTAAGTTGACTGAGTTTCGAGACTTGGCCTATTGTGTATATGGAATGTTGATGTGGTTTTTTTTTCTGTAGTCGGGATTCAGTTTATTGAACTGTTTATGCTTGTTGCCAAACATCGTCGATATCCGTTCTCCCACTTTTGCGCGACGAGGTGTACTCGTAACAACCGTCCAAATGCTTTTATAAAAGAAAATCCTAAGGAATTTACCCTTCCCTAAGTTCTTCATGAATCTTTCATACAAAATTTGTGATATCGCACCTAAATATTGCGTAAAGGATTCCTGAAGCCTCAACAGTAAGGGCTAAGTGAATAAGTTGCACAACTTTTTCCATTTGAGGTTTTTTCTAGGGATTTACGGGAAGAAAATGCTTACTACATTGGGTTCTTATAAGTTTTGGCCCGTTCCGTTTCTAACGACCACTTTTTTTAAATATCACGTTGGTGGCAAACAAGTGTACGGTTGGGCTGCAAGAAAGCGGTTACTGTAGCCTAGGGACGCTTGCAACTTCACGGGTCACGCATGCGCGTTGCCGACCTGTTAAAAGCCTGTACACTCTTTTCTTGAACTTTCTTTCTTTATTTTAGGTAGCTAGGTACACAGCTGCTTCTACATTATAATAGATCAGCGATATCGAAAATAAACCATAGAAATCTAAGTAGCGCCGCCAAATGAGTGCCATTGTGCCATTGCCATTATGCGGGCGGGGTGTTAAAGCGATACCAGGTGCCGTTTAGTTCGAACATAAAAATATACCGGGTTTTAGACACGTATTTGGGTAGAAATTTGTAAGGGCCTTACATTCTATGGTTTTTTCGTTAGTTGAGATCAGGTAAATTACATAGCACTTAAACATTGCCAGAATCCAGTAAATAGGCAAATATCTGAACATAATTAAGGTTCATTAACCTTCTCAGTGCAAAGCACGAGACACAGCAGCGCTACGGGCGCTTTAGCTATGTATGGAGTTGAAGCTGCTACGGTCTACGCCGTAGCACGAAGCGTAGCATTGCGATGAATGTTAGTCAAGCCTTAACACATTCAATACTACGAGTATTGTCGCTATATCAGAATCACACTACACGGAAAAAACTTGAATCAAGGCATCAATTACTGATTATGTGATATCCATCTTGGATTAAGATGATTCTCTCGAACCAAGACGAAATAGTTATTTACGATAGTGCCGAGAATAGGACATTCGCAACGAGTGGTGATAAATTATATATAAATCGACACGAGTTGCGAATTACCTATTCGCACGTGTATCGTACAACGTTTTACTGTACATATGGTTCTTTAAAGTTTCGACATATGCACGGAAAGTGCTCTTTGCCGCACTAGTGCGGTACTGTGAACAGGTTTTAGGTATAGTTTATTTTCCCATCCTGCGACATTTTGTCCGAACCCCACTGACAAATTCATGTTCCACTCAGTTTTAATGCGCACGAAGGCCACTCACGTCCCGGCGGTCACGGCATGTCTGTATTAAATTAAGTACTTTCATTACCTTTAATTATACCTCAATTATTCTAACCTAAACGGAATTAACGTTTTTCAAATTACTGTTATAAAATAAAACATTGTCATACATAGATTAATAGCGATACTCATTAAGTGTGTACATATTCTTTGTGAGGCACCTATATGGGGTCTCTGTTAGTAGGCAATTTTGGCTACAATGCGGAAACCGAGGTTTCGGCCTTCTTTATGGGACGAAACGCTCACGCCTGTACATTAACACTCGTATCAGAAAGAGAAGACAATATACATACCTCTTTGAGACTGAAGTCCATTAACCAACAACGCTGTATATTGCTAGTTATTACATACACTGTCACGACCCCTCACGCAACATTCACCCCTTATGGCATTTTTTGTCTCTAGTACCTATGAGTATTTCCACTAATATGGAACCTATCTCGACTGGATTACGTACCTAACATCATTGAAGTAAAGAAATCAATTATAGTTTACTAGCTTCTGCCCGCGACTCCGTCCGCGTGGAACTCGTTTATATCGCAACTCCATACAAACTTTTACCCCCATTTCACCCACTTTGGGGATGATTTCGGGGATAAAACTATCCTATGTAACTCTCCATCCCTTCAACGATCTCCACTTAAAAAAACACGTCAATCCGTCGCTCCGTTTTGCCGTGAAAGACGGACAAACAAACAAACAAACACATACATACACTTTCCCATTTCCTGTTTATCAGATTTTATTTGAAGTGCGTTATATCAAAATGTTACAGATTTAAAACATATTCATTCATATTCATAATTTTATTGATAAAGCAGGTAGTTGTTTACACGTCAAGATTTCGTACAAAATATTGGATTACGTTTAACTAAATGTCAAATAATAATCCAAGTACCATACAAAGGTCAATCACAATTAATACCATTTCACAGCAATATAATGCTAAAAATAAGATTCATAGTTAAAATACATAAATAGTACACATGGATTTTACGTATTATTACATTGTGTGTATGTGGGTCGATACACCTTTTCAAAAAATTCGTCGACGGTGTAGCAGGTCATCTCTAGTAACATTTTTTTAATTTTGTTAGCGAATGTGATGTCACTAGGGGCGCATCTGATGTCGGCAGGTAACGCGTTGAATAGCTTGACTCCCAACAAAAGCAGATTTCCCCCTCGCGTGCTTCTACCTGACTGCTGCTCACGAGTTTTATACGAGCTGATATTACTTCTAACAAACCTACACGCTTCCAAAATGTAGACACTAGGTAATGTTAGGATTTTGTGCATAATGAATAATGGAAGTGCTGAGTGGTCGTAAGGTTTCCCAGTGATTATTCGTATTGCTCGCTTTTGGAGCTTGAACACTCGCTCGCGATCAGCAGCCGTTCCTCAAAGGTCCACACCATAAATCAATATCGAATGAAAATACCCGTAATAAGCTTTTTTTATATTTTCGTCCGAAAGTGTCGGGGCAAGTCTCGATAGTGCAAAGGCCGCTGAAGATAATTTGTCGCACATACTGTCTATGTGAGCTGACCATGTCAGACCAGAATCTATGGTGAAGCCTAAGTATTTAGATTGGTCAACTTGGGGTATCAGGGTGTTGTCAATGCTTATTTTTAACTCTCTATGGGACTTTCGAAGTTGGAAATGGATCAAGTTGGTTTTCTCTACATTTAACACCATCCCGTTGGCACGGAACCACCTTGATATCTTGGTCATAACATTAGTCAGTTTCAGCGTAAGGTTTTCAATGCTATTATCGTTGACTATTATGCAAGTGTCATCCGCGTAAGTTACGTATTCGGCATCGGAGCTAGCAGCCGTGATGTCATTGACAAGCAACAAGAATAAATAATTACCAATTGTCGATCCCTGGGGGACTGCACACTCGCCTGTCGGATCCAGACCTGACTTAGAGTTCGGGACGTGGGTGCGCTGCACTCGGTTTTTTAGGAACGACGCAATTAATTTGTGGAAGCTACCCTTCACTCCATAGTACCACATTTTTTGTAAGAGGAGTTGGTGATCGACCATCTCGAAGGCGCGCGACAGATCGCAGAAGACGGCAGCAACCTGCCGGCCGCCGTCGAGGTGGGCGAGCACCCTCGCCTTCAAATCGCGCGCCGCACTTACCGTCGACCGTCCCGCTTGGTACGCGTACTGGTGTTTATTGAGGATGTTATTATCCACAAGGTGATTCATGATTCGCTTACTTATTAATTTCTCGAAGACTTTGGAGACAATCGGTATCAGCGCGACAGGCCTAAAGTTCTTAAGAATATGCATCTCGCCTTTTCCCTTGTAGATAGGTTGAATTTTAACAATCTTGAGAGGATCAGGGTACACTCCTGCGAAGACGCAATCATTAAGCAGCTTCAGTAGTAATGATACCAAGGTAGGTGGGAGGTACCTGAGTATGTTGTAGTCATATCATTGCTGTCTTTGGACGGTTTACATTTTATTTGCTTCAATGTTTGAATAGTTTCGTGGAGGGTAAAAGGTCTAAATTGGAATTCGGAGAGCTCAGCCGGTAAGTATTTTTCTAGGTAAGCAATCGCATCCCTAGGACATGGTTTCGGATTGTGGGCGTTAGCAGTAGTGTAATACCGGTTTAGTGCTTGCGCGGCAGCGGTCGCACGCGCATCAGCGCTGTCGCCCTCCGACCTGCTAACGAGTACGTCTAGCGCTCCACTCCCGCGTTTGTTGTTATTGTGGGTCTCGGATGCTATAATGCGCCACACGCCCCGACACATCATGTCGTCACAAAATTATATTTGTTTGTTTATATACTTTGCTCGAGTTTGTTTTAGTTCGAGGGAATAGCAGGACTCGAGTCCTAGTAAGTGCGAGAACATATCGACATTACCCGTAGATAAATTTTGTTTACAAAGATGAATCTGGTTACGCAATTGTCGCAAAGTGTCATTGACCCACACATTGTACCTATTTTTACGAGGCACTTCGTCACTGGGAAATGTACATCAAAAGAATGTTTCATAACATTTAAAACAGACTCGCATTGTTTACTAGGACATACGTTTTTCGCTAACAAGGTGCTCCAGTCGTAAAAAGATAAACTTTGTGTAAAACTATTTATTTTCTCACTTGAAAAAATACGCTTTGGTATATGGCGTGTTTTTAAATCATTTCTACATGCATTTACTACAATACTTGTACGTAAGTGGTCAGATACATTCATTTGTTTACAGGATAAGCCCTTAATGTCAGTTTTAGGTAAGTTAGTGTATATGTGGTCGATACAGGTTTCTGTTGATATTGTTATTCTAGTCGGTTGGTGTATTTGTTGTTTAAACCCACATTGTTTTAAGATGTTACATAATGATTTAGTGTTATTATTCTTGGTAAGAACATCGATATTAATATCACCTACTATACAAAATACAATACAAAATACAAATTATTTATTCTGCAAATAGGCCACAAGGGCACTTTTACATGTCAAACGGTAGTTTACAATAAAAATAATAATCTTACAATAAAAGATTATAATCTAACACAATAATAATTTAAAATTTGCACATTAACGACTGATATAACAACACACTAAATGTCACAAAGTAAATGAAAACAAAACAAAATACGACCATTACATTCGATTAGAATAAGGTCTGTGCATTAACAGAAAGTTAATGATATTAATTCAGTATTCCAGAGATGTATAAGGTCTCTGAGCGTCCAAATACAATCAATAATTATTCAATGTTCGTAGAGATGTATACGGTCTCTAAGCGTCAAAACAAAACAATAAAAAAAAAGGAATATTAATGTAATATTGTCAGTGATGTACATGGTCAATAACAATAAAACGTGTCAAGATCGGAATGATGTCTCTCGTCAATACGATAATAATAAAATAACACTAGTATTTAAGAAGTTGGGTACTATGCCCTTGCAAGCATGAACAGTCCGGACTCCACAAACAGCACCCGATCACGAGTATGACGCATATCTCAGCCATCGCCTCCCTCAACCATATGTTAGGGAAGGTGGCGACCCGATCAACGACGCCACCGTAAGCAAAGCCCTTTAAGCGAGCATGACATATTCAAGCCACCGGACAATGTTAAAAAGCAAAGATTAATAAGCGACTTGCTCGGCGAGAAACAGCATTACGTGCTCTCTTCTTACATAAAATGGAACAATTATTTCAGGTAGATACTTATAATGTGTATTTAGGTATATTCCTAATAGAATTAGCCTACTACTGGCTTAAAGGCATTTTTGTCGTTTAAGAAATCGTTGACAGTATAATACGCCTTGCTTAGCAAATTACTTTTAACATGAGACTTAAATTGACTGAACGGTAAATTAACAATTTCGGTGGGTATTTTATTATGAAAACGTATGCAGTTCCCCACGAACGACGTGCTAACCTTGCGGAGACGACTGGCCTTCACTGCGATCTTGTTTTTACTTCTGGTGTTGTAGTCGTGGATATCGCTGTTGAGTTTGAACTCGTGAAGGTTTTTTCGCACATACATGATATTCTCAAGAATGTATTGGCATGCTACAGTAAGAATGTTTGCCTCCTTAAATTTGTCCCTGAGAGATTCTCGAGCTTTTAGTTCGTATATGGAGCGTACAGCGCGTTTCTGTAGCACGAATATGGTCTGGATATCAGCTGCTTTCCCCCACAACAGGATTCCGTAGGACATAACACTGTGGAAGTAACTGTAGTACACCAGCCTGGCGGTCTCAACGTTTGTTAACTGTCTTATGCGTCTTACTGCATAGGCTGCCGAACTAAGTTTTCCGGCTAGGGCGGTAATATGTGCCTGCCATTGTAGTTTTGAGTCCAAGGTGATACCTAAAAACACTGTTCTATCTTCAATTTCCAGTTCATCACCCTTTAATTTGATCTTGGTATTGTTTACCTGCTTGACATTAGGTAAAGTGAATCTGATACACTTTGTTTTCTTGGAATTTAGCAGTAAATTATTTGCTGTAAACCATTTCACAACAGTGTTGAGTGCATCATTAATATCATCGAAGTTTTCCTCTTTCCTGTCTACCTTGAAGATAAGCGAAGTGTCGTCTGCGAATAACACTATATCATGTTTATCTTGCAACATATTTGGTAGGTCATTGATGTAAATCAGAAACAGAAACGGACCCAGAATCGAGCCTTGGGGAACACCAAGAGCAACAGTTGTCCCTGCTGATTGGGTCCCATTGATGACTACTCGTTGTGTTCTCTCCGAGAGATACGATGTCACAAGATCAAGAGCACCGTTTTTAATTCCATAATGTTTCAACTTTCTGATTAAGTTCTCGTGATCAACGCAATCAAATGCCTTTGATAAATCACAGAACACTCCAATAGCATCTTGAGCCTCTTCCCAGGCATCAAAAATATGTTTAATTAGTACCACACCGGCATCAGTGGTAGAGCGACCCTTAGTGAATCCGAACTGGTTGGTAGTGAGCAGTTTATTGCAACTAAAGTGGGACATAAGCTGATGGAGAATAAGCTTCTCAAAAACTTTGCTTAGTGCCGGTAGTATTGATATTGGCCTGAAGTTGGTAGGGTCAGTTTTCGTTCCTGATTTAAACAACGGGATAATTTTACTGTGTTTCATGAGGTCAGGAAATACTCCAGTATCAATACATTTATTGAAAATATTAGCTAAGAAAGGTGCAATTGATTCTACAATGGAATGTAATACTTTGACTGAAAGGCCCCAAAGATCTTCAGTTTTCTTTAAGTTCAACAATTTAAACGCTTTTATAAGAATAAGTGGGGTCACGTGACTGAATCTAAAGATTTCTGTACATTCCGTTACATTTGCTTTCAATAACGATTCAGCGACATCTGGTGATGAGTTTAAAGACTTCGTGGTCTCAACGGGTACGTTAGAAAAGAACCGCTCAAAATGATCCGCTACTTCGTGGTCAGAACTTACTAAAGTATCATCAATTCGTAGGCTGTAGTGCGGATCTCTTATCTTGCGTTTCCCAGTTTCAGTGTTTATATATTATTACAACTTTATTCTCGCATATTACATTTAGATTAAATAATTGATATAATTTAGAGAAAAATAAGTCAATGTCACCGTTCGGAGGTCGGTACATACACACTACAATAAGGTCCAGGTTTATAATTTCAATTGCACAGACCTCAAATTGCTTCTCCACTGAGAGCTCGGATACTTCACGTCGCTCAATGGTCGTTATGCCAGACTCGACGTAGATGCATGCCCCACCTCCTATGCGCGAGGGTCTGCAGTATTGGGCACGAAGACAGTAGTCCATTATGTTGACGGAGGATATTTGCGCGGATGTTAGCCAATGCTCAGTCAGACACAACACGGCCACTCGATCGCGAAGTTGTAATTCACACTCTAACTTATATGTTTTGTGTTCAAGTCTATTTATATTTTGGTGGAGAATTGTGACTTGATTCTTGTTAGACTTGTAGCTTTTTGAAGTCGGTGGCAACGTCGGGGTCGGCAGGGGTGTCGGCGGCGGCGGCGGCAGAGGCAGCGGCGGCGGGGCCGGTAGCAGCCTCGGCGGCGGCGACAACACCGTCAGCGGCGACGACGCCGTCAGCAGCGGCGGAACGTCGTCGGCGGTTGTGGGGCGCGCCGCTCGCACGCCCGGCGCCGTGTCGAAACCACTCACGAACCTCTGTTGGCGGTGGCCAGTTATCACCTTTCATAAGTAGGTTAAAACTACTTGCAGACACCGTTATCGCAAAAGATGCGTAGTGATTGTGCTTTAGCCGTAGTTTGTCCACAGTGCAGTCAGTGACCCCGCACTTTTTTTGGATGTAGGATCTAATAGTATCAGGAGTCGTGTTTGTTGCAAAAAAGCATGCGTGATTTTTTTTTTGCACATTCAGTAGTTTTTAATTCGCTATCGACCGGTCCAGATCCAGTGACAGCCTTGTGGCGCGGTCTGTTTTGCATGCGGCCCTTGCTGTAAATCACGTCTCGCCATTCTTCATTGACTGCTGGTTCTATAGGGTCGTTGTTGCCAGTGGCATTGTCAGTTTTTGATTTGGGTGGGCTCTGTGCACTACACGTTGAGGTAGAATTAGAATCATCCCCGTTGCTGGGAGTGTCATGCGCGTTGCATTTCGGCAATTTCGAAGATGAGGCCGAGTCACTATAGGCAGTTTGATTAACTTTATTCGCCGTGGGTAGTGAGTAGCGCCGCAGTTCGTTAAAAGTGGGTAATGCTCGGGTAGGCCCGGTCGGCGGTTTGAACTTGGTCGCGGCTACATGCAGAGGATTTTTTTCTCGCATCTTCGGTGCGATCGATCCGTTAGGTTGATTGTTGCATGCATCTTTATCACTGCATTTCTTGCATATTTGTTGAGCATTTTCTAACTTGTTTATTTTAATCTCTAACTTTTTCAGATCAGCGATTACACATCCAATTTTTTCGTCAATCGGTAATAGGAACTTTTTAATCACTTTTTCTAACGATTCTATGGTGGATTTTGACATTTCGCCCCAAAAAAAGATAGCTCGCGTTAACAAAAAGACGCGCACTCGTTCGCGGTCAATGACACACTGTGAGACACAACAGTAAAGAGTACATCCACATCTTATGTTAAGCTTTCCCATTTATAATATTAAGTATGGATATGGATTTCATATAGGACTAGAGTAATCGTCCGTTAATCCGAATGCAATATCAAGGAAAACAATTTCGTAAGTGAACGTAAAAATAGTTACAGAAGTAAGTAGGTACAGTTGTGTCGTACGCTATGTCAAGTGATGAATGGTCGAAATAAGTAACACTGCAAATATTATATCCCTTTGATATCCTAGGATATCTATCTAAATATACGAATAAACGTGTTCGTATTATTTTCTGTTCCCCAGCCGTCCTTTAACAAAATATGAACTAAACTGGCAGGAAATTCGAGATAAGTGTGGGGCGTGGGTCGGCTCAATAGGAAAGATAGCTTCACTAGTTTGAAAAAGGTCCTCAGACAGTTTTACTGCCTAGTACCGGAGTAACCATCACGCGTAGGTTTACGACTGTGACCTTTAAAAATGCATTTTACATTTTACTTCCCACGCCTTCGTCCTGTGACTCCATTCTATTCTGGAGCTCGCTACTAAAGTTTTGAGATTAATCGCGAATATTAAAGAGTGCGGTTTCGCTTTCACACATTTGGCACTGCCTTGGTGTAGGTAATAAAAAAAAACAGTAATAAAGGCTCTATTTATTTTATTTTATTTTATTTATGTATGGTGTAGGTAAGCGAGATGAGACCGGGTGCGTAACGATCGATATACATAAATACTTTTGATACATTTTCACTGGATATAACGATTAAAGGATATAGTGCACTTTTGATATAACAACATTTGATATATTCTCATGTAATATAATTATTAACAGATATAATGAATGTGTAATATAACAACTATTAATCTAACAGTCATAACGTACAACATAGGTGGGATATAACGTTTAGAGTAAAGCTCGACCTTTCCGTTCATATCCAACTTCTACCCTCAGAGCAAGACAAAAAGATAAACGGAGCATGACGAACAACACAGTGAAGCCGGTTTTAAACCAAGCTAAATAAGTTTAGCATACGCCCGACGCCCATGCCCATAAACAAATTAAATGGCAGATAACTCGAACCGGTCACCTTGATGGAATTGCGACACGTGCTGAAGATTTTTGTACAATTTTGTTTGTGTGTGAGAGCGAGTTCTAAGCTTATTTGGTTTGGTTGAAAACTGGCTTCAATAGAATGTTCGTAATGCTCTGTCTATACTTTTTCTTGGAGTCAGCTTGTGCCCTGAATGGTACAGTCAGCTAAGAATGTGGTCCACCACTTTTGAACTTTAATATACAAAGACTAGAGTCGAAAAGTGGTAGACCAATTTCTTGGCAAACTGTACTTTGTTTTACCACGTAATGTTCCCGATGTCTGCGAAACTCCTTCAAACTCCGCAAATTACGTTACCGCAACGCAAGGTCGCTAGAAAATGGTTCAACTTGACACATACACGTCGCATTTCAACTTGATTTTGATGAAAGCGGAACACGTGGCAATGAAATCGGAATGCAGTACGTACGTCGTAGATTGACCCTCTGAGGATTAACCTTCCTCCAGTAAAGAGGTTTACGGTATTGTAAAAGTTAACTGTCGCATGTAAGGGTTATGATACTTTGCCTTTGCCGGAATGTTTGTAAATCCTTGTAAGTATGAATAATTAGTTAAGTAAGTCTGAAAGATTAATTTAAGTATGACTGACGCTACACGCTACACCGTGCCAAACCTGAGCCAATTCCGAGCACTGATTTATTACGATAAATTGGTTCGCATTATCAGAATCACTACGTTTCTGACGATTTCCAAACAGACGAAACGCTTTTGTGTCAGAATTGGGACTGTGAAATAACTAACGTACTAAATTGCAGAGAATAATTGCAAATAGGAAGAAACCTCGAATTCTCAAATCAATAAATGGTCGCTGTCCAGTAACTATTCTTATTTGTCTACTCAGAAATGTATCGCGATTTGTCAGGTGACAATTATCAAGTGTTTAATCTAAATCTAAAAGCATCGTAGTAATCGAATTTGTGAAACAGCGGCCTGGTTGACCCCTGGTCAATCGCTCTGTCTATGAGGCGATGCTGAGCAAAGAGTAAAACTCCTTCGACGTAGTCCATTAACGCAATATCGCAGTGGAAGGGTTAAAAGCACTAACGAACAGTTCCATTAACGAGAATCTCCGTTCATTCAATTAACTCCAACTCTCGTTAGCAATCGGAGCGGGATAGAGTTTTACTTGTTTTTCAATACGAATATGGAACTAGCCGCTGGAACTGATTGAGTTAAAAAATATAAAGCTTGCTAAACGGAGTAGAAACAATGGAAAATATGTTTTATGTGGAATTTCTTTATGAACATTTTCACGAACTGTACACGGTATAAGGACGTAAAATGTGCGTTTCCGGCTTTGTTAAACACGAATCATTCTCCAAATTACAGCTACTCCGTCCACAAACCTACTGGGGTTAAATATTAAATAGTTACCCTACTTTCGGTTCTACTTATTTAGTAAATTCTAAGAAGTAAAGATGTGTTATGACGATTATTTGTACAATGCTGACAACAACAGTTGAATATCCGCAGTCATAATTTTCCATTGGTGAAGCAGCCGTAGTGCTGTGCGAATTATTAATCGATATCGACATTTTTATTGGAGTTGGAAAAATTGGATTATATTCATTTATTTCACGATTAAAATTACGATATAAAATACCATAAATGTCAAAATTACATGAATTCCTCCTGTGACCTTCAATCTTTGTATATTATGGCCCCATCATCATATCAGCCAGGAAGGCGCAGCGTGGGTAGGCCCCCGAGGTGGACTGATGACCTGGTAAAGGTTGCGGGAGTCCGCTGGATGCGGGTGGCGAGGGATCGGTCACTTTGGCACTCTTTGGGGGAACCTATGTCCAGCAGTGGACGTCTTTTGCCCCATCGGTACTGTCGAATAATTAATAATAAAAACTTACTTCTCAAGATGTCAAAACAAAACATACATACCTATACTATACTTACTTACACTCCCGCCTTCCCAGAAGCGGTACATTCAATGTGCCACTTCTAGCAATTGTGGGTTTTATGACTGAGAAACTGTGATATTTCAATGACAGGTTTTTAGCCTATCACTCACAACTCACCTAAACCCGATCACGTAGTCGTAAGAAAATAAACAGCTTACTACACTCGCGGACAAACAATACGGGTCGGTATAATACCGTCATATTTCCTTAAACTGCAAAGTTGTAATTTCTTTTTCACTGTCTTGATCTTTATTGAATTTAACATTTAAACTGCAAAAGTAACGTTACCAAGTTTAAATCGAACTCTTAAAAAACCATGAAAAAAAACAACGCAAAAATTCTCACTTTAGGATTAATAAAAATCATTGGTTCACTGGTTAATTAGTTTATTTTCCTTTTTAAAGTCGAGAGAATAACCTTAACTTGAATTTTTTTCCGTTACGCTCTCTGGAATCCTTTCTTTTTAAAAACCGTCCGCAGACTTGCGTTCCGGCCATACTGCCACTCGTCGCGTTCACTCATCGAACGTTATTGTTATTGTTGATAAATCGGCGTTCACAACCTCGATTATTTTACAGATCGCTAACATTATGTTGATATTTCTATCATAGGATCCCGGAAATAAACCTAATGATTATGAATAAAAACACAACAACAGATAATAAAAGCTTCAATCTAAATAAAAATAACGATAATAACTAGTAAGTATAAATATGACGAAAGATTTAAAAAATACTCCAAGGCGGAGTATTTAGTGTGTTTCAACTTGGCAGCAGCCGAGCCGGCATAACGTGAGGTCTGCCTCAAGGGTAGGGGTCGGGTGGCATAAAGTTTAAAGTCATATTTTTTATCGGCATACATGGATTCGTCATACTCATCATTCCGCATAACTGTAAATAGTCATACATTTATGCGCATAACTTTTTTAATCATAATGTTTAAGACCATACTTTGTAATGCGCATAAAGTTGATGCGCATAAAATTATTTGAGCATACTTTGTAATGGACATAAATTGATTGGTCATAAAATTGATGAGCATAACTAGGGTTTGCAATTCGAATATTCGAATATTCATATTATTCGAATATTCGTCATAAATATTATTCGAATAATACAACACGAACTATTCGAATTATTCGAATATTATGTATACTATAAAAAAATATATAATTACTGTTACACTTAATAAAACCTTTAGGAATCTATTTTTGCAGGTGAATGTTACATTAGATTTATAAGGAATTGATATAAAACACAAATATGAAAGACCCAAAACTGAATGAATTTTCTCCTTATCTAGAAGAACTCGTAATGATACTGGGAAAGTCGGCAACTCCACGTGTTAAAATTTTAATGCATATGCGAGAATCCCGGGACCCTTTTTCTATCTGCTAAATAATTAGTATTACTTTAAGTTTGTCTTCTTCTTCTACCTGGCGTTATCCCGGCCTTTGCCAGGGTCCGCTTTCCTATTCACATTCCTCCATTTTGCACGATTCTGGGCGTCTTCTTTTGTTAGACCGTTTTCGCTCATGTCGACCTTCACGACATCCAGCCATCGCTTCTTTGGTCTGCCGGGGAGTCGAGGGCCGTCGAGAACTAGGCCAAGGCATTTGTTCCCCACGTAGTCCGAGGGCCTGCGAGAGACGTGACCGAACCAACGAAGGCGACATTCCTGGAGCTTATTCGCTACGTCACGAACTCCGAGGCTGCCACGGATGTAGTCGTTACGAATGCGATCCGCACGCGTAACGCCGCAGATCCACCGCAACATCTTCATTTCAGTAACGCGAAGCTCCTGAATGTGCCTTCCAAGAACTGGCCACGTCTCGCTGCCATATAACAGAGGACTGGTCGTATGACGCACTTGTACACTATTAGCCCTTTGAGTCGAAGTGGTATTCTGCGATCGCAGATGACTCCTGTGACCTCTCGCCATTTAGACCAAGCCGCGCCGATGCGGGCTCGGATGTAGTGATCAATGGTCCCGGACACATGCAGTACTGATCCTAGGTATTTGAGCTTGACTTTGTCATCTGCATTCATGAGCAGCCACGGCGGCGGATCTTGTATTTCCGACGTGACGGCGTCAAGCACCACACTAAACAGAAATGGACTTAGGGCCGAGCCTTGGTGTACACCCCCTGTAATAGGGAAGGGTTTTGTGTCGCCAACGGCGGTCCTCCCTAGAGAAACCGAGTTGCGGAACATATCTCGGATGATGTCAATATACGAGTAGACCTGTGGCACGTTCTTCACCTTCAGTGCCCCTCAGATCATCTGACGTGGGATGCAATCGAAAGCCTTTTGCAGGTCAAGAAATGCCATGTAAAGTGTGGCTTTCGTTTCTTCCTGTAAGCTTCGGTCAGACTGCAAGCTTCGCTCAGATATTACTTTAAATTTATGGCTCTGCTAATCCCATCACGGTCATATAAGCAGTACTTAGCAGTTCTGGGAGTTCGTTGTTATTGTTTTATTGTGCCGTGCGTAGAGGGGACCTATTAACATTGTGTTTTTAACAATTAAAGTACATGTGGTTAGTTTGACACGCTACTGCTGGCCTGGATGATGTAAGTAAATTGTTTTCTTGTATGCATTACTCTGGTGAAAATAATTCGACATTAAACTGATACCTATTTTACGTGCAAATTATGATCTAGTATGATTTTACATTACTACATCTTCAATTTGTATTCTAGCTAGCTAGCGATAAAAGAACGTCGAACGTCTGAAAACATACTTTTATTGCATCAGTTAAACAAAAACAGTATTATATATTATGTTACACGTATTTATTCAGGCATGATCATAATCAAAACAATCCTATTGATAGTATTGATTATCCACAAATTCAGCGATACGAAAACGATTAAGAAAAATTCAAAATTAATCAGTGAATATATTATTACTTATTCGTTTTTCCTTTGGCAGGTTGACTTCGTTTACTCATGTTGAGCAAGAAATGCTTTAACTGGAGAATAATAGTGACTTTACCGAATATGAAACTTCTAATAAAGAAAAAAACTTTGTGACTTGAAATTTGATACCTAATAGTACAATTTCAGTAATGTTAATTTGTATTATGGTCTTAAATGGACTACTTTATTGAAATCTAATTTTATAATTGATATTACATGACTTCAAATCGAAAATTTTGTTCCATTTTCTCAAATATTCATATTATTCGAAATATTCGAATATTCGAATAATGAAATTTTTACTATTCATATTATTCGAATACTAAAAACGGACGAATAATGCAAACCCTCATAACTGTCTTCTAAACGAATAGTACTTTCGCAGATAATTATTTTTCATAATATTTAGGCGGCACAAAGTTGTCAAGCGTAATATTAAGCGCAAATCATGCGTAATATTTAAAAAAAAACAGTTCTGGCGCTTCGCCGGCCGCTGCCGCGGCACGCTCGCTTCGCTCGCTCGGCTCGCGTGCTGTATGGTCGCAGTTCTACCTAACACTCCTCCTCGCTTCGCTCGTCGTCGTACCTAACGGTGACTCTGGGACTGTATTTCCTTTTTGATAGCGAGTCGGGAATTATGATATCGTAATAGTAGGTATGCTATAGGATTATTATGGTACATAAAATGATGCTAAACCAAAGTCAGCCAAAGTAACGTTCTACAAAACAATGTGCTGCAAAATGTGTCGTATGCGTGGTAGTAGTAATGCCAACTATACCTTTATGCAAAATTACCATTCGACCGAAAGTGTTTCTGCGAAACATGTTATGAAAGTGTTTCTGACCAATATTATTCTGCCAGATGAGGGTAACCCTAAATTTCATTATAATCAATATTATGGCTTGATAAATGTATGACATTTACAATTATTACTAAAAATAATTATAATTATCAATATTATGACTAAATAAATGTATGACATTCAACATTATGGTTAAACCAATTATGACTCCGTATAATTATGACAAGGAACAATTATGCCATAATATAATTTATGCCAAAAAAAAATTATGAGCATCAACTTTATGCGTAATGTTGTATGACAATCGATGTTATGACAATAGTTGTTATGCCACCAGACGGCCACCCCTGCCTCAAACGCGATGCTGCGAAAGTGCTTACGCAAGTACCTAGCATCCCATAAAAGGCAGCGCCCTCTCCGCCATGGAACCAACGTAAGACCGTCGGGATCACTTTGTTAAAAAAAAATGGATATCCATAAAGTTTATAAACATAAACATCAATAGTCACAATTTTTGTTGAGTATTACGCTTAATAGTTCTAACATTCATTTTATGACTTTTGTGATCAAATATTAAATACTGTAATGACAAAAGTCATAAAATTTATGACTATAACGTTCAGAGGTCTATCGATAATTATTTTATTTATTTATTTATTTAAACTTTATTGCACAAAACAAAAATGATGTACAAATGGCGGACTTAATGCCAAATGGCATTCTCTACCAGTCAACCATAAGGCCAAACAGAGACACTTAAAATTGGTGCAGAGTAAATGATCAATATTTAGAGCTTAGTACAGACTTATAAAAGCATAATCCTACATATATAAAATTACAAAATTACATATCTGCCAACATCCCCTGTGTTCTGGAGCCTCCGGGCCTTTGCCGCGCCGATGGCAAGAGGCCGGATGGCTTAACGTTGGTGCCGTGGCAGAGGGGAAAGTGTTTGCTGTGGGACGCCACGTGCGTCAGTACTTTTGCCGCCTCGCATCTCAGCCGAACTGTGCGAACAGCCGGTGCCGCTGCAGATTTTGCAGCGGCCAGGAAACGTATTAAGTATGCGGCCCTGGGCGGTAATTATTTTTTTGTACCCCTTGCGTTTGAGACTACTGGGTGCTGGGGGTCGGAGGCTATTGATTTTGTTAGGGAGGTGGGACGACGAATTACGGAGAGGGGGTCTGACGCCCGCGCGGGTTCGTACCTGGTGCAGAGGTTGTCCATCGCCATTCAACGTGGTAACGCGGCCAGTGTGATGGGTGCCTTTGCGCCAGGGACAACTCGTGGGGGACTTTTTGACTAGGCTTAAGCTAGTAGCTTAAGTTCTTATTAGTTGTTATTGTGTGTTTTTATAAGTTAGGAATTATCCTGTGAATTCTCGAATAAAATTGTCTATTAAAATGATTAAAGATTTTTAAATTACATATTATTACTTATATACAAAGATATGATACACTAATATATATGGGACGATGGACGCTATGCAAATTCTTCTTCCAGCAGATGCCTACGAAGCATTCGCTTGAAAACTAATTTGCTTGGGGCTTGTCTTAAAGGGAGAGGGAGAGCATTCCAGAGACGGATTGCCTGAACGGTGAAAGAACTTGAAATGAAACCAGTATGGTGAGAAGGCATTGTAAGTTTGAGTAAGCGGGAGGAACGCAGTTCACACCCGGGGCGCGGAGTTTCGAAGACGAATTTCTGTTTTAGATAACCTGGCGCAGAAGGCTCGAACAGGATAGAAAATAAGGTACAGAGGGTACGCAAAGATCTGCGACGACGAATTGAAAGCCAGTTGAGCTGACGGCGGTAAAAGGATACATGGTCGTATTTACGAAGACCGAAGATAAAACGTATGCCATTGTTAAGGAGGCGATCCAACTTATTTAGAGACTCCTGTGAGATATTAGTAAGGCACACATCTGCGTAATCAATAATTGGTAACACCAAAGCTTGCACAAGTAGTTTTTTGGTACTTACTGGAAGAAAACTCTTATACCTATAGAGAGTACGCAACGTAACAGAGACCTTCCGACATATTTCCAGAAGTTGGCCGTTCCAGGAAAGCGTTGAGTCTATAACTAGGCCAAGATCCCTAACCTGGCTGGAAAATGGGATAACAGTGCCATCAAAAAGAATCGGTGCGACTGAAGCTGAGCCTAACTTAATAAGTTGCCGCTGACCTCCCAAAATTATAGCCTGGCACTTCGTTGGATTAACACTTATCCCAAAACTGCTAGACCATTCCGCGATGTGATCCAGGTCTCTGTTTATAAGAGAAATGGCACAATCAATGTCTTCTACTGCAGCATGGGCATACAGTTGCAAATCGTCTGCATACAGATGGTAAGTGCTACGAATCCTGGTGGTAATAAGATTGATGAATACCGAGAAAAGAAGAGGAGACAAGATCCCACCTTGTGGTACCCCAGAGCTTAACTCGCACCAGTCTGAAAGCGAGCGACGGGCATGTACAGCCTGAGTACGAAGAGAAAGGTAGGATGAGAACCAGCCAATCGCCTTTGAGGAGACCTTCAGATGTGTAAGGGTGGCAAGAAGCAAGTCATGGTCAACCGCATTAAAGGCATTGGAGAAATCTATAAGCACCAATACAGTCACTTTAGAAGATTCCATTCCAGAACGTATGTCTTCAATCACATTGAGAAGTGCTGTGGTGGTACTGTGTCCTGTTCTAAATCCCGACTGAAAGGCAGATAGAAGATTGTTTGAATGAATGAACTTGGAAATTTGTTTGTGAGCAGCAGCTTCGAGAATTTTGGAGAGAAACGGAAGAATAGAGATGGGTCGGAAGTGATTGAGAGCACTGGGGTTAGAAGTTTAGGTTAGATTATTCAGAAATATTTCAACTCAACTTACTAAATGTCAATATTCATATCGTTTTAATGCCTAAAGTGAATTACGTCTAAGAAACCCAATCTGTAACATCCATACAATCTATAACAACAAATAACCACGATGGAGAAGTTCCAATTAAATATGTCATTCTTGGTGTTGTGAAACAATTGCATAATAAATATAAAGAAATAAAGAATAGTATGTTGCGTAAATAAAACTTACTACTTACTCCGCTGGGCCGGCCCGAAGTGGATCTTGGCCTCCGGTACCTGTTGGCGCCAGCGCGCCGTATTCTCTGCGATCTCCTCCCAGTTTTCTGCGTGCAGGGCGCGAAGGTCTATCTCTACCCCATCCTTCCAACGATATGTAGTAATACAGTAATTATATGTAATCAATGTATGGGAAAATGAAACAAATTAATATAGTTTTCAAACCTGTGTGGCGTGATACATCTAGGTGTATTGTTCATAATTCACAACTCTCTCCCACCCATGGCACTGAAACGTGGTGGCTTACTATGGGCCTCATAAGAAGGCTCAAAGCCACCCAAAGGGCAAGGGAGAGGGCCATGTTGGAAGTTTCTCTACGTGATCGCATCAGAAATGAGGCTACCCACAGCAGAACCAAGGTAACCGATATAGCCCTCCGAATCGCTTAACTGTGGCAGTGGGCGGGGCATTTAGCACGTAGAACCGATGGCCGTTGGGGCGGAAAGGTCCTCGAGTGGCGATCACGTACCGGAAGGCACGGCGTGGGTAGGCCCCCCACAAGGTGGACTGATGACCTGGTAAAGGTTGCGGAAGTCCGTTGGATGCGGCTGGCGCAGGACCGATCACTTTGGCACTCTTTGGGGGATGTCTATGTCCAGCAGTGTACGTCTTTCGGCTGATATGATGAAGGTGCGGCCTTGAGACAAAGATGTTAATATCTCCAGTACTAGTTTAAATATCTGGTTCCTATACTACTACTTTATATTCTTGGTATTTGTGTGTATGTGACCGCGTAGCACCGAAACGGATGAACTGATTTTAATGATTTTTTTTGTTTGATAGCTGGCTTTAGTGCGGTGATTTTTTACATACATTTCATCAAAATCGGTCTAGCCGTCTTGAAAATATAATACACTTCGTCAAAAGAATATGGTTATTATTTTATTTTACGGTTATATCAATACCTACAGCCTGAATACCGTCCAATCTATTAAAAATATATATACAACCTTTTTTATTCCAAATTTAACAAAGATTAATTTGTCCTTGACACTTTTTGATATCTATTATAGTTTTCCTGAGAATGTCACAAAACCACCAACGGGGACACATTTCAAGGTGAGGGGGGGTCAAGCGTCAGGTGAAGGGGGGAGCGGGTTGTGAATTTTATACAGTACACCTAGATGTATCACGCCACACAGGTTTGAAAACTATATTAATTTGTTTGTCTAAAAACATATAATGACTGTATTATAGGCCGCCCAACCGGTCTTCGACCGCTCGGGCATCCTACGTAGGCTCTCTTCACCGCCCTGTCTACTAGCATTCTCTCAAGGTGTCCAAGCAGCCTTGCAGTTTTGATGTCTCCTATGATGTTGGGCTCGGACACCATATCTTCCAATTCCTGGTTTTTACCACCATCAGATCTTCGGCTCAAGGTCTTCCGGAATATGTTCCGTTCGGCAACAAGTAGCTTGTTTTCTTCCTTTAGTGTCAGTGTCCACGATTCGCAACCATACATAAGGTCCGGTGTAATGACAGTTTTGTCGATCCGAATCTTAGTTTTCCGGCGCATGGTCTTGGACACCAACACTTTGTGAATTCCCGCCGCACACCTTAAATGTAAATAAAACTATTATTAAAAATTAAAAAAAAGCTAATTGTGGCTATATAATTTAGGGTAACCCAATATTTTTGATCGCGAGTGTATATAAACGTAGCAATTAGGAACATTTCCTTCAGAAAACTTTAGAAGATTACTTTACTAACCTAGAAACGTGAGTAATTTTATGTTGTTATAACTGTCATCTCATATTGTGCATGTTTATATATTTCTGAGCATCATTGTTCTGATATATTTGACGACTGCTGAATTTACTAATATTCATTACATCTCTATTCATATTCAATTACTATGTATCTTTCTGGTTCTCAAATGCACCAACTAGGCATTGACCCAATTGATCAATGTGTCGATGTCACGCCCCTCACTAAACCAATCAACTAAATTGTGCACCGGCTTTGTGCGTCTTGGTCATACAAAACATTGCTCCAGTTCACGACATACACTCAAAACAGTTCATCCTTCATCTCTGATCAGATAAAGCGCTATAGAAAAAATACAAGAACTCGTATCTGTCAGTCTCAGTGATAATCAAGAAGATTATATTAACTCCGTGGGACTGAGCCATTCCTAATCGATATTCCGCTCAACCGAAACTAAGAGTTAACTACGTTTACACGGTGCCGGTGTCCGTTACTGTTAAATAATACAACATTCATAATGGAAGTCTAACACGAGATAATACAACTGCCTAATAATCTGTGTTAATCATAATAAGTGACATCATATAAAAATCTGGACTATTTGAACCAATTACTGTGTCGTTCTATCCACATTAAAGAGCGTAACGTATAACGATAGTGTAGTAGTACAACTTCAGCACCACAAACAGTATTGAAAATCACAATACATATGATCAATAACAACATTGAGTCAATAAATTATTATCAAAATTATTTAAGTACACAAGTCGAAGGGTGGAGTTAATCGTGAGATTTATGAAGAAAAGTGGTCAAGATCATTCGTTGAATCCAATTGCAACAGCAACTTTTATCGTGACATTTTAAGTAGAGAGTGTAAAATCGTGAAGTCTTAAGATGTTTAAAACTAGGCGCATTGTTGAGGTTTATGAAAATCACTGAAGCGTCAACGTCAAGATCTATGAAGCTGATGCTAGTCATACCTTCGTGTCCAGTGGTGGGTGTGTGTTAATGTGGTGTGTGTCGGCAGTGCTGCTGGTGTGCGCGGCGCAGGCGCTCCAGCTGGACAGCCAGGCGTCCACGCGGCGGCCGCGGGTCACCAAGTACAGCAAGACGACCGTCGCTCCGGGGGGCTCCACGGTGAGTATTGCTCTACTCTGGACACAATGTCCTTGAAGTTGACAATCACGAGGAAACGAAAAGAAGCAATTATTTATCATTGTCATCATAAATCACAATTAATTAGCAGGTTTACTTTTAAGAACTGTAAGTGTAAAGTCCTCAGGTTACTTCTTAACAGTATGGAGAGGCACATCATCAGCACATTGCATCCTCAAAGTGCGTCATTCATTCATCCACCGAAACACTTAGCATTATGCAAAGGTACATCACAACGAATCCCCAAAACGCTTACCCGCTTTATTAAAGTAGTACTTTTTAACGAGTGTATCTGATATTCCAGGAGGCGACGGCGACAGAACGAAGCCTGCTGACGGCGACGTACCGCCTGCAGGGAGGCGGCGGCGAGACATGCATCCTGCTCACCGTCGACGCGCTGGTCGACATCTCCTACGTCACCAAGTTGAACGAACGGGCGGTAAGCCTCCGGACTTTCTCTACTTTGTCATGTACTTCTTTGCTGTAGGTCATGCCCGTCCCATAAGGCCTTCACGGAGACATTGTCAAGCTGTTTCGACACCACTCTTGCCTTCAGCCTGCCTCAGCGCTGCAGGCAAAGCGAGTGCTGTTATTTGGATATATATATAAAGTCATGACATGACAAATAAATGAACACAACGATGGCAGCCACCTATCTATGTCTGCAGACAAAATAAACAATTCACTAGCCAGATTATACAGTCAGCGTCATATAAGTAGTTAGTAGCAGCCAAGGTAGCCAAATATTTCGATACACATCGTCTTTATTACTGTAAGAATTATAAGGGTGTGTTACGAAATATTTGGCTACTACTAGCTACATGACGCTGACTGTGTTCCCACTATATATTTCGGTACTTAAGGGATGTCCTTGAGAAACTAAGAACTCACGGAATGTCTTGTTCAGATTATTATCGGTTGAACCCTGAAAAAGTCCGGGGTCTGCTTTGCCACCTAATCCCAAGATTTGGCGTAGGCACTAGTTATACGAAAGCGACTGCCTAATATCTGACCTTACTACTCACTGGGGAAAATAGACCTTGTTGAGATAACACCGGTTTCTTCACGATGATTATACGGCCGAAAATCCAGTCAGATGACACCAATCCAATTTTCAGACACTACCAAAATACCAACAACACTAATGATGACGTATTTGTTTACAGGACGCGAACATATTCGTGCCAACCACCGCGAGCGTGGGCGGCGTGTGCAAGGAGAGCGACGCGGAACAGCTCGTTATCACGTTTAAGGAGTTCACGCTCGAGTTCGCCTTTGCTAAGGTAGTCAATCAACTTTTTTTGAAACATAATGAAGCTGTTCAATCTTTAAGGTCTAAACACACGAGATTTTTCTATATTAAATTGAAACATTATTATTGTTTTCGTTCTGTCTTGGTCTTTAGCCCGAGAAGGAGCCCGGGGTTCGCTTTGGTACCATAAAATGGTTTTATAATTTGCCACGAAAACATCATCATCATTCTCCTAGCGTTATTCCCGGTTGTGCCCCTAAAGGAGCCCAGGGTCCGCTTTGACACCTAATCCCAAGATTTGGCATAAGCACTAGTTTATATCCGTACATATGTATTTCCTTTAACGTGCGGTAATACTTTACCTATCCTCTAATCATCTTCGTCGGGGCTTTTTGCGTGGGGAGCCCAATTACGTTTCCTGAAATAGATGGTACATAATTCTATTTAAAGCCTTTCGAGTGTTATTTTGGATGGAATATATTTAGATCCGCATATCGGATACTTGCTTTTGAAGCTATGGGTTATTACAAGAATATAGTATAGTAGTACGCTATAACTATAATTAATACGAATTCTCAAATCATTAAAGCTTGGCTATTTTTCTGGTATTGCTAGCATCCATAAGCTACGGTGTCTGCTTAAAGTTAGCATATTACCGTATGGTTATTTTGAACATCGCTGTAAGTATATAAAAAAAAATTGATATAAAAGCTGCTGTATAAACCTAATGAACAGTGCTGCCAGCTGGTGTCATAATGCATTCTGAAAATTTATCATTATATTGCCCGAGCATAGTAAAGTTAAACTCGAACTACTGCTCTACATACATATTGATTTTCAAATTTGACATACTTGCGTATTTTCGGTGACAGTGCAATGGTATGGTATCGTAGCGCTGGCCTGCAGATGGAGTCGGAAATTGGCCACAGAAACTCCTAAACTACACAAGTCACAAGACAAACCCGTCGGGTTTGGGCTCATTGGAAACCTCTGAACGAGAAGTGTATGTGCAAAAAAGTACAGTCGGCAATGAAAGCTTGTATCAAAAATGTATCTTTTTAGAAATTGAATATTTTTCCAGACCCCAGGCGGCGAACGCTGGTACTCTGAAAGCATCAAACTGACTTACAACTCCAGCGCCCGCATTCTGGAGCACGCGGCCAAGCAGGGCCGCCGCGTGGTGCTGGCCACCGCCTCGCGCAACCTGCTGTTCCCCACGCCCGTCGGCAAGTCCTTCTTCTGCCCCGAGGAGACCGTCATCGACCTGACTGAGGATGAGACTAGGTGAGAATGAACTGGCTAACTGCCTAACTAACTGGCTAACAACTCAAGCAGTGAGAATTAAGTGACCGAATAGAACATTATTATTTTCATCGCACTGGATAGATTAGCACAAGACTGAGTAACGCAGACATAATCTGTGACGCAGAGACCAAGGGTAGACAAACCAGATCCTAGATGTTCTTGTTTTATGGATCGTCAAACATCAATGCAGCAGATTGCAGCAGAATGTTCGTTTGTTGTTTAACCAGTATGTTCTCCATTCCAATCGAGAGGAATGATAGAATTGCTAAAAAGAAATCAACTGTTTCCGTTCTAAATCTGCACGAACGAGTATGGCCTACAAACTACGTACGTACCTACTACAAAAGGCTTATTATTATTTTTGATTTGCGGGCCTTTATATGCCGCTTCGACCTGCAGGTGATCTATTGTGTCAGCCCCTTTATTTATAGATTTCACCGTTAAGGCCCGTTGCCTCTAGGAAATTCCAGATTCTTTGGGCGGTGATATGTTGTGCCTCTTCTGGGTGCACGATGTGTCGCCCTAGGTAGATACTTCTTTTGTGCATGAGTGTTGCGCAGGAGCAGAGATTACAAAAAAGCTTGATAATATTACTCTACATTATTAAGACCGCGTTAGCCTAGTTGGTAGTGACCCTGCCTACGAAGCAAGATGTCCTGGGTACGAATCCCGGTAAGGGCATTTATTTGTGTGATGAGCACGTTCATGAGTCATGGATGTTTTCAATTACTGATTCTAACCAATTGTAACTTTCTTCAACCTAAGCAAGTCTTAGCCTCCGACGCGAGTGGTCGCCACTTGTCCCGATCTCGTGCCATTTCCCGCCAGTTCATGGTTCGAAGATCGCGCAGTTAGTGATAGTGGTTTTTGTATTCCAGTCCAACCACCGCCCACAAAGCCAAGCTGTACCTGCGCCAGATGCGCCTGCAAGCCTTCATGTTCAAGCGCGACGGGGAGTTCGGCGCCCCGTGGCACTGCTCGGACTCGGCGCGCGCGCGCTCGGAGACGGCGCCGGTGGCGGTGGGCGCGGCGCTCGCGCTCGCCACGGCCGGCACGCTGCTCTGCTACGCCATCTGGCGTTACTTGAAGGTCAAGAAGGTCCAATACGACACGATGGAGTGAAGGGGTTAGGCGCGTCTGAACTTACTTTTTTTCCTAGTTTTGTTTGTTAGGTCGGAGTCACACTGACGCGGCCTAAGGTAAAGTGGCCGCCAATTGAATTTGCTAACTATGTAAACAAACCGCCATAGTGACGAAAGACAATTTCAATATGGCGGTTTGTTTACATAGTTAGCAAATTCCATTGACCGCGACTAGTGGTAAGATAGGTAACTTGACTGTTAATGTCAAATGTACTATTGACCGCCACCACAGGCCGCACCGGTCAGTCTTAATCCTTTGCTTTTTATATCTATTGCATATTGCGTTTGTAGGGTAAATTTTTGGAAACGGTTCTAATGGTGTCTGTAACTTGGTTAAGTTGGAAAAGGGAAGGCTATCTGCTTTTGTTTCCAATTTTAAGATGTTTTAGGCACTGTATGATATGTTGCAATTGTCACTGTTTGTTGTATTATTGTGTGTGGGTTCAGAGCGCATTGTATGTAATCCAATCTAGTGAGATCTCGAAAACAAATTATGCCAATATGGATAACTTTTTAAGAGCGGTAGACCAAACTGTTATCAAATTTGACGTTTGATACGTTGTCAAATTTGACGTTTGATAAGTTGTCAAATTTGACGTTTGATGAGTTGTCAAATTTCACTTACGTAAGGGGTAAAAGTAACCTATGGTTCGCACAGCTACCAACGCTAGCAAATTCATCGTCACCATATCAAAAATTAATTGCGCGTTGAGGTTGGTAGACATGTATTTAAGGTAAGAATTTAATTTGTCCATATCATACGTGTGATTTGTTTTTAGTGCAGTGAAATGGAATATCGATATTACGCAATCATTTTATAATCATTCTTTTTACACCGAAATTAGTATTGAAGACGTTTAACAGATGATAAAAACGGTCTTCATCTATATCATGGGTTCCGAACTTGGGGATAATTACCCCCCCGCGGTAAAACAGCCGTTTTTTGGGGGCAGAGTTGGTGTCTGAAACGGAGGAGTAAGTAGTGTAGTAGATATTGGCGGTTATGCAAATTGAATGGCGGGGTAAAATCATTTCGACTTGTAGCTCACACTCACGCCGGGGGTAACGATATTGAAAAGGTTAGGAGCCACTGCTCTATATAGAATAAAAAAATATCTAAACGGCAGAAACTCTGCAAGATTTAGTAAAAGTTGTTTAAAAATGTTGTTGACGGTTGATTATTAATGTAAAATTGTATTTAATCCCCATCCCATATAACCCCAAAGTTCCCATAGGTTAACGTTTTATTAATTTAATAACTAAGAAAATTGGCTTACATTCATTTCAAATGAACATATAATTTAGAGTCAATTTAATTGAGGACTATAATTAGTGCATCATAATCATTATAATAGGTACATATCACATGATAATAATTATATAATTTAGCATTGATTGTAATTATATGGAGGATATATGATATATTATTTGATTGTTTGCGGCAGCGGACATGACGTAGTACGTGTAAAAGCAATAAGTACGTTTTTATTGACGCCCGTCGGATGACACGCGGCTGACTTGATGTTGTATTGTGCGCAAGACTGTGCGGTTACTAGTGTCGCATATCATATCGTAGAGTTAAGGTTACGTGCTTCGAGGATCTAAATGAAATCGTGAATTAAATGTGAACAACACTGTACTTAAACTTAGTAGGGAATTAATTAATTTTATTAGTCAGAGCAGGAGAAAGGGCATTGGGACGTTGTATGAGAAAAAAAATCGGTTTTATTTTTTCCAGCGGCCAAGGATGTTTTTTTTAATAATCGTTTAGAGAACCTCTTAATACGTATACATATATAAAATGAAACGCGTTAAACAATATCGGAGCCGAGATATTTCAGTTTGAAGTTTGGTTTAAGTATAACTTTTCAATAAGATCTGTGAAAATATATAGCAAATATCTCGGCTCCGATGCATATTAGTGTATTACATTTCAAAACAAACTACGTTTGTTTTCAGTATATCTATCATAATCTGCCACTTTTAGTAATGGCCACTCATCTAAAAAAAACGACTACATTTTGACCCAAACCCCTTTAATGATTGGTTTGAAGTAGTTTGAACTGGAGGAAATGTGGCATTGCTGTGATAGCCCATCGCCCGCAAATCACTTCGATCATATTCCCAAATTAGACTAAAATTCAATAACACTAGGACTGTATAGTTACTATTGGCGTACATTTGGTAGGGTAAATCGCCAGTAATTGGCCACCCTCCAGTAATTGGCCACGTTATACTAAAATGATTACATTTTGAATTCTATAATATATCCACACACTTAAAGTAAATCACCAGATAACAGCAGTTATCACTGTATAACATGTATTACTCAACTATTATGTACATCGATTAAGGTAGTTTGATTTTGACGAGGCTTTGAACTGGGTGGTTGCTTATTTTTTCTCTTAGCGGACATGCATTTCAAATTAAGGGGCTCCCATACGCCAATGACCTTTAATCTGAATCCCTTACTTTTCTAATGTTTTTTGTAGTTTATTATATTAACAACAACGGTTTAAGCAATATAGTATCTCATATTTACTTCAAAGTTCAATGTTTTCGAGATATTTGGCATCAAAGTTGAACTATTTTAGGCCATAAAACTGGTTTTCTGGCCATAACTTTTGTGTTAATAAGTAAGATTATAAAAACTCATATCAAAATTATAGGTAAGTTTAGTATGTATGAGTAGGTATGAGTTTCAGGTGTATAAAAGTTTTAATGAGGATGGAGTGCCGGGTTTTGTATTTTTAGAGACCTTTCTTTAAAAATGGATAAATAATTCTGTATTAACATTTTTCAAATTATTCAATATCAATTATGTTAAACAGGAATCAAACTTTCCCATACCTGCACCTGGAAAGCTAGCTTCAATAAACCGAGGACGAGTATCGAAACGAAAACTACTAAATTTCGTTGATTTTTGACGGGAGCCCCTTAAGAAATTCTATTATAATTTTGACTAATGACGTTATGTCAGTGTAGGTAAATGTGATCATAAAAGGTAAGGGAATATTTTTCATACTATTATTTTACATAATAATTCAAATCCTATAACTTATTTAGTTGGCTAATTTCTCAAATGTAATTCGACACTATTTTAAATACTAGCCACGTATGCCAGGTAGTTAAAGGCTATACAAATATGATTGGTAAATTGTTGAAAGTGGTTTGTTGCCTGTACCTTTGATGAATTAATGCTGGCTGGTTATTACAATACTTTGAAAACCCGAGAAAACTTTTTTTTTCAATGAGAAAGTCATCGCTTCCTTTGTTTTATAAAAGTAGACATTTCTCCCTTTGTTTCGCAGTAACATGCGAGTAAATGAAGATGTCCTAAGTAAAGTAATCGAAACCAAACCTAAACAAGTGAAAATAAAAACGAAAAACAGAGTAGCAGATGAAATTAAAAGTATTAAAAAAGACAATAGCAAAGGTTAGCTGGAAGAGATCTCTTATAGGGATAAGTTCGCCTTTGTACTTTGATCTATTGTGTGACATGTATATTCTTTAACCTGTTATTGTGTACAATAAAGTGCTTACATACATACATACAATACTGATAAGTCTGATATGTTGATCAACCATCAGTATCTTCAGAAGTTGTGCACAAAAGAGACAAATGTGAAACTTGTGAACTTAATATTGTCAGCAATGTCAATGAGCTTCTTTGTTTAAGATGTAGTAAATACTTCCATGAAGAATGTGTTCCCCTGTTTCATGAAAACAATATACATGTGATTGGACCATATTTATGTCATATTTGTTATTATCTTCACCGGGCAAGTTCTTCATCGGATAGTGAGGATTGAGGATTCATTCCTAAAGAGTTTATTATTTAATTTTATGTTAAGAAGCTTTTATTATGGTAACATTTTATTTGGTCAAGTATTGAAAAAAAATGGCTTGTATTGAAAATACCTACTGGCTAATAACTAGGTAAAACGTAATGTCCAATAAAACAATGAAATATTTTGAGAAATAAATAATATCGTCCTCTAGTAAACACATGTTCAATATTTTCAACATTCACTACTTCCCCTAAAACAATAATATGGTCGATATCTCTTCTCAGGTGGTCACAATAAACATTCTAAGCAAGCAAGGTAAAGTGGCCAGTTACTAACGATTTACCCTATATGACTCAGAAAAAGTCACCGTTACGTGAGTTCCTACCAAACGTCTATACAAAGAATTCTCTGAAATTGTTTTTTTTTAGCAGTAATTCTCGACTGCGTTTCGGCATTTAAACTATCAGAAATACAAACATTTAGATAGAGATTAAGATTCCCACTGGCGCTGTTAATATCATGGTGTTTTGCCATGTTGCATGGTACAGTGAACGTCAAAAATATGTGTACACACGTTTTGCCCACAAAGGAATAAGAAAACATATCTTTAACGTCAAACTTATAGCGTTTATGTAGATCCTTGCGGCACTGCATGGCTAGTGAAGTACTGAATGAGGGAAGTGTACGTACAGTATTAGTTACGTTTCAGACAACTGATGCTCTAACTTTTGTCACTTCGTTTTTCAATACCAACAATTATATTTAACCGACCGTTTCTATATAAGTTCTTCCGTTTCTATATAAGGTTATTGGTAACATTTTACTTAGATTTTTAGATCCTGCTTTTGTATTACTGTTACATTATAATTTAATTTAAAGTAATACTCATTTATGTAATAGGTACTTACCATATTAATATTATGATTTATTCTGATTATATTAAGCTAAACGTCCTAGTCCTCGACGATGCACTAATGTATGACGTACGGGTACTTTATGTTAAGTGACATGGTTTAATTAAATTCGAATGAAGAAACATCCTCTTAGTTGTAATTGAACCCATAGATATGGCTTTGACGTAAAGTGCCCATTTCATACACTAGCGCGACGTCGAGGACTAGGAGTTGGACTTTATCTGTTTTACTGAAAATCTATTTCCGCATGCGCGAATACTTATCGCTTGAGAACAAGCTCGATCGATTACGCTGTTTGTCTGTTTGTAAATGGCCGAGGCAAGTTAGTAGCCTTACAAAAAAACGATATAAGCATTTCGTTCTTTGTATATCACTATTATTTACCTCCATGCTTCCATGTTACCTCTGGCCTCTCAACATAATATTTTTCTTGTGTGTTTACTCACTGTATCTAACTTAAGATATACAGGCTCTGTCTTATTTGTAATTATGTATCCAAACGTATTTATAAGCAAAAGAGTAATAACTAGTAGTAAAGACACTAGTAGCCCAGTTTTGTTAGTTAAGCGCTATGTGTTGAAGCTTGAGTCTAAAGGCTATGTTTGTTTATCGTAACTTTGGACAAATAAAATCGAGAGTATCGCTAATGTATGCACAAATTCACATTTGTTCATGTGGGATGGCAGCTGGACGATGCATATGGGATAGCTGTTAAAGAATACACACTTTGATGTAATGATATGACAAGATGTAATGATATGACAAGACTGTCACCGCCATTCCTTTCCCCTTATCGCGGTTGAGCTATCTAGTTATAGCTGATCTCACTGTAGACAATAAGTTGTATTTTTTGTACCACATTAAATTGTACACTGTGTCAACTTGAAATTTGCTACTGCTTTTAGGCGCAGCATATCGACCTCACACGAGAGAGGCAACACTTTGGGGACAACAATATCGCCTAAAAAAATTATGGTACAAATATCTGCTCAAACACCAGCCACATCGGGTAATATACTTTGTGGACGAGACTCTGTTCCCACCTCGGCGATTCTCTCGTTTCATTCGTCCACGATCGTAACCTAATACTCATCAATTACTATTATACATATCGTTTAATCTAAGTTAATGTAACATGCGTTTTGTGATCACTGTCGTGTAAGTTTGTATCTTGTTTGTATGCAGCTAGAGTTGCATTTAGCTTAAGTTAGATGTATAGTCCCTCGGTCTCGCTTGCTGTACATAGGGAGCTTTGGTTTCGCCGGTAACGGATTCCACTTTTATATTTAATCTACTTGGATTTTTCGATATTTATACATACAGGCATGAAGCTTTTTTCGTCTATTGTAAATATGTATTACTTGTCTCGTAAGCCACTTTTCGAATATTTCGATTTGAATCGCACTATGGTTTGTATTTCAAATATTTCTGATGCATTTTCTAGTAGAAAGATATTCTATTTTCCTAATGGTTTTGTATGGGACTCCTGTAGTTTGTTTCCTCAATACATAGTTTGATAGCATTACGAACGTATCGGTGCATTTGTATTTAAAAAATAATGTTGTACTAAAATATTATATGCCATACGATTTGTCTTCCAGTAACATTGATCTTAAACAATAGCGTAAAGTATTGTAGCTTATTATACATATACATAATTATGGTCATGCAAAGGTGGTGGTGTTATGGTACGTTGCTGAGCACGAAACAAGAGTGGTTGACTTTACTCGGGTCGGAATACTCTAAATATAAGATGTAATAAACGGAAAACACCAATTAACAGATATTTTGGTAAACGCATAACATTCACCACTAAATAATATCTAAGTGACATATCTCAAATTATTGTAATTTAGTGCGTTCATTTATTGAATTGTCTTTATGAATAAATGACGTCGAAATGACTTTTTGTAATTATTTCTTCCTTTATCTATTTAATACTTTTCATCATCCTCCTGTCGTTATTCCCGGTAGCGCCCCTTAAGGACCCCGGGGTCCGCTTTGACACCAAATCCCAAGATTTGGCATAGGCACTAGTTTTACGAAAGCGACTGCCATCTGACCTTCCAACCCAGAGGGAAAACTAGACCTTATTTGTTATTAGGGGATTAGACCGGCTTCCTCGCGATGTTTTCCTTCACCGAAAAGCTAACGGTAAATATTCCGTACATAAGTTCCGATAAAATCATTGGCATGAGCCGCGATGCCCGCGATTCGAACCCTCGACCGCCGCTTGATAGCCGCATGCCTGAACCACTAGGTTACCGTAGCTCTACCAATGCAATTTATGCAATGGCAATTATCCTAAGATAAATCGTATTTTATATCAGCGCCCTCTCAGGCCGTCCAGTTGAAATAAATAGTAAGTCGATAAAAATGACACGCCCCCCCACCCCCCACTACAGCTTAGAGGAAGAGTGTCACTCCTCTCCGTTTGTTTGCTTTATTTAAGTTATAACACAAACTTATATCAATTAGTTATCAGCAAACAAAAAAGGTAACCTTATCTCTCTGTCACACTTATAGAAAGTGTGATGTTCACTATTACTTTGAGGTCCTAAGTATTGGAACTGTTATGAAATAAAATAATTATATTTAAGACTTCGCTCAGCACCCCCGCTCTGTCAACCACGCTTCCAGCAGTGTTGCCAGCCGCGGCTGTGCCTTGCCATTTATTGACATGTACAACGCCACATCTCTTCCTTTTTTTCAATTGAGTACTAGAATAACAAATTTAACAATTACAAAAGAATCGGCTTAGCTAAGACATAAATTCTAAATTAAGTTGTTATATAACTCTTAAGTGTTAGACACCGTAGTAACAAGGTTTAGATTATCGAATTAAACCATTAACAGTATTTTCTTTTATACCTAATCACTCTAATCAGTTCTATGGATTTACTTTCAACGCACCCAGAAACATATAAAATTACTTAAATTAAAAACTTAGTTAATGTTTGACATAGCATTTGGCAACAGTGAGATATACGTAACATTTACAATATCTTATGTACTTTAATATGTAATCAGTCGTTTGTATCACAATTAGCAGCGGTCATGCCTAGGTGACATTTCCTATTATTTATTCAAAATGTAATCAGTCATTTGCCTAAACCATTAACTAGAAACAATTAACTTTTATAAACTATCTGCCTTATTACTAGAGTTTTATCAAATTATATTTACGAGTAATTGTAAGAAGTTAACAATCGTCATCATTATAAGTTTTTCTTATTACTCGAGATCTTGGTCCTCTTCCTCTTTTCCTTCATTTACAGGGTTGCACACATTCCAGTTTCCTTCGACTTTTTTTAGATGAAGTATATTCCTCCTATATTCTTGCCCTGTATTGTCATTTCTGACACTGACGTCGCTATTTTTAGCATTTATCACAGTGTGAGGTACAGGGTTAAAATCAGAAGTTAATTTATTTTCTTTAATCAAATTTTTAATATAGACTTTGTCACCAATATCCAGCTGTTTACTGTTTGCCTTTCTTTTCCTGTCTTCATTTAGCTTTCCTTTTTCCTTCATTATATGGTCTTTATCTTTGACTTCTGGGTTAACAATGGTGTGTTCAACGTCTACGGCCGATGGTAATTTATCCCTGAATTGCCTGTTGAAAAATAGTTCTGATGGTGATTTGCCTGTAGTAGTATGTGGGGTGCTGTTGTACATAATTAGGTAATCGAGTAAGTCGTTTCGCCAATCAGTTTTTAGGGTTTGACTGATTTTGAGCCGTTTCAGTATGTCGCGATTCTGGCGCTCAACTTCGCCGTTCTGTTGAGGCCAATATGGTATAGTATAAAAAAGTTTTATTCCCATCTCAGAGCAGAAAAGCTTAAATTCTTCTGAAGTGAACTGCCTACCATTATCGCAGGTAATACTAGCTGGGATTCCTAGTCTTGTAAACATTTCTTTAAGAATTGTTATTGTGTCTTGGGAAGTAATTGATTTCATTATTTTAACCTCCTTGTACCGACTGAAATAATCAACGACCACCATTAGATTATGGCCGCTTGGCAATGGACCTAGAAAATCTAGCGCAACATCTGTCCACGGCTGTAAAGGTAACTCGCGTCTTTTCATGGGGTTGGGTGGGTTAGGCCCAGCTACCAGAGTACAACCTTTACAGCCCCTAACATATGCTTCTGCATCCTTATCTAACTTAGGCCACCAAACCTTGGTACGTAATCTGGCTTTCATAGCCACAATGCCCGGGTGGCCTTCATGAGCGGCAGCCAGAACCCTTTCCTGTAATGCTGAAGGAATAACAATTTTAGTGCCCCTCAATAAAATGTTTTCGTGTAACCAAAGTTCGTGCTCAAATAGCTTGTAATTGTTGACATTCTCTGCCCAATTTCCCTGCTCTAATCCTACTTTAACTTGACTGATATGCTCGTCGTTTTCGGAAACCTCCATAATTTCTTTGATGGAAACTGCAGTGGGTCTGGCGTATTGTACGATTGCATTAACATAGTACTCATCTTCGAAAGGAACTGGTACAGTGTTAGTGCATAGCCTTGATAAAGGGTCAGCTAGATTTGACTTGCCTGGCCGGTATATGGTTTTAAAATTATACCCTTGCAGTCGCAGGACCCAGCGCTCGATTCTTGCACTTGGTTTAGAACGAGGGCCAAATATTATTTCCAAAGGCTTGTGGTCCGTAATTAATTCAAATTCTTTAAGCCCATAAAGATACATTTTGAAGTGTTCTATGGCCCATACCAGCGCAAGAGCTTCCTTCTCCGTCTGACAATAACGTTTCTCCACATCTGTTAGACTCTTATTTCCGTACGCAATGATGCGTGGACCGTTCCCGTCAGTCTGGATAAGAATAGCTCCAAGTCCGACTGGGCTTGCATCGGCCATAACTTGGGTTTTATCATTAGGATCATAGTAACCTAAGCACTCAACATTACCTAACTGATGTTTAAGGCTATCAAAAGCGGTTTGTTGTTCCTTCATCCAAAACTTAGAGATGTCAGCATGCTTATTAAGTTTCTGGTGTAGAATCTGACGAATTGGCTCTGTCAGAGTAGCAAGGTTTGGTATCCATTTGCCAATATAAGTGACTAGCCCTAAAAAACTTTGTACTTCCTCGACTGTCCTAGGTTCCCTAAATGATTTAATACTATCTATGTATTTATCCAAGGGTTTGATGCCATCGGCTGATAACTCGTGTCCTAAGAATTTGATTTTATTTGCATTGAAGATGCATTTTTTCTCGTTCAGTAAAACATTGTTATCTTTGAGGACTTCCAATACATGGTTAAGGCGATTTCGATGTTCGATTTCGTTCGTTCCGTAGACGACTATGTCGTCAATGAAACAGACAACTCCCTCGCAAGTCAAGAGCATTCTATCAATAATTTTTTGAAATTGTTCGGGAGCGGACGAAATTCCAAACATTAGACGTTTATATCTAAAAAGACCCCTATTGCTTATGAAAGTTGTGATTTCTCTGCATGATTCTTTTAATTCGACCTGATGGAATGCGTTTTTTATGTCTATTTTAGAAAACGTTGTGGCCTTGCGGAATTTAGGTGTTAACTGTTCCATAGTGGGGAGTGGGTGGTTTTCCCGCACTACGGCTTTGTTTGCGCATCGCATGTCCACACAAAGTCTAACTTCGCCATCACTCTTCAAAACCGGCACGACAGGCGATACCCAAGCTGATGGATGGTTCACTGGTTCGATTATGTCTAATTTGAGCAATTCATCAATTTTCTGATTTATTTTGGACTCTAGCGGAATAGGAACCCTCCTAATCGGTTGGCAAACAGGTTTTACTGATGGGTTGATGGTAATATCTAATTCTACAGCTTTAAACTTTGGAAATTGGTCATAACTAACTGTATTTACACTTACCCCCAACTTTAAAATGTTTAAGGAGATGGCAGTACCCTTTCCCAGTAGATCTCGTGTGCCACCCTGGACAACATAAAATGTGGCGTTTTCTTGTGCATGTTCTACTTGAACCAAGGCTTCAAAAGCTCCTAAGATTTTAAGAGGTTCCTTGCTGCCATAAGCCATGAGTATTTTATCTGGATTTTTTTGCTGGTTTCGGACTAATGCTGAATTGGTCTTGAGATAGTCCCATGTTCTGTCCGTGACAATGTTGCATTTGCTTCCAGAGTCGATGAGCATTTTCAGATTCACACCACCAACTTGACAGGATATCTCCGCATCATCATCAATATGGAATATGTAATCCACCGTGGTGGCGTCCTTCTTTTCCATCCTCTGGTACTGTCCGGTTTTAGCTTCAGCTGGTTTAAACTTTTTTGGAGTAACATTTTTTTGTGCTGGTACAGAAAGGCGTTTTGTGGCCCTTGTGCGGCATTGTCGTTGGAAGTGTCCCTCATAGCCACACTTCATACATTTTTTGTTTCTTGCTGTACAATGTATGTAGTCAGCACTGTGGCGCTTGCTTCCGCATCGGAAGCATTCCATCACATTTTGTTTGGTTAGTGAATCAATTTTATTTGTAAAAACTGGGTGCCCTTTTCCTTCAAACTCATTTAATTGCCTCGTGACAGTTTCAAGAGAATTTGCTTCTATAGTTATTTTGTCCATGGTAGCACTATCCCCTAACATCAGGATTTTTTTCCTCAAATCCACAGATGAGCATTTTTCTGTGATTTGGTCAATCAGGCTATCATCATTCTTCGGGAAGTTACATTTATTGTGCTGGTCCCGAAGTCTCACAACAAATTTATCAAATTTTTCATTAGGTTCCTGCTTCATTAGGCGAAACAAATGGCGTTCATAAAGAAAACTTTGTTTTGGAGAAAAATATCCAGTTAATTTTTCCAGTGCGATTTTGTAAACATCTGTTCCAATTGTTGGTTCTATATTTGCCCCTGGAAGGTTGTAATATATTTCCTGTAGAGCCAGGCCAGCAGAATGTAGAAGAATAGCTCTTTTTTTAATGGCATCATCAATGCCTGCGGCAATCAGGTAATTTTCAAGTGCTCGTTTCCATTTCTCCCAACGTGAGCCTAAAGTGGTTACATCTCCATCACAATCAAATGCTTCGAGCCCCGTCAGTTGCGCCATTGTGGTTTCCTGAAACCAATCGTGTAATTATTTTCGAGACCTCATCTCAATCAGCAATTATTTTGCTATACCCACCTTATGGGCTTGTTATTTATTTATTTCATTTTTTGGCCCACATTATGGACTTGCTTGTAAACTACCATACAAGTTTACCCACATTATGGGTTAGCAACCGACGCTTGTACTCACATTATGAGCATAATCAATTATTTATTCATTTTCTTTGACTATTCAAATGACATGCATTCCATGTCATAATCGTTTACTACCTCACATCATGAGTAGAATCAACTTTTTATTTACTATTTATGTGACATGCATTCCATGTCATAGTCGTAAATAACCACATTTTGGTCTATTTAATCCACTTTATGGAGATTTTGTTTTATGGTTCCTTACCTTTCGTAGCCTCCGTTTATGCCGTTAAATTTATTCAGTGAATTGATTTACTGGTAAACGATGCCACTATAATGCAACAACTATGTGGCTTTCATATTGTTGACACGATATTCAGTATTTTTTATTAGTGCGCGTTCTGCAAACCGCAAAGTTAGGTTATGCTATTCGTTCCGTTCACAAATTTCACATGTTCACATGACATTTAAGTTAAGGCCTCTCTACACGACACGACATCAATATTGTGTAGCTTCTCGCAGATTGACTCACAATCAATGCTGAGTGACAGATGAATATTATTGTAGTTTGGAACGCACCTTAAGCAATAGATGATTGCACCAGGTTTTTTTTTTTTTTTTTTTAATGCCGAACATGAACTATAAAATTATGCACTGACAATTTCATGGCGCCCAAGCGGCCCAAGATAAGACCAACCAATAATTGCTTTGGTAGCTTATTTCTTTCGCTCGAAAGTGAAAAATACTACTTGCATCCCATCCTCGTCGCCAGATGTGATGTTCACTATTACTTTGAGGTCCTAAGTATTGGAACTGTTATGAAATAAAATAATTATATTTAAGACTTCGCTCAGCACCCCCGCTCTGTCAACCACGCTTCCAGCAGTGTTGCCAGCCGCGGCTGTGCCTTGCCATTTATTGACATGTACAACGCCACAGAAAGTATACGACCATTTCGCTCTTATTGGTGGGTCTTGAACGATGAAGGAACGCGGAATCGATGGAATTGAATTACTTTTGCACCTTGTAATAAGGTACAAAAGTAGTTCAATTCCATCGATTCCGCGTCGTTAACGTATTCCGGCGACGAGATACTGGTGGTGGGCGGTGAGGCGAGGTGAAACCAGTTGTGAATATCACGGGTAACCCGACGCCATGATTTACTGGTTGTCGGTTCCGCTAATTATAATGGGTTCCCGGGGGACATTGAGTTTTTTATTGCTTTCGAGTCTATTGTTATGGTTTATTCGGTGTCCTTCTATTAATTGAATATATTATATTTCGTAGTATATTTCAGTTTGCAGAACTTATTTTATTTTAAGTATTTATTTACCGTATCGCCAAATGACAATTTCAGCTTTATTATTATTAAGAACCTGTTGTGTCCCACTGCTGGGCAAAGGCCTCCAGAGCAGTCTCTGAACAATTCTTTAAAAACCGGCCAAGGGCGTGTCGGGCCGCGCGCAGTGTAGGGTTCCAATAGTTGCCTGTCTGTAGGTATTTGTTACATCGACACGCGCCAAGTAAATCGTGCGCTTGCAACGGTCCAATTTGTACGAAAGTTGGCCTTTTCAAGTACATTTTAGTTGGTCGGCCACTAAGTTGAAAAATGGTTTTTCAAATAATTTATTTCGGAATTGTTTCCATTATTCGTTAGTAGAATATCTCGGCTCCGATTTTAGAAACCCGCATAATATCTATCCAATCTATCCAACGATATCCCACACAAATTAAATCCCCCCTTCACGTGGCAACCAAAAGGGGTTTGGGTAAAAAATAAAAATGTTGTCACTTTTTAGATGAGCGGGCATTCGTAAAAGTGATAGACAGATCTACTCAAAACAAACATATTTTATTTGAAAATGTAATACATTAAAATGCATCGGAGCCGAGATATTTGCAATATAAATTTTCACAGGTCATATTGAAAAGTTATAAGCAAAACTTCAAACTTAAATATCTCGGCTCCGATATTGTTTAACGCGTTTAATTTTATATATTTATGCGTATTAAGAGGTCCTCTAAACGATTGTTGAAAGAACATCCTTGGCCGCTGCAAAAATTAAAAACGAAATTTTTCTCATAAGTACAATGTTAGCCCTTTAGGTCAACTAAAAAAAAGGGAAACGATTTCGGGATTTTAATAATCGGTATTACATTTTTCGAGTTTATGATAGGTAACCGATGTGAGGTTAAAACAAGGCTTGGTTACTACTAATCGCGGCATCAAGTTATATTTGTGGGTGAATGGTGAGGTGAGGTTAGGCTGTAGATACTGTAAGGACAACGTATAAAATAGTATATTTTTATTTAAGATTATTACAGTCTTTTATAATGGCTTTTCAAATAATTCTAAATTAAAGAGTAAGTGTAATGACCACTGGACTTTGAGGACAAGACCGGGCGGGAGACCGCCATTATTCGTCTTGGGATCGGCATCGCTGATGAAGGATATTATGAGTTGCTAATACTCTTTGAATGAAAACAGTAATTACACATATAAAAAGTATAGTTTGTTAGCGGTATATTGCGTTCTGTTGTTGTTTTGATTAGCTGGATCACCTAGTAAAGGTTTGTGACATCTCTGTGATAACTAATGTAGAAGGCACTAGCTCTATTTACCTGCCACTGTGTTGCTGTGTTCATTGGTGTAATAAAAACTGTTTATAACAACTTTAGTTGTTTGTTTTGATACCTTTGTACTCCTTTTAGCTCAGAAGTGGGATTAGCGAGTATTTTTAATTAAATCACTCGTTAATCTCGCCTGCAATTGCCAAGTAATCGGCCCTTGCACGATGAATACAGCTTCAAAGTACTAACTTTATTTTCATGGCCGAGGTGTGTAAGTATAGTTATGTTGATATTACTTAGTCTCGGGATGACCAATCTGATCAGATTTCGTTTTGATCATAATATAACTAAGGAACAAGGTGACGTTTTATATGGTGATTTGTCACAAATTTATGACCATATTGCAATATTAGTACCTAATGTAATATTGGCATGCATACTTACAATAAACGTGGTTGATGATATACAGTTATATTAAACTATATCGTTGTTATTACGGGTGAAATAATAAGTACCTAAGTAATGTAGAAAACGATAACACCTTTGGTCTAAGGCGAGTAGATTTCAAAGTTTGATGATACCTACCTATTTGATAGTGACGGAATGAAATAACACAATTCGGTATTTTATTCCATACGAAGACATAATTTACCTTCTACATTGTTAATGAGCTGATTGGGACTGCTCAGAGTCCAGAGTGCATATGTTTGTAAGTAGGTAAGTAATAATATTTAATACAATATTATGAATGGTAGTATCTATAATATTATAACATGTTAGTAAGTATTTGTGGCAAAACAACCTGATGTTCTGGTCATGTATTTATTTAATGCAAAGAAATCACCGCAAGCATTTTATTTGCACCGTGATTACAAGTGCCTACTTATTATAAGTTTAAAGGTACCTAAACGAAACAAGGTACATAGCCATGGTAATGTATTTTTTTAAAATTTCATTATTATTATATACGCTGTCCCTCTTACTTGTTCGTTCGTGATATTAAAGGGCTGGACACATGAGTGTAATGATCTGTCACCGTCAATTTATCACAAGTGATAAATTGAATTGTTGTAGTGTGTTTAACCTTCTTTTACGTATGTAGGTACGCCTCGCAAACTGTCTCATTCTCCAAATTAAACGTAATTGGTTTAAAGTACTATGTGTTCAATAATAATTGCTTAACTACGTACGAAATGCAAAGAAGTTGCATTGTGCCTACTACGTGCAAGCTAAATAAAATGAGACCGAAAATACCAAGACAAAGTGAGTCTAATGACTTAAAAGATAGAGTTCAATTTTATCGATCATTAGAAATACGATGATGGAACGAATATTATTATGTATGTGTTAGTCGGCAGTGTTATTAATATCATTATTTATTCGTCATATTCTTAATAAAGATAATATTACTTATGTTTTGTTTAATTGTGATCTAATTATTGAATGACTTATCTCAAAGTTAGATGTTACAATTACAATTCAAAGATGTTGATTTGTAATGAATCTTAGTTACATTTTATTCATAGCAATTAAAAGTCGGTACACAACGTATACACTCGATTTTAGTGGAATTTAGAGCGTAATATGATTGAGTTTTGAGTATAATATGTAGTTGCATTGATTGTTACTTCAGTTTTATGGTTATACGAACTGAATGATGATACAGTTCTATGGTTGAGCAGTATAGATAATAAATAACTTACGTCTGTGTCAATTGCAATTACATTGTGTAATTAATGGTTCGAATGTAAGTTTCAGTGATGGCGGATGAGAGAGGCGGTAATGAGACCGACGGCGATGCTGAGCGCAGAGAGGCGCGCAGAGAGCAGCGTAGCCGGGCAGTCGCCTCGGAGGTAAACGATAACGAATGTGAGATTCGTGGTCGTCCGTCGCTCGAGTTACCTAGCATGCTAAGCGAGGGAGCGGAAGGGAGCCCGAGTGGTGGGCAAAGCCGCAAGCGCTTGCATGACTTTGATGAGCGCCAATCACCTTGTGAGAGGGTGTCACGCATGCGCGTTCGGGGTGATGACAACTCTCGACGACGTCGCTCGAGGAGTATATCTGTTAGAGATTATCGTGGAGCTGAACGATTTGAAAGAATATCACGAAATCGCAGCAGATCACGCGAAGTTGACGTGCGGAGGAGACGACGCCTGCATGAAAACGGTAGTCAACATCGTAGAACGAGAAGTTCGTCATATGAACATTTTGAGAATTCAGAAAGTTATTTGCGACGTCACACAAACTCAGGGCGAAATAGACGTATGGAGAGAAAGAGACGTTTAGTATACACTAGTAGTTCTGACGATGGTTATCGTGTAACATCAAAACGCAAAAGATTGTACTCTCGCTCTCCAAGCGTGGATTATGCTAGAGGCGCTACTAAAGTAAGTCGTAAAGTCAGACTTCATAACACAGTAAGTGACAGACTTCCTGACCCAAATGATAGTATTGTAAGTAAATTCTTAGATATTATAAAAGATATGAAAGGACATTCGAGTTCTAAGTTGTCATTAAATAATGTCTTACCAGAGTTTGACCCAATGTCGAAAGAGCAAACTATTCTGACATGGCTTACCAAAGTAGAGGAGTGTGCAGAGATTTATGGGTGGAATGAAAGAGAGACAATACATTTTGCGCTTCCCAAGCTTACAGGTGTCGCTAAAACTTGGTACCAGGGTCTCAGTACAGTCCTCTACTCATGGACGGAGTGGAAAAAGAAGCTTGTAGAGTCATTTCCTTGTCGTGACGATTATGCGGAACTATTAATAGCTATGCTGGCCAAGAAAGCTCGATACGGAGACTCCCTTGAACATTACTATTATGCTAAAACAAACTTATTAAACAGATGTGGTATAAAGAGTCGTAAAGCTGTTGACTGTCTCTTAAACGGGATAGAAGATAGAGCTGTACGAGTAGGCGCCCAAGCTGCTAACTTCCGTGAACCTGAGGAAGTTCTTAAGTATCTGAAAACTGTAAAAGTAGGATTTACCAAGGATACAGCTGACAAACCGGAAAAGCAAAGACAGGATAAGAGATTATTAGGAAATTTCTCAGGTAAACGGTCAGAACTGCCGAGAAAAATTAGTTGCTATAATTGTAACGAGGACGGTCACAAAAGTTTCAATTGTAAGAAAACATTGGTTAATTGCTCTACCTGTGGCAAATTAGGCCACCTTCCTAGCTTTTGTCGGTTTAGCCGTGATAATTCAAATAGTAAAAATCACAAAGGAACCTTTACCAAGGACGAAAAACAGGTTGCTGAACTGAATCTTTCTAATGAAACTAATTCTAAATACGTGTTCGAAATACATGTTAACGATAGAAACATTTTGTGTCATGTCGATCTAGGTAGTCAATGTACCCTGATTAGAGAACGTGAGGCCAAAGAATTGAATTTGCCTTATGAATTTGATAATTTGCCTTTAATGCGAGGTATCGGTGGGCATCATGTAAAGCCGCTAGGTAGAACTACAGCTAGCGTAACAGTTCAAGGCATAAAAGAAAGCATTGAAATTCTAATAGTGGAAGATCACGTTCTGAAATATCCTGTACTGTTAGGACATACGTTTACCGAATTACCAAAACTAATTATAACGAAAACTCCTAATCAGTTAATCTTTGAAAAAGTTGACACCAATAAACTATTTTTGCGAGTTCAAAAGGACGTGACTGTAGTTCCTCGTGAGATCGTTACTGTACCGGTTGAAAATGGTGATAAGTACGGGGGTATAGCATATGTCAATGGTTCATTAAGAGGTGTTGATAATAAGGAGTACTATCTGTTTCCAGGAGAATACACGTTCAAAGACGGTTTCGGACAGGTTATAGTGTTTAATATGAGCAAGCAAAATGTGACCTTTCGTAAAGACATGTTATTAACTCGCGCTGTTCCAGTGGTAAGTCCATATGACGTTTGTACTGTTTCATTTGATACAACGTGCTTAGACGACACTATACAATGCGGGCCTAATATAACCACTGAACAAAGGCTGCAATTACAAAACCTTCTATCAAAGTATAATGTTTGTTTCTCATCTAGTTTACGTGACCTAGGTTTAACTACTGCTGGCGAAATGGTTATTGAATTAGAGAGTTCTGAACCAGTTGTCTACAGACCGTATCGCATGTCTTGGGCGGAGAAAAACCTTGTTCGCGACATGGTAGACGAAATGATGGATGCGGGTATCATTCGAGAATCGTCTTCCCCTTATGCCAGCCCGATTGTTCTAGTTAAGAAGAAAACGGGGGAAAAGAGGTTATGTGTCGATTATCGCGCACTAAACCGGCGCACAAAAAAGGATCATTACCCTCTTCCCCGAATCGAAGATCAGTTGGACCAATTAGCCGGAAATAAGCTATTTATCTCGCTTGACTTAGCTTCAGGCTATTATCAAATTCCCATTTCTCCGACTTCGCAACACAAAACCTCTTTTGTAACACCTGATGGCCAATATGAATATACACGCATGCCTTTTGGCTTAGTTAATGCTCCCTCAGTCTTCCAACGAACCATCAACAAGATTCTTTCCGAAGCCAAGATAAAATTCGCACTTGTATATATGGATGATATTCTGATCCCAGCACGTACATTTGAAGAAGGTATTGCCAGGCTTGAAGAGGTATTGGCTTTGCTAAGACAAGGCGGTCTCACTTTAAAGTTAGCGAAATGTAGTTTCTTTTTCGAGCGGATCGACTTCCTCGGATTTGAAGTCAGTTCAGAGGGCATTAAACCAGGTAGTAGGAAAATTGAAGCCGTGGCCAAATTTCCTATACCGAAAAACCAGCATGAGTTGCGACAGTTCCTTGGTTTAGCTAGTTTCTTCAGGAGATTCGTGCGTGATTTCGCCGTAATATGCAGACCATTGACGGATCTCTTGAAGAAAACCACTCAGTGGAAGTGGACTAAAGATCAGGAGGAGGCGTTTGGTCTACTTAAAGAGAAACTAATCTCCAGGCCTATCCTTACACTTTATGACCCGAAACGAGAGACACAATTGCATACGGATGCATGCAAGTATGGTATCGCCGGAATTCTACTGCAGAAATGTGAAGAAGGGTTGCTTAAACCAGTGTCATACTTTAGTCGCAAAACGACGCCCTACGAACAACGACTACACTCGTTTGAGTTAGAAACTCTCGCAGTGATAGCTTCTTTAAGTAGGTATCGCGTTTACTTATTAGGCGTCCCGTTTAAAATACTAACGGATTGTAACGCTCTTAGAACTACCCTCACGAAACGTGATTTGATTCCACGTATTGCACGTTGGTGGATCCAAATCCAAGAGTATGATTGTGAGATCGAGTACCGTCCAGGCACTAGCATGTTACACGCCGACGCCTTAAGCAGGAACCCTTTTGACAAGGCATTCGACGAGGATCACGTATTAGATGTACTTACAACAGAGACAGAAGATTGGATATCAACTGTCCAATCTAGCGATGATGAAATTTCTCGTATTAAAGCTATCTTAAGCGACCCTGAATCTGAGAAAGTCGCCGACATTGTCAAGAATTATAAATTAAAAAACGATAAAATTTATCGATTAATAGGTGATGTCGAAGGTAGTATGCGATGGGTCGTGCCAAAAGGGGTTAGGTGGCAAGTGGTCAAAATGAATCATGATGACATCGGTCACTTTGGTTATGAGAAGACGCTGACTCGTATTCAGCAGTCATTTTGGTTCCCTAAAATGAGGAGGTTTATAAAAAAATATGTCCAATCGTGCCTTGAATGTGCTCATCACAAAGGAACTACTGGAAAACAGCAAGGTGAACTGCACCCTATCAAAAAGATCGAAATACCGTTCCATACTATCCATGCTGATCACTTAGGGCCGTTTGTCCGTAGTAAGAAAGGTAATGTTTATCTCTTGGTCATAATCGATAGTTTCACTAAATTCATTAATATAAAGCCTGTGCGGAATACAAAGACTTCGACAACAGTGAAGATTTTCCGAGACCACATAAGCTATTTTGGCACACCAGTCAGGTTAATTACAGACCAAGGATCTTCATTTACAAGCGCTGCTTTCAAGTCGTTCACCAAATCAGTAGGTATTAAACATATATTAAATGCCGTTGCCACCCCACGAGCTAATGGGCAAGTGGAAAGATTCAACAGGACGATCCTGGACGCTCTGTCTACGAAGTGTCATGGCAAGGACGACAGATGCTGGGATGAATTCGTACCAGACGTCCAGATCGGCCTAAATACCACTTTGCACAAAATTACGGGTAAAAGCCCTTCTGAACTTCTATTCGGTATTCGAATTAAAACTAACAGCGAAAATGTCCTTAGTGAAGTTATTGATGAAACACTAGATGTTGTGCCTTCTGATAATTTAGAAGAGATTAGACACGAAGCAGGCAAACGGATTGAAAAACAGCAGATGAAAGATAAAATTACCTATGATGCAAAGCGTATAACTGCTAAATCATATGCGGTTGGAGATCTGGTGAGTGTTAGGAGGGAAACACCTAGTGATGGAAAATCAAAAAAACTGGTTGTTAAATATCAAGGGCCTTATAGAATTATTAAATGTCTTCACAACGATCGCTATGTGATCAAAGACACACCTTTAACGCGAAAAAGAGGGAATCGCCATTATGAAAATATAATTGCGGTTGATAAATTAAAACCGTGGTTATGTTTTAATAATACACATGGTAGTAGCTCTGAATTGGAGAGCGATGAAAGCTCAAATGACTCTTAAAGTACTGCGTAATCGTCACACTCTTTAGCTTACGAAACTGCTTTTGTAACATAGTTATTGTATTTCATACATTTTAGTTTTAATATTGTCTTGATCGCGTTTATTTCAATGTGTTATAAATGTTATAATAGTATTTACAATTTTTAGTAATATGTATGTTACTAAACCTCGAAAGTGTGTGTTATTTTTGTAAATGAGACTAGATCTCTGTATTTGTATGTACTTATAACTAAGATTAGTCAAATAGTGTAAAATTAGTTTCAAAAAGTAAAACAAACTGTCATATTATTACCATAATTATACAAAGGAGCGAAGAGACTTGCTCTAGCAGGATGGCCGAGCTGTAAGGACAACGTATAAAATAGTATATTTTTATTTAAGATTATTACAGTCTTTTATAATGGCTTTTCAAATAATTCTAAATTAAAGAGTAAGTGTAATGACCACTGGACTTTGAGGACAAGACCGGGCGGGAGACCGCCATTATTCGTCTTGGGATCGGCATCGCTGATGAAGGATATTATGAGTTGCTAATACTCTTTGAATGAAAACAGTAATTACACATATAAAAAGTATAGTTTGTTAGCGGTATATTGCGTTCTGTTGTTGTTTTGATTAGCTGGATCACCTAGTAAAGGTTTGTGACATCTCTGTGATAACTAATGTAGAAGGCACTAGCTCTATTTACCTGCCACTGTGTTGCTGTGTTCATTGGTGTAATAAAAACTGTTTATAACAACTTTAGTTGTTTGTTTTGATACCTTTGTACTCCTTTTAATACTCACTCACTCTACGCACGCGGTCGAACACAGGGGTACAGTTTGACAATCGCTGCGTCCCTCAGGGATAATATTACAAGGGTGATCCCTTTGAGGATTAAGGGCAGTTGGTTCAAGCATATGCTCTAATAAGGGACGGAATTGGAAATGACGCGGAAAATTCACAAAATTGCTTGTTTGTTAGCGTGACGTCACCCCTTTTGGTTGTTAGATTCATTATAGCAAATGAGTGTCGATTCATAATTGTGTACTGTTTATATCTGTACGTTTTGTGATGCTCATAATTAATTATTTTAAATATTTATTGCACAAAAATAGTACAAAAGGCATGCTTCATGGTATAAAAAAATATTTATCGGTCAACCTTAAGGCAAATTGGATAAAGTTTTGGCGTGGGGTTCATACCTTTCTGAGAAAATTTACAACAACAGTAAGTAGTTAGTAAGGAGTAAGTAGTGTCGTTAAACGCTAACAAAACTAAAATAATAACTAATGGCAGAGACCAAGCTATTACAGTCGATGGAGAAACCATAGAGTATGTCTCAGAATATACATACTTGCATGGGCCAATCTATTTCGTTCATGGACCAGATGGAAAAAGAAATCAATAGAAGGATAGCGATTGCGTGGGAGAAGTACTGGAGTTTAAAGGAGATTATGAAAAATAAAGATATAGACATAAAAATAAAAAGCAAACTATATGACATAGTGATCCTACCCAGTTTGACGTATGGCTGTCAAACATGGACCAAACGCAAAAAAAAAGAGGAAAATAAATTAGCTGTACACCAACGCAAAATGGAAAGGAGTATGCTAAGCATAAAAATATCAGATAAAATGTAAAATGTACAAATAAGAAAGAAAACAAAAGTTACCGATATTTTAGAACAAATAAGTAATTTAAAATGGAAATGGGCCGAACATGCATGTATAGAATGCCATATGATAGATGGGCCAGAAGACTTGTGGAGTGGGTACCTAGAGATGGACAAGAAACAAAGGTAGACCAAGGAATAGATGGGAAGATATATTTAAAGAAAAATGTGGACCAGATTGGAGAAGACAAGCTAGAGACAGAGACAGATGGTGGAAACTGGGGGAGGCCTACGCCGCAGAGGCGACTTACACATATCAATAAAAATCTAAAGTGAACGAAAACGTGAAATATAATACTTTAAATATAAGTTTAAAATTAGATATCTACAAAAAATGTATTGTGAAAAGAAAAGAAAGTATTCAATTATTATAAAAGAAGATATGTTATGAGCATGGGTGTCTATCATTTTATCGAAACGCATTACGCCGATTTACATTTCGCCGAAACCTATTCCACGAATTTCATTTCGTTGTATTTCTTGTTCACATAATCATCAATTCATAGTTTTTTATTTCATCGAACAACTTTTCATCGTTAATCGTTTCGAATTTGTCTCAAATCGTAGCGTAACGATTCATCGAATTTACTTTTCATAGAATAGTCAGTTGTGTACCTATAGTATTCATTTATCGAAACACGGTTCAATGTTGGCACGTTCCATATATTTTTGTTGCCGCGATCGATATTTCATTTTTCTACCAAGCGGTTTACCTATAGGTCATTTCGTCTAAGTAATAATACCTAATGGATAAAATGGGTCCACATTGACTCATATACGCTTCGTATACGATGTAGACGTAATATTAAGCCTAAGTAAGTGATATTAAAAAAACGGTTCTGGCGCTTCGCCGACCGCTGCCGCGGTTCATCACAATTCACCTAACACTCCTCCTCGCTTCGCTTGTCGTCGTACCTACACTGGCCTGCCTTAAAGTAGAATACGAAGGTAATCCGATATCCAGAGGGAGAGGTGGGTAGGCTTAGAGCTCTATGTATACGTCCAAAGTCTCGGTGAAATGTACCTACTCAGTTCGTTGAAAGGTACAGGTCGACACATGTAAAAAGAACCCTGGCGGCCATACATTTTATATGGCCGCCAGGGATCTTTTTACATGTGTCGACCTGTAAATATTATCAAGTGACAAACACAGATGAAACGATTTTCTATGTATGTAATAAGAATTTTGGGAACTGAAACTTATGTTAAAACAAAATTATAGTAACGGTGATTCGATGAACGACTATGTCGATGAACAAATAAAATATTGAAGTGAAATTCGATGAGTTCATTTTTGTGTAAATGGTATTTCGAGCAAATGTATGAGCGATCTAACGAAGTTCGATGAATCATTCCTGTGTGATGATGAAATTCTGCGAATAGTGTTATGGGAAACTATAATCGATGAAACTATTTTCGGTAAAATGATGGTTTCCCTATGAGGATGCATGTGTTAGAATAAAGGCTTTTTTATTTTATTTTATTTTATAACAAAGTGCGCTCATTTTTCTGACACGACTACTGACTGACTGACTATTTCTAGAGCCGTAAAGACGTGTTAGATATGGGTGTTTGCGCCCTTTGTCATGGCAGATATTGATGCTGGTGACTGTGGTAGAAGTCGCTACACGCCTCCCTAACCCAAGGCGTAAGAAGGAACTGATTGAAAGATTTAGTGGCCGAGACAGATTGTTCCGATAGCTCAGTTGGTTAGTAGCGGCGGGCCATGAATGCCTCCGGTCACCGGTTGTAATGCGGCTCGGAGCATTCAATGTTTTAATTTGTTCGTATGCAGTACCGTATGTACGATTCCCACCGAACGGGCGGGACCGGAGCGCGCCTGAGCACATTTTACAAGTTGCCAAAGGAATTTGAAGGTTTAATACAGACGTCACATTTAATATTTAATTGGATTTGCGGCCGGTCGGCTCCTCGCGAACGTGGACGGCTGTGCTAGGCTGTCGTACCATCTGACCGGCTCCGTCCGCCTTTTGGCCACTGCACTGAATTAAAACGCGGTCGGCTATACCATGGGGTCCTGGCGCATCCGTTGCGATGCGGCGCCACGCGGACCGGCCCGTTCGGTGGGATTCGTACATTATTGATTGCTCATCCTGCATAATTATAGACAATTATGGATTTGCTTTATTGTAAGCTCTGCTATGGTTGGCTAGACCACACTTGCTCTTGAACACACTATTGCATGCGTGACAGTAGTAGCCTCTTGGCCAGCCGTGTTGAAATTACTCTAAATGCGTGACAGTAGATTTAGCCAGTCGTGTTGAAGGTACTGTAAATGCATGACAGTAGAGTTAGCAGGCAGGTTGTTCTCGCCAAGACTACCCGGAGAGCCAGGGGCCCATCAGCTGACCCTCATACAACGGTTTCTCCTGGCGAGAGCAAACTGGGCGCGATACGCACCTCTAATCTTAACCCTACCTAAGTACCTAACTTATGTCTAAAACCCACTCACCCCGTTCTTCAGGCTTCGAGAATTGCTGCCAGCAAGAATGTGTTTATGTGGATGAGTAAGTGTGTGTATGTGTGCTTGCTGGTAGTCTTCGATGAGGCTGCCGCTTGAGCTCGGGCGGCGGAGCCCTCCCGTTCACCAGGACTCGTCCAGGCAGCTCCTTATAGTCCAAGCAAATCCCGTACACCGTAAACTAGGTAACTAATCACTAAATCTCGGGCGCCGTCCCGTATGGGCGCTCCGTACGAGTAAATACACAAATTATTATACCGAACAACCGTACAGCCCGGCGGCCATTGCAACTCTGCCCTACGCGGCCGGTCGCTCCTCTCTCGCGCTGGCGGCGTAGCTCTGTCCCACTTTCGCAATCCGAATGCGCGCGGGCAGTCACGACGGCCGCGCGTACGTCTGTTTCACCTGGCCGAATGCTTTCTCTTTCGCGCGGCGAAATAAATGAAAACTGAACTGTCTATACTAAACAATCACCCGCCCCGGACCGACCCGATGTCGGTCCGCTCAAACTCCCGGTAGTCGGGATAGTGATGAGACAGCGCGTCTAAGGATCGAGTCCTTCACCTGTACGTCTGCGATCCGTGGAGACCCATCCTTGCCCGTAATCAAGTTAACGATGCGCCCCCGTCGTTAACACAACGGTGATAGGTTAGCATCCTTAACCAGTACGAGGTCTCCAACGCAGGGTGGGGTCGTCCTGTCCGTCCACTTAACGCGTTGCTGCAGAATGTGCAAATACTCAAGCGACCATCGCTTCCAAAAATTTTGAGTCATTTGCTGCAACATCTGATACCGTGACAACCGATTCAACTTAACTTCCGTATATGGATACTCCGGCAAGGCGTTAAGTGGTTGGCAAATTAAGAAATGGCCTGGGGTAATGGCCTCCAAATCATTCGGGTCAGCGCTCAACGGGCACAAGGGTCGCGAGTTTAAGACCGCCTCAATTTTACAAAAGACCGTTGACAACTCCTCAAACGTGAGGATCGTTGAGCCGATGACCCGGTACAAATGAGTCTTAGAAGACTTAACTACTGCCTCAAATATTCCACCCCAGTGGGGGCATCCAGGGGGGCTGAAATACCAAGAAATGCCCCGACTGGCGAGGCCCGTGCCGATATCTCGCTCATTTTGGCCCAAAAACAAAACAATTTCCCTTAAACAACGGTCGGCGCCCTTGAAGTTGGTACCACAGTCCGACCGTATCAATGACGGCAGTCCCCTTCGAGAAACGAATCGATCAAAAGCTGCCAAAAAGGCCTCCGTAGAGAGATCAGCTACCAGTTCCAAATGAACTGCCTTGGTCGCCAGACACACGAAGACGCACAAATATGCCTTAACCGACTTCGCATTTCGAAGGCGGGATGTCTTGACCATAAAAGGCCCCGCGAAATCCGTACCTACGCCCGCAAACGGCCGAGCTTCCGTAACTCGGTCGGGCGGGAGATCCCCCATTTGTGGTTGCATTGTGGCTGCCTTGAGTCGGTAACAAGGCAAGCAACGAAACACAACGCTCCTTATCACTCTCCGTGCCGACAAAATCCAGAATTCACGCTGCAAAATGGCCAGAAGGGCGTTGCAGCCGGCATGTGAATTCCTGGTGTGGCGATCCCAAACCAATAACTCCACCAAAACTCCCTTCTTGGGAAGAATTAAAGGATGTCGCGCCGAGTAAGGTAACGCAGCATTCCGTAGTCGGCCTCCCACCCGGAGCATTCCATGCTCATCCATGAACGGGTTGAGGCGGACAATGCCTCCCTTCAATCTACCTGTGGCCGTCCGCAAGATCCTAATTTCGTCCTCAAACTCATTCGCCTGGACGACCTTCACCCAGTGTGAAAGAGCCCTCTGTTGCTCTTCAGGTCCCAGTACAGGCGACATGTTTCGCTGCGCGACAGGGTTGCGACAATTATGGATAAACCGCTTTATCCATCCCGTGACTCTAAGTAGCTTACCCAGTGAGCTATAACGTTCCAAAAGAGTGTTGTCTGCTGTAGTAGACTCCACCGTGGTCACATTGACCCTCAAACCCTGGTCCGGGGGCAATAAGTGCCGTCCGCACTCATTAAATGGCCACTCCGAATGTGGCCGTTCCAACCATTGAGGCCCCCACCAAAGAGAATGCTCAACCAGAGCAGGCGCCGGACAGCCGCGAGAGGCGCAGTCTGCTGGGTTAAACTCGCCTGGAACATGTCTCCAGATCAGAGGAGTCTCCGAGTTATTTATTTGTGACACTCGGTTGGCCACAAATACCTCAAGCGTATGAACCGAAGTCTGCAGCCAGCATAACACGATCCGGCTGTCGGTCCATGCATAAATCGTTTCACTAAGATCAACTGTACCACGTAAGTTCTGCACTACATGGTTCAAGAGCCGCGTCAGAAGAGCTGCACCCGCCAATTCCATCTTCGGAATCGTCCAGCGAGTCCGAACAGGAGCAACCTTGCTCTTGGCCATGACCAATCGTACAAGGCCCGCACCTGCAGTCTCACCTGTTCTCAGGTAGACTGCGGCAGCATACCCCTTCTCCGATGCATCACAAAACCCGTGCAGGGTCGCCTTGGCTCCCGCCTGCGGGAGCAGCTTGCGTGGGATCTCAATGTCCGTAATATGCGGCAGTGTAGTCACGAATGCCGTCCACTCCCGTAACAGCTCCTCCGTGAGCTGATCATCCCAACCTAGTTGGGCCAACCAAAGCTTCTGCATGAAGCACTTTGCCATGAACGTCACCGGTGCGATCCAACCTGTTGGATCGAACGTTCGTGCTATGGTCGAAAGGACCGATCGCTTGGTCCAAGTCCTCGACAACAACTCGGCCTCACAATTGTATGTAAATACATCCTGGCTCGGTCGATACTGGACCCCCAAAATTGCCAACACATGAGGATTATCCGGGTCCTCAAACAAATGCGGGTCTTGTTGGTACTCAGCTGGCAGTCCTGCCAGCACCTCTGGGCAGTTCGACAACCACTTCCTGAGTTCATAGCCACCGGAGGCCATGAGCGCCACCAATTCATCCCTTAAGACGAGTGCCTGCTCAACACTATCCGTGCCCGTACAAATGTCGTCTACATAGACGTCCCTATCAATGACTGCAGCCGCGCGAGGAAAGCGCAGCCGTTCCTGTTCAGCCAGTTCTCGTAGCGTACGCATTGCTACATAAGGACTGGGCTTTAATCCGTATGTATTCGTGTTGAGCTCATATGTGACCATCGGTTCTTCTGGGCTCTCTCGCCACAATATCAGCTGGAACCGACGGTCGTCCGGGTGGATCTCTGTTTGACGGAACATCATCCTCACATCCGTAACGAAGACAACCTGGTGTCTCCTGAAGTCTGTTAAAATGTCTGCAATGTCCCTAGTCATCTTAGGACCCGCGTGCAGACATTGATTCAGAGACACCCCGCTAGAGGTCGCCACTGAGCCGTCAAATACAATGCGAATTTTGGAGTCTGGTGTCTTCAGGACCGCGTGGTGAGCGAGATGGTAATGCTCCTCACGACGCCAGTCCACCGTGGACACCGACATGTGACCCAAAGCCAAATACTCACGCATGAACTCAACATACTTCCGACGGAAGCTGGAGTCCCGTTTCATGCGCCTCTCCATCGATACCATCCGTTTCTCCGCTGTACTGCCAGAGCTCCCCAGTGGAGGTCGGTTCGATAGAAATGGCAACCGTGTCATAAATCTGCCCGACGGGAGGCGCATCGTGTTACATTGATAAAACGTCTCGCACTCCTCGTCTAACGGGCTAGTCCTAGGAGCTGTGGGTGGCTCTTCCGTTGCCCAGAACACTGCCATAATATATGGGGCTGTAATCCGTTGCATCCTGTGGTTCCCGCACTGGGCCCAATAATGCGTACCCCCCCGCGGTGTGTACGGCCACTAATCCGTTCGGTTGCAGCTCCCTCTTGCCGCTCCGTAGCAGCTTCCCGAGGACGTCAGCCCCAAGCAAGACGTCCACCCGTCCGGGAATCGCGAAGTGGGGATCGGCCAACTCCAACCCCTTAGTCAACCCTCTTACCGCCGCCGGTAACCGTATCTGAGGGAGGGCCCCTACCACTTCGTCTAAAACAATCGCCCTGGCATTCACCCGCGTGATCGATGCCGAGTCACCCATCTCAAACAGGAGAGTAGTCTGACCCCTGAGGTGAGGCACCCGATTGCCACCTATACCTACTGCGCCATCCCGTGATGGCTCTAACCTAAGACCTAGCCTGTTCACCAGTTGACTGGACACAATACAACCTTGTGCCCCAGAATCCAACAGTGCCCTCACTTGCACTGGCTGGCCATCCGTACCCCAGACAGTAACTCTAGCCGTCGGTAATAATACCGTCCTTGGCTGGGGGGCCATTACTGAGGAACAGGCTGCTAATTCCTAGCGGGGGCCGCCACCCCCCTCCCGCAGGAGGGGATGGGGGCCCCTGCCCCATGTATGGGTCCCAACCCGGGTAGTATACTCCTCGGCCCATCCGTGCCATGCGGGCTGGCCGGAAGTAGCCCACCGGCATTCGTCCTGCCACTGGCGGGTTTGTAATTAAACGTGGGCGCTCTGCGAGAGGGGGGGTGAAGCGATTACTCGGGGGCGGCAAAGTGGCCCCCAGCGCGGTCGAGTAAGTAGCGTAACCGGCCTCGCCAAGCGTTGCCTCCTGGCACCCGCCCGTATCTTGGTGCCGATCCCCCCCCCGCGGGGGGGATGGTGGCCTCCGTCGGTATTCCGGATCCCTCGGTGACCCCCCTCCCCGAGGGGGGGGTGACTGTCCACCCGAAGCTGGCCTGAGAGGTGGGGTGCGACCTCCCGGCGAGGTCCCGTAAGCCTCCCCCCTCGCGGCCAGGCAGAGGAGCTCATGATGGGCCCCTCCGCATGTTTGACAGTTGGTGGTCTTGCCGCACTCGCGTACATAGTGTGCACCAAGGCAGCGGAAGCACAAGTTGCGCTGTTTGACTACCCCTCGGCGCCTCTGCACACGCTGTGCCTCAAAGTCCACACACGCGGTGATATTATGTCCCCCCTCCCGGCAGAAGGGGCACACTTCCGAATGGAGGGCGTTATACTTCCGCCCCCCCCTACGGGGCTCAGCCGGTTTAGGCCCGCTAAAACGTCGGGGTGACAGAGGGGGGTGCGACGTGGTTGCCCCTTGGCAGTCCGCCCGCCGACACTCGCCCTCCAAAAACGCCCTCAAACTCGCATACGTCGGAAGGTAGTCCGCAGACTCACCGCCATGAGCCTGCTCAAACCGCGCGACTATGTCGCTCGGTAGTTTACGCAGTACCCTATTAACTACTATGTACTTATCTCCTAACGACAGCTTAAGGCGGTCCAATGTGTTGACCGCTACCATGACCGGATTTAGGATTTTCACTCGTATCTCCTGCACATTGGATACTTTCGGGATATCAAATAATTTGTCGATGAGCCCATCAATAATTAACCGCCGATTGTCATATCGGTCAGTTAAGAGGCCCCATGCCGTATCGTAACTGGTATCCGTAATCTCTAAATGCGTTAACATGTCATGGGGCTCCCCGTAAAGCCTTCCCACTAACTGCGTCATTTTGTACGCAGGTGAAAGATCCGTACGCGAATGCACTACGCTGTTAAAAAGATCACGAAACCTGGGCCAGTCCGCATACTCGCCGCTAAATTCTGGCACGGTCACGGGTGGCAGCGGTGCCAGAATCCCCGCGCCAGCCGACCTGCATGGTCCCCGAATCTCTCCCTTTCGCGCCCGTTCAATTTCCGATGCCGCCTGAATGATGCTCATAACCATCTCCCCACATTGGTCCACGCTGCGCTGCACAGCAATCTGAGGCCCACTTTCCCCCTCAGATTCCTCGTCATCCACAAGGGCCAAATATTCTGCGTGCCATTTGAGCACCGCGTCATGTCTGTCGTCTACTTGTCGCGCGCGTGACAGTAATGCGTCTTCGCGATCCGTTCGACCAATCATCGTAATTACTAGCGAAAACCATCTTAACTCCGCTTCGATTTTCGCGGCGACCGTCCTGAGTACTGAGGGAACCATTGTACCAACCCCAATTAACAACACTAATAATTACTCTTATTACCTAACTACTTAATAAATACTTTATGTTTAGTGAGTAAGTTAGCGACGGAACCCTAATTCACCAACGTGTCTCCGTATCTAAACGCAACAAATAACTTATTCACTCAACCAATACAACCGTTTACTTATCCTAATTACAATATAAAATTGTATACCTACTTATACAGTGTGTATGTGTGCTTGCTGGTAGTCTTCGATGAGGCTGCCGCTTGAGCTCGGGCGGCGGAGCCCTCCCGTTCACCAGGACTCGTCCAGGCAGCTCCTTATAGTCCAAGCAAATCCCGTACACCGTAAACTAGGTAACTAATCACTAAATCTCGGGCGCCGTCCCGTATGGGCGCTCCGTACGAGTAAATACACAAATTATTATACCGAACAACCGTACAGCCCGGCGGCCATTGCAACTCTGCCCTACGCGGCCGGTCGCTCCTCTCTCGCGCTGGCGGCGTAGCTCTGTCCCACTTTCGCAATCCGAATGCGCGCGGGCAGTCACGACGGCCGCGCGTACGTCTGTTTCACCTGGCCGAATGCTTTCTCTTTCGCGCGGCGAAATAAATGAAAACTGAACTGTCTATACTAAACAATCACCCGCCCCGGACCGACCCGATGTCGGTCCGCTCAAACTCCCGGTAGTCGGGATAGTGATGAGACAGCGCGTCTAAGGATCGAGTCCTTCACCTGTACGTCTGCGATCCGTGGAGACCCATCCTTGCCCGTAATCAAGTTAACGATGCGCCCCCGTCGTTAACACAACGGTGATAGGTTAGCATCCTTAACCAGTACGAGGTCTCCAACGCAGGGTGGGGTCGTCCTGTCCGTCCACTTAACGCGTTGCTGCAGAATGTGCAAATACTCAAGCGACCATCGCTTCCAAAAATTTTGAGTCATTTGCTGCAACATCTGATACCGTGACAACCGATTCAACTTAACTTCCGTATATGGATACTCCGGCAAGGCGTTAAGTGGTTGGCAAATTAAGAAATGGCCTGGGGTAATGGCCTCCAAATCATTCGGGTCAGCGCTCAACGGGCACAAGGGTCGCGAGTTTAAGACCGCCTCAATTTTACAAAAGACCGTTGACAACTCCTCAAACGTGAGGATCGTTGAGCCGATGACCCGGTACAAATGAGTCTTAGAAGACTTAACTACTGCCTCAAATATTCCACCCCAGTGGGGGCATCCAGGGGGGCTGAAATACCAAGAAATGCCCCGACTGGCGAGGCCCGTGCCGATATCTCGCTCATTTTGGCCCAAAAACAAAACAATTTCCCTTAAACAACGGTCGGCGCCCTTGAAGTTGGTACCACAGTCCGACCGTATCAATGACGGCAGTCCCCTTCGAGAAACGAATCGATCAAAAGCTGCCAAAAAGGCCTCCGTAGAGAGATCAGCTACCAGTTCCAAATGAACTGCCTTGGTCGCCAGACACACGAAGACGCACAAATATGCCTTAACCGACTTCGCATTTCGAAGGCGGGATGTCTTGACCATAAAAGGCCCCGCGAAATCCGTACCTACGCCCGCAAACGGCCGAGCTTCCGTAACTCGGTCGGGCGGGAGATCCCCCATTTGTGGTTGCATTGTGGCTGCCTTGAGTCGGTAACAAGGCAAGCAACGAAACACAACGCTCCTTATCACTCTCCGTGCCGACAAAATCCAGAATTCACGCTGCAAAATGGCCAGAAGGGCGTTGCAGCTGGCATGTGAATTCCTGGTGTGGCGATCCCAAACCAATAACTCCACCAAAACTCCCTTCTTGGGAAGAATTAAAGGATGTCGCGCCGAGTAAGGTAACGCAGCATTCCGTAGTCGGCCTCCCACCCGGAGCATTCCATGCTCATCCATGAACGGGTTGAGGCGGACAATGCCTCCCTTCAATCTACCTGTGGCCGTCCGCAAGATCCTAATTTCGTCCTCAAACTCATTCGCCTGGACGACCTTCACCCAGTGTGAAAGAGCCCTCTGTTGCTCTTCAGGTCCCAGTACAGGCGACATGTTTCGCTGCGCGACAGGGTTGCGACAATTATGGATAAACCGCTTTATCCATCCCGTGACTCTAAGTAGCTTACCCAGTGAGCTATAACGTTCCAAAAGAGTGTTGTCTGCTGTAGTAGACTCCACCGTGGTCACATTGACCCTCAAACCCTGGTCCGGGGGCAATAAGTGCCGTCCGCACTCATTAAATGGCCACTCCGAATGTGGCCGTTCCAACCATTGAGGCCCCCACCAAAGAGAATGCTCAACCAGAGCAGGTGCCGGACAGCCGCGAGAGGCGCAGTCTGCTGGGTTAAACTCGCCTGGAACATGTCTCCAGATCAGAGGAGTCTCCGAGTTATTTATTTGTGACACTCGGTTGGCCACAAATACCTCAAGCGTATGAACCGAAGTCTGCAGCCAGCATAACACGATCCGGCTGTCGGTCCATGCATAAATCGTTTCACTAAGATCAACTGTACCACGTAAGTTCTGCACTACATGGTTCAAGAGCCGCGTCAGAAGAGCTGCACCCGCCAATTCCATCTTCGGAATCGTCCAGCGAGTCCGAACAGGAGCAACCTTGCTCTTGGCCATGACCAATCGTACAAGGCCCGCACCTGCAGTCTCACCTGTTCTCAGGTAGACTGCGGCAGCATACCCCTTCTCCGATGCATCACAAAACCCGTGCAGGGTCGCCTTGGCTCCCGCCTGCGGGAGCAGCTTGCGTGGGATCTCAATGTCCGTAATATGCGGCAGTGTAGTCACGAATGCCGTCCACTCCCGTAACAGCTCCTCCGTGAGCTGATCATCCCAACCTAGTTGGGCCAACCAAAGCTTCTGCATGAAGCACTTTGCCATGAACGTCACCGGTGCGATCCAACCTGTTGGATCGAACGTTCGTGCTATGGTCGAAAGGACCGATCGCTTGGTCCAAGTCCTCGACAACAACTCGGCCTCACAATTGTATGTAAATACATCCTGGCTCGGTCGATACTGGACCCCCAAAATTGCCAACACATGAGGATTATCCGGGTCCTCAAACAAATGCGGGTCTTGTTGGTACTCAGCTGGCAGTCCTGCCAGCACCTCTGGGCAGTTCGACAACCACTTCCTGAGTTCATAGCCACCGGAGGCCATGAGCGCCACCAATTCATCCCTTAAGACGAGTGCCTGCTCAACACTATCCGTGCCCGTACAAATGTCGTCTACATAGACGTCCCTATCAATGACTGCAGCCGCGCGAGGAAAGCGCAGCCGTTCCTGTTCAGCCAGTTCTCGTAGCGTACGCATTGCTACATAAGGACTGGGCTTTAATCCGTATGTATTCGTGTTGAGCTCATATGTGACCATCGGTTCTTCTGGGCTCTCTCGCCACAATATCAGCTGGAACCGACGGTCGTCCGGGTGGATCTCTGTTTGACGGAACATCATCCTCACATCCGTAACGAAGACAACCTGGTGTCTCCTGAAGTCTGTTAAAATGTCTGCAATGTCCCTAGTCATCTTAGGACCCGCGTGCAGACATTGATTCAGAGACACCCCGCTAGAGGTCGCCACTGAGCCGTCAAATACAATGCGAATTTTGGAGTCTGGTGTCTTCAGGACCGCGTGGTGAGCGAGATGGTAATGCTCCTCACGACGCCAGTCCACCGTGGACACCGACATGTGACCCAAAGCCAAATACTCACGCATGAACTCAACATACTTCCGACGGAAGCTGGAGTCCCGTTTCATGCGCCTCTCCATCGATACCATCCGTTTCTCCGCTGTACTGCCAGAGCTCCCCAGTGGAGGTCGGTTCGATAGAAATGGCAACCGTGTCATAAATCTGCCCGACGGGAGGCGCATCGTGTTACATTGATAAAACGTCTCGCACTCCTCGTCTAACGGGCTAGTCCTAGGAGCTGTGGGTGGCTCTTCCGTTGCCCAGAACACTGCCATAATATATGGGGCTGTAATCCGTTGCATCCTGTGGTTCCCGCACTGGGCCCAATAATGCGTACCCCCCCGCGGTGTGTACGGCCACTAATCCGTTCGGTTGCAGCTCCCTCTTGCCGCTCCGTAGCAGCTTCCCGAGGACGTCAGCCCCAAGCAAGACGTCCACCCGTCCGGGAATCGCGAAGTGGGGATCGGCCAACTCCAACCCCTTAGTCAACCCTCTTACCGCCGCCGGTAACCGTATCTGAGGGAGGGCCCCTACCACTTCGTCTAAAACAATCGCCCTGGCATTCACCCGCGTGATCGATGCCGAGTCACCCATCTCAAACAGGAGAGTAGTCTGACCCCTGAGGTGAGGCACCCGATTGCCACCTATACCTACTGCGCCATCCCGTGATGGCTCTAACCTAAGACCTAGCCTGTTCACCAGTTGACTGGACACAATACAACCTTGTGCCCCAGAATCCAACAGTGCCCTCACTTGCACTGGCTGGCCATCCGTACCCCAGACAGTAACTCTAGCCGTCGGTAATAATACCGTCCTTGGCTGGGGGGCCATTACTGAGGAACAGGCTGCTAATTCCTAGCGGGGGCCGCCACCCCCCTCCCGCAGGAGGGGATGGGGGCCCCTGCCCCATGTATGGGTCCCAACCCGGGTAGTATACTCCTCGGCCCATCCGTGCCATGCGGGCTGGCCGGAAGTAGCCCACCGGCATTCGTCCTGCCACTGGCGGGTTTGTAATTAAACGTGGGCGCTCTGCGAGAGGGGGGGTGAAGCGATTACTCGGGGGCGGCAAAGTGGCCCCCAGCGCGGTCGAGTAAGTAGCGTAACCGGCCTCGCCAAGCGTTGCCTCCTGGCACCCGCCCGTATCTTGGTGCCGATCCCCCCCCCGCGGGGGGGATGGTGGCCTCCGTCGGTATTCCGGATCCCTCGGTGACCCCCCTCCCCGAGGGGGGGGTGACTGTCCACCCGAAGCTGGCCTGAGAGGTGGGGTGCGACCTCCCGGCGAGGTCCCGTAAGCCTCCCCCCTCGCGGCCAGGCAGAGGAGCTCATGATGGGCCCCTCCGCATGTTTGACAGTTGGTGGTCTTGCCGCACTCGCGTACATAGTGTGCACCAAGGCAGCGGAAGCACAAGTTGCGCTGTTTGACTACCCCTCGGCGCCTCTGCACACGCTGTGCCTCAAAGTCCACACACGCGGTGATATTATGTCCCCCCTCCCGGCAGAAGGGGCACACTTCCGAATGGAGGGCGTTATACTTCCGCCCCCCCCTACGGGGCTCAGCCGGTTTAGGCCCGCTAAAACGTCGGGGTGACAGAGGGGGGTGCGACGTGGTTGCCCCTTGGCAGTCCGCCCGCCGACACTCGCCCTCCAAAAACGCCCTCAAACTCGCATACGTCGGAAGGTAGTCCGCAGACTCACCGCCATGAGCCTGCTCAAACCGCGCGACTATGTCGCTCGGTAGTTTACGCAGTACCCTATTAACTACTATGTACTTATCTCCTAACGACAGCTTAAGGCGGTCCAATGTGTTGACCGCTACCATGACCGGATTTAGGATTTTCACTCGTATCTCCTGCACATTGGATACTTTCGGGATATCAAATAATTTGTCGATGAGCCCATCAATAATTAACCGCCGATTGTCATATCGGTCAGTTAAGAGGCCCCATGCCGTATCGTAACTGGTATCCGTAATCTCTAAATGCGTTAACATGTCATGGGGCTCCCCGTAAAGCCTTCCCACTAACTGCGTCATTTTGTACGCAGGTGAAAGATCCGTACGCGAATGCACTACGCTGTTAAAAAGATCACGAAACCTGGGCCAGTCCGCATACTCGCCGCTAAATTCTGGCACGGTCACGGGTGGCAGCGGTGCCAGAATCCCCGCGCCAGCCGACCTGCATGGTCCCCGAATCTCTCCCTTTCGCGCCCGTTCAATTTCCGATGCCGCCTGAATGATGCTCATAACCATCTCCCCACATTGGTCCACGCTGCGCTGCACAGCAATCTGAGGCCCACTTTCCCCCTCAGATTCCTCGTCATCCACAAGGGCCAAATATTCTGCGTGCCATTTGAGCACCGCGTCATGTCTGTCGTCTACTTGTCGCGCGCGTGACAGTAATGCGTCTTCGCGATCCGTTCGACCAATCATCGTAATTACTAGCGAAAACCATCTTAACTCCGCTTCGATTTTCGCGGCGACCGTCCTGAGTACTGAGGGAACCATTGTACCAACCCCAATTAACAACACTAATAATTACTCTTATTACCTAACTACTTAATAAATACTTTATGTTTAGTGAGTAAGTTAGCGACGGAACCCTAATTCACCAACGTGTCTCCGTATCTAAACGCAACAAATAACTTATTCACTCAACCAATACAACCGTTTACTTATCCTAATTACAATATAAAATTGTATACCTACTTATACAGTGTGTATGTGTGCTTGCTGGTAGTCTTCGATGAGGCTGCCGCTTGAGCTCGGGCGGCGGAGCCCTCCCGTTCACCAGGACTCGTCCAGGCAGCTCCTTATAGTCCAAGCAAATCCCGTACACCGTAAACTAGGTAACTAATCACTAAATCTCGGGCGCCGTCCCGTATGGGCGCTCCGTACGAGTAAATACACAAATTATTATACCGAACAACCGTACAGCCCGGCGGCCATTGCAACTCTGCCCTACGCGGCCGGTCGCTCCTCTCTCGCGCTGGCGGCGTAGCTCTGTCCCACTTTCGCAATCCGAATGCGCGCGGGCAGTCACGACGGCCGCGCGTACGTCTGTTTCACCTGGCCGAATGCTTTCTCTTTCGCGCGGCGAAATAAATGAAAACTGAACTGTCTATACTAAACACAGGTTTTTTTTCAATTAATCTGACACTACCTTTAAAAAATATTTACTCGGATAACATGCTCAAAAAATATTTACTAGTATTTTAAAGGTTTGTAAATACTAACACTAATATAAAAAAGTAGACGCTGTTTGTTCATCAAAAATCGTGATGTCACTTGTTTCTAAGCACTTCACATCACAGCAACAAAATTTTATGACATTTTCATATCTGATGTTACCGAGTCCCCTCTGTGCTGCTGTTTGGGAACCGCTGCTCGACACGGGGGCTGTTTGGCGTGAAATTGCGCATGAAATCGCAGATCATTAATTTAATTAGCTCCTTTGACGACAAGTGCGGGATGTGCTTGTTGGGAACTGTCCCCCAACTGATCTGGTCTGACATTACGAGTAAATCTGTGTTGGGCGAGAATCAATATTGTTTTTGAGAAGTTTGGCAATCATTAAAGTATGGCCCCCTTATTGCTAAAAATTCCGAAAATTCTGTTAACTAAAATATGATTTAACTTTTTCTGTCAAACACAAGTAATAAGGTAACAGATAAAGACAAACTAATTTTAACGGCATTTTAGCCACAAGTTTGATTAACATTTATAAGACCGTAACAAAATGCTCTCCACAGCGCAGCAGAAACAAGGTAACCGATACAGCCCTCCGAATAGTTTTTAAGTGGTGGTGTGGAAGGTACATTTGTACGTAGAACCGATTACTGTTGGGGCGGAAAGGTTCCCGAGTGGCGACCACGTACCGGTAGGCGCAGAGTGGGTAGGTCCTCCACAAGGACTGATGAACTGGTAAAGGTCGCGGGAGTTTGGATGCCATGGTGGCACGCTGTGGGGGAGCCTATGTCCAGCAGTGAACGTCTTTCGGCTGATATGATGAGGCAAAATTAGTAAAATTTGATGACATCTTGGGTTATGCGCTCTATCTTGTGTAGGCTTTGAATTTGAACTAAATTACAGATAAATATTTAAAACATGTCGGGTTTTAAAAAGTTATAATCCGTATATATCTTCTATTTGGAGCCCGTCCGGACGTGCGTGTACAAAAATAACCGATTAACCTTTAATTGGTGCGCTTGCTCGCGCGATAGATTTATTGCCACAAAAACTACCCGCACTTTCACGCGACAGCTTAACATGGATGAGGCTATGCCATTTTTACCTTTAATTATATAACTTGCCTAATTCCATATGAAACGATTGTCATTTACTATGACGCTCACAGATTGTTACGTCACTAAACTGCGAGCGTTTTCTCAAGAAATATTAAAACGGTTGTAGCTGTAGATGTATGTGTTGTAGATGTATATTCGAATTGAATTTTCGTAACTAGGCATATTTTGTTGCCTACTTTTTTTGGATTAATAATAATAATTTTCGAGTACGGGTGTAGTATTAAAAAAAACAGAACTCATTGAATCATACGGATTAGTGGAGGGACTGTGATTTGAAAGGGCGAGTATCCACCAGTGCCGTGCCAGCGGAGCGGTGTACCTATGATTGATTGGTTTTAAGGCCTCCGCACACCGAACACCGTGGCGCAAGTCGGGCGGTATCTCTATCTCTTTGGCACAGTACCGCGGCGACGCTATCACACAGTCGCGCGGGCATAGTGAGAGAGATATTAAATGCTTTTTGGTAAGTGAGAGAGATATACCGACCCGCGCCGCGCACGACCCGCGTTCGGTGTGTGGACGCCTTTACTCGACATTGTTTTAATTTTTCTACAAGTCTTTGCTGGCTTCTATCTGGTGTCTCATGAGTCCACTAGCTAGCTTATTATTAGGCTAAATCACATAATAATAGCTAATTTAAGGCTATTTGCAATGAAATATGTAGTGCACTCTTACTGAGACACGCCGATTTAGTGCCGTCTCATCATTCATAATCTTTCCTCCCCCATTTTAAAAAAACGAACCCAGTAGCTTTAATGAGGTGTCGGTGTCAAATGGCAATAAAACATTAATTAGAGATCACAAAAACGCCCATTTCTCTACAAAGGGTATCTTTTTATACAGATTCCTAAAACATCCCTAAGCCATGTAAGGAATGTGTAGTAGCGTGTTAGTTTTTTGCTAATTTGTCAAGAGTTTTTGCGAATATTTTGGAACGGTCCTCACACCTCATTTCTGTCACATATTTGGGGTAAATTAGGATTAAAACGTCAAAAATATGTTTTGGAAATTGGCTTCAAATAATTAAGAGGTGTTATGCGTTGAATTATTATTTTATTATTACTTTCTAATTATTGTTATACACAAATCCAACTTTTTAAAAAGTTCAGATGAACCGTTCCAGCTTGCTGGTTAAATACCTTAGTATGCCAAATTTCAGTTCAGTCTCATATCGCGAAGTGCTTTTAGGCGAGGTATAGGTTGTATTCGTAATTAGGCCAGATTATTTTTAGTCATATTCGTAGTACGTCAGCTACCATTTGTTTATGTTTGCCTAGGGTTGAAAAATGGGAAACTTATACAACAAGCGCAAGTCAAATAAAAGCTTATGAAAATAGAAAACTAAGTCCCGGTTCACACGAGCGTTTTTCAACAGGCGTTAAAAAAATGTTTACGGAGTTCGTTAAATTCGAATTAAGGTCCAACGCCCAACTTCGAAAATCGAACAGTTAAAACCGTCTTCGTGTGAATAAATACATGGTTATCAATTTGTGTCATTTCAACGTTTTTTTAAGGCGCGTTGAAAAAGCGATCGCGCGAACGGGACCTAACCAGCGAAATAGTACATTACGTAGGTACCTAGGGCGGTGAATTGCCACCCGTGGTAAGTACACAATTTTACGTCTTCACCTGGCCACCATGCCCAGGTGTGACGTAAAGAAAATTACCTACCGAACTAATATTTCCTGACAATCTTATTCTTATTACTCATCAGTCATGAGTATACATGACAATAATAGACATGTCATGTGACATGTATAAATACGTGGCAATAATAGAGCATCCTGCGCACGCTCCACCGGCTGCCGACGGCGCGCGAAATGCAACTGTCCGGGCTCATGTCATGTCATTCAGTATTTGACACTGGTCATTAATAATGGCGGTTATGTTTATTTACGATACAAGTGCCGAAAATAGGAAATTCGCAACGAGTGGTGATAAATTAAAACACGACCGAAGGGAGTGCTCTTATCCGCACTAGTGCGGGAAAGTAGCGCCATATGTACTGTAATAGTACATTACATAACTAGGCCGGTGAATTCGTGAATGCCCCAGATCGCAGGTGTTTGTATAAATATGCGCTCTGGGGCTTTACGAATTACCGCCCGTGTTGAGTACAAAATTTTACGTCTTCACCTGGCCACAATGCAATATTCCACCTCGAACCCACGTGACACCTTATCTAAATAATAGCGGACTAATGAATATGGAATCCCGACGTGCATTGCATTTCGCTTGTATGCTTTTTGGGATTGTAAAAACAAAGACTCCCCAATACTTACATGAAAAATTAATTTTCTCACAGCGACATATCAGGGGAGCTATTCGTTTGCTTTGTCCAAGGCACAGTACTGCCGCATTTCGTGGCAGTTTTAAATATGCTGCCACGAAATGCTGGAACAACATACCACCACCTATGAGGAATTCACTGTCAGTCACGTCATTCAAGGTTAATTATAAAAAACATATTTTAAATTTGCAAAAACAATGATGTAGTATTGTGCCAATTGTAAGATGTAATTTAGTAAATATGAATAATCCCCAAACTATTAGTCGGTAATTTTCTTCTTAAAATTGTATTTTAGCTTGTTATTTTAACCTACCCAGTTATTTCAGTGTAGGTCGAATAATTAACTTCCGTTTTGTTTTTGTTTTATATAATTGTATTCTACTAGGTGATTTTTTTTTCTCTTGTTTTTAATTTATATAAGGTAATAATGTAAAATATATAATATATGATAATTTAGTGTGCAATCGCGCTCTCTCGCATGGGTTTCCACGGAAGACCAGCGTTGGGGTCCCCTAGAGGTACCTCGACACAAGCTGAGTGGACACCCTTTTAGAGACGCTTGTAATTATGTTTTAAAATATATTTATGTTCTAGTTTAAGTTTATCTAAGCGTTTCTAAATAAAGTTTGCTTCTTCTTCTTCTTCTTCTTCTTCAATGCGAGTTTTCCCGTACGCGCAGCGTGCAGTAAAACTCGTATTATGGCTAGGTGTGACGTAAAAATGTTTTCAGCACGGTTTCACGCGACGGCGCGCGAGCTTTCTCGGTTTTTCTCGCATCGTCCGTCTCTCTTATTAGAACACTTAGAACAAGAGATATAGTGCGATAAAAATCGAGAGTATGTCGCCGCCGTACCATGATACGTGCAGTTGGGTTAATAATAGGTACTAAGGCCACATTTGACAAATATGCGTTTGACCGGTTGAACCCTGTTTTACCGACAAACGTTTCATCGGCAGCATCATCATCCCCCGAGCATTATTCCTTGTTGTGCTCTAAAGGAGCACCGCCGGTCTAAAGGAGCACCGCCGGTCTAAAGGAGCACCGCCGGTCTAAAGGAGCACCGCCGGTCTAAAGGAGCACCGCCGGTCTAAAGGAGCACCGCCGGTCTAAAGGAGCACCGCCGGTCTAAAGGAGCACCGCCGGTCTAAAGGAGCACCGCCGGTCTAAAGGAGCACCGCCGGTCTAAAGGAGCACCGCCGGGGTCCACTTTGACACCTAATCACAACATTTGGAATACGCACTAAGTGTAGTCTATTTTTTTATTCCGTAGACTAAAATGACAACCACAAATGTCAAACGTAGAAATAATGTGACCAGCTATATGCAAACAGTGCTGATCTTTGATATCGGTTTGTGAATAACCGATAAAATGTTGAATTAATTTTAGATTCAAAATAATCAATAAATAAAATCGACTAACAAAATGACACGAAATAAACAATAAATAATATTTACTCACTACTAATAATAAATAAATAAATAATAAATAAATAAATATACGGGGACAATCTTACACAAATCGACCTAGTCCCATAGTAAGCTCAGTAAGGCTTGTGTTATGGGTACTAGACGACGATATATATAATAGATATAAATACTTAAATACATAGAAAACATCCATGACTCAGAAAAAAATATTCATGCTCATCACACAAATATTTGCCCTTACCGGGATTCGAACCCTTCGGGATTGTACTAATGTACTCAAACATTTAAAATGACATTGACGTATCGCCGACCTGACGCGACGCTATTTTGGTTTACGTATTTGGCATTCGTTATTTTAGTAGTATATGGTATCGGATGTTTTCAGTGCGTATTCTCTCGTTTTTAGCACGTCACGGATTATCCATTCATTGTGTTACAGACGCTTCATCAACAAATATAAGTAACTCCCAATCGTTTATTTTCGGTTAGTACCGGTTGTAGCACATCACTATTTGAAATACACATTTATAAGACGTAAAAAACTAGCAATACATGAAATGATATTTTAGTCTACGGAAAATAAAAAAATAGACTATAGTTTAACGAAAGCTACTGCCATCTGACCTTCCGAGAGGGAAATTTAGACCTTACTGGGATTAGATCGGTTTCCTCACGACTTTTTCCTTCACCGATAAGCTAATGGTAAATATATTAATCCGTACATAAGTTCCGAAAAACTCAACGGTACGAGCCGGGATTGGAACCCACGACCGCCGCTTAGCAGCCGCATTACTGAACCACTAGGCTACCATCGATAGCATGTTTCACTGAATTTTCATTTCATCGGAAACCACTATTCTTGTACTATTACTTATTCTGTGACTATACCCACTGATGTATATTCCCATTGTTGCTAGAAATAAGCTACCGGCAATATTGCCGGGAACATTACCTGTGTCACCTGTGTGGCCTTTACTTTACAGGCATCCTTTCAAAATGAACGGCACATGCATCATATGTCACTAAAAAAAGACTGTGTTTATGTATATATTTTTGGAAGGTTATCTGTATATATATTAGAGAACTGGACTGTACAAGAAATATGAGAGTGATTTTACTTGGTATTAATTTCATAATTGCCGGCAATTATCCGGCGAAATTCCTGGGAATAATCATCATAACATTGTCATGGTAATCCTCACCCATCGTATTTATGAAGATTAACTGACTAATAACATAAATAAACAATATTGATTTATTTTGGTGTTGGCAGTTGAAATCATATGGACGATAAACGTTTTATGTATTCTGTCTGCTTCTCCCTTCGGAACAAAATAAATGCGCATTCAATGTATGTAACATACCTTTATATGAATGTATGTAGGTACGTATGTGTTATGTGGAGATTCTCCAAAGCCAGTTAGATACGGAATTCACATTGTGTAAGCCGACACCCCCGATAAGGCAGTTTCACATGGCGTCATTTCGCCAACCATGTGAACCGTGTAACCTGAACTTTATGGCGAATTACAAACACCGTCAACTCTAAAACCACGCTATAAGGCTCATATTGCAGTAGCGTGGACAGATTGCGGTAAAAATGGAAGTTTATAGCGAATTATGGACACGGTGAACTCTAATGCGAAGTCGTAAGGCTTATTTTACAGTGGCACGGGTAGATCGTGGTAAAATGTACGAGTTTAGTGAAATTTGTTGGTGGTCCTTTTGTTTATGATGATGAATAATTCTTTGAGCACGAGTATTACCGCATGTTTTGCTTAATCTAAGGAAATGTCTATTCAGCATTTCGTATTGAATTGTATTAAGTAAATACCAATGTATAATTAAAACTTATCTATTTTAAAGCTAAATATTATTTACATTGTAATAACACCGAGAAAGGTGGTCCACAGTGTGGGTTATTATAAGATAGGGGTGTACAGGTTTCTAAAGGTTCGGCAACGCGCATGTGAGTCCTCTGGAGTTACCAGCGTCTATAGGCTATGGTAACCGCCGCTTACCATCAGGCGGGCCGTACCTACGCTTGTTTGGGAGGTTGCGCTAGGCAGGTTCGTGGCAATGAAAGTGTTAAATTATGATGAATCACAGAATATACTAAAGTACCAAAAAATATTTGTGACTGTAGGGCCACAAGCGCGTTGCCGAATGCCGACCCTCCTTTGATTTGAAGATTCATTATCTTTACAGCTATAGTGACAAATGCTGGTCTCTCACTCTCACCGCATATCCACGGTAGCTCTGGTGATAGTATAAACTTTGTTTATAAAAAAAACTTGTACAATATTTAACACATTTACTGACCCGAAAACTGAGTAGAATAATTTTGAATGCTTAATCCACTAAGAATCCGGAGATCTCTATCAAATATTCCAAAAGATAGCGCAAATGCGCGCTAATCTCTGCAAACATTGTAAATATTCGATTGTTATACTCTGCAATCGATTGCGTCCAAATCACAACCTAAAATACACTTTATGTCTAACATATATAAAGCTGTAAATGCAATGAACCCTTATATTTCAGAGTAGCAGATGTAAGCAATCTTATATTGCTGCTAATAAATACAACGCGAGTCCTTATGGACTACAGAAATAAAAACCTAATTCGTCTAAACGCGGCTAACACAAACGCAAATACGATTATAATATCGACACTCATTCGCTCAGTCTGAATTTGGAATAGTTTTTTTTTTAAGATTAGGGGCTAAGGCGCGACGGTGTTAATCCTCAGTTACGAGTATCGGACAAAGGCACAATGGTGCGGGTGAAATGAACAGCTCTTTGTAAAGTTGAATGAATGCGCAATAGTAGTTTGTTTGAGTTTCGAACACTTGTGTCGCTGAGTGGTAAAATGATGCAGCTTGCTTTTTGACGAGGCATTTCGTTTTGGAGTGTTTATTTTCGGATCGATTGTTCTTTTGTTTTGACTACACTACTATCGTTCATAGTCAAAATATGCCTAGCTGGATCTGTAAAGGTACTTTGTTACCTATTACTTAGTTAAATGCTTATCAAGAACCACGTCATTATAACCGTTATTTCAGTCACAATCGTGATAATGATATTATTGTTTTATTAAACTGCATTTTTTTTCGTAAAGAATGGCATCAACATTGATTTTATTATCTCCATCTAACTAGTAGTTCCACAAGGGGCCATAATAGGTAAAGGCTGTACCGTACCTATTATGGACCCTTGTTAAGTGTTTGAATTTTAGCAGATTTGTTCAGGTATACATTTCAACTACCGTATCTATCCGTGCTTATCCGCACATGTTGCTACGCGCTGCCTCGATATGGAACTATCTTCTGTCGTCTGTATTTTTGGTGTCATAGAAGATGATGATGAATGATGAAGATTCTTCAAGGTAACAGTGAACAGGCATTTTCAGGATGAGCGTAACCGTGGCAAGTGTGGCATCGTAACTCCAAACGAATTTGAATGCGTTTTTTTGTCCGAAAGCTGACGTCATCGAGATGGTTCCTAGCTACGATTCCCTAAAATCAGTTCAGCCGATTTTGAGATACTTATTGAAATTAAATTGTTGGGTGGTTTTCAACTTAAAAACGTCATGATGCCATGATAGAGTTATCCGTTGCTAAATGAGCTTTGATTTGGTTTCACCTGTCTCAGTGTCTGTAATGAAATCTTGCAAGTTAAATTTGACCCCCTTCGCGGTGACCGTTTGAGCTGAAATTTTGGGGATAAGTATAATTTGTATGACAATTCAATATTATGGTACCATCGAGCTGATCTGATTATGGAGACAGAATGTGGCCATGGGAATTCAGTATTAAACCGACGTTAAGTTAGGGCTCGTTAGAATCTTCTCAATGAGTATTTGATGACGTTAAATAAGTATAGAAAAGTCAAGTCAGCACTAAAAGCGTATAACCAAAAATGATTTTTTGACAGCAACTTATTTCCATTTAGAAACCAAGTTGCAACATAATTCCTTCCAGCCAAAATGGCCGCTCAATTTGACAATTCCACAGACAACATTGCGCATTTCACCCCGCTGCGGCGGCGACAATGGCCCGGCAACAATGCCCGTCCGTGTCAACACGCCCTAATGTGGCCCTTGACGACGAGAGATTAACTCGACTTTATTGAGTGGACTGATTTTATTATGTTGGCCACTAGTAGATTATAATATTCTAATAATTATGGTTCATTTAGGACTTTCCTATTGTTGGCCACCCTTCAAAAACCAAATACTTCGCTAAAATAAATAAATAAATTCTGCAATTAAATCATTACATTAAGGTCTAGATGAAATTCCTTCCTTTTTCCTAAAAGGTTATTTTATTTGACTTGCAGGATAAAGTTCATTTATGACCCAATGGTTGTCTGGAAGGGATAGCTTTAGCGATAAGACCACCAGTTGTATATGTAGGTATATATGTACCTACTTAAAATGATCTGTAATAGTTTCACACTTTTTATTGCACACCCCAATAGATATATCAATAATAACAGCTTGTGGCGAGCTGACGGTGAGTTGCGACACCGCGGACCCCTAACCTCTAGAGGGCCCGAGTGATCTGGCCCTCGCCTCTGTGCTTGCCTTAATCGGCCGGCCAGAGTGGAGTCGCAAGAGCGGAACTTATGCTCCAGGTTGGAAGTGTAACATGTCATAACGCCGGCGGCCCTTGAATGGATTACCGGGATCTGGCGCGCCGCAGACTCACCTCTCGACAACCTCACAGCCAGATGTGTTGCTCTGTTTTATGGCCACTTAGCGAGTTGGCAAGTCACCGCCTGCCTTTTCACAATTTTGAGACTGATTGTCACGGCAGGTGCTAGCGGACATATAAGTCCTCCCATAACCCTTTTTCCAGACCACCCACCATTCACCCCAATAACCCATGACCTTAGTTTCCATCGCAGCACAGTGTTGCACTGCAATAGTCTCTGCGCCTGGCGGGGACCATCACCGGGTGTATCATGTTGTGCGCTCGGAGATGGTATCTACCATGTGTATTACTCGCTTTAGATTATTTTTGTTTTAAAGGGCCTCTGCGCTGTTAGCCTCGGCCCCATGCATGCCTTCCAAAAGTCCGGGACCCCATGGTCATGTCAAGTCATGGACCACCTGGCCAGGTGAAGACGTAAAATTTTTTGCTCAACACAGGCGGTAATTCGTACAGCCCCAGAGCGCATATTTATGACCCTCACCTTCGGTTCGGGCCACAAACACCTGCGATCTGAGGCATTCACGAATTCACCGCCCTAGTTACGTAATGTACTATTATTACACCAAAACAAACAAGTGCAGAACAATATAAGATATACCTAAGCCAGTATAACAGGTAGCATAAGACGGTTTTATCGCTATAGAGGAATCTCCTCCAGACAACCTTTGGGTAGCAGGAAATTACGTACAAAAATTAGGAAAAGGTAGGGCAAGAGGAGTAAGATAACATAAAACACATAGGTACCTACAATCAAATGGGATATGGCAAGTAGTCAAATTACATGAGCATCTAATTATGTATAGATATATTTAGTAGCTTTAGGTAGGTATTTGTTTTGTTAGTGAGACCGAATAAAAAAAAGCATTTTTTCCATTTCACATAAAACAACACCAAAAACAGATAGAATCTTCTAATCCCCTAAAAGATAAACATTTACACTAGAACTACACCTATTCGCGGATTACTGTCCGTCTGTCCTCGCCACGTTATCTTCGCTGTATCTGTATTGAGAGCACCCGTTTTCTCACGGATGATCAATATTCTGATAGGGAAAGGAAGTGGAGGATTTGAGTATGTATCAAGATATGCGGCTAAATATTTCGTACCATAAGGTTTCGCGCCTCAAAAGGAATCAAATGATTCGTCATTTGATACGGCACGTCAACTTCTGTAAAACCATTGATTGAGTAATATGGTATTAGAGTAGGTACATCACATCCCCAAACACAGGTTTGCATATCTAAAGTTCTAAACCTACTCTAAGGGCGGGTGTCACCAACTTACGATTACAGACCGATCAACGTTAAATATGGCGCTGACAGCTGTCAGTCCATAAAAACTTGTCAAACGTTCCATACATTCAGATTTTAACGAACACCGCTTACGTTTACAGACGCTTTGGTGCAACTCTCCCTAACAATGGATTTCATAAAACTTGGTGAATGGTTTTCATTAAAATATTAGAGGTAAAATATTTTAAGAGTATTTTCGCAAGTTTTGTTAGTTGATAATGTAAAAATAATAATTTTTTGCTTTTGCCGAATAGTCTGTTACCAAACACACAAGCTGCCATTTTTACACGCGCACCTTTTGAAAAACGAACAGTTTTTTAAAGATCCGTTTTGAACCTGACACCTATTAAAACACACTGACCGTGGCTGGCTCGTGATTGGTGGAAACCTGCGCGAGGGTGAGAGGGCTGCGCTGTGATTGGCCGAGGGCAGACGGGGGTGGGTCTCCTCGAATTACTGGTTTATTAAGTGAGATTGGAGTGATTTAGAGATTTGGCGAGGGTGTTGTGTTAACAAGGGGTTGGAATGGTTTGGGTATTTTAATTAGTTTTTCTTGATAATAGAAGTAATTACAGCAATTCATATGTGTATGGCCGACCGTTGGGGCGGAAAAGTTCTCGAGTGGCGACTACGTAGGTACAGTCACCAGCAATAACATCTGCCACAACATAGCACGCATAAATATCTGACACGACTCTATGTCTAATGCCATAAGGACGTGTCAGATATTTTTGCCTGCTTTGTTTCGGCAGATATTGATGCCGGTGACTGTACCTACCTACCGCAAGGCGCAGAGTGGGCAGGGCAAGGTGAACTCATGACCTGGTAAAGGTCGCGGGAGTCCGCTGGATGCGGGTGGCGCAGGATAGCTTACTTTGGCACTCTTTGGGGGAGGCCTATTTCCAGCGGTGGACATCTTTCGGCTGATATGATAATGATGATGATGATATAAAAACATAAGTTTATTCGAAGATAAAATCAATAAAATGTTTTCAAACGGGGAATATCCCTTGACTTTACGTTAGAGTTAAAGTCCTTTAAGACTAATTGCCGTTTTTGCTAAGGCTTCAGTAAATGGCTTTTTTGAACTTTTATGTACGGAATATCATTTGATATTCACCGTTAGCTTTTCGTTGAAGGAAAACATAGTGAGAAAAAAAACATCTGCGAATAAATTCAACCATGTATCTGAAATCCCCAACCCGCACTGGGCCAGCGTGGGGACTACTGCCCGTTCTCTCTCAACCATGAGAGGAGGCCTGTGCCCAGCCGTGGGATGTATAGTCTGAGGATGACGATGATGATGATATTGATGAAGAACAGTGAAATAAATGAAATAATCCAATCATAGATAAGTCAGATTATGAATTGGAAAACTTAGTATATTTAGATGTTTGTTACTCACTCTCGCATAAACAACTAAACGGATTAAGATGAGCTTTTGTTAAGAAGTACTCTATACCCAGGATACTCTACAGATGATACATTACATACTAAAAATCATCCCCAAAGGGACGAAATTGGGGATGGAAGTGAAGCTAGTACTAGGGGTGGTTCACTACGTGATTTGGTCGCGCCGCTACAAGTACCTACATGCCTACAAGCCCCAGGGGGTGTGTGAGCGCTGCTACGGCATGCACGCGTTCTATCGCAGCGCGTTGCATGCGAGAGAAAGGGATGGCCACGTTTTAGCCTCGTTCGGCATACTTAAACAGAGGATTTGTTAACAGAGAACCTTATGTATATAATATATTTATGTACGACGTACGTAATACAATTATTTATATTGTGCTAAGTACCGGTAGGTAATTTGTAAACATACCCCATGGCGCTTATGCCAGCACATTGAGTTTCGGTACATATTTTGCACTTGGCTGTACCCATATAAAATCTCTTAATGCTATCAATGCCGGTATCAGGTGGTTCCCTTATAAACGCTTGTTGACACAACACGGCGGCACGGGGCGGGTTGCAAAAGGAATCGCCGCGGGCGGTCGAACATATTTGGGCAGGCGCCAGTGATTCATAGAAAACCTACTTAATTATTTTGATTCTGTTCCGTGGCTGATTATTTAATTGTTTCACGGGCAATCACGAGGATTATTCGCAGTACCTAGTTCCTCTGGGTACCTAGGTACGTAGTACATACCTTTAAATGATTATTGCAAATAAATCTATGAATTGCGAAGATGATCTATTCAGTTCTGCTTCCGCCCGCGACTTCGTCTGCGTGGACCCGGGATAAAAACTGTTCTATATTTAAAGCCAGGCTGTAAACTATATTCGTGAAAACTGAGCCGTTGAAGCGCGATTGAGTAACAAACATCAAAAAATCTAAACTTTCGCATCTATAATATTGGTAGGATATAGTTGCTTCCGAAGGAACTAATGCGATGCGAATAATCCAAGAGAGAGAGACATTATCACGCCAACATCACTGTTACAAGAGAGCAACAATCCATACTAATATTATAAATGCGAAAGTGTGTCCGTCTGTCAGTCTGTTATACATCTTCACGCTTAAACCGCTGAACCGATTTAGATGAAATATAGACATAGTTTGAGTCCCGGGGAAGAACATAGGATAGTTTTTATCCTTAAAATATTCACCTAACGGGGTGAAATGGGGGTGAAAGTTCCACGCGGACGGAGTCACGGGCAGATAGAAGCTAGTAGTACATATATATGAAAAACTGAAGTTTGCTTTGACAATGAACATAACAACTAATAGCCGTTCTTGGAGCCGCGGGCACGACGATACACGACACTGCGTGTTCTGGGCGTTCAAAGGATTAAAGCAATGACACACCATGCAACACAACATCTGACAGAGCAGCGATAGTTGTTACGAGACAGCAATGTGTATGCATGTTTTTTTTCTAACTTAAGCTACGTCTCTATCAGTTAAGATTGAGACAAATGCAATCGATTGTACTGTGCTTTATGCCGTGACGGAAACAGACGTATACCGACGCGACGCTGGAAAAAAAAGCTTACGGCCCGCCTGACGGTAAGCAGAATCATGATTAAACACCCTTCATTTGTTTGTAGGATTCGTTGTGACAGCTAGCTACGAGATCAATAAGTTTTCAGAATCGGCATATAAACAGAAGTTATCCGTTATATATCATTTTTAGACTCCGGCGACCTTTACCAGGTCATCAATCCGCCTCGTCTACCTAAAGTGCGCATAAATATCTGACACGACTCTATTTCTAGGGTCAGATATTTGTTCCCGTTTGCTATGGCAGATACCTAAAATCTTTACAAGTGTACATACCTACGTAGCTGTTAGAGTCACGTAGATAAAATCTATTTACAACCGGAGGTATGACACAAAACTGATAATCTGCTTGAATAAACAAACAAAACACTGTATTGAACTAATCTAGCTATAGGTACCCACTTACCAAATTACCTACAATAATTTCTTCAAATATAAGCATTACGATGCATATGCAGGTGTCGTATGACTGTCGCGCGTTCTTTGATATTTGAACGCTGATGCTAACTAAAATAAAAACAGCAAAATTATATAAGCGAACGAAATAAGAAGCCGGTGTAATACTCGTATTTAGGAAAAATACTGGGGTTTTACATACTCTACGACATTGTCTCTTCACCTTAAAGTGGAATCACCGGACGGTTCCAGCGGAAGACCAGCGCTGGCCACCAGGCCAGCACAACGCTGGGATGGAACCGTTTCATGGCAATGTTGTTGTCTCTTTTGTATGCTGATTTATGTTGTTGTCATGAATAAATGTTATTCTAATTCTATTCTATTATTCTAAATACAATACGAAGGTGCTAAGTAGGTACTTTCTTTGCAAAGAGTGTTGTGTTCCTGCACGGTTATGGTTTTTATTACGGCGAGATAGACAGTCCTACTCTTTCCAATTGGAATACTTAGAAAGACCCGGATAGTCTTATCTCGCCGCGACACAGCTCACGTGCCGCCTTGTGATAGACGTGAAGGTGTCAGGGTCGACAAAGCACATGTACTTAACATTCCGAGAATCATGTCTGGGAAAATTCGTTTTGTCCTTATTTTCATCCGAGCTGAGCTCGGTCGCCCATAGGGATTCAAACTAGAACCAGTAACCAATCTGGAATAAAATCACTGGATCCTAAGTGCCACTACCACGCCATGACAGGGTTGTACCACTGTAATGTACCAATATCTTTTTAACCCTCGACGCAAAGAGAGGGGTGTTATAAGTTTAACGTGTCTGTGTATCTGTGTATCTGTCGGTGGTATCGTAGCTCCCAAACGGATGGATCGATTTGAATGCGGTTTTTTTTATTCGGAAGCTGACGTCATCCCGAGTGTCCTTATACATGTTTTAAGAAAATATGTTCAGCCGTTTTTGAGATATTGGATTTTGAAATGAAAAAGTCGGGGGTTTTTAAACTTTTCTAAGTTGAAGTTATTATTATTTTTAACTCCCGACACGAAAAGAGGGGTGTTATAAGTATGACGTGGCTGTGTGCCTGACTGTGGCATCGTAGCTCCTAAACGAATGGACCGATTTTAAAGTTTTTTTTGCGAATAAAGCTGACATGATCGAGATCTTTCTTGGTTACGTCTCAACAAAATCGGTTCAGCCGGTTTTGTGATATTGAAATTTGAAATGAAAATGTCGGTGTTTTTCAACGATTCTAAGTTGGTTACTTATTTGAACTTTCAATAAATTATGTTTTACCATTGTTTTTGTACTTCAATGGCTCAGTCACCTAGAGCGGTTGGGAGACGGTGGCGCAGCAAAAAGAGGCCACGAGGGTTGGCCTATAGGAAGGCATCCGGTTGGTCGCCCCAGGGCTGTTATTCGCTACGCGCTAATGCGGCTCACCCCGCCGGTCACTCGTCACGAAACTAGACCTCTACCTACGCTTAGTTACTACGCATTGCGGTGTCAAGATATATTTGTTGGTGAGCGTTGAGGTAAGCTTAAAACAAGTTAAAGAATAGGGGGGCAGATATCGGTGGGTTGACGTGGTGGATGCGGATCTCCGCAAGCTCCAAGCTGGTGGTCTATATTGGCTAGAAACCACTCAAAATCGGGATCAGTGGCGCCAGTGCAGTAGGGATCTAGGGATAGCAGCGACTAAGTCAGTACCTAAGTAGGTATGTTATACATTTTTTCGCTCTGAAAAGGCTGAGAGAAACGTTTTCGGTGGAAGCTGCGCTAGCGGTTACGTTTCATCTGTGCTCAACTACGGATTAATACTTTGGTTGGGGATATTCTGTTGACGTAATTACAATCTTCAAAATTCAAAAGAAATGTGTTCTTTTCAAGGCAAACCACGATGACAGCTATGTTCCACTGTTTAAAAAGTTACGCATTCTTCCATTGCCATGTTTATATATTCAAAATGTCTGCATTTTCGTGAAAACACATCAGTATTATTTCGTACAAAGAAAAGAAAATACACAAAAGACAACTAGACAAAAAAACAATGAACCGGTATGCATAAACCAGTTTGTAACAAGGTGATGTATGACAGAAATGTGTTTAATATGTGCATAAATAGTACATTGTTTAACGAGGGTCGTAAGTAGAATATTGCGAACAAGATATCATATCGGGCGTCTATCAGAAGCCCGATGCTGAAAGCGGAGGGCTTTTGATGACTCGAGTTTGCAATATTCTTATGCTCGTGTGTGTACACAATGTTTTTCATCAAATTTGCGAGGAAACAAATATATTTTAGATGAAAATAATACAAATCGTAATAAAAACTACAAACTGTCAGTTGTCCATTTTGTTGAATTTGACGTGAGGCGCGTATGGCAAAGACCCTTCGATATACAGCCACGATGAAAACACTTAAAAACAGTTTACATAGACACATAACTACCTACTAAATCTGTAAATAAATCTGTTAAACATGTTATATCAGTGTTTTTAACTTTAAATTTATTTATAAATACGTTTTCAGACATCGTATTTGATATAAAACCTCTTTGCTTTGTAACTGCCGCATGAGTGACAGATACAATTTAAGAAAAAGACCATTACGCCCGTGGGCGTAACACAGGCTATTGTAGCTCTGTATGTCTGCACATTATGAAGCCCTTTTCGAGCAAGTGTGATGAAAAATGTAAATAATAACCTACCAGAAAACTTTAAGTTACTACAGGGACATGAGTTGAAAACGAAAATTAGTAGACTGGCTTCTTGACAATTGTTTTATAGCATAAAGCATATTTAGAATTTAAAAATTAGTATTTATTGTATGACAATGTTTTATGATTATTTTAAATTCCTGTATTTATTTGTATTTAATTTTATTTTTGATGATTAATTTTACCTATTTATTTTGATGTTGACATTAAATTCAAATTACTAATAATATTTGCACGCTTGCTTGCAAGCAAAATACACAGACCGTATCCAAGACTCCAGAAGAGTCACAAGCGCGCTGTCGACCCTTCATTGACTTCCGCTAAACAGCCTAAACTCGAAATATTCCATCATCGAAATCTAGGTTAGGTGTGTAGTAAACAAGTCCAGTTCATTCACTCGTAACCTCAATATCGACGATTCGTAGTTGCGAAAACATATCATTCATTCATAAGCAAATCCGAAATTCCGTATACGTTGAACTTGGGTCTATTTTGCTGACGAGTAGAATTGACATTGATTTGGTATTTGTCGTTCGCTTCCTCATGCGCAAGTTCTATCATCATCACCTTTGACTTTGTCCCATGTCATTTGGGGTCACAATACAGTGCACAAACATGCACAAATTCTATAAATACATACAAACATATGCCCTTACCGGGATTTCACAGCCGACGGGACACGACGGCTTCGTAGGCAGGGTCACCAACTAAGCCAAAGTTTGTCAATGAACTTACACGGTTCATGATGGGATGTCGACAGTTGGACCAGTGGGATATTTAGCTTAGGCCTCTTAGCACACTTCAGTATGCTGTCAGTCGAGTCGAGTTAGTCCAGATCCTGCGTAGTTTAATCCCGCATACCGATTCCTCTCCGCCAAGTAAGAAGTCAGCCTTATCCTTTCGCAGAAACGATCATAAGACATTAAGAAATGTGCCAAATATTTGGTAATTATGGCATATTTTTGAATAGTTGGTTTCGACCATATGTTCAACTGCCGAATGTTACACAATCATTTTAGGGGCGTTTATCCGCAAGGTGCAAAGCCGGACCGAATAATTCGACCGAATGTTCGTATTCGGTAAAACCCCTAATTATTTAATATTTATTACACAAAAGAAGAACTTACAACGTACAAATGCCGCAAGCATTCTTTACCTATCAACCTTTGGGGAAAACAGACAGATTATGCATACTTATTCGGTGCATTTACCTACATTATGTATACGTACCCATACCCTAATCCATTCCATCCTGAAACCCTACAATTCCCGAAGGTCTTGAGTTTCGTATGGCCGCTCTTCGTTCTCAGACGGTTCCGCGTATCAGCCAAGCCGCGTATACTTGACACCGGAATGACGAAAACAAACCGTTTCTAAAGAAATCGTTACAAATTCAGGCGAGGGTTTTAAAAATGCATTGTTTAAGAATATTTCCAAGATTGCGGATCACTTCTGGATAAGATTAGGTCAGGATAGGGACGGGTGGCGTACTCGAAGAGAGGCCTGTGCTCAGCAGTGGGCGATTACGGGCTGATGATGATGATGATGATGACGAATATGTCGCGCAGAGGATTAGGTTAGTTATCCAAGTAGGTAACATTGCCAGCCTTCTGGGCACTATGGTGCCAATGACGTGGTTCTGGGGGACATCTACTTCTTATATTGTATGTATCTGCCCATACCTTATACATAGTTATAAATCCTACTTTAGTCTAGAGTAGAATTGTTGAAATTATACTGCGCGTCTCGTTCTCGATGATAGATGGTAACATGTAGTACTGTTAAGTATGTGTAAACTTCACAACGCACGTTTAGAGATTTCAATTTGAAATTATTCCCGCGCCCCGTGTCATCGCCTCCCGCGCTACTCTATCTGTCGCCATATTGTTTTGTTGTGCAAACAGCTTCTGACGTTTGAGAATTTCATTATAAAAATAATATTGTTTAACACATAAACTTACCTTTAGGTACAGTACTATCGGCAATCTTCCGCCCACAATTTGTCTGCTTTGCCCAAAAGGTTGACTGGCACAGAATGCTTCCGGCATTAAGTTCGCCTTTTGTACGATGACTGGTATTTTTGTGCAGTTTAAATAAATATTAATCCGATTGCTGTATTCGTGGGAACAGCAATATTAACTTTACCTACACACGAATACCTACAGTGCATTCTTAAAATTTTATTCATTGATTTTTTTATTCTGTAACAGTTACAAACATGCATACGGCCTGCGTGAAAGTAAGCGGACACCGTAGTTTATGGACGCATGCGGCTTTATAGGAGTAACAAGCCCATTGCCCACCCTTTATCGCTATTTATTATAAGAGTTTAGAATGACAAAGACAGACCTCTGTACAAGGCACACCTTTCAAGATAAAGTCGGTATTTTTTTGAACTGTACTTTTGACATATTTTATTTTCGGTCGTAATTATTTTAAGTAAGGAGTTATAGACAGAATAAAATATTGCTTCTCACTTTCTCTTACTCATTCAGAAAATGCAAGCATTTTGTTTTTAGTGGCGTGTACGTGTTCTGTAATAGCTCTATTTTATTGTAGTTAAGGTAATAATAAAACTGAAAAGACTTTACCTCCTAGTATGAATGTTCAAAAAAATTTACCAACGCATTCTAGAGAGGAGCTAGTTACCTACAAATTGTCAAAATCAAACCAACGGTTGTTCAAAAACAAAATTTCCGACCGCGAGGCGGGACCAAAGAGGTCAGTTTAAAAAACTTCATTTATTTTTCGTCGGCGCGGCGAGGCCCCGCCCCGCGCTGTCTCCCTCGCGCGCTGAAAGCCTACACCGTGTCATTTGACCCCAAGTATTCGCGCAGGGAGGGTGTGTGACTATATTTGTGAGTTGTTTAGTGTTGTGAAAAAATATTGTGTTTGAGGTGAGCTTTTTGTTTTTTTTTCAGAATATTACTGCTATTAATTAAAGTAAACGTGTTAATATTTGACACTTTAATTCCTATAGCTGATGGGTACTCCATCTGTCACCTTTATTACAATGCATTAAGATTGAAGGTGCCAACTATTGGAACATTTTCGGGCACTAGGACTATTACCTTAATAGTCTGAGAGACTATTTAATTAATTTAAGATTATTTTATTGATTAAGGTACTTAACTGGCACGATATTCACACATTATTTTTACGGATAGGGACTTGACCTCGTATAAATAAATTTGAGTCTGCTCGCGACGCCACTTAGTATGTTGGGACACATCCGAAACGTAGAGTACCATCAATCAAGGAGGTAACTAAATAAATACCTACATTTCATTATACATCATTTCATTTCATTTCAGATAAATCATTTATTTGTAAATCATATATTAAATAAAATTCGTGGTTATTCAAGGAAAATTTACAATTTTAGGTTATTTAAATACCACTGGTGTAGCCTAGTGAGTAGTGACCCTGTCTGCGAAGCTGTCGGTCCTAGGTTCAAATACCAGTAAGGGCAAATATTTATGATGAGCGAGAATATTTGCTTCCGAGTCTTGAATGTTTTTCTATGTATTTATATGTATTCAATACATATTGATTATTGAGCTTACTGTAGGGCTAGTTCGATTTGTGTAAGGTTGCCCCCCTAGTAATATTGAACTTAAATCTGAACTAGGCTTCAATAGGGATGACAATTATTTTATTCAATAAACAATAAAATACTATTAATAAAACTACAAAGACTTCAATAAAGATTTTAAACTAAATTAAGTTAAAATCATAACATTCATAAATTAAAAAAAATGCTATTGCTTAAATTGGATAATCTTTAAGTTTCTTTTTATTTAACACAAGCTTCTCCCCGCGACTTCGTCCGCGTGCAACTCGTTTAGATCGTTGCTCCATACAAACTTTCGCCCCCATTTCACCCGCTTGTGGGTGACTCCCGGACCCGGGATACATATTTAGCCGTTTTTGATTGATTGAGTAACAACAGCTGTAATGGGAGTATTGGCTTTAATCGCTTTGATTTTCTGAAAACTTATAAGAGAGTAGAACCGCTGTGTAGGAACGTCAGTGTGTAGATTTTCTGGCGGTCGCTTTCTATCATTCTATCTTAAGTTTTGCTTGACTGATAGAGAATAAATAAATAACTTATTATTGGGTCGTACGTTAACCGGGCCCGTGTTGAACGAGCGAGCAAAATTCTCCGTGTCTACAGCTGGTACAACCCGGTACTATGTACGAGTACGTTTGTTCGACGATAACTCGAGTATCCATTGACCGGAGCGACCAATTTCGGGTAGTGAATAAATCAATATTTGGGGACCATCTAGAGAGTCACTGCCCAGTAACATCCCCTTGGACCCTTCGTCTTCGTTACTTTTTGTACTAACTATTATGCAATAAAGTTAAATAAATAAATACCAATGTTTTGTAGCGCTAATATTATTTAAGCTTATTTCATTGTCTTAGTATAATCAATTAATCACTTACATGAATGTTACTGCACATCTATTAATATGCTACAAAATGATGCGAGACAATCATACATTTCTCACCCTAAAGTATTATTCTGCGAATATAGGTAATAGATATGAAAGATTGGATGTTTGTTATGGCTTGAGGCTGATGCGCTGCTGTGGACTGGCTGAAGGCAGCACAGAGATAGTTTATACTTTGAACTTGAAGCATAAAGTAGTTTATAATCTGAATATAAACATAGAATACTTTCATCCCGAAAATCATCCTCTAAAGGGATGAAATTGGCGACGGAACTGGTCAATACGTTAGGTCACGTGGACATGCAAAAAAGCGTGCAAATAATAGTATACAATATAAAGATCATCATCTTACCGACATCTAACAAAGTCTCGGGCAGTGTTCAGTAACGGGTGGGTACAGGGTAGAGTAGAGCTAGTATGAGAATCGAATTCCTACCGTGTAAAAATTTGTTTACTTAAACGAATATCCTCCATCGACTCGAATTACTTACCATTCATTGGTTATGAATATGAAAGTATAGACATCCTATGAGGATGTTTTGGAAACAATCCGGTATTTTACGTGGCGACCGAATTTTTCAGTTCATATTATGTCACGTTCGGCGCGTGTCCTGTGAGGAATGGACAGAAATTGGCCGGTTTTATTATCAGATAACTAAATTTTTCGATAATTGTTCAAAGCGACGAAACACTTATCATAACTGCCGAGGACCGTATATTTCCTCGGGGACATAATATACCTAGTACATTTGTCACCTAAGGCGGTAAAGGAAATAATGTCTGAGTCTCATGTGAGGCTTTCTTATTACCGCTTGTGGTGAGTACAATATTAATTTTACGTAGGCACTGGACAAGCAGTGTTATTTTCAACGCGCGTGTGGTAATTGCCACTATATGGGTGCCTTTAATGAACAATATTTGCAGTTACTTCGTTTTACCGTGATGTGCGTTTAAACTCATATTGACTATTAGAGCTTTTAAAGTGAAGTTATCGTAAAGTTTCACTGTACAAAGGACCGACCGCACCACCGTCATAACAATTTTATAACTAACTATGTACATTTTTGTAGCGTTATCGCAGCGTCAACGTATTTTAGCTTTTCACACCAAAAGCAATCCTAAACTTCACCTCGTTCTAATCATGCGACTGAAAAGAAACTGTAATTTGTGAGTACCTTCTGGACGGTAGAGACGCATAAAAACGTCGTGTCTACATCGCAAAATTCGCAAAGGACCGAATCGCCAGAACGAATTGCCAGAACGTTTTAGCATAAGACGGCGCGTGAGCTGTGTCGCGTCAAGATAGACTATCGGTCTCTTTCTAATTAGAACACTTAGAAAGGGACGGATGGACTACATCGCCGTGACACAGCTCACGCGCCGTCTTGTGCTAACTGTGCAGTAGACACCTAATACGCATAAAAACTGAAAAAGATGTGGCGTTAGTCATTTTAATAATTAACAACTTAGAAAAGTTCAAAAACCCCGCCATTTTCATTTCAAAGTTCAATCTCCCAAAAGCGCTGAACCGATTTTGTTGAAACGTAGCTAAGAACCATCTCGTTCACGTCAGCTTTCGGACGAAACAACTGCATTCAAATCGGTCTATTCGTTTAGGAGCTACGATGCCACAGCCAGACACACAGACACGTCAAACTTTAACACCCCTCTTTTTGCGTAAGGTGTTAAAAATGACTGGTAGGGGATAACGAGAAAAAACAACACCAGTTTTATGCGTTTCTGGGTTGGACTGTAGTCTGTAGCAATGGGAATCCGACGCTTAGAAAAAAATTTGATCAGCATGATGGTGTCATATTGATGCTATTTTTAACCCCCGACGCAAATAGAGGGTAGTTATAAGTGTGACGTGTCTGTGATCTGTGTGTCTGTCTGTGGCACCGTAGCTCCTAAACGAATAGACCGATTTTACTGTCTTAGCTACGTTTCATTAAAATCATCATCGGTTTTGAGATATTCAACTTTGAAATGAAAATCTCGGGAGTTCCTAGACTTTGATCTTACGTATAGCCGCCAAAAAATGTTTGTCAATAATCTCGCTATAAGGGCTTGAACTTGGAATGAAACTGAATTTAATGTTTAGGTATAGGAATACCCCACTAACCCAAAGACTATCGATATAGATGGTTTTGAGTATTTAGTCCGGTGATCTATGGCTAAAAAGAAAAGCACATTTGTAGGTATCCCAGCAAAACGTTTCCGCGGGTAACTGCTATTAAATTAACCAATATTATCCGTCGCGGTCTTCCTAATTAAATTCTTAATCCAACCCTTTTTTATTATGAGCCAACTTTGGCAACCAGTATCTTATCTGCATCTTTTGTTTCAGCTGAAACGCCCGCAACTCGCTCAGGGTGTGATGAAATCCACGGCGATGGACCCGTGCGCCAGCTGCCTTAGCCCGTCCAGCGACACCGACGAGTCCGAAACGTCGCTGCCACTGTTCCCTTTCGACAACCAGAAAGGTCAGTCTCTAAGAATAAATAATGACCTCCTACCTTACGGTCCTCTGTCTAATGTTTGTCAGCTAAAACCCAAACTACGGCGTCCCGCTCTACCGCATAGACTATCTTACTCTTTTGTCTAGTTAGGGCGTGTCATCGTCGTAAATAGTATAGTCTAAATATATAGATTTGTGGCAGTTTACACATGACGTTAAACGCGACACAGGGCAAAAACATTATCCAGACTCTTGAGAGGCCGATCGTACAACATGGGACGCGGTACGATAAGTGTCACCACAGGTTGTAGCCCTCAAGGTTAACCTAGAGAAACGATAGCCTAACTTAACATTTCTTTCAGAAACCAACAAAATGGCCTTCGACAACTACCTGACCCCCCAACGAAAGAAGTACCGCGACTGCTACGAAACCAAACTGCCCTACGTCCGCGAATTCAAAGAACTCGTGGAACGCTTCAAAAACAACCCAGAAGAAGAAACATTCGACGATCGCATGCGTTCCAATTTCAACGAAGACATGAACTACGCCCAAAACGAAAACCCGAACATCACATTACTCAGAATGACGGAACAGACTTTCGAGTTGCCGGTCGACAGAGAAAGAGCGCAGTCGTACTTCGCTGAAAACGAGAATACCAGGCGATGTCTGAACTTCAACTTCGAGCAAGTTCAGTGCGTGTGCGAAGCGTTACAGCAGAAGGGAGATATCGAGAAGTTGTCGGAGTTCCTGTGGAGTTTGCCGCCGAGCGAACTGCTTCGAGGAAGCGAGACTGTGCTCAGGTATGTGTTCCGTGAATGGTGTGAATCGAAGGATGTTACGTTGTCGTGTTAGTGGGAAAGCGTTTTCACGCGAATTGCACGTAAACGTGGTGTCGTGATATTGCTGAATGACAAACACAGCTACGACTATCTACCCCTTTGAGGTATCAACAACTTAACAAATTAACCAAACTTTGCAACTTAATTTTAATAAAAAGAATGATAGTAACAGTCGGGCGTCGACCAGCAATATAATATTTATTTTTGTTTTGCCGCCCTATACATTTTTCGTCTCCCCTGGACTGTAAATGAGGCTTTTCGCACGCGTAGTGTCAAATTCCACTTTACTCACGGCAAGGAATGACATAAAATATTATACTTTTATAGAATAAAATCACAGGTCTAAAATAAACCAATATTTCAGGGCGCGCGCTCTCGTGGCGTACCATAGAGGTATGTTCCAAGAGCTGTACGCCATCCTGGAGGCGCACGCGTTCCCGCCGAAACACCACAACGCTCTACAGACTCTGTGGTTCAAGGCGCACTACAAAGAGGCCGAGAAAGTCCGGGGGAGGAAGCTGGGTAAGAGGCAATATTTATACATTAAATAGGTTTAAAAGAATCTTAACACTCTATATGCTACATTTTATTTAACGAGCGAGCGAAGCGAACGAAGTTATATGCTTTTCAGCTTGGGCCAAAATTCGTTCGTATTTTTGTCATTTCTTAACCAATTCTCGAATTTCTACAATTTTGCGAGCAGTTTCGTTAATTATACAGATATATCAAATTAAATTTATAGAAACTGCACTTGCACCTTATGCTTTCTTATTGTTTACTTTTGCACCTTATTCCATTGTGATTATGCGAAAATTGTAAACATTCCTTTGGCGACGCCAATAACGAAGCCTTTCAAACTCGAACGCTTATTGTGGTCTTATAACGCTACCGGGTCAATTTTCAAACGAGCTGTTTTTGCTGTCCCACGGCCATAATTTCAAGTCAGATTAACATGGAGTATTGATTCATATATATTTGTATTCCGTGTGTTATAAAGTATTTAAAATATATATAACAATACCTTAAATATTCATTGATTCTGAAAAAAAATGTATTTGGAATCGTAAAACAGCGAAATCTCCCGCTTTTTTGCGTGTCCCACTTGCGGTTTTGCTCAAACAAAAATTCATAACTATGGACTACGGCAACGTATATATAAACAACTTGTACTGTTATAAAGAAGATTTATTAGCGTATTCATTAATATATCTTGCAAATTTAATGCGTGAATAATTAAAACCTGTGAAGTATTTTTGTAGTTGTCCCACGCGCGACCCATTTATTAGGACTCAAGCTCAAAACCCTTAAAATCTGTTTTTTTATTATCCCACCGTTACATTTACTTTACGATACGATAGACAGGTTAGTTGGGCTTAAACCAGCAACGGGAGTGGACGCAGAGCCGGTATTTTCGAAGGAGGAAACAGGTTTTCTTGATACGATGTATTTTGGTACGGCTATCACGACATTTGTATGGGCGTTAATTTATTAATATACGATTGAAATAAAAATGTGTCTTTCATAACAAAGGTTAGCAATATGGGGTAAGAGTTTCGTGTTTCACTAATTAGTGAATTCAATTAATAGTTTACGAATGATCGCCAAAAAACATTCATGTTGACATTTGTATGGCGACATTTGTACGGCTTTTTTGGCCATACAAATGTCGAACGTGGCATACACATGTCGATTCAAAACAAAATCTAAGTGATTTTTAATATTTTGGAACATAATCACAGAATAAGTAATATTACAATATAACGACCATCATAAACCATAAACCGGAGATACTATATCGAAATAGTGAGTTTTTTTTATTGTACAAATATTTTAAGCTGTTTCAACAATTGTATGGCAAGATCGACATTTTGATGGCACTCGTTGACATTTTTATGCCGCTATCGACATTTATATGGCAGAATCGACATTTGTATGGCATTATATCGACTTTTGTATAGCGCTGTCGACATTTGTATGGCGCTGACGACATTGGTATGGCACGGTGATTTTAAACCATCAATATCTAGCTAACCATTAGAAGCACAGTGGTGCCTCATGCACCATATTTTTTCTTTTTAAAAACCCTACCTGTCGCTGTCGGTACGAATCTAATATTCCAAAAAATAAAAAAAACCATACAAATGTCGAAAAAACGTCTTGTTAAAAAATTGACCCTACCATTGTTTGTATAGGAGCGGTTGACAAATACAGGCTGCGCAAGAAGTACCCCCTACCAAAGACCATCTGGGACGGCGAGGAGACCGTGTACTGCTTTAAAGAGAAGAGCAGGAACGCCTTGAAGGAATGCTACTACAGAAATCGGTAAGCTTCCCAAAGACTAGCAATACTCACGTGCTATCCCAACTTAGAAAGATAGGAGGAAAAAAAAAACACGTGCTATCATTTTTAACCCAGCCACTTTCATCCCCGATTCACCCCTTTCAAACTCAAAATAATCTTTACTTTCTAATCGTCAACTAGAAACATACTTTTAAGCCAATTTTTTTAGAGCTTTATGGACTAGCTACCGCCCGTGACTTCGTCTGCGTGGACTCGGGATAAAAAATAGCTATTCTTTATTTTAATCCAGGCTATAATAATCTTCATGCAATATTTCATCCAAATCGATTGAGCCGTTAAAGCGTGATTGAGTAACAAACATCCAAATCTATAGCAGAAAGTAGGATGATGCAATGTTAATTAATACAGAATATAAGTATAAGATATAAAAATATTATATGGTACAACAACAATAAAATCACAAAAATGACTAAAACTAACTTAACCTATGGGGTATTTACAGTACGATATGATATAGGAATAGGAAAGTAGGATTATAGTAGGGTTATCGGAACGCGTTGAAGGAACCGCTACTAGAGAAATCGGTAAATTATAGCTATCGACTAGCAGCAATCCTCACATGTTATCATTTTCAACCTGTTTTCAACCAATCAACTCAACCCTAATTTCACCCCTTTGTGGATGATTTTCGTAACGCCTTTTAAGGAATGATACTTTACTTCTGAAGAAATAGGTAAGCTTCGGTCCTCAACAACTAGCAATCCTCTTATGTTATAATAGGCATGATGACACATTTTGAAAAAACTGTTCTATAATGTTTAGAAACATTTATTATATACAACGAATAAGATTTTTCAAGAGAATATAACAGTTAAGTAGGAAAAAAATGCATTTTAGTTTTAAAATTTCAAATTGGCGCTTAAACGCTTGTCAGTGCCATGGCGTCCCGAGTGACGTCACGTTTGTATAAACAGAACGCAGACCTTTGACGTTTGCCTACCTAGATCGCTCAGTTAACATAAACTAAGAAGTTTACAAGTCTTGCGCGGCCGTGCGAGCGAGAAAGCGGGACAGTGACGTATGAAGATCTGACAGATAACATGGTTCTATCCCTGTCTTACTATTCGTTCAGTACGTAAGTTTTCTCTGTAGTCTGTGATAATGGCCGTTATGGGTATTTGTTTATACAAACGTGACGTCATGCGCTCTGATTGGTGTTTAACATATCATGGCGGGCGTCCGTATTTTTCAGTTTAATTTTATCAACATAAATAATAATCTCTTACTTAATAAAAAAAAGATGAGCATTTTTCGAATTCTATGATTAAAATTTCACTAACAAAATACCATATTTTAGTGATTTTCAATTACTGTCATCATGCCTATTTATTAACAATCAACTTTCATCAGTTTCATCCCCGTTTTTAACCCCTTCGTGGATGATCCGGCATCAAAAAACAAGTCCGTTTTTATGACTTAAAAAGTGTTCGATTGGCAAACATGATCTACATGATTTTAATGGCTATCAGCTTAATCATTATCTTCATCATATAAACCGACAGACGTCCACTGCTGGACATAGGCCTCCCCAAACAGTGCCAAAGTGATCGGTCCTGTGCCAGCCGCATCCAGCGTCATCAGTCCACCTTGTGGGGGGGTCTACCCACGCTGTATGCGTATATACAAAAGGTTTTAATCCAGGCATGGATTACCCGTGTGGTGTCTGGTTAGAATTTCACCACCCCCTTTCTTCCCGTGGATATCGTAAAAGTCGACTAAGGGACCAGGGTTGAAGTGTGTTGTGGGCGATGGGCTAGCAACCTATCACTGCAATATCACATTTTGTCGATATTTTATACCCACATTTATGCTAAAAGTGGCGCTGCAATATACGTTTCATGTGCTCTGCCTACCCCTTTTCGGAATAAAGGCATATGAATGTATGTATGTATGTATGGATTATTTGTATACCAAAGTTTTCATCAATTCAAGCGTCTGTACGAGTTTTCTTGTATAGATACAACAACAGTGTACCAACAATATTCTTCTGCCATAGATACCCCACTCCGGACGAGAAGCGAGCCCTGGCGCGTAAGACCGGTCTGACCTTGACGCAGGTCTCCAACTGGTTCAAGAACCGCCGGCAGCGGGACCGCACGCCGCAGCAGATTAACAGGCCGTAAGTATCTGTTTCATCCCCAAGTGGGTTAAAATAGCACCATCTTTTCTTCCTGTGGGTGAAGAGTCGACTATGGAAATAGGATTAGGATAGGTATCGGACCACTGTAAATTGTTACATTGCCAACAAACAAAACTTACGAACTCGGAAAATACTAAGCCCCAAGTTATTTTACCTATTTTTAACTCCCGGCGCAAAGAGAGGGGTGTTATAAGTTTAACGTGTCTGCCTGTGTATCTGTCTGTGGTATCGTAGCTCCCAAACGAATGGACCGATTTTAATGCGGTTTTTTTTGTGTCCCAGAAAATTTTATCCTGAGTGTTCTTAGCTATGTTTCATGAAAATCTGTTCAGTCGTTTTTGAGATATTGGACTTTGAAATGAAAATGTCGGGGGTTTCTCAACGTTTTAAGATTTTTAAATACATCATGACCATTAAAACAGGCGGGCCGACGGACAGAGTCGCACCGTAAGGATTCCTTTTTCAACCGTCTATGCAAAAAGAGTTCGACCGATTTTGAGATAATGAACTTTGAAATTTTTAAATGAAATTGTCGTGGGTTTTTCAACTTTGCAAGTTGTTAATTATTACCTTTTTGCTGCGGAACCCTAAAAAGGACGCTGTTTGGTCACAGAAAACTAGAACATGACTAGTCTGTATTCCCAACAAACTTCATGCCGACAGCGGTAACAGCAACAAAGCGATATTGAAGTTTCATAAAAAGATGAATGATTTAGTACCTCATCGAACAAGCGAGCGAAGCGAACGAAGTTCTATGCCTCAGCTTGGGCCGAAAATCGTTTGTCCAGTGTCCCGCTGTCCCTCTGTAGTCTGTCCGGCTGTTCTCCTCTACGGGTCGCATTTCTCAGCCAATTCTCGTGAAATTTTGTGAGCAGCTTCGTTAATTATATACAATTTTATGTCAGGTCATATTTTCGAAAAAAAAAGTTTATTTAATGCAGGCTCTGTGAGCCACTAGGTTTTACAAGTGGCACTGAAAATCTGATGTTGTAAGAAATACATATACAAGTGGAGATATGGGATGTATCTACGACATGTCAGGGAATTTTATATTGTATTACCTAATAATAACAGTGCAGTGCCTACGTCAAGATCTTTGCAAAGTCCGTTATCCTTTGCTTGACACTTCGATTTCATTCAACACGAATAAGTCAACTTTATTACTTCGTTTCAAAACTTTCAAAGCTCCTTTGTTAGCCTTTGTCGGTCCGAGTAGAGGTCACATAAATAATAAGTAAAAAAACCAATGAAGCTACAGGTTCAAATCAAATCAATTCATTACAAATTAAACTTTATCACAGTTATATTCAGTTTAAAATTAAAGAACCACCAATTCTCATTTGAGACTTTTGTTTTCAAAAGGCGTTGTGTTTATGAAATACTTCAGTAGCTACAGTGAGAGTTAATTTTAATTTTCTCACGTTGGTATAGAGTTCAGATTGCAATGTATTGCCGATTGTTTGGGTGTGCAGTATTTTGTTTTGATTATGTTAATTAGATTTAGCGATAGGCGTTTTTGGTTACTTGGACATCAGCCACGGTCTGTGACATACAGCTGTAATCAATGGAGTGAGAGCTCGGTGTTTGATGAATTACATGTTCCCTTCAATGGAAATTGGTTTTATAAATAGAAAGATAATATATCTCTAACGCGAACGAATCCGCTCACAAAAACTCACGAGAGTCGGCTGAGAAGGGAGGCTAGAGGAGAACAGGTGGACACCGGGACACCGGACTAACGATTTTGAAACCCGTTCGATAATACTTAGGTAATGCTAATTCTATTATCTACCGGTCTAATCCCAAGAAAGTCTAGTTTCCCCTCTTCGTCGGAATGGAAGGTCAGATGGCAGTCAGCCAGTCACTTCAAACAGTGCCTATGCCAAATCTTGGGAATAATGCTAGGAGGATAATGAATTACTCTACTCTTGCTTATTAAATGTTACCACGGGTGACATTGACTGTTCTGTGTTGAACTCTCTTTGTGGGGAACTCTTCAAATAGAAAGATAGTTTTTTTTTCTAGCTAACTTTTACATGATTCTTTCGATGTCCAAACGGCGAGGCATATTAAATGTATACACATTGTGTTCTCAGAAGCGTTTGATGACCAACTAAATGTGCCCAACACCCCCATTATGAGAACACACATGACATCTCCGCCCCATGACGTTTCGAAAGTTAACGTCCATTGTTTTTCGAAAAGTCATTAATCAATGAGACTTGAATGGATTTAGAGAAACACATTTGTTTGCGTAGTCCTTTGAAATGACCGGTGGCAGTTCGTGGTCCTTTGTTCCGAAAAAAAAAAGATTTCAAATGAGCATATTGTTTTTGCTATTGACGGAATGTGATTTCATTTAAGTAATCTATAGACTATACTGATAAAGAGAAAACGTCTGATGTTTTAAGTTTGTATATAGGAGGGAATCTCCGGGGCTACACATCCGATATCAAAAAGTATTTTTACGGTGGTTCTCATATTTTGTAACTGCGAATGTGTCTAATTTATGATACATCATAAAGCCGTAAGAATAGGTAGGTACATTGTGAAAATATCAGGAGCTTTCCTATACATATATCACTACATAACACATAGGTACAGCCCAGTGATGGTCGGACGGGTTGAGGGACAGTCAGCTAGCGGAACCTGTACTAATAAGGTACCTTTGACTATTTTTGCGAAAGGAACCATAAAAAGGACTTTTTTGAATACCATGTCGGTAGCAAACCAGTTTACGGCCCTGATGGGAAGCCGTCACCGTAGCATATGGACGCTTGAGCACCGGCCCGAGGTTAAAGCGGAGAAACCGGAGCGGAAGAAGGGAGGATAACAATTAATGAGTTTTTGTTTTGCCTTGGCGTTAAAGGTTAAAGGGCGCAGGCAGGCCTAAAGACCATCTCGCGTCACACTGCCTGAGGCTAGGGCTAGTGCTGATTTGCAATTCCAGGGGTATCACAGGCGTGTTGCCGACCCTAAATTGTATGTAGGTACACTCCTGTTAGTACCCGGGTAAAAATAACTGACACCATCCTAGTAACAGCCCACGAAATAGAGTCGTGTCAGATATTAATGCTGGTGACTGTACATGGACTTGCACTAACCAACCAACGTAATCGCGACTTTTAAATTGTTTTTCGGGTATTGTTTGAGTTACGGTGTTGCCTACCGGTATTTTATGTCCGAAACGTGCCGTTTCGTTGAGCGTTTTTATTTATTTGTACATTCTGAGGTCATGTGCACTGCTAGGTATTCGTTACGGATACTAATTTAGTTATTGTTATTTTAAATTCTTGAGTTCTTCCGTGAGATTATTAAACTGGTGCTGGTTTAAGAGGTGGGGCACAGCGAAATGTCGTCTGGCTCATATTTGAAGCATCTCCACTATACCTTATGATTATGAAAATGAAACTTAACCTCGACAAGACCGCAACCATTAACACTGTGTCGTGTTGTGTTCATGTTATCATCCAGTCTTGTGATTCTTCTGGAATCGTCAGCATTCTTAGGCCGAGGCCTGCTGACCATCAGGCAGACTGTATGCTTGTTCGCCACCATTGTAGTATTAAAAAACTGGTTCGACATAAGTGAATTTGTTGCCAGCGACCAACCCGGCGGATTGGTTCGCGTGCGAATGTTGACCTTAACATTGTCATTCTGTGTAGGTATTTCATGTTTATATTTTCCTTATTTCAGAGAGATGCTTGTGCCTGCCCAATACGCAGGTCCCCAGGGCGGGCTTGGACCAGCCTTGCTACCCAACTCATACTACCATCAGCTACAAGAACCCACACACTATTTAAGCAACGGGGCATAGGCAGTACGGTCCTGCCTAAGTAGTTATCACGTTTATTCCTTACTACCCAGTTAGCATGATACGTTTTATGGTCATGTTTTAGGTGACGTTTGGGTCATTACGGCGCAAAGCTTAACGTTATGTACGGTTCTCCCCGAACGGGCCGGGCCGGAGTGCATTTTATTACATGCAAAGGAATTTGAACCGTATAAAAAGTAATTACATTTCATATTTTAATGCATCGTGCATCCACGGCAGCTACCGACGCGGTCGGCGGGGATTGTAATCATTTAATCAAATATGAATTGCATCTGCTGTATAGACGGTTCAAAGTTCGAATTCCTTTGCATGTAATATGCGGCCCGTTCGGTGAGAATCTACGTTAAAACCTATCGTGCTAGCCGGGTTGGGAAGTATGTATAAGTGCGAGCGGTAGGAAGTTTTATGTTCAACGTAAACGGGATCACGTGATCTATAATCTCTCAGGCTGAGAACGGCGGGAATGTCCAAAATAGCCGCTTCGGCTAAAGTTAGCTCTCGCGCCTCCCAGGCTCCCCTGCACGCCTATCATGGGACGGCCGCGTCATAATCACGATTTTTCTCGCACATAGTTAGTGCGAGAAAAATCGAGAGAGCCCGCGCGCTGTCGTGTGATTTCCGTGCTGGGCTGTTATTCGCTACACGTTAATGCGGCTCAACCCGCCAGTCACCCGTCACGAAACTAGACCTCTACCTACGCTTAACGTAGCATTGCGGCGTCAAGATCAAGATACATTTGTGGGTGTACGTTGAGGTGAGCTTAAAACAAGATACAGAGTAGGGGGGCTGAACGCGGTTGAGTGTTAGGTACTAACATACTTACTCAAAACTTGGTTGGTACATAATAAAGATTATTGCGGGACAGTTGTCACCTACACAATTTATAAAAATGTAAAGGCTCTTGCAAATCTAATATGTTACAAATTTGTAAGTAACTGACTGAGAACCAAAATTGCTTGTTTTGGACAGTATCTAAAATCGCCGAAACTTCTCTTGGTAGCTCAAGCAATGTGGGAGTGTACAAAATTGATTACTCTGTTGACCAATAGGAGACCGCTACACGCGGGCCGATATCGGCATCGGCAGGACTCAAGCAGCCGAATCAAGGTCACTCCATACTAGATTTTCTGTGACCTTGCTTGGCAGTCCTGCCGATTTCGTGTTGCGTCTCCTAATAGCAAGTGAGTGGGAACATTGACGGTTATTCTACCTACTTTCACCTCATTATTTTTGGGTAATTTCTTGTAAAAATGTGTTGTTGTAAATATTTTAAACTAGTTATTAAGTGAAAAGATTTTATTTTGTTAACTGATTTAAGTATTAGAACTGAATTTATTATTAGAGAGTTATATCCTACTATTTTCCATGTTTCACCTCATATAGTACCTTCCGGTGTTAGTATAGTAAGTTTTATATTTTTTTCTGATATCCTATTACTATAAATATATTATTTAAAATGTGTCTAGAAAAATCGCTATTGGAATAATTGTTTGTGTTGTTGAAGATGTAATATCTAAAGTCGCCGTCAATAGAATTTGCTAATTATGTAAATAAAACCGCCATATCGAAATTGTCTTTCGCGAATGATTCGCGGCAAATTCTATTGACGGCCACGTTATAATGATTTCTTTGCCATAGGACACACCTTGCAATTTGTCGTCATGACAACCGACAGAGACGCAGGTATACTTGGAATGAGACAGCAATATATAGCATTCTACAGCTGCGTCGCTGTCGGTTGTTGTGATAAATTGCACCCTAGTGTGCCATAGACCTTTGCGCATGTCAACTATAGAACAGGGCTGGGCTTACACAATATAACTCGTTGTGACGGACTGCAAGCTACAAGATATAATGAAATAGGGATATGAATGCCCTTGATATATTTACATACCCCCGTCTCGCTTTAGCTTGCAGGACGAGCCGCAGGACAGTCTGGTCACGGTTTTATTTTACTAAAACTTGTTTCATCGTAACTTTTTCAGTTTTCTTATTTGCCACTATTTAATAAGGGCTCGGCTACAACTGCCATTGGCAGCGGCAGCGCTGCTCTATATGCTTGAACGAGAGATCGCAGCGCGCGCTCTCGCTCCCACGTATGCCGCTGCCGCTGCCGCTGCCGCTACCGCTGTCCCAAGTCGTAGCCGAGCCGCAAAATGGAGGGCTAATCTGGTTAATGGACAGGCTACATACATGTAAACGAATAATCTGTGTGAACTATAAGGTGCTGTTTGTTTCAAATGATTACATGTATTCTAGTCTACAAGTGAAATAAAATTCTTAAAGAATGACTATTTGTTTGTTTCTTGGCTCGCTTTAAAAAGTAAGCAGCAAAATAATATTAGGTATTTGATCCCGGCAAACTAAAAGAAAGTGTTCACTTCTGATCGAATTTTCATAATAGCCGCCGTCATATTAGTGTATTAACTTTTAGGGCTTCTTGAGGGAGAAAACAGCAGTCTTATCATTGCCTCAAACAAACTCACTACTCACTTACGATAGTCAGCTGTCATTTACGTCATTTCCTAGATGTCATAATAAATTGCAGATTTGCTGTGCTAATTTTCTTTGTTTGAAAAATCTATTCCAATTATAATCGAAATAACAATCACAGCGGCACGGCATAGGCAAATAATACGAATACAAGCACTTCAGTTAAATACCAGGGGACATTTTGATTAAATGACGCATTTGTGAAAGTGAGAAGATGAGTGATTCGAAATCTTTCGTGAACTTTTCGTGCCAGCGATGTCTTCAGCCTTTGAAGTTGGACGAGTCTTTAAATAATCTAGGCGAGCACACAATAGCCGACCTGACGCTGCAGATTCGGCGCAATAATGAAGCTGATCTGGATATGCAATCATCGAGTTTGGAGCACTATGTACCACCTTTCCGGATGTCTGAGTCAGGGAATGGGGCCAACGGTTTCATGGTCATATCTGACGGGTGGGAGACCACCTCGGTAGGCCACCAGCTGCACGTGAAAGCGACTTTATTCGACTGCTTATCAAACAACTCGGATGTAGACCATCCCTTGTGTGATGAATGTACGGACACGCTTTTAGAGCTTATGGATAACCAGTTGAGATTGACTGAAGCCGAATGGAAAGATTACAGTGACTATCTGAAGAAGTTAGAGGATGACAAAGAGGATTTAAACTTGGAAGGACTTGAGAAAGAACTCGAAGACATGAAACATGAGCAAGATAGACTTTTAAAAGAGTTATCGGCTTTGCAAAAAGAAGAGAAGGCCATGAAAGATGAAATTGAGATTCAGGATAAAGAAAAGGAAAGGCTGGAAAAGGAACAGGATGTTTATTGGAGGGAATACACAAGATACCGGAAGGATTTGATGATTACGGAAGATCAGATGAAGTTTTACGAATGCCAGCTCGCTTACACTCAAACACAGTTGGAGAAGCTTAAAAAGACCAATATTTTCAAAGCTACATTTCATATTTCGGATTCAGGTCAATTTGGCATCATTAATAACTTCAGACTGGGACGGTTACCAACTGCCCCCGTTGACTGGTCTGAGATCAATGCAGCCTGGGGTCAAACTGTGTTACTGCTTTCTTCGTTAGCAAAGAAAATCAATTTCTGCTTTCAGCGCTACCGTCTTGTGCCATTCGGGAACCATTCATACATAGAAGTGTTGGAAGACCAAAAAGTGTTACCGTTATATGGTTCTGGTGGATTCCGGTTTCTGTGGGATACAAAGTTTGATGCAGCAATGGTTGCGTTCCTTGACTGTCTTCAACAGTTTAAGGAGCAAGTTGAGAAGGGGAACACGGGGTTCTGTCTGCCGTACAGAATCGATAAAGGGAAGATTGAGGACACAGCATCCCCACCGCATGCTTATTCAATCAAAATTCAATTCAATTCGGAGGAGCATTGGACGAAAGCCTTGAAATATATGCTGACGAACTTGAAATGGGCATTAACCTGGATTTCCTCTCAGTTTAGTGAGGACAAAATAGAGCATCAGTAGTATATTCTCTGTGATATTAGCATATTCTTGTACATTTTAGTATATATACTTAGATAATATTGTTATGCTACATAAACTAATTTGTACCGTTAGCATTGTTGTAAAGCTCTGTCAATATATACAATTTAATAAAATTAATGTGAACATGACTTTAAGTAATACCACTTTCGTACCACACAGTTTATTTAATACTGGACTGTACAAGTCAGTGTTACTTTTACTGGTGCAGTGTACAAGTAACACTAATTCCAGTAATTGTTCTACAAATTTCATTCTCAAAGTTAGCTCCCCTGTGTGGTGTCAGGTTAGAATAGCACCACCCCTCTTACTTCCTGTGGGTGACATAAGAGTCGTACAAAGGGAAAAGGGTTGAAGTGTGTTGTGGGTAACGGGCTAGCAACCTATCACTGCGATAGCACATTCATTCGATCTTTTATACCCACATTTATTGTCAAAATGACACTGGAACATGAGTTTAGTTTGCTCCACCTCTATTGGAGACGAAGGCAGGAGTCTGTTTGTTTGTATGTATGTAAATAATTAAAAAAATATAGACACAATTAAATTTTAACCAAATTCACTTTTCATTCATTTCATGTTGACGATTTTCCATTTGTGACGAACTACGGTTCACTAATGTTTGACCAAAAAAATATCGACAAAAGTTCATTTGACAAACAATGTTTCACCTACAAAACCCACAGTGCAAACCACAGTGTTCGTTTAATAAAATTTACTTCTACTGTAGTCTATTAGTCGTGTGGTCGTGTGTAGATGTTATTGAATCAATTTTCCTCTTAATCACTCACGGCGGGATACTTTGATCACTATATTTAAAATAGCGCCATCTAGGGAGACAGTCGAGAACTTGAAACTTTGTACCGCAACCGTGCAGATGTAAGAGAGGTATCTAAAACTCTTCACAGGTGGCGCTAATCAATAATCCTGCTGAGGAAGACATGGTTCTGATTATTTGATTTTGGGTACTTACTACCTAGTTAATAGTTTATTAATTTACTATCTTTTCACAACAAGCGTAGGAACGCCTGTCTGATTGTGGCAGGAGCACCCTGACCCAATTATATTACTTTGGAATATTAAAAAAACTTGAACCCCAATCCTTTCCAAATTCAACCCTTCAATTGAATCATTACAAATGCATGAGTTTCGTTTCCTCTTAAACATTAAAAAGAAAATACGATAACTACTACAATTTTATCTTAACCGTTAACGGTGTCGCTAAATTCGTCAACCCTAAACAAATTAGTACGTCGCTCGGTGAGTTCAGAATTTGACCACCAGCAAAGTTAAATTTGTAATATGAAGACCTTTCCCCATGTCACTAACAGAACCCGTTCAGTATGGAGATTAAGTTTGGAATCAACTTGAGAATATATTGAAGTCCAACCAAAAGACTGCCATCACAAAGTTAAGCAGTTTACAGCGTACAGCTTGCTTAACAACAACAGGAGCTTTGTGCTCAACACCGGGGGCAGCCTTGGATGCACTGCTCGACCTAACGCCACTCCACCTGCACGTGCAAAAGGAGGCGAAACAGTGCATCTACAGGATATGCACACTAACAAGGCCAAAATGGCGCTCTCAAGCGCTTATCAAACTGGAGGCCCTTGTTTTCGACAACAAAAAACTAAACATGCCCACCGACGATACCTATGTGGAATGCGAATTTACAAAACGGTATACAGTGGAAATACCTCCAAGAGACAAATGGTTAAATGACCAAATGGACTTCAAGGAGGGAAGCCACGTTTGGTATACAGATGGATCCAAAAAAGGTGATGATGTTGGATGCGGTATCTATGGTGAGAGGCCAAAGCTCAAAGCTAGCGTCAGCATGGGGAAAGAGGCCTCAATCTATCAGGCTGAACTCTTCGCAATAAATAAATGCGTGGAGATCAATCTCGATAGAAACCTAAGAAACCAACACATCTACATCAACTCAGACAGCCAAGCTGCTCTGCTGGCACTAGAATCCCTAGAGTCCTACTCTAAACTAGTCCAGAACTGTAAAAACAACTTAAACGCCCTGGCTAATACCAACAAAGTTATACTTAGATGGGTACCAGGACATTCCGACATAGTAGGAAATGAAAAAGCTGATGAACTTGCAAGGAAGGGCGCAGACATAACCCTGGTCGGCCCAGAAACGTTCTGTGGCATCACAAAACGGAAAGCTTATTCCCTACTAAATAACACAGAAAAATCAGAGGCAATAAAGCTGTGGAAGTTCGCCAAAGGACAAAAACATGCTAAAGCCTTAATCAAAGGGTACAATAATAAACTGTCCAAAAAGCTACTACAACTGAAAAGGCACAAAACCTGCGCAGTGACGAGAATTCTGACAGGACATGGCAAATTGAACAAGCACCTGGTTCAAATGGGTATGAAACAGGACGCAACTTGCAGGTTCTGCCAGGAGACAGAGGAAACAGCAATGCATATCCTATGCTCCTGCGGAACACTCATGCACAAAAGAACTATCTACCTAGGGCGGCACATCGTGCACCCGGAAGAGGTACAACACATCACCGCCCAAAGAGTCTGGAATTTCCTAGAGGCAACGGGACTTGATGGTGAAATCTAAACAAAGGGCTGTCACAATAGATCACTCGCTGGTCGAAGCGGCATACAAAGGCCCACAATACAACAATAATAATAATAATGCGTGTGCGTTATATTATTGAAACTCTCCTTAGGAGGTGAAGACTTGAGTTAAGTACCTAATTACATACTTACTTTACATGCAACCAATGGCCGTTGGGGCGGAAAGGTTCTCGACCCACTGATTAGTCCCAGTGGACTGATGACCTGGTAAAGGTCACGGGAGTCCGCTGGATGCGGGTGGCGCAGGACCGGTCATTGTGGCACTCTTTGGGGGAGGCTACTTATGTCCAGCAGTGCGTGACTTTTAGGACAACTTATAGTCCCAAAAGTCTTTTACCCTAAATAGGGACCACAAATAAGAAAGGAAATAAAAAAAAGTACCTACGCAAAAAAAAATTGGATAAGAAATTGTAAAACACTAAGTGGGAAATAAAGCTATAATAATAATAATAATAATCGACCATCACCTCAAGACTCTCGCTAGATGGCTGGATCAAGGGTCAGATACAGAAGGCGGTACTCCTGGATACTGCGCGAATAGTCAGGAGGTTCCTGTCTCTGACGCCCTGACCACCGGCAGCTTAGGCCCCGTCTCGCTGCCGGCGGTACCCTAGGTTAGGTTTTTATAATGGTTTTATGTTTTGTATATATAGTTTTATATTTTACTTTTTATATCAGTATTGTAAAAACCTAGCCTAAGAACAAGAATAAATAAAGAGAATAATAATAAATAACCAGAAAGTTTTTGACATCATCGACCATATCCGAGAGTAGTGTAAGTTAATTTAAGTAAGTAGTTATGTGTTTCGTTAGCGAGTAAGTGTAAGTAGTACATAAAGTCACCAGTTTTTGATATGCTTGGCTATGGCCCGGATTTCAAAGAAACTACCCTGTAAAAAGGAGAAATAGAGGATAATAATAATAATAATAATAGTCCCGAAAGTCACGCAAGATTTGAATAATATAGACAGCACATTTTTTTTTCCTTTGTTAGGGTTTCCCCACACCTATCTCTTTTCTCCACGCAATAAGAGCGAAAAAGACGTCGATACGAGGAATGTGGCACAAAGTACAATCCACTCGACGAAAGCCTATTCCGCGTCGATAGGTGTGGGGAGACCCTTAGTGAATTATGCCCGTTCCCTCTCATCCATAGACCTTATGAGGAGGCCTGTGCAGTGGGACGTATATTGGCTGATTTATTATTATTATTACTATTTATTACTTCTGGTCTGGTGTAACAAAACCAACCAAAAGACAGCCATCACAAAGTTAAGCAGTCTACAGCGTACAGCCTGCTTAACAGCAACAGGAGCTTTATGCTCAACACCGGGGGCAGCCTTGGATGCACTGCTCAATCTAACGCCACTCCACCTGCAAGTGCAAAAGGAGGCGAAGCAGTGCATCTATAGGATATGCGCACTAACAAGGCCAAAATGGCGCTCGCAAGCGCTTATCAAACTTGAGGCCCTTGTTTTTGATAACAAAAAACTAAACATGCCCACTGACGACACTTACGTGGAATGCAAATTCACCAAACTGTATACAGTGGAAATACCTCCGAGAGACAAATGGATAAACGACCAAATGGACTTCAAGGAGGGAAGCCACATTTGGTATACAGATGGATCAAAAAAAGGTGACGGTGTTGGATGCGGTATCTACGGTGAGAGGCCAAAGCTCAAAGCTAGCGTCAGCATGGGGAAAGAGGCCTCAATCTATCAGGCTGAACTCTTCGCAATAAATAAATGCGTGGAGATCAATCTGGAAAGAAACCTAAGAAACCAACACATCTACATCAATTCGGACAGCCAAGCTGTTCTGCTGGCACTAGAATCCCTAGAATCCTACTCGAAACTAGTCCAGAACTGTAAAAACAATTTAAATGCCCTGGCCAATACCAACAAAGTCATACTTAGATGGGTACCAGGACATTCCGACATAGTAGGAAACGAAAAAGCTGATGAACTTGCAAGGAAGGGCGCAGACACAACCCTGGTCGGCCCAGAACCGTTCTGTGGTATCACAAAACGGAAAGCATATTCTCTTCTAAACAATACTGAACAATCAGAGGCAATAAAGCTGTGGAAGTTCACCAAAGGACAAAAACAGGCTAAAGCCTTAATCAAAGGGTTTGATGATAAACTGTCTAAAGAGCTATTACAACTCAAAAGGCACAAAACCTGCGCAGTGACGAGAATCCTGACAGGTCACTGCAAACTAAACAAACACCTGTTTCAGATGGGTATGAAACAGGATGCAACTTGCAGGTTCTGTCAGGAGACAGAGGAAACAGCAGCGCACATTCTCTGCTCCTGCGGAACACTCATGCAAAAAAGAAGTATCTATCTAGGGCGACACGTCGTGCACCCAGAAGAGGTACAACATATCACCGCCCAAAGAATCTGGAATTTCCTAGAGGCAACGGGTCTTAACGGTGAAATCTAATAACAAAAGGGCTGCCACAATAGATCACCTGCTGGTCGAAGCGGCAAACAAAAGGCCCATAAACCAACAATAATAATAATAAATTTATTACTTATTATTATTGAATTATAAAGTACGCAGTAGGTATCGGGTAGGACTTGGGTTGTGTCTGGAGTAAGTACCAACCCTAGCACCACAGTCTATTAACTAGTACATAGTGTACATACCGTCTGCAAGCGCGGCGCTGCGCGGGCCTACAGAATGCCTGTACCTAAAAAGTTAACGGTTTCTGATTAACAGAAATTCAATGAAACGAATATTCGGCGAAACCATGCATTCGGTGAAGCACGGTTGAATGTGCTCCTTAATAGTAAGATTGATGCTAAAATTAAATACTGGGAGTATTGAGTATTGAGAGATTTAGTCTCACTTTTTGAATAATTGTGATCTTGTTCACCTTAACCGAGTTCAGGCATCTAGCAAATTCAATTGCCAGCTTTATACTTTACAGCGCAGAGGCGGCAGCCTATTCATACACTTCATTTCTCGTGCCTGAGAGGTACCGCAAAACGTAATCGAACTTCGTTTGTGTGTCTCTCTCTGTCACACTTGCTTATGCTTATTCGAGCGACAGTGGGGCTAGTGGGAGATACACGAAAGAAGTTCGCTTTCATATCGTGGTACCCACTCCGTGTATACCTACGTTTAGTTACGCGACACGCTGTGATATGAGAAAAATGTACATACACATTATTCATTATTGAGAAAAATGTACATATACATTAGTCTAAATGTAATTTACACAGAGAGCCACATCTCGCCTATATTTTGCTCGAATAGTGAGCATTGCCATCCAGCGTGGCATATCGCACTACCCTCTCACAGCGATTTGGGCCCGGAGCGATTCATTAATTTTTTTATGTTTTACTTTTAATTTATAGTTTTACGTCTTTGTACGTTAAGTTGTTGGTTATTATTGTATTATTATTATTAATTATGAGATCATAAACAAGAGTGTACCTAATAACTGAAAAGTGTGATATGAGTCGCTGAGTCGCGCGACGCGACGAATTCCACGCGGACGGAGTCGCGGGCAAAAGCTAGCGATCGTGTTTCGGTTTCTGACAGATAAATATATAGTCATGATACTAACATTCGACAATTTAATTCATATGGCTTCTAGTTCAGAAGTTATATTATTATTATTCAGAAGTGTATGTGAATTATACTGTGTCGCCGACCCGCACTGGGCCAGCGTGGGGACTACAGCCCGGTCCCTCTCACATTCTTAAGAACGGGTCTAAAGATTTTGATGAAATTTGGACTGTAGACGTGTGCGCCGCGCCGGCGCGCCGCCGCCGCCGGCCATTTTTGCCACGCCGCCGCCGCCGACAAATGATCGGCGTAGCCTTGACTGAATGCCAAAGATTCTTATTATAAGATTTAAGAGAATAATGAACATTTTTTTTTGTTTTTTAAGCAGTAACGCTGCTAAAGAAAATTATAAATTTTTAAATGAAAGGAAAAATTCTGCTGGAGGCTGTGGTCGCCGGTTCGAATCCGGCTCGGAGCATTAAATTTTTCAATTTTTCCTTTCATTTAAAAAATTATAATGAACATTTTTGTTTATGCCCACACACAAAACTTTGTTATTGCTTTATGTAGTATCCTCTTGTAGTTTTTGCGTGAACAAACGTCCAAACATCCTCACAAACGTTCGCGCTTATGACTATCGAAAATTATTTTGAGAGGATCGATTAGGCTGTTTTTAAATTTTCCTTCATATAATTTATCTTCTCAAGACTAATGAAAGGACTTTTATGTTTGTTGCATTGGAACATTTATTTAACTAATGATCTAATTTTGGAGTATACACTGATTTCTCTTAATTAAAAAAAATTAAAATATTGTTAAAATGTAAAGACAAAAAAAAAATTAAAAGCTTGAACTTGAACTTTGGTTTTATATTTACTTATTATTTTACGTTTAATTTTTTGCAGAAAAGTGTGTAATTGAAGCTAAAGTGATTTTATTCTGTAGGTTTTAATGCATTGATCTCGATTTTAATAAATAATACGAACTAGTTTTCATTTTTATTAACGAAATATTCAAACCGATTTTACGCCGAAAACACGCCGCCGCCGCCGATTTTTTGGCAAACGCCGCCGCCGCTCATTTTTTAATCGGTAGGTTTATCCTGGTACTGAAATTAATATTAAGTCATGATAAATACATGTACAGGACACGGGTTCTCCTCTCTGTCTTGCTTGCTATCCAATATGTTACTAAGTACTCTCCGGTGTAATTACAGCTAGAACAATTAATTCGCCCGGAGAAAATAATTAATGGGAGAGATTCGTTTTGCCATTTCGAATCGGGTTGTATACTATGTAATTAACAACACTACATACTGTTTGCCATATTCCATATAAGATTAGAAAAAACGTAGTCATGCGATTTCAAGGAAAAACATTTTGAACGCAAGCATTTAGTAGTTTTATGTTTGCAAAATACTTAATGATCAAATAAGTACAACCAGTAAGTACCTTATTTCCCTTTGAAAACGAAAGAACGTAGACGAATTTGTCCATTAAAATTCAAATGTTATATTGAATGGGGTATGGGTAGGTACTCGTACAGGTAGGCTAGTAACAACTTTTGGGTACCTACTTTGTGTTATGCCAAAAAAATCCAACAATTTCATTAACTTTGCTCAATTTGACGGACGAAAATGTATGAACAGGTGTTTTGTTTTGCATTTAACACAAAGTTGGTCCCAAAGTAAAAGTTGTTCAGAATCATGGATAGATTCATATTTTGCTATTTTGTATCAACAATTAAATTGCACCCTGTATATACAAGATGGCTAGCGGACACTGTACTCAAACGTTGCGGACGAGCGTTAGGATATTTTAACCACTATTTTGTCGCACAAAAATGGCCGTTCTTGTGTCGTGATGTTCGACTCTCCTGTACGAACGCTAAAATCTAGTTATTTTACTTGTTTTTAATCCCCGACGCAAACAGAGGGGTGTTATAACGTGTCTGTCCGTGTATCTGTGAATCTGTCTGTGGTATCATAGCTCCCAAACGGATGGACCGATTTGATTGTGTTTTTTTTTTGTGTCAATTTTATCCCGAGTGTTCTGAGCTATTTTTCATGAAAATCTGTTCAACCGTCTTTGAGATATTTGACTTCGAAATGTTAGGGGTTTTTCAACTTTTCTTTACTTTGGGCACCACCACAAAAGGTCAATGGGGGTTCGTACGCCTTCTGCATAATATTCTCATACAACAGATAATCCAAAAACACATATTGATACCTTTGTAAACTAACTAGACACTTGGATATTTAAGCGACACTACGAATGGTCGAACAGCCAAAGGATGACATGCATACTTAAACACAATTAACTGTCTTCAAATACGTTCGTGGTTTAATTTTGAATCATCTTTCAAATGCGATAAAGTCTATTTTTCATGGTACTTTGTTCCGAATGGATACCTAGTTTAGTAGCCGCGCTAGTCAGTGGGGAGTGGTCCTAACCTAACAAATGTCTGCTCAAACAAGTTAATTGAGTAAGTTCTTTGAAGTTACAACTATTTTAATTAGTAGAACGTTTGTTATCGTGAACCTACCCGAAGGGCATTTGGAGTTAACTATTTCGGCTAACATCTTATTATAAGACCTGCCAAGCTAGCATGATAAGTTCAAGGTTGTACGGCGAAAATGTACTGAAACATAAAACCTATCTTGCTACCTCTCCCCCCTCTCTCCTCTGCCTACTGTCTACTTCCTCTCGTCTCCTCTGTCTCTGCTAACTTTATTGTCTGCATCCATATACGTAAGTTCATGTCCCTAAAGGGGCCCAAAGTCCGTTTTCACACCTAATCCCAAGACTTGGTATAGGCACTCGTTTTATGAGAGTGACTGCCATCTGGCTTTCAAACCCAGAGGGAAGATTTACCTTATTGGGATTAGACCGGTTTCCTCACGACGATGTTTTTATTTACCGAAAAACGAACAATTCCGTACACAAATTCGAAACCACGACCGCCGCTTGACAGCCGCATTCCTGAACCACTAGGCTACCGTAGCTTTAGTAGTTTTAGGTACTGTTAACATATATGTAGTGTTAAACATCAAATATGTGTCATTTCTTCGGGTGCGTAACGATGCATATAAAATTTTTTGAAATAATATTAGTCGCAATAACGCTCATTTGATATAATTATTGAGTGATATAACAACACTAAATATATTTACATACGATATAATTATCATTTTATATAACGATCATTTGATATAATAATATTTAGTATAACATACTTTAAATATAATCCATATTTCCCATAATGAACAAATTATATAATGCTAATTTATTCTAATGCACAGTTCGCATAATATTTTTTGGTAGACTCTAAGGCAGGTCGGTGTAGGTACGACGACGAGCGAAGCGAGGAGGAGTGTTAGGTTGAACTGCGACCCTATAGCGCGCGAGCCGAGCGAGCGCAGCGAGCGTGCCGCGGTAGCGGCCGGCGAAGCGCCAGAACCCAACTTTTTTACTACCTAATATATGCTTACATAGTACAATTTGCAAGCCGTTATGTTTGCTACATTTTCTTTTGGATGTCGTATGATTTTTATACCAGTACTTCTATTAGGTTATGTAGAAGTAGGTTTGGTACGCGAAACGAACTGCAAGAGAAAAGTAGGTTAAGCTGGGTAAATAAAACTCAAATGACACACAAAAAACTATTATATTTTAATACTTACTAAACTGAACGTATACAGGTAATATTAATTTTAATAATGAAACTACCCACCTAAATAACGTTTTACTACATAGTGGCCCTTTGGAGTAATGGCGTGTTTGCTATTAATTATGATCGTTAAGGCGTTATTAATTTAACTAAGTATAAAAACGAAATATTATTCTTCTTGATAGTTATGATATATAACTTGTATATAACATGAGCATTATACCATATAATTATAATACAAAATAAGCATTATATCCGATGATCGTTATGCAAAATAAACATACATATTTTGTGATTATAACAAACGTTTATTATATACAATGAGTGATTATATCCCTTGAAAATATATCAAATGTTGTTATAGCGAATTAAATTATATTATTTATTTTTATACCCATCATTACACACCCCATTTCTTCACCGAGTAGGTAAGTTCTCTAAAACTATTGCACTTAATTTGAATATCTAATTTGCCTTTTATCTTCTACCAAATTGGAAATTATCATTGTTCTTTATATTATTATTGTTCTTTAAGCAGAAGATTTTTTGTAAGTAACTTATAGTAATAGTTAACCTACATTTTTTTTCTAGGAGGCAGATCGGAGTCTGCTATTAATTTATTTCACCTTTACTGTTATAGGCCTATTCAGGATATCGTTCAGGACATAAACCTATATAGGAAAAGTTGTAAAACTTAATGGCTTTGTACTTTGATATAGGTATGCTAGCTATAGTTACATATGTCTAGCCAAGGCGATACCCTTATTTTACCGACAAACTTTTCACCGAATGCTTTGTTTCATCGAACTTTCATTTCATGAAACTTTTTTTTCAGAAGCCTTTTAGTAATTGCGCAGAACTCGTTAGGTTAGGTTTGTTTTATAAAAGACCTGAAAAGTTTACTGTCTGAAAAAAAAACTTTTCGATGAAACGTTTGTCGGTAAAAGAATGGTAAACCGTAGTCAAGGATGCCATTTTGCAGTAAAAATCCGCTAAGGCTAACACGTAGGTACACCTTGAATAGTTGAAATGTGTTAGTATGACGACCAAGACGCACTTATAGTTGGAATGAGACAGCAACAGAGGCGGATGAAATGGCGAGAGCGCCCTGGGCAAACATCTCATCGGTGACCTTCTAGCGGCCATAGGTTAAATAACATAACGATAAAAATCGCGCGCCCTTTTAGAATCTCGTGCCCTCATTCAAATGCCTAGCCCTTCCATTGGCAGCCGCCATATTGCTATAATCCCTTAGGTGGCGGTCGCCGGGGACCCGGCGATGTCAAAAAACCGTCTAGTGGCAAGCGCCGGGGACCCGGCAATAGCATAGTTTCGTATTTATTCCGTAAAATGAGCTGCTAAATCTACACCTGTCTTGTTCTTCCTTGCAAGACGCGTTCGTGAATAGATAAGGATGGCGTATAATAACGGTCGCGACAACGCTTTCATAGAAATTTCATTAGAAATTACTCAGAGAAATTTTTGACCGCGCGTGTGTCAGTTTTTGAAAACCTCGTAGTGTAAAAATATTCTAAGGCGAGAGACAATAAAACTATATAAACGTGTAAATAAATATATATACTTGTAGATAAACTTGTAGTTTCTACAATTAATTGTTTTATTTCATAGTTATAGTTAATTTATACAAGAAATTGGAAAAATTTGGATATCCAAAAATTGGTCAAAGCTAGCCAAATTCACATACATGGAACAGCCTCCGTTATTATATAAAGGTTATAGTCTATTTTATGCTGAATCCAAAGATATAAGGTTATAATAAACCACTCATAATGTTTTTTGAATAATTGTAATTTTTCTAACGTGCACTGATTTCGCGATGACCTCCCGTATGGCCCCTGCCACTTGACGGTAGTTCGCCAAAAATGGCCGCGCCACTGAACACAACCGCCGGGTACTCCACGATTGCCACTTGAAGGGCTAGTCTTTCCCACTGAACACAACCGCCGGGTACTCCACGATTGCCACTTGAAGGGCTAGTCTTTCCCACTGAACACAACCGCCGGGTACTCCACGATTGCCACTTGAAGGGCTAGTCTTTCCCACTGAACACAACCGCCGGGTACTCCACGATTGCCACTTGAAGGGCTAGTCTTTCTATAGGAATAATCCGCCTCTGGACAGAATATGGGTTACCTTGGGACTTAGGACACATCAAGTGCTAATCTTTGAAGATGAAAATGACACTAATTTACCTATATCCTAACGGTCGTTTGAAAACATCCGCAATAAGCCTGCTGTATGTATCCAGTAGTTACATTTATCTATTCGTTTAATCTTATTGCTCAAAAGAGCACGAAAAGCGGGCTTCATGCCATAAATAAATAAATATTAGTGGACAATCTTACACAAATCGAGCTAGTACAGTCAGCGCCATATAGTTAGCCAAGGTAGCCAAATATTTCGGTGGTTCCGTACCCTAAGGGTAAAAACGGGACCCTATTATAGTCTGTCCGGCGGCCTAAGAGCTAATAGCCATAAAACTTCTAACAATACCATATTTTATTTCAAAAGGTGATAAGTCTTCATACGAAAAAGTTCATTTCGACCTAATACCCCAAATATTACAGCTTGAAATGCTTATTATGACTCTTAAACAATGAATGCCTTCACTTAGGCGTAGGGTTGTCAAAATTGTTACAAGGGAGTAAAATAATACAGCATAATAGTTTAATGATATATTACTAGATTGAAATGATTTGTTACACAACAATTGCAATTATAATCTCAAACAATAAAACAACAACAGACATATATTTATTTGTAAAAAAAAATTTACAATCTTCCTGCAATTATTCGCTATCTGAACTTTCTGTCACGTTAATAATGAAGCGTTGCTGCCCTGTGTGTAAAAACGTGTCCTCGATGCCCTCAACATGTTCAAAACATGCGGTTCAAATACTGTCTGCAATTTTCATGGCCTCCTCACGAATCAATTCGACCACTCCCGAGTTCAGCTGTGGATGTGTATTGTTTCGTCGTATTCTTTGTTTGAGTCCAGAGTTTTCTGGCGTTTGTCAAGTGTTTTGTAGGTGAAACCACGATGTTTTAGGTATTCACACAATGTCGTTCTACCGTAAGGAAAATTATCTTCAGTTTCTTCATTGATTTTTTTCAGGAGGCCATCAATTGCAACAACAATGTTTTGTCGATAACCGTCATAAATTATTCGACTTATTTATGAAATATATTGTTATCAATACAGGTAAATAGCATACACACGTAGTCACTGAATCAGTTGCAACAGCATACTAATTAGTTGGCGAATTCCCGTTTGTTGCATTACAACCCTACCTTCCCAATATTTGTTATTGAATTTGCACTTTTATTGATGCCATTGTATAATGAACCTTAGCACAAAGAGTTAAGTTTGCTTTTTGTACATGTAAGAGATCACTTAAGCTCTTTTTACAATAGATAAGTAATTAGCTTATCTTTATGGCTTTTAGCTCTTGGCCCGCCGGACAAACTATACTAGGGCTCCGCTGTCTGTCCGTCTGTCACCAGGCTGTATCTCATGAACCGTGATAGTTATATAGAGAGTTGAAATTTTTGCAGAATGTATTTCTGTTGCCGCTATAACAACCAATACTAAATAATTTACTTTAAAAACAAAGTTTTAACAGACTTCAATTTAGTATTCCGCCAAGCCACGAGAATATTTCCAATTTTTTTTTACAATTTGCCACATGAACTGATTAACGATACCAAATGCGTTGATTAATATAGAAAAAAAACCGAATCGCTGTATGTGGGCCGATAATATTTGAGGACTTCCGGCGATTCCCCAAGATCATCACCAATAGCACTTCATTAGTTCATATTTCGACGGGATCTTATCAGAACCTGTGAAGTACTTTTGCACTTTTAAGTACATATTTGAGAAATTCGAGAGGTCATATCTGTGGTCTTCATCATCAATTCCTTGCCACCAAATGAATGATTTTCGGATGTAAATACACGAGTTATAATAGAAAATACCAAAATTACTACACGCGTGCCTAATAAAATTGAGGAGTTCCCTCAATTCCTCATGGATCCCATCATCAAACTGATTTTAAAAAAAAGGGAACCACCTCGAAGCATATACATACAAACAAAAAAAATTTTTTTTGAATCGGCTCATCAATGACGGAGTTCTGAGGTTACAAACATAGAAAAAAAAAAACAAAAAAATACAACTGAATTGAGAACCTCCTCCTTTTGTTTGAATTCGGTTAAAAACAGGCCAAGTCCGAGTCGGAATGGGGCTCCCATACAACAGACATGATTTTTTTGCCGTTTTTATAGATAATGGTACGGAACCCCTGGCCCTCGTGCGAGAGTCCGACTCGCACTTGGCCGGTTTTTATTTATTTATTTGCTGCAGGAACAATATTCCTTTGTTATTCCGCTAAAAACGTACTGGTTTATCAGCGAAGATGAGATGCAGTTATTTGCGTATTTTTGCTTGCGGTCAATGCGCCCATACCCCCCCCCCCCCCCCCTCCGCACCTGTTGATGCGCAGATGGTGAGTGACGAGTACTTTTCTCTCTTACCCTTAAATTAGGTATTATTCGGGTAATTCATAGAGCAATCTTATGAGACACCCGTAAGTTTGGTGTAACTTATATTTGAGTTGAGTTTGTTCGTTCGTTTCTTCTTAATATTCGGTCTTCTTTTTCAGAAACGATTGTAATTTTGACTTATAAAAGTGCCATTGCGGCAGAAAAAAAAAAAAAATTTTGCAAGGAGGCTCGAAGGGTTCTTTTACATTTTTAGACAAAAAATGCTGTGTTGAATGTGCGGGACCTGCGCTTGTCTTGATTTTGACTTATTTTAATGACCTACTATTTTATGATACTAAGCTTGTATTTGGTCTGTGGGACGTCTAGCATAAACAAAATTATTCACCCATAGATATATATATTACTTCGTAAAGATAGGCCCAACGCCCACGAGTAATTCGTCCAATGCGGTGGCCCGCTACGGGCAATCGCGGACCACCGTGCCTTAGTCTTCAGGTGTCACAGTGTGTCACAGTATGTCAAGCGAATATTGTTTGGACAGGCGTATATTTACTTTCGATATCATTGCATTCACCACTAATGTCAAACTGTTGAATATACATGAGGCGAATAGTAGTCATTTAAATGCATTGAAAACGAAAAACGAACAAGCTAGTCGACAACACATTGTTTTCAGCCATCGCTGCGTAGTGGAGAAAACAATTTTCATATTTAAACGGAATCACCTTGAGGACAAACACGGAAGTCAAAACCATTTGAAAGCGATCCGATTTAGTTGGGTTTTAGTATTTCCGTTACTCTCTGTTTTATAAGTTTTTTTTAAACTTAACATGTTTGTTTGTTAGTCAGTTTGTTAGTGAAGGGCAAATCTTGGAACTGAATTTTGAACCAGTTAAGCTCAGCCGATTGAGCTGAAATTTTGGGCGTATCTGATCTGGTGATGGAGACAGAAGTGGATATATATATATAGTGCGTTTTTACAAGCTTTTATTTAACTTGCCCTGTTAGTATGGGACAAATGTTTGGAAAAATTGTTTGGAGGACAATTCAATATTATGGTACTATGGAGCTGATCTGATGATTGAGACAAAAGGTGGCCATGGGCCCTGTTAGTATGTATGGGACAAATCTTGCAAGTTAAATTTGACCCACTTCCGGGTGACCGATTGAGCTGAAATTTTGGGTATAAGTACAGTTTCGATGACAATTCACTATTATGGTACCATCGAGCTGAGCTGATGATGGAGACAGAAGGTGGCATTTGGCCCTGTTACTAATGTACCTATGCGACAAATCTTGCAAGTTAAATTTGACCCACTTCCCGGTGACCCATTGAGCTGTAATTTTGGGTATAGGTAGGTAAGTATAGTTTCGATGACAATTCTACTACGTATGTACAGAGATGCGATTTATTTGAAATACCTCTATTTAAAATGCAAATACAAAGTGCAAAATACCTATTTTGTATTTTGCATTTAAATGCCTTTTAGTAAAAAACATTTTGTATTTTATTTGAAATACCTTTTGAGATGTATTTTGCATTTGTACTATTCATTTCAAAATGCAAAATACTTTGTGATTAAGTTTAGCCAACATTACCAGTCAAACAAAATGAAATGAACGAATGACGCTTGTATTGCCGAATTTGACCGATAGAGGTGCATGCATGTGCATGCCCCTTTTTTAGGGTTCTGTACCCAAAGGGTAAAAACTGGACCCTATTACTAAGACTTCGCTGTCCGTCTGTCTGTCCGTCACCAGGCTGTAACTCAAGAACCGTGATAGTTAGACAGTTGAATTTTTCACAGATTATGTATTTCTGTTGCAGCTAAAACAACAAATAATATAAACAAAATAAAATAAATATTTAAGGGGGGCTCCAATACAACAAACTTTTTTTAAAACTATTTATAGATAATGGTACGGAACCCTTCGTGCGCGAGTCCGACTCGCACTTGGCCGGTTTTCTTCTTTGGTCAGAGTGCGCGCCTTATGTCTAAAAAGCGTAGGTAATAAATGAAAATTGATGTTATATCCTAATTTAACCTTATTACCAGTCCAAGTGTTATTATGTTATAAAAGAAAAGTGTAATAATAATAAAATAAGAACTAGATGCACAATCAACCGAAATAAATGGCCACACAATTCACAAAATGGTGCCATGGCTATCTTTTCGTTAGTCTAGTTTTTTACATTATTGAAGTGATTATTATTATTATTAATAACAACAGAATTTATTGATACGCGTACTGATAAATATGACCGAAATGTCATGCATAAGGTGCCATTTGGCTTGGCATTGTATCTCTATTCTATTTCTCATGACAAATACCTAAAATTAATAAAAATATCATTCTATTTTGTCAAAAGGTATTTTGTTTTGAAAAAGTATTTTGTAAATTCTTATTTTGTATTTAACCTTTTGAAATACAAAACGCAACACTATTTGGTATTTTGCATTTGAAATAGTAAATCTGAAAAGTATTTTGCATTTTGTATTTAAATGCTTTTTTAAAACCATTTTGTACATCTCTGCCTATGTACCATCGAGCTGATCTGATGCGCAACTGAATCTTGAAGATATCTTCAACCGATTGAGCTGAAATTTTGGGTATAAGTATAGTTAGAAGGCAATTCAAAATTATGGTACCGTCGAGCTGATCTGATGATGGAGACAGAAGGTGGCCATGGGAATTCAGTACTTAACCGACGTAACCCCGTTGAGTTTGGGTTCGTTAGAATCGTCTCAATGAGTAGTTGATGATGGTATACAGAAAAGTACAGTCGGCAATAGAAGCTTGTACCAAAAATTAAATTTTAGTCAGAAACTTATTTTTAGCATTAGAAAGAAGGATAAAGTTTACGAAGCACGAGATCTTTTATATAAGACACTTTATGCCACACAACTGTCAAAGTATCTCAGACAGCCACTAAAAAAGACACTTACGTCATTGTTGTCGACCCTAAAATGATAGAAGTGTTTTCATTATTTATATCGAAATAATACTTACAACAATATAATTATTTTGTAAGTATTTATTTTTTGACTCTGAAATTTTAAATTTCGTTACATCTGTTCTGGAAAGGTTGCATAATAAAAGACCTAAAGAAGAAGAGGTTTGAGACGATCAGTTCGGTTTTTTCGCTGTCGACATTGTCAAAATTGTCAATCGTATCACGTTATTTTTCTTGTTTTCTTGGCAATCAACAAATTATTGTATTCAGATAAATAGACTATTATAAGAGTATCTATTTGTTATAATAGGGATTAAGATTTTATATTTTGCTGTGTGTGGTGGCGTGCGGACTGCAATGGAGCTACCAGAGGTAGGCCCAAAGTGGCTTGCAAAAAAGGCCGACTCGTTCTCCCCCGAACGTTTTACCTTCACCAAAAGCAAAGAGACAGAAACAGAGTCCATTAACAACAAATGAGAAACGTATGGTGGTCCACATTTACAAGCTCGTGTGTGAACTTTGCAGCAAGGATGAATTTCCGTGTAACAAACCGTGTGTGTTCAATATTTATCCCAAGCAGGAAAGATTGACGACGACTGCTTCTTTGTGTACCGTATTTCTAATCCTAAAAAAAACGCACTATAGCAGAGGGAAATATTTTACTAATTTTACTTATTTAGATCATTTAGTGCTTTTGAACCATAGCAGTACAATTTTAATAAATGTTTTTTTTACAAGGGTCCAATGCGATATTCATGTAGGGGGCACGGTAGTGCCCCCGCCAAGTCGAGTAAAACAGCGGCACGGCCGTACCATCCTTTTCTTGAAGCAGTTCAGAGGGCCTACCGCGAAGTGGAAACGAACTTCGTTCGAGTATCTCCCTCTCTGTTGCACTTGCTTGTTCGTGCGACATAGACGGAGACACCCGAACGAAGTTCGTTTTCACTTCGCAGTAGCACCTCAGGTAATTTTCGACCGGTAATTTGCATACATTATAGTGACTTCAAATGTAAAATTTTGTGACTTGGCAATCACACAATACTGCATAGGTAGTTTTAGGTATACAAAATTCCATAAATGCAGTAAAGTTGTGTGATTGCCAAGTTGCAGAATTTTATTTAGCAAGCAAATAAAGATGAATAAGAAGGCCTGACACTTGGCTCTACGAAATATAATAATTCTTTCTCCATACCACAATTGTTTTACATGTTCTTTTATCGTTATTTTTCTGTGTTTCTTTTGTTTTCTGTATTTTTTTTGTTTTTTATTTTGTTGCAAAGTGCCAAATAAATAAGTTATCTATCTATCTATCTATCTATCTATTTCACAACTTTTTACGGTGGAAGAGTTTCGAGACGGCCACTTTTTTACATGGAATGTTATTATGGGATTTACCTTTATTTCTACCTTTCGATACGGGCCGCACCGGTGTGGCCAAGATGGCTCGCGTTAGACCCGTGTAAAATAATAATTGAAATACATGTGTTTATAAAGAGCGACAATAAAGTGTTATATTTGTTTTTACGATTCTCAATGGTTTCCCTTGTAATCGTAACACGAAATTTTCTAATCTTATGTGCAACAGAGTATAATGTATTACATATTTAATACATTAAACGATAAAATGTTCCGATAAGCCTATTTGTGCAAAGATTGGGGGTTTACAGATTTATTTAGACTGTTAATTTATGATTAAAGTTATACACAGAAAACACCCATGACTCAGGAACAAGTATTCGTGCTCATCAAACAAATAAATGCCCTTACCTGGATTCGAACGCAGGACTTCTTGCAGCTAAGCGGTCGTCACATATAAAACACCCTTGATACAACAAACATACCTTGTTCGACGATGCAGGGTCATACACAATCTTTTGTATGTAATTTGGCATTTTTTTCATGCAGTTATTAATAGGTAGGTACTTACCTATAATTATAACTCATGTTGGACTATTCGTAGGGCTGGACTGTAAGTGATATGATATGTATATTTTTGCAATTAAACATTTTTTATATACTACGTACCTATTTGTCCAATGCCTCCGTTTTCTATCCTCTACCTACGCACTAATAGTACTACGCATTATTGTCGAAGCAAGGGAAGAAGGCAATTGCTGGCTTCGTATTAAATTAAACGGACTCCCGTCCCGTGCTACGCACCAAACATTACACAAACTAATAAGAGATACGAACGTAACATTAGCTTGACGTTGTCAATTATGAATTTGTCTCGTCAAAGTCGAAAATGCGGACTCAAAACTCCAATACACGTTTCGGATAGAAACGTTACTATAAAATTGTGTATGTCAAAAATGTCGCAAATCGACAATAATTTAATTAATTATTTTTAGGTACCTACTTATATGTAAAATATAAACTACTTCAAATAATAGGGTTTTTGAGTTACTTAGGAACTGATATTATCACATGCGATGACTGTAACAAAACTACTTGAAATCAAAAGCGCGTAACGGACCGTTCGTATTGTTTAGCTGTTATCAGCCTAGATGAGTATATGTGTCATCAGTTGTCATCTTTTTTTCTCATATTTTATTTTATATGTATTTCTCTTACTTCACGCTAATTAAATGATCACTATAAATGTATGCGCCTCGTCGCAGCGAGGATTTTGGTGTGCTTGATAAGATTCTGTGCCAGGAAGCCCGTGAAATCTGTGTGTGCAGATAAGTAAGTAATATTGTAAGTTTGTAGTATTGTAAGTTTGTCAACAATACATGGCTGCATCTTGGGACGGCTGAGGCAGGTGTGCATCGCATAAGCCACTGATAAGGCTTCAAACAAAGCATTCCGGAGGTCAGTAATCCTTTCCTCCGTTCGCGCGGAGCTCATTTATATCGTAGTTTCATTCCATACAAACTTTTACCCCCATTTCAACCCCTTAAGGGATGATTTCCGGGATAAAAACTATCCTATGTCCTTCCTCGGGACTCAAACTATCTCTATACCATTTCATCCAAATTCGTACAACGGTTTAAGCGTGAAGACGTAACAGAGAGACAGACAGACACACTTTCGCATTTATAATATTAGTATTAGTAAATATTTATATTATTATTTATTGAAAAAACAGGTTACATAACATTACAGTGTAAACACCAATGCGTCATGAACCGAACAATGTTTATTTAGACGGCGAAACGGCGTGGCCCCGTTGCGTCGACATCTCGGGTGTTGGATTTGGTAGGTTGCCCCGGAACCGACGAAACACGACACCTTTCGGCCAGAAATCAGCACACGCGATGGTCTCCTGGAGCGGCCGCGGCACGCGCACTACAAAAGAGCTGAAGTGCACGTAGTGCCGGGACCGCAGCTGGTGCACCCTCAGCGAGTAGCCGGTTTTCTGGCGAACATACTGCGTCACTTCTTCAGCGGTGGCAGTGTGATGCAGGCGCGACACGTACAGCGCCTTGCTCGGTGTGGAGACCCGCAGACCACAACAAACCGGGTCTGCAGTACCACACTGACTCTTACGTGTCTTACGCTTTCTTGACACCGTTGTGAAACCCTCCTTATATTTAGTATACTTAGTCAAATATGTAATTTAAAAAAGAGGTAGATACGTTGTCTATACGAAATTCCGTGTTTGAAAATGGCCGCCAAAACGTTTCCATTGACGACACGAAACTGAGCCAAGTTGTTGCAATTGACTCAGTTGTAGTGCGCCACTTTTGGAGCGCTTACAACCTATCTACCTCTTTTTTATATTACATCATTGAGTATAGCATACATTATGGATGGTACGGGAGGTATGCGACGTACGAGTGACGACGTACGACAATTTGTACGATGGTACCTTTCTCGAGGCTTTAAGCCACGGCATAGCGAGAATTAAAGCCTCGAGAGCGACAGCTTATCGTCTTCGAATTTTCTCGAATTTATAAGCTTCCAGACAGCTCTACAGCTTTATAACCCGCACTGTAGAGGTTTAATATTCAACTTCTACAGTACTAAAGGAAGTCCCTTACTGTGATATATGTTTGAAGTCATACAAGAATCCTCGTGAATAAACTACAAATACGGTATATGAAAGCCAGCCAGGCGAAGCTACACAGGTGTACAAAGGTGTATCGCCATTACACTCGCGTGTTCATAAAATCATACTTATAATGTCGTGTGCGAGGTCCGAGTTACAAGTGCGAGCGGAGCAAATAAGGCTTGGAGATAAGACTCTAAGTCCGCGGACGAGGCGACGAGCGGCTGCCCATACATTGAAGTCGCTCGAATGTAGGAGGTGCCGCTAGTCGCCCCGCTGCCTGCTGGCGTCCAGTCCACGGCCTTAAGGTCATAGCTCATTAGAGCCACCCGTCGCCCACTCCTCACCGCCTCGCCTCGAGCGGTTAGGTATTATTTATATGGATTTGTACAGGCATGCGCTCACTACATCAACTCCGTAGTTAGTACATTTACGAGGCGAGGCGGTGAGGAGCGGGCTACGGGTGGCTCTAGTGAGCTATGACCTTTATAGCCATTACTCAGCTAGGGCGGTAGAAAAAAAACAAAGAATAGAAATCGCAGCTTGAAGCCCGAACCGAAGGCAAAGCCGGTAAATGTGTGACCTGAGGCTTCTTTCTCCCTTCCGCGCGAATCATACTCGTACATGACCGATTTTCAGTTCGGCCGTCGGTGCTCGAGTCACACTCGCACATGACCGATTTTCAGTTTCAGTCTACCCGATGAACCGCGAGCGCTTTAAAAGGCTCGAAATGATAACGAAAATCACATTACTACTGGCTCTGTTAGCTATATGGTATACAAGGTGTATGCTTTATCGCCCTCGGTGCGCGAGTTACACTAGCACATGACCAATTTTCAGTGCGGCCCTGAGCTGTATATGCAGTTTCAGCTTACCCGAATAACCGCGAGCGCTGTAAACGGCTCGAAATGTCGGGATGTAATTACCTAATTAATGTAGTTGATGAAATCCGTTGAAATCGTTACATTTCATGAGTATAAGCGCGGATACCGAAAACCATATTACCTACTAGTGCTATATGAGCTGTATGAACAGGATGTAATCGTTAAGTGTAGCCAGGCTATTATTTCGTAAATATAACAGGTATCAAAAATCTTTAAACTGATATATCGGCACATAAGTAGATATGTGAATTTCTTTTGACTTGCACCAACCCCGCAGTGGCGCAGCTAACTCGAGTTAATAGATGCTCTTTGCATAATATACGACACATTCGCGTCGCGACGCGTCCTTTAAGACTGCGTCATGCCACGTACTGACGCGCACACAACTGTTCCGTGCCTCACAAAATGTCCGCAACAGAAGACCAGCGCTGGCCCTGCCAGTGCCAGCATTACGCTGAGTTGTGACCATTTCAGGGCAAACGTGTATGTGCGTACCTATGTGTCAACAGTTTGTTTGTTTTTGCCACGAATAAATGTTTTCTTTCTTTCAATAGTAACAACACCATCTAATTCAATTGCGGTGAATCTGCCGTTCTTGCTGCTTGATGTTAAGCCCTTGATCTCTGTTATTTCGGCAACCCACGAAAAAGTCAAATTTTTAGGGTTCCGTACCCAAAGGGTAAAAACGGGACCCTATTACGTTGTTGTACAACACGCACGAGTTGTATCTCATGAACCGTGGTAGTTAGACAGTTGAAATGTTCACCGGATGGTGTATTTCTGTTGCCGCTATAACAACGTATACTAAAAACAGAACACAATAAATATTTAAGGGGACTCCCATACAACAAACGTGATTTTTTTTGCCGTTTTTATAGATAATGGTACGGAACCCTTCGTGCGCGAGTCCAACTCGCACTTGGCCGGTTTTTGATAAGACGACGGTGGCAAACTGTCATACAACCTGATGGCAAGCAGACACCGCAGCCTATGGAAACTTGCGAGAAACAATCGCAAGCCCACCCTTTTATTGAACTGAGGATTCGATAAGTTTCCTAGAGACAAAGGCGGTTCTCACTCACAACACCGCACATGCTCGGGAGCTCGGGCGACTGTGCTCCATATTATAGCTGCGGTATTCTGTATGGTACCTTTACTTTTCCCAAAATCCCATTCAAATATCTCAACAAATTACGAAGATACAACCGTTTTAATGTTGCTTGTTAGAGAGAGAAAACACTAGCAGATCTTAAGGTCACGATCCTCGAGCGTCATAGTAAATGACAATCGTTTCATATGAAGGTGTGTTTTACGAAAAGGGACAGACAGAACATACTCCCTCTTAAAACTTTGGACACTTATAACTTTGTGAATATTTAACCTCTTGCGTTGATTTTTTCTCCATTTGACTACATTCTTAATCCCTTTTCAAGAAAATACATCGTTTAAATGGCACTTATCTGTTCGCCTTTTTATTTCGCAGTACGTGAACCATCTTCAAAGTATAACATATTATGGTGACAGCACTGTCTACAACACAAAGTGGTCGCTTATGGACACTGTTCCTTTGATAATAATTCTCATGAAGACGATTTTATGTATGAGTTATAATATTTCATGTAGGGTAAATCGCCAATAACTGGCCACCCTTCAATGACTGGCCCCCTCATACTAAAAACTAACTCTGTTCCCATACAAACAGAATTAAATTTAGTATAACGTGGCCAGTTATTCAAAGTGGCCAGTAATTCACACCTTATATTATACTAAGTATGGACTCTATTACTCGTATAGGTTCATTTTTAGTATGATGTCTCCAGTTATTGACGAGGCTCAGTTATTGGCGATTTACCCCTAAGTATTTAGTTTTCCTTCTTCCTTCTATCTTTACCCTATTGTTGTTTGCCTCTGTGGGTAGCAGATACATAAGAGTAAGGCGCGTCTGATTTTAAGCGGTTACCGTACCCTATGGATGGACGCTCTGGATCGATAGTGTCACATGCTGGTTTCCGGCCCATTGAATATGTGTATATAACGGAGGAATACAAAAAAATTATGAGTAGTAAGGTTTTGCACGAGTAAATTTTTATTTAATATGTAACACAGGAACACTAAAATTAAATGAGTACCTAGTAAGAGTAGGACTCGCCTGTACGCGATAGACTCCGTAAAAGTTGTCCCATAATGACTGCGAGAGAGGTGCTAACGCGCACGCCGCTTCAAAGGCTCGTTTACACTGTTAGGGCTCGCCCGCGCCACGACACGGGAACATGTTTACAGGGTCGTTCCGGCTAAATACTGCTCTACAGTTGTAACTACACTTGAAAACTGAGCTGACGAGCAAACCGTTTGTTGTGTACAGTCGGCTTAATTACAATGAAATAATTCTGTTTATGTTTTCCGCGATTGTTACTTCAGCCTGCAACTTCGTCTGCGTCGACCTCCGATAAGAACTATGCTATATTTTAATCCAGGATATCTTCAGGATCTTGCAAAATTTCATCCAAATCGGTTAAGCCGTTTAAGCGTGATTGATTAACAAACACCCAAACATCTAAACATCCACTTTCACATGTATAATACAAGCTTCCGCTCGCGACTTCGTCTACGTGAACTCTATAAAAACTATCCTTTATTTAAATCCGGGCTATATCTTCGTACAAGATTTCATCCAATCGGTTGAGCCGCTTAAGCGTGATTGAGTAACAAACATTCAAACATCTAAGCTAAATAGATTTTTCGCCCTCGGGTTTACCCCTTTATTCCAAATTTCATCGAAATCGTCAGAGCCATTTCCGAGAACGTGATTGCAAATATATATACAAATATTGCTCTTTTCATAGTTTACTTGCCCTTGTCAGGATTCGAACCCAAGACGACTAGCTTCGCAGGCACGGGCACTACCAACAACTAAAGTGGTCGTCAATAATATATATATGTGTGTGTTCGTTTTTGATTCAAATTTTGAGTTTCTTTCACCCTCCTCAATTTGAGCCTTTTGCATTATGCATGGAATTAAAATATCCCTGGAAGTTGTCTGCACTATCAACACAGCGGTCAAAGCGACAGAGGTCCACTTTGAAATACTAACGAACGTCATTTCAATGCCAAACAATCGCCAACATATTTTACACAATGTAGACTTTCCAAAGGGCAAATGTGGAGGGCCATGCTGGGAGTTCTCTGCGTGATCACATCAGAGTAAGAGATATATCTCTAGTCTAGTAGGGTTATAATAAGAACCCTACTCCGAATCGCTATGCAACGCCTGGGTCACGTACGGTGCTGTCTGAAAATCAGCGCTATAGTTTGACACCCCGGCATAACGCTGAGACACCGACCGATTCACTGCCGCGAAGACACACACATTAAGTGTCAATTAATATTTTTTTTGTCTCTGTGTGTCTTTTTGTAGTGAATAAATGTCTTTCTTTCTTCCTAAACTTAAGTGACAGTAGGCGAAACATTGCACGTAGAGCCGATGGCCGTTGGGGCGGCTCGAGTGGTAACTACGTACCGACAGGCACATCGTGGGTAGACCCTAACCTGGTATGTATAGGTCGCGGCACAGTGCGGGATTTTTCCTTAGTTGCGGCCATGTACCATGTAGTGTGTTTTATGCTCTTAATGGATAGATGTTATTTTATAATACATTTCCGCAATAGTCACTAAAGGTTTTTTTTTGTTATTTTCAAAGTTATTGAAGTTTTTGTGAATTTAGTAAAAAAATGTTTTTACCATATTAATCCTAAAATAATAATAATATGCATATATGTTGTATACACGTCAATTCACTGTAATATTACCTAACTATATGCAAAAGTAAAAATCGAGAGCTGCAGTTTTTATGAAATAATTACGTAATATGTAATTTTTAGAAAATATTTTTTTTCTCTTTAGTCTTGACGTCTTGGCGATAATTTTTAACTTGAATCTGTGTATAATATGATGGCTAATAATACCTAAAAAAATCAGCAGCCTAAGTGATAGGACTTCGGAAATAATGCATTTCTATGGATTTGGTAAATTTCTATGGAAATAGGGTTGTCACGCTTATGCATTAGAAAGATTAAATTAAATCTGTTTAATAATCAACCAGTAATTAATATTTTTTAATTTTGTGTTGTATTCGATCTGCGGAGGCGAAGCAGCGCCATGGGTCTTTGCCGGCTCCATGACGCCTCACCCCCGCTTCTCCAGACATCACGTATAGATATTGGGTTTTAGCTTAAGCTTAACGAGGGCGGACCCCTTCCCAATATCCCGTGATGTCCTTCATCGAAGATACAACATAAACAATGTTGAATGGCACTCGACCATGAGGCATTCAGTTTAAGTACTAAATTCAACTCGCGACTTCGTCCATTCGTTTATCGGACTAATATTGGTAATATTTCTGTATCAAATATCATGATCACCGGTTCTGTTGTTAATGCGTGAAGAGGCAACAGACAGACAATCAGAAAGCCAAACATATTTTGCATTTATAATATTAGTATAAATTTATGTACTTAAACATAATACTTAACTAACCATGAATTAAGTTGATTTAAAAATCCATGTAGGGCTATTTTGTAAGTCGTGAACAAACATTTATATAGTCATTTTCCATTCTTGTATTCGGAGTTACGTAAAATATGTAGTTAGGCAACTTATAACTTTCAAAAATATAAAAAAAGTACTTAGGTGACAACCCTAACCTGAAAATTTTACAAATCTGTAACTCGGAAGTCCTGCAGTATTTTGGCGTGAATTTTTTTTTGCAATAAGATGTCATAATAACTATATTATAGAAATTTCAAAATATCGCCAAAAAAGCACAGTTTTTTAGAAATATTTTTTTTATATATTTGTAAATTTTGCCTATTTTAGCGTCCAGTAAACGCTATTTTAATTTTTTTTGGACCATATTATTGTTAATGTATGTACTCTATTATATTATACTATATTCAACGATAACCCTCTAGTTGTTAATGAGATATTGAGTTTTTATGGTTTTCATAGATTTTTCTCGAGTTTGGTATTAACTCCAAAACTAAGAGAAAAAAAAATGGTTACTTCACCAAAGTTGTACTACTCGTTAATATCTATCAAATGAGACCATAAAACATACATGGCCGCAACTAAGGGAAAATCCCGCACTGTGCGCGGGAGTCTGCTGGGTGCGGGTGGCGCGGAACCGGTCATTGTAGCACTCTCTGGGGGAGGCCTATATCCAGCAGGCGGTTCTTCATGCAATGTGCCCAGCTTTAGTTTCGCGATTCGGAGGGTTCCATTTTACCTCAGTTCTGCTGCGGATAGCCTCATTTCTCATGGGATCACACAGATGTACTCCTAGCATAGCCTCTCCATGTGACTTTGAGCCTTCTTATGAGTAAGTGACCACGTTTCAGTGGCACCATTCTAGGAGCAATAGGTATCGAAATAATATTATTGCATTCCTTTAGCATTCCTCAGGAAAACTTATATAGGCAAAAATCACAGGTGTTCTAAAATTCCTCTCAAGCTAATATAGCTAGTACAGTATTATACCATATCAATATAGTACCGGTAGCAAAATGTACATTACGTTGTACCCATGACGGTAACTTATGCTAGGTACGCGATGTCAATAAAATCCAAGTATGGTAAAAGTTTGAAGGGAATCCTCGGAGCGCGAGCCTTATTCGCTTTTTTTCGTTACCTCTCGAATGAGGCTCCATAGCCATAATAGCCTTGCTTTTATTCTATACGGCTTAACCTTTTGACCGCTTTTACTTTCGTGTCAGAATGTGACGTACACGCCTGCATCTTGACAGCTAAAGAGCGAATATGAAACTTATCTGACAGTAAGAAAATTGTTTTGACAGTGTCCGCCATAACCACTTTAAAGGCCTCCACCCACCGGACGCGTGTGCTGCGCGTGTCGGGTGCGTTTGAAGCGGTATATTCACACCGGAAGCGGGCGGCGTGTAGCAACGCGTGTGCAGCGCGGCTGCTGCGCGTGTGCCGCGCGGGTTGCTGCGCTGCAGCTGCGTGGGTGCTGCGCGGGTGCTACGCGGGTGCTGCGCGTGTGCCGCGCGTGTGCCGCGTTCGATGTGTTTGAAGTGTAGCTTCAATGCTTTACAACTTGCGCGTGTGCCGCGCAGCACACGCGCCGCGCACGACATGCGTCCGGTGGGTGGAGGCCTTAAAGGTTGTTGGCGTGGTGGGCAGGACAGCAATCGACCACTTTAGTGGCTCTCGGCGTTCAAAGGGTTGAAACCACCTGTAAAAATAATTTTAATGTGCGATTTTTTTGACATTGAGTGTATAACGCTCGAATGCTCTTGGGCTAGACTTAGCCGAAAATCTCCAACGGAATATTTTCTACAAATTAAGCTATGGCGTGGTAAGAGTAATCTAGTTAAGGCAGGCAAAGGCACGGGTGCAGTTTATCTTGTTAACCCTACCGCTAAAGAGGTCAATCTGTTTCGACGTTTCGTATTCCGATATGATATGAATGCTTAACTACTCGCTCTGACACGTTATCTCGACGCGCGGGAAAGAGAGTGTGACCAGGCCTGTCTTGCCACTTCGGTTAAACTAGGCTCTCGCACACCTTCTAGGTGTAAGAATTTACACCATCGGACAGTGCCACTAATGTGGAAAAGTTGTATGATATGTGTAGTATTCCATTTTTTGGGTATTCTTAAAAGTTCGTGTAAGTACCCAATTAGCGTGAGTTGTTAAATAAAAATTAACTCGGTGTCAGTTGTGTGACGACAATTATTAAGTATAGGTACAGTTTGTATGAAAATTTACTTTTTCTTTAAAAATTATATATGTTACGAATATACACATTTTTACATGTAAAACAAGTTAAATTTCACATAATATGTATGCTTACACGAATGTTTAAAAATGCCCTTGTACAAAAAAGTCCAACGTTTAAATTGTTAATTACCTACCAGAGACTGATTCAGAGTATATATATATATTTTTATATTTCAGACTTATTCACAATCCAGGAGCTTTACCGTTCCAAGAACGATTATCTGGCGTACTAAATAACTCCTCCTAATATCATACTGGACTGTAAACATGTTGAGTTTAATTGACTTCCAGTAGAGTGCCGATGAAAGGGCGCTCTTTATAACATTACTGGCGTTCTATTGGCGACATTGCGACAGACTTCCTTTCGGGGAATTTTATGATTTTTCCACAAGAAACCGATTGTATTCGGTTTATATTTTTTTTTTGGCGGCAAACACGCTGGCATGATGATAAATAAAGAAATCAATATTTGGGGACAATCTCAAAGAAATCGACGTAGTCACCAACTAAGCAAAGCTTGTACTATTTATGAGTACCAGACGACGAAATACATGATTATATATAGATAAATAAATACTTAAATACAAAGAAAACATCCATGACAAAGGAAGAAATATTCGCGCTTATCACACAAAGAAATGCCCATACCGGGATTCGAACCACGGACCTTCGGCTTCGTAGGCAGGTCTACTACCAACTAGGCTACAGAGGTCGTCAAAGCATTTAAATGCAATGGACCACGATCTGTATTGGCGACTCTTACTCACTTGAGAGTCTCATCATCGGCGGTTGATTGGTTTGCCTCATACCTTCAAAATCGGCGCCAATCCGTTCGCGTCGATAAGTACTTTTCAGATTGGTGTCAACTGGTTTCTGGTGTTCCACAAGGTGGCATTCTCTCTCCACTCCTTTTCTCAATATTTATAAATTGTATTGTATCAAACCTTGCCTGTTCTTAGCATGTTTATGCTGATGGTCTGCAGTTGTGTACCCATGCGAGTGTCGTTAATCTGGATCGTGCGATAGGGGATGTAAACGGTGACTTGAAACGTATATCTGCTTGGTCCCGCTGTTTTGAGAATGCCATGAACCCAAGTAAATGCCAGGCCATAATGCTCGGTAGTTCTCGCCTACTTGCCTAGGCCGAGGTCTCCAACCTGAAATCGATCTTCTACGAGGATGTTTTTATTACCCTGGCGTCGCAAGCGAAAAAAGCTGATAAAGATCAGCGAGCTAACGTGGGAACCTCAATTGTCTGACGTCTGCCGCAGAGTGCTTTACCGTTTAAGGATTTTCTTCCTGTCAGCAATAAAATTCTCCTAGTTTAGGCTCTCATTCTGTCTATTATTGATTATGCTGATGTTCGCTACACGGTTTCCCAGGACTGACTAGAATGTCTTCTTAATAACTCCATCAGATTTTCAAGCTTTTATTTAACTTGACCTGTCCGTTTGTTTGATGTTAGTGAGGCTCAAATCTTGGAACTGAATTATGAACCAGTTAACCTCAACCGAATTAGCTGAAATGTGTCTAAGTATGGTTTGGATGACAATTCAATATTATGGTACCATTGAACTGAACTGATGATGGAGACAGAAGGTCATTGCCTGGGCATTTTGTACTTAACCGACGGAACGCGTTAGGTTTGGGCTCGTTAAAATTACTTAGAATGTCTCAATTAGTAGTTGATGGCGGCATAGAAAAATACAGTTGGCAATAAAAGCCTAAACAAAGATGAAATATTTGACAGAAACTTATTCAGCTTGTTTTTGAGTAGGTCATAAATGCCAACCCGTGAAATAGCAACCACACTAGCGCTGATGACACACCATCACACGGGCTAATGCTCTGGCACATTACGATAACGATAAAAGGTCGCCTTGATGGACCATTCAGTAATAAGTATTAATTACGTTAATGATTGCTATGAGTTATAAATAATAATAAAACAATTACATCATGATATATTACTTATTTATTTAGATATAGAATTTTACAGCATTACAGCATATGCCCAGGCGATGGTAAACTTGAACTATAGCAACAAATATCATTAAAAAAAAAATACTGAACCGTTTAACGATAGGGAGAAGTTTACTTAGTTACTCCACTTGGAAGGAAACAAATCGCAATCCGGTGCATACAGAATTACTGTGTAAAGCAGCGGCTGCAATTGGGATTATACAACGAGTTAGATATGTGGGCTATACGAAATTCCACATGCGTAAAAATGGCCAGGCTTAAGCTAATATGCAGACCTTTTTGACTAAGTTTCTAGAACAATTTGTAATTCGGCCACCTACCTGCGTATTTTTGCATGCAGTCAATGTGTACAAACCAAGTTCACCTTGTGTCGAAATTATTTTAAAAACCAGTGATTTACTATTACTGTGTGTCTGTCTGTGACCTCTTCACGCCTAAACCACTGAACCGATTTAGATGAGATTTTGTATAGAGATAGTTTGAGCCCCGGGGAAGGACATAGGTTAATTTTATCCCGAATATCATCCCCAAGGGGGGTAAAAGTGGAGGGGTGAAAAATTGTATGGAGCTACGATATAAACGAGTCCCACGCGGACGGAGCCGTGGGCACAAGCTATTATATTCTTAGGGTTCCGTACCCAAATGGTAAAAACGGGACCCTATTACTAAGGCTCCGCTGTCCGTCCGTCCGTCACCAGGCTGTATCTCATGAACCGTGATAGTTAGACAGTTGAAATTTTCACAGATAGTGTATTTCTGTTCCCGCTATAACAAATGAAAAAAAAATGAAGGGGGCTCCACGTGATGTTTTTGCCGTTTGTCTATACAGATAATGGTACGGAACCCTTCGTGCGCGAGTCCGACTCGCACTTGGCCGGTTTTTTAAAGTTTTCGTTTAAACTTTGCACAGCACTAGAGTAGGTTTACATGCGCAAACGTATGCTAGGGGATGTCTGGTCTATACTATATAACTCAAGTACAAGTAGCAAGCGAAGCCGCAGCATCTAGTCGACCACATAATCAGCAAGACCAACAGTCAACGCACACCACGCGGGCTGATTAAAGTTGGCAAGCGATCAATAATCCAAGTTTGATGGCTTCGAGCCGCTAGATGAGGAAAGTTTCAACTTCGGTGACCTTTGCTAGTCGGGTTGTATCGATGGGGCAATTAATTAAAATGAATACGCTGACAGGAAAATTACCTTTTTACCCACGATTGAGTGTGTGCGTTTTGGGTGAGAGGTTGTTTGAGTTTGGACCTATCGGAATCACTAAATTTTCTTAACCGAATATTGTTCGTCCGAAAAGTTTCGTATTTTTATGACGTCTCCGAATATTTATAACTTTATTAATGTTTTGTTTTTAGTGTTCCATATTTAACGCTAATACATAGACCTTATATTAATAAACCAAATAGAGACGTCATGGTTGTCACATTATTTAGCACTATGTTCCTATATTCAGAGGTTATCGGTCGCGTAGGTATTCTACGCCCAGGTACAGAGAACTAAATCATAAATCCCACCAAACGGCACGCTTTGCATTGGATGGGAACGGATTTTACAATCTTTAAACGATATTAAATCATGTACACAGTATTTAAAGTCTATATTACCATGCCTTCATAGGATAGGTACTTTCACAAAATTCAAACTAAATACCGTCCGCGCGACGTACTTTTGATGCAGGCTTTATACTTGATTGAGCCCTCAGTAGTTAGTTTTAAAAGCAGGAGATAAAGTATGAACACTAATTGCCGAGTTCCTACTCGCACTTGGCCGATTTTTCATGATTTGATGGAATTATTACTATTATTAATAATCTTTATATCGCTGATGCCATAGAAATGAAACATGGCATCAATAGTAAATTAACTCGTGTCGAAAAAATTCACTTATTGACTATAGGTAATTTATTTGCAATTTTAAAGATAGAACCTAAATTAGAGAGGGAAGGGTACTTATTCTCGAGTCGCGTCGTCAGTTTTTAACATGAATAATGAGTAAAATAATATTTTTTTATTGACCCAGTACTTAGTAATCATTTAGCCGGCAGAGGGCCGGACACATGACTGTAATAAACATTAAGCCTTCAAAGCCCAATGTCACGCAAACGCATCCCTGAATTGCAAAATAATTGTTATGGACCCATCGTATTTTAAAATGAGCTATCCAACAAAACCCCACACCATAACATGGAGGTAGTGGACAATTTTATTCTACCGTTTTGTCGCGTAATTGATTTAAATACTCATTATAAATCCAATTACAACTTTCTAGTAAAGGGCCACTGAGCTTAGCTGCAGACGGACGGACAGAGGGACATGGCGAAACTATAAGGGTTCCTTGTTGACTAAAAACCCTAAAAAAGTAGGTATGTACACCAACTATGCTAGCTAACCTAATTAGGCGAGCGAGAGTTGAGCTAAACTAGATTTAGGCAAAAATAACTCGATCCCTAATCCAGTCAGACCAAGGCTTAGATTTTAGCGTCATGTACGCCTAAATGAAATTATACCGGGTAATATTAGATAAAACACTTTTGCGTTGAAGCTTTTGACTTTGTGGATTTAAGCTGACTGGATGATAAATCTGATTGTTTAAATAGGTGAGTAAAATTTTGTCTGTGTCTAGTTGCCATGATAACTTCACCTGGGGCACTTAAAACTGCAAATGAATGTAATTATTACATAACACGTTATCTATAATTTCAATTCTAACTTCCTGAAACGACTATTAATATGAAAAACAATGTCCAGTCAGCTTAAATCCACAAAGAATTTCGAATTCGAATTTCACTTCAAAGTCAACGTTTCATGTATTTTAATTTCGTCGACAATTCAGTTCGTGGAATGGTCATTACACGTAATTTTAAATCATGTATTTTTACTTGTCGGATAATTCACTAAACAGATGAATTATGTCATGGAAAACGTTTTGTGATTTATTAATTCAAGAATTTTTAATTAACATGCAAATTATAATTGCATCATTATATATTGTGTATACATATAATTATATAGCAATTATTTTAATCTAACTTAAACCTTACCAAACCGCCAGCGTGTCGACGTCACCCCGCTTCGCGGGATGCCTATTTCCGCTCTGAGGGACACAAGTGAACCCTAACCTAACCTACTTATAATACAATTGTTACGGTGGTTTGTTTTTTTACTGCGGGGGGCTTCGCCCCCGAGCCGGCTTCCCTGCCTGCCCTTGTCTAGTGAAAGCCCTGTAATTACTTGTTGTTTGTTTTTGTAATAAACGTTCGAACAACTGTAATTAGTTGTTTTGTTATTCTGCGATTTAAAATTTATACAAAATTATTCATTGGCCAAATAATATTCCCTGAACAGTTATTCAGTGAAATGATAAAAATTGGAATGATCTGGTCATAAAAATCAAAAAACTAAATATTACTTTAATCGTTTTCGATGAAATAAAACTCGATGAAAAGTTTGTCGTCAGAACAAGGGGCACCCAAACAATCAAAAGGGAATTATCATGATCATCAAGCACGTCCACTGGTGGACATATGCCAAAAGACTGCCACAATGAACGGTCCTGCGCCATGCGCATCCGGCGTACTCCCGCGACTTTTACCAGGTCATCAGTCCACCCTGTGTGGGGGTCTACCCACGCTGCACCTGCCGGTACGTGGTCGCCACTCGAGTATCTTTACAGAGGAATAGAAAAGGAAAAAGCAATAAACTGAAAGAGATGGGATCAAGGCGAGGGCCGCTCCATAGATAACGCTCAAAGTTAGACTTTATACAGTGCTTGAAAAAACAAAACAATGTCTTATCTGCGTAGTAAATTGCGTCTATTGTTCGACGCGCTATCTCCGTTCGCGAGGGGAAGGACTGAACTATACAATGGGTTAATATAGGCTATCCCAAATGTCACGCTGGATTTTTCTTTACAGTTTTTATTTTGCCACCGTACAGTCAGCAGCATTAATATCCGCTACAACAAAGCGCATATAAAATAATGTAAATATCTGAAACTACTCTATTAAAAAAAAACTGGACCAGTGCGAGTCGGATTCGCTCACCGAGGGTTCCGTACTTAATTACAAATGTATGGTTTGCTGAATTTTCCCAGTACTTTTGCGGCATAGACGTACGCGTTTTTTTACGTCAACTTAGAAGTTTGATTTTTCACATGTAAACCTGAGTATGGTTTTAATTTCAACTTGATAGCTCCACGCGTTTCCGAGATAAAGGGTCTTGACAGACAGACAGACAGACGGACAACAAAGGGATCCTATAAGGGTTCCGTTTTTGCTTTACCTTTAGCTTTACAATCCTAAAAACTCAACGCATATCTTAGGCCTAGGATGACCATGCGTCTGTTAAAAACGTGGGGAGCTCATCATTCATTCGATGAAAAATGGCGGGCACGGGTGACCGCCACCTAAATCTTTATAAATTATCTGCAGATTTTAGTGCCTAGTCAGCCTTGGGTTCGTTACAGACTAGATCGAAGATAAAAGAGGTGTTATTCCCCGTACATAACCAAGTTATATAACCAGCACTCGAAAATCGCGGAGAACAAGCTAGATTAGGTTATACTTGAAACCATAATTAGATTTAAAAAAAATAACCTGAAAATTGCTGTTGTCGACGTTAATCCCCTAGCCTGATCCGCCAAGGGAAAAAACAGGTTGTTAGGTGAGCTGCGAACGACAGCGCGCGAGCCGAGCGAGCGAAGCGAGCGGGACGCGGTAGCGTCCGCCGAAGCGCCATTATATCAGAAACATTATATTTTTTCCTAGTTGAATATAAAATAATAATTATTATTAATAATAATAATAATAGACATTTATTCAACAGGTTTGCATACACTATGAACGTTTAACAAAACAAATTGATTAAACTAAAACAGTAAAAATAATTGTCGCTAGGTTCCCCTGGGTGATCGGGGTCAGGTGATTAACGTGGATAACGTGGATTATTTTTATAGTAGTCCAGTCAATATTAGTTTAACAAGAATATTAGTGAGTATAAATAAAACCCTTTAAGTAGCAGTACAGTGTAACGTGCAGTTCTGTAGCGCGCCACATGTGGATCCACATAATACCAGCGTCGTTTCGCCTTCTGTGGAGCGACATTATGCTGAGTGGACTCTGTTTTTGCATCTAATCTTAGTCTTAATATAGCATCTAAGTGTAAATCTATAATGTACTTACTGTTATTTGCGAAATAAAGCTTTTCTATTCTATTCTATTCTATTCAATAAGTTTCTGTCAAAAAATCATTTTTGTACTTTTCTGTAACCGTCATCAAATACTCATTGAGACGATTCTAACGAGCCCAAATTCAACGGGGTTACGTCGATTAAGTACTGAATTCCAGTGGCCACCTTCTGTCTCCATCATCAGCTCAGCTCGATGGTACCATAATATTGAATCGTCATCCAAACTATACTTACACCCAAAATTTCAGCTGAGGTACTTGAGGTTAACTGGTTGAAAATTCAGTTCCAATATATTTGTATATTGTCCCTCACTAACAAACCAAAAGGACAAGTTACATAAAAGCTTGTAAAAAACCACTCTACTGTCCACGGTAGCCGTTTCCGCTTCCCCAGCGAGGTCCGTTATTGACTATCATCTTCGTCTCCCATTTTTATATTTATACGTGCTAGTTGTAGTTAGTTCCATACAATATACATATGTATAACCTTGGTAAGTTCAAACGCAAGGGCATGAACTCCAGATATCTTTTGCGGAGCAACAAGCATGGAGACAGGCTGGTGGCGGAATGTCATAGACTAGCGAAGTCGGTCTACAACCTAGGACCTTCCAGAGAATCGTCTACCAGATATCATTAGAAATGCACCTTCCGCTGCAGGATTTAAATCCAGATTAAAGAAATGGCTTGTTTTTTTTTAATTTTTTCAATATTATAATGAACTTTTCAACATATCACTGGCCATATGACATTAAAAAAATAATTACGATAAAACAATGTATAACAATTACAGACAAAAACCATACCTACATAATTATGAATACAATGACTTGATGATCTTTGTACCTAAACCTAACTAAGTATAATTAGAGCTTACTGCAAAGTGACTTATCCATACTAATATTATAAATGCGAAAGTGTGTCTGTCTGTCTGTCTGTCTGTATATCTGTTACCTCTACAAGCTTAAACCGCTGAACCGATTTGGATGAAATTTGGTATAGAGATAGTTTGAGTCCATGGGGAAGGACATAGGATAGTTTTTATCCAGGAAATCATTCCCTAAAGGGTCGGGGGGTGGAAGTTTGTGTGGAGCTACGATATAACCGACTTTCACGCGGACGGAGTCGCGGGCAGAAGTTAGTAACTTATAAGTAACAATTGTTATGAATAAAATTTCATTTCATTTCATTACAAACAATTGATCCTCACAGAAACCTGGCTCGCATGGCATCGTGAAAAAAATGAGCAGGTATCCAATTGTATATACCTCATATTGAGTATATTACAATTACGCTTGTAATGGAGATTCATCATATATAATTTACTTATAACTTTATTCGTGAAAGTCACAGTTCTTGAATTGAAGAGCAAGCGTACACTTGACTCTCGCTCTCAGAACACCTGAATTAAGACGAATTAAATCCTAACCTAACCGACACTTCACTAGATTTTCCTTAAGCCTCTTATGAAAACAGTATCCAACAGACCACAACAGCAAACCATCTCAAGCCAAAATAGACCTTGCTTTAACACCTTAAAGTCGCTAACACACGCATATTTATAATTGCTACTACTAACCACTGAGTTCAGTTAAGGCGAAATGAGTCTTAGCGCTTTGTGATGAGGTCTTCGTCGGATGTTCAGTGGTTTTGGTACACTATCAGGATAAAAATGGGCGCGCTGAAGATCGGATACCTCCCGTGAGAGCAACTAGGGCTCGAGTGGCGTCTTATTGGGAAAATGGTGGACAAAATAAACAACCTACTGTATGCAAAATTTACAATAAATTACCACTTGCTTTAACAAGGACGCCAGTTCATTTGTTTAAAATTAACCCGTCTAAATTATTGATTTCTAAATGTTATTATTCTTTAGCTGATTCTTACTCTGACAATTTTAATTATTTTTTTGTAACGCTGACTATTTTTATTTTGTTTTATTGATATTAAGCATTTTGAATTTTATTTTTATTTTATTTATGGAAACCAATTTTATAATTGACATCCTTATATTTAATATTATAACTAGCTTTTGCCCGCGGCTTCGCCCGCGTAGTAAGTGTAATTTTCCAATAATTGTTGAATTGCTACGCCGGCAACGGCCTACTACTACTACTTCTTTTTATGCCCGTGTGGTGTCGGGTTCGAATTTCACCACGTTTCACTTTCTTCCCGTGGTGGTCGTAAAAGTCGACTTAGGGAGCAGGGTTGAAGTGTGTTGAGGGTGATGGGCTAACAACCTATGCAATATCACATTTTGTCGATCTTTTATACCAATACTTATGCTAAAAGTGGCGCTGGAACAAATAGTTCATGTGCTCTACCTACCCCTTTTGGGAATAAAGGCGTGAATGTATCTATGAACGTATTTTTTTATTATATTTACAATCATGATTAATGAGAATCTGTCTTCTGGAATAAAAGCTAGTTTATGTTCATGATAATATTGAAATACCAAAATATCTCCACGAATTTCTAGTCAAAGTCACGAGTTTCTGGCCTGGACATTGCTATAGGCTTGTTTCCTAAGTTTTTTATTCGATGCCATTCGAACCAGTATTTGGAGAGGAACAACAGTTTGTATGGGAGCAGAATATTTGATTTCAAGATTGACCTCTTATCTTATCTTATCTTATCTAGATGAGGGCCCTTTCGGATGCACTTCGACCCAGTGGGATCTTTTGTGCATTTACCCTCTATGTCTACTCCCAACTTCGCTCCATCATTTCCACATAGCGGATGATGCAGCTCAGCGGAAGTACCTTGAATTCCTTTGGTTGCGGATAACCGTTACCGAAGTAATTCATTCTTTGTCTGGCAAGGGCATGACATTCACACAATAAGTGTTCCATAGTCTCATCCTCCTCGCCACACATTCTACAGTCTAAACTGTCCGATAGTCCCATCTTGGCCAAGAGATCCTTGACCCCGAAGTGACCTGTGAACACCCCAGATATGATTCTGAGCTGCTTCCTACTGGATTTCCAGAGTTTGTTAGTCCAGCCCGAGTCCACTCCTTCTATGAAGAGCTTAGAGTGCCTTAAGCCCGCCTCATTCCTCCACTCGTGTTGGTGTTTGGTTTTGGCGTGGGCTTTAAAGGCCGAAGTTATGGTTCCCTGCGAGAGTCCCACACATGGTTCTGGACCTACAAAGTGATTTGTAGACCCCCCTCTTGCAAGCTCATCCGCTCTTTCGTTGCCGATGAAGCCCTCGTGCCCTGGTATCCAAACTAGTTGCACCTTATTATGCTTTCCAAGCTTGTTCAGTGCCTGGACGCCGTTATAGACTAGTCTAGATTCCACTTTCGGCGCCGTAAGTGCTTTAAGGGCCGCTTGACTGTCACTGAGTATATAGATGGTCTGCCCTCTGGTTTGCCTGTCTATATTCTCCTGTGCACAGGCAATTATAGCGTATGTCTCCGTCTGGAAGACGGTTGCCAAACTACCCATGCTTACACTACTACTGTAGTCATTCGCATAAATGTCTGCTCCCGTGCCGGATCCCATTTTTGATCCGTCCGTGTACCATATACTGTCTTCGATACCAGACCTAGGTGGTTCTAGACCTTCGGCCCATTCAGCCCTGGATGGAACTTTTGTTGTGTAGTTCCTATGGAATACAAACTTGGGTAGCATTTTGTCACTTCCCATGCTTGTTATTCTGTCTAAGAAACCATTAGTCTCCATGTTTGTGTGTTTAGTCTTTGGTTTGTTGTCGCTCCACAGTCCAAGAGTTCTTAATCTGTAGAGCGATTTCCGCGCCTCTGACTTAATCACCAAGTGAAGTGGCGGTAGGTCCAGTAGGACTTCTAGCGCCGCTGTAGGCGTGGTACGAAACGCCCCTGTTATAGCCATGCAAGCCGATCTCTGCACCTTCATCAGAGCCTCTCTGCATGTGCTCATTAAAGTCCTTGGCCACCATACCAGGCTGCCGTACAATAATATGGGCCTCACCATCATAGTGTAGATCCACTTAAGTACCTTTGGGTTCAATCCCCATGTTTTGCCATACGCTGATCTACACATTCCAAATACCCTCAGTGCCTTTGTGATGTTAAGATCTGTATGCTTCTTCCAATTCAGTTCCTTATCCAGTGTAACACCTAGATATTTCACATCATCGGACAGTTCTAGTACCCTCCCGTACAGTTTTAACTGCTGTACGCCTGGAAGGGTCCTTTTCCTAGTAAAGGGTATTACCACAGTTTTGCCTGGATTAATGGATAGTTGGTGCAGGTCGCACCATTTCTCCACTATCCGCAGTGCCTTGTTCATGATTTCTGATACCGTGCCTGGGAACTTCCCATTAACCAGTATCACTAGATCATCAGCATATCCCACCGTGTGGATGGGACCCTTATTGAGTTCTACCAGGAGTGAGTTCACCACCAGACTCCAGAGAGTTGGTGAGAGTACCCCCCCCTGTGGACATCCCTTTGTGGCCGTGGCCATTATCTCATCCCCTAAGAGAGATGACTTTATTAGTCTGCCATTTAGCATATTGCCTATCCATTTACATAGGGTGGGCTCTACACCATGTTTTGCAGCTGCTTCGCTGATAGCTTTATACGTGGTACGATCGAACGCTCCCTCCACGTCCAAGAAAGCTGCCAGGCATAGTTCCTTATTCTCTATAGCCTGTTCAGCCCTGGTTGTTACCAGGTGAAGTGCGGTTTCCGTTGACTTCCCTGGCTGGTATGCACATTGTAGTTCGTGCAGCGGATGTCTCCTTAATGGGCCATCCCTTATGTGTCTATCTACCAATTTCTCCAGTGTTTTGAGGAAAAACGACGATAAACTTATCGGCCTATACGATTTGGCTTCACTGTAATCCGCCTTACCCGGTTTGGGTAGATAGGTTACTTTTACCATCCTCCACACACGCGGTACGTGTGCGAAGGCCAAGCACGCCCTGTACAATCTGCTCAGATGCGGGATTAGTACATTAGCGCCCTCTTGTAGTAGAATGGGGTAGATTCCATCTGGCCCCGGGGCTTTGTAAGGTTGAAATGTTGAAAGTGCCCACTTTATCTTTTTATGATCTACTACTTTTTTAGACGTGTCCCAATTGTGTCTCGTTGTACTTGTGGTTTGTTCCAACACACTAATTGCTCCATCGTCTGTTATGCTGTCGTGTATTACTGAGCCTGGGAAGTGCGTGTTACACATTATCTTAAGGGTCTCCAGCCCCGTTTTCGTCATTCTACCGTCATTGTCCCTGATGGATGTGAGCGGGACCGACTTTGTGGTTGCTGCCTTTGTTAGTCTCATTCCTTCTGGTATTGACTCAATCTGATCGCAGTGGTTCCTCCACGCTCTCCTTTTGGCTTTCCTCACAGCCTTGCTGAGTTCTGTGAGTTTTTGTGCATAGTACCCAAAGTCATTAGATGCCTTTGCGTCATTAAATATCGCCCTGGTTTCCCTCCTGAGCTTAACTATCTCTGGGGTCCACCATGGTAACTTTTTAGCCAGGGTTTTCTTCTCCGGGCAGTTATTAGTGAAGGCCGTATATACGGCTTGTACTATTTTGTCCGCTTCGAATTCTATGTCTATAATAGAGTTTAGCTTGCCTTTTGGGTCTCCTAGGTCCACTTTTAGATCCCTTCTAAAGGCCGACCAGTCCGTGTACCTAGGATTCCGTTTACGTACCGTATTTGCTTTTATATTAGTTTGGTACCTAAAGCATATATATCGGTGGTCCGAAAGAGATATGTCATCAGATACATGCCATGAGTTGATTTTGTTACTAGTGTTATTAGTAGCCAACGTTAAATCAATAACCTCCCCCCGTCTAGAATTGACGAAGGTAGGTTCATTGCCTTTATTCAGTACTTGTAAAGAGGAGCTTACCAGGAAATCCAGTACCTTCTCTCCCCTCCTGTTGACATCCGAGCTGCCCCAGATGACATGGTGAGCGTTCGCGTCGCAGCCGATTATCAGGTTGGTGTTCGCCCGGCTGCCGTATGCAACAAGATCCCGCAGTTGTTGCGTGATGGGATCCGTCGCCTCGTAGGGGAGGTAGGCTGATGATAGAATGAGCTCCTTACCCTCCCCCTTTTTTTGGATCATCACCGTGGTGAGATCCCTGCAACAGAAAGCATGTAAAGGCATAGCATTGATGCCATTTTTGACATATATACATGTCCTCATATTATTGTTATCTGGACACAGGTGAACGATTGTTCCCCCTGTTCCACCTAAGCCTCTTATTTCACTTTTATATATATATGGTTCTTGAATAAGAGCAATATCGAACTTGTCGCATTTTAGCTGCCTTGCCAGAAGGGCAGTGGCCGCCTTGTTGTGTTGTAAGTTAATTTGTACACACCTTAAACCCGCCATTGGCGCTATTAATATTTTGGTGTGCTGAGATCAGCAGCCATTTCCTGGACAGTCTCGTCGCAGGACATGGGAGACATGGAGGGCTCCAGGTACAGCTCCGCCATTCCCTGCAGGTCCTCTGAGCCGATCCCCGATAGCGGTGATGACTCTCGGGCCCTGCGGGATTCGGCAAGTCTGTCACTGGAGCCCGCCCTGTCCCCGGCCTCCGCTTCCGACTGCCCCTCCTTCTTGACTGCCCCAGCCACCTCAGCCTCCTTGCCAATGGCAGTTGGCACCTTGCCCTCCTCGGCCTCCCCAGGCGGCGGACCCCCCGCGCCCTCCCCCGGCGTCGGACCCCCCGCGCCCGTCCCCACACAAGTGCCGTCCTCAGCCCCCTCAAGCGCCCTCTCCTCCACGTCCTCTAGGAGCTTGAAGGAGCTCAGATCGACCCCCGTGTGTAGGTGGTAGCCCGCTCCCTTGATGACGTCGGCCGACACCCGGTCCATCAGTATGATGCGCCTGGTGTTCACATCCGACGTCAAGGTGTCTACCACCTTCCACTCCTCCGTGTGCAGCGCAGGATTGTACCTTTGCAACACACGGAGAAGCAACTTTACGTCATGGCCGCCAACTATCTTCGTTTTCCATGCTATTTTGACTGGTTTTGGAAGATCCTTGGCGTCCATGACCTTCAGGTGCAGGCCCGCAATCTCCTCGCCTCCAATTGCCGACCTGAGCCATGTGACGGACTCTCTCCCTTGGCAATTGACGTGGAGAGCGCCCGCCACTACATTGCCGAGAGTGACTCGGGGTAGGGGATCCGGAGCATCAACCAGACGCTCCAGAATGAGCCCCTGGATGGTGCCCAGATGCCCCAACCCGATTTTCTCGGCCGGGAAGGCCTCCGGGACGATGGCCATCCTCTCGCTTGCAGCCACTTCAGCGAATGAGGCTGTGACTTTCGTTCGCTTGGAGTCGCTGACAAGCAGGGAAGAGTCGCCACTGGCTCCCAGTTGCCTCTTCTTTTGCACCATCCCTGGCCCCGAAGTGGGTGTATCCTGGGGGGTGCCCTCGCTCAGTGTGTGAGCCCTTGCCTTGGCGTTATCTCGCCTCTTCTGCCTCCTGCTTCCGACTACTCCTCCACCGGACCACGCATCCGCACCCTGGGGTGCGGACACGCTATCGACGGCGCCCGGCTCGTCAGCAGGATTCGGAAGAGGACCGGCCGGCCGATTGCAGATGGCCATAGTTCCGCTGACCTCCCCTCCGGCGCCTGCGCCACCAGGTCCCCTTGCGGGGGCCTGCTGGACGTGTCCGCTTTTCGACCCGTGGGGAAAAGATCGGACGGTGCCTCCGGTTTGGACCGCTCCACCACGGCCTCTGCCTGTAAATGCGCTACGCGCCTTCTGCGTCCATACGGACCCCCTTGCTCGGCTGTTACTCGCTCTCGCTCCTCTGTCTGGGACAGAAGTGCGTACCGCCAGTGCAGCATTTGCGCTATGCGCCTTGGCCTCATCCCTTGCGGGTACGGCTTTCTCTCCTTCCTTCGTCATAGGTTTTTTATGATCCATGTGACCTTTTTCTCCTTGTTTCATCAGTTTGGCTCCCCACCCACCACGGAGCCCACACCCTGGGGATGCGTTAACGCATCAGGGCTACCAATCTGATATAGCGCCCCAAGAGTATGTTGCCTGTGAGTCCGCACGGTGCCGAGTTACTCGTCATCTCCTCAGACGACTCGCAACCCGTGCTCCACCGACTACAGACCCCATACTCCAGGACACTCGCCCGTGGCCATCAGACTGGACACGACAGCCAATTGATCATGGCTGGCTAGACCATGACCGCCCGTGTGAGGTGAATCCTGAGCCGAAGAAGAGTGTTGTCTCCCAGCAGTAACTATCCCGACCGCTGGTCGACTCAGCTACCTGGACCTCCCTCTCTACCCGTACGGGTCCCCGCGCACGGCACAAACACGCGGATGGCATTTTACCGCTAACCATCCTTCTTTGTGGATGGAAAGCCCGCTGCGACATGCCATGTCATCGCTTACGGCTGATTAGACGGGATAAACGGGATAGGATGGGTTGGGATATGAAAGTATGGGCTCAACTGATTGTTTCCGTTCTGCCTGTTTCTAGCGGTAGAACCAGGCAGTTAACAGGCGGTAACCTCGTGAAGGATCCCAATCAGTTTTGCCTCGAGGATCTTAGCAACTGTGAGCTCCCCCCGAGGCCATCTACCATGTTAACCGCCGGACAGGCCGCTACCATAGAGACAGACCCAACGCAAGTAGCGACCGGTCGCAAATTTTCCTTGTCCCTGGACCTGCCTCCGCCCAAGATTGACCTCGCTGGCGGCAGCCAAAATGCTTAACTTATAAAAAGTAAGCAGATTTTCGTGCAGCACCTTGAATGTACTTATCACGGATGCAGGCATGTCCCAATGTCTCCTACCCTCCCGTCCCGCCGCGCCGCCCGCACTCGCCTAGGTACCGATTGACGACGATCGAGATGGCTTTTCGGCAGTCGGGTAGCCCCGTAGTGGAGACTACCCATAGGCCAGCCAAGACCGCACAAATACTTTCATGAATTTTCATGTCTACAACATACATTTCAAAATCTATGCCATTTTCGTAATTAACGTCCCAAAAAACCATAATAACAACGCCCATATTGATATTTAGACTTCTTCTCTTAAAAGAATAATGTTTCCCCCATACAAACATTGCACCCCTATTTAACCCCCTTAGGGTTAGAATTTTCTATAACGCTGAAAGTACTTTTTGTATCTTAATCATTAATATTCGTGCAAAGTTTCAAGTCTCTAGTACAAAAAATAATGTTTCTCCCATACAAAGTTTGCACCCTTATTTAACCCCCTTAGGGAAAGAATTTCCAAAAATCCCGTCTTATCCCTTGCCTACGTCATAAAAGGAAGTTCTGGTGTAAATTTCAAGTTTCTAGTCCCAGTAGTTTTGAATATAAACTTTGCACCCCTATTTAACCCCTTTAGGGGTGAAATTTTATAAAAAGCTGAAAAGACTTTTTTGTATCCTAATAAGTAATCTTCCTACAAAGTTTCAAGTCTCTTGTTCAATAAATAATGCTTCCCCCATACAAACTTTAGACCCCCATTTCACCCCCCGAGAGATAGAATGTCCAAAAATCCCGTCTTACCCCTTCCTTACGTCATAAAAGGAAGTTCTGGTGTAAATTCAAGTTTCTAGTCCTAGTAGATTTGAATACAAAATTTGCACCCTTAATTAACCCCTTTAGGGGTGGAATTTTTTAAAACGCTGAAAGAACTTTTTTGTATCCTAATAAGTAATCTTCGTACAAAGTTTCAAGTCTCTAGTTCAATAAATAATGTTTCCCCCATACAAACTTTGCACCCCTATTTAATCCCCTTAGGGAAAGAATTTTCATAATTCCCGTTTTGTCCCTTGCCTACGTCATAAAAGGAAGTTCTGGTTCAAATTTCAAGTTTCTAGTCCCAATAGTTTTGAATATAAACGTTGCACCCCTATTTAACCCCTTGAGGGGTGGAATTTTATAAAACGCTGAAAGTACTTTTTTGTATTTTAACAAGTAATCTCCCTACAAAGTTTCAAGTCTGTAGTTCAAGAAATAATGTTTCCCCCATACAAACTTTGGACCCCCATTTCACCCCCTTGGGGGGTGAACTTTGAAAAATCCTTTCTTAGTGCTCCCCTAGACCTTATAAGGAACCTACGTGCGAAATTTGGAATCGCTAGAACCTGCGGTTTGGGCTGTGCTTTGTCATATGTCAGTCAGTCAGTCAGTTCCTTCTTTTATATATTTAGATATCTATAGATTATGTAAATTCAACAACCAATTTGTATGCCTAACGGCGAAACATAGCGCTCCTACATTGTTTGTACCATCATATACCTGTCACCTATGTTTACAAATAAATCACTTTGTTTTTGAATTTGCAATTATGAAATACAAAAAAGAGACAGACACAATACGCCTATACGAAATTCTATGTTTAAAAATGGCTACCGAATCGAATTGAAGACCCGAAACTGAGGCAAGTTGGTGCAATAGTTTTACTGTGCCACTTTTGGAACCTATCTATAGTCTGACAGTCGCAGGGTCAAATAGCGGCTTGTCGGGCTATAACCTCTTTTTATGTTACATCATTGCCTTAATGCTTATTAAAATATAATGGAGCGGGTCCCACCACGTGTTTGGAAAACGAGGGTAGATTCTCGCCCCCGCCGCTGCCGCCCCCTCCGCCCGTGCAGCCGGGCCTTGGCACAGATCCGCAGTGCTAAGTGCGCCGGCATTACGAGTGCTCACGATTAAGGATACGTATTGGTTCGAAACATGTCGAGCGTTATTCGATCTCAAAGATGTGAGTTGCCCGTTTTATTATATTTTTATGTCTGAGACTCACGGGAGTTTTCTATATAAAACCTAAGTACTGTATGATAGGACATAACAAGACTCTGTTTCAGATAATGCTCCATCAGCATGAAGACGCTGACATATTCGCTGACCGTTTGGGCTCAGCTTTAGAATCGTTGTCATCGAGTTCATGGCTCATTTTTTTTATATAGATTCTACTCATTAAAGGGAGCGTTGACAGCTGTCAAACGAACTAGAAGTATAAATAGTCGCTGCTACTGTTTTAATATATTTCGGAATTAAACCTAATTATTTACCTGCAAATAAGTTGTTATCATGGAGAACATAACCTCAACATCGTGCACCAACATTGTCACCATTGTAAACCGTGAGTTATTTGAATAAAAACCAAAACTGTTTTCACTTTACACGATCTCAAGAGTGACGCACACATACGTAAACCAAAATAACGATCTAAACTTTGAAAATAAATACGATCTACCGCATCAACAGCTGATTTAAATCACAACAGCGGCTGTTTTGACATTTGACACTTATGACAGATGCTCGTAGGGTGCGTTCCAATACCTGTTCAGAATCGGTCAGAATGACTCCGACGAAGTCGAATAAGCCCATTAAATACAATACTTGTTATAAATGTAAAAAGGCCATTAGGACAACAGACTATTTGAAATGTTCGCTATGCAATCATTATTACGACATATTGTGTATGAAAATGAATGTAAAAACATATAATACAATAAATAAAGACAGCAAGCAAAAATGGAAGTGTCAAAACTGTCAAGAACCGGGGAAAAACCCAACAAAAACTTCAATTCAAGATACCAGTGAAGTACAAAGTAGTCATTCCTCTAAGGATAACATAACGCATAGAAGGCGTATTTTACGTAAAATTCCATCGTGTGAAAGTTTATCTAGCACTTTAAATAATGTAGAAATAATGAGCTCTACACTAATTGACGACAGTAGCTCACGTAGAAGCTTGCCAAATGTATCACATATGGACAACTCACAAATAATAGAACAGAAGTTGCAAATCGAGGGACTTAATATCGAATTGTCTAGCGCTCATGCCGAGATAGTTAAGTTGAATACGGAAAATATCGATTTGAAGAGACAGACTGATGACCTGAAGAAGAAAATAAATATATATACAAAATTATTAAATGAAGATACGACTAAATTTACTACACCATCTAAGGACTACGGTTTGAACTCACCAATGCACAATTCAGATCTAGAAATTAAACTAGCAGAGGCATACAAGAAAATACAAATCCTGGAAGTTGAAATTAAAAAAATGGAAAGGACAAATAAACAACTACAACTCAAACTCAGCAAAACACTCACAACTAATATAGAAATGAAACGTAAATCAGCTACTCTGGATAGTAAAAATGTGACTCTTACACGTATACAACAATCAACAAAACTACTGCAAAGAACTGCTCATCAGATACAAAAACAAATCAGTAAGAACGTGTCCCTAGAAAGTCGCGATTCAGCCCCATCTATAGACATGTCTCTGTACCACGACAAAGAGAATACCCGGGAAAATGCCCCTGAAGACCATATAGATGGAGCTGAATATGAACAAACTAGAACACATAAACCAAAGCTACTCCTTCTGAGTGATTTTCATGGTGCTGAGTTGTTACTACCTTTATCAAAAATAAGAAGAAATGACTACGATTTCACAGCAGACATTATAAAATACGGAACAACTGAACGAGTTCTACAAGGAGTTACAGAAAAAATTGCTGACTTTACAAAAAGTGAGTGTTTAGTTGTAATGTGTGGTGGCAGTGACTACAATATTAATCCCATAAGTAAGGTTCTTAATATCTTAGGACATACTGCTAAAAACGCTACTCACACCAATGTAATATTTTGCGACATATCATATAGCATAAATAAATTTGCCGACCAATACAACAGTTATGTAGAGAAAATTAACTATGCCTTACATGAGAAGTTTACTAAAAACTGTTCTCATGTCTGGCTTCAACCCAACAGTATTTATTTAGGACATTTTGACTATGAAATGAATGGGAATGAACTTAATTCTAGAGGCAAATATAAACTCGCCAAATGTATAAATAGTGTGTTAAGGAGTGTTAACGAATCCTTTTATAATAAAGGTACTTTTTTATAGTTAATAAACCTAGTCAACCTAGTAGGCAATTGAAATCAACCACCGAGGATTTTAGCATTTCTTACAAATATATATCAGTTTTACACCAAAATATAAATGGCTTAATAAATAAGGCTGATGCATTAAGTGTCCATTTACAAGGTTTTATGAACATTGGAAAGCCTATTGACATTATCTGTATAACAGAACACAACATGAAATTTGATGACGAAATGGAATTAATGATAGTCAACTATACCCTAGCTGCTCATTTTTGCAGAAAAAGTAGAGATGGTGGATCATGCATATTAGTGAGAAACATTCATAAATATAAGATTCTACCAGAGATTGCAGAACTTTCTATACCACATATAATTGAATGCTGTGCAATTGAACTGACAGATCACAAAATAATAATCATTACTATATACAGAGTTCCTAAAAATGACAATGCACGCATGAGAATATTTTTCGATAAGTTAAGTAAACTTTTGAATAAATTATGTTACACAAATAAGAAAGTAATTATTAGTGGTGATTTCAATATTAACATACTCAAAAGAACCGCAGTCTCAGTAGAATTTAAGAACATACTACACAGTTATAACTTAAGGCTTAGCATAATAGAGCCGACCCGTTTATGTAGCAAAACATGCATAGACAATATCATACATAACATTAGAGGAAGCAAAGCTGAAGTAATCGAATTAGCACTCTCCGATCACACAGCACAAGTTTTAACATGTCCAGTGAAGATGACAAATGTTCTGACTCACTGGTACGTAACAAAAAGAGATCTCAGCCAAGAAAATATTGATAAGTTCATTGAGTGCCTCCAAAATCTAAATTTTAATGAAGTGTACTTATCTGTTGATTCTAATGAAGCTTACGACAAATTCTCGGACCTTTTCGAATTATTTTATAATTTATGCTTCCCATACCAAAGATGTAAAATATCCTCCATTAAAAAACCTGCATGGATCTCAAAAGGTATTAAACAGTGCTGCAGGCGAAAGAGATATTTACTATGGAAGTGTCGTTTATCTTCTGAACAAGGGGATAAAGAATACTTCAGAAAATACTCGAAACGCCTCAAAAAAATTATTAATCTAACTCAAAAATCTCAAAACAATTATCTCATTAAAAATGCGCAAAATAAGTCTAAAGCGACATGGAAAATAATTAACAGTTCTAAGTCAAATCAACCAAGACATTATATTTCAGAAATATGTACACATAATAATATACAAACTTCTAATCCAAAAAATATTGCGCAAGAATTCAACAATCATTTTACTGACCAAATTCAACCAATTAATATACTAAATAATAATTCAAATTCTAACAATTCTAATATCTATTTAAATAACAATTTGACATTCAATTCTCTTAATTCTATTTTCATGCAACCTACTACTTCTGATGACATTCTAAAAATAATAAATGGCTTGAGGAATACAAACAGCACTGGGTTCGATGGCGTAAGTACATATATAGTAAAAAAAGTATCTCATATAATTTCACCTCTACTTAGTCATATCGTAAATTTGTGCATTATTTGTGGACGTTTTCCAGAAAAATTGAAACTAACAATTATAAAACCTCTACACAAAAAACATAGCAAAGAAGACATGAATAATTACATTTATAATAGTGTATCTGGCTACTTTGAACACAATAATTTGTTTGTAAATGAGCAAAAAGGTTTCCGTAAAAACATGACGATCAACATGGCTATCTTTGACTTAGTAGAAACTGTTCTAAAGAATATGGATAAAAGGATCCCAGTATCTGCGTTGTATATGGACATGTCAAAGGCGTTTGACTATGTTGACCATAGAATACTTTTAGATAAGCTGTATCGCTACGGAATACGTGGTAATATCCATTCTTTAATTCAATCTTATTTAAGCAACAGAAGACAAACAACTCAAATAAGTAATAGTACATTACGTAACTAGGGCGGTGAATTCGTGAATGCCCCAGACCGCAGGTGTTTGTGGCCCGAACCGAAGGTGAGGGCCATAAATATGCGCTCTGGGGCTTTACGAATTACCGCCCGTGTTGCGTACAAAATTTTACGTCTTCACCTGGCCACAATGCGAGTTTTCCCGCACACGCAGCGTGCAGTAAAACTCGCATTATGGCCAGATGTGACGTAAAATATGTTACAAGACAAAAACGGAACAGATCTACTCATCGGATGTACTTACGAGAAATCCGTTATGGCGTACCACAGGGAAGTGTTTTAGGACCTCTGCTGTTTCTCATTTATATAAATGACATGCCTAACACAATTGACCACCCCATGGTTCTCTTTGCCGACGATAGTACTGTAATCTTCTCTGGGAAAAATTTGAAATCTTATGAAGCTGATATCAACAAGACATTAAATACAATTATAGAATGGTTAACAAAAAATAATTTGAACATTAACTTAAGTAAAACAAAACTCATGACATTTCAGCAGAGAACGAATTACGTGCCTAATCTTACAATAGCTTATAAAGGACAAAAAATTGAAGACACTGACATAACAAAGTTTTTAGGATTAAATGTAGATGTTAAGTTGACATGGAAATATCAAATTGACTCTATATGTAAGAAATTAAATCAATTCTCCTATGCATTATATAATTTAAGAAAAAAAGTTAATCTAGCTGCAGTGCTTACTGCATACCATGCATTTGTGACATAAACTTTAAGATACGGTATAATATTCTGGGGGAACTCGACAGATCGAGAAATTGCGTTTCGAGCGCAGAAAAGGTGTCTAAGATCTTTATGTGGTATCAACTCTTTGGAATCTTGTAAGCCCCACTTTCAAAGACTTAAGATCCTAACTCTTCCTAGTTTATATATATATGAAATGTGTGTTTTCGTGAAATGTAACTCCCATCTGTACCTAAACCTTAAGAGCACTCGTTTAAAACATAAAATAAAATACCCAATGATACCCAAAACAAAGTTATTCCAAAAAAATGTAGTTGCAATGGCTCCGAAGATATTTAATAAATTACCAAAGTGTTTAATTTCAATAGACCAATTACATATATTTAAAAAAGCCTTAAAAATGTTCTAGCTCATAGAAGTTATTATACCATAAATGAATATATAAATGATAGTGACTTTGACATGCATGCTCAACAATTTGTAAGCCGTAAGGCGCCACATAGTGAAACTGACCACATTCTGTAACATCCTGTAACCTATGTTGGACAAATAAATGATTTTATCTTTATCTTTATCTTATCTTATCTATTAAAAGATGATTCCTCAGCAAATTTCAAGTTGTGAAAATCCATAGTTTTTGAGAAAAAAATATTAAAGTTTCCATATAAATTTCCTTTACTGTGTATTTCGAGGAGATTTTGACTGACAATGACACTTGTGCGCGTTCCTTTTTACGTGTTGATATTGGTAGATGTTCTTTAGGTAAGTTTTTAATCAATTACGGTTAATATTTAATATAATATCATAAATGTAGGTAAATATAATAAAATAAACGCAAAAGGCTAATTCGACATACTCTAAGGCAGGTCCGTGTAGGTACGACGACGAGCGAAGCGAGGAGGAGTGTTAGGTGTACCGCGACCCTAGCGCGCGAGCCGAGCGAGCAAAGCGAGCGTGCCGCGGCAGCGGCCGGCGAAGCGCCAGAACCGAAAATGTGTTATTTCACTTAGGTATACCTACACCGACCTGCGGCGCTACCACGAACTTCGAAAGTCGAAGTTCGTAATACATGCATCCCTGTCACTCGAGTAAGGGAGTGCGATAGAGGTGGAAATACCTCGAAGTTCGTGGTAGCGCCGCTGTCTTAGGTATTACGCGTAATAAAGATTTGGTAAATCACGTATTTGGAAACGCGGAGTTAAAAAAAAAAGTGTCAAAAATCACACGTAATGACGCCATCCATGGAAATTTATATGGAAACTTTAATATTTTTTTTCTCAAAAACTATGGGTTTTCACAACTTGAAATTTGGTGAGGAATCATCTTTTAATGAGTAGAATCTATATTTAAAAAATGAGCCATGAACTCGATGACAACGATTCTAAAGTCGTACCATCGTTTGTCATACTTGTGCAAATTTTCTAGGCGTTTTCACTTTTAGGTATGACATTTCATCAAAGTAGTCCATCTCAATTCCAATAATTCTACTAAATATTATAAATGCGAAAGTTGGGATGGTCGGATGTTTAGATGTTTGTTACTCAATCACGTTTAAACGGCTCAACCGATTTGGATGAAATTTTTCACGAAGATAGTTTATAGCCTGGATTAAAATATACAATAGTTTTTATCCCGGGTCCACGCAGACGAAGTCGCGGGAGGAAGCTACTAGTTTTTTAAAAAAACGGCCACAGCAACTGATCTAAACCATTCAATATTTGCCTTAATAAACACAATTCATTCAGACTACCTCTGTACCTCATGGCAATCGGTTCAGAGGTTTAAGCGTAAAGAGGTAACAGACAGGCAGACACACCTTCATAAAATTAGTATGGATTATTATTATGTACATACGTGAGTTCTTTTTTAAACCGACATTAATACGAGCCGGAGTTGGAACCCACGGCGTCACTCCTCGTCGCTCGGCTGTCGCTTCTCCGGAATAATAATCTTATCTGTATATGCACAAGTCCTGAGTTTCGTGATGGAACCGACTATGACCGAAAGACTTGCGATACTATCTATTATCGACGACCGCTTCGCGGCGCAGTGGGACGTGCAGTCAGTAGCAGAAGTAGCTACGCAAAATAACACGCTCAAATTGAACTAGACAGTCCTTATCTTCTAGACCTTAGAGTCGCATTTAGGTCATTTTGAGCATTTGACCCGCGTAGCTACTTTTGCTGCTGACTATGGCAGCAGAACACTCGTACGTTCTTAATAGTTTATAAATATTATAGGGTATACATATACCTACACCGACCTGCGGCGCTACCACGAACTTCGAAAGTCGAAGTTCGTAATACATGCATCCCTGTCACTCGAGTAAGGGAGTGCGATAGAGGTGGAAATACCTCGAAGTTCGTGGTAGCGCCGCTGTCTTAGGTATTACGCGTAATAAAGATTTGGTAAATCACGTATTTGGAAACGCGGAGTTAAAAAAAAAAGTGTCAAAAATCACACGTAATGACGCCATCCATGGAAATTTATATGGAAACTTTAATATTTTTTTTCTCAAAAACTATGGGTTTTCACAACTTGAAATTTGGTGAGGAATCATCTTTTAATGAGTAGAATCTATATTTAAAAAATGAGCCATGAACTCGATGACAACGATTCTAAAGTCGTACCATCGTTTGTCATACTTGTGCAAATTTTCTAGGCGTTTTCACTTTTAGGTATGACATTTCATCAAAGTAGTCCATCTCAATTCCAATAATTCTACTAAATATTATTATTACTCAAAATTATACAGAATAGAATTAGACCGCTAACTGAAAACTATCTAGGACCTGACCAATATGGATTCAGACAAAACAAAGGGACGAGAGAAGCAATATTAGCCTTAAGAATGATTACTGACAGAAGAATGGATTTAGACCAGGACACACACATAGCATTTATAGACTTAGAAAAAGCATTTGACAAAATTAATTGGAAAAATATGATGTCAATCTTGAAGGAAGCTGGATTAGATTATAGAGACCGAAGAATTATTTTTGAACTCTACAGAAATCAAAGAACTTTAATTGAAATAGGAGAAGAAGCTAGAAAGGCGAAGATACGGCAAGGAGTTCGGCAGGGTTGTCCACTTTCGCCTCTTATCTTTAATGTGTTCATAGAGTGTGCCATTAGAAAATTAATAGAGTCCGGAAAAGGGGGGGTTCATTTCAATGGGAAAAAAATTCAATTTATTCGTTTTGCTGATGACATTGCGGCTTTTGCAGAGTCATCAAATCAGTTAGAAGAATTAGTTACAGATATGAATGCAATTTTTGAAGATTTTGGACTTAAAATAAACATTAATAGAACAAAAATGCTAGTAACCTCAAAAAGGCACTCAAATTATAGACCAATCACTTTAAATAACAGGACAATAGAGCAAGTCGACAAATTTAAATATCTGGGAAGCATAATCACTAATAACTCCAGATGTACACCAGACATTATCGCGAGGATAGCCATGGCGAAGCAGGCTTTCAATGCCAAGAAGAGCCTGCTCAAAGCCAGAATAGCAGGCCATATTCGGAAGAGGCTTATAAAAGTGTACATCTGGAGCATAGCGTTGTATGGAAGCGAAACGTGGACAATGACACAGCGTGACAGAGAACGATTGGAGGCCTTCGAAATGTGGTGCTGGAGGCGAATGGAGAGGATTAGTTGGAAGGATAAGAAGACGAATGAGGAGGTGCTTGAGAGAGTGAAAGAGAAAAGAACGTTGTTGAAGACCATTGAGAACAGGAGAGGCAGGATGTTGGGCCACTTGTTACGACACGATGATTTTATGAAAACCATAGTAGAAGGGAAGATAGAGGGAAAGAGGAAGAGAGGGAGACCAAGAAGATCTTTTATGGACCAAATAAAAGAAAAAGTAAACGGCGCGTCGTATCAAGAGGTCAAAACAATAGCTGAGAACAGAGAGGAATGGAAATTGCTCCACCGACAAGATTTTGAATCTTAAATATAATGATTGAATGAATATATTTATACGGTGCCGTGGAGATGAGACAGCGCTACGCTACATAACGGAACATGTCGCGGCCCAAACCAGCGGCTGTCCCTCCATGGCACGAGGGTCATGCCGTCGGGTCATGCTCTTTCCGTCATCACGGGAAAGGCACCGGCCTTTCCCGTGATGACTGGTTCAAAAATAACCGGCGTTCCCGCACTGGCTAGGGCCCGACGGATGACGTCGTTAAAAATTCGCATGACGGGGGGCACGCCCTGCACTTCTGCTGCAGGAAAATCCGTGGTGACCCAGCTGGTCGACCAGGTCACCGCAGCCACAGCGGTGAGGGGCAACGCAGGTGACGCCCAGGCGGAGAGCGACAGAAAGGCGGAACGTGGAATTGTCCAGGAGCGTTCCGATCGGTGATGAAGGCAGAGCTTGGAGCCACTGCCCTGATTCCCACTCAGCAACAGCTAGGAGCCGAGCACGCTCTGGGAGGCTGGTTGCCGCTAGTTTATCCCGTACCAGAGACCTACAGAGCGGCTCGTCCACAAGTCGCTCTGTAGACAGAGACGACAAGCATTTTTGGCCTCGGTCATGAAAGGAATGTCGAAATGTTAGATAGGAGATTTAAATCCCAAAATGTTGTAACCCCAATTGATTATCTTTGAATCAGGTAGGTGTGTAACAGCATTAAATCTTAGATTCGTTCTTTATATATCACTAGTTTTGCCCGCGATTCCGTCTGCGTGGAACTCATTTAAATCGTAGCTCCATACAAACTTTCATCCCAAATTCCACCCCCTCGGGGGATGATTTCCGGGATAAAAACATCGTAAGTCCTTCTCCGTGATTCAAACTATCTCCATACCAAACTTCATCTGCGTTTAAGCGTGAAGAGGTAACAGGCAGACAGACACACTTTCTCTTGTATAATAAATAAATAAATAAATATTAAGGGACAATCTTACACAAATCGAGCTAGCCCCATAGTAAGCTCAATAAGGCTTGTGTTACGGGTACTATTAGACGACGATATATGTAATAGAAATACTTGAATACATTGAAAACATCCATGACTCAGAAAGAAATATTCATGCTCATCACACAAATATTTGCCCTTACCGGGATTCGAACCCAGGACCCTCAGCTTCGTAGGCAGCGTAATATTAGTACCTATAGTACCTATGGATATATATTCAATTTATGCTTGCCTATTCGATTTAATAGCCGATCGCATTTTTGAACAAATATCGTTGTCAAACTTTTCCACGCCATGTCGAACCGTCAGCCATTTGCCGTCCCTGACGCAAATCCCGCCTAAACAGCTGAACATCGCAAACAAGAGTTATAAAAACAAAAAAAAGAACAACCGTTGAGGCGCCAGAAACAAGAAACAGTCGTTCCGGACCTAATGTTGGTAACGCCTAGCCGATTACAAGATATCTCCAGCATCGATGAAACTTTCCGCCATGATTGTTATTCGACAAGACAGCTATTAGTCTCTCGGTTGCGTAAATTCCGTAGATTCCGTGGAGTCTTAGCGAACCCAGGGCGATAAATCAAAATATTTTATTTTTATTTTTTCATTAGCTTATATTGTGTCCCACCTCTGGGCAAAGCCCTTTTTTCCGTAACTGACACTTGATAACACAACAAATCAGCTGACACTTGCGCCGACGGATATAATACGACTAATGCCTAGGTACTCCTTTATCATATATTTTTTACTACTTTATCGTTGCGATTTGTCTGCGCAGTCCGTTTGTGCAGTTTTATCGATTGTGTGTATGATTAATCGTAAGCTGCAATGATTTGTCAAATACACGATCGATTAAACTGCACAAACGGACTGCGCAGTCAAATCGCTACGATAAATCGTTGTCGCGTTTAGCAGGCATTAAGCATATAGGATATTAGATGTTAGGTTAGGACGGTATGGTAGTCAATAGCAAATATAATAACTCAATTGACCGCCACCGCAAGCCGTGAAAGTGTGTTTCAGGCCTTAGTCTTTTGACACCTTTTAATTTATCTATATATAACCCCTTGGGATAGCCTAGAGGGTAGTGACCCTGCCTACGAAGCCGGAGGTCCCGGGTTTGAATCCTGGTAAGGGCATTTATTTGTGTGATGAACACGAATATTTATTTGTTCCTGAGTCATGGATGTTTTCTATGTATGTATATAATAATAATAAACGGCGTAGGGATGTGACGGCCCCACCGCCCACCAGATTTCTGGTGCAAACAGTCAACGTTTATTTTGAGACATTACCTACTTTTTATGTGATTTTGTAATTTTAAACCTTTTTGTTGATTTCATGAATTAGGACATTGTACTTTTAATTTTTTGACACTATTATTTTATAAATTAAAGCAAATTAAGCTTCAATTGTTTTTGTTCTTAATAGCATGTAAACGTCTTGGTGACCGCACTGTAAGTTTATTAAGAGACTGAATAAATGAAATGAAATGAAATGAAATGAAACGTAAGGCAGCTTGTGGCGGGCTGTTAGGGAGTAGTGACCCTACGTACCTGAGTGCTCCTGGAGGTGGCCTGTGGTCAGGCTGAGCCGACCGGGTGGATGGTTGGACAGGCCCCCTGCCTCTGGCTTGCCTTTACTGGCCGTCCAGAGTGGAGTCGCAAGAGCTGTTGCTCGAGGGTAGATGTGGACACCTAAGTGGCGAGTTGGCTATATGTTTAAAGTCCAGTGCCACCTCTCTACCCCCTAGCTCTCTGACCGGTGTTGCCCTTAGGCCATTTTTTAATGTCGCTATTAATAGGGGTCCATCTAGCAGTTGGCGAGTCACCGTCTGCCAGAGATAAAAAGTGAGACAGTTTTATTAGGCAGGCGTCCGATGGTTCATCCAATGGCCCAGCCACTAGTGCATCACTTTCACTCAATAACCTGTTTTACTTAGATTCCATCAACCATCAATAGGCCCGTTACCCCCAGCGGGTGCTGTCTCTGTGTGCATCCCATGACACGGGCAGGGACAGGGCATTTCATTAAATTGTCAAAAGGGACTCTACGTGTTGGCTCCGTTGTTACTTTGTAGGTACCTAGCTCTACGCACGCCTCCCAAAGGTCGGGGACATAATAGTCCCGTGAGCGGGAAAGACAATAATAAACCATTTATTTCAGGCCTCTAAGGTCCATAGGTATATAGTCGTCTAGTACACATAGCATCTACAAGAGAATAAAGAAGCGTATTATTAATACGTAATTAATACATTATTTCGAATCACAAAACATAATCAAATTTTCCGTTCGCTTTAACCGAAAAACAAAACAACAAGGGGCAAATTTTACGATTTCCTTTAGAAATCATTACTTTTCCTCCGTTCAACGTTAAAAGACTTTCTGCTTTATTGAAAGCCGTATAAAATTCTAACCTTTGAATATTATTTACTCACAAAAATAAAGAGCATTAAGTTAGTTTTTTTCCTCAACATATTTTCCCTTTTTGTTTTGTTTTAACACATTCAGTGCCGGGAACCCACCTAGCGGGCGCCTACGCCGTAGTCGTTTTGCGCTACGGGGAAAACCACGGGATCGGCTACGATCGGCGCGTAGCGATTCTTGGCAGTGAATGTAGAGCCAGTTCAGCGATAAACACGACACAAAAAAGTCAGCGGGCTAGGGTGATTTTTTTATTTCGCTACAAATAGCTACAAGAGCTGCTACGAACTACGGCGTAGTGCGACGAGCGTAGATGTGGTAGATAGATAGATGGATAAACACTTTTTCACCTCACTAGCTCGGAGAGCCCTAATTTATTATTTAAAAACAGATAGCAAAACTGCATTTTATCCACAAGAGTGTTAAGAATATTTGAAATCCGAACTAGTAACTAATATACTTTTTTTAAACATAATAACATATAGTAGCCTGTTCAGACAGAACAATTTTTGCCCACCTGATTTTTTTACGTTTTTACAAAATGTTATTTTTAGCCTGTTTTGTGTTTTTTTTCTTCATCCATACTAATATTATAAATGCGAAAGTGTGTGTGTGTGTTTGTTTATTTGTCCGTCTTTGACGACAAAACGGAGCGACGAATTGACGTGGTTTTTTAAGTGGAGATAGTTGAAGGGATGCCGAGTGACATAGGATAGTTTTATCCCCGAAATCATCCCCTAATGGGGCAAAAGGGGGGGTAAAAGTTAGTATGGAGGTGCGATATAAACGAGCTCCACGCGGACGGAGTCGCGGGCAGAAGCTAGTGAATAAATATTTTCACCCAAGCTGAAGAGGAGAAAACTTTATTCGCTCCGCTCGCGCTCCCTCGTTTAACAAATAAAAAAAACAAGAATTGAAAACGTTGCAGGGTGACAAAAATAAAGTATGTGACTTAAGACTATTATTAAACTCCAATTCCACTATCAGGAAGCTTGCAACTTCGACTAAATACTAGTTACATATATTAATAATAATAAACTCTTAAATATAATAATAATAATAATAAACTCTTTATTTCGGACAAATTATCCATATAATAATACTATATTTCATTTTATATTTATATTTCACTTTACCCATAAATGAAAATAACCATGTGTCGCAAAGAATCCGCGCTGGCTCAGCATAATGATGTGGCACATCGTTGATATTCTGCCAGGACTTTAACCTTTTCCATTAGGTATTAGCTTTCCGGGAAAAAACCCTACAACGTAGTTTTTGCAGATCAATGAAGCTCTATCGAAATGTCCATAAATGTATAGGCACAGATTTAATATCAAGTTCGTACTCACCAAGTACCAGGTGACTTAATAAAAGAAAATCAGAAAGTCGGTATTTATCTATTTTAATTAAATATTGCCAATAAACCGCCTCAGACACGCTCCATCAATGCCCACATTGGGAAAAAAATGTCTGTGCAACGTTCCATGTTCACTTGTAATTGACTCCCCGGCGGTATCAAAGCCTTAAAAACGCATTTAATTTATTTCCATCCGTACCTATAGGCACAGATATCTATTTAGATAGACGCCGCACATTTTCCGTGCAACCTCCGCAAAATGAATCTTTTCATTCAGAATGCAACCGAGATAAATCTTTCTGTGAACAGGATATAAAAAGCTGCCTATATACGTCCCACTGTTGGGCACAGGCTCATGGATGAGAGGGAACGGGCAGTAATCCCCAGGCTGGCCCACTGCGGGTCAGGGAGTTCACATAAACCTTTGAATTACTTCGCAGATGTACGTAGGGTAGGTTTAAGCTAACGGTAAGTATCAAATTATATTCCATACAAAAATTCAAAAAAAGGAATAGGTACGAGCTGGGATTCGGGTCTACGTATAATCGTATGTTATAAATATCTGAATTGAAAAAAAAAATCGACAAAAACAATTTATCTCTAGCCGACGAAGTCCCCTTTAAAGACAATTTTGTATCTATATATTTCTAAATAGGGTGTGGACTCAACATGTATTATTACTCCAAAAGAAAGAAGGCAAAGCAATATATCTATTGACGAATATTGCATTTAGATATCTCAAAAAATTACGAAGGCACTATTAAAACGGTTGTACGTCTTAATATTGGTTGTCAGAGAGAGAAATGTGACATGAAAATCGTTTCATATGAAAGCGCGATTTGCGGAAGTGAGATTTCCCGAGAACTTTGAAACTCTTGGACACATAATTTTTCTTTTATTTTGTCTGCTTTATTTTTTTCTATTTAGAACTATGTATGTGACTCTTGAGTCAGTGATTCGAAAGTACCCCAGGGGGCCGATTCCTGACTTTCGTGGGCTTGAAGTTAAATAAAAGTAAATACCGTCGTAGCGTTCAAATTGCGGGCACTTACTGTCCACTGGTTTGTAAATTTTCTATAATATAATGTATTTCAAAGTTGGATTCCGTCATTTTTAAAAGGTTTTCGAGTGAAATAGTCGAGTGCTGGAAAGTATAAAATCGGTCCCCTGTAACGTTACATTTTACCCACATGAAGCGTCTATTTAAATATTATGTCTGTGTCAGGGATGAAAGCTCGTAGAATAAAGTCGGAAAGGGTTGCGACACGGTATCGTGCTTCGATGTTTTTGACGGAAATTGGACTTAATGGGATTGGAAATATTCAGAGTAAAATAGGTTGGTTAAGAATTTTTTTTAACTAAGACGGTGGCAACCAATCACATGGTCTCACCGGGGTTCTCCGTAGTACGTAGCTGGAGCCCCGCGGGCATCAAGGAATTGAATACAGAGGTAACGTTTGTGAGTTCTTCTTATAAGGCGAATATGCGTAGTGATGAAAATCACATTCAGATATCTCAATGAATGACGAAGCTTGTTAGAGAGAGAAAACGCTCGCAGATCGTGGCGTCACGAGATATCGTTTATGGTTTTTTTTATTATTACTTTTTGACTTGTGACAACTTATATCTATTCACATACATAAACTTTGACGATATTTTGGTGAATCCATGCATTTTTAGTTTTACAAAATGGCATGTTATTTTTTTTATGTAATACATTGTTTGCTGGTACCTATTAAAACACAAAATATATACTCCCGATATACATATCTGAAAATATCCCAGTTCAAGAAGTAATCTATTTAATAATTCCAAAACTTTCCAATACTCCTTTACTTTCAATGTTGATTACCAAAGTGGCAGTCTAAACACGATTTATCAACGTTCTCGCTCTACAGTTAAGTAATAGCTTGCTTCGCACCCTGCAATAGATTGTCGTCAGATGCTAAACTGAATCGGCAGTAATCCAGTAGATTAATTCCATGTTTTCTATTCAGCCTACGGGTGGTCCAAGAGATAAGGGCCGATTTTGCTGGTGTCGTCACCATTTTCTATGGCACAGGGTTATTTTTTTAAATTATCTATTAGCGCACTAAACACGCTTTTACTCACAGTTTCTTCTCTTTCCTAGGCCCTTTTCTTTATAATAAAATAAATAAACACTGCTTCGTGTACGATCAAAATAGCAAAGTATGTCAAACTAAAATAACAGCATGGTTGCTAACCCTGACCTACGACGAGACAGAAAATTTGCTAACTATAGTGAAATAGTCCTGCAGTCGCAACCTTTATTTTTGTTAAATATATTTCTGTTTTCTTGAGGCGAGGTATGTTTAGATACTTAGGCAATATATATATATATATAACAAAGGCCATTCATGCCTAAAACACAGATTACAACTGTAACCTAGTTTAGGCAATAAACTTGTATATTAGCCCCTAGGACCATTTCTTTTAGACGTAATGTATTAATATTGTATATCAATAATCCTGCTAGAAGTAAGTTTTGATGTTAATAGCTTAATTCGATTATATCCACTAATTGTACTATTTTACCCTAAATAAATCATTTTTATTTTATTTTTATTTATTATATACTAAAAGATCAGTATACAATAAAAATTACCTTTGGTCTGAAAGATTTAAATAGCGAAAGTGGCTTGAAGAAGAATGTTTTAATACGTGAGTTGAACCGTGTAATTATAAGCATTATTTCAACATGTCTTACGAAAGTTTAAATTCAAATTTCCTATACATTGTAATGTATATGCAATTTGAATTTAAACTTTGATGTAGTTTAAAGTATAACACGGCGGTCTGGCGGTGTCTCCGTCCGGGTGTGACTTGGACCGCGGTCTGGCGGTGTCTCCGTCCGGGTGTGACTTGGACCGCGGTCTGGCGGTGTCTCCGTCCGGGTGTGACTTGGGCCGCGGTCTGGCGGTGTCTCCGTCCGGGTGTGACTTGGACCGCGGTCTGGCGGTGTCTCCGTCCGGGTGTGACTTGGGCCGCGGTCTGGCGGTGTCTCCGTCCGGGTGTGACTTGGACCGCGGTCTGGCGGTGTCTCCGTCCGGGTGGGACTTGGACCGCGGTCTGGAGGTGTCTCCGTCCGGGTGTGACTTGGACCGCGGTCTGGCGGTGTCCGCGTCCGGGTGTGACTTGGACCTCCCGGTATTGTTCAGTTCCCATTGATCCCGAGAAATACGATCACAAATGTTAATCTTACGCACAGTTCCCGCCTTAAGTACAGTAAACTAATCTAAAGAAGTCCGTGGCAAAAGACCATGCAGCCTGTAAAGAAAAGCTCAATATAAGAACGTTACAGTTCGCATCAGGAAACCAATACTTATACATGCCAGGTTTTTGTAGATTGGTAGTTCCTCATCAACCAAGCACAGTGTTGCGATATAATATGGTAACTAGTTAGAATAACATCGGGGTCCCTGTGGGTGCCGTAAAAGTCGACTACGGGATGGGTCGAAGGGTGCTGTGGGTCAGGTACTAACCTGACCTGACACTGCTATATCACATTTCATTAAATGAGCAGAAAATTATATTAAATAAATGAGCTCTGCCTACCAATTCTGGAAACATGATGAATGTATGTCGTGTGTGCGCTGCATACAGGGTGTTGACTACTGAACACATCTGTTACTACGGTATGGGATTATCTCATATGGCGTATCATCACGGCCGTATGGTGTCGGGTGGCGGCCATTGTAACGCAGATAACGTCGTGTTAATTCTAATTGGAAATTCCCATCATACAGGCTAGCAGGGTAACTTCAATATGGGTTTCCAATAAGCATAGAACCTCAACCCGTCTTAATGATAAATTATATATTGTATGGGAATATCCAATAATTGAAAACAAATTATGGAACATGGACCATATAGCCAAGAGATAGAATGGGTTGATGCATTCGAAATGTGGTGTTGGAAGCTGATGTTGAGAATCAGATCAAACGCGCAAATATGACAATCTTTCCATCATCATCTGTTATCTGGGCGCACGGTAGTGCCCCCGCCAAGTCGAGCAAAACAAAGAGGCACTGCCAGGCAAAGGATGGCTTTTTCTCGAAGCCATTTAAGCCATTTTCAACACCCTGTAATTTTGTGCTGCCTAATGCTTGAACCTTAATTTTCAGTAACATATAGGGATATGGCTGGGATGTATTCTCAATCACATTAAAGTTAAACTTGTAATTTAAAAACTATTGCCCGTCAAAGTTCCATAGTTTTATCACTGACACACTCACTGACTTACCTACCTACCTAATGATTGATCAACCTAATTCTAAGGTACTTCCAGCAGACCCACAAGCTCCAAATTTATGTGATTCCTTTTTAGCCTATCAATTCATGAACAACCTAAAAATATTGCAATTTCAGTCACATTTCAGAAATACATAAACAGCATAAGTAAGTTTATCTAAATATATAAAAGAAGAAGCTGACTGACTGACTGACTGACTGACTGACTGACTGACTGACTGACTGACTGACTGACATATCAACGCACAGCCCAAACCGCTGGGTCTACGGATTCCAAATTTGGCACGTAGGTTCCTTATAAGGTGTAGGGGAGCACTAAGAAAGGATTTTTCAAAACTCACCCCCTAAGGGGGTAAAACGGGGGTCCAAAGTTTGTATGGGGGAAGCATTATTTTTTGAACTACAGACTTAAAACTTTGTAGGAAGATTACTTATTAAGATACAAAAAAAAGCACTTTCAGCGTTTTACGAAATTCCACCCCTAAAGGGGTCAAATAGGGGTGCAAAGTTTGTATTCAAAACTACTGGGACTACAAATTTGAAATTTACACCAGACCTTCCTTTTATGACGTAGGCAAGGGATAGGACGGGATTTTTGGAAATTCTATCCCTAAGGGTGTTAAATAGGGGTGCAAAGTTTGTATGGGTGAAACATTATTTTTTGTACTAGAGACTTGAAACTTTGTAGGGATATTACTTATTAAGATACAAAAAAAGTTCTTTCAGCGTTTTAGAAAATTCCTCCCCTAAGGGGATTAAATAGGGGTGCAAATTTTGTATTCAAAACTACTGGGACTAGGAACTTGAAATTTACACCAGACCTTCCTTTTATGACGTAGGCAAGGGATAAGACGGGATTTTTGGAAATTCTGTCCCAAAGGGTGTTAAATAGGGGTGCAAAGTTTGTATGGGTGAAACATTATTTTTTGTACTAGAGACTTGAAACTTTGTAGGGATATTACTTATAAAGATACAAAAAAAGTTCTTTCAGCGTTTTAGAAAATTCCACCCCTAAGGAGTTCAAATAGGGGTGCAATATTTGTATGAGGTAAACATTTATTGAACTAGAGACTTGAAACTTTGTAGTCAAATTACTTATTAGGATACAAATAAAAATATCTTAAGCGTTTTTAAAATTCCACCCCTAAGGAGATTAAATAAGGGTGCAAAGTTTGTATTCAAAACAACTGGGACTACAAACTTGAAATTTACACCAGAACTTCCTTTTATGACGTAGACAAGGGATAAGACGGGACTTTTGGAAATCCTATCCCAAAGGGGGTTAAAAAGGGGTGCAAAGTTTGTATGGGAGAAATATGATTTTTTGTACTAGAGACTTGAAACTTTGTAGGGATATTACTTATAAAGATACAAAAAAAGTTCTTTCAGCGTTTTAGAAAATTCTACCCTTAAGGGGGTTTATTAGAGGTGCAATGTTTGTATAAGGGAAACATTATTTATTGAACTAGAGACTTGAAACTTGGTAAGTATTTTTCTTATTAAGATACAAAAAAAAGTATTTTCAGCTTTATATAAAATTCCACCCCTAAGGGGGTAAAATAGGGATGCAAAGTTCGTATTCAAAGCTACTGGGACTAGAAACTTGAAATTTACACCAGAACTTCATTTTATGACGTAGGCAAGGGATAAGACGGGATTTTTGGAAATTCTATCCCTAAGGGGGTTAAATAGGGGTGCAAAGTTTGTATGGGAGAAACATATTTTTTTGTACTAGAGACTTGAAACTTTGTAGGAATATCATTATTAAGATACAAAAAAGTAATTTCAGCGTTTTATAAAATTCTTCCCTTAAGGGGGTTAAATAGGGATGCAATGTTTGTGGAGGGGAAACATTATTTATTGAACTAGAGACTTGAGACTTTGTAGGAAGATAACTTATTAGGATACAAAAAAAGTAATTTCAGCTTTTTATAAAATTCCACCGCTAAGAGGGTTAAATGAGGGCCCAAATTTTGTATAAGGGAAACTTATTTTTAGCTACTACGTACTTACAACTTTGTGGACAGATTACTAAACTTATTAATTTACAAATAAAGTTCTTTCAGCGTTTTTGAAATAATTACACCTAAAGGGGTTAAAAAGTTTGCATGGAGAAAAAAGATTAGTTAGACAATTTTACTCGAGAATTCACAGGATAATTCCTAACGATAAATGAGTAAACAAGTGTTTCCGGTTTTTTGAGAATTCAACCCCTAAAAGGAGACATGTGGTGACAAAATCTGAAAATCAACATCGGCATCTATTGTTTCTTGGTTTATCGGGTCGCTGATTAGGAAAACAACAACGATTTTACATTCCAACGTGGCGTCTAAATATCAATATGGGCGTTGTTATTACGGTTTTTTGGGACGTTAATAACGAAAATCACATAGATTTTGAAATGTAATGTTGTGGACATGAAAATTCATGAAAATATTCGTGCCAAATTGCAATTCAATCGGTCCAGTTTTTTTCGTAGCAAATCGGTTGTAACAGACGGACTGACAGACAGCCACACGTGATCCTATAAATAAGGGTTCTATTTGTGCTTTTGAGGTATGTAACGAGACCCGCGTTATATAGGGTTATAGGTTTTAAAGTTTGTATTTGGTGCCATGTCGATCGTCAGCACTCGGTACCTAGGCGAGTGCGGGCGGCGCGGCGGGACGGGAGGGTAGGAGACATTGGGAAAGTGCCTGCATCCGTAATAAGTACATTCAAGGTGCTGCACGAAGATCTGCTTACTTTTAATAAGTTTAGCATTTTGGCCGCCGTTAAATTAAAACAAATTTTTGGGTATTTATGTTAAATACTGGTTCGAAAAGCATGGAAAAAAATCTGGAAACAAGCCTATAGCAATGTCCAGGCCACAAATTTGACTTAACATTCGTGGAGATATTTTGGTATTTCAACATTAATGTTCATGAACATAAAGTAGCTTTTATTCCAGAGGACAGATTCTCATTAATCACGATTGTAAATTTAATAACAGAAATACGTACCTACATACATACATACATTGACGCCTTTATTCCCAAAAGGGGCAGGCAGAGCACATGAACTTTATGTTCCAGCGCCACTTTTAGCATAAATGTGGGTATAAAAGATCGACAAAAAGTGATATTGCTTAGGTTGTTAGCCCATCACCCAGGACACACTTCAACCCTGCTCTCTTAATCGACTTTTACGACACACACGGGAAGAAAGAGGGTGGTGAAATTCTAACCCGCCACCACACGGGCATAAATATAATAGTAAATAAAAATTAATTTACCATAATGGGTTATGATGAAGGGTTATTAGTAGGGGAAGTTAGTAGTAGTAGGTTAGTAGGCGGCGTAGCAATTCAATAATTATTGGAAAATTACTTTTACTACGCGGGCGAAGCCGCGGGCAAAAGCTAGTATTCTTATAAAAATACATGCTATTACAAAGTACTAGGTACATAGTTTTAGATATGCAAAAATTTATAAATGCAGTAAAGTTGCGTGATTCTCAAGTTGCAGAATTTTATTTACCGCCGCCGGCGAGTAGCACGTACTCTCATAGTAATTCTTACTCGCGCGAGTAAAAGCGAGTAAAAATTACTATGAGACTACTCTCTACTCGCCGGTGGTGGGACAAGTGCCTTAGTAAGCAAATAAAGATTAATAAGAATGCCTGACTTGACTCTGCGAAATATCTCACAACTTTTTACGGTGGAAGAGTTTCGAGACTTTTTACATACTTTTTATATGGTTTTTTTTTGTGGAATATACTTATGTATGTCACGATCATTCAAGCGCACGCTGTTGTAAGTAATGTGCGGAAGATGTGTGGGTGGAGAGGGACCGCGGCGGTACAGCCAACGAAAAAACCATAGAAGTCTAAGGTAGAGCCGCAATGGCCCCACAGAATGGGTGCCATTGCCATGGGCGGGATGTCAAAACTATGCCAGGCAGCCGTTTAGGTTTTAGGAAGGTAATTTGTGTAGAAGTTTGTAAGGAGCTCGCATTGTGGTTGTTTCGTTCGCAGGGGTAACAAATTATTCGGCTCGTTTATTTCGTGAGCTTTTATGTGTAATATAACATTTCGTAGAATGCTCATTACAAAGGAATGTTCAAGTCTATCCGCACCTTTATATCAGCTACAATATCTATCGCTTTTAGGGACGATTTTTCAGTTAAAATTATCACCATCTTTTTCTTGAGTCACATGAAAGAAAAGGACAGAGCTAACATTTATCTGACAGATAGTTTCATCTGGGAATTGAAAAATCGGCCCTTAGTTTCACTCGTTAGTTAGTTAGTTTCACTCACTTAGTTATACTCGCCATAATCGTTTTTTTTTAAATAAACGCCTTAAAAATCTAATAGCAAATGTACAGAATGAATTATCGTACTCTAATTAAAACCTCGACACCCTTTATCTACCCTTTAAACAATTATTTCCGGGATAAAAACTAACCTATGTGCTTCGCGTCACAAATTTCATCTAAATCCGTTCAACACAATATGCGTTAAAAGGTAACAGAAAAACAGACGGAGGTACTTTCGCCTTTACAATACTATATAGATAGGTGACCATTGATTTAGTATACTAAATCAATGTAGGTGACCGATTATTTACCCCTTATGATCTGCTTCGAAAAATATAAAAATATATAAAAGAAGAAGCTGACTGACTGACTGACTGACTGACTGACTGACATATCAACGCACAGCCCAAACCGCTGGGTCTACGGATTCCAAATTTGGCACGTAGGTTCCTTATAAGGTGTAGGGGAGCACTAAGAAAGGATTTTTCAAAACTCACCCCCTAAGGGGGTAAAACGGGGGTCCAAAGTTTGTATGGGGGAAGCATTATTTTTTGAACTACAGACTTAAAACTTTGTAGGAAGATTACTTATTAAGATAAAAAAAAAAGCACTCAGCGTTTTACGAAATTCCACCCCTAAAGGGGTCAAATAGGGGTGCAAAGTTTGTATTCAAAACTACTGGGACTACAAATTTGAAATTTACACCAGACCTTCCTTTTATGACGTAGGCAAGGGATAGGACGGGATTTTTGGAAATTCTATCCCTAAGGGTGTTAAATAGGGGTGCAAAGTTTGTATGGGTGAAACATTATTTTTTGTACTAGAGACTTGAAACTTTGTAGGGATATTACTTATTAAGATACAAAAAAAGTTCTTTCAGCGTTTTAGAAAATTCCACCCCTAAGGGGATTAAATAGGGGTGCAAATTTTGTATTCAAAACTACTGGGACTAGGAACTTGAAATTTACACCAGACCTTCCTTTTATGACGTAGGCAAGGGATAAGACGGGATTTTTGGAAATTCTGTCCCTAAGGGTGTTAAATAGGGGTGCAAAGTTTGTATGGGTGAAACATTATTTTTTGTACTAGAGACTTGAAACTTTGTAGGGATATTACTTATAAAGATACAAAAAAAGTTCTTTCAGCGTTTTAGAAAATTCCACCCCTAAGGAGTTTACCCTTTATCTACCCTTTAAACAATTATTTCCGGGATAAAAACTAACCTATGTGCTTCGCGTCACAAATTTCATCTAAATCCGTTCCTAACAATAAGCGTTAAAAGGTAACAGAAAAACAGACGGAGGTACTTTCGCCTTTACAATACTATATAGATAGGTGACCATTGATTTAGTATACTAAATCAATGTAGGTGACCGATTATTTACCCCTAATGATCTGCTTCGAAAATATAGTTAATATACGATAACCATCAATACTGGTCTCCTTGATAATTCCTTTCGTACAATTACTTGACTAATCGGACGAAAGGGAAACGAAATATTTCCACAAATACAAAATGACGTAACTCCCTTACAAAAATCGAGTAACTTTCCCCCTTTTGTTACTGAAGCGGATATCGCTTGCCAAAGATCCTTACCTATAAACTCTCGGACTGTTGACGTCTTCACATCCCTACGCACCCAGTTCTTGTTTTGTATTAGGCTTAGTAATTGGCTTGATTGGTAAGAAGCAGTGGACGGTGATGTAAGTTGTGGCACGATAAGGGGAATTAAATAGGGGTGGAAATAGATTTGTTATTCTTTCCTAACGCGGTATGATTATGCCTTGATTAAGTTATCTTCCGATAGATTGTTTTGGTAATACTTAATTGATAGTTTATGCTTCCCCAATATTATGATATATTTTGAAGATTTTCGGGTATTATAGGTATAAACTGTTCTGAGTAATATCTATTGCAACACTATGGGGTACTTTTATTAGTTTATCATGAGATTATGACGCCATTCGAACCAGTTGAGAGAAGATCAAATGTCTGATAGTAGTGAGGGTCTCTGAGATAAGCCGCAGATGGACAGACGGATATGGCGAAATTATAAGGGTACTTCCTTGACTACGGAACGCTAAAAATCGGTCCAGCCATTCTTGAATTAGGAATAAATAGTGTAACTAACCCGACCTTCTTTTAAAAGCTGAAGGTCACGGTTTGTATCCCGGTAAGGGCAAAAACTTGAGCATGAATATTTATTTCTGAGTCTGGGCTGTTTTTTATGTATTAGAATTTATATTTATTAAATATGTGATTATCTAGTACCCGTAAACAAGCCCTGGTATGTAGTATGGCAACTATTTAACCTATGAAATAAGCCGACAACACAAAGTACAAATTACGCCGCCATACATTTACACTGGTCACCCAGCTTGCGTTTTTTTTTTTAAATTTGCCGCCTTTTTCTTGGGACACGAGTCGCTGGTCAGAATCTAATTGGATAATCTATTTCATCCAATGCGACTGACATACTCTGAGTATCTATGATATTTTTTTAGAGTTCTCGTATTTTATACTTTATCAATAAATTATTATGAATATTAATGAGATTTTCGTTGGACACGGAACCCAAAAAAAGTATTTCTGAATAAACATTCATATGAAGGGGCGAAATAGTTTACAGTTTAGATAAAGCGAAAACTATTTCGGTTAGCTGCAGAAGTTATGTTGAAGCCAAACCAGTGGCTGAGCCGCGGGATGAAGGGCTACGCACACGATACGAAACGGTACCGACACGATTTACAACAATACAATACAAATATTCTTTATTGCTCACCGGACATAGTAGACAGTAGAAAAATAGTGCTAAATGAAACATAAACAATGGCAGACAACAGGTGGTCTTATCGCTAAAGAGCGATCTCTTCCAGACAACCTTTGGGTGGTGGAGACAATGCAAGAAAAGATATGATTTAGAACAAGTAGTTCAAAAAACTGTAACTCCACTACGGAAAATCTTATTGAAAACATGTTTCTGACAAAAAATTCATGTTTGGTACAAGCTTTTACTTCCGACTGTACTTTTCTGTATACCATCATCAATTACTCATTAAGACGATTCTAACGAGCCTGAACTCAACGGGGTTACGTCGGTTAAGTACTGAATTCCCATGGCCACCTTCCATCTCCATCATCAGATCAGCTCGATGGTACCATGATATTGAATGGTCATCCAAACTATACTTATACCCCAAATTTCAGCTCAATCGGTCACCGGGAAGTGGGTCAAATTTAACTTGCAAGATCTGATTCCAGTATATGTATAGACAGACAGACAGACAGACAACGGGACAGGTGAAACTAAATAAAAGCTTGTAAAAAAAGTTTTTTCCTGCTATAAATAAATAGTCATTTATTTCAGATTTTCGTCTATAGGTATTTTAACACATTTAAAATAGCAGTAAGTTAATTAAAATATAATCAATAAACATACTTTAACAAAATAATTAAACCACCGAAAAAACTGAAAAGCAAAAAAATAATAAACCTTTCTTATTTGGTTTAATTACTAAGTTCTTAAATGAATCTAAGTGTACACAAGTAATTTTGAGTCGGCGCCAAACAATCATATAAATATTAAACCTTTTTTATTAACCTTAATAACTAATTTCTTAAATTAATCTATTTTGAGTTCGCGCCGACTCAAAATTAACTAGGTACACTTAGATTCATTTAAGAATTAAGTTATTAAACTAAGTAAGAAAGGTTTATTATTTTTTGCTTTTCAGTTTTTTTCGGCGGTTTTTTTTTTAAGTTTTTTTTTTCAATTTTCTGTGGCTTACTTTAGTTAATTACTAACTAAATTACTAGTTACTTACATGCAATATTTGTGATTACTCTCTGCATATGTGGTCATACATTGCAATCAGTAAGTGAACAATCAATCATCCCCTGTTTTCCTACCCTTTAATGGAAATTGACTATAACGTGTATATATAAACACTACAGCAGAGTTCAGTGATACGCTAGATGTTTCGTGGTCTGTTTATTTTCAGCAAGTGACAATACAAAGGAACGTAAACAAACGGTTTCTAAGTGTATTTAAATCGTGACAGGCATGTCGTAATAATGATTACTTATGGCCAGTAGACACATATGCGACCTCCAATACGCCCTCTTAATCTATTACGTACATGTGTGAGTAGGTATAGATAGTTCCTTCTAGATCATGAATACTGATTTCCAGATAAACCATTAAACATACAATCACTTTCAACAGAAACTTTCGTGTAACCCGCATTTGGCCGCTCACTTCGTTCGCTCTATGCGGGTTCCACTAAAGTTTCTGTTGAAAGTGATTGTATGTTTAATGGTTTATCTGGAAATCAGTATTCAATATCTAGAAGGAACTATCTATACAATGAATTATTGCATTCGGTATGGAACAAGTAACAAGTCAAAAAACAAAGCAGCGCCTGAAGTCAATGTCATCTTCAACTAACGTACATACATAGGGCTTCCCCCGCTGTGGAACGCTTGCTCAATTCAAACGAATGTTTGGATGTAGGCGTTACTAAAAACGGAATGTACAAAAGATAATATTAACCTAAATTATAATGCAACAAATCATTATTTTAATGACTTTCATGATTACATGACGTCTATTTGAGAAATATGAAGTTTGTCAAGCAGCCTCAAACCATGCAACTCGAAAAAGTTGCTTTGAATTGTCACAATCAAAATTTGCGTCATGGTAAACTTTTACCTAACACAATCCGTAGCATAATTTGTGGTCCTTCTAATTGCGGCAAGACCAATTTAATAATAGGTCTTCTATTACATGAACAGGGTTTGCGTTTTCAAAACGTATATGTTTATTCTAAAACTCTTTTCCAACCTTTGTACCACTATTTAGAACGAGTATTGTCACTAGTTTCTACAGTAAAATATTTCAAATATCGTGAAAACGATGAAGTGTTAAGTCCTAGGGATGCAACAAATAACTCAGTAATCATATTTGACGACGTTGCGTGTGAAAACCAAAATAATATAAGGGATTACTTTGCAATGGGACGACACAAAAATATTGACAGTTTTTACTTGAATCAAACATATAGCAAAGTACCTAAACAGTTAATTAGAGATAATGCAAATTTGATCATTTTGTTTAAGCAAGATGACATTAATTTACGTCATGTTTATGACGAACACGTGGGAGCTGATATGGAGTGGGCTCTGTTTCGTAAGATGTGTGCGACCGTATGGGACAGACCGTACAGCTATTTAGTGATAAATAAAGATTGCGCGAAAAATTCAGGGGGTTACAGGATGGGATTTGACACATTCATTGTTTTCGATTAATTACATATTTAATGCTCATACAACCCCGTCAACCGTCATTGTTTTTTATAATTCGATTAAGGTAAGATCACCTGAAAAATGGATATAAAGAGAACTTTAAAAGAGAAAGTACTTGAATCAGCTGAAGCTGTGAAAAAAAAGGTTAAATTAATTCGTGACATGAAAACTACTAACGAAATGGTGTTGGAGTCAGTTTTAAAACCAATAACGGAGCCTCTCAATGAAATGGTTAAAAGTAACCAAAATTACGAGCATAAACCGTACAAAATGAATAACATAAATTTGAAGAATGAATTTGATGATGGCAAAATAAAGTGGGGAAATACGGTTGCTAAAAGGCTTAAATTTAGTCCTCTTGAGGAAAGTAAAAGTGACATTGATAGCAATGATCAGACCATTGTGCAGGAATCTACTAACCTCCATCCTCATCATGATAAAGATGACAGTGATAGTAACTCGAATGAAAGCGGAGAAAGTGACGATTCAGATAAGACAGATGATGCTTCTTTTAAGACGACCGATTCGTACTCTTCTCCTCGTGATGATCCTACTTGGCAAATATCTTCAACTAATTTCGAAAACATCCCTTTCGGCGTGCGAATGGAACGCGGCAAACTTATGCTCGGGTCTCAATTGGTAGTCATAAATAACAGAAAATTAGAGGTTAACAGACATACTTACAATATAACAGAAGGCTTGGATGAATTGTTATTTAAAAAGGTACCAAATTTAGATATCATTACTGAAGATGACAAACGCATATATAAAATACTGCTCATAGAAACGAATGCACACAGGCGTGATTACAACCCAAATAAACCTATCAAAAGTAATAAAGGAAGAAAGTATTTATACATTATAAAACCACTCTTCAAATTATCTAAAGAGCGTTTAATTAGCAGCGATAGCTGTTCACAAGGGCGAGGTCTACCCTCCATGAAAAAAGCGTTCCGTAGTGTTTCGTATGTTTATTGGGATGATCCTAACGAGTTAGTTGAAAGACTAAAGCTACTTGTTGCTTCCCGTGATGCTGGTAATACTGGATTAGAAAACGAAATCATATCTATAATTGAAGAGCTGCGAGAGGCTGGCTTAGTTAATAAATAATATATAACACCTACACAAGTACTTATTAGGTCAGTCCATTAGAGGATTTTGTCAACAAACAAATTAATAAAAATGAATGTGGACAAATTCGGACATCACGTTCATAAACGTTTACGTGTATCTGACATTTCTGAATTCAATCATAAGGCTCTTCTTCGAACTGAGAATGGAGATTTTGATTTACAATCAGCAAGATTAAAAGGTGTTGAGTTTCCAGTATCACCTAAAGATGCGGTAAATAAGCAGTATGTTGATCAGTTCATTAAGAACCTTTACGAAAGGAAAACGCTGGATTCTTTATTTGAAACTATAAATAACCAAATCAAACACATTTTACTTCAGTTGAAGCTAAACTTTTATACGAACAAAGAAATAGATGACATGTTGAAACGATTAAGTGATGGCAAAGCAACAGATCGTAAATGAAATCCACCGGTCGGCTCGCAAAAATTTTCTACGTCGTTCTGTTGTATTAAAAGGTATTGATGACTTATGGCAAGCTGATTTGTTAGATTTACAGAATTTTCAAAAAGTCAATAAAGGGTACAAATACATTTTAGTTGTTATTGATGCATTTTCAAAATGTGCGTGGTGCATACCATTAAAATCTAAAACTAAATTTGAAACAACAAGTGCATTAGAACAAATTATCAAAAGTGCAAAACGTAAGCCGAAATATCTGCAGACCGACTTGGGTAAAGAGTTTTACAATAACGAATTTGAACAATACGTTAAATCAAAGCAAATTAACCATTACTCTACTTATTCAATTAAAAAAGCTTCCATTGTAGAGAGGCTTATAAAAACGCTTAAGAATAAATTATACAAATATTTCAGTTTTATCGGAAACTACAAATGGGTCGGAAAACCTATGAATGATATCGTCAATTCTTACAATCGGTCAGTTCATCGTACAACAAAATTTAGACCGGTTGATATTAATTTCAATAACGAAGCAGAAGTGAAAGAAAATATAAAAAAATCGCGACCTACTCTGCAATCAAAGCCAAACAAGTTCAACTTGGGAGATCATGTACGTATCAGCAAATACAAAAGAGATTTTCATAAAGGTTATACTCCTAACTGGACTACAGAATTATTCAAAATAAAACAAGTAAATAAATCACAACCGGTTACTTATGTCCTAGAAGACCAACGAAAAAATGTTATATTAGGTACTTTTTACGAACAAGAACTTCAAAAAACAAGGTACCCTGACGTTTACCTCATAGAGAAGGTGCTAAGAAAAAGAGGCAATAAATTATACGTTAAATGGTTAGGTCTTAAAGACACTGAAAATAGTTGGATCGATCGAAAATCAATTGTCTAGTTATATTTATAATCTCGCATGAATATGCATTTGTCATTAATAAATGAGATATGAAAGGAAGTGGACTTTTAAATAGTGTGATTAATAATCTACCGTTTGAATTACACTTACCCGGTTATAACTATTGCGGACCTGGCACAAAACTACAAAAGCGGTTACTAAGAGGTGATAAGGGAATCAATCCTTTAGACGCTGCTTGTATGCAACACGATATAGCCTACGATAACAATTTAAATTTAGAAGATCGTCATATAGCTGACTTAAAGCTTTATAAAATGGCTAAGCAAAGAATGAATGCGAAAACCGCTGGAAAAGGAGAAAAACTAGCATCTTGGTTAGTAAGCAAAGTAATGAAATCAAAAATAAAAGCAGGCGCAGGTGTAAAATCATTTAAACATTTGGTTTCTAAAATTAAAACCGAATTAAAAAAAAAAAAAAGGGGAATATCATCAACCATGCATATGCCGCAGCTAAAAAAATATTTCCTAACTACTGTAAAGTACGAATTCCTCGTATGATACCACTCCCCAAAACTGGAGGTATTTTGCCTCTCATACCCATTTTTGCGGGCTTATCAGCATTGGGTTCATTAGCAGGAGGAGCAGCAGGAATAGCTAAAGCAGTTGGCGATTACAAAGCAGCAAGAAGTAAATTGGAAGAATCAGAACGACATAACAAAATGATGGAATCTATTGCGCTAGGCAAAGGATTACATATAAAACCATACAAACATGGACGTGGATTATGTTTAAAAACTTCAAAAAACTAAATAACAGACTACCCAGAAGAGCTCTTACAAATATAGACATCCTTAACAATTCCTCAGATATACCATATTTTAAAGGTGTCTTTATGAGAGACTGTTTGCCGAAACATCCTAAGAAAAAAGAATGTGGAATAATTAATTTAGATGACTCCAAAAACCAAGGAACTCACTGGGTAGCCTATGCTAAAGACGATAGTTATTGTGAATATTTTAATAGCTTTGGGGATATCACACCGCCATTGGAATTAATAACCTATTTAAAAAAATATGATATTTTTTACAATTATGATGTGTACCAAAAATTTGACACTGTTAATTGCGGACATTTGTGTCTGAAATATTTGAAACGTTTTTGGAACCAGCGTTTAAATTGATGATCACAATAAAAACTTTGTCATTAACACGATGTCTTTCACTTTGTCTATAACTGGGACCTCCTCTACTTTAACGACAAACCATTCGCCTGCTCTTCAGCTGGACGGTGAATATGAGTGTGGACTGTTATATTTATCTACTTTTAATTCGATACCAAATATAGACTACAGAAACAACAAATTTTACTATGGTAAAAATGAAGTGTTAGAAATACCAGAAGGCTCATATGAACTTCAAGACCTCGATGACTATATTATGAGCCATATTCAGGGATGCGCTTTCAAACTAACTTGTAACAACAATACGTTGAAGACCTCTATATGTTGCACTAAAAATGTTTACTTTAATAAAGAACATTCTATTGGTAAATTATTAGGATTCGGTAACGAAACCGTCAAAGCGAATATATTAAGAGAATCACCTTTCCCTGTGTCCATTCTGTCGACACCTATAGTTCGGGTCGAATGTGACATCGTGAGCGGGTCATTTGTAAATGGAAAACCAAGCCATATAATTCATGAATTTGTGCCTAATGTGCCCCCTGGTTATCGAATTATAGAAACACCGAAAAACGTTATTTATTTCCCTGTAACTCAAAATAACATAGGCTCCCTTAAAATCAGAATATTGGACATAAACGATAATTTAGTAAATTTACGTGGAGAGGAAATCCAGATATATTTACATCTCAGAAAAAATGATCGACTTCAATAAAAATGCAGTGTTAAGTACTAATCATGTCAGTACTCTCCGTGGTATCAAGAAACGAAGAGCTAAGAAAAATAAATTAACAAAAGAAAATAAAATATTTCTGAGATCCATTGGCTTGCTAAAATGAGCATATTAGATTTATCCAACTCTGTTAGTTACGACGATACGATAGAAAGTTATGAATTTCATTCGTATAAACCTTATGTGACGAGCTTTAATTTGAACGATGAAATCCGCATACCGATTAACCAACAAGATTTATACGTGCTTCCGTCGGCCAGTACACTATACATAGAAGGCAACATTAATGTGATCAATCGAGAATCAAAAGCGAATGCTTCTAGCGTTCTTTTTACAAACAACCCAATCCTTCATTTATTTCAAGACATTCGGTATGAGCTAAATGGAATTGAGATAGACAGAATAAAAAACGCTGGAGTCACTACTACAATGAAATCTCTTTTATCTTTGAATGAACATGAGGCGAAAATGGCAAAATCGTGGGGATGGGATATTAAAGGTACCAAAATAACCGATGGAACGTTTTCTGTTTCTATTCCATTAAACAAGATTTTAGGCTTTGCAGAGGACTACAACAAAATTATTATTAATTGTAAACATGAACTTGTTCTTTTGCGTTCCAATACTAACTTAAACAGTGTTCAATTGAATACAAATGAATATGTTGACAATATTACTTTAACGAAACTTGTTTGGCGTATGCCCCATATTAAAGTTTCTGATCGAGTGAGGTTAAATTTACTCAAATGTTTGGAGAAAGATCACGCTGTCCAAATTGCATTTAGGAATTGGGACCTCTATGAATATCCATTACTACCTAAAACATCAAAACATTCTTGGGCTATCAAAACTTCATCCCAAATTGAAAAACCTCGTTATGTTATTATCGGTTTAAAAACTGGTAGAAAGAATGCGGCTGATAAAGACATGACACATTTCGACAACTGTAATTTAAGAGAAGTCAAAGTGTTTTTGAACTCTACGTACTTCCCGTATGAAAATTTAAATGTAAGTTTTTCTGGTGGAAAGTTTGCTTTATTATACGAACAATACGCTAAATTCCAACAGTCATATTATAACCGTCCTCAAGCTCCGTTGTTAAGTCCTCAAGATTTTAAAGACGTAGCACCATTGTTTTTCTTGGACTGCTCAAGACAAAGTGATACATTAAAAGCTGGTATTGTCGACGTGCGAATTGAACTAGAGTGTGATCAAGATATCCCTGACGCGACGTCAGCTTATTGTCTAATTTTGAACGATAGCGTCATAGAATACAAACCGCTGAGCAATATTACAAGGAAAATATCATGAGCCCAGAATATTTATTCGTGGATCTTCAAGGCTTTAATCTTAATAAAGAATTTATAATAAAGGAATTTGCGTACAGCACTAACGATTATACACAAGTTTTTTTAGTAAAGCCGCCATACGCGTTTTCACGCCTATCAGAAAATGAAAAAAAACAAGTAAGGTGGTTGGAGAAAAACTATGGTATTTTGTGGAGTGAAGGTTATATTGACTACAGGGAATTCCGAAGAATAATCGTATCCCACCTGAAAGATAAGAAAATTTTTGTAAAAGGTCCAGAAAAAGCACTATGGATTCGAGATTTGTATTCTGACTGTACTATTATAGAATTAGAGAGAAAAGGTTATCCGAATTTTAAATATCTTTATGAAAAATATTGTACCAATGACTCTACGTATAACTGTGTTTATCATAAAAAAAAGTGTGCATTAAAACATGTTATCTGCATTAAAAAATGGAGTTTTGATAACAATATGTTTACGTTTCCAAATGTAGTTAGTTATTAAGTTTTAAAAGTAATATAATACATATAGAGATCAAAGTTTTGTAGACATCATTTTAGCAATTAATTTGTGTTTTAGGATCATAAGTTAACTGTTATTTTAAATAAAAAATACGATTAAAATATATATTTTTTATTTCACAAATTACGTTTACATATTTCTTTAGATATTTTATGAATTAAACTTTCAGCAGAATCTAATATTTCATCAACAGGATCATTGACTACATATTGCGCGCTGAGACTTAAATATTCACCGTCACTTTCGTCAGAACTCAATTCGGTTGGTTCTGTACACTCCGTAAAGTCATATATTTTTATTTGTACTACACGATTTCCCCTTCGAGCCTCCTTACTTATTACAAACGATTTTTTTGCTCGATTATTGCGGTTTTTATTCTTCGGTCTCTTTTTCAGTTCTGATCCCTTTCGCTTTTTTGCACCTTTTTTCATCATAACCTTCTCTGGGTTAGGTGGTTTAGGTGGATCGTCTCTGGTCCATTCTTCCATGCGTTGTGTGAATCCTTCCAAAGGATCTTGCGCATACACGTTAGGGTCGAAGTCTGTTTCCTAAACAAAACCGTACACGATTTAAATAAATGTAACAAACACACAATGAAACATACGGATCGAACGACACCCTATTTTTTAACCATATTAAATTTACTGCGATGATTACGTTAGGAGTTTTACTAAAATGATAACAGATAAGTAATGTCATCTAAAGTCATAAAAGTTAAAATAAGTTGATTTAAAACTTACATGGCTTATGGAAAAACTGTCCATTATAACTGGTAACAACCTGTGTTCAGTGCGGCGCTCCATCAAATGAAATAATAAACCGTAGGAATAAATGCTAGAGTCATCAATATCATAACTTGACGTTAGTAATGCATTTAATACCTTTATAGGTATATGTGAAATAACTAACCAACGTACTCAGTTTACAAATGAAATATAAGTCATGTATAAATGTCAGGAAATATCTTATTAGTCGCATTGTTTTTACGCACAAGCAAAATTAAGAAAAAATGATGTATGTATAATTATGTAATTAATCTAAATAGGATGACATTCGGTCATGTTTTATCTTGTTTGAGGTATGAAATTTTGAAGAGTAAAATAAAACAAATCTGTCGCAGTTATTCTTTATTTTTCAATCATTTAATTATACATGGATGAAAATTATGTACTTATACACAGGTTATAACCAATATTACTAATTACTAATTATTTTATTACTAATTATTTGCATAGTGTGGCATTACATTATAATTCTCTTATGACCCCAGGCTAACGTGGATATTTTATCATTAATAATAAACCTTTTATCATCTTTATTACATAATGCAACTTTATTTACAGTCTGGGTGAATACTTCATGCTTAATCGATTTAAAAAGCACTTGTTTCTTGCGTATTATTTGGTCATTAAGGAGCACATTGGTATAATCAGAAATACCCAGATTTTGAACAACAGGTTTTTTAACTCCTTTTGCTTTTTTAATAGAATACTCATTATTTGTTGTTATACAATATAATTTCGAGCGCAAGCCGACAAATTTTTTTATAACTTTGCCTGAAAGCTCATCTTTAAACAATCCAGGAACTTTTTTATTTTTAAGTGGGATATTAAATTGGTTATTTAATTCTAAATTGCTTGTATCGAAATGTTTTAAAAATCGCTGCCGCAAGTCATTGTAAAAATCATGCGTTTTTATAGAATATACAAATGAGTCAGTATCCGTATACATCAGAGTTACACGGTTGGAATAATATGGCTTTATAACCGAGTAGTGAAAGTCGTACATATGGCTTTTGGATAATTCAAGCACAGAAAATCCTATGTAAATCGGTTTGTTTAGTTCAACACTTTCGGGTTTCATTTGAATTGCGACTAAATCATCTGACAAAATGGATATGCGATGAAAGTTGGGCTTGTTTATTAATTCACTAGCACCGATTTTTTTTTTAGAAATGTTATTTTGATCATTCCAAGTATTAACAAATTTGACAGTCACTCTTCTTTCAGTGTTTTCTAATGTTTTTCCGAATACGCTATTATTTAATAATTTAAAAAAGTCTTGTTCAAATGGAGACACAGCCTTTTTCCTTAACTCGGTATTTAAATCAATATATTGTTTAAGGAATGTACTCTGTTTGAATTTGATAATGCGGTGGATTTTTTTTAATTTGAGCCCATGCTTAAGACAAGTCTTAAGGTGAACATAGTGTATGACATAATTGTACTTATCATACAAATTTGGCACAAGTTTTTCCATCATCCCTCCAGGTGGAACCATTTTTTCTGCACAAAACGGCAAGTCGTTGTGATTAGTATGGAGATGGGCAGGGTATTGTATGTCACACATTAAAAAATAACCCCAAGCCCCATCGTCGGGTATATCCATAACTACAAATGACTCGATTTCGTTCTCGCTCAACCATTGAAAACCTGAATAAGGTAAATACTGACACATACTATAACCATATAGGTTATTACAGTCTATGTACACGAGATATGATTCCGGTTTACTACAATCATAATCATTACAATACATATTATTCGCTTCGGCATATCTATTCGAACACAAACATATCCCGCCTCGAATTCCGCTTTGAATCATTCTAAACATTTCAAAATCATGTATTAATTCAAGAGTGACACCGGTTTTAAGCAGCATTGCGTCGTAAGATAAACTAGGCGCTGTTAAATAGAACGCGGGATCTAATTTGTAATGTGTTTTACTTGTTCTTCGAAAATTCTCAAAGATATCAGTGAGTAACAAAACGTCAGTTTTTAAATAAAGGTCGGTGTATTGTCCCATATCCTTGATTCTAAACGTATCCCATACTAATTTAGCATGCTGAAATTGTTCTCTAGTTACTGATTCGTTTGTGATTGAACTAAAAAAATCTTTTTGCTGAGGTAATTTTTTTTCCTCATACGATTGCCAAGTTTTCATGTGTTCATATGGGTAAATACCCTTTCGCAGTAATAATTCGAATTGATTCGTGTGGGGGAAAGTTTTCTGTAAATGGTAAAAATCCGTTTTGTTCATGCTTTTCGCGAGGTTGTCTAAACTGCTACTCAAAAATTTAAAAGAATCTACAAAGCGGAGGGGAAAACAATTTTCTTCACTATTGAGAATCACATACTTTGTAAATGAAATGTATTTTTCCATAGATTTTGGAATTAATTTTACCTCTCCAGGAGTTTTACACAATTCTTTAATAAATAAGTGGCAATCATATCCTGACAGATTATGAAAGAAAACCGGTAGAAATCGAGGAACTTGTAGTTTTAAGTTGCACTGTGAATGCGCAGCGCCACGATATTGACCTGTTAAGTGACAGTGATCTCGAACTTTATTATCTTCCCATAACAAGCCGTGACAAATATAGCAAATATAGGCATTAGAAAATGCTTCGCGGTCTGACTCGGTGAATATCATGGGCTTAGTTATTCGTAAAATATTAGATACATGTTCCACTTTTTCATAGAGTGATTGAACAAAAAGTTTAACACAATCGGAGCCACGATACGAAACAAAATCATTTAATGTTTCATCATACGAACATACAAGCTTAAAAGCAAACGCCACTGGTACATGTTTTTGAAATACAAAGGTGTCTGATTTTGCAGGGTCGTTATCGCAGCCCTGATAAGTCTCTAACATTGTCTCAGCATCGGCATATATTACAAATGGGACTGTTTGTGTACGCTGATAATTATTAAATCGAATATAACTGCCTGGTTTCGGTAACATAGTCGCAATGCCTACGCAATTGTGCATACTTAGTTGATTATCGCTATTAAAGAATAAAAGACAGTCATCGCAAAAATGTAGCGTGCAGTGATGTTTAGTAATTTGATTCCGTACGAGTCGAGACAAGTTTTTAATAAGACAATAATGCTTCTGGTCATCTTTTTCCAATAACAGTAAATTTATTTTATGGACTCTTTTAAACTGAGACTTGTAAAGAGGTCCAATCACTCGTCCGTTTTTAAAACCATAAACATTAATACATACATTATCATTGTTACGTTCAAAAACTGAAATGTCCATAAAATTTACTGGATATGATAAACCTTGTATATTCAAAACATTTTTAAAATGTGGATAAGAGGTTATCCGGTTGACATTTCGTTTAGCAGGATATAACCCTGCCACGATGCTCCATAGAAAACAAAATTTGTCTGTATTTTTTACATTTATACATGCCTTTTTATTTTTAATTTGCGCAGGCAATTCAAAGAAACTAGATCCTCTCATTGGTTCGTATTTATTTATGTTAACTTCAAGGTGACAATTACTTAAAAATGACCATCCACTGTCTTTATGCTGAAAATTTTCTATTTTCCGCATCAGATCTGCAATGACTGATGAATAAATTGCTTCGAAATCGAAATGTGTATAAATTACGATGTTTTTTGTGCAAAATGATTTTATTTCTTGAGTATCATTTTTGCATAAGTAAAATAAACTATATAGTTCAAAATTAACTTTCACCGACGTATGCGTTTGAATTGCTTCATTTATTAAATACTGCACTTTATCACGAACTTCATTTAAGAACTCAGCTGGTAACAAATTATCTTTATCATTGTTTGCAACTATTTTATATGTAGCAATTCTAGACCGAAACGCAGATGAAACTTTATAGACATCTTTCATATGCTCCTCCGAACAATTTTTTTTATGCAAATTGCTGCGCAAATGACCAATCCATTTTCTTTTTTCAACATTAGCAGAACAACTTGAACAAAATGGCATTTCAAATAAATTCTGTAAACAGTTAACGATACGTTAATGTACCACCAATTTTTTTGTTTAATGAAAAAATTATTTAAAGAGTATATGTATGAAGCTAGCTCACACTATGCAGATGTAAAAATAAAATAAAGGAATCTTCGTAAATTAACAAATGTAGCGTTCTCAGGTAAAAGATACCCTTTGTGTAGGGGTGTCAAGAAGACAAAATACTATATAGAAATGGAATTATAATTGGACTTAAAAGACGATCGATAAAGTGTCACCTTTTACCTAAGAACGTTACAAATTAAAAAATGTATGTAAACGTGAATGGATTAAGTAGCTTTTTTAGCATAAAATACTGATTCAGCCTCGTCTAATACATTGCGTACTGCTTTACAAAAGCCCTGTAGCTGTTTCCAATCATCGCCATCAGGATTTAATTGGATTTTTATAGAGGTCAAGGCCTTTTGCCAACGCTCTTCAGAACGTGTGGAAATTGCGTCACTTGTCTTATATACCTTTAGTTCGGCATAAAATTCCCCGTCGATGTTCATACGACGAACCACTGATCCGTTAGCTACGCGTGATGATAACACCGACGGCAGCAAGGTGGAGGTTACTTGAAGATCTGCAGACGCTTCTTCCTCTGTCAGTAACCCGAACAAATCGTATGGTTGGAGGACGGGTGTTTCTCCATGTATTTTTGGCGATCTGTGAAACACAGGAACATTGTAAATTAAAAAGGTATAAAAATAATTTAGTCATAATACGCGAATTATTACTATGGTCGTAACTTTCAAATCTGTGCATATAATTAACGGGTAAGTACATACTATATTAAGGAAATACAATACATCATAATCGCAACATTATGCTTATCTACCCTGGAAAACTATAAAATTCAAACAAATATTACTTACGATTTAGGGGGACAAGTCTTTCGCTTCTTAGCAATGGTTTCTTTTCTTTCCGCGTTCTCCGACCTGAAAAATACCGATAATAGTGTAAATATTATACGTTGCCATGTTAATTGTATTAAGGTCGTATTGATAAAGGTATACAAAAACCATAAAAAGAGTCAACTATAACCAAAGAACGACAAAATTTGAAACAATAATTATAGTTTAGCAAACATAAAATATTATTTTTTATGGTAAAGTATGTAGTATATATTATTATTTCATGTGTAAACGTCAAAAATTAAATACATACTTTTTTTTCGCTGGTGTAATCTTCCGTTTTTTAGATGTCTGTTCTTTTAAAATAACTGTTTCTTCCGAATCAGATCTGAAAGAAAAAATAATGAGGTTAAAACAAAATTTTAATGATTCCAATAAAATCGTATTTAACTAACGAAACAACCCTAAATTTAAAATGCATGTTTACCTGTTCGAATAAACTTCTTTTTTAGGTTTATTTTTGTTAACGATAGGAGTATAATCAAGGCTTTCGTATCCACAACCTTCAGAGTCCGACCTTGAAAAATAATAGAAAATAATTAACTTTTAAATATCATGAGCAAAATAATAAAAAAGTTAAATTGCATTCACAATGCTTAACTATCGTCATATTCGTGAAAATATGAATTAAATTAATAATTACTTACTTACATGATTATTAAATCAGGAGTATTTAATTTAGTTACTTAATCAGTTCACACCGCACTGCAAGGATGATGCAATTAAATGGAACCTTTGTAATAAAATTGTAATCGCGATAATTTTTGCTGACATAGTCCCAAGTCATAGGGTTGTCGCGTTCATTTCGAAACCTGATTTGATCATTAGATATCATTTATAAGTTAAAGTTATAAGTCAAATAGGTACAAAAATATATATCACATTGATGATAATGAAAAATGAAATGATTTATTGTTAGACTATATGTGAAAAAATGTTTTATCTTATTTCAGCCCAGCTCAGTAACATATAGGTATAGTTTTGCTAGTTGATAGTAAACAAACCCAAACACGACTCGACTATTATTATACAGTTCATAAGTTTACGTAAAGCTTCAGTCTCCATCTCTAGTCCTGCAGGTCGAATACGTAACATTTCATACGCACGATGGATAACAATAAAATAAATAATATTATCAACTACTAATAAAAATCAACTGACAAAACATAAATCAAAACTTTAAAAACGGTTGTGTTCGACATGCAGTCGATAGTACATAACTTTATGTATATTGTTAGTGAGACTAAATTTGAACTCAATTGTCCACCATTATGTACTAATTAGAAAAAATGTTTCCAAGATATGACGGAAAGACAATCAACCATACATACATAATAAACCTATCATGTACAACCCTATTGCTTACGAGAAATCACACAGAAAAATAAAACGATCAAGTAACATTCATGCAGTAAGTAATTAGAAACTCACAAACGCCGACACTTGTAACAATTGTAACGTTGTATGAACATAGCACAACATATTTACATTCGACGTTTTACAATGTAGTCTTAGAAACTCATAAACGCCGACACTTATACCAATTGTAACGTTGTATGATTATAGCACAACGTATTTACATCCGACGTTTTGCAATGTAATCGCAGACTGCTTCTGGTTTGCAATTATGCAGAGTTGGCACTCACTATATGAACCACATAAGTTACAGTCTACGGACAGACCTAAACTGAAATAAAAATCATTAGGTATATGCGGTTCAAATGGTATAGGTAACGTGAAATATTTGAATGTGCTCCCAATGATCGTATTCAGACTGACAACTTCAAACTCAGCTTTTTATTTTCTCGAGAATGTATAGTTTCTTTCTTGATTTGTTCTACTTTTACTCAAAGTCAAAATCATCCACGCCTCCCTGGACCACTACAGCAAACCATTTATTACATTGAATTTTGATAAGCAATGTATCCTATATCGATAATTATATTGTCACAATACCCACGCAAAGATATGGTATGGTCACCCTATAAATCAAGCAAGTCGACTACGTCACACAAGTAATGATGGTTGTCATGAAAGTCATATATCATCCAAATTTGGCATTTTGAAATTGATCTTTGCCCACCTTGTTTCACGTTATATGTTTGAATAATATATTTTCAAAGTTCTAGATCGCGCTATTGAAATTTTTAGATTGATTTGCATATATACAATTTCGAAAGAGGTTCTATCGGAGAATCCACCACTATTACGACCGGTAGTGACTGGAGGATCCTAGCACACAAGTTTATGCCAGGGCTCTGCGCTATGGAGCTTGCGTCTCTTCATGAAGACTGGCCACCTTCATGTCGAGCTGTGCTATCGACAAACAAACTAAGCATTCGAACGATAAGGAGAAGCCGTCACTATACCGGTCGATAGTGTAAGGTGGACCCTACCACAAAAGTACATAAAATGTGACTTTAAGCCAGGGCTCTGCGCCATGGGAGTCGCGTCGCATCAAGGAGATTGGCCACCTCCGCGATGTGTTGTACTTTATCACACACAGCAACCCAAGTCTTACTTGGTACCAAAGACAAGGTGCGTTGTGAGATTCTACGCCCGAGGCTCTGCGCCATGGGGAATCTACGTGTTCACAGAAACTGATCATATCTGTGACATGGTGTGTTTTTGGTATTTTGTTTGCTTGTTTGAGTTTGATAAAATACATTTTAAGATAATGAATAAAAAGTATGTTAGTACATTTATGTTTATGTAATTTGTATTAATTAAAAATAAAATGTTAGTGATATGATATTGCAGCATCAATTTTTATTTTATTTGGGTTTACGGTTTTTTTGTACAGATTATATCTGAAGCCCTATGTATGTACGTTGGTTGAAGATGACACTGACTTCAGGCGCTGCTTTGTTTTTTGACTTGTTACTTGTTCCATACCGAATGCAATAATTCATTGTATAGATAGTTCCTTCTAGATATTGAATACTGATTTCCAGATAAACCATTAAACATACAATCACTTTCAACAGAAACTTTAGTGGAACCCGCATAGAGCGAACGAAGTGAGCGGCCAAATGCGGGTTACACGAAAGTTTCTGTTGAAAGTGATTGTATGTTTAATGGTTTATCTGGAAATCAGTATTCATGATCTAGAAGGAACTATCTATACCTACTTGTGTGAACACTTTTGTACTCCTCTGTACTCAGTACATAAAATAAAATAAATCATAACACTTTTGTGTCTCATTGTACGAACTTCTACGCTTATACGTTCAAGACAAAATCTCAGCAATTTTGTGTTGCATTGTACAAACCTGTACACACATCGAATATGCACAACGAAAACATAATAATAAAATTATTCTCCTACACAAAGCACTTTAAAAAAAAACATAACACCATATCAAATATCTAACACGAATCCACCCTCTTAAAAGAATAATATGATAGCGATAAATCTTTCAAAAAATCTTTTAATTTCGGGCCATTAACACTCGTACTTTATTTCAACTTTATTTGCCAGTACACACTCTCGAATAAAATGGTACTTTATATCAATGTGCTTTGTTCTATTATGCATCATCTTATTAGCAGCTATTTTATGTGACGACTGATTGTCATTAAAAATTATGACAGGTTTACCGTCTACAGCAGTCAAACTATTAAGTAAGCTTCGTAAGTAAAGTGCTTCCTTTGAAGTTGAAGCCTGACACAGTCCTACGTATTCAGATTCTGTAGAGCTCAAGCTAACCGTTGCTTGCTTTTTGCTCTCCCAGGAAACAATATTTTGGCCCAATTTGAAAATTAAACCCGTGAATTATTTTCCATCAAGCGCTCCACCCCAATCTGCGTCCACATAGCCGCGTAAGTCTAAAACACCTGATTTCCGAAAAGTAAGACACAGATTTGACGTACCTTTCAAATACCTTAGCACCCGTTTCACGCACTTAAAGTGTATTTCACCGTAGCAGTTATTAAACTGGGAAAGTACACTTACCGCGTGAGATATGTCAGGTCGTGTGTTACAGGCTAAATAATTTAGACAACCTACCAAATTTTGATACGGCAGCTGACAGTGAGAACTTGTCGACCTCTCCAATTTCATTCCCACTTCCATCGGGGTAGTAACCGGCTTAGCGTCTGTCATGTTAAAGTCATTTAAAATGTCCAGAATAAACTGCTCCTGATCGAGATGAATAACACCTTTCTCTCGTCTCAGTCTCATGCCTAAAACATGCCTAGCCGCACCTAAATCCTTCACATTAAACTTGTCAAGCAAGTTCAATTTTAATTTTTGTTTTTCAATTTCACAGTTTCCGAATACAAAAATGTCATCAACGTAAATGACTACTATTAACTTCTTATTATCTTTAAGCTGTTTTTGGTACAAACAAGGTTCTATTTTTGATTGTATAAAGCCTAAATTCAACATTTCTTTATCTAATTCTTTGAACCAAGCATTTGAGGCTTGTTTCAAACCATAAAGAGATCGCTGCAGCTTGCATACCTTGGTTTCTTGACCTTTGGCGACTGCTCCTTTCGGTTGAAGCATGTAAATGTCCTCTTTTATTCTTCCGTACAAAAACGCAGTCGTGACATCCCATTGGTCAATAAACCAATCGTATTCAGCAGCCAACGAGAACAACAATCGTAAAGTAGAGCTTCTAACTACTGGAGAATAAGTATCAGTGTAATCTACACCACATACCTGTGTAAACCCTTTCGCTACAAGTCTAGCCTTATACTTCGTTACCTTGCCGTCGCTGTCTTTCTTGATCTTGAATACCCATTTGCACTGGATAGGTTTCTTATCAGCTGGAAGGTCGACTAAGGTACAAGTCTGGTTCTCATTTAATGACATAAGCTCTTCGTCTATCGCTTTTTGCCATAAATCACTGTCGGGTCTTGCCAAAGCTTCTCCAATAGTCACAGGATCGCCGTCATAGTTACCTTCCGTAGCACACATAACGTTACAACCGTATCGGTCAACTTCTCTGCGTTCTCTCTGAGGATACCGCCTTTCTTGCAGGTCCGGTATAATCACATCTTCTGTGAACACCTCATTCGGTACCGGCTTTTGTATATCAGGTTCAGGACTGCTTACGATGTCGTCAACAGCATCTCGGAACACTTCATGACTCTCCAATGTTTCAGGTCGTGGTTCGCTGGACTGTTCACAGTCTGTGTTAAGATTGATGATAGCCTCTTGTTCACAGTCTGTGTTAAGGTTGATGATAACCTCTGACAGCTTCTCGTCTTTCCCATTGTGTAGAAAATCATTTTCTAAAATTATCACATCTCTTGCAGTGATAACTTCATGCGTCTTCGGATTCATCAAACGGTAACCCTTTTGATTATCTGGGTATCCGATGAATATCTTTGGTTCTGTCTTCATATCCAATTTCCGACGCTTTGCTTTTGGTATAAGTCGATATGCTAAACAACCGAAGATTCGTAGATGGCTGACATCTACCTTCTTGCCTGCCCAAAGCTCTTCAGGTACTGCCCCTTTCACAGCTTTTGTTGGGCTTCTATTTTTCAAATACACTACGGTATTCACAGCTTCCGCCCAATATTGTTTGGGGAGCTTCGCCTCCGACAATAAGGTCCGAGCCTTTTCAATAATCGTCCTGTTCGATCGTTCTGCGACAGAGTTCTGTTCTGGCGTGTAAGGTACCGTCGTCTAATGTTTTATTCCTGCGGACTTCAAAAAAGATTTAAATTTTCCATTACAGTACTCTCCACCTCCGTCACTTCTTAAAACTCGTATAGATTTACTCGTCTCGTTCTCGACTTCCGCCTTGTATTCACGAAACTTATCGAACGTCTCATGCTTATGTTTCAAAAAGTAAACATGCGTCTTTCGAGTAAAATCATCGATAAAGAGGAGAACAAACCTCGTACCTCCGAACGAAGGTTCCTCAACTGGTCCACAAATATCGGTGTGTACGATTTGTAGGATCCCGTTCGCTCTCGTACCTTTGTTCTTAAAGGGACTCTTGCATGTCTTTCCTTCAATACACGGAATGCACGGTTCGCACAAATCAGAACTTTTGAATTCCATACCGGTTACAATTTTCTGCATCTCGGCCATGTAATTTCGGCTTAAATGGCCTAAACGTTTATGCCAAATGTTCGAAATGTTTACATTTTGCCCATTTTGATTTGACATTGTCACATTTACGACGTTGTTTTTCTTTTCTGTCAACTCGTAAATTCCGTCAACTTCTTGACAGCTTGCAATAATTCGGTTCTTATTTTGAATAGTGCAACCTCCTTTGTCAAAATTAATCGAACAATTTTTCTTAGTCAAATCGCTAACCGATATCAAGTTCATCGAAAGGTCGGGAACATGTAAAACATTATTCAAAAGCAATTTTTCGCTTTCGCCGACTTGAGGTTCAGCGTTCCCTCGACCTTTGACCAACAACTTCTCGCCATTCGCAACAGAGATTTTCATGCTGCCCTTTTCAGGTCTATAGGACACCAACTTGCTCCGGTCATGAGTCATGGAATTAGAGCACCCGCTGTCAAGATACCATTTATCCTTGTTGATTGCCTCTTTGGTGTTCAGGCAAACAATCGCGGTCTTGACTCGCTCTTTACATTCAGATGCCTTATGCCCTGGCTTGTGGCACTTGAAACACTTGTAGACGAACTTCTGCTTGCTTTCGTTAGTTTTGCTTGAAGATCTGGCATCGTTATGTCCTTTACGTGTCACAAAAGTTTGCTCGTAGTCTGTGTTCATCTTTCTCTGTCTACTTCCTTCCTGCAACAACTTCATTTTAATTTGCTCTAAAGTGATCTCTTGGCCACTGTTATCTACAGCCATTATAAGTGGGCTGTACTCAGCAGTCAATCCACCAAGCAAAATTGAAAGTATCCAATCCTCAGGGATTCCAGCATCAATATCATGCAATTGTTGTGCAAAGAACGTGACTTTTGATATGTAGCTCTCCATAGAATTGAAATGTTCTAACTTACAGTTGAAAAGCTCTCGCTGTATGTGGATGCGTCTTCCCCAGCCTTTATCTTCGTAGGCTCCTTGTAGACTGTTCCAGGCTTCCTTCGCAGTTTTCACGTTGTAAACATGGGTAAAGCACTCTGGTTCCAACAACAAGCATATAGTTGTTGGTGCCTTCCTATCTACGTCCGCATTAACGGTGTCATTCGAAATTACGTCCCACCAGTTTTTATTCTCTAGGAAACACCAGGAACTTCCAGTTCGGGTAGTCTGACGATCCCCTCAGCTTCTTTATACCACTTATGCCACCTGTTTATTTTCAGCAAGTGACAATACAAAGGAACGTAAACAAACGGTTTCTAAGTGTATTTAAATCGTGACAGGCATGTCGTAATAATGATTACTTATGGCCAATAGACACATATGCGACCTCCAATACCCTTAAGGTTGGAATTTTTATTTAAAATTTATGTGGGACCAATTTCGAGGTATTCCCTTTCTAATAAAAAAAGATTTATCAAAATAGGACTACTCTCTAAAAAGTAATGCGTGGTCATACATAAAAAAAACATTTATATATATGTATGTATATATAGGTTCTCAAGTCAACGCGTATATATATATATATATATATATATATATATATATATATATATATATATATGTATATATATATATATATATACGCGTTGACTTGAGAACGTCCTCCGTGTTTTCGTCGGTTAAAAATAGAAACATGTCAATTTAGAATTCAAAATACATTACCATTAAAAATCACATATATAATATATATATATATATAGGTGTTAGGAACATTATAATATTGGATGTAGTGTTAGTGTTAGTATCTTAGGTAACATTAGGACATTATGATGGAGCTTAGTGCAGTGGTTAGGTAAGCCCCATCCCACTGCCCGCAAACATTGCTAGGATGCTGTTGGTGCTGGCCCTCACCCTGCTAAGCAGCGAGGCGGCTCGCTTGCGCATGATGGCAGAGAAGCTATCGACGCGCGCCTCCGCGAACATTGTTGACGCGCTGCAGTAGCGAGGCAGCCTCATCAGCACCCTAAATGCATTGTTGTACTGCACTCGTAAGGCGCTGTACTGCTTTCGCGTATAGTCCGCCCACAGGCTACCCGTGTAAAAAAACGTGCAAAATGCTCTGAATAATGTCAGCTTTACAGCAGTTGAGCTACGGGCAAACCCGCGGGCAATCATGTTCGCTCTACCAGCCAGCGCCCTGCGCTCCCTGTCAACGTCGGCACCGTCCTTGAGGTCAAAGGAAATCATGTGCCCAAGGTATTTAAATTGGAATACCGTTTTTAATGGACTATTGCCCAGTTTTAACGTGAACGTGCTATAATACGTGCGTGGTTTTATTCAAATTCAAATTATTTTATTGCCAAAAATAACGCAACACTTAATTTTTTTAACATACGAGTAAGTACAATGAAATAACTTAAACAATGCCTGAGAATTAAAACTTAAAATACTAGATTGCGTTAATTTTTTTATGTGGTATAATAAAAACGTACATGCCTACGTAATGGACCGGTTATTGTGGCACTCTTTGGAGGAGCTTCCGGCTGATATGATGATGAAGATGAAGCGAAAGTCTGAACGTGTAAAAACCGTCTGGCTAAAAGCCAAGGCATTAGACATTTAAAACTGGATAATGCTATAATAGCAAAAATGAGCGGAGTTTACACAATAAGTACAATTTGAACACTTTAACCCACTTTTGAAGAAAGGAAGGGTACTGGTTTTAAGTGCATCCAAACTAATATACATGCGACAGTAACTATGTTTGTCTGATACTCGTTCAAGCTGACGCAAACCGCTGATCCGATTTCCGATTCGCTAAGATAAACGAGTTTAAAATAGTCAAAATCGCGAGTAAAAGCTAGTAATATCAAAACAAATACATTTATCTGCCGTTTACCTTTTCACGGCGAAACTACTAAACCAATTGCGATGAAATTTGGCATGTAGGAAGCTTAAACCACATGGATAGACTTATTAATTTGACGCAGAACAGACAGACCACAGGCCGATGTCCACGCAGGCGGAGCGGCGGTCTCAGTTAGTATTGCGAAATGCAAACCGGTTTTAACCGGTCCCGAAGAATCGGGTCATATCCGATTATTTCGACACAATTTCCGAATTTCGATGTCAGAATTATGAAAAACAGGTTACTGGTATTTCCAGTTAGGTATAAAAACAAAATAAATAAAAATAACGTTAATAACTAGTAAGTAAAAATATGATTATAGTAAAAAAAAAACAATAAATATGATTTTAAATTAATGTTCAGTTTTGTTATTGTTAATTTTAGGGTATATTTTAATTATATTGTGGCAACACACAATTATTGGACGACGTTTTAGCTGTTGTGTTGGTCACACTATTACCCCCACTCCTAACCGTTAATCGGTCTGTTAGCTTTCGAATTCCGAACAGAGAACAACCCTTTTCGTAGCTGCCGTCGCAATAGTAAAATTTAAGGTCACCACTAGCTGTAGCGTTATTAGTAGTTTGTGTATCATCAGTGAAGTGAGTTTGGAGGCTGCCGAAGGCTTTTGGACGTAATCTGAGGCTAAGTAGCTGACACCGGAGGTAAGAGTTAAAAGTAAGCTTGGTTCAGGTGAACTGGAGACTTCAACCGACGGTGCTCTGCTTGCGACGCCGAAGATCCTGTGTTCCACAGCCCAACAGACCAGGTATAACCGACGAACCACTGTTCTATTACTAATTTTAGCACACGTCAAACATTTAGACTCTTCAAATACCAATATTTTTGTTTCTCCCGCGACCCCCGTATTTCTCGTCCTCATTTACAGTCCACTATTGTCGTTAATTCACAATTAAAAAGAAAATAAAGGAGAAGGAGGGTTTATAATTTCGTTAGCAAGCGTTTGTGCTTAATACAACATTAATTTGGTATGGGGTGGCGCATCGTTACTGACGATTTCTCAATATAATTTGAGACGTTGGTAGTAGAAACCTAGAAGACTTCTGTTAGATGTCGCTACACGCTCCCTAAGGCGTTGTAGGAAGGAACTGATTGAAAGATTTAGTGACCGAGACAGATTGTTCCTATAGATCAGTTGGTTAGTAGCGACGGGTCACGTAAGCTTGTGGTCGCAAAGTTACCCCGCTGAATGGCGATGGAGACCTGACGAACCAAGCGCGACCCGCGGGGGTCACAGCCCCTCTCGTGTAAATTGATTTTCTTACATTATTTCTGTGAGTCTGACAAATAGGTTATATACAGTTTTAGTGGTGAATTATTCTATTTGCTTAAAAAGGAGCCGCTCATGCTCGATAGTGGTGGTGTGACTTGCCTATACAGTGATACTCGAACTAACGATGATTTTGATATTGTTAATAAATTACATCTTTAAAAGAGGTATTTTATTGAAATTAATTTAAAGATAATAAAGTAATCATTATCATATCAGCCGTAAGACGTCGACTGCTGGACATAGGCCTCCCCCAAAGAGTGCCAAAGTGACCGGTCCGGTCGGACCGCATCCAGCCGATTCCCGCAACCTCCAGCCAACCTCCAGGTCAAAAAAAATGTAATAGAAAAAACTGATACCTAATATAAATTTGAGCTTGTATTTGGGTTGCCACATTTTGTCAAAATTCCCTAGTAGTTATTTTCTGGCGAATTACCGATAGTTTCCTTGTTTGTACATTAAATAACCGTAACCGGTTCTTCACCGGGCATATACATTCAAAGTTTACTATGAACGACTTCTACTCGCAATATTTTTTTCTATTATTATTTTAGCAACAGAAATTTGATTCTGACCTAAGCTGTACCGGTTTCCATTGTGTATAAAAAGTTTCATGTTATTCCGCCATTGCGTCTGAACTAGGACGTCAGGTGGATCTACACTTTTTATATAAAAAAATGACAGTTAAATTGTCCTGACGCGCGTACGAAAGGTAACGTGATTGCCCCTCAGGAGCCTTGGCGTTACAACTACGCGATCTAATACACCGCGTGATTTGCAGCGAATGTGTTAAAATGAGAACCAAACTACGTTTGTATGGAGACTCGAGTGTGCTGGGGACTGTTAAGTCACGCCTTACAAATCAGAGCGGGTTATATAGTAACACAGCAGCGCTAGTCGCTCGAGTCTCGAGCTCTGAATGTCTGTCACGGCACGCCAATTTCTCCAGAATGGCGTTGGTTGAGAACTGACGCTTGGATAGCGTTATGCAGAATGGAGCTATGAACAATTAAATGGTTTTTGTTAAAATTTAAGGGTGGGGTGCCCTAAACCCTTTGTAATCGTGGGCGGTGTTGGTGGGAAAGTTTGACAAGTTTAAGCCCAGACACCGTTAATCAAATAGTTAACTACGTTAACATATAAGTAATAAAAAGTTTAAATTCGTTAAACGATAATGAGTTACATTACTCAAGACTTAACGGAAGTTAACGTTAATCGTTAACGGTTCGTAAGTCGTATCTTTGGACAAATTGCTAAAAACAGGTATGGGATATTTAGGTAGGATATGAAAAAAAAGGAGCTCGCGATGATAACTACAAATAAAAAAAACGCATAAAGCGCTGCCAGGGAGCAGATGAAGGGCCATAAGCCTGAAAGCGAGGTTTGTTCAGGTAATATCTTTGGGTAAGTAATACGAGGTATAACAACTTATCATATAAGGGTCATAATATATACGCTCACTCTATATAACTTTGTTTAGTATAACGTTCATTGCACATAACGAACGAAAGATATAATGTCAAAACATATAATCTCGTAAAGTATAACGTACTTTAGAAATAATATCAATTGATATATCGATTAAAGCGTATAATATTCATAACACCTAAGGTTTATAACATATATTGTTCAATTTATCTAACATCAAAATGTGTAATGCTCGTATAGTATAATTGGCTTCAGTCATTTTAATAGCAATGCCGTATGAAGAAAATATGTGAATTTCTTAGAGCGATAGCCTCAACTTGAGTTTGAAAAAAAAAACAATACCGTTTGTAAGATTGAAATTAAATTTATTTTGAGAACAAACACGTCAATTATTTTAACCTAACCTTACCCAATCGCCAGCGTGTCGACGCCACCCCGCTTCGCGGGGTGTCTATTTCCGCTCTAAGGGACACAAGGCAACCCTAACCTAACCTACAAGTAGTACCATTTATAAGAGTATTAGTTGTTTTTTACTGCGGGGGGCTTCGCCCCCCGAGCCCCCTTTGGTGTAGGCTCGGCCCCCCCCTTTTCCTGGCTGTCCTAGCTTATTTTCCGTATTATAATCCTTATACGAAAATATATATGCGTATGATCTGTATACGTTATGTTTGTTATACGAAAAGATATTATATGGTATGATCGTTATACGTTATGTATGTTATACTAAATGAAATTAGTCAATTTGAGTCTTATAGAAAAAAATGTTATATAATATGATTATTATGGCAACTGACCGTTATTCCTTATAAAAGTATTGGTATTGTTGTTATAGCTAACGTTCATTATATCTTGTGAACGTTATTAATATGAAATTATATATTTTGTTGTTATATCTCGTGGGACGCACCCAATATCTTTGCCCTTGGAATGAAAGACTTAATTGTATGATACGGTCAAGTGGGCTCCCATGACGCCATGAACGTAACCTTACCAACTACCAACACATGCAAAATATTCTTTATATGAATAACTATGAGATGACGTGACTGACACTGGCTGACACCGGAGCGTGTGCACGGACCGGACGGTGGCTGCGCAGATCAACCCGGAACTACTTGTCAGAAAGCGTCCGCGCGGTGTCCTTTTGGCAAATAGAAGATACTTGATTAACGATTAATTGATTCATGGAAGGTTAACGGAAGTTAATGAGTTCGGTATTTTTTTTTTAAATTAACTTAAAAGTTATTCCGTTACTCAAAATGGTTAATTTGTTTGTTAACGGATTAACGGTCTTGTGCCCAGCTCTGCAAGTTTCTATGGAATGACAGCTGCTGAGGCCATATTTAACGTTGATCGGTCTGTAATCGTAAGGTGGCAAACTTTACCATCCTAAAACAACCCTTTTTACGCATAGACGCTAAGGCTTCCCGAGACAGTACAGTTTGGTTCGGTACTTATCTATTCTGTAAAAAGGACAAAATATTTAGGTACAACAAATTCAATAAAAACGAATTGGTCCCTTCTGCATGCTGCCATCCCTGTGGTTGGAACAGTTTCGGGTGGTTCACAAAGGGAGCTTTGAAATACGTTTGACTTTCACCAAGAATTCTAAATTGGAACTGAATTTTACCTTCACATCAATAAAGGGAATTATAACTATAATTTTCTTTGTGCAAATATTTTGTTTGCGTAAGTCTGCATTTGATTACACCAGTAGGGCAGTTTGCCTTTCCAATATTTTAACACCATAATACCAAAAAGTTGTCACCTATTTTTCATCGCTAGTGTTAAGGAGAGAAGCATTAATATATAAAATTGCTAAGTTAAGTTTAGTAGTTAAAGTTACAACATGACGTGTAAAAGAGCGAGCTTAAGCCTATTTACAAAATACTAAATATTTTGATTTTGACCAGTTCTCGGGCCGTTCAAGATGATGTCGAACGTGTAGAGATATCTCTAAAAAAATAGCGGATGTCGAACGTAGGTACTTACATCAATTTCCGTATTCTCAAAATCTCACAATCGACATGTCTACTGAACTGGGTCAATTTTGTGACAAAACTTAGTGTGTTATTGTATTTTTATTTGTTCTGTCTTGCTTTGTTTATCACGAATAAATGCTTGAATTTGATTACACAAATATTGCTCGTTTAATAGTGAAATTACATAGCGCATTGTACGCGCGTCAGGTCTAAATGTCACTTTTTGCATGAGAAAATGACAGCGAAATTGTCCTAATGTAGTTCGAAAAAATACGTAGGTACCCTCTGAACAGCGAAATTGTGATGTTGCAGAAATGGATTGCTAATGCAGAGTAGTCTTACGGCACCCACGGAAGGAAGAAGATGGTGCTAATGTATCCCGGGACCACATGGGGTTTTAGAACTTTTGAAGAATATCTTTTTATACAACGACGGTGGCAAACAAGCGTATAGCCCGCCTGATGGTAAGCGGACACCACAGCCTACAAAAAACAAAACAAAGGTAAACTAATGAAATAATTATTTATTACAAAGGTATGAATCACCTAAGACGGAAGCTAAAATTATGATTGAACAAAGTTATGAGTATGTATCGAGTTACAGTTGTATTTACATATATAACTTAATGACATCTGTAGTGAAAGTTATTTATAGTTATACTAGCTTCCGCCTGTGACTTCGTCTGCGTATACCCGGCATGAAAACTATCCTATATTTTAATCCAGGTTATAAACTAGCTTCGTGCAAAATTTCTTCCAAGTCGGTTGAGCCGTTGAAGCGTGATTGAGTAACAGACATCTAAACATCCAAACTTTCGCATTTATAATATCAGTAGGATTTCTTAGCCTAGGTATTATTTTGCCTTTAATTTATGAAATTATTCGATGGAAATTTCAGTATCCTGATAAGATACTGAAAGTCTCCTACGGGTACTAGACGACTATATAATATAATTATAAGTCTATATTTCGGACATTAATATCCATATGTTATGTGTTGTCGTAAGTTTCTAATAAGTAAGACTCAGGAACAAAATAAATGGCCACACTTGGGACCCCCCCCCCCACGGCTTCGTAGGCGGGGTCACTGCCAACTAGGGTAAAGTGGTCGTCGATATAATGATTTTTTTACAGGTATCTTGCGAATAGCAAGTACTTGTAGAAGTTTTCTAGGCAAAAATAAGTTAATAATTTAAATTCGTAAACCATTTCTTTCAGTTTATCAACTGAGAATATTTTAGCGAAAAGTTGTAAGTAACTAGCGGCATTAAGTATTCTCTTGTAACTGTACTGCGAGACGAGTTGGAACATTTGGTCTAGAAGGTATTATAAATGCAAAATCCGTTTACTTTGGTAATTAATTTAATACCTACAAACTTATTATTAACTTTATATGTGTAACAAAATTATATTGACACTTGTTGTTGTTTACAGTGGTAATTTTTATAATTTAACACCTTGCCTAATCTAACCGCCAGCGTGTCGACGTCACCCCGCTTGGGTGCCTATTTCCTTTCTGAGGGACACAAGCTAACCCTAACCTACTAATAATACCATTGTTACGGTCATTTGTTGTTTTTTTACTGCCCCCTTGTAGCGAGCTTTTTTTTAAAGGTGTTAACTTAATACTTGTTTGAATAGTAACGTGAGTCGAAATTGAGCATAACTCAACCTGCCCTCCTGATTTCTTATTGAAAAGATACCGACGGGGTACTTCGTTAATAATTTTCCCTGGAGGCTTACAAATTTGAACTTTACTCCAAATTTAGTCGACATCTTAAATATTTGTGGACCGAACCCAAAGGACGTCTTGAGTCCCTAGTTTTCTCGTTTGGTAAGTTTTAGATTCAATCAAGTTCAAAGAGTCTTTCGTTTTCGTCCGTTGAAGTACTTCATTGTTCATTTGTTTGTTAATCTGGGATGAATCTTGCAAGTTAAATTTGACCCACTACCCGGTGACCGATTGAGCTGAAATCGGAATTCAGTACTTAACCGACGTATTGCCGATGAATGAGGGGTCGTTAGAAACGTCTCTTGAAAAGTATAGCCAGCAATAAATTTTATTTTCGACAGAAACTTATTTTTTGAAGGATCATGTTAAACATGACATTGTAGACGAGCGGGAAGCTACGTGACTTTAAATCTGGAATTCGAGGGTTCTTACCCTGGCCCTAAAGGTCTCCACCCACCGGACGCGTGTCGTGCGCGGCGCCTGTGCCGCACGTCTGCCGCGCGAGTGCTGCGCGTGTGCAGCGCGTGTGCCGCGAGGGCCCGCGCGGGCCCGCGCGTCATATCTCTCTCACTACCAACACATTTAATATGTATCTCGCTATCTTTATCACACTCAGCAGCGCGGGCCCGCGATAGAGATAGTGAGATACATATTAAATGTGTTGGTAGTGAGAGAGATATGACGCGCGGGCCCGCGCTGCTGCTGCGCCGCAGCCGCGGCACACGCGCGGCAGACGCGCGGCACACGCGTTGGTAACGCGTCACAGCCGCGTACCCCCGCGTTGCTATACGCCGCCCGCTTGCGGTGTGAATATACCGATTCAACCGCGCCCGACGCGCGCCGCGTACGTCACGCGCCGCGCACGACACGCGTCCGGTGGGTGGAGGCCTTTGCTCGTACCACTGGAATTATAAAAATACGATATATATTTCTTTATTTAAACATTATTGCACAAAACACAGAAATGTACAAATGACGAGCTTAATTGCAAATGGCATTACCTACCAGACCCCGTACCAGGGTCGGGCTTATCACGCGATAAGTGACAAGTTAAGTGCGTCGTCTCGTTCTATCGAACGGTGTCAGCCTGTGACGGACGCTCTATCTTATCACTTATCGCGTGACAAGGCCGACCATGATACGGGGGGGGGGGGGGGATTAATACTATATATATATATATTTGCATTCACGTTCTCGGAAACGGCTCTAACGATCTCGATGACAGGTTTACAGGGGCAAGAAATCGATCTGGCTAGGTTCACGTCCGGGAAAATTAGTTTTCTCCGTATCTTCTCTATTTTCATAGTTTTCCCTTTGGGTGGGAAGGTCAGACGGCAGTCGCTTTAGTAAAACAGATGCCGACTCCATGCCAAGAAAAAGGAATCCATGGCAACCCGCTAAGGCGATGCATTGGGAATTATCGCGTGCTTTGAAACGCCGTTCTGACTAGATTAAGAAACAATAAGGTCTGATTTTCAGATAGCTATATGATTTTTGACTATATGATTGTTTATCTGATTTTATCGATACACGATTGCTCAAAATTTTCTCGACAGAAAAATATTCCAAAGGTGGGTCTGTATTTTCATTTTTTTTCTCATCCTACTCAAACGATACATTATTTTACTATACAATAAAGTTGATAGTATAGTATTTTATCTCATCCAAAATCTCACTTTATGAAATTCAAATAAAGCAACTAAGTTAGGTATTTATCGAAATTCGTCGAGGGTTACATCTCTTTTTCTCGTGCGCGGAAGGCATCCGCGTGTCTCTGTCTAGGGGGCGTGTTCGACTCAAATCAAGGCATCCCCTTACCTATCCTTATCCACAGACCTCGTTACCGCTTATCTCTTACACGTTTTAATCGTATTTAAATGATGAGCTCCCATTCTTATGCGAGCGTAAAACAGATTCAAATGTGACTGTGATCAGAAGCGACGCATGAAAATGTGCCTCCAATCAGCGGCGTCGCTGACTTGCACTTTATCTTTACAGTTTGAGTTTGTTTGAATTTTCCTTTTTAACACAGTGATTAATTAGCTCACTCAGTTAACTTTGGTCGGGTTAAAACTTGCATTTGACGTGGGTACAGAATTTTAAATAATAGTACTTACTTACGTAAAGAGGTTGGGAGTTCACTGGATGCAAATTTATGAGTCCATTGTGCAAACGCTGAAAAAAGGAGCCTATTTACAACTCCGCGAATACTTAGACGATAAAGACGTATGACTGTCTGACTATTTTGACTTTGACTTTGATGCGGGGGTGGCGCAGGACCGGCGATCATTGTGGCACTCTTTGCGGGAGGCATATGTCCAGCAGTGGGCGTCTTTCGTCTGATATGATGATGTTGACAAAGAGCCTGTCTAACGAAACTGAGCCACCTTGAACTGGGGCGGAAATAAGAAATGGGTGAAAAAAATTGAGTCACAGACAGACACACTTTCGCATTTATAATATACAGTATAAGTATACAGGGTGATAAAACAGAACACACATACAGAACCTAAGTCGTAAACAGATTTTTTGTTTCTATTGCAGTATTACAAGGCAAATTCATTGAATTAACTGTAGAAGCAAATAATTAAACTTTATTGATAATAGTTTTAAATAGAGAAAACATCAGTAAAGACTTGGTCTGTAGCTTAAAGTGACAGTTTAACGTAGCAATTAGGGTGACCATGGTCCATGAGACTCAGTATATTTAAAACATTTTTTTTAGTTAACGAATTAACAATCATCGTTTACATATTTTTGCCTGTTGTCACGTCCACATGTTTAAACTAAAGTTAAACAGTAAGAAACACTTATTTATGTTCACGACTTTGGATTCAACCTGTATAGTATAGTATATAATATGGATTCATATTTCATGCCAACCACCATATTGCATGTCCGGTCACTCCCGTACTCTACATAGTCAATAGGTACTTATTAGTATTTACCTACTTGTAGGTATCAATTAACTAACCTTAACTGTAGTACCTATGTACATTGCCCAATCTCTCTAAATTCCCAACAGATTGAACTTCAATTAGACCCGAACTGTCTTAAGCTGAAAGATCATTAGTCAATGTAATCCATACTAATATTATTACAAGATAGTCTGTTTGTCTGTCTGTTACCTCTTCACCCTTAAACCGCTCAACTGATCTCTATGAAATTTGGTATAGAGATGGTATGAGTTCTGGGGAAGGACATACAATAGTTTTCATCCCGGAAATCATCCCTGACATGGGGGGTGAAAGTTTGTGTAGAGATATATCTAAACAAGTTTTACGCGGATGGAGTCGCGGGCAAAAGCTATTTTTGTTATTAATAAATAAATAAAATATATAAATATAAGGGGACAATCTTCCTCAAATCAACCTAGTCCCATAGTAAGCTCAGTAAGGCTTGTGTTATGGGTACTAGACGACGATATATATAATAGATATAAATACTTAAATACATAGAAAATATCCATGACTCAGAAACAAATATTCATGCTTATCACATAAATATTTGCCCTTACCGGGATTCGAACCCAGGACCTTCAGCTTCGTAGGCAGCGTCACTACCCACTAGGCTAACCGGACGTCGAATAAAGACTTTTTGGAGATATATCTAAACAAGTTTTACGCGGATGGAGTCGCGGGCAAAAGCTATTTTTGGTATTAATAAATAAATAAAATATATAAATATAAGGGGACAATCTTCCTCAAATCAACCTAGTCCCATAGTAAGCTCAGTAAGGCTTGTGTTATGGGTACTAGACGACGATATATATAATAGATATAAATACTTAAATACATAGAAAATATCCATGACTCAGAAACAAATATTCATGCTTATCACATAAATATTTGCCCTTACCGGGATTCGAACCCAGGACCTTCAGCTTCGTAGGCAGCGTCACTGCCCACTAGGCTAACCGGACGTCAAATAAAGACTTTTTGGCTATAAAACGATCATGATCACTCATACACTTACGAGTATAGCTATGGACTAATTAAGAACTTAGTAAATCTGTGCCGTGGAACTCGTGAACCTGGCTGTCTATATTTTATTTTTCTAATTTCCAAGACCTAAATCCATAACTCTTCAAAAAAGATTATATAATTACTAGCTTCCGTCCGCGTGTAACTCGTTTATATCGCAGCTTCACACAAACTTTTACCCCCCCATTTCACCCCCTTAGGGGATGATTTCGGGGATAAAAACTTTCCTATGTCACTCTCCATCCCTTCAACTATCTCCACTTAAAAAATCACGCCAATTCGTCGCTCCGTTTTGCCGTGAAAGACGGACAAACAAACAAACAATCACACACATACACTTTCCCACTTATAATATTAGTATGGATTGAACCAGCATGTCGATCACGTAACGCATTGTACGTACGTTAGTTAGATCTGGATGTCAATATTTATATGGTAAAATGATAATTGCACTAACGCGTGTTCGACACGTTACAAGGATACCCTTCAACTCACAAAATTTCAAGAGAGTCAGTTGAGACATGCGACCTGTAGAGGAGAACAGACGGACAGCCAGACAGCGGGACATCGGGACATCCATACGAAAGATTTGACCAAGCTGAAACGGAGAGCTTGGTTAATCTTGGTCAATAATCTATGCTAACGGACTTAACCAAGTAAATAAAAATAAATTAGGGTAAATATTTTCCATTGCTTGTAAGTACTTATTAAACAGAGGGGTAATCACGAACGTTCCAAACGTGCGTTAGGACAATTTAACTGCCATTTTTCCATATCAAAAGTGACATTTAGACTTACCTGACGCGCGTACAATGGGTTACTATTACGTCATCGACCTTGTAGGTCAGTATTAAAACAAATGGAATTGTGCTTCACATTGTTATCCTCGTATTCTAAGAAGTAGGTCCCTAGAGAACTAAACCCCCGACATTTTCATTTCAAAGTCAATTATCTCAAAAACGTGTGAACAGATTTTCATAAAACATGGCTAAGAACACTCGGGATCAAATTCGCTATGACACAAAACAAACTGCATTCAAATCGGTCCATCTGTTAGGGAGCTACGCTACCACAGATACACACAATACACAGACAGACACGTTAAACTAATAACACCCCTCTTTTGGCGTCGGGAGTTAAAAAGTAGGTCCCCAGAGAAAAATAAGGGTTACTCCCCTCACGCGATTAAACATATAATAGTATTTTTATTTTGTAGATAAATAAATAAATATTTGGGGACAATTTGCCACAAATCGACCTAGTCCCAAACTAAGCAAAGCTTGTACTATGGGTGCTAGACGACGATAAACATACTTATATAGATAAATAAATACTTAAATACGTAGAAAACATCCATGACTCAGGAACAAATATTCATGCTCATCACACAAATAAATGCCCTTACCGGGATTCGAACCCAGGACCTCTTGCTTCGTAGGCAGGGTCACTACCAACTAGGCTAAAGCGGTCGAGATATAATAAAGATGCAATAATTTAATTAATAAAACTCTTACTAATCAAAATAAATTGATGGTGAAGGAAAACATCGTAAGCAAACCAGTTAAATCCCAACAAGGTTATGTTTTCCCTCTAGCTTCTGGTAGTCGCTTTCGTAAAAGTAGTACCTACACCAATTCTTGGGATTAGACGCCGAACCGGACCCGGGGATCAATTAGGGTTGGTACAAACGGCAAAACGCTAGAAAGATGATGTCTAATTAATTAAATAAAATCGCACATACTTGAGTCTTTTATTAAATTTTAAAACCAGTAAAATTCAATCGTTAGATACGACTATAGGAATAACTAAGGTCCAAGAGCGCTGTTATAAGCTAGATAATTTGATGAATCTAAAATTTACAATATCTAGAAATGGCACTGAAAATTTTACTTCCTATGCATTATCCTTTTTGGGGCAAGCGTGAATTGATGTACTTTTGCATTTCAATTGTGAAAACCTCATTCGTACGAGGCAATCCGACCTTCACAGCAATCCGACCTTTATCTATCAAAGAATAACAAACGCAGGCCCACTTTGTGAAAAGCATTCACTAAAACGAAACACTATTCGAGAACCTGAAAACGTTCAATCCCAACGCTGAAATTCTAAGAAAAAGGTGCGTTCAAACAAAGCCGACACGAGTTCGGTGCAATGAAATTTTTCCTACAAGACGTCAGTGGAGGGGCGGGGGAGTTTCAGGAAAGATAGGACCAAGCCAGTCTGTGCGCGGTTGCCGAAGCGAGCGGTCGTGTGCTCGCCTGTCGCAAATCCCCCGAACCTACCCGTTATTTTAATAAACAATAGTTTTAACCAGATATGTGATGTGCGTGGCTCTTGAGTTGAAGTGAGTTTTATTTTGTTTTCTGACGTGAGGTGCTAAATTCCGTTAGGTAAGTGACAACTTTTTAAATTAATTATCACGACTCTGTCAATATTTTCGGTCGTTTTAGGATAGCGAACGAAATGACTTGTTTGTACGTAGTAAGCGTTTAAGGTGATGTCACTGTATCGTAACCCGGCGTTCAGCAATATCACAGAATAGTAGGTGTCAAAGCGAAGACGTAAATTGGACGGTTTTTGTTTCGTTCTAGGGTTTTATTTTTCTTCTGAATGAGATAAAAAATGCTAGATAAGAACCGCCTAACATTCTGTGCAATATAGATATAATATACTTACTTAATTAACAACACAATTTGCCCAAAAAAAATCAATTTAGTTGAGTTTACTTTTAATTCGCTGTTCTACAAACCGGTACCTTGAAGTATAAAAGTGAATTAAATGATCATAATAATTATACAAATTAATTAAACTGGACATAGTTCTAGTAAATGAAAAAATCTATATAGCTGTTCGTTTGTCAGTTAGGATATTGATAAAAATGATTGTATTACAGTAGCCATCTGAGCTATTTCACGAGTTTATTCCTTCTTAAAACTTTGTTTACGTGAGATTGTTACATAAACAAACCGATTTCGGCATAGATAAGGTAAACGTCCTAGTCCTCGACGTGGCACTAGTGTGTGACATGGGCTTTTATGTCAAACTGACATGGCTTAAATTCGAATAAAGAAAAATTACCTTACTTTGAATTAAGCTCATATTGCTTTAACGTAAAGTGCCCTTGTTATTCACTAGTGCAATGTCGAGGACTAGGCCGTTTACCTTCGTTCGTTAAAAAAAAACACTGAATGTCATAAGACGTACGTTTATGAACCATAAAACACAGAATAAAACTATCCGTTTCCTCGTATTTTAACGGAAATTAATCGCGTTTTGTTCCCGGTTGTGCCCCTAAAGGAGCTCGGAATCCACCTTGACACCTATTCCCACGATTTGGCATAGGCACTAGTTTTACGAAAGCGACTGCCATCTGAACTTCTAAATCAGAGGGAAAACTAGACCTTATTGGGATTATACCGGTTTCCTCAAGATGTTTTTTTTCATCGAAAAGCTAACGGTAAATATTATTCCGTACATAAGTTCCGAAAAAAATAAGTAATAAAAAACATCATGTGTGAAAATCGTGAAAGTTTAAATCTACACAATCCGTGCTTCCGTGCTTTATTACCGAGCATACAGGTAAAAGAGACTTATTTCAAAAGCATTATTATAATATAAACGATTGTCATTGATAAGGAATATTTGGCATTGATAACTGCAGCGAGCAATCTATCAAAAAATAAATAAAATGGCTTTCTACACTCTTTTTACACGAATGCCCAACGAAAAGGAGTGTAATGTTCTTTATATTCATTCTACGTACAGAGAAGGCTTCTGTAATTATTTGCAGATTCTGATAATCTTATCTCATCTCGGTTACAAAAATTTCAAGTGTGGTTGGGTTAGGTCAATATTTAATGTAGAGGTAAAACCCTAGGGAAGGGATAGCGATCTACTAATGCTCACAAATGTGTATGCCGTTGGGTCTTACCCTGACCCCGTCGATACATAAGGGTAAGGCTTGTGATTTTCAACATTATTCATTGGGTGATCATCTTGAATCAAGTGATTTAAAAAAAAACCGTTAACTAATCAACTGTTACTTGATGTTTGGGTGAGGACCAAATTCTTGGCCAGTAGTTGGCCTATTTAATTGATAGTAGTTAAAAAATTCCGTTGTGACACGAAAATTAGCCATACATTTTCTATGGTTAATTTTCGTGTCACAACGGAACTTTTTAACTACTACCAATTTACGACGCTAACTACTGGCCAAGAATTTGGTCCTCACCCGTTTATGAAAATTATAGTTGATATATTACTGACGCTTGTTCGAAATGTTACGCATTTAACCTGCCAATTAGACTGTATTTAAATAAATACTTAGTCTAAGACTAAACGTTAAAACTATGTGTATTATCTTGAGATTAACTCATTCTTCGGGCGGTAGAATTATCAAGTCTGGATTCGGCCAACGATGGGAGTTTAGTCCATGATTAATCTGGCCCTCTTTGAGTATTTTATTTTATGCATTCCTTTTTTACGTGCTTTTATTTAGTTTCATCTGTGACAGAACTACATAAAAGTCTATTTTTTCATGTGGTAGGAGGCAAACGAGCAGACGGATCACCTGTCTATAATTAAATCTTGCAAGTTAAATTTGACCCGCTTGCCGGTGAGCGATTCAGCTGAAATTTTAGGTTAAGTATAGTTTTGATGACAATTCAATAATTATGGTACCATCAACCTGATCTGACGATGGAGACAGAAGGTGGCCACGGGAATTCAGTACTTGACCGACGTAACCCTGTTGTGTTCGGGCTCGTTACAATCGTCTCAAAGAGTAGTTGATGACGGTGTACAGAAAATTACAGTTGGAATAAAAGCTTGTACCAAAAATTCTATTTTTGACATACTTATATGCCTCGTTGGTCGCAAATAAGAAGCCCTCCTGACGGTAAACGGTTACCGTAGCCTAAGGACGCTTGCTTCAGGGGGACTCGCCTTCGCGTTGGCCCCTTATGCGAAAACATCACATTGGAACTTATTCTTACCAGTTTAATGAGTTTGCATAGTACGATCAAAAAAATTACACTATGTTTTTGATCATTGAAAAACGTGCCGATTCCTGTTTCCCTACAAAACTTCATATATTCCAATATTTAGCTTTCGCGAAAGCAAGTAGCTTTGACAAAATTATAGTTTAACATCATAATCCAGGAACCCACTCGCCTTCGTGAAAACAAAAACTGTACTGACTGCGTGCAATAATCTGAATACTGGTCAGTAACATAGTCATTAATAGTACATTACGTAACTAGGGCGGTGAATTCGTGAATGCCCCAGATCGCAGGTGTTTATAAATAATATAAATATGCGCTCTGGGGCTTTACGAATTACCGCACGTGATGAGTACAAAATTTTACGTCTTCACCTGGCCACCAGGCGAGTTTTCCCGTACGCGCAGCGTGCAGTAAAACTCGCATTATGGCCAGGTCTGAAGTAAAGATAATTACGATATTTACAGAAGAACCATCGATTAAATCATTCACAAAGTTTATTAAAAAAGAAATAAATAGTCTAAAAAAGTTTAATAACACATAAACGTTCAACGGAGCAAAGTTTGTCCGTATTGGATCTTTAATTTTTGACATTTCGTAAAATTCCCGATTTGGCTATCAGTCAAAAGCTCTAAATATAGAGTGTTTCAAAAATACCTCGAAAGCCGAAAGGGGGTTAAAAGGTCCCTTGTAAAGAGTCTATTGGCAATATTTTATTTTAATATATTTTGAAGCTGAAGGTCCTGGGTTCAAATCCCGGTAAGAGCATATATTTATGTGATATGCATCAATGGTTTCTGAGTCATGGAAGATTTCTATGTATTTAAGTGTTTATATCGTCGTCTAGTACCCATTACACAAGCCTTACTAAGCTTACTATGGGACTAGGTCGATTTGTGTAAGATTGCCCCCTTATATTTATTATTATTATGTATTAATATTTGAAAAGCGTTATCCAAAAGAAAAGTCATACACAAGAAAAGGATTTGGATATAACATAAAATTATTAGCGTTGAAACGCAGCCCTGAAAACATGAAACTAAAGAGTAGACTACCCAGAAAGTTATTTACATTTTTACCTAATTTCCTCTGAGAGATAAATGACAACATTTATAACTGAGTTAGAGTATATGCTCATGTTCCTCTATTTATGACGAATTGGTAACAAGAGCACGAAACAGTATTTCAGTTGTGAAATGTAATATGTTGATGAAAATTTATTGAGGTGACTTGTAATTGACGCCAGACTTTATCTTCTGTTTTTTTAAGTACTTTAAGCTATTTGATTTCCCATCATTGAGATTGCATGCCTTATAAGAATAAAATGGTTTAATTATCTTTAAAGTAGGTACACATGATATACAGTAGCCTTTCGTACCACGCCTACAGCGGCGCTAGAAGTCCTACTGGACCTACCGCCACTTCACTTGGTGATTAAGTCAGAGGCGCGGAAATCGCTCTACAGATTAAGAACTCTTGGACTGTGGAGCGACAACAAACCGAAGACTAAACACACAAACATGGAGACTGATGGTTTCTTAGACAGAATAACAAGCATGGGAAGTGACAAAATGCTACCCAAGTTTGTATTCCATAGGAACTACACAACAAAAGTTCCATCCAGGGCTGAATGGGCCGAAGGTCTAGAACCGCCTAGGTCTGGTATCGAAGACAGTATATGGTACACGGACGGATCTAAAATGGGATCCGGTACGGGAGCAGGCATTTATGCGAATGACTACAGTAGTAGTGTAAGCATGGGTAGTTTGGCAACCGTCTTCCAGGCGGAGACATACGCCATAATTGCATGTGCACAGGAGAATATAGACAGGCAAACCAGAGGGCAGACCATCTATATACTCAGTGACAGTCAAGCGGCCCTTAAAGCACTTACGGCGCCGAAAGTGGAATCTAGACTAGTCTATAACGGCGTCCAGGCACTGAACAAGCTTGGAAAGCATAATAAGGTGCAACTAGTTTGGATACCAGGGCACGAGGGCTTCATCGGCAACGAAAGAGCGGATGAGCTTGCTAGAGGGGGGTCTACAAACCACTTTGTAGGTCCAGAACCATTTGTGGGACTCTCGCAGGGAACCATTATTTCGGCCTATAAAGCCTACGCCAAAACCAAACACCAACACGAGTGGAGGAATGAGGCGGGCTTAAGGCACTCTAAGCTCTTCATAGAAGGAGTGGACTCGGGCTGGACTAACAAACTCTGGAAATCCAGTAGGAAGCAGCTCAGAATCATATCTGGGGTGTTCACAGGTCACTTCGGGGTCAAGGACCTCTTGGCCAAGATGGGACTATCGGGCAGTTTAGACTGTAGAATGTGTGGCGAGGAGGATGAGACTATGGAACACTTATTGTGTGAATGTCATGCCCTTGCCAGACAAAGAATGAATTACTTCGGTAACGGTTATCCGCAACCAAAGGAATTCAAGGTACTTCCGCTGAGCTGCATCATCCGCTATGTGGAAATGATGGAGCGAAGTTGGGAGTAGACATAAGGAGAGGGCAAATGCACAAAAGATCCCACTGGGTCGAAGTGCATCCGAAAGGGCCCTCATCTAGATAAGATAAGATAAGATAAGATAGCCTTCTGTTAAAATAATCTATGAACATACAGTTTGATTGATGTGACAGGTTATTAGGGTTGCCACTTATTTTGTTAAATAAATATTTTCTTTTTCATAGGACATTATGAAACACGCTGTATTATGTTCATTGCAATTCGGCAATGGACTTAAACATCCCTATTTTTAATAATTAATTTGGTAAAGGCTGCGGAATCCTCTCAAAACATTACCAACGTGAGAACTTAAATCGGTCGTATTTCGAGTTACGCAGCCGAGGGAGTTTCCTGAACGGTCACGTTGAATAAACAATTACGTAGTGACGTTTGCTCCGGAAAAAGAATCATTTCGCAATGTTCACCGCTTTGCTTGGAAATATTTTTAACTTATTGTGATGATGTCGTTCACGACAGCCGTCGACGGCGAAATCCTGAACTAATTGAATGTGTAAGTTATTATTTATTATTTGCGTGCATGGGCGCGAGAGTGACTTGCACATCGGAACTTGGTTTTGGAGCCCCGGTGACGTGAAAATATGTAGAGAATACTTGGAAATAATTTTGAGTTCTGAAAACCGTACCATTACCTTTTTTTATTCAAGTTGAAACGAGTATGCCCTTTGGATTTTCCAAAATTATTTTAAAAAGAACAAAAAAATCGTAGAAACAAAAAAAATTGGATGCTGGATAAGATAGTAAATCGGATCCAACCTACCTGTTTTTAATTTGGATGGACCAAAAACCAATCAGCAAGTCAAAAACCTTATAATACCTATATACACTAGCTGTCCGCGCGGCAGCGCCCGGCGCAACCGAAGAGTATAATATAACCATGTTCAAACCAAAATCTCCGAAACTACTTAAGTATGTATAGTGGAATGAACCTTCGATATGAATATAGGTTATATTTAACCCGCGACTCTACTCGCGTTTTAGGCACTTGTCCCACCGCCGGCGAGTAGCGAGTACCCCCATAGTAATTCTTACTCGCGCGGGTAAAAGCGAGTAAGAATGACTATCAGAGTACTCGCTACTTTCTAGTCAAGCGGGCTGCATGTATAATATTCGTTAAGCTCAGATTTTCAAGTATTCCTTTCACATAGCTATGTGTAATGATGTAATATAAAAAAGAGGTAGATAGGTTATAAGCGCTCCAAACGTGTAGCTGTCAGATGTGGTGGCCATTTTTAAGCACGGAATTTCGTATAGACAACGAATTTACCACATTGAATTTTACCACATGATAGTTTCATGACTTAACACTTTCTCAACGCGACTAAAATGGAGCAATACACCAGAAACCGACAGAACCCGCTAGGTGCGTAGGTTTATAGCAACTGCCCGCCTAGCGGGCTGAGCCGGCATCTGAGCAAACATTACGAGTGCCTACCAGGCGGGTTCTTGGTTGCGAACGTGTTAACATCATTTAGATAGCAGTCGCTTCCGCAAAACTAGTGCGCCAAATGGGATTAGGTGTCAAAGCGGACCCCAAAAACGATAGGAAGATGATGGTATTACTTTACTTGTCGTCTCGCTAGTTATATTAGCTTGTTACTCTCTATGCGGGCTACCCCAGATCACTCCCATTAAAATTGATTGGGTACGCAAAGGGATATGTATTATAATCTATCTATATTCTACGTATGTCGGTTACCCGCACATATAGCAAGATGAGTACATGCAATAGGTATTGCTTGTATGGTTTGTTGCAATGTTAGGGCCGTTATAGACAGGCTGCATTACCGGGATTCGAACCCGGACCTCCGAATTCGTAGGCAGGGTCACTACCAAGTACCAGCTAGGCTTCACAGAGGTCGTTAAATATATGAGTTAGTTTTGTTTTATATATGTAAAAGATCAAGCTAATGAGAGGGCATGTAATGTAAACATAGTTAGTCCCGAAGGCTTAACCGCTTTACTACGTGCACTGTACGCTAAATGGCGTATTAAACCAAGCTGCATAACAGGACCAACCTAAAACATTAACAGGTTAATGACCTTACTAATGTTAGCAATCAAGCACATCAGGGATTGTTGCACTAAATACATTTTCAGACCATTAATTGAACGTCATTACTCGACCGCGATTCGTTTGGCTGGTGGAGGTGATAGTTTTGCCAAACATTCCTGAAACATTCAATTAAATATTTGACCTTTTATGTTCGCATGACTGCGAAGTTTCGTTTCGGGTGCAGCGAAACGTTCTAGTGGAATTTGCCTGTAATGAAATTTCATATAAAATTGGAGAGCTGCAAAGTGATCTCCTTTTGTTTTATGTTCACTTGAAACAACATCATGGTGTTCAGCCATAAAAAAAACGTTGCCCGTTTGTGAGAAGGACTCGGACGGAACTATGGACTGCCTGCCTAGTAGAGTCAAGTGCAAAAATATGTATCGATAATATCCTATCATAAGTCATATATTAGTACCAAAACCTTAAGCACCCATTTTTTACACTTGACTGTACTATCTATATATCCATATATATATAATAATAATAATGTCGTCTATATGACACCCGGCAGGCTATCCCTTATTTCCCAGCCTGTATAGTAATATACTTACTTACTCGTATTACGGTCAAGCGTGTGTGAATTGATGACTATGCCGTTCCGAAAACAATTGCGGTTGAATAATAAATGTATTGTAAGCTTACACTGTACTGAACAAATAAATGGAATGAATAAATATGGCGCTAGCAGCTGTCATCCCATGGATAACTGTCAAAATTACCGTACAATTCGATTTTCACTAATGTATTTTACGATAACTGTTGGTTTGAAAAAAAATACGTCTCTCTTGTCGATTACATGGTACCCAACATATTCACTGCCAGGGACCCGTCTAGCGGGTGCCTCTGCCTATGACCGCTACTTAAGGCCTTCGCCCGCTGCGACTTTTTGTAGTGATGCAGTCGCGATGCAGTCGCAAATGGCACAACTTTATATAAAACGATGTATTTACATACATACATACGTACATTCACGCCTTTATTCCCAAAAGGGATAGGCAGAGCACATGACGATGTATTTAATTGGTATAAATACTTAAAATCGTAAACGTCATCGAAGCCTCAGGCACAAATATTGAATGATCACACAAATATTTCCCCTTACCTTAATTCAAACCAAGGAGCGACCCACTAGGCAAACCCGAGGAGTAATTATACGTAACATTTAGAATGAGCGGTAGGACATTTTCCCATACTAATAATGTCGTTTAGATCTACCTGACGAACGCACGAAGCGTTACGCAATCGCCCAGCTGGTCGTCAAATCTATGCTTACACTTTTTAGGGTTCCGTAGTAAACAAGGACAACAAACCCTTATAGTTTCGCCATGTCCGTCTGGCCGTCCTTTTTCGGCTGAGCTCAGTAACCTTTACAACTAGAAAACTGTAATTCGGCATGGGTATTTAAATCAATCAAGCCGACAAAACAAGAATAAAATGTATAAAAATTTTTTTTGGGGGTACCTTTGCTACACCTAAAGTGGGGATGTAATTTTTTTTCTTGTTAAACTCATAGTGTGGGTTATCGTTGGATAGCTTGTTAAAAAAAAATGGGTTTCGTCATAGGATTTTTCAAATTAGTGATTTGTTTGCAAGACATTGGGTTTTAAAGCCCAAATATTTGTTCGAGTCCTGCCGGCTAAATGGCTGCTACTGGGAATGTGAAAATAATCATGGCAGTAGTACATATAATGAATTTAAAAGGGAAACTATCACGGCTAAGTAGGTATAACTAGTTCCCGAGTAATAGTCGACCAACTAAAAATGTACTTAGAAAGGTCATCTTTCGTACAAATTCGGCCGACCCAACCATTTAGTTATATAGCGCGTTCGTGTCGATGTAACTAAGAAATACAGGCAACTACGAAACCCTACACTGCGCGTGGCCCGACACGCACTTGGCCGTTTTTTTATAAGCGTAGGCGGCTTTATGAGGCGGAGATGTTACTTGTCGTTTCGAGTTGGGTCCCAAATATTCACTGGATGACAAATTAGGCAAAATGATAACCATTTATCTTAAACAGAATAGACGGGCACACTCAGCTCATCGCATCAACGTCAACACATTTTTGCAGATTAAAAGCTTTCTTAATATTCACCCGCATTTTTCCGTTTGAGAAAAAATCAAATTATCCGTTCGTTCGGGTATAAATCGCAAAAATTCCCATTACAATATAGGCATAACTTATTGTTTTTTAAAACATTCACTGCCAAGAACCGCTACGCGCTACGGTCGTAGCCGATCCCAGCGTTTTCCTCGTATGTACCGGAAAGTGGCTACGGCGTAGGCGCCCGCTAGGCAGGTTCCTGGCAGCGAAAGTGTTAACAGATACTAAGGAAATTAAAACAAAACCCAGATACTTATTCACACATTACTCAAATTAACATAATATAAAACTAGTGGCTCCTAACTGTAGAAATGTCGCCAGTGTTTAAAAAAAAAACTTTTCAAAAAAGAGCTATGCGACGTTTTAAGGAGAACAGTCGAACAGACGCCGGACATACGAAGGAAGATGCTCAAGCTGAAATGTTGAAGATCGTTCGCTTCGCTCGCTCGTTCAAAAATACAAACATAACAAGTAAGACTAAAGTAGCAACACGTCTTTTGCCTTTGAATAAAGAGTTCATGCCCAGAAGATTTTGACTCTGGTTTTGCTAATATGTATTTTGTCGAATGCTAAGGAATTAAATTAGATCAAAAGGTTCAAAAACTGGGGAGTTATTTTACCGGACTGCCTGTGGGTATGGAGCTAATGTTCAATTTTGTCGACGGATATATGTTTATCAAAGGGAATTTTACGTTTTGGTATGTTGATTCAGTTAATGGTTTCATGATTTATTAAATTGGGTTTCATTGAAATCGCAAAAGAAGAGACCCAACTCTTAATAAATACGAAATTAGATAAATATGAGAATGAAAGGAGAGGCCTTCATTTTAACATTCGCAATTATAACTGTTCTCGTTGTTATGTATGTTCCTAATTTAACTATATTTTAGTTTTTTTTATAATATTTTTTATGACCAAGATAAACTTACAAAAATGAACCTATTCCGAGGCGACGATATTCATACTTTTATTATACATAAAATGTTTCAAATGACATCTATTTCAAAATCGACATTAAATATAAGTACAAGGCAAAAAATACTGAAATACGGAGCGACGAATTGACGTGATTTTTTAAGTGGAGATAGCTGAAGAGATGGAGAGTGACAAAGGATAGTTTTTATCCCTGAAATCATCCCCGAAGGGGATAAAATGGGGGTGGGGGGCTAAAAGTTTGTACAGAGCTGCGATATAAACGAGTTCCACACGGACGGACTCGCGGGCAGTTCTGCTAGTAGAAATATAAAAACAAAACACGAAAACACAATTCTTTATTTCTTAAAATATAATCTGAGGATTCTAAGGGATGCAGCCTCCCTTCCCTGTAAGCAAAGAAATGCTTGTGTTGGGAGACAGCGTTCTTCCTTAGGTAACATGAGGATACAATTTATAGTTCAGATTCCTAAAGCAATTTTAAATTAATATTTATCTGCAATAGGTTGTTGTGGAAGACAAAAACAATTGTTAGTACGAGTACCAGCCCCCTGTAGCTACCCAGTACGTCAGCCTTTTGGGTATATTTAATGCAAAATGTACCGAATTGCACCTCAATCGAACCGATTATAGTAAATGCAAATCGATTGCAAGATTCATATCGTAGCTGGCTTATTAAAAGCAGCGTATCTATTTATATCAAATTATCTAAAGTTGACTTGGGAGTCTCATTTCCTCTCTTTTTGTATTTGTCTTTATCAGGGGACCAATGCGCCTAAACTTGAGTAGAATCGGTTTTGTATCGATTGTCTCGCTCTCACCCCCTCGCTCTCACCCCGTCGCACTCTAACCGAATTCATGCATATTCGATTTGTCGTGTCCTGACGCAGAACAATATCGGTACTATTACTTATGCGGTGCCTAGGTACGGTTAGATTATTGACATTCATTCAGCACAAATGGAAAATCGTTAACACGAAATTGGACAAAGAGTAATTATGTTAAAAGTGAATTTGGTGAAAATGTTATTGTGCCTTTATTTGACTGATTGACTTATTGTTTTGTTGTTAAAAATGAATTAAGCCTAAATGGAATTGCTTCCAGTATGAAATAGGTTCATATTAATTACGTGCAGACTGAATGTTGTCTAATTTAAAGAACTATTGAAATATAATATGAAAATCGGCTATTTTGTACAAAATTCATGAATGACGTACTTATTTATTGCTGATTTGTCATATTTATGAAGTGTACGTAATCCCATATGGATGTATTTCTACTGTAACATTTGTTTCTCAATCTTGGATGTTTTCTATGTACCTATGTTAAGCTTGTAATCTATGAAATGTATCGTCGTCTAGTACCCATAACACAAGCCTTGTTAAGCAGACTATAGCTCTATTTCGATTTGTATTACATTGTCCGTTAATAATTATTGATTCTTATCCAATAGGTTTATCCAAACATACCCCTTCTAAAGCAACTATTAAAAACAAACATCTCCAAGAACAAGACTCTCCAATTTCTGAACTTCGGCCCATTTGAATATTAATTTATCCTGGATACTTTTCCGTTAATTAATTTCTTTGATAATCAAACTTAAAAACAACTTGTAATTAAATCAACATTTCTAGTAATCCGAACCAATATGTCGTACATTCGTCGACTAGAATTGCTTGATCTCTGCTTCAGCGTGTTCGGTAAAGGAATACAGAGGGTTTACATAGCTTTTGGGGTTCTACGTTTATTGGTGCTGCTTGAATACAACGCGTTTCGTCGAAAATTTGTTTTTTTTGTCTCTAAAACCGGGATTTGATTGAGGAGCGAAGTTTGCCTGAATTTCATGCTTGAAATTCGTTGATCAGTCATATCTAATATTTGTACCGTTATCCGTGAAGGGAAACGTGATTTTAATTAGCAAAATAAAACTGAAGTTCTACTGAATATAGGTACGTATCGAATTATTGACATTTCCATGTATGAAAATGAATGAAGCAAGAAAGGTTTGTCGAGATCGTATAGCAATTGGGATTTTGTGATCTCTGTCTAAACCTTCGGGATATAGGGGTGATTTTATGTATGTCCATAACATGGCTTATGTCCAGAAACCTAATACGTATATGGACTGACTACAATTCACCTAGAATTTTTTTTTGTCGTCTTTTATCAGGCCGACGTCTTGGAATGTTTTTTATAATATTTTAGAGGAAATAAGTTCAATTTGAGCACTTTAAGGTAAACACCCTAGTCCTCGACGTTGCACTATTATTTACCCAACTGCCGAAGGAGAGGAGGGCTTTGTTTTTCGAGCGTATGTTTATATTTATGTATGTAGGAGGTGCACTGGAAATTATCGCGTGCGTTGAAACGCCGTTCTGACTAGATTAAGAAACAATAAGGTCTGATTTTCAGATATATATGATTCTTGACTGTATGATTGTTGATCTGATTTAATCGATACATGATTGCCTAAACTTTCCTCGATAGAAAAGAAATCCAAAGTTGGGTCTTTATTTTCCTTTTTTACTCAGCTGACTCAAAAAATACATTATTTTACGACAGAATCCAGTTAATAATAGTATAGTATTTTATCACACCCAAAATCTCACTTAATTATAATTATAATATGAATAGTACTACTAGTTATAGTACTATTAATAATTAAAATATAAATAGCACTTCACTAAGTTCGGTATATTTATCGAAATTTGTCCAAAAAAACCATTCCCGAAGAGTGTTGCATATCTTTTTCTCGTGCGTGGGAGGCATAATAAGCGTGTCTCCGTCAGGGGGCGTGGTCGACTCGAATAAAGGCATCCCCTTAATCTACTAAGTTCCAACATTATAAGCACCTTGATATTTTACTGTAAGCCTATGAATGTAATTATTAAGATATAAATAAATAGTGAATAAAGAAAAATCTAATTTAACCTATATTGCTTTGACATCTAGTGCCCATATCACATACACTAGTGTAATGAGCTAATGAGGATGATGGATACCGTAATTGTGATCAGTCTTATTTGCCCTACAGGGTGAGATGACCCTCTGGCACACAATAACTGGCGCCGCAGGGCTGAATACAAATAACTCATCATGTACGGTCCATATAATCTCGGTAAAGGCTAGCTAGATAAACTGGGTACTTAAGTCGTTTGAATAAGGTCAACTTGAAGAGGTTTTTTATGTAGTATAGCTCCGACCACTGCTCAATATACGCTGATGTATCGTATACCTACGCAGTGACGGGATTTATGCGTTACGTTATTACCCATTTGGACGCCATTCTTCTCGTACAAAAATGACGCCTAGATGCCAAGGGTTTTTGCAAAAAAGTGTGGATATGAACCTTCGCCGAAAGCATGAAAATTAGTTTGACAGTGCTCGCCATGAGACCTATATAGGTGTTCTTGGTGCCGGCGATCAAAGGGTTAACGTGGGCTCTATCCACACCAGCCCCGCTATTCTGTAACTAGGTTTAAGCTCACCTCATCGCTGACGCCGCGGTATGTAACTAAGCGTAGGTAGTGGTCTAGCTTCGTTAGGCGTGACGGGTGGGGTGATGCGCAAGAGCGCGTAAAGAATAACAGCCCCTGGGCTCAGAAAACAAAGCTGCGTAGACGCTGCAGTGATGTGACTCATGCTTCAGTTTTCTCCATACAAATTTAGTTTGTTTCTCATTTTAAATCGACAAGCTAGAATAACATGAAGCTGTTTATACACAATGAAATGGGATCTACAATATCTAGTTTCTGTAGCTAAAACAAAAAAAAGAAAAAACAGACTGATCAGAACGTTTTCATACAAAGTGCTTAATAGCTTATTTTTTATTATACATATTTCTATATGCTTCCACTATATGCATGCAACGACTCCTCCAGTATTTCGGACACGTGGCCCGACGAGAACCTGGTAGCCTGGAAAAACTCATCGTTGTGGGGCACGTGGAAGGCAAAGGGAGCCGTGGAAGATCACCAACCCGTTGGACCGACGCAGTAAAGGAAATCTGCAAAGGAAACTTGCAGACGTCTATCCGGATGGCCGAAAACCGATTAGCCTGGAGAGCATTAGTGCGCAAAATAACGACCTCGTGTAGTCACGACCCTCAGTCATGAGGAAGCGACGGAGAAGAAGAAGATATTTCTATAATGCTGCGCTCCAAAAGTCAAATAGTCGATGTAACTCGGAAGTCAGCCAAGTTGAAGTGGGTCTGGGCTGGTCATGTCTGCCGCATGCCGAGTGAACTGTGGGCCAAGATCGCCACTGAATGGCAGCCCGACAGCTCGAAACGGATACGTGGCAGACCTCATCGACGATGGCGAGACTTTAAAAAGAATGGCCAGAAACTGCTGAGAATCGGGAAGACTGGTAAAAGTGGGGGGAGGCCTTTACCCAGTAGTGAGACACCACAGGCTCACATAATATTAATTAATAATATTTATATTATAAATTATACTCAAGTCGAGTGCCCGGGACTCTTAAAATATGCATTGGTTATGTGAATTGTGAATGTTGAGGTTGACAATCATGAATATCATGATATTATCATTTAGGCTAAAGTGGTTAGTGGCGGAACACCTGAGGTACAAGCCGATACCCACCGGCTTGGCACAAAAATTTTTTTAGGCAGACTTATAACTCTTTATAACTCTTTTGTTCCGGGTTGCCAATCGAAATTTTTCACGCGCCGTTGGTGGTTAGAAATGAACGGTTGAAGGAACGCAGAAAACGTTTTTGTGGGGCTGTTGTTGATCCCTCACATTATTGGCTAAGCATGTCACGTTTAAATTGAATTTTAACGATCGCGACTCATGTTTAGAATATATTACCGAAAAAAGGCTCCACTCCGGTTAGAATTCAAATAATTAATGTCCGATTTAAATACGAATCTTACTTGTTACTAAGCTGTAGGCTAGCAGCAATACCTATGTATCTACGTCTACAACCAGTAAAACATCCGTACAACCGTCCGTTGCGACGCCAGCCTGGCATCGATACAGTATTTGGTAGCCGTACACGAAGCGATTTGCTTGCGCAAGTTTAGATTTGCACAAATACAAGTTATTAAGTGCAAGGCGGGCTAATCAGCGGTACAGGTAAAGTGCGGGTAGAAGGCCTCCGCCTTGTGCAAATGCGGACGTCCAAACGATGGAACAAATCGTCACAACGTTGCCCCCTGCGCTCGTAACCAGGACCAACGGACCTGCTGCATCTTACATGCATAACTGCATGGCTCAACAATACATTAATCTCCTGACCATTTGTCACTCTAGATCTAATATAGTTAATGTAAAACTAGTTACCTATTTTGAATGTATGCCATACGATTAAACAAGTAAATAGCGCTAAAGTCAGGGGTATTAATATAAGTACATCAGGAACAATAAATATCTGTACAGGACTCTATTGGCAATGTCATAAAGACGCGTACAGATGTTTATGTCCTTATGTATGTACTTCCCTGACTTTACATTATACTTAAGTGCAAAGCGGGGTAATCAGCGGTACATCAGTTCACCTGCCGCCCGTGGGCCTCTAAGAATTGGCTTTAAAAGGAGCGCAGCTGCAGGTCTTAAGTGACGCTAGCTGAGATAACCCTTTAGCTAATAATTACCGTGCTGCCGGGGTCCGCCGGTGAGCGGAATGGTTATCAGATATGATAGCTGTGATTATTGAATAAGTAGTCTCCAACCACACAAAGTTATTAAGATCTAGTAGGTAGTCTTTCTCTTTAAACAGCTGCAATACGGAGACGATTCAGTAAAAAGCAAACCTGTGGCATCAGGCAGCAGTGGCTCTAGTACCAGCATCGGCAAGGGACCGAAGGTAGACATCTGGTACGGCTCTTTCAGATAAATATCACGGAATGTGAATTCTGCAGCTCACCGAACCACTATACTCGAAACTGGAATTCAAGACCAAAAAAACTACGACAGATACGTCACTGTCAAATCTGTCAAAGTCACTTATGTCATTGTCAAATAAAGTTTTCAGGTTTCGCCAACCTTATTGTTAAGTGCTTCTTTGTATTAGCAGGCACAATTAATTCATCAGGATTTTCTCAAAAAAAGGAACTTAATTATAAATTTTATTTTTAACTCTACTAACATTAATAAAATTTTATTGTAAAGAACTTAAACAAGTTGAATTACTAATGAACACACACGACAGTGTGCCATATAGAAGTTAAATATAACCATTTTTTAATAAATTGTTTTTATTTATCTTCATCTTTACCATCACTAATGTCAGAATCACTAACTTCGGAATCTGAGTAGGACACTTGTATAATAAAGTTTTTTACCACTCCCGTAATTAATCCGTCTAGTTTGCACATCTCGTCCTCTACTTTCATGACATGACTTATGCCACTTCTGTGGTGTCCACTCCCGGAGGCCTACATGAAAATTTTAAATGTTTTATTATTCCTGGCTACATGCCCTTTTACCTGAGCCCATACCAACTCAATTGGGTTCAATTCGCAGGGGTAAGAGGGCAATCTTCACACTAGCACGCTACAAACTATTATTCTGCAATTAGCTGAATGTATGCAAAAATAGGTTATTAATAACTCACATGTTGTTAAAATGTTGTACCTACCAAATGTTATTTACACCTGAAGTGATACAAGCGCAATACCAGCTTTGCAACCAAAAATTACGGATGGTTAAGTTTTTATTAAAGCGTCTTGTATTTAGTTAAAAATAAGTTTTAAAAAAACTTGTTTAAATTATAGAATTACAATTACCAATAAATAAATTAAACCAGCGTGTGTTTTCAGAAAAAAGGGATAAACTATTGTACGATCATTTCATTGCAGTGGCAACATTGTCGTAGTTTTTTTGGTCTTGAATTCCAGTTTCGAGTATAGTAATATAAATGCGAAAGTAACTCAGTCTGTCTGTTACATTTTCACGCTTTAACCACTGAACCGATTGAGATGAAATTTGATATCTGGATATTTTACAACCCTAAGGAGATGGAATAGTTTGTATCCCGGAAATCATCATAGGGTAAAATGGAGGGCGGAAGTTTGTATGTCAACGAGTTCGACGTGGACGAAATCGCGGATAGAAGCTTACATAGAATTAGTTGCAGATCACTCCATCTTATCAGCAAGTAACTAAGGAAAATCAGAATATTGACGACTTATTTCCTAAGCCACATCAAAGCAAGAAACCCATCGGCCATTCAGAGATAAGACGTATCTTTGTATAATTTACTTACGCTAGGGTTGTCTACTGTTACAATTTATAAAAGACAGTTTAGTGACATTCGTATACTTTTTGATGACTTTGTATGGCTGGTTGTTAGTGAATTATAATAATTTATTAGTTGCAACCATGGTGTTAACAAGGTGTTCTTGAAATCCAACCCGTACGAACATGGATGGAGGAACGATCTACTGATGAAGTTTGAATAGTTATAGAATAGCGAATTGTTGTATAATTCAGTTTGATTGATTTTACTAAGTTCTTGTATTTTCCTGCCTTCACTCGTACATTTATAAGGCAAATAAGGAACATATAACCGAATCGACAACCTCCTACTTTTTTGAAGTCGGTTAAAAGGGTTTCTACTATTATAATTTATTAGTTTAATGTTTCCAGTCGCATTCCATACAAACAGTTTTTGGACAAAATTGCTTGGTTACAAAACATTTTCATATTTTTTAATGTTACGATTATTATTACGTAATGTTTGTTGTATTCTGCTAATAACGTTGATTTATCCAATTTAATGAACAAGTGCATTTATGTTGAAATATGTTCTAGTTACGCGTTCATACAAGAAGAAGTTTTAGTAATTATACCTAAATAATTGATTATGCCTAAAATACTCATTTTCATCATCGTCCATCCCAGCGTTGGGACCCACGTTACGCGATTACTCCTCTGTGGAGGAAAACAGCCGGGCTACTATATATATACTCATAGCTGTATATTACGTCATCTGCACATCCAGACATACGAAAGAATGACCAAGCTGCAACAGCGAGCTTCGTTCGCCTCGCTCGCTCGTTGAAATAACATGCAATGTAATAACGTTTGTAAAAAGAGTTCCACGTTTGCCTTTATGAAATTACATGTAATTTTGCAATGCAAAAAGGCTAATATTTTAGTTATTGCACTGCGAAGTTGGCGGAAACAATGAAAGGCATATTAATATTTCACGGGAATGGTTGAAATTCAGGAAGGAGAAATGTAATGTGTTCCTTTGCAAAGGAAAACTCTCTGTAGCATGGTTACATTCATAAATCTGTGAATATTGTGATTATTCTTTTTCTGTTATATAAAATTACAATCAAACATTTTTGCAAATAGGCCACGAGGGCTTTTACATATAGACTCGCACACTTATTACGGTTATCATTTCTATTTGAATGCAGAATGTCACCAACCGCGATATCACATGGGGCTTATTTTAACATCATCATCGTCATCATATCAGCTGAAAGACGTCCACTGCCGGTCATATTCCTCCCCCAAAGAGTGCCGCAATGACTGGTCCTGCGCCACCCGCATCCAGCGGACTCCCGCGACCTTTACCAGGTCATCAGTCCACCTTGTGGGGGCCTGCCTACGCTGCATATTCCGGTATTCGTGGAACGACTGCAACAACTATCGGTTCTACGCGGCTTATTTTATAATATTTTACATTTCCAAAAAAAGACCTTTTTGTGCATCAGTGTATTCAGTTTGCGCACAAGAAATTTACTGATAGCTTAATAAAATGCCCCCTTGATGGTTCCAATGGAAGTCTAGGGTCTCCATTTCTCATCTTGAAATTTAGTTAGCATGTTTTTTACAGTTTTCTTTCTTTTACCTTGTGTCTGGGGTCCGATTTGGTAGGTCAAGCGACTCAACTTAAATTATATTTTAGACTATGGCACTTGGCCTCGTTTAGCACTACCTGGAAAAACGCTAGGTAGTATGTTTTTTTTATGCGATGCGATTCTTAGCGGGCTAATGCTGGAAACAGACAAAAACATATGTTAAATAGATGGGATGACAGTTATTCTATGATAAAGGTGTAGTAATATGGAGAGGTAATAGGGGGTTGAAACCGGCGGATTAGGAGGCAAAAGCATCTGTGTCCTTCCGGGAGAAACCTTGCTAAAGGCACTTGTCCCACCGCCGGCAAGTAGCGAGTACTCTCATAGTAATTCATACTCGCCGGCGGTCCCACCGCCAACACGTCCCACCGCCGGTAAGTAGCGAGTACTCTCATAGTAATTCATACTCGCCGGCGGTCCCACCGCCAACACGTCCCACCGCCGGTAAGTAGCGAGTACTCTCATAGTAATTCATACTCGCCGGCGGTCCCACCGCCAACACGTCCCACCGCCGGCGAGTATGAATTACTATGAGAGTACTCGCTACTCGCCGACGGTGGGACAAGTGTCTTTAGCAAGGTTTCTCCCGGAAGGACACGGATGCTTTTTCCCCCTAATCCGCCGGTTTCAACCCCCTATTACCTCTCCATATTACTACACCTTTATCATTGAATAATTGTCATCCCATCTACTTATCAGTGAACAAATTCAAAATGTTATGTTTTTGTCTGTTTCCAGCATTAGCCCGCTAAGAATCGCATCGCATAAAAAAACATCCTACTAGCGTTTTTCCCGGTAGTGCTAAACGAGGCCGGGATACGTTTTGGAACCTAATCCCAGTGTTAGGCGGAGGCACTAGTTTTACGAAAGCGACTGCCATCTGATCTTCCAACCCAGAGCAAAAGGGAGAACTAGACCTTATTGGGATTATACCAGTTTCCTCACGATGTTTTCCCTTACCGAAACGCCATTAATAAGTATCCAATCATATTACGTACATAGAGTTAAAAAAAAACCATACTATCGAAAGTCGCGCACCTTATTGACTATGCACGCACACAGCTTTTATAAACGCGCCGTCGACGCGCGTTTGTTTCAAATCACGTGTAAATCGACACAAACGCGAGTCAACAGCGCGTTTAAAAACTACTTCACCGCTCGGCTACAGTTACATATTTTATCTTTTATCCGCGGGTAAAACAATTGTCAAAGATAAAGTGTCAACCCTAGCAAAATCCCGATTTCACGGGCTTACTTTTCCTCTGGTCACGACGTGCCGCCATATCCTTATTACAACATAATCGATACGTTGCGCGGCGGTCGTGAACACGGCCCTTTGTTCCCCGTAATTTCTGTTTTTTTGATTTATGTACATGTATGTGCTGTTGCCATGAATAAATATGATTCTATTCTATTCTATTCTATTCTAATTTATTAAAAACTAGTGAAGTGGCGTTAACAGTCGCTACGCGGGATTTTGTATTTCACTGTTGCGAATTATAATTAAATCTCCAAATCGCTAAACTTAAGTGGCGTGGGCGGGGCGGGGCACATAGCACGGAGAACCGATGGCCGTTGGGGCGGAAATGTTCTCGAGTGGCGACCACGTACCGGAAGGCGCGGTGTGGATAGGCCCCCCACAAGGTGGACTGATGACCTGGTAAAGGTTTCGGGAGTCCGCTTGATGCGGGTGGCGCAGAACCAGTCATTGTGGCACTCTTTGGGGGAAGTCCATGTCCAGCAGGGGACGTCTTTCAGCTGATATTATTCATGATAATGATGATGATGATGATGACGATGATGATGACGTCGATGATAACGATGACGATGATGATAATGATGATGAAGATGATGACCTCGATGAAGATGTCGATGATAATGATGATGGTGATGACGAGGACGACTACGATGATGATGGTAATGACGATGATAATTATGATGATGACGGCGCACTGACGATGATGTTGACGATGATGATGATGGTGATAAGTAATTAAATTTTAACTACGGTGGATCATTAAAGCAAAGGTCAAGACTCAAAACAGTGAAAAAATTCGCGACACAGGACTTGAAACGTGTGGGACTGTGGGTACCCGTTATCTTATAGCCGATATGTAGCAGATACATCGACACGCGTGCGCCAATTAAATGGTTGCGTGTAGTTTGTATGTCGTAGGAGATCACCGGAACTACTCAACCGATTAATAAAAAACCTTTCTTGTTGCATAGAATAGACCATTAGGTTTATCAAAGGCTAGGCTAGGCTAAGGTTGGTTTCCCTGCGTTTATTGTAATACACGGGTGAAGCCGCGCGAGAAGCTATTCCTCAATAACCTTGTCAGTGTTTGGCAGTTATTCATCTGGGATGCTCAGCTTGACCGCACGATAAAATCGAAACTCATTAAAACATATTTAACGACAACATAAACATATATTTAACGTTTAAGACGCCATTAAAGGTGGAGGAGCGACAAATATTAACAGGTCTTAAAGTATTCCTATGAACTCGGGAAGTTTTGGCACTTAATCTTCAATTTTGCCGTCTTAAACGATAAGGATCGGTTTTTGCTGAGCTAAGTCTGTATTTTATAAGATTTGCGTAATTCTTTAAGATGTTGCTATTATTCTGGGAAGTTTCCTTAAGATCTCCTTTTATTTAGATTTTATTCGTTATTTTGTACATTATTTTTGAGCATTTTCAGTGTCAGTGTCAGTTTTGTAACGAAAATTAAGCATACAAATCATGTAAAAATTTACTTTTTTCACATTTAATTCACGTGTATAGGCATATTATTCATAAATTAAACAGAAAAAGTTTTTATATAAATCGAATGCTTAATTGCCGTAACAAAACTGACACCGACTTAATTTTTATTTAAGAATTCACGGTAACTGGGTGCACGAATTATTGAAAATGCTCTTTTACGTTACTATAAACATAGCATAGTAATTAATTTATTATATGTATAATACAGTCAGCATCATATAGCAGCCAACGTACCCAAATATATCGTAACACACCCTTACAGTAATAAAAACGTGTACCGATATATTTGGCTACGTTGGCTGTTACTAACTATACGAGTATGATGTACTTAAGTCGAGTTTCTCGGGATTATTCAGTAACTGGGCATTTTCAATAAAACGTGCACCCAACTAGCGGCAGTTGTTAAATGAAAGTTAAGGTGCCGTAGGTTCATGGTCTTCTCTCCCTCTCACTGAGCATAAGCGTGAGCGAGATGGAAGTGCGTGCTCGGATGCGCGCAAATCATGTTTTTTAATTGAATTTTTTTGCCCGTTTGAATAAATACAAAAGTAAACACTGATTTCCCTCAAACATGATATTGCCGATTTTTAGAAGCCATTTTAATATTTTTAGCTTTTGTTCGTAAACAAATATTTTAAGTGTATTTTAGACCCTTTTAGACCTATGTTCGTGTTTTTTTTCTATCGAACGAAAAATGCTTAATCATGTTTCTAAACACTGATTTCCCTGCAGAAAAGCCTCAAGATTGGGATCCTGTTGTTTTACCAAATTTATTTTGGTCAAATTTCATTTCCCAAACAAATTTTAGCAACTGTTTTGTTTGCCAATGCAAACTTTGGCACAATTTTAATACGAATATTTTCATTACGTCAAATTTTCATTCAGCAAAATATTATTACGAAAAATTACATTATGGCATGTGGTCTTTTAGCAAATGCTTTAATAAGGCAAAAAAACATTAGACAATCAACATTTCGTCAAGTTAATGTTATGGCAAACTATAAATAGACAAACATGACAATTGTTTGGGTTATGACATTTTACCAAAATACTATTACCTTACTACCTTAAAAACGGCACCGTCCCTTAAATAAAAAAATGCACGGTTAAGTAGGTCGGTAGGCAAAGGCGTTAAATTAGGTTAGGATAGAGAAAAAAGGGGGGCTCGGGGAGTGAAGCCTCCTAGCAGTAAAAAAACAATCGTAACAATGATATTATTTGGTAGGTTAGGTTAGGGTTAGCTTGTGTCCCTTAGAGCGGAAATAGGCACCCCGCGAAGCGGGGTGACGTCAACACGCTGGCGGTTAGGTTAGAATTGCGACTTCTACACAAATTGATTTTCCCTACCCACATAACAAAAAAAGTTGTTATTTTATTGTGTATCTTATACACCATTAAAATAAATGCAAATAATTTGTCATTGAAGAGTTCCTCTGCTGATTAACCGACGGTATAGAAATGGTCAATTAAATATTGACGATACAAATCATTTGCCATATTTTGTTTTGGTTAAAACAAATTATGCCAACTAACATATTTGACTGAATGAAATTTGGTCAAAGTACCAATTGGTAAACGAGATATTGCCTATACATGAATATGCCAAACGTAAGGTTTGCGTAAGAATTATTTGTCAATTGTTAATTTGGCAAACGATTATTTGGCAAATGAAATTCTACGAAAAATGTTTTGGGAAGTGATAATTTGCCAAATTTTTTTTGGTAAAACAAAGGTAACCCCTCAAGATTACTATTCGTATTTTTTTAAACCATATTATTATAAACAGACGCATTATATTGTTTCAAAAACACTGTTCGCTTAACCTCGCTGAACCTACGGCGCCTTAACTCCAAGTCAGTGTTGTAACGAAAATTAAGCATACAAAATATTTGAAAATGAACTTATTTCACATTTTGACGACCGCTTTAGCCTAGTTGGTAGTGACCCTGCCTACGAAGCAAGAGGTCCTGGGTTCGAATCCCGGTAAGGGCATTTATTTGTGTGATGAGCACGAATATTTTTTCCTGAGTCATGGATGTTTTCTATGTTTTAAGTATGTATTTATCTATATAAGTATGTTTATCGTCGTCTAGCACCCATAGTACAAGCTTTGCTTAGTTTGGGGCTAGGTCGATTTGTGTAAGATTGTCCGCAAATATTTATTTATTTATTTATTTATTAATTTTAAATAACATTATATACGAATATCATTTCAAAATTGAAAATAAAAAGTATTTTTTATTGATTTTTAATACTTAATTGTAGTTACAAAACTGACACTGAGTTAATTTTTATTTAACAACTCAAGCTAATTGGGTATAAAAATTATTGAAAACTCCCAATTAAATTCAAATCTAAGGAAACCCGATTCGAGATTCCAAATCCGAGACATCACCAGCATATCTCTATTTATTTATTATGAGGCTCACAAAAACAAGTTACAGATATTATGAGACGTAATAACTCTTAATAAAGTGCCTATAACTCTTAATATTATCTCCACATTCATGTCCTATAACATTCACTGCCCACAATTTTGTAGCGCAAGGTCGTAGTCGATAAGATGCAAAAACCGTAAGTAGAGGAAAGCGTCTGTGAGCAGAACACCCACTTGGCGGGTTCCTAGCACTGAAGATATTAATACATTCACTGAAATAATCGCTACGCTCTACGCTCGTAGCCGATCCAGCGGTTTTCTCTGTATGTAGCGGAAAGAACGTACGACGTAGATGCCCGCTAGGCGGGTTCCTGTCAGTGAAATTGTTAAATTCTGAATGACAGATACATGTAAGTGATATTTTTGAGACACATTGAGGCAAATGGAAGGACGGCTTTAATCTCAACAGGATAATAAAAATAACAAATGTTAGTTCGCGTTTCTGGATGAAAATACAGCCTGTTAAATTGTTTGCTCTGTGGTGCAGTCTGGCAAAATGGACCTTAACTGTACGTGGCACTAAAGTCCTTTTCCCAAAGTTAGTATATTTTATTAATTAAGAGTATAATATCCACATACTTGGCCTTCTCGCTTAAAAGTTTACCTATGTGTCATGGTGATGAAACCTCTTAAGTATGCCCACCCTACTGGGCCTTATTAAGGGTGAATGTCCACCCGACACGTGTAAAGCTATGTTTTCTTATCCATACCAATATGTATAATAAATGCAACGACATTGCGAAAAAATAAGAGCCAATTAAAAGCTAACTGTGAGTTAACTGTGATTTAATTGAGAGTTACTGTATGAAATAGCGGTTTATATGCGGTTTACTGATCTTTGACATGGAAATGACGAAAAGCGAAGTAGACACTTGTACTGTACAACGTTTTCCAATTAAGATTCTGAGCTATAACCATGAACTTCGAAGTCGAAGTTCGAGTATTTCCATCTCTATCCCACTTCATATCAGCCGAAAGACGTCCACTGCTGGACATAGGCCTCCCCCAAAGAGTGTCAAAGTGACCGATCCCGCGCCACTCGCATCCAGCGGACTCCCGCAACATTTACCAGGTCATCAGTCCACCTTGTCGGGTGCCTACCCACGCTGCGCCTTCCGGTACGTGGTCGCCACTCGAGAACCTTTCCGCCCCAACGGCCATCGGTTCTACGTGCTATGTGCCCTATCCCACTTACGTTACCCGAATGACAGGGATGCATGCACGCAACTACCGCAGTACCGCACGAACCGTCTGAGTTAATCAGTATGCCTATAGCCTTAATCTAGCCTGGGTCTAGCCACCGTAGTCCTCTTTCACCCCAGCAACCTCAATCCCCACTGACTGGACCTATCGATATTGTCTCACATACCCTTATCAACATGACACATATCTCCCCCACATCAAACCAATTTGGACTCTCCGAAGTACGGAATAACACTCATTTCGGTCCGATGGTCCCAGAAAACATGGATCCAGTTTGGTACAATTCCGTTGTGACACCCAACTCGAAATGTTTTTATCTTCATCGGATTATCGGTTTTAGTAGCGATGTGGCAAAATTCTGTGCGTGTTTTTTCAGATAAGTTATTGCGTAAATTGACATTTTTACACAAGCTTTGTTAAGGTTTTTGAGTTCGCATTGTTATCAAGAAGTGAGGCGAAAAATTACGTGGAAATTTTTGTAAGCGTTCGTGGAAAGTACTTGGGTTTAAAATACATTTTAACGGCTATCCATTTGATACTTATTTTTGTCCGTTTATATTCTTAACTAGCTTCCGCCTGCGACTTCATCTGCTTGGACCCGGGATAAAAAGTAGTAGGGTAGGGTTAGGGGCATCTGTCGCAGAATGCGGACTTAAAAGGGGCTTTGGGGTTTTTATTATAAATTCCTCGTAAATTAATAATAATAATATTAATAATTAATATTAATAATTGCGGAGAATCTTACACAAATCGACCTAGCCCCAAACTAAGCAAAGCTTGTACTATGGGTGCTAGGTGACGATAAACATACTTATATAGATGAATAGATACTTAAATACATAGAAAACATCCATGACTCAGGAACAAATATTCGTGCTCATCACACAAATAAATGCCCTTACCGGGATACGAACCCAGGGCCTCTAGCTTCGTAGGCAGGGTCACTACCAACTAGGCTAAAGCGGTCGTAAATAATCGTAAACATGTTTTTTTCTTATAACACACCTATGTATATGGTCGTTTCGCCGGTTACGCGACCACCTGAAGCACAAGGTTTTTTCTATTGAAGATAACGTGCCGTGAAAAAGCAACTCTACCGTCCACGGTAAAAGATTCAAATTCCAATGACAATGTATATATGCACGCGAAATTAAGTGCATTTCTTACCAGTTAACTAGTTATGTCTACTACTCGTTAACTAGTTATGTTTACTTAACTGTGATAGTTTTCCTTTTAAATTCATTGCATGTACACGTTTTCTTTTACGTCCCCAGTAGGGCTTTAAATCCCATTATCTTGTAAGGGCATAACTGAGTTGCAAAATAGATTTAGAAAGCCCATAATATTTTTGAACAAGCTATCCATCGATACCCCACACTATAGGTTTCACGAGAAAAAAAACACACCACCAATTTACATGTAGGGGAGGTACCCTAAAAAAAATTAGGTATTAGGTAACAAATTTTATAACAAATACAACTAGTGGCTCTGTGAGCTGTGTGTAGAATTAGACAGTATGTTCAAAAAATATCTATCTAGCTCTAGTTGTCGAACAAAAAAATCACGGTTGACGAGAAATGCTACCTGAAGAGGAGAACAGCTAGAATTCCTGACATACGAAAGAGTTTTAGCCCAAACTCAAGCAGAAAACTTCGTTCGCTTCGCTTCACTCGCTCGATCACATAAGTATGTTGCTCGTTACGATGTATAGGATTTAAAAAAATCGAGACATGTGGTTTTGTATAAATTTGCACCAGCGAATTTTCGATTCATGTAGGTATTTATTATAAAACTGCCATATCGAGATGATACACTTGCGGGATAAACCCTAAATTGTGCTGTCAGATAAAAAATCCCCTCTTTGGGACAAAAAATAAATTGACAACTTTCCTCAAATAAATCTAGTGTAACTGAGTAATGGAGGAGAGGAAATTATAAAACGATCTCTTTCGAGAGGGATTTATTGCGCCGAGTGTTGCGAAATAATGGCCACCAGAGAGCTATTTGGCTCATTGTGTTCGCATCCCATTCACATTGGGGGCCGTAGTAAAATCTCGAAATTTAAAATGACTACGCCTGAAATACCTTTAACAACCGTTTGGCAATCATGTTGTCTTAAGTACAAAAGCTATATCAAAAGCCCATATATCTAAAATCTAATTTAAGTAATTTTCGTCAACAACGCAATCAAAATCAACTATATACTTTCGCATATATTCTCCGCTACTCAAATATTGTCTGTCTTCATAGAGACCGCCTGTTGTTTACCTCTGCTTAAGCTTTATGTTTTGTATTGTATAATTTTTTGGGTAAATGTTTGTATTTTGTTCCTATACGTTCTGTGTAAAAAGTTTTGATAAATACGCAAGAGTGAAGAATATTCACCCCGAATCAAGTTTTCCTTCGGTATAAATTAAATTAGGTATACGCGGAAGGACTTTTCCTGTTTTATAAAAGTAATGAATAAAAATCTGCCTCAGAGCGTTGAAGCGACCGGGCGGAACATTTTGATTCGCGATCGAGTAGTGAAGCGTCTAGCCGAGATGGCCACTAGCTAAAAATTGCTCAATTTCATGACGATTTCCCTCCACCGTTTTGGGAAATTATGACAACGCTCAGATGAAATTATGGGCATTTCTTGGAACCAGTAATAATATTTCTCGTCTTCTTTATGAATGATTTTCATTTCGTCGGTCAAAATAAAAGAGACGGCACAATGGAGTACAGGGGAAGTACTGCAATATGCCATAGGAAGGAAGTACGGTACTTAATGATAACGTTTGAAAATTTCTATAAGGTACAATTTATTAGACTAAAATTAATAGCGTCTTGTCGTGACTACCGCGACTTCAATAATGAATTCGAGTCTTTTGTTTCGTCTGTGACAGAGAGGACAACAATTCTAATTTTAATTACTCTTAACATGTCCGTTTTTAAGCTTATACTTATACCACCTTTACATTACTACGACGACCGCTTTAGCCTAGTTGGTAGTGACCCTACCTACGATGCAAGAGGTCCTGGGTTCAAATTCCGGTAAGGGCATTTATTTGTGTGATGAGCACAAATATTTGTTCCTGAGTCATGGATGTTTTCTATGTGTTTAAGTATTATTTAGTTATCTAAATATATTTTAAGTATGTTTATCGTAGTCTAGTAGGTACCCATACTACAAGCTTTGCTTGGTTTGGGACTAGGTCGATTTGTGTAAGATTGTCCGAAAATATTGGACCTTACAGAAGACCGCAGCCGTCATAGAACCATTGCATGCTCTGTAGATAAACATATCCACAACGGTGTTGTGTTGGTGGGCCATGTTACTGGTGAGAGAAAGGTCGCCAGAGAGTTGTGTGAGTGTTGAGAGAGAGCGACTCGCTTTCGCATACAGGGTGTCATGACACGTCACATTGACACCGAAGGTAGGTCAGCTTAAGAGGACCCGAACCAACCTAACATGACCCCAGTAAAAGTTGCACGGTTTGCACCCTGTATAGCCAGCCAAGAAAAAACCATAGAAAGCGAGCTCCTTACAATTTTCCACCCAAAAACTGGCCTAAAACCGGCGCTACTTTGACTCCTATGGTATTTTCGTTCGCTGCATCTAGAACACTCAAATCAAACGCTAAGGAAACGCGCTTCGGATTCTTCTAGAGTCGCAATGGTCTACTTACCATGAGAAAACCTTTTTTCCACTGACGTAGGTATATACGAAATTGTTTTTTTTATGAAACATCACTCAAATGTCTACGAGTACATAATATGATTTAAAAAAAAAGATGTTAAATGACCTTGAGATTTCTAATGTTGTATACGATTAAGGTAAACGCCCTAGTCCTCGACGTTGCGCACTAGCGCAACCACTAGGTTGACATGGCCACTTTATGTCAAAGTATTCGTAATATGTGGGTTAAATTCGAACTGACGTGGATTCTCCTTTATTCGAATTTAAGTCATGTCACTTAGGCAAGAAGCGCCCATGTCGACCACTTGTGCATCACCGATGACTAGGGCGTTTACCTTAAAATATTATTTTAGAAGAGCACTTATTTTCTTTTTTTATATAAAAAAATAATTCCGCTCTAGGGAAGGAAAAGCCATTTTCCACTCATCTACAACCATTACCTTATATACATAGTAATACATACCTCATCTAGTGTGAACATAACGTATGCATCTCATGTCGTATAACATCATAAAGTACATTATGTATAGAAAACACGTATATAACGTATTGCTTAGTGCCCTAGGGCTGTGCTTACACGTTCTATTGTTGGCGTCGTGTTAATATTGAGTAGTTTGATTGGGTTCGTGGCCCTGATTTTACTATTGGCAAGCGTCCAGACGCCTCTATTGTGTTTCATAAGTTACTTCTATGCTGAAATTTTGAGTTTGCAAACTATTTGTTAAAAATCATGCATAACTTACTGAATTCTAAATGTATACTTAATACAGGTTGACCGACTATGTGTCATGAAAGACTGTTCAAATTGAAGGTCCCTACAACTGATTTACGTTATTTCTGTAAATAAGTTATTTTGAAGATAGTTTTCCTTGTATTATCATAGGACCAATGTTTCGGTGATACAAAAGCTATGAATAAAGCGTTCTGCAACGATTCTCCATATAAAATTGACGGCCTAGGCTTGCAATTTTTAACCCCCGACGCAAGGAGAAGGGTGTTATAAGTTTAACGTGTCTGTCTGTCTATCTGTCTGTGTGTAATGCGGTTTTATAGTGTCATAGATAATTTTATTCCGAGTGTTCTTAGCCATGTTTCATGATAATCTGTTCAGTCGTTTTGGAGATATTGGACTTTGAAATGAAAATGTCGGGGGTTCCTCAACTTTTCTAAGTTGTAGTTATTAAATGTAAAAATTACAGTTGGATCTATCTTACGCGCGTTCACGTGCGCGTTACGTGATTACCCCTCTGGTCTGGTTCAGCAGTCAACCCTGCCCTCGCTCGTAAGCACGGTGTTTAACGTGTATTGAGCCATCGTAAAGCGAATTTACGACTAGTTTACGACCACACCACCACCACCCTGATGCATGTAGGCGCAGTATTGACCCGCTCTTATATCTATTTAGTAGGTATAGCTGAAAGTAACATGTACTAGACGACGAGAGCTACGGTAGCCCAGTGGTTCAGGCATGCGGCTGTCAAGCGGCGGTCGTGGGTTCGCATCCCGGCTCGTGCCAATGAGTTTTTCGGAACGTGTATGTACGGAATATTTACCGTAAGCTTTTCGGTGAAGGAGAACATCGTGAGGAAGCCGGTGTAATCTCAATAAGGTTTAGTCTTCCCTCTGGGTTGGAATTGGAAGGTCAGATGGCAATGAAGATGCTACTATGGTCAGGATAGAAAATTAGAATAGAACAAATAAGAAATTAACATATTCGTGGCACTCTTCAAGTTGCCCCGATACACGAAAAACTCCGAGAGAATCGCCTACGCTGGTATGGACACGTAATGAGTAGAGAAGATGAAAAAGAGAACTAAATGTAGAAGAGAAGAAGAGGGACCGCGGATGACCACAAACGACCTGGCTGCAAACAATATACTTATGACCTGAAAGACACAAAGAGACAACCCACAATCGTACGATATGGAGTAAACATACTGACCACCTAGTTCTCTTAGTAGTTACTCCTGGCGAACCCGAAATAAATTGGGGCAGCAGCCAGGGAAAAAAAATGAATTCATTGTTGAGAAAAATTCTGGTAGCGACGAATATCGAATAGCAAGAACCGCTTCTATGTAAAGTCCTTGTGGTGTACCATCTGTGGGTGTAGCCAAGTGTGTTAGAGCGCGAAGCACTGATGTTCAGATGGGAAAGGATATATTTGTCCGATTTTTATTAAAAAGGACGAAGTTATCGACCTTCAGTACTATTTACACGGCAAAGCCGCTCATCCTATACAAATATTGAAAACGCTTACGGCAAGTTTGGTTAGTAAGTACTGTAAGTATGTACTCTGTACGTGCACACTTGGGATTAAGGCGCGAAATTACAAAATTTCATCTGTTTATATTTATTTAGGGGCTCAATTTGAGACGTACAATTTGAATTAAATATATAGGTATAAATTGATAAGTAAGTGGAGGCTAGGATGCTATATTACTCTACTTATAAAAGTAGACAGAAAAAATAAATTATTCGAGCTCGTCAGATATTCACAGGGTATGTTAAAGACCCGATAAAGCTTATATTCAATTTAATCTGACGATATGGGATTTTTTGAATTAGGTTAGCTGTTCCAGAGATTACCCATTACATACAAACTTGCAAAGCTACAATCTAACGGAATTTTCCTGATTTTAATATTAGTACTTATGGATATAGATTAAAAATATTTTTTTTAGTGTAGCAAACTACCGTATAGTGCCCCCAAACAAAGAAACTCATAAAAATATGATGTTTCGAACCCATTAAAAACCATCGAAGCAAATCGAGTGATATTCGTCCTTGAAGACGTGAGCGATACGTTTTATTTTCCCACTAATATTATAAATGCAAAAGTTGGGATGATTGGATGTTTAGATGTTTGGATGTGTGGATGTTTAAATGTTTGTTACTCAATCACGCTTAAACGGCTCAACGGATTTGGATGATATTTGCACGAAGATAGTCTAGATTAAAATATAGGATAGTTTTTATTGGCATCAAATATAATGACCACCAAAAAATGCTTTGATACCCTAAGATCTTTTACCAAAAAAATATACTGAACACCAAAAATAATAATTCTACCATTACAATAGTACTAGCTGTTTTAATAAAAAGTGCACATTAAATTTTATTCGAACACCAAATTTAGTAAATGATCACCAAATCTTTGCGACCAAATTAATGCAATACTTCTACCTAAATGACCCACTATGATTGCCATAAAATATATGAGTATTACCAAATAAAGTATAATGATGCCAAAACAAGTGATACCAAAACCCGAATCAGCACACCCTACTTCCACGTGGACTTGTCTGTCCTACCCCTAGATTGTATATGTCGTCGGCCGATCGTAAAATCCGCCAGATCACGAAATTCCTAGGCATATCGTGAAACGCCGCCATTTCATGATATGCCTAAAAGTTGAACAGGCTTATCACGATGTGCCTGATAAACAATACGGCAGATCGATTAGAGAGCAACGCATTTGTCGATATTCCTAGCTCTATACCGGGCACATTGTAAAAATAGTTTCTTTCTTGGCCACTGGTGGCGCTGCGTATGCGATGGCGGCCGTGTTTATTGGGAGAAAATAATCAGGGCGGACAAAAATGGCTTGTCATAAGCGAACTTTGTCTTAGGTCGGTTAGGTTAGGGTTCACTTTTGCCCCTCAGACCAGAAATAGACACCCCGCGCAGCGGGGTGGCGTTTACTCGCTGGAGGTTATCAGTCCGCACTCCTTTTTTTTCATTTATCTACTTCAATTTTGGACACCCTACTTACGAATAACGGTGAGTATTGAACGATATGGCGGCGTTTCATGATATGCCTAGGAATTTCATGATCAGCCTAAACGTCACTGGCTTAGCCAAATCATGAAATGCCGGCGTTTAGCAATGATTTATTACGATATCATTTTCTTTAATAGGATAGTAAGATGTTATAATTTGGTTTATGTTTTCATATTAATAGGAGATACAATTTTGGTGATCACTTACTATTTTTGGGTTAGCAATGATTTATTAGGATAGCGTTTTTTTAAATAGGATAGTAAGATGTTATAATTTTGGTTATTATTTCACATTAATAGGAGATAAAAATTTGGTGATCACTTAACTATTTTTGGATTAGCAATGATTTATTTGGATAGCATTTTCATTAATAGGGTAGTAAGATGTTATAATTTGGGTTACTATTTCACATTAAAATGGTGATAAAATTTTGGTGATCATTTAGTATTTTTGGCAGTAAAAAGTATTTTTTTGGCGCTACATTTTACTATATCTGGTGGTCCGTTAAACATATGCCGTTTTTATTCCGGGGTCACGCAGACAAAGTCGCGGGCGGAAGCTAGTACTTTAAATGCGTCCGAAACTCATGGGACTGTTCTATATAATAACAATTACCACGGAATACCTTATCGAGGGCTATCGAATTCTCTCGAAGGGATAAGCACCTGAAAAGGAAAACACTTTTGAAGTCTTAACCTTTTGTGAGAGTGGCGACCTATTTTCTTTGATCGGGTGTTAATACTGTATTCTAACACTTTGGCCAAATATCAGGTCACGAATGAACCCGTATTACGGTATGGTTTTGAGAAGAATAAAATAAAATAAATAATTGAATCTACCTTCGTTCTTTATAAATATTATTTTTGGTTACCTCCCCGTCCGCACGTACTTGAATAAATACAAATTAACGGTAGTACTTCAGAATTGACATTTTGATTGCATAGCAAGAATAACTGTCGAATGTAGTTCGACGAGAACCAATTAAGGATGTGCTAATAGGATAGACAATCTGCTGGTTCCACCACGTCGAGAGATTGGGAGACGATCGTACCGTCAAAAGAGTGTTTATTACGATTTTGAAGGCCAATCTAAAGAATATTTTTTTAACGGCCTAAAAGCATTGTATAAAAAAATTAAAAAATGCATTGAATTAGAGGGAGGTTATATTGAAAAATAAACATAAGTTAGTTTTTATGTATTGTTTTTTTCTACCCTAGGCTTAGGACTTATCAGCCGCCCCTCGTATATACCAGGAGTGCCCAAATAAAAGGTATCGCTGGATAGACGAAGTCCAAAAATACCTGTGCCAGCTTTAAACTGCCTTTTGGCGACAAGCTACCCAGGCAGGATAGAGCACAGTAGCGTGTCTCAGTGTCGGAGGCTCGGAGGCCAAGATCCACTTCGGGTCGCAGTAGTAAGTAATTAAATACGATAGACATACCGATATAATTACAACTTTAAAAAGTTGAAAAACCTCCAACCTTTTCATTTCAAAGTCCAATATGTCAAAAACGGCTGAACAGATTTTCCTGAAATATGGCTAAGCATACTCGGGATAAAATTATCTATGACACAAAAAAACCGCATCCAAATCGGTCTATTCATTAGGGAGCTACGATACCACAGACAGATACACAGACATCACGTTAAACTTATAACACCCCTCTCTTTGCGCCGAGGGTTAAATACACTAATAGCAATGAGTTACATAAAACCGAAAGCAATTATCTCGGTCTGAAGCACTTACTGCGTACTTCGTGTAGTACTTTGGGCAATTAGGACTACAGTTGAAAAAACGCAGGCCCCACGAAGCTATACAGAATGTAACACAACGGGAGGTCAACTTTTATGGGTTAAAGTTGAGCTCTCGTGTATAATAGGGTGACCCACGGCTATGCGACATGAAGGAAATGTACAATGTACCTTTAATATTAAGAATATGAGTTTTTGTTTTATGAAGACATTATTTTATTAAAAAAGTAAGTAACACTACATTCCAAGATCGAAAAACAAGCATAGAAAGTTCAAAAAACTGTACAGTCGCCATCAGGTACAATGGAGCGGCCAAAGTGCTCACAAATATCTGAAGACGTCTCTATTGTCGAGGCATTAGACACGTATTCAGATATTTGTGAGTACTTTGGCCGCTCAGATATATCTGATGTCGACTGTACCTAACCCGACTGGGGAAAATTAACTGAAAAGAACTGTTTTTCATACAAAAAGTTAGCCTAGGTCATCCGGAGCATATTATCGAATCGATGGATACCTCATGCATCAAAATTGATTCAGTATATTAAACGCTGCGGTGGAACACACGCAAAATGCCCATCAAACCTATTTTAGCTAAAGTTCGTTATTGACATTGTCATTTGTGGTTGTTTGAAATGGGACAAAACACATTTTAGTTAACAAACGTTTTATAAAATTTTATGAATAACGGGGTCAGTAGATACTAACACACACACTATTCACTATAAACTCTTCTAAGTTCTCGTACTTTTTTCCTGTCGTGAGCATAGTTCACTAACTTCTATGTTTGATCTACTTTTTACAATTCTTGACAATTAAATGCGCAACAAATGTACAGTTCACAACAAAAATCGGTATATATTTTGCACCTTACTTGAAAGGAATAAAGTGCATATCAGTGACAGCGGCACTGTACATGATATCGGTTACGTTTCCAAAATCGTATATCTTCGAACGGGCCATTAGAAAGAGGATGTTATTTCTGAGCTTTGAAGTTGAAAGTTTAATAAAATGCCCAGTTTAGATACGTCTTTTGAGTTAGTCGATCGTGACTCGGAGTAGTAAATGCCTCAATGAGTCGTAAAAGATTGTGGTTGACATGAAGCTTTCGCATGGGAATGTTGTACGTTGCTTACGTGTTTAGATCCGATGAAGTTTACTACTGTTCTGCATTTGACTTTCATCATCATCATCATCATTGGCCTTTAGCATCTATAAAAGATGATTCAAGCAGCGTCCAATCAAGTGTGGCACTTACGTACGTGGCTTATCAGGCCAATACGAGAGCGACAGTGACGCCCGCAGATATGACATGTAAATGTCATAGACAGTGCCGTTGGAGGCGCAGCACCGCGCTGGTGTCTCAATGCTCGTTTTTGGGACAACAGGTCAAACCAGGCGATATCGTGTAGTGTCACGCCTTCACAAAGTGTCTTACTCCAAAGGTCTCGGTCCTGAGATTGCTTTTCCCAATTCACGGGGTCGATCTTGAAGGACAACATGTCACGTTTTGCGCTGTCCTTAAACCGTAACATAGGGCACCCCAGCGGTCGCTTAGCGTAAGCTACTTCACTCAAGAGAGTTTTACGTGGTAAACGAGAGGGCTCCATCCTCTGCACGTGCCCAAGCCAGCGCAGACGTCTTTGTTTTAAAACTGCTGCAATACTGGGTAAAAGCGCTCGTTTGTAACTCGATCCTTCCAGGAGATGTTTATGTTTGGGAGGGGTGGGGCACAAATAAGATTTGACTTTACACTAATTAAAATAGGGTTTTATTTAGCATAATTATCTCCAAACTTTTTAGTAATTAGTTTCATCCTAAGTTTTATAAATATGATTGAAAAACTTTAATAATATTCCGAATAGATATTAGAGGGTAGCATTTACAACAACTGACATAGAGTATTTGACATTTACTAGCACACTGCCCGGGCTACTTAGCCTCCGTAAAATATTGTCTATGTCCATCCGGAAACCCCATTTTATACACTGGTTAAATCATTTTTTGTTGGGTAAGTGGTTCCGGAGTTGGTCCCCATGCTTACAAACGATTTTTCTCTTTATAATATTAGTGTACAAGAGATTTATTAGTATTGATAATGTTACTGTGTGTGCATTGTATGCAATTTGCGCTATATTATTTAATCTAATTATTTTTCGCTGCCCGAGGAACAATAGCTTGTAATAATAGATTACATATTATTAATAATTTTTGAAATCGGATATTTCATTTTGCTATTTACTCCCAACGTATATCACTTAAAAATTTAAAGAATCATAAACTTTACCACTTTAATATATGAGTCATTATCATCATCATATCACCTAAAAGACGTCCGCTACTGGTCATAATAGGCCTCCACTATAGTTTAATATCTACCGATTAATAAGTATCTACACATTGATATAACTAGTGGATGATTAACATATTCAACGTTATTTATTCTTTAATTTGGGCATATACCCCTATGAGGTCGATAAAATACCACCGGTGCGGAAAAAACCTAGTCTGCCTCGAGAATAAACTGCGTAAAAACTCGGCGAGGTATCTCCCAGTTACTTTTGATGGTGACTGTACGGATACATAATTTCAGTGTCAAAATATGATAAGATTACATTGCTTCAGTAGAAAGCCTACTTATTTATTTTGCGACAGATAAATATTATGTAAGTACTTCAGTGGCTGCGTCACCAAAATCATGTTATATATGTATACCGAGCGTTATTAAAATAGATTACTGTGATAAACGCGGTGACTGGTACAGTCTGCTCCATTTTAATTAATTTTAGGTAATGTTTACTTGAAACTAGAATGAGAGGAATAGTTACGACGAACGGTTTAGTGAGATTAGTGGACATGCTTGCCTAGAGTCTGGCTAGGGAAATATGGGCCTAGAAAAGAGCGGAAAATTAAAAAAAAACCGCGTTTGCAACTCCGTGTATAACGCGATAAAAAAATACTTATTTTTTTGAAGTGAAAATTTCATAAGCGACGCTGTGCAGTTTTTTAAATGGGGAAAAACTCGCGACAGGTCACGTGACCGACAGATTCGAGAGATTGAAAATTCGTAAGACGGACACGTGGCCGGATATTGTCATGTTTGCGTACGATAGCACAATAAATGAATACTCGTATGGTTTTTTACCACATAAATTATAGTACTTTTATACTGATGAGATGATAAAAGCAATTCGTGCACAATTTCTCCCTAACCATTCCAAAATATCAAAAACGCACAACGTTAATATTCAAGTTTTCACTTCTGCCGGCACTCCCGGAGTGCAAGCCATTGTTTTTAGGGTTCCGTACCAAAAAAGGTACTAAAGGAACCCTTATGATGCGACTCCGTCCGTCTGTCTGTCTGTCACAAAGTGAAATATCTCACGAACTACTTAAGGTATCAATTTGAAATTTGGAATGGTTTTAAATGAAAGTCATTCACGTGCATCGAAAATGAAAAATTTTTATATATATTTTAATTTTCCATGAAATCTTACGAATATGAGGGGGCAAAAAAAAAAATTAACTATTGGGTCAAGTGGGGTATCATTTGAAAGAGCTTGAGTTGCACATTTTGAAACATTTTTTTTTTTTTCTACACGGGGAAAATTTTGGTCTATGAAGGAAAATGTAAAAAAAAATACCATTCCCCCCTTATCTCCGAAGTTATTCAAGCGAAAAATTTGATATAATTACTTGTGATTAAGATAAACATAAATATAACGGGAAATGTTTTTTTTTTCTGTACCTAGCATATTTTTTGTTTTATTTACAAAACTCATTTCCTAGTTAAGTTTGCAATTTAACCAACTTTATAAGTATTTTTTTGTTTTGAAATTCCTATAAGACTATAATAGAAATACCCTTATTTCAAATTAAAAAATAAAAATCGAGATCGGTACACGTGATAAACAATAATCGCTATAACACCAACATACATACTAAGCTGATTGCCCTTGCACGTTAGTACCAAATGGGGGCCGATAGACGGCGCTGACCCCATTCGCGTTGTTAAGATTTTTCTAGAATGAATGGAGTTGGGACGGGTATATTTCAATAGCAGGTCAAAAAAAAATCGCGATTCAATTGTCTTGGTAGTTTGATGGTGTTGGTGTAAAAGTTACTCGTTGTTTGAAATTGAATTCTATTGTGTTGGGTTAAATTAAGTAAATAATTTAACAAATATTGGGACATTTACCTTTACCTTGAGTTAATTGCTAGTTTGTACGGAACCCTCGGTGCGCGAGTCGGACTCGCACTTGACCGGTTTTTTACTTCTATTCACACAATGAAACTGTTGGTTAGAAGGAAGTATAGTTATATGAAATAAAACTCTTTAACTTTATCTTTCAACTTTATATTTAAGGAAAAAAAAACAAAACCACACTCCAAATTTAAAATTATGACGAGAATTAATACTTAATTGAACATTTCATGACATTCTTCAATGTGAATACTATTGGCTATATTGGTGTATAGCTAATATTATCCTTTTAAATCACTTAAAAACAAAAACAGTCCAAATTATTATGGTACAGTTATTTTCAAAGTTACCAAATTAAATAAGTATCAAGATTAGGAAATCATACTAATTTAAGAGGTTTGTCAAAATGTGTCACATTTGACAATGATATTACTGTTGCCATATAAAAAGTTTAAATAAATCATAGGCTCGTCTTTCCCTGGTCAAACTCTACGAAGCCAACTTATGCATGTTTGTATGCATACGGAGCGTTTGAGTTGGCAATGTCTCATGTAGGGCCTTCGCCCACGGCGACTTTTTGTAGCGATGCTGGCGTGCGTTTTTGGAATCGCGCGACTGCATCGGGACACCAGCAATATAAAGTTGGGCCATTTGCGACTGCATCGCGACATCACTACAAAAAGTCGCCGTGGGTAATGAAAGTAATCGCTTTTCATCAGGCAGGCTAGGGCCACTTCCGACCAAAACAAAAAAAAACATGAAATTTGGTCGCCTTCGTAAGACTAGTGCCTATGCCAAATCTTGAGATTAGATGTCGAAGCGGACCTCGGGCTCTTTCAGGGCACAACCGGGAATAACGCTAGGAGGATGATGATTAAATATGGACGAAAAATGGCTGAAAATCAGAATATATCAGACTTTCTCGTAGATATTATTTAAGAATCAAATCAACGATGAAAACGTTAAAATCTGTTCTTAAAAGGACTCTTTGTAAATAAATCCAAATGCAGTTTTGATCACTTATAAAACGTGTCTAAGTCTCTTAATCCGTCTCGTAAAACTCGCAATACAGTTAAATTTACAGACGCTGTAAAAAGTTACAAAACCTGAGTCGATTTTAATGGCCCATTACTGCTTCAACCCATCCAAATATCATTCAGTCGATAATAGATCTTAAGTGTTTGGTTTAAGGTTTAACTTGGGTTGTGACGCTTTAGAGTTATCTGAAATCTGTGCTGTAAAATAACTTTGATCGTTTTTGGCTATGGTGACATTTTTATGACTGAAATTACGGATATTATGGATTATGGAGTTGAATGAAATTTTATTCTAGTAACTCAATTAGTATACATCGGTAAGCAAAAAAATTTTTCAAAGATTTATTTTGCTCGGAATGCAGTTACATAGTTTTTAAAATTACAATAATATAATATCATAGTCCAGTGCATTCAGCCTGCGTGCAGGCGTACAAAACATTTTTTGAGGAGCGTTATATTCCATAATAATAATCATAAAAAATTGCATTAACAAGTCAAAATTATAATAATAACAAATGCAAACAAGAATAATAATGTCAAATAATAATGAAATAAATAATGTCAGTCAGGTACAATAATGGAGAAGCGAAGAGAAAATTAAAATAATATATAAAAACATCATATCAATCAACATGTCAAACATAATCCCAAAATATTTTTACACTATAAAAGCATTTGTCCAGAAGCTATTTTGTCGTAACAATTTTAGTCACGTGTATCCAGCCTGCTTCCGTTTCACCTTGAGCAAAAATTATTTCGTATGCCCGGCGTCTGTCCGGCTGTTCTCCTGTACAGGTCACTTTACTCTCATTCTGGACATATTTTGTGAGCACGTTCAATAAGTATAGTTTGTTCCAGTTAAAATGACGAAAAGTACTCGCAATCAACCATTACCGACGTCTATTGTTTCATTGTTATCTTCAAGTAGGGTTGTAAAACTATGACGCATAAACAATAGAGCAAGCGGGAAGACCCAACAAGGTTGACTGATGACCTGGTGAAGGTCGCGGGAATCTGCAGAGTGCGAGCGCAGGACCCGTCATTGTGGCACTCTATGGGGGAGGCCTATGTCGAGCAGTGGAAGTCTTTCGGCTGATATGATGATGATGAATAGAACAAGCAGTAAGAATTCCACTACATTCCATACATGCCACACCTTGGTCAATTTTCTGACATCTCTTTGTTATCTTTACCTTTCATGTTTACCAACAAAATAAGGTGTAAATTCCCACGTTATATACAGAACAATTAAGTTATTTAAAACGAAATAAAGTTTAAAAAACAGGCTCGTGAGCTCTACAGCTCACAGAGCAGCTACCAACCAACCAACTTTAAACAAATCACAGTAAAAAAAATAGTGTAGATCTTGAAAGTTAAAATCTAAATAGTTTTCAGGTTGAATTAATGTTTTAACAGCTTATTTAACCAGATTGCGTTTCTGTGTGTAAACGTTCATTAAGAGAAATCATTCCATTCTGCACATAAAGCATTAAAGCCCTAGTTTTCCACGTACCTAGTTATTTCGCGTGAGCAAGCGTGAACGCTGAAAAAGGTCTTTATACGTAGCGAACATTTATTTGGCTGACTGTAAACGTCTGTTGCCCTAAAGATGACGTTATCGTAGTTCGAACACAATAGTTCCAAAAGGGACTAAGTGCATACAGTTTACCACACAGATGTACCCTTTTTAAAAACACTAGTTTTATCAGCCGCCGGATTTCTGTTAACAACTTTAAAGGAGCGCTGGCTCACGCGAATATACCCCTTATACCAGTGTGATAAGGATTTGAAGTTTGTACGTTGGTTTTGGTGCTACTGTATGATGTTTAGGGATAGGTGTATGGGTGTCGTAATTAGTTGCAGGAATGTGAATTTCGTTTTCGGCCAAATTGGCGGGCGGAAAGTAAAATAGCGGTGGTAGCTGACAACCACCTACGTATTTCAATATGCATACTAATATTCATCATCATCATCATCTTCTCCTAGCCGTATTCGGCCTCAGCGACTGCTTATCACTGCTTCGAGCGTCGCTGGTGAGCCGTCAGGTGACTGACATAGCCAATTTTTGCGACGTAAGTGCGACCACATTCGCCACACATCAGCACTCCTCCAATATAATCGACATAACGACCTAATCGCGCTTTGTGTCGATCTCTGCGCGCCGTCTGACTTTGAAATCGTTCACCTGTGTGAACACAATTTGCCTCCACTGTGATCGGCCTTTAGCTATTGCCTCCTTCGGACGGCTGTATATTAGCCCTCTTCATGTGACATTTCAGCACATGCTTATGCCGCAAATATTATACATACTAATATTATACATATAAATGAAGTTTACTGCACCTCATTTAGCGTGTTTATGGTCAGTCTATGATAGTTATTGATAGAGTTGTCAGATATGTAAAAATGTTAATGTCAAGATAATTAAATATAAAATAAGTAAAGCAATACGGAATATTAGCTTTAAATGTGGTTTCTCTTTCAGGTAAAGTGTTTAGTTAGTATTTTTTAAGGTAATGTGTTAAGTTTGTTACATTGTAAATAATAAAGATTGTTCTCTTTCAGAGCAACGCAATTTTGTTTATGTTCCGAATTCCGATCACAAATGGTAATGCGATTTACAAACGCATTATAAAACCACATTTAAAGCTAATATTCCGTATGCAAAAGTGTCTGCTTGTCTGCCTGTTAACCTCTTCGCGCTTATACCGCTGAACTGATTTGACTGAAATATATTATAGAAATAGTGGGAGTCCCGGGAAGAACATATAATTGTTTCATCGCGGAAATAACCCTCTGAATCCCATAAAAAAAATTTTTGCTATCATGTATAGCCTCATCAGCTACCCAATGAGACGATTCTAAAGAGCCCAAACTCAACGGGGTTACGTCGGTTAAGTACTGCTTTCCCATGGCCACCTTCTGTCTCCATCATCAGATCAGCTCGATGGTACCGTAATATTGAATTGTCATCCGAACTATACTTATATCCAACATTGCAGCCCAGTCGGTTACCGTGAAGTGGGTCAATTTTACTTGCCAGATTTCATTACAGACACCGGGACAGTTGAAACTAAACAAAAGCTTGTAATTAAGTTTATTTCATTTTATCCTCGTAAGGCCTTTCGGCCTAATTTTAAGACAAACATTTTCAGGCTTAACAGCCCAACTTATTTCATTTTTGTAGTAGAATTTGAACTCTATTTAGGGGCTCTACATTTCAAAATAGTTTTAGTTATTTTTGACCTAATTTTAGGGCACTGGGCCGTTATTACATAAGTTCTAAAAAAAGCTTGGGCCTTACGCGGTTAAAACGTTATTTTAAGATGCATTGTTCAAGAATCCAACATAATTTCCACCCAGGAGAAGTTAAATAGATTTAAATGAAACATGCATTGTATTTTTGGTATGATTTATCTTTAATGATATAGAGCAAATGTGAAGTAACCAAAATAACCACAAAACATTTATTAATATTTCTTATGACTTTTCAGACTGAAATGTTGTTGGTTTTTGTGTCTCGGTACATTTTTACATTGTGGTTTTATCTGCCGTGTTATGTTTATTATGTGTACATTATGTACAGTTGACGTCAAAAAGATGGATCCGTTTTTAACCCCCGACCAAAAAAAGAGGGGTGTTATAAGTTTAACGTGTCTGTCTGTGTATCTGTGTATCTGTCTGTGGTATTGTAGCTGCCAAACGGATGGACTGATTTGAATGCGGTTCTTTTTGTTTCATATATAATTTTACCCCGAGTGTTCTCAACCATGTTCCATCAAAAACTTATCAGCCGTTTTTGAGATATTGGACTTTGAAATGAAAATGTCGGGGGTTTTTCAACTTTTCTAAGTTGTAGTTATTGCCTTAGGAATAAATAGTCTTGTTGAAAAAAAGGTAAACATAATATTTCATGTAAATTGTAGGTACAAGGAACTTTAAAGTGTTATATTGTTTACATATAGCATTACATACTTACTTTATGTATAAGCAAGCGTTTTCATACACGTGTCCCGTAAACCCGGTCCATATGTGCGTCTAAAGTTCTTAAGGATTTGTGGTAAATGTTCCACAGTCTGCTCATATACAATGTGAGCGGCATCTAAGTTTAAGATTACAAAGGTTTCACTAAAGAAATCCCGTTAATCCCTCCTTTGAGTCGTCAACTAGGTAAAACCTAGATTGAAGGTACCCCTTATATTGTTAACCCATTTATTGTCGATGACGCTCCAAATTTCTGCTTTCCCCGCGAATCCCGCAATGCCAGCGCCTTTGGAGCGATGACGCGAATTCGCGTTCGTGGCATGACGATTAACCAACATCGTTATGCGATTTCTCCTTCGCGGCATAGATAGTTCTGAGCGACGTGAATTCGCGTCACGGCATTACGATTAACAAACATATGAAGTGAATTCGCGTCCACTATAATGAATGGGTTCACAGTACGGCCATCAGATATATCGAAGCGAAGGTGCTCTCAATTATCTGATGACATGACTTTATGAGTTCACTAGCTTCTGCTCGCGACTCCGTCCGCGTGGAACTCGATTATATATCGTAGCTCCATACAACATTTTGCCCCCCACTTCTACCTCTCAGGGGATAATTTCCGGGATAAAAACTATTCAATCTTAAAAAATATGTAACCGCTACGTTAAATGTGCATTGAATAATTAATATACAACGCACAGTGCTTGGAATACACAAGAAAAAATATTACTATATTATTTGTTACTTTCGGGAATGTAGCTAAGAACCATTTCAATCACTGCAACTTTTGGAGAAAACAATGCATTTAAATCCACAGACATATACACAGACACGTCAAACTAATGACACCTCTTGCGTTGGGGTTTAATAAAGTAATAAAAGCTTTCAAATTGTACATGTTTATAGAATTTAGCATTGAACCATGACTAATCAGACTATTGGAAGGAAAAATCGAACATGTATTCCTGCTCTAAAAGACACTTCGCAGTCGATTAAAACTGTAACAAAATACGTTGCCATGCGAAAAATGAAAGCAATTTGAAACACACCGTATTTTAGGTAAAAAAGTTACAAGCTTTCGAGAATTCCAGCGAGTTCTGACACATTTGCCGATTTTTCCCAAGGGATATTTTCGGTTGGAAGTCATGCCTCGGTTATCCCTGCTGATCCTTCGGGAAACAGCTGTATCATACAATCTCGCATGTGTACGTAATATCGTTTATTTTGTACGAGTTTTCGACGGTATTCATACAGGCGTAGAGGCAAATTTGAACAGTATGATCATATTATTACTTACAGTTAAGTAATTTGTACTGAGGTCATCGAGATTAATTGCGTGCCATATTTTGCTAAAAAGATGTTAGCTCATAAACGGCCGATTTACTCTTCCCAGTGATATTGGGCGCGGCAACCAGGGCTCCCACTTGCTCATTCTACCTTACTCTTCCCAGTGATATTGGGCGCGGCAACCAGGGCTTCCACTTGCTCAATCTACCTTAATCTTCCCAGTGATATTGGGCGCGGCAACCAGGGCTTCCACTTGCTCATTCTACCTTACTCTTCCCAGTGATATTGGGCGCGGCAACCAGGGCTTCCACTTGCTCATTCTACCTTAATCTTCCCAGTGATATTGGGCGCGGCAACCAGGGCTTCCACTTGCTCATTCTACCTTACTCTTCCCAGTGATATTGGGCGCGGCAACCAGGGCTTCCACTTGCTCACTCTACCTTAATCTTCCCAGTGATATTGGGCGCGGCAACCAGGGCTTCCACTTGCTCATTCTACCTTGCTCTTCCTCGTGTTCATATTGATCATTCTATATTAGTAGTATTCTAGTTATTATGCCCAAACAAAAACATCTTTGAGGTACATCTTAAGGGAATACGCCTGATATAAAAAATGGCCAATAGAAAAAAAGGGTAAATCCAAAGTTGTTTTATATTAATTTAGTTTGGTCGTAGTTCCGAAATGTTTAAGCTTGATTTCGTCAGCCCTTTAAAAATTAGTCCAAACTCATTCCGGCATGCTTCGGTCACCGTCAAAGTCTGCCGCGTCTCCTTTTCGAGTTCTGAGGAAAGTTATACCTTTGATTTTTACTCCGTATTTTGTTTCGAGAGTCGCGAGTGTGCGCGGAATGTCATCTCGCTCAAGCCCTGGTGAAGTACGTCCTTACAGAAGACCGCACACAAAATAATGCCACTACTTACTTAGTGGGCTAGGTCTGTGGAGTTGTGTTCCTGGTGGTATGTCAGGTCGCCAGAGCCTGAGGAGGCGCTGTGCTGAGAGCTTTGAACACAACGAATCCTCCAGTCTATAGAGGGTTGGCAACGTGTTTGCGAGTCTTGTGGAGTGTCTGCTTACCATCCGACTGGAAAAATAAATAGCTCCATAATTATTGCCATTGCCTTACTGCACCAGCCTTAGCTACTGTGTGCCGTGCGTGCTCGCTGAAATTTATCCTCAGAGGCGTCAGCATTAATATTGTATTCGAGCGCCGCAGCTTACAACAGCCCGCCCGACCACTTACCATAAACGCCGTTACAGATTACTGCAATGAATTTACAACCAAGGGTGCTGAAGATCGTGCCAATGCCAAGTTTATAGTTTGACGCGTAAGGTAATAAAAACCTACCTTAAGATAACCAGTTTACGCTGATATACAACATGTGTCTTACATATGAAACAAAATTTGGTCTAAGGACAATTATTTGTGTTGTTAGCAACTGCTAACAACACAAATAAACTTATTTAAAGGTTATATAAACTACCCTAGATAAAATAACGTTATTTAAAAGTTTTGTCAAGCAGCTATGCTACAAATGTAAAATATATTTGACACTTCTAAGAGACAGTATTAAATATGTTAATGTGTTACCGGTACAATGCGTGCTGAATTTATTTGTTTAAAATTAATTTATGTTTATTTATTCAACTTAAGATACTAAATTGTATCATTTAGGGCTTATTCTTTTAGCCCTATACAATATAAGTTCGTATGAAAGACAAATAGTTACTGTAGGTATATGAATTGTTCCACTCAAGGAGACATTCCACTGTCACACTTCGTCATTGGGTATTCATTTTGTAAATAGGTACTTCGTCCTCTATAATTTCTTCGAAGTGACATTGACATTTCAAAGTTATCAGTAACATGTCATCTTTCTTGTTCATCAACAAACACATCAGATTCAGATTCAGATTAATTTATTGCTTATTGAAAATTTATATAACTAAAATGAATTCGCAGAAAGCTCGTCAGGTACATTTATTTATTTATTTATTTATTGATAGAAACAAACGATCATATACATAAATGTGTACAAAGATGCTTGATGTTAACTTAAGACCTACAGTTTCCTTAAATTGTAGTTGTGCTAAATACAATGTTGAAAAAAAAGTTTACATTTATACGTAAGTATACATATACGTAGTTGTGTACATATGCATATATATACACACCAAGAAGCATACATTCAATGACACATAGTTAAATTTTTGAATAGTACCTACATTACACAGTATATTACAAACTAAGAAGGTATAGTACAGTTAGCTATAAGCTTAGAAACAGTGTTGAATTACATTGCTGATCATTGGAACAATTTCTTCAAAGATATTATACTACTATTAAAAATATCAAAATCTATTAATTTTAAATTTTCATTAAAATGTCTGCAAGCACGTCTGATAAACATATTACGAGCGTAGCATGTTCTGCTAGTAGGGATAGAGAACAATTCCTTTCTGCGACATTGACGAATACGGGCACGAGGGACTTTGAGATAAACCATTTGAAGTAAGGAAGGGATTTCTAATTTTGAATTTAGTATTTTATAGAGTAAAACAGAGTCTACACAGTCACGCCGATCGCTCAGTGACTGCATTTTATGGCGTTGTAAAGAGTCGACATAGTTAACATAATTATGACAAGTTCTAAAATCAAGCGACTTCATAAATTTCTTTTGGGGCCTTTCTACATACAATAGAGTTTCAATAATTTAATTTCTGACAATAATAATTAACAAGGTCACACAAATACCAATTTACAGCAATATTGAACGTAGTAATGTCAAAATTGTAATAAAAGGTCAGAGCTAGAAAAAAAAAAAATATATAATATACATAATGTCAGGATGTCAAAACATATCAATTTCATGTCAAATAAATTAATAAAAATACATATATGTCAAACGTAGAAGAAATATAAAAACGGAAATTACAGCAATAATAATAACACCAAAAATAATTTATCTCTAGGGTGTCCTAGATTTGATTAAGTCAAAGAAAAGCAAAATAATAAAAACTTTTAATTTCAAATAGCATCGTAAATAAATTGTCTAATATTGTTTTTGTTCGGTGAATTCCTTTACTGAATACAGCGACTTTGACAGTAAAAAGTCTTTCAATCGATGTCCAAAACCATCATGCGTTGATTATTTTCTGAGACTGGCGGGTAGTCTTTCTTAAAAAGCGGGGCCTACCTATTACGCGCCGTGACTTTGTCGAGGAGCGCGAGGCGCCGCGAAACGAGCTGTAATGCCCCGTCTGACGGGTGATTCTGCCGGGCATATTCACTTTTTTAAATAAGTGTATATTTTTACGTAAAGTGAATAATGGGTTAAAAAGCTGTTTACATGAGTGACTCGGAGTTACACCTGCCAGTATACGCAAGGCTCGTTTATCTAACTTAAATACTCGGTCCGACTCTGTTGAGTTTCCCCATAAGATAATGCCGTATGACATCAGAGAAAAGAAATAAGAATAATACATTTGGAGCAATGCATCACTGGAAATAACTGGCTTGAGTTTACGCAGCGCAAATACAGCGCTGCTCAACATATCACAGGTTGTTTACGTGCTCTTTCCATTTAAGCGTGGTGTCAATGGTAAACCCGAGGAACCTGCACGAGTCACAGCGCGGTATTGGACTTTGTCTTTGCGGGATGTTTATTGTTTTACCAGCTGAAAACAACAAAAAAATTGACGTCGTGACGTTGAGGATGAGGCCGTTTGCCGAGAACCACTCGTGAAGTTGGTAGCACGTATTATTTACTCATTGTTCAAACTGTTAGTACTTATCAGCTTTTACTACCACGGGGTATCATCAGCGAACAGGATCATCATACCTTCAGTAACAGAGGTAGGGAGGTCATTTATAAAGGCAAGAAATAGGGTATTTCCCAGCGCAGAACCTTGTGGCATTCCGAGGTCTAGCCTACCTGCCTTAGATCTGATGGTTTTACCCTTTATTTTGACCTCAACAGTCTGGTGTCGGTTTTGTAAAAACGATGTTAACAATCTGTGGGCATTATTTGTGATTCCGTACTGTTTAATTTTCTCTAAAAGTAATTCATGATTTATTACATCGAATGCTTTCGATTAATTGCAGAATACCCCTTATCTTCTGCCTTATCTCTGGCACCCAACGACGATGTTAAGCAATCATATATCTCGTAAGCAGCTGTCGTGGTGGATCTCTTTTTTCTATAAGCAAATTGTTTGTCAGTCAGTAAGTCATTTGTCTCGAGATGGTGCATTAGAGTATTTGAAATAATCGATTCCACTAATTTTGATATGTTAGGTACAATTGTGATAGGTCTATAGTTGTCTAAAGCACTTTTTTCGCCCTTTCCCTTGTACACTGGACACACTCGAGTGCTTTTCAGTACGTTGGGCTACACACCGCACGAAGACATGATGTTAATGAGTTTTACTAGTAACCCTGCAACGACTGGCCAAATGCACTAGAGTATATTCAGCGATATATCATATATATCTAAGGTTTCACGATTTTTATAGGACATCTGGATTGAACAATCTCAACAAAAAACATTAACATGTAAACCTTCGTTATATATTAAGAATTACATGAATAAATTAACTATTGGCTCTAGTTGGAGAACTCACAAGCTTGTTAAAAAAAAAAACAATTTTTATTTGAATTTTGAAAAAAGTGACTCGATAAAAAAAGTCAGTCCGCGGCCTCAACCACCGAGAACTTAGTTCACTGCGATCGCTCGTTCCGTTAATGAAGTGAAGGTAAAAAGGAGCGGTAAATCCCACACTGCACTTTCTACAAATATGTATTCGATACGCCCCTAATGCCTCGCACACTGGAAATTTATAGGTCGGCGTCACATTTTATTCGGGCTTACCGTCAAAGCGACGAGACTGATATTATAATCCAGACTAATAGAAAAAGATAATCATCTATGCGTAGCTCTCACAATACCAGTTATAATGGCTTGTTGACATGGGAGGATTTATTGATGTCGCGAGCAAATTTAATTGGATAAGGAAAACCTGTAAAAATGTCGTTGTACGTGGTTTATTTATGTGAGATTCATTGAAATAATTTTCCGTTCCCCTTTTCTTTTTAGGGTTCCGTAGTCAACATTGTCAATGGCTCTACCATTGACAATGTAATCAAATGTGCAGATAAATGAAAATAATCATTTCAGTACGAAAAAGATCTAAAGATTAGGAAAATAACATAGGTACAACGTAAATTATATTACCTTTTAAAAAAAAGAAAATAATGTTATATTATTCCCTCATGACATAACATCATTGTCTTCAGATCTGTATCATCACCTGGTACAAAGAAAGTAAAATAGATAATTAGTGTGCTGAATAGTGTTAAATACGCATATTCACATTTAAAAAAACTAGTAAGCATTTCATTAAATAAGGTATTAAGTGCAGTGACGTAGTGAGTAAACAGGCAGTTCTATAAAAATAAAATAAAACATTTGGAGATAAAATATTCTTACTCTGGAAATCATGTTCCATTTGCGGCGGATGGACAAGTCGAGCCTGTATTTGGATGGTGTACTAATGCAGAGCCCATGGGTCGGGGTCCTTATCAACAAAAAATAATTATGTTTTATACTATATATATAAATATATATACTAAATCTTATAATTTACATCCTACTAGCTAGTCGAAGTTTTTATCGCCACAATAAACAAGCTACAAGATAATCGTTCAAACATATTAATCAGTTATTATTGAGAAGATAATGCAAACTCTTTCTCAAGGAAAATAAATATTCATAAATATAACTTATTCACGTTGGATAGTGGCGTTCGTTCGCGTTGTCATCGAATGAATAACGGAGAATGCCCGTGTCCGTAATAAATATATGGAAATAATTTATTAGGTCAAGGTTTTTTTTTATTACTATGACTGTGGCAAACAGTTATAGTGTCTGCTTTGTGGGAGGCACTTTAGTCTATGGACGCTTGCGATTCCAGAAGAATCACGAGGGTGTGGTCGGTTCTTTATTGATTAGAGGATTCGTTGTGTTAATAGCTTGAGACGCGCGGGTACCACTCTCAACATACACAACATCTGAGACAAGGATGAAAGTTAAGACAAGGATGGATCACGCACACCCAGAAAATGCCTGTTCACTCTTGCTTGATGACATCAAGGTTGAATGATTCTGGAAGTAGAGAGAGCATATTGACCAGCATTCCCGAGGACATCCGACTCGAACCTAATCTACGTATTTTTAAAAGAAAATTAAAACAAATATTTATTATTAGACACACTACCATAGACTTATGAACAGTACCTACAATTGTCGAACTATAAGTATTTATAATGTAAAATTATACAAATTTGTTTTAAAAGTGTTCCTGCAGACAAACTGTATAAAACAGTTTTGCAAGGCTTTGGTTTTTTAAATGTAACTTTCGTAGTAAGCTTAATAAATAAATAATAATAATAAAACTTAAAAACACGTACAATTTTGTAGTATAAACAAGAAGTGGCGTCTTTATGGTTATGGTTATAAAGGTTTAGGAAAACTAAGCATACACCTAGAAAATTGTCGAGTTGTTGAGATGTTGTACGCAAAACGTTTATATGGGAAGCGACAGGAAATGTGCCCTTAGTGGTCTGCGATAGACGGGCCAACTTACCTATGTACATACCTACAGCGTGTGGCTGGATTCGTAACTAATGATGGATATAAATAAATGTTGGTAGGAGATTGTAGCGGGTCACCGGTGGGATGCTCTCAATTAAACAAGCGTTAAAAGTTAAATAAAAATGTATTTACGGTTTCCTCAATCTCCCGGTCTGTAAAAAAATTGCTACTAGTAAATTTATAAAAGTGGGTTCAGGAAGGGCCTGTCTGGTTCCTCAAATTTGTTAATTCTGAATAAAAAAGGAAATAACGTTATTTTAGTAACGTTATTTCTCTTAACGCCGTTAATTTTAAAACAACGTTAATTTGCTGGACCGCGAGAAGCACACTTCCCTGGCTTCTACGGTCGGTGGTACGCAGCTGGAGGACACGGGCGTAAGGTGCAGGCGGCTCAGCTCAGGATGTCGACGACGTCATGAACGATGACGTGGCGGTTCCGGAACCTTCTTTGGCGTTCTGCAGCCGTATCCTCGCACCCTGGAATTTTTCACGTCCAGTGTCAAATTAATCCCGTCGTTAACCTTCCGTTGACTATGACTAGCCGCAAGCGAAGCAAGGAAGAAAGTGCTTAGAGAGTGAAAGTGAGGTGAGTGCTGTATCATAGTCAGACGGAGAGCGGCGACCGCTTTAGCCTAGTTGGTAGTGACCCTGCCTACGAAGCTGGAGGTCCTGGGTTCGAATCCCGATAAGGACATTTATTTGTGTGATGAGCACGAATATTTGTTCCTTAGTCATGGATGTTTTCTATCTATTTAAGCATGTATTTATCTATATAAGTATGTTTATCGTCGTCTAGCACCCATAGTACAAGCTTTGCTTAGTTTGGGGCTAGGTCGATTTGTGTAAGATTGTCCGCAAATATTTATTTATTTATTTAGTTACAAGAAGATGGGTTGGGTGAAATGTGGCTTTTAAAAGAAAGCAAATACACAGGCCGCAAGGCAATCTGAACAGTAAAATTACATTTACACTTCCTCGACTAATAATAAAATTAACTTCAAAACAACGAGGCAACACCTATATGCAAAAATAAGAATATGCATTACTTTACGGCAATAGGTATGGCAAAGCAGCGCAAGTACAATAAAACTAGGTATAAAATATTAACACTTCAAGCCGCAGTTAGCAACGTGTAAGCCACACCCTTAATTCTACCCGCTATTATTTAAACGTATAACGTTCGTTCGTTCGTAACTTACCCGATCAGGGGTTATAACACTGCTTCTATCAGTTTAAAAAAACTAAGAGCCCAACTGGCTAGACAAACATATTAATTATTAATTTTTTAAAGTAAAATATGTGTCCGCGATGCAACACACGTCCACGCGACCAGCGTATAAAGGGACGCGGTCTCTCCGTCGGACGTTCGGAACGAGTGTGTCGGGAGCAGCCACCGGCCGGCACAAGTCAGAGCTGCGCGGGCGCGCGGGCGGGGAGATCTGCGTCCATTGTATTCGCGCGATAACAAAGGAAGCATTTAGGGTTCCGCGCGTAGCCAATTCAACTCCCAATAACACTTAACGAACCTTCATTATAATAATAATGACAATTTTTCCTAATTAAGATTTCATGCGAACGCTACTATGCTACAGTACCCCCTCGCGTCACCAAGGGTTTTATTATTTTAAACTAAAAAACCCGCATTAAGAAAGTGAGCATTTTGTTTATTCTTTCATACCATCTATCAGCTATCCATCCACCAACAAGAGTACCACGGTAACTGCTATACAAGTCAGCTACTGACGCACGTCGAACAAACCACTGGTTCCCAGTCTCATGAACTCAGAGCCAACAAAAGCTAAGCCTCATAGGTGTAAAAAAAATTTTTAGACGCGAAAGCGCACCGAACGCTACAACTAACATGCTAAACTATCTACTACTACCAGCTACTTTCAAATCCTTGACATGCCAACTACCTAAGTCTTTCCCGGACAAATCTTGCAGGACATAAACAAGAGGAGACTTCTTCGCGACAACCCTAGCCTCAAGGAACTTGGGAGCTAACTTCTTAGAGAAATACTTATCCTTATCACTCAGGAAGTAAGTACGCTTCAACACAGTATCCCCCACGTTAAACTCGACTGCCTTTTGCCTAAGGTTATATTTAGCCGTGTTCTTCTCGTGTGCGTGCCACAACTTCTGCTGTACGCTATCAAAAATGGTTGACATGCAACCCAAGTTTTCCGCGTATAGATCACGTGGTAAAAATAAAACCTCCTCACCGATATCAGTGTCAACGTAATGGGTACCACAAGTCACCAGCTCACGCCCGAAGACTAGAAGTGACGGTGTGTAACCCGTGGCCTCATTAACAGAGCTATTTATTGCAAACTGTATCTTAGGGATAAATACATCCCACGATCTATGATCGTCCTCCACATACGTCGAAATGCACGTGATAATTGTCCTATTAAAACGCTCCACTAAGTTAACCTGCGAAGAATAGCGCGGAGTGTAATACACATTAGGAATACCGTAACCTTTAAAAAAGGAGTGAGCCAAATTGCTTGTAAACTGTGTCCCGTTGTCCATTAATACCGTCTGTGGAACACCATGTACAAGGAACACCGATTCCTCTAAGATCCCAGTAATCACATCAGAAGTGGCCTTCGTAATCGGAAAAATCAAACAAAACTTAGAAAAGCAACAAGTCACTACTAAGATGTAGCTGTTTCGTTTCTTAGTTGTGGGTAAAGGACCCATAAGATCTATGGATAACATCTGAAATGGACTAGAGCATTGCTTAGGGCGGCCCATCTCTCCCAACGTCTGATGATTCTGTGGTTTGTAAGTTAAACACTTAGTGCAAGAGCTTACGAATTTAACTACGTCTTTATGCATGCCCGGCCAAAAGTAACGCAACGCGAGACGCCGGTACGTTTTGAAGATACCCATGTGCCCAGCAGTAGGCTCGGAATGATTCTGACCGATGACCGTGTCCCTAACCTCAGCGGGAACGACCTCCATCCACGAAAACTCCGACGTGAGCTCATGCTTATTCTTTGAAAGCCGATATAAAACATTGTCCTTAATATGGAAATTAGGGAAGCTAACAGGGTTATTGAGACAACCGCTATAACATTCTTGTACCAACTATCGTTTGTATTAATGAATGAGCCCGCAGTTGAAATTGCGTCAACCGGCACACACCTAGATAATGCGTCAGGAATGACGTTGTCTACTCCGCGTCGATGCTTAAGCACAAAATTAAATGACGACAACCGGACACCCCAGCGAGCTAACCTCCCAGTTGGATTGCTAATTGACAAAAACCACTTTAACGCGCTGTGATCAGTATACACAGTGAATGGCTGACCGTTTTCAATATAGCACCGCCAGTACTCAAGGGCGGTCACAACCGCCAACGTCTCCCGTTCAGTAATACTGAAATTTTTTCAGCGGCAGTTAATGACTTACTCATGTACGCGATAGGGTGCTCCTTGGAATCAATGGTCTGTGTGAGCATCGCGCCAATACCGAAGTTACTCGCATCAGTGTGGACCTCGAACGGCTTGCTATAGTCAGGACAGGCTAAGAAGGGAGCTGAGACAAGGAATTCCTTGAGCGCTTGGAATGCAGCGTCAGCCTCGGGAGTCCACTTAAACTGCGGAGTTCCCTTCTTATTAGACGTAAGCTTGTTTAGTGGACCGGCTACCGTGCTAAAGTTTGGAACGAAACGATGGTACCAGGTCGCGGTACCCAGGAAGCGCTTAAGCTCTTTACGACATGTAGGAGTTGGGTAGTTTAGGATAGCTTCTACTTTCTCGGGATCGGTACGCAAACCCGAGCTATCTACGACATAACCAAGGTACTTAAGCTGACTGCTAAAGAACTTGCACTTCTCCAGATTGATTGTCAGTTTAGCTTTTTTCAATTTCTCCAGCACACGCAATAATAGAGCTACGTAACTGTTAAAGTCTTCAGAAACGATGATAATGTCATCCAAATACGCGAATACCTTTAACTCGAATTCCGCGAATAATAAGTCAACGAGCCTCTGCTGAGTTGCGGGCGCATTGGTCAACCCGAACGCAGTTCTTTTAAAGCGGTAGGTACCTCTAGACGAAACATAAAATGATGTTTTATCCCTGTCCTCCGTTGCAATAGGTATCTGCCAGAAGGCTTTTGACAAATCAATACTGGTTAAGTAGCGAGCGTCCCTTAAATTATCTAATATTTCCGAAATGTACGGTAAATTATACGCATCGCGCTTAGTAACCGAATTAAGTTTCCTGCTATCAAGGCAAAATCTTGGTTGACCGTTCTTCTTGTTAACTATCAAAACCGGCGAAGACCACGCGCTCTCACACGGCTCAATCACGTCCAACTTAAGCATCTCATCAATCTGATCTACCAAAATGTGTTGCTTCTCAGGTGAGAGTCTATAATAACGCTGTCTAATAGGCGGAGAGTCCCCAGTGTCAATGCGATGAGTTATGAGGTCAGTCAACCCGAGACCTTTACGCTCAAACGAAATCTCCTCGAATTGCCTAATAACGTTGTCGGCAAGCAGCTTCTCCGACTCAGCCAACTTGTCAAATCCTTGAATGGAAGCATGAGGCGAACCATCACCACTTGAAATACTAGCATTCCTAATATCCTTCTCATTCGAGAGAGTAATGCTCCCTAGATACTTTGGACAAAGCTGAAACTTACGCCAAAAATCGATGCCCAAGATTAAATTGTAACTAATGCCCGGAACAACGAAAACCTTCAAAATGTGAAATTGGTCCTCGAAGTTAACTGGTAAGTTAATGTAACCAATACTATTCAAATTCTGGCCACCGGCTGCTATAACCGAAATACGTTCCTCCTGTAATAGCTTAAAGCCACGATCCACAAAGTGAATGTGTGCATCACAGCCTAAAATACTAATTGCCGACCCAGAATCAAGTAGACCAGAAATGGTATCGTCCTGGACCCTAATAGAAACAAATGGCCTATCATCACCTTCCCTAACATTGTCCTCACGAATTGTGTCAACCTTATAGGAATTAAAAAATATATTAATCGTTCTTAGCCAGGCTTGCCAATCCTCGCTATCAAAGTGGTTCTTTGAATCATTGACACAATTCGTCTTAACTAGTTTTTTTGACCCGTTATTCTTAGAGCAGTCCGGGCAATTAGGAAACCTGACATCCTTTCGGCCACAACCAAAGCAGAAAATTGTGCCCTTATCAGCAGGACACTGCCTAAAATTATGAGTGTTGACCTTACACCTAGGGCAATAACGAGGCCTAGCGTCTGAAATCCTGACCGCATGCACAAAGGTCTTGGAAGTGACGTCACCCTTATGGAAATTACTGCCATGAGCCTGGTTGCCAAAAGGTTTGTTCGTGCTGCCGCTATTGTTACCAAAACGATTAAACTTATAACCACTGCTACCATTATTGGTGTTAGCAGCTGAACTAAACTGTTTTGCTTTAAAACTACTACCCGAATAAGCAAATTTAGGGGCTAATGTATCAGACGAGGGCCTTGGAGGTTCTTTAAAATGAACAAGTGGAGACTGCACGCTCTCGTAATTACGACAAAGAGTCCTCAACTCGTCCACGCTCTTAATTTGAGAAACAGAAGATAACGTACTCGCATAAGTCGGCCGAATGTTGTGTAGTAAAATCTCCAACTTATCCTCTTCGGAGAGGACCCTTGACAATCTTGAAAACAGCCCGGACATAATTGAGAGATAAATCACGATGCTCTCTGTTTCCCCCTTGTGTACGAGATCTAATTTCCGCTAATAGTCTATAATCAAAATTCGATTGATCAAAATCCCTCTTCAACAACAACACAAGGTCACTCCAAGTCCCTACCTGACCCCTAACACTTCTAAACCAATGAATAGCGTCACCAGTAAAAATTTCAGTAGCATGACTGAAAATCGTGTCATCCGTGATGCCCCTAGCCTGACATAACTCCGAAACGCGTTGAATGAACGCACGCACGCATGATTTGCCGTCATAGCGCAATTTTGAAAACATGTTCGAATTGCCAGCCTCACACGTGACGCTTACTTTAACCGGAAGTGGAACACTAGGAACACTAACATCATTAGCCACCACGGAATCCAAAACGCTAGATGGTAAAAGGTGGTCCGATCCAGTATCCCTAAGCGCGCTGAATCTAGTCAAAGCCGCCTTGAAAAGACCAACACATGAATCGTAATTCTCCTCCTCAGCTGGCACACCGGGTGAAATGCGATTAAGGCGATGGTACAAATGATTCAGTAAGTTTTCGGCACGAAGTAAGTCGGCCCTCACCAAAGAAGCGGAATCCAGATAACCGTTAATCTTTTCAAGGACGGAAAGAACACCGGTCAAGTCCTCCGAGACTTCATAACAGTTCGTTAATATATCGGCCGACGGAAACAATGAACCACTCTTCGCTATCTGCCTACGGAGCTCCTGAACCGTGTCGGCCGGCGTATCGCCCCTAATAGACACCTCGTATTCGAGCTCCGACTTATGCAGAGACATGAATTTAACCTTCCTATCCATTGTGAACGTAATTATTTAATGTTACTTGGCAGTATCGAATAAATTTCGAACGAACGTACAACCCTCCCTCCGTCTGTTACAATAATGTTAAAATTAATGACGTTCTGGTTATTTCCTAAGCTGACGCAAAATAAAACAAGTAGGCACAATAACAGCGCTAGGAGAAAATAAAATAAAAAAAATGCAACTAATGTGTACGAACTAGCAAACATGACCAGGACAAAATAATACAATTATGAAAACCATGATGCAATAGCAATATTAAAAAAAATGGCAATGACGCAATAGCAGTAATCAGTTAAAACAATAAAACAGTAAAACCAAATCCTCTTTTTCAATAAAAAGTACAAAATGGTCAAACTCCCAAAATAAATTAAAAAACTACACAATCAAAATTAAAAATCGTCCTGGCATAAAATTAAAGACAATGACTAGGCAAGTTACGTACAGACTAGTTAACAGGCAACCAAAGCAAAGCGAAGGAAAAACGTTCACAACAGAAAAACACAAAGCACTCAGCGTTCCAGCAAATTAAACAAAAAAACTAAAATGTGAGAACCCAGACCACTAGAAAACCACGTGGGCGCCACTGTAGTGGGTCACCGGTGGGATGCTCTCAATTAAACAAGCGTTAAAAGTTAAATAAAAATGTATTTACGATTTCCTCAATCTCCCGGTCTGTAAAAAGGTTCTCTGAATCATCTCCAAAAATTTTATGTACGAATATCGCATCGCAACCAATTTTTCGCATAATGTCATTTCGCCGAATGATTGAAGTGTCAACTTATCAAAGAGTTTAGTTTTATTTTCCAACCTCACGGTTACCAACTGTATGCTTGGTTTTTTTTTCATATAGTCACTTTTCAAAATGGCACCTTTCGAGTAGCAGAATGGGTCAGTTTGACTTATATACATTTCGTGGTATAACACTTTACCAGATGTTTTATTTAGTAACTATATGTAACGTATTTACAAAGTGAGTAAGCGCAACCGCTCTCTTGTTTTTTTGACAATGATGGTACCTGAATTATCGCATCATTGGAGATAAGTGTTTACATCATTACTTTTGGACTGTTGTTTGGCGGAATGTGGTGTACATGTGTTATTTTTTTAAACAAACACCAGCCAATTATTCTAACCCCACCTAAACCTTACCTAACCGCCAGCGTGTCGACGTCACCCCGCTACGCGGGGTGCCTATTTCCGCTCTAAGGGACACAAGCTAACCCTAACCTAACCTACAAATAACATCACTGTAACGATTGTGTGTTAATTTTTAATGCGCCCCCCTTGTGGATGACTTCGTCTCCCCATCCCCACTTCTCTCTTTGTTACTTATATAAGAACACGTTGAATAAAAGTCTGACTATGTTATGCTGTCTAGTTCTTTGTAGTAAAAAGTTAGCTTATGTAAGAAAAGGGAACTGTTGCACTGACGAAACGTTATTCGGTTAGTAGTTGTTTATCCAACTGAAAGATTTGCCAAATGATAGGTATGCCAAAAAATTTAATTCATTTTAATAACCGACTTATCAATAATTCTACCAAATGGATCTGTTGTCATACAAAAAATTGCCATAAGTTAGTTGTCAAGGTGAATCATCGGCGAAAAGTTGGTTGGCAAGTGAAATTCGGACATTATAAGTTCGGAGAAAAGGCAGAACCCCCTGTAAAAAAATTGCTACTAGTAAATTTATAAACGTGAGTTCAGGAAGGGCCTGTCTGGTTCCTCAAATTTGTTAATTCTGAATAAAAAATGAAATAACGTTATTTTACTAACGTTATTTCTCTTAACGCCGTTAATTTTAAAACAACGTTAATTTGCTGGACCGCGAGAAGCACACTTCCCTGGCTTCTACGGTCGGTGGTACGCAGCTGGAGGACACGGGCGTAAGGTGCAGGCGGCTCAGCTCAGGATGTCGACGACGTCATGAACGATGACGTGGCGGTTCCGGAACCTTCTTCGGCGTTCTGCAGCCGTATCCTCGCACCCTGGAATTTTTCACGTCCAGTGTCAAATTAATCCCTTCGTTAACCTTCCGTTGACTATGACCAGCCGCAAGCGAAGCAAGGAAGAAAGTGCTTAGAGAGTGAAAGTGAGGTGAGTGCTGTGTCATAGTCAGACGGAGTTACAAGAAGATGGGTTGGGTGAAATGTGGCTTTTAAAAGAAAGCAAATACACAGGCCGCAAGGCAATCTGAACAGTAAAATTACATTTACACTTCCTCGACTAATAATAAAATTAACTTCAAAACAACGAGGCAACACCTATATGCAAAAATAAGAATGTGCATTACTTTACGGCAATAGGTACGGCAAAGCAGCGCAAGTACAATAAAACTAGGTATAAAATATTAACACTTCAAGCCGCAGTTAGCAACGTGTAAGCCACACCCTTAATTCTACCCGCTATTATTTAAACGTATAACGTTCGTTCGTTCGTAACTTACCCGATCAGGGGTTATAACACTGCTTCTATCAGTTTAAAAAAACTAAGAGCCCAACTGGCTAGACAAACATATTAATTTTTTAAAGTAAAATATGTGTCCGCGATGCGACACACGTCCACGCGACCAGCGTATAAAGGGACGCGGTCTCTCCGTCGGACGTTCGGAACGAGTGTGTCGGGAGCAGCCACCGGCCGGCACAAGTCAGAGCTGCGCGGGCGCGCGGGCGGGGAGATCTGCGTCCATTGTATTCGCGCGATAACAAAGGAAGCGTTTAGGGTTCCGCGCGTAGCCAATTCAACTCCCAATAACACTTAACGAACCTTCATTATAATAATAATGTCAATTTTTCCTAATTAAGATTTCATGCGAACGCTACTATGCTACAAGATTTATCCAAAAATATACCAATTATTATTATATTACATTATTATATTATTATCATATTATTATTATTATTTATTATATATTTTTTTTACGTTTTTCGATGTCATTATTAACAACGTGTTTAAAAAATGTTTCTTTATTTTATTTTTTATTCAACCCTCTCAATGATGACCGTACCAAAAGAAGTACGTGATAGTCTATTCCGTCGGTTCCTCAATGCTGAGGGTTGGCGTAGTGAGGAGACCAAATTTTATTGGGCCTTGTACCCATTATGTAGGTGAGGTAGCACAGCACAGCTAAATGTCAGCCCGCTCGAAAGTGGAGCAGCCGAACTGGGGAAGTACCTTCGCCTTGCAGAACACCACAGCCATAATTACACTACTACTTGCTCTGTAGTAGTGTTATTATGGCTATGTTAGTCCTTTGGAGTTGCATGCGTTTAAAGCTGCGGTGTCCGCTTATCATCAGGCGGCCGCCGTACGCTTGTTTGCCATGCACCGTCGTTGATAAAAAAAAATCGCCTTTGGTATCCTGGATTGCATCCGTCCATCGTGTACCTACACACAATAATTATAATAAAACCTTCTATAAAATTTTGCACCGAAAATGAAATTTCACATACAATTTAATTTAAAGGTTATCTTTAATAGGTTATAAGGTTAGGTTAGGTAGCCTAGTGGTTCAGGCATGCGGCTGTCAAGCGGCGGTCGTGGGTTTGAATCCCGGCTCATACCAATGAGTTTTACGGAACTTGTTTATTTAATTTTATTCCACAAAATAATATCTTATGGTACAAACGGTGGACTTAATGCTATGAAGCATACTCTACCAGTCAACTTTGTAGGTAAGGAATGTTTACAGTTAGCTTTTCGGTTTTATCGGCCAAATCTTGGGATTAGGTGTCAAAGTGGACCCTGGGGTCCTCCTTTAGGGCATAACCGGGAATAACTCTATAAGGATTACTTTCAGTTCATAAAATATAGGTATGTTAGTATAGGTATGTTAGTTTAGAAAACATACTGTATAAAGCAGACTACGCATACACGTGACATGAACTGAACATCAAATACATACAAATGTCAGTATCGGTTAATAAAGCTATCTATTCACGGCTCAATAGCTCGTGAAATTAACGCAAATATTGAGGTTTCGGCAACCAATTGTTCAAATTTAAACTTTAACGACTTGGCATAAGGTCCCGATTGGATCGAGGGAAACATTTGGAACATTGAAGTACCTTAGTTTAATTTGTGTTCAAACTATCGATATTATGGTTATATTAATTTGGAGTAAACAATTCATGGACATTGAAGATAATGCGAAATGTCGTGAGTTATGAATTTCTGATAGTCCGTGAGCCCGCTCCCAAAATGCCTACGATATGATATCACGATTAAATGCTTGGCACAAGGTAGAAAAACTATTACTGAGCGAGGATCCGAAGATTGTCGTTGAGAAACCCCTTCACTTGTGGTCTAAATTCTTAGGCTATAATTACGTCATGTAACATCAGTAAGACACACGTGGCATCATTTAGCCCTTTAATCGTAGAGAGAATATTTATTTATTTATTTAAAGGTTCACCAACAGTTATTACATTGATACTTAATACAGATAGTTTATAGATCAGGTGTCTTATGCTTAATGTATAACTACTTACAGGTAAACACAGCATGCCAATTTAAACAAGGACTCAATAAAAAAAAATAAGAAAGCAATTGACGTTAATTAGCTAAATGAACAAATTTCTGATCTTGGATATTGAGTCAAAGTTTATGTCGATAGAATCGCTATATTTGTTGAGTAATTTGCTCAATCGTGGTAGAGGGGAGGAAGAGCCCAAAACAGTTCGTCGCAAGGGACAAGACAGTGGTTTGGCTGCAAAACGTGGAATTCTACGAGGCACTGAAAAGCGAAGACTACTGAGGAGCTGTGGACAATCAATCTTGTTTCTTACGAGTTTAAAAATAAATTGAAGATCCAGTAGATCTCTACGACTCTCAAGTGATATCATTTTAAAATGTTTGAGTCTGTCCTTATATGAGAAAGATCATCTCGCAAGGCCTGCAGATCGAGCCAGGTGCCACATAAATCTTTTAACAGAATAAACATTAGTCAGTTCTGAAATGGCCGGAAGGACTTGACAGACGGTGCCAAAGATAGCCACTGTATACCTTTGCCTTCTTAATGTCGTGACATCTTAACGAATATTATTATAAAAGTTTTGAAATAATATTTAGGGTGGGCTGCAACAAACCGTCCGTAATCGTAAGTGGTGTTTGTTAAAATCGGAATGTATGGAAGGTTTGACAAGTTTCTATCTATCTCTGCCGACGCCATATTTAACGTTGATCGGTCTGTAATCGTATGTTGGTGCAACCCGCCCTTAGTCATCGGGCTACAACATACGATTTAAATTTGGAAGTTACTTAAACGGTAAACATATTGTGAAAGACAATTTATACTTGACAACAAAACCTCTTATTTATTCACTCGGCTGAGACAATGTTATTAAAACTTCGACCTGCATAATTACATGTCATATTCATAACGCATGAGACTTATACGGTATTGGCGATAAAGTTATTAAAACTCTTGTGGTCTATTAGACTAAGCGTATTTTATTCAAATCTTATTTAAATTGTTTTTGTACGGAGAGTTCACGCTGTTTATTTGTTTATTGCATCCATGGTTTACATTTTGGTCTCACGTTAGTTAAGTAGGGTTGTCATGGACCCTGGTAGGGCACAGCAATTGGAATTCTTAAGTCTAGCTTAATTATGCATTCATATTTTATAAGCGAACTATTTTGGATATAACAATTACATATGCCAAATAATAATAATTTTAGATTACTCGATATAATATCCGAAATAATTACTAGGAGAGATCCATAGAGGCCGCTCGGCTGGTGATCTTCTAGTCTACCTGATCCATCGTTGGGCACAGGCGATCGAGACTAAGTGTGAAGCATTGGCTGTTAGTTTGGATATAGCGAAGGCCTTTGATCGGGTTTGGCACTAAGCACTTCTTTCGAAGCTACCATCCTATGGGCTTCCCGAGAGATTATGTGTATGGGTCAGTAGCTTTCTAGCAGACAGAAGCATTAAGGTCGTAGTTGACGGTGAATGCTCCGACTCCATATCTGTGAATGCTGGTGTCCCTCAAGGCTGTGTGCTGTCCCCACGCTATTCCTTATGCAAATTAATGACATGCTGCAAATCAGCGGAATTCATTGTTATGCTGATGATAGTACAGGTGATGTCTCTTACACCGGCCGTACCAACATCTCTCGGGAAATTGTCATCGAGAGCCGGAACAAACTTGTGTCTGAAATTGAGACTTCGCTAAGTGAAATCTCTGAATGGGTTCGACTTAACTTAGTCCGTTTTAACCCTACCAAGACACAGGTTTGCGCGTTTACCGCGATAAAGTTAAAGTTTGTTGTGTCACGGGCATTTAGAGGGTAAGGCTCAAATTAGCCTCAAAAAAGCTCAGTGTGCTCAACAGATCGAGACAGTATTTCATACCGGCCCACCGCCTGCAGCTTTATAAGTCGCAGGTCCGCCCACACATGGAATACTGTTCTCATCTATGGGCAGGAGCACCCCAATACTAGCTTCTCTCTCTGGACCGCATCCAACGACGAGCAACTCGAATTGACTGCCAGCATACTTCGGATCGGCTTGACTCCTTGCGCTGCGTAGAGATGTGGCTTCGCTCTGCATTTTCTATCGCATGTATAACGGGGAGTGCTCCGAGGAATTGTTCGGATTAATCCCTAGGTACCGCTTCTTTTCGCCATCGTCCAACGCGATAACATTACCATCCTCACCACTTGGATGGCTGGCAGTCCTCAACTGGGCGCTTCTCCAGAAACTTTCTGCCTCGCACAGCTAATCTGGGGAATGAATTGTCGCCTGCGGTATTTCCGGACTGATACGACCTTCAAACCTTCAAGAAAAGAGCGTACTCCCATCTTAAAGGCCGGCAACGCACTCACATCACCTCTGGTGTTGCAGGTGTCCATGGGCGGCGGTAATCGCTTACCATCAGTTGATCCATCTGCTCGTTTTCCTCCTATCACATAAAAAAGGATCTAAATCTATAAATATGCCAAGTTATAATAATAATATTTAATGTCGTTCCACCTTAAGTTTCAATTGTTTACACTACAAAACTAGTGTTGATGATGATGTTGATTATGTTGATGATGATGGTGATGATGATGATGATTATAGATCCTCTTATCTCTAATCACTTCCTCGGGCGGTATCTCTTTGGCGATAGGGTTTTGGCCGGTCAACTCCCATAGCCTGGCATTAGGTCCGGGGTCAGTAAATTCCCAGAATTTGACGCAAACCTTTATTTTGCGAAGACCTGAATTCTACTGGAGTTACATAATCTATGTATGTGTATGTGTGTCTAATCCTAGGTCTATGTCAAATGGAGGCCGGAAATTAGAGCCCGCATCAAAAGTAAATCTTATTTCAATCAGTGCGTTTCATAAGATCAACCCCTATGTTGAAGTTCTGTCAAAGCAATCAATTTGCGTACTTTGTCGTCTGTTTGTTTTGTATACCGATCTTGTTAACAGGGTATAAATTTATAAGGCAGTGCTATTGTTTTAAATTTTGCTTCTTTTTATTAAATTTGATATGGTATTTAATTATTAATTGGAAATAAAATAATGAAACCGTTCCGCATCCAAAGGGCTCTCTTTACCTTAAATTATAAATTATATTGCATAATTTGGGGACTTTTATCATACAATATTCTTGAAACACTCAACGCATTTAGGTCAAAAGTTTCAAACAAATAATTATGTTCGAATGTCAAACAACGTTTATTAGCCAGATAAACGTTGTTTGCCGGAGGGGTAGACAGAGATCACGGACTTCAATTTCATAATATCGTACGACCATTTATTTTTCGTCTGTATTGAATCGTCATCTTAATTGAAAGAAAGAAAGAAATAAACTTTATTGCCACATCCTCGACTAAACATGTACCTGACACATTGCAATCATATAAACGCCATAAAGCCAGAAACTGCCACCGCTGGTTTTCGGAATGGTCCAATAGAAAAAAAAACCGGACAAGTCCAAGTTGACTTGCGCACTGAGGGTTCCGCCCTCCTACCTCCGTGATGATTACGTACTTTAAATATAGATTTATTTTTAATGATTTAATTAAAAATGTATAGTTTTCAGATTTTTCCCTATATTTGTAGTATGAGACGATATTACTTGCCAAATTTCATAGTTCTAGGTCAATGGAAAGTACCCTATAAATGTTGATTCCTTTGAGAGTGTCGAAATATACGTTTTTTGCGGCATACTTAATAGACCGTATCTTTTTTCTTATGAAGTTTGATTTTTGCACTGCTTTAACAAACTGTAGACTTTAGTATAATTATTGTAAATAATATGGTATGAATTTCAAATATTTCAACTCGATACATCCACGCGTTCCCGAGAGAAAGGGTCTTGACAGACAAACAGACGGACTACAAAGTGATGGTATTTTTGAGATATGGAACCCTATTTCAGGTTTTTTTATAACAATGGGTTTGCGTTACACGAAAGATATTGGCGGTTTTCCTGATTTATCACCACGTACAATCTTGATAAACCTATTCTTCATTAAGAATCCAAAGAAGTAGTTGAATTCTTTATGCATCCAACATCCAAATTTCACTTGGAAAAGTTACGTTTAACATAAATTTTTTGCGGAACACGCCCACCACCTGTGGCCCCCTGCACTGCCAAAGTGATTTTCAAAGCATATAAAAAGTAATCAAAAAGTAATTACGTATTGTTGAGGGAACCGAGTTTTGTAATGATTTAACGACGTCGCCGGCTGACGGTATATCGTTAATTACGTTTCTGAAATACTTAACGAGTTCTTGGTTCCATCTTTATCGTAATTAGGTGAACTCGGGCTTGGAACGATCTAGGGATTTAGGGGTTAGGATCCACCAGTGCTAAGCGAGTTTGCGGGGCTCACATATGGTTAAACATGTATTCGCTACAAAACTATAACATGCCACCTATTGTATACCATGTTTAAAGCAAAATAAATAATTTCATTTCATTTCATTTCACCGCGATAAGTCCACCAACAGTATCGCTAGATGCGCTCGCGCATCACTTCTTATTGGTCCATTTTTTCATCGCTCATCGCCTCGCAAAAGGCCTCCGAACGCGGGTCGGGCGCACGTCGGTCTGGCGCGGCGCGGTTCGGTTCGGTTCGGAGGCCTTACTCACCCTAATTCCAGAAGAGACCAACCCTTGAGATGCCGATGTCAAAAGTGTGTTACTTAAATTTCCTTGAAGTTTTACTTGGTAAGTCCCAGATTGATACTTGCGATTTTGAATTTGGAACCTTCATTATTTCCGTTAGGACTCGAAACTCGATTTAAATTTGTACTTGTACATACAAGTAGTGGCAGGCGGGGACATTGCCACAGAATACATAATAGTACAAGTACATTACGAGGATTTTCGTGAGTTCCGTACCGTTCTGGATGGATCCCGAACTAAGTGTATGAATAGTTAAGCCAGTCCACCAAAGCGCCGTTTTGTATTAGAGACAAATGGATGTACCTATTTAAACGCATAGAAGATTTTGCCGACGCGACGCGGGTAGCTAACACGTTATTTATTTATTTATCTTATATAGAAAACTACTTATCCCAACTTAATCATAAATGTAGAACCTCGGACACGTCCCAACCGGGAATAACGCAATGAGGACGATGATAAATGTTATTAATATTAAATAAATATCCAAGGGGAAGAACAGCCTCTTAGAAAAAAATATTTCCTAAGGGGGTGAAATAGGGTTAGGGGGAGTTTTTATTGAGATATTACTCAAACGAGTTCCACGCGGACGAAATCGAGGGCAAAACCTAGCCTAAACTTGTATTATAAAGAGGTCTATACTAAGATTAAAAGTCTGTGTCATTGTATCTTTGTAAGTTACTACCAGAAATGCATATCCGATTTCAAAAATTCTTGAATTTACTTTCTGGATGGTTCTAGGCTTTATATTGTCCAGCGGGTTTATTTGGCTGCGATTCTTTGCAATATGCGGGCGAATCCGCGGGGGCAGCTAGTTTACTGTGAATGGATATACTAACATTACTCAGCCCGTTTTCATGTTAATGTGAAACGCAATGAACTTATAAAATAATGATAATAATAAATCAGTCTAATACAACGTGTTAATAAAATAACGAAAACAGACAACGAAGCCCGAAAACAGTTTGTTCAGAATCGACAGTAGAATGGTGCGCACAGGCCTCCTCTCATGGATGCGAGGGAACGGGCAGTAGTCAATGAACTTAACAATGAACTTTAATAAGGAAAAAATATGTAGGTATTAACTGCCGAAGGCGAAAGCGCGTTTCCTCTTCATTTCCGGTGCGGACCAGAAATGTTATTTTTAGTTATATCAAGCCGATACATTCTAACCCAATGTCACCCGTGCCCATTCAGAAGGTCCAGTGAACATTGAAATTGGGCTTTTAACGCTCTGTGGATTGGTAATGAATCGGCTGCCTTTTCACATGTTTTTATTTACGTGAATGCTTGGTTTAATTTGTTAAAGCCTTTTGATAGGACTGACGCTATTATTATTTCCTTCAAGACTTAACTCAAACATAGATATAATATATCTCATTTCATTTATTAATTCAATAACAATATATACATTACATTTATTTTGAACATGTCAAAAAATAATAAAGCTCGGTAAAAACATCACACTAGGCTGGAGGTACAGTCGACGTCTAAGGTGCAAAAGTTTATACATATCTTTGAACTCGACTGTACAGTAAATAGTTATCAAACATCTCAAGAGCACATATGATAATTAAAAATAGACTATAAATAAAATGTCAGATGTCAGTGCTATAAATAATATAAAAATATAGAAAATATATTAATATAAAAAAAAACAAATAATCATAATATTAGTACACTGAAAATTAAGTAAACAAGTCAAAATTATTCTCAAAAATACATCATCATCCTCCTAGCGTTATTCCCGGTAATGCCCCTAAAGGAGACCGGGGTTCGCTTTGACACCTGTTCTCAAAAATACATATCTTCAAAATAATAACAATAAATATCTTCCAAGATTCAAAGCGAGAATACCGTACTTTCTCAACCGGCGACGTATTTTTCATATAATTATTTATTAAAACGACAGCATATTTTCTCTGAAAATCAAGCTTTTCCTTAAAGTCCAATTCCTGTTTCCACATGTCTTCGCGTAAAAATGTGTAGGTACGTAATGATAATGACAATGAATTAAATGTGACATTTACCAATATTTTACACAATGATTTTACCTTACAGCTTCGAGCTCTACGCATTCAGGTATGTCAATCGAATCACAGATGTACAAGTCTTATGACGGTCAACGGGTGACGTAGGTAATATTTAAGGCTATGTGTCCACTAGTATAGAGTCGTGCGAGGTAGCGCAGCGGTGTGCGAGGAAAACCACCGATAGAAAGAGATGTGTGAGCGAGGCAATGCTCTTGGTGGATATTTTTGCACAGCTCCGGTGGGTACTCAGGGACGGGTGATTCTTCGATGAAGCAATTTTTGTCTTATTCCTCTGTCATATTTTTGTTTTTACATGTGAGTAATAAAAACATACTCCCATGAAAGACCTTTTATTTTTACGCATAAATTTGATTTGGGCACCGATTTTTATAAACTCGTTCATAAAATATTACCTTTTAAAGTTTGGACTCCAGAGAAATAAGACGAGTCAAATTAGGCCAGATGAATAAGAAACTAATATGCAGAGGAATAAGAGGAGACCAAAAGGGTTTCAAAAATAAATATACAAAATCATATCTAACATCACATTTTTTGATATTATTGATGATTATTAATACATATAACACTAAAAAAACTTATTTATCTATTTTTAAAACGATTTCAAATCTAACGGTTTAGCAAACAGTTAAAATTCAATGTCTAAAACAACGAAACGTAATAAATCTTTCTAAAAAACAGCGGAGTCTTAGGTAATAGGGTCCCGTTGTACCCTTTGGGCACGGAACCCTAAAAACCGTCGAAATTTCTTATTCCTATGTCCAAAATTCCATAGGAATAAGGGAACTTTCTTATTCCTATGTCCAAACTTCCATAGGAATAAAGGACAGAGGAATACGAATAAATTGGAAAAAACCCAATGGTTCTTAACGTGAACATACAACAAAGCTGTCGTTAATACTATAGAAGGATAGTACGTAAAGCAGCTAATTAAGCTAAACATTACATTTTTACATGTTACACAAAACTCAGAACAACTGACAGAGTAATAAGAATGGCGTTTGAAACTTGCTCCAGAGAAATAAGGATTTTGTAGCGGACACATTATTTCCTCAGTTGCACATATAATTTTAAAGGCAAAACTTTTTTTTTATTTAAATAATAAAATATCTAATAATAAAATTTATCGACGTAGTTACTCAAACTACTTGTAATGTGGACTGAATTTGAGATATTACTACATGTTTTAATGAAATTGGAGAACGGACACGAAAGAGTAGTAAGGATTGACGCGATTATTTTTTTTACTCATAAATCAAATCAGTTACACAAAAACCGACTGATATCCCAGTTGACTACAAATATAAGGTACCTCTAAAAAAACCAAGTTTGAAAACTAAGGAGTTGAATGAAATAAGCCCCCGTACATCGTAAATTAGGGCCTCGGAGAATCACCCGGACTCACCCTTAGCCAAGATTTATAAAGAAAACTCCGAAAGTCTCAGATATATTAAAATAAATACTGAAACAGGTCACTCGTCTGTGAGTCTTCGAACGAATAAGTGGTCCTTAGTCGTGAGCACTTCACAGGTAACTCCAGGCAGGCGAAATACGGTTTTGAACAACATTAATTTGTGATAGAGTTTTTTTTGTTTATTTCATTTTAAAATTCTATTCTAAGATGCTTTATTCAAGAATACAACAAACTTTCCACCCGGAAGTAATTATATAGATTTGAATGAAGCATGCATTGCTTATTTTCTATGGTTTATCTTGAAGCTTCTAGAGCAAATGTTAATGAACCATAATAAAGATAAAAACATTTATTAATATAAATCAAATTGTCAGTTCATTGACTGGACTAGATTCGTATCATATATTTCAGCCAAGAAATATTAATATTGTTACAAGATAACCCCATAATAACGTTATTATTAACCTTAATGAACAATTTTGATTGATATTGTCTATAGTCTATACCAATAATTCCGTTAACAACACTACGCTACACCAAAAATGCTACAAAAGTTACGATCACTGGTTATAACAGAACTTTAAAGGCCTAAAGTGGAAAGTAATTAGTAACGATATGTGGATCAGTCCGCAGATATTGTTTTATAATTCATATGAAAGATCGCGTATTTTAATTCGAATAGTTTTAAATTATTCAGGTAAGTACTAAGTTATCAAAGTTTTAAATAGACATTTTAAGTGAAAACTGCAAAATTATTACTATATATTTTATCGACTGCAATATCTAATTCCAACTTGATATAACTAGTGGCTCTGTGAGCTGTAGAACTTGAAAAAAAAAACAATCAAAAGAATCGGTTGAAAAATGCGACCTGCAGAGGAGAGCAGCCGGGCTGCGGCACGGCGGGACACCCGGACACGAACACTCTTGGACAAAGCTGAAGCATCGAACTTCGTTCATTCACTCGCTCTTTCGAAAACACCGTTCTCAAATTCGTTAAACAGTTTGAGAGCTACGATGCCACTGACAGACATACAGATGTTAAAGTAATAGTACCCATGTTTGCGCGGGGTTAAAAACCTAAATATGTTTTTATATTTAAAAAGTCCTTTTACACTCGTAATTAATTCTATTTTGCTATAGACTTTCTCCCGACTTTACCAGCACTTCAAGAAAATAACTGTTGGTAAACTTCTCAGACGTAGAAAATTTATCGAGAAACTTGTGCGTATTTTGAGGAAAAACATGTAAGTACGAATGAGCATCGCCTTTTCTGATTAGGGGAATATTAATGAAGATGGCAGAATTAAAAGTTGACGGTGAATAAAATAAATGAAAAGTGTGTAGGTACACAGTAAATATTTTTGGCTGGTTTAAGACGATTAATGCATTCTGGGCATACAGAGAGGATTACGTTCTCGCAAGCGTTATATTCCCAAAAGGGTGCTTAGGTAATCCTCACACAAGGTGAACTGATAACCTGGTAAAGGTCGCGGGAGTTCGCTGAATGCGAGTGGCGCAGAACCGGTCATTGTGGCCACAATTGTGGCACTCTTTGGGAGAGGCTTATGCCCAGCAGTGGACGTCTTTCAGCTGATGTGATGATGATGAAGCATATTCATAGAATCTTCCTTGCATGGACATTTAAGAAAAAATGTGACACGTTGATTCCTGTAATTCTATGAAAGTATGTTTTTCTTGTCAAAATTATGTAGAGCAGACTTGTGCAGAAAGAAGAAAATGGGCGCAATCGGTATGCGGTATTTTGCATTTTACCGAGACCCAGTGATGTCTCCTAGATATCCTTACTTGTCGCTATACTGTCAGTCACTATTACATTTTCGCAGTGTCGTACCAATCCAGCCAGCTAATCAGGAAACACTCGTTTAAATGTAGTCGCGGAGTAAAGCTAAAGAGCTTGTACTGTCTTGACATACTGCTGGCAGCTTACTGCCCCCGTTTTCTCGTAGTCCTACTGATTTGTCCTACTAGTAGGACTACCAGGGAGACCTATTTCTGTCTGTCCTACTGTGTGATTTAGCGGCTGCTGTCAGTTATTTAAATCACCTGCTACGACGTCAACATCATCATATCAGCCAATAGACGTCCACTGCTGCACGGGGTCCCTTTGTTTCCCATAAACTTACTGTTCCGAATTTCGATAGTCAGAAATTGATATCCATATAATTTATAGACATAAACATCAGTAGTCATAATCTTTGTTAAGTATAAAGTTTTGTAGTTCTAACATTAATAACCCATAATATTAAGTACTCGTATTATAATCACAACAGTCAGAAATTGATGTCCATAACGATCAAAGGTCTATCGATAATTATTCATAAATATTCTAAGGCATATATTTCAACGTACTAATGATTGCTATTCATATCGTTTTAATGCCTAAAGTGAATTACGTCTAAGAGACCAAATCTATAACATCCAAAGTCATATAGATAATTACTCAGAAACATTTCTAGACATACATTTGAAAGGGGTACTAGGTACTACTGCGCGAAGGGTTTATGACTGTTTCGTAAAGAATACGTTTAAATAAGCATGTTTTATTAGAAACTTTTTCTCTGAAATTAAAAATGGCCAAGATATTTGACTTCTAAGGCAGGTCGGTGTAGGTACGACGACGAGCGAAGCGAGGAGGAGTGTTAGTTGCACCGTGACCCTAAGCGCGCGAGCCGAGCGAGCGAAGCGAGCGTGCCGCGGCAGCGGCCGGCGAAGCGCCAGAACCAATAATGACACAACATTCGTCAAAATGTTGACAAGTACATATTTTTCTCCAATCGCATCACTCTTTATTTTTGCCAAAGTACCCACATTAATTATAATGAATGGGTATGTGGGTATGTTATAAAGCAGTCTGGAAGAACGCGTTCAGTAACGTTCGGTAGTAAAAAATATATATATTTTATTATTTTTTTGGGAGTGTGTTTATGGGCTTTAACATTATGAAGAGTGACACCACCGTGAAATAGAATGATATGACTAACTAATCAGATGACTACCAATCATTATGACTTGCGAAAAAATACCTTACAATAATTATTACAAACTAGATTATTGCCTGTAACATTATGTAATTGCATACCACCGGGACATTGAACGTTATGGCTAACCAATTTTATGACTAACAATAATGATGACCTGCAAAAATTTGAACTCCAATGTATATTGTTAAATTTTATGACTTTCGACAATATGACCAGAAAAAAATATGGTGGAAAACGTTATGGACTGAAAAAATCGGATCTTAAATTTAATGGGAAACAATAGAGACCCCTGCTGCACATAGAGTGCCAAAAGTAGCGGGTCTGCGCCACCCGCGTCTAGCGGACTCCTGCGAACTTTACTACATCATCAGTTGTATGAGTCTACCCACAGGCGCAGCGGTCCCTGGCCTTGTAGGATTACGAATGTTACAAGCTTTTATTTAACTTGCCGTGTTAGTATGGAACAAATCTTGCGAGTTAAATTTGACCCACTTCCCGGTGACCGATTGAGCTGAAATTATAGTTTGGATGACAATTCAATATTATGGTACCGTCGAGCTGATCTGATGATGGAGACAGAAGGTGGCCATGGGAATTCAGTACTTAACCGACGTAACCCCGTTGAGTTTGGGCTCGTTAGAATTGTCTCAATGAGTAGTTGATGATGGTATACAGAAAAGTACAGTCGGCAATAAAAGCTAGCACCGAAAATGAAATTTTTGTCATTTTTCATTTATTTAATCGTATGCCATACATTATTTTGGCCTTTAAAGTTTGTCACTCTATAGTACCACCCAGGGGACACGTGCAGGGTTGTGGTAGGTAGCTCCTGCGGACGCGAGTAACAGTTGTCCCCCCTTTGTCAAGTGAGTGGGAAACTCGACTGTTAGAAGTTCTTAAGCCGCCCGAAGGCCTCTAACTCGGCTTAACGACTACTGTCATAGACAGCAACCGGGATCAACTGCTTAGCGTGCCTTCCATAGCACGGATGCGCTCATTTATATTAACCACTCAAACATCAGGCGGTCACCCATTCAAAGACTGACCGCTGCCATCTTTGCTTAACCTGCGTTATCGTTTCCGACTCGCAGGCGCCGCGGGGCTATGAGCGCTGCACGGCTATTACGCGACAGCGCACGATTTTTCTCGCACTATCCGACTCTCTCTTATTAGAACAAGAGGTAAAGTGCGAGAAAAATCGAGAGTACCTATATCGCGGTCGTCCCATGATAGACTTGCAGGAATCCATTTCTAAATAAAGAATTTCCAACAATGTTTTCCTAAGGGACTGGTTTTTACGAACTTTCAAGAGTTTTTCCAACTTTTCTTTTTAATGAAAAAACCCGAGTTTACCCAGCTCTATATCAGCTTACAGTGACTTTATTCAGCTTATTTATTGAGTACTTAATTGTAAAGTTTGTGGACTTAAGTTATGTAAGTATAATGGAAGTATTTTATATAACCGTCGTAACTTGGATACCTAGCGATGGGCGAGTCAAGTTGTCTGATTCGAATAACTCGAACGTCTAAACGAGTTGATTCGAATCAAGTGTTGACTCGCATTGATACGGATCGGATTTATAAACTATGTGAGTGAATGCGAGTCGAAACAAGAGTACGAAACGAATATACTTACGCCGAACTCGACTCGAGTCGCTAACTCGGTAGAATCGATGCCACGTAGCGGAACCCATCCGGGTTCTGTGAGTCGAGTCAACTCGAGTTTCTCATAAATAGGTACTTAAATACACTGAAAACATCTAATACCCAGAAACAAAATTCATGGTCATGAAGTCACTCGGGGATTCGAATAGCTTCGAAGGTAGCGTCACTACCCACTAGAATGTAGGTCAAATATACTACTAATAACCAGTGTTGAGTAAGGTCACCTGCCTAATACGGCATAAATACGGTTAATAAAACTTTATTCTCATAAGAATAACACATTCACTCACAAATTATAAATTCACTTAAATGAAAACGTACAAATTAATGATAGCATTTTAGAGTAAATTATTGTATGGTGCAAAGTAAGCTGTATACGGTGTGTTTTGCTTCTGGGAGATTTACGTGGCTTGTGACTGCCTCGCGCCGAATGAATATAATATATTGAAATCCATACTAATATTATAACTGCGAAAGTGTGTATCTGCCTTTCTGTATCTCTGTCTGGCTGTTACCTCTTCACGCTTAAACCGCTCAACCGATTAGGATGCCATTTGGCAAAGAGACAGTTTGAATCCCCTGAAGGACAAAGAATAGTATCCCAGAAATCATCCTCTAAGTGAGGGGATGAGAGTTTGTATGGCGCTTCGATATAGACGAGTTCCACGCGGACGGAGTCGCGGGCTGAAGCTAGTGTTTAACTATAATTTTAACGTAAAGTACCTAGTTAGTCCAATAAAAAACTTCCAACCTCAGATGAAACTCGTTGTTCACATTTCATACGTAATTTAACCCCAATAAGGCAAGCTCATTTCAATATAAAAGTTCCCAAGAGCATTCTCTCCAAATAAAGCCAAAAACACGTAGTTCGCATAATTGATACAGTCTAATATAAACTTAGTTTTGTAGACAGTAAGGTTGATATTCTAATAGCACAAAAGTAACAAAATATATCGTTAAAGGTGAGCTGTTTAACTCGACTTCTATGCTTGTTGTAATTGGCTTACACATATGGCCGATTCACTTTGAGAACTAGGGTGTACTTGTCGAAATTACAAATAATTTTGGTTAAGAGCGTAATTAGCGAATGTGAGAAGTATTATTTCGTGTGTTTGAAAGAGATTTGTTTGATCGATGTGTAATAATATAATTGAGAAGCGAAATATATTCGGAATCAAATGAAGAGGTTGGTTATATTATGTGTAGAATTCACTTTTGAGTCTTGCATTTCCCGATTATTGAAATAATTTGTATCTGTATGCCTGTTGTATTTACACTAATATTAAAGAAGTAATAGTAAATATTGGCTGTCAATCTTACACGCATCGACCTAGTCCCAAATTAAGCAAAGCCTGTACCATGGGTACTAGACGACGATAAACCGACGATAAATACAATACAGGTTGACTGGTAGAGAATGCTTACGGCATTTAGTCCGACTTTTGGATGATAAGTTCTTCTTTTGTGCAATAAAGATTAAATAAATAAATAAATAAATAAATTATTTACTTTAAAACTAAGTTTTAACCGAGGTCAATTCAGTACTCCGCCAAGCCACATGAACAATTCCCCATTTCCTTCCACTTTACCACAAGTGCAGTAATTATTACCGAAACAAACCAAATCGCTGCCTACAATATTGAGGAGTTATCGAGTCATCAACAAATGTGATGCTGAGACCTTTGTACCAATTTGAGAACCTCCCTATTTTTGAAGTCGGTTAAAAACATCCATGACTGAGAACAAGTAATTGTGCTTATCACACAAATAAATGTCCTTAACGGGATTCCAACCCAGGACCTCTTGCTTCGTTGGCAGGATCACTACCAACTAGGCTAAAGCGGGGGTCAGCGGGTTTGTAGCTTTGTAATTAATTTATTGGGGCAGAGTGCTCGAACAAATTGTCGTAAATGTGGACACGCCGGACAAAAGCACCAAATATTTTCAGGCACTTGTTAGGTCACAGGCTTTTGATATTAACTAAAATTAACATGACCGCCAATAAAAAAAGGCCGACGGAGGAGTTGGTTCCTATCAAAAACTTAAAGCTATGGACCTAACGAGTACCTGAAAAAAATTTGGTGCTTTTGTCCAGTGTGTCCACATTATCACCTGAAACTGCCCTACTACTTATGTAGTGTAAAATCCAGTGAAAGATATTTTTGAACCGAATGTTCAGATACCGATTAAAAAATCTTCACCAGTATGAAGAATGAACCTCTAGGATGGTCTAGGTTATATTTTATCATGCGACTTTGCCTGGGTTCTCAGTTATACGACTACATTATCACAAGGTCAGCTAGTAAAAAGAGAACGAGCGTAGATGGTCATTTTCGGAACTCATTTGATCTTAAAAATCCTTCTGGTGGGACGGGGCAGTTTCAGGATAGTGTGGACATGCTGGAGAAAACCACCACATTTCTTTAGATGCATAGGTTTGGTACATTAGGTACCCCAATTGTGTATATAAAGACACCACATTTGTAATTCTAAGTGATTTAGAACTCGAGATATTAATAATACCTATAGTTCAAAACTACCACCATAAAAACAGATGGCTGTTGGAGGAGTGGGTTCCTATCAAAAACTTAAAGCTATTATTCTCCGACCTTATTTAATGTGTACATGGACGGGCTGATGGAGGAACTCACTAGCACCAAGGTCGGTTGTCACATAGGCGGTACTTGCCTCAACAACCTTAGTTATGCTGACGATATGGTGCTGTTGGCTCCCTCTATCAGTGCGCTCAGGAAGCTCATCAGAATTTGTGAGTGTTATGCGGAGAGACATGGGCTCAGGTATAATACAGCCAAAAGTGAGTTACTCGTCTTCAGGGCAGGCAACAGGAAACTAGAGGAAGCTCCTCCTGTTGTGTTAAATGGTGCCGCCCTGCAGAGAGTACAGCGTTTTAAATACCTGGGTCACTGGCTCACCGAGGATCTCAGTGACGACACTGACATAGAGCGGGAGCGTAGGGCATTGACGGTTCGCTGCAATATGCTGGTGCGCAGGTTTGTAAAGTGCAGCAATGACGTAAAGATCACGCTTTTTAAGTCGTTTTGCCAGTCTTTTTATACTTGCGGCCTGTGGACCGGCTTTACGCAGCGAGCATACAATGCCTTACGGGTGCAATATAATAATGCGTTTAGGATGCTGATAGGGCTACCTCGATACTGCAGTGCGTCAGGGATGTTTGCCGATGCCCGTATGGACGACTTTTATGCGATTATGCGAAAAAGAGCGGCATCCCTATTGCACAGATTGCAAGGTAGTGCTAACAGTCTCCTAAGCGCATTATCCTGCAGAATAGACTGCCCACTCATGAGGCGATGGAGTGAGCTGCATGAGCCGGCACGGGCAAATAATAAATATTAATAAATAAATAATAAAGTATGTTATTCATAATAGTTTTGACATTTGTAAATACGAATATTTTAAATGAATACTATGAATTATATGTAATTACTAACAATAGAATTAAGTTTTTGAGAATTTTTGTACGCTACTAACAAATATGGACTAGTATCCGAAATAAATGATTATGATTATGATGATGATTATTTACTAAGCAAAAACCTAAAACTAACGAGTTCCTGAAAAAAAATTGGCGCTTAGTCCGGCGTGTCCACATTTACGACAATTTGTTCCAGCAATCTGCCACACTATTCCACCAGTAGAGATTAGTTAGGCCTTCGGGATGGTCATATACTTAATGTCTTATCGCGCGGTTCCACTTGGATTCTCTGCAGGCCAGCTAATCATTTCAGACCAATGGAGTAGCTGCGTAATAATGTAATTTATACGACAGTTGAGTTGTCCTAACGCTTATTATAAAAGTTACGCAATTAGCCCTTAGCACGGCTATCTCAGGTCGGTCCACGAGCTGTGTCGCGGCGAGATAGACTATCCGACTCTTACTAATTAGATCGCTTGGAAACCATGAAGCCTATGTTGCCGCGTTGATCATAACAACCATCTCGGTTTGAAACTACCTGCAACTATGACACACGACAAAAAATTAACAAGTAAACTAAATAGGTTAAAATGTTTACTTAATATTGCGTGACATTTAAGGTGTGAAGATTCTACGGACGCGATAACACAACGGACAGTAGACGGGTCAAGGCAGTCCGAAATGAGTCGGTCACGAACTGCCACGTGACATGGAGCATTTCGGTAAATTGTGACAAGTCTCGATTTAAGGCGAATGCGGATTTATTATAACCTGCTTTATCTCTGTCTAGCCCCTTTCATTTGTACCGCGAAAAGCTGGATACTTGATGTTGGCAGAATTGTGCTTCAGTTGCATAACAATAGAGTGAAGTGAAGTAAGGCGAATGGTTCTATAAAAATGTTTTCTCGCTTTGCTAATGTGAGCTCGATGCTGTGCTTGTCAACCGCGCGCGAATATAGCGAAAAGCATAAATAAAAGTTTTTTTGTCAGATTCTGATCATTTAATAAGTCAACAAGAAATTTCAGATCATTTTATGTACATTTTACAAGTAAAATTGTTAACATTTATTAAATAAGTATTAATAGGTATTATTATTATCTTCTTATTCTAGGGTTCCTTTTTCCTTGATATAAATTCGTTTACGCTATAACATGCGCATACGCTATATTCAATGCGTACTTCGATTTTTCGGACAGGTGGCTAGACAGGAGGACAGTCTAGAGAAATTGAAACTGGTCAGACACGTGGAAGGGAAGAGAGGTAGAGGAAGAGCGCCTGTCCGTTGGTGAGACCAGCAGGAACCAGCGCTCAGGCCTGCCTGAACCAGCCCTCAGGCCTGCCTGAACCAGCCCTCAGGCCTGCCTGAACCAGCCCTCAGGCCTGCCTGAACCAGCCCTCAGGCCTGCCTGAACCAGCCCTCAGGCCTGCCTGAACCAGCCCTCAGGCCGGCCTGAACCAGCCCTCAGGTCTGCCTGAACCAGCCCTCAGGCCTGCCTGAACCAGCCCTCAGGCCTGCCTGAACCAGCCCTCAGGCCTGCCTGAACCAGCCCTCAGGCCGGCCTGAACCAGCGCTCATCAGGCAGGCATTTTTGGTCACTTAGTTTTAGACCCTTAGACCTTGTCGCCAGAGGATGGCTTTAAGAGGAGCGGCTGACGTTTCATCACAATTAAACTGGCTTTTAATTTTCACTACCTATAGGCACTTGTCCCACCGCCGGCGAGTAGCGGGTACTCTCATAGTAATTCTTACTCGCGCGATTAAAAGCGATTAAGCACCACTTATTCGATTTCAAAAATTCTATCACCATTCTCTTTAGAACGGATTTTCTGAACGGACATACGCCTACTGGACATAGGCTATATTTTCTCCCGTGAATTTGCATGCGTGCTTTACAATATACGCGGGCAAAGCCGCGCAGGAATCTAGTTGTAAATACAACACTTCACTATGTACGCAACCCTCTCGGGCAACCGACCGCTATGAATAATATAGTGGGTTATTTTTGTACATGATTTCAGTTAAAAAGTATAACTCGTTACATTCCTCAATAACTAGCTAATAAAGTATGCCACTACACTCTATAGCAGAACAAGCTCATGCGAATAACAACCCTGCTCTAAACATAAAAGGGTCTAAAATTGTTTGACGTAGTAGCAAGGCTAGCGGCAGACATAATTGCGTCTTAGCACAGTATGAAACTTTCATGAAATAATGCTGTTTATAAATAATGTTGTAGAGGATTTTCCACTGCGTTGTGTGAGCTTATACTTCCATACTAATACATAAATCTGTCTGTCTGTATGTCTATTATCTTTTCACGCTGCAGTGAGTCTATAAGGTCGCCAGAGCTCCCAAAGATGTGTTGTGTTGAGAGCGTGGGATCTGCATTTGTCTCTATAGCAGTTAACACAGCGAATCCACAAATTAATAGAGTGTAAGCAGCGCGCTTGTGATTCTTTTGGTGATCAGACCGTAAGCTTGATAGTATTAACCATCGTAGTACAAAAAGACCCTAGGAAGAGCATAGGAGGAAGGCGATAATTGATGCAAAATCTGTAGAAAGTTAAATAGCAATTTGTTATTAGTTTTCGTACAAGCTCAGTATCAATCCCGATTAGTTGAGTAGAATACGCGGACGAAGTCGCGGGTAAAAGCTATTCTATAAAATACTTGTAAGTAATGTAATGGAGGATGATGATTCAGTTCAGTCCATGATTTATCATACTTAAAATACTTATTAAATGTATATTACAACAGTAGTAAGTGTGTATTTGAATGAACAATAGATAAAAACTGTTACCTATGTGATTTAATGAAAATTGTGATGAAAAGTTGTCATAAGCATTGGAAAAAATCCCAGCAGCGTTACCGGCAACAAGTCCAATATTGCTAGTGTATTTGATAACCTGCCGCAGCATACTTTTAAAAAAATCGCACATGAAAAAAAACTTAAATCAAGAGTAAATTAAGAAGACTCACGATAAGCTGCATTCGAGATTATTATGTTAACATCTTCCCAATTAATTTCTTGGTTCAAGAACCATTTACCCAGATTACACTCGACTCGAGTTTTCGAGTTCACCCAGACTAATGTACGGAATATTTAGCGTTAGCTTTTTGGTGAAGGAGAAATATCATAATCCCAATAGTCAAGTTTTCCCTCTGGGTTGGAAGCAGTCACTTTCGTAAAAATTGCGAAATCGTGGGATTTGTCAAATTGGACACCGGGCTCCTTTAGGGCAGGCGGGAATAAAGCTAGGGTGATGATGTTAGGAAAAATCAAGAGACAAGGTACCTATACAAAATATGACATTAAGAAATATCAAATTACGTACTAATCGTATAGTAGGAAAGTATTTAATTAATCTGAATTAAGTTGTATTACAGTACCATTATGTAGCAACCCCAAATCCCCACGTAACATGGATCCATTACAACCCTTTCTTACGTAATGTTAGTTGGAGTACCTTGATTCCCGCCCAATTACGAAGGGACCATCGAACTTCCGTTTACGTGACCTCCTTGGGACGGTTACGTGAAGTTTTAATGTGCCATGAAATACGTTTGTATTCATCAAAGTGCTCACAAATGGTTCAATACAATGTTACCTCTTTATTGCGCACCACGAATAAAATAGTTACAAATATAAACAAAACAGAGAACAGACATGCAGGGAAATGTTGAGGTGCTATAGAACCGAGCATTCAAAACATTGAGTATTCGCCGCTTTTAAAGTCGAACTGACCAATGAAGAGATTAGAGAATCAAGTGTCCAAACATCGCTACGAACATTTTCACGATAGTTTTCGTGAACAAAAATACTGCGCGGGAGCACAGCTGCACAGTGTAGAACAGTATATGAACATCTAAAAAAAGGTACATCGCACGTCTGCACACATGCGCGCGTTTTCGGTACGCACACACACATAGCCTTCGGGAATGATGGACAATGCTTCAACCGGGGCCGCGCCGTTGCCGTGTGCGCTCCACTCGCTACGTCAAAGGAAGCCGCCTCGTAGGTATGAAGACAGCGAGCCGCCAGCAGCGCCACGATATCAAAAGGAGCCGAATAGGCTTGTAACTAAGGACCTACCAATCTAGTGCAGTTTAGCAACTATTATACCTTAATATTTTAGGTATAGTATCGTACTATTCGATGAAGTGGAAAACTAAAAACAAATATAGGTACCTGATTATCTATAATATTATTACATTGTGTATACAATATTGTCTATTGAACTGTAACAGAGTTTTTTTTATTTATTTATCAAAAATACAAAACAATAAACAATGTTATGTTACTTTGCATACTTAAAAGCAAAATTAGTATTATAGGTATGACAAGCCACAAACGTGACAGCCCTGCGCATCGAGCGAAAGTGGATTACGAACGCTTCTAAACGGCCTCTGATTAACTACTGTATTATTCTTCTATACTGTGGCGGGAGGTTTGGGCGGAGCGGGACGGCGGCGGAACACTAACAAAATTATAAATTTTTAAATGAAAGGAAAAATTGAAAAATTTAATGCTCCGAGCCGGATTCGAACCGGCGACCACAGGCATTCATGGCCCGTCGCTACTACCAACTGAGCTATCGGAACAATCTGGTTCGGGCACCAAATCCTTCAATCAGTTCCTTCATATAACGCCTTAGGGAGGCGTATGTAGCGACATCCACCAGAAGACTTAGGCTTCTTTACGGCACCAACGTCTCAAATTATGTTGAGAAATCGTCAGTAACGATGCGCCACCCCATACTAAATTAATATTTGTTTTTAAGCAGTAACGCTGCTAAAGAAAATTATAAATTTTTAAATGAAAGGAAAAATTGAAAAATTTAATGCTCCGAGCCGGATTCGAACCGGCGACCACAGGCATTCATGGCCCGTCGCTACTACCAACTGAGCTATCGGAACAATCTGGTTCGGGCACCAAATCCTTCAATCAGTTCCTTCATATAACGCCTTAGGGAGGCGTATGTAGCGACATCTACCAGAAGACTTAGGCTTCTTTACGGCACCAACGTCTCAAATTATGTTGAGAAATCGTCAGTAACGATGCGCCACCCCATACTAAATTAGTATTTGTTTTTAAGCAGGAACTGATTGATGCGCCTTGCGGCATACAAATATTGTTATATTTTTGTAACATGCCTGCATGCAGCATGCTTTACAAATCACACTAAAACGCTCCTGTTTATTTTGTGAGCTTTTACCTGTATTGTATCATTTGCTAAAACTCTTATTACGAGTGAATGCTCAACTCTATCAGCACCTTTGACGAACCTTAACACGACTGGTTTATCAGTTTAGTGAAAGTGCGTCATATTAGGCTTAGCAAGCGGGACTAAAGTACTACATTTAGCCCCTAGGGAAAATATGCATATTATTATTATATCGAGCCCATTATGTCCCACTGCTGAGCAAAGGCCTCCCCCCTCTTTTTCCAATCATCGCGGTCTTGAGCAATGTCTGACCAGTCTTTTAAAAAGGAGTCCAAGTTGTCACGCCATCGCCGACGAGGTCTACCGCGTCTCCGTTTTGAGTTTTGCGGCTTCCACTCCGTGGTCGCTTTGGCCCACAACTCATCCGGCATGCGGCAGACGTGACCGGCCCAGTCCCACTTTAACTTGGCCGCCTTCCGAGCTACATCTTCTATCTGGGTCTTGGAGCGCAGTGTGGTGTTCCGGATGCGATCCATTAGCTTTACACCTAATATGCTGCGCTCCATAGCTCGCTGGCAAACCCCGAGTCTGGACTTCTGTGCTTCCGTCAAAGACCAAGTCTGGGCACCATAGGTGAGAACTGGAAGGATGCACATGTCCATGAGCCTACGTTTAAGTGACAGTGGTAGGTCGCCCTTCATTAGGTCTTTCATGGACCAATAGCTCCTCCAGGCGTTTTCGGTCCGCCTATCGATCTCTTTCTCTTGTCGCGCCTGGAAAGAGACTAATTGGCCCAAATACAGATACTCATGGACATATGCTATATGTTCTCCGTTTATCTCTACCCTACGTTCTGTGCTGTTGGTCATGACCTTGGTCTTTGACATGTTCATCTTTAGTCCAACCTCGAGGCTCGCAGTGCTGAGATCCTCAAGCATATGACACAGCTCGGAAACCGTTGAGGAAAACAAGACGATGTCGTCGGCGAAACGAAGATTGGTCAACCTTCTTTCCCCGACTACTAACCCCTTCTCTTCCCAACGCGGCGTCAGTTTTTGGAACACGTATTCTAAAGTGCTGGTGAAAAGCTTCGGCGATAGAGGATCTCCTTGTTTAACTCCTCTTTGTACTTCGAAAGACTGACCAGAAGATTGAAGTTTTATGGCGGCTGTACTGTTTTTGTAAATGGTTTTTATGAGTTGAATGTAGTTTGGCGCTATTTCGTGTTGTTGTAGAGCTACAAAGATGGAATGGTGCGATATACTGTCGAAAGCCTTTGAGTAATCAATAAAGGCCAGGTAAATGGGGATATTATGTTCCTGGCACTTTTCGATCACTTGGTTCAGAGCATGTAGGTGGTCGGTGGTCGACAGGCCAGGGCGGAATCCTGCTTGTTCTGGTGGCTGCTGGAGATCAAGTCGGCCCGAAATGCGACTTTCCATAATTTTCATGAATAGTTTGTACAAATGGGATACAAGGCTGATTGGTCGATAGTTTCCTATATCATCCTTGTCCCCTTTTTTGTGTAGCAGTATTATGTTTGAATGGCACATTTTGCCTGGGAAGGTATAAGTCTCTATGATTCTATTAAATAATCTGCTGATGTGGGGAATTAGTGAAGGCCCTCCAACTCTTAAAGCTTCAGTGGTAACGCCATCCTCGCCAGAACTCTTGTTGTACTTCATTTTTTGAAGTGCTAGGTACACTTCGTGTTCTGTTATTGCAGGGATAGCGCTGAAACTCTCATCTCCATTTAGTTGCTCATGACTCTGGAGAGGGTTAGAGTAAAGAGCACGATAATACTCTGTAGCTACGTTCAGTACTTTATTTCTATCTCCCTGTTTGGCTCCAGTACTGTCCCTTAAGCTTGTTATCCAGTTTTGCCCTATTGATGCGCCTTCTTTCGCGGTCTTAAGGGATTTGTTTTTCGTTAATGCTATTTCAACTAATCTCGTTTTATAATTTCTAATGTCTGTTCGAATGCTCCGTTTTACCAGTCTATCTCTTGTTCTATATTCTGCATTACCCTTTACTAAATTGAAGGTGTGTCTGTCTTCTATAAGTTTTATTGTGTTATCGCTTAATTTCTTAAATTTGAGTTTTGTTGATTTTATTTTACTGCTGGCTTTTCTAATACTATTGATAATATTTCCATATTGGTCATCTACATTTCCTTCATTGTAATGGTCCAACGCATCGAAGTAGTTATTTATTTCTATATTGAATTCATGTTTCTGAACTATAAGTGCTTCTTTGTTATGTTTTTGTATCTTGCTTTTTGAAATGAGTTGTTGGCGATAAATTTGGTTAGTGAAGATTAGTTTCGCACGAAGTGGTCTGTGATCGGAGCTAAATTTAATATTGTTAATGGTTTCAACGTTCTTGATGATTTGGCTATTGGATGTAACTACATAGTCTATTTCGTTTCTGGTTTGGGAGCTCGGGGACATCCAGGTCCATCTTCGGTGAAGTTTTTTGTAAAAATAACTGTTCGCAATTTGCATATTTTGTCCAAAAGCAAACTGGATGAGGCGTGACCCTCTTGCATTCCGGTCTCCATGACCATGGGGCCCAACGATTTTAGAATCATCCAAGTTTTGCCTTTTCCCTATCTTGGCGTTGAAGTCTCCGAGAATCAGATTGTATGTGGCATGGTGCTCATCGCAAGCTTTATTTAATAGGTCATAGAAATCTTCGACTTCTTCGTCGGAGTGTGTAGAAGTCGGTGCATAGGTTTGTATTAAAGTTAGATTCTGTTTTTCAGCTAATCTGAATTTTAAAACTGCTATCCTGTCTGAATAAGAGATGAATTCAATTATATTCGTTTTCCATTTCTTTTTTACTAAGAAACCGACTCCATTGATACCTCCCGAACTCCCACAAAAGAAAAGAATAGTATTTTGTCGTTCGACAGCTTCTTCACCCTCTCTACGCACTTCGGAGAGGCCGACTATATCCCAATTGATATCCTGAAGGGAGTTTTCCAGTTCCAACAACCTTTCTTCTGTTCTGAGTGTCCTGGTATTGTATGTAAGTACGTTTAGTTTATTTTCGGAGTCCTTATTAATATTAGCCGAAGTCGTTTGACGGATAGGAGGTCGTAACGCCCGGAGATTCTTCGCACCCCGAGTTCTAGGTGGTTTCCGCCTACCGTCGTTAACGGAGTCACCTGAACCGCCGGGCCCTAAGGGCCATTTTTTTGTTTGTGTTTGCATATTTAGGAGGGGGGGTTCGGACAATTAACCTACCGCGCTCGTCCAGTGCGTGTTGGCAGGTGAGCAGTGAACCTTCTTACTCGGCCCGTGGGCGCCGCCGTTGATGGACTAACCATTCTTCCGCCGCCACCCTTAGTCAATATCCTGCTCTTATATTGACTGTCCGACTAGACCATATGTTAAATGCCCTAGCCGGCGTTTCACACGAAGTGTGCGACAGTTTAACGTCTTGTCGAGGACGATGCATATATATTTATTATTTAGAAAACATTTTAATTTGACCAATCAAAATAGTTCACCGTATTACATCTACCTACTATGTATTTTTACTAGCTTCCGCCCGCGACTTCGTCTGCGTGGACCCGGTAAAATATCTTATATGATCCAGGCGTGGTGGTAAGATTGAGTAACAAACATTCAAACGACAAAGCAGGAAATTGCCTGAGACAAAAACCTACCTTCCCTGTCCTAACCAGGTTAACGATAAGCATCTATGTTAAAAACTCCTAAACTAAACAAGACAGGAAAATTCCGCTTTAAATAACCACATAAGTTTCCTTAGGGCGCTATAATAACAAACCACGGCACATTTGTATACAAAACCTTTTTAAATTAAACAAGGGGTCAATTGGACACTCGCTTATCGCATTCTAAATTGAGGTATTTTACACGTTACTTATGTCCTTACTTATTCGAATGGGGGCGGTACATATACGGTACTACATTCTTATTGTCCCGTTTCTGCGCATTCCGCGCCAGTCAAGTATGTAGGCCCGCATTAAAGAATCTATACTGACTGGGCTGGCAGTCGTCACGGGCAGCTACTGTCAGTCAGGTTTGTACAGTACTGCTAACTCCCTGTTTCTGAGCATTCAACTCCGCTCAAGCTCAAGACGCACACATTTAAATGTAGGCTCGCAGTCAGGAAACTATATTGACCGGACTGACAGTTGACACTGGTAGCTACTGTCAGTCAAGTTAGTATAGTACTGCTACTACCGCCCCATTTGACTGTACGTGCGCAGTACGGAATCTGTCCTGGCCCTGCTGACAGCTATAGTCAGTCAAGTCAGTATTAGTAATGATAATGACCGTGGAATGCCGAAGTGACTTTAGCGCAGCTTGCGTCAAAACAGCAAAACATAAATATGTATACAGCGTTTGTCATCCATTAGAACATACCTACATTTTAAGTAACGATAACTTTAAGTGCTGTGACCCGATTTACCTAAAAAAATATAACAAACAGTTTTTTTAACTAGTGATACCAATTTAGGTATTAGGGCTTTTACTTTCAGCCCTTAGAATAAATGTTCTTATGAAAGTCACTCTATGTTCTTGCAATGCAAAACGAAGGTGTCGAACCGACCCCCTAATAGCTTCCCTGCAAATGGATGCTCATTCGGCCCACACCTTTATAGCGTCATGATTACAAATGACAGGGATTTTCCTTTATTATATTATTTCGTACAATCTTTGGTATCCCATGCATAGCAATGCTTACATTACATACATACATTCACGCCTTTATTCCCAAAAGGGCTAGGCAGAGCACATGAAACGTATGTTCCAGCGCCACTTTTAGCATAAATGTGGGTATAAAATATCGACAAAATGTGATATTGCAGTGATAGGTTGCTAGCCCATCGCCCACAACACACTTCAACCCTGCATCACTCACTTCACACTACACTTCTGCTTCACTTCTACATTACTGGGGTGAAAATGTGTTTATTCTGTGGAAACACGTGTAACCACGTGTTTTTTTATGGTTCAATTTAATTTGGCACGTATTTGTTTTATAATAAAAATGGTTACACAATAAACATTTTAAAGCGCCGAGTGACCCACTGGGTTTTTATAAAAATCTTTTGAGCAAAAAAACAAAATATTATTTGAAAAAGGGTTGCTCGTCAGTGATGGAAAACATCGTCAGGAAACTGGTATATTCCCAACAAGGTCTAGTTTTCCGTCTGGGTTGGAAGGTCAGATGGCAGTCACTTGTAAATATAGTGCCTACGTCAAATCACGGAATACGTAAGCGAGTGAAAACCGTTACAAATAAAAAAATAATAAAACAAAGTTATGGTTCCGTACTGAACAAGGAGCTAGAGAACTGTGATGCGATCTGTAGAGGAGAACAGCAGCACAAACAGACAGACAGACTAACGATTTTCGACACAAGCTGAAGCACAGAACTTCGTTCGCTTCGCTCCCTCGTACGACGAAGGCGGAAATTCCAAGAACTTATCATTTTAGCATCTAATGACGAGTGTGCTTAGCTTGGCCCTTATTAAAAATATTAAATATGTAGTTTACACCTATACCTATATTTTAGCGAAAGGAAACTGAAACTCCCGCGATAGCATATTCTGTCCTGTTACTAAAATTATTTTATTATAATATCCGCATACGCCTCAACCTTATCTGATCAACGAAAATCGAGGTAATAGGAACCATTGGGCCATTTTATATAATTATTGTTAAACTAAATGTCTCAATTTAACCTCATCTTGCATACACAGTGTCGTATTGAAAGTGTAAAAAACAATGGTTAAGAGCTTCATATTCTTGTAGCTTGGAAAAATTAGGTACATCAAATTTTCTTGTCTGAACTGTGATTTTGACATTATTACAAAAATCATGATAAGGCAATATTCTTGGTTGGTACTTATTCCATAAATAACCTATTTCAAAACATTTCTGAATTAAATAATGAAAGCGATATAAAAAAAAAAATTGATGAAAACGGGTCAGTCACGTATTTAATGTCGAAAATCCCATCGAACATGTCGAACGATTTCATTTTGATATGTCTGATTCTGACCTGACGGGAGATTTGTGTATAAAATCATCTATCTTCAATGGCTCACCGACCCAAAGTGGGTCTTGGCCTCCGACACGAGTTGTCGCCACTTGACCTGATCCTGCGCCATCTCCATATAAAATCATAAATAGTGTTTTACATATAGATCTGTTTCTTTTAAAACTATATTACGTATTGATATCAAACCAATAAACGATATTTTGCATATCTATGTGCCTTCTGTATTTACATTTTAAACCATCTGTATTGTATATCCGTTGGTGATAATTCAATAAATAAACAAAGTTATTATCATTTAGGCAAAATAAGCAGGCCGAAACAGGATTCCTGAAAATACAATTACTGGCGAGAATATCAAGCATTAATTGCTGGATGGGAATAACGTGTCCCAAATGTGTCCCAATAACATCCAATTAGAAAGAGTGTTGCCGAACACATTAACCAAATAGGCTCAGTGAAACAGGTAATCAGGTTTACAGTGTCAGAATGGGAAAAGGGAAGCCTATTTCAGTTTGATGAGCTAATTTAAAATGGGATTTCCAAGACACCTAAAAGGCTCAATTTGTGTGTTACGTACCGTGTCTCCATATGTTACAGAATATCTTAAAGTAGGTTTTCCAGAATGCAGTTGATACCAGGTTGGCAGCATTGTAGAGAGGTTTAAATGCTAAAATCCACCAATCATGACAAATCATCATCAATTTGTTGCCTTAAATATCCCGCGTATTTTTTCCGTTTTTTTAAACTTTCACTCACGGGTTTCACGGGTTGCCTACGCCGTAGTGGCTTTCCGCTACATACGAGGAAAACCACGGGATTGGCTACGTTTGTAGCGCATAGCGATTCTTGACAGTGAAAAATATTCTTGTAAGAGTGATTGTAATACTCTATAGATTACAACAAAAATTGATCCTCATTTAAATCACAAGCATGTACAAAATTATAAAGAGTGCATGAAAGTCTACCTTTAATTACGAACATTTCTCGAGAAGTGAGGTTAAGTTGGCTCTAAGAATATACTTAAGACAGGCGTTTACGCTTCACAACTCCAAGGCACTTCACCATCGTCCCTAAATCTTGACCCCTATTCTCGTATTAACTATGCGTACTGAGAGTTAAAGCTTAATTGGATTATTACACTGGTTTCGTAAGGTTGAGATTATTTAATGTGGTCGACTTATTATAAAACGATCATTGAAATTGGAATCTTCTATCTTTCACGGTAGAATAGCTTTTTGAATGAACTACTTTGTTGCGATTAGGCCAATTTAAATAATTTCAAGCGTTGTGAAAACCAGCCCTTAACATGAGATATAATAAAACTGTCTAGACGTTCTTAATGATGTATAAGCTAGCTTCAGGGTTTTTTTATTTCGAGAACTTAGCTTTGACTAATTGGATCAGTCAACTGTTTGTTAAAGAATAATTTTTGATGGTTCATTAATAATCCTTATTTAACTATCAATCACTCTTTGAGGTTTCCCGGGGTTTAGGATATGTCACAAGATCCTTGGACGTGGGATCCCTGCCTAAGTCCCGGGCTACTGACTTGCATATTAATTCTGATAAATACCTTGTATCGAATGTAAGGGACAATTATTTTTTTAATTTCGTGACGTTTAATTTGTTAACTATTTATGGGACTACACTACTACTACGCACTAAAAATGCCCTTATGGCCTAGTTGTAGACTAAATAATTAATGTCCGGAGTACAGTACCTACCGTTGAGTAAGTGTAAACATTAAAATCAATATAACATCTCTATTCGACAAAAAAGGTAGGTAGAGCACAAATATTTTTATATTCAATGCTTCTAGCAATTATAGATTTAAAAATTGGATAAACTTTACAATTACAGTGATAGGTTGCTAGCCCATCGCCTCAAACATAATCATTTTTTAACTGTCGACTCTTACAACATATACAAGGGAAGAACGGGTGGCGCAATAGGGTTGTGTCCTAAGAATTTTTACGATGCCACCGGACGTATAAAATTCAATAACAGCCAGAATCCTCGATTTAATTAAAAAAACAAAAATGGAATATTAACTAGCCTCGAAAGAAAATACTAAAACTCAATATAATTTTTCAGACGATGTTTATTACCGAATGAATACGAATTCTACATATTTTATTCATACCCACGGTTTGAGTATGAGGCAACGTAGTATATACGGCGTATCCATATTTGACTTTTCATTTCGCTTAATTATGCATCAATATACGCTTTGCTGTCGCATGAGAAATAACAGGTTTTCGGTACACGACATATTATTTTTGTGTACCTACCGCGAATTGGTCAGGTACATATCGCGTGCTATGCGAAGTGGGTGGCGAGCAGGCGAAGTCGAGCGGGATTCTGTCCATCTAACATTAGAAGTATTTACATCACCATCCTTTATTTTAGGCAACATCTTTGGGAGGTTTATACGCCGGTTGGAGTTCTACTATACACTTACTATAAGAGTAAAATAAAAACGGCAAAAAAGACACATTTGTTGTATGGGAGCCCCCTTAAATATTTATTTTATTCTGTTTTTTAGTATTTGTTATTACAGCGGCAACAGAAATAAATCAACTGTGAAATCAAGTGTCAGACTATCACGGCTCATGAGCAGCCTGGTGAAAGACGGACGGACGGACGGACAGCGGAGTAATAGGGTCCCGTTTTTACCCTTCGGGTACGGAACCATAAAAAACGAAAAAGTAACTTAAAAAATTCAATGTATATAATTAACGACACTCACAAAACTGTACGAAATTCGGTCGAGAAATTCGTTTGTAGAAGAAAACGGACAGAAACCGGACAGACAAACGATTCGGCTCTAGTTGAAGCATAAAACTTCGTTCTCGGCTCTCCCTCGTTCAATTACTTAATCCAAGTACCTATTCATTATTGATAACTAATTGTAAAAGACGATCCCTAAAAGGAAAACAATGGAAATTATGATCCACCTTGAAACACCCTTCATCGTAACCTTGACTTATCTTTTTGTGATTAATCTGTTTAACGATTACGAGTATCATAAATCTTTTTAATTAAAACACCAGCTTATTTCAATAAGCGAAGCCGGCGAGCTAAGAAGTTAAAAATAAGAAAATAAAAAATAGGCTTCATTAAGGCGGTGTCATTAGGAGTCACCAGCACTGTCGACAGTCGGCTCTCTAAACAAACGCAGTTAGGTTTTGATTTATAAAATTAAATAAACAAATAAATGAATTTTCTTTGTACATACTGGGATCTGCCATACGAGTATCTAGGAAACTAAATAGTTTATCCATATATACGCCGCCTGTAATACCTTTTATTGAAAAATCCATAGTCAAGACTCAGTAGTGTCAGTGATTGTAATGTTACAATCACTGACACTACTGAGTCTTGACTTGTCATGTTAAATTTGTATTATTACCTATTTAAATTTGTATGATTATGATTTGAAATTAAATGTATTGTGTCACGTTTTTCAGGTGCACTAAATATTTTAAAGAATGACGTTGTCGACACCTAGTGGTTGATATATTTGTGTTCTATTGTTTTTGGTTTGGTTTTTCTATTTCCTTGTTATTTGTGTTCTTACATTTGTTGACGTTTTCTTAATATGATATCTTAATTTTACTCTGTTTTTGACGATTGTGATATCATTTCGTATATTTTTGATTTGTATGCAAATCTGTAATGTAATTTTTATCATGAGCTAAATAATCTAATCTAATCTAATTAAATATTATAAATGAAAAAAGTGTGTATGTCTGTTATCTCTTCACGCTTAAACTGCTGCACCGATTTAGAGGAGTTTTGGTATAAAGATAGGTTGAGTCCCAGAGAAGGACATATGACAGCTTTTTATCCTGGAATTCACCCCCTAAGGGGGTGGAGTGAAGGTTTATATGGAGCTACGATATAAAAGAGTTCCACGTGGAGGGAGTAGGCTTTATTTTATCCCGTGGCGGTGCCTGGGTTCTTCGTAATACGCAGGAGAAAGCCATGTGAGCTGGCAGTGTTGCTATAAATTATTATAGAAATATTATAGAATAAAAAATAAGCAAGTAGATATTTTACATGAACGTACTCGTTCTATTTTTTTCTATTTAAACTTTTAGCAACAGAAACTACTTTCCGACCTAGATATCACGAATCTAATTGTGTTGTATTAAAATCATAACCAAACTACGTTTGTGTGAAGAGCCGAATCCCTCGCGACCCTTAAGCTTTTAAAAAAAACTTTGCTTATCTCCGCAGAAAACACCCACCGAACGGAAGCATAATATTTAAATTAGGTAAGCGCTGATTTTTTGCGATTCATAAATAATGCTAAGGGAGGTTGCGGACGGCGACTTTATGCAGCGATGCAGTCGCGCGTTTTCTGAACGCACGACCACGCACGACAGAAGCAATACAAACGCGCCAATGTCGCGATGCAGTCAGCCGTACCATCCTTTTTTCGAAGAAGTTCAGGCCATTTTGTAACTCCCTATCACTTCGTTGTGGACAAAACTGGAAGCCATGAATTTTCAGTTACCAAGCATTGTATAAACACGGTATATTTCAAATCTCATTCTATTAGAACCAGTAGTTTAAGAATTATAACTAGTCATTCATTCATTATATTTAAGATTCAAAATCTTGTCGGTGGAGCAATTTCCATTCCTCTCTGTTCTCAGCTATTGTTTTGACCTCTTGATACGACGCGCCGTTTACTTTTTCTTTTATTTGGTCCATAAAAGATCTTCTTGGTCTCCCTCTCTTCCTCTTTCCCTCTATCTTCCCTTCTACTATGGTTTTCATAAAATCATCGTGTCGTAACAAGTGGCCCAACATCCTGCCTCTCCTGTTCTCAATGGTCTTCAACAACGTTCTTTTCTCTTTCACTCTCTCAAGCACCTCCTCATTCGTCTTCTTATCCTTCCAACTAATCCTCTCCATTCGCCTCCAGCACCACATTTCGAAGGCCTCCAATCGTTCTCTGTCACGCTGTGTCATTGTCCACGTTTCGCTTCCATACAACGCTATGCTCCAGATGTACACTTTTATAAGCCTCTTCCGAATATGGCCTGCTATTCTGGCTTTGAGCAGGCTCTTCTTGGCATTGAAAGCCTGCTTCGCCATGGCTATCCTCGCGATAATGTCTGGTGTACATCTGGAGTTATTAGTGATTATGCTTCCCAGATATTTAAATTTGTCGACTTGCTCTATTGTCCTGTTATTTAAAGTGATTGGTCTATAATTTGAGTGCCTTTTTGAGGTTACTAGCATTTTTGTTTTATTAATGTTTATTTTAAGTCCAAAATCTTCAAAAATTGCATTCATATCTGTAACTAATTCTTCTAACTGATTTGATGACTCTGCAAAAGCCGCAATGTCATCAGCAAAACGAATAAATTGAATTTTTTTCCCATTGAAATGAACCCCCCCTTTTCCGGACTCTATTCATTTTCTAATGGCACACTCTATGAACACATTAAAGATAAGAGGCGAAAGTGGACAACCCTGCCGAACTCCTTGCCGTATCTTCGCCTTTCTAGCTTCTTCTCCTATTTCAATTAAAGTTCTTTGATTTCTGTAGAGTTCAAAAATAATTCTTCGGTCTCTATAATCTAATCCAGCTTCCTTCAAGATTGACATCATATTTTTCCAATTAATTTTGTCAAATGCTTTTTCTAAGTCTATAAATGCTATGTGTGTGTCCTGGTCTAAATCCATTCTTCTGTCAGTAATCATTCTTAAGGCTAATATTGCTTCTCTCGTCCCTTTGTTTTGTCTGAATCCATATTGGTCAGGTCCTAGATAGTTTTCAGTTAGCGGTCTAATTCTATTCTGTATAATTTTGAGTAATATTTTACTGGCTTGTGATATTAAACTTAGTGTTCTGTGTTCTTCACATTTTAAAGTGTTCGCCTTTTTAGGTAAAGTAACTATTTTAGAAGTGTAAAAATCAGTAGGGACGTGACCGATATTATACATTTTAGTAACTTATTCATAAATTTCATCTTTAAGTATATCACAGTTTGCGTATTTTATGAACTCTACGTAAATCTTGTCATTACCAGCAGCTTTTCCAGTTTGTAAACTAGAAAGGGCTTTTTCAAATTCACTTCTGATTATTTCTGGACCAGCATCATCTACTTCCACTAATTCTTCCTTTTCTATGTCGTTGCTAGCTAAGCCTTCACCGTCATATAACTTCTCCAAATATCTTTGCCACCGATCCGCAACATCCTTGCTATCTAGCAAAATGTTACCCTGTTCATCTAGGATAGCAGCACTTTTTGTCTGACTCTTTTTTCCTAATTGACGGATGATATGGTAAGCTTGATTCATATTCCCCTTCTTAATTAAGGATTCTATGCTATCGCATGTTTTAACTATTTCTTCTTCCCTGGCTTCTCTACACAATGTGGTTATTCTATTTGTCAACTGCTTATACTTATTCACACTTTCGATACTATTTTTATGTTTAAATTCTCGTCTTTCTATCATCAAGTCTATTATATCAGAACTAATCCATGCCTTTCGAGGTACTATCTTTTCCTTTCCTAGGCATTGTTCTGCAGTATCTATCATTACATCACGTATATTATTCCACCTTATTTCTAAGCTATGTTCATCAATAACGTCAATTTTATTATTCTTATATTGCACTAATTTATCACCTAATTTGTTACTATATTGCACTTTACCGTTACTATTTATATCCTTAAGCTTACTGAGATCTATGGACTTTGGCTTGTTCTTTCTTTTATTTCTTCTCATTCCAAAACTGTGTGAGCTGCATAGTAAATTATGGTCCGTATTCAAGTCTGCTCCAGGCAATGTTTTGCAATTCTGAATAAGAGTTCTATGTTTATTTTTACATATAATGTAATCTATTTGATATCTACCAATATCGCCAGGCATTTTCCAGGTGTATAATCTCCGTTTTGGCTGTTGAAACATTGTGTTGCTAATGAATAGATTGTTTTCTTTACAGAACTGCACTAGTCGATCACCTCTTTTATTTCTTTTTCCCAATCCGAAATTCCCTACAATATTTTCCTCTCTTCCTTCTCCTACAACAGCATTGAAATCACCCATCACTATCAAATTATCCTTGTCCTGTACTGCATCTAAGACTGTGTCCAAGTTGTTGTACATATCTTCAATTTCATCATCAGAGTAGCTACCAGTAGGCATATAGACTTGTACAATAATGATATCGTTGGGCTGGGATTTAATTTTTACAACTGTTATCCGGTCGTTGAAATGAATTGTATTTTCCACTAAATTGCCCCATTTCTTGTTTAAAACTATCGCCGTCCCGTTGATACCCCGTTGTTCTCCTGTATGTATTATTCGATAGTCATCCGACCAATAGTCTCCACTACTTTCCCATCTCGTCTCACATAAACCCAATATGTCTATTCCTAGTCTTCCCATCTCTATTTTGACTTCTTCTAATTTCCCCGAAGGTAACATCGTTCTCACATTCCACGTCCCAATTTTACAAGGATTTCGCAGGATGACGACCGAGTCAGCCTTGCTCCTGACCCTGCCGGACTCGGACCGCCACGGCATGCTACATCGTGGAAGCCCGTTGTCAAGAACCATATTTTCGTTGTTGTACATCTCCATAAATTGCTCCATAATAGGGAGGAATAGTGTGATGGTTTCCCCCTTGCCTTTCACACCGCAGTTCAGGAACCGAAGGGTATTCGCCTCCTAATATCTAGTCAAGGGCCCATCCAGACATCCCATCTTCGGCCCCCTGCCAGTACTGGTGCCACTGCTGCCTAACACCAAGGGAATGCTTATTTAATGGCGGCATTTACTCGCCATATCACAGAACCGTCTTTAGATATTGTAACTTTTTGATGAGATAACCGCCCCACCGGTTATCCCGCTACATCCTGTTGGTTCCGCCGCTGTGTGGTTGGGGACTGCTTATTCTATATATTCGCAGCTAACCATCATATCTGATGGCCATTCCACTATCCACCACCTGTGGACCCCGATAGTAGCCTACAGCTCAGCCCTACCTATAACTAGTCAAAGTTTCTTAATTTTGTCACTGAATGACCGATCATCAAAACTCTAGGGCACTTCTAGCAGACATAGAAGCTTCAAATTTAGAATACAATAAGTGTTTAGTGTATAAATCAAGGGAAAACTAAAATATTTGGCTTTTTCGGTCCAGCTTTCTAGATACACCAACTGAATAAATAATGATATGTAATTGTAATCCCATACAAATATATAGGACTAAAAAGTTAGATTGGGCGTGAATGGGGCAAAAAATTAAAACGCAAGAATGGGACAGCATACATAATTTGTATGTAGGTATTGATAACAGAATAACCTACAAAAAGAAATGAGATCCCATAAAAAAACATTCCACTTGCAGAATTTTATTTAGCTAGCAATAAAGATGAATAGGAATGCCTGAGACTTGGTACTACGAAATATTTCACAACTTGGACTTCGACGAAACTTGTTCTCTTTTTTACATGGAATATTTTTTATGGGATCGAGTTAACGTGCGCGAGGGTATATGACCAGTGACAGCATCTCGACTGCATCGCGGCCTTATTGCGACTGCATCGCTAACAATCCCTACTAGTTTCAGGTGATGATGTGGACACGCTGGACAAAAGCACCAAATTTTTTCAGGTACTTGTTAGGTCCATAGCTTTAAGTTTTTGATAGGAACCAACTCCTCCGTCGGCCATCTTAAATTTTATGGCGGCCATTTTGAATTATGCATATATAATTAATATAATCGAGTTCTAAATAGCGTAGAATCACAAACTTAGTGTCTATATATACATATTTGGGGACAAGGGATTCAACTAGATAAGTATTTTACCGATATCTAAGTTACTACATTACTTTCTGAATCGCTGCAAATCGACGCCGTGTGAACGCGCCCTTAGAACAAAGAAATGGGTTGCCTATTATACTCGTCAGCTGCCATTCCGACTTCGAATTAAGCCATCGATTCGATTCCATTTTTAAACAGGCATTTTTGCCATTCCGCATTATGGCACTGAGCTGATTAGGTATGCAAGCGCGAAGAGGATGTAGCTTTTCGAACGAGCGGGACACGTCAACTGTAAATTTAAAGGGGTGAATTAAAATGACAGTTGATGTAATGCTCGTTCGAAAAAATGCAATCCTGTACGTCAATTTTGTCAGAAGTTCATGGAAAGTTTTGTGGCGAAGAGAAGAACGCTACAGCATATAGAGAAGAAGTTAGAAATTACTCAACTGACAAGAGCCTAGCTCTTAAAAAACGAAGTGAATATAAAAAAAAACTATGGCATAATTCCAGTTATTTTAATTACATTAGGCTTGGATATCGCTTTAATTTTTTGATGACGTCATTTTGACTTCGAAAGACAGAGACAATGTAAGTACCGCGTGTATTGAAGAGTGCAGGTAAACCTGCGTGAAATATATAATTTATGACCATTCAGAAACCCCATTCTATACACGGATGAAAGAACTTTACAAATTGCATGTGTATCCGGAGATCCCCATACAATGTTACAAAGCTACAATCTTCCTGACCTTTCTCCTTCATGATAGTAATAAAGATCTACGAATAATAACGGTAACCAAAAATTTCACTAAATCTATATCCTTCACTTGAAATGACGGCTTTAACTGCATTTTAAAGATGGTTATAATTTTTATGTTGCTTCTTTTAATGGCAGGTTTTTAATCTGGTTTACGCCAGTGGGTTTCCGTGTTGAAAGTGCTTTTATCTTGTATATTTTCATACGACGGTGGTGAGCAAAAACTTGCGAGGGAATTCACAAATGTTTTCTGCTTTCGTATTTACTAAGAACTTAATCCTATCACTGTAAGACGATGTAAATAGCACGTAGAACCAGTGACCTAACAGTTATCCTTCACTCCGACGGGAGGAAAAGTTGTGGTGTTATATCGGTTTTTGTAAGACATACACCTACAGAGTTGTGCTAAAATTGCTGCATCTTCTCTAAGGTGGAGGTACTTCCCCAGCTGGTATGCGCTACGCATTATCTTTTTAAATTCTTTTGGCCTTAATCATAAACGTAGATCAAACCTAATTTTAGCTAGAACGCGTTGAATGTCCATTTATTTTGTAGGTGTTTTGTATTAACATATGACAATCATGGTTTCAAACCATAACAAATTCAAAAACTATTTTAAAACGTTCAACTACGTTTGTCTTCATTTGTCACGTTGACACCAGGTTTGTTAAAAAGGGACAGATATTTTTGTTAACAGAGGGGGTTCGTTTTTGGATTACTCTCTCGTTGTGTTTGGAGTCTGGCCCTAGTCTAAATAGAGGTCAGACGAAACTGGTTCGCGCGAGGGTATTTATGGGTAAGTTTGTTGAATAGCAGTGTTGCAACCATAATGTTTTGAAACGGCGGTTATACGATTAAGCCACGCCGCCGGCGGCTGCTGCAGTGGCCATATTTGTGGGCGACAGAAAAGAACACAGCATCTCGCTGCCGCTGCCTTGCCTACCCACTCATACAAGCAGTAAAAGAAACCCGTACTATCCGCGTGCCGCCCGTGCGCCTCGTAGAACTGACCCGGAGGATAGAGCGTCCGTCACCGGCTGACACCATTCGATAGAAGGAGACGACGCTCCTATCTTGTCACTTATCGCGTGATAAGGCTGACCATGATACGGGGTCTGGTTTTAAAACGCTTCCACCCCTATGCTTCGTAACGCCGCGGCCGCTCGGAGTTGTGGCCGAGTCATTAGTTACGTTAGTGGTGAAATATTAGCGTACGCTGCAGAGAATGTGTTTTTAACAGCATTATTACATTTCCACCTTAACTGCCACAAACATTACTGGGTACGATTCGAAATTCAAACTGTTGGTCGTGGATGGACTTGAATAAAATGTAAATTTAGGACGGGTCGCACCAAACCGTCAGTAATCGTAAGCGGTGTTCGTAATGTAAGCAATATAATCTGAATGTATGGAAAGTTTGACTCGTTTCTATGCAATGACAGCTCCTGGCACCATATTTTATCGGTCTTCTGTAATCGTAAGTTGATGGAACTTGCCCTTATTCGTGAAAATAACAAAACATGGGCAGAGATCAAGAGTCGGTGGCATCTCAGCATGATGTCATAGGGATATCCCTAGTTACGAGTTTCTGCAGTTCAAAATCTCAGTGACAGGCTTGATACAAAAGCGATATCCTAGTCACCTTCTCTCCATTACAACGAAGGGAATTGCGGCCTGTGATAAATTAATATTAGAACCATAACTTAGGATATTAGTCACATATTTAGCGACATGCACATTTATTTATTTTTGAAAATACCGCTGATTGCACACCGACATCACAACTTATCACAAGGGTAGCGATATCGTAGGGCTGTTCCTGCGAGTACTTTAGACAAGTCGAATACAGTCCCTGCTGCCGTTACCATCCATCTGTGGGTAAGCAAATGAGGGTTACATTATCAAGAGCTATGGCTCTGGTAAAGTAGATTAATAGTTAAGGTCAATGTATACCTACCTAGTTGACTCGACAGAGTGCAACGACCTAGACTAAAGTCTAAAACCTAGTACAATACAATACAAATATTCTTTATTGCTCACCAGACATAGTAAAAAATAAAAAAGAGGTAAGTTAAACATAAACAATGGTAGACAACAGGCGGTCTTATCGCTAAAAAGCGATCTCTTCCAGACAACCTTTGGGTGCCTAGTACGAAATCAAGGTTGTAGCTTTGTCGTAAACTCTTTTTGAAATCACGTGGCAAACTAACATATGGCCTGTCTGATAAGCCATAGCCTACGGACACCAGCAACTCCAGAAGATTCACGAGTGTATTAATTTGAGAATGTAAGGCAATTATTCACCCCTGATGACGAAAAAAGAGGGTTGTTATAAGTTTAACGTGTCTGTCTGTGTATCTGTGTATCTCTCTGTGGTATCGTAGCTCCCAAACGGATGGACCGATTTGAATGCAGTTTTTTTTTGCGTCATAGATAATTTTATTCCCAGTGTTCCATCAAAAAATAACTATGTACCTATATAAATATCCAATAAAATAGCGATGTTTCATCAAAATCTGTAAAGCCGTTTTTGAGATATTGGACTTTGAAATCAAAATGTCGGGGGTTTTTCAACTTTTCTAAGTCGGTTAATAAACCGACTTCAAAAAAAGGAAGATGTTCTCAATTCGGTTGTATTTTTTTTTCAATGTTTGTTACCTCAGAACTCCGTCATTGATGAGCCGATTCGAAATTTTTTGTTTGTTTGTATGTAAATGCTTCCAGGTGAGTCCCATTTAAAAAAAAACTCATTTAGATGATGGGATCCATGAGGATTTGAGGGAACTCCTCAGTTTTATTAGGCACGCGTGTAGTGATTTTGGTATTTTCTATTATAACTCGTGTATTTACATCCGGAAATCATAAATTTGGTGGCGAGGAATTGATGATGAAGACCACAGATAACTTATCGAATTCCTCAATTACGTACTTAAAAAGTGAAAAAGTACGACACATGTTCTGATAAGATTCCGTTGAAATAGGAACTAATGAAGTGCCATTGGTCATGATCTTTGGGAATCGACGGAATTCCTCAAATATTATCGGGCCACATACAGCGATTCGGTTTTTTTCTATAGTAATCAACGCATTTGCTATCGGAAATCGTTTCGTGTGGTAAAAAAACGTGGAAATGTTCTCGTGGCTTGGCGGATTACTAAATTGAAGTCGGTTAAAACTTTGTTTTTAAAGTACCTAAATTATTTTCTAAAGTATATACTAGATGATAATAAACATTTACCAGGTTAAATTAAAAATAAGTTAAATCTAAAGAAGACCAAAGATGCTGGCGGCATTTCCTCGCTGGATTGCAATGCTGATGCGTTGCGCGAGAAAGCCGCTAACTCTTCGGACATAAATAATAAAATAATAATTTGAGAATTGGTTATATTGTCATCTAGCTTAAGGCCTCCACCCACTGGACGTGGACAAGTTGTAAAGCATTGAAACTACAATTCAAACACACATCGAACGCGTTTCGAAGGCGGGCCCGCGCGGCGCTAAAGATACAACTTGGCAGCGCGGCCGCGTGTCGTGCGCGTCGCGTGAGCTGCGCGGGCCCGCGCGGGCCCGCGCTGCTAACTATGATAGAGATAGTAAGATACATATTAAATGTGTTGGTAGTGAGAGATATGACGCGCGGGCCCGTGCGGGCCCGCGCGGCACACGCGCAGCACACGCGCAGCACCCGCGCAGCAGCCGCGCTGCACACGCGCGTCACACGCGCGGCAGCGTGATGGAGATAGTAAGATACATATTAAATGTGTTGACAGTGAGAGAGATATGATGCGCGGGCCCGCGCGGGCCCGCGCGGCACACGCGCAGCAGCTGCGCTGCACACGCGTTGCTATACGCCGCCCGCTTCCGGTGTGAATATACCGCTTCATACGCGCACGACACGCGCAGCACACGCGCGGCACACGCGCGGCACACGCGCGGCACACGCGTCCGGTGGGTGGAGGCCTTTAGAGAATAGATGCCTAGAGGAGCTATAGTAATAATAAAACCACGAGTGAGCGAGAGGGTACTATAAAAATCTTAATAAATGTGTCAGAAAATAATACGAGTATATCATTCGTTGTCCTTATCCGGGTACCATTTTTTTAAATGTCGCATTTGAGTTAGAAATTAAACATTTCCCACTCAAATTAAGTAGGTTGTTTATACTAAACCGCCAATCATTTGAGACCAGTTCTTAATTTGGCCGCATTTCGCTTCCGTCCCTTATGGAGGCATTCGTATAACTCACTTGTACAAGTCTATACTCTAACACATTTAGATATGAATGCAGGTCCCGTATTCTCAATAACTACAGCGTGCCCTCGGATAAATTGTTGCGCAACTTGAGAAATATTATATCAATTTATCTTTTCTTGATAATTAAAAACTTATGTTACATCTTTCCTATAGTTTCAGTGCTGCAAGTAGGTCAACAAGTGTTCGACTATGGACAAGTGATCGTAGGCAATAATGAACGATTTCTCTTTGATATCAATAGTTTTTATTGTCCAACATATGTAACCAGTATCTTTCTATAAAGCATGTGAAAGTAAAATAGCTTTATTAATTGTAATTGTGACCATGACATGCAAGATCTCCGTTGTAACTAAACTTCAAACACCTTACTAGTGACTCCTTTATCCTAGTAAGTAGTGCATGTTGGACCTAGGTTCGAATCAGGGTTGTGAATCCGTGTAAAGGTGAAATGTGTAAATGAACACAAGTAATTAGCCATTGATGGTATCTATAATGTGATAATATAATAGGTATGTCATTGTCTAGTACCCGTAACACAAGCCATCTTGCTGTACCGTGAAACTAAACCCATATATATAAACAATGTTACAAGGTTGTCTCTTAATTTAACTACGAGAACTTTGATTTTTGTGTATCCCTCATTTAGGTTTACATTTTGTCACGCTCCAAACCAATCAGTGTTTTCGGCTAATCGTAACTAATACAATGATTCCTAATGGCAACTGCCTGTGAATGTAAACTACGTCAGTACAGTAAAATGCACTAATATATATCGATTTAATCCTCTCATAAATGTAACAAAACTAAAACCTGCTGACATAAAGTATATATCTATAAGTAAACATCTATAAGTTATATATTAAGATCTTTATCTGTATCTCTATCTGGGTGCCCTGAAAACATGCGCCTTAAGCAATGTATTGCTGGTGGCATATACTGAGTGGCATCCATTTTGGTGCATAACAATTGTAAGGCTCTTAGTAGATGTAACCACCCCACCACACCAAATAAATATATTTCTTTCTTTCTGTCTTTCATAAGAGCGATGGGACATATTTATGAGTAAATTGTATGCTCTTTATTTTTTACCCTTGATTGTGCCAAGATGGCCATAGCAGAGCCGAATGAGTGCACAGGCCACGTGTTACGTTATTGCTTCCGAGCAAACTGAGGCGCGCCGAAGCAAGCACCCTTAGCCGAGTGTCACAAGCATACAGGGTGGAAAATACTAGTGGCATATTGTAGGGAAGAATGTCGAATTCCGGACACTAACCACCACTCTAAGAAGCGCACGCGCCGCTATAACATCGGTCAATTAATGACAAATTTTATAAAGATAGGTTTTTTATTTTCTTTATTTAAATACATTATATTTCATTGGTTAAGACGCGTTACAAACACCTGATTTAGGTTTACATGTGGTGCGAATGTATTGCTGAGCTCACATTATTTCATTAAAAACATGTAGCTAATTATACAAGGTGAGTACCTTCCTTCGATATAACTCCAGTGATCACAACAACTCGCAGTCTCCGCTCCTGTTACAAAATATTTGTTTAATGTGATTTCGCAAAACTTTATTTGTAAGCGGGGTCCGAACGATAACCAAACAGGTGGAGAGCAATTGCAACTCGCCAACGCACGAGTTAAATGGACAGTCCAACAGATATATATGTATACACACAGATACACGGTTGTATATGTAAAACTAATGACATCCTTTGTTTGCGTTGTGAAATTATTAAAACCACGATGTTGATTTAAAATGAATATCAGCTGAAGTGAAAACTGAAATGTTTTTTTTAATGTACGACGCCTCAATGTGTACATTGAGAAAACTGATCTTAAATCAGATAACTACATTATTAGTACGTTATGTAACTTGAGCGGTGAAGACAAGACATAGATTTAATTAACCTTCTGTTTACGGCACCCTGTATAGTCGTCAAGGAGATATGACGCGATAAGGGCGCGTCTCAATGGCAATATATCTTGTGTGTATCAAACAGTGTTATTGTATGAAAGAGCAATTGGATCGGTTAATAGATTAATAAACAACCATTGACGATATAAGGCAACTAAGGCCCATAGTTACAATTATACCTTAGTCTGTACATACATACAGTATAATATTAAAACACTAATTAGGCGACGACACAGTGTGGCTCCGTTGCGTCGTCAATTCCGGTGTAGAATTCCGAATTAGAAAACCGCCGAAACACATCCTTCCAGAAGTCAGCACACGCGATGGTCTCCTGCAGCGGCCGCGGCACGCGCACCACAAACGAGCTGAAGTGCTCGTAGTGGCGCGAACGCAGCTGCGAAACCCCCAGCGAGCAGCCAGTCTTCTGGTGAATATACTGCACAAAACTACCACACATAAGTGTGCCAAAATCAGCTCATCACTAAACAGCACATAGCTGTAATATTATTCGCAATTTTTGAAGATGACCTTAATTACATAAGTACGTTAAAATGAACTCTGAAACAAAAATCCTGGAATTAAAACGCCAAGTGGCTCTTGTAAGGTAAAAAGCTTCAAAACACAATTAAAATGATTATTCAAATGAAAAAGGTTTAAAACCCGCAACAGCTAATGAAAAGTACCTTTTCAAATTAAGCCGAAAGAATTCGGACGCGTCCGGTACATTTATACCCACATCTTTACCTCTTATCTCCACAATCCATCATTTGACATAGGACTTTACTCGCTATAAAATAAAGTTTAATTTCCAAGAATCTATTACGAGCAAAACAGTAAAACAGATCCAAGCATTTAAGGGAGTTAGCGAAAGTCTTACAGCATTGTGTTAAAGTTTATATTCCTTTGAAATTACTGTGTTAACGATGTGGTTAATCTTTTCGTTTGACAAAATGGCTTTTCCACTAACCTAATTTTGCCTGAAATAAGAGACTGCCTTAAGGCTGGTGTACACTGCAAGTTCGGTTAAGTTTGTACAAGTCTCAACGATATAATTTTAAGGTGAATAATTCTATCAACATTGCACGTACTTAGGCTTTTTTGAGACATCACGCAGTGTAGGTCTATGACAGTAAGGTCGCGGGTGTCCGCTGGATGCGGGTGGCGCATGAGCGGTCATTGAGGCACTGTTTGTGGGATGAAAATGTCGAGCAGTGGACGGATTTGATGTGTTTATGCGTTACCCCTCAAGGCACGGCGAGAGGCGAAGCGAGAAGAAATAAGAAACGAATGAAGTTTTATATGTGCAGATATATAATTTATAATAATAATAATAATTGCAAGAGCTGTTGCTCGAGGGTAGATGTGGACACCTAAGTGGCGAGTTGGCTATATGTTTAAAGTCCAGTGCCACCTCTCTACCCCCCAGCTCTCTGACCGGTGTTGCCCTTAGGCCATTTTTTAATGTCGCTATTAATAGGGGCCCATCTAGCAGTTAGCGAGTCACCGTCTGCCAGAGATAAAGATTGAAACAGTTTTATTAGGCAGGCGGCCGATGTTTCACCCAATAGCCCAGTCACTAGTCCATCATTTCAACTCAATAACCCGTTTTATTTAGATTCTATCAACCATCAATAGTCCCTATACACCCCAGCGGGTGCTGTCTCTGTATGCGTCCCATGACACGGGCAGGGACAGCATCCGCTCGGTGTACTCCTTGCATTTCATTAAATTGTCAGAAGGGCCTCTACGTGTTGGCTCAGTTGGTACTTTGTAGGTACCTAGCTCCACGCACGCCTCCAAAAGGTCCGGGACATCATTGTTCCGTGAACGGGAAAGACATACATAATAATAATAAATATAAGGGGACAATCTTACCCAAATCGAGCTAGTCCCAAAGTAAGCTCAATAAGGCTTGTGTTATGGGTACTAGACGACGATAGATGGCTCTTTATTGCTATTTATAAAGTATAGTGAATATTTTATAGCTGTTGGAATTCCTGGTATAAATAAATAAATAAATAAATAATAGATAGAAATACTTAAATACGTAGAAAACATCCATGACTCAGAAACAAATATTCATGCTCATCACACAAATATTTGCTCTTACCGGGATTCGAACCCAGGACCTTCAGCTTCGTAGCAGTAGCGTCAACATCCACTAGGCTAACCGGTCGTCAATTTCATATCTTCTCGCCTTATATTTCTTATATGGCTTACTTTATAATCAAATTTCGCACACTGCCAAGCCCTACTGAGTTCTGAGCACAGAACTTCCCCCCTCCTTAAATAAAGCAGGATAACTTATATTCCCCAGAAAAGATTCCATTTTACTTGCAGATTTTGGTCTTACCATGCGCCTCACGAGCCACGCTAGAACAGAAAAACTTTCTTCAGAAAAACGTAGTCAAAGCGAATGAACTCCACACGAACATACTATCTTCTTCCTTTAGGTTAGTTACAGAAAAATACGAATATTTGGCTGTCGAATCAAGCGATAAGACACTTTATGCCTATGTTACTAAGGATTTGTCGCGCCGCGCGCGTAAGATATGCGTGGTTTTCCTTTCTGTAGTGTAAGATCTGCGAGTAGGAAAGCCAGGGGTTTCTTGACTTTATATAGTACTCGGGTCACTTTTATATTTGGGAGTGTTATACGGATATGCTGATAGCGGATTTTGGGATTTATACCTTTAGCATAACGTTGATTTTTGTAATAGTTTATTAAATATTCGATAGCTGAAATGTTTTCGTCATGAAATCAGTTGGATTGCTAAATACATTCTTATAAAGACAAATTTTATAAACAGGAAACGTTACATTATAAAAACCTAACCTAACCTATTATTATTATTATTATTATTATTATTCAGTCCAGTCATGGGCATGCAAATATGACATAATCAACATCGAGCAAATTAGGCATTATTTTATGTCAATTAGAGACTTTTGCATAAAAATTATAGCAAAGTGAAATAATGTACTAAATATCGTTTTAACAGTAGCTTTTAGAGACGGAAAATATCGTGAGGAAACCAGTCCCAACAATGTCTAGTTTTCGCTCTCGGTTGAAAGGTCGTTATATGGTGGCTTTCGTAAAACTAGTGCCTACAAATCTTGGGTGCCTCAAAATGACCTGCTTTTAGGCACAACCAAAGGGGGAATATAATGTCAATAAACATGTCAATTAAATTAATAGTAAATAGACCTCATTCCATAAAAAAATTAGAATTTTAACAAATCACTTTCCCTACGTTTCTTCGTTTAATTAAACTTTTAGCAAGCAAGGTCCATAAAATAAAATAAAAACCATTTATTTCAGAAAACTTGTTCCATAATTTTGTTAGTAACAATTGCCTTAAAACTATGTTAGACACACAAACTAAATAAATAAAAATTCAAAAATTCAATAATAATAATAGGTAATAATAATAATAGAAGTAACAGGGCTCCTCCCGCGCCTCATCTATCCCTATCGACGTGCAGGTCTATGAAACGCGCGAGTTTGCCCGAGTCTAGCCTATCGGCGACCATCTGCATGATACTGTTGCTGCTCCCCCGCACACGACGTATAATGGACGCCGACTTCTTGCGTATCATGGCATAGAAGTCATCCACGGCTGCGTCGGCGAACATTCCCGACGCGCTGCAGTAGCGGGGGAGCCGCAACAGGGCCCTGAGGACATTATTGTATTGCACTCTCAGTGCATTGTACGCTCGTTGCGTAAAACTGACCCTATATATAGCCATATAGTCGCTAATGAAATTAACGCGGACTTCTTCATATTTTGTGACTTTAACAGGCAATTTCAAAATGGCCTTCCATGAAATCGTGCGACAATAAAGCGCGCTTTTTTAATGTTGAATATAATAAAAGAGTATAGGCAAGCAACATCTATTTTCCTTTAAAAATATTATTATACTTCCCATAAATAATTAAGCAATGTATCGGCGTGATTTCTCTACCGTGAATCATTGATCAGTCCATTTTAGAAGCTTCGTCGCCTGTCAACTTGAATAATTGAATGCTTAAAAGCTTACCCAAATCGAGCTTTGGCTGACGGATAATTTATTAATAAATGATGTTAAATTAGGAAGTAAATTATTTGTTAGAAACTTATTTTATTATTATTGGGGTTGATAAGTTAGGAGATATTAAGGTGAGCTACTTTCTACGATGCGTTTTTTAATAAAATACTTAATTAAATCCCGGCTCGTACCAATGAGTTTTTCGTAACTTATGTACGGAATATTTACCGTTAGCTTTTTGGTGAAGGAAAACATCGTGAGGAAACCGGTCTAATCCCAGCAAGGTCTAGTTTTCCCTCTGGGTTGGAAGGTCAGATGATGGTCGCTTTCGTAAAACTAGTGCCAAATCTTGGAATTAGGTTTCAAAGTGGACCCAGAACTCCTTTAGGGGCACAACCAGGGATAACGCTACGAGGATAATACTTCATTCAAGAGAGGTTTCACAGTGGAATATCATCTGGCTCATATTTGGAACAGCCCAACTAGGAAAGTACCTCCTTAGAGAAGACCGTAGGTATAAATAATATAACCACTACTTGCTCTGTATTAAGAGGTGAGTGAGATGAGCTGTGTTAAGAGGGTCCACACAACAAATCCTCAAATTGATGAAGGGGCGGCAGATCGCTTGTGATTCTTCAGGTGTAGCATTACGTCTATAGCGTCTATAGGGGACGGTGTCTGCTTACAATTAGGCAGGCAGTATGTTTATTTTCCACCGAGGTAGTATAAAAACAATAATGTAAAGGTATCTTTCTCTAGCGTGGCATCGCCGTGGCAGTTATGAGCATTTTTATCAACCTTACTTCGGCTCGTCGTTATTTATCTTCTGCTTCGCTGGTTAAACTATCCTTGCTACCAGTTACTGTTATTTTAACGGAATAGATTCGGGGTATGTTTGTGCTCACCGGATCGTATTGGGAATTGGGTAAACAGGGAGGTAAAACCAAACTTTAGTTTGTTTGCTGTATTAGTTATTTTTCGTTAGTTATGTTTCATTTAGTTATGTTTCCTACTGTGGTTTAAGTAAATAATACTTTATGGTCACGTTTTACTAACAACGTTAATTTCTAAGAAGGGTAGATAGAAATAGCGTATACTATATATAGTATATGTATACTATATATAGCGTCATACAGGCCTTGTGGTTGTATGTCACTGTCGTGGTACCCATTGTTAAAATTCTAATTTCGAGCGTGACTGTGTTAATTTGTATTATTATTTTGAATTAATTTATTTTCAATGACTTAGTAAACTTAGTATGTAAGACAATTGCAATACCCTTACAGGGTCTTCATGTGACACTGACAACTGCTATATTAACACCTATTGTACCTATAATGAACATGATCGCAATAAATGAATATGAATGAATATGAATGAATAAAACCTTTGCATTGCCTACGGTTGAGCACCTCTTTTCGAGGATCAGCAATTTTCGAAATCATTGGATAATTCCTGTCGATATCCATAAACTGAGCTATTTATCTGTACTTGACCCAAACCTTCAACATCCAGTAACCTTGACCTTTCGGTCATTAACCTTTTTATCATCTTAATAAAGTCCTAAAAGGAACCTTTTCAGTTATATAAAAGGAATGTCCCTAATAAGTCTAACGAAGCATCTTTCTCAAAAACAACGGTATTTCCGTCCTTTTGGTATTCGAAGACCCTCTAAAGACTTTTAGGTCTCGCATCCACATTGTTAAAGTCAATAAAAAGTTGGCAATCTGCAATTTTATGCTGGGTGTAACGTAATATTTGGGTTTAATATCTATGCTTAGGTGTATATTTAATGTCGTAAAGGAGCCATTTGAAACAGTCATTTCACATTGTAAATGGGTACTTTTCAAATATGTATTTTACTTAATTAATTTTGTTTTTTAACCAGCAACGGTCATATTTCTTGTGGTCAATAGATAATGGCTTCCTTGCATATAAATGATGTTAATTGCAGATTGATTGCATGAACTCGTATAAGAAGGTTGTCTATAAATATTTTAGTTCCTCTCGACTCAATATGCTCAAAGGTTAACTGGAAGATCCCTTACAGAAATAAGTTCACCTTTGTACCTGCGAACCTATGTCTCTGAATACGTGTCTCTAAAGCACGCGAATTTCAGTCCGGAGGTTCAAACCTTGGTTCATACCACTGGTTTTATCATAAAACTTTTGTCCCCATTTATCAGTGGCGGTGCGTGACAATTTTCAATGGGTAACCCGGAACAATAAAAGGTATGAAAGTGTTTAGAGTATAGACATTTTAGGCAATGCCGGTGGGAATCGGCCTGTATGGCCGCTCAAGCAATAGTACCTATGTAATATCATTCGCCATTTTAACAGTAGCATATCGGTGAAGAAAAACATCGTGAAGAAACCGCGATGTCTTAGGATTAGGAGCCAAATTGAACCCAGGACTTGTTTAGGGACTACTGACAAAATCCCTATAGTAGGGTGACACTTACTCATAAATATATTATAAACAAGATGTTATTCCTCAGTGCCCTAACTGTGTTTCTACCTAAACTAGTATCTAATTTATTCGCTTAATCAGTATTAAACTGAAACGAAGCAATATATTTAACGAGGTGACATTTTGTTCCAATTCCAGCGTTACGTTCCTCGTTAAACCTTGACAGTATTCACGATACAATCCCTCTGAGGGCTATAACACGCGTGGAACATCCGTCGCGGTAATAATACTGGTATACATTGCTGGAAACTTCACAAGGAAAGTACTCTTTAACTCATTTGCAATGTTACACTTTAAGACGTGACAATGTATTGAAATGGACTCAATGTACGTGAGTTGTAAGATGCTGCTGTGAGGTGTTCAAACCCTCAACATTAAAAGCGTTTATTTTACTTAAAAAAGACTTTTGACGTCTTCGTTTGCACTGTTAATTTTGATCCTGACTGCACACTATTTGGGTCTATATTCTCTCTCACTTTTATAAGCCAAAAAACACGATTTAACCTGAAACCTGGTCTAATGCCTCGCGGACTGTATGTACTTTTTTTTTCGTGGAGGACTGTAGGTACCTAACTACTTATACGGTAAGTTACTTTGACGAGGACTTTTAGCATTTGTTATTACTGATTATCTTATTATTATCATTATTTTTAATTCAGTGACATCTATCAATATTGTATTCTAGCGTAATTTATCAAGTATTTTTATACATGCATGCATGTTGAATACAAGGACATTTTATACTGTAAAACCTTTTTCACCTCACCGGCTCGAAAAGGCTTGCTTTATCGCTCAAAATCTGCGCCCAAAAGTCCATTTTATCCGCTAGCGTGGAAAGAGTTTTTGAATTTGGAAAGTGACGGTCGATCGCGAGACCCAACTTTTTTCTATACAGAATGAGAGGTTCGTTCAGAAACTGATGGTGTTATGCCAATAATAATTTGTTATTATTTAGATAAAATAAGATTAATAATACTTATTCTCTCTTAATTAAGTAGGTACATACGAAATATTAACATTTAGACTGACTTATAAGGGTAAATAATTTTAAAAAGTCCATTTATTTTTCAAAAAATTTCACTTTTTCCAAATTTGGAACGCACCGTTTGAAAAGTGAATTTAAGAAAAAACTCATATACATTTAATTTTGTTTTGTTCTAAAGCTTCAGACAGTAAAACCAAAATAATGGTGGTTATTTATAGATTTTAGTGCAGAAGATATATATATATATAAATTTTGATGCCTGGTTAGTAAGCGGAAAAAGTGAAATAAGCGTATATGAGTCTTAGTTTAAACCGTGATTACCCAACAATACTTTGACTTTTTTGTGTAGGTAAGCGTGAGGTTATTTAAAGCTGCAAAAATATTTATGTTACATTCAATAATTAAAAAATGATGAGATCTTGATGAGATGGAAACAAACCTTTATTGAAAATGAGTGTAAGGTCCAAATTACTTCCATTACATTTACTTACCTACAATTTTCCTCGCGGTGGTGAGGTGAAAAATTGTGTGTTTCGCTCGGCAGCAAAATTGTTTGGCGTCTCGTGCCTTGAAAGCCTCGCTATGCTCAGGATTGTACTTTTGAACCATTCGCTTCGCTCATGGTTCAATTTTACAATCCTTCGCTAGCTCGGCTTTCAATACTAAGCACTTGCGCCAAACAACAACTTTGCAGCCTTGCATAACAAATAACTATTATAACTGTATTCTGACAAATCAAAATTTCTGATTTCTGATTTCTGATTTAGATAAATTGTTGAAACACAAAGAAGAGAGGAGTCAACGTCAAGCCGAAAATGGGTAACAGTTATGAAAAAATAGAAACAGACAAAACAAAAATAGAACAGTTTTTTTAATAACGGTTGTGACTTGGTCTACTTATCGCCCGTATGTGACTTGACGTCTACCTGTTTGTCATCATCCTCCTAGCGATCTCCCGGTATAATTAAAAAACTGAATTGGTGGCCGGCGGTGGATGTATATAGGTGCTTGTAGTGACGCGACGAAATCACGGAGTGAGCCTCCCCTGCTAACGCTCGTTCAGGCGGAGCATCGCCGTTAACACTTTCACTGCCAACAATCGCTACGCTCGTAGCTCGTAGCTGACCCCGCGGTTTTCCTAGTATGTAGCAAGCAACTACGTCGTAGGCGCCCGCTAGGCGGGTTCCATTCATCGTCACGCTACGCTCGCAGCGCTACGCCGTAGTCCGTATGTAGCGTAAAGCGCTCATTCTGAGGGGCTACCGGGAAATGAAAACGAACTTCGTTTGTGTATCTCCGTCTCTGTCGCACTTGCCAGTTCGAGCGACAGAGACGGAGATATTCGAACGAAGTTCGTTTTCACTTCGCGGTAGCCCCTCTGGTCTGACGCATGCGTAGCGTGACTGGATGAATGGGGTGTTCTGCTCGTAGGCGCCTTCATCTACATACGGAGTCCCCCATGTATGCATGTAAATCAGCTATGTAAATACTTTATTGTCGACTGTACAAGTCGAGTTCTCCAATATCTACATAACAACCTTTAAAAATATCTATACAGAGACTTTATTGTTACTGACGACACATGTGTAGATATTTTTGAAAGGTTGTCTGTATAGATATTGGAGAACTCCACTGTACACAAGACAAAGGTAAAAAAAACAGACAAAATAGGTTAAAACGGGACAAAGGCGAACTTCCCTGTAAGGGATCTCTTTTTTATTTTTCTTCTTCTTAGTTTTCTTTCCATTTAATTAATTAATTAATTTAGTTTAAAGCATAAAATAACACCAAAACACTTACACGACATGTTATTACATATAAACAGAACACAATACATGTCAAAAAGAAAAGTTGACAATTTGAGCTCATTCGAAATTATGGAATACATTAAAAATGATAGAATAACTATATAAAAATAATAATGTTATTAGCAACGAACGAAGCGTTACAAGTGTTAAGCTGCAAACGCACAGAGAGCGGTGGCGGGGCGGCGCGGCGCGGTGCGGAGGCCGTACCGGTTGTAATGTTCGAGCTAATACGGAAGGGTCCGCACAGAAAACTCTGTGCGGATCGTTTCATATTAGCTCGACCATTACAACCGGTACCGCCTCCGCGCCGCACCGCGCCGCTCCGCCACCGCTGTCAGTGCGTTTCGGCCTTTACAAAATCATGGCAGTGAATGTTTTCGAAGCTCCGACTAGAAATAGGAGAGGATAATTTTTTTATAAAGCTACTGATTATAATTTCACAAGTCTGAACCACTTCAGTTTTATTAGAAACTAGCTTCCGCCCGCGACTTCGTCTGCGTGGACCCGGGATAAAAACTATCCTATATTTTAATCCAGGCAATAAACTATCTTCATGAAATATTCCATCCGAATCGGTAGAGCCGTTTAAGCTTGATTGAGTAACACATACAAACATCCATGGATACTTTCGCATTTATAATTATTTTAAAGAAGGATACTGTTAGAATTGTTACTGGTAGGTTTATAAAATAAAGGCCCCAAAGTGTCGCTACCACACAGAGCATATAAATTATGACAGTCCCCCATAACTGAGCACGCAATGACGCATGAAAGGCAAGTGGATTTTCTGGCCCGTTTACCGCCCGCTGCGAGCAGTTTTGTGGAAGAATATTTATTAGTCTGTTAATATAGGTGAATGTTTTATTCCCGAAAAAAATGGAGAACTAAGTACATGAGCGAATACATACCTTATACCATAAATACCTTAAAAACAATTCTTTATTAATCGTATGGCATTGAAAACAGGAACATAATAATTACAACTACAATTTAATTTAGAATTGCTTATTGTCGAAAATTTTTTGGTGTTCTTAATTAAAACCAGATACGTTTTTGTTGTTGTCATAGTTAACAATGATATTCCGCATTTCACGAGAGATGAATGGGCGTTGAATTCGTGAATGAGCATATTTACGGCCCTCACCTACGGTTCGGGCCAGAAACGCCTGCCATCTGGGGCTTTACAAAATACCGCAGTACCTTCACAATTTTACGTCTTCTCCTGGGTGTGAAGTGAGATTTGCCGCTGCGCCCGTGGGCGTCAAATGTCACTTACCGACCAGAGTGACATAAATTAAATATTTCATACGTAGGTACACTTATTAAGCCACTTGTACTGATGGAAGAGCAGGGGAAGATTACTTGACACAAGTATATCTTTACTTACTAGGTACACTCAAACTGAGCTCGAAACTTATTTCTTTTTGAACTTAATTATCTACCATTTTTGACAGTTGAGGTTCTGTCTCAAGTACATAATATTTTCTTAATCCAAGATAATCTCAAAACAAAATTACTAATAAAGAGGAAAATTAAAAGTATGAATTTATTGGCATACGAACTTCCCTAGAAATGGCTCTTTTTACATATTTCTCTTGGAACTGTCATTTAATTCAAATTTTGTCTTTTTACAGGTTCCCATCACTGCGTTGCAATTAAGGTAAGGTAAACTAACTATAAAAAATCCAAATTAATTGCTGTACACAGACATTCATTGGAATATATTGCCGAAGCATTTCGAAATGCAATTGGTTGCAGTCCGATTTACCGGGAGTTGTTGGTCACTCTGAAAACGGAATCTTCAGCATTTTTAATTGACAGCTATGATCGTAGTATCGTATCACATCACATCACATCATCAGCCTATATACGTCCCACTGCTGAGCACAGGCCTCCTCTCATGTATGAGAGGGAACGGGCAGTAGTCCCCACGCTGGCCCAGTGCGGATTGGGGACTTCACATACACCATTTCTTCGCAGATGTATGCAGGTTTCCTCACGATGTTTTTCCTTCACCGAGTATCGTATGTATTGAAACTAATCGGTTAGCTTCATTATCATCATTATCATCATCTTCTTCTTCTTCTCGTCCACGACGTTCACTGCTGGACATATACCTCCCCCTAAGAGTGCCAAAGTGGTTAGCTTAGCTCTTGTGAAAACCAAGGTTTCACAAGAGCTAAGCTGGAGGTAAGAGGAACGCCAATATCATAATGTTGCTGTCTGAGTCTGGACATCCACCACTTTTATCTCGGTGCCAAATTAATGCATCTAAATGGATAAACGTAACAATTCGACGACCTTCACGCGCCAAGCAGCTTTCATTTGCTGAATATTGACTTCAGATAACTTCGCTTCATCTATCCATACAATATTATATAAATGGGAAAGTCTGTGTGTTTGTTTGTCCGTCTTTCACGGCGAAACGGAGCGACGAATTGACGTGATTTTTTAAGTGGAGATAGTTGAAGGGATGGAGAGTGACATACGATAGTTTTTATCCTCGAAATCATCCCCAAAGGGGGTGAAATGGGGGGGTTAAAGTTTGTATGGAGCTGCGATATAAACGAGTTCCACGCGGACGGAGTCGCGGGCAGAAGCTAGTAATATCTTATACTAATATTAGAAAGAAGTTTTCTGTGAGATTCTAGCTTTGCAAGTTGGTATGTAATTGGTAACCGGAACTACTGGACCGACATCAAAAATTCTTTCACTGTGTATATAGTGGACTTTCTGAATGGACATATATTTCATCCCACGGATTGCCAAAAATTATTTTATATACGCGAGCGAAGCCGAGCGGGCAGCTAGTTCGAAATAATTTAAATACCTAACTAATTACCTAATCAACTACGTATTTTTTTTCTATGTAGATAAGTTTGTCCCGAAATCTCCTTTACCATATTGAATTTCCGACAGCAGAATTACGATTGACCCTGAATTTTAGTTTTGTAACTGGTATCCGATTCCTAATTGTGTCGCGTGGTAGCCCGGAGCGTCTGTACCTTATTATCTCACTCGGTAGTCATTCGCTAGCTCTTTCACTCTAATTGCATTGCTGGGCTACTACGCTTTGTCACTCTCTTCTCTGAGTGTTCTTCAATATTGTTATTGATTGCTTTCAGCCTTTGCCCGCAACTTCGTCCGCGATGGACTCGTCCAACTTACACCCACCATTCCACTCCCTAGGATGATTTCCGTGATAAAAACTATTATATTATAGCTTCTGCCCGCGACTCCGTCCGCGTGGAACTCGTTTATATCGCAGCTCCATACAAACTTTCACCCCCCCCATTTCACCCCCTTAGGGGATGATTTCGGGGGTAAGAACTATCCTGTGTCACTCTCCATCCGTTCAACTATCTCAACTTATAAAATCACGTCAATTCGTCGCTCCGTTTTGCCGTGAAAGACGGACAAACAAACAAACATACATACTTTCCCATCTATAATATTAGTATGGATATAGATGTACTCAAACTATTTACAAACATCTTAATCGGTTCGGTGGTTTAAGCGTGGAGCGGTGACAGTGGCCAGACACACATTCGCATTTATAATATTAGTATGAGTTAGTAAGGTTACCAGCGGACTCCCGGACATGAGAGTGGGAGTGGGTGGGGCACACTGTACGTAGAACCGATGGCTGTTGGGGCGGAAAGGTTCTCGAGTGGTAACTGAATATTAACCTGGTAAATTTGTATGACATACTCATACGATAAATAAACAGTATCTGGAAAAACCAGCAGAACTTTTTCAGTTTAATGGATTTGACGGAATGGATCAACACAGCTCATTGCTAGCGACTTTATCCTCATTCAATCTTTTCGCCTTTGTATATGAAGCCCCTATTTCGTCTCCTAAATAAGTAAATCGCATTTGATGGGTTCACTAGATATACAGGTTGTATTTTTAGTTTTATTTATTTATTTATTTAACATGCTTGGAGAGCCAACACCGTGTTTTTATATTTTTGAATAAGACAAAAACAATGAAATACATGCTAGGCAAAACCTTGGAGAGGATTGTGTCCAGAGTGGGAGTTCTAAAAGTTGTTATTTTAATCTATAGATCAATTAAAAAGTTAGTTTAAAAAGGTAGATATTACAAGTTAGTTTACAGAATATAGCTTACATTATTACATTTTAAAAAGTGCATCTTCAATGTTTTCTTTTTTTACAACCTTTGATATATAAGTTGTGTACATGTTCAGGTAATTGATTTTTGAATATTCCTATTCAATACAATAAAATTACATAGCCAATTACAGGTTCTCACGTATTATTCGGACAGGACAGTCACGGAAAATCCGAAACTACAGGAGATACGGAAACTCAATTTATTTGACAGATTTGACCGGTCATTCCCAGACGTTTAGGATGCTTTTTTGAAAATCGTTTAATGCAGAAATGCGATATGGTGACTCCATTAGGAGCAAATTTCGGTATGTCTTGTAGTTTCAGATATTCCCTGACTGCCCCGTTTGAATAATTCACCCTGTAGAATGTGTGAATCATATTATAAAGGGATGAAGGGAGGGAAGGGAAGGGTATTAGTCTTCTGTTACTTTCAATTTATCACCACCCGTTCCGGGATTCGCTAGGCTCCATCGACTGTTTAAAAAAGTTTGTTTTTAATTCCAAAAACTAAATGAACAAAGACTTTTTTATTATTATTGAACCTCTTCACAAAATTTCATGAGAATGGATTGCGAAATGCAACCTGCGGACCGATTTTTGACTTTCGAGCGCTCGAAAATCAAATAAAAGTAAATACGTTTATAGTGTCAAAATCGCTGGCATTTACTTTCTACCAATAGAATTGAATACGAGTGGTCAATACCACTCGTTTTTAAATTTTCTATCGTTATTTCATAATTGTCAGTTTTCGAGTGAAAGAGTCGAGCGCTCGAAAGTCAAAAATCGGTCCCCTGTAGAGAAGAACAGCCGCACACTTCCGGAAATACGCAATATTTTTTCCCTAAGCTGTAACGGAGAACTTCGTTCGCTTCGCTCGCTCGCTCTATAGCTGGGAACGGGATGCGATGTCGTATTTCCTGACTCTCATCGCGTATTGGCCACCAGATCGCCAATAATGTTAAAAGTGCGCACCTGTAGTAACTCCTTGACGCGTTGCGTAGATCGAAATGTCATTTTTTATATGGAAAAATGACATTACTCCAGGCAAAATACGGTTTTGAAAAACATTAATTTATAGTAGCGTGTTTTTTGTTGATTTCATTTTAAAATACTATTCTAAGATGATTTATTCCAGAATCCGACAAACTTTCCACCCGGAAGTAATTATGTATATTTAAACGAATCATGCATTGTTTTTTGTACGATTTATCTTGAATATTATAGAGCAAATGTAAGTGAACCAAATAAAGACAAAAATATTTATAATATTTATAGAAGCTGGTTAATAATTTATCATTTTTTGATGTCTGAAATTTTGTCGGATTTTGTCGCTGGGTAACTATTTAATTGATAATAATATCCGTTAAAAATAAAAAATAAGCAATTACGAAATTGTCATTTTTTCCATACAAGTTGTCAGTTCGTTGACTGGACTACATGTAAACTGTCCTAACGTGCGTTCTAAATGTTACGTGATTACCCCTCGGATCATGCTTCGCAACAAACTAAGCTCGTGTCAAAAGTTCCAGGTAAGTAAGAGATTCGACATGATCGAAAGTTTTTATGACGCTACGATATAAAAACGAGTTCCACGCGGACGAAGTAGCGGTCAGAAACTAGTAATATTATAACGGCGAAAATTAAGAGATAGCTTTTACTTTTTCACGCTTTCATCGCTCAACAGATGTAGATGAAATCTGGTATGGAGATATTTTGAGACACGAGAAGGATATAGGATAGTTTTAATCCCGGAAATCATCCCTTCAAAGGGTGAAAAAGCGAGTGGAAATTTCTATAAGTATAAGATAATTGATGTGCCGGTCGGCGCTTCCAAACGTTCAAATGTCGGATGACAGTTGAAACTTGAAGCTCACTGAAATCCATATCAAACGATACACTTTATACAGGGTGGAAAGATCGAATGCCACATGGATGGCAACTACCTTAAATATTGTAAATAGCTCATTCTGTGTAAGGGAGACTTTCCTTTGTTTTAAAAAACAATGAATTCTGCATTTATGGATTTATGAAAAATCGCTTGCCTCAGTCGGGATTCGAACCGGTCAAATGTGACAAAAAATAACGTGCCGTATTTTTTACATCATCTTTCTAAACGTGTAAACCTGTAGTAGCTCCCGACGCGGTGTAACCGAGGTGCCAACTTCGTGCGCATCACACTTGGCAGCAAACCAAACTCGTTTCAGAAGTTCCAGGTAAGTTAGGTTCGACGTTCAGTGTTTCACAGCTAGTGCTCAGACTGAGGCTGAGTTTGATAAGTCTGGGAAATCTATTGTTATTATGACTTGAGAGGAGTCTAGGTTTATCTGCGGATAATGTTTGAATTAGTTTAATTAGTAGATACTAGTGGCTCTGTGAACTGTAGAAATCACGAATCGGTTTATAAAAGTTGTTTTATGTTTTTTTGGATAGCGTTTATATAAAAGTGAAATTAGTAGGTGCAAGGCCAATGGCCTAGTCCATGACGTTACACTGGCACATAGGCACTTTCTGTCTGTCTGTGGACACGGGTTAAATTCGAATAAAGAAACATCCTCATAGTTTGAATTTAACCAATATTTCTTTGACACAAATATATCTTACGCCGCGACTCGCTATAGAATTTATCTAATTTCGTTAGGCGTGACGGGTGAGATGGGGTGCATAATCGCGTTCCGAGTAACAACCTTGATTAGGCAATCACGGCGTCAATATACATTACGGGTGGGGATGAAATGAGGTTAAAGCAAAGTTGCTGCAATCTAGCCTATTGGGTAAGTACCCAATATTATTATTATTATTTATTTAATAAACATAATATAGAAACTTAATTATTAACATAGTCTCACAAAACTGTCGGGACAGTTTGTCTGTGTGATCATTTTATGGTACAGTTAACTAATTTGTTAAGTAAATGTTACATTCAGCTATGCCTTAGGTGTTAATGTTATTAATGTTAAGTAATGTCGTTTTAGTTTCCTCTTAAAGTCTTTTTTTATGCTTTCACGGCTGATAGTTTCTGGTAAACTGTTCAGAAGATAGGGGATACGTTTTTTTAGTGTTCTATCACCATAATGGTTCTTAACCCGGTACGCACAGTTTACCGGACGCCATAGCCCTAGTTACATATTTATTATCGACTACTTTTAACAAGCTATTCTCCGAGCTAGGCTCTAGACTGCTATGGTTATTTATAGCAAGTAGATATTTATGTTTAAGACTTACAGGCAGAATTTTACAAATTTTGAATAGAAGTTTATAGTTACCTTTACATTTTTGTCTAGTTTTACTGTTTACTAATAACTTTATAAATCTAAGTTGTATGTTTTCTAACCTGTCAATGTTTGTTTTCGTTGTGAGTCCATAGCTGTCAAGGGCGTAACTCAGGATTGAGTCTACTAGTGACATATATAAGCACCTTAAAGTACTAACAGGTATCTTTAAACTTAGATGAAAGAATTTGCCTAATAATATTCTAAGTTTATCGCAGATAAAGTTAGTATGAACAGTCCAAGAGAAGTTTTCGTCTACTTTCATGCCTAAATAAGTTACATATTTAGATCTTTTTATAGGTTCACACGCACAATTTACCATATTATTATGTAGACATTCAAAGGTGTGAGTATACATAGGGGGGGGAGTGCTGACGGGACATAAGTGTGGCGAATGAATCAATAGAAAATTGGTTTTATCAGTATTGAGAAGTATTCCATTGTCATGGGACCACGCAACGACTGAATTAATATCCCGTTGAACTAGACGGACTGTGTCTGCGAGATCTGTGCCAGGTCGTAGGATGCAGAGGTCATCGGCGAACATGTGCGCTGAGCAGTGTTGTAGTACATTGCACAGGCTATTGACGTGCATCAGGTACAGCACAGGAGAACATCCCGAGCCCTGTGGCACTCCACATCCCACAGTATGCTCACTACTGAAGGTGTTTCCTATTCTCACCATGTAGGAACGCGAAGTGAGATAATCGCGAAACCACTCGTTTAGCGGTTCGCCCACTCCACACTCGTACATGGCGTTCAATAAGGTGTTTGATTCCAAAGTATCAAACGCTTTTTTAAAATCGAAGAATACTGCTATTACATGTTTTTTATCATTTAGGTAATTATTTATTTCATCTGTAAATTTGGATAATAAAGTAGAGGTACTCTTTCCTTTTTGGAAACCATGTTGACAAGGGTTCAAAATTTTATGTTTACTAAGGTAGTTACCAAGCTGGTCATTTATGCATTTTTCCATTATTTTATCAATACTGGATAATATTGCGATAGGCCTGTAATTACAGAACAATTTACGATCGCCTTTTTTGTAAATAGGTCGTACAATAGCTTGTTTTAATTTATAGGCTAGCTTGTATATGAAATACTAGTTTCTGCCCACGACTCCGTTTGCGGGATTCGTTTATATCGTAGCTCCACACAAGCTTTCACCCCACAGGGGATAATTTCCGTGATAAAAACGATTCTTTATCCTTTAGAATTCTGGGGAAGGACATAGGATAGTTTTTATCCCCGAAATCATGCCCTAAGGGTGTGAAATCGGGGATGAAAGTTTGTATGGAGCTACGATATAAACAAGTTCCACGCGGATGCAGTCGCGGGCAGAGGCTAGTTAGATATATGTTTACAATCACAAGCGGGGTACTCTAGATTCATTAGTCAATGTATTAACCTCTATGCTATCTGAACCTCGTCAAGCCAACTTGCCTCGACTTTGGACGTTTGTATTCCGCCATATTGTAGTGAAACTTTATTAGGAACTTAGTGAGACGAAGACATATCATGAGTTTGGTTTCTGAGCGATGGTATATAACCTTATTGAGAATGTATGTTATTAAATAGTTCGCCTCAATTGAATAATTGAATCAATGGTGAAATTTTTCGTTTGCGTAATAAAATACCGTAATGGATCATATAGAGATTTAGGGTCTCATCTTTAATGGACTATGCCGCCATTTTTAATTAGAATCCTTAATTAAATACCATACAACAAAACATCTTGACGCTATTCTCAACTTAAATGTTGCTATTTGGTTAAAAATTAACTACACATATACCTACCTAGTCTAAGTTACCTGATTATTGCTACAGGTGGGAAGGGTCCAAGGTATCTTAGTTTTAAGTACTTGGTTGCAAATAAATATCTTAGCTACCTACTTGTTCTAAACCACTACATTGTGTATCAGGCCTCATTCGAAAAAAAGGTGGTTCACCTACAATGTCATTTAAGATAATCATTACCATTCAGCGAGGTAATGTGATGTAAAGGTATGGGCACCCTACCATGGTACCAGGTAATGATTTAGGGGATAAGTAAATATAGTGTAGACCCCATTAAATATGTTAAGTTAGTTTTAGTTATTTTAACCTCCTACGAAAAAGAAGGGTGTATTAAGTTTAGCGTGTGTATCTGTGTATCTGTCTGTGGTATCGTAGCTGCCAAAAGGATGGACCGATTTGAATGCGTTTTTTTTGTGTCATAGATAATTTTACCTAGAGTGTTTATGGACGACAACATCAACACGCGACGGCAGAGCTACGCATCGCGTCATACGGAGATTATACGTAAGAGAAATATGTGATTATTTATAAAGACTTAGATTGTTTAGAGTAAATAAAGAACCCAGTAGTTAGAATCCCCATAGTAATTATTTACATAAAACACCCTCTCATAGCATTCATTTGATATTGTAAACATTAAAGTAAAATCCCAGTACAAATTGTATTAGAAAGAGAGAGGAGATGTTGCCTATGCGCGAGCGCAGCGCGGACTGGCCGCCATGGAGGGGAGGGGTGTATCGCGCCAACATGACCGTAACGAGAGCCGCGTCCACCGAGCCTGAATTAGAACTTAGTACGGCGCATTTTCACTTTGCAATTAATATGTTTACGTTTATACCTTTACAACGGCTCATCGTATCAGAATGATTTATATATTGTTAGAAAGCTTATTAAAAGTTCTATTAAATGTTTAAACTTACAAATAAGTAAACTCAGTAGGTTCAGCGCAAATGATGAATAAGTGTTAAGAAAGGGACCGAATTACGGTTTGCCCGATTTCCATGTACGATTATTCAGATAAGAAAATATTTACGAACCCTACTGTACTTATAAGATCTCAAGCCATATTAGAACTTTGTAAATCAGCTTAGTCTTCCGCCCATTAATATGTATAACATCCCAATAACATCTTGCAATGTAAATTAGTCAAGTCAAAGTGGGCGTAACCTTTATTGTCTCACTCAGCACGTCTTGCTCGCCCACTAGCAGGTATAAATAGCAGGTACGGCCCGGAGCAAATCAGTGTCAATCGGAGCCTCCTGGAAGTCACAACAAGAAGAAGAAGAAAACTACAAAGTAATAGGAAGTTAGGGACTTGTAATCAAGTCACTTAGGGCAGTGATAGGGCAGTTAGGGAAAAGTAAATAAAAAGTCTATTTCTCGTTATTCCTTCTTTCATTTTGGTAACATCGTTTACCCAAAGTGTCTGAGGACACGGGCGAAGCCCAAACACACCATTCGGGCGCCGAGTGGTAGTACGCGCTGTCCGTACACATAGGGGCGGAGCTCGTCCGTCGCCGACTTGTGTCACGGAGCGTGGTCGACGCACTGTCCGACCACATAGGGGCGGAGCTCGTCCGTCGCCGACTTGTGTCTCGGCACTAGGTCACTCTTAGGTGACTGTGAGGGGCGAGCATTGCCGCGGCCAGTAGCGCGCGCGCTCACTCCGTTGCGTCAAGTGCGCTGGGGATCACGCGACTCGCGATTGCGAGCGCCCAAAAGGCTGCAAGGACCCGAACGGCATACGGTGCTGCAACTGTTTGGGTCGCAAGCTCCCCCATGGGCATACTGCCAATTATGGGGGATGCCCTTGCCGCCCAAAGAGTCGCGACACCGGGGCAAAGTCGAAGTCCTCGCCTCCCTCTGGGCGCAAGCAAAGCGCGGGACGGGGTGCTCCCCATAGCACTCCGCAAAACTTCCCCGCCCTTCCGGCCGTAGGGTTAGGAGCCCCTAGGAACCCGCCGCCTTCAGCGGCCGTAGGTCCCCGCCCGGTGCCTTCTGCACCCCAATCCCAGGCGGGCCCCTCTGTATGGGGACCCGCCGCCAGTCAAGCGGGCCGGCCCGCTATGGACCCACTCTATGCGTTTATGCAGTTAGTACAGGTACTCCCACCGGAGGTGGCGAGCGGCCTGTCTACCCACATATTCGCATCAGCTACTCGCTATCTCGCCGCACCAAGCGGCAGCCAGGTTAACGGTGCCTATTAGTATGGATAGTACATCCCAGAAGCTTAAACCTGCTTCGATTACCATTGGCATTTATAATGCCAATGGTCTAAGGGGTATGAAGGACCAGGTGATGAACTTCCTTCGCGATCACTCAGTAGATTTACTTCTGGTCCAAGAGACCTTTTATCGTCCCGGCATTAGAGCCTTTCGCGTCCCTGGATACGTTCAGATTAGAGATGATAGGCAAGATGGTAGGCCATTCGGGGGCACGCTCATTTTCTACAAACGTAACTTACATTGCATAAGTCTCAATCCACCGCCCCTGACTAATATGGAAGTGTCGGTCTGTCGCATCTCGATGGAGGGGCACCCCCCGATATCGATTGCGTCAACCTACCTTTCACCTCAACGAGACTTACTTCTGACTGACCTCAACTCTTTAGCCTCCCTAGGTCCTTCGGTCATCGTGGCCGGGGACCTAAATAGTAAGCATATCAGCTGGGGATGCGTAGCATCCAATCCCAACGGCAATCGGCTTCATCACCTTTTGATCGATAGCCTCCCTTTCGATCTCCTCGCTCCCTTAGAGCCGACTCACTTCCCTCATAACGTAGACCACCGACCTGACATACTCGACATAGCTCTACTAAAGAACGTAGCGTTAACTCTGCGTTCTATAGAAGTGCTACACGAACTAGACTCGGATCATAGGCCAGTCCTCTTGAGACTAGGCCCTCACCCCAATAGTACTCCTCGAACCAGGACACTCGTGGACTGGGACAAGGTACAATCAGGTCTCCTACAGACGGACTCCCCCCTGCTTAGAGATATCCCAGACAATATAACTACAACCGAACAGACAGACCAAGCGATCGATTCTTTCACCAACTACCTCAACGCTGTTCGAAGCGAAGCCTCAAGGGAGGTGTCGGCGGAGGACATCCAAAACCGACCTCTACCTACGGAACTGAGAGAGTTGGTGACAAGGAAAAATCGCGCCATACGTACCTATTCAAATCACCCTTCTGCCGAAAATCGGCAAATCCTGAGGGACTTGTCTAACGAGTCCAAACAGAGAATTGCCGAATTTCGGGAGAACTCGTTCAGGGATCTGATGGGGGAGATAACGCCTAGTCACCTGGCTTACTGGAAACTAGCGAGATCTCTCAAATCCGATGCCTGTTGGACCATCCCTCCCTTGGATCGACCGGATCACTCAACCCCCGCGTTCGAGGACAGTGAGAAAGCCGAATGCCTTGCGAGTAGTTTAGAGTCCCAATGTTCGCCCAACCTCCTCAACACCGACGAAGCCCACATTAGTAGGGTCGATTCCGAGGTGGACAGGAGATCGCGTCTCCCCGTAACTTCACCCATTTTACCGGTGTCGGTTAAGGAAGTCAGTGACCTTGTCAGGCGTCTCCGTATTAGGAAGGCTCCGGGTGCGGATGGTCTATCCAATCGCATCCTGAAACTTCTCCCCGAAACCCTCCTCCTCCTTTTGGTCGGCATCTTCAATGCCGCACTGACCAATGCTCACTTTCCAGCCGCGTGGAAATGTGCAACGGTCATAGGGATAGCGAAGCCCGGCAAACCCCGGACCTCGCCTGCCTCTTATAGGCCGATCAGCTTACTTAGCTCCCTTGGAAAGCTATATGAGCGGATCCTTCTCACGAGAATTCTCAGATTTACGGCTGAGAATAACCTCCTCATCGATGAGCAGTTCGGTTTTAGATCCGGACACTCATGCGTCCAACAGGTGCACCGCGTCACGGAGCACGTGTTGGATGGTTTCTCTCGATTCCAGGGGCTCAAGACCGGTGCGATCTTTCTCGACGTAGCGAAAGCCTTCGACAAGGTCTGGCATAACGGGCTTGTATACAAGTTATACCAGCTCGGAATGCCGGACAGACTCGTACTCACAATACGAGATTTTCTCAGTGACCGAAGCTTTCGATACCGACTGGAGGGAACGTATTCGGACCCACACCCCATCCGGGCCGGAGTCCCGCAAGGCTCCGTGCTCTCTCCCACTCTCTACTCGTTATTCACAAACGACATTCCCAGGCACCCTAAGGTGCAACTGGGGTTGTTTGCGGATGACACCGCGCTCTTTACGACTCATTGTAAGTACGCTACTATCCGGCGATACCTCCAAGAGGCAATCTCCGACCTAGGTCGTTGGTTTAATCTTTGGCGTATCGAAGTCAACCCGGAGAAAAGCACTGCAATAGTCTTTCATCCGTCGGACTGCATTAGTACAGAAAGGCGGGTGGCTCCGATCCAGATGTTTGACCGACCCATCCCCTGGGTCAACGAGGCCAAATATCTTGGAGTGACCCTCGACAGGAGACTGACTTTCCGTAGCCACATCCGTAGGGTACGCAACCGCGCGTTGTTCGTGCTAGGAAGGCTAGGGCCGATGATCAACAAGTTTAGTAAAATGTCACTTAGGAATAAGCTGACACTCTACAAGACTTGTGTTCGTCCAATCATGACATATGCAAGTGTAGCATTCGCTCACGTGCCTATGTCATCGCTCAAGCCGCTTCAGGTCATTCAGAATCGTTTTCTCCGAAGGGCGACTGGTGCCCCGTGGTACCAATCGAACCTCAGCCTGCACCACGACATGGAGATTAGCACCATGTATGGTTTCTTTAAGCAGGCTGCCAGACGTTATTTTGATAACGCTCCCCACCATAGGAATCCGTTAGTTAGGAAGGCTGCTGACTACGTCCCCATCCCTCCCCCCTCTGTCGTTACTCGGCGCTCACTGATTAGGGGCCGCACGGTCCGGCGTCCTAGGCACACACTCACGGACCCGGACGACGAAATCACAGCGTCCATCGAAAGATGGAACGCTGCGCTTTCGGCGTCCAACACATCGCGTACACTTCAGCGTTCCCGCCGGCGGGGACGTCCACCGCGAGACAACACAGACACATACAGTCCGCTTTCGTCCCGGTACCGCCGCATACCGGGTAGAGTCAGTCCGACGCAAGTCGGGCCTAGCTGAGTTTCTTGCTGGACTCTTCTCAGCTAGGCTAGGTTTTAGCGAACCAGCGATAAAACTCCCAGTAGTTCGATACCACTCACACCCCAGATTCGGTTGATACCGTTCAACCAATCTCACTGGAGCGCAAACTCTTAGAGTATTCCAGTGTACAAACTTCCCCGCGTGGTCGTGCCGGAGGCTTCCCCTGGATTTTCCCCAGGCCACCCTCCAACCACGCAGTTCGACCGCTATATTGGGTCCGTCCTATTATAGCAACAGTCAGGTCAAAAAAAAAAAAAAAAAAAAAAAAAAAAAAAAAAAAAAAAAAAAAAAAAAAAAAGCGCGCTCACTCGCCCGGCCGACGCCGCCGAGAGCGGACGTCGCTCACAGTGTTCTTAGCCATGTTTCATCAAAATCTGTTCTTTGAAATGAAAATGTCTGGTTTTTCAACTTAAGATGTAGTTTTATAGATATATTTGTAGTCTATTGTATAGTTTTATACATTCGTAATAAAATTATTTTAGGAACTTTTAATAAGATTACATTACAAATAAAACAACCAAAAAGTAATTATACATTATTTAAAGTGCTAAATTTACATAAATTGCCCAATATAGAAAGCAGACCAATTGTTCTACGTACCTGTATAGTTTATGAATAAAAAAATATTTGGGAAAATTGACCCAGAGTTGAGCTTCATGGTAATACGCATGGAAATAAAACAGCATCTTGAGCTATGAGTAGCGAACGAACGAGATTAACTTTGGGGTAGCCACTACCCTTAAGTCACATTTACACTCATTTTGAGTGAAAGGTGGCTTTCAGGGACCCTGAACATGTGCGCGTCTAGCCGCCCTTATTGCCTTTTATCCAATAAAATAAACCGTATTAAACACACACCTTTACGTAATGGCCAATTTGTCAACCAGGGCGAGAACCTTTAAAAAAGTGAAATTGAAGGGTTTATTTTGGAGTTCTGGTTTACTATTGCACTGAAGAGCTTTTTTTATGCTACGACCGTGACTGTTGGTAAGCAGACACCGTAGCTTGTGGACGATCCAGAAGAATTACAAGCGCGTTCCGACTTCCGACCCATTATGTATGATTCTCACCGAACGGGCCGGGCCGGAGCGCACCTGAGTACATTTCACAAGTTGCCAAAGGAATTTGATGCTCTAATACAGACGTTACATTTCATATTTGAATGTACTTGCCGGCGGTCGGCTCCTTGCGGACGTGGACGGCTGAGCTCGGCTGTCGTCGTGTCCGACCGGCTCCGTCCGGCTTTTGCCTACGGTACTCTGTTAAAACGCCGACCGCAAATCCATTCAAATATGAAATGTAAGTCTGTAATAATTCTTCTTGCTTCTAATTCCTTGGCAATTTGTGAAATGCGCGCTCCGGCCCAGCCCGGTCGGTGGGAATCGTAGGTACTTTAGGGTTCCTTGAGTTGATTGCTAGAGATAGCACGTGTCCCTGACACTCAAATCTTGCAGTGTCCACGGGAGCCCTATAAATATACCCGTGCTTGTATGTAATTCATCTAATATCTATACTACCCTTTAACTTTATGTATATCAAACAAATTCCTAACTAATATTTTAAATTGAAATTTCTTGTGATACTCAGACATGCAAAGCTATACACGACTTTAATAATACCCTGATATAATTGATTAATTATAATTGAATAATTGATTAATAATACTACGTACTGTGTAACTATTTAACTGACTTGTAAAACATTGACTTTTATGAATAAATATCTTGTATCTAAACTAATATTATAAATGCGACAGTGTGTCTGTTTGGCTGTCTTCCTGTCACTCAGCCTGTCTGTTACCTCTTCACACTTAAACCGATTTTGATAAAATTGAAGGATGTAAAAGGAAGGACATAGCAAGTAGTAGTAAATTACGTCACTAACATACTCGTAGCATATAAGTCTCCGCTGTAACTAACAAAATATGCATCGATTAGGTCTGAAATAAAGATATTTTATTTTATTCAATTTTTTTATAGCGTAGTTTTTATCCCGGAAATCATCCCCTAAGGGTGTGAAATGGGGAATGAAAGTTTGTTTGGAGGTACGATATAAACGAGTTCCAAGCGGACGGAGTCGCGGGCAGAAGCAAGATTTTTTATAATATATGACTGATTTTTTACAAGGTTTTATTTAATTTGCAGTGTATGTTAGTTTGATTATTTGTATAGGTCCTGGCAAGTTACATTTGTTGTGTTATTTGGAGATGTTGTAATCAGGTAAATGTCCTAGTTCCTGACATTGACTAACGCTTTTGGGTGAAAAATAAGTGTCAAATATAAGACAAGGTATCAAACATTGCAACATTTATCTTTACCCTGTCCTGTCTGAAATTCAATTATATCTGACTATCTAAGATAGGGTTTATTAGACTCGCCAACCCTTTTCAGATGAAGTCCGCCTGTTTACAAAGCTCTGTTCTCAAAGTTGTCGTTACTGATAAAACAGTGAAAGGGCCTTTACTTATATATAAATCTTAAGCGACACCTGGAGGAGGGTTGGAGAAAATAACAAGAAATTGATTTAACATTTCGAGGCGACTTTAATTTGTTGTTATTGTTAGCTTGATGTCTTGGGCTAATGACTCCGTCTAAATAAGAATAAAAATTAATGTTTTGTAATCAAATATTAATGCCTGCACCAAATGTTTCTGTTTTGCCCAATGGTTGAGACCTTATGGCATTAAGTCTGCCATTGGTACTTTATCTTGTATTCTGCAATGAAGTTTCAATAAATAAATACGTTAATATTTATTTGACAACTCTTCGGAAAAGTGCACTTTCTTTTTTCCTTTTTTTGGGTCTTTCTTATTCAAAATCGTTGATAGTATTGGTCGAAAATAATTGTCCTAGATTTTAATTTTTAAGTTTTTTTGAAAGTCACGACAGTGCGTTATTTATCTTAAAAAAACTGCATACAAAAATGAGACGATTCGGAATGGAATATTTCTTGAGGATGGATGGTATCAATGAATCTGAGTAAAAATAAACCTAAAAATAATTCGGAAAAAGCAGCTCTTTTTTTGAAAACCGCTCTCTCGGAATATCATTGGAAGTAAATTAATGTACTTACTTATTTTTTTAAGCTGTTTTCTTACCTCTATTCTATTTTTCAGATTTATTATCCAGCTTACATAAGAGCCTAGCCTTTATAAAACTACCGTCCTATGTTGTGCTTTTTAGAATACTTGTAGTATAATAGTACATTACGTAACAAGGGCGGTTCGGGCCACAAACACCTGCGTTCTGGGGCATTCACGAATTACCGCCCGTGTTGAGTACAAAATTTTACGTTTTCACCTGGCCACAATGCGAGTTTTCCCGTACGCGCAGCGTGCAGTAAAACTTGCATTATGGCCAGGGGACCGATTTTTGACTTTCGAGCGCCCGACTCTTTCACTCGAAAACTGTCAAAAAATATGAAATGCTATTTTGAAATAGCGATAGAAAATTTTAAAACGAGTGGTATAGACCACTCGTATTCAATTATATTGGTAGAAAGTACGTGCCTGCCATTTTGACACTTGAAACGTATTTACTTTTGTTTGATTTTCGAGCGCTCGAAAGTCAAAAATCGGTCCCCTGGTGTGACGTAAAGTTATTTAAAGTATTACACTTTGTATTTCTAAATACTGCAAGCAATTACTAAAAACAAATGGGTGCAGCGGCGAAAAATGTCTAAATCTGAAACGCATAAACATAGAGGCCTCGGCAGAGAGTACAACTTTGTACCATTTGGCGTCGAGACCCTCGGTCCGTGGGGTCCCAGTGCGCAAAAGTTATTCGCGGAAATCGCGAAACGTCTGGTTGACGTAACTGGTGACCGAAGAGCTGGCTGGCGGCTTTCTCGCGCAACGCATCAGCGTTGCAATTTAGCGAGGAAATGCCGCCAGCATCCTCGGTACAATGCCTCGGGGGCCTTTTTAAGATTTTACTTAGTTTTAATTTAATTTAGTTAATGTTAGTTATCATCTTGCATATACTTTAGAAAACAAACAAATTCTTATTACTAAAAAGTGCACAGATCAAGCGAACTAAAACTGGCGGCTGACATGAAAATTTTAAGTTCCATCCAAATTGCGCCTTACGTTGCACTGAAAGTTTTTCTTAATAATAATAGTACACTGTTTAACGGGGGGCGTATAAGTGCTCCGGCCTTCGGCGTCAGGCTTCTGATAGACTCTTGTTCGCAATATTCTTACGTGTTTGCGAGGAAACAAATACATTTTAGATGAAATTACTTAATACAAATCGTAATAAAACTGCAACTTATCGGTAGTCCATTTTGTTGAAATTGACGTGAGGCGCGTATGGCAAAGACCCTTCGGTTTACAGCCACGATTTGAAAACACTTAAAAATAATTCTACATAGACATTAAATAACTACTTATTAAATCTGTAAATAATTCTTTTAAACATGTTTTAGTAGTGTTTTTACGTTTAAATTTATTTATAAATACGTTCAGACATCGTATTTGATATAAAACCTCTTTGCTTTGTAACTGCCGCACGAGTGACAGATACAATTTACGAAAAAAACCATTGCGCCCGTGGACGTAACTTAAGCTATTGTAGCTCTCTATGCCTGCGCATTATGAAGCCCTTTTCGAGCAAGTGTGATGAAAATGCATATTACGGAACAATGCTACAGATATCGTACTAGCCCCAAAAGGGCTCGTATTATTGGAACTTGAAGACGATAGAATTTGATAGTACCTATGTTTAAACACTTAAATATGGACAAAGAAATCATGCAATACTTAAAAGATTTGCCCTGACGGGACTTCAAACACGTTACTATCAGCTTCGAAGGCAGGGTAATTGCGTAACTATGCAACCGTTGAACAAGCACCAATGCAATTCAATCGTCATTTTGCCATCCAAAAAATTACATTGAAATCTAGCTAACTTACGTACGTAACGTTATGCATTCGACCAGATCGTCTAAAAGTATTTGGATATCGACGACTAAAGATTAGCCATCCCATCTCGTCCTTGCCCTACCACTTTATATCCAGCGTCACTCAATATACTGACGTCACGATTGACGTGCCAATGACGTCACAGATCAACGAAGGTTACGATAGCCAGAGGTTTAATTGGTGTTTACGCAACGGAGATAAATGATGGATTGTTACACTGAGTTGGGTCTTGTTAAATTATTTAGGGCCGATTTTAAAATCTCTAGATAAAGTAATCCGTCAGGTAAAATTATGAAAGGAAAGGACAGAGCTAACATTTATCTGACAGTTAGTTTTATCTGGGAATTGAAAAATCGGCCCTTAGTGATATTACTGTTTATACTTTGTTTCATAGAACTGTATTTTCTCGGAAACCGTTAACTTTTTATATAAAGCTAAAAGGTAACTCCGTAGAACCTGAAGGTAGGTTAGGTTTGTTTTACAACAATCCTGAAAAGTTTACTGTTTATGGAAAAAAATGTTTCCGATGAAATGGAAATACGGCGAAACATTCATGAGATGAAACGTTTGTCGGTGAAAGAAGGGTAAATAAACCCTGCAAAGAAATGGAGTCAATTGCTCTCTGTACTTTTTGTTTCATTTCTTTAGCGATAAGACCATTTGTTATTATCCTGCGGTGGCAAATAACAAACAAACGGTATGGCTTATGGTGAGCATACACTGTCCCCTACCACGAACTTGTGTTGTCTTGATGTCTTCTTTCTTTCTTTTCTTTTCTTTATTTAACTTGATCTACCATATACATACATACAATGCATGCAGTGGTATTATTATGGTTTTCCTTTATCTTTGTTTATTTTCTCATACCTTCTTGAATTGAAGGTTATTTTTATTTTATCACAGTTATGTTTCCGTTATCCGTGTATCGGCTTATACTCTGGGGAAATTCAGTAGATGACGACAGAAGCTATAATCTATGTTTGTCATTTGAAATGCGTGCATTGAATTGATCCGTTGCTTACCGTAAAAAAGTTTTGTTCATCTTATTATTAAAATATTGTTGTACCATTTTGAAGTGTGTGCTTATGCAAATAAACAATTTTCTATTTCTGTTTCATTCACACTCCACGTGATGGTATAATATAAACCTCATATCTATCGCACGCTCGCTTCAACAAGCGCCATGCCTAACTTATTAGAAAGAGAGCGTGTTACAAATGATATTTCAATACTTTATCATAACTACAACTTAGAAAATTTGAAAAACCCCGACATTTTCATTTCAAAGTCCAATATCTTAAAAACGGCTGATCAGATTTTCATGAAGCATGGCCAAGAACACTCGGGATAAAATTATCTATGACACAAAAAAACCATATTCAAATTGGACCATCCGTTTGGGAGCTACGATACCACAGAGATACACAGACACGTTAAACTTAACACCCCTCTCTATCCGTCGGGGGTTAAAAACAAAAGCATTTCACTTAACAACCTACAGGAACAGAGATATTGGATTATGTTTTAAAGTTGATATCTTTCACCCTCCCCCACATACCCCTTCATCCCGTATATACTGTATTGTTCAAACGGGGCAATGGGCGAAAATCTGAAATTACAAAAGATTTTGCTTTTAGGAGTCGCGAGACCGATTTAAGGAAAACGAAAACTACTTTCAAATATTTTAATAGAAACCCTGAATAACGAATTGAGATTTTTAGACAGATTTAAAAAATAAAAGAAAAAGGAAATCGTGAAAATAAAGAAAAGCTATGAAGCTATAAAGAAAATATATATGAATTACATAATCAGATAATTAAAAGTATAACAAAACTCATTCATTAGACCTTGTTTGATTTTCAGTCCTGCGTGAAGGTCTTTTGAAAATCTTTGAATGTAACTAAAATCGCTCGCGTGTCTCCCGGATCTCTTGTAGTTTCAGATTTTCCCTCACTGCCCCGTTTGTCTACTGTACCCTGCATATGACTGTACAGTCGGCATCATTTACTAAATATCAGCCAAGGTAGCCGAATATATTGGAACACGACTTTATTAGGTACCATAAGAGTACGGACGGGTTACGATATAAGTATTTGACTGTACAGCCGTTCATAACCCACTGTTTTCACAAACTAACCTACCTCAATGATCCTATTTATACTGGGATGTTTGTATGTATGGACTCACTACGTAGAAACAACAAACTGGGCTTGGGATGTAATTTAGCACACCGATAGTTTACAACCCGCTAGTCATTTGTGTAACGTTTTGTAAAGTACGTTAATTCTCTAAAACATCCGCATCCAGCGGACTCCCGCGACCTTTTTGGTTCTTCATTCGGAACTAATGTACGAAACATTTACCTTTTCGGTGAAGAAAAACATCGTGAGGAAACCGGTTTAACCCCAACAAGTTCTAGTTTTCGCTCTGGGTCGGAAGGTCAGAAGGCAGACGCTTTCGTAAACCTAGGGCCAATGCTAAATCTTGGGATTAGGTGTCGGAGCGGAGCCCGGGCTCCTTTAAGGCACAACCCGGAATAAAGCTAGCAGTATGGTGATTGCCGTCAAAGCTAATATACTTCATGTACACAAACGCATTGTTTGATTGACCCCGCAGTTCAATTCAGTCGGTATTTATTCACAACAAGGTCAGTGTGAACGTGCCCGGCCGAGGGTCGCTCTACCGCTTAAAATACAGTTTATTTACTTTATACACCGTGCCGAATAATCCGACATACTGCCTGACCTATTTGAAGATTAAAATGTCATAGGTTTAACTAGTCGGTTTAAGTTTGAAGACGTATTTTGATTATTGTGTGAACGGTTTTAGGTCGTAACTCGATAAACAAAGTGAATCATACTAATATTTCTTCAATTTGTCTGCTTTGCCCAAAGGTTGACTGGTAGAGAATGCTTACGGCATTAAGTCCGCCTTTTGTACGATAAGTTGTCATTTTGTGCAATAACGATTAGATGTTTGTTACTCGATCGCGTTTAAACTGCTCAACCAATTTGGGTGAAATTTTGCACTAAGGTAGTTCATAAAGGCTTAAAATATCAAATCAAATCAAATCAAATCAAATCATTTATTTCGGAATTGTTTCCATATAGGATAGTTTCTATCCCGGGTCCATGCAGACGAAGTCGCGGGCGGAAGCTAGTAATCTATAATAATAAACCTATGTTTATAAAATATCTAATTGTGCCGGTATTTTTTTATCTGTATGTTCTTTATAACGCAAACCTTGTAAGACCTTTGAGATAATTGAGCTATATATAGGGCTATACAGGGTGCACAATCAATGGATTGTACACCCGGTATAGTTTGCAAATTTAAATTCAAAATCGAACTGTAATCACAAAGTTAAACAGCCGTTCAAAACAAACAGAGGTAATACTAATAAGTAATATCCGACTCGCTTAAACTTGTCTGAAACAGTTCAGCGATCAACTTGACACTTACATTTCGTATCGCAATTTAGTTGCAATGTATTCCAAGGGATATTATGATCTATCTATGTAGTGTCAGCACCTAGCAAGAATAACCTATCAAATATTTTTTTTTATTTAAAAAGAAACATGAAAAAAAAAAACATAACTTGAACGAGAATCGGTTGAGAAATGCCACATGTCGAGGTGAACAGCCGGACAGAGAAACGATTTTCGGCCCAAGCTGAAGCGTACAACTTAGTTCGCTTCGCTAGCTCGTGCGATACATATATAAGAGGACAATCTGACACAAATCGAACTGGCCCCATAGTAGCCAGGCTTGTTTTATGGCTTCTAGACGACGATAAATTTAATAGATAAGTATACTTAATATATGTAAACAAAAATATTCATATTATTCGCTTTTTTTATTGAATCGAATTAACTGACCATAATAATCCGTTTATTCCTACCAAATACTAGGACTTACTACTACGCACAATATCGCCCCGAAGAAGTCGAGAACAAAAGCCAGTCTCTTATAAGGAGGTCAGGCCAATAAAGGAAGCAGATGGCGTGGCTGGGCTGAGTGTTTGCAATGTAAAAATATCTACAGCGTCAGGCTAGGGCCTTAGCTTGAGCGGAGCGGGCTGCAAATGATAATTAGACTGTGTTTTGACCCTAACTTACGAACAGAAATGTCAGTGACATACCAATTTTTACGGCAGTCTAGCTAAATTAGGTTTGCTGGACGTTTATATGAATAATTCTTCTTCTGCTTAATTAAGAGCTAAGCTCTTGTCTGTGTAGCTCAAAGTAGGCACTCCATTGCTCCGATCCCAGGCAACCTCTTTGACATCTCGATACGACCTAATAACATCAACTCTTTTTTTGGGCAGCCCCATGTAGTTTATTCTAGGTCTTCTTCTTCCTCGCTTCCTCTCAATCTTTCCTTAAATTATATTGAGTATGAACTTGTCATGTCGTACGTTATCTGCCCTCTTCTATATTTTAAGTTTCTCATTAACTGCCTGGTTTGTTTCACTCTATTCAGCATTTCTTCATTTGTTACCCTCTCTCTCCAGCAAATTTTCTTCATTCGCCTCCAACACCACGTCTCGAAAGCTTCGAATATCTCTGTATCTTTCTGGGTAAAGGTCCACGTTTCACTTCATTACAATGCTATGCTCTATATGTATGATTTAATAAATTGTATCTTCGTTTCTTTTCATATTTTGGAAGTTTTGCCATATATTAATATCTATCTCGGATCCTGCGAGCAATATCAAAAAACACGCACGCACTCATAAAATGTCTGTAATAGCTCATCGATGAGGTAAAGTATCACGATGATTTTTAATCAGTGATCTGAGAAAGTAGAACTCTGTCATTTTCCCAAACAAAAAATTACATTTAGATCTATCTCGCGTAAGTTACGCAATCGGCTAGCCGTTATCGGCCAAAGTCTTGCTAGTTCAGATGTGTAAAATTGTAAATTGTAGATTCGTGACGCAAACAAAATTTTATAAATGGAGTGAGCAAGTTTAGTCATTATTCTAAATGAAAAGTTTTTTTTAAACTTCAGGCTCGCGAATTTTACATCTCACAGAACCTCTAGTTCATAAGATTCTTGTTCGACTGCTAGGCCACAGCCTTACCGGAACACAAGCAAAGGGAATTATAGCGTTACCTCTGCAGATTTCGTTACTTATTCTGTATTTGCCTCGCATTTTCATTTCCTTAATGCAATATTACTTAAACGATGAAATTCCTTCACGTGTAAATGATTGAAATGATTTCGGAAATACCTTTCTAGTATTAAAGAAGTCATTAGGATATTACTCCCTGCGATTTGAATAGCACCCCCTTTCTTTTCATGGGGGTCGTTAAAGTTGACTGCGGGAGTGGTTGGGTCATTGTCAGATTTAGGTGTGCGTCTTTTGGGTGGACTTGCCAAAGTTAAGGGCTTTAAAGGTTTTAGGTTGAACTCTGAATCCGCATAAACGGCGTCGCCTCTTCTATAATTCTATGCGATAAAAACATACTATACAGGGTGCTCGTGAGGAACCCGAATAATTTGGCCAGCGTATTCCTAAGGTCGTACATAATAAATAACTTCTTGTATGAAAACATAAAAAAAACCATATTTCGACCTATGTTCATATAACATTTTTTACTCCATACGACCTTAGGAATACGCTGGCCAAATTATTCGGGTTCCTCACGAGGCACCCTGTATATAAGCATAAGCCCTTAACTATTTTGCCCACTGAAAATACTATTTTTGTTTTACTATCTGACAATGACCCGGTTAGCAAGAATTAGCACTGAAACTTTTGAATATGCTCTGACTACTCCTTCTAGGAACAATAAACAAAACGATATGTCTGTCACTTGTTTTTTTTTAAATGTTTCTTTTTTTACCCCCGTTGCAAAAAGAGTGTTATAAGTTTGACTTGTGTGTATGTGTCTCTGTCTGTGGCATCGTTACTCCTAAACTTTTTTTCCAACATCTGACGTGATCGAAATGGTTTTTAGCTAATTTTCAACAAAATTCGTTCAGTCGGTATGAGATCATCAGCCGAAAGACGTCCACTGTTGGACATAGGCCTCCCCAAAGAACGTACAGCATATTGAACTTTAAATAAAATTTGTTTATTTATAAGAAACAGAACACAAAATAAGTTAGCCCATGCTCCCACACTAGGCTTAGGGTGCCTTTCCACCAGAGATGTGCTGTGCCATGCTATGCTATCCATACTTAATATACTTAATAATACTTAATATAAATTATATAATACATAATATTATAAATGCGAAACTGTGTATGTCTGTCTGTCTGTCTGTCTGTATGTCTGTTACCTCTTCAAGCTTAAATCGCTGAACTGATTTACATGAATTTTGGTATAGAGATAGTTTGAGTCCCGAGGAACGACATAGTTTTTATCCCGGAAATAATCCCCTAAGTGGGTGAAATGGGGGGTGAAAGTTTGTATGATATAAAGGAGTTCCACGCGGATGAAGTCGCGGGCAGAAACTAGTGTTTTCATATATTTCAAATGTAGCTCCAGCTACAGCTGCGTTTTAAATGTATGAAAACCAATCGCTGAACGGATTGAGATGAAAGGGGTTTGGGTAAAAATGTTGTAATTTTTTTAGATGATCGGCCATTCGTATGAGTTATAGATTATGATAGATCTACTCAAACAAACATGTTTACACTAAAATACATCGGAGCCGAGATATTTGCAATATATATTTTCACAGGTCATATTGAAAACCTTTAAACAAAACTTCAAACTTAAATATCTCGGCTTCGATATTGTTTAACGCGTTTAATTTTATATATCTTTGCGTACTAAGAGGCCCTCTAAAAGATTATTAAAAAAACATCCTTGGCCGCTGCAAAAAAAAACGGGCAAGTGCGAGTCGGACTTGCGCACGAAGGGTTCCGTACACATTATCTATAAAAACAGTAAAAAAAAGTTTGTTGTATGGGAGCCCTCCTTAAATATTTTTTTTATTTTGTTTTTATTATTTGTTGTTATAGCGGCAACAGAAATACATAATCTGTGAAAATTTCAACTGTCTCGCTATCACAGTTCTTGAGTTACAGCCAGACAGACGGAAAGCAAAGTCTTTTTACCCTTTGGGTACGGAACCCTAAAAAACGTCATTTTTCCTCATACAAGGTTACCCAATGCCCTTTGGCATGGAGATAATTTACCTATAACCTGAATAAAAACACAGAATACTTTTTATCCCGATAATCATCCTCAAAAGGGATACAATTGGAGATGGCAGTTGATACAGGAGTATACGCGGGAATAATACTAGTGTGGTATAAAAATCTGAAAATATGACGTCATTTATTGAGCGACCTATCGATGTAAAGCTACTCTTACTTGAATCAGTCCCTAAGACAGGTTACTCGGTTCATTGGATTATTTTAACCCCAGAGCATCTTGTAATTAAGTCAAGCTCAGTTCGTTTGCTAACTTCGCCGCAGATGGATCGGATTAGGTAACGACGTCTCGAACGGAGGTAGAAACGACGTTGCGAGCAGTGTACACGTACCTTTAGCACAGAATAGCACAGAATCCATGTTCGCTAAAAGGCAGTACAAAGCGCAATCGGCATATATTTACAATAAAGTACATAGTGTAGTCAATATCCAACAACTATTACTAAACAAGTGTAAGACTGAAGTAATAACATGGCTGAAACAACTAAGCTATGATGATACGGAGTTACTACTGTATCGTGCTAATAATTAACTGATCCTAAATGTACACACACACACACACACACACACACATACACACATACACACACACACACACACACACACACACACACACACACACACACACACGCACGCGCACACACACACACACACACACACACACACACACACACACACACACACACACACACACACACACACACACACACACACACACACACACACACACACACACACACACACACACACACACACCTTTTATATAGTATTGTATTAGTATTTCTTAAATTAGGCTAAAATCCAAATTATACAACATAAGCACCTAATTAAACCCATTGTTAAGCTAAGAATGTATTAAGCTAAGATTCAATACCTCTAGATGTATATTTCCTACCTACTTACCAGTTATGGAAGAGCGGGGCATCCTAACACAGGTTTACTTACCTAAAAGGAAGTCCCAATCACTGCAGGCACTGTACTTTGTCACAAAAGGAAAATAAACAATTTTTCATTTTCATTTTTTCATTTTTTTCAGAATAAAAGGGTAAATCCACATTATTCTGTCACTTATTGCCATAGGGCCTATCCTATAAAACTCGGTCCCAAATCACATTTATAAACGGTCGAACAGCGACACTATTTAAAAAATCAAACTTAAACATTTCAATAAAAAAAAAAACACAACACAACTCCAGTCGGGGACTCCCGTTGTTTAAAGAATGACCCAGTGCCTGCTTAGAATCGGGAGGGTTTGACAAAGCCGTCGTATTTTTTTGCAACCATGTACAACCATGTAAAACTAAGATACACAACGTTCCGGAAGGTTGTAGCAACAGCTTGCTGTTTACAGGTGGAAACTTCTAGTGGAAATTGACTGACTTAAATCAATGCCTAGCCCAAATCGTTGAACCTAGAAAGCTGATTTTATCACAAAAGGCAGCTTATATAACGTCAGTACACACTAAAAAGGGATTTTTGAAAATTCCACCCTCATGTAAAAAGGGGGATGAAAGTTTGTAAGAGGATGGAGTAAAGTTTTAAGTGAGAGACTTGTAACTTTGTGTATAGACTCCTTATTACAATATAAGAAAACTAATTTTAGGGTTTTGGATGAACCCACCCTTAAGCGGGTTAAATAGGGGTGGAAAGTTTGTAAGGGGGAAACTTTTTTTGTTGAGCTGATAGCCACTGATATTATATTCAAGAGAATCCCTTCTTGTGTTTGGTGAAATGCGTCATTTCAGCCCAAGGATGCCACAAGGTCTCTTAATTCTGTTTTGTTTACCCAACTAGTTAAGGTCAGCCGGGCAGTAACCCTGTTTGCTAATATTAAATTACTAGAGTGGCATTCACGATGCTTAGTTACTCGCCTCAGAATAACCAGCAGTGTATTTGTATATTTGTATTAAAGCGCTTATTCAAGCGCTTATTTGTATTAAAACACATTCGTGTTTGAGTACTCGAAGTCAACATTGATTCGACATCCCTACTCTTTAATCTTGTTTTTGTACAACGACGGTGGCAAACAAGCATACGGCCTGCCTGATGGTAAGCGGACACCGCAGCCTATAGACGCATGCAACTCCAAAGGAGTAACATGGACGTTGCCAACCCTTGATATGTTTGAAGATATGCCGTGTTGACCGCTGAAGGAACAAATGCCTTCGCTCTCAACACAACGGATCCTCGGGAGCTCTGGCGAGCTTACTCACTTCCAGGAACACAACATTACTACAGAGCAAATAGTAGTGTTATTATGGCTGTGGTCTTCTGCAAGGCGGCGGTACTTCCCCAGTTGGGCTGCTCCACATTCGAGCGGGATGACATTTCGCTGTGCCCTACCTCAAGTCACCAGTTTGTTATTTACCTACCTACCTACCTATTATGTATACAGGTTGTTCGGCATATGCACCGCCAATTTTTTTTTATATTGGTGGAGACATGTCTACTTATGCCAACTTAATTATAAATGTAGGACCTTGGACACGGCCCAACCGGCAATAACGCAATGAGGACGATGCTGACGACCGCTTTAGCCTAGTTGGTAGTGACCCTGCCTACGAAGCAAGAGGTCCTGGGTTCGAATCCTGGTAAGGGCATTTATTTGTGCGAGGAGCACGAATATTTGTTCCTGAGTCATGGATGTTTTCTATGTATTTAAGTATTTATTTATCTATACAAGTATGTTTAACGTCGTCTAGTACCCATAGTACAAGCTTTGCTTAGTTTGGGACTAGGTCGATTTGTGTAAGATTGTCCCCTAATATTTATTTATTTAATTACAACAAAGAATGGTATTTTTAAAGATAACATATTTGATGGTTATTCCGCTATCCGTGTAATATTAATATTGGTACTAGACGACGATAAACATACTTAAGTTATCTTCTTCCTCGTTTTCTCCTCATATCTGAGAGACATGACGGCTGTGGGCGCTCTTTACCCTCACTCTCCAAGCTGCTCGGTCCTGGGCTTGATGCACGCTGGCCTGAAGTGTGGCTCCGGCCACAGATGTTACCATGTCCGCTCAACGCATTGACATCCGTCCTCTACGCCTCTCTGCCATGCGGCCAGCGATTATTAGCTTCTCCAAGCTCTCCGGTCCAGACCTGACCAGATAACCAAAGAAACTGAGAACACGGCGGAAAGCCTCACTTTAATGCTGAGCTCGTCGATAATTGATTCATTTCTGTGGCGCTCAGTTAGGTGTCAATAAACCTATAATATTGAATGTTTTTCATCCAAGTTCTTAAGGCGTGACAAAGTAATTTCACGTTTTATGCCCTTTGACTTATCTAGGTTAAGGCGCTTTTTTATTGGGGGACGGGAGATTAATTACAATGGATCTATAGCCTGTTCACTTCGACGGGATATATCCGGGTATATACAGGGTGTTTTCGGGGTCATAATCCAGAATGACCAAATGTGAAAAAGATGTTCATACTGAACAACCACGAAATTACAAAAAATAAGAGCAAATAATGTATGATTCTCACCCAACGGGCCGGGTCGGAGCGCGCCATAGCGCATTTTACAAGTAGCCAAAGGAATTTGAAGGATTAATACGAACGTTACATTCTATATTTTAATGGATTTGCAGCCGGTCGGCTCTTCACGCACGTGGACGGCTGCGCTCGGCTGTCGACGCGTCTGTATGGCTCCGGCCGACTTTTGCCTACTGCACTCTATTTACGCGTACGTGGGTACGTAGCGGGCTCGCGCTACTGCTGCGCTGCTGCCGCGCGGTCCCACGCGTCATATCTCTCTCACTACCAACACATTTAATATGTATCTCACTATCTCTATCGCACTCACAACACCTCTGGTGTTGCAGGTGTCCATGGGCAGCGGTAATCGCTTACCATCAGGTGATCCGTCTGCTCGTTTGCCTACTATAACATAAAAAAAACACGCGGCGCGCTGCCGAGATAACTTAACCGCGGGCTCGATCTGTGTTTGAAGTGTAGTTTCAATGCTTTACAACTTGCGCGGGCCCGCGCAGCACACGCGCCGCGCACGACACGCGTTCGGTGGGTTTGCCTTAAAACGCGGTCGGCTGCCGCTGCCGCCGGGTGCTCGCGCATCCATTGCGATGCGGTGCCACGCGACCCGGCCCGGCCCATTCAGTGAGGATCGTACATTAAGAGATAATTGTTAATTAGTAGTTGGTCTCATAGGATTTGTTTCTCAGTATGACCACCTTATTTGTATTTGGCCATTCCTGATACATAATATACATATAAATATTGAACCTCCTAACAAAAATTCACGAGAATCGGTTGAAAAATGCGACCTGAAGAGAACAGCTGGACAAACGGACATACGCAAGAGTATTATAACCCAAGCTGAAGCAGAGACTTTCGTTCGCTTCGCTTCCGCGTTCAATAAAATTTAAAAAAAACCTTCAAATTGACCAACATAATCTTTCGCGCACCGCTATCTTGAAATCCAGTATTGGCACCATCGCGCCGCTACATCACAAGGCGCGTTCAAACATATCGTTGCGGTAACACATACATTAAACGTTTGATGGATACTTAACAACAATACGCGACACATTAGCGTCTCTGAAGTTAGCCTCAAATTGCATTATTCACCCGTCAAACTCTCTGCGACGCGACTACCAAGGGCGGATCCAGGATTTTTTCTGGGGGGGGACAAGGGGCAGGCTGGCAGAAATAACCAACAACTGTTAAAAATAAACTGGCACGTGAACCCCCCCCCCTAGATCCGCCGCCCAAGTCGCGTACTTATTTGGTATCCGTCGCGCTCCTGAAGTATGCACGGAAGATTGCAAAGTTAATGAGCAAGATGCTTATAAATCAAGGAATAATCCAACGTAAGCAGAAATGCAAATGAGGTGGAGGCATTTTGGGTAGTTTGCAGCTAAAGTGCTCTTGGACTTTTATGACTCTGATGTCACGTAGACTTGACTTAGGCACACGCTTGTAATACTTCCACTGCCAGGAGCCCGCCTAGCGGGCGCCTACGCCGTCGCTTTCCGCTACATACGGGGAAAACCACGGGATCGGCTGCGAGCGTAGCGCGTAGCGATTTTTGGCAATGTTAAGTAAATGCATACTAACACTATGGACATGATCTGAAATAAATAATTTGAATTTGAATTTTAACCCATTGAACGCCGTGGAACGTGCTACGCCGTATTTTTGGCTTTGTAGCGGATATCCCAGGTAGAGGCATAACTGATATGTGAGTATTGGGCCTTGGATGGACTAATATAATGACTAAGAGGACCGCCGACCCACGCTGCGCGCTGCTGGGACGTGGTCGCCACTCGAGAACCTTTTCGCTCCAACGGCCATCGGTTCTAAGTGCAATGTGCCCACCCACTGCCATTTAACTTTACCTTACCATATTTCTACTGTGGATAGCCTCATCTCTGATGCGATCACGCAAAGAAACTCCCAATATAGCCCTTCTCTATTGGCCTTTGGGTGTCATTGAGCGTTCTAATGAAAGCCATAGTGAGCGACACATCAGTAAATATATAAATAAATAACTAAGCAAAGCTTGTACAGTCACCAGCAATAAGATCTGCCACAACATAGCACGCATAAATATCTGACACGACTCAATGTCTAATGTCATAAGGACGTGTCAGATATTTTTTCCGGCTTTGTTTCGGCAGATATTGATGCCGGTGAATGTACTATAGGTACTAGACGACGATAAACACATACTTATATAGATGAATAAATACTTAAATACATGGAAAACATCCATGAATCACGTACAAATATTCGTGCTCATCACACAAATGAATGCCCTTACCGGGATTCGAACCCAGGCAGGGTCACTACCAGCTAGGCTAAAGCGGTCGTCGAACATAATGTCATCAATCACTTAAAAAGACACTGAAATAGAACTATCAAGACAGTAACTCGTAAATGTTATAAAGATCATTGTGCATCTCCGTTATGTACTGCTCAAAACAATAACATCCACTTAAGCTTAGCCTGGGACAATGTATTGTTGTAAAGCTATTGTACGCCCCGACTAAGTGTATTGTATGTATGGCTTTACAATCTGCTTGCGAGGCAATCAGCTTAGTGATTGTTAGTTGGTAACTTCATAACACCATATAGCCGACTTAGCATCCTCATACCTTTACAACACCTTGTACCCCTTGTAGGGTCAGGGTCCCTCGAGAAATATCAAAAGAATAAGGTTGTGGACTCAAAATTTATTATCACTCCAAAATAAAGAAGACAAAAATATGCCTCGTTACGAAAATCCCATTCAGATATCACAAAAAATTACGAAGCTACAACCGTTTTAATATTGCTTGTTAGAGAGAGAATACGTTTACTCTATGTGACAATATTCTTAATACTTTTTCGAGAAAATTAATCATTGTTGGTTATTGTATTTGGTGTTATACAGGGTGACCCAAAAGTCCACGTTAAACTGCAACGCGGATATGATAGTCATAACAGTAATAAAAATAGAAAAAAAACCAGGTCCAGAACCATGTGTGGGACTCTCGCAGGGAACCATAACTTCGGCCTTTAAAGCCCACGCCAAAACCAAACACCAACACGAGTGGAGGAATGAGGCGGGCTTAAGGCACTCTAAGCTCTTCATAGAAGGAGTGGACTCGGGCTGGACTAACAAACTCTGGAAATCCAGTAGGAAGCAGCTCAGAATCATATCTCACTTAGTTCACAGGTCACTTCGGGGTCAAGGATCTCTTGGCCAAGATGGGACTATCGGACAGTTTAGACTGTAGAATGTGTGGCGAGGAGGATGAGACTATGGAACACTTATTGTGTGAATGTCATGCCCTTGCCAGACAAAGAATGAATTACTTTGGTAACGGCTATCCGCAACCAAAGGAATTCAAGGTACTTCCGCTGAGCTGCATCATCCGCTATGTGGAAATGATGGAGCGAAGTTGGGAGTAGACATAAGGAGAGGGCAAATGCACAAAAGATCCCACTGGGTCGAAGTGCATCCGAAAGGGCCCTCATCTAGATAAGATAAAATAAGATAAGGTCCAGTTTAAAAAAAAAGAATCCTTGCTCGTTGTAAATTGAACATCGAATTTCCTGTGCCGTATTGCAATATTAGCTGGAGCTAGTCACATCAGCTCCTTCGGTAAAATGCTTTGGGATATTTATATAAGTACGAGTAGACCTAACCTTGTTGCAAATATAGGCAAATCGATCAACAAGTAGTAGGGTATCTATGGTGTAATTCTTTGGAAAGTAAACAAAAAATATGGTCAAAAAAACATATATGAAATATTTTACATAAAAAGTTCCATGTTATTTTTAATCCTATAGACATTACAAAAACTTAAAATATTTAAAACCCTACAAATGAACTTAACTTAGTTGAAACATAAGAGATAAAAGCATTAAAAACCTTTGAATAGTAAAAACAATATGCAACATGATAGAGACTTTGCCTCCCCAACTTGGAGTCTGTACTTATCCACAACAACAAGTTGCAGAGGTCTACCTGGCTAGGTCTACTGAATTGAAATCGAATTGACATTTGTTGCGCGCTCTCCTTCTGCCTTACGACTCGCATAAACGGGCGGGCGCGACTAATATGACTTTTGATTTCATGCCAGTGTACGTTCAGTCGGATACACCTCCAAATGTCTGCCCGCACGCTGCGGCCACAACTTGACAGTTGACACGCAACAAGTCATACCGCCAGTAACCAACATGACAACAATCTACCGCTAACAGAATCCTCTCAGCGCGCCCTCGTACAAAACACCTCACCACCACGTATTACAGCGCTGACTCCCGCGTCTGTATTCGACTGGTGCAAACTGATTTGGGATCGTTACCAAGCTTTTTGCACCGTCGCATAACTTCATAATAAGCCAAACGAAGACAACATTGTATTGACATGATTGTCGTTTATTTTTAAGTAATGCGTGGATGCAAAAGTCATGGCCACTAACCCAGCTGCGTTGCCTGCAATATAAGACTCCCTCTTAATCCACCCAAGGCCAATTGACTTACATTATGAGCCATGCCCCTACGAGCGCTTCCGAAAGGAGTGGATAAACTCTGCTACGTAGCGATGCGTCGCCTTGAATGTGTTATGTACGATTCCCACCGAACGGCCCGGGCCAGAGCGCGCCTGGACGTTTTTTGCAAGTTGCCAAAGGAATTTGAAGCTTTAATATAGACGTTAAATTACACATTTGAATGTACAAGCGGCCGGTCGGCTCCTCGCGGACGTGGACTGCTGTGGTCGGCTGTCGATCACATGTGACCGGCTCCGTCTGGCTTTTGCCTACTGCACTCTATTAAAACGCGGTCTGCTGCCGCTGGGTGCTCGCGCACCCGTTGCGACGCGGCCCCAGGCGACCCGGCCCGGCCCGTTCGGTGGGAATCGTACATTAAGGCGCCGTAGGTTCAGCGAAATTAAGCGAACAGAGTTTTTGAAACAATATAATGCGTCTGTTTATAATAATATGGTTTCAAAAAAAATCGAATAGTAATCTTAAGGCGTTTCTAAAGGGTGATCAGTGATTCGAAACCTGACTAAGCAATTTTCGCTCGATAGAAAAAAATACGAACATTGGTCTAAAAGGGTCTAAAATACACTTAAAACATTCGTAACAAATTATGCACAATAGCTAAAAATATTAAAATGGCCTCTAAAAATCGGCAATATCATGTTTGAGAGAAATCAGTGATTACATTTTTATTTATTTGAAACATGATATCCGCACTTCCATCTCGCTCACGGTTATGCTCAATGAGATGGAGAGAAGACCATGAACCTACGGTGCCTCAAGGTATGATTCCGTCTCCGCCCGCGGCCGATACAAACGAAACCTCCAGAGGGCGACAACACGACCAGCAACACCGCAGTCGCAGATGCGCGAGTCGAACACAGACCTGTGCCGGTCGCGCTTAACGCGTAACAAAGACCAGATGACGCATTCATCTCTTTCTGACACTACTTGACTATAAGAGAGAGAAGAGATGCATGCTTATGTTGTCCAGATGAGCTATCATGATAACAAGAGCAGGTTCATCCAAAACCATTTGTTGACATTTAACAGCAAGCGACTTGAGCTCGCCCGGTCTAGACGACAACAGAATCACCCGTTTACCGCGTTTTACTTAGGGCCACGGCTTTTATTTGGTAAAAAGTGTCACAATAGCGAAATCTAATTAAAACTGTATAAAGTTATCGGCTAATATGTCAATCACCTAGTGTGTGACACCCATAGATTCGACACGCGGGTATTATCATTATTTGCCGATATAGCCGTATAAAAAATATTCAGGTTTACTAGGATAAATCGTCAATTGGCCACCGTTCTATAACTGGCCACCTCATGCTAAAAATTAACTCTATTCACCTTTTACTCGATAAGATTTAATTTTTAGTACAAGGTGTTAATTACTGGCCACCCTTCAATAACTGGCCACGTTATACTAAAATAAATTCCGTTTGTAGGGGAACAGAGCTAACTTTTAGAATGAGGGCGCCAGTTATTGAAGGGTTATTGGCAAATTACCCTAGCTATATCGAACAAAAACTAAAGTCTGGAAGTTTAGGTATTTAAAAGAATGTAAACAAACAAAACCACGTGACTTGGTCATTCAGCCAATAAGATTGCTGTGAATAGCAACCTTTTGTATCTATGGTATTATCTTAATATTCTTATTGGCTGAATGACCAAGTCACGTGGTTTTGTTTGTTTACATCATTTTAAATACCTAAACGTCCAGACTATAATAAGCAGCAAGGATATAATTATGTTAGTGTGTCCCGCGACTCCGCGCTAGCGCTTGGTCGGCGCGATGCGGCTACAAAAGCCGCGACGGGGCTCACGCACACATTTCCGAGTACCGTTATAGGCCCCTTTATTGTAGTGACGCACACCCGCTCGCCGTACATCCGTCAGCAGTTCTACAAGGCACGCGCAGTGCCACGGGTTATCGTTGAAAATAAACTCGTCCAGGCTGGTACCTGCGCGCTTCAGCCTGCTGGCAAACTCAGAAGGCAGGTGGGTGATTCTTTTACCTTGTAGATATAACTGTTCAAGTTTGCCGTTGCTGTCAAACATTTGATCCGGTATATATCTGATCACGTTACCCTGCAACTCTAAACGCCTCAAATGAGTCAACGCGGTAAAAACCGAAGTGTTGATGAACTCTATCTGATTGTTCTCCAAATGTAGTTGTTCTAACTTCGTACATGCTGAGAAGGTCATAGCGTTGTAAATTCCGGTCAGTTGGTTTTTGTACAGTAACAACCTAGTCAAGTTGGCGCACACGTGCTCTTCAAAGACGGGCAGCTCGCTCAACTTGTTTCCTGCCAGGTCCAGCGTTGTTACAGCGGGGAGGCCGGAGAGTAGGTATTGTTGGATACCTGTTAACCTACAACTATGCAGATTTATCCCAGTGGCGTCACTGTCCACGGGGTACTGACGGACTCGCGACCCCACCCCGCGCGCTGCGCACCCCGGAGTGGTGACGACGTCAGCGCGCGCGGCGGCCGCCAGCAGTGCGGCCAGCAGCAGCAGCGCGGACGCTGGCCCTGCAACACAAACGATACGACTGTTTAACACGTACCTTATGCAGTAGTTAAAACTTTCGGGATCCTGTCGTTTTACCAAATTTATTTTGGTCAAATTTTATTTCCCAAACAAATTTTAGCAACAATTTTGTTTGCCAATGCCAACTTTGGCGCAATTTTAATACGAATATTTTATTACGTCGAATATTCATTCAACAAAATATTGTTACGAAAAATTACATTACGGCATTTGGTCTTTTAGCAAATGCTTTATAAGGCAAAAAAACATTAGACAATAAACATTTCGTCAAGTTAATGTTATGGGTTTGGGTTATATATTTTACCAAAATACTATGATTAAAACGGCACGGTGACTTAAATAAAAAAATGCTTGGTTATGTGGATTGGTAGGCAAGAGCGTTAAATTAGGTGAGGGCAGCCAAAAAAGGGGGCCCCGGGGGGCGAAGCCCCCTACAGTGAAAAATCGAATAATCGTAAAAATTGTATTATTTGGTAGGTTAGGTTAGGATTAGCTTGTGTCCCTTAGAGCGGAAATAGGCACCCCGCAAAGCGGGGTGACGTCGACACGCTGAAGGTTAGGTTAGAATTGCGACCTCTACGCAAATTCATTTATACTCCCTACCCACATTTGTTAGTATAAAACATCTTTTTATTGTCCAAAAATTGAAAGCTAGCATTCTTGCTGTGCTGGGCCATGCCGTGTCTATTTCGTGACACGGCCTTTACCATCTTATTACCCAATCATCAATTTTTGTGTGTAAGTAATTATAAACTGTAGCCCAGCTACGGTAGCCCAGTGGTTCAGGCATGCGGCTGTCAAACGGCGGTCGTGGGTTCTAATCCCGGCTCGTGCCAATGAGTTTTTCGGAACTTATGTACGGAATATGATTTCATATTTACCGTTAGTTTTTCAGTGAAGGAAAACATCGTGAGGAAACCTGCATACATCTGCGAAGAAATTCAAAGGTGTATGTGAAGTCCCCAATCCGCACTGGGCCAGCGTGGGGACTACTACCTGTTCCCTCTCATACATGAGAGGAGGCCAATGCCCAGCAGTGGGACGTATATAGGCTGATGATGATGAATTATAAACTGTAAGTCGCGAATAAATGTTTGAATCTGAAAAATGTTTAGTGTATAAACGTCCCTTATAAAGAGTGAATGAGACAGAAGACAATATTGAAATCTGGCGTACAGCGAAGCATTCATCATCTTTATTAGTACACCCGAGCGCCCTGGCTTTGGGCGCACAGCTAGTTATTATTGCTAAAATGACTCACCTGAGATTGTCAAAGCCATGGTAGGACTTTTTCGTTTCTTGAAGGAGGAAAAGTCACAGGAGCGGGCTGCCGGTGGGTGCAGGATGCAGCGACGGACGACGGCGGAGGTCAGCTGCGCCACGAGTTTCTGAATCGGGCTGACGGTGGGTGCAGGACCCAGCGACGGACGCCGGCGGAGGTCAGCTGCGCCGCGAGTTGCAGGAGCGGGCTGACGGTGGGTGCAGGATCCAGTGACGGACGGTGGCGGAGGTCAGCTGCGCCACGCGTTGCAGGAGCGGGCTGACGGTGGGTGCAGGATCCAGTGACGGACGGTGGCGGAGGTCAGCTGCGCCACGCGTTGCAGGAGCGGGCTGACGGTGGGTGCAGGATCCAGCGACGGACGACGGCGGAGGTCAGCTGCGCCGCGAGTTGCAGAAACGGGCTGACGGTGGGTGCAGGATCCAGCGACGGATGACGGCGGAGGTCAGCTGTGCCGCGAGTTGCAGAAGAGGGCTGACGGTGGGTGCAGGATCCAGCGACGGATGACGGCGGTGGTCAGCTATGGCGCGAGTTGCAGAAGCGGGCTGACGGTGGGTGCAGGATCCAGCGACGGATGACGGCGGAGTTCAGCTGTGCCGCGAGTTGCAGAAGAGGGCTGACGGTGGGTGCAGGATCCAGCGACGGATGACGGCAGAGGTCAGCTATGGCGCGAGTTGCGACGAGCGGAGATGGTGGCTCGGCTGCTGGAAATGAAAGACAACTAGGTTTTATACAATTTACAGGAAATGAAATTTATCAAAAATTATTTTTTTTGTAAAGTTTTTGTAAGTATGTACATGCTTTAAGGTAACTTAATTTAATCACCTTTTATTTTCAGTTGCTACTTTGATTTCCTGGCTCAGGTTGCTCTAAAAGTAACTTATTGTAGCGATAAGATATGCTTAAATACGTGCTTAGGATTAGCGATAGATTAAGTACGTGTTTAAGAATATCTTATCGCTACAATAGAATGTGCCTTGCCGGCACACTTACTACGGGTAGCCAACTATAAGATTGAAAAAAAGTGGAGTCTCTAGAAGTGAGAGGTGAAAGATATGTGGCCTGGAGTGGAACCAGCGTTGTAGGGAGAAACTATGCGGAAGAGGAGCGATAAATACGAGCCGAGAGTGGGACGGTACGCGGATCGAGGCAAGCTAATCCGAAATTCAGGATCTGAAAGATCTTCCACTTACATTTTCCCAGCTATTTTTGTGTTTATCGTTGAAATTAAACAACTAAAATTCGTACTGCCGAAACAATTTTTATGTATAAAATCAACGTGCCACATGTAAAATTACAATTTTGTAATATGTACAATCACCCCCCAAAACGGAAAGATTACTGGTGTATCATGTAAATGTACTTACCAATTATCGTTACATAAATGTTGAGATACACCTATTAACGAAACAAATTATTTTAAGACAAGACCCTCTTGTTTTGGGCTTCAGACGATGATGGTTTACTTTTCCGTTATATTTGTTCTCTGTACCATATCGTTTGATTAGATACTTTTATTTGATTTTTCTACTCCGTTATCTGTCATTTATATAGCCTTTCCCTCTCATACATGAGAGGAGGCCTGTGCCCAGCAGTGGGACGTATATAGGCTGATGGTGTGTGATGTGATATAGCCTTTAGCTCAAATACATACAGTGACACCGATAATAACTCGTCGAAAAACTATGCTCTATGGCCCATAAACGCACTGCTTAGCGTACTTTTATTGTTCATACATTTTTCATAAAAGCACTGTTTACCATATTATCAGATCGTCTAACGTTTTTTTAATCGGCCGCTATATTGCAGTAATACCAACATCGTAAGCAAATTTTTCGAAATAATAAGTTTTTATTTACTATCAAACATTTATAGAACATAAATTATAAATAACTGCACCGCTGTTAAAATTGCGTGAGTAGTAATAGAAAAGTCAATATGCTATTTATTTAAAATTAGTCGTAGAAAAAGTATTGTATTTCACTGTTTAGTCGGTCAATTTCCGCATGGGCGCTTTCAACCTGGCAGGTAAGAGTGGAAATTTCAACCTTGAGCTCAGTTACTTCAGCGCTCTCTACGTTTGATAAGCCTGGAAGGCTTTGTAGTGCTGTTCAACGTAGTCGACAGGCTATCGTCATCTTCCGATTCAGAATATCGTATGCTCGTATCATCCATTGAAAAACGTTGCAGCACTAGTGAGGGACCCTTGGCTATTTGGCTGTCCTTGTGTTGCTGTCTTTCTGCATGCCTAAAACTTAGTGGGTTTGATGGATTACATGGCCAGTGTTCCGTGTCCCGTGTCCAGTGTCATGTGACCGTGTATAACTTGGTCTTAAAACGCTCGTGGCGCCTTTAAAGGCCGAAACGCACTGACAGCGGTGGCGGAGCGGCGCGGTGCAGCGTGAAGGAGGTACCGGTTATAATGTTCAAGCTAATATGAAAGAGTCCGCAGAGAATACCGTGCCGCGCCGCGCCGCTCTGTGCGGATCGTTTCATATTAGCTCGAAAATTACAACCGGTACCGCCACCGCACCAAACCGCGCCGCTCCGCCACCGCTGTCAGTGCGATTCGGCCTTAATTGCGATGCTCGCGAAGGCTCGCATCGCAACTCACGACACACGCACGCGTCTTAAGACCCTACTTAAAAGTTGCATAAAATACTATTATGTGACTTGGTTCTTTAGAAAGGAAATTTGAAATCGTCTTAAACAAATAACTAAAATAAAATAGTAGTTTATGCAATCGTTATACAGTGTGTATATTTAATATTACCTCAAATTGTAACCAGAGGTTTGTTAAGGCTAAGAACCGATATTGCATTTTTTTTCTATATAAAAATAATTCAGCACGCAATGGATCACTACTTTGTCTTACTGACATGACGTCACAATAAATTGTCACATGCCACCCGATTCTTCCATGTGTCATCATGTCACAGTGTACGCAATACATTGCCGCTCGATACATTTTTAAAAATTAATTACGCTTTGGTAGTTAAGACTAACAGAAATTTTTCTTGCAATATCTGTTCATAGCCCTAACAATGGTTACAATTTGAGGTAATATTAAATATACACACTGTATAATGTATGCTTTTTCAGTCGAGTAACATCTTATATTCATAAGATGACTGCTAGGAGTCATCTTATGAGCCCAACTCAAATGAAGTTGATTTAGATATCGCTGTCAATCATTTGATTGACGAATAGAAGTGCTCGAGTAGAAAAAGGTACATTAAAAGGAATACATGCGTGTCGCCACAGGGCATCAAATGAGTCAAACACAGGTAAACCATTGGACTTACTTGTTTTTAATATTTAGCAGCGGCGCTGGAGCGGAGAGCAGGGTTGCGTGTGTAGAAAGAAAGAATGCAGACTGGCCGCCGCGGCGCGGCGTACGACTTTTTTTATGTAGCTTAGTGATAAGATAACATAACCGAAATAGTCCAGTGTGAACCGTCATCGAGATAATTGTTTACATAAAAGTTCGACTAGCCTTATCTCAATATTAAGACGAGTGCTCATTTTATTTAGGACAAATATCAATTCATCCATCGTGCCAAGGAAATAACTTTTACAAACAATCACACTAACGAAAGAGTTACACAAAACTTAAACAATACAAATCAATCAAATATTGCAACACTGAATCTAGACTAAACAATAAAATGCCTACTTAAATATGATAAAAGATATAAAATTAATTGTTAAATAACTATCATCATCATAGCCGAAAGACATAGACATCCCCCAGAGAGTGCCAAAGTTAGTACTATACTTGCACATATTTTCATCATCATCATCATATCAGCCGAAAGACGTCCAGTGCTAGACAATGGACATAGGCGGGGAGGCCAAAGAGTGCCTAAGCGACCGATCCCGCGCCACCCGCATCCAGCGGACTCCCGCAACCTTTACCAGGTCATCAGTCCACCTTGTCGGGGGCCTACCCACGCTGCACCTTCCGGTACGTGGTCGCCACTCGAGAACCTTTCCGCCCCAACGGCCATCGGTTCTACGTGCTATGTGCCCCGCCCACTGATGCCACTTAAGTTTAGCGATCCGGAGGGCTATATCGGTTACCTTGGTTCTGCTGCCGATAGCCTCATTTCTGATGCGATCACGCAGAGAAACTCCCAACATGGCCCTCTCCTTTGCCCTTTGGGTGACTTAGAGCCTTCTTATGAGGCCTAGATGACATAGTAGGTACCTTCTGCTGTAACCGAAGCAAAAACCTCAAACTCACGAGTGAGAGCACCAAAGTCTTGCGAGGACGAGCCGTGTTGTGATTAAGGGCGCATTCGTCACTAGCTCCCAACCCAATGAATCCTCGAATCGATAAAGGGCTCCACATACCGAACGCGGGTCGTGCGCGACGCGGGTCGGGCGCGGCGTGGCTCGGGCACGGCGCGGGTCGGTATATCTCTCTCACCTCTCTCTTTAAATAATAAAAATAAGTCATTATTATTGTCATTTGCTCGAGGATGGTGACGTCACTATCTGCTAGCGTTTTCTCTCTCTAACAAACAACATTATATATTATTATAACTATTCCGTTTGCCTATTCCGTATAGGTATTGTAGTGTTGTGTTCCTGATGGTGAGTAAGGTTCCCAGAGGTCCATATCTTTAAAGGCCGGCAACGCACTCACAACACCTCTGGTGTTGCAGGTGTCCATGGGCGGCGGTAATCGCTTACCATCAGGTGATCCGTCTGCTCGTTTGCCTCCTATAACATAAAAAAAAAACTACAACTTAGAAAAGTTGAAAACCCCCCCGACTTTTTATTTCAAAGTACAATATCTCAAAAACGGCTAAACAAATTTTCATGAAACATAGCTAGAACCACTCGGCATTAAATTATCTATGACACAAAAAAACCGCATTCAAATCGGTCCATCCGTTAGGGAGCCACGCTACCACAGACAGACACGTTAAACTTATAACACCCCTCTTTTTGCGTCGGGGGTTAAAAAACGATGTCTTTTAACATATCTTCAACCGCAATTCAGCCCAGTTATTTTCCGCTGCTAAATCTTGTTAGGTAACGGAATATCTCGAAATCGAAAGCGACCGATAACCTTTGCCCGCACTTGTTTGTGCCAAAGTTAATTAATAAAGCTGACAAAATTTGGGTACTTTTTTTAGGTACGCCTTCCTGGTCTATTTAACACATCATCGATCAAATAATGCACTTTTCTTCCTCAGAATGCTACAAAAAAATGCTATTGGTTTACCCCCTTTATCACGCTCTGTGACTTTATTTATGTAATGAGGCCAGCAGTTGATACGAAATTTCAACTTCTTATGCCACAAGTCAAAAGTCAGTGAGATTGTAGCTTTGCAAGTTTGTATTTCATCTTCCACCTGTGAGAGGGGTCTTTCTAGATACGCATATTTATTTCTAGATGGGTATATTTTATACCGCGGATTTTCATGTGCCAGTATTTCACGAATAATCTAAATTTACCTCTCAGCACAGAATAATACAATGGCGGTCAAACGGCGGCCGTGGGAATTCCGGCTCTTAGCAATGAGTTCGGAACTTATGTATGAAATATCATTTGACATTCCGTTAGCTTTTCGGCCTAGGAAAAACATCGTGAGGATACCTGCGAAGAAATTCAGAGATATATGTGAGGTCCCCAAACCCGCACTGTGCCCAACACAACAGTGGGACGTATACAGGCTGGTTTATCATTACTACTTGTATATCTATCAAGTGACCCCTATAGTGTAGGGGTCCTTTTATCTATTGTTTGACATGTATATTCTTTAACCTGATATTGTGTACAATAAAGTGCTTACATGCTTACACGGGGAGACGGGCCTCGTTAGCATTGTGCTGCAACCTGTCTAGGAGACGGAAAACTCCAAAATATAACCCGGGGAGATGGGCCTCGTTAGCATTGTGCTGCAACCTGTCTAGGAGACGGAAAACTCCAAAATATAACCCGGGGAGATGGGCCTCGTTAGCATTGTGCTGCAACCTGTCTAGGAGACGGAAAACTCCAAAATATAACCCGGGGAGATAGGCCTCGTTAGCATTGTGCTGCAACCGGTCTAGGAGACGGAAAACTTCGAATCTAAACCCCCAATCCAAGGTGTTAACCGACCCGTGCTAAGGGATGCATGACCAGAGGGAGTCTGGTCGATAACGGAGGGTGTCTGTGTTGGCGGTCACAGGACACTACTCTAATCCGTCTTACCTCAGTATCAGGGCTCTGCTGGGGTGGACTCGTAAATCCCTATTACTCGTGGGAACGCTATGGAGACTACATTTAAAAATCATCCGAATGGCGGCGACGTGGTACGCCACCCGTCACGTCTCGTTTCTCACGGGGGCGAGAAGCGGCTCACGGAAAGCCGTTTTGCTACGTTGAATGTTGGAGGAGGTATGAGTGACAAAGTTGATGAGGTGTTACAGATGATGGATGAAAGAAGGATAGATGTGCTATGCGTGAATGAGACAAAGCGGAAGGGATGTGACACCACCACACACGGACCCTACACGGCTTATTGGTCAGGGGTGCCAAGCTCAGAACGGGCCTGTAAGGGAGTTGGTGTTATACTCTCCGCTAGGATGGCTAAGTGCGTGAATGAGTTCGACTGTGTGAGCCCTAGACTCATGTGGGTAAGAATGAAAGTGGGATTAGTGCGGATTTTTGTCGTTGGGGTTTACGCACCTGTAGATCAGGGTGCAGGAAGTTCACAGCGTACACAGGATGACAGACAGATGTTTTGGGATGAGTTGAGGGACGTGTTAGGGCTATGCAAGGACAACGAAAGGTTAGTAATGTTAGGTGACTTTAATAGCTGGGTAGGACTGAAGAGAGATGGATTTGAAAAGGTGTTAGGGATGCATGGTGACGAAAGGGTTAACGAAAATGGAAGAAGTCTGTTAGAAATTTGCCTCGAGTGGAATCTTTGTGTGGCAAACACAATGTTCGCCCATAAATGGATCCATTTGTACACTCGAGAGGCAGAAAATGTAAGGAAAAGCATGATTGATTTTATAATAGTTGACGAAAGAATGAGAAAGAATGTGCTAGACGCTAGAGTATATCGCGGATCCGGTGTCCACACCGACCACTTCCTGGTAATGTGCCGAATAAATGGTCTGTTCAAGGGATGGCGACACCGACCCCGTATTACTAATAGCGTGTTAGAGAGAATAAAAGTAGAAAATTTGCAGGAAAAAGAAATAAGTGATGAGTTTGTTAGTAAGTTAAAGATTGAATTCGAAGGAATGGATGGTTTGAGCGAGATGGATGATTTGTGGCACAACTTTAAAAATAAAGTTGTTAATGTGGCTCAGGAAGTGTGTGGTGTCAGTCAAAGGAGCAAAGGAAGAAAGGAGAAGAATGTGTGGTTGGATAAGGAAGTACAAGAAGCTGTATGTGAGAAGAAAAAGTTGTGGCGGGATTGGTTAGCTACAAGAGCTAACCAAAGAGCCAATAAAGCCTCCTTTGACGAAGTTAATGAAGCAAAAAAGGCATATCGAATAATGAAAGTGCGGGTGAAGGAAGTAGTAAAAAGAAAGAAAGATGAACAGAATGACCACTTGGATGAAAGGCTGTCGCGGGATTTCCAGATGAACATAAAATATTTCTGGAAATCCGTTAGACTAGCCAGAGGTAAGAGCCAGAACTCTGAGCTGAAGTCAGTCAAAGACAGGAATGGAAGTATGCTTAATGAGATAGAATGCATATTAGGGAGATGGAAGGAATATTTTGAAAGTTTGTATGATAGGGAGGAAGAAAATGGTTCAACCTCAAGTCTGAATGGTAGCGCAACCGAGGATGAAAGTAATATTAGCATGGACGAAATTGTGAAAGAATTGAGAGGAATGAAATCGGGTAAGGCCGCAGGGTATGACAGAGTTTCCGCCGAGATTCTGAAGGCAGGACAGGGCGTCATAGCGAGTCAGTTGTATCGCCTCTTCAATTTGTGCTACAGCACCGGCCGTGTACCTAGGGACTGGTGCAAGGCCGTAATCGTTCCTCTTTACAAAGGGAAAGGGTCACAACTTGACTGCAAAAACTACAGGGGCATTAGCTTACTCAGCATCGTCGGCAAATTGTATGCAAAAGTGTTAGTTAAAAGGGTTGTGAAAGAGACCGATGAGAAAGTATGGGATGCACAAGCAGGATTTAGAAAGGGTATGGGTTGTACGGATCAAGTCTTTTCCTTACGATGCATAGCCGAGAAGTATTTGGCCAAAGGTCAAAAGGTCTATTGCGCTTTCGTGGACTTGGAAAAGGCTTATGATAGAGTGGTGAGGAAAGAACTATGGTCGGTGTTGTGCACGTATGGAGTAGACAACCGCCTCGTTCAAGCACTGAAATCTTTATATAAGGATTCCAGTGCTTGTGTGAGAATAAACGGGTCATATACTGACTGGTTTAACATCGAAAAGGGTGTTAGACAGGGATGTGTAGCGTCTCCGTGGCTGTTTAATCTATTCATGGACAGCTGTCTGCAGGATCTAAAAGGTGATGAATGTGGTTTGAGAATGGAAGGGTTACGCGTCAAATGTCTCCTATATGCTGACTATAGGCTTGTACTACTTGCGTCGTCCGCTGAGGAGTTACAAATGATGGTAACGAAGATGAATGAATCTTTTGAATGGAAAGGGATGAAGATGAATGTAAGTAAGACGAAAGTGATGGTATTTGAAAAAGATGAAATTATGACAGACTGCAAAATAATGATTGGTGAAGAAAGACTGGAACAAGTAAAAGAGTTTGTGTATTTGGGGACGTTATTTACTGGAGACGGAAAGCATGAGAAAGATATTGAAAGGAGAGTGAATGCAGGGAACCGAGTGAATGGGGCGCTGAATGCCTTTATGGGCAGCCAGAAAATATCACAAAAAGCACGGATGGCTGTGCATAGGGGAGTTTTGGTGCCCACACTTATGTATGGTAGTGAAAGTTGGGTGTGGCAGAAAAGACACCAAAGTCGAGTGAATGCAGTAGAAATGAGAGCGTTGAGAAGTATGTGTAGAGTGAAATTGAGTGACAGAGTCAGAAACAGTGTTATAAGAGATAAGTGTGGAATGGATGGAGATATAGTCACAAAAATTGAGAAGGGTATGTTAAGGTGGTTTGGGCATGTAGAGAGGATGGATGAAAGAAGATTAACGAAGAAAGTGTATATAAAAAGAGTGGAAGGGCAAGTTGGAAGGGGAAGACCTAGGCGAACTTTCTCCGATCAAATCGGAGAAATCTTAACAAAAGGCCAGGTCAAAAGTACCCTAAACCGACGAGCATGTATGAGAAATATTATGAAAGTGAGTGAAGCTAAAGTGGTTTGCCAGGATCGTAGCAAATGGAGATCCGTGATCTCTGCCTACCCCTCTGGGAAAGAGGCGTGATTATATGTATGTATGTATGTATGTAAAGTGCTTACATACATACATACTAACCTAACATCTGACGCGATCGACTGGCTGTGCGACCTGGATGTCGATTTTTAATAATACTAGCGACTCGCCCCGGCTTCGTACGGATACTGAATTATAGATATAAACCTTCCTCAATAGGAAGGTTTATATCTTCAAGAATCACTCTATCTATTAATAAAACCCGCATCAAAATCCGTGGCGTAGTTTTAAAGATCTAAGCATAAATAGGGACAGACAGCGGGAAGCGACTTTGTTTTATACTATACTTATGTTATGTAGTGATAAATCAGCCAAGAATGTCAAATGTTAAATACGCCATACGATTAAATTCATAAAGCCAGTCTACCCAAAGGGTTTTGACATAACGCCCGCGGCCAGATGGACGGACAGACAGGGTAGGCTTAGTGGGCCGTGATACCCTTTGGCAACTAACTTGAAGGTAACCGCTGGTACGAGTATAATGTCATTCATACGTTAGGCTATATTCGAAAACGGATGACATTCTACGAGTACTTTGTCTTTTCCCGGGAAAATATGGATAACGCATGTATATTTAAATGGTATCATAGATGTAACTTGGAGCTTTTTTATTGCTTTTGACTTTCTTCAAGGCTTTTCTGGACGAATCCTTGCAAACGGTATCCAATGAAAGTAATATAATAGCTATAATGGTCGTATGTATAACCCTGTTATTCGTAAAATGTAACAAACCTTTGTTAACTAGAATGTGTTTTCTCCTATTTTCATAAACACAAACGATAGTGATGGACTACGATAAATAATTGTAATTAGTTTTTTTATAAAGTCTCATGTTAAAAAACCCAACTGCTTGTATTATATATATATAAGTATGTACACCACGGTAACGGCGGGGCAGGGGGTGCTAAGAATCTCCGGAAGAGATCTGGCTACCACCCCCAAAGACGACAACAACTGGCCCCGGTAACACACAACGTGCGCACACTGAGGTTGGACGAGAAACTGGTTGAGCTGGAAGAAGAAGTAAACAAGTTGCGCTGGGACGTTATTGGTTTATCGGAGATCCGAAGAGAGGGAGAGGATACGATAACCTTACAGTCCGGCCACTTGTTCTACTACCGGGAGGGAGAACAGAAGTCCCAAGGTGGTGTTGGGTTTATCGTCCACAAGACTCTCACGAACAACATTGTGTCCATCGGAAGTGTGTCGAATAGGGTAGCGTGCCTTATACTCAGAGTATCCAAGCGGTACTCGATGAAGGTCATACAGGTATACGCCCCAACCACGACGCACTCAGATGATGAGGTGGAAGATATGTATGAGGACATTAGTAGGGCCATACATAGCTCCAAGACACACTTCACTGTTGTCATGGGAGACTTTAATGCAAAGCTGGGCTGTAGAAGCGATGGTGAGTTGAGAGTGGGGCAATTTGGATATGGGCAGCGAAACGCCAGAGGACAGAGGCTGGCCGATTTTCTGGAGAAAGAAGGACTCTTTATGATGAATTCTTTCTTCCAGAAGCCGCCTCATAGGAAATGGACCTGGATGAGCCCCGACGGTGTAACGAAAAACGAGATCGACTTCATTATGAGCACCAAGAGGCAGATATTCAATGATGTCACGGTGATCCACAAGGTCAAAACCGGTAGCGATCACCGAATCGTCAGGGGCATATTGAATATCAATGTCAAACTTGAAAGGTTGCGTATGATGAAGTCCACGCTCCGACCGTCAAATGCACATATCCAAAACCCCGAGAGCTTTCAACTCGAACTGACAAATCGCTTCAAATTGCTAGACAGCTGTGCATCAGTGGACGATATTAACAGCAAGTTGGTAGAAACTGTCCACACGGTAGAGTCCAAGTATTTTAAAACTCTCCGTAACAATAGACCTCAAAAACTATCAGACCACACCCGAAACCTCATGGCTAGTAGACGTTCTATGACGCTCCAAACCTCCGATGACGCTGAGTCTTATAGGCAGCTCAATAGACAGATTATGAAGTCCCTGCGACACGACATACTCTCCTTCAATACACAGCGTATTAAGGAGACCATCGAGCGGAACCAAGGCTCCAAAGTGTTCGCAAGGGACATGTCTATCGGGCAAAGCCAGTTGACAAAGCTGAAGATCGAGGATGGAAGCGTAACGTCGAACAAGTCAGAGGTGTTACGGGAGATAGAGAGGTTCTATGGACAGTTATATACCTCTGTGTCCTCTGAGCCTGTTGGCTCTGCGACGGACCCCAGAGCCAAGCTAACCCGACACTATACCGAGGATATCCCGCACATCAGCCTATACGAGATTAGGATGGCTCTCAAACAGCTTAAGAACAACAAGGCACCGGGCGAGGATGGAATTACCACAGAGCTTCTGAAAGCGGGCGGGACGCCGGTACTGAAAGTCCTTCAGAAGCTATTTAATTCCACCTTGCTCGAGGGCAAAACGCCTGAGGCGTGGACCAGGGGTGTTGTGGTACTGTTCTTCAAAAAAGGTGACAAAACCTTACTGAAGAACTACAGGCCCATAACACTGCTGAGCCACGTCTATAAGCTGTTCTCGAGAGTTATCACGAACCGTCTCGAACACAGGCTCGATGACTTCCAGCCTACCGAACAAGCCGGTTTCCGAAAGGGCTATAGCACCATATGTTGTCTACATACATACGCTTCGGCAGATTATACAAAAGACTGAAGAGTATAATCGCCCACTATGCTTGGCGTTTGTGGACTATGAGAAAGCCTTCGATTCCGTCGAAACATGGGCTGTTCTTAGATCTCTCAAGCGATGCCGTATTGACTATCGGTACGTTGAAGTGCTGAAGTGCTTGTATAACAACGCCACCATGTCAGTTCGAGTACAGGAGCATTCCACGAAGGAAATCCCCCTAAAGAGAGGAGTAAGACAAGGAGATGTAATATCTCCGAAACTGTTTACTGCTGCTCTGGAGGATTCCTTCAAGCTCCTGGAATGGCAAGGACTAGGCATCAATATCAACGGCGAATACATCACTCAACTTCGATTTGCCGACGATATAGTAGTCATGGCTGAGTCGCTTGAAGATCTTGGAAAAATGCTCGATGACCTCAATAGAGTTTCTCAACAAGTGGGTCTTAAAATGAACATGGACAAAACGAAGGTCATGTTCAACGTCCATGTTGCACCCACCGCACTAACTGTTGGAAACTCTACTCTTGAAGTTGTTCACGAATATATATACCTGGGACAGGCAGTCCGATTAGGTAAGTCCAATTTTGAGAGAGAGGTCAGCAGACGGATCCAACTAGGTTGGGCAGCGTTCGGTAAATTACGCAACGTCTTCTCGTCCAAAATCCCTCAGTGCCTGAAGACTAAGGTGTACAATCAGTGTGTGTTGCCAGTGATGACTTACGGCTCTGAGACGTGGTGCTTCACAAAAGGACTTTTTCAGAGGCTCAATGTCGCGCAGCGAGCTATAGAAAGGGCTATGCTTGGTATTTCTCTACGAGATCGATTCAGAAATGAGGAGATCCGTAGAAGAACCAAAGTTGCTGACATAGCCCGTAGGATAAGCAAGCTGAAGTGGCAATGGGCAGGCCACATAGCGCGAAGATCGGATGGCCGATGGGGCAAAAAGGTCCTTGAATGGAGACCACGTACTGGCAAGCGCAGTGTGGGTCGCCCACCTACGAGATGGACCGACGACCTGGTGAGGATCGCTGGATCTCGTTGGATGCAGGTGGCTACGGACCGGTCACGCTGGAGTGCGATTGGAGAGGCCTATGTTCAGCAGTGGACGTTAACAGGCTGAAATGATGATGATGATGATGATGTACATAAAAAAGTCCAGGAATCCAACGACACCTCATTTATGTCAAAATCATCAAGCCTTTTGACTGTAGCCCGCGTGAAATATAATTTTCTTGTCCACATAGATACATACACTCAGTAACATAACCCTCCTTTTGAGGCAATTGGGTAATAAACTCACCTATAGTGAAAATAAGGCTTTATAGCACCCTACACACGCAATTTACCACTACGTTCTTTGATAAGTAAGTTTAATTAACATACATTTAAAAACATAACTGCTTGTTGTCATCGTTATTGTCGATTTTTTACAAAATTCCTTGAATGGACCCCGCCTAATAAAATGAGTATATATTTATTTATTTAATCATTTATTTCGTCGCCATAAGTCCATAGGGTATACAAAACACAGTACAATAATTATTAAAAAAGAAAGATTACATAAAAATACATAAAATAAAATCATTAAATTGGCAGCATTAAAACAACACTATACAATAACTAGCCCCAACATGTAAGTACACACACACACATACTATCACCGCAACCACACGCACAGCACACACAGACAGCACTATCGTCATCTAATGGTCAGCCCCCCCCCACCCATTTTGAAATTTCGTAATATATGGACTGGACACTTGCCCATGATCTTTGTCCAATGTGTATTTTGCATCTCACATTTTGCTTAAAGTGTGAGTGAGACGGAATGCACATTGGACAAAAAACTTGGACAAATGAAACCCTTAAATATAGGGTCATTAATTCATTATACTTATTATATATACACGCACAACTACTTAACTCAATAAAGTATAATAATGAAATAAAGCTACTTACGAGAATAGCTCTTAGAATACTAAGCGAAACTGGCATTTCATTTCACTTAACTTGGTTTGAGTCCATGTTTTTCACAGTCTGCATCACATTATTGCGAATTTCAACTCTATTCGTAAGGCCTAAGGTTGGACCTTGAAAATTAATTCACGGCGAGACAGGAGAAAGCGAAAGTTATCCCACAAAGTGTCCGCTAAAGATGGCTAAAGGGATAAAATAGAAAATGTAATTAGGTATGCTAGTTTTCCATTTTCGGCTTTCAGTACAAATTGTATTTAAAAACTCCTGGCGCATAAGTATGAGTGTTATAAGTTTGTCGTGTCTGTGTATCTGTCGGTCGCATAGTATTAGCCTAAACGAATGGATCGATTTTAATGCCGTATTTTTTATCCGAAAACTGACGTGATCGAGACGGTCACTAAGAAATGTTGGAAAATTCCCGACATTTTCATTTCAAAGCGCAATAATCTTTAAAAAGGGCTAAACCGATTTAGTTGAAACATAGCTAAGAACTATCTTGATTGTGTCAGCTTTTCGACCCAAAAAAAAACACATTTAAATCGGTCTATTCGTTTAGGAGCTACGATGCCAGAGACAGACACACGACACGGACACGTCAAACTTAAAACATCCCTCTTTTTAAATTATAGATAAGACGACCGTTTTAGCCTAGTTGGTAGTGACCCTGCATACGAAGCAAGAGGTCCTGGGTTCGAATCCCGGTAAGGACATTTATTTGTGTGATGAGCACGAATATTTGTTCCTGAGTCATACCTAGATGTTTTTTTCTATGTAAGTATTTAAGTATTTATTTATATACATTCAGATTTTAACGAACACCGCTAACGATTACAGACAGTTTGGTTCCCACCCTTGTTGTATGCCCAAGACCCTTCACTTCGCAGAATTACTCGGGCCTAATTAAATAATCGCTCTCCGATACGAATTAACGATGATTGATCAATTAATCAATCAGTGTATCAAACCAACTTGATCGAATCAACATTGGAAGTGCTTCAACTGGATGGATGTGGATGGTATTTGGGACTTGCCGTTTAACTTAGATCAAATATCAGTGTAACTTTGTATGTGTTGCTATAGCAACCTATTTCAGGTCTGGTACATAGCTGACATTATTATTTTCGTAAAAAAATATCAGCACCTTTTTGATATTTCCTACCAAAGACAACCTGAAGGGATGCGTAGATGCAGGAATGAATGAATTATCCCGAGAAGTAATCTAGTTTTAATTCGTAAAAATTTTTCAGGAATGGCGGCAAAAATATTTAATAAGCTTACACCTACAATATCAGACCTACTATTTAGCAAGACTGCTGTTTTAAAGTGGCTTTCTAAATATAATTTCTACTCGCTAAAAGAATATTAAGAATATAAAGTTGACTTAGGTAATGTTATACAGTGTGTTACCGACATGCGGGCATTTATTAAAACTGATAATTATATGCTCCATTAGCAATTGTTTGCATGTATTTGCAAATCATAATTACATAAATTAACTGCGCAATTATTTTTCCAAAATAAAAACCTAAACATTTCAACACATTTACTGCTAACAACTTCTTAGCACCACGCTTGTAGCGTGGCGTGTAGCGCTTGTAGCGTGGTACACGGGAAAACCGTTTGTAGAGAAAACCGCCTGCAAGCAGAGCACCTAAATACGGGTTACTGACACTGTAGTTAATGTGACACTCACGGGAGTCATCTTCCTAGCGTCATTCCCGGTTGTGCCCTAAAGGGGCCCGGGGTCCGGTTTGACACCACATCCCAAGATTTGGCATAGGCACTAGTTTCACAAATGCGACTGCCATTCGACCTTCGAACCCAGAAGGCAAACAAGACCTTATTGGGATTACACTGGTTTTCTCACGATGTTTTCCTTCACCGAAAAGCTAACGGTAGGAATGTTTACCGTTAGCTTTTCGGTGACATAAATTGCCAAAAACTCTTTGGTACGGTACGAGACGGGATTCGAAACCACGACCGCCGCTTGACTGCCGCATGCCTGAACCACTAGACTACCGTAGCTGCCATCACACACTCACGGAAGTATTCTATATAAAATGTCTGTTCTATACAAGATAAATTAATTCACATACGGTTAGCCTGATCGGCACCTTTATTAAGTCGATGAAGTGTTTCAGCATACAAGTAGGTATACGTGTCTGCCTGGTACACCGTTAAATTCCCTCTGAGGCTGCCACATCGGACCAATAAAACCTTTAAGCCTAACCTTTTGGTCCAAGCCAGGAGATAAAGGTTTTATGTAGGGTTAATATTACAATAATCGTAAAAATCTAAAAAAATGCGGGTCACGCGCGGTGCGGGGCCGGCGCGGCGCGGGTCGGGCGCGGTGCGGGTCGGTACATCTCTCTCACACAGTGTGGGTTGGTATGCAGTTACAGTTTTTGAGTAGTACCTCGGGGGGGGGGGGGGGGGGGGGGGGGCTACTACGACAGTTAAAAAATCTATCTATCAATCTTCAATGGCTCACCGACCCAAAGTGGGTCTTGGCCTCCGACACAAGTTGTCGCCACTTGACCCGATCCTGCGCCATCTCCTTCCAGTTCATGGCTTTAAGGTCGCGCAGGTCTTATTCGACGACGTCGTTCCAGCGATATCTGGGACGTCCGACGGGTCGTCGCCCTACTGGATGTCCCAAATATGCCCGTTTGGCACCCCGATCTTCCTCCATCCTTTCAACATTACCCAGCCAGCGGAGACGGTGTATATTATTTTCACAGATGTGTCAATAACAATAAAACGTGTCAAGAACAGAATGATGTCGCTTGTCAATACGAAAATAATAATCATTTATCCGCTCATGAAACCGCCCTCGCCTCAGCTTAAACTTTAAGACAGGATGTGGCGTTTTATGATGGCCAGGACATCAGCGGCTATATAACACGGTATCGCGGCAAATGATTCTTTAACATGTTATTATATATTTTATCGATGGGCACCAAATTTATTGTGCGGCTATACAGAGTGTACCAACAACCCTCCTCTCCTTCGACAGTCAGGTAAAAATGGGATTTGAACCGATCAAGGGCAGAACAGGTATCGTGATCTTATATGAAAAAACTAGGAGAATTTTCTTTTACGTTTTATTTCTATTTTACATTTGTATGAAGCGTTGGCCGACTGGGGCGACCTGCTGCATACAAAGGTAAAAACAAAAGGCGTTAAAAATATTTTCGTTTTTTCTTATCAGGACACTATACCTGTCATGCCCTTGATCGATTCACACCCCATTTTTGGTACACTCTGTATAACACGTTATTCTGGCAAATGTTTTATATTTTAACGCTTCCGCTCATGAAACCGCCCTCGCCACAGCTTAAGCCTTAAACCAGGATGCGGCGTTTTACGACGGCCAACACATCTGCGGCTAGATTACAGACAATCCCGCCGAATGCTTCTTAAAGACTTGTTCTTTTTTTATTTAGCTCTCTGTGCGGAACGTGATTCGCCTCCATATTGAGGTTTTTAATAACGACTTAATCAAGTAAGGTTCTCATGGGCAAATAGAATGTTTCAATATCAGATGGTGATCATTTGTAATCTTACGATGGTTTTCTTTCTATATATAAGTATGGTGGCTAAGATACTGTTACCTGTAGCAAATGTAGCAATCACTAAATTTCAAATTTCCCGATTATATCGGTTTTCCGAATTTTCTGCACGGCAAAAAGACGTTTTACGTCGTAAAAGTCGACTAAGGGTTGAAGTGTGTTGTGGGCGATGGGCTAGCTACCTATCACTGCGATACCACATTTTCTCTCATCTCATAATTTTCCATTTCATGCTCTGGTGCTGCATTTCCATTAGACATAAGTGTAACACAAGATTTTGTGAAAGCTCGTGCCAGCATTCCCTAATTCAGAATTCAGATAGAATACGATTTCCTAATACGAATCAATTAAGCTCCTAACTTCAATTGCAGGCGATCAATTTCAACGAGGAGCTATTAGAAAAGCCTGCACCTAAATTGAATTAAGTACGTAATAATCGGATAACGTGTTAGCTAGGGCTGCGTGTTACACTTGACTGGTGAAGTGTGTAAATAGTTCCACCACAAGGAGGCAAAATTATTGTTATTGTAATTACAATGTGGTGACGGCATATTTAGGTGCATAAAATGATAATGCCATAATATTAACACAATTACCACCAACCTGCAAGTCCACGATTCTGCATCTCATCAGCAGGACTCCCTCTATAACCACATATTTACGAACAAATATTCTCTTCCGAAGTTCACAAAGGGTTCAATGCGCGCGATTATGGGTTTTTCGAACTGCCGAAATAACTTACTTCGTTGACAGTAAATGTTTATGAAGCAGAAAAGTCCGCTAACGAAATTACAAATTTTGAACAAAGTGGAAAATACGAGCCTCCCTAAGGTGTAATTACAATAGTGGAAAGGGTTGAAAGCTTCGTCGCCATTAGCGGACCCACGGTAGCTCAATTGGCAAAAGTGATGGACGGATTCCAGAGGTGGGTTCAAATCCCGGTCGTGGCGAATAATTTTTCAATTTTCCACTTTGTTCCAAATTTAACTTCGTTGACTCCTTAACATGGGATCGGGCGCGTCCAATCACAGACCAGTAATGTATTTCAGATAGGAACCACGGCGAACCACCTCTTGTGACATGCAGGCTTAAAAAAATTGTTTTTATAGTCTAAAGGAATACTTTAATAATGTCAGCAAGTGAAAAATGTTACCGTGTGTTTTGTGTTAATAATATTTTATTATCTTTATATAAACTTACTTATAATAATTAGGTAGCCCTCTGCTCTGCTTCTGATATTGCTGTGCCCTTGCAGGGTGTCACATGTATACCTACTTATGTGTTAATTCCATCCAATCTTTGTAATGTGATATGCAATAAACGATTCTATTATATTCTATAAAAGTGAGAGCGCCAATGTAATAGCGGAACTGTGTTTGTCGGAATGGCTATATGGCATATATTATATCATAACGTAACGGATAATTTATGATTTTGCTCAACCTTGACTATAACGTAAAGCTGGGCATAGACGACCGCTTTAACAAGCCTATTGGAGCGGCGCTGGCCAAAAATGGTCTGTGAATCAACAGTAACATTGTTGGACAATTTGAAGTCATAGTTGGCTGTTCGTGCGATGTCCAACTAACCCCAGCTTTGAATCCTGAATTCCGACCGTCTTTTGCCACATTTCCGAGTGAAAATTCTATTTGTGTGTATCATTAGAGTACCTCAATTATAATGTCGAACAAACCCTAACAACAACTCTAAAATAGGCTTTTTAAATTAATTGGATGCTTCTGGCGATGACTGTCATTGGCTCGCATAGCGTTCGGTTCCGTTCATTCTTTCATTCATCCCCTTCTCGTATTGTTCATCTGTTTGTTCCAGTCCGGTAACAAAGGCTTTTGTAAACAACCTGCGTTGATGGAAATGGAAATCAGTGAAGAGTTGTGTAATATTTCGGGTGTACTGTATCAACATTAAAGTTGTATAGATTTTCGTAATGAGAAAAGTTTGGTTTGGGGTTACGTTTGTCAAATACTCGTGTTGGTACTATATTATTTAATCCGTAATCCCTACATTAGAACGTTTATGTGTGCTATTTATTCTATAGTGAGGTATAAAATTGCGAAATTGCGCAACACGCCGCAGTAATTGTGTTTTGTAGTACCTAATTAATAAGTTTATATTGTTATATGTATGTTAGTCTTTAAGGTATTTGTAATATGGGCCTTGTTGCCTGATTTAATTAATAAAAATAATAAAAAAATAACTTGATTATACCAAATAAATAAATACTGACGCATTGAACCATTTTTTTTCCTAGCCTGTTTTAGGTATCCCACTGCTGGGCAAAGGCCTCCCCTCTTTTCTTCCACTCGGCCCTATTGCTGGCATGCTCCCGCCAGTCCAAGAGAAACGCGTCCAAATCGTCCCGCCATCTCCTTTTGGTGAATTGAACCATTAAGAGCTTTTTTTGTAAGTTTTTATTTAACTTGACCTGTTCGATTGTTCGATAGGTGGGATTGACCTGGCCCCTATTTCACCAACTCGACATTCGACAATTGTCACCTGGGAACGACAATTCTCCGTACATTGCTGGATCCACAAGTAACCTAGCAACCACCTCAACTTCTAGAACAAGCAATGTATGGCGAATTGTCAGTGTCAGGTGACAATTGTCAAGTTGGTGAAATAGGGGCCTGAAATGTGATATTTTTGACATTTCCGGCACAATGATTGTCATAATGTAGGTATGCAGAAAAACACAGTTGGCAATAAAAGCTTGAATAAGAAATGAAATACTTTACAGAAACTTATCCTCAATGTAAGCTTCCTGTAAAGACGTCACGTGGGATGTCGACAGGAAGCTTTGCGAAGCTTTCCCGAGCTTTGGCCCGGAGCTTTAATAACTCACGGAAAGCATTTTACGCTTCGTTTTTGCACAGAAGGCTCGCAGTAGAAACTTTAGTTGCAAGCTTTTTTGAGCTTTCAACTTTATTTACGATTAAGGTTTAAAAATAGGGCTGTAATGCCGCCACCTTACAAGCAAGCTACTTCGCTACAATCTTTTAAAGTTAAACTAAAAAGTTATATTATCTCTAAGCAAAAACTTTCTTCTGGGTAATTAGATTCTGGGTAGAACATTCACTTCGTGTTTTTTCATTGCTTTATCATACCCAATTATCCTTGAATGATGAAGAATGAATAGGTATTTATATATATTATTAAACTTCCCACACTATTCTATTTATTTATTTTATTTTCTTATGAAACACTTGCTTCATTTCCATTTCGTACCTATATATTGTCGTATTTGTTAGCGCTAGAATTTGTGTGATTCTGCTAGCAGCTACGCGCAACTGCGCTCCCTACAGGTGTTCACGGAAGACCAGCGTCATGTGCTCTAGTAGCACTTGGCATTATGCTGAGTGTTCACCTTTTTCAGTATAAGTAGGTTAGTAATTAGTTTACATTTAGCTGATAAGTTCTTCTATTGTTTCGATATTTTCTGTAATGTATTAATCACTGTGTGCTTATACTGAAATAAATAATATTCTAATCTATTCTATTCTATTCTAATGAATGAGATGAGTTCCATCTTACGTTGTCCTTTATTTATAACTGTATGCGACCATTCTTTTCCTTAGTCTCTTTTAACGATTTACTGAAAAGTAAAGTATAGTAAAATTGTATTAATAACAGCATTATACTTCGTCGCGTAATCCATACTAATATTATAAATGGGAAAGTGTATGTGTCTTTGACGGCAAAACGGAACGACAAATTGACGTGATTTTTTAAAAGGAGATAGTTGAAGGGATGGAGAGTGCAGACGGCAGAGAGAGACATAGGATAGATTTTATCTCCGAAATCATCCGCTAAGAGGGTGAAATGGTTAGGTTAGGTTAGGAGTTTGTATCGAGCTGCGATATATAAACGAGTTTCACGCGGACGGAGTCGCAGGCAGAAGCTAGTTGTATTATAATTACATTCGTATTTTTGATACAATTACGTGGCCGCCATCACCTGCGACCACTTGGCCTATATACTGTCAATTTGAAAATCCTTAAATAATGCTAAAATTTAATTATGTCTGGTGAGCAATAAATAATATTTTGTACTGTATTGTATTGTAAAATTGTCATACTTGAAACAGGTCGAAAGAAATACGTCCTTGTAGAATTACATATTACGCTCCATAAATATGACCAAACGGAAATACGTCATGTCATATACCTAGCTATGAATTTTATAAAAAAAATAGATTTTCATATTCAATTTTGATGTGTTTTATTAATATTTAGCTTCTGTCCGTGACTTTGTCTGCGTGGGCCCGGGATGAAAACTGTTCTCTATTTTGGTCCAGGCTTATGAACTTCGTCCAAAATTTCATCCAAATCGGTTGGGCCGTTCGGGCATGATTGAGTAACAAATATCCAAACATCTACTCGTAAACATCCATAGCTTTGCATTTATATTATTAAGCAGGATTCTGGTCTGAATAATGTTTGCATAGTATAAGTTCACGATCTCGGCTCCCCTTAACTATAAAAATAAACATACACAACATGAAGATATATTAAAAGTTCTTGATTTGTTGGTCCACCTCCGCGGTACGATCATCACCGTCATATCAGCCGAAAAACATCCACTTTCGTACATTAGGCCTCTCCTAAGAAAAGAGTGACACAATGACAGGTCCTGCGCCCGCATCCAGCAAACACCCGCGGGCTATCAGACCACATTGTATTGACCCACGCTGCGCCTGCCAATACGTACTCGCCACTCGGGAACCTTTCCACCTGGCCATTGCACATTGGTTCTAGTAGGTATTTTATCATAATTTCTGAATAGATCACGATGTCATTGTCGGTGCCTCTGTGTGGCAGCTTTGCACACCCAGTGACGTCATACACGGTTTATACATTTTCACGGTTTCCTTAAATAACGAGTGAGGAAATATGTTAAAAAATACAATATTACGTTCGGGTAACACTATTTACCGAAATGGTTTTCGATTTCTGATCGCATATTTCTGTATGTTGCCAATTCGGTTATGAAAATACCTTTAGCAAAAAGTATTTAAACGTAAAACTTAACAGGAGCTCTCGCTAAAGGATTTATTCCAATTAAGATATTCCTCTCTACTCAATTCGATGCCTGAGGTTCAAGTTAAATCAATTAATAACGAAACCGAAACCGGCTAATTTAGCTGACAACTTACTAGGGCTTTCTTCAACGTACCAATACAAACTCGCCGGAGCTCAGAGGCAGAAAAACATTACGTGGACATTTATGCGTCCCGGGACACTACGAATGCAGAGGAAATAGTCGACGACCGCTTTAGCCTAGTTGGTAGTGGCCCTGCCTACGAAGCAAGAGGTCCTGGGTTCGAATCCCGGTAAGGGCATTTATTTGTGTGATGAGCATGAATATTTGTTCCCGAGTCATGGATGTTTTCTATGTATTTAAGTATTTATTTATCTATATAAGTATGTTTATCGTCGTCTAGTAACCATAGTACAAGCTTTGCTTAGTTTGGGACTAGGTCGATTTGTGTCAGATTGTCCCCAAATATTTATTTATTTATTTATTTATTTATTTATAGTAGTATTCATCTTGAGGGTCGTGAGATTGGAGTCTCGCCATAGCGTGAATTTTAATTCCATTGTGGTCAGAGTTCCAACAGATCATCTGTCACAATACAATATAAATACTCTTTAGTGCACACCTTACACAAAGCAATAACATGTAGTTAGAGGTAGACAACAGGCAGTCTTATCGCTGAAGACCTTCACAAAGGGAGAATTTTGTTCGAAGGGAGTCAAGTTCCGACGTTTTTGCGGTCGGTTACCTGACACCATGAAATTTCGGAACACGTCGGAATAACTGTGTGTTTTTGTAGTTATTAATAAGTTTATATTCTTATGCAAGTCTTAACGGCCTTCGTTATATGAGTCTTGTTGTCTCATTTAAATAAATAAATAATAAAATGAAAAGTAGTACCAAATCCCCAAATTAGATGTCAAAGCGGACCCCGGCGTCCCATAAGGCACAACTGAGAATAACGCAAGGAGGACGATGATGACAAACTCGATGGAGCTCCTAAGCATGCATTGTGTTGAAAGTGTGGGACCCGCATTCGTGTCTACCTATCAACACAACAAATACTCAAATCCAAGAAGGGTCGGTAGCGCTTAAGAGTCTTCTGCGGCCGTAGCATGGTTTCCATTTATCACGTCGCTGTCGATAAGACATCCGTCACGTTCTGACTAGTATGCGAGTACGGTAGTGACGGATATCTTAACCACAACGTTAAGTTATATAATGGCGACCATACTACGCCTGCTGGTGTTGCAAGCGTCCATAGACGACGGGTTCTGCTTACAATCAGGCAGTCCGTATACTTGCTTGCCACCGACGTAGATTAAAAAAGAATACCCTAGCAGGGTTTGTGGAGCCATACCTTTATTTAGGACCTTTTGTGAACCCCAAAAGCGACCAATAAATTAACTACGAATTACCTAAGAGCTGAAGATTGTAAGTTTCTGACTTGTATCTGTATCTTTGTAAAGGGCTAAGCTTATGTATTATCCAGCTAATAAAAGTGCCAGTGCATGTAAATTCGGTGTTCTGTTGAACACCGAGCATCCGCCATGTTTAAATTTGTCGAACTAAGCCTAGCATAAAGCCAAACGTCGCTACGGGCATTTTGAAGATCATTATAGCTAAGGGTCTAGTTAATACTATGGATTGGGCGGAGGAGGGAGAGTATTGAATGGAACAATTACAAAATTGGTTAAAAGATCGAAGCAAATTATTGTCGTTTCGCTAGAATGCTACCTAGAACGCTCGTCAGAATGCTCCTGTTTATTTAGTGAGGTTTTACCTGTAATGTAACTGTAGTGTGGGTAAGCACCTATTAATATTAACCTTTTTAGTGACTAGTGGTAGTTTTGACAGCTGTAAGGTTTGACTTCGAATCACAGAGTACTCAGTGAATGCTCATCGTATCACCACCACGTCGTACAGGAAATAGCACTATTCTTGCTGGTATGTATTGTTTATGCATTTCTAATTTTAGGCGGCTATTTTAGCGTAGCAACGCGCCGTTTAACCTACTTTAAACTCAAACATGTATTCGGGACAAACAATTACACACATATTATAAAGTATGACTTTGTATTGTTGTTTTCTAGATTATTTACTTGGCATCTATGAAGCGATTGCAACCGCATTTGTTAAAACCATTATAAACGATGATAAAGGAAAAAATAAGAACGTAGTTGCTTCTTCTTTGTTTTCCAAATGGAATCAGCTCAGCATGATGCTAGCATTACAGCCAGCACTGGTATCCCGCCGGATCCAGTAAGGCACGACACACACACACACACACACACACACAAACACACACACACCCACACACACACACACACACAAACACATCACACACGCACACACATCACACACGCACACACAAAACAAACACACACACACACACACACACACACACACACACACACACACACACACACACACACACGACGTTTTTTCACTTTACATTGGCATATGGCAAAGATATGAATGAATGCATTAATTATTAGCAGTATGATACAATATATTTAGAAACATAAACAGACAAACGTTTATTCGTGATAAACACAAAACGTCGACCGGTACAAAAAAAAGAACACGTCACGAAATTATTTCCTCAACAGGTATTATAGGGGCGCTTGGATACCCAATGTCTTTTAATTACATGTACCTCGTTCCGCATACATTAGAATTATAACTAAGAAATTAATATAGGTATAACAAAGAGAAATATTAATCTACACAATTTAATTAATTCGACTTTTGAAAACACTTTTCTTTAAAATTGCATGACGCGCAAGATTTTTCGAATTTTATTCGCCCGCTCATTTCAGAGAACGCAGACAAAACCATGGGGTAGAAACTGCCTCTAATCTTCCAGAAAGTCCATTCTACGCACAGGGGAAATATTTTTTGAAATCGTAGTGGTTCCGCAGTTTATCCATTGCATCATAATTATCATCATCATTATCTCCATCATCATCTTCATCATCACCAACCTTAACACGTCCACTGCTGGACATACTCCCCCAAAGCCACAATGACCACTCCTGCGCCACCCGCATCCAGCGGATTCCCGCGACCATTACCAGTTCGCCTGTCTACCGACGCTGCGCCTTTCAGTACGTGCTCGCCACTCAAGAACCTTTCCACCCCAACGGTGATCAGTTCTACGTGCAATGTCCACCCACTGCTGCTTAAGTTTAGCGATTCGGAGGGCTATATCGGTTACCTTGGTTGGCGGATAGCCTCATTTCTGATGCGATCAGGCAAAAGAAATCCCAGCATAGCCTTCTCATTCCTCCCTGTCGCCCATTATATATACAACTTACAAACATACAAATCTACAATCTCACAGACTTTTCGTTTTTATATTATTGGTCTATACCAACCTACCCTGACCTACCTACCTACCCTGTCTAATGAATGACATTTAATAATCTAATGCTGAATAGTATCATTCAATGCTCAAGATTATTCGTTTTTCATTTGATTTAAAATGTAGAGGAAAATAAATATTAAACTCCGCCATAAAACCTGTTTACCATTTATATGAAAGCCACCTATAAAAACATACACTAAAAGAAACGACAGAGATAAGCGAAACAGATGCTCTCGCATTTTATAAGATCATTTTATGTTATGAATAATAGTTCAGGTCGATTCACGAGAGCTGGCGCTGAAAAAATATGAAACTGTCATAAGTTTCATAGACATATATGCGCCAGCTACCTGATATATATATTAATTTTTTAGTATTTGTTCAAATTTATCTAACTGACTACTACTGACTACTGACTAAGTACCAAAACAATACTTTTTTGGTTTTTTTTTACCGGTACAATATGACTGTAATTTTACTTCCTCGTATATTTTAATTACTAATAAATTCTAATTAAGTACACATATATGCAGGAATTGGCGCGACATTTTAATATAACTTTTTCTATGACAAAATGACAATTGAATTAATAACGCTTGTTTGAAAAGTAACGCCATCAGGATGAGGTCCACCATAGCTCAACGAGATAGCGCAGCAGTGTACAAAAACAGCCGCCAATAGGAAGAGATGCGTAAGCGAGGGTAGCAATGCTATTATTGGTGGATTTTGCCTCGCACACGGCTCCGCTACCCCGCACAGCTCTGGTGGATACTTACACTTACCCCTCTGGTATACTATACGGTAGCCTAGTGGTTGCCAAACGGCGGTCGTGGGTTGAATCCCGGCTCGTACCAATAAGTTGTTCGAAACTTTGTACGGAATATCATTTAATATTTACTTTAGCTTTTAGGTGAAGGAAGAACACGGTTAGGAAACCTGCATATATCTGCGAAGAAATTCAAAGGTGTATGTAAATTTCCTAACCCATATTGGGTCAGCGTGGGGACTACTGCCCTTTCCCTCTCATCCATGAGAGGAGGCCTGTGCCCCGCTGTGGGACGTATATCTTAGGCTGATTTAAGTATTCGTTATATAACGCGCGCAGATAAAGAATGGATCTGAAAATGGCGTCCCGCTCGCATGCGATCTCGCTCACACTATACTCACACTATCGCTGACTATACTCACACGGCTATAGACAGCGATAGGGTGTGACCGAGATAGCATGCGAGCGGGACGCCATTTTCAGATCCATTCTCTATCTGCGCGCGTTATACTAGCTGCGTAATATCTGTGCTGATTTGGATTCATAAACATGTGTCAGAAATTATGCCAAAAATAAGTGGGTTTAATTAAACTTTCGCGAGATGGCGTTGGTTGGGAATAAATTAAGAAAATGTAGTAAATGTTTATGGAAAATAGTTTCAGTTTTTTTAGTGAAGCAAAACTTTTTAAATTATAATTGATACTATAAAATAAGTTTAATCTACACTACTACAGCTTGATCATAATACAAGTTTAGATCAATATGTATTTTCTTATCATGGTGATGTTTCTTTTCAATCATCATGAATGATTAGACAATTATAATTGAAACTATAAAATAAGTTTAATCTACACTACTACAGCTTGATCATAATACAAGTTTAGATCAATATGTATTTTCTTATCATGGTGATGTTTCTTTTCAATCATCATGAATGATTAGACGATTGTAATTAACGAACATGCTCACAATTTTTCACGAGAATCGGTTGAGAAATGCGACCTGTTGAAGGGACAGCCGGACAGCCGGACGTATATGAAATGGAGAACTTTGGTCCCTTAATTGGCTCGCTCGTTCAATTATTAACAGTATATCGATATTTTCTCATTTTTGCAAAAAGACTCGAATAACTATGCAATCGTCAACTCCTAACTTTAATGAGCAGATAGATAGCTTTTATAAAAGTTTGTTTCAGAGAGGGTTAATTAATGAAACTTTTATGAGCTTCCCCGGTAGTTTTATTAGTTCCGTTCTAAAAATACGACGGTAGATGTGTATATGCGACTTCTAAACACGTGCAAGATCTATATATATATTTGACTGTGTGTTTTTGACATATATTATAGTTGCCACGTCTATATTATACAACAACCCACAGTCCCCCCCCCCCATGTGGGTGTCGGGTTAGAATTTAACCACCCTCTATCTGACTCGTCAGCTGTCGTTAAAGTCGACTAAGGGTAAGGGAGCAGGGTTGAACTGCGTTGTGGGCGATGGTCTAGCCATCTATCACTGCGAAATCGCGTGTTGTCGATCTTTTATACCCACATTTATGCTAGAAGTGGCACTGGAATGTAAATATTGCGTCTGCCCTTTTCGGAATAAAGGCGTGAATCTACGTAGGTATGTATGCTCCGCCTAGCCTTTTTGGGACGAGTGCCGACCCATAAAATCATTTTAATAACACCAATGCTTGCCATTGTTTGTTTGCGTAAGGGTCTCCCCACACTTTATCGACGCGGAATCAGCGTTAGCCGATCAAAAAACTCTTTATGTCCACGCAATAAGAGTAAAAAGGCGTCGATCGGCTCGGCCGACGCGAAGCGACGTCCATCGACGGGATTACGAACAAAATACGAGGAATGTGGTACAAACTACTCGGCGAAAGCCGATTACGCGTCGATAGGTGTGGGAAGACCCTAAGTGGCAGTCAAGCAGCCACATTGCATGTGGAACCGATGGCCTTTGGGGTGGAAAGGTTCACGAGCGGCGACCGCAACCGGCAGGCGCAGCGTGCCTAGACCCCCCCACAAGGTAAACTGATGACCTGCAGGTTCCCAGTTTCTGAACTATTTCGAGCAAATTGGTGATGGGATATAAAAGTATGGATGTCATTAGTAACCCCTTTTAAGGATACTGACGTATGTATGTGTGTAATGTTTAATGTATGTTTTGTTGTTACAGGTAACTACTACTTTCAGGATCGTATAGAAGAGTTTCAGGTAGTTATAGTAACTATTAAAGGGCGTCCACACACTATTTGACATTCGTCGATTGGTGTCGACTATGGTAGAATAAAGTATTGATGTGACAGCTCGTGACATCAGCGTATCTACGTCATCAGCATCTTAAAAATGGCGGACTGTCAGTGTGTTGCCATTGTTTTAATTAGTAATAGTTGCATTACTTTACTTGCATGAGAGCACAAAGTAATCAATATTTAGGGGAGGCCCGGGCAAAACGCATATGTTAAGGAAAAGTTTTAAAATTAAATACACGTATGTAATCAATATAATTCTTTTTACTTTTAATTTGTACTTTGTTGCTGGAACTGGCTTTAGTTTTGCTGGAATTATCCGTCTTGCCCATATTCGTTTTGCCCATCATGCCAATATTAGATCGATAAACAAAATTCAAATGTTACTTGTAGGTTATGAATAAAATGGTTATCACAAATTAAACTTAAATTAATATGCCATTGAACAAATAAAACTTATAATTATACACTAGATACATAGTAAAAAAGTTGATTTACAAACCTTTGCGAAAATCTTAACAAAACAGCACAGATTCTTTTCTTTTCTCTTTAAAACAAACGAGCGCTTCCATTGTTTTGGTCAAACTGTCATAGCGTCGCCGGCCGCATGCCGAATCATGACAGGGAGTGTCAAAACGCCATCTATTACCGATATTTAGAAAAATCAATTATTCTTCTTACCCGCATTATGCGTATTGCCCGGGCTTCCCCTACGTAAAACGACTAATTGTTTTTTCCCCTCAAATAATTAATACACCTATGTAGTTAAGCTACACTCGCGGACAAAGAATACGGGTTAGTAAAATACCGTCGTATTTCCCAAAATAGTGCAAAGTTGTACAGTTTTTTTTATTCCTGATCATAATTTTTATTTAATTTTACATCTAAACTGCAAAAATAACAATAATAAAATAACGTTACCAGGTTTACGTCGAACTCGCAAAAACCCAAGAAAAAAACAACGTTAACGGAGCGAGATATCGCAAAAGTCGTAACTTTTGGATATTGATATTTTTATGATAGGATCACGGAAATTGCTACTACAATTGGGTATTATGTAAATAAAACTAATGTTAAATATTAAAAGAAACCTGTTGCAGTTTTTTAATTTAGGGTGACGCGAAATTTTTGACCGCGAGTGTTTTGTTTTGAATCATCCATAGCAAAACTCTTTATTTGTATGGATCATGATCATGGTCATGCACAATGGCAACATTTGTGTGACGTAGGCAATACACTCGTACATCGTCGGGAATTACTTACCTTATTTTATTTTGCCATGGTGACGACCTTCTCATTTGCGGATCCTGCTGCTGGTCGATTGCGCAACTCCTCGGACGTACGTCAGGTTGATCTAAATGTCATTTTTGTTTGGGCAAATGACAGTTGAGTTCTCGTAACGTTACATAATAACTTTGGATGTAATTAAGGGGAGGGTAGAGGGATGGACTTTCATTGATTAATCTGTCGTTATTAAATCACTCAAAATATCTCAGATCATATTATGAAATGACACACATCTAAAATATTTTATCCTTCCACCTCGAAACAGATCTTAATAGGAACTATAACGAAGTTTCAAGTCTATTACCTACGTCTAAATTGGCTCAGCTGCGCGAAATTATAAAACTCCTGGCTAGGCAGCCTAATAAAAAAGGTAATAAAACCGGAATCCTTGTAAGTGAAGAAATATAGTCGTCGGTTGGTTTTGGAACAGAGTACAGGAGAAGAGAGTTCACTTTTACAACACTTATATGTACCTACTAGCGACCCGCCCTGGCTTGGCACGGATACTATATTATACATTATAAACCTTTCTCTAGGATCACTCTATTAGAAAAAACTGCATCTAAATCCGTTGCGTAGTTTTAAAGATCTTAGCATACAGTATAAGGACAGACAGCGGGAAGCGGCCCTGTTTTATACTATGTAGTAGTAGATGATGACTGAAGTCTAGTCAGCCAGCGAAGAAGCAAAGTAGTTGATAATGCTTTATTATGTAGGACGATGCGGCTAGCGAGTCAAAACAATTGAATTTTATTTTAATATGATAGTGCCCTTCACTTGTTCTCTTTCACCTACGAGACGAGAATTTTACCCAGCAGTGGGACGTATATAGACTGATGTTGTTGATGATGATGATGTTATAGTGATGCATATTATACCGAAGGGATTGCATCAATGAAGTTTGCCGAATATTTATTTCATATAAATGATGCTTAATCTATTCATTAAGATCAGAAACTCATAATTTAAATAAAAAGTTTTCGAAGCCTTAATAAAGACGATTGTTGGGATAGTCCGTCGATTAATTCCATCCGGTATAAGTTCATAACAGTTAGAAAAAGTTATGAACTTTTAAAAACTACTGATGGAAAAGACAAATAGTGAAAAAGAGAGAGAGCACTTCTTTAGTTTTTTGCCTACTTAGGATTAGTTTGTTTGATGAACTTACCTTCACAACTGAAAGACTGACTATCGTGGGATTGTGATAGTATCCTATCAGGTTTTTTTTTCTGAGGCATATATTATTATACCTACCTACGTTAGGTTAGGTTAAATTTATTATTATTATAACATTAGAATTTTTCCGCAAAAAATTAGCTATATCAAATAGCACGCTATATGAAACGATGTTATATCACTCCTCTGTTCTTCGCTGCAAAACACCGTGTATGAAGGGTTCCCTACAAATTACACTTCTGGTACTTTACGACGCGCAATCTGTCTTGTCTCGGAGACGAAGCAGACTAACAGATTTTAGCACAGATTACACTGAAGCCAGTTAAGGTACGATGGACAGGAATTTAATTCGGTTCCTATCTCTGAAAGATTATCACGAATTCTTAGACGAATAGCGATAAAGGTCCAGTTGTAAGAGACGGCCACTCTGACACTAATTTGCTTTAGATGCCTTAGTGGTAGGATGGTGTCACAGAAGCACAGATTTTTAGAGAAGGTATCATACCTTTGCACCTATTGTGTCGTTTAATAATACATTGTTTGAGTTAAAGGCCCAATTTGTTTTTTTTATATTGACAAAAGTAGTCAAATGTGAAAAAAAAGTAGTCAAATGTTGATTTAAACTTTACGCTACGCACTGAGCTGGTCAATCGCACACTTTCAATCTTAACGCTATAATAAAGTTTTAAGTATTATCGTTTACCTTACATTGATCGCTGGAGGCTCGAGTGTTTTTATAATAATGCATGCTCCATCCATGGCATTATAAAAACACTGAACGCTCACGTTACTCTCAAGTTAGCACAATTCTGAGAAGGTATTCCATTCAAACCATATAAATGCCGTTATCTAAGGTTGTAAGGCATCTAAGATCACCGAAGGATGTTGTCCCCTTTCAATCACCTGGCTTTTACAAGATTGACTGCAGCTGTGGGAGACCAATCGAACCATCGCCGAAAGGGCAAGGAACATATCGCGGCTGTCAACAATCGGCAGGTGAATAAGTCTGCAATAGCCGAGCATTTACTGGCGTCAGGACCAAACCACTGGATTGAGCTTCATAAACTGAAAGTCCTATATCTACAGAACGTTATTTCTATAGCAGGAAACTACGTGAAGCTGTTGAAATCAGAAAACATAGTAATTGCAACCAGGATGACGGGTTGATTTCAAATGCAAGCGTGAAAAATACATTATCAATTATATCTCCAGATAGGTTAGATTAGTGTTGTGTGCCGGGATAACCCCAAGTACAAGCCCTTAAATAAGACAAAGAGCGGGCGGGTAGTTCGAAAACCCGCGCAGCAAGAAGATACCCGCTTAAGCCACGACCAAGGATGTAGTGACACAATCCGAAACGTCGGGAGGCCTCAAAGAGAAACAAATGGTACGACTTTAGAATCGTTGTCATCGAGTTCATGGCTCATTTTTTTTATAGATTCTACTCATTAAAAGATGATTCCTGACCAAATTTCAAGTTGTGAAACCCCTTGGTTTTTGAGAAAAATTTTTTTAAAGTTTCCATATAAATTTACATGGATGGCGTCATTACGTGTGTATTTTGACGAGAGTTTGACACACTTTTTTTTCAACCCCGTTTTTCCAAATACGTGAATTACCAAATCTTTATTACGCGTAATACCTAAGACAGGTCGGTACACATACGCTTTGCTCGCTCGGCTCGCGCCTCGCACGCTAGGGTCGCGGGACACCTAACACTCCTCCTCGCTTCGCTCGTCGTCGTACTTACACGGACCTGCCTTAGAGTATGTCGAATTAACCTTTTGCGTTTTTGGTCATATGCGTCGGGACGAAAACAACTAACAGATACCTACATTTATTATATTATATTAAATATTAACCGTAATTGATTAAAAACTTACCTAAAAAACATCTACCAATATCAACACGAATAAAGGAACGCGCACAAGTGTCATTGTCAGTCAAAATCTCCTCGAAATACACAGTAAATAATGGAAATTTATACGGAAAATTAAAAAAAATTAGCCATGAACTCGATGACAACGATTCTTAAGCTGAGCCTAACAAATAAGTTATTTATACGCGATCAAGTCCCGGTAAAAATAATGTGTAAGAATCGTGAAAGTTTAAATAAATATATTAAACACTCTCTCAACACGTAACCAATATCCCAATTGATTCCTGAAAATAACCCGTAACCTGACAACTGATACTCGGAACCTTTCAACCGTCATTATAACACGATATTGGAATTTCACCGGGAAATTGTTTACGATTCCCGAGCCATAGATGTTTAGGGGCTCTGACAGACATTGATTTGTTAGGCGATTACTTTTGACGGGTAATCAATAAACACTTTTCTCGCGGAAAGTGTGTTTGTTATTTATCTGATCGATAGAAATACAATTGAAAAGAAAGACGGGTTTTAAGATTAACGTTGACTCTCCATACAAATGTAGTTAGTTTCTCATTTTAAAACAGCATACAGGAAGAACACATAAAACTTTTTATGCACAATTGGATCCGCCATATGTAGATCGGAAACTAGTTTGTGTTACGATAAATTATAGTGTAACAACCAATACAAATGATTACAATTACAAAAAAAAGCGGCCAAGTGCGTGTCGGACTACGCACAACAAGGGTTCCGTGCCTATTAAAAAGGTCATATCGTTACTGAAATCTTATGGCACTTACGCCCTTTTCTTTAAGGAAGATAGTTTTTTAGAAATATCTCGAAAACCTATGAACCGATCTTGTTCAAAACGATTTTCGCTGAGAAGAATTTAATAAGCCCTATCTATGTTCATGATCTAAACACATGGTTCAAAAATTAGAGGGGGGGGGGACACAATTTTAGTGACTTTCGGGACGATTATCTCCGACTCTATTCAATTAATCAAAAAAATTGCTGAAAAACCCTATATTTATTTTGAATGGCCTATCGATTGATGTGCCACATGTGGGCTTGCATTGAATTTTTTTTTTGCCTTTAAGTTTTATGTATTTATTTATTTATTTATTTATTGACAAATACATTTACGTGACATTACAGTAATAAACAATGCGTCACGAAACCAAAACAACAAATAATACTATTTAGGCGACGAAACGGCGTGGCCCCGTTGCATCGTCGTCTCCGGTGTAGGATTCGGCAGATTGCCCCAGAACCGTCGAAACACTATACCCTTCGGCCAGAAGTCAGCACATGCGACGGTCTCCCGCAGCGGCCGCGGCACGCGCACCACAAACGAGCTGAAGTGCACATAGTGGCGCTAACGCAGCTGGAACACCCTCAGCGAAAAGCCGGTCTTCTGACGAACGTACTCCGCCATATCATCAGCCGTGGCGGAGTAATGCAGGCGCGATACATATAGCGCCTTGCTCGGTGTGGCAACCCGAAGACAGGATCCAACCGGTTCGGCAGTACCACACTGTCTCTTGCGCGGCTTGCGCTTCCTCGACACCGTTGTAAAACCCTCCTTATCCACATCGGTGCGCGGGGGCTTCTCCTTTGGAGGAACCCGAACTTCACGCGCTCTTGAGGGCGCGTCTCTCCGGTCGGCTGTATGTATGGAGTGCACCCCTAAAAAAATTTTTTTTTACTAAATTAATTACAAAACTATGAAGCGGTTAACAAAATACACCTATCCTTAAAATGTTATTCAAACACACCTTAAAGTTTTCGAGTAATTTTTTTTTTAAATATAAGTGGACAATCTTACACAATTCGAACCAGTCCCATAGTAAGCTCAGTAAGGCTTGTGTTATGGGTACTAGACGACGATATATATAATAGATATAAATACCCAAATACATAGAAAACATCCTAGACTCAGAAACATAATATATTCATGCTCATCACACAAATTTTTGCCCTTACCGGGACTCGAACCCAGAACTGTGACATACGGACGCACAGACGCACGCGTTGTCACTATGAATCCATAATTAGTAGGGGAAGGCAGTTATTGGGTTTCATTTTTAGATTGACCAAGGGTTTCAAAAGGCCGGGTAGTTTGCTAACGCTTTTCTTTAGTTTAGTCAGAAGTGTCCTTGAGTACGGTTCGCCGATTTGGTCTCCGTACTACTCGGTACACACCAACAGCATAGAACGAGTACAAAAATATTTCTTGAAGATTCTAGTACTCAGGTATAACCTCGGGCGAACATATAAGTCATACTTTAGTAGGCTGAAAAAATTTAGTATTCCTACACTGGAAGCCCGCCGCAAAATGTACGACTTTTTATACTTGCACAAAATTTTGCATTCTAACATCGATTCAACTAGTCTGCTCTCAGCCCTAACCTTTAACACGCCCCGTTTCAGAGGTCGCGCCTGCAAAGTATTTTCCCTAAGAGTATACAGAAACAATACATCTTTCTATAATCCAGTCATAAGGATGTGTCGTCAGTACAATGACTTGGCTGCTTATAATAATAATAATGTCCTAGTTGATATATTTGATCCACGCATTGCTAAATTCAAAAAGACCTTAACGGACGTCCTCTTCTCTACTCACCCTGAATAGTACTAAGTTGTAACTTTAATTCTTGTTTAAGATTTGCTTAAGTTCGTTTCAGACGTTTTTAACACTCTGAACTTGTGGACATTCTTTTTATGACTTATGCTTACTCACTGGTTAAACGTGTGATATTATCATATTAATATTCAATGCAGATTCGTCGCAGTTGCTTGCATATGCGCTAACCTGTTGATCACGCTGTGTGCACTTGCCTTGGATGTCATGCTAGTCTATAAGCTATTCATAATGAATCATTGTATCTTATAATGTATGATGTCTGGAAAGTGTACCTAATAAATAAATAAATAAATAAATAAACAGACAGACAGACAGACATGACGAACCCATAAGGGTTCCGTTTTTTGTCATTTGGCTACGGAACCCCAAAAACGATATGATACAGAGAGATAGAATTTAATGGAAAAATAAACCACCTTCGTCTGCAGCCCCAGACAGGACTCGAACCTGCAATCCCTCTATTGCCGGTAGAGTGCTTTAACCACTAAGCTTAGAGGATAGTGACTGAAATCGCGTATATTTCAACTAAGTATATTCCTGCCACGAATAGCGACCTCTCTCTATACTCTTGAAAGGCTGTGACAGCATTTAGGACCACTCTAATGGGCGAGCTATGCGCTCCCTTCTATTAATCGAACCACATCAGGAAGTTTCTGATTAACGACAGAGATGGCGCTGATGTATATTTGTGTGTGTATGTGTAATATTTGAATAAATACCTTGTTTCAATAAGAAGGAAAAAAACGCCTTTTATTTAAAATTTATCTTTTTATTAGCAGCGTTACTAATTTGCGACTAGGTCGTTTTGTATTAGATTGTCTCAAATATTTATTTTATTTATAATTTTATCTTCATTACTCTATCTGAATCGATGCGAGTGAGATCCGTAGGAAGCATTTTCACGCTCATATCGCGTGTCGGTACAGGTAGGAGAAAGTCAAACTCAAAGTTATATATGCTTCAAGGCATAGCACACATTCACCTATATTTACAAGTATTATCGGTAAACTACCGGTTTGAAAAGAAAACCTTTGCCTCGAGAAGAACCAGCTTAAAAAACTCTGCTCGAATATATAATTTCAGTATTACAGTGATAGGGAGGCCTATGTCCAGCAGTGGACGTCTTTCGGCTGATATGATGATGATGATGATTACAGTAATTGGGTCAATTTTTGAACAAGACGTTTTTTCGACATTTGTATGGTTTTTTTTATTTTTTGTAATATTAGATTCGTACCGACAGCGAGAGGTAGGGTTTTTAAAAAGAAAAAATATGGTGCATGAGGCACCACTGTGCTTCTAATGGTTAGCTAGATATTGATGGTTTAAAATCACCGTGCCATACCAATGTCGTCAGCGCCATACAAATGTCGACAGCGCTATACAAAAGTCGATATAATGCCATACAAATGTCGATTCTGCCATATAAATGTCGATAGCGCCATAAAAATGTCGACGAGTGCCATCAAAATGACGATTTTGCCATACAATTGTTGAAACAGCTTAACATATTTGTACAATAAAAAAACTCACTATTTCGATATAGTATCTCCGGTTTATGGTTTATGATGGTCGTTATATTGTACTATTACTTATTCTGTGATTATATTCCAAAATATTAAAAATCACTTAGATTTTGTTTTGAATCGACATGTGTATGCCCACGTTCGACATTTGTATGGCCAAAAAAGCCGTACGAATGTCGCCATACAAATGTCAACATGAATGTTTTTTGGCGATCCTTCGTACACTATTAATTGAATTCACTAATTAGTTACACACGAAACTCTTACCCCATATTGCTAACCTTTGTTATGAAAGACACATTTTTATTTCAATCGTATATTAATAAATTAACGCCCATACAAATGTCGTGATAGCCGTACCAAAATACATCGTATCAAGAAAGCCTGTTTCCTCCTTCGAAAATACCGGCGCTCTGCGTCCACTCCCGTTGCTGGTTTAAGCCCAACTAACCTGTCTATCGTATCGTAAAGTAAATGTAACGGTGGGATAATAAAAAAACAGATTTTAAGGGTTTTGAGCTTCAGTCCTAATAAATGGGTCGCGCGTGGGACAACTACAAAAATACTTCACTGGTTTTAATTTTTCACGCATTAAATTTGCAAGATATATTAATGAATACGCTAATAAATTTTCTTTATAACAGTACAAGTTGTTTATTTATACGTTGCCGTAGTCTAAAGTTATGAATTTTTGTTTGAGCAAAACCGCAAGTGGGACACGCAAAAAAGCGGTAAATTTCGCTGTTTTACGATTTGAAATACATTTTTTCTCAAAATCAATGAATGTTTAAGGTATTTTTATATATATTTTAAGTACTTTATAACACACGGAATACAAATATATATGAATAAATACTCCATGTTAATCAGACTTGAAATTATGGCCGTGGGACAGCAAAAACAGCTCGTTTGAAAATTGACCCAATTATACAACTGCGTTGCTATAGTAGAAAGACTATTTATTATGCAATAGATTTCTCGAGCAGGACTTTATGCGATCAGGCGAAAGCGGGAAGCATCTATTCTAAACCGCATCCGATGCAGCGACAACAGGATACACAAGGTCATCGATTTTTATTGTGTATTATTGACATTTTTAGGGTTCCGTTCCCAAAGGGTAAAAACGGGACCCTATTACTAAGACTTCGCTGTCTGTCCGTCTGTCCGTCCGTCTGTCTGTCACCAGGCTGTCTCTCAAGAACCGCGATAGCTAGACAGTTAAAAATTTCACAGATGATGTATTTCTGTTGCCGCTATAACAACAAATACTAAAAACAAAATAAAATGAATATTTTAGGTGGGCTCCCATAAAACAAACGTGTTTTTTTTGGCGTTTTTTTAGATAGGTTTGGAACCCTCCGTGCGCGAGTCTGATTCGCACTTGGCTGGTTTTATACTTATTTATTGTGTCTATACCGCTTAAGTAAATAATTTGTGAACGTAAATGATTTGATTTGTAAAGGATATTTGTATTGTACCTACTCGTATAGGATATTTGTAATTGTATGGAATTTTAAGATTCTGAAATAACTCTTATTTTATTCCTTTTTTTTATCATACTTATATTATAAATGCGAAAGTTTGGATTTTTGGATGTTTGTTACTCAATCGCGTTCAAATGGCTCCACCGATTTGTTTTAATTTTGCACGAAGATAGTTTCTAGCCTGGATCAAAATAAAGGATAGTTTTATCCCGGGTCCATGCAGACAAAGTCACGGGCGGAAGCTAGTCGGGATAGTCAGGATTTAAGTAGTCCTTCTTGCTCACTTTAACAGTTTGAAGATTCTACTGGGTGTTTTTATACATTTGCTTTAATTTGAAGGGCCGATTCTTTACATCTTATGTTGATAATTTCTCAAAGAAACGTATGTGCTAACTCGCACCGTTTTTTAAAAAAAAACAAATCGAAATTTAATCACTAACTTAAGTTAAACCAGTGTAAAATCTTCTAATTCATAACCAAATATTATTTTCTTGTACGTCATTTTAAGCAATTGCACTACCAGTGAGCTAAATTTATTAATGAGCTGTCAATGCTGTCACGCACAACGCAACGTACTGACGTAGTTGACAACAAATTGAAGCTAACTCGTCCTTAACTCTAAAAGACCTTTTACAAAATAGTCTGCAAGTAAATATTAAATTACTTTGTATGAAACCTGAGAAAAACATTATTTTTCGAATACCGTTAAACCTATATACGGGATAACTTATATAAAAAAGCACTGTGTCGAAGTTAAAGCAAATGAATAAAAACACCCTGTATATTGATCTATAATTTCTCCCCGACTAGTTGGCTGTTTGCATACCCTAACGATTAAATCAACTAAATAACATTCACCGTGCACAGAATTTCTCAGTATAGCTTCCCTTTGATAAATTAGCTCCACCACGTCAATTTCTTAGATGTAATCGATATGTTGTCAATCAACTAATTAGGTATACGTTTCTGTCTCGCCTCACCTCACTTCCGTCCGGTTTGTCTTGACCCTCGGATTCCTAACAACTGCGCGTGTTCAGAGGTCAGAATGGTATTGGTTTCTTTAAGCGCGTGTAAGCGTGTAGCTATATTGGCTGTTCATGGTCGGTTGCGGTTAAGATTAATCAACTTGTGTATATAGCCCTTACAAGGTAGAGCTTGAGCCTTGCCTTTGAGAACGGGTGAAATGAGTCCTCCCTTCTGGGCAAGGAAGCGTGCGGGGAAAAATAGTTTTACTGTCATTCGGCATAAATTGTAATAATTGTATATTATCATTTTGAAATTGGCCCAAAATTGTATCTACCTACACTCTGAAGTGGTTTTGGTAAAAATTAACTGTGTCTTTAGTTTTTATGGCCAACTTTTTCTTGTTAAACAGAATCTAGAACAAATGGAATTTGTCTAGTATAAAGTAGGTATTTAAATGAGAGAAAAATATTTTTTTGGAAGAATACGGAAGTACCACACAGGTGTTACATATTTTAGACATATAGTGGAAATGCCCTTACATTCAATATTTGACAAACTATGTATGTTATTCATATGTCATCATTGACGATTATTGTACTGGGATGACGGCTGTCAAATATCAGCTGTAAAAAAAATCTTAGTTCCAGTATTCAGCCAAAGCAGCATGCAAATGTTTTACAAAACTAATAATGTTTTACAATAAACTATCTTCATCTTTATCTTTAATTATAATTAAAATTAAGGTTTGAGTACCACGGTCTTCCTGATTTCGTCCACCCATCGAGCTGGTGGACGACCGACGATCCCCCAAAGAGAGCCACAATTACCGGTCTTGCGCCACCCGCATCCGTCCCTTTGTTATATACATATAACAAATGTTATATACAGAAATTCTAAACAAATGCGTCCTTTCTATGGAATCCTGGGTCTCAGAGGGCTTTTAAATCGTATTCGACTCAATTAAGCTAAACCGCACGAAAACGTTTTAAATTCACTCTCGAGGGATCATTCCATGTTCAGATATGTTTTCATAATTCGCATTTGATGTGGTTTCGGTCAACATCTCGAACCTGTGGGTTGGGTATGTTAATAATATAATTAGATTACGTAAATTGTCTTTAAGTTGGTTCTCAGGAACGTGTTCAGTAGCTACCTAGGACGACATATTTTATCAGTTGGTCAACTTAAGGCTCGGCCAAACACACGGCGCACGGTGCGATGCGGGCGTGACTCGCGGCCGGACACAGCATGCGCGCGCGGAGGGTCGCTCATTCCTTCCGAAGCCATAGATCAGAGTCATATAAAACTTTATGATCTCTTACGAGATTAACTAATTTTCCTTTATCCATAATCACAACCATAGAATAACTAATATTTGATCCAGCGTGGCTGTGCGTGCCGCCGCGTCCGCGCCGCGCAGCGCTGCGCCCGCGCCGCGTGGACGCGCGGGACCGCGCGGCGCGGGGCGCGACAGAAGCGGGCGTGATGCCGGCGGGGCGCAGTCTGTTTGACGTCGCTAACCTGTTAGCATGTATTTAAGATTTGAGTTGTCCACGCTCCCTAGACAGAGACACGCTGATGCCTTCCGCCCACGAGAAAAAGTGATGTAACACTCTTCGGGAATCCCTGTTTTGGACAAATTTCGATAAATACCTAACTTAGTGAAGTTTTATTAAAATTTCATAAAGTGATATTTTAGATGAGATACAATACTATAGTATTAGCTTGATTCTGTCGAAAAATAATTTACGTCACACCTGGCCATAATGCGAGTTTTACTGCACGCTGCGCGTACGGGAAAACTCGCATTGTGGCCAGGTCTTCACGTAAAATTTTGTACTCAACACGGGCGGTAATTCGTAAAGCCCCAGAGCGCATATTTATGGCCCTCACCTTCGGTTCGGGCCACAAACACCTGCGATCTGGGGCACTTACGAATTCACCGCCCTAGTTACGTAATGTACTATTATCGTTTGAGTAGGCTGAGTAAAAAAGGGAAAATACAGACCCAAATTTGGAGATTTTTTCTATCGAGGAAATTTTAAGCAATCATGCATCGATAAAATCAGATAAACAATCATAATTATAGTCAAAAATCATATATATGAAAATCGTTCGTAAGTATGTCTGGTTGTCCAGCTGTTCTCTACAGGTCGCATGTCTCAACCGATTCTCGTGTTTTTTTTTAAAGGGTTGACACGTTTTACAGGTCACAGAGCCACCAGTGTTATATTAATCTAACTCTGTCGTAAAGCAAGTTCTAAATATAAGTATTTATGTATATTACGATATCGTTTTTTGTCGATTTTGGACCCCCCTATCATCATCCTGTTATTCCTTGAAATGGACCCTCCCCGCCTAATAAAATGGCTAGCATCATCCAATGACCAGGCCCCCCACCCCCTATTTTGAAATGACGTAATATATGAACAGCCCTTAACACTTTCGCAACCAACCAAAACCCAAATCTCGTACACCGTAGGTACTTCAACCATTTTTTCAAATAATAATAATAAATAAATCAACCTATATACATCCCACTGCTGGGCACAGGCCTCCTCTCATGGATAAGAGGGAACGGGCAGTAGTCCCCACGCTGGCCCTGTGCGGGTTGGGGACTTCTTGAATTTCTTCGTGAATGTCTGCAGGTTTGTATGCGTGGGGACTACTGCCCGTTCCCTCTCATCCATGAGAGGAGGCCTGTGTGTATTACTGAGTTTCATGTTGACATTTTAATAAATGTATATGAAAATACCTGTATACTGTGGTATATTGCTAAGCAGGGCTCATGAACATAATACAATTGACAAATACATTAATATAATTAATTCACGCGGGTGGAGCCGCGGGCACGTCTAGTAACTAATATTGTTAACTATAATATTTTACCGTTAACGGAGCAGCCAACGTCGACACTGCCGAGCCCCTCCAACAAAGAGTTAATGTATAGGTTAAACAGTCTTGGCGAGGTCAAGCCACCTTGCCTGACTCCACAGTCTAACCCAAATTCATTGGAGAAAGTCAGCCTATTTTGCAGAATTTGACTGATTACTGTACCAAAACTTCAACAAGTTGACAATATCTTCTAATTTTCTAATTTCTGCCATAAAACTTTGTACGACACCAGGTCGAATGCCTTCGATAAGTCCAAGAAGCATGCGTATACTGGCGTTTTCCTTGTCACATAATACTGAACGGTATGCTTCAACCCTAGTATAGCTGTCTCAGTCGAGAGCCCGGTACGTAAACCAAACTGCGCCTCGCCAAGGCTGATATGTTCGCTTAGGACACGGTCTAGCAAACCATCCAGCACCTTTGCAACAACCGTAGCCAGTGATATGGGCCTTTAGTAGTTCTTGTCGGAGGCATCGCCAGTTTTATTCTTTACAATGGGTACGACTACCGTTTTGGCTGGTGGAAGGTAGGCATGCCCTAAGCACAAACACATTTAAAATAACATTGACGTATCGCCGACCTGACGCGACGCCATTTTGGTTTACGTATTTGGCATTCGTTATTTTACTCGTATAGTGATCGGATGTTTTCAGTGCGTGTTCTCTCGTTTTTAGCACGTCACGGATTATCCATTCATTGTGTTACAGACGCTTTATCAACAAATAGAAGTACCTCCCAATCGTTTTTTTTCGGTTAGTACCGGTTGTAGCACATCACTATTTATAAGACGTAAAAAACTAGCAATACATGAAATGTCATTTTAGTCTACAGAATAAAAAAATTGACTAGTGTGCTGAGAAATTATACATATGTGTATTTAAAAATATGCCCTCAATTAATGGACCGTCTCCTCAACGATTGCATGCGATTCATTTTCGGCCTCTGTAAATAATGATCACGTTTCCTTTTTTGGCCGCCAACTTAACTGGCTCTCCATTCACCGTCGTAAGGCCCTTAGATTACTTTGTACTTACCCTTTTTAACTCCTGACGCAAAAGAGGGGTGTTAGAAGTTTAACGTGTCTGTGTGTCTATGTGTCTGTGTATCTGTCTGTGGTAGCGTAGCTCCCTAACGGATGGACCGATTTGAATGCGGTTTTTTGTGTCATAGATAATTTTATCCCGAGTGTTCTTAGCCATGTTTCATCAACCCGCCTAGCGGGCGCCTACGCCGTAGTCGCTTTCCGCTACATACGAGGAAAACCACATGATCGGCTACGAGCGTAGCGCGTAGCGATTCTTGGTAGGGAAAGTGTTAAGCCATAGTGTCATAAGTGTCATGAGCATTGACGCCATATTTATAATTAGCTGCCCGTGCTACCCCAACTCCCGCGTATAATAATACGAAGAACGCAAGAAAAGCTGCAGGATAAAAATGTAGTCTGTGTCTATCTGGAAGGTCCAATCTATATACTGGTGAGCATTGCAATTCAGCGAGGGAATCCCTCCAGGGACTTTTTTAATAGATTTAGTTTAGTTTTTATTTCATTTATGGTAATTATCATCTTGTGTATACTTTAGAAAACATATACGTACATATTGATTTTAATACTTAAGTACATAGAAAACATCCAAAACTTTCAATATTCATGGTCATCAGACTCATCACACAAATATTTGCTCTTACCGGGATTCGAACCCAGGACCTTCAGCTTCGTAGGCAGCGTCACTACCCACTAACCTAACCGGTTGGCCGAATTAATGTTAGAAATAAAGTTTTAAGTCCTTTTGCCAGTTGTCTGGCACAATAAAACAGCAGATGGCGTTCAAGATATGTGCGGGGCATCCTTTGTACAACTGTAGTTGCTTTACAAAAAGGGCGAGCGATCCTTTCAGGGCGTTTGTGGAGCAGGCCATATACAACTGGCGTAATAGGGTTGGCAATTTCATATAGATTGGTTTAGTTTTTTTAGGTTTCCTCGGAAGTCCCTCCCTTGTTGTGACATAGTTTTTTTTAGTTTTTTACTTTCATCGCAGTTGTAAAAAAATATATACAGTTAAAAACTCTTTATTGCATACCTCAATTAAGGGCACTGTACAAAACATAAAAAGAACCCTTTTTTTTTGTTATGACAATTTATTGTAATGTTTATATTTTCTTTCCATCTTGCTCTTCTGTTGAAGTCTGTGCCGGCAAGGCACATTGTATTGTAGCGATAAGATATTCTTAAATACGTGTATAAGATTAGCGATAGATTAAGTACGTGCGAGATGTATGGATGATTATGAATGTAGCTACTTGTATATATACTGTGTTAATCAATTAATAAATAACCAATGCATTGACAGTAGTTCAGAGTGTCTCTCTGAGTGTGGACTGCCATAAGCCCCTCTGGGGTGCAGTCCACACTCATCCTCTCTACTCCCCCATCAACATCGTAATTATTACCAGGCAGTGGACACGATCTCCAACCATCAACCTACTGCCGGCAAAGTGGTGACCCCGACGTGATCTACCAACAACTGCCGGCAAAAAGTCTACCATATGATTCCTTTTATTTGTAAGGATAAGAAACATCTGTAAACATGTCAATTGTAAAATAATGCAGCTGTAATATCGCCACGCCGTTTTTCTTCCCACGGATAGCGCAAAAGTCGACTACGGCAAATAAATATTAAATTCGCGTGGTGTCGAGTTAGCGTTACACTGCAATAAAAGGTTATCATCATCTTTAAACAATTGATAGAAGTGTCACTGGCTTTCATATTGCCTACCCCATTGGAAAACACAAGCGTGGGCTTTTTGGGAAAACCCAATAGTTATTGTGACTGAAATGTTATTGCTGAAATTTTTGCCTCAGTGCCGAACATTTTTGTTTTCCTATTTTGTTTTCAAAAGCTTAAGCTAAAGTTCTAACGTTTTTGTTTTCAAAGTGACACGGCTTTTAACTTCATGATAAACTTTTTCATTAAGATACATACATATTACTTACCTATAAATTTATTGAATTCAATTAACACTATAGTGGTTTTATGATTTTTAATAAAGTTGCACGTAACTTAATTAAATTGATAACTAAATGAAAAAAAATTGTTTAATATAAAGAACAAACATGTAAGTATATTACATTATAAATGTTTTTTTGTAAGTTTATATTAACATATATTATTAGTAGGAAATGTATTTTACTGAGATTGAGATATATTATAATATTACGATAAACTTTGATTTAATAAATAATAATAATTCAACTTTCTGCACCAGTCAACCGCAGGGCTATATAAAAAAGCTTATCGATCTGCATCAATAAGCTTTATAAAAATTATCAATATTTTTTTTCATTTAATAAATAAAAGACAAGGCAACCCTAGGCTTCTATCCCAGACGTTTATACGTCGACGATACATTTGGAGTACTCGCGCGCCTTAACAACTTCAGCCTCAGCCTTTGTGCTTTTAGTGTTCCGTAACAGCGCGGAATCTGATCCTCTACCGAGTTACGTCTGACCTAACCTAGAAGAGTAAGTGTAAAAACAGTAAAAATTGGTAGTAACACATATTGTATAGCCGCACTAAAGTAGTTTCATTAATACGACGGTAGTTGTTTTACAAAAACGTTTATTGACACAATGAATACAATTACTAACTAGACCGTACATGTAACTAGCGTTATAATCAACAATAATACACTGACCTGAATACAGTATCAGCAATCCACAAATTACCCAATTTACACAAACTCCGTAGCGCCTCGTGCCTCCAGAGACAGCACAACCACTCTCGGTGACTGTCGATAGACGAATGCCACCCCCCCTTTTGCAAGGCCGCTGAGCCACTCGAGGTGGGGTGACCGGTCACGTGTCAACCACGTGATCGGTCATTACAAATATTTAATATTATTTTATTAAGCTTATTTATCGAAAAAATGTGCTGTGCTTACTAATATTTATATATCAATTATTCGTTTACCTAACAATTGTTATAATTCCGTTTTAGATTGACAGTTGTATAGTAAACACAGCGCACTAGTGGAAGCCCCACAAGCCCAATTTCATAAGAAAACCGCAAATCGATGTACAGTTTAGTTGTTTGGCACACGCATACTAGAGGTCAAAAAATTTTTTTTGACCCGCATTTCCTAAAAAAAAATTCCTTAGGGGGGGATTGCCGGAACATTTTTCTTCTTGTATGGAAAAAAAAAAAATTTTTTCGGAAACCTATCGTGTGTAGTATCATATGAAAGGGCTTTTCGAAGCGATTCTAAAAATATACCACATGATTACATTTTAGCCATATTTTTTAAATTAAAATAAAAATTATTTTCAAAACATACCAAGTTTGGGCTCCTCCAGACACGATATGGCAGTTTTTTTAATTCAATATACCACAAATGATACATGATATCCTCATATCTAACTTTAAAAAAGCAATTTTGAAAATAATTGCATTAAGTATTTTTTTTAAATTTTTCAATATTACCAAATGACACAGTTCTACTTCAATACCTATTTGACGTGACTTATGGAAGTGTACTGCAGATTCGGTACATATTAATCATAAAATTATACGTAGTATCCATATATCTATGTCTGTTTGTGAATAAATATATCTTTCTTTCTTTCTTTTCTTTCTATATCCAACGGGAAATACCTCTTTAACCCTTTAACTGCGCTTTTTATCAGTTGGTATAGTTTGGTTAGTTTTTGTCACAAAATATCAAGGTTGGACTCTTTCAGATATGATATACCCAACTAATTAGGTTAGACATCAAGATATAACGTATCACAAATGATCCTTTATATGTTGATATCTAACCCCAAGAAAGTAATTTTGAAAATAATTTCAATTATTATCTCTTTATTATTATTATTATTATCATTTTTTATGTATATAATTTTTCAATATCTACTTTCTACTGGAATTGTATTGAACTGTGGTGTTTTGTTTATTATTGGTGTTACCTAAGTGATAATAACGAGCAAAAACGATAAATTATTTTCTCAGCCATCCCCCCCGCTCGTCCCTCAAGATCTGAGTTCCAATCGCGAGCTGCATTTAGTTAGCTGCCCATAGTCGCGGCGTTCGGTCGGTCATAGCGATTGATACGGCTATATACATAAAAAAATAAAAAAAAACTATATGAAATTATTTCAAAATTGCTTTCTTGGGGTTAGATATCAAGATATAACGGATCATTTGTCTTGATATCTAACCTAATTAGTTGGGTATATCGTATCTGCAAGAGTCCAACCTTGATATTTTTGTGACAAAAACTAAAAAAACTATACCAACTGATGAAAAAGCGCAGTTAAAGGGTTAAAGAGGTATTTCCCGTTGGATATATGGATACTACGTATCATTTTATGATTAATAAGTACCGTATCTGCAGTAGAGTTCCAAAAGTAACGTAAAATAGGTATTGAAGTAGAACTGTCACTTGGTAATATTGAAAGATTTAAAAAAAAACCTTCATGCAATTATTTTCAAAATTGCTTTTTGAGGTTAGATATGAGGATATCGCGTATCATTTCTGTTATATTGAATTTTAAAAAAATTTGCCAAATCGTGTCTGGAGGAGCCCAAACTTGGTATGTTTCGAAAATTATTTTTGTTTTAATTAAAAAAATATGGTTAAAATGTAATGACGTGGTATATTTTTAGAATCGCCTCGAAAAGCCCTTTCATATGATACTACACACGATAAGTTTCTGAAAAAAAATTTTTTTTTTCCATACAAAAAGAAAAATGTTTCGACACTCCCCTCCTAAGGGAATTTTTTTTAGGAACTGCGGGTCAAAAAAATTTCTTTGCCCTCTAGTATGTGTGTGCCAAACGGCTAAACTGTACATCGATTTGCGGTTTTTTTAAGGTGCAACGTCACTGACGAATTCCATACAATTTTCGTTCGGACTAGACGTCTAATCTATCGATGTCAGGAACTTGAAATTGTGATATTTAGATAATATATGACCCTCTTCTCCCGCAGTTTGAATAAATACACGCAAAAACCAGTAATATTCAAAATATAGTCATTTGAAATTCATAAAATTTTACTCCGAGCCTTGTATGTGTGCGTGAGTTAGACACTGTCCGTGTAAATGACATGGCCGCGTCACAATGACAGCACGTTGCCCAAAACCTTCACTAGATGTCTTTGGTATCAAATCAAAATTAGTTAGACGCCGGGGTCAATAGTAATAATTATATTCACCAGACGGCGACACCATCGTACAATCCCTTTTTTTTCTGGTGAAAGAGACGGGATTCATTTTATATTGCTAGGCTACTCATTTTGGTAATGACGTAAGAGCAATGTCATTTGTTTTTGATAGGCTGAATTTCAATGCTTTGCTCTTTATTCGTGATCGACCTAACTAAAGTCCACGGAACGAAAATTATGCATAGGTACATTTTGCGTCTTATTAGAAAGGAGTAAGATCCAATATTAAAACGTAATCTGGTTATGATCAAATGAACCGTTTGAATTTCCAACTTGCAGATTATAAGTAAGCTTCGATTGAGTGAATGTTACTTTATGTAGAATTAAATATAACAGACAATTATTAGGAGTGTACCTACCTGATAAATTTAAACGTTCGCTTTAGTCGACTGCACATCGATTGACAGTAAAATACCTACTGCAACCTATTTAGGAATCGACTGTTCAACTAGAATATTAGATTACATGTAAATTAACTAAGTCACAATTTTTAGGGTTCCGTAGTCAACAAGGAACCCTTATAGTTTCGCCATGTCCGTCCGTCTGTCTGTCTGTCTGTCTGTCCGTCTTCGGCTTAGCTCAGTAACCCTTACAACTATAAAACTGCAATTCGGCGTGGGTATATAAACCAATCACGCCGACCAAACAGTAGGATAAAATCCTGAAAAAAAAAAACTTGGGGTACCTCCGCTACATGTAAATTGGTGATGTATTTTTTTCTCGTAAAACCTATAGTGTAGGGTATCGTTGGATAGCTTGTCCAAAAATATTATGGGTTTTCTAAAACTACCCCACACTATTTTAACGAGAAAAAAAAATACATCACCAATTTACATGTAGGGGAGGTACGTACTCAAAAAAAATTTTTTTTTCAGGATTTTATTCTACTATTTTGTCGGCGTGATTGGTTAATATACCCACCCCGAATTGCAGTTTTCTGGTTGTAAGGGTCACTAAGCTAAGCCGAAGACGGACAGACAGACAGACGGACGGACATGGCGAAACTATAAGGGTTCCTTGTTGACTACGGAACCCTAATAAAAACTGCTTTAGTACACAGTCAAATCCGTCTAAAAATCTGAGTTCGTTGCGTATAAAATGTACCTATACTATGCCTAAGCATATCGCTATGTCCACCCAGTAAGTTCATTTATCCATCACTAGTGAAATAATTTTTATAATCGGATGTGGTTTCGGAGGTTATACCCTACATACAAACATACAAAATAACACTTTACAATAATCGTTCCGATAGCATAGTGGTTCAGGCATGCGACTGTCAATCGTCGGTCGTGGGTTCGAGTTTCATCTCATATTTACCTAAACAAGACATTCAATAATTTTGTAATCAAATCTCAATCTTTGAACATTACTAATGAATGAGTGAAGCATCAAGCACACGTACAGTACGATTAATGTTAGTTAACCACTGACAGATGGTTTGCCTTCATTTAATTTTCAACTTTACTGTCATACAAATAAAGCAAATTTCAGATACTGTTACCCACGTCTACCGATTTAGAAATAACTAGATACTTAATTTGTATGAGGTTAAAGTTGAAAATTAAATGAAGGAAAACTATCTGTCAGTGGTAAACCCCAAATAATTCTAGTGTATACATAATCGCGTGAAAAAGTTGAATTCGAATTTTGAATTCTGACGTTCATCGAAAACAGTACCATAATGTCAAATGATATATTTCTCTCTTTCTGACGCGGCCTAGTTCGGGACTCAAGAGAAGTTTTGAATTTTGATAGAACAAACTCCCCGTTATTCACAACGCCACACCACATTTGTCCGGTGGCGCAAAATTATTACCAATTTTGAGGTCTAATATTTTAGACGCGAGTAACGGGCGAATACAAAACATTTTGTGAATAATACGTAGCCTTTCTGATTGCAAGTGAATATGGATATAACAAATCAAAGTACTAATATACTAAGTATAGGTACTTTTTTCCGTATAACACTAGATTTTTAATTTTCCTTTGAAAATATTGGACTTACCTACCTACTAGTGTTATTTCGATTATTTAATGTGTTTCACATAAAACAATTTCAATGTTTTTGTTTATCAAAATGGTTTTCATTCAAATGACGAAGATTTACGATCTAATCTCATGTGGAATAGGGTATAGAATAGATAAAGGTAGTACTTTGATTTGTCAACTGTAAACCTACGGATACCTACTCATGATTTTCGAATTAAGTGGAAGGCGTAACATCTTTTTAAATGAAATACCTATCCAAAATAGTATCTACGTAGTATGCAACATGTAAAAATAGGTCCGCCAAAAATATAGGGATTTTTGTGGATAATCTAGATACATGATATGCTTATCAAGAAAACTTAGTAAAATATGAAAAATAAATTTAGCACATTACAAGTAAATCTTAGTTAGTTTAGACGGTCATATTAGTTTAGAAATCCAAATAAAAAAACAAAAAAGAAGTACCTACAATTGTCGGGATTTGAAATTTTGAACCCGGTTCAACGATGGCATTACAGACAGATTTAAGCAAAAGAATATGTACTGCGCTACCGCATGACATAAGGTGATGAGTGAAAAAGTGCATTGCATTCATCTTACGTTCGGGAGTGCCAGATACGACTACATTTAGTTTTACTATTCCCTAATAGACGCGCTACTGTAGATTTAGTTTTGCGCCCTCTAGTTTGATTTATGCAAAATGACAGACAATGACAGACTTCGAAGTGACATTTAGTTACGTTAGTCTGCGTATATTCACGAAAAAACACTTTTATGCATATTTTCGGACTACATTTTAAATAGAAACACTGTTTAGTGCAGATTGATTGAAATTCATACGTAGCAAGCTCTTCGGCTTCCGCAGTTTGAAACACATTATGGTACTCGTCACGGTTTTGCGTAAAACGATGAGCAACCATCGAAATTATATATCGCGACATCTGTTAGCAACAGCTCGACAGGAATCAGTGACGTTGCACCTTAAGCGTAGGGCTACCACTACACCGCCTGGTCATCAGCGGCTACCATAGCCTAAATACTACGATGTTCCAGTAAAGAGGAAAGCTATAAATATCTTTTTTTTAATATTCTTTAAATTGAGGGTTGAATTTCTGTGTACAAAATATCGGACACAGGTTATAGAGACAATATCTATTTTATTTTTCCATATATATCAGAATAACAGATCACTGATTTAAACTTAAACCTTTACCGACGTAGCAGGGCAGCGTGCCTTTAAATGCACACGTTTATTGGTTACCTTTGTGCATTTGTTTTAAGAATATTTTTATGGCGTTCTACAGCGCGGCTGTGGCTTAAACTGATTAGGTATTTATCATTTAAATATCAAATGATAAGGGTTAAAACTTTGAGGGTCACTCAAAGTCACTTTGACCGCGAGACGATTCAAGAAGCGCCGAATCCCGCCCGCTAGACACCTCAGCGAGCGAGAGCGTGTCTGTCTATCCGTTACCTCGTCACGCTTAAACCACTCAACCGTTGTAGATGAAATTTGGTATGAAGATATTATAAACCCCGGGAAAGGACATAACATAGTTTTTATCCCGGAATTCATCCTTGAAAGAGGTGAAATGGATAGGTTTTGACCCGGAATTCATCCTCTAAGGAGGTGAAATGGGGGTGAAAGTTTGTTGCTACGATATAAACGAGTTGCACGCGGATGGAGTCGCGGGCAGGAGCTAGTTCGTATATAAGTTCAGCACGGTAGTACACAGTGAAATTTATATGCTGTGGCAGTAAGATAACCGCCTGAGGCGTGGTGCTTGGTATCAAATTGTTGCGTACTACTCAATAATATAAGTTGTCACAAGGGCTTACTAACTTTTGCTCGCAACTTTGTTCGCATAGACCGTCTTAATCGCACTTTCATACGAACTTCCCCCCCCCCCCATTTCACCCCCTTGGGTGCTTGACGAGAATAAAAGTATCTAACATTGTTTGGGACTGAAATTATCTTACCAAATCAGATCAGCGGTTTAAGAGTTTAGGTAATGGACGGACCGACAGACAGCCAGGACAACACAAATAGGGTTTTGCAAGAACTATAAAAAATATTTTTGTTTTGACATGACATGTAATTTCTTATCATGAAAAAGAGTGGCTTATTTAATAAAATGGGACAAATTAGTTTAATTTGATTTAAAAACCGTTCATAAAATTAAGCTATATTTTAACTGGCATGGTAATTCTGAAGTTTATTGCAATCCATTACATACACCTTGATATTTGGGATTGGACCGGTTCGGACTTCTCAAACTAGACCAGTTTTCTGTACCTTATTACAATGGCGCCCAACATGGGTAATTTCACCCCAAAATAAACTTTGTAACGGCAAAGTTACTAATTACACAATATACAGAACGCATTCCGTGCCTCCAACTCACACTTAACTCCTAAATTGATTCCGAAAAGGTTCAGCCAGGTAACGTTTGTTTTACTCCCTCGTTCTATTAAAACTAGCTGACCCTTGTTCAAACTAAATCTCAGCTAGGCAACGTACTCCCAACCTTATTTCAGTGGTGTTAAAGTTTGGAATAGATTTAAGAACAGTAACGTAGTTACTTTGAGTATTTGGCGAGTAATGTATGGCTAAGATTATTTAACGTGGCCGACTTTTTATGAAACTGTTATTGCAATTGGAACCTCCTACCTTTGACATAGAGTTGCTTATTGAATGAACTACTTAGATGCTGTTCGGCCAACTCGAATAATCTCAAGTATAAGTTGAAAGGTGAATTGATTTGGATGTATCAAGGGGTTTGTTGACGTCTTTTATGTTTTAGATTGGTTTCACTTTATTCTTTTGTGTGGCTTTATTTAGGTTAACAATGTTAAGTTTCGGAAGTTCGGGTGATACTCTCGATTTATTTCTGCTATCAGCAGTTTATTCCTTGGGATACAGATGGTAAAATTGTTACTTAAATGTTAAACAATGAAACAAGACGGATCCAGAACAAGGCGTTCGAAGAGTTACGTTTGTAAACGGTAACACATAAACAAAAATACATAATTTGCGTAAATTATTTCAATCAAATCAATCAATCAATATCATTTACCAGAATTCAGTAGGTATATAATGGAGATGTCAATAAGATTACTCAGCACAGTGTATTCAGCCCACATGCAGGCATGCAAATTATGTCGTTAGTTTCGTTACATTCGTGCATAAATAATCAATTACAATTTTTCGTTCGATTTACATAATATCAATTGCAAGCTAATTTTTAGCTTTACTTACTTAGATACAAGTGGGTTATTTATAAACAAGGCCTTCGAGGCATTTTACACTTAATTGCAATGCTGATACGTTGCGCGAGAAAGCCGCAAACCTACAATATGCACTTACTTAATTGCGCAAATAATTATAACAATATACGTAATATACGTATCAAACGTATTGCGTTCAAATAAAGCTTGGCATTTACCAAAGCGCTTTTCTTTACAGAATCCAACCATTTCAAACACTTGAGTTTTGTAGTGTCTCCGAGATCTTCGGTTTCTCTCTGTTTCAATTGCCTGCAGACTACGGACCTCTCTCGTCTGTGATATCGATATATACGATTTTATTGTGATACTTTAGCACTAAGCAAGTATGCTTGGCAATACTTTCTAGCAAATATAGTGAAATACTAAAATTAAGTATTTCATCATTTTTATTCGATTGCGAAATATTTTTACAAACCATCTAATTATTGGCATTAACTTCTAGTGGGGCAGAGTGCCCGAACAAATAGTCGTGTGGACACGTTGGACATTTGTTAGGTCCATAGCGTTCAGTTTTTGATAGGAACCAACTCCTCCGTCGGTCTTTTTTTTTGACGGCCATGTTAATTATAGTTAAATATTAATATCTCGAGTTCCGAGACACTTAGAACCACAAAGTTGGTGTCAAAATATACGTATTTGGAGTCAGATAATTCAACTAGATATTTTACCGATATAACACCGCATCTGCAATGTAAAACATCTTTTTCTTTTAGTTGGTTTCAGTTATGTAAAAAAATCAATTATTAACATTATTATATTTTTATTACTTGTTATTATAGAAGCTATATAAATACATTACCTGCGGAAATTTCAAGGGTCTACATATTACGTCACTAGAGATTTTTTATTTTTTTATTTTTATGAATGTATGTTAAAGCAGCAATAGAAAAAAAACTTCAGTGGAAATTTGAACAGTATAGCTATTGCTGATACGCAGACAGCCGGATGGACAGCGGAAGCCTAGGACCAGGGTTCCGTTTGATATCCTTTGGGAACTCGACTCTAAAAATAGTTTTATTCCTTGACCCCAATTATGTTTAGACAGTTACTTACATTTACACTTACATTTAGACACTAGTTTGTGATTCAGTGTTATTTAGAACTCGAGATATTAATGAAATACGTGAAATTCAAAATGACCGCCGTAAAATTAAATATGGCTGACGGAGGAGGTGGTTCCTATCAAAAACTTAAAGCTATGGACCTAACAAGTACCTGAAAAAAAATTGGTGCTTTTGTCCAGCGTGTCACATTATCGCCTGAAACTGTCCTACTATTCTGATCTAAACAAACTTTTGGTTCAAACCACTTCTTTCTCTTTATTAAAAACACAAAGGACTGAGTCAGACTGACAAAGACAAGATCAGTGTTTAATGTGTGTCATCATCATCATCCTCCTAGCTTTATTCCTGGTTGTGCCCTAAACGAGCCCGGAGTCCGCTTTGACACCTAATCCCAAGATTTGCCAGGCACTAGTTTTACGAAAGCGACTGCCATCTGACGTTCCAACCAGGAGGGAAAACTAGACCTTATTGGGATTAAACCGGTTTCCTCGCGATGTTTTCCTTCTCTGAAAAGCTTACGGTAAATTTCCGTACATAAAAAACTCATTGGTACGAGCCGGGATTCGAACCCCGCCGCTTGGCAGCCGCATGCCTGAACCACTTGACTACCGTAGCTTCCCTCCATTTAATGTGTGTAATGGTACTAAATATCAATCTTCACTAATTCACTTTTATTGTCTACGTAGCAATTTCATAATATTGCTTTCGGTTTCCACGAATACCTATTCCTCATAATGAAATTAAATTTTGTGTCGTATATTAACCGATGTTTTAAGTCTTTCGCACGATTTAATCAAACGCAAACAAACAATTCATGAAAATACACTAAAAAACTAGAAGTCTGGTGCTGATGGAGTTTATAACAATCAATTGTCACCTACATTCGTATGTAACAGCATGAATACAATTAGTTACTTGATTACGTGTTTTTGCTATTATTTTTGCTTCGTTGCCAATGTCTTGAGCTTCTGTTTTGACATTACATTTACCTTCTGTTTAGCTTGATCCATAAACGCATATCTTGGCCTTTCCCCCTTCTATCTTCGCTTCAGTCTAGGTTCACACGTAATTATCATGGCGTATCAGATGTCTTGGTAAAGGTCGCGGGAGACCGCTGGATGCAGATGACTCAGGACTGGGTATTGTGGCACTCTTTGAGGGAGGCTTATGCCCAGCAGTGGATGTCGTCCGGCTGATATGATGATGATGATGACGATCATGTGCACTAAACATGTTTGGTACGCTTTGTATGTATTTCAGGTAGATATTAATAAAATTTATGGCTGAATTTATGTCCTCATCAGTCATCACATAGCATGACATTGATACTTTTTTTTTATTATGTAATTCATGTTCCTAATATTGACATTCATGTTTTGTTTTCATGCTGATACAATCGTATTAATTAGTACGCCTTAAAATGGCGGTTTGTGACTAACCATTGAACCATTATCACCTTTCGTAAAATAAATTATGTTTTCTCAAACATGCAATGAAATGTCGTTATTACGTGCGTCATAACAGGCTTCGAAGTATCACATTTTGGGCGGTACAATTCGAGAGAACTGTGAAGGAATTTCATACAAAATTGAAGGCCTAGGCCGGGAAGTATTTTTATTTTTATTTTAATCTAAAAATGGCGTCTGTGTTCATGAACAGGCTAAACAGGTGAATTACATTTTATATTTTTTATTCTAGTGGCTGAATGGTTATCGGACCAACAATATCTGATAATAAGAATACAAATCTGTATGATTCCATGTGTTGATGAATATATTTAAAATATTGTCTATTCGTAAGTCACCAGAGACCATAGACAATATTTTAAATCCTTTGCATTTATTTTATTTATATCCTATGCATTTATTTTACTTATTATAGAATTTAAGATTCTCATTATCAGTTTGTGTGATTATAATGGCCCTAAAAGGGTCTATTCGAACACAACACACGCGTAACACGGACGACTTCGGTAAAAAAAACATTATGGAGGGAAAATTAAAAGTCTTTTGTCTTGTTGCTTTTTTTTTTTAATTTATTTAATACAATTTTTTTTAACAATAGTTATTGTGTTGCAAGTAAAGCCACTATTTAAAACCTGAAAGGTTTAGGCAATAGTTGGCGAGATCGCGCGGCTCATCCCGCGTTACTTAAGTTTACTACTTATAATATAATACTTGTAACAATTTGCTGTTGTTGACTACAATTTTATTATTTACCTGCACTTATTCATCTAATCTTAGGTAGTAACTTTTAAGTAGCTTCTTACATTTGTTTTGACTAATAATGGTATAAGTAAGGTCCTGTAATAAGTTCTTGGGCAGATTATTTAAGATAGATGGAAGTAAGAAGTTAATAGGTATGTTACCATAAGTGTTATTGTTGCGTGGCAACAGGTATGGTGGCAAGTAATCTAACGTACGCAACTTATTAGGGCGTGTTTTTTTTTCTAATGAGGGTAAGTTTGCACATTCCTCAGTTAGTAAGGACAAACAAAATCTATTGAACACGTTAATGACCTTGCAGTGTTTGAACAGGCCTGTTTTGTTATCACGATATATTTTTTTAACAGTATTAGGTACAATGGTTTTTAGTAGTTTTAGTTGTAGTTTATATATTTGCGTTAAGTAGGTTTTGTATGTCCTCCCGTAGCTTGTAATACCATAGCATATAATTGAATCTGCAAGTGATAAGTAAAGCATTCGTAGTATATTATATGGTAGTTTATATTTAAGGATTGCTATATTAGCCAATACACATCTAAGTTTTGAACGTACGTGGTCCACATGGGGTTTCCAGTTAAATGTATTGTCTATAATTAATCCTAGGTACATGTGTTGGGGAACAAGCTCGAGCGCCTCACATTTACAGTTACGGTTAGGGTTATGTAAACAGTGATGATCGTGTGCTATGATTGTGGGAGCCCGTGGTTCTTTTGTGTACGGTGAGCGTATATGAATGACTTTGGTTTTTTTAGAGTTAATTACTAGCCCCACGTCATGGGCCCATTTGTATAGCAGGTCAAAGTTATTCTGCATTGCATTCTGGGCTTCCAGCAAGTCCCGGTGAGAAGTTACTAGACGTGTGTCGTCAGCAAACTGGTATACAGAACCCGCACTAAATATGTTGCACATGTCATTAACGTATATTAGGTATTCGGTAGGTCCAGCTATAGATCCCTGGGCTGTGCCTTGTTCCGTGCGCAGCGGCTCACTGAGCGCGCCGGCGATCTTCACCATGGTGTGGCGGTTGTTATGATAGTCCTGGAACCAGTGTAGCAGGGGTCCTTGTATACCATTCTGCTGTAGCTTGCTATACAATGTAGAATAATTAAGACAGTCGAATGCTTTACTGAAATCAATAAAAGTGGTAATTACATGTTTACGTTCATTTAAGTAATCATTCACCTCGTTTGTAAATTTAGTTAGTAATTGAGAGGTACTTCGGTTTCGCTGGAAACCATATTGATTAACGTTGATTATTTTATTATTATTTAAGAATTTATTCAGCTCGGTGCCGATATACCTCTCAATTATTTTATCTATACATGGTAGGATGGTTAAAGGTCTATAGTTATTGTAATCTGCATGTGTGTGAACCTTTTTTATGAATAGGGCGTATTATGCCGATCTTTAACCCGTCCGGGTAAGACGATGTTCTAATGCAAGCATTAATCAAGTGGGTGATTAGGGGCGTGATTTCTGTTATTACATGCTGGATTTTATATTTGTGGTTGTTATTGATAAACAAAAATTGAAAATGAGTTCCGATGATAACCGCGACGAAGAAACTAATCGTACTCCGCCGGAATTGAGGGCGGACGCAAGGGGCGGACACTCCGCGATTTACGTTCATCGCTACAAGTACATGCCGCTGCCCCAACGTTGGGGAACCGGCAGTCCGGCATGTACTTGTAGCGATGAACGTCGACGTCGTCGTCAACGACGTCAGAGGGCCATAAATCTTAATGTCTCAATGCTGAGAAAAAAGCGCATTTTGTAAAGATCAAAGGAGTGTCCCTTCTGTACTTGTACTATTATCCATTCTTTGGCGGAGGTCGAATTAGCAATGAATAAGTTGTTGCCGCCAAAATCGAAAGAACAATGCATAAATACAGGTTAGTTTTTTGAGTGGTGATATATTTTATTTCATTGCACATGTTTGAGAAAAGCACTATACATGCCTAGCCGTGAAAAGGGCTTGCCGGCTTCGTATCACTATATTCACTATCCGGCTTTCCTACGGTCGGCCGTCTATACCTACTCACCCGGCAAGCCCTTATTTCCCGGCGGCTGCAGTAATGTACTATTTTTTTACAGTTAGTCCTAACGCGGGTTCAAAAAGTTAAGGCCTCCACCCACCGGACGCGTGTGATGCGCGGCGCGTGTGCTGCGCGGCACACGCGCAAGTTGTAAAGCATTGAAACTACACTTCAAACACACATCGAACGCGGCACACGCGCAGCACCCGCGCAGCTGCAGCGCAGCACCCGCGCGGCACACGCGCAGCACCCGCGCAGCTGCATCGCAGCACACGCGCAAGTTGTAAAGCATTGAAACTACACTTCAAACACACATCGAACACGGCACACGCGCAGCACCCGCGCAGCTGCAGCGCAGCACACGCGCAGCACACGCGCAGCACACGCGCAGCACACGCGTCCGGTGGGTGGAGGCATTTTGCCTCTGCAGATCGATTACGTAACGCCTTGTACGTACGTTAGGTAGATCTAAATATCATTTTTTTATTTATTTTTTTATTTATTATAGACACACGTATATGCTCACAGTATTACACCAAAACGCTTACACGGTAAGATATTATGTAACAAATTACAATATACAAATTAAAGATATACCTATATAAAAACATTCACATATCATGAACCAATATTTCAATTAATGGCAATATCGATGAGTAACACAGTAGGTAAATAAATTATTTAGTTGCAATGGAGTTTAAGGCGGACAAAGTAGTATGCAAAAACTTGCTCAATCTGTCGGCAAAAATGTCGGCATCCGGGACCCGGATCAGCACATCATTCATGAGTGAGATGGCCCGGGAGGTGGGCGCGTTCGCGGCGTGCACCGTGCGCGTCACGGGACTCGCCAGCTGGCGGCGGCCTCGCCGCGCAGGTCTCGCACCGCCCAAACTTGCACCCGGCAGACCGTAGGTTGGTGGCCGATTTATGGAAAATTGACAGTTGGATCTACCTAACGCGCGTTCAGAACCTTACGTGACTAACCCTTTGTTGTCAATTGAGAAAAACACTTAGTGTACCTAAAACGTTTAGCTTTACAAACTAAATCTAGCTATTTCATTCACAAGATTTACATCTACTATCTAAACTCAACTTTGCTGTCCAGTAGTTAAAATCCGTTTTTGTCTGACAGCACCAAAACTAACATTCTTTACGATGCAATTGGTCTGTTTGATGTATTTTTTTTGGAAGGTTAATAGTCTAACCGGAGTTATTTTAGATTTTTTATTTATTTTCGTAGACGCCACGTGTGCTGTTCGTAATCTTTATTTGCTGGTTCGGAAAATATTCGAGTACTGGGAAACTGGGTTTTAAATCTTATCTGTGAAGTCTTATCGTTGTAGTTTTGTACATACTGAACCTATTCAGTAATGTTGTACCTATTATAATAAATAATCATTGTCCCGATAGTCTTTTTGGCGAACGGTTTAATAGCGAAGAGTCTCGACCAACACCTTAAGAGACTGTCGCTAGATGTCTGGATCAAGGGTCAAATACAGAAGGTACTCCTGGATATTGAGCGTATAGTCATGAGGTTCTTGTCTCTGCCGCCCTGACTACCGGTAGCTTAGGCCCGGCCCGCTGCAGCTGCACTCGAAGTCAGTATTTTATCATTATAAAATTGCTGTTAAATTTTATAGTTTTTTTTTATAACTTTATCTTTATTGTAAAAACTTAACGTGAGACGGAAGTCGAATATGGGAAATCAATTTGCAATCATTACTTTAAAATGTCTGCTAATTTAGAACAGCTGGAAAAGTCTGGCTCAATGTTGCAAATTTTAAATAAGTAATTCTAACTCCAAAAGAAAGAAGACAGAAACATATGGCTTATGACGAGAATCTATTCAAATATTTTAAGTAATAACGAAGCTTCAACCGTTGTAATGTTGCATGTAGGAAGAAAAAACGCTCTAGATCCGTGACGTCACCAACGTCTAGCGTCATAGTAAAATATCAATCGTTTAATATGAAGGTGCGTTTTGCGGAAAAGAGGTAGAATATACCCCCTCCTACAACTTTGGACACTCATTATTTATTCCCTAGTCTTATTTTTTCTCCATTTGACTATTTTAAATCCATTTTCGAGAAAGTTCAAAATAATTATATTTTTCTTGGTATAACATCTGAATTGGGAATAGTTCATAACATGGGCCACGTGATAGCTAAGCACTGCGACACAAGCCGTACTACATCTGATAATGGTGACAACTGGCAACTTTATAGGGTTGCCGACATTAAAAACCCAAGTTATTACACAAATTATACAGAACAGAATTATACGCACGGAAATTGGTCCATCCCTTTAAGAGCACACATAAGTACACAGGATATACATATACCCAGACACACTGACACACAGATACGTATGTTAAACTTTCTTTGCCCTTCGATTGCGTGAGAGAAAATAATAATGTCTATGTCTATAAAATATCAAAAATATGCCATAAGTAGACCTTTTATTATGGTTGTGGTATTCGGTAAGTTGGAGAATTGTCCCCAGTTGGGCAGCTCCAAACAAGAACGAAACGACTTTTCGATGTTCCCTGCCTCTCTCACAAAGGAGGTTCAAATGCCCACAGGCACAAAATCCTTCTTAGCATGCATTGATTTAATTTTTGCTACAAGCTTTTATTGCCAACTGTGCTTCTCTGTACAACGTCATCAACTACTTATTGAGTCGATTTTAACAAGCCTAAATGCCGGGGTTACTTCGGTTAAGTATTGAATTCCCATGGCCACTTTCTGTCTCCATCACCAGATCAGCCGGATGGTACCATAATATTGAATTGTCATCAAAACAATACATACCTATACTCAAAATTTCAGTTGAATCGGTTGAGGTTCACTGACAACCCTAGCATCGTGTTTGGTCGTGGCAGAGGACTTGAGAGAATTCAGAGCCTGCAATTGAAATACGCTGAGAAATGCACTGTTTCCTCATAAAATCAAAGCTTGTATACGGAGAGTAAGCGACACCGTACCGGGGACTAAAATCCTGGATTCAGGCCATTATTCTAAATTAGTAATCCGTGAATATGTGTCTAGAATTTTTTATTATAATTTTCTGTAAGTTTTAATAAGATACACTTTTAATTATAAAAATGTGACTCCTTAAGACACTTTAATAGAAATAAAACATGTAAGCAGCATTATAACATTAATTTACTCAATAAAGTTATTTTATTTTTATTATTTTATTACACTAATTAATTGCACACTTGAAAATGACGCAAGTCATTGACCATGATGCACTAAGTGTAACCATAGAACCTGTCATTTGTCAAATAATCTAGTGGCATATGCTTTTGTTGATTTTTACTCAACTGCCGAAGGAGAGGACGGTTACGTTTATAGAGCTTATGTATGTGTATGTCTTATTTTTTGGCAGTGACATAGTAATATTTGAATAAAAAATGTGGGTTTTGAATAATGTAAAGTAAAAGTAAAGTAAAGTAAAAATTTATTACCAGAAAGATTCAGTACAAAATATGCAAAGTCGATGACCCCACACTTGTTTATTATGTTTATTCAATTCAATTCAGTTTTATTAATAACATTAGTTACACGTCATTGAACAGTTCAGAATTTACAAATTATATTAAAATAAGCACATTCATGTTTTATATTAGGTTACATTATTATTTATAATTTTCGTTTATACAAGTTTCTCAGTAATTCTCTTTTTCTTTTTTGTTACATAGTTACCTCCTTCAACTAATAAAGCTACTAGGTCACGTACGGTTACTGATGGCTTGGAATATAAGAATTTTCAGCGTTAAGTGACATTTAAGAGCGAGGACGTCGTAAAATTGTGATATTTCCTTGAAAGTAATATAGAGCAGGTGCCAACCTTAGGGATATTTGAACGTGGCGGGGTGGGTGTGCAGTTTTATATTCTTTTGTAAGTCACTGTGCATTATTTTTATATGTCACATTATTGTGAAAACATAAAGCAATTGTTTGTGTCGTAATAACACTACCCACCGCCTTGCTAGTTTCTGCTTTATCATCATTATGTCCACTGCTGGACTTCAGCCTCCCCCAAAGAGTGCCAAAGTGATCGGTTCTGCACTGCCAGAATCCAGTGAACACCCACGATCTGCTATAATCAGTTTAATAAATACATTTCATACATATTGGGGACAGTCCTACATAAATCAATTAACAAATCATGGTAGAGTAAACAATCTTAATAGACATTGAAAATGTCTGAGGGAAAATATTAATTGAAACATTTCAGAAATAATATTGTAGTAGTGTTGTAGAGAAACTAGCTATTTATAGCAACATAATGGAATGAAATGCAATGATTTGTTTGTGTAAACATGGTTTTGTTACAGTTGGTGTATATAATTAATTAATGAAGTGACACATGTTTAGCATAAATTATATGTTATACTAAAGTGTTGCAATATACATCTTTCCTCACGCATTGATGATGCCGATTAGTGTAGATAGAAACATTAATTTTAAGATCGGTTTCTCGGGAAAGACTCCTATAGCTTTATAAGTCAACATTTCTTCGTAAATATAACCTCTTTCAGACACATGCTACTAATATGCTGCTTTATTACCTCAAACAGAAACTTGTTAAAGAAAACAAAAGAAAATCTAGAGTGCGGAAACTGTGCAATAATAAAGAAAATCTTAATCTATAAGGTTATTTAATACCAGTTCAAATATTTACTCGGCACGCTCACAGGCATTTGTTCCATAATATTTTGCCGGTATAAAATGAAGGTTAATTTCCGCGCAAGAATGGAATGTTCCTCATTTCCAGTCGAGTTTAAAGTCGATTAGATATACCATTGGTTCTTGAAATGTATTATATTATGAAGGTTTACTTCTCATTCTTTACCAGACGTTTGGAAAATATGAGTCTGCAATTAATATTAAATTAGCGAATTTCCATACTCCAAACTAGTAAAGTCAAAATTCAAGCTAGTGGTATGTGTACACTGTACAGTCAACGTCATATAGTAAGTAGCAGCCAGAATGGTCAACTTTTTCGTAACACACACCGTTGTTACAGTACTTACAGTAATAAAGACGTATACCGAAATATTTGGCTACCTTGACTGCCGCTAACTATATGACGCTGACAGATGTTGGTACCACGTGACTGTGTATTTAATAATAGGCCAGTAATCATTTCCTTGTTACCATTCTGTACCGTTAGCCAGGAGACAATATGAGCGTAGAAGACAGTCAATGAAAAGAAGATTTATACCCATAAAATCACCATTTTAGAAGGTGACCCTGCAGATGTTACCATGGCAACTTTTCTAGCGACAGACAAAAGTTGATTCACCCTCATATAAATTTATTAATACTTTAACACAAAGGAGGCATGCAAGGCTGAATGACAAGTACGCATGCTTCTCACACAACAGTAATTGAAATTCAAAAATCTTCGTGATTAAACTGCGAACTTTTTCACAAAAATTGTATACTGGGGCTGGGCTTTCTTTCACAGAATCGGTCTCCACAATACTCGATAAGGCACCTAGACTATTCCAATTATTTCGAGAAGAAGAATGCACCCCGTTTTTAGCCTCCTTTTGAAGGATTTAACTAGCTTTGCCGCTCGTACCTGAGGCATTTTTTTAGAACTGATTTTATCGTGGATATAAGTACCTATTGTTAATTAAGTCGTATATTATTGTAGATCATTTCCGTCGTTAGTTCTTATCAGACTTTGTTTTTAGAATATTTTAATGGAAGCGCAGTGGTATTCCATGATATGATTGAAGATAATTTCAATAGGAATTTCAAAAAAAATCGAGAGTCCTTGGATTGGAAGCGCGGCACAAGTCGGCTCCCCATACCTCTCCCGCTGCGCGTACAGGAAAACTCGCATTTTGGCCAGGTGAAGACGTAAAATTTTGAACTCAACACGGGCGGTAATTCGTAAAGCCCCAGAGCGCATATTTATGGCCCGAACCAAAGGTGAGGGCCATAAATATGCGCTCTGGGGCATTCACGAATTCGCCGCCATATTAGTTACGTAATGTACTAATACCTATCCGTACTATAATGTTATGAATGCGAAATTGTGTCTATCTGTATGTCGGTTACCTCTTAATGCTTATACGGCTGAACCGATTGAGATGAAAATTGGATAGACATAATTTGAGTGCCGTGGAAGACACACGATAGTTTTTTTTCCGTAAATGGGGGTAATCATGTATATGGGACTGCTATATAAACGAGTTCCACGTTTTAGGTAGTTACAAATAAATCACTTTGACTTGACCTTTACCTTTAATAAGTTAATATTATTCAAATTGTGTATGCCAAATTCCATGAATACAAACGTTTGATGAAATTACTATTAAATGTACCTATGCGTGATTATTTGCGATAAGCTGCCCCGCGGTTCAGCCCGCTCATTGTATAGAACCATATGAAATATCGCTTGGTAACTTTTGCCTCCTTTTGACGACCACTTTAGCTTAGTCGGTAGTGACCCTGCCTACGAAGCAAGAGGTCCTGGGTTCGAATCCCAGTAAGGGCATTTATTTGTGTGATGAGCACGAATATTTGTTCCTGAGTCATGGATGTTTTCTATGTATTTAAGTATTTATTTATCTATATAAGTATGTTTATCGTCGTCTAATACCCATAGTACAAGCTTTGCTTACTTTAGGACTAGGTCGATTTGTGTAAGATTGTCCCCTAATATTTATTTATTTATTTTTCACCCCGTAGGGGTTGATTTCCAGGATAAAAAGTAACCTATGTCCTTCCCTGGGATTCAAATTATCTCCATACCAAATTTCATATAATTTATCAAATGGGGTCAGCGTTTTAAGCGTGAAAAGGTACTTAACAGACAGACAGACTAAGTATTTATAATATTAGTATAGATACTAGTCAGGATATTTCAACCAAAACCATCGACCACTGCTGTTTATTTGCGATAAATTGGAACTATCGGATATTGATGCGGTTTCAACGCCTAGTTTTATTGCCGAGTGGTTTTAGCGTAGTAATTGTTTGAATAGAGATATGTAGGTACGCTTGAGCACGCACGGGGCTGGACTTAGAACCGTGTCGCTTTAACGTCGAGTTGAAACTGCCATGCGAAGTTCTCAAACGAGTGAAGCCGACAAGGTATCAAAGCGCTGCTTTATAAGTTCGACTGCACTATGTATGTACTTGAAATTATCAAAGTAATCCATTCAAATATCAACTCTACCAACTATAGCAACTCTACCTTCCAAAGTACAAGATTACAATTCCAATGGCAGTATGGTTCAGGTTTCTAATGCGTATAGGAAGATCGCGAACACAAGAGTCCGCATCAGTCTTATTTTAGTTTTGTGGTTTATGCTCCTATTCCTCAATATTTTCTTGAGTCGTTTTTCTCCAGTTGACCTTCTCTAAATAGATGTGAGTAATCAAGTAAAAAAATCTCTGTTCGCTACTTTAAACATACATTTGTTGTATGCAAACTCGACCGCTACAGAGAAACTTAGATTTAGCTGTCTGACGCAATTCTGGCTGCACGTAACATTCGCTAAATATTTCATAGCCAAATTTACATGAAAATTAAACGTAAACACTGCAATCGGTGTTTGTAACACGGCGAACTGAATTAAGTACACACTCGTAATTGGCAATGCGCGTAGCAAGCTTGCTAACGTATGGTCAGCTCTAAAACTACATACATACATACATATAAACACTCCTATTTCCCGTAGGGGTAGGCAGAGATCACGGATTTCCACTTGCTATGATCTTGACAAACCTTTCCTGCTTCATTCACTATCATGTCATTCTTCATATATGCTCGTTGGTTTAGGGTACTTTTGACCTGACCTTTCTTTAGGATATCTCCGATTAGGTCAGAAAAAGTTTCAAGTGTTCGTCCTCTTCCATCCACTTTATATATATGTATCCACCTTTCCTTCTTACACTCTCTTTGTTAATCTTCTTTTATCCATCCTCTCTACTTGCCGAAACCATCTTAGCATGCCCTTCTCAAATTTCGTCACTTCATCTTTAGTCACTTTGCACCTCTCCCTTATCACACTATTTATTTGTCTCCAAAATATCTATACATCATTTTCTTTCTATTACCACTAATTGAACCTAAAGTTCATGTTTGTGTGTGTTTTTTGCGGATATTTTATATAAGCCGACCTTAGATCGCCTAGATCCAAACTGGGAAAAACTTGTATTGTGGGTGTTATATGACAAACATTTGTATGTAGATAAACTAGTGGGTTTGTGAGCTGTAGAAATTACTGGTCTATTGAAACAAATGTTTTAATTCCTAGAAACGCCTACAAAGAAACTATATATCAGAAATCAGAAATCGGAAAATGTATCTGCTTCAGATTTACAGAGGGTTCTTACAAAAATGTTGCGCACAGTGTATCTAGCCTGCGAACAGGCGAACAAATCATTAATTAATATATTTAATGTCACAACTACATACATTATAAAAAATCAAATTTCAAATGTTATGAATAATTTAAATGACACGCGACTGCCAGTTACAAAAAAATCACATTTCCCTTCACCTTTCCTCATCGCACCCTCCCTGTTTCATTACGCCAGACCCTGTTTTTTGTCCAAAAGGTAATTATTCTCCGAAACCACTGATTAATAATCTTTTTTTGCCCAGATTGTCCTATTGTGATGGTAAAGTTTTTGTTTCTTTCTGTTACTGATATTGCTTTATATGCCGCATTGTTTTCGACTGAGGGATTTGAGCTTTGATGCAATGGAACAGGGTTGGTTTTCAATGGGACGCATTATTCAATTTATCTTTGGTCAATACTGAACAGAGTAAGGAAAAAGTGGCCGAGATTAAATCCATAAGGAAAAAGCAAAACAGTTTTTAATTATACTCAGGAAAATGGTTGAACTTAACTTGGGCTTTAAAAGAATAATTTCGTTAACATGTCATCACAAAAAAAAAGCTTAGATATATAGAAGTCCATCCAGCGCCAATAACGATACACATGCGTCAGAGATTTACTGTCATTCAGGACAAATGGAAAATCGTCAACACGAAATGACACACGAATGTAATAAGAAACATTAATAGTGAATTTGGTAAAAAATAAATTAAGTTTAAACGTTTTTAGACCATTTATTTCGAACTGAAATGAAATGAAAGGCCCATATTTACACACACCTTACAGACTTAACATACTTATCAATATAAACTTATTTTAAAATATAACAAAAACACTATAACTGCGATATGTGACGCAACTTAGTGGTGTCAGGTAATTAATCGCGGGAAGGTCGGAACTTGACTCCCTTCGGCCAAAATTCTTCCCTTGTGAAGGTCGATAAATGGTCTGTTGGCACTATCACTAACTTACAATTTATTACGGTGGTTAATAACGAAAAAGTATTTATTATTTTACAGTCTGTAGCCCTAGGCAAGATAGGCAATTTTTTTCTAAGAAATAATAATACTAAAAGATACTTGAGTCCACTTTTGTACTACGAGTAAGTCCCAAGGTTTGGCGTGGTTACTACAAACGGAAGCGACTGCCACCTGCCCTTCCCAAAGGGAAAACCAGACCTTGTTGGAACCAACCGGTTTCCACACGATGTTTCCCTTCATCGAAACCCTATCTGAAGGCACGGTAGCGGCCCCACCAAGGCAAGACTACCTGTTTAGAAAAAAAAATCCAATCCTCAAAAAATCATGCTGGATGATAATAGTACTCATATCCACAGATTTCTCACCATCTTGGCTTACAGCACATAATATATCGTTTAAGAATTATCACCATATTTTATATTCGTGTAGATGCAACTGGCGGAATATGCCCAAGTTATACTTTTTTGCTGGGACCTAGCTACAGGCAACCCACGGGGTCACAGGTGACGGATAGTGAACGGCCATCAGCTAGATATGGTGGTTGAATGCGAATATAACGAATAAGCAGTCCCCGATGAAGCGTCAGGGTTAACAGGGTGTAGTGGGTTGGACGGTGGGACGGACGAAAGTATTAATTTGTTATTCGTTTACCGACGTCCGCTACTTTACTTGATATCATACAAAAAAGAAAAACATATTATATATTTAACTTTTATGTATCTCCGATTTAAATTCACGGGACAAAGCCCGGTAATTTGGAAGGCGTGCATGGGGATATATATGTCACAGTGAAATGGTCAAAACAGAGATTTGATCAAATCTCTAAGGGATATGATCAAATCACGCAGGATGTTAAAATGGCCAATCCATTTTATCATTTACCTAATACAAATCAGTAATTTGATCAAATCTCTGAATCTGTTTAGTGAAATGACGAAATCGGACAGAAAAGGCAACTCGTTTTTTCATTTCACTAGATTTGTTTAGTGATTTGATAAATCCCTGAAACGCGTCAGTGAATTGACCAAACTAACTCGCAGATATTGGCTCCTAAATCATTAGTCATTTAAACGGTTCTGGGACTTACACTCAGATGGCGGATAGGTTAGAAGATGGTGGCGGGAGCTCCGTCTTCGTGGTTATTTTTTTTATAAAAGAGCGGAAAAATCTTTATCGCGTTAGTTTCGTCAACTCACTGACGCGTTTCAGGGATTTTATCAAATCATTAAACAAGTCTAGTGAAATGAAAAAACGAGTTGCCTTTTTTGTCCGATTTCGTCATTTCACTAAACAGATTCAGAGATTTGATCAAATTACTGATTTGTATTAGGTAAATGATAAAATGGATTGGCAATTTTAACATCCTGCGTGATTTGATAATATCCCTTAGAGATTTGATCAAATCTCTGTTTTGACCATTTCCCTGCAACATATACACGTGTTATTATCTTTTTATAAAACGTCAAGTCCCATAGACCCCTTGTCATCTCCATTCGAATGAGCACACTTATTGAGTTATAACGAAATTAATGTAGCCGACTGTAGCTGGGATTGAAAAGTTTTCTTGGAAAATCTTATTGGAAACAAAGAAAGTATCTAGGGTTGTCAACTGCGAAATTCCATTAGCGCCAAGTTGTTACAATTTTGATTCCATTTTGATAAGCTCTTTGGCTGATATTTGTAAATTAAGAAGGAATAACAAGACTTTAAAAAAGTTTTGAAAAACAACGTGCATGTGAAATACAAACATTGATTGCCTTTTGGCATTAAGTCCGACATTTGTACTTATTTTATTTTAAAGTTAAAATATAAAAATCAATCAATTTTAGACGTTCCATCTCATCCATGAGAGGAGGCCTGTGTCCAGCAGTGGATCGTATATAGGCTGATTTATAATGTTTCTATATTACACGAGTTGTATTCTTCTTTGCGGACTTAATGCCTCAAAGCATTTTGTACCAGTCAACATCAAAACCGCTTTTATGAAAGTGGGAGGCGGCGCTCATAACCTAGGAAAGGTACCTACACATTAGGCCTGCAACACACAGGCGCGGCCTGCGGTGACGGTCAACAGTCTGTAAATCTGACAGCTATTAATGACAAGTTTACTATTGACTACCGCGGCCAGGCGGCGCCAGTCAGTGACAGGCTTTGCTTTAAGCAAGCAAAATGTTTCAAAACCCCCTGGGACCCAATTCTGGTTATTTGAGAAATTTTCTTATTTACTTGAAACGGGGCTCTTGCTTTATATTACATTTATGACGTAATAAAAATAGATAAAAAATATTTGGGGTCAATCCTACATAAATCAGTCTAGTCTCAAACTAAGCAAAGCTTGTACTATGGGTACTAGACAACGATATACATATACTTTTACATATATATTGATTTAGAGATAAATAAACAGTTAAATATAGAATAATACATAGAAAACTACCATGACTCAAATACAAATGTTCATGATCATCACACAAATAAATGCCCTTACGGGGATTCGATCCTCCGGCTTCGAAGGAAGGGTCACTACCAACTAGGCTACAGAGGTCGTCAAAGTCGTTATAAATCCAGAGTCAACAATAAATATTAGCAAACAGTACATTCAATGAAGGCAATCCCGACTCTTAAACGTAACTTATATTTATTTTCAAACTAAATAATATACCAAGGCACGGGAACAAATATTTGAGTCTATCAATGTATAGAAATATTTACCATTATTTCTAAGCATCGAACCAATGACCCCCAGATTCATAGGGTCACCACTTCAATTGATGTGACTTTTAACAGGGCTGGCTCACTCCGTGATTACGTCACGCTCTACAAGTACATGCCTACCGGCCCCGTTAGTGCTGCTGCGGCCCGCACGCGTTCTATCGCAGTGCGTTGCATGCGATAGAAAGGGATAGGCGCGTTTGGCATACCTAAACCATCGACGCAGCTTTACGTGTCCCGGCTGCAACTACGCGTGAAGACCGGATTCATCCTGAGGGTCGTGAGGTTGGAGTCTCACCATGACGTGATTTTATATTCCTTTATGGTGAGACTTGAAACAGATCTTTCGACCTTCACCACAGAATAATAATAGTACAAGTACAGAAGGTACACTCCCTTGATCTTTACAAAAGGCGCTTTTTTTCTCAGCCAAAGCATTAAGATTTATGGCTCTCTGACATCGACGACGACGACGTCGACGTTCATCGCTACAAGTACATGCCGGTTCCCCAACGTTGGGGCACCGGCATGTACTTGTAGCGATGAACGTAAATCGCGGAGTGTCCGCGCCTTGCCTTCACTAAGGTAGCATTTTGGCAGAAGGGAGTCGAGTTCAAGCGTTATCGCGTTATACCTGACACCACAAAATTGCGTAAAACATTGCAGTAATAGTGTGTTTTTGTAGTTCAAAAAAGTTTATATTGATATGTATGTTGGTTAGTCTTAACGGTAATATGGACTTTGTTGCCTGATTAAAATAAATAATAATAAACAGTGGCATTGTTAACAGAGAACCTTCTGTACGTAGAACTTATTATTTTTTGTATAAATCCTAAGTATAATGGACCAAATGTTGATTGACAGCCCTATTAGGGAACGTCTGTGCTCATGTCTCTTTAAATCTTAGTAAAAATAATATAATACTACTTTGATAGTTCAGATTTACTTTTAGAGCTGATTTAAGGCAGTGGTTAAGAAACCCACAAGGTCTTATTACTTATTCCTTTTTTATGAGCCTCCATTTTACAACGAATCATAAAATTAATCCTATCTTGTACAATAGACTATTACAATACAATACAAATATTCTTTATTGCTCACCAGACATAGCAGACAGTAGAAAAAATAGTGGTAAAAAAGTAGTGGTAATAGTGGTACTATTCATATTCGATTGATAATATAAATATTACATGTCAACATATAAATCTAGAATTCAATTATATAATTATACCTACCTATTACCTTGGAGTACCTAATCGTAATTATCAGAGTGTATTATGTGCCATAAAACAAATTAAAATACTTTAGGAATAACATCATCAATCGTCAGCATCAAGATTGTCTATATGTCAGCTGCTTTACCCCAAACCAGAATACCGTACGACATGATACTATGAAAATAACTATGATAAACTGGGCGAACTGTTTCAACATTGGTCAGTTGTCAAATTTTTCTAATAGCATATTCGGCTGAACTTAGTTTACGCGCCAACACGGCTATATGGGCACTTCATTGTAGATTTTGTCTTATGTTATTTATTGACAAATACATTTACGTGACATTACAGTAACAACCAATGCGTCACGAAACCAAAACAACAAATAATACTATTTAGGCGACGAAACGGCGTGGCCTCGTTGCATCGTCGTCTCCGGTGTAGGATTCGGCAGATTGCCCCGGAACCGTCGAAACACTACACCCTTCGGCCAGAAGTCAGCACATGCGACGGTCTCCTGCAGCGGCCGCGGCACGCACACCACAAACGAGCTGAAGTGCACATAGTGGCGCGAACGCAGCTGGAACACCCTCAGCGAGAAGCCGGTCTTCTGACGAACGTACTCCGCCACATCATCAGCCGTGGCGGAGTAATGCAGGCGCGATACATATAGCGCCTTGCTCGGTGTGGCAACCCGAAGACCGGAACCAACCGGTTCTGCAGTACCACACTGACTCTTGCGCAGCTTGCGCTTCCTCGACACCGTTGTAAAACCCGCCTTATCCACATCGGTGCACGGGGGCTTCTCCTTTGGAGGAACCCGAACTTCACGCGCTCTTGAGGGCGCGTCTCTCCGGTCGGCTGCGACAGTTCGACCAGCTACGGCATCAGCATAGCGATGACGTGATTTAGAGGATAGGGCGGGGGGAGGCCCGGCGCCGAGGGGGCACGCGGGCCGTGGAACGGCATGCGCAGTGTCAGCAACATGCAAACTGACCTAGTCGACACTTGACGCCCGGTCATTACTCTTGAAATTTGACCCCGCTGGTGACCGAGTTTCCGGGGCACTATTACGCAAACTGATAATTTCTTATAATTTATTGAATCAGGCGTTACTTTGCGGAAGTCCATGATATATTAGGAGAACAATATTTCTTTGCTATTCCGCTAAAAAACGTGCTGGTCTATTAGTGAAGATAAGATGCAACTATTTGCGTAAAAACATGCAAAAAATTACAGCAAACCACCACCAATAATGACAAAAACCTCGACACGTGTTTCGCCTCTCTACGAGGCATCATCAGGAGATGCTGGCAGGAGATGTTGCTTGCGCCACGTCCACTGAGCAAATGACCCGCCCGGAGCCATCCGCCATATTCATATTCTGTCCCCCCATACTACCGTTCATGCGTGAAAGAGATGGAAGAACACGTAACAACGGTGATGACGCAACATTCAATTGTTCGTTGATAATAACGCCTCTATTGCTGTACCTAATTATTTCTAATTGTTCTAGAACACTTAGACGCAATCCTTTTTCGCAAACATGCAAGATGTTGAAAGAATGATTGTCAGATAACGCATGGTTATTCTCCAATAAATGTTTTGCGAAATTAGACTTGTCCGGGTGATTATGCCGATACGACGCAACATGTTCCTTATACCTTGTGCTAAAACTACGGCCTGTTTGTCCCACATAAACTTTATTGCAATTATCACAGGCAAGTTTGTAGACTCCCGACTTTTTGGCACTTTCCACTTTCTCCTTGCCATTGCACAGTCTAAAGCGCAAGGTGTTATTCGTTTTGAAAGCCACGTTTATGTCGTTAGACTTTAAAATATTGTAGATCTTATCAGACAACTTGCCAACATAAGTTATGCTTGCTTTGTACTTTTTAGGTGGGTCCGAAGATCGTGCAGCGTACAGAAGATAGTTTGTCATTCTAGCCCGTTTTTTCCTAATAATACCATCCACATGAGACTTGCTGTAACCGTTTGAAATTGCTAAATGGTATATATTATTTAATTCCATTTTATAATGAATATCAGAAAGAGGCACTGTCAATAACCTATGTGCATAACAATGAAAAGCAGCTAACTTATGTTGCCATGGATGAGCGGAAGAAGCCGGGATAACAGTATCTGTATGCGTAGGCTTACGGTAAATTTGGAATTGATGTTTGTTATCCACCTTAGTAATCGTTAAATCCAAGAAATTCAGTGAGTTATTCTGTTCTAATTCCTTCTTAAACTTGATTTTAGGATGCTTGTTGTTGATTTCATTCACAAAAATAAAAAATAAATGGTCTTCCAAAAATTCATAAAGACAATATCCCGATTCGTCCAGTTGTCTCGTATTTGAGTGCACCGACTTATAAATTGGCTAAGAGGTTGAATGGTATCATAAGACAGAAGTCTAATTTTGAACAAAAATATCCAGTTGACTCATACTACCCGTCCAACAAATAATCAAATCATCAACATACCGAAAATAATATAATATATTATTATTATCCACAATGTGTTGGTTCTCAAAATGATCCATGAAAATATCTGCCATCAAAGGACTAAGTGGGGAACCCATTGCCAAACCATCACCTTGCAGATAATATTGCCCCCCAAATCTAAAATAATTCTGTCGCATACAGACTGTCGCCAATTCTATTAATTCATCTACCTCCCCTGGGTGCAGCCTCTGTTTTTCAAAAAGTGCCCTGAGAATGTCTAAAGTATTCAAATATGGTACATTTGTAAACAAACTATCCACATCCAGCGACAAAAGAATAGCATTTTGTGGCATGTTGATGTCTTTGATCCTTTCGATTAAATCCAAACTATTCTTTAAACAGTATTTTGGTTCAAAATTAGACTTCTGTCTTATGATACCATTCAACCTCTTAGCCAATTTATAAGTCGGTGCACTCAAATACGAGACAACTGGAACGATACGGTAGTATGGGGGGGACAGAATATAAATATGGCGGATGGCTCCGGGCGGGTCATTTGCTTAGTGGACGTGGCGCAAGCAACATCTCCTGCCAGCATCTCCTGATGATGCCTCGTAGAGAGGCGAAACACGTGTCGAGGTTTTTGTCATTATTGGTGGTGGTTTGCTGTAATTTTTTGCATGTTTTTACGCAAATAGTTGCATCTTATCTTCACTAATAGACCAGCACGTTTTTTAGCGGAATAGCAAAGAAATATTGTTCTCCTAATGATAATTTCTTTGCGTAACTCGGCAATGGTAGCGCGCGAAGCGTCAAACTTTTTCAAAATTTCAGCCATGCCTGCTTTAAGAGCCACGATTTCCTTCAGCAGGCCACTCACGTCGACATGTTCTGGAATGCAGGACGGCAATCTGGAGACCTGCGTCGCCACGAACTCAGGCAAGTCGCTCTCACGCTCCCTCAGAACACCAACGATGTCCTTAAGGGTTTTTTCCCCGGTTTCGTCTCCTCTCCGGTGAGGTATAAATTTGCCGGCGATCCCGAGGGACTGGAACAGCACTTTCTTCGCTGCACAGATTTCGGCGGCACTGAAGCTCGCCAAACAGACCTGCTCCGCGTCCATCTCATCTTCCCGCAGTATCCGCAGCAGAAAGGTGAGTAGCTTATTCACGATGGGTTCACTCATCGTTCCAAAACTATTAGCAGCGGCCGAGCTGCGCTATCTCCGCAATTAATTAATTAATTAGTCATCAATGCGTCTACGTCGCTGCGCGCACTGGACTCGACTATATGAATAAAAATATTGTTTTATAGACTAATTCTAAACACTCATCATTTACAAATGTACTATTTTCCACCGGTCTAACATTAGGCAAAGAAAATTTAACACGTTTCGTTTTATTGGCATTTAATAGCAGGTTAGTAAAGGTAAATCAATCGAGTACTTTGACCAGTGTGCCATTAACTTTCCTATTCTTCGGTCAACATTAAAGATGAATGATGTATCATCGGCAAATAATATATTATATCACAGAGATTGCTTGCTACAGATAGAAAGTCAATTAAATATAATAAATTGCCTAAGATAGAGCCCTAAGGCACTTCTAAAGTTACTGCAGCTCCATTAGACAGGGTTCCATTATCAACAACTGTTTGTGTCCTATTACTGAGATTTGAAGAGATAAAAACTTAATACATTTTCAGACAGACTAAAATGCTGTAGTTTCAAAATGAGCGTTCCATGATCCACGCAATCAAGTTATTTAGAAAGATCACAAAAAAACCATCATCGCGGGCGCCTACGCCGTAGTCGCATGCCGCTACATAATATGAGGAAAACCACGGAATCGGCTACGATCGTAGCGCGTAACGTTTCTTGGCAGTGAATGTTTTAAAAAAAGTAGCTTTCCATGACAACCCTATTTTTCGCTCTTCCTTGCTTGACTTGGGTTATAGCGTTGATTAAATTTCTTTGTTGTGTAAACGGTGTGTCGACAGCCCCAACAAAACTTGTAAAGAATAGTTTTTTATTAGAAAAAAATAGTTTTTTACATCGCTGCGAAAATTGGATCCGTTTTTAATGGAACTATTTGAGCGTGAAAACAACGCTTTTCACGAATATTGTGCGCCAAATTGCTTTTTTGTGTTAATTGAAATCGTTTTTGGGAAATTTACTATTGAATACATTTTCCTATCATCATGCATAAAGTAATATAGTAAAAAAGTTTGAATAACTCATTTCTTTTCAAAGCAATGTGATCAAGAATGATAAATATACATCAAATATATTTAAAAGCCATACTGATTAAAAAACAATACTACTTTTAAGTATCGTTAATAAATAAAATAAATAAACGAAATAAATGAATTTTGCAAGTGGCCTACTTGTAAGTAATGGCACTTTTACAAGTGAAAACCTGGAAGAATTTATCCACCAAGCACAAAATGATCTTAACTTCTTTGACCACTGATGCCAGTGCAATCTACTTACTATTAATACAAATTAAACAGCGTACATGATATTTAAAGCTAAACATACCAACAACTAAATCTTTCCCATCATGAAAAGTATCTTGGTCTACACTTAGATGACAAATTAAGACCAAGAACGACCAAAGTTGTCCTCAGGGGATCCTGTTATTTTACCAAATTTATTTTGGTCAAATTTCATTTCCCAAACAAATTTTAGCAACTATTTTGTTTGCCAATGCAAACTTTGGCACAATTTTAATACGAATATTTTCATTACGTCAAATTTTCATTCAGCAAAATATTATTACGAAAAATTACATCATGGCATGTGGTCTTTTAGCAAATGCTTTAATAAGGCAAAAAAACATTAGACAATCAACATTTCGTCAAGTTAATGTTATGGCAAACTATAAATAGACAAACATCACAATTGTTTGGGTTATGACATTTTACCAATATACTATTAATAAAATAGCACGGTCCCTTAAATAAAAAAAATGCACGGTTAAGTAGGTGGGTAGGCAAAGGCGTTAAATTAGGTTAGGGCAGCGAAAAAAGGGGGGCTCGGGGGGCGAAGCCTCCTAGCAGTAAAAAAACAAACAATTGTAACAATGGTATTATTTGGTAGGTTAGGTTAGGGTTAGCTTGTGTCCCTTAGAGCGGAAATAGGCACCCCGCGAAGCGGGGTGACGTCGACACGCTGGTGGTCAGGTTAGAATTGCGACTTCTACACAAATTAATTTTCCCTACCCACATAACAAAAAAAGTTGTTATTTTATTGTGTATCTTATATACCATTGAAATAAAGATGCAAATGATTTGTCATTGAAGAGTTCCTCTGCTGATTAACCGACGGAATAGAAATGGTCAATTAAATATTGACGATACGAATCATTTGCCTTATTTTGTTTTGGTTAAAACATATAATGCCAACTAACATATTTGACTGAATGAAATTTGGTCAAAGTACCAGTTGGTAAACGAGATATTGCCTAAACATGAATATACCAAACATAAGGTTTGCGTAAGAATTATTTGTCGAGTGTTAATTTGGCAAACGATTATTTGGCAAATGAAATTCTATGAAAAATGTTTTGAGAAGTGATAATTTGTCAATTTTTTTTTGGTAAAACAAAGGTAACCCTGTCCTCAGTAACGTACACTACGTAGAAATACATCATGCATCCGTTGCAAAGCTCGCTTGACAATATATAACTCATTAATACAATCACATTTAGATTATTTGATCGAGATATGGCGAAGTGCTGCCGAAACAAACCTACTAACATTACAAAGATCTCAAAATAAATCAATAAAGGCACTTTTTGAATATGATTACTTATAGAATTAACACTCAATTACTATATAAGAAACTAGAACTATTTAACCTAAGACAACTATACAACTACTCAACAAGCATAAGAAAGTATCGTAGTAGATATGTATTTTCGTAAGAAATATCCTAACAAGTAAAATACACTCAGACATCTATTTCACGCAACGAAACTTCAAATACTGTTTAAGAAATACAAATCAGTTAGAACTGCGAAAAAATAGAACAGGTTACGGTAAAAGTAGTATTATGTATGAGGGGGCTCGGATTTATAATGAGTTACCATATAATGTAAAAACATTGTGAGTCTTTAAATATAGTTAAAAATAAACTGTGCTCTCAAATAAAAATAAAATAAGTCAAACTAAATTGAAAGAACACATATATAATTCTGTATAACAAATCTCTAACGATCATGCTAAAATGTCTAATTTTAAGGAATTTTAATATGTAAGGTAATTTTAAGTGAAGTGTAGTGTTCTTATGAGTAATAAAGCATCTCTAAACCTAAAATTCTACCGGCGTTTCTGAAAAAAAAAGACCACTGTTAAGAAGAAACGCCGAAACAAACTTTATTACAATGATTAAAAAAAGTTCATTAAAATGATTGTTCTTAACTTACTTAAAATAAGTCAAACTGAATATTACTAAAAAAAAACATCATTATGCGTCATACCACAAGAACACAATACGTGTCCGAACATAAAATATTCAGGAGCAATACCTAGGTACAATTAATAATAACATTTCAGATGAACGTACATCAGTCAACTGTCCCCTACTTGCAAAAACTCCTCCACACTATAACATGCTGCATCTATAAGTGTTGATTTGAGTTTTTTTGTAAATATGATGTCACTTTCTGATCATATTATGTGGCTCGGAACCCTATTATAAATTTTGGGGCCCATGATACTGAGCGACTTTCGGCACTTGGCAAGACGCTGTGTATTAGGAGCAAACAGCAGAGGCCGTCTACGGTTATTACCTTCACGGCTAGAGTTGGTCTTATACTGCGCGAGATATGACCTAACATATCGGCACGCAGTCAATAGGTAATTTATTATAAATATAAATAAATACATTGACCCAAAAATAACTGGTTTACTTTTCGAAAACCTTACTAGTTACTAACTTTTTCTTATTACGGTACTCCCTACTAAGAAATACTTCAAGTCGATAATAAGACATGCTGGCTGTGACATCCAGCCACCATCACGATAAAAGTTTGGTCGGCGCCCAATTTCAATCGCCTCACTAATTCATGACACATAACGAAACATGTCGCCCGTAGTGACATTTAATACGTGAATCGTGCAATTATTAGCATTATATTATATGCACTGTTTGGGGTAGGCCTATGTTCAGCAATGGACGTCTCATGAGGACATTCACCTATGAATGTCCATAAACTACCACCGAGTCGTAAAGAAAACCTCTGCCTCGAAACGAAACGACGTAAAAATTCGTCGAGGTATAAATATACAAGCTTTTATTTAGTTACACCTGTCCCGTTGTCTGTGATCAAATCTTGCAAGTTAAATTTGATCCACTTCCCGGTTTCCGACTGAGCTGAAATTTTGCATGCATGTATAAATCCGAAGACAATGCAATATTACTATAACATAGAGCTGATCTGATCGATCTGAGTACAGTCGGCAATAAAAGCTTGTACCAAAAATTAACATTTTGACAGAAACTAGTTTTCAAAACAGTTACACAATATGTAGTAATTACATACCCTATTTTGCCGATCCTGTATAAATTTTATTGCTCTACTAGCTCTTTGTATATGTAGCGATAAACGGTAACATTATGATAAAGCTTTTTGTCTCAATCGAACCGCTATCCGATATTTATAGCTGTCCCTTTTTATCCGACTTTGGAAAGGGCAATTTAATGTGGTAAAGACGGTGCAAAGGCGTGTTTAAGTCTTAGTCATACTCAAGTCGGGATAGGATAGGGATAGGGATTTGTGTCCTCTTTATTAACAACTAGCTGCCCATGCGGCTTCGCCCCCGTATTACAAAAAACGCAGCTAAACCGGCGGGATAAAGTTACCCTATGATCATCAGGAAAGCACATTCTACATGTAGATGAAAGATGTTTTTATTGGTCAAAGTATGCGGCTGTCAAGCGACGGGCGTGGGATCGAATCCCGGCACGTACCAATGAGTTTTTCGGAACTTATGGAATGTTTACCGTTAGCTTTCCGGTGAAGGAAAACATCGTAAGGAAACCGGTCTAATCCGAATAAGGTCTAGTTTCCCCTCTGCGTTGGAAGGTCAGATGGCAGTCGCTTTCGTTAAACTAGTACTTATGACAAAAGGATTAGGTTCCAAAGCGGATCCCGGGCTCCTTTAGGGGCACTGCCGGGAATAGAACTAGGAGGATGATGATGGTCAAGTGCTTTCAGTTTCCCATTACATACTTACATATTACAAACCTAGAATTTCACAGACTTTTCCTCTTTATAATACGTTTTAAGAATAGATTTACTTATGCACTTAAGGGTCTCGGCGGCAAATACTGCTTTGTACCACAGTAGATAGAGCTACAAGCGAAGCGAAGCGAAGTCTTTAGTGAACTTCTACGGAATGGAATTCGCTCGCTTCATCTGTATTTCCTGAGAACTACGTTCTAGGTGCCTTCAAGACAAGAGTGAAAAGGCTATTACTGCACCAGTGAGCTTCATCTTAGGCTCTGTCACTTCTGAGCGCAGGTGTAAAAACCCCCGACATTTTCGTTTCAAAGTGCAATATCTCAAAAACGGCTGAACAGACTTTCATAAAACATAACTAAGGACACTCGCGATAAAATTATCTATGGCACAATGACGAAAATCGGTTCATACGTTTGGGAGCTACGATACCACAGACAGATTCACAGATATACTCAATGTTCCTTTCTTTGCGTCGGGGGTTAAAAAGGTCAAAAGCTACGCTAGTTCAGAACCGGTCTAGCTAAAGCATTTACCAATAGAGACCCTTCGTGGGGTCCCAGCGCTCTCGACCTGTTCAAAGACTCAACAGACTTAGCGGCTCAGTGAGCTGTAGAAAGCGTGAGAGTGTCTTTTTTAGGGTTCCGTACCCAAAGGGTAAAAACGGGACCCTATTACTAAGAATCCGCTGTCCTTCCGTCCGTCCGTCACTAGTATGTATCTTATGACCCGTGATAGTTAGACGGTTGAAATTTTCACAGACGATGTCGCCGCTATAACAACACATACTAAAAAACAGAAATAAATAAATATTTGCGATACAGCGGGGATATACTGTAAGCGTCTTCGGCACCATGGGGTGAAGCCCTTATCTAGGTTTTTGATAGATAGATAGATCATTTATTGATAAAAATATAAAAAGTTTTTACATTTCAGTGTTACTATTTCTATTCTATACTATTAGTTACAATATTATTATTAGGTAAACATTCTTTCCCAGGTAATATTTTACAAAATTACATTACGTCGTGGATATATCAATTTTGCAGATGGGTCGGTGACTTGTAGCAATAAACAAATTCGTCAACTCTGTAGCATGCTATGTCTAACTGTTCAGCCGTGTTTCAAGTACATAAGTTTTGTCGATTGGTCGCTAGATGGCGCTGTACCGTTCGGGTCGGTTTCTGAATCGTGCTATAGAGATTTTTCCTGCGATAATGACCTCTGGCCAGTACTAATTGATTTTTGTACAAGTGTTAACAAGATAGTTCTGTATTTGACTCAATATATACAGTATTGGCAAGTATCAGTGGTATCATTTTGGGACCCCTTTCAACATGGTCCTTCGAACCGGATGGTATTCGAGGTTGATCTGGCGGCAGGAGTCAAAATCATCGACACAGTAGCGGGTTGCTGCTGAAGGTGGACGCAACGTCATCGGAACATCGCGTGACGTCACCGGATCATCGAGGAACGTCATTGGAATCGTGACGTCATCATTAAGTGTTTGCGTGTGAGTGTGTGAAGACAAACTGTGAGTACTTTCCATTATGTTTAATTGAAGATTAATTTAAATGATTTGGACAGAAAATTCAGCTAATATTCAGACTTAGTAAATTTTGAGAAAATTTGGACTTAGGAAAAAGTAGAGCTCTAGGGACTTAGAATAATTCTCTCAAAGGAGGAACTACGGGGAATCCATGCCCGATTTCAGCCCGAGTTGTTCAAACACTTAGAAAATTTGCCTTCATTTTGGACTTAGCCGAATTTGCACTGTTTGAGACTTGCAAAAAAATCAAGATAATTTGAACTTTTAATATTGTCTAATAACTGACAAAATGGCGGATAATACTAAATTGCAAACTGATTTATTGAAGCGCATTCAGAGAGCTAAGTACAATTTCAAAAAGTCACCTAAAGAGCGATTAAAGTCTAAAGATTACTTGAGTACTAGATTACATTTACAGAACATCTGCATGTTAGAAGAATTGTGGTCAACCTTTAATTCTACGCATACGAAGATTGTGTTAGATTCAGATCCAGCAGATTTGGAAGCTAGTGCGTATATTAGAGATGATGTGTACAACATGACAGAAGAATTGTACATAGATTACAATCTGGATCTGAAGGCAGCACTGACCTCGTTAGGGGTTAGTTCGATTAACAACACAGATCTCGTTGTAAGCGTTAGTAAGATGGAGAAAGAAAACACCCCGAATATACGACTTCCAAAAATTACCATCCCTGCTTTTTCTGGAAAGTACTCAGAATGGACAACATTCCGTGATCTTTTTATGTCACTCATTCACCAAAACAACTCTTTAGACGATGTCCAGAAGTTACACTACCTCAAAGGCCATTTAGTTGGAGAAGCTGAGCAACTTGTGCGGCATGTCAGTATCACTAAAGATAACTATCAGATGTGTTGGGAACTGCTTGAAAAAAGGTACGATAACAAGAAATATCTTGCAAACCACATACTGAAGAGGCTTATGAGTCAACGGAACATGGGATCAGAATCTGCAAACGGCTTAAAAGAGTTGTTGGATACAACGCGGGAATGTTTGCACGCTTTAGAAAACATTGGCGTCAATGTGTCTAGTTGGGATATCATTGTAATCCATATAATATGTTAAAAATTAGATCCCGAAAGTAGGAAACAGTGGGAATTAAAAGCCAGTGAATCGTTTGAAGATTTACCCAATCTGAGCCAATTTTATGGATTCTTGGAGACACGGTTCAGAGCCTTGGAATTTGTTGAACCCAAAACATTCAAAGACAATTACGGTAACTTTGTCAATAAGGGTTACAATCCTAATGTCAACAAAACCTCCAACGCTCTCGCCAACCCAAAGGTCCATCATGTATCTGCTTTGTCGTGTACGTTTTGTTCCGAGAATCACAAAATTAGTAACTGTAAGCAGTTTGCCAAACTTGAAACTGATGATCGTCGTAGTTTCGCCCAGTCCAGTCGCTTATGCTTTAATTGCTTAGGCGTTAATCATTCGGTGTTTGCTTGCCGTCAAACTACTCGATGCCATATATGTACCAGAAAACACCACTCTCTCTTACATTCCAAAAGTACCACTACATCGACTGATTCTGAGGTTTCGAATCGATCAGTCGAGCGGAGCGTAGCTGTGCACACAGCTTCGACATCATCGAAGCAGAATGAACCCACTTGTTCCAATGAAATAAAGACTAATTTTTCGACAAGTCGTAATCAGGTTTTGTTAGCAACGGCTTTAGTCAAGGCTCAATCGAAAAATGGCTCTAAAGTCACCCTCAGGTGTTTGCTTGACCAGGGATCACAGGCTTCCTTGATAACGGAGTCTGCAGTCCAGTTGCTGGGTCTGAAGAAAATTCACCACGAAAGTACCATTTCGGGTTTAGGAAGAGACGAGGGTGCTTCTTTAGCATCTAAGTCAAGGGTAAATGTAAACATACAATCACTTCTTAACCAAATCAGGAGTATAATGTCAATGCTTTCGTGTTAAACAAGCTGACATCGGTCCTCCCGGAGAAACTGATCGTTGTCGAGCTGTGGTCTGAGTTGAACAACCTGGAGTTAGCTGATCCATCTTTTAATATGCCCAACAAAATTGACATGCTTCTGGGAGCTGACGTCTATTGCCAGATCAAAGAAGAAGGAATCATCAAAGGATCTGCTGTATCACCAGTAGCCCAAAATACTACTTTGGGCTGGATTTTGTCGGGACCTATTCAAACACCCAATTCAATCGGAACTCAAAATATCAGTGTTAATCACATTCAATCAAATGAAAACGAGCTTCTTAAAAAGTTCTGGGAACTCGAGACTGATGTTTCGGTTAAATCCCCCCAAGAGGACTATACCGAGGAAGAAAAAAGGTGTGAAGAAATGTTTAAAGCTACCACGAAAAGAAATTGCGACGGTCAATACATCGTCAGACTTCCGTTTAAAGATGAAGATCCTAGTTGCAAATATGGAAACTCTGAAACTATTGCTACGAGACGTTTTATGCAACTAGAGAGAAAATTTCAAAAAGATCCTGAACTGCTGCCACGATATGCAGCAGTCATTGACGAATACCTCGAACTTGGTCACATGGAGAAAGTAACTGACATAGAAGAGCAAAAGTCAGATGTGGTGTATTTACCTCATTTTGCTGTGATTAAAGAGGACAGAGCCACGACAAAATTGAGAATCGTCTTTGATGCCTCGTGTCCTGGAACTAACGGAGTGTCATTAAGAGGCCGCAGTAAGCTCGGCCGAATTTCACCTTCCCATACAAACGTAGTTACGCTCTCATTTTAAAACTACGAGTTGGATTATGACGAAACTTTGCATATACAATGACATGAGGTATATCCATGTCTGTAATTAGTTTATATGGTTCCAATTTATAAAACAAAGTAAATACAGCAAAAACTAGTTTTTTATGAAAAACTTAAATTCGCTGTATATTTTTTACTATGGTATCTGAAGCTACGTAAACTAATTTCAGACATAGATATACCTCATTTCATTGAACATGCAAAGTTTCGTTACAATCCAAAACGTAGTTTTAAAATGAGAGCGTAACTACGTTTGTATGGAGAATCGAGCTTACTGCGGACTCTTAAATCAAGATTTATTAGTAGGGCCGGCGTTGCAATCTGATTTACGTCACATCATTTTACGGTGGCGCACGCATCCCATTTGTTTGGTAGCAGATATTGTAAAAATGTATCGGCAGGTAAAAGTTGATGAAAGTGATGCCGATTTTCAGCGTCTCGTATGGCGCACAAAGCCTGAAGATGAAATTGGTCATTTCAAACAACTTCGAGTAACTTTCGGCACCGCTTCCGCACCCTACCTAGCAGTTCGCGCGTTACATCAAGTCGCTTATGATGAAGGTGTAAACTTCCCTTTAGCTGCTGAACGTGTGTTGCAAGATTTCTACATGGATGATTTGCTGACCGGATGTGAAACTGTGGAAGAAGGAAAGAAGTTATATGAAGAATTAACAGAATTATTGAAAAAAGGAGGGTTTGAGTTGCAAAAATGGACAGCCAATAATGAAGAGTTAATGCAAGAAATAAAAAAAGAAAATGTAACAAAAAAATTACCTCTTAAAATTGATTCAGTGATGAAAATTCTAGGACTTACCTGGAATAGGAGTACCGATGAGTTTGAGTATACAGTTCAGCTGACCCCACCAAAAAGCCTTTAACGAAGAGGAATGTAATATCGGATATCGCACGTTTATTCGATCCGCTCGGCTGGTTAGCACCAGTAATAATTTAAGCCAAAATTTTCATACAAAAGCTATGGCTTTCGGGAATTGATTGGGACGATGAAGTCCCGACTCAATTGCCGGGGGAGTGGTTAACATATAGAGAAAATTTAGGTCAACTAACCAAATTCAAACTGCCTCGGTGGATCCATTCAATCACTGGCGACGAAAAACTGGAACTTCAGGGTTTCTGTGACGCGTCGTCGGAGGCCTACGCTGCTGTGGTATAGGTGCGTGTAATCGATAAGAATGGTCTAGTACATGTTTCCTTAGCCACTGCTAAAACGAAAGTGGCACCAATTAAACAAGTTTGGATTCCAAGACTAGAACTTTGTGGCGCAGTCTTGCTAGCGAAGTTATTGACGGAAGTTGCGACTGTTATGGGCATAAATAAGATGAATGTTTACGCCTGGACAGATTCATCCATAGTGTTATCCTGGCTTAACAGTCGGCCAAATAGGTGGAAGACATTCGTAGCAAACCGCGTTTCTGAAATCTTAACTTCGATGGAACCTCACCAGTGGTCTCATGTGGTTTCAAAAGAGAATCCCGCTGATTGCGCCTCAAGAGGTACATACCAGTCTGTAAATGAGCTGCTCTGGAAAGAAGGCCCAGCATGGCTGAAACATAAAAACATACATTACGAGAAGATGACTGTCAAAGAAACAAACCTAGAAGAAAAAGTGAACAAACTGTGTCATGCCAACACCTGTGGAACAGTTGATGCTGGTATTTCACCAGAAACAGAATTCATGACCAGATTCTCGAATCTTAGAAAGCTGATTCGTGTAGTAGCTTTCTGCTTGAGATTTGCTAAACTGTGTCGAGGTCAAATGTTCAGTAAATGGCTAACAAGTGAAGAGATTAGACACAGTTCGACTGTTTGCATAAAACTAGTGCAACATGAACACTTCAATGAAGAAGTATTGAATTTAAAAGAAACAGAATGTGTTAATAAGAAAAGTAAACTTACCTCCGTAAATCCTATTCTTGATGAAAATCACATCTTGAGGGTTGGCGGTAGACTCAGGCATGCTCATATAAGTGAAGATCTGAAGCATCCAATCATTTTGCCCCACAAATCCCATTTCACAGATTTGGTTGTAGCTGATGCGCACCAAAAGACTTTGCACGGCGCACCACAACTAATGCTGAATTATACACGGTCTAAATATTGGATAGTGGGCGCAAAAGCTCTGATAAGACACTTCGTACGCAAATGTGTAACCTGCATAAGATATGCTGCTGCAACCCAGCACCAGTTGATGGGACAGTTGCCTTCAGCAAGAGGTAACGTTACTCGTGCATTTCGTCAGAGCGGCGTAGACTACGCAGGTCCAATTAATATAAGAATCTCAAAAGGCAGAGGTCATCGTGCCTATAAAGGGTACATATGTCTTTTTATATGCATGGCAACAAGAGCTATACACCTAGAGCCAGTTAGTGATCTAACGTCTCAAGGTTTTTTAGCTGCATTCAAAAGATTTGTGGCACGTCGTGGCCCTTGCACGGACATCTGGAGCGATAACGGCACGAATTTCGTTGGTGCTGCACGGGAGCTTAAACATTTATTTGCAAATGAAAAAACATCAATGCTCCCAGAATTAATGGATGACTTAGCCACAAATGGAACCAGTTGGCATTTCATACCTCCACATTCTCCGAACTTTGGTGGTCTTTTGGAGGCTGGTATTAAGTCCACAAAATTTCACCTCAGAAGAGTTGTGGGCAACTCAACTTTAACTTTTGAGGAAATGGCAACAGTGTTGTCACAAGTTGAGGCGTGTCTTAATTCGAGACCAATTTCACAGATCACCGATAGCTGCAACAATCCAATGCCTCTAACGCCAGGCCATTTCTTGATTGGAGAACCTTTAGTTTTGGCACCACACTACAATTATGGAACTGCAAATATAAGTAATCTCAGAAGATGGCAGCTCACTCAAAGGATGGTCCAAGATTTCTGGCGTCGCTGGTCTTGTGAATACCTGACACAATTCCATCATAGGTATAAGTGGGTGCATCAAACAACCGAGCCCGCAGTAGGAGATGTAGTTTTAGTTAAAGAGGATGACCTTCCTCCGGCTAAGTGGTTATATGGTAGAATCACTATGAAGCATCCTGGACTGGACGGAATAACGCGAGTCGTTAGTTTGAAATATAAAGGTGGTATTATACAACGATCTGTTGGAAAACTATGTATACTGCCTATTGAAACCTAAATGATTGTATATTTTGTTGTGTAACGTGTAGAAAACAAAAAAATGATCATTTTTGTCTGTTATTGCAACTGCAACAGGTCAGTAAAATTAAACTGTCAAGTTAATGTATTATTAATGTGTTGTTTATATTGTTATGTTATGTATGTTATTTCTTTGTATTTTTAGTTAGGGAGTTATGTTTTAAGTTGTAGTAATTTATATCGGTTGCCAGAGATCATTTCCACTGCCATTAATTTAGCCATTTGCTCATGGTGGGCGGTCATAAGAACAATTTCCCCGTTTTGTCCTTGGTGGGCGGAATGTTCAGCCGTGTGTCAAGTACATAAGTTTTGTCGATTGGTCGCTAGATGGCGCTGTACCGTTCGGGTCGGTTTCTGAATCGTGCTATAGAGATTTTTCCTGCGATAATGACCTCTGGCCAGTACTAATTGATTTTTGTACAAGTGTTAACAAGATAGTTCTGTATTTGACTCAATATATACAGTATTGGCAAGTATCAGTGGTATCCTTTTGGGACCCCTTTCAACACTAACAATATCTCTTTTTAAGTTTTTTCTCGAACATCAAGAAGTAGATTATAACTGTTCGTCTAGAGCATTGTAAAGTTTTATGCCTACTATGTGTAAGGATTTCCGATTTAGTATTATTCATTATTTATTTATTTATATTTGGAGAACCAACAGCTACAGAAAAGCATTGATTGTATTGATGAAATTCAAAAAAACAATTACAGGTACCCACTGATACCATCATGTAAGTAAACATTTGTGAGATCACTTTTACATTGCATTTACATCACTGTGATTTTCTAACTAGGGGTTACTAAATACATACATACATACATTCACTCCTTTATCCCTAAAAGGGGTAGGCAGAGCACATGAAACTTATGTTCCAGCGCCACTTTCAGCATAAATGTGGGTATAAAAAAGATTGAAAAAATGTGATATTGCAGGGACAGGTTGCTAGCCCATCGCCCACAACACACTTTAACCCTTACAAAATGTGGTTACAAAATGCGGATATAAACATTATATCGTGTCATCATAATTACAAATCAACGTTTTGTTATGGAGCAGTGGTTTCATAATACAGGAGGATTACCTGTTACTATGTACCAATATTTTATTAAGAATATTATTTTTTCAATTTCATATTTATTTTTTCATTGTCTAGTTCATAATTAGCCAGCTTGCCAATATTTATACGCTAGCGGCCTGGGGGTTAAGCACACAAAGCGAACTTGTAACGACCTACGCGTACAATATAATGTTTAAAGGATGTTGTAAGGAAGGCTTGCTGTAGCCTCGAGTATGCTCGCAGAGTTTTTATGTAATTATGCGAACAAAAATTTAATCCTTAATGGAGTAAGGAATTGTAGTAACAGCATCCTGAAAATGACGGCGGGTGAGTTTGACTGTCCAATAGTTCCTAGGATTGGGCAATTCAATTCATTCATTCATTCTCCTAGCGTTATTCCCGGTTGTGCCTCTAAACGAGCCAAGGGTCCGCTTTGACACCTAATCCCAAGATTTGGCATAGGCACTAGTTTTACGAAAGCGACTGCCATCTGACCTTCCAACCCAGAGGGAAAACTAGACCTTAATGGGATTAGACCGGTTTCCTCACGGTGAAGGAAACACCGAAAAGCTAACGGTAAATATTCCGTACATAAGTTCCGAAAAACTCATTGGTACGAGTCGGGATTCGAACCCACGACCGCCGCTTGACAGCCGCACGCCTGAACCTACCGTAGCTCCCTGAACCACTAGGCTACCGTAGCTCTATGATTGGGCAAGTCAAGTATGTCATGAAATATACTGAATAAGATACTGACTTAGTAGGTAATTTAAGGTTGTACCTATGTGTGTGATCATTTGTACACTTTGTATTGTGTTATAACTTGCCTAATCTTTAATATTAAATTTGAAATGTAACTGATATCAGGGGCCCGTTTATCAAATGCTTGTAACTTGTAATACAAATTGAAGCCTCTTTTCAACTCCTCTTATAAGAAAGACACTTCCGCTGGTATTACAAGTTACAAGCTTTGGATAAACGGGCCCCAACTATACAGATCGAAGAAGACCAGTAATAAAACATAAAATATTTTTTCTTTTTTAAATATTTGCGGGGACACTTACAGAAATCGACCTAGTTCCAAACTAAGCAGAGGTTGTACTATGAGTACCAGATGAAGAGAAACATGCTTCTATAGATAAATACATAGAAAATCGATCAGCGAATATTCGTGTTCATCACTTAAATAAATGCCCTTACCGGGATTCGAACCCTGAGGCCTGAGTCTTTCTTTAACCTTTGCTGTGTTTTGTTTCAGGTAACTACTTCGAAGCAATAAGGCCATAAAAATAAATCTTCAAGAGGTTTGATGTAATTTTGTTAATCATTCACTATTCCGCTACGCTCGTAACGTTACGGCGTGCCCGTAGCGCTCTGATGCATTTGCAACAGGCGTTATTCGCGCCGAATAGGAACGCTATGAACGTTTGAAGGTGTCTTTGTGTTGTCGTGCCCGCAGTGCCAAGAACGACTATAGTTATCGCTGTCAAAGCAACCTTCAGTCTTTTATTACATTCTCTGCCAATGGTTCTTCACTGCAAATACCTACATTTTTCTTTGTAAGAATTGATAACAATCAGGCTACACTATTCTATGTGCCTGTCGCCTAGTTCAGACGCACAAAGCAATTAGCTCGGCAACGAAGCGATAAATTTGTCTCCCGTCAAAGCTGCTGCACTACCCGACTGCATTGTCTTAAAGGTCACAAACGCTTTATTTCAATTCCTAGAATACTACCTTTAAACCCATCGAAGGAAGGGCGGAAATGGCGTGCATATAAAAATACTATAGGCTTATGATGCTGCGGCTGGACAAGCCTTCTGTACTGCCTAAGAGGTCACAAACACCTTCATTCTGTCCTTACAATACTACTTTCAATGCACATAGACAGAAGGGCTTAAATGGCGTGCATATAACGGCACTTATAGGCTATTGCATGCTTCCACTGTACCATTGTCTGAAAAGTCACAAACACCTTAATCTGCTCCTACAATAATGCTTGCAGTGTCCAAAGGCAGAAGGGCTTAAATGGCGTGCGTATAACATCACTATTATATAGGCTACTGCATGCTTCTAAAGTTAAGCCTTTGCTGAGGCCGATACATGAATTATTTAGAAGCTAGGTCTTGGGAACTAGATTTAGCCGACGTTACATTGTTCGTGGAGGCTTAATGCAGTCCTTGATAAAGGGGACAAGAGTCTGAATAATATAGTCAAGTTGTTGTGAAACTTAGGTGACATCCTGATTAGTCGGTGCGGAGGCGGTACGATATGAGTAAGTTGTCAGCTCTCAGTGCTAATAAGAGTGTAGACACCAAATACGCCTTCTAGTCTTTCTAACAAGCAATATTCAAACGGGTGTGGCTTCGTGATTTTTTGAGATATCTGAATGGGATTTTTATCACACGCCATAGTTTTTTTCTTTCTTTCTTTTGAAGTAATAATAAATTTTAAGCCTACACCCCTATTATCAGTAGATACAATAGCGATTCTTTAGTATGCACCTACATTGAAATGAGTAGTTCCCGACTGGCGCGGGATGGTACTAATGCCCTTGTGCATGTGTACCACCCAGCTTCCACGCATGATATTAAAGTTTGTATGGAGTAAGGAACGAAGCTACGATAGATGATATAGATACGAAAAAGCCAAGGTAGCTTAGTGGTTCAGGCATGCGGCTGTCAAGCTACAGTCGTGGGTTCGAAACCTGGCTCGCATCAATGGACGGAAGCTAACGAAATATTTACCGTTAGCTTTTCGGTGAAGGAACACTGGTCTAATCCCAATAAGGTCTAGTATTCCCTCGGGGTTAGAAGGTCAGGTAGCAGTCGCTTTCGTAAAACTAGTACCTATGCCAAATCTTGGGATTAGATGTCAAAACGGATCCTTTAGGGCACAACCGGGAATAACGCTACGAGTATGATGATGATGGAGTTGTTAGATTATTGATCTTGTAATGCAAATTTTAATCTAATACATTGAGGTACATAACCTTAGTTGTATTCAACCTCAAACTTAACCTCCTTAGTATCTTCTTCAGAGCTGTTTACTATGTGACAGTGGCTAGACGTGATGGCTTCCGAGTTCTTAGATCAAAAGTTTAATAAACGATATAATCTATTGTTGAAAAGTTACTACGTATTTTATTTCTGCCGAAGTCCAAATCCCAAGTGGAGTAAGTAGGTAACTAGACAAAAAAGATACGCGCAGACGAAGACGCGGCCAAAAGAGAGTTACAATTCAAGTTGTTAGCTTCTAAAATAAAAAATTTTATGTTTATCTCCTACACGACTTCACGTTCCAGCTCTCAAAGCAATTATAAAAGAAAACCAGACAAAATGAAGAACATAAGAAAAATAATAGCGACAACCAACTTGTTTTAATTAAATCCTACAAACCGAGGACGTCCATTTGTAAAAACCTCTGAATATAAGTTTCAAGAACCATTATGCGAAGTTGAGGATTGTCACAAAAGGGAAGAAATGAGAGGTTATTGTGTCGTCTATAAGTTCCACTCATCTTGTTTATGATAATTTAATCTTTAGAATAGCTTTACCGGTTTGGTCGTGTATTTGCATAGGTAATTAGATTTACACACGGTGAGTTTTAGCAGCGGTACAATCGCGCCTTTGTAGCCCGGCTAGCCGGCGCGGGCAAAAATATAACTTATAGTTTATATACTATCCATATACTAATATTATAAATGGGAAAGTGTATGTGTGTGTTTGTTCGTTTGTCTGTCTTTCACGGCAAAATGGAGCGACGAATTGATGTGATTTTTGAAGTGGAGATAGTTGAAGGGACGGAGAGTGACAGAGGATAGTTTTTATCCCCGTAATCATCCCATAAGGGGGTGTAATGGGGAGGTGAAGGTTTGTATGGAGCTGCGATATAAACGAGTTCTTCGCGGACAGAGTCGCGGGCAATAGCTAGTACTTAATAAAATATACTAGAAGTATGTACAGAATGTGTAACTTATACAATAATTACGGAGCATGTAATAACTAAAGGTCACTGGCCAGAAGGAGTCGGCCTTAGCCTGGAAAGTGATAGTCACAGGTTTTAGATAGCCTCGGAGTTCCTGCTTGGCTGGGCAGGTCTAGAGCACACCTTCAGGTAGCTTGGAGGCTGCGGCGCAGACGGAAGTATAATCAGCAGCCGAGAAACGATCAGTAGTTATGATAGATTATGGGCATATGAGGCTTAATTGCAATGTAGCGAGCCAATGCCGCCAGGATTGATGATGATATTCTTCGACTACCAATGCCGTCAGTCAGTGCTCACGAGGCAATAGCATAGGATGTTTCCTATCATCATAGTTGAAAGGATCGCTAGGAGACAGCCGACCACCCACCCTCAATAAACCCTCTCCATCAGCCAACGGACAAAGTTTGCGAAGAGGCTTGTGAATCGAGTTGGTTTTAATGATCATTCGGATTTCAATCCAAAAAAACATGTGTCTGGAGAAATTATACTAAAAGTGTATCGATCTTTTAATAATAATAACTAATAATAATAATAGTAATAGAAGGGACAAAGCGAGACAAAAACTTGATGGCTCCTGTAGCCAACAAGTTATAATATATGTTAGTCTGGAAGCGAACGCAAGAAACTCCATTGCCACCAATTTGGAATGCGAATAACACCCAAATTTAACCCTCGATACACAAAGTAGTACCTACACAAAGGATTGAAACTTTCCTCTTTGCTTTGCGAGTAAGCATTGCATCCCATTGTGAAACAACCGAAAATTACCAGTTTGGATACAAAGAGGAGAATTTTCAAATACTCGCGTCTGTGTTCACTTGTTTTTGAGTTTTTAACGTATTTTTTCATCTAACAAAAGCGTCAATTGGTATTAATGCTAAATCGTATGTGATATCCACTGTGATAATGCCAATGACATATGAAAGGCAATTGTATTGGTTTTTCGATGCACAAGTTTTTCAAATGCTGTTTATTTCCCATGGAATTGTGTAATGCATTGTTCCGCTGAACCATTTGATATTTTACAAATAGTCGTACAATAAAAGAAATATAAAATATTTTATAAATTCATAGTTTTTTATAGTTTTTGTATTATTTCGGAAATGTCAGTGGATGCTCTTTGAAATCATTAATCAAACATGCGAAATGATGACCAAACTTCGTAAAAATATGAAATTTTACGTATGGGTAAAAGTTGCACTGGATTCTTCATTTCATAAATTTCATCGATTGCGTCAATTTCATTTTGAAAGTCTGGATATGAAGGTGACATACAGTGCCCGTGTGGTGTCGGGTTAGAATTTCACCACCCCTTTCTTCCCGTGGGTGTCGTAAAAGTCAACTAAGGGAGCAGGGTGGAACTGTGTTGTTGGCGAGCAACTTATCACTGCAATATAACATTTTGTCGATCTTTTATACCTACATTTATGCTATAAGTGGCGCTGGAACATACGTTTCATATGCTCTCCTTACCCCTTTTGGGAATAAAGCCATGTATGTATATAGTAGTGGACAACAAAGAGATATACTCGTATAGATTCACTTTTTCACCTTAGCCGAAAGACGTCCACTGCTGTACATAGGCCTCCCCCAAAGAGTGCCACAATAACTGATACTACGCATCCAGAGGACTCGCGCGATAATCGAATTTAAACTTTCGTGAGACATGTTGAAATAAATACTAATAATTACACGGTTTAACTCACGTATTCAATTTCACTCTGGGCGACATGTTTCGAACTCTTCAGGAGTTTTTCTTCAGAATAAGTGTTTTCGTGGCGGTGTCACTCGTATCACTAGAGTAGAGAGTAGAGTAGAGTTCGAAACATGTCGCCCGGAGTGACATTGAATACGTGAGTTAACCGTGTAATTATTAGTATTATTTTGACTCACTTGATCTTTCCAGTTCTATTCTTGTGTTGGTCTCACTTAAATGTGTCGTTCACCCTACTCGTTCATACTCGTTTTTGTGTTCCAAACTATTCAAGTTAGTCTTTGTCACGCAACTCAATCCAACCTGCATTGTAAAAAATCCAGCCAAGTTCTAGCTAAATTGATTCGGTGTCACGAAGCCTGGCCGTGACGTGAAAGCGAACTGTTATAAGAAATATCATATTCGCTTAGTAAGAATGAAGAAAACTTGTTTGATTAATAATAGCATGAGGTTTTTACAGTAAAATACCATTTTACTTGCAGGGTTTATTTTATACTTACGGAACTTTGGAGGTAAAGCGAGGTGAAATTAATTAATTAATTTAAATAAAAAAGGAATATATGGCGGACTGAAACTTGCTACGGTGGGTGCAGTGAAAATATGAGTAGGTACTTAGCGTAATTAGAACTTTTTAGAAGTTTTATGTAATGTTGTGGTTGTGTTTTTCAAATAAATCGTTCATTCATATAATCAAAATCATCTACTAAAATCAGTAGAATGGAAATAAATATTTTGTTGGACTGAACCATGGACCGGTCACTTTGGCACCCTCCGGGGGAGGACATCATCAAGGGTTGAACTTTTTTTAATGAACGATACTTTACAAAATACATTATTAATTAAATAAGTAAAAACGATGTGTGAAAATTATTGATATAATCAATATAAACTACATTTGCGGCACAACGTACACTGTTGTGTTTATTTACATTTTACGAATGTGGCTTTATGACCGTATTTTTTGTTTTTATGTATCTTAAGTAGTTAAAAAAAAAATAGTAATATTGAATAAAAATAATTTACGTGGTAGTCTAACATATCAAATGGAAACAGTACAATAGTGGTTAATTAAACACTTTCAGCCTTTAGAATATTAAAAAAAGAGTGTGCTCAATGTTTTATCAAATAGACCCCAATTCAAGATACAAAATGAAGCTTCTTTCAAAGTTAGGAAAAACTTCATCTGTCAATTAAAATGTAGGGAATGCGGCCTAATAGTTCAAATTGATCCTGCAAATTTTATTTTGACTTTCTTACTTATACAGTTCACCAGGACGACAACGAGGTTCGTTAAAAGTTTGAATTTTTCCAGTTTTCACCACACCGTTATAAGCATGAAACGGTACTTACTATATGGAGGTGACGGGTCCGAACCCCAGCTTGTACCACTCGGTATTTAAAAAAAAAAAGTTTTATAATTTGATATTTAACATCGGCTTTTCGGTAAAGGAAAACATCGTGAAGAAACCGATCTAATATCAATAAGGTCTTCACTTTTCCCTCTGAGTAGGTATGTCAGATGGTAGTCGCTTTCGTAAAACTAGTGCCTACGCCAAATCTTGGGATAAAACGCTAGGAGGATGATGATAATATTCTTAAACTTCAGACGTTCAATTAATTTATAATATTAAGATGAATTTTAGTTTGTCTAGAATCTGGGGCCTTACCACGATCTGTTAACGCGATTCATTTTAGGACCTAAACTGAATCGAAAGCTGTCAGTTACATAGAAAAACTGTCACAAAATGACAGATCAAACCTAAATTGAATTGCAATGGGACGTTGTGGTAACCCCCCTGAATACATAAGCTACGGTAGCCTGGTGGTTTAGGCATGCGGCAGTCAAGCGGCGGTCGTGGGTTCAAAATCCGGCTCGTACCAATGAGTTTTTCGGAACTTATGTACGGAATATTTACCGTTAGCTTTTCGGTGAAGGAAAACATCGTGAGGAAATCGGTCTAATCCCAATAAGGTCTAGTTTTCCCTCTGGGTTGCAAGGTCAGATGGCAGTCGCTTTCGTAAAACTAGTGCCTATGCCAAATCTTGGAATTAGGTGTCAAAGCGGACCCCGGGCTCCTTTAGGGGCATTACCGGGAATAACCCTAGGATGATGATAGAATCTGAATACATCTATCAAAACAGTATTTTTTTCGATACAAATCAAAAGCATTCCGTTACGTGTAGAATAAACGATAAATCCATCAACACATTAGGTAACGTGTATCGAATTATTTATTGAATGTTGAAACAGCTAATTGCGTACCGAAACCTTGATGGTCAGTGCTGATATCCGATTTATCACGATACGTAGCAATCGATATACTGTGTGTTACCGGCATGAGGGCATTTATTAAAACTGATAATAATATGTTCCATTTGCAATTGTTTGCATGTATTTGCAAATCATAATTATGTAAATTAACTGCGCAATTAATTTTCCAAAATACAAACCTTCAATGGACTAGGTGTATGACGCCGTACTAAACAAAGTATGAAGAGCTGTCATTTACACTTACTTGTCAATTTACTTTGCTGTACATTGCCGGCAATTTAAATTTTGTTAGAAAATTTATGAAGTCGGAATTATAGTTAATTATCTGTATTAAGGTCATGATTAAGTTAAAGAACTTCGTTAATTTACCCCATTTAAAAAAAGCCCGCCTACCGGTAACGCGCTGTATTATCATTGCAAGGATTCTATTTGACTCTGATTACAAAATCGAAATCAGTTTTAATTGTTTTAATGTTCTCCGGAAACACATATTTTTGAATACTTACTTTTTGAGGGTATATTCCATTCGCTAGCAGTTTCGGTCCTGATGTTTAAAAATAAATGTTTAAGGCGCCCCGGCCGAAAAAAGTGTGAAAAAAACCATCCCCAATTCAGCACAAGTCAAACCGGGTCCCAAGTTTGATTTGAAAGGGCTCACCAGGCGTAGGAGGTCGTGAGATAGAAACATTATTATGGCTCGTACAAATTTAAGTTCATTTTCATGTTCTAACAACTCTCATGCGAGTTTTATTACATTGCAGGCTTTGATTGAATTTGTCGTACGTATATATTTCAGTAGCCCGCAGCCCCGAAATGCAATTAAAACCGTTTTGAGTTGTACCATGAAAAGGGCCCTTTTATGTTTATAAGGGCCGCTATTCAAATATTAATGACAGAAAGAAACGGGTCATTGCTGGCTATCGTTTTCTGTCATGGCGTGATATCTTTTTGCCTTGCCAAGGACGGTACATTTTGTGTAACGAATCGGTACCTTGGTTATTATAAATGGATTAATGTGAACTGCAATCTGTGTATTTAAGTTTTTATATTTATTATAATATATATTTCGCCGTCTGGTAGGTACCTATATCACAAGTCTCATTAAGCTTAATTGATAATATGGGGTTAGTTATTTGTGTAAGATTGTCCCCTAATATTTATTTATCTATTTAATGCCCCCCAAAATATTGCCACCAAACTAGCTTATCCTCTAATATTTTTCCATTAAAGAAAATTGCTTTTGCCGCTATTTTATAAAAAATAAACCTAGCCTCTAAAGAAATCTCACGATATCATATAAAATGGTGTCATTTTTATAACAAATTGGCGACATAGTGGTCGCTTGGAGATTTACGAGCCGACCCGCACTTTATATGGCCGAGAGAGTATCGCCATTCTAATACTTTGCTTCCTAACCTCACAATGTAGCAGAGTTTTATTTATATGTGAAATTAGTTAACTAAGGCGTTTTAGTCAGTAGGGTATAGGCTTTATTTTTATTTCGCATATAAAATAGTAACATTAAAACTTTCTTATGCTTTTTTTTCTGATGTTAAAGGCATTTAAAACCTGCAAGCGACAGCAAACACCCACCGAAAACGCTCTATATTAAACAGGCATGCACTATGACGTCACAATCCATATTCTCGCGGCGTTAACTATGTGAGGTAGTCATTAATTTGCAACCATATTGACGCTGCGCTTTCCGGTACGTGGTCGTCACTCAATAACCTTTCCGCCCCAACGGCCATCGATTACGTGCAATGTGCCCACCGACTACCGGTTAAGTTTAGCAATTCGCAGGGCTATAATCGGTTACCTTCATTCTGTTGCGGATAGCCTCATTTCTGATGCAATTTCTGATTTAGATATATCCCTGTAAAATTGGGAACATCGTTAATTTACAATTGATGCGCAAGATTGTTCCTAAAATAACGGTTCTTACTGTTTTACAGGCATGCAGCGGAGATTACACCCAAATATACTGCCAAATATACTTGCATGGGAGAGCATAACAACTAATAAATAGGCAAATCGATAGAGTACACCCGTGGTTCCCCAAATTACCATTCAACGGTAAATAACGTTCCATTTGATCAAAGCTATTCCAAATTTAAATTGTTAACAACACCACAAAAACAAACGACTGGCGTCGTAAATTTCAAATATGGCTGACGTTCCGAACATTACAACATTTCGCTGCAAACTCGTAAATCTCTTGCTTTTAACTAATGTGTGGTTGAAACGTGGCTGTAGTTTTTTCCAGATGGTATGCGTTAGTCAACGCTTTTGTTTAGAAGATATAAGGTCGAGTTTTGTCAAAACTGTAAGCAATTGTTCTTTATACGTTGATGAGACTTTAGGGTAGCTAAAGCTAACTCTTCAAATTAATGGCGGTACTTTGAGTTACTAGGGTTAAAATTCATTGTCGTTTTTGACTTCAAAGCAGTTTGTTTCACTTGTTTACCTATACATGTTCTGTTTTAAGAATCACTGTAGCCTAGTGGTATGGCTCTCGTGTGATAGTTTATTTTTTGGGTTCCATACCCAAAGAATAAAAACCGGGAACCTATTACTAAGGCTCCGCTGTCTATCCGTCCGTCTGACATGACATGAACAAAAATTTGGGCTTTAAATCCCAATATCTCGCAAACGAATCACTAATTGGAAAAAAAATGTTTTTTTTAAGGAGCCCATAATATTTTTGAACAAGATACCTATCCAACGATACCCCACACTATGGTTATAAAGCATGTGCTACACGGTTTAAAACCGCGGTTCCTGTTCCACGTGTCCTTGGTAGAAAAACAGCCGTTGTAAGCCATGTATAGCCAGTAGTAGCCAGTGGTTTCAAACCAAATCTCGCATGACCTTGGCAGGCAGGCGCGCTCGGCAAACCATTTGGCAGAAACGGTGATTTAAAATTAAAACCATGTAGCCGCTGGTTTTAAACACGCGAACGACAGTCGCACGCCGCACGCACCGAGTGTAGACGTGTCGCGCAGGTGTAGGTTCAAAATGGCGTCGGCGAATGAACGAGAGGTTGTTACCGAAATAATTGAACTGCATAGAGACCTTCAGTGTCTGTGGGAATTAACTAGTGTGGATTATAAGGACCCTAGCCAAAAAAATCTTTTGTTTTTTTAATCAATTGCACACAAAAGTGCAAAACAAACTCCAAACTTATGAAATTTCGACAAGGAAGGTGCCATGGCGTCTCAGTAAGTGTTCCGTGCACGTTTGCCCCGCACAAGCGTTTCAAACACACTGAAGTTTGGGGCCGTTTTAAACCGTGTAGACGGCAGAGCTACTACGTCGCTTCTACCAAGGTCACGTGGCAGAAACCGCGGTTTTAAACCGTGTAGCACATACTTTACGAGAAAAAAAAATACATCACCACTTTAGTTCTGGCGTGATTGATTATATATACCCCTGCCGAATTACAGTTTTTTAGTAGTAATGGTTACTGAGCTAAGCCGAAAACGGACGGAAAGACAGACGGACGGACGGACGGCCAGACGGGCATAGCGAAACTATAAGGGTTTCTTGTTGACTACGGAACCCTAAAAATTGATCTCAACCGGAAATCAGTGTGACATCATGTGGCTCACGTCAGAGTACATACCCCAAACCGAACCCGCGCAGTCGCCTAATGAGACAGCAATCTCTTCTCTCTCTTCTCTTCTTGAGCACCTGCACCGTTGGGTATACGCCTCTTCCATTATTTTTCATTCTCCCCGATTTTCCGTAGCTCACCCCCAACCTGGCCTTGCGACCGTTTTCTAGTCAACCGACTATCTTGCCGTCTGCCAACCTGTCCCTTCGAGCAGACATAATTTTACTATGGAGGAATACACCTAAATCATTTGACTTTTGACTTGTAACACCCACCTCGTTATTGAGGTTAACGAATTCTATATATTTATCACTGACACGTGCGCCTGCATTTTCGTCACTATTTTAATAAAATGTTTTCTATTTTGTGTACAGCGCGAGCGAAACCTAACAGCTTTTCTTTTTTTGCAATTTCGAATGGAAAAATCCCGTGTTCCGAGCAAGTTTAAATATAGCTTTGAAGTTTATTAGTTGAAAAGCGTGTTTCGTTATTTTCTAGTTATGATGTCTGAACTATTGCTATTACTTTTAGGACAGCTGAGTTAAATAACTTCTTCTTTTTTCATACCTGCAATGAAACATTAAAGTTATGTCCTTATGTTCCTTAAAAATAGGCTGCAAAATGTGACGTTTTGAACGGACGTGACGACCCGAAACGTCACACTGTGCAGCCTGTAACCGATTGCCACGCTAAGTGACCTTCTTTTTTTTCAATATCAATTTCTGACACAACATGGCATCCACTCATTAAAAAATCGTGGAGTGTTTTTATTGCATGTTTGAGATGAGCACTACACATATCCCGACGGGAAAAGAGATTGCCAAATCCTACTATCGCCAAATCCTATCCAGGCTAACGCTAGAAGCAGTAATGCCCTATTAACAAAATCAGGTGAAGTATTTCTCATCATGCTTCTAGCGTTATCCCCCGGACGTGACCTACAGGAGGCCGGGGTCAGCTTCGACAAATAAATCCCAAGATTTGCCTGCACTAGTTTAAGCGACTGTCATCTGATCTCCCAACCCAGAGGGAAAACTAGAACTTATTGAGATTAGACCGGTTTCCTAACGATGTTTTCCTTCGCCGAGAAAATAACAGAAAATATTCCGTACCGCCGCTTGACAGCCGCATGCCTGAACCACTAAGCTACCGTAGCGTTAGGTTAAGTATCACTACGCTTAAAAAAATACAGTGCACAAACATTAATTTCGAATGTACGTCAAATAACATCTATGTAAGATGAAAAAGACTGTATTACCATCAATTAGAAATAACGCTTTCAATAGCCTAGAGAGGGACACTATTCTCAACGAAACCTTAGAGCAAACTCCTTCTCTTTACCCTTTCATTTACCAATGTTACGCCTCCTCAAGTAATCTTTTCTTCTCAGGCAGTTTAATACAGTCGCAAGTTGATGTTTGATGTTTTGTCTCGGCATCCAAAAGATTATTTCTGGATTAAAGGCGCCCCTTAACGTGTGGTATCTGGATGATGGCACTATAGGAGGAAGTCCAGAAGTGGTCTTAAACGACTTGAAAACATTGATACCTGCCTTGAAGAAAATTGGTCTTGAAATAAACCCGTCTAAGTGCGAGTTTTATACTTGCAGTTTTTTAGACACCAACTCTCTCGCAGAAATAGAGTCACTTTTACCTGGCAATAGACAAATACACGAACATTCTTTCAATTTACTGGGTGCTCCAATTTTCACCGAGGGTGTTAGTTCGGCCCTTCAAGCCAAAAGACAAGCACTTTCGGCGGCACAGGAACATTTGACACAATTGTCGGGACATGTTTCCCTTATCTTGCTGCGAAACTGCTTTGCTCTGCCTCGCATGGTGTATATGTTACGGACGTCTCCAACTTGGCTTTATGACACGGATTTGAAATCGTTCGATGACACTATTAAATCTTGTTTAGAGTCAATACTCAATGTGAGTTTAGACGACAAACAATGGTGTCAGGCGGCTCTGCCAGTTCGTTACGGTGGCTTGGGCGTGCGTCGGGTCCAGGACATAGGTCTGGTAGCCTTTTTAGCGTCGGCACATGGTTCGTCGGATCTTGTTGCTCGAATATTATCATTTGATGGCAGCAGCATTCGAGTTCCATTCGTAACCGAGGCCCTGGCTAAGTGGGCGACACTATGTCCGTCCAATGATCATCCGGATAGCTTAACGGTCCAAAGAGGATGGGACGATATTCTATGTCAGCAAACGTTTTCTCATTTGTTGAGTGATGCCTCGGGGACTGACCTAGCATGTCTCAAGGCTCTCACAAAGCCCGAATCCGGTGCGTGGCTGCATGCCTTGCCTTCCCCTCAACTCGGCACTTTGCTCGACAACGACTCCCTGAGGATAGCAGTTGCTTTAAGGCTGGGGAGCAAGGTATGCGAAGCGCACCGATGCGTTTGTGGGACAATGGTGGAGGAGAATGGCCACCACGGGCTAAGCTGCAAAAGATGTGCGGGTCGGTTCCCTAGACACCATTCTATCAATGAGATCGTGCGTCGGGCTATGGTGTCCGCCAACGTACCGTGCATCCTGGAGCCCCCGGGTCTGTCTCGGACTGACGGAAAAAGACCAGACGGGTTGACGTTGGTTCCCTGGCAGAGAGGGCGGTGCCTCCTATGGGATGCAACTTGTGTTAGCACTTTTGCAGCGTCCCATCTAAAGCACACAATTAAGTCAGCTGGTTCGGCGGCCGAAAATGCCGCCAAGCTCAAACACGCAAAGTACTCTGCCTTGGAACCGACTTATGATTTCGTTCCGGTTGCTGTGGAGACAGCTGGGCCCTGGGGCAGTGAGGCTCTCGGGCTGTGCAAGGAGTTAGGCAGACGATTAAGGGACAGGGGTCTTGACCCCCGCTCTGGGTCATGGCTCGTCCAACAGGTCTCCATTGCTGTTCAGCGAGGCAATGCCGCTAGCATTTTGGGGACCTTTGGTTCGGGCTTGACGCAGAGCGGGATGTACTCGTAGTATTACTTTTATTTATTTTTACGTATTTTAATTTTATCATTCTTTACACCATTGTATTCCGACTTGATTTGTAATTCATATTATGATAATGTCCATATTGTTATTTTAAACTAATTAAAGATACTTAGTAATTAGAAATACATTGAACTAATTAAACTTGCTTAATAATTTAGTATAATATGTCTCGTAAAACCCAGGCTGCCTTAAAACGCCTAAAAGGCACAATTTGAAAACCCCTCGTAATCCAGGCTAAGTACATACTTTCAAACGTCTAAAATGTACATAATGAGCTAGACGTTATATATTTAAATATTCTACGGTCTTAGTACCTACACCTGCGCCCTAATTAAGGCGACGAGATAAGCTAAATGTGAGGTTGTGAGGTGCAAGCAAAGCCAGGACTAGTTGAAGTCTAGAGGGGAGACCTTTGCCCAGCAGTAGGACACAATATAGGCTTTGAAAAAAACGATTACATTTACCAGTGCGATACTAAATACTCTGCTAAATGTGTGTGTTCTTGAAAACAGGCTGTTATTTAACTATTTTGCCACTATACTTAAACGATTGTTTTATTTATTTTGGTTAACAATAAAGATATCTAAATATCTAAATATATAAAAGAAGAAGCTGACTGACTGACTGACTGACTGACTGACTGACTGACTGACTGACTGACTGACTGACTGACTGACTGACTGACTGACTGACTGACTGACTGACTGACTGACTGACTGACTGACTGACTGACTGACTGACTGACTGACTGACTGACTGACTGACTGACTGACTGACTGACTGACTGACTGACTGACTGACTGACTGACTGACATATCAACGCACAGCCCAAACCGCTGGGTCTACGGATTCCAAATTTGGCACGTAGGTTCCTTATAAGGTGTAGGGGAACACTAAGAAAGGTTTTTTCATAACTCACCCCCTAAGGGGGTAAAACGGGGGTCCAAAGTTTGTATGGGGGAAGCATTATTTTTTGAACTACAGACTTAAAACTTTGTAGGAAGATTACTTGTTAAGATACAAAAAAAGCACTTTTAGCGTTTTACAAAATTCCACCCCTAAGGGGGTCAAATAGGGGTGCAAAGTTTGTATTCAAAACTACTGGGACTACAAATTTGAAATTTACACCAGACCTTCCTTTTATGACGTAGCGTAGGCAAGGGATAAGACGGGATTTTTGGAAATTCTATCCCTAAGGGTGTTAAATAGGGGTGCAAAGTTTGTATGGGTGAAACATAATTTTTTGTACTAGAGACTTGAAACTTTGTAGGGATATTACTTATTAAGATACAAAAAAAGTTCTATCAGCGTTTTAGAAAATTCCACCCCTAAGGGGATTAAATAGGGGTGCAAATTTTGTATTCAAAACTACTGGGACTAGGAACTTAAAATTTACACCAGACCTTCCTTTTATGACGTAGGCAAGGGATAAGACGGGATTTTTGGAAATTCTATCCCTAAGAGTGTTAAATAGGGGTGCAAAGTTTGTATGGGTGAAACATTATTTTTTGTACTAGAGACATGAAACTTTGTAGGGATATTACTTATAAAGATGCAAAAAAAGTTCTTTCAGCGTTTTAGAAAATTCCACCCCTAAGGGGATTAAATAGGGGTGCAAATTTTGTATTCAAAACTACTGGGACTAGGAACTTGAAAATAACACCAGAACTTCTTTTTATGACGTAGACAGGGGATAGAACAGGATTTTTGGAAATACTATTCCTAAGGGGGTGAAATGGGGGTCCAAAGTTTGTATGGGGGAACATTATTTATTGAACTGGAGACTTAAAACTTTGTAGGAGGATTACTTATTGATACCAAAAAGGTACTTTTGGCGTTTTATAAAATTCTACCCCTAGGAGATTAAATAAGGGTGCAAAGTTTGTATTCAAAACAACTGGGACTACAAACTTGAAATTTACACCAGAACTTCCTTTTATGACGTAGGCAAGGGATAAGACCGGACTTTTGGAAATCCTATCCCAAAGGGGGTTAAAAAGGGGTGCAAAGTTTGTATGGGAGAAATATGACTTTTTGTACTAGAGACTTGAAACTTTGTAGGGATATTACTTATTAGGAAACAAAAAAAGTTCTTTCAGCGTTTTAGAAAATTCTACCCCTAAGGAGTTCAAATAGGGGTGCAATATTTGTATGAGGTAAACATTATTTATTGAACTAGAGACTTGAAACTTGGTAAGTATTTTACTTATTAGGATACAAAAAAAAGTATTTTCAGCTATATAAAATTCCACCCCTAAGGGGGTAAAATAGGGGTGCAAAGTTCGTATTCAAAGCTACTGGGACTAGAAACTTGAAATTTACACCAGAACTTCATTCTATGACGTAGGCAAGGGATAAGACGGGATTTTTGGAAATTCTATCCCTAAGGGGGTTAAATAGGGGTGCAAAGTTTGTATGGGAGAAACATATTTTTTTGTACTAGAGACTTGAAACTTTGTAGGAATATCATTATTAAGATACAAAAAAGTAATTTCAGCGTTTTATAAAATTCTTCCCCTAAGGGGGTTAAATAGAGATGCAATGTTTGTGGAGGGGAAACATTATTTATTGACCTAGAGACTTGAGACTTTGTAGGAAGATAACTTATTAGGATACAAAAAAAGTATTTTCAGCGTTTTATAAAATTCCACCGCTAAGAGGGTTAAATGAGGGTCCAAATTTTGTACAAGGGAAACTTATTTTTAGGTACGACGTACTTAAAACTTTGTGGACAGATTACTAAACTTATTAATTTACAAATAAAGTGCTTTCAGCGTTTTTGAAATAATTGCACCTAACGGGGTTAAAAAGGAGGTCCAAAGTTTGTATGGAGAAAAAAGATTAGTTAGACAATTTTATTCGAGAATTCACAGGATAATTCCTAACGATAAATGAGTAAACAAGTGTTTCCGGTTTTTTGAGAATTCAACCCCTTAAAGGAGACATGTGGTGACAAAATCTGAAAATCAACATCGGCATCTATTGTTTCTATGGTTTATCGGGTCGCTGATTAGGAAAACAACAACGATTTTACATTCCAACGTGGCGTCTAAATATCAATATGGGCGTTGTTATTACGGTTTTTTGGGACGTTAATAACGAAAATCACATAGATTTTGAAATGTAATGTTGTGGACATGAAAATTCATGAAAATATTTGTGCCAAATTGCAATTCAATCGGTCCAGTTTTTTTCGTAGCAAATCGGTTGTAACAGACGGACTGACAGACAGCCACACGTGATCCTATAAATAAGGGTTCTATTTTTGCTTTTGAGGTATGGAACGAGACCCGCGTTATATAGGGTTATAGGTTTTAAAGTTTGTATTTGGTGCCATCTCGATCGTCAGCAATCGGTACCTAGGCGACTGCGGGCGGCGCGGCGGGACGGGAGGGTAGGAGACATTGGGAAAGTGCCTGCATCCGTAATAAGTACATTCAAGGTGCTGCACGAAGATCTGCTTACTTTTAATAAGTTAAGCATTTTGGCCGCCGTTAAATTAAAACAAATTTTTGGGTATTTATGTTAAATACTGGTTCGAAAAGCATGGAAAAAAATCTTAGGAAACAAGCCTATAGCAATGTCCAGGCCACAAATTTGACTTAACATTCGTGGAGATATTTTGGTATTTCAACATTAATGTTCATGAACATAAAGTAGCTTTTATTCCAGAGGACAGATTCTCATTAATCATGATTGTAAATTTAATAACAGAAATACGTGCATACATACATACATTGACGCCTTTATTCCCAAAAGGGGCAGGCAGAGCACATGAACTTTATGCTCCAGCGCCACTTTTAGCATAAATGTGGGTATAAAAGATCGACAAAAAGTGATATTGCTTAGGTTGTTAGCCCATCACCATGGACACACTTCAACCCTGCTCTCTTAATCGACTTTTACGACACACACGGGAAGAAAGAGGGTGGTGAAATTCTAACTCGCCACCACACGGGCATAAATATAATAGTAAATAAAAATTAATTTACCATAATGGGTTATGATGAAGGGTTATTAGTAGGGGAAGTTAGTAGTAGTAGGTTAGTAGGCGGCGTAGCAATTCAATAATTATTGGAAAATTACTTTTACTACGCGGGCGAAGCCGCGGGCAAAAGCTAGTAATGTATATTAATATGATACACATAAAGTCGGCTTTAAAAACGTTTACGGTTATAACAGATTATTTATATTAAACCAGAGTTAAATATAAGTTGATTTTACGCGATTAAGTCGCGTTGAGTAAAAAACATGTATTTTGCTACTGCTGCAAAACTGCAAGCTGTGTATTCACGGTTCCTTTGTAAATAGATTGGTTTGGGATTGGTCGGAAATAATCAATCGTTTTGACTGAGTAGTAGAGTGAAAGGTAAGAGATACTCGTATGATTTCAACAGTCTATGCATATATTTACGTGAAGTACCTATGTATACCGTAGCGTTCAAGATAGTGAATAATTTTGATAAATTAGTTTTCAAACGATTCGGTAGTATGCTCCGAGTCAAAAAGACTACTTTTTTGGTAAAAAAAAGATTATTTTACAATATTTTATTTAACATGTAATATATGTGTTCGTGCGGGTGGAATCTTGCAAGTGCATTTTGAACGCGCTGAACTTTTGGGTAAAGGTAAAGTTTGGATGACAATTCAATATTATGGTACCATCGAGCTGATCTGATGATGGAGACTGGTGGCAAATACAAATACAAATTATTTTATTTGTGTTGTGGCCACTTGGCCTTGGGAATTCAGTACTTATAATATAACCGACGTAACCCCGTTGAGTTTGGGATCGTTAGAATCGTTACAATGAGTTGTTGATGACAGTATACAGAAAAGTACAGTCGGCAATAAAAACTTGTATCAAAATGAAATTTATGATACAGGTTAACTTATTTTTTCTGTTAGTTTTTTTGTCATCATCATCATCCTTATCATATCAGCCGAAAGACGCCCACTACTAGACATAGACCTTCATCAAAGTGCCACAATGAACAGTCCTGCGCCACCCGCATCCAGCGGACTCCCGCGACCATTACCAGGTCATCAGTCCACCTTGTACTCACGCTGCGCCTTCCAGTAGGTACAGTCGAGGAATTTGAATGTTAAGCACTTTTGGACCTTAACGTCATTCTAATAGAGTTGACATGTGTCAAACCTTCATTTTCCTCGTCCGTACGTGGTACCACTTAAGTGCCATCCAACTGTGGCAGAGACCAATGGCGCACGAGTGCCTGAATGTCGAAACACACAGACGACCACGACCAAGTGGCAGCTACTTTACGTAGCGCGCCCGTGAATGTAGTCAACACATTCACGTCTGTCCACATGGATGCATCCAGCTTTCCAATGTGTCAGGTAAAAAGGAAGATACGTACAGTCGTCCTCACACGGCTGATAAATAAGAACTCAAGTCCTGCTGCGGCCTTGCTCAAGAACTGAACGCGTGACGTATATGTCCGGTGGGAATTTAATTTCGCTGCCCGTCGACTAAAATCCGATACACCCGAGCGCCCTTTAAAGCTATCAGATGCATCAAAATCCAATTTAAAAGACACTGGATTCCCGGAACGAACTGTACATTTCTGGACAACATTTTCCGGATTTGTCAAATATTTCGGGCTGCGAATTTATTTTGATGTGTTTTTCACAATATCGAATGTCGATGGGTGAAGAATAGAAACGCGTACTCCTTTGTTCACTCCTCGATGATCAGTATGCAATACCGAACACACTTTTGAAACCATTTTAGAAATCAGATTTATTTTTCCCCTTTCGAAACCTGCAGGTCGATCACATGACGCATTGAATGTTGAATACATTTAGATCTACCTAACGTTAGATAAATCTAAATTACAAATTTTGTATGGAATAATTACGTTGGATCTACTTAACGCGCGTTCAAAACGTTACGTGACCACCCCTATGGTTTCCTAGAAATAAAATAATTCGGATTTCGGAACTACTGAGGTTGCAACCATATTTTTCGTAATAAACAAGTTTCGACGTTTTTCACTGTGTGGGGCCATTGGGGGCTCATATTTCTAGGTGGTTTGCCCTTTGGGCGAACGCAATGGGTTTCCTATAAAGAAGAAAAGTTCTGCGTTCATAACTAGTTTCGTACGGAGAAGAAAAAATGTTCGATCGAAACTGTTTTCAACTCGCTTACGAATACGAGTTACGAGCGGATACGGATAAGAAAGCCGCGAACCAAACGCCATGCGGCCGTGCCACGCCATCCCCATCCGAATGATGCGGATACGAGTCAACTCGCATTCTGATCCGGATCGGGGGGCGAGTTGATTCGAATCATCAGAGTTGGAAAAATTTCAACTCGTAACATCGCTAGCTCGTCCTCGGGAGCTCCTACGACCCTTTGGCTACTCTGTATCTTTGTATACCTAAGGGAGGTCCTACGATCCAATCAAGTTTATAGTATGGTATTTTAACTCATCTTAAATCTCACTTAATTAAATATAAATAAAACTTCACTGAGTTAGTATTTATCGCAATTTTACCAAAAAAAGCCATCCCCGAAGAGTGTAGCATCACTTTTTGTCATGCGCGGTTTTTGACAATCGACTCGAATCAAGGCATCCCCTTAAGTATGAAGTATGAAACAAGTGTAATGAATAAATAGCAATTTCCGTAAATGTTCAAATACTGGAAGCCGATAAAGCGCTAACTCGTCTCAGAGCAGTGAATAGCAATTAATTATAACGTTTTTGACAGGTTAGTGGCGTTTATTTTACAGTGGTGCTCGGTGAAACTGTTAAAGCTGCCCGTCGGGGCCATAAAAGTCGTCTCCCTCCGCAATATTAGTTAGAAAATTAACTAAACAACTAAGAACACCTGTAGCCTCCTGTAGTATCCCGTTTAAACAATAAACATATTTGTGAATTTGTCGAATTTTTTGTTCAACTCTCGAGTAAGTAAAAAATTATAATATAATAACCGTCTTGTTCTCGTATGACAACCGCTTTAGCCTAGTTGGTAGTGACCCTACCTACGAAGCAAGAAGTCCTGGATTCGAATCCCGGTAAAGGCATTTGTTTGTGTGATGAGCACGAATATTTGTTCTTGAGTCATGGATGTTTTCCATGTATTTAAGTATTTATTTATCTATATAAGTATGTTTATCGTCGTCTAGTACCCATAGTACAAGCTTTGCTTAGTTTAGGACTAGGTCAATTTGTGTAAGATCGTCCCCTAATATTTATTTATTTATTTGAACGAACGGGGCAAACTTCACAAAATGGAGGCTACCACAAGACAACGGCTGATTGTTATAAGCCATTGGATTACGTCCTCGCAAAATCCAAATTTAACCGGCTTTAGAATGCAAAGATCTGCAAATATCAGACCCGAAACTAGGTTAATTGAATGCATAAGAACATATTCAATCCCAGCTACAGGATTCATAAGCTCTCGACTTAACTCGCTGCGCGTTCGTATAATACAATTTAGGGGCGTGTGCTTTTAATTTTTTTCTTAATACCTAACGTAATGAAAAAGTGGTTCATTACTACTTGCTCTGTAGGTCTCCATAGCTCCCACGAATGTGTTGTGTTGAAAGTGAGGGACCCGCGATCGTCTCTAGCTATCAACACAATGAATTCTCAAATCAATAGTGTCAGCAACGCGCTCGTGATTACTTTATAATCTTCAACTTCCATAGCCTCGGAATCTACTTTCCATCACTTAGACCTTATACATCTTTGCAACCGCCGCAGTATAAAAAAATCGGCCAAGATCGTCTCGGGCCACGCGTAGCGCAGGGTTCCGTAGTTGCCTGTCTGTCTTTGTTACATTGACACGTGCGCGGCAAGTAAATGGTGTGGTTGCTTCGGCCGAATTTGTAGGAAAGTTGTCCTTTCTAAGTAAATTTTAAGTTGAAACAAAACGAAAGAGGAACGTGTCCTATAATACGAGTAAAGAGATGTAAATAATCTCTTACAAATACCAACACCCGCAGTAAAGAAATTAACATCCGGATACAGAGCACCCTGAGACGCAGTACCTCCCTTCATAAAGGGTTATATAGTGTCCAAACTTCTAAATAAGTTCGTATTTCGTCCGTAAATCCGTATTTATAAGACCATAATACGACGACCCCTTATGTACGGATGCGAAACATGACCAAGGACACCTAAAGAAGAGAATATGTTACTAGTCAGCAAAATTAAAATCTTGAAGAACCTTGGCCCAAAGCAACGACCGGACGGAAGCTGGAGAGTCCTAAAGAACCTGGAAATATAATATCTGGTGGCTGAACCTTAAGAGATCATCATAGGAGAAATCAAATCTCACAGACTCCGTTGGCCTACTACACCGTAGCCTAGCTAGCCACTTGCTTGGAACCTTTCTTATATTTATTCATTTGTGTAATCTTTTCAGATTTCTTTTTCAAAAGCATTTTCTTCTAATATACCTTAGATTGTAGAAACGAGCGCAAAACGAACTTAAATGTGATCGGGATTGAAAGCTATGGACAAAAACAGACTCTCAGATTGCGCATAAATTCACATCAGGCTACGATTCCAGCCCGGAACGATGAAGTATTTTCGGTATGTGTTCCGAATTACTGGATTCCGTTTTGGTCGGTCTGAATTTATGTATGAATCTGCGAGTTTATTATGTAAACTAGTTGTTTACTGGGATTATTGGCTGTAACAGACTTAGCTTAGCTTAGGTGATGGTTTATGGGAATGTAGACTTTATGCCGGCATCGTTAGGCTTAAATTGTAAATAAGCGGTTTGGTTACGGTAGGTATTTATTTTTAGGTTACGATGTCTCTGAAATCTCTTGTATTATGCCAATCAGATTGTTAAATCTGTTATTAAAGGGGGCTATGATGATGATGATGAAGACAGGGTCACAATCGCCAACGCCAGTAGAAAAGCACAAGCGTGTTTGGGAATGAAAGATAAAAATAAAAAAAAACGAAAAGTCACGTGGTCTAAAAACTAATAGAAAAGGTTAGGTGAGCCAATGTGATGGTTTTATTGTACCAAAAGTAACGCTTAAATGTCGGCGTCGATCATTTACTGCCATACATAATTTCAAGTCAAGTGGCACATGGCGTTTCCATCGAACGCTGGCGAAACGCTTGCTCCGACCCCTGGTAGGTAAAGGCCTCCACCCACCGGACGCGTGTGCTGCGCTGCAGCTGCGCGGGTGCTGCGCGTGTGCCGCGTTCGATGTGTGTTTGAAGTGTAGTTTCAATGCTTTACAACTTGCGCGTGTGCTGCGCTGCAGCTGCGCGTGTGCTGCGCGGCGCGTGTGCTGCGCTGCAGCTGCGCGTGTGCTGCGCGGCGCGTGTGCTGCGCTGCAGCTGCACGTGTGCTGCGCGGCGCGTGTGCTGCGCTGCAGCTGCGCGGGTGCTGCGCGTGTAACGCGTTCGATGTGTGTTTGAAGTGTAGTTTCAATGCTTTACAACTTGCGCGTGTGCCGCGCAGCACACGCGCCGCGCAGCACACGCGCAGCACACGCTTCCGGTGGGTGGAGGCCTTAAGAAATTATTCCCATTATTTCAGGAGTGCGATTTTTGAATCTCACTAGTGATATCGAAGTCACCGGTGACTAAAATTATCACCGATGACTTTTATGTCACCATTTTCCTAAAGCAGTATTTTTGAAAGTCACACGCTGTTTATCAACATGCAGAAATTTTAGAATGTCAGTCAGAGACAATCTTCCCGTTACGTTCCTTTTTACGCAGATGTTGTCCTTGATACCGGTTTTTATTTTCTCATACTATAACTTAAAACAGATTCAAACGTAAAACGTAGCGTATGTGTCAGTGTCATGTAACCGAAAATTTCAGTTTTGAAAAATTCTTGGCATATGTCATATACGTCAACTGTCAAAAACAATCACATGGTGATTTCAATTACGAGTGGGTAGGGGCACTCGTAAATCGATATCATAGGTATGACAAATGTAAGTCACCGATGAGTTTCAAAAATACGAACTTTCGGAAATCAGTCACATCGGTGAGAATTAATCACTTGGTGAGATTCAAAAATCGATCCCCAGTTCCATCATGATTTACTGGTTGTGTAACGTATTCACTCATTCTCATTTACCGCTACGCTATGCTCGTGGCACTATGCCGTAGTCTGTAGCAATTAATCCATATGTATGTAAGGAAATCCATAGCGCTCTGACGCATCTGAGCAGTTTTCTAGAAAAGTTTGTACAAAGTTAGCAAGTCAATAAAAACTGACATAACTTAATGTTATAGTTATAATTTTTTTTTGCTTATTGTCTTAATTCAGTAGAATCTCATTACATTGTATAAGCAATCACTTAAAAACTTGGTAATAATTAAAACTGCATCAGCCGTGCCGTGCTAACTTTTCTGGAATTGCTCATCTATGATTGGCGCTAAATGGGGTTAACCCATTTAACGACAAGCAATTTAACTTACAAGATCTTTTATGTAACACCGTACTTTATCATATGTTACACTGGTTACGATGGTTTAATTGGGCATGTGCCTCGGTGCGAGAAAACAGAGTTTTGCCGCGCAGTTATGATACAAGTTTGAGAAAAGTCGAGACAAACAACACTGCTTGCTCTGTAGGTATATGGGGTTCCAGGTGGAGAGCAAGGTCAGCTGTGTTGAGATTGACCTGCATTTTTCTCTTACTGTTGACACTACAAATCCTAAAACGATAATGCGCTTATAACACCGGTGACCGATGTATCCGTCCGATTGCTTACCTTTGATTGTGGGTATTGCACGTAGAACCGATGGCCGTTGGGGCGGAAAGGTTCCCGAGTGGCGACCACGTACCAGCGCGAGTAGACCAGGGTGGACTGATGCTTTGGTAAAGGTCGCGGGAGTCCGCAGAATGAGGTTGGCGGCAGAACGATCACATTGGCATTCTTTAGGGGAGGCCTATCTCCAGCAGTGGACCTTTTTCGGCGCATATGATTATAATGATGGTGATGAGTCCTCTAGAGTTTCACGCATCCATAGGAGAAAGACTTCTGAGGCATCCGGTATCCACTCGCTATACAATACGAATACTCTATTATACACTAACGAAACACTCACAAAGCGAAACTCTCTGCCTATAGCTCTCTGCTGTAATAAAAGTTTGAATCCCATAGCAAGCTGCACTTCAGACTTAATAGACAATGCTTTATACTTTAATGCATTGTTTGAAACACTTGAAGGGCACCTGGGGCCCGAGATATACCTACGTCTTAGCTACAGCATAAATAGAACCAGTAGCTTGACTGAAATACTCGAGCATCGTTTGATTTTCATATACGACAGAATTTTCAACTAGCTTCCAAAAGGTGTTTCCAAGATTTTGTCATTTACGACCCTTGACGTATTAACTTTGAGAGCTAGATTAATAATTATAAAAACGTATCTGAATTCGTAATAAAAACACAAATAGGTATAAAGAGTAATTGCAATATTTTCAACGAGCGTCATTTTAACTTTTACAAAAATTCAGTTGTTATGTTAAAGCGCCTTTGTAAATTTAGGCATTTACCCTACTTATCACTGAGTAAGTCAATCTGACAGCTTTATAAACTTGGAAATAAGTTTCTGACAAAAAATAATTTTTGGTACAAGCTTTTATTGCCGACTATACTTTTCTGTATACCATCGTCAACTACTCATTGAGATGATTCTAACGAGCTCAAATTCAACGGAGTTACGTCGGTTAAGTACTGAATTCCCATGGCCATCTTCTGTCTCCATCACCAGATCAGCTCGATGGTACCATTATATTGAATTGTTATTCAAACTTTACTTAAACCTAAAATTTCAGCTCAATCGGTCACCGGGAAGAGGGCCAAATTTAGCTTGCAAGATTTGTCCCCTACATACTAAGAGGGCACATGGCCACCTTCTGTCTCCATCACCAGATCAGTTGGATGGTACCATAATATTGAATTGTCATCCAAATTATACTTATACCCAAAATTTCAGCTCAATCAGTCACCGGGAAGTAGGTCAAATTTAACTTGCAAGATTTGTCCCATTTGCCGTGGTCGAATCGAATCAAGGCATCCCCTTAAGCATGGCGGTTTTTTCGGTTCAGTAAATATTCTTTAATAGGTATTTATTATACCGATATTCAGTTAAGATACTGCTTAAATACCTTCACTAGCACGTCTACGCTTTGGAAGTAAACTTACTGTGTTTTGAAGATACAAATATTTAAGTTTATGAGACTCGAGTAAAGAATAATATGGAGAAAACAAATTATGCCTGAGTGTAGTCACATTATTACTTGCGAGATAATATTGTTGTTGTTTTAAATGTGTTATTCCAAAAGAAAAGCCCATTCTGGGCTACTATTCATCATCAGCCGAAAGACGTCCACTGATGGACATATGCCTCCCCCAAAGAGTGCAAAAGTGACCGCTCCTGCGACACCCGCATCCAGCGGACTCTCGCGACCTTTACCAGGTCATCAGCCCATCTTGTCGGGGGTCTATCCAACTTACGTTTTGCCCACTGCCACCTGTGAATTTAAATCGTGGCCGTATGTCGGAAGGTCTTTGCCATGCCCGCTTCACGACAAATTTAATAAAATGGCCATTTGACATTGTGTATTATTTTTATGTTTCAAATACATCTGTTTCCTCGCAAACATAACAAAAAAAACATTGTGTACGCGGAGGGTAAGGTTGTAGCTACTGCGCACCTCTCCTAGGCTAGAAATAAATACGAATTGCATTTCTTTAATGTTTTAATCTTGGGCCCTAAAAGGTTTTTCATAAACTCGAGCCTACGACATCGGGCCTCTAATAGACTATCGTTTGAAAAAAACGCTTACCAACGTCGCAGTACAATTAACAATTATTACCCGACTACCCGAAGGAGAGAAGGGTTATGTTTTTCGAGCGCATGTATGTATGTATGTATGTGGCATATTCTTTGGCACGCCCTGCAGCCTAAACCGTTTGACGGATTTCGACATATGAGGTGTCGTTGGATTCCTCTTAATCGTGGGAGTGACATAGGCTATAAAATATTTAAAATGCAGTTGGGTTTTTTGAAAATTCTTTTGAATTCACTTGTTTTCAGATAGTTAATTAAGATGTCACCGTTCAGTTGTAAACGAAGCCCAGCAGGTAACGCATTGTACGTAAGTTAGGTAGATCTAAATGACAAATGCTATATTAAAAAAAAAACCTGCCAAGTGCGAGTCGGAATGTCGCACGGAGGGTTCTGTACCATAATCTATAAAAACGGCAAAAAAAACACGTTTGTTGTATGGGAGCCCCCTCTTGAATATTTATTTTTGTTTGTTTTTAGTATTTGTTGTTATAGCGGCAACAGAAATACATCATCTGTGAAAATTTAAAGTGACAGACAGACGGACGTACGGACGGACAGACAGCGAAGTCTGAAGTGATAGGGTCCCGTTTTTACCCTTGGGGTACGGAACCCTAAAAATGACATTTCAACTGTCCTAACGCGCGTTGGAAACGTTAAGTGGTTACCCCTCGGGTCTTGTTACGGAGCCTAAATTGGGAATCGGTAATTAATATGATCAAACGCGTTGTAACGAGAGATCACAGACTTAATAGTGCAGCTTCACAAATCAACTAGACTGATAAGTACTGGTGGCTCTGTGTACAGTAGTTTCGGGTGCTAATGGGACTGCCTCGCTTCTGTAGCGCATCAGGGATGTTTGTGGAGCCGGAGGCGCGCGTCAGCTGTTTCTATGCGACCATGCGCGGGCGCGCGGCACCCCTGGGGGGTTTGCACAACAGACGCCGCGCCGCGACGCGAGTCGAGAAAGATCTACCCTCCTCTTTCTAGTTTGCACGGTGTGATTGAGACAAGAAACGCTCAGTCGCGCGCGAAGCGACTTGTCAGCAAGTTGTGCTAGACGTATTCGTGCGCCGGGTGCGGGACAGTCCCTATAACATTCTAAAGGCCTCCACACAACGAACGCGGGTCGTGAGCGGCGCGGGTCGGGCGGTATCTCTATTTCTTTCGCACAGTAGCGCGGCGTCTCTATCGCACAGTAGCGTAGGCCCGCCGCGGTAGCAACGTGGGCCCGCGGCGAGCCGCGCAACTGTGTGATAGAGATAGTTAGAGTGACATTAAATGCGTTGGTAGTGAGAGAGATGTACCGACCCGCGCCGCGCCTAAACCGCGTTCGGTGTGTGGAGGCCTTTAGAATGATAGCGGATAAGCCTGACTGTGCTATCCTGATACACTGTACGGGGCTACACTCTCCCACCAGTGTTATACGATCGTAGACTGTTATTTTTTATTCTATGTACCTAAATTTGTACCATAGCTAGGGCAAGGAGTTAAATAAAGCAGCTGACTTCCAGAAACTACATTGACAACTCTACCTCCTACAAAAAAATAATACAACCTAAGTATAATAGACATAGACAAACGGAAATTATCATCATCAAAATTTTCAGCCTGTAATCGCCCACTGCTGCACTCTCTAAAAGTATCTCCAACCCGTTCATACGTATCTTGAGCCATTAGTACCCGACGTGTTGTCTTGTCACCCGTGATCTTCCTAATGTTTTCAACCCATCAAGCTGATAGACGGCCGACGCTTCTTTTTACCAAGAAGTGGCCACCAATCTGACACCTTTTTGGTCCACCTTCCATCATTCTGCCTGGCAAGGTATCCTGCCCAACTCCACTAGAGTTTGGTAATGGTATCTCCAACTTCGCGCACTTAAAGGCCTCCACCCACCGAACGCGTGTCGTGCGCGGCGCGTGTGCTGCGCGGCACCCGCGCAAGTTGTAAAGCATTGAAACTACACTTCAAACACACACCAAACGCGGTCCGAACGCGGGCCCGCGGCGTTTAAGTTGCAACTCGGCAGCGCGGCCGCGTGACGTGCGCGTCGCGTGTGAATCGCGGGCCCGCGCGGGTCCGCGCTGCTGAGTGTGATGGAGATAGCGAGATACATATTAAATGTGTTGGTAGTGCCGCGCGCAGCACACGCGCGGCACACGCGTTGTTAACGAGTCGCTGACGTGGCGGGCCCGCGCGAGCCCGCCGCGTACCCCCGCGTTGCTATACGCCGCCCGCTTGCGGTGTGAATATACCGATTACACCGCGCCCGACGCGCGCCGCGCACGTCACGCGCCGCGCACGACACGCGTTCGGTGGGTGGAGGCCTTTAGTGCGGTGTCGGATCTCAACATTCCTACGTCGGTCTTGTAGTTTAATGTCGAGCATCGCTCCAAGAAAAAAAGTACATACCAGTAGATACAATAATACTACTACAACAACAACTACTCCTACTGTATTTTATTTATTTAGTTGGGGTGTGAAGCAGCTGTCTTGCCGTCTATATCCGAACAGTGTATGTTGGCTTTCAATTTGTAGTGTTTTCCCGTATCAAGTTGCCAGATTGAATTTCCCTGCCCTGTCCGTTCATCATACGAGCTAAAAGGAGGTTATTTAAATTAAGCATTAAGTTTACTTGAAAAGTTTGTTAACAGAGTTTGTCTATTACTATCAAAAACTGTAATACCTAGTACAGTTTGTTACTAAAAGAAAACCTTTTTCTGTTTCTATTCATAAAATTAAATTTTAATTAAAGAGAAAATAAAAGTTACTGTTAAGTGACTGGTAAAACATAACAAAGATTTCTAGAAATGCTGTTAAACGTGATTTTTGGTTTTAATATATGACAATGAAATTAAAATTCAACAACACGATTAGAAATTCGCCAAAACAATGCATTCTGAGAATCGTTTGTCGGTAAAATGCGGGACCCCGCAGCGATCTGTTTCATTCAAGATAATAGATTAAGTAATCCTGATACATTTCTCGATTCAAGTTATTTCTTGTGCAGTCTAGCATGGTCTTATTTCTGGAAAACAACATCAACCAGCTTTACTCACGACGCCGAGCAAACCTCGGTCTCCCAGGTTCTGGATAAACAGTCCAAAGATATCGGCTCGGTGTCTACCTCATCCATTTCTACGCCAAGCAACATTTTTCCGCTTTGTAGCAGAAAGCACTCGTAGATATTCATATGTGGTCTTACCAATGGTTCCAACGGAAGACCAGCGCTGGTAATCGCCAGGACCATGCTGAGTTGGGACTATTTCGTGTCGTATTTTTTTTTTTTTTACTAAATGTTTGTCGTTTTGTGTGTGTCACGAAGAAATGTTTTGTCTTTGTTTCATATGGGAGTCATTGGCCCTACGCCTACGCTACGATCAACCACAATTAAAACAAAATTGTATTATTCTGTATCCAAATTAAATTAATAAATTTTAACTTAATTACTCTTTTGTCAGTGAGGTACTAAATGAAACCTTTTGTTTCACGCGCGGAGTGAAATTGGTATCAAATTGAAAGGGCAATTTTAGACAACAAAAAGCCTGCCATTTTCAATACCCTTCCCTTATTACTAAACGAGCGAGCGTAGCGAACAAAGTTCTGTATTTCAGGTTGGGCCAAAAATCTTTCTTAAACCCAATTTACACATACATGCAAGAAATTGCAATAAATATGCCTCATGATGAATAAATTGCCTGCATGCAATAAATAAATAAATAAAACCATGCAATATAGTAAATATTTTTATAATAAATAATATAAAAATGTGTGTTCTGTTTGTGTGTTGTTATATAAATATTGTTTTAAATCTTGCAACAATGCTATGAGCATTGTTGCCAGATTTAAAACAATATTTATTACAAATATTTATTACAAATACCTTAAAGACTAACAAACATATCAATATAAACTTATTAAATTCTGCTAATAATCTTTACCGACATGAATATTATTATTATTTGATAAATCTAGTTCCATTAATAATTGATAATTGTATAGTATTCGTATGGATCAACAACACCATACTCGAATATTATGTTATAATTTTTAATAAAATCTATCAATGTGACATTCTCATGTAATTACAATCAAAACTCTTAATGCTAATGTTAATGCTACTTCCTAGGGCCAATATTAAGTAATTTATTATATAAATATGATACAGTATAAATTATTTTCTCAGTACATTTAATTATATGAATTGAATCTAGATTTAAGATCAATAAATATTGAGTGCCCTTTACAGGGTGTCATGTACCTACCATCTAAGCTATAACACCTCAATGTACTATGAACATGACTTCAATATAATAAATAATAAAGAATAAAAACTACACACAATTACTGCGACGTGTTACGCAACACCGTGATGTCAAGTAACCGACCGCAAAAACGTCGGAACTTGACTCCCTTCGGCCAAAAATCTCCCTTAGATAGATGGTCCGTTGGAACTGTACTAACAATACTGATACAATATAACAAAATAAATAAATCTCAGACAGAAGAGAGACGTACATCCCTCTTCTCGCTGAACCTCAAACATTCATCACGCACTACTACCATCTGCTTGCAAACACATCACATTCAGGGGCTATGAGGGGCGGGTCATGGCGAGGGGGTCATCACGACCTGAGGATGAAATCCGGCCTTTATGTGCACGTACTCCACTACTTCCTCTGTCTTCGTAGTGTAGTGCACCCGGGACACGTAAAGGAAGAAGCAGGCGATTTGGTCCAGTCGATTTAGGTTTGGGGTTTTCAAAGTGACCACATTTTAAGGGGGGCGCGGGGCCTCGGGAAATCCTATCGCAAAAACTAGTGCCTCGCCGATCCTTGGGATTAGGTACTCAGCTGACCCTACACTCCTAAGAGCCGTGACGCTAACGGCAACGCTAGGAAGATGATGATGATTTGGCTAGCTAACCCATTCACTTCCGTTTCCTTGTATCGAAGCGAAGGGGGGCTTGGGAACATCATTTTAGGCAGCAGGGGGGCGTGCCTAAAAAAAGTTTGGGAACCCCTGGTTTAGGTAGATGTATTGAATTCAGCACATATATATCTATATCTGTGGAATTCAGTATACTTCGATAACCCGTAATGTACCTAGTTTACAAAATACAAAATATTTTATTTGTAAAACATAGGTGTTTCAGTTTTTGGATTGTATCATTATGTCTTGCCTGTTAATGCTATCATTCTCTTATGTTAGTTCTTCTCTACAGGTTGCATTTCTCAGTAAATTCTCGTGAAATTTTGAGAGCAAGTTCACTAATTAATATAATATTACATTTTTTTAGTCGGTTCAGTTTTTGAAATAACAAACAATATATAAAAAAAAATACTGGCTCGAGAATTCAGCCCACAAAGATATTATAACGTTAAAGTATTGGGTAGCCTACAAAATGAATTAAGCCCGCTGTTATTTATTCTCATCTATAAATAACCATAGGTTATTAGAGCCCGTGGTGTCAACTATCCTCGTCGCGCCATTACTGGCCTTATGTCGAGGGGATAGGGTTCAGATTGGATGCGCGGCGGTTATTCATTAAGGTGTAGGAGAGGTTAATAGGTCCAGGGGATTTTTCATGTGACCCCTGCTCGGATTATTTGTAGGTTGAAATAAGGGTAGAGGAAACTATGTACTATGCTTACATTTGGGTCGTGTTGAAATTTATGACATATTCTTAGTATATTTGACGACGGCTTTAGCCTAGTTGGTAGTGACCCTGCCTACGAAGAAAGAGGTCATGTGTTCGAATCCCGGTAAGGGCATACACTTGTGTGATTGATGATACTAACTTTTGTTGTCATGGATGTTTTGTTATGTATTTTTATCGTCGTCTAGTTCCTAATATAGTACAAGCTTTGGTTAGTTTGGGACTAGGTCAATTTGTGTAAGTAACAATATATTTTTCCATATTTCTATTTTTTTTTTGTATGGATAGTACTAAAAGATCAAATTATCACAATAAAAACATACTAATATTATAAATGCCAAAGTGTGTCTGTCTGTCTGTCTGCTACCTCTTCACGCTTAAACCACTTAACCGATTTATATTAAATTTGGTACAGAGATAACTTTTATTCCGGAAATCATCCCCCGAAGCGGTAAAATGGGGGGTGAAAGTGTGTATGGAAGTTGAACATAAACAAGTTCCACTTGGACAGAGTCGCGGGCAAAAGCTAGTTGTAAATAATAAAAAACATAGATAGATGATGAACAGATTTCATAGATTCCAAAAGTGTATTTTTACGCCCAAGAGTAGATTAAAAGTTAACCAATAGTCTTCTTACCTAATACGGTAATTAATAAAATATAAAACAATGATTTAGGGTCAGCAGGGCGCTCAACTCCCCATAAAATGGCAATTTGGTTCTGTAACTATATGAGAAGACTGTAATTTCTCAAAGGTAAGTTGGAAGAGATCCCCCATAGGGATAAGTTTGCCTTTGTACTTTGACCTATTGTGTGACATGTATATTCTTCAACCTGTACAATACAGTGTATACTCTGTACACGAGCCGTTTTTTCGCTGCTAGCGATATCGGATTTTGACTCTCCTTTTTTTGTGTTCTAATTTCGGTTGATCCCATGCAGGCCTTTGATCCCCTCTGTAACTGGTACGAAAATCGTAATGAAATAAAAACGAGACGATTTTCCATGATATTTTTTTCCGCTTATTTACATCATGAGGCAACCGGTCTAATCCTAATAATGTCTAGTTTCCCCTCTGGATTGGAAGGTCAGATGGCAGTCACTTTCGATAAACTAGTGCCTTATCCAAATCCTGGGGATTAGATGTAAAAATTGACCCCGGGCTCTTTTAGAACACAACCGGGATTAATGCTAGGAGGATGATAAATGTTTCCGCTTAGTAGTAGGTACAAAAGAATTAATATTAAAAATTGTGTAGTCTCATAATTAGGTACTTGATCTGTAGGTATTTGGTTCCTTGTGTTGAGAAAGGTTCGGCCCAGAACCGTTCTGTGGTATCACAAAACGAAAAGCATATTCTCTCCTAAACAATACAGAAGAATCAGAGGCAATCAAGCTGTGGAAGTTCACCAAAGGACAAAAACAGGTTAAAGCCTTAATCAAAGGGTTCGATAATAAACTGTCTAAAGAGCTATTACAACTCAAAAGGCACAAAACCTGCGCAGTGACGAGAATCCTGACAGGTCACTGCAAACTAAACAAACACCTGCTTCAAATGGGTATGAAACAGGATGCAACTTGCAGGTTCTGCCAGTAGACAGAGGAAACAGCAATGCACATTCTCTGCTCCTGCGGAACACTCATGCACAAAAGAAGTATCTACCTAGGGCGACACGTCGTGCACCCAGAAGAAGTACAACATATCACCGCCCAAAGAATCTGGAATTTCCTAGAGGCAACGGGTCTTAACGGTGAAATCTAATAATAAAGGGGCTGCCACAATAGATCACCTGCTGGTCGAAGCGGCAAACAAAGGCCCATAAACCAACAATAATCGTGAGTAAGGTTACCAGAGCGTCCGTGGATGGGACTGAGGTTGGTTAGCCTCTTGTTGAACACAATGAAACCTCAAATCAATAAAGAGTCGGCAACGCGCCAGTGTTTCTTCTAGAGTCCCAAGTGTCCATGGGTCTGCTTGATGATAAGACAGCCTGTATGGTTGTTTGTCTAGTATTGCTGGTAGAATGTTGACTTGCAAACGTGACATTACGGCCTACTGCTGAATAAAATTCACTTATTTAATTTATTGTTTATCCATCCCACGATACTAAAAAGTTCAAAAATCTCCCGACTACAGGTATATTTCTTCACTCAGTTGGTAGCCTGTTTCCGCTGGAATATAATTTCGAATTGTTTGATACCTCATTTATCTGAATCGGTTCATTATCTTAAACGCTACGGTGGAACACACATCGATACAAATAAACTGTTGAAATGATATCCCTTCGTTTCGTAATCGGGTAAAAAGGGTTAAAATCGAGTACCTACAGATCTCTCTCAAGTCATTATTTTTAAATGCTACACGGCGACCTTTTTATCCTTTTTTTTTATTCATATGTAGTCTGTATACTCAAAATCATTCTGTAATGAAATTCATGTAAATGTCCTCCGAAATATTCGTACAATTTAAATAAATTGTTGCTTATCATATCACAGCCTAAATAAATATGACTACCTTTGAAGTTCATCGAAAAAACGGATTTAACATTTTTGTATCTGAATAAATTTTCATGATCAAAGCGTATATAAGTGCCGAATAGCTCACGTTTTAATTAACATTCTTTTACAGGATTTTTTTTCACCTCATAAATTAAATTTTTCAGGTTGCTAAAAATATTGAATTTAATTTAGTGTCTGGCCAATATTTTACAACGCTGCTTACGTGAACAAAATGAAACTGATATTTATTTTTAATCTAACCACGATCGCGATCGCCTATAGCATTATTTTTATATTTTTTTGAACGTTCATTTTATTGCATGTTGGTTCATGTTTGGATACTAAATACTTAAATACTTAATACTTAAGAAAATAGCGGTAGATAATTTTAAATCGAGTGGTGTTGATCATCATTATATCAGCCGAAAGACGTTTTTTACCTTGAGCACCTGGAGTGAGGCGGGGCGCGGGTACCAACAAAGTCAAATAGTAACTAAGTATCGAATAACTTAGTTACTATTTGACTAACTTAGTAACTATAAGTATCGAATAACTTAGTTACTATTTGACTTTGTTGGTAGGTATTTCATTTTAGTATAAGATATTGTGTTGTATTCTTATGATTATGCTTTTTATTAAATAAATTTACAAGTATGATATTTTTTTGAATATGTGCGTCAGTTATGAAATGATTTTACATTTTATGCGTGAGTAGACCAATCCCCCCTACAAGGTGGACTGATAGGCCTATGTCCAAAAGTGAATGTCTTTCAGCTGATATAATGATGATACGAGGGGTCAACACCTTTCGATTTTAATTTTTCTACCGCTATTTTCAAATCAGTATTTCGTATTTTTTTACAGTTTTTGATTGAGAGAGTCAAGCGCTCGACAGTCAAAAATCGGTCCCCTGGATCGCGTTGCGGTGTGTTGTGGCCGATACAAATAAACTAACCAACATCCATCAACGAAACATACGCACAGTCGGATACAGAACTCTATTTGGAAGTCAGTTCAACACCGCACAACAGGTTTACCGAACAGTTGAAAGCTCTATAGTAGAGTAGTGATGTTCCTTGGAATACTGCCACTCTGGTGCTGAGTGCTGGGAAACATTGCTTGTGCCATCGGTAACAATCGTACTGGTACAAAATATGCAATATTTTAGATTTACTGCCATTCAACACAACTAGAATTTATCGTCAGCGTCGACGTCTGCTTAAATATGTATGATTCCCACCGAACGGGTCGGACCGGCGCGCATTCTATTACATGCAAAGGAATTTGAACCGTCTATACAGTAGTTACAATTCGTATCTGAATGAATCATGCATCCACTGCGAGGCGGCGGCTAGCGGCGCAATCGGTGGGGATTGTAATCATAATCAAATATGAATTGTATCAGATGGTTCAAATTCCTTTGCATGTAATAGAATGCGCGCCGGCCCGACCCGTTCGGTGGGAAACGTACATTACCATCATTCAGGCCGTATGCTTGTTTGCCTGTGAATATAAAGGAAACCAGTGTCCCAGTCAGCGCAGATCGACGCAAGCGCAGCGGCTGCGTTCAGTTTTAATTTAAGGCCATGTCGGAAAGCAGAACGTGGCCCACAAATGGTCCGGCCGTAAGATCAGCGCTGGCTCGTGAGCCAGCAATATGCGGAGGCGGGACCATTCCGTGACAAACACATAGTATTTAATAAACTTTTGATTACCTAGTTTACACTCTTTTGTTTTAAGTCTTAGGATTTTTTTAACCCCTGACGCAAAAATAGGGGTGTCATAAGTTTAACGTGTCTGTCTGTGTATCTGTCTGTGGCAGCTCCCTAGCGGAAGGACGGAATTGAATGCGTTTTTTTTTGTGTCATTGATAATTTTATCTCGAGTGTTCTTAGCTATGTTTCATGAAAATCTGTTCAGCCGTTTTTGATATATTGGACTTTGAAATGAAAATGTCGGGGGTTTTTCAACTTTTCTAAGTTTTTTTAAATTATTTTCATTTCATTTCGTGTCCCGGCAACGGCACATCACTAGTCTACAGTTGTCTACAGCTACCTATGTATCGATCGTATGAAACCCCCAATTTGCAGCGTCTTGCAATTGGCTCGAGTGAATGCCCTCAAATTGCGGTGTTATTGAGACATTCCGTTCGTTGCGATCTCGTACTTATAGAAAATATTTCATCAAGGGTCGAGGCGCCACGATTTAGTTTTTTGTGGGATACTCTTCTTTTTGTAACCCTGACGACGACGTGTTTATGTATCTGTGTGTTTGTATCTGTGTATTTATTTGTGGCATTGTGACCGATGAAACGATTTGATTGCGGTTTTGTTAATCAAAATTTTGTCTCTCGTATGTCCCTTAGTTGATTAAGGTGTTGGGATTTCTGTCCGCGACTCCGTCCGCGTGGAACTCATTTACGTATATCGTAGCTCAGACTTTCTCCCTTTAAGTAAGGGATTATTTCCGGGACAAAAACTATATAACTAACTAGAACTAAGAAACGAACATCTGACATCAAATTTAAAAGTCGACTGAAAAACTTTTTATTGGAAAATCCGCTATATTCCATAAATGAGTAAGTATTGTGACATTGCTTAGATGCTGCATTTATTAACCTGTATTTTCTATTGACATCGGAATTGAACCTTATATTTTTCGGATTATGTAATTCCCAGATTATTGAAGACCCATATAAAGGCAACCTTAATTTTTAAGTTAATTGACATGTTCATTTAGTAACTTGTTTACATATACCTGTAAATACCTATATCCTTATTCGTATGATAATTTAAATATTACTTATTTGATTATGTTTGAAAACCGACGATCACAACATAGGCTCCTAAAAATTGACTTTCTGTAATTTTAAGTGCAGCTGTATGTTGTGAAATAAATGAATCTATAGTATCAATCTCTATACCCAATTTCATCTAAATCGGTTTACGGAGAGACAGACAGACAGAGACACGCACTTTCCTAGTTATAATTTTATCTATAGTATGGATAGTACGGTAATGTGTATATAAAGATACATAACTATACATTTTAAATGCTGGTGGTAAAAGCATATTTCCAGCCTGGCAGGATGGTATGCGAACACCGTTGCCTACGGCCGCTCGCAACGCTTCTTTAGTCACATGCGTGCTGTTGTTTACCCTTTATTGATTTGATAATCTCAAATCCGTTGTTTACTAATTTATTTATTCAAATTATTCTACTTATATATTCATGATATTAGATATAAGGTTAGCAAGTGCATGCGTCGAGAGAATAGTAATTTGATGTTTGTCAAAACGAATTTTCTATAATCCTTAAAGTTAAGATATTATTTTGTCTGGCCTGTCATACCAAGTCAGAAGTAAACAAAAGTCACTGAGAGCATTTAATCATCTAATTTTGGAAAGTGACTAACTCGCTACTGTACGCGCATAAGTTCTCGACTATTTGATACTTTTTTACTAAACATGAATAAAATATGACGTTTTTAGAATAGGTATGTTAAGGTGGTTTGGGCATGTAGAGAGGATGGATGAAAGAAGATTAACGAAGAAAGTGTATACAAAAAGAGTGGAAGGGCAAGTTGCAAGGGGAAGACCTAGGCGAACTTTCTCCGATCAAATCGGAGAAATCTTAACAAAAGGCCAGGTCAAAAGTACCCTAAACCGACGAGCATGTATGAGAAATATTATGAAAGTGAGTGAAGCGAAAGTGGGTTGCCAGGATCGTAGCAAATGGAGATCCGTGATCTCTGCCTACCCCTCTGGGAAAGAGGCGTGATTGTATGTATGTATGTATGTATGTTTTTAGAATAATTATGCTCACAAAACTATACAAACTAATTATTTGGTTCCAAACTATTTAATGTCGAGTATAAAAACAGTTTCATTTGGACTTTATTAAAGTTTTTCTCATTTATATGCTACTGCATTATTCAGTTTCAATACTTTTGTTGGTGCTGAAATATTAATTTAAGAATTCAGCATATTTTGCGACAGAGAAGTAGTAAAGTAATTTTTATATATTTTTATATTTTGAATAATATAAGTGAGTTAGATTCTGCAGAATTGTACTGACATACAGTGGAATATATAAAAAAAGAATATCCAATGTTTATCTAGTTGCGTGTTTCATCTTAATTAATTCGAGTCGTCTTCTGGTCGTTAAATCATTCGCCATTCCAAAATAATCCAAACATCACCTAACAGCAAAGCCAGCACCATACACAGACATCAAACAGTACCAATTACACAAAGGTTTAGTGGATGATTTATTTACCTGATGATGATTTTGTGAAACGCCTGAACGGACAGGCAGACTGTCGATTGCGTCTAACAGTCAATCATTTATTATTGTTGTTTGTTTTAGATAGTTAGTTGTGAATATTGGTATTACACATTCTTAAAGGTGGGAACAGAAATAAAAATACGAGGATGACATTTTTTATTAACAAATCTACACTGATATTATAAAGAGGAAAGATTTGATTGTTTGTTTGCATTGAATAGGCTCCGAAACTACAGGACCGATTTGAAACATTTTTTTACCATTAGAAACATTATTTTACCATTCTTTTACATTATCACTGATAAATATAGGCTACTCTTTACCGCGGGAAAATGCTTCATTCCTACGGGAAAACGGAGAACTGACCGTGCGAAGCCGAGCTGGGCAGCTAGTAATATACATATCAAATACTACAGTCGAGTTTACCAATATCTATACGGACTTTATTCCAAAAACATCTACACATACGCCTTAATTATGTCAATAACGATAAAAACTGTGTATAAATATTTTTGATAGGTAGTCTGTATAGATATTGGAGATCTCGACTGTAATAGTTACTCAACAATAGTTATGAATTTAACAACGACTGGCTGAAGAGTTTGGGAATGTCCACCGAATCGCTTCAGCATGGTCACCCCTCGCTGTAACTAGGCAAGCTTGATTGGCCGAAGCCAAAGGAATGGGAGCGTTGCTCTTATAGTGTGAATACAGTTTATTAGCGAAATTGAGCCGCGAGTCTCGCGTAATGTCGCATTAACATCACCGTGGTTGTGTGGTGTTACCATGCATTCTGTAACACTAGAGACGGCTGCATTCATTTCGTTTATTCAGAAAGCATAAATTGTACACGTCAAAAACATATTTTATTATTGCCTTTTTGGCTTTTTTCATCTTCTCTTATTAGAGAACTTTTGAGAAATGCGCCGATTACCGCTTGCTTATTATTAATTATTTTAGAACAGAGTATAATAATACAACCTACGTTTATTTTTCAGGTAACTAACTTCGAAAACACGATTCCTATCCCTCTATCGGTAAGCGAAGAATTTCCAGATTTTTCTACGTGCTAACCCAACTTCCAATAAAGTTGAAAATACCTGAATTTTTCGCTGAATGCCTCTGAAATAAAATTCTACTGGCTTATATTGGTACACAAGCAATACAAGCTCACACGTACAATTGAGATTATTTAGTGTGGCCGAGTTTTTATAAAACTGTCATAAGAGTTGTAACCCCGAATCCTACCACCTTAAGTGAGGTAGGGCACAGCGAAATGTCATCCCGATCGAATTTGGAGCAGCCCAACTGGGGAAGTAGCAGCCTCCGCCTTGCAGAAGACAGCAACAGCCATAACGACACTACTACTTGCTCTGTAGTAGTGTAGTGTTCCTGTCGCCAGCGCTCCCGAGGATGCGTTGTGTTGAGAGCGAGGGCATTTGTTCCTCCAGCTGTCAACACGGCGAATTCTCAAACATATCAAGGGTCGGCAACGATCATGTTACTGGTTTGGAGTTGAATGCGTCTATTGATAGACCGCGGTGCCCGCTTACCATCAGGCGGGCCGTACGCTTGTTTGCCACCGTTGTTGTATTAAAAAAAAACCTTGGAAAAAACTACCTACTTTGATGCAATTCGCCAACTGAAATAATCTGAAGTGTAAATAAAATGTTTGGAATCCTGTCAGATATGATAGGTATGCATGTTTGGCCGCCATTCCATTGGCTTTATTTGACACAAGAGACATCGCCATGCCCTTCCAAGAGAATTTAAAAGCCTGTCTCTTAAGGAACTTAAAAATAAATTGACTCTCTGGCTACAGAATGAATGTTTCTTTTCTGTTGACGAGTTTTTGCACCGGAAAGAAATTAGTCGCAGCTATTGAGTAAACTTAAAATTAAATTTATCATGATAACTTTGACATAGTGGTTTGTATTTTATCTACATACATACATACATACATACATATACTCACGCCCGTATCCCATTGGGGTAGGCAGAGACTAAGGAACGCCAAATACTACGGTCCTTACATACTTCTTTCGCTTCGATCACATCCATACATCTCCTCATACAGGCTCGTCGGTTGCGGGTACTCCTGACCTGGCCTTTTAACAGTATTGCTGAAATTTGGTCATGATACCCTCGCCTAGGCCGCCCCCTACCGACCCTTCCATCCATCTCCTGGACGTAAATCCTCTTAGTCAATCTACTTTCACACATCCTCTCAACATGCCCAAACCACCGAAGCGTACCTTTCTCAATCCTAGTCACTACATCGTCTTCTATTCCACATTTTTCTCTTATTACACAATTTTTTATTCGATCATTCAAATGAGCTCCACACATACTTCTTAACGCTCTCATTTCAACTGCATTCAGTCTAATCTCATGCTTTTTCTGAAATACCCAAGTCTCACTACCATACATCAGTGTAGGAACAAGCACTCCTCTGTGAACCGCGAGTCGAGCCTTCTTTGTTATATTTTGGCTGCTCACAAACGCGTGCAATGCTCCATTCACCTGATTTCCCGCTTTTACTCTTCTTTCAATGTCACCATCACACTTTCCGTCTCTCGTAAATAAGGAACCCAAGTACACAAATTCATTTACTTGCTCCACTCTCTCACTGTCAATCAGAATATTGCACACAGTCACACGTTCTTCTTTCTCAAATACCATCACTTTTGTCTTACTCACATTGACTTTCATACCCTTCCGCTTCAGCGAGTCATCCATACAAGTTACCATCTCTTGCAGCTCCTTCTCTGATGACGCAATGAGCACCTGGTCATCAGCGTATAGGAGGCATTTGACGAGTAACTCACCCATTTTTAAACCACATTCACTCTCTTTTAAAGGCATCAAACAACTGTCCATAAATAAGTTAAACAACCATGGCGAGGCCACACAACCTTGTCTAACACCTCTTTGGATGCTAAAACAGTCTGTGTAGCCACCATTGATCCTTACGCATGCTCTAGATCCCTCGTAGAGGGATTTTAATGCCTGAATCAATTGGTTGTTTACCCCATACATGGACAGAGTTGACCACAAAACATCCCTCACCACTCTGTCATAGGCTTTCTCCAAATCGACAAACGCACAATACACCTTCTGGTTTTTGGCCAAACATTTTTCGGTGATGCATCGTAAAGAGAAAACCTGATCCACGCACCCCATCCCCTTTCTGAACCCTGCTTGCACATCCCACATTTTACTCTCAGTCTCTTTCACTACCCTTTCTATCAGTATCTTTGCATACATTTTCCCAACCACACTGAGAAGACTGATGCCACGATAGTTTTTGCAATCCTGCCGCGAACCCTTTCCCTTGTAAATTGGAACAATGACAGCTTTAGTCCAATCGTCCGGCACCTTGCCATATCTCCAACACAAGTTAAAGAGTCGGTGCAGCAGGGTTGCAACGACTCCGCCACCACTCCGAATCATCTCAGCAGTTACCCTATCATACCCTGCCGCCTTACCTGACCTGTATTTTATCTCTGTTTGTATTATATTTTTTTTTTATGTTTTAGGTACCTAAAAACAAAGGACCATGGGTAACTTTGTATGGAGCCTGGTCCTGACTCTAACAAAGCTGAAACTTAGGCCATTAAATAGGTCTTGAAATCTACTTCAATTCGTTCTTTGGGCACCGAGTAGAATTTCATTGCAGAACATATTTAAGTTAAAGTGAATCCTCTATGAGAATACGGGTTCTCTTAGCGAATACATATTCAAAATTATTAGGGTAAAGTTAGTGTGTAAAATAAACATGTATTTTGTAGCTAATTAATAGTTTTATTAATAAAATAAATATGAATATACAGGAAAAGCTGTTACCGCATTACATCAATAATTAAATCATTTAAACGACTTGCAAGATGATTTAATGGCATGTGAACATAAGAATACCTAGATAAAAGAGATTTTAAACGACTTTAGATAATAAATACGATGTTCTAGAACAAATGACAATTTAGTTGAACAAACCCAATGAATGCCACGCTCGATGTGCCTTCATCATTAGTACATTTTGTCATAACTACCCTCCAGAATATTAAATATGAATATTCTCCGAATGCGTTTTGTCATAGCTCGTACTCACTTTGGCTAAAATACGAATATCTTCGTTCTGCAATGGAATTCGACTTTGTGCTTATAGAATGAAATAAAGTAGATTTAAAGACCTATTTAATGACATAACTCTCAGTGCTGTTGGTTTCAGGACCATTTTGACGCATGGTCCTTTGCATGTCATCTCTACTATGACAAAACATGTGAGATTAAATTGATTTTACTATCCACCTATGTATACCATGTTTTATAAGCAAATAAATGAATAATGATTATGATGAAATGCTTTTTTGAGATTGCATTGACTATACCTCATTCTAGATAAGATAAGAAATATTTTCGTTTATCTAGGATCTGAAAGGGAAATATTGTACTTGTTTTACTTATGGCAATTTATTTTTTGCGTATTAATTGGTTTTCATTCATAATAATCATAATAATTACCGCGCGATTTTTTTAGTCTTAAATTTAACACGTTTAGTGCTATACGTCTCAAAAATGAAAGATCGCGTAGTTTGCGTCGGTGCGGAAGCGATAACATCTGTCTGTCCCATCTTGCGGGAGCCATAAAAACCACAAATTTTAAAATTAGAAAGAGGCAAATATATGTTTGGGTATGATTTGTCAAATATTACTTAAAAATACTATTTTAAAAGTACGAATCATTTTTGATACTAACGCACTGTATCGTAATAATTTCACTTCAGTGTTATACGTATCAGCTTTTATAGTTATACTTCAGTGCTATACGTATTAATTATTATACGTACCCTCATTTGTTTTGACGAAATAGTGCAGTACCTTGTGATAATTTGCGCGTACCGTCATTTGACGAATGGAAAATAATGCAGTATCTTGTGATAATTAGTTGTGACGTGTTGTGTGCTACTTTCAGCTGCCACCAATATGAAACATACAATACAATTTGTGTCGAATGAGAAAAACCTATGTCCCTTAAATGTTCTCATATCTCTCACCAAAACGCTAATGTCGCCTTATTATGTTTTATATACTTCTGCGTATATGTTTTTTCCAAATAAACTTTCTTTTGTTCTATTTCGAGTAAAGTCGATATATATTTATTTTTACTTCCCTATTCATTTATCGAGGATTTAAATGAGTGCGGTACGAATCAATTTTGATTCGTAAAATTGGCAAATATAGATACTCCTGTGCTATACGAATCAAATTTAATACGTAACTTTGATACCAATTAACTCACAAACTATGCTTAAGACCCTTGTGCTATGAGAACAGGGTGTAGTTTGGTTTAATAATATTCCATTTTAGCAATAATACCTATCCACGTTAGTTTTTCAAAGAAGTACCGACCTGTGAAGGTAGGTCTAATTGTGTATCGAAATTGATACGTAACGTAGGAACGGCAAGTCAGTAATGAGTCAAATTTGATACGTACCGCATTTGTGGATAGTTTTTAATATTCAGGGCCGCATTGAACGTGTTAATATTTAATAAATATTTTATATGAAGTAAGTTGTGTTAACTTTTGCAGGTATACAAAAGTCAAATCCAAACTATTCAACGCAATACGTTTCCGGCCAAGGACAGAAAACCGATGTTTGAGTTATGACGGCAATAAAACTGCCGCAAAGGTAAACAATGAGAAACATAAAATTCTACGATTTATACCGGGATTGCGGGGTACATAAATAAAATGTACGAAATACTTTGCTGTAGACAAGCAGTTGGCACCAACAAAATTGTACCGCCATCGCCATTCTCTACAACTGCTTTTATTTCAGATTTGTAACGTGTATTTCAGTCGCTTCAAGAATTCTGCCGTTTTCTCGTACGGGCGGTATTTTAACATAACTACTCTTCGCGAATCCCACATTCATGTTTGGCTTTCCAGTGTAACAAAAATATTCGTTTAATGTTAACTTGCGCTTGTGTAACGAAGACTAAAATACTCACATTTATACCTATCGTACGTGATAGAATGTAAGGCGTTGCTTTGCAGAATGACGGCGGGTGAAAACCAATTTGATGCCCACCTTATTTGCAATATTTTGAAAAAGGCTTCACATTAATTCAAGCAACGCTACGTGAATTTGAATACCAACGGTACGCCACCCAGTATACTACAGCTACTTTTGATCAAATTACTGCCAAGGACATCCAATTTCATCCAAACTTTCAAAGTACTTATAAGTTACAAAGATCATACAGATAATACGTGTAACTGGCAGGTTGTAATTGGGTAGAAAGATTAATATCTCGAGGTTAATTGCTTGCGAGTGGCATTAGTAAGGGTTTAGGACTAGATAAAGATATGGAGTAATATGATAATAGCTTCTAATCGTAGTTATAAACTAAAACACTGAAGCACGCACGCTTGCCAATAATACCTTGTCGAACGAGGGAGCGAAGCGAGCGCAGCTCTATGCTCAAAGTGGGCCGAAAATCGTTTGTTTGTCCAAATGTCTGGATGTCTCGCTGTTCCGCTGTTAACATCAAAGGTAACATTTCTTTACCGATTCTCGTGAAATTTTGTGCGTAAATTCGTTAAATAAAATAGTTCTTTTTGTTTAGTCTTTTTTTCGAAACCGAAAATTTTCAAAAGAGGCTCGCTTGTTCTACAATTAACCGAGCCACTAGTATAAAATGTATCTCTACTATATATAGAACAGAGGCTCTAGTATAAGTTTTACCGTAACAAAACGTTACGACCGCGTTCGCGTTTAGCTGTCAAATCCCATACAAATTGAGGGTAAAACGCATACGCGATCGTAAAGTTTTGTTTCGGCAAAACTCATACTAGAGCCTCAGTAGACATAGAACTGCAATTACATTGAATTACTGAAAAACTTTGAATAGCTTGTCGACTGCCTCAAGATTTGATCGTATGTAAGGCAGATCTACGAGTATATGTCATTTTTGGATGGGAAAATGACGATTAAGGAACACAACACTATAGTTGACCGTGGTGATATTATGGCTGAAGTCTTCTATATGCCCATACTTATATTATGAATGCGAAAGTGACTGTTACCTGTTCACGCTCAACCTTCTTTTGCATAAAGATAGTGTAAATCCCGGGGAAGGACAGGATAGTTTTTATCCCGGAAGTCATTCCCTACGGGGTGAAATGAGGGTGAAGGTTTCTATGGAGCTACGATATAAACGAGTTCCACGCGCACGGAGTCGAGGGCAGAAGCTAGTTATTATTTATATTTTTCGCTTAACAGTAAACGTAATAGAATTCGCCAAACAAAGATAATTATCCAGGGTTATGATCAAAGCCTGGATTAAAAGCTAATATTGTAAAGCGTAATAAAACGTATGTAATCAACTGGCTACATTAACTTCCGAACAAACGCGTTGTTGGATGCTGGCAAACTCATTCCAGTGCTGAATCATATTATGAAAATATACAGTAAAAGTGTAACACAGTAAGACCTTAATTCATAATATCTTTTCATCCCACTATTATAATAAATGCGAAAGTTGGATGTCTGTTACTCATGCACGCTTAAACGGCTCGACGAATTAGGGTGAAATTTTTCACGAAGATAGTTTATAGCCTGATAGTCTTTATACCGGGTTCAAGCAGACGAAGTCGCTGCCAGACGCTAGTACTTAATATTATAAATGCGAAAGTAACTCTTTCTGTGTCTGTCTGTCTGTCTGTTACCGTTTTACCAATTTACCATGCCATTTGGTATGGACATAGACTGAGAGCCTAGAGGGAGGATTTAGTTTAGTTTTTATTCCAGAAATCCTCCTTCAAAGGAGTGATACGGCTCAATTTATGTAAATTCACTCAATAGTAATATTATTTTCACTTAATATTATATTTGTTCCTAAGTCATGTATGTTTTCTATGCATTTAAGTATTTATTTATCTATATAAGTATGTTTATCTTCGTCTAGTACCCATAGTACAAGCTTTGCTTAGTTTGGGACTAGGTCGATTTGTGTCAGATAAGGTTTAAGATCATTTAATCTCATAAAGAATTGTACAATTCACTTACATGAGATAAACACATAATTAAAAACAAAAAATTGTTTTGAGCGCACAAAGATACTAAAATAATTAAGTAAAAAAGGGTACTTGTACATAACATAACATAATGATCGAGTGCCGCTCGCACTGCATGCAGCGAGCGATAATAACAGCAAAACAAGTGATGCACGGAATCATTACAACTAGATATGGCATGCGTACGCTGAGCGTAGTTCGGATTGACTTAAGTAGTTTTTATTGTTTACGAGTCTATATAATTTCTCTAAGTATAATATTTATACTGTATAAATGCTGTATAAATATTTAATACTGTGATATTGCTATTAATGATTAGAGGGTAACGTTTTATTGTACTGTGTATTTTATCTTCATACTTATTAAGTTAATTTTTTTTTTTACATATTTTATGCAGTTTATATATATATATATATATATAGTATTTTATATATAATGTATATTTAATATTTATTTATAACATGTTTTTTAAGTAAAGATTTAAAGTGGGATATCGATTTTGTTTCTTTAATAATTTTCGGAAGTTTATTGAATAATTGAGCTCCTTCGTAGAGTATACTTCTTTTTCCGTAATTTGTTCGCGACGATCTTAAGATTAAGTCATTAGCATTTCGTAGTTTAATTTTTTGCACGTGATGTTTTTTGGTAAATGTTAGCTGTGATGAGATGTCTTTTTTAATTATTTTTCGTATCAAAACACAGTTGTGATACACGTAGGTTTGAGTAATGTTCAAGAGTTTAGTTTCGTGGTAAAGTGATTTGGTTGGAGTTAAAAAGTCATATTGGAATAGTACCTTAATTAATTTGTTCTGTGCAATTTGAAGGACTTCTAGATTAGTTTTAGCAGCAGAACCCCACACTTCAATTAGATAATCTATGTGCGGTTTTATGAGCGAATTATATATGGTGTGGCGCACTTGCGGCGGAAGAGTATTGGGTAAACGTAGAGCTGGTGGGCAGTACCTACGGTACAAGGATGTCCTAAAACGCCATTTGTCTGCCATCGGTATATCATATGAGTCGTGGGAGGAGCTTGCTACTCAGAGATCGGACTGGCGAACTGCTGTCAGTACGGGTGTCAAAGACTTCGAACGTGCCCGCCTCGAAGATCTGGACGCCAAACGCCAGCTCCGTAAAACTCGGCCAAAGCCCTCCTATAACTTCACCTATGATTCTAGTGGACAGCTTCACTGTGTCTCTTGCGGTCGTACGTTCAAAACCAAATTTGGTTTTGCAAGTCACACTCGTGCCCATGCACGTAAAGTTTCCCAACCTTAGTACCTATATAACTTTGTCAGGATGTCGCCGTCGACGGATACGTCTGGGAGGATATCATCATCATCATCATCATGTGATTTCCAATTTAGGTTCTTATCGAGGATCAACCCTAAGTATGTTTCCTTTTCTACTTTTTGTATGATTTTGTTATTTATTTTTAGTGGTTGATGATCAGGTATTTTTTTGTTTTTTGCGGCAAAAATTATATAATTTGTTTTCGTTACGTTAATAGTTAATAAATTACATTGAAACCAACGGTTTAACAAGTCTAGATCGTTTTGCGCATCTTGCATAATGTCACTTATTGTGTTTCCAAAATAAAAAATACCGGTATCGTCTGCGTAAAGTGTGACGTCGCCCCTCAGATCGAGTTCTTTTATGTTGTTAATATATATAAGAAAGAGTAACGGTCCTAGTATTGATCCTTGAGGAACACCGCACGTAATCAGTTTGGGCTCACTTTGAAAATTTCTAATTTTGACAAATTGATGTCGATTTGTAAGATATGATGTTAGAATATCTAATGCTACGTCGGTAATACCTAACTCGTTTAATTTTTGCAAAAGTATGTTGTGACTGACTGTGTCAAACGCTTTTTTGAGGTCAATGAAAATACCTAGTGCTATTTGCTTTTTATCTATATTAATTTTAATTTTTGTGACAAGGTCTATTGTTGCTGACAGCGTATTGGATTTGGGTCGAAAGCCGTATTGTTTTTCGTAAAGGAAGTTAATGGAGTTCAGATGGGATTCAAGTCGACCATAAATTATTTTCTCGAATATTTTCGAGATTACAGGTAAAACTGAAATTGGACGATAGTTACTTGGATCACTTTTGCTTCCCGATTTATAGATTGGCGATACTTTTGCTAATTTTAAACTATCAGGGAAGACACCCTGATCAAGACATGTATTTAAACACCGGGTAAGTTCTTCAAGTATAAGTTTTTTGACGCATTTAACTGCCTTGGTGTTAATGCCATCTATGCCAGAGCTTGTGTTGAATTTTAAGTTATCTATTATTTTAGAAACCTCATCGGTAGTGGCAGGTTTGAATTTAGATAATTTGCTTAGGTTTGATTTTGAAGTAGAGGTGTAAGTCATATTATAGCTATAGTCTTTGGGGATTTTATTTGCTAATGTTAGTCCTATATTTGAGAAAAACATATTTAAACAATCACAAATTTCTTTTAAGTCTGAGGTAGTTCCCGTTATAGTCTCTAGTTTCGTTGGTGCCGAGTGCTCTTTCTTTTTATTTGTAGATAAACTAGTGATCAGCTTCCACATCTTCGACGGATTATTCTTGCATTCTGCAAAAGATTTATAGTAATATTTTTTCTTTGTCACTTGTATTGCATTTGCCACTTTATTTCTTTTTGTTCTAAATTCTTCATTCAATTTGTCATCTTCAGGGTTGCACTTAAATTGTTGCCATCATATGTTTCTAGAATTAATTTCTTTTATAATTTCCCTATTGATCCAATCTTGTCTTGGATGGTTAAGGATTTTAAATTTTGCTATTCGGTTCTTATTTATGCTTGACATCAGTCGATTTTCCAGGATTTCGTAGTCGTTGTTTACATTACCATTGTTTCCAATTTCAATTGTCTTGTACAGATTCTCATAGTTAATTTTTTCATATTTTAGTTTTTGTTTAGGCTCCACATGGTACTTTTTAATTTCAAAATATTATGATCGGACATGGACGATTCAATAATGGCCAAGTGAAAGTTGTTTTCCGTTAAGTTATTGCAGACATGATCTAGTATAGTTTTCGTAGTGCTGGTCTCTCGAGTGCAATAATCCATGTGAATCTTGTTAATAATCTGATAATTATTTTCTTTAAGGGTATTTTTATAGTTTTTTACGCATTTCTCAGTAGATAGTATATTTAAGTTGAAATCGCCGAAAACCACGGCCCTTTTCTGATTTTGCAATTGTAATGAGTACACGTCCAAGAAGTTTTGAATACTATCATGATTTGATCTGTAAATAGCGCCAATGTCAACAGAAAACTTTTGGAGATGTATCCACAGATAGTGATTTCCATTTAAGCAGAGTTCTTTTATTAAGTTGTGTGTTAGCAGGTTGTGAGCAAATATGGATACTCCACCACCCCTTTCATTGGTCCTTGTATTGAAATAGTGCGTATAGCCGGGTAGCTGGTAGTTCATGGCTTCTTCGTCGGATTTCAGCCAAGTCTCAGTTAACACGATGATATGAACTATACTATTTATAGCTTCTATGACACATTTCAGTTCGTCGAATTTTCCAGGTTTTACTATACTTCGAGTATTCGCATATAGACATTTTAAGGATCCTTTGCTAGTTGTTACTTCATTGTAGGTGTTGGTCACTTGGTAAGTTATTTTGTCCGTCGTTAAGTTATGGGTATCTCTGGGTGCTGTCAGTTGGAGTTTTTTGGCAAGTTATGGATGATTTTGGGGACACCTTTGACGTATTTTATGGTTAAGAAAGTTTCACCATTTCTTATTCTTTGTTGAAGATCTTCCTTAACGGCCTTGTAGTTTGCTTGCTGTTGAGGCGTTTGATCACCAAATATTTTGATGGCCTGGTTTTTCAGATTTTTTCTGTTTTGTAATATAGTAATAGCTTCGTCCTGTGATTTGAAGCATACTTTAATGTGACGATGAGTATTAGGTTTGTACTTCCCTAACCGAAAAAGTTTCTGTGGTTCTGGGCAATCGTTACAAACCGTTTTTAACAATTCGAAGACTTTGTGTTTATCTTGCTGCCATCTTTCTGTAGATATAGCCGAATTTGGTTCGGGTAGTCCAGTTATGATTATATTTTTGGTTCTGATACTACGTTCATAGAATTCACCAAACATATCTTTAAAGTTGGTGGGTTCTGTGGAAGCAGTTTTTATTTGACAATCTCTCTTTATTTGATTGACTTCTGTGTCCAGCTTCTTAATTTTTTCCTCAATGTTCGTGTTAATATCGATGAATTTTGCTATCTCGTTTTTTATTTTATTTTGTTCCGTGACTAAGTTATCAGTTATTTTTTTAATACTGTTCATTTGCTCCTTCATGCCAGAAACATCTTGGGACAATTTCGCGAAATTTTCAAGATTGTCCCTAAATATTTATTTATTTATTATAGCACCACCCAGTTGATTTGGTTACTGAATCTACTCCTTAAGTAAAAACTCTTCGTTTTAAGGCTCATTCAAATCTCTTCAACAAACAGTTGGTGATGCAAGAAGTGCAGTCAGTAGTAAAAGCTCACCAAAACATTTTATATACTAAAGAAACTTATTAGCTCACGCAAGCGCATTTCCTCGCTAGCTCAGCACGCGTGGAAGCCATTCGCTAAACATATTTAAATTTGATGTAACGTGAATGATACGAATCAAGTACAGCCTTAAACTTTGCTGTGTTACGTCAACAGAATTTTTGCAGATACTAAATTCTTATTTATTTATTTCTTATTTGGGGCCTGGACAAACGCCTCCCTCCTCCGTTATATATTACTCCGGGAATATTTCCGATCATGATTATCGATATCGCTGATCGTCACTGTAGTTTACTGTTCCTAATAATACTGCGTAATAATTGTACTTTATTGTTGGGGTTACGAGAAAAGTTGAAACACCTAGTGCTTTGACGTTGTTTTATTGATGTTGTAGCTTTCTGTTATGCTTATGATCCTAAGTATTATGACGGCACAAACAGATAATATTACTTACTGATCGGATAATAATTTCTTAGAAAAATAAAGAATGTTTGACAGATTTATTACTAGCTTTTGTCCACGACTTCGTCCGCGTGGACTCGTTTATATCGTAGCTCTATATAAACTGTTGCCCCCTATTTCGCCCCCTTATAACATTGGTGTTATCAATAAATATTTGTATTTGTTAGGGGAGGATTCCCGGGATAAAATGTATTCTTTATGTTAATGCAGGCTATACACTACAAAAGAAAAGTTCGAGGTTTTTATTTTACTATTTTGTCGGCGTGATTGATTGATACCCATGCCGAATTACAGTTTCTTGTAGTAAAGGCTATGCGCTGAGCCGCAGACGGACAGACGGATATGGCGAAACTATAGGTGTTCCTTGTATACCTACTACGGAACCTTAAACAGACTATTTCGTTTGAGGCGGTGCATTGGAAATTATCGCGTGCTTTGAAACGCCGTTCTGACTAAATTAAGAAAGAATAGGGTCTGATTTTCAGATATGTGATTCTTGACTATATCATTGTTCATCTGATTTTATCGATACATGATAGCAAAATTTCCTCGATAGAAAAAAAATCCGAAATTGGGTCTGTATTTTCCTTTTTTTACTCAGCCTACTCAAACGATACATTATTTTACGACACGATCGAGTTAATACTACAGTGTTTTATCTCACCTAAAATCTCACTTTATGAAATTTTAATAAACCTTCACTAAGTTAGGTATTTATCGACATTTGTCCAAAACAGCGATTCCTGAAGAGTGTTTCATCTCTTTTTATCGTGGGCGGAAGGCATCAGCGTATCTCTGTAGCTAGGGGGCGTGTGCGACTCAAATCAAGGCATCCCCTTAATCGGTGTAACGACCCCAAGAAACCCTTCCCACACAAAAACCAAATAAGAAGTTTTGAAATAGGCAGTGTTTATCTCATAACTTGCACGAATTCCCTACACTTTATCAGTGGTTACTTCTGGTCTATCTAAAAACAAAAGTGAAAACACAAACATTTTACGGAAAGCAGCAAAAATAAAACCCTTATATTTCCAGTGGTTTTCTAGTGACCTTATTTATAGAGTGAATACGATTACGAACTTGTATCGGGTTTTTATTAGTGTTGTTGTTTTCTCGCAGACGACCTTGTTTTGTATTTTTTGTTGATCTTATTTTAAGACAAGGTTTTTCAAGATAACAAGAGGTTCTTGAGGGAGTCAAAACAAACACTATGTTGTTCTCTCTTCGCACAGACTCTATATAGGTACTTATTATGGTATTTAAACGATCCGTGAGGTAATTATCGTTTATTTATTTATTGGAGAACACACAGAAACAAGTGTTTATCGTGTTTTCGCATAAATTATTTCAATGAGAATAGGGCACAGCCAGCGCTGTAGAGGCGGCATAGACGACCTCTACAGATGACAGAATCATGTCACGCTACACTGGGACTGGATCGCGTTTTTAAGAAAGTTAAGAGTGTAGATAGGCAAAGCGACCTAGCTATGGTCTCCATTTTGTGTGACCTCATCAGTGAATAAATGGGAAAGGGACAGTGCGCAATGTAATTTCGCTTTTTTTTAAGCAGATTTGCCGAAGTATACCCATGGGGTACGGACTCGTGCTTCACCTCGTTTTTTCACCTGGGTGAAGCATGGGGCATAACCTGGTCCCGTGTTTCACCCAGGTGTAGCACGGCGTTAATCACTAGTCCCGTGCTCCAACTGATATTGTTTTCGTACAATCATGCTCGTAATCTGTAGTACCTACCTTGTTAAACATTATCTACCACTTATAACATGCAAGTCAATTGCAACCTTTTCATTATGTTACACCTTTTTGTGTTACATTAAAGTATTAGATTCATTTCTTTACTACTTTCGCAACTTATATAACACTTAGGAACACTCCTGGTGGTGAGTAAGATCGCCAGAATATCCAATGTGTAGTGATGAAAGGCCTGCATTAACCAGTAATGTTCAATTTTACCAAAAAAGGATTAAATATATTGTCAAGTGGAGGAAAAAGTAAAGCAAAGGATTAAGTAATCACTAAGTTATATGTGTCCAAAGTTTTAAGAGGGGTGATATTCTGTCCCTTTTCCACAAAACGCACCATCATATGAATCGCTTATCATTGTCTATGTGTTGTCTAACAAGCGATATTAAAACGGATATGCCTTCTTAATTCTTTGAGATATCTGCACGTCTATCATGAGAGGGCCGCGAAATACTCTCGATTTTGCTCGCACTATACCTCTTGTTCTAAGTGTTCTAATAAGTAAGAGACGGATAGTGTGAGAAAAATCGAGAGAGCTCGCGCGCCGTCGCGTGATAGCCGTGAGTGCAGAATGGGATTTTCGTCACGAGGCATATTTTTTTGCCCTCTTTCTTTTGGAGTAATGAATAAATTTTGAGTCTAAAAGAAAGAGAAAAAAGTCAAAATTCAAAAAAAAGTCAAAGTCAATTTGAAAAAATGACTTGTCAAAATAATGGATAATTGACGAACCTGCTTACAAATTTTCACGAAAATCGTTTGAGAAATGAGATATGCGGGAAAGCGGGAAATCCGAAAAGCCGGACATCTTCTTGGACCTTCAAACGATTTTCGGCCCAAGCTGATAAATAGAACTTCGATCGCTTCGCTCCCTCGTTCGATGATAGTAAAGTGTAAACAAAGCTATTGGTTCGATGCAAGTCATCTTTTCCGAATGGATAGGCAAATCGAAGTAGACTGTGTCTTGTGAAAACCCGTTACATCTCTAAATTTTGTCGGGTAAAAGTAACCTTATTTCCAGTAAACTAGCGCTGAATAACGGGAAGATACCGAGCAATAAGTCAGAATATCAAATAAATGTGCAATTCTGGTGAATTGCGAAGTCGATTTACATATTTTGACGTTTGGATAGCTCGCGGGGGAGAGAACATGCAATGCGAATAGACTCTGTAGAAAGAGGAGAAATATTATAGTATAGTTAGAGTTGTTTTTTTTGTCACTTAATGTTACCACTATTCACAGAAAAAATGGGCGTGTAGAGTCAAACAAGTACATAGAAGCGTCCTCGAATTCCCATAAAAACATACATACTCGTACGTTCACGCCCGTGTTCTTAAAGCTCATTAAATTCAATGTCCAGTGCCTATTCTAGTGTGGTTTTAAACACGAAAAAAGTATGTTGCTAACCTATCAAACTCCACGCACCTCAATCCGATCCCGTAGTCGACTTTTACGACATCCACGGGATTGTTAGTTATGCTGCTTCGCAAGGCATTCTTGTCTACAATCTAACGCATGCATTGCATGATGCAATTTTCTCCATGGAGGCATGTTTTCCTATAAAAATTATAACTGCAGGCTTGTGCAGAATTTATTAAGCTTCAATTTCGCCTAAGATCATATTATAATAGAGCACAAAACGCTACTTTTGACATTTTCCAAGATGGTGGTCAGGTGTCATATTATGCATCTGTTTGTGCAGAATTTATTAATCTTGAATGTTGCCTCACATCATTATTATATTTTCATGAATTTTGTAACGCATTGAATATACATGTCCAAGATGGCGGCCGTTCTACAAAGTCTTGTACGGCTAGTACAAGACGGCGCGCGAGTTGTCTCGCGGCGAGATAGACTATCCGTCTCGTTCTAAATGGAAAGAGATGAACGTACTGGCTTGAGAAGACTCTGGGAGACAAAAACAGGGCCTCCAACGCTTCGTAGCTCCTCAAACTCCCCGTCAATTCGAGGTTTGACAATGTCGACTGGATTATACGGAAACCCGCCTTTCACAAAAGCACAGGCAGCAAAATAAGTGGCTAGTGGCAGGTTGTAACGTAAAAAAGGGGTAGAAAATTTGTTTATACGAAATTCCGTGTTACAAAATGTCCACCAAATTTGACATTGACAGATGAGACACGTTTATACGTTTCCATTGACGACGTGAAACTGAGGCGTGTTGGGGCAATTGACTTAGTTTGTGGCTAGGTATAATAAAAGATAAGCCGGCCATATTTCTTTACTGCCTCAAATGGCCACGACATTTCTAAAGAACCGAATGACCGTTTTCGGATGCAATTACGGACCGAGCTAATGAGCCGCAACACGCTCGCTTCGTAATCAAATTACAGTAATTACTGTAATCGCGATTACAGCCATTTTCAAATAACCGCCATTTCTGAGGCGTTTGATTGACTGATAAGAAACGGCGAAGTCAAAATAGGCTATAGTCTGGTACCCACGTATAAGGCTCAAATCACACTGGCGCGGCTTGCGATGGCGGTCAATCAAATAGTACATTTGACAATTACTGTCAAGTTTACTATTGACCGCCACGGTTCTCTACTTTGTCGCCGAAAATTGTATAGCCGATTATCACTTCGCAACAAACTTTTCGCATAATTTCATTTCGCCGAATGATCACGCGTCAACTTATCAAAAGGTTTAGTTTTATTTCCCAACCTCACGGTTACCAATTGTATCACATCATCAAATGTTTTATTTAGAAAGGTTTCATTTAGTAACTATGTAACAGTTTTATAAAGTGGGTAAACGTAACCGCCCACTTTTTTATGACAATGTAGGACAATGTAATGACCTGAATTAATCGCAACATTGTAGATAAGTGTTCACATCATTACTTTTGGACTGTTGCTTGGTGGAATGTATGTATACCTACACGGTGTTTTTTTAACCGTCTTAGAGCCGAAGCTCAGTTAATGTATACATTACAAAGAACTTAAAAAAAGGTTTATTTTAAGTTTTTATTTTTTTAAAGATTTTTTTTAATGCATAAAATATTGTTTTTTTTTTTGAATATATATTAATTTTAATCATCCAGCTGAGTGACCGCCGTGTCCGCTAGCCGCCATCTTATGTAGATAGGTACGAACTCTGACCGGGTGAATGAACTTCGCTCCGTGCGCCATAGAGAATTTTTCAAACTTAATCACCTTTTATTACTAAAACCTTAACTAAAAAAAATTTTTTTTCTCGAATGATTAGTATCTTTTGGATACTTTCGGTGGGTTTCGGCTCTAAGACGGTTAAAAAAACACGTTGTATATGTGTTTTTTTTAACAAACACCCGCTTTATATTTTAACCTTACTTAAATGTAACCGCTAGCGTGTCGACATCACCCCGCTACGCGGGGTGCCTATTTCCGCTCTAAGGGGCACGAGCTAGCCCTAAACTAACCTACAAATAATACCACTGTTACGATTATTGGGTCTTGTTACTGCGGGGGCTTTGCCCCCGAACCCCCGTTTTGGGTGGCTTCGTCCCCCCTTCCATCTTTGTAACTTATATACACGTTAAATAAAAGTCTGACTATGTTATGATGTCTTGTTCTTTGAAGTATATAGTTGGCTAATGTAAGAAAAGGGAACTGTTGCACTGACGAAACGTTATTCGGTTAATAGTTTTTTGTCCAACTAAAAGATTTGCCGAATGATAGGTATGCCAAAAATTTAAAGTCATTATTATAATCGACTTTACAATAATTTTGCCAAATGATACGTTGTCAAACATAAATTTGCCATTAGTTAGTAGTCAAAGTGAATCATCGGCGAAAAGTTGGTTGGCAAGTGAAATTCGGACATAACAAATTCGGAGAAAAGGCAGAATCCCGACCGCCACCGCAGGCCGCTCCAGTCTGTGAGTGGCTTCACTATTTCTAAGTGATTTTTATGATTATTGTCTCTGACAACGATTTTTTACTGCGCGCCTTGGTTTAAATCTGATACAGTGTCAGATTACTTATCTCCTATCTTTTAATGATCGCTTAAGGCGCCGTAGGTTCATGGTCTTCTCTCCCTCTCACTGAGCATAAGCGTGAGCGAGATGGAAGTGCGTGCTCGGAAGCGCGGAAATCATGTTTTTTAATTTTAATTTTTTGGCCGTTTAAATAAATAAAAAAGTAAACACTGATTTCCCTCAAACATGATATTGCCGATTTTTAGAAGCCATTTTAATATTTTTAGCTTTTGTTCGTAATTTGTAACAAATATTTTAAGTGTATTTTAGACCCTTTTAGACCTATGTTCGTGATTTTTTTCTATCGAGCGAAAAATGCTAAATCATATTTCTAAACACTGATTTTCCTGCAGAAAAGCCTCAAGATTACTATTCGTATTTTTTTAAAACCATATTATTATAAACAGACGCATTATATTGTTTTAAAAACACTGTTCGCTTAACTTCGCTGAACCTACGGCGCCTTAAGTGCGTAAACACTAGGGCATATCATATTATGCACAAACTGCGTAACTTTTGAAACGACGCTTATTAAACAAGAGAGCGAAGCTAATGCTCAAATTATATAAAACTCATGCAACAACCTTTGCTACATATATATATGTGTATACAGCATAAAAACAACTATCATAATTTCATGCAAAATTATGAAAGTTGTTTTTATGCATCGGAATGTTATGAAAAATGATTTGGCATAATGATGTTTCATGAGGTTATGCTAAAGTGTTCTTATAAAATTTGTTTTTATGCAACTTAATCACTTATACAATTTGAAATTGTGTTTATTCTCTTCTACAGGTCACATTTCTAAACTGGTTCTCGTAAAATGTTGTGTTACTCAATCAACCAGCTGAATGCAATAACATTTTTAGCCTATAAAGGAATACGAAATAACAGCTCGAGCCAACTACAACGGACATAAAACCTAGACTACACCGACGCCAGCACAGGGCCAACAATGGGCTATAAAATATGATTTTGTTTGCGTAGCAATTCTGGGTCCATGGCAGTTGCGAGATAGGCATTCTTCCAAGTTTAAGTTGTTTTCTTTTATTTATAGCTTGGCAAAACAAACGGGTCAATACGCCGGTTAGTAACCACCTTATTTTAGAGTCCCAGTTTGCGATCAATTAGATGACTTGTTTTGGGATTTCGCCATATTTCAGTCGTCCTTCAGAGTCCTTTTGCAAAGCGACAAAAGAAAGGAGGGTGAAGGAATATATCCTACAAAACAACAAAAATATTATTTCAAAAAAAGTTGCATAAAGTTATAAAAAGTAGAAATAAAGTAATACACCTGCTGTAAAGACAACAACTGGGCCTGTTGCTAAAAAAGCGACCTCTTTCAGGAAACCTTTGGAGATAATGCAAAGCAATTTAAAATTGCACTAACTACAATTACAGACCTTTCAACATTAAATATGGCGCTCGAAATTTGACAAAGTTTCCATTTATTCAGGGTTTAACTAACATCGCTTACGATTAGTACAGATGGTTTGGTGCAACCTACCCTAATTGAGCTTACCTTGACTTAGACAGAAAAAGATGCAAAGAGACATAATGTATAACCACCTTAATAAGCTTGTTATGAACCAGTCAACAAGTGTCCAAATTAGGTTGTTCTTGGCAAACAAACCCCAATTACACGCGACCCCGATTTGGAAGCAACCCAACTGGCTGGATATAAAAACATACTACCAAACAGTGTCGTTTGAAAATTTAAAAGTATATTTTGGAGCGTTCCCGGCTGTTATGCTTTAGGTAGATTTCCGGGTTCACCTATTATAGATGCCACCTTGTTTTATGAACGTTCATTTATTTTTTTAATTTGGTTTTACCTAGCGATTTTCATGCTTATGTAATTAAATATTCTTTATTTTTATGGCAGAATGCTCATAAAATAAAGTAGCTTCGTGTTATTTATTTATTTAGACTTGAATGTAGGTATATAACAATGAGACTACACAAAAAACTAACCTTTGATCCTACACTTTTAACTCGTAGACGAAAACACAATGTTGCTCCCATCCCAAAAACAAAGTCTACATTCGCCAAGCGACAATATGCAGCTCAATCAGCCTATTTAAGTATATAATAAATTAAACAAAACGTTAAGTATCTATCCATTGCCAGTTTACAAATGTAAAAGTACTTTAATAGAATGGCTCAAATCTCTTAGTTATGAAGAGACTGAGGACTTATTGTATCGAGTTGTATAATGCGTAACTTTCAGAGTCTTGGTAAGTACAAGAAGGTGTATTAAATGATAATATGTAAGGTAGTAGATTAAATATAGGCATTTACATAAGTATTTCATGTATACCAGTGCACACACATACGCGCGCGCGCACACACACACACACACACACACACACACATTCTTACCTTTTAGCATATTAAATCATCAATCATCTTTTTATTTTTATTTTATATACACCATTTGTTGTAATGGAGGAGCGGGGTTTCGTGATACAGGTATTGCATACTTGATAGGAAGCCCCAACCTTGTAATCTGCATATCACTGTGTTCCTACGAAAATAAATATTTTTTCATTTTCATAACAATTAAGTAATTACGACAGTAAAGGTTGCGGGAGTCCGCTCGATGCGGGTGGCGCGGGATCGGTCGCTTTGGCACTCTTGGGGGGAGGCCTATGTCCAGCAGTGTCTTTCGGCTGATATGATGATGATGATGATGAATTACGACAGTAAATTTTATGTTTGAGAGTATACGCTGCTTAGCTGGCAGTTAGCCAGCCAGCCAGCTATATAAAATACATATTTTCAACAAATACCAAATTCACTAAATAAAATTAAATCATAACACATACTTTAAACAAGTAGGTACTTACAAAAAATGAGTAAAATAATTCTTGAAGCCCTCAAAATTCACCTTTGAATTTTTTTAATGTTGTTAGCATCTTTTTAATAAAATACTAAACTATTTCCTTAGATATTAGAGTGTAGGTGATCATCATCAATCGTTCCCTCAATTCAATGCTGGGGATTGTGACGTCATGTCCTATTAAATATTGACGGCCAGATTTCTGCATAGGCTCCTATCAGGTGTAGTTGCAAGAGTGCAGTGATTTGTGTGCTCTTTCTAACGCGCGGTCTGCCTCGAGACCTCGGCCTTCAACTTCTCCCGTCCTAATAATCCTATCCAGGAGTGTAAGTAATCATGTTTTAAAGTTTTCTGGGGCAATGTAATGACATTTAACACCTATAACATTTACTTGACAGTTCAGCACACTTATCACAAGCCGGCGCACGAGCTGTGTCTCGGTGAGATAGACTATCCATCTCTTTCTAAGTGTTCGAACTAGTGTTCGCATGTCAGTGATGTGAGTTGTTAACCATTGTGTGGTGATTTCATTAGTATGAAGAAAAATATGTTTTTTTTACTTACCTTTTAAGGGATTATATTTTCAGCATACTGTAAAATTGGATAATTGAACAATTGTAAATCTCCAAATTTTACCTTTATAATTGTGAGTTCCAATGTCAATTTTCGAATTTCGAATGCCGTGGAAAATAAACAGCGAGTATGAACGCGGCGTGAACCTTATGTCACGCTACACTTTCAGTTTAAATGGAATTCAAATTTCGAACGTTTACTAGAACGATTTATGATGTAACATCGCGTTTTGTTTCCGGCCTGAGTGGATTAATCCGATTTCAGACATTTGCTCCCTAAATCCAATTCCAAAATGTTTTTCGGGGTGATCCTCTTTTGTTTTTATGTTTGATTTGGACGGCTTTTAGATTGGGCTTTTATCGGGTTCGGTGTCGCAGATCGAACGATTGAGCGGATATGACATAAGGAACATGACTGATATATAAGACAGAATTTCATTTAGTTTTCTTTTTCATAAGGCACCAAATAAACTGTTCCGTGCTCAGCAAACTGTAAAATAAACTTAAAAGCACGTGCTGGCACATAGCCATCGATATCACATAAGGCAAAATAAGCAGATGAAGTAGCAGATTGTGTCAGTATATTAAATCCCGAGAGTAAACTAGAATCTTGAGCGTAGAGAGGGATTCAAGTCTTTACACCCAAGATAGGAATAGGACCCAAAACTAATTTGGTACCTACCTTCTATGACAAAATGTGAATTTAAACCGTAAACATCAGCGAAGAAAAGTACTTACAACTTTGGTCCCTTAGGATAAACATGAAAAGGCGAAATACTGGGTTATTCTTCTAAGGTGTGTAGGTCTTAATAAGGTTTTTCATTTCATTATTGTTTTCACCTGGCAGCACTGAATTGCGATCCAGGTGTCAAAATCCTATTTAAGTTACAGAAAAAATGGTCTGAAATAAATACTTAAATGATCTATCATAAATTAGCCGATTAAGTGTGATTAATTTTAATAGAAATGCTGTTATTACATATGTGTACTGCAAAACGTAGAACTGTATTTGGAAACATGAGTTTCACCATTAGTACGGATTCTCATGGTCTATTTTCCCCGATCCCGTAACATCGTGAGAAAACTGGTCTAATGCCGACAAAGATTAGTTTTCCCTCTGGTTTAGAAGGTCATTTATTTATTATTTCTCGGGATAAGGTGACAAAGTGGACCCTGCGCTTTTGGGTACAAACGGAAAAAACGCAAATAGTGATGAAGTACCTAATGATTTTCCGTCCCAGTCTCATTTCAATTTTATCATTCGCTTGTTTCCACGCACTATGCTAGACCGTTGCAGAAAACGCGCCAAATATATTAAAATGCATTTTAATTTTATATTAACGTAACGGCTGCTAACGAAACTTATAAAATAAGTTTGTTTTTTCTAGGTAGGTAGATGTCGCTACACTAAAATATTTGTGGACCGAGCAAGATTGTTACGACAGCTCAGTTGGTTACGAGTGACGGGCTGGGTTTGCCTGAAGGCAAATTCTAATTCAATTCAAAACAATACATTAACATTTTTAATTTACCCCCCTTTTTTATTTATTTAATCGAGACGACAAATACTTTATTGGTAAAGGATTCATATAAAATACATCCCCTTTATTTGAAACATTGAAATGCAATCGGGATGCGGTAGGGACAGAACCGGATCGAGATGTTTCCGGAAGCCCGCCATCTTGTATCGAGCAAAGTAAACAATTTCAATATGTTTGTTTATTTACTGACTGCGATGCGATATCTACATTTCTAGTATATGCTGCCAATGCTTATCTGAATATTAAGTTTACATACCTATCTAATAAATAATGAAAAAATATTGAGGGACAATTCTACACAATTTGAAGTAGTCCTTCAATAAGCTCATTAAGGCTTGTGTTTATGGGTACTAGACGAAGATACATCTAATGTGTAGATATGTATACTTATGTATATTATTCTCTTCTATACTCCGAATCTAATAATCATGCTCATTACTCAAATATTTTCCCTGACCGGGATTCGGTTGAACTGTCATTTTCTTATACAAAAAGTGGCGCCACGTACAATACGTTACGTGATCGACCTGTAGGACCATTAGCTTTGTAGGCAGCGTTACTACCTAAACTATTACCTATTCTAAACGGGTCGTTAAACCATAGATACAGAAAAAAAAACTTTTCCAGTAATATTTATGTTTATCATAATCACAAGTAATTATTTAAAAATTTTTGCTTTGATAACTTCGGAGATAAGGGGGGGAATCGTATTTTTTTTACATTTTCCTTCATAGATCAAAATTTAACCAATGTAGAAAAGAAAAGAAAAACTGTTTCAAAAAGTGCAACTCAAGCCCTTTCATATGACACCCCACTTGATCTAATACTTGAATATATTGTTTTTGCCCCCTCCTCAAATCCGAAATTTTTCATAGTAAATTTAAATGTATATTTAAATTTTTCATTTTCCATGCACGCGGATAACTCTCATTTATAACCATTCCAAATTTCAAATTGATAGCTTAAGTAGTTCGTGAAATATTTCACCTTGTGACAGACAGACAGACGGACGGAGTCGCACCATAAGGGTTCTATGCTAAACGGGTCGTTAAACCACACAAGGCGTACCTAGCTGCTTTAATAGTACGTTACGTAACTAGGGCGGTGAATTCGTGAATGCCCCAGATCGCAGGTGTTTGTGGCCCGAACCGAAGGTGAGGGTCATAAATATGCGCTCTGGGGCTTTACGAATTACCGCCCATGTTGAGTACAAAATTTTACGTCTTCACCTGGCCACAATGTGAATTTTCCCGTACGCGCAGCGTGCAGTAAAACTCGCATTATGGCCAGGTGTGACGTAAAAAATATTATAACAATATATACGTTCCACTGCTGGGCACAGGCCTCCTCATGGATAAGAGGGAGTGGGTTGTAGGCCCCACGCTGGCCCAGAGCGGGGTGGGAACTTCATATACACCTTTGAATTTCTTCGTGGAAGTATGCAGGTTTCCTCACAATGTTTTTCCTTCACCGTTAAGCTAACGGTAAAATATCAAATGATATTCCGTACATAAGTTCTGAAAAACTCATTGGTGCGAGCTGGGATTCGAACCCACGACCGCCGTTTGACAGCCGCATGTCTGAACCGCTAGGGTACCGTCGCTCCTTATTAAACAAAATAAATGTAAGGGCTGTTACGCACGGCATTCTACAGCGATACAAACGCGAGATAATATCGATACAGCCTCCCTATTCTGTAACTTGTTTCAAGCTCACCACAGTGCTCACCCACAAATATATCTTGACACCGCGATGCGAAGTAACTAAGCGTAGGTAGAGGTTTAGTTACGTGAAGGGTGACCGGCGGGGTGTCGCATTAGCGCGTAGCGAATAACAGCCCAAGTGACTTATGGCTAGTATCGCGTGATAGTCGCGTGATCGTATCCCTACATACTGACTTAGTGGGGCGAGATTGGTAGGCAGTACCTGGTCTATTTTGTACTGTGACGTGAGTTCGCTGATGTACTAATATAATTCATTACTTTTCGGTGTACTGTCAGTATTGTATTACTATTAGTTAGATAAGTTAAGTTAAGGCAGTCATGCGCGGAAGCGGAGCGGTTCGTTTGCAAGCATTCGTTTAATAAGAATGTATATTAATAGCATGGAGAGTTCTTAGTTAACTGATGAACGTAGCGTTTAATGATTTTTGCCCGTCAAACAAAGGCGTTATCTGAATGCGACGAAATTGCTCCATGGTTTGTGCTAGTGTCTGCTGAATGGGCAGACTTAACCGCATTTACGATTTCAGCTTGAATCTGATAATTAGCAACGGGTACAATAGTTACCATTTCACTATCGCTGACGTAGCTACTGAAATAATTAAAAATTGGCCAAGTGCGTGTCGCGCCACGCACAGTGTAGGGTCCTGTAGTTGACTGTCTTTCTTAGTTACATGACACCAACAACTAAATGGTTGCGTCGTCTGAATTTGTACGAAAGTTGGCCTTTCTAAGTACATTTTAAGTTGGCCGACTATTTCTTGGTATCTAGTTATGTAGTTATACTTAGCCGTGATAGTTTTCCATCATAATTCATCATAATATGTACTACTGCCACGACTTTTTTTACATTCCCAGTAGCAACCATTTGGCCGGCAATATTTTTCAAGATTTAATTCGTCTGTTTTGTCGGCGTGATTGATTTATATACCCATGCCAAATTACAGTTTTCTAGTAGTAATGGTTACTGAGCTAAGCCGAAGACTGGCGGTCAGACGGACGGACGGACGGACGGCAAGGCGGATATGGCGAAACTACAAGGGTTCCTTGTTGACTTTGGAACCATAAAAATGGATGTTGAGGTGATAGTGGTATCTCTAAAATGTTCATAACACTGTATGTACTTATGTTTGTTTGTTTACTTTCTTTTCGTTTGGTTGGTTTACCCGTAGCAGAAAGCGACTACGGCGTAGGCGGTCGCGGGTTCCTGGCAGTGAATGTGTTAATATTGCTTTGGAGTAAGGAAATTCTTTTATTGTACACCCAACGAATAGGTTCGAGTTCTTAATTGATACACCACACTTAAACCCAAAAGCCCTTTAAACCCAGGGACCATACCGAAGCATAATACTCATTCATTACAAAACTATTTGCTTTGATCTAGATTAAGACCTTCGCCGCCATCTAATTCAACCCTGCCCAAAACCTTATTTAAGACTTAAAGACAAACAGACGAATACAAAACGTGGACTCGGGGTGAGGGTACAGTTCAAGTGTCATATGTCACATGGCACTTAAGACCCGGCTAAACGTACATACAACAGATTATATGGGTACAATCAGCATCATAAACATGTATACACTTTTGGTGGTTCTAGGACCTTATCGCTATTAAATCGATTATTATTTTTTCACTCTACTGTACTCACCCTAGCCTATGGATCAGAGCTGTGCAACGTAGTGGAGCGGTGTGCGAGGAAAAAATCCGACGGCAAAAGAAGATGTGCGAACGCGCCCAGAAAAGCAATTGATGTTTTAAGTCCGTAGTCAACAAGGAACCCTTATAAATTTGCTGTATCCATCTGTCCGTCTGCGGCGTAGCTCAGTAACCCTTACTACTAGAATACTGGCCGCGACAGTGTGATTCAGGTATCAGAAACTTCGCAGCTTCCGACATGTCCTTCATAATTTGTTATTTCCGATTTCGTTTCGATACACATACCTATACAATACACGATGATTTTTTATCCGTTATCAAGAGTCGAACAATATTGATAAACAGCCAAAACGGATTTCAATGGATGAGGTCTCATGCAATGAAATCACTGTTGAGTTAATTAAATTTAATGATAATGCTAACACTGAAATCCACTGAATGTTTGGTGTTTCTTGAAGTCAAGTAGATACGTCAAACACATACACGTAAAATTTCGCAAACTAACATAAGGGTGACAACAAATTTGAATTATAAAGTAATTCCTTATTCAGTTTTATTCCACAAAAATAACGTTTGTTTTATGTACAGAATCAGAAAAATTTACTCCTGAACACGAATTAAAAATCATCGTGTATATATAATAAGATTTATAATTACATATCATTTCTAAAATAATTATTTACTAAATGTTACAATTCTTAAATCTAAATCCCAATAATTTTTGTCTGACAAATAATCTTTTGGTTGAAAATGCTGAAATACTTTTTCTCCCGTAAGGAAGCAATATTAGTATATCAGCGCTCGTAAAACGTTCCATTTTTCAATTTCATCGACACCACGGTTTATGCATGACCCGATATCGTTTGTTTTTTCGGCTTCGCAGTTTTTCAGCCAGTTACTGTGCAGCCATTTTTGTTTTATCCGATAGGTTTTCCGATAGACTTGTTTGAACATTGTTTCACAGTATTCCTGGAATCTAATTTTAAAATACAGGGACAAAGCAGGGACTAAGGGGGTACCTTATTTAAGAATGATCAATGTTTTTTTAAATTAGCAAGTCATCGCTGCTAAATCAAATTGTTTCAATGTATCTTAAAGAGTCCACCTCGTACCGGAAGACGCAGCGTGGGTAGACCCCCCACAAGGTCGACTGATAACCTGGTAAAGGGCACAGGAGTCCTAGATGCGGGTGGCGCAGTACCGGTAACTTTGGCACTCTATTGGGGAGGCCTACGTCCACGCTGCGCCCGTTAGTCGTCCATTGCCGCTCAAGGGTGGGTGGGCACCAAACCGTCATTAATCGTAAGCAGTGTTCGTTAAAAACAGAATGTATGGAAAGTTTGACAAGTTTCTATGGACTGACTGCTGCCGGTGCCAAATTTAACGTTGATCGGTCTGAAAACCAGCGCTGGGACTCGCCCAGCACATGCTCAGACTGGGACCCTTTGTCCACTAATTCATTTTTTTTCTATTGTTTGTATTTAGTTTGTAAGTTTGTATTTTCTTTTACTTGCAATTGTTTTTTTATGTTTTTGAAGTGAACTTATTCTTTAGCGGCGCTGAGCACTTTTTGGGATGGGCGAAAATTGTTAAACTCGCGACTAGGGCTCCCGCTACACGTGTAAACCCGCCCGCCCGAATACCCGTGTTCTTAAGCCCGCGGTGCTAAGCGTCCGTTCCACACGGACACGCCCGAACCCGCCCGGTCCGCGGGCGGGTACCCGGGTACCCGTGTACCCGTACACACGTACCCGCGGGTTCTAATTACACGCGGGTTCGGACCGTCCGCGGCCGTTTGAGTTGAGGCAAATATAATTTATTTATTTCATTTTACTCTTTTTGCATTAGCAACTCTATGGGTTTGGTGTGTATGATGTTGTTTAATATTAGGTATGTGGCAAAAGGAAATATCGCAGGAAGCCTATGTTTGCTCTATTGCGTCATAATATTGTATAAACCCAGTATTTTATTTAATGATTGACCGACAAATGGCACGCAAACTGTTTAACTTTTATTAAAAGCCGCTTATAGATATGATAGCTAAACAAAAACAGCAGGTAAGTACAGTCAACCACAAAAGTGGTCTACCACTCTGGTACTTTATTGCATGCAAAATAAGGTCCAAAAGTGGTAGCCCACTGTCATGGCTCACTGTACATGAGAACTTTTTAGTGTTTTTTATATAAACCGAGCGCTTATTGTATTGTACAGTCGAGGAAATTTAAGGCGCCGTAGGTTCATGGTCTTCTCTCCCTCTCACTGAGCATAAGCGTGAGCGAGATGGAAGTGCGTGCTCGGAAGCGCGGAAATCATGTTTTCTAATTTTAATTTTTTGGCCGTTTAAATAAATAAAAAAGTAAACACTGATTTCCCTCAAACATGATATTGCCAATTTTTAGAAGCCATTTTAATATTTTTAGCTTTTGTTCGTAATTTGTAACAAATATTTTAAGTGTATTTTAGACCCTTTTAGACCTATGTTCGTGATTTTTTTCTATAGAGCGAAAAATGCTAAATCATGTTTCTAAACACTGATTTCCCTGCAGACAAGCCTCAAGATTACTATTCGTATTTTTTTAAACCATAATATTATAAACAGACGAATTATATTGTTTCAAAAACACTGTTCGTTTAACTTCGCTGAACCTACGGCGCCTTAATGTTTAGCACTTTTGATCCTTAACGTCATTCAAATAGAGTTGGCATTTGCTAAGTCTTCATTTTCCTCCACCGTCAGTATGGTTCTAAATAAGGGACTGAATGTGGTATACCTTTTTAAACCGTACCTTTACTCACGAGGTTGAATATGAGCACCGAATAAAGGCACTGAATCAAAACGATACTTGCATCATTACTCTGCCTACCTATCTAAAGGATACAGTAATCATTTTAAAAGAAAGGTACTCGAACAAAACGATATTACGACTATTTTGCTACTGCTTCAATGTATACCGTTAAATAAAGGTACCTACTCAAACAAAACGATTTTACGTTACCGATTCAAAGTATACCATAATTATTTCGATATCGGATAACGGTACGATTTTATCTTACAATTTCGGACGTACTAAACATCGTTGATGTAGTTTAACGAGGTAAAAATAATTTGCAGTAACGAGATCATCATTTGTATAGGCGTTAACAGTGTCTTGCAATTTTTTTTGGATAAACCCAAAAGTCTTAGCGACTAAACTATAGATAAAGAAGAATTCCAAAGCAATATTAAGTTTTATGCCTTTGCGATAAAGTCGAAATTTCAACAAAAAAATGGAAGCTAACTACTTACGTCTTAAGTTTACTTTGTTTGTTTTGTTCGTCACCTGCCGGCGAAACGGGTCTCCCAAGGTCGTCCATTTAAAATTAATACTCAGCCAGCAATTGCCTACTTCCCTTGCTTGGACAAAAATGTACTTTTATCTGTTATCTTCGCCAACCCGAGCTGTGGTATTTTACCGCTGAACGGCTATATTAGGGAAGTGGAAGGGGCAGGTGGAAGGGGTCTTAAGGGACATAGGATATAAACGAGTTCCACGTGGACGGAGTCGTGGGCAGAAGCTAGTAAGTCTCATCCCATAAAAAACATTTCATGGAAAAAAGAGGCTGTCTCAAAACTCTTCTTAAATTTAAAAAGTTGTTAGACATTTCGTAGAGCCGTCTCAGGCATTCATTATCTTTATTTAATCATCGTCATCATCATCATATCAGCCGAAAGACGTCCACTGCTGGACATAGGCCTCCCCCAAAGAGTGCCAAAGTGACCGGTCCTGCGCCACCCGCATCCAGCGGACTCCCGCAACCTTTACTTCCTAAATAAAATTTTACGTCACACCTGGCCATAATACGAGTTTTACTGCACGCTGCGCACAAACACCTGCGATCTGGGGCATTCACGAATTCACCGCCCTAGTTACGTAATGTACTATTGTGACTTGGTAATCGCACAATACTACATAGCTTTAGGTATGCAAAATTTCATAAATGCAGTAAAGTCTCATCATTATTTCTAAATTGGGACCGGCCAATTTTAGACCACCAGCTTCGTTACTATTATGGTTCAAAACCAAAACTAGATTAATGTTACTACATTATTTTTCACATTTTAAGCTCAAATAAAAATCTGGGGGCACGGTGGTGCCCCCGCCAAGTCGAGCAAAAAAACGGCACTGCCGTACCATCTTTTTTCGAAGCAGTTCAGGCCGTTTTTGACCCCCCAATAACTTCGTTGTGAATAAAACTGGAAGCCTGAATTTTCAGTAACCAAGCAGGCATTGTTTAAACATGGTATATTTCAAATTTCATTCAATTTGAAGCAGTAATTTAAGAATTATAACTAGTCAAAGTTTCTTAATTTTGTCACTCACATATTCACTGAACGACCAACAAAAACACTAATTGAGAACATAATTAGTGTTTAGTGTTAAAATCAAGATGAAAATAAAATATTTTGCAAATTTCGGTCCAGATGTCTAGATACGCATAAATAACTTTGTAATCCCATATAAATATATAGGATTACAGTTACATTTGCAGCGAATGGGAGAAAAAATTAAAAAGCAAGAATGAGTCTGCATTCGTAATTTGTATGTATTGATGACACAATAACCTACAAAAAGACGTAAGATCCCATAAAAAAACATTCCATGTAAAAAAGAGGCCAAGTCTCGAAACTCTTCCACCGTAAAATCTTGTGAGATATTTCGTAGTACCAAGTCTCAGGCGACTTGGCAATTACACAATACTTCATAGTTTAAGGTGTGCAAAAATCCATAAAAGCAGTTCAGTGGTGTGATTGCCAAGTGGCAGAATTCTATTTAGCTGGCAAATAAAGAATAATGAGAATGCCTGAGACTTGGTACTACGAAATATCTCACAGCTTTTTAAGGTGGAAGAGTTTCGAGACTTGGCCTCTTTTTTACATGGAATGTTTTTTTATGGGATAAAACTTACTAGCTTCTGCCCGCGACTTCGTCCGCGTGGAACTCGTTTATATCCTATGTCCCTCCCCCAGACTCAAATCTCTATACCAAATTTTATCTAAATCAACTCAGCTGTTAAAGCGTGAAGGGGTAACAGAAAGACACAGGCAGACAGACCCACTTTCATATTTATAACATTATCATGGATTCGTACTTACTTTTTTAAAATATGAATTTGAGGAGGCCAACTTTACGTACTTTGTTATAATTTATTACATTTATTTCTATGCTATTTTTATTCACAAATAATATGTTATAATTGCATTGCTACGAACACTCATTTAGTACTTGTATGTACATTCTTAGAACAACGGGATAGTTCCTAGCTTCAAACCACAACTCAAGGACGGGTAGTACTACCCGCGTGTAAACAGGACGCGGGTACCCGTGCGCTAATTACACGGATCCGTTCGGACCGGTCGCTTAGACCCGCGGGCGGGTTACACGAACACGGGTACCCGACACGTGTACACGAAACCCGGACACGACCGCGAGCCCTACTCGCGACAGATTTTTTGTGAGAGATTCGGGACAAAAAACGGGGTTTTGACTAGGCGCACATACAAGTAGTTCTAATTTGTACGATGATGATGATGATGATGATGATAACGTACTATTATTAAGGTTGTTATTAGATATATTGGCACGCAGGAGGAGGGAGAGGGGAGGAAGTGACTTTTTTGCAAAATTAAAATTATTCAAGTTTTCACTTCTGCCGGCACTCCCGGAGTGCAACCCGGTCTTTTTTTCTTGTTTGTGTGGCTATAAATATTTTCTGATTCTGACTCGGATGGCGAAATCGGTTACCTCGGTTCTGTTGTGGATACTTTCATTTCTGTACGATCGGTGCTATCATGCAGAGAAGCTCCCAGCATAGCTCTCTCTCCCTTTGGGTGACTTTGAGCCGTATTAATATTGCTATCATGAAATTATCAAAGCCTCTTACAGAACACGATTCTAAATGGAAATTAAATCCGCCCCCGGCCTGCCCTTCTTTAGGGATTGTCAGCTTGTCTGTCACTTAGCTAATTGTTTAGAAGTATTAACTATTAATTAATTTTGGTGCTTGTTTCACTTTGTTATTGTTGCTTGTAATTTCAGAAACTGATAAAAGGTGACATTATTTAATTAGGTTCACAAAACCAGTTAAAGTATAAAGAATAATACAAATTATGCAATATGTTAGGATCTGATGAAAAATCGATGTATTTATTCACATCTGGGAAATATCGTTTTCAAATTTTTCACCTTACAAATACAAATTATTTATTCTGCAAATAGGCCACAAGGGCACTTTTACATGTCAAACGGTAGTTTACAATAAAAATAATAATCTTACAATAAAAGATTATAATCTAACACAATAATAATTTAAAATTTGCACATTAACGACTGATATAACAACACACTAAATGTCACAAAGTAAATGAAAACAAAACAAAATACGACCATTACATTCGATTAGAATAAGGTCTGTGCATTAACAGAAAGTTAATGATATTAATTCAGTATTCCAGAGATGTATAAGGTCTCTGAGCGTCCAAATACAATCAATAATTATTCAATGTTCGTAGAGATGTATACGGTCTCTAAGCGTCAAAACAAAACAATAAAAAAAGGAATATTAATGTAATATTGTCAGTGATGTACATGGTCAATAACAATAAAACGTGTCAAGATCGGAATGATGTCTCTCGTCAATACGATAATAATAAAATAACACTAGTATTTAAGAAGTTGGGTACTATGCCCTTGCAAGCATGAACAGTCCGGACTCCACAAACAGCACCCGATCACGAGTATGACGCATATCTCAGCCATCGCCTCCCTCAACCATATGTTAGGGAAGGTGGCGACCCGATCAACGACGCCACCGTAAGCAAAGCCCTTTAAGCGAGCATGACATATTCAAGCCACCGGACAATGTTAAAAAGCAAAGATTAATAAGCGACTTGCTCGGCGAGAAACAGCATTACGTGCTCTCTTCTTACATAAAATGGAATAATTATTTCAGGTAGATACTTATAATGTGTATTTAGGTATATTCCTAATAGAATTAGCCTACTACTGGCTTAAAGGCATTTTTGTCGTTTAAGAAATCGTTGACAGTATAATACGCCTTGCTTAGCAAATTACTTTTAACATGAGACTTAAATTGACTGAACGGTAAATTAACAATTTCGGTGGGTATTTTATTATGAAAACGTATGCAGTTCCCCACGAACGACGTGCTAACCTTGCGGAGACGACTGGCCTTCACTGCGATCTTGTTTTTACTTCTGGTGTTGTAGTCGTGGATATCGCTGTTGAGTTTGAACTCGTGAAGGTTTTTTCGCACATACATGATATTCTCAAGAATGTATTGGCATGCTACAGTAAGAATGTTTGCCTCCTTAAATTTGTCCCTGAGAGATTCTCGAGCTTTTAGTTCATATATGGAGCGTACAGCGCGTTTCTGTAGCACGAATATGGTCTGGATATCAGCTGCTTTCCCCCACAACAGGATTCCGTAGGACATAACACTGTGGAAGTAACTGTAGTACACCAGCCTGGCGGTCTCAACGTTTGTTAACTGTCTTATGCGTCTTACTGCATAGGCTGCCGAACCAAGTTTTCCGGCTAGGGCGGTGATATGTGCCTGCCATTGTAGTTTTGAGTCCAAGGTGATACCTAAAAACACTGTTCTATCTTCAATTTCCAGTTCATCACCCTTTAATTTGATCTTGGTATTGTTTAAATGCTTGACATTAGGTAAAGTGAATCTGATACACTTTGTTTTCTTGGAATTTAGCAGTAAATTATTTGCTGTAAACCATTTCACAACAGTGTTGAGTGCATCATTAATATCATCGAAGTTTTCCTCTTTCCTGTCTACCTTGAAGATAAGCGACATGTCGTCTGCGAATAACACTATATCATGTTTATCTTGCAACATATTTGGTAGGTCATTGATGTAAATCAGAAACAGAAACGGACCCAGAATCGAGCCTTGGGGAACACCAAGAGCAACAGTTGTCCCTGCTGATTGGGTCCCATTGATGACTACTCGTTGTGTTCTCTCCGAGAGATACGATGTCACAAGATCAAGAGCACCGTTTTTAATTCCATAATGTTTCAACTTTCTGATTAAGTTCTCGTGATCAACGCAATCAAATGCCTTTGATAAATCACAGAACACTGCAATAGCATCTTGAGCCTCTTCCCAGGCATCAAAAATATGTTTAATTAGTACCACACCGGCATCAGTGGTAGAGCGACCCTTAGTGAATCCGAACTGGTTGGTATTGAGCAGTTTATTGCAACTAAAGTGGGACATAAGCTGATGGAGAATAAGCTTCTCAAAAACTTTGCTTAGTGCCGGTAGTATTGATATTGGCCTGAAGTTGGTAGGGTCAGTTTTCGTTCCTGATTTAAACAACGGGATAATTTTACTGTGTTTCATGAGGTCAGGAAATACTCCAGTATCAATACATTTATTGAAAATATTAGCTAAGAAAGGTGCAATTGATTCTACAATGGAATGTAATACTTTGACTGAAAGGCCCCAAAGATCTTCAGTTTTCTTTAAGTTCAACAATTTAAACGCTTTTATAAGAATAAGTGGGGTCACGTGACTGAATCTAAAGATTTCTGTACATTCCGTTACATTTTCTTTCAATAACGATTCAGCGACATCTGGTGATGAGTTTAAAGACTTCGTGGTCTCAACGGGTACGTTAGAAAAGAACCGCTCAAAATGATCCGCTACTTCGTGGTCAGAACTTACTAAAGTATCATCAATTCGTAGGCTGTAGTGCGGATCTCTTATCTTGCGTTTCCCAGTTTCAGTGTTGATAACTTGCCATACAGTTTTAACCTTATCCTTGGAGTTCTGAATCTTTCTTGACAAGTAATCGGCTTTAGCGGCGACACACATTAACTTAAAAGATTTCGAGTAGTTCTTAACATACTCTAGAAATTCCGGCCTCTTATCTATAGTTCTCTAATCGTACAAGTCGTAGAGACGGCGTCTTTTCTCGTGAATATCCGGGGTAGCCCAGTCGCTAAATTTAGTCTTGACCTTGCTTTGAATTTTCCTTAAATTGCTGCTGTACCTGTCTGAATGACCTCACAGCACAATAACCGAGTCGTTACACTGGAATATACGATGAACGCTCAGAATGCTATGTCAAAAAGTCCCAAAGTGATCCCTCAATCAATAGACATTGGGCCCAACTTACGAATTTGCCAGTTAAACATCGAGGGAATAAGCCTGGCAAAGTGTGAATACCTACACAAAATTCTGACGAAACATAAAGTTGATGTTCTATTAGTTCAAGAAACACACGCTAAAGATGAGGATAACTTGAGGTCTAGAGGCCAAATCCAAGACTACAATATCGTCCACTCTGTTAACCATCCCAAATATGGAATCGCAACATATGTGAGGAAAAACATGTCGGACGTCTCTGTCCTGCCGCAAGTCTCCCAACCAAACTACTTAATTTCTGCAATTAAAATCAACGACCTTTCCATTGCCAACATCTATATGCCGCCCTCCCACACTTGGGAACCTAGATTGCCGGTGTTCCAGCACCCATGCCTCTACGCGGGAGATTTTAATAGCCACCATACTTCCTGGCGTTACGACTCCAATGACTTAAACGGAATACAGCTCGCGCAGTGGGCGGAGGATTACAATTATCACCTAGTCTTCGATGCCAAGGATAGAGGTTCCTTCAGGTCAGCGACATGGAAGAAGGATTATAATCCTGATCTGACGTTTGTTTCGCAGAATGGAGGTGCACCTCTCGCGACCAAAAGGCGAGTGCTCTCAAATTTTCCTAATAGCCAACACAGACCTATCTTACTGGAAGTTGGTGACCAAATTCCACTTTTTAACTCCATGCCATTGCCTCGGTGGAATTTTCAAAAGGGAGATTGGACGGCCTTTGCCGCTGACATGGATGCGGCTATAAAATGGATACCGCCGAAATCTGAGAACTATGCAAGGTTTGTAGGCCTGCTTATAGCCACAGCAAAGAAGCACGTTCCGAGAGGTTTTCGAAAAGTATATATCCCATGCTGGAACAAAGAGAGTGAAAGTCTGTTCCAACAATACAAGCTAACGGGCGACCAGGAAATCGGAAGAAACCTATTAAGCTCCCTTGACTCACAGCGCCACGACAAGTGGATAGCCACAGTCGAAAAGATGGACTTTAGGGTATCCAGTAGGAAAGCATGGCGCGTTCTCAACAAGCTTACTGGTAAATCGGGTACAAATCCTTCTTGCGCTTCCCAAACTCTAACCGATCGAATTGCTACCCGCATTGTTGAAACTTCTAGGGTAAAGGGCGATAAACAGTACACCAAAATTATCAAAAAACATACCCAAAACCTGGCTAAATCACTGACTGTCGATGAAAACATCTCAAGAGCCTTTACAGCTGATGAAATCAGCACAGCTATCAAGCAGCTATCCTTGGGCAAAGCAGCAGGAGAAGACGGCATCTACAATGAATTCATTAAAAGCTTAAGCGCCAAATGCCACAGATGGCTGGCTGCTTTCTTCTCAGATATTCTCGAAAGAAATATTCTGCCCACAGGATTTAAGCATGCCAAGATAATTGCTGTCTTAAAACCTGATAAACCAGCTGAAGACCCAAAGAGTTACAGACCCATCGCTCTTCTCAGCTGCCTGTATAAATTACTGGAAAAGCTACTTTCGAACAGAATTACTCCATTCATCGACCGTGAGGTCCTCGTCGAACAGGCTGGTTTTAGGAGTGGCCGCAACTGCACGGACCAGGTGCTCTCCCTAACAACGCACATCGAGGCTGGCTATCAGAAGCACTTGAAAACCGTGGTTGCTTTTGTGGACCTTAGTGCAGCGTATGACACTGTGTGGAGGCAGGGACTATACTACAAATTAATGAAGGTGATCCCTTGTAGTAGAGTTACGGGCCTAATTATCAACATGCTGAGTGACAGAAGTTGTAGTGCACTTAGGCGATAAACAGAGCCGCCTTAGGACTTTGAACAATGGGTTGCCACAGGGGTCCACGTTAGCCCCATTACTTTTCAATCTCTACACTCATGACTTACCTGAAACGGAATCCCGGAAATTTGTGTATGCCGATGATATCGCCATTGCATACCAGCATAAGACCTTTGAAAAATCTGAAGTGCAACTCAACAAAGATCTAAGTTCACTGAATGAGTACCTTAAGAAATGGCGCCTCGTTCCAAACGCTAATAAAACTGAAGTGTCAACGTTCCACCTCAATAATAAACAAGCAGCCTACGCGCCTACGGTTGTATTTAATGGTTCAATATTAGGTTACAACCCACAACCAAAATACCTCGGCGTGACTCTTGATCGCTCACTTACATTTGGTCCTCACCTTCAAAAGCTAGGCAAGAAACTTGGGACACGAAATAACATCCTACACAAATTAACAGGCACGGCCTGGGGAACTAGTGCAGACGTGCTCCGTTCAACAGGACTAAGTTTGGTCTACTCTGCAGGCGAATACTGCGCTCCTGTGTGGCTAAACAGTGCCCATACGGATAAAGTCGATGCTCAGTTGCGTAACACCATGCGATGCATATCGGGTACGGTCAAATCGACGCCTATACAATGGCTCCCAGTCTTAAGCCATATCCCACCACCACACCTTAGACGGCAATATGCACTTGTAAAGGAAGCCAACAAAATCCACAATAACCCAAATCTGCCGAGCTACCAAGAATTCACTAATCCTCCACCACATCGCCTAAAGTCTAGACATCCGCCATACCAAGCAGCCCGAAACCTGAAGCAGAATTGCTTCAATATTCAAGAGGCTTGGAAAGCGGACTGGCAGTCCAACATGCCAAACAAAAATCTAAGTACCTACGACCCCACACGGAAACCGCACGGGTTCTCGGCATCTAGGAAGGATTGGTGTCAGTTTAACAGACTCCGTACTGGGCATGGGCGTTGTGCGGACTACATGTTTAAATGTGGTTGGCGAGACTCTCCAGCGTGTGACTGCGGGGCGCCCGTACAGACTATGCATCACATTATACATGACTGTCCGAAGCGAAAATTTGTTGGAGATGCCATAGACTTCTACTCACCTGACGCAGACGCTGCCCAGTGGGTGAAGAATTTAGACATAGTATTGTAGATTATAAGCGACTCTGTTATCATAATGCCATACGACTAAATAAATAAATTTTCCTTAAATTAAAACAGGCATCAAATTCCATTTTGATACAGTTAAACAGATGATCACACAAACGGTTAGGACTTTCCTGTGTAAATGGAAGATAACGTAATCGTTTCACAATATTACGATTGAATAAATCTAATCTCTTTTCGGAAATAGGTCTGCACATGGTGTCTCGTGAAACTTCGTCCGTTTTCCCGCTGAAGGAGACTTGTTGTCCGCAGTGGTCAGAACTTAATTTGTTTATAATACATTTATTAATTGCATCCTCATTACTGAAAACGTTATCTGTACATGTTGCACTGGTTGCTGTAATCAGCCGAAAGACGTCCACTGCTGAACATAGGCCTCCCCCAAAGAGTGCCAAAGTGACCGATCCCGCGCCACCCGCATCCAGCGGACTCCCGCAACTTTTACCAGGTCATCAGTCCACCTTGTCGGGGGCCTACCCACGCTGCGCCTTCCGGTACGTGGTCGCCACTCGAGAACCTTTCCGCCCCAAAGGCCATCGGTTCTACGTGCTATGTGCCCCGCCCACTGCCACTTAAGTTTAGCGATACGGAGGGCTATATCGGTTACCTTGGTTCTGCTGCGGATAGCCTCATTTCTGATGCGATCACGCAGAGAAACTCCCAACATGGCCCTCTCCATTGCCCTTTGGGTGACTTTGAGCCTTCTTATGAGGCCCATAGTAAGCGACCACGTTTCAGTGCCATATGTCATCACTGGCAACACACACTGGTCAAAGACTTTCGTCTTGAGACACTGCGGAATATTGGACGAAAAGATTTGCCGTAGCTTCCCGAACGCTGCCCAGCCGAGTCGGATTCGACGATTGACCTCTTTCTCGAAGTTGGACCTACCTAACACTTCACCTTACTCGTACTAATTTATTCTGAGCCATGACGCATAGTTGCAGTGCTCAAGAGGAAACCGGATGGATCGCGGTACTTGAAGCCCCAAGTGTTGTGGCACCGCCCTGTGCAACCCGAACTGAGTCAACTTGGGCTGAACGAAAAAGCACAAAAATTATGAAAAAATGTTTTTTTGACGAGAGGTAGCCGATTGATACAGTGGTTGCCTGAAAGTGTGTACCTACGCTGTTTTTATAATCAAATGCTTTTCAAAATCAAATACTTACCTGGCTAAATCTTTTAATTTTCGCTCCTGTTCAAGTGGGCTCAGTTTGGGTTGCACAGCGCAGCTTCGGGAGCTCAAATACCCCGCCATCTGGTTGCCTGTCGGGCATCAAAATTACGCGTCATTGCTTCAACTATTTGCCGCCTCCGCAGGCCACGCCCTTGTGATTTAGGCTTCATTTCAACAACATCTGTATAACGGAATTTTCTTCCATAATGTCGTCTTCCTTGAAACTCGAACAGAAACTATTATAGGCATGAAACCGCATTGGAAACAGTTTCAAGCCAACAAAATGCAATATGAATTTTGATACTTCATAAAGGACTTGCTTTCGTTTGTAGTGTATTGTTGTCGTCAGAACTCCCGGATGCGCTGTGTTGCGAGTGAGGGGCGTGCATTTGTGTCCTGCTGTCAACACAATCCCGCTAGCAAATAAAGAATAATAAGAATGCCTGCACGAATAACAGTAGTGCCAATACCCACACGCAAAATAGGCGCAGATATAATGTCGAGTTGCGGAAACCCAGCCCGCGTACACCTATAACCTATATATGCCTGAAGCTGGTTTTCCACCGAGGGCGCGCGGTGGAAATACGTAGTAAGTACCATACGATTTCAATTCTCGCCTCGTCTCGCGTCGCCCCTCCGGTGAAAAACCAGCTTTAGACTTGGTACCTACTACGAAATATCTCACAACTTTTTACCGTGGAAGATTTTCGAGACTTGGCCTCTCATGGAATGATTTTTATGGGATCTCACTTCTTTTTGTAGGTGTGTACAAATTATGAACGCAATCACATTCTTGCTTTTTCGTTTTTTGTCCCATTCACTGCAAATGTAACTTTGTAATCCTATATACATACTTATAATATTTATGCAGTTAGTGTATCTAGAAAACTGGTCCTAAATTGCAAATTATTTTAGTTTTCCCTTGATTTAAACAGTAAATTACACTAATTGTATTCTAAAGTTGATGCTTCTATTTTTTTACTAGTGCTAAGACTTTTGATGATCGGTCAGTGAGTCAGTCATTCAGTCAGTGACAAAATTGAGAAATTTTGACTAGTAACAATTCGATTCGCCACTGATAGGTTATTAATTACCTACATCATTTTAAGCTCATAAACTCTTCGATACTACTTATAGAACGACTGCTCAACAAGCCATGCTTTGAGATTACTTTTGATACCAAAAAGACTATGGGGCGTTTATAAAACTTACTGGCAATTTATTATAAGAAGGCCTACGCTCAGCAGTTATCGATTACTGGCTGAAAATGATGAAAGACATGAAAAATTAAGTATAAATACGTACAATAACATATTTCCTACATTCGACGATCCAGAAATAAGTAAAAACATGTCGAATAATAGACATGAATAACCATAGAGTAGATAACGACCCCCACCTCAACCCATGTCAGAAATCAGTAATGCTTCACTGCGTTTTTAGGCGTGGGAATTTTGGGGTGGCCAATACAGCCGAGTATCCGATCTGTATACATACAAAAAAGCTTTTCTGTTCATCAATGCCTGGAAAATTTTAATGTTTTTTATACTCGAGTTTATGTTGGGGTTATTCAATTGTATCTATCTTCCCTTAGGATCCTACTGAAACTATTTGCTCTAAGGTACTTAAATCATTTTAAGATTGAAGTTTTTTTTTCAATAGTACCTGAGTTGAATTAGCTCTGCATCGGTCGTTAAAAGTAGATTGCGTCACAGGGAAGTAAAATGAAATATTACGGCGATGTATAGAATGTGTCAAAGCGGACCCCGGGCTCCTTTAGGGCACAACCGGGAAGAAAGCTAGGAGGATGATGGAAACGAAAGATTCTACAATAGAATCCAGAGCGTAGCGAGGTTTTGATACCGAGTGGTACATACTGCTTTTGACACATTCTATAAGTAAATTTGAAATTCCTCAATTGAAAGCAACCAGAACTATTTTCTGAAGAGCAGGGTCAGGGAAGAAAAGTATAATTTTGATCCCTCACTTGAGGGGGGCACAAAATACTTTAGAGAATGTTGATTAATCTTTCCATGATGTTTGTATTGTGTGGTGGGCCTTAGAAGGTTTAGGTTATGTTAATGTTGTGTTATGTTAATGACGTGGGTCGCATCGCATATGGCCTGTATGTTAGTAAGCAAACGGTGTCCTACATTAAAATTAAGCTGTCATAACAAGGAGTCCTCAAATCATTAAAGGAGCAGCAAACCAAAGCCTTAACTTCCATCGCCGTGGTACAGATCGCGCGGCGAGAGTTTGGCTTTGACCTTCAGGTGGAGGGGTACCCCGCACCCCGCTTATTGCCCATAAGCGGGGTGCGGGGTACCCCTCCACCTGAAGGTCAAAGCCAAACTCTCGCCGCGCGATCTGTATAAAAAATATGTAATGAAGTACGGGAAGCCCTTTATTGTTAAAAGCCACGAAACCTCGCAAACAAAACGCAAAGATACAGCTTAATGTCTAAGCGATTATTTGAGCCCATTTGTGCACCCGGCGTGGCGGGAACAAAATGCGATTTAAGCTGCTAAAGGCGGACCGCAACACATTTCAATCACGCGACTGTGGCGGGTTCCGAGTTGGCAGCGTGCCGGTTCGATACATTTCAAGCAATATTTTTGTTAAGTGTTCTGCAGGCGTGTAGTGTTCGGAAGTTTCACTTAGTGTGTGTTCTGAGGGCACAGCGGAATGTTATCTCCGTCATATTTGGAGCAACCAAAAACACATCCTCAGTTAGTTACTGCTTTATACAGTTAATACCTTGTCATATTCACCCGTTTGACCAGTTTGTCGATACGAAGTTTATGTTATAATATTAATAATGTTAAAACAACACGGTACAAAAAGTGTTCAGTCCCTTACGAGGCCAACCGTACATTATTAATGAAAATAGCGAGTCTCACGTTTAACCAAACTCCGCATTACCTACTGTTTTATTCAGACGGCGAATCGCGCCGCATCCTTACGGGAAAAGGCCTCCGTTGTGTGAAGACGTCTTTAGAACACGGAAAATGTACCAATTTGACACAATCGCACACTGCTTCACTTTTTATCGGAATGTGGACTTTATGGTGTACATTGTAATGTAGATTTTCGCGTACGAATTAGAGAAACGTAAGATGTTGATAGAGGGTATATGGGTTGTTTCTTTGGGTATTATATTTTACGATGTTTAGCTGTTTTGATTTGCGTATCGTTAAATTAGAAGCTTCGTTTTTCCACAAAGAGCTCAAGTACTCCCTTAAGTAGGGCTGATGACCTGGTAAAGGTGGCGCAGGACCGGTAATGGGCGATTCAATTTTTTTTTATGTCCAGCAGTGGACGTCTTTCGGCTAATATGATGATGATGATGATATTTTAAAATGTTGGTACAGATTCGATACTCAACTAGTATTTTTATTTCCTGAAAGTTGTATTGCTTGCAAGCAGCCGCCATTATCATTGCGTTGTAAGAGCAGGAAAGCAGAAACATTGAAACGTTAATATGCATCCTTTAGCATAGTTACCGAAAAGCTAACGGTAAATATTCCTTACATAAGTTCCGAAAAACTCATTGGTGCGAGCCGGGATTCGAACCCACGACCGCCGATTGACAGCCGCATGCCTGAACCACTAGGTTAGCGTAGCTTTTTAAGCTTTACCTTTATTTGATGAATGTTCGGAAATACCTTTGCAGGCCTTAATAAATCCAATACTCCGCGTAGGTATATTTGTTACAAATACTACAGATTAAACTTATGTACCATTTATTTTGTTGCAGATGTTTTAAAACTGCAAAGGATACAACTACAGTGTTTTAAAGGAATTAAAAAGTAAGTTACTCAGTTCACTAACATTATTTTAACTAATCAACCCCGCGAATTTCGTATCTTCAATCTATGGGATACTTAATTTATACATTTTTCATTAGTCGATTTTATATATTTGTAGTGATTGCGGATAGAAATCAAACATATAAATTGGTCCAGCCGTTTTAGAATTATATTATATATAGAAGAGTATTGTAATAATGGTAATAATTACACGGTTCAACTCACGTATTAAAATGGCGGCGGTGACGTATTTCGCTGAAGAAGAACACCCGAAGAGTTCAAAATATGTCGCCCGTAGTGGTAGTAGCGGTAGTTTATGTCCTAGGGCCTTCCTCGGGACTCAAATTATACCAATAGATAGAGATATACCAATACACATACATTAGGAAATAATTTTCGGAATAAAAAAATCCTATGTATATGTATTGGTATAGATCTCTATCTATTGGTATCATTTGAATCCCGGGGAAGGCCCCGGGAGTCCCAAGCGGAAGGAGTCATGGGCAGAAGCTAGTTCAAATTAATGGAAGCGGACCTTGTGGCCGCGACTAGTCGCTTCCTGTGTGGCGACTCTTAAAACCCGCGGCTCAACGGTGATTCCCACTGATATAAGTCCTATAAACGCTTCAATATTCACGTCAAATTCCCAAAAACCCGAATTATTCAGTCCAACGGCTCCATTTTCACTAAAAGTCATTGTCTGAATGCTTTATCCCGGCTGTATAAAAGATTTATAGCCTAGTGTTATTACCCTTCCGACTCGATGAAACCGCGTGGTAAATAAAATAGTTCAGTGGGCCTAAGATGGTTGGTATTTTATCACTACTTGAACTTGTCTTTGTGGATAAGACATATGTCACTCTTGCACTCATATACTTGTTAAAACGTGCCGGATGGCTTGTCGACAGCAATAAGTGTACCTACGCCTGCGGTGGGGACTGTCATTTTCAAAGTGAAAGGAACGGATCTTAAACAAGGCCTACGAAAGGTTTAATTTCAGAAACAGCTTCAAATTTCACATACGTTTCAAATCCAGTCTGTAATTTGCTTACTGACATGAAACTTCAGAATTAAGACGGTACATCATTACCATTACATCCAGGGTTGGGCAAAATACTGACTTCATTGTATTTGAAATACAAATTACAAAATACATGTAAAAATGTATTTGAAATACAAACTAGAAACTACTTTGGTGACAGGTATTTGAAATACAAAATACAAAATACAGTATTCAAAATAATGTATTTCAAATACAAAATACAAAATACTTATTTCACAAGACTTTTTACACGTTTTTTTTTTCACAACACTTTTAACACATTTTTACAAGCTTTTATTTAACTTGCCCTGTTAGTATGTCTGTAATCAAATCTTGCTAGTTAAATTTGTCCCACTTCCTAGTGACCGATTGAGCTGAAATTTTGGGTATAAGTATAGTTTGTATGACAATTCAATATTGTCTCAATTCTATAAGCAAAAAAAGCTGATCTGATGACGGAGACAGAAGGTGGCCATGGGAATTCAGTACTTAACCGACGTAACCCTGTTGAGTTTGGGTTATGCTACGTAATAAAAAACCGCGAACGAACGAACTAAATTCATAAATTGGCACCTGACGTTTGACGTTGACACTTACAGTAAAGCGTTGCCACAGCACAGTGCCCTAAGCCCCTAACTATATTAAAAACGTGCCATTATACGGTTATAGAATTAAATAACATTTATTTTAGTGCTAATGTATTTTAAAACTTAATGTATTTGAAATACGAAATACTAAATCCATGTGAGTGCGGTATTTCAAATACCAAATACAAAATACTTCTCCAACCTGTAGTTGAAATACAAATACAAAATACGTATTTGTATTTCAAATAAGTATTTCAAATACATACATCAAAGTAATTATGACGGAGGAATGAGCGTTTAACATTTGCCGTTCCTTTCACAAACATTACAATTGTACTTCTGTGCATTAAAAATAAATTAACTTGTCTGTTCGAACAAGAAGATACAAAACTCAGTTAAGTAAGTTACACTGTATTTTCCCTACACATGCTTATTGTTCTTTTCCAACGTTTTTTATTGTATTGTATTGTATTTTGTTTATTTTTTCTACCTCGACCATACTATCAGCCAATGTGGTAGGAGTGAAAAGGGGACGAACTGAAAAGCAGCGCTGTACATCCCGGAATTACAGTCATAGCTAATGCTAAGCTCGTTCTTTTTGGCACACAGATATTATATCTTGTTATTATTTTTATCCCTATATGTATTTTGCTTAGTACCTAATTGTGTTACAATTAACATTTTCTTTCTCTCTCTTTCTTCTTTCTTCTATAGTTGAAATGATTCCGAGTTCAAAATTATGAGATGATTCAGAAATTGCCGATCACTAGTCAAGTGGAAGGTTTCGTAAGGAGTGTTAGGTAGTGTTACGTTAAGTATATTCTAGATTAAATGTCCCAATTTGAATTTGGAAATATCCGTATTTTTTAGTTTGACTTTCGATCTCAGGATGCTTGGACGTTTGCACGTTTAGATGTCTACATTTTTTTTATTCAATCACGCTGAAACCGCTCAACCGATTTGGTTGAAATTTTGCACGAAGATAGTTTATAGCCTGGATTGGAATATCGGATAGTTTTTATTCCGGGTCGACGTAGACGAAGTTGCGGGTAGAAGTGAGTAATTATTATTATTATTATTAATCATTTATTCATGAAGGACACACAACAAGCACATGCAAACGTTAGGACTGCGTGGCACAAGGCAGTGTAGACTTTGCCTTAAAGCGGAGGAGACGCCTACGCACATCCTCACCCGTTCTGTATACACAGATTAAGTTTCTCGTTTCTTCTTCTTCTTCAACTTCAGAGCTCTGCTCTGGAGGCCTTAACATATAGATAATAAAAATGCGATTTTAATTTTCAAATTAAAGATATTCTTTTGTTTTTGTAATAACTGTAATAAATTAGTGTTATTATTCGTATTTCGTAAAAAAATACTTTGATTATTAAATTTTTACCCTATTGTTGCCTTCAAATGGGGCATCATCCAGATTGTATTTTTCTTCGCTGGTATTCCTGGTTTAAGTTCAATTTTCCTCGTAGGTGGGAAAAGCTGGTCCTTACGCTCGAGATTTTTTTACTTTAGAATCTTTATTCAGGATTCAATCTCTCTCTCACCCTCGTCGTAAATGTATCATTTTCCTCCCGTGAGACATAATCTACGTTTTGACGGATACAATATTTTCGAAAGGGGAAGAAAATTTAACTTGCCGGTTTTGCTCTGTACTTTATTTCCTCAAATAAAATTGATGGGATAAAAAGATGACAGGTTGCGGAAGTAAATATCTAATATGACATGTTATTTTTCCGAGATTTCCCGTTTGCATTGATTTTTCTTTTTTTCCAATAAAAGTAAAATATTAGTGTGATGAAAATTATGATAAGTTCATGGAAAAACTGCCAACTGAAAAGCTATCTTCATGAAGGAGGAGATCTGTCTGGGGGCCTAGACAAAGTGACATTCGCTTGCGCTTCGCCATAGAATCGCTTTGTGTCTCTCTATCACTCTTCCATTTTAGTGTGACAGTGACAGTTGCGTTTCGTTCGCTACGAAGCGTTAGCGATTGTAACCTTGTCTAGGCCCCCTGAAGTGTGTACTTTTCTTTATTGTAGTTATAATATTAATTAAGACTAGGTAGGACGGAGTCGTGCGGGCAGTTTGTATTACAAACCTTACCGATTTTTCTGCCACAAAAATCCCCTTTAGGCCTCTCACAGACTGGCGCGGCCTGGCCGCGGCGGACAATAGTAAACTTGTCCGCCGCTGTCAAATGTTCTATATTGTCCGCCACCACAGACCGCTCCAGTGTATTGTAGGCCTTAATAACACAACGTATCACTTTGCGTCCATTACACTGACGCATGAAAGCGAGTCAAAAAAATTGCCCTTCAACATGATACCGCGTAGCACCCTCGTACCCTGGCTGTATAGAAAGATCCGTCGCCCGTGCCTGCGATAAAAATCTAGATGTGTCATTGCTATGCCGGGTTTACACTAAGCCGAAGTGAGCAGGGAAGTGAGCAGGGAAGTGGGCAGAACTGGCGTACAATACGGTATTACGCCCGTCCTGCCCACCTGGTGGGATCAGACCCGCCTGGTGGTAAGTGGTTAACGTAGCAGGGCGCTTGCTACACCAGGGAGCTCGCATGCGCGTTGCCAAACCTTTGAAAACATGTACACTTCTTTCTTGAAGAACCCCATACCAACATGGTGTCGAAGGTGATTGTGTAGAACGTTGTGGTCGCCAGAGCTCCCAAGGATGCGTTGTGTTGAGAGCGACGAAACTTGTTCCTTCGGCTGTCAACTCGGTGAATCCTCAAACATATCAAGGGTCTGCAACGCCCATGTTACTCCTTTGGAGTTGCATGCGTCTATACGCTGCGGTATCCGCTTACCATCAGGCAGGCCGTACGCTTGTTTGCCACCGTCGTTGTATTAAAAAAAAGAACCCATTAGGTTCTTTAGGGTTCTGTAGGGTTAGGTTGTATTATAACAATCCTAAAATGTTACCCGTTTCTGAAACGAAATGTTTTCGATGGAATGAAAATACGGCAAGGCAATGGAAGGGGTTGTTGTTAATCGACAAACGTCTCATCCAACGACTGTTTCGCGAAATTTTAATTTCATCGAATAATACATGACAGAGGACACATCCAGGAGTATCGATCAATGTGTAGGCCCTCCAGGTAAGGCGACGATCATTTTTCTACGGTCCTTTCGCATGGCGGGTTTCAAGAGCCAATAAGTGACTCAATTGTGTACCACGGACAGGAGGGTATTGTGTAATTAACCAAGAAATTTGAGAAAACGTGTGGCATTACTCGAGTCGTTAATAAAGGCATGCTTTTGAACTGGAGAGTGGGTGGAAATACTGGATTATTCTAGCCAATACACGAAAACGGGGCCTACTATTCAATATCCAGTAATACGTCATAATAGTATACATTTACCATATTTAATTATTTAGGATTACCAACAGATAATACATCATACATGCACTTATATATAATTTAAAATCGAGACATGTTTATCTAATTATAGGTAACCACAACTTACTCCAATGCTTGCCGGCCTACCTAGCATGCTGTTAAAATTAAATCTTAAGAAAACTTTAAAGGAATTAAAAATTTAAATAATAAAACCAATATAATAATAAACCAATACCAATATAATCTGTAATGTATTTTTTATCATAAAATAAATCACATCACATCACATCATCAGCCTATATACGTCCCACTGCTGGGCACAGGCCTCCTCTCATGTATGAGAGGGAATGGGCAGTAGTCCCCACGCTGGCCCAGTGCGGATTGGGGACTTCACATACACCTTTGAATTTCTTCGCAGATGTATGCAGGTTTCCTCACGATGTTTTTCCTTCACCGAAATAAATAATCTAATCTAATCTAATATTAACTATTCTTATGCAGTATCTATGGTCCCTACACACTGAATAGAAAAAAAAACAATTCTGCACAAATGCAATAGGCATGATGACACATTTTGAAAAACAGTTCTATAATGTTTAGAGTCATTTTTTATGTAGAACGAATAAGATTTTTCAAGAGAATATAACAGTTAAATAGGAAAAAAATGCATTTTAGTTTTTAAATTTCAAATTGGCGCTAAAAAGCTTGTCAGTGTCATGGCTTCCCGAGTGACGTCACGTTTGTATAAACAGAACGCAAACCTTTTTGCTACCTAGATGATCCAAGTCTTGCGCGGCCGTGCGAGCGAGAAAGCGGAGACAATGACATATGAAGACCTGTCAGATAACATGTTTCTATCCCTGTCTTACTATTTGTTCAGTACCTAAGTTTTCTCTGTAATCTGTGGTAATGGCCGTTATGGGTATTTGTTTATACAAGTGTGACGTCATGCGCTCTGATTGGCGTTTAACATATCCTGGCGGGCGTCCGTATTTTTCAGTTTAATTTTATCAAAACAAACAGTAATCTCTTACTTAATAAAAAAAGTATGAGCATTTTTCGAATTCTATGATTAAAATTTCACTAAGAAAATACCATATTTTAGTGATTGTCAATTACTGTCATCATGCATATTGTTCACAATAGCCATTCACCTCGTTCGTTATTATTCAGTCGACTTTTTTTACAAAAAAGCGTTTTATTTGCAATTTTTTACAATCTGGCTTAACACCAGTAGGGTAGTTTCCAAATATTGTATCATGATGTCATTGGAACTAGTTTTTTAAACCTTGTAGCCACAAAGCCCGTGTGTGAAGAATGGAGAATTACTGGGGTAACATAGGCCCCCTTTTGTATGAAAAAGAAAGCGTTTTTTTTTCAGTTTTCTGTAGTCGGGATTAAAATACTTTTTATTGGATTTAAAATTACCCGTGACACATTTCTAGCAAATCTAGTACATATGGCCGACTCCTGCAAAGACGAAAAATAAAACGATTGGAAATAAAAATCTAGATAATTTTATTCATCAAAGTCTGTTCTATTTTTACACTAAGATTGATTTATATAATTATAACCATGCAAATCAATTGCTAGTTTTAAGGCTGGTAAAGATATAATTTAGGTCATAGCTTACTTTAACCGTCATGTAGTAGTAAACCATTCCCGAAGAGTGCTACATCTCGTTTTCTCGTCGGCAGACGTAATGACGCGTGTATCTTATACGGCGTTTACAGAATTTACATCTTAAGCGTTAGCCTGAATCCAGCTGGTGAATCTAGACACCCTAGCGTTCACGCCAGGGTAGCGGGCCAGGGCACACTGCTCGCCCCAAGAGCACACTCCCACCAACACCCCGTTATGGACGAGGGGGCCTCCTGAATCGCCCTGACACTGGTCCCTGCCCCCCACATCAAGAACGCCGGAGCAGAGCATGTTGTTAGTGACAAGATAACCAAGTTCCATGTAGCGGGTTCTGCAGGTAGCTTGGTTCACTGCGTAGACTTGGACGTGACGGAGTTCTTCAGAAGTTGGGCCGCCAACCTGTAACAATATACATGACTTGCTACTTGGCCCGGCTTCGCACCGGTTACCCGTTTTCCTGTAGGAATTAAGCATTTTCCCGCGGTAGCCGGAAAGTAGCCTATGTTCATCAGGGATAATGTCGGCTTCTAATGGTAAAATATTTTTTTTTAATCGATTTAGTCTAGTAGTTTCGGAGCCAATTCAATACAAACAAACAATCAAATCTTTCCTCTTTATGATATACGTGTAGATGTCGAAGTATAGATATATGTAACAAATAGATACCACACGCTAGAGAAATGTTGTATCAGTTTAATTTTGAGACATAATTCATGTTTAGTTCTTTTTAGGTTAGGTTGCATTGCACCAAAACATTGTATTCGTGAGCGATGTTTATTAAAATTTGACAATATGGAAAGTTTGTCAAGGTTCTATGGAATGACAGCTGCCGGCGTCATATTTAACGCTGATCGGTTTGTAATCAACTAATCATAAGTATGTGCAATCCGCTCTGAATTTGATCTTGTTTGACTTGTGCCATTTTTATTGCATTTAATTATTTGACTTTGACTTTAACAGAGAGCTGGCCAATGTTTTGCTTAAAAAGCATTGCCATCCAGTGTGCACTGTGCACTATATTTAAATATCCACAATGATGACTTGTAAATTTTATTGTACCAATAAAACACAACAAAAACGGGTCGCTCAAGTCTTTACGGTTGAAAATTGCTCGTCATGTTTCAAGTGCTCACGATTAAGAACCGCGAATCGGTTTGAAAATGGTGGTTTTCGACCTTAAAATCGTGAATGACCTGTTTTCATTGGTCTTTAACATGTCTGAAACTCACGCGTTTTTCTTAAAAAAAAGTCCAACGAAATCAATTGAACTGGTACACGACTGGCCATATCTGTGAGAGACTTACCGACGTAGCACCCCATCCCACAGCCCAAACCGGTTGACCATCAGCCAGATTGTAATTGGTACCAGCGATCATCGCCGGTTGAACCGCATTGTTGAAAACAAAGATGGAAGCCGAGCGAACGATGGCGACGTCAGTATCCAAGGTCACAGCGTTGTACTCCTGGTGGATAATGTTCTGCTCGACGTTGTGAACGACGCCTCCGGAATTGGCGTAGGTGGAACCAATTCGGATCCGGTATCGAGGAGAATCGGTAAAGTACCTGCAAAATGATAATCGAGAGTTAGTCTCCAGTGTTTATAGAAAGAAACAAGGATGTTATCCCTCACGGTTTAACCTTTTTTGTCCTCTGGTAAGACACCATCACCATTATGCCAGGGTCGAAAGAGGCATACCCAAGAGTGGTAGGGGACAGTGGAATATTATCTCGCTCATGTTTGGAGCAGCCCAACTGGAGAAATACCTTCATCTTACAGAAGACCGACAATAATAATGCTATTGCTTTCTCTGTAGGTATGCGGTGTTGTGTTTCTGGTGGTGAGTAAGGTCGTCAGAGAATCTGTTCTGTTGAGAGTGAGGGAACCGCGTTCGTCTCTAGCTATCAATACAACAAATCCTCAAACCAACCATATGCCTGTTTCCATGGTCGTAGTTTATAAAAAACGCTATGAATAAGAATAAGAATAGTTTATTTGCCAGAATACGTTTACGAGAATCTTACGTGCTACATAAATGCGTCTCAGTATTCAGTCGAACATCCGACATGCAAAGTTACGAGTGGAGGTAGGTATGCCATTTAACTGAACTATTCTTAGGTGAGTATATGACATTGCATTACAGACAAATGAGCCACTGAAATCGAAAAAGAATAGTCGGCTTTAAATTAAATTATATTAAATTAAATTACATCCCAAAGGTATGTCAGAGGGGTATGCCGCTCCCCTCCCGCCGACCCATAAGTGGGTCAGCATTTAGTATGGAACAAAAAGCCAGGGAGAGGAAGCTGAGGAAGGATAATGAAGGAAAATGTCAAATTAAGAGTCGGCAAATATTATTATCCATTAAAAATCAGATATCCATTAACAGATCGCTTTTTAGCGATAAGACCGCCTGTTGTCTACCATTGTTTATGTTTAACTTACCTCTTTTTTATTTTTTTACTATGTCTGGTGAGCAATAAAGAATATTTGTATTGTATTGAACACAATAGAAACAGTGAGTCAAAAGCCATTTTGTTAATTTTGTTTTGAATTGCGTGCCTTCTACTGTTTTTAAATCGTCTGGGAGCTGATTGTATAATGTTTGTACTAATATTGTAGGCATACCGGCATACTGACATATTACAATTCTTACCATACAGTTCTAAAAGATAACGTAAAACTACATTGTCTTACCAAAAACAATGAGCGGCTGTCAAAAGTGACCTCGCATTCAAGACGGTGGCTCCACAGATTTGCCCGTAAGTGTCGAAGTTCCACGTCATCAACAACGCAGCCTGGAATGGGTATTGGTTAATGGTGGTCAGCTCACCACCTACTATTCTTTGACTGCTGAATGAGTTTGGTGCAGCTGGAAAAACATAATGAAACATTACTTATCCTCCTAGCGATTTTTCCGGTATACTTAAAGAGCCCGGGGTCCCAAATCTCAGGAGTTAGGGTAGGCTCATGTTTTGCTCGCGTGTGATGCCATCTGACCTTTTAACCTAGATGAAAACTAGCCGTTGTTGAAATTAGACCGGTTCCCTCATACCGGTTATCCCTTACCGAGAAGCTGCTGTTAAATATCAAATGGTATTAAGTTCATATCCAACTTTTTGGATAAACCTAGTGGTATGTACGCCGGTTCAGACCAATCGGAGAATGCAACTGCATTGCTCGAAATAACACCAGTCAATTAAAAGCGGGAACAGAGCAAAGATTAGTAAAGTAAAGCAAGCAGCTGCAAGTTCCTTAAGAAATATAAAACCTAACATACCTACTAGTACAGTGGAATTTAAGCCAAGTTACATAATCAAACTGTCACAAAAATGGATTTTAGAGAATTTAGATGACGTTATTATATCGACTGATATGATAAAAATCATCATCCTCCTAGCGTTATTCCCGATAATGCCCCTAAAGGAGCCCGGGGTCCGCTTTGACACCTAATCCCAAGATTTGGCATAGGCACTAGTTTTTACGAAAGCGACTGCCATCTGACCTTCCAACCCAGAGGGAAAACTAGACCTTATTGGGATTAGACCGGTTTCCTCACGATGTTTTCCTTCACCGAAAAGCTAACGGTAAATATGCCGTACATAAGTTCCGAAAAACTCATTGGTACGAGCCGGGATTCGAACCCACGACCGCCGCTTGACAGCCGCATGCCTGAACCACTAGGCTACCGTGACTGATATGATAAACATTTTAATTAAATTTAGATTCATGTATCTTAATTAATTTACTTAATACCTAGTAGTAACAATTAGAAGTAGGTTCTCACTATTATTTAAATAAAGAATACTTACCCAACACATGGTAGCCAAACACAGAAATTATCGCGAAAAGCCTGAACATGTTCGCTGTTTGCGTCGCCACCAATACTAATGAAATTTATCACATTGTAATTTTTATCTTCAATTTATCTAATTCAATAATATTAATGTGGTAAACGAATAATTCCTTATCAAATGAGTACTTAAACATAAAGTCTATTATCATGTTATCAAACATGACGTCAAATCTGATCATGACTAGTGATTGGAGATGACGATAAAATCCATACTTAGTATTATAAATGCGAAAGTGTGTCTGTCTGTTACCTCTTAACGCTTAAACCGCTGAACCGATTTGGATGAAATTTGGTAAAGAGATAGTTTGAGTCCTGAGGATAGTTTTTATACCGGAAATCATCCCGTAAAGGGGTGAAATGGGGGATGAAAGTTTGTATGGAGCTACGATATAACCGATTTCCACGCGGACGGAGTCGCGGGCAGACGCTATTTGTATATACATGAAGTGTGATTCATAGACAATTTAGACATCATTTTCAGAAAAGTTTAAGGTCATTCGCTCGATACTTCGATAATTGAAAACCATCTCATCAAAACATATATTTTTCGGTGGTTAGGTACTTGGTTAATTTCAAAACTTTTAGAGTTAATGACCTTTTTTAAGTATATAAAAACATTTTAAGTGATGATCACTGCGTAATCCCAGAGGAAGTGTGATAGTGTCTTCGAGGAATGTTTGTTTACACGTATGGATGAATATACTTTAATGTTATCTTTGTAATGCCCTACTACTTCAAGGTTTAATGTACAGTGATTAATTACATATATTAATTACCTTTTACTACTTTGTGTTATTTCTTTACTTGCAAGTAAAGAATGCATGCATGTGATCGAGAAACATAAGGCTTTTTTTAATAGAATATTATACTTTAGACTGGTACAACGCTTGTGTATTGAAAAACTATTTTAATTGCAAACTGTGTGTGAGTAACGCCTATTACCCATACATTTTACTTGGATAATTGTCGTTACTTACATGTGGAAAGTTAAAGCGTAGATTAGATTAAGGCCCTTTACTGGGTACATTTTTTTTTATTATAACTCTTAAGTAGCGGTATTTCAGACAGTGTCTGAAACGTATCAGAAAACAGTTTGCAATTAAAATAGTTTTTCAGTATCATGAACCCCGCCAAGAAATTAATTTCAATTTCATCTACCCTAACAACCGGGGCCAATGTATAAATAAATAACCACGTCCAATGTTATCAGAAAACTTCATCATGAAGTTGGCGGAAAAGTAATAAAAGTCAGAGGTACGCCGCAACGTAAACATCGGTTGGAAGGTACCTGTAAAGTTCTTTAACCTTTCCCTTTTTTACACAACTCAGGAAATGCCAAAAAGTATAATTCTTTTTAGAACAGTCTGTACGTACAGACGTTTTAAATGCAATTCCAACTAAGTTTAAGCTACCAGCGGGGATATTAACAAACCCAAAGGTTTTTACAGACTAGTACAAGAAAAATGGTCGTTCTTGGGAAATTGTATAAAATTCCAAAAGAACTTACTAGCTCCAAATTCAAATCTGTCCTAAAACACTTATGGCACTTGTTGGCGCCGATGCCGGTGATGAATGTTTAGCTCGACGACGTTTAAATAAAACTTCGATGAAAAGTTGACTGTATTATAATTTCCCAAAAGGCTCTGGTTGATACGAAAGGTAGTTTGACCGAAAGACAGATGTACAGAAGTGGTGTTATATGGTATCGTATATGAAAGGTAAGTGACTAGCAAGATTTTACTTACTTGAGTTAACGATTTTAGAGAGGGATAAAACTTGGATATGTGTAGCGCTTCTATTGGTGCTTTCAAACAGCCCCTTTCATGCTAACCGCGCCCGACGTGCGCGTTTTGCTACTGCATATGAAATATTATTAAGGTACACAATACTAAAAACGGCACATATTTATTAGGTCAGGGATAGGGGTTTTTGGCAGTGATATAGTCCTATAACAAACTAAATGAATAAGGCTTTCTAAAGCATCAATGTACTCGTATTTTTAGTCCCTGGGCCACCGAGGTCTGTTCGGGTGAAAAGACAGAGGAAACGAATTTTCCCAGACATGAGATTCAGCTAGATCGATTTCTCGCCCCCGAAAACCCCCTCCAATTTTGATTGAAATCGTTAGAGCCGTTTTCGAAACCTAATATGAAATATACAGTGCGTTACCGGTAGGCGAGCTTTTTTTTAAATAGGGTAAATTAACGGAGTTCTTTAACTTAATCATTACCTTAATACAGATAAATAACCATAATTACGACATCACAAATTTTCTAACAAAATTTAAATTGCCGGCAATGTACAGCAAAGTAAATTGACAAGTAAGTGTAAATGACAGCTCTTCATACTTTGTTTAGTACGGCGTCATACACCTAGTCCATAGAAGGTTTGTATTTTGGAAAATTAATTGCGCAGTTAATTTACATAATTATGATTTGCAAATACATGCAAACAATTGCTAATGAAACATATTATTATCAGTTTTAATAAATGCCCTCATGCCGGTAACACACAGTACCTATATATGTAAATATTATAAACTAAAATTATATATTGTTACTGTTTTGAAAAAAATGATACCTCCCTGAGTTTTTTACGCAGGTTTCTCTCGAGGCAGAGGTTTTCTTTCGAAGTGGTAGTTTCTCCCATTCGGCCGCCGACGAAACCATGCTACGTAACCAGTTACCTGTGAAAGATTTTTTTTCTTGCTACGAAACTAGTTACGACATTTTTTTTCGTATTTGGTCAGTTTCGACGGATCCTATATCAGTTCTGTTTGCCCTTCGGGCATCTGAAGCTACCTAACGAACCTAGTGTTTTGCGATCGTAACAGGTTTCCAACAAGGAAGAATAATTCTTTGTACGTAACTAGTTTCGTAGTAAGATAAATAATTCTTCACACGTAACTGGTTACGTGGCGTTGGTTTCGTAGGCAGCCGAAGCTAGTTTATCGGCATTCATAGGTATGTAATATGCTTAAATTAAACAATAAATAATCATGAATTTGATAAAAAGTGATCTCCTGTTTTACGAGCTTTATTTTGCCGTGTTATTTCGTTTGTTAGTACATACTAGTCTTTGTCCTTTGATCAACTTTCCGAAGTCCAAACGACTTGAAATTTTGTACATCGAGGTTAATCGGTAATGGGATAAGCTTCTCCCTTATAAGCCTTACTACTTTAGCCCTAAACGTTTCATTTGATCTAATGTTACATTAATGCATTTTTTCCTTAAAAGCTAAATTTTATACCGCTAGAGTTCTTTACAGCTCAGAAACGAACCTCAAACTATTGATATTCCCTTGGTAACTCCCGATCACTTCATTTGATGCGCGAATACTTTTAAAACGCTTCTCAACTTTATACAGAACGAATATAATGCTGTCTAGACGTCGTTACGTTTTTATCCCATGTGTCTTCTCGAAGATAAACTTTGTACATGATGCAATTAAGTCCAATTTGCAATGGCAAGGTTTCTCAAAGGTCCCGCACGTGTCACGTATTCTTAAGAGAAGCAAATTGGAGTCTTTAGAGACTAGCGAGAGACAATATTTTACTAGGTAGTCGTTTATATGAAGGTGCGTATTGGAAAAGTGACAGAATACACCCCCTCTTAAAACTTCGGATTCTTATAATTTTGTGATTATTAAACCTTGCTTTGGGGTTGCTTCTTCTCCATTGGCTTCCAAATCGGTAGAGAAATGCGACATTTAGAGGAGAACAGCAGAGATGCGGACATACAGACAGACTTCATTACTTAATCATCATAGTAATTTCAGCCGAAACACGTCCACTGCTGGACATAGGTCTCCCCCAAAGAGTGGTTAAAGCGTTAGTGCTCTATCCATACTTCGATACTTAATATTATAAATGCGAAAGTGTGTCTGTCTGTCTGCCCGTCTGTTACCTCTTCACGCTTAAACCGCTGAACCGATTTACGTGAAATTTGGTGTAGAGATAGTTTGAGTCCCGGGGAAGGACAGGACAGTTTTTATCCCCGATTTCGTCTCCTAGGGGGGTGAAAGTTTGTATGGATGAGCTGCGACATAAACGAGTTCCACGCGAACAGAGTCGCGGGCAGAAGCTAGTATAGAAAAAAATAAAGCTAGTATAGAATCTGCCGAATCCTACACCGGAGACGACGATGCAACGGGGCCACGCCGTTTCGTCGCCTAATAAATAGTATTATTTGTTGTTTTGGTTTCGTGACGCATTGGTTTGTTACTGTAATGTCACGTAAATGTATTTATCAATAAATAAATAAATAAATACAAATAAAATTATAACAACAACGCTATAACGAAAAGGAAAACTTGAAAAATCCGCCAGTAAGTAACCAAGATGAAGTGAAACCCTGTTTATTAAATAAAGTCACTAACTTTCCGCGCTAACTTTAGGAATATTCGGGTTGGCGCTCGTACCAGTTGTTTTCGAACAGTTGCCCGGAGCCAACAGTTTTAAAGTATGAACTGGCGATATAAGTGAGGCCATGGGGTTAGGGTTTAGACCAGGGGTTTTCAAAGTAGGGTGTGGTCGCGCCCCCCTAGGGGGCCACACCACCACCACACTTTAACCACATTTTAAGGGGGGCGCGGGGCCTCGGGAAATCCTTTCGCAAAAACTATTGCCTCGCCGATCCTTGGGATTAGGTACTCAGCTGACCCTAGACTCCTAAGAGCCGTGGCGCTAACGGCAACGCTAGGAAGATGATGATGATTTGGCTAGCTAACCCATTCACTTCCGTTTCCTTGCATCGAAGCGAAGGGGGGCGTGGGAACTTCATTTTAGGCAGCAGGAGGGCGTGCCTTAAAAAAGTTTGGGAACGCCTGGATTAGACTATTGCGTACCCCTGGATAATCTCATAGCTCGGGGCTGTTGTAGACGCTAATGCGCCACACCTCACCCATCACGCCTAACGAAACTAGGCCTCTGATTACGCTTAGTTCTACGAATTATGGCGTCAAGATATGTTTGTGGGTGAACGGTAAGGTGTGTTTAAAACAAGTAGCAGAAAAGTGCAGGATCGGGACCGGTGGCATACTCGCAGAGGCCTATTTTCAGCAGAGGGCGATTACGGGCTAAAATGTCACCATTCCATTCATTTCATGTCATGATGATGACGAAACTGACAGCACTCTTGCCCAATAACGACTGACCACTTGATCAGTGATGCCAGTTTGGACTTGTAAAATTGTAAGAGAGTCCCTAGGTGACCGAGTTCTGCTAGGGTAAAACTGAGGGAAATCGGAGAAAACGAATTTTCCCAGACGAGACCTAGCTAGATCGATTTTTCGCCCTCATAAACCTCTATGTTCCAAATTTAATCGAAATCGTTAGAGCCGTTTCCGAAAACATGTGTAAATTTACTTAATGGTCATAGGTGTACAATAATTTCTGTCATGTTTTGCCTTTCGGGTAATAAATACAATAAATAGCGGTCTCAGTTTCAGTGCTATATTTTTTTAAGGCTTATATGTAAATATACCATGGAATCAGAAGCCTTAAGCTGTATGGTACATGTACCATGTATGTGACGACCGCTTTAGCCTAGTAGGTAGTGACCTAGTGACCTTGGCTACGAAACAAAAGGCCCTGGGTACGAATTCCGGTTAGGGCTTTATTTGAGTGATTGGCACGAATATTTGAAGGGTCCACGGAAAAAACATGACTACCTAGTCAATTTTTTCGAAAAATTAGATTTTAATCTCAAAATGTAGAGCTCTCAACGAACTATTACCTACTGCTATAATTGTAAACATTAATAAAACGACTTTTTTGCATTTGAAATGCATCTAATCGCGAAGATAGTATGGTTAATTGAATCATTCTAAACTTAATCACCGCAATATCTCGAAATGTTGTCAAAGTGACGAGACATGGTCTTTCCGTGGCCCCTTCACTTGCTCCGCGCTGTATTCTTACTTACTCCTTCTCTGTATTTAAAGAGTATTTATTTATCTATATATTTATGTTTGTCTAGTACACATAGTGCAAGGTATGCTTGTTTGGGACTAGGTCGATTCAGTGTAAGATTGTCCACTAATATTCATTTATTATTTTTATTTTATAGCATTTGTCGCACGTAATACGTTCGTTTTTATCACACTTTATTCGAATTGATTCATATTTCATACCAACATCATAAAAATACATGACACAGATCAACTTCCTGAACAACATTCTTTAATTCAACCGAACGGCCGTCTTCAAAAAACCAAGTCCACACTCGCTAACTTTTGAAACCTCTCTAGATTTTTTACGTCAATAGTAGTGGGCACTGCGAAAACGTGAAAAGAGGGTTTTATTAAAAAAGTTACGAGTTCGTGGACCAGATGAGCTTAATTAGAGAACTGACCCCTTTTGTCGCCGCAGGCGTGTCTTATGTCATAACTTTTGTAGCCTTGTTTTCATTTTATTATAATTTGGAACGTGAGCACTTTGCCTTTGCGAGCAGTTGCTTCAATTTGTTAACTCTTTAAGTCAGAATTAACCGAATAGGGCTAGTTTTATGACTTTCTCTGATTCATTAAGGCGGTTTGCTGCACAACCGTTAAGACAATTCAATTCTATTAAAAATGCGTCCTCGAATTAGCCTCAGAAATCAGTAGGTACTTACGATCACGTAACGAGTATGTACTCGCAAGTGGGTAGGTATGTTTTTATTTTATTTTTATTATTATTTTGTTAACACTAAATATAATTTCCGGTACTTTTTGGTGAAAACACAGAGAAAATTATGTTTGAGGATAATAAAACTGGAAAATACGCGACACTCATCAAGCTTAAACTTTTTTTTTATGTAGACTTATAGTTATTAGACGATGATATACTTAGTAGATATACATACTTATATTAACAGAAAACATACAAGACTCAGCAAAAAATATTAATGCTGATTACACACAAGTGTGCTTACAGGGATTAGAACCCAAGACTGTCAGACACATGGTTAGGGTAGACCCACTAGACTACACCGTTCGTCATGCTTTAATGAATTCTATTTTAACTCAGACAACACACTATCATTAAAATAAAACTTCAACCGATACTTTTGTTTTTTCATAATGCAGATTTGCTTTAAAAAATCCCCAGGGTCCGAGGAACGAAGTTGATCCTTGCATAATTAGTTTGGGAAACTAATTAAAAAGTTGTTCTCGTTATTTTTTCAAACGGATGAGTCTGGGTAAAGAAATACAGTTACCCTTTTTAAATTCTCATTAAGACTCCCTATAAATTATAATAATAAGTTTCTGTCATAAAGTACCAGCCTTGACCTGGCTCACGAGGTAACTGCCATATGGAATGTTGATTCAACGATCAGTTGTTCATTGTCCCGATACTTCTAGTCGTTTCGGCGATAGTAAAGAGTCAAATTTTGCTTGATCATCTACCTATCTATAAAAGTAAAAAATATATTATATTATACTTGCATCTTATTAGGGCCTTTTTTATATAATCCAAATATCTCCCCTTAATAACATATCAATTAAACAGTAGATGGATCTAAATCACCGGATAAATAAACGTTCACAAAGGCATTAACCTCTCAGTTTTCAAATAACATAACCACACCATTTGTAAGACAATACTTGTACTTCTGTTACCACTGATGATCTTGACTCCTGTAGTGTATTGCTATCCTTATCTCGTGCGCATACGTCACGTCACGATGACCGGAGTGGGGGGCAGTAGTTGTCCGACCGTTGCCGGGAGTGGTGGTGTGCTGTCGAGCCAAGGAACGTGTAAATAGCAACACCGGTATACCTATAGAACGTGCAAATAAGTGAACACTACAACTCCACTTAAAATCATATAACTGACAAGGGTTCATGCTCATCACAAACACAGATATTTTGAATGGTTTCGTTATAATGTTACAATTTATAGGGCTACAATTTTTATGAGTTTTTTTTTCTGCCAGTAACTAAAATGCCTCATACATTTTCTATGGCACGACACGAGTATTTAGTAATTACTGTAGATAGATCCAAAGTACATTAAAGTCTTTTAGTCCTAATTTTAGCGATGGTAACATACAGGTACCTATACAAAACGCCTATGCGACTTATGTCTCTTATAACTTTTTTTAAAATACTTTTTTGTACTACCGGGACATAATGTACATACGTATTTAAACCATTACCTATAGTATTGTCTACCAGACACACGCCTAGATACTTTCGGGTCTAGAAAGTAGCAAAGTATTTTATAAATCCATTATTCCCAAAACTTGTTTACAAACTTATCCAAACAAGTAATATCAGTTTGCATCTTGTATATATCTACTACATCCGACATAGAATACCTTCTGTAGATACCTCATTAAGACGTCCCAAAGGATTGAGCCTCCCAAATGAGGTCTTTAGTGGATTTCACACGGAACAAGCGCTTCGCTTGAAAAACAGTTGACAGCCGACAATACTCAAAGAGATTCTATAAGCAGGTTTAAGTGTGTAATACTCATCATTCCTGACGAACAACAGACTGGGATTTGTCACTTTCGCATCAGTGGGGTATTAATAAGTTTTGATCAAAGTGAAGCATTGCAAATTATTCGCCACGAGCGGGAAATTTTTTAAAGTTTTCACTTTGAATGAAATTAAGATTTCGATACCGGGCGTTTCTGCGTACTAAACATTTACTGTTGGGGTATTAGTAAGCTGTGAGAACAGATGGAAGAAACAGATGAGAAAGTCGCAGTTAGCCTGATCGCAGTTAGGCAGAAAGCCTAACCATACAACGTGGGCCCGATTTATGGCTATGATTTTTATATTTCTGAGGTTATGACATAAGAGTCCGCAGTAAGCTTGGCCGAATTTCACCTTCCCATAATTAAAAACGACGTTTCGTTCTCATTTTAAAACTACGTGTTGGATTGTAACGAAACTTTGCATATACAATGACATTAGGTATATCTAGGTCTGTAATTAGTTTATATGGTTCCAGTTTATAAAACAAACGAAATACAGCAAAAACCAGTTTTGTATGAAAAACGTAAATTCGCTGTATTTTTTTAATATGGTATCTGAAGCTAGAACTAATTACAGACCTGGATATACCTTAACTTATTATAAGTACAAAGTTTCAGAGCAAACTAGCTATTTACATTATTATTATAGTCGTTTTAAAATGAGAGCGTAACTACGTTTGTATGGAGAATCGAGCTTATTGCGGACTCTTAATGCTCGTGTTGTTAAAGTGGCCTACTTGCTAAATGAATATTTTGATTAAGATTTTAGATTTCGTTGTCTTTATTACTATTTATTACCACCTAAAAAAATATCAATGCCTTTTTAGAGTATTAATAAGCTTCGTGAATAATATCTGTTACTTTGTCTCAAATCCGTTTACCTAAAAGGCAAATAAACATTGTAGAACATTTTGGTTACCCAATATTAACAAGCGTAAGGAAAAAAACGTTACGCAGTCGACCAGCAGAGGGGTAACTCCATAACTTTTCGAACGACCGTCAGGGCAACTCAACTCCCATACAAGTAGTGACATTTAGATCTACCTAACGTAAGCACAAACCAAACCTTATCCCACTATTAAAGTCTGTCGGGTGATTCGGGCCCACGGTGTGTATGTAGACTCGAAACATCACACAATTAATGATCAGGTTAGTTAAACTGGATTATTATCTCTCTGTGAAGTTTCCGCCGGGCAAAATTGGAGTTTGTTGCAAAATATAACAAACGAAGGAATAACAGCGAAAAAAGGAACTTTTAATTAGTAACTTACTTATAATATTTAATATGTATTTTTGATAAGTACAACTATTTTTCAGGTTATGTGTATTTTTATTCGACTGCCGTGTGCCCGGTTTAGAATAGCACCACCTCCTCTCTTCCTGTGGGTGTCATTAGAGTCGACTAAGGGAGCAGGGCTGAAGTGTGTTGTGGGCGATGGGCTAGCAACCTGTAACTGCGATATCACACTTTACCGATCTTTTACACCCACATCTATGCTAAAAGTGGTACTGGACCACAAGTTTTATATGCTCTGCCTACCCCTTTTAGGGATAAAGGCGTGAATGAATGCATGTATGCCAAAGACAGGCAAAAATAATCGAGTGTATGTAAAATACTTCACATAAGTTAAGCGTCAAGTCGCCTCCCGTCCCGCACATCCGTCGAACGTCTCTGACACCTTATGTACGATTCCCACCGAACGGGTCGGGCCGCCGCGCATTATATTACATGCAAAGGAATTTGAACCGTTCGGTGGGAAACGTAGGTAGTACTAGCGGACATCCCAGAAGCAAACTCATGTGGTGCATACTCTAGGTATATTTTAATCATCCGACGAGGGGCGGTACGCATGCAGTACAATATCGTCGCTATCCGGGCATCCTGCGCCAAGCAGGAAGCGCAAATTTTACTGTAGGCGCGTCAAAGAATCTGTAATCGCTTGAATAACAGCTGACAGCTTACCGACACCGCACTGAGCCCGGACCGACAAATATAAAAGAATCTCCCCAATGGCGTTGTGAGAGGTAACTGGCCGATTGATTTTTCGACCGAGCAGACAGTCCCGGTAGCTCAGTTGGCTTGAGCGACAGGCCGCGCAGGTTCGAACTTATTACATGCATATTTTGTTTTAAATATTTTATACGGAAGGAGATGTGTGTTTAGACACACAATTATTTTTTATCGAGGTTTTCCCGAGGGACTACAGTATGAGGGTCTTCAAAAAAGGAGTGTATAAATTCCTAAAAGGTCGGCAATGCGCATGTAACACCCCTGGAGTTGCGAGCGTCCATATAGGCTATGGTAACAACTTACCATCAAGTAAGCCGTAAGCTTGTTTGCGACGCGGTATAAAATAATGAAAATAATATGCTGTCAAAGTAGGAATATTTACCGTTAGCTTTTCGGTGAAGGAAAACATCGCCAGGAAACCAGCCTTAAGGTAGTTTTGCCTTTGGGTTTGAAGGTCAGATGGCAGTCGCTTTCGTAAAATTAGTGCCTATATTAAATCTTGCGATTAGGTGCAAAAGCGGACCCCGGGCTCTTTTATTCCACAACCGGGAATAATGCTAGAGGGTCATCCCTCATTATCATTAATGCTATCAAAGTAACCTTCATGAATGCTTTTGAGTATAAGGTTGATATTCGCTCTTTTGTTGTAATAGCTGAAAAGAAGGACGTTTCCAATGAATGAAAGAATGAATGAATGAATGAATGAATGAATAGTTAGTCCAGCGTTAATTTAACAAAAAATATTTGCATTTGTATGTTCTTAACGATATTTTTCAATTGTAATTAGACTACCTCAATTGGTGATGAGTAATGACTCCCATTCTGCCGTTCCTTTCAAATTGTTATTACACCTCGAAATTATAAATACCCTACCACAACGCAATATAGTTGAATTTTAAATAACAATTGAATTACCAACTGCAAAAAACACAAAGGTAATTTGGCTCGAAAACCAACTTATCGCACATTGTTGAAATGGAACTTTACTTGAATTCTTTGGGATAAAGGTGAATATTGAATGGTGCTTTATTGATTGAGTGGAATAATTAAGCTTGTGCGGTCCCTGAGATCGCAATTAAAATTCATTGCACTGTTTACGTATCGTTTTCCAATATTGCTTTTATAATTGGCAGGGCCTTCTTGTCCGGTCCAATCATTTTTTACTTGGTATTCGATTGGTATCGGTAATTGCTTGTTATTAATTCATTTCTGGTGTTTTTCTGTCACTGGTAAACGTCCGAGGGCTCGTTGTCCCAATAATTGCCACTTTGAACCTTAATTAACCCGCAATACCTACTCGTATTGAGAAGCAAGCATGTCAAAATTTCGATCAAAGTGACAGTTGAATAATTATTCGTCGAGCGGGATTTACTCCCCACGGGAGCCCTCGGTAGCTCAGTTGGTTAACACTTTCACTGCCAAATACCCGCCTAACGGGCGCCCACGCCGTAGCTGCTTTCCGCTACATACGGCGAAACCCAAGGGATCGGCTACGAGCATAACGCGTATGTGTATTCTTGGCAGTAAATGTGTTTAGAGCAATGGCCGGATTCCAGTGGTCGCGGGTTCATACGCTCGTGACGAACTGGCGAATAATTTAGTTTTTTTTTATTCACTTTTATCGAAATTTTGAATTTCGATAGAAGATGATTCTGATTATTAAATATTTACAAGCCAACACTTAATTAATTCGCTTAGCTAAGCAGACTACATCTGGCTACTGTTCGCTGTTTTGTAAGTAATTCTAGGTTTAATAATTTTGCCAGTGAAGCGATTTATATTGTGGTTTAGTAATGTTATAGTTTGTTCCAGTTTAGATGGCGAAAACTACTTATAACCATTACCGACCGTCTTTTGTTTAATTGTTATCTTCAAGTAATGTTGTAAAACAATGACGCATAAATACCTACAAACAGTACCTACTCCAGTACACGTGCCTCACTTCGGTCAGTTTGATGACGTCTCTTTGTTATCTTCTCCGTTCGAAAGAATCCCACGTCAAGAGCATTTCCCTCATTTTAACTAGAGCAAACTATACATTATTGTCGTTGTTTCGTCTCTCCCCGTTGTCTGACTGCCCGTTATCTTATACGCATAAACCGCTGAATCTATGAGATGAGATTTTGTGTGGGGATTATTTAAAGGGGAAGGACATAATAGATTGAATCCCGCAAATCATCCCCTAAGAGGGTAGAATGGGGGCTAGAGAATGATTTGCGGCATACAATCTACCGCCTAGAACGAGCTTGTTATAAAGCGTCCACGAGCAACCATTGCTTACCATAGGGTAAGTAAATACATTTTTTTTATTAGGAAAATCAGAGGAAAAATCTAGAACTATCAAGTGTAGCATTAAAACGTTCCTATGATTTTTTCTGATGTTATATTCATTTGAAATCTGCACGCGCCCCGGCAGCCTATATAAGTAAACGGGAATCACAATCGTCACAATCCATATTTCCGGCGCGTTTACTATAGAATTAGTCATTAGTTTGCAATTATCTCCTTAATAGTCATTAAACTAACCAGAGATATCGTTGAGAAAATGCTTGCGCAACATGCAAGTGAAGGTGAGTTTCGCTTGTGATTGAGATATTTTATTTATTTATATGTATATGATATAAACGTCAAATTTCACATTAGATCACTCTTGGGCAAAGGTAGGAAAATATATACACCACGTTTATGATCAAAATATAATGAGAATGGGTCACATATTTAAGGTCAAAAAGCACTCGAAGGTTTCGAACGAGATTCGACCTTACGATACGTGAGTTACTATGTTATAATACTACTTAGCATTTGCCTGCGTCTTACCAATAATGTTGAATTTTTCCCGAAAAAGGATTTAAAATATTGTCAAAAGTAAAACAATAATCACCAAGTTATAAGTTTCCAAAGTTTTAAGAGTTATAAACTATCTTCATACTCCATGAAAAATTTCAGCGCAGCCCATTTAGCCGTTTTTGCGAGATTAAGTAACAAACATCTAAACGTTCGCATTTACAATATTAGTAGGACGACTGATTCTCAAGGGAGTTTTCTATATAAAATCACTTTTATAGGATAAGTCACTTTCGCAATATAAATGGGACAAACTTTTCGCCATTACTTGATACATTTTCTTAATAACGTGAACAACTCTAAAACTTTACCAATTCCGTAAATTGATTCCGTCAAAATAAATAAATACCTTTGGCCTTTGACACGTTCTAAACTTGAAATTTATTCAAACAATATTCAATTAATTATTCCCAAATTGACACTGAATAATTATTCATTAGGCCGAAGTTTTATGAGTGATGGCTCGCGGCCGGAGATCGCATTAATTGAGTTTTGTAAAGTGTTTGCTTATGTTTGTTTAGTAATTCAAGTAAATAACGAAAGGTTACTTTGATGGATACAGAGGCATCTATGTTGATGAGCGGTCGTGGCGTCTATCGAACATTATTTTTACCAAACGGGACCAACTATAACTAAATTATATGTTTACATCTTTGAGGTTACCCTAGGCCTGTGGAGGTTTTGCGGGGGATATACAGCGTAATATCGCACACAATTACGTATCATATATACGTTCCATTGTACGTAGTAACAACTGTATTTCATTGATCGCACATCATTATACGACTTAAAAATGTACAACATTATGCTAACATGACGAAAGAAATCATCCTTTTGCAAAAATTTTACGGTTTCATGATTTGTCTGTCATGTATATGTTTACTTAATCCTGAATTTCCGGCTATCGTATTTTTCTACTATCTCAATCATATTTCCAAAATGGGTGATTATTTCGATAACAATCATAATAATTAAAACAAATATAATTTTGGACGTTCAGTACTTAATGTGGTCCGTCGATAAGGTACCCACTCTTTGACTGTCTATTGCCAAAAAATTACATTAGTCATAATTGAGGCAGTGGGCCTTTAGGTACTACATATTCATTATTCTGTGGGTTCCGGATGCTTCAAATGTGTTACAACATCTTTGGTTGCGGGTTAAGACTATAGGCGATTCGTATAGTAAAAACACAGTGTGAGAATAGTTAAATTTTAAATAAACATGCTTTACGAAATTTTGACGTTCAGTAAGGTTTGGTAAGCTTTCCCTTTTTACTACCTCACTACCTCAAAAGAAGGGTTATAATTTTCGAGCGTATGTTGGTATGTATGTATGTATGTCTTATTCTTTGGCACGCCCTGCAGCCTAAACCGGTTGATGGATTTCGACATTATGAGGTGTGGTTTATTCATCCTAACCATAGGCTAATAATAAAATAATATGTGTAAAAAAGCAGTTAGTTTTTTCGAAAAATCTTTAGTTTTCACTTAATACATAACTGGACTAGATGACTTATCAGAATTTAAAAAGAAACTGTATAAATTCCTGGTAGAAAAAGCATATTGTTCCGTAGGTGAATATTTAAGCGAGAAATTATTTGAATTGTTATTTAAATTAGTTTTTAATTACATATATGCAAAATATGGACTACAATATGTGTATGCCGAACGGAAAAAAAGCGATACCCAGATTTTTTTTTAACACCTTGGCAACCTTCGTTTACAAATAAACAATTTTAATCTTCGAATCTTTAAATCTGTGGACACTTATAACTTGATTATTTAATCCCCTGCACGGCTATCACGCGACGGCGCACCAGCTCTCTTGTCTTTTCTCGCACTATCCGTCTCTCTCTTATTAGAACACTTAGAACAAGAGGTATAGTGCGAGAAAAATCGAGAGTATGTCGCGGCCGTTCCATGATAGACGTGCCTGCCCTCCTTTTTTCTCCATTTTTAAGCCTTTTTCGAGAAAATTCAACATTATTGGTCATTTAATTAGTGTCTACACTCCTATTTGACTATAGGGGACCGAGACGCAATAGTCCCAAAAAAAATTGTCCGACCAGATATATATAACAATGAAGTTTGAATTGCACTGACCGTAACCAATAGAGGCGTGCTGGTGACGTTCTACGTAGTCTTGATCATCAGCAGCAACGGAACGACGAATAAGAAGAAGATTGTTATTATATTCATATAAAGCATTTCTGTGTATAACTGCTGAAATATTGTTGGATATGGATTGCGTTCCGGATAAACCCCCAACATACATAATAACTTTACGTTTATATAATATTGTCGAAGATCCACAACTCACACAAATTCAGCTCCAAGTTAATAATAAAGTATTCCCATTCTATTCTAATAACTTTGCCCAAGATGTCCGAGTGACTCCACAAAATACGGTGTATTCGGGGTTACAAATGATACCAAACATGCCTTATTACGAAAACGGGCCAAAGAAACAGGAATCACAATGGCGAACCGCTAAAAGGATGTAGAGAGAATATTTACTGCCTCTTATGTTGAGAATGATGTATGTTTTTATTAGTCGTATACTGTGTCTCTATTAGCTATATATTTATTATATTAGTATCGACTAATATATTATAAAGAGGAAAATTCCGTGAGATTTTTAAAATGCAAGTTTGTATATAATGGGTAATCTCCGAACCCGCTTATCATCATCGTCATCATCGACATCACCATCATAGTAGCTGAAATACGTCCACATCTGGACATATAGGCCTCCCCTACAGAGTGTCACAATGACCGGTTCTGCGCCACCCACATCCAGCGGACTCCTGAGTCCACCATGTGGATCTACCCACGCTGCACCTTCCGGCACGTGGTCACCACTTGAGAACCTTTGCGACCCAACGGCCATCGGTTCTACGTGTAATGTGCCCTTCCACTACCACCGCTTATCTATATATATAAATGGACTTTCTGAATGGTTATTAGGTTACGTGTAACCCCGTGGGTTTGCTTGCGGTCTTTGCAGTACGTGAACGAAGCCGCGCGGGCAGCTACTACATACATACAAACGTACTAAGCTACAAACTCACAGACACTTCCTGTGAATTTTAGTATAAATAATTAAAAAGGTCACCCTCGAATATAAACCGGCAAAGCTGCTTTAATTAGTATCTATTGCCAGCCTAACATTGTTAAATGGTGTTTTTATTATACAAATTTGTTAGGCACTCATAATTCAGTGTTAATTTTTTAAGTCCCGTAACAAAAATGGCCGCGCCGTTTTTCGTTTGCCGCACTTCGTGAATGACTGTTTTCTGTGTTTAATAGAAAGAGAAAACACGACAACTATATAAGACCACTGTTTTTGACTATAGTGTGTGTTGCCAGTGATGACGTGAAACGTGGTCGCTCACTATGGGCCTTATTAGAAAGCTCAAAGTCACCCAAAGACCAATTGCTATAAGAAATTAGCTTAAGATTATGTTTTTTTTACGTTTATATGGAAATGCTTATTACTAGGCCTACTTGAATAAAGATTATTTTGAGTTTGAGTTTGAAGGGCACTGGGGGACTAAATGCTAGGAGTTTCGCATCAGAAATGATATCCACAGCCAAATAATCGATATTGCCTGCTAAATCGCTAAACTTAAGTGGCAGAGAACCGATGACCGTTTGGGCGGAAAGGTTCTTCGAGTGGCGATGGTGACCACGTTCCGGCAGTCGCAGATTGTTGACTCCCACAAGGTGGACTGATGACCTGGTAAAGGTCACGGGAGTCCGCTGAATGCGGGTGGTCTTAACCGGTCATTGTGGCCCTCTTAGGGGGAGGCCTATGTCCAGCAGTGGACGTAGGACGCCTGATATGATAATGATCGAATTCTCAAATAAATTAAGGGTCGGCAACGCTTTTGATTCTATTTTTATCAACTGGCAGACCACATAATATACTGGTTTGCTGTCGTCGTAGTTAAAAAAAACAGGTTTTATCCCATCCGTAATCGGTTCTACCTCTGGATTCACTGTTATAAAATAAATCCCAGAACTCGGTTCCAAAGTCCCGAATTTCGCGAACATTTTCGTATTTTTCCAATACCATCGTTATTACTTGGGCGCAATATACGAAGCCTGAGAAAACACGGAGCCGATCAAATGGAATACGTAATAAGCCTTTACCATGACGCCAGGTACTTCGTTTTAAACTGAAATGTCCCTCGTAGTTGATCGGAACAATGTCAATTAAAAAGAAAAAAAATACAGCCGAATTGAGAACCTCCTCCTTTTTTTGAAGTCGGTTAAAAATTGAAAACACCCAGGCACAAATGAACCGCTCAACCAGTTCAAAAAATTCTAAATTACGAGTATCTATTCAGCAAATAGGCCACGAGGGCGCTTTTAAGTGAAAATGTCTATCTATAGACTCAAAATAGTATGAGTACATTATTCATAAAATAATTGATGAAACCACAGAGTTTACATGTCAAGTACCTACAATAAGAGAAAGAAAATACGGTCTCAATATGTTCACATTGTATATTGTATACAACAAATTACTTAATTGCAATGTCCTTTGCAAGCCATTCGTGTCAATAAAGTAATTCATTAAAATAACATGGTTTCATAAATAAATAGCCAGCACAATTATATTAATATTAAACAGATTATTTTATATCGTTAAAATAAATGCATCTGCTACAAATAATGTTAAAATTAAATAACTTTTGCATGGTACCTAATCAATAAAAATTCGTTGTGGATGTTTTCTTGAATATATTAATTCTAAAATTAATTTGGGTCACATTTTACGTCAACAAGCTCTCTGAGCTCTTGCTCTTGCATATTCTTAAGTTTTTTTTTACATGGCTTTCATACGTGTAATACTTTTTTAAATTAGTCATCCATGGGACGAAGTTAAGAAAAAAATATTGTGCGAATAAATAGGTGATTATTTCTCCATAGTTATATCGGCATTTCTATGCTAAAAGTTTTGCGCTTGAGGCCTGAATCCTTAAATATTATTATTACAGGATCACAAAAATATCAATTTTAACAAAAATATGATGGCGGTAACATCGTGAGGAAACTGGGGCTAATCCCGATAAGATCTAGATCTCCTTCTGGGTTGGAAGGTCAGATGGCAGTCGTTTTGCGTGCCAAAGCGTACCCGCCTTTAGGGAAGAACCTGGACTAAAGCTAGGAGTATGTTATACAAAAAAGTACCTTCGTTTTAACAAAACTCAAAGAAAAAAGGAAACAATATAAGTTTTGTTGAGCATCCAGAGGACGTAATTTCAAATAAAAATATTTTCACATCCCTACACGTCGAAATCGACGTATCGGAAACAAGTGAACGACGACGCAGCCTGAATGACGTGTTTAAGGTCGTCAGAGCTACCGAGGACGTATTGTGAGAGTAAAGGACCGCATGACAGTTCCTCGTCGCATGGCCCTTTCAAAGAAAAATCCCCGGGTTATTGGACCTACTTATTTCGAGCACCTACCCGCAGATATAATATAATAGGTATATAATAAATAGCAGATATAATAAATCTTTTGTTGGATAACGCTCTGTACTCTGTTCACAAATTCATGGAAATAATGTTTTAAGTAATTATTTGATTTATTGATACCTTTTATCTGATACTATTTCTTGTGTAACATTTATATTGTATTTCTACTGTGAAATTGTAATACGTAAATTGACATTGTTTATTTTTGTTTAGAATTCATTATCCACTAGTTGTTAAATGACAAGCCGTTTCTGTATTTGACATTATGAATATTGTTTAATTTTTGTTTCTTATTATTATTATTATTGACGATCGTGACAAGGATTCTTAAAATTTTGACATTGTATGCGAATCTATATTGTCATTTTTATCTCGAAATAAATAAATCTAAATCTAAATCATTCGTCTAGCTATCAACACAACAAATCCTCAAATCAATAATAGGGTGGCAACGCGCTTGTGATTCTGGAGTCACAGCCATACGCTACGATTACTTACCATCAGGCAGACCGTATGCTTGTTCTCCACCGTCGTATTTTAAAAATCACGTCGAATTAAATCAAAAAACAATTGACGCAAAACCGCCAAAGTGTCTCCGGTCGTAATTATGTTCTTACAGATTGCCTCGAGCGCTCGCTCGGGCGGTCGAATGAACGTCACAACCGCAGTCGACATAGCGACTGCAGTACAATCAGCGTCACATACTCACACGTCACGCGTCACCAACTCTTCAGGTGTTCAAAAATATCTGAACAGGCACTCTGTGGCTTTGACAATAAAGTCGTGTTCAGGTGTTTGTGAACACCTTGTCCGCTCAGATGTATGTGATGGCGACTGTACAAATGAAATAAAAGATTTTTCGAAAACCCCACCAGCTTCTTTACGAATAATAATAGCCTATGGTTAAAAGGAATCCAACGAAACTTCATATGTCAAAAACCATCAAGCCGTTTGGACGGTAGCCCGTGAAAGATAATTTACTTGTCCACATACTTAAATACATATGCTCCAATAGGGCAGGCAGGAACGTAAAAAGTTAGCTCGTAGACCACTGTAATAAATCATTTGACTTTCCGAACCTGCATAAATATGTAATGACATATAGGAGATGTCGTTACAAAGATAAAAAATAAGTTTCTTAAAAAAATCATACTGTGACCGTTTGACGATTCGCCAGCGGCAGCGGGTCGAAATAATTATTTTTTGGAGACCAAAAACGATGGCGGAAAGTCCTGCAGCTTGCAGGTTCATTGTGTTACGTTTTGTACGTACGTTAGGAATTGTCCAAACTTGTGATAAGGGTTGTAATGTTTTTGGAGAAAAATGCCAATTGAGTTTTCCGAACATCGAGCGTTAAAGGTTACGCCAAATTAGCTAAACGTTACGCAATAACCCTTCTGAGTGCTTTTTTCAAAGGCTGGCCAGAATTTGAACTTACAAAGGCAAAATCAGGGGACAATCTTACACAAATCGACCTAGTCCCAAACTAAGCAAAGCTTGTACTTACTATGGGTACTAGACGACGATAAACATACAATTATATAGATATAGAAATACTTAAATACATAGAAAACATCCATGACTCAGGAACAAATACTCGTGCTAATCACACAAAAATTCCCTTACAGGGATTCGAACCCAGAACCTCTTGCTTCGTAGGCAGGGTCACTGCCAACTAGGCTAAAGCGGTCGTCAAAAAATAAAACATTGCCCTACTGTTGCCTCGACCTCCACTGCGCAACACCGGCCCTGACGAGAAACGGATTGCCCCACTAAACGGTTTACGTCAACAAATTTCACCCAAATTTTCTAATTTGAATTCACAAATAATATTGAAAATAAATTTCATTACACTCTAATCGTTTCATGGCATGCAATCTGACTCGTCATCGTCACCTCAGTGATAACTTTGGAGTCATTTTGATACTGACAATTACGTATACCTAGATTGTGATTTCCTACGTGCAAAATCACGCATTGCACTTAGAACCAGAAGACAACCGCATGACCAGAAGGCGTAGGTAGGCCCGCAAGGTGGACTGATGACCTGGTAAAGGTCTCGGGAGGGCTAGATGCGGGTGGCACATGACTGGTCATTGTGGCACTCTTTGGGGGAGACTTATGTGCAGCAGTGGACGTCTTTCGGCTGATATGATGATGGTGAGATTCTGATTTTACAAGCTTTTATTTATCTTGCACCTGTTCGAACTTCGAAGGCGACTTTCTGAAAATTTTAAGAAGTTCACTGCGAGCGATTTTGTAGCGCGACCGTATGTTCAGTCAGCGGCTAAGGAATGTGACCTTTCCTAAAAAAAGCAGAGGGCCCGCCTAGCGGGTTCCTGTCAATGAAAGTGTTAAGAAACAATCAAGCATTCAAAGCTTCATTATAAATAGTTACTCTTTTCTTAGACCTTTTAAAAATCACCCAAATTTCACAAAAATAAACCCTCTTTAGGGCATTTGTACACCGTGGTGAACATTCAAATTAAATTATCTCTAATCTTGAGAAATAATTCAAAAGCTTTCGAAGCTTATGAATTAAATTTACACCAAAACAAAGAATTCCATTACGCCTAAAAGGTATTCCAGTTCATTTAAATGTTAAATTCGACGGAATTCGATAACAGCAACAATAGAAATGTTATTATTGTTTTAGTCTAAAATTCTGAGAATATCTTAATAAGAACGCAACGTCTGAAATTTCAAATACCTCATTCAAATCATCTTTCTTTTCGCCTTGGCCTACCGTACCGTACATGGACTGCATGCAAAAATACGCAAGTAGGTAGGGCACAGCCGAATGTCATCTCGCTCATTTTTTTTAGCAGCCCAACCGGGGAACCACCTCGTAACATATAGCACATAACATAACCAAGGACCGGAAATAAACCATAACATCAAAGGATTGATTTTTTTAATTTATAAAATCCAAAATTGACAATTTAACACATCAGATTAAAAAGATATAATGATATTGAAGAAGAAAAAAAATAGTGTATAAAGAAAAAGAAAAGGCACAAACACACAGGACCCATACAAAAAAAATAAAAAATAATCGAATTCTATTACCCCTCAAACTGCCCCATTTATTGGGGGGGTATACACCTTTTTGACTTTATTTATGTCAGTACGCCATAAATTTCTATATCTTTACCAAATTTCAGCTTCCTTTGTCAAACGGTCTTCGAGAAAAACAATTTTGGTACGGAACACTAATAAACAAAAAAATAACTACAACTTAAAAAAGTTGAGAAACCCCTGACATTTTCATTTCAAAGTCCAATATCTCAAAAATGGTTGACCAGATTTTCATGAAACATGGCTGAGAAAACTCGGGATAAAATTGTGTGATAATTTATGATGGTGATGGTGTCTGGGCTGGGGTGGAAACGAGGAGCGAAGTAATACACCAGTATAGGTATAAGTAAAAGACCGTACAAGAAGAACCCTTTATTTAACTGTGTAGCCTATTTTATACATACAAGTTATCGCTGATACAAGCAATATGCGTTTATGTAGCAGTAAACTATTGTGTAACTGCTAAACACTAAATGCGGCCAATTGCCATACTACACCTCCCCCGAAAGTTCCCTTCAATTGTCTATGACACAAAAAAACCACGTTGTCATCGGTCCATCCGTTTGGGAGCTACGATACCACAGACAGATACACAGATACACGGACAGACACGTTTAACTTATAAAACCCCTCTTTTTGCGTCGGGGGTTAAAAAACAGATGAAACATGAAACTTGTGTGGCAGTGAAGTGGATATTGGCTCCGCTTTATGCTGAGGTGTCACATGCAGCGCTGATTTTCAGCCAGCACCGTCGGTGACTCACAGAAACGTCATACAATTGTATTTTTATAATATATGTAAACTACCTGTACTATTGGGACAGGCGAAAGAGAAATATACATAAATACAAAGTGAGATAGTACATGTACGCACCCCTATAGCTTCAGTCAAATAATAATAAGGTACCATTATAAATTAAACACAAAACGAGCTACGGTAGCCTAGGGGTTCAGGCATGCTGCTGTCAAGCGGCGGTCGTGGGTTCGAATCCCGGCTCGTACCAATGAGTTTTTCGGAACTTATGTACTGAATATTTACCGTTAGCTTTTCGGTGAAGGAAAAGATCGTGAGGAAACCGGTCTAATCCCAATAAGGTCTAGTTTTCCCTCTGGGTTGGAATGTCAGTAGTTAGGTATTGGGAGTTCTGGACCACTGCTTCGTTTCGCTTCGCTTCACTTCGCGGACGCGGTCCAGTTCCTCCCAATACCCAACTACAATCATGAGTGGGGTAGAATCCATATGTGGACCAGAATACAAAAGTAGTTACAGTTGTATATAATATACAATTTCTTTTACCTGGAAGGTGTTTCGATGGTTATGATAAGATTTTAGCATCCTAAAGTAATGGTCTAAATATTTAATATATACTCTATATTGAATAAAAATGTACTATTTACATTATGCCTTTCGAGTTTGTTGCACGTGCATATTGGTAACATGAAATTTGTAAAACAACCTGAGAGATTGCAGTTGGATGTCGTTTGTTCTTCGCAAAATAAGCGCTGTTTCCGACATGGATCACTTTTACCTGACACAATTCGATGCATAATATGTGGACCGTCCAACTGTGGAAAAACGAATTTGATTGTTGGTTTATTGCTACATGAACATGGGCTACGCTTTCAAAATGTTTATGTTTACTCTAAAACCTTATTCCAACCTATGTATCAATTTCTAGAGCAAGTATTAAAGTTGGTTCCCTCAGTGTCATTTCAAAAATATAGTGAAAATGAAGAAATACTGAGTCCTCTTATGGCTTGCATTAATTCAATAATGATATTTGATGATGTTGCATGTGAAAATCAAAATAATATAAGGGATTACTTCGCAATGGGAAGGCATAAAAATATAGATAGCTTCTATCTGAATCAAACGTATAGTAAAATACCTAAACAATTGATAAGAGATAATGCAAATTTAATCATTCTTTTTAAACAAGATGATGTTAATTTACGACATGTTTACGATGAACACGTAGGGAGTGATATGTCATGGTCTCAGTTTCGTGAAATGTGTGGGCAAGTATGGGATGTACCCTTCAATTACTTAGTTATTAATAAAGATTGTGATAAGAAATCTGGATGCTATAGGAAAGGTTTTGATACGTTTATCGAAAGGATTGTATTTAGGTTGAAACTTATTACTTAAGATGAAACCATCTGGATCGGCCATGAATCTTAAAATGAACGAGGAGAAATTATTGAAACAAAAAGTACTCCGTTCTGCCGAAGCCATAAGAAAAAAAGTTAAACTCATTCGTGACGTTAAAACGAACGATAATATGATGTTGGAAACAATGCTAAAACCAATTATAGATCCTCTCAATGAAATGGCAAAAAACAATATTAGTAATACTGATCATAATATCGAAGATTTTAAATGGAATAAATCAGTAAAAACATTAAAATATAGTCCATCCGAACAGGAAGAGAAAGAAAGTTTCGTTGATAAAAGATTTCTGAGAAAATCATCAGAATCTAACTCGAATAATACCGAACATGAGTCAAATGATAGTGGCTCTAACCTAAACGATTCCATATCTCATGAAAGTGTTGTCCAAAATGATTCTGATACTAGCATCAATGCTTCGTTTAGAACGTCTGAGTCGTATGCTTCTCCTCGTGAAGACCCCGTTTGGCAAAAACAATATTTAAACATGAATATTCCTTTTGGTATACGAATGGAGCGTGACAAGCTAATGCTAGGATCTTATCCGATTTCTGTGAATGACAAAGAACTCAAAATAAGTGGAGAAAGCTTTCGTTTAACGCCAGGTCTATACGCTTTATTGTTCAAGAAATTACCCGATTTAAGTCTCGTTACTGAAGACGATAAACGATTATATAAAACTTTGTTGTTAAAAACAAATGCTCATAGACGTGATTTTGATCCAAATAAACCGATAAAAAGCAATAAGGGTATGAAATATTTATATGTGATAAAACCACTTTTCAAATTATCTAAACAACGTTCATTAAGTGAAGAAATACCTGTATCCGGTCATGGGCTACCATCAATGAAAAAAGTAAAAAAAGACATTGCATATGTGTATTGGGATGACCCGAACGAATTAGTGGAGAGATTAAAACTGCTTATAGCAGCACGTGACGCTGGTAATACCGGGTTAGGAAATCAAATCATATCTATTATTGAAGAATTGCGTGAAGCTGGAATAGTCAAATAGTATATAAATAAATGAAGTTTATTAGTTTTATCAGTTGTAGTTTGATTTTCAAGTATACAAAATGAATATAGACAAATTTGGTCACTATGTTCATAAACGCTTGCGTGTTAGCGAAGTTTCTGAACTCAATTCCAAGGCTTTGATTCGTACAGAAGCGGGACATTTTGATTTAAAATCTTTGCTACTAAAAGGAGTTGTCGAACCTTTATCACCCGATGATGCAGTAAATAAACAGTACGTTGACAAATACATGCAAAACACGTATGAGAAGAAGTATTTAGACTCCATGTTTGATACTATAAATGGACAAATTCTTCATCTTGCATCTCAGTTGAAACTAAACTTTTATACAAATAAGGAGATAGATAGAATTTTAAAAGAAAAGTATAATGACAAAAGAACAAATAGTGAACGAGATCCATCGATCAGCGAGAAAGAACTTTAAGCGAAGATCAGTTGTACTCAAAGGAATTGATGATTTATGGCAAGCTGATTTGATCGATATACAGAAATTTCATACAGTGAACAAGGGATATAAGTATATTTTAATCGTCATTGATACCTTTTCAAAGTATGCATGGTGTGTTCCTATTAAATCAAAAACAAAAACGGAAGTAAAAAATGCATTTGATCTAATTATAAAATCATCTAATCGAAAACCAAAAAACTTGCAGACCGACTTTGGAAAAGAGTTTTATAATGAAGAATTTAATTGTTATTTAAAATCGTTGAAAGTAAATCACTACTCAACGTATTCAATTAAGAAGGCATCTATTGTTGAAAGGTTGATAAAGACAATTAAGTTTAAACTTTATAAATATTTTAGTTTGATTGGCAATTACAAATGGGAAGGCAAACCGTTAGAAGATGTAGTAAAATCTTATAATCAAACAGTACATCGAACAACAAAATTTAAACCTGTTGATGTAAATTTTGATAATGAAATTAAAGTTTTAAAAAATATTGAAAAATCGCAATCCAATTTGCGTTATAAATTAAACAAATTCAATGTTGGAGATTGTGTACGCATTAGCAAGTATAAAAGCGTCTTTCACAAAGGTTATACGCCTAATTGGTCAACAGAACTTTTCACTATTAAACATGTGAATCGCACTCAACCTGTTACGTATCACATTCAAGACCAGCGTAAAAACACTATTCTCGGTACATTTTACGAAGAAGAACTCCAGAAAACTAAGTATCCAAACGTTTATCTTGTAGAAAAGGTGATTAGAAAAAAGGGTAGAAAGTTGTATGTCAAGTGGTTGGGGTTAAGTGATAGCGAAAACAGTTGGATTGATAAAAATGCAATCGTATAATTATACTCGTATTTATGTTCATTTTCTTAACTGCATTGATCATTATGATTTGAGAAATGAAAGGAAGAGGACTATTAAATAGTGCTATTAATCATTTACCATTCGAACTACATTTACCTGGTTATAACTATTGCGGTCCGGGTACAAAATTGCGCAAACGATTACAAAGAGGTGATAAAGGAATTAATGCATTAGACACTGCGTGTATGAAACACGACATAGCTTACGATACATATACTGATTTAGCTGAAAGACACCGGGCAGATTTAGAACTTTATAATATGGCCAAGCAAAGAAAAAAGTCAAAAAATGCAGGGAGAGGCGAAAAAATTGCTTCCTGGTTAGTAAGTAAAGTGATGAAATCTAAAGTTAAAGCTGGCGCAGGAATGAAAACATTTAAACATTTTGTGTCTAAAATTCGCGCTGAAATGAAAAAGAAACCTAAAACAAAAGGGTCTGTAGTTGATCGTGCACTTATTGCCGCAAAAAATTTTTTTCCTAAAGATACTAAGATACGAGTACCACGTTTAATACCGATTCCAAAAACTGGTGGTTTATTACCGCTGATACCAATTTTCGCGGGACTATCTGCGTTAGGATCACTAGCAGGAGGAGCTGCTGGCATCGCTAAAGCTGTCGGAGATTACAAAGCTGCCAAAAAAAACTTAGCTGAATCAGAACGACATAATAAGTTGATGGAATCTATTGCATTGGGAAAAGGGTTGCATATTAAGCCATACAAAAATGGGAAAGGTTTATGTATTAAAGCTTCAAAAAACTAAATCAGAGGTTACCCAGACGCGCTCTCACAAATATTGATATTTTAAAGCACTCATCTGATATCCCTCATTTTCGAGGAGTTTATATGAGAGATAGTTTACCATCACGTGCCAAAAAAGTAGAATGCGGAATCCTTAATTTGGATAGTTCAGTCAACAATGGAACTCACTGGGTAGCCTATGTGAAGGACAAAAGTTATTGCGAATATTTTAATAGTTATGGTGACCTTCCACCGCCAATGGAGTTACAGAGGTATTTAGGCAATAATATAATATATGCTATAACTACAATAGGTATCAAAAATTTAACACTGTAAATTGCGGTCATTTATGTTTAAAATACTTAAAAAAATATTGGTGTGACCGTTTAAATAGTATTGTATAATAAACTTCTTATCATTCACACGATGTCTTTCACTTTGTCTATAACGGGAAATTCTGCTACTCTAATAACGATTCACCAGCTTTACAACTAGATGGTGAATACGAATGAGGCCTATTGTATATATCAACTTTTAATTCAATACCTAATATTGATGCAAGAAATAATAAGTTTTATTATGGTGAAAACGAAGTAATTGAAATTCCAGAAGGTTCGTATGAACTTCAAGATATTGATGATTACCTACAAGAACACCTTCAAGGATGCACATTTACCTTGAAATGCAATAATAATACCTTAAAAACATCAATTTTGTGCACCAAAAATATTTATTTTGATAAAGAAAATTCTATTGGGACTTTACTTGGTTTTGGAGCAGAATATATTCAAGCCAATATATTAACAGAATCTCCTTTTCCTGTATCCATTCTATCTACAACTATAGTCCGCATTGAATGTGACATAGTGAGCGGTTCATTTGTTAATGGAAAACCTAGTCACATAATTCACGAATTTATTCCGGCCGTCGCTCCAGGCTATCGAATAATAGAAACACCGAAAAACGTGATATATTTTCCTGTTACTCAAAATAGTTTAAATTCAATTTCAATAAGAATATTGGATGTTAACAATCATTTGGTTAATTTACGGGGTGAAGAGATTCAAATATATTTACACTTAAGAAAAAAATGATAGACTTTAATAAAACTTCAGTGGCGTTTAAAAGTAGTACTAGTATACATCAAGCTATCAAGAAAAGAAGACGTAAAGTAAAACTTTCAAAAGAAAACAAAGAATTCCTCCAATACCTTGGTCTTTTAAAATGAGTATATTAAACTTAGCTGAGCCTTTTGCCTTTGACAACTCAATTGAGAGCTTTGAATATCATTCTTATAAGCCGTACGTAACCAGTTTTAATTTCAATGATGAAATACGCATACCTATAAACCAACAAGATCTTTACGTTTTGCCATCAGCGAGTGCTATATACATAGAGGGTAGTATAAGTGTATTCAACAGACAAACAAAAGCAGAGGTAAAAAGTGTTCTTTTTACGAATAACCCTATACTTCACCTATTTCAAGATATTCGATATGAACTTAATGGAATCGAAATAGATAAAATAAAAAACGCAGGTGTTACGACAACTATGAAATCTCTCGTATCCATGAATGAGCTTGAAGCATCAATGTCTAAATTATGGGGTTGGGATATCAACGGTACAAAAAATGAACACGGATCATTCTCTGTATCCATTCCTTTAAACAAGATTCTTGGATTTGCAGAGGATTATAACAAAATTATTATTAATTGCAAACATGAACTTATACTTTTAAGGTCCAATACGAACTTGAATAGTGTTAAATTAAATGCAAACGAATACATAGACCATATAACTATATCTAAAATAGTATGGCGCATGCCTCATATTAAGGTTTCTGACCGTGAAAGATTAGGCTTACTGAAATTTTTGGAAAGTGATCGCGCTATTCAGATAGCGTTCAGGAATTGGGATTTATATGAATATCCACTTCTGCCTGAAACGACAAAGCATTCTTGGGCTATCAAAACTTCATCTCAAATTGAAAAACCGCGTTACATCATAGTCGGATTGAAAACGAAACGTAAAAACGTCGCTGATAAAGACATGACACACTTTGATCATTGTCATTTGAGAGATGTTAAGGTATTTTTAAACTCTAGTTACTTTCCTTATGAAAGTTTTGATGTCAGTTTTTCAGCTGAGAAGTTTGCTATATTATACGATCAGTATGCTAAATTTCAACAGTCTTACTTTAACCGTGGTCAAGCACCTTTGTTGAGCCCGGAAGAATTTAAAAGTAAAGCCCCTCTGTTCGTCATAGACTGTTCTCGTCAAAACGAAACCTTGAAAACAGGTTCGGTAGATGTAAGGGTTGAATTAGAGTGTGAATCAGATATACCTGCCCAAACCTCGGCGTATTGTCTTATCTTAAATGACAGTATTGTTGAATACAAGCCATTGAGTAGCATAACGAAAAAGATATCATAATGCAAGACTATCTATTCGTAGATCTTCAAGGGTTTAAAACCAGCAAGAATGAATTTATTGTTAAAGAATTTGCATACAGCACGCTGGAGTACACTCAAACTTTTTTAATAAAACCCCCCTTTACATTTTCTAAATTATTGGAAAGTGAAAAAGTACAGACAAGATGGTTAGAAAAACATTTAGGTATTATGTGGCATGAAGGTTATGTTGATTATAGAGAATTTAAAAGACTTATTGTTAACCATATAAAAGATAAGACTATATTTGTAAAGGGGGTGGAGAAAATTGAATGGGTTAAACATTTATGTTCAGACTGTACTATTATCGATTTAGGCGAGAAAGGATCACCTAATTTAAAGGAGTTGTTTAAGAAATATTGTTTACCTGAGTGTACTTTTAATTGTGTGAATCATAACATTAACACCTAAGGCATAGCTGAATGTAACATTTACTTAACAAATTAGTTAACTGTACCATAAAATGATCACACAGACAAACTGTCCCGACAGTTTTGTGAGACTATGTTAATAATTAAGTTTCTATATTATGTTTATTAAATAAGTAATAATAATAAAGAAAAACTGTGCTTTAAAAAACGTTTTATGTATTAAAAAATGGTATTTAAATAATTGTTAAACTGTAATTTTGTAAATAAACGTTGTTAAATATGATTGTTTTTTTTATGTTTTTTTCAACCTATATATTTAGAATTAATATTAGGAAATTAATAAAACGTCACATTCCTTTAACAAGATTTATTACACCTTAGTATGTATACATACTTAACATTGCATAAATTATATTGATTTACACTTTCACGATTTGCACAATTTGTTATGAAATAATATATTATGTATTTGACGCGATTAAGTCCCACTTTATAAATTAACACTGTAACCACACATTTTCTTCGAAATCTTGTTGATGACCTCTTCAGTACTGTCAATTATGTCGTCGTAACCATCGTTCGCTACATACTGCGCGTTCAGGAGAACCTTTTCATTTTGATCATCGTTTTGATCCGTAACGCCATCTTTTATGTCGATTATCTGTATTTTAATGAGCCTGCTTCCTTTTCCGGCTTTGTTGTTTATAACGAAACATGGTGGACGTCCAATACTCTTCTTTACTATCTTGTTACTAGTGTTTACTTTACGTTGCTTCGTTTTTTGACTGTCGATAGTATTCTTAACTTTTTTGTACAGGTCACTATCATCGAATTCTTGAGGTAGTTGGAACGGATCTTGTGCGTATTGAGAGAAAACAATTTGAATATCTTCGCTATCCGCCATTTTCTGGAAATCTAAAACAAGAGAGACACATACAATACATACATACAGTGCATACATAATTATAATTTTAGAAGACGTGAATGTTGAATACTTTAAAGGACATATCCTTAAATTTTATTATTTATTTGGTTTGTAAAATAAGAGCGTGTTTTCAAGGCTCACTAATCAACTTACCAGAAGTTCGGTTGCGAGTAAGTAATGAAGAGGTGATTGCAACTATTCGAATGTAAGAAATTAATAATTTCTATGCGCTTATATAGGTAAGTTACTGTTTGTTCAGCAAAAATGAAAATGCGCAATAGTGTTACATGATAACTTTAACTTGCACGTTCCTCAATGCACACCTAAAACAAGTCGCAACTTGTTGATAGGTTACCAGACCAATTAGGTGATTCATAAATTATTGTATGATGTGTTTGATGAGGGTTTGTGGCAGATAAGTAGTAAAACATCAGAATGACAAGATTAATCATTTATTTATTATAAAACACAATTTTGTAAAATCAGTGTCAGTCAAAGAATTGGTATAATATAAAATCGTGTCTTATACAAATAACTAAGGATGTATATTTTTCATTATTTACTTAACATACAATAATGATTTATTGATAATTTTTATCTGCAAGTAAGGTAACTCAGATAACACATGTTCATGAAAATTAACTACCAAATAGTATAGTAGTGTGCCCCCAAGCCTTTGTAAAAATTTGGTTGTCAGATATCAGACGCTTATCATCATTAGCTGAAAGAGCAACTTTGTTAACACTTTGTGTAAATATTTCGTGCTTTATTGATTATGTTTTTTCTTTTTATTACTTTCCTTTCAAATAGTGTTTTTTCATAATCTGATCTGAAAACTGAAATCTGAAAACCGCGTACAATTGGTTTTTTTACTCCTTTAGCTTTTTTGATAACATCATTAATGGTTTTAATACAGTATACTTTTGAACGTAGTCCTACGAACTCTGTAATCATTTGCCCATTCATTTCATCTTTAAAAAGACCTGGCACTTTTTTGTTCTGGACTGGTAACAAGTATTTATAATCGGCACTATAATTACTAGTATCAAAATAAGACAAAAAGTTTAACCTTAAATCTTCGAAATAGTCTTTTGTCTGTATATAATACACAAAACTATCTGTATCCGTGTAGCACATTTGTAAACGCTTACCCTATTGTTTTTTATATACTGAGTAATGGAAATCATACATATGGCTTTTAGATAACTCTAGTACAGCAAAACCGATGTATATTGGCTTGTCTAAATTTATGATGTCTGGTTTCAATTGGACAGCTATAAAATTCTCTGTAAAAACTGTAGCGCTATGAAAATTAGGGCTTGCGATCAATTTATCAGCCGAGATTTTCTTTTTTGTTTTGTTAGTATTGTCGGTCCACTGATTAACTAAGCGCACTTGTACCCTTTTCTCGGTATTCTCCAAAGTCTTACCAAATATACTGTTATTCATCAATTTGCAAAAGTCTTGTTCAAAAACAGACGTAGCCTTCTGTCGTAAATTTGTATTCATATCAATATATTGTTTCAAATACGGAGCTTGTTTGAATGTAATAACTCTATGTATCTTTTGTAATTTTAGACCATGTTTTAGACATGTTTTCAAATGCATATAATGGATCACATAACAGTATTTGTCATATAAATTAGGTACAAGTTTATATTGTGTGCCTCCTGGTGGTATACATTTTTCAGGACAAAATGGTAGATCGTTATGTTTATCATGTAGATGTTTTGGATAAATAATATCCACTTCAAGGATATAGCCAATTTCTGAATCATTAGGGACTTCTGTAATATTTAAAACACTTATTTCATGATTTTCTAAAAATCTAAAGTTTGATAAAGGCAAATATTGGCACATGCTGTAACCATATCAGTTATTACAGTCGATATAAACAAGGTATGAGTCCAACTGGGATGGTTCATAGTCCTGTAAGTATTTATTATTAGCTTTAGCATACCGTTGGGAGGTCATACACACTCCTCCTCTGATTCCGGATTGAATCATTTTCAGAATGTTAAAGTCATCTATGAGCTCTAATTCTACACCAGTTTTCAAAACCATTGCGTCAAATGATAAACTTGGAGTAGTTAAATAAAAAGCCGGGTCGAGGTCATAGTGTTGCTTGCAAGTAGAACGAAACTTTTCAAAAATATCGGTTAACAGAAGAACATCTGTTTGTAAATAAAGGTCCGTATACTCGCCTAAATTTTTTATATTAAATTGTTTCCAAACTAATTGTGCATGCTCATAGTCTTCTCTGAAAAAGGTTTCATTAGTCAGTGAATTGTAAAAAAAATCGATACATGGAAGACTTTTTTCCTCAAAACTTTCCCATTTATTCATATACTCATAGGGAAACACACCTTTGCGCGTAAGTAATTGAAACTCTTTTTTGTTACAAAAATATTTACGTAAATGAAGAAAGTCGCGTTTCTGCAGAGTTTCAGTTAGTTTCTCTAAACTCGTACCTAAAAATTTAAAGGAATCCACGAAACGAAGTTGAAAATACTCGTTCTCGATTGGAATAAATTAAGTAATAGAAATATAGTTTTCCTTGGTTTTAGGAATAACTTTTACTGCTCCTGGCGCCTCACCCAGTTTTTTTATAAATAAATGAGAATCATAACCAGACAGATTATGAAAAAATATGGGTACAAAACCAGGTCGTTTATATTGTAAATTGCATAGGTTATGTGCTGCACCACGATAGGCTCCTGTAATGTGACAGTGGTCCCGAACCCGATCAGAGAATAGAAAATGATTACATATGTGGCATAGTTTAGCATTCAAAAAGTTTAACTCGTCTTTTTCGTTGAATATTATTGGAGTATTTGTGGTTAGAACTTTATGAATTCTGCCAACATCTTTATAGATTGCATCAATAAATTTGTCAACACAATCGGTTCCGCGATAAGAGACGTAATGATTGTAGCTTTGATCTATATTACTAACAATGTAGTATGCAAAGGCAGCTGGTACATGATGATGCAGAGTAGTCGTGTTAGGCGAATGGTTAGTGTCTGTATTATCATTATCACTAATATCTGAGGATTGTAACAACGATTCGAAATCGGCATATATTACAAATGGACAATTCTGTTTCCGATTGAAGTTTTTAAATTTAATAACTGTTCCTTTTTCTGGTAAAACTGTAACTACTCCCGTACACATGTGATTGGATAGTTCATCCTGTTTCATAAAAAATAACAGACAGGTGTCGCAAAAATATATCTTACTATTATGACTCGTGACTTGTTTACGCACAAGACGACTCAAATCTTTAATTAAAACATAATGCGGTGGATGGCTGCCATCGTCCAATAAGAGCAAATGTATATTTTTCCTATTTGTCTGATCACGGACAATCTCAGACTTGTAAAGAGGACCTATTACAGTTTTATTATTTTTCAAGCCAAAAATTGTTATTGATATCTTTGGATTGTTCTTTTCAAACACTCTGATGTCATCAAATGTGACAGGAAAAGACATTTGAGAAATATTCAATACGTCGCGATAGTTAGGATACGATGAAACTCGTTCAGGGTGGTTGTTAGAAGGATACAACGCCGCTGTCACACTCCATAAAAAGCAACACTGGTCATTGTTTTGTATATTTGTACATGCTTTCTTGACTTTAATGCATTTTGGCAGGTCAACGTAGCTTGATCCTCGCAGTGGTTGATACTTGTTTACGTTAATCTCTAAATGCGAGTTATTAACAAAAGCCCATCCACTATCACGATCTTGAAATTCCTCAAACTTTGTCTTGAGACAACTCACGGTCTCGCGAAACAGTGATTCAAAATCATAACTTAAGTATAAAATTTTATTTTTAGTTCCAAAGGACTTAATTGATTGACTGTTATCTTTAAACATTAAGAACATTCCAAAGAGTTCAAAATTTACTTTTACGCACTTGTGTTTTGTAAGAGATTCATCTAAAATCCATTTTATGTCATTTTTAACCGAGTTCATAAATTCATCTACAGATCTCAAACTTCGATCGTCTTTTGTCGATACACGATATGTTACAATACGCTTCAGAAATGCTGATTCTACTATTTCAATGTTATCTCTTAGAGCTTTGCTAGAATTAACTCTTGTTTTGTGTGCATTGCTTCGAAGATGGCCTACCCAATTTATTTTTTTTACAGACGTGCTACACGGAACACAGAAAGGCATTGTGAAATAATAATGTTATACAAACAACAATAAATACCAGGTGTTTCCTGTATCACGAACAAAAGTAGTTAAGTTTGAGGAGTGGAGCTCGTATTAAATTTATTTATTCCTGTTGCAGGAAACACCCTGTATATATCCTAATCTATTTTTGACACTATAACCCGCCGACGACGAGATAATTATTTTTATTAATAGTACATCGTATTACCAAGAATGCAACGACAATCGAATGTGTAGTAATTAGTACTAACACGTAAATAGGCGAGTTGGTTAACCAACAGTACAAAAGTTAATGTATTTAAACGATATTTATATTTTAGAAATCTCTTATTAAAAAAAAAATACGAAAAGCAGGATTAATGACCCTGTTTGACTAATATTTTTTGGAATTAGTATAATAAACGGGTTCACAATCTTCAAAGATATGGAAAGCTTCACCCATGAATTTTTGTAATTGATTCCACTCAGAGGAATTTTCGTTACTTTGTAATTTGACCGCCACTAACGCTTTTTTATAGCGATCTTCAGGGTTGGTCTTCAGAAAATCATCTACATTATACACTCTAAGATCTATATAAAATTTACCATCCGTAATCCTACTACGCCGAGAGGTACCCGCAGACACGCGACTTGTAAATGATGACGTGGTCTTGATAGTTTTCGATTCGTCTCCGAGTTCCTCCTCCTCTGCTTGTATGATCTTGAATATATCCGTTGTGACCGAATTCTTGGAAGAACTGAAATAAATAAACGAAAATGTTATTACGAGCTAACACATTTAAAAATAAAATAAATAAAATATCTTTATTTCGGAAAATTAAACTTCCAAACACAATTAATTACACTCATACAAATCATCACAAATTTAAGTCTCAATCATCATCATCATCATCATCATATCAGCCGAAAGACATCCACTGCTGGACATAGGCCTCCCCCAAAGAGTGCCAAAGTGACCGATCCCACGCCACCCGCATCCAGCGGACACAACAAGCGGACAGTCTCAATAATGAAATTAATTTAAAAAGCAACAAATAAGTACCTGGAACCGGAATTCTTGGCTTTACTGGTTGATGCTGCGACCTTGCTATTTGCTTTTCTCTTTTTAGCAGCTGGCGATGGCGATTGTCTTTGATGTTCGACGAAATTCAAATCAGACCTAATGAAATAAAAAATAAAAAACATAAATATTAAACAAAGCTGGGAAACCGTGGCAGCCTAAAGGTTTAGACGCATGACCTTCGAACAGTGGGTTGAGGGTTCAAACCCGAACTATACCGATGAGTTTTAGGAAACTTATGCATGGAATATAATTAGATATTTACTATAGGCATTCGGTGAAGGAATACATCGTAAATTAATCTGTATAAACCAGCTAAGAAAGTCAAAGGTCTCCAACCCGCACTGAGATTTTCAGTGAACGAACTTACATAAACCAACTAAGAAATTTAAAGTTAAAACGATCAAAATATTAAGCGCAACTGTTGAAAAATCTAAAAATAATTGAATTACCTTGATGATGAGGTCCTTTTCTTTATGGTCTTTTTCTTCGGCTCTGGCGAAGGCGTACGCGCATGTGTAGAATATTCAGAGTCAGACCTTCAAAAACGAAACAAAAATTAGTCATATAGTTTTTTAAACATATCTTCACAAATACGATTTATTTGAGTAGGTACTTACTAACATTTTAAATGAAGGTCACTCAACAAAGAAACACCGAGAACTTCGAGGCACTTCCCGAATATTTAGGAAATAAATGGATACAAACTGTATGATTGTTCGTTTTATAATAAATTAGTTGATGATTCAATATTTTTCCGAAATATATAATTTTATCATAAGAAGCAAATCATAGCATTCCACTTTAAACCGTAATGTACCCATTATTCACCGATTGTAAAAATAAACAGATTACTCACAAAACTGTACATCATTCGGTTACAATGTGTAATTAACACAAAGAAATGCCGCCGAAGTATCGAATTATCGAATGAAGCCGACGATTACTACGTTGCAACACGTGTAAATAACCTGTCACAACCAGTTCTTGTCTATTTAGTCGAAAAACATTTTGAATTATATCAACATTACTATCATATTCTTTAGTTCATCTCTGAATTAATATTTTTTAAACGTATATAAAAACAACTAAGAAACAAGCCTTCTCACGAAATATCCATCGTAATCTACGAGAAAATCAAACATTTAATTTCAAGCCCCTATAGCAGCCATTGTTTACGTTTCTCCTTAATAGATGCAATTACCTATAACACATGTATGCATTAATTCTTTACATTACTAAATTAAACAAAATAATGTATTACAACATAACCCGCTTATTTAGAATGTTGGTTAAATAGTATCATGGTACAAGGTGAATAAACAGAGCGTAAGCATTTTTAAAGATTCACACGCCGACCGGCATTACGATTGTAATTTAACACTTTGCGATTAACAAAACAGAAACGTCATTTCTAATCATAGGTTGATGCATTGAAGAAAACACGTTTATTCATTTTTGTTATTTTATGCATATGGAAATATAATGTAAGTTAGTCTATTAATTTACCTACATAAAATATCTTCTCTTACACAACTCCATTAACACTTGTCTACAGGAAAGATAATTTCTGTATAACCTATTAGTGTTACTTTTGATACTTATATTAAGATTATCGAGTAGGTATTTTGTTCATAAAATCAGGTATGAAATGAATTAGAAATCATATTTATAAACTGAACAAACATTTTAGAGGGTCCACCTGCAAAGGTTGAAACAGTAAACCGTTCATTCAATTTATTCTTTGACCTGATATTACTTATCGTCATGCGGTCGACTAGCTATCCTTTCGCATGAGCTGTCTTTCGTTTGTTTATACAACATGCTTGAAGTCTGACAAGGATGAAGCATACGTTCGATTGGTTACGTTTTAATACGTAGTGAGTGTTAATACGTACAGTCAACCAATTTGATACCCAAGTGTACCTATAATTATTATGTTTACTGTAATTCTTCATATCTACGTCACATAAATTATCCAATCAGATTGCGAGGCCTGCATCGCGCTTACGAAGTTTTTGTGATCGGTTCATATATATACAATTTCATTGATAGAACTGTCGGAGTGTCTATAGCTATACCGACCGATAGTTCATAGTACTCCTACCACTTAACATGTTGCGAAGCCTGGCCAGCTTTGTGATAATGACTTGGTAACGCGGTGGCGTATGCATACGATGCTTGGTTTTAATAACCCTAAGATGGGCAGGGCTAGTATGCACAACACACTACAACCCGGTGGGGGTAAACACAACACGCGGTGGCGTTGATATAGTATTTGCTTGGTTTTAATAACCCTAAGATGGGCAGGGCAATTACTATATCTCACACAACGAGAAATCTGTTACTATACACGGTCGGTAGTTAACGGTGATCTCATCCATACTTCTCACGTCAAAGTTTCTGGCCAATTCTGCGATGTGATTAGTGTGTCAAACACCGTAATAATCCTGTTAGCCCAGCACAGCTAAAAGCTCAATATTACCCAAGTCTGGCTATGATGGTGCATTACGAGATCTGGTTCTCCAAGAACAAGATCTGGCGGGTTGCGATGCTAGCTAGCACCCGTTGTGGCCTTTTGCATTTTTAAACTTGCATCTTTTTGTTAAATGAGTGCTAAAAGTCCGTTAATGCACTTGAAGTTCTGTTCCACTGCAACGGAGTACGAACTGTGAATCTGATACTATCCTAAACATGCATTGAGAGTTTGCATCAGATTATTAAACACGATGCCAAACACATAAATTAAACGAATCCGTCGGTTTGTCTGATGGCTACAGCGTTTATCTTCAATACGATGAATTAAAGCAAGATATATTATATACAACTGTAACTACTATTTGTATTCTGGTCCACATATGGATTCTACCCCACTCATGATTGTAGTTGGGTATTGGGAGGAACTGGACCGCGTCCGCGAAGTGAAGCGAAGCGAAACGAAGCAGTGGTCCAGAACTCCCAATACCTAACTACTAATGTCAGATGGCAGTCGCTTTCGTAAAACTAGTGTCTACGCCAAATCTTGGGATTAGGTGTCAAAGCGGACCCCGGGCTTTAGGGGCATTACCGGGAATAACGCTAGGAGGATGATCACAAATTAAACACAAAAACTAAATGAAAAATTTGCAAATGGCCTAGATGTTTGTAACATATCTTTTCTCGGGGTACCTTCAAGGGACATGTCATTGAAATGAAGCACCAGTTAACTTGACACTATTTATTCCATGGAAAAATTACCTCGGCTAGACGGTAGAGTACACTCATGGGGTTTGTGGGCTTACTGGTGAATCGACCAATTACTGTTTGCGTTTGCTGCTTTTGTAAAGTTTAAGGTTGGGTGCCGACCACAAGAAAAGGGGAGAAGGCAACCGACCTGCTGTCCGGTACTTTGACCGGGGAGCCTTTCTAAGGCTCGACGTCTCCGGCTGTCCCGGGATGATCAGCACGCTCCCACGGAGCGGCCTTTGAGCGGCCCTCGCTCAACAACCGACCTCAGAAATGAAGGTGGTCCCAGAAGACCCTGAAATTAACGTTTTTGGTTAGGTCTCTTCAAAACAAGGTTGGATTCGGTACGAGTACACCGGATGGAATCACTCTCTTACCTCAGGAGACAGAAGTCCTTGCCAAAAGCTAGCCAAGAGCTTCCAATCCTGAGGGTCTCGCGCTGCGTCTACCGGGGTGGGCAAACCCGGTGACTCCACAGAACCCCTGAAAATTTAATTCGGATCCTTTAGAAGGGACACTAATATGTGATTTGAAAACAAATTTTGGTTAAACTACTTACAGATTCCCAAAGAAACGACGGGTTTAATTTGGGATACGTGGATCCCGGAAATCAAAATTCTGTCAAGTGACACTTGCTGTCACAGCTCTTGACAGCCCAGAAGACCTTGCCACATACAAAATCCGATGCGGGTGTTCCAGCCCAGACGATCTTGCTAGAATTTAAACAGAATATTAAGAAATTGAACCAAGCTTCCAAACACCTTTCTGAAACGAAATACTATACAAACAGAATTTAAGAAGCGACAGAACGCCTCATAGTAGAACCGAAAGTGAACGACCATTTGGGAAGTGGCAACACTGGCGACTTACCTTTTTAAAATAAAGCCCGTGACAGAATGACAGGAGCACTTGATGCATACAGCCAGTTACTCGATGATCGTGCAAATCGATAATCGATAATAATAAATAATAAATTGTAAATAGCCCCGGAGGGTTGGAAAATTATATGTAACATGTTGTAGGTCGCCGTGACAAAGCTTGCGGCCCGTCCTGTGATAGGGTGGTATTCCACTTGTCCACGATCTTTGTCCAATGTGTATTTGCGGCTCACATTTTGCTTAAAGAGTGAGTGAGACGCAATGCACATTGAACAAAGCGTTGCGTGCCGGTGGTGAGTAAGGTCGCCAGAGCTCCCGAGGATGTACCGTGTTGCTGTTGAGAATTGAGAGTGAGAGACCAACGTAATTTCTAGCTGTCGACACAAGGAATCTTTAAATTAATAAAGAATCGACAACGCCCTTGTGATTCTTCTGGTATCGCAAGCGTCCATTGGCTATGGCGTCTGCTTAAGACGCTGTCAGCACCAAAATGCCCTTGAGGATTTGGGACAGCGCGCACACTGTCTATTTGTATCGGAGTAAACGAGAGCGAGGATTACTGGGCAGACCGGTTTTTGAAGAAAATATCAAATAAATATTGAAGTAAAAAAAACTGGGTTATTTGTCAAATATGACTCGTTAGCCGTTTAGGTATGAATATGTTGACTTCAAGTTTTTAATTGCAGACCCATACGTCAAACCAATAAAGACAGAGAACCGTTTAATGATGATTTTAAGACGAGTCTTTGCAATTATATTCTATCGAGCCGATTTCGTCTTTTTATGTATCGAGTCCGTCCACGGTCTTTGAAATATGGTGAATATTGAGATATATTTTGTTTGATGTGCTAGAACAAATAGTTTTTCTTGTCGAACTGCTTAAATAACACCAATTTCAACAAAATTAGGAGTTGTCAGCCTCGGCACACCATATACTCGTACTTGTTTATAATGTTTATCACTAACAGACTTTTAGCGGAATAGCAAAGGAACACATTGTTCAAGAAACGTATCATGGAATTCCGCAAGTTAACGTCTGATTCCATCAATTATTTAAGAGTGATTTCGTTAGGAAACAACATAAAAACATAAATGTATTCTTTGCGGTATTCCTTGGGAATAAATATTTTTCCGGACAAGGCTGAGTTATGTTCAGATTAAGTTAAGAACGGACCGATAGGATCCGAAAGGTATGTTTGACAATTGGACCTGCGCAGGTTGATTGCGCAACGATTTCCGTACGTACTTTAGGTACCTATTTACGGATTATTTAGGAACGGTATTTTTTTTCTCGTAAAGCTCTTTCAAAATTACTATGGATTTTTAAGGTTCTGTAGTCCAAAAGGAACTGTTATAGTTTCTGCCCATCTGTCCGTCCGTCCTTCTGTGTCTCGGTGACCCTACTACTAGAAATCTGCAATTGGGCATTGGGTAAATCAATCACGCCAACTACAATGGTAGGTTAAAATCTTGATTTCTAATAAAAATTTTTGGTTATGCGAGAACGTATTTTTTTTCTCGCTAAACCCGTGGGGTGGGGTATCGTTGGATAGCTTGTTCAAAAACATTAAAGGTTTTGGGATGTTAAAAACTATTTTTCAATTAAAGAATTTGGTTTGCGTGATATTGGGCATTAAATTCTTAATTTTTTGTAAGAGTCAATGCCCAGTGCTACCGGATAAATGGTTACGTAATGGCAATGTGAAAATTCATGGCAGTACATCATCATCGTCATTATATCAGCAGAAATACGTCACAAAAACTTTTTTTGTAACTTTATGTAACATACGAGTACTTACGTTCGAAACACATAATCAACGATTAGCATAAAACTATTATCATAAATTTAGTAAGCATAATGCTCAAATTATAATATAAAACTCATATATCATAACAACTTTTGCTACAACGTTTATTTATACACAGCATAAAAACGAATATCATAATTTCATACATTTATGATAAGTATTTGTTTTTATGCATCGGAATATTATGAAAACTGATCATTATGTTTTATGAAATTATGCTGTTTATTATAAAAATTGTTTTTATGCAAGTTAATCACGTAAACAAGTTGTAATTATGATGCCTAATCGTTTTAATGGAAAACGAATTTATAGAAATGATTTTTAGGGTACCGTACCCAAAGGGTAAAAACAGGACCCTATCACTAAGACTTCGCTGTCTGTCCGTCTGTCTGTCACCAGGCTATATTTTAAGAACCACGATAGCTAGACAGTTGAAATTTATACATGATGTACCTATTTCTGTTGCCGCTATAACAATAATTACTAAAAACAAAATAAAATGAATATTTAAACAACGTGATTAGTTTGCCGTTTTTATAGATAATGGTACGGAACCCTCCGTGCGCGAGTCCGACTCGCACTTGGCCGGTTTTTACTATACAAATTATTACACACTCCTCGAGGCACTGCACCGATGATGCTGGCAGCATTTCCTCGCTTAGTTGTACATGAATCGATAAAACGACTACAAGACTACTTCACGCAGTATGTGCACATCCCTAGCTTGACGGCCGCCATCTTGACGGTGGATCCCGCGCAAGAGTTCGCGTGGTCTGCACGGCTATCACGCGTCGGCGCGCGAGCTCTCTCGATTTTTCTCGCACTATCCGTCTCTTTCTTATTAGAACACTTAGAACTATAGTGCGAGAAAAATCGAGAGTATGTCGCGGCCGTCCCATGATAGACGTGCTATAAGTCAGGCAACAATTGCAAAACTACGTTATTTTCAGCATGAGTAAAGTACCAGTTATATTCGGTGCTGAGACCACTATCTTTACTTATTGTTTATCCTCTCTTATTGGCTCACTTTAAATCGTGTTAAGGACTCACCCTTATTACTAAGATCTAAGTAAGGCGTAAGCATCATCAAATAAACAAGCTAGGTACTTAAGTTATAACTACTTAAAGAAGAAGGATCGAGTGATATCATTATAATTTTCCATCATTCTTTCTAGTATGATAAATGACCTCTAATTCAAAGAAAGAAAAGCAAGATAAATTGAAATGAAAAGGACTCGATTAACATGCATCGCTAGGTTCCCTTACTGAGGTTAAAAGGAAAGATGGGAGAATTTAAATTTACGCACAATTAATACGCACAATACTTGATATGAAGAAAATAATTTGGCTAATAATACGTTAACCACTCTTATTATTTAATGAGGCCGACTTTTTATAAAGATGTCAATTGGAATTGGGGTCTTATACCTAGGACAGTAGAGGTGCTTTTAGAGTGGACTACTTTGATGCAATTCAGCTAACTCAAATAATTTCAAGTATAGATAAATATTAGGTGTTGTGAACGACTTACTTATTGAATAAAGGACATTCTTTCTAGTTTTCTTTTATATTCTAAACCCCGGTAACATGACATGTAGTCAACCATCGAGTGCATTATCAGAGATTAAATAAAAAAACCGGCCAAGTGCGAGTCGGACTCACGCACGAAGGGTTCCGTACCATTATCTATAAAAAACGTTTGTTATATGGGAGCCCCCCTTGAATATTAAATTTATTTTGTTTTTAGTATTTTTTGTTATAGCGGCAACAGAAATACATCATTTGTGAAAATATCAACTGTCTAGCTATCGCGGTTCTTGAGATACAGCCTGATGACAGACAAAACTGCAAAAAAAATCACGTTTGTTGTATGGGAGCCCCCCTTAAATATTTATTTTATTTTGTTTTTAGTATTTGTTGTTATAGCGGCAGTAGAAATACATCATCAATTTTTGTTTTTAAGCAGTAACGCTGCTAACAAAAATTCAAAAATTTTAAATCAAAGGAAAAACTTAAAAATGTAATGCTCCGAGCTGGATTCGAACCGGCGACCACAGGCATTCATGGCCCAAATATAATTTGAGACGTTGGTGCCGTTAAGAAGCCTAAGTCTTCTGGTAGATGTCGCTACACACGCCTCCCTAAGGCGCTGTATGAAGGAACTGATTGAAGGATTTGGTGCCCGAACCGGATTGTTCCGATAGCTCAGTTGGTTAGTAGCGACGGGCCATGAATGCCTGTGGTCGCTGGTTCGAATCCGGCTCGGAGCATTAAATTTTTCAATTTTTCCTGTGATTTAAAATTTGTAATACATCATCTGTGAAAATTTCAACTGTCTAGCTATCGCGGTTCTTGAGATACAGCCTGGTGACAGACAGACACACGGAAAGCGAAGTCTTAGTAATAGGGCGTTTTTACCCTTTGGGTACGGAACCCTAAAAATATCAGGCGACAATCTTACATGAGTCGAGCCAGCCTCATAATCATTTCATTATGGCTTGTGTTATGGTTGCTAGAAGACGATATATTTAATTAATATTAATACTCAAATACGTTGAAAACATTCAAGACTCAAAATTAAATATAAATTAAGGTCATACATTTCTTAGGTCTAGCAAATGTCACCTTTATTAATGACTTATGAGGTCCACTTTTATACAACATAATAATATATGTACATTTCATCGCCAGTTCTGCAATGTGTAACTTGAGACTATCACAAGCGTAAGCATTGTAGCTAGATACTAACAGCAAAATGTATAAGGGAATCAAGATGATATACGTTCGAAGCAATGCCAATGAATATAAAACCGTTTTACCAATAGAATAACTTTCTTTTTAAATGTATACGACTTTGATCTTACAACTAGTTTTCCAAGGGAACGCAAATAAATCGGAACAGCATTCATTACTAATGCATCATGTCCTGTTTGGTATAGTGACACATTGTTAAGGCAGATATGTTAAAGATAGTACTTGTCCAGTGGTACAGTTACAAATGTTAAGGGAACAGTATCAATCATGAACCATCTGTGTGCTACAAGTATAATTATATTAAATTTACTGAGTGCTACTCTATCCATCAATCCAAAAGACTATGACGTCACTACTGAACCAGGAACTCCGGCTACGTGGCAAGACACGTCACCTGACCAAGAACCTTGGAACGATCAGTCAGTCAACCCACAATACTACACCACCACTAAACCTGCGTCTTCTACGTGGATGATCGAGAGAAAGTCATCTGGTCAAGATTCATGGAACGTTAAACTGGACATCAACTTTTCCGAAACATTGCCCAACCAGCGGAAACCTTTGAGAGCAGATGTACGAGTAAAATACGAGGTCAGGATTGACTTCTCGGACGCTGAACGAAACGCCACTAAGGAAGATGTGGAAGCGAGACTAAAGAATCTTCCGATTGACTATATTTTGCGCAGTATCATGAAGAATATTAACACCAATTTGTTTAAGGACGATGAGAATCGTGTGAACAATTTGAGCAAAAAACTTGTGAAAAATGATATCGATTATACAACTTACAAAACTTCTGAAAATTTGGACTTGAATCCTTATTTAGGTACTAAATTGAATGAAGATTTTATGGAATATTCTACTGACGATGTGATACATGAGATCCATGGAGGTAATGAAGGAGGACGAACTCAAGAGACAGAGTTCCCAGTCCCAACTGCAGAGATCATAGATTCAGTGGATGATTGGAAAACACCCTGCCAAATATATACAGGGAAAGCTTGCACGGGATTTCGAAGTGACCAGCAGTATGTCTTCATTCCAAATAACATTACGATGTTTACACTAGAAGTCAAGCTACAGAAAGCTTTAAAGGTGTTACAAGAATCATCAGACGTCAGTAGTGAGTGCATGGGACACGCTATACATTATTTATGTCACTCCACTTTTCCCAGGTGCACAGATCTACAAAAACAAGACGACAGCTTTTCATCAGATCAGTATCTGCAGTCTACTCAATGGTACTCTAAAATAGAGGCGCAGACGTCACGCATCTGTAAAGAGGACTGCGAAGCATTACGTAATGACGTTTGTCGAACCGAGATTGCTATCATGAAACAACATCCTGACATAGAGATTCCTCCTGAATTAGAAAACTGCCAAGACTTGCCTATAGATGATCACGATTGCCTCTCACTTGGTATACCACATTTACCAGCAAATCACAAGTGTTTTGTATGGTGACGGGAATGGTTACGAATATCTGGGGAGGGCCCGTACTAGCGTCAATGGTTTCGACTGCTTGAAGTGGACTGAACAGACTCAAGTCAACGTTTGATTATCCATATTTGGAGAAACAAAGGAACTACTGCAGAAATCCAGGAGGTACCTTGACCCTACCTTGGTGCGTAGTGAAGAACCGAGATCAGATGGAAGTACAAATTTGTGACATCCCGAGGTGCTCCTTATGGGAGTACTTGAGGCAAGGGTAAATTACATATCCCTAACGTAATAAGTTTTTAATACATAATAAACAGAATATGAATTGATTTATTTTATTATTTTACTGCCACATTTCTACCTCCTGTTGTCTAATGTATTGACAAGAAAGTTGTAAGTATCTACTTTGATTATTTTAACAGTTGTTACAACAAGTATTCTAGTGTTATAAAAAGTATTTTAATATTAATGGCACATCGTGAGGATACCTGCATACATCCACGAAGAAATTCAAAGGTGTAAGTGAGTCCCCAACCCGCATTAGGCCAGCGTGGGGACTACTCTCCATGTCCGTCTGTCCGTCTATCCGTCCGTCCGTCTTCGGCTTAGCTCGGTAACCATTACTACTAGAAAACTATGATTCGGCATGGGTATATAAATCAATCACGCCGACAAAACAGTGCAATAAAATATTATATATAATGGGTTTCCTAAAACCATTTTTCAAATCAATGATTCGTTTGCGAGTTTTTGGCCTTTACAGCCCTAATTTTTGTTGGACTCATGTGACTATTGTTACGACTGTTTGTTTTTTTACCTTGCCCCCCGAACCCCCCTTTCCGGCTCCCTTACCTTATTAAGTGCTGGTCAAATAATAAATAGAATAGCTTGTTTTTCCTTGCGAATCGGTCATAATACCAGCCTATATTGTCATAAGTTATGCATACCTATCAATTCTTATGACTAAAAATAATTATGATCTTCAATATAATGACTAAAACTTGTATACATGCTGATCAACATTATGGTTAAACAAAATATGAGTAATATGACATAGTACAGTTATGACAATGATAGTATTATGCGCAGAATTATTAATGACAAGACTTTTATGCGCAACAACTTTATGCGTAAAGTTGTATGGCTTTCGAAATTATGACGAGAGTCATTATGCGACTAGATGGACACCCGTTGTATGACTATAACTATGAAGAGTTCCCAGGACGATTGACACAGTAGGTCGGCTCCCCATACAAATGTAGTTTGGTTCTCATTTTAAAACGGCGTGCTTGAAGAACATGAAACTTTGTATACCTACGCAATGGGATCTGCCACATCTAGGTAACTAGTAGAAATTGTAACAAAAAATTCGGCCAAGTGCGTGTCGGGCCACGCGCAGTGTAGGGTTCCGTAGTTCTTTCTTAGTCACATCGACACGCGCGCAAACTACGAAATGGTTGCGTCGGCCGAATTTGTACGAAAGTTGGCCTTACTAAGTACATTTTTAAGTTGGTCTACTATTACTAGTTATGCCTACTTAGCTGTGACAGTTGTACAGCTTGTACATGAGCATCTGGCACTGCAGATGAGAGGGGCCTACCTCTGCACAGCGCGGCGGCATGTCATCTCGCTCATATTTGGAACAGCCTCACTGGGGAAGTATATCCACCTTCCAGTAGACCGCAGCCAGAATAAAATCACTTGCTTTGTGGGTATTTAGTGTTGTGTTTCTGGTGGTCAGTAAGTTCGCCAGAGGTCCTGACGAGGTGCTGTGTTGAGAGTATGGACCCTGCATTTGGTTCTAGCTGTCACAATGTATCCTCCAATCAATAAAGGGACAGCAGCGCTTTTGATTGTTTTGGTGTCGCTAGGGTCTATAGGCACGGTGTCTGGTAACTAGTTACCATCAGGCCCCTATTTCACAATCTTGACAATTGTCACCTGACAACGACAATTCTCCGTACATTGCTGGTTCCTCAAGTAACCTAGCTTACCTAGCAACCACCTTAACATCTAGAATTGTAAGTGACAGCTGAGAATTGTGGCACATCGACAATTGTCGCCTGACACTGACAATTCGACTTACATAGCTGCGTCGACACGTAAAGTTGGTTGCTGGACAGCCTGTTGACGCCGCAATGTACGTAAAATTGTTATTGTCAGGTGACAATTGTCAAGATGGTGAAATAGGGCCCAGGATGTTAGTGACCGTCGTAGTTAAAAGATTACTACCAAGTCAAGTGAAAACTATATTTAAATGCCGCGGAAAACTTCAGCCTTAATATAACTCTGATGGAAGCAGCGGGGGCCACGTGGAAACTTTTGGAAAATACTCATTATCGTGGGCTTTATGTTTTTAATTGCTCTCCGGGACTTGCCCGATTCCCGGGACAAGTTTTAATTATGATACTTTTAAACGAAGTTCTGTATAGATTCTTACAATTCACCACACTACGTGCATAAAGTAAACATTACTAGGTGTACAACAGTGCGTTACCAGCCCGGTTGTCTAAAGTAGGGTAAATAGTCGCACTTACGCATCAACACATATACACACATATACATAAACAATCACATATGGTAAGTGTATGTATGGCTACATACACTTACCACAGTCAATAAAACCTAAAAATTTACTCAAATAGAAATATTTGATTTTTATACCGTTGTTATTATTTTTATGTAAAGTTTTTGCGTATACTACTTGTTTACTCTTAAGTCGGTCAACCCAGCAACCGATGCATATTACAAGTTGCCATGGCATTGTTCAACATAAGTATTCTTTCGTTTACTTTATTCTTGTATTATTTAAACTATGTACTCTCTTAGATTTAAGTTCACTTACACTACAATTATTATGTGATTGCATGTTAAAGCATAATCATTAAGTGATGCTTATATAAGGTCGGAAATCGGTCTAATCCCAATAAGGTCTAGTTTGCCCTCTGGGTTGGAAGGTCAGATGGCAGTCGCTTTCGTAAAACTAGTGCCTTAGCCAAATCTTGGGTTTAGGTGTCAAAGCGGACCCCGGGCTCCTTTCAGGGCATAACCGGGAATAATGCTAGCAGGATGATTACTTATATGGAGTTGTCAGGACAGACCGTGATACAGTGTACGGGGTCAGTTGACACTTACTTTTAGTTTTCACCCTAGAAACTAGCCCCCTCAGTAAGCTCAATATGGCTTGTGTTATGGATACTAGACAGCAATATGTTTCATAGATATAAATATATAAATATAGGGCTGGTGGGCCGCAAGCTTGTTTGCCAACGGCGTAGAATAAAAAAAAACATAGAAACCATCCAAGACTCTTAAACAAATATTCATCTTCATCAGACAAATATTTGCCCTTACCAGGATTCAAACCCAGGACCTTCAGCACCGTAGGCAGCGTCACTAGCCACTGGACTGACCGGTTGCCCGTCGGTTTGTGTATTCCGTTAATTTCTCCTTCATTTCGTATGATTGACAGAATAATACAATTAAAACAATTGAATTACTGTAACACTGTGTAACGACGTGAACCCTTAATTAGAACCAATTCCATAAAAAAGTTAATACGAAACAAATTACAAAGACTCTCGAAACATACACCCAAAAATAAACCAAAAACTTTGAATTGAAAATCCATTTCAATATCTTGAACAAACAAACTTCCCAAGTAATTTAGCCTATTATTGGGATCCGGAGATCAAAGAGCTTGGGGGCACAATAAAGCCTGATAATCGAGATAGTCTTTGGACCTGTTAAGTTCTGAGACGATTTTGTCATATTAAATATATTAGACAGTAGTATAGTAACGATGGCTCCCACGAGATGGCTTCCCAGGTAGAGGTAGACCGAAAAGGAGATGCATAAACGGCGGGACGACCTTGATACGTTTTGTACATAATGGCGAACACTAGCACAGGACCGAGACGAGTGGCGGAAAAAAGGGGAGGCCTTGGCCCAGCAGTGGGACACAATATAGGCAAATAAAAAAAATAAAAAAAATCATAACGATAAGCTGGAGTCGGTCGACCAATATGTATATCTTGGACATATTCTATCCTTTGAAACAGAGAATCAACATAAAGAGATCTCCAGCAGAATACACCTGGGTTGGGCGGCATTTAATAAACTGAAGTTCCACAATGCCTGAAGACTCGCCTCTTTAATCAATGTGTACCTACTGCCCACCATGACTTACGGTGCCGAAACATGGACGTGGAGATACCATTACCAAACTCAAGTGGAGCTGGGCAGGACACCTTGCCAGGCAGAATGATGGTAGGTGGACCAAAAAGGTGTCAGATTGGGGGCCACTTACAGGTAAAAGGAGCGTCGGCCGTCCACCAGCTCGATGGGTTAACGGTATTAAGGAGATTGCGGATCACTTCTCGATAAGATTAGCTCAGGATAGGGACGGGTGGCGTACTCGAAGATAGGCCGATGCTCAGCAGTGGGCGATTACGGGCTGATGATGATGATGAGTATCATAACTAGAGTCTGCGGCCTTTAGATCTGCGGTCTGTTGAAAATGATTTCTAGTCTACACTGTTTCTAGAAGAGTTTGTACCAATTAAAACTTTCGCAGCCAAGAACCCGTCTAGAGGGCGCTTACGCCGCTTTCTTCTACCTAGCGGGGACACCAGAAGATCGGCTTCGAGTGTATAGCGTTTCGTCGATTCCGTGGTTTTCCTCGTATGTAGCGGAAATTGCCTAGGTGCCCGCTAGTCGTGTTTTCGGCACTGAATGTGTTAAGTAGTATGTCATGAAAGCATACTTTATTTTTTCTGTTTTGGGGTCAATTTTTCTAAATAGTACCTATATGAACTCTTATACTAACTTACTTCTAAAGAATCCCAACACATTGTGTAAGACATTACAAAAACATGATACCTAACTGAATAGGAAAATAACAACATTGACATAGGTACTTAACCCCTCGTACGCTTAGACACGGATCCGTGCCAAGCTTTTGAACCTATAGATTTCAATCTCAAGGTTATATATTGCTTAGCCATTTTGGACATCCGCATACGAGGGGTTAGTTAACATAGGTACTAAAAATATCCTTTTTAATGTATTGCTCGACTGATGCGCCGCGCCACGTCAAATCAGACTTAAGATGTAATACTATATATCAACTGTTCTGTGGTTTAAGTACGGATTTGTCTTACTACTAGCTATACACTGTGATGTCGTTTTATCACTTATCAGTAACACGCAGCAATTTTTAGTTCAGTGTAGTCTAGGAAAACGTGAACTTTTACCGAACTTTAATTGGTGTTCTATATTGGCGTTTCGTTGGACATATCTATTATTACAAGCTTTTATTTCATTTTGCACTGTTGTATCTTCTCCTTTTTGACTACGGTACCCTAAAAAGCACTCAGGTTTTATGAAAAATCTTTTGATATTCACTTGTTTCTATTATATTTTATAGCAACATTAACTAGTTTCCGATCTAGATATAGCGAATTCCATTGTGTATATAAAATGAGAACAAAATTACATTTGTATGGAAAGATGACTTGAGTCAACTGTGCTAGAAACTTAAGACGAGATGCGAATAGCAAAGCAACTCTTAATTGAAGTAACGACACTATGATTTGTGACGTCATCGTGATTAATGACGAGGTTAATTAATTATAATTAGCAAAATGTCCTGTTTTGATGGAGCTCTCTCGGTTAATTAACCCTGGTTAAGGAATAAGAGATTACTGTATTATTTTACCCGTAGCACGAGGATAATACAAGGTATAATTTAAGGTTAATTTATTATTGATGATAATTAGCAGCTTACTATTGTATCAGGGGAAAAAATGTGACGTAACTGGCAACCGAAGAGCCTACGCATCAGCATTGCAATAATTTAGAGAGGAAATGCCGCCAGCATCCTCGGTACAATACCTCATGGGCCTCTTTTAGATTTAACTTGGTTTTAATTTTTTTTTTTTTGATTAAGGCAATAGAGTCGGAGCTAATCGTCCCGAAAGTCACTAAAATTGTGTCCCCGCCCCCCTCCCTCTAATTATTGAACCATATATTTTAAAAATATGAAAAAAATCTTATTAAATTATTTCAGCGAAAATTGTTTTGAACAAGATTAGTTCAAAGCTTTTCGAAATATTTTCCTTAAAGAAAAGAACGTAAGTGCAATAAGATTTCAGTAACGATATGACCTTTTTAACAGACACGGAACCCTTGTTGTGCGTCGTCCAACACGCACTAGGCCGCTGTTCTTGAATTTAATTAGTTTTTGATGGGATGTCAGTTCCAACTTAAACTATTTTACTTTTCTTTTAGGGTCGCTATTCTTAACCTAATGTTGTTTAATATGATAAGGGATGGAGTCACCCTGTACGCAAAACATTTGACTGTGTTGTATGTTTTCCCCATGTCCGTCTGGCCTTCCGTCCATCCGTCTGTCCGTCTCTTCGACTTCGCTCAGTAACCATTGCTACTAAAAAACTGTAATTCGGCATGGGTATATAAATCAATCAAAACAGAAGCGGCGCCTCCTAACGGGTCCTTGTAAGCACGCGGTTAAAATGGAATGGTATATGATATATATGATATATCTACTACAACGGTGGCAAACGAGCTAACGGCCCGCCTGATCGTAAGCAGACACCGTAGTCTATGGACGCTTGCAACTCCAGATTAATCACAAGCGCGTTGCTAACTCTTTAGGATTATTTGACAGAATAAGACCCATATTTAAGGTGCAACATCACTGACGAATTCCATACAATTTTCGTTCGGACTAGACGTCTAATCTACCGATATCAGGAACTTGAAATTGTAATATTTAGATAATACATGACCCTCTTCTCCCGCAGTTTGAATAAATACACGTACAAACCAGTAATATTCAAAATATAGCCATTTGAAATTCATAAAATTTTACTCCGAGCCTTGTATGTGTGCGTGAGTTAGACACTGTCCGTGTAAATGACATGGCCGCGTCACATGACAGCACGTGGCCCAAAACCTTCACTAGATGTCTTTGATATCAAATCAAAATTAGTTAGACAGCGGGGTCAATAGTAGTAATTATATTCACCAGACGGCGACACCATCGTACAATCCCGTTTTTTCTGGTGAAAGAGACGGCATTCATTTTATATTGCTACGCTACTCATTTTGGTAATGACGTAAGAGCTATGTCATTTGTTTATTGATAGAACGAATTTCTAAGAACAATGTATGAAGTTCAATGGTTTGCCTTTATTCGTGATTATTTATTGAGATTGCCATGAACAATAACCTAAAGTCCACGCAACGATAATTATGCATACATTTTGCGTCTTATTAGAAAGGAGTAAGATACAATATGGAAAAGTAATCTGTGCCACCGGCCGTATACATATGTATATAGGATTTGATCAAATGAATTTGCAACTTGGATTGATTAGTTTCGATTGAGTGAATGTTAATTAATGTAGCATTAAATATAACAGACAAATAAATGTTTTCTTTCTTTCTTTCTTTCAATTGTGCATTTGGAGTGAACTTGTTAAATTTAAAACGTTCGCTTAGTCGACTACACAGTTGACAGTAAAATAACTAACTACTGCAACCTATATATGAATCGACTGTTCAAGTGTTCAACTACCGGAGATTAGATTACCGGACATGTCAATTAACTAATGCCTGTTCCCAATAATCAGTCCAAGGATAGTTTTCCTTACAAGCATTTTGACAGATTATTAAAATGTGTCAAATGTCGGTAAGGAAAACTATCAGTGGATTTATAATTGGTAACCGGCCTAAGTCACAAGTAGTCTTCTTTATAAAATGTTGTGAAGGGTAGAATTATATACTCGTAGGCATTCTTCGGTGCAGGGACTGATGTCGGTTACGACCGGTGGCTAGGCAGATACGAGACCGGTATTCCATTAATTGGGTACGGCACTGTTATATTGTAAGGTTTAGCCGCGCAGCGACAACACAACGGTGCCCCCGCGACCAGCAGTTAGAAATATTGGTTACCGGTATTTATTGCCTAGTGATACCTTATAATACCGGTTCCAAACAGGTATTACTCCAAAACAGTTTTTTTTGTTCTTATGCGGGTCGAATTCGCACCTTTACATCTTTTATGAAACCGTTTACGGTACCGGAAAAATTAACCGTAACCGTAGTTTTATGGTAGTAAAATATAAAGGTGCAGCTAACTATCGAAATGGCCCGGAGAAAACTGATGTACGTATTTAATTTTTTTTTTAACGTTCATATAGGGAATACAAACCGCCATCTTGGAATCCCGAAATACCGGAATCCCGGACCGATTTTTCCACTAGTCTAATACCGGAACTGAAAAAGACCAATATCGAATTACTTTTTAAACCTACTAATATTATAAATGCAAAATTTTGGATGTTTCTATATATAGATGTTTGAATGTTTGTAACTCGATCACGGCTCAACCGATTTAGATGAAATTTTGCACGAAGATAGTTTAACCGATTCAACTGGAATAGAGCTGAATTTGTTTTGTTTCGGGCAATTTTTAAAACAAACGAATGCCAACTCTATTTCCGACACAACACAATTCCAATGCCATTTTGTATTGTATGCTGGGCCTTAAGAGAAGCCGAGATTAAAATAAAGGATAGTTTTTATCCCGGGTCCATGGAGGCGGAAACTGGTTTTTAATAAAAAATATAATAACTTCATGCAATTGTAAAAAAAGGAACGCATAATCAAGTTAAGTATTTACATTTATTTGAATAATTTTATTTGTAATGTCTGTGCTCCATTCTTTTTCTACCGAAGAATAATCACTTTTACGCTCTAATGATGATAGTGGTAGGAGCATAATTTGAAATGTTCGAAGGTAAAATAGGCTTCCGCTAAAACGGACAACTTTTATGAATGAACGTAGAACACCGTGCTCGTAAATAGGGAATTTAGGTAATAATAAATACCTCGTCTTTTTTACTGGTGAGTTTGTTATTTTTTTCACAAAAACGTAGTTTTTCGGGTTGTTAACCCATTATAAAAACGTTAGTTGACATAAAACTTTCTTAAACTTTTGGTTTTTTAAATAAATGTAAAAAAGAAATGTTATTCATTTACTCTTACTACAACAGGTTCAGGGAGGGAAGGTGTATTTGGGTTTCACATGCCGTATCACATACGCGCTGATTCTATTGTATAGACAGTTTCCAAATACACCATCGCTCCCTGAACCGATAAAAGCAATGTTCGCAAACAGCTCAATACTTTTTTTAAGTAAGAAGGTTGGTTTTGCTTTTGGAGATGAGTTTTTTTATTTTACTGTCGAGGCATAAGAGACGTGTTCAGATATTTGTGAGCACTCAAATATATCTGATGCCGACTGTACTTTTTGACGAACAAACTAAAAAAGCTGCAAAACTTCCAATAATGTAAATTCAAGTAATGCAGACGAAGTAGACGAACCAAAATTTGCGAATACGTAAAATAACAAATTATTATCCTATCTTATCCTATTATACTATTAAACGAGGAATACACACGATGATTCTTAATTCGTGATCAAGACAAGTTACATATTACAAGCGGCAGTCTCTTTCTATCAAAAGGTATTGAAAAGAGACTTCCGCTTGTAATTCGTTACTTGTAGCTTCGTGAAACGAGCCCCAGGAGTCAATTTTTCTAATTCTGTAATTGATACCAAACACGATTAACTCGAAGTTACCTAATAAATATAAATAAATAAATAAATATAAGTTGACAATCTTACACAAATCGACCTAGTCCCATAGTAAGCTCAGTAAGGCTTGTGTTATGGGTACTAGACGACGATATATATAATAGATATAAATACTTAAATACATAGAAAATATCCATGACTCAGAAACAAATATTCATGCTCATCACATAAATGTTTGCCCTTACCGGGATTCAAACCCAGGACCTCTTGCTTCGTAGGCAGATTCACTACCAACTACAACGTTCTTTCTTTTTCTGAATAAACCTGAACAAGGAATCACTTTATAATTCAAAATCATCGTCACCCTAACGGTATTTTGCAAAAATTTGACGTATGTGTGTTTGACGTATCTACTTAACTTCAAGAAATGTAGGGTGACCAAACATTCAGTGGATATTAGTGTTTACATTATCATTTAATTGAAGTAACTAAACAGTGATTTAATTGCATGAGACCTCATCCATTGAAATCCGTTTTGGCTGTTTATCAATATTTTTCGACTCCTGATCACGGATTAAGAATCATCGTGTATATACATTTTCGATAGGTATTAATATTGAAGTCCCGAAATTCCGGTATTGTGGTCCAATATCACATTTCAGTACCGGTATTAAGAATCATCCGATATTTAATGCCTTATACATATGTACATATATCTTTTTCGTTTTTGAGGATTATAATAATGACTTAATGAAAATTGGCATGGTCACCGTCACATGTCTGTCTTGTTTGACGTTTTAATTGCCGGGAGCATCCACCTGTCATAATGGCGCTAGTGGGTCGGTTGGCGCGGTTATAAATGTTGCGTTCATAAAAAAGTTTATTATTTGTCTTTACGGTTTGTTTTGTTTTATATTACTATTATTATAACTATTTTGTACGAGTGTAAAATATGTGTTACGCCGTGGAATCACCGGATGGTTCCATCGGAAGACCAGCGCTGGCCACCAGGCCAGCACAACGCTGAGATGGAACCATTTCGTGGCAATTTGTCTACCATTCTGTTTTTTTGATTTATGTACATGTATGTGCTGTTGCCATGAATAAATATGATTCTATTCTATTCTATTATATTCTATTCTAATGGATCAGCCTATATTACGTTCGACTGCTGGGCACAGACCTCCTCTCATGGACGAGAAGAAAAGCTTAAGAAAAAAAAACGGTATCATAAGTATACCGGTTTGGAAAAGGCATTATAAAAGTGTAAGTAAATACAGTAAAAAAACCGGTAACGATATGTATATCTACACGATTCCGGTTCCGGTACCGTTATGTTGGCGGCGCGGCTAACTTTTACAATATAACGCTATCGTAATGGAATACCGGTCCCATACCGGTATACCGTAACCGAAATGAGTACATGCTCGTGAATCTGCCTTTAAAAAATATATTTTCGGACAATTATTAAAAACTGAATCGATAACATATATCCATTATACTTAATTGAACGAGCGAGTGAGGCGAACGAAGTTTTTCATTTAAGCTTGGGCAAATATTCTTTCGTATGTCCGGCTGTCCAGACTTCTCCTCTACATGTTCTCAACCGGTTCTCGTGAAATCTTGTGAGCTCGAAACTACCAGAGACGCGGAAATTTGCTCTTAGGAGTCACCAGACCGATTTTAGAACAAATATAAACTGCATTTAATAAATTAACGGTCAAATCTCTCTAAAAACCAGAGTAACTTTTTTGCATATAAAATTTACTAAGCCTAAGTATATCGCCATGAACTCCCAGGGCCCTATTTAATAAACATTACAATCCTACAATTTTGTATAAAGGTGACATAGGTATTTGTAAAGATTTACTAAGAAAATCTTTACAAATATGTCACTTTTATACAAAATTGTAGGATTCTAATGTTTATTAAATAGGGCCCTGAAAGTTCATTCATCCATCACCACAGAAATATTTTTCGAAATCGAATCGTTCCGGTAGCCTAGCGGTTCAGGCATGCGACTGTCAAACGACGGCGACGGTCGTGGGTTCGACAGATAAGTTTCATCTCATATTTACCTAAACAAGATATTCAATAATTTTGTAAGGAAATGTCCACCTCTGAACATTAGTACCTACTGATGAATCTTTCATATAACTGTGAAAGCATCAAGCACACGATACATAAACGCGTGTTCAAACCAAAAAAGTAGAATTCTAATTTTGAATTTTGACAATCATCGAAAACAGTACCATATTGTCAAATGGTATATTTCTCTCTTTCCGACGCGCTCTCGGACGGGACTCGAGAGACTGGCCACTAACAGTTTTGATATACCTAAGAAGGAACACAACCAACAAACTCGCCCGTTATTCACAAAGCTCACCATATTCGTCCGGTGACGCAAAGTTATTACCAATTTTGAGGTCTAATTATTTTAGTCAGAGTTTACGGGCGAATACAAAACATTTTGTGAATAATATTTAGCCTTTCTAATAATTAGTCCTGCAAGTCAATATGGATATAATAGATCAAAGTAATATACTAAGTATCTTACTTTACGTACCTTATTCCGTATAATATTAGATTTTCTAGGGAACATATCTTCGTTTATGATCCTTTTAAAATACTGTACTAGTGTTACTTATTTCGATTATTTAATGTGTCTCAAATTAAACAATTACGTTGTTGTCAATCAAAATGGTTTTCATTCAAATAACATGAAGATTTATGCACGATTCGTCTAATGTCAATGGAATTGGGTTTAATAGATAAAGGTTGGGCTTTGATTTGTCAATTGTAAACCTATGGATAGTCATGACTTTCCAATTAAATGAAAGGCGTAACATCTTTGTAAAGGATATGCCTATCCAAAATAGCATATATGTAGTAGGTATGTAACATGTAAGAATATGTCCGCCAAAAATATAGGGGATATTTGTGGATAATCTAGATACAAACATACATACATACATACATACATATAGGTAATCACGCCTCTTTCCCAGAGGGGTAGGCAGAGATCACGGATCTCCATTTGCTACGATCCTGGCAAACCACTTTCGCTTCACTCACTTTCATAATATTTCTCATACATGCTCGTCGGTTTAGGGTACTTTTGACCTGGCCTTTTGTTAAGATTTCTCCAATTTGATCGGAGACATGCTTATCAAAAAAATAAAACATATTGAAAAAAAATTTTTACACGTTACAAGTCAATCTAATTAGTTGAGACGATCCTATTCGTTAGAAAATCCAAAAAGAAAAACAAAAAGAAGTACTTTCGTCGGGATTTGAACCCTTTAGATGGCGTTACAGACAGATTTAAGCAAAGGAGAGATTTACTGCGCTACCGTATGACATTAGGTGACGAGTGAAAAAGTCAGGTGGGTTCATATTGCATTCTAGAGTGCCAGCCACAAGAACATTTAGTTTCACTATTTCCTAATAGAGGCGCTACTATATATTTAGTTTTGCGCCCTCTAGTTTGATTTATGAAAAAGGTTTGACAATGACTGACTTTGAAGTGACATTTAGTTACGTTAGTCTGCGTAAATTCACGAAAAAGCACTTTTATGCATATTTTCGGACTACATTTTAAAAAGAAGCACTGATTAGTGCAGATTGATTGCGATTCATACGTAGCACGCTCTTCGGCTTCCGCAGTTTGAAACACATGTTGGTACTGGTCACGGTTTTGCGTAAAATGATGAGCAACCATCGAAATTATATATCGCGACATCTGTTAGCAACAGCTCGACAGGAACCAGTGATGTTTAACCTTAATTTACCCATTTACTTTCCGGGACCAAAAATATATTCAATTAGTCATAATTAATTATTAACGCCTCCATAATTTAACCTAACGACTTCACTAATCAGCAAGCGGTAGCCTAATGACCTCAATTAGCCCGCTAATTGAGGTAAGACGACAATTTCCGTCCTATATTATACACCTGATGTAGAGTAATGGGCCATTCTTTTCCCGCCTAGGGCGGAAATACCCACTCCCGAGCTTTCGGGTTAGTTTGTCTGCGTATTACGGAACCCTTTTATCCCGGGTCCACGCAGACAAAGTCACAGGCGGCAGCTAATAAACAATATGTTCGAAATAAAATCCGTTCGAATCGTTTTGTTTTATGATTGATATAAATAGAAACCGAAGACAATATTATGTAGGACTTCATTAGGTACGGTATTATTGTATAAGATATACGAGGATATAAAATACGTATGAAATGAAATGAAAATGAAAATGAAAATGAAATGAAAAATGATTTATTTCTTTTCTTAGTACTACAAATGTTACATGTGCTGGTGTCCCCTTTTTAAGTAAAAATAATACCTGTGCTAAGGGGCACCGCTCTTCCATATGGAGGTAAACAATTAATGCAGTTGTGTTAAGAGAAAAAAAGGTAAGATAAGGTTATATTGTAAACTAATTAGTCTACTTAGTCTAGATAGATCACCGCGTGTAGGTATGTGTGTACATATTCGTACACCCATACACACACGCAGACCACTTATATTTATACCTACCTACTCCTTATTTTTATACATATGTGTGCGTGCATAAGTATGCACACCCACAATTATACTATTAACCTAGCCAGAGTAAGTATAGTTTGTAGTTTAAATTAATTTAATTCAATCTAATTTAGTTTAGACTAAGGAATCTGGAAGTAGTTGGAAAACTTATGTGTGTGTGTGTGTGTGTGTGTGTGTGTGTGTGTGTGTGTGTGTGTGTGTGTGTGTGTGTGTGTGTGTGTGTGTGTGTGTGTGTGTGTGTGTGTGTGTGTGTGTGTGTGTGTGTGTGTGTGTGTGTGTGCTAGTGTGTGTGTGTGTGTGTGTGAGTGTGTGTGGGTGTGGGTGTGTGAGTGTGGGGATGTGTGAAAGTGTGTGCAAAAGTTTTTTAACAGTTTTAATCATGCATCTACAGGTGCTTGTAAGTATTTAGAATGGCGCTTTCTATGTCATCGTATGTTTTCGTTTTCAGCCATACTGTTACCCTATTTTTACATTCATGTACCGTGGTTGGGTAGATATCGATGTCTTTATTTATTATATTATAAAGTTTGCCAGATAGCGTGGCCTGTTGCCTGCGCGCAAAGGCCGTTTTCACCCTCGGAGTTGAGATGACATTAATCCTTTTCCTCCTTTTCAGCTTGTCTATTGGTTCATATACAGTGGATTTGTGCCTTCTCAGGACCGCATATAGTATGTACAGTTTGCGCACAGACAACAAGTCACCAATTACGTATAAGTCTGAGGTCGGGAATCTTCGTGGCTTAAGGTACATTACTTTGAGCAGAGCCCGCTGAGCTCTTTCTAGTTGAATAAAGTTAGTTTTAGTAGCCCCACCCCATATTGGGATACAATATACCAACACCGATTGAGCAAGTGATGTGTAAATCTGGTTCAGAAGTTTTTTAGGAGCAACATCTCTTAGGTTTTTAAAGATATAGATCATTTTTTTAATCCTAGTCATGACCAATTCTACATGTGAGTGCCAGGTAAGTCTCTGATCCACCAACACCCCAAGATATTTCGTACAAATTACTTTATCAATGATTGCACAAGAACAGTCAAGCAGTGAGGGGTCTTGACACGTGTGGATCCTAATATTAAAGTTTCCGTCTGGCTGAGTTGTTATGTTATTTGTAAAGCAGATATAGTTAGTCTTACTAATGTTTAATGTTAACAGATTAGAATTTAGCAAGTGGGCTATCTCTACTAGTGCCACTTCAGCATGTTTACGAACTTCCTCCCAAGTGTCACCGGAGAAAACAACGGCCGTGTCATCTGCATACGTGAATATGCTACCCCCAGCCAATTTAATGTTACATAGGCTATTAATATATATGAGGAATAAGGTTGGTCCAAGGACACTCCCCTGCGGGACTCCATAAGTAATGTCACACTCATCACTTATGTACTCACCTATTTTAACCTTTTTTTTCCTATCAGAACGGTAGTTTTTGAGCAGTTGAAGGGGGAGTCCTCTGATACCTATACGCTCCATCGACTGCACAAGGGTTGGAACAGAGACAGTGTCGAAGGCTTTTTTGAGATCTAGGAATATAGTTAAGCATTTTTGTTTCGAGTCTATTTTCTTTACTATTAGGGAGGAGAGGGCTTCGACAGCATCTTCAGTAGAACGACCCTGTCGAAACCCGTATTGACCTTCAGATAAGATATTAAATTTGTTTAAGTAATTTATCAGTCTAGCATTTATTAGTTTTTCAAGGATTTTAGCAATTACTGGCAAGACAGATATGGGTCTGTAGTCTGACATATTGTCTCTGTTCCCTCCCTTGTACACCGGGGTGATTATAGCTAATTTTAGAGCATTAGGAAAGATTCCAATTTTAAAACATTGGTTAGCTAAGTGTGTTATTATTGGGACTATTATTCCACTGGCGAGTTTTAGAAATGTTGTCGGGATTTTGTCCCAGCCTGGGGCGCTGCTAGACTTTAAGTTTGCCAAGATAGTAAGTACTTCATTTTGTTCAACTTCAAACAGAGCAAAAGAGGACACCCGAGAGATCGAGGATTTGTTAGGGTGCGGGCGAGGGGAAGTGTTACTAGCTAAGATAGTTTCCGCTAAGGATTTACCAACATTACAGAAGTACTTATTAACCGCATCAACAGACTCTAGGGGTGAGCTTTTAACATCTAATAATTCCTTACCTTCACTATTATTTTCTTTACGATATGTTATTTTGTTAATAGTATTCCATAGTTTTTTAGAATTTTTACCCGCCGTTTCAAGCTGTTCCTTATCATATTTACGTTTAAGCTTTTTAATTAGACCATTACAATAGTTTCTATATCTTCTATATGTTATACGAAGTATGCAGTTGTCCGGATCCAATCTTAGTTTTCTTTGCATTTCATTCCTATTTCTTATACAACGTAGAATACCTATGGTTATCCATGGTTTAATAATTCGTACGTTCCTGGGAATTAAAACGTGTATAGTGTTTTCTACTATGCATTTCCTTATTTTATTTATTAAGAGATCGGTTAGCAGATTGGGATCTAAAATAGAGAAAAGGTCAGAGATATTGCTGTTTGACAGGTCACATAGAGCCTTATCAAAGTCAATTTTTGTTTTAGATTTTTGTAGTGATTTTGCTATTTTAGTACTACCTAGTTTTAATAATGTAGTAGCATGGTCTGTTATTGTCGTATCTATGACAAAAATACACACTTCCGATCTCATTTTATTTGTTTTTATCATAAAATGGTCAAGGCAAGTTTTTTCCCTTGTAGGTAATAGGTGTCCGGGCATTAAACCATATGTTGCAAGCGTATTTAAGTAATTTAGTCTGTTAGATTTTTCATAGGGGTATTCAGTGTTTTTTTCTATAATGTTAATGTTGATATCTCCTGTTAGGATAATAGTCTTAGATGATTTAATGGTGTCTAAATGAGAGCTTATGGAGTCAATAAAATTGTCAGCGTTCTTATTTGAAGGCGAACGATAAATACCCAGTATCTTTAAGTTTAAGACTGTAATTTCTAGACATGAGGCATGTGTTAATTTTATTTCACGAACTTTGATTTTGTGAGTGTTTTTTATATAGGCTACCACACCATCATTTTGAGTAAGGTGATTGGTAGTACTATATGTTATATAATTATCTATCGTGGGAATTGGTTTTTCAGAGCTTAGTCTACATTCACTTAATATAATTACATCAATATTAAATTTGAATTGGGTGAGAGTTGAGAGGAGGTCGCCCATATTACTATACACACTTCTGATATTTTGTGAAATAATTGTAAAGTCAGAGTACTGAAACTTAGTATAGTGTGTGAGGTCTTCAATTTTGCAGCTAGTAGATTCGGCAATGTCTATGTCATCTAATTGGTTTAGAGTAGTTATGGAACTATCCATTACTTAAAGGTAGTAAGCAGTGTAGGGTGCAATTTAGTTGTAGTCGAAAGAAGTCAGCGACCTGGTGGTAGGCTGGCATTATTAAATGCATGATTGTATATGTATCAATTTCCACAGTTAAGTTATTTGAGTGTAGGTATGTGTTATTTGTGGTGTGTACGTGTGTGAGAGAAAAGTTTTGAATGTGTGGTTTTGTTTAGCTTTCCAGTACAGTGCGCAAACTATAGAGATAGTCAACTAGACAGAGATGTTGACAGATTCGATAGTATAGCTTAGTACCTATTTTAGAGTAAAAGTATACAAGAATTCCTAGCATAAGAGTTATTATTAGTCATATTTCTTGCATTAACCTTTGTATCTGAGCTTCGCTGTTTATGTTAATTTTCCTCGAAGACTCATCTTTACGCACGAAGACTCTACCAAATGATGTCCAGCAGAAGGTGTAATTCTTGGATTTCGCCAGGTCCCGCGCTAGGAAGCGCAGGCGGGCCGCTTTGGCAGTCAGCTGCTCCGAGACATACACAGGCGAGGTCTCATTTCTGGTGAATCCAAGGTGTTTGGCACAAAGCTTATCACTTGGTTTATTAAGGTTGTGCTGCTTACACTTTTGAAGTAAGTCGATCTTCAGCAGGACTGTTGTCATCTCCACTATGATTGGCCCAATACGGTTTTCATCTTTCCTGCTCTTAATCCTATATATATCAGCGAATATAATTATATTAATATAAGTCTATAAGAGGAAATTCCCTGAAATACTTACCCGACAATCTTTCTGTTACATCGTACAGTCTACGAGGACTAGCGTGGCACGATGCACGTTCCTGTCAGACTTGGCCTGTTGTGTGTCGCGCTGACTGTATCAGTGCTCTCCAATGATGACGAACGTCACCCCAACACCGAAAAGGACATTTGCCATCAGTCCTCGCCAATACTCGACATGTTTTCCATTGACGATTTTTACTTACAATCCCAATATTCCAATAATGGGGCTACCCGTATATTTCCGTACGGAACCTCCTTGAAACTCTGGTGCAGTTATGGGGGCGTGGAGTCTTCAAGACTCACCATGATGAACCAAAGACTTCTTTTACCGACGATAACGGACGATACATCAACCATCTCATTCACTACAGGGAAACTAGATCTACAAGAACAGACCGAGATTACATGTGCAGTTAAGAAACATGCTTGTGAGATTTCCAAGTTCATATCAGTTACACCGGCAGTGGATGTGATTTCACCTAACAGGAGCTGTGACGACACACGAACCAACTATACTATACAATACGGTAAATCAATAACAGTTCAGTGCACTGGCCCATCTGCTTCTGGACTAGTTCTGACGAAAGGCGGAAAACAATTGCCAACAGAACATGTAAGTAATAATTCAATCAATTGGTTTGAGAGGACACCAGACCTACAAATATCAACATACGTTTGTACTGACGTCAATACTGGTATTAATCGCAGTATACTATTAACTGTAATACCCCTTATGTATGGAAAAGGAATAATTTACGGAAACGGTGTATATAAGTACATGTTACAATACAAGGATAGCATTTCTGCAGCTTTTTGCTCCGGGCCGCGAGCTGTCGAATTCATCAACGAAGACAGTGAATGTAAAGAAATATTGACTGAGAACGTGAACAAAACTACAGTGAAGTTGTCAATACCAAGCTCGGAATTGGGGAGGTCGGTTTTTGCCTGCGTTGACAGTAAGATTCCTGATTATAAGAGCACTCTGCTTGTAGCAGTAACGCCGCGAATGGCCCTCACATCGCCGAATATTCGTTACTACCACGACACACGGGCACATTTATATGTTGCAATATATAGAAATCCTATGGAAATAATCTGTTCCGGGCCTGACGTTGCGCAACTTACCTTGGGCTATGTAGAAAAAGCCAATGAAAGAAAAAAGACCATAGAAAGATTAAACGAAACCTCAATTAAGTGGTTTATAAAGGAACTGGAATTACGGGAAGACTACGAGGGGTATTTTTGTTCCGCAGAGGAAGTTAGATCAGTAGTATTCGTCGACGTTCCTCCTCACCCAGAAGCTGTGGAATTCCACTGCATATCCGACCACTTACGGTATCTAAACTGCACCTGGTCTACATTAAGCAACAGAAATAATTTCACTTTATCATACGTCGACAACGGAATCCCAGTACGCATTTATACACAATCTTCATTTCTGCCCTCTTCTAAGAGTAGATTCTGTGTCTGGTATAGGACAGGCTACCCAGGCTATCCAGATGATGTTGCTACGCTTTCTTTTATAATGGAATCCTGCAATATCCTTGGCTGCTTCAACCAGACTTTCCATATCAATCACTTCTCCGTTGTGAAGCTTGATCCACCGTCGTACATAAAATTGTATGAAACTAATTCTCGTGGCGCACTGGTTCAGTGGTATACGCAGCCTATTACAGTGGCAGGAGAATCGCTTACCCTCGAAAACAGCGCGTTTCTTCATAAAGTGGAGTACCAGTATCCAGGGATGGAGCCTTTGGAAGCTAACTCGTCGCGGGCCAAATGTTATGCTGAGTATTGTTACACAAGGTTGACACTGCCTTGCCCGGAACAGTCTTACGAAGTCAGAGTGTATCAGAAAATTAAGAGGACAGTCGGTGAGGAATTTTGGTCTAACCCTATGGTCGGAACTGTTTATATCAAAGGCAAAAATGGGAATGATAATGTTGATCCAGCGTGTTACAAGCCAAGGAAGACAAAATACGTGATGATGTATTCAGCTCAGGTTCTCAAAGAGGAGGTACATGACACTGTACTACAGATAAAGAAAAAAGTCAGCTCTCTACAGAAAAAGCTGGATAAGATACGAACCTACCTGAAACATAAGGAAGGCAAACTATAACTTATTATCAAAGTATGTGGGTTGACTTTACATAATGTACATTCATCCATCATATCTTCAAAGTAATGAAAAGCTACTGTGAAATATTAATATATATTCTATAGTCTTTCTAATAGTCGAGTTGTTTAAATTCTGTTTTTTTCTGTTTTCACCTACTCAAATCATATCTCTTTGCATCGTCTCCACCACCCCAATGTTGTCTGGAAGAAATCGCATTTTCGCGATAATACCGCGCCTGTTAGCCGCGTCTACCATTGTTTGTGTTTGATTTACCTCTATTTTTCTTTTATCTACTATTTCTGGTGAGCAAAAAAGAATATTTGTATTTGAAAAACCTGATCGTAAATCGCGTGTCTTACCCCTCGGCTACCGTGGCTTTTATTATGTTGTCTATACAAATTAATAAGGCGGCCTGCGTAAATAGAAGTATAAATAAGTTTTTCCTTAAGTTTTCAGTCAAACAGCGTTTACGCAACTTGGCTTCATATGTGCGAGTTGCATATGCTTTTCCTTATTAACTACCATATTGGTAGAATGTATAAAATATGTACCCGACTCATGATTTCTTTACGTAATAAATTTCATGTGTTTGAACCCGTTTAGTATTGGGTTGAAATATCACCCTCTTACTACCCGTGGTTGTAGTAAAAGGCCGGGATGGGGTTGAAGTGTGTTGTGGGCGATAAGCTACCCGTCACAGCTAAATCGCATTTTCTCAGTTTTTTAAGCCTTCATCATCATCATCATAATATCAGCCGAAAGACGTACACTGCTGGGCATAGGCCTCCCCCAAAGAGTGCCAAAGTGCCAGTGTACCAGTCCTGCGCCACCCGCATCCAGCAACTTTTACCAGGTGATCAGTCCACCTTGTGGGGGCCTACCCACGCCGCTTTTAAGCCTTCAGCCATTTCGAAATCAATGTTTCGTAACCAAAGATATAATGTGTGTTCCGTAACGTAAATTAAAATAATAATAAATGAGCCTTTTTTATGCGTCCTACTGCTGGGCAGTGCTACACGTATATACCTTTGAAGTTCATCTCCGTAAATATATATTCAGTATTATAGTCAGTTTTATAAAATTAAAAAGGCCTATGATGCATATGCCATGGAGCCATGACCACGTGCAATGGAGCGCAGCATATTGGGTGTGAAATTAATGGATCGTATCCGAAACACCACGCTGCGCTCACAGACTCAAATTGTAGACGTAACTCGAAAAGCGGCCAAGTTAAAGTGGGACTGGGCTGGTCACGTCTGCCGCATGCCCAGTGAGTTATGGGCAAATAGTGTGGTGGCGACAACGCAGGCCCAGCAACATAAACCGACCCGCCGCGCCTCAGAGAGCACGGAGAAATCCCGTTAGCTGATAACGACGCGCCGGCGATGCGACAGCGACCGCCGCGCGACACTTCACCTCGCGTACCGCTTCGTGCTCGCACGCACTAACATAATTGTACGCGCCGCGACCCGCGACTACCCATTGTAGAAATATCTATTATTATAATAAGTGTTTACAGTCCACTCAGTATTTCTTTGTAGTCTAGATATCCCTCTACTTATAAACTAGGGCACTAGTCTCAACAAGTGCCACGAAGTGGAAATCAGAACTCGGCAAGGGGACGCGGCAGACCTCATCGGCGATGGCGGGATGAGTTGGACTCCTTTTTAAAGGACTGGCCAGAGAAAGCTAAAAACCGCGATCAGTGGAAGAAAAGGCGGAAGCCTTTGCCCAGCAGTGGGACACATCAGGCTCTATTCTATACATATAACAACGATGTATAAAATGTGTTTTTGTCCATTTCTTTAGTACAGAAAGGTGAAAGCGAGAGACAAACGAATTTTAACGGTACTTTATATAGAATAGGTTTGTTAAACGTCTATGAATACAGCCATTAGTTATTAACTAAGTATTACCTACGATATTCAATTCAATTCATTTATTAAATCAGATAACAAGATCCATTCTTTGTTAGTATTATCCTTGGAAAGACTATGTTAGTACTTGGAGTATCAGCAATACAATATAAAATTAATTAATAAAAACTAAAAATAAAGAACTTAACACATTTGGCTTTGACTACATTGTAGCCAGTAGGCAGTCCAATATGTTCCCTATCATCCCCCTTAATTTGACAAAAAATAACGAAAGTCCATAGTTCAAGCCTCGGTGACGCAGGACAGCCCCAACAATTCTTAAGGGTGATGGTGTTGGGGCTGGCGCGCACCCGGACCAGGGCTGTTATTCAATACGCGCTAATGCGGCTCACCCCGCCGGTCACCAGTCACGAAACTAGACCTCTACCTACGCTTAGTTACTACGCATGGCGGTGTCAAGATATATTTGTGGGTGAGCGTTGAGGTGTGAGCTTAAAACAAGTTACAGAATGGGGGGGCAGGGTTGCAGCTCTCTTGCGCATGGTGGCATAAAAACAATACTAGCTTCTGGAAATTATATTTATGTACCTACTTAAAATAGAACTGCTGGCCTGTAAAATTATTATTTTTATTTGTGTGATAAGTAGTTAAACAGCGAATACAGCGGCAATTAAACGTCAACGGCTTTGTCCACTGTACAAATGTTTCCTTTTGAATTAATCTTTATAGAAAAAAAAACTAGTTTCGTTCGTGTTTAGGGTTCCATACCTAAAAATAGAATAAAATAAATATTTTAGGTACGTAAGTTTTTATTTATAATGCGGAACCCTGCGTGCGCGAGCTCGACTCGCACTTGGCCGTTTTTTTCTTTGTACGAAGCCACTTCGCAAACGAAGGCTTTTTCTTCTATATATTTTTTTTACCCGTGCACCACTTTCTTCCCGTGGGTGTCGTAAGAGTCGACTAAGGGAACAGGGTTAAAGTGTGTTGTGGGCGATGGGCTAGCAACCTATCACTGCGATATCACATTTTGTCTATCTTTTATAGCCACATTTATGCTAAAAGTGGCACTGGACACAAGTTTCAGTGCTCTGCCTACCCTTTTTAGGGATAAAGGCGTGTATGTAGGTATGTACGTATGTATTTCTTTTTTATATTTCTTAGGTATTTATCTGAGGATGAGTCATGTCAGAGTCTGTAATTTGATCAATGTTGTTTTATACTTAAAATTAAGTTTCCGCCTCTTCTCATATTGAAACTGTTTTCTATGCATGGATAAACTCGGCGAAACTTCGGTGTTGAGTGTTTTTATGAAACTCATACTTATTCCACAACTTTTCGCATACTTTATATGCATCAGTATAAAAGTTGGGGAATTTTGTACTGCGCCTTTATTACACTTAGTCCAGTCAAGTTATTTTCATGAGCAGTAATTATTTTAAATGAAAAACTGAATGTACAATATGTTTGAACTACGATAAGCTACGTATTGGGCAGAAGAAAAAGGGTGTAACTTACATTTATCCATAGGCTTTTTGAGTCCAGATACTTGCACCACTTTCATGTTTTCACATTTTCATATTTTCAGTTTTGAGTTTTGACAGCGATCCGCGCCTGCCGGCGTTTTCATTCGAAATCAGACTATGGCCGCTCGCAGGTGACATGGAACATCACGCAGTTCCCTCCCAAAAGAGGTTGTGCCGGTTATCTATGTGCGACGACCCAATATCGTACACAATACATGTATGTTATTATTATTATTATTTATTTTATTTATTAAGCTTACTACAAAAGTTACATTTAAAAAGCAAAAGCCCTGCAAAACTGTTCTACATACTAATTATCTCTCACTTATAATAAATCTCTAAATTAAAAAAAGAATCAGCCAGTATCAAACTAACCATTTTTATGTCCCCCGATGATTTCAGATTCCCATGAACGGAAAAATATGTAACTTTTTTCATAAGCACATTATTACTCTAGCTTTCGTTTAGGATAGTTTTTATCCGACTGCGACGATTAATTAATTTTCGGAAACATTTGACCTCATTAAATTATTAATTTCTTCTGCTGGAAATCGTAGCCGCCATATCTGTCAACTGTCAGTGACGTCAAAATGGCGGGCTTGCCATAACTATCGAATATCAATAATTTCGTTCCGGTGTTGTGATGATAGACCTACACAAAACGCATATTAAATTCTAAAGCATAAAAAAATAAACGATTCTGATATGGAAACTTATATGCGATAAATTCGTATTGAGGCGTAATTTCAATAAATGTATCAACTAATTAAGACAAAATTACGTCAAACGTCAAAAGTCTGACTCTCTTCCTTTTTTTTAATGGCATGGCGATAGCGCTGTTCTTGCGTTCAGCCAAAGTCTATTTGAGTTTCTGCAAGATTGAATCACACGCTGAGTATTTAATTGTCACGATACTGCACGGCTATCACAAGACGGCGCGCAGCTCTCTCGATTTTTCTCGCACTATATGTCTCTTTCTAAGTTATCTGATAAGAGAGAGACGGATAGTTGGAGAAAAATCGAGAGAGCTCGCAAGCCGTTTTGTGATAGCCGCGCTGGTTTGTCAGTATTTATATTTATCAGCAATAAACAGTATGTATGAAATCAGTATAGAACGGGCCTTTTATAAACATTAATTATAAAGTGCGTCAGTATTAGGCCTGCATCACACTGGCGCGGCCTGGCCGCGGCGGACAATAGTAAACTTGTCCGCCGCTGTCAAATTTAATATTGTCCGCCACCGCAGGCCGCGCCAGTGTGGCTGTGCCTTAAGGCGGCTTCAAGTTGACATTCAGCCAATATAGAGACCACAATAGAGACTAGAGACACAGAAATTGGCCAACATACAGGAAAATACTTTTATCATAAAGCCTGCAACACACATTATTATGTTGGCAAGGGCGGGAACATACACAAGATTTGCCAGAATGTGATAGTGCAATCTGAAACATTGCAATATGAAAAAAATAAACATATTGCCTTAACATTTTTAATAATTTCCTTTATTAGAAAGGGACTTGGACTCGCGTTATAGTTGTAGAACTTACCTAGTGGTTAGGTATAGTTTGGAAAATATAATTTGCCGTCTGTTGTCAAATTAAAAAGAGATCTTTTGTTCCACGTACTTAAACACTTACCGGTCAATGGGTACTCGAAAGGATTATCTATTATTAATTCCTAAACACATCTTTACCTGAGAGTCGGAGTGACTCAAGAACTCAAGATCATTTCAGTCATCCTTCACGTTTTTATAATATAACATAACACAGTGTTAAAAATGTGTAGAAAAGAAAATCAATAAACCTTTAATACTGCAGCGTGTGTCCTACCTGTTAGATCTATTGCAACAGACATCTACTAAACTTTTACCCCATTATTCATAAAACTTAAAATACATCTGATAAATAACACGTGTTTTGTCCCTTTCTTAATAATTTAAATATCAGAGTGACAGGTTTTAACGTCATTTTAACTAAAATATATATAGGTTTATTGAAAGTTTTACATGACAGGTTAAAATTAGAACTTCAAACTTTTTTGTTTGCAAAGAATAATTATATACAAAGAGATGACAAAATAGTATTGGAAACATTATTCTGCTATAAGTATTACAAAACAATAATACTAGCATGCAAATAATTAAAACTTATCTAAAAGGAACAATTTTGTGTCATAATATTGTTTTTCTAGCAATAGTTTTATTATGTTCCTTCGAAACATATTGAAAGGCAATTGTTGTTATTTAATAAGTTACCACCATACATGGTGGTAACTTATTAAATAACTTCATGCACATGCAATAACATTGTTTTGTATATAATGATGTTCGCGGGATGCGGTCGTGCGCCAGTCGGCCTGGATTTCTTGTATTACGGTGATATACATTTCCTGCTGTTTTAAACAAGTCAGGGTGTTTTTTAACAAATAAACAGACCTCTAAAATGTACATACACGGCAATGGTAGTAATTTTAGTTTCTTAAATATAGGCTTGCATGAGTTATATTGATTTACACCACATATCGCTAGTAAGCATTTCTTCTGGGCTATGAAAAATCTTTTAAAATTTGAACAGTTTCCCCATAAGACCAGTCCGTATCTAACTGCATGTGTCCTATTTCCAAGAGGAGAAATGCGTTAACTCCTACATTAACATGCAAACGAAGTCGCAGGTACAGCTAGTTTATAATATTTTAGAAGAATCGGTTGAGAAATGCGACCTGCTTGCAGCGGAGCCGGTCAGACGCTCGACGAATGTGTACGAAATACCTTTTGGAACGGAGAGGTCCTTTCGTTCGCTCGTGTCGACGCTCTGTCTTTATATCAGAGAAATATGTATGTTTGTAATAGCTCACCAATCATATTTCAAAACGCGAGGCGAGGTCATAGATAGACAGACTAGAGCAATTGTCATGAAAGATTTTGTACCATCCTCACAAGTTGGCTCTTAGACCGTTGTGTCTATGTTTACTTCGAGTATAATGAAATATTATGTTAATTGTATGAGCCTCCTAATTAAACTTATTTTTTTTTATTGTGACTATTTTTAAATTATGTGATTATTTGGATTACTATAGTATTATTCCAAATTATTCATACCATTTGACATTTGATTTCTTACAGTGTATGTAGTTGTGACTTTATAATATATTATTTAATGATTAGCACGCCTGCTTGTAAACTAGATACACTGTGCACACCATTTTTAGGGTTCCGTACCCAAAGGGTAAAAACGGGACCCTATTACTAAGACTTCGCTGTCCATCTGTCTGTCTGTCACCAGGCTGTAACTCAAGAACCGTGATATCTAGACAGTTGAAATTTTCACAGATTATGTATTTCTGTTGCCGATATAACAACAAATAATAAAAACAAAAAATATGTATAAATAAGGGGGCTCCCATACAACAAACTTTTTTTTTACTGTTTTTATAGATAATGGTACGGAACCCTTCGTGCGCGAGTCCGACTCGCATTTGACCGGTTTTTGTAAGAACCCTTTGACTGTTTCTGAAGCAAATATTTTTTCTGATTTCTGATTCCGTTTTATTAAAGATAAATCACACTTTAAAAGAAAACTTATCTTTTAAGATGTACAAACAAACCTACAGTATCTTTGGTTAGACAGATGTAGAAGAGTACAGTATACACTACATAATTCCGATTTGCCCGAAAGCAGCTATTTTATTCCGAATTTCATAATTCCGAAGACCGTGTTTTCAGTACATAATACTTACCTAACCTTAACTATTTAAGTATTCCAATAAATCATCTGCGTCAAAAATTTAGTTCAGCGGAAAAAAGCGTTATAAAATAATAATATTTATATATTTTTCTGTATTCCCATAAACAACTACAGTACTATTATAACGTAACAAAGGAGGATAAATACAGGTGCTTAATGGCTGAGATTATTAAATGTGGCTGACTTTTTATGAAACTGTCATTAGAATGGGAATCTTATATCATGAACCGAAGAGTTGCTTTTTGAATGGACTAGTTTGATGCAATCAGGCCAAAATTAAAAAAAAAAAGTGGGTATACTACTCACGCGCACATAAGGACGTTGATATTATAACATATTAAGAATAAGTTCGAATTGAGTTTTAGTCATACACATTTCAAAATTAAAATTAAATAGGTGCAATTCAATACAATAAACACAGTGACTCAGAAACAAAATATTCATGATCACACAAATATTTACCGGTTCAAACCATGGAGTAATATAAAAAACGGAACTAATAAAAGAAGAGGTAACAGGTTATAAGCGCTCCAAAAGTGGGACACTAAAACTGAGTCAATTGCATCAACTTGCCTTAGTTTCGCGTCGTCGATACGGATCTAAGCTGTCAAAGGTGGCCATTATTAAACACGGAATTTCATAGGGACAACCCATCTACCTCATTTTTATATTAAGTACATCATTGTGCAGGACCGTCATTTTCGCAGGTGTTCTTACCCGCTCGGTGTAAATAAATAATACGAACAGTCTTTAAGGCCTCCACCCACCGGACGCGTGTCGTGCGCGGCGCGTGTGCTGCGCGGCACACGCGCAAGTTGTAAAGCATTGAAACTACACTTCAAACACACATCGAACGCGATTCGAAGGCGGGCCGTTGCTAACGCGTCGCCAAGCGTGATAGACATAGTGAGATACATATTAAATGTGTTGGTATATAGTGAGAGAGATATGACGCGCGGGCTCGCGCTGCTGCTGCGCCGCAGCCGCGCGGCACACGCGCGGCACACGCGCGGCAGACGCGCGGCACACGCGTTGCTATATGCCGCCCGCTTGCGGTGTGAATATACCGATTCAACCGCGCCCGACGCGCGCAGCATACGCGCAGCACACGCGCGGCACACGCATCCGGTGGGTGGAGGCCTTTAACGACGGACGGGAGGGTATTACATCGCATCTATTAACGACATTAAGCACAAGGCCAACAACCTCATAATAGGGAATGATTGATGGACCACTTTAATATAAAACTACGCAGGTGTATTATCGATTTTCACGGAGACGACGGGGGTTACCAGCGGATAAAATTGATATCTGAATTTTTCATTGATTTCAGCATTTTGCTTCACTCAATGGTAATATTTATTTACTATTGCAATAGAATTCAAATCCTTTGTACGAGGTTCGAAAATTTCTCTTTGTTAGGAAACTTGCGAATTGTTCAGAGAATACCTGCTACCAAAGGATACTTCTCCTCCTCTCCTCTTTACAGACTACGCGAGTGAGGCAACACTTACAATTGACCGTTGTTTAAAACACGTTGAAAATAGTACATTGTTGCCCTAGAGAGGAAAACGGCTAATTGCTTTTAAAGGTCCAGTACCTTTCATTCAATTTAACAAACCTCCTAGTTAGAAAATAACTTTTAATATTTGACGACCGGTTGGCCTAGTGGGTAGTGAAGCTGCCTACAAAACTGAAGGACCTGGGTTTTGAATCCCGGTTGAAATCCGTTAGAGAGAAAAAATCAGCTATTATAAATTATTTCCAAAAACAAATTATTTCATAAATGTTGTCAGTTCATTGATTGGATATGGAGTAATGTCTGAGAAAGCGCAATTTTGGTAGGAATGGGTAGATAATTTTGACGCCTTCTGAGGGACTAATTGCCGTAAACATCTTCCTGCTGTTGCATATTGCGGCAGCCTAGCGGGCTGTCCAGTGCCTGAGCAGAGCTATTAGAGCCACCTGGCGCCCGACCCGCACCGCCTCGCCTTGTAAATGTACTAACTACGGAGTTGATGCAGTGAGCGCATGCCCGTACAAATCCGTATAAAGAATACTAACCGCTCGAGGCGAGACGGTGCGGGTCGTGCGCCGGGTGGCTATAATGAGCTGTGAACTTTACGGAGCGCCCGCAAGGCGGGTTCATGGCAATGAAAGTGCTAGGGGATGAACGCTGCACACGAGCGTTTTGCAAGCGTTTTTATATCTGCAAAACGCTCGTCTGCACTCCTCCCGATGATTGATGGTACCTATATCGCCTCCGCTCTTCTCCCTGATATTAGGGTATATCATGTCGCACATATGAGTGGCAATACTCGTCACGTCTCACGTATAAGATGAATTGAGAAATATGCAAAATATTATACCGCATATATCAATTGACGACCGGTGAACCTAGTGGGTAGTGATGCTGTCTGCGAAGCTGAAGGTCCTGGGTTCGAAACCCGGTAAGGGCAAATATTTGTGTGATGAGCATAAATATTTGTTTCTGGGTCTGGAATGTTTTCTATGTATCTGTTAACTACGAAATTTATCTTCGTCTAGTACCCATTGCACAAGCCTTATCGAGCAGAGTGGAGTTGGTCGATATGTGTAAATAAGCACAACACCCCGCAGGCGGGATTCCAATGATTGAATATTCAAAAAAGTAAAACATTGCTTATTAAAGTTATTGATATGCTTTGAAAACATATATCATATTCATAACCGAATATAATCATTTTTTCCTAGTTGAATATAAAATAATTGCCGCTAAGTTCCCGTGGGTGATCGGGTGATTAAAGTGGATAATGTGATATTTACAACATTTCAGGTTTACGTCACTGCACCCTCTTAAGAGTCCGCAGTAAGCTCGATTCTCATTTTAAAACTACGTACCTATTGGATTGTAACGAGACTTGGCATGTACAATTCCATGAGGCACATTCAGGTCTGTAATTAGTTTATGTGCTACAGATACCATAGTAATAAACTAATAAAAATACGGCGAATTTAAGTTATTCATACAAACCTTGTTTTTTCTGTATTTCGTTTGTTTTATAAACTGTAACCATTTAAACTAATTTAATTACACAAATAGATATATGTATACCTCATGTGATTTAATAAGCAAAATTTTTTTTTATGTGATATGAGACAAACGAGCAGACGGATCACCTGATGGTAAGCGATTAACGACGCCCAGTTTCGTCACAATCCAACACGTAGTTTTAAAATGAGAACGAAACTCCGTTTGTATGGCAAGGCGAAATTCGGCCGAGCTTGCTGCGGACTCTTGTGTAGTAATATTAAGTGCAATAAAATATGTATAAGGAAGTGAACATAAGCCGGTTTTAATGTATATTCCCCATTTAATTACAATTTCAGACGCATTTAGAAATTTCACTTGGGATACGATCTTTTATTACCAAAATTTGCATTTAAACTGCTAACTTACACAATCCACAAAAGGCTCATTAAGATTCGTCGCAAATCACCAAATCTCTTTACAATCCACACAGACTTCCCAAAAACAATGACAGTCAAAGATAGAAGTGTTATTTGTACTCCAGGAAAAATACGGTTTTGAGTAACATTAATTTATAATAATAGCGTTTTTTTTGTTGATTTTATTTTAAAATGTTATTCTATGATGCTTTATTCAAGATTCCGTCAAACTTTCCACACGGAAGTAATTGTGTAGATTTAAATGAAACATGCATTGTCTTTTTTTGTATGCTTTATATTGAATATTATACAGCAAATGTAAATGAACCAAAATAATCTAAAACATATTTATTTATATTTTTTCTTAGTTTTCAGATGGTAATTTTTTTTTTTGATATCTGAAATTTTGACAGATTCTGTCGCTGGGCAACAAATTAATTGATAATATTATATCCGTTACACAGAAAAAATAAGCTATTATAAATTATTTCCCAAATTGTATTTTTTCCATACAAGTTGTCAGTTCATTGACTGGACTATTCTCAACAAGGTTTCAATTCCAATGATTGAATATTAGGGGTATAGTCCGACCGCTTAGCTTAGGACTGACCTCGCGTTCGCGGCGAGCAGGCGAGGACTGAGTGATGCGGTCGGCCTATAAAATTGATGGCAGCCATTATACGAGTGACATGACGCCGTATTTTACAGAACCAATCAATTAGGGTCGAACCTTTTGGTGAATAATTCATGAGCGTCAAGTAACTTACCTATTATTAAGCCCGACATAAGGGGTTAGTTCTTCAGCGAGAGCAAACCTGGCTATTTTTTATCCGAAGCCTATATAGACTGTCCCACTGCTGGGCGAAGGCCTCCCGTCTCGACTTCCACTCGTCCCGGATTTGAGAAATCTCTGGCCAATCGCTACAAAATGCGTCCAGGTCGTCCCGCCATCTCCGTCTCGGCCTGCCACGTCGCCGCCGCCCATCGTGTGGAACCCTCTATATGGCTATTTTACTAGCTCAAAAAATTCCTGACGGCCCAACATGGTGATTCGGCTCACTGTACTTTTAGGCCTCTGTACCTACCTGTGTTGAACAAATAAATTCATTATTATTATTATTTGTATGTTTTTCCCATATCTCACGACCATGGGGCCTGCGAAAAGCGCAGAGGCCCTTTAAAACAAAAATAATCAAAAGCAAGGGTAAACATGGCGGATACCATCTGCCGAGCGCACAACATGATACAACCAGAGATGGTTCCCGCCAGGTGCGAAGACTGTTGCAGTGAAACACTGTGACTGCGATGGAAATTAAGGTCATATGATGGATGAACAGGATAATGGGTTATGGAAGGAGACTAGCTGACACCTGCCGTGACGATTAGTCACAAAATTGTATACCAGCAGGCGATGACTTGCCAGCTTGCCGAGTGGGCCCCACAAACGCAAGCACAGTGCGACAATGGGGCAATACCTGTGAGCAGCCATTATAATTATTCTTAGAGTTCCGAACCATAACTTATTTTTTAACCTTGTTAGTATATGTGTATGTGGGTGTCTGTCTGTGGTATCGTAGTTCCTAAACGAATGGACCGACTTTGGAGGATGTTTTTTTCTGAAATTTGACGTGATCGATATGGCTCTTAGCTATAATTCCATTAAATCGGTCGTGGTTTTGAGATTTGAAGTTTGAATGAAAATGTCGGCGGATTTTCAAATTTTCTAAGTAAAAGTTGTTTGTTTTAAAAAAACGGTGTTCAAATTTTAACTCCAAAACTTGCTCAAAATTTTTACAACATTTAGTGTGAAGTTGATCTAGGATACTGCCCGCGCCGTAAGTATATAATTTCGGTCCCTTGAGACACCAATCTACTAATCGGTATACTTAACTTTACAGAACTCATGTTCTGAGCATTATTGGTATTTAGTATCACTACAAAAGCCGCGACGCAAGAGATAATTAAGACAGATCAATTAGCGACTGCAGTTCTGATTAAATTTTACTGCCCATTAACAGGTAGATTGCGATAGTAAATCATGGTCCGTGATTGTAACAAACGGGCCATTATATACCTAGCTTCCATTAATATTAAGATTTGTTGTGGTGATTTATTGCTGAAGCTACGGCAGCCTAGTGGTTCAGGCATGCGGCTGTCAAGCGGCGGCGGCGGTCGTGGTATCGAATCCCAGCCGACCAATGAGTTTTTCAGAACTTATGTATAATATTTACCGTTAGCTTTTCGGTGAAGGAAAACGTCGTGAGGAAACCGGTGTAGTACCAATAATGTCTAGTTTTCCCACTGGGTTGTAAGGTCAGATGGCAGCTTTCGTAAAACTAGTGCCAATGCCAAATTATGGGATTAGGAAGCGGACATTGGGCTCCATAAGGGGCACAGCACAACCGAGAATAACGCTAGGAGGATGATATTGTGGTGATTTATTCTCGTCATGAAATTAAGTAATCAATTATTGCATTCATGTTCTTACATAGGTGGTGAAAGTTGCAATATGGAAGTACCAAACATGAGCCCGCCCTGCAAGGGCATTGCAAATGTAGTAAGTAATGATAATTTAAGATTAACCTTAAAACTAACCTCGCTTAATCGAACGACGGAGCAAAGCGAACGACGGCGACGATATATGCAGTTTGGGCCGAAAATCGTTTCCATGTCCGGATTTGCCGCTTTCCCGCTGTTTTCCTGTACACGTCGCATTTCTCAAAGGAATCTCATAAAATTTTGTAAGTAGGTTCGTTATAATTATTTAACTGATTTGTAGTCACTTTTTCGTTTTTTTTAAATAGGTAGTACGAATAAAGACTGGCTCGCGAATTCTACAGCTTCAGATCCACTAGTTTATTGAACGAGTGAGCGAAGGGAAGGAAGTTCTCTGTTTCAGTTTGGGCAAAAATTCATTGGTTCCTCTACAAGTCACATTTACTAACCGATTTTCGTGAAATTTTGACAGCAGTTTCAATTATGACACAGTTTTGTTTGTAGATCCCAATTATCTTTATTTCTACAGCAGGACACGCGAGTTTTCCAGCTCACAGGGCCAGTAAAGTATTAATATTAAGGCGCCGTAGGTTCAGCGAAGTTAAGCGAACAGTGTTTTTGAAACAATATAATGAGTCTGTTTATAATAATATGGTTAAAAAAAAATACGAATAGTAATCTTGAGGCTATTCTACAGGGAAATCAGTGTTTAGAAACATGATTAAGCAATTTTCGCTCGATGGAAAAAAATCACGAACATAGGTCTAAAAGGGTCTAAAATACACTTAAAATATTTGTTACAAATTACGCACAAAAGCTAACAATATTAAAATGGCTTCTAAAAATCGGCAATATCATGTTTGAGAGAACTCAGTGTTTACTTTTATATTTATTTAATCGGCCATAAAATTAAAATTAAAAAACATGATTTCCGCGCTTCCGAGCACGCACTTCCATCTCGCTCACGCTTATGCTCAGTGAGAGGAAGAGAAGACCATGAACCTACGGCGCCTTAAGATGTTATGTTAGAACTCACGTTGTTAAAATAATTTTCGTCCAATAGAAACTTTACTAACCTCTGTTCTATCAGTATTTAGGTCCTAATCCCAGGATTTGGCGTAGGCACTAGTTCTAGGAAACGCACTGCCATATGACCTCCCTACAGAGAGCAGAAACTAGAGATTAAGATCAGACCGAATCCTCACAATGATTTTCTTCAACTAGCTACTGTTAAATATCAAAAATTACATATTGTACATAAGGTTTTTTTTTACCAAGTAGTTTTAGCCCACGATATTCAGCAAGTGTGTACCGCTCGACAGCAGCTCTTTCTGATAACTCAATTTCATATCAAAGACATTTTCAACTAAGTTTTGCAAAACTGAAACGTTTAGACGGAATTCCTTCAAACAATTTCACGGGCCAACGTCCCTATACTTTTCTAAGTCTATCCAATTAAATGACAAAGAGGTTTCGGCTTACATTATCAGGAAAGGCTTGGGGTGTGTTTATAGCGGCCTTTGTCATTCTAAAAAGGGTTATTTTTCGGTTACGAGCTCTGAATGGAAGGCGTAAACCGGTTTGTTGCTGTTTTTAATGTTTCCCGCCAAAATTAACTGGATTTTGTTTTGTTTCAGTAAGGCCTCATTTTTTAATCCTTTACACAGTGTTGTTTCAATAAACTTACCATTAGGTTTGCGGTGAAGGAAAACATCGTGAGCACACCGGTCTAGTCCCAATAAGGTCTAGTTTTCCCGCTAGTTTGGAAGGTCATATGGCAGTCGCTTTCGTAAAACTACTGCCTATGTCAAATCTTGCGATTAGGTGTCAAAGCAGATCCTGGGCTCCTTTACGGCAGAACCGGGAATAACCATAAGGAAGATAATGACATAGTGTTGTTTATAATAATAGCAAAGTAGTGGAGTACTTTATGCCTGTGAAAATTGTTGTTATTTTCGCGTACATGTGTTATATAATTTGTCTTTCTTTGCATACTGGTCTCGAATCAATTACTCAAATGTTAGCTGGAAAAGATCTTTTGCAGTTACTTATCACTTCAAGGAATCTTTTGATCATCATCATATCAGCCAAAAGATGTCCACTGCTGGACATAGGCCTCCCCCAAAGAGTGTCACAAGAGCGGTCCTGCGTCACCCGTATCCAGAGGACTCCCGCGACCTTTACTAGGTCGTGAGTTCACCTTTTGAGGGGTCTATCCACGCTGCGCTTACCGGTATCGGTACGTGGTTGCAGCTCGATAACATTTCGGCCCCAACGGCCATCGGTTCTATCTGTAATGTGCCCTGCCCACTACCACTTACCTTGGTTCTGCTGCGGATAGCCTCATTTCTGATGAGATCACGCAGAGAAAAATCCAGCTTAACCCCTTTCGATTTCCCTTTAGGTGACTTTGAGCCTTCTGACGAGGCCCATCGTGAACGACTACGTTTCAGAGCCATATGCCAACACTATTTATTTAACTTATTGGTAATATTTAAGGACGTACGGGACAATTATGTTTACTGTCACATTATCAGTATCAAAGCTCATCCACAGTTCCAAACTCATTCCCAACAAAGACTCGTCTCAATGTTCTCAGTTACACAAACGCAAAACATACAAAGACGTAAAGAAGATAACACTTTACCAACTTCTGCGTTCGTTCTAAGTTAAAACGTGAGAATAGTTTGTTTATTCTAAAGTTAGATAAGCGCGAGATAGTGTTTCCACTGAACGCCCTAACAACAACCCAATTTATATGAACTTATGACCTTTTAGAGACAGCAGTCTTTAGTATGGGCCCGACGTAATCCATACCAAAGGTCTTAAATGCTTCGTTATTGAAATGGAAATAAGTTTATTAATAGTTGGCTGGTTCTATTGTCGTGTTAGACTAAAACGAAACTGCTTTATAAGATTTAAACAGCTCTTATGTCTTTTTCAATCCGTGACTTAAGCGGTTTTCAACTTCATGGTTCCAGCTTGTATACATTTGATGAAATTTCCTTAGGGGTGTTTGGATTAAATTTATTTTCGTTTATGAAGTTACAGCAGAGTCTATGAAGTTTATGGAAACTATATTCAACTTTTATATATATACAAAGCAACGACGATAAAGGAACCCCCACCCTAATCAGCATGATGCCACTGGAGGCCACGGCCCTGGTTTTCCGTGGGGACCTGCCTTAATACTACGAATTACGACGCACATAAAATATTTTCTTATAAAATACATAAGAAAACGAAATTATAACTAGTTATACCTGCCGTCTTCCAAAGTGATACAATTTCACTGTGAGTTATACTTTTGCAGCAAGTCGTACTCGTAATTACAATTACCATCTAACAGCATATATCGTTGTTCACTTAAGCAGGTACCTAACTATTTAACGTGATATTACGCGTACACAATAAAGAAATACTTTTTTTTAAACACACCTGACACCACACACAACACCAAACAAACAAAAAATTACCGAAGTCTTGCCATTGCTTGAAAGGAAAACCTCGAAAAGCATAGTCTAATTCGGTAAACGATACATTTCTATAGCCGACCTGGCTTCTATTCGTAGTGGCTTTATACGAATATTTTGCTCGCACGCTGCTGTACTATATATACTTAGGCCTTTAGAAAATGGAAGAATATTATATGAAACATCAATAGACCCTCTAGCGGGTAAGTAATGAGTCTTCGCGTTTTTTTATGAACAATATATGATAATATTGATAATAGACATTATATGGCTTTATAGAAAGAAATATCAGGGGTATTGTTCCAATAGCCAATTTCTTTAATATTGGTGCCATTAGGTATGATCTCTTTGGCATGTTATTGTTTTGCGCAAGAAACTGTAATACGTTTTTATGTTTAAAGGGTAACCTTGTATGAGATTTTTTGCAGAGGCCAAGGATTTTTTTTTTAATAATCATTTAGAGGACCTCTTAATACGCATAGATTTATAAAAGTAAATGAGTTAAACAATATCGCCGAGCCGAGATATTTAAGATTGAAGTTTTGTTTATAACTTCAATATGACCTGTGAAAATATGTTGCAAATATTTCGGCTCCGATGCATTTTAGTGTATCATATGTGGTAACAAAATATGTTTGTTTTGAGTAGATCTATCATAATCTACTTTTACGAATGACCGCTCATCTAAAAAAAGACAACATTTTTACCCAAATCCCTTTTAGTCGTTCTGTATCTGAGTCTTTTGGTGTAGCAGGCGTCCTTAGTTGACGGTGTTAGGGGCCGTAATGTTTGTCACAGTCATTGTGTAAAAAAACCTTGTGAAAGTTGGTTTCTCAATCACACACATGTAGAGATCAGATTACTCGGCAAACAAAATAATGTACTAGTAAGAAAGAAAGAAAGAAAGAAAGAAAATACATTTATTTAACGTCACAGCTTAGGCACACAATAAAAATAAAAATAAAGTAAACGGTGGGACTTAAATACGAGGACGTTAAACAGGATCCCCACTCAGCATAAAGCCACTGCAAGACACGTCAAGCAGAGGCGCTGATTTTCGGTGGGGACCTAACTTAAAACTATTATTAGTGACGGCACAAACGCCAACAACTGGTATTAACTAAAGAAAGAAAACACAATAAATAAACCGAAACAATCAAAATAAGTACTTAACAAAAATTAAAATAAAAAATATTTAATAAGAATATAACAGGATTACCTACGTGATTACTTAAGCCTATGAGGGCACGCAGAAGGTAACAAAAAAAAAGAAATTAATTATTATCAAATAAATGCTATGATTGGATTTGTATCCCCAAAAAATATGCATGACACTTCGTCTTAAATGTAGAAATTGTCCCTACGGCACGGATTGGTGGAGGAAGATCATTCCAGCACTTCGTGGCAGCGTAACGAAAACTACCACGAAATGCCGCTGACTGGTGCCCAGGACAAACTAGTTGAAGATACCTGGCTGATCTAACTTCCAAAGACCTTGCGTTATGCGCCCATGTCAGCTTATTGTAAAGGTACGAGGGCAACTGGCGGTTAACTACACCAAATAAAAGAGATGCTAAATGTAGTTTTTGGCGGAATGACATTTTCATAACGCGATTTTGATTTAGGTAAGGCGTCACATGAGCACGTCGGGGGGGGGGATGTTGAAACAATACCGCATGCAAGCATTTTGTACTCTCTGGACCAACCGTAGTACTACGAACCGTAGTATTACGTTAGTAAAAATGTTGCCGATTCCTGAAACGTCAAATTTTGACAGCCGTCAGAATTCCACCGAATTAAAAATCAGGGTTTAGGTTATAGTTCCCCACGCATTCATGTAATTGGTCAGTGTTAAAATCTAGTTCATCCAAATAATGCCGTATTCCACGGCTTTAGTTAAATTCGGAAGTTTGTACAAACTAAACGGTTCGTTATCTCCCGCTTGGAACTTTGGTCGGTAAATATCGGTTACGAGGGTAGTTGTAGAGAAATTGTTTGCATTAATCTTATACTAGTGAAGTAGGATAGGTATATTTTACATTGAGATAATGTTTTTGGACCTGTTTCGTACATTGACTTATCCTTTCTTGTCTAAATGAGGGCCCTTTCGGATACACTTTTACTCAGTGGGATATTTTGTGTATTTGCTCCCTCTTATATACCTACCCCCATTACCCCCAAGCTCACTCCATCATTGACTACATCGACTCGAAATTTGACTTACTATCACGAGTATGTAGACTGGCCATCAGGCCGCCATCTTGGAATTCAGTATAAGCGCCCGCCGCACGCTACGCGTACGGTAAAACTCGCATTGTAGCCAGATGAAGACGTAAAATTGTGTACTTACCACGGGCGGTAATTCGTAAAGCCCCAGAGCGCATATTTATGGCCCTCACCTGCGATCTGGGGCATTCAGGAATTCACCGCCCTAGGTACGTAATGTACTATTTATTACTATTCATATTTATTTAATTAGGGAACAATCTTCCACAAATCGAACTAGCCCTATAAAAGTAGTAAGCTCAATAAGGCTTGTGTTATGCGTAATAGACGACGATATATTTAAAAGATATAAATCCCACTACTAAAAAAACCCACTAATAATATTATAAATGCGAATGTTTGGATATTCCATCTTTACACAAAATTTCAAAGTACACGCTTATTAAGACTCTCCATATATCATTTCATTTTTACTAAACGGGACTTAATATGGACCCTTGAATTATTTTTAAACTGTATTCGTTCTAAACCTACATAATTATTTACTTTCATATAGGCAGTTATACGAGGTTTTGTATTTATTTCTAGTAGGTAGAGGCTAGAGGTTTTTATTTTTTATTAAAAATAATTAGTATTTGGTTGGAATTACTTAGCTATTCATTTCTATGCGCTACAGCGAGTGTAAGTACACACTTAGTATATTCTGTTTTTAAAATTGCATTTTTTTGTAGTACAGTGAACAGCAGAAGTAGCTACGCAAAATAACACGCTCAAAATGATCTAGACAGTATCCTATCCCCTTGACATTAGAGTCGTGTGTAGGTCATTTTGACCACTTGACCCGCTTAGTTACTTTTGCTGATGACTGTATATTCATTAGCAATTAATGAATAATAATGAATGTACAGTCGTAAATTCATTAGCAAGGACTTAGATGCATATTCTTTGTATATAAAGAATACTGTATTTTTCTTCTATCTATGTCTGTTTGTTCTCCAAATAAATTAAATAAAACGTTTACCCTAGGTTAACAAGGGCTTATTTCAATTCAACTTTAGAACATCAATCTAAGTTATAATTCAGCCAAGCCCGGTAAGTTTGACGTGAAATCCAATTGAGTAACCATAACTAATGATTGCCCAGACCCTGCGGGCTAACTAGCTGGACAACTTAACATAAACTTTACAAGAGCCCACACAGTAGGTTAACTGCTTTCAACCAGAGGGCCTTAAAAGCTGATCTCGTGATCACTCATCACTAAAGTATCCTCCTATCGTTATAATTTTTGTTCGAGTCATATGTGCTCCCCCTGCCGGCTAAATGGCTGCTACTGGGAATGTGAATAAATGGCGGTAGTAGTAAATATAATGAATTTAAAAGGAAAACTATCGCGGCTAAGTTGGCATAACTAGTTATAGTAATAGTCGACAACAATTTAGTTTGCGCACGAGTGTCGATGTAACTAAGATAGACAGGCAACTACGGAACCCTACACTGCGCGTGGCCCGACACGCTCTTGGCCGATTTTTACATTTAACAAACAACGAACAGAACCACGATCATTGTAGCCAACACTAAAATAAAAAAATCTGTGTTTGGACAGGGATGACGGCGGAACAATAACAAAATTGGTCGGCTCCGCAAAATGCTCTAAGCACATTTACTGACGGTAGCTTCGCTAGAAATCAAGTATAGTACATTACGTTACATTACGTAACTAGGGCGGTGAATTGGTGAATGCCCCAGATCGCAGGTGTTTGTGGCCCAAACCGAAGGTGAGGGCCATAAATATGCGCTCTGGGGCTTTACGAATTTACCGTGTTGAGTACAAAATTTTACGTCTACACCTGGCGACAATGCGAGTTTTCCCGTACGCGCAGCGTGCAGTAAAACTCGCATTATGGCCAGGTGTGACGTAAAGTAATTTACTACAATGACAACTTCCGGCGCCGCCATTGCAAAAGTATGATGAACGTTTTATAATCTTCAAGCTGCCTATCAATTCAAAAAAAGACTTGGTGTAGTGGAAGTTTAGTTTACTGTATGGATGTAACGCAAAGTGTTTTTTTATTGGTATAAAGTTACTATGGATGCGCGGCAATATCCAAATATTCTTCTGCAATCGTGCCTGCTGTATTTTCTCCGTCTAACTCGGCAGCTACTATAACTATCTGTGTATAATGAAGTACGGAGTCAAGATTGCTGGCCATTAATTAGGACGATCTGGCTAACTAGCGGTTCGTAGCCTTAACAAGGGCCCCTTAATAATCGCCGAGGGGGAGGTAGAATGGTTAAACGGAGTAAAAACGAATTACTTCTTGGCGGAGTGTAAATCACATCGTAAGTGCGATAAGTAAGGAGAGATACAATATATCAGAGTGATTAGCTGCGTGTGCCTGTGCGGGTATAACTTATTATCAACTTACCACTTAACCTATATCGAACTAGCTTCTGCCCGCGACTCCGTCCGCTTGGAACTCGTTTATAACGTAGCTCAATACAAATTATTACCTCCCATTTCACCCCCTTAAGGGATGATTTCCGGAAAAAAGCTATTCTGTGTTCTTCCCCTGGACTCAAACTAACTCTAAACAAAATATCATCTAAATCGGTTGAGCGGTTTAAGGCGTGAAGAACAGACCGACAGACATTCTTATTTATAATATTAGTACCTATGGATGATCATAATCATAGCGTATGGAGTGCTCAACGCTGAACTAGTATATTTGCTGTTTTGGCCCTCTGGCCAATTCACGCTCTGTCCATGCCGAGATAAAGGGTTCTGCGAGGCCGGACTTGCAGTTAGTCAAATCAAAAAAAAACTGTACTGGAATTTAACCTAGTATGCTTTGACGTAGAGTGCCCATGCCATTTTATTATCCTAGTACAGCGTCGAGATTTTTTTTTCTGAAACTGTTATGACTTGGCCTGTCATCCGTTTTCGACTTGAAGTTGACTTTTGGGACACGTAATGGTTAAGCTAAATTAATACATAAGTTTGTGACCCCTAGTTTGGAAATCTCAGTAATGCAATGTACTTAATAGTGATCTCACGAATGTTTACTTTCGATGATGCTATCAGTGGGAACCTGTAATTGGCTTTTTGTATTTTATCTATATATAATCAATGCGTTTCTGTAGGTGTTGGTTTTTTAATTATAAATAAATAAATGTCAATGTAAATCACTTCTAGTGGATTGGAAATTATGTAAGCAGGTTCGATAATCATATGGAATTCGATTCAGTTCTTGGGTGGTTTTTTTAAACAGACTCCCGAGGTCTAAAGCTCTCAGACCCACTATTCCTTCGTCATATCAGCCGAAAGACGTCCACTGCTGGACATAGGCCTCCCTTAAAGAGTGACAAAGTGATCGGTTCTGCACCACCCGCATCCAGCGGGTCAGTCCACCTTGTGCGGGGCGGGGGTGCTTGGGCGGGGCACATAGCACGTAGAACCGATGGCCGATGGAACGTAAAGGTGCGGTGTGGGCAGGCAAATATACAAGACTGAATAGTGTACATATAACCATAGCTAAAGTATTAAATTAGCTTGACGATCTCCATGAATCTCCATATGAATCAACTGCCACTTCACGTACGTTCGGGTAATTCCTTTAACTTCCTGAAGGATTACTCCTAAACCTTCGAGATTAAATCTCAGCCCTCTATTAACGGTGACAAATTATTCATAGGAACTACCCAACGACGAATATTCAGAATGTCTAAAGTCCCACAAACAAACGGTAGAGAATTGCACTTCAAATAATTGTGATAAAGTTTATTTTTATATGCCGCGCACTAGATAGAAATACCTCGTTCTGACATGCGTAGTGATTAACTTACATTTATGAATAATTTATGTGATAACTGTGAAGTATTTAAAGTTTGATGTTTCAGGGAACGACAAATGGGTCTAGTGTTGTGCTTTTTCCGGTACATAAGAGTAAAAGCAATGTACCTACGAAATCAAATCAAAATTAAACATTTATTCCACAATTAGGCCACAAGGGCACTTTTACATGTTATTCAATTACTTACGGGTGAATTTCAACATACCTGATTCATTGATTATTGATTAACATGAAATGGCAGATATGTCTAACTACTATATTTAATGACGATTAACGGCCCTGTCATACCATACCATAAACAGTTACGGAAATATTAGACTTTAATTTTTTTACTCATGAAAATGATTAAAACCGTCACCTAAATGACATAAAATCTCACCGAAATGATATTTATAAAACCGAAATGATAAAATTTTCACCGATGTGAAATAACACTCGCTGGAATGATAGTAAAAATAAAATCGTCCAGATACAATATAGAATATTACAGTATATAGAAATAGTTATTCTAATGATACGAGTATTAGAGATGTCCAGTCTCCAAACGTCAAAACACAACAATGTCGATTCGAACCCAGGACCTCTTGCTTTGTAGGCAGAGTCACAACCAACTAGGCTAAACTAATGACAATTCAATAGTATGGTACCATAAACGTGGTCTGATGATGGAGATGGATGGTGGCCATAGAAACTCCTCAATTTATTACAATAGAGAAACGGTTGTATTTTGACTATTAACAATGCCCTCAATGAGTAGTAGAAGACTGCAAAAAAATAATAAGCAATAAAAACTTGTACCAAAAATAATAAGCAATAAAAACTTGTACCAAAAATATGTTCACTGAAATCTATCGCCGAAGAGAATTTTCCTTCAAAACATGATTTTCTGTATAATAAGACTATACGTACTAAATGAACTTCAGTGTTCCATCTTTTATCAATTGAGATTCAACCTTCAATTAAGAAATATAAGCACATTCCTCCGATTTACCTTTTGTGTGCTTTCCTTCCGATATTCAAATGAAGCTCATTGGTGACCTAGATTTAACTTAGGCTAAAATGCAAAGACTGGAACACCGTAGAAAAGTAGCCTGCTTATAGGTGTTCTACAGGATACATTTCGGAGAGTGTGCGCTAGGATTACACGATTTAATCCCGCCCTCACCATTTCGCCATCTTGGGACTAAGCGCGGTCGTGGGTTCCACCCTTATGTTGTTGATTTACCACTGATTCGCACGAAGCGCTTTGCATCCAGTTTTCTCGCGAGGACAGCCAAAGAGTGGAACTCGCTTCCGGCTAACCTTTTCCCAGTTACATATAACTTGGATATTTTCAAGACGAGAGTGTATAGACACTATTTAGGTATGCATGTAACACTCTCGACCTCATCATCCCTTACCATCAGGTGAGAAAGTGGTCAAATGCGTACCTATACGTAATAAATAAAAAAAAATGACCTCAAATTACCTTTAGAAAAAACATCGGGGTCTTTTCAATAAAAATAATACAAAATGTTTAGTTTTTTATTGGTTACACGCACTTGTAACTAACACTTTAGGATTACCTAGCTTGTGGGTGTGTGTGTGTGTGTGAGTGTGTGTGTGTGTGTGTGTGCGACCAAAACACCCCTTATTCAAAGTTACAGTCAGCGGCAGAAAATATGCGGGGGGGCCGGGGGGTCGCATGTCTCTGTCTAGAAGGTTCTATTTTTCTAATGTGAAATATACAGTGTTCGTATTTTCTTTTACTAATTAATATATTATCTTATTTAATCCGGATTTTCTTTGCGACAATTCATTATTGAGTTGCTAAAAAAACATTTACTGTACCTCTAATGAGACCATGGATATTTGTGACTTCACTGATGAACATTTTGTAAATAAATAGTATGTATCGGATACTGAAAAGTTGAATAGGGATGGTGACACTCAATTAAATAATCAATAATGTTGAATTTTTTAGGATTCTAAATAATAGTCACATTTTTTTTTTTGAACAGAAAAAAAGTAACACGACGATAAAATAATCACAAACTTATGAGTGTCCAAAGTTTTATGAGGAGGTAATCTGTCCCTTTTCGGCAAAACGCACTTTCACATGACGTCACGGTTGTCAAGCGTTTTCTCTCTCTATCATTTGTCTGGAGTAATAATAATAAAGTCCACAATCATTAAATTTCATCTACGTAAGTACATATATTTAATGTATGTACCTACGAAGCGTTACGCATCGATCTGCAAGCGTTATTGTTACTATTAACCGCAATATAAACATGCAATATATTGCATGCAATTTCATTACATTTCGGGTTTCGAAGGTTAGGTACTGTACTAAGTTTAACGGTTCTATCCAACCCCGCAATGTAGTCAAACTTGTCTACCAAATAAATTCAGCCTTTCACAGTAATTCACCAAACCTTATCCGTTGTCCACAGATCGAAATGACGTAACAACATGCACGAAACTTAACAACCGAGATGGAGTCTACAAAAGAATGGTCGGACTTCTTCAACAGCACGAAAAACTTGAAGTCAGGCGTCTTAGACGAGACATATGGAATCAATGACGTCATCGACTCACCGAAAATCAACTACAGTTACTATGACAATACGACGGCACCGGACTACACTAATTTTACGACGGACAATTTTTGCTCGTCGAATTTTAGCCACGTGTATTTGAATGTGACTTGCGAGTTTCCGATTGATTATGCGGAGCCTATGTATGGGTAAGTACATATGAATATACGTACATATAATCACGCTTGTTTCTTAGATGGATAGGTAGAGGACACAGGTTTTTCGGGTGTGTAGTATGAAGGCTAAGTTCACAATTCCTGCCTACGAGGTTTCTATAATCAATGATATATAGTACATTACGTAACTAGGGCGGTGAATTCGTGAATGCCCCAGATTGCAGGTGTTTGTGGCTCGAACCAAAGGTGAGGGCCATTAAAATGCGCTCTGGGGCTTTACAAATTACCGCCCGTGTTGAGTACAAAATTTTACGTTTTCACCTGGCCACAATGCGAGTTTTCTGTACGTGCAGCGTGCAGTAAAACTCGCATTATGGCCAGGTGTGACGTAAAAATATTTTTATTAATGGAGAAGAAACGCCACGTACGTACGCTAAAATACCTGTAATAGTAAACTTCAAAATTACTAGTGTTAAAAATTGTTAATTAAATAGTAATACTATTAATAATGTCGGCTTGCATTCCGAAGAAAAATAGAAGTATATAGCAAAAATGCCGTCAAAATAATAATATGGTTGGGACTATGAATCTATGAAAAGTTAAACTTCTTGATATTATTCCTTAAAAATCTTTAAATACGTTTTCACCTGGCCACAATGCGAGCTTTCCCGTACGCGCAGCGTGCAGTAAAACTCGCATTATGGCCAGGTGTGACGTAAAAATATTTTTATTAATGGAGAAGAAACGCCACGTACGTACGCTAAAATACCTGTAATAGTAAACTTCAAAATTACTAGTGTTAAAAATTGTTAATTAAATAGTATGCAACATGATTTTAGAATTGTGGTTTTAGTCGTGCGTAGGTATTTTTAACCCCCGACGCCAAAAGAGGGGTGTTATAAGTTTAACGTGTCTGTCTGTGGTATCGTAGCTCCTTAAGGGATGGACCGATTTGAATGCGGTTTTATTTGTGTCATAGATAATTTTATCCCGAGTGTTCTTAGCCATGTTTCATGAAAGTGTGTTTAGCCGTTTTTGAGATATTGAACTTTAAAATTAAAATGTCGGGGGTTTTTCAAGTTAAGAAAATCGTCATTATCCTACGGACCTAGAGTTCGACTTGCTCTACAATCGTCCTGCTACGTCAGCACCCTTGCTGATGACCACGATACTACATGATACAACTTTAGTTATCTCCCGAGAGAAACTTGGTCATGAAAATCTGTTGCTGACTCGCGGGCCATTACACGTATCGCGGCGAATCTGTCAGTTGTCATCTCAGTACTATTCGACGTTTTAAGGTTATCCCAACTAACATTTTGATGTCAGCTAATGGTTATATTATAACCTTAACCTTTATAAGTGAGTTATATTTATCTCAGTTGGAACTAATAGTGTTAAAGAGGAGTTAAGAAAAAAAACTCCTAAAGTGTTACTACGGCTTTATTGAACGCTGTTAAAAAGGTTTTAGAGTTATAAGAGTGTTACTCAAAGCACTTATACTTAAGATGTTAAAGCTTTAACCTGTTTGTAACGCTTAAACCTTTACAAGAGTGCTCGCTGACGATCATTAACTCTTATTGCTTTTTAGTTGTTGCAGTGAAGTGTCTTATAAAGCTTAAGGTGTTATATCTGCTATAAGGTGCAGGCAGAGACTTTATAACAGAGTTGGTCAAGCGTGTTGTAACACAAGATACTAGAAGTGTTGAACAACACCGTTATAAAGACAAAGCCTGCACAACATTCTTGACATAGGTGTTGTAACTCAATAAGCGTTATAGATTAGTTAACTGACGCCTTAATCTTTTATGTAAGTTCGCCATTATTTTGGTGAACTCTAACCTACAAATTGATTAGTTTATTCAAGATTTGACATCAAAATACTTCACTATTTATGTTACTATTGGATGATTGTATGGATGCCACTTAATTAAACATGCCACTGGCCAAGAAACAAGAATAGAAAATGATAAAAACTTTAGGTGTCTATTTTATTCCTCATAAGTTTTATTAGAAATCTTTAATAAATCCTGGGCGCGTTAAAATTGAGATGGGAAACATGGTATACACTTACCGTAAAATCACAAGGGCAGATTGTTTTCACTTAATTTAACATACACATCCAATTTAATACAATTTCAATAAGTACGACTCCTGTCACATATATTAATAATCTTCGCCATTTTGTCGGTAGACAATATTTGTCTCATAATTTTACAGTAAATAAAAGAGTAAGATATATGCTCACTTGAAACTGGGTAAGCGCAAGAGTGTTACAACACTCTCAGCTAACACCTTAATCGTTACTACGGTGTTTGTAGAGCGTTGGTTAACACTATGGGTGTCAGATCTAGATGGGTGTGGGGATGGGGTCTGCTCTAAAGGTTTTCTAACACCTTAACCTGTACCGACCGTCTTGTAAGACGTGGGCCTCTTTCGTGGTTATATAGGTGTTAGAGCATGCTCTAACACCTTTCTTACAGGCAATCTTAATACCTTAACACTTGGCTGGGATATAATGGTAATTTTAACGCTAGTATGCTAGTTGGGATAAATTGTGGAAAGATGACAACTGTCATAGGGATCAAGATTCGCTACAATACGTACTTATAGACATAGACATCATTATATAGGTATCACAGGTCATTCTTCACAATAGGCATGATGACACATTTTGAAAATTTGTTCTATAATGTTTAGAAACATTTATTATGTACAAAGAATAAGATTTTTCAAGAGAATATAACAGTTAAGTAAGAAAAAAATGCATTTTAGTTTTTAAATTTCAAATTGGCGCTAAACGCTTGTCAGTGTCATGGCGTCCCGAGTGACGTCACGTTTGTATAAACAGAACGCAGACCTTTGACGTTTGCTACCTAGATCGCTCAATTGCTCATTGAATGAACATAAATTCAAAAGTTTACAAGTCTTGCGCGGCCGTGCGAGCGAGAAAGCGGGACAATGACGTATGAAGATCTGACAGATGACATGGTTCTATCCCTGCCTTACTATTCGTTCAGTACGTAAGTTTTCTCTGTAATCTGTGGTAATGGCCGTTATGGGTATTTGTTTATACAAACGTGACGTCATGCGCTCTGATTGGTGTTTAACGTATCATGGCGGGCGTCCGTATTTTTCAGTTTAATTTTATCAAAATAAATAATAATCTCTTACTTAATAAAAAAATATGAGCATTTTTCGAATTCTATGATTATTTTCTAAGGAAATACCATATTTTAGTGATTGACAATTACTGTCATCATGCCTGACATTCCTTTGTAGATTACTTTAATAAGGCCATGATAGGTACATATTATTGTTACATTTTTTATATTCTAAAAATTCCATAAAACTACAAAATCATTGTTCAATAAGCCATATTTCTTTAATTAAGTACAATTGCATTAACACTCATCTGTGCGCTCTGTCGTGATGGCTTTTCTTCTGTCAGGCGTCAGACCACATCTGACCCCGTATCATGGTATTATCACACGATAAGTGACAGGATAGAGCGTCCGTCACTGGCTGACACTCGATAGAACGAGACGACGCTCCTATCTTGTCACTAATCACATGATAAGGCCCACCATGATACGGGGCTAGATCTATCTACCACGGCGTTTACCAACCTGAGAAGTTAGGTAATCCCCGACCTTGTATTTATTACGGGAGAGTGGTCACCAATCACCATCAGCCTTTACTGCCCTTTCTGACATCTCCGTTCTTTCCAGATACATCGCTCCGTTCCTCCTAGCGACAACAACAGTCGCCAATACGCTGATAGTGGTAGTGCTGTCGCGGCGCCACATGCGGACCCCCACTAATGTGGTGTTGATGGCGATGGCGCTATGCGACATGTTCACCATGTTGTTCCCGGCGCCTTGGCTGTTCTATATGTACACTTTCGGCAACCATTACAAGCCGCTCAGCCCGGTCACCGCGTGCCAGGCTTGGAACTATATGAACGAGGTCAGTAGCGCTTTTTAACCCGCAAAGAGAGGGGTGTTAGGTCATAGCTCACTAGAGCCACCCGTCGCCCGACCCGAGCCGCGCCTCGAGCGGTTAGGTATTCTTTATATGGGCTTCCGCTCACTATATCAACTCCGTAGTTAGTAAATTTATGAGGCGAGGCGGTGAGGGTCGTGCGACGGGTGGCTCTAGTGAGCTATGACCTATAAGTTTAGCGTGTCTATCTGTGTTTCTGTCTGTGTATTTTCGTTCAATTGTTTTTTTTATGTCATAGATAATTTTATATATGATAATTCATAGTGTTCTTAGCCATGTTTCATGCAAATTTGTTCAGCCTTCTTTGAGATATTGGACTTTGAAATGCAAATGTCGGGGATATCTCAACTTTTTTAAGTTGTAGTTATTATCAGTTGAGGATATAGCTCTCGTCCATCGCCGACACAATTTAACTGATCATCCGTGCGCTTTATCTTCATTGTAATCAGGGACATGAATTAACTGTGTTGGCGTTTGTACCTCCACCTTGCAGAAAACCGCAACCATGTGTAAGAGGCCACAGTGGACTATCGTCTCGCTCCATCTGGGGGAGTACCTCCACAGTAGGCACAGTAGTCTTGGAACTATATGAACGAGGACCATTTGATCACTCATCTATGTGGATGAGGGTGATTATCAGACTCGTGTAATAAAAAATACCTAGCAGCAATAATAGGAAGAGATGCTGAAAGCAATGCTACCGGTGGATTTTTTCCTCACACACTCCTTGGCTACCTCGCATAGCTCCAGTGAATACTTACCCTTAGACATCTCTCGTTTTTGGAGCAATCCTACTAGGGTAGTACCTCCACCGGAAAATAGCAAGGTAAAGCAATGCGGGACGTCACTTCGCTCAAATTTGAAGCGTGGCTTGGAGCTACATTAATGAGGCCAGTTTGCATACTACACGTGTAATATACATAAGGAGAAGAGTGTGAGCCTTGAGGGCTTGGTGATGAGGAGGTGGTGATGGAGGAGCAGGAAAACGGTAGAACCAGGTCAGTATATATTTTTTCAAAATAAAAATAAAAGGCACCTGCAACAAACAGGTAATGCTAAGGCTATGCTATGATTTACAACGGATTTAGATTAGGTACAAATAAAAACACTGTAACTTACAATAAACTGCTATTGCGCCTTTATAAGGAATCTGAAGACAGGATGGCACTTAAGGTAACACTTTTTGTGCACAGGATTTACACAATCACTATTAAAAATACTGAATAACTGTAGGTAAATCGAATCTAATAAGATAAAAATCTTATTTTCGTATAATATTAAAATTATTTAAGACATGTGTCTAGATCGATATCTTGGACTGAAATGTCTTGACAGGAAAACCTGCCCAATGACTGTGGAATTTGGAATAAGGATTTGAAATTTGAATAGTAGTTATCATAAAAAGTAGCCAGTAGGTTGGTGTGTAACGTTCCGATACACGCATCGTTACAAAGAGAGCCTTTATAAATGTCAAAATTGTAGCGTTTAAAGACTATTAGCGCGTCGCGCCAACGAATAGAAAGCCAACGCCAACGCCCATACTAAATGAAACGGTCGTAAATGTCAGTCATTACTAATTACTAGGTACCATATCTTACATTTAACTTACTTATGATAACTTTGGGAATAAGAGTTGGTTGTTGGATGGTTGGTTTGGGAATGAGTTGACAGTTTAGTGTGTATGATTTGACAGCTATCCCATTTCCAAAAATATTGCGGGCCAATAACACCTACAGATACCTTAATCGTATTAATCGGCTAGTCAAAAAAATAACCCAACCAATAATCAAATCTAATATTACAAATGTTTCCTTCAGTATCTTCCAAAAATGGCTTCCAGAAGACAATTTATTCTTACTTTGCCGTGGGTAGAGACTGATACACAATCAGTAAGTAAAAGTCAAACTTTGCTTTGCTTTTTTAAGTTAAACAGTCTGCCAAATCGTTTGATGGAGATATAATTAGGAATTTATTTTGAAACAATTGTGTGATTTAAACCACATTTGTTTAAATCAAATTCTGTTACAGATTTCGTGCGTCGCGCCACACTGTTGGCTACACGTTAGCGCAAGCGATAGTGTACTAACCACACACCCGTCACTCTTTTCGATTCGACTAAACTTTGCTTTCGTGCCATGATGCAATTAACAAATACTCATAAGTAGTTGTTATAGGAACATACAAAACTTCTAAAGACTCATTCGTCAAGCAGCATTATTCCGAAATTTCAAAATTCCGAATGCCGTATTCCCGGAACGAAACTTTTGATGAAGATTATTTAGTAACAGAACATTAACAGGTTAAGTAGGTACACTACACTTTTGTACTCGTACACTACATAACTCCGAAGAGTCATTTGTCAAAGCGCTGCAATATGCGTTGTCACATAACTTGGTCTGGGTATTTAAATATGTTCGCGCTTGCTCTGACACGTTACCTCTCCGTGCGTAGAAGCGAGAGGGCAAAAGAGAATGAAAAGTGATTGTAAACGGAAGATGGACGTTAATGGACCTGAACGCAAATTGGTTGAGATACCGGCGTAGCGCCCATAATGAGCACGTTTACCCTATTGGCAGCGTAAAGACCTGCAGCTAATTGGTCGGCTGTTTCGCTGTAGTATTTCCTTGTTTTGCACTATACGTTTGATTGAACCTTCACTGGTTTTAGCCGACTGGTACAGAAAGAGGATTATGTTTTTCTAGCGCAGGCATGTGAACAAGAATAAGTATATTTTTCACTTCTCATGCTCTAAAAGTGCGTCGTATTAGGCTTAAAGTACTACATTTAGCCCCTAGGGAAAATATGTATACATATTTATGATTGATAAAACATTTTGATTTGACCAATCAAAACAGTTCGCCATCGTCCGATGTCCGGCTGTCCCGCTGTTCTCTCCCACACTTTCATTATGAAGGTGCGTTTTGCAAAAAAGGGACAAAACTTGAAACTTTGGTCATTTGTAACTTTGTGATTATTTAACTTTTTCCGCTGCTTTTTTCTCCATTTAGAATAGAATAGAATGGAATATCATTTATTCATGACATCATCTTTAGAATAATATCGTACCTACTTTTCAAGTGCCTTTAATGACAAGTAACCGGCTCCGAATCGGTAAATGCATTTTGCCCGTTTCGTATCAGTTCAGCTCCCAAACGGGATTTTAAATTCCCGTATGGTAGCTGGCTCCGAAAGTCAGCTACGAAACGGTAAAAGAAAGTCTCATTTCAGAGCCAGCTCCTGAACAGGAATATAAATTCTCATACGGTAGCTGGCTCTGAATGCTGGCTACGAAACGGTCCGAAGAGACAACAACACATACATACACATAAATCATAAAAACAAAACAAAGAACAACATTGCCACGAAACGGTTGAGATGGCTCAGCGTTGTGCTGGCCTGGATGGCCAGCGCTGGTCTTCCGATGTAACCATCCGGTGATTCCATTCTTAATCATTTCTTCCATTTGACTACATTGTTAATTAATTTTCAAGAAAATACGTCTTTATTCATTATTTTATTTAGTATCTTCACCCATATTTTACAGCTCACAGAGTCTCTAAATTATACGGTTCGTAGCAGCTAGTCCGATAGTAAATGAAGGGTCCACGGAAAGAACATGTCTAGTCACTTTGACAACATTTCGAGATATTGCGGTTTTTAAGTTTAGAATTATTCAATTAACCATACTATCTTCGTGATTAGATGCTTTTCAAGTGCAAAATAGTACATTTTACAACTAGTGTGAAAAGAATGTCTTTTTACCACTAGTACCGAGGTATCTTGCCACGAGCTGAAAGCGAGTGGCAAGACTCGGTACGAGTGGTAAAAGACATTTCACACGTGTTGTAAACGACGTTTTTTAATACAATTGCGAAAAATAGTAAATTAATATATCATTGCGATAAAATATGCTTGCCTACAAACCGCTAGCGCGGTCAAACAGGTCGCGCCCCGCCGGCAACCCGCCGCGCACAGGCCGCGCACCCGCGACGGTCGCGCCGCGCGACCGCCACTTACTGCGTTTCGAAAGTATAGTTTGGAACTAAAAAGTAAAAAGCACTAGTTCGAGAAATTGAGCTTCTCGTACGCTACGCAGCCACAAAAAGTACCACTTTTTGAGCAACTGTATTAAAAAAGTGGTTTTATATTAATGTTTACAATTATAGCAGAAGGCGTAGGTAATAGTTCGTTGAGAGCTCTACATTTTAAGACTAAAATCTCATTTTTCGAAAATATTGACTAGACATGTTTTTTTCCGTGGACCCTATAGGTGTTATAGGTTATAGGTGTACGCGGGCTGGGTTTCCGCAACTCGACGTCATATTAGCGCCTATTTTGCGTGTGGGTTGTTGGCACTACTGCTATTCGTGCCAACCCAGTTCCACCAGGAAGCCTAGCAGACCCTTTATGTTGCCGACGGCTTCCGGTAGTGACCCCGGTGTTCCGAGGTGTTTTGCCCGGTGTACTGCCACCCCAGGGCACGTCAGGATGACGTGGGTGGCTGTCTCTTCCTCTTCCATGCAGGCTCTGCAGAGAGGACTGTCTGTAATACCTAAGGTGAAAAGGTGTTTGTTTAATAGTGCATGACCAGTTATGGCGCCTGTCAAGAGACGGAGTGCCGGCCTCTTTAGCTGTTTTAGCTTCCTTGACAATCCGGGATTGATTGTCGGGAGGGCCTCCCTGGTTTGTCTGCAGGTGCCTAGGGTGTTCCAAATTTTTTGGTGTTCTACCTTGGTGTTTTTTCGCAGTGTGCTCCGCAGCCATGCAGGGGGTAGAGGGATCGTGGGTTCCGGTCCTATGGCTTCCGATTCTGAGCCTTCTCTAGCCAGTGCATCCGCTGCGTCGTTACCGCGTGAATTGCTGTGCCCTTTGATCCATTGCAAGGTTATGTCGCAGTTGGTACATACCTCTGATAGAATTTTGTGGCACTCATGTATCAGCCCAGACGTTGTTGTGTGACTTTGCAGGGCTTGTAGTACAGATCGACTGTCGGAAAGTATGCGGATGGGATATCCTCTTACCTCCCTGGAAACGATTGCGTGAGCGGCCATTATAATACCCATGCACTCTGCCTGGAAGACTGAGTTATGGATTCCTAATGGTGTCGAGATTCGTATGTTTAGGTCCTCCGAGAACACTCCTGATCCGGCGCCTGACCTTGTCTTGGACCCGTCCGTGAATATTCTTAACTCCCTGGGGTTAAGTCCTTCCTGGAGGGTTTCGTATAGTTCGATTTTGTACTTCTTGTCGAAGACGAACTGTTTTGGAATGATGTCGTTTGTTGCCTCTATGAGGGGTTCCCTACCTATAGCCTCGTAGAGTATCTCGGTGTGTGGAACCCTGGGCGGTCTCCAGAGATTCTGTTTTTTGAGCCGTATGGCTGACGCCAGGGCTTCTTGCCTGATAAAGAGGTGTAGCGGCGGAATGTCCATGATGGCTTCCAGGGCTGCAGTTGGTGTGGTCCTCATGCAGCCACTAGCCGCCATGCAGGCCAGTCTCTGGAGGCGTTGTAGTTTAGCTTCGACCGTGGTTAGTGTGGTGCGAGGCCACCACACTACGGCTCCGTAGCTTACTATTTATTGGTCGAATTATCGACTGGTAGAGCCATAGAGTGATCCTGGGGTTTAGTCCCCAAGTCCTACCTACCATTCTACGGCATTGCCAGAACGCGACTGTAGCTTTTTGTATTTTTTTGTCGAGGTGGCTGCTCCAGTTAAGTTTGGCATCTAGTATTACACCCAAATACTTTACCTCTGTTGACAATTGGAGCTCTGTATTGAACAGTCTGGGTAAGCGGTAGGTCCCCAGATTCCGTTTGTAGGTGAACATTACCAGCTCCGTCTTCCTTGGGTTGACTGTAAGTTCATTGTCGTTGCACCAGCGTTCCACTATGGCGAGTGCGGAACGGGTGACGTCGCACACTGTACCTGCGTGGATGCCGCTTGTGAGTATTGCTATGTCGTCAGCATACCCGATAGCGTAGTGATGACTGTTGTTTAACTTAGTTATTAAGTCGTTTACCACCATGTTCCAAAGTAGTGGCAAGAGGACGCCTCCCTGGGGGCACCCCTTCGCTACCCTTGCCTGCATTGTTTTGTCTTCCCCGAGCCTGATGACTCTTTGACTCAACATGTTGTTTATCCATTTCGTCATAACCTCACTCACTCCGTGTCTTACCAGTGCTGTGGTTATGCTGGTGAATTTAGTCTTGTCGAAGGCTCCCTCGATGTCAATGAAGGTGCCTAGGCACATTGACTTGTTTTTGATCGCAGCTTCAGCCTTGGTAACCACTGCATGAAGCGCAGACTCTGTTGATTTACCTGAACTGTAGGCATGTTGGTTCTGATGCAGATTCCGTGGACCCTATATTTCACACCCACTTTCTGATACCAATTACACTACTTTGAAGATTCTCATTAACAACCATATTCTATGTACTATGTCCAAGAACAATGATAACATCAGAACTCAGTATGATTATGGTCGTGTTGGGAGATACAATTTAAGACACGTCATCAAATCGAATTAATACGCACTATCAAAGCGGATTCTGGCGATGGTGTGGTCGTTCACTATGGGCCTCATTATAAGTAAGTAAGGGTAAATATTATTGGAGAGGGCTACTTTGGGAGTGGACTGATGACCTGGTAAAGGCCGCGTGAGTCCGCTGGATGCGGGTGACGCAGGACCGGACACTTTGGCACTCTTTGGGGGAGGCCTATGTCCGGCAGTGGACGTCTTTCGGCTGATATGATGATGATGAGATATGGTGGATCCCATTTTGTATAAAGTTTCATGTTATTACACGCAACTTATGTTGCGAACTGTACCTAAATTTATGCAACATGTGGAATCTAATCTCAATTAACGCTACATGTTCACACAAGCACATAATATATACTGCTGTCAAAGCCTTTTAGGTGGTTTCTTAGGAAATGTATACAGGTGTCTAATTACAAAATTACAATTAACTTGACAACCAGTCTAGCCTAGTGGGTAATTAAATACGCTCCCAACGAAGCTGACGGGTCTTAATTCGAATATCTGTGTGATGAGCGTGAATTTTGGTTGTGTTTTTGGATATTTTCTATTTATTTAGGTTATATTTATTATATAATTTATATACAATAGAACCCGCTTAACACGGTCACGCTTAAAACGATTTCTCGCATAATACCCCATTTTGTTAGTCCCTACAACTTGAGACATTTTCTCATACATTTCTTAACGCTTAATACGATTCTTCCTTCATCCCGTTTAATACGCCTACAAGCGCACGCGTGTTGTCGCTCGCGGCAGCGGCGAGCGGCTGCAGACGAATTCGGTTTATAAATCCTATGTTTTCACGGGAGAAACTTGTCATGGTGGCAAAGCAAGTAAAGATAAACTGTCCTGGCCCGTGTCAACTCTGATGGGTCAGAAAAGTGGCGTTTGCTAGTGATTCGTAAGGCAAAAAATCCACGTTGCTTCAAAAACGTAAGATCGGTCCCCGTAACTTATGATGGACAATCTCGAGCTTGGATGGTCATGCGGTCGGCCGTGGTTTCATCCAGTGATTAAAAAGCTCTAGATGATCACTTTCAGATTCAATATAGACGCATAATTCTATTAATTGACAACTGCCCCGCTCACCCTTAAGGTGTTGAGCTACAGAATATCAAGCTTGATTACTTACCTCCAAATGCGACAAGCAAATTATAACCAATGGATCATAATAAAGGTCCTTAAACAAGTTTGATTGAGATGACCATGTACCCCACCCCCTATTCCGTATAATACGCTTTCTCGCTTAAGACGCGTTTTTCGTTGGATCCCTGAGAAATCGTCTTAAACGGGTTCTACTGTATATCGTCATCTAGTTCCCATAACTCACAATCTAGTACCCATCATACAAATAAATGATTTATCTACCTAAGGTGGATGGAGGATGTCACACTGCGAAGCATCTCCTGACGGAGGTGCGTTTCTCGTTGTATACAAGTACCTCAGTTTGAATATAAATTCCGTGTGGTACGACACACTGCTACGCACCTCCGTCCGTTGATGCGTCGCAGTGTGACGACCGCCTAACACAAGCCTCATTGAGCTAACTTTGGGGCTGTTTCGATTTCAGTAAGATATCATATCATATATACAGACGACCGGTTAGCCTAGTGGGTAGTGACGCTGCCTACGAAGCTGAAGGTCCTGGGTTCGAATCCCGGTAAGGACAAATATTTGTGTGATGAGCATGAATATTTGTTTCCGAGTCATGGATGTTTTCTATGTATTTAAGTATTTATATCTATTATATATATCGTCGTCTAGTACCCATAACACAAGCCTTATTGAGCTTACTATGGGACTAGGTCGGTTTGTGTAACATTGTCCCCTTATATTTATTATTATTATTATATATCCTAGCATTATTCCCGGTTGTGCCCTAAAGGCTCCCGGGGTCCGCATCGACACCTAATCCCAAGATTTGGCACATAAATAGTTGGCACGAGCCGGGATTTGAACCCACGACCACCACTTGACGACCGCATGCCTGAACCACTAGCTTTGGTACTTTAAAATGAACAACAGATTTTTTTATTTACTAATACACGAGAAGCCCCAATTATATTATAAAATAACGATCAAAGTTGCTTTGCCACGGCCTCTGAAATAATGTCACACCAGGAAAACGTTGAAACTAATTCACTCCCAAACAATGACATGAACATTATCTATTTCGAGGGCTGTTAAAAGCGCACATCGTTATCATAAACCATGTTCTTTCAAATGTTTCCGCGTTTTGATACTAATCTGTTCAGTTTAAAAACCACTTAAGTGCTGTACCATTCTGATACAGATGAGACTTTTCGTGCGAAATAGCTTTTCTTTTTCCTTAAACCGTGGAAATCGGGAAATGCCTTGTGCTTTATTCCTGAGTATCCATCCGGTTCGCGTATTTCATACCTCAATCGCATTAAGATAAGATAATCTGGAGATGGGCGGATTACAGAGGTCGCGGGTTCAAATCCCACTCGTAGCGAATAATTGTTAAATTTTCCACAGTCATCGGAATAAGATAATTGATCATGATAAGAAATTACAGTATAAATTCGCATCTACATGTCAAAACTATAATAATTTACACCGTGATCGCCAAAAACGTAGGACATAATAGTAATAAAACACATGTCAAATACACATAAACAAGGAATTAAAAAACAAATATAATATCATCCGTAAGGTTAATTCATTCAATATAAAATAATGTTCATGTTAAAATACATACAATTAATGTTAAATACAATCTTAAATACTTAATAATTAGAATGTTGGTAGGGGTAGGTAGCTACTAACTACATAAGTATCATTAGTTTGAGAACAATGCAATGTACAATTGAAAAATAAAACAGTGTGTAGATAAAACTTCTAATCACACGGTTCAACTCACGTATTCAATGTCACTCCGGGCGACATGTTTCGAACTCTTCGGGAGAACACTCATCCTGAAGAAGAACTCCGTGTGATTAGAAGTTTTATTTTAACATGTCTCACGAAAGTTTAAATTCGAGTGTGTAGATAAATAAATACGTTTATTTCGGAATAGATACATCGAATCCATATTTGTTAGTTTAAGTTTTAGATAAGGAAGGAACTGCGTAATGCGCTAGATAATTCTATAAATATACCTATTTATCTTATACGTATGGCCTACTTTATTAAGTAGTACGTAGCTTTATTATTAGAACAGATACTTATTTCTTTAATTAAAATAATTAAAGACATAAGAATCTATGATTAGGTATATAAAAACTGCAACGCAGGCTTCGTCAATTGCGTACAAAATCACTTATCTTACGATGATAAAATCCGCAACCCAAAAGTTGCCATGACACTGGGCGAGATCCATAATACTTTTTACGTCACACCTGGCCATAATGCGAGTTTTACTGCACGCTGCGCGTACGGAAAAACTCGCATTGTGGCCAGGTGAAGACGTAAAATTTTGTACTCAACACGGGCGGTAATTCGTAAAGCCCCAGAGCGCATATTTATGGCCCTCACCTTCGGTTCGGGCCACAAACACCTGCGATCTGGGGCATTCACGAATTCACCGCCCTAGTTACGTAATGTACTATTACGTCACACCTGGCCATGCCGTGAACCACGGGTGTATAATTATGGACGCGCAGGATGTATTACTTAATAAGTATGCACTTTGTAAAAGCACGTTTGTGGTTTTAGTTTGTACGTACAAAACTAAGGTTTACTCCATGCTTAGGTTTTATTGAATTTAGTTTGGTATCTAGGGGATTTATACGTTGGAGTTTACGATAAAAGTGTAGTAACTAAATAATTATGTGTTTAGTCTTCTCTTTTGTTTGACGACCGGTTAGCGTAGTGACGCTGCCTATACGTAGCTGAGGGTCCCGGGTTTGAATCCCGGTACGGGCAAATATTTGTGTGATGAGCATGAATATTTGTTTCAGTCTTGGATGTTTTCTTTGTGTTTAATTAAGTAATTTAAGTATATATAAAATAATCATAGTAATTGTGTGTGTGTAACTAGTTGTTGATAAGCGAGGTAATGCAGCCAGCCTTATGGGCAGGGTGCCCGAGTGGTATTGATTTTGGGGATATATGTAAATATAGTGTAAACCTCATAGGTTAAGTTAGTTGTAGTCATTTTTGTAATTTTATTGTTGTTTTACCATATCTTACACTTATATTTTGAATAAATAGATTTCATCATGTTAATGAGTGTATATTGATATTGTAAGTTTGTAATATGGGCATTGTTACCTGATTTATATTAATAAATACATCGCCGTCTACTACCTATAACAAAATGCGAGTTTTACCGCGCGTACGGTAAAACTCGCATTGTGGCCAGATGAAGACGTAAAATTGGGTACTCACCACGGGCGGTAATTCATAAAGCCCCAGATCGCATATTTATGATCGCACTTATCTAACGATGATAGAATCCGCAACTTAAAAGTTCCCATGACACTGGCACGCGAGATCCATAATACTTTTTACGTCACACCTGGCCAAAATGCGAGTTTTACTGCACGCTGCGCGTACGGGAAAATTCGCATTGTGGCCAGGTGAAGACGTAAAACTTTGTACTCAACACGGGCACAACACGGGGCAACAAGCCCCAGAGCGCATAATTATGGCCCTCACCTTCGCTTCGGGCCACAAACACCTGCGATCTGGGCCATTCACGAATTCACCGCCCTAGTTACGTATAACTGAGTATAATGGATTAGATATTTATTGCGCGCTTGTTTTAACCACGTTGGAATGCCTAACCCTTTGACTCTTCGGCTAAACTCTGCTTTCACGCTCTTGGCTGACACTGTGACAGTAACACTTATTGTATCCTGACCGGCTTGTTTGTACCACGAAGATGTGGGCCAAGGCGCCTCGTGGCAAGCCAGTCCTATCAAGCGGGTCTTAAATGACAGAATTACGTCAGGCGTTTTTAGAATGTTTCTAGTTTCCCCTCTAGATTAAAAGGTCAGATGGCAGTCGTTTTTAACCGACTTAAAAAAAAAAGGAGGAGGTTCTCAATTCGGCTGTTTTTTTTTTTTCTATGTTTGTTACCTCAGAACTCCGTCATTGATCCGTCATGAGGAATTGAGGGGACTCCTCAATTTTATTAGGCACGCGTGTAGTGATTTTGTTATTTTCTGTTATAACTCGTGTATTTACATCCGGAATCATAAATTTGGTGGCGAGGAATTGATGATGAAGACCACAGATGACTTATCGAATTCCGCAATTATGTACTTAAAAGTGCAAAAGTACGTCACAGGTTCTGATAAGATTCCGTTGAAATAGGAACTAATGAAGTGCCATTGGTGATGATCTTGGGGAATCGATGGAAGTCCTCAAATATTATCGGCCCACATACAGCGATTCGGTTTTTTTCTATAGTAATCAACGCATTTGCTATCGGAAATCAGTTCATGTGGTAAATTGTGTGTTGGCGGAGTACTAAATTGAAGTCGGTTAAAACTTTGTTTTTAAAGTAAATTATTTACGGGACATTTTCATCTTCAGCAGCGACTCAACGACCAAAGAGAATATTAAACGACTTGAAAAAACAATTGAAACCGAACCATAGTTTTTTTTTTCTATGTGGCCAGTGTGTTAATATGATGAAAAGTCGTAATTCCCGATACGTTCTGTGCTACCCGCATCCAGCGGACAAGCAATCATGTTTCGGCTAAGTCAGTCAAGTCGGGGCTTGGCGGAGTACTAAATTGAAGTCGGTTAACACATTGGACACCGCGTACCCGACTCTCGGGCACTCGTAAACTTTACTCAGATGCCGGCATACCCGAGAGTCGAGCACGAGCTATAAACCCTCACGCGACGCCAATTCTGTCGGTTTCTGGGGTATTGTTCGGAATTTTGCCTGGTTGCGAAAGTGTTAAAACTTTGTTTTTAAAGTAAATTATTGTAAAACTAGTGAATTCGTCAAATCTTGGAATTAGGTGCTTAAGCGGACCCTGGGATCCTTAAGGGCACAACCGGGAATAACCCTAGGAGGGTTATGAAGCTTTCTATAGACACTCGACCTGCAGACAAGCTGTTTAACACATTCAGTGCCGGGGACCCGCCTAGCGGGCGCCTACGCCGTAGTTACTTTCCGCTACATACGAGGAAAACCATGCAATCGTCTGGAGACTTAGATTTAAGATATACTTAAGAGATTAGAGACTTTTTATGAAAAACGGTACTCCCAATCCAACCATCCAAGTCGGAACACGGCATTTTTATGAACTTTTAAGAGCCCAATGAGATTGCGTTCCGATTTTATTTCCACGCTTTCGTTTTATTAATTTCTCTTTTTGTTTGTTTCCGGTTCAGTTTTCCGTTCTATTTTTTTGTAATCCTGTCATCCGAATAAAGATGAAATACGTCAACAAAATGATTTAATTTAAACAAAGCTTCGGATATCTGAGATAATATATATTTTTGCTGGTTTTGACAGGAGGTCGTATTGACATGCGCTAAGAACAAATTAAATAGCTTAATTTATTTTCTTGTTAACACAGTCTGACACAGACACTGATTGACGACATTGAGACTAACCGCAGTAGAACCAAGGTAACCGGTATAGCCCTTGAAATTGCTTAATTTAAGTGGCAGTGGGCGGGCACATTGATGGGGGTGGGGGGGATGTGGGGGGAATTGATGACCGCTGGGGCGGAAATATTTGTCATTTTCAGATAACAGATGAGGGTATACAGGGTGTACAATCCAAATGGGTCAGTATGGTGAAGTCGGAAACTATGAGAGATAGCGAGATCTGTTCTTAGGAACCATGACGTCGATTTTAGATTTAATAATAATTACATTCAAACTTGTTTATTAACTCTCATAGATAACCGGGAATCGAACCTGGTCAAAATCAATGTGTACAAATTCTGCAAGTCGCAAGAAGCACAACACTAATGGAATCATGTTTAACTAATTGAAAGAAAAACCCACCAATAAGATAATTTATTTATTTCAGTAAATGTTCAAAATGGTAGCCATTCATTAATTCTTTTGGGTAACGATCGCAAGATTGCATTTCGTATTTTATCAGTATTCTATTTTCAAATTTTAAATGAATTGGTACGCCCGCTGAACAAATGTGTTCTAATGTTAAAGAAACGCTATTACCCCAGGAAAATTACGTTTTTTTCAAACATTAATTTATAACAGCGTTATTTTTGTTTGTTAAATTTTCAAATGTTATTCTAAGATGCCTTATCCAAGAATCCTACAAAATTTCAATCGGGAAGTAAATATATAAAAATAAATGGCACACCCATTTTTTTTTTTGTGTCATTTATTTAATATTCTTGAAGAGCTCCTGTAAATTAACCAAAACAAAAATTAAAATATCTATTAATATTTTTCCTCTTTTTTCAGGAATTGCTTAAATATCGATTTTATTGATGCCTAATATTTTGGTGGATGTTGAATCTACGTAATTACTAAAATGATAATATATCAGATACACACAAAAAAGCTGCTGTTATGAATTATTTCCAAATTTCCATTTTTTTCCATACTAATGAAAATAAAGTGCTTGGGCTATATTTGTAATGCATAATACCGATGCAGATAAGATATGCATAAGTGGTCTTTTCAGATAATTGATGATCGATTCATATTATTCACGACATTTTGCAAATTAAAAAAACTGTGGGCATTTTAGTCTAACTAACTGTATTAGAACAGATCTCGCTATCTCTCATAGTTTCCGACTTCACCATACTGACCCATTTGGATTGTACACCCGGTATACCCCGTGTGGTCTCGGGTTAGAATCTCTCCACCCCGTTTCTTCCTGTGGGTGTCGTGAAAGTCGACTAAGGGAGCAGGGTTGCAGTGTGTTGCGGGCGATGGGCTAACAACATATCACTGCGATATCACTGCGACACACAACGTAAGTTCCATGTGCGTTGCCTAATCAGTCGTCAGGCAGTCGCCTAAGTCATAAGGATTTAAAGGTGGTCAAACGTCTACTTGGGGTGATATCTCTGAACGTTATCCAATCTTGGATACTCAATTTTAAACTAAGCGCGAAGTCTGTTTGCATTACAAAGCATCCAAGTTCGACACGCTCACGAAGCCACAGTTTGCAAGTTTGCCTTTAAAGGCCTCCACCCACCGGACGCGTGTGCCGCGCGTGTGCCGCGCGTGTGCTGCGCGTGTCGGGCGCGTATGAAGCGGTATATTCACACCGGAAGCGGGTGGCGTATAGCAACGCGTGTGCAGCGCGGCTGCTGCGCGTGTGCCGCGCGGGTGCTGCGCGTGTGCCGCGCGGGTGCTGCGCGTGTGCCGCGCGGGTGCTGCGCGTGTGCCGCGCGGGTGCTGCGCGTGTGCTGCGCGTGTACCGCGCGGGCCCGCGCGGGCCCGCGCGTCATATCTCTCTCACTACCAACACATTTAATATGTATCTCACCATCTTTATCATACTTAGTAGCGCGGGCCCGCACGGGCCCGCGCAGCTCACGCGACGCGCACGACACGCGGCCGCGCTGCCGAGTTGTATCTTTAGCGCCGCGCGGGCCCGCCTTCGAAACGCGTTCGATGTGTGTTTGAATTGTAGTTTCAATGCTTTACAACTTGCGCGTGTGCCGCGCAGCACACGCGCCGCGCACGACACGCGTCCGGTGGGTGGAGGCCTTTAGATATCTTGGAGGCGGACTGCTAATCATACAAACTTAAGACTGTAGTGTCTTAAGTACCATTCGATCTGCCTTAGCTATGAATCTTTAAAGCCTCAATTTTGGTTGTGTTATTAATGTTTAATCATTATTAGGCAACGAAGTGTTTTTTTTTAACCGACTTCAAAAGAGGAGGTTTTCAAGTCGTCGGAATCTTTTATTTTTCTTACTCATAGGTCCTTGGACCTTTTTTTTCATTGTTGAAAGGGCGTCCTTAAAGCGCCGTAGGTTCAGCGAAGTTAAGCGAACAGAGTTTTTGAAACAATATAATGCGTCTGTTTATAATTATATGGTTGAAAAAAATACGAATAGTAATCTTGAGGCTTTTCTGCAGGGAAATCAGTGTTTAGAAACATGATTAAGCAATTTTCGCTCGATGGAAAAAATTAAAATATTCCTTACAAATTATGCACAAAAGCTAAAAATATTAAACTGGTTTCTAAAAATCGGCAATATCATGTTTGAGAGAAATCAGTGTTTACATCTTTATTTATTTAAACGGCAAAAAATAAAAAATTTAAAAACATGATTTCCGCGCTTCCGGGCACGCACTTCCATCTCGCTCACGCTTATGCTCAGTGAGAGAGGGAGAGAAGACCATGAACCTACGGCGCCTTAACAGGTGGTCACATGGTCCTGACCTAGTGACCATGTACCAATTTGCGGGCGCGGTGTGAAAACCTTATTATGCCATCCATATAGATAGAATTGAGAGGCTACGGAAAAAAAATTGTTAAATCACTAGATTTTCGAACGGGCCTTAACTATGTAAATTATGACGACTCCCTTATCCATCACAATATGCAGAAGCTAAATGATCGACGCGATTATAATGACGCTGTTATTCTGTACAAGATACATCACTCTCATTTAGATGTTCCTGCGTTACATCAAGAGATTTTGTTCAAAGTGCTTCACAGAAGACAACGTATGTGTCACAAAAAGGAGCTATTTGTAATACCTAAAACTAGAACTAATTGTCATGCGCGTAATAATTATGTGATGCGTGCTTGTAGGTATATTTAATTGCTCAAGATATGACGTAAGGAAAGCATTTAAATAATAATATGTTCTTTTCTCCTTCTCTCACGTAAAAATTGATATATTTGTAATGTTACTAAAGTTTAACTGTAGTAACTTTTGATAGTAAGGTACAGTTAAGGGGCGGTCACTCCGCGATTTACGTTCATCGCTACAAGTACATGCCGGTGCCCCAACGTTGGGGAACCGGCATGTACTTGGAGCGATGAACGTCAGAGGGCCATAAATCTTTATGTTTAAGGTTGAGAAAAAACCGCCTTTTGTAAAGATCAAAGGAGTGTCCCTTCTGTACTTGTACTATTATCTATTCTGTGGTACAGTACAGTTCAGCTGATACCTAAATACATTTAGTAATGTTTACCTTATTCAATGTGAACCCGTTTTGTGAGCTCAACTGTGCCCGAACGAAGGTAGCTACAGCTCAGATCTTTTTGGGCAAAATTCAAAAGTAATTACTTAGCTATCGTATCTTTAATTAAGGAAACTGTAGGTTTAAATTTATAAACATATAGGTAGTTCTGTTTACTGTAAATGTATACAAACGTTTGTTTCTTAATAAACAATAGGTTCCTGGAACAAGCTATTTGGGTATTTTATTGAGGAAATGTGGATATATTCATGTTTTGGTCCCGGTCTGAGTCCCAGATTGAATCCCACGGAAGGACATGGAATAGTTTTTATCCCGGAAATCACCCCCTAAGGGGGTGAAACTGAGGGTGAAAGTTTGTATAGGACTACTATATGAACGAGTTCTACGCGTATGTTGTCGCTGCAAGCTGAAATTCAAAAGATACTAACTGAAGTTTCGACATCATATACGGGCTGACAATCACTCAACCCCCTCTTACTGAAATGGCCTAAGTTTCCATTCTTTTCACTCAATCCTGCGACTTAACCCGGACAAAATACGGAGTATAATAGCGTACTACAACTCAAACTTCTGTAAGGGTTTTCACGGAATCTATCACAAGCGAAGTTGATACCGAGTTCGTTCAAAATGTTCCGTTTGATCCTTCCATTTGTCGCCACCTATTGAGGTAAATGTAAACGTAAAAATTGCTACGCCCTACCAGGGCCCATATGAAACGGATATACATGTTATATAAAGGCCTCCACACATCGAACGCGGGTCTTGCGCGGTGCGCGGCGGGCGCGCGCGGTTGAAGCGGTATATTCACACCGCGAGCGGCGTCGCGGGCCCGCCGCAGTAGCAACGCGGGCCCGCGCTACTGTGTGAGAGAGACGCCGCTCGCCTGCGGTGGGAATATACCGCTTCAACCGACACAGAGATAGTGATAGAGATATTAAATGCGTTTGTAGTGAGAGAGATATCAATCGCACGACCCGCGACGCGCCCGACCCGCAGCCGCGCTGCCCGAGTTGTAACTTAAGGCCTCCACCCACCGGACGCGTGTGCTGCGCGTGTGCTGCGCGTGTGCTGCGCGTGTGCTGCGCGTGTGCTGCGCATGTGCTGCGCTGTAGCTGCGCGGGTGCTGCGCGTGTGCCGCGTTCGATGTGTGTTTGAAGTGTAGTTTCAATGCTTTACAACTTGCGCGTGTGCTGCGCTGCAGCTGCGCGGGTTCTGCGCGTGTGCCGCGTTCGATGTGTGTTTGAAGTGTAGTTTCAATGCTTTACAACTTGCGCGTGTGCCGCGCAGCACACGCGTCCGGTGGGTGGAGGCCTTAAGCGCCGCGTTCGATATGTTTGAAGTGTAGTTTCAATATTTTTTACAACTTGCGCGGGCCCGCGCCCGACCCGCAACCGCGACCGGTGTGTGGAGGCCTTAAGACTTGTACAACTATGGGCGCAATAAACGATATGATATGATATGAAGATCAGAGGCAGCTGAACGAGTAACAAATTTCACTGTTGATTGCGCACATAGACGTAGATTGTGGAGAAATGCGAGTGATATACGTTTTATGAGACGGAGTTGTTTCCAATATGGTATTTGAGTACACTAACAATATTGGTGATTGTTTCTTGATACTCTAAAAGTAATCAAGTAATAGGTAAGTTTGTTTCGGCGTTTCTTCTTAAAAGTAGTCTTCTTTTTCAGAAACGCTGGTAGAATTTCGACTTTTACAAGGGCCATACGGACTACTTGCAGAATAAAATTCATTTATTTGATTTATTATTTCATTATTATCTGTTGTACTTCTTAAAGAAACAAATTATTTTATTGATTATTTTTTGTTTTGTGTTATTTTTAAACGATATGATACAGACGAAGATGGTTTATTTTTCCATTATATTCTTTCTCTCTATACCGTATGGTTTATAATATCTGTTTTGTTTACTATACATAACTTCTATAATAAGTAGTTAGTTATTTGCGGGAAATACCATACAGAGCACATGTATTTTATTATAATGATTATTTATTTTGTTAAGTATGATCTATTTAAGTATTTTATTTCGTGATATTGATGTTACTCATCTACACTACACTTCACACAAGTTGTTACGACGTACCGTTATAAGTTTGGATTTCGCCGGGCGGGAAGAATGCTATAAATATCGTTAATGTTCTTTTTTTAGTACAGTTTTGTATTGTTTGTTTTTTTTAGCCTAGTAGTTCAGGCATGCGGCTGTCAAACGGCGGTCGTGGGTTCGAATCCCGGCTCGTACCAATGAGTTTTTCGGAACTTATTTACGGATTTGTTATTTACCGTTAGCTTTTCGGTTAAGGAAAAATATCGTAAGGAAACCTGCATACATCTACGAAGAAATTCAAAGGTGTATGTGAAGTCCCCAACCCGCACTGGGCCAGCGTGGGGACAACTGCCCGTTCCCTCTCATCCGTGAGAGGAGGCCTGAGGCCGGCAGTGGGACGTATATAGGCTGATTTATTATTATTTTTTATTTTTTGTATGTTGTGATACTGAACTTACGTGTCTCGGGCTCAGGCAGAATATCAGTGCTTCTCTCGAAAGAGCGAAGCGTGCAACTGAGCCATGAGCCCTTTTAAATTAATTTTTGTTTTTAAGCAGTTACGCTGCTAACGAAAATTATAAATTTTCAAATGAAAGGAAAAATTCCGGCTCGGAGCATTAAATTTTTCAATTTTTCCTTTCATTTGAAAATTCATGAGCCCTTTTGTTTTGCTGCAACGCACACAGCAATTGTATGATGATTTTTTTTTGGTATGTTATTGTATGTCTATTCTGTTCCAAATTGTGTGTCAAATATTTGTTATAATTTTGATTTTTTTACGATGTTGTTTCTGTTTCTGTGTGCTAATAATTTGGGCATGAAGAGAGGACGGATGAAGAAGATTAACAATGAGAGCGCAAAAAAAGTTTGTCAAGATCATAGCAAGTTAAAATCCACTAAAGGTCACTTGCCTGCAATTTTGTATGAATTTCCATTACGGACCTCCCGTCGCGCCGTACCCAAAACTTTTACTTCGCAGCCTATTACAAGGAAAAGAACGTCAATATTTCATGACATATTCGAGTAATTAATCAATACATTTCTTTATTCCATTGCAGCACAAGGCTTTGTCGTGTAAACAAAAGCACATCGGCACAATGGGTAATAATACCGGCGGTTCATTACGAGATCTTTTACACGCTGATATTATGGGGAAAAATGCTTTTTCTGGAGTTTCTTTTTATAAATAACACGACGGAGCCTAGCGCGAGCTATGTCATCATTCTCCTAGCGTTATTCCCGGTTGTGCCCCTAAAGGAGCCCAGGGTCCGTTTTGACACCTAATCGCAAGATTTGGCATAGGCACTAGTTTTACGAAAGCGACTGCCATCTGACCTTCCAACCCAGAGGGAGAACTAGACCTTATTGGGATTAGACCGGTTTCCTCACGATGTTTTCCTTCACCGAAAAGCTAACGGTAAATATTCCGTACATAAGTTCCGAAAAACTCATTGGTACGAGCCGGGATTCGAACCCACGACCGCCGCTTGACAGCCGCATGCCTGAACCACTAGGCTACCGTAGCTAGCACAAGCTCTGTGTGATGATAAAGGAAACAAATAGATACATATTAGGATGACAATCTTACACAAATCGACCTAGTCTCATAGTAAGCTAAATAAAGCTTTTGTTATGGGCAGTAGACGGCGATGTATTTATTTATATAAATCAGGCAACAATGCCCATATTACATATCTTAAAATACTTACTTACACATCAATATACACTTATTAATAACTAATTACACATAACACAATTATTTTATATATACTTAAATTACTTAATTAAACACAAAGAAAACATCCAAGACTGAAACAAATATTCATGCTCATCACACAAATATTTGCCCGTACCGGGATTCGAACCCGGGACACTCAGCTACGTAAAGGCAGCGTCACTAGGCTAACCGGTCGTCAAACAAAAGAGAAAATTTATTTTAAAAACACACTATTTAGTTACTACACGTTTATCGTAAACTCCAACGTATAAATCCCTTAGATACCAAACTAAATTCAATAAAACCTAAGCATAAGTTACCTAAGTAAACATTAAACGTAAGTGTGTGTACTTGGTTGCAAATAAATGTAATTGATGAATAAATGAATGAATGCTTGGAGTAAACCTTAGTTTTGTACGTACAAACTAAAACCACAAACTTGCTTTTACAAAGTGCATACTTATTAAGTAATACATCCTGCGCGTCCATAATATACACCCCTGGTACGTGCATCCTGACGGGAAATTGCTGTCTAGGCTATTGCATTTTACCCGCAACTCTCCTATTTTAAACAAGACTTTACGATACCTATTTTAAAGCATAAATTCTAATGGCAAAATGGGAAGAAGGTGCACTTGTAGTACGTTCAAATATGAACCTTATAAACATACATTTAGGCGTGGTGTTTGGGTGGTAGTACAAAAAGATCTGAACTCAAATTTCCGCTCACACTAAATGGCGCACGGTTAACGCGCTGTTTCTTCAGAGAAGCTTCGAGAAAGATACGATTTCTGCGGAATCTAAGGAAGTCTATAAAATAGACGATTTATTAACACTGTATTGAACTACAACGAAGACCACAAAAGTAGTCAAAATACAGCTTGCTGATATAATTTAAGACTAAGTGCTCAAATATTTTCTGATACAACCACGTCATACGTATTTGAGCGGTTTGCAAAGATGACCACGCAACGGAAGATGCAGCGTTTGTAGACCCCCTCAAGTTAACTGATGGTCCGGTAATGGTCGCGCGAGTCCGCTGGATGCGGGTGGCGTAGGACCGGTCACTTTTGGCACTCTTTGGGGGAGGCATATGTCCAGCAGTGGACGTCTTTCGGCTGATATGGGGATGATGATGACTTGTATAGAAAGCTTAATGCAGTGTGATAATGGTCGCGGGAGTCCGCTGGATGCGGGTGGCACATCTTTCGGCTGATATGATGATTATGAGGAGTTCGAATCATTATCCTCGTCATACAACGTCTTCTTAGAGCGATTTTTTTAACTCTGCCTTGTATTTTGTTTTCTTGTAGTACAACGCATTGTTTTTTTCACTTCTCATGCTCAAAAAGTGCGTCATATTAGACTTAGCAAGCGGGGGTAAAGTAGTACATTTAGCCCCTAGGGAAAATATGTATACATTTTTATGATTTATAAAACATTTCAATTCGACCAATCACAACAGTTCAATATAACATCCACCAATCGCAACTCTTTAAAAAAACATTAGTATTTGCTATCTATTCTACTAACCAGAATACAGCTAGACATTAAAATCGACCAATCAGGAAACAGAATTCAATTCCAACATTGGGTGTTTCTTATGCCCTAATTCACAATAATTAAAAAAATAAACGCCTCCATCCAAACTCCATAAGCTATGAAGATTGAGCGGGATAGACTGCTGTCTATCTCGCCTTATCATATGCCACGCGTATGCTGTCCGCCGCGCTCGGCCGTTTAGTTAGACGCCGCTATTAGACGGTCAGAGGCATTTATTCGTGATGTGAATATTTTTGTATCTGTGTCGAAGCAGTTTATTGAAAAGAATGGCGTCAAATTGCCTCTCAAAAAAAATCAATTGCAAATCTTTTCGCCTTGGTATATTTGTTGATTGTTGATGGATAAATCTTTGTTTTTACTATTTTCTCGCAGTCGAAGTGAAAAGTAGAATCTATTTATAACTCAACTCTGGTCTTAAAGCCATAATATTACCCCTCGAACTATTTCCCCTCACTTCGTTCGGGAAAATATCCATCTCGTGGTTGCTTTAGACCCTTGTCATACCAATCTACTATTTTGTCTCTGTATTATATTCAATATACACTGAGAAAAATGGATTAAAGACGACGTAATGAAATATTACGCAAACAGTAGAAAATACGCTGCTTGCTACTAATAAAACAGTGCGCAACACTTTAAATAGTGACACGAATCTAAATCTATTCTGCTGGATAATGAACTTATTGTGCAAGAAACCTCACCAAAACATAAGGTTCAAATGCATTATCTTTTATCGTGCAAGTAGCATACAATATTATGCACACAGCACCAAAATTACATAACGTCGAATAATATTCAGTGATCAATGCACGATAAATAAGTGACGTCACAAATGCACCATAAAATATCGTTATTTGCGTAGAAAGTTATGGCTCAAAGAATTGCACTATGGTGTTTTGTGCAATGCATGTATATATTTCAGACTATGCAGCAAGTTTGAAAGTGCAAAGCCGTAATTAAATAGTGCCTATACACATAAAAGTTTCGCAAGCAGAGGCTTTGGAGGGTGGATTGGATGGACAGTGTGCAGTTCGAATCTTGACCTTGCGTGATGTGCGTGTTTATTCAGAGTCGAACTAAGGATTTAATGGGATGGGAGACCTCCTCAGAAAATGAGATTTGATGAAGAAGTCGTCGAACACTTTGCCAGTAAGTACCTAGTTATCTATTATTCAAAATGGTTAGTCGTAAAATGTAGATTGGAGAACCTAAGTTTATAATTTTGTAATTTACATAAATTTTATTTGGTATTTCAGGCGTGTACCGTACCAGCTATACCGATCTTTCGTCACTATTGCGGTTTGCTCTAGGCAGGGAGGAGCAGGACTTCTTGACTTAGATAATCAAGGAGTGACACCCGCTGACTGAGCCCCAGAGTCACAACTAACTACAAGTGCGGGACAGCCCGCTAGCTGCCGCTGCTGGAGGAATCGTTCAACACACCAGCCGATTGCAGCACTCCTAAACCCAAAAACGCCGGGAGAATCAGGTATGGTTTAGTTCTCTGTCTCATAGAATGTGTGGTTTGATGCAACTAAATTAATAAATTTAATATATTTCAGATCGTAACACTAAGTACGACGCCTTAGGAGGGCTATACTAAAAGCCTGCCAGAGGGAAAGCCAGACCGGGCCTAACGCGCACGGCAAACGCCGACTCACAAATATGTTAAGCTGCCTGAAAACCATGATCTCCTGCAGATGAGCCAGGATGTAGCGCAGCCAACTTGACCTGATGATGTACTTCGGGTTCGGAGACCATCGCACGGAACGTCAGCCGCACGTATGTGTTATCCTAATATTTGACGGAAATCGAAACCTTAATTATGAGAATTTTTTCAGAAAACTTAATTTTAATTAAATGGTTTTTTTCAGATGATGACGATTCTAGATAGCAGGTGCGATAATATTGCTGAGTTGCATGTACAAGATTTTGCCGGCTGCAAGCAAGAAGGGGTTTCTGGAAGCCGCCCCGAAGTGCTGTTTTTTATCAGCCTGTTATAGTGTCTGTTTTTAGTTATGTTTATAGTTATGTTTACGAAAAATAAATGTTAGTTTAATTTAAAAAAATGTTTTTAATTAGAAATAGAAATGAGTAAAAGGATGATGCCAAGGTAGAAAAGCACTAAAACATTTAGTGCACTCGCATGTAAAAACATGGTTCTATCATGGGCAGGCACGAAATATTACGGGGCACGTCTTGATAGGCACCAATTAGTAAAATGCTAACGCACATAATAGCATAATACGGAACTATAAGTTATCGCAATGCAATATACTATAAAGTGCCTCCAAAATAAGCATTTTAAAGCAGTGCACTATAAGTTTTCTTGCTTAAGGCAATACCTTATGATTCCTCGAACGATTTTTTATAATGCGAGCTGCGAATGAGCTTGTGACGTCATTGTATTGATGACGTCACGGTGGAATCATATTTTTTTGTGCACAGCCGGCAGCGTAACTTTATGTGCGTGCACGATTGGTCAAAAATGTCTGCATTCACATAAGTTTATAGTGCCCCATTTTTCTCAGTGTACTTATGTTAAGGGGCTACCCGAGGTTTTCATCGATTTTTGATAAGTTTCGAATCGTATCTCCTACTTTTGCACTACAGACATAATAATAAATCAAACGGTTATCGGTTCTTCAATCTTTTATCTCCATTTTTGTCTACCAAATTTTGAAAGATATGAATACTTGACGTTGTATGATTTTTTTAAACATTGTCGTCATTGACGTCTCTAAAAACGTGTCTAGGGTTTTCATTTTAATTTAATGAACACAAAAGTTATGGCCAGGAAACCAGCTTTTTGTCCTAAAATTGTTTAACTTTGATGCCAAATATCTCGAAAACAACGAACTTAGAATTCAATATGGGATACTATATTGCTTAAAGCCGTTGTTGTTAATATAATAAGCTACAAAAAACATTAGAAAACTGAGGGATTCAGATCGAAGGTCATTGGCGTATGAGAGCCCCTTAAGTAGGTTAAGTACTATAATTGTAATAATTTGTTTATTGGCAAAAAATACTGACCGTTGAGTTTGTTTCGGCGTTTCTTCTTAATAGTGGTCTTCGTTTTCAGAAACGCTGGAAAAAAAATATTTTGACTTGTAAAAGTGCCATTTACAGCCTCAATAGGTACTTGCAGAATAAAAATATTTCTTTCATTTATCATTTAAAAGACTTATCGAGTGACTTACATTTACTACTATTTTCAGTTATATACAAGTCGACACACGTCGTAAGTAGAGCTCTGCGCGCCATAGTAAATGTATGGCCGCCAGAGCTCTTTTTACGTGTGTCGACCTGTACCTACATATATAGAGTGTTTAAACTTATTAGTTGTTAAGATACAAATCTATGTAGAGGCTTAAAAAATTCCAAACTGATTCATATACATTTTGAGTACACTGCTCGTGATATCCGGACAGACAGACATGACGAAACAATAAGAGTTCCGTTTTTGCCATTTTGGCTACGGAAACCAAAAGACTAAAGGCTCGGTCAAACACAGGGCGCGACGCAGCGCGCGATGACTGGTCAAACAGGGCGCGCGTGGATCGCGCCGGCCTCGCGCTCTCAACACGCCCTCATCGCGCGCGCGAATGCAGCGCGATGCGGGCGTGACTCCCGCCCGGATACAGCATGCGCGTGCGGAGGGTCGCTCATTCCTTGATGTGACCCAGCGCGGCGCAGCGTGCTCGCGCCGAGTGGACGCAAGGGGCAGAGCGGCGCGGGGCGCGACAGAAGCGGGGCGCGATGCCGGCGGGACGCAGTCTGTTTGACGTCGCTAACCTGTTAGCATGTATTTAATGCCGCCGCGGTCGCGCCCTGTGTTTGACCGAGCCTTAACGCTCGAAAAATACCTAACAGAATTCGATTTAAAATGCTACATAAATACCAGGCAAACTCCAGCATTTGTAATACTACTCGTATATTATTAGCTGGATTCTAGAAAAGTATTTGAAAGCTATTGCGTTGCTTGTATCCAATAAATAAGACAGGGAAATACCGCCTTCCTGCGGTCACCAGTAGCTCTATTATTTGATAACGAAAGATTCTGTGCAAATCCTAACTTTAATACCGAAGCTTGAGGACTGACATTTTAATAACATCACGTAACGTTCTAAATTGTGAGACATCTTAAAAGTTAAATGAGACGGAAATCGAACTGGCATTTGCGAAAATCATCATCATCATATCAGCCGAATAACGTCCATTGCTGCTGGGCATCGACCCCAAAGAGTGCCACAATGATCGGTCCTGCGCCACCCGCCTCCCATACCGCGAACTTTACCAGGGTCATTCAGTCTACCCACGCCTGGCGGTACGGGGTCGCCACTCGAGAACCTTTCCACCCCAACGGCCAAATAATGGAATCGAATAATGCTGCTCTTTAAATTAAAAGCGTAATGCGGCTAAGACAGGCATGTTCCACTTACCCCTTTTCGATTTAGGCACTATATACCAGGCGTTTTGAACATAATTGACTTTAAAAACGCTACTAAGCTACGCTACGGTAGCCTAGCGGTTCAGGCATGCGGCTGTCAAACGGCGGTCGTGGGTTTGAATCCCGGCTCGTACCAATGAGTTTTTCGGAACTTATGTACGGAATATCATTTGATATTTAACCGTTAGCTTTTCGGTGAAGGAAAAACATCGTGAGGAAACCTGCATACATCCACGAAGAAATTCAAAGGTGTATGTGAAGTCCCCAATCCGCACTGGGCCAGCGTGGGGACTTACTTCCCGTTCCCTCTCATACATGAGAGGAGGCCTGTGCCCAGCAGTGGAACGTATATAGGCTGATTTATTATTTATTATTAATACTTTAAAAACAAAGTTTTAACCGACTTAAGATCAGTACCCAAATTACTGCAAGTCTGCCTATAAAATTTGAAGAGTTTCCTCGTTTTCTCGAGTATCCCATCATTAGATCCCGACCATGGTACTACGACCTGGGAAGGATACACTTACTAACAAAAAAATATCAAATTAGTCTAGGCGTTTTCGTTCGGGCACAGGGAAATGTCAGCCCACTCGAATGTGGAGCAGCCCAACTGGGGAAGTACCTCCGCCCAGGGACCCGCCCGGTATCCCCTTCGAGGGTTTTTGAAAGGGTTTTTCGTAATGCTTTGCTTACCAAAGCCGATGCTCCTCATAACCCATTCATTTGGCTATTAAAGCGCTCCAATACGGTATCCCCTTCAAAGGGTTTTTGAAAGGGTTTGCTTACCAAAGCCGATGCTCCTCAATACCCATTCATTTGGCTTTTAAAGCACAATGAATGGGTATTCAACACGAGAAAGCGCTTCAACCCTTTACAAAGCACTTAAAAAGTAGTGCCCCGTAAGGGAAACCCCTTCATACGGCCAAGTTAAATGAATGAGTTTTCCATCAATAAAGGACAGCAACTGATTTAGGCTATTAAACGAACGACTAACCCGTTCAAAGGCTTTTTTCTGGGAAGGGGCGGGCGGGTCCCTCTGGCTCCGCCTTGCAGAAGAGCTCAGCCATAATAACACTACTATTTGCTCTGTAGTAGTGTTGTGTTCCTGGTGGTGAGCATGGTCGCCAGAGCTCCCGAGGATGCGTAGTGTTGAGATCGAGGGAATTTGTTCCTTCAGCTGTCAACACGGCTAATCCTCAAACGTATCAAGGGTCGGCCACGCCCATGTTACTACCCGACTATAGGCTGTGGTGTTCGCTTACCATCGGGCGGGGCGTACGCTTGTTTGCCACCGTCGTATAAAAAAAAGCGTACATAAAATGTTTCCAACGCATTGAGAAGCTCCACGTTTTTTGAATTTGTATCTGGCTACTCTCCTAAACGTGATGATTATTTCTCGTTGCAGCCAAGGTTTTTAACGGAACGAACTGAATTCTAAGATCAAACGGGAGCTATCGACTTTCGCTGCCATTGAAACCATTCACCAAGTAACGTTTGCCGCTGTCACCAGAATAGTTCAGTTCGCTATCTGTTTCAATCAACCAATTCACGAACGGCAAAATGATTTGCGCTTGTTATCTCGAAGAGTGGATAAGTTTCAAGCTATAACGAACTTTGGGGCGGTAAGATAAGGATAGTTTTCCTCTGATGTGCGATAAAGATTGGAGTTTTAGTGCTTAGTAAGTGATTTTGATCTGGCTCGGCCCTGTTTAGTTGAAGGACTGAAAAGTTACGGTTTAAAGTATAAAAGTGCTTCGCTCGTGACATGGGTGAGGAATTTTACAATTCGATTGGAATTTGCAACAAGCTTGAAACTAAGGTTTTACGAATGGGCGTGTGATACTTGTGAATCTTGTGATGCGGGGCAATCTACAGAGCAGACGGCACATACACTGAATAAAAGCTGTTGTCCACTAGAATCCCCTAGCCTGATCCCCCAAGGGAAAAAAAAAACAATTTTTTTTTTCATTTGAATTATTTTACACTTTTCGTAGACTCTAAGGCAGGTCGGTGTAGGTACGACGACGAGCGAAGCAAGGAGGAGTGAAAGGTGAACCGCAACCCTACAGCGCGCGAGCCGAGCGAGCGAAGCGAGCGTGACGCGGCAGCGTCCGGCGAAGCGCTATAACCGAACATAATATTTTTTTTCCTCGTTGAATATAAAATAATTACCACTAGGTTCCCCTGGGTGATCGGGGTCAGGTGATTAAGGTGGATAACGTGGAATTAAATACGTGCTTGATTCGAGTTTGATTAATTAGGAATTAATTAGGTAGCTGTCAAATTATCTCGATTGAAGCCTCTTATCATTCTTTCTTCATCTTAAGCCAAGGTTTTTCTCTTTGTTCGAGTGAATCGTCTTAATTCAAGAGTGTATATGTCTCATTCGATTTATCCTGTTTTACCGACAAACTTTTTATCGAATGAATGTTTCGCTGAATTTTCACATTTGCGAAAATAGTTATTTACAGTACATATGGTGCTACTTTCCCAAACTAGTGCGGAAACGAGCACTTTCCGTGCATGTGTCAAAACTTTAAAGACCCATATGTACAGTAAAACGTTGTACGATACACGTGCGACGAGGTAATTCGCAACTCGTGTCTATTAAAAACACTCCCTTCGGTCGTGTTTTAATTAGTATTCGGCACTTGTATCGTAATAGTTATTTACGATACAAGTGCCGAAAATAGGAAATTCGCTTAGAGTGGTGATAAATTAAATCACGACCAAAAGGAGTGATTTAAGGCGCCGTAGGTTCATGGTCTTCTCTCCCTCTCACTGAGCATAAGCGTGAGCGAGATGGAAGTGCGTGCTCGGAAGCGCGGAAATCATGTTTTTTAATTTTAATTTTTCGGCTGTTTAAATAAATAAAAAAGTAAACACTGAGTTCTCTCATACATGATATTGCCGATTTTTAGAAGCCATTTTAATATTTTTAGCTTTTGTGCATAATTTGTAACAAATATTTTCAATGTATTTCCGACCCTTTTAGACCTATGTTCGGGATTTTTTTTCTATCGAGCGAAAATTGCTTAATCATGTTTCTAAACACTGATTTCCCTGCAGAAAAGCCTTAAGATTACTATTCGTATTTTTTAAAAATCATATTATTATAAACAGACGCATTATATTGTTTCAAAAACACTGTTCGCTTGACTTCGCTGAACCTACGGCGCCTTAAATCGACACGAGTTGCGAATTACCTATTCCTACGTGTATTGTACAACGTTTTACTGTACATATGGCTCTTTAAAAGTGCTCTATTCCGCACTAGTGCGGGAAAGTATGTACTGTAAAAATATTTTTCAGAAACACTAAGCTTTTCAGGGGTGTTACACAAACATCACCTAACCTAATGGATTCTACACAATTACCCTTTATCTATACATAAAACGTTAACGGAGTCTGGGAAAGAAGCGGTGTTTCTTAATTCGTTTTTTTTTCCTGTGTCACGTGCCGTGGTCGATCGAGGACTCCAGAGGAGTCCACAACGCTTTGGAAGCTAAAATACAGCAAGCCATCCGGTTGCCTCTCGGAAACTGAAACTGCACATCATCGAAGCACCTTTAAAATGCGAAATCTAAGTGTAAAATATCTCCAGGAAAAGGTTACAGTTCACAGGAAACGTTTACTGCCGTGACTGGACCTGCCTTTGATCTTACCTACACGTGTAAAACTGAAAATGTACTGAACGCTTGTTTAACTTCAAATTTGAGCCTTATTGCAGGGAGCATGTGGTCAGTAATCGAATGTCGTACAGATATTAGCATTTGAAATACGGAACTTAAATTAAAGGGACGTATTTTGTATTGAGGACGATATTCGTCGTATTTTAATCAAATCTTCATTACGAGCTCACAGCATTGCATATTCTTTTCACACTGAAATCTGTGGGCAATCATATTTTTACTAATATTATTAAGAGTGAAGAATAGATTTGCAGTTGACAACTCGCGACTGAAAATAGGCACGTTTTTGATATAATTTCCATTTCGGGTGAAAACAGTTTCCATGCACTAACTAATTAAATCTTAACAAATCACTTTGTCGTTTTTTTGCCTTAGCATAAATATATTCTAGGTATATAGGTTTCACTTTTTAAAAACAAAGAAATTTTTGAGGTGCCTATTAGTACATTGCGTAACTAAGGCGGTGAATTCGTGAATGCCCCAGATCGGAGGTGTTTGTGCGCCATAAATATGCGCTCTGGGGCTTTACGAATTACCGCCCGTGGTGAGTACAAAATTTTACGTCTTCACCTGGCCACAGTGCGAGTTTTCCCGTACGTGCAGCGTGCAGTAAAACTCGCATTATGGCCTGGTGTGGCGTAACATATATTATGGTACGGATAGATGGGACTGACCCTTCCACAGAGACGGAAAAATAAGCTCCATACATGAATAACTACTTATAAGTTAATATTATACCTTTTTACACTTTAATTTTCACATCCAATTCAGGTGGATTAATTATCCAATTTTGGTGCCAACATGCAATTATGGTGGCCATGAAATAACTTAATTGACATTATCTCAAAAACTACTCATTGGAATGGAAGGCCGTTTTGACACTAATTTAATTATGACTAATGACGCTCTAAACACATATTTTTGGTAACTATATCCTGAAAATAAAACCCACCAAAATTAGCAAAATTTTAGACTTGTTGATTTTCACCCCATTATTAAATATCTCACACGTAAAATGTAATCTGTGTTTCACACTTCACTGCCTCACATAATTATAGTACACAAACTGGAATGCCTTAACACGGTTAAATTATCTTTTCCATTTTCTCTATCGAATTGATTTGTGAAACAATTCTATATTAAAGAACAGCGTCTTATGTTTACAGAAATATAATAGATTAAATTGGCGACCCCTGGCATAGTAGAAATAGTAGAATTGAATTGGGCTTTGAATAATCATAACGATATTATTTTAGTTTTTACGGCTGCCTTATCAAATTATGGTAGCAATATTATAAAATAATAGAATCTTGAGTTTAGGAGCCATCCATTTCGAACAAGATGTTTTGACGCGCTTATTAAGTTGGTGCGTCAACTGTTCTAGACAAAAATAAGCGTAATTAATCTCATTGGAAAATATGAGTGTATTCATATCCAAATTATTAAATAAAATATACTAATCAATCGAAAAACTTGACTTGTTTATAATTTTCTCGATGCACAAAAATCCAACGTCATAAAATAAACGCGCGTACGAAAGTTACACAATTATCCTACATTGTATCGCGTGCAATGTAGGAAATATACTTGCATTATTAGCCAAGTAATTTGCAGGCTGCGAGCATACGCTATAATTGCTATAATGCTGCTAATTGCCACACCCTCGCTTCGCTCGCTCTTCAATCATGGCTCGGGGGCAATCATGCGTCTTTAATTGTTTGTATGCACGCTCCTTTGTGTACGATATTGAACCTGCTGTTTCTTGTTCACTGGTGCTTAAATTAGCTATATTGTTTTGAAATGTAACTTGTTTGGATCGCAAAGATATTATGCTCGCAGACCGATTTTCGTCACAAAACTGGCATTGAGTACGTTTTTGTTTAACAACTCACACAAATTATTATAAATCCCCAATTATATTACTGAATAACCCAATAGGGGTGAAGATACCATATAGAATTTTCTCGAAAAAGGATTAATATGCTTATCCCCAAATGGAAAAAAGCAGCGGATTATAATCATAAAATTTTAAGTGTCAGTGTGTGTGAAGTTTTAAGAGGGGGTATATTCAATCACATTTTCGCAAAAACACGTATGAAACCATTATCATTTACTATGACGCTCGAGAGTTTTCTCTTTCTAACAAGCAATATTATAAAACGGTTGTAACTTCGTAATTTTTTGAATCTGAATGGGATTATGGACACTAGCACTAGGCATATTTTTTTGCCTTCTTTCTTTTGGAGTAAGAATAAATGTTGAGTCTACAACCCCATTAATCTGAAATGAACACAACGTATTTAAAATTGTGTAATAAAAAGAACTCGATTCCAAATTCAAACAGGACTCGAGCAAAACTGCCAAAAGACGGTGGGTTGCTGACAAGCTGAAGTGAAATTTATGTGTTTAGCGATAAAATCTAATATTGATTGATTGTATCCGATAAACTCCGTTTCAGAATTTGTTTTTTTAGGCCAATGAGATTCATGCCATTGGTGACGTCAGTTTACTTTTTTCCTTTGTTTGACCGTGTTCTATTAAGTCTAGATCCTTGAAATAAACACTGAATAGTCTTTAAATTCAATGGAATCGAAATGAAATGAAATGAAATGAAATGAAATGAAATGAAATGAAATACTTTATTTGCAAGATTATGGTAACAGGATCTTAAAAATAATAAATAAACCGACATAATCAACCTGTATACAGGTGTGCAAATTTTTATGAAATAAACAGCTTTTTTGAATTTTTCTTCCATGATGTCAAGTCTTAATACTAATACTTACAGCTATTTGTTACATAGGTACAGCAGGCAGCATAAGTGCATGGTCAATGCAGAAATAGTTTGGCTTGGCGACCGAATCCTACGCCATCTATGTGGCGCGATGGTGAATATCATTATAGATGTCAATGGAGACCTCAGAGGATTTGCAAGATTTAACTAGATGGCGTTGTTAACAAAAAAAAAAAAAAAAAAGGCACATGATCTATTTTGTTCTCGTCATAGTTTTTTGTATTTTCTTGGGTAACATTATTATTCAGTAATCTTGCCAATAGCATTTATGATAATGGCGGATTTATACGACGTAATTGGAATACATTTCCGATTTTTGTTTGTTCGCTTGGCTTTGTTTATTTATTCTTTTGTATCCTTGTGTTTCTGCACAACGAGTAAATATTCCAAAGATAATTCCAAAAACACTTTTTCCCAACATCATGGTTGGGAGCGGATTTGAACCTGAAACCTTCGGCCTAGGTTGATAATGACCTGTATAGTTCACCACTGGGCCACCGGGTTAATTGACAGCATGGTTCAAATTCACTATCAGTTAATTTGAATGCTCAAATATTTATATTCATTACGACTAGGATTCGTATAATAACTAAAGAGGGTAGATATAGATGATATGAAACTACCATATTTTTTTATAACAAAGATTCACTGCGTGTTCGTTCGTCAGCCGTTTCTAATTCGATTCCCTATTTCACTTGCGTTTTTCATCTTTTCCTCCGTATTTATACATTTAATGATGATTTCTCGATCTAATATTGATCTTGTTAAAAGGGCGTAAATAATAGCCTTATGTAACGAAGGCCACAATTTCTCAGAAATTGCTAGTGAAACCGGTGTAAACGTAAGTAGTTTTTTTTATTGTTTTAATAGACGCCGTGGTAACTATTCGCTTATTATACCTATTTATTAACTGTCATTGTTGCAGCGAAAAACGGTTGCTTTATGGGTACGGCGATTCCAAGAGGAAGGATCTTTGCTACACCGGCAAAGAATGGGTAGACCTCGTCTCATTGATACCGCGCAGCGTGCAGCGATGGTGACCGAGTACGAAGAAAATGGGTTTATACCAACAAGTCACTACGCTGGTTTATTCCATACTAGTGTAGACACTGTTCGTCGTGTGCTTCATGACGAGGGTTTGCACTATCGCAGGCACGCCGTCAAGCCGTTGCTTACAGAAGCACATAAAGCAGCACGATTACAATTTGCCCTAAGGCATTTAAATGATGACTGGAGTAATGTTATATTTAGTGACGAAAAGTGTTTTAAATCGAGTCAACACGGACGTTTGAGTTTATGGCGTCGCAATAATACGCGGTATGATAGTGGTCACGTAGTGCCGAACATGGAATCTGGTCGTATAAGTGTCAATATGTGGGGCTGGATGAGTGCAGCCGGTCCGGGTGAACTAGTGAGGATGCCGACTCGCGCAAACAGCGTGGATTACATGAATGTCCTGGAGGAAACTATGTTACCTACCGTCCGAAATGTGTATCCAGAAGAAGAATTACCTGTGATATCTTTTGTGCAAGATAATTGCCCTATACATCGTTCGCGTAATGTGCGGGAGTGGTTTGACCGTTATAAAGATAACTTGCAAGTAGTTTTTTGGCCTGCTAGATCGCCGGATCTGAACCCTATTGAAAATTTGTGGGGTGTTATTGTGCAACGCTGGGAAAATCACAATGAACGAAGCCCAGAAGCGTTAGAGGCACATTGTATAAAAATATGGGAAAGTATTCGTGGTTCTAGTTTATGTGAAAGACTCATTGAATCCATGCGTTCCCGCTTGCAAACTGTTATCGACCAAAGAGGAGGTTACACTAAATACTAGCTGAAGCCGTAAATTAAGATTTATTTATTAAGGTAATGAAAGGCCGGGTTAACAAAACAAATGTTTGCTAACAAAATAAACAAATTACCAAAGTAAGTAGACCTTAGCTGTTATTATTAAACTGCCGATTGTATTCTTTTTTGGACTATTAAAAAAGTGATGGTGAATTATTATTACTTAAACAACATAATTATTGAGAAATGTTATTATGATGTTGTAACGTAAGTAACCATGTCAGCCCGAATAACATTATTGTCATTATTGCAAATATCAATCACACGCCACGCCACACTATACAAGCGTTCGGCTGACTTGAATTATGAATGTTATGATTTTAATTTTTAACCCGGCCTTTAGTTAATAATTGTCAATAGTTTAATATGTATTGGGGTAAGGCTTCAATCTTTTTCCGATTTTCGGAAATGAAACTTAAGCCTTAAAGCTCAATAAAATGGTAGGAAATTGCTAACTATAAAACTGCGTTAACAATTAGATATCTACTGTAGTTAACTGAATAAAGATAATTAAAACATTTAAAAACGTTTTAATCCCTAAAAACTGAATAACATTTTTATTTAAAGACTATCATTCACTGTTATTTACAATTTCAAGAAATGTATTTAAAAAAAAAGGAAAAAGCTACCTTTGCCATACCCTGGCTGGGAATCGATCTTTGGTTCGTCAAAGCGCAGAGTTAATTGAGTTAATGTGCTTAACCACTAGGCTACCGATACTTATCGATTGCATTGGAATAAAGCATACACATACTATAGTTGTCACACTCAAATACAGTTCCTGTGTATTAGCATTTGCTAGACTTGTTAATAATTATACCCGTAAGAGAACACTTCTGATGATTACAAGTGTCACTTAATAGTGCATTTAGTTATATTATTCTATATCCAAAGATGTATCAACAGCAACGCCATCTAGTTCACGCTTTGTGAACGACGTGCAACTATGCGAGAGCTGTATGTCAAATGATCCAAACGAAAGTAGACCGTAAGGTGTCCATGCATTTATGCAGCCGATAGTACCTAATATTTTCTTGTCAAATACTCCTTAACACTATAAAAACATTTTTCATTCAGCCATTTGGTCAACTTAGTTTTGAAAGACGTCATATTTTCTAATTTAATTATTTCAGGTAAGTTATTGTACAGAAGTATACACATATTATAACAATTTTTTTCGTATATGACAGATCTGCAGGCAGGCTGATCTAAAAGGTTCATATATTGAGCTCTTACATGCCTTTTACTGGTTTCGCTGCGTTGAGTGAAATATTGCTGGTTTTCCTTGACCATATAGCACGCGGCCCTAATGTACTGACATGGAAGTGGAAGTATGTTAAACTTATTAAATAAAGGCTTACAGCTGTCAAGAAACCATGCTTTATCTAAGGCACGAACGCATTTTTTTTGCAGTTTGAAAGCTCTCTCTATGTCAACAGAATTGCCCCATAATAGCAATCCGTAGCCTAGAATAGAGGAAACGTGTCCATGATACGCCGTGAGCGCAGCTTCTACAGAGATTGTTTGTCTTATTCTCTTCAAGGCAAAGACAAATCTGTCTAGTTTCTTACAAACGTGATCCACATGAGATTTCCAATTCCATTCAAATTCTTGTCAATATTAAAGCCTAAAAAATTTACAATGTCAACTGTCTCTACATGGGAATTATCATATTTAATTTGTAATGGTACAGGGTTCACCTTATAATTATGAAATTGCATGGCTTTTGTTTTGTTTATATTAATTTGCAGGTTGTTTCTTTTCAGCCAGCTAACCGTGTCAGAAAAAGTTTTATTAATAGTACGTTCAAATACAGATATATCTTTAATGTCACTTTTTATTATAAGAGTCGTATCGTCAGCAAAAATAATACAATCTTGATCTATGGAAACTGGTAGGTCATTGATTGCTATAAGAAAGAGTAGTGGTCCAAGAATACTACCTTGTGGAACACCAGTGCCGTTTACTAAGAAATTTGATCTAAATTTTTCCTTAACCATACACTTATTTTTGTAGTTTCTTTGTATTAGCTTCTCGATTTCGGTACACTGAGTTCTTTTCCCAAGATAACTCTCGATCCAGTCGTAAGCTTTTCCTCGAATGCCATAGGTATACAATTTATTTAAAACACTTTCGTGATCAACGAAGTCGAAAGCCTTGCTTAAATCTAAGAAAAGTGCCATAATGGGGGTTTTCTGATTAATGCTCTCAGATATAGATTTTATTAGGTTGAAACAGGCTAAAGTTGTGGATTTTCCTTTACGGAATCCAAATTGTTTCGATGTCAGTATGTCATATTTGGTAAAAAACTCGTTGAACCTATGAAATATGGCTTTCTCAAAGATTTTTGATAGGATTGGAACTATTGTTATGGGTCTATAGTTATTGGGATCCGATTTATCCCCTTTTTTAAATAAAGGTTTTACTATGGATATCTTTAATTCTTCAGGAAAGATGCCGTCAGTAAAAGATAGATTTATGATGTGTGATAAAGGACCACAGATAGACTTTGCACATAGTTTCAATGTTTTTGTTGTAATCTCGTCAAAACCAGAGGCTGTAGTGTTCTTAAGAGACATAATTATTCCGTGGGTTTCACGGCCATCAGAAGGTTTCAAAAAGATGGATGCCGTATTGTGTAGCGAGTAGTGTAATTTCTTGTCAGACAGATTAGGTTTATTTTTATTTGTCAAATTTATAAGATAATTATTAAAATAGTTACAAATGTCGTTAGGGTCATTGTATAATATATCATTAATTTTAAAGTTGTCAATTTTAGTCTTAGTATTTTCGTTTGAAAGAGTTTTTGATATGACATTCCAACAGGCTCGACATTTATTACTATTACTTTTAATGTAATTATTGTTACTTATTCGCTGTGCTTTTTGCATGCAAGATTTGAGAATGACATTGTATTGTTTAAATTTTAGCTTATTAAACTTTCTATTCTCGCTGTTCGTTCTATATTTTATATATAAAGCTCGTTTTGTCTTGCACGACTTTTTTAGTCCTTTTGACAGCCATTTTATTTTTTTTGAACGATTTACGATTTTTACTTTAACTAAAGGAAAACATAATCTATAAAATAAACAGTAGGTCTCATAAAAGTACCCGAATGCGTCTGAGAACTTATTGGAGGCGTATACATCACTGAAAGATAGTGCTGAAATATAGCCGTGGAATTTAGACAGATTTTCGTTACTATAGTCTCTTTTGTATTCAAACCACGTAGCAAAAACCCTTGGCTTGTTTGTTTTTATCACTATCAATTGTGCCGACTCATGATCTGAAAGACCTAAATAAAGCAGCTCTGACTCCACTCCTTTAACGTTACTTGCTATTTGATCAATACACGAGTTCAGTCTAGTTGGAGAATTAATGTGGATATTAAAATTATAGTTGTGTAGTGTACTTATAAGGTCCTTAGTGGTTGAATTTTCTTTCATTATATCCAGATTCCAGTCCCCGCATATAATAATTTTCTTTCGCTTGTACTTAACCGTTGCAAAGTTCAGCAACTTTTGCAAGCTTCGCATAAAGAGCCCTATTTGCGACTTTCCTTGTTCCGGTATTCTATAGACGCATAAGACAAGGATGTTAAGACTAGTTACTTCAACTCCACAGCACTCGAAATAGTACTTCATAATTATGTCAGACGGAATAGTTACAGATTTAATATCTAACAACTTCTGAACGAGGATACACGTACCTCCTCTGCTAGTCTCCCGACAGAAAGAGGCGGCAAGTTTGTAATTTTCGAGTTTAATATTGTTTTCAACGCCCTTTTTCACGAACGTTTCACTAAAACATAGAATATCCACTTCCTTACCCTTGCCTGAAAGCTCGTTGAGACATAATTCGAGAATGTCGATTTTATTACAAAGTCCTGCTATGTTTTGGTGGAAAATTCTAATTTTACATGTCGTGGGACTTTGTATACTATTTAATTTCGTGGAACGATTGTCAATCTTAATATTCCCATTGAGGTCGAAAAAATGTCAAAGATGTTTCATTATTAGTAGAATCATTTACATAATCATAAGTTAAATTGGATTCATCCGTAATTTTAAGATTCATAGGAAAGGAATTCAAAAGTATCTTTAAGTCGTTGTATATTGTAATGTATCCTCGACGATTAACATTACCTAAGTTTGAAAACATATTACTATCATATGTCAAATTACAATTAGAATCCAAAATGTGGCCATAACTATGTATCAGATTGTCCTCATACAACAGATTATTAAATGTTTCGACACGTTTTATAAACAAATGCGAAGAATTACAAATTTTGTATGTAGGCAAACAAATAACAATATTTGTATGTTTAACTACGGACAGTTTCTCATGTATAAACTTTACTAGACTATAATAGTTTACACTGCTTTTAAAGTCTTTATCCCCGATATAAATAATACAAAAGTCTGATAGAGTAAAATCTTGCAACTTATTTGGAAGGTTCTGAAACAGTTCACGCGTGCCCGCTCCTGGTGTTAGATACACGCATGTGTTTTCTCCGGTAAATTCCTGCTTTATTCGCTCTAACATAATATAGTTTGAGTGGTTACTAATCACGCACAGTCTTGAAAGATGTAGTGACGATGTGACGTTTCCTGGTGTGGTAGGAACTTCGGTTGTTGATTATTGAATCATTTAATCCATGCTAGTACTATGCAATATATGCGTGTGTTTATTCCGGAAATCATACCCTGAAGGGGTGAAATGGGGGGATCAAAGTTTGCTATATAACATGACAAAGTTTATTCACTGACAGCTATTCCGTCATATTATAGACTTAGAAATTATAGACTGGGTGAATATTCAGCGTTTTTAAGACGTTATTTTTCGTCATTGTCGCCGACAGCAAATACTATTAAAAGAGGCGACTATCAGAGTCCACTATTGACGACACGTAAGGCAATACCGGTGCTGAGTCTCTTTTAGGGTTCCGTACCCAAAGGGTAAAAACGGGACCGTATTACTAAGGTTCCACTGTCCGTCCGCCTGTCACCAGGCTGTATCTCATGAACCGTGGTAGACAGTTGAAATTTTTATAGATCATTTTTCTGTTGCCGCTTTAAGGCGCCGTAGGTTCATGGTCTTCTCTCCCTCTCAATGAGCATAAGCGTGAGCGAGATGGAAGTGCGTGCTCGGAAGCGCGGAAATCATATTTTTTAATTTTAAATTTTTGGCCGTTTAAATAAATAAAAAAGTAAACACTGATTTCCCTCAAACATGACATTGCCGATTTTTAGATGCCATTTTAGTATTTTTAGCTTTTGTTCGTAATTTGTAACAAATATTTTAAGTGTATTTTAGACCCTTTTAGACCTATGTTCGTGATTTTTTCCTATAGAGCGAAAAATGCTTAATCATGTTTCTAAACACTGATTTCCCTGCAGAAAAGCCTCAAGATTACTATTCGTATTTTTTTTTTAACCATATTATTATAAACAGACGCATTATATTGTTTCAAAAACACTGTTCGCTTAACTTTGCTGAACCTACGGCGCCTTAACAACAAAATACATTTTTTTTAAATAAAAATTATAGGGTAACAACAACAGTGAATTTTTTGCGATGGGCCCACTCGGATGTGGAGCAGCCCAAAATGGGCAAGTACCTCCTTGCAGAAGACCACAGCCATAATAACACTACTACTTGCTCTGTAGTAGTGTTGTCTTCCTGGAGGTGAGCGAGGTCGCCAGAGCTCCGGAGGATGGGTTATGTTGAATGGAATTTGTTCCTTTAGCTGTCAACACGGCGAATCCTCAAACATATCAAGGGTCTGTAACGCCCATGTTACTCCTATACAGTGACATGCGTCTTAAAGCTGCGGTGTCTGCTAACCACCAGGCGGTCCGCAAGCTTGTTTGCCACATTTGTATAAAAAAAGTCTAACTCTTAAATAGGTAAATCCGAATTTTCAAACTGTGTGCTGTTATGTATGTATTAATTTAATTACAGTTGTATTGTTCCCTTCAAGTCGATATTTACGATACATTGTTGTCCGCAGGTGATACCAGCGATGTTCCACACTGCGAGTATCTGGCTGACGCTGGCGCTGGCTGTGCAGCGGTACATCTACGTATGTCACGCACCAGTCGCTCGAACCTGGTAAATATCAACCCACTTTTTCATAAAACTTTGAAATAATAAATTAAACGCGCATAGCGTTATAAGTTTCATCATTGCCTAGGTGGTGGTGGCGCTAAAGGCAATAAGTTGACTGGTTTTCTCGGTTCCCCAGCGTAGCTAAATTTCTATTCACATTTTTCCCCACTCCAATTTTCTGCTAGTAATACTTTGCCTGGGGTTCTGCCTTTTCTCAGAATTTGTTATGTCCAAATTTCACTTGCCAACCAACTTTTCGCCAATGATTCACCTTGACAACTAACTTATGGCAAATTTTTGTATGACAACAGATTCATTTGGTAGAATTATTGATAAGTCGATTATTATAATGAATTAAAAAATTTGGCATACCTATCATTTGGCAATTTTTTCAGTTGGACAAACAACTTCTAACCGTATAACGTTTCGTCAGTGCAACAGTTCCCTTTACTTACATAAGCCAACTTTTTACTACAAAGAACAAGACAGCATAACATAGTCAGACTTTTATTCAACGTGTTCTTATATAAGTTACAAGGAGAGAAGTGGAGATGGGGAGACGAAGCCATCCACAAGGGGGGTTCGGGGGCGAAGCCCCCGCATTAAAAAATAACATACAATCGTTACAGTGATGTTATTTGTAGGTTAGGTTAGGGTTAGCTTGTGTCCCTTAGAGCGGAAATAGGCACCCCGCGTAGCGGGGTGACGTCGACACGCTGGCGGTTAGGTAAGGTTTAGGTGAGGTTAGAATAATTGGGTGGTGTTTGTTTAAAAAAATAACACATGTACACCTACATACATACATTCCACCAAGCAACAGTCCAAAAGTAATGATGTAAACACTTATCTCCAATGATGCGATAATTCAGGTACCGTCATTGTCAAAAAAACAAGTGAGCGGTTGCGCTTGATCACTTTGTAAATACGTTACACAGTTACTAAATAAAACATCTGGTAAGTGTTATACCACGAAATGTATATAAGTCAAACTGACCCAATCTGCTACTCGAAAGGTGGCATTTTGAAAAGTGACTTTATGAAAAAAAGTCCAAGCATACAGTTGGTAACCGTGAGGTTGGGAAATAAAACTAAACCCTTTGATAAGTTGACACTTAATCATTCGGCAAAATGACATTATGCGAAAAATTGGTTGCGATGTGATATTCGCACATAAAATTTTCGGAGATGATTTAGAGAACCCTTTGCCTCATTCCTAAATTCGTCTAGTATCAGATTTCACTCTCTCTATTTCTTCCTTCATATTGCACGTAGAACCGATGGCTGTCGGGGCGGAAAGGTTCTCGAGTGGCGATTACGTACCGGAAGGTGCAGTCTGGGTAGGCCCACAAGGTGGACCTGGTAAAGGTCGCGGGAGTCAGCTGGATGCGGGTGTTGCAGGACCGGTTATTGTGGCACTCTTTGGGGGAGGCATATATCCAGTAGTGGACGTCTTTCTGCTGATATGAGGATGATGATTTCTTCCTAAAGCATATTTTCTTAATTAATATACTCCTCTTATCTCCTCCTATTATGCAACTCCTTAAAAGTTATTTTTTGGTTAAAAAACGTCGTATCGACGTTTAAACGGGCTAAGGTAGGTAGATAGGTTTAGGATAATTTACTTTTGCAAAAGCGCGAAGGGCCAAAAGACACGGAACCACGCGGAACGTCGAAACTTTATAGGCGTATACTGAGGTTGGTGAATCATCCGACAGGGAAACATATTCGGTAAATAACGAAACAGTATTTTTTTTACTAACCGAATGTTAATACAAATGCACAGGTCCCAAAACGAGTGGGAAAAATGTGAATGGAAATTTTGGTACGCGGAATTAACGAGTTTGGGGAGCAGATCTAACCAGTCCGCAGCAATGGCGAAGTGCCATGGACCGTTATTACACATACACCGGGTTCGATTCCCGGTCTGCTCCGCTTGTCTGCGCCTTAATTTTTTTGTATATGCGTTGATCTTGGTATCGAAAGGTACAATTATCATTTTTGTGTATTTTCCACATCCATCCAAACATTAACAATGCTTCAAAAATGTAAATGTGTTGTTTTGAAATAGACACAAATGTCAAAGTGACAGTTATAAAACGAATAATTTTAGAATAGAATAGAATAGAATAGAATAACATTTATTCATGACAACAACACATACATGCACATACTTAAATAAAAATAAAAAAATACAAAAAAAGAATATTGCCACGAAACGGTTCCATCTCAGCGTTGTGCTGGCCTGGTGGCCAGCGATGGTCTTCCGATGGAACCTTCCGGTGATTCCACGGCGTAACACACATTTTACAGTCGCATATAATAATAATAATAGTAATATAATAGATAAACAATAAAATTAGGACAAGTAATAAAATTTCCGAACGCAACATAACCGCGCCAACCGACCAACTAGCGCCATTATGACAGCCGGATGCTCTAGGCAACTAAAACGTCAAACAAGACAGACCCGCAGAATAAGGCCTTTGATTCTTTGGTATCATCATATCAGGATGTCTTTGATATTGGTAAAAAAGGATGAATTGTTCCATTTCTCGTTGGGTACCGGTTAATGTACGGCCCAATAATCGGCGTCCACTATATCTCTGTTTCTTTTTAACGCATGCAAAAAGAGAGAGAGGAGAGGTGGACGCGGATTATCGGGCCGTACATTAACCGGCACCCTGGAACATAAGTTTCATGTTCTCTGCCTACCCTTTTCTGGAATAAAAGCGTGAATCATCTATGGGTGTATGTATGTAATATTCACGAATTGTTACCCAGGTCATTTGCTCAATCGCCTCATTACTCTCACATTCGCGTTAATCTCATTGTTCCGCTGTACACAATCGCAGTCAAATATTCCCGGAATAGCGACGTTAACGTTAACATTCCCGGAATGCCCTGAATATGTCACATTACGCATAAGTACCTGCATTGCTGAGACACACAATACCTACGCAACGTATATAGGATTCCATAGAGGGGGTCCTTGCCTATCCCCGAAAGGGATGGAGGTTACATAACCTGTTATACTATACATAAATAAATATTAAAATAAAAAGGAAAACATTCATGACCAAGAACAAATATTTGTGCTCATCACACAAATAAATTCCCTTGCCGGGATTCGAACCCCGGACCTCTGGCTTCGTAGGGTCGCAACTCTTTCACGGTCGTGAAATTGAATTCGTGAATCGAAACAGCAAAATGTGAATCTCTCTGTCGGCGGCCGATCGTAAAATCCGCCAGATCACGAAATTCCCAGGCATTTTTTTGTCGGTAATATGGGTTAATATGTCGTTTGACTTACAAAACACTCCTATTTATTTATATTCCATATCCATATAAACTAAGCGTTCTTGAGTCAAACCATACTAAATATAACCAATATGTATGCTTTCGGATGAGCGGTTCCCCCTGAGCCTCCTCTTTATAGCATAGGTATTAGAATGGATAAAGGAAAAAATTAATCGGAGATTTTTCTTCAAGAAGTCAAATCTTGGCAATCAGTGACGTCACTCCCACCAGTTGCGTCACGCCGTAAAAACGCTGTAAACAGGATGTAACGCTGATATTTTATTTGGCCACATTTTTATTGCTGCCGTAAAAAATGGTGCGTGAAATACTGCCCCACCATAAAGATTACGAAAAACGAAAAGATACTTTAATTTATTGTAATTTTAACTATATTTGTGAGCTGTAGAACCGTCGAAACTGCCTTATTATCAAAAAAATCAACAATATTTACTTAGTCCTCAAAATAGAATACGAAAAAAATATGATAATGAATGTAATGATCAACCATTGGCATTTATTGATTGATTTTATGAGAATCGGTTGTGTGCTGTAGATAAAAACAGCTGGATAAAAGTATATGCAAAATAATTTTAGCCCAAGTTGTAGCAGAGAACTTCGTTAGCTTCGCTCCCTAGTTCAATGACGCTTAAAAATAGCATCTGTAATAAAGGATTATTTTAAAAGTGTAGGTTTTATAATATAAATTAGATAGAGCTGCTTTTTCCTTGTTCAGAAAACGTTGCCAGCTCTTTATTCTCTTGAGGACTCGCGGTGACAGCTAAACACAACGCGTCCTCGAGGCCCCAGCGACCTTAAACAGTAATCGTTAGTACAACAGTATTATAATTTTGCCCTTTCATTTGAGTAATTACGTTACCAGACGCTACCGTTTCATTCCAACTTAATTGTTAATAGTTGTTTCAATTTAATACGTCGAGTCGAATAGACCCCCAGAATTAAGTTTCCGTTACAAGACTGTAAACTGGCGGCTGTTTCCTGACGCTAATAAAGCACTCGGTATAAATCATGTTGGGACTCAAATCAGATGCCGGCGGCCTTGTGAATAACAATAGATGTTAGTTAATTATGCACCTATTCGAGTGCTTTTCATTGTTCGTCATCCATGCGATTTTGGTCGTGTGAAAAGTGGCAAGCTTGTCGTCGTCATCATGTTATGGGTAGCAAGCTTCACGATCCATCGCCATTCCTTGTGGTCGTGATCAAGTCAGGGGTATCAGGCGCCATTCCTCGTAGTAGTTATCATATTACGGGTGGCAGCCTTCACAATTCGTCGCCATTCCTCGTGATCGTGGATTTATCAGGAGTGGCAATCTATACACTCCGTGGCCATCATTCGTGGTCGTGGTAATATCGGAAGTGGCAAGCTTTACAATCCGTCGTGATATGTCGTGATCGTGGTCGTATCATGCCATGGGTGACAAGGATCACCATCCGTCGCCATTCCTCGTGGTCGTAGTCGTATCACGGGTGGCAAGATTCACTATCCATCGCCATTCCTCGTGGTCTGCGTCATATCTTAAGGGTGGCACACCCCCAAGACACCCCACAAGACGAAGAAAAGAGTTTTTTTTTATGTATATTAGGTATTCGTTGGGTATTTACGAAAATATACTACGCTTTATTTACAATATGTGTGTCAAGGACTACAATTGTTGAGCGATTAAGAGCTCACTTTATACTGAACACTTCAAATTTAACTATTATTAAACCAAAATTGCTTGACATCTAAATAGCTTGTCAATTATATTCCTTGACTGTGCATCTGCAGGCCGATCACGTAACGCTAGGTACAGTCAGCGTCAAAAGTAAATGCGCAAACGAAGAAGTCAAAAGTCTTCTTCTTTAGACATTTGTAAACTAAATGTTTGTCTGTAGAGTTGCCAAAAAATATTATGCCGTACCTTAATATGGATGTGACATGAGCATGATAGGATGTTAAGGCGGCAGATAGATTATGTATAGGTCGACCGCTTAGCTAAAGTCAGTCCTCGCCTGCGGTTTACCTTTACCCGCACTAGTAGCCAATGTCATATGAGTGAAAAGGAGGCGATATGAAAACCAGCGCTTTGCAGCCTTACTGACTATCTTAGTTCATCAGTCCAAAGTTCGTTCCTTTGTCACAAAAAAAACCTTCTTAGGGTTCCGTAGTCAACAAGGAACCCGTATAGTTTCGCCATGTCCGTCCGTCCGTCTGCCCATCTGCGGCTTAGGTCAGTGAGCCTTACTAGAAAGCTGTAATTCGGTATGGTTATATAAATCAATTATGTCGACAAAACGGCAGAATATAATATCGTTTTTTTTTTGTGGTAAAGTACTTTACGTGGGGATGATGTTACTAGTTTTATATTTAAAAATTAAAAGGGAATACGAGTTTTTGACGTCTTCGATTGCGCAGCTACTTTTGACGCTGACTGTACTTACGTCAGGTATTAGATCTAAATGTCTATTTTTACATGGAAAAAATAAACGTAGTCCTCAGTTGTAAATATAACGTAGTTGTTTTTTTGTAATAACCCAACGAATGTCTATTTTAAATGAATGACGGAGACAATCTTCTTGCCATGCAAAACCCATTCCTCGCATTAAATATTTTACGAAAGCTGCCAGCCGCGGAGTTTGATTTGTTTTTAATATCCCAGACGATTTGGATAAGGCTGTAAAGCATTTGAGTATCTGCCGTATAATTTACGGCTTTCGAAAGAAGTGCCAACTTGCTAAGAGAAATGTTTCATGAAATATTCATCCCGCCTATTCTTTTATGGGTGCAATTGACAAAATTTTACCTCTTATTCATAAAACTAAAAATTCCTGTGATAAATAAAATGTGTTAACGTGTAGGTACCTTTCTTACGAACACAAACGTCAAATTGACAGATAAAGACAAATGAATTTTAACGTTTATGAATAAGGCAATATTATGTATACACAAAAATAATGTGGTTTCGTAATAATTTGAATTCTTCTAAACCTCTCTATATTTTTCCTAAACCTTGCGGATTCAAGCATCCGGATGTACTGTGTTGAGCTTTTTTATTTACAAAAATGCGTAAAATGACTATAAAATACTTGTATAAATACCTGTCATTCACATCAAAAAGCACACACTTACTTAGTTTAAAGTCAACATTTATTTTTTGTCGCTAACTATAGATTCAGATTTTATGGTTACCTTTTATGCAAGCCTGAAATAAATTATTTGAATTGAATTGAAAAAGTACTAACCCTACATAGTTTAGCACGAAAGGATAGAATAGAGGGACTAACACACACATACACACACATACATATGTGCATCACAGATGTAAACATAGGCAATGCCTCAAGTGGGAACAAGATACAATGTCGTATCTCGTGTCCCTCCGCGCGTATAAGCTTTTAAGGGTTCCGTACTTCAAAAGGAAAATACGGAACCCTTATGGGATCACTTTGTTGACTGTTTGTCTGTCTTTCAAGACCCTTTGTCTAGGAAACGCGTGAAGGTATCAAATTGGAATTAAAACTATGTACTAAGATCTACAGTCCCTTTAAGCTGTGAAAAAATCAAACTTCAACGTAAAAAAGATATTGCCTTTTATGCCGCAAAAATCCTCTTTTTACGGTTTACATACATACATACATTCACGCCTTTATTCCCAAAAGGGGTAGGCAGAGCACATGAAACGTATGTTCCAGCGCCACTTTTAGCATAAATGTGGTATACCCACATATATCCACAGATATCGACAAAATGTGAAATTGCAGTGATAGGTTGCTAGCCCATCGCCCACAACACACTTCAACCCTACTCCCTTAGTCGACTTTTACGACACCCACGGGAAGAAAGGGGGTGGTGAAATTCTAACCCGACACGACACTTTTTACGGTTTAACATGTGTATATCTGGCTGACAGGTCATCAAGAAGTTTCATAGCCATCTTCGTTGTGTAAAAAAACAATACTTCTGATTTTAATATTCAAACGATGGATCAAAAGAAATGTTCCTAAATAATTCATCTTTTTGCGAAAAGACGCAATCAAAATTAAATTATAACAACTTGAAAACTTCTTGAAGAATAGAAAACTTACAGTCATTTGGGTTTTGTTTTTAACAACTAAAAACAATTAAGAGTGACGATATTCGTCCCTTATTTTTGCCAAGTTTCATTTCGTTGCGCTGTCGATGATGTTTTTAAATGAACGCGAAACTTTGATTAAAACTTGAAGACAACATTGAGTTTTTGTTTATTAAAATAACCAAATGCGAGTCTGACTCGTGGATGAGGGCTCCGTACAGAACTTTAATGCCTAGTCTAGCCTTCTGCCCGCGACTCCGTCCGCGTGGAACTCGTTTATATCGCAGCTCCATACAAACTTTTACCCCCTTTTTTTGGGTGATGATTTCGGGGATAAAAAATATCCTATGTCACTTTCCATCCCTTCAACTATCTCCACTTAGAAAATCACGTCCTACACGACGACGTCCGACTAAAGACGGACAAACAAACAAACAAACACACATACACTTTCCCATTTATAATATTAAGTATGGATTCTGAGCTATAAAGGTACAAATTCAGTAATGTTTAATTATTTTTTTGGAGTTAATGCCTAGGGAACAGTTCCTGTTGCCTAGAATCATGAAATATGACAACAAGCGAAGTATTTTTTTGTAATTACAAGTAGCGAGAAAATTCTCAAATTCAACGCGTGAGGATTCCAAATAATAATTTGATTTGCAGTGGATACGAATGATCCATTTAGTTACAAGTTTATGAATTCCATTTATAGCAGGACCAAAATTATGCATTCTAAGTTAAATTGAAAAATTCGTACTTTTACTTCTAAATCCACAAATACTACTTCATTATATAAAATTATTGAATATAGTAATTTGAAAAATCTTTTTGGAGATATTTTTCTAATAACTTCGGTACATTATTGGCATTCAATGATTTTTTATCACCCCCCTGTCAGCTAAATTTTTAAAGTGCTAAATTACTACAGTAAATTGACCAAAAGTGGTGCCTATTCCATAAACATGCTTATAATTAACTATAATTTCATATTTTATTGTAACTAGGACCAAAGATTTTTTTTAAATCGCCACGGGAATGAGAAGATTAATCCAATTCTCAAGGATGACCCTACAATGTTTCAAAAAAGTGCCACAGCAAATAATTTGGTCTAATGGAATATTTTTCGTCAAAAAATCAACGAAATACACTCACAGATCTAATATAACCGCGTATTTACCTTAAGACGAAAATGCCGTCCGTTATGATTACCCGTAAACAATCTATTTTAAGAATGAAATTTATAAGCGCTGACATTTAGAAAATACCTCGGTTCTGCTGCTTTCTGTTGACGGTTCTTATCGCGAAAATATACTTTGACATTTAATAGAATCACAAAGTGACTGAAACTGAAGTGACTATTTTTGTCACACATTTGAATAACAATTATCTTGTACTTCAAGAATGATATTGATATAATAGAATTCACGAAGTGACCGAAGTGTATTTTTTTATCATTGATTAAAAATTGTACTTAAATAATCTTTTATTTAAGAAAATACTACGACTATATTGAATAAGCACGACTAAATTAAAGCACTACCTTTGTGCTCTCTTTTATAACAACTATAAAGGTAGTATAATTATGAAAGGCTTATTATTTTCGCGGCGACAGAAAAATTAAAGAGCAGCAAACTAATTGCAACTAAAATAATAACTTGTCAGCGATTAAATATTTTGGCAATCATTTATATTAAATGAGCTTTAAACTAAGGATATTTTAAAATTCAAATAATGGCAGCTACTTTAAGGTAGCAGAAATAATAAACAAGATTACTGAAATCATAGGCGAGGTACTATAAATAATGACTTGGCGACTAATATTAGCAGAAGGATAACAAACTTTATATTAGTGGCAACTACAGGTCTCCATCTAAAAAAAGCATTTTGGGCTTTGATTTGCTGGCAGCTTAAATATTAAAATGGGTACTATATAAAAGTAATGGGGAGTTATTTTTTTAGTTTTCGAAACCATAATTTAATGAAAACGGCGATAAGCCGCGGATAGGTTAGAAGACGAAAGCGGGAGCTTTGCTTTTCAACTTTTTTTTTTTTTTTTTTTTTTTTCAACAATTTTCAACTTTGATGAAAGCTCTTAAAGTGTCGCACAAAGTATTTTTTTTATGACCTTGATTTATTTTATGTGCAATCTCCATTGAACAATTAGAGTAGGCCATTTTCAACTTTTTATCCGCTGTCATGTTTCCGCTTAATTAGTTAGTTCAGTCGCCAAAACAATAACTCGATGCTAGTTTATATTGAAACAAAGCCGAAAATTGATTACTTAGCTGCTACTTTTTACTTTATACTAGTCTCCGCAATTAGTCGCCAACTTATTATTTTTGCTACCCCCTTGAATTTTTTATAAATCCCTAAATCAGATTAATTTGTCGCCGCGTTAAATACATGCCATTATGAAATATTTCAATAACAGGGTTCAAAAGGGTAGTAGTATAACTAGGTAGGAGCACACTCGTGTTTTTTTTACCACTCTTGTTCAACGAAGAATTAAGAAATACTTTGAAATGTCGCGCTTTCCACTCGTAAACATTTATGCGTCAGCAATCATCACCGACGCGCTGTAATAACGAGGGAGCCTTACAGATGAAGAAACAGGAATAAATATCATATTGTTATCATATTCAGGTGCACAATGCCGCGCGTGACCAAGTGCCTGATCTACATCGGCATAGCTGCGTTCCTGCACCAGCTGCCGCGCTTCTTCGACCGGCAGTTCCTACCGCACCACACCGTTTGGCGTGGCCATTACGAAGACGTCTGCAGAGTGAGTAACCCTCCTAAGATAATCCTTCCATGCTCGTAGCACACTCAACACAGCGCATGACTCGGGAGCTCTGGTGGTTGTTCAACACCAGGAACACAACAAGGCTACGGTCTTCTGTAAGGGGAGGTACATCCCCGGTTGGGCTGCACCAAATATGGGCAAGATGACACCCACAGGCCCTACCTTTCCGTTACGAACACACGTGTGTTCATGACGAGTTAAGATCTAAATCGGCATAGCCGTTTTTCTGCATCAGCTGCGGCGCTTTTTCTTGCATCGGCAGTTCATTTCGCACCGCATCGGCTGGATTAACTGCAGTCTGCATAGTGAGTAACTCCTTTCAAGTTAGCCTATATTTGTTTTATAGCATTCTACTGCTATCGATTGCCCCGTAAAGAGCGGTCAGACGAATCTCTAGTTGATCGGATATTTGATGACATCGGTCAGAAATGCCATCCGTTAATGGCGAGATGTAGCACACGGCGGCATGTCATCTCGCTCATCGCAGCAACTCGACTGAGGAGACCTTCATATTACAAAAGACTGCATTATGAACACCACTACTTGCTTTGTGGGTATACGTAGTGTTCTTGGCGTTGCCAGATCTCCTGAGGATGTTCTGTGTTGAGAGTGCGAGACTCGCATGTGCCACTATTAAAGATGTTCTTATACAAATGGCTTGATTGCAAAACCTCCAAAGATAATAAGTTCCTTTTCTTCTGAGAACGATACATGTTATGCGATTACCTTTTTTGAGATTCCTTATTTCTTTGTTCCAGATACAAATAGCTCCCTGGGTGCACAAGCTCTCACTGGACGCCTATTTCATCTCCTACTTCGGCTTCCGCGTCCTCTTCGTCCACCTCATACCTTGCACCTCCCTCGTGGTCCTCAATATCCTTCTTTTCAGGGCCATGAGGACTGCTCAGCTCAACCGCCAGAAACTCTTCAAGGAAAACCGAAAATCTGAGTGCAAAAGACTCAGAGACTCGAACTGCACGACGCTAATGTTGATAGTCGTTGTCACTGTGTTTCTTCTAGTAGAAATACCGGTAGCCGTTGTCACTATCTTACACATCATATCTAGCAGTCTAGTCGAGATTTTAGACTATCATATCGCTAATATTCTCATACTGATCACCAATTTTTTCATCATCGTCTCGTATCCGATCAACTTTGCTATTTACTGCGGAATGTCCAGGCAATTTAGGGAAACCTTCAAAGAGCTTTTCATTAGGGGAGCGGTTACTAGTAGGAAAAATGGCGGTTCGAGCAGGTATTCTCTAGTAAACGGTCCTAGGACGTGCACGAATGAAACTGTGCTTTAGAGAATTAGGGAGAATTTTGTAAATAAACTGTGCTATTTTCACTGATAGAGTAGATTCTGTTTGTCTATTTTACATAGTTATTATAGACATATCAATAATGCTGTATGAAATTAGAAAATGTAGAATTTCGCTATTTATTTGAGATGCCTTTTTGTTATTTATTAAAATATATATATACCTAGTTGTAGCGCGTAAAATTTTATTGAATGTTGTAATTTTGTACATTTTCGGGTACTTTTTTGAGACTTTGGCGGCTACCTGATCATAGATCGTTTTCTTATTTATTTGTTTGATCAGCTGATGCCACAGGCGTGAATGGTGAGCCCCCATTCGGAAAAAGTATCAGAAACAAAATTTATTGTAAATTATGGATGTTGATAAAATTGTTTCCATTATTTCTGTAAATACACATCTATATATATTATATTTAATCTGTAAAACGTGTTATCTTGTAAAAAGATCGTAGTAAATGTGTTATTTATGATTACCGCTGGCTATTGTGTTATACTATGCTATAAATATTATATTAACACGAATTCTGTGCTTCATTAAAATATACGTTGTCTAAAATGGATTTTGTATGGGTAAGGACCATGGCGAATTAATTGATCATTTAGGTTTATTGTAACTGAAATAAAGAAATGTAATTATTTTATTTTGTTTCATTCAAACCCTGCCTAGTTAGAATTTAATACTTGCCATTGGAACGCTAATTAAAGTGCTGTAATCACAAAAATCGAAATTCGAAGTTTGGGCAACTCCGTCTCTACCGCTTTTATCATTACTCAAGTGGCAGAGATGCGGATACACGAACTTGGGGTTTCGATTTCCAAGATAATTAAGTAGACAAGATTCGAAATGAGAAGACCAGACTAGTTGAAGGTAAAACTATACGTAATACTACACTCTGTATCAAAATATCCAACTTCGACATCAAAATCTACTTTTATAATTTCAATGGCAAAAACAATTTGGTCACCCTACCGTCATGTCGTTACCCACAAAGACCCCCACACAGCAAGTGTCAGAATTCTTGGGTGACCATGGCATAGGTATGCTAGGATATTGGAAATCTTGTCTTTAAATAAATTAAATATTTTTTAAAATATACATTATGGACCTTACACAAATCAATCTAGTCCCAAACTAAGCAAAGCTTGTACTGTGGGTACTAGACGACGATAGACATACTTATATAGATAAATAAATACTTAAATACATAGAAAACATCTCATGCTCATCACACAAATACATGCCCATACCGGGATTCGAACCCGGGACCTCAGACTTTGTAGGCAGGGTCACTACCAACTAGGCTATAGAAATGGTCAATTTTTCACGGAATCTTAATTGCATGGAAATGGAGATCAATTATTGAGTGGGAAGAATGTCCCGCGCCATGCAGTACGACATGCATACTGCCATAGATATTACTTCGTAAAGATAGGCCCAACGCCCACGAGTAATTCGTCCAATGCGGTGGCCCGACACGGGCAATTGCGGGCCACCGTGCCTTAGTCTTCAGCTGTCACAGTGTGTCACGGTATGTCAAGCGAATATTGTTCGGTTTTTTTTTCCTTACATAAGTGCCCAAGTCTCCTACTAACTAATTGCCGATAACATAGGTGGTATAAAATACACACCAAAAATAAAATATTGTTCGGACAGGCGTATCTTTACTTTCGATATCATTGCATCATGCTGCTATTTCTTACTTTAAATAAGCCTATAAAATGTTTTTCACTTCTCATGCTCAAAAAGTGTGTCATATTAGGCTTATATAGCGGGGCTAAAGTCGCACATTTAGCTCCTAATAGCAAAAATATATAAACATATTTATGATTTTAAAACATTTTAATTTGACCAATCAAAACACTTCAACGTATTAAATCCACCAATCACAACTATTTCAAAACCATTGGTATTTGCCATCAACTAATCAGAAAAGAGCTATATATTCAAATCAACCAATCAGGAAACGGAACAAATATCAAATATTATTTGGTTTTTTATTCCCGAATTCACATTTATTAAAAAAACACAAAATGAACACTTGGATGGATATTCTTTGTATATACTATTTTCTCGCTGTCCAAGTGAAAAGCAAAGTGTGTAACTCTGGTCTAAAAGTCATATTACCCCTCGACTTAAATACTTCGTTCGGAAAAATAAGCATCTCGTGGTAATATGGCTTATGTTAAACCCTTGTCATACAATCTACTACTTTAAAAATTTGCTCGAGAAAAGATTTGATACAAGTGGTACTTATTAACATTAACTCGATCTTTGCCTACCTACATCGTCATGTACGTTTAACCCTCCACGGCTAGAACAAATAACCCTTACTACTAATATAATGTTGTAATTCAGCATGTGGGCATATCAATCATACAGAAAAAGTGGTAAAATAACTACAATTTAGAAAAGTTGAAAAAACCCCGACATTTTCATTTCATAGTCCAATTTCTCATAAACGGCTGAACAGATTTTCATAAAACATGACTAAGAACACTTGGGATAAAACTATCTATGACATAAAAAAACACATTCAAATCGGTCCATCCGTTAGGGAGCTACGATACCACAGACAGATACACAGATACACAGCCAGACACGTTAAACTTATAACACCTCTCTTTTTGCGTCGGGGGTTAATTGTAATTTTGTGAACATTTTTTTTACTATTTCACCAACACGGGAACTGGAGATGTACTTTTTTAACAGGGTTTTTTTAAATGTTTTTAGAAAACGTTGTTGTGGCCTATTTTCTCAGGATGTCAATAGAATTTATTATCTTTTCAAGAACGCTTCAACAAATCCGATCTCTAATCATTTAATTAATAACTGCTAATAGGATTATTTTGCGATCCAAGAGCCTAAGTTCCCAAGGGTACTTAATAAAGTTACAAATTGATTTTTAATAAAACTTTTAATTAATAGAATAAAATGCCAATGAATGTTCACTTTGCATGAGGGTCGATGTAAGGGTAATAACATTTAGAGGTGCCCCTCTTCTTCTACACAAATCGACCTATTAAACAACAAACTAATAGTCAACAGTGATGTTAAATTATGTATGTTAGTCTGTAAGGCAGGTATTTGTAAATATGGGCCTTGTTGCCTGACTCATATAGTTGAATAAATAAAAGAAATAAATAATAATATAAATAGATAACAGGGGACTTATGTGGGTAAAGACCAACCAAAAATTAGGCTCTGTAGCCCTTATCATGTCCACAGGAAAAGCGGGAACTGCGTATGACTCATTGCGCCTATTGTGTCAGATATGAAAAAAGTGAAAGGGCATATTTTTCATTTATGTCCCTTAAACGGTAAGTTACCTCGGATCAGTCACGCCCTAACGCCTTGGCCACGACTTTGGTCTTAAGCGACCTGCGGCAGCGGTTTTTCTAATTCATTGCGTGTGATCCCAACTAACCACAGTGCGTTGCGCGTCTCGACCGCGCAATTAACAGATAAAACGCTGCCGCAGGTCGCTTAAGACCTAAGTCGTGGCCAAGGCGTAAGAAGAGCTCCCAACCACATCCCAATGCAAGCCCTCTGGAATGGACACAACAAGGGAAATGGAAACGTGGCCGGCCGAAACACACCTACCCCTATTCTGCAACTTGTTTTAAGCTCACCTCAGCGCTTACCCACACATATATCTTACCACGTTGCATGGTAACTAAGCGTAGGTAGAGGTCTAGTTTCGTGGAGGGTGACCGGCGGGGTAAGCCGCATTGGCAGCGGAACTGAAGGCTATCGGGCTGACGTGGTCCGTGGCGAAGCGCGTAGCGCACGACAGAACGCGAAGGCGAGGCACTGTGGAAGCCCTCTGCCCCATTTAGGGGACCCAGGACATTAAGTACACGGTAAGTTACGGATAGTAACAAAACCTACGACCAATGTCAAAGTCAAGTCATCATAAATCATTCAATTCATCAAAGTCAAATCATTTATTCAAAATAGATTCTTGGAGAACACTTTTCGAAGGTCAAAGGTTAAACAACATTATATATTTACAGTCTGCTTCGGTATACCGATGGCTTTTGCCCATATGTCTTTATCGTTTAAGTATTCGCTCAGTTTATTATAGGCTCTTTTTCCAGCGTTTGCTTTACAATTGCCTTAAATTTATTTTCTGTTTTAGTCAAATTTCGCTTACCATCAGGTGATCCGTCTGCTCGTTTGCCTCCCATACCATAAAAAAAAAAATTGGTCAGGTAGCGTGTACAGAGACCGACAAACGAATTTGAAACTCTACTTAATCTAGTTAAAACTGCTAATAACTTTAATTTATTCCTAGTGTTTATATCGTGAATGTCACAACCTCTTCGAAGTAGTGCTCGGTTTTTTCTTACGTACATAATGTTTTCGTAAATATATTGACTTCGCACGGTCATAATTGCAATTTTTTAAACACCTCTCTAATGTCAAATGCATACGTTAAGTTAGACGTGACTTAAAGATCACTTTAGTTAACCTTATCCTGGACGCGCAAAAATGATTGTAATGATTTTCTACCCACATTGATTTTTAATATGTATTACTTACCTTGTTTTTAAACACTGTATGCTTAGTTTTAGTATTAATCTGTATACTTTCTCATGTAAGTGAATTCATGTAGTTCTTATGGGAAATAAATTTCTTTAAACCTAACTCCCCAAAAGCGAAAGTATTGGAACGTATCATCCGGAACAAAAATAGGCGCACGTTTAGAAAAAATGTCTCCGTACCGAAGTCCTTAAAGGTCATTCGTTAAAGGTCGATCATGGGTCCTTACACGTGGCAGTAAGAAAAAGTTAGTTACCGACGTCTCCACTAGAGATGCAACGGATATCCGGCCTATCCGGCCATTATTTTACTATCCGGCCGAATACCGAATGGTTGCGCAGTATCCGGCCGGATACCGAATAATGATTCTGTTTGGTATTTAACTTTGAAAAATGGTTAGTATACAAGAAAACAACAACAACACATTAAACACAAAAAAAAACTTATTTATTCAGCAAAATAGGCGGGCGCACGTTTACTGCATACGAATTAGTTACGAACACTGACCTAATAAAACTAATTTCTTGCCTAGAAAACGGTCCGCGCGAACCTACAATACGTAACAGGAAAATGTAGGTATCGTTTGACCGGCCGAATATTCGGCGGCCGGATACCGGATATTCGGCCGGTGATCAGGCCGAATATCCGGTATCCGGCCAAACAACTATCCGTTGCATCTCTAGTGTTCACAACTCTAAGTATGTGAGGAAATTACTACAAGAACTTACAAATGTTGTTATTGCCAAGTTTTATTGAGTGATGAGACGGCTGTGAAAATATCGTCGCTACTTAGTTATATAGTTTGTTTTACAAGGATAAGATAGCAAAGAGACGTCATAAAACTGGCCGAAGTGTGGCATTTCTTTCTTTCTACAGCTTCTGTTTTGTTTATTGTTTATGCTTAATTATTTTACAATCCTGACGAAGGAACCAATATAACAGAAGATGTCGGGAATGGTTAGTTTTAAATACTTTTCGTAATTTCAAGTCAAACTAACTATATCTGTTTTATACTACGACGGTAGCAAACAAGTTTACGGCCTGTCTGATAAGCAAACACCGTAGCTTACGGAAGCGAAGCGTGTGACTTCAAGAGAAACGTAAGCGCTTTATTGATTTGTGGATTTTTGGTAAGTGTATGTAACGAGTAAACATCGACAAACCCGCGTCTAAACAGTCTATACTAAAATTATAAAGAGGAGAAGACTGAGAGATGGAACCTACGAAAATTTCTTGTAGTTCTGTAGCGTTAGGTCCGACACCGCTATCAGATTTCAAAAATTGTTTCACCTGTGTATACAACGTGTATCCTACTAATATTATAAATGCGAAAGTTTAGATGTTTGGATGTTTGTTACTCAACCACGCTTAAACGGCTGAACCGATTTGGATGAAATTTTGCACGGAGATAGTTTATAGCCTGGATTACAATATGGGGTAGTTTTTTATCCCGGGTCCACGCAGACGAAGTCGCGAGCGGAAGCTAGTAATAATATAAAATAACGCAAAAACGTGTTCTGATAAGGAAAAAATAGGCGAAAATTTTTTTAGACGCATTTTTTTTTACATTAGTATGGAGCGTTGGCCGACTGGGGCCATACATACGCGGCAAAAAAAAATCTAACTTTTTTCTAATTACAACACGACGCCTGTTATGCCCTTTAACGGTCTTGCGTTATTTTTTTACCACGTTGTATAATGAATTCCTGAATCAAGGGCCAATACTTTATCCCGTGGGTTTGGCTACAATGCAATATGTCGGCGTAGGGTTCATTATAAAGTAATATATACACGGTGTTCCCGGGAATTTCCGTTAACTTCGGCATATTGCAGAATACATTCACAGAAAACAACTAGCATAATAATTTCGTGAAAAAAAATTTTTTTTTCTTTTTTTGTACAAAATAATTTAATGTAGCATTAACAGTTATTGTCTTATTGTGCAAGGGTTCAAGACCAGAAGGTCCAAGAAGACACATTAAGTAAATGAAATGTACCTCCGACGCAGTTTTTGCCTAATATCGAACGAAATCACTTGGTAAACCTTCTTGTAGTGTATAGGAACCTTACAACATTTAAAAATCTGTGATGACACCACAGTAAAGAGCCTTTACACTGGTTAAATCTGCAAATCTGACTAAATTAAAATATTCAATATCTTGATAACAGTAAGAGTTAAGATACTACTGTCTTGGAGAAATTAACTTTATTTGATCTAACCTATGCCCCCTTGCAATTAACGGAAAATGCCAAAAACACCCTGTATACCGAGTACCATTGTCATCAGACGTTGGTCTAAAATAAACACACCGTTATTAGATTCAAAGCCAACAGGCCCTTATGAAGTTCTGTGTAACTTGCCGGCAAGTTTATCAATTATCACAGTAATATCTTCATAATTATAATATACAACGGCGTAATTTACGTTATGAAACTTACGGTCTGGCCTAGTTCCAGGTAGCCTAAATTAGTCGTACAGGGTTTTTATTAACAACTTGCAAAAGTTGAAAAACCCCCGATATTTTCATTTCAAAGTTCAATATCTCTTTGGCTGAACCGATTTGGTTGATACTTAGCTAAGAACCATCTCGATCACGTCAGCGTTCGGACAAAAAAATCGCATTAAAATCGGTCCATAGTATTTTGGGAGCTACGGTGCCGCAGAAAGACAGAGATACAAAGGCACGTCATACATATAACACCCCTCTTTTTGCGTCGGGGGTGAATAGTTCTCTGTCAAAAGTTCTTGTTGTGTCCATTTGGCCACCTTGTGCCTTCATAAACATGACAATGGTTGTCTTTACTACTGACCGCCATCGCCACCGCAGGCCGCGCCAGTCTGTGAGAGGCTTAACACTTTCACTGCAAGGAACCCACATACGCCGTAGTCGCTTTCCGATATACACGGTGTTTTTTTTAACCGTCTTAGAGCCGAAGCCCAGTTAATGTATACATTACAAAGAACTTAAAAAAATGTTTTTTTAAATTTTTTTTTTTTTTTAATGCATAAAATATTGTTTTTTTGTATTAATATTAATTTTAATCATCCAGCTGAGTGACCGCAGTGTCCGCTAGCCGCCATCTTATGTAGATAGGTACGAACTCTAACCGGGTGAATGAACTTCGCTCCGTGCGCCATAGAGAATTTTTCAAACTTAATTACCTTTTATTACTAAAAACTTAACTAAAAAAATTTTTTTTCACGATTGGATAGTACCTTTTGGATACTTTCAGTGGGCTTTGGCTCTAAGACGGTTAAAAAAACACGTTGTATACTAGGAAAACCACAAGATCTCGCAGCGCATAGCGATTCTTGGCAGGTTTGTTAACACTTTCGCTACCAAGAATCGCTACGCGCTACGCTCGTAGCCGGTTCTGTGGCTTTCCTCGTATGTAGCGGAAAGCGACTACGTCGTAGGTGGTTACGAAAGTGTTAATGAAATCTGCTAGGTAATGCCATAATATTACGTTATTACCAAATTTGCATTAAGGAAAAGAGTACGACGTTGTGAAATACTTCTCGGGTACTTTGCAATATCTGTTTAAAAATACTAAGTGCATTGCCACTACTTCGAGCGGCACCGCCAGCCATGCCTCATACTTGGAAGCGTACATAGAGGATTTAATAAATGGAGTCCAGAAGGGTAATCCCGTAACGTTTTGAACGCGCATCTTTGCTTAGCAGTTTGTCGGCGTTGCGCTTACATAATAAAAAAGCGCTCATAGCCAAGCGGCACCTGCGAGTCGGTAAATGATAACGCAGCATTCATTGCCCAGAATCGCTACGCGCTACGCTCGTAGCCGATCCCGTGGTTTTCCTCATATGTAGCGGAAAGCGACTACGGCGGTCTGACGCATATGTGTCGTCATGGGCCCTGAATGGGTTAACACATTCATTGCCCAGAATCGCTACGCGCTACGCTCGTAGCCGATCCCGTGGTTTTCCTCATATGTAGCGGAAAGCGACTACGGCGGTCTGACGCATATGTGTCGTCATGGGCCCTGAATGGGTTAAGCAAAGATGGCAGCGGTCAGTCTTTGGATGAGTGACCGCCTGATGTTTGAGTGGTTAATATAAAAATGAGCGTTTCCGAGCTTTGGAAGGCACGCTAAGCAGTTGATCCCGGCTGCTGTCTATGATAGTAGTCGTTAAACCGAGTTAGAGGCCTTCGGGCGGATTAAGAACTAACAGTCGATTTGCCCACTCACTTTACAATGGGGGGACAACTGTCACTCGCGTCCACAGGAGCTACCTACCGCAACCCTACACGTGTCCCCTGGGTGGTACTAAAAAGTGACAAATTTTAAAAGCCAGAATAAAAAAATAAAAAATAATAATACCGCCCCAGCCAAAGCCACAAGTCCCTACAGGGTTCGTCCGGGTGTGTAATGATGGGTATAAAAATAAATAATATAATTTCATTCGCTATAACAACATTTGATATATTTTCAAGGTATATAATCACTCATTGTATATAATAAACGTTTGTTATAATCTATAAAGTTGTCGACCAGCTTATAGAAAAGCACATAGAACATAACTGCACTTTATACATAGCTTTTATAGACTTCAAAAAAGCTTTCGACACAATCTCGCACGAGGCCATATGGAAAGCATTGAGAGAGAACAATGTACAACAAACGTACATAGACATCTTACGAAATATATACGACAACTCTACGAGTAAAATCAAGCTTGAAAGCACGGGAAAGGAAATACAAATAGAACGAGGAGTCAGACAGGGGGACCCGCTATCGGCAACACTATTTATCACCGTGCTGCAAAACGTAATGAAGACCATCAGTTGGAATAATAATGGCGTGAATATCAACGGCAAACGCCTTAATTATCTAAGCTTTGCTGCCGACATAACTAAATTTTCTAATAAACCCGAAGAGCTACAAAAAATGATACAAGAACTACATATAAACAGTAAACAAATCGGGCTCGAAATGAATCTCGATAAGACTAAAATCCTGAGCAACGGACAGAGAACAAAAATTTATATCGATTCGGAAGAAATAAAGTACGTACAAAGCTTAGAGATGGGTAGGGGTGGGTAAATACCGGGTAAATACCCGGTATTTACCCAATGCACCCGGTAAATACCCGTATCTACCCAAATTGGTGGGTATAAACTATTTCGAATGGATTTTTTCAAAAAGTGAGATTTTATGGCCGATTTTTTTTTAATGAAATGTGTAAAGCCTTCTGAACAACTTTTGTTATCGCAAAATATCCATTATGATGCATAGTTTATGATAAAAAAAAAAATGTTTGTTATTAAAAATAACACGTATTATTTTTCGAAATAAGATCAAGTTAAAACGGGAGCCACTACCAGAATAGTAACTATAAGCCTTAACAAAATGTTAGAAAAATATTGAAATAGTATTGCCTTCTACTTATTGGACAAGAAATCATCATCTTGCTAGGCCTTTTTCCCATTTACTTGGGGTCGGCCTTCCCTGTTCTTTTTCTCCTTTCTGCACGATTGAGTGCAAGGTCGGCGTCTATATATTATTAAGATCTTTCAGGTCTCGCTGAACCGTCGTCAGCCAGGTGGCAGGTGGTCTTCCGCGTCCTAGCTTCGTCGTTGGAATATCGAGCGCTACCTTAACCATGTAGTTTACAGGGCGCCCCTGTACATGACCGTACCACCTCAGACGTTTTTCCGTCAGCTTTTCTGTTATTGACGCTGCTTTAAAACTACCCCGGATATACATGTTTCTTATCTTGTCCATCATGGTGACACCCGCTGACCAGCGTAACATGCGCATCTCAGTGGTGTGGAGCTTGTTCAGGTGGGGTTTATTTGTAGCCCAGTACTCGGATCCGTACAACATCGCTGGTCTTACTACTGTCATATATATGTATATACATGACCCTTTACCTTTAGAGAAATTTTTCTATCGCATAGGATGCCTGTGAGTTCTTGCCATTTCATCCAGTCTGTCTGAGTTCTATGGACTACATCGCTGTCAATCTTTCCGTCGTTGCTGAGTACGGAGCTTAAACTTTGTAACAGTTGGCAGGCGATCATTACCTATATAGAATTTGTCATTTTATGGGTTATTAGCCGTTTTGTCGAACAGAAAGGACATGTGTTCGGTCTTCTTCCGACTGATTTTGAGGCCGTCCTTCTAGCGCTTCCATCCAGCTATTCAAAGCGCGTTGAAGGTCAGTCGCAGTCTCTGCTATTAAGGCCACATTATCGGCATATAGAAGGTGCCAGGGTACAGCCCGTTGGCATTTTCGTGTGAGGTAATCCATCGTGACATTAAATAGAAGTGGACTAAGTGTGGAACCCTGATGTACACCGACCTTGAGCTTGAAGCTGTCACTCGCACCTGCTGAGCAAATCACCTGTGTAGAGACGTCTGTGTACATGACCATAATAAGATCTATATACGACTCTGGGATAAGCTGGGCGCGAAGAGCCTCCCATATAAGGTGAAACGGTACATGGTCAAACGCCTTCTCAAGGTCGATGAATATCATATGCAGGTTTGTGTTGTTGACTTTGGCTTTCTCAACTAGGATTCTTATAGCCTGAGTAGCGTCAGAGGTGCCCTTTCCATTCACAAACCCTCACTGATTGGGTGTGAGCTTCACGATACCATAAAGTCTGCTGTTGATTATCCTCTCCCATAGTTTAAAGGTATGATCCATAAGCTTTATTGCTCGGTAATAACATCCCACAGTCACGTACGTCGCCTTTTCCTTTGTAAAACGGTATTAAATGACTTCTTTTCCAAGCATCTGGTATTTTCTGTCCTGCCATAAGTCTGTTAAACAACTCGCTTAGCCAGCCGATGCCAGAGTGCTCTATTATGTTTCCAGATCTATTGGAATCTCGCCTGGATCTTGGGCTTTGTTGTTTTTCATCTTTCTGATCTCTTTGATGATTTCCTCCGTTGTAACTGCTGTTATTGCTTGGTTTAACTTTCGGGGATTCGTAACATTAAGCAAATGGTGGTAGTACTGTGCCCATCTTTTTCTTATATCATTGTCTTCTGTTAATAGTTTATTGTTTTTATTTGTGATATATTTGGCTGAAGTTATATCTTTGCTGTTATTATTTCGAGCTTTTGCGACTTGATGGATATTGATTTCTGTAGTGGAAGATTCTAATTCTTTGTAAAAGTTGGCATCGGCTTTATTTCGTGCGCTTGCCACTTCACGTTTTGCGTTGGATTTCTCTCTGTTGTAGTCTGCTTTATCCGCATCATTACCGGTTTCTTTGTGTTTTCTTAAATGCACTTAGCCTGCACAACATCCTTGTCAGATTGTTGCCACCATTTAGTCTCTTTAAAGAAGGAAAGAAAGAAAGAAAGAAAGAAAAACATTTATTTATGACAAACACATATAACAACAGAGAAATACAAAAAATAGGACGAACACTGCTTGTCACAAAAGCAGCAAACAGCGTGAAGGGGGTTATCTTACTCCTGGTTCTCCCTAAATGTGTTTCTGCGGATTTTCTACAGAATGTTTCCAAATCGTTCCACATATCGTTTTCGGTTTCTACCTTTGAAGTGTCTTTTGTGCCAAAGTACGTTTCTATGTTTTGAACGAATCTTGATCCCGCGGCGGTTTTCAGGGATTTTAACTTAATTTTAGGTATCTGCTTGTTGCTGCACTTAACAGGTTTGGGCAATTCAACAAACAATAAGATCAGCCCTAACTGGCAGGTAGCGACGTCGCGATCGTGCCATCTGCGACGCGCGAATATTACACCGCGTCCGACCCGGCCAATTAATGTTTATCAGTTACCTGGTTGAGACGGCTATTGTGCGTTAATAATTAATAATAATAATTTAATGATTTATTTATTCACGAAGTAAACTTATTCCTATTAACATTGAACGCCACGCCAGTGCCACGTCTGGATATTTGATCCATGCTTTAAATATCGATTTTGTTTTGTTTGAGGTAAAAGCTCACGTTATTAAATTTTGTTTGGATTGGCGGTACAAAACTAATATAATATACTTACCTACAACTTTCATTTTTCCATCCTAAAGTTATATATAAACTCACTAAGTAATTAATACACTTCTCTCTGAGCTCGGATGATTGTAAATACAAACATTTAATTTAATTTTTATTTATTTTATTAACAGCATGCATAATGTCCATGAGAACAACGTTTATGCATTCCTGCATAACTTGAAAACATTTTCATTATAATATTTGACTTAAAAAACGCATCAAAAGAGTTTATACCCACCTTTTTGGGAAGAAACGGGTAAATACGGGTAGATTGGGTAAATACCGGGTAAATACCCGGTATTTACCCATGGGTTCTTACCCACTACCCATCTCTAACAAAGCTACATATATCTGGGCAAACAAATGTCATTTGGAAAAGACAGAGGCGCTATAGAATTGGACAGAAGAATAATAAAAACATGGAGTAAATTTTGGAGTTTAAAGGAGGTTTTAAAAAGCCATATCCCGATAAAACTAAAAAAAAGAGTTCTAGATACGTGCCTACTACCGTGCTTAAGCTACGGCTGCCAGACTTGGGTGTACACCAATGAAATAAAGCAAAAGATAAGAACTTGCCAAAGAGCCCAAGAAAGAAGTACATTAAACCTGAAACGATTAAACAGAGTAAGAAACACAAAAATAAGAGAAAGAACAAGAGTTATTGACGCACTAGAACACTGTTTGAAAATGAAATGGCAATGGGCGGGACACGTAGCGCGGATGGATGAAAAAAAATGGACGAAAAGGGTGACACTCTGGAAAGGGCCACTTGGTGCCAGGAAACGTGGCAGACCACAAATGAGGTGGGTCGACGACATCACCAAGACCACCAATAGATGGCAAGACGTGGCGCAAGACCGGTCAGAGTGGCAGAGGCTGGGGGAGGCCTTTACTCGCGAAGAGGTCCACCAATAATAGATAAATAATATATAAATAATTAAGAAGAATAGATATAACATAAACCACGTTTTTAAATCATTAGAATAACTAGATCAACTTATATATATATAGTGTTAAGGTGTGGATTTTATTTTTATTTTTTTATACTCTATTAATATATATGTTTATTTTGTATAACTATCATCGGATATAACACTTCTTTAGTATAATCATTATATGGTATAATGCTCATGTTACATACAACTTATATGTCATAACTATAAAGTAGAATATTTTTTTATTATCAAAAGAAAATGTAGCTAACATAACGGTTTGCAAATTGTACTATGAAAGTATATATTAGGTAGTAAAAAGTGTTCGGTTCTGGCGCTTCGCCGGCCGCTGCTGCGGCACGCTCGCTTCGCACGCTCGGCTCGCGCGCTCTAGGGTCGCAGTTCAACCTAACACTCCTCCTCGCTTCGCTCGTCGTCGTGCCTTAGAGTCTGCCAAAACATATTATGCTATTTGTGCATAACAAGAAATTAGCCTTATATCATTTGTTCACTATAGGAAATATGCATTATATTTAAAGTATGTTATATTAAATGTTATTATATCAAATTACCATTATATAAAATGATAATTATGTCGTATGTAAATATATTAAGTGTTGCTATATGACTCAAGAATTATATGAAAAGAGTGTTATTGCGACTAATATTATTTCAAAAAAATTATAGGCATCGTTACGCACCCGGGTTCGTCCATGAAGTTACGACCTGTTGGCGCAACGAATGTCTAGAGCATAGGCGGATTCCTAGCAGTAAATGCTTTTTTTTGACGACCGGTTAGCCTACTGGGTAGTGACAGTGACGCTGCTTACGAAGCTGAAGGTCTTGGGTTCGAATCCCGGGAAGGATAAATATTTGTATGATGAGTGATGAGCATGAATATTTGGTTCCGGGTCTTGGATCTTTTCTATGTATATTAGTATTTATATCTACAAAAAAAAAGGGCCAAACTGAAAATCAGCGCTGGGCAACCCCCCAGCAAATGCTGAGGTTGGTACCTTTGGCCAACATGGTTTCAATGTTTGTAGATCATAATAATACTTACCTCCTTAAGCTTAGATTAGTTACCTAATACCTAAGATTATTATTACCTACTGTTATTCCATTCATGTTTTGGTAATAAAGTTTATTTATTATGTCTTTCCCGTTCACGGGACAACGATGCCCGGAACTTTGGGAGGCGTGCGTGGAGCTAGGTACCTACAAAGTACCAACTGAGCCAACACGTAGAGGCCCTTTTGACAATTTCATGAAATGCAAGGAGTACACCGAGCGGATGCTGTCCCTGCCCGTGTCATGGGACGCACACAGAGACAGCACCCGCTGGGGTGTATAGGGACTATTGATGGTTGATGGAATCTAAATAAAACGGGTTATTGGGTTGAAACGATGGACTAGTGGCTGGGCTATTGGGTGAAACATCGGACGCCTGCCTAATAAAACTGTTTCAATCTTTATCTCTGGCAGACGGTGTCTCGCTAACTGCTAGATGGGCCCCTATAATAGCGACATTAAAAAATGGCCTAAGGGCAACACCGGTCAGAGAGCTGGGGGGTAGAGAGGTGGCACTGGACTTTAAACATATAGCCAACTCGCCACTTAGGTGTCCACATCTACCCTCGAGCAACAGCTCTTGTGACTCCACTCTCTGGACAGCCAATAAAGGCAAGCCAGAGGCGGAGGGCCTGTCCAACCAACCGCTCAGCCTGACCACAGGACACCCCCAGGAGCACTCAGGTACGTAGGGTCGCTACTCCCTAACAGCCCGCCACAAGCTGTCTTACGTTGACTGATTGCACCAGATCGCAGGTGTTTGTGGCCCGAACCAAAGGTGAGGGCCATAAATATGCGCTCTGGGGCTTTACGAATTACCGCCCGTGTTGCGTACAAAATTTTACGTCTTCACTTGGCCACAATGCGAGTTTTCCCGTACGCGTAGCGTGCAGTAAAACTCGCATTATGGCCAGGTGTGACGTAAAATATATATTGTCGTCTAGTACCCATAACGCAAGCCTTATTGAGCTTTTTATGGGGCTAGTTCGATTTATGTAAAGATTGTCCCCTAATATTTTTTTAATGCTTGCATAAAATAAAAAAACCAGCCAAGTGCGAGTCGGACTCGCGCACCGAGGGTTCCGTACAAACAAGCAAAAGTTGTAGTATGTTTATTACTAAATGATAAATGAAAATGGAATCCGTAACACTACAATAAATAGGTAGTAAATTAAACAGGGTCACTTTATCAATTTAGTAATCATCCTTTAGGCTTTGGTTTCCTTGCGAGTAGTTGCGAACGCCAAAATAAGTGGATTACTTAAAAAAATTGCTGTTTCTTTTTATTGTGTTGATATAAAACTGAGTTCACGGGAAAGTACCTTTAGGTTTTGATACCCTTGAGATTATCTATAATACTTATATAATAATATAAATCATCCTATATACGTCCCCTTGCTCGGCACAGGCCTTCTCCAATGGACGAGAGGGAACGGGCAGTAGTCCCCACGCTGGCCTAGTGCGGGTTGGGGACTTCCCATACAACTTTTTCAGTTTTAAATTATACAACTTATATTGCTATTTCTTATGATTGTGTAGACATAAAACTTTCATTTTGCTACAGCTGAAAGGTATTTGATATGAATTTCAATTTAATACCTCTACGCGTTTACAAGGAAAAAGGTAGTAAGTTTAAAATTTAAAAAAAGGTTTTTTGTATGATTTTACATAAATATCTACTTTTCGTAATTTATCCTTTGTCTGTGCTATAGGAAGTTTCTTCGTGCCGAGTTTCAAGGTTCTGTGTTAACGGGAAGTACCCTTTAGGTTTTGAGTTTGTTGCGAGTAATCAATTTCAAAATATGCGACTTAAATTGCTATTTCTTTTGATTGCATTGTCATAAAAGTTTGGTTTTGCTACATCTGAAATGTCCTATAGTCCTGAGTATTTGACATGAATTTCAATTTAATACCTCCACACGTTTACGAGAAAAAAGGTATTCAGTTGAAAAAAAATTAAAACTTTTTTTTGTATGATTTTACTAAAAAAATTACCTTAATTTTAATTTTAATTAACCTTTCGTACTGTTTCCTTTGTCTGTGCTATATGACGTTGCTTCGTGCCAAATTTCAAGTTTCTGAGTTTACGGGAAGTACCCCGTAGGTTTTGCGAGTGTCGAAAAACTCTAAAATTTGCAGCATAAACGACTGTATCTTCTGATTGGGTTGACTTTTAAGTTTGATTTTTTCACAGGTTGAAGGGACAATAGACCTGAGTATTTGATATAAATTTCAGCTTGATATCTCCACGCGTTCCTGAGAAAAATGGTCTTGACAGACAGACAGACAGACGGACAACAAAGTGATCCTATAAGGGTTCCGTTTTTTCCTTTTGAGGTACGGAACCCTAAAAATACAATTAGTATAGTATTATTGAATGTTGCGGATATACAAATACAAAATATTATAATTGATAAATTTAAATGCACGATAACATTATTTTAAATTGTTAATTGAACTTTATTTATGTTTTTTTCTCTCTATATTTTTTTCGGTATATATACCCTCACAGGGTTGTGTTGAAACATTAATAAACATAAAGCAATGATCAAATGATTATGATTATGATCCTTACAATGATGACTTGAAATTTTGTTCGATTTCCATAAAATAACACACGCATTGTTGCGACACTTTGAGGCAAGCTAAAAATACCCTCGCCACATGACGGCATTAATTCCATTACGCCACTAATACAAACTGTATGGTCTTGTATGAGCCAATAAACTTGCTGTTATGAGTATTAGTTTACGAGGGCGCCCCGCCGCGGGTGTTATGCGGCCTGTTACGGTCACTTTGTAACATAACAATGTAGTGTTTACTTGCGGGTAACTGCGTTTAAGTCTTCAAGAGCTGTTATTTATATATATTTTTTCAACCCCCATTTTGATCCTTTTAGGCGATGATATCCGGGAGGATTTCGTGGCCATTTAATTAAGCACTCAAAAAAACCATTAATACAAGCAAACCCAAGGAAATATAAATAAATCCAATCAGTATACTTATTGAAAAGAGTTTATTTGACTAAAAAGGCACTCGGGGATCTTTCTATTTGGGTTACCACAGACCACTCGTGATACAAAAAGTTCGCTGATCGTGTCCGCGACATTAATTAAAGTAGAAAAACCGAAAAGATTTTATCTGTTTTCAATTTACAATGATCGATTTTGTTCTATTTTTTTTAACCAGAATCCTGATAGGTTTTTAAAGGCCTACGTAACGTTTTTAACCATTAGGTACATCCAACTGTCATTTTTCCATATAAAACTTGACAATTTGATCTACCTGACGTTCGTACGCGTTACGTGATCGACCTGCTGACTGCGTACGTAGAATTTTAAAAAACGTGTGTCAAACCTTGGCCACGAAGTATAGAGCATAAAAATATTCTTAAAATACTTAAGTGGAAAAGGTATATGATAGGCGATCACCACAGTGTGTTGACGCTTGCAACTCCAGAGGTTAAAAACATTTTACACTCCTTGCTTGCTGTTGTAGTCCCTCGGAAAAACCTCGGCGAGCCCGCTCACAACCGGAGCGATCGAGGTTTTTGGAAGAAACTCAGTGAACCATCATCCTCCTAGCGTTATTCCCGGCTGTGCCCGCGATACGCGATACACCTAATCCCGAGATTTGACATAGGCACTAGTTATACTAAAGCGACTGCCATCTGACTTTCCAACCCAGAGGGAAAACTTGACCTGGGTTTAGACCTGGGTCCTTACGATGTTTTTCTTCAGCATAAAGCTAACGGTAAATATTCCGTGTATATGTTCCGAAAAACTCATTGGTTGCCTAGATTCGAACCCACAACCGCCGCTTGACTGCCGCATGCCTGAACCACTAGGCCACCGTAGTTTAGCTGTAGCAATTAACCATCTTTCGCGAAATATTCTATATCTAACCTGTTAAATTTGCGGTCACCCTCAACGTTACCAATATAAAAAGGATTGGCTCTCGGGAAATATATTGAAAATATAATCGAAATACGAATATAGGAATAGCCTCAGGTCTCGGGGAATGGCTATGTTTATTCTCTTGGAAGGGCTAGTAAATTCTGCCCTAGCTAGGCAGCTAGAGGTCTATTCGTGACCTTCGCTTCCGATGCCAGGCTCCTACGTGTCAGTAAGAGCGCTGGAAACATTGGTGAATATGGGAGATATGAACCAATTTGAGGAACAAAAGATACAAAATAACAACTTAATAAATGGACGCAGGTAAATACGTCTAGGTAATTAACAATAGGCCTATCGATAAAAACTCCCTAAAGACATTTACAACCAACTAAACTAAGTTTATACGAAATAGGCTAGTTTCCTTTTTTTTCATCAACATCATATCAGCCGAAATACGTCCACTGCTGGAGATAGGCCACCCCCAAAGAGTTACACAATACGAGCGGTCTTGCGCCGCCCGCATCCAGCGGACACCCGTGACGCCTTTTCATTTATCATGAAGCCACTAAGGTAAACGCAGGTATTAACGACCCCCTTAAGGCAATTTTAAAATCGACCTTACTAAATGTGATGCCAACCAGTATTGGCATCACATTTAGTTTTTTTTAATTTTATATCTTATTGTTAAGTATAAAGATCATATTTGCTCAGTCAAATGCCTATAAATAAAGGATTATCGTATTTAAAAAAATATAAGAAGTGACGAAGTTGATTGTTGCTATTACCGTCCTAAAATAACGGCTGTGAATCTATTAACGATTTTTATGCAGCTATTACCGATCGTTACCCGGGTATGTCCTAAAACTACGACTTTAAATTGCCCACATTTTATGAGTCGGTAATACATTGTCCTTACATATTTTATTATCGACCCATAGGAGTCGGTAATGGCAACCATAAGAAACCATTACCAACCCATAGAATATTTAGTTTTAAGTAGTAAGCCAATTGTTTTTATTGTATAACTTATACTTTGTGCTAATATTATGACCCTCCTGTTAACACGTGTAGCTTGACTGTAAAGTGTTAATTTATGGAATAAATAAATAAATAAATAAAAAAAGAAGTCGGTAATAGCAACCATATGAAGCTATTACCGATCGAAAATACTATATACTATTACCGATCGGTAAAAGTTTCTTATGGTTGCTATTACTCACTCCTTTGCTCGGGTTTGGGTCATTAATAAAATATGTAACGACAAACATAAAATTAATTACCGACTCATAAAAAGTAGGCTATTTTTATTAAATTGAACTTCTGACTACAAAATCGATTGTAAGTGATTAATATCACAAAGAATATGAACATAACAATGCGGCTTTAAACGAGAAACATTTTTTACGAAGGTTACTATAAAATATCGATCTACCTAAATTATCATAATTTTGGTTAAATTGACAACGCTAAAATAAGAAAACTGGACAACAATTTATGTGTCGCTAATAGATTATTACAAAGACTGATTGTTTAGCTTCAAACTGGTCAAAAAAAACTTGCAGTATAATACAATATAAATAACATAACAGAGAGAAAAACTAAACATTACTTTACGACCATTACCGACTCAGGGGTCGTTGATAGCTGCCACAACAAAAACTGGCGAAGCTATCACCGTCCTCTTTTAATTTATTGTTTTAGCGGTTAAAATGCTTTGTATTTTTTTCAATAAAAAGTAGGCAGGAATCAATAGCTGATACTTAAACGGATATAATTAATAATACACGATAAAGTATAGAGTTCACAAATTCGTATAAATGTCTTAGACAAATAAGTCACGTTCTTACTTGGAGGAACAACAGCCAGTATGGCGCGACCTGCGTCCGCGCTTCCCCCGCAGAAACTGACGTGTTTTATCTCTTTGGCCCACTGCTACACACACTAAAGTAAAAGAATACGATGCTCAAGGAACAAGCGCATGTATAGGTTTCCCTAGTTATACCTAGAATAGTTCTGGAATCGTAAAAATAACGAATAATTATAATGGGTCGGTAATACCTTCCGATTTTCGATGGGTCGTTAATAGCTGCGTTTACCTTATACAATATAGGGCAGTCTCAACAATGCACTAAAAATGTGGGCCGATAGACACGACAGTCCTTTGCAAAGGTACCTACTGGGTATAGTCAATAATAAACCCTCACTCTGAGCAGGTTTATGGAATCAACTAAACATTTGCTTAATTGATACAATGAACTCGCTCCCACCAGTGTATTTTAGTTTATAAGATAACTAACTTATTATAAGTATGCATTAAGACTACTGTGGACCCCAGATGCCTTAATAAAGGATTTATTTTATTAGTAATTAATTATTATTCTCATTCGAACCATTTTTTAAAGAGTTTCCAATGTTTGTATGGGACCAACTACAATTAGAGAGCATAAAAAGACGAAAATGGGACTCAAAGTTCAACCTTGCTGCCAACAGCTGAAATCGATCCATATGGTCGAGCCTTGTATTGAAATTGAGGTAAATGGATGTTTTAATCATGAAATTATAATGTGTTAAAGTATTCTACGTAATATAGTAATCTTTTTTTAAAATGAAAACAAGGATTCTATTACGAGCTTTAATTATTATTTATACAACGACGATGGCAAACAAGCGTACGGCCCGCCCGATGGTAAGCGAACACCGTAGCCTAATAGACGCAAAGGAGTAACATGGCCGTTGCCGACCCTTGATATGTTTGAGGATTCGCCGTGTTGCCAGCTGAAGAAACAAATGCCCTCGCTCTCAACATAACGCATCCTCGGGAGCTCTAGCGACCTTGCTCTAGGAACACAACACTACTACAGGGCAAGTAGTATTGGTGGATACAGAAAAATGCGGAAGCTTACGGAGTCTTTATAGCTTCGGAAAGCGGCTAAGTTGAAGTGGGACTGGGCTGGTTATGTCTGACGAATGTCGAGTCAGCTATGGATCAAATCCCACTGCTCGAAACGGTGACCCGGCAGACCTCGTCTGCGATGACGGGACGCGATAGACTCCTTCTTAAAGGATTGGCCAGGCGACTCAGGGTCGCGAAGTCTGGAAACGGTGAAAGGCGGTCTTTGCCCAGCAGTGAAAACAATGTGTCTTCGTCACTTTCCTGTCTCATATTTATAATTTAACGACCGTTTTAGCCTAGTTGACAATGACACTACCTACGAAGCAAGAGGTTCCGGGTTCGAATCCCAGTAAGGGCATTTATTTGTTTGATGAGCACGAATATTTGTTCCTGAGTCATGGATGCTTTATTCCGTTAGCTTTTCGGTGAAGGAAAACATCGTGAGGAAACTGGTCTAATCCCAATAAGGTCTAGTTTTCCCTCCGGATTGGAACGTCAGACGGCAGTCGCTTTCGTACATTAACAACACTAGTGCCTATGCCAAATCTTGGGATTAGATGTCAAAGCGGACCCCGGGCTCCTTTATGAGCATTACCGGGAATAACGCTAGGAGGATGATGAGTCATGGGTGCTTTCTATGTATTTAAGTATTTATTTATACATATACATAGCACGTAGAACCGATGGCCGTTGGAGCGGAAAGGTTCTCGAGTGGTGACCACGTACCGGAAGGCACGGCGTGGGTAGGCCCCCGACAAGGTGGACTGATAACCTGGTAAAGGTTGCGGGAGTCCGCTGGATGCGGGTGGCGCAGGACCGGTCACTTTGGCACTCTTTGGGGGAGACCTAGCAGGGAGTCCAGCAGTGGACGTCTTTCAGCTGATATGATGAACTATTTATTTATCTATATAAGTATGTTAGCGTCTAGTACCCATAGTACAAGCTTTGCTTAGTTTGGGGCTAGGTCGATTTGTGTAAGATTGTCCCCTAATATTTGTTTTAATATTTATATTCATTAAATTTATTTATTATTTATTTATTTATTTGTAAATACAATTTATCAACATAACAGCTTACGCCATGGCGTTGCTAAACTTAAAGTAACATATTAAGTAGGTACATATACATCGCACAATTAATAACATTATATAATACAGATTGATAGTAGTAACAATTAAAATTTGTTTTCACAAAATTATAAAAGAGTAGGGCGAAGTTTGCTCCATTTACAGGCAAACAGGTCGCAATCTGGTGCATAATAAATCAATTCATTTAATAGCGCTTGGGCATGGTCAACTAGCGAGTCAAGCTCGTGCGCCGCCGTGCGCCGCCGTGCGAGCCGCATCCTCCGCCAGGAGTCGGTAGCTGCGGCCGCGCAGGTACTTATCGGGAACGAACAGGCGACATGTTCTTGCGACCAAATCGGAACAATCTGACTCACCCCTCAACATCTTACACGCAGTGGACAAAAGCTCTGTAATAGACTTAAAGGCCTTTAATGATGATGACAACGTATTGCAATAATTTTACGATCACTATCCCCATAGCAACCCTACGTTATAATTTTGAACACGAGGAAACCCATTCAATCACCATCGCCATAAAAGATTGTAGTAATACATTTGGGCAACCATTTTATGTCCACCGTAATGAAATGGTGTCACCAGGGTGTGTTTGAGTAGTGGGTAAGAATATTATTAAGGGCAAACGAGCGGGTCGATTTGACACTTACATTTTGCATTCCATCAATGAATTATAGTTTTCCGTGACTATGTTAGCTAAGAGAACGCGTGCAATCCCGGTTAACACCCCGTATTCATAAAACTTAACATTGTCACTGCCAAAAATCCGCCTAACTATATACTATATACGCCCACGCGATCGGCTAGCGATTTTTGCAGAATGAATGTGTTAGCGAGCACGAAGCTTTGAAGCAATTTGCCAATTTCTTACGAAACTCCTTTTACTTTTTATTCAAACCGGCGGTCATGACGGCTACCCAGGACAGAGCACAGTGGCGTGTCTTAGTGTCGAAGGCCTAAATGCACTTCGGATCGCTGAGCCAGCGTAGTAAGTAAGAAAGTATTAAGTTATATTACCAGTAGTATTGATTGTTAATCTACAACTCGCAATATCTTTACGACATTAAATTTTCAGAACCCGAGTCTGAGCGAATATCCGACGCCACAATTCGGTAACCACGTAACCACTGGATGTGTTCTTTATTTTATACGGTCATAAAATTTGCGGTACAAACGGTACATTTCCAATTTTATGTCGTCCGGTCCCGTCGTGAGTGCATCGAGCGATAAAAATTCAAGTGAATTTTAAACACTGTTGGAAAACTTCTATATTATGAAGTACGTGAATTTGAAATATAGTAAAATGTAGAAAATGCTCTGGATTGCGAGGACGACGGAGAGCGTGAGCTCACCAACCTATACGTGTCTCAACACATCAACGGGACAATCTGAGGCATTAGAGAATTAGCATGAAATTAATTAAGAAGATGTTAAACTATAATACTAAATAAACTATAATCATAGTTAAACTCACGTATTGAATTTTCCTAGTGACATGTATCGACCTATTCTAACCTCCTGTCGGCGCGTTTGTTGCGGGCCGTGCGGCGGTCTGAACGCGCGCGGGTAGTGCTTCAAGCGACACTACCCCGAAAACAACCATTCTGAAGAAGAACTCCCGAAGAATTCGAAACACACTCGTAGTGACACGTTAGTCAAACGTGTGGTTATTCGTATTATTTCAAACATGTAAATTCGATGGTAAACGTAGCGAAATTATCTTGAGATCTGTTTCATTGAAGACTTTAGACATTCAAGACAAGCTTTTTTTCTGGGTAGATATAGATTTAATATGAATTATGAACAAAAATCATGAGTTCTATATTTATGTGTCGCTTCCAAATCCAATCGTGTTTCAAGATAAAATTAGGTTTATTTATCTTTTTCCCACATGTTGTTTTATGAAATGTCAAGTAACGTAGCATATATTCATAAAAGATCGTCAGACTAGAATATATGCGTCATACATAGATACGCTGGCGCTTAGAAGAAAGCTATTGCTACTAGTCCACTATCTGTCAGTTGTCCATCACCGAGTGGATAGAGGTGTTGGCTCGGATCGGGTTGGTCGTTCCGAAGCGGATACCCACGGACGCGGACGGAGCGGTGGCGCCGCTACGCGAGCCACGCGCCTACCGCCCGTGCCATCACATGGTTGCATCTAATGCTCACTCAGCACGAAGACGCTGACATGTTCGCTGATCGTTTGACATACTTGTGCAATATTGCTAGGACATTTTTGAATTGGCATTTTATTAATGGAATGACATTATAATTACGATTTGTGACCTTATTTACCTGTGAATGTTTATCTTTTTTGTTATTTTAGCGTGTAAGCGATTTGGTGCCCATACTGTAAGCTTGCATTGTATTATTGTGAATAAATAAATAAATTAATAATTGAAGGAAAGATAGAAGAAGACCTAGGATAAACTACATACAGCAACTCAAAAAAAGAGTTGCTGTTAGGTCGTATCAAGATTTCTAAGAGGTTGACTGGGACCGGAGTAGATGGAGGGCCTCCTTTGAGCTACACCGACAAGAGCTTAGCTCTTTAAAAAGTAGAAGAAGAATAGTATAGGACTTTTGGTCAAACTCTAAATACGCATAAACGGTATCTTTTGACCACAGTTTTGACCACAAGATAGAGGAAATTTGATTTTATGTTTGATATAAAGCCATATGACTCGTATATCAATAACAAAGAATAATATTAATAAAAATCACAATAATACACACTAAATCATATACCATAAAGTAAAAGTGTTTCGCTTCCATGTGTGTCAAGCTAATACTTAAGTAATGTCCAAAATAAAATCGACTTTAAACTTTCTTGAGAACATATTTATGATACCTAATTATTATAATTATCCTGAAAAAGAACTCCCGAAGAGTACGAAACATGCTTATTAGTACTAAGCCAAAATTCACCAGTAAGTTTTATTTAAGTATGAAATTGCCCTAGAAATAACATATACGTACCTACCTACAAGACAGAAATATGTTCCCAATTTAACTTTAGCAATACACATCTCCATTTACATATACTTGATAGAAAATAATGTTCAAGTGCCAAATAAGGCGTAGACAGAACTTAGGGCCACTATTTTTTACAAAAAATTCTATCATAAAGTCATACTAACCTAATTTCAATACCACTGTCTCACTCCCGCGCCCTTGGATATATACTTGCGTGAAAAGGAGCGACTTACCAATACGATCGACATTTGATTACAATATGTCAAAGATGCATTCAGAATTGGGCTCAATAACTTCAGATTCGAAATTGATATCGTCATTAAAAGTTTGGCAGGTGGAAAAATTGATGCTTGCTTCAAGTTAATAAGAATAATAAGTAAGGAATATATTGCCTCCGAATCGCTAAACTTAAGTAGCAGTGGGCGGGGCACGTAACACATAGAACCGATGGCCGTTGGGACGAAAAAGGTTCTCGAGTGGACCCGTGGGCAGGCCCCCCACAAAGTGGGCTGATGACCTGCGAGTCCGCTGGATGCGGGTGGCCCAGGCCCGGTTACTTTGGCACTCTTTGGGGGAGGCCTATGTCCAGCAGTGGACGTATTTCAGCTGATATGATGATGATGATGATTTAGTATGAGGATGCGGCGAATAAAGCTTTGCCCGCCCGAATTAAGTAGGTTGCTTATGGTAAGTCATCAGCCATTTTGAGATCAGTTCTTAACACTTTCGCAACCAAGGCGCCTACGCCGTAGTCGCTTTTCGCGTACCGATTCTTGGTAGCGAAAGTGTTAACTTAGCTGCATAGGAGCCTTTCCGTCCCTCGTTATGGCAACACGTATAGCTTGTCCTGAGTATTGTAGGTCCATGAGTTGGGCTGATGAGCAAAGTGTTTCACTGTGCCCTAACTGTAGTGATATTGTGCTGCAGCTTTGTGTAAGTGCCCTGCAATCAATGAAGGGCTGTGGCTGGTTTATTTATGACCCAACGTGTGACCGCCCTAAAATAAGTTTCTCGCAAACACCTTTAAATTTGAAAACCCCGTTTCAAAACGTTGCATAACCACTTCTTAGGTCGATCGAATGGAAACATCGACTCGAACTTATTTTTAACCCGGAAATTATTATACTCGTAGCATACCAGTGTAAATATATTAACTGAAACAGTATCTCAACTAGAAACTCTCAAAGCTTTTTTGACGAGCGCTGAGTGCTCCATTGAACACCAGTCCTATGTCATGGTCATGACATAGGACTGACACGGTGCTCTTGATCTTGTGACATCGTATCTCTCGGAGAGAACACAACGAGTAGTCATCAATGGGACCCAATCAGCAGGGACAACTGTTGCTCTTGGTGTTCCCCAAGGCTCGATTCTGGGTCCGTTTCTGTTTCTGATTTACATCAATGACCTACCAAATATGTTGCAAGATAAACATGATATAGTGTTATTCGCAGACGACACGTCGCTTATCTTCAAGGTAGACAGGAAAGAGGAAAACTTCGATGATATTAATGATGCACTCAACACTGTTGTGAAATGGTTTACAGCAAATAATTTACTGCTAAATTCCAAGAAAACAAAGTGTATCAGATTCACTTTACCTAATGTCAAGCAGGTAAACAATACCAAGATCAAATTAAAGGGTGATGAACTGGAAATTGAAGATAGAACAGTGTTTTTAGGTATCACCTTGGACTCAAAACTACAATGGCAGGCACATATCACCGCCCTAGCCGGAAAACTTAGTTCGGCAGCCTATGCAGTAAGACGCATAAGACAGTTAACAAACGTTGAGACCGCCAGGCTGGTGTACTACAGTTACTTCCACAGTGTTATGTCCTACGGAATCCTGTTGTGGGGGAAAGCAGCTGATATCCAGACCATATTCGTGCTACAGAAACGCGCTGTACGTTCCATATACGAACTAAAAGCTGGAGAATCTCTCAGGTACAAATTTAAGGAGGCAAACATTCTTACTGTAGCATGCCAATACATTCTTGAGAATATCATGTATGTGCGAAAAAACCTTCACGAGTTCAAACTCAACAGCGATATCCACGACTACAACACCAGAAGTAAAAACAAGATCGCAGTGAAGGCCAGTCGTCTCCGCAAGGTTAGCACGTCGTTCGTGGGGAACTGCATACGTTTTCATAATAAAATACCCACCGAAATTGTTAATTTACCGTTCAGTCAATTTAAGTCTCATGTTAAAAGTAATTTGCTAAGCAAGGCGTATTATACTGTCAACGATTTCTTAAACGACAAAAATGCCTTTAAGCCAGTAGTAGGCTAATTCTATTAGGAATATACCTAAATACACATTATAAGTATCTACCTGAAATAATTGTTCCATTTTATGTAAGAAGAGAGCACGTAATGCTGTTTCTCGCCGAGCAAGTCGCTTATTAATCTTTGCTTTTTAACATTGTCCGGTGGCTTGAATATGTCATGCTCGCTTAAAGGGCTTTGCTTACGGTGGCGTCGTTGATCGGGTCGCCACCTCCCCTAACATATGGTTGAGGGAGGCGATGGCTGAGATATGCGTCATACTCGTGATCGGGTGCTGTTTGTGGAGTCCGGACTGTTCATGCTTGCAAGGGCATAGTACCCAACTTCTTAAATACTACTTAGTGTTATTTTATTATTATCGTATTGACGAGAGACATCATTCCGATCTTGACACGTTTTATTGTTATTGACCATGTACATCACTGACAATATTACATTAATATTCCTTTTTTTTATTGTTTTGTTTTGACGCTTAGAGACCGTATACATCTCTACGAAAATTGAATAATTATTGATTGTATTTGGACGCTCAGAGACCTTATACATCTCTGGAATACTGAATTAATATCATTAACTTTCTGTTAATGCACAGACCTTATTCTAATCGAATGTAATGGTCGTATTTTGTTTTGTTTTCATTTACTTTGTGACATTTAGTGTGTTGTTATATCAGTCGTTAATGTGCAAATTTTAAATTATTATTGTGTTAGATTATAATCTTTTATTGTATGATTATTATTTTTATTGTAAACTACCGTTTGACATGTAAAAGTGCCCTTGTGGCCTATTTGCAGAATAAATAATTTGTATTTGTATATTTGTATGACATGCAGCGCAAAAGCCACCGAAGTCCTCAGAAAAAAAAAACATATTAGAATCATCGTGGCACAACTGAACGTATCATTAATCAAGGAAGGCGCAGCGCTGGATGCGGGTGGCGCATGACCGGTCATAGTGGCACTCTTTGGGGGAGGCCTATGTCCAGCAGTGGACGTCTTTCGGCTGATAAGATGATGATGATGATGATGAATCAAGATAAAGAAGAGGGTGTAAAAATATGGGTGAATACAACTCTCAAGACTCACAAATATGTATGTCCCATTTCACTTATGTCAGCAGATTAAGGTACATACTTATGAGAGGATAAAATCGATACGTATTTTTGCATATGGCTGTTCTTGTTTTAATCAAGATATTGGCGGTATTCCTAAATCGTTTCTTGATTCAATAGTTACAAAAAAAAAAAAAAAAAATTTGAACTGTTTATTGCAATAATAGTTTTACATACATTTTTTTTCTTAATTACTTAGCACAATCTTAACTTTTAAAGATTATTTGCTAAGCATATTTTAGTTATATATTATAGATTTGACCTTTATATATTGTTATTTAATTAAGATTATGATTTTTTCTTCACACTTAGTATGGCTTTCTTAGTTACACATTTGGCCTTATGCGGTTTATCTGTTATACTATCTATTACATTTTCAATCATATTTGTAGGGAGACTGTTTAAGACAGCAGGCACATAACTGGACCAGACTCTTCGCCCATAAAAGTTGTTGCTTCTTGGTACTGTAAATGTTTTACTGGTTGTTAGTGTCCGGAAGTAATTTTCTGTGTCCGCTAAAAGCTTATTGTTCGCGTGTCTGTGCGAGTGCATCAAATTCGTATTTACGGGTTTGTTTTACTGTATTTAGCTTCATATATACTGTGGCCAAACGAAGAACTTATATAAGAACTGCAATATGAAGCTGCTATAAAGCATCTCGAGGGAAACTTCAGACGGAGCGAGCTAAGACTTGTATAACTTGTACTTTTTTTTCTAAATATCGACCTGAGGTCTAGCTTCACAAAGGTTCATGAATAGAATTTTTAATGTGTATTTTCCCTCGATCAAACTTCGAGTTCGGAGAGAATAGAGAAACTTAGTAAACCACTAGACTTTGTAGAGCGGACTAAGTTTAAATCTCTACTATAAACTGAGCTAGACGAAGCGTCTTTACATACTGAGCATTTTTGTGCCTTATTATTCCTTTTATGCTCCCGTATAGACTCTTGAAGTGAACTAAAGAGTAAAAAACTGCAGCTTTCAAATCACACACGAGTCACTTCTTCAGCGAAACCATTCAAGATTTACCCTACATTCCCCCATTGTTAACCACACAGGTTTCCATTTCACAACTAAATATTCAATTTAAATTCCATTCCTATCACATTTCAATCTGTCTGTCTCTCTTACACACGCCTGGCTGTGCGTTTATGCAAAAGAGATCCTCAGATAAATATATTTATTGAATTAAATTCTTCGAAAATACGTTCTGAACTTGTGCCCAAAATTCCATTGTTGCGCTACGACGTAACTCGTAGAGCCTCTACGAAAGGTCTGCGTAGCAGTTTGCATATAGAATGCTCTTGAGAAGTATTTGAACGTTGCGAAATTCAAATATATAATTTCAAGATAACTTCGGGTATTCACAATAATTTTCGGAAAGAGTTGGCGTCTACGCCGTAGTCGCTTTTCGCTACATGCGAGGAAATCCACGGCACCGGCTAGGAGCGTAGCGATGCTTGGCAGTGAATGTACTAACACATTTGATATGTATAACCGACTGTGGATCTTGCCTGAATAAACACATTATATTATGCTCATCAGCTCGTTAAATTTCCGCATAATGTGACGTCACACAGAAAATTTTAACTGGCAATCTTCATATTTATTTGTATGATTAACAAAAAAAACCGTGTTTAATATTTTTAACCGACGAAAAAAACGGAGGAGGTTCTCAAGTCAATGCGTATATATTTTTTTTTTATGTATGATCACGCATAACTTTTTAGAGACTAGTCCGATTTTGATAATTCTTTTTTTAGTAGAAAGGGTAAGTATACCTCGAAGTTGGTCCCACATACATTTTAAATAAAAATTCAAACCCTAAGGGTAGGAAAACAGGGGATGACTGATAGTTCACTTACTGATTGAAATGTATGACCACATATGCAGAGAGTAATCACAAATATTGCATGTAAGTAACAAGTAATTTAGTTAGTAATTAACTAAAGTAAGCCGCAGAAAATTAAAAAATAAAAACTATTTAACGAAAAAATTATAACGCCAAAAAAAACTGAACAGCAAAAAATAATAATCCTTTCTTATTTAGTTTAATAATTAAGTTCCTAAATGAATCTATGTGTGGATACCCTTGCCCCATCCCATCTTTCAGGGACTTCGACCAGGGCTGGGGCTGCCGCTAACACAGCTGAAAACCTCAAGCGGCGCAAATATGCAGCCATTGATTCTGGCTGCATGTTTGAGCCGTTTGGGGTAGAAACGCTTGGGCCGTGGGGGCCTGGAGCACACGCAGTTTTCAAGGAGCTCGCGAAGCGTGTCGTGGAAGCAAGTGGTGACCAACGGGCTGGCGGCTATCTGGCGCAACGGATCAGCATTGCTATCCAGCGTGGCAATGCCGCCAGCCTTATGGGCACCTTGCCGCACGGCACAGATTTAGACCCGGTTTTTTATTTGTAAATATTATGATATGATTGTTTGGCGCCGACTCAAAATTACTTGGGTACACTTAGATTCATTTAAGAACTTAATTATTAAACTAAATAAGAAATGTTTATTATTTTTTGCCTTTCAGTTTTTTTCGGCGGTTTAATTTTTTTGTAAAAAAATTTTTTTATTAATAAGTTACGGAATAAATATAAGCATATTTTTTTACCCAGCGAAGTGTGTCGCTGTAGCGTGACAATCTAGCCCCTGATTATGGTTACACTAATAACTCCCATTGGAAGTAACAGCAAAACTCATTTATATTTCCCGTACCGTTTTCATTTTAGTTCTAAGCCGAGGATTAAACTCAACTGAGGTTAGTTACTGCACATCCGAGACGGACGCCGCATATTAATACACTACTATAAATAATGGTATTTTTACTCGAATACTTCCTAGTATAAATACTAGGTATTACTATTTTCCCCCGACGTAAAGGGGTCTGTGGCGTCATGTCTTCCATTTTTTTTATAATTACTCCTTATTGCAATATGACCAGAGAAACATCTTGCAAAAATTGGCGTTATAAATAATGGCAACAACTGACGGCCACAGGTATTTTACGTTTTTTGTGTGGGGACCCACCACATCATAATTTTATATATACTGATTTTATGCCCTTATGTCTACTACTACATACTAATGATCACTGTCGAAAAATATGATACTAAGTACAAATAAATACAAGATAAATAAATACTTCAAGTATTTTCTATTTAAACTATGTTTCGTAATATAGTACCAAGTAAGTAAACACACTAATCAGCATTGCAATTATGTCGACTAAGGTATTTAAAATAATATTTTAAACGATTGTTGCGTGTTACAAGCACATGAAAGTGCAGTAAAATATGTAGTGCAACAATAGTGTAGGGGCTTTATTTAATACTAGCTTCGCGGAAGCTTGCTTTGCGCGACTTCGACCCGGGATAAAAACTATCCTATATTTTAATCCAGGTTATAAACAACTTTCGTGCAAAACTTCATCCAAATTACTCCAGGCAAAATACGGTTTTGAAAAACAATAATTTATAATAGCGTTTTTTTTGTTGATTTCATTATGAAGTGTTATTCTAAGATGCTTTATTCAAGAATCCGGCAAACTTTACACCCGGAAGTAATTAAGTAGATTTAAATAAAACATGCGTTGTCTTTTTCTGTATAATTTATCTTGAATATTATAAAGCAAATGTAAATGAACCAAAATAAAGACAAAAATAATTATAAATATTTTTTCTGACTTCTATAGCTACTTAATTTATCATTTTTTGATGTCTGAAATTTTGTCGGATTCTGTCGCTGGGTGACTATTTAATTGATAATAAATCCTTTACACAGGAAAAATAAGCTATTATAAATTATTTCCAAAATTGACATTTTTTCCATACAAGTTGTCAGTTCATTGCCTGGACTAAATGGGCTGAGCCGTTTAAGCGTGATTGAGTAACGAACATCCAAACATTTAAACATCCAAACTTTAACGTATGTATAAGATAAGTTAGTATTTTAGTCTTGCGGTACTACTACACTGGTAGGACTAGGCACAGAGATACTTTCGCGCCTTGCACGTAGAAAACTCGTAAGAGATTGCACAGAATAGGGCGCGTTCTCGCCAACTCGTATCGGAGGCTAAGATCCAGTTCGGGTCGCTAAGCCAGCGGAGTAAGAAAGTATTTTAGTCTCGACTTTAAATATTGTACAGCAACAATATCGTATGTAGTAATGCTAGGAATTGCGACCTGCTCGTAGGTGCTTTTCTTTACATACGGGTTGGGGACTTAACACTCAGCTTTAATCGCAGATTTATTGATTAGATTCAGTTCATCATTTTCGCATTTGCGTTTAGAGGAATATTATTAAAAGCGAAGAGCAATTAAATAATACCTGAATAAATATTTTGATTCTGATTTTGACCAGATAAATACTACCTAGTATTTTTACCCCGTCCCTAAAAATGGGTGTTGTCGAACAATACCGTAACAAAAACACTGGCAATAAGCTCAACGAGGCTGACCTAGATGCGATCATGGCGCACCTAACCCCTTTACTAACGATTATTGCAAGTTACATGATTACTGGCCTTAATTCGCCGTAGGTTCATGGTCTTCTCTCCCTCTCACTGAGCTTAAGCGTGAGCGAGATGGAAGTGCGTGCTCGGAAGCGCGGAAATCATGTTTTTTAATTTTATTTTTTTTGGCTTTTAAATAAACAAATAAAAAAGTAAACACTGATTTCTCTCAGACATGATATTGCCGATTTTTAGAAGCCATTTTAATATTTTTAGCTTTTGTGCATAAATTGTAAGAAATATTTTAAGTGTATTTTAGACCCTTTTAGACCTATGTTCGTGTTGTTTTTCCATCAAGCGAAAATTGCTTAATCATGTTTCTAAACACTGATTTCCCTGTAGAAAAGCCTCAAGATTACTATTTGTATTTTTTTTACACCATATTATTATACACAGACGCGTTATATTGTTTCAAAAACTCTGTTCGCTTAACTTCGCTGAACCTACGGGGCCTTAACAGGTTGGACGCCACGCTGCGAAGCCCTACGCCGTAGTCCGTAAAAAAGTGGAGGTGAAATTATAAGCCAAAACCACACAGGACCGTACTTTATTAATTAAAATGTCCCTTCCGACGGTTGAAACTTCGGCAAATGACTTATTCGAGAAGAAATATTTGGTTCACGTACAGGTGTAATTTCGGGCTACACGACACGCAATTACGCGTATTTGCAGGAAGATAGTTTTTATTCCGAGTCCAAGCAGACGAAGTCGAGGGCGGAAGCTAGTATGTAGTATAAAATTGTGTGCGAAAGTTTAGATGTTTGGGTGTTTGGGTGTTTGTTACTCAAACACGCAAAAACGGTTGAACGGGTTGAGATGAACGGCATGGAGATAGTTTATAAACTGGATTAAAACATAGAATACTCTAAGTCTAAGGGCAAATGGTAGTGATTAATAACTCGTGGACGTGATGGTAAAAAAAACTAGAAAGGGTTCCGTTTTTGCCATCGCTACGGAACCCTATAAATGGCGCATGCCTTAGGCCGTTGTCACGGCACTTCACGCCAATAGCCCCGTTGGGGTAGTTAATACAGTCGACGGTAAAATATGGTATACATTATATGCCTTAATACAAAGCAATAAGGTGCAAAACAAATACATCACAACGCCGACTGTACGAGCAAAAACTGCTATCAAAAATGCAAATAGATTATACAATTTCTGTAGAGATGGGACTTCTGAGATTCGGCAGGTGTGCACTGCTTTGGAAGTCATTTTATTAAACCAGACGTTTATAGGGTTCCGTACCCAAAGGGTAAAACCGGGACCCTATTACTAAGGTTCCGCTGTCCGTCCGTCCATCCGTCTGTCACCACACTCTATCTCATGAACCGTGATAGACAGTTGAAATTTTCACAGATAATGTGTTTCTGTTGCCGCTATATCACGACAAATACTAAAAATCAGGATAAAATAAATATTTAAGGGGGCTCCCATACAACAAACGTGTTTTTTTTTGCCGTTTTTATAGATAATGGTACAGAAACCTTCGTGCGCGAGTCCGACTCGCACTTGGCCGGTTTTATTTTTAGAACTTCGTTATCCGTTTCACAGCCACGGTTCACGCCCGTAGTTGATAACATGAACTACACAAAAAAAAACTTGATTGGAGATAAAGATTCTTCAACCAAAAAATGTATAACGAAGATGTTCAATTCTCAAATCACGCTTAGCCAAGATTTCCATCTTAATTCAAGATGATTTCTGTTTCATTCAAGATAATTACGAACTTGATAACAAATTGATTTGATTGACGAACAAAGAGCGGTACAGATGTACTCTAACTCTTTGTTTGTCAATTAATTCTCATGCCAGTAGTATGTATCCCCAACGACAGGTAAAATGTCAAACATGTTAGGCCCCAGACACAATTATATAGTCGTGTGTAACCTGAGTTACGTTAAGTTAAGTATTTTAATAAGCCACGGTAGCCCAGTGGTTTAGGCATGCGGCTGTCAAACGGCGATCGCGGGTTCGAATCCCGGCTCGTACCAATGAGTTTTTCGGAACTTATGTACGGAATATGATTTCATATTTACCGTTAGCTTTTCGGTGAAGGAAAAACATCGTGAGGAAACCTGCATACATCTGCGAAGAAATTCAAAGGTGTATGTGAAGTCCCCAATCCGCACTGGGCCAGCGTGGGGACTACTGCCCATTCCCTCTCATACATGAGAGGAGGTCTGTGCCCAGCAGTGGGACGTATATAGGCTGATGATGTGATGTGAAGTATTTTAATACCTTTTTCGTCAACCGACATGAAAAAGTGTATATTGTACATGCTTTTAAAGGCAGATTGGGCTAATCCCTTTATATACTACCTAATTTCCTTCTGTTCCCGAAATAAAATCCTTTTCAACGCCCCGTGAATGGAATTTCAACGAAATCATCCATTTGTGGCGAGTTAATTCAAATTCATTCGGAACACGGGATAAATGGATCAGCCTGGGGGTACATTTAGGTACGAAGATTCCGATCCCAAGTACATTTTAACGTATTTCGCGAGATTACGCGATTACTTTGTGTGTGTGTGTGTGTGTGTGTGTGTTTGTGTGTGTGTGTGTGTGTGTGTGTGTGTGCGTGCGTGTGTGTGTGTGTGTGTGTGTGTGTGTGTGTGTGTGTGTGTGTGTGTGTGTGTGTGTGTGTGTGTGTATGTGTGTGTGTGTGTGTGTGTGTGTGTGTTTGTGTTTGTGTGTGTAATTCAGCTCGAGGCATTGTACCGACATTTTAGATTTACGTTAGTTATAATTTAATGTAGTTAATGCATTGTGCAAGTATCTGTTTAACAATAACTTGAGTATCGTTGATCTGAACGTCGTGAAATTTAGTTGACGAAGTGAGACAAAAAATACGTTTATACGTCAGCAGAGGAGTCAGACGTACATAGAGTTGTTTCTTCTAAACGCTGAATATATTGAAATACGATGGGGATGTAAAATAGATGAAGTGATTGAGATCTTGTGTTGTACTCGTATACGAGTTAAAGGGACCAACGTTAAACCATGTTTTGAAAAGATATGGCCTTTTTCGTGTGAGCAATGTATTGAGAAAAGTTTTACTGTGGAGTCCGTAATAAACAATAGTGAACTTAGTATTTGACACAGGGAATATATAAGTTATAGAAATGTTTTATTCAATACTAGCTGCCCGGCTTCGTACGGATGACCTGTTTTCCCGTAGGAATGAAGCATTTTCCCGCTGTAAAAAGTAGCCTATGTTCAAAAGAATAATGGCGGCTTATAATGGTAAAATAATTTTTCAAATCGGTCCAATAGTTTCGGAGCCTATTCAATACAAACAAACTAACAATCAAATCTTTCCTGTTTATAATATTAGTGTAGATAGTGTAGATATATGTAAAATATTAGCAGCCGGAAGAGGCATTTGTGCCACAGGACGCGCTGACCACTAACCGGGAAATCCTTTCTGTTTAAATTAGAATACAAAACTGTTATAGTTACGGTCAGTATTAGCAACTACCTACTGTGAAAAGGTCAACTTTCTAGGTTCAACGGTTTGAGCTGGGCGTTGATTTAAATTAGTCAGTCAGTCAGGGCTTTTACGTTTATACAACGTGTTTTTCCGTCTTAGAGCCGAAGCCCACTTAAAGTATCCAAAAGGTACTAATCATCAGCTCGTACCTATCTACATAAGGTGGTGGGTAACGGTAACCGCGGTCACTCGGCTGGATGATTAATGGACAAAAAAAACAATATTAATACATTAAAAATTACCTTTTTTTAAGTGCTTTGTGATGTATACATTAACTGGGCTTCGGCTCAAAGACGGTTAAAAAAGCATCCTGTATATATAGGGTGTGGCCTGAAACAGGGGCAAAAAATTAAACCGTAGACTATTGGGCGTGAGAGCACTTATTTCCAGGTAATTTTAATAGAAAATTATAGTTTTTTTTATTTTCTTTAAAGCAAGTTCACGTGTATTGTTTTACCCTTCTGGGGTGACAAAGGTAGTTTTTTTTATTTAATTAACACTAAAAAGATAAAAAAAATGCAAATAAATCACAAAAATATATTTTAAAAACAAAAATGTAAAAACTATTCTGACTCAGTACATGATGTTACCTCAAAATCTGCATTGACTGCTGTGCTATGATCTCGTGGTTCCAAGATACATTACTTGGAGGTCATAACTGACCCTCGTTAAGCAATGTACTATTATATCCTGGATAAACGAAAAAAGACGTAGGTAAATTTGTCCGTAGAATTGTAATGTTGTGAGTGGGACTTAAATATGAAGCGTAGTAGGTATTTATTACTTATTCTGTGATGAAGGTGGAAATGAATATTGCGTCATGTACTTATTGTTTACTATAGGTACTATAGGTATTAATCTTACGTGGTGGAGGGAAACTGGGTTTTCTGTCGACAAACTGCTATGCAGTTTGGCAGATATTAATTATAGTTCTAAATGTTATGTTGCTAAATAAAATAAATAAAAATAAAAAACTTTAGGTCAACATTAATCCGTATTTAAAAAAAATGGACACAATGGGTTACTTCAGATGCTCTAAGGAAGCGTCCTTTTAAATATTTGCCCCTGTTACAGACCACACACTGTATAGACCACAGTTTCACTGTCCTAACGCCCGTTCGAAACGTTACGCGATTACAGCTCTCCATTAGTCTCTAGCTGATGGTCTAGTCCAACCCATCCGTTGCTCTTCATCATCTCGATATGTTCAAGGCTGGACCGTTTTATATTCGCTTTAAGGAAATTTAGGCAGTGTCCTTCCTACGAAGCAGCTCTCACGGCCTACCATGGTCATGTGTCATCTATACTTAGTTATGGTCTTATCATTTGGGGCAACTCGGTTGATGTTGAAAGGGTATTCAAGCTCCAAAAGAAATGTGTACGTGTAATAGCAAACGCTTGGATAAGGCGTAGCTGTAAACCAATATTTAAACAACTCAACATTCTACCATTGCCATGCATGTACATATTTAAGATTTGTAGCTTTGTCAAAAGATTTCCAAGATACTTTATCAGAAGATCTGAAATGTGTTCTGGAAATCCAAGATCGCAATATAGAGATCTCTTGTTTAAACCACGCTGTGAAACTGACATCTACAAAAGAAATGCCTACAATATGTGTATCAGTATTTACAATAGATTACCAGCACACATAAGAACACTAGAGGGCAGAAAAATCAACCGAGTTTTAGAAAATGGCTCCTAGAACACTGTTTTTATAATACAAATGAATTCCTTAATTACAAAGTATGACTAAATATATAAAATTCACTGATAAAGTCATAATACTATTATGATTACGGCTACCTATATGTTACATTATACTGTTCGAGTAATTATTTAGATACTTAGAGAAACAATTGTAAGGTAAAATGTAAATATTAGATTCTTCTATGCTCTTGGTAAGATGTAGATATATGTAATATTCAATGTTCATCTCTGTGTACATAACATAACTATTTGCATGCTGTTGAGAAATAGCTGAAGAAGGCTGGATAATTTGTTAACCTAAGGCCTGTAACTTACCCTTTTTCTGCAAATAAATCTTTATCTTATCTTATCTTATCTTGCCAGTGCTAAACGAGATTGCTGCGACGTTAATAATAGTCCAGGCAATGAACTGACAACTTGTATGGAAAAATAGTCAATTTTGGAAATAATTTATAATAGGTTATTTTTCTGTGTAACGGATACATTATCAATTAAATAGTCACCCAGCGACAGAATCCGACAAAATTTCAGACATCAAAAACCTCATAGATTAAGCTACTGAAAAGTCAGAAAAAATATTAATAAATATTATTTTGGTTCATTTACATTTGGTCTATAATATTCAAGATGAAATAAATCTTCATTTAAATCTAATTAATTACTTCCGGGTGGAAAGTTTGCCGGATTCTCGAAAAGCATCATAGAATAACAATTTAAAAATAATCAACAAAAAAAAAGCTATTATAAATTAATGTTTTTCAAAACCGTATTTTGCCTGGAGTATAAAGAATGGCGGATCACCGTTAGGCTGAGTTACAAATCCGGGAAGCAGAAAGAGTTTACACTTGCTGAATCTGTCACTAGGGTTGGCGTTGAGAAAAATAAAGAACTTAAAAAAAAAAATTTTCGTTGTCTATGTAGGTGTCCCACGGTTGGGTACAGGCCACCTTGTTGCCACGGCTCCCGTCCCAGCCCTGCTTCGACTACTTTAGAAAAATATAACTAGCTGCCCGCGCGTCTTAACCCGCGTAATGCAAAAAACGCATCCGCGGGATAAAATATAGCATACTAGCCCGCGACTCCGTCCGCGTCGAACTCGTTTATATCGCTATATGGAGCTCCATACAAACTTTTACCCCCCCCCCCCCCATTTTACCCCCTTAGGGGATGATTTTGGGGATAAAAACTATCCTATGACAATCTCCATCCCTTCAACTATCTCCACTTAAAAAATCACGTCAATTCGTTGCTCTGTTTGGCCGTGAAAGACGGACAAACAAACACACACACTGTCCCATTCATTATGAACTTACACACACTTACTCTTTATCGAACCAGCGAGCGAATCGAAGGAAGTTCTATGCATCAGGTATTAAAGGAATTATATCGTCGTATACCCATGGAATGTACCTACTAGGTTAGAGTGAGGCCATGTATGCGATTTTCGGAGCGTTTGGTCCCAGCTTTTTTTTAATTCTTTAAATTCAAATTAAATTGTATAACTTCTTTCTCACAACAGAATTATACAAAATCCGTGAATAATTGCGTGTCTCGAATGGAGGCTCAAGTGCTTTCGAGGTTTCTTGTTGCGTTTAATTTCCATTATATTAATCATTTCCCCAGTAACTGTTTTGAAAATTAATTTTCTTGTTAGGCTCCTGCTTGGTGTATAATGAAAGAAATTATTGGGTGGCCGAAAACAATTATTATTTAAAAGAAAAACCAATATCATCTTCGATTCCCAATGATGTCGACTTTGACAAGCTTAACCAGCATTTCTCTTCTTCTACCGCTTTTAGTGGGTCAGTTAAGACTGATACTCTTAACTTTCTTTCGAGTATCCCAACTCCTGACTTTCCTCCTTTCTCTCTTGCTCAATTTGCTGTCAGTGATGTTAAGAAGAACGTATTAGCTATTTCCTCCAATGCCGTTGGTGTCGACAGCGTTAGCCGTAAGATGATCCATCCTCTCCTTGATCTCCTTGCTCCTGTCATTACGCATATCCTTAATTGCTCCATATCATCTGGTGTCTTTCCCACACTGTGGAAAGATGCCGATGTTATTCCTCTCCCTAAAAAAGCCAATCCTTCCGCTTACTCCGATTATAGACCAATTTCAATTCTCCTTTTCTTGTCTAAAGTCCTGGAACGCCTTGTTCATCAGCAGCTCACATCCTTTTTGAATAGATCTAACCTTATGAATCCTTTCCAGTCCGGCTTCCGATCTGGTCATAGTACGGTTACCGCTCTCGTGAAGATAACCGATGATATCCGTGCAGGCATGGACAACAGGAAAGTCACTGTGTTATCGTTGTTAGATTTTAGCAACGCTTTTAACACTGTCGACTTTCAAATTTTGATTAGTATATTGCGTTCTCTTAACATATCTCCTGCGGCGATTGATTGGTTTCATAGTTATTTATTTGGTCGTCGGCAGCGTATAAAGGTGGATTCTTTTCGTTCTTCGTGGTGCAACACGCTAGCTGGCGTCCCGCAGGGTGGCGTGTTGTCTCCTCTTCTGTTTTCCATTTTCATTAATTCCATTGCAAGTAACATTTTCTCATCTTATCACCTTTATGCCGATGATCTTCAAATTTACTCTCAAGGGACTGTTGCTGATTTACCTCAGGTTATTAATACCATAAATAAGGACTTGAACAGTATTTCGATTTGGAGTGAACGTTTTGGGCTGAAGGTTAACCCTGCTAAGACGCAGGCCATACTCGTGGGCAGTCCGAAGCTCATTCCTAGGGTAGATTTTCCTAACTTGCCGGCTGTAATTTTTAATGGAGTCCAGATTCCGTTTTCACACCAGGTCAGGAACCTTGGTGTTATAATTGATCGCACGTTATCTTGGGTACCTCAGGTGAGCGAGGTCAGCAGGAGGATGTTTGCTTCGATGGGTTCCCTTCGTCGACTTCATAACTTTTTGCCATTCGCCACTAAAATTGCGCTAGCTCAATCTCTCCTTCTCCCCATTCTAGACTATGCTGATATTTGCTATCTAGACCTTACTGAGGACCAGCTGAATAAGCTTGAGCGCCTCCAAAATCTTTCTATTAGGTTCATATTTGGCTTGCGCAAATATGACCACGTATCCTCCTTTCGTTCTCAGCTCAAGTGGCTTCCAATTCGTCTCCGTCGTAATTCTCACATTTTATCTTTGCTTTACAGTATACTTTTTGTTCCCTCAACTCCTCCGTATCTCAAAGAGCGTTTTAACCACCTCACTTCCATCAGATCTTCACATAATCATCTTCTCGCTCCACCGCCTTCATCCACCAAGTTCTATAACAACTCATTCACCTTCCAGGCTGTTCGGCTGTGGAATGCTTTGCCGTTGCATATAAGATGTGCAAAATCTCTTCAAATTTTCAAAAATCTGTTGAAACAATATTACTTGTCGCTGCCTTAAGTTGCCTTGTTGTCCTGTAATATATTTATATAATTGTGTTATAGTTTGTATGTATGTATCTATGTATTTATACAATACTTATTTATGATTTTATGTTTTCTGAAATTGTCATATAATGAGATGTATGCGATAGTAAGTTTTTTGATTTATTCCTGCACTACCGGTTTACAACTCTTCTTGAAAATTTCCTGCTACCCAAAGGTTGTCTGGAAGAGATCGCTCTAAAGCGATAAGACCGCCTGTTGTTACCTCTATTTAAATTTATGTACTCTTGTAACATGTTTTTCTTATGTTGTGGTGCAACAAAGAATATATTATTATTATTATTATCAGACTAGGAAAAGACATTTTTACAATCACAGTGAAGTTTGTTTTTAATAGCATGAGTGTGTCTCAACTTAAGTGGCAGTGGACGGGGCACATTGCAGGTAGAACCGATGGCCGTTGGGGTGGTCTCGTATTGACGACGTACCGGCCAGCGCAACGTGGTCAGACCCAGACAAGGTCGCATGTGGCTGGATGCGGCTGGCGCAGGACCGATCATTGTGGCACCCTTTGGAAGCATGCCCAGCAGTGGACGTCATTCCGCTGACATGATGATTGAAGAAGTTGAAGTTTGGACTCAAGGACTTTACGAATAAAAAGCTTCTAAGAAGAAAATGCTTGGTTGCGTAACGATTAATATACGAGTATATTGTATATTAATCGTCGTATAATATACCCGTGTGGTGTAGTTAGAATAGCACCACCCCCTCTCTTACTGTGGATGTGGGTGTCGTAAGAGTCGACTATGGGAACGGGGTTGAAGTGTGTTGTGGGCGATGGGCTAGCAACCTAGCACTGCGATATCACACTTTGTCGATCTTTTATGCTAAAACTGATACTGGAACAAAACTTTCGTGTGCTCTGCCTACCCCTTTTACGGTTCATACTGTGATAGTGAGTTGAAATTTTCACAAAATGATTTATTTCTGTTGCCTTTATAAAACAAACACTATCAAAATAAATCACAATAAAATAAATATTGAAGGGGGTTTCGATACCTCAAACGCGATTTTTTTGGCCGTTTCCATTGATACTGGTACGGAACCCTACATGTGCGAGTCCGACTCGCACTTGGCCGGTTTTATTTTTAGAACTTCGTTATCCGTTTCACCGCCACGCTTCTCGCCCGTAGTTGATACCATGAATCATGAACTACTCGTACACAAAAAAAACATTATTCGAGATATAGATTCTCGAACCAGAAAATGCTTAAGGATGATGTTCAATTCTCAAATCACGCATAGCCAAGATTTCCATTTTAATTCAAGATGTTTTCTGTTTCATTCAAGATAATTACGATCTTGCTAATAAATTTTGTTTCATTATTTTATGACCGAATATGACAAGACGGTCAAAACGAACGTCCGTCTGCACTTGTTCCACCGCCGGCGACGAGCGATAAACGAATAAAACTAGAAACTTTGTCGCTCGGCTATAAGCGAGTGTTCGAGTGCGACGGGTGATTACTCGCACCACTCGCTCAGTTCTACGGCAGAATGATCGCTCTGATCGCCAAGCGTTCGTCGCCGAGTACCGCTGGGCGAGTTTTATCGTTGATAGCTTTTATCGCTGCGATCAACTATTGAAGAGAGAGTAGGTACTAGCCGGCAGTGTGAACAGCCAGTGATGAACAATAAATATATCTCTCTCTTTTATTTACACGGGAGCGATTATCTTTTGTTTCTTGGGTGAGAAAATCGCCGATAGCTAATCGCTTCCACGCTCTTGGTTGGACAAGTGCCTATCACAGTATTCTGCTGCTCTAGAATCCATCGCTTCGCTCCAAATTTCCAAGATCTAACTAGAGGCAACCCTACACCGGGAGGATGTGGATTACAGACGAGCACGAAGAAGACTTAGTCGCACTTGCACTAGACTTGACACAGCGTACTTTAGCAGCGCTGTCATCTGAGCAAAATTAGCCGCTTTCCGCTACATAGCGGGAAAACCAGCAAGCCAAGAATTACAAATTTTAAATCAACAGAAAAAATTGAAATATTTAATGCTCCGAGCCGAATTCGAACCGGCGACCACAGGCATTCATGGCCCGTCGCTACTAACCAACTGAGCTATCCGAACAATCCGGTTCGGACACGAAATCCTTCAATCTGTTCCTTCTCACAACGCCTTAGGGAGGCGTATGTAGCGACATCTACCAGAAGACTTAGGCTTCTTAACGGCACCAACGTCTCAAATTATGTTGAGAAATCGTCAGTAACGATGCGCCACCCCATACTAAATTAATTTTGTGTTTGAAGTAGGTAGTAACGCTGCTAACGAAAATTACAAATTTTTATCAAAGGATAAAATGGGAAGAAAAAAAATTAAGATGAATGAAAAAAAATCGAATCCGGCTCGGAGGATTAAATTTTTCAATTTTTTCCTTTGATTTAAAATTTGTAATTTTCGTTAGCAGCGTTACTAACTGCTTAAAACACAAAATTAAGCCAAGAATTACTGAGCGCTACACTCGTAGCTGATCGCGTAGTTTTCCCCGTACGTAGCGGAAAGCAACTACAGTGTAGGCGCCGGCCGGGCGGATTCCTGGCAGTGAAAGTGTTAAAGTTTGCCATTTATTAAAAGGGGTAGTTACTTTCGATGTAGGCAGATTTGGTTCAAGCGCAGTTCAAAAGCGCTGCCACAGTGTTAGGTGGCTAAGTGAAATATACATAGTCCAGCTGAGCTTTTCTATAAATAATTTAACGTCACCTTACCTTTTGTATTTTGCTTTTATTTTGTTGTACATTTTATGTAGAACCGATGGCCGTTGGGGTGGAAAAGTTCTCTAGTGGCGAACACATCCAAAAAGGCGCAGCGTGGGTAGACCACAATGCACTGATGACCTGGCGAAGGTCGCGGGAGTCCGCTGAATGCGGGTGGCGCAGGACCGGTCATCGTGGCACTCAGGGGGAGGCCTGTGTCCAGCAGTGGACGTCTTTCGGCTGATACGACGATGATGACGCCGCCGCTCTGCCGCCTCGCAAAGCACTGGTAGATCACCCTGAGCGTTTGTTTACTCACACATTGTTTGTTGTAAGCTGCGCCTCCTAAAGCCCTCGGAAGTTTAAGCTCTTAGCAGTTTCACTGCGACGGCGACGTGCAATATTACCAAGTTACACGTGTAAATCGTAGTTCAGCTTGCAAGGGACGATGGTCCGAGTGATCTTCTAGGGGCAATTAGAAGGCGTCCATTAATTACGTGAGACGTTCAAGGGGCGAGGGGGTCGAGCCGAATCTCATCTAATCTCACTTGGGGAATTACGGCAAATATCACGTAAATTTTTTCCGCAAGAAATAACAGAGTAAAATTGCGAGATAATAATAAATTAAGTAAAACACTAACGGTCGTATTCATAAACGTATTACAATCCTGTTTTAACTAAAATGGCGTTAAAATTCGTTTGTCCTTATCTGTCACTTTGACATTTGTGTTCGTAAGAAAGGGACAAAGCACATTCTATTTAGCAGAGGCATTTTAAGTTTTATGAATAAGGCGATAAAACTTCACAAAAATATGGCCAAATCGTACTCAATAATATTGAAAAAGATTTTGCGAACGCTGCAAAGAACCGTGCACGGTAGCACAGCACATTTTGTTTACGCGCCACTGCCAGACGAACGCGCGACCAGTGCTGTCACATCTACCAACTTTTTGTTAGATCTACCTATTTTGCAAGCATTTTTTTTTACTAGAAACACATTTACACTTGAAACACCATTTTGAAAAACATTTTTTTTTGGGTTTTGAAAAATCGCACGTCAGATTGGGGGATGTACCAAATCTCACGACATCTGACCAACGGCGGAGAAAAATTCTAGAAACGCTTCACGTTATTATGGGACACCCCCTTATTGCACTGGACTTGCAATGCAATAAGGGACGAAACACTTTTCGTTAACCATCTGTCATTCGCATATATTTTATTAGTTTTCTATTGGCGTTAGCGTTTGTCGATTGTAACTTTGTCTAGGCCCCCAGAGGTACCTATCCTGCAAGTAAGAATGAGGCAACTGTAATGTTGAGGGGCAAGAGCAATTTTAGAATAGAGTAATTTAACGCTTTCACGGCCAGGAACTCGCCTAGCAGTAGCATTGTTTTTAAGCAATCTCTAATTAACATGAAAACTACGGCATCAGCTACGAACGCAACGCTCTGAAACTGTTGACAACAAATGAGTTAAGGTGGAAATTTATACAACACAGCTAATGTCTAAAGCTTACGGAAAAAAAACCATTGTTGCCCGTTTAAATTGGTCTCGGTAATAGTCGGTAATTTAGTGAATTTTCCCTTCAACCCATTCAAGGCCCATGATCCGGGTAGGGGTCGGGTGGCATAAAGTTTAAAGTCATATTTTTTATCGGCATACATGGATTCGTCATACTCATCATTCCGCATAACTGTAAATAGTCATACATTTATGCGCATAACTTTTTTAATCATAATGTTTAAGACCATACTTTGTAATGCGCATAAAGTTGATGCGCATAAAATTATTTGAGCATACTTTGTAATGGACATAAATTGGTTGGTCATAAAATTGATGAGCATAACTGTCTTCTAAACGAATAGTACTTTCGCAGATAATTATTTTTCATAATATTTAGGCGGCACAAAGTTGTCAACCGTAATATTAAGCGCAAATCATGCGTAATATTTAAAAAAAAAACAGTTCTGGCGCTTCGCCGGCCGCTGCCGCGGCACGCTCGCTTCGCTCGCTCGGCTCGCGTGCTGTATGGTCGCAGTTCTACCTAACACTCCTCCTCGCTTCGCTCGTCGTCGTACCTAACGGTGACTCTGGGACTGTATTTCCTTTTTGATAGCGAGTCGGGAATTATGATATCGTAATAGTAGGTATGCTATAGGATTATTATGGTACATAAAATGATGCTAAACCAAAGTCAGCCAAAGTAACGTTCTACAAAACAATGTGCTGCAAAATGTGTCGTATGCGTGGTAGTAGTAATGCCAACTATACCTTTATGCAAAATTACCATTCGACCGAAAGTGTTTCTGCGAAACATGTTATGAAAGTGTTTCTGACCAATATTATTCTGCCAGATGAGGGTAACCCTAAATTTCATTATAATCAATATTATGGCTTGATAAATGTATGACATTTACAATTATTACTAAAAATAATTATAATTATCAATATTATGACTAAATAAATGTATGACATTCAACATTATGGTTAAACCAATTATGACTCCGTATAATTATGACAAGGAACAATTATGCCATAATATAATTTATGCCAAAAAAAAATTATGAGCATCAACTTTATGCGTAATGTTGTATGACAATCGATGTTATGACAATAGTTGTTATGCCACCAGACGGCCACCCCCATGATCCACATATATTATGACCGTGACCGCTACAAGCATAAAATAAATATATGCTGCTACACTACACACTATACAGCCTTAATTTAGGTTAATTTGGTGGCACATTCAATGCCAATAACCACTACGTGCCACGCCCCGTGGATTTCCTCGTATAGCGGAAAGCCACTACGGCGTAGGTGTCCGCGCTAGATGGGTTCCTAGCAATGATAGTGTGCGATCGTTACAAAAACACATGTTTAGTGGATTTGAACCCTATAATTTCAATTTACAATGTACAGTCTTGTCCAGAAGACGCTGTTAGTTGACTCTCTCACTACTTTCAAGACTGAGCTCGTCGTCTTCTGCGTCAGTTCTGAGGCCAGGACGTTGTGGGGGCCCCCCGCGCTTGTCATTCCAGGCTCCAGACCCGCTGGTCGCACCGTTCACGGTGTACCGACACGGGACTGAGTCACACTGAAATAGGTAGCAAAATTATTAGTCATGAGAGACTGCCAGCCGCTGACGACCGCTTTAGCCTAGTTGGTGACCCTGCCTAGGAAGCCAGAGGTCCCGGGTTCGAATCCCGGTAAGGGCATTTATTTGTGCGATGAGCAGGAATATTTTTTTCTGAGCCACGGATGTTTTCTATGTATTCAAGTATTTATTTATCTATATAACTTTCTATGTTTGTTACCCATAGTACAAACTTTGCTTAGTTTGGAACTCGATTCACTCGGTCGATTTATGTAAGATTGTCCCCGAATAATTTTGTTTATTTATTTAATATGTTACATGACATTACAGAAATCTATTGCGTCACATAACTAAAATTAAACATGTTTACAATAGCACATTTCTCTTTTTATTATAATAAAAAGAGATGCAATAACAGTATACACAAAGGAGACAATATTGCATTACACTCGAGGGCCTGGCATCCATCACCTCACAGAACTTCAAACATTCTTGCCTACTTCACACTCGCCCATCGCCCATCGCCATGCAAACAGATCGCACTCCGGTGCAGACGCCAAGATAATAATGATAAGCAAAAGTTCCAACATAAGCAGTCATCACTCATAACATAAGTATCAAAGCAATTACTTGCGCCTTAATAACGCAAGTGACGCAACATGTGAACATGTTGTTATTATTAAGGCGCCGTAGGTTCATGGTCTTCTCTCCCTCTCACATGCTCAGTGATAGAAAAAAATCGCGAACATAGGTCTAAAAGGGTCTAAAATACACTTGAAATATTTCTTACAAATTATGCACCAAAGCTAAAAATATTAAAATGGCTTCTAAAAATCGGAAATATCATGTTTGAGAGAAATCAGTGTTTACTTGTTTATTAAAAAACATGATTTCCGCGCTTCCGAGCACGCACTTCCATCTCGCTCACGATTATGCTCAGTGAGAGGGAGAGAAGACCATGAACCTACGGCGCCTTAAACCACAATGATCACCCTTGCACGCTTGCGACCAATGGCGTCACAGCGTCTCGAAGTAACCACGGTTTGCTTTTAGACATCAAAGCTGAGTGACGACCTTTTTTGAGATGCTAAATAAACGTTCTTCTCTCTTTATTTATTTATCTGAGGAGTAATCACGTCATGTTCCGAACGCGCTTTAGGACTATTTATCTATCTGACGCGCGTACAATGTGTTACGTTATCGACCTGCTGACGTTCCACGACGATGTTTCCCTTCAGCGAAAATGTAACGGTAAATATGAAACAATATTTCGTACATAAGTTATTTTCAAACCCTGTTTTTAAACGAGCCGGTTTGAACCTTGGACCTCCACCACGGCTATCACGCGACGGCGCGCGAGCTCTCTCGATTTTACTTCTCTCTCTTATTGGAACACTTAGAACAAGAGGTATAGTGCGAGAAAAATCGAGAGTATGTCGCGGCCGTCCCGTGATTGACGTGCAGATTGAAAGTCACAGTGGCTCGCAATCAACTTATTATTTTCAAAACTAAGTTATTACTGAATTCCACAATGTCTTTGTAATATAGCGGTGTAGTAATATTTTAGGTTTTGAACACATTCACCGACAGAAACCCGCCTAGCTGGCGCTCCGTTCGTAGGCGCTTTCCTCTACTTAGCGGCAAAACCATGTCGTTGGCTTCGAGCGCAGAGCTACGAATTTGTTGGCAATGAATGTGCTAACAACAAATATGATGCCTGTAGGAATCGGATTGATTTTGTGCAGAGTGATTTCAAAAGGGTACTAATTTTGGTAGGAAACAGTAGCCGAAATGTAGATCGGAGACATTCTTTGTTAGTCAGGACTATATAGGTGTTTTTTTTAGAAAACAAACAGCTTTTACATATAATGATATTCTTAAAATGAAGATACAACTGTTTAGCCAATAACAGGTCTCCCTAGATTATACAGAAATATTAACGGAGATGCTTTACTTATAACATAACTAACTATATAACTATATATATAAGTATAATGTGAAATACAAAACATATAAATTGAAAGCACTATACTTACATATGCCTTACAACCTTTGCCCATGCACTAATAAAAAGAAAGTAATAAAAGATGGTAATCACTAATCAGTTGCTAAAACACATTATACTCTACAACACAAGCAAAAAAAACAAACTCTATAACTGCGAATATTATGGTAGCAGCTGATACAAAGCTTAATAAAAAATATTGGTATTAATATTACATACCCGTGCATCACAAGAGTGGCCGCGGCACTGAAAAAAACAAGTAGATTGTGGCTCGAGGGAGCAAAATGATATATCTACGGCAAAAGCGGTATTTTTAAGGCCTCCACCCACCGGACGCGTGTCGTGCGCGGCGCGTGTGCTGCGCGGCACACGCGCAAGTTGTAAAGCATTGAAACTACACTTCAAACACACATCGAACGCGTTTCGAAGGCGGGCCCGCGCGGCGCTAAAGTTACAACTCGGCAGCGCAGCTGCAGCGCAGCAGCAGCGCGGCACACGCGCAGCACACGCTAAAGTCACAAGTCGGCAGCGCAGCAGCAGCGCGGCACACGCGCAGCACCCGCGCAGCACCCGCGCAGCACCCGCGCAGCACCCGCGCAGCACCCGCGCAGCACCCGCGCAGCACCCGCGCAGCACCCGCGCAGCACCCGCGCAGCACCCGCGCAGAACCCGCGCAGAACCCGCGCAGCACCCGCGGCACACGCGTCCGGTGGGTGGAGGCCTTTAATCCTGAGTGAAGCAGCGAACGAAAAAACCATAGAAGGCTAAGTAGCGCTACGGAATAGGTGTCATTGCCATTATGCGTCAAAACGATGCCAGGCAACCGTTTAGTTCGAAAATGCGCTTACCAGACACGTGTTTCGGTAGAAATTTGTAAGGAACACGCATTCTATGGTTCGTTCGTTCGCCGGAGTGAAGCGAAAGATTCTACAATAGAATCCTGAGCGTAGCGAGGTTACCTACCTGCGCATCACAGTTGTCTCCGATACACTGCAAAAGATATTTTCACATATTAAGGTAAACGTACCAACGGTTGACGATATGATTGAAAAGATTGAAAGTGTCAAGTATTGGGTCAGTGTTAAGCACTGTGTGACAATGTATAACTTACCATAGCCAAGCACCGAGACACATATTGAGGTAAACATACCAAAAGATTGGAAGTGTCAAGTATTTGGTCAGTGTTAAGCACTGTGTTACAATGTATAATTTACCATAGCCAAGCAGCCCGGACCATCACACTGTAAAAAAAAAAGGTTTTGTAGTTAACGATATCACTAGAGCAAATTGATCCCCAGGATCCGAGATGAAAACTAATCAGGCTTTATGGTAGATTTGTCTTGACTAAACGAGAGTTAATCGCGTCAAATTCACTTATTTACTTTCCCCTTTCTCTGAACGAAAAACATCGTGAGGAATCCTGCACACATTCACGGAGAAATTCAAAAGTGTATGTGAAGTCTCCACCCGCACTGAGCCAGCGTGGGGACTACTGCCCGTTCCTCTCATTCATGAGAGGAAGCGTGTGCCCAGCATTGGGACGTATACACGGTGTTCCCGGGAATTTCCGTTAACTTCGGCATATTGCAGAATACATTCATAGAAACCAATTAGCATAAGAATTTCGTAAATATTTTTTTTTTGTAAAAAAAGAATAATTTAGCATTAACAGTTATTGTCTCATTGTGCAAGGGTTCAAGACCAGAAGGTCCAAGAAGACAAATTAAGTAAAAAAAATGTACCTCCGACGCAGTTTTTGCCTAATATCGAACGAACTCACTTGGTAAACCTTCTTGTAGTGTATAGGAACCTTACAACATTTAAAAAACTGTGATGACACCACAGTTAAGAGCCTTTACACTGGTTAAATCTGCAAATCTGATTAAATTAAAATATTCAATATCTTGATAATAGTAAGAGTTAAGATACTACTGTCTTGGAGAAATTAACTTTATTTGATCTAACCTATGCCCCCTTGCAATTAACGGAAATTGCCAAAAACACCTTGTATAGACTTTGAGGTTTCCCGACGTTTCGGTTCCAAGTTACCAAGGCTGTTGTGACTCGGGAATATCCGGCGCCAATATCAGGCATGAAAAAGCTCTTAAAACTTTAGATGTGGCCATAGCCAAGCCTGAACAGGAACACTAACTCATACTAAAAGTGTTTTCGATCACCCAATAAGCAAAATTACTTCCAGGAAGATATAGTGTTGGTCATTCAATTGATATCTTCTGAATCAAAAAGTTTGTTGCGCAGGCTATGTTTTATAAATCCAAACCCAATAGCGTGTATTATAACGAGTTACTTTGTAATAAAGACTCATATCATAATATCAGCCGAAAGACGTCCACTGCTGGACATAGACCTCCCCCAAAGAGTGCTAAAGTGACCGGTCCTGCGCCGCCCGCATCCAGCGGACTCCCGCCACTATTACGAGGTCTTCAGTCCACTTAGCCTCATAAAACCTAAAACCCACTGATTCCTTTTCTTGTTCTCAAACCCATGTTCATAAAACGAGTATATCAATATCACTTACCATCCCAATACAGTGTAGTCCTATGCACTGAAAAAAGATATCCAACTCAATATGACGACTTATTACGTCAATTATGGTGAATTTACAACGAATAGTTGAAAAAGTCCAGTGTCAATCAAAAATGTATTTCCAACAAATTCATAAATAAATAAAATAATTACATATTTGCGGACAATCTTACACAAATGAAACTAGTCCCAAACTAAGCTAAGCTGTACTATGGGTACTACACGATGAAAAACATAAATAAATACTTAAATACCTAGAAAACAGACATGACTCCGGAACAAATATTCGTGCTTATCACACATAAATCCCTTTACCGGGATTCGAACCCGGGACCTCTAGCTTCGTAGGCAGGGTCACTACAAACTATCTAAACCGATCGTCAATTTCAGTAAATAATTGTGTGAACTTTGGTTAAAGTTGAAGTTCTGAATAACTTAAGACGTTCAGTGCCAACTGTTTCAAAGCACTACTCTTACATACGAAAACCCGTTTGATTGAAAGCGCCCGCCTGGTGGGTTCATGGCATTGATATCATGGCGTTAAATGCTTGATAACTTGTCGGTGAGATTAACACTTTGACTGCCATAGCCGCTTTCAGCTACATACGAAGAAAAACACGATATCGGCTAGGAGCGTAGCGCTTAGCGATTCTTGGCAGTGAATATGTTAACTAATAATAACTAATGTTTTAATCTTATTTTACGTCACACCTGGCCATAATGCGAATTTTATTGCACGCTGCGCGTACGGGAAAACTCGCATTGTGGCCAGGTGAAGACGTAAAATTTTGTACGCGACACGGGCGGTAATTCGTAAAGCCCCAGAGCGCATATTTATGGCCCTCACCTTCGGTTCGGACCACAAACATCTGCGATCTGGGGCATTCACGAATTCACCGCCCTAGTTACGTAATGTACTATTCTTTAATGATACAGCCACCCACTGTATAAACTTTGGATTCATAAAAAATGCCGATATTGGTTTCGATGTAGCTCTACCTACATGTTAAATGTAGTTTTGTTCGTCTTTGTAACTTCTTTGTTCGTTTGCGTTAGAGTATTTGTACTATATTGTATTTAAAATTAAAAGTTGACGTGACATGCAATGATTTAATAGAAATAAAGCTCTCACCCCAGATGCGCAAGTATCGCCTTGGCACTGCAAAATAAACATTTGTTTGGCTTAAACTCTAGTGATGTCAATTATCGTCATTAGAAACTCGAACTGTTTTGTACGGCTACCACTAAAGTTTAATTTAAGTAAGCGAAAACTTAAGTATAACAGTTTTCAGTTATAACAGTTTCACGAATGAAATTTAAACGCGAACTTAAATAATATCCTTGAATTTTTTATATAAGATAATTTAAGTTTAGAATTAATTCGGCTCAAGGCATAAGTCCAACGTGTTAAAACTATTTGCGGTTGAAACTTAAGACACTGATTGTAATATACCAATCACATTGTTAAAATACAAAACGGATCACCAACGTCTTTGAGGTCGAATATCGCTAAACGTGCCGATATCGATAGCGCTCATGATTAAGAACCGAGTATCGGTTCGAAACATGTCGAGCGAAATTCGACCTAAAAGTCATGAGTGACCCGTTTCATGATATTTTAAGCGAATGCATTCGAGATAAGTGCATTATTTAATTTGCCATGACGCTGTTTGCCATAATCATCATTTGACATAAAAGTGATTATCTCTGATACCGTAACATTTTTAGGCCTAATTACTTGCTTATAGAACCCTGTAGGTTAGGTTAGACTTGTTTTATAAAATTCCTGAAAGTTAACTATTTCTGAAAACGACTAATTAGGGTAAATTATGATTATGGCAAACGCTACATTTATGACTAATAAAATTATTTATTTATTATTTAATATGTTTACACGGCATTACAACGAACCGACACTACAAGAAACCAGATTGCTTAATTATGAACACTACAACAACTTACAACTAAGAAATGGTAACACCTTGGTAACAATATTGCACTCCCAAACACTGGATAATTAAGTGTTATCCATCGCCTCACAAAATCTCAAACATTCCCGGCATACGACTACCCACTATGGATTTCATTAAACCTATTTGAATATGCGTGAACCTCACGGCAGTATTCTACATAAAATCGAATTGTGGTAATAACAATGACCCCAGTCAAGCGCCACAGCTCGAGCTCTCGAGTTAATGACGAGACATCCTTAGCGCGTGGTTAAAAATTGTCCAACCGCCGCTCTAAGCAAATGATTGTAAATTACCATCGTTTTTCTCAAACCCGAGAAATGCTTGTTTTACGCCATTTTTCTCTACTATCTAATGGGCTAATATTTCATGTTTTTAGCGGTCTTTTTGAAAAACTTTATTGAGAAGTTCATAGCGAGATAATATTTTGTAGATTTCTGTAATGTACTTGAATAAAGAGTTATGGGTACACCGCCCTTTATTGTACTTGAAAGTTTTCTGAATTTTGAAATAGGAATGGAAGTAAGGTCAAAGTCCTAGACCTCGACGTTTCACTAGTGTATGACACGGGCACTTAATGTCAAAGTAACATGACTTAAATTCGAATAAAGAAAAAAGCCGGCCAAGTGCGAGTCGGACTCGCGCACGGAGGGTTTCGTATAAAAACGGCAAAAAAAACACGTTTGTTGTATGGGAGCCCCCTTAAATATTTATTTTATTTTGTTTTTAGTATTTTTTGTTATGGCGGCAACAGAAATACATCATCTGTGAAAATTTCAACTGTCTAGCTATCACGGTTCTTGAGATACAGCCTGGTGACAGACAGACGGACAGCCAGTCTTGGTAATAGGGTTCCGTACCCATAGTTCGATTTTATTCCATACTGCTTTGGCATAGAGTGGCCTTGTTATACACTAGTGCAGGGTCAACCTTTTAGCAGCCAATGGCCGCTTTAGCAGCTAACGAAAATAACGCGGGCCGCACTTAAGGCGCCGTAGGTTCATGGTCTTCTCTCCCTCTCATTGAGCATAAGCGTGAGCGAGATGGAAGTGCGTGCTCGGAAGCGCGGATATCATGTTTTTTAATTTTAATTTTACGGCCGTTCAAATAAATAAAAATGTAATCACTGATTTCTCTCAAACTTGATCTTGCCGATTTTTAGAAGCCATTTCAATATTTTTAGTTTTTGTGCATAATTTGTTACGAATGTTTTAAGTGTATTCAAAAAACACGAACATTGGTCTAAAAGGGTCTAAACCCTTTTAGACCAATGTTCGTGTTTTTTTTCTATCGAGCGAAAATTGCTTAATCATGTTTCAAATCACTGATCTCCCTGCAGGAAAACCTCAAGATTACTTTTCGTATTTTTTGAAACCATATTATAATAAACATACGCATTATATTGTTTCATAAACTCTGTTCGCTTAATTTCGCTGAACCTACGGCGCCTTAAGGCCTCCACACATCGAACGCGGGTCGTGCGCGGCGCGGGTGAGGCGGTATCTCTATCTCTTTCGCACAGTAGCACGGCGTCACTCCTTTACAATTATAGACGGCTTTGTGCATGCAACCTACCAGTGGATTGACATACTACGTCAATGACACGATTACAGGGTAGATCAAATTCACATATTGCAGACTGTACCTTACGCTATAGGGTTACGTGAGTTCTTACCCCTGTTCGACATTCATCTTTGTAGCACTGAAAATTATAACATGATTTAATAGTTTCAAAGTATTTTTTGAACCTGCGAGCGAAGCGAACTATGTTTCCCGTGTTAGCTTGGGAAAAAATATTTTGTATATCCGGCTGTAGCGCTGTTCTCTTTTACAGGTCACATTTCTCAACCTACGGCCGCGACATACTCTCGATTTTTCTCGCACTATACATCATGTTCTAAGTGTTCCAATAAGAGAGAGACGGATAGAGCGAGAAAAATCGAGAGAGCTCCGTCGTCGCGTGATAGCCGTGCTGGTCTCAAGAAATTTTGTGAGCAGGTTTGAATTATAAAGAACTAGCCCGTGACTCCGTCCGCCCCCATTTCACCCCCTTAGGGAATGATTTCGGGGGTAAAAACTATCCTTTGTCACTCTCCATCCCTTCAACTATCTCCACTTAAAAAATCACGTCAATTCGTCGCTCCGTTTTGCCGTGAAAGGCGGACAAATAAACACACACATACACTTTCCCATTTATAATACTAGTCTGGGTGTTATTAAAAAGAAAAAGTAAAAGAAAAATAAAACAGTCTCGGGACGTCTACAGCACACAGAGATCTTGTAAACGGTTTTTAACCCCCGACGCAAAAAGAGGGGTGTTATAAGTTTAACGTGTCTGTCTGTGTATCTGTCTGTGGTAGCGTAGCTCCCTAACGGATAGACCGATTTGAATGCGGTTTCTTTTGTGTCATAGACAATTTTATTCCGAGTGTTCTTAACCATGTTTCATGAAAATCTGTTCGGCCGTTTTGAGATATTGGACTTTGAAATGAAAATGTCGGGGGTTATTCAACTTTTCTAAGTTGTAGTGTAGATATAACGATTTAGATCAAAACTCCTGCGAGGGCGACGAATTGATCTAGAGGGATAAACGAAAGATCCTGAGGGGTAAACACGTAACTTCTCGAACAGCCGATACGAAAGGCTTTCTGTCCGAGCTGAAACGGCAATCGTTCGTTTCGCTCGCTCGTTGGATAAATTATTACAGAAATGTCGCTCGTTTAATGGAATAAGTTTACCCTTGCTTGACATCCCTCCTCCTCACACTGAAATAAAGAAAATAAACAAATTAGTAGAAAGTCCGAGCGTTCCAGCCGCCGTCAGTCCCTTGCTCGCATTATCGTCCATGTTCTTGCAAATTGGGTCTCATCCTAGTAATTTTGTAGAAGTACTGGCCCTGTTAAAAATACCTCAACCCATGGCGGTTTGCAGGTCCATCCTACTAATATCCTACTAATCTTATTCCTACTAATTCCTACTAATATTATAAATGGGAATTTTTGGATGTTTTGATGTTACTCTATCACGCTTAAACGGCTAATCCGATTTGGATCAAATTTTGCAATAAGATATTTTATAGCCTGATTAAAATACAGAATAGTTTTATGCCGGGTCCACGTAGACGAAGTCGCGGGCGGAAACTAGTTGATAATAATGCGATCAGGAGAGTGACGCCGGTTGGGACACTCGTAGAATCATACAAAATCGTGATCATCAATTCCGCTAGGGACGTTTCATTGCTACTTACATAGATCATCAATCACCATATAAGCCAAAAGACGTCCACTGTTGGGCATTGGCCTCCCCCAAAGAGTGCCACGATGACCGGTCCTGCGCGACCTGCTAGCGGACTCCCGTGACATTTACCAGGTCATCAGTCAGCCTCGTGGGGTTCTACCTACGTTGCATCTTCCGGTACTTACAATAGATACTATCTCAGAAATTTTATTTTTGTTCAATACCTCAGTAACGACCAGACACACACACAACACTAAACCTCAAAGCAAGTAGCGTTGCTATAATGGCTGAGATTTTGTGTAAGGTTCCCCAGGGGCTGCTCCGAATATGTCATTTTAGTCGTGCCTCAGGATGTGCGGTGTTGAGAGTGTGGGACCTGCAGTTGTCTCTAGTTGTCAAGTTGACGGACGATTTCTTGTGGTGACAGCAGCGAACGACAAAAACATAGATTTCTAGGTAGCGCCCCAAGTCGCGGAAGAGTGCTTCGGCGTGCCCGTAACCCGGCACCGTGGTGACGAGATGGAACACCGTGGGGTTTTAGTCGGTAGTCCGGGCGGTTCCCGGGAGTCCGGCATACCTGCCTTAGCTTCCCCGGCCGGGCAGGATGCGTAAAGGCATTTCCCAACGTAAAAAAATAAAAAAAAGGAACGTGTTTGGGTAGAAATTTGTACGGAGCTCGCATTCAATCGACGACCGCTTTAGCCTAGTTGGTAGTGACCAGGGTCAAAGCAAGAGGTCCCGGGTTCGAATCCGGGTAAGGGCATTTATTTGTGTGATGAGCACGAATATTTGTTCCTGAGTCATGGATGTTTTCTATGTATGTAATTATTTATCTATATAATTATAAGTATGTTTATCGTCGTCTAGTACCCATAGTACAAGCTTTGCTTAGTTTGGGACTAGGTCGATTTGTGTAAGATTGTCCGCTAATATTTGTTTATTTATTTTATTTCATTCAATGGTTTTTTCCTCAAATTAATACTTAAAGGGTCAGCACGCTTGAGATTCTTCTATCACAAGCGTCTTTAGGGGACGATGTCTGCTTACCATCAGAGCGTACACTTAGCCACTGTCATAGTATAACACATTTACTGCCTGGAACCCGCCCCGCGGGCGCCTACGCCTAGCGAGAAAACCATGGAATTGGCTAAGAGCATAGCACTTAGCTATCATTCTTTTTATTACGTTAGTGATGATGAGGTCAAGAGTGTTACATGCATACCTAGATAGTGCAGCACTCTCGTCTTGAAAAGATCCAAGTTATAAGTAGCTGGGAAATGGTAAGCTGCAAGTGAGTTCCACTTTTTAACTGTCCTCGCGAGGAAACTGGAAGCAACGTGCTTCGTGCGACTCAGTGGTAAATAAACAACATAAAGGTGGATTAGTCGTGATGCGCGACTTTGAATGATACTAATTCGATTAGTCGATTATTATAATCATTCGAATAAGTCGACTAGATCGAAAATTATTAGTAGTAATACTACTAATCGACGCTCAGTTGCCCGCCCGAGTCGACTTGACGTTAACATTTGTATGATTAGTAGCTATTGACTCTTGACTCGCTCGGAACAACTAACGAACTACCACCGAAACTGGAACTCTCCCATCATAGTCAATAGTATGAAGGGAGAGTCACACTTACAGTGGTTATCGAAGCCCGCCCCAGCCGACTTAACGTTGACATTAGTAACACGTCATTAGTTGAGCTCCCGGGCGAGTCGAATAAGCCGAAGTAATAGTATGAAAGGAGAGTCACGCTTACGGCGGTTATCGTTCGGTACTAGTAGTAACGATTACTTACTACTAATTAGTCATCTACTAGTTAGTATACTTACTACTAGTTAGTATACTACTAATTTCCCATTCGCATATTGACATTAGTAATCGCTGATTATTCGAATAGGTAAATCATTCGAAGTCGCGCATCACTGAGATGGCTCCCTCGTCCGCGCTTCTTTCCCAAGATATACCTGAACGTAAGGAAGGAAGGTACGGTAGAACTGGCAGGGAATGTGTAAAGAAACATACGCTCTCAGAAGCAGTCTTCTTGTTCAAGGTCACGTCGAAGGCCAGCCAGTCCTGCGGCCGTAGGTTCCGTGGGGTCACGAACCGGAGTAATGCCTCCATGGCAGGGTCTGGTGTGGTGGAGATCGGCGATATGGTGGTGGGGACTGTGGTCTGAAAGCAGCGTTGTTATAGTCTGGTACAGGCCTTGTTAACGTTACCAAATTCCCATTATAAGTAACGTTAGGTAACGGTAATATCATAAAAATACCTTAGTACCGCTAGTAAAAACTAACGTTACTTGCTAAAATACTCGTATCATTATTATAACGTTACCTAATTAACGATACTTTTATCAGTAATTTTACTTTTCATTGCAGGGCTCGTTAACTTTACCCAATTCACATTATAAGTATCGTTACCACCTAACACTATTTTAATCGGTAATGCTACGTTGCCACACCGCGCTACCAAACGCGACCTACAGAGGGGGCAGCCGGACATACGAAAGCATTTTTGCTCTATAGTTAAATATCAAACTCGCTCACAAAATTTCGCGAGAATCTTTTGAGAGAAGCGACCGATAACTGCTACTAACGTTACCTACTAACGTTAAAAACATTAAACGAAACCTTTGACTTAACGTTAGCTCAATGCACAGCAGTTAATGATACCATTTTTTTCCCGGGAAAAAGTAGTGTAGGTAACGGTAGATGGTTTAATGTTAATAACAACTTAACGTTAAATCTGTCTCACAGTGGTAACGATGCCAACTTTTTAACGTTATTTGAAGCCCTGGTCTGGTATACCTAAATCTATAGAAGATATCTACTTAAGATCCCTAAAGAGACGCTTGGGCCGTGGGGTCCGGACGCCCAGAAATTATACCGGGACCTGAAAACATGGCACTTCGAGCACACAGCTGACCACAGGGCTGGCTTGTTCCTCGGCCAAAGAATTGACATCGCCATTCAGCGAGGAAACGTAGCCAGCCTCATGGGCACCCTGCCGCAGAGCGCCGACCTGTAATTTTTAGTTGTACTTAACTTCATTTCTGTAGTAGTTTTAAAGTTGTGTCTATTTGATTCATATTTTGAAGTATATATGTATAAATGAAAAAAAAGAAGATTTGTACACTAGTGGTTACTTATGATATCCATAATTTTATTTACCATAAATGTAAAGCTTGCCATAAACACTTGCCCTACGTAGTTTTATCTTAGAAAGCAAACTCTGGATTGGTATAAAACAAATTTAACTAAACCTACAGGACTCTGTGCAAAGTTTATTTAAATTGTTATACACACAAAAATACGGTTTCAGTGAAAATCACTTAATAACCTCCGACGCAAAAAGAGGGGGGGTGATAAGGGGATAGGGGATGTTATACGTTTGGAGTGTCTGTGTGTCTGTCTGTGGAATCGTAGCTCCTAACGAATGGACCAATTTTAATGCGGATTTTTTGTCCGAAAGCTAACGTGATCGAAATAGTTCTTAGCTACGTTTCAACAAAATCGGTTTAGGCGGTTTTGAGATATATAATTTTGTAATGAAAATTTCAGGGGTGTATTAACTTAAATTAGTTGTTAATTATGGCAAATGAAGATTATGGCGAACACTAATGAAATTTTGGATATCAAATGTGTATGCCACCTGTGTAAATCCTGCTAAACGATAAAAAAAATTGTTTATTTCACATTTAAAAAGCATACATTGCTTCTTAACTTAAATACTAATCTTAAATTCTAAAGATTTTTTGAGTTAAGGAGTCTAATTAATTACACAATTCCATAACTTATCTAGATAGGGTTATCTCTTCTCTCATTTTAAGCATGTGTTTCTTTATCATATTTCTAACTTGCCTACATGTATTGCATAACGCTTCATACGTACGTTAGGTACCTACATCACATCATCAGCCTATATACATCCCACTGCTGGGCACAGGCCTCCTCTCATGTATGAGAGGGAACGGGCAGTAGTCCCCACGCTGGCCCAGTGTGGATTGGGGACTTCACATACACCTTTGAATTTCTTCGCAGATGTATGCAGGTTTCCTCACGATGTTTTTCCTTCACCGAAAAGCTAACGGTAAATATGAAATCATATTCCGTACATAAGTTCCGAAAAACTCATTGGTACGAGCCGGGATTCGAACCCACGACCGCCGTTTGACAGCCGCATGCCTGAACCACTGGGCTACCGTAGCTTTCTACGTGGCACCTACATATAAAATGTAATTTCTTGTAAGGGAGGATGACAGTCGACTCTTGACGTTTGATGAAAAAGTAACGCAATTACCCCACAGGCCGAACAGGATAACGGAAAGGAAGCAAGAAATGTTTGTTACAATTCGTACCGGTATATTCGCCTGGTAGTTAACAGGAACGTACAATGTGCCCTGAAAAAAAATACCCAATTTAACTTCAACACATTAAACATCAATTTCTGTTAACAATTAAGTAATGGATCGTTTTCGTGCAAGCTTTTTCTGCCGACTGTAATTGTTCTTACATATTCATCGATAGTGGTATAGACTGCAAAATGCGAAAATCCCATTCGAATATTTCAAAAAATGACCAAGCTACGACCATTTTAATGTTGCTTGTTAGAGAGAGAAAACGCTAGCAGATCGTGACGTCACCATCCTCGAACGTCGTAGTAAATGACAATCGTTTCATATGAAGGTGCGTTTTCCGGAAAAGGGACAGACTTATATAACTCTTAAAACTTTGTACGCTTATAATTTTGTGGTTATTTAATATACGCTTCACTTTTTTCTCCGTTTGACAATATTTTATATCCATTCTTTAGCGGCGCTGTGCAATTTTTGGTATGGGGAAAAATTGACTCGCCACAGGTGTAGGAGCGTACGAGGTCACGTGACCGTAAGATTCGTAGTATTCGAGGCAGTCGTTGCTCGAGACACGTAAGTGCATCAATCTGCATGGCGCTTAGGCCCTTTTTCTCACGGCCATTTACTATGCCCGAGCTTCGGCGGACATCAACAGAGTTGAGAAACTGAACCTTGATTGTAGTGCGCTAGGTCAAAACATCCTTTGAACTATTTCGTGTGCAAACATTAACATTCATTTAGTCGTTAAAAAACATAAAGAAACGATTGCATTGCATGTAAGACTCCTATAACTAGTGATATTGAGCTTTTAAGGTGTGTCCGAGTTTTCACTTCTGCCCGCACTCCCGGAGTGCAACCCGGTCTTTTTTTGTTATTTTATTTGGTGTCTACTCCTCTAATATGCATTAGAACTCTGAATTTAACGACCTTCACATACAAAACAGCCACGGGGGCCGACTGTTGCCGACCGCTGAGATATATCATGATGGTATGTGGCGACAAGCTTTTGAATAGACATCCCAATAAGGTCTAGTTTTCCCTCTGGGTTGGGAGGTCAGATGGCAGTCGCTTTCGTAAAACTATTGTCTATGCCAAATCTTGATTATTTAACCTCTGGCGTTGCTTACTTCTTGATTTGACTTTTGACTACATTATTAATCCTCAATTTAATGTCGAAGTGAGAATAAGTGAACGTAGAATTATTTTGTATTTTATTTGTAATTATTCTGTTCATCTTATGTCAATTTGTCGACTCATACAGACTCTACATTATCAGATCACGGCGTCGACATTTAATACAGAAAAATGTGTCATTATACTCGTTATTAAATCTCAACTTTCCGACGGTAAGTGTTTTATTTTCCGCTATTTGCTCTTGCATGTAATTCGTGGAAATGTATGTTCTTTCTGTTCTTTCAAGGGAAAGCTTATAACATGTTTTAAAGAAAACTTTATTAACAAAGACCTAACATTGCCTCGAGCAGGAAAAAAACAGTATATTACTCTTACCTCAAAAAACACACTTAATTATTCAAAGAACGACTTCAAAATCGCTTTATCCCTACTTTCATTTTCGACCTTATTTCTAAAGAAATAATAAACAATTTCAAATGCAGATGTTTCAGTATTTCAGCCTTGTGCGTAAAAGCAGTATAATTAAATCATTCGTACTTTTAAATGAAACACATATTCCTTCAAAGAATAATGTAGTTCTCTTGGCCAAAGAAAAATGCTTGGAGGATATTTGAGCCTTAAAAACTCAAGTTAAAAAACCATTTCAAACGCGATCCATTATGAATCTTAACCCGAATGATGGAAGAGCTAAAATTATGGTAGCTCTAATTGTCTTACGGTGTATTTTGTTTTGTAAGGACCTAACATCAAAGATTTGTCTTTATACGAAAAACAACTTACGTTTATCTTTGTCTGCATATTTCGCCCAGTTTTCTTGTCCTATTTAACATATTCATTTTATTATTACATTAAGAAATCGTGAAATACTTAAAGCATTAAACCAACCGGAGTGGCCATGAGTAATTTTCTATATTTAAAAAGTCTGCCGATTTTTGCGGGGGAGGGGAACGTCAAATGTATGCGTAACGTGAAAATAGCTACGTCAGATAAACGTCAGTCTATACAATGTGTATGACCACTGGTCATATACTTTTGGCAGAGGGGAACGCCTGTCAATGGCCACTCCGGTTGGTTTAATGCTCTAAGGTGAAATATGATGAAATGGGTCACTGATGTATTTAAGCAGGAAAACACGTTATTTGTCCGAAACCATTATTATTCCGAAATCTCAAATTTCTGAACGCCATTTTCCGGAAAAGGAAATACTTACGCAGATTATTTAATGTATAAATAGAGTATGTTTCCTAGTACCCATATTGAATTGAATACATCAATTATAGTTATTTTCGTTAAGATTAAATTATTAAGTTAATAGGTTTATTAATTTAAAAAAAAAATAAAAAAAAAATGGCACATAATTAGATGACAGTATGTATGATAGTAACTAAGCGCTAACGTAATAATAATAAATCAACTACGAATCTTGTATATTCTATAGTTGTTGTCTCTAGTTGGGTTACTATACAGAAAATCAAAAAAATGTTGGTGTTCGGATTTATGAAACTCGGGAATATATGATTACGGTATTTACCTATGTTCTAAGTCAAATTAAAACCTGTGTATGTAACCTGTGAGTGTGTATGTAAATTTCCTAACCTAGAATAAGAAAGAGTTTGAATATGCTCGTGATATTCATAAACCTATTTTAGCCAAAATGACAACATCCTATGTTTGTAAAATGTTACGTAGGCCTGCAATGCAACACACTGGCGCGGCCTGCGGTGGCGGACAATGTTGTGAAGTTTACTATTGACCGCCGCGGCCAGGCCGCGCCAGTCTGTGAGAGACCTTATGTTATGACTAAGGGCGACTATCTGTAACAATAATCTAAGGCATGTTCATGAGAAAATAACTGTTATATTCATTTGAATTTAATGTGGACCCGGCTCATTTAGAGTACAACCGGGATATATATATTTTTTTAATACTACGACGGTGGCAAACAAGTTTACGGCCCGCCTGATGGTAAGCGGACACCGCAGCACGCATGCAACTCCAAAGGAGTAACATGGGCGTTGCCGACCCTTGATATGTTTGAGGATACGCTGTGTTGACAGCTTAAGCAACAAGTTCCCTCGCTCTCAACACAACGCATCCTCGGGAGCACTGGCGACCTTGCTCACCTCCAGGAACACAACACTACTACAGAGCAAGTAGTAGTGTTATTATGGCTGTGGTCTTCTGCAAGGCGGAGGTACTTCCCCAGTTGGGCTGCTCCAAATTCGAGCGGGATGACATTTCGCTGTGCCCTACCTCACCTAAAAAATAAAAGCTAGGTCGATGATGATCAACTATGTGTCGGTCTTACCGTAACTCTTGCAAGACCGTCCTCTGTGTTTTCCTGTGACATAGATAATACTTAAATTAATTCACTTGTTGAACCACTTCAAAACAGGAGGATATTCTTTATTCGTCGGAACTGTTAGTTTTTAACCCCCGACGCAAAAAGAGGGGTGTTATAATTTTAACGTGTATCTGTGTATCTGTCTGCAGTATCGTAGCTCCCAAACGGATGGACCGATTTGAATGCGGTTTTCTAGTGTCATAGATAATATTATTCCGAGTGTTCTTAGCTATGTTTCATGAAAATCTGTTCAGCCGTTTTTGAGATATTGGACTTTGAAATGAAAATGTTGGGGGTTTTTTCAACTCTTATAAGTTGTAGTTAATATACAGTTTTTACGCCTAACTGCATAACAGTTTGTTGGCGAAGTTTGTTGGTCAGGACAGTCCAACTGCCATTATTCCATTCCACATAAAAAATTACATTTAGGTACCTAACGTGCATACAATGCGTGACGTGATCGACCTGAGGGGTAGTCAAGTAACGTTTTGAACGCGTGTAAAGTAGATCCAACTGTCATTTTTACATATAAAAATTGACATTTACTTTTTTTGACATTAACACTTACTTTCATTTACACTGATTTGGAAAATTCTTTCCCATGTGGTCCCTTGATCATCAGGTCAGGGTCTGATGATGGGACCCAGGAGGAATCGAAGGAAGCATATAACCAACCAGTGTTGGGCGTAATTAATTACTTTTTGTAATTTAATTACAAATTACACAATTATTAATTCAATTACGTTAATTCAATTGAATGTAATTAAAATTTCATGTAATTGAAATTACTTGTAATTGGTAATTGCAATTACATGTAATTTGTAATTGCAATTACTTTTTGCTCAATTACTTTTAACTGGAACTTGGATATCTCTCTAACGACACATGTTAGAAAAAAGTTTACTTGACAGTTTGTGCTTATTTTTGCGCGTTTTTTATAGTGAACTAAAAAAAAAATTGTTTCGTCCAAAATTATCTAAGTCCTTAAATAGATTCGTTCGACCATTGTGGTTGAGCATAACGATGAAAAGAGCGATTTTGGGAAAAAAGTTATGTAACGTTTTGTGCTTGTTTTTAATCATTGTTTTCGATAGAAAAAAACAAAAACCAAAAACTAAGAAAAATTTTTTTATGGTAATTTCACTGTCCTAGATAGCACCGCCGTCTAACACATCGAGTATATCGTTGAAAGAAGCGATTTTGGGGAAAACTTTATATGACATTTTGTGATGCTTATTAAGCATTGCTTTCGATAGAATAAAAATAAAACCATAAACTATGAAAAACATTTTTGATGGAAATTTCTCTTAAGTCCTTGAGAACTTTGCTTCTGATCCATCGAAGTTAAGTATATCATCGAAAAGAGCCATTTTGGGAAAAAGTTTATAAAACGTAATATACTTTATTTTAGGCATACTTTAAGACGCAATTGAAAAAAACAGCAAAACGTCAAAAAAAATTATTGACAGAAATTTTTTAAGTCCTAAAAACCGTGTGCCGATACTGCCGATGGCAGTTGATAGTTTAAGAGTTGGTATTGCATATTTCTGAAAAGGGAGATTTGTTTAAAATATAATTTTACAATTTTGTGATTCTTTTGATGCGCACTTAAAATAAAAATTAAGATAAAGAAATTTGTAATTGACTAGGTATGCCGATTGCTTAGTTATGTAATTTGTAATTGCAACTTTCTGCTCAATTACTTTTCACTAAAACTTCGATATCTCTGTAAGTATACATCGTAGAAAGAAGTTTATTTGACGTTTTGTCTTTATTTTTGTGTGTGTTTTACGATTCAACTGGAAACCAATAATAAAATTAAAAATATTTTTTTTGCTCGTAAATTCTTCGTAAGTCCTGGAATCGATTCCTTCTAACATTGTGACTGAGTATATCTTTGAAAATAGCGATTTAGGTAAAAAGTTTATTTGACGTTTTGCGCTTCTCCTTAAGTATTGTTTCAACGGAACGAAAACCAAAAAGTAAGAAAAATTTTTTTTATGGCAATTTCTCTTAAGTCCTTGATAGCACCTGCACCGCCGTCTAAAACACATCGAGTATATCGTTGAAAGGAGCGATTTTGGGGAAAACTTTATATGACATTTTGTGATTGTTTTAAGCATTGCTATCAATGGAATAAAAATAAAATACGTAAACTAACAAAAACATTTTTGATGGAAATTTCTCTGTCCTTTGATCCATCGAAGTTAAGTAGGTACATCGTTGAAAAGAGCTATTTTGGGAAAAAGTTTATATGACATAATATGATTCTTTTTAGGCATACTTTACGACGCAATTGAAAAAAAACAGCAAAACGTTAAAATAAAATTATTGTTACAAATTTCTCTGTCCTAGATAGCACCGCGCCGTCTAACACATCGAGTTGAAGTATATCGTTGAAAGAAGTGATTTTGGGGAAAACTTTATATGACATTTTGTGATTATTTTTAAGCATTTTGTACGACCGAATTAAAAAAACACTAAAATGTGAGGAAATATTTTTATGAAAAATCTCCAAGTCCAAAATATACTCGAACATTGTGTTAGAAAAAAGTAATTTGTAATTGAAAAAGTAATAAGTATATTATAAAAAATAATAAAGTAATTACCAATTTTAATTACAAAATGTAATTGGTAATTGGAATTACAAATTACATTTTGTAATTGCAATTTGTAATTGAGGCTTCAATTACTTTTTCCATGTAATTGTAATTTGTAATTGCAATTACATTTTGTAATTGCAATTAGTAATTTGTAATTCAATTACGTTTTGCCCAACACTGTAACCAACCCACTTAGCACAATCGTAACGCTGTTCCTTTGTGTAATTATATTTACCGGAGTCATCGCCACCCATCGAATCGGCACTCCGAAATCATCCTGTAATATCAATGCACTGCATTATTTCTAATAATGATTGTTCAATACTAAACCTGACAAATTCAATGATTTAGACATCAAGACTATAGTAGTGCAATACTCTTAATCAAGATGTACTTTTGTAATTCTGGGGGTTGATGACATAAATTTTCGAAGGCACGTTAGGGCAACTCAACTGTAATTTTCCCATACAAAAAGTGTAATTTAGATCTAGCTGCATAAGTTTTACCGTTTTGAGGTTACGTTAGCGATATTGACGAAGCCCCGCGGAGCGGGGCTCCTATTTCTGGTCTGTTTGCCCTTCGGGCATCTGAAGAAACCTAACGAACCTAACCTACCTATAAGTGGTCACTTTGCGTTTTAGGCATAATGCTCGGTGGTCAAACTGCAATGTGGGCAAAACTCCAACTAGGCAAATTGCGTTCAGGACCGTCTGAGACCAACGCGTGGGCCGCCCTAGCCCAGTCGCTACCTGGGTCTCACAGGACATAACGTGTAAGCCGTAAAGGACAATCTTTTATTCACACCCAGGTGGTGAACTCTAGGGGCTGCAAAATGCTGTCTTTCCCATGCAGTCCACTTAACGAGGAGCTGAACTGCATGGTGGGCTATAGGGGATGGGATATAGGCTATATGCGGTCACCCACGATCCTCAGTCATGAGAAATCTGCCAAGATGAAGAAGAGTGAACTCTAAAAGAGATACAGTTTATTGCGATCGTCTAGAAACTCGCACTGCGTATGCCAGGTCACTAGAAACGGCACCAAGCGGGCTGAATCATCAGCATCAATATTAAGAGGGCCTGGTGCCGTATCATGGTCGGCCTTATCACGTGATAAGTGACAAGATAGAGCGTCAGTCTCGTTCTATCGAACGGTGTAAGCCAGTTGAGCTATCGGAACAATCTGGTTCGGGCACCAAATCCTTCAATCAGTTCCTTCATACAACGCCTTAGGGAGGCGTATGTAGCGACATCTACCAGAAGACTTAGGCTTCTTAACGGCATTCTCAACATAATTTGAGACGTTGGTGCCGTTAAGAAGCCTAAGTCTTCTGGTAGATGTCGCTACACGCCTCCCTAAGGCGTTGTATGAAGGAACTGATTGAAGTATTTGGTGCCCGAACCAGATTGTTCCGATAGCTCAGTTGGTTAGTAGCGACGGGCCATGAATGCCTGTGGTCGCCGGTTCGAATCCGGCTCGGAGCATTAAATTTTTCAATTTTTCCTTTCATTTAAAAATTTATAATTTTCTTTAGCAGCGTTACTGCTTAAAAAACAAACATTAATTGGTGTAAGCCAGTGACGGACGCTCTATCCTGTCACTTATCGCGTGATAAGGCCGACCATGACACGGGGCCTGGTCTTCTGTCATTGCAGCATTTTATTCCAATCTAACCCAAGTGGCCGTCGTCTTTACTTCTTGGCACGCGCTAAATGGATATGAAAATTCTATAACGTTTATTTCACTTTATTGCTAATCGCTAGGCCCTAGGCGCTAATAATAACAATAATTATTTAATTTTGTTTTAAAGGGTCTCTGCGCTGTTGGCTTCAGCCCCACGCATGCAATCCAAAAGTCCGGGACCCCATGGTTCCGAGATATGGAAAAAACAGACCTTACAGAATAACATTCATATAATATAATATTGAAACACGAATTACGGATACAGGTGACGAAACAGTGTGGATCAGTTCCGACGTCAAGTCCGGTGTATAATTTGATAGGTTGCCCCGAAACCACCGAAACCCTTCGGCCATAAGTCAGCACACGCGATGGTCTCCTGCAGCGGCCGCGGCACGCGCACCACAAACGAACTGAACTGCACGTGGCGCGAACGCAGCTGCGAAGCCCCCAGCGAGTAGCGAGTCTTCTGGTGAATAGACACCGCCATGTCATCAGCCGTGGCGGAGTAATGCAGGCGCGACACGTAGTACGCTTTACTCGGTGTGGCAACCCGCAGGCCAGAACCATCCGGCTCTGTTGTACCACACTGGCTCTTTCGCGGCTTGCGCTTATTAGGCAACAATGTGAAACCCTCCTTCACAAAGACGACCCGAAGACCATATCGTCAAAACAGCCTTATACTATTTTTTTTTACTACTTGCCGACGACGAATCGTGGAAGCGAAAGACCCCCGCCACTTGGTGGACGACGGTCCAAAAAGACCTTAAAGAACAAAATATCGACAAGAAGCTAACCAGGAATCGTGCCACCTGGAGGCTTAGGACAAGGAAAGCTGACCCCAAATAGGGATAAAGGCCCAGGATGATGATGAATGTGAAAACCTCCTTATCCACATCGCTGCGAGGGGGCTACTCTTTTGGAGAAACCCCGGCTTCACGGACTCTTGAAGGTTCCCTTCTCCGGTTGGCTGCAACAGGTCTCCAAGCAAACACAGTGCGCTCGTAGGCAACTGGTTTTTCTCCCAGTATAGAAAGGTACTAACCATCTGAGGTAGATCGCTGAATGGAGTACGTTCCTCCTGCGCCTAGAAAATACGAATAGGGTCAGTATAAAAAGACAATTTTACAGTAAACGTGTTAGAAACTAGTGCGCTGGTCAGAACAATTAATAATTAAGGTACCTACTTAGCTACCTAGCATTCGATGGTGCACTACTAGTGTTAACTTCGAACTAAGAGAATCTTTCTTCAGTCGTATTTAACGCTTTCCGCTACATACGAGGAAAACCACAGGTTCGGCTACAAGCGTAGCGCGTAGCGATTCTTGGTAGCGAAAGTTACACCAGGTCACTTTGACATAAAGTGACCATGTCATACACTAGTGCAATGTCGAGGACTAGGCCGCTCACCTTAAATTATTTGAGGCATTGACTTATCACTCCGTATAGACTGGCCACCCAGGTATTCCCACTAGACTAGGTTACATGCGCACACGTATGCTGGTGTATTATGTAGTACTTAGTTTCTTGTTTTTAGGTTACCTAACTTAAAGGTATGGTTTTTTCACAGCTTCAAGGTACTGGGTACTGTTTTAGTTTAACGCGTTCCCGAGATAAAGGGTTTTGACAGACAGACAGACAGGCAGACGGACAACAAAGTGATCCTATTATTTAGGGTACTGTTTTTTCGTTTTCAGGTAAGGAACCGCGGTAAAGCGCCGCGGGATAACATACAGTCTATACAATAAATAAAATAGTAAAATATGATTAAGTACTCTGTGATGTAAACCCGATGAAAATCGCTGCTCCAGGTTGATTGGTTGGTGTTTCGCCGTATCCCAGTTCTGGAAAAAACCTCGAGATAACTTTTAAAGATAAAGATTTGAAGTACGATAGGGTCGCCAGCACGCTCGACTCTCCACAAAAACGCAGTTTGGCTCCCATTTTAGAACGAAGTGCAAGAATAACATGAAACATTGTATACACAATGGGCCATATTTAGGTCGGAAACTGCATAGTTTTTGTTGCATTTTTTTTAAAATAGACCAAGTAGAACGTTTTCCATACGAAGTCTCTAATTCCTTAATTTTATTCTATTATAATTCATAGAGGCACGGCGTGGGTAGCCCCCCCCCACAAGGTGGACTGAAGACCTGGTAAAGGTTGCGGGAGTTCGCTGGATGTAAGTGGCGCAGGACCGGTCACTTTGGCACTCTTTGAAGGAGGCCTATTTCCAGCTGTGGACGTCTTTCGGCTGATATGATGATGATGATGATGATGATGAGAATTCAGAGCAACATAAACTTGTTTCCGATCTAAAAATTGCCGATATGCACTGTGTATAAAAAGTTTCTCAAGAGGGATAGAAGGAACGGCCGTGGGAGAAGCGACGTCCGTTCATGGATCAAGCTAAAGAGACAGTTAATGTCATTACGACATTTCGTATCAGGAGCTCAAAACAGTGGCAGAGAGAACAGAATGGCGATTACTCCACTGACAAAATCCTCGCTCTTAAAATCTATAAAGGACTTGCTCCTAAACGACAAGTCGATGTCAACGTATGGACATCCACAGAGTAAATAAGTAGGTAGTCCTGCTTATTTACTCTGTGGATAGATACCTGTACGCAGTAACTAGTTAGGTAAGCTGTGGACGTCCACTGTCGCCGGAGGTCGAGCCCAAATACGGTATTTTATTATTATTTTTTATTATTTTTGGTTGCCATTCTACCTACATCTGTAAAAGTTTAGAGAAGAGATTAGGTAATGAAGCAAATTAGGTTACGTTACAATAGTTATAGTAAATGAGCGCGTCTCACCATCAAACTTAATAGTTTGGCGAGTATATATACGTAATTAATTGTAACTTGTATTTGGAAATAAATAAATTTAAAAAAAAAACAGTATCCAGAGCAATGACGTGTAGTTGCAATGTCCAAGCACCCGGACACCGCCCCAGTCCAAGTTGGCTCAGTCCGGGTTGCACAGGGCGGTTCCACAACGCTTCGGGAGCTCAAATACCGCGAGCCATTGCTTTAACTACAGCTTTTGTCGGGACTTTTAACTTTTTTATTAATGTAGTTAGGTATACGGTTAAAGTAAAAAAAATTGGGTACCTACCCAACTAGGAGGAGGGGGTCCCGCCGATCCAATATACCGCAGCTTCGACTGAAATGTTTAATAAAACAATAACCGGTTATATAAAAGTCTCCGCGGCCACCTCGCATATTGTGAAGTCACACACTGTTTGCGTTTTCCTTTCTAACCAGCAACATTAAAACGGTAATTCTTTGAGATATCTGAATGAATACCTCCCCGTTACAGCAGACCGCAGCCATACTAACACCATTTGTCTTGTCTGTCTCCACCAACTTGACAATTGTCACCTGACACAATTCGCCATACATTGCTTGTTCTAGAAGTTAAGGTGGTTGCTAGGTTATTTGTGGAACCAGCAATGTAGGAAAAATTGTTGTTGTCAGGTGACAATAATTGTCCAGTTGGTGGTGGGGAAGGTCGCCAGCATTTGTCGCTAGCGGTTAACACAACGAATCCAACAAATCCATTGGATTTGAGGATTCGCTTGTAATTCTTCTGATGTCGCTAGCGTCTATAAGCAACTGTGTCTGCTTACCACTTGCAGGCCGTTAGCTTGTTTACCGCCGACGTATGCTAATTTAAAAAATAAAAGTTAAACTGACTTACCGGTGGTTGATTTTGTGAATATTGTGGCGGTCCATCAGGTCTTTGTTGTGATCCACGCTGGCCAAACTCTGATCCGGGTGGTTGAGATCCGTGCTGTCCATATTGGGGTCTAGGCTGTCCAAATTGTGATCCGTGCAATCCAAATTCTGATCGTGGTGATCCAAATTGCGATCCAGGTGGTCCGAACCATGGTCGAGATCTAGGCGATCCAAATTGGGATCCCATTTGTGATCCAAATTGTGATCCAAATCTTGATCCAGGTGGTCCGTTTTGGGTTCCAGGTGGCCCGTATGGTGATCCATACTGTGACATTGGTGAGTCAAATGGCTCAGGTGGTATACGGAAACCGGGTGCTCCATTTAATGAACCAGGTGACAAGCCATATGGTTCTCTAAATGCTGGTCCATCAAGATCCTCATCAAATTGCGAGCCAGATCCTCCCTGTGATCTCGGTAGTCCGGGTTTAACGCGCGGCCTATATCCAGAAGATTCAGGTCCAAGCCCAGATTGTCCATACGGCCTAGGACGTTCGTGTCGTCCCGGCGGCCCATATCCAGGAGGTGGTCCAGGAGGCCCATTTTGACCCTGTGGCCCATATCCAGGTGATCCAGGTCGCCTAGGTGGCCCAGGTGGTCTAGGTGGCCCGTACTGACCCGGAGGCTCATATCCAGGAGGTGGTCCAGGAGGCTCATTTTGACCCTGTGGCCCATATCCAGGTGATACAGGTCGCCTAGGTGGCCCAGGTGGTCCAGATGGCCCGAACTGACCCGGAGGCTCATATCCAGGAGGTGGTCCAGGAGGCTCATTCTGACCCTGTGGATATGGGCCAGGAGATCCAGGTGGCTTAGGTGGCCCAGGTGGCCCGTACTGACCCGGCGGCTCATATTCAGGTGATCCGGCTGGCCTGGTTGACCGTTCGTATGGACCCTGTGGTCTAAATGATTCAGGTGGGCCAGGTGGTCCAGAAGGCCCATTTTGCCCCTGCGGGCCATATCCAGGAGATTTAGGTGGCTCAGGTGAACCAGGTGGCCCAGGCGGCCCAGGTGGTCCATCTCGTCGTTGTGAGCCATATCCAGGAGGTCCAGGTGTCTCAGGTGGTTGTCCCTGCGGCCCATATCCATATGCTTCAGGCCTAGCTGGTCCAAAAGGTCCATGTTGTCCCTGCGGCCACAATCCAGATTGCGCAAGTGGTTCAGGTAGCCCACCACCATGTTGCTCGTGTAGTCCAGAAGATGGGACTCGTTTGGCCGACCAGCGATGGTCGTCGTACCCAGGTGGTGACCAGGGCGGTCTGGTTGTCTGATCCTGAATAAAGTTAATAATTAATATTAGTATTTAGTATATTGTTGGATGAGAGGAGGCCTGTGCCTAGCAGTGCGACGTATATAGGCTGATTTATTATTATTACTATTTTGTTTTATAGAATGGATTATACACAACAGAGTCGCTTAAGAGTTTTTATGTTTTAAATCCATACTATCTATATCCGTACTAATACTAATATTATAAATACGAAAGTGCGTCTGTCTGTTTGTAACCTCTTCACGCTTAAACCGCCGAACCGATTTGAATGAAATATGGTATAGATATAGTTTGAGTCCTGGGGAAGGACAAATGATAGTTTTTATCCCGGAAATCATCCCCTAAGGGGGTGAAAGTTTGTATGGAGCTGCGATATAACCGAGTTCCACGCAGGCAGAAGCTATTCAGAAAATAAAACTTATCAATGCATTATCGCAATGTTGTATATTTACCCGAGTGCAGAAGGAGATGAGGGTTACGGTTCGAGCGTATGTATGTAAGTATGTATCTATATATGTGTGTGCCTATCTCTTATTCTTTGGCACGCCCTGCAGCCTAAACCGTTTGACGGATTTCAACATATGAGGTGTCGTTCGATTCCTCTTAATTGTAGTAGTGACATAATTTGTAAAAAAAAACCGGCCAAGCGCGAGTCGGACTCGCGCACGAAGGTTTCCGTATCATCTGTAAAAACGGCAAAAAATCGCGTTTGTTGTATGGGAGCCCCCCTTAATTTTTTTATATATTTTTTTAGTATTTGTTATTATAGCGGCAACAGAAATACATCATCTGTGAAAATTTCAACTGTCTAGCCATCGCGGTTAATGAGATACAGCCTGGTGACAGACAGACGGACGGACGGACAGCGAAGTCTTAGTAATAGGGACCCATTTTACCCTTTGGGTACGGAACCCTAAAAAGCAGCTTGGTTTTCGAAAAATATTTTAAATTCCCTGTTTCCATGATGTCACTCGATTCATAATTAGGTTTCTTGATAGTGAAAAACTCTTTAAATCTCGTAATCTCGTTAAAAGGAGGACTATGATGAATATTGGCACATTATGTCAAAGCAATACGGGTGACATTCCAAATAAGAGAATTTTCCCTAATCGAATTTAAGCCATGTCACTATTACCTCGTTTACCCCTTACCTTGGGGGTGTCGTTCGTCAGTCCAAGCACGCCCTATGAAGAAACGTATTTTTTTATTAGCCATAGTAGAATTGAATGCCTTGATGTATATATTTTTTTAGTATTGTAGGTAGTATTGAAACGCCAATGTCGTCGTTACATTTATTCACACAAGAAACTATTGAATTACAGAGTAAGGTGTCCTCGTTAGGTATCCTATCTAGAGTATCGGAAGATGACTGCTTGTAGCTATTGCTCTTCTTTTACTGTACTAAGGTCATGGAGTAGACTGCAGTGTAGGCTATCGTACTCCCGACTTAAGACGAACGCATAGGGCTGCAGTGTACGCGTCCGCTATGGCTGTCGCTAGCTAAGTGACTCGATACCGCGCGGGCGACGGTTTATATACGGCCTCGTCGTGCGGCTTCGGGAGACCTCGGCGATACTCGGCGTCCGGTTGGTAGTGGTGTAGTCGTAGGTGCGGTGTGCGAGCGGGAAAGTATTCGGGCTCGCGCGTAATATTGTTATAGTCTCCCCCTCTGGCGCTCGCGGACGTCCCGTGCGAGGGCCAGGATTCAGGGTGTCTGGGCCTTTTTTGGTCGTCCTCGTCCTCGAATAGGGGCTAACGGAGCTGGAGTCTCAACCGATCTTTGTTCAAACCTTACGAGGGCAGATGTATGGTATTTGCCTATAGGTTTCTTGGAATCGTTAATGTTAGCGATTTCATAGGTCGAACTTCCAAACTTGTTTATTATTATGTATGGACCGTCAGGTCGTGGTGCAAACTTTGCAGAAAATTGTTTTTCTTGATTGCTGATTGGATGAGTTTCCACTAATACCAGATCTCCTTTATTATAGCCTGGATGGGGTCGTCGATTTTGATTAAACCTCATTCTATTTTTATCTTGCATTACTTCCATATTATCTCTAGCAATGGTGAGATTATTTGCCAAACGTTTTAACTCAGGTGTTATCTCCGGAATAAATTTTTCTGATTGGACAATTTCGCTGAAGTTGTGTGAAATTTCAAACGGCGTTCTCATTTCTCTTCCAAAGGTCAAATACGCAGTGGAGAATCCAGTACTTTGTATATATGCTGAATTCATTGAGAACCGTATCGCAGGTAACGATTCTGGCCACAAATTGTGTTTGTTTTGGACCATGATTGCAATTTGACATTTTAAGTCTCTATTTTTTCGCTCTACGATGTTCGGTTCAGGGTGATACACTGGGCTTAAAAAATGTCTTATATCCAAGCAAAACATAAGTTGTTGCATCACAGCAGATATGAACTGTGTTCCGTTATCGCTCGTAATTCGTCGTGGTATTCCATATCGTAGGAAGACTTCATTCAGTAACGTCAAGGCACATTGTTCGGCTGTAGCGTCGTTTAGCGCGACCCACCGAGAAGCGGTGTCTTCTACAATAAGTATCCATTTCTCGCCTTTCTTTCCCTTTGGTAGTGGTCCAAATAAGTCTATGGATAGAACTTCAAACCTTCGATTTAACGGTGTAGACTGGTATAAGCCACTTGGTTTTTGATTTGTTGGTTTATATCTTTGGCATTCTACGCACGTTTTTACATATTTTATTACGTCCTTACGTAATTTTTGCCAATAGAAGTTATTTTCAATTCGTTTCACTGTTCTGTCTACTCCCAAATGACCGGCTGTAGGTGAATCGTGGAACGTTTTTAGGAGCTTCGGTATTTCATGTCTAGGTACCACTAACTTGGCATTTTCGTCCTCCTGATCTGGTGTAAATCGGTACAGGACTTTGTTGTGCAACAAATATCCTCTTCTAGACCATTGAATATAATCTTCGGATCCGGTTTGATTTTCTAAAGCTGTTATTATAGTTTTAACGTCGTCATCTTTTTCTTGTTCTTCACGTATATTTGCTTCGTTCCGCTGAGGTAAGTCAATTTCCACTTGACATATTAAGCAATCTTCATTGTGTTCATCACATGGTGGACGGGACAGACTGTCAGCTAAAATATTTGTTTTACCTGGGCTATAATTAATTTCGAAGTTAAAGGGTTGAAGCTGTAAGGCCCACCTAGCGAGGCGGCCTGTTGGTGATTTAAGGTTCAGTAGCCATTTCAGTGGTTGATGATCTGTGATTGTTATGAATTTAGTGCCTTCTATATAACCTCTGAAGCGTGTAACTGCCCATACGATGGCCAGTGCTTCCTTTTCAGTCACTGTGTAATTCTGTTCTGCCGGCGTCAATAAACGGCTCGCGTATTCAATTGGGTGTTCATCATTACCCTCCCACTGAAGTAAAGCTGCTCCGATTGCATATTTACTTGCATCGGTTTTTATAGTAAAAGGAGATTCAAAATCAGCTTGTTTCAGTATTGGTGAGGTTGTGAGTGCAATTTTCAACGTCTCATAGGCCTCTTGTTGTTCTTTATTCCATTTCCACTGAACTTTCTTTTTCGTCAAGTTTGTTAATGGCGTCGCCACATTCGCAAAATTTTCAATAAATCGTCTGTACCATGACGCCGTTTGTAAGAATGAGATAAGTTGTTTCAAGTTTTTAGGCTCTGGTCTGTTTATAATTGCGCTAATCTTGTCGGGATTCGCTTGTATTCCTCCTGGGACTATTAGATGTCCTAAATATTTTATCTCTGTACATCCAAACTTGCATTTCTTCCTATTGGCTCTTAAATTATACAGCCTTAGCTTTTCAAATATTTCACGAAGGTCTCGTAAGTGTTGGGCAAATGAATTTGATCGGATTATTAAGTCATCAAGGTAGCATAAGACGCATTCTGCTCGGAGGCCAAGAATGAATTTGTCCATTAGTCTCTGGAACGTGGCTGGGGCATTACGTAAGCCAAAGGGCATTCTCTTAAATTTATACATTCCAAATGGCGTGACGAAAGCAGTTTTGTATTGATCTGACTCATGTACTTTTATTTGCCAATAGCCTGATTGTAGATCAATTGTAGTCATATATGGCATTGCCTTAGCTTGGTGGAGTAAGTCATCGATGCGTGGTAACGGGTATCTATCTGGTGTAGTTATTTCATTTAGTCTTCTATAGTCGACGCATACTCTTACGTCATCATCGCCTTTTGGAACAAGAATGACCGGTGCTGACCACGGTGAGTCACATTCTTCTATGATGTCACTACCAATCATTTCGTCTAGTTTTGTTTTAAGTTGCTGCTGACGGATTGGAGACAGTCTATATGGTTTAACTGCTATAGGTTGACTATTCCCTGTTACTATCTTATGCTCAGTGTAAGTAGTTGGGACCCCCTCTTTTGAAAAAATATCGCTTTATTCAGTCAACAGATCGTTGAATTGTGTTTTTTCTTGTTGTGAGAAGGAATGACCTTCATTAGGTTGTAATAAAATATCAATCGAATTGAGTGAGGTAGGATTTATTGGTATATAATCAACACGTGGATCAAGTTGCGATTCGTCGTCCGCTGGTTCACGGGGACGCGCTGACCGAGGCGGCGTGTCGAGCTTGATTAGCTGCCAACGTGGTCTCTTCGGTGGCGAAGTATCAGCGTCGTCTCGTTGTGGTGATGGTGTTTGTGCCATAGGCGACAGCATTTTTAGTTCGCGTGCCCAAAATAGGAAGTCAGGAAGTGTTTCTTCCGTGTTTCCGTTGTTGAAAGTTAACTCTCTCGCAGCCTTCAATAATGGTATGTTCCTATGATTTCTCAGTTGGAGGTATGAGAATATTTCTTCTGGTTTATCAATAAAATGCCAGGTTCTTTGTGGCAGGCATAAGTTGATCCCCGCTGATTCGAGGAAATCATTCCAAGGAGTGTTCGGTTGTCAGTGGCTTCTGGGATAATTGTAAACGTTATTGACTCAAGCCGATTGCCGATCGTTATTTCAGTCGTCGTTGACAAGAGTTTTCTATTGCCCATTGTCCCATCTGCTAGGCCAACCATAGCTATGCGCTCCGTAAAATATGCGCCATTTTCTTTTAATAGTTGGTACAAGTGTTCCCCGGCGATGCTTGTGCGTGCTGCTGTGTCTAAGTGTGCATAGCCAGTAAAGTTGTTAATTTTTACCTCAATGGTAGGTATTTTAACATGATCCTCCCTTGTGGTTTCTATTGTATAAAATTCCACTGGTTTAGGCGGGCTTTCCTTACTATTGCAAGTAGCACAATTGCTTCTGAACACCCCCGGTGCTCCACAGCAGTAGCAGGATACTGGCGGTTTTACCACACTATTACTCGGCCCAGCGTCATTGCTATTCAGTTTTGCTAGGCGCTTGCGGCATACATCGAATGTGTGGCCCCTTTTTGAGCAAAATACACATCTTACAATATTTTTAGCGAACTTCTTGGTGGTTTCCGGGTTCGTAGATGCGATTGGCTTCGGAACATCTAAAGCTTCTTGATGTCGAGCTTTCTGCAATAATTCGGCGAATGTTTTTATGTCAGAACGCGCAATGCATTTCTTAAGCTCCAATTTTAACAATCCGTAGACGAAATCAAGTTGCTCATCTTCTTTGTCTTGCCTTTTCGGTGGTAGCACTCCAAGTAAAAGTCTTTTACGGCACAGAAAGTCGTCTATACATTCATTTTCCCCTTGCGGTGTAGCGAAGAACTCAATATAAATATCATGAGTCTCCCTTTGTGGCGCAAACGCGACATAAATAGCTTTTAATGCCACTGACCATGTCTTGCACTCAGCGCGCACGCCTTGCCACCAGTCACTTGCTCTGCCCTTTAATAATAGTGGTAGACCGGGGTCCCTTTGTTTCCCATAAACTTATTGTTCCGAATTTCGATAGTCAGAAATTGATATCCATATAATTTATAGACATAAACATCAATAGTCATAATCTTTGTTAAGTATAAAGTTTTGTAGTACTAACATTAATGACCCATAATATTAAGTATTATAATCACAAAAGTCAGAAATTGATGTCCATAACTAGCAAAGGACTATCGATAATTATTCATAAATATTCTAAAGCATATATTTCAACGTACTAATGATTGTTATTCATATCGCTTTAATGCCTAAAGTGAATTACGTCTAAGAGACCAAATCTATAACATCCAAAGTCATATAGATAATTACTCAGAAACATTTCTAGGCATACATTTGAAAGGGGTACTATTGGTACTACTGCGCGGTGGGTTTATGGCTGTTTCGTAAAGAATACGTTTAAATAAGCATGTTTTATTAGAAAAAAATTATCTGAAATTAAAAATGGCCAAGATATTGGACTTCTAAGGCAGGTCGGTGTAGGTACGACGACGAGCGAAGCGAGGAGGAGTGTTAGTTGTACCGTGACCCTAAGCGCACGAGCCGAGCGAGCGAAGCGAGCGTGCCGCGGCAGCGGCCGGCGAAGCGCCAGAACCAATAATGACACAACATCCCTCGAAATGTTGACAAGTTTATATTTTTCGTAACTTTCGAGTCAAATATTTCGGCCATTTTTGATTTTAGAGAAAAAAGTTTCAAAACAAAACATACTTATTTTAACGTATTCTGACCACTAAACAAAACAGTGAGCGGAATAAATATCTTTCAATCGCATAACTCTTAATTTTTTCCCAAGTGCCCACATTAATTATATTGAATGTGTATGTTATAAAGCAGTCTGGAAGAACGCGTTCAGTAACGTTCGGTAGTAAAAAAAATATGTATTTTATTATTTTTCTGGGAGTGTGTTTATGGGCTTTAACATTATGAAGAGTGACACCACTGTGAAATTGAATGATATGACTGACTAATTAGATGACTACCAATCATTATGATTTGCGAAAAAATACCTTACAACAATTATTACAAAATAGATTATTGCCTGTAACATTATTTAATTGCATACCACCGGGACATCGAACGTTATGGCTAACCAATTTTATGACTAACAATAATGATGACCAGCAAAAATCGGAACTCCAATGTATATTGTTACATTTTATGACTTTCGACAATATGACTAGAAAAAAATATGGTGGAAAACGTTATGGACTGTAAAAATCGGATCTTAAATTTTATGGGAAACAATAGAGACCCTGGTAGACCAGCTAGGGCGTCTTCATCCGTTATACGCTCCATTTCCTTGTACAACTTGACAGAGTTGATAAATTCATCCACTTTGTTCCGATTATATTCACCATGGAATCGTAAAGTACACGGTACAAAGTTCTTAGACGTCATAGTTGCCGTTGAAGATGGTATACGACTTAATAACTCTGTAAACTGTTCTTGTGTCAACTGTATCGATGTCACTGACTGCACTTCCTTTTGCTCGGTAGTCGATGTTGTTGGAGCCATTTTGTGGGGTAGTTGGCCAAAATTATTATATAATGTAGGGTACTTCTATCACGAAATGGCGGGTATTTCTTCTTTGCGTTGGGCGCCAAATTGTAGGTAGTATTGAAACGCCAATGTCGTCGTTACATTTATTCACACAAGAAACTATTGAATTACAGAGTAAGGTGTCCTCGTTAGGTATCCTATCTAAAGTATCGGAAGATGACTGCTTGTAGCTATCGCTCTTCTTTAACTGTACTAAGGTCATGGAGTAGACTGCAGTGTAGGCTATCGTACTCCCGACTTAAGACGAACGCATAGGGCTGCAGTGTACGCGTCCGCTATGGCTGTCGCTAGCTAAGTGACTCGATACCTGGCTCGTGGCCTGGGGAAAATCCAGGGGAAGCCTCCGGCACGACCACGCGGGGAAGTTTGTACACTGGAATACTCTAAGAGTTTGCGCTCCAGTGAGATTGGTTGAACGGTATCAACCGAATCTGGGGTGTGAGTGGTATCGAACTACTGGGAGTTTTATCGCTGGTTCGCTAAAACCTAGCCTAGCTGAGAAGAGTCCAGCAAGAAACTCAGCTAGGCCCGACTTGCGTCGGACTGACTCTACCCGGTATGCGGCGGTACCGGACTGTATGTGTCTGTGTTGTCTCGCGGTGGACGTCCCCGCCGGCGGGAACGCTGAAGTGTACGCGATGTGTTGGACGCCGAAAGCGTAGCGTTCCATCTTTCGATGGACGCTGTGATTTCGTCGTCCGGGTCCGTGAGTGTGTGCCTAGGACACCGGACCGTGCGGCCCCTAATCAGTGAGCGCCGAGTAACGACAGAGGGGGGAGGGATGGCGACGTAGTCAGCAGCCTTCCTAACTAACGGATTCCTATGGTGGGGAGCGTTATCAAAATAACGTCTGGCAGCCTGCTTAAAGAAACCATACATGGTGCTAATCTCCATGTCGTGGTGCAGGCTGAGGTTCGATTGGTACCACGGGGCACCAGTCGCCCTTCGGAGAAAACGATTCTGAATGACCTGAAGCGGCTTGAGCGATGACATAGGCACGTGAGCGAATGCTACACTTGCATATGTCATGATTGGACGAACACAAGTCTTGTAGAGTGTCAGCTTATTCCTAAGTGACAATTTACTAAACTTGTTGACCATCGGCCCTAGCCTTCCTAGCACGAACAACGCGCGGTTGCGTACCCTACGGATGTGGCTACGGAAAGTCAGTCTCCTGTCGAGGGTCACTCCAAAATATTTGGCCTCGTTGACCCAGTGGATGGGTCGGTGAAACATCTGGATCGGAGCCACCCGCCTTTCTGTACTAATGCAGTCCGACGGATGAAAGACTATTGCAGTGCTTTTCTCCGGGTTGACTTCGATACGCCAAAGATTAAACCAACGACCTAGGTCGGAGATTGCCTCTTGGAGGTATCGCCGGATGACTCGATACCGCGCGGGCGACGGTTTATATACGGCCTCGTCGTGCGGCTTCGGGAGACCTCGGCGATACTCGGCGTCCGGTTGGTAGTGGTGTAGTTGTAGGTGCGGTGTGCGAGCGGGAAAGTATTCGGGCTCGCGCGTAATATTGTTATAGTATTTGTTATTATAGCGGCAACAGAAATACATCATCTGTGAAAATTTCAACTGTCTAGACATCTCGGTTAATGAGATACAGCCTGGTGACAGACAGACGGACGGACGGACAGCGAAGTCTTAGTAATAGAATCCCGTTATACCCTTTGGGTACGGAACCCTAAAAAGCAGCTTGGTTTTCGAAAAATATTTTAATTTCGCTGTTTCCATGATGTCACTCGATTCATAATTAGGTTTCTTGATAGTGAAAAACTCGTTAAATCTCGTAATCTCGTTAAAAGGAGGACTATGATGAATATTGGCACATTATGTCAAAGCAATACGGGTTACATTCCAAATAAGAGAATTTTCCGTAATCGAATTTAAGCCATGTCACTATTACCTCGTTTACCCCTTACCTTGGGGGTGTCGTTCGTCAGTCCAAGCACGCCCTATGAAGAAACGTATTTTTTTATTAGCCATAATAGAATTGAATGCCTTGATGTATATTTTTTTTTAGTATTTAACTCAAACTCAAATTCAAAATTATATTTATTCAAGTAGGCCCAATACCAAGCACTTTCAAATCGTCAGGTAGAATCATAATCTTAAGCTAATTACTTAGGGTAATTTATTAAACAAAAAGTAAAATTTATATGAAATATTTAAAATTTTATATAAAAAAATACTAGTCTAGAATGTTTCTAGAAAGACGAACTTATGTCAAAAAATTAATAAAACGAGAATAATTAATTAAAAACACAATGTCAAATTTTTCTAAAAGGAATAAATAAATTATAAATCCAGTCAAAATTAGTCCCAAGAAGTTTTATCATTCATGTAGACTTGTGCGCTATAATAAGCTTTCGAAATAAGATTACGTTTCACATAGTTCTTGAATTTATTAATAGATAACTCAATTACGTTTCCAGGAAGTTTGTTATAAAACCTTACACAATTACCCATGAATGATTTTTTTTATTTTTTGGAGCCGAGTGGTGGGCACCGCGAGCTTATGCTTATTTCTAGTATTAATATTATGTATGTCACAGTTTCTCCTAAAATTGACAATGTTTTTATGTACATACACAATATTTTCATAGATATATTGACAATGCAATGTCATGATATTAATATTTTTAAACTTATCCCTAAGTGAGTCTCTATGTTTCAATCTATATATCGCCCGAATAGCCAGTTTCTGCAGAACAAAAATTGAATGAATGTCCGAGGCACTTCCCCACAATAAAATACCATATGACATAATGCTATGGAAGTAGCTAAAATATACTAATCGAGCTGTTTTCACGTCTGTTAATTGACGGATCTTACTCACTGCAAATGCTGCAGAACTCAGTCTATTCGAGAGATTAGCAATATGGGGACCCCATTGAAGCTTAGAACCTAACGTTAAACCTAGAAAAACTGTGGTATCAACTAGTTCCAATTCATCATCTTTCACAAATACACTCCCTTGCTCGTGTTTAACGTGATTCGTGACAAATTTAATACATTTAGTCTTCTTCTCATTTAACAATAAATTATTAATATTAAACCAATTTACTACTTTAGAAATAGCATTGTTTACGTCATTGCAAACGCAGTCGAAGGCCTTGGATAAATCACAGAAGATACCTAAAGCATCTTGTGATTCCTCCCAGGCATCGAAAATGTGTTTAATCAGCTCGACACCAGCGTCGGTTGTCGAGCGACCCCGGGTAAATCCAAATTGCATGTTATGCATTAAATTGTTTATATTAAAATTTGTTATTATAGCGGCAACAGAAATACATCATCTGTGAAAATTTCAACTGTCTAGACATCTCGGTTAATGAGATACAGCCTGTTGACAGACAGACGGACGGACGGACAGCGAAGTCTTAGTAATAGGGTCCCGTTTTACCCTTTGGGTACGGAACCCTAAAAAGCAGCTTGGTTTTCGAAAAATATTTTAATTTCGCTGTTTCCATGATGTCACTCGATTCATAATTAGGTTTCTTGACAGTGAAAAACTCTTCAAATCTCGTAATCTCGTTAAAAGGAGGACTATGATGAATATTGGCACATTATGTCAAAGCAATACGGGTTACATTCCAAATAAGAGAATTTTCCTTAATCGAATTTAAGCCATGTCACTATTACCTCGTTTACCCCTTACCTTGGGGGTGTCGTTCGTCAGTCCAAGCACGCCCTATGAGGAAAACGTATTTTTTTATTAGTGCAAGGCCTGAGTGGACGCCCCGCTCAGAGCGGGGCGTCGAGCGTCCATATAAATTGCATTTGTTTTATATGGACGCTGCACGCCACGCTCTGAGCGGGGCGTGCACTCAGGCCTTGCACTTAGCCATAATACAACTGACTGAAGCAGGCCGACAGCTCAAAACGGAAACGCGGCAGACCTCTTAGGCGATGGCGGGCCAACAACACACTGTGAGCAGTAAAATTCGCAAACCAGTCTTTAAAAAAAAATGTTTTGGATTTTGAAAAAGTGCTTGGACAAAAATATTCTAATGAACGAAATGCTTACATCACGAGAATCGGGTATGAAATGCGACCTGGGGACCGATTTTTGACATTCGAACGCTCGAAAATCAATTAAAACTAAAACGTTTGTAGTGTAGTGTCAAATAGCCGGCACTTACTTTCTACCAATAGAATTGAATACGAGTGGTCAATACAATACCACTCGTTTTTAAATTTTCTATCGCTATTTCAAAATAGCATTAGAAGTTTAAAGACCCAAAACAATAATGAATAATTGTATATTTGTATGCAGGTATTTTATTTGTATGGGTTATAATCAACCTTAACTATGTACATTTTTTTTGATTATAACCCGTATACCATATACAATTTTATGTATACCTAATTATTGTAAATTGCTATAACTTATGTGTTATCTAAATAGCATTTCACAATTTTTGACAGCTTTCGAGTGAAAGAGTCGAGCGCTCGAAGGTCAGGTCAGGCCATCAGGCGTAAGCTCGTTTGCCACCGACGTGGTATAAAAAAAACATCGGTCCCCTGTAGAGGCGAACAGCGAGAAAGACACAGGGTACTGGCACTGGACGCCGACAGACAAACGATTTTCGCCCCAAGCTTCGTTCGTTTCGCTCGCCCGTTCGCCAAAGCTCATGTGTGGAAAAAAAGATATATAAAAAATCTAGACCGTGACCTACTTACATTTTCTAGTTCTTCCGGTGATGGTGGGACCTTTTAATTAAAAGCACATTATGGCCGTAATATTAAATATTATGAGGAGGATAACTCTGTGGTATTGTATATCTTTGTAAGTTTGATAGAGTTTGTATGTTTTCTGTAATATCCGGAACCACATAAGACTTCAAATTTTTTTGGTGGTTATGGGCATTTTTTTACCCTGCGGGTTTGCCTGGGTTCTTTGTAGAACACGGGCGGAGCCGCGAGCACCTAATTAGCTTAAAAAAATGGTTCTTTGAGGACTCACTTCATCCGCGGCTTCATGGTCAGTCTTTAACATATCGTTTACCATCTGAAACATGATTTTGCGTTGACCACTAGAATCCCCTAGCCTGATCCCCCAGGGGAAAAATCGGTTAGGTTGTTAGGTGAACTGCGACCGTACAGCGCGCGAGCCGAAACGAAGCGAGCGTGACACGGCAGCGTTCGGCGAAGCGCCATAACCGAATATTATCATTTTTTTCTAGTTGAATATGGAATAATTGCCGCTACCCTGGGTGATCGGGGTCAGGTGATTAACGTGGATAACGTAATGATAATGATTATTGCCATGAATTCAAACCTATATTTATATTTTCTTGAATATAGTTACCTACTAATGTTTTAAGGATCTGTCCGTATCTCAAAGGAAAAAAACGGACAAGTGTGAGTCGGACTCGCCCACCGAGGGTTCCGTAACAAATTACAAATGTATAGTTTTCTCATTGTTGTTTATAGTTTAAGACGACATTACTTGCAAAGTTTCATAGTTCTAGGTCAACGGAAAGTACCCTAAAAATTGTGATTCCCTTGAAAGTGTCGAAATATAAGTTATTTGCGTCATATACGGGCGTAGCTTAGAAGTAGTTTTTTTCATAGCGGCAAGGGACTGTGAACTTGTGTACCTATTTGGTTTTAACTTCAACTCGATAAAGGGTCTTGCCAGACGTACCCGAGATAAAGGGTATTGACAGATAGACAAACAGACGGACAACAAAATGATCCTATAAATGTTCCGTTTTTCCACCCTTCCTCCTGGGTTCCTTTTGATTTGAGGTGCCTACGGTACCCTAAAAAACTCATATTGCACTTCACTGTCCGACTATTTATCACGACCTTTTTTCTCAAAAATGCGTGAAAGTATCAAGTTGAAATTAATGTTAAATACTGAGATCTACAGTATCTTGAATCTGTGAAAAAATTTAACTTCTGAGTTAACGCAATCAAAAAATATGACCTTTTTTGCCGCTCATTATGAAATTTGTATGGAAATCAAAACCTATAGGGTATTTAATATCCGGTTGACATCATTTAGCAAGAAGCAAGGTTTAGTAACAACACAGGGTAAAGTGTGAACACCAACCGATCCTTTGATTGGGTAAATATAAATAGAATCCGGAATCATTCATTTACTTGGAATTTGTTGTACTTATACACAGCGAATGAAAAAACTATAGAAGTCTAAGTCGCAAAATGGCGCCTTAGAATAGGTGCCATTGCCATTATGCGGGGTTGGGGGCGGGGTGTCAAAACGATGCCAGGCAGCCGTTAGTTCGAACATGCGCATGCGCATACCGGGTTTAAGCACGTGTTTGGGTATGTACCAATTTGTAAGGAGCTCGCATTTTATCGTGTTTCCGTTGGGTTGCCATCCGTCCGGGTTTCCCCGCATTTGTCCTAGTTTAAAAGGCGTCCGGGCGGGGTTTCATTTGTAGTCCGGGTTTAAAAATTTGAAATCTTGAGCCGCTGCAACGCCGTCGCGTCGCTAAAAACCCGTTGACATGTCCGGGTTCTGGGCTCCAAAATCCGGGGTTATCACGCGTCTTGTCCTGGTTGCCAAATTATAGAGATGGCAACCCTACGTTACACCTTGCTTCCTGAGAAAACTGTGACTTTGTAGCTATACTTTCCTCTTGGTATATCATAGTTCCTAACATAAAGCCCCTTTTTAAGTCCGCATGTAACGGACTGCAACAGCGGAGCGTATGCGCGTGGTCTAACACGCACCTGGCAGTTTTCTTGATCTTGGCAAAAAAAAAAGAAAAAAAACTTTTAAACATACCTCCCCAAGTCTTCCTCTACCCAATAGTTCCTGAAAATACCGCCATAAATGTTGAAGGAAATTACTATTGTAACACATATTTGGGTAAATCAATTATTTACTGTGGCTAGTCGCACGTGTAATTTTCCCATATAAAAAGTGTCATTAAGATCTAACAGCACGCATTGTACAAGTATTAAGTAGATCTAAGAGTCGATCACGTAATGCATCGTACGAACGGTAGGCAGACCTAAATGAGAATTATCATATAGAAAACTGACAGTTGGACTGTCCTAACGCGCATTCGGAACGTTACGTGATTACGCCTCTAAATTACAGTTTTTATATGAAAATATGACAATTAAATTTGTACTACCGCGCGTTCGACACGTTACGTTACCCCTCAGAAGTACCTAACGTAAAATGCGTAACGTGGTGTTAGACGAACGACCTGATTGCGGAGGCTATTTCAGTACCAGTGTGTGACCTACTCGTAAATAAGTAATATATAAACACATGACATGACTAACCTTTGGTATGTGGGGGCTCCATGGTTCACTACCGGCCGGCGGACCTGGCTACACGATACACAAAGATTTCACAAAATAGACACAAACACAAAACTCAACCAAACTAACTTTAGAACACCCCTATTGCCTATTAGACAGGTTTATCTAATATACATCGGCATAGGACATCGTTCTTAGGAAAATTGAAACACGCATACTAGGGAAGCAGATCAAGAATCAAACGAAAAAAAAAGAATCTTAATCGGTGTCTCAGGATTCCTGCTCCATTTTGTATATACCTCCTCGCCACAGCACCGCTGCGCAATGGAGAGGTATCGTATGGTAATCACGCGTGTAATAGCAATGATAATGGTAACTGGCAATAATTTCCGCATCATGGCTCGAATAGTTAAAATAATGACATTAATGACTTACAGGTTGAAACTGCCGTCTAACGCCAGTCTCGTTTCCTCGTCTTCTTTTAGTGGCAACTGCTCCGTTTACAGGGAAGGAATTATTTCGATGCGATATGGCCATTGCTGCATTCTGTAAACATACATAAATAAATAAATATTAGGGCGCAATGTTACACAAATCGGACTAGCCCCATAAGCTCAATAAGGCTTGTGTAATCATCCTCCTAGCGTTGTTCCCGGTTTTGTTGCACATTTTTTACGAAAGCGACTGCCATCTGACCTTCCAACCCAGAGGGTAAACTAGACCTTATTGGGATTATACCGGTTTCCTCACGATGTTTTTCTTCACCGAAAAGCGAATGGTAAATATTCCGCATATAACTTCCGAAAAATTCATTGTTGTGAGCCGGGATTCGAACCCACAACCGCCGTTTTTTTTATGTCGTTAAATGTAATTTAAATTTCACTTGTAATCAATCAATATTTACCTCCATCTGTTGTATTGCCATATTCATCATTTGGTCGCCAGGTATCTAAAAAGTATAAGCAAAATTGAATGTTACCAACGAATACAGCTGACAAGTCCCCTAGTTCACAAGTGCCGCAAATATTCGTCTTTACGTGCCAGTTTTTTTCTCACTCGCTCGCTTTTTTAGCTTAATATGCTGTGCTCTTTTTCCGCGCGCGGAAACTAGTTAAAATCAGAACGGGTCATTATTTCACATAAAACTGAAGTAGCTATTATAAATATTAGGGGGCAATCTTACACAAATCGAGATTGCTTGAATATAAACATTTCAAAATTTAATTATTCCGTGATAGCAGTAAAAGAAACAAACTAAATTGAAATAGTTAATGTGTACATGGTTACAAAAGTACTTTAGTAGGTTAATTTACGGAGGAAAAGCATTCGTTTGCGGCGCTTCCTGTGGAGATATTGGGTCCCAGGTCAGCTGACCAGAACTCGTGTATTAATTACTCTCGAAGCGACTCATGAACACCTGAGTCAAACTAGCGCGATAGGTTTCACGGTTACGTTTTTCCCAGCAAATGCACCAAAACGTCACGTGAAACATGACCATAAAACCTAGCATGCAGGTGACCCCAGGACTGGCGCTTGCCTCTCTCAACGAATCGCCCTTGCGATACAGAGGTAATGCCGCCAGCGTTATGGGGACTATGTCGCAAGTGAATCTGTGGGGGCTGGCACAATGACGCGATTTTATTTTCCTTTTCTTGCAAAGTAACAAAAGCACCAACTGTTTGCTACACGATATTTTCCAATGTTTAGATCTTGGAAGAACTTAAAGTCAAAGAGAGATTATCGTCGACTGTGCAAATACGAATCAAATACTTCGAGCACATTACTAGAAAAATAAACTCCATGGAACGAGTCGTTGTCCAGGGAGGGGTAGAGAGAAAGCGATCACGTGGTCGTTCTCGTACGCGTTGGGCGGATTCAATAAAAGCTGCGACTATGTCCACCATAGTCCAACAAGTGGAAGAGCATGGCGAGGGCTGCTTTATCCGTAGGTACATCATCACGAAACCACGACCACTCTGTCAAGAGTGAACGACTGAAGATATTTTCCAAAGTCGATAATGCACACGTATCGAATATCAATCGACATCCTCGTCACGCGCATCTGACATCTCCCTCCCTCAGTGTTGCCTTAGTCTCAAGGTGCGGTCGGATATATCCCTGCGTCTACACAAGGGACAACTTCCCTGGGCGGCCTTAGGACTCAGGCGGCGCGAGACGTGAAAATCTACCCTCCTATTTCTAATTTGCACGAACCGAGTGAGACAAGACTCGAAGACTAGCGCGCGACGCGACTTGGCAGCAATTTGTGCTGGATATACTGCTCGACGGGGTGTGTTTATGTGATTATTTTAGGTTTTGAATGATATTTATTATTCTTGTTTTAAAGTTACTATTAAAATTATAATACTTAACATACCACACGCGTTTGTCTCAAATCAAATTTTGTACGCTGTGCTGCTTTTTGATTTTTCCGTTCCATATTATCCTGCAAAACCGATAGGTAAGTATTAGGCATATTGGTCATCATCGTCATATCAGCCGAAAGACGTCCACTGCTGGACATAGGCCTCCTCCAAAGGGACCGTTTCTGCGCCACCCGCATCTAGCTGACTCCATCTGTGGTTATTGTTATAATAATAGAGCATTAGGTACGGTAGTATCAATATGCCGTGGCCGGAGTTCAAGTTGACCGCCTACCTGGCTACCATTCCTTATGGCCTGTTAATACAACATGAACATATGGCTTTCTGCGGAAGTTAGCGATTTGTGTGCTTTATATTGTCACTTCTTTCTCTTCATGTTGAACAGATAAGCGACCGATGTCAACAAATGGAACAAAGGTATTGTTCTAAAGATAAGCTGTTTATGACCATACATCTTAAAAACATCTCACCTTACAATGCATTGATACGATTAGGTACGTACGTGTAGGTAAGTACCAACCATTGGAGCAGTGCTGGGAACTAGGACAATTACCGTATATCATACGAAATAATAGAAAACATGGCATACCATGATGTTATAATTAGCCTCCACCACCTGAGGGTTCCAATACGGGGAGAACTGCGAATATATTAAAAGGGTTAGTGTTGTATTAGACGAAATTTTTCCACAAAGAAGCATTCATCATCATCATCAAATGACGTCACGCCGGTCTTCTTAAAGATAAAGCGAGACACATAATCACCGCCCAAACATGCCCTGCTCTATGCGCGTGCAGCGTGCAGTATCTGTTACGCAGTGTCTATAGTTTTTCATCTGTGCCATTATGCATATCTTACTTAGAGGAACAGGTGAACGAAAAACCATAGAAGTATGTAGCGCCGCAAATTGGCTTACAGAATGGGTGCCATTGCCATTATGCGGGGTTGGAGGCGGGGTGTCAGCTTCAGTCAGGCAGCCGTTTAGTTTGAGCATGCATATGCCGGGTGGCAAGCTGGTTTTCCACCGGAGGGGCGAGACGAGACGAGGCGAGAATTGAAATCGTATGGGACGTACTATTCCCACCGCGCGCGCGTGGTCTAGTCTTGCCGCTCCGGTGGAAAACCAGCTTTAGACACGTGGTTGGGTAGAAATTTGGAAGGAACTCGCATTCTAGTTGGGAAAAACGAATAACAAAAAACGCCAAGAAGAAGAACAGATATATCCTACTTTTCTTTGCACCTTTTAAAAATCTATGTTTATCCTAATGATTAGCTGGTAGAGATGTAATTTCTCATTACGCCCGCCATTTGTACAATTCTGTGTTTTGTGCAATAAAGTTTATTTTATGAAATAAATAAATAGGTTCACTAATGTTTGACCAAAAAATTATTGACAAAAGTTCATTTGACAAACTACGTTTCACCTAATGATCATTTGGCAAACGAGACATTTGACAAAAGTATCATCTTACAAAAACTCACTTAGCAAATGATCAATTAGCAAACACTACACTTGTTAAATGGGTTAAATAATAAAATGTCAATTGACTTTTTTTCATTTCACTAAATAATATGATTCGCAAATTAAGCATTTGTCCAAAGGTCAACTTTCATTTGGTACAGATTATTTACAGGTAAGTTACATGATTAGATTAGTATTAGTAAAAAGTTGTCGGTTCTGGCGCTTCGCCGGCCGCTGCCGCGGCACGCTCGCTTCGCTCGCTCGGCTCGCGCGCTGTATGTTCGCAGTTCAACCTAACACTCCTCCTCGCTTCGCTCGTCGTCGTACCTAACGGAGACCTAGGTTTTTTCCATGATTAGTCTAATTGCCTTTTTACATGACGCATAGTATACCTAGGGTTTTTCCATTGTAGATATAAGATTTTGTAGACCAATAGTAGTTTTGTTTGATAACTCAGTTGCTAAATGATTATTTTGTCAAATAATTATTTATAAAATGTAAATTTAACTGTTGATCATTTTGCAAAGCGAGTCATTTGTAAAATGACTAGTAGTAAAATGATCAATTGGCGAAACATTTTTTTGCTAAACGTCGTTTGTCAAGTGTAATTTTGCCAAATGACTTTTGGTCAAACGGCAGGACACCAAATAAATAGCATAAAAATGTAATTTGCACGAACCCCCGCTGTTGGTAGCTCAGGTTTCTTTGGATGATACTGAAAAAACATAATTTAAAACACTCTTTAGGTTTAATACTTCTAATCACACACACAACTCACGTATTCAATGTCACTCCGGGCGACATGTTTCGAACTCTTCGGGAGTTCTTCTTCAGGATGAGTGTTCTCGCGGCGGTGTCGCTCGTAACACTGCCCGCAGCTGTCTCACGAAAGTTTAAATTCGTCTCTTTAGGTTTGTTTTTATATTTTAATTTATTATTTAATGATAATGATAACAACAATATTTACTGAACGTTTGGCCACCCTGCATTCCTTGAAGTTAAGTTGATACATACGTCAATAAACTCTAACATCTACTCCCATGTGAAAAGTTACAGTTTACTACTCTTTAATTAATTATAGGACACAAGGATTTTTATGAACCTATTTTAAGCAAGGTTTTAGTGACAAAGATTTAAACTACCGTTAGGGTGACAGCGATATTTAATTATAAAGTAATTCCTTACCAGTTTCATTCAGACAAACTAACGTTTGTTTTAGGTAAGTTCGAGTTAATCGTGTTTGGCATCAATTACAGAATTAGAAAAATTTACTCGTGATCACGAATGAAAAATCACCGTGAATAGTATATACCTATGTCGCCGACAATAGAATTTGCTAACTGTGTACAAACCGCCATAGTGAAAGACAATTTCAATATGGCGGTTTGTTTACATAGTTAGCAAATTCTATTGACGATCACTTTACCTTTTCTTGTATGGCCCGCATCTGAACGGCTTCATCTTCCTTTAAACGTTTCGCCCATTTCTAAACAAACAAATATAAAGCTATCATGAATAAATAGTTATCTGTAGATAAATACTTACTTAATATTATAAAGAAGCTAAGTTTATGAGTGTGTAGGTGGCATGCGAGATATCACGGCGAGATGGACTAACCATCTCTTTATAATTAGTACACTTAGAAAGAGACGGATAGTCTGTCTAGCCGCGAGACAGCTCACGCGTCGTCTTTTGATAGCCGTGCTGTTGTTTCGTATGTCCCCTAGGTACATAATCTTCGAAAGTATTTATCCAGTTGCAAAAATTATTTGACCGGTGTAGAATGGACTTTTAAGGTTGATATAGGCTATATTTAACCTTTTCACCGCCAAACACGTGAAATCACGTCATCGACGATTCGTGACACCGACGCCAAAGACGGCATTTGCCGACATTTTTTTTTTATGAAAACCTACTCTGAAATAGCCCAATTTCATGTTGGCATTATATCTTTATCCATTATTTTTTTACCCTTGTGGCGTGAGGTGGCACGGCAAGTTGCTTTACCATCTAGCGGTGAAAAGGTTGATCCCACTCTGGTGAAGCCGGGCCGCTTGTAATATTAGTACATTGTTTAACGAGGCGCGTAAGTGGAATATTGCGAACAAGAGTCTATCAGTAGCCCGACGCCGAAGGCGGAGAGCTTTTGATGACTCGAGTTTGCAATATTCTTACGCCCGTGTTATACACAATGTTTTTCATCACATTTGCGAGGAAATAAATAAATTTTAGATGAAATGAATACAAGTAATAAAAAGTGCAACATGTCAGTCGTCCATTTTGTTGAATTTGACGTGAGGCGCGTATGGCAAAGATCCTTCGGTATACAGCCACGATTTGAAAATACTTATAACATTTTACGTAGATACTAAATAACTACATAATAAATCAATAAATAATACGCCTGTTAAACATGTTCAAGTACTTTTTTTAAGTTTAAATGTATTTATAAATACGTTTTCAGACATCGTATTTGAAATAAAACCTCTTTCGCTTTGTACCTGCCGCAGAGTGACAGATACAATTTAAGAAAAAAACCATTTCGCCCGTAGGCGTAACACAGGCTATTGTAGCTCTGTATGTCCGTGCATTATGAAGCCGTTTTCGAGCAAGTGTGATGAAAAATAACTAAATAACTAGCTAGCCTTACTGTAACTAAGGTTTTTTTTTTCAATTATTGAAAAATCGTCGATACATATCTCTACGATAGCTCAGTTGGTAACGTGCTCATAGTTTTTATAATTTGGCACCTTTTAATGAAAACTATAGCTAGCCACATTTTTACAGTAGTCATCATACATACAAACATGTACGCGACGGGTGAAGGACTCGACGCAGATACAATTTTTTTTAAAGCTAAATATAACAAATTGCTTTAGTTTCTTAAATCTTACTTACGATTAAATCATTTTTCAGTAGTTGCTTCTGTTATTAAAATAAAGAAAGTTACACATTATTGATTGTCAAAAAAAATATGAATACCGAAACTAATAAGTTGATTAATAATCCGAAAATCATGAATTTTTAAATGAAAAGAAAAAGAATGCCTTTGGTCGCCGGTTCGAATCCGGCTCGGAGCATTAAATTTTTCAATTTTTCCTTTCATTTAAAAATTCATAATTTTCTTTAGCAGCGTTACTGCTTAAAAACAAATATTAATCCGAAAATCTTCCCCTAAAAGGATGAAATTGAGAACGAAAGTTTATACGGGACTGAACGCCCAGCCTCAGACAAATCAAAGGCGGAAAGAAAAGTGACCAGCATGATTAAGGGTCGAGCGTCCGACTCTCCATACAAACATGGTTTTTTTGTTGCCAAATGTTGTTGTTTTTGAGTTATATAAGTAAAATTACTATTTGTTTATGTATAATTTGTCCTTCCATATATATTTTCTACACATATATTCTTCTTGGTTCTAACAGAATACCAGTGTTTTATTCAATTGCGAGCAAAGCCACGTACTGAAGCCTTTTTGTCTTGCTGTTTTGCACAGTTTGTTACTGTGCATAAAAAATGATTGTTTTATGTTTTTTTAAATGTTATGTAAGTTTTGTGTTTTTTTTTTGTAACTTTGTGTATGTATTAAACAAATAAATTATTTATCTATCATAGTTTGGTTCTCATTTTAAAATGACATGTTAAATTAACATAAAACTTTAGATTTGACTTATTTAGGTCAGAAACTAGTGTACTCGTATGTTGCCAGAAATTAAAACGAGTAGAACGTTTTTTTCCTTGACCTGGTCCATAAAAGCACGTCGCGGCCTTCCTCTGCCTCTTCTTCCCTCTATTTTCCCTTCGATTATAGTTTTTTATGTAAATGTCATGTCGTAACAGGTGCCCCAACATATTTCATCTTTTATTTTCAATCGTCCTTAGCAAGGTCAATGTAGTGTCGTACCAGTGGCAGAGCGTAGAGCTGAATGGCGGTTACTCCACCGACAAGAGCAGAGCTCTTAAGTTGAAGAAGAAGAAGAAGAAGAACGTTTTTCATACAATCTCTAATTGCTTCAGTTTTCTTCTTTTATATATTTATATTATAATATTTTACAATGTACAGCAACATAAACAAGTTTTCAACCTAGATATGGCGAATCCCCCTGTCTATAAAAAGTTTCATGTTATTCCAGGATGCTGTTTTAAAATGAGGACTACGTTTGTATGGAGAGAGACTTGAATCGACTCTTAAAATATCGTTTTTTTTATTGTGATTGGTTTTTTAATTTTCTGGCTTGTAAAGTTGTTTTGGGTGGATTATTCTCACGCTATTCGGCCAGATTAGATAATATTAAGGAAAGAAATATGAGCATACGTACATGGTATTCATCTTTTTTGACGGCAGCGTATTTTTGCTGTAAATGAAATAAATGATTTTTATATTGCAAGTAGGCCATAATGGCACTTTTACAAGTCAAAATTCTACCCGCGTTTCAGAAAAAGAAGACATTTACAATGGTTAAGAAGAAACGCCGGAACAAAGTCGAGAGTCAGTAATTTTTTGCCAAAAATAGCTTATTAAAATTAGCTCAACCTAAATAAAATAAGTCAAACTGAATAATGAATACAAAGAAAAAAAGAGTTTTTTTTGTTTTCTTTTTATGTTTTATTTTTGTATTAATTTTAATCATCCAGCCAAGTGACCGCTAGCCGCCATCTTATGTAGATAGGTACGAACTCTAACCGGGTGAGTGAACTTCGCACCGCCATACAGGATTTTTCAAACTTAATTACCATTTAAAAAAAACTAATAAAATATTTTTTCCACGAATGTTTAGTAGGTACTTTTGGATACTTTAAGTGGGCTTCGGCTCTAAGACGGTTAAAAAAACACGTTGTATACATAGACATCCAAGACCATTGGGATTCGAGCCCAGAACCCTGAGTTTCATAGGCAACGTCACTACCTACTAAGCCCTAGTCACCCTAGTGACTAGGGTAACCGGTCGTCGTAATAAAAAAGGATAGTTTACCCGTAAAATGGAGCTTTCTTTTTTGAAATCGTCCCACTGAAATAATGAAATCTGAATATGTATACACCACAAATTCTCAAAAATATGTAGGCAGACCTTATTTCTGCAATATGGTTGTAGTATACCTACATATTTATGAAACTTTGAGTGAATACATAGTGGTGCCCTTGACTGTACGTATATAGGCAGATGATACATTTAAATATAAGATAGAAAAACAGTTTACCTACTGCTTACCTTATCTAATCTAGATAATGTTTCTCCCTGAAACATAACAAGCAATGGTATTTAAAGTTTTAAAGTGATACTTATAAGCGTACTCACGACGATCTGCGCGCGAGTCTAGTGCGCCGATGGCGAGAACGTCATGACCAATCACAGCACGCCGTTGCTTGTTTCCTACGCGGGAGCCTCCCCTCTGTGCTGACAAGCGGACATCGACTGGCCGACTGGAGCAACCCGCTCCATACAAATGTAAAAAAACGCGACAGAATAAAATCTCTTAGTTTTTTCTTATCAGAACACGATACCTGTTTTGCCCTTGATCGGTTCACAGCCCGTTTTTGGTAAACTTTGTACGTCCCACGCTGGACCAGTGCGGGTTGAGGACTTCACATACGAGTACACTGTTTAATTTCTTCGCAGATGAAACGATCGACCAATGAGTTTTTCGGTACTTAAGTATGTACGGAAACCTCTCCTATCTTTATTCCTGGTTGTACCGCCCTTTGACACCTAATCCCATGATTTGGCATAGGCACTAGTTTCACGAAAGCGACTGCCTTCTGACTTTCCAACCCAAAGGTAAAACTAGACCTTATCGGGATTAGACTGGTTTTCCTCACGATGTTTTCCAAACGTATGTACGGAATGTCATTTGATATTTACCGTTAGCTCTTCGGTGAAGGGAAAAAATCGTGAGGAAACCTGCATACATATGCGACGTTCAAAGGTGTAAATGAAGTCCCCAACTCGCAATGGACCCTGAGAGGAGGCCTGTGCCCAGCAGTGGGACGTATATAGGCAGATTTATTTTATTACTAGCTTCTGCCCGCGACTCTCTCTCACTCTGCATCCCTTCAGCTATCTCCACTTAAAAAAACACGTCAATTCGTCACTGCGTTTTACCGTGAAAGACGGACAAACAAACAAACAAACAAACAAACACACACACGTTCCCATTTATAATATTAGTAAGTAAGTAAGTATAGATTATATATTCTGAACTTAAATTCCTTAGACCTCGTACCGAATTAAACCACTCGAGTCGCGTACCAACGCGATGCTTCACTTATAAGAACCTTTTATAAAGCACTATTCACACCGCGTCGTCAAGGCGACTCACTTTAATTAATTTGAACGATATTAAGTACCACTTAACACTGCAATATCGTTCTGTTTGAGCACTTAATACCTTACTTAAGATCTTTTTAGTGTGATCAAATATCTACTTGAAGTTGGTTGAGCGTTTAATATGCACTTTAAAATTAAAATGTAATACGCAAGAAAAGCGCTGCAATTTAACTTTTCTTTTAGGGTTACTCGTATACAGAGATGTAGGGCTCGCGTCTCTTTGTGGATATTGCCAGTTAAGAGGATGCCTTGATTCGAGTCGACCACGACCTTTGACAGAGACACGCTTATGCCTTCCGCACACGAAAAAAGAGATGCAACAGTCTTCGGAACCGGCTTTTTTGATCAAATTTCGATAAATACCTAACTTAGTGAAGTTTTATTTATATATCATTAAGTGTAATTTTAGATGAGATAAAATAAATATAGTAGTAACTTGATTCTGTGAAAAGGGTGGAAAGAGCTCCAGCTACAGCTACGTTACAAATCAATCAATCAATTATTTACTCTGCAAATAGGCCACAAGGGCACTTTTACATGTCAAATGTATGAAAACATAGCATAGCAAGCATAGCAAGCATAGCACATCTCTGGTGGAAATGTACCCTTTGCTGCTCCAACCAAATATGAGCGATCTCTCAATACTCAACCCAGGCGCCGTTTTTTTACACTAACTGGGGAAGTACCACCATCTTACAGAAGACCGCAGCCGTAACAACGCCACTACTGGCCTTGCGGATGTGGGTGTTGAGGTCTTCGCGGTGAGTAGCCAAAGCTAGGTAGCGACGATGTGTTGTGTTGAGAGCGGTAAAGGTGTGGGTGTTGAGGTCCTGGTGGTGAGTAGGCAGAGCTAGGTAGCGACGATGTGTTGCGTTGAGAGTGGTAATTAAAGGTCGGCAACGCGCTTCTGATTCTTCTGGAATCGCAAGCTGCCATAGGTAACGGTGTTGGCTTACTATTGCAGTTAAAACTAACTCAAGTCAAATGCTAAAATATCTTTACTAGATTGTCGATATTATCGTCTCCAGATGAGGGCGGTGATTTCTGTAAACAAATAAATGTTGAGTTAAACCCTAAAATGTTGGTAAAACTTTCCTCATTTTAGGGATACACTACATAATTCCGAAGAGTAATTTGTCCGAAAGCATATTTTCTCCGAAATTTATCATTCCGAACAACCATATTACGCTGAAGGAATTTGATTTTTCAGGATATAATACTAACATAAGCTAACCTTCTTATATATTGAATTACATAATCTGCGTGCAAATGTTCGTTTATCGGAAAAATGGCGTTCATTCCAATTTCGGAATATGGCCCCCACAAGGTGTGGAGTGATGTCCTGGTAAAGGTTGCGGGAGTCCGCTGGATACGGATGGCGCAGGACCGGTCACTTTGGCGCTCTTTGGGGGAGGCCTATGTCCAGCAGTGGACGTTTTTCGGCTGATATGATGACCATTTTCTGCTTATGACCTACAGTTCTACACAATCCCTCGGTCTAAATGGGTAGGCCAATAGCCTAGGCATGTATACAATTTTACAAATCTGAATATTATATTATCGTTACCATTTGTCGGTGGCTTCCTCAAGGGTTAAGATTGGGAGGAAATTTACTTTATCAAGTTTTCCCATTTCCCAGAGTTGTAAAGTCTGCATCCAGTGCAAGGGGGATTTTTTTTCAAATAACGCATTCTTTTGTGTGTATTGTTTCCTGGGGATCTATTTGACTTCACATTTCGCATGTTATATCAAGGTATAAATATATGAGAGCCACTGTGCCCGAGGGGTAAGGCACAGGCTGGCGACTTTCGATCTACAAGTCTTGGGGTCGAACCCAGACTAGTATCACTGGATTTAAAAAAAACTTGGGTACTAAATATCATTTGATTCATCTGATATTTGACAGTGGCTTTTCGCTAAAGGAAAACATTGTGAGGAAACCGGTCTAATGGCAATAAGGTCCAGTGTTCCCTCTGGGTTGGAAGGTCAGGTGGCAGTCGCATTCCTAAAACTAGTGCCTACGCCAAATCTTGGGATCAGCAACAACCGGGACAACTGGCAAAAACGCTAGGATGATGATCAGTTCAGGGTTTTAAGTATACGGTTTTAACAAGCTTGGCGTTTTACCTTGCCGGGTTAGTCAGTTTGGGCCAAATGTGACCAACTTCCTGTTGTGTGTTGTAGTAGAATTATGTTAGTCCGAGGACATAGCAATAATATGGTACCAGAAACCTGACCCACTATCATGGTCGGCCTTATCACGCCATAAGTGACAAGATAGAGCGTCCGTCACGGGCTGACACTGTTCGATAGAACGAGACGGCGCTCCTATCTTGTCACTTATCGCGTGATAAGGCCGACCATAATACGGGGTCTGGTCTGATGATGGAGATGAAAGGTGGCCATAGAAACTCCTCACTACGCAAGATTACCCCGTCATGTTTGGGCTCATTGGAACCCGTTCAACGAGGAAGTTAAACTGTGCAAAAAATTACAGTCGGCAACAAAAGCTTGTACCAAATATTTATTTTTTTATAGAAATTGTACTTTTACACAGCCTTTATTCCCGGTTATGCCCTGAAGGAACCTGGGGCCCACTTTGACACGTAATCTCAATATCAGTTTTACTGCCATCTGACCTTCTAACCCAGAGGGAAAACTAGACCATATTGGGTTATGACCGGTTTCCTCGCGACGTTGATAGAAACATCTCAGACCAAGAGAAAAAACAGATGGAGCGTTACGAACAGTCAAGTGAAGCCAAACCACATACAAACAAAACCAAGCTACATCAAGTTTAGCACACGCTCACGCACACATATACAAACAAAATTGCACAAAACTCTTCAGCAAGTGCTGTCAAGATTATTTTATTTCGAGTTTTGTGCGATTTAATTTGTTTAGCGTGTGCTAAATTTATGGGGCTTGTTTGAAAACCGGTTGGCTTCACTAGACTGTTCATAACGCTCCGTCTGTATATTTTCTTGGTCTGAGAGAAACATATACGATTTTATTTGAAACTTCTTAAGAAAAATTCTTACAGTAGTAGATTGCTGCGCCGTATCATCATAATATTCATAATGTTCGTCGCTCTCTGCAAACCCCATGGGGCCCCATTTCTGAAAATATGAACTTAATATAAATAAATACTAATATTATAAATGGGAAAGTGTATGTGTGTTTGTTTGATTGTCCGTCTTTCACGGCAAAACGGAGCGACGGATTGACGTAATTTTTGATGAGATAGTTGAAGGGATGGAGAGTGACATAGGATAGTTTTTATCCCAGAAATCATCCCCTAAGGGGGTGAAACGAGTTCCACGCGGACGGAGTCGTGGGCATAAGCTAGTTTAATATAAATACTTGGGCCATCCTACTTTTTACAAGCTTATATTTGTGTGACAAATCTTGAAACTGAATTTTGAACTAGTTAACCTTAAGCGATTCAGCTGAAATTTTGGATATAAGTAGAGTTTGGATAACAATTCAATATTATGGTGCCATCTAGCTCTAGCTGATATGATGATGAAGATAGGTGCGGGAATTCAGGATTTAACCGACGTAACCCCGTTGAGTTTGGGCTCGTTATAATCATCTCGATGAGTAGGTAGTTGATGATGGTATACAGAAAAGTACAGTTGGCAATAAAAGCTTGTACCAAAAAATTTGTTTTTCAACACAATTGCTCGTAACGTACCTCTTATTGTGTCGCTTTTAGGCTCATAATCCTGGATATTAAAAACGCGTGTTTTATAACATTACAACACTTGTGTGTTATGGTTATATCCCGATTAAGTCACGTTGGCACCTTGCAGCAAGATATATGCATGAACACGGAGCATTCTTAAATTAACTGGGTTGTACAGAATGTACAGCTATTTTTTTAATTTTCGGCAAATGACTCGACTAAACAAATTAAATAATTTTTGTTAATTAATTGTCTTTTTCCTTTTTTATATGATATGGAAACGTTTAATTTAGTAAAACTATTCACTTTTCATAACATTTTACATGAATTAAATACAGATAACATTTTAAAATGAAAATATAATTTTTTTTTGTATTGGCTGTTTAGAGATTTCTGTGCCCACACTGCGCAAACTTCACGAAAAAAAAAACTGTTGGGCGCCCTTATAGGTTATTTATTTCAGAAATATTTGTAAAATTTGTTTATGTGTGTTTGGTTATTATCAAAAATGTTGACTCGTGGTGACTAGAAAAGTGATAAATAGAATGGACGCCACTGGAAATTCTTGGCGATGTGCAATTGTGAGTAAAAACCTGTTGTCATCTTAATGATTTGCTTAATGTAAAGTAAATAATTTGGCAGGCCTATAACATTTTCATCTTATGAAAATGATTTTTTCCTCGCAAAATGTGTTGAAAAACGTCGTATGATACGCGTGAGCTTTGATAATTACATCCTCGGCTTCCTTATCACGCGAACCGCAGGTGAGCAATTTCGCCTCTGATGTAATTATCAACCTACCTCACTTGTATCACAATGTACTATTTTAGAGAAACCTACTGATGAACGTGAACATAGGAAGTTGTAAAACTACTTATGAGTTCAATATTTCTTCGCGGATGCCGAATAGGGAATAAGTAATTTTTAATAAATTACACACAATCGATGCGAATATACGTAGAAATATCATACAATAGAAATATTAAAAAAAAAATCTATTGTATTCGTTTTATCTCACGTTAAAATCACGATTTTTTTTTTCGTTATTTTTCTGTAAAATTACATAACAGTTGACAAAATATTGAATAAGAAATTATGTTTTGTATGACAAGTATAGACCGCAAATTAGGAGTTACGAGAATAAGGATTGTGACGTCATAGTCTATGCCCGTTTAATATACCGTATAGCGTTTTCGGGGGGTGCAGATTTCAAATTCCTATAACATCAGAAAAACAATATAAGATTGTTTATGCTGCGTTGCCATTCCTCTGGGTTATATACTTTTGATATTCGTATTTTTGTCAATACACATTTGTAAGTAGATTTCATCATGAAGTAGGTACTAAAGGTAATATTTGATCCTAGACGAGTCGATGGAACTCCTCAACATATCATATCGGCCCACGTATAGTGATTTGAGTATTTTCTGTATAAACCAATGCATTTGATCACGGAAAGTTCATGTGCTTAGGAAATTTGCAAAATTTACATTTATATAGACTATTTTTACTTATTTTACTGAACTCAAAAAATATTTAATGTAACTTATAGGTACAGGTTTTTAAGTCTCCAAACAGTTTACCAGAAGTTTGTTCGACGCTTTACACTAGTTTGTCTGTAACTTTTGTTGCGTTGAATTGCTATTTATCTCGCCTAACTTTATTTTAGTTGTTTTGTATTGTATTGTATCTAATAATAATGGTATCTAATATCCTATCACTGCAATATCACATTTTGTCGATATTTTATACCCACGTTTATTACGCGCTGGAACGTACGTTTCATGTGCTCTGCCTACCCCTTTTGGGAATAAAGGCGGGAATGTATGTATGTATGTATCTAATATCCAAACGAGTGGTATTTTATCGACATTGTACATGTAATATGCCTAAATTGAATAAAAAATAACTTTGACTTTGAATAAGAAATCTTCAAATCTAGTTCAAGGTAGAATTCCTAGTACCCAGGTAGTAGTAGTACCAACATCAACATTACTAATGTGTGCAATAAATATCTAGTTTGAGTTTTCTTTATCTGCAGTAAAGTGTCATATATACCTATAGGTATTGTATAGATAGCTATTACGATCCCATAACTTGTAAGGTAAGGGCAGCCGACCAAAATCTTGGCACTTGGCTTTAATGAGGGTAACCAAGTTACAATGTTTATTGAAACAATTACCGAAGGTACAGTCGGCATCAAAAGTAACTGCAGAATTTACGACTTCAAAAGCTCTTATTCCCTTTTAATAAAGACTTTTGACTTTTGACTTTTTCGTCTTCGTTTGCCCAGTTACTTTCGATGCCCTGACTGTACGAGTGGAGTTGTGAATTTATAATGGGGGCAAAAACTATGGCTCCTTGGCAAACTAAACACGAATTCTGGTCAGTGAATATTAGAACCTGCAGATACTTATTGAACGAGCTAGCGAGGCGAAGTAAGTTGTCCATTACAGCTCGGGCCAAAATTATTTCGTATGTCCTCTAGAGTTCTCAGCTTGCCGAGCCACTTGATCCGCGAGAGTCTCCGTCAAAAAAACGTTCATCACTTTCTAATTTCGTATGTGGGCATTTTTAAAAAATTGTGTACTCGATTAGGGGGCGTTGTTAAAAATTACTGTGTCAGTTTTTATAAACATGAACTTATTTATTTATTTTATATTTATTAATGATATGCACACACGTCATTTAAATATGAAACAATTTAATTTTCACATAATTTGTATGCTTACTTTTCGTCACAATACTGACTGAGTTAATTTTGTTTTACAACTCACGCTTGTTGCTCTCATTTTTTTCTTAATCTATTCCACAGTAGGTACCCACACGTGCCACACTTCGGCCAGTTTTATTACCAACGTCTCTTTGCTACCTTTACTTTCATATTTAGCAACAAAAGATGTTGTAAAATCCCATATTAAGTGCATTTTCGTAATTTTAACTAAAACTAACTATACGACTTGATATAACTAATCACAATATAATTTATACGTCTAAGTCTAAGTGTAATCTCAGTTTCTCTCATACAATATTAACCTTCCAAGAAAAATCAATCGTATCACAAATAGGATTCGAAAACATGTCGAGCGAAATTCAAGAGTCGTTGAAAGAATACCATGACAAATGAATTGGAAATAATCGGATGTGACGTTTTGTATCTAAGTTATGTAAGACGATGTTCCTACGTCGTTGGTAATATTCCCGTTTCCAACAATACCATATTCATATTTCATATTTCATTTATTCATTGTATAGTCATGTATGTACAATAATGCAGGTGTTTGGTTACATTTCAAGAAAGTCTGTACATGACGCCCATGGCGCATTATTCGGCAATAATGTAATACCATATTCGGCAATAGTTTAATCGGATCTGACGTGATGTGATGTATCTAAGTAATGTAAGACGATGTTCCTACGTCGTTGGTAATATTCCCGTTTCCAACAATACCATATTCGGCAATAATGCCGCCGGTGGAATAAAAACTTCAAATGATAAATAAATCGTCCAACATGGCAGGTCTCAGGCAATGCCGCAAGCATTTTAGGGACCTTTGATGCGAACTTGACGCAAAGCGGGATGTAGGTAGTTTTAATAATAATAATCATTTATTTCGGAAGTGACTTTATAATTCGTTAGTAATTAAGGTCTTAAAAGTATGTTAGTGGGTATTATCGGGTCGGGTGTATGCGCCAATAACCTTAGCTACGCTGACGACATGGTTCTGCTGAGCCCCTCTATCATGGGACTGAGAATGCTGATATCCATATGCGAGCGTTATGCCGCACTACACGGACTTAAGTACAATGTGAACAAGTCAGAGATAATGGTATTTAAATACGGCAGGGGACCTGAAGTTGTGCCGCCCGTCAGACTGAACGGGACAGAGCTAAAAAATGTAACTAGTTTTATGTATCTAGGACATATACTGACAGACAAACTAAAAGACGACGACGATCTCGAGAGACAAAGACGGGCCATTGCTATGCGAAGCAATATGTTGGCACGTCGGTTCGCTCACTGCTCTGACCAAGTCAAAATTACTCTGTTCGGGGCCTATTGCCAGGCGTTCTACACTAGTCACCTGTGGTATCATTACACGAAACGGTCGTTCAACAGACTCAGAGTACAGTACAACAACGCGTTTCGTGCGATGCTACGGCTGCCGTGGCGGTGTAGTGCGTCTGGGATGTTCGCCGTGAACAGAGTGGATGACTTTTACGCAATTATACGTAAAAGACACTGGTCCTTTGTCGGGAGAGTGAGCGAATCGACCAACAGTATTGTCAAGGTAGTGTACACGGCATGCTACCTTACGAGTAAGGTGTCTACGCCTCGTCTATAAAACTGTTGCCTGTAATTTTAATTTTTTTATTTTAACTTTTAATTTTAATTTGTCATTGTAAATTTAATGGGTTGATACCTAAATACCAATTTTATTATTTATTATTTATTTATTATATTGCAAATTGTCAGTTGGGTGCCCTATGCAACCTAGCCCAGTGTTTTATTTTATACTGTTTCTTCTCTTTTAAGTAGCTAGTTTTGTATTTTAATGCAATCACATCACATCACACATCATCAGCCTATATACGTCCCACTGTTGGGCACAGGCCTTTTGTCATGTATGAGAGGGAAATGCAATCATTGTTTAGTAAATAAATGTTTTCTAAATAAACATAGAAAATAATAACTTGGGGTCATTCATACATACATACATTATGGAACTAGCCAGTGTACTGTGTGTGAGTAGAGTACCTACTAGACGACGAGATTTAAAAATCAATTGAAATGAACTCTTTTCTCAACTTGCTACTGCTTCTGATCCACAAGTTGTTTTTTATTTTCACGTAACTTTATCTACAAGTATATGATTCGTTAATCTACAGTGACTGTTTCACATTCCGAAATATGTATTTTTTTTTTATTCGCGCGGGTAAAGAGCGCAGCGCATCGAATCGAGGTAACATTCCTGAAAAGCTGGTTGCAAAAGTGTCTTAATGGACACACACAGAGAGAGAGAGAGACAGACACACATAGACTCTTTGGGGGAGGCCTATGTCCAGCAGTAGATGTATTTTGGCTGATATGATGATGATGATGATGATTTTTTATACTAGCAAACGAGGGTCACAACATTTTAGGGACTACGAGCGACTTTACTTGTATGTAGGTAGAATACTAATTTAATAAGCTTTTGCACGTGCGGTGTACAACCGTAAAGTTTCGCTACCTATTAAATATTAATCGCCTGGCTCATACATAATGTTGTACGTTTACGACATAGTTGGACCACTTGAAGCAAGATTTCACAAGTTCTGGGTTGCTAATAATTATGACAACTAGCTATTGACGGCGACTTCGTCCGCGTATACTCTAATCCTCTAAAAGGATTAATTCAACTCGAAATTTCGATCAAAGAGGAATACTTAAATATTATCCGCGACCTCTGGAATTCGTCCATCGCTCTTATCCAACTGAGCGACTGTGGCGACGAATCTTTCAATCCCTTCCACTATTCTAATCACACCTTAGGGAGTCTCGTAATGACATTAGTAGTAGCGAGTTTAGAATTTCGTTAGTATTCTATCATATTTGCACGTTCTATAGGTATTACCGGTGTTGCTATTTACACGTTCCTTGGCTCGACAGCACACCACCACTCCCGGCAACGGTCGGACAACTACTGCCCCCCACTCCGGTCATCATGACGTGACGTATGCGCACGAGATAAGGATAGCAATACACTACAGAAGGGATTGAAAGATTCGTTTAGAATTTCGTTAGAATACGTTTTTGCTATTAAACTTATACTTATAATTTAATTCAATTCAAATATGCTTTGGGACTTCCAAAGAATCTTTCGCTCCCATTTTCAACCCTTTAAGGGATTATATTTATGGGTTAAAAACTATCCTATGTCCTTGCCAGGGTCTCAAATATCTCCAAACCCATCAAATCGGTAGAATGGTCGCTCTTTCAAAAAATTAAGAACCTCCGCAATAGGGTTAAAAATATACCTTAAAACTCGGCGACAAATCTTCAGGTGGCGCTACAAAATGATCTTTGATATATTCACCGTTTGGTATCATTTGTTTGCCCTGGCATTTCGCCAAAATAAGAAACACAAGCACTCGCAGTAAACACATGGAGGCATAACACCGAGGATAAACGAGTTATGCGAGGTAATTGGTTATTTGCGAATAGATAAGACATTAATGAAATGAATCAATTTCTCGATGATATTAGTTACAACGTATATACAGAATCTTCAAAGTTAGACACATAACTGCATTCTGATTTACTAGTTACTTGGATCAGCTTTGTCTTGTGTCCTCAGGAGATAACATGACAGACTATCTTACACTTAAAGAAGGTCCTCTATAATTGAGGAGTTCCATAGGTCATTTGTGGTCAACATCCTGAATTCAACGTCAACGTCATCTCGTTTGTTGTTTCCGAGAATAAATTCACGACTTTCTGTATTAGAAAACACTGTAAATGCGTGCCTATAGTATAAGTACCTACTTGAGGAGCTTCCTCAATTCCTCATAGATCCTACCATCAATTTTCACCAAATGTAAGTATATGGTTCAGCAGATACCTCCTTTTGAACAAAACAAGTCTAAATCAGTTTCCATGGTAAAGAATTATCGCCTAACATACATATAATTACATAAATAACCTGGTAAAAGTCGCGAGAGTCACGGTCACTTTGGCACTCTTTGGGGGAGGCTGTACCTACAGCAGGGGACGTCTTGCGGCTGATATGATGATGATTATGATACATAAATAAACATGGAAAAGAATCGAGAACGTCCTTTCTTCTATCGAAGTTATAAATAGAATTCCAGTCAAGTAGCTGAAGTGGAAATTTAGCAGACGTACAGGCTTTCACAGGTCATTAATGCTTTTATTTGTCGTCACCGCGGGGTCAAAGGTCACTGTTTATCACCTGACCATTAAGTCTTTACGACCTTTACTACTCCGACTGCAAAATACGTAACGTAACTCGTCTACTTCATATGCCGTGGGCAAGTGGACCTTAACGCGTATGTTGCTCGCGCCGTCGCGCCATAATAAGACCACTGTCGCATTTTGATTAGAGCGTCATTACCTAGAGGCGAAATAGAACGCACTAAAGTCCCTTTTCTCAAACATGCACTGAAATGTCGTCATTACGTGCGTTATAACAGGCTTCAAAGTGTCAGGTTTCGGGTGGAACAACTCGAGAGAAATGTAAAGGAATTTCATACAAAATTGAAGGCTCAGACCAGAAAGTGATTTCTTGGAGATTTTTTATTTATTTCGTTGCATGTTTGAGAAAAGCACTATACATACCTCGACGTGAAAAGGGTTTGCTAGCCTCATAACTATCCGGCTTCGCTTCGCTCGGTCGTCTATACATATTGTGTACTCGGCCGGCAAAGCCTTACTTCCCGGCCTCTGTGGTAATGTGCTATTTTAATCAGCACTACACATGTTTTATTATTTTATTCTTGTAATAAACGTATCAGTGGCACACATTTTCCGATCCATAAAGTGATCAAGTTTATGTACATTTTACGATGACAATTGTAACGGAATAATAATGGATACGAGTTAGAACTTAGACATAAAACTAGCCCAGCTAGCTAGCTAGAAATATCTTCAGTGTTTTGTCAGCAAGTAAACCTGTCGGCCTAAAGGCAGTCAATTGCTAAAGTGCTTTACTGAAATAATAAATAAATAAATAAATAATAGCAGCGGAACAAACGGTGGCAAAACCGACAAGGCTGACTTTTATTAAGGCGACCGTTTCAAAAGTGTCAGGCCAACCTTAAAAAATTAAATTAACATTCATTTATTTCAAGTATCACAAGGCTAATAAAAACCGGACTTTTTCATTTTCATTGGCCAAAAAAATTTAATATAAAATTGAAGATTTATATTAATTACATGAAATTAAATTGTCATTAAGTATATCATTATCCTAAATAATTATAATAATCATTATGGTATATTTATAAATTCCTGCACAAATTTTTTTGATCACTTTATCCATATTTTCACATACTTGTGTTAGGTCTTTAGTTAATTGATACGGAAATAACGCATAGAATTCCGAAACTTTTGATCTTTTCCCACAGAGAGGTAATCAAATAGAAATCCAATCATGGGGGCAAAGTTGCTCAACCGAAATTTGCCTCTATTGGCACCATACTGTTTAAGACATTGTAACTAAATGCATGATTTTATAATTAGTTCTTTTAAAAACCTCGCTTTCTGTGAATTAGAAGATGCGAGAGAGATATGGGCGGATTTCAAATCGGTCTTTCTCTCGGCTTGTCCTTTGCTGGGGCAGCTTGTTAAATCTTGCTCAAAAATAAACGATCGAGTTATAAAGGAGAGGGTGCTCCGCATAGCGCGTTTACTCAGTTTTGCTGCAGTTTTAAAACAAAGCCGTCTGCGCTGGCCAGGGCACGTGCAATGGATGGAGCCTACTCGTTTGCCACCTAAACTCTCCTGAGTGGAGTAGCTTACCTACGCAAAGCGACCGGTGGGGCGCCCTATGTTGCGTTTTAAGGATAGGTCAAAACCTGACGTGCTGTGTCCTTCAATCTACTCCCATGAACTGGGAAAACCAATCACAGGACCGAGCCCTTGGAGAAACACACTTTATGCGGGTGTGACACTACACGATATCACCTGGCCCCGTATCATTGGCGCTCTATCTTGTCACTTACGGCCCGGCCACGACTTCGAGCGGCGGCGGCAGCGGTTTTTTTAATCCATTGCGCGTGATCCCAACTAGCCACAGTGTGTTGCGCGTCTCGACCGCGCAGTGAACAGATAAAACGCTTGCCGTGCCGCAATTCGCGCAATGTCGTAGCCGGGCCGATAGTGTGATAGGGCCGATCATGATACAGGGTCTGGTTTGACCTCTTAACCCACGAGTTTCGAGTGTTTGGTTTGGAAGCTACATTGCCACAAAACCCACATGAGATCGGTTATTGTTCTAGAAAATTTTACACCGTTAGGTAAATAGCCAAGTACCTAAACCTCGAAACTGCTAAACATAAATCTCCAAATATCTGATATAAATGAGAGTTAACAAACTCCAGTTAAGGGTTAGTCGCGCATTAAATAGTAATGAGCTAAGGGTAAATCAGGCCTTAATAAATAATGTGGGTGTTTATGGCTCCTTCCAGCTAAAATATTAGCTGGTTTGTATGTATATATGTGATGAGTATTAGGTATAGAATAAGACATGTACACTCTTGGATACTAGCTTTTGCCCGCGACTCGGTCCGCGTGGAATTCGATTATATTGTAGCTCCATTCCAGCATCCCTTAGGGGATGTTTTCCGGGATAAAAACTATATTTATCCTTCCCCGGATGTCTATACTCTATACCAAATATCATCTAAATCGGTCCTGCAGTTTAAGCGGGAAGAGGTAACAGATGACACACTTTCGCATTTATGTAGTACGAATTTTAAAGGACTCACTCGGTGTCGAGACCAACAGGTAACGCATTTTACGTACGTTAGGTAGATCGAAACGTCAATTGAGCAATTGTAGATAGTTATTATTTTAAGGATTATAAATAAACAATAGGGGACAATCTTACACGAATTAGCTCCATAGAGAGCTCAATATGCTTGTGTTATGGGTACTAGACGACGGCCATACTACCCACTAAATTGAAATTGAAATTGAAATTATTTATTTGCCTAGATACAGTACAGGGATGTCAAATAGGTATTTCATGGTCACATGTATCTAGCTCGCATGCAAGCGTGCAAATATGAAGATGTCAATTAAATTCTTATAAAAGTTAAAATAAATACAATGTCAAATTTAAATAATATAGGCATAATCATAATAATTGTCAAAGAGGCACAAAAAATAAATTATTTGAAAAGAAAATTATAAAACTAAATACCGTCAATTATAATTATGTATGGTCGAGATACGCCTTTACACTGTAAAAACACCGCTCTAAAAGCCAATTTGTCTAATTGCGTTTAAAGGCGTTTCCCTCTAACATCTTTATTTGCTCTGGAAGGTGGTTATAAATGCAAATACACATATTGAATACGTTCTTCTTGTACATCATTTTATGACTACGAGGGTGATATAAAAGGTTCATTATCTATTACTTACCTACTATTTATTTTTTCTACTCCTGTACCGTTATCTGTCATTTATATAGGCTTTAGCTCAAATACAATGACACCGATAATAAGTCGTCGAAAAACTCTATGCTCTTTGTCCCATAAACGCACACTTTAGTGTACTTTTTTGGTTCATACATTTTCCATAAAAGCACTGTTTACCACGATGTCAAATCATCTAACTTTTTTTAATCAGCCACTATATTGCAGTGGTGCCAACTTCATAAGCAAAATTTTCGAAATAAAGAAGTTTTAATTACCATCAAATATTTGTAAAAAATAAATTATTTACTATAATAAAAATAAATGATCATGTATTGTGTGTTAATATACATATTTTACCAATTATTGGTATTATTTATAAATATAAACCGATCCGATTCGGTTCGGATCCGGATTCAGTTTGGTTCGGATGACAAGTGCAAGGAAATTAAAAACAAAACAGACCATAAACAAGAGGTGTCAATGTGTCATATTTCTAATTTCCCACCAAAGTTCCAGTTCAAAATTAAAAGACGAAATGTGATAACTATTCGTTATTAATAACATAATAACTTACTTAAGATTTGATTCGTGTTTGTGAAGTGAAGAAAAATGTGTACGTTCCTTTTAAAATGGACTAAGAAGAAAATAACTGCACCGCTGAAGAAATTGCGTGAGTAGTAATAGAACTAACGGAAAAATTACTGCCTTAAAAGTCAAATGCTATTTATTTAAAATTAGTCGTAGAAAAAGTATTGTATGCAACGGTGTATAACTTGGTCTTAAAACGCTCGTGGCGTCTTGAATTGCGATGCTCGCCAAGGCTCGCATCGCAACTCACGACACTCGCGTTTTAAGACCCTACTTATACAGCAGTTGCATAAAATACTATAATCGTATGGCTTACATTATTTTGGCCTTTTTTAAAATGTGTCACTCTTTAGTACCACCCACGGGACACGTGCAGGGTTGTTGTAGGTGGCTCCTGCGGACGCGAGTAACAGTTGATACACCCTGTATAGAGAAAATGTTGTTGCTTTGACTGCTTTATTTGCAAAACGCAAGCGGAGCCGCGTGGGCAGCTATTATAATAATAACACAAGTTACTATTCATTAAACGATACAGAGAGAAAGAATATAATGGAAAAATAAACCACTTTCTCGTTCGTTTCTCTCTGTATCATATCGTTTAAAATATGATCGAAGTAACTCCCTCGTTAAAAATAACAAGAAACAAAATATTTAAATAAATAATTTGTTTCGTTAAGCAAGTATATAAGTTACTCTATTAGTACCTACAATCCGTTAAGATTAATTGACCTAGCATATTATTATTTTTTAGACTATATTTCTCCGTCTATCTAGGATGTTTAAGGCATATTTTTCAATTTAAAAATAGTTTTCCTAGAAAAAAATCTAATCTGACAAAACGAAGACAAGGTGTTTTTTTTCATTTATACGGCTTGAAGGAAAAATCCACATTATTAATGCGAAAGTTTGTCTGTAAGCCTGTCTGTCGGTCGGTTACCTCTTCACTTTTAAATCGCTGAACCAAATGAGTTGAAATTTGATATGAGGATAGTTTGGATTCCCGGAAAGGAAATAGGATGGTTTTTTATCCCGGAAATCATTCCCTTAGGAGATGAAGCTGGGGGTAAAAAAATATGGAGCAACGATATAAACGAGTACAGTCGCAGGTATAAGATATAACTACAACTTAGAAACGTTGAAGAACCCCCGACATTTTTATTTCAAAGTCCAAAATCTCAAAAACGGCTGAACAGATATTCATGAAACATGGCTAAGAACACTTGGGATAAAATTACCTGTGACATAAAAAAACCGCATCCAAACACGTTAAACTTATAACCCTCTATTTGCGTCGGGGGTTAAAAACTATACTGTGTGTTACCGGCATGCGGGCTTTTCTTTAAGTAGGGTAAATTAATGGAGTTCTTTAACTCATGACCTTAATACAGATAATTAACGAAAATTCCGACTTCATACATTTTCTAACAAAATTTAAATTGCCAGCAATGTACAGCAAAGTAAATTGACAAGTAAGTGTAAATAAATGACAGCTCTTCATACTTTGTTTAGTACGGCGTCATACACCTAGTCCATTGAAGGTTTGTGTTTTGGAAAATTAATTGCGCAGTTGTTTTACATAATTATTATTAGCAAATACATGCAAACGATTGCTAACGGAGCATATTATTATCAGTTTTAATAAAAGCCCGGGTGCTGGTGCTGGCACACAGTATAATCACAACCGTCATAAACTCAGAACTTTATAAGTTAGCAGGGAAATAGTGATCTATGTACTATTCTCTGCGTTTACGTACTAACTTTCCTTACTCTGCCCGTATTTACTTAAACACTTTTGTACTCTTCACTAACTGTTTGAACTAAACTACGGCTCAAAGAGTCGCAATTAGGGGTTGCAGCAAAGTACAGGAAAAGACGGGTAGTGAACATAGTGTATAAGGGAAGACAGAGGTTCCAATGTCAAGAAACTAGAAGATACGAAAACAGCATTTATTAACTTACATATCATACCTACTAGGGTAGCCTAAGAAATACATAGTTTTAGTGTATATAAGTAGTATGTTAAACTTTGACATAAGCAGTGATCGTAACTTTTATAGCATTTTTGGTGCAGCCACGTGTTGTTAACGGAATAGCAAAGACAATATGAAATCAAAACTGTTAATTAAACTTAATATTAACGTTATTAACGCCAACTAAGCATTAGGATTGAAATTCTTTATACCAATTCCATTAACAACACTACCCTGCACCATAAATGCTAGAACAGTGACGATTACTGGACATAAGCTACTCGTACTGATATGACATAATGAGTAACCGAGGGGTAAGGCGTCTGCCTTACTACCCCTATAGAAAGTCTTTTCTATAGGGGTAGTCACGTACCTAACGTTTTGAACGCGCGTTAGGTAGATCCAACTGTCATTTCTCCATATAAAAATTGACATTTAGATCGACCTAACGTTTTGAACCGCACTGTAGGTACCGTTCGGCTACATGAGCCAATGTTTCTTATAATCATACGAACCACATACGAACATTGCAAATTAAATATAATCTTGTAAAAGTAAATATATGGAAGTTTTTAAACATTATTGATAATCGGTGGGCACCTAATAGATGCGCTGGCATCGGTAGTCTTCGGGGATTGTGCCGCTCATCACTTACAACTCATCTAATTACGAAAATATTTGTAAAAAACATCACCTCATTCCACTAGATAAACGTCGTCAGATTGCAGATATTACTTATTTACTTAGTATCTTAAATGGTAACATTGATTGTCCGGAATTACTAGCTAAGCTCTCCTTCAATACTCCATCTAGGTCCAAAAGATACTTCCCTCCCCTCTCAATTCCATTTACATCACGTAACTATAGAAAAAATAGCTTTTTATTACGAGCTGGTAAAAGCCTAAATGAACTAACGAAGAAGCGGGATATTGACGTTTTCAATAGCAACATCACAACTATAAGACGGATTTTAACAGACGAGTTCTTCAAGTGAGTGAGTCGCATGTGACAGCATGTTACTGTAACGGTTTATGTACATATCACTTAATAATTAATAAGCTCTGTTCCTTACATAGGTATTCATTTGTATGCTTGTGGGTAACACGTTGTAAAATTTAGTGCTAACCACCAATTGTTTGTTAACCTGTTGCTACTGGTGGGAACCTCTAATTGGCTCTTTGTTACTTAATTGATATAACTTGCTTATATTATTACTTTGAATTGTTAGCTGTTGGCTCTCCGAAAATAAATAAATAAATAAATAAATAAATACGTCTGGATCTAGATTTGACAAAGGTCGCTCGGGGATTTGAGAAAATATGGCGGGAATCTTGAAAAGGCAATATTTATATAATTCGCTTTTGCTGTTAGCTCGTAAGGCCCAACATTATTAGGCGATCACAATAGATCAGCGATGGTCGCAGTGATATTAAGGGCTCTCAGTCCAGAAGCCACTACCAGAATAATAATAATAAAGGCCCAACATACACATTTTTGCTAAGGTAATTTCAATCTTAGTACGTCATTCTATATAAAATTAGATTTTTTACGGACAAATTCGTCTAAGTTTCTTCGTGTATTCAGGATATCAATTGGAAGTATTGTACTAATTTTACTGAAGTCGATCAGTAAGCGACTTTCAAATATAACTTTTTTTTGTTTAAAAGGATTTTTTTTTGAAATCTCGGGACGTTTATCCCGCGATTTTTATAATTTTATCCATACTATATACTATATTATACTATATACTTAATATTATAAATGCGAAAGTGTGTCCGTCTGTCTGTCTGTCTGTTACCTCTTCACGCTTAAACCGCCGAACCGATTTAAGTTAAAATTGGTATAGAGATAGTTTGAATCCCGGAGAAGGCCATAGGGTAGTTTTATCCCCGAAATCACTCCCTAAGGGGGTGAAATGGGGGTGAAAGTTTGTATGGAGCTGCGATATAAACGAGTTCCACGCGGACGGAGTCGCGGGCAGAAGCTAGTATGAATGAAATATGTTACAGTTGCATGGAATAATGCTACCTGCTTCTACAGGTTTAACATACAAGCTCTACAATAAAACCCAAGGCAAGGGTGATCATTTATTGTAACAGCTGATATTTGACAGCCTCCATCCCGGTACAATAAACGTCAATGATGACAATATGATGACTAAAACTGTAGTCCCGTGCATACCCGAGTGCCAAGTGACATAATAATGACGCATCATCATTATCATCAATTTGCCGGCGTATTGTCAGCACGTCACTTTGGGTTCCGGCGGGTCATAGGAGCTATGACTTCGCGTCACTAAATGTAACGTAGGTACATACAGACATTAATACATGTGGTGAGTACTATAAGCCAGGGGTTGGCAACAAGCGGCCCGCGAGACCCTTGCTGCCCGGAAGCCAACCTGGCTGTTTTGTATGTAAAGGTCGTTAAATTCAGAATTTTGGAACTGCCTTATAAAGTCACAACATATGCCCTTTGTTGCTAAAAGGTTGCCGACCCCTGCGATGGGCCAGTTACGGAATATGAGAAGCTTTTCGGAAACTGCCTGTTTCGACTTAGTACTTAGTACCTAAGTCAATAGTACCAATGAGTAGGCCCCTGATTCTGCTACTTTTGAAGGAAAATAAGCCGAATTAGCTTTTGGATCCCAAGGAATTTTGAACGGCTTGAAAGGCTTAGGAAGTGACCCTGCTTACAAATCTGACGGTCCAGATATGGTATAAAGAGTAACACAACCATACTTGTCTAAACATATATGTTTAAGAGCCGGTTATTCCAAAATGTAAGGTTGAAACATGGAATTGAATGATCTTTGTATCTCACATATTGGAGTAGGAAAGTTACGCTGGATTTCACTTTGTGATCCTGTTCGCCACAGATTTATATCATATCCTAATCGTGTCAGATAAATAAACAGCCTTATCAGGCAGTATGCCTATAAAATGTATTGCTAAGAGGCATGATGGTTAGGTGAGGTATGGATGGAGCTTACTTTAACAAGCGGAGCGGGAAACAACTCTAGGTTATCGGAGTATACACACGGCGACGGCACGGAACACGGCGTATATACATACTCCAACTAGCACACTAGCGTTAAAATAACCCTTATATAATTCTTATATCGGTTCCAGCCAAATGTTAAGGTGTTAAGAATGCCTGTAAAAAAGGTGTTAGCGCATGCTCTAACACCCTTATAACCACGAAAGAGGCCCACGTCTTACAGGTAAAGGTGTTAGAAAGCCTGTAGAGCAGTGTTATCTGACTCCCATAGTGTTGACCAACGCTCTACAAACACCGTAGTAACGCTCAAGGTGCTAGCTGAGAGTGTTATAACACTCTTGCGCTCACCCCAGTTTCAAGTGAGCATCTTACTCTTTTCTTTACTATAAAATTTCGCTGCGCATAGTTATACGATTATTAACCGCGTATATTAACGAATAACAAGTAATTCTCTACTGTGACCGAAACCATCATGAAGTGTAAACTCTGTAGTCAACCGGGAACGGATGTTGTGGACTGTGGCGGCTGCCGAGGTCAGTTTCACTTTGCCTGTATTGGCGTACCCGAAACCACCTACCGCAAAATGAATGCTGATAGAAGGGCTGGAGTACGATGCCCACAATGTCGTGCTAACCAGCAGGATTCTCCGGGCTCATCCGCCATACTGGAGGAGCTTAGAGGTTTTAGAGCGGAATTCAGTTCTACAAAATCGCAAATACAACACATTTCCACCTCGATTGATGCCATAAATACTAAGTGGAACGAGATGGAGACTCGATTCTCCGATCTAGAGGACAGAATAATCGCTTTGGAAGGCAGTGCAAGTGTCCTTTCAAAGTTGCAATCTGAACTCGCAGTCGGGACTCAGACTATTCATAACCTACAAAATGACTTGCACACTCGAGACCAACACGCTCGAATGAACAACATCGAGATATCCGGTGTACCTTTTAAAAAGGGTGAAAATCTTTTAACAATTTTGGACTCGATTCACCAAAAGGTTGGTTTAAACCTAGAAGCAAGTGAAATAGATTCCATACACCGTGTGCGTCGTTTTGCCAACAAAAACACTGGTACAGATGTTCACGGAACCAACTCGGATAGCACCGAAACTGGTGCGAGGATCGAAGGTGCCAGCGCGAAGGAGCCGCGCCCTCCAGCGATTATAGTGCATTTCACGAGGCGGCTGTGCAAGGACCGGCTGCTGGCAGCCGTGCGCGCGCGCCGCGGCCTCACCACCACCGACATCGGCCTGGATGGACCGGCTCTTGCTATATTTCTGAGTGATCACCTCACACCGACAAATAAGATGCTTTTGAAACGCGCTAGGGAACGGAAGGCGCAACTGCATTACACCTATCTTTGGACCCGCGATTGCAAAATTCTCATGCGTAAGAATGACACGTCCAAAATCGTTGGAATAACCAATGAGTCAGATCTGTTAAAGTTGAAATGACTGTATTTTCCGTGTATAATAGATGTATTGCTTTTTATATGCTACTGTATCTCTTTATCTCTGCTAGCAACTGCCAAATCACATTACGCAGGTACCATTATGTATACCCACCCCGTTACTAAATCACTTAATGCCTACAAACTACCAACAAATATTCACCGGCCGCCTGCATGCGCGTTAAAATATTATGCTATGAACGTATTTATGAATAAACACTGTACTTATATGTTTTTGTCTAATACTTATTTGCTATGCCGTCTCTGCCTCAAAATATATCATTGCATTACTGCTGCTAATCTCAATATACCTGCAAACTGCGCCTACTTATTTATATCAATACAAATAAATACACTACTTAATTTCAATGGCATATAAGCTGTTTAAAGGTTATTATCAAAATGTACGGGGCCTACGAACGAAATCCCATACTTTCTTTGCACAAGTAGCTCTAACTGATTACGATTTCATATGTATAACTGAAAGTTGGTTAACATCTAATTTTTACGACAGAGTATATTTTGACGACAGATATATAGTATATAGATGCGACCGGTCGGCAACGGCCAGCGGCGCGGAGCGCGGCGGGGGAGTGATTGTGGCGGTGAAGCGCGCGCTGCTGCCGATGCGCCGGGACTGGCCAGTCCCCTCTCCCGCTCACTCCGAGTGTATCTGGATATCGCTCCCCATGCACAATGATAACAAGCGCTTACATCCTAGGTACCTAAATATAGCATGCGTATACATTCCTCACGGAACAAACCATAAAGACACCGTAAACTCTGTTTTAGACATATCTACTCAACTCGTACTTGACTATCCGGATGATTTATTTCTAATCACTGGGGATTTTAATATCTCCCAGGCTGATTGGGTGGATGCGGGCACGGGCGTGTTATCACTGAATCCCTCTAACATTGAGTTAGTGCAATCTATACGCGAATTCATGGCGCTCAGTAGTTTAAACCAATACAACGATATTGCAAATATTAATAATCGTATTCTTGACCTTATTTTTAGTAGTACTTTGTGCACTGTCAGCAGGTGTAACTTTCCCCTAACCACAGAGGATTCACACCATAGAGCCTTATCATTGTGCTTAGAACTTGACTACACTACCCAAATGAAATCTGCTAAAACATATGTTTACAAATTCCATTTAGCCAATTTTGATGATTTTAGTACCTACTGATTTGAAAAATATAGATTGGGCACATTTTTTTGGTAATTTAAATTTAGAAGGTTGCGTGGCAAAATTCTATACCTTGTTATATAAATTAATAGATAACACGTGCCACGTCGTCCCTCTCGTAACGCTTGTTCATATCCGGTGTGGCACAGCAGATCCTTGCGAAAAATATTGAAAGAAAAAAGAAAATACCATAAGCTATGGAAATGTTACGGTAACCCATTAGACTATGAAAGTTTTAAAAAACTAAGAAAAAGGGCTGACATCATCGAAAAAGAGTGTTACAAAAAATTCATTGAATTTTCTGAAAGCAGAATCAAATTGCATCCTAAATATTTTTGGAATTGTATTAAATCAACACACATCACATCACACATCATCAGCCTATATACGTCCCACTGCTGGGCACAGGCCTCCTCTCATGTATGAGAGGGAATGGGCAGTAGTCCCCACGCTGGCCCAGTGCGGATTGGGGACTTCACATACACCTTTGAATTTCTTCGCAGATGTATGCAGGTTTCCTCACGATGTTTTTCCTTCACCGAAAAGCTAACGGTAAATATTAAATCATATTCCGTACATAAGTTCCGAAAAACTCATTGGTACGAGCCGGGATTCGAACCCACGACCGCCGTTTGATTAAATCAACGTCGTCTAATAAAGGCGTGCCTCAGACAATGTACTATAAAGGAGTTGCATCTTGCGATGGGGTGAGTATATGTAATATGTTTAGTGATCATTTTCAATCTGTATTCGAGGTTTCTGCCATGCCATCGCTGGATATCGGGTCTTTGGTGCCACCATCAAAGCCAGTTCTTAACCTTAATACTGTAAATTTATCTAAGGAAATGGTTCTTAAATGCTTAAAATCTGTTGATGTAAACAAAGGCACTGGCCCTGATAAAATACATCCCCTACTAATTCGTGAATGTGCGAGTGCATTAGCGGTCACTAAATTTTTTTCCCTGTCTATTGCGGAGGGTCAGGTTCCACAAATTTGGAAGAAAGCGTGGATCACACCAATTCCTAAGGGAGCTATAAGTCAAAATATAGAAAAATATAGACCAATTTCGAAATTAAGCCAGTTCGGCAAGTTATTAGAAAAAATCGTCACTAACCAGCTTTCATATGCTGTTCGCCGCCATATCAATCCAAACCAGCACGGGTTTTACAAGGGTCGCAGTGTCGAAACTAATCTTTTGTCCTTTAGTGAAGTGGTTAGCGACGCAATGGATAATAAATACCAAGTGGATGCTGTATATACAGATTATGCAAAAGCTTTTGACAAGGTTTCTTATGATACGCTTCTGTTGAAACTCTGGGCCCTTGGGATACACGGTGACCTCTTTCGGTGGATTAAATCATATGTGGAAAATAGGTTTCAAGCTGTTGTATTGGGAGGCTTTTCATCTGATTATAAGAAAACAGATTCTGGTGTCCCACAAGGTTCCCATTTGGGGCCTTTATTATTTATATTGTACATCAATGATATAACGGAGTGCCTAACTAACTCAAAAGTTCTCAAATATGCCGACGATACCAAAATTTTTAGGGTTATTAAAACACACACCGATTGTATATTGCTACAAAATGACTTGCTCAGTTTCGAAAGTTACTGTGCACGGAATAATTTATTCTTAAATAATGACAAATGCTCAGTAATAACTTTTACGCGTAAAACGCAACCCATATTGCATAATTACAGTCTGTGTGGTGTCATTCTAGCGCGACAAGATAACATACGTGACCTAGGTGTTACAATGGACACTAAGTTTACTTTTAATCTTCACATCGACAACGTATTAAATAAGGCATACAAACAGCTAGGTTTCATACTTCGCGTTGCGAAACCTTTTCGTAGGTCATTGACATATAAGTTGCTGTATAACAGTTATGTCCGTAGTCGCTTAGAGTTTGCGTCGGTAGTCTGGAACCCCTGTTACAATGTACATAAAAATAGGATCGAAAGGCTACAGAAAAGGTTTATTAGGTCACTTGAGTTTCGAGTAGGTGGAAATTACGTGGATTATGCTTCCTCAGCTGAAAGGCACTATTTCCAAGTTCTTTCATTTAGTCGCTCATGTGCCGATTTGCTTTTCCTGTATAAAATACTCAACAATTTTATAGATGCTCCCGAATTGTTGTATAACATAGACTTTCGTGTGCCTCGTAGGACAGAACGTAGTTGCCGTAGAAAACCATTGTTCAGCATTGCAAAAGGTAGAACAAGACAAGCACAAAATTCATATATTAAAAGCGCATGCAAGCTTTACAACGAAAAATGTATGAACGCAGATTTATTTGGCAGTTCGCTAGTGGTATTCAAAAAACAAATTAATTCTCTTCTGAAATAGTGTGTAAAGAAAAAAAAAATAGTATAATAAATGTATATAAAAATTTACATATATATATATTTAACTTCACTTAAACTTTTTTTTTGGTATGTATTTATAACGGTTATAGTGGTTTAATTTTGTAATATAATTGTGAATTCTTTACTAAAATAGGAAACTGTAGGTCTAGTAATATTATTAATGAATAGCTTCTAGCTAATTACTTTGTAAATAATTTAAGACTGTTTGTTTCTGATTAAAATATATATATATATATATATTACTAGGAAATTATGAGACAAATATAGTCTACCGACAAAATGGCGAAGATTGTAGGTATATGTATGTGACAGGAGTCGTATAAATTGAAAGTAAATTAAATTGGACGTGTTTGTGACATTAAGTGAAAACAATCTGCCCTTGTGATTTTACCGTAAGTGTATACCATGTTTCCCATCTCAATTTTAACGCGCCCAGGATTTATCACAGATTTCTAATAAAACTTATGAAGAATAAAATAGACACCTAAAATTTTTATCATTTCCTATTATCGTTTCTTGGCCATTGGCATGTTAAATTAAGTGGCATCCATAGAATGGCAAGAGTAACATAAATAGTGAAGTATTTTGATGTCAAATATTGAATAACAAAAAAAAAAAATAATATTATAATTTGTAGGTTAAGTTCACCAAAACATGTAACGTATAACGTTAACTTTCATTACATACTAAAACATCTTACCAGAATTTTAGAACCTTACTAAACAAGCCTGGGTTCATTCCTTAGTTACCTCGTTGTGTACCTAATCTAACAAACCTATATAAAATCTCCAACAGACAAACAAACTGTCCTCGTATACAGAATCAGTAGATGTTCGTTATCTCGAAGCGGCCCCCTTGCCCTCGCGAGCCGGCGCGGCTCCGGTGTCGCGAGCGCAGCCCTCGTTCATTTCGCATCTCGACTCGCCACGAGTAACGCGCGCCGCTTTGGCCGACCTTATCTCCGCTACTGTGCGGACGTGTCGAATTTTATTAAATTATATTTCTAATGTAACACGGTGAAAGTGTAGTTCCCAGAATTGGGTAAGTGTTGCACAATTACTTATTATTTAGTTGGCTGTAGCAATATAGATCGTAGTTCTAGCTTGTAATTCCTTACAACGGGATTAATACCGTTATCTCGGACTCTGAACCGCCGCGCCCGCGTGGAACGTTCCAGAGTCATTAGAAGTCTTAGAATAGGAATGTAATCTTTTTAATAATTAATTTAATCTGTGAACTATAGGAGTATAGTGTCAATTTGATCCCGTGATGATTTTCTGCACTTTAATTTAGTACTCACTCGTTAATCTTAGGCTAGTTAGGTGCATGTAATCGTCACGTGTTACCTAATTAACTAATTGTATAGGTAACACTATAGCGATATAGCTTGCTTATGATTTTAATAATGTTGTTATTGCTCCTCATTTACAATGTGGAAATTAATTATTTTTGTTCCTAATGTGTAGGCACGTGTTAATTCTAGGCACATGCCACTGCCACGTGTAACCTAATGCCTAATTCGCATCAGTAGTGCTATAGTGATATAGTGTGCTGCTAATTGTAAATAATTTTAATGTTAATGCTTTAATTTCCGATGCGGAAATTGAGAATTTCCGCTACTTTTGGTTCGCCGCCACGTGTTACTGCCTGCTTCGCTTTGTACTAAGCCTGGGCTACTATTTTTAACAAGTTATGTTTAAATAAACCTTGTAATTATATACAAATTTATAATTAACTTCAATTAATTTAGAAAAGGCTTTCCACCATGTCAATCTTCCACGATAAATCATTTCCCAAACGGAAATTCATGTGAATCAGTTGAGAAACTTCTGCTAACGCGCCACGCTATACAATTGCACTCCGCCGGCTTTGCTTTTGCATTTTCCTTGTCGCATTACAATTTAAAGAAATTAATTACGTTGTAATACAACCCCTAAATACATAGAAATAGACTATAAATTATATCCAAACACTTTTGAATGGATTTAATTCAATTTATTAACAATTAATTAAATAATTAATTGGTAATAAATTTAACTAACTTTTCGGAAATTGCTGAATCACGCTTGGCAAATGATTCTCGCCCGCCCTGCTTGCTCGCTCTGTACCTGGACTGCACCACCATCATACTAGACTGCTCCTTGCCCCACCCCTTGCGTTAGCGCACACTAACTTGTGTGGTCCAGGGCGAGGATGTGTACCCTTTTTAATCATAAACGTGGACGCGTTCCAGGAGCTACCTTTACCCTTGAAGACCGAGGCAGATGCTCCCCCAGGGAGTAAACAAGATGGAGACCCCTGGCGCGTGAAGCTCTCCCGGCACCTGGCTGCGACTTAGGGGAGCTCCCGTCGCACCACCGCTTCCAGCGCGCCCACCTACCACCTCGGGCCACCCGCCGTCTCCCGCCGTCCAGCTGCGCACTGCGAGGGGAGTGAGGGTAACCAGAAGGACCGACCACCCCTCAAACAGACCTGGCGCCTAGCCACAGCCCAGCCTAGGCAAACGAACCACCTCTATACGTTATTTAATATATTTTGTGAAATCTTATAATTTTTTTATTTGCTCCGTGGTAGGTACCATCTAGGAATACCCATTCACGTGACAAATTGGCGCCCATACGTGTAATTTTTTAGGTCTTTCGGGTTTTGGTCTGTTTGAGGTTGGTATATTCTTCTAAGCATTCTGGTGTTGGTGTCGTGTGTGTGCACGTCGCAGCTCTTTACTGTTTCTTGACGGGCTGTTATATTTTCTAAGCCTTTCATTATATGTGTAATTGTTTTTTTTTCTTCTTCTTAGGTTTTAATTTGTAAAGCTGATTGTTAAACTTGTGCAACATTTATCAACATTCCTCGGTGTAACTACATCTTTATAGGCATTTTTTTTCTTGTAGTAAATATTACTGCAGACATCCCCGTGTGGTGTCGGGTTAGAATAGCACCACCCCATTTCTTCCTGTGGGTGTCGTAGAAGTCGACTAAGGGATAGGGTTTTAGTGTGTTGTGGAGGACAGGCTAGCAACCTGCCACAGTTCTGTCTTGTACCCTAATATTGCTGCACGTAGGACTGTAAACTAATAGTTAGCGTGATTGTCTTAGACTAGGTAACTTATAATTATACTTTATTACTAAAACTTAAAATTATACTTACAGTCCTGCCTAAAGCTTAGTATACTCAGTGATTTCGTTAACTTTCAATTATTATACTCGGAAAAGCTTAAACCTTGATTTCACGTTACATTAAATTGGTTAAATTTAATTTTGATAACATGGCACGGCCTATCAAATACTTGCAACTAACTAAATCAGAGCTACTATACGAGGTAAGAATTCGTGCGGAGGAGCCTAAGGACAGAGTTGAGGATTTAAGGCAACAAATTTCCAAGCTTTCAGTCATGTACCCTGCTGAAGAGGTTCTTGACTCTTGTTGTGAGTTTGGTGAGGATATAGCTGCCATTAGGGTCACATTAGCTAAAACGGCGATAAATCTCGCTTCACTTCAGTCGGACCCTCACCAGAGGAGCCTCTTCGAGCGTACACATACCTATCTGAACCACATTTATCATAGGCTGAATAGGATTTCATCACCTGAACTCGCAGAAGATCAGACCTTGTGGCGCGAAACCAAGGAATTTTATTCCGAGCAATGGTCGAGGTTTCAACAAATTCTTAAGATTGTCGGTCCACTCTCTCTACCTGAAACTCAGGAACCTCGGGCTGCTGACCCTCAAGTTGAGTCTGCCCCAAACCCTACCGCACCTGCAGGTGAGGATATAGCGGCAACGCTCGCGGATTTGAGATCTCAAAGCGCTGCTCTTAAGACTATAAAGGTAACTTGTGACAGAGGTCTCAGCTCTGAGATCTCAAAACTAAAGTATTGTACAAGTTCTTGGTGTTTAACTTGTTAATTTTTGTATCAGAAGGAAAGTCACTGATGTGGTTAAAAAGAATGTTTATTAAAAGTTTCACAAGTTGTTCTATGAATTTACACTTAAATTCTGAAGGTCACACTTCCTTACTCAAGAGTGAATTTACTTATTTACTATGTGGAATAATGGACTAAACCGGACAAGTCGAGAGGCGGGGAACAACTAGTGCGAGCCGCGCACTCCGCGCCTGGCGGCTTGTACGTTTTGTGCCACATAGGCAAAACGTGATATAAACATGTGCCCTACAATATTCCTCCCCAATTTTTGGGACAAAAATTTTACACAATAATAAAACTTCATATCAAACAGTATGAATAGCTTAGTATCGCATCGCTGCCGGGGTGAGACCTGCTTTATAGTTGTAACTCAATATCTTACTCAGGCTGTTTTGCGTTCACCGCGCTCGGACGGCAATACTACGAATTCATACCGATGGAATGTAACACTGCAAAAATGAACCTTAATGACAATGTTTCTTCGGTAAAATAGAAATGTTAAAAAAAACTGAATGACAACATTTAAATACCTGTTGCTGCATTATGTAAATACGCTTTTTTTTATAATAAACATATGGGAAATAAAAACACTGTGTTTACCTTAACGTACCTACAATAACTTTCACACAATACACAAAATACCTAAGGTCACTTGCACAAGGGAAATTATGAAACTCTATCTGCAGACTACGTTAACAAACTGTTGTTGGTTGCCCTGCTTGGGGCGGCAGGGTCTGGACTCGGACCACTGGTGTCGACCACCCTGCGGCTCCTGCTTCCTTCCGTAACCAGTTCCTGGTTTTCTTCACACAATGTCGTCGCATCGCGAGTAAAATGCTTATTGTTATCAAACTTGCAACAACAATTAAAATAATTGACATGGTGTTCAATCGCGTTTCAACTTGGGTAACATTAGATACCACTTGAGCCTGGGCTATAACTTCGTTATCGTCGTGTTTACTTTGACCGTAGCCCATAATGAACTTTAGCAATGAAATGTTTCTGTGGAATGAAATTATGGTTGAAAACAGTTCCTTAAATATCACGAATATATTCTAAATTGGTTAATAAGCAACATACTTTTTCTTGTGCAATGACTTACAAAGCAAATCTATGTACCTATACATAATTGTTAAACGTGCGCTTTTAATGGCCTGATTGCATTTAAACAATAATGTGTAACATAAGAAATACATTTGGACAAATTGACTTATGTTGACCTTTTGGTCGGTAATCGTACTGTACTAAATCTAACATTTATAATACACAAGTAAATAATATGAACCATCTTTTTGTATTCCTAAAACTATATACCTAGGCTGAGTACGTCATAACCTACGAGAATTCCTCATTAAAACGAATCGGTCGCCGAACGACTCGACCGCGCCTCGTCGTTCGGGGAATCGACTCTAAGTTCATGTCACTAGAATGCAAATTCGTCTGAGAGTCGGTAGTCGGTTGGTCCGTCACTGTGTCGCTTGTGTCATTTAATAGATATGCAGGTTTCAAACGATCTATTGAGATATTAGCTGTGCGCTCTGGGAGTTTGATTCTATAAACTTTATCAAAACGTTTAATCACACGGTAAGGGCCATCATATGGTGATTTTAACGGACGCCTAACAGTGTCGTCTCTAACGAAAACATGACTGCAAGTTTTCAAATCTGGATGTACAAAGAATGTTCTAGAACTACTATGTGATTTTAAAGCTGGCTTGAACTTACTTATCGTGTGACGAATTCTTTCGACCAGACTGCTGTCGTCACTTACCTGAGTTTCTGTGACGTCGTAAAAATCGCCGGGCAAACGTAGGCTTTTCCCGAAAGTCATCTCGGCAGCGCTGACGCCATTGTCGCTTCTCAATGCTGCGCGAATACCTAACATGACTGATGGCAACTGATCTACCCATGATGCATCTTCTAAACTAGCTTTTAAAGATGCTTTCATTGATCGATGGTGACGTTCAATTAAACCATTACTTTGAGCGTGGTAAGGTGTTGTCCTAAATTTCCTAATTCCCAAAATCTTCAATAAACTAGCAAACAAACTACTTTCAAACTGCCTGCCCTGATCGCTGGTGAGTTTGAGTGGACACCCGTACCTAGTTATCCAACCATCGTAGATGCTCTTTGCTACCGTTTCCGCGGTAATGTCCTTTACCGGAAATGCCTCGGGCCATCGCGTCTTCCTGTCTATAACTGTTACGCAATACCTATACCCGTCAACTGTGGTAGGAAGAGGCCCGACAATGTCAACGTTGATATGTTCAAATCTGTCCGCTGATGGATACTCACTAAACTCTGACAGAGTGTGCCTAGTTACCTTAGCGCGTTGACACTGTATACAACATTTTGCCCATAAACCTACATCGCGGTTCATTCCTGGCCAAAAAAATCTATTGGCAATCATTTTCCTAGAGGTATTGACCCCCGGATGACTTAGATTATGCACGGAATCAAAAGCTATTTTCCTGAACTCAACAGGTAGATAAGGTCGAATATGGCTAGTTGATATTTCGCAATAGATCGACTTATCGCTTGTAGGCAAAAACACTTTCTTGAAAGTCAAGCTGTTGTTTGTGTTCGCTGTCTCGCTTGCAACATAGTTGTCACGTTCCTGTGCCTCAGCTAATTCTTTGTAATCTATACATGTAGGACAGGAAATGGTCTCGACTCGGGACAAACAATCAGCGACGATGTTATTCTTACCTTCTACGTATCGAATGTCCGTAGTGAATTCGCTTATGAATAACAACTGCCTAGCTCGTCGTGGCGTTTCTTTGTTGCTATCTACGTTTTTAAATGCATAAGTTAAAGGCTTATGATCTGTGAATATAATTAAAGGTTGCCCTTCGAACATTTTTCGGAAGTATCTAACAGCTAGGAAAATACCGAGAAGTTCTCTATCGTAAGCACTATATTTTTGCTGAGCGCTAGTCATCTTTTTCGAAAAGTATCCTAAAGGTTTCCATGAATTACCTACCCTCATTTGAAGTACCCCCCCTACGCAATAGTCTGAAGCATCGGTCATTAACGCTAAAGGCGCATCTACACGGGGATGAAACAACGTAGCCGCATTTGTCAAGCTAAGCTTACATTGCTCAAAAGCTTCAGTTGCCTCCGGGGTCCACTGAATTGGAGTCTTATCCCTCTTCTTGCTATTATGCAAGTATTTGTTGAGCTCCTTCTGGTATGTTACTGCGTGTGGTAAATGCGCACGATAAAAATTTACCATACCTAAAAAACGTCGTAGGTCCTGGATGGTCTGTGGTTTCGCGAAGTCTGTGATCGCCTGTACTTTCTCTGGTAACGGTCTGATGCCTTCTGTAGAGACCTGGAAACCTAAGAAATCCAGCTTCGACTTACCGAAACAGCATTTCGACACGTTAATGGTGATTCCAAACTGGTTTAGCCTCTCGAAAACCGTCTGGAGGTGACGCTCGTGCTCTTGTTCTGTGTCGCTAGCTATTAAGACGTCATCGATATAACAAAATAGGAAGTCTAAATTTGGAAAAACGGTCGGATTCATAAATCTCTGGAAAGACTGTGCAGCATTTTTTAATCCAAAGCTCATTTTTGGGAATTCCCATAAGCCGAAAGGAGTGATTATGGCTGACTTTTCCACGTCTTCATCAGCTATAGGTATAAAATGATACGCTCTATTTATATCTAATCTCGAAAAGTACTTTTTTCCCGATAAAATATATGTAAAATCCTGTAGTCTAGGGATTGGGTATCTGTCTGGTTTCGTAACTTCATTTAATCGTCTATAATCTCCACATGGGCGAAGTTCGCCGTTCTTTTTTGGAACAACGTGCAACGGACTTGCCCACGGGCTCTTAGAAGGTCTACATATACCTAAATCCTGCATGATTCTAAATTCCTCCTTAACTTTCTTGTAACGATCGGGAGGGAGTGGGCGTGCTCTTGCAAAAATTGGAGGACCTCTAGTCTCTATATGATGTCTTACACTATGGCTAGGCGGTTCTCTAAAGGAAACTGGCTTGGTAATTTCCGGGTACTTACTTAACAATGCATGAAAAGGATGGTTCTCATCTACAGTTTTAATTGATGGGTTCTCACAATCTACTATTGAGGCAATTACATTTAAATTAGTCACATTATCTATCAATTTTTTTGACTTGAGGTCTACAAGAAGGCCATATCGTGTCAGAAAATCTGCACCCAGAATTGGTTGTTTTACATCAGCTATAATAAACGACCACCGATATGCTCTCCTTAAACCGAGGTTAAGTTCTAACGTCTTGGTACCGTAAGTTTTAATTTCCGAACCATTAGCTGCGTACAATTTGTAATCTGAACTTTCACCAATTGAAAACTTATTCCTTACCGGAAGTACAGAGACATTAGCGCCAGTGTCAATCAGGAAACGCATACCTGACCTTGAGTCTGTCACTGATAGGCGGTGCGACGGCGTGACAGTACAAGCTTCCGCCACTTCTTGTACTCCTTCTAGTTTTCCGAAGACCTGTTCTTCCACGCGCATGGTGGTACACAACGTTGCGCCTTCTCTCTATATCTGTAATGGTATGAACAGAGCCAATCAGCGCTTTCAGGCGTTCTCCTGGTGTTGCTCCTTCCTCGCGATCGTGATGTGGAACGATACCGGTTGCCTCTCGAACTTGATCTTCCTCGTTGCTGACACCGATGACAGTCGGTCTGCTTTTCCCGCTGTTCCAATCCTGTCACTCTGGTATTCATCTTCTCGATACTGGCTAATATGGCTGCAATATCTCCTGGTGATGTACTCCTGCCGCGCGAAGATGTGGCCTGCACTTCCGCCACGTGAGGTGTTGGGCGTACTGCCTCCAGTACCTTGTCGGCAATGGCCGCCAAACTGTCCAAATTCTGGCTATCTGCGACAGCCACTGCAGCTCTCGCCGCCTGTGGTAAATGGTTCTGCCACAATATGCAAAGCGTCTGATCGGGCACCTTGCCCCTGGCGAGGTCACGCATTTTCCTCAACAGATGTGATGGTTTCTGTTCACCGAGCTCCATGTCACTGAGGAGCTTTTGTAACTGGGCCTTCGCAGAATCTTCGTAAATCACTAGCAATTTCTCTTTGAGCGCCTCATACTTGCCCGTACTCGGTGGTTGCAGCAATAGATCGGTAATTTGCCCAATTGCGCTCTTCGTCAATTTACCTAATACAAGGTCGTATTTAGCTTGATCTCTTAAGTGTTGTGGGTTTAAAATGGCTTCCACTTGTATAAACCAATGCCTTGGCTGGTCCGCCCAGAACTCTGGTAATCTGGATGCTACCGATACTGCTGCCAGGTCCAGCTGCTCGTCCGATCTCCTTTGATCCAATGACGCCGGCGCGCCCCCCGGTGCCTGCGGCTGTGGTATCCCATCAACGGTGGACGGTCCGGCTCCATCGTTTGGCATCTTTATTCTAATGCCTTTAAAATTGACTTGTCCGGTTAATCCCTTTGAGTTGCCCCCGCTGCGCAGAATAATGAAACACGGTCAAAGTTTCTTTGTAGCTAAAAATTGTTCGCACACACCACTGGTATTTATAAGTCACTGCGTTCTTCGGTCGGGGTCACCACTGTACATGTTCTTGGTGTTTAACTTGTTAATTTTTGTATCAGAAGGAAAGTCACTGATGTGGTTAAAAATAATGTTTATTAAAAGTTTCACAAGTTGTTCTATGAATTTACACTTAAATTCTGAAGGTCACACTTCCTTACTCAAGAGTGAATTTACTTATTTACTATGTGGAATAATGGACTAAACCGGACAAGTCGAGAGGCGGGGAACAACTAGTGCGAGCCGCGCACTCCGCGCCTGGCGGCTTGTACGTTTTGTGCCACATAGGCAAAACGTGATATAAACATGTGCCCTACAGTATGATGGTAAATCTTGCGTCCGGTCTTTTGTCGCCCGCGTGGAGGAGTTCCGCGAAGCTAGGTCTGTAGCAGACTCAACCATGCTCTCTCATGCTACTGAGATACTGACAGGAGATGCGCTCCACTGGTACCGAAGTATGAAGGAGAGCATTACTTCTTGGCAGGACCTCCTTGAACTTCTAAAAGATGACTTCGACATTGTAGATTATGATTACCGCATGTTAAGTGAAATCAGAAACCGTAGCTAGGGTCAAACAGAGAACATAACGATTTATTTAGCTATCATGCACGGTATGTTTTCTAGGCTCTCTAGGAAGTTGAGTGAAAGGGAACAACTCGAAATAGTATTGCATAACATCAGGCCATGTTATTCCAGCGTACCTGCCACTTGCCCAGATTTAGACAACCTTACGGATCTAAGGAAGATATGTAGGAACTACGAGCAGATCAAGGCGCGCTCAGGAGATTTCAGAGAGCCACCTTCGGTCTCCAACAATACCTTAGCTCCGGAATACGCATACAGCCGCAAGGAAGTATATATGAGTAATTTCAGGCCACCCTCAAATCAACCACCGCACGCAAAGCCTAGCCCTAATCGACCTTCATACGTCTCAGCTATGAGAAAAGAACCATTTTGCTTCCGCTGCCGTGTCAATACTCATGCAATGCACCAGTGTCCAGCTGACCGCTCCGTCTTCTGCTTTAAGTGCGGCCTAAAGGACTATCGCTCGGTGGACTGTCCTAACTGTAATTCACAGTCGCAAATGCCTAACGGAGAGGCCCAGCCACGTAATGGACCGGCGCCAAAAAACTAATTAGCGAAAATTGTTGCGAGCCTAAGTTCGATGCAGCTGGCTGGTCCAGTTGGCTATCAACGATTAAACACTTTTTTAACACATATAAAGTCGCAACAATTTTCGATACTAAGCCTTCAAATGATCCTCGTCCTTATGTTAAAGTCTCTATAACTAATATACCTGATTTTACGCTTTATGGCCTACTAGACTCGGGCTCGGTTGTTACGATCCTTGGTAACAATTCTCACTTACACTTACTTGAATTCGAATATAAATTGATTACAACCGACCAACTCTCAGTTATAACAGCCGGTGGTCAGAGAATAAAGTCACGCGGTTACATATTGTTACCAGTAACCTTCGAGAATGTATCGCACATCATAAAGGCTTATATTATACCGGAAATTGAATCTAACTTAATTTTGGGTGTCGATTTCTGGAAAGCGTTTCAGATTTGTCCGAAATTTTTAAATGCTGTTAATTATATGTCTTTGTCAGAACCTTCTTTAGCTCAAATAAAGTCGGACCCATCTGAAATGCATCTAAACTCATATAGTAACCTTGGTACATCTGAAAAACTTATAGCAGATAATATTATTGATCAATTTAATGATATCTCATTTGACAAGAAGGGTTTGGGTAGGACCTCGCTTATTACTAATCGTATAGACACAGGGAACGCGGAACCAATTAGACAAAGATATTATCGCCTGTCTCCAGAGAAAAAGCGCATTATTACAGAACAAGTAGACGAAATGTTATCATTAGGCGTAATATCTCCCTGCGAAAGCCCATGGTCTTCCCCTGTGTTAGTAGTTGGCAAAAAGGATGGTAAACCCCGTTTCTGCCTTGACAGTCGCAAACTTAACTCAATCACAAAGAAGGACGCGTATAGTCTTCCTTATGTAACCGAAATACTAGACAATCTGAAGAATGCTAAATACCTGACTAGTATCGATCTATCAAAGGCATTTTGGCAAATTCCAATTCACGAGGACAACCGGGAAAAGACTGCGTTTTACGCCCCAGGAAGAGGGACTTTTATGTTTAATGTCACTGCGTTTGGTTTAACCAACGCTCCAGCTACACAGCAACGCCTGGTAGATTCCCTGTTCATGTCCGATCTAGAACATAAAGCCTTTTGCTACCTTGACGATGTCATTATAGTTAGCGAGTCATTCGACGAACATGTTTCGGTTCTTTTACGAGTCCTAGATAAACTAAAGAGGGCAAACCTGACAATTAATTTTGAAAAGTGTCGTTTCTTTAGGGACTCATTAAAGTACTTAGGATACGTCGTGGACCGTCACGGACTTAGAACGGATCCAGATAAAGTTGAAGCTATCTTAAATTATCCTGTCCCGACGAATAGGAAAGAGGTTAAGCGTTTTCTTGGCACGGCTTCCTGGTATAGACGTTTCATTCCAAACTTTAGTACTATAGCAGGACCACTTAATAGACTCACCTCAACCAAGAACAAGTCCGCTTCATTCGTTTGGACCCCAGAGGCTGATAAGGCTTTTGTGGTGCTGAAGTCCCGTCTCGTACAGGCACCAGTTTTGGCCTGCCCTAATTTTGATCTACCGTTTGAAGTCCATACAGACGCGAGTAACTATGGAGTAGGGGCAATGCTATCGCAGACCTTGGATGGAGTGGAACATCCAGTAGCTTTTATGAGCAAGTCCTTAACTGGTCCTCAGCGTAACTACAGCGTAACGGAAAGGGAGGCCCTAGCAGTTCTATCAGCCCTGGAACACTGGAGATGCTACCTGGAGAACGGACGTCCTTTTACTGTTTACACAGATCATTCTGCACTTAAATGGTTCCTATCATTAACTAATCCTACAGGTCGCTTAGCCAGATGGGGCGTAAGACTGTCGGCCTTTGACTTCTCAATCAAACACCGCAGAGGTAAGGACAACGTTATACCAGACAGCCTTTCCAGATGTGTCCCAGTGGCCGATTTGTCGTGTGATAGTCCACCGGTAACTTTAGACACTTGGTTCCTTAACATTTATAACGGCTGCCTCAATTCACCTACTAGTTTCCCCAACTACTTAGTCAAAAATAATAAGCTGTATAGGCATATGCGAAATAAAAACGAACTAACTACGGAGTTCAGTTGGAAGGAGGTTGTGTATGCTGAAAATCGATCGTCAATCCTCTCCAAGTGTCACAACGAGCCGACGTCGGCGCATTTTGGTATATTTAAAACTTATAAGCGTCTTGCTTTGACTTATTACTGGCCTAAAATGTACGCCGATGTGGTAAAGTACGTTACAACCTGTGAAGATTGCTTGGCTCATAAACCAGTCACACATTGCACTTTAGGTAAGATGGGAAGACCCAAAGATTGTTGTAGACCCTTTCAGGTAATTTCTATTGATCTAGTAGGGCCCCTGCCAACAACGAGGAAACAACATAGCTATATTTTTGTAGTGACGTGCTGTTTTTCTAAATACTGTCTTATATTTCCTTTGAGGCGCGCCACAGCCGTTGCTGTTTCTAAAATACTAGAGGAAAATGTATTCTTGGAGCATGGTGTACCACAAACCGTCATCTTGGACAACGGATGTCAGTTCAACAGTCGCGAAGTAATTAAGCTGTTTAAGACCTATAACGTCCCAAACGTCCACTTCACACCTAAGTACAGTCCGCAATATAACTCAGTTGAACGTTACAATAAGACCCTTGTTACCGCGATATCCACCTTCGTGCACGAAGATCATAGGTCCTGGGACGTAAATCTGGCAAAAATCCGCTTCGCCATGAACAATTCTGTCAATGAGGTGACCGGCTATACACCTGCATTCTTAGTCCATGGTCGTGAACTAGTCACGGACGGGTCCCATTACACAGATAATGATACCCCAAACGAGCTAGTTTTCGCACCCAGGGATATCTACGCAGAAAACTTGGGATACTTGTCTGGCATCTTTGACAATGTTCAGGCTGCTCTCTGGCAGAGCCACAAGAAAAACTCTGAACGATATAACACCAGAAGGAGAGAGGCAGACTTTAATGTAGGAGACATAGTGTGGAAACGTTGTTACTTCCAGAGCGACAAAGCGGCCTACTTCAGTAAAAAACTAGCGCCAAAGTTTCAGAAATGCCGCATTAAAGTCAAGCGTTCGCCTCTGGTTTATATCGTTGAGGATATGTCTGGTCGCGACTTGGGAGCCTGGCACATCAAAGATTTTAAGCTGTGTAACACGACTAATTGATATAGCATTGGTATATATAATTCTCTCTCTTTTCCCTTTATTTTTTAGCGTGTGCTATCGTCACCGATTAGTCGGTCACGATACGTACCATTAAGAGTTGAACGACATTTTAGTAACGCAATTAAGAGTTTGTTGAGCCGTCACCAGAGTTGCCGTCTCTGAACGGCGAACTCAACTGGAAGCGGGTGGTGACTTCCTGTAGCCTTGAATCCTCGACTGTGTACCTGCAAAGCACGTATCTCTATTATGGTAATTCGTGTGAAATTTAGTCATAGTTCTCGCTATAACTATTTTTTTTACATTTTGTGAACCATACGTTACTCCAAGATCAACCATGTATTTGGTTACTAACATTTGCTACTAGACCATCGCACAGAAGAGAATGTGCGATTCTCCCTCTAAAAGGAGTTTCTGCACTAATCTGAAAGTGTAGGAAACAGCTTGAAAGATTGCCAGTGTGATAGATGATGGACGAATGTCCCAGTAGTAATTAGGACCTTCAGTTCTTCTTGAAGGATTTTTCTTTTAGGAAAAATCCTTCTCCTAGGAGACGGTGTACTGTAACGTATAACGTTAACTTTCATTACATACTAAAACATCTTACCAGAATTTTAGAACCTTACTAAACAAGCCTGGGCTCATTCCTTAGTTACCTCGTTGCGTACCTAATCTAACAAACCTATATAAAATCTCCAACAGACAAACAAACTGTCCTCGTATACAGAATCAGTAGATGTTCGTTATCTCGAAGCGGCCCCCTTGCCCCCGCGAGCCGGCGCGGCTCCGGTGTCGCGAGCGCAGCCCTCGTTCATTTCGCATCTCGACTCGCCACGAGTAACGCGCGCCGCTTTGGCCGACCTTATCTCCGCTACTGTGCGGACGTGTCGAATTTTATTAAATTATATTTCTAATGTAACACGGTGAAAGTGTAGTTCCCAGAATTGGGTAAGTGTTGCACAATTACTTATTATTTAGTTGGCTGTAGCAATATAGATCGTAGTTCTAGCTTGTAATTCCTTACAACGGGATTAATACCGTTATCTCGGACTCTGAACCGCCGCGCCCGCGTGGAACGTTCCAGAGTCATTAGAAGTCTTAGAATAGGAATGTAATCTTTTTAATAATTAATTTAATCTGTGAACTATAGGAGTATAGTGTCAATTTGATCCCGTGATGATTTTCTGCACTTTAATTTAGTACTCACTCGTTAATCTTAGGCTAGTTAGGTGCATGTAATCGTCACGTGTTACCTAATTAACTAATTGTATAGGTAACACTATAGCGATATAGCTTGCTTATGATTTTAATAATGTTGTTATTGCTCCTCATTTACAATGTGGAAATTAATTATTTTTGTTCCTAATGTGTAGGCACGTGTTAATTCTAGGCACATGCCACTGCCACGTGTAACCTAATGCCTAATTCGCATCAGTAGTGCTATAGTGATATAGTGTGCTGCTAATTGTAAATAATTTTAATGTCAATGCTTTAATTTCCGATGCGGAAATTGAGAATTTCCGCTACTTTTGGTTCGCCGCCACGTGTTACTGCCTGCTTCGCTTTGTACTAAGCCTGGGCTACTATTTTTAATAAGTTATGTTTAAATAAACCTTGTAATTATATACAAATTTGTAATTAACTTCAATTAATTTAGAAAAGGCTTTCCACCATGTCAATCTTCCACGATAAATCATTTCCCAAACGGAAATTCATGTGAATCAGTTGAGAAACTTCTGCTAACGCGCCACGCTATACAATTGCACTCCGCCGGCTTTGCTTTTGCATTTTCCTTGTCGCATAACAATTTAAAGAAATTAATTACGTTGTAATACAACCCCTAAATACATAGAAATAGACTATAAATTATATCCGAACACTTTTGAATGGATTTAATTCAATTTATTAACAATTAATTAAATAATTAATTGGTAATAAATTTAATTAACTTTTCGGAAATTGCTGAATCACGCTTGGCAAATGATTCTCGCCCGCCCTGCTTGCTCGCTCTGTACCTGGACTGCACCACCATCATACTAGACTGCTCCTTGCCCCACCCCTTGCGTTAGCGCACACTAACTTGTGTGGTCCAGGGCGAGGATGTGTACCCTTTTTAATCATAAACGTGGACGCGTTCCAGGAGCTACCTTTACCCTTGAAGACCGAGGCAGATGCTCCCCCAGGGAGTAAACAAGATGGAGACCCCTGGCGCGTGAAGCTCTCCCGGCACCTGGCTGCGACTTAGGGGAGCTCCCGTCGCACCACCGCTTCCAGCGCGCCCACCTACCACCTCGGGCCACCCGCCGTCTCCCGCCGTCCAGCTGCGCACTGCGAGGGGAGTGAGGGTAACCAGAAGGACCGACCACCCCTCAAACAGACCTGGCGCCTAGCCACAGCCCAGCCTAGGCAAACGAACCACCTCTATACGTTATTTAATATATTTTGTGAAATCTTATAATTTTTTTATTTGCTCCGTGGTAGGTACCATCTAGGAATACCCATTCACGTGACAAACAATGGCGAACTTACATTAAAGCTTTAGGCGTCAGTTAAGGCATCTACAACGCTTATTGAATTACAACACATGTAGTCAAGAATATTGTGCAGGCTTTGCCTTCATATCGGTGTTATAATACACATCAAATAATTACACTTGCAACACTCTTGACCAACTCTGTTATAAAGTCTCTGCCTGCACCTTATAGTAGATATAACACCTTAAGCTTTTTAAGACACTCCACGGCAACAACTAAAAAGCAATAAGAGTTAATGAGCGTTAGCGAGCACTCTTGTAAAGGTTTAAGCGTTACAAACAGGTTCAAGCTTTAACATCTTAAAAATAATTGCTTTGAGTAACACTCTTATAATTCTAAAACCTTTTTAGGAGCGTTCAATAAAGCTCTAGTAAAACTTTTGCAGTTATATTTTTTTCTTAACTGCTCTATAACACTATTAGTTTCAACGGAGATAATTATAACTCATTTATAAAGGTTAAGGTTATAATAAAACCCTTAGCTGACACCAAAATGTTAGTTGGGACATACACGGTGTTTTTTTAACCGTCGTAGAGCCGAAGCCCAGTTAATGTATACAAAGAACTTAAAAAAGTTTTTTTTTGTTTTTTTTTAATGCATTAATATTGTTTTTTTTGTATTAAGTAATATTAATTTTAATCATCCAGCCAAGTGACCACAGTGTCCGCTAGCCGCCATCTTATGTAGATAGGTACAAACTCTAACCGGGTGAATGAACTTCGCTCCGCGCGCCATAGACAATTTTTCAAAACTACTTAATTACCTTTTATAACTAAAAACTTTTTAAAAAATTTTTTGTTCACGAATGATTAGTACGTTTTGGATACTTTAAGTGGGCTTCGGCTCGACGACGGTTAAAAAACACGTTGTATGTCGGGTATTTGTTCGTGTATAGGTAGTCGTATATATATATATATACGAGGCAAATGATACCTATATAGAATACAGTAACGTTGGAAACCACAAGATGCCCAACGTTACAAGAATACCGAGCTCGAAACTTTAAGGAAAGCGAAACATCTTATGTGCATATATGAGAAACGCGTCACTGATTTCCCTCCGAGTAAAATACGAATTAATATTGACTTAAATATCTTGCTGACGCAGGTATGAGCTTATATACAAGTCTCAACAATATAAATACCAGCTTATGAGAGCAGGGAAATCATTCTATCGTATTCCCTGTTAGGGTTGTGACTATATGGAAACTGGTAAGTTTTGATATAAGTATATTAGATCTCGTGTGAATGTTCAATAAACAATCTTGCATCTCCTCCATATCCCGGGCGCACCGCGCTTACCTATTGACAATGACCGACAGATGACCCTTTGCTTGCATTAAAATAAGGCGTATGTCGCTCCACCTGTGACGTCACATACCAAGTCTATCTCGCGTGTGAGCTCGTGTGTGTGCCTGTGACTGGCTGTGACTCCTGAACCCTGAACTGCGCATCTATCTGTGGTATGTAAGCAAATGACCTAAAGACACCTAGTTTCTCAGTGTTAATTCCCATTTTATACATTTGGTAGCAATAGCGTGGTTTCATAGCCTCTGTTGAAATAACTATTTTAAGTTTAACCTTCTCGTAAACAAGACTTAAGCATCCCCCAATTGTATTTGCACCGTAGTTTAATTAAACCCTCATAGTTTTATTACCTAAAGATTTAACCATTAAAAATTAAAGTTGTTTACCCATTTTAAATCGATATGTTTACCAGGTGACAGACATCCGAGCCGGTTTATCGTAATTTGTGCTTTATCTATTTAACTGGACGGTCTAAATTAGCTTGAAGGGCCGAAATAACGCATTACGTATTAAATATCACATAACCATTATTTTGTAGTTTGGAAAAGAATTTATTTGTTCTAATTGTGTTTCCTAAACCCTTTTGCATAGTTCTGCGTAAGTACCTCTGCACCTCGTGGTGTACTAAACGAACGTGCTTCCAAATTGGGCCTTGTTTGTAAGCGTATACGATTGAAATTGAGTGTAGATATTACTGTTCATATATATTTTTCTTGTTTTCCTTGTTGCTAACGGTTGCCTATACAAGTTGAAATGAGTGAGAACGGAGATAATTTTACTATGCGGGCAACCTTATTTACGGAAACCGCGGAGTATAGAAAATCAATCGGCACTTTAAGACTGACCAGTGAATGGATTTCGAACGCCTATCAACGGCTTAACTCGACAGACCGTGCCCGGCTGATAGTTTTATTTAGCGAAGTCGAGGATCAGTATAAGGAATGTCGTGATGCTAGTGCCATTCTCTTGGGCGGCTTCGATCGGGCTATAGATGTGGAGGAATATGCCTATGTGCAAGATATTATTAAGTCGGTGCGTGATCAGATCTTAGATATTAAAGTTAGGCGCAATGAAATAGTCGCACCTATCTACCCCAGTACCTCCTCTGCCAGTACCCCAATGCGTTCAGTGCCCGACCGCGCAACAGCAGTGGGTGACCTTGACCTCCCTCGTTCCCAACGGTTGCCAGATCTTCCGATTCCGCGCTTTAACGGACGTCCGGACGCTTGGATTAGTTTTATAGACCAATTTGACAGTGTTTTTGATGCCCGAAGTGATTTGCTTTCCACCCATAAAATGCACTATTTAATGAGTGCGTTGTCTGACGAACCGAAACGTTTAGTACAACATTTAAAAGTTGAAGCCAGCAATTATAGTGTAGCTCGTGATCTTCTCAAACGGAGATACCACAATACGCGAGTACTTGCCGATACATACATCGCACAGATTATGTCCCTGCCTGATATCAGTCCCCGGTTGACTGGTCTACGAGTTTCTTTTCATAACCCCCTCCTTACTGCATATCGTTGTTTAGAGCGACTTGAATTACCGGTAAAACATTGGTCATATATCCTTGTACACATTTGTTTCGCGAAACTTCCCACGGATTTACGATCGCGATTTGAGCGTCGTCACGGCGATGGTCTTAGGGACCTCCCTACTTTTGATAAGCTGATTGATTTCCTCGAAGAGGAATGTCGTCATCACAACAATGTCGGAAATACCTCTTTAGTAGACGCACCGTCCTCTCAAGCAAAGCCCCCACCACCAGTAGTCAGAACCCCACGTCAGTTCTTAGTTGCTGAGACCGACATGCGTGAACAAAAATGTCCTATGTGTTCTAGCCAGTCCCATTATCTACGCGAGTGCAAAGATTTCCTAGATATGAACCCACGCGATCGTTCAATCTTTGTGAAAATGAATGGCCTGTGTTATAGATGTTTAGATAAACACACCATTGCATCTTGCATGCGCGATTATCGCTGTGGAACCTGTAGGCGCCCGACGCATCATACCCTCCTATGTTTCAATGACCCGCGGAACCCGGTTTACTCCTCTCGTGTTAAACCAGAGACTCGATCAGTGTCTTTTCGAAGCTCTCCGGAACCAGCTCGGCCGACCTCCCCGCATTCTCGCACGGGCGGGGGTTCCTGCTCCCGCTATTATAATGTGAACCGGTCCTCACCTCGATCCAGTCCGCCAGCCTCACCCCGAGGATCTCCCCCGCCGTCTTCATCTCGGACATGGCACCGTGCTTCGAATCGCTCACCCAACCGGTACCCTTCCCCGCCTCCTCGTCGCAGTGAGCGCCACGAGCGCCCCCCTACTCCCTCCACCAGTAGAGATAAACGAGACTTGTCACCATATTCCTCGCGTTGCTCCCATCATGACAGCCCACAATAACTAGACTGCCCCCCTATTTCTGACCCTACCCGTGCTCCAACCGTTATAAATTCAGACTTGGTTTTACTCCCTACCGCCGTCATTTAGGTTAAAACATCTAGCGGATATTATGTTGAAGCTCGGGCGTTGTGCGATACTGGTGCTCAAGATTGCCTAGTTACTTGTGATCTTGCGGTTACCAAATTAAATATGCGTTTGTCACCCCCTTTGTCCCCAGTGTTACTAAGAGGCATTGGAAACATTCCTTCTCTGCCAGCTCGTGGTTGTATTCCCCTTACATTCAAGCCTGTGCATTGCCCTTACCCGGTTATTACAACCTCAGCTGTAGTGGTAGATAACATCGCCGGTGTTCATCCCGACGTAGAGTTACCCATGTCTGTTCGATCCATTGCGGAATCCTTACCTCTGGCTGATGCCTTATTTTACAAGCCTGATTTGGTTGAAGTGCTTTTGGGAGCCGACGTCCTAGGCTCACTCCTACGCCCAGATTTAATTAATCTGAAACCCTGCGGGTTGACTGCTATATCAACCGTCTTTGACTATGCCTTGTCCGGGCCAGTCAAGGATCTACCCAGTTCCGAGCTCCCTATGACTGGTGTTTCTTTATCCCAAATAGTTGAGCGATTTTGGAAAATAGAAGAATTTCCAGAGACACCTCAAACAAACCCGTTGGATGTTGAGTGTGAGACATTCTTTAAATCGTCTACTAGGAGAAACCTTGATGGTACTTTCGTGACAAAATTACCCTTTTTATGTGATCGTCCTTCCCTTGGTGAGTCCCGATCTATAGCAGAAAAGAGATTCATTAACTTAGAACGGCGACTACAAAAATATCCCCGCCTAAAGGCGCAATATATCGACTTTATGCGTGAATACTACAACTTAAATCACATGTCGGTGTCTTCTTTGAACTTACAATCCATGGAACATTATTTTATCCCCCACCACTGCGTTTTTAAAACCGGTGATAATGAAAAGATTCGAGTCGTTTTTGATGGTAGTAGTACGACCTCGAATGGAATATCCCTTAATCAGTGTCTACACACGGGTCCTAAACTCCAGCGTGACATCACGCACATCCTTCTCAACTTTCGTAGACATGCTATTGTGTTTGTTGCTGATATCCGTATGATGTTCCGGATGTCGTGGGTACATCCAGAGGACAGACGGTATCAGTTAATTTTGTGGCGTGAGTCTCCTGCAGAATCTCTCATTACGTATGAGCTTAATACTAATACTTACGGTCTACGGTCTAGCCCCTATATTGCAATCCGCGTGCTACTTGAATTGGCTGATCAGGAACGTTCTAGATACCCTAAGGCGGCCGCAGTCATTGAGTCCGATGTATATGTTGACGATTGCCTGACCGGTGCTTCCAGCCTCGAAGAAGCTCGCCTTCTTAAATCAGAGCTAGAATCCCTAATGCGAGCAGGTGGTTACGAATTACGAAAATGGATCTCGAACAAGCCAGAGCTATTAGAAGATCTCCCCCCTAATCACCTTCAACCCCTTCACACCATACAGGACATCGAAAACCTTCAAACAGTAGCGGTCCTCGGAGTTCAGTTTAACCCTGTGACGGATGCCTTTACCTATACGACCTGTGTAGACTCTGACAAGTCCCCAACCAAACGAAAAGTTCTGTCCCTTATAGCCCGTACGTTTGACCCCAGTGGTTGGATCTCACCTATTGTATTCCAGGCTAAGGTCTTTATACAGCGCCTGTGGCTTTCGGGCCTTCAGTGGGATAAACCACTTACCCCAGAACTAGCTGCCGAGTGGTTGACCTTCACCAGTGAACTGGCAAACACTATGCATAAGATTCATATACCCAGACGTATTCTTCCCCCCACACCCCAGTCTTATACTTTACATGGTTTCAGTGACGCCTCAGAAGGTGGATTCGCTGCAGTACTCTATCTCCGTGCTGTAGACCAGTTGAATAATTGCTCCGTCCATTTGTTAATGTCCAAAACTAAGGTTGCCCCAGTCCGGACCCGTTTGACAATTCCAAAATTGGAACTACAGGGAGCTGCGCTCCTTTCGAAATTAGTGCAACACGTTGTCTCCTGTCTGCAGAAGTCAATAGTGTTGGACGCCATCTATACTTGGACGGATAGCCAAATCGTTCTCTCCTGGCTCAATACTTCACCACACGAACTTCAAACCTTTGAAGCCAATCGGGTCTCCCTAATTAAAAATGCAGAGATATTCTCTATTTGGCGACATGTTCCTGTCAATCTGAATCCTGCCGACTGCGCGTCCCGCGGTTTATCCCCTCGGGCGCTTCTCAACCACCAACTCTGGTGGTGCCCAAAGTGGCTGTTGCAGCCTCCATCTAGTTGGCCATCCGACAAATCATCACAGGTTGCACAACTTCCTGGACTACGTTGCCTCTTAGTCACCAGTGCAAGTTGCGTTCCAAGTCCTGAGTTCCTCTTAAATCGGTTTAGCTCCTTCCAAAAACTTATTGGCGTCACCGGCTTCATTTTACGATTCATTAATAATGCCCGTTCGCGCAATCAACGTGAGATATCTCCCTTTCTTTCCGTGACTGAACGGAAAACCGCCCTTAACTTCCTTATCAAACTGGTTCAGAAGCTTTCGTTCTCTGAGGATATTGACAACCTTAAACGTGGACTAGCAGTGCGGTCTTCCATTCGAAAACTGAACCCATTCCTTGACACTACCGGTTTCACGAGAGTTGGGGGTCGTATAAGACATTCGGATTTGCCCTTTGATGCCCGCCACCCTATACTCTTACCGAAACATGGCAATTTCGTGAAATTATTAATAACCCATTACCATGCCTCACCTGGTGCCTTACACGCCATATTATCCCGTGAATTTTGGATCCTATCCGTGCGCAGGTTAATTAATAACGTTTTTTTTAAATGCCTACCCTGCTATCGTTTAAATGCTGTTGCAAGGCAACCCTTTATGGGCGACCTTCCAAAAGACCGAATCACAGCTACACGTGCATTTAAAGGAGTAGGAACAGATTTTGCGGGACCATTCTACACAAAAATTCAAGCTGTTCGAAACCGGAAACTAGTTAAAACCTACCTCTGCGTCTTTGTGTGCCTGGCGACCAAGGCGGTCCACCTGGAGGTAGTGTCAGACCTCACTACAGAAGCGTTCCTCGCCGCCCTTACTCGTTTTGCCTCTCGTCGTGGCACCCCTTCGCTTATTCGGTCGGACTGTGGACGTAATTACGTGGGTGCGGATAACCACCTTTTAGAAGTCCATAATTTCCTTAACTTAAATAAGTATACTCTAGGCTCGGAAATGGCAAAGCGAAATATCACTTGGATTTTTGATCCTCCTACTACCCCACACTGGGGCGGTCTTTTCGAGGCGGCTGTAAAGTCAGCCAAGACTCACCTAAAACGTGTTATCGGAGACACTCCCCTCACCTATGAAGAATTGACGACAGTCTTTACTAAAATTGAGGCAGTCCTCAACTCGCGTCCGTGGTGCCCCTTATCATCGGATCCTAACGACCTTGAAGTCCTGACACCAGGCCATCTCATTATTGGAGAGCCTTTAACTGCGATTCCCGAATACCCGTTGCACGATATTAAAACGAATAAACTCACTCGATTTCAACTTGTACAACAGATGCTACAACACTTTTGGTCACGATGGCAAACTCAATATTTATCGACGTTGCAAACAAGGCCTAAATGGGCAGCCTATACTGAGCCTCCCTCAGTGGGTGATTTGGTCCTCCTGAGAGAGGATAATGTCCCTCCATTGGAATGGCGACGCGCTCGCATCATATCAGTGGTTCCCGGGAAAGATGGCGTCGTGCGTGTAGTACAAGTTAGGACGGCTACGGGTGTTCTGACAAGACCTACCAATCGGATTATTAGATTACCCTAAGAATCCCTTAAAGTAACTTTGTTTTTTTTATTTGTTTTTTATTTTTTTATTTTCCTTTTTTTTTCGTAAACATTGTCATGTTTAGGGCGGGGGTATGTTCAATAAACAATCTTGCATCCCCTCCATATCCCGGGCGCACCGCGCTTACCTATTGACAATGACCGACAGATGACCCTTTGCTTGCATTAAAATAAGGCGTATGTCGCTCCACCTGTGACGTCACATACCAAGTCTATCTCGCGTGTGAGCTCGTGTGTGTGCCTGTGACTGGCTGTGACTCCTGAACCCTGAACTGCGCATCTATCTGTGGTATGTAAGCAAATGACCTAAAGACACCTAGTTTCTCAGTGTTAATTCCCATTTTATACAGTGAATATTATATCATCCCTGCAGGGTTAATTGCGTGACTAAAAGTCCGTTTGGACATATAATCTCTGCCTTTTGGTGCATGTTTTACTCGTTTACCGCCTCGCAACTTCGCACAGATGAGATGGATACTAAGCCTAACTGTCAATTTTGCATTTATGAAAATTACACAAAAAAGTAAAGTAACAAAGCCGGTCAAAACATACTTACCACTTTCATAGTGGTCTAGTCTTCAATAAAGACAATCTTTTTCTTGTTGTTTGTCTGTTCTATTAGCGCCTTATGAACCCTTTAAAATGTGGTACCATTTGCCTGACACGTGCTATTTGGTTCTTAAACGAAAACACGACTTCTTATTTTTGTTTGAATAAATCTGCATTATTGCATTTGCTCCAATCCAAACATTTATCCTTATTTTACATATTAACATTCATTTTTCTTTACAGACCATGATCGCTAAAACCATCTTCGCCCTCCTCCCCCTTCTAGCCTGCGGTGACATAAAAGTCGATATCACCGTAGCTAAAGAACTACAGAACGCCGCCGCCAGCGCATTTGGAGAGAGAATCGACATCATCAGCCCTAGGGAGCAAAGCACATTCCAACTGAGCGAAGGGCAACTCAAGGATGCCGTCGATAAACTAGCCAGAAGACGCCCTGACGACGTCTTCCTACACAGCCCTACTCCTTGGGATGATTTGTACAGGAAATACAACTGGGACCAGGTCAGGACGAAGCTCCGACCAATCAGCACGAGGGTTATAGGCATCCGAACGCGTCCAGTCGTCGTTGGCCAAAAGCATTTCGAGAACAACAGCCCTTATACTGCAAAATACAGCGGTCAGATCTCTCAGCAGATCTGGACTACAGTCTCAACATCCACTAGCAAAGACTTTGATCTCACTGTAGGACAAGATGTAGCCTACAGCGTCGGCTTGGGCGACGGGAAGTTTGGGGGAGCTACGAGTTTCCAGTTCACTCATAGATGGGGCGAGTCGACCACTAAAACACAGACTACAATGCTGTCTTCTGGCTCGTCGATTACTATTGAGCTGAAACCTGGGCAGGCAGCTAATGCAAAGCTGACAGCCAATCAGGGAACTATGGATGTTGAGGTGGAATACGAGGCGTCTCTAAGCGGCGTCGTGGCTTGTAACTATGGGTCTCCGCATGAGGGTCACCACTTTTGGGCATACGATGTGAATGCGGTCCTCAATGCTGCTGGGAAACCTACCAGCTTCAAGTCTAAGGAGAAGATTAGTATTGGTTTTTATGCGGATGAACACGTGGTAGCCTATGATGGCACAGGCAAACAGATCGCTTGAAAGAACATATGTTTAGTTTCTATTTTCGACAACTTTTAACAAATAACGTACTACATGCATATATGAATTTGCTTTCGTAAAGCATCATTTGGTGACGTGGAATTTACCCGCTTCTCCAAATGTTGCTTTCCGAAAGCAAATTCATAAGTCATCATCATCATCCTCCTAGCGTTATTCCGGGTCGTGCCCTAAAGGATCTCGGGGTCCGCTTTGACACAAATATTCAAAAGTAAACTTCTTAAAAAGATACCTAACCATTTATCTCCTTAGAGCATTAAACCAACCGCAGTGGCCACGAGTCATTTTCTATACTTAAAAAGTCTGCCGATTTTTGCGGGGGAGGGGAACGTCAAATGTATGCGTAACGTGAAAATAGCTACGTCAGATAAACGTCAGTCCATACAATGTGTATGACCACTGGTCATATACTTTTGGCAGAGGGGAACGCCTGTCAATGGCCACTCCGGTTGGTTTAATGCTCTAAGTTTGTCTCTGACGTTGGCGGAGTGTTTTAAATTTAGAATCTATAAGTCTTTGGCGCGTGAGGTTGTTCTGGTACTCTACAATTTCAGAAAATTTGAGAAACAAGTTTTTGTTGGTTAAGAATAAAATGTCAGAATAATAATCACGTTTTTAAAGCAGATTCCCAAAAAATCGTAATAAACTGTATAATATAGACGTCTCCGTTGAACTACACGATAATTAATGGTTGTATATTTGAAACTATTGTGTTCCCGCGAATTATTTGGTTTTCATTCCACGTAATAATTCAGACATTTTCAACAATGGTCTCTGACCAGCATGTGTGTGTGATGAATGAGTAAGTAAAACTATAATAGAATAGGCCCTATATCATTGTTATTGTTCCTCTGTTCAGTTGTTTGTTGACAATTTTATTATAACCCTGCGAAATACAAAAACCTGCCGTTTCTTTCTTGCTCCTCCTATCACCCTCGACGAAGTTGTGGTCATGGAAGGTTTCGCATGGTGGTGGTACCTACTTCTGCGATGGCCGCTTTGGCGAACCTTCTCCGCATGTCACTATACGATAGTTTCCTAAATTTCATTAACTTTGTACCAATTTTCAGAGAGGAACACATATTTGTACAGGATTAACTACAATTAAATAGAGCACATAAAAAGACAAAAACGAAAGTCAAAGACACGCGCTGGCGATAGCCAGCTTATATACTAATTGGACTGCCATAGCATTATGAATATATTCGCTCCAACCGTTGTATGGAACTATTTATTTAGATATGGGCTGACGCGACTTATCGTTGGCACGTTGGCCCACCTGTCGCTACTGGGCTGTAATTGTATAACTTACTTTACTTCCTCTGGCGCAACGTCCCGTACTCAACGTCTCTTGGCCTCCAATACGAATACACGCCACTGATCCCGTTCTTGACTATTTTCTCACCTGTCACCAGCTTGCAGCTCGCGAAAATCTGCATTCACCACATCAGCTCATCGATATCTGCAGCAACCATCCGTACACGGTCATCCTCGTAGGCTATCATCATCATATCAGCCGAAAGACGTCCACCGCTGGACATAGGTCTCCCCAAACCGAACCTAAGTGACCGGCTCTGCGCCACCCGCGTCCAGCGGACTCCCGCGACCTTTACCAGGTCATCAGTCCACCTTGTCGGAGGTCTGCCGAGGCAGGGTTTTCTGAGTAGGCTATCATTATCATCATCATATCAGCCAAAAAATGGGCCTCCCCCAAAGAGTGCCACAACCGGTCCTGCGCCACCCGCGTAGGCTATAGCTGCCCCCAATTCATCTATAGCAATCTTAGTAATCGACACTTGCACAGGCGAAGCCACATCAAAGTCTAGTATCCTAAGACACGTCTCAATCCTGTCACCTCATCTTCATAAGAGGATAAAAGACACAAAATAAATGTCAGCAATGTCCTTCTTTTGTACAGAAAAATAATTTATCGTCGTCCAGCCGCGAAATAAACTTTGTGAGACTCACGCTCGATTTGCGGACAACAATAAATATTAGATTTGCCACGAAAATGACGGACATTAATGACGTCGGAAAAATTCTTTCTTGGTATGTCTTGAAGTAAAAATATTAGATAACTCACTCAACAACGTTTACTTGATTTAGCTCCTGTTCGCGACATCGTCCTCTTGTAACTCGTTTATATATCGTAGCTCCATACAAACTTTCGCCCCCCCACTTCGCTTAAATTATATATATTAATCCACTGTATAATGAAGACGGAGTACATGCAATGTACCTTTTCCGATACAACAGGCAACACAATACTCTTGCAGGGCACTCCTCTTAAAAAGTAGAGTTCTTCAATATTGTCGAGTGACGGATCTATAGAAACTGACCTCGCAAACCGAATAAATACCGGATGGATGTAGTGGAGGGAATTGTCAGGAGTGTTGTGCGACCGAATAATGCCCGAGGTGGTACGGGTACGTCATGCTTTCGTATGTCCGGCTATCCGGCTGTACCCTCTATAGGTTGCATTCGGTTCATTCGGATCCTCGGCCGAACGGCTCAGCCGAGCGGTGATTCGCCGAATCACTGAAGTGCTACTCGTAAAAATAATATATGTTTCACGACTCCCGACAGACATTTTCTCTGAATTGAATTTATCTGAATTGAATACTTTCAATGCTACAACCAACTTCGTTAACATTGTCGTTATAACGAAGTCAACTTTCACCCTGGAAGGCCTTATAATACCTATTTTTCTTAAAAATTGCCGAATCTGATCCACAAGATTCTAATCGACATTCTGTGGTCACATAAGCCAATAAAACACGAACAAACGTGTGTGTTTCGGTCTTGAAAAATGTAGTATTTCTGGGAAAGTTTCATTAAGCTGTTATACAGTTTTAAACACACCCTTAAATCACGCCAGAAGGTAAATTTTAACAAACCATGTTTGAGGAAAATCTTCAAATTAGATTTATCATTTTCATTTCTTTTGCAAAATCTCTGATCAACGAATGGTAATAATACGATAACGCGTTGGTCCCATTTCTTTTCTACGCCATGTTACTTGTTTGGGATTTTTGTCAAAGTGTGCTGCGGATGTTTTCTTTTTGGTCGGTTAAATACTATATTTTATATTTTGGCAATAATTCGTTTTTCTAGGATTTTTCATGTAAGGTAGGTACCTACATACATCCATTGGTTCTCTATTGTATGGGCAAAAATCATTTCCCAAAGTGTCACTTCCCAAAAAATGTTTCCCAAATGATCATTTGGCAAAAAATCACTAGTCAAATTATTCTTTCGCATTTTATCACATGGCATTATCTCCTATGGCAAATTATTAATGGCATCAAATATAATGACCACCAAAAAATGCTTTGATACCCTAAGATCTTTTACCAAAAAAATATACTGAACACCAAAAATAATAATTCTACCATTACAATAGTACTAGCTGTTTTAATAAAAAGTGCACATTAAATTTTATTCGAACACCAAATTTACTAAATGATCACCAAATCTTTGCGACCAAATTAATACAATACTTCTACCTAAATAACCCACTATGACTGCCATAAAATATATGAGTATTACCAAATAAAGTATAATGATGCCAAAACAGGTGATACCAAAACCCGAATCAGCACACCCTACTTCCACGTGGACTTGTCTGTCCTACCCCTAGAGTGTATATGTCGTCGGCCGATCGTAAAATCCGCCAGATCACGAAATTCCTGGGCATATCGTGAAACGCCGCCATTTCATGATATGCCTAAAAGTTGGCCAGGCTTATCACGATGTGCCTGATAAACAATACGGCAGATCGATTAGAGCAACGCATTTGTCGATATTCCTAGCTCTATACCGGGCACATTGTAAAATAGCTTTTTTCACTGGTGGCGCTGCGTATGCGATGGCGGCCGTGTTTATTGGGAGCCAATAATCAGGGCGGACAAAAATGCCTTGTCATGAGCGAACTTTGTCTTAGGTCGGTTAGGTTAGGGTTCACTTGTACCCCTCAGACCAGAAATAGACACCCCGCGCAGCGGGGTGGCGTCTACTCGCTGGAGATCATCAGTAGAGAGCGAATCGTAGGTCTGAGTCCTAGAAACGAAAGCGGGGATCCGTCGAATTTAGGAAATTATTTTACTATTTTTAATTTAGCAATGATTTATGTATGTATGTATGTATGTAAGCACATTATTGTACACAATAACAGGTTAAGGAATATACATGTCACACAATAGATCAAAGTACAAAGGCGAACTTATCCCTATAAGGGATCTCTTCCAGCTAACCTTTGAGCAATTGAGAGGAAGGAAGAGAGGAGGAAGGATTTATTATGATATCATTTTCTTTAATAGGATAGTAAGATGTTATAATTTGGGTTATGTTTTCATATTAATAGGAGATACAATTTTGGTAATCACTTACTATTTTTGGGTTAGCAATGATTTATTAGGATAGATTTTTTCTTAATAGGATAGTAAGATGTTGTAATTTGGGTTATTATTTCACATTAATAGGAGATAAAAATTTGGCGATCACTTAACTATTTTTAGATTAGCAATGATTTATTTGGATAGCATTTTCTTTAATTAATAGGGTAGTAAGATGTTATAATTTGGGTTACTATTTCATATCGACGGTGGAAATTTCAAATGTCGTAAAAGACATTTTGTCGTAAGTACACTAAATATACCATTGGAATCAGTATATTTTTTTCTATCCGTCTGTAGTATCGGTCTCTCGATACGACTCCTAATAAAAAAGTTATGAGATGGTTAAGTTTGTCGTAACTGCTTCGTATTTAAAATACTGTGTTGTATCGGTCAAATATACTTTCTTGTCGTCTCGTGGTCTTAAGCGCAAGGTCGTATGTCTCAATAATTTTGAAATTCCTATGTTGTAAGGCACTAAAAAGAAATGACATTCCCATTGATCTCAATCTTAAAATACAAAAGAATTCACTTGATACTCGTGTAGAAAGTTCCTTTTAGTTATAAAGGTCATACAGATTTCAAATAAACGTCATTCCTGTGAGCAATGCAAAGCAAAATACAAATCATTAATATATATTAAAATCTGTATGACGCATATAATTAATGTTATTTAGATGTGTGTACTTTTTACTTGTTACCAATAATGTACATGTAACAAAGAAATACACCTGTTTCTGACTTGATGCAGAACACTAGGTGTTTAGTTAAGCATTTGATTATTTGATTGTGATTTTGAATAGCTTATAATAGCACTGCAGCTGCTGCTTGAAACCCGCTCTAGAGACAACTGTTCGAGGCGCTCTAAGATTCAATAAGGTCAATAAATACGTCCTGTGGAATTTCTTATGGAAAATCTCGAACGCCTCGTGAATACTACTTTTGTAGTGCTGTTATATAAATGTAAGATGTAGCTTATGGCACAAATTTGTTTCATTACGTTTCGTTATGTTTAATTGTTTCCACACATTTATTTGGAAAAATAAAAACATTACTCAGACTTATAACATTTTTATACTTTCCCGCATCCGAAAAGCTTAGAAATCAAAAAATTTAGTAGTAAAATCTTTATTTTCATACAGTTAACTACGTACTTACTTCACTTACCTCGAAACTTTAATGACTTTACAACAAGAAATTCGTAGTAGACGTTAGTATTAACGCAGTTACGACATAAATATATAATTTAGTTGGAAGGCGTAAGAGATTTTGTCACATAAATATTGTTTTTTCAGACGCGTAACACACATTTTCTTCATATTGTTTTGTCGTAAGGGACACTATTTTCTAAACTACTGCATTTATTGCTATGTGACTAATAGGTTAGTGTAGATGACGTTATTTGAAAAGTATACATCTAAGATTCATCTTTATAGGATGAGTAGTTTCAAAGTTATATATTTTTTAAATGGAGTTTTGTTTTTTGGCTCCCCTCAAAAGTAGGCATTTGTCCCTTACGACATTTGAAAATTCCACCGTCGATATTAAAATGGAGATAAAATTTTGGTGATCATTTAGTATTTTTGGCAGTAAAAAGTATTTTTTTGGCGTTATATTTTACTATATCTGGTGGTCCGTTAAACATATGCCATTATTAATTCGCAAATTATTATTTGGCAAAGTATTACATAGTCAAGTTTCATTTGGTCAAACGTATTATTTGGCATAACATTCATTTTCCAAATGATTGCATGGCATACGATTTAGATCCTAATTGTGTAGTGCATACGAAATCTATTTGAGTGAGATTACATATTTTGCTAAGCGGGTAGTTTGTAAAAAACAAAAGTAAATAATTTACAGATAAGTTTATATGTTCTTTTGTACTATAGATACTTAGGTAACAATATATTATAAATAAGCAGCATGCATGCAACCAAGCTCCGAGTCGGTTTCGCCCTTTTCATCGAGAGTCTCCAGCGAATGGACGCCACCCCGCTGCGCGGGGTGTCTATTTCTGGTCTGAGGGACACATGTGAACCCTAACCTAACCGACCAAGAACAGAGTTCGCTTATGACAAGCCATTCCACCCTGTTACCTAATGTGCGAAATGAAAATTTGAAATGTTTTGTTTGGAAAACAATATTAGCCCAAACAAAGTGTTTGCTTAATACACTTTTGTCTTAATAACACTTGAGTGACAGCTGTCAGCTGGAGAGTCAACACTAAGCTCGCGCTATTTAATTTAAAACATACGGAAAAGTTGCCTAAATCAAGTAAATAAAACAAACACTTCAAGATAGTTACCTTTGCTGTATGTGACAGTGTTATTTTAATGTTTTAACGTGACTAATCAGTGAAAATGGAAGAGACAGTGTCGAATACGGCGGTTAGTAGTTTAAACTTTTAAACGAGGTGGATACAGTACAGTGTATATTACAGTGCCAAAAACAGTTCTTTCATTAACATTGACTATAAACTAAATACCTAATCTAATTAAGTGTGAAAATATCATCGATCGCAATTAACGATCCATACTATACTGGTCAACACTACTGCCATCTATCGTAAGACACCACAATCACGGCAAATTCACGGTCAAGTTCACGACAACGAGAGAAGGAGACAACCCAACACAACGAGCGAGCGAATAGATAAGTGACACGGATGACTGCAAGCAGCCAAGCGCGTACATAATAAATTGAAAAGTGCGAACGGGATAGCAATTGTATTCACAAACCCATCTGCATTATATTACCGCTGCATTACTGATAAGCATTGAGCACCGCCCACTCCCGATGCAATTGCCGACGGCAATTGAAGAACAAAAGGAAATAGGCCTACGTTTTATACAATATTTGTTTTCGTAATTATTTGAGGTGTGAAACATTGCTACAATGCCATTTTATGATAACATTACCGTTCGAAAACGCAGGCACCAGCTAAATCTCTCAGATGATATGTTATATTCATCTTCACAAAGTAAATTGAACTCCACACTAAACAGTCTTCCTGACATATCGTCTGAAGAATTATCGTTAGTTAAGGACCTTAAACATCAAGTAGGAGACCTTCAGAACGAGCTGGAGGTCGCCAATGAAGAAATAGCAAAACTTTCACTGGAAATCTCAGACCTTAGACGCAAAAATGATGCATCTCAAAAAACAATTGCAATGTACAAAACCGTAACATCTTCGGATATCTTAAAACATAACAATAACTCCTCGAAAATACTTTCTAGAGGTCGAATGTCGTCCACTCCTACATACCGAAAAATAAGTCAATTATGCAATCTGAAGTCCTCGAGTACAGAGCGATCTACAAATGTATGTCGGATCCTGGAGAACCTTCGGACCCCCAATACATCGAAGGAAGACTCAATGAAATCGTCAACTCAAGGCGAAGTTGGAAATGACACGATTATCTTCAGTATGGACCGAGAGACTTCTTCATCTACGCCCAAGAATCACCGTGACCGTCCAGCACCTGTCCCGAAGCCCGAACCTTTAGAACCATCCACGAAAAGTCAGCCATCGAAGCCGAAACCTTTGAAAAATCAAATCGTAATAGCGAGTAATATTAAGTCAAACAAAATTACTAGTATGATAGGTAAAAGTGATACTCTGGATAAATTTAATTACTGTCATTTTTTAACACCTGGCGCAGGAATCATGCAAATACTGGGACAAACTGAATGCCAGACAAAAAAATTAACTTTAGCCGACTACTATGTAATTATGATAGGAGAGGAAGATTTCCACGAAATCGAAGAATATGATGAATTGGTAAATTATATATCTGACATTTCATGCCGTATAAGTCACACTAACATAATTGTTATTTGCCCCACATATATATGTGGTAAGCCTATCTACAATTCCAAGGTAGAAAAATTTAATAGTCTGCTACGGAACAATGCTAAATTTCATGAAAAACACGTGTCTTTTGACTCGAACTTAGACCTATCATTTGACATGTTCTCGGCAATCACAGGGCGTATCAATAATCTTGGAATGACAAATATTTTATGCCATTTGGGAAATTTTGTTTTGGATAGTACTCGACCTACCAAAGGGCATGAAACAACTGGGCAAAAAATAAGAATGGTCCAAAAGAAATTATCCGACTATTTTCCAAAACATCCTGGAGCTTTGAAAAAATCTGGACAAAAATCAAAAACGATTCAGGATTTTTTTCCTATAATTTCATCTACATCTTGCACCAAAATATAGCCGGACTATTGAATAAAGCCGACACGCTGTCGGTATACTTACAGGAATTAGACACAAAAAGCATGCCCATTGATGTATTATGTATCACTGAGCACTTCTTGATGGCGGGCTCGGAAAATCTCGTCACTATACCTAACTTTAAGCTTGTAACAATTTTTTCTAGAGAGCAATGCAGAGGGGGTGCATGTATATTAGTAAAGTCCCACCATGAATATAAAGAATTAACCAACGTAAAAAATGTATCCTTGCAGTATTCAATTGAATGCTGTGCAATTGAATTGTTACAACACGGAATTATTATTATATGTCTATACAGAACGCCCCAATCGAACCTACAGTTGTTTTTCGATAAATTAGATACGATCCTTTGCAGAACATGTGATTACTCGTACACTAATAATAAAAAGGTAGTATTATGTGGTGATTTTAATTTGAACATTTTAAAGAAAAGTAACAACGCTTTACAATTTGAATATTTGTTACTAAACCACAATCTGAAATTGGAAATTAGGGAACCAACTAGATTAGCTAGTGGCACCTGCCTTGACAATTTTGCACACAATGTTAAAGGCTCCAAAGGAAAAGTTATTGAACTTGGTTTATCGGACCATACGGCTCAAGTATTAAAATGCCCCGTAAAGAAGACCTGTTTCATTAATTGTTGGCGAGTAAAGCAACGAGATTTTAGTTCAGAAAATTTGGCCCTATTTAAGAAATGTATTAGTAGTCTGTCGTTCTCGGATGTATTACAGTGTAATGATGCAAACCTAGCTTATGAATTGTTTATAGATACCTTTACCTGTTTTTACAATTTGTGCTTCCCTTTTGCTCCAATTTGTGCTACAATGAAACCCAAGTGGGTATCTAGAGGGATCAAAATATGTAGCAAGAAGAGAAGAGCTTTACTATGGAAATATCGACTTTGTCCTAATAAAGTTAATAGAAGCGTTCTTAAAGCATATAATACTAGATATAGGAAAATACTCAATCTCACACAGCGCTCACAAAATGACCATTTTATAAAGCAATCGACCAACAAATCAAAAGCTACTTGGCAAGTCATTAATAAAAATAAGCAGCTGTTTCCAAAAGAGCCAATATTAAAGCTTATTAAGAACGGTGAGACAATTACTGATCCGACCCATATAGCCAATGCCTTCAATAATTTTTTTATCGACCAAATTGTAACCAAAAGCAGTGATGTGCAATGTAATTTAAAAAGTAACTGTAGCCAATCAATGTATATGACACCTACTGTTCCCCAGGACATAATGAATATAATTAAATCACTCAAAAACACTAATAGTGTTGGATATGATGACATAAATACTAAAGCTGTAAAGCTGATATCGCATGAAATTGCCCATCCCCTTAGTCACATTATAAACATCAGCATTTCAACGGGAGTATATCCAGACAAGCTAAAGCCCGTTGTTGTAAAACCTTTACATAAAAAAGGGGACAAAATGAATGTGTCCAATTATAGACCCATTGCTCTAGCAGCGATATTTTCTAAAGTAGTAGAAAAGGTGATATACGAGGCACTTTACAACTATTTGGAGAAATATCAGTTACTAGTTCCAGAACAGAAAGGGTTTCGTAGAAAAAAATCCATAAATATGGCAATATATGACCTTGTGCAGCCAGTATTAGAAAATTTAGATAAGCGAAATCAAGTGTGTGCCGTATTTATGGATATGACTAAAGCGTTCGATTATGTAAACCATTCCATACTTTTAAGGAAGCTGAATGCATACGGTATTCGTGGCAATGTTTTAGAGCTGTTGAAATCCTATTTGAGCAATAGAGACCAATACACAGAACTTTCTCAAATATGCATGCACACTAAATATATAAAGGCTTACAGATCTAAAAAGAGGCAAATTATGTATGGCGTGCCACAAGGAAGTGTTCTCGGACCTCTACTATTTCTAATCTACATCAACGACCTACCCCAGCACGTAAAACACCCTATGGTATTATTCGCTGATGACAGCACTGTTATTATAAAATGTAATGATATTAATGATTATGAAATGGAAGTTAATAATACTATAAAGGACATAATTGAATGGCTAAATGTGAATAATTTATTAATTAATCTTGACAAAACTAAAGTCATGCACTTTTATCAACGTAAACTGCCTGTTCCAATTATCTGTAACTATAAAGGGACTCTGATTGAATCAGTTTCTGCTACTAAGTTTTTAGGAATAAATGTAGATAACCACCTGTCATGGAACTCGCATACTGAGCAAGTGTGCCTAAAACTGAACCAGTATGCCTATGCTCTATATAAACTGGCAAAGAAAACTAGTCCTGATGCTGTAATAACTGCATACCATGGGTTTGTAGCGTCGACTTTACGCTACGGCATTATATTCTGGGGCAATTCTACAAATAAGGAAGCGGTGTTCAAAGCCCAAAAAAGATGTATCAGAGCAATGCGTGGCCTTAAACAAACAGATAGTTGTGTACCGTATTTCAAGGATTTGAACATCTTGACAATGCCTTCTCTTTACATTTTAGAAATGGTAATGTTCGTAAAAAATAACCCAGCGCTGTTTAAAAAAGCCAATTATACTAGCGAACGTTTGAGGCAAAGATTTAGGGAGGATCTATCCCCAGCTCTTGGCAAAACCGCTTTGATGCACAAAAGTGTATGTTCTCTTGCGATAAGGATTCATAACCAATTACCAATTGAATTTAAACTATTGCCAATACCACTTCTGAGACGTAAATTAATAGCCCTGCTTACGAATAAGTGTTATTATTCAGTTCTCGAGTATCTAAATGATGACCTAAATTGTTTATAATTATTTCTGACTAATTATTATTACATGAATGTTTTTGTACGCCAATTGGCAAAGCATAGTGTAACACGAGAAATTGTAACATCTCTGTATTTATGCAGCCATCACCTATGTTTCACAAATAAAACACTTTTGACTTTTTTGACTTTTTTTTTTTTGACAAAGCAAAGTAATGCCAGATGATATTTTGACCAAATGAACAAAATGCGAGACAAAAATGTGCTATTTGTTCGTTTGGGAAATGAAACTACTGCCATAAGTTTTGTGGAAAGTGAAATTTGGCGAAAAATATTTTGCCGAAACAGCAGGATACCACATCCATTACATACACGCCTTTATGCCTAAAAGTAGGCAGAGCACATGAAACTTGTGTCCAGTGCCACTGTTAGCATAAATGTGGGTACAAAAGATCGAAAAAAGGTGATAATCGCAGTGATAGGCATCGCCCACAACACACTTCATCCCTGTTCCCTTAGTCGACACGGGAAGAAAGGGGTTGGTGCTATTCTAACCCGACACCACACGACACGGGTCGACACAACACGGGTATTTAGGTAACTGTTCGTAGTTATTCTGCTATTCGGAAAGAAGTCAAATCCAACAAAACAACTATTATAAAAATCGGTCAGCCGTCCTTCACTTATAAATAGTGTAACCAACCCGACTTTAATAAGCAAGTATAAGATATTATTTATGCATTACAATACAACACAATACAAATACTCTTTATTGCACACCTCAAAACCTGAATCAAATAGACATAACAAATTATTAAAAAATAGATGTGACAACAGGCGATCTTATCGCTAAAGAGCGATCTCTTCCAGACAACCTTTAGGTAGCGGAGAAATAGCAACAGAAAATTACATAATAGCTAGGTGGCAAAATTGGAAGTATTTACCTAAACGAACTTCCAACATACACAATTACATCAATAATAAACATACACACGTAAAGCATACAAATAAACATACAAAAAAATCCTACATAAATACATATACATATAGTGTTAAACAAAAATTACACGTAAAACACGTATTTTATATTTCTTGCTGAAGAATCTTATACTTGAATTTGGACACTCATCACTCCTAACACATTCACTGCCAAGAATCGCTACGCTCGTAGCTATTTCCGTGGGTTTGTACATATAGCGAAAGCGACTGCGCCGCAGGCGCCCACTGGGCGGGTTCCTGGCAGTGGCGGCGCGAAGCAGCGCCCTATGTTTATATGTTTGTGAGTTACGAAACCGAACCCGCGCTACCAACCATAGAGACGGAAAATAAAAAAAAATAAGAAAAATAGTATGGCATTAGTGGGTAGAATTAGAATAAGTTGAATATTTTGCAAGACGCATATCCCAACTTCCCGTGTCCTTTAAGACGCGCGAAGCACTTCAAAAAGGCATAAATCTCTATAAGGCTGTCATAACTTTTCAGAACGGAACGACACAGCAGGGATGAATGTTTATCACTCCACGCCGCTGGGGGGATAATTTTTCTGAGTTATGCGATAAAAGTGGCCAGTTTTACGTGGCCGGATCATAGATAATAGAGAACGGCTGTGTACAATATTACGAAGCTACACATTTTAATTTTACAAGCCTAAATTGGCAACACTGGGACGCTTTTATTGGTAGGGATTACACAGTGAGTAGTCTAGCCGGGGAAAGTACAATAAAAAAAGAGCGGCATAAAAAAAAACGGAGTGTCGCAAATACCGTGTATAACGCGATAAAATAATAATGATACTTATACAATAATTATTTATTTTCAATTCACACAAAGTGATAACAAAGCAGAAAAAGTAAAGTTGTATGAAAAAAACTTTTTAATGTCATAGATTCACGCCTTTATTCCCAAAAGGGATAGGCAGAGCACATGAAACTTATGTTCGGGTGCCACTTTTAGCATAAATATGGGTATAAAAGATTGACAAAATGTAATATCGCAGTTATAGGTTGCTAGCCCATCGCCGACAACACACTTCAGCCCTGCTCCCTTAGTCGACTTTCACGACGCCCACGGGAAGAAGGGGGTGGTGGGATTCTAACCCGACACCACACGGGGGGGTGATATTGTTCAATGTGAATAATATTAGCAGTAAGCCACTTTTTAAATCTCTTAAATAGCAAAAGCAGTCCTATTTATTGTGACTCAGTTACTTCCTTAGTTACCATATCAAGTATCAAGGTATTAGGACATCATACAAATTTAATTTAAGTCGTTTGACACATTCGACAATGATATTACTGTTGACATATAAATCTCAGGCTCATTTTTCCAGGCCAGACTATGAAAGTAATTCTTTTACGGTAATATTATCGCGACTGTCAAAAATGCATGGATAGTTAATTTAGAGTTATGTATTAATAATTGATTAAACATATTTTACAGTACATATTATTATGGTGCTACTTTCCCGCACTAGTGCGGAAAAGAGAATTTTCCGTGCATATGTCGAAACTTTAAAGAGCCATATGTACAGTAAAACGTTGTACGATACACGTGCGAATAGGTAATTCGCAACTCGTGTCGATTTAAAACACTCCCTTCGGTCGTGTTTTAATTTATCATCACTCATTGCGAATTTCCTATTTTCGGCAATTGTATCGTAAATAACTATTACAGAACTACTACAGAAATAAAGTTACAACTAAAAACGACATATTTAACATATTTACAAATTGCCTACAATATAGTCCCCCATGAGGCTGGCTACGTTTCCTCGCTGAATGGCGATGCCAATTCTTGGGCCGAGGAACAAGCCAGGCCTATGGTCAGCCGTGTGCTTGAAGAGCCGTTTTTTTAGGTCCTGGTATAATTTCTAGGCGTCTGGACCCCACGGCCCAAGCGTGGATAAGTAGTTTAGAGTAGTTAATGTATCAATATGCATATGTAATACTCACTGTGCCCAACAAGTGGTCTTTGTGGCCTGTCTAGTTTGTAAACTTGACATTATAAGCTACTCTCTTAGTACCCCAGGAAAATTACGTTTTTTTCCAACATTAATTTATAAACAGCGTTTTTTTTTGTTTGTTTAATTTTCAAATGTTATTCTAAGATGCCTTATCCAAGAATCCAACAAAATTTCCATCGGGAAGTAAATATATAAAAATAAATGACACGTCCATTATGTTTTTTGTGTGATTTATTTATTATTCTTGAAGAGCTCCAGTTAATTAACCAAAACAAAAATTAAAATATCTATTAAAATGTTTCCTCTTTTTTCAGGAATTGGTGAAATATCGATTATTTGATGACTAATATTTTGGTGGATTTTGAGTCTACGTAATTACTAAAATGATAATATATCAGTTACACAGAAAAATGCTGCTGTTATGAATTATTTCCAAATTTCCAGTTTTTCCCATACTAATGAAAATAAAGTGCTTGGGCTATAGTCGATTCAATGTGACATAGTTCCAAAAGCTAACATTACCTTTGAAAGAGCCATCTATGATTGTAACCTCAAACCATTTGTTCACAGCAGTTCTCGCTCCTTAGGCCGACCACTGTTCACGTGTTGACGTATACCCTGGTAAGATGGCGCTGTTTTGAAAACATTCATAATACATTAATACAATTTTAGACATCCTATCCTCGCTATTTATCGTTCTTGACGCCATGGTCGCCATGACTTCTGAGCATTTAAGGGTTAAAAATCTTACATGGCGATATACGAGTACATACTTATACTGATAAAAATACTTCCCTACATACATAGTATAAAAGTCGCTTCCTGCTGTGTGTCCCTATGTATGCTCAGATCTTTAAAATTACGCAACGGATTTTGATGCGGTTTTTTTATAGTGTGATAATGTAGTACCCGTGCGAAGCCGGAGCGGGTAGTATAAATGTATAAGAAATAAAACAAATAACATTAATTTACCAATTTATTACTACATCAAAGTGTCTTCCGAGCGTATGTATTCCCCTATATCCGCCTGGTGGAACGCGATGGTGGCTAAGGGGTCTGCGTTCCTGCACTCAGCTGTGGCCCGCGCTGATACTCCGAACCCGAGGGGAGTGTCGGACATGGAATACACTACTACTCCTTGGTGCTTCGGTGTGTTTTCTGTTATGCGACCGAGACCTGAAATTAAATTTTCGAGTTGCTTAGGTATTTTTTAGGTGATCATTAAAGTCTATGCTCAATTCCTATTATGATTAAGACTAGATTATGTGAGTGAGTGTCCACCGGATCCAGGGAATGCAATCTCGCGAGAAAACACGCGAAAATGCTATTAATCCCAGTTAAAGATTGTCGAAATGAAAATAAGATCTCACGACTATTTATTACATTTGTATGACGTTTCCGTGAGTCACCGACGGTGCTGGCTGAAAATCAGCGCTGCTGGTGTCTGACACCTCAGCATAATGCTGAGCTAGTGTCCGGTTCACTGCTGCAGAGACACACTGGTTTCATGTCTTATTTGTTTTTTTTTAATTCTATTGTTTAATATGTGTGTCCTGTGTGTTTGTGAATAAATGTATCTTTCTTTCTTTATCTGCATATAGTGGTTTATAATATCCGTTTTATTTTTCCATCACTATTTATCAGGTTTTAATATAATGAATAACAATAATAATAGACATTTTTGTATACACTATGATCGTTTAACAGAACAATTAAGAGTAACACTCGTAAAAATGTGGCATATCAAGATTGCATACCCTAACCGAGTCTTTCCAATGGAGTGACGCTGTATGTGAAGAAAACTTCCAAAAATAATTGTGGCCTCATCTATTGGTGAACTCTTTCCTCACACAGGTCTGGTGGATATTTATTTATTTATTTATTATAGCCCTCTGTTCAGAAAAAGTCCTGTGTGCCTACTGGCAAAGGCCTCCCCCAGTCTTCTCCATTTCCCCCCGTCTGTGACCACTCTGGTCCAAGTCTTGCCAACCATTTTTATAATTTCGTTCTCCCATCTTTTAAATTGTTTGCCTTGCTTCCGTTTACATACCGTTGGGTACCATGTTGTTAAAATTTTGCTCCATTTCTCAGGTCCTTTTATTGTAAAAAACTAATTCCATTTAAGATGTTAAACTTTATATGCTACATCCTCAAGTTTTGTCTCGTCTCAGCATGGCTATCACGCGATCTCTCGCGATTTTTCTCGCACTATCTGCCTCTCTCTTATTAGAACACATAACAATACAGACCCCTTTGTATATGAAATAGACAAAAACACAACCACTAGGAGAAAACCAAAATTATTTGCCGAAATGTTTAGCCCTGTTAATTATTACGGAGAACGTACATTTGAATATCTAATCCCTAAAATATGTAACTCATCGCCCGAAAAGTTGTTTGTGGAAAAAGTTAAACCGAAGATGTTTAAGAAAAGTGTCAGTAAGAGAATATTAGATAATTATAGTTAGGATCAGAGTTGGGCACTCAAGAATAAAATCATTATTTGAATAAGAATTCGAATGAATAAAATCATGTTGATTTTATTCACGTCAAAGTTATTCAAATAATTTTGCCGTGAATAATTCTTATGTGAGAAAATCGAATGAAGATAACTTATTCTTATTCAAATAAATGTAATCATGATTTTTTATTTAAAATAATATTCCTTGAATAAAAATGTAGTTCGGATATTCAGAACGGAGATAAACACAACGCATTTGGTATTGGTATAGACATAGAGGCACTAGTAGACGCTCGAATCTTGTCTATTTAAACCTATCGTATATAATCAAACCTTTTATACTTAAGTACATAAAATATTGCAAGTTGGCTTTCACATAGATTTGTTACTCGATTTGTTTTTGATATAGCAACCATACAAATACAAGATAGTAATTTGGTAGAATGCAGCTGCTGCTCTGACAGACGGACGGAACCAGAGGAATAACGGAACTCCTCAATAGCTACTTGTATACCTTTCGAATTTGGGTTCATTTGTTTTGTTTTGACGAGTTCTATACGTCACACTTGATGACGATGGTCTGATGATGGAGTCAGGAGGTGGATAGTGGAACTCCTCAATGGATACTTCTATTCCCCTCGAGTTTGGGTTTATGTGGTTTGTTTTGACGAGTTCTTTACATTAAACTTGATGATGATGGTCTGATGATAGAGTCAGGAAGTAATTAGTAGAACTCCTCAATGACTACTTGTATGGGTACTCTTCGAGTTTGAGCTCATTTGGCTTGTTCTATTAATTTGATGACAATAGTCTGATGATGGGGTTTTATAGTAGCCCATGAGGAGTTCTACTATCCACCTCCTGACGCCATCATCAGACCATCGTCACAAACTAACCAAATGAACCCGAACTTGAGGGATATAGTCATTGAGGAGTTCCACCATCCACCACCTGATTCCATCATCAGACAATCGGCACTAAGTGTAATGTATAAAACTCGTCAAAACGACCCAAATTAACCCGAAATCAAGGGGTATACAAGTAGACATTGAGGAGTTCCGCTATCCCCCCTCCGGATTCCATCATCAGACCATCGTCATCAAGTGTGATTTATAAAACTCGTCAAAACAAACCAAATGAACCCTAACTGGAGAGGTATACAAGTAGCCATAGAGGAGTTCCACTATCCACCTCCTGACTCCATCATCAGACCATTATCACCAAGTGTCATGTAAATAACTCATGAAAACAGACCAAATTAACCCAAACTTGGCCTGAAATTTAATGAAATCAACTTATAAAATTATACCGACGATACCACAAAATTAACTTTATTTGAATAAAGTTTTATTCAAATAAAATGTTAGTTAGAATAACCCCATTTGTGGAATAATTATTCCGTATTTCATTACTTATTTAAAATAAAAGTAGCATGATTTATTCACCCTCATGTTATTTTAAATAACAGGCGCAAGAATTATTCTTATTCAAATCGATTTGAATAAGAATAAAAATACTGTTCTTATTCTTATTCAAATAATTTTTTGCCCAACTCTGGTTAGGATCAATGTGAATGTACTTACCCATACTTATGGGCCCTGGTTGAATAACATTAACTTAATATTTATAATGTAAAATTTGCAGTTTAGTAAGTATTTGTAGGTTTTTAAATATAATAGCATGAATATAATTTAGCCATATGTTTTTGACACAACTATGTAATCAAGAGTAATTAATGCACTGCCAACAAACTGTCATGCAGTTTGGCAGTATACTATAGTTTGTAAACATAAATGTGTCCTTCATGAATAAATGATTAATAATGATTAATAACACTTAGAACACAAGATATATTGCGAGAAAAATCAAGAGTATGTCGCGGCTGTCCCATGATAGACGTGCTGGTCTGGTGGATATTCACCCTTATACTATAAGGCCAAATTTAAGTACTGATGGTGAAAGAACTAATGGAGCCAGTAGTGGACCTTGCAGGGGTCCCAAGCCACCATCAGAGTCCTTTTATCAAATTTTAGTAAGATCCAACCCTCCTGCAAACCGCCAGTGAATGGAGAAACAGACTAAGTAATTTTACAAAAAATAACATCCTAACTTACCACTCTTCATAACATGATGTCCGTAGAGAAACTGTTGCTCCGCAGACGGTTTAACCCAAATCTTGAATGGAGCATACGGAGCAATATATGTCAATGCAGTTATGTGCAGTCTGAATTTATTCGTCTTCGTGAACTTTCCGAAGCAAGTTCCGGCGGAAACTAGGTTGTCAGGCTTCACCGTTTGTGCTAGCTGCAGTAGTTTCTCTGATATGTAATATATTCTGTCTTTCTTCTCCCTGAAGCAATAGGTGCCGTCAGGCCTGTCTATGAGCATCTTTACGTTCACACCGATGCTGTAAATATAGAAAAATAAACCTATAACGCTGGAAATTTAAGTTAGAGATCATAAATATTGGTCGAATATTTCAAATAACTATAGTTGAAAGCGCTGGTACTCACTATTTAGTAAGCTTTTCAAATAAAATCCGCATTCTTTCTTCAGATAGGACCTTCATTTTGTAATTTGTATTCTATAATATTTGATATAATAAACAATGTTTAAAATACCACACGTGCTTTTAATTCCACCGCTGAACTCAATTAAACGTCAACGTCAAACCTATCTGTCATATTGATTGACGTTCCATAGCCGTTCAGAAACAGACAAAACTGTAGTATATTTTGTGAACTACATAATTTTAAAACTATGTTAATTATAAAAGCAATATCAGCACTGTTTTAGTGGCTTGCAAATTTTAATTCTACTAAAACTATATAACATTTTTATTCGGGTAAATTTTATACAACACCCTTCTAATAATTTATGTTTATTATTTCTGAACGAAATACAATACGCTGCAACTTCGCATCAATGAAACGAGGGAATGAGATAGCAGATGAAGGGACAAATCAAATCAGTCCCATTCACCCTCTGGATAATCAGCTTCAGTGAGAGAAAGTGGTAAGTTGATTTTGCAATTTTTTCGCAATTTCATTCAGTTTTAAGGGACGATTGTGACTTAAACTGGGTTTTATACCTCGCAGCCAATTTATATATAGCTTCTGTTACCAGAAATCGTTCTCCCATAGATATTTATTTGTTTCATGCACATCTGTTGTGTTGATAGCGCACTAAACAAGGAGGTATTACGCTCTACGATGTGATATATTATCATATATGTTGCGATACTTGCTATAACCGGTAGGTCCGGTTGTTGCCGAAAGTAAATTGCACATTGAAGTGGATTTCATTACGACATGATTTTTTAAATTTTCAGTTACAAAATGTTTTTTTTTGTAACAGTCAGATGCCGCATTCCGTATTACACAACTGAATTTATTGTCTAGGTTAAAGATAAAATAAAATGTTATCAGTGCGTATTCCACGATTAATAACAAATTAATAGTTTTATCACTCAGTACTTGGTACTATAACTACTAATATATACCTAAGTACTTATTTATTATTCTAAAGTTTAGATCATTCAGTGTTTAGAATCTAAACACTGAAGTAGAGTTATTTTCAATGTTTTATTTTTCATATACACCTAGCTGTGCATAAATAAGAACGTGTTTATTTTGACTAATCCCATCGTAATTCGTATTATTTAAATTCATCTTTTGAACACATCAAGAAACAAAATGACCTCAGCAAGGTTGCCATAATTACTTATTATAGCCTCTGTTTAAGGAATGTTTGGCTTTTATTAAGATGAAGGTCGTGTGACCGGTGCTGGCAGTGCTTACTTGTAATTTGATGCGCGCGGTTTACTTATAGCGGCAACAGAAATACATAATTTGTGAAATTTCAACTGTCTAGCTATCGCGGTTCTTGAAAGACAGCCTGAAAAAAACGTATGTTGTATGGGAGCCCCCCTTAAATATTGTTGTTGTTGTAGCGGCAACAGGACCACATAATTTGTGAAAATTCCAAATGTCTAGCTATCGCGGTTCTTGAGATACAGTCTGGTGACTGGTGAGTCTTAGTAATAGGGTCCCGTTATACCCTTTGGGTACGGAACCCTAAAAATATAAAAATAAAATAAATAAAATAAAATATCTTTATTCTCAGACAACTTTAGGTCCATAGGATGTTAGTAACATGATTTAAACACTTAATAACCTATGTTAGAATAAAATTAAGTTTTAAATAAAAATAAGAATTAAATTAGCCTAAACTGGCAGCTGGTTCACCGAGGTACACTCACACTCGGGGCGTGCAACTCGTTGAACCTGCCGAGCACGGCGCTGTCCTGCCTGCCCGCCACGACCTGCAGGAGGCTGTTGGGGCTTCCCCTCACTCGGCGTATTAAGAGGGCTTTTTAAAATTCGTCAGGAATAAGCGACAATTACCGATTTTTGACGGTCTAAATCTAAGAAACGGAAAGGTTTTTATAGATTCCGATTACTTATTTGCATAGCTCAACTCCTTTTATTGTGCGTACCGGCCTCTGATTTAAGAATAACTGAATATGTTGACCGAATATACCCGATTACCGACAGTAGTTTTCGGAAAAGAGCGTCGAGCCATAAGTTTGACCGCCTAATGACTCCATGATGTTACATGAGAACCTAGTTGTTTTTTTTTCTTTTCACTATTGTAATATGTCCGTATTGTGCATAGCGGCCTCGAATTTTCCTTTTTTTTCACGTATGTATATGTAAATTGATCTCAATTACACCATATTTTTCAACAATATCGTACTGAAAACACAAGGATTTTCTCATTATTGTTGAATTATTAGTAAATTGAATCTTAAATAACATTAAAGTTCATACTTTTACCAACACAATGCAGTAAAAAAAATACAACATTTTCCAACATTTATATTATTAAATAATCATTCAAACATAGTATAAATTTACCGTCGCGCGCGATCTCTTGCCAGTACCGGCTTAGCCGTTGTCCGGGTCGGACCTGTACGTCGTGTAATTGTGGCTATTCACGAAAGCTAACCGTCAACTAAAATATTATTTTGATCTCTGACTAGGCATAGTTGTTATCAACGTCGGGGTCAAACTATACTAGTGAGTCATTCGTGAGGCTAATCGAGACAACTTACGAATTGCATAGCTGCCATGTCAATTATTTTACGAGTGATCGTGATACTTGGTGATTTTTTTATAAGCTTTTATTTAGTTCACCTATCCGTTGTCTGCAATCAAATCTTGCAAGTTAAATTTGATCCACTTCCTGGTTTCCGATTGAGCTGAAATTTTGCATGCATGTATAAATTGGATGACAATGCAATATGATTATGACATAAAGCTGATCTGATGATGGAGCTGGAAGGTGGCCATAGGAACTACGTAATTAAACGACGCAACCCCATCGAGTTTGGGCTCCATTAATTCGTCTTGATGAGTACTTGGTAACCAGGGTCTGATGATGGAGCTGGAAGGTGGTCATAGGAATTCCGTAATTAAACGACGCAACCCCATCGACTTTGGGCTCGTTTAATTCGTCTAGACGAGTACTTGGTAACCAGGGTCTGATGATGGAGCTGGAAGGTGGTCATAGGAATTCCGTAATTAATAAATAAATAAATATTAGGGGACAATCTTACACAAATCGACCTAGTCCCAAACTAAGCAAAGCTTGTACTATGGGTACTAGACGACGATAAACATACTTATATAGATAAATACATACTTAAATACATAGAAACATCCATGACTCAGGAACAAATATTCGTGCTCATCACACAAATAAATGCCCTTACCGGGATTCGATCCTGGGACCTCTTGCTTCGTAGGCAGGGTCACTACCAACTAGGCTAAAGCGGTCGTCGGTCGGAATTAAACGACGCAACCCCATCGAGTTTGGGCTCGTTTAATTTGTCTTGACGAGTACTTTGGTACTATATGGTAAACAGGGTCTGATGATGGAGCTGGAATGTATCCATAGGAACTCCGTAATTAAAAGACGCAACCCCATCGAGTTTGGGCTCCATTAATTCGTCTTGACGAGTACTTGGTAACCAGGGTCTGATGATGGAGCTGGAAGGTGGTCATAGGAATTCCGTAATTAAACGACGCAACCCCATCGAGTTTGGGCTCGTTTAATTCGCCTTGACGAGTACTTTGGTACTATATGGTAACCAGGGTCTGATGATGGAGCTGGAAGGTAGCCATAAGAACTCCGTAATTAAAAGACGCAACCCTATTTCATCAGTCCACTTTGTGGGGGGTCCGCTGCGCCATCCGGTACGTGGTCTCCGCTCGAGAACCTTTCCGCCCCAACGGCCATCATGTTTTTCAGTTGTCTGTACAAGAACCTACAAACCACTGACATAATATGCAGGGTTGTAGAAAATACCTAACAATATGAAAAAAAAACTTTTTAACCGACTTCAAAAAAGGAGGAGGTTATATGTTTCACAGTATTTTTTTTATGTACATACGTTCGCCGATTTCTCCGTCAGTTGTGGCCCGATTAAAAAAATATATTCAAAAATGTATACTTCTGAGATATCCCAGGGAAATCGAGGGCAACCCTCAAATATTACGTACTTATTACGTGTTTCATGAATTCTCTAAAGCTATTCAGGTATTTGCGTCTGGTAGTCATCAGTTCATGTTGGTGGGCTGATGATGGAAGGTACAACTCCTCAACCTTTAGGAGTTAAAGGATTTTTTAAAATCTTATAGACCGTTCATCATATTCTTTCAAGTTATTCAGGTGAGCACACGTCAGGATTTGATGATGGGATCCCAGGGAAATTGAGGATAACCCTCATATTTTATAGGCACGCGTGTAGTTGACATCGGTATTTTCTATTATGACTCGTGTATTTATCCTCGGAAATCGTAATTTTGGTGAAGTTGAACTGATGATGAAGACACCAGGCTAATGGAGAATTCCATTCTCCTCCTCCTGGAGCAGTCCTAAAGGATGTAAAAGGATGTATAAAGGATGAATAATCAGTTGAGTGATCCAACTAGAGAGTGCAAAAACCGGTCAAATTTCAAAACGGGTTATTAACCGGTTTTTACTTAAAGTTTAAAACATTGTATTGGAGGATAATTTTACTGTAAGAATGTTAATTCTGGTTTATTAGTAGACGATGTGTAGTTGAATAACTAACTTTTTTTTTACTTTTTATACATCATTATCATTGTCCTTTTACAGACAAGGACAATGATTCGCTTACCGTTTCGCTGATTTATTGCTTGAGAGATGGACATATCTTAAGGAAATTCGCTTCAGCAAGCGCAAGTGTTGACAACGACGATTGATAACGTGAAAGTTCGGAGGCTGGTCCGAAATTGTTGACGTTAATATCATCTACGATAAGATGATTAATTCAAAGTCTATGTCATGGTAGTGCTGTACATGACTCGTAAGGCCGATACGAGAGCAACAGCTACGACCACATATTTGACAAGTAAATGAGGTATGCCAGGTTCTCATGGGAACAACAATGGCAAACAACAAAACAATGATCCTGGTCCTCAGATTCCTGTTCCCATTTTGTTGGACCGATCTTAAAGGTCATTCATTCAATCATTCAAACAATCATTGGTCGACCCTACTGGTTGTTTAAGATTTAGCTAAGGAGCAGCCAGTCTTACGTAACGTCTTCGCTTCAACATAGCAATAATGCTGGGTGTTTGTGTCGCGTTTGCGCGAAGCACCCTCTCATTCAAAACACGACCTTTCCATAAGATGTCTAGAACACGCCGAAGACATCGTATGAGGAAGTTGTTCAATTTCCGTTCCTGTTTTGTATACGATGTCCAAGTTTCAGCACCGTCCAATATGTATGTCCGGTACACGATCATCTTCGTATTTACAGTCAGGTGTTATCCCATAGCCTTGTACTGAGCTTCCCGAACATCGTGGATGCTTTGCGGAACTTGATCTCTACGTCAAGTGAGAGATTGTTTGACACTGGTGGGCCCATGGTAGCAGAAATTGTGTACAACTGCCAGAGGCATATTATCCAGCAGTATTGTTAGACAGATATTCTGGATTTATATCGATACTAGCTTCCGCCCGCGACTTCGTCTACGTGGACCCGGGATAAAAACTATCCTATATTTTAATCTAGGTTACAAACTATCTTCGTGTAAAATTTCATCCAAATCGGTTGAGCCGTTTAAGCGTAATTGAGTAACAAATATCCAAACATCTAAACATCCAAACATCCAAACATCCAAATTTTCGCATTTATAATATTATAGTAGGATACTCCTTACATTTATCTCTCATTCTTCATACATGCTCGTCGATTGAATACTCTTGTGACCTGACCTTTCTTTAGGATTCCTCCGATTAGGTCGGAATAAGTTCGTCGAGGTCGTCCCCTTCCAACTTTCTATCCACTTTTCCCTATTACACGTCCTTTGTTAATTCATATTCATCCTTTCTAAATGCTCAAACCAACGTAACATGCTCTTATAAATTTATGTAACAACATCTTCAGATTTTTCAGTCACTCCGCACCTGTCTTATTTTATCGCTATCATACTAACTTTAATTAAACTTACTAGAAATTAATATATGACAATTTACTAGTTTATTTTTGCTAAATAACGATCTCGGCTCACAACTTCAAGCATTTTATAAATGTAACTCATTTCGGTTAGTAACCGGTAGTGATGCGCGACTCCGAATGATTTGCCTATTCGAATAATTAGCGATTACTAATATCAATATTCGAATTGGATATTAGTTGTACACTAATGCTAATAATCGAATGATGACAACTAATTAGTTGCAACTAATCGGGTACCGAACGATAACCACCGTAAGCGTGACTCTCCTTTCATACTATATCAATGATGGGCGAGCTCAAGTTATGGTGGTTATCTGTTCGATTCATTCGTTAGTTGACTTAGTTGTGACAGTGACATTAGCTACTAATGTCAACGTCTAGTTCGATTCGGGCACATTAGATTAGCGACTAATGTTAAAGTCAAGGTCGACTCATGCGGGCGACCGGGCGTCGAATAGAAGTATTACTAATAATCGAATGATTTTCAAATTAGCCGAATTAGTTGAATGATTATAATAATCGACTAATCGAATTTATCATTCAAAGTCGCGCATCCTTAGTAACCGGTTTATAGTTTCCAAAACCGGTTATTAACCGAACTCAAAAAGTTCCGGTTAACCTGTTTGCATTCCCTAGAGCAACCTATAGAAGAGACAGTCGGATAGCCGGACATACGAAAGTATTATTGCCCTATAGTTAAATATCGATACGCTCACAAAATTTCACGAGAATCTGTTTAGAGTTGCACCTCATGCAACCTATAGAGGGGACAGCCGGATAGTCGGACATACGAAAGCATTATTGCCCTATAGTTGAATATCTAACTAGCTCACAAAATTTCACGAGAATCTGTTTAGAGATGCAACCTATAGAGGGGACAGCCGGACATACGAAAGCATTTTTGCCCTTTAGTTAAATATCGAACTCGTTCATAAAATTTCACGAGACTTGATTCAGAGATGCAACCTGTAGAGGGGACCGCCGGATAGCCGGACAGCTGGACATACGAAAGCATTTTTGCCCTATAGTTGCATATCGAACTCGCTCACAAAATTTCAAGAGAATCTGTTGAGAGGTGCGACCTACATATAGAGAGGACAGCCGGACAACTTAAAAAAAAGCATTTTATATTAAAATAAGACGTAACTACTTTAATATTATACTTTGTCAGAGTATTTTAATATATATAGAAAATATGTGCACAAAAAGCAATTACTTACATTGTTCAAGTTAGGGCACCACGTTAGCGAAGTAATACTTACCATCTTTTAGTGCAAGTATTAATATCGGTCGCGCGTTCGCTCCAACCACAGCTCCAACGGTGCGCTATACAGCTACAGTAAGCTTGTGTGCGTGCTAGTAGTATTTACACACACACTACGCACTACGCGTCTCAAAATACCGAATCCTGAGCGAGCGCTTTTTTCAATAGCCCTCTTAAGGACGCAACTTTCTTGCGCATGAGCGCAAAAAAGTCGTCTGTGTGTGCGTCAGCGAACATGCCAGAGGCACTGCAATGTCGAGGAAGCCCCACCATCGCCCGGAACAGGTTGTTGTACAATACACGCAGGGCACTGTAGGCTTTTTGGGTATAACTAGTCCATAGACTGCTAGTGTAAAAAGTTTGGCAAAATGCCTTAAAAAGCGTGACCTTGTGCCTTAAAAAGTGTAGAACCAGCAAATCTACGAACCAGCATGTTCCCCCTTACAGACAGCGCCCTGCGTTCCCTCTCTATGTCAGAGTCGTCTTTTAACTCCTCATTCACAATGTGCCCAAGATACCTAAATTGCGAGACCCTCTGCAATGGTGAACCATGGAGGTAAACAGGAGGGACAAATGCTGGAGGTTTGTTTTTGCCTTTAAATAAAAGGAGCTCACTCTTTTTGGAGTTGTATATTAACCCATGCTTTTCAGCATATGTTTCACAAATACCTACTAATTTCCGTAAACTACCTACCGTGGGCCCCAGCAGCACCATGTCATTTGCATAACTTATATTATTATAACAAACACCATCGACATGACAGCCAACATAGGTGCTGCTGAGCTCTACAATCAACTGGTTCACATATATATTAAAGAGTCTCGGAGAGGTCAGCCCTCCCTGCCTTACGCCGCATTCAAGTCTATACTGATCATATAATGCGTTAGCCCATCTGACATTATTTTTCTGATGCTGATACCAGTACGACAATAAACTAACTAGTTCGGCAGGGACACCTGCCCCCTCGAGCTTCTCCCATAGCACATCATAGGACACGAGGTCGAACGCTTTACTTAGGTCCAGGAAACAAGCGTACACGGGGGTTTTACGGTCCAGGTAGTATTTGACAGTGTGCTTCAATGCCAATATAGCACTTTCAGTGGACAGCCCCGCCCGAAAGCCAAACTGCGCGTCGTGTAGCTGTGTGTGTACACTGAGATGCCGGTCAAGCACACTGTCAAACACTTTAGGGCCACCCCACACCTGGCGTCTTTCGAGCGTCGTCCCATAGTAAACCGTCCCCCCAACCCACCTCGCCTCGCCCCTCGCTCGCCCGCTTACTATGGGACGACGCTCGAAAGACGCCAGGTGTGGGGTGGCCCTTAGCTATCACCGTGGCAAGATAGATGGGCCTGTAATTACCCTTGTATACCTACCAGTAAATATGATCACAGACACCACATTTAGAACCTTCCGTAGTAAAGATAAAAGTAAAAAAAACCTTACCTACATATATTTCTCTTTTTTTAGTGCTTCTAACCGCTCATAAACTCATTAATGGTTATGAGCCACTTTCATGACGTCATTCTGGCGGCAATTTCAACCCATTTGAAATGTGACTCAGTAAATGATCAGACAGCACCGGAATTACCATAGCTTATTAGGTTTATCCGTTAATTTATTACTTGCAAAGGTAGGCCTTAGTCCCGCCTAGGGTGACCAGATGTCAGGAATTTTCCTGACATGTCAGGAATTCTAGACATATGTCAGGAATGCGGCCGGAAAAAGAAAATGTCAGGAATTTTTGGCAAATAAATGACACAATAAAATTTTATACACTGTAAACTTTTATTTTTAATCACAAAAACAAAAAAGGTAAAGCCACAAGTACTTTGGAGTTTCATAAATGACTTATAAAGAATCGTAATTATCTTTTTACGATATAGACATAAATAAATCAAGCGAGCGCGAGCGCGACAAGCTCGTGTCAGGAATTTTGGCCGAAAATCAGGAATTTTGTCAGGACTTTTGAAATTTGTATCTGGTAACCCTAGTCCCGCCTTCCGCCTACGCTCGCCAAAAACCCAATACTTTCCGTATAAGTACCCGTACCGTAGGTATACTTACATATTAAATTAGGTACTTACCTTGTAAAGTATGACAAATGTTCAGATAAAGCCTCCAGGTCCGCGCATATTCATATTATAAATATGAAAGTGCGTCTGTCTGTTTGTTATATCCCGGAAATCATCCTCTGAGGGAGTGAAATGGGGAATGAAAGTTTGTATGGGGATATAAACGAGTTCCACGCGGACGGATTTGCGTGCAGAAGTATAGTTGATTTTTCTATTTCTATTTATTATCTCAAAAATTTACTTATGTGGTAGGTATAAGTACAACAAATTTCGCCAAACTGTGATTAGTTTGTTGGCGAATAGTGCGCTCACAAATAAAACGGTGTTTGTTATACCTACTGATGTGACACTTAAACTTCTTATCTAATATTACTACTAATCTACTTATGTTCATGCAAGAATGCGTGCACATTTAAACACTATTTAACACTATTTAAGGTGCAGCAGAACCTCTGAGTATCTACCCTCTTCATCCCACGAAGGCAATGACTACATGATGATAGACTACAACCTAGCAGTGTAGGTAACATCACTGCATAGTATAAAACAAAGTCGCTTCCCGCTGTCTGTCCCTATGTATGCTTAGATCTTGAAAACTACGTAACGGATTTTGATGCGTTTTTTTTTTATAGATAGAGTGATTCAAGAGGAAGGTTTATACGTATAATATAGTATCCGTGCGAAGCCGGGGCGGTTCACTAGTTTCAATTACCTGCAAATAACATCTAAATAAGGCATGGTATTATACGTGTCCATCGTATAGATTAAAGTTAGGTAACTAATCGCCATGGTCCTGTAACTGGACACTCCCATTAAAGCTAATTTTAACTAAACCCGAGTCTGTCGAGGTCACGTGACGACACGGCACACACCCTGGGGAGCGCCAAATTGCGCACTTGCGTCGTAAACTGGCCTAGTATTGAGCTAGCACTATGCAAATTCAAATAGATGGAAGGTAACAGAAAAAATAATTTCCTAGGACACAATGTATACCAAAGTCAACGATGTTAGTGAAGTAAAAAACACAAAAAAATTAATATTTGTTTTTTTAAGCAGTAACGCTGCTAAAGAAAATTATAAATTTTTAAATGAAAGAATACAACAACAAACAACACAACACACAAACAACAAACACAAAACAAACAAACAAATATTAATTTAGTATGGGGTGGCGCATCGTTACTGACGATTTCTCAACATAATTTGAGACGTTGGTGCCGTAAAGAAGCCTAAGTCTTCTGGTAGATGTCGCTACATACGCCTCCCTAAGGCGTTATATGAAGGAACTGATTGAAGGATTTGGTGCCCGAACCAGATTGTTCCGATAGCTCAGTTGGTAGTAGCGACGGGCCATGAATGCCTGTGGTCGCCGGTTCGAATCCGGCTCGGAGCATTAAATTTTTCAATTTTTTCCTTTCATTTAAAAATTTACAAAAAAATTACTTTGGCGTTCTGTAAGAGAGCGGAATCGCCTTCATATTTTTGTATGTACCTATTATCTTTGCAACATATGTCGTGCATATGTCTATACGCATAGGTAGAGTACAAAAAAATAAATAAATTAAAATAATTATTTGGGGACAATACACAAATCGACCTAGGCTCAAACTAAGTACCTAAAGCTTGTATTATAGGTACCATTAGGTACCCGTAATCATGGTACACACAATGAATAATAATAACTATGTGTAACAATTTGGTTGCAAATCAATCCCAATGTACAGTGCGACACAAAAGAGTAAGTATTAGAAATTAAAAAAAATGGAACAGTTACGTAGAAAGTGGCGCCCTCATTTAATTTCTACTCTTTTACACGGTAGTAATAGTAACCTTCAGTTCCTAAAATAAAGTTCCCTTCGGGCTATATGGTATTTTATTGGCTTTATGGTTATGATTCCCGTAAGCTTTGACAATCCACGATGTATATGATGATGATATTTTACACGTTGCACGTTAAACAGACTGCCTGAAAGTATTTGCTATTTAAGTCATAAGAGATTATTGAAGTTGGCCGAATTGCATCAAAGTAGTCCATAAAATCTAATGACAGTTTTATGAAATTTCGGCCACATTAAATAATCTCAACCAGAGAATCTAACTTCATCATTCAATTATATGCATATGCATACAACGAATGATCATAGAATCCAAGTAATGCAGGTATTTATTTCCACCTGCATAAATACACAGCGTACACCCAATTACAATATTACTCACACTGTATGCACAATACGTGAATAGTATCGCGTCATTGCGTGTGACGAATAGCTCCTAGATAACGCCATGTAAACTAAGGTAGTAGAATGTGTAAAAAGTATAGTTGTAGAATCAACCAGACTGACAAACAAAGTTAAGTTTTGTTTGTCGTTGTACAAATATCCGAGGTCAGTACCTGACCGTTACTTTCCTAATTATTTGTTGACAACTGAATGAGTAATAAAACTGTTTTGCACAGTTTGATTGCCTTGACTTTGAATCCGTTTTACTAAATATAAACCCAAAAAAATGGGATTTCCAGTGAATCTTTCGTTATAAAACAAACACATGACTTGGCATATGTAGTGCTCAGCTGTTTATAAACTTTTTCGCTCAGATTTATAATATTTCGATCTACTTACACCTCTTATATCGTAAATATCTTTTGTTTGCAGAATGCTATCATAAATAAACAGACGCCATCGACTCCATTCGGCAGCCGCGCGTCTTACGGTGCGGGTTTATTTTGAGAGGAACATTAACTGAAAACGTGTGTGGCATATTATTGCGAGTGTAGTGAACATGTCGTTAATCAACTACTATCCGAAGAATTTGCGGGCCAACGGTTGGGGTTGGCATAGAGGCTCCAGCGCAGCCTCGGCTGTGAAAGGTTTTCTTAAAGGGGAGAGAGGAGGGTCCCCTGGGGAAGGCAGTACTGAGCCTCTGGTTGGGAATGGCGGTTTGTACCCCAAACTGCCCCTGGAAGATGAGACGCTGTACAATCTTGGAGGGTCCAAGCTGTACCCTAGCCTGCCTGCGGAGGAGTACGAGAGTGGAGCCGTGGCTGAAGTAGTGGAAGAAGCCTGTGCTTCTGTGAACGTGAATTTGGTGGTAAGTACTCATAATTAGCACATATAAGGAATACGATTCGTTTAAGTGCTCTTGTTTATTAGTGTCCATAATTATACGAGTAAGTATACAGTGTTCCACCTGATAGCACTCCCAATTATGGAAAAACTTTACGAAAACGACACTGCAATGTTTGTCTGGTGTGTTTTCAGTCAATTATTATTTAGGTTGGATTATTTCGTAGTTAACGCCACCGCATGTTCTCTGTCAGTTAAACATCACGCAGTAAACATGCCAACATCTGTTTAGAACTATAAATAGGAGGATGAAATGACATTGACATGAATGCAAAGTATAGTTACTCACTAGATGTACTTAAATGTGTCATTATTATCAAGATTGGAAATATTTAAAAAAAACTTTAATTGATCTCTACCTAAGTGAAGTTTATTAACGCTACTAATTTCGAATACACATATTTTTAAAATACTCTCCCAATATTGAACAAAGAAAAAAATGCCTAAACTGTGCCTAAACATAAACAATAGCAGACAACAGGCGGTCCTATTGCTAAGAACAATCTCTTTCACACAACCTTTGGGTAGTGCATTTACTTGCAATACAAAGTTACTAAAATATGTATAAACGACATTAATGTTACGGCAATATAAAGTCGTGTAGGTACCTATATATATTTTTTTTACAGCACATATGGTGCTACGGTAGCCCAGTGGTTCAGGCATGCGGCTGTCAAACGGCGGTCGTGGGTTCGAATCCCGGCTCGTACCAATGAGTTTTTCGGAACTTATGTACGGAATATGATTTCATATTTACCGTTAGCTTTTCGGTGAAGGAAAAACATCGTGAGGAAACCTGCATACATCTGCGAAGAAATTCAAAGGTGTATGTGAAGTCCCCAATCCGCACTGGGCCAGCGTGGGGTCTACTGCCCGTTCCCTCTCATACATGAGAGGAGGCCTGTGCCCAGCAGTGGGACGTATATAGGCTGATGATGTGTGTGTGTGTGTGATGGCGCTACTTTCCCGCACTAGAGCGGAAAAGTGCACTTTCCTTGCATATGTCAAAACTTTAAAGAGCCATATGTACAGTAACACGTTGTACGATACACGTGCGAATAGGTAAATCGCAACTCGTGCCGATTTAAAACACTCCCTTAGGTCGTGTTTTCATTTATCATCACTCGTTGCGAATTTCCTATTTACGGCACTTGTATCGTAATTTACGATACAAGTGCCGAAAATCGTAAATAACTATTACTTTGCCAGTATCGATCTCTTTACATTCAACTGCAAATTGTAATCTTATACCTATTCTGAAGGCCAGCCTGAAGGTCGGTCAATGACTTTCTAATCCAGACGAGATGAAATAACTATAGGTTTGTATAATACATTAAGGCCTGGTTAATAAAAGATGCTTTATACTATAGGCCACATGTCAGATCAAATTTTAGTAACTAAGTACAGTTTTGACATTACTGACCGAAAAAAGATCTAAGTAACGGATCTTTTTGAACCAGGGGTAAGATATTTTAGCATATCGTTTTTTTTTTTGTCTGGTTCTCCGCCGAAGCCCGGAGGCTGTATCGGCTCATCTTGGCTGGCTAGTGAGTAGACGCCACTAGGTATAAGGGGCTAGCATATCGATATTTAATGAATGTGGACGGCGTGGGTGGGGGTGGTGGGATTCGTTTATGACGTAGCTCCATACATATTTTCACCCCCCCCCCCCCCCCCCATGTCATCATATTGGGATAAAAACTATAATATAATATAAATAAATACCATGTTTCATCTAAATAAATCGGTTCAGCGGCTACACTTTTGCATTTATAATATTATAAGAATTAAGGCCTGGTTTTATAAGGGTGCGTTAGGGCAAATGGCAGATCAAATTTTTGTATCTCAGTAGATTTTTGACATTATTGGCCGAAATAAAGGCTAACCAGGGGCCAGGGGTAAAGTATCAGAACTAAATACTGTCGATACTGACTAGAGACTATTCATTTTTTTATTACATCGAACATGTAATCTAACCAGCATATTGTTCCTAACCTAACAAACAATAGTTATTTGTTATGCAAGGCTGCAAAGTTGTTGTTTGGCGCAAGTGCTTGTATTGAAAGCCGAGCTAGCGAAGGATTGTAAAATTGAACCATGAGCGAAGCGAATGGTTCAAAAGTACAATCCTGAGCATAGCGAGGCTTTCAAGGCACGAGACGCCAAACAATTTTGCTGCCGTGCGAAACACACAACTTTTCACCTCACCACCGCGAGGAAAATTGTAGGTAAATGTAGGTAATGGAAGTAATTTGGGCCTTATACTTATTTTCAATAAAGGTTTGTTTACATCTCATCAAGATCTAGCATTTTATAATTATTAAATGTAACATATATATTTTTGCATCTTTAAATAAACCCCACCTACCTACACTAAAAAAGTAATTGTTATGTTGGGTACTCACGGTTAAACTAAGGCTCAAATTCGCTTATGCTTTTAGCTATTAGCTAATAACTATATATCTTCTGCACTAAAATCTATAAATAACCACCATTATTTTGGTTTTACTGTCTGTGGCTTTAGAACAAAACAAAATTAAATGTAGGTTGAGTTTTTTCTTAAAGTAACTATTCAAACGGTGCGTTCCAAATTTGGAAGAAGCGAAATTTTTTGAAACATAAAACTACATTTTAAATTATTTATTCGTATTTTATCCTTATAAATCAGTCTAAATATTGACATTTCGTATGTACCTACTTAATTAAGAAAGAATAAGTATTATTAATTTTATATTATCAAAATAATAACATTTAATTATTGGCATAACACCCATCAGTTTCTGACCGCACCTCTCATTCTGTATAGAAAAAAGTTGGATCTCGAGATTGACCGTCACGTTCCAAATTCAAAAACTCTTTCCACGCTAGCGGATAAAATGGACTTTTGGGCGCAGATTTTGAGCGATAAAGCAAGCCTTTTCGAGCCGGTGAGGTGAAAACAATTATAACAACTAACTGGTGACCCAAGAGCTGGCGGCTTTCTCGCGCAATGCATAAGCATTGCAATCGGCGAGGAAATGCCGCCGGCATCCTCGGTACAAAATGCGTCGAGGGCCTTTTATAAATTTAACTTAGTTTTAATTAAATGTAGTTAATGTTACAATTATCACACAACGACGTGGTTTGGTTTGAGTATTTGAAAGACACATAATCTTAAACAGTGAACTGTAATTAATTACTTCTAGATACGTAGTAGCGGGGCGTCCTCTCAGGCATTACACTTAAGTTTTACCAACCGATGATTGTTACCTGGGTGAGCTGCGCCGGTATGGGTAATTAAAACGTAATTTGCATAATGCCAAATACATACTTGCAAAAGACACTAAGTAGGTACTAACTTGCTAAAGGTATATGATATTGTGTTCTTAGTGAGTAAAGGTCGCCAGAGCTTCCAGGGGAAGCTTCCTTGCAAGGATGTGCTGTATGTTGAGAATGTTGATATTGAGGGATCTATGCTACGAGCTAATACATGGTGATCCAAAAGCAATCCACCAGGCTCATATGTACGTACATAAATTTTGTATGATTCAGGACATTAACCTAACGTACCTACTCAACAACTGAGTCACCTTGTGACGTAGTGGAATCCTGCTTCTCAATGTTCGGAAACTATTTGATCTTGGTCCGTTTCCTGTTAACAAGTGATTATTCATCTTTTTTATACGGTACAAATCTTTTTAAAAATATCACTAACTGACAAATAAAATATACGATTAGTGGAATAGTGCATAATGTCTAGAACACAGCATACATTTAAAAGTTGGTGGCAACTCGCAAACTTGGCACATTTAGGTATAATGCTAGGCAAAACTGGATTTTTCTTTATAAACGAAACCTACCTACATCTGCGAAAAAAATCGAATCCCAGCAGTTAACCAGGTGAACTGCTTCAACTGTTCTCAGAAGTTAACCAGGAGAACTGCTTCCACTATTTTAGCAGTTACCCAGATGTAGGTACTGCTTCCACTGTTCTCGGCAGTGGGATTGGCCTCTGGTATTATCTTCTTTGCATTAGATGGAAAAGTTACAATACCTACCTCTGATCGGCTTACAATAATAAAAATCAAATCATCTTGGGAGAAATCCATTAACCTGTCATGATACAGCTATTAGCGGTGACATACGTATTCTCGTATATTTCGGTGAATGTTTTGTTATAAATCGTATATCAACCGATATAAAGGGAAGTTGACATCATGGCCTAGGAATGTGCGGTCGGTGAAGGGAGCGCATGGAAGATATTTTTAACATTTTTCCCCGTAAACTTGTGGGAGACAACTGCTTTAATAATAGAACGAAGCTTTTATTATTTCTTCATCATTTCTTTACACACAACACAACTCTGCACCCTACACTCCACTCAAATACACTCTAATTGTTTTCGGAGAAATTGTCGCCGTGTAAGCTTGACTACCATCTTTGCCACAGCTGGACTCAAATTCTAAAGGACAGTACGGGTAGCAAAAGATGGCGCGCGAGCTATTTCGCGGCGAAATAGACTCTTGAAAAGAGACGGGTAGTCTATCTCGCCACGAGACAGCTCGGACGCCGTCTTGTGCAAATAATACTGAAGAACCACTTAGAGTTGAGTAAAACACTGTTAGAGCATATGCAGGCGTGTATTACCAACTAACTTCGGAGTTTACACTTTTATTTGTCGACTAATATATGTATGTACAGTCATCCGCAGAGAAACGTGGCCTTTCCGCATAGTTACTTAGGTACAGTTCCAAAAATACTGGCTGCATTACCGCGCTGTATTGCTACAGATATTGTTTCGACCAGGTAAAGCCGGCACGTGCGTCGCAGACCCTGTCCCTCAGCGTCCTAAATCTTCCTTGCTCCCGTAGGTCAGATTATAGCAAAGGGCGGTCCTACTAAAAGACTTGCAAACAAGTTTTTCCGCTCTGTAACAAAAAATACCTATCCGCGATCCGAGTCGGCCTTCAAAATGTGCTTTGAAATACTTGAACTTGATACACAACTATCTTGGCATGCATTGGTTGATCTCAGAGAAAAAAATATTTGTTATGCTTATGTTGATAGGTTCTACATACATGATAACATTGGCTAAATGAAAAAATCGGAAAAAACTCTAAATGTTTAAAAGTCCTGATCCTGACCGATCTTTGCTATACCTACCCCAACCCTCCCGGACCCCATAGATAGCTCAGTCGCGCGGATTTCAAATTATCTCGATCTTAGTAAAATAACAAAAAAATGCATGTCACGAAAAAAAAATTGTTTTCAACATTAGTAGGGACAGCTTTCGTGGAATGCGGCTCATTTCATTTTCATTTATTTAATTCTTAACAATATACATTGTGTCGAATAGGTAGGTTAACTACAAACTAACTACATTACAATTAATTACAAATTTATAGATGAAAAATTAGATAAACATGTAATGCATAACTTAACTTAAATGAGTAACTCACAAACAATATTAATAATTTTATAACAGTCGGAACAAAACAATTTAATAACTAGAAGTTAATATTATTAATATAATAATCAATAAACATGTCAAAATTTAGAATCATAATAGTTTTACATTAGATTAGTAGAGTTACCATAATTCCTTTCCTTAAATTCCTCTATTGTATAAAAACACCCTTTTAGTAAAAATGCCTTCAACTTAGTTTTAAAAACACGGGCTACGTAATACGTGTTGTATTTTTGCGGTTGCTGAGTTATCCAACTTTGTCGTTAGTAGGTACGCGCCAAACTTAAGTCATTCATAAAAAAAATAGGCAGGTAAATAGGTACTATTTTTGCACCTTGTAATATTGAAGGTCAAGAGCGTGCCTACACATTTCATGCCCATCATAATTTTAATAATACAGCCTTCCTATCTTTCAAAGCTTCAATTTCGTAAAACTAGTTATTTAATTATAACCAGAAGTCTAGAGATAAAACTTAAATAAACATGTTTATGGCTCGCTAACTAGTCTCCCGGTGGGTTACGTCATTCTTGGTACTGGCAAGAATTTACTCTGCAACTCTACTAAATTATGTTGGTCATAGAGCTGATTCACCGTGCCAACTTTATAAAGCTATCCAACATGTGCGGGTAACCTGCTGTCATTTCCTACGGAGATTTTTCGGTGCGGGCTGTGATTGTGTCGTTTTTAACAATACTGCTGTATTTCTGCGTATACAACATTGTTTGTTGGCTTTAATCGTGTCGTAAAACTATAAAGTATTTCCTATTGTGCTTGAGTGAATGTGGGTGCGTGAATAAAAGTGTATGTCCAACATTCCTCTACGAATTTTGTTTGCCACTTATATTTTTCACATTGATGACCTCACTCTATTTCATTTTATAGTCTTGGAGTAATGTGTAGTCGTGTCTAAATCTAGGATATCATAGATGCAGCTTATCTGTTAAATTGAGTGTATCAAACGGTGTAATGTACAACTGACCTAATTTAACGTATGGCTTCATTTCCATGGGTTTCATATCGTCTGCTCCACCCAAGCATGCCGCAGCGCTGTTAATCTATTTACGAACTGGATAATCTACCTTCATTCATCAAAATAACTTCAGGTCATGGTCTTGTAAATCAAAACTTTTCTAATAAATAACCTAATTGGGAAAGTTTTTTTTTCTGGTACTTAATGTTTAAGTTTTTTTGAATAGGTAAGTATGCTCAATTTAGCGTCATAAAAGATATGTTTATAGTATGTATTTCATATTGCTTAATTTAATGCATTAGTTATCAGATGTTCATTAGTGAATAATATTCTAATTGGTTTTTAATGTTATCCATAACTAAACTAAATTAGTAACTGTACTTTATGGATGGTATTTTGACATGCAAACTTTTTAAATTATTACTGTTTATTCAGCCACACCCAACTAGTATTAATGCTGAGCCATAAACTAAGTAACTTTTATGGTGGGTTGGTACTTGATGAAAATTATTAATGTACTAAACATAAAACTAAGTTTTTGTTAGTGTAGTATATCTACCATTCTCAACTATGTGTACATCTAATTTACTTCAGTATTTTGGCAATGGATTACTTATATTACTAGAACTCCGTGAACTTCTTAACCGTGGGGTAATTTTACCCAAATGGGGCCCATGATCCACAAGTAATCAATTAGGAAAATACTCTGACTAATAAACTACTGAGGTTTACCTGAGCTACTACAGAATGGGGTTGCCAAAAAATAGTTTACCCATTTTAGAGGCTCAGCAACAGACAGTATTATTCAAAATTCAATGATCTTTTCATGGTGAACTAGTGTCTCCCTGGGAAGCCATCAGGTGATGAAGATATTGTCATCAAGTATGATGCACAAGTCACATGATGACAAACAGACATATCCTATGTTAACCTCTTGTCTCTAGGCATGTTTGCCACTGGCAGGCGGGACGTGTAAAGGCATTTCCCCAGCGTAAAAAAGAAAGACCTGTTAGAAAACTGGCATCAGATCTAGTTTTAGATTTTGTATTTGTTTGTTTGTATAACATTACTAATGATATTGTCAAGGCCTTGTAAACTGGGTTTTGAGATAAGAAACTTATGATGGACATTTGATAGACAGTAATGACTGGTAACTGACTCATGTTATGCATTTTTATCTTATCTATATTATGAGCTCAGAGATATGAAAGATATTCTGTAAGAAAAAGGAAATGATTATCACTTTTTAACCCACCAGGAAAAGTGACAGGCTTTCGGGAACTATACAGAATGTTTAGTATTATCCTTATTTGGGAGAGGCCTATGGTCCAGCAGAGGACATCTTTTGGCTTATATGATAATGATGATGATCCTTATCTAATGAGTACAGTCAACACCACATGTATGTTTACTCTTTTGCACCTTATTCCATTGCAATAAGGCGGAAAATTTAAACATCTCTTTGACATTGACTGTACTGTAAAAAGAATGTTTTAAAATCTTGAAAGGTTCTAAACACAAATAGGTCAAATCTTTTATATCAATCATACATGTTAGTAGAGTCACCTTTAATTATATCTGACACACATTGACATTACCATGTAAAGTGTTCTATACACCTATAAATTTTTGATAACAACCACCTTCAAAGTTAATGAATTTAATATTGTCCATCTTACAGTTGCGTCTCCAGGTTACTGTGACAAATTGCCAGGTGTATAATGGCGTCTAGCCAGTAACAATTGAAACAACACTAACACATCATCGTCACTTACAACAGAATCATCCATTTTACCCCAAACATTACACTGAACCAACAATTAATAATCAATGCTTGACTATTTACAGAGAACAAATAGGCTTTTAACAAATTTACAGGTACACAATTAGTACGTTTAATCATGATGTCATGGTACCCAAACGTAATCACATATCATGGCCATACAACTTCTCACGTCAGTAGCGCGCTCACATTTATACCGAGTGATTGTCTGATAGAATGACTGATATAAAAAACAAGCACAAGAGGAAAATAAATTTAAAAATGACACTATTTTCTGCAGCAAAAATGTCGTAGCGAAAACTAAACGCAAAGTGAAGTGTTACCTGAAAAAGACCTCGCAATGGCGGGTCCGAATCAAAATGGCGGCCAATTTGGCGCGCTTTTGCAAGGCGCGGGACGGCAGCTGCTGAACCAAGGGGGGCAGGCGTTGCTCCAATACGGGGCACAGGCTATTGGGAACATCATTAATGAGGTGTTCCAGAAGAAAGAGGTGGAACAGAAGCGGTTCTTGCCGAGCATCAAGAACTATAAAGTGGTATGTGTTTTCAATTTTGTAATGTATGATCCTCACCGAGCGGGCCGGACCGGGGCGCACCTGAGCGCATTTCACAAGTTGCCAAAGGAATTTGATGCTTTAGTAAAGGAGTTACATTTCATATTTGAATGGACTTGCCGCCGGTCGGCTCCCCGCGGACGTGGACGGCTGCTCTCGGCTGTCGTCGTGTCTGACCGGCTCCGACCGGCTTTTGCCTACTGAACTCTATTAAAACACGGTCGGCTGCTGCCGGGTGCTCGCGCATCCGCTACGATGCAGCGCCAGGCGACCCGGGCCGGCCCGTTCGGTGGGAATCGTACATAACGGTTTTAGTTTGAAGGATGAATAGAATTGTTGTAATTTTCAGTCCGTAATCGCCCGCTGCTGAGCATAGGCATCGATTACGCCACCCGTCCCTTTACTGAGCTAATCTTATCCAGAATCGACTCGCGATCTTCCTAATATGAACGGAACAGCTGGAAAAACGGACATACGAAAGAATTTTGGCCCAAGTTGAGCTGAGAACTTCTTGCCCCGCCCCTCAGAATGAATAATAATAGACCATATTTAGTGCATCCCTTGATCTTGGTACATACTAAAACCAACCTGACCGTGATCATACAAAGATGAACCTATAATCACATGTACGTACGTAATGTGGGCAGCTAGGCGCTAGATAGATACCTATTTAATTATGCAATCAAACATGTTCAATAAGGCGGCACATTAATTCACATAACGTCTTTGACCTTAGGTTTTGGTGCACCCACTCAGGTTATTCACATGGTAATCTGTCTTTTGGTTTTGTCAAAGTTTTCAACAGGACAGGTAAGAACTAAGATTGTCTACAGACAGAATCGTCGACACGACATTGTGTATAGTTGCTTCCCAAAAAGTTGATAGGATCGTGCCTCACTTAACATAAACTACCAAATTCGACCTCATATCTTGGGTGTCATGATCAAAATAAAAAAAACGATTCTGATGATAGCTTTTCCTGAGTAATCATAGGTTCACGATCACGAACACAGCAAGTGGGAGTATTGGCGCCATTGAATGTACTCAAACTATTACGTCCATCTATTTCCAGTTATAGAGAACAAGAAATCGTTCCGGACAAAAATGCAAAAGATTCACAGAAATAATCCCAAACTCTGGCAAAGTATTCTGAGCACGAAAGTGGCAAAAAAAGGTGAATTTAAAGATACACTGCCTAGTGTTGCGTTACTCACTCGTGAGGCACCTCATTTGTCATACTCATTTCATTTGATTTTCGCGTCACTCCACACTTCAAGAATGGACCACTTAATTCCCCAGGTATCAACTGACTCCTCACTGACTCGTTCATCACCTAGCGGTTAATTTATCCCTCAAACCCCAAGGCCTCGTTCCTCGTCGTCACTAACTTCACATGTCCCACCATCTTCACGACTCGCCACTCGCGTAACATCGTTTGTCTCACTGCTCTCTCATCACACCGAAAACGAGTGCATGAACGTGCCTAGTAAAGGTTATTCAAATTGACCCTGACACGCTTTTAAATCGCGTCCTTATGGCACTGGTCCCACCGCGAGCTAGTAAGCTATGAGCTATCGGCTATAAACACTAACAAAAGATAAGCACTCCCGTGTAAATAAAAGAGACTATTTATAGTTACTCGCCCAGCAGTGAGCTATAGATATCGCCGTGTCTCTTTTATTTACACGGGAGTGCTTATCTTTTGTTCGTGTTTATAGCCGATAGCTCATAGTTTACTAGCTCGCGGTGAGACCAGTGCCTATAACGCTGATAACGTTTCAAAAACTTGAACAGGCTGGTGTCACCGTAAATTTACTTAGAAAGAAATAAACGAAACAAACAGATACTGTAAAGTTCCGTACATATACTAAACTTTTCTGATACATATTAACAAGATAAGTACAGCCACGAACCTCTGATATTCTAATGGGTTTCGGTGTTCGGTTATCGTTGCTTCACAGATGTGGCTTGACAGAGACGAATGATGTGACTAATGCGCATGGTGGAAAACTAGATGTGGTGTTGGTGTCAGAGTTCATACGTGGCGTCAGTGTCGATGAGATAGAGGGCGGTGGCCTCGTTCCGCGGAGAGATAATTACCACCCGCCATTAGAGATCTCTATTCCACTGCAGTCAGCCGTGCGTCAATCCACTGAAAAAATTGACCCTAGTAACATTAATGCGATTCTGGACTGGAACTTCGGTAAAGGTAACTACGAATTACTCTACTCTCTTATCTCGCAAGAAAACTGGCATGATGTTCTGGAGTCCCAGAATGTTGACGTAGCAGTAGACGCGTTTTATAAAGTAATTTATAGCATTTTTGACCAATCCATTCCGAAAAAACATCGGCCTAAAAAGCCAGTGCGTCGCTATCCCGTATGGTTTACTGCCGATTTGATAGAGGACATTAAATTTAAAGCCGATCTTCACCGGGAATGGGTCACGAAAAACAGTAGCATATATAGCAGCTTTTCGAAATTGAGAGCAGATGTAAAAAAAAAGAATTGCCGCTGCATATGATATCTACATAAGTCAAATACAGACTAGAGTTAGGAGTAATCCTCGCGCTTTTTGGCAACATGTAGACAGTCTGAAATCAAAGGGCGGATTCTTGTCGAAGGTGGCTTTCGAGGGCAATCAGTATGAAGGACCAGATACAGCAAATGCATTTGCTAGGTTTTTCTCTAGCGTTTTCTTATCTGATGCCCCCCTTTTAGATTGCGATAGCAACCAGGAATCATTAGCTAATGATAGCTATATCAGTGCAATATCAACGCAAGAGGTCGAAACGGCTATCAAGTCCTTAAAATCCCATAGTGCGATAGGGCCTGATAATCTGCCTGCATATATTGTGAAAGGCTGTAGTGAGTACCTTTTGGCGCCTATTCTTTACTTATTTAATTTGTCGCTCTCTACTGGCACATATCCCAAGCAATGGAAGATTTCGCGGGTAAGGCCGATACCGAAGTCTAGGGATAGAGACAATGTTGAAAGTTATAGGCCAATAGCAGTACTTTCTACTCTTGCTAAGCTGTTCGAATCAATTCTTCACCGGACACTATCCGCGCACTTAAAACCTTTTTTGTGTGACTCTCAGCATGGGTTTAGAAAACATCGCTCGGTTGATACTAACCTGCTGATTCTGACTGACACCATCTCTGAATATCTCGACAAAGGTGTCCAGGTCGATGTCGTCTATTTCGACTTTCAAAAGGCGTTCGATCGTGTAGATAATGATGTTCTTCTCCTTAAGCTTGGCAACATTGGTCTTGGTCCAAATTTGCTCAAATTCTTTGCTAGTTATCTACGCGATCGACAACAATACGTTCAGCATGGTCACTTTGTGTCACCTCCCTATCAGACCCGATCTGGTGTTAGTCAGGGCTCGATACTCGGGCCTTTGCTATTTGGGGTCATGGTTAACGACCTGGAATCTGTGGTTGTGAACGCAAAGTGTCTTCTCTACGCCGATGATTTGAAACTAGTTTACGGAATAAAGAATGTCACTGATTGCGAGCAGCTTCAAGGTGACATTGCAGCAGTGTTCCGGTGGAGCACTGAAAACAGGTTAACTTTCAACGTGTCTAAGTGCTGTGTGTGCACTTTTAGTCGCGCATGTGTCCCTTTATATGCACAATATTTGCTTGGTCTGGAGCAAATTAACAGGGTTTACTCTATTAAGGACTTGGGAGTAGTTTTCGATCCGCGGTTAACCTTCCACGGGCATATTAGGGCTCTGGTGGCCGATACTTACCGTAGGTTAGGTTTTGTTATGCGTAACGCGAGAGATTTTAATGACTTTGGGGCTATAAAGCTGCTATATAACGCTCTGGTGAGAAGTAAATTGGAGACATCGGCTATCATTTGGAACCCTTGCGAGGTATCTTACTGTTTGCTCTTGGAAAAAGTCCAAAAAACATTTTTGAGGTTTTTATACAAGAAAGTTTACGGATTTTATCCCTACTTATACCCCACAAAGTTTCTCCTTGGATGTCTGGGCTTCCATTCCCTAGAAGTAAGGCGCAACTTCAGTCTGCTGACTACTGTCTGCCGTGTGCTGCGGGGAGAGTCAGATTGCCAAGGACTGGTACAAAATGTAGTAAGGTTGCACGTTCCAGATGTTCCTCGAATAACCCTTAGACCCCGTACGCGCGTGTTGTTGGCTGTGCCAGCAGCTCGTACCGTGTCACACAGGAACTCTCCACTTCTCCGCGCCCTGACGCTGCTTAATGCGCTTCTGGCGTCAACACCAGAATGTGATATTTTTGTATGGCGATGGATGGCTGTGTGTTGTGCGTGCCTGAAGTATTGTGAGTTGATGGATAATAGAATGACTAGTGTCCCTACCTGATTGTTACCTTGTTTTAATTTAGTTTCACAGTGTATTAGGTTAAGTCTGTAATGCTGTGTAATATATTTACAATAAATAAATAAATGTATTCTAGCTCCCCTTTTCGATGAAACTAAAATGCCGGATCTCAGCAATAAGAACCATTGAGCATTTATACAGGGTGTCCCAAAAGTCAACGGCAAACGGGTGATAGCCCAGCTGTAAAATAAATATGAGACATCTATACAGCCCAGTTATAGTGAAGAAAAGCAGTCTGAAAACTGTGATTCATATGAACCAATATTCCATCGAATGAACTCGATACCATCGTGACAAACGTAAACAGAAGTACTCAAAGAAGCCGTTTCTAAATTGGTTCTACCGTTCCGTCACTCCATTACGATTACTACATTTACTACCAGTGCGTGAGCTATGAAAATGTCCTATCTCAGTAAAAGTCTTATCGTGAGATACGATCGCTTGTAGTTAATAGCAACATAGCTTCCCACACGATTCGGTTGAAGACTGTAGTAACTAAGGCAATTAGTTAACTTCAACCAAGACTATGACGCAAGGTTTTTCCATTTGGCTTTTCTTGTATGATTTTCCGTTGTCGCTAGTGTCAATGTTATTTCTTGTGTTCATTCCGTATGTCAAGTCAATAAACTTTTAAAAACTCTATCTTCGTAGCTACAGATACAAAATCCTACTAATATTATAAATGCGAAATTTTAGATGTTTGGATGTTTGTTACTCAATCACACTTAAACGACTTAACCGATTTAGATGAAATTTTGCAAAGTTTATAGCCTGGATTAAAATATAGGATAGTCTTTATTTCGGGTCCACGCAGACGAAGTCGGGGGCGGAAGATAGTATAATTAGTAAAAACATCGTGAGGAAACCTGCATAACGTATGCGGAGTGAAATTTAGACAAAGTTTGGCTATGTAAAATGTGAAAAATAAATTAAAACAAAAAATATGTATAACTGTCATTGTAACGTCTATATGTCTGTCAATCACTTTGGTAAGTTTCGTGAGGATTGGTTCATTATCATTAATTTTGTAATTATGGTTAGTCGACAAGAACGACGTCGTGAAACTGTATGTAATTTCTACAGTTCACATCCCCTATGACCGAAATCGAAGGTGGTGGAACATTTTGTAGAGATGGGTGAGAGTCGAAGCACAATTTATAATATTCTCTCGTCCTTCTCCTCGCGGAAAACCACTATTAGAAAGCACGGTTCTGGAAACCGTAGCAGTTTGAGCAAGTTTTCTGAGCGAGCTCGACTACAGAAAATGACGGCCGGCCGAGTCGCTAAATCGTATAGAGAGCTCGGAAGGAAATTTAGATGTGACGGTAAAACGGTTAAAAAATATTTTAAAGACATGGGCATTGATAAACGTTCCAGAAAAGTTAAGCCAACCGTGTCCGAAAGTCAAAAAACGACTCAGAAAAAGCGACTACGTAAATTGGTTAATGAAATATTTTACGCTGAAAATAACGTCACATGCGTTATGGACGACGAGTCCTATTTCACGTTAGATGGAAATGAGTGGCAAGGCAATTACTATTTTGAAAACACCAATGGTCCAACTGAAGAAAACGTAAAATACGTCGAGCATACTAAGTTCCCTAAAAAAGTTTTACTATGGCTTGCCATCAGTCCTCGCGGTATGTCTAAGCCCGTGTTCTTTGAATCTGGTTTAGCTGTGAACGCTGATCGTTACATAGAGCGTTGCTTGCCTATAGTGCGGGATTTTATAAAAACAATTCATAGAGGACAAAATGTAGTATTTTGGCCGGACTTAGCCTCAAGCCATTATGCGAAAAAAACTCTAACCAAAATGGCGGAGCTAAAGATCCCGTTTGTGCCGAAGACATCAAATCCGCCTAATGTTCCACAGCTTCGCCCTATTGAAGATTTTTGGGCAAATTTAAAAAGGCGAGTGTATTGCAATAATTTTCGTCCAAAAAATGTACAAAGTTTGATTCGAAAAATAAAAACAGAGTTGAACAAAATGCCAGAATCTGTATTTTCGACAGCGATGGACAAAGTACCACAGAACTGCCGTAAAGCATCTCGTATGGGCGTGAACTTTTTTTTACATTAAACTTTTTTAAATAAATTATTATAAAAGCATTTGTAATTCTAGAAATAACTGGTTTTTATTTATTTATTACGACGTTGAACTTTGTCCAAATTTCACTCCGCATACGTTACATCTGCGAAGAAATTCAAAGGTGTATGTGAAGTCCCCAATCCGCACTCGGCCAGCGTGGGCACTACTGCCCATTCCCTGTCATACATGAGAGGAGGCCTGTGCCTAGCAGTGGGACGTATATAGGCTGATGATGATACTTAAAGTACTAAGCAGTTCGCTGGATGCAGGTGGCGCAGAAACGGTCATTTGGCACTCTTTGGGGGAGCCCTATGTACAGCAGTGGACGTCTTTTTTTATGTGGTAGGAGGCAAACGAGCAGACGGATCACCTGATGGTAAGCGATTACCGCCGCCCATGGACACCTGCAACACCAGAGGTGTTGTGAGTGCGTTGCCGGCCTTTAAGATGGGAGTACGCTCTTTTCTTGAAGGTTTTACGGGCGTATCGGCCCGGAAAAACCGCAGGCGACAATCCATTCCACAGATTAGCTGTGCGAGGCAGAAAGTTTCTGGAGAAGTGCACAGTTGAGGACTGTCTTTCGGCTGATATAATGATGATAACAAATAATGAAGTATACATTACTTTGGTTATACCAGGTACGCTGTGTGTGGTATTTTATCTCGTATTTCGTTTTAATATTGAATGGCGGTGACCATTTTTGGCAGAATTTTGCACGCGCTACCATCAAACAGGCAAAAAAAAACATGAACTCAGTTTATAAAAAATACTATAAAAGTGTATCAGCACCATATGGAGTGACAGCTGCCGGCGTTATATTTAACACTAGCTTCTGCCCGCGACTCCGTCCGCGCGGATCTCGTTTATATCGTAGTTCCATACAAATTTTCACCCCCCATTTCACTGTCTAAGGGATGATTTCCGGGATAAAAACTAACCTAAGTCCTTCCCAGGGACTTAAACGATCTCTATACCATATTTCATCTAAATCGGTTCAGCGGTTTAAGCGTGAAGAGGCCACAGATAGACAGAGACATTTTTGCATTAATAACATCAGTATCGATTGATCAGTCTGTAAGCATAATTTGGTGCCATTCAGCCTCAGTTGACTGTACTTCTTACATGGTAATAGTGGCTGCTTAGACTATCACTCAAATGCCGTATTGTTTCATTAATTTGATGAGTTTTTGAATCATTGATGATCACGAGCACTGAGCAGGGCAGTTATTCGTAACGGTTATTCGTTTCACCTCACCCGTCACGCCTAACGAAACTAGACCTCTACCTACGCTTAGTTACTACGAAACGCGCCGTCAAGATAGTTTGGTGGGTGAGTGTTGAAGTCAACTTAAAACATAACACAGCAGGCTAGAATGATGTTAAATAATCAGTCACATGGGGACTTTCAAAACGTTGATTTCGGGGTTTGTAAGTGTTGTGAAACGAAAATATTGGAAGAGCTGTGTTTCTTACAAGGCGCCATAGTGATGGCGCATGCTGTAGTGTTGTAAACGTCGTGTTTAGATAGGGTCGGCAATCGGCAACGCGCATGTGAATCCCCTGAAATTGCTTCTATAGGCACGGTAACCGGTTACCATCAGGCGGGCCGTAAGATTGCTTGCCACCGAAGAGGTATAGAATATGATACATAAATTCACACTTGTATCCACAATTATATTAATAATAATAATAATTGTTTTTTCATACCATAAAACTTAATTTCTAATTACACACTTCTGCCAAACGAAGTGCGGTTTGTTAGCAGACAATTTTCAGTGCATTAGTAATTGTAAGTTTACCTAAAGATAGAAATAATGTGTTATTGCAGTGATAGGCTGCTAGCCCATCGCCCACAACACACTTCAACCTTATAATCCCCGAGTACGAGTTGCCTCTTACGGGATATTTTCGTAGGTTAAAGAAACACCCTTTTAAAAACCAAGCGAAATTGCATGTGTAACGCCATAGTTCAAGTACTAAAGTGACACTGATATTTTTTTTTTTCATAAGAGTGTGAATGAACCTTAGTGAAAATACTTTAAAGCATGAAGGTGACTTTGACTGTACGCACTGTCAAAGTCAACCAGTAGACCTACCTGTGTTCTTGGGGGTGAACTCATTATGACCTTTTTTATTGAACATGGGGCGAAAATTTTATCGCGCTGAATCGGGTGCCAAGCGGCACCGCTTGGCTATAATGGATTATCCCGTGAAGGCATTCGTATCATAGCTTGCAGTATCTAGCCTATTCTTGATGCGCGAAATATTCTCAGAACCCAGTCATAATCCTAACTAAACTGACCTCTGTGTCGGCTTCCGCTCAATTGCATCAATTTGGAACTAACTGGTTAGCAACACGAGTGTTAGAAGTCAGGACTATAGGCACATCACACCGACTATTAGCTTAAGACAAGCCAGGTTAAGTCTGACCTTTGATTACGCGTTGTTGTTACTAATCACGGGGTCATTAACAATTTCTTGTTGCTATTCTGTCACCAGAGTAACCGATATAACCCTCTGCATCGCTAAAATTTTGTGGGTGGGGGGGTGAGGGCACATTACACGTAAAACTTATACGTTACGGCGGAAAGGTTCTCAAGTGACGATCACATACCCGCAGGTGAAGCGTACGTGTACACCCCCCACAAGGTGGACTGATGACTTGGTAAAGGTCGCGGGAGTTAATGCCTTATTGGGATTAGACCGGTTTCCTTACGATGTTTTCCTTCACCGAAAGCCTAACGGTAAATACACACGTAAGTTCCGGCTGCCGAAAAACTCATCGGTACGACACGAGCCGGGATTCAAACCGACGACCGCCGCTTTAGAACCGTATAACCACTAAGCTACCGTAGCTTAAAGTATTTCACATCTTTAATACTGTGCCCGTGTGGTGTCGGGTTAGAACAGCACCACCCCCTTTCTTCCCGTGGGTATTGTAAGAGTTGACAACGGAACAGGGTTGAAGTGTGTTGTGGGCGATGGGCTGGCAACCTGTCACTGCGATATTACATTTTGTCGATCTTTTATACCAACATTTATGCTAAATGTGATATTGGAACACAAGTTTCATGTCTGCCTACCCCTTTTAGGGATAAAACGTGAATGTATAGCTACTAAACTGTACTATTCTGAATGTACATCCGACATTTCAAGTGCTTTGAAGTGGTCAGAGGATAGGTACTCGTTTAATTTAACTAGTTCTAAAACCTGACTCATTAGCGGCCTCCTAAATAGATTTTGTAATTCTGCCAACTTTTAGACAACTATTTGAAAATTACATTGGATTCAGGTGAGATCTTGTTCGACAATTTAATAACATCCCCAAGCAGTTTGTTATTTGATTCTTTCTTTCAATTAGAAAGAAAGAAAGAAAGATACATTTATTCACAAACACACAGGACACACATATTAAACAATAGAATGAAAAAAAAAAACAGATAAGACATGAAACCAGTGTGTCTCTGCGGCAGTGAACCGGACACTGGCTCAGCATTATGCTGAGGTGTCAGACACCTGCAGCGCTGATTTTCAGCCAGCACCGTCGGTGACTCACGGAAACGTCATACAAATGTAATAAATAACTACTAACATTTTTTGGGATAGGTGAAAGAGAAATAAACATAAATAAAAAGTGAGATAATACATGTATACACTACCTAGATGCAGCTCAATAAAATTAGATAATAAATAAACAATTGGCATATTTATTGCTGTCACAGTGCTGGGGATTAGGATTTGGATTTCTGGAGCGTCAACAAATAGCCTTTAAGCATACGCCTAAAGGTGTATCTGCTAAGCGCCCCTTGGATAGGAGGAGGGATATCATTCCAGCACTTAGACGCCGCATACTTGAAACTACCTCTGAACGCAGCGGTTCGGTGCATAGGTATAATGGCCATTGCCTTAAACCTGCGCGCACTTTTGGACCATACCAGTTTATGAAAAAGGTAGGTGGGGGTTTCGTGTTTTACCACCCCGAACAGCAGAGTGGCCAGGTGTAGGCGTCGGCGTGCAGGCATGTTAAGCAAGTTAGCGGCGTTCAAGTATGGAGTGATGTGGGATCGGGGAGGGACTCTGAAACAAAAACGAGCACATGCGTTCTGCACTCGTTGTATGAGCCTCTTGGAACGACCAGTAATGCACCCGTCGTACACGACATCACAATAGTTTAACCTAGATAATATAAGTGATTCACATAGGTCAACACGCAAATCGACACTAAGGTAATCTCGTATATTATATAGAACTTTAAGGCGATAAAAGCAGTTACTCACAACATTAAGTATGTGGTTCTCAAAGCGCAAATTCCCGTCCATTAGAAGGCCGAGGTTGGTTGCTTCTACCACCCGTTCTATTGGTTCGCCCATGACGGCAACATTCCCGGAAGTTAGAGCTTCAAGGTTATTAAGGGTATTACGGATTTGATGTTTTGACCCAAAAACCACATATTTCGACTTGCTAGGATTAAGAACTAAACAGTTCTTGTCCGACCAAGAGGAAATACGGTCAAGGTCAGCATTTATGATGTCTATGGCAGCAGATGTGTCTGACGGCGAGCTAGAAAAGTAAAGTTGCACGTCGTCCGCGTACAGGTGATACTTACAGCTCTCTATACTGTTAGTGATGTCAGCGCTGTACAGTATAAAGAGCAGAGGCCCTAGTATCGAACCCTGCGGTACTCCTCTTGTCACAGGACAAACAGAGGACCGCAGAGCACTACCATCCGCCCTACGCAACGCAACTGCCTGCGCACGGCCAGACAAATAGCTACTGAACCATTTTGTAGCAGTGACATCAAAACCGTAATAAGACATCTTGGATAATAGTAGGGGTACGCTAATGCAGTCGAAGGCCCTGGATAAATCTAAAAGAACTAAAAAGGTACTTTTACCAGCATCGCGAGCCTGCAGGATGTTATCAACTACGTCGAGCAACGCAGTAGCTGTCGACCGACCCTTGCGAAAACCTGACTGCAGTTCCGGGAGTATGCTGTTTTTCTCCAGGTAATCGGACAGCTGATCGCAAACTACCCGTTCTACTATCTTCGATGCACAAGGGAGAATACTTATAGGCCGCAGGTGAGATATTTCTGTGAATCTGGAAGAACAGTGCGCTTTAAGTTTTTCCAAAGAGTCTTTGAGTCAGTAATGTCATTGTCATGATGCGTGAAGAAGGCACGTTTCTCGCTATATATGGCTTCGATTAGTGATCGAAGCCATATAGGTGGCATATAGGTGCTTCAGGTCGAGGTAATAGCGCTTGTGAACATCGCTCCCGCTACGTTTGTAACGAGTGTGAGCCTCGTTTCTGAGCCGCATCATGAGCCGAACGTTGCTCGTGAGCCATGGTTTAAGTGCCTCCTTCACTACTATCGTCTTTTCCGGCGCGTGTCTGTCAAAAAGTCCTAGTAGCAGTGAGTTAAATAGTCTAACCATGTGATTTACGTCGTTAAGTGATAAAATTTGTTCCCAGTTTAGACACAAGTTACGTATATAGTACCTATAAGGGTTCATATAAATCATCTTCAGCAGATACAATTAATATTTGATTACAATCGTCGGTAGCTGCCGCCTCGCAGTGGATGCAGGATTCATTCAAATATGAAATGTAACTACTGTATAGACGGTTCAAATTCCTTTGCATATAATAGAATGCGCGCCGGCCCGACCCCTTCGGTGGGAATAGTACATTATTGATTGTTCGTTGTGTTCACGGCTATAGACATAATTAGCGCGCTCTCTTTTAGTTTTCGTCCGCCTAGACTCTAGATTAGCGATTGCAATTAATCACACAGTCGACCTAAAATCGCGAACAATAACGAAAACCTTGACATACGACTTCCACAAAACAATTGTTGAACTTCTGAAACAATGAATCGACAGTTCAATACCTGAATATTTTCAACCGGATGATGAGTGACGTTTTCAAGTCTTATACCATTGTAATTTGAAATAAGGTATAGTCGAATTCAAATATTCTTTTACCAGTGTATAGAAAGGCCCTCCGGACATCCATACTAATATTATAAATGTGAAAGTGTATCTGTCTATTCTGTCCGTTTCCTCTTCACCCTTAAACCGCTGAACCGATTTAGATGAAATTTCGTATAGAGATAGTTTGAGTCCCGGGGAAGGACATAGCATAGTTGTTATCCCGGAAATCATCCCCTAAGGGGGTGAAATGTGTTTGTATGGAGCTACGATATAAACGAGTTCCACGCGAACGGAGTCGCGGGCGGGCAGAGTTATATTTTATCTCGGACTACGCCTGCGCTCTGTGTATAGTTTAAATTATTTGAATTGAGCTCGTAAATGGCCATTGTACTGAGCTCATGAATAGCCTTTGTTTGCGTTCAGCACTAGCCTATTTCGCAAAAGATTTACCGCCACGTAACACGCGCCGGGCAGCTAATGTTTATAGTATTTTTTTCCCTATTTGGACCTCTAGTCTAGCTCTAAAAGTATGTTTCCAATTTTCAACCTTATTTCACCGACATACGTTTGAACGTATACATATTTATAGACCTCTAGTGCCGAGCTTTGTTAAGCTCGACCAGGAAAATAGAAAACTTCGCCATATTGCGGAAAACTATTGGAACTAATTTCTTCAACTGGCAACAGTCACTTTAAAGACATCATCAAGGACATCATTAATACCATCTGTCAATTGCTGTCAAAGTGAGGTGTCGTTGGTACGTGTTCTATTGCGTTAAAATTTCTTAAGAAAAGGGATTTACATATGACGAAGTATTTGTCGGAGAGACAGTCTGAAGGATTTCACTCTATTCCTCTAAATAACTTACAATGGAAGTTAATTAGTGTTGCCATAACTATTTCTAATTTAGCGCCCCCCGAGCAGGTTTTTTAATCGGCCTGGCTTTAGGCGTTTTTACAACGAACCACGGTAACCACGTAGGTACAGGGAAAATGGCGAAGGAAAACCGCAGACGCAGAGTAAAGAACACAAACAAATTAATTATAGCTGCTAGTTTGTTTTTTATAAAGCATTACTGGTTTGTTAAGATGGATGGCTGTCTCTGTGCAACATTTTGTTTATTTATACAGATATTAGCTGTCCGCGTGGCTTCGCCGGCGAATCACAAATAACAAAACACTAATAAAGGCAGATCTAAATAGAACAGAGAGTGCAGTGTAGATGCAGCTTTATTTTAATAAATTAAGATTTGAATGGTCCTTTCTACTTATGGAGTTACTTGTTAACGTTTTATATCAAGACAGTCGCGCAACTCTGACCGAGAGATCTCCTGTCAAAATCGACCACTTAGAAAAGTTGAAAAACCTCCGATATTTTCATTTCAAAGTTCAATAGAATGGGTGCCATTATTGCCATCATGCGGGGTTGGGGGAACTTATGTACGGAATATGATTTCATATTTACCGTTAGCTTTTCGGTGAAGGAAAAACATCGTGAGGAAACCTGCATACATCTGCGAAGAAATTCAAAGGTGTATGTGAAGTCCCCAATCCGCACTGGGCCAGCGTAGGGACTACTGCCCGTTCCCTCTCATACATGAGAGGAGAGGAGGCCTGTGCCGCACATGCGCATACCGGGTTTTAATTTAAGCACGTGTTAGGTAGAATTTTGTAAGGAACTCGCATTCTATACTTTTTTTCGTTCGCTGATCTAATCTGTAAAAGCACGTTTGTTTGCGACCACGGCAGCCAACATTAATCTACGTCCGTGTGTAACTGTAATGACTACCGACTGTTTGTAAACACTACTGCTTCTTAGAATTTAATTAAGGTCAGTGTCAAAAGAGGTGACTCCAACGCTATATCTTCGATATTGGCTAATTGTACAATGAAATAGAAATTACGAGTATGATAAACCGTAAGAATTGATGCGTTTGTGTCGAGGACAAATTGATGGACTGTCACCTGTCACTTTGTCGTGATTATGTGACTTATGTGTGTTGTTTTGACGGTCACTATCCCGCCGTTTGTCACGGCGACAAATGGATGCATCCAATTGGCTTACAGCGTTAGATATTTACTACCGTTCCATTCGAATGGCGCAGCCGCGTTGGCGTACCTTCCATTGATCATCATCATCATCATCATATCCACTGCTGGTCATAGGCCTCCCCCAAAGAGTGCCACTGTGACCGGTCCTCCTTGTGGGGGGGGGGGGCTACCCATGCAGCGGTACTTGGTCGCCGCTCGAGAACCTTTCCGCCGCAACGGCCATCGGTTCTACGTGCAATGTGCCCCGCCCACTGCCACTTAAGTTTAGCGATTCGGAAGGCTATATCGGTTACCATGGTTGCTGCCGATAGCCTCATTTCTAATGCGATGACGCAGAGAAACTCCCAGCATAGCCCTCTCCATTGCCCTTTGGGTGGTTGGCCTTTCATAGATAGTTCGTATTTTAAAAAATGCACGAATAACAAAGGTTGGCTCTCAATTAATTCAGGTCCTGAAAGACATTTCCTTATTTACGTATAGGGATACGTTCGACTTTGATTTTGTATGACATGTATATGCTTAAACCTCTGATTGTGTACAACGAAGTACTTACATACCGTTAAAGACACTTAAATATAAACCTTATAGCTATGCGAATACGGTTGACAGGTGTTCAGTTAGGTGTATTATAGTTTGTACAGTCAACGTCATATTGTTAGTAGCAGTCAGAGTAGCCAAATATTACGTAACACGCCCTTAAGGCCTAAAGGCACTGACAGCGGTGGCGGAGCGGCGCAGCGCGGTTTTCTGTGCGGACCCTTTCGTATTAGCTCGAACATTACAACAGGTACCGCCTCCGCACCGCGCCGCGCCGGCCCGCCACCGCTCTCTGTGCGTTTGCAGCTTTATTCTTACAGTAAAGACGTGTACCGAAATATTTGGCTACCTTGGCTGGTACGAGTTAGTATAGTTATATGATGCTGACTGTACATATTTTAAATGCAAGAACATCAAAACGATAGTCGCAATTGAACTCGATATGTTTACTGGCACGCGTGCGTGTCACTGATCCGTATCAGTTACTCTTCTACTTGACACTGACATAGTAACGTTCGCTGCTGACATTATGGTTGAGATGTATATGTGACCGACTTTTTATAAAACTGTCATTTTTTTCAAAACCGAAATTGAAATCTTCGTTAATTTTTGAATGGATGCTTTGATACAATTTGGTCAACTCAAATATGTGTTCTAAATAAATAAATATTAGGGGACAATCTTACACAAATCGACCTAGTCCCAAACTAAGCAAAGCTTGTACTATAGGTACTAGACGACGATAAACATCGGGGTTCTAATCTCAATATCTTTTCGACACTAAATTATTAACTTTGTATTAAGAACATATAAATAATCTCGAGGCTGAAAAATAAATAATCTATTAGAACACTTGTTCAATAATTTCGTGCACACCTCACAAAAAAAACAGTTAAAAGGAGTACAAATCAATAACATGTATGTCGAGGTCGACCACAGGCGGTCTTAAAAAATAAAAATAAAAAATAAAATTTCTTTATTTCTTTAACAACTGGTTACAATCCAAAACAGTGACCGGCGTCTCCTTGTAAGTTATTTGTAAAATAACCTGTGTCAGGAGGCACCGCTCTTCCATAACTACCAATTTACTACTTACTAGAAACTCTACTCTACTTCTTAGGACTATAGTCTGATTTTTTAATTGAGAATGTTGTACGTTTGTGAGTGGTCTTATCGTTGAGGAGCGATCTCTTCCGGACAACCTTTGGGAATCGGAGAAAGAGATAAAAAAGATTATGCAGGTTAGAGAGCAGAGATTATAATTAACTAAAAATCATGCAAAGTTCATGTCACTACATCTATTCCGTAAAGGCTCCCCCTAAAGTCTAGACGATATTATAATTGTACCCGTCTAGACGAGAGACGGGAAATGACCTCAGCCTCCGATATTTTAGGAACAACGGAGCGTATTGCGTATTTTATCTGATTTCATAAGGTTCTCAATTCGTCGCTATCTTTTATTTTTTACTGCTGACTCGTTATCAATTTTAACATGCAGCAGCTACCCTATTTTAAATCCAAACTGGCAACACTGAGGCGGTTTATTTATTTATTGGCGAACAATAAAAATGTCGCTGGGCATTCGATTGTAACAGCATTTCATTATATAGACAGCTTAGACACTTTCAGGCCAAGCGCTGTTTCAATCGGCTACCTTGCGCGGGAAAAAATGTTTTTCATTCATTTTTCTATTTCTGCCCCAGTCAAAGTTGGCTAGGTTCGGGTTGCACAGGGCGGTTCCACAACACTTCGGCAGCTAAAACACCGCGAGCCATCCGGAAGGTTTCCCCCTACATACAAACTAACAATCTCACAGACTTTTCCTCTTATTAGTAAAGATATAGAGTATTGACTAGTGACATTAAGTGTAATTTATAGGATAACGACAAAAATTGTCTGGTTCTTATTCTAGCAGTAGGTACTTCATCTGTTGCGCCGCCGTTCAAGGCAATTCGAACTCTGTCGGTCGCAAATAGGGATTCATTTCATTATACCTGCTCACTTATATGCACTAATATTAAAATTATCGTTGTCCTTGAAAATGTCAAATATGGTAGCGGAGCACAATAAGTTATCGGTTTAGCGCGAAAAGTTATTTGAATGATAGATTCAGATTCTATTATTCTCAATACATATAGTTAAGATTACATTATAAATTACATGTCAATTTAATAGAATCCCTATTGTGATCGTCAATAACATGCAATAACATTCTATATAAATAATAACTAACAATTGAAATATAACTATGTCCACTCAATTTAAATGTATGTTATAGTTCTCAAAGTACACCTAAAAGGATCGTCAGTACATAAGTTTGCAAACTTATCAATGTAAAGTAATTATAGACACTAAACGAATCCTTATCTAACTATCGCCCTTATGTTATTACTCGGACATGAGTATGAATGATAAGATAAGATATTAAACCCCCCCGGCGAAAAGTTTAACATGTGGTGGCATCACAGCCCCCAGGCGACTTTCCGAATGAAGGAGCGTAGCGAATGAAGTTCTATGCTGTAGCTGGGGCCGAAAATCTTTTGGCTGTCCGGCTGTCCGGCTGTCCGGCTGTTTTCCTCTACGGGTCGCATTTCTCAACCGATACTCCTGAAATTTTGCGAGCAGGTTAATTAATAATTATACAGTTTTTTTTAGCCAAGACACTTTTTCGTGTTTTTTAGGGTTCCGTCAACAAGGAACCCTTATAGTTTCGCCATGTCCGTGTTGCCGTCCGTCCGGCCGTCTTCGGCTTAGTTCAGTAACCATTACTATTTGAAGACTGTAAATGGCATGGGTATATAAATCTTTCACGCCAACAAAACAGAAGAATAAAATCTTGAAAAAGCAATGTTTTGTGGTACCTCCCGTACACCTATAGTGTGGGGTATCGTTGGGTAGCTTGTTCAAAAATATTATAGGTTTCTTCAAACGATTTTTGAAATTAGTGATTCGTTTGCGAGATATTGTGCTTTAAAGCCCAAATCTTTGTTCGAGTCATGTGTTCATTTTCATTCATTTGTAATTTGCGCAAGCATCTACTTGAAAACTGTCGAGACTTGCAAATAGTGTCAAACTAGCGTCCCCGAAAGTCCTAAGTTTCTGTCAAAAATTAAATTTTAACAGTACTCCTCTGTATACCGTCATCAAATACTCGTTGAGACGATTCTAACGAGCCCAAACTCAACGGGGTTACGTCTGTTAAGTCGTGAATTCCCAATGGCAACCTCACTTGACAAAGGGGGGACAACTGTCACTTGCGTCCGCAGGAGCTACCTACCACAACCATGCATGTGTCCCCTGGGTGGTACTAAAGAGTGACAAACTTTAAAAATGCCAAAAAATGCATGCCATACGATTAAATAAATAAATAATGGCCACCTTCTGTCTCCATCTTCAAAACAGCTCAATGGTACCATAATATTCAACTGTCATCCAAACTATTCTTGTACCCAAAACTTCAGCTCAATCGACTTCAAAATAGAGTTGCAAGATTCCACCCGAACAAACATATAATTGCAAGTTAAAAGCTTGTACAAAATACAGCGATGGTGTACTTTGATATGATATAAAATTCAGGCGTCCATATTTCCAGCATATTACGGCTATATGATGGCTATATTATGGTGATTGTACCAGTCTGGTAAAGAAATAACTTTAAACCACACAGCTCTCTAGTCGAATTAGCTTAAAAGCTTATGTTAGCGCCGCGGGTGTTAATTATAACATCGATGTTTAATGGGGAGTATGAGGACGTTCTGTCCACCCTGCGGTGTCTAGAACAATCCAGTACAAGCTTTACTATAAAACGTTAGCTTGACCATCCTAGCGTTTTTCCCAGATGTGACCCGCTTTGACTTTGCGCATTTTCAAACAGACGACCTAAAACACGATGATCAATTAATCTAATCTGTTTGTTATAACTATTATACTGATACGCTGTCGCAAATTACTACTACTAACTTTATTATTTATTATTGACGTGTAAATTGGTTTTACAAATAAATTATTATGATTATGACGATGTTGATATGGAGAGGGAGCTCAGGGCATTGTCAATTCGGGCGAACATGCTAGCTCACAGATTTGTCCGGTGTACAGAGTTACAGACGAAGATAATGTCACGCTTTTTAACACTTTGGCATCAAGACTAAAAATGGAACAATACACCAGAAAACGACAGAACTCGCTAGGCGTGTAGGTTTATACTACTAGCGGGCTGAGCCGGCATCTGAGCAAACATTACGAGTGCCCACCAGGTGGGTTCTTGGTTGCGAACGTGTTAAGGCTTACTGCAAGTCAATATACACGTCAAGTATCATCCTCCTAGCGTTATTCCCGGTAATGCCCCTAAAGGAGCCCGGGGTCCGCGTTGACACCTAATCCCAAGATTTTGGCATAGGCACTAGTTTTACGAAAGCGACTGCCATCTGACCTTCCAACCCAGAAGGAAAACTAGACCTTATTGGGATTAGACCGGTTTCCTCACGATGTTTTCCTTTACCGAAAAGCTAACGATAAATATTCCGTACATAAGTTCCGAAAAACTCATTGGTACGAGCCGGGATATACACGTCAAGTATATGGGTCTGATATACTTGACGGGCTTACAATGCCCTGCGCATCCAATATAATAATTCACCGAGGCGACAGAAGGCTTTGATGCTATCTGGCGCAAGAAAACTACCTCACTTGTAGACAGGGTGCACGGCAGTAGTAACGGCATTCTGCATGTCATATAGCCAAAAAGGCAGATTGTTCTCTTGAGGCTCAGCCAGAGAACCAAATCCACATTATCAATTATATACTAATTTAGAAGGATAGATAGTTATAAGAATAACTTATTGTCTTTTTAACCCCCGACGAAAAATGAAGGGTGTTCTAAGTTTAATGTGTCTGTCTGTGTATGTGTCTGTGGTATCGTAGCTCCCAAAAGGATGGACCGATTTGAATACGGTTTTTTTGTGTCATAGATAATTTTATCCCGAGTGTTCTTTGTTTCATCAAAGTCTGTTAAGCCGTTTTTGAGATAATTTATTTAATCAGGCGATGATTTACGATAACAATATTTCTTTGCTATTCCGCTAAAAACGGAATTTATTTTAGCGGAATAGCAAAGAAATATTGTTATTGTTTTTGGGATATTGGACTTTGAAATGAAAATGACGGGGGTTTTCCAAGTTGTAGATACAATAAATATTATTATTTGGCTCTTAATCCCAAGGATTGGCGTAGTGACTTGTTTTGCAAAAGCGTCTGTCATCTGAGCTTCTAACCCAGAGGGAAAACTAGACTTTATTGGGATTGTACCGGTTTCCTAACTTCCTAAATTAATGTGCCTTACCGTTCCGCTACAGTGTCCCACTAACTACTAATTCTTGAGTGGGGATAGGAAAGGTATCTTAACGTCTAAGGAAGACAAATTGATTTATGCATCCTTCCGAAGAGATTTGAATCATCGAATCTCATTGCCAACCCGATTTTCCTATCTATTAACAGTGTCAAAGATATTTGAATGACCGTATTGCCAATTTATCCGTCACATTTCGTGCAACTACTTCGGTGAGATTGGCCATATAAGTCAGCGATATAAGTAATGAGATATTTGAAATGTTGTTTTACGTATTTAAGGATTTTGAATGTTCTAGAGTATAAAATCAGCCCTAACAAGCTTGCAAAAATATCTGAAACGTCCTAACCGTCACGAGCCTGTATCGTCACTGTAAATGACATTTGTTCCATATGCAGGTATGTTTTGCGGAAAAGGGGCAGAATTTGCGCCCTCTTAAAACTTTAACCATAAATGTTTCTTTACCTTTTTCTCCATTTCACTATATATTTCAACCATTTTTCATGATTTTATTTGGTATCGCAGCAGGAACAAAACCGATTTCGAACTTTAACCGCGTGACCAACCTCGAAGCAAAAACTTCACCGCGCAAAAGACCAGTAATTATTTAATATTTCACAATATACATATTAATAATAAACATTGTATAATATTCGCAAGCTTCCTCTACTTAACCGCCCTTATCTTTTCCCCATAGGTTTCCGTAACACATACATAAACGTACATACACATTGTACGCCACCACTACATTTATTAGGCGACTTATCAACTTTACACACAGTCAATAACTTCAGTTACCACGGAATGGTCAGCTGGTATGGTATCATACTAACATCTTCGGCAGTTTCGTGTGTCAAGTGACGTTTTAACCGGTCTCAGTGTTATACAGTGAAGAAAAGACTAAAAATATTGTATTTAATTGGTAGTCTATTAATGTACAAAGGCAATCGATACTGTGACGTACCAAGGACGGACATTATTGTAAAGTATCCGTGATTACACGCTTTAAAGTTTTTACCGACTTTTCGCTATTTAAACGGGTAGTTAAAATCACATTCGGAACGTTATCAACTTGCATACACATCCGTTAATGGGTTCGTGTTAATCATCAGCCCTTGACCAAAATAAATCATTTTACCTAATGATTTCCCACACTAACAAAAGCAGTTGTTTCTGACGTTTACTACGATATTGACGCGAAAATGAGTGCAGTAGAAGAATTAGAATTCGTCAAATTAGACAAGAAAGATTTCGGTCCGCTCAAGACTTTCTACGTCAGTGCCGCCGTTTCCAACGCCGCTGGCATTTGGAAGGGAAAAACTGCGGCCATCGAGTCTCCGAAATCCGGAAGAATTTTCGGGAGAAACAAAGAAAAGTCTGAAACACGTGGTGGTTTTTTCTCCAGACTGTTTGAGAAAAAGGTTAAAGTCTCTGATTTCACGTATCAGCAATCCAGTGTGAGGAAGCAAACGAGTTACAAGCCTTTTTGGGCGAATAAGGTCGCTCAGAAGGAAATAGAAGCTGAAGTGAGCAGAACGACTGCGACTCTGTTCGAAAACAGCAACGTCATGAGGAACAAGGCAATGGTCTTTGAGAAGGCAGCTCTAGGGTCTCCTAAAGTTGTCCTTACCAAAGAACCGGTTGTAGATAAGAAGTGGTCTTTGGTAGAAGCAAGTCAAGACAACAAGTTGCGACTGCCCCCTTTTTATAAGGGGAGCAAGTTGCATATGCCGACGGGGGAACAGTTGTTTTGGGTTCGTATTCATAATACGTTTCTGTCAAAAATGTAATTTTTGGTACAAGCTATTGCCAACTGTATTTTTCTGTACGCCGTCAACGACTGCCCATTGAGACGATTCTAACGAGTCCAAACTCAACGGGGTCACGTCGGTTAAGTACTGAATTCCCATTACCTTCTGTCTCCATCATCAGCTCGATGGTACCAATAATATTAAATTGTCATTCAAATTATACTTAATACACCTAAACATCCAGCTCAATAGGATGAGGTTAACTAGTTCAAAATTCAGTTCCAAGATCCCTCACTAACAAAGTAACAAACGAACAGGTGACGTTAAATAAAAGTAACGAATCATCAAGTAACGACCAGCATTATAGCTGCAGAAACAAAGTACACAAAATAATGTGACACGACTCTATTTTGTAGGGCCGTTAGGAGGTTACTCGTTGACGTGGTTGTTTACTTGCTTACGTATTTTTGCCCGCTTTGTTATGGCATACTAGCTTCTGCCCGCGACTCCGTCCTCGTGGACTCGTTTATATTGCAGCTCCATACAAACTTTTACCCCCCATTTCACCCCCTTAGGGGATGATTTCGGAGATAAAAACTATCCTATGTCACTCTCCATCCCTTCAACTATCTCCACTTAAAAAATCACGTCAATTCGTCGCTCCGTTTTGCCGTGAAAGACGGACAAACAAACACACACACATGGATATGAATGCTGGTTACTGCACCTCATCATTCTCCTAGCGTTATTCCCGGTTGTGCCCCTAAATAAGCTTGGGGTCCGCTCTGACACCTAAACCCAAGATTTGGAGTAGGCACTAGTTTTACGAAAGCGACTGATGATCCCATCTGACCTTTCAACCCATAGGGAAAACTAGACCTTATTGGGATTAGACCGGTTTCCTCACGATGTTTTCCTTCGCCGAAAAGCTAACGGTAAATATTTCATACGTAAGTCCCGAAAAGCTCATTGGTACGAACCGGGATTTGAACCCACGACCGCCGTTTGACAGCCGCTTGCTTGAACCACTAGGTTACCGTAGCTTTTTACCTATACTTTTGTATAGTATAGTATTATTAAGTTTTCGTTAAGACTCGTGTTGTTTGACTCAGTATCTTAGTCATTAAAATGTTTGGTTTTATTACTTTTATAATCGTCGTTACAGTCGTGTGTGATGATTACTCTCAAACAATGGCTATACATTTCCATTATAAACTGATAGTGATAAGAATAAAAACAATTGACTACGTGACAAAAAAACACGGTATATTCGAACCAGTTTTCTGAGTGTATCAAATGAATGTATGGGTCTAAATGTTATACATTTTAACCTTAAATGTACCCAATGCTTGACGGGACTTGTCTCTTACAAAAATTAGGGATTTACTCCCCAATACCATGCATAAGGATCTCTGATTATTTGGTTTTGAAAAAGCAATAACATTTTTGAACAAGATATTTTACTATACACCGTGAGAAATAAATACATCTTCACTTTACGTGTAAGTAGGGGAGGTACCGTCAGCATCAGAAATAACTACGCCATCGAAGACGTCAAAAGCTCTTATTTCCTTTTAATAAAAAGTTTAGCCGTCTACGATTGAAAACTACTTTTGTTGTAGACAGTAAATAAAAAAAAATACCATCTTTTTGTCGGCGTGATTGATTTAAATACCCATGCTGAATTCTCACGGAAGTTTTCTAAATAAAACAGAATATATTGTTGTATTAGTAAATTGTTTTATTGTCTAGCCAATATTGAATGATCAAATAAAAATATTAACAATTCCTAAACCTATCCTATAACCAATAGCAATCGACTTATTGCCGATTTCTTTGAACCCCCTTTCTAGTTTTATTCGATCGTTTCGTGTATATCGTTAATGCTTCTTCTCTAAACCCAAAATAAACGTTATTAAAAATAGACACTAAAATATCCTTTTGGTTTTTACACATTGCAGTTAACCTCTGAGCTTGTCAGGTTTTATTTTAATTCTGGTGTTCGGGACGCGGAATCGATCGTCGTAAAAACTTTTTGTCTAATTTCATGTAACATAATTTCGAAAAACGATTACCATAAGAAGTACTATTATCATAATTTTAGTTAACATTATCATCCCCTAAAGGAGCCCCGGGGTCCGCTTTGACACCTAATCCCAAGATTTGGCATAGGTACTAGTTTTACGAAAGCGACTGCCATCTGACCTATCTACCATCTGGGTTGGACCAGAGGGAAAACTAGACCTTATTGGGATTATACCGGTTTCCTCACGATGTTTTCCTTCAATTTTAAAACATAATGCTCAAACCATATAAAGTTCATAATATAATAACAACTTTTGCTATTTTATATAGCCCGCGCGGTTTCGCCCGCCTATTACATACATAGAACGCAGTCAAACACGCTGGTGAATTAAATCTCATAGAGTTTTCCTCTTTACATTATTAGAATAGATGAAAACGAATATCATAATTTCATGCAAAATAAAGATACAATTAATTATACACACTAGTTATTCAGGTGTACAAAGCGCGTCTAAAATGATTCAAGTTATTGTTTTGTTTCATCGTCATCATATCAGCCGAAAGACGGCCATTGCTGGACATAAGCCTTCCCCAATGAGTGAGAGAGTTTACCAGGTCATCAGTCCACTTGGTCGGGGGGTGTACCCTAGCTGCGCCTTCCGGTATGTGGCCCAAGCATGGCGTGGCGTGGTTCCGCATTGTCTAAAGACGAGAGTCTTTGACAAGTGTGCGTTGTCAGTGATGACGTATGGCACCGAAATGTGGTGCGCACTATGGGCCTCATAAGAAGGCTATGTCATCCAAAGTGCAATGAAGAGGGCTATGCTGGGAGTTTCTCTGCGTGATCGCATCAGAATCATTTCCGCTGCAGGACCAAGGTATCCGATAGCCCTCCCAACCGCTAAACTTAAGTGGCAGTGGATCACAGTAGAACCGATGGTCCTCAGGCGGAAAGGTTCCCGATTTATTGTATTGTCGTCTTTAAGGCCTAGTCCAGATGACAAGCGCTCAACGCGCGTTTTGATAACGCACGTTTACCACTACATACATTTTGTTCTGGCCGTACACATGATAACGCGCGAATAACGCGCGTTGAACGCTGCGCTAGCACTCGACTGTTGTCAGCTCGCGTCAACGCGCGCTTTGAGATCATTGGTTTTCTATGTATCCGTTCTGTTGAGCGCGCGCTTTCGACGCGGATAGACGTATTATAGGGTTCATCAATATCACTTAGTATAAAGTTGCCGAATTGCCTTAATTTAGGATACTGAGTTATATACTGGCTTTCAGTCAGCCTGTGTGATAAAATTGGGTGGACCCAATATCTCCGTCATCTGTCGCGTCGTTTCTGGCGTCGGTATAAAATCACCGTTAAAACTGTTTCTACGTCCATCTTCGTTAAATGTAGAACTCGACTGAGCTCGCAAACCCTGGCCGCCGCGGCAACGATCGTTCAACGCCTGACAATCGCGTGTCATGTGAACACTACAAAAATTTAGCGCGCGTTCAACGCACGTTGAGCGCTTGTCATGTGAACATGGCCTAAGACAACCTTTTTTTTCCAGCTCGGCGAGACCCGCCCGTCTTCCTACGGCCCAGCGACGTATCAGGACTTCAAGGACATCCGCTCCCGCTGCCTCTCCGATGGCAGGCTGTTTGAGGACCCCGAGTTTCCGGCTACGGACCGCAGTCTCTACTACAAGGAGCGCTTGGATCGCCCCATTACTTGGCTGAGACCAAGTGTAAGTGTTTTTTTTAATGGGATATCCAACATTTTTTGATGCTGGCTGCCATGTTTACGTCGCCTGGAAAGCTCCTTAAAATTAAAACTATGATTTTGTAGGTGTTAAATCCACTAAACATGTGTTTTGTTATCTTGGCAAATGCTTGTTCTATGGCGGTGCGTCTCCTAAGGTTAGGTATCCAATTTATAGTATTTTTATAAGTAATCACCACTAATTGTCTCTTGGCTTATCGAGACAGAATAAAATCAAAAAAAAAGGGCGATAGGCTACGGTGTTACCATCAGGCAGGTGTACAGTAGTACCACAAATATAAGTTAGTACATCGGCAATCTTCGTCCACGCCGACGAGTATGACCATTTCAATAAAGACCTTGTTCCACTATACGTAAGGTACAATATGCAATAACAGGTGATGTCGTGCTGTCCCGCTCGTGGCGCCAGACAAGATGGCGGGCGCCGGAGCTGCCGGCGTCGTGCGCAAAATTTTGGCCAATGGGCGTTGAAGATTTTACCCGCGCAAACGCGCTGCCTTATGATTGGTTAAAATGTTTTAAAGAAATGCTTTCTGCGCAGGTGCATCGTTGTAACTTATATGTACTTATTTGTGATTTGTGGTACTACTGTATGTCTGTTTGCCACCATCGTAATAAAAAAACTCGCGTATTGGTCATGGCTAATAGTGGACATTTTCTATAATTCGCTCGTCTCTTATGATTTTGATTCGGTTTCAGCGACTCAAAATTAGCGGCCATTCCTGATGTAGGAAGGATAATGTAGTTAATTGTAGCTGTACATGGTGACTTCATTATCGACTAAACCTTTTTCCGCAATACCTATAGTTATTTTATTCTTGGCCCAATTGCATAGTTCTGCGGATAATCCCAGGCTAAAAATATCCCTCCGACCGCGTACGAAACCGCAAGTTCTTTATTTATTATTCTTTGTACGAAACTAGTTACGTACAAAGAATTCTTCTTCCTCGTTGGATACCTGTTACTATCTCAAAACACTAGGTAGGATAGGTTCGTTAGGAAGCTTTATATTTAGGAAAACAGCTGCGCCACGTTATAGCTACCTGTTGTTTGGATAATGAGAATTCAATGGTTAATACTTCTTTGATTAACGCATTGAAAATTATGAAAAGCTTACCTTCTAACATTTTTCCTGCCTATGACAGACAGGGGCGCTCAGTTGACAGAAAAATATAACCACCTTGTCAGTTATGCACAGGCCATGCATGATTATGTTTGGGCAGCATTTTAATTTTACTATTTTGTTCGGAAAATGAAAACAAAAATTTCATGTATAAAAATTCTTAGTTCCTATTTAAAGTATGTGTATAACAAAATAAAATGTTCTGATTCTGATTCTAAAGTAAATCATTTAGATGCAAGTTAACATCTCTTAAAGTATTAGCATCTAATTTGGAAGCATCTTATATGAGTCAATAGTATTAGAAAGCCTACGATCCCGATTTTCGAGCAAATGCTTCTCATCATCATATTGCCGAATGACGTCCACTGCTGGACATAGGCCTCCCCCTATGACAAGTCCTACGCCACCCGCATCCAGCGGACTCCCGACCTTCCCCATACCCCGTATCATGGTCGGCCTCATCACGTGATAAGTTTCAAGATAGGAGCATCGTCTCGTTATATCGAGCGGTGTCAGCCAGTGACTGACGCTCTATCATGTCACTTATCGTGTGATAAGGCCGACCATGACACGGGGGCAGGTCATGAGTCTATCTTGCCTTCCGCGCCTTCTGGCACAGTCAAGTGCAAAAATATGTATAGATTTAATCCTCTCATAAATATGTGCGGAAGCCTGAATCCGCTGATATAAAAGCGATTGGACATATTTATGACTAACTTTTGTATGCATGAATACTAATATTATAAATGTGAGTCTGTTCACGCTTAATCCGGTGAACCGATTTTGATGAAATTTGGAATAGGGCTAATTTGACTCCCGGGGAGGGCGTTCGTTTTTATTTTTATCCCGGAAATCATTCCCTACGGGGGTGAAAGTTTGTATGGAGATACGACGTAAAGGAGTAACACGTGGACGGAGTCGCGGGCAGAAGCTAGTGTACACATATTTTACACTTGACTGTACGTGGTCGCCACTCGAGAGCCGCACCGCCCCAACGGCCGTCGGTTCTCCGTGCAATGTTCCCAGTGCCCCTTAAGTTTAGCGATTCGGAGGGCTATATCGGTTACCTTGGTTCTGCTACGGATAGCCTCATTTCTGATGCGATCACGCAGAGAAACTCCCAACATGGCCTTCTCCATTGCCCTTTGGGTGACTTTGAGCCTTCTTGTAAGGCTCATAGTAAGCGACCACGTTTCAGTGCCATATGTAATAACTGGCAAAATCTTTGACCATTGTGTGTTGCCAGTGATGAAATTATAAATAAATATCGTCTTTCGGCTGATATGATGATGATGATCATGATGATTGATGATTACTTTAGCAAAATGATGTTCAGTAGTCGAGAAGTAACACATTTGATACAGGTAGTTATTTAGTATTGTCACGAACCCTGGCACTAATGAGTTTAATGACACTTTCCATATTAATCCGATGTAATTTTATGTAAAATTATATTTGACATCTGAGAATTTAATTATTGCTTCAATTTAGTGAAATTGACATGAACATGACATGAATTTACATATTCTACTTGTATTTTTAATTTTTATTTTATTATCTCATGTTGTCCTAGTTTCGTATTGTAATCATATTTGACATACTTGAAATAAATAATATAAAGAATTAATGTAATATTGTAATGTAATCATAACATGTATTAATTTTTGAAATTTGCCAACTTTAATAGTTTAATCAAATGGTGTAACTACATGCATAGAATCACTATATAATTGTAATTGTAACTGTCTTACGCTAATAATCATTCAAACATAATTCACATTGTTCAATGAATAAATGACTTATGGCTTATGATGATGATGATGATGATGATGATGATGATAATTTGATGTGTTGTTTACAGGAAATATGCGACGACCCGCAACTATTCGTAGAAGGTTACAGCCGCTTCGATGTGCAGCAAGGCGAGCTGGGCGACTGCTGGTTGCTTGCCGCGGTTGCCAACCTCACTCTCCACAGAAAGTAAGTCCTTGTGTCTCCTGAGTTGCAAATTACAGTCTTCTTTTAAGGGGATGCCTTGATTAGAGACGAACACGCCCGCTAGACAGAGAGACGCTGATGCCTTCCGCGCACGAGGTGTAACACGGTTGTCTATTGTTTGCCCGACATTCACATACTATAATAATCATTTGCCCGAACTTCGCTTGCCCGAATTTCATTTGCCCGAATGTTTCGTTTACCATAATAGTTAATTGACATACTCTTGTTTACCCGAATATTGGATGTCATAATGATACGAATGCCATACGTATTGTTTTCCAGATTATTGTTTGCAATAATATTATTTAATAGAATATTTAAACGCCATACTAAACATGCATTCGGATTCATCTTTGTTAATTTGCTGGTTTATCCGCTCTTTTATAAAAAAAATAACCTCGAAGACGAAAGCGGGAGCAAAGCTCCCGCTTCCGTCTTCTAACCTATCCGCGATCCGAGTCGGTTTTGCCACTAAGCCCCTGTTCCCTACTGCCTATGATACACCACTATCTTGGCATTGGGTATACTCAGAGAAAAGTTTATTTTTACTTAGTGGCAAAACCGACCCGGATCGCAGATAGGTTCGAGGTATTTTTTTTTCATTTTAGACACTGCAATACATACCCACATTATTACATATGAATATTATGGATGTTGAGATGGATGGCAAATGACATTATGGCATGTGATAGTTATGGATTACAATGATTATGGAAAATGATATTATTGATATTGATATTATGGAAAACAAAGATTCTAGCACATAATTAATATGGTAAACAATGAGTATGGCATACAAAATTATAGAAAACAACTTTATGGCAGTTGAATATTATGGCAGATAAAATTCGGGCAAGTGAAATTCTGGCAAGCAAGAGTATACCGTGTAACACTTCGGGAATGGCTTTTTTTGACTTTGGATAAATACCTATCTTAGTGCTTAGGCACTTGTCCCTCCGCGGGCGAGTAAGCGAGTGTTTGTTAGTACGTGGTAGCTCGCTCAAGCGAGTAAAAGTGAGTAAGAATTACTATGAGAGTACTCGCTACTCGCCGGCGGACAATGCCTTAGTGAAGTTTTATTTAAATTTCAGTAAGTGAGATTTCAGATGAGATAAAACAGTATAGTATTAACTTGATTGTGTCGTAATAGTACATTACGTAACTAGGGCGGTGAATTCGTGAATGCCCCAGATCGCAGGTGTTTGTGGCCCGAACCGAAGGTGAGGGCCATAGATATGCGCTCTGGGGCTTTACGAATTACCGCCCGTGTTGCGTACAAAATTTTACGTCTTCACCTGGCCACAATGCGAGTTTTCCCGTACGCGCAGCGTGCAGTAAAACTCGCATTATGGCCAGGTGTGACGTAAAATAATGTAACGTTCGAGTAGGCTGAGTAAAAAGGAAAATACAGACCCAACTTTGTTTTTTTTTCTATAGAGGAAATATTGGGCAATCTTGTATCGATCAAATTAGATAAACAATCATATAGTCAAGAATCATGTGTCTGAAAATCAAACCTTATTGTTTCAAACACAGAGGGAAAACTAGACCTTATTGTGATTAGACCGATTTCCTCACGATTTTAACAGTATTTGTTCTCTGTATCAGATGATTAATATAATATACACTCCAGAGCAAAAATAACGGGTACACTTAGTTTTGAATTTCCATGCAAAGTGTACTCACTTTTTTTCTTGTACCCACTTTTTCCAGTGTAGCTAAACATTAGCGAGGCACCCTGCCCTTTTGTAGCTGGAAGAGATTCCTTATAGGGATAAGTTCGCCTTTGTACTTTGATCTATTGTGACATGCATATATTCTTTAACCTGTTATTGTGTACAATTAAGTGCTTACTTACATACATACAAGTATATATTTTTTTTAGGTTGTTCTTCCAAGTTGTTCCCGACGACCAGAGCTTCGAAGAAGAGTACGCAGGTGTTTTCCATTTCCGGTCAGTATTCATAATCTATGGATATTACAAATGGTAGCAATAATTATAAGTTTTACTTAGCCATTCTTAAACATAACTACATTAATTCAAAATTAAGAATAATCTCCATTTTGGGTTATTAAATCCGTTTGCGAGCTACGATGCCACATGTTAAACTTATAACACCTATCTTTCTTTTTCGTTGGGGGTTAATAGTACATTACGTAACTAGATTTTTCAAAATTTTCAGTAATACTCGCATTATGGCCAGATGTGACGTAATAGTACATTGCGTAACTAGGGCGGTGAATTCGTGAATGCCCCAGATCGCAGGTGTTTGTGGCCCGAACGTCACACCTGGCCATAATGCGAGTTTTACTGCACGCTGCGCGTACGGGAAAACTCGCATTGTGGCCAGGTGAAGGCGTAAAAGATATTTACAGTTGATAGTACTAGTATAGTAGATATGGTGCTAAGTACTTTCCCGCACTAATGCGGAAAAGTGCACTTTCCGTGCATATGTCAAAACTTTAAAAAGCCATATGTACAGTAAAACGTTGTACGATACACGTGCGAATATGTAATTCGCAACTCGTGTCGATTTAAAACACTCCCTTCGGTCGTGTTTTAATTTATCACCACTCGTTGCGGATTTCCTATTTTCGGCACTTGTATCATAAATAACTATTGTCGTACATTCCTCAAACAAACCCGTTAGGTTATAAAATTGTGCATTTTATTATATAGAAGATTACTCTTTATTTACTTATTTAAACTTTATTGCACAACCCCAAAATAATGTACAAATAGCGGACTTAATGCCAAATGGGGTTCTCTACCAGTCCACCATAAGGCCAAACAGATACAATTAAAATTGACTCTTTATTTAAGTTATCCTGTTGTTTCATAATTGTGTTTATACTAGAGTAGCGTTTTTTAAAGTTATAAGTCCTGCTTCCGAAGAACGCAGCGAAACCTGCGGGGTAAAATATAACCAATGTCCATCCGGTAATCCCCAGAACTACTCATCAGATTAAAAAAACCTATTACCGACCGTGGTGCGTACACAATTTCACGTCTTCTCCTGGGTGTAAAGTGAGAATTGTCGCTGAGCCCGTGGGCGGTAAATTTCACCGACCAGAGTAACGTAAATGTACTTACAAATGACCTGTAACAATAGGCATGATCACTAAAATATGCAATTTTCTTAGTTTTAATCATAGAATTCGAAAAATGCTCATATTTTTTTATTAGTTAAAGAGATTATTATTTATTTTGATAAAATAAACTGAAAAATACGGACGCCCACCATGATATGTTAAATACCAATCAGGTTGCATGACGTCACACTTGTATAAACAAATACCCATAACGGCCATTACCACAGATTACAGAGAAAGGCAGATAGGCCCTTATAAATTGAACTTTTTCTATACATCCGATCTCTTCTCACTTACGTACGGAACTAGTAAGACGGATAGAACGTCTTCGTAGAGGTCTTCATAGTTGATAACATCCTGCAGGCTCGCGATGCTGGTAAAAGTACCTTTTTAGTTCTTTTAGATTTCTCCAGGGCCTTCGACTGCATTAGCGTACCCCTACTATTATCCAAGATGTCTTATTACGGTTTTGATGTCACTGCTACAAAATGGTTCAGTAGCTATTTTCTGGCCGTGCGCAGGCAGTTGCGTTGCGTAGGGCGGATGGTAGTGCTCTGCGGTCCTCTGTTTGTCCTGTGACAAGAGGAGTACCGCAGGGTTCGATACTCGGGCCTCTGCTCTTTATACTGTACAGCGCTGACATCACTAACAGTATAGAGAGCTGTAAGTATCACCTGTACGCGGACGACGTGCAACTTTACTTTTCTAGCTCGCCGTCAGACACATCTGCTGCCATAGACATCATAAATGCTGACCTTGACCGTATTTCCTCTTGGTCGGACAAGAACTGTTTAGTTCTTAATCCTAGCAAGTCGAAATATGTGGTTTTTGGGTCAAAACATCAAATCCGTAATACCCTTAATAACCTTGAAGCTCTAACTTCCGGGAATGTTGCCGTCATGGGCGAACCAATAGAACGGGTGGTAGAAGCAACCAACCTCGGCCTTCTAATGGACGGGAATTTGCGCTTTGAGAACCACATACTTAATGTTGTGAGTAACTGCTTTTATCGCCTTAAAGTTCTATATAATATACGAGATTACCTTAGTGTCGATTTGCGTGTTGACCTATGTGAATCACTTATATTATCTAGGTTAAACTATTGTGATGTCGTGTACGACGGGTGCATTACTGGTCGTTCCAAGAGGCTCATACAACGAGTGCAGAACGCATGTGCTCGTTTTTGTTTCAGAGTCCCTCCCCGATCCCACATCACTCCATACTTGAACGCCGCTAACTTGCTTAACATGCCTGCACGCCGACGCCTACACCTGGCCACTCTGCTGTTCGGGGTGGTAAAACAGGAAACCCCCACCTACCTTTTTCATAAACTGGTATGGTCCAAAAGTGCGCGCAGGTTTAAGGCAATGGCCATTATACCTATGCACCGAACCGCTGCGTTCAGAGGTAGTTTCAAGTATGCGGCGTCTAAGTGCTGGAATGATATCCCTCCTCCTATCCAAGGGGCGCTTAGCAGATACACCTTTAGGCGTATGCTTAAAGGCTATTTGTTGACGCTCCGGAAATCCAAATCCTAATCCCCAGCACTGTGACAGCAATAAATATGTCAATTGTTTATTTATTATCTAATTTTATTGAGCTGCATCTAGGTAGTGTATACATGTATTATCTCACTTTTTATTTATGTTTATTTCTCTTTCACCTATCCCAAAAAATGTTAGTAGTTATTTATTACATTTGTATGACGTTTCCGTGAGTCACCGACGGTGCTGGCTGAAAATCAGCGCTGCAGGTGTCTGACACCTCAGCATAATGCTGAGCCAGTGTCCGGTTCACTGCCGCAGAGACACACTGGTTTCATGTCTTATCTGTTTTTTTTTCATTCTATTGTTTAATATGTGTGTCCTGTGTGTTTGTGAATAAATGTATCTTTCTTTCTTTCTTCTTTCTTTCATACGTCATTGTCTCCGCTTTCTCGCTCGCACAACCGCGCAAGACTTGTAAACTTTTGAATTTATGTTCATTCCGCAATCGAGCATCTAGGTAGCAAATGTCAAAGGTCTGCGTTCTGTTTATACAAACGTGACGTCACTCGGGACGCCGTGACACTGACAAGCGTTATAGCGCCAAATTGAAATTTAAAAACTAAAATGCATTTTTTTCCTACTTAACTGTTATTTTCTCTAGAAAAATCTTATTTGTTGTACATAATAAATGTTTCTGAACATTATAGAACAGTTTTTCAAAATGTGTCGCCATGCCTATTGTTGTTAATAAACTTTAAACAAATAAAACTCTTCACCCCAGGTTCTGGCAGTACGGGCGCTGGGTGGACGTGGTGATCGACGACCGCCTGCCCACCTACCGCGGCCAGCTCGTGTTCCTCCACTCCTCGGAGACCAACGAGTTCTGGAGCGCTCTGCTCGAGAAGGCTTATGCCAAGTGAGTACACACTCGTCATCATCAAGGTGTTCCCTGCTGGGCATAGGCCTCCAAAGAGTGCCTCAATGACTGGTGAATGACCTTTGTGAAAAACCTTGTTTTACTAGGCGTTGGTGTAAGGCGATGATTCTGGTGCCGAAGCATCGTACCGCTGCGTTTCGAGGTAGTTTTAAATTCGCTGCGTCCAAGTGTTAGAATTATCTCCCTCCACCTATCCAAGGAGCGTCTAGCAGGTATACCTTTAGGCGCCAGCTTGAGGGCTATTTGTTGACGCCCCAAAAATCCCAATCCTAACCCATCCAGCACTTTATTGAATTTTTATTTCTATTTTTTTTTTAACATTCCAACCGTTTCGCATTTTTCACATTGTTTCTCTCGTCCCATTGTGCTTGTGTTACATATTTAACAAATTTATTTTATTATATTTATTATGTGTATAATTTGTATCGGCAGTATGTTGTGTTGCGTTCCGTGGGTCACGTACGGTGCTGTCTGAAAATCAGCGCTGTAGGTGTCTGTCTGACACTTCGGCATAATGCTGAGACAGCGGCCAATTCACTGCCGCGAAGACACACACATTACGTGTCAACTGTATTGTTTCTGCTCCCTTTGTCTCTGTGTGTCTTTTGTGTAGTGAATGAATGTCTTCTTTGTTTCTTTCTTTGCTATGCGAACAACATCATCGACTATCCACAATATGTTAAGACCGTATTCTCGCATACTTTGGACAACTCACGACGTTCTTTGGATAGCCTGGAGAGAGCTATGACGGGAAAAGTTGTGGGCCAGAGGCCTCGAGCACTGCACTCTTGCAACTGCACGAGGCCATACATAACGAGGGTGATAGGAGCCTTTGGAGAAGTCTGGTCAACAGGAAAATGACATGATGTCATGATCCTCATTGAGGGAACGATTGATGATGATGACATTATTGGTATCATTCTCTGAGAAAGGGGACCTTGGTTAGGCCTGTTCTACTTGCAATTTCGGCAAAAGTTTTTTGGAGACTGTATTTGAATAAAAAATGGGTTTGCGTTTGACCTTTGTCTTAACTGATGGAAACTTATGACAAGACCTAAAATGCATCGCGGTCATCCAGAAAATGCCCGTTCACTTTTTCCCTAAAAACAACAAGCTTTTATAATTCCATGGCTTTGTAATCCCATTGTGAATACAAAGGAAGCCGTTTTTAAATCATAAGCATACGTTTTTATGGTGTGTCAAGCGTGCTGGGGGACTCTTAGAGTATGTTGTCCAATATTTATTTCACTTCTCTTCCAGGCTCCACGGCTCCTACGAGGCCCTAAAGGGCGGCTCCACCTGCGAGGCCATGGAAGACTTCACGGGCGGCGTGACAGAGATGTACGACATGACAGAACTGCCGCCCGACTTCTACACCATCCTGCTCAAGGCGTACGAGCGGAACTCGCTCATGGGCTGCAGTATCGAGGTGAGTTATGTGTCGTTGTAGGGCTCCACGGCTCCTACGAGGCCCTAAAGGGCGGCTCCACCTGCGAGGCCATGGAAGACTTCACGGGCGGCGTGACAGAGATGTACGACATGACAGAACTGCCGCCCGACTTCTACACCATCCTGCTCAAGGCGTACGAGCGGAACTCGCTCATGGGCTGCAGTATCGAGGTGAGTTATGTGTCGTTGTAGGGCTCCACGGCTCCTACGAGGCCCTAAAGGGCGGCTCCAGCCGTAATGTTAATTAAAACAAAAAAATCGAATTAAACAAAAATAAATGTGTATATTGATCGCATTCTGTGGTATTTTTCGTTCGCTGGCTGGGAAATAGTTATTTACGATACAAGTGCCGAAAATAGGAAATTCGCAACGAGTGAGGTGATAAATTAAAACACGACCGAAGGGAGTGTTTTAAATCGACACGAGTTGCTAATTACCTATTCGCTCATGTATCGTACAACGTTTTACTGTACATATGGCTCTTTAAAGTTTTTACATATGCACGAAAAGTGCACTTTCCCGCACTAGTGCGGGAAAGTAGCTCCATATGTACTGTAAAATATATTAAAACCTTTTTCTCAAGCATGTAATAAAATATTGACGTTGTGTTCTTCATAATGGGCTTCGAAGTGTCACGTTTCGGGCGCAGCGAGACGAGAGACACGTAAGGGCATTTCATACAAAATTGGAGGCCTAGGCCTGCAATGGCTTGGTCTTTTTTTAATTTCCATTCCACAATTTGTGGCACAAGATCACGGCGAACAGCCATGAAAATTAAAGTTTGATTTCTTGGAGTTTTTTTTTTTATTATTTCATTGCATGTTTTAGGAAAGCGCTATACGCATACCTCGGCGTGAAAAGGGCCTCATAACTATCCTCGCTCGCTACGCTCGGCCGTCTATATGTACCCGGCCGGCAACCCCTCCCTTCCCGGCCTCTGTAGTAATGTAGTATTATGTTCCACAGCCGGACCCTCACGTGCTGGAGGCGGAGACCCCGCAGGGCCTGATCCGGGGCCACGCGTACTCGGTGACGCGCGTCAAGTACGTGGACATCGAGACGCCGGGCCGCCAGGGCAAGATCCCGCTGCTGCGCATGCGCAACCCGTGGGGGAACGAGGCCGAGTGGAACGGGCCCTGGAGCGACAAGTGAGTTGAACCTGCGATCCTGAGCGTAGTGAGGGATACAAGGGTAAACGTACTCGGTGACGCGCGTCAAGTACGTGGACATCGAGACGCCGGGCCGCCAGGGCAAGATCCCGCTGCTGCGCATGCGCAACCCGTGGGGGAACGAGGCCGAGTGGAACGGGCCCTGGAGCGACAAGTGAGTTGAACCTGCGATCCTGAGCGTAGTGAGGGATACAAGGGTAAACGTACTCGGTGACGCGCGTCAAGTACGTGGACATCGAGACGCCGGGCCGCCAGGGCAAGATCCCGCTGCTGCGCATGCGCAACCCGTGGGGGAACGAGGCCGAGTGGAACGGGCCCTGGAGCGACAAGTGAGTTGAACCTGCGATCCTGAGCGTAGTGAGGGATACAAGGGTAAACGTACTCGGTGACGCGCGTCAAGTACGTGGACATCGAGACGCCGGGCCGCCAGGGCAAGATCCCGCTGCTGCGCATGCGCAACCCGTGGGGGAACGAGGCCGAGTGGAACGGGCCCTGGAGCGACAAGTGAGTTGAACCTGCGATCCTGAGCGTAGTGAGGGATACAAGGGTAAACGTACTCGGTGACGCGCGTCAAGTACGTGGACATCGAGACGCCGGGCCGCCAGGGCAAGATCCCGCTGCTGCGCATGCGCAACCCGTGGGGGAACGAGGCCGAGTGGAACGGGCCCTGGAGCGACAAGTGAGTTGAACCTGCGATCCTGAGCGTAGTGAGGGATACAAGGGTAAACGTACTCGGTGACGCGCGTCAAGTACGTGGACATCGAGACGCCGGGCCGCCAGGGCAAGATCCCGCTGCTGCGCATGCGCAACCCGTGGGGGAACGAGGCCGAGTGGAACGGGCCCTGGAGCGACAAGTGAGTTGAACCTGCGATCCTGAGCGTAGTGAGGGATACAAGGGTAAACGTACTCGGTGACGCGCGTCAAGTACGTGGACATCGAGACGCCGGGCCGCCAGGGCAAGATCCCGCTGCTGCGCATGCGCAACCCGTGGGGGAACGAGGCCGAGTGGAACGGGCCCTGGAGCGACAAGTGAGTTGAACCTGCGATCCTGAGCGTAGTGAGGGATACAAGGGTAAACGTACTCGGTGACGCGCGTCAAGTACGTGGACATCGAGACGCCGGGCCGCCAGGGCAAGATCCCGCTGCTGCGCATGCGCAACCCGTGGGGGAACGAGGCCGAGTGGAACGGGCCCTGGAGCGACAAGTGAGTTGAACCTGCGATCCTGAGCGTAGTGAGGGATACAAGGGTAAACGTACTCGGTGACGCGCGTCAAGTACGTGGACATCGAGACGCCGGGCCGCCAGGGCAAGATCCCGCTGCTGCGCATGCGCAACCCGTGGGGGAACGAGGCCGAGTGGAACGGGCCCTGGAGCGACAAGTGAGTTGAACCTGCGATCCTGAGCGTAGTGAGGGATACAAGGGTAAACGTACTCGGTGACGCGCGTCAAGTACGTGGACATCGAGACGCCGGGCCGCCAGGGCAAGATCCCGCTGCTGCGCATGCGCAACCCGTGGGGGAACGAGGCCGAGTGGAACGGGCCCTGGAGCGACAAGTGAGTTGAACCTGCGATCCTGAGCGTAGTGAGGGATACAAGGGTAAACGTACTCGGTGACGCGCGTCAAGTACGTGGACATCGAGACGCCGGGCCGCCAGGGCAAGATCCCGCTGCTGCGCATGCGCAACCCGTGGGGGAACGAGGCCGAGTGGAACGGGCCCTGGAGCGACAAGTGAGTTGAACCTGCGATCCTGAGCGTAGTGAGGGATACAAGGGTAAACGTACTCGGTGACGCGCGTCAAGTACGTGGACATCGAGACGCCGGGCCGCCAGGGCAAGATCCCGCTGCTGCGCATGCGCAACCCGTGGGGGAACGAGGCCGAGTGGAACGGGCCCTGGAGCGACAAGTGAGTTGAACCTGCGATCCTGAGCGTAGTGAGGGATACAAGGGTAAACGTACTCGGTGACGCGCGTCAAGTACGTGGACATCGAGACGCCGGGCCGCCAGGGCAAGATCCCGCTGCTGCGCATGCGCAACCCGTGGGGGAACGAGGCCGAGTGGAACGGGCCCTGGAGCGACAAGTGAGTTGAACCTGCGATCCTGAGCGTAGTGAGGGATACAAGGGTAAACGTACTCGGTGACGCGCGTCAAGTACGTGGACATCGAGACGCCGGGCCGCCAGGGCAAGATCCCGCTGCTGCGCATGCGCAACCCGTGGGGGAACGAGGCCGAGTGGAACGGGCCCTGGAGCGACAAGTGAGTTGAACCTGCGATCCTGAGCGTAGTGAGGGATACAAGGGTAAACGTACTCGGTGACGCGCGTCAAGTACGTGGACATCGAGACGCCGGGCCGCCAGGGCAAGATCCCGCTGCTGCGCATGCGCAACCCGTGGGGGAACGAGGCCGAGTGGAACGGGCCCTGGAGCGACAAGTGAGTTGAACCTGCGATCCTGAGCGTAGTGAGGGATACAAGGGTAAACGTACTCGGTGACGCGCGTCAAGTACGTGGACATCGAGACGCCGGGCCGCCAGGGCAAGATCCCGCTGCTGCGCATGCGCAACCCGTGGGGGAACGAGGCCGAGTGGAACGGGCCCTGGAGCGACAAGTGAGTTGAACCTGCGATCCTGAGCGTAGTGAGGGATACAAGGGTAAACGTACTCGGTGACGCGCGTCAAGTACGTGGACATCGAGACGCCGGGCCGCCAGGGCAAGATCCCGCTGCTGCGCATGCGCAACCCGTGGGGGAACGAGGCCGAGTGGAACGGGCCCTGGAGCGACAAGTGAGTTGAACCTGCGATCCTGAGCGTAGTGAGGGATACAAGGGTAAACGTACTCGGTGACGCGCGTCAAGTACGTGGACATCGAGACGCCGGGCCGCCAGGGCAAGATCCCGCTGCTGCGCATGCGCAACCCGTGGGGGAACGAGGCCGAGTGGAACGGGCCCTGGAGCGACAAGTGAGTTGAACCTGCGATCCTGAGCGTAGTGAGGGATACAAGGGTAAACGTACTCGGTGACGCGCGTCAAGTACGTGGACATCGAGACGCCGGGCCGCCAGGGCAAGATCCCGCTGCTGCGCATGCGCAACCCGTGGGGGAACGAGGCCGAGTGGAACGGGCCCTGGAGCGACAAGTGAGTTGAACCTGCGATCCTGAGCGTAGTGAGGGATACAAGGGTAAACGTACTCGGTGACGCGCGTCAAGTACGTGGACATCGAGACGCCGGGCCGCCAGGGCAAGATCCCGCTGCTGCGCATGCGCAACCCGTGGGGGAACGAGGCCGAGTGGAACGGGCCCTGGAGCGACAAGTGAGTTGAACCTGCGATCCTGAGCGTAGTGAGGGATACAAGGGTTAACGCCCGAGATGAAGATAATTTTTCACACTGATTATGAAGAAATTTAAAGACGATGCTGTTAAAATTACTTAACAAGTTTTGTCAAATTTTCTTAATTTTTATTACTATTTTTAATAAATTACGAAATATTCAACGTTATATGAAAATAATATTCTCATATAACGTTGTAAAAGTTAAAACTTGACATATGTTCGTTTTTAGTCGTTTACGATGAAATAACAATCGATTATATTATGAAGATCTGTGTTCGATTGGCACATTGCGTAAATGCTACATGCCAATGAATAAATTTAAAAGTAGCTTGAACAGAAATTGGCATTTTGATCCCTCTGTCGTCTTGGAGCAAAACTTACTTTTCCGTTTGTATTGCTTGTCCGAATTATCATTTTGGCAAAAAGCCGTTTTTACCTGGAACTCTCATTTTCAGGATTACTATAAAACAAACCTAACAACACCTGATTTTGTGTCGAAGGTTAGAAATATTCGTCATAATTTCCAGGGTCTTCACGCCACTGGAATACAGTTTTTCTAGTAGATGTTTAAAGTAAAACGTTAGTCATAGAGAATATAACAATTACATACCTTATCTTATCTTATCTTTCCACCAGGTCGCCCGAATGGCGGTACATCCCCGAGTCGGAGAAACAGGAACTGGGGCTGACGTTCGATGATGACGGCGAATTCTGGATGTCTTTTAAGGACTTTTGCACGCACTTCTCAAGGTAATTACAGTAGTACCACAAATATAAGTTACATTAGGGCCTTCGCCCACAGCGACTTTTTGTAGCGATGCTGTCGCGCGACTGCATCGCTACACCAGCAATATAAAGTTGGGCCATTTGCGACTGCATCACTTCAAAATGACAGGTGCTGTCGTGCTGTCCCGCTCATGGCGCCAGACAAGATGGCGGGCGCCGGAGCTGCCGGCGTCGCGCGCAATATATCGGCCAATGGGCGTTGAAGATTTCACCCGCGCAAACGCGCTGCCGTATGATTGTCCTCAACCTAAAAGCCTTCGGCATCAATGTTTTAATAATTCCACATTATCTATTCCTTTGTAGAGTGGAGATCTGCAATTTGAACCCCGACTCGCTAGACCCCGAGGAGTGTCCGGAAGGATGCACTAAGAAGTGGGAGATGTCCGTCTTCGAGGGGGAGTGGGTGCGAGGTGAGCATAAGTCATTAGTAATTAATTATAGTTTGACAATTATTTATATTGCACACAGTTCTAAAACAGCACGCCAAAACCCCTTACAACACTGATCATGCCAGTTAAAGGCGTAAAATTTGTTTGTCCTAAATACACGCAAAAAGGACACGCTTTCTCTTCTAGATTTTTTCTTTTCCTAGGTCCACTTCTTTACAAGACAATTTGGACCGTCGGCCATTGTTCGGAAATGTTTCGGCTAACGTTCGGATCGGTCTCGCTTAAGGCGCCGTAGGTTCATGGTCTTCTCTCCCTCTCACTGAGCATAAGCGTGAGCGAGATGGAAGTGCGTGCTCGGAAGCGCGGAAATCATGTTTTTTTTTTGTTTATTTTAAACCATTTTAGTAAAAACAGATGCATTATATTGTTTCAAAAACTCTGTTCGATTAACTTCGCTGAACGTACGGCGCCTTAAAGAAATGCATTAAAGGGGTGCTCCGTCTGGGGTGCTCCGTCTCTTTCGCACAAGCGCAATACAGAGCTATAAGTATCTATTATAAGATTTATAAGTGAATAGAGTTTATTTTTAGTATGAGGTGGCCAGTTATGGAACGGTGGCCGCAGAATACAAGAGGTTTTAATTGCTGAGTTACATGTCGACTCTTTAATAAATTTAAATGAAAATATATACTTTTTTTGGTAGCAACGTTGCTAATCAGGGCTCAGAATTGTGAAAAATACTCTCTAAATGAATTATATGTCTAATCTCCACCCACTAAATGAATAATATGACTGTTCATATAATTCATTTAGTGGGTGGAGCCGCGTCTAGTTAACAATAAGTACGAATAAGTTTCTGTCAAAAAATCATTTTTGGTACAAGCTTTTATCGCCGACTGTACTTTTCTGTATACCATCATCAACTACTCATTGACACGTTTCTAACGAGCCCAAACTCAACGGGGTTGCGTCGGTTAAGTACTGAATTCCCGTGGCCACCTTCTGTCTCCATCATGAGATCAGCTCGATGGTACCATAATATTGAATTGCCATCCAAACTATACTTATACCCAAAATTTCAGGTCAATCGGTCACCGGGAAGTGGGTCAAATTTAACTCGCAAGATTTGTCCCATACTAACAGGGCAAGTTAAATAAAAGCTTGTAAAAATGAAACAACATCAGAACTCAGTCAGTCATGAATGGATAGTGTTGTGTATCTGACACCGAACTGTTTGTTTGCAGGCGTGACCGCGGGTGGTTGCCGCAACTACCTGGAGAGTTTCTGGCGCAACCCGCAGTACACCGTCACCCTGACCGATGTGGACGAGGACGATGACGACAACAAGTGTACCGTGAGTACACATGACGTGTACTTGACACCAATTAAAATGCTGTTGACCACTAGAATCCCCTAGCCTGATCCCCGAGGGGAAAAAAACGGTTAGATTGTTAGGTGAACTGCGACCCTACAGTGCGTGAGCCGAGCGAGCGAAGCGAGCGTGACGCGGCAGCGTCCGGTGAAGCGCCATAACCGAACATTGTAATTTTTTGCTAGTTGAATATAAAATAATTGCCGCTAGGTTCCCCTGGGTGATCGGGGACTTTTTCAACGTTTTCTAAGTTGTAGTTATTCTCGTAACTTGTTTCCAGATCATAGTCGCCCTGATGCAGAAGAACCGCCGCTCGCAACGGCACCAGGGGCTCGAGTGCCTGACCATAGGCTTCGCCGTGTACCGGCTCCCGGACTACGGGCACGTGCCCAAGCCTCTGGACGTCAACTTCTTCAAGTACAACGCGTCCGTGGGCCGCTCGCAGGCCTTCATCAACCTGCGAGAGGTCAGCGCCAGGTGAGACGCCTCGTGAGCTGGCTGGGGCGCGTGTTCCCAAGGGGACACTGCGAGGACTGGCCACGTCTCATGCAAGCCTTATCACGCGATATCTGACAAGATAGACAATCAGTCTCGTTCTATCGAACGGTGTCAGCCAGTGACGGACGCTCTATTTTGTCACTTCTCGCGTGATGAGGCCTACCATGATACGGGCCCTGATAACACACGAGACAATCTACGCTTCACATTCTAAAGGGCGAGTGAGGCGACGAAGTCTACCCTTCTCTTTCTAAAGAGCGAGTGAGACGACAACATCTACCCTTCTCTTTCTAAAGAGCGAGTGAGACGACAACATCTACCCTTCTCTTTCTATAGGGCGAGTGAGACGACGACGTCCACCCTTCTCTTTCTAAAAGGCAAGTGAGACGACAACATCTACCCTTCTCTTTCTAAAGAGCGAGTGAGAGGACAACCTCTACCCTTCTCTTTCTAAAGGGCGAGTGAGACGACGACGTCCACCCTTCTCTTTCTAAAAGGCAAGTGAGACGACGACGTCTACCCTTCTCTTTCTAAAGAACGAGTAGGACAGCAGGAAATCTGCTCTTCTCTTTCTATAGTGGGGGTGAGATAGCAGGAAATCTTTCTAAAGTGCGAGTGAGACAGGGAGTCGCTAAGTAATGCACTCTCTCTTTCTAAAGTGCGAGTGAGAAACAATAATTTGGTTTGTTAGAGGCGTCGCAAGAGACAAAACCCTCATCCCTCTAAACACAGCGCACGCTCGAGGGCTCTGGTGACCTCAATCACTACCAGGGCCCTTTCATGAAGCAACAAGTTAGAAGTCTCTTTTCAATACATTTTGATAGAGAGAGACTTCCGCTTGTAATTTGTAACTTGTTGCTTCGTTAAGGTCATAGCTCACTAGAGCCACCCGTCGCCCGACCCGCGCCGCCTCTCCTCGAGCGGTTAGGTATTCTTAATATGGATTTGTACTGGCATGCGCTCACTACATCAACTCCGTAGTTAGTACATTTACGAGGCGAGGTGGTGAGGGTCGGGCGACGGGTGGCTCTAATGAGCTGACCTTTCGGGCCTCAAAGAACCAGCGGTGCCCCGTTTACAACTTGTCGCTACTTCAAACGGGGCACAATCATTATTGTTATTATGACTGCGACCTCCAGTAAGTAAACTCCCCAGTAGAGACTGCCAACTATAAGCGACATGGCATTTCACTGTGCATCCTATCACCATGTATTTAAGGTTCAATATCGCTTGTCACAGATTCAAGCTGCCGCCCGGCTCGTACGTGATCGTGCCTTCCACTTTCGAACCGGATGAGGAAGGAGAGTTCCTGGTGCGAGCGTTCTCAGAAAAGTGCAATAACATGGCGTGAGTATTTTGTAATACTTTTGACACCCGCTTTAACCGTTAACTGGGCCGAAACCTCAATGTTTCATTGGTCTCTCGAATAGACTGAGTTCTGCAGCATTTGCAGTGAGCAAGATCCGTCAATTAACAGACGTGAAAACAGCTCGATTAGTATATTTTAGCTACTTCCATAGCATTATGTCATATGGTATTTTATTGTGGGGCAGTGCTTCGGAGATTCATTCGATTTTTGTTTTGCAGAAACGGGCTATTCGGGCGATATATAGATTGAAACATAGAGACTCACTTAGAGATAAGTTTAAAAATATTAATATAATGACATTACATTGTCAATATATCTATGAAAATATTTTGTATGTACATAAAAACATTGTCAATTTTAGAAAAAACTGTGACGTACATAATATTAATACTAGAAATAAGCATAAGCTCGCGGTGCCCACCACTCGGCTCCAAAAAATAAAAAAATCATTCATGGGTAATTGTGTAAGGTTTTATAACAAGCTTCCAGGAAACTTAACTGAGTTATCTATTAATAAATTCAAGAACTATGTGAAGCGTAAACTTATTTCGAAAGCTTATTATAGCACACAAGACTACATGAATGATAAAACTCCATGGAACTAATTGTGACTGATTTTTTAATCTATTATTCTCGTTGTATTTAGTTTTTTTTTATTTATTTTTTGACATATTTTTTTTTGACATTTGATTGTTTTTCTAGAAACACTCTAGACTAGTTTTTTTGTAAAAATTTTACTTAATTTATTTTTTATGTTATAAAAATACTCTAAAAAATTCGCTGACGATTTGAAGGTGCTTGTTACTAAGCCTACTTGAATAAAGATAATTTTGAGTTTGAGTTTGAGTTTGGTCATGAAGGTTCAAACTTACCATAGAGAGCTAGAGTACAAAATCATTTATATTTCTGTCTTGTGACGAGTTTTGCATCTGTCCCGACGTTAATGCATTTTTGCATTAAGTCCGCCCTTTTTGCAAGCTTTATATTAACTTGCCCTGTTAGTATGGGACAAATCTTGCAAGTTAAGTTTTGCCCACTTCCCGATTGAGCTGAAATTTTGACAATTCAATATTATGGTACCATCGACCTGATCTGATGATGGAGGCAGAAGGTGGCCATGGGAATTCAGTAGTTAACCGACGTAACCCCGATGAGTTTGGGCTCGTTAGAATCTTCTCAGAGAGTAGTTCATGATGGTATACAGAAAAGTACAGTTGGCAAAAAAAGCTTGTACCAAAAATGAAAATTTTGACAGTAACTTATTACTCACTTTTTCTCATTTTTTTTGTGTAATAAGATGAAGTTTAAGTAAATAGTACACTGTCGGGCTAAGTTTACTGTCTTTATCAGTGAATTTTATAAATTGTTTATGTTCATTATCATATATTTTCAGTGAAAACGACGAAGATGTTGGCATGGGCGACGTTGATGACAGGGTACGTATTAAATATAGGTTTTTAGATCTACCCAAATAAAAAATAAATATCATAATCTAAGGACTCATATCACTATCAGAGTTATGTAAAATGTTACAGATAAAGTATAGTACATGTCATCTATTTTTGTATTAAGCAGCAAAGTGTACTAACGGAATATAAATTTCCAATTGAAGAGGGAACTGGTTGAAAGATTTGTCGATCGATCAATATTGTTCCGATAGCTCAGTTGTCTAGAGCAGGCCCTGTGTCCTGAATGTCGCAGGTTCGAATCCTGCAATGCATTAATGTATTTTTTTAAAAAAGGTGATGAGGTCTAAACTCAGTATAATACTTGGATATTTAACAGTACGGGTGTAGACTCAAAAATCGAAAAGAAAGAAGACAAAAAAATATGCCTAGTGACGAAAATCCCATTCAGATATCTCAAAGAATTACGAAGCTACAACCGTTTTAATATTGCTTGTTAGAGAGAGAAAACGCCCGCAGTTAGTGACGTCACTAACTGCGAGCGTCATAGTAAATGCTATAAGTTAAATGATAATGATTTCGAAGTTGCGTTTTGTGGTAAAGGGACAGAACATACCCCTTCTTAAAACTTTGGACACGTATAACTTCCTGATACACCTCTTGCGTTGCATATTTCTCCATTTGACTACATTATTAATAATTTTTCGAGAAAATACGACATTATTGAATATTTTATTTTGTTTCTACACCCCTATTCTAAGTCCGCAACCAGGAACCCGCCTTGTAGGCCCTCATAATGTTTCCTCAGATGCCAGTTGAGCCCGCTAGGCGGGCAATAGCATGAACCAACACGCCTAGCGAGTTCTGTCGGTTTCTGGTGTAATGTTCCAACTTTTAGTCCGGTTGCGAAAGTGTTAAAACTCTACTCAACTAACCCCAACCCCATCCAGGTGAAGGAAATAGCCCCCAACCCCGAGCCAGCGGACCCCATCAGAGAATTCTTCAACCGTCTTGCCGGCTCCGACGGAGAAGTCAACTGGGAGGAACTTAAGGAGATCCTTGACTACGCTATGAGGGAAGGTACGTACACTATCGACATGTGTACACGACTCGAAATTACGTTAATATATCTGAAACTAGCTTTTGCACGCGACTCCGTCCGCGTGGAACTCGTTTATATCGCAGCTCCATAAAAACTTTTACCCCCCTATTTCACCCCCTTAGAGGATGATTTCGGGGATAAAAATTATCCTATGTCACTCTCATTCCCTTCAGCTATGACCACCTAAAAAATCACGTCAATTCGTTGCTCCGTTTTGCCGTAAAAGACGGACAAACAAACAAACACGCACATACACTTTCTCATTTATAATATTAGTATGGATATCATGGGAAGGTCTGGTGATTTGAATATTTCGGAAAAAAAAAACTCATGCCATATTCGACGGCGATGCTTGGGTTCTTTCTCATTGCTGCATGCAAGGACAGACAGAATATAAAAGCGTATTGAAGAAATTCTCGAGCCTAGTAGGTTCATTATACCGGTTACTCGACCTGCTTCAGTTAGCGGCCACCCCAAGGGCAAAGTTTATTACATTTTATATCTTTATATAACAAATTTGCAGACCATATTCAAAATGTCAGCCGTATTTTTGTACAGTGCTTATAATTATACAAATACTGTAAAATATACGGCTGATTAGTAGATTTCTATTAAGAAATCTACCAAAAAGACGAGGAAATATCCTTTCAGTCCACTACTAACTCTCTAAGTGGTCGCAAACTGGCATACTAAATTAGGTGGTCGCTAACTGGCTCATTGACCTGCTTAACAAGAAAATGTGTGCCTAACTAAATTATAAGGAGTGCACATATATGACTGTGGCACAATATTGTGTTAATAAAAACCTAAATCCTAATACATATTCCGTTATATCAAGTAAGGTATAAGTTTGAGAAAGACTATATTGTGTAAGTTTTTATTTAATTATTAATGATTTTATTTAAAATGCCCATTTTTGAGCTTTCATTGTTATAACATGCTTACTGTAAAGTTAAACGCTGCTTTCTTGTCGTTCAGTTGCTTACCGTGGTAAAAATATGTAAGTATTTTATTTATAAGTTAGTAGTAGTAAATTTCTCTTGATGCTAAAAAAAATGTTAATAGAATAAGTATGGACATTTTTATTTTTTTGACAATTAAGAAATCCATTTTTTTTTGTTTTTAAGTACTTCAAAAATGTTTTTTTTTATTTCAATATCATAGTCCCGTTTCGACCAATCAGGAGTTAGGATTTAACTTAAGGTTAAACATCAATTTTGTACGAATAATCCAAATATAAATTCTATTATAATTTGGTCGAAACGAAACTTAGTTACGTTCATATTGATGCATAGTACGAGATGGGGTTGTGGCGACTTTTCTGGCGTTTATTTTGTTAAATATCATTAAGCTTGGTTGGTTTATGCTTTGTATCACAAACGGTATCACACAAGCACCGTAGTTATAGCAACATATTATTTTATTGCATTCTTTTGATGCACGCCTCATCGAATTGTATGGTTGAAATTAATTAATATGGCTGACTTTTCATAAAACTTTACATAAATTGGAATCTTCTACCTTGGAGTAGAGTTGCTTTTTGATGGTCATTCGGCCACGGCCAACTTAAATAATCACAATTATAAATGAAATAAGATGCCATCATTCATAGCTTCTTCAGTCGAACGTTTTGAAGTTGTTAGCCCGAATGGTATGTCTGAAAACTCATATTCTCCAATAGGTGTATAAAAAGTTTGATAAATGTACTGCCCTAAAATATAGTACAATCGAATTCAAATCTGGAATCCCTTATTGTCTCAGTTATGCATTCAAATGAAACAATTTAGTGTTTGAGTGACTGGACGTCATGGACTGTCTTTTTTGAACTGCAACATTAGTTTGCATTTACATGTGACTTTCCAATGAAATAAATTTAATGCAATAACTTTGTGCCCTGAAATATTTTCGCTATGCTAAAACGCGGCAGTGCTCATAGTTTATTCATTCGCACCCAGTCAAGTAGATGTTTTTATTTTATTTTAACTTGGTGAGCAACAATCGTACTTCCACTGATGAATTCCTCCGGTTGTGTCATATGCGTTTCCAGTGTTTGTGCTAGTTTTCTACACATTGTAAAGCTCTTGAAAAACGTCATATTTACCTGTTACCTAAGGACTACTGAGATTTTCTTCCAAGTGGCTGTGTATTTTTTATTCGAATATCTCGCGATAATGCCGCGAAAACACTCATCTTGAAGAAGAACTCTGGAAGCATTCGAAACATATCGCTCATAGTGACCTTTTATGCTCCAGTTTAACCATATTATTATTAGTACAATTTTAAACATGCCTCACGAAAGTTTAACTTTGAATCGAGTTGCTCACATTTCCATTATTCGACACAAAAACTGCACAAGCATTTGATAGAAAATCCCAGTTTTTAGCAAGGCAAAGTTAGGCAACTTTACACCAACGGTTCTAGCGTCTCCCTTTAACGACAGAGTTGGCCATGCGCCAGGGCGCCGCGTACGACGGGGGTGGGGGCGGGGGCGGGGGGACAACTATAGCGGGGGGCGGGGGCGCCGCCCCCTCCGAGCAGAGCTGCCTGGAGCAGCTGCTGTGCGCGCTGTGCACGCCCATCTGCAAGGAGGTCGGGATCGATCTACAGCAGGTGCAGGGGCAGAATCAAGACCAGGTGCATCTGACGCAGCCTCAGGCTAATGGACCAGGTATTGACACGATGAGTACTGTGAAAAAAAAAACCTAGTACAGTCTGTGAAATGTTAAAATTCCCTCCGGATTTCACATGCAAATGACGACCTCTATAGCCTAGTTGGTAGTGACCCTGCCTACGAAGCCGGAGGTCCGTCCCGGGTTCGAATCCCGGTATTTCCCGAATCCATTTATTTGTGTGATGAGCATGAATATATTTTGTTCCTGAGTCATGGATGTTTTCTATGTATTTATTTATCTATATAAGAATGTATATCGTCGTCTAGTACCCAGCAAAGCTTGTACTTTGCTTAGTTTGGGACTAGGTCGAATAGTGTAAGATTGTAAAAAAAAACTTACCTAGGGCGGTAAAAACTCTGTTTGGATGTTAGCGCAGTATATACGCGAAAGTATTCCATATGAGGAATCTTGTCAAATGCTGAAGTTACAAAATCAAAGGAATCGTTAACCGCTCGTGGGCTCTTCTAAAAAAAAATTGTCACTCAAAACGTTTTCATGGATTTTTTATAAAATATCATGAATTGACCACTTTTAGTTATCGATATTTTGGATATTTTCATGTTTTTTATTAAACTCAGAAAAAGTTTAAAGATTGCCGCATACGTGAGCTCACTACATTTTTTGGTTAATAGAATTTTCAATTAGCCTCATAGTCGAAATAGGAATAAGCTGTCTGATTTCCGAAACTCATAGAATTGGAGTTTTTTGTTTATTTTATAATTTTTCTGCTTTTTATTTCATTTTGTCCTAATAATAATAGTTTATTTTACAGGAGACGTGGCAGCTGCATGTTATTCAAATTCTTCACAATTTATAGAAATGGAGGCACAATTTCTGTTAAAATGTCTATTTTTATTATGTACATACAATGTTTTGTGGTTTATTATTTTACAGGTATACTTCAAACTGTGTTACTATTATGAAATGTACATTGTTGTATGTGAAATAATCCTTTTTCATTCGTTTTTTTTATTTCATATCTCTAATATTAAGTATTATTTCACATAAAACCCGCTTAATGTTGCCACTAACACCACAATGCAGATATTCTCAATAATATTGATAATATCTTCATTTACCAGCTTATTCTAGCATTTAGAAACAAAAATGGGCATTTTAAAGAGTTTTAGGTTAAATATAAAATCACCTCCATTTCCATAAAATTAGCCATAAGATTACTTGAAAATGTGATATTTAAATTTGATTATTCTTCGTATCACATTTTCCAAAAACTCCATCACAATGGCAACACAATTAAAACGGAGTTTTATGTTAACAGCAAAAATCACAAAGAACAATTTTATATTCTTTGCGATTTTTGCTTTGTGAATTAAGACCTGTGTCATGTATATATTATAACAATAACATCTCAAGTCTCAATTCACAGTAATAAATAATAAGCTTTAATATACTTTTAAGGTCCACACACAGAGACACACAAGTCGTATAGTAGGTTATACAGTTCAAAGCTGTATAAAGGCTGTATAAGCACTTAAACTTGTGTTATTGCACTCAGGTTGTTTAATCCACATGTGTATTTCAGAACTCAAAGGGCAGGGCTTCTCTAAAGACGTGTGTAGAAGCATGATCGCCATGCTGGACAAGGATAACTCGGGTGGCCTCGGGTTTGAAGAGTTCAAGGGCCTCTGGATCGATCTGCGTAACTGGAGGGTGAGTTTTACCAGATAATAAATGATGGTACTTACGTACTGATGGACATTTGTGGCGTTCCATGCCTAAAGGGTTCTTCTGGCAGGTTTTGAGTTAAGCATAGATCCTAAATCTACGTTAAATGAGCTATCTAATGCAAAAAGAATCATACCCCCAAGTAAACACCCTTTAGGCATGGAATGCCACATATATCCCGTACATAACTTAACTACAACTTAGAAAAGTTGAAAAACCCCCGAAATTTTCATTTCAAAGTCCAATATCTCAAAAACGGCTGAACAGATTATCATAAAACATGGCCAAGAACACACGGAATAAAATTATCTATGACACAAAAAAACCGCTTTCAAATCGGTCTATCCCTTTGGGGGCTACGATACCACAGCCAGACTCGTTAAATTTATAACACCCCTCTTTTTGCGTCGGGGGTTGAAAAACGAAGTTAACCTTAGATGCATAGTGCATACAGTATCGAAAAGAATACAACAAGTTACAAAAGTTGTCAAATTAATAGTAAATATAGACTATGTTTAACTGGACACGGAATCTCAAATGTGACGTGGATTTAATAGGCATGATGCCTCATGTTCAAATTGATAACGCAGTGATGCTAAATGGATAGCAAACCATCAAATGATCGTAGTTAATACAGAATACAGTAAAAATAATAAAATATAATTAAAATCATAAAAAGATATAAACCTTGAAAGCGTAGAAAAAATATGCATTTTTTTATTGTCCAAGAGTAAATTTAAAGTTACCAATGAAATCCTTACGCTTTTATAGAGATAAAATTGTATGACAACTATGTACTTAAACGCAGTATTTTGCGACCGCAACAACAATTTACCTGACTTTCCATACAACGATTAGTACAAATGTCAGTTGTGACGTCATACCTGTGCGTCTATCAGTATGAAGCGTTTTGCGATGCCGTCAGCGTTCTCAATTTTTGTCTCATATGTTTGGGTATTTATGTTCTTTAATTGTAATTACTCCCATACAAACATTTCTTCCTCTCCAAAAACTGGTTCGAATGACATCATAAAATTATCTTAGTCATCACCCCTATTGTAAGCCATTCCATAAGCAAAGTGATTAATACCATATGCAAGGATTATACTAGAAAATTCAAGTCATGCCACGTTTTGTGTGGTTTGCCAGGTTATTAAGGCTGCGGTATTCTGTAAGGTCTTTTGCAAGCAGTTGTGGACTGTTCGAATAGTAATTTATTTAGTTTTTGTTTCAATGTCTATGCAAACATCTTAAGTTTTATTACTTAACTATACCGGAGTTCAATTAGGCCTTCTAGATACATAATACGCAAGAGTACCTACTCCTACGCTACTGGAATCTAAATATTTAATAACTTGCTTGAATTGATTAAGTCACTCGACAGTACTAAGTTCAAAAAGGAACTGAAGTAATGGCTGGCAATTAAATGCTTTTACAATCTTAATGAATATTTCGTATAGGTCTACAAATTATTAAGTTTAATTTTAAGTTCACAGTTTTGACAATAAATGATATCTATCTATCTATATGTACAGGTCGACTCATGTAAAAAGAACCCTGGCGGCCATACTTTTTATATGGCCGCTAGGGCTCTTTTTACGTGTGTCGAACTGTAATGGAATAAAGCCAAAGGCTAGTAAGTAAATAATATGAATGTCTGTGTGTCTACAGGCGGTGTTCCGGCTATACGACACAGAGGGCCGCGGCGCGATCCCAGCTTACCACCTGCGTGACGCCATCCACTCGGCCGGCTACACCGTCAACGCACACACACTCAACGTACTAGCACACAGGTAATCATCCCCAATTCAATGTTATAATAGAGCGGTTACACAGGAGCTTAATGCAGCGATACAGACGCGGAGATCTACCAACCGGTAGACAAGGTACAAAGTGCACTGATGCCCTGGTAAAGGTCGCGGGACTCCGCTGGATGCGGGCACAGGACCGGTCATTGTGGCACTCTTTGGGGGAGGCATAGGTGTTTGAGGAGACCGTCAACGCACACCTAATATTACCACCTGCGCGACGCCATCCACTCGGCCGGCTACAACGTCAACGCACACACACTCAACGTACTAGCACACAGGTTTCCCCAATTCAATGTAATAATAGAGCGGTTACACAGGAGCTTATTGCAGCGATACAGACGCGGAGACCTACCAACGAGTAGACAAGGCACTGAGGCCCTGGTAAAGGTCGCGGGAGTCTGCTGGATGCGGGCACAGGACCGGTCATTGTGGCACTCTTTGACGGTCTCATCAAAAAATGCCTCCTTTTTTTGATGAGACCGTCAACGCACACATAATGTTTCCACCTTCGCGACGCCATCCACTCCGCAGGCTACACCGTCAACGCACTCACACTCAACGTACTAGCACACAGGTAAACATTCCCAATTCAATGTAATAATCGTCAACGTACACACACTCGACGTACTAGCACACATGTAATCATCCCCAATTGAATGGAATAGTAGAGCGATTACACAGGAGCTTATTGCAGCGATACAGCGATTTAGAAATTCGTAGTAATCCTGCTTACATACCTTCGGAAAACGTTCTGATGATAAGTATGATTTTTGCAGTCACGGTGGTATTGTCTGCCTTTTATAATTGAAATCGCAAGTATTGCTTTTCGAGGAAAAGGTTCTCAACAGCTATAAGTCACGAATTTCAGGATACAATGTCTGGCCCGATGACGGAAGAGTCCTAATTAAGGCTTATTGGAATCGTCTCGCTGAGTAGAAAGTTGCTGACTGTGCACCATGTCTCGAAAATGATTTTTTTACAGAGGTTATTTATGTTTATGTTGTAACCACTTCCGCAATTGTATTGTATGTCTACTCCCTCTCTGTGTGTATTTTGTGTAGTGGATAAAAGTCTTCTTTCTTTGATTATAAACTTACCACTATATTTTTTCATAGATACGGCGGCCAAGACGGTTACATACAGTTCGACGACTTCATAATGTGCTCCGTGCGACTCAAGACCATGATCGGTGAGTAAATGAACGACATATATAACGCATATTGATATTTAACATTAGCTTTTTGGTCAAGGAAAACATCGTGAGGAAACTGGTCTAATCCCGAAAAGGTCTGGGATGTAAGGTCAGTTGGAAGTCCTTACGCCAATTTTTTGGTGCCAAAGAGACCTAGGGCTCGATCGAATCGAACGCTAGAAGAATGATCATCAAGAAAAATCATTAGATCCGTCGTTAGTGTGTCAAAGCTTTTCTAATAAAATATAATTTCATGCATCCAAGTAAGGTTTATATTCGTGATGTGCCTGACGACTTGTGAAAGTATTTTTTGTATTTTATAAATGGCGTTGAATTTATAAATAAACATACTCGCAGTATGTAGCTATACTTTTAACGTTGGAGCCTGTTTTACGAGTCTAAAGCGGCAACACTGCTCAAACCACACTCATTAGTCAATGACCTTCAATGTTGCCAGGTGCCCATTTAACGAAGCTTAAATTTGACCAGTCTAAAAGGGCAAATCGAGTCAAACGACCAGTCGTTATTTTATTAGTCTGGCCAGCAAGTCGTGACAATACTTTTTTTTCATATATTCGTGTAGACTCGAAATTAATTATTACTCCAAATGAGAGAAGGCAAAAAAATATGCCTAGTTGCGAAAATCCCATTTCGATATCTCAAAAAATAACGAAGTTACTCGTTTTAATATTGCTTGTTAGATAGCAAACGCTCGCAGATCGTGACGTCACAATCTGTGGGCGTCATAGTAAATGGCAATCGTTTCATATGAAGGTACGTTTTTCGGAAGGGACAGAACATACCCCCTCCTAAAACTTTGGACACTTATAACTTATTTATTTGCGTTGCTTTTTTCTCCATTTGACTACATTCTTAATCCTTTTTCAAGAAAATAAATCATTATTAATTATTTTATTTAATCTACACCCCTATTCTATAGTATAAATATATGGCAACAATTTTACCTATGAAATAAGCTTTTAATTATAAGTACCCATTACGCCGCCATACATTTCGTGTTCCCAGCATGCGATTTATTACTATTTGCCGCCTTTGTCTTGACATGATTCGCTGGTCAGACTAGAATGACTAGAGTAAGCGTCTCTTTATTGCCAACTAGCTTCTGCCCGCGACTCCGTCCGCGTGGAACTTATATAAACGCAGCTCCACACAAACTTTCACCCACCCATTTCACCCCCTTAGGGGATGATTTCGGGGATAAAAGCTATCCTATGTCCTTCCCCGGGAAACTATCTCTATACCAAATTTCACCAACATCGGTTCAGCGGTTTAAGAGTGAAGAGGTAGCAGGTAGACAGAGAGACATACGATAAGTAATGTAATGAATTGTGTGTTAGCATTGTATTATATGTTGTTATAATAAAAACAGCGAACAACGAACCGCTTGAGAATCTCGAACGCGAGTTGCAATGGAACCCCTGAGCGCCGAGCCAACGCCGCAGGACACAGAAGTATACTTGTGATTCTATGTCGCGGACCTCATTATCTGGGTACTCTAGTTATGCTCACTAAAGACAATTTTAAGCCAAACAAAAGTCCACAAGTTAATTCTCATTTGCGACTTGTAAAGCAAAAACAAATTGATAAAAAAAAAAGTAATTTAGATTAGATTACGCATTTAAGACTTAAGGTGAAGTTATTAGTGAGCGAATCCATTGAGTGACCATGTGATTTGGTTCGAGATATTAATATGCAATGAATAAAAGCTGAAAGGAGTATTTATGTAGATGGTTTTATGCAAAGTGAATTTAATTTTTGACTGTATAATTCGCGTATGAACATTTAGTTTTGACTGGCTTGAGTCGAAAATTTAATATACTACTTTATGCATAACACCTACCATTCTTTACTAACAATGTTTACAAATATATAGTGGTCCGAATCCGAATTTTTGTGTTTTTTTGAAGTCTGGGACATACTTGTATCAAAAATACAAGAAACTCCTTACAGCTTTTAGAACTGAAATATTGTTTGCAACAGTGCCCTAGAATTGTGTCGAGTAGTCAGTATAACAATATATAAACTATATAATATAATTGAAAATAAGGTTTTGTTTCATACAAAAACTGTCGGCAAACGATATAAGCACTACAAGAACGAAAACTGGAACATACAGTCTTAATCCGTTGTTTATAAATATTATATATATTTCAGTATTTTCCTGTTTCGTGCTATCACATTAACACTAACTAAATGTTACCCACCCATCTTTAAAGAGAAATGATGCATTGTTTTTAATTTCCAGAAACGTTCCAAGGGAGATCTTCAGGAGGAGACTATGCCACGTTCTCTCTTGATGATTGGCTGAATCGCACAGTATATTCATAGGAAAATATGCCTTAACACGTACTACTTAAGGACTACTGCAACGGTAACTCAGCTTACAGAGTACATCGAAATATATGAAGAGTTATGCCATAAAATGAAAAGTTCGTTTACCCACATTTTTTTAGCATCTTTAGTGAAAGAAAATTAAATACTATATGTTATACTTATTTTTAGAATATTGCGTTCATCTCATACAAATTTTTCTATAGTAATTATTACTATGTACTCTCTAAGACATAAATATTTATGTACAGTAAATCTTCCAATACCTCAATATGTTATTAGGATAATTGGTACTTTAACTTCTCTTTAGCATCACAATTACATAATATATATAACGTCTTATATAGTACAAAACTGCCTATGTTAAAATAACCAAAAATAATGATCAGCAACCGAATACATTGCTATTAATTTGTGTAAAAGCATTTTAACGTATGTTTAATAAATTCGATGCTAAAGTTTACCGACTAAAATAACAATTGCTAAATTTAACTAATAAGCTTTAATTGGTGATATTCTAAGTCACAAATTACTATAGTAATAAATGTATTTTATTGTATTTCTTCTTTTCTATATATAGTACATTCTAATATTGTAACATTTTATTCTACTACTGCTAACTGATATTAATTTCACAGTATCTTTTTTATTTAGTTTCCGTTAACAATGTGATGTGTGAACAACGTAAAAAAATAGATATATGAGATTTGCAAAACTAATATAACTAAATACTTATGAATATAGACATAGACAATCAGTATTTTTTTATCCACCGATGTCCATTCCAGAGAGTTAGGTATATTTTCATACACGCTGTGCGGTCGGCTACGCTTCACTCATGGTTATTATTTCAATATTTATTGCACCATTATGACATTTCAATGCATTTTATTGTTCGTATTTTGTATTTGTCAATTTTTATTTTGAATGTAAACTTCAGATCTGAATAAATTATGTTTTTTATTCGCATTCTTTTGTTTCATTGGATACCTAAAGTGGGACCAGGTAGGACATTAGTTACCCTTTTTATCCCCTATTTTACCTATCATAAAGTCGAAAATTGTAATGTCGATTATTAATACCCCGAAAACGTTTCCCATTTTATTAATTAGCCTAAATTTTGTTTGCCCGAAAGTACGTTTCCCTGTTCATTACTTTCCCCCCTTCTCAGTTCGCTGCAATTTTATTTCGCTTATGATTCGAATCAACACTTGTAAAAATTCCGAAGTATCATTTGCCAACTACTTTTTGTGGCGTAAAGTATTTTGAACGAAATATTATTTTCCCCCATATCAAACAAACGAAATTGATTGTTTCGAATAAACACTTATTAAAATCCCGAAGTATTATTTGCCAACTACTTTTTGTGGCGTAAAGTATTCAGACCGAGATATTATTTTCCCCTTATATCAAAATACCGAAATTAACTGAAGTATGGACAAATCATCAATACGTTGATTTGCTATTTATTTTGCGTAGGAGTCAATATAATTTTCTTGACCCATAATGTGGGTAAGTAAATAAATTGTAATTATTTATGATCACGGCACTGATATGCCAAGTGTTTATCGATTGTAATGAGTAAGAAGTTTATATCGCAGTGTTCGTTTATACAAAATGGCACATAAATATGGTGAGCTATTTAAATCTAACAAGGGAGGGTTAAAATTGTTTCACGGTGTTGTGTTTGTTTGTTGTATAATATTAAACTTATAGTTTTATTAACCTATATTCAATAATTTCTTACTTTCCTAGCAAATGTTTGTTTCCGCAAGGGTCGCCGTTCTAACCTAACCTAACCCACTTTTCTAGCGAAAGTTTTTCCCGGGTGAATATTTTTTGCTTTGATTTACTGACTTCCCCGCCCCGACCTATTTGTCATGTATCTTTTTAAGCTATCACGTTTCACCAGCAAGTCGACGGAGCCCCTATTTCCGCTCTAAGGGACATAAGGTAACTAACGAACCTATCCAAGTAAACTAGCCTTTGGGTGACCGTTTTATTATTAATGCGGGGGGTCCGCCCCCCGAGCCCCCCTTGCGGGGGACTCCGCCCCCCCCCCCCCCCCCCCCCATCCCCCCTTTTTGGACTTTCCGTTATATGCCTGGCCATATTATCGAAAAGGTTACTTCCTATATATTGGTATAATAACCAACCTAACCTAAGACACTTTTCTAATAAAGGGCACTATGTAATGTTTAACAGATCTGTATGTTTTATGAAGATTATTCACTGTAAAATTATATAAGGGAAAATGACATTTCAATTACACGTAGCATCGGCATAGCATCGAAGGTAACCTATTGAAGTTTCGAAAATTCCTTATCCGATTTTCACTTGTCCGAGAATCGTTCTTCTGGTTATTAATATAAGGGAAAATGACATTTCGATTTGGCGTAGCATCCGATTTACGAAAAGGTGGTTACTAAATCGATAGTCAAATAATAAAATTGGCAACCGTTGTTCTGGTTACTGATAAAAGGTAAAATGACATTTCGATTTCGCGTAGCATCGGATTTATGAAAAGGTGATTAACAAATCGGTTGTCAAATAATAAATTTGGCAACCGTTCTTCTGGTTATCGAATTTCGGGAAAATGTAGATGTGGGATAGGAAACTAGAGACATTTCAAAAAATATGGTAAGCAATGTATATGGATTATAAACATTCGAGCAACCGTTTTCGGACAAGTGAAAATCGGACAAAGGATTTTCGAAACTTCGATAGGTTACCGGTAAAATGTGTTAACCCATTGAACGCCAAGAAAACCTGAAGGTGTTATGCCCACGGCTCTAAGGCGACTAGGTGTTATAGCGTACAATGTCAAAGCGCGAGAGTTTAAAGGTTTATATTGGGACGATATGTTAAGGAAAAGCTTTAAAATAAAAATCTTTACACTTCGTCAATATATTCAATATTTTAGTCGCATCACACAGTATCCTTAAGCTGTATCCTCATCCTCGAATCCCTCCCCCGGGTTGTGTCCGACGCCGAAAGCAGCCTTCATCTCCGCGATGAGTGAGTCCGACACCTTGTACAGCGGGACATCCGACGACCGGATCACCAGTTTCGCACCACCTGCCGATACAGATTACTCCCTTATTCAAAATCATAACAAACATCAGAACTCCTAGCACACCAAGTTTTATGTCGGACATAAAGCATTTGTCCGTCTTGCACTCGCATATTTGCCAGAATGGGTAGCTAAGCTGTAATGGGGCAGAATAAAACTTAGTCTGCTAGGGGGTCTGTTGTCCCTTAAGAGGCCGCAGTAAGCTCGGCCGAATTACACCTTCCCATACAAACGTAGTTACGCTCTCATTTTAAAACCACGTGTTGGATTGTGACGAAACTTTGCATAAACTATGACATGAGGCATATCTATGTCTGTAATTAGTTTATACGGTACCAATTTATAAAACAAACTAAATACAGCAAAAACTAGTTTTGTATGAAAAACTTAAATTCGCAGTATTTTTTTTATTATGGTATCTGAAGCTACATAAACTATTTACAGACATAGATATACCTCATTTCATTGAACATGCAAAGTTTCGTTACAATCCAACACGTAGTTTTAAAATGAGAGCGTAACTACGTTTGTATGGAGAATCGAGCTTACTGCGGACTCTTAATTTGACAAAACATAGCGAAAGTCCATAGTTCAAGGTCTCGGTGAGGCAGGACAGTGCCAACGATTCTGGTCAGGCGAAAAATATAAAAAGACTGCCAAAGAGTTTGTACAGCCGGCTGGACACTGCCAAATTAAGGGGACTGTTCTTTAGTAGTTTAGTAGATCTGTTGTTTGACGACCGCTTTAGCGTAGTTGGTAGTGACCCTGCCCACGAAGCAAGAGGTCCTGGGTTCGAATCCCGGTAAGGGCAAAACATTTATGTGATGAGCATGAATATTTGTTTCTGAGTCATGGATATTTTCTATGTATTTAACTATTTATATCTATTATATATATCGTCGTCTTACTGAGCTTACTATGGGACTAGGTCGATTTGTGTAAGATTGTCCCCTTATATTTATTTATTTATATTTGTTGTTTAGTACTTAGACTGTAATTTAAACCATCATTTTTCTGACGTTTTATGTGGTATCTATAAGCACTAGAGACCCTTCGCGCCTCGCTGCTTCTTGCTAGTCCTAGGGCGAAAAAGACCCGTCACCTGTCCTGGGGTTTTTACGACAGTGTGTAACAGGGATGTTGCAGACTTATCCGCATCCGCCAAAATAAATGCGGAGTTTTAGCGGATGTGGATGTAGTGTAATTCACGACAAGAAAAAAACCCAGACAATGCTTACTGCACGAGTTAAACATTTATTCGCCATTAGTAAAAAAACGTCGTTTCTCTGACCAAGGGCAGACTCGTTTTTTTTCGCAACGATAATGCTCACGTGAATATTCAGCTCGGAGGAATGCTGGAGTTTAACTTAAGTGTCTAGAGCAACTGGCTTTCTTGAGCTTTGATAAGGTTGTACATGCGGTCCGACCGCTGGTTGTGGACCGCTTGCGACATCATGCAAGTGACAGTACTGACCTACTACAGTCCCGTCGCAGGCTATGAGGCCGCTGTGCTCGGATCCGGCGGGTGACCGCGACATCATGCAAGTGACAGTACTGACCTACTACAGTCCCGTCGCAGGCTATGAGGCCGCTGTGCTCGGATCCGGCGGGTGACCGCGACATCATGCAAGTGACAGTACTGACCTACTACAGTCCCGTCGCAGGCTATGAGGCCGCTGTGCTCGGATCCGGCGGGTGACCGCGACATCATGCAAGTGACAGTACTGACCTACTACAGTCCCGTCGCAGGCTATGAGGCCGCTGTGCTCGGAACCGGCGGGTGACCGCGACATCATGCAAGTGACAGTACTGACCTACTACAGTCCCGTCGCAGGCTATGAGGCCGCTGTGCTCGGATCCGGCGGGTGACCGCGACATCATGCAAGTGACAGTACTGACCTACTACAGTCCCGTCGCAGGCTATGAGGCCGCTGTGCTCGGAACCGGCGGGTGACCGCGACATCATGCAAGTGACAGTACTGACCAACTACAGTCCCGTCGCAGGCTATGAGGCCGCTGTGCTCGGATCCGGCGGGTGACCGCGACATCATGCAAGTGACAGTACTGACTAGAGATGCAACGGATATCCGGTTGCTATTCGGTATCCGGCCTATCCGGCCATTATTTTACTATCCGGCCGAATACCGGATAGTTGCGCACTATCCGGCCGGATACCGAATAGTGATTCTGTTTGGTATTTAACTTTGAAAAGTGGTTTTACACATTAAACACAAAAAAAACTCATCTATTCAGCAAAATAGGCGCTGTACTGTATACAGAAATAGTAAGTACAGTAGTAAATGTACTGCATACGAAATGGTTTCGTACACTGACCTAATAAAACTCGTTTCTTGCCTAGAAAACGGTCTGAGCGAAACTACAATACGTAACAGGTTGAAACCTGCACGACGCGCCCGCCGCCAAACTAAAATGTAGGTATCGTTTGGCCGGCCGAATATTCGGCGGCCGGATACCGGATATTCGGCCGGTGACCAGGCCGAATATCCGGTATCCGGTATCCGGCCAAACAACTATCCGTTGCATCTCTAGTACTGACCTACTACAGTCCCGTCGCAGGCTATGAGGCCGCTGTGCTCGGAACCGGCGGGTGACCGCGACATCATGCAAGTGACAGTACTGACCAACTACAGTCCCGTCGCAGGCTATGAGGCCGCTGTGCTCGGAACCGGCGGGTGACCGCGACATCATGCAAGTGACAGTACTGACCTACTACAGTCCCGTCGCAGGCTATGAGGCCGCTGTGCTCGGAACCGGCGGGTGACCGCGACATCATGCAAGTGACAGTACTGACCTACTACAGTCCCGTCGCAGGCTATGAGGCCGCTGTGCTCGGAACCGGCGGGTGACCGCGACATCATGCAAGTGACAGTACTGACCTACTACAGTCCCGTCGCAGGCTATGAGGCCGCTGTGCTCGGAACCGGCGGGTGACCGCGACATCATGCAAGTGACAGTACTGACCTACTACAGTCCCGTCGCAGGCTATGAGTCATCGCTACGAGTCATCTGCTACGCAGCGGCTAGTGTTACAACCTTTTGTACATTTATGCGCTCCTGGTACTTCGCTGGCATATGGTGCGAGTGCGGTTATTACGGAATCACCTATCTCTACGCGCCATCTTCTTCTACGCGACACATCTGAGGTGAGAGCTCTGTCCGCTCCTGGACCCCTGGTACCTCTGACTGTAACGCATCGAAAGAGCGACTAGCAATGAACGACAGTATGAGATGCAATGCGTGCCAATTGGACTTAGCTGTCGGCGCAGAGTATTTGCAATGCAGGCTGGAGACATGTGGTAAATTATATCACTATACATGCAACAACAAAAGCCTTTCAGAGGCCGAAAAGTCAATATGGGTTTGTCCCGAATGTGCCTGTGCGGCTAAGAAAGGAGGCCGGAATTGTGACACCCTGGTTGGTACCCCCGTAAACATAAAAAATATTGCGCTCAGAAAACCATCCTCTAGTGGGCCCGCACCACCCCTCAACAATTCTCCCGGCAGTCGCTAGAAGCTGACAAAAGTCTGTCCATATCAAAGCCTACGACCTTGGAAATTATGTTGCTTCGAGACCAAATAACGTGCTTAACAGAACAGCTGGCGGATGCAGTCTCTGTCATCGGGCGGTTCCAATCTGTGTTTTCTACGTGCACGAGTAAAATTGAGGTATTGAGCGGCAAACTTGAGGCATTAGAACAGGCTGTCGAGCCCCGCTGCGTTGGCTGCACTGCTTCAAAAGTGTTACCTAAGCCTGTTAACATTAGTGACGAGATTGATAATAACAGTAATTCGGAGAAAACGCGTACACCCAGACGTCCTATAAAGAGCAAAAAGAGCAGAAAGGTCATGGACCCTGTTACACTGCCCAGTAACTCAACGTTAATTCCACCATCCGTAATCCCGCTTGCAGATCCACCAGTTAACCACATTGACACCGCATGCTCTGAGGACGGTGATCTCGTGACGGACAATTCGTCTCCGAAGAGTAACGGAAATCCTACGACCGAAGGAGGGAGAAAGGTCACTAAAGAGAAGCAGAGACGGCCAACATCCATACGCTGCACCGGTGGCCCTAATGTTACTACTCTCAGGGCGGTCGAGATCCGGAAATACATCCACCTGTGGAACATGGTCTCCAGTGCGGATGAAATCCGGGGTTACCTGCAGCAGCTTTGTGACCAGGGCTCGTGTACCGTGGAGGAACTTCGGCCCAAAGGCGATTACAAGTCCTACAAGCTGGGGGTTCCTGTGGCTTATTATGACGAGTGCTTGTCAGCGGACATATGGCCAGACAATGCAAGAGTGAAACCGTGGTTTTTTCGGAAACAAACCAGGCAAACTAAAGAAATCCCGAGCTCAAACTAATGGCCTAACAATCAGCATTGCCTACCAAAATGTCAGAGGACTCAACACAAAGTTGAATTTTTTTAAACAAAGTATACTTGCTCATGAAAGTGACATTGTCGTCGTCACGGAATCATGGTTGTCAGCATCAGTCGAGGATCCCGAACTGGTGGGAGATGCTTGGAGCATCTTGCGCCGAGATCGCGTCACCGGACGACAGGGAGGCGGAGTACTGGTTGCTTCGAGGCCAGGAATTAATCTACGACGGCGACGAGAGTTTGAAACTGCCGACGGAGAGGATCTGTGGACCTCTTTTGTTGTGGGCAAAACGCTGTTTCATTTGTGTGCTGTATACATTCCACCTAACTCTTCCGAAAGCGTGTATATGCAGTTTTTTCAAAAAATAGAGTCATTCATTGACTCTATTGGTGCGGTCATAATCGTGGGTGACTTGAACCTTAACCCTAAATATGCCTCAACTAGTATCCTAAGTTATTATTGTTTCTTTACCACAGTTTGTGATTTCACTGAAATGAATGAGGTTTTAAATGTGCATGGAGGAATGCTTGATGTAGTGCTCGTGCGACAGCGTGCTCATGGTGTTATGGTTAGCGGGGACCCGGAGGGTAGCCTAGTTCCATATGCCGATGCTTATCATCCTCCTCTTGATATCTCTATCCCGATCACGAAAGCGTTAGGTGACTCCGTAGAGATCGACCCTAGTAACCTCGATACGGGGCGAGATTGGAATTTCTCAAAGGGCAATTACGAGCTTCTTTGCCAACTAATTGCCAATGTGTCTTGGATAACCGTCACTGAAGCCCGAGATGTCAATGTCGCCGTAGACCACTTTTATAAATTGATCTACGGCATTTTTGATTTGTGCATACCCAGGAAGAGAAGGCCCAGCAAGCCCAGCAGACGGTATCCAGTCTGGTTTACGGCAGATCTTATAAGAGACATAAGACGGAAGGCTTTTCTTCACCGGAAGTGGAAACAAACTGGAAACAGGGAAATATATGCCACCTTTTCCAAACTCAGAGCCGATATTAAGACGAGAACTTCTGACGCTTATGAGATCTATATTGGCGGTGTTCAGAGTAGCATCACAGGTAATCCTCGTGTTTTTTGGCAACATATTAACAACCTAAAATCCAAAGGCGGGTTTGAAAACCGAGTGTTATACGATGGAAAGCCGTATGAGGGTGTAGAGGCGGCTCAGGCTTTCGCGAACTTCTTCTCGAGTGTCTTCCTTCCGGGTGCACCGCTACTGGACTCCTCTAAAACTATACAACAGGATGGGACGAGCACTGCTAATTTGATTAATATCGGAACAATATCCCTTCAGGATGTGGAAGCGGGCATAGCTCGTCTGAAACCCCAAAGCTCATTGGGTCCTGATGCCTTCCCTGCGTATATTCTAAAGGGCTGCAAAATCTGGCTAGTGCAACCTTTATGTTATATTTTCAACCTAGCTCTACGCACTGGAGAATACCCGAGTCACTGGAAGGTAACTCGGGTACGGCCGATTCCTAAGTCGGGCGATGCAACTCAGGTTGAAAACTATCGTCCCATAGCGATTCTCTCGTCCATTGCGAAGTTGTTTGAGTGCATCATAAACAAGCATTTAGCCCCTCAAGTGGGGCCCTATCTTTGTGACGCTCAACATGGGTTCAGGCCCAAGCGATCTGTTGAGACAAACCTCTTAACCCTGGTAGACACTATCTCTGAGCATTTGGATATGGGGATACAGGTAGACGTGCTGTACTTTGATTTTAAAAAAGCATTTGATAGCGTAGATAACGACATACTCCTTAGGAAGCTATGTAACATCGGTTTCTCGCCAAATCTGCTCAGGTTCTTTGCGAGTTATCTACGCGATAGGCAGCAGTACGTGCAGCACGGATGCTTCGCCTCCGATCCCTACCATACTCGCTCCGGAGTAAGCCAGGGTTCAATTCTGGGCCCTTTTTTGTTCGGCGTCATGATTAATGACTTGGCGTCTCTCCCTAGATGTGCGCAATGTCTTCTTTACGCCGACGACCTAAAGCTTGTTTATGGTCTAGAACAGCTATCTGACTTCGAATCGCTCCAAGAAGATATTAGCAGGGTATATGAATGGAGCATCACAAACAAACTGCTTTTCCACCCCGAGAAGTGTTCCGTGATGTCTTTTAGCCGATCTCGTAGTCCCCTATTTGGTAATTACGTGTTAGGGACGGAATTAATAAATCGCGTTGACACTATTAAAGACCTAGGTATCATATTTGATTCGCATTTGAATTTTCATGCTCATATGAGTAACCTGGCTACCGACTGCTATCGGAGATTGGGATTTGTTATCCGCAACGCTCGCGATTTTGACAACGCGTTTGTCGTCAAGATTCTCTATACCGCTTTAGTTAGGAGTAAACTGGAGGCAGCGTCAATAGTGTGGAATCCCCATGAGGTCACTTACGCCTTGCTTCTGGAGAAAATCCAAAAGACGTTCCTTAGATTTTTATTTAAAAAAATCTATGGATACTATCCCTTCCTTTACCCGACAAAATATTTGCTTGGAACTCTGGGTTTTAACTCCCTGGAAGTGAGGCGTAATTATGCACTCGTGACCGGCGCGTGCAGGATATTGCGGGGGGATTCAGACTGCCCTCAGCTGGTCTCGCAGCTGTTGCGCCTCCGTGTCCCTTCTCTGTCTCAGGCAAAGTTTAATTTCAGAGCTCGTCATTGCGACTTACTTGCAGCACCTAAAGCGCGCACTGTGGCGTACAGGCAATCACCAAGGGTCCGCGCTTTGCACTACATCAACGCACTTCTCAAGTCGGATTCTGACTGTGATGTTTTTGCCAGTAGTTGGAGGCTAATTTGTGAGAAATGCAAAAACCTTTGTGAAGCGATGGATGACCGTCCGTCCTCAGTTAGTTATTAAGATTGTTGTTATGTGTACTTTCTGTCCTAAATTTCGCAGTGCATTAGTATTTACTGTAATGCTGTGTAATTTCTTTTGTACCAATAAATAAATAAATAAATAAATGAGGCCGCTGTGCTCGGAACCGGCGGGTGACCGCGACATCATGCAAGTGACAGTACTGACCTACTACAGTCCCGTCGCAGGCTATGAGGCCGCTGTGCTCGGAACCGGCGGGTGACCGCGACATCATGCAAGTGACAGTACTGACCTACTACAGTCCCGTCGCAGGCTATGAGGCCGCTGTGCTCGGAACCGGCGGGTGACCGCGACATCATGCAAGTGACAGTACTGACCTACTACAGTCCCGTCGCAGGCTATGAGGCCGCAGTGCTCGGAACCGGCGGGTGACCGCGACATCATGCAAGTGACAGTACTGACCTACTACAGTCCCGTCGCAGGCTATGAGGCCGCTGTGCTCGGAACCGGCGGGTGACCGCGACATCATGCAAGTGACAGTACTGACCTACTACAGTCCCGTCGCAGGCTATGAGGCCGCTGTGCTCGGAACCGGCGGGTGACCGCGACATCATGCAAGTGACAGTACTGACCTACTACAGTCCCGTCGCAGGCTATGAGGCCGCAGTGCTCGGAACCGGCGGGTGACCGCGACATCATGCAAGTGACAGTACTGACCTACTACAGTCCCGTCGCAGGCTATGAGGCCGCTGTGCTCGGAACCGGCGGGTGACCGCGACATCATGCAAGTGACAGTACTGACCAACTACAGTCCCGTCGCAGGCTATGAGGCCGCTGTGCTCGGAACCGGCGGGTGACCGCGACATCATGCAAGTGACAGTACTGACCTACTACAGTCCCGTCGCAGGCTATGAGGCCGCTGTGCTCGGAACCGGCGGGTGACCGCGACATCATGCAAGTGACAGTACTGACCTACTACAGTCCCGTCGCAGGCTATGAGGCCGCTGTGCTCGGAACCGGCGGGTGACCGCGACATCATGCAAGTGACAGTACTGACCTACTACAGTCCCGTCGCAGGCTATGAGGCCGCTGTGCTCGGAACCGGCGGGTGACCGCGACATCATGCAGGTGACAGTACTGACCAACTACAGTCCCGTCGCAGGCTATGAGGCCGCTGTGCTCGGAACCGGCGGGTGACCGCGACATCATGCAAGTGACAGTACTGACCAACTACAGTCCCGTCGCAGGCTATGAGGCCGCTGTGCTCGGAACCGGCGGGTGACCGCGACATCATGCAAGTGACAGTACTGACCAACTACAGTCCCGTCGCAGGCTATGAGGCCGCTGTGCTCGGAACCGGCGGGTGACCGCGACATCATGCAAGTGACAGTACTGACCAACTACAGTCCCGTCGCAGGCTATGAGGCCGCTGTGCTCGGAACCGGCGGGTGACCGCGACATCATGCAAGTGACAGTACTGACCAACAACAGTCCCGTCGCAGGCTATGAGGCCGCTGTGCTCGGAACCGGCGGGTGACCGCGACATCATGCAAGTGACAGTACTGACCTACTACAGTCCCGTCGCAGGCTATGAGGCCGCTGTGCTCGGAACCGGCGGGTGACCGCGACATCATGCAAGTGACAGTACTGACCTACTACAGTCCCGTCGCAGGCTATGAGGCCGCTGTGCTCGGAACCGGCGGGTGACCGCGACATCATGCAAGTGACAGTACTGACCTACTACAGTCCCGTCGCAGGCTATGAGGCCGCTGTGCTCGGAACCGGCGGGTGACCGCGACATCATGCAAGTGACAGTACTGACCTACTACAGTCCCGTCGCAGGCTATGAGGCCGCTGTGCTCGGAACCGGCGGGTGACCGCGACATCATGCAAGTGACAGTACTGACCTACTACAGTCCCGTCGCAGGCTATGAGGCCGCTGTGCTCGGAACCGGCGGGTGACCGCGACATCATGCAAGTGACAGTACTGACCAACTACAGTCCCGTCGCAGGCTATGAGGCCGCTGTGCTCGGAACCGGCGGGTGACCGCGACATCATGCAAGTGACAGTACTGACCAACTACAGTCCCGTCGCAGGCTATGAGGCCGCTGTGCTCGGAACCGGCGGGTGACCGCGACATCATGCAAGTGACAGTACTGACCAACTACAGTCCCGTCGCAGGCTATGAGGCCGCTGTGCTCGGAACCGGCGGGTGACCGCGACATCATGCAAGTGACAGTACTGACCAACTACAGTCCCGTCGCAGGCTATGAGGCCGCTGTGCTCGGAACCGGCGGGTGACCGCGACATCATGCAAGTGACAGTACTGACCAACTACAGTCCCGTCGCAGGCTATGAGGCCGCTGTGCTTGGCGGGCGGTATGTTCATCTTGATCAGGTTGTACATGCGGTCCGACCGCTGGATGTGAACGGCTTGGAACCGGCGGGTGAACGGCGACATCAGGTCTTTGGATGGCAGGAACGGTTCGCCGTAGATCTGGAAGGGAAAGGTGTCCGTACGGCATTGTTTTAAGATTGAATTTCGCATGGCCTTCGTCTGTAGATAATGTATAAAATAAATATTAAGGGGCTCCACGCGTTTTGGTTAGTTTTGACGAGTTTTGAGTTGATATTCCTCCGTCAGAACTATAGATATATTTATGGCACAAATACTTAACAGTTCAATCTTTTATCTACATTTGCATGAGAGTTCTTTTGAAAATAATTAATATTTATTTCTTTATGATGATTCAAAAATGGTCCAAAAAAGCTCTGTTTTTTCGATATTAGTATGTTGTTTATGCACTTTTATATATGAAATCTGCACATAACTGTTCCTTCTTGACTTCAGCAACAACCCACGAGAGATTTTTATTTTTCACTCATGTTCACAAAAGTTACGTCCAAAAAACTGGTTTATTGGCCCGAAATTGCCAAAGTTTAGTGCCATATATATACCAAAAACTGAGTTTTGAAGGAAATATGGAAAATAATTTCGGTAAACCTCGTTGTAAATATGATATGCCATAAAAACACGAAAATACCGACAGTTACAGATCAAAGGTCATTGGGACCTAGGAGCCTCTTAACCTTTTCACCGCCAGATGGTAAAGCAACTTGCCGTGCCACCTCACGCCACAAGGGTAAAAAAATAATGGATAAAGAAATAATGCCAACATGAAATTGGGCTATTACAGAGTAGGATTTCATAAATAAAAATAAATAAAAAAAATGACCTTTGGCGTCGGTGTCACGAATCGTCGATTTCACGTGTTTGGCGGTGAAAAGGTTAAGGGACAATCTTACACAAATCAACCTAGTTCCATTGTAAGCTTAATAAGGCTTAATGTATATGTTATACTAGAATGTTTTTTTAGAGCTAAGTATTACTTTATTTAAGATTGTTGTAATTGCTCCAACACAGGCTTTTTAAGCCTAATGGGCCCAAAGAACACTGTAAATCAACATAACTTGTAAATGGTAAGAAAAATATTTTGATTTTGATTTGGCTTCATTTTGAAAACATTCATTTAAGATTAAATTCCTTATGGCCAGTGTTATCTGTAGGTTCCCCTGTAACATGTGAGCAAAGAACGTAAGCCAATGTGCTGGATAAAATATAGCTTAGTTCCAAGCTATACTCTTCCAGAGACAAACAAACTCGAGAGACATTTCGTTTTTAAAATCCTACTATCCTACTAATATGATAAATGCGAAAGTTTGGATGTTTGTTACTCAATTTGGATGAAATTTAGCACGAAGATAGTTTATAGCCTGGATTAACATATAGCATAGTTTTTATCCCGGGTCCACGCAAACGAAGTCGCGGGCGGAAGCTAGTATTAGTATAATTCGCACTTACCCTAACTCTATGGAACGGTGCCTTCTCCGGAGCCAGATTTTTCTGGATCACTTGTCTGATAATCTAAAACAAAAGCATGTTTCATTTATGGACGGTGTATGACGTATTGAAATGGGCATTGGACTAGACAACCCAGGCCGCAAACACCGTAGTCTAAAGACGCTTAGGATTCCAGAAGAATCACAAGCGCGTTGCCGACTTTATTGATTTGAGGATTCGTTGTGTTGATAGTTAGAGACGATCACAGGTCCCTCCCAACACAACACAGCCTCGGGAGTCACCTTACAAAGACATTTCTCCGTACATTGCTGGTTCCACAAGTAACCTAGCAACCACCTTAACTTCTAGAACAAGCAGTGTATGGCGAATTGACAGGTGACAATTGTCAAGTTGGTGAAACAGGGGCCAGGAACAACACCACATACCTACAGACCAAGTGTGGCGTTATTCTGGCTGAGGTCTTAAAAAGGTGGAGGTCCCAGTTGGGCTGCTCCAAATGGGTTATTCCCACATGTTGCCACCAATTTGTTACCAGTTACATTGTAACAGCTAGGATTTCTATCCCCACTACTACTACTAATTTATTTATTCCAAACATATGCAAGCTTAGAGTGCAAAACCAAAACACTTATATATTACAATTAGTCATACATTCATTACATTACACAATAAAATAGAAAGTCATAATACATACAAAAAATACCGATTTCCGATCCCTGGTTACTACAGAGTACTTTATTAGTAAAAGATGGGAAAAATATTCCCAGTAGTTACAACAAATTGGTGGTGACAGGTGGGAATAATGAGTGAGATGACATTCCGCGGCCCTACCTCTCTTCTGGATGTTATGTTATTTTTGCAATGAAATATTGACGTCGTGTTCTTTATAAATGGGCTTCGAAGTGTCACGTTTCGGGCGCAGCGAGACGAGAGATCCGCAATGACATTTCATACAAAATTAGTCTGCAAGATGGTCTTTTTTTAATTTCCATTCCACAATTTATGACCTCTCATGGACGAGAGGGAACGGGCAGTAGTCCCCATGCTGGCCCGGTGCGGGTTGGGGACTTTACATACACCTTTGAATTACTTCGTGGATGTATGCAGGTTTCCTCACGATATTTTTCCTTCACCGAAAAGCTAACGGTAAATATCAAATGATATCCCGTACATAAGTTTACAGAATAACGGGTTAATTGGTACGAGCCGGGATTCGAACCCTCGACCGCCGCATGCCTGAACTTAGTAGCTTATATATTTTATTATTCATTTGTGGCACAGGATCACGGCGTTCAGCCATGAAAATTATAGTTTGATTTCTTGAAGTTTCTTTAATTTATTTCATTGCATGTTTGAGAAGAGCACTATACATACCTCGGCGTTGTAAAGGGGTTGCCAGCTAGGGGTTGAAACTATCCGACCTCGCTACGCTCGGCCGTCTATATGTACTCGGCCGGCAACGCCTTACTTCCCGGCCTGTGTAGTAATGTACTATTATTCTGCAGTAGACTTTACCGAAGGCAGGTGTATCGCCATGTTCTTCAACTCGCTGCGGACTCTCTTCCGCGCAATTTCCTCTTCCGTGTCGCCTTCACTCGCATCTGAGTTCAACATCCTGATGTGTTCCAGCACCTGTAAATAAATCACAAGATTTTAGAAACAAAGAAAGAAATAAAAAAACAATTGCTCGTGGATTTTAAATTAAAGGAAATTTTTTAAAAAAGTATGCACCCAGCCGGATTCGAACCGGCGGCCACAGGCATTCATGGCCCGTCGCTACTAACCAACTGAGCTATCGGAACAATCCGGTTCGGCCACCAAATCTTTCAATCAGTTCCTTCCTACAACTCTTTAGGGAGGCGTGTAGCGACATCTAAGGTACTAAATGAAAGAACCCAACCGTATATTAGACCCGTACCTTTTTAGTGATCCTCGTCGAGTACTTGTCTGTCGCCCCCTTGATTTTGTCGTATGGGATGTTGTCGATCGCTGTAACAAAGAACTTAATGATTGAACAAATTGATTGATTAATCAAGTCACTTACTATGCAGCTGCGAGCTTACGGCAATTATATCGCTCTCCACAAGCTCAGTCCTCGTCAGACCATACTCATCGAACTGATTACACAATTGACAGTTTGATCAACAAATTTAATAAATCAATTGACTTACTATGCAGCTGTGAGCTGACGACAAGCATATCGCTCTCCACAAGCTGAGTCCTTGTCAGACCGCACTCATCGAACTGATTACACAATTGACAGTTTGATCAACAAATTGATTGATCAATCAATTGACTTACTATGCATATACGAGCTGACGCCAAGCAAATCGTTCTCCACAAGCCGAGTCCTTGTCATTGAACTGATTACACAATTGACAGTTTGATCAACAAATTGATTAATCAATCAATTGACTTACTATGCATATACGAGCTGACGGCAAGCAAATCGCTCTCCACAAGCTGAGTCCTTGTCATTGAACTGATTACACAATTGACAGTTTGATCAACAAATTGAATCAATCAATTGACTTACTATGCAGCTGCGAGCTGACGGCAAGCAAATCGCTCTCCACGAGCTGCGTCCTCGGCAGCCCGTGATCGTCTTGTATCTTGTGCAAGGTGGACAGCACCATTTGGAAGTCCCCGAAGTGCGGATGCAGCTTGCGGTAGTAGCCGCTCAGCTTGAAGCAAGTTGAGGACGCTTCAGAGTTCGTTTCCATTATGGTTTGGAGTCGCTCGAATATGATCTGGTGATGTTGAACAATACGGGTTCAGTCTCGAAAGTCAGACTCGAAAATTATTATTACTCCAAGAGAGAAGGCAAATAAATTTGCCTAGTGACGAAAATCCCATTCAGATATTTCAAAGAATTACGGAGTTACAAAAATCTTAATATTTGTTGTTAGAGAGAGTAAACGCAAACAATATGTGACGTCACAATACGCGAGACTGCCGTAGAGCGAGTCTTCTGGTGACGTCACTAATTGCGATCGTCATCGTTTCAAATGAAGTTGCAAAGTGTTGCGAAAAAGGGACAGAACATATCCCTTTTTAAAACTTTGGACACGTATACACACATCACACATCATCAGCCTATATACGTCCCACTGCTGGGCACAGGCCTCCTCTCATGTATGAGAGGGAACGGGCAGTAGTCCCCATGCTGGCCCGGTGCGGGTTGGGGACTTCACATACACCTTTGAATTTCTTCGCAGATGTATGCAGGTTTCCTCACGATGTTTTTCCTTCACCGAAAAGCTAACGGTAAATATAAAATCATATTCCGTACATAAGTTCCGAAAAACTCATTGGTACGAGCCGGGATTCGAACCCACGACCGCCGTTTGACAGCCGCATGCCTGAACCACTGGGCTGGACACGTATAACTTCGTGGTTATTTAACATGTTGCGTTGATTTTTTCTCCATTTGATTACATTTTCAATCCTTTTTCGAGATAATATTACATTATTGATAATTTTATGCCTGAACCACTAGGCTACCGTAGCTTTTTGTTGAATCATATTTGTTGCTATGTAAAAACATCGTACATGTGTAGACCGGCAACACTGTTAAAATGGCTAGTCGTTATTGGTCGAGCGTGTCTTTTGAATTGACTCGTAAAATTGTAGCTTGGTGAAGCCGCAGCCGTTACAAGTCAGAATTTTACTAGTTTAATACAGTTTTAATTGAAATAAAAAATTGTAACAAGACAATATGACGAAATATATTTAGAAAAAAAATTACAATATGGAGCTCTAACATGCTTAGAAGACAGCCTCAAAAAGGATAAAAATGTCAACAAAACCCTACACTTGATTTACGAGAACAATGTATAATATATGCATGCAAAAATACGCGAATATGTGCATCCAATCATCGCTAATGGGCAATCCACATTAAGTGACTTGTCAGCCCCAATTTATCAGTATCTGACTAATTGCTATAGTCTGGATGCATGTTCCAACCGACAAACGAGTTATCCGGACTAATTGCATGAAAATCACAATTTGGACCATGGAATTTGCATAATCTGCCAAGATTTTTTTTCTCACAAATTTCATTCAAATAAATTGAAACGAAAATAAAAAAATATATACTAAAGAATATTGTACTAATATTTTACACTGTAATTTTGTTTTTTTTTTAAACGGTGTTTTGCAACTACCATTTCATTCAGTGTGGCCAGTTAACAGTAAGAAAGCGAAAATTGCCTCATCCAAACGGTCCTGCGAAGCGGACTGCAAGATTGTTACTAACCGATGAGATAGGGCGTGACAGCACGTCGATCATGAGGTAGCCGTGACATACTCTCGATTATTGTGTGCTGCACGGCTATTACGCGACGGCGCGCGAGCTCTCTCAATTTTTCTCGCACGATCCGTCTCTCTCTTATTAGAACACTTAGAATAAAAGGTATAGTGCGAGAAAATCGAGAGTATGTCGCGGCCGTCCCATTTTAGACGTGCTGTCTTGCCCTATCTCATCGGTTAGTAACAATCTTGCAGTCCGCTTCGCAGGACCGTTTGAATGCGGCAATTTTCGCTTTCCTAATGTTAACTGGCCACACTAAATGAAATTGTAGTTGCAGATGTTACGTCTGTACGCTACATCCAATTCTGACTTCGACATGTTGTACTGACAAATTGGGGTAAAATCACTTAATGTGGATGGCCCATAAGACACCTGCACGTTTTATAGCGGAACAGCAAAGCAATATTGTTCTCTTAACTTCTTGTTAGTTGACCCCTCATGACCGAGGACCGTGACCGCAGCCCCCATGCCGTTCAGTTCCCAGGCATATTCATTAGTTTTTGCCCCTACTTATTGATTTAATCGTATAGCATTTATGGAAAACAGAAACAGGATAAATACAACGGTTCACTAATGTTTAACCAAAAAACGTTTGGCCTAATGTTTCATTTGACCTAATGCATTGTTTTCTTAAATAGAAAGCTTTTTAGGATTATTATAAAACAAACCTAACCTAACCTATTTGATGATATTCAAAGAATTCCCGAAAATACCACTGTTTCGACGAAAAATGCGTTAGGTCAAATGAAACATTTGGCCAAACGTTTTTTGGTCAAGAGACAGGACCCGAAATACAACTATATAATTTTAAGATCCGTCAGCCACTTGATGGCCTATCATTAAGGGTGATCAGGTCTTCTGGAGGTCAGTGGACGTGACTTAAACGTCAGTTTAGTTAACTTTAACCTGGCATTTTCCAACTCCCCTTGTCATATGGGCGTGAGTGACTTGGATGAATGGATTTTGTCTTACCCTGGCAATATGCTCCAGCAGCTCGTTCCCCGGAGTCTTCCGGCTCAGGTTGTACAGTCGGCCGTACTTAACTTGCAGCTCCGTAAGAATCTCCTTGTGCGTTACGAGCATCATCTACAAATAATATTGCTATTTATATATACACTAGCTTCCTCCCGCGACTGCGTCCGCGTAGAACTCGTGTATAAATAAATAATAATAAATAAATAAATATAAGGGGACAATCTTACACAAATTGAGCTAGTCCCATAGTAAGCTCAATAAGGCTTGTGTTATGGGTACTAGACGACGATATATATAATAGATATAAATACTTAAATACATAGAAAACATCCATGACTCAGAAACAAATATTCATGCTCATCACACAAATATTTGCCCTTGCCGGGATTCGAACCCAGGACCTTCAGCTTCGTAGGCAGCGTCACTACCCACTAGGCTAACCGGTCGTAGACTCAAACTATATACCAAATTTCACCTAAATCTGTTCAGCGGCTTAAGCGTGAAAAGGTAACAAGACAGACACACTTTTGCATTTATAATATTAGTATGGCTTTTATTGTTAACACGTTCGCAACCAAGAACACGCCGGTTTCCGGTGAATTGTTCCATTTTAGTCCGGTTGCGAAAGCGGTTCCCTTTGCCAATATAAACTATCCTCGTAGCGTTTCAGGTACCCGATTCTGGTCTAAAGGAGCCCGGGGTCGGCTTTGACACCTAATTCTGGGATTTGGCATAGGCACTAGTTTTACAAAAGAGGTTGCTATGTGCCCTTTTTTATCTGGAATCAGTCTCCAGACTATGATCAGATTAGTGGAACGAAGGATGGCGGGTCGTAGGTTTAGAGGCCAATGCCTCGTTCACTACTTAGAGAATATGGTTATGTTTAAGTCTCTTAACCACATTCACATTATTGAGCAATCCAGAGGCCAATGGATTGGGGTGATGGGTAAGGCTATGTGTTGTTCCTTATAGCGGGCGACTTTGGATGCAACTGTTGGCATTTTTACATGCTTGTGAATTTAATTGTTCCTATCTATTTAACTGAGGTATCTCACCTGGATGGTAAACTAGACCTTATTGAGAATAAACCTTTACTGAAAAGCTGCTGCTAAATAAACATATTTCGTATATAAGGTTTTTTAGAGTTCCGTAGTCAACAAGGAACTCTTATAGTATCGCCATGTCCGTCCGTCTGTCTGTCTGTCTGTCCGTCTTCGGCTTAGCTCAGTAACCCTTACAACTAGAAAACTGCAATTCGGTGTGGGTATATAAACCAATCACGCCGACAAAACAGTAGAATAAAATCTTGAAAAAAAAATGTTTTTAGGGTACCTCCCCTACATGTAAGTTGGTGATGTATTTTTTTTTCTCGTTAAACCCATAGTGTGGGGTATCGTTGGATAGCTTGTTCAAAAATATAATGGGTTTTCTAAAACTATTTTTCAACTCAGTTATGCGTTTGCGAGATAATGGGATTTAAAGCCCTAATTTTTGTTCGAGTCCCACCTTGCCGGCTAAATGGCTGCTAAAAAATATCAATAAAAAATTCGTGGCAGTAGTACATATAATGAATTTAAAAGGAAAACCATCACAGTTAAGTAGACATAACTAGTTAACAAGTAGTAGACATAACTAGTTAACAAGTAGTAGACATAACTAGTTAACTGGTAAGAAATGCACTTAATTTCGGGTGCATATATGTATATTGCCATTGGAATTTGAACCTTTTACCGTGGATGGTAGAGTTACCCCTTTTAAGTCCGCATTCTGTGACAGACGGGCAACTACGGAACCCTACCCTGCGCGTGGGCCGACACGCACTTGGCCGCTTTTTTAAACATAGTGGTTGCTCTTGCGCTACTTGGGGCTACGCCATTATAAACCGCCATGGACATTAAGAGCTCTGGTGTCAATAAATGGGCAAATTCAAAAGTCAGTGCCAAACATAATAAGATAAGGCAACGCTTTTGTCAGTTCTGCTTCTGTTGTTGCAAGCGTCCATAGACTATCTTGTCTGATTGCCACTGTCATGATATAAAAAAGGAATTAAGGCCTTTGCCTGAGAACAGATACCTGGTCTGGTTCCGTCACAGCTGCCGTGCCAAATTTACCCTTTGGTTTTGCCTTGGGCTTAGGACCCTTGTTGCCACCAAGTACCTGTAATGCGTAATTAGGAATTTAATTGTAGATAAGAACACTCAGTGTGGAGTTGTAGCCAGAAGAAATTTATTTTATTTTTATTTATTATAGGAACACTAAGAAAAAGAGTAAAACATTAAGACAACAAAAGTAGAATAGTATCAAATATGCAAAGGAATTAACAAATTGGCCCCTTGGATTCCGAGAAAAAAAGACCGTTTAATCGCGGATGTTGCTGACATTTCAATATTATACTCCAAATATGAATAATATCAGGTAATATTAGAGTGACATAATCCAGCTGCGTTCGCGCCACTACGTGCACTTCAGTTCATTTGTGGTGCGCGTGCCGCGGTCGCTGCAGGAGACCATCCGTGTGCTGATTTCTGGCCAAAGAATGTCGTGTTTCGGCGGTTCCAGGGCAACCTACCAAACTCTACACCGGACATGATGACGCAATTGGAGCCACACTGTTTTGTTGCCTAAATAATAATTAGTGTTTTAATAAGTTTATATTGATATGTATGTTAGTCTTTAAGGCATTTGTAATATGGGCCTTGTTGCCTGATTTAAATAAATAAATAAATAATTGTAATTTTAAAAATGCTAGGTTACAGTTTAGTGTAAATACTTACTTTAGAAACATATTTCGGTATTGTAGCTGAAAAACGCAGCATTTTGTTTTTTTTATTAGAGTTGATGTTTTTCATGATCGTCCCCGGATAGTGCCGGTCCGATAGCAACTGAATGTAAACAGTCTTCTTGAACTTGCCGCTGTCGAAGTTGAAGTACAGGGGCTTGAACTGGCATGGGATATCCTGCTCGAAATGGCTCCGTACCTGCTTCAGGCTCCACTTAAAACATAAGACTAGTGTTAATAAAGAGACTTGTAAGTAAAATCGAGGCAAAGTATTTTGATTAAATATGACTTTACGTACTGTACGCGGGATTCCTTGAATAGCCAACGACATGACTAACAAATCACAATTGTCGGTCCGAGATTTTCACTGAATACTCATACAATTAAATCGTAATTCGAGATGATAATTGATAATATTGATATATTCTCTTTGATATTGATAATTAAATTCACAAATTTTACTGCATCTGTGCATGAATTCAATGCCGTGAGGCCCGTCACCGTGAGCCAGGGGGGTCACACGCACACTTAAAAAGGCCTACATTTTCACAGTTTGCAGCGCCCCTTCGCGGCCGGATGAAGAACTAGAAATTAAAAAAAAAGACTAGCTGTCAACCGCCAAGGTGCCAACGGTCCCCATTGTCAATGTCAACTCTGTCTATGGAACATGGCGAATCGTGCTCCAGACATTTTATTTTTATTTTCTGCATCCTGCTGTTTAATGTATAATTGGATAGCGTATTATGCAGTGAATAGCAAATGACTACTACAGTTAATGAAGAATTTTCCTGGAAATGCGAATAACAAAGTCTTGGGCATCATTCAGCGGTTCGTGGTCGCGGCCGCCATTGTGCGTTGTACTGTTCCAGCTATCACCCAGTGAAGTGAATCGTGAAGCCCTTCCACCGTACATCATGCTAATAACACTGTGTATTGTGAAATGTTTTTCTTATTCTGTACTTGTCTTTGGCAAAGGCTCTAGAGGCTGCTATTTCTCTAATAAATAAATAATAAATGTGGTATAAAAAATAGTACATCATTGCGTTCAGTTCTTAAAATAGCCATACATAATCTATACACACATATCATAGGTATGCATACGTATATCTGCATAAATATTACTGCATATTAGATATACACACGCACAGGTATCTATACATGTATACTTCTATATATACATATAGCTATGCGAGTAAACTGCGTTAGTTCATTTCTTTGACACTGGCAGCAGCACCTTTCATACATGCTAGTTATAAGGCAGAGTTGCCACTCTTCTCCTTACTTACTTTACTCCTTGCCGTGAGCGAGTCGGTCGAGCGAGTCGTGACGTGTGACGTCTGTCAATGTCAATGTTTTTTTATGGCCGCTCCACACGATGGGCCATCCTGACCCGTCATACAGGACGCAACTAAGCGTTAAAGGGAGTAAGACATATTTATGTCACGTTTTACGGCATAACCGCGTCCTGTATGATGGTGTTGCAGTTGTTATGTCTGTACGCTACACCCAATTCTCTCACGACCATGACAAATCACGTAATGTGGATTGCCCTTGACAGTGGGTTATGGGCCATCCACATTATGTGATTATACCCCAATCTGTCAGTACAACATGTCGAAGTCAGAATTGGGTGTAGCGTACAGACGTAACAACTGCAACTACAATTTCATTCAGTGTGGCCAGTTAACAGAAGAAAAGCGAAAATTGGCGCATTCAAACGGTTCTGCGAAGCGGACTGCAAGATTGTTACTAACCGATGAGATAGGGCAAGACAGCACGTCTAACACACAGCCGCAACATACTCTCGATTTTTCTCGCATGTCCTAATAAGAGAGAGACGGATAGTGCGAGAAAATTTGAGAGAGCTCGCGTGCCGTCGCGTACTAGCCGTGCAGCACACAAAAATCGAGAGTACGTCACGGCCACCTCATGATCGACGTGCTGTCTCGCCCTATCTCATCGGTTAGTAACAATCTTGCAGTCCACTGCGCAGGACCGTTTGAATGCGGCAATTTTCGCTTTCTTACTGTTAACTGGCCACACCATGGACGTACACTAATCTGGACTGAGTACTAAGTTTTATTAGTCAATCAAAATTGAACCATATTACCGACCAAGGTAGGTACACAATTGTATGATAAAAGACTACTAGAGAAAGCGTTCCGAGCGAGAGCAACCAACCCGAGGATGGTGTCCCACTCGCACGAGTTGCCAATGTAAAAATAATAATGATATAGTGGTATTAACAGGTATTAAATTATACTGAAAAAAAATACCTGCTCATAATTACGAGCCGACATTATATAGGAGATGTTACTTTATACCTAAGTTTTAATTTACTTATTAAAACATGGTAACGCATTAAATATTGAGGTAATCAAGTGGTAATTTTAAATATCGACTTGTATCCCCAACGTTGACATCTATTTTTCAAATATTGTCATTGGACTCTTGTTGCCTTGTTTTAGTAAAAAATGGTGAAAATATGTTGTATAAAGGGATGTAAAAGCGAAAGCTTTAATAATTGTGGAATATCATTTCATAGGTAAGGAACATTTTGCTTTATTTTACGATAAAACGACAAAACCATATGCCAAACTTATTAGGGTGACTATGATTTGGGCCGGTGTGAGAATGCAATGTCGTAGATAAGTCGGCAGAGCAATTATGTTAAATTATTTCATTTAATATTTTAAAAATGTACTATCCATACTTCCATATTCTTCTATACTGTGTTCATACTAATGTTATAAATGGGAAAGTGTGTGTGTTTGTTTGTTTGTCCGTCTCTCATGGCAAAACGAAGCGACGAATTAATAAATATTTCTACAAGATATGTTGTTATTTCATTAAGTATTGCGGCATTCTACTGATAAAATCTAATTAGAAACTTTTAATGAAACATGTAGGGTGACGTATAGTTTATAAAGAAAACACAACACTGACACTTGGACACATATGTATTGTCACGAGTTGAACAAACTACACAAGTCACAACAACATATAAATAATATTATCTCACGCGTAAGGGTAGAGCGTATCCGTTAGCGAAGGCGTATAGTAACCGACTGTCATCATCAACTATCGCGCGGGCTGGCTACACAGCGCGCGCGCATACCGGCTAACGAATGTAGATCCGCGGCTCAGTCCTTTTGAAAGCGAGCCGGGGGTCTACCTCTATTGGCCCTAGGAGGTAACGTGCGAGAAATAGGGCTGTCCCTGTCACACGCTATAGACTCCCCCTCGAGTTCATGAGGACGCCCACGTCCATGGACTCGCACAACATCCTGATCTCTACAACGTGGACGACCTCTTTTCCTTTTAGGCACCACAGGAGAAGGAACCACGTCATCCCTAGCATTAAGACGAACGAGCTGTGAAGCGTGGTACTTGCCCAGCACCTCCTCGGGTGTATTGAGACCAGAGACCAGGTAAGTTGTAGGACTAACTTTCTTAACGACCAGATAAGGACCATCCCTTTTTGGGATAAACTTGGCCGAGACGCCCTTAGCTGCGTTGCTAAGAACGTGAGACGTAATGAGGACCTTATCCCCGACGTCGAATACATCACCTGGCTGACGAGATTTGTCAGCATATTCTTTACGTTTGTCCTGCTGTGACTCCACGCAATCTCGAACAGCTGACAATGAGCTGATAAACGAACGCAGATATGGCGTGATCTGAGGGACAAAGTTTTCTTTGTCAAGTATAGCTCTTAAATCATAGCTCACCTCTGTTGGAGACCTCATCTCGCGCGCAAACATGAGATATGCAGGAGTAGCTCCGGTGGTGCGACACATGGCACTGTTCATGGCAAACCGGATGACAGCAAGCTTAGTTGGCCACGACGAGTGTTCGTTTTCAACTAACCTGGCGAGCTGAGCTTTTAAGTCTCGATTTTTACGCTCCGCGGGATTCGCTTCAGCGTGGTACAACGGCACGAGGCTCTGCTTAACTCCAAGAACAAAGAGACACTGTTGCATGACCGCTCCGACGAACTGCACTCCGTTGTCCGATACTGTTGTGTACTCTGTGGTTTGTTTCGGCAACTGTCAGTGAGAGGGTTTTCCAGCAGTAACGTAAAACTGTATGTGCATTTTGGATAACTAATTAATAGATTTTTATTACAAAGTTTTGAAGTTTTATTACAACATAATATTGGCGACGAGGATAACTGGAAGCAATGGCGTTAATAGGCAGTTTAGAACAGTACGACCCGGAGAAGCAGGACTTCAAAGATTACAGTGAACGGCTGGAGCAGTTTCTGATCGTAAACCAAGTGGAAGCCGAGATGAAGGTACCGATGCTCATTACACTCATCGGACCGGAGACGTACAACGTGTTGAGAAATCTAGTGTCTCCGGATAAACCATCCACCAAGAAGTATGATGAGCTATTACAAGCGTTGACCCAACATTATGTGGTACAGAAATCTGCGGTAGCCGGCAGGTATGAATTTTACGCCTGTCGCCAAATAGAAGGGCAATCTGTGAATGAGTTCGTAGTAGAAATAAAAAAAAGAGCTGCGTTTTGCAACTTTGGGACCTTTTTAAACGAAGCTTTAAGAGATAGACTAGTCTGTGGCCTGGCAAGAGAGCAATTGGTAAAGAAATTAATTACCATTGGAGACAGTTTGTCATTCGATGAAGCGGTCAAAGTGGCCATAGCATATGAGAGTGCAGAGAAAGAGATGAAAAAGATGCAGCCGGAGATGGGGGTGCACCTTGTACATAAACAAGTTGGGAGAGCACCTTTACGGCGGGAACCGGAACGTCCTCGAGAAGGAAAGGCACAGTTCACGGCAAATAGGGCTAGTAGGAGTGAGTGCACACGCTGTGGAGGGCCCCATTCTTCAGAAAAATGCTTCAAGAAAAGTTGGACCTGCTATAATTGCAATAGGCAGGGGCACATTGCTACAAAATGCTATTTCCGAGTCAAGCAGGTGAATGAAGAACAGGGTGTACAACAGCAAGAGGAAGAGGAAATCATTTTGGGCAGTATTCAGCAAATATCTGAGGGCGAGGAAACGGCTGCATGGGTGCCGTTGTGACTAAAAGATGGAAGATCTTTTAAAGTGCAGATTGACACTGGTGCATGTAAATCGGTTCTACATAAAAATGACTATGAAAAGTATTTCTTAAAAAGTGAATTGAGGAAGTGTAGTTATAGATTAAAGTCAGTTTCAGGAGAGCGTTTAGAAATTCTTGGGTCTGTAAAGGTATGGATAAGTAATGTGAACAAAGCATTGTATTTTGTTGTGATTGACTGTGATAATTATTTTCATCCATTGCTGGGAAGAAATTGGTTGAAAGTGATTTTTCCTAAATGGAAAGAATGTTTTGAAATTAAACAAGTAAATGTAAATCACACTAGTCAGGATAAGTTGGGAACAGAGTGTGAAAAAAATAAATTGATAAAAATGGTGTATAACAAATATAATAAAGTTTTTGAGAAGGACAGGTCATCTCATATCAAAAACATGAAAGCTAGTTTAAAACTCAAACCAGGAGCTGAACCTGTCTTTCACAAAGCTTATACCATACCATATTCAAAAAAAGAGGAAGTGGAAAATGAACTTTTAAATTTAGAAAAGGCAGGAATTATAGAAAGGGTGCGTCATAGTAAATGGGCTAGTCCCATAGTATTGGCTCAGAGAGGTGATAAAAAAATGCGTATATGTGTTGATTATAAGGTCACCCTAAATCCAGCTCTAGACACAGAGCATTATCCATTGCCCATACCTGAGGACATTTTTACTGCATTAAGTGGAGGTAGTGTTTTTTGTGTTTTAGATTTAAGTGGAGCATATCAACAATTATTACTTGAGGAGTCAGCCCGGGAATATATGACAATAAATACACATTTAGGTTTATTCAGACCAACCAGGTTGCAATTTGGGGTATCCAGTGGCCCCTCAGTATTTCAATGTGCAATGGATCAAATTTTACAAGGACTAGATAATGTAAATTGTTTTATTGATGATGTGGTTATAAAAGGTAATAATCTTGCAGACTGTTATGAACAATTGACTAAAGTTTTAGATCGTCTCATAGCTTATAATGTCAGAGTAAATTTGGATAAATGTCAATTTTTCAGTAAAGAGATAAAATTTTTAGGTCATTGTATATCGAAAGAAGGAATCAAACCTTTAGCAGACAAGCTGGAGGCCATTATGAGAGCCCCTGCTCCACAAAGCATTACACAATTAAAAGCATATTTGGGACTTTTAAACTATCATGGGAAATTTCTACCCCGACTGTCAGAAGTATTGTCACCGCTTCACAAATTATTAAAAAGTAATAACAAATTAGTGTGGTCAACTGAATGCCAGAGAGCATTTGAATGCAGCAAAGATTTATTAATAAAAAATCAATTGTTAGTGCTTTATGACTGTAGTAAGGAACTATACTTGACGACTGATGCCAGTGAGTATGGAGTTGGTGCGGTGCTTAGCCACAAAATAGACGGAGAACCCATTAGCTTTGCATCAGCAACGTTAAGTGACTCTCAGGAGGGGTATGCACAGGTGGAAAAGGAAGCGTTAGGTATAGTTTTCGCAATACAAAAGTTCCATAAATTTCTGTATGGCAGAAAATTTACATTAGTTACTGATCACCAGCCTTTGAAATTTATTTTTGATCCACTAAAAAGAATACCGGTAACTGCAAATGCTAGACTTCAAAGATGGGCCCTTCTTCTATCTGGATACACATATGATATAGTATACCGGAAGGGTACCTTATTAGGAAATGCGGATGCCTTGTCTCGCTTACCTTTGCCTGAAGAAGCTGTAGTTACAGATACAATATTTTTTTTGAATTTTAGTGATGATATTCCTTTAGATTTTAAAGAGGTTGCCTTATATACTCGGACAGATCCCACTTTGAGTAAAGTCTATGAATATATTTGTTCTGGTTGGCCAAATAGGGTGACCCAAGAAAAATTAAAACCATATTTTGTAAAACGATCAGAGTTATGTGTTGAACAAAAATGTATTCTATGGGGTAGTAGAGTAATTATTCCAGCAAAGTTAAGGGCAAAAGTATTGAGTATGTTTCATGAATCGCATGAAGGAATAGTACATAGTAAAATGTTAATGAGGGAATACTGTTGGTGGCCAAATTTAGGATTAGATATTGAGAAAGCTATACATGGTTGTGATACTTGTCAGGCTACAAGGAGTTTTATAAATACAAGCCCATTAATCAAATGGAGCAAAACTGAGTTTAACTTTGAAAGAGTACATGTTGATTTCTTTTATGTAGGAACTGTTACCTATTTTTTGATTATTGATCCAAGGTCAAAATGGATGGATGTACATATTATGCAGAGTACCACTGCTTCACAAGTGATTGAAAAATTATGTAAAACTTTTGCTATCATAGGTATTCCGGCTACACTAGCTAGCGACAATGGTCCTCCGTTTTGTTCATCAGAGCTTGTAAATTTTTTGAAGGTTAATGGGTGTGAAGCAGTGAAAACTCCTCCCTACCATCCGGAATCAAACGGGATGGCAGAGAGAACGGTGCAATCCATAAAAAATAGCCTGAACAGATTGAGAAAACAACATCCAACCTTGAGCCCAGAGGTTTTGTTACAAAACCTTTTATTTACCTACAGAAATTCACCAAATTCAACAGGCATGTCACCTAATGAATTTCTGTTTAAGCAAAAACCGCGTACTAGATTTGATTTATTGAAACCACATAATATTGTTTCTAAAAGGATTTGTAATGGAACTGATAAAAAAATTATGTTATTTAAAGTAGGAGATATTGTATGGTGTAAAAATCTTAGCCAAGGTAAAGGATGGATAAAGGGTAAAGTAATTGAAAAATTAAGTGAAATAAGATATATAGTAGAGGTTAATGGAGTATATAATCACTATCACGCTTCTTCTCTTAGACCTTGTAGAGTGGAGGATATTGAGTTTGAAACTGAAATGTGTTCGAGACCTGAGTTGGTCCAGGAAAATCTAGGGAATACTTATGGGCCTTCTGATGAACCTGTCCCTATAGATACTGACCCCCCTTCTGGGGTGGATCGTCAAAATGAGGGAGGGGAAATGGAGCCTGGGATCCAGTCCCATCATGGTTTTGATGTTACAGAGAGGGAGGATATTGAGAAAAATACTAATATTCAAAATAGGGCGGCGAGAAGTTTTAACAGCACGCACCTCATCGTTGTCACAACAAGTTTTACAAACATTGTCTTTATCGCAAAAAGTTTGACAAACATTGACTTGTTCAGTAAAAGTTTGAGATTCATTAACTTTATCATAAAAAGTTTGAACACCTTTGCCATTGCCTAACAAACTTTGAACAGCTTTTACATTACGACAAACATTTTGACCATCATTGGCCACATCGCAAAAAGTTTGACAATCATTGACCATAGAAACGTTATGACGACAATAATTATTGTAAACGTTATCAACATTATCGAAACAAACAATATCAACGTCCTCATTAACACACTTCGAAACGTTGCATAAATCACTCTGTGAAAGTTCAGAAAAATCCCCCACGGCACGCGTAGGGTTACCTGTAGTACCAAGCGCAGGCGACGGGTCAACGTGGCGATGACGTTCGGCGCTCAGCAACAGCGCGTCCGACGAGCGCGTCACCACGGCGCTGTGAGAAACGGCATCTCGCGCACGTGAGCACGCGCGATGGCGCGTGGGGCCCCCGCCGATGCGCGCGCGCGTGTTATCGGCGCGTGCCGGTGACGCGCGCTGCAATGTAGGTAGCGAATCGAGGCTGACCGCACCTCGCCCATGCGGGGCGGCAGGAACGGCGGCGGCATCGGCGTCGGCGTCACACGAATTTACGTCGACGCAATAAAACGACTGTCCCTGGTTACAGTTCAGACACTTGGAACGAATAACATTAGGGGCGCCGCAGCCGTAACACTTCACTTTTGAACTATTTTCAACGAAGTTATCACTAGAGTCCTTATTAACTTTCGCGTTATTTTCTTTCAACTTTTCACAAGAGTCTTTACTGTGACCACTACGCAGGGTTGGGCAGTATTTCAATTACATGTATTTGAAATACGTATTTGAAATACAAATACGTATTTTGTATTTGTATTTCAACTACAGGTTGGAGAAGTATTTTGTATTTGGTATTTGAAATACCGCACTCACATGTATTTAGTATTTCGTATTTCAAATACTTTAAGTTTTAAAATACATTAGCACTAAAATACATGTTATTTAATTCTATAACCGTATAATGGCACGTTTTTAATATAGTTAGGGGCTTAGGGCACTGTGCTGTGGCAACGCTTTACTGTAAGTGTCAACGTCAAACGTCAGGTGCCAATTTATGAATTTAGTTCGTTCCTTCGCGGTTTTTTTTATTACGTAGCATAACCCAAACTCAACAGGGTTACGTCGGTTAAGTACTGAATTCCCATGGCCACCTTCTGTCTCCGTCATCAGATCAGCTTTTTTTGCTTATAGAATTGAGACAATATTGAATTGTCATACAAACTATACTTATACCCAAAATTTCAGCTCAATCGGTCACCAGGAAGTGGGACAAATTTAACTAGCAAGATTTGATTACAGACATACTAACAGGGCAAGTTAAATAAAAGCTTGTAAAAATGTGTTAAAAGTGTTGTGAAAAAAAAACGTGTAAAAAGTCTTGTGAAATAAGTATTTTGTATTTTGTATTTGAAATACATTATTTTGAATACTGTATTTTGTATTTTGTATTTCAAATACCTGTCACCAAAGTAGTTTCTAGTTTGTATTTCAAATACATTTTTACATGTATTTTGTAATTTGTATTTCAAATACAATGAAGTCAGTATTTTGCCCAACCCTGCCACTACGTTTACAGTAAACACAGAATTTACGACGAGGTTTGTCGCACGAAACCGAAGTTCGTGAAGTACAGGTGTCGGGGTCAGTGACCTCGCTCGCGCTCGCACGATTCCTGGAATCGGCCGCGCTCGGGCGATTCGTGGAAACGGTCGACGAATACGCGCCATCGCGCACTGTTGCTACGGGAACATGATTCTCTCTTCTAGAGTCTTCTATGCTTCGACACTGTTTTAGCAGGCTTTCAAAACTATCAACGGCTTCTCTCTTTAACCTTTTTCTAATGCGACGATTTAATAGACCAAACACCATGTCCAATTGAACTCGTTCACAAAGGTCATCCGCGGGCAATTTAGCTAACAAAGCTCTCACTCTTGATATGAATAGTTCCGTAGACTCTTCTCCCTGTACCATAGAAAACAACTCTGTGTAAATTACGAAAGGGGGGCGGCGTTCGCCAAAGGCACTTCGTAGCCTATCGAGCGCCTCTTCCCAGGTCTTGACTTGCGCCTTGACACCTTGCCACCAGATGCCGGCGTCGCGCGTGAGTAGCAGCGCTAAGCCGCGAATGGCGTTCTCGTCGGTGATGTGCACACAAGACTTGTAACTTTCGATGCTGTCTATAAACGTATCCAGGTTCTCATCCTTGCTGCCACTGTAACGAGCCGTGCACTGCGCAAAGTTGCCATTTACTGAAGCAAACGTAGCGGCAGCGGCGACGGCGGCAGCGGTAGCGTCGGCTTGCGACGGCGTCGATGACCTCACCTCGCGCAGCAGCTCCTGGCAGAACTCATGCTGCGTTTGCTGGAGCGTGGTTAGCATCGCTGTTAGGGCTTCGGTGTTCATGGTCATATTCCCATCGGAATTATCGTGAGACCCTAACGAGCCACGTCGAGTCCTTCTTGACATTTCGAATAACGGCGAAACAAAACGACTCAGACCCCCAAACGTTGGGCAGCCAAATATGTAGGGTGACGTATAGTTTATAAAGAAAACACAACACTGACACTTGGACACATATGTATTGTCACGAGTTGAACAAACTACACAAGTCACAACAACATATAAATAATATTATCTCACGCGTAAGGGTAGAGCGTATCCGTTAGCGAAAGCGTACAGTAACCGACTGTCATCATCAACTATCGCGCGGGCTGGCTACACAGCGCGCGCGCATACCGGCTAACGAATGTAGATCCGCGGCTCAGTCCTTTTGAAAGCGAGCCGGGGGTCTACCTCTATTGGCCCTAGGAGGTAACGTGCGAGAAATAGGGCTGTCCCTGTCACACGCTATAAACATCAAAAACCTAAATGACGTCAGAATTTTATGGAGTCATAAGACGTTAGTAAACATTTAGTAAAAATGTCATCATCATCGTCCTCCTCCCCTACCGTTATTCTCGGTAATCCCAGTTGTGCCCTAAACGAGACCGAAGTCCGCTAAGTGTCAAACGGACGTTAGTAAACATGTATTTATGTTTAAATAAAATATATATGTAGGAACATGATGTTTTTATTAGGAGTTTATTCGTGAGTTTTATTTATTTGTAATAGAAGAATAATTTATTTGGACTGTATTACTTGCCAAAGCGAACGGTTCTGCACCACGCGCATCCAGAGGATTCCCGGCACGTTTACCAGTTCATCACTCTCTAAACAAGAATTTTTATAAATCCTAATATCCGCATAGGTACTTGGTCACCCTAATTAGAACGAGATGCAATTCTCTAGTATGACTTCTCTGTCGGCTACGCTTTTTTAATCGCAGTACTCAGTCCAGATTAGTGTACGTCCATGGGCCACACTGAATGAAATTGTAGTTGCAAAACACCGGTTTAAAAAAAAATACAAAATTATGGTGTAAAATATTCATACAAAGTTCTTTAGCATATATCTTTTAATTATCGTTTAAATTTATTTGTATGAAATTTGTGAGAAAATAACTTGGCAGATCATGCAAATTCCATGGTCCAAATTGTGATTTGGACCACATTATTGCAATTAGTCCGTACAACTCGTTTGACGGTTGGAACATGCATCCACACTATAGCAATTAGTCAGATTCTGATGAATTGGGGCTGACAAATCACTTAATGTGGATTGCCCATTAGGCCTCCCACAGACAGCATAGACCGGTTCAAAAGTTCAAAGTTCAAACATCATAGCGTTCAAATATTAGTATAGATTCACTTATTTTTATGACATACATACCAAAATTTTGCCGAGTTTTCGATTTTAGGTTTGAAATATGATATTGATATAATTCTACCAGTTGTCATTTTATACTGCATCAAATGAAATATTTATTTGTTCCACACCACGTTATCACGTATGTTTTCAAACATTTTATGATTATTGATGTATATGTTACGTTCTAAACTAACGCATGGGGTTATGTTATGTTATGTTATGAGTTTATGAGAGGAGAGGCATGGATGGCGGTGTAAAGTTTAGTTGGTGTTTTGTTTACGTCTTGTTTATTTTTTTGTTTGTGAGGAGTTCTCGATATAAAAAGTTGGGATCAACTATTTTAATGTAGGCAGACCACTAAAGATTCCAGAATCTCACCTTAAAGCACAATGAGTCGTGTGACTCTGCTACTCTCGGGTGTACCTCAATTTGTAAGTTTTGTAAACCCTAAAGTTAATTAAAACATGTTTGATACTTAGAAATTGGTAATAGATTTACGTCACTGCAAATTGAAGTAAAAAGCAACATGTCAGTCACAGGTCAGTCATGAAATTCCACTAACCTAAACTTAACTTTCAGGTGACTCTCCGTGACCTAAGTTACAATTTAGATCTCCTATTCAACACGGATGAGATAGAGACGTTTAAAATACGCGATTTGCCTAACCACCCGCAAACTAGCAAGCGACAGATCGCGTTAGATTTCCGTTCTAGTTACGACGCGATGGCAGCTCAAGAGAAACTAGATGGATACACGTATGAGTTGGACAACGGAAGAGAGTACACGCTTCACGCTAAGATAAACAAGTTTGAGGAGTATATGTCTAGTGAGAGTTTGGAGTATGAGAGTTCACGTTGGCATGGGGACGACTGGATGGCGCTAGCTATGATACCAAATGTGTCGGACCAAGATATGTACAGGGCACATGCCAGACTTGATGTGAGTAGTTGTTTGTCTTTCATCTAGCCTTTAGACAATACACTTGAACTGCAGGTAAAGTCTTAACTTAGTTTTATTAAGGTGCCAGCACTTTATTAACACGCGACGCGACCCGATCCCACGGGACGCGTGTTGAGTCGAATCAAGTTGTAGTATTTTCTATGAACATGCGGCGTGGCGAAAAACCTCTATGAATGTAACTAGTTTCGTAAAAAGAAAAACAATCCTTCACATGTAACCGGTTACGTAGCATGGTTTCGTCGGCGACCGAAGGGAACCACACAGTTATTGGGTTCGTCCTAATAGAAAATAAAATAAATGAATCTTATTCTGCAAATAGGCCGTAGTGGGACTTTTACAAGTCAAAATTCTGCCAGCGTTTCTGAAAAAGAAGACCACTGTAAAGAAGAAACGCTGAAACAAACTCAACAGTCAATTTTTGCCAAAAAAAGCTTATTATAGTTATTATACAAGCTATATTAAGCTATATGAATAATTAAGCTATTTCGGGCTCTAGTTTGGGCCATGTAACAGTTAGCCATAAAATAAAAAACGAATAGAAGATTTCACATGCTCTACCATTCATTTAAACTATCTAATTTTTCAGGCACAACTTCAATTGCTGAATAAGCAGAAGTTAGTTCTAGAAAAAGAGAAGGAACTCTTGACTGAGAAGCAGATCCTGAAGCGGAAGTATGGCACCATGGTTAGTTGTTTATATGAGGTTCCTACACCTGGGACTCAACCCAACGACAATGTAGAGGTAAAAGAATATGTGTAAGCATGCTCCCTTTCCCGATGACTTTTAAAGAAAGAAGAAGAAGAAAGAAAAGAAAGTAATATTATTGCCACAAGAAACATTTTTACTGCTTTCTTTGCATGCTTTCTTCTCAAATAACAGCTGTAGAGAATCATTTTAGGGCTCTGTACTTCAGGATCACTTTGTTGTGAAAGGAGAAAAGTAAAGCATTGACCCCGCGTTTAAGGTCAATAATGACTCCTTTTTTAGGGTTCCTCGAAAGGAAATAAAAGCGGCCAAGTGCGTGTCGGACCAGGCACAACAAGGGTCACGTGCCTATTAAAAAGGTCGTATTGTTACTGAAATCTTATGGCACTTACGTCCTTTTCTTTAAGGAAGGCGGGTTTTTTAGAAATATCATATCATACAGACAGACAGACACACACACACACACACACACACACACACACACACACACACACACACACACACACACACGCACACGCACACGCACACGCACACGCACACGCACACGCACACGCACACGCACACGCACACGCACACGCACACGCACACGCACACGCACACGCACACGCACACGCACACGCACACGCACACGCACACGCACACGCACACGCACACGCACACGCACACGCACACGCACACGCACACGCACACGCACACGCACACGCACACGCACACGCACACGCACACGCACACGCACACGCACGCACACACACACACACACACACACACTTTTTTTTTTACTTTCAGTTTTGTGTATGGAATGCACCCCTACGAATCTATAAGGGTTCCGTTTTTGCCATTTGGCTACGGAATCCTTATAGGTTCACTTTGCTGCCCGTCTGTGTGTCTTTGAAGGCCTGGAGGGTATCGAGTTGAAATTAGAACCATATACTCAAGTCTACAGTCACGTGACTGTTTTTTTATTTTATTCATATGGCATTCAGTCAGTCATATACTATAATAAAATAATAATAATTTACTGACTTTAAGTTAACGTTAAAAATGTACGGGGGTCGTTCTTCTTTTTAACAGACAATGAATCGTCTTTTTTCTGTTTTTTGCGTTTTTCAACTATTGATAATGATGGTTTTAATATTTGATTTTAATAAACGTTGCGTGTATTTTTTATTAGGACTAATTAATGATTCTTTCCGTGGCGATAATGTTTTTTTCTTTATGATAGTTTTACAGAAAATACTGTGACAGAGTGGTCGTTTTCTGCGGGGACCACATTTTGGATTACCACTCTGTCACGCGATTCTATGGAAAAACCAACATAATGAAAAAACATTATCGCCACGGAAAGAATCTCGAATTAGTCCTAATAAAAAATACATGCAACATTTATTAAAATCAAACATTAAAACCATTATTATCAATAGTTGAAAAACGCAAAAAACAGAAAAAAGACGATTCATTGGCGGTTAAAAAGAAGAACGACCCACGGCCGTTTATGCCACAAAAAATGTATATTTCGACACTCTCAAGGGAATCAAAATTTATAGGGTAGTTTCCGTTGACCGCGAAATATGAACACAGGGAAAAGTCTGACAACTATACATTTATAATTAAGTACGGAAACCTACATTACGCAACACGGGCGGTAATTCGTAAAGCCCCAGAGCGCATATTTATGGCCCTCACCTTCGGTTCGGGCCACAAACACCTGCGATCTGGGGCATTCATGAATTCACCGCCCTAGTTACGTAATGTACTATTACCTCACAGTTTTTGATAACTTTAATGTAATAAAATAATTGTTTTAGAACCAGGCCATTTTTTATGACAGCTTGACTTTTTATAGTTTTTATAATAGCCTCATAAGGCCCATCGGCCTAATTTTAGGACAAGAATTTCAGGCTTAACAGTCCAACTCATCAGCTTTTGGTAATTCAATTTAAACTCTATTTAAGGGGCTCGAAATTTAAAAATCAAAGTATTTTTATGACCTTTTTTGGAACACTGGGCCGTTATTACAAGTCCTAAAAATAGCTTGGGCCTTACGAGGATAGCGCTGTACCAAGTTACCAACAAAATAGTGTGAATATTTCTCTTACCTGTTTTTGTACAGCAGGGTTGTAAAACTGAAACCGAAGTGTTACCGCTAAAGATCTCCCGATCTACGTCCCGAGACCGTTGGTCCAGTTCTAAGCCCCCGAGGTCAAGGTCACGCGAGAACAGACTACGTGAGTCCCACCGGTCGCGCTCTAAGGACAGCGGCTACGTTTTGCCGCAGATTGAGTGGTATGAAAAGAAACGAGAGCTTAGGTCGCTATCTAGAGAAAGGTCAAGCGCTAACTATCGACGTTCAAGCTCTAGAGACCGGAGAGATCATAGATTACCGAGACATCGGGAACCAAAGTCAAGGTCAAATGAAAAGAAACTAGAGCTTAGGTCGCAATCTAGAGAAAGGTCAAGCTCTAGAGACCGGAGAGATAATAGATATCCGAGACATCGGGAACAAAGGTCAAGTTCAAATGATGAAGATAAGAACAGAAGATCGACGTCTAGCGAGCGTGGTGTTAGAGCGTGGTCGAGGTCAAAAGAGCGATTAGCACGGTCAAAGGAATCAAGGCCAAAAGAATATAGGTCAAGGTCAAAAGAAATAAGATCACGGTCAAGAGAGCCGATGAGTTACCGCAGGTTCCAATTTTTATTTGTATTCTATAAGTAGTATATTTTCGTAGTTTCCTAAAGTTAAACGTACGCCTTGTTATCCATACAAACCTCTCTTTCGTTTTGATAACATACATATTTACCTACATCTTATACAATCAATCGGGTTATTTTGATTAGATTTTTTTTGGTTTCGCTTTTTTTTCATTGCTTAAAATACACTTTTTATTAAAGGTCCAAGTCACGAGACAGAACTCGTCAGGACCGACGCGGGTCAAGGTCAGATCGGGACCGTAGAGGCCGGGGGTTGAGGTCACCTGACAAAAGGACCAATCCACTGGCCATAATGCCGAGGAGTCCGCGAGGAAATTCAACGGGTGGATGGTGAGATAGTTATATATAAAGCCACCCAGTTCTCATTACATACCGTAAAATGGGGTAAGTAGGGATCGCGAGGAGACTTGGGTTATGAAAGGGGGGTGAGATGGGAGTTTAAGGCCCTTTCCCCTCCACAGCATCTCAGCATCGGAGTCCTTACCAAAATCTAACCTCTGCGGGATCAAGGACACCCTTCCCCTCAAAGGCATCTCAGTATCGGAATCCTTGAAAAAATCTGACCTCAGTAGAGTCCAAACCCCAAACCAACATCTTCAATCCGTTGCTGCTCCAGTAATACCTCTTCATTGAACCTGTGCTAAACTCTTTTCAGGTCTATAGAATCTTTAAAGGCCACTCACAATACCGAACATAAGGCTGACATTAGAAATAAACAAGACTATATAAAAGATGAAAAGAGTGCCAAAGAGGCCGATACTGAATATAATAAAAGTGATAACTGTACGAAAAACAAAGACACAGAAAGGAGAAAGGTTGATAAGTACAATAGTAAAATAGAGAAAGCTCAGAAAACTGGGAAGAGAGTTCAAGCTCTCAGCAAAGATATTATGGTTATCGTCGCTATAGTAGTCGATGAAATTATGGATAGTGATAACATAAGGATAACTGCTTCAAATAAGTTAAGTTTCATTAAAATCTTAGATGAGTTAGTTCAACAAAGACTCGAACCTATAGCGAGTATCAAAAAGTACGATGATAAAGAAGTTTTGAGGAAATATAAAAAGAAATATCCAATGGAAGGCGACTTACTAATGATGAAACAGATGTTGGAGGAGATTCCGAAATTAGAAATGAAAGCACCCGAAGCGACGGTCACAGGTAATTTATAACATTTAGGCATGGATAGTTAAAGGAAAAAAAGCAACAAATTACATTAAATTTCGACTAACTCAAATAATCTGAAATATACCTTAGAAACATGTTTTACTAACCTATCTAATCTACTTTATGTGACTTTAAACTTTCAGTTTGTCTCGAAAGTGAAAAGAGTAATGTAAATCATGACATTTTGGACGTGGACAGTGGGCCTACCGAACAGCAAGTATGTATAGACTACTACCACCAATTTGTACCATGACTAATATAATAATTAGAGACACGCCGAATATGGGTTTTGCCGAATACGAATATTCGTCCGAATGTTCGGTCCAACTTTTGCCAAACCGATTATTCGGTTCGAAATAATTCATTACCCATTCCAAAACCGACTCCTTTTTCAGTGGTAAATAAAGGTCTTGTTGATTGATAAGAAAATATGTGCAATAAAGTTAGTTACATAACAATAGACATCAGTTTGGAATAATAATTTCACAGAGCAATCTTGCGAATTGCGGACAACATTATTCGGTAAATATTTGTCATTTGAACCGAATAATTCGGCCCAAAAACGAACATTGAAAAATATCTTGAATACGGAATTTACCGAATATTCGACTCATCTCTACTAATAATCAACTATATTCGTAGTTACTTTCATTTGCCACTAATAGCATGTTTTATGCTATTAGTACACAGTTGACAATGCTAATTCGTAATGAACATGCATAACATATTATTAAACCTTACTACGTTCACTGTAAACTTTGTTCACTGACGTAGAGTTTATTCAGAATCGATGGTAGAATGTGAAAAAAAACTCGTCAAAGGAAGATTTCATATTTTTTTCACGTTCTACTGTCGATTTCAGGTTTTGTGTTGTTTTATTGAAACGTTTTATTGTATAGGGCCATTGCGCCGGTTTGCGACCACCTAATTTAGTGTGCCTTTTTGCGACCACTTCGATGTGAAATGAAAGGATATTTTCTCGTTTTTTTTTGTAGATTCTTTTTATGTAACTACAAAAAACTGCACACGGCTGTCTGTCTGCAGAGTTTTTAGTATCTTTTATTGAAGAAATGGTGTCTTTCAAGAAGTCGATAACTGAAGCTGATCAGTGATCACGTAACCTTGCTCTTTCTCTGTTATCTCAGCACTAATCCCGGTTGCATCCTCGGTTGATTCTCTGCTTACTTTTCCCGCACACGTGTATTTACCAATTATTAACCTTTTTAGTGCATCCCGACTAATTTATCACAAGTAGAAAGCACAAATAACGCACCGCAAATAAAACAAGAACCAACAGAGGCACCAATTATAATTATAGACATAGACAGCACTGAGAAAGAAGTCCCCAGGAACCCCCAGTTCGTGGTCGTGATTAAAACTCTCCTCAAAAACATGAATCAAGTCATACGCGCGAACAAATTCGGCACGGAAATCAAGTCTAACGAGCTGAAATATATTTTGAGGCGCAACTTGAGGAAAATGTTGAAGGGGCAAGGTAAGGCACATTTTGTGTACTTTATTCGCACCTTTAGAACGGAACCTACCAAAAACACATTTTAAGATGCAAGTAAAGATTTTAAGTCGCAATAGGTCTTTTATAGTCGATCAATGTTTTTTTTTACGAGCCTATTGTGTGTCCCAGTGCTGGGCAAAGGCCTCTCCCCGCGATCTCCATGAGTCCCTGCTAGGTGCCTCTTCCGCCCAGTTGCTGAAGAACATATCCAGGTCATGTCTCCATCTCCGTCTAGGTCGGCCCCGTCTGCGTCGCCCGTCATGTGGCACCCACTTGGTAGCCATATTAGCCCACCTGTTTGGATGCATGCGACAAACGTGGCCGGCCCAGTCCCACTTGATATGTCCCAATGTATATAACTCAAAAAAAGAAGACAGTTTCTACGGGACGATTTGAAAGTGCTTGTTACTGGGCCTACTTGAATAAATCTCATTTTGAGTTTGATGGTCGGTCATTTGACGACCTCTGTAGCCTAGTTGATAATGACCCTGCCTGCGAAGTTGGAGGTCCCGGGTACGAATCCCGGTAAGGGCATTTATTTGTGTGATGATCACGAATCACGAATAATTATTCCTGAGTCATGGATGTTTTCTATGTATTTAAGTATCTATTTATCTATATAAGTATGTATATCGGCTAGTAGTCATAGTACAAGCTTTGGTTAGTTTAGGACTGGGTCGATTCGTGTAAGATTGTTCCCGAAATATTTATTTATGGTCAGTTCACGAAGCTACAAAGTTACTATTTTGCAAACCTAAAGGCAACAGCTCGAATGACCGGTCGTTATTGCTCAAGCGCATCTGTGTTGTGTATTTAGAGTTGTTCAAATGTAACTTGTAACTTTTTGAAATGGGCCACCAAAGATCCTTCCAGTTTACTGGAGAAAGAACTGTTGGATCGCATAAGAAGTTCCAGAGACACCTTTGATAAAGTCTATTAATTCTTACGTGTGCTATCATGTACACAAACATGACGTCAAATTGTGTAATCTGAGATTTAAGTGTCATAATGTGTTCGAGACGTGATTGTTTATATCATAAGACTCCTACGGATGAATGGACTTTACACACTTACGAACTCGCAGAGTTTTCTTTATAATACTAGTCATCATCATCATCATCATAGGCCTCCCCCAAAGAGTGCCACAATGACCGGTCCTGCGCCACCCGCATCCAGCGGACTCCCGCGACCCTTACCAGGTCAGTCCACCTTGTGACAAACAAAACAAAAAACAGCAAAGTTTAACAAAATATCTCTTCTTGTATATTACAGGATTTCTTCCCAGGGAAGAGATAGTACGCAGATTCAGAGAAGTATACCCGAAGGAGTATGATGAGCAATTTGTGAGGAATGCTATAAAGGAAATCAAGGAGGGAAAGTATCCAGGGTTGACTGGCCACATTGTTGATTCATCAGGTATTATCATCTTTTTCTATTAATTAATTAAGTTTGCTTCACCCGCATCCAGCGGACTCCCGCAACCATTACCAGTTCATCAGTCCACCTTGTAACGGGGCCTACCTACGCCGCGCCTTCCGGTACGTGGTCCCCACTCGAGAACCTTTCCGCCCCAACGGCCATCGGTTCTACGTGCTATGTGCCCCGCCCATTGCCTACCTTGGTTCTGCTGCGGATAGCCTCACGCAGACACACTCCCACTCTTTGGGGGAGGCCTATGTCCAACAGTAGACGTCTTTCGGCTGATATGATGATGGTGAATTAAGATTCAATGAATATTTTAACTGATACGTATATTTAGATTGATCACTAAATGATTATTTAACATGTTTATACCCGTGTTGTGTAGGGTTACCCGTGTGGTGTCGGGTTAGAATTTAACCACCCCATTTCTTACCGTGGGTGTCGTAAAAGTCGACTAAGGGATCAGGGTTGAAGTGCATTGTGGGCGATGGGCTAGCAACCTATCACGCAATATCACATTCTGTCGATCTTTTATACCTACATTTATGCTAAAAGTGGCGCTGGAACATACGTTTCATGTGCTCTGCCTATCCCTTTTGGGAATAAAGGCGTTAATGTATGTATGTATAATAATGTAAATTCCATGTTGTAATTGTTTTAAATGCTGCTGCAGACATCGTTTTTCCCGGTAGTCCACTTTGGCACTTAATCCCAAGATTTGGCGTAGGCACTGGTTTAACGAAAGCGACTGTCATCTGACCTTCCCTCTCCTTTGGGTTACCCAGACCTCCCCAAAAACTCCTACCCAAAGGGTCAACTAGACCTTATTGGGGTTAGACCGGTTTCCTCACGAGTTTTCCTTCACCGAAAGGCCACTGTTAAATGATGAGTAAATAAATAAATGATGAATAAATAAATAAATGATGAATATATAGAAGGTTCGGGAGCGAAGGTGTATTTTATAATTGTCAGTACCATAGAATTCGTGCGCATGGGCTCACCTAGTCATATAATGCTTTAATATCTAAATCTAATATCTAAAGATATCTAATTCTAGACGTTAGCAGGCCTAAGTTAGTTGCCAATTGATCACTTATTGTTGTGGATAAGACAGCCGTCATATTAATTATCAATACTACCGGCACTAAGCAAAGTTTTTGAGAAGCTTATTCTTCATCAGCTTATGTCCCACATTAGTTGCAATAAACTGCTCAATACGGATTCACTGGGGGTCCCTCTACCAACCGGTGTGGTACTAATTAAACATATTTTTGATGCCCGGGAAGAGGCTCAAGGTGCTATTGGAGTGTTCGGCGATTTATCAAAGACATTTGATTGCGTTGTTCACGAGAATTTAATCAGAAAGTTGAGACATGGGATTAAATACGGTGCTCTTGATATTGTTACATCATATCTCTCGGAGAGAACACATCGAGTAGTCATCAATGGGCAGAATCAGCAGGGACAACTGTTGCTCTTGGTGTTCCTCAAGGCTCGAATCTAGGTCTGTTTCTGATTTAAATCAACTACCTACCAAATGTGTTGCAAGATAAACATGATATAGTGTTATTCGCACGCATCGACTTATAGTCTTGGGACTGATTGCCGATAAGCAGAGAACAGAAAAAAAAGTGTTATTCGCAGACACGTCGCTTATCTTCAAGGTAGACAGGAAAGAGAAGCCGTAAATCGGTCCTTAATTTGCAAATTTTAAATTATTAATGTGTAAGATAATTATTATTTAATTGTAAATTACCGTTTGACATGTTTTGTTTTTCGATTTTCGTGCATGTATGTGTTGTTGTCATGAATAAATATTCTATTCTATTCTAAAAGTGTCCTTGTGGCCTATTTTCAAAATAAATAATTGATTTTGATTTTGTCACTTTCGCACTCGCATATTTGTCAGAACGGACGGATGTCTTATCGACGGCAATAAGATACGTGACACACTGTCAGCCATGCTACGCCCGCTGTTCATAACACATAGTCTGGCATATTTAAGCGACACTTTTGTTTGCCGAATAAATGTACAAAAAAGGTATTATATTTCTATATCACTTCCTTTTAGTTCCAGATACTGATGCCCCAGACGACATTGTCCTTATAGAAAAACCATACGACGTCGTTACCGTACTGGATAGCGACGGTAAGTCAAAAACAAATACAATACTAAATAAGGTCACTGCGCCGGTTAGCGACCACCATAGATAACCTCCTATAGATAGAGCCTATAAGCGATTTAGTGTGTGACCACAGTTGGCGGTGCGGGTTGCGGGGAGATCGGTAACGGCGCTGTGATTGGCTGTTTCGAAAGTAGCGCGCTTTGTCACATCATGGCGCCAGAAGCGTAGTGATGGGACACGTTGGGCGTTAACGGTTTTTAGCGGTGCCGCAATTAATTGTTAGTAGATTATTGTACATGGCGTAGGTACAGTCAGCGTCATAGTAAGTAGCTGCCAAGGTAGCCTAATATTACGGTACACGTCTTTATAACTGTAAGAATAAGGGTGTGTTACGAAATATTTGACTACTCTGGCTGCTACTAACTAACGTTGACTGTATCTGTTAACATGGTTTAAATTTTTGATCGGCAGTCACTGTTATATTATTATGTTGTGTTCATCGACTACTTTGATCACCACATAACATAAAAAGGTATGTTGATCACATCAAGTAGTCATTAGAAAATAGTTATTTCTAGGCATTTTGCAAAATTTACTGCAATATCGTGTTTATGAATGCGATGTTTATTCGACACTAACGCGAATGTGCTAGCTAGGTTTATGTATGATATTTTAAGTTTGGTAAGGTAAGGAAGCTAGGTAAGGAAGACAAATAAAAACGATGTCATAAAAAAGTACGTATATGTATTTATTCAATGTATGTGGTTTATGATAATCCTCATTATCATTAAAGAGGGCGTTAACGTGCTCATTAGCGCCATTGGGAAATAGTTGCGATTATCGAAATTTTAATATATTTTTTTAAAAAGAGGCCCCTTCACACTGTATTTTGTATTTAAGTACCTTGGGAATACATCAAACTAGTTTTTATGTTGCTGGATTCGTTGTAATTCATTATTTCTTATATTACCCTAGTGAGCGGTTCAAGTATGCGTCCATTGCGTCCGTCAATTAAATCTCGGATTATACTAATAAGTCTTCGGAACTTTGGCGTAGGAAAACATCGTGAGGAAACCTGAATAGACAGTATGTACATATGCGAAGTAAGGTGTATAAATTCAGAATTCTGTGCACACTTTATTGGTATAAAGTGTGCACAGAATTCTGAATTTATACATCTTATTTGACCCAACTGCACCCGTCTTGGTTGCAAGCTACGTTCATCCAGGAGTCTTAAACTCTCTGTCCTATTTCAACGTACTGGTTTCCTGCTATTCGTCTGGAATGTACGTACAAAAATATATTCTGTTCATTAGCTCTGGAAGCTATAAAATAGAACGAGATAGTAATTTACTACGTCTCCCTCTACCTCATAGCTTATAAGACGGTTGCGACTGCCACGCTACCTTCTTGGTGCAGTTCAAACCTTTGGTACATCGTATACACGAAAGCACGAATGTATTATCGTATTGTTTCCATAAATTAATCTGAATCGGTTAAATTCGAAAGAATCACTAGCCCATCACTAGAGTGTCACGAGCTTTCGTGAGAAAGGAACAGTACATTGCCATTTCCGTTTGATGAAAAGGGACATGCATACTTCACTACTTCTATGTAAAATGAACTCCGCGTGACAGAATAAAATTTACATTTATATGAAAAATTTAAATTACCTGTCAAATGTTATTCCGTTGGTTTTAAAATTAGACATTTTGGGAGTTTTTCCAACACCACTTCACACAGCAAGAACTTATTTTAATCGTCAAATCAATTTTAATTTGTTGATTACTTGACGCACGTAGCGATCGCGTACCTGGTCGATACTGACAATATAGCGCGGGGCAGCGGGGGGTTATCAGTGCTAGAGCATATATGCTTGGTGACCACACGTCGCCCTATAGGCTCTATCTATAGGAGGTTATCTATGGCGACCACTTAAGAGGGCGCCGAGCTTTTAGGTATACTAAGCGCTCCGTGCATGCGCGCGCGTGTGTGTGTGTGTGTGTGTGTGTGTGTGTGTGTGTGTGTGTGTGTGTGTGTGTGTGTGTGTGTGTGTGTGTGTGTGTGTGTGTGTGTGTGTGTACAAAATTTAAGCCGAGAAACCGATCTAGCTTGGTCTTGTTTTTCCGTATTTTTTTTGGTTAACGGATCATTTATTGGGTTTTTGTTTAATTTTGTATATAAATTGATTTTTCGTAGTATTAAAGCCGAGAAAAACTCGGTTCCAAGTAAAAACAAAGCCTAAGCAAGTCGCGGGCAGAAGCTAGTGTACTAAATATATGTAAAGCGATTGCATTGCATTGCCTCCATCTCTGTTTAGCGTATAATAGAAATAAATTAAAACTACACTTTATTACCTCTAAAAATATAACACAGTACAGACCATACAGGTAAACAACAGGCGGTCTCGTCTCTTTCAGATCTCTTTCAGGAAGTCAGAAATGTTATTTTATTATCTTTAATCGAAGATACCTAGTCCTTTAGGTGGTCGCTAACTGAAGCTGTTCGCGTAACTGGCGCAATGACCCTACTGTATTATCAATCTTCTTGCTCTAAATTGAAAGCATAAGTTTCTCAGCTGTGAGCTCAAATTTAACTGATATCTATGTTTTTTTATCTGCAGATGATGATGTCGATAAAAAATCAATAGATACCTCTATTGGTACCATCAATCCTGACTGTGAATTTCCAAAAGCCAAGCCAAATGCAAACCCTAGTCAACCCACGCCTGGACCAAGCAACGTTCATATCAAGACAGACCTAGTCAACCCTGATCAATCAAATCCAGGATCTACTAATTCTGGTCAGGACCCATCATGTTCCAATACTGGTAAAACTACGCTTAGTGATATTCCGGGTGAAGCAAAGAAAAGCCCTACTGACCCCGGTCAAGCCAATATAGATGCCAATCCATGTCAAGCTGCTACACCTGGGCAAGGCATGCCGGAACCTTTTAGTCTTATTCAAGCTAGCACAGGCATTCCTAGTCAAGCATATACGGGCTCTGTAAATCCCAGTCAGACCGTAATAGGAGTTCCTAATGCTAGTCAACCAGATGTAGGCTTTGCAAATATCAGTCAAGCCTTACCATGCTCTGTAGATGCTGATCAAGCCAAGAAAGGAGCTTATAATCCCGTCCAAGCCAACATAGACGCTCCTAATCCTAGTAAAGCAAACACGGGCTTTGCAAATCTCAGTCTCGCCATGACACTCTCTGTAGATCCTAGTCAAGCCAAAATTGGACCTAATAATTCCGGTCAAGCCATGCCATGCCCTGTAAATGCTAATAAAGGCCCTAATAATCCCAGTCAAGACAAGACGGGCCTTATTAATCCTGGTCATTCCAAGACGGTCTCTGGTAATCCCGGGCAAGCCAAAAAAGGACCTAATAACGGAGGTCAAGCTAAAGAATGTCTTAATAATCCCAGCCTTGCCAAGACATGCCCTGGCAATCCAGGTCAAGACAAGTCAGTCGCTGGTAATCCAGGTCAAGCAAAGGAAGGTCCTAAAAATGCAGGTCATGCTAAGCTAGGCCCTAATAATCTCAGTCAAGCCAAGACATGCCCTAATAATCTCAGTCAAGCCATGACATGCCCTAATAATCTCAGTCAAGCCAAGACATGCCCTGGTGATCTCGGTCAATCCAAAAAGGGCTCTAATAATGCCGGTGAAGGTAATAAAGGCCCCAATAATTCTAGTCAAGCCAAGACGGCCCCTGGTAATCTCGGCCAAGCCAAGAAAGATCCTGCAAATGTCGGTCAAACCAAGACAACTGTGAATATCACTCAAGTCACTACAGGATTTGCTAAACCCAGTCAACACAAGACATGCCCTATTTCTAATCAAGCAGCTTTAAACAAGGTAACCTATATAATTTCTTATACAGAGTGTAAGAGTGAGTATCCACCAGAGTTATGCAGAGGCGTCCCTAGCCCATGTAGCGGCCGTGTGCAAACATTACTCTAGCGCCCCCTAGTAAGCGCGCGGTCAAATGGAATGGAAGCGGGCGGCGCTCGGCGCCCCCTAGGACCGCTGCGCCCGTGCGCAACGCACACCCTGCACCATAGTTAAAGACGCCTCTGGAGTTAGTGAGGTAGCGGAGCATTGTGTGAGAAATCCGCGAATAGGAAGTGATGTGAGTGCGAGGGTAGCAATGCTGGTGTGGATTTCATATATGGCATAGCTCTGGTAGATAATCACCCTACTGTGATATTTTAAAGTAAAAGTAACAAACTGTTTTATCTGTCAAACTAGCTTTAATATTAAATTTTGACTTTCAGGAAAATCAGAAGCGAGCGAGCTTGGAAAACACGATCCAGAACTTAGAAAGTAATTATATTATGACTACTATTTTATTCAGAGAATTCCAACTCTTGTGCAAAATCCTAACCCGATTCAATATTAATGATAAAAGACGCGAATTCTTCTGTATCGCTGAAGAAAAGATAAAATCTAGAATCGAAGCAATTCTAAAATATTCTAATTTTAATCGTAAAACTGCTTTGGATTGTTATAGAAGTATTTATTCGTTAGAAAGCAATGAGTTACTAGTGCTTGATATCTGCCGCGCTTTGAGCATTGACTTGCCAAATTGACTACATTTCAAAACGAAGTACTTGGTGAAATTATTGATCAATAACTAAGGGCCATAAGTATTTTTTCTATATTTGAAAAAAAAATCGCCGATTTAGTAGTGTTTATTTTATTACTTTACATTCGAGTAACATCCTGTGAGAGGACGAAATTAAAAAACAGACTTTCTGAATCGAATAAGTAATGTACACTTTTGAAATGTAGTTTTTTGTGCTTTATACTTCTAAATGTCGCTCGCATGCTGTGTTTACTTGTCATTTATCGAAACCTATACTTGATATTATTTGAGATGGCCGCATTGCATAAACGTAGCTAGTCCATTCAAAAAGTAACTCTACGGGCCACAAGTAGAAGATTCCAGTGACAATAGTATAAAAAGTCGGCCATATTAAATAATAATCTCAACCACACATGAAGCTTTTCAACTCAGCGACGTGCTACCAATTGAACGTAGAACCTCTTTGGCTTGAGGCGTTGTGAAGTGACATACGGGGGATGACTAAATACTCAAAGCCTTCTGAAATTTGTAACGTTTTGGCAAAAAACCGGACAGCTCTAATAACGTTCGTGCATTGATTACAGCAAACGAAATTTGACTAGTAATTGGGTCAATCAACTTTTTGTCTGACATTCTGTCCCTTAAGCGAGGAGACAACATTTGTCATCTATCACGCTAAGGAAATGCCATTGGTTTGCAAATAAAACAAAAACGTGTTTATTGTATTTAAACCCTATACATTATACAATCATAGTTTTAAAGAGTGACCCAAAAGCATGGAAAAATAGTTGATCGGTCCATTTATTAAGTTGATGAAGAGACTTGAATGATCTGAATAGGTATAGTACTCGCTGCACGTCGGAATAGGATGCCGGCTGTTGCGGTTTCCCTCGCACTTGCCTGCCATAATAGGTGTGATAGAGAACGGAACAAATGTCCTTCTGGGCAACATTCTATTGCTCCGCGTGCAGCCAGTTTACTACTAGGGTAAATCGTCGATAACAGACCACTTAAGAAATCTTTCGGTTACTAGCCACCATTTTGTACTGATCCTGTTATAAAGAATCAAGGAATACTTCGTGCCGCCCACCATATAAACATGTGGACAGGGAACTTTGCATCATGCCATTTAGAACAAAGAGTTGAATGTATTTTGCTCTAAAATTGTATGAAACATAATAGATTCTATACTTTAGATGTGTTATAATATGTCTAAAATCCATTGTGTACATTTTTTTACGATATAATTTCGTTCAAAAATACTAACATATTCTTTGCTTTCTACATATTTTTGGGTAATGGTTGGTTGGTTGGGGGTGGCCGGTAATAGGCAATAATGTCTCCGCTTTGCAGTGAATGACATTGCTTAACTGTAGGTTCGTACGATAGCGATGTTGTGGTGATTTTGTCACCTAGTGGCAAAGTTGCTAGTAGTTGCAAGCGGAAGAAGAGATGTCGGAAACGAAAGAGTGCCGGTAAAACATAACCCAGACCCATACATGGCCATCGGGATATTCATGCATTACTATTGGACGATAATTGAACCATTTTATGAAAACGATTTGATACTTAGAACCAAGTAAAATAAATCATCATCGTCTAAACCCAAGACAGGTCTCGAATCTGTGCACATGTATTGCCGGTACAGCGCTCTTCCTACTGAGCGACTCAATGTTTTGTAGTCCTTTGTTCTCTGTGTCAAATCGTTTCAAATTTGATCGTAGTAACTTCCACGTAAAATTTACACGAAGCAAAACTATCCAATTTGTTTCGTTAAGGAGAAATATATGACAATTGTACACTTATCTCAAAACTTTAAAAACTTATCTCTACGCAAATAAGGTTTTTCCCCCTATTTTTTACATTTCCGATTCTTTACTCTTACTTTTTTGCGCATGCTTGCATGAACGTTACGGAATGGAAAAATAGAAGTCGTATAGGTAGTGTTAGGAATTTCAAAATACTAAGTATGAAACTCAAGTTTACAACTTTTCATAAAATAGCCCAATTATAAGTCGTAATTATTGTAGTAACATACGTATTTTGTCTACCTGCAACCAACCCATTTTTAAAGTATCTAAAAACTATGTATTTACATCATTTGACCACAATCATAGCACTCGCACATTACATCCTTTCATTTAGCTTAGCTTTAGTTGCTATGTATCTGTAAAATAGATTAAAGATGAAGAAAACTAAACAGTCATCGTTTTAGGTAAAGTTGAAGAAAATCCTGCGAAAGGCAAGAATAGTCCTGAGGACTCTAAAGATAAAGTTAATATAGACGCTATTGAAGATAACGATAACAATTTGAAAGTCACAGCTATCACTATATTGACAACATTAAATGAGCTAATTGGTAAATCATATGGCAGTGATACAGAAGTGGAGGAACCAAATGAAATTAAAAAGGAAACTGAAATTGAAGAAGTCAATCTCGATGAATCATCCCTACAGCTCCCTGATGGTCCTCGAGTTACCGCTATTACCATTATGACATCAGATGCCGAATTGTTCTCCCTAGGTCAAGAAGATCGTAAAGAAATCGACGAAATAAAAAATGAATCTGACGTCTATTATGACGCTGAAGATAATTTGGTGAACGACATACAAAGAGCTTTTGATGATGCATCTTTTTGCATTGGTATGCAAAGTGAACGTAACGAGCAAAATAATAGTGTTAACTCAGAACTATTCAGTGGCGTGAATAATTCTGAACAATTTAGTAGCAAAGCAGCGGGTGTACCTCAGGATAGCAGAACAGGGCAAGATGACGAGGAAACTATAGAGTCAATAGTCAAATATGTCGCATCTATGTATTAAAACCTGACCAGCTAGTGGACACCACTGCATCGGCACTGCACTGCATTGCTCTGAATAGTTAAATGGACGCAATTTAACTATTCAGAGCAATGACGCGTAAATGCAGTATCCAAGAGGCAACCGGACTCGCGGTATTTGAGCTACCGAAGTGTTCTAAAACCGGTCTGTGCAACCCGAACTGAGCCAACTTAAACTTTGTATCTTTACTTAAAAAATGACTTGGAAAGAAAGACGTTTTAACAGGGGCACCTTTTGGATTTAATTCAGTTGACATTATGTTAACAGACTTAAAAAAGAAAGACCGTTTGACAGCGCACCGTTTACATTTAATTCAATTGACGTGTTAACCGACTTAAAAAGAAATACATGACGCAACCATTTTGAAACCGGTTTACTGCGTTTCAAACTGGTCCCGAAGTTGCTCTTGCGTTTTACCGTTTGTTTTGGGCCTTAGTTATTACTTATTATTGAAACAAAGACTTACTCCTTACTTCCTTATTATTGAAACTAACTAATCACCGTGAAAAATTATCTGCCTAGCAGGCATTCTTTCCCTTCTGCCTTTCGCGGACGGGATATACTGCTTACTAAATAAGCCAGTTACCCGCAAATGTTGCCATGTGTTTTTGCTATTGAATTTTATAGGGTCATTGTACCGGTTACGCGACGAGCTTCAGTTAGCGACCACCTGTCAAGACTGTCAACATCGTGAGGAAGCCGGTCTAAATAATCCCAATAAAGTCTTGTTTTCCCTCTGGTTTGGAAGGTCAGATGGCAATCGCTTCGTAAAACAAGTGCCTGTGCCAAATCTTGGACATCTAATTCCAAAGTGGATCCCGGGCTCCTTTATGGGCACAACCGCGAACAAGGCGGATGATGATGAACATTTTTAAAGACTCTAGTGTATGCAATCTATCTGGTAGTTATTTAACAGGAGTCTACTAAAAAAATAAGGAAGCATCCTTCATTCCACCAACACATTAGAGTGTTCTCTTACCAGGACACTAGGTGGTCGCAAACCGATATACTAATTTTGGTGGTCGCTAACTGGTGCAATGACCCTATTTTATTTAAACATATCATCTCCATAACTGTGTGAGAACTTTGAAGTCTGAATGTTTAAGTGTAAATATAGATAGATAGATTATAGAGAGCAGATAAACTATTATAGTTAGTGTTTTTTTTACCAAAGATAACATTATATACACTAGTATATATATATATATATTCAGTACAAAAAAAAATAGTAATTGCTGTTTAAAGAAATCCCAAAAAAACCTTACCGTGCGGGCACCTCAGCGTGTAGTAAGGTTTGCGCACGGCACGCCTCCCCTCCCTCGGCCCCGCCCCGCTCCGCGCGGTACTGCTGAATGCCCAGTAACCACGCTGTACGGATAATTATTTTGGGATAGACAATATATAATTTAAAAAATACCTACCAGTTTTTTTTTTTAAATTGAGTCTATTAGACCAAATGCCTACAAAAAATTTGGACACTGATTAAAATGTCACCCTGTATAATAACTGACTGTTATTTGAGCTTATTATTTGTAAGAGAAAGACACTTTAACTATGTTATATTGATATGTATACTTACTCAATAAATAAGATGTAAAACGTTTTATACCTAACAACTTGTCACAACAACCGCCGAAGTGAATGAATTTAAAGCTCCTCTCTTTCCTTCTTATGGCTGGGTCTCTAGGTTGAGTCAAATTGTTAGATGTGTAATGGCCTTAAGTTGTTTAAGACGTACGAAACCACCGTACCTTAGAATATAAATAAACGATTGTTCGTAAAAATACGTTTTCACACCTTTCATTCAGAAAAGTAAGTTTTGCTCCACGACGAGAGGGATCAAAATGCTACTTTTCTGTTCAAGCTACTTTTTTAATTTATTCATTGGCATTGGAGCATTTGTACGCAATGTGCCAATTGAACACAGATCTTAATAAAATAATCGATAGTAATTTCATCGTAATCGATTAAAAACGAACATATTTGAAGTTTTAACTTTAACAACGTTATATGAAAATGTATGAATTTTTCGTAATAATCAAAAATTAGTAATAAAAATTAAGAAAATTTGTTAAAACTTGTTAAATAATTTTAATAACATCTTTTTTAAATATCTTCATAGTGATTCATGAAAAATAGTATGTGTCACTCGGTAGCAAAATTATCTTCGTCTCGGGCGTTAACACTTGTATCCCTCACTACGCTCAGGATCCTACGTTAGAATCCCTCGCTTCGCTCAGGATTCTATTGTAGGATCCCTCGCTTCATTCAGGATACAATACACCGCCCTCGCCGTAAATATACTATTTTGCTCCCTTGTGACACAAATAACTATTGCTACCTTAAGGGACCACCCAAGGGAACCTATAAGGGACGGAAAGCCTAAGAATAAGTAACAACTGCTCTTTTAATGGCTGATTGCTTACCATAAAAACCCTATTTCATTTGGGCGGGTAGGTAATGGTTCATTTGCCGCAGTACACTAGTACAGTTACGGCAAATAAATAAAAGTGGAATTATAACTAGGAATACGATTGATGTATCCATTTTTGTCACACTTATTGAGATTTGTATATTACCATCTCGCTCGGTCATGCTCGGCATATAGCTCCTTTGTAGATAATCAGATATCCACAACTCTAACCGTACCCACTACCAAGCAAGCTTCCAAAGTCAGGTTATCGGATCGGAGCACGAATAGGCCGTATGTACGCTCCTCGGATGTGCGACCTCCCGGCCAACCTCCGAGAGAATCATCACACATGAGCCTTATCGTAATGTGATAGTTGGTCTAATGGTGGGTACACACAGCAAACGAACGTTCAACGAACGCGAAGCATTTACATGACAGCTATTTGTTAGAGTGAGATACATAGCCGTTGTGTACCCACCATCAGTGTTTCTGAGAATTTTTATTTCAATATGAACAGTAAGCGTTATAATACAGTATATTTATTCCGATACATAGCCGTTCGTTGGCTTGGTGTCTACCCACCATCAGTGTTTCTGAGAACTTTTATTTCAATATGAACAGTAAGCGTTATAATACAGTATATTTATTCCGATACATAGCCGTTCGTTGGCTTGGTGTGTACCCACCATCGGTGTTTCTGAGTATTTTTATTTCAATATGAACAGTAAGCGTTATAATACAGTATATTTATTCCGATACATAACCGTTCGTTGGCTTGGTGTGTACCCACCGTTTTATCATCAAATTGTCGACACTCACTTCGTCGAATTTCACTTCAAAGTCAACGTTTCATGTATTTTCATTTCGTCGACAATTCAGTTCGTGGAATGGTCACTACAATTAATTTTAAATCGTGTATTTTTACTTGTCGGATGTTTCATTAAATAGATGAATTATTTCGTGGAAAACGTTTTGTGATTTATTATTTCAAGTATTTTTAATTAACATACAAATTATTACAAGGAGTATTATTTAAAAATAAAATAGTTAACAAACACAGCAGGGACCCGCCCGGTATCCCCTTCGAGGGTTTTTGAAAGAGTTTTTCGTAATGCTTTGCTTACCAAAGCCGATGCTCATCAATACCCATTCATTTGGCTTTTAAAGTGCTTTCAATACGATTAAGCGCTTCAACCCTTTAAAAAGCGCTTAAAAAAGCCTTTCGAAAGGGTTTTTCATTTATTTATTTATTTATTGAAAAAACAGGTTACATAACATTATAGTGTAAGCACCAATGCGTCATGAACCGAACAATGTTTATTTAGACGGCGAAACGGCGTGGCCCCGTTGCGTCGACATCTCGGGTGTTGGATTTGGTAGGTTGCCCCGGAACCGACGAAACACGACACCTTTCGGCCAGAAATCAGCACACGCGATGGTCTCCTGGAGCGGCCGCGGCACGCGCACTACAAAAGAGCTGAAGTGCACGTAGTGCCGGGACCGCAGCTGGTGCACCCTCAGCGAGTAGCCGGTTTTCTGGTGAACATACTGCGTCACTTCTTCAGCGGTGGCAGTGTGATGCAGGCGCGACACGTACAGCGCCTTGCTCGGTGTGGAGACCCGCAGTAGCGGTAGCGCCCCGTAAGGGAAGCCCTTCATACGGCTAAGTAAAATCAATGAGTTTACAATCAATAAAGGACAGCAAGTGATTTGGGCTAAATTAAACGAACGACTAACCCGTTCAAAGGCTTTTTTCTGGGAAGGGGTGGGCGGTTCCCTGATACACAGTTATCTATGGCAATTATTTTAACCTAACCTAAACGTTACCAAACCGCCAGCGTGTCGACGTCACCCCGCTTCGCGGGGTGCCTATTTCCGCTCTGAGGGACACAAGTGAACCCTAACCTAACCTACTTATAATTTATAATACAATTATTGTTGCCGTTGTATGTTTTTTACTGCGGGGGGCTTGGCCCCCCGTGCCCCCTATACCTATACTTGTCTAGTTGAACCCCTGTAATCAGTTATTGTTTGTTTTTGTAATGTTGTAATAAAATTTCGAACAAATGAAATTCGTTGTTTTGTTATTCTGCCATTTAAAAATTATACAAAATAAATCATTTGCCAAATAATATTCCCTGAACAATTATTCCATGAAATGATAAAAATTGGAATGATCTGGTCATGAAATAAAATTACACCAAACAATAATTCGTGAACTAAATGTTACTTGAAACGTTTTCGATGAAGTAAAATTCGATGAAAAGTTTGTCGACAAAACAAGGGACACCCGTACCCACCATCGGTGTTTCTGAGAATTTTTATTTCAATATGAACAGTAAGCGTTATAATAACGTATACACAGATTCACGCAAAATAGGCACACTGGATGTCGACTTGCGGAAAACGCCCAGTAAAACTAACTAACTAACTAACGTATACAGGGTGGAATTTCATAAAGTGTACATAGTAAAAGGAAAAAAAATCAGCCAATTTTATCGGTGAAACGGAGTAATTTTTTTTCTTGTCATTCGTTTCTTTTTTACAGAATTTTTAACATTTTAGTAAACGCTCGGGTAGTACACCTAATTCAGACGGTATAACTTTTGATCCAAAGGTCCTAAAAAAAAAAAAAAAAATGCTGCGTATTACCAAGAGACAGGTTAATTATTATTAATAACAATTGAAAGAAAAAAGCCGCAAAAAAAAATATTGTTTTTGAAAAATGGCTACAAAAATTACTAATTTTAAAAGAAAAACACAATTTCCTGAAAAAAAACGCAGATTTAGTAACTGTTTTTTTACTTAATATTAATCCTCACTTAATGTCGATTCGAAAACCGTTTTCAAATTGTCTCAGACTTTGAAAAATACCACGCAAATGGGTACGTAAATCAAACCATAATTTTATCAATAGTTCTAAAAATTGGTGGTTGTTTTTCAATTGTTATTAATAATTATTAACCTGCCCCTTGGTAATACGCAGCATTTTTTATTTTTATTTTAGGATCATTGGATCAAAAGATATACCGTCTGAATTAGGTGTGCTACCCGGGTGTTTACTAAAATGTTAAAAATTCTGTAAAAAAAAACGAATGACCAGAAAAAAAAAATTACACCGTTTCACCGATAAAATTGGCTGATTTTTTTTTCCTTTTATTATGTACACTTTATGAAATTACACCCTGTATTTATTCCGATACATAGCCGTTCGTTGGCTTGGTGTGTACCCACCATCAGTGTTTCTGAGAATCTTTATTTCAATATGAACAGTAAGCGTTATAATCAGGGCCCGTAATTTTCATGCCGATGACATCAATTTGACGTCACGCTCCATATAGGGTGATCCCAAATAGATTTATTGTAAATTATTAATCATTAGTCGTCAATCATTTTAATCATGTACAAATGATTTCAAAAGTATTCTATTTACACGAGGAATAAATAATACTTACTTGTTACGTGAAACGTAAACAAAACTATTTGATTTGTTTTTATACATACATTTTATTAAATAGTTTTGTTAACACATTTCCATAATTGTAATTATGGAAATGTGTTAACAATTCTAACTATAGAAAAACATAAACGTAGAAAACAGAATTCCTCTCTAACGTAAAGCACGCTATCCTTCTTGCATTAATTCCCATGCAAAGAAAATCTAAGTCATCTTTGCGTTCATACGTAATGCAATATTCATAAAAACCCTTTTGTTTTGTACTTAATCGTATTTTGGTTTGTTTTGTCACACATTTGGTTAATTTTTCCAACTTTAGAATTGATGGACACATTTTTCTAAATTTTCTGAATGATTTCTAAATGATTGACGACATGTTTTCTAAATGATTGACGACTAATGATTAATAATTTACAATAAAATTATTTGGGATCACCCTATATGGAGCGTGACGTCAAATTGATGTTACGGGCCCTGGTTATAATACAGTATATTTATTCCGACTTTATTTGGGTTGGCCGAATTGAGTCCAAGGCCGAATTCAATCTCAACATGATCTCAACCATAAGTTTCATCTTACATGTCAGTTTTGTGACCAAACGTATACATTTGTCATTAGCCCAGCTATCGTCACGTTATATTCACGCGGCGGACTGTCAGTCCGCCAATTTCGAGTTCAAAGATATGTATACACCCTTATTCCATTTGTAATAAAGCGAAAAATGTACATATCTTTGACGTCGACTGGACATGTGGAGGCAGCGGCACCTATTGACCGGCAGTTTGTCACAGTTTTGTGACGATGACGTAACAACTATCCGTTAGTGGTATAGTAAACAGCAAAAGTAGATGAACATTCAGTACCTTGTCACTTTCACTACTTTAACGCGTCCCAACCGTCGCAGTATTGTTACGCTTAGTGCGACAAAGTACTAAAATTATAACATCTATATTTGGTGTTGACTGTACCGAGATGATTCGTTACAAGTAGGTATTAAGTTAGTCTTACCAGGCTTTGCTTATTCTCTGTAGTGATTCTTAGGTATGTGTGATAAATAAATATATATATATTTGTACATTCATTGTTTTGTTTCTAAATATTTTGTTTGTTTAATAGAATACTCTATTGTTACGGTAAAGCAACGGTAGCCTAGCGGTTAAGGCAAGCGGATGTCAAGTGGCGGTCCTTGGTTCGATTTCCGGCTCGTACCAATGAGTTTAATTCGGAACTTTTATACGGAATATTTACCGTTAGCTTTTCGGTGAACGAAAACATCGTGAGGAAACCGGTTTAATTCCAATAAGATCTAGATTTTCCTCTGGGGGCTCCTTTAGGGAGCTTAACTTTTTTTCTGACATTTTTATGGAGGGTACTGAAGCACTTACGCATGGACCACTTATGCACACATATTTACCGTTAGGTTTTCGGTGAAGGAAAATCATCGAGAGGATACCTGCATCTTACATCTGCGAATAAATTCCACGGTTTATGTGAAGTCCCCAACACGCACTGGGCCATCGTGGGGACTACTGCCCGTACCCTCTCATCCATGAGAGGAGGCCTGTGCCCAGCAGTGGGACGTATATAGGCTGATTAATTATGTAATGTACCTATATCCTTTTGAAAGCGCAGGGGTCGAGGTGTAATTTTTTTCTTTTTACTTGACAGGTGACATATTGATGCTGGTGTCTGATGGTAGCAGTTACCAAAATCAATCAATATCATTTATTAGCCAGCACACAGTTTGATATATTATAATAATAGATTTCAATAATGGTGGGTACGCACCAAGCCAACGAACGGCTATGTTTTTTTTTTATTGTTTGACATGAAAGTATAAAATATGTGTACCGTAATTACATCATTTCGCCAAACTGCGGAGCAGTTTGTTGGCGATGAGCTCGCTCGTTCTGCGACAAAAGTAGGTAAACATTGAAATTGCACTGCACTACCGGCCCGACGTAGCCCATTCATAACTCATAACTGATAGTGATAACATATTTTCCATTAAGTGCAATTAAGATGTATCTCTCTCTAACAAATAGCTGTCACATAAATGCTTCGCGTTCGTTGGTCGTTCGTTTGCTCAGTGTGTACCCACCATAATATTTCAGTTACAGCACATTATTGTATTCAGCCCACATACAGGCATGCGAATGTCTTGAGTTTCATTATATAGGTAGGGTAGCTAAGGTAGCCAACAATGAACTACCAAAAATACGTAGGTACCTTAACAACTCAGTCTTAAGTAAGTATCTTTATTCGCATAAACGCAAACTTATCTTCATTAATGTGAAAGTATTAAAATATTTTATATACCGGATTATTTGTTATTTATCTCGCTTTCATTTTGGATCAATGTTTTTAAACCCCAATCGAAGACAAAGGATAATATTTTTTCTAGAAGATGACAAATGGCTCACTGTGTACAACCTATGGAGCTACCTGCGTTTGTATGGAGAGCCATATATGCCCACGGCGGCACGGTGCAACACAGTAAGGGATAAATTAAAAGCTAGCAACACACGAATGTCACGCTGAGAAATAAAATGTGTTCAGATATCACAAAAACATATATTATTAAATAATTTTAAGAAAATACACACGTATTTGATTAGGGTTTGAGTGATTTTTCCACAAGTAATTAACATATCTTACTTGATCAATGTATGTGCATTTATCAGTCGCTGAGTTATGAAGTAAAAAATGTAGACTGAGACTGAAATTGGCTGAGAAAGTGGAGGTATCAAAATGTAAATGTTTTGACATTTGTAATTGTTTCAAGTCGATGCTCGAAATGCTCGGATCTCGATGCTAGCTACATATTAGTAATCTGTGATCTCGATGCTTGATCATTGATGTTACACGACATTGGAAATACAAATAGTGTTACTAATTGCTATAAAATAAGTTTTTCTCTGTACAATTTCATAGTCTCGTGAAAATGGCCACAAACATAATTGTGATGGGCCTTCCCGGCGACGTAAGTATTTTACACAATCACAAATTGTTGTAGGTACTTATTATTACCGATCAATAATCATTTAAAACGTTTCTTATCTCTTCAGCTGAAATTCACGAAACTTCTTAACAAGTTCCGAGCCTATTTCAGAAGGTTAAACATAAAAATGTTTTGGATACGCGATGCCGTCGAAACTGAGCGCGGTCAACAAGTTACTATCGAGTTAGTGAATATCGCGGATGCCAAGAAGGCACAGAATTTTCTGAATACCAAGCCGTTTGTGCATGAAATGAGCGAGTATCCGATGGACGTGCATTTGGAGTCTTCGGATGGCCATTTTCGGAACCGGAACGAGGATTATGAAAGGCGCCCTCGAGAGAGGCCGGCGAAGCGGAATAGGCCCCGGTCTCGGAGCCCGAACTACAGACAGGAGGCGTCTAAACTTGATGTAAGTCCTACATTGCTTAACCGCTTCTGTGTATATAGTCTGGCGCTACTTCAAGTTGATATTGTGTGATGTCAATGTATGTTGGCTGAGTATAATTATCTTGATACAATACAAATACTATTTATTGCTCACCAAAAACAGTACATAATAGAAAAACAGAGTTAAATTATGATTATGAATGATAGAGAAGAGGTGGTCTTATTGCTGAAAGTGTCTTTCAGCCAACCTTTGGATGGTGGAGATTATGCAAAAAATGATATATGATTGATACTTGCACATTTATAATGAAACTGGCTGTGATGAAACTTGAATTAGCTGTCATGCCTCGGCCAAGCATGCCTAAAAAAAAAAAAAAATTAAGCTGTTTATTGTTGTTTTTTGCTGTTTTCCTCATCGTCTGAATGTGCTTTGTCAGTGTAGTGTAGACATTGGCAAACAGAATGTCAAGGTTGTGGTTGCAGGGTGCATACTCGGCCGCACACCTTCCCTGAGCTGTTTGTTGTTGGCTTTGCTGGCATCAAAGAGGCTGCGGGGCGATTATTGTATTGTGGTTACACAGTGGTACATACAAGTATATTATATATTTTAGGTAAATAGGCATGCATATACATAGTAGGAATGGATAACCGGTGTGGTTACGCGCTAATGCGCCTCGGCTCACTTGTGATGCCTCTTTAAGAAATATTTGCACAAGATTAGATACGATATAATTATCATTTATAACAGTAACTAACAATACTACTTATACTTAACTAAAATAAATGGTCTCCCCGCGGCATGGTGCCGAAGATGCTGGCAGCATTTCCCCGCTGTATTGCAATACTTATGCATTGAGCGAGGAAGCCGCCAGCTCTTGGGTCCCCGGTGGTGTCGGCTAATTTTTTGAAATATTTCTTTGAAAAGATTGAGGGCGCTGGGACCCCACGGACCAAGGGTTTGGGAGATTAGATTAGATTAGAAAATAAAAAAAACTAGTTAACTACTGTCAAAATTATATTATGTGATCCTAGTTAATAGTGTTTACTTCTAATATTAAGTGTATGTACAAATTTCAAACACAATCTTTGTATTGTTCATGAATAAATGTTGAATTGAAATTGAATTGAATTTATAATATTATATTAGTACAGATGGGTCATATTGATTCAATACAAGTAATCCCCAGAAAAAAATAAGTTAATTCATTTGTTTGTCTGTAGTTCCCTTGTTTTAATCAGCTACATCTCCCTTCCAGATGGAGATAGAGTTACTAAGAAAGCAGAGGCAGGTGATAGAAGAAGAAAGAAGATTGCTGGTGGAGCAGAAGAAATTGGAGATGATCAGGGTTTGGACAATATTCTTGGGTTCTTTGATAATTTAAAAAAGTTCTAACCATTTACAGGAACTAAATAGTACATCATTGTAATATTGTACTTAACATGTTCACAGAATGGCATTTGTGTAAGGCTGTCAAAATTGTAATTTTTTTTGAACAATGTCTGCTTTTGTGTTTTTTGTGTTAACTTTAACACAAAATGTGTGTAACACTCTATACAAAATGTATGTTGCACACAATACAAAACGTAACAGAAAAGCCGAATTAGTTTAAAAAAGAACAGTGAATTTTAGATGCCTTACCCATTTGAGTAATCTTTTGTTTTGGGCGAGTTGCATCAACTTACGATTATGGACCGATCAAGGTTAAATTATATGGCGCTGTCAGCTGTCATACACCCTAAGGTTGGGTTGCACCAAACCATCTGTAATCGAAATTGGTGTTCATTAAAATCTGAATGTATGGAAATTTTGACGAGTTTCTATGGAGTGACAGCTGATGGCGCCATATTTAACGTTGATTGGTGATCATATGAACTCTATGACATGCAGTGTCACTCAGCAGTCGCAGCGGATAGGTAACTTTTGTGGGAGAAATGAGCTCATACGACTAAAGCCCCAGATTCACAATTGTCTTGAATTTTCACAGGAATATGGGCCGAGCGCCGCGCGAGAGTTCGATCACTTCGATGATTTCGAACCTCCACGCAAAAAACGCCAGCCCGAACCTGTGGCCAAAAGACCACGCCAAAGGTCTCCTCAATTCGCCAAAATTCCCAAAACAACCCGCCCCAAAGGCTTACCAGTGTTCTTCCAACCATGCAAAAGGCTCATTGGCCAAATGAAAGCTCACATCGAAAAGGGAACCACCCCCGAGGAAGCTGCAATACTTATTAAGCTAATCAGAGCTGCTATAAGGAAGGAACTGGCTATAACTTTGGAGGACAAAGCTTTTATCCCAACAGTGGAAATAGTGAAGCTTTACAGAGAGAGTCATCCGGTAGAGGAAGATGAAGCTTTTGTAGGAAAAGTTCTGGCTAAAATAAGAGCAAGTTGTCTTACTACTGAAATAAAAGTTGAGAAAGACGATGTCATCCTAAAGGAGATAAAAAAAGAAGTGTCTGACATTGAAACTGATGGTAAAAGCAATGAAAAAGAAACTGTTACCACAGCCAATGAAAATGATAAGAATGACGCTAAAGACAATGAAAATGATGCTAAGGCTAAAGATAATGTTGCAGAAGTAGCTGATAATCAAACAGCGACAAAGGATTCTGGAATTGGAGAAAATGAAACAGGTACACTGAAACTTAACCGGCTGCACTTTTTGAAATCACTGAAACTGTGAGAATTTCTGTTTAAAAGCAGCAGAAGTTAAGTAACAGTTGAACTGCCAGTAAATGTAAAGAACTTCTATAAGTATGGATGGTTAATCATCCAATTTAAAAGGAAGGTTTTTTCATAATTTGGCTTCATCAAATAGGCGTTACGACAGTTTTATTTTATGACCAATGAGGAGTCAGTGGTCTTTCAACCAGGGTTGCTAATTTATACTTTTCAAATTGTATCAGGTAGATTTTTATCGTATAAACAAATTAGATACAGAGGGGCTCTGGATAAGTCGCTCACAGAGGGACTCCTGTCTCGCTCGCACTGTGGAAATTAGATAGAGCAGACTAGATTTCCTTGCGTCGCTGCGTCAGTTATTGCCGATATTTGCTGATATTTCTGGGGCCAGTTTTGTAAGTCATACAGAATAGCTGTTTCTTTAGAAAGATCCTATGAATTCGTGAAATTTTTTGCACGTTTTTCTGTTTGGTGTTCTAGTCTCATTCAGTATCACCTAGATATTTAGCCCCAGAAATACCCAATTCATTCCGACTGTACAAAACACAATATCTACAGTCTCTATTTTCTTTTGTAGATGCAGCAGTCCCAGCAGTTGACTTGAAAACAGAATCAAACGGGTCTCAAGATCTGAATAATACTGCTGGAAAATTGGACGAGGAAAAGACGAAGGCTAACGATATATCTCAAGAGCTGGAGAATGTTTCTGCTGGTAACTTGTCCGAGGACGTGAAGATAAAGACTAATGATGACACTTTAGGATTTGATGAGACAGAGGATGCTTTACTAGACGGACCAGAAAAGGGTGAAGGTGAGAATAGCTTTCTATTCTTGAAACCATAATTAGATTTCAAAATAAAATAACCTTAAAATTGGCATTAAAATTAAAAAAAAACCGACACTGGCAAACTTACACTCTTCGAAATATAATAATAATAATTTTTTAATGGCAATTTTAACCCTTTTCCAGGCCATTAGTTGAATAATAACAATCTAATGTCAGTCTTACTTATTGAAATTAAGACACAAGTTTGACAATGCGTATGTGGTCGATATATCGCCTCTGCCTGGAAAAGGTTTAACGTTATGTTTTTGGAATCTAATTATGGTTTCAAGTATATTAACTTGCAATGTATGTATCCGACTATGTAACTGTTTGTTCAAGCGGAATCTTGCGACTCAATTTTGAAACAGATCTTCAACCGAATAAGCTGGAATGTTGGGTAAAGGTATAGTTTGGATGACAGTTCAATATATTATTCATCGAGCTGATCTGATGATGGAGACAGTAGGTGGCCATGGTGGCATGCCATAAATTCAGTACTTAACCGACTTAACCCCGTTGAGTTTGGGCTCGTTAGAATCTCAATGAGTAGATGATGATGGTATACAGAAAAGTACAGCCCACTTTCATTGTGCCCGAAAGAAGCCTGGGGTCTGCTTTGACACATAATCCCAAGATTTGGCATAGACATACCCTAGTTTTACGAAAGCAACTGCCATCTGGCCCCTGTTTCACCAAGTTGACAATTGTCATCTGTCACTAAAGTTAAGGTGGTTGCTAGGTTACTTCTGTAACCAGCAATGTACGGAGAATTGTCGTCATCAGGTGACAATTGTCAAGTTGGTGAAATAGGGGCCTGACCTTCCAACGCAGAGGGAAAACTAGACCTTAGGATTAGACCGGTTTCCTGACGATGTTTTCTTTCGCCGAAAAGCTAACGGTAAATATTCCGTGCATAAGTTCCAAAAAACTCATTGGTACGAGTCGGGATTCGAAACCACGACCACCGCTTGACTGCCGCATGCCGCAACCACCTACCGTAGCTTTTTAAAATAGTAATGTAATAATTTTTATTATTTTCAGATTGGGTTGAAGATTGGAACGCTGAAGAAGAAAAAGTGCAATAATATAATCCTAGGGAACAGAGATGTAAAAGAAATAAATAAAATGTGAATGCATATTTATTTCGTTTATTTTACACAAGTATTCATCATTTTGTCGATCATTTATGCTAAAAGTACCTACCACACCACGCGTTTGTGGAACAAAATACTTTTCTTATAAACCGATACAAGTAATTACCTAATCTTACAGTATACAATTATTTAGTTAGTTATACGAAATCTAGGTACCCATTCTGTTAAAACATGATAACAGCGATTGGTAAAGTGCCTAATCATTTATACGTGATTTCTTTGCCATTTTTATAGATAATAGTACGGAACCCTCCGACTCGCACTTGGCCGGTTTTTAAAGGTCTAGCCAGACCATCAAAACCGCGAGCAGTGGACGAGGGGTGAGACCCTTGCCCAGCAGTGGGACACATCAGGCTCTATACAACGTGTTTTTTTAACCGTCTGAGCCGAAGCCCACTTAAAGTATCCAAAACGTACTAATCATTCGTGAAGAAAAAATGTATTAGTTAAGTTTTTAGTAATAAAAGATAATTCAGTTTGCAAAATCCTGTATGGCGCGCGGTGCGAAGTACATTCACCCGGTTAGAGTTCGTACCTATATACAAAATATGGCGGCTAGCGGTCACTCGGCTGGATGATAAAAATTAATATTAATAAAAAAAAACGATATTCATACATACAAGAAAACCTCAAAAAACTTTCAAGTTCTTTGTAATGTATACATTAAATGGGCTTCGGCTCTAAGACAGTTAAAAAAACATTCTGTATAATGATAATAATGAACCTCAACTTAAATTATTTTGTACCAACCAGCAGTAACGTCTGCTAACGAAAAATGGAAAATCATCAATTTCAAATACAATTCAGTTGGTATGACTTACTTTAATTCAAATTATATATACTACTACCATAAAAGTAGACAAGAATTAAAAGTCCTCCAAATCCTCCTCATTAATGTTGCCAATATTAATGTCCTCCCCAAAACCCTCCGCTGCAAACTCTTCGTCCTCTGGTTCCACAAAATCTTCTGTATTCTCCACAATTTCCTCTTTTATTTCAGAATCTTTTATGTCCCCATCATCGACGATATCATCATTGTCCTCGATGTCCCCATTGTCCTCGATGTCCTCATTATCTGTCTCAAAATCTGCCACGTCCTCAAACTCTGCTAGACCGGTGTCTGGTTCCATCTGTTCGTGTATAAAACGTTGACGCATTGCCTTGATCTGATTTCTCGATATCTTCGGCGGGGGCCCGGTGAGATGCAATGCTTTGAAGGTTACGGGAATGCCGTCTGTATACAAAAAAAAACTTATATTTAATTCAATTTGTTTACACCAATAATATAAAGATAAAGAATTGTTTGTTTGTATTGAATAGGCTCCGAAACTGCTGCACCGATTTGAAAAATTCTTTTACGTGACACCTGGCCACAATACGAGTTTTACTGCACGCTGTGCGTACAGGAAAACTCGCATTGTGGCCAGATGAAGACGTAAAATTTTGTACTCAACACGGGCGGTAATTCGTTAAGCCCCAGAGCGCATATTTATGGCCCTCACCTTCGGTTCGGGCCACAAACACCTGCGATCTGGGGCATTCACGAACTCACCGCCCTAGTTACGTAATGTACTATTACAGTACATATGGTGCTACTTTCCAACAAGAGAAAAGAACACTTTCCGTGCATATGTCGAAACTTTAAAGAGCCATATGTACAGTAAAATGTTGTATCCACGTCCCCCCTTCCATTCGATCGTGTTCGTGTTTTAATTTATCATCACTCGTTGCGAATTTCCTATTTTCGGCACTTGTATCGTAAATAACTATTACCATTAGAAGCCGACATTATCTACTGCTACTTTTGACCGCGGGAAAAATCATCTGCCTGGCCTTTTTAGATGGTTTTATGCTATATTTTATCCCGCGGGCGAAGCCGAGTGGGCAGCTGGTATCCATACTATATTAATATTATAAATGCGAAAGTGTGTCTGTCTGTCGGTCTGTTACCTCTTCACGCTTAAACCGCTGAACCGATTTAGGTGAAATTCGGTATAGAGATAGTCCCGGGGAAGGACATAGGATAATATTTATCTCGGATAGATTTAGATTTAGATTTATTTATTTCATAATATACAATTTACAATATAAATTAAAGCTAGCTTGATATCAATATATCATCGCCCAAGGGGGTTAAATGTGCGGTGAAAGTTTGTATGGAGCTACGATATAAAATAAATAAATATTACAGCAACTGCCCGTTGTAGTTTTAAATAATAAATAACTTTCTATGTAAATAAATATTAGGGGACAATCTTACACAAATCGACCTAGTCCCAAACTAAGCAAAGCTTGTACTATAGGTACTAGACGACGATAAACATACTTATATAGATAAATAAATATTTAAATACGTAGAAAACATCTATGACTCAGGAACAAATATTCGTGCTCATCACACAAATAAATGCCCTTACCGGGATTCGAACCCAGGACCTCTTGCTTCGTAGGCAGGGTCACTACCAACTAGGCTAAAGCGGTCGTCAAACGAGTAAACGAGTGATGTAAACGAGTTCCAAGCGGACAGAGTCGCGGCCAGAAGATAGTAGGTTATATTTTATCCCGCGGACGAAGCCGAGTCGGCAGCTAGTATAGAATAATAAGAACTCACCAATAGCGTCATGCTCGATGCGGCACAAATTATCGAAGTCCTGGAACCGCGTCAGGTTCATCACGAACATGTTTCCCTTGACGCTCTTCTTGAGAGTCATGTTGACTATCCTGTGCAATAGAATAGAATAGAATAGAATGGTAGTTTATTGCCACACAACATACCAGATACAGAAACAACACATACTAAACAGAAAAATATAAACTACATCTAGTATATCTGCGTATAGTGCGTCCATAGGGGGGCTAGTACGCTAAGTTTTATGTGGGACATAAAGCATTCTTCCCATATGCGAGTGCAAAAGGGACAAATGCTTTAAGTCGGACATAAAACCTAGCGTGCTAGGGGGGCTGCTATTATAAAAAAACCGGCCAAGTGCGAGTCGGACTCGCGCACGAAGGGTTCCGTACCATTATCTATAAAAACGGCAAAAAAAACGTTTGTTGTATGGGACCCCCCTATAAATATTAATTTTGTTTTGTTTTTAGTGTTTGTTGTTATAGCGGCAACAGAAATACATCATTTGTGAAAATTTCAACTGTCTAGCTATCGCGGTTATTGAGATACAGCCTGGTGACTGACGGATGGACGGTGGGACAGCGAAGTCTTAGTAATAGGGTTCCGTTTTTACCCTTTGGGTACGGAACCCTAAAAAAGTCCCCGAGGCGTTGTACCGAGGATGCTGGCGGCATTAACTCGCTGAACCCAATGATTTCTTCGGAACTTATGTACGGAATATTTACCGTTAGCTTTTCGGTGAAGGAAAACATCGTGAGGAAACTAAGGCTCTGCTGACCGTCCGTGCGCGAACCCTTAGTGCGCGAGTCCGACTCGCTGTTGGCCGTTTTTCTTTAGATTTAACGTAGATTTAATTTAATTTAGTGAATCTTAATTATCATTTTGTAAAGTGTAGCAAAAATGGAGTGTGAAGTGAACCGATCAAACACTAAGAGAAAACTTTTTATACGAGATTTTTTTAAACATTTGTATGGATCGTTGGCCGACTGGGGCGACCTGCTCCATACAAATGTAAAAAAAAAGCGCGTGAAAAGATTTTTTTTTTAGTTTTTTTTATCAGAACACGATACCTACCTGTTAATCCCTTGAACAGTTCACATTTTTGGTACGGCCTGTATAATTAGAATAAATATAATTTCACGGTTAACATTTAACACGTTCGCAAACAAGAACCCGCCTAGCGGGCACTCGTAATGTTTCCTCAGATGCCAGTTGAGCCCGCTAGGCGGGCAGTAGTATGAACCAACACGCCTAGCGAGTTCTGTCGGTTTCTGGTGTAATGTTCCATTTTTAGTCTGGTTGCGAAAGTGTTAAGTTTTAAGTGATAATGCAACATAATTACTTATATTGTTTGAGGTATTCCTTAACAGCGGTCTTTCTCGGCAGCTTGCCCTGCGAGAAGATGCGAATGCTGAGCCCGGTTTGGATGTTCAGGAAACGTTTGGTTATGTACAGGCGTATCGTCTGAAAACAGTTATTAATTTTTATACAGGAAGTTATTTAATTCATCATCATAATATCAGCCGAAAGACGTCCACTGGTGGACATAGGCCTCCTCCAAAGAGTGCCAAAGTGAACGGTCCTGCGTCACCCGCATCCAGCGGACTCCCGCAACCTTTACCAGGTCATCAGTCTACCTTGTGGGGGGCCTAGCCCATGCCGCGCCTTCCGGTACGGTTTTTAATCGGTGATACAAAATAGCAAAATGTGAATCTATCCATGATTCTGAACAACTTTTACTGCGAGACCAACTTTTTGTTATGCAAAAAAAAACCCTGTTCATACATTTTCGTCAGTCTAAACTGAGCAGTTAATGAAATAGTTGTTTTTTTTGGCATAGCATAGTAAAAGTTGTTCAGAATCATGGATAGATTCACATTTTGCTATTTTGTATCACCTATGAAATAACTGCTTGTATACAGGGTGAATCCAAAGTCGTGAACAGAAATGTGTTTGTAACTTTAGTTTAAACATGTGGACGTGAAAACAGGCAAAAATTTGGCACATTGTTGATTCGTTACTTAATTCTTTTTTATTAACTTACTGAGTTTCATGGGTACCCTAATTGCCATGTTAAGCTACAGACCAAGTTGAATAGGGTGACCATAAGGTTGGTGTTTTTGCTATTTAAAATTATTACCAATAAAGTTTAATCGTTTTGTTCTAGAGTTAATGCAATGAATATCCCTTAAAATACTGCGGTCGAAACAAAAAAATCTGTTTACGACTTATGTTTCAGCCTGTTTAATTTTAAAAGTAGTTATTTAAAGAAATTACTGAAAAATACGATTTATCGGCACTCCTGAAAAATCCATAGCATCGAAGAAAAAAAGGTTTTTTGCTGAAATGGAAATTGGGACAAACGATAGTTGGGAAATGAAGTTTAGTGAGTGCGATAGGTAACCTCAAGACAGCCATAGCCGGCCTCACATTTCCGGAAAACTATAGCCCGTCTAGAAGGCCTATTCGTTTATAACTACTTCTAAAGCATCCAGTTTTGTCCACGTTAATCACCTACTAGCCTGATCCCCCGGGGGAAAAGAACGGTTAGGTTGTTAGGTGAACTGCGACCCTACAGCGCGCGAGCCGAGCGAGCGAAGCGAGCGTGACGCGGCAGCGTCCAGCCAAGCGCCATAACCGAACATTTATTGTTGAATATAAAATCATCATCATATCAGCCGAAAGACGTCCACTGCTGGACATAGGCCTCCCCCAAAGAGTGCCAAAGTGACCGGTCCTGCTTCACCCGCATCCAGCGGACTCCCGCAACCTTTACCAGGTCATCAGTCCACCTTTTGGGGGTCTACCCGATATAAAATAATTGCCGCTAATTCCCCTAGGTGATCGGGGTCAGGTGATTAACGTGGATAACGTGCTAATTGCAGAACCGTAAGGTTTACATTACGGTGTCATCTGTACATACCTTGTGGAAGTCATTCAGGCTGTCAGTGGTAATGCGTTTGCAGATGGCGTCCTCATGCTGACCATCCGGCTGTGAGCACTCGTCGGTGAACTGAAAACAGAGCTCATCATCATTGTGGCACTCTTTGGGGGAGGACTTTGTCCAGCAGTGGACGTCTTTCTGATATCACATATAGGAGTGCCACAACGACCGGTCCAGCACCCGCATTCAGCGGACTCCCGTGACCTTTCCCAGGATATCAGTCCACCTACAAGCTTTTATTTAAAGTATCACCGTTTGTCATCAAATATGGAAGTTAAATTTGACCCGATTGAGCTGAAATTTTGGGTATAAGTATGGTTTGGATGACAATTCAATATTATGCTACCATCGAGCTGGTCTGATGGAGACAGGAGGTGGCCATTGGAATTCAGTACTTAACCGACGTACACCCGTTTTGGGCTCGTTAGAATCGTCTCAATGAGTTGTTGATGACGGTATACGGAAGAGTACAGTCAGCAATAAAAGCTTGTACCAAAAATGAAATTGTCAGAAACTTGTTTTATTTATTGAATCATAAGGTACACGGTATAGGGACTATAGGGTTTTATATGGTATAGCCTTAGAGTAGAGATTTCTACAGAAGAGCTATATCGCCATTGCCACAATAAAGGTTTAATCCCATGCATCGCGGTCGATTGCAGTCGCGCGCGATCGGTCGCAGACTTCGGAAGCGGCGCCATACATTTTCATACACTGACTATCGTCGTAGCCGCGCGCCTCAGTCGTCAGCAGTCAGCACACGCTCTTGTATCCCTCACTACGCTCCGGATTCAATACAGCGCCCTCACCGTAAATATACAATTTGCTCCCTTGTGACACAAATAACTATTCTGATTCTAATAATTTATATCCATTTTCCTATGTACACCATAGGAAAATGGCCTCCACGGCTTTTCTGGGACTCTTGTCGAAATTTTGGATGACCATGTTGCAGGTATGTGTCTATATTTCATTGGTATAGACCTATAGATGGTGGCTCTGGCTACTTACCATAATGCAGGTTATACTATACAGGGTGTTTGCTCCATCGTTTGCCAAATTAAAACGGCAGGTAGGTTGGGTCATTAGCTATCTTTTCCGGCCCCCAAAAAAATTTTGTGTCCACTGGTATTTTTTTGTATTCTTTTAAAATAATTTTGAAATTTTCTATATGTTTACGCGTTTCAACTTGAATAGAACAAAACGAGGAAGTGGTAGAGCCAATTTTTTTCTTTTATTGTAATGTGAAATGTTGTACGGCTCCATCAAACTCAAAAATATTGGCAAGTAACGTCTATTTATTTTTTTATTAACCCTCAAAAAATAATTAAGATTCAAGAATTTCGTCTTGGGTAACTTTGATTAGCAATTAAAAAAAACTAAAAATGGCAATGTTCTTAAAATTCTTATAAAAAGTTTTTTAGTCTGTCCTCTTTCTAATTATGTGCAATAATGCCAAAAACCCTTCAATGAACTTTATTAATTTGCCAATTTTGTGTAAGGGACGCACTAGGCTCGTAACCGGCAAGCGATAAAAAACATACTTTCGCTAAATAGGTACAAGTAGTAGATAAGCAAGACTTGCAGATTGACGACTATCGTACGAACGCACGCGTAGCATCTGAAAGGCTACCGCGAAACGAAAATGAATTTCGTTCGCTATCTCCCTCTCTGTCGCTCGAAGTTGCAAGTCCGAAAGAGAGGGAGATACATCTGGGTTTGTAACCAAATTTGCTCTTTAATAACGACGAATGGGATAAATCTTTATGAATTTCTGAAATCATTATCCAGATTCCTGTTTGCAGGAAAACCTTTTTTTAATATAGCTACTATTTTTACATGACATAGATGTAAATAAAACCGGCCAAGTGCGAGTCCAGACTCGCGCACAGAGGGTTCCGTACCATTATCTATAAAAACGGCAAGAAACACGTTTGTTGTATGAGGGTTTGTTTAAGGGGGGCCGCTTAAATATTTATTTTATTTAGTTTTTAGTATTTGTTGTTATAGCGGCAACAGAAATACATCTGTGAAAATTTCAACTGTCAAGCTATCGTGGTTCTTGAGAGACAGCCTGGTGACAGACAGACGGACGGACAGACGGACACACAGCGAAGTCTTAGTAATACGTACGGGGGTACGGAACCCTAAAAATATACAATAATAATAACTGTTTTGTCGAGATACAGGCTAGGACAACTTACCAATGTTTCTATTTCGGCCATTTCGTCGTCTAGGGCCCTGTTAGCCACCTCATCCAGGCTGTAGAGGTCATCCTGGTCGTACTCCCACTTGCGTTGCAGTTTCATTTCTGCACAAAGTTGTTTAATTCAGTACCGGTACTGAGCCACCGCACTATTCCGACTCCGGCCAATATTCCGCAGTGTCTCAAGACGAGAGTCTTTGACCAGTGTGTGTTGCCAGTGATGACGTATGGCACTGAAACGTGGTCGCTTCCTATGGGCCTCATAAGAAGGCTCAAAGTCACCCAAAGGGCAATGGAGAGGGCCATTTTGGGAGTTTCTCTGCGTGATCGCTGATCGCATCAGAAATGAGTCTATCCGCAGCAGAACCAAGGTAGCTGATATAACCCTCCGAATCGGTAAAGCTTAAGTGGCAGTGGGCGGGGCACATAACATGTAGAACAGATGGCCGTTGGGGCGGAAAGGTTCTCGAGTGGCGACCACGTAGCACGTACCGGAAGGCGGGGAGTGGGTAGACCCCCACAAGGTGGACTGATGAACTCGTAAAGGTCGCGGGAGTCCGCTGGATGCGGGTGGCGCAGGACCGGTCTCTTTGGAACTCTTTGGGGAGGCCTATGTCCAGCAGTGGACGTCTTTCGACTGATATGATGATGATGAGCCACCCCGCATCCAGCAGACTCTCGCGACCTTTACCAGACCCCGTACACAGAGAGAAATCGGCTTAGCAATTTGAACAAGTTCGACTTGTTAAGTGGTTATCTGTTTGAAATAAAATTATTTTGGTCGACGGAAACAAACGCAATATTGATAATACAAGTCGATATTGTTTAGTTTTTAGTTTTAGTTTTTTTTAGTTTATTTATTAACCATAATGTAACATGATCATTACATGGTAAGTCAACATTTCACAATATTATACTTATAAAGTATAAATTTAGTATCCAGATTATACACTTAATAATAATAAAAATCTACTTACAATTTGCGTCAATTGAAATATTTTTTAATGAAAAATATTCAGCAATCGAATAGAAGGCATGGTTTTGAAAAAAGGTGTTGACTCTGGTTTTGAATAGATTAAAAGGCAAGTCCGTGACATCTGTGGGCAGCTTATTAAAGAGCTTTATTTTTATAAAAATTCCCTGTTTTTGACACTTTTTTAGTCTTAATGATGGAAGTATTAGTTTGCTATTGTTCCTCGTATTATAATTGTGGCAATCCGAACGCTTAAGTAGATAGCTTGTTTTTTTGTGAATTTCTAACACAGAGTTATATATAAACAATGATATGACCGTCATCACTTCAAGCTTCATAAAATAGGACCTCGCAGATGTGCGCCAATTTACCCCGCATATTATTCTAATCGAGCGTTTTTGTAGAATCAATACCCGGTTTACATCCACTGCATTTCCCCAGATGGTAATCGCATAAGTTAGCACACTTTGAACATAGGCGTAGTATACAGTTTTTAAAGTTTTTAGGTTAACTAGAGGCTTTAGTTTCAACAATGCGTAATTCGCCGATGCTAATCTATTACAAACTTTATCAATATGCGTGCTATGTGTTAGTTGACTGTCAATTTCATAGCCTAAGAAACATGTATTGTGAGTGTACTCAAAAGTGGTTGTTACATTGGATTTCCTTGAAAGTGTCTTGTAGTTTACAAACGTACTTTTATTTTCATTTAAAACAATGCCGTTACATTCAAACCATCTCTGCAATATGTCTGTGATGCATCTTAGGTGTCTTTCCATCGATGGTTGATCTTTTTGGCTGACTCCAATATGTGTGTCATCTGCAAACAGGCTGATCTGTGCCCATTCTGGTATATTCGAGGGCAAGTCATTGACATAAATCAAGAATAATACTGGGCCCAGAATTGATCCCTGAGGTACGCCTATTTGGCACATTTGAAGGGATGAGAATTTTTTCCTAACTTCTACCACTTGCATTCGATTTTGCATGTAACTGACCATCATTTTTAAAGCTATGCCGTTAAACCCATAGTGGTGTAGTTTGTTAATGAGAATATCATGCCGTATACAGTCGAAAGCTTGATTTAAAGAACAAGATTAAACTTGTTAACAGGTATTTAGTTGACACAACCAAAGATTTGTTTGAAATAATATGCTTCATATTGCTTTGACAAAATCGACTTGTTAAATCAACCAAAACATAAACTTGTAGCATTAACAAGTTGGTATGTGACAAGTTAGGGCGTCCGTCACTGGCTGTCACAGTTCGATAGAACGAGACGGACGCTCTATCTTGTCTGTCACTCTATATGGCCGACCATTATACGGGGCCAGGTCATCTTTGGTACTCTTTGGGGCAGTTGACGTATTTCGGATGATATGATGATGATGACGTACAGTTGATCTCATAAGTAGCTGAACACCTTGGTACAGTCAACAGCAAAAACTGATGATCATTGTAGTACTTTGTCGCATTAAACGTAACAATACTGCGACAGTTAGGGCAATATTTCACCGGGACACCATGGTGGCGCAACCAGTCGCCGCCACCAACAAATTGTATGCAGTTGGTTGCACCACCATGGGAGTGTGTCATGCGCCATGTCGCGGTGAAATATTGCCCATAGCTGCATACAATTTGTTGGTGGCGGGCGACTGGTTGCGCCGCCATGGTGGCCCGGTTAAACATTGCCCATAGAGCTCGCATACAATTTGTTGGTGGCGGGCGACTGGTTGCGCCGCCATGGTGGCCCGGTTAAACATTGCCCATAGAGCACGCATACAATTTGTTGGTGGCGGGCGACTGGTTGCGCCGCCATGGTTACCCGGTAAGATATTGCCCTCAAGATGACGTCTACAAGATGAGTAACAAGGTACTAAAATGATAATCAACTTTGAACACTGTTGAGTATACCTCGTCACTTTCACACTTTCATTTCGTATGGCAGTTTAAACGACACGGTACGAAGGTTCAGCCCCGTGTGAGGGAGAGGTACCTCATACAGACCTCACCCAGACTGATCCCCCCCCCCCCCCCAAATCAATGCCTCGACAATAGAGACGTGTTAAGATATTTGTGAGCACTTTGGCCGCTCCATTATATATGTGTTCCTCGCCGCGTGACGTCATATCGGCGCTCTGGGTACGGTGTGAAGCGCACAAAGGAATCGCGGAAGTGTAAAAGCATTCCGGGGCAAGGATATTGTGACTAGTAGTAGTATAGTAGAAAGAGTGTAAAGTAGGCCATCTTCCACAAACGCACCGCGCGCGGCCTGCATGGGCGCGCCATTAGTATCTACGCGTCGCGCACGCACACTCTTAACAAAATCTCGACCCGTTTCTCAGTGCGCTAGTAGAGATTTTGTTTGAGTGTGCGTGCGGGGACGCATAGATACTAATGGCGCACACATACAAGCCGCGCGCGGCGCGTTTGTATGAAGTTAACGTACTTTGCACTCCTTCTACTAGGGTAGTAGTTTAGAGCAAAATCGTACTCACGTTGTATGATTTTTTTATCTGTAACAGAGAATTGGTTGTATTAATATCGGTTATATGCTTGGAACTTTTTTTATTTGGGGACTATCTTACACAAATCGACCTAGTCCCAAACTAAACTAAGCTAAGCTTGTACCATGGGTACTAGACGACGATATAAATACTTTTAATAAATACTTAAATACACAGAATACATCCATGACTCAGGGAGAAATATTCATGCTCTTCACAGAAATAAATGCCCTTACCGGGATTCGAACCCGGGACCTCCGGCTTCGTAGGCAGGGTCACTAGCAACTAGGCTACAGAGGTCGTCTTGTACTTGGGGGAGGCCTATGTCCAGCAGTGGACGACTTTCATTTCAAATGTATTTATTTAATTTCACATATTATAGTCTATGTCGCAGCGACATAGCTCGTAGTCCGTCCTGTATTAGGTGTGCTGATAAAGATTCCAAATAACTCCAACTTAAAAAAGTTGAAAAACCCCCGACATTTTCATTTCAAAGTCCAATATCTCAAAAACGGCTGAACAGATTCTCATGAAACATGGCTAAGAACACTCAGGATAAAATTGTCTATGACACAAAAAAAAACGCATTCAAATCGGGCCATCCGTTTGGGAGCTACGATACCACATATAGATACACAGACAGACACGTTAAACGTATAACACCCCTCTCTTTGCGTCGGGAGTTAATAAATACTACATTGTTTAACGAGGGACGTAAGTGGAGTAAAGTAATTTAATTTGTGTAAAATGTGGTACACTAGATGGTATACATATATCTCAGAGAAACACACATGACCATCTATATTCCGTGACCTTTCAATATTATATAATTTTATCTTAATAATATTAATTGACCATCTGTATTTCTGGACCTGTTACTAATGATGAATGATAATCAGTAATTTGACTAACAATAATTCATTTTCTAATATTTTTTTTCTGTTGTATTCATTATTAAATCATTTGACATGTTGCATTTCAAATTTGCATGATAAGTATAATTAATTTACCAATTAGCATGTAAGGTATAACTGTTAGTGCTAATATTAATATTAATGGTAATAAATAAATAAATAAATAAATAAACATTTTACCAGCACCTGGCATTTAAAAATTTGAATTCAACACAAATGGAATATTGCGAACAAGAGTCCATCAGAAGTCCGACGCCGAAGGCGGAGGTTTGATGACTCGAGTTTGTAATATTCTTACGCCCGTGTTCACAATGTTTTTCATGACATTTGTGGGAAAGAAATACATTTTAGATGAAATTAACACAAATCGTAATAAAACTGCAACATGTCAGTCCTCCATTTTGTTGAATTTGACGTGAGGCGCGTATGGCAAAGACCCTTTGAAAACACTTAAAAACATTTTACGTCACACCTGGCCATAATGCGAGTTTTTCTGCACGCTGCGCGTACGGGATAACTCGCATTGTGGCCAGGTGAAGACGTAAAATTTTGTACGCAACACGGGCGGTAATTCGTAAAGCCCCAGAGCGCATATTTATGGCCCTCACCTTCGGTTCGGGCGACAAACACCTGCGATCTGGGGCATTCACGAATTCACCACCCTAGTTACGTAATGTACTAATACATAGAGACTAAATAATTACGTATATTAAATCTGTAAATAATTCTGTTAAACCTGTTTTAGTAGTGTTTTAAAGATTATATAAAATAAATAAATAGAATAAATATTAGGGGACAATCTATATCTATATTTATTTATAAATACGTTTTTAGACATCGTATTTGATATAAAACCTCTTTGCTATGTAACTGCCGCATGAGTGACAGATACAATTTAAAAAAAATACCATTACGCCCGTGGGCGTAACATTAGGCTATTGTAGCTCTGTATGTCTGCGCATTATGAAGCCCTTTTCGAGCAAGTGTTATGAAAAAGAATATAATACCTGTAAGTGGCTTGCCAGGTTTCGGTTTCGGCATGTTCGGCGGCACTGCGTTTGGTTTCTTGACGGCTTCTGTTCCTTTATCAGAATCTGCAGTTTCTTTACTTTTTTTAATATCATTTTTAACTTCTAATGTTGCTCGATTAAGGACATCTTCTTTTAGGGAGTTTTCCATTTTAGCTTCTTTCTTAACATCTATCTCGTTCTTGACTGCCGTTTGCCCTGAAACATATTCAATAATTTTAAGGGATATGATTATAGCAGTCTATGCTTGTATTAAGGGGGTGAATTGGAAATTATCGCGTGCTTTTTGAAACCCCGTTTGAGTAGATTAAGAAAAAATAAGGTATGATTTTCAGATATATGATTTTTGACCAAATGATTGTTATCTGATTTAATCGATACACGATTGCCTAAAATTTCCTCGATAAAAAAAAAACTAAAGTTGGGTCTTTATTTTCCTTTTTTTACTCAGCCTACTAAAACAATACATTATTTTACGACACAATCGAGTTAATTCTAGAGTAGGTATTATATTTTATCTCATCTAAAATCTCACTTTAATGAAATATAAATAAACAGCTACGGTAGCCTAGTGGGAGCTACGGTAGCCTAGTGGTTCAGGCATGCGGCTGTCAAGCGGCGGTCGTGGGTTCGAATCCCGGCTCGTACCAATGAGTTTTTCGGAACTTATGTACGGAATATTTACCGTTAGCTTTTCGGTGAAGGAAAACATCGTGAGGAAACCGGTCTAATCCCAATAAGGTCTAGTTTTCCCTCTGGGTTGGAAGGTCAGATGGCAGGCGCTTTCGTAAAACTGGTGCCTATGCCAAATCTTGGGATTAGGTGTCAAAGCGGACCCCGGTCTCCTTTAGGGGCACTACACGGGAATAACGCTAGGATGATGATGATGAATGAAATATAAATAAAACTTAACTAAGTTGGGTATTTATCGAAATTTGTCCTAAAAAGCCAGAGTGTTGCATCTCTTTTTCTCGTGCGTGGAAGGCATAAACGTGTCTACAAGAGGGCATGGTGGACTCGAATCAAGGCATCCCCTTAACGCGTGTTCCGCCGGCGTAGCGTTTAAGATACTGAACTGATTTTGACGAATGAGGTATCAATCTATTCGAACTGTTAGTTTTCCGTAGTCAGCATACCTACATGTTTTTTTTAAATGTTTATCTCTGTCACAACTTCAAGCGGCAGCGGCAGATACGAGTGAGCGAGAGGACACGCTCCGATCTCTTCTCTTGATCTCACCCGTGTGGTTAGAAGCACCACCACACTTTCCTACCAATCGTACCATGGGTAGTACCAAAAGTGAGTAGGGTCACTGCTATATCCCAGGTTACGACCCACAACTGTCAGACGTGAACTGATGCATTTAACCCACAAGTGGAGTTGTGATGTGTTGGTTATGAGTCCAGAAGGCGTAGCACGGTTGCCATTTTATCACTTATCGTTATGGATAAGACATCCGTCACTCTCGCACTCGCATTCCTGTCAGAACGTGACGAATGTCTTATCCACAGCGATAAGTGATAAAATTGCAACCGTTATACGCCTTCAGAGCCCGTAGTTTTCGTACCGATGAAATCTCACATAGGATGATTTCAAAATAGTATTTTCATAAACAGTTAGGGGCTCGCATTCTGTTTTTTTCGTTCGCTGCACAATGCGCAAAAAATCTGTAGCGGCGCTCTCTTTGCTCCTATATTAATTTAAGTTTCTCATAAGAAGAAATAGAATTCTTTGTACTTACATTGAAATAAAAAAATACTCTCCGAGCAGGATTCGAACCTGCTACATTCAGACATACGCGGCCCTTCGCTCTAGTCAACTTTCTAAGGTGTGTAAGGAACTAGATGAAAGATTTGTCGACCGAGCAGATTGATCCTATAGCTCAGTTGGCTAGAGATAGGCGACGCGACGAGTAGCATATGCATATAATTCTATGGTTAATTTTCGTGTCCACAACGGAACTTTTTAACTACTACCAATGAGGTTGGCAACTGTCAAATGTTTGACTAGATTGCGCCATCATAGGTTTTACCTAATCACTAGCCTTTTTCTATGGGATTTGGCTTAAACGGCTTGATTCTAAACATGGAAATACCAAAAAAAACAAGAATTTGACAGTTTTGGTAGGACTGGTGGGCCGGGCCATCCACATTAAGTGAATTGTCAGCCCCAATTCATCAGAATCTGACTAATTGCTATAGTGTGGATGCATGTTCCAACCGTGAAACGAGTTGTACGGACTAATTGCATGAAAATCACAATTTGGACCATGGAATTTGCATGATCTGCCAAGTTTTTTTTTCTCACAAATTTCATACAAATAAATTTAAACGATAATTTAAAAATATATGCTAAAGAACATTGTATTAATATTTTACACTGTAATTTTGTAATATTTTTTAAACCGGTGTTTTGCAACTACAATTTCATTCAGTGTGGCCAGTTAGCAGTGAGTAAGAAAGCGAAAATTGCCGCATTCAAACGGTCCTGCGAAGCGGACTGCAAGATTGTTACTAACCGATGAGATAGGGCGAGACAGCACGGTCAGCACGTCGATCATGAGGTGGCCGTGACATACTCTCGACTTTTGTGAGCTGCACGGCTATTACGCGACGGCGCGCGAGCTCTCTCAATTTTTCTCGCACTATCCGTCTCTCTCTTACTAGGACATGCGAGAGAAATCGAGAGTATGTCGCGGCTGTGTGTTAGACGTGCTGTCTTATCCTATCTCATCGGTTAGTAACAATCTTGCAGTCCGCTTCGCAGGACCGTTTGAATGCGCCAATTTTCGCTTTCTTTCTTTTAACTGGCCACACTGAATGAAATTGTAGTTGCAGTTGTTACGTCTGTACGCTACACCCAATTCTGACTTCGACATGTTGTACTGACAAATTGGGGTATAATCACATAATGTGGATGGCCCATGACAGGTAAAACCTATGCTGGCGCCATCTGTAAATACCTTCGCCCGGCCAACCCCATTAACCAGGCTAACTACTGGCCAAAAATTTGGTCCTCACCCATGCCTGAGTGTCGCAGGTTCAAATGCGACACTCAGGCATGGGCCAGCTTAGAGCGATTTTTTTAAACTTTCCCTTTAATTTGAAATTTGTATTAATTTTTAATAGGTACATTTTCGATCATTCCGATTCTTTATTTTAACTTGTTACTAGCTATGGTTTTGACACTTCAAAAAGGGTAATCTATGTATGGGACTTTAGAAAAAAAAAAGTTGCTAAGAACTATCGCGACAGATAAGACTTTCGATTAACAAAACCGCATTCTAATAGGTTCATCCGTTTCAGAGCTACAATGCCATAGACAGACACATAGATACACACGTTTAACTCATAAGTCGGTATAACAGCCCTTTTTTCGTAGGGGTTAAAAAGCCTAGAAAGGCTGTTTGATTAAAAAATAAACTTAATATAGTACATTTTACAACTAGTGTGAAAAGAATGTCTTTTTACCACTACACGCACACTACAGAGTAAGTGATGCGTTGAGTGTCTTTCAAACATGGTTCAGTGAAAATAAACTAAAGTTAAATTGTGACAAAACATACGGACTGCTGTTCAGAACAACTGCTGGCATCAAAGATGAGCTACATGTTTCCTCGGATGGAGCCAGTATTCGCCAAGTAGACACTGTGAAATTTCTTGGCGTACACATAGATTCATGGCCAAACTGGAAAAACGAACTAAGGGCTATCGTTAACTCGGTTAGCTCGGCCTGCTATGCTCTCAGAAGTCTCAGAGATGAAGCAAAACTGGTCCAACTCAAAATGGTGTACTACGCGTTGGTTGAATCACGAATCCGTTACAGTATAAAGTTCTGGGGAAATAGTTATAAGTATAACATACAGTCTGCTTTTGTTGCCCAGAAAAGGGCTATTAGAATCATGGCTAGAATATCACAAACTGTATCGTGTAGGAGTTATTTCTTAGAGCTCGAGATTCTAACTGTTCCCTGCCTGTACATTCTTGTAGTCCTAACAGATTTAATTAAGAACCTTACAGACATAGAAGCACCCGGTGAAAGACAAAAGCGTCTGGCCACTAGAAGGAAGGACTTGCCTCAGGCTACCCAGGTTAAACTTAAAGTTGTTAGGCACTCGGCAGGTTACCAACCAGTCAACCTCTACAATAGGTTGCCGACGGAGTTGAAGTTACTTTCTAGTACAAACCTATTCAAAAATAAGCTGAAAGCATTTTTGCTCAGGAAGTGTTTCTACACAGTAGAGGAATTTTTATTGTAAAATAGAAGGTAGTTTGGTAGTATATTGACATTAAACACGGTTGACATTATTCATTTCTTATTATTGTTTTACTTGTTTTTTTTTAATAGACTGATATAATTATGCATTAGATTGGAATTTAGTAAATCATTTGATTGATACAAAGACATGATATAAATTCCTCATTATTGCTTTTCTATTAATTTTCTTTTTCTTATTCTTTATTAGTTGCTCTCTGTTACTGAATTCGTTTTTGATTTTTTTTTGTATTATTTTGACATTTTTATTTCAAATGCAATGTATATTGTTACTGAATAAATAACTATGAACTATGAACTAGTACCGAGGTATCTTGCCACGAGCTGAAAGCGAGTGGCAAGACTCGGTACGAGTGGTAAAAGACATTTCACACGTGTTGTAAACGACGTTTTGTAATACAATTGCGAAAAAAACTACGAAATTTACAACTTCACTTCCATATCAGTGCGAGTGAAGCGCGCAGCTTCAATATTTTAACCAGTCACAGAGCAGTATACAGTAGTATTCTTGGGGCGCGTGGCCATCTAGATTTTTTTCAACCAATCACAGAGCAGAATTCTAGTGGCGCGCGGCCAACTAGATTTGCTTAAACCAATCAAATCACACACATGGAACTAAAAAGTAAAAAGCACTAGTTCGAGAAATTGAGCTTCTCGTACGCTACGCAGCCACAAAAAGTACCACTTTTTGAGCAACTGTACTAAAAATTAATTATTCTATAGATCCCATACATTTTAAGGGCATTTTCGTATACACAATTAGCGTGAGTTGTTAAAAAAACTCAGTGTCAGTTTTGTGACGAAAATTAAGCATACAAATTATGTTATGTGAAAAGTAACTCGTTTCACAATTAAATAACGTGTATATGCATATCATTTATAAATTAAAAAGAAAAATTGATTTATTTATACTTATACAAACTGAATACTTAATTGTCGTCACCAAACTGACAGTTTTCTTGTGGGTGGAAAGAATATTGTGATAAATATTTTATAAAAAAAACAAGAAGGAATTAGAATTCTTTTATTTAATTATAATTATGAATATTTGCCTACGTGAATACACAGATACCACAACAAATTACATTATCATCAGACATCGTTTTGTAGCATTTCCGATGCAACGTATAGTCGCCGTTAATGGAATTTGCTAACTATGTAAACAAACCGCCATAGTGAAAGACAATTTCAATATGGCGGTTAGTTTACATAGTTAGCAAATTCTATTGACGGCCACTTCAGTGTTGGTAGCAATTTCAATTGATATTGTCTATATCTTATCTATCTAGCTTATAAGAAACGAACAACATTACATAGAAACCTTTTGTTAATAAACTTAAAACTTACCTCCAAACTGAATGCCCATACTCTCTGCAAGAGTTCATAAGCCATTAAATAGCAATTTAGTAGAAATTGCAAAGTCAAAGCGTAGGTATGTCGTTATCTAATGTGCAGGTTTTATAAATATATCATGATGTTTTAATAAATATAATATGTATGTTTAGGTAAGTTATGATTTATGAAGCAAGTCCATGTCATAACATTCTACGAAACTCTGTTATGTTATCTCCTTATCAACTAGTACATTTGTATGCCGGGTTCCTTACTATTTCTTAGTTAAAGTTTGCGGCGGCAAGTCAAGGCCCGACCCTGAGAGTCCCAGATTTTTCCTCAAAATCCCCAGTGGGTCTATCGCATTAAGGCGGTGCATTGGAAATTACCGCGTGCTTTGAATCACCGTTCTGACTAGATTAAGAAACAATAAGGTCTGATTTTCAGATGTATGATTCTTGACTATATGATTGTCCATCAGATTTTATCGATACATGATTGCTTAAAATTTCTTCTACAGAAAAACATCCAAAGTTGGGTCTGTGTTTCCCTATTTTTACTCAGCCTACTCAAACGATACATTATTTTACGAGACAATCAAGTTAATGCTATAGTATTATATCTCATTTAAAATCTCACTTTATGTAATTTTAATAAAACTTCACTAAGTTAGGTATTTATCGAAATTTGTCCAAAACAGGGATTCCCGAAGAGTGTTAAATCTCTTTTTCTCGTGCGCGGAAGGCATCAGCGTGTCTCTGTCTAGGGGGCGTGTACGTCTCAAATCAAGGCATCCCCTTAATCCAGACAAGTGGGCGTATATAGCTACCAAGTGGGTCCCACATAACGACACCGACCTATGCCAGTTCCCAATAATCAATACACGGATAGTTTTCCTTGCCAGCAGTTACATTTTGACAGATTACCCGTAGAAAATGTGTCAAAATGTAACTGTTGGCACAGAATAGATAATAGTACAAGTACAGATGGGTTGGATCTTTACAAAAGGCGCTTTTTTTCTCAGCCAAAACATTAAGATTTATGGCCCTCTGCCCTCTGACGTCGTCGACGACGACGTTGACGTTCATCGCTACAAGTACATGCCTGTTCCCCAACGTTGGGGCACCGGCATGTACTTGTAGCGATGAACGTAAATCGCGAAGTGTCCACCGCCTGCTGTTGGTAAGGAAAACTATCGGTGGATTGATTATTGGGAACCGGCCCTAGACGGAGATGGGACGACCTGGATGTATTCCTCAGAAACTGGGCGGAAGAGGCACCTAGTAGGGCATGGATATTTGGGGTCTTTGCCCAGCAGAGTAGTCAATAGGCTCATGAAAATAAAATAAAGAAGAGTCCCTAGTACACTGTCCGTAATTAACACATTAACGGTAACCAATAGTTACGTTACTTTTCTGTAAGTAGGTACAGTAAAGACCATACAACTTTTAAGTTATGCCCCGTCGCTCTATGTCAGCGGAAGTTTTCGGGGCATATTTCTGAGAGAATTAAATGTATACATATTTATGCACTTGGCTATGCCGGGAAATCAATATCATCGGTGAAACTAAGTGGCGGTAACCGACTTCTTTCCTCTTCGTTTAACATTTCTTTTTTTTTGCCGACTTTTCCCTTGGCTTCGGATGATATTAGGAGGCACATACTCCTTCGCACTGCGCACTTTAATCTCTTCAAGAGCCGCGGGGTCTTGCAAGTCGTAAGTAATGCTGTATAGCTGAACAATACTACGGTAATCTGGTTTTTTACACATCCCCCCAACAATAAGGTTAATACGCGACAATACTAAACTTTGGAGTTGTTTGTAAACGTATACCTCAAGGCCGCGTTTGGGGGCCGAGACTTTTCCAGTTTTTAGGATTTTGTTATAGTAGCCCAAAATAAGTTTTGCCATTTCTTTTGCGATCGATTTGGATATGGCTATGGTTTCGTCATCTTGGCTCTGGGGATTAGATATTCCAGGCTCTTTTTGGGCTGACTCGTCGTCCCAACGTGATTTCCGTTTTCTAGGTTCGCTTTTTGGTGCTTTAACGTCGTCGGTGTACAGTTCAGGGAAGGACTCGTGTTTATCAGGCAGCTCAATTTTAATGGTGTTTGCGTCTACTTTATCATCGTCAGTGTCTGTGTCATCCTCGATTTTTATCACGGTTTCCGAACTGCCAGGGAGGTTATTGATGCGCTCCCAGTTCACGTTCTGTGGACAAGGTTGAAACTGGTGTGAATCAACATTTTCTTGACATAGTTAGTCTCAAAAGTTTGGTTTGCTGATGGGATGATCAACTTTTCCTTGTAAACACGAAGGTAATAGTGACAGAGTTTCTTAGAAACATATATTACGAGTCGGACTCCTAGCATGCGTTGACATTAGGAGATACCCCAACTTACAATGGGTTTACTGTATGAGCCAGTTAACCCATACACTTGGATGTTGTGTTGGAGTGCGTTGAGAGAACGGACAAGTTGAGCTATATAAGTAGTTATTAAACTGATTTATTGCTTTTAAGGTTCAACATAGTTAGATTAATTGGCCGTTGGTTCAGTTCATGCTTATCGTATGCGAGTTATGTATGCACGAATATAATTTACTTGATATTGTCATTGCAGCGCGGTTTAAAGTAACCTAAGGTCGCAACGAAAACAGAAATAAAACAACATATATAGCTACGATATATCTACAAATTCGTAGCTAGCACAATAGTTTATGCAGGACATAAAGCATTCGATCCTCTCGCACTTACAAAAGTATTGAGATAAGATAAGATTTATTTGCAACCAAGTACTTAAGACGAAGATACATGGACCCTGGAAGGGTGTAGCAACAATCAGGTAACTTATACTATGTACGGTTGTACGGTCGAGGAAAATGAAGGTTTGGCACATGCCAACGCTATTTGAATGACGTTAAGGTCCAAAAGTGCTAAAAACATTCTTCCTCGACTGTACATATAGTTAAATTTTAACTAACTAATATCGATAGGTACCTATTGATATTATAAAAAATTGACGGCAAACACATTATAAACATGTATTTTCCATAAATTCAGCTATGGAATAGTAACATTTATCTATAAACAGTTTAGTTTTAGATGTGACAGTTGGTACAAAGGGACGAATGCTTGGGGCTTCTAAACGGGCCACATTTTCCTGATTTTGTACGCTAGAGCAAGACACACATACTTGCCGGCCACACATTGCCGTAAAAATGTTGCCCGTTTAGAAGCACCATGTACTTATAGGCAAATCTCTTCATTTCATAAGTCTAATGGGGCTTCTAAACGGGCCACATTTTCCTGACTTTGTACGCTAGAGCAAGACACACATACTTGCCGGCCACACATTGCCGTAAAATTGTTGCCCGTTTAGAAGCCCCATGTACTTATAGGCAAACCTCTTCATTTCATAAGTCTAATGGGGCTTCTAAACGGGCAACATTTTTACGGCAATGTGCTGCCAGAAATTGCAGGAAAATGTGGAACATTTCTTTGTGGAACACCTGACCGGGTTTTTTTTCTTTATAGAGAACCGTTATTTTATTAGCTAACTCGGTTACAAATCGTACTTTGTCAGGACCTTTTTATATTTGTCCCGTTTTTGGTCACATTACATGGACAGACGAGTTTTAAAAAAATATGTCCACGGACAAAGTCATCAATAATAAGTGAACATTGTTTTATTTCCAAGGGCATTAAGTTGCTCAGATATTATTCAACCTTTGGGAACATGATCGCGACTGGACGTCAACTCATCAGCTGTAGCATTTCGATAGTAGTATCTGCACAAAATACGTCGAAAATTTCGAGTAGGGAGGACAAAATTCCACGGGGTATCCATACAAAAAAAAATTGCTGTAATAGGTTTAATTAATGTTGATTTATTTTGTTAATTTGATTCAAGAAATCCATCAAAAAGGCCACGTGTACATACCTATATGCTATTTCTGTTTAATAAAAAGAAAAATAAATGTACTAACATATTTTGTTTAGATTTGAATGATTTCATAAATAATATTATGTCACAAATTTTGTACTTAACTCCAAGTTTTAGACTTGAAACAAAAATAACCATAGAATGTCTTCTAAACAAATAACAAAATATAATAATATGTTGACATCTTGTGAAACTGTTAGTAAAACGTGATAAAATAGACGTTGGCACACTTTGATCATTCGATGCCAAGTGTTTTAAGATTTAATTTGTTGTGTAACTATCTGTTCTTGAATGCAGTTGGTTGGAGTAGAATATGACATAACATATTTAAAATTTGCAACGCAAACAAAACAAATGCCTCTTCGAACATGTCACACACAAATACATGTACAGCCGAGTTCTCCAATATCTACACAGAAAAACTTTCAAAAATCTACACATGCTACACTACAACTGTGTAAATATTTTTGGATGATCGTCTGTATAGATATTGGATAATTCGACTGTATTCGAACGGCTATAACTTTACTATATGTATTAAGTTTTTTACCCATACATACATACATTCACGCCTTTATTCCCAAAAGGGATAGGCAGAGCACATGAAACGTATGTTCCAGCGCCACTTTTAGCATAAATGTGGGTATAAAAGACCGACAAATGTGATATTGCAGTGATAGGTTGCTAGCCCATCGCCCACAACACACTTCAACCCTGATCCCTTAGTCGACTTTTACGACACCCACGGGAAGAAAGGGGGTGGTGAAATTCTAACCCGAAAACACATGGGTACCCATAATAATTGTAATATTCGAACTCCTTTGAAAGAGGCCACAGATAATCATTTCCGCTTGTTCTGTGACCTCTTGCATACAAATTCGATTGCATAAAAAGTCGCCAACTCGGCACTGCACCGGCGTGTTTGTAGCTTCACTTTGACTCTTGCTTTGCTTTTATCTGTGATATGAAATTTGCAATGTGATACTCAAATTGCCATTCTGGTGGCATGAGCGGGGGCAAGTGAGAGGTACCAAACGGGAATGGTTTCCTCTTAAACACAATAGGTTGGTATTCCTTACGAATCTGTTCAAGTAATATTGGATCTTGGCAGCCAAACCTTGCATTGTATCGCTGAACAATATAATGCCTATTCAATTGCAAAGATTCCCCAAATATTTCATTAATACGGCACAACACACACTTTTTTAGTTTTTTGAAAGTGTACGTATCTATAGGCATAATAGGCTTTCGTCTTCGGAGTTTGAAACCTTTTTTTGTCGGTGTCTTAATGGGACCTATTCCCATAAATTCACTGGCTATGATAATAGCCGCCAAATGGCGGGCTTTTAGACCCTTATCGATTAAAATATGATTAGCCTGACGAGTAGACAGAATTTTGTGGCACTGGGTTGCATTTTTCTTCTTTAGAACGGTTTTTGACACACTTTTTCGTATGTTTAATGTCTGGCGCAGTCTGTTTCAGCTCTTTCTTCGGTCGTTTGAGTTTAAAGTCGTCTTCAGTAAAGTCAGAATACTGTTGCGAATGAGGCATAGTGGCGTACTTATTTGAAGTTTCAATTTTTATGGAGCTTGGCTTGGTGTCTTTCGCTTCTTTGCTAGTAAGATTTGTTTTGGACGTAAGGGGTTCACTTTTTATTGTCACATAAATTGTACTAGATGCATCAGCAGTATCTGTAGGTTCAGTTTTTATCCTCGCTGGTGAACCAGGCTGTTTCACTTTGCACTTTGCGCGGTGGTTTGAGCCATCGGTCTCTTTGCTCCCGTTAATTTTCTGTGAATAGAGTGGACTTCTTGAGACTTGACTGATTGTAAAAATATCACGATCACACAGTTAAATTCTTCTTAATTACACACTGCTGTGTAGATTGTTGACCACACAACTGTAGTTGTTAACTTGCTATATATATATGATTGTATATTTTTCAACATTTGCAATAAAGCCTTAGCTGGCACTATATTCTCTTCATATATCCTTTTCTATGGAACACTCAATCACCATGGAATTTTATATAATTGAATAATAAATTTACAAAAAGAGTCTGGCAAGTTGAACCCACTAAATTCTATTGTGCGGCAACCCTAAACATCATACTAGATACAGTGGCATGGAATCTAGATTTTGTAGAAAGAAAAAAAGAATTAATTTCTTTCTAATTCACTTGACATCGTCTACACTCGTATCTCCTTACTCATGAAACCGTTATTGACATGTTGCCGTCATTTTATATAGAAAACTCCCGTGAGCATCAGACATCCATACTATCTCTACATATAATCATTGTGAAAGTTCGTTGAGGTTGTCAGTGAGACATAATAAGTAGAGCTTGAAGGAAGTTGTATTTATACAACATACATTAATAATATTATAAATGGGAAAGTGTATGTGTGTGTTTGTTTGTTTGTCCGTCTTTCACGGCAAAACGGAGCGACGACTTGACGTGATTTTTTAAGCGGAGATAGTTGAAGGGATGGAGAGTGACATAGGATAGTTTTTATCCCCGGAATCATCCCCTAAGGGGGTGAAATGGGGGGTGGGGGGGGGGGGGTAAAAGTTTATATGGAGCTGTGATATAAACGAGTTCCACGCGGACGGAGTCGCGGGCAGAAGCTAGTATTCAAATATAACCAGGACATGTCACTCACGAAGCCTTCACCGCGAGTGCTCATGACTGAGAACCGCAAATGTCGGGCGATTTTTGACCTTAAAAACGCCGGTGTCTCGTTTTCACTTTTTGAAAAAATATGTATTATTTTAGATTACAAAGGCACGCTTACAAAATTATTTATTCCTTATTTGTAATGTCAAAACCGATAGCCAGAAATTGGTACTTAAGCAAAACTATTGTGTAAGTATTGTGACGTCATTTATAACTCATATGAACATTCATGGATAACATTATCCACATACGTTGATTATATTAAATACGTAGTCATTTTAAATGCAGGGAAGATTTCAACAAGGAAATTAAAAAAATCCTTGTGATGTGAAACGTTAGGAAATGTTGAAAAACGGAGTAGGGGCTCTTCATAGAGGTGCCTTCGTCAATATATAGGTCGAAGGAAGTCGATAAAAATTGTCTTAGTTCGATAAGAACGCGTTTAGTGTTCAAACCTATTTTTCGCAGGCAATAGCTGAGTCGGAAAGCCAATACAAGCAAATTAAAGACCAACGTACACGGCTTTTTTGCAACGATAAAGTAGAGAAAGCGATACAGCTGCGGTCCTGCTAAGGCGGTAGTGATATGTATAATTACCTATTTATCTATAATAGGCATGATGACAGTAATTGAAAATCACTAAAATATGGTGTTTACTTAGTGAACATTTAATCATAGAATTCGAAAAATGCTCATACTTTTTTATTAAGAGATTATTATTTATTTTGATAAAATTAAACTGAAAAATACGGACGCCCGCCATGATATGTTAAACACCAATCAGAGCGCATGACGTCACACTTGTATAAACAAATACCCATAACGCCCTTTACCACAGATTACAGAGAAAGGCAGATAGGGATATTATTGCCGCAAAAAGACACGGTACGACGGCACTAAGAAATAATCCACTAACCTTCTAGCTCCTTCCTTTGCTGGATTTCTTTGTATTCCTTCGCAGCCTTTTCGCGAATCTGCTTGAGGAATGTCTTATCCTCGCTGATGGGGTACTTGGCTCTGTACGTCTTGATGACGTCATCAATTTCCGTGCTCAGTTCTTCACCTAGTTCCACGTCTATTCGAGATTTGATGCACAACTTCAATTGTTTGAAAAAGAAACGGTCGGGTAGCGAGTCGGGGACGTAAGTTTTTCCTTTTGGCAGCCCAACAACCATTTTAGCAATGACTGCAGCAGCCTGGCCGCGGTTGGATTGGTCCTTATTAATCATATTGCGGAGCGTCGGTTTGAATTCCTTCTTTCGAGGCGGATAACTCATTTCCTCGTTTCCAAAAGGTTTCCTCCTGTACATTTCGTCTCTATCGTGTCTTCCCATTGCGGGTTTAGGTTCGTGTTGAGGCCGGACATGCTTGTTGAATTCCGGCCGCGCCGGACGCTTTACTGTTTTTTTGGCCTCAGGGTAGTCTCTGGGACCTTGTCTCGCGAATTCAGGCTTTTTGGGCCCGCCCGAGCGGTCTCGCGAGGGATTCGGCCTGTCGTCTCGATACTGTCGCTCTTCGCGACCGTTTTTCGATCTCGGCCGGTCCTGCCTTTGCACTTCCTCGGCAGGCCTACCTTGCCTCTTGGAGGAAACGGCAGGGGCAGGCACGCTACGATTAAGATCGTCAAAACGGGATCTTCGAGACGGTCGAGGTTCACGGTACTGTTCTTGGCCCCGAGGTCGGAACTCTTGAACAATTCTTTCCTGCGGTGGGCCAGCAGGCTCCTGACGATCGTACCATTCTGGACGATTATCTTCCACGGGCATGCTCGAGTAGTTCTCTTCCCATTGAGGCTTTGGTTCGTTATCCCATCGCCTTGGTTCCTCGTGCCAATGCTGCTCGGGTGGATTATCCCACGCTTTAGAAGCCTGACTATCCCTATTCCCACGAGCAGGCTGGTTATCCCAATTCCCACGACCAGGCTGAATATCCCTATTCCCACGAGCAGGCTGGTTATCCCAATTCCCACGAGCAGGCTGGTTATCCCAATTTTCACGAGCAGGCTGGTTATCCCAATTACCACGAGCAGGCTGAATATCCCTATTACCACGAGCAGGCTGGTTATCCCAATTCCCACGAGCAGGCTGGTTATCCCATTCACCACGAGCAGGCTGAATATCCCTATTCCCACGAGCAGGCTGGTTATCCCAATTCCCACGAGCAGGCTGGTTATCCCAATTCCCACGAGCAGGCTGACTATCCCAGTTTCCACGGTTATCGTCACCCCATTCCCGGTCGCGTTCGGGACGAGGAGCCTTAGATTCGTCCCAACGCTTTGCTTCCCATTGCGGATCAGTATGGCGATACTCTGGACTGGGCTCTCTAGGCTGATATGGATCTACGCTTTGGGGTTGATGGCGTGGAAACTGCTCTGGTTGACGGTACGGCTGGCGCGGGCCTTGGTTCTGCTCAGGCCATTGGCGAGGCGGCTCCGCTCGCGCGGCTTCCTGACGGTGCTGTTTTCCTGCAATTATTCTATCCTTTCTGGACGGTTTCGGCGCTGCCGACCTTTCAGGAGAATGGCGTCGTTTCCTGTCATTGTATTGGAACGTGTCAGGGGGTTGTTCCCTCCCGTTCCTGCCCCAATCTGGGGCCCTGTGTTCAGGACCACTACTTGTAACAGTTGGAATGTAGTTGTCCTGGAACCCTGAATAACCGCGTTCGTTTGGAGCAGGTACTGGACGCGGTTCAATATAGTGCGGCGTCTGAGGAACGCCGCCATATCCCGAATAAGCTACGTTCTGTGGACAAAGTTGTTAGAGATAGAAGTAAATTAGGGGCCATGTACATTCGCTGGGTCACGGGCCTAACGTGAACATTCTCGTTTCTGTAGAGTGTGTAATGGACTTGCACATAACGCTATTGCTGGCTTTTAGGAAACCGGATTCTGGATTGACTAAGTGTATGTCCATATTTCGAAGTATATGACGTCAGCATGCAAGGAACACGCTTAAATACGGGCGTTTAGGACATAGGTCTTGCACAGGATTTTGACATACATGTGCTTTGGAAAATAGCTGAGCACTTTTCTACTCAAGTGATGAAACCAATCTGGTGAATACATAAGCAATCAAAAATTGAGGTAGACCGTATATGGAACTGAGCCTTAAAATTAATCGGAATGATAAGATTCTTATAGAAACGTATATTCCTATACGTTTCTATAAAGAAGGAGACCGACTCCTGATGATACAGCGTCGAATGGATCAAATCGAAATGAACCAAAAAGAACTTGGTGAACAAACAAGGAACTTCATTTCCTTGTCAATTGAGATTATTATTTGTATACACAAGTATTTCTACAGGAAAGCCGTTATCCTCGCAGCCTACATTACACAGCATTATATGCAATGAAACTCCAGAAGTTTCGATTACTCGCTGATAACCTACCAAGCAAACGCCTTGCGAGCTTACTTATGCCACGTCCCAAGGGCGTGCTCAGTATGTTCAACATCTCTGATATGCCGACGGAATGTTTCGAAAATTACGAAACTTTACCAATGGAAAGATCTCGGTACTTTCCCAAATTTATCTATACGGAACATTGTTCGCAACTTTGTTAAATTATTGTGAATATCCAAGAAGTTCATATCATATTGGATGCTTTCTCAACTTGCACATATGTATTCAGTATGGGCAGACAAGGACGAGACCCTCTGGTGAGCACTCCGGTTATCCAAGCTTATCCTGTTTGGAAGGAGGCAGCCGCACCTGTCTGCAACTGAACTTATCAGTTCAGGAACTCCATCTAGAATACACGAGAGTTTAACTGACGGAAAACTGAAATGGGAATGTTACATGGTTACTACGGCGATTAACAGACGGCGTTGCGGGTCGACGATCGTGTATTAGGTGTGTCACTCTCCTTCAGGTAATTACTACGAGAGGCCGTGTGTTAACTTTAACCATGTTCATTGAAAAAGATGGGTGCTTGTGTCTCTTTGACACATTCAGTGACAACGGTTTCGTAGCCGTCAACATGTGAACAGCCGTTTGTAGAGGAAAGCGCGGGTACCTCGCATTGAAAGTGTTAATCAATACTTCACGACCCGACGGATTGTTTATTCCAGAGGTGATGGCCACAGTAGGGCGGGACGTGCGTGTCAATGGCAACGGGTCGGTGCAGCCCCGCGTACGCTATCAGAGGATGATGATGATGATCACCTGGCGTATCGGGAAACGTTACGTGAGTATTTTCAGAGAATACGCACTACCGAACCCAAGCGAATGACGCCATGCTGGTTCTCAGAGGCGTCTTTACCTATGGTGCAGGGTTTGCGTTGCACACGGGCGCAGCGGTCCTAGAGGGCGCCGAGCGCCGCCCGCTACTATTCCATTTTGACCGCGCGCTTACTAGGGGGCGCTAGAGTAATATGTGCACACGGCCGCTACATGGACTAGAGACGTCTCTGCTGATTCTACTTTCGTGTCGGCGACTATAGCCAGGCCAGATGTATGCTTGGGTGAAAACGGGCAGTGTGTCTGCCTTGCGCCGAGAAATTATCCAGTAAAAAAACAGGACATAAACAGATAAGTAAATAAACCAGGGTACAGACTGTTTCTTGGCAGATTTCTGTACTTCTGTGGATGCCCTGATGATTACATGCAATCAGCTGTTAATAATACATGTGACTTTCTGAAGACAACCAGATTTCCGTTTGCCACGAAACAGCGAGTATAAAATGTGCTCATACAAATTCCATTACACACTCTCCAATAATTACATTTTCATGTAATTCCTTTCATGGCTATGGAAAGTTAATCCATGTCATACAATAACTGCAAAATTGAAGCAGAATTACAGCAGCTCTTGCAACTTTTCAGGTTGGTGGTTTCCAGAATTTGGCCGGAAACCATCCATACCCTAGTCAGTTCTACTAATTCAATCCTACAATAGACATTATAGTCAACTGCATGTAATTGATAAAAACTATAGAGCAACTCACTCTACAAGTTAGAACACCACAAATCCTAGATGTGGCTATAGATGGGAGTACCTTTTAATTCAATAAAAAGTAGCCTTGCTTACTCATCAAGACTGGTCCATCTCAGGCATGCCTCCTAATCCACCTTGCAAAACAGCAAGGAATATGAGCCATAAAAGAACAAAGGTATGCTTTTACACACCAATATAACTGCAGATCCATTTCGAGACACACTTATTGAATCTAATTATATTCATTGATCGAATCCAAGCATGTATACGATCTTCTGAATTTGGCAGACAAGTGAAAATACTGTTTGGTAGTTATAAGCTGGTGACTGAAGAAATTATATTATATTTACAACCAACATCATGGCTAATCTATTATTGCACATGGATGTCTGGGTAACCTCCATATATTTTAACCACAGAATTTGTCATATAATCAAATCCATGTAATTTCATCAGACAAATGGGTATGTGGCACACAAGGTGGACTGATGACCTGGTAAAGGTGGCGGGACTCCGCTGGATGCGGGTGGCGCAGGACCGGTCATTGTGGTACTCTTTGGGGGAGGCCAATGTCCCGCAGTGGACGTCTTTCGGCTGATATGATAATGATGATTAAGTATGTGGTAGTATTGCCCAGCAGGATTTTATCCTTTGCAGCATCTCCAAATCTGTGATAGACCTACTACTGCCGGAAACATATGCCATGTCCATACAACCCATGACTATTTAGAGTAGGATTTGGGTCTATATTTCTCTCTCACTTACTATTGCACATTCTTATGCCATAACAAACTGTTTCATCCAAACCCTGAGTACTCATGGACTGTATGTGTATCTATGAGAGATTCAACAATTATTGTAATTCTTTGTTACCTGCGGTACATTACCCTATACATAAAATAACTCAAATAATTCCCACTTACTTGCTCGGCCGGCATGTGGGCCACATAGGGTGCCGTCACATCCTGGTTCCAGTTTGGAGCGTTGGGCGCCCTCGCAGTCTCCACCATGTTGTTGATGTGCGCCTGCTCAAACCCTCGGGACTCTTGCACGAAATCAGCTGAGGGACGGTATGGTTGTTCTTGTACCGTCTGCAAGAAATACAAGGTTGAGTCAAATTAATTTTATATTTTTTCTTCCCTCTGTCATTTGACATGCAAGTGCCCTTGAAATGAAATGATTTATTGTAGAACAGGGGGTTATACCTTATTATTCTTGTGCCTTGTGGCCTATTAGCAGAATATTACCTTTAAACTACTGTTCAGTTAAAATGCCTGTTAAAATAATAATACCCATACTAATATTATAAATGCGAAAGTGTGTCTGTCGGTTACCTATTTGGATGAAATTTGGTATTGAGATAGTTTGAGTCCTGGGGAAGGACATAGGATAGTTTTTATCCCAGAACTCTTCCCCTAAGGGGGTGAAACAGGGGGTGAAAGTTTGAATGCAGCTACGATATAACCAAGTTCCACGCAGACAGAGTCACTGGCAGAAGCTAGCCTAAGGGCGTGAAATGGGGGTGAAAGTTTGTATGGAGCTATGATGTAACCGAGTTCCACGCGGACGGAGTCACGGGCAGAAGCTAGTATTCAATACAATACAATACAAATACTCTTTATTGCACACCTCACACAAACTAAGCATTAAGAAAGAGAAACAATACAATATTATTCTGTTTGGTCGTGTAATTGTGGATGAGTAGGTTCACACTTTGTTGAAGTATTCAATAAATAATAATAATAAATATTAGGGGACAATCCTACACAAATTGACCTAGTCCCAAACTAAGCAAAGCTTGTACTATGGGTACTAGACGACAATAAACATACTTATAAATAAATACTTAAATACATACAAAACATCCATGACTCAGGAACAAATATTTGTGCTCATCACACAAATAAATGGCCTTACCGGGATTCGAACCCAGGACCTCTTGCTTCATAGGGTCACTACCAACTAGGCTAAAGCGGTCATAGAATTTGTTTTTGTTAGATCCTGTAACTGGCTTTTTTATAATATTCATGTTATTAATAAGTTTTATAGCTGTTGGTTCCCCTTAATAAAAGTTGTTTGCTAAGGAAAAAAAACAAGGTAGTTAACAGAAGTTTTTGTTTTTTTAAGAATAGAGGGTACATGTTTAATTGTATTTGGAAATCAAATCTAGCATTATTCGGGTAGCCATGGCCTACCTCAACCATGGGTTCAGTATTCGTTTTTGCTGGACAGACTGAACTGAAATGGGACCTTCCAACCCAAGGGGAGCACTCAGCACTCAATGTACCAACACTACTTAACCCGCCCAATCAATGTGATAGTGAGGTTGCTAGGTCATAAGCACTTCATAGAAAAGCTAGCAGTTACATTTTAGCATGAAGACCTCCTGGGCTCTCCCTATATTGGCTGTGTCCATACACATGGCATGTCATTAAAGTTTGCAATAAATAATATAAGTAAAACTAGTGCCTGCATGGAATTAGGTGGCAAACGGATCCCGGGCTCCTTTAGGCAACTGGGTAAACTTAAAACTAAGATGAAGAATAACTTAAACCGTACCGCGTTGCGCCTCTTATGTTCAATATAGAGCTGTTGTCCATTGATGAATAATCCATTGAGTTTTCGCACCACAAACGCTCCATCATCCTCATTGGCCAATCCCACGGTAACTTTCTTACTTTTCCCTTCACTAACTAAATTGTCCACGATAATGTCAGTGAGACCGCATTTCTCTTGAAGTAAACTTTTAACGTCCGGGTAACGGGTCTGCAACATAAAAGGGGCATTTGAGAATTCGATGCAATACAATATCAGACTTGAGATCAAAATGATAGTGTTATAATTACAGTAATCGGCAGGTTATGTATCGTTAATAACATCTTGTTAGTACGTTATTTCAATCAACAGTATGAACAAAATATAATCGGCAATCAATAATATAATTTGCTATAAACTCAATTTCTATCAAATCTAAGAGCCATTTTGCTGCTTTTTTTTTTTTTTTTTTTTTTTAAATTCGTCCATTCGGACAGGCTAAGACCATGGGCCATACTGCCTAGTCTTCAGTAAGTATAATTTCATTTGATCGAATCCAGTAATAACGTCTTCAGTAGTTTCAAATCAGAAGTCTCTAGTCCAATAAATATGTCTTCAGTTATTTCCAATTCATATGAACAAATCTAGATATTAAGTCATCAGTATTATCAACATATGTGTCAAATCCAAAAAATAAGTCTTCAGTTATTCCAATCCAATTCATGAAGTCAAATCCAGTAATAAAGTCTTGAGTATGTTCCAATAAAAACGTCAAATCCAATATTCAGCTCTTCAAAAAAGCTTACACCTCATCCAGACATTCCAAAAAGTCATTTGACCAACAAAATATAGGTACAATGCTTCAATAAAAATATATACAATTTTAAGCAAGTTTTAAATTTAGCATCATATTTACAGCATACACACAGTATTATGTACAAAATTAAACAAAGGTAAATAAGTAGACGACTCCTTCAACAAATCAGTTACTGAGAGCGGGATTCGATTAGAAGCTCCATAAATCTCAAGCAACTCATCCATCAGCACTAGGCGCTGAATGCCAAAGGATGAGCAACTAAACAGAATGTGATCTATAGACTGAACCTCTTGCTTTTGACAATGATCGCAATAAGGGGAAGAGACAAAGTTTTTACGATGGAGATGAAAATTTAAACGACAATGACCAATGCGCATACGAGTAATTATAGTGTAAAACCTACGATGCATGTAAGTTTTAAACTTACAAAACCAAGGCTTACTATTAACTTGGTTATCTAACAAAGCATACAAATGAGCCTTATTCTCAACTTCTGTAAAATTATACCAATGTCTTCCCCAAAGAACAGTCATACGCTGTTTTAGATTACTTATAATATCAGAATATGGCAAGGTCACAGCTAAGTCCCTGCTGTCGGGAACCAGGGACAAGTCAGATGCATTAGCAATAGTTCTAGCTAGGTAGTCGGCGTTTTCATTACCAGAAACTCCTTTATGAGACGGAACCCATACAAAATCTATTTTAATACCAATTAAAGATAGTTCTAACCATAATTCTTTAATGGAAAAAATTAGATAGCAAGTGCTAGCATTCATTTTGTTACTCGATAAACTTATTAATACACTCATACTATCGCTTACTATGACCCATTCTTTACTATATTGATTATGTTCTTTAACATGTTTCAAAGCAAATAAGATGGCAGTTGCTTCAGCAGTAAAGATACTTGCATTTTTATTGATATTAAACCCAATACCTTTATTAATTTCAGGTTGATAAATTGCAAAGGAAACAGCATTATTATTTTTGGCACCATCCGTATAAATAAATTTACAATTAGACCATTCTGACAACAATAAATAAGCCTCCTCTTTGGAAGTTAGCTTTGAATCTATTACAATTTTTATATCGGGATATTTACTCTTAAAAGAGCCTGTGTAACAGGGAAGAAGGTCATTATCAAGATGTATATTTAACTCCTGCAAAGAGTGAAAGAAAGAAGTAAAATCCTGAAGAACATACATGCGCCTTTGAAAAGGCGATGATTGGAAAGAAATCAAGTTGTGAAGAAGATCGTTCTTAGGCAAGCTGTATAACTTTAAAATAAATCTTTCTTTTAAATAACGAAATCTAATATGAATAGGAGGAAGATTCGATTCAATTTGCATAGCAGCGATAGGACTAGTTTTAAATGCACCCAGTATTGTCCGCATACATTTGTTTTGTATTTTATCTAATGAATTTACAATTTTATCATCTCCAGCAAAACATAGAAAACCATATTCAAAATGACTTCGAACTAGAGACTTATACAAGATTAACAAAATTTTGGGGTCTGCACCCCATGAAGTGGCGCACAGCGATTTTAACACATTGTATGCTTTGTTAGCTTTGGTTATAATACTGTCAGCATATTTTATCCAGGAAAGTTTTGAAGTAAATATAACACCTAAAAACTTTATTAGATCATATGAAATAGGCAGTGATATGTCATTGTACAAAACTGTGGGCAAACACATGCTTTTGCGACCAAAAATAAAAACTTTGGTTTTAGTCGAATTTACATCTAAGTTCAGATAAGCAAAGTATTTATGTAAGTTGATTAATGCCTCATTAATAGTCAAAGCTAATTGATTTAAATCAGATCCTGACACATAAACAACCAAATCATCTGCATACTGCAGATTTTTAACCTTTGTTCCTAGAATAAGATTTAGTCTCCTAATGTACAAAATAAAAATTAAAGGGGATAAGATACCTCCTTGACAAACCCCTAAAGAAGATAATCTTGGGCCATATAAGTGATTGTTAAATTTAACAAAAACCTTCCTGTTTGTTAAAAACATATGTAAGAAATTTATTATTTTGACAGGTAACCCTATCATTGACAGCTCTCTACATAAAACGGAAATATTGACACTGTTAAATGCACCTGCAATGTCAAAGAATACCGAAAGAAGATACTGATTATTATATATGCTGTTAAGTGCATCAAGTTGCAACTGACAAATACTCTCACGAGAAGACCGACCTTTACGAAAACCAAACTGATTGCAGGGTAACAGACCATTTTGTTCGACAAAAAATTCCAACCGTTGCTTTAGAAGCTGTTCAAAAACCTTTCCTACACAAGATGTGAGTGCTATAGGTCGATATGAGTCGGGTAACAATTTATCTTTATCAGGCTTTAAAATTGGGACCAAGCAATCTGTTTTCCAATCATCAGGAATTAAGTTTTCTTCCCACAGCTGATTTAATATGTTTAAAAAGGTCTTTAGATTTTGTGAACTTAAATTTTTCAGTAAAATATATGGTATTCCATCAAGACCAAAGGATGTATCTCTTCTTGAAAATAGGGCAGATTTAAGCTCTTGCAAAGAAAACGGTTCAGTAAGATACTTATCATTATCATTTTCTGTGTGAACATAATTTAAAGACTCATTAAGCACAAAATCAGGAGTGTATTTCTTAAGAAAATCTGATATCCAACTATTATTACTAGCGTGTTTTGAAATGAATGTTTTATTAAATTTCCGCATGTAATTCCATATTAATGTCAAAGGAGTGCACCGGTTAAATGAGTTACACAGATTTATCCAACTATTACGCCGTTCAGTCTTAAGAACAAGCTTTTTAAGGGCTCGAAGTCTTCTAAATTCTATATAATTCTCTTCACTAGGTTCACTTTTAAATTTTATATAAGCATGTTTTGAATTAAGTACAGCTTCTGAACACTTTTGATTCCACCAAGGCAGCCGGGGAAATTTCAAAGATTTTGGTGTACACGGATTAGAACTATTCAAAGACCTATGTCTAGGGATGGACTCTACAGCAGTAGATCGCAAAATATTACAAAACAGATTGAGCGCATCTATCGAAGACATATTTTCAAAATCAATATTAGCCAAACAAAAATCAACTGATTGCCTGTACATTTTCCAATTCACCTGTTTGTAATTTGGGTGAATGGGCAAATGTACATTATTACATATTGGATTACTTTGTGAGCTATTTTCATTACCAACTATCATTTTTATCATTACAGGCAAATGATAACTGCTGCCAAGAGGACAATCCATAACAGACCAATCACATGAAAGTGCCAATGATGGAGAAACGAAAGTTAAATCCAGAGCATTAGGACACCAAGAAGAAGAACCAGTTGTAGTAGTTTGACCATTATTTAAAAGAACCAAGTCATTGCCATCAATAATATCTAAGACATCTCTACCTCGAGGCAATGTATCAACACAGCCCCATGACATATGATGAGCATTTAGATCGCCTCCAAAAAGCATTGGCTGCGGAATAGATTTTATCAAAGCATCAAATTTACTTTTATTAAATGGGGGATCAGAATTTGATGGACTATAAAAACTTACTACACTCAACTGCTTGTTGTTTATAATTATTTGTACACAGATATTTTGTAGAGCATTGTCAAAATAAGTTTTAATATTAGAATATACTATATTGTTATGAATAAGTATTGCTACACCATTATGTTTATTACCACAGTCATTTCTAATGACATTGTATCCTTTAATTGAAAATTTTTGATGTTGTTTTAACCAGGTTTCAGAAATTATTGCTATGTGAATGTTATTTTCATATAAGAATCTAGTAAAGATTAGCCTATTGCTTATTATACTCTGAGCATTCCACTGCACTATGTTCAATATGTCCATAAAGAAAAAAATTAAGGTTGTTTCCTGAAAGTGTTTTTAAGTGTTTCTTTTATATTGTTAGAATTTATTGGCGTTTCTTTATCAGCACAAATTTTAACTATAGCTTCCACAAGTAGATTCATAAATCTGTCAGATTTGGTCAGATTACTTAGATGGGTGTCAATATATTTTGAGCCGAGCTGCGGAAATGCAACGTCACAAAACAAATCGGAATATTTAGCACTACGTGATTTTAACTTATTTTCCTCAATTTTCTGTTTTTTAATTGGACATGCAGCAGATATAGCCACGTGATCCCCACCACAGTTTGCGCATTGTGTTTTAACCTTATTACAATTTTTGAAATTATGAGGTTCAGCACAAATTGAACATACTTCATTATTTTTACAATACTTTGCTATATGACCAAATTTCATGCAACGAAGGCATTGCTTTACTGGAGGAATATAGATCCCTACTTCGTGCCTCCAATGGTCAAGTGTTACATATTCAGGCAACTGTACAGAGGCAAAAGTCACGGCAACCGTCTGAGTTGGAACCATTGAGACGATACCCAGCGTGTCTTTTACCCGCCGCATAAACCGTCTTACGCTTATCACCTTTTTACTGGAAGCTATTAATTGGAAAATCTTCTGGTTCGAATAATCAATCGGCACTGAAGTGAGAACACCCGTAACCTCGGTCTCAGATGCTGGGATTGAAGCATTCATGTGAATTTCATTTAATAATTTTTCATTTTTTAGGAAGACATTGGCGTGATTTGGGAGATCGAACATAATCCCAACTTTGTATGCATTAATTGTTCTTAGATGCATCACGCCCGACACGCGATGCTTTCGGATTGCATTGGACAAAGCAAGTCTATCTTTGTCAGAAAATTTGTGGTCATCCTCTCTGTGATTCAGAAAAACAATAAATTCTTTCTTAGCTGAATTTTCGTCGTACAACCTGTAATAACTTTTGGCCCTGAAAGGAGTATACTTCTCTTTGTCATCTTCTTTAGTCTTCTTTTTTGCAGGTATGCGCTCCGAGGGCGCACCTGTATCCGCATCAGAACTACTTTCAGATTGAAGATCTGGCTCCGGCTCCAAGCCCTCCAACCGAGAACGCTTTCCCGTACGCTTCCCCATGACTGGGGAAGCGCACCAAACCGATAACCAAATCAACTATGAATTAAAATTAAAATTAAGACTAAATATGTACAAATTAACACCTAAAATTAATTTACAATAAAATATTTTATCAAGCGCGCCTATCACTTTCAACGTTCCCGCCAAAAAAACCCATTTTGCTGCATTTGCTTGTTTTTTTTTTTGCGAACCTTTGGACATAGACACAATAGATTTGGATGCGTTCATAAATGAATATGATGTCATTCATTTCCATTCCACACCATACGGCCTGCAAACTCTATGCAATCTGTAAGACAGAGAGAACATCTAGGCTAGGTCATTTGTTCCCCTTTCTCGCTCTAGCTCACAGCTGGCTTGTGGCGCGGACGGCTAAAGGAGACGCTACACTGGCCGATATCGGTGAGCAGCCAAGCAAGGTCACAGATAATCTAATATGGAGTGACCTTGATTTGGCCGGCCACCGTGCTTCCGACACGTATCCGCACGGGCACAGAACAAATAATAGTACTACGTACAGAAGGTCCTCTGTAAACAAATTACCTGTTAGGTATGCCAAACGTGCCTAAACGTGGCATCCCTTTCTATCGCATGCAACGCGCTGCGATAGAACACGTGCGTGCAGGCAGCGCGCTTACAAACCAGCCGTACGCGTCCTGTACGGCTGTCACGCGACGGCGCGCGAGCTCTTATTACGACACTTAGAACAAGAAGTATAGTGCGAGGAAAATCGAGTGTATATCGCGGCCGTCCCATGATATGATAGACGTGAAGTCATTTAAGTACTTGTAGCGGCGCAACCGTGTGACGAAACACGGCGTGAACTGCCCTTGACACGAGCCTAATCACGCGTCATCGCGTTATACGATATTGGCCCGTGTAGCGTCTCCTTAACAGGTTGAGTACATTGTACATTCCATTCATTCATTCAGTTCATTTCATGCCATGTTTCCAAGCGTCATAAAATCGCAAAAAAAGAAGGCAATTTCCATGCAATTTCCGAATTTCCTTTCCTGAAATACTGCGGAGCATTGTTATTATAATAATTAATAATGAATAGTTTACTTTCAAGTTACTCATAGTTTTAAGTTAAATATTTTTTTTACATAGTCTCTTCAAGATGATGCTAACAATTCTTGGTTTACCACTTTCGGTAAGAAATACTAAAGTGATGTGATTATATTTGAAGGTTGCTTTGCATTTTAATTGGTAATATTGGTATGTAATCAATTATTTCAGACGACGTACAAAGATCTTAAAATACTGATTAAAAACCGATGTAATCTGACCGACTTCATTTTGGACGAGTTGGTGAAAGATAATGGGTTGAAGAAAGTGAGGATTGGATTGGCCGATAACAACGAAGGCGGTCATCTTATAAAGTGTTTGGACGGGTTTCGGGTGAACGGGTGCCCGCTGAGCGTTATTCCAGTTGGGAAATCGGTAATTTTTTAATTCAAATTCAATCTTCATTGAATGTATATGTTGATTCCTTCTTTAGAACTAACTGCCCCCCTAGCACACTAAGTTTTATGTCCGACATAAAGCATGTGTCCCTCTTGCACTTGCATATTTGCCAGAATGTGGTGAATGCTTTATGTCCGACATAAAACTTTGTGTGCTAGGGGGTCTGCTGGCCCTACCTTATGTAAATTATAGCATGTTGGATTCTGCTTCTATGACTTCTATATTTATATTATCAAACAAGAGAGTGAAACTATGTTACAGCTCGGCCCGAAAATCGTTTGTATGTGTATGTCTCGCTATCAGCTGTTCTCTTGTTCAGGTCGCATTTCTCAACGGATTCTCATGAAATTTTGGGAGCAAGCTTGTTAATATTTTTTTTGGGAAATAACTATTTGGAAAATCAAGTCTATAAAAAAAAACTGGTTTGCGGGCTCTGCAGCTTACAGTGCCACTAGTTAGTAGGTATATTTGACCAAATTCCTAATTCATTTCAGCAACCACCACAAAACTATGACCAGGGAAGCAACTTTAACCAGCCGCAGAATTACCAGCAGAACTTCAACAACCGGCCACAATGGGAGCCCAACATGCCGGCAAGCCAGCTGACGAGTCCCCAGTGGGCCCCAAACCCCATCAACCAAGGACAGGGCCCGAACTCATTTGGGTTCCAAGGACCGCAGAATAATCAATATATGCCGCAGCAGGTGATATTTTTAAATATTCCCTAAGGCGTAAGAAGCCACTGATTGACAGGGCCCCGCCCACCCCTTCCCAGAAGAAAAGCCTTTTAATTTTATAGCACAAATCACTTGCTGCCCTTCAACTCATTCATTTAACTTAGCCATATGAAGGGGTTTCCCTTACGGGGCGCTACCGCTACTGGTAGAAAAACCTTTTCAAAAGGCTTTTTAAAGGGTTCCTCTTGTTGAATACCCATTCATTGTGCTTTAAAAGCCAAATGAAGGGGTATTGAGGAGCATTGGCTTTGGTAAGCAAACCCTTTCATAAACCCTTTGAAGGGGATACCAATTGAAAGATTTAGTGGCCGAGACGGATTGTTCCAATAGCTCAGTTGGTTTGTAGCAACGGGCCATGGGCCATGAATGCCTTTGGTCGCTGGTTCGAATCCGACACAGAGCATGTAATTTTTCTCTTAATTTATATGTATAATTTCGCTAACAGCTGCTCAATACTAAATTAATTACGGAGATAGTTTTACTGACGATTTGAAAGGCCTACTTGAATATTGAATATTTTGAGTTTGAGAAATTTATAATGGTATATATTGATATATTGATTGATTGAATGGTAGGGGTGAACCCAAGTAAAGATTGTGATAAACCAATTACTTCTCTCCGTTCTCAACCAGCATCAAAACCAGTATCCCAACCAGAACCAGGGATTCGGACAACATGGCCCACACATGGGTCCGGTCAACCCGAACCACCATCCCAACCAGCATGGTATGGGGCAGATGAGACCGGAGATCAAGCCGTTTGGTCGTGACCAATTCATTAGACCGGAACAGGGGTATGGAGGACCGAGGAATAATGTGCCAGAGCCACCTGTAAGTATACATTTTTGTGCGTTTCTGTTAGTCATGACTTGCAGAAGAGTGCATTTGTCAAGTTCTCCATTCGGCGTGGTCTTGTGCTTGAGTATCCTGATGAAGAGCCTGCTCTTTCTTTAAAAATTTGAGAGATTTGAGGTAAAGTTGTGGATGTTATAGACTGATTTCACACTTGTAACCAATATCTTTTTACGGGGGCGCTTTGTGTCACCAATTTTTAAGTCCTATTATTGGAAGTCCGAAAATGTTCTTTATAAAATTTAACGCCATAATAATCGTTAGTCTTAATAATTCTTCTTCCTAACGATCGTAAATCATAAATATTCGAAGTCATAATGACAGTAATCATAAATTTCTCATATCCTAATATTTATTTTCATTTTTTTTTTTCATCATAACACTCACATGTCCGTTTTATTTATATTCATAATGACATTAGTCATACATTTTTTAATCCTAAAATTGTTTTTCATATTACTTTTCATCATAAATGTTATACATATGTGTTATTTGGTGTTATCGAACTAAATAATCGTGGTTATTTTTGTCACAAGAGGGATTGCAATCCGGTCCGATTCTCAATCTGGCCGGATCCGGCCGGATTGGAGTTTTTCATCGTGTTTATGCAATATTATACGTTTTGTCTTGTTTACTGGTTTAAGAGTAGACAAACTATCGCAAATAATGTAATAAAACAATGTTTTAGTGCTAAAAATCTACTTTATTAAGGGAACATCAGTCTCACTACAGTCACTACTCACAGTAATAAGTCAAATTGAGCATCTGCTTCAATAACATTCAGCCTTAACCTATTTATAGTTACGCATGAACAATTTGAACATAGGGTAACTCTGTCTTATGTTATGTTATGATAAAAACAAAATGACTTTTTTTTTGAAAAAAATAAGTAAAATGTTTTAATGGAAAGGAACATTAGGAACAAGGAACTTTTAATCGTCTTAAATGCTAAATCAAAGTATTAAGTATAAGTAATTTGGTAATCGGAGATCATTATCGTGCTTGGAACTTTGAGATCACTTCGTCTTCTGTACTATACAATATTTAATATTCAATCAACTTTATTAAAACTAAGAGACAAAATCAACAATAATAAAATTAAACCCGTAAAATACAACACGAATAAAGAACATGAATCATAAACAACAAACACACATCAATAATATCATAAATATCATAATATCACATTAATTGCACTTTAGTACACGTTATAAAAACGTTAATCAAAAACAATATTATTAAACGTTTTAAAAGAAAGATTTTTTCAAAGAATCAATTTCTGAGATCATTCATCAAAACAAAGGTTAATTAGGATTACTTATTAACTATTAAATATTTATATGCCAACGGCACCAATGGGCAAACTTAAGTGGAAGGCTGGAAGCTGAACGCTCGCAAAAGCAATACGCGAGTTTTATTTATCGTTGTACAATGTTATGTTAAATAAAAAATAAAAAAATACCATCCAGTATCCAATGTGTACAAATATCTGAATGAATGTTTATTTTTCTCTGCGTATGTTCGTCTGCAGTATCGTATATTAAATTTTTTTCGGGTCCACCGGATCCGGTCCGGATCCGGTAAAATTTTACCGGATCCGGTGGCCGCCAATAAGTACTGGATCCGGCCGGATTACCGGATCCGCCGGACCGGATTGCAATCCCTACACAAGACACAAGGCTCTAGCTAGACGCTAAGCAAGCCGCCTGTCTGTGCGAACATAGCCTAAGGCCCGTGTAGGTACGACGACGAGCGAAGCGAGGAGGAGTGTGTTAGTTCTACCGCGACCCTACGCGCGCGAGCCGAGCGAGCGAAGCGAGCGTGCCGCGGTAGCGATTTTTTTTATTTGCTTAACGAAAGCGTTTATTCATTAGGAAAAACAAAATCAGGAGTTGAAGTATGTTCTTAGTTATTATATTAGGCCTAAAAAAATATGATGCGTGTCCATTATGAAGAAAACTGTTATGTTTAACAAAGTTACGACTTCAAACAAGTTCTTAGTAATGAAATTGTGACGAAATTTTTTAGGACAACTGATCATTATGACTTCCGATGTTAGTTACAGAAATTTAGGAACAAAAATGTTAGGACGAAAAAAATTAGGACTAGCGATGATAATGACTACAATACATTAGTATTAAAAAAAATAGGATAACGAATTTTATGGAAGCCAATACGGACCCTCTTTTTACAGCCGAGTGGTCGTTCACACGCGCTCCGCTCAGTCGAGATTGTGGACACCCCCATGAACCGGCCCGCTCAGAACTATCCACAGCAAAACAAACCGGTATGTTTGCTTTTTAACCAACAACGCAAAGAGAGGGTGTTATAAGCAGGGTTCGAAAATATCCGATATTTATTAAAAATATAACAATATCGGATATTTATATATCAAAAGTTATATCCATTTTGTATGAAAGCCATATTGTTATTTTATTATATTATTATATGTATACTATCTGCGTGTTACATAAACATAATAAAGCAACTAAAAAACAAAATATTATACAAATTCTAATCAGTCAATGGTCATACCTACACTTATTTCTGCATTTATATATTATATCATAAAAAAGCCATTAGATATATATCGGATATATGTATATCCATTGATATATATCCTCGAACCCTGGTTTTACAAGTTTAACATGTCTGTCTGTGGTATCGTAGCTCCCAAACGGATGGACCGATTCGAATGCGGTTTCTTTTGTGTCATAGATAATTATATTCCGAGTGTTGTTAGCCATGTTTCATCCAAATATGTTGAGCCGTTTTGGAGATATTGGACTTTGAAATGAAAATGTTGGGGGTTTTTCAACTTTTCTAAGTTGTAATTATTGCTATTAGTATACAGGATGTACCTAAAATGGGTTGTGAACTGATTAAGGGCATATTCGGTAGCACATTGCCATTCCAAATATGTTTTTGTTTACATTACAAACCGCTTTATAATACTGTTATTGATTGTAATGGGTGTTACAGATGCCCACAATTAACGACAACTTTCAAGGATCTGGCCCTTACAGCCCTAGTCAGGGCGGGGGCCCGCCGCAGGCCTCGCAGCCGTGGATACAACAGGTATCTAACTCATTACATCGTTATTCTATCTCGTGTATAATCAAGTAACATATTCTTTTACATATAACGCCCGATACTATGTACCAGTGCTACGGTAGCCTAGTGGTTCAGGCATGCGGCTGTCAAGCGGCGGTCGTGGGTTCGAATCCCGGCTCGTACCAATGAGTATTTCGGAACTTATGTACGGAATATTCACCGTTAGCTTTTCGGTGAAGGAAAACAACCGGTGTAATCCCAATAAGGTCTAGTCTTCCCTCTGGGTTGGAAGGTCAGATGGCAGTTGCTTTCGTAAAACTAGTGCCTATGCCAAATCTTGGGATTAGGTGCGGACCCCGGGCTCCTTTCGCTGCTGATTTTAACAAGCAACGCTTACACCCAACCCACCCTAAATTGCAAAAGCTAAAGATAAGAATTTGAAACATAACCTCCAAAAAAACCATCCATATCATATCAGCCAAACCCGGTCCACTGCTGGACACAGGACTCCCCCAAAAAGTGCTAGAATGACCCGTCCAGCGCCTCCCATATTTACAACCAGCCCTAAACATACATTATCAACCGACTTGAAAAAAGGGAGATTCTCAATCCGTTTGTATGTTTTTGTTCCATCAGAAACCGGCACCGTTCACCAAGCCCCAGGGCTACGAGAAGCCCTTCGAGCGGCCCGGCAAGCCCCAGGAGCCCGACCGCGACTACAAGCCGTACGACAAAGACTACGGACGGCCGAAGTCGCCGCTGCGGCAACCCTCGCCCAGACGCTCGCCTGGCAGACGGCATTCGCCCGGACACATGTCGCCTAGAAGGTAATGTTCGAATAAGATCATCGTATCTGCAGAAATACTGCTAGACTTTGGCCTCCCCCAATGAGTGCCACAATCCTCCGGCTCAGCTGCTCATCGCACAAATTAATAAATGCCCTTACCGGGATTCGAACCCGGCTTCGTAGCAGCAGCGGGCAGGCCAGTATCTGGGCGAGCATAATCATATTGTAGGCTAAATACATGGCAATACATTGAAATTTAACCAGAAATAATACCACCAAAAGTGAATTTGGTTGAATTTAATTGAGTCTATAATTTGTTATTACCGATTTTACCTTGTTCAAAATGAATTTAGCACAGATGGAATTTTGTCCACTATGAAATAGGTTCACATTTTTGAAGTTTACGATATTCCATATGGACGTTCGTTCGGCCAAGTATGTCAAAAAAAAACGCCTTCACACTTGGCTAGGCCTGTCTCGTGGGGTCAATTTAGCTGTTACCAAGAGTGCATTTTACTAAGGACGTAGTTATATTTTAGCCTTATAAAGGCAGGGCAATCTTCCGTGTCGATGTGTTTCCTGCATTACAAAACATTTTTAAATTGTTTTTGTGTTTACTAAAAAAATATACATTTTCCTTCAAGACATTCCCCCGGAAGACACGTGTCACCTGGCCGTCGGATGTCCCCCGCGCGTCGCGTGTCCCCCGCGCGTCGCGTGTCCCCCGACAGGCGCGTGTCCCCCGCTAGGCGCGTGTCCCCCGGCAGGCGAGTGTCCCCCGCCAGGCGCGTGTCCCCCGGCAGGCGCGTGTCCCCCGGCAGGCGAGTGTCCCCCGCGCGCGGCTCGCCGGGGAGACGAGTGTCCCCGGGACGAAGGGAGCCGGTGCGAGATGACAGGAGATCGCCTGGACGTATGGTGCCCGGAAGTAAGTATTTATAAATTTTTTAGTAGTACCACAAATATAAGTTACATCGGCAATCTTCGTCCACGCCGACGAGTGCTGACAAGTACCGAATGAAATCGAACGTATGAACATTTCAATAAAGACCTTGTCGCGCTATACGTGAGGTACAATATGCAATGACGGGTGCTGTCGTGCTGTCCCGCTCGTGGCGCCAGACAAGATGGCGGGCGCCGGAGCTGCCGGCGTCGCGCGCAATATGTTGGCCAATGGGTGTTGAGGATTTTACGAGCGCAAACGCGCTGCCTTATGATTGGTTAAAATGTTTGCAGGTACATCGTTGTAACATATTTGTGGTACTACTGTACACATCTACAGAGTACGGACCCCTTCTCTGATAAGAGTAAAGGGCTCTTCTATAACCGAGCCCTAGATATCGATTCAAGTCCGGTCGGGGCCTACAGACGAAGATGGTTTATTTTTCCATTTATATTCTTTCTCTCTGTATGATATAGTTTATATTCTATTCTATTCTTCAGTGGAAGCGAGCCGGCCGACCTGGACGGCTCGCCGCATCTCCCCTGATACACACAAGCGAGAGCCGGACCCGAGCGCCAGGTAATTTCATAATCTATATATATATATATATACAGGGTGTTTTTTTAACCGTCTTAGAGCCAAAACCCAGTTAATATATACATTACAAAGAACTTAATAAAGATTTTTTTTATCAATATTAATTTGAATCATATCCAGCAGTGACCGCTACCCAACATCTTATGTAGATAGGTAGGAACTCTAACCGGGTGAATGAACTTCGCACCGCGCGCCATATAGGATTTTTCAAACTTTTAATCACAAAAAATTTAACTGATACATTCTTGTTTTCACGAATGATTAGTGCGTTTTGGATACTTTAAGTGGGCTTCGGCTCTGTTAAAAAACACGTTGTATAAACGTAAAAGTCCTGACTGACTGACTTAAATCAACGTCCAGCCCAAACCGTTGATCCTAGAAAGCTGATATTTCACAAAAGGTAGTATATATATGACGTAATTACCTACTAAAAAAGAATGTGACGTCACGATCTGCTAGCGTTTTCTCTCTAAAAAGCCATATTAAAACGGTTGTAGCTTCGTAATTCTTTGAGATATATGAATGGGATTTTCGTCACTAGGCATTTTTTTTCCCTTCTTCCTGAGTAATATATAATTTTGAGTCTACCCCCGTATTACCGGAATTGTTTACGATTTAGGCCATCTTTTGACACCTGGACTGTCACGTAAATATTACTTGGAAGTCAGTTGGAACCGTCCTAATATGCTATGGTATTTGTATAATGTTAATGAGTAATGATGATTCAGTTTTAAGAACAAATTGACAACCTGGCTTCTGGACAAATTGCTTTTATAGTGTTTTTTTTTTGGATTGTTTTTGACATGTTGATTGATATGATGTTATTCATATACTATTTTAATTATCTCTCCGGTTTTCCTAATTATTGTAAAGTTAGAATCAGACGTTTCAGTCGAATGAATGAGCCGTCTGACACTACGCTTCATTTTTCTTTCTTGTTTTGTTTCACTTTTCATTCAGACGTGTTTCGTTCGTCACTTTGAGTGAAAGATGCAAAATGAAAGAAAAGTGAACCGTCTGATTCTACCTTTATTGACTTTTTTTTAAAGATTTGCGGACAATCTTACACAAATCGAGCTAGTCCCAAACTAAGCAAAGCTTGTACTATGGGTACTAGACGACGATATACATACTTATAAAAAGATATAAATACTTAAATACATAGAAAACATCCATGACTGAGGAACAAATATTTTGTGCTCGTCACACAAATAAATGCCCTTACCGGGATTCGAACCCAGGACCTCTTGCTTCGTAGGCAGGGTCACTACCAACTAGGCTAAAGCAGACGTCGCAATTAATATTTGACATTATTATTCTTGTTTGCATATGAAATGATTATAATTTTGACTTGATAATGCTACTTTTTTATAAGATTTTATTTAACTTGCCCTGTTAGTATGGGACAAATCTTGCGAGTTAAATTTGACGCACTTCCCGGTGACCGCTTGAGCTGAAATTGTGGGTATAAGTATAGTTCGGATGACAATTCGATATTATGGTACCATCGAGCTGATCTGACGATGGAGACAGAAGGTGGCCACGGGAATTCAGTAGTTAACCGACGTAACCCCGTTGAGTTTGGGCTCGTTAGAATCGTCTCAATGAGTAGTTGATGAAGGTACACAGAAAAGTACAGTCGGCAATAAAAGCTTGTACCAAAAATGAAGTTTTTTGACAGAAACTTATTATGATTATGGAATTTAACGCTCCCCAAAAATCGTTTTGCAGGCTGAATGCACTGGACTATAATGTTGTATGTTTAAGAGCTATGTAATTGCATTCCGAGCAAAATAAACATCTTTGAACCTTTGTATGCCTGTAGATATTCTCCGACCCGCCGCGCACTGGACAAACATGAAGATTTCAGGGACCATGGGAAGGCGATCCGACCCGCCTACGAACCTTCTGTCCAAGTAAGTGAATCTTTATACTCTGTCTCGTATACTTATAATAAAATTTGAGGCTTAATGTTTAAGCTTTAAGGTCGTATTTGTACTGATACATGCAGTTCTTAAATATGACTACTCATCTGGTGAACCCAGCAAGTGTATAGCAGAAATTATTTAAGCTGTGTTATTTTTATGTTATTGGATTAATCAAATTGTAGCGTGGATGGTAAAGTTGCTTTATGGACGATTTAATGCAACTCTGCCAAATTAAATAATTTTAAGTATAGCTTGGAAGTGTAGCTGGAGTTACAATTATTATGAAAAATTGGCAGTTACATCAGTATTATATACAAGGACAATACTAGTAAATCGTGTTGTTTCCAAGCAAAAGTATGAAAAAAAACTTATGCACGAAATATAATTTGATATTCAATAGTAGTTTTTCGGTGAAAGAAAACTTCTTGAGGAAACCGGTCTAATCCCACCAAGGTCAAGTTTCTCTTTGGGTTGGAAATTCTGATACCGGGGGTTTTCGTAAAAACTAATAGTTTGTACTGAACTACTATTATTGGAAACCTTTATGAAGGTTTTTTAGAAGTAAGCCAACAGTTATGTGTCATGGTCGTTTTTGAAAAAGCGTAACTATCTATTTATTCCGTTTTCGCCATTTATATATTTCACATTGGCCAAAAGATACACATATTGTTGACTCGTTAATATTTTTTTAAAATGTTGTTATGAATAATTTATGGATGGAACTCACAATCCGCTCACCTCTGGACAGTTTGCCAGCAACGTATACTGTCATTTTTGGACTTATCAGCCGTAGCCATGATGACGTGAAAGGTGGAAGATAGACTAGCTTTTGGCAGATCGCCAGCCAAATGGAGTGATCTAGTCACAAAGCTCATCGGACTACGAGAAAACCAGCGCTGAGCCGTTGACGAGCAGGGTTCGAAGGTATAATTATCAATGATAATTATCACGATAATAACAAAAAAATGGGCTGGTGAAAGTGAACTGTATTCGAAGTATTCGAACGTGTGTTTCCGCACTTGCGTTTATCCGAACGCACGGAGTGTCAACGTGACGTGCCGCGCCGTGGGGATTCCCCTTACAAGAAGAATTCAGTTCGGATTATGCAAAGTTGAGCGATCTCGAGTGTCATTGGTTCTTATACTGGTGATAATTATTAGATAATTATCGAGAAGCGTAATTATCTTGATAATTTCGAACCCTTTTGGCGAGCCGTCTGCACTCTCCACTAGTGGCATGTGACAGACCGACCCATTGAAGGACCGACTTATTGATTGATTTAATGAATAATCCGTTCGTATCCAGTACACCACGCTGCGCTCCAAGACTCAATTAAACGACGTAGCTCGGAAAGTGGCCATGTTGAGGGAGTGAGCTGGTCATGTGGCTCTGAAACGTCGGCCAAGGTTGCCACTGATTAGCTGCCCGACAGCTCGACCAGAAGTAGACGCAGCAGACCCCTCTACTCTACTAGTTTTCAAAGGATTGGCTAGGAATCTCAGGATTGAAAATACTGGAAGCGAAGTGGGGCTTTGCCCAGCAGTGTAAAGACTGTGGCTCCGTTAGCTGTAGAACACTGGGAAGCCTGTCTTTAAAATGGAAATAGAAAATCTAAAGTTTGTTCGACAAAATAATCTATATAATCAACCTGCTCACAAAATTTCACGAGAATCGGTTGAGAAATGCGACCTGTAAAGGAGAACAGCCGGACAGCGTGACAGCGGGACAGACAACATACGAGCGATTTTCGGCTCGACCTGAAGTTCGTTCGCTAGTTCGATAAAATAACGGTTGGATTGAATCTCTAATATAATATCGTGAATAAGTTCCACGACGCATGTGGAAGTGATTAATTAATACTCTTAATAGGGCCACCAACATATTTGGTCTGCGTGTAACCCTACCTGAGTAATCCCGAAGAAAAGTCAGGTCAAGAGTACCCTAAACCGACGAGCATGTGTGCAGAATGTAATGAAAGTGAATGAAGGTGTGTCAAGATCGTAGCAAGTGGACATCCTTGATCTCTGCCTACCCCTTCGGGAAATAGGCTGATTGGTGATATATAACGGATCCTCGCATTGGCAATTACATGGATGAGTGAATCTAATAAATGAGAATCAGAGCTAAAAAGAACAGACTTAAGGCTAGCTTAAATAAAATCTAGTGTACCAGCATCGAAATAATCTGTAAAAAGAAAGATATCTTATGTTGACAATATTACCACCCTAAAAGAAGTAAAGATGTTTTTAATGAATGATCTGGAATTTTAAAGTATACCCAGCGGTTGGACCTAGTCTTAGTGGCGACAGGGACAAACATGCTAATAAGCTGCTAGTCTGTCGCCCACAACACACTTCGACCCGTTCCCGTAGTCCACTTTTACGACAGCCACAGGAAGAAAGGGTGATATTGTAACTCGAAACCACACGGGGACACGAGTGTTTGAGATTGTTATTAGTATTTTCCTTTGAACAATGATATCGAAAGTCAAGATACGCCTGTCCGAACAATATTCCCTTGACATACTGTGACACACGGTGACAGCTGAAGACTAAGGCACGGTGGCCTGCAATTGCCTGTGTCGAGCCACCGCATTGGACGAATTACTCGTGCGCGTTGGGCCTATCTTTACGAAGTGCCTCTGAATCATGAGATTCATGAGTGTACAGATTTGTTATACTCACATAGGCACAGAGTACTAATTTGGAGTCTGCCGAATGACTGTCATATTTGTGCCGATAGTGCCGATGCACTTGATCTGCCCTTTTGCAATCCTTGAAGAGATAACATTTTCTCCGCCCTACCCATGGATATGTTGAGACCGTGGCACTGGTACCAAGACTTATATGGGCAAATCGCATGCGTTTCCTTTATAACGCAGAGACATTCCTGCTATGGCATGGTTACTGTGGCCTTGACAGACGATGACAATTAAACTTAAACCTATGAAATTTCTACAGACCAGACTATGCACTCCATAACATATTCGCTGAAGAATACTAACGCTGGCATAGCTTTTGAAAACAGCTGAAAATTACCTACCGTTAAAATTGAAATTTTTAGAGCAGTAGTAGATGACTCGCTAATGTATGGAAAATTCAGTAGGCTGGCTGTATTTAAGTAATAAAACTAATAAATAAAGGAATCGCGGAAAATCAGTCTGGAAAAAAAGTACTTGTAGTCTATCCTAACTTTCGTATACCGCTTGGAAGACAGACGAGTTGAAAACCGCGAATCAAAACCTGCTAGAAATTAAATATAATAAAACAGTTTTCAGGCGATAAACCCAGGTACCCTGGTCGAAAATTGGGGAGGTAAAATTGGATGAAAGTATAGGTGGGTTGCACCGAACCCCGTTCAAATCTGAATGTATGGAATATTTCATTGGAATCACAGCCGCATGCGCCATATTTAACGTTGATCGACACTAATATTATAAAGAGGAAAGATTTGATTGTTTGTTTGTATTGAATAGGCTCCAAAACTACTAGACTGATTAGTTTTTTTTTTACCATTTGAAGTCGACATTATCCCTGATGGACATAGGCTACTTTTTACCTCAGGAAAATGCTTCATTCCTACGGGAAAGTTGGCGCTATCCTCCTGAAGCTGTGCTGGGTACGTATGCTGTCCCGTGCCAAGAACTGTTTAGCGCGATGACCACATTTCTCAAAGACTAGCTGGAAACTGCATTTGTCTCAAGCTTTGGAAATACATGAGCCAGTACTTCGTAAAACAGTGGGAGGCTTTGTAAAGAAAACGGCATTTTTAAAATCAGAATCTTGACATTGTGAAGACACCACAGAGGGTGATATTAACCCAGCAACTGATTATGAAAGTTTTCGCAACTATGCGACATGTTCAGTGAGTTATTAAAGTGTATCTAATGGAGGGATATACAGGAATACCGACACGAAAACATAAAAACAATGTAACATTACAGGAAATAGCCTAAGTAATTAAAAAAAAAGATCATAAAAACTAAATAAGCATCTTACATAATTTCAAGCTCTCTCTTTCAACCATCAGATTGATTGAGGCAAACAGATTGCAGAATAGTTGCATCGCGTCTAGCTTATGCAGGCGAAACCAGGAGTTCCGATGCGCGACCGTACGAGAGAAAGGGACAGCGAACAGCCGCAGCCGTCCTGCTCGCACACGTCCATAAGGAACAGTCAGCGTCATATAGTTAGTAGCAGCCAGAGTAGCCAAACATTTCGTAACACACCCTTATTCTTATAGTAATGAAGACGTGCATCGAAATATTTGGCTACCTGAGCAAGCTGGGACAATCAAAACGACCACAAAGTATGCGTAGAGTTGTGATCAGCTGGTCCTACAATCTGCGCGTTGCCATCGACTTGTATCCGAGGGCATCCTGGAGATAAGCAGTAGGGTAATTCAAGGGGTTGCCATATAACTTTTTATAAAGACGTACTGCTATGAAACTATCTTACGAAATAAATCCAGATATTGAAATGGCATTGGATTGGTCATATCCTTTCCAAACCCGACTCCCATTTGTCAAAAGCCCTCACCTGGAAACCCCATAAGCGGAAAAAGGTCGACCCAGAACAACTTAATGGCGTTCCGTGGAACAGATGACCTCTTTGTAGAAAATGGGAATTGACCAAAATACTCAGAACGAAAATGGAGGGAGTTATTCGAGCCCTTCACTCTAGCAGAGGGTAATGATGAAAAAGACACATCTAGGATTTCGCAAATGGCATTATGTCGTCATTTACACCGACGTTCCATTGTGGTGTGTGACCTTCGACGTTCATACTTAACTTTACATATTACATTATATACCAATGAAATGACTTCGAGACAGATGCAGCGAGTTACTTTTTAATAATGCCCAATATTCTCAAGAATACAGAGTGTTTACAGGCATGGACGTCGTTCCTAACAATAGTGTTTTACAATCGGTTAACACCGCAAAAGAAAAAAAACTGTACAAGCATTAAGCTACATGAATGTGGTACATGGCACTAGATTGTATTGTTTCCAGTGGTCCTAGGCCTGTATCACGGGAGACCGAGTGTACAATTTTGTGTCATGCTTATTTTGATATATGATGAATACGATGATGGTGTGCCTGCCAGACAAATCAGCCAATCAGCGGTACTTGTATTTCGAGAGCGCCTACGCGCATTGGCGCGAGAGTGACTTGCAAGAACCAAATTTGGTCTTGAAAGTTCAATATGAGAAACAGAAAAGCTCTCCACGCCAGCTCCGAAAAAAAGCCTCCAAAGCCCGCTATGTGTGTGTTTACACACTATGTGGTGAATAAGTATGCTTTGACAGCACATCTTTTCGACTTGAATGCCCCAAAGGGTCTGGCTCCTATCAGTACGTCTAGCATAACTTGCTACTCAGTGGCTTCGCGCGCGACTTAGCGTCGCCTGTCTCACTCGCACCGTGCAAAATAGAAAGAGGAGGATTGATCTTTCTCGACTCGCGTCGCGGCGCGGCGGCGGTTATGCTAGCCCCGCTGGCAACTTGCTTAGAACGAGATACTTGGAAAAACAATAAATACTGATAAAAATACCAGACAGATACAGACCATGCAAAATATACCAATGTGGTTTAAATCTATTGAAAACATCGCATCACCTGAATGCGAACCCAAGGATGGGAGACAGAGCGAACCAACAGTCTTATTAATAGGATAATAGTTATTGCTTAAAATTAGTTAAATATTGATCAAAATGTGTCAATGTGCCCAGACAAAGTTGCCAAGAAATTATCAACATTTTGGTTTATCCATGGAGCTACAATATAGTGGACGTAATAATGAATCCTTCCTGGAACAAATATCACAAGATGAAATTTAAACACACAAACAATTTACTTCTGAAAAACGGCTGCGAAAAAATCATCTCATCTACTTGTCTAATTTTATGATTAATTATTTTCTCCTGCTGTTAAAAGAACATATTTCCTAATTTATAAGCGTCTTTTCAATATATATTTATTTAATAAGGGAGTTCCTATATCTATCCTAAACCGTGTCCATTTTGCAATTGAACTTTCAATTTACAGGCGCCAAATCAAGCTATGTACTCAGGTGGATACCGTCCAAACGTCGAAAAGGATCCTTACTCCAAACCGGGTCCGCGGCCCGTCGAGCCTCCATCACCATGGCAGAACAGAGACAAACCTATTCGTCCTGACATGTTAAAGCGAGACGATGAACGCATTCCGCCGCGTATGCCGTTCGATAGGCCGGGCATCCGAGACAAGGACAGGAAGAGATCTCATTCACCGAGGAAGTCTCGCTCGCCCGTCCGCAAGTCTCCAAGCAGAGACAGATTTAAGAGGCACTCACCTTCACCACGTTCGCCGAGACGGTCCTGGGCTCTGGAGAAGCGAAGAAGTCCTGATGACCGCGAGGCGCCCCCGCCTCCCCTCTGGCCTGGACAAGCCCCCAAAGAGGAAAAGAGACCAGAATTCACCCCCGAGGACGCTAAGAGAAGACCCGTGTGGGAATACGACAAGAAGAGCCTCGATGTCAGGAGACCAGATGAAGAAAGGAGATTTCCGCCTCAAGATACTATTCGTGTACGAACCGACCTGGTACCGCGCCCGGAAAGGAGAGAGGAACTGGAATTCAAACGCGATGACAGATTCGGACGAGATGGACCTAAGTTCAGTCCTCGAGAGGATTTCGACAAAAACGTACCCAAGTTCAACCCGAGAGTCGACTTTGTGAGAAAGACCAGATTCAGTCCCCTTGAAGACTTCGATAAAACACCCAAGTTCAGTCCCAGAAATGAACTCGACGATAAACGATCCAAATTTCTGCCGTTTGACGATAAAACACCCAAGTTCGCGCCGCGGGAAGAATTCGCCAAACCACCCGTTTTCAGCGCCCGGGAAGATTACGAGGAACCCAAATTTGATCGGGGCGACGTCAGGAAAGACCCGAAATACTCTCGCGATTTCGAAAGGCCCAAGTTCAGTCCTAGAGACGACTTCTCCGACCACCGCGATGACTTCCGAAGGCACGAAGACGAAAGGAAGCCTTGGGAAGCCCCTCCGAAACCTACCGAGAGGGACGACTATAGAAGAGACCCAGTGAAAGTACCAGAAACAGCGCGGATGGAATTACACAGAGAGGTCCTCCGGAAGATGTCCGAAGAACTCGATAAGGACTTCGAAGACGTTCATAAGAGGGCTAAGGACTTCCAAAGGAGAGTCGAGGAGACACGTAAAGATGACCGTAGGAGGGACTACGACCGCGGGGACCCGGAGCCAAGGCCATACGAAGACAGATCCAAGTCTCGCGAAGACGACCGTTACCGCTTCGAACCGCGCAGAAAGGAAGATTGGAACACGCAGGAACACCTCCAGACTAAAGCCATCAAAGCGAAAAAAGACAAAGCGGTCGAGGAAATCACTCAGAAGATCCTCGACAAACACAACATAGACGCCGAAGCCGAACAGAACAAGCGAGTCTGCCAGGAGTTGAGTCTGGCTGTGAACAGGACTATCAACGACATGTTCGGGGACAGCGATGTGTCGTTCATTGAGCTGATCATCAAGTTCAACGCCAAGTACAGCGGCGCTGGCGAAGACAAGATTCTGAGGGACGTCATGGCTAGTTTTCCTAGTCAATTCAGACCAAAACGTACCGCGCCAGGTAAGACATGCATAACACAATCCTAACTACAACATTACTATAAATTAAATTTATTTAACTGATTGGTGATTCCGATTTGATTTGACAATATTCAACACTGTATTTCTCATTCTTTTTCAGACTATTCTGATGTCCCTGCCAAGAGCGCTAAGCGCTTTTCAGAGCCTGTCGCCAATCAAGGTAAATCAACAATTCCATTTATATATCATTCACAAATTTATTCGAATCATATTCAGCCTTTTTATCTTTCATTCAAAAGTAACATATATTTTTAATAAGATCAGATTATATAAATCTGCGAGGGGGTCATTGAAAAATTCATCTAGAGTCATCGTTTAATTTCGCTATTTGCAGGCGTTAGTCGAACAAAACCAAGTAATACACCGCACGGTAAGTACCTTATTATATTTGTTATACTTTTGAATAATTATGTACATTTCACACACGTGAAATTGTGGAATAGATTACTGTATTTCCTTAAACAGTTCCAGAGTGGGATATGACTCGGGCGCCTCCCCAGGCGCCCAGTACCGTGGCGCCCAACCCCGTGGCTTATCCTTTTCCTCCCCCGATGGTGCCGCAAATGATGGTCGGGCCCATGAATCCCATGATGATGCCAGGGTCAATGTTCCCACCATCCTACCCGGAAGGCCCGTCGTTCCAGGAAGGCCCACAGTTCCAAGATCCGAATGCGCAGGCAGACGATAACAGCAACCTTTATCTATGCAAGGACGACTTCGAACCATTCACGGAACGGGAAGCGGTGTTGCTTAAGACTTACCTCATCCAACAGATAGTTAAGGAGTCCGAATCGGGTCGCGGTTGGGCCCCTGATTTCACTTTCAAGGGCCTGCATAGCTCGCTTCGCTACGAGCTCCACACTCGCGACGAACTGTCTAGGCAATGGCTTCTCAATCACAATTTCAGCCGCAGCTCCTTCAAGTATAACATTCTAGTTTACACCAGCGAAGAGCTCTGGTACGAGAGGGCCGCTATTTGGCTCCCGGGTCATTCCAGGTGTCGCAATATCGAGCCGCTTGATAAACTCAAGCTGCAGAACAGACATCTAGATGGCGCTAAAATACGTAAGTGGAAGCTCGTCAAGAAAATCGTCAACCTTAAAGGAACTAGAGTGTACGTAGACATGCCTCCGTCCGCCGCGCGCGCTCTCGAAAAGTACAAGATGAGTCTCAGCTACGAGTTGCAGATAGTCAGCGTGTTCTTAAAGGCTGTCGCCATTGATAAGGATGCGTTCGATTTAGGGCTGAAAGACCACACTATAACCGACGAAACGGAGATAAAGAATGCCATCAATAACAACCCCATGCCAATGCTCGCGCCGGACCCTAAGATAGTCAAGATAGCGCTACCCGGCAGCAAAACTATGACTATTCTGCAGGCCCGAAAGATCAGAGAGATGTTGATCTTCCAGATATTCAAATATCATAAAGAGGACGGGGCCAGCAAGACAGATTTCATCAAACATGGCTTCATCAGCCCGCGGTACTTTGGCATCCTTCCGGCCAACCCGGAATCACAGCGATGGCTGATGAAATTAGATAACTGGAAATTAAAACGCCACCCGTTGGTCGTCGTAGGCGCTGACGAAAACACTACGCGATACATTACGATGTATATCTATCTTCCGGAGAGCGAAAACCGCGTGAATGCCCCGATGGTTATCGAGAAACTTAAGCAAAGTAACCGCGGGGTGAGGGGAATAGATTTCACCAAATGGAAACTACAGAAACTGACTAAGGAGTTCCACAACAAAGTCGTGATAGCGAGATGTGAAATAGACATTGATGTGGAGTCGGTGGAAACGATTATGAAAATGGATTACAAGTTGGATTTCGTGGATGACAAAAACCCGACACAAGTTGTTGAAGTGAAGTATGGCAAAACTGAGAAGCATTTGGTGGATTTGATCAAGAAATTGAAATCTGAGTTACATGACACATATGACAACACTGATATGGATTTGGGGTCAGACTCTGAGAACAGTAGCGATGATGAGAGTGTAATTTGTCTTGACAATGATTAACTTGTTAAGGTTTTACTGAACGTTGATGTCAATGATTATTTCATAATTATGATTACATGTGCGGTAGTTATACTCGGTCCACCCATTGTGGAGCCACCCGCAGCAAACCTGTGTGAAATCAATTATTTTTCACGGTGGTATTCTGCGTATAAAGCAAGTTTTGTGTAGCAAGATTACGTTGAGTCAGTATTGGGTATTGGAAACCTGTTTCGAAAAACTCAAAAGGCATAAAGTAATAAGTTTTTATGTGACGAATATGTATAGATTTTCTACATTTCTCAATTTTAGTATTAATAATTAGTTAGTACATATCTCATTTATTCCACTCGTGTTAAAAATACCTTCATTATTGGCCGATTGTAATTACCCTTCCTTACTGTATTTGGGTTTCTGTAGTTTTGTAAGTTTGCGAAGAATCGCATTTTTGTTTAAGCAATAAAGCTGATTTAGCTGATATTTTTCTTATTTATTGACATTTATGTCAGAACGAATTTGAAGCAAAATAATAAGATTAGTTGGAGGGATGCACTCTTGAAACACCTATTCTATTATACTTTGGAACAAGTCCTTGGTCTTAGAATAAAAAAATTAGATTATATTAAGTAGTAAGTATTTCTAAAGATCTCTTACTATCCGCGGCTTTCGATCTAGTAATCTTATGTATTTTTTCCCATTTCGAAAAGTCTGGAATCCCCAGTGGAGTCACAGTGAAGATAAAGGATAAAATGGGCGCTAATGTTGTCTTATAGTTAAAACATCTAGTTTTAAGTACCTTGAAAATTTCAGTTTGACAAAGGAAGATAAAGTTACAAGTAACAAATATAAAATCTCGGTGAGTTTAGTTTCGAATGTTTATAATTATGTCTTATATCGTTGTTGGAGCTTTATTACTTATGTTCGAAGCTATGTGATTTTGTTAAGTAATTTAAGGTGAAGCGGCTCACAACAGCAGTTTGGATGTGGTCCTGCGATGAAAATTCCAGTGAGGTCCAGTCGCCATTTTGGGAATTCGCCTACCCCGTCGGGACTCCAAAGTAGGACGATTATCGGAAGATTTCCATCAAGAAATGACCATAATTCAGGTAAGAATTTACAGGTAATTAATGAACAATTTTCTACAGGAACCGCCGGGCAGGGTTTGGCTGTTTTAACTGGAGTTATTGGAAAATAAACGTTAAGTATGCGATAGATTTTTTCTAGATAAAACCACGGCGAAGGAGATGTCATGGACTCTATTGCAGTAGCAACTTTTGGCAGTAAGTTTATTGTATACGTAACATAACGCGTCTGTTTCTTAACATCAGATTACCGATTGTTGAAAGTGGTGGTAAGCATATCGGAGCAAGATCAACGGAAGCCATAATATAATGGAATACACTTTCACGAGCCAAACATCGTTTATGAGGTTTCTCAAAGTCTAAGATAAGATAAGATAAGATACATTTATTGTCGAAACTGTGTACATTGTCTTCTCCATAAGAGGATATTCTTATTCTAGTAATGTATTACTTAGTTGAATGCTCTGTCGCCGTTGAAAGATCGTTTTCTTCCGTCTAACTCAGAGTTCTTTTGCATCTAGACTAGTATGGTAAAATAGAGACCTGAATATCTATATCTCATCGTCTGTCGCGCGTGTATACCGTTTTTATACCACATCGGTGCTAAGCAAGTGTACGGCCCGCCTGATGGTAACTGTCGACACTTGCCACTCCAAGGGTGCTCGTGCCAGCCTCTTCCAAATGTATGTACTCGGCAGGGAGCTCATTCCACACCCGGAGCGTTCGAGGGACGAAATTCCTTTGATTCTTTATTACTCGATATATAAGAGGGGTAAAGCTTTGCAGCAGCTGACGATAGGTGCTTTTTTGATAATATTTCCATTTCGGAAGAAAACGGTTTCCTCTAACTAAATCTTAACATTTGTTAATTTAACACTTTGACTTTGATGTCGATCGCTTCAGCATAATATAGGCTTACAGGTTTAAAAAAAGTTGAGGTGCCTATGAGTTTGAATTCATTGCAAATTTTGAAATAAGAAAAACCTATAATGCTAATCTTTCATTGTGTCACTAACGTACTAAAAAATCATTGAGATTGGAAAACATTTACGAGGTATTTTCCCTAGATCTCTTCTTTCCAGTGTCTAGATCTTTTTTTTAGCCTCATTGGTGGCGCTGTTATAGAGACTTGACTTGTAATTATGTCAGTCTAATTATTTGTCGCTTTCTTACTCACACCGAACTTGCAGGGAGATCACACAGCAGTGGGTGTGAGACATTCCTCGATGAATTGATAGTCTCTTCGAATCTGGAATGTGAACCTTTTTACGACTGTGAAGTCTTTTCAAATGCTACTTTGTACTCTAGCGTGCTTGGAGGCTGGTAAGAGAAAACAATCCTAGACTTATTGTAGGAGTATCCCCTCATGTGGCACTCTTTGGGGAGGCCTATTTCCAACCGGTGACGATGGATACAAGAGAGCTTGTCATAGTGGTAGACAGCTGATACCTTACCGAAGTTAGTTTCCACGACTTTCTTATAGCCAACTACTGATCTTAGAATGCATATGCATAGAACACACCTTATGATCTATTTTCGAATCCACGTCGGTAGAATCTACGCAAAGCTGCTACCGCGAACGCCCGAAAATTACAGTTTGTATATCTCTACCTCTGTCAAATCGAATAGGGCAAGTGCGACGGAGGTACTCGAACTTTGTTCCCCGTTATAGTCCAATATTAAATTTTCGGGAGTAACCTAAGGTGAGGGGGCGGGGCGCGCATATCCATACGCACTGCGTGAAGACGCCGTTTTGATTATTCCAGGGATTGTTAGGTGTCGTCAAACTTTGGATGGAATGTCCACATTATACGGAAGGAGTTCTAAACCCTTTGTATAGAACCTCCGGGTTTTTTGGTCAATGTACCTCGGCTATGTTTTTATTTTAAGCAAAACAGCGGAAAGACCTGCAATATATGTGTATAGTATTGTTGTACTTCCTAAACAGGGGTAAGTTGTAATAATATTCTTCAATAGAAATGGCTTTGAGAACACGCTAGCTTCATTTTCAGCGAGGATCTTTAAAAAAAATATACGTACGTATTTGTTTTATTGAGTCAAAATTGGTAATGGTATCTTTTAGGAATGAGCAACACTAAAACGGCACTTATTTTTTGTGTGAAAGAGTGAATTTTGACACATTTGTCATTGAAAATTCAAATGGTCTGATAATGATATTTCACAGAGCCAAGCGAAGTCTTACAATCAACGGGGCGGCCAGTTAGGTCCAAAAATTCATATTTTGGAATATGTGTATGACGGTAAATGGTGTGTATTAAAGTCAAGATATGAGCACGATTTTGCAGTTAAGTAAAGATATTGTTGGATAGAAGACAAGATAGCTTGGGGTCTACTCACAGGATGCCTGAGTCTAGCAGAGGGTCGTATATATGTTGATGATGATGAGTGATTAAAAATAAATTAGTAACTATTATTGTTAGTTATTAATGACGCAGTTGTGTTGTTGCAGGAAGGAAGACCTTCGCCCCGAGTACGAAGCCCAAGTTCATGAGAGAGGTGATGATCGTTAAAGGTGATTATCTGATTATTCATATTTTTCAGACCTGGCGGTGTCAATGCGAATTTTTCTCCTTCATTACCCGACACATTCGAAAGGAGGGTTATGTTTTTCGAGCTATATATAGGCATATGTCAAGAATAATTCAATTATACGGGTTAGAGTCTAAACGCAGTAATGGATTTTGACATAAGGTGGATTCCTCTTAATTGTGGGAGTGACATAGAATATAACGTGTGTAGAAAGCAGTTGGGTCTGTTGATAAATCTTTTAATTCCACTTGTTAAACTTACAGATAGATATGGCACCAAAACTTTCATTTCATGTGCCCTGGTTTTTTTTATTGTTCAATTTGTTATTCCATTACTTATGACGACCGACTATACCTATTTTGTAAAAATAACTGTTCAAATTCAACTCAATCAGATTTCCTATAGAACTGGTGTTTCCCACAGAACCCCTGCACAGTCCTGTGAAGAAACTAAGAACGGAAGTCTACCAAGAAGTAAGAAGAGTACAGAAACCCGTTCCAAAAGTGACTGGTAAGTACTTTGGCTACCTAAGGCCCGGTTGTATAAAAAAAATGCATGTGCCGACTATTGATTTTGCTGAGTAATCGGCGCTGAGGTGGCCGACTAGTCGCTGACTATTCGACGACTATAAATGTGGCCGGTTAGTCGGCCTCCCCGGCTATACGGTACATCTCTAATAAAAAATAAGTTTCTGCCAAAAAAAACATTTTTTGTACAAGCTTTTATTGCCCGCTATACTTTTCTGTATACCGTCCTCAACTACTCATTGAGACGATTCTAACGAGCCCAAACGCAACGGGGTTACGTCGGTCAAGTACTGAATTCCCATGGCCACCTTCTGTCTCCATCGTCAGATCAGCTCAAAGGTACCATAATATTGAATTGTCATCCAAACTTTACGCATACCCAAAATTTCAGCTCAATTGATCACCGGGAAGTGGGTCAAATTTAACTTGCAAGATTGCATTGCAGACACCGGGACAGATTTGTTAGATCATTTTCCCGAACTCATTATTTCTTCGAAGTAAATTTTCCGTTCGCATTTTTCACCGATCGGTAAAATCCATATGCAACATAAAAAAAAATATATATATCGTTTCGCGTTTCTTCTTAAACGTAATTTATACTTCTTATTATACCGTAACATAAAATATGTACAACTCTCAAAGACCTTATATGCTAATTAAACCTATCTCGAATCACTTTCGAGGAAATTATTCTTGACCCTTACGGGGCCACGACCTTAGGCGGCGGCGGCAGCGGTTTTTCTAATTCATTGCGTGTGATCCCAACTAACCACAGTGCGTTGCGCGTCTCGACCGCGCAATGAACAGATTAAAGGCTTGCCGCGCCGCTTTTCGTGCAATGTCGTTGCCGGGCCGTTATACCTTTGCGACCGAGAAATCATGATTTGCATTATCAAAAATGAATTTAGACACTTGTTAAAAAGGGTTATTTGGTGTAAAGGTTTAGTTTCGCCTGTTTTATAATTTAAAATTATGTCAATATATTCTAGGGACAAAACCCGCCAATCCAGTCATCGAGAAAAAAGCGGAATTGTACGCTGCCGCCGTTGAAAGTAAGTATACGTGAAAAAATCTTCTTTTAAAGGAATAATTAAGAGCAATGCTGAGCAACTTTTCAAATCTCGAATTTTTGACGCAATGTTTCTGTCGCGCTGCTGTGGGCGGGAGCTCCAAGTTGTGCGATAAGGACAACTGCAGCTCGGACTAAAAATCTCACGAAAAAAACTCATTAATCGAAGTTTCGCTCTCGACTGTTTCCTCCTCCAAAACGCAACCAATTGTTATAAAATTTTGGGAACTGCAAGAAGAAGAAATAATCTAGAAAGAAGGAAAGAAAGATACATTTACGCCGCTGTGTTTTGATTTTTTTGATATTTGTTGTCATATCTGTATACTGCGCCTTTTTTCGCAGCCAATTCAATGAAGCCCTTTTTGCGATTTTCAAGGCGCTGTAAGTTTCTTTAAAATAAAAATATCCAAAAAAGTAAAACATAGCGGCATAGATATTGATGATATTGATCTTATTTGAAAAATTCATTGCTCTATGTTCAAAAACCAGAAAGGGAACAGTCGGGAGCGTTTGTATGGGAAAGTCGCAGGTAGGCATTCCTCTTAACAACTTTGAAAATAAAACTAAAAACATTATATTATGTGATACGCACTCTTCGGCAATAAGGCCGCCTGTTGTCTACCTCCACATGTTATTGTGTTGTTTCTCTTTCTAACTGCTTTGTTTGTGTGAGGTGTGTAATAATAGTACATTACGTAACTAGGGCGGTGAATTCGTGAATGCCCCCGATCGCAGGTGTTTGTGAATAAATAATATAAATATGCGCTCTGGGGCTTTACGAATTACCGCCCGTGTTGCGTACAAAATTTTACGTCTTCACCTGGCCACAATGCGAGTTTTCTCGTACGCGCAGCGTGCAGTAAAACTCGCATTATGGCCAGGTGTGACGTAAAGAGTATTTGTATTGCATGTTTTCCTTTAACTCAATAATAGTCCAGTTCAACATTGTGTTTTTTGTCAGAAACTTACTAAAATATCATTTCAGAGCCTTTACCACAAAGAAAGGCCGTCCCGAAGCGAAAACCGGTTCCTCGGCAAGAGACGAAGACATCAGTCGATACAGCTGAAAAACCAGTGGAGAATCCGGAGCAAAAACAGGAGGGGAAAGAAGTCAATGCTAAGGAAAGCGTAATTAGTAAGAAACTATTTATATACAACTAGCTTCTGCCCGCGACTCCGTCCGCTTGGAACTCGTTTATATCGCAGCTTCATACAAACTTTCACCCCCCCATTTCACCCCCTTAGGGGATGATTTCGGGGATAAAAACTATCCTATGTCCTTCCTCGGGACTCAAACTATCTCTAGACCAAGTTTCACCGAAATCGGTTCAGCGGTTTAAGCGTGAAGAGGTAACAGACAGACAGACAGACACACTTTCGCATTTATAATACTAGCTTCTGCCTGCGACTCCGTCCGCGTGGAACTCGTTTAATATGGCAGCTCCATACAAACTTTCACCCCCCCATTTCTCCTTGAGGGCTGATTTCGGGGATAAAAACTATGTCCTTCCCCTGGACCCAAACTATCTCTATACCAAATTTCACCTAAATCGGTTCAGCGGTTCTCGATGAGAAAAGTACGGTTGGCGATAACGATGTACCAGAAATGTAATTTTTGACAGAAAAGGTACCTGATTCGAATCAGCTACTGTTTCGAGTCCAGATCTGGACAATGCTAATTGTTTTTTTCCGTAAATTTGAATTGGTATGGTGACATCAAATAAAATAATCTATCATGTTGAACTTTCTCGAAAAAGGATAAAAAATATAGGTAGTTACGTGGAAAAAAAGTAACACAAAACAATAAATAATCACAAAGTTATGTGTTAAAAGGGGTCCCTTTTCCGCAAAACGCACCTTCACATGAAACGATTGTCATTTACTATGACGCTCGCATATCGTGACGTCACGGTCCGCGTTTTTTCTCTAACAAGCAGTATTAAAACGGTTGTACCTTCGTAAAATTTTGATATATCTAAATGTAAGGGGACAATCTTACACAATTCGACCTACTTCCAAACTAAGCAAAGCTTGTACTATGGTTACTAGACGACGATATACATACTTATATAAAGATATAATACTTAAATACATAGAAAACATCCATGACTCAGGAACAATTCGTGCTCATCACACAAATAAATGCCCTTACCGGGATTCGAACCCGGGACCTCCGGCTTCGTAGGTACCAACTAGGCTACAGAGGTCGTCATATCTGAATGGAATTTTCGTCACTAGGCATATTTTTATTTTGTAGTAATAATACATTTTGAGTCCTCAACCCTATTAAGATAAGATAAGATAATTTATTTTTAGAACTGTGTACATTGTGGTGGTAGTCAAAAAATTCTAGAATGAACAGTCTGCCCATTTCGGACGTACAATATTATGGCGTGGAATTTGTAAAACTATAAAAACATAATCACATTATAAAAGCACTTCTACATTATAAATAATATAAGAATATAAAATTGATAGCATTATAAAATATATTCATTTAAATTATAAAAACATTTGCATAGAAGCCACTCCTTGAGTTTTGTTTTAAATTGCGTTCCTTCTAGTGATTTGATGCATTCCGGCAATTTATTAAATACCCTTATTCCAGTGACGTATGTGCTCTTGTTTAATATATGACTAGATGGTCCGTGGATGGACCGTACATAAATTATATCTATACTGTATGGAGATATACCTATTTTCAGAACCCAACGATACAAAACCAACTGTGAAACCAAATCAAGACGGGCAATACGAGCTGAGCCCTGTAATGTCGAGCACACTGCACGACGAATTGCAGCAGGTCATGATCAAGGTAAGCGGTCCTTGCCTGGCACTTGGTAATTCGCTTTGCTAGAAAGAGATACTGTATTTTGGTTGAGAGTGGGCGTGTCGTCAGTCAGAAGGTCGCCTGTTGTAAAATGAGCGAATATGTGATTTCATATATGTACATATACTAGCTTCTAGGGGGCTACGGTAGCCTAGTGGTTCAGGCTTGCGGTGGTCGTGGGTTCGAATCCCGACTCGTACCAATGAGTTTTTCGGAACTTATGTAAGGAATATTTACCGTTAGCTTTTCGGTGAAGGAAAACATCGTGAGGAAACCGGCCTTATCCCAATAATGTCTAGTTTTCCCTCTGGGTTGGAAGGTCAGATGGCAGGCCCTTTCGTAAAACTAGTGCCTATGCCAAATCTTGCGATTAGGTGTCAAAGCGGACCCCGAGCTCCTTTAGGTGCTCAACCGGGAATAAAGCTGGAAGGATGATTAAGAGCGGTTACACGAGCTATGTTAGCCTAGTGGTTCAGGCTTGCGGTGGTTGTGGGTTCGAATCCCGGCTCGTACCAATGATATTTTGGGATTACGTACAGAATATTTCCCATTAGCTTTTCGTTAAAGGAAAACATCGGGAGGAAACCGGTCTAATCCCATAAGGTCATATTTCCCTTTGGGTTGGAAGGTCATACTTATATGGCAGTCGCTTTCGTGAAACTAGTGCCTACGCCAAATCAGGTGCCAAAGCGGTCCCGCGCTCGATGAAAACCTCGGGAAAACGGGTGTGTAATGTTTCATATAAAAACAAATTGCATATTTTCATTTTGCATAACAACGAATACCATAATTTTACCTTGTATAAGTGGTCAAATTGCATAAAAATAAAATGCATACAAACTATTTGCATAATTTCATCGATTATAATTATCAATTTTCATAATTTCGAATTGTATAATGATCAAACGCTATAATGGGCACGCTGTATAAAATTTAATGCTCATAATGTACTTTTTTCTCGTTTCTGGGACCTAATCCTCCGCCCTCCGCCCAGGCTCCCGTCAGAAACTCGCTTCGTCGGCCCTTCGTTTCCCGTGCGCACTCGACCTACGCTCCGCTCGGGAGGTCGCTCGCCACCTCCCCCCACTCGCTTCGTCGGCCCTTCGTTTCCCGTGCGCACTCGACCTACGCTCCGCTCGGGAGGTCGCTCGCCACCTCCCCCCACTCGCTTCGTCGGCCCTTCGTTTCCCGTGCGCACTCGACCTACGCTCCGCTCGGGAGGTCGCTCGCCACCTCCCCCCACTCGCTTCGTCGGCCCTTCGTTTCCCGTGCGCACTCGACCTACGCTCCGCTCGGGAGGTCGCTCGCCACCTCCCCCCACTCGCTTCGTCGGCCCTTCGTTTCCCGTGCGCACTCGACCTACGCTCCGCTCGGGAGGTCGCTCGCCACCTCCCCCCACTCGCTTCGTCGGCCCTTCGTTTCCCGTGCGCACTCGACCTACGCTCCGCTCGGGAGGTCGCTCGCCACCTCCCCCCACTCGCTTCGTCGGCCCTTCGTTTCCCGTGCGCACTCGACCTACGCTCCGCTCGGGAGGTCGCTCGCCACCTCCCCCCACTCGCTTCGTCGGCCCTTCGTTTCCCGTGCGCACTCGACCTACGCTCCGCTCGGGAGGTCGCTCGCCACCTCCCCCCACTCGCTTCGTCGGCCCTTCGTTTCCCGTGCGCACTCGACCTACGCTCCGCTCGGGAGGTCGCTCGCCACCTCCCCCCACTCGCTTCGTCGGCCCTTCGTTTCCCGTGCGCACTCGACCTACGCTCCGCTCGGGAGGTCGCTCGCCACCTCCCCCCACTCGCTTCGTCGGCCCTTCGTTTCCCGTGCGCACTCGACCTACGCTCCGCTCGGGAGGTCGCTCGCCACCTCCCCCCACTCGCTTCGTCGCCCCTTCGTTTCCCGTGCGCACTCGACCTACGCTCCGCTCGGGAGGTCGCTCGCCACCTCCCCCCACTCGCTTCGTCGGCCCTTCGTTTCCCGTGCGCACTCGACCTACGCTCCGCTCGGGAGGTCGCTCGCCATCTCCCCCCACTCGCTTCGTCGGCCCTTCGTTTCCCGTGCGCACTCGACCTACGCTCCGCTCGGGAGGTCGCTCGCCACCTCCCCCCACTCGCTTCGTCGGCCCTTCGTTTCCCGTGCGCACTCGACCTACGCTCCGCTCGGGAGGTCGCTCGCCACCTCCCCCCACTCGCTTCGTCGGCCCTTCGTTTCCCGTGCGCACTCGACCTACGCTCCGCTCGGGAGGTCGCTCGCCACCTCCCCCCACTCGCTTCGTCGGCCCTTCGTTTCCCGTGCGCACTCGACCTACGCTCCGCTCGGGAGGTCGCTCGCCACCTCCCCCCACTCGCTTCGTCGGCCCTTCGTTTCCCGTGCGCACTCGACCTACGCTCCGCTCGGGAGGTCGCTCGCCACCTCCCCCCACTCGCTTCGTCGGCCCTTCGTTTCCCGTGCGCACTCGACCTACGCTCCGCTCGGGAGGTCGCTCGCCACCTCCCCCCACTCGCTTCGTCGGCCCTTCGTTTCCCGTGCGCACTCGACCTACGCTCCGCTCGGGAGGTCGCTCGCCACCTCCCCCCACTCGCTTCGTCGGCCCTTCGTTTCCCGTGCGCACTCGACCTACGCTCCGCTCGGGAGGTCGCTCGCCACCTCCCCCCACTCGCTTCGTCGGCCCTTCGTTTCCCGTGCGCACTCGACCTACGCTCCGCTCGGGAGGTCGCTCGCCACCTCCCCCCACTCGCTTCGTCGCCCCTTCGTTTCCCGTGCGCACTCGACCTACGCTCCGCTCGGGAGGTCGCTCGCCACCTCCCCCCACTCGCTTCGTCGCCCCTTCGTTTCCCGTGCGCACTCGACCTACGCTCCGCTCGGGAGGTCGCTCGCCACCTCCCCCCACTCGCTTCGTCGCCCCTTCGTTTCCCGTGCGCACTCGACCTACGCTCCGCTCGGGAGGTCGCTCGCCACCTCCCCCCACTCGCTTCGTCGGCCCTTCGTTTCCCGTGCGCACTCGACCTACGCTCCGCTCGGGAGGTCGCTCGCCACCTCCCCCCACTCGCTTCGTCGGCCCTTCGTTTCCCGTGCGCACTCGACCTACGCTCCGCTCGGGAGGTCGCTCGCCACCTCCCCCCACTCGCTTCGTCGGCCCTTCGTTTCCCGTGCGCACTCGACCTACGCTCCGCTCGGGAGGTCGCTCGCCACCTCCCCCCACTCGCTTCGTCGGCCCTTCGTTTCCCGTGCGCACTCGACCTACGCTCCGCTCGGGAGGTCGCTCGCCACCTCCCCCCACTCGCTTCGTCGGCCCTTCGTTTCCCGTGCGCACTCGACCTACGCTCCGCTCGGGAGGTCGCTCGCCACCTCCCCCCACTCGCTTCGTCGGCCCTTCGTTTCCCGTGCGCACTCGACCTACGCTCCGCTCGGGAGGTCGCTCGCCACCTCCCCCCACTCGCTTCGTCGGCCCTTCGTTTCCCGTGCGCACTCGACCTACGCTCCGCTCGGGAGGTCGCTCGCCACCTCCCCCCACTCGCTTCGTCGGCCCTTCGTTTCCCGTGCGCACTCGACCTACGCTCCGCTCGGGAGGTCGCTCGCCACCTCCCCCCACTCGCTTCGTCGGCCCTTCGTTTCCCGTGCGCACTCGACCTACGCTCCGCCCGGGAGGTCGCTCGCCACCTCCCCCCACTCGCTTCGTCGGCCCTTCGTTTCCCGTGCGCACTCGACCTACGCTCCGCTCGGGAGGTCGCTCGCCACCTCCCCCCACTCGCTTCGTCGGCCCTTCGTTTCCCGTGCGCACTCGACCTACGCTCCGCTCGGGAGGTCGCTCGCCACCTCCCCCCACTCGCTTCGTCGGCCCTTCGTTTCCCGTGCGCACTCGACCTACGCTCCGCTCGGGAGGTCGCTCGCCACCTCCCCCCACTCGCTTCGTCGGCCCTTCGTTTCCCGTGCGCACTCGACCTACGCTCCGCTCGGGAGGTCGCTCGCCACCTCCCCCCACTCGCTTCGTCGGCCCTTCGTTTCCCGTGCGCACTCGACCTACGCTCCGCTCGGGAGGTCGCTCGCCACCTCCCCCCACTCGCTTCGTCGGCCCTTCGTTTCCCGTGCGCACTCGACCTACGCTCCGCTCGGGAGGTCGCTCGCCACCTCCCCCCACTCGCTTCGTCGGCCCTTCGTTTCCCGTGCGCACTCGACCTACGCTCCGCTCGGGAGGTCGCTCGCCACCTCCCCCCACTCGCTTCGTCGGCCCTTCGTTTCCCGTGCGCACTCGACCTACGCTCCGCTCGGGAGGTCGCTCGCCACCTCCCCCCACTCGCTTCGTCGGCCCTTCGTTTCCCGTGCGCACTCGACCTACGCTCCGCTCGGGAGGTCGCTCGCCACCTCCCCCCACTCGCTTCGTCGGCCCTTCGTTTCCCGTGCGCACTCGACCTACGCTCCGCTCGGGAGGTCGCTCGCCACCTCCCCCCACTCGCTTCGTCGGCCCTTCGTTTCCCGTGCGCACTCGACCTACGCTCCGCTCGGGAGGTCGCTCGCCACCTCCCCCCACTCGCTTCGTCGGCCCTTCGTTTCCCGTGCGCACTCGACCTACGCTCCGCTCGGGAGGTCGCTCGCCACCTCCCCCCACTCGCTTCGTCGGCCCTTCGTTTCCCGTGCGCACTCGACCTACGCTCCGCTCGGGAGGTCGCTCGCCACCTCCCCCCACTCGCTTCGTCGGCCCTTCGTTTCCCGTGCGCACTCGACCTACGCTCCGCTCGGGAGGTCGCTCGCCACCTCCCCCCACTCGCTTCGTCGGCCCTTCGTTTCCCGTTCGCACTCGACCTACGCTCCGCTCGGGAGGTCGCTCGCCACCTCCCCCCACTCGCTTCGTCGGCCCTTCGTTTCCCGTGCGCACTCGACCTACGCTCCGCTCGGGAGGTCGCTCGCCACCTCCCCCCACTCGCTTCGTCGGCCCTTCGTTTCCCGTGCGCACTCGACCTACGCTCCGCTCGGGAGGTCGCTCGCCACCTCCCCCCACTCGCTTCGTCGGCCCTTCGTTTCCCGTGCGCACTCGACCTACGCTCCGCTCGGGAGGTCGCTCGCCACCTCCCCCCACTCGCTTCGTCGGCCCTTCGTTTCCCGTGCGCACTCGACCTACGCTCCGCTCGGGAGGTCGCTCGCCACCTCCCCCCACTCGCTTCGTCGGCCCTTCGTTTCCCGTGCGCACTCGACCTACGCTCCGCTCGGGAGGTCGCTCGCCACCTCCCCCCACTCGCTTCGTCGGCCCTACGTTTCCCGTGCGCACTCGACCTACGCTCCGCTCGGGAGGTCGCTCGCCACCTCCCCCCACTCGCTTCGTCGGCCCTTCGTTTCCCGTGCGCACTCGACCTACGCTCCGCTCGGGAGGTCGCTCGCCACCTCCCCCCACTCGCTTCGTCGGCCCTTCGTTTCCCGTGCGCACTCGACCTACGCTCCGCTCGGGAGGTCGCTCGCCACCTCCCCCCACTCGCTTCGTCGGCCCTTCGTTTCCCGTGCGCACTCGACCTACGCTCCGCTCGGGAGGTCGCTCGCCACCTCCCCCCACTCGCTTCGTCGGCCCTTCGTTTCCCGTGCGCACTCGACCTACGCTCCGCTCGGGAGGTCGCTCGCCACCTCCCCCCACTCGCTTCGTCGGCCCTTCGTTTCCCGTGCGCACTCGACCTACGCTCCGCTCGGGAGGTCGCTCGCCACCTCCCCCCACTCGCTTCGTCGGCCCTTCGTTTCCCGTGCGCACTCGACCTACGCTCCGCTCGGGAGGTCGCTCGCCACCTCCCCCCACTCGCTTCGTCGGCCCTTCGTTTCCCGTGCGCACTCGACCTACGCTCCGCTCGGGAGGTCGCTCGCCACCTCCCCCCACTCGCTTCGTCGGCCCTTCGTTTCCCGTGCGCACTCGACCTACGCTCCGCTCGGGAGGTCGCTCGCCACCTCCCCCCACTCGCTTCGTCGGCCCTTCGTTTCCCGTGCGCACTCGACCTACGCTCCGCTCGGGAGGTCGCTCGCCACCTCCCCCCACTCGCTTCGTCGGCCCTACGTTTCCCGTGCGCACTCGACCTACGCTCCGCTCGGGAGGTCGCTCGCCACCTCCCCCCACTCGCTTCGTCGCCCCTTCGTTTCCCGTGCGCACTCGACCTACGCTCCGCTCGGGAGGTCGCTCGCCACCTCCCCCCACTCGCTTCGTCGGCCCTTCGTTTCCCGTGCGCACTCGACCTACGCTCCGCTCGGGAGGTCGCTCGCCACCTCCCCCCACTCGCTTCGTCGGCCCTTCGTTTCCCGTGCGCACTCGACCTACGCTCCGCTCGGGAGGTCGCTCGCCACCTCCCCCCACTCGCTTCGTCGGCCCTTCGTTTCCCGTGCGCACTCGACCTACGCTCCGCTCGGGAGGTCGCTCGCCACCTCCCCCCACTCGCTTCGTCGGCCCTTCGTTTCCCGTGCGCACTCGACCTACGCTCCGCTCGGGAGGTCGCTCGCCACCTCCCCCCACTCGCTTCGTCGGCCCTTCGTTTCCCGTGCGCACTCGACCTACGCTCCGCTCGGGAGGTCGCTCGCCACCTCCCCCCACTCGCTTCGTCGGCCCTTCGTTTCCCGTGCGCACTCGACCTACGCTCCGCCCGGGAGGTCGCTCGCCACCTCCCCCCACTCGCTTCGTCGGCCCTTCGTTTCCCGTGCGCACTCGACCTACGCTCCGCTCGGGAGGTCGCTCGCCACCTCCCCCCACTCGCTTCGTCGGCCCTTCGTTTCCCGTGCGCACTCGACCTACGCTCCGCTCGGGAGGTCGCTCGCCACCTCCCCCCACTCGCTTCGTCGGCCCTTCGTTTCCCGTGCGCACTCGACCTACGCTCCGCTCGGGAGGTCGCTCGCCACCTCCCCCCACTCGCTTCGTCGGCCCTTCGTTTCCCGTGCGCACTCGACCTACGCTCCGCTCGGGAGGTCGCTCGCCACCTCCCCCCACTCGCTTCGTCGGCCCTTCGTTTCCCGTGCGCACTCGACCTACGCTCCGCTCGGGAGGTCGCTCGCCACCTCCCCCCACTCGCTTCATCGGCCCTTCGTTTCCCGTGCGCACTCGACCTACGCTCCGCTCGGGAGGTCGCTCGCCACCTCCCCCCACTCGCTTCGTCGGCCCTTCGTTTCCCGTGCGCACTCGACCTACGCTCCGCTCGGGAGGTCGCTCGCCACCTCCCCCCACTCGCTTCGTCGGCCCTTCGTTTCCCGTGCGCACTCGACCTACGCTCCGCTCGGGAGGTCGCTCGCCACCTCCCCCCACTCGCTTCGCTTTGGCCTCGTGCACCCGTTCAACTCAGGACCTCCTTCGCGAGCTTCTGTCTCCGCAGGCTTTTATATACACTCCAGGGGTAGGACAGACAAGACCACGTAGAAGTGGGGCGCTCTGATTCGGTTTTTGGCAATAATGCTTGCAATATCAGTTTTTTGTTTGTTCTGCTTAATATATCAATCACTTGGTAAGTAAATAATCTACAGTACCTGATAATTATTCAAAATGTTGGTATGAGTTTTAATCTTTATAGTTAATGAATGTTATACAAAAAGAAATTAGTTCACATGAACGTTATGAAAAATGTTATGGTGATAAATGATAGTTATGTATTTAAATATTATGACCAATAAAAATATGCATTTTGTTATTATGATAATAGTTTGTTATGATTTCCGTACTTATGCTACTTGAAATTATGCATTTTGTTTGTATGACCACTGAACGGCACCCCGGGAAAACCGCTAGCCGTATGACGATGGTGCCTAATGACTTTATAAATGACAGGTGTGGCAAGAGTTGCCGGACGAGCCGCCGACGGAGGCCGAGCGACTAGTCGCCGACAAGTTCCAGAACGAGGCCGGCGACGACCTGCAGAACGTAAGTGATACCAATCAATCAATCAATCAATATTTTATTCGTTCATCACAGGTACGGTGTAAGGTGGTAACATTTAAGGAACAGCTATGACGTGCCTTCTGGCGTACGAAACAATTGGTTCTTAATTACAATCTAACAATAAAATATATATCTCTAATACTAGATTACATGTACAATAAATTAAATTCAGCACGTGTCAAAGATCATTTAAACTATCCGCTACACTATAATAACACTTAAACAGTAAGAAATTAAACAATAAGGACTAAGGACTTAAACTTGTGAATTGTGGCCTGGCAACTTATTGAAAGCTGTCTTACTCTTAGGTAAGGTTGCAAGTTGGCTTCTGCTCTCTCAACTGAAAAAAAATCTATACACATACACACACTAAAATGTATACACAAGGAAATGTCAGTAACTGGGGATTCAGTCCACAGATAGCCCTTACATTTCGTTTTTGCAACATTTATTTTTTATTATATTAAAAAGTACATCTGAAACTTACAGCTAACCGCCAAAGCGTCACAGATCTTAAACTAAAACATATTATTAAATAAAATGGCATGCATGAGTAGTTACCACAGATATAGGAAATAAGAAGATCGGACATGCCGCGCGATTTGTATTGAATATGCCTGTTGCAACTTCTTGAATTCGTGGTTTTATTTGAAATAAACAGTATATATATAGTATTTACCTCTGAAAAGTGATCCATTGGTGTGGAAATTAATGAAATCACTGCGATGTTTGCAAGTAATTATTGCACAACTCGGCATTTTGGCAAAAAACGGAACTTTCTCGGTGCGCAACGGACGGTGAATGTATGGCGGAGTATGCCCAATGAGCTGACATGTACGACACAGCCGCCGGCGGCTTGTCTGCTCTATAGTATTTTATGCTCTGAGGTAGTTAGTTACTCACAGATTAATTGGATAAGGATTGTTCAATTTATATAATTATCGTATGGCAAGTCATTATTTAGAACCGTGAGATCTTGGAAAAGACAGTACGGTAGCCAGGTTCAATAAAAACCTTGCATTCCTGCAACAAGCAGGCTAATCTGGTTGTGAAAAATTACAGTGCGGTGCCGCATCCAGCACGGAGTTGAGGACGGAGAGTGCGCTCGGGGTGTGTTGTGACACTTGTCACGTAAAGGTGCTGAATGTACACTAGAGTAATACACTTGTATTGACCATTCTACCGAATGTTACGCGTGCACTACATAATTCCGAAGAGTAATTTGTCCGAAAGACCCAGGGAGGGTTTTTGGACCCATGAAGGGATTCTTTACATAGAGAGTCACTGTCGTCAACTTACATTTCTATAAGCTTTTATTTATCTTGCAATGTATGTTTTTCCGGGTGGAATCTTGCAACTGGAGATATCTTCAACCGATTGAGATGAAATTCTGAGTAGTAGAGTTTGGATGACAATTCAACATTATTGCACCATCTACTTTATCTGACGATAGAGGCAGAAGGTGGCCTTGGGAATTCAGTACTTAACCGACGTAACCCCGCTGAGTTTGGGTTCGTTAGAATCGTCTCAATGAGTTGTTGATGATGGTATACAGAGAAGTACAGTCGGCAATAAAAGCTTGGACAGAAACTTATTGGTAGCTCATGCCGCGAATCGAACATTGTTGATGGTCCAGGGAGGTCATCAACATTTAAGCTAACATTTTTCAGAGACAAAAGGGATCCTTCTACATTTTTGGCGGGAACAAACTATTACGAAGACGCGCGGAGCGCCGGTAAAGGTCAACAAAGGACAAGTAGAATTTCTGCAAACTGCTTTTTGTGAATAAGGTGTAAATTCAGGGCGCTTAAAAACAATTCAGGTAGTTTTTAACAGTGCAAAGTGAAAAAAGAATCGTTAATAAATCGGTGGCGCGATACAGGGTGTATTGGAAACAGGCCATAAAATAACCTGATAGGGTTTTTCAGTTATTGTCGCTGCCTGGTATTAAGATAGTAGTAATGAGAGTACATAAAATGCCATGCGAAAGCTCAATTCAGGTTGCGTATAAGTCAACCCACGTAAAATGAGCTCTGGCGGCCATACTTTTTATATGGCACCCGGAGCTCTTTTTAAATGCGACGAGGTATATCCAACTCTGACTCTCCGAGCATCCTTATGCTGGACGTATCGTGGACCGAATTCCGGACCAACTAATCCATACTGGAGGAGTTAAACGTCAGCGCCTTTCCTCCACTATCCAGTCCCGCATTCTAACTTTCTTCAGCCACGTATCACGGCGGGGCGTATCTGTCGAGTGGCTTGTAGTGCAGACCCCGTGTCATGGTCGACCTTAGCACACGATAAGTGACAGGATAGAGCGTCCGTCACTGGCTGACACCGCTCGACAGAACGAGACGACGCTCCTATCTTGTCACTTATCACGTGAGAAGGCCGACCATGATACGGGGTCTTGAGGGCACAAGAGCGCGCGGCAGATCGCCTATGAGATGGCCTGACCAAATCAGGGCCGCGGTCGACGCACAACATTTGTGCACAAGAAATGTGGCCCTGAGAGACGAATGGCGACGGACTGTCAAGCTTGCCGCTAAGCGACATGACGATCACGATCACTCTGCCAAGAGTGACGTGACTAAGAAGAGATATCCAATTGTCGGTACCCATTGTAGGCTCAATAGACTGCCCAAGGGGACGTGACAGCGGGTCGCTAGGCGACAATGTCACGCGTTCTATTCTCAGATAATGTCAGCTTATGAAGTCATCCTCAGTGCCGCATAAACGGGGAAGAGAGGTCATCAATCGACTGTTAGTGAGACTCGAGCCGGAGACAGGGGGTCGATGGTTCAACGTCAAGTTACCAGCTGTAGAATTCGATACTTTCATCATATTAAAATGGATTTTCGTGTTGCTATATTTATAGAAGCTACGGTAGTCCAGTGGTTCAGGGATGCGGCTGTCAAACGACGGTCGTGGGTTCGAATCCCGGCTCGTACCAATAAGTTTTTCGGAACTTATGTACCTACGGAATATATTTTTATATTTATCGTTAGCTTTTCGATGAAGGAAACATAGTGAAAAAAGGTCTAGTTTTGCCAGCGAACCCCGGGCTCCTTTAGGGGACCGCTTATAATCGGGAATAACGCGGGAGGATGAGTCTCTGGAGACAGGCGTTGTCTTTAATCAGGGAACTGCCTATGGATGATGCCAACTACCCAGTAGCAGTCAAGTTGCTACAGTATAGGTACCAGCACAAAAGGTTACTGGGAGATACCTGGCTAGACTGGCTGGCTCTGACCAGTGCGAAGCGAGTCATGTCTACTTTTAAAATTTACTGGAAGGCCTGGGACCAGCTTGCCGACGACAGAGATCAATGGCGCAAACGCCTTTTGGACGGTAGAGCGTTGTGCGATGGAACCTGGTTCGATACACTGGCCAATAGAAGGTCGTGTAAGCAACATAACGGGACCAGAGACCCTGGCACGAATTTTGTTTGCCAGAAATGTGGAAGACCATGCCGGTCTCGTATCGGTCTCCACAGCAATGCATAAATCGTCTGAAATAGACGTAAAGGCTTATGAAGATGGTAATGCTCAAAGGCTCTCAATTGCTCAAAGGTTAGCTGGAAGAGATCCCTTATAGGGATAAGTTCGCCTTTGTACTTTGATCTATTGTGTGACATGTATATTCCTTAACCTGTTATTGTGTACAATAAAGTGCTTACATACATACATACATGATTCTGGCTAGGATAGTCAACTTACCTCATTGGCGAAGGGCACACAACAGATGACAGAGTGGTCATCTATGCTTCAACACTAGTATTATGAAAAGGAATAGTCTGTGAGAGTGTAAGTTTGTATGATTTGGGGAACCTCCGGAACTGCTACTACGATTTCAAAAATTCTTTCACCTGCGTGTAGACTTGGTTGCGAACGAGAATGCGTGTTGGTTATTTTACATGCGAGTGACTTTCTGGATGGGCTATATTGCCTTTATTCCAACATTTCGGGTGTTTTTTTTTTATTAAATATGAGTTTGCGTTTAAGCTTGTTAGTTTTCCTAGCGGCATAGGCCTTCCATAGCAGTCTCCTTTTCGTTCTATCCCTAGGGCTAGGGGGCTAAAGGATAAATCATAGTGTTTCTGATTTCGCAGAATCCGGTCAGGAAACGGACTTCGGCTCGATACAGCAAGGACCCTTGGGTCTCGCCCAGGGATACCCAATTTCTGGAACTAGTCGAACAGAGCAGTGAGCACGGAACGGAACCAGCCGCGGCGAGCAAATTCCCCAACAAGTGTTCCTTCTGTGACAGCCCGCACCACACCCTTTACCGGTGCCAACACTTCCTCGATATGGCACCGTCCTTAAGGAAACGGTGGTCCAAGAATTCGGGCTACTGTTTCAAGTGTCTACGGCTCCATTTTGCGCGGGACTGCACGCATAAAAATTGGTGCTGTCACTGCGGGTCACCGGAGCACAACTCGTTGCTGTGTAACGAGGAGCCCAAAGCGGAAAAACACGCCATGCACAGGGCATTCAAAGGCACTCGCAACTGATATTATCATTTCAACCTTAAGACGTACGATAGTATTCGATATCAACTATTGTAATTGGTTCAATATATTCAGCTTATCATTCCTCAGGCAGGCGGATGAATGTTTACGCAAAATTAACATGTTTTTAACCCCTGACGCAAAAAGAGGGGTGTTATAAGTTTACCGTGTCTGTCTGTGTATCTGTCTGTGATATCGCAGCTCCCTCACGGATGGACCGATTTGAATGCGGTTTTTTTTGTGTCATATATAATTTTATCCCGAGTGTTCTTAGCCATGTTTTATGAAAATCTGTTCAGCCGTTTTTGAGATATTGGACTTCGAAATGAAAATGTCGGGGGTTTTTCAACTGATAACTGGAAGTGGAGCAGGATAACTGTAATGTGACTAGTTGCATAGACAACACTCGATTTTAATTATTTTATTACTGTAAATATTAGATTGTAATTATTTTGATACCGTAAATATCTGATTTTAATTGTTTTGATACTGTAAATATTTGATTTTAATTATTTTAATACTGTAAATACTAGATTTTTAATAACCTATTATACAATTTTTTATTAATGTTTATAGATTATTATTTTTATAAGAGACTGCATTTAGAAGTAAGTAGAAACACAAATAGAAGGGAAGATAGAGGGAAAGAGGAAGAGAGGGAGACCAAGAAGATCTTTTATGGACCAAATAAAAGAAAAAGTAAACGGCGCGTCGTATCAAGAGGTCAAAACAATAGCTGAGAACAGAGAGGAATGGAAATTGCTCCACCGACAAGATTTTGAATCTTAAATATGATGATGATGAGAAACACAAATGTTGCTACGCCCTAGTAGGGTCCATGATTGTACTCACCTTAATTTAAGAACACCTGTAATACCATGGTTGCAACTAATAAATGAATATGAATATAAATATGAACTTTTCTAAGTTGTAGTTATTCTTTAAACATAATAAATATAATTCATTCACGCGGGTGTAACCGCGGGCACGTCTAGTTATTTATAACGACCCAGGGAGGGTTATTAACATTGTGGGAGGGCCCACATGGGGAGTCACTATTGTCGTGAATGGTCATGATTCACGATAGTATTTACATTGATGTTAATAATCATGTCTCAAACAGCCGATTATTTTATGTAGCAACACCGACCAGGGCCCTATTTCTCGAAACTTATTAGACTAATAATACTAGTCCATGGACTAATATTTTTTACAAGTTTACTAGTCTGCGTTTCTCGAAGCTACAATAATAAAATATTAGTTACCAACTAATAAATATTAGCTAATATTATTAGAGTCCATTGGGTTTTAGTTTCATGAATAAAAATTTAAAAAAAAACACTAGTAAAAAAAGTTAATTAAGCTACTAGTCTAGGAAGGTTTGTAAAAAATATTAGTCGAAACTATTAGCGTCACATTTTACTAAACTTTATAAAATGTGGACTGATTGGGATGCCTCCGACGGTGAAGAAGGTTTAATAATAATTAGTCGTCATTGTTTGAATCCACGTTCCAGTTTAATGAAAGATTTTTCCACTTGTCTTGGTTTATTAATACGTCAGAAAAGCCTCTTAAACAAAACTTATTTGCCTTCTAATATATCCATTGTTAAATAGCTAATATAAATATGCAATATCTAAATTAAACCAACAATCCGCCTTTAGCGGCAACGTGCAAACGTCAAAATAAAACGAATAAAAAAGAGGCGGGAACTCTTCCCGCTTTTTAGGGTTCCGTAGTCAACAAGGAACCCTTATAGTTTCCATGTGCGTCTGGCAGTCCGTCCGTCTTCGGCTTAGCTCAGTAACCATTACTTCTAGACAACTCTACTACACCTACACCTAAGGTGTGGGTGTATTTTTTTTTTCTAGTATCGTTGGGTAGCTTGTTCAAAACAATTATGGGTTTTTTTTAATAATTTTTGAAATTATTCGCCTGCGATATATTGGGGTTTATGCTACTGGGAATGTGAAAAAATCGTGGCAGAAAAGTAATAGTAATAGTCGACCAACTTAAAAAGTACTTAGAAAGGCCAACTTTACTATACAAATTCGGCCGACGACTCAACCATTTAGTTGCCGCGCGCGTGTCGATGTAACTAAGAAAGACAGACAACTACGGAACTTTACACCGCGCGTGGCCCGACACGCATTTGGCGGATTTTTAATAGGTAAGAAGGCATGTAATAGGTGCATTCAGCCAAGCCAGACTAATATTTTTTATTACTTTACCAGTATTAGTTACCACACTCCAATAATTATTTTTGAGAAACAGAAAATATTAGGACTTGTAAATTTTACACTAGTAACTAATAACTAATAACTAATATACTAATAAACTAATAGTTTCGAGAAATAGGGCCCAGTAATCATATTATAACAATATTGACGGGTAGGCGGAGAGTCAGAGTCCCTAACGGCTGTATTGCGTACGAATAGTTAAGGTTAAACATCACTGGTTCCTGTCGAGCTGTTGCTAACAGATGTCGCGATATATAATTTCGATGGTTGCTCATCATTTTACGCAAAACCGTGACCAGTACCAACATGTGTTTCAAACTGCGGAAGCCGAAGAGCGTGCTACGTATGAATCGCAATCAATCTGCACTAATCAGTGCTTCTTTTTAAAATGTAGTCCGAAAATATGCATAAAAGTGCTTTTTCGTGAATTTACGCAGACTAACGTAACTAAATGTCACTTCAAAGTCAGTCATTGTCAAACCTTTTTCATAAATCAAACTAGAGGGCGCAAAACTAAATCTATAGTAGCGCCTCTATTAGGAAATAGTGAAACTAAATGTTCTTGTGGCTGGCACTCTAGAATGCAATATGAACGCATCTGACTTTTTCACTCATCACCTAATGTCATACGGTAGCGCAGTAAATTTCTCTTTTGCTTAAATCTGTCTGTAACACCATCATTGAACCAGGTTCAAATCCCGACGAAAGTACTTCTTTTTTGTTTTTCTTTTTGGATTTTCGAACGAATATAACCGTCTCAACTAATTAGATTGACTTGTAACGTGTAAAAATTTTTTTTCAATATGTTTAATTTTTTTTGATAAGCATGTTCGTATCTCTCCGATCAAATTGGAGAAATCTTAACAAAAGGCCAGGTCAAAAGTACCCTAAACCGACGAGCATGTTTGAGAAATATTATGAAAGTGAGTGAAGCGAAAGTGGTCTGCCAGGATCGTAGCAAATGGAGATCCCTTATCTCTGCCTATCCCTCTGGGAAAGAGGCGTGATTATATGTATGTATGTATGTATGTATGTTTGTATCTAGATAATCCACAAATATCCCCTATATTTTTGGCGGACATATTCTTACATGTTACATACTACATATATACTATTTTGGATAGGTATATCCTTTACAAAGATGTTACGCCTTTGATTTAATTGGAAAGTCATGAATATCCATAGGTTTACAATTGACAAATCAAAGCCCAACCTTTATCTATTAAACCCAATTCCATTGACATTAGACGAATCGTGCATAAATCTTCATGTTATTTGAATGAAAACCATTTTGATTAACAACAACGTAATTGTTTAATTTGAGACACATTAAATAATCTAAATAAGTAACACTAGTACAGTATTTTAAAAGGATCATAAACGAAGATATGTTCCCTAGAAAATCTAATGTTATACGGAATAAGGTACGTAAAGTAAGATACTCAGTATATTACTTTGATCTGTTATATCCATATTGACTTGCAGGACTAATTAGAAAGGCTAAATATTATTCACAATATTCGCCCGTAAACTCCGACTAAAATAATAAGACCTCAAAATTGGTAATAACTTTGCGTCACCGGACGAATATGGTGAGCTTTGTGAATAACGGGCGAGTTTGTTATATCCTTCTTAGGTATATCAAAACTGTTAGTGGCCAGTCTCTCGAGTCCCGTCCGAGAGCGCGTCAGAAAGAGAGAAATATACCATTTGACAATATGGTACTGTTTTCGATGATTGTCAAAATTCAAAATTAGAATTCTACTTTTTTTGCTTTCACAGTTATATGAAAGATTTATCAGTACTAATGTTCAGAGGTGGACATTTCCTTACAAAATTATTGAATGTCTTGTTTAGGTAAATATGAGATGAAACTTATCTGTCGAACCCACGACCGTCGTTTGACAGTCGCATGCCTGAACCGCTAGGCTACCGGAACGATTCCTATATAGAGGAGAAATCTGTGATTTTTTTGCGTGTTTGTATGTAGGGTATAATCTCCGGAACCACATCCGATAAAAAAAATATTTCTGTGGTGATGGATGAATAAACTTTCAGGGCCCTATTTAATAAACATTAGAATCCTACAATTTTGTATAAAAGTGACATATTTGTAAAGATTTTCTTAGTAAATCTTTACAAATACCTATGTCACCTTTATACAAAATTGTAGGATTGTAATGTTTATTAAATAGGGCCCTGGGAGTTCATGGCGATATACTACTAGGCTTAGTAAATTTTATATGCAAAAAAGCTACTCTGGTTTTTAGAGAGATATGACCGTTAATTTATTAAATGCAGTTTATATTTGTTCTAAAATCGGTCTGGTGACTCCTAAGAGCAGATTTCCGTGTCTCTGGTAGTTTCGAGCTCACAAGATTTCACGAGAACCGGTTGAGAACATGTAGAGGAGAAGTCTGGACAGCCGGACATACGAAAGAATATTTGCCCAATTTTAAATGAAAAACTTCGTTCGCCTCACTCGCTCGTTCAATTAAGTATAATGGATATTTGTTATCGATTCAGTTTTTAATAATTGTCCGAAAATATATTTTTTAAAGGCAGATTCACGAGCATGTACTCATTTCGGTTACGGTATACCGGTATGGGACCGGTATTCCATTACGATAGCGTTATATTGTAAATGTTAGCCGCGCCGCCAACATAACGGTACCGGAACCGGAACCGTGTAGATATACATATCGTTACCGGTTTTTTTACTGTATTTACTTACACTTTTATAATGCCTTTTCCAAACCGGTATACTCATGATACCGTTTTTTTTTCTTAAGCTTTTCTTCTCGTCCATGAGAGGAGGTCTGTGCCCAGCAGTCGAACGTAATATAGGCTGATCTATTACTATGCCAATTTTCATTAAGTCATTATTATAATCCTCAAAAACGAAAAAGATATATGTACATATGTATAAGGCATTAAATATCGGATGATTCTCAATACCGGTACTGAAATGTGATATTGGACCACAATACCGGAATTTCGGGACTTCAATCGAAAATGTATATACACGATGATTCTTAATCCGTGATCAGGAGTCGAAAAATATTGATAAACAGCCAAAACGGATTTCAATGGATGAGGTCTCATGCAATTAAATCACTGTTTAGATACTTCAATTTCATGATAATGTAAACACTAATATCCACTGAATGTTTGGTCACCCTACATTTCTTGAAGTTAAGTAGATACATCAAACGCACATACGTAAAATTTTTGCAAACTACCGTTAGGGTGACGATGATTTTGAATTATAAAGTGATTCCTTATTCAGGTTTATTCAGAAAAAGAAAGAACGTCTGTATTAGGTAACTTCGAGTTAATCGTGTTTGGTATCAATTACAGAATTAGAAAAATTGACTCCTGGGGCTCGTTTCACGAAGCTGCAAGTAACGAATTACAAGCGGAAGTCTCTTTTCAATACCTTTTGATAGAAAGAGACATCCGCTTGTAATATGTAACTTGTCTTGATCACGAATTAAGAATCATCGTGTGTATATATATATATATATATATATATATATATATATATATATATATTCCTCGTTTAATAGTATAATAGGATAAGATAGGACAATAATTTGTTATTTTACGTATTCGCAAATTTTGGTTCGTCTACTTCGTCTGCATTACTTGAATTTACATTATTGGAAGTTTTGCAGCTTTTTTAGTTTGTTCGTCAAAAAGTACAGTCGCCATCAGATATATTTGAGTGCTCACAAATATCTGAACACGTCTCTTATGCCTCGACAGTAAAATAAAAAAACTCATCTCCAAAAGCAAAACCAACCTTCTTACTTAAAAAAAGTATTGAGCTGTTTGAGCGATGGTGTATTTGGAAACTGTCTATACAATAGAATCAGCGCGTATGTGATACGGCATGTGAAACCCAAATACACCTTCCCTCCCTGAACCTGTTGTAGTAAGAGTAAATGAATAACATTTATTTTTTACATTTATTTAAAAAACCAAAAGTTTAAGTAAGTTTTATGTCAACTAACGTTTTTGTAATGGGTTAACAACCCGAAAAACTACGTTTTTGTGAAAAAAAAAACAAACTTACCAGTAAAAAAGACGAGGCATTTATTATTACCTAAATTCCCCATTTACGAGCACGGTGTTCTACGTTCATTCATAAAAGTTGTCCGTTTTAGCGGAAGCCTATTTTACCTTCGAACATTTCAAATTATGCTCCTACCACTATCATCATTAGAGCGTAAAAGTGATTATTCGGTAGAAAAAGAATAGAGCATAGACATTACAAATAAAACTATTCAAATAAATGTAAATACTTAACTTGATTATGCGTTCCTTTTTTTACAATTGCATGAAGTTATTATATTTTTTATTAAAAACCAGTTTCCGCCTCCATGGACCCGGGATAAAAACTATCCTTTATTTTAATCTCGGCTTCTCTTAAGGCCCAGCATACAATACAAAATGGCATTGGAATTGTGTTGTGTTGGAAATAGAGTTGACATTCGTTTGTTTTAAAAATTGCCCGAAACTATATGGGCATAATTTATGGGCCTTAGGAGGTTAAACTATCTTCGTGCAAAATTTCATCTAAATCGGTTGAGCCGTGATCGAGTTACAAACATCCAAACATCTAAACATTCAAACATCTATATGTAAAAACATCCAAAATTTAGCATTTATAATATTAGTAGGTTTAAAAAGTAATTCGATATTGGTCCTTTTCAGTTCCGGTATTAGACTAGTGGAAAAATCGGTCCGGGATTCCGGTATTTCGGGATTCCAAGATGGCGGTTTGTATTGCCTATATGAAAGTTAAAAAAAATAATTAAATACGTACGTATCAGTTTTCTCCGGGCCATTTCGATAGTTAGCTGCACCTTTATATTTTACTACCATAAAACTACGGTTACGGTTAATTTTTCCGGTACCGTAAACGCTTTCATAAAAGATGTAAAGGTGCCAACTCGACCCGCCTTAGAACAAAAAAAAACTGTATCGAAATAATACCTGTTTGGAACCGGTATTATAAGGTATCACTAGGCATTAATAAATACCGGTAACCAATATTTCTAACTGGTGGTGGGGGCACCGTTGTGTTGTCGCGGCGCGGCTAAACCTTACAATATAACAGTGCCGTACCCAATTAATGGAATACCGGTTTCGTATCTGCCTAGCCACCGGTCGTAACAGACATCAGTCCCTGCACCGAAGAATGCCTACGAGTATATAATTCTACCTTCACAACATTTTATAAAGAAGACTACTTGTGACTTAGGCCGGTTCCCAATTATCAATCCACTGATAGTTTTCCTTACCGACATTTGACACATTTTCAACGGGTAATCTGTCAAAATGCTTGTAAGGAAAACTATCCGTGGACTGATTATTGGGAACAGGCATTAGTTAATTGACATGTCCGGTAATCTAATCTCCGGTAGTTGAACACTTGAACAGTCGATTCATATATAGGTTGCAGTTGTTAGTTATTTTACTGTCAACTGTGTAGTCGACTAAAGCGAACGTTTTAAATTTAACAAGTTCACTCCAAATGCACAATTGAAAGAAAGAAAGAAAGAAAACATTTATTTGTCTGTTATATTTAATGCTACATTAATTAACATTCACTCAATCGAAACTAATCAATCCAAGTTGCAAATTCATTTGATCAAATCCTATATATGTATACGGCCGGTGGCACAGATTACTTTTCCATATTGTATCTTACTCCTTTCTAATAAGACGCAAAATGTATGCATAATTATCGTTGCGTGGACTTTAGGTTTAGGTTATTGTTCATGGCAATCTCAATAAATAATCACGAATAAAGGCAAACCATTGAACTTCATACATTGTTCTTTGAAATTCGTTCTATCAATAAACAAATGACATAGCTCTTACGTCATTACCAAAATGAGTAGCGTAGCAATATAAAATGAATGCCGTCTCTTTCACCAGAAAAAAACGGGATTGTACGATGGTGTCGCCGTCTGGTGAATATAATTACTACTATTGACCCCGCTGTCTAACTAATTTTGATTTGATATCAAAGACATCTAGTGAAGGTTTTGGGCCACGTGCTGTCATGTGACGCGGCCATGTCATTTACACGGACAGTGTCTACTCACGCACACATACAAGGCTCGGAGTAAAATTTTATGAATTTCAAATGGCTATATTTTGAATATTACTGGTTTGTACGTGTATTTATTCAAACTGCGGGAGAAGAGGGTCATATATTATCTAAATATCACAATTTCAAGTTCTTGACATCGATAGATTAGGCGTCTAGTCCGAACGAAAATTGTATGGAATTCGTCAGTGACGTTGCACCTTAAGTGCAGATTTGTAGTGTTAGATTTGGAGGAATACCAGGGTGAGCTCTTTCCATAATCACTTTCAGTGCATCCTATGATATTGTAGGTACCGATTTGGTACATTTACTGTTAATGTGCTTACACAGCTCGCACGATGACTGTTTATGATGTGATGTATTTATGTGCGTCCACAGGTCTTATTCTATTTGGGAGGTGTGACGGTATATCATGGATATGAATAAGGTTTCCTACATGTCAGGTACAGGCGATAACGCAGTTCTTAGTCGTGGAGTTCTTTAGTGTGAGAGGATTAGTTACCAGTGTAACAACAGGGTCTCAGGTTCGGTAGTTTCAGCCTCAGGCCGTATCGTTATCAGTCAAGGGTGCACCCGAGTAATTATAACGAGAACAATAGCGTGTGAAAAGGTGGAGCATCAGTTGTGTGGTTAAGGGATGTCTGTAAGGGGAGGAGGAGGACATTCTCGGGGACGAAGGTCCCCACAGCTCATATGGAACTGGTACGCACAAGGCGGCAGCTCATCTGTCAGATATATAAAGGATTCCTCAAGCTGTAAGTGTAGGTTCATAGTTGCATACATGCTAATACAGATAACTGAGCTATAGTGTTATTACTCATTCGCGGCCATGAGATCGACCAGAAGTGGCTTCGCGACAACTATCTTTATCTTACATTTTTTATAGACCATGACGAGAATTTAGACTAACATTTGTCGGGTCATATGGGAAAGTATGTAACTATAAGACGTACGAAGGTCTGTTCTTAGGAACCATGTCATCGATTTTAATAAGAAGAAAAACTGCATTCATACATTAAAAAAACCTGTACTCAGCTCGGGAATCGAACCCGGTTGTTTAAGTTTTACAGATGTAGAAGGTCTCTCTATTCAAAACGTAAGTATACGAAGTAAATATATCACGACAGGGGACTAACGACGAATGTCGCGTGCCTATAAATGACTGCTGCAGATAATTTCGCTATAGAGAGGTAACTGTACACAGATATAGGAAATAAGGAGATCGGACATGCCGGGCGATTTGTATTGAATATGTATGTCGCAAGTTCTTGAACCCACACACAAAGCACCAGTAAGTGTAAAGACAAAACACGCACACACCTAAAGCACACCCACTTGTAAATCGACGCTCCTATTGCACATTACACGCGCATCATTTCTATGTCTGCTGTGTACATGCGAACGAGCAGCGAGTCGTGTCATCACGCACGCACACAACTATCCAAGCGGCGCACATCGCTGCTGCACTATGAGAAAATATCTGTTTGAAGGAATAGTTATGTACCTCGTTCATTGCGGCGTAAACACTGAGCTTTGCAATAATGTTACTTGTACAGCAGCAGTGTATAATGAAACATATTGAATGACAAGCAAGTGTAAGCTTACATGGATACAAGTCGGAATATTACGTTGACTTCGTGGTTTTATTTGAAATAAATGGTATTTATAGTATTTACCTGTGAAAAGTGATCCCATTGGTGTGGAAATTAATCAAATCACTGCGATTTTTGCAAGTAATTATTGCACAACTCGGCATTTAGGAAAAAATGGAACTTTCTCGGTGGACAGCGCGTGTGCACACCATAATTATATTTCATGTAAAATTGGAGGCTAGGCCTGCAAAGTGATCTTTTGTATCATCTTCAGTTGGTTTCGCCTGTTCCCTTAGTTCCGCCATTTTATGGGGTGTATACATGTCATGATTTGTCGGCCTCAATTTATCAGAAGCTGACTAATTGCTATCGTCTGGAGGCATGTCGCGCTGCTGATCCAACTGTCAAACGAGTTGTTCTGAGAAGTTGCATGCACATGTGATCGGATTATTACATCTGTACGCTACACCCAATTATCACTTCGACATGTCGTACTGACAAATTGGGGTGAAATCACATAATCCACATTAAAAGCCACATTAAGGTTTTTTTTTAATTCGTTTCATATTTGAGAAAAGCATTACTAATACGTATTAGTGATCCCTGGTTACTACTACCCTCGGCCGGATGTAGGGATCACTCGGCAGACAAACTCTTATTTCCCGGACTTTTTGTTAATGCCCTATTTCTTTATTTGCAGGCAATGGGGCTGAGCGTTACATCGAGATTGTTAAATGTGCACAATCCGCTGTATGTTAAGGTAATATTCCTTTTTATACTCGTCGACTTTAATTTTTGAGTTAAGACTTCGTACACCACACTAAAATCACATACTTTTTACTTATCATCATCATCATCATCATCATATCAGCCGAAAGACGTCCACTGCTGGACATAGGCCTCCCCCAAAGAGTGCCAAAGTGACCAATCCCGCGCCACCCGCATCCAGCGGACTCCCGCAACTTTTACCAGGTCATCAGTCCACCTTGTCGGGAGCCTACCCACGCTGCGCCTTCCGGTACGTGGTCGCCACTCGAGAACCTTTCCGCCCCAACGGCCATCGGTTCTTCGTGCTATGTGCCCCGCCCACTGCCACTTAAGTTTAGCGATACGGAGGGCTTTAACGGTTACCTTGGTTCTGCTGCGGATAGCCTCATTTCTGATGCGATCACGCAGAGAAACTCCCAACATGGCCCTCTCCATTGCCCTTTGGGTGACTTTGAGCCTTCTTATGAGGCCCAGAGTAAGCGACCACGTTTCAGTGCCATATGTCATCACTGGCAACACACACTGGTCAAAGACTTTCGTCTTGAGACACTGCGGAATATTGGACGAAAAGATTTGCCGTAGCTTCCCGAACGCTGCCCAGCCGAGTCGGATTCGAGGTGTAGGGACGAGAGTTGGAGTCAAGTGAGAACAACCAATGTCGTAGATGAACTGTCTTTATTAGGAATAACATAGCCTTATATATTACGAGTAGATACACTAATACTTACATATTAGACTCACACCACTACACCTCCCATTCTGATCAAAAAAAAAACATGTATAAATTTGTTTTTTTTTTCTAATCAGACTTATACATTTTAGTTCGATTCTTGTGAACTACATCTGTTTTTCCATCTTTTATTATCTCTACATTTGGTGCTAAATCTCTTACTACTACATACGGTCCCGAGTATAATGGGTCCATCTTAAGCCTATTTTCATTTCTAAGTAGTATAAGATCATCTTTCTTATAGGTTACAGGGTTTATTCTCTTATCATATTTGGACTTACGTATTACTTTACTCCTAATTAAATTATCTTTAGCTTCTTTCTGAGAAAGTTGCAATCTGTATCGCAACTCGTGTGGGTAACTGTTATGGTTGTAGAGAGGTTCAACTTTAGCCAATAAATTGCTCGGCAAAGTGCACTTTTTGCCAAACACTAGTTCGTATGGGGTGTACTTAGTTTCGGAATGGACAGAAGTATTATATGAAAATGACCAATAAGGAAGCCAATCACTCCACGATTCTGGATGACAATCTGTTTGAATTATTAAAAAGGTTGCTAAATGTTTGTGGGAATTTATACGCTATATAGCGTATTAAACTTCGTACTCAATTTATTGAATAAAGTTACCTCTTCACTTGGTATTAACCCTTTTTTAACGAGCTCCGATACTTCGTCCTTTAATTCTTCAAACTTTTTTATCACTAAATCAGCTTCATTTAGCTTAGCAGTAAGAATTTCACCCTGCCTACGCTTAGGGCCTAGTTTACATAAATAGGTACGTATAGTTTGAAGGTCATTACATAAAACAGAAAGGCTTTCCGCCATTTAGTTAAGCATATACATTTAATACTAATAATTGCTAATTAACGGCTAATTTAATTTTAGCACTGATTTTACTTATTTTTTACGCATTTTACTATACTGTTTAGGTTGCTTAATGCACTATCACGCAAAATACGCACCACACATCAAACACTCACGAATTGTTCCTTTAGACGACTTCGGTCGGCCCCATTCTCCTTGTGCTCAAGGCCATAGCCTGAGCCCGCCTCTCGATCTTCTTGTTGATGGACTTATTAATGTAGCGCAGAAGAAGAAGCCCGATCACCACAAGCGCAAGAACCAGCAGCAGCAACAGGTACCAGTTAGTTAGACCGACATGTTCGATGACGTTGTTGTGGCTCTGCTCGATGACATTCTCGTACCCCACTTGAGTCAAAATGTCCTGACTCGAAACAGGGGGCCTGGTCGTCGTTGTCGTTGCGTAGGAGTTTCCCATGTTCACACAGTTCACTAATATGATCAATTAACGAGCAAAATATCCATAGCTATAAATAATTCACTATACGAGGTGCAAAGTTCATTGTTATAGATTCAGTCCATATAAGGTGCACATATTAGCCAGCGGCGGCGCCCGGCGGTGTCACATTTTGCGAAAAACACGTAGCCCGCGACACAGTTAACTCAGAGTTGTATAAATGTTTTTATGTTATAAATAAATTCATAACTGTCCGCACTATTATTTTCACACGATTAAAATTCTATAGTCCTTGAAAATTGACGCCCGCACGCGCTCATCGCCAATCCTGGCATAGTCGCCATGTAGGGACGAGAGTTGGAGTCAAGTGAGAACAACCAATGTCGTAGATGAACTGTCTTTATTAGGAATAACATAGCCTTATATATTACGAGTAGATACACTAATACTTACATACTAGACTCACACCACTACAGAGGATTGACCTCTTTCTTTTTACTTATGGAGGTCCCAAATCAACATTATACAACTGTGTAGACAAGACAACTAAGATAAATTCGACCAATGACGTGGCGCCTTTACTGGACTAAAATGTATTTGATCAATAGGACGCCGTCATGAGAAAGTCAAAATTAAAAGACATCAACGCACAAAAAAAACAGCCGTTGGCTTCACTTCGTTTCAGCAGGGCTTAGATTTTCAATAAATACCAAGTTTGTTTAATTAGTTCAGCTGACTCGTAGAAAAAGCATTGTATACAATAGTTATATAATTAGCTTTTTAAGTCTCGTACCTTAATTAGGCCACTCAGCTGGCTTCGTGGCCTAAACGTGGTACTCGACTAAAAAAGCATACATTATATAACGATTGCATAAAATACTTTTATCTGCGCACATATCATTAGTGCTCTAAAATGCGTTCAGAAACCGTAGGAAACGACCAGCATTACTACAACCGATTTTACTATGAGAACTTTCTTGTCTGTGGTAGTAGGTACAATCTGTACTGTAATGTCATTACAGTACAGATTTTTGATCACAGATTACAGAGAAAAGCAGATAGGCCCTAATAAATTGAACGTTTTCTATACATCCGATCTCTTCTCACTTACGTACTGAACGCCGAGTAAGAAAGGGATAGAACCATGTTATCTGACAGGTCTTCATACGTCATTGTCTCCGCTTTCTCGCTCGCACGATGTAATTCGCTCTCTCGCTCGCTCGAGATTTAGTGCACAGAAAGATATTTTCTTACAAGTTATCGATATCGATATTTACTGTTAATAAATTCGTAATATGCGATACTCGTAAGTAAATTGTATCTCTAGCTATACTATGCAAAAATTAATATGGTACTTACCAAATAGAAAACAAAAACCATTACACGACTACGAATATAATAAACTGCATTCATGTTTCATATGTTCGCTACAAATTAAATTATGCAAATACATAGGTAGTCAGACGAGTTACTTTTTAAGTCTCACTATTTTGTGGATCTTTAGTGGAACACATTTATTTTGAACCGACTTCTGAAACTTATCAATTCCGCTGGCTCTTTATTTTTTTATGTATGTTCCTCGATTACTCTTAGAATGGTGTTTTGTTAGAAAAGGTGGTCCTAGGCAGGTCAGGATCTGAAGATGGGATCCTGGAGAAAACCAGGGCAATCTTCAAATCTTATTTTGAAACGATTTGGGTACTTTGAAATCGTCCATTTGCTTTCAGAAAGCAGTTCACGCGGTAATATGGAATGTGGCTTCGTGAAGTATTGATTTGAAGTCGATTACAACTTTGTTTTTAAAGTAAGCTAACACAAAATAACAACGCAATTATATTCCTGAAAATATCTCATTTTAATAAGAAAGTTACATCTAATGCTTTAAATTTTGTTGCTTGCTTGCTTACTTTCATTACTGCTCAGCATCATTTTGTTGTAGTTGCCTTCTAATTGTTGATCCTGGTGAGATCCCTGCATTAAATACAGTAACGAAAACATTATTATGCAATCTCTATCAGTTGAGCTGCTTAAGTATGAACAGCTAAACAACAAACCGACACAGAGTTACTTTCGCATGTATAATACATATTATAGTAGTTATGGATATATAAAGAAAATCAATGTACTAATACAAATTCTTTGCATATACAAAACTTAAATGAAACGAACTCATCTGGAGGGACCTCAGGAATGTCAAGTAATAAAATAAATAAAACTCACTATACCAACTTACCTCAAGCGGCCTCTGAAAAACTGTAGGTATCGCATCTGTCAGCAAGTGTTTTATGTTTTTAATAATAACGAAACAGTTAGGTAGTTTCGAAATGTTTCGAACATATTCTATGGTGTTTTTTCGGCGTCCAATTATTGCGCCCTACTGCGTCAATCCATTTTTGTCGAAGATTATTATTTACCGGAAACCTGAAGTTAACAGTTAAGACATGTAACATTAAAATATTTTGTCTAAACGCCTACATGAATAATTCATGTCAACGAAATATCGATATATACATGGTAACAACACTACCCATGTTTACGACAATTGTATTTTTACTAAAAATCCCAAAAATATCAAGTTTGATCCATGTAAAAAGTACTTATCCGATAGTATCAAGCATCTGCTGTAATCCCAGACCATTATATTGCGTAATGTACATGAAATATTTGAAAAATAACCAAATGATTCTTACCGATGAAATCCGATTGTTTCTCCGGTCTTTTTTAACAATCTAGCGTAACTTCGGCAGTACGGAACTGCACAAGCCATTGTGCCACTTCATACAACTTAAATCATTAACTAATTACAGAAATATTTAGTTTTTCAACACAATATTCTTGAAATAACCAACTTTCCTCAAGATTCACAAGAGATTTGACGTTGATTTGACTTTGACAGATTGTTTAGCATTTAACACCGTGGTTAACAGTTTTTGGAGACAAGTCGTCAATAGACTCAAAATACCATACTATTCGTCTCATTCTAACTCACATCAGCTGACCATAAGCAGTGACAGAGACAACTATATGAAACATCGTCTTGCTTTATACTGCGCGTCTGTATTCTTATTAGTCTGTGTTTTTGATAAATTTGTATCGTTATGAGTTTAAATTTGGAACAGCTGTCAAAACTCAAGTGGGTCTCTATTCTAGTATCCATAGATATTAAAACAGTTATCGATACGAAACGTCAATTCAGTACGTTTTTTAATACAAACCGCACGACATTTGATCTCGAGTGATATGAGTATAGGGACTTCATTCGTTTGTCTATGATTTTAAAAAACCATTCGCCATAACGGATGATCGAATTGCCGCCATTGCTGTTGTCATTTTATTGTTGGTTTTTTTGCTGCTTAGAGCATACATAACTGGAGTAGCCTTATATTCGTATTTGAGTACAAAAAAGTCTGCCGAATTTTGCGGGGGGGTGAAGAAATAACACATGCAAAAGATTACTCACAAATGCAAAAACGATCTGTTTATTTACACACGCACACATTATGAAAAAGGATAACACATTCTCATTTTGATGCACACAAACATATCACACATGGAAAAACTTAGTGGAAACACGGGTTAAGAATACGTAAATGCCAATGTCATCGGCTAAACCTATAGGGCGAGGTTTGGTTCGATAACGAATTTCGATAATTGTATCGATATTTACACAAACGTATATAATTTTATTATATGTATACTAGTTTCTAAAGTTCCTGGTAAAGGTTGCGGGAGTCCACTGTACGCGGGTGGCTCAGGACCGGTCACTTTGGCACTCTTTGGGGGAGGCTTATGTCCAGCAGTGGACGTCTTTCGGCTGATATGATGATGGATGATGACTAGTTTCTATCCGCGACTCCGTCCGCGTGGAACTCGTTTATATCGCAGCTCCATACAAACTTCCCCCCTCCCCCCCATTTTACCCCTTTAGGTGATGATTTCGGGGATAAAACTATCCTATGTCACTCTCCATCCCTTCAACTATCTCCACTTAAAAAATCACGTCAATTTGTCGCTACGTTTTTCCGTGAAAGACGGACAAACAAACAAACACATACACTTTCACATTTATTATATTAATATGGATTATTGAGACTCAATTTATTACTGAAATAATTATTAGGCTATAAAATACAATAACGCAAAAAAGAAATGACGTGTCTTATTCATCTGTATTAAAAAAAATAAACAATTAACTACATACATTATATATAAAGTAGCGAGTACCTAGTATTATATTACAAGAAGTTTCCCGCTTATGACTGGTTTTTTGCCTGGACCGTTAAAAACCAGCTTGCGCGGGTTATAGGAAATTAGGTGGACCCGACATAAACGTTTGTCATTCAATTAATTCCGAAAACTTTCCATTTATTCTAAAGTATAAGTATAGTTGACAAGATGATAACTAACATTAATTATATTAAATAAAAACTCAGTTAAATCTAAAAAAGGCCCTCGAGGCATTGTACCGAGGATGCTGGCACGATTTCCTCGCTGAATTGTGATGCTGATGCGTTGCGCGAGAAAACTGCCAGCTCTTCGCCCTCTTCGGTCACCAGTTACGTCGACCAGACCAGACGTCGTTTCGCGATCTCCGCAAATAACTTTTGCGCACTGAGGCCCCCATTGACCGAGGTTCTCGACACCAAATGGTACAAATTTGTAGAGAGCCTTTACATATATTTAATGAGTTTTAGATGTTCGGTATTTTCTGCCGCTGCACCGTTGTCTAAAGGCATGTCCGCTCCGCCAAAATAAATTTCACATAAAAATAAAGTAGGTACGGCAAAATCGATTAATTTTTACCTTTTACTTGAATGAATTCGATACTGAGTTTTAGATGTTCGGTATTTTCTGCCGCTGCACCGTTGTCTAAAGGCATGTCCGCTCCGCCAAAATAAATTTCACATAAAAATAAAGTAGGTACGGCAAAATCGATTAATTTTTACCTTTTACTTGAATGAATTCGATACTGAGATGCATCAAAATGTCTTGAACACATGGAACTTGTACGCGCAGGCACCCAATTTGCTTGCCTGCTGAATGCGGCGGTCCTTTTTTTTAATGCTGGGTCTCGGAAAAGTGCAAAGTACCTATACTTTTTTTCTAATAAATTGTGTTCACTCGGCAATTTGTGCAGGTGCTTATTGAATCATACTTTTTGTCGATAATTATTGATTATCGACACTATCCTCATCTCTACTTGCGAGTCTCGTGAGGGTGATCGTGGGGTGATCTGTCATTTTAGATAATCCTTGCAAATATTATTATTAACTCTATTGCAATTGCATTTAGGTTAATTTTTACAAAGCATGAAAACCGAGTGTGAGCGACGTCCGCTCTCGGCGGCGTCGGCCGGGCGAGTGAGCGCGCGCGCTACCGGCCGCGGCAATGCTCGCCCCTCACAGTCACCTAAGAGTGACCTAGTGCCGAGACACAAGTCGGCGACGGACGAGCTCCGCCCCTATGTGCTCGGACAGTGCGTCGACCACGCTCCGTGACACAAGTCGGCGACGGACGAGCTCCGCCCCTATGTGTACGGACAGCGCGTACTACCACTCGGCGCCCGAATGGTGTGTTTGGGCTTCGCCCGTGTCCTCAGACACTTTGGGTAAACGATGTTACCAAAATAAAAGAAGGAATAACGAGAAATAGACTTTTTATTTACTTTTCCCTAACTGCCCTATCACTGCCCTAAGTGACTTGATTACAAGTCCCTAACTTCCTATTACTTTGTAGTTTTCTTTTTCTTCTTGTTGTGACTTCCAGGAGGCTCCGATTGACACTGATTTGCTCCTTTTTTTTTTTTTTTTTTTTTGAACCTGACTGTTGCTATAATAGGACGGACCCAATATAGCGGTCGAACTGCGTGGTTGGAGGGTGGCCTGGGGAAAATCCAGGGGTAGCCTCCGGCACGACCACGCGGGGAAGTTTGTACACTGGACTGATTTGCTCCGGGCCGTACCTGCTATTTATACCTGCTAGTGGGCGAGCAAGACGTGCTGAGTGAGACAATAAAGGTTACGCCCACTTTGACTTGACTAATTTACATTGCAAGATGTTATTGGGATGTTATACATATTAATGGGCGGAAGACTAAGCTGATTTACAAAGTTCTAATATGGCTTGAGATCTTATAAGTACAGTAGGGTTCGTAAATATTTTCTTATCTGAATAATCGTACATGGAAATCGGGCAAACCGTAATTCGGTCCCTTTCTTAACACTTATTCATCATTTGCGCTGAACCTACTGAGTTTACTTATTTGTAAGTTTAAACATTTAATAGAACTTTTAATTAGCTTTCTAACAATATATAAATCATTCTGATACGATGAGCCGTTGTAAAGGTATAAACGTAAACATATTAATTGCAAAGTGAAAATGCGCCGTACTAAATTCTAATTCAGGCTCGGTGGCCGCGGCTCTCGTTACGGTCATGTTGGCGCGATACACCCCTCCCCTCCATGGCGGCCAGTCTGCGCTGCGCTCGCGCATAGGCAACATCTCCTCTCTCTTTCTAATACAATTTGTACTGGGATTTTACTTTAATGTTTACAATATCAAAGAGAGAGATCTATGAGAGGGTGTTTTATGTAAATAATTACTATGGGGATTCTAACTACTGGGTTCTTTATTTACTCTAAACAATCTAAGTCTTTATAAATAATCACATATTTATCTTACGTATAATCTTCGTATGACGCGATGCGTAGCTCTGCCGTCGCGTGTTGATGTTGTCGTCCATAATTCTCCCCCTTTAGTGTGAGGCGAAGCCTCGCACTATTGGTTGCAACGGTGTTAACACTTAGGCACTTTCACTGATTGACTTTTCTTTCACTGATTCTAACACTACTAATCGTGATGTAGGTCGGCGGAAGATCCCATGCTTTGTCTTCACGTCGGCGGACCTGGCTTTCCCATCAGGTCCCGGGTTGACTTTCATGACCAATCCTTTTGGCCACACGTTGCGGGGGTTGGCTGGGTCGGCGATAATCACGCAGTCGCCGACTTCAATCTGTCTCCCTCCATCGTTTGACGACCTCTTGGGTGCAAGGAGAGGGAAGTATTCTTTACACCATCTTTGCCAGAAGTGGTTGGCTAGGGCTTGCACTTGTCGCCAGCGTCGTCTATCATCAATATCGCAGAGACCGATCAATGGTTGATCGGGTGCACTAAGTAAAAGAAAGTGGTTAGGCGTTAGCGCATGTTCGTCGTTGGGATTGACAGGAACATGAGTCAATGGCCTAGAATTGATTATATTTTCTATCTCGGCGAGCAAGGTTTCAAAGGCTTCCTGAGACGGTGCCCTTTCATGTAGTGTGTAGGTGAGCGCGTTTTTAACTGTTTTAACCATGCGCTCCCAGGCTCCTCCGGCTGACGGGTTGCCGGGAGGAATAAACTTCCATTCCATTCGTTGCCGTAGTCCGTAGTCTCGCAAGGCCGGCATCCATTCGTTGTGAGCGGCCTTGAGCTCCAATGCGGCGGCGCGGAATGATGTTTGATTGTCGCTCCACATTACTCGTGGCCATCCGCGGCGGGCAGCAAATCGCCGCAGGGCGTTTATTGCACTGTCTGTGGATAGGCTGTGCACTACTTCTAGATGCACAGCGCGCGTTGCTAGACATGTATATAGCGCTACCCAGCGCTTTTCGCGTCGTCTTCCGACGGTGACCCAACATGGTCCGAAGTAATCTTGAGCGGAGTAAGTGAACCCTCGCTGATAGGCTTCTAATCTTTCTGAAGGCAAGTCCCCAAAGGGTTGTGCATGTGGCCTGGCTCGACGTAATTTACATAATCCACATGCGTGTGCGATTGCCTTTACGCTTGGTCGGAGGTGCAGAATCCAGTAGGATTGCCGGAGGGCATTAACAATGGCCTCGTTGTTTACGTGTGCCCCTTTTCTGTGGGCGTTTGAAATTAATAGTTTTACGAACGTATCTTTTCCGTCTAATATGATGGGTTTGTCCGCTATGTAGCGGACAGGTGCTTGACTTAGACGTGTCTTCATTTTTATAACGCCGTCGGCGTCTAATTCAGGAGCTAGTGTGTACAATCTTGAGTTTCGGTTTATTTCCTCCTTTTTATTCAAAGCGCGTAGCTCATTCGGAAAACTGTTCCGTTGACTGTGTTGGATCCACATCTGCTGCCTTTATATGGCGGAGTTCTAGTTCAATTGTTTTCTGTTTCTTCTTTAATTTTTCTATGAATAATAACGCATATGCGGTGGCTCGTATCAACTTCTCGTATTTACTGAAGCGTTCTATGTTTGGTAACACTGCTGACGGCTCGCATTTGACGGTTACACAGACGGTGTGTATTTTCCTGAGTTCACTGGGTTCGACGTCCAATTTTTCTATTATTTTTGGCCAGTGTTCTTCGCTTAATTTCAGGAATGTAGGCCCTTGATACCATCTATCTTCTATGTTTATTCTTTGATCCGGTTTGGATCTAGTGGCGTCGTCAGCTGGATTTAATTTAGTCTCCAGCCATCTCCACGACTGACGTTCTGTTTTCTCTGCTATTTCTGATAGCCGATGTGATACAAAAGGTGAGTATCGATGCGCGTCATCTCTTATCCACGATAATACTGTTCTGGAATCTGTCCAGAATGTAATTTTATTTATTTTATAACGGTGTTCCTTTTTTAACGTTTGCGCGAGTCGAGTCCCCATTACTGCTGCGTTTAACTCCATGCGTGGGACGCTTACCGCCCTTAGTGGCGTTACTCGCGACTTGGCTGCCGCCAGACTAACTGTTGTCTGCCCGTTATTTTTAAACCTCCAATATCCTATGGCGGCGTACGCTTGTTCTGAAGCGTCTACAAACATGTGTAATTCGATTATTGTTGTCCCATTGAGTGCTGGGTGTTTTCTTGGAATTCGAAGGGCTCCCACATATTTCAATGCGTTCAACCATTGTTGAAATTGCTTCGTTGCTTCAGCTGGAAGGGGCTTGTCCCAGTCCACTGTTTTCCATATAGATTGCATGATAATTTTAGCGGTTACTACATATTGCGCGATTAATCCCATAGGGTCATAAATTGACATTACCGTAGATAATAATTCTCTTTTCGAAGGTGCGCGTTTACTTTGTTTTACCTCTTCTGAGACTCGGAGTAATTTGGTATTAAACCCTAGGGTGTCTGTGACAGGGTCCCATGTTAACCCGAGTACTTTTTGCTCTTTATCGCCCAGGCTTGTAGGCTCGATGGCTCTATCTTCGACTGGCGTAGCCTTAAGCAATTTGTCACTATTGGTTGCCCAGCCGCGTAAGTTCAAACCGCCCTCTGCGTGAGACATCTTTACTTGTTTTGCCGTACTTATCATTTCCTCTTCTGTATGAAAACTGGATACGAAGTCATCCATATAGTGATTATCGTGAATCTCTTTCACGGCGGCTGGGTACTTAACTGCATTCATCGTAGCGTTGTGATTTTTTGTCATTTGTGCCAGGCATGGCGAGCTGGCTATTCCAAAACACACTCTATTCATCACATATACATCAGGTTTGCCCTCTCGTCGGGCTCCTCGCCATAAAAATAGTTGTGATGGCATGTCTTCATCACGAATCCTGACTTGCAGGAACATCTCTTGAATGTCAGCACATACTGCGAAGGGTCCTTCGCGAAATCTAAGTAATATTCCTAGCAATGATTGCAATAAGTCGGGTCCATCCAGGACGAAATCATTCAAACATAATCCTCCGTTTTTTGCTGCTGCATCAAAGACTTGTCGATATTTCTTCTTATTTTTATTATATGTAGCGAAATGTGGTAAGAAATAATTCAACGGGCTATTCGGTACTCCCGGTAATCGGTGTGCGTACCCCTTTTCTAGCAAATTTTCTATTTGCTTACAGTATTCTTCGGCGAATTCTTTATTGCGATCCATTTTGTTTTCGAGGTTGCGTAAACGTGTAAACGCCATATTATAACTTGATGGTAATCGCGGCGTATCTTCTTTCCATAACTGTCCGACTTCGAATTGGCCTCTCTTTTTCTTGACGGTCGTGTCGAATATTTTCGTAGCCCTCTCTTCCAGGGGTTTGACGTTATCCTTTAGACTCACTCCCAATGAGTCTACTGCGAAGTGACGTTTTACTAGCTCGTGCAATTCTATGTCCGCTTCGCTTTGCACATGGTATGTGGAGTGCTCGATGGTGCTTAGATTCTTAGGCACAGAACCATATATAGCCCAGCCGATAGCGCACTTAACTGCTACGGGGGCTTCCTTGGGGCCGATTCTTATCTCCTCTGGGATCATCAACTGCCAATGATCGGCTCCGATTAATAACTGAGGTACTCCTAACTCGAAGCATGCCCCATGTGCGTCTCTCAGGTGCTCATATTTGTTGAGCAGTTCTTTGCTCACCCTTTGACCTTTTATCTTCAGCGCGGGTACTGTTCGCAACTTTATAGGGTGATTATTGCCCCCGTCGGGGGCCCGTATTGAAATGTTGACCGTCTTACTATTAGATTCGTGGCAAATGGCGCCTACTCCTCTTACTCGCATCTTTTCTTCGGGACCTGTTGCCCCTATTTGATCGGCGATCTCTTCTTCAATCATACTGATTGTTGATGCTTCGTCCAGAAGCGCGTATACGTTTACTTCTCCCTTAGGTCCGGTTAGTGTTACCGGGATCACTTTTAAAAGTACTTGCGTCGTACTTGACGAGGATGCGTATGTATTTTCTTCGATATCATTTATTTCAGCAGGAGGCTCCGCCTGCTCGGAGATCCTTGTTGGTTGGTGCTCGTAAGCTGTGGTGGCTGTTGTCGCCTCCATAGTTTGTGGGGCTTGTGGGGGTTCTTCGTATTGTCTCATTGCTCCGTGCAACAATTTGTGATGCAAGTATTTACATCCTAATATCCCACATGTTTTCTTTTTGCACATCGTGCTATCGTGTCTGGCGTTTAAACATCTAAAACAGACTCTGTTATCTCGCGCCCAGTCCCATCGGGCTCCGACGTGCTGCGCTTTAAGTTTCAAGCATTCTGAGGTTAAATGCCTTCCTCCGCAGTACAAACAGGTTACATTTGGTCTATTCGTATCTTGAGTGGCGTAAGTAACGCGCGAGTATTGTGGGTAGACCGGTTTATTAAAATATGGCTGGGTGACTCGACCCTGAGGGCGCGGAGGTCCTCGTGCCCTGTTTCCTTGATTCGGCGTTCGCGGAGGGAGTTCCCGGTTTACTTGGTTGGGATAACGTCGAACCGGTGCTCGAGCATGTGTGAAGGACATTTGTAAGTCCGATTCTTCCATAAGAAAATCTGCTATCTGCTGTATTTCTGCTTTTCCTGTGCGTGCATATTGGCGAGCGTATTCGCACCATCTACTACGTAAATGTGGACTCAGTCGGTCCGTAATCTCCCGTATTATCATGGGATTATCAGCGTAGTATCGCTGATTTAAATCTATTAGCGTACTTACGATGTTCACGATTTTTATTGCGAACTGGTTAAGATCGTGGGTGCCCTCACCCACGGGAGGCATCCTTTTCAAATCTTCTAATGCCTTGTCCACCAGAAAGTCACTCCTTCCATACTGCTTGGCTAATACCTTGATTATTAATTCCGGCCTGGTTGCCGTTGATAATATGTGCTGCACGCATGTCTTAGCTTCTCCTCGTATTGCTGCGCGCAATCGGGCTACATTTTCATATTCACTAAACTTGTATCTTCGGTTCGATTCTTCGTAGGTATTTATAAAGCTCCGCCACTCTGAGATGTCTCCGTAAAATGGAGGTAACTCATATACTTCCTTGGGTGATGGCCTAGCTGCCATCTGCATGCGCTCGAATAATTGCACCATTACTTCAGGTGAGGTTTCATTTGTGCATTTTGTATGCGGCGTTTGTGGCTCTTGATATTGCCATTCTCTTCGTGCCTCGTATGCTCGTGGCGGTGAGCGATCTCTGTATCTTTCGTCAGGCTGCGCCACTGTAGGTTCGCGTGCTTTCTCCTTACTTTCGTCGATCCATCTTGCCACGGTGCCACCGCTAGATCGTTCGTCCCTAATAGAACATTCGGACTCCTCCCGGGTCCTCTTTACCATAGCACGCTGTTTAATGAGCTTCCTTCGTATATCAAATAATTTCTGTCGCAGCCGTCGTTCGGATTCCATTTTTATTTGTTTCTGTTCGTCTTCCGCTTGTTGTTTTAATTCCTCTTCTGTTAAGGCGGCTAACTGCTCACTTTCTTCTAACTCCAATTCTTGCTGACGGATTTCCGTTAGGCGGCTTTCGGTTGATCGTATGGATGCGGGTCTATGGGGCGTCAACGTTTCAGCAAACGTAACTTCCTTTTCGGTGCCTGTTTTGTTAGCTTGTTCCTCCGCGGTGGGGGGTACCCGTATCACTCGTCCTAAGTGAGTGTCCAGAGGTATGTTTACCGGTGGCTTGCGTAGCCGTTTTTCTAATTCATGCCGCCATAATACAGTGGTGTCCATGGATGGAGACTTTGGTACGCCCATATCTAACAGACGGGCAGGTGCTGCTTTCTTGGATGTTTGGGCAGTGTCATTATTACCTAAAAGTACCGGGGTGTCTACTACCGGTGTTGACGTCTCGACGGCGTCGGACGTCGCTTTTGCGGGCCCCTCTCCTGGGCCGGCCTGATGGACACGCTTAGCTAGCGTGTCGCTGGTGGACGGTTCAGCGAACCGTTTCTTTGCCTTATCGGCAGAGTTGCGTCGCACTCGTTCTTGTGCAGCTTCGGCTCCTTGTTGCAGGAATCGTTTCCTTTCTTCATCATCTTCAATACCCGATGTCATTGATCGTGTCAATCTCCTCCTGGTGTCTGACATCGTGGTGAATAATCCTCTTATGATGCGCTCTGACCTGCGCGTACGCCTCCCGGGCGGTATAATGGGCCCGTAACCTGGTGCCCTGAAAACTTCTGACGTCCCGTTGGTACGTCAAACACAATCTGGATCCAGCGGATCCGGTTCGAAGGACCAAAACGACTGTGAGCGACGTCCGCTCTCGGCGGCGTCGGCCGGGCGAGTGAGCGCGCGCGCTACCGGCCGCGGCAATGCTCGCCCCTCACAGTCACCTAAGAGTGACCTAGTGCCGAGACACAAGTCGGCGACGGACGAGCTCCGCCCCTATGTGCTCGGACAGTGCGTCGACCACGCTCCGTGACACAAGTCGGCGACGGACGAGCTCCGCCCCTATGTGTACGGACAGCGCGTACTACCACTCGGCGCCCGAATGGTGTGTTTGGGCTTCGCCCGTGTCCTCAGACACTTTGGGTAAACGATGTTACCAAAATAAAAGAAGGAATAACGAGAAATAGACTTTTTATTTACTTTTCCCTAACTGCCCTATCACTGCCCTAAGTGACTTGATTACAAGTCCCTAACTTCCTATTACTTTGTAGTTTTCTTCTTCTTCTTCTTGTGACTTCCAGGAGGCTCCGATTGACACTGATTTGCTTTGACTGTTGCTATAATAGGACGGACCCAATATAGCGAACTGATTTGCTCCGGGCCGTACCTGCTATTTATACCTGCTAGTGGGCGAGCAAGACGTGCTGAGTGAGACAATAAAGGTTACGCCCACTTTGACTTGACTAATTTACATTGCAAGATGTTATTGGGATGTTATACATATTAATGGGCGGAAGACTAAGCTGATTTACAAAGTTCTAATATGGCTTGAGATCTTATAAGTACAGTAGGGTTCGTAAATATTTTCTTATCTGAATAATCGTACATGGAAATCGGGCAAACCGTAATTCGGTCCCTTTCTTAACACTTATTCATCATTTGCGCTGAACCTACTGAGTTTACTTATTTGTAAGTTTAAACATTTAATAGAACTTTTAATTAGCTTTCTAACAATATATAAATCATTCTGATACGATGAGCCGTTGTAAAGGTATAAACGTAAACATATTAATTGCAAAGTGAAAATGCGCCGTACTAAATTCTAATTCAGGCTCGGTGGCCGCGGCTCTCGTTACGGTCATGTTGGCGCGATACACCCCTCCCCTCCATGGCGGCCAGTCTGCGCTGCGCTCGCGCATAGGCAACATCTCCTCTCTCTTTCTAATACAATTTGTACTGGGATTTTACTTTAATGTTTACAATATCAAAGAGAGAGATCTATGAGAGGGTGTTTTATGTAAATAATTACTATGGGGATTCTAACTACTGGGTTCTTTATTTACTCTAAACAATCTAAGTCTTTATAAATAATCACATATTTATCTTACGTATAATCTTCGTATGACGCGATGCGTAGCTCTGCCGTCGCGTGTTGATGTTGTCGTCCATACCGAGTCTCGTGGGGAGTGCGTAAATAAAACTAATTTTGATTAATCAATGCTAATATTATTATAGACTCTTTTTCAAATGCCATTGAGTTATTTCTTACAAAACATGAAAACGGAGTCTCGTGGGGAGTGTCATGACGTATGCAAGAAAGAATTGTAATCGATTACACAATCGTTTAATTTGACGTGTCATGAAAATGTTTTCACAAAAATAATATTAAAATAATACAAAAATACTTACAAATGCAATGTTACACCATATTTTCTAAGCTTGAAGTGTTTGAATGTTTATTACACGTGCTTACAGCATGTGCGTGCATTTTTATGATAGGTGTTGTCTCTTGCGAGGCGATTGTATGAATGACCATTAATCGATTATGAAACTGTCTTTGTATAATTTCTTGCACATTGTGCAAGGTTTTCAACAGAGGGGTAAGCTACTGAAAGGGTACTCCAGTTATGTATGCTCTAAGTTTTGCTGTTACTTACTACTACTTATGATATTTGTGTAGATAAAGTAGTGTATGCAACTGTACATAACTAGGCCTTAAAACACTCGTGTGATCCTATTATGAAACTTGCTGACGCTGGTTTCATAAAACCACACTCGTATTTTAAGGCCTCTCATTATAGATCAGTCGCATAATAGTACATTACGTAACTAGGGCGGTGAATTCGTGAATGCCCCAGATCGCAGGTGTTTGTGGCCCGAACCAAAGGTGAGGGCCATAAATATGCGCTCTGGGGCTTTACGAATTACCGCCCGTGTTGAGTACAAAATTTTACGTCTTCACCTGGCCACAATGCGAGTTTTCCCGCACGCGCAGCGTGCTGTAAAACTCGCATTATGGCCAGGTGTGACGTAAACTACTATTATAATGCACTAACTGCATTTAACACAGTGTGCTAACCTCCTATTTATCCGACTATTACAAGTCTGATCATCTGTATATTCCTCCCACATAAACCACTGACTCTGTGAGGCTGTGAGTTGTAGAATTATTCAAAAACTTAATGGAAAAAAAGAATCTATATTATTGAGGAATCTGCTCACGACATTTCACGGGAATCCGATGAGAAATCTTGTGGAGAACAACAGTGTGACATACTCCTGTAGATCAGGTTAGATTTGTCTTACAACCATCCCGAAAAGTTACAGTTTTTTAGAAAAATAACTTATGGAAAAAGTTACATTTGTGGCGCATAATGTAAGATTCCCACGGAACGTGCCGGGCCGGGTCGCCTGGCGCCGCGTCGCAACGGATACCGGCCGCGTTTTAACACGTTCGCAAGCAAGGACCCGCCTAGCGGGCACTCGTAATTTTTGCACAGATGCCGGCTGAGCCCGCTAGGCGGGCAGTAGTATGAACTTACACGCCTAGCGAATTATGTCGGTTTCTGTTTCCATTTTTAGTCCGGTTGCAAAAGTGTTAATAGAGTGCAGTAGGCAAAAGCCGGACGGAGCCGTAAACATGCGACGACAGCCGACCGTAGCCGTCCACGTCTGCGAGAAGCCGACCGGCAGCAAGTACATCAAATATGAAATTTAACGTCTATATTAAAACTTCAAATTCCTTTGGCAACTTGTGAAAAGCGCTCAGGCGCGCTCCGGCTCGGCCCGGTCGGTGAGAATCCATACTAATATTATAAATGGGAAACTTGGGAAAGTGTATGTGTATGTTTGTTTGTCCGTCTTTCACGGCAAAACGGAGCGACGAATTGACGTGTTTTTTTAAGTGGAGATAATTGAAGGGATGGAGTGACATAGGATAGTTTTTATCCCCGGAATCATCCCCTAAGGGCCCTAAGGGGGTGAAATGGGGGGTGAAAGTTTGTATTGAGCTGCAATATAAACGAGTTCCACGCGGACGGAGTCGCGGGCAGAAGCTAGTCGTACATAAAATGATGTATTCAATGAGTAAGCTCGTATTCCCCTTAGCTCCACTTCTCCGGGAAGCCGGAAGCGGGCCGGCTGCAGGCGTTCATCCGCGAGTACAGGATAACGGCCTTCAAGCGCATCGGGGACAGCCTCCGGGACACGTTCGCGGCGCGCTTCGACCGGATAGCGGACTTCGACCGGTTCTGCGTGCACGACACGGTCAAATGTGGTGAGTTTGTACTTCAACTATTGACAACATTACATTTTTAAGTGGTCCATTATATGATTTAGTTCGATAGAAAATGAAATAAATTTTAAGGTATACGTGTTTTTTTATTTCTCACAGAATGTTTATTTTCATCCAAATATATCATAATTAAAAGGAGTGAATTCCAACGCCTCACGCTCGCTCAGTAACCTTGATCGAGCGTGAGGGCACTATTACTGTGCGCGTGCGACAGAGACAAGTAGAAATAGGGCAATGCTCGTTTTTCGCTGTGCTTGACGGCCGGCCTTTAGGTAAAGATGACACATGTTTACATATTTTTTTTTTTTTTCAGGCAGCGCCACCGTAACGATTACCCCGTGCTACAAATACCTTTCCTGTCCACCATCTCTCAAGGCCATATATTTTGCCAATGTTGCTAAAACCAAGACGCGGCCTACAAAGAACTCTAGTCCACAAAAACAAACAGATACTATCAAAAAAGAGAAAATTGCTGAAAGCGCTGAAGTTAAACCTGTAGCTAAAGAAGTAGTAAAGAAAGTTAATACAGAAACTGAAAAATGTGAAAAAATGCAAGTGAATGCTACTAAAAAAGCTGTAACAACTGGTTCTAATCCTAAAATGGAGGCACAAAAGACAGTTCCTGCAAAAGCGCTAGAAAAGCCAAAACCAGAAATAAAAGCCACCAAAGAAGCTACAGAAGTTAAAAAAGTAACCCCTAAAAAGGAAAATAAAACTGAAGTGGTTAAGAATGATGTAGTTGATAAGATTAAGAATGGTAAAGAAATGGAGGAAGTTAATGACGAAATGATGGTCGTAGATGAGATGGGCGAGGATGATGATGAAGAAATGACAGACCAAGACATTCTGGCGTTGATGTCTGGCGGTATAGTCCTTGACGAATGTAGTGGGTCTGAGGATGAGAAATAATGATAAGATAGTGTCGTGGGTTTAGACTAAACGAACGAACGATCATTCCTACAATAGGGTTGTTGGTTATTTTTACTCCAAAAGAAAGAAGGCAGAAAAATCCCATTCAAATACCTCGAAAACGAGGATGCAATCGCTTTAATGTTACTCGTTGGAGTGAGAAAACGTCATATTAAATGACAATCGTTTAATATGAAGGCGCGTTTTTCGGAAAAGGTACAGAATTTAACTCCTCTTAAAACTTTGGACCCATCATTTTGTGATTATTGACTCCCTGGTTTTATCAATTTGACTATTTTTTAAAATCTTATTCGAGAAAATACAACATTATTAAATTATTTGGTGCCAACAGCCCTTTTGCAAATGAACTTTGATCATGCGTGTTCCTTCGCTTGGTTTAAACTTTAAACCCATCGACATATTTTCACCATAGTCACAATTTAAATAAATGGAAGGTATACAGACAAATAGAAAGATGCGATTTCACAGTAAATTTATTAATTGAGTATTATTGTTTACGTTGAGTATGCGCGATTTATTTGGTTTCCCTTGTATCAGGAATTTCTTCCTCCACCTGCAAAGAAATAAATAGATTATTTGGGTTACTTTTTTATTCTTTTAGTAAAATCATGGCCGGTTTTCCACCATATCAAGGCTTCGAAGTTGCCTTTGAATCCCTGAAACCATTTTTACAAGCTTATACTTATGGTTGAGATGATTTAAGTGACCGAGTTTTAATAAAACTTGTATTGGAATTAGAATCTTCTACCTAGAACGGTAGAGTTGCTTTCTGAATGGATTCTTTTGATGCAATTCGGCCAACTCAAATTATCTCAAATATAATCCTACTAGTATTATAAATGCGAAAGTTTGGATGTGTAGATGTTTGGATGTTTGTTACTCAATCACCGTTCAACGGCTCAACCGATTTGGATGAAATTTTGCACGAAGATAGTTTATAGCCTGGATTAAAATATAGGATAGTTTTTATCCCTTGTCCACGCAGACGAAGTCGTGGGCGGAAGCTAGTATAGGATATAGGAGGATGATGATTGATGACGAAAGTAGTGAACATTATGCCACCACCGAGCTATCCTGATGACAAGGATAGAGGGTAACCATTGGTATGGTAAAGCTTGTTCCAAAAAAATATGATAGGAACTTATTATCCCTACATACAAAGGCACTTTCACTGGCAAGAATCCCGTGGCTTTCCCGCTACGTAGCGGAAAGCAAACATGCGGGTTTCCTGTGAAAGTGTTATGGGGTATACAGATTGTGATTTTACTCCAATTTGTCAGTACATGTCGGAGTCATAATTGGGTGGGTACAGATGTCACAATCCGACCACATGTGCATGCAATATCTCAGTACAACGCGTTTGACAGTTGGATCAGCAGCGCAACATGCCTCGAGACGATAGCAATTAGTCAGCTTCTGATAAATTGGAGCTGACAAATCATGGCTTGTATACACCATTAAGTTGTGAGAACGAGATGCATAGTAACTTTATACAATTCGGATTTGGGGAAAACAAAGGAAGGAAAGAGGAAGAAATAAATAGATACCAACGAAAAACCATGCATCAAATTATGTTCCGCGAAGGAAGTCAGAGGCGCGTCTCTTCTTTGGAGCAGCGGCTTCCAATCTCTTTAATTCTATGGTGTATGCATCAGCTATTTCATACGCTGATTTTGGAGCTACCTGCAGGATAGGATGGAGGAGGGAAGGTTTAGTATTACTTAAGGGATCTACAACGGTACCGATGCGATCGAGACAGGCACAAGTACAGGTAGAATGAGACAGTATTAAAAAGTGGTATTGGTTAAAATTTTGCAATGAGTAGCAGTTCTGGTTACCTATATTCACAGATTACTAATATGTAGCTAAATATCAAAGCTTAAATAGAATAGCTTTGGGGCAGGGCATGTAAGACTTGACCGTCACCGCAGGCCGCGCGAGTGTGAAGCCTCTCCCAGACCGACCAAAATACGCTAAAGGAGACGCTACACGGGCCGATATCGGCGGACGGCCAAGCAAGAAGGTCACAGAAAACCTAGTCAGGCCTTGATTTGGTTGGCCGCCATGCTTCCGACACGTATCCACACGGGCCGGAACACGTGTCGGCCTGAGCTACAACCACGAAGTTCGGATATCTCCATCTCTATCGCACTTCCAATATTTCGATGAAAATCTAGGTAGCGCCGCTGCATGCAGTCTGGCAGTCCGGCCGATATCGGCCCTTGTAGCGTCTCCTTATAGAAGCAGAGGGGCTACCGCGAAGTGAAAACGAACTTCGTTCGAGTATCTCCCTCTCCGTCGCTCGAACTAGCAAGTGCAACGGAGAGGGAGATACACGAACGAAATTCATTTTCGTTTCGCGGTAGAGCCTCAGGTATGCCGTCGGAACAAATAAAAAAATCTATTTATGAACGCATCGAAAACTATTTTGTCTATGGTTTGACGTAACTTTTTTTGGCAATGGCATCCACAAAGAGGATATAATCACTGGCATCCATTCAATTCACCTTCCGTTGATTCCGTTTAGTTCACCAACAGTTCACTTCACTTCACTTGACTACTGAACTGACTACTTGACATTTTATCTTTTCCAACGGGGGTAACGAAATCCGTGTAATTTGTATAATTTTAATTAGCTTCCAGATAAATATAAAGAGTACATTTCAAAAGTTAGTTTGAAGCTCCAATATGAATTTTCGTGGCAACATGAATCGCAACAACCCCGTGCCCGCTAGAGGCGGCCCGCTGATGACGGACCACTTACAAGTACGTATCGATTAACTGTTATTTCTACGTAGCCAAGCATTGTTTATTGAGATATCAAGTTTGCAACGCTAATGAACGTTGGTAATTACGTATTTGCTTGATTATCTATCTAATTTTACTGTTAGGTTCAGTTCCATGGCAATAATTTTATTACTTTGTTTAATGGCTGCCTATGATACCGGCTATCTACACTATGTTCGCATTCTGAAGAAGCGATTGTCGTTGAATGGCACAGTTTTAGAAATAACGTTGACCATGTAAACTTGTCAGTTAGCCCTAGTAAAATTCGTCTAGAAGATGAGACTTCACATATCCGTGCAACATAAAGCTTTCACCCCTGCTACCTGGCGGACCTATGTAATTAAACGAGTGGGCAAAGCAAATGAAGTTCTGTTCTCTACAGGTTCAATACCTACCTAGGTACTACCTTGACATGTAATAAAACGAATGTACCCACTATTATATACAGTATCCTGCCTGACATGTAAAATAATGTGTTTTATGAATAAAATTCTGAATCTGAATAATTATGTAGAATGTTTTAGTCTTAGTATTTTGATTCTCGGTTAGAACACTTGGAAAGAGACAGAAAATCTATCTCGCCACGACAGAGCTTGATTGTGTTCATTGAATTAAACAAAGAGTTTAGTATTTACCATATAGGTAGGTAAAGCAAAAATAAGGTTGATACTGAAATGGTTAACATTTGGTACCTAGGATTTAGAATTGGAGCTTGAACTATTGAAACGCAAGAGGCAGCTGATCCAGCGCCAACGAAGTGATATGCTCTATACCCACTCCCCTGCTAACGATGCGGTAAGTATTCTTTTTTACCCTAAACCATGGAGTGATGAATGTGGAATGATCTCCCTCTTACTGTCAGGCAAGCTCAGAGCAAATTCTCCTTTAAACGCAAGTTGCGTAAGCATCTCTTATTAACTATTAAAGATTGATGATCCTCATGATATCTTTGTTCGGGTACATATAATTGTATGTATGTATGTATGTGTGATTAATTGATTTGTGTTTCCATTCAATTCTCAGTATTTAGGATCCTGCACCACTAAAGTTTCTGTTTAGCCCAATGGTTGACTGGTAGAGAATGCCTGAAGGCATTAAGTCCGCCAATTGTACCTTTATTTTTATATTTGTAGTTAAAATATATAAATAATAAATATTTTTTGCCTTTGCTTTGGTGGGAAATAACTGTGGTATGGTAATTTACAGTGCATTCATCCGTACTTGTCTTATTTGGTAAACAACATTCTAACCTCAAAATGTATCTTTTTAGACTATAGCAGCTATTTTATCGAAAAAAAAGTGTTGCTAGACAAAAAAATCCTGAAGTGATGTCCAAAACGTCGTCTCGGCATGATCTAATACTCACAAAATTGCTATTCTATCCTAAAAAGATGCATTTTGAGGTTAGAATGTTGTTAACAAAATAAGACAAGTAAGGATGAATGCACTGTAGTATTACACTCACATCAATAGTTATTTACAAAAGAGAAAGTGTGATATAATTAATTCCAAGTAACTGTTTTGTAGTTCTACAAATTTGCATAAAAAAGGATATTAAATAATTTGTACTCCAACCTAATTATGACTTTGATTTACTGATATGAAGTAGGTGTTTGTCTGTAGCACTCAAGAAATCCTCAAATCGCAATGTGCTTGTCTTCTGGAATCTGGAAGACTATAACCATGCTTAGTGTTGTAAAAGTCAAGACATAGACCCATATGGTGTGCTGCTTCAATATATGTGTTTGGCTAGATCATCATAGTCAAACACTCATTTTGGAGTACCACCTTTCTTTGATGATCTGTAATGTGAGCCTCAATGGTTGGTTATTAGGCAAATCGCTAAAATCGCTGGCTAGTTGTGATTTTTTCATTTGTTGTTAGAACCACTACCAGTACCGTATATCAAAGTTTGTAGCCTCGAACGAACTAGACCTGTGCTAACTGGTACTAGTATTGGTCCTAACAAACCTAACATACAAATAAGTAAATCAGAGGTCTCAATGTACGGAAATTTTATAAGAGAAGAAGGGACCGCTATAGTTAGTCACAAATCCAAATATAAAACAAATAGTTTTGGGGTTCCTAAGGGAAGTGTATTGTCACCTTTACTGTTTTCCCTGTATATACACGACCTTCCAAAAGTAACAGATTACTCTGTATTGTTTGCAGACGATACATCAATTGTAATCCCATGCACAAATGACGAAACTTACGAGCTAGAAATAAACAATACTTTACAAAATACAGTTCAGTGGCTAGAAAGGAACAACCTTTCAATAAATAGAAGTAAAACTGTACTTATACAATTCCGTACTCATAGAGGCAAGCACAGGAACCTAGACATCACGTACAGAGGCGATCCTGTAGATATTCATTCAAAATTCCTAGGCGTATATATATATAGATGAATCCTGTGATTTTAAAACACAAGTGGAAAATGTATGCTCAGGAATAAATAGATTTATTTACCCATTGCGAAAACTACGCGAAACTGTAACATTGGAAGCTGCCCTCACAGCATACCACGGCCATGTCATGTCCGCCCTCCGTTACGGTCTTGTTATATGGGGGACCTCCACAGCTATGCCAAAATCTTTCGTAATGCAGAAAAGATGCATAAGGGCCATTTTCGCATTGGGGCCTCGTGAATCGTGTAAACCCGTCTTTAAACGTCACAAGCTTACTAAATTACACTTGTGTATTAAAGAAACCTTGTAGATTATTCAATATTAGTATGGATGTCATAAAGATAAGCCAGTGTTCTGGATAAAGTGTTCTATACTCAAATCAAGTGTCTTATGTATCTACTCTTATAGCTTTATAGTTTATAGACACATCAACACTTAACCTATTGATATGATACAAATACTGCAGAGCTACGGTAGCCTAGTGGTTCAGGCATGCGGCTGTCAAGCGGCGGTCGTGGGTTCGAATCCCGGCTCGTACCAATGAGTTTTTCGGAACTTATGTACCGAATATTTACCGTTAGCTTTTCGGTGAAGGAAAGCATCGTGAGGAAACCGGTCTTATCCCAATAAGGTCTAGTTTTCCCTCTGGGTTGGAAGGTCAGATGGCAGTCGCTTTCGTAAAACTAGTGCCTATGCCAAATCTTGGGATTAGGTGTCAAAGCGGACCCCGGGCTCCTTTAGCGGCACAGCCGGGACTAACACTAGGAGGATGATACAAATACTGCGTCATGCTCAATTGAAGAGTTGTATGTATTCAATGTTGACTGAAGTCAAAATATGTTTGATTGTGAAATGAAAACTCTTTTATCTGGTCACAATCATTGTGTTTATAAAAGAAAAGGTTGGGACCTCCTAGTAAGTATGGGTAATACTTGTCACAGGAGATCCCACTCCTACAGCATCAAGTTAAGGGTATAGTAACCAATACAATACGAGTGTGTTATTTGGCACTCACATTGTGTCCGTCAGAATGTGCTGTAAACTATTTAACATTGTTTTCAGTACTTATAACATGTGTTATAACCTCACCAAATCACTTTTCAGATATACAACCAGCCGTCTCAGTCGTTTAACGATCGGTTCAATGAACCTCAACATTTCAACTTCTCTCATTTGTATAATGAGGCTCCTCGCGGAGACCGCTCATTGGGAGTGAAGCGACGAGCTCAGGCCGATTGGCCAAACGCTCCCGTCGGCCCCAGCCCCATGGGTGGCAACAAACGCCCCAGGCAGAATTTCCAAAATAATTCACAAAACTTCCAAAACTCGCAAAATTTCCGGCCCAAGCCTAATAACCAGCCGAAGCCTCTTCTGGGCGCGCATGTCCCCAAACCTCTCATGAGCATCGGACCGCAACGGCGTCGCGGGCCCCAACAGCTCATGAAGCAAAACCAAGGCCCCAAGCCTCTTACTCACCATCCGAACTTCAAGCAAAACAAGCCTGGTCCTAATCGGCCAAACATCGCCACTAAAAAAGCATCTCCCAAAAAGCAGACTCCTAACACTCCCAATAAAACAACGCCTCCGAAATATGGGGAAAAGAAACGGGGTCCAACGTTCATGCCTAATACGCAGCTTGACAACAAACTGAACGGCCGGTTAGAATTAGCTCTTGGTTTGATAGTTAAAGAGATCAAGGCCAAATACGGCAACAATGCCGAATATCGTGATATGTTCAACGTAATGCCGCTGGCGCGACTCATGAAGCAAGGCATTAGGGAGCGCGTGCACACTGCCATGACAGGGAAGGTCATTGGCACCGCCAGCGACATTCTGGCGGAATACCGCCAAAAATTCCCCGTGGACACCGACAAAGACATTTTGGAGCTCGCTGTGGTCGAACAGCAGAAGAACGTCAAAAAGGGCGAACTTGCGATCCAATTACTAGAAGAAGGTAGCGTTTTTCATTTATCTTCTTTCAAAAGTTGAACTTTTGATTGATACTTCTTGTTCGTTCGATCAAATTAGATTAGAAGTTTCGCTTTCAGTACGCGGCAGTGACTTCCCAGTCGTTTGCGGGATGATTGTTATAGTGATTTGAGGTACGCCCACGGTAAAGCTTGCATGCTGTTTGTTTTACCAGGTGCAATAAGCTTTAAGTGTGTGGTAACTCGAAGCTAATCCTTGGCTGCCAGTCAGAGCTATTGCTCATGTGCTGAAAGCCTCGTTCGATCTCTTCGTGAGAAACGACCTGTTAGCTTTTCACTATCTTTCATTCTTCCTCGACAACGTCTGGGGATGTTTCGTTGTCTATTCATAACATAGACAAAGAAGGCACTATTGTTCAATGTTACATCAAAACAATGGACTAGTGTCTACTGAAGTGAAATTACTGGTCTTCTTTAATTTGAATGTATATCACAAATATGTATAATTTTATGAATCCTTAAAATAATCTAAGCATCTATCTAAAAATCAAACTTTCTTCCGGTATATGTGCGTAACCAGTAAGTATGCTAAATTAATGATGATTGATGAATTGTAGGTGTGTTGGTTTGACTCCCAAGCCAAAACTTCATCAACATCAAAAGATGAAATTCAAAAACCGTGGCTACACCGGACGTATGCTCGGCCGCACGCCTTGCTCGAGGCACTTCTACACTGAGCGCGCACGTTTGGGCGCGGCGTGCTCGGCCGACGGCCGACGCATGCGTCAGATGTAGACACTGCTAATGGATGACGTCATAACATTGTCAACACTTAATAATAACCCTCCTTCTGCCGCAGTCGAATAAAAAGTATACAATTTTCAGGTGACCCAGAACAGTTCTTTAAGAAGAACATGTTCAAATTATTGCGGTCACGATTTGGTGAAATGATGCAAAAAGTGAGTTCTCGGACATAATAATTGCATAAAATTTTCATTTATTACTAATTGCAAATGTCTTTAATGTTATTAATGCCATTTCAGCTTGAAAAAATGGTTAATGAAGAAAACAAGGCAGTAACCAAAGCTGCGATCTTGGCGAATTTGCCTGACCTTAAAAAAGGACCTGAAGATACTACCACTGATAAGGCAAAGCCTGCTGAGGAGACAGCAGTAAAAGCTATAGAAGAGGTGGTAGACGTTGATGCTGAGGCATCAGTGAAAGCTACTGAAGATGTAAAGGTTGATGAAGACACTGCAAAGGTTGATGAAGACACTGCAAAAGTTGTCGAAGATGCAGCCAAGGTTGCTGGAGAAGGAGTAAAGGTTGATGAAGACACGGTAAAAGTTGATGAAGAAGTACCGGCAGAGCTCAGCTCCAAGGCAAAGGATTATGACAAGTGGCTGTCTCTTTGGATCCAGCGCCGACTGCCGGGCTTGCTGCCAAATTATAAAGATGTGAGTATATTAATCTAACCTACTTTGGCGTGGCGTCTATAGAATTCGATTCCCGCTGATACATTTTTTTATTACTTTCGGCATCCATGTCATTTGTGAAATTCTAGGATGTCCAGGCTTAGGTATTTAATAACCATACCTCTACAATTCACGTCGATAGTTAGGTGTGGCCTTATCTGAGTGAGAGCAGAGCCCTTTCGGATGCACTTCTACTCAGTAGGATATTTTGTGTGATGTTTGGTGTGGTAAAAACTATCGATTGATTCTATATAGTTTACCAGTCGATTTGACATCGATCCACGCATCGAACGTAGATGTTGGTGCAGTAACACCCCAACATTAGATTATATGAAAGTAATTCTTCCTTTACCCTTTTCTTCGAAAGAAACATAGTCCCACTAACGTCTTTGTTAAAAGAATGGATTGGAAACCTTATGTGAAAGAACGAAGGTTGCCTTGACAGTATATACACTTGTTCTTGGCGCTGCGGACACGACAACACAGTCTCACCTTTACGCGTTCAATGAATTATTATTATTCACGTAGCAGCTTCCAGGCTGTGAGAGCCCTTGTATCACCACGACCATTGATGATCTGTCGTGATCGCCACTTACTACAATCCTTGGTCAACTCTTGCAAACTCGGAAGATTTTTGCGAGCGAAATTGCAGGATTTTTCGGGAAAGTGTGTTTTACGAGCCTAACCCGTCTTAACGCTTGCATGTGCTTGTTTTGTCAAAGGATTAACACTAACATTGACTTCTGAATTCTCAGATGATATTGAAGATCTTTGACGTGGACCATATGTATCGCAACACGAAGGCGGCCATAATCATCAAAGCCAACAACAAGGCACAGGCGAAGAACCTTTCGAAGTTGGGGTTCAACCAGCAGAGCGAACAGGGAAAGGATGATCCGGAGCTGCCACGAAACCTGCCGTATTTTGCCAAGGTACTTACTAATATCATATTTTGGGGCACATATATACTGATGACCTGGTAAAGTCCGGTCCGCTGAATGCGGGTGGCGCAGGACCGGTCTCTTTGACACTATTTGGGGGAAGGCCTATCTCTAACAGTGGACGTCTTTCGGCTGATATGATGATGATGATAACTTATACAGAGTGCCGCATATGCGCGAGCCATCAAAAGGGACGGAAAGGCTCCTATGGCTAAATTAAGAACTTGATTCAAAATGGCTTACCACAACAATCAACCTAATTAATTGGGCAGGGACCGGAACCGCTTACCCTTACACGGGTTTTTAAGCGGGTTTTCTTAACGCTTGTTTTGAGAAACCATATCATTCCGGTTAGGCTTATTGAGGGTTAATTGCATGAACGGCTAAGCCGATCGTTTGAGTTAATTCAAATTTACTCAAATCCCAATCAAAACCCTGTCTAAGGGTTTTAGCGGTAAGCGGTTCCGGACTGAGCGTAAACTAAATGTATCTTTATCGACATAGTTATTCAGTTCATTTTGGCTTGAATGGCCGCGCCGTTCATTTGAATTAATTCAGATTAACTCGAAACCCTATCAAAACCCTTTCCAGGGTTTTTAACTTATAGAGCATTAAACGTAATCGATATTGGTCCTAAGCGTTATACAGATACGATTCAATTTTTAAATGAGTTTCGCCGAATCGAGCCAGCCACCCGCCGCGCCTCACTGCGCAGGCGGCGGTGGTGTCTATCAAAGCTTTTAAAAAGGCACCGCCACTATTTTTGCGTCACACAAATTTGCTACAAGCTGCCTTAGGCAGAGATGCCATAATCGTCTGAACATATTGCACCTGTTTCGGCAATTTGTTTGTTTACCTATGAAGTTCGTTACTTTCTTTGCGAATAGCAAACTGATGCACATAGTAATCGTGTCTCGACCGTCTCGTCTTGATGCGAAAAAAGTAACTTTGACCTTGACCTTTGTTACATTGACACGCGCGCGCCAACTAAACCTTGTGCCGGCTGTACACACTGGGCCAACGTTGGCGCGGAGCAGAATGCAGCTATGCGTTAGAGGAAGAGGGCTTTATTTCGTTCTCATGCGTTTGCATAGCTGCATCTTGCTCACGCGCCAACGTTGGCCCAATGTGTACAGCCGGCAGACATTTATTAAGTTAGTCTTGTTGGTTTGGGTTAGATATATGCCCACTTATGCGTGAGTTTTTGTAATTCATTATATTGACTACTGCAGTACTTATTCTTTTTCATACTTAACCATATGGCCGGCAGAAGGCCGGTTACACGACTCTAATAAAAAGCGGCCAAGTGCGTGTCGGACCACGCACAACGAAGGGTTCCGTGCCTATTAAAAAGGTCGTATCGTTACTGAAATCTAATGGCACTTACGTCCTTTTCTTCAACGAAGGCAGTTTTTTAGAAATATCTCGATAATCTTTGAACCGATCTTGTTCAAAACAATCTTCGCTGAAAGAATTTTATAAGCCCTATATCCATGATATTTTTCATATTTTTAAAATACAGGGTTCAAAAATTAGAGCACACAATTTTAGTGACTTTCGGGGCGATTATCTCCGACTCTATTCACTTAATCATTTTTTTTTTGAAAGGCCTAACGATTGATGTGCCACATGTGGGCTTGCAATGAAAAAAAAATTTTGACCTTCAGTTTTATGTATGGAGTGGACCCCTAAAAATTTTTTTTTTTAATGTATATATTCTACTGTTTTATCGTGATTGATTTATATACCTATGCCGAATCACGGCTTTCTAGTATTAAGGGCTACTGAGCTAAGCCTAAGCCGCAGACGGACGGACAAATGGACAGACGGACATGGCGAAAATATAAGGGTTCCTTGTTGACTACGGAACCCTAAAAAAATTGTGAACTGTTATTATTAAAGAAAATGCACTATTACGTAAAGCAAATTTGATAACTCACAAATCCAGAACAACTACATTTGAAATTAATAAATCTACTTCGTTTATTATTATTTGACAAACTGTATTCATATTAAACACATCACATCACCATACCTTCAAGTTCAGTCGCAGTCGGATAAAAAAAAATGACAACTCTAACACAGTCTGGTTTTTGGCCTGTATGCTGGCTCAGACTATTTTTGCGACTTTGCCTTTGCTTTGCTTTTAAATCACTTCTAATACTTCTAATAGAATAAAACGAATGTGCCAAATTTATGGCCGATTATAGTCTTTAGTTACGAGACGTATCAATATTAGGTTCGATAATCCTAAAGTGTAAAAAAGCGACCAAGTGCGTGTCGGACCACGCACAACGAAGGGTTCCGTGCCGATTAAAAAGGTCGTATCGTTACTGAAATCTTATGGCACTTACGTCCTTTTCTATAAGGAAGGCAGTTTTTTAGAAATACCACAAAAACCTTTGTACCGATCTTGTTCAAAACAATTTTCTCTGAAAGAATTTAATAAGCCCATGTCCATGATTTTTTCATATTTTCAAAATACACGGTTCAAAAATTAGAGGGGGGGCGGACACAATTTTAGTGACTTTCGGGGCGATTATCTCCGACTCTATTCACTAAATCAAAAAAATTGCTTAGAAACCTTATATTTATTTTGAAAGGCCTATCGATGGATGTGCCACACATGGACTTGCAATAAAAAAAATTCAGTTTTATGTATCGACTGCACCCCTAAAAAATTTTTTTTCATTTAATTACAAAACTATGTAGCGGCTAACAAAATACACGTATCCTCAAAATTTTATTCAAATAGGTACACTTTATAGTATTCGAGTGAAATGCCTGTGACATACGGACAGACAGACAGACAGACATGACGAATCCATAAGGGTTCCGTTTTTTGCCATTTGGCTACGGAACCCTAAAAAACAAACAAACGAGGACAATGTTTTTTTTGGCCTCTTTAATGATTTATATTACCAGATTTTTTTAAAAAGGTTTTGCCTGGTGGCAAAGTAGGCATGTTTCACGGTTTTAACTATTTCATTTAGTACCTACTAATTTGAATTCTCCGCTCTAAACAGTACCGTTCTTACCCCACCCAACATACCTACCTTATGTAAAATTATTGGAACTGTAAAAGGCCTCTACAAAAATATCCAAGATATGTTTATTTTTAATACTACGACGGTGGCAAACAAGCCTACGGCCTGTCTGATGGTACGAAAACACCGTAGCCTATGGACGCTGGCGACTTCACAAGAATCACAATCAGGTTGCCGGTCCTTTTTTTGATTTTTAGGGTTCCGTAGCCAAATGGCAAAAAACGGAACCGGAACCCTTATGGATTCGTCATGTCTGTCTGTCTGTCTGTCCGTCCGTATGTCACAGGCATTTTACTCGAAAACTATTAGGTGTATTTGAATAAAAATTTAAGGATAGGTGTATTTTGTTAGCCCGTACATAGTTTCGTAATTAAATTACTAAAAAAGCTCTCCATAAATAAAACTGATAGTCAAAAATTTTTTCTTCATTCCAAGCTTACGTGTAGCACAACAATCAATAGGCGTTTCAAAATAAATATAAGGTTTATCAGCAATTTTTTGATTAAGTGAATAGAGTCGGAGTTAATCGCCCCGAAAGTCACTAAAATTGTGTCCCCCTCCCTCTAATTTATGAACCGTGTATTTTAAAAATATGAAAAATATCATGGACATAGGGCTTATTACATTCTTTCAGCGAAATTTTTTTTGTACAAGGTCGGTTAAAAGTTTTTGATATATATCTAAAAAACTGCCTTCCTGGCGCCGTAGGTTCATGGTCTTCTCTCCCTCTCACTGAGCATAAGCTTGAGCGAGATGGAAGTGCGTGCTCGGAAGCGCGGATATCATGTTTTTAAATTTAAATTTTTTGGCTGTTTAAATAAATAAAAAAGTAATCACTGATTTCTCTTAAACATGATATTGCCGATTTTTAGAAGCCATTTTAATATTCTTAGCTTTTGTGCTTAATTTTTTACGAATATTCTAAGTGTATTTTAGACCCTTAGACCCATGTTCGTGTTTTATTCTATAGAGCGAAAATTGCTTAATCATGTTTCGAATCACTGATCTCCCTGAAGAAAAGCCTCAAGATTACAATTGTATTTTTTTTTAAACCATATTAATATAAACAGACGCATTATATTACTTCAAAAACTCTGTTCGCTTCACTTCGCTGAACCTACGGCGCTTTAAAGAAAAGGACGTAAGTACCATAAGATTTCAATAACGGTACGACCTTAGGCACGGAACCCTCGTTGTGCGTGGTCCGACACGCACTTGGCCGCTTTTTTACTCGCTCGTCACCGGCCCCAGGAAGGGGTAAAGAAGTGTGCCAGCGTCATACCAATAAGTAAGCGGTTAAATTAAGCCAATAAAAACCCCTTTCATAACCCCTACAAAAACCCTTCAATTAACCCTATCAAAACCCTAACCCAAAACCCTCAGGTTATTTAGGCTTAACTCTGTTGAAGGGCTTACCCGTATATAAGTTAAGCTGAGGATACGGTAACCCAAACAAACGATTAATCCTCGAACGGCTTAAGCCAAAGAACGGGTTTTCCGGTCCCTGTAATTGGGGCGGGTAATGGTTTGTTTGCTGCAACCTCATCAACATGATAGCAGCAAACAAGAAATGTGGAACTATGACAAAGACATCAAATGAAATATATCTCTGTCACACTTATTGAGATTTCATAAGTCAATCAGAATACCCATTGTATAATCGCACAATTTTTCTATGCCGTTTTTTACTTTGCCCATCATGATGAATAATAGTTAAGAAAATAGTGATTTTGACTGCAAATGAGGCATCTAAGATGTACTTTTCTTCCTTTTTCCTTATAGAAGCTGTGAAAAGCAGTATTTTCCACTTGGTAGCAAAATATTTCCGTGCTGGGCTGAGCGTAAATATTTGAATCCCTTCTTAGACTAAAGATTCTACTTTAGAATGTCCCGCTACGCTCCTAGGTTCGTTCATTTCACTCAGGATTCAAAACACCATCCTTGTCGTAAATATACTGGAACATTTTTTATAACAGGTCCTCGCCATCCCCGCAATGCCCAAGCGTAAGATCATGCAGGAATTCCTGAACCAGTTCCAACCCAAGACCATCAAGAGGCACAAGAAGAACTACAACCTCCTGTTCATCGGGTTCGACACCAAGGAGAATTACGACAAGATATTGGCTGCCAACCAGACAACATTGGGTAAATAGAATAGAATAGAATAACATTTATTCATGACAACAACGCATACATGCACATAAATCGCAATAGTATCTTCATTTATTTAAACTAATAAGTACAAAAGACTCACGTGATGCCTCAAGGCATTCTCTACCAGTCAACCATAGGGCCAAACAGGCTTTCAAAAGGTGTTTTTTTTTAAATACAATTACGGTTGCAAATTACGGCCCGCCTGATGGTAAGCGGACACCGCAGCCTGTAGACGCATGCAACTCCAAAGGATGGGAAGAACATCCTATGTTTGAGGATTCGCCGTGTTGACAGCTGAAGGAACAAATTCCCTCGCTCTTAACTCAACGCATCCTCACGAGCTCTGGCGACCTTCCTCACCTCCAGGAACAAAGCTACTACAGAGCAAGTAGTGGCAGAGTACTAGAGATGAAGAGACTAACTGCCTAATAAAACAAAAAATTATTGGACTGTAGTCAGTGAATCAAATAACCTCCCACTCAGCATAGGTCGTTCCTCGAGGACTCGCCAACATAGTCGTATTGGACGCCTACGACTCTAGAAGAATCACAGGCGCGTTACCGACCCTTTATTGATTTGAGGATTCGTTGTGTTGATGGCTAGAGACGAACGCGGGACTCTCTCAACATATCCTCGGGAGGTCTGGCGACCTTACTCCCCCACCGCACGACAACACATACCTGCAAAGTAGGGTCGTTATTATGTCTGCTGTGAGAAGGAGGTACTTCCCAATTGGGCTGCTCCATAATCTCCAAATACTAGCGAGATGACATGACATTCCTCTATGCTCTACCTCTCTCATCTACAATACTTATAAGTCTACATTGGCACTGCCAAGACTTGGCACAGATTATATAATAGTTCTACATTGGTGAGGTAGGGCACAGCGAAATGTCATCCCGCTCGAATGTGGAGCAGCCCAACTGGGGAAGTACTTCCGCATTGCAGAAGACCACAGCCATAATAACAGTACTACTTGTTCTGTAGTAGTGTTGTGTTCCTGGAAGTGAGCAAGGTCGCTAGAGCCTCCGAGGATGCGTTGTGTTGAGAGCGAGGGAACTTGTTCCTTCAGCTGTCAACACGGCGAATCCTCAAACATATCAAGGGCCGGCAACGCCCATGTTACTACTTTGGAGTTGCATGTGTCTATAGGCTGCGGTGTCCGGTTGTTTGCCATCGTCGTTGTATTTAAAAAAAAACATAGTAACTAAGAACATGGCCACCTGAAATTACCGATTTCTAAGGTCTCCACTCCATACATGTTATTAGATTGATAAAATACATATTTATAAAAAAAAACCCGTCTATTCCAGGCAACGCAACCATCAGTATCGTGGGAAACGTGGCCAAGACCGGCGCAATTGAAATTGACAACCAACAGGATATCGATCAAGTCCTCACTCCCCAGCTTGATGATCAGATCGACGACCTCCTGTCATCCATACGGAAGGCCGATGAAGAGGCCAAGGCTGATAGCAGCCAGGTCGCAGACATCGATTTGACTATGGATGCTTCTGATGAGCCAGAGCAATTCGAAGCAAAGGATGGGAATAGCAGTGAGAACCCTGCCAATGAAACTGAAGCAACAGTTGTCGAAGAATCTGACACAGCGAATGGTGAAGCCAAGAGTGATCAAGGAGACAATAGAGATAAGCCTGACGATGAATGTGAAGTGGTCGAGGCGAATGGGAACAACGTCGTTACTATTGAAGATGATGAGGTTGCCCCATTGAAAAATGAGATTGTGAAACCTGGGACGCCGGCGAAGGGAAAGGCGCCTGCCACTCCTAGCTCAATTCGGACCAGGCGGTCTAGCCGCCTTGTGCCAAACTAAATCTGAATTCATCTGATCACTGCCGTTAATGTTAATATTGTCTATGACTACAATAAACGGGTCACTCATCGTCTCTAAGGTTGTGTTTAACGCGGTTCTTAATCATGAGCGCTTGCTATGCGTGCGTATTTCAGTCTAGCTTAAAGATATGAGTGGCTCGTTTCATTAGATTTAGAGATGTGTGAAACTGGTGGGACTTTTTGTATCAAATTGCGAGTCAACAAGACTAAAATATGAAGAAGTGAGTGGTATTTTATATTATATGCATGGGTCATTGGTAGAATATCTACACATTATGACTGTCAAATATTAGTTAAGTTTGCAATAAGCAAGTTGAATGATGTGAATTAATTTTCGATTAACCGATTCCAGAATTAGATACATAGTCGAATATGTATCAATTGATATTGATATCTTAATAAATTATGTTTTTAGTTTTTAAGTCCACGAAGTAACGACTTGACTCTGTATGATTTTAAGTTTAATTAGAAATAAATGATGATAACAATATTCATAGTTTTCGATTAGTTTATCACACCTACAGTTAAAGCGCCGCATATTTTTCATATCTACATTTGATGCAAATTTGGAACGGGTCATAGTCTGCTTTATGTGCTACGTAATGCAATTATTCTTTTTGCATTTAACGTACTGTAAATGGAAAACTAACGCAACATTAATTTATGGACACGCATGGCGCACGTAACCATAGGTAAAATGTAATCGATCAGTAGATTACGAATAAGAATAAGGCTAAGTTCAGGTAGGGAACCCCTTATAGAGGCAACAATCAACATCATTCCTAAACAGTTCGTCTTCGACAAGAAGTACAAAATCGAACTATACGAAACCCTCCAGGAAGGACTTAACCCCAGGGAGTTAAGAATATTCACGGATGGGTCCAAGACAAGGTCAGGCACCGGATCAGGAGTGTTCTCGGAGGACCTAAACATACGAATCTCGACACCATTAGGAATCCATAACTCAGTCTTCCAGGCAGAGTGTATGGGTATTATAATGGCCGCTCATGCAATCGCTTCCAGGGAGGTAAGAGGATATCCCATCCGCATACTTTCCGACAGTCGATCTGTACTACAAGCCCTGCAAAGTCATACAACAACGTCTGGGCTGATACACGAGTGCCACAAAATTCTATCAGAGGTATGTACCAACTGCGACATAACCTTGCAATGGATCAAAGGGCACAGCAACTCACGCGGTAACGACGCAGCGGATGCACTGGCTAGAGAAGGCTCAGAATCAGAAGCCATAGGACCGGAACCCACGATCCCTCTACCCCCTGCATGGCTGCGAAGCACACTGCGACTAAACACCAAGGTAGAACACCAAAAAATTTGGAACACCCTAGGCACCTGCAGGCAAACCAGGGAGGCCCTCCCGACAATCAACCCCGGATTGTCAAGGAAGCTAAAACAGCTAAAGAGGCCGGCACTCCGTCTCTTGACAGGCGCCATAACTGGTCATGCACTATTAAACAAACACCTTTTCACCTTAGGTGTTACAGACAGTCCTCTCTGCAGAGCCTGCATGGAAGAGGAAGAGACAGCCGCCCACGTCATCCTGACGTGCCCTGGGGTGGCAGTACACCGGGCAAAACACCTCGGAACACCGGGGTCACTACCGGAGGCCGTCGGCAACATAAAGGGTCTGCTAGGCTTCCTGGTGGAACTGGGCTGGCACGAATAGTAGTAGTGCCAATACCCACACGCAAAATAGGCGCAGATATGTCGTCGAGTTGCGGAAACCCAGCCCGCGTACACCTATAACCTATAACCTATAAGGCTAAGTTCAGATGAACGCGCGGTTGGCTCGGCGCGCGGTTTAAGATTGGAACAAATCAATGTTGTGTACATGACCGCGCGTGCCTGACACAACAACATTGATTTATTACAATCTTAAACCGCGCGTCGCCGCGCAGTCATCTGAACTTAGCCTAATTAGAATTATTCGCGAATAACTCCATTCTAATGATTATTCGTAACGATTTTATGGAATAATATATAGAACGAATATAACCATGTGCGCAGAATATGAACAAATTGCATGCAAACCGTCGGTAATAGTAGGCGGTGGTGTTCGTTGAAATCTGATTGTATGGAAAGTTTTTCAAATTTCTAATGGTGCCATATTTAACGTTGATTGTTCAGTGATCATAAGTTGGTGCAACCAACCCGCCCTGTGCGGCTGTAAATGGAGACGCTCTATGTGACATTAAATAGAAGACACAGATATAGATATTCACTAGATCACGCAAATGCATCTTCGCGTGTCCGAACTCGGTCTCCGAGTTGGCCGTCCGACTGACATTTCGCGCGCGTCTGGTGTGGTAGCCGGTTGTCCGTGAATATCAAGAAAATGAGTTATTTGCAAAATCGATTTTGCGCGGACAACCGGGAGTTCACATCACTAATTCGCCCTTGTGACGTCACAGTACCCAGGTAGCAATGTGACGTCACTGACGAAACCAAGACGTCATTTGTAGGTCATTCAATTAACGTCATACATCAGTCGGTCTTTTCGACGTCAATTTCACGTCACCCAATCGAAGTCCAAAGTTCGACGTCCACCTCACGTCTCACAGACGTTGCCTGGCTGACGTCTCACTTTTGCCAACTGCAGTACGTCACCACGGCGTCAGTTTTAACCACCACAAATTGACGTCCGAGGTTCAACGTCCGTATCACGTCCCAGGACTCTAACTAAGTCACGTCATTTTTATGGCAACCGCAGTATGTCTTTGCGACGTCATTCTAAAGTTATCCAAGTGACGTTTATATATTCTCGTCGCTTTTACGTCACACTGACTCAAAGTGCCTGACGTCTGCCTTAGGGCAGCTGCTGTACGTCTCCACGACGTCAATTTTTAGTCACCCAATCAACGCCCAAAGTTCGACGTCCACCTCACGTCTCACAGACGTTGCCTAGATAACGTCTCACTTTTGCCAACTGCAGTACGTCACCACGGCGTCAGTTTTAACCACCACCAATTGACGTCCGAGGTTCAACGTCCATATCACGTCCCAGGACTCTAACTAAGTCACGTCTTTTTTATGGCAACCGCAGTATGTCTTTGCGACGTCATTCTAAAGTTATCTAAGTGACGTCTAAATATTCTCGTCACTTTTACGTCACACTGACTTGAAGTGCCTGACGTCTGTCTTAAAGCAGCTGCTGTACGTCTCCACGACGTCAATTTTTACTCACCCAATCGACGCCCAAAGTTCGACGTCCACCTCACGTCTCACAGACGTTGCCTAGATAACGTCTCACTTTTGCCAACTGCAGTACGTCACCACGGCGTCAGTTTTAACCACCACCAATTGACGTCCGAGGCTCAACGTCCATATCACGTCCCAGGACTCTAACTAAGTCACGTCATTTTTATGGCAACCGCAGTATGTCTTTGCGACGTCATTCTAAAGTTATCCAAGTGACGTCTAAATATTCTCGTCGCTTCTTCGTCACACTGACTTGAAGTGCTTGACGTCTGTCTTAGAGCAGCTGCTGTACGTCTCCACGACGTCAATTTTTACTCACCCAATCGACGCCCAAAGTTCGACGTCCACCTCACGTCTCACAGACGTTGCCTGGCTGATGTCTCCATTTTTCCAACTGCTGTACGTCTCCACGACGTCAATTTTTACTCACCCAATCGACGCCCAAAGTTCGACGTCCACCTCACGTCTCACAGACGTTGCCTGGCTGACGTCTCACTTTTGCCAACTGCAGTACGTCACCACGGCGTCAGTTTTAACCACCACCAATTGACGTCCGAGGTTCAACGTTCATATCACGTCCCAGGACTCTAAGTCACGTCATTTTTATGGCAACCGCAGTTTGTCTTTGCGACGTCATTCTAAAGTTATCCAAGTGACGTCTTAATATTCTCGTCACTTTTACGTCACACTGGCTTGATGTGCCTGACGTCTGTCTTAGAGCAGCTGCTGTACGTCTCCACGACGTCAATTTTTACTCAACCAATCGACGCCCAAAGTTCGACGTCCACCTCACGTCTCACAGACGTTGCCTGGCTGACGTCTCTATTTTGCCAACTGCAGTACGTCACCACGGCGTCAGTTTTAACCACCACAAATTGACGTCCGAGGTTCAACGTCCGTATCACGTCCCAGGACTCTAACTAAGTCACGTCATTTTTATGGCAACCGCAGTATGTCTTTGCGACGTCATTCTAAAGTTATCCAAGTGACGTCTATATATTCTCGTCGCTTTTACGTCACACTGACTTGAAGTGCCTGATGTCTGCCTTAGGGCAGCTGCTGTACGTCTCCACGACGTCAATTTTTACTCACCCAATCGACGCTCAGTGTTCGACGTCCACCTCACGTCTCACAGACGTTGCCTGGCTGACGTCTCCATTTTGCCAACTACAGTACGTCACCACGGCGTCAGTTTTAACCACCACAAATTGACGTCCGAGGTTCAACGTCCGTATCACGTCCCAGGACTCTAACTAAGTCACGTCATTTTTATGGCAACCGCAGTATGTCTTTGCGACGTCATTCTAAAGTTATCCAAGTGACGTCTATATATTCTCGTCGCTTTTACGTCACACTGACTTGAAGTGCTTGACGTCTGTCTTAGGGCAGCTGCTGTACGTCTCCACGACGTCAATTTTTACTCACCCAATCGACGCTCAGTGTTCGACGTCCACCTCACGTCTCACAGACGTTGCCTAGATAACATCTCACTTTTGCCAACTGCAGTACGTCACCACGGCGTCAGTTTTAACCACCACCAGTTGACGTCCGAGGTTCAACGTCCATATCACGTCCCAAGACTCTAACTAAGTCACGTCATTTTTATGGCAACCGCAGTATGTCTTTGCGACGTCATTCTAAAGTTATCCAAGTGACGTCTAAATATTCTCGTCACTTTTACGTCACACTGACTTGAAGTGCCTGACGTCTGTCTTAAAGCAGCTGCTGTACGTCTCCACGACGTCAATTTTTACTCACCCAATCGACGCCCAAAGTTCGACGTCCACCTCACGTCTCACAGACGTTGCCTAGATAACGTCTCACTTTTGCCAACTGCAGTACGTCACCACGGCGTCAGTTTTAACCACCACCAATTGACGTCCGAGGTTCAACGTCCATATCACGTCCTTAGACTCTAACTAAGTCACGTCATTTTTATGGCAACCGCAGTATGTCTTTGCGACGTCATTCTAAAGTTATCCAAGTGACGTCTATATATTCTCGTCGCATTTACGTCACACTGACTTGTAGTGCCTGACGTCTGCCTTAGGGCAACTGCTGTACTTCTCCACGACGTCAATTTTTACTCACCCAATCGACGCCCAAAGTTCGACGTCCACCTCACGTCTCACAGACGTTGCCTGGCTGACGTCTCTATTTTGCCAACTGCAGTACGTCACCACGGCGTCAGTTTTAACCACCACAAATTGACGTCCGAGGTTCAACGTCCGTATCACGTCCCTAGACTCTAACTAAGTCACGTAATTTTTATGGCAACCGCAGTATGCTTTGCGACGTCATTCTAAAGTTATCCAAGTGACGTCTATATATTCTCGTCGCTTTTACGTCACACTGACTTGAAGTGCTTGACGTCTGTCTTAGGGCAGCTGCTGTACGTCTCCACGACGTCAATTTTTACTCACCCAATCGACGCTCAGTGTTCGACGTCCACCTCACGTCTCACAGACGTTGCCTAGATAACGTCTCACTTTTGCCAACTGCAGTACGTCACCACGGCGTCAGTTTTAACCACCACCAGTTGACGTCCGAGGTTCAACGTCCATATCACGTCCCAGGACTCGTCTTTGCGACGTCATTCTAAAGTTATCCAAGTGACGTCTAAATATTCTCGTCACTTTTACGTCACACTGACTTGAAGTGCCTGACGTCTGTCTTAAAGCAGCTGCTGTACGTCTCCACGACGTCAATTTTTACTCACCCAATCGACGCCCAAAGTTCGACGTCCACCTCACGTCTCACAGACGTTGCCTAGATAACGTCTCACTTTTGCCAACTGCAGTACGTCACCACGGCGTCAGTTTTAACCACCACCAATTGACGTCCGAGGTTCAACGTCCATATCACGTCCCAGGACTCTAACTAAGTCACGTCATTTCTATGGCAACCGCAGTATGTCTTTGCGACGTCATTCTAAAGTTATCCAAGTGACGTCTAAATATTCTCGTCGCTTCTTCGTCACACTGACTTGAAGTGCTTGACGTCTGTCTTAGAGCAGCTGCTGTACGTCTCCACGACGTCAATTTTTACTCACCCAATCGACGCCCAAAGTTCGACGTCCACCTCACGTCTCACAGACGTTGCCTGGCTGATGTCTCCATTTTTCCAACTGCAGTACGTCACCACGGCGTCAGTTTTAAACACCACAAATTGACGTCTGAGGTTCAACGTCCGTATCACGTCCTTAGACTCTAACTAAGTCACGTCATTTTTATGGCAACCGCAGTATGTCTTTGCGACGTCATTCTAAAGTTATCCAAGTGACGTCTAAATATTCTCGTCGCTTCTTCGTCACACTGACTTGAAGTGCTTGACGTCTGTCTTAGAGCAGCTGCTGTACGTCTCCACGACGTCAATTTTTACTCACCCAATCGACGCCCAAAGTTCGACGTCCACCTCACGTCTCACAGACGTTGCCTGGCTGACGTCTCTATTTTGCCAACTGCAGTACGTCACCACGGCGTCAGTTTTAAACACCACAAATTGACGTCTGAGGTTCAACGTCCGTATCACGTCCTTAGACTCTAACTAAGTCACGTCATTTTTATGGCAACCGCAGTATGTCTTTGCGCCGTCATTCTAAAGTTATCCAAGTGACGTCTATATATTCTCGTCGCATTTACGTCACACTGACTTGTAGTGCCTGACGTCTGCCTTAGGGCAACTGCTGTACTTCTCCACGACGTCAATTTTTACTCACCCAATCGACGCCCAAAGTTCGACGTCCACCTCACGTCTCACAGACGTTGCCTGGCTGACGTCTCTATTTTGCCAACTGCAGTACGTCACCACGGCGTCAGTTTTAACCACCACAAATTGACGTCCGAGGTTCAACGTCCGTATCACGTCCCTAGACTCTAACTAAGTCACGTAATTTTTATGGCAACCGCAGTATGCTTTGCGACGTCATTTTCAAGTTATCCAAGTGACGTCTAAATATTCTCGTCACTTTTACGTCACACTGACTTGAAGTGCCTGACGTCTGTCTTAGAGCAGCTGCTGTACGTCTCCACGACGTTAACTTTTACTCACCAAAACGACGCCCAAAGTTTGACGTTCACCTCACGTCTCACAAACGTTTCCTGGCTGACGTCTTACTTTCGCCAACTGCAGTAGGTCACCACGCCGTCAGTTTTAAGTCACCTAATATAGTGCCAGACATAGCTAGTGGTACACTTTAATTTAAGTAAGACCTGTAAGAGCTACAAAAATATTTATTTTTTCAATGACGCAATATGTGAAACGGAGCAGAGTACTGGAAACAGTTCCGTTTCACAGATTGCGTCATTTTAAAAAGAAATATTTTTGTATCGTATTCGACTGGAATCTACTTAATGGACACCGATATTGCTATATGTTTTTAAAAAGTACATTTTTGATTATTTTGCTTCAAAACATAAATTATGTTTCAAAAAGTTTTTGCGAACATAGTACGCATAGTTCGTAAAATTTTGAAGTGTGTTGGGCAATCCACATTATGTGATTTTACCCCAATTTGTCAGTACAACATGTCGAAGTCATGGGCAATCCACATTAGGTACGTGATTTGTATCTTAATGTGGATGGTCCACGCGAAGCGGACTGCAAGATTGTTACTAACCGATGAGATAGGGCAAGACAGCACGTCTAAAATGGGACGGCCGCGACATACTCTCGATTTTCTCGCACTATACCTCTTGTTCTAAGTGTTCTAATAAGAGAGAGACGGATCGTGCGAGAAAAATTGAGACCTCGCGCGCCGTCGCGTAATAGCCGTCCAGCACACAAAAATCGAGAGTATGTCACGGCCGCCTCATGATCGACGTGCTGTCTTGCCCTATCTCATCGGTTAGTAAAAATCTTGCAGTCCGCTTCGCAGGAACGTTTCAATGCGGCAATTTTCGCTTTCCTACTGTTATCTGGCCACACTGAATTAAATTATAGTTGCAGTTGTTACGTCTGTACGCTACACTCAATTCTGACTTCGACATGTTGTACTGACAAATTGGGGTAAAATCACATAATGTGGATTGCCCATCAGTCATCATAGAAGTCATCACTGGTGAAAAATACTGTAAATGGGAGCCAATCGGTAGGCTCGGTGACAAATTTCCTGTATGTGGGCTCCAGCACTATTCGCTTATGCTGAACAAAAGTCAACCTTATTTAGATTGAGGTAGAGTTGATCATACTTATTTTCGCTTACAACGATTAAGGTCTAGTTGTGTCTATTATGTCTATGCCAGTGTTGCCGGTGCGGATCTTTTGGTCCGATTTCGGATAATTCAGACCCAAAGAGTAAATCAGACCTCCGGCGGATCTTGTACGGATCGTGACTCAAATCGGACTATTTCGGATCCTATCCTACGGGACTGTTATTTTGTGGGTATATTTTTTCACTTCTCATGCTCGAAAAGTGTGTCATGTTAGGATTAGATAGCGGGGCTAAAGTAGTACCTTTAGCCCCTAGGAAAAAAGCTTTGAGATTGAGCCTGCCGTACTACTACTAACTACCGTCTACCTCGCTTTAGCATTACACCGTATGCTGTCCGCCGCGCTTGGCCGTTTGAACGCACTTATTATCTCTTCTTTGTGGGATCGCCAGTAGGCTAGATTGCCCCATAACGTTGCATTGGGATAGCCTCCATGTACACTCGTTGCCTAGGTTCGTTTTATTATAGTTCTAGGGACATTGTAATATAATTTGTTAATTTGGGTATTGATATTTTTAAAGTTTGACATGTTTATGTAATTTAATTTAATTTACTCAAGCTTATTATTACTACTTACATATTATTTACTTATTATTTTTCTTTTTTTAGACATGTACAGTAACACATGATGGATCCTTTGTTATCTGAAATAAATGATAAAGGCGAAATTGAACAATCCTTTCCCCGCCGTGGAATTTATTTTTCATTTAAAGCAGCACGGATATGGAAAGACGGCGCGCGAGCTCTCTCGTTTTTTCTCGCACTTTACCTGTCTTTCTAAGTGTTAGTGTGTCTTTCTAAGTGTAAGTAATAAGAGAGAGACGGATAGTGCGAGAAAAATCGAAAGAGCTCGCGCGCCGTTCTGTGATAGCCGTGCTGGATTGCACGTATAGAATTAATGAAAATAAGCGACATAGGGAGACGAATGAACTCGGTTTTTCGCTCTACCGCACGTGGGGATGCGCAGCTCTTATAGGTCTTAAACAAATCATAACTGTTTTTTTAAGATTTAGGCAGACGAATCACGATAAAATACGGTTGGGGTATATTGTCAGTATGGGGTAATTTTTTAATATATTTTCTTATTTTCTTTTCCTTTAAAAAATGCGTGTTTTATTCGTTAAACTTTTTCTCTCAGTTCGATATTCGGGTTAAAAGGTCAGTCATTTAAACGGTTCTGGGACTTTAAAGAAATCGGTATAGTGAACGGACTCGGATGGCGGATAGGTTAGAGGATGCCGGCTATTTTTTTTTAATAAAAGAGCGGAAAAAACTTCTTAAGAGAAATGTTTTCAAGTAAAAGATGCTTATTTTGAGGTGTTCTATACGTAACAATCTTTTAAAATAGGTTTTATAATGACATCACTTTGGAAAAAATATACTAAGTGCTGAAATGCCCCTGATTGCTCCACCCAAAGCTAGTAAGGACATACTTAATGCCTTTAAAACACTAATATACAGAAATTATGAAAATGTACTTCGCGGATCCTCGCGACTATTTTCGAATTCCACTGCTGGCAACACTCTAAGGAAAAGCGTCCGTTCGTTTCGCGCCCTTGCGCCCACGCCTGCTCTTAGCAGCCATTTTTTTTGTCGTGTGGGGTGGGACTCGTCTCGTCTGACTCGTCTCATGGGAATTTGCTCTTGCTCCGCGCAGTGGTGCTGTAGGGAGTTTAATCGGTCGACGTTGCTTTATTTGCGATACATAGTGATAAAACTAACGCGCCACCACTCCTATTTGTGATAATGTATGGTGTGGTCCAGTTTGAAGCATGTGAAGGCGGATCAATCTCAGTCTTTGTGAAAAAATGGCTAACACCAATGAAGACACGAATTCTTTGGCCACCCAACGTTAAGGAAAGTAAATCCCTGGATAGGTTTCTAAAGCGATGCGAGTCACCAGATGCTGAGACGTGGACTCCTTATGGTTTTCAGCGATTTTTCTACGAAACTGGTAAGTTAGAAAACTAATGTATTGTGTTTTAACCTCTCGAGTAGATTTCTGTACATTGCGGCTAGTGACTGAGCCTCTGCAACGATCGTTTGCGTCTGTTGCACGCGGCCGACGGCTGAATGAAATGTATGAGCTGCGCTGAATGTATGGTGTCGGCGTCTGTCTGTGAGCGAGCGATCGGCCGCAATGCAAGGAAGTCTAATGCTGCGTTTATACGCTTTTGCGATGGCTTGGCCGTGAGCAGGACGCAGCTATGTAAACGAATGAGATCGACTTATAGCCCTCTCCCTCTAACGCATAGCTGCATCCGGCTCACGCGCCAAGCCATCGCAAGCGTATAAACGCGGCATAAGAGGTTTGCCTGTTGACAGCGGCGAGCGCGAGGCAGGGCAGACTCCACTTCATATATTCGGAATGCTCCCTAAATATTAGTGTAGGTATCCAGGGGGCTGAGATGAACACCTTGACTGACTGACGAATGAGACTGATATCTAATAATAAATTAAGTGGACACAGTCAGTAAAGAAGTTACCATTTGACATAATGATCTATAAAACTGGATAAAGCTATCTTGCTTTCTCAATATATGTATGTCAGCCCCTTGTAGGGCATATTCATTATTTTAGGGCCCTTAAACGGAAAGTAACAAAACCGACAGTCAATGTCAATTGCATACATTTAGTAACAAAACAGACAGGTTAGATGTGACTTAAGCATCACTGTGGTGCAACGTCACTGACGAATTCCATACAATTTTCGTTCGGACTAGACGTCTAATCTATCGATGTCAGGAACTTGAAATTGTGATATTTAGATAATATATGACCCTCTTCTCCCGCAGTTTGAATAAATACACGCAAAAACCAGTAATATTCAAACAATAGCCATTTGAAATTCATAAAATTTTACTCCGAGCCTTGTATGTGTGCGTGAGTTAGACACTGTCCGTGTAAATGACATGGCCGCGTCACAATGACAGCACGTTGCCTAAAACCTTCACTAGATGTCTTTAATATCAAACAAGATTAGTTAGATAGCGGAGTGAATAGTAGTAATTATAATCACCAGACGGTGACACCATCGTACAAACACTTTTAGTTTGTGGTGAAAGAGATAGCCTTATTTTTATCTTGCTACGCTGCTCATTTTGGTAATGACGTAAGAGCAATGTCATTTGTTTTTGATAGACTGAATTTCAAGCAACAATGAATGAATTTCAATGCTTTGCTCTTTAGCCGTGATAGACCTACTTAAAGTCCACGGAACGATAACTATGCATAGGTACATTTTGCGTCGTATTAGAAAGAAGTAAGATCCAATATTGAAACGTAATCTGTGCTACCGAACGTATTCATTATAGGTTTTGATCAAATGACATACATACATACATACATACATTCACGCCTTTATTCCTAAAAGGGGTAGGCAGAACACCTGAAACGTATGTTCCAGCGCCACTTTTAGCATTAATGTTGGTATAAAATATCGACAAAATGTAATATTGCAGTGATAGGTTGCTAGCCCATCGCCCACATCACACTTCAACATTGGTCCTTTAGTCGACTTTTACGACACCCACGGGAAGAAAGGGGTGTTGTTGATCAAATGAACCGTTTGAATTTCCAACTTGCAGATTATAAGCAAGTTTCGATTGAGTGAATGTTACGTAATGTAGCATTAAATATAACAGACAATTATTAGGATTGTAAGTACCTGATAAATTTAAACATTCGCTTTAGTCGACTGCACATCGATTGACAGTAAATTACCTACTGCAACCTATTTAGGAATCGACTGTTCAACTAGAATATTAGATTACCCCCAAAATGTAAATTAACTAAGTCACAATTTTTCTTCTTTACGAGTACAATGTTGTGAGGGTAGAATTATACACTCGTAGGCATTCTTCGGTGCAGGGACTGATGCCAGTTACGACCGGTGGTTAGGCAAAGTGGTTAGGCGACAACAAAACAGTGCCGCAACCAGTTAGAAATATCCATTACCGGTATTTTTTTAAAGCCTAGTGATATCTTTTTAATACCAGTTTCAAACCGGTATTATTTCGATATTTACTTAGATATTTTTTGTTCTGAAGCGGGTCGACCTTGCCCTCCACGCCGAAGTCGAAGTATCGGTTACTTTTGTAACTTTTATGAAACCGTATTTACGGTACCGAAAAAAATGACATAAAATATAAAGCTGCAGCCAGCTATGTCCCGAAGAAAACCCATATATTTCATTAATTTTGTTATTATTAACATACTAAATATAGGGAATGCAAACCACCATCATGGAATCCCGAAATACCGGAATCCCCTACCGATTTTCCCAATATTCTAATACCAGAATTTAAAAGGACCAATGTCGAAATAAGTACTACATTACCGGTATTATTATTATTTTTATCCTGCTAGTATTGTAAATGCGAAAGTTTAGATGTTTATATGTATAAATATTTGAATGTTTAGATGTTTGGATGTTCGTAACTCAATCACGCTTAAACTGCGCAACCTTATTGCCTGCCTAACCTCTTAAAGCCCATGGGCCTACTCATGGGACTTATTCTGTCGAAGGCATTTAAATTATATTCAACTGGAATAGAGCTGAATTTGTTTTGTTTCGGGCACTTTTCAAAACAAACGAAAGTCAACTCTATTTCCAACACAATGCGATTCCAATTCCAGTGCCAATTTGTAATATATAAGCCTATAATATATGAGCCTTAGGAGGAGCCTAGATTAAAATATAGGACATTTTTTTTATCCCAGGTTCATGCAGACGAAACCGTGAGTGGAATCTAGTTTTTCATAAAAAAAAAATTGACATGCATTTGTAAAAAAAAGGAACGCATAAGGGTCATTCTTGAGAATTGCATTATTCATCTCATTCCCTTGGCGTTTTTTATTTTTAGAAATTTGTAATAAGCTACAATAAAATCCAAATAAATATTTAATAATAAGCATATTTATCGAATAGGCATCACTTTGGGTCAATTAGGTACGGAAATATACTTATTCAAAGTTAAGCTGCCAGGGGAATGAGAAAAAATTGCAGGGGAATGATAAAAAGTTACAAGGGAATGAGAAAAATTACTAGGGGAATGATAACAATTACAAGGGAATGATATAACTGACAAGGGAATGATAATCTTTGGTAGTTAATTAAATCGATTGTTGAATAAATCAGTCGATCACTATGTTTTGTGTTATATGATAAAATATTATAATTTCCAAAAAAACTTCAGAATACTATCATTAGTATCATTACCGTGTTCAGAAAATCGGGGGAATGAGAGCCAGGGGAATAAGAAAAAGTATGTTTCTTGTCGATTATGCCAAAACTGTTGTTAATATAAGAGTCAATTTTAAATCAACACATGCACTCATTCATGTGTTATTCTTTACACTAAACATTGCACGCCAATTGCAAGAAATAGATTTTATATGAAAGTACAGGGTAATGATAGTCATAGTAAACCAAAGTCAGGGGAATGATATATCAACCTTCATTGCTCAGAGCCCCAGCGACGAGACGCGTCCTCTCTCCGCGGCGCTGGTAGCGCTACTGACGAGGGTGAGGCTCGACAGAGATTACACGTCACAAGTCGTTTCAGTAGGGATGTGCGCGTTATTTAGTCAGGCATCAGGGGAATGATAGCTTAGCTCTGGACAAACCTTTAATATGTATTCCTATAAAAACTACGATAAATAGGGGAACCATATTTTTATTTTTAAATCACTAACTTATATTCTAACGATTTAACTCGATACAATATTTGATTTCAATCCATAACTAGTTCTTTTCAGAGTAGATTGTTCACAAAATGGCTGATGGACGCGCCAGGGGAATGATGTTTTAGGTGTTTGACATTTTTTTATGGCTAACTCTACTTACCTTACACAAAAAGTAAATCGTGCCCCAATTAGATTAAGTGTTGAACTACACAAAAAAAATGTGTAAGGTCAATTATTTTATTTTCTCGGGTACTTTTTCCCTCTGGACGCCGAAAATTGACCCTCTCAAGAATGACCCATAATCTAATGTAGTTATATTTATTTGTTAGTTGTTATTGTCTGTCCTACGTAATTTTTCTACTGAAGAATAATCGCTTTTCCACTCTATTGTTGCTGGTGGTAGGAGCACTATTTGAACTGTTAGAAGGTAAAATAGGCTTCCGCTAGAATGGGTAACTTCTATGAATGAACGTAGAACACCGTAAATGGGGAATGTAGGAAAAAAATGATTTATTGATTTTTTTTCTGCTAAGTTTTTTCTTTTTTCTCAAAAAAACGTAGTTTTTAGGGTTGTTAACTGATTAACTTTAAGTACTAAACCTTTGGTTGTAAACATGAATGTTAAAAAAATATTATGCATCTAAAAAATATACTGTTACTACTATCGGTTCAGGGAGGGCACTAATTCTATTGTATAGACAGTTTCCAAATTTACAATGACTCCCTGAACAGATAAAAGCAGTGGTCGAAAACAGCCCCATAGGTATTTTTAAGTAAATAGGTTAGTATACTAATATAGGTATAATATAGGTTGGTTTTGCTGTGAGAGATGAGTGTTTAATTTTATATTAGGTAATATACCACTAGTAATGTTTGGACAAAAAAATAAGGTGTAAAACTTCCAATAATGTAAATCCAAAACACAAAAACACAAATGTATTGTTTACACTTTTAATTTCAGACTTATTTTACAAGAAAAAGTGAACTTTATAGTGCTTTATTTTAGCATTAGAAAGAAGGATAAAGCACAAAGCACGAGGTCTTTTATATAAGACACTTTATGCCACACAGCTGTGTTGTTCCACATACAAGTGTTTTTATTATTTATATCTAATAGTACTTACAACAATCAATATATTTATTTTGAATGTATTTATTATTTAACTCTATAATTTTAAATTTCAAGTTATTCAGTTCTCGAAAAGTTGCTTAAATAAAAAACCTAAAGAAGAAGAGGTTTGAAACGATCGGTTCGTATTTTTCGCTATCGAAATTGTCAAAATTGAAAATCGTATCACGTTCTTTTTCTTGTTTTCTTGCTAATCAACAAATTATTGAATTCAGATCACGAGATTATTAAACGAGTATCTATTTGTTAATTAATATTAAGATTTTATTTTTCGCTGTGTGTGGTGGTGTGCGGACTGCGATCGAGCTACCGGAGGCAGGCCTAAGTGGCTTGCAAAAAAGACCGACTCGTTCTCTCCCGAACGTTTTGCCTTCAACAAAAGCAAAGAGGCAGAAACAAAGTCCATTAACAACAAATGAGAAACGTTGGTGTTCAACATTTACAAGTTGGTGTGTGAACTTTGCAGCAATAATGAATTTCCGTGTAACAAACCGTGTCTGTTCAATATTTATCCCAAGCAGAAAAGGTTGACGACAACTTCTTCTTTCTTTAGCGCATTTTTAATTTTAAAAAAAATGCACTATAATTTGGAACCAAATCTTGATAGGTATTATTATCGAAGCCCCGGTAATCCCGGTATTGAGGTCCAATATCAAAATTCAATGCTACCAGCATTGAGGATCATCTGATATTGAAGGTATATATCTATTTCGTTTTTGACGATTATAATAATGACTTCATGTAAATTGGCATAGTAAATAATATATCAGTTTATATTACGTTCCACTGCTGGGCACAGACCTCCTCTCATGGACGAGAATTAAATGAAAAAAATAACGGTATCATAATTATACCGGTTTGGAAAAGGAATTATAAAAGTTTCAGTAAAATTAAAAATAAATACCGGTAACCGATATGTATTTCTACACGGTTCCGGATCCGGTACCGTTACGTTGGCGGCGCGGCTAACCTTTACAATATAACGCTATTGTAATGGAATACCGATTCCATACCGGTATAACGTAACCGAAATCAGTCCATGCTCTTAAGTCAGCCTTCGAAAACAAAAGTGTTCGCCAATTGTTAAAAACTGAATCGATAACAATATCCATATACCTAATTGAACGAGCGAGCGAGACGAACGAAGATTTTCATTTCAGCTAGGCAATTATTCCAGATTTCCAGATTCGCGTTTAAAAGATCTTTTCTTTACGCAAGTTGTTTGCTAGCAGAGCCGTAAATTTTTAGTGTTTCTGTTCTCGATGTTCGTCTGTTTATATATACTTATACATATATATTGTATGAAGGTATTTATATGTATTTTATTTATTTGTCTATTGTCGTTATTTATTATGTATGTATAACCACTGTGTGTTTATATCTGTAGTTGCACCGACCAAAATTTGTCTGCTTTGCCCAAATGTTGACTGGTAAATGCTTACGGCTTTAAGTCCGCCTTTTGTACGATAAGTTGTTCTTTTGTTCAAATGAAAGATTAAATAAATAAATATTCTTTCGTATGTCCGGCTGTCTAGACTTCTCCTCTATATGTCGTAGGTAGCTATATTTCTCAACCGATTCTCGGGAAATTTTGTGAGCTGATTTGAAGATTATACAGAGTGACATTCAATCCGAAACTATAAGGGACACGGAAATTTGCTCTAAGGAGTCACCCAGACCGATTTTAGAAAGAATAAAAACTGGATTTAACTTAGTAGGTACGCAGTCAAATCTGTCTAAAAATCCGAGTTCGTTTTTTGCGTATAAAGTTAGCTTAGGCATAGTAAGTATGCCTAAGCACGGCTATGTCCCCCCAGTAAGCATCACCAGTAAAAGATTTTTTATAATCGGATAAGTGGTTTCGGAGGTTATACCGTACATACAAACATACAAATAAATAACACTTTACAATAATCGTTCCGGTAGCATAGTGGTTCAGGCATGCGACTGTCAAACGGCTGTCGTGGGTTCGACAGATAAGTTTCATCTCATATTTACCTAAACAAGACATTCAATAATTTTGTGAGCAAATGCCCATAACCCAACCATTGAAGATTAGTAATGAATGAGTGAAAGCATCATAAACGTATAGAAACGTAAGCGCGTGAAAAAGTTGAATTCGAATTTTGAATTTTGACGTTCATCGAAAACAGTACCATATTGTCAAATGATATATTTCTCTCTTTCTGATGCGGTCTAGGTCCAGATTCGAGAGACTGGCCACTAAGAGTTTTGATATACAAACTCGCCAATTATTCACAAAGCTTACTAAATTCGTCCGTCCGGTAACGCAAAATTGTTACCAACTTTGAGGTCATTATTTTAGACGCGAGTCACGGGCGAATACAAAACATTTTGTGAATAATACGTAGCCTCTCTGATTGTAATTATGAAGTACAGCAACTACGGGTGAATATGGATATAACAAATCAAAGTACCAATATACTTCCTAAGTATAGATACCTTATTCCTTATAACGTTAGATTTTTGTAAGGAAAAATACCTCTTTTATCTTCCTTTATAAATATTGTACTTACTAGTGTTATTTCGATTATTTAATGTGTTTCAAATGGAACAATGTAAATGTTTTTGTTTATCAAAATAGTTTTCATGACGCGAATGACTTGAAGATTTACGCACGATTTGTCTAATATCATGTGGAATAGGGTATAGAATAGATAAAGGTAGTACTTCGATTTTTCAACAGTAAACCTACGGATACTCATGAATCATGATTTTCCAATTCAATGAAGGCGTAACATCTTTTTAAATGAAATACCTATGCTTCATAATATTTACGTAGTATGTAACATGACAGAATAGGTCCGCCAAAAATATAGGGGGTTTTGTGGATAATCTAGATACAAATCATGCTTATCAAGAAAACTTAAACAAGTTAAATATGAAAAAAAATTTTTTTGCACAGTAAATCTAAGTTAGTTTAGACGGTCATATTGGTTTAGAAATCCAAATTGAAAAACAAAAAAGATGTACGTTCATCGGGATTTGAACCCGGTTCAACGATGGCATTACAGACAGATTTAAGCAAAAGTGTATTACACTGCGCTACCGCATGACATTAGGTAACGAGTGAAAAAGTCAGATGCATTCGTCGTACATTCTAGAGTGCCAGAGACAAGTACGTCGTAGTTTCGCTATTTCATAATAGAGGCGCTACTATAGATTTAGTTTTGCGCCCTCTAGTTTGATTTATGCAAAATGTTTGACAATGACAAACTTCGAAGTGACATTTAGCTACGTTAGTCAGCGTAAATTCACGAAAAAGCACTTTTATGCATATTTTCGGACTACATTTTAAAAAGAAACATTGTTTAGTGCAGATTGATTGCGATTCATACGTAGCAAGCTCTTCGGCTTCCGCAGTTTGAAACACATGTTGGTACTCGTCACGGTTTTGCGTAAAACGATGAGCAACCATCGAAATTATATATCGCGACATCTGTTAGCAACAGCTCGACAGGAACCAGTGACGTTGAACCTTAACCTTAATCTGCCATTTTTTTTAAACTCCCCGTATTACATTTAATGTATGGGTTTACTGTTGGATTACTCTACTCAATGCTATCTCTATGAATTCATGTTAAGCCTACTGGATATTATGACCAAGCTAGCGATTGATTAAGGAAACCCAACCAGACTCCTTTGAGGCCGTGCGACCATCGCATTCATCATCATCATCGACAATGTCCACTGTTGGACAAAGCCCCCCCCCCACCCCTTAAAGGTGTATAATATATAATTTTGTTTAACTCATGCTGTCTTCCAGATGATCTTGAAAAAGTTAAGAAAAAGCTACTTATCTTAGAGTCAACATCTGATATACAAACCGAAGAAGAGAATGATGCTAATGCTGTAAATAAGAAGAGGAAACACCAAAGAAACAAGAATTTTGGATCAGACTCAGACTCATTCGATGAAGATGCAGGACTGAGTCGCCCACCATCGTTGAAGAGATCATTTCTAAAAGGTAAGTACTCATAAGTGCTTGTACAATTAAATAGGGAAAACATTGTAAGGAGTCCTAGTCCACCCCAGGCAGCAGTTCTACTATGGTAGAGACAGTTGAAAACTTAGAGCATTAAACCAACCGGAGTGGCCATTAACAGGCGTTCCCCTCTGCCAAAAGTATATGACCAGTGGTCATACACATTGTATGGACTGACGTTTATCTGACGTAGCTATTTTCACGTTACGCATACATTTGACGTTCCCCTCCCCCGCAAAAATCGGCAGACTTTTTATGTATAGAAAATGACTCATGGCCAGTCCGGTTGGTTTAATGCTCTAAGGTTGAAAAGTCCGCGCGGTGGCAGAGCTCAGGACAGATTGTCTGGCTACACTTACCATCAGGCAGTTTGTGGTGAAGAGTATAAAAAGCACAATAATAAAAATATAATTTTGGTGACTTATAAACATACTGTACATCATCCCAATATTGATGTATTTCATGATTCAAAATGCTCTTTTGTTAAGGCTATATATTTGTTATTTAGTTAATATTAATAACTAGCCCCCTTATTCATAAACACGTACAAAAGTTGACAAGCCGCTGATCATCGTTTGTCCCTTTCCAACGTATATGTATGATGGAAAGGGACAAACGATTATCAGCGGCTTGTAGGCGTGGTTGTTTAGTAGGCGTTTATGAATAAGGGGGTTAGTTAATAACCATATTTTGTAAGATAGTTACCACTTAAACGATATAGTTATTTACTGTAAGCTTTTGTGTGATAATAAAAAAATCTTTAATGTTCAAACGACGTCGTGAAAACGTACCGCACTGGCCACAAACCTGGCGTCAGCTAGTTTGATGTCAATGTGACGTGAAAATGACGAGATTATATTAACGTCAGTTGGATGACTTCGGCGGCGCGACTGCCGCGCTGCCTCCGCGAATCTGGCAGTGTACGCAGACCAATTTGGTTTGTGTAGAAAAATATAAGATAGGGCTGACCCAGGGTATGATGATGTTAATATAATGTATGTATGTATGACTTCCAGTTCAAGACAACAATAAAGAAAATCAAGATGATGTAATTAACTCTGACGACGCCGACATCGTAGAACATACAGAACATACTACACCTGTCAAATGGCTTGCTGCCACTATTGGTGGGTAACTTATGTTAAGATTCAATAGCGGATTTGCTAACCACAAGAAACCAGATTTTAAAACGAGTATCGTTACTTTTGTATTGGTAACTAAACTGTGTTTAAATACTTAATCAAAAAATTACTTAGCCATTTTTTGAATAAGAAAAAAATCTATGTATAGATTTACAATCGCAACGGTAGAAATATCTATAAGTACGCAGTTCTAGTTCTAATCTATCCGAACTGAAACGGTTCAGATAGATTAGAACTAGAATGTGCAAATGATTGAATCTCAGACCAAGAAAAAAAGACAGACGGAGCGTTACGAACTGTCAAGTGAAGCCAAAACACATACAAACAAAACCAAGCTACACCAAGTTTAGCGCACGCTCACGCACACATATACAAACAAAATTGCACAAAACTCTTCAGCACGTGTCGCAATGCTGTCAAGAGCATTTATTTCGAGTTTTGTGCGATTTAATTTGTTTAGCGTGTGCTAAACTAATGGGGCTTGGTTGAAAACCGGTTGGCTTCACTAGAATGTTCGTAACGCTCCGTCTGTATATTTTCTTGGTCTGAGGATTGAATGTATGCCATTAATATACTATATATAATAACGTAAATCATGGATCAGGTATGTTACCTAACTGAGGTAACTGGGACCATATGGACTTAGTTTGAAGTGATCCCAGTTGCCTGACAACCCCAATATCGTGTGCATTTTGTGAACCCACCTTTTTGATTAGGTTGAGTTAGGCACTAACAAATATTACTTAATTATTTGAAATTATTCACAGTACTTACAGACACAATCATATCGCTTTTAAGTGAAATAAAAGTTCAGAATCAAAAAATCATAGCTTTGCTAACCAATTCAGCACACACATATTATGAACCATTACATGAAGACTTCAAATTTCCAATCCAAAATGAAGAAGAAATGACAACATCTGAAACATCTTAAAATGTGTTCTTAATGACAGAGAGTCCCTGTTTGTTTATGGGAGACGTTTTCTTCAATATGATTCACTTTATGTGTATCCACATGACTCTAAATTGACCAATATCTGCGTTGCTTCCAAACTGTCAAGCGATTTCGAAGTAATATCAGTGCAGTGTATTACAGCAAAATGTTTGTCAGTGCCCACTGAAGATAATAAAAGTATCCGTATATATTTTCCATTGCTTCATACTATTGATTAGTAAATAGTAAGTAGACACCTAAAATTAGTAATAAGAATACAATCACTAAATGGGATAAAAATGGATGACCAGGCAAAAGCGGAAAGCCCCAATTCGGAATATACTATATAGTGGCATTGGTAGCAGATGAAATACGGCGGTTCGTGAACCAAAGATTTCCTTTGGCAGGATTGGTCCTTAGGACCCATGGATGGATTTTAGAAGTGGGCCCACTAAGATTTTTGAGGGGGGGGGAGTGTCAACTTTATCTTTATATATACACCGGCTAAGCTACTAGGCCGAGTTTGGTATCGTTTTCTTATAAATTGCGGATGCCGAATTCGTTTTTGGTATCATATCCGACACCGTTCCGAAGTAAAAATATATAAAATAAAAGAATAATCGTTTTTTTAATTCCCTATTTCACGAGGAAAAATTCCTTAACTTATAAACAACTAAAAAGAGATGCTTTAGAGAGCCCTATTCCTAGTCCATTAAAAAAAATTGAATGTCAAATTAAAATGTTTCGTATGGGTGTAGTACAAAAAAAATTTTGATGGCGCAAATAAAATTAATGAAAAAAAATCTAATTACATTGTTATTTTGAGATCCTAGAATGATAGGGGTGGGTTCGCAAAAACGATGAAGATGTAAAAAAATATAAGTAATGCTTATGCATTCTGTTTTAGGTCAATTTGTGCCATAATAACAAAGAAAATTTAACTTAACAATGTCAAATGAATTAACCACGCCATAACTGTTTTACGAAGGTATTTATTACATAAATAAGTTGGCCGCCGGTGACAGTACATCTGTCTCTTTTGCACACTCGAAGTGAGAAAAAGAGAGATGTACTGTCGCGGCGACAATAGTTGCCCGTGCGCGCCTAGTGTTATATTACTCTCGCACGCCGTTTTGATTTTTTTAAAGACACTTATTATAAAACAATGCTGTCGGAAGATTTTTATACGTAAAATAGGAGAATGTTACTCTCTAAAAATAATTTTTATTCCCAAAATATTCATTATTTGTAGTTACAAATTAATAAAGTATAAACATATATGGATTTTTTAACCCTTTTTAAAATTTCTTGTGTTTTACTATGGGTTGATGTAATTTTTATTCCAGAATTAAATTGTACATCCTTGATTTAGTTAAAAATGATACCAAACTTGACTAAGTTAGTCCTTTAACTTAAACAGCTAAGACATCGCTGGTGCGGAAACCCCCCCCTCCCCTCCACCTGCATGAAAAATCTTGGTGGCTCCACTTCTAAAAAAAAAGATAGATAAAACGATAATGAAAAATTCCTATTAATTTAGCATAGGTATTATGTTACTTTTCATTAAAAATAATAATTTCAAAGTGTCGTATATTTTCACCGGTATTTTGCTGCTGCTTAGGAATAATAACAATTTACTTCCTGAAAAAAAATGGTACCTATTGACAAATGTGAGAAATTTATACCAGAGACTATGCAGAGCCTAGGCAACTGACAACTTTTTTTGCTGCCCTAGTTGACCCATTCAGCCTTTACAAAATATATAGATATAATAAGTTTTTTTATAAAATAGACCTGGAGGATGTTTGTAGCACAACTTTATGTATATAACTTTTGTACTAAATTTGTATCTATCTGTATGACTGAGATTGTGAGATTCTTATGAAGGTCGTAATTGTAGTATTTTGATTTGAAACATATTTGTCGTAGTCAACTTAATGAATATAAAAGCGCATTTACATTAGTCGTTTGCAAAAGTACGTGCATGACGGTCGTTCTGGCCCGCGTGTTTTCTAGACCGCATGCTTTCCAGGCCGCATGCTTAATCCGTTTACATTAGTCGTACGGTCGTTTTGGGAGTTAAGGATAAACAGTACCCTCACGTGTCTCCCTCATCGGTTTTTAATTAATTGCAACAAAGCTACAGAAGATATGATTATGGTAATTTTAAACGAGAACTATACATTAATACGGTGTTTTAGGAGTTTACTTTCTATGAAAAGATTGTGTGGTAGTTATGTACTGAAAAAAGTGGTCACTTTTAACAAAAAACGACATACGTAAGTACCACAAAATCTTTTGAGAGAAAGTGAAAAATCCTAAAACACTGTATTTGCATGGCTGTCGTTAAAAAGTTACCATAGTTATCTTCTGCAGCTTTGTTGCAATTAATTAAAAACCGATGAGGGAGTCACGTAGGTACTGTTTAACCTTACTTGGCGCTTGCTTTTCGCCGCATGCTTATCGACCACGCTCAATGACCCGTCGTCGTTTACATTATGCCTTTACAAGCACGTGCCATGCCTTAGATTTATGAAAGCATATATACTTGCTATCGACTGTTTAAACGACTTATGTAATTGCCCCTCTTTTGTATTAAACTTTGATCAATCACTGATTGATGCTTATATATTAAGAGTATAGTTTGAAACATTCCCATTATGATTATTGAATAACGATGTTTGTAACACAACTTTATGAATGTAACTTTTGTACTTTTACCTATTTAAATCACTGTTTGATTCTATATGACTAGGTCGTAATTGTCGTATCGTAATTTGAAACATTCCCATTATGTGATCATTATGATTATTGAATACCGATGCTTGTGACACTCAATTTTATGAATATAACTTTTGTACTCAATTTTGATATGTTTGATTGAACCGTCATTATTTGTGACTTTTTGAGTAACTTGCCTAATATATCGATCGTTCTCCGTTTGGCACAGCACATACCAGCGCGGAAGCGGAGTGAAAGCGAACCGAAACTGCGGTGCGTATCCCTTTCACGCGCTCAAAAAGGTGTTCACTCTGATTTCGAGCTGGTGTAGCTCTATTTTGGTTGTAATAAGCGCGACGTCGGTATTAGACGTTCTCAGGACGTCACAAGCAGACCTGCCAAGACGTCTGAGCTACGTCCATATTTGACCGTCTCAAGACGTTACAGTATGTGACGTCTTGGCTACGTCAAAACTACTATACCTCGTGACGTCTTGACGACGCCTAAATTTGGCAGTCTCAAGACGTAATTATGTAACGTGTAAGTGACGTCTCGATGGCACGTACTGACGACGACATAACAATACGTCTTCGCGACGTAGAAATTTGGCCGTCTCGGAGATGTAAGTATGTAACGTGTAAGTGACGTCTCGATGGCATGTACTGACGACGACATAACAATACGTCTTCGCGATGAAGAAATTTGGCCGTCTCGGAGACGTAAGTATGTAACGTGTAAGTGACGTCTCGATGGCACGTACTGACGACGACATAACAATACGTCTTCGCGACGTAGAAATTTGGCCGTCTCGGAGACGTAAGTATGTAACGTGTAAGTGACGTCTCGATGGCACGTACTGACGACGACATAACAATACGTCTTCGCGACGTAGAAATTTGGCCGTCTCGGAGACGTTAGTGTTTGACGTCTTGGCTACGTCTCAAATTATGAGCATCGTGACGTTTTAATGGCACGTCCTGACGACGACATAACAATAAGTCTTCGCGACGTAGAAATTTGGCCGTCTCGGAGACGTTAGTGTTTGACGTCTTGGCTACGTCTCAAATTATGAGCATCGTGACGTTTTAATGGCACGTCCTGACGACGACATAACAATACGTCTTCGCGACGTAGAAATTTGGCCGTCTCGGAGACGTTAGTGTTTGACGTCTTGGCTACGTCTCAAATTATGAGCATCGTGACGTTTTAATGGCACGTCCTGATGACGTCAAATCAAGACGTCCAAATTTGGCAGTCCTAATGACGTCTTGGCTACGTCTGAAACTATCAGCCTCGTAAAGTCTTGATGGATCGTCCTGACGACGAAGCCTGGGCCACGTCCAAATTTGGCCGTCTTAATGATGTCTTGGATACGTGAGAACAATCAGCTTCCTGACGACTTGAGGATTCGTCCTTGTGACGTCGGAAACATGTCGTCTTGAGATAACGTCTGTGCGACGACAGGAAATGACGTCAGAAGTCGCGACATCACGACGTCATTTGCGACGTCGCAGGTACTTCGCTTTTATGACGTCATTACGTCAGAAATAACTTTAATATGACTTCATTACGACGTTAAATTGCTAGCTGGGTAGGTAGAAAAAAGTGACACGGTGGTAGGTGTTTAAGTTATCTAGTGGACCCGATTCTACAGTAGCCTCTAAACTTCCTAATTTTATTAAGGTGTCGCTAAAACACTGCTATTCTATGAGCAGCTGTCATAATCAAATGACAGCGCTAATTTCAATCTGACGTTTCTTATTTTAGGCGGTCTATTCAACTTACTTAGCTGCCAAAATGCTATTCTAAATATATCGTTTTTAATCTGCCGCCTAAATTATGTCTAAAAATTAGACAATTTAGTTTTAGGCTATTTAAGCCATGTGCACGAAGAATCGGGTCCAGTGTATATCTATATCTGTGGTAGAAGACATATTCCGAATATATTAGGTATGTTCTTACCATGAGTTGGTTGATATAGTATTCGTAAGTGATAGTATCAGTCACTGGATCCAGAGCTATCTGCATCATCTCTTCAAATTCCTCCTGTTCAAAGAAAGAGATATATGGGAATGAAATGCAAAGTAGGCTCCATACTAATATTATAAATACGAAAGTATGTCTGTCTGTCTGTTACCTCTCCACGCTTAGACCGCTGAACCGATTTAGGTGAAATTTGTTATAGAGATAGTTTGAGGCCCGGATAAGGTCATAGGATAGTTTTTATCCCCTAAATCATCCCCTAAGGAGGTGAAATGGGGGGGGGGGGGGTGAACGTTTGTATGGAGCTGAGATATAAATGAGTCTCACGCGGACGGAGTCGCGGGCAGAAGCTAGTATTATAAATACGAAAGTGTGTCCTCTTAACGCTTAAACCGCTGAATCGATTTGGATGACATTTGGTATAGAGATAGTTTTAGTACCGGGGAACGACATAGGATAGTTTTTATCCCGGAAAACCAAGAACCCGCCTAGCGGGCACTCGTAATGTTTGCTCAGAGGCCGGCTGAGCCCGCTAGGCGGGCAGTAGTATGAACTTACACGCCTAGCGAGTTCTGTCGGTTTCTGGTGAATTGTTCCATTTTTAGTCCTGTTGTGAAAGTGTTAAGGGGCTGAAAGTGTGTGTATGTAGCAACGATATAAACGAATTCCACAACGGACGAAGTCGCGGGCAAAAGCTATACTACTCATCATCCTCCTAGCGTTATTCCCGGTTGTGCTCTAAAAGAGCCCGGGGTCCGTTTTGACACCTAATCCCAAGATTTGGCATAGGCACTAGTTTTACGAAAGCGACTGCCATCTGACCTTCGCACCCAGAGGGAAAACAAGACCTTATGGTGATCAGACCGGTTTCCTCACGATATTTCCCTTCACCGAAAAGCTAACAGTAAATATTCTGTACATAAGCTCCGAAAAACTCATTGGTACGAGCCGGGATTCGAACCTTGGACAGCCGCATGCCTGAACCACTAGGCTACCGTAGCTTGGGCAAAAGCTACACTAACACTTCTGTGGTACAAAAATGTATCAGACCTGTGAAAAAGGCTCGCCCTCTTCCAGCATGAGTTTGGTGAACCTCTCCTTAGAGAGGTACCCGCGGCCCTCTTCGTCGAAGTATTTGAACGCCGCTAGCAGCATCTCTGCACTTGCGGGGTAGAATCTGTAACGGATGTTTAAAATACGTAAGTATACATGCCAATATATAATAACACGCCTCGCATAAGCCCCTAAATGTGATGTTGTTTGCAAGCAGATCCAAAAGGGGTAGACAGAGCACATGAAACTTATGTTCCAGCGCCGCTTTTAGCAATATAGTATATAGCATATTTATGCTACATTTGTCGGTATAATATAAAATATCGACAAAATGTGATATTGCAGTGTTAGGTTGCTAGCCCATCGCCCACAACACACTGCAGCCCTGATCCCTTAGTCGGCTTTTACGACATCCACGGTACGAAAGGGGGGGCCTAAGGTGTCGCCTGACCTGATAGCACGGGATCGCTCGTGTGTCAGTGTGTGATGGCGGATATGTAAGTAAGTAGGTGCATAGATATTATTGGGCATAAGAAACGGCGAATGATTAGGATTAGGTACCTGTGTTCCATCAAGACCTTGCACATGTACGGAAGGAAGTTGATAAGTGGCACGTTTCCGGTAGCCTCCTTGTTCTCTGTGGCCAGAATCACTTCTTGTACTTCCGCTTCCGTTGGGCAACAACCTGAAAATCAGAAAACCCTTTTACTTGGGGACCTTAGGGTGCCTAGTCCCAACTGAGGCTCGGTTTCAGTAAGGACTTAGCTCCGTTTGCAGGGGCTTGAGCATTGCGATAGAGCATCGACAGATTTAAGTAAACGGTACATACCAAGAGACCGAAGTATTGTGCCTATTTCGCGGACATCTACCACCTGCTTTCCTGAATGATCGAATACTTCAAACTCTTCCATAATTTTCTTTTCCAAGTCATTGTTAGCTTGAACTGCAACATAATAGTTTCAAAGTTGACAAGTGTTTAACTTTCGAAATTTTGAAGGTAAAAGAATTCCTATTCTTGGATTGAATAACTAACTTTTAGGTTCATCTTTCTTTGCCATTGTGGAATATCTTGTAGAGATTCAGAGTTATGGTATATCAAAAGGGTAATAATATAGGTGATATTTAAATACGAGTGTAAATGCTTAAAACATGATAATTTTGTATCTAAGCAACAGGCCTTTGAACAGGCCTACAAAAATCCATCAAAAATGCGCGCTTGTTTCGACGTGACGTGGTTTTGACAATTCTGCTAGTCTATGGAAGGTTTGCAAGGAAATCGGTGTATGTATTGCCAGTGGAAATAAACAGTGAAACGGAAACATACTGAACGCAAAGCAATTTTATGTGCCTCATACATGTGCATGGCTTTTGGTAAACTTATTTCAAAATCAGAACGATCTTTTGTAAGTACGGATTGTGAAAAATAAATCATTTTACTATTTTGCTCTGAATATTTTAAATATCTGAACGCAACCAAACTGATGCGCGCGGTCCCCGCGTTTCGTTTTTTTTTCTCCTGCCGCCATATTGGTTTCAATCGGATAGCTTGGCGCTTCTTCTCATTTTGCAACAATTGATTGAGATCTAGGAATGTATATAATTAGTTGAATTGTCGAAAAAGAGAACAGAACGTATTGTGATAAGTGCTAGTTTTAATTTAAAACAATAATGGATCCCGCGAAGATGAAGGTTGTGGATCTCCGATCCGAGCTCGGCGCTTTGGGTTTGGATACTAAAGGCAATAAGCCGGCTTTAGTCGAAAGGCTGAAGAAGGCTCTTGAAGCTAAGACCGGGAAAGGTAAATATGTATGCTTTATGCTATTATATTTACATAGTGAATAAATAAGTAGACAAAGGCCTGTAAATCACCAATGAGCTAATACTTCTAGTAGTTAACAGCACGTGTTAGCATCAAGTTTATTTTCAACGCCAAATGAGCATCCGTAGTTTTGTAACGGATGACGTCAGGGCTGTAATTCGGCCGAACTACCAATCGTGTTTATCAACGTAATCATTTCACTATACTACAGTAATGTCAATACAGATATTAATTTCACCGGCAGTATAGTCCTGTAACTTAGCGCCTATTACACCACTTAAAAGTCCACGCGCTTCATTATCTAAATTGGTTCATTGTTTTGTAACCATAACACCAATTTGCACATTCTAAATCTACATGCGTTACTGAAGTGAAGTAGTGTCACTAGTTTTGCATTAATTAGAGAGTATGCAGTGAAATAGTAAGTTAAAACCAGTTATTACCGAAATTAGACCAGAAATTTATTTAGAGTATAATTTTTCCTGTTTATCCTCCTGAGACCCCAATGTATGTAAAAACTGTATGATACTGGTTTGTGGATATATCATGAACCTTAATTTCACTTTCCTACTCTTGGCGCTTTTGAATTGCCATAACCTTCAGTACTAATGAAACTGAACATGAGGATGATTTTGAAAATTTCCAAAAAAAAATCGAGAATTCGTTATAAAAAGCGACCTGCAGACGAGATCGGACAACAAGACATCCGGACATACAATAGAATTTTGGCCCAAGTTGAAGCATATAATTTTGTTGGCTTTGCTCACTCATGCAAGATGTCCTTCAATGTATGGACATTAAACCTTGCCTAACAACAGTATTTGCAAATTGATAAACCATTGTACCCATTCTCAAACAAATTGATTAGCAGCATGAAATAGGCTTCTGTTATCAATCTGATTAGAAGTTAAAATCATACTTTGCGGAGTGCTGGTTTACTATTATTGCATTTTGATACATAACTGTTATAAAAAAAAAACAAGAACAACACATGTGGGCATTCATAAACCATTATGCAATAGAACAATATCTACTCACTAGACGATCCAGCTTGTGTTTATTTGTACAGTTGATTATATTTATGTATACACCAACATAGCATTGCTCCTCTCTCTCACGAATCTTTCCTGTGGGCAGATTTTTCCACAGACTTCCCAGCTATATATCCCACATGGTGGGTCAGCTTTCCTAGTTTTACTTCTCCACTTTGCTCTGTCCTTAAAATCAGTTTCAGAAAACTTGCACTCGCTTATGTCTCTTAGCACAACATCTTTCCATCTTGTTCTGGGTCTAATGTTTTCCACACAATCAAAAAATCAAATGTTTAGTCTTCAAGTAGGGTTCTTTTACTGCACTGCTCCACTAACTCACAAAGCTCTAATGAATTGTCTCCTTAAAAAGTCAAACAATAAGAACAATAATGGAACAAAACACAAGAACTCAATGTTAAAAATTACGATATAAATGAAAATAATTAAAAAAATATCCCTATACTACTATCCAACGACTACAAAATTTGTCCACACTGTAAAAAAAAAAATGTACAAAAAAAACAGTGACTGTATATTGTACCATGAGAATATGGATTTTAGATATTTGATTGTTCTAGCGATTGCCGACACCACCATTTTGGATACATCAACTGAGGATGCGGACGAGCCTTCAACTCCAAGACGCGCTGGCCCAGCCGCTAGGACCAGGAGACGGTCTTCTTCAACCAGAATAGCTTCTACCCCGGCTAAGGTGAGCATGTCTTAATGTTTCTGATCCAATTAAGAGTCCGTATATAGCCGTTTGCTGAATTCGCTAAACTTTTTGAGGTCATATCTCATTAAATATTCGTTTTCCTAAAGATTTTTTTGTGTAATATGAAAGATCATTTCAATTCAAGTTTAATAAGTGGAAAAATTGTTTACATTTAGCCCTCAATTTACCATATTTTGGCTCAGTCCAACCGCTGTTTTCTCAATTTTCGCTCGGAGACGTGTAAAACGACGTGGATTTGAAGAACTATTTGATTTCTAACCAACATGAAACAAATATATCCCTATTGGAATGATAGTCTTCTTAGGAATAAGTGGAAAACATTTTATAAGTTACATATTAAATTGTTGAGTAAAACCGTATTTCCATCCAACAACTTTTGAGGTAAAACACACGAAGAATCGCCAGTATTTTTGGCCATTTAGCTCATTATTTCAAAAATATGAAGCCATAACAAGAAACTCTAGTTTAAGCGCTATTCGTACAAACAAAAATATATTTATGTGTAGAAGTAAATTTGAGCATAAAAAATATTTGAAATCACACTAAAGTTCGTAATAAAACACCGTGCACGGCGCTCGATTCGGCAGTACCGGCTTAGCCGTTGTCCGGGTTGGACCTGTACGTCGTGTAATTGTGGCTATTCACGAAGGCTACCCCTCGACTAAAATATTATTTTGATCTCCGGCTAGACATAGTTGTTACCAACGTCGGGGTCAAACTATACTAGTGAGACATTCGTGAGGCTAATCGAGACAACTTACGAATTGTATAGCTCCAATGTCAAATATTTTACGAGTGATCGTGATACTTGGTGAATTTTTATAAACTATTTAGTTCACCTATCCGTTGTCTGTAATTAAATCTTGCAAGTTAAATTTGATCCACTTCCCGGTTTCCGATTGAGCTGAAATTTTGCATGCATGTATAAATTGGATGACAATGTAATATTATTATGACATAAAGCTGATCTGATGATGAAGCTCGAAGGTGGTCATAGGAACTCCGTAGTTAAACGACGCAACCCTATCAAGTTTGAGCTTGTTTAATTAGTCTTGACGAGTACTTTGGTATTATATGGTAACCAGGGTCTGATGATGGACCTGGAAGGTAGCCATAGGAACTCCGTAATTAAACGACGCAACCCTATCGAGTTTGGGCTCGATTAATTCGTCTTGACGAGTACTTTGGTAACCAGGGTCTGACGATGGAGCTGGAACGTGGTCATAGGAAGTCCGTAATTAAACGACGCAACCCCATCGAGTTTGGGCTCGTTTAATTCGTCTTGATGAGTACTTTGGTAACCAGGGTCTGATGATGGACCTGGAAGGTAGCCATGGGAACTCCGTAATTAAACAACGCAACCCCATCGTGTTTGGGCTCGATTAATTCGTCTTGACGAGTACTTTGTTAACCAGGGTCTGACGATGGAGCTGGAAGGTGGTCATAGGAACTCCGTAATTAAACGACGCAACCCCATCAAGTTTGGGGTCGTGTAATTCGTCTTGACGAGTACTTTGGTTCTATATGGTAACCAGGGTCTGATAATGGAGCTGAAAGGTAGCCATGGAACTCCGTAATTAAAAGACGCAGCCCCATCGACTTTGGGCTCGTTTGACATATCTATATGATATGGCGTGAATATGCAACTCCAACAAATATAGGAAAAATTAAAAATCTAAAAAGGTAAAAATTTAATAAAAGGAGAAAAGCTTGTTATAAAACAAGCTTTTATTATTTGTTAATTAGTTATTGTTATTAGTTACATCAGTCCACTTTGTGGGGGGTCCAAGGTCCAACGGCCATCACTTTTTCATTTGTAACATTCACAAGTACTTACAAACCACCGCCATAATATGCAGGGTTGACAAAAATAACAATATGAATAGTGCAAGTATTAATATCGGTCTCGCATTCGCTCCAACGGTGCGCTATACAGCTATAGTAAGCTTGTGTGCGTGCTAGTAGTATTTACACACACACTACGCACTACGCGTCTCGAAATACCGAATCCTGAGCGAGCGCTTTTTTCAATAGCACTCTTAAAGGCTATAGCTAAAATCGGCTTTTTTCACAAAAAAAATTAAGCTATTTCTGCTTCTTCTGCAGCTTTGATAGTAATTAGTACAATATCATTCCACCACTTGTATAGAACTCGCGCTTTTAAAGTGTATTATCGTTTTGCATCTTGTAAGTCATTTATGACCTACGTATAGTGATAATATTTGCTGAAGTTGTTTCATCTTTCACTTTAGTTGTGGACGTACGGTGCAACATGTTTTATCTCCATATCTTTTTATCGCCCATTTTTTCCTTGGTCAGATTCTTACTATTCATGTCGCTAATGTAGTATACTATAAATAATATTCAAATGGGAAATATTCAAGTGGGAAATAAATTCAATTCATAAATTGATTGGTTTTATTATTTTAGATTCAAGTATGGCGCCTAGGAAGACAAACCGTTCATTTGGTAAAGTAAAGAGAGAGAAAATATTTAGTTGTATATATAACGAAATCAGCACAACGCTGGAATCTGGGAAGGTTAACGAATTATTAATATTTATCAGGTGATTAAGCTCATACGTTAGGTCAATCAACTGTAATCAAAAATAAACTGTACCTACATTTCTAAATTACCTAGTATTTTATTTCAACACATACACTAATGTTATACTATAATTCAGGTAAAAACTATTCACCTAGAATTGAATAACCTGGAAACTGAAAACTCTAACAGTAGTTAATTATCGACCTAGTGAGCGGAAGCGAATAAGGTCGCCGTTTCAGCTTGGACAAAAATGCTTTCGTATGTCTGTCCGGATTTCCGGCTGTTCTCCTCTAGAGGTCGCATTTCTCAACCGACGTGAAAGGGCTTCGTTCAAAATTGTCTAGCTATCGCGGTTCTTGAGATACAGCCTGGTGATAGACACACGGACAGCGAACGGGTCCCGGTTTTTACCCATTGGGTACGGAACCCTAAAAAAAGGCACCAGTTGGCCATACGTTTCCAGCAAAGCCAAAGTTACTAAGTTTTAAGATGAATAAAGATAAATAAATATTGGGGACAATCTTACTCAAATCGACCTAGTCCCAAACTAAGGGAAGCTTGTACTGTGGGTACTAAACGACGATATACATACTTATATAGATAGGTAAATAAATACTTAAATACATAGAAAACCAATATCCATGACTCAGGAAGAAGTAAATGCCCATACCGGGATTCGAACAGAGCCTCCAGCTTCGTAGGCAGGGTCACTACCAACTAGGCTAAAGCAGTCGTCAAACAAGTAAGTACTTGAATGAATTCTGAATTTCTAGTAATTACATAAATACATTATAATTAACGATACAGTTCTAAGTAGGTTCCCTCTGTTTTGGCATATTTTTGAAGTGAAAACTTCTTTAGCGGCGCTGAGCACTTTTTGGGATGGGGAAAAATTGATAAACTCGTGACAGTCGTGACAGGTTTTTGTGATGTCACGTGACCGTAGAATTGGGAGAGATTCGGGGCGAGGCATGGGGGCGGGGGGGGAAAACGGGGGATTGACTAGGGGCACATAGTTCTAGTTTGTACTTTATTGTTAACAGTATAAGGTCGTAACACATTTTCCGTAAATGCAAATTCCATTTTGTTTAAAAAAGCAAACTCTTAAATTTTTTGTTAGCCGATTCGACTTCATTCAAAACTGAACACTATTCGTAAGGAGTATAAAGCCGTTAAACACTTTTTGCAATTGCATTGTCTGCAAATAAATATGTAATTTTGTCCATGCGTCCTTTACCGTTTTGCCATTGAATAAATTCGAATAGTTCGAATTTGGACGTTATTCCTAAAGAGATAGGGCTTTGAAAAATATTTAGCAATGGCAAAACAAATTGGTATTTTATTTCATCGTCTCCTTCATCAATTTTGCTGAGTTAAGTTGAACTATAGCGTACTACTAATAAGGCTGTTATTAGATATATTGGCACGCAGGGGGTGGGAGGGGGGAGGAAGGGTTTTTTTTTTGCAAAATTAAAATTATTCAAGTTTTCACTTCTGCCGGCACTCCCGGAGTGCAACCCGGTATTTTTTTTGGTAGGAATTCAATTTCGCATGATCTATGTAGCCATAATTGACTTTTCGCATAATAAACTGTTTTGGCAGAATTGAGATTCGAATAGTTCGATTACGCTGAATTTCAATAGCCCGAATATTATTTGTGCATAATTTTGATACTCCGTATGATGTTCACACAGAAAATACACGAGTTTTTTTTTTGTTGATTGCCTGATATTTTACTTCAACACAACACGTATAACAAATATTTATATATTTATATGAATATAAATATTAAGTAACGAAAAACTCAGATAAAACGGTTAAAGTATCAAAACTTTTCTACGCCGACCTAGCACTCGCTCGACCCCCACCACGACACCTGCGCTGGCGCGCTCGGGATACGGGTAATATACCTACAATCGAACTTTTGCCGGGCCGACACGGACTCTTAATGTACTGTTCAATAATCGGCGTCCCTATTTCTGTCTCTTTTTAACATGTACGGTAAACTCAGGTTATTATTCTAGTCTAAAATAGTAGCAAATTTTGCCTACTTTAAATACGTCCTGAGAAGGTACTATCAGAAAGTAGTCCTTACGCAAGCTCTGTATGCATAAAGTTAGTGGACTACACATTGTAAAACCACATATGGATAGAACTGAATATAACATGATCCCAACCTATGCTCTAGCACAACAATACAACGCACAAATACACCCAACAGGTAACTCGTGTCGAGACGCCCGAGCCGATCGAAGAGGAACCCAAGGCTGAACCGGAGGCGGAGCCCCAGTCGGAACCTGAAGCGGAGCCAGAGCAGCCGCAGCCCGTGCCTGCTCCGGAGCCCGAGCCCCAGGCGGAGCCTGCGCCTGAAGAAAAGCCTCAGATCCAAGACTCGGAGATGTACAGCATCGATGATGAAAAGTGAGTTTGGTACTCATTTATCATCATCCTTCTAGCGTTAATCCCGGTAATTCCCCTAAAGGAGCCCGAGGTCTGCTTTGACACTTAATACCAAGATTTGGTATGGGCACTAGTTTTACGAAAGCGACTCCCATTTGACCTTCCAACCCAGAGGCAAAACTAAACCTTATTGGGATAAGACCGGTTTCCTCACGATGTTTTCCTTCACCGAAAAGCGAACGGAAAATATTCCGTACATAATATAAGTTCCGATAAACTCATTGGTACGAGCCGGGATTCGAACCCACGCCCGCCGCATGCCTGAACCATTAGGCTACCGTAGCTAGCTTTGGTATTCATTTATGGAAGGTGTAATTTTTCTTGTTTCTAACCCTCGACGCTAAAAGAGGGGTGTTGTGACATGTCTGGGTATCTGTGTGTCTGTCTGTGGTATCGTAGCTCCTAAACGAACGGACCGATTTTAATACGGTCTTTTCCCCCGTAAATTGATGTGATCGAGATAGTTCTTAGCTACGTTTCAGCAAAATCGGGTCAGCCGGTTATGAGCTATTGAACTTTGAAATGAAAATGTCGGCGGTTTTTGAACTTTTTTAAGTTTTTCAAATTGTCAGTCAGTCAGAAAATGTCAGTGTTTTTACGATTTAGGTCAGTAAATGTAATGTAACAGACCCAAAAGCTTGTTAAAGTTGAGTAATAATAACAGCGAAAGAAATGTAATAACAAAATTGAATAACTTTAAAACAATGTTTTTATTTACATTTAGTTTGACGTTTGATTGAAGACTGAATAATTGACAGCTGTCTAATGATTATAGAGAATGCATTACGTTTTTAATACTTCGTACAAATTTTATAAATGCGAAAGTTTGGATGTTTAGATGTTTGACACTCAATAACGCTTAAACGGCTCAACCGATTTTGATGAAATTTTGTACGAAGATAGTTTATAGCCTGAATTAAAATATAAGCTAGCTTTATCTCGGGTCCGCGCAAACGAATTCGCGGGCGGAAGCTAGTACTTAATAAGGCCTGAACCACACTGGCATGGCCTACGACCATAGGCCGCGCCGGACAATTCAGTTAAGAAGTTATTGTCCGAAACCAGGGTAATATAACCAAGGCTATCTATAAAATTATAATTAGCATTATCTATAAAAACGGCAAAAAAATCACGTTTGTTGTATAGGAGCCCCCCTTAAATATTTATTTTATGTTGCTTTTAGTATTTGTTGCAATAGCGGCAACAGAAATACATCTTCAAAATTTCAACTGTCTAGTTATCGCGGTTGTTGAGATACAGCCTGGTGACAGACAAACAGACGGACGGACGGGCAGCGAAGTCATAGTAATAGGGTCCCGTTTTTACCCTTTGGGTACGGAACCCTAAAAAGGAAATAATTGCTAAATATATCGATTTCATTTTAATTTCAGGAGTCAGTCTCCACCACCTGCTGTGAAGAACGAAGGTAAGAAAAGAGCATTTTTATTCCGTGTAACAAACAAAATAATTTCAATCATTCATGAATCGATCACATTTTTTTACACGTAATTTGGATACACTACTTTTAAAACAGAACCAATGGAGGAGGGCGCCGAAAAAGAGAAAGCAGCAGAAGAAGTAGGACAGAAGGAAAATGAGAAGATGGAAGAAGATGGCAATGGAGAAGGAGATAAACAGGAGAATGAGGAAAAGAAGGATGTTGATGGTGACGATGAGGTATCTAATAGATATATTTAGAAATATAGTTATGTACACACAACATTATTATATTTTACTATGAATGCTCACATATGTACGGCCTGATTAAATCAGCTATGCATACTAATATTATAAATGGGAAAGTGTGTTTGTTTGTCCGTCTTTCACGGCAAACCGGAGCTACGAATTGACGTGACTTTTAAGTGGAGATAGTTGAAGGGATGGAGAGTTATATAGGATAGTTTTTATCCCCGAAATCATCCCCAAAATAGGGGGCGTGAAAGTTTGTATGGAGCTGCGATATAAACGAGTTCCACGCGGACGGAGTCGCGGGCAGAAGCTAGTGTTAACATAATTATGATTATTTGAAGGCACTCATACAAATCCACCAAATCCCAAACTATGCAAAGTTGTTCCGTACTAGACGATCATACATATAATGTGTAGTCTGTACTTTATTATAAAAGGGGGACAGTCTGTGAGATTGTAGCTGTGTAACTGTATGTGTGCTTGTATGTAGCAGCACGAGAGTGATGCCCATCTTGGCCATCGCCTCCCTCGACCATACATGTTAGGGAAGGTTGCGACCTTTAGGCGAGCATGACGTATTCAAACTGCAGGATATTCAAAACAAAAAGATTTACAAAACAAAAGTCCGACCAGGAATATAACAAACTTCGCCATATTGCGGAAAACTATTGGAACTAATTTCTTCAACTGGCAACAGTAAATTTGAAGACGTCATTAATGTCATCTGTCAATTGCTGTCAATGTGAGGTGTAGTTTGTATGTGTTGTATTTCTTAGATATTGTGAGTATTTGTGCGTTAAAATGCCGAAAACTCGACTTGCGACGACTTGCCGAAACTTCGAAGTGAATTAAGAAAAGTGATTAACAATATGACGAAGTATTTGTCGGAGTGAAAATCTGAAGGATTAGACTCTATTCCTCAAAATAACACCACCGACCTTGATGTCACACATGGCTGGTAGGTACATCATATATTATGCGCAATGGAAATGAATTAGTGTTGCCATAATTATTGCTAATTTAGCGCCCCTAGAGCAGGTTTTTTATTTTCCTGGTCGGGCTTTAAAACACCATTTATGCCATTTTGCTGCGTGTAAAACTGCGATTTTCATCAAGCACACCCTTTTGTAATATTATTATCTCTTACTTTAACTGTTCTTTATCAGGACGAGCAAGAGAGACAGAGACAGCTCACGGAGGAAGAAGAGTGGGAGCAGCTGAACGAACGGCTGCAGCAGAAGGAGAAGGAGCGGATAGAGCGAGAGAAGAAGCAAGCTGAGGACGACGCCAAGCGCTTGGAAGAGCTTGCTCAGGTTTGTTACCCCTTTTATACAAGCTATTTGGGCCATTTTACGGAATTAACACAAAACTTTGGCCAGAAAACCAGTTTTGGCCTAAAATTGTTCAACTTTGATGCTAAATATCTAGAAAACAATAAACTTTGAAGTAAATATGGGACACTAAATTGCTTAAAGCTGTGGTTGTTAATATAATGAGCTGCAAAAAACAATAGAGCAACATTAGAAAACTAAGGGATTCAGATCGAAGGTTATTGGCGTATTGGTACGAGCCAGGATTCGAACCCATGACCGCCGCTTGACAGCCGCTGCATATACAACCACTAGGCTACCATAGCTTAACCGTAGCTTGTGTAATAATTTAATAATTCTTGTCAATTCGAAATCAGCTGGCATCTCACGCCTTAAACCTATATTGCATATCCTAGCTCCTACAGCTTATTGGAGACCAGTGAGAAAAGTAATGTCTACTGAGTAAAGAAATAAACGCAAATAATGCTTTAATTAAGGAAAAGTCACCTCTAAAATGTATTTTCTTTTTGTCACCAACAATTGTGTCAATATGAGCTCAGTAATGCATAGTAATGAACTTATTTCTGCGAAATTATGTCGCTGCTATTGATCTTTAGCAAAGTCTTATAATGGATAAATTATTGATCTTCAATATTTTTTGCAATGAAATATTGACGTAGTGTTCTTCATAATGGGTTTCGAAGTGTCACGTTTTCGGGCGCAGCGAGACGAGAGACCCGTAATGGCATTTCATACATTGGAGGAATAGGCCTGCAAGATGGTCTTTTTTAATTGCCATTCCAGAATTTGTGGCACAGCATCACTGCGTTGAGCCATGAAAATTCAAGTTTGATTTCTTGGCGTTTTTAATTTATTTCATTGCATGTTTGAGAAAAGCACTATACATACCTTGGCGTGAAAAGGGGTTATCAGCCTCATATAACTATCCGACCTCGCTACGCTCGGACATCTATATGTACTCGGCCGGCAACCCCTTACTTCCCGGCCTGTGTAGTAATGTACTAATTATGCATTACTGTCAATTATCATGCGAAGTCGTATCTACATGGTTTTGTCGTGTCTCCACTTCGTGGTCTTCATCATCAGTTCCGCTTCCCCAAATTAGTGTTTCCGGTAGTAAATACACGAGTTAAAAAATACCGAAATTCTTCGTGGATCCCTTCTTACAAATGAATTTTTGGTAAAAATGGGACCAATCTGGAAGCTATTGGGACTTTAATTTTATTGTCGCTCCAAAAGAGAAAGCTAAAAAAACATGCCTAATGACGAAAATCCTATTCAAATATCTCAAAAAATTAGGAGATATAACCGTTTTAATATTACATGTTATAGAGAGAAAACGCTCGAGACATCACTGCCTCGTGCGGCATAGTAAATTACGATAGTTTCATGCTTAGAGCATTTAACCAACCGGAGTGGCCATTGACAGGCGTTTCCCTCTGCCAAAAGAGTATGACCAATGGTCATACACATTGTATGGACTGACGTTTATCTGACGCAGCTATTTTCACGTTACGCATACATTTGACGTTCCCCTCCCCCGCAAAAATAGGCAGATTTTTATGTATAGAAAATGACTCATGGCCACTCCGGTTGGTTTAATGCTCTAAGGTTTCATGCCAAAAACTTTAGACTCTTATAACTTCGTAATGATGTAATGTTTTGTGTTACTTTGTTTTCCATCCATACTAATATTATAAATGCGAAAGTCTGTCTGTCTGTATATTACCTCTTCACGCTTCAACCGCTAGACCGATTTAAATTAAATTTGGTATAGAGATAGTTTTGAGTCTCGAGGACGGCCATAGTTTTTCATCCCGCAAATCATCCCCTAAGGAGGTGAAATGGGGCGTGAAAGTTTATATGGAACTACGATATAAACGAGTTCCACGAGTGTGACTATATTTATAATCCTTTTTCGAGAAAATTCAACGTAATGGATTATAATTATAACATTTTGTCATCATCCATCCAAGTTAAAAATTATTGTACCAATCGGTTCATAAATGACGGAGTTCTGAACTAACAAACATAAAAAATAAACTTACCGAGACCCTCTTTTTAAAGTTAGTTTAAAATGAAATGAGGCTCAAAGTTACACTGTCCCTTTAACAGGACCCCGTGAAACTGAATCGTCTGAAACGCAAGCAGGCGAAGAAGGCTCGCTGGAGCAACTTCTACAAGGCGGTCGAGGTCACCAACGAGGCTCTGACGCCGCCTGTCGAGGTAATTTCATATTTAGACACGAACACTGTCACCGTAAATGGCCATTTGACATGGTGCAACAACTCGCGTGTTTTCATACAAATCGGGGGACATTTTACGTCCGCTGGGCAACCGGTGAAATTAAGCGTTTAGGTTCACTTCGCCCGCATTCACAACTCGTCCACATTACCAACTCGTCCACATTCCCAACTGGTCCGCATTCCCAACTCGTCCTCATTATCAACTCGTCCACATTCCCAACTCGTGTGCATTCCCAATTCGTCTGCATTCCCAACTCGTTTACATTCCCAACTCGTGTGCATTCCCAATTCGTCTGGATTCCCAACTCGTTTACATTCCCAACTCGTGTGCATTCCCAATTCGTCTGCATTCCCAACTCGTTTACATTCCCAACTCGTCTGCATTCCCAACTTGACCGCATTCCGAACTCGACCGCATTCCGAACTCATCCGCATTCCCAACTGACAACTAACTAACCAACTAACCACCATTATACCTAACTTCCCATTGTTGACGAGCTAGGAATGTTGACTAAGTGGAAATGCGGACAAAAGAGGAATGTTTACTAAGTGGGAATGTGGACGAAGTGGAAATAGGACGAAATGGGGATGTTGACAATATAAGAAGTGGAATATTTAGGAATTGATTGTGGACTAAATGGGATTGTTGACGAGTTGGGAATTCGGACGAATTGGGAATGCGGGCGAAGTGAACCTAAACGAATTCGAGGGCAAATTAATATTTTTGAATATAGTTTTCATGTAGTTTCACGCTATAGATGATATTAATTAATTGAGTAAGGAATACAATAACTAACAACAGCAGACATCGTATTTTCTTGTAATCTCCTTTTAAACAGTAAACAGTAGAAACGGGGAGGACAGTAAAAAGTTGATTCACCCCTATAGACGAACAATTAACACGTTCGCAACCAAGAACCCGCCTAGCGGGCACTCGTAATGTTTGCTCAGATGCCGGCTGAGCCCGCTAGGCGGGCAGTAGTATGAACTTACACGCCTAGCGAATTCTGTCGGTTTCTGGTGAATTGTTCCATTTTTAAACCGGTTGCGAAAGTGTTCAAGATCCTATACGGATAGCCAAAGTCCACAAATAATTTTACTAAATCTCTTTATAAAATTGTATGGTCTTTTCTTACTAGCTTTATTGTTTACAGGAGCCGCATCACGGGCACAGGAGGAAGTCGGAGTCCGGTGATGCTAAAGTCGCCGAGCCCGATATAAATGACAACAAGTTGACTCTGTCTTGGTGTAAGTATTTTTACAGCTTTTACATATTGAAAACTCCCGTGAGTCTCGGGGTCTATGAAGACTGCGTTTATTAGCGTTTTTGTGTCAATTTAATTGTGATTTGAGACAAACGCGCGTCGATGGCGCGCTTAAAAAACGCAGTCTGAATAGGCCCTCAGATATCTTATTAATATTATAAATGCGAATGTCTGTCCGCTTAAACGGCTCAACCGATTTGGATGACATTTTGTATGGTCAAGATCTTTAATTTTTATATGTCTTATGGGGCTTCTAAACGGGCAACATTTTTACGTCAATGTGTGGCGGGCAAGTATGTGCATCTTGCTCTAGCGTACAAAGTCAGCGTAAGACAGCAATAGATGCCGGCCAGAAATTGGAGGAAAATGTAGCCCATTTAGAAGCCCCATTAGGGTGGTGTATTCTACTTGTCCTTGACCCTTAACACATATCAGTGCGGACGCGACTCTATGACAAGAACGAAAAATGTATAATCCTTCAGCAAAGTCACTGTCATAGCATACGAAAAGTGAACTTTACATATCTATTGAATTGTTCCAGACGACAGCGACTTGAACCAGTACTTGGAGCTCCCCGAGCTGGTGTCGGTGGTGCCACTTTCCGAGGGCGCGTTTGCCCACGCGTGGGCCGGCGCCCGGGCCTCGCACGGCGCTTCCGCCGGACGCGTTTGCTACGAGGTCAGTTACACACACACACTACGCGCACACAGACAGACGCACACACACAAAGAGACGCACACGCACACACATACGCTTATTATTTATTATTATCTTTATTATAGTAACTAAACGATGTCGTCGCTTGAAATGAGCCGCGCATACATAAGTAAATAATAAGATTAATAAGTAACAAATAATAATTGTTACAAATAACGATATCACCGATACGATAGCAAATTTCGTAACATTTACTTTATTAAGTCATCATCCCGTCATCCTTTATAAATTTCATGCATTTACTTACGATTATTTTGTTAAATCGTGCGATATGTCACACGAAAGTTTAAATACAAACATCATCAACTGTGTGTAAAATTATGTAATTTTTACGTCATCCGCATCAATTGTTCGAGCCCTGGTAATGACCATTATTTATTCTGTGAGCACGCCCTCCGCAACTCCAACCAGACAGTTAAAGAGTGAATGTACAGCTACAACACGTTTCAGGTGCGGGTGGGTGCCGTGGTGACCACAACGGAGACCACGATAGAGAAGGAGGTGATCTCCAGCGGGCTGCGAGTCGGCTGGTCCACGGACGACTCCTCACTGCATCTTGGTAACTATATCTTTCACAATCAGTGCCAACGGTTTCGTTACGCTACACTTTTACCCCCTAAAGGTCATAGCTCACTAGAGCCACCCGTCGCCCGACCCTCATCGCCTCGCCTCGAGCGGTTAGGTATTCTTTATATGGATTTGTGCGGTGCGGGCATGCGCTCACTACATCAACTCCGTAGTTGGTACATTTACGAGGCGAAGCGGTGAGGGTCGGGCGACGGGTGGAGCTAATGAGCTATGACCTTTAGTCATAAAATTTAAGATGCCTCTGCTAAATAAAATTACTTTTGTCTCTTTCTTACGAACACAAATTTCACAAATTATTTTGTATGGGGTGGCGCATCGTTACTGACGATTTCTCAATATATTTTTTTTATACCACGTCGGTGGCAAACAAGCTTATATATAGCCCACCTGATGGTAAGAGTGATTAAATGATTTTGTGCCCGAACCGGATTGTTCCGTTAGCTCAGTTGGTTAGCAGCGACCCTCCGTGAATGCCTGTGGTCGCTGGTTCGAATCTGACTCGGAGCATATTAATAAGTTTTAACACGTATATACATAATAATTTGTTAATTGCGATGTGTTGCGCATTTTCGTGGTGTCAGTCAGGTAACCAACCGCTATAACGCCGGAATTGGACCTCCTTCGGCCAAAATTCTTCCTTAGATAGATGGTCTGTTGGAACTTTCGCCACAAAGGAATTAAAGAGTGTTTAAATTATAGGCGAGGGCGAACTTAGCTTCGGCTACGAGGGCTCGGGACGCGCCGTCAACAATGGGGAGTTCAAGGAGTATGGAAAAACTTTCACTGAGAAGGACGTCATTGGGGTCTATTTGGTAAGTAACAAACTTATAGGTCGACACGTAAAAAGAGTTCTGACATTAAATGTATGGCCGCCAGAGCTCTTTTTACGTGTGTCGACCTGTACATTATTTTATCTTATAGGGTTTTGTGGATTATGATTAGCGAGCTTTTGCCCGCGTCTCCGTCCGAGTGGAACTCGTTTATTATCTGCATACAAAATTTTACCGCCGGGGATAATGTTCGTGATATAAACTCTATGGTAAATTTCATTTAAATCGGTTTGGCGGTTTAATCATGAAGAGGTAACACAGAGACATGAGAGAAGAGGGGGCAGACAGACACATTTTCACATCCATACTAAATTATAAATGGGAAAGTGTGTGTGTTCGTTTGTCCGTCTTTCACGGCAAAACGGAGCGACGAATTGACGTGATTTTTTAAGTGGAGTTAGTTGAAGGGATCGAGAGTGACATAGGCTATTTTTGTCTCTTTCTAACCCCCCACTTCCCTAAAATGGGTGGTGGTGAAAGTTTGTATGGAGCTGCGATATAAACGAGTTCCACGCGGACGGAGTCGCGGGCAGAAGCTAGTTTAATATTAGTATGGATGGAAGAGTGGAAAGTAAACCATGAAAACTCTTATGTAGTTTCGTGTCTTCCCTTTACACCAGCGGTCGCCAACAGGGAGTCCGCGGGCGTCCCTGACTGTTTAGAGTAGGTACCTTTTGGCTGATACACATGACGGCGGCACGAGCAGCTCGTCGCGCGGTGACGTCACACGGAGTGGCCACAATGCGGAGATAAAAGGGTCGCCGCACACGGGCCACTGGCATATTTCCTGTAGTTTTGATACGTTTTATATTGAGTCGCTGCATACGGTTGACGCCGGTGGCCGCCACACGCTACTGCGTGGCGGCGTTTGTGGGTGTCGCGTGTGGGTGTCGCGTGTGGGTGTCGCGTCTGGGTGTCGCGTGTGGGTGTCGCGTGTGGGTGTCGCGTGTGGGTGTCGCGTGTGGGTGTCGCGTGTGGGTGTCGCGTGTGGGTGTCGCGTGTGGGTGTCGCGTCTGGGTGTCGCGTGTGGGTGTCGCGTGTGGGTGTCGCGTGTGGGTGTCGCGTGTGGGTGTCGCGTGTGGGTGTCGCGTGTGGGTGTCGCGTGTGGGTGTCGCGTCTGGGTGTCGCGTGTGGGTGTCGCGTGTGGGTGTCGCGTGTGGGTGTCGCGTGTGGGTGTCGCGTGTGGGTGTCGCGTGTGGGTGTCGCGTGTGGGTGTCGCGTGTGGGTGTCGCGTCTGGGTGTCGCGTGTGGGTGTCGCGTGTGGGTGTCGCGTGTGGGTGTCGCGTGTGGGTGTCGCGTGTGGGTGTCGCGTGTGGGTGTCGCGTGTGGGTGTCGCGTGTGGGTGTCGCGTGTGGGTGTCGCGTGTGGGTGTCGCGTGTGGGTGTCGCGTCTGGGTGTCGCGTGTGGGTGTCGCGTGTGGGTGTCGCGTGTGGGTGTCGCGTGTGGGTGTCGCGTGTGGGTGTCGCGTGTGGGTGTCGCGTGTGGGTGTCGCGTGTGGGTGTCGCGTGTGGGTGTCGCGTGTGGGTGTCGCGTGTGGGTGTCGCGTGTGGGTGTCGCGTACGGCTGCGTGCGGCAACCCTAAGCCGCTTCGGGTAGCAGCTTCAAGCCTTGCCAGCCCGAGGCAGCCGAACACTACTCCTCAAGGCGAGGGTTCATCAGCCTTGGACTAGTCACCATGGAATCAGCCCCGCGGCGGTGGTTTTGGCCACTCCTCATTAGCCAGAAGTTCCAGATTTCTACAGCCTTTAAGGCGGCGGTCTAGGCGAGCCCTATCTTGTCTTCTCATCAGTATCATATCAGCCGAAAGACTCGGCTGGACAGTGGACATAGGCTTCCCCCAAAAAGTGCCACAAGGACCGCTCCCGCGACTTTTACCATCTCTCTTTGCTCATCAGTCCACCTTCTTCTCTAATATTTATTTGTAAATCACCAGGACCTGAAGTGTTCTCCATGCAGGATATCGTACACACTGAACTATTTGCGTAAGATTATTTTCTCTGCGTCGTCATATCAGCCGAAAGACGCCCTCGGCTGGACAGTAGATATAAGCTTCTTCCAAAGTGTGTCACAACGACCGCTCTCGCGACTTTAACCAGCTCATCAGTCCAGCTATCCTCTAATATATATGTATATCCAACACCAGGACCTGGAGAGTTCTCCGTGCAAGATATCGTACACACTAAACGGCTCGGAGCTTGGCACGGCGCACGAGTTCGAGCGCTCGGCGCTCGGCGAGCGCGCGCTGTTCCCGCACGTGCTCACCAAGAACACCTGCTACCGGGTCAATTTCGGCCACGACCAGTGAGTACACACTATACACACACACACACACACACACACACACACACACACACACACACGCACGCACGCACGCACGCACGCACGCACGCACGCACGCACGCACGCACGCACGCACGCACGCACGCACGCACGCACGCACGCACGCACGCACGCACGCACGCACGCACTCACGCACGCACGCACGCACGCACGCACGCACGCACGCACGCACGCACGCACGCACGCACGCACGCACGCACGCACGCACGCACGCACGCACGCACGCACGCACGCACGCACGCACGCACGCACGCACGCACGCACGCACGCACGCACGCACGCACGCACACACACACACACACACACACACACACACACACACACACACACACACACACACACACACACACACACACACACACACACACACACACACAGCCCTGGCACACCTCCGAGGTATCAATACACCAAGACCTGGAGTCTTGTAGAGACACCTGATCCTGTGAACGAACGAGCACATGTCATGTAGCGAGTGTGAGCGAGCGGGGTGCCATGATTAACAATTTCTAGCTGTCAATTATGAGAATTAATTTACGCTATAAGCTACAATAGCCTAGTAGTTCAGGCATGCGACTGTCAAGCGGCGGTCGTGAGTTCGAATCCCGGCTAGTGCCAATGAGTTTTTTGGAACTTGTGTACGGAATATTTACCGATAGCTTTTCGGTAAAGGGGAAAATCGTGAGGAAACCGGTCTAATCCCAGTAAGGTCATGTTTTCCCTCTGGGTTGGAAGGTCTGATGGCAGTCGCTTTCGTAAAACTAGTGCCTAAGCCAAGCCTTGGGATTAGGTGTCAAAGCGGACCCCGGGCTCTTTAAAGGCACAACCGGGAATAAGGCTAGGAGGATGATGAAATATCAGATTTAATAAAGAGTACCTTTTTTCTGTATTCCGATTCGAAGGACCAAAAAAACTGTACTTAGCTGCAGTAAAGAGTCAATTTGATGACGAGTGCCGAGAAAAATAGACCGCGAAGCTATAATCAATCGATCATCATTCACGATCACATTTAATAACGTAATTTACTTTCCCATGATCAGATACAACATGCTGACAAAGACGAAGATCGTCCGCAAACGCTTGGAAATCCCGGTGGAGCAAGTTCTAGAAGAGAAGAGAGTGCGCGAGGAGGAGATTCAGCGGCAGAAGGACGAAATCGCCAAGAAGGAGAAAGAGCGAAGGGATAAAGAGAAGAAGGAGCGGGAGGAGCGACAGAGGCTGAGGAGAGAGGTATTATGGGAGTGTTTATGGTTTACCCGGAACAAAAAAGTTATACAGAGTGTACCAAAAATAGGGTGTTAACCGATCAAAGGCATAACAGGTATCACTGCTTGGAAATGTGGCGAAAGATGGCTAGAATTGAGGCTTCAAAACTGCGATTAGCTGTGCGTTGGAACAGCGATTCAACCGATCAACGCAGCCCGCGGGCACCGGCCGCGCTCCGGCGTTATTATATGACATTTCATACAAATTCACTTTATATAGATTTATACCTTAAATTATTTGCAACTAGTTTATGCCCGCGACTCCGTCCGCGCGGAACTCGTTTATATCGCAGCTCCATACAAACTTTTACCCCCCAATTCACCCCCTTAGGGTATGATTTCGGGGATAAAATTATCCTATGTCACTCTTCATCCCTTCAACTATCTCCACTTAAAAAATCACGTCAATCCGTCGCTCCGTTTTGCCGTGAAAGGCGGACAAACAAACACACACATACACTTTCCCATTTATAATAATAGTATGGATTTCCTCGCAGTAGGCGTGAAAAGCAATATCTCGGCCAAAAGTGCCTCACCATCGGCTCAGTTAATTGTCTGTCTATTGCCTACTTTATAGCTTCTACAACAATGTACTATAACAACGTGATCTTGAGGTTGAGGAGTAAAAGTTTTTATATAAAGTAAGCTAGGTTCGGCTCACTTTTTTATATAAAGTAAGCTTGGTTCGGCTCACTATTTTATAGATTACTAGTTTAGGCGGATGTCACACTGCGCCGCATGTCCGGTCGGAGTTACGGAGCTCGTTGTATGTAAGTTAGTACCTCAGTTTATATATAAATTCGGTATGATACGACACACTGCACCGCCCCTCCGTCCGGCGAAATTTGTATGCAGCTCGGTCAAGCAGTCCGGAGATGCGGCGTGTTGTCATCCGCCTTAGAAAAAAATGAGCTGAACCCAACTTACTTATAAATTCAGGTGATGTCCTGATATGGCCTGTCAAATTATTTTGTGGTAACTTACCTTTTAAATCATTAATAATCCTACAATATAGGAGCGAGAGAGACAAGATCGCGAGAGGAAGGAAAAAGAAGAACGGGAGAGAAAAGAGAAGGCAGAGGAAGCGAGCGAGAAACCGGCAGAGGGAGAGGGCGACGGAGAGAAAGAAAAAGAGAAGGAACAAGAGAATGAAAAAGAGAAAGAGAAGGAAAAAGAGAAAGAGAAAGAGAAAGAAGATAAACAGGACGAGCCTAAGGTAAGTTTGTAATGGCACCAGATTTTCAAGAGAGGTAGTATGGGCCCCGGGTTCTTCTCTAGCTATCAACACAACGAATTCTCAAATCAATAAAGGGTTGGTAACGCGCTTCTGATTCTTCTGGAATCGTAAGCGTCCATAAGCTACGGTGTCTTCTGAGTGATCGCAGGGCAGACCGTTGATTGGCACCGTCTTAGTATTAAGGGGATGCCTTGATTCGAGTAAACCACGCCCCCTTGACAAAGACACGCTTATACCTTCCTGATGCAACACCCATCGGGAATGGGTTTTTTGGACAAATTTGGATAAATACTTAACTTAGTGAAGTTTTATTTTTATTTCATTAAGTGTGATTTTAGATAATATACTATAGTATTAACTTGATTCTGTCGTAAAATAATGTATTGTTTGAGAAGCTGGGTAAAACAGGAAAATAAAGACCCAACTTTAGAATTTATTTCTATCGAGGAAATTTTAAGCAATCATATATCGATTAAATCAGATAAACAATTATAGTCAAGAATCATATATCTGAAAATCAGACTTTATTGTTTCTTAATCTAGTTACAACAGCGTTTCAAAGCACGCGATAATTTCCAATTCACCCCCTTAAAAGCAAAGTATGTGCGATTGTAGGTTTTTGTGTTTGTATAGCGCTTAGTCTCTGGAAAGGCTAATCCGATAAAAAAATTCATGTATAAAGTGTAATTTACAGGCTGCTACTTTCCCGCACTAGTGCGGAAAAGAGCACTTTCCGTGCATATGTCAAAACTTGAAAAAGCCATATGTACAGTAAAACGTTGTACGATACACGTGCGAATAGGTAATTCGCAACTCGTGTCGATTTGAAACACTCCCTTCGGTCGTGTTTTAATTTATCACCACTCGTTGCGAATTTCCTATTTTCGGCACTTGTATCGTAAATAACTATTCTGGATGGCATTTTATCACACGGCTTTGGCTGCATTGTTTGCACTACGCGGACGAAGCCATGCGGGCAACTAATGCCATTATAAAGTCTAAGGCAACCCGACGCTGGTTCTGGCTAGCACTTGCTCATTTATTTTATTTATTTTTATTTATTTAACTATGAAACAAACGGTCCGTACAAAAAATATTGATACAATTTATTTCTTAATCTAGACCTATAGTTTCCATTTTTATTAAACATATCTTTATACAAACACGAAAAAGTACCTATCCTGGATCAAGTTAAGCCTAATCTGATCAGTAAGAAGTTATAGATAATTAGTAAAAACAGTTTCACAGAAAAACTCAGTGAAAGGAAACGTGTTCTACGTATTTAACAACTTTTAACAATTTTGAGTAAGTATCGACAAACATGACGTATATTAATACTTTTGTATATTGACAGATAACGTAAAGATTTACATACTACTAGTCCTAAATAATTTTTTTATTGAACTTATGGTACAGTTAAATATATCTAAATTTTTTACAATGTTATTTTCATTATAGAGTGCACATGCCCGCTTAATAAATATATTTTTAGAATAGTTAGTTCTACTATATGGAATGGAGAATAAATGCTTGTATCTGAGACGACATCGGCGTTCTTTATTACCTGGAACTCTTATACATATATCTTTCAACAAGCTAGGGGCATCAATATGACTATTTATTATTTTATATAATAGCACAGAATCAACACAGTCTCTCCGACACTCAAGCGACTGCATTTTATGTCGGTTTAAGGATTCCACATAATCTTTGTATTCAATACCGCATTTGAAATCAAGGGCTTTTTGGAACTTTTTCTGCAATCTCTCTATCCTATCAATATGAATGCTGTAATGGGGTTTCCAAACAGCACATGCAAACTCAAGCCGACTTCGTACATAACTGTTATAAAGAATTTTCAGTGTTATGGTATTCCTGAAAGGTTTACCAATTCGCAGGATCATACCTAATTGTTTAAAAGACTTAGCTAGGATGGAATCTATATGAGGTATAAATGATAATTTGTCGTCCATGACTACTCCAAGATCACGAATCTCGTTTACTCTTACCAGGTCTTGGTTACATACTTTGTAATTAAAGTAAGACGATGTTTTTTTTCTAGAAAAACTAATTACATTACATTTGTCTATGTTTAAAAACAAATTATTATCTCTGCAAAAGCTCTCAAAATTACAAAGATCATTCTGTAACAGCTCATCTCGCGGCCGTATCGTCTAACGCCCAACTGAAGAGTTCGAAACATGTCTCCCGTTGTAACATACGTGAATTTAACTGTATCATCATCCTCCTAGCGTTATACCCGGTTGTGCTTAAAAGAGCCCAGGGTCCGCCTTGACCCCCAAGATTTGGCATATGTACTAGTTTTACGAAAGCGACTGCCATCTGACCTTCCAACCCAGAGGGAAAACTAGACCTTATTCGGATTAGACCGGTTGCCTCACGATGTTTCCCTTCACCGAAAAGCTAGCGGTAAATATTCCGTACGTAAGTTCCGAAAAACTCTTTGGTTCTAGCCGGGATTCGAACCCACGACCGCCGCTTGACAGCCACATGCCTGAACCACTAGGCTACCGTAGCTTATCTGTATCAGTTTAACTGTGCCGTGAGTTTAACTGTATCACGATTGGTAATATATGTGTATGTTTTAGGAGAATGGCGATAAGCGGGAAGAAGTCCCGGAGGTGAAACAGGAGCCCATGGAGGTGGAGGCCGAGCCCGCCAAGGAGGCCGAGAAACCGGAGGAGAAAGATGGGGCCAAGGAGGACGTCAAAGATGAGCCCGCACCAGGTGAACACTCATTCATACAACTTAACCAACCTCTGCTACCTAAGGGTGGTAGGTATACCACTCTCCGTCCAATGTGCCTTTGATCAATGATTATATTTCGAAGCTTCATTCTTCAGATATAACACACACATGTAGTCCTTTAATCTACCAGGCAACATTTCGCAAGTTTAAAGTACGCAGTAAAAACCATAGCTCAAACAGTTTTATCCCCACCTTTACCCCTACCCTACTTAGGGACCTCGGCTTGCCACCATTTCTCATTCTTTATTCTTGCGAGGCAACGAACGCACGAACTAATTCTATTAAAAAATAATTCAAAATATTTCATCATGCCTAAACGCAGTGCACAGGAAAAAATAGAGTATTATTCTGCTAATATACGGAAATTGCAACAAAAAACTATAAACGAGTTATGACAGTGCGGTGCTATCTGATTCATCAGGTTCCGAAGATAAATCAGGTAAGTGCAATTAGTTTCAATAAATAGTTCTACATTGTGGTGCCTCTAATAAATGCATTTAATACCGCACGGGCCGTGAGCCCACGCCTTGTAATTCTAAACCTGGGGGGCGACCGAGAGTCGTCACGAAGGTATCTCATGCTTGGGGGTTGTCCGTGAGTCAACACGATAGCAATTTCTAACAATATTAATCGCTAAGAAATGCATTTCATACCGCGCGGGCCGTGAGCCCACGCCTGGTAATTCTAAACCTGGGGGACGACCGAGAGTCGTCACGAAGGTATCTCATGCTTGGGGGTTGACCGTGAGTCAACACGATAGCAATTTCTAACAATATTAATCGCTAAGAAATGCATTTCATACCGCGCGGGCCGTGAGCCCACGCCTGGTAATTCTAAACCTGGGGGGCGACCGAGAGTCGTCACGAAGGTATCTCATGCTTGGGGGTTGACCGTGAGTCAACACGATAGCAATTTCTAACAATATTAATCGCTAAGAAATGCATTTCATACCGCGCGGGCCGTGAGCCCACGCCTGGTAATTCTAAACCTGGGGGGCGACCGAGAGTCGTCACGAAGGTATCTCATGCTTGGGGGTTGACCGTGAGTCAACACGATAGCAATTTCTAACAATATTAATCGCAAGCCCATGCCTTGTAACTAAACCTGGGGGGCGACCGAGAGTCGTGACGAAAGTATCTCATGCTTGAAGGTTGACCGTGAGTCAACACGATAGCAATTTCTAACAATATTAATCGCTAACAAATGCATTTAATACCGCGCGGGCCGTGAGCCCACGTCTTGTAACTAAACCTGGGAGGCGATCGAGAGTCGTCACGAAGGTATCTCGTGCTTGGCGGTTGACCGTGAGTCAACACGATAGCAATTTCTACAACCATTAATCGAGATTAGTATATCCCGTGTTCGCGATGCGGGGCACTAGATACATATATGCATTAAAATTCCTGACGAGTGGTTTTACAATGCATTTCATATCTACCCTCAATTAGAAAAATCAAAATATTATATTTTAATTTATAAACCACGAACAAGTGTATGAGGCAGTGGAAACTTCACTCCCACGTTCAAATGAAGAAAATGCACCTCCCGTGGAGGCCTGTGATGACAAAACGACCCCTGTAATAGATGCCGAGTTACTAACCGCTCTAGGGGACGCCACTGATGATGTCCCAAAATATGGGGAGAAAATTCATCCCAATTTAGCGCAAAGGTGGCTACCTATATTACACAAAGGTATTGATAAAAAGAGTAAAGATAAACTCTTATAAGAGTACCTGTAAATTGCAAATTATTATGGGCGCCGTCCTTAAACGCCGTAATTTCGGCGGCAGTTACAGACATCCAAAGAGGCCGTGACAAGAAAATCGAATCATCTCAACAGCAATTGGGAGTCGGTATAGGTACTAACGATAAAAATCCTATCTAATTGAAGTCGGATTTTAGATAAAACTAGTCATTCCTGGACTAGACGAAGTATTCCTTAAGTCATACAATACGACGCCGCGGCAGTAACGCAGGTACATGCCGGTCGCCTTAAAGCTTTTTATAAGTGTTGGCTTAATGTAACGAATAATCGTACTTTATTTATTAGACTGTATACAGAATGGCTTTCCAATTCCTTTTTAAGACATGTTACGCAATCTGTCAAACCTGTAAATACTTTCACATGCCAAGAGCATGATGAAACGAGCTTAGCTGTACAGAACTTAATTAACCTAGGCATTCAGTGAAAGCATCACTGGATGCCAACAGACTAATGATCAGTTTTTATCAAAGATTTTCTGACTCCTAAATCGAATGGTGGCTATAGATTCATACTGAATCTGAAAGGGCTCAATAAATTTGTAACTAAGTCCCATTTTAAAATGGAAGACTAGAACTGCTTCTAAATTAATCCCTAAAAACGGGTTTATGGCTACCATTGACAAGATTCGAGCATAACAATGTTACTTACGAGTTTTGTTCCCGATTAGTCTATGGACTTTCCGTGGCGCCCAGAACCTTCACCAAAATTATGAAAGAAGTCGTAACTTACCTAAAAACAAGGCCTAACTTCTATTATATACCGGGGTGGCATTTTGTGTATTGGAAGGGACCTTAACGAATGTAAACATAATGGGAGGGAGACTCTCCGGTTTCTCGAGTGCCTACGATTTGTGGTAAACTATACCAAAAGCTCGATACAATCCCAAAATTACCAACAATGCTGTAAATTCTTAGGTTTTGTTTACAATTCAATTATCATGTCTATATCCCTTCTTATGCAGGGTATGCGCACTTTTTAAGAGTTCTTACCACTGCATGCCCGACAGCTAGATACAGCTGGTTGTACACGAAGTTGTTAGAAAGATATAAATTCCGAGCTATTCAGGAATACGATGTCTATGATCAAAAGTAAAACTTCCTCGCGAAATTTTACCTGACTTATTTTGGTGGACTAATAATATTATTTATAACGTCTTGTCATTTTGGAATCACGAAATTCGATGCAGAAATATCTATAGATCCGTTCCGATCAGGATGAGGTACAGTTTGTGACGGAGTGTGTGCAAACGGAGCATGGGAAGAGCAAGAATTAGCATTCCATATTAATTACTTAGAGCTTGCTCGCTCTTAGGATTAAAATGTTTTGCGCGAAATAAATCAAACTGTGCTCTGTTGTTCCGCATCGACAACACTACCGCGATAAGCTATATTAATCGAATGGGAGACATCCAGTTTCCCCACTTAAATAGCTTACCTAGATCTATTTGGCAGTGGTGTGAAGAACGAGACATATGGTTATTCGATTCGTACATTAACACTAAGAATAATGTAGAAGCAGACAGAGAATCCAGAAGGCTAAATCCTGATATTTAATGAAATTTAAGTATTGCAGCCTTTGAAAGAGTAAGTAAACACTTTGGTGTGCCCGAAATTGACCTCTTTGCTTCTCGTACCTCTGCCAAATGTGAAATATATATTTCGTGGAAGCCAGACTCGGACGCTCTTACCGTCGTCGCATTCACTATTAGCTGGTATTTATAATAAATATTTTTAAGCGTTTCCACCACTCGCACTCGTACTAAAGTGTTTACATAAGATTATAAATGACAACGCCACAGGAATAGTAGTATTTCCCTAATGGCCATCCCAACCGTGGTTTCCGCTTTTGTTGAGATTAGTAAAAGTATCTAATCTCATGTTAGCGTCAATTTCAAACACTTTACAACAGTACAACGTGTGTTAAATACAAGTTGTGCTGGAAATTTAGCATAGATAATATAGATATTCAATTTCTATAAGGGCTTCATTTCTGCTGTTATTTTATTTCTAACGCACGAATTTAATAAAGGATCGTCGTATGGCTCATTAAATAATCATAGGTCAGCACCCTCGCTCCTACGGGGGAGTAGTATCAGCTCAGATGACCAAAGTAAAGGATTACCGAAAGGTGTTTACAAATTAAAGCCCGTAACTCCTAAATATAGCCATACCTGGGATCCTCAAGTGGTATTAAATCATATAACAACATGGTACCCTAATAGAGAAATTTCATTGGAAAAACTAACAAAGAATCTGGCGATTTTGTTAGCAATATGTCCTGCCCACAGGGTACAAACACTGTCACTTATTAAGTGGAATAATATTAAGTCATGCCCAAATTGTATTAAAGTAATTTTTGATGATATAGTTAAGACTTCAGGTGTAGGTCGTCTACAACCGATTTTGTGCCTTCCATATTTTGAAGATACCTAATAGAAATATTTGCCCGGTGACTGTTATAATGATGTTTTAGGACTGAAAAAGCTCACAACATATTTTGTTGACTTTCAAAAGTCCCCATAAAAATGCATCTGCTCAATCCATTAGCCGGGGTGCATTACGCGAGTGCTTGGCGAAAGCGGTAAAGACATGGCGGCGTTCAGCGCTCACAGCACGCGCCACGCCGCCACGTCAGCTGCACACCGGTCAGGCATTTCTTTAGATGCTATCCGGAAGGCAGCAGGCTGGTCGAGAACATCGAAAACTTTGGCTCGTTTCTACCATCGTCAATTAATCGACGAAGGTCATTGTGCCAGATCAATCTGCCTTTTGTATAGGTAGAATTATGTGAAGTTACAATTGTACTCTTTGATTAATAATTGGGAGTATCTAAGATTGTTGTCAAAACATAATTATTGCATTTCATGATTATGATGTTTTACAATTACAAAGGGCAGCAAAACTTTCAACTCTAAACATCTACATGTGTGTTATATCTGAAGAATGAAGCTTCGAAATATAATAGAAGATCAAACGAGCTTCGCAAGCGAAGTTCGATCGATATTATATGAGTAAGCTTCATAATAATATTAAATAGGATGATCAATATGACGTATAACTATAAGACACCCCGATGCGACGCCATTATCTTTAACATTTTGTTTGCAGAGAGCGAGATCCCCGAGGTGACGGAGGAGCAAGTGCTGAAGGGACTTACCCTCGACAAGCGGATTAAATTCGTCACAAGGTATGCGTCTTTATCTATTTTTAACAAGACTTCGAAACAAGGGAATTGTTTCAGTATGTTTCCAACTCCGGTAAGGGCCTGTCCATAAATTACGTCCTTAAGTATGGGTGTGTCTTCTCCTTTTTAACCCCCGACGAAAAAAGAGGAGTGTTATATGTTTAACGTTTCTGTCTGTGGTATCGTAGCTCCCAAGCGGATGGGCCGATTTGAATGCAGTTTTTTTTGTCATAGATAATTTTATCCTGGGTGTTCTTAGCCATGTTTCAGTCTGTTCAGCCGTTTTTGAGATATTGGACTTTGAAATGAAAATATCGGGGGTTTTTCAACTTTTCTAAGTTGTGGTTAATACCCTCCTGCAGATTGATCTATTGTGAAAAAATCAGCTTTCTAGCTTCAACGGTTTGGGCTGATGGGCGGTGATTTAAGAGTCCGCAGTAAGCTCGGCCGAATTTCACCTTCCCATACAAACGTAGTTACGCTCTCATTTTAAATCTTAAGGGCGGGTTGCATCGACTTACGATTACAGACCGGTCAACGTTAAATATGGCGCTGACAGCTGTCAGTCCATAGAAACTTGTCAAACGTTCCATACATTCAGATTTTAACGAACACCGCTTACGATTGCAGACGATTTGGTGCAACCCACCCTAAGTGTTGGATTGTTACGAAACTTTGCATATACAATGACAAAAGGTATATCTATGTCTGTAATTAGTTTATATGGTTCTAGTTTATATAATAAACAAAATACAGGAAAAACAAGTTTTGTTTGAAAAACTTAAATTCGCTGTATATTTTTTACTATGGTATCTGTAGCTACATGACCTAATTACAGACATAGATATACCTCATGTCACTGTACATGCAAAGTTTCGTTACAATCTAACGCGTATCTAGTTTTAAAAAGAGAGCGTAACTGCGTTTGTATGGAGAATCGAGCTTACTGCGGACTCTTAAGCGAGTGAGTCAGTCAACACTTGAAGGTTTATATGGATGGATGAATGAATGTAATGTTCCCAGGTTCACCGTGGAGCAGGAGCTGGACGGGCCCGAGGCGTGCCTGGTGCCGGGGTTCGCGCTGCTCGCGCGGGCGGAGCTCGTGGACGGCCCGCGCAGGCCCGGCGAGCTCGCTGACTGCGAGGTCAGTACCTTGAGCAGGAGCTGGACGGGCCCGAGGCGTGCCTGGTGCCGGGGTTCGCGCTGCTCGCGCGGGCGGAGCTCGTGGACGGCCCGCGCAGGCCCGGCGAGCTCGCTGACTGCGAGGTCAGTACCTTGAGCAGGAGCTGGACGGGCCCGAGGCGTGCCTGGTGCCGGGGTTCGCGCTGCTCGCGCGGGCGGAGCTCGTGGACGGCCCGCGCAGGCCCGGCGAGCTCGCTGACTGCGAGGTCAGTACCTTGAGCAGGAGCTGGACGGGCCCGAGGCGTGCCTGGTGCCGGGGTTCGCGCTGCTCGCGCGGGCGGAGCTCGTGGACGGCCCGCGCAGGCCCGGCGAGCTCGCTGACTGCGAGGTCAGTACCTTGAGCAGGAGCTGGACGGGCCCGAGGCGTGCCTGGTGCCGGGGTTCGCGCTGCTCGCGCGGGCGGAGCTCGTGGACGGCCCGCGCAGGCCCGGCGAGCTCGCTGACTGCGAGGTCAGTACCTTGAGCAGGAGCTGGACGGGCCCGAGGCGTGCCTGGTGCCGGGGTTCGCGCTGCTCGCGCGGGCGGAGCTCGTGGACGGCCCGCGCAGGCCCGGCGAGCTCGCTGACTGCGAGGTCAGTACCTTGAGCAGGAGCTGGACGGGCCCGAGGCGTGCCTGGTGCCGGGGTTCGCGCTGCTCGCGCGGGCGGAGCTCGTGGACGGCCCGCGCAGGCCCGGCGAGCTCGCTGACTGCGAGGTCAGTACCTTGAGCAGGAGCTGGACGGGCCCGAGGCGTGCCTGGTGCCGGGGTTCGCGCTGCTCGCGCGGGCGGAGCTCGTGGACGGCCCGCGCAGGCCCGGCGAGCTCGCTGACTGCGAGGTCAGTACCTTGAGCAGGAGCTGGACGGGCCCGAGGCGTGCCTGGTGCCGGGGTTCGCGCTGCTCGCGCGGGCGGAGCTCGTGGACGGCCCGCGCAGGCCCGGCGAGCTCGCTGACTGCGAGGTCAGTACCTTGAGCAGGAGCTGGACGGGCCCGAGGCGTGCCTGGTGCCGGGGTTCGCGCTGCTCGCGCGGGCGGAGCTCGTGGACGGCCCGCGCAGGCCCGGCGAGCTCGCTGACTGCGAGGTCAGTACCTTGAGCAGGAGCTGGACGGGCCCGAGGCGTGCCTGGTGCCGGGGTTCGCGCTGCTCGCGCGGGCGGAGCTCGTGGACGGCCCGCGCAGGCCCGGCGAGCTCGCTGACTGCGAGGTCAGTACCTTGAGCAGGAGCTGGACGGGCCCGAGGCGTGCCTGGTGCCGGGGTTCGCGCTGCTCGCGCGGGCGGAGCTCGTGGACGGCCCGCGCAGGCCCGGCGAGCTCGCTGACTGCGAGGTCAGTACCTTGAGCAGGAGCTGGACGGGCCCGAGGCGTGCCTGGTGCCGGGGTTCGCGCTGCTCGCGCGGGCGGAGCTCGTGGACGGCCCGCGCAGGCCCGGCGAGCTCGCTGACTGCGAGGTCAGTACCTTGAGCAGGAGCTGGACGGGCCCGAGGCGTGCCTGGTGCCGGGGTTCGCGCTGCTCGCGCGGGCGGAGCTCGTGGACGGCCCGCGCAGGCCCGGCGAGCTCGCTGACTGCGAGGTCAGTACCTTGAGCAGGAGCTGGACGGGCCCGAGGCGTGCCTGGTGCCGGGGTTCGCGCTGCTCGCGCGGGCGGAGCTCGTGGACGGCCCGCGCAGGCCCGGCGAGCTCGCTGACTGCGAGGTCAGTACCTTGAGCAGGAGCTGGACGGGCCCGAGGCGTGCCTGGTGCCGGGGTTCGCGCTGCTCGCGCGGGCGGAGCTCGTGGACGGCCCGCGCAGGCCCGGCGAGCTCGCTGACTGCGAGGTCAGTACCTTGAGCAGGAGCTGGACGGGCCCGAGGCGTGCCTGGTGCCGGGGTTCGCGCTGCTCGCGCGGGCGGAGCTCGTGGACGGCCCGCGCAGGCCCGGCGAGCTCGCTGACTGCGAGGTCAGTACCTTGAGCAGGAGCTGGACGGGCCCGAGGCGTGCCTGGTGCCGGGGTTCGCGCTGCTCGCGCGGGCGGAGCTCGTGGACGGCCCGCGCAGGCCCGGCGAGCTCGCTGACTGCGAGGTCAGTACCTTGAGCAGGAGCTGGACGGGCCCGAGGCGTGCCTGGTGCCGGGGTTCGCGCTGCTCGCGCGGGCGGAGCTCGTGGACGGCCCGCGCAGGCCCGGCGAGCTCGCTGACTGCGAGGTCAGTACCTTGAGCAGGAGCTGGACGGGCCCGAGGCGTGCCTGGTGCCGGGGTTCGCGCTGCTCGCGCGGGCGGAGCTCGTGGACGGCCCGCGCAGGCCCGGCGAGCTCGCTGACTGCGAGGTCAGTACCTTGAGCAGGAGCTGGACGGGCCCGAGGCGTGCCTGGTGCCGGGGTTCGCGCTGCTCGCGCGGGCGGAGCTCGTGGACGGCCCGCGCAGGCCCGGCGAGCTCGCTGACTGCGAGGTCAGTACCTTGAGCAGGAGCTGGACGGGCCCGAGGCGTGCCTGGTGCCGGGGTTCGCGCTGCTCGCGCGGGCGGAGCTCGTGGACGGCCCGCGCAGGCCCGGCGAGCTCGCTGACTGCGAGGTCAGTACCTTGAGCAGGAGCTGGACGGGCCCGAGGCGTGCCTGGTGCCGGGGTTCGCGCTGCTCGCGCGGGCGGAGCTCGTGGACGGCCCGCGCAGGCCCGGCGAGCTCGCTGACTGCGAGGTCAGTACCTTGAGCAGGAGCTGGACGGGCCCGAGGCGTGCCTGGTGCCGGGGTTCGCGCTGCTCGCGCGGGCGGAGCTCGTGGACGGCCCGCGCAGGCCCGGCGAGCTCGCTGACTGCGAGGTCAGTACCTTGAGCAGGAGCTGGACGGGCCCGAGGCGTGCCTGGTGCCGGGGTTCGCGCTGCTCGCGCGGGCGGAGCTCGTGGACGGCCCGCGCAGGCCCGGCGAGCTCGCTGACTGCGAGGTCAGTACCTTGAGCAGGAGCTGGACGGGCCCGAGGCGTGCCTGGTGCCGGGGTTCGCGCTGCTCGCGCGGGCGGAGCTCGTGGACGGCCCGCGCAGGCCCGGCGAGCTCGCTGACTGCGAGGTCAGTACCTTGAGCAGGAGCTGGACGGGCCCGAGGCGTGCCTGGTGCCGGGGTTCGCGCTGCTCGCGCGGGCGGAGCTCGTGGACGGCCCGCGCAGGCCCGGCGAGCTCGCTGACTGCGAGGTCAGTACCTTGAGCAGGAGCTGGACGGGCCCGAGGCGTGCCTGGTGCCGGGGTTCGCGCTGCTCGCGCGGGCGGAGCTCGTGGACGGCCCGCGCAGGCCCGGCGAGCTCGCTGACTGCGAGGTCAGTACCTTGAGCAGGAGCTGGACGGGCCCGAGGCGTGCCTGGTGCCGGGGTTCGCGCTGCTCGCGCGGGCGGAGCTCGTGGACGGCCCGCGCAGGCCCGGCGAGCTCGCTGACTGCGAGGTCAGTACCTTGAGCAGGAGCTGGACGGGCCCGAGGCGTGCCTGGTGCCGGGGTTCGCGCTGCTCGCGCGGGCGGAGCTCGTGGACGGCCCGCGCAGGCCCGGCGAGCTCGCTGACTGCGAGGTCAGTACCTTGAGCAGGAGCTGGACGGGCCCGAGGCGTGCCTGGTGCCGGGGTTCGCGCTGCTCGCGCGGGCGGAGCTCGTGGACGGCCCGCGCAGGCCCGGCGAGCTCGCTGACTGCGAGGTCAGTACCTTTTTTTGTTTTTCGTGGGGAAATGCCTTTACGCATCCGGCCTGGTTGGGGAACCAGAACGGTATGACGGACTCCCGGGAACCGCCCGGACTACCGTCTAAAACCCCACGGTGCTCTGCGCGCTGGTTTTTGGCGGAGCCACGGGAACGCTCGCGCACACTTCCGCGACTCCACCAGCAGCTGTCCCTAGATGAGACCCATCGCTGGAGGGGAGGAGAGGTTTACTAGTCCCCCAGAATAACATTTTTCAGGGGCATGTCCCCGACACGCCCTCCAACGCGAAGACCTTTTATTCTCTTTATTTATTTATTTGAGTCAGGCAACAAGGCCCATATTTACAAATACCTTACAGACTAACATACATATCAATATACAAAACTTATAACATAACACAAATACACGTTAAGACGGCGACGCGCGACGCAAGTTCTGGGTGTCAAATAACCGGCCTCGAAATCGCCGGAAAACTACATCCTTCGGCCAGATCTCCTCCTTCATGAAGGTCGATAGCTTGTCAGTTGGTACTCTCACCACATATGAATTGAAACTCGGTTTGTGGCGGGACTCCAACCTCTCAACCCTCAGGATGAGCTTGGTCTTCAAACCTTTGGCACACATACACATGCGCGGGAGAGGCAGCGTGCGAGCGAAGAGCCGACAAGAGTTCATGATCCCGACCGTTTATAACGAATTTAACTAGTTAAGAGAAGATAATAAATGTAGTTTAAGGGCGGGTTGCACCGACTTACGATTACAGACCGACCAACGTTAAATATGGCGCTGACAGCTGTCAATCCATATAAACTTGTCAAACATTCCATACATTCAAATTTTAACGAACACCTAGTATGTTTAGTCAGATTTATATTTGTGTTTAAGTAGTAAGTAACTTAGGTGCATTATATACCTGTGAAAAATGAGCGCGGTCTCGCCAACAAACTGTTCCGTTATTCAAAATGGCGTCGGCCACGATGACAGCCGCGGCTACGTTTATCGTAATTCAGCAAATTATTACCAAAAAGAAGAGAAGATCGCCTCGATGGTGGATAAAACAGTTGTACAAAAACCGTAATTCATGGTACACATTTACTTTGTCACCAAATTACATGGTTCTGTCCGCGGCGAGCTCGGATGCACGTCCAAGTTACGCGCGGCACGCACACTGGGGCGCCTTTGAGCACGAACATGTGTCCATGTTCCCAAGACTTGGCGTAGACACTAGTTTTTACAAAAGCGGCTGACATCTGAGCGTCCAACCCAGTGGGAGAACTAGACCTTTTTAGTATTAGGCCGATTTTCTCACGATGTTTTCCTTCACGGAAAAGCTGTAAAAAAATATGAAATTATCGTACATCTTTGTTTTTAAACCCAGTGCGAGTCATGCGCACATCATAAGAATGAGACTAAGCCAAGCGTTTTTTTTTAATTGACCTGACTTTAAAAAAAAAGGAGATATTCCAAATCCGCGGGAGAGCAGCACCGTTGTCAAAGCAGAGCCATCTATCAATGAGACCTCCTGCAAAACTGTTAACAATTGCATTTCGAAATGGGAATGTGATAAGCGATGCAGGTAAATTGATATTTCGTATTTACTATCGCGCGTTCAGTGGCGCGTGAGATCGCAAGCGGAATTACAAGATAAACGTACCACACACTAACCGGCACGGGTTTAATACGACATTTCACATTTCCCTCTGATTGCAGTGTAAAGGTGGTCCTTTAGTCGAGTGTCTGCTTAAACTGGCACGTTTAGAATATTTAAATTTAGAATTAATGCCGTCTCTGTCACAGACAGGAACAAATGACTGTTTAATTATTGTAATCGCGGTCGTCGCTACAGGACGCTGTTCGTTAAACCTTGATAAATATTGTAACAGTTTTGATCAACACATTTTGAGAAGGTTTAATTCCCGGCCATGGGTGAGTCGTTTTTATTTGCAAGCTTTATATTAACTTGACTTGTATGTAAGTCTAAATATGAATATATAAGTAACTATGTAAGTAAGTGGTCCGGCAAAATTTGCAATCCATTTTTCAGTCTTTTGCCGATGTCGGATTGAGCTGAAATTTTAGGTATTAGTATAGTTTGGGTGACAATTCAATATTATGGTACAGTCAAGTGTAAAAATATGGGTGCATACAACTTACCCATAAATATCTCCCATAACTCTTATGTCAGCGGATTAAGGTTTTGGTACTTATTTATGAGAGGATGTTATCGATACATATTTTTGCACTTGACTGTACCATCGAGCTGATCTGATGATGGAGACAGGTGGCCATGGGTATTCAGTATTTAGCCGACGTAAAGTTTAGGCTCGTCAGAATGGTCTCAATGAGTAAGTTGATGATGGTATACAGAAAAGTACAGTCGGCAATAAAAGTTTGTACCAAAACAGAAACTTATCTTAAAATGTTTTAATGCAGTTTTTTTTTTCTTAAATCGATCTCGTCACTTCTAAGAAAAAAAATCCGCATCTCGTTACTTTTTTTTATACAACGACGGTGGCAAGTAAGGGTACGGCCCGCCTGATGGTAAGCGGACACCGCAGCCTATAGACGCATGCAACTCCAAACGAGTAACATGGGCGTTGCCGACCCTTGATATTTTTGAGGATTCGTTTGTAGCTGAAGGAACAAATTCCCTCTCACTTTCATATTTTCTTACTGCCCCGTTTGAATAACACACCGTATATTAGAATCTCGGCTAATCTCGGTCTCTGTACAGGTGATCCTGATGGTCGGCATGCCCGGCGCGGGCAAGACCCACTGGGTAACTGCCCACATCGCCGCTCACCCCGAGAAGCGGTACAACGTGCTCTCCACCACCGCTCTCTTCGACCGTATGCAGGTATGTACATACACAACATGTACACACACAATACACACACGCAGATGATTTGGCGACATCAATAATTTCATTCGCCGTAATAGTGTTTCTTCGATTAGATGTGCTCTGCACGGTTATCTCAAGTCGGCGCGCGAGCTATCTCGATTTTACTCGCACTATCCGTCTCTCTCTTATTAGAAAACTTAGAAAGAGGTAAGATCAACCGGAGCAAATGCGTCTATTGGGTAAATGCGTTTTTTGAAGATTTCTTCGAAACGCAACATTTTAGAACTGTTACTACCCCCGATGTACAAGTATTAAAACTTTCAATTTAGACGATTGTAATATTTCTAAAATGTTCATTTTCGGAGATATCTTCAAAAGACGCATTTACCCTGTAGATGCATTTGCCCCGGTTGACCTTATGGTGGGAGTAAAAGCAAGAGAGCTCGCGCGCCTTCTTGTGATAGCCGTGCTGTGATCCATTTTCAATTTCACTGTTTTTGATGCGTGCAGTTTGTCGTTAGAGCAATTTTGTTATAGCTGGCATAATGTTTTTTATTTACTAGCATATAAGAAGTACTATCAACAGTTTATACAATCTTTGTAAATTGGATTGTTAAACCACTCTGCCAGACACTGAAATGACCCCAGATCTTGTCTTATATTTTACCCGTGCTACATTTTTATCTTAATTTTTAAGCGATTTTTAGATGCGTGATTTCCTGCAGTGTCTGATATCAAAAGAGAAGCAGAAATTATGATTTCGACCTTTGAGAGTATGCATGGGTCGCCAGTCTGTGCTGTGTCTTAGCTCGAGTAAGTATGTGTTGTGTTAAGACCAAAGACATCTCCTCGTCGCTACAAGACATTACTATACGTCCTTACTAATGGATAGAAGGAGCTACTGTTTGAAATGAGCAAACCTTTGTATAGACACCACGCAATTGCAATGTGATTGCAAAAGCCCGCCGGTGAGTGATAGTTGAAAGTCGAGCGAGAGGTAAACCTGCGCGTTTTACACACATTGATATGTGGACGGTATTGTTACACTCACTAATACGTAAAACTCTTTTACGTCACAACTGGCCATAATGCGAGTTTTACTGCACGCTGCGCGTACGGGAAAACTCGCATTGTGGCCAGGTGAAGACGTAAAATTTTGTACGCAACACGGGCGTAATTCGTAAAGCCCCAGAGCGCATATTTATGGCCCTCACTTTCGGTTCGGGCCACAAACACCTGCGATCTGGGGCATTCACGAATTCACCGCCCTAGTTACGTAATGTACTATTAAAATAGTGTTTGCTCTACCCCTTGTGTCAAACTGGCCCATGAAGCAAGCTTCGTGAAGCGGACGTTTGTGGGCGATTCTACAGTGGATTTTAGTATATATTAATGTTGTAAAACTGCAAACTAATGAAACATTGATGGAGCACATAGTCGCCAGCAAAATATATTTATGTATTAGTTAAGCCCCCAACACGCATTGGGCCAGTGCGGGGACTACTGCCCGTTCCATCTAACCGTCTAGAGAAGGCCTGTTCCCAGCAGTGGGACGGACGTGTATAGGCTGATGATGATTATGATGATAATGAAGTCCTGGTCCCTCAACAATGGAGTCTTCAAGCAAGCAGCAAAACAAGAGGATGGTAATGCCGTTATTTGAGTGATGAAGCCATACCAAGTTGGAATAATATAATAAGCTATGATATCAAAACAAGGGAGAAACAAACAAACATAAAATAAACACTCACTTCAGTTTTCAATCCCTAGTTCATCTTTGGTAAGTAAGGTAATTTGTATGAAAAAATAAGGTTATTATATTGTGTCAATCGTAACTTATATAGACCTTCTAAAGTGGTAAGTATAATTTACTAATTAATAACCCTAAGATATGCGCAATAACAAGATGCTCTATACGATAAACGGCACGCCGAATTCAGATTTTGTTCAACTGTCAGTTTCGATACGACTATCCCAAATCATCACAGATCTCCAAACACATTTTCTGTTTATTCACACAAACACAAACTAATGATAATTTCTCTTCCAGCTTAAGGTTTGACTCGATATACCGAGCGAAGAAACTGTTCACACTGATACTAATGTTCGTCTGTATTTTCAACAGGGTGCAAAAAGCTCAACATTTAAAAAATATAATAAAAAAACCGACCTCTAGAGGTCTTTATTCGTTTAGAGAATAGGCATGTGCCATTAGCAACGAACGCCGCCTGAATATTGATACCAGTGGGTCGCCGGCCGAAGAGGATTCTTTACGTATCTACTCAACGGACGTCCCTGGTATCAAAGCAAATTATACTCTATATCTATAGCTTTAAGATAGGTTTAAGCTCCGTGCGCCGGCCGCGATCCGTCCCTATACAAGTATTGTGTGCAGGTGGACTGCAAACCGTTCCGATCTACGTGCGAGGGCCGCTGGGACGCCATGCTGTCCAAAGGCGCTAAATGCGTGCTTAAGTTATTGGAATTCGCCCACGGACGCAGGCGCAATTACATCCTGGACCAGGTGAGAACACACACAAAATTCAACGTGAAACAACTTGATTTCCGCAGCGACCTAATTCAGGAACAATCGAGATCTAACTACGATGCCCTTTAGAAATTAATTAAGGATTATACATGAGCTTTGCGATTTGTTGTTATACTTGTAGCGACGGCAACTTACTCCCGCTGAAGGTACGTCCTAATATAAGATAGACGTAAGCACTAAGCGTGTATACTGCTCCCCTGTCGCTAGTGGACGGGAGCCGTGTTAACGATTGCCCGTAAAGGCCTTACTGAACGCAACGCGGATCTCTATTGAGCTTGTTTTAGGTTGCCTAAGGCGATTATACTATAATGAGAAATGTTTTCATCCACATCATCGGCGGGCGTCAATAAACGGTATGCGGTTTCGATATCGCGATAACAGACGAACGTATACCCGTCGGCGCAGCGACGCAAGCTGCGGGAATTCGACGGATACCGGCGCGTGGCAGTCGTGGTGGTTCCCGCGGCAGAAACGTTCGCGGAACGCAGCGCCAAGCGCGAACAGGCCCATGGCAAGGAGGTGCCCGACGGAGCCGTCGTGGACATGAAAGGTAACTCGACACCACGCCCGACCCGCCGCGCCGCTACCGCACCTGCCACGCACTAATAACGCGTCTCTCTCTTGTAGCCAACTTCACGCTGCCGGAGAAAAGCTCGTGGATCGACGAGGTGATCTATCCGGAGCTAAACGAAGAGGAGGCCAAGAAGGTTCTGGAAGCGTTTCACAAGGAGGCGAAGGCGGCCGGAGTGGTGAAGGAGAGAGAGAAGAGGGACCGCTCGGCGAACCGCGACGCGCCGCCGAACAAGCGGCCGCGGTCCAACGACCGCAGGCCGCCCCGCGGCCGCGACGATCGCAGGAAGGACTTCAGTCGCGATCGGGGTGAGTCCGCTACTATACTATCACTACTTCATCTATTGGTTTAAACTCACGATTCTCACACATTACATACATACATACATACATTCACGCCTTTATTCCCAAAAGGGGTAGGCAGAGCACATGAAACGTATGTTCCAGCGCCACTTTTAGCATAAATGTGGGTATAAAGGATCGACTAAATGTGATATTGCAGTGATAGCTAGCCCATCGCCCACAACACACTTCAACCCTGGTCCCTTAGTCGACTTTTAAACACCCACGGGGGTGAAATTCTAACCCGACACCACAAATTCTTGTTACTTTGTTTTTTTCCGAATTTCCTTGTTTAGAATCAAGCCGTTTAAGCCGAATCCACAGATAACCTCCTATAGATAGAGCCTATAAGCGATTTAGTTCTATGCAAAGGTCACCACAGTTGGCGGCAAGTGCGGGTTGCGGGGAGGTCGGTAACGGCGCTGCGATTGGCTGTTTCGAAAACAGCGCGCTTTGTCACGTCATGGCGCCCGAAGCGTAGTGATGGGGTGCGTTGGTCGTTAACAGTTTTTAGCGGTGCCGCAAATAATTGTAAGTAGAATATTTTACACGGCGTAGGTACCTGTTGCCAAGGTTAAAATTTTTGAACGGCTGTCACTTTTATATTATTATCATGTTTCGTTCATCGATTATTTAGATCACCAATAACATAAAAAAGTATGTTAATCATATCGAGTTTAGTCATATAAAATAATTATTTCTAGGTATTTTACAACATTTACTGCATTATCGTGTTTATGTAGGACAAGAAGCCTTCGTTCCGTTCGTATTTATATACTTACTAGGAAAGGACGAGTGCGAATGTGCTAGCTAGGCTGATGTATGATATTTTGAGATTGGTATAGCTTGGTAAGGAAGACAAATAAAAACGATGTCATAAAAAAGAACATATATTTATTCAATGTGATAAAATTATTTGGTTGATATTATGTGATGATGTGAATCCTCATCACTATTAGAAAAAACCCAAATGCCATGGCTCCATTACTAACCACCTCCAAGATCCCTCACACGTCGTCGAAGTCCAGCATGAAGTTCATCTCGTAACACTAGTCCTAACCTAATTGCTCTCGAAGACGGTTCGAAAAAACCCAAATGCCATGGCTCCATCACTAACCACCTTCAAGATCCCTCACACGTCGTCGAAGTCCAGCATGAGGTCCATCTCGTAACACTAGTCCTAACCTAATTGCTCTCGAAGACGATTCGAAAAAACCCAAATGCCATGACTCCATCACTAACCACCTCCAAGATCCCTCACGCGTCGTCGAAGTCCAGCATAAGGTCCACCTCGTAACACTAGTCCTAACCTAATTGCTCTCGAACCACCTTCAAGATCCCTCACACGTCGTCGAAGTCCAGCATGAGGTCCATCTCGTAACACTAGTCCTAACCTAATTGCTCTCGACCAATGTATTCATTAATAAATTCTAATTCATTCTACTTTTTTAGCAATAGCTAAACTTCGACACTACATACTCGCATTATTCTACAATACTCTAAATTACCCAATAAATAAAATAAAACTACTTAAACCAACAAAAAATTTCCAGCACGACTATCATGCGATGGCGAGCTTTCTCGAATTTTCTCGCACTATCCGTCTCTTTCTTATTAGAACACACAAGAGGTGCGAGAAAAATCGGGAGTATGTCGCAGCCGCATGATAGACGTGCTGTATGTACTACAATTATATATTCCGTTTATTAGGAAGTTCGCTCTATTTTGGAAGCTATAAAATAGCGCGAGATAGTAATTTACTACGTCTCCCTCTACCTCATAGCTTGTAAGATGGTTGCAGTCCGCCACGCTGCCTTCTTGGTGCAGTTTAAACCTCTTTAGTACATCGTATACATTATCTATGAGTTCTAACAAAATAATTTTGACAATGGCTCTACATATAATATTTAGTGAAATTTCATATTAAACAATCGTGTTTCCTTAAATGAATCTGAATCGGTAAAATTCGAAAACATTCACTAGCCCATCACTAGAGTGTCACGTGCTTTCGTGAGAAAGGAACAGTATATTGCCATTTCCATTTGATGAAAAGGGACATGCATACTTCACTACTTCTTATAGACCAGTGTAAAATGAACTCCGCGTGACAGAATGAAATTTACATTTATGTGATAAATTTAACTTACCTGTGAAATGTTATTCCATCGGTTGTAAAATTAGACGTTCGGGAGTTTTTCCCACACCACTTCACACAGCAATAACTCATTTTTTCAGCGCAAAAACAATTTTAATTTGTTGGTTATTTGACGCACGTATAGATCGCGTCCCCGGTCGCAACTGACAATATGGCGCGGGGCAGCGGGGGGTTATCAGTGCTAGAACATATATGCGTGGTGACGTCGCCCTATAGGCTCTATCTATAGGAGGTTATCTGTGGCCGAATCCCATAGAAAAAGGCTAGTGATAGGGACAGATCTATGATGGCGCCATCTAATCAAACATTTGACAATTGCCAAACCCATTAACTTATTTATTTACCTCACTGAGGTCTCCCGGCATTTCGGATGTGTTGTAACATCCATGGTCACAGGACAACTGGCTTGAGCGGGTACCAACATCTTCCTGCTGCGCGGGTTTTCCGAACTATCCGCATTTGGTCTTTATTAACCACTTGTACACTAAGGTTGTCACCCGGCCGACACACAACCCTATAAATGTCCGGTGATATAACGGACGATGGTTTTCGACGCTGGAATTTACTTATGGTAGGATTCCACGAAGATGAAATCTTAAAACCGTCCTCCCGGTTGAAATTACGATGTTTTCTGATTTCAACGGCTTCACGTATTTTTCTACTATAGAAATGACGTTCCGTAGACGCTCCATATACTTCGTCTAACCACAGATCAAAGAATACAAGTCTCAACTTTCGCGACGCGTGATGCCGCCATCTAGAGACAATACCCAATAATAGGTAGCAAACTTGAAAGCTCACACGTACAGTACGAGTTACATAGATTTACTATCAGTTTTATTGCATTACTTTTATTTTATGTGGGGAAGGATGTCTGTGATATAATTAAGGTACGTTGAATGTAAAGGTGTATAAATCATTCTATCTGCACGATTACTGGGGAAATGTTTCGCTCGGTACCTGTGTCGCCATCTATGAGTTATTTTTAGTAACAATTATACATTGTTCTAGTTGGGAGGCCATGGTCTAACCGACGTTTGACGATTTTACCATCGACAGTCAAGTATGAGGAAGGAATCGACGATAAAGACCGCATTATGACAATAGCTTTTGCCTTCGTCTTCGTCCGCGTAGAACTCGTTTATATCGTGCCTCCATACAAACTTCTGCATCTTCTTAGTGGATGACTTTTGCCATGTCCTTCCTCGGGATTAAAACTATCTCGATACCAAATTTCATCTCAATCGGTTCAGCGGTTTAGCGTGAAAAGATAAGACGGACCGAGTTACTTTCTCATAATATTAAGTATAAATTGTTTGGTGAGGTAGGGCACATTGAAATGACATCCCGCTCGAATTTGGAGCAACCCAACTAGAGAGGTACCTCCGCCTTACGGAAGACCACAGCCATAATAACACTACTACTCGCTCTGTACTAGTGTTGTGTTCCTGGAGGTGAGCGAGGTCGCCAGAGCTCCCGAGGATGTGTTGTAGCGAGCGAATTTGTTCCTTCAGCTGTCAATACGGCGAATCCTCAAACATATCAAGGATCGGCAACGTCCATGTTACTCCTTTGGAGGTACATGCATCTATAGGCGGCGGTGTCCGCTTACCATCAGGCGGGCCGTACGTTTTTTTGCCACCGTCGTTGCATAAAAAAATAATATTTGGATCATGAATACAGTATTGTATTGTATTCGTTTATTGCCTCATGTGGTTTACAATGATCTTACAGGTTAATACAGTTCGCAACATGAACCCTGCTAGGGCACAGCAATTGTAACTTATAAACTAGGTACTTATATAATATTATTTAGTGGCATACAAAATTAATTATTAATTCCTAGCGGCAATTACATTATATCATTATGATACAGAAATTAAAAACATACATTATTACAATTAAATTACATTTAAAATACAATTAATCAAATACAATATTATAAAAAAAAGTAAAGTAAAGATCAGGGTGTCCTCAAGTGCCTTTACCGCCACGATTAACTGGCCATACTGAACAGTAAGAATTATATGATTTCATCATCATGCTATATTCGTGGCAGGACAGAAATATGGATGAGAGTGAATGCGTTGTTAATTTTCGGTTGCCTACCGCTGAATGGGGAATTCACAGTATACAACTTTGTCAATTTTCGTTGTTATATCCAGGATTCCCAACGATGTTTTCCTTCACAGAAAAGAGTATATTTATATCATTTGATGTGTATCAATAGATCTATTCCTATTGAAATTAATATATGGAACATCAATAAATGAAGAAATATGTCGGAAGCTGTTTGCAAAATATATTTTGTCAAGGTTCAAGTAAAATCGGTGTACTTATACCTTGCAGCTAAATCCGGATATTCATGGATGCAACTGGTATCTGGAATACACCACACTCGAAATGTAAATAGTGTGAAAGATTGATGATAAATAATTTGCACCCACACACTTTAGTTACACAATTTCTTCAAGGATTGCAAATTATATTTCCTCAACTATACAATTGTTTCACAAGCTGAATACCTATATAGAACACCACTCTACACAATGTGTATGCAGTGTGGGGGTCAGATATATTTAGTGAAATTCTTTTGCTGCAAATTGTACACATGTTAAGTTTGTCTGTATCTGTGCAAAAATTTAAAGTAATTTGATTGTACAGAGGACCGCTGGGGCGGTGGCGGTGGCGGTGGCGGCGGGGGCGGAGGTGGCGGCGGCAACAGCCGCTGGGGCCCGGGCGGCCGCGGTGGCGGTGGCGGTGGCGGTGGCGGTGGCGGTGGCGGCCGCTGGGGGCCGAGGGACAGGCCCGGACCGCCGCAGGGACGGTTCGACAGACCCGGTGGAGGCTGGGGAGGACGGTGAGCGATCTAACTATTTGTATACGGAACTACACTCGACACCAAAATCTAGCAAGCCAAGTTCAAGCTAACAGAATGTGGCTTACACGAACCATTTGGAGCCACTACAAAAATATTTACATAGACATGTCAAATTTACCTCATATATATTGAAACTTGCAAGATACACATGTGCTCCAAATTTCGCTTCCAAAAATCGTTATTTTTATCAAAACTTCCAGGTCAAAACTCTGATAGACCAAAACTAACCCAGTTCCCGTTGACGTAGAATGTTTAAATTTGGCATTCAGATAGGTAGTTGGATGATTACAAAGGAATAAATCAGAAACTAGTATTTTTTTGTCATTTTATTATAATTTTTCAATTAATTGATTCTATTACGAACACTTAAGTTACTTTTAGTGCCTGTTATGTAATGCTTGAAATGTAAGAATCAGCAATCAAAATTGATGACAGCTGGTCTTTATCTGAGTTTTAAGATCTTCCTACTAATAATTTCTGTACAAAAACATAACCCTCCTCTCCTTTGGTAGTGCAGCGGGACCACTTTGAGGGTACCTGCTTTCGAACAAAATAGTATCGCTGAATATACATTTAACACAGGACAAATTCTTCGTGTAAATGTACCCTTTTTTCTTTTTAAATTTTGTCAGCACTCATACCACATACTCCATGACAGCATCTAGACAGAATACAATATATTTTACGTCACACTTGGCCATAATGCGAGTTTAACTGCACGCTGCGCGTACGGGAAAACTCACATTGTGGCCAGGTGAAGACGTAAATTTTTTTACTCAACTCGGGCGGTAATTTGTAAAGCCCCAGAGCGCATATTTATGGCCCTCACCTTCGGTTCGGGCCACAAACGCCTGCGATCTGGGGCATTCACAAATTCACAGCCCTAGTTACGTAATGTACTATACTGTGATATGATGATTATGTATATAATTACTGTTAATAGCACACCTCTCATAATAAATAGCAGGTACAAAATAATAAAAAAAGACAGGATGACAACAACAGAAACTAACAGGTTGATTATCCCTCACAGAGACAACGGCGGTCCCCCGTTCAACCGCGACCGGGACGGTTTCCGCGGAGGCCGAGGCGGGCCGGGAGGCCCCGGGGGCCCGGGAGGCCCGGGAGGCCCCGGAGGCCCCGGGGGGCCCATGGGCGGGCGGCCGGACCGCGGCCCGCGCCAGGACTCGCGCTTCGGCCGCCAGCCCGACCGCGGCGGCCGGCCGCAGGACAAGCGGCCCGGCCCGCCGGGACCGCAAGGTTTGTGGAATTTACCTCTCATTACAGAAACCCACGCCCTGATTACGTTGTGCGCGGTATGACAAGAAGGCTCTTTTAATACCTAGCATAGGCTGCCTCTATCAATTCTGGTCACGGCTACGTGGATTTCCTACGTTACTCCCAGATTCCTCTGGATTGCATAGAGCAGATAGCGGTCGGTGTGAATTGCAATACCACATAATCCTGACTTCTCCCAAAAGCTTGGTACTTGGTTTGCAGGCTATCTCCGCGGGAAAAAAAAATAAGCTACTCTCAGAAATAGCCTGTGGCATATAAAACTCAAAAAACTCAAAACTCAAAATTATATTTATTCAAGTAGGCCCAGTAACAAGCACTTTCAAATCGTCAGGTAGAAACTTAATCTTAAGGTAATTACTTCGAGTAATTTATTAAACATAAAAAGTAACATTTAAATGAAATATTTATGATTTTATATAAAAAAATACTAGTCTAGAATGTTTCTAGAAAGACAATCTAATGTCAAAAAATAAATAAAACGAGAATAATTAATTAAAAACACAATGTCAAATTTTTCCAAACGGAATAAATAAATTATAAATCCAGTCAAAATTAGTCCCAAGAAGTTTTATCATTCATGTAGTCTTGTGCGCTATAATAAGCTTTAGAAATAAGTTTACGTTTCACATAGTTTTTGAATTTATTAATAGATCCAAAAAACATATATAGAGTAGTGATTAGTTGTGTTAGCTAACATTTACGTATTTATTTCCAAAAGGGGTAGGCACATGAATCGTATTTTCCAGCGCCACTTTTAGCATAAATGTGGGTACAAAAGATCGACAAAATATGATATTGCAATGATAGGTTGCTACGATAGCCAAGTGGTTCAGGCATGCGGCTGCCAAGCGGCGGTCGTGGGTTCGACCCCGGCTCGTACCAATGAGTTTTTTGGAACTTATGTACGGAATATTTACCGTTAGCTTTTCGGTGAAGGAAAACATCGTGAGGAAACCGATTTAAGGTCTAGTTTTTCCTCTGGGTTGGAAGGTCAGATTTGACAGAATTTGACTGTCGCGTCTCTTAGTTTATCTTCCGAGAAATTTATGATTAACGACTGGATCGATATTATGTCGTATCCAAGCCATATAACTTGGTAATTAACCGAAATCTAGAACGGTAGTTTAGTATATAGACTAGTCTATTGGACATGAAGGGTTAAACCAAATTCACATGTGAACTCTCGAAAACATGAAGTAATAAGTATAATGTTTGTGTTTAGGCGGCGGTGGCGGTGGCGGTGGCGGTGGCGGCGGCGGCGGCGCGGGCTCGTGGCAGCGCGGGGGCGCGGCGGGGGGGCGCGGGGGGCGCGGGGGCGGGGGCGGGGGCGGCGGCGGGGGGCCCCGGACCGACATGCAGCGCAGCGGCCCGCCTGGCAAGGTACCAGCTGTCTCATATATACCTAAACGAGCTGCCTTCCTCGCACAACCATACTGAAAAACGCAGACAAACCCGCAGGAAATATAATATAGCCTGTCACCATCCGGAAAGTCCTTTCCAACGCGCGGGCGAAAGAAAGTTTGAAATAGATCTAGTGGCTCCAGAGCTTACCCAAAAGCTGCAATCTCACCCACGTTTCCTCTTTATAATATTACTATAAACGTTTCATAGAACAACCATTCATTACATTACAATCTGCTCTTTTACTCAGCCTAGAAGTAGCATTCGTTAAAATAAGCTTTATATTCTACAGTGGACGAATGTGGACTTCAAAAATCTATAAATGCTTTGACCCGTCCTTAGTACTCTACAGTGGACGTACTTAAAACAAAGCCTTTTATGTTTCCGTCCCTCAAAGAATGCAAGAAACAAAGAGTAACTTTGATATTCAAAATTCGTGGAGTTTTCTTTAAACCCAAAATCTCACTGCACTAACAAAACCTTACACTTATTATAGAATTTTCCCTTTTTTAACAATCTCAGTACAGTTTATGTAACTAACTGTTTGGTTTCAGGACGGCCAGCAAGGCCAACAGCCAGGAAACCAGCAGCAGGGCTGGAACCAGTGGGCCAACTCGGGCTGGGGCGGGTGGAACAACTGGAACCAGCAGAACCAAGGTGATTCCATTACCTTTATGCTTTCAAGTGGAAATCCGTGATCTCTACCTAACCATCCGGGAAATGGGCGTGATTATATGTATATATGTAAAATATAAAACGGATCATTCACGTCTAAGGTCCAATAGCGCTCGACGTGAGCGCTCCCACATTCACTAGGGTAAGAAAAAGAGAAGAAGACACTTCTTCCTTGTCGTATCCTCATGGCTGAGGGTCGTGATGGCTGTGGGCGCTCTTCACCTTTCTCCAAGCTCGGTCCTGGGCTGGATGCATGCTGGCCTCAAGTGTGTTTCTAGCCACCGTGTCCGCCCAATGCTTAGACGTCCGTCATCTGCTCCTCTGCCCCGTCGTGGTGCCAGTGATAAACAGCTTTTCCAGGCTTTGCGGTCCAGACCTGACCTGATGGCCAAAGAAGCGAGGACTGTCCTTGTTTTGTTTAAATTAGAATATTAATAAATAATATAATTGGGTTTAAATTAAGTGAAAGCGGGAGCCAACTGAGACAACATACTTATACCAGGTAGAGGATGGGTTTTTTTCTGCTCAAAGGCACAGAGTGTGAAATAGTAGTAATTTATTTATACTGCGGATAATAGTCCCTTACTAGTAGGTTGTTACCAATAAAATGATTTCATTGCAGCCGCGTGGGGGAACTGGCAAAATTGGCAAAACTGGAACCAGCAGCAGGGCCAGCAGACTGCCGCCACCGGGGCCAAGGGGCAGCCGAGCCAGGCTGTGCAGGGCCAGGCTCAGGCCCAGGGCCAGGGCCAGCAGACCACGCAGCAGCAGTGGCAGCAGTGGTACCAGTGGCAACAGTGGCAGCAGCAGCAACAGCAGCAAGGCTGGCCTGGGGTGAGTCTAACAGTAGCAGGCATCCAGTAAAGCCCAGGGCCAGTAGTTGAGGCAGCAGCAGCGAGGCTGGCCTGAGTCTAACAGTAGCAGGCATCCAGTAAAGCCCAGGGCCAGTAGTTGAGGCAGCAGCAGCGAGGCTGGCCTGAGTCTAACAGTAGCAGGCATCCAGTAAAGCCCAGGGCCAGTAGTCGAGGCAGCAGCAGCGAGGCTGGACTGAGTCTAACAGTAGCACGCATCCAGTAAAGCCCAGGGCCAGTAGTTGAGGCAGCAGCAGCGAGGCTGGCCTGAGTCTAACAGTAGCAGGCATCCAGTAAAGCCCAGGGCCAGTAGTCGAGGCAGCAGCAGCGAGGCTGGACTGAGTCTAACAGTAGCAGGCATCCAGTAAAGCCCAGGGCCAGTAGTCGAGGCAGCAGCAGCGAGGCTGGCCTGAGTCTAACAGTAGCAGGCATCCAGTAAAGCCCAGGGCCAGTAGTCGAGGCAGCAGCAGCGAGGCTGGACTGAGTCTAACAGTAGCAGGCATCCAGTAAAGCCCAGGGCCAGTAGTCGAGGCAGCAGCAGCGAGGCTGGCCTGAGTCTAACAGTAGCAGGCATCCAGTAAAGCCCAGGGCCAGTAGTCGAGGCAGCAGCAGCGAGGCTGGCCTGAGTCTAACAGTAGCAGGCATCCAGTAAAGCCCAGGGCCAGTAGTCGAGGCAGCAGCAGCGAGGCTGGCCTGAGTCTAACAGTAGCAGGCATCCAGTAAAGCCCAGGGCCAGTAACTACAGGGGAAAATACAAGTTAGCGCAATGTCTAAACAAAATATTAAGATGTGTAAACGAAGCATTCTATAATAATAATAGTAATAATTGTACTTTTTTATAAATAACCACCGTCAGATGTCAAATAATCCGTGTATTAATAGGAATGCAAAAAATGAACTCGTTACCTACAGTAATATATATGTTCTTCATCAAAATATAAATGGAATTATAAACAAAGCAAACATATTGTGTGTTCATTTACAAGAGTTCATGGAAACTGGAAAACAAATCGACGCTATCTGTATAACAGAGCATAATATGAAGTCGGGTGACGAGGTACATTTGACCATTCCAAAATATAGATTAGCATCTTGCTTCACTAGAGAAAATAGGAATGGGGGATCTTGCATATTAATACGAAATGGCCTAAAATTCAATATTTTAAACGAAGTCAACAAAACCTCAATCTCAAATGTTATGGAGTGCACATGCATTGAATTGACTGATCATGGTATTATTTTACTCTGTATCTATAGAATCCCTAATAACTGTTCAAGGGCAATCAATCTTTTTCTAAATAAACTAGAATATATATTAAATAAAATTTGTTATACCAGGAAAAAGATAATAGTATGTGGCGATTTCAACATTGATACCCTCAAAAGAAATACGCACTGTAAGGATTTTGAAAATCTCTTACTTAGCTATAACTTGAAATTAGGTATATCTCAACCGACCCGACTGTGTAGTGGAACATGTATTGATAATATTATCCACAATATCAGAGGAAGCAAGACAGAAGTATTGGAACTTGCTCTCTCGGACCACACAGCACAATTACTTAAATGTCCGGTAAAGAAAACTTGTTCTCTCACTCATTGGTATATAAAAAAAGTAGATATGTGTGATGAAAATATTAAGAAATTTATAAATTGTATCGACAATCTAAATTTTTATGATGTTTTTGCTACAAATGACCCAAATGAAGCGTTTAATAGTTTTATCACATCATTTACATTATTCTACAGGCTGTGTTTTCCAATTAAGAAAGTAAAAATTACTAATACCTGTAAGCCTAAATGGATTACAAAAGGGATCAGACTCTGCTGTAGACGAAAAAGACAAATGTTGTGGAAATATAGACTGTCATCAGATCCTGCTAGTAAGATGTTATTTAAATGTTATTCCAAGCGACTGGCAAAAATAATTAATTTGACCCAAAGGGCACAGAATGACCATTATATAAATACATCCAATAATAAGACAAAAGCAACTTGGAAAATTATTAATAATTCTAAAGCTAAGCAGCCTGTAGAAAACATTGAACAAATAACATTTAATGGTAATGTTATAACACACCCAAAACGCATTGCAGAAGCTTTTAATAATTATTACATTGACCAAGTATATCGATTTAATCAGTCTAGTGACAACCAAAATTACAATAGAATGAATACAATGACATCCAATAGCAATTCAATGTTTATGCAACCCACTACTCCGGATGACATACAATTAATAATACAGGGCCTTAAAAGTACGAATAGTGTCGGTTATGATGGGATCCATACAAAAATCATAAAAAGAGCATGTCAAGTTCTTTCTCCTGTACTCAGCTATATTATTAACCTATGTATAGAACATGGCACATTTCCTGCATATCTTAAGATTTCTGTTATAAGACCCCTTCACAAAAAAGATGACAAAAATAACATTGCTAATTATAGGCCCATTGCGTTGTTATCTATATTTTCTAAAATCATTGAAAAAGTTATATACAATCGTTTATATACATACTTCGAGTGTCAAAATTTGTTTTGTGTTGAACAAAAAGGATTTCGTAAGAAAAAAACCATCAACATGGCTATATTTGATTTGCTGCAAAGTGTAATAATAAATATGGATAAAAAAGTCCCTGTGTGTGCTTTATACATGGACATGTCTAAAGCATTTGACTTTGTTGATCATAATATTCTTGTAGACAAACTGTATACTTATGGAATACGTGGCAATGTTTATAGTTTAATAAAATCCTACTTAAGTAATCGACAACAAATGACACAAATAAAAAGATTGTCTTTAGAAACAAAAACAGAATTAATCTACACATCTAGTCGCAGAGACGTTCTCTACGGAGTGCCACAGGGAAGTGTATTAGGGCCTTTATTGTTTTTGATTTACATAAATGATTTACCAAGAGCTATCGAACATCCCATGGTTCTCTTCGCTGACGATAGTACAGTGGTATTCGCAGCAAAAAATTTAGAAACATATGAAGCAGACATAAATAAAACATTAGACATTATTATACAATGGTTGACAACGAATAATTTGAAAATTAATCTGGATAAGACGAATATAATGACATTTAGACAAAAATTGCAGCCAACTAGTTTAAATATAGCTTATAAAGGACATAGAATAAATGAAACTAATGTTAGTCGTTTTTTAGGGCTTAGCGTAGATAATAAGTTGACGTGGAAAAACCACATTGACATTATATGTAAAAAACTTAGTTCATTTTCATATGCCTTATACAATCTTAAAAAAGTGTCCAATCAGGCATCTTTACTAACGGCGTACCACGCATATGTTACATCCACATTGAGATATGGTATTCTTTTTTGGGGTAATTCCACAAATCGGGTAAATGCATTTAAAGCCCAAAAAAAATGTCTGCGTTCAATCTGTGGAATCAAACAGCGTGACTCATGCAAACCACACTTTATTAGGTTAAAAATACTCACATTACCTTGTTTGTACATATATGAAATAGTAAATTTTGTGATCCAAAATCGAAACCAATTTGGTAAATACAAAAGTGCCCGCCTTCAGAATAAATTAAAAGCAATTTCAAGTAGTACAGCGTTATTGCAAAAAAGCATAATTGGAATGGCCCACAAGATTTTTAATAAACTACCACAGACTATTGTTGGAACTGGTGAAAATGATGTTGATATGAAACTATTAAAAGAATTTCTATTAAAAAAAGCTTATTACTCAATTAATCAATTTTTAGCTGACATATGTACTTAATTCCAATTACTCTTTATTTTTTAATAATATATTTTTATACTACTTTATATTTTTAATAATGCTGACTACATCATATTTTATATTTCATTTTAACGGACTTTTAACTTAAATTTGTATTTATATATATATATTGTGATATGTTGACTACCTAATGTAAATTATTTGTGAAGCATGCTGCATGCAGAAGCATGTTACAAAAATATAACTATGTTTGTATGCCGCAAGGCGCCACATAGTGATACTGGAAAAATGTAATACCTAATAACTACCTATGTTGGACAAATAAATCTTTGAATCTTTGAATCTTTGAATCTTTGAATCCAGTAGTCGAGGCAGCAGCAGCGAGGCTGGCCTGAGTCTAACAGTAGCAGGCATCCAGTAAAGCCCAGGGCCAGTAGTCGAGGCAGCAGCAGCGAGGCTGGCCTGAGTCTAATAGTAGCAGGCATCCAGTAAAGCCCAGGGCCAGTAGTCGAGGCAGCAGCAGCGAGGCTGGCCTGAGTCTAACAGTAGCAGGCATCCAGTAAAGCCCAGGGCCAGTAGTCGAGGCAGCAGCAGCGAGGCTGGCCTGAGTCTAACAGTAGCAGGCATCCAGTAAAGCCCAGGGCCAGTAGTCGAGGCAGCAGCAGCGAGGCTGGACTGAGTCTAACAGTAGCAGGCATCCAGTAAAGCCCAGGGCCAGTAGTCGAGGCAGCAGCAGCGAGGCTGGCCTGAGTCTAACAGTAGCAGGCATCCAGTAAAGCCCAGGGCCAGTAGTCGAGGCAGCAGCAGCGAGGCTGGCCTGAGTCTAACAGTAGCAGGCATCCAGTAAAGCCCAGGGCCAGTAGTCGAGGCAGCAGCAGCGAGGCTGGACTGAGTCTAACAGTAGCAGGCATCCAGTAAAGCCCAGGGCCAGTAGTCGAGGCAGCAGCAGCGAGGCTGGACTGAGTCTAACAGTAGCAGGCAACCAGTAAAGCCTAGGGCCAGTAGTCGAGGCAGCAGCAGCGAGGCTGGCCTGAGTCTAACAGTAGCAGGCATCCAGTGAAGCCCAGGGCCAGTAGTCGAGGCAGCAGCAGCGAGGCTGGCCTGAGTCTAACAGTAGCAGGCATCCAGTAAAGCCCAGGGCCAGTAGTCGAGGCAGCAGCAGCGAGGCTGGACTGAGTCTAACAGTAGCAGGCAACCAGTAAAGCCTAGGGCCAGTAGTCGAGGCAGCCGCAGCGACGCTGGTCTGGGATGAGTGTCGTAAAGGCGCCACGGTTTCATCTGCGAATGAGGGTGCGTTACGTCCACCAGTTGGCAGCACTGGCGAGAGGTGTCAAAATCCACCAATCATCATAAATTTTATTGGGTTCAAGCTGTTGTCAAAAAGACCTTTCTAACTTGAAACTACCTGAGATGGACCCACTGGTCTCTCAACAAAACGCACCTTCACCTAATCTGGAACATGAGACCAGGCACCTATAGAGCAAGTAGTAATATTTTTCCGAGTGTACGATGAAGGTATTTCGAAATTGGGCTGCCCAAATAGAAAGGAGGCTACTACTTTTTGGGTTATACAATATATTAGTATTTACCCCGACTTCATACGCGTGAGCTCCCGTATCAAATCCCATTCCTTTTGCGGGATGACTTAGAAACACCCAAACTTCCACTTCTTGTCATCCTACTAATATTATAAATGCGAAAGTTGGGATGTTTTGATGTTTGTTACTCATCACGCTTAAACAGCTAAACCGATTTGGATGAAATTTTGCACGAAGATAGTATAGCCTGGATAAAAATATGGATAGTTTTTATCCCGATTCCACGCAGACTCGAAGCTCTGTTTATATTATTAGTAGAATTTATTTAAACTTTTAGACGCAAACGCAATACTCTAATGAAAGTGACCTACACGGCATTTTTTTTGTGTAAGTAATTATGAATTATGAACATTACCTGAAAGTGTAAAGGTGTTGTCCCAAAGGTTAAGTCCAAAGGGTTAAACGTGGTCGAATTTAAACTTTCGTGAGACATGTTGCAATAATACTGATAATTACACGGTTCAACTCACGTATTGGATGTCACTCCGGGCGACATGTTTCGAACTCTTCGGGAGTTAAACGTGATGCTGTAATGTGTTTGTTCGTCCGCAGTACCAGCAGGGCGGGCAGCAGGCCACGGGCCAGGCCGCGGCGCAGGACCCGCAGGCCTGGGCGCAGTACTACCAGGTGCGTACACTTACCACCATTCATATCTGTATCAGCTACAGCAAAACGCGCACACATAAATAAATACATATTTGGGGACGATCTTACACGAATCGACCTAGTCCCAAACTAAGCATGTACTATGGGTACTAGACGACTATATACATACTTATATAGATTAATAAATACTTAAATACATAGGAAACATCCATGACTCAGGAAAAAAAACATGCTCACAAATAAATGCCCTTACCGGGATTCGAACCAGGGGCCTCCGGCTTCATAGACAAGGTCTCTACCAACTAGGCTACAGAGGTCGTCATCTACCTGACACGACTGAGCATCGTTAGGAAGCTTTGTCATAGCAAATATTTATGATTGACGGTAAGGCGGCCTGTGATCTTGGGTTCACCCATCCACTCATAGATATATATATATATTACTTCTTAAAGATAGGCCCAACGCCCACGAGTAATTCGTCCAATGCGGTGGCCCGCCACTGGCAATTGCGGGCCACCGTGCCTTAGTCTTCAGCTGCCACAGTGTGTCACAGTATGTCAAGCGAATATTGTTCGGACAGGCGTATCTTTACTTTCGATATCATTGCATCCACTGCTGAGCGTAAGACACTTTGTCACTGCGAATATAAGCTGAATGCGACCAGTTGTTTATCGGCATGACAGTCAAAAATGTTGCCGATTGGCATCACCGCCGTATGGTACGGGTTTTTAAGAAAATAAATATCGTTTTGATACTGACATACAGTTAGGACTGTTCACATCATGTATAAAGATTTTCCTAGCTCTTCAGAAGTTTTAAAATTTGCATATTCTCAAGCCTTTTCTTGACATTGCGTCTGTATTATATTTGCACACATTATTTTGCTCTACAAGTTGCAAACTTGGCTATTGAATAAAACTACCTCATAGCAAAATGTTTCTTGTTTTATCTCGTCATAAATGCGGTCATAGTATGTTGTAATGTTTATATGTTATCTATTACAGAGCTACGGCGCTAATGCGGCCGCGGGCAACGCGGTGGACAAGAAGTGACGTTCAACCCGCCCGCTGTAGGGCGCCTCGCCGCGCTCGCACTCCCAACCTCGCCCTCGGTCCCTTTGTTACGTCAATAGTGTGGACAATACTGGTCCATGCTGACTGCGACGCGAAAACTATGGCTGATTCATGCTAGACTTGTTTGGTAAATAATTTTATATACTATGAGGTTGAGTGTACCGCCAGTAGCGTAGCGGTTACGATCGCCTACGGCTTGCATCGTTACCTTAACCTTTGCTATAAGTACTAACTGTTAAAGAAATCAAAAGACACATTTTGAATGTCAATAAGATATACCAATTTTATTTGCTAATAAGTGCTATTCATTACCGAAAATTTACGGAGAGGAGAGTTTGGTTTTGAATTAAAACCGTTGTAGTCTAATTAACATGGAAGTTTATTTACCAAACAGATCAGGTAAGGAATACGTGAAGTTCACATCAGCATTAGGGTATAGTGTTAATTTTGGTTTAAACAGTAAGGTTAGCTTCAAGTCGCACAGTTTCCAGTACACCAGAGTGCCTGTGGGTTCTTTGCACAGATTTTATACTCGTATCTAATTCAGCACCAGATCTTAAAGGCAGATAAAGCAACTTTTTTTTAAATTTTGAGTCGTGCAAGTGACCAGGTTTTTTAGAAAATATTTTGGATACAAGTGAAATAATATAATTTTTGTTGAATGTTATGATATAACATGAATAAAATACGTGCAGTTGATTAGATTTCGTTAGTTTAAGAACGTCGATTGGTAATCGTTGGGACTTGGCACATTAGAACGGACTCCTATTATGTTAAGTTGTATGAATTTGCAATATGAATTTTAGGAAATACTGTGGTATGAATTAAAACTGTGTAATGGCTCACTATCCCACAAAACTTAGCGAATGAGCAAATAATTGTTTTTTTAAATATCTATAATTTAATTTCTGTCGTAAATTTTCTAAACTTGTTATGTCACTTGTAGTGTGTTTTGTGGGGTAGGTGGTGTATCTAAAATAACACTTGTTTGATGCATTACTAGTATATACAGTTTCAATAATTCAAAGTACTGCTGAGAGGATGAAACGACTATTACTCTAGATAGGAACTTTAAATCAAAACATTGTTTGATAAACAATACAAATATTTTTATAGAAAATCGTATGCGATACTGGAATGTAGCATTTTAATGTTTGTATTATTTGAGATCTTACCATAACAACTATGGATATTTTGTTTTACGATAGAACTGGATCTTATTTTAATGAAGTTAACCTTTTCAAAGCCAAAGACGGATACATCCGCTCTTGTTCAACGCCAGTGACGAATAACAGTTACATGCATAAGGTTCAACTTCGCACTAAATGTCACGTTGACATGGCGTGTGGTTGACAACTTTTCTCTTTGATGGAGCGTTGAAAAGGTTACTCTAATTTCAAATGGAGCATAGTTGCTCAGCCATCTAGTTCCAATTACCCTTGTTTTATATGTAAAAAAATGATTACGCTTTTTTTTGCCCTAGAGTTAAATAAAAATGTCTTAATCTGAAATTCTTTCGTGAAATAAAACATCTACACATCACTTCTAAGGATTAAATTTAGAAATAGTATTTGTCACATTTTAATAATCAGTCAAACCAAAGCATAAAACGATCACTTCAAACATCGAAGCTCGCTTGTGAACCTTTTAAAGGGCTGAATTATGTATTAGCACTATTTGATAATGTAATGACACGTTTTTTAGACCGTGGTGTAACCTTTACAACATATTCTACTTAAGTGCATACTCCTTTTATGGACAATAGGGTCAATTTCGTTCTCGTGGTATTATCATCGTACAATTAAGTTATTAATTATCAAATACTAGCAGCTAAAGTAGCCATATATATCGCAACTTATCTTTATTACTATCGGGATCATCATATCAGCCGAAAGACGTCCACTGCTGGACATAGGCCTCCCCCAAAGAGTGCCAAAGTAACCGGTCCTGCGCCACCCGCATCCAGCGGACTCCCGCGACCTTTACCAGGTCATCAGTCCACCTAAAACCCTAACATCTAAAACTATTGGGATAGTACGATGTATTTGGCAACTTTGGTTGCAAGTTTATGTGATGTCAGTACGTAGTCTTACGCAAACCGAGTTTTTAGTTGCAAAATTTTAAAGGTGGCGTATCATAGTCGCAATTGTCATTCGTAGCGAGTAAGGCATCTCACATTCTATCAAGACGTATAAGAAATGGCCTATTGTTTATATTGTAGTCACGAGGCAACCATCATACGTATACCATGTTACCCCGAAGACGGGTTTTGACCAGGGGGGGGGGGGTCGTATATCAAAGTGACATGGCGTTTTAAAAGTAGACGATAAGGTTTATAATATCACGCGTCGCACCATTTGACCACAAGTTTATTTTTACTCAAATTTGCAATAATTAAGTGATTGTAAGGTAATTGACTAGTTACGGTAAGTAATAGCGGATGGATGTGTGTGTGTGTGTGTGTGTGTGCTCGCAAGCTTTGAGTTTTGGTGTACAAACGATTAGTTGTAAGAGCTGGGGGTAAGTCGGCATACTGATGTAAATGATTTTATGATAATAAATATTACAATAAGGGATTTTATGGTTTCATTTCAACACATCTGTCCAGGCATTGATTTTCTGTTAGTTTTACGTTTGAATATTACATTTCTGAATCCTGTGACTCATTTAGGGCTAATCTAACGTTTCGAACGCGCGTTAGGACAATGAACTGTCATTTTACAATATAAACATTGACATTTGGATCTGCCTAAGGTACGCACAGTCAAGTGCAAATATATATATCGATAACATCGTCTCGTACATCAATGCCTAAACCTTAATCCGCTGACATAAGAATTATGGGGCATATTTATGAGTAAGTTACAACCATATTTTTTACACGACTGTACAATGCGTTACATGATCGACCTGCAGAGGTGACCGGACTCCGTAGGCGGATGTGAAAACTGTCCGATGAAATGAAGACTTGAGATGTTTAAATATTAATTAATGGAAATACCGAATATTGGTCGACAACTCGACACGTAAAAAGAGCTCTGGCGGCCATACATTTAACACCGACTGTCCCTCGCTTTCGCCACTGTCATGGGTCGATACGTCCGTGCATTACATGTAATGCACAAATGTATAGAATCATCCATTTCTGACGTCACCTAGACGAGGCAGACCTAGTTTGACGGTGCATTACATATAATGCACGGACATTCAGTGTTAATATGGCGCGCAGAGCTCTTGTTACGTGTGTCGACCTGTATATTTTTTTGTACCTTATGGTTATACACAGCAAAGCTAAAGTTCGTTAGTACCATTTTATTGGTATTTAAATGTAATCAATAGAGGACAAGTGGCCTCTCTGGCCATATTTGACTTCATCTTCCAACACTAGGTAGGTTAGGTTCGTTATGTTCAGAAGCCTGAAGGGCAAACAGACCAGAAATAGGCTCCGTCAAAACTATCGAAATACCAGGAGACCATATTTGCTACTGCAGGGCTCCTATTTCTGGTGCGTTTGTCCTTTGGGCATCGATACCTGACGAACTTAACCTACCTATCTTTTACAACAGAAGTGGTGTTATAAATATTTGCTAATCCCAATTCTGCTGTGCTCCACCATTATTGTGCTGTGGTTCCATTGATATAATAATGGTACGACGACAAACAATATTTGCCTCAGTATAGTTAAAATTATATGAGGGGGTCAAAAGTGGCTCCAAATGGTTCGTGTAATACACACGGTGCTGCTCGCCAGTTCTGTTAGCTTGAACTTGGCTTGAGCGTGTCTAGATCAGCTGTCCGTTTAGCACTTGGAAGCTTACCGTGAGAACATTGCTTTGTTTCTTGTTGTATAAGCCCACCGCAAATCCTCCGACAAGATAACGCACTCGCAACACCTTTGGTGTTACAGGTGTCCATGGGCGGCGGTAATCGCTTACCGTCAGGTGATCCGTCTGCTCGTTTGCCTCCTATAACATTAAAAAAAGGATAAAAATTAAGCAAGTAACAATAAAACTCATACAAATAGCTACCATCTCTTCTAAGTCACAAGGTTGAAATTGCAATAGCCATAACACTTTCAATAATGACATTAATGACACTTGGACTTTGAAAGCCACAGTCAGGTAAGTCACCGACGTTTTGTAGTGCGTCCACAAAGGTTGTTATTATTATTAACAAAATGACTGAGTTAAGCTATAGCAATTTCAACGTTGTGACTTAGAGGAGATGGTAGCTATTTGTATGAGTTTTTAACCGACGGAAAAAACGGAGGAGGTTCTCAAGTCAACGCGTATATTTTATTTTTATTTTTTATTGTTACTTGCTTAATTTTTATCTGGTCGGAGGACTAGCGGCGGGCTTATACAATAGGAAACAAAGCCATTGTTAACAAGATAAGCTTTCAAGTGCTAAACGGACAGCTTATATAATTTTAACTATACCATCAATGAAGGGGGGGAAAGACGGTCAAGGGTTTCAAATGTTTGGCACGGATTATAGTAATTTCATTGACTTTGACGGGCGCACGTAGATACTTCTAGGTCACGTGATTAGCGAATAAATCATCATATAGTTTTACTTACAATTCTGTAACATTAAATAGCATGTAAGTTGTGGATGTATTTACATCTATTATATGTCTATCTATAATATTAAATATTATTGAGCCCAAGGGTAATCAAAACACAGTTACCACTTTTTACATGGTTTATTTATTGAAAAATTGTACTATTGCCAATATTATTCTCTTTATGACAATACTGTGAAAAACATCGAATGTTGAGTGAGCTCTCGACAACACTTCCCAGAATATACACGTAACAGGTTATTATTACTCTAAAATATTTCGTTACAACGTACTCACAAGTTAAGTAATAATTACCATATTATCTTTAATAAAAATAGATTTTTTTAGTCACCCTACATCAACATGAAATCGAAAAACTTCAATATACTACATAATTCCTTAACTAGAAAAACATTGTACAAAGATGTTTCAAGTACGCGAGAAATGCACGGCCAAAAGCCTCACACTCATTATCATTATAGATATAAATGCAAAAACCAGAACTTGACTACGTTAAAAATCTTAAGTCAATCATGAAAATAGGTTAGCACTTATGGATGTACACATTTCACACTCGGATTTATACATTTCACACTCGAATTAAAAAGCAAGCACACTTCCAAAATGCGTCAAGTATTACTATTCACTTAATTTTATGTTAGTATATTTTCTGCTATGGAAGATTGTGTTGTTGCACATTTAAAAACCAAATAGCCTAAATAACATAAAACCCACATATTTTCAACTTATACAAGCAAATGAAGAAATAAATTCATACGAAATTAACATAAAATGCGACTTCGACACTTAGTTTTTTAAATAGTTGTTTGACGCAAATTTAAAATTAGTATTTAAAGGTTTATTTAATTAAAAAATACAATGACAAAAGAAACAAAACATCACGTTTTAAAAGTCAAAATCAATTAAAATAAACACGACTAATATAAATATCTACGAGGCGCCGCAAAATGCTAAAATTGTTATTATTGTCATGATTAAAGAATGTACAGATTAAGATAAAATTGACGCGTAAAAATGAAGAATAGTTGGCATTTAGAACAAAAAACGTAAGTAAAACATTAGTTATAATAGAGTCTGCCATTTAAAACCTCCCAAGTACCCACAACACTCATTTGAAACAAAACTAAATAATAATTTATCATCTAGTGCAGTATAGTATTTATACACATATATTTATAAATACAATCTTCGTATAACTTGACAAGTCGTCCACAAGCCAATTTAGAGTTACAATGTTTTTGGTGGTTTTTGTTAACTTATTTAATAGGTTGAATTGAATATTCAATCTCTGACAACTGTTCTTCGATTTAATTAATAATAATAACTTAAGTTCTGAACCAATTATCACTTTAATCGTATAGCGACGTGTTGTTGATTTTCCCTAGTCATTACTAATTTATTACAAGATTATTCTCTCGTCATATTTATTTGGCAAAGTATAAATAGGGGATTAAAAGAGTTAAGGTATTACTCACCATAGACGGGCGAAGATGTGTTTTGTTATATTTGACAGCCAGGTGTCAATGAAAACGGTGCGCCTCTTTGGTGGATATTAACTTAAAAACCCTGTGATATTTCGGTATAAACATAAGGAAAAGATGCTTACTAAATTATTAAATTGCTACTGAAACTCATGACATTAAGTTTATTGTTCATCTTAAATAAATCCCTCGCTGTGCCAACACAAAGTTAGATATTATCAATCAGGTCAAATTCAGCCAAATGAGACACATTTTACTATATCGCTTACAGAAATTTCAGCATAAATCAGCCAAGTAACTTTGCAATTGTAAATCAGAATAAACTACGCGCTAAGCATTGACTTATAGTGCAGAACATACAATTTTAACAACTTGAGAATCTTATAAAAATACATTGATATTCAGATATCGAACTAATTAAATGTGGAATAGAATACGTTCGCACAACTGTTAATTTAAATTATCATATAAATATTATAACTAGATTTTTTCACGATGGCACTTTTAATGAATACCTAATCGAAAGGCCATACACGGGCCAATTAACTTGTTAAGAGTCTTTAGCACGTCACGACACAACGTAGTTTGGTTTAAATTTTAAAATGGTATGAAACTTTTTATACACGATGGCATCCGCCTTATCTAAGTAGGATTAATATATAGTTTCCGTTGCTATAAATTACAATAGAACTCAAATACAACAAATTAAATGATTAGAGACTACCTACATATGGCGGATCCCACTATATAAAGAAAGTTTCGTGTTTTTCTAGCATGTCCTTTTAAAAAGACAACCAAACTATGTTTGTATGGAAAGCCGACCGTCGTGGCGAACCTTAAGTCCCGTTTATTCAAAAATATGTGAGAATGGTGAGGATTAATTAAATATATGGGTGACGACCAAATTCTTGGCCAGTAGTTAGCCTGGTCAGTCGGTAGTTAGCCATACAAACTGAACAAGTGAAAAAAGTTCCGTTGTGACACAAAAAATAACCATAGAATTGTATGGTTTATTTTCGTGTCAACGGAAAACTTTCATAGAAAATTAGATTAAGTCTAACTGGCCAAGAATTTGGTCCTTATTGGTTGACATAACAACTATTAATAACCAGAATTGAGACGTTACTTTTACTTTGGCCAAATCTAATGGTGCTATTTACGCCCATTTCAGTTCTTTATATTAATTTTAATAACGAAAGTATCTCGAAATCCAGCCCAAATATGTCTAATAAGAACTCTCGACGGACGGACCTCTAAACCTACATATTATTTACTATCAAACTGTTAATTATAGTTATTTTATTTACTTTGGATAATTTTGGGCGTGAATACGATATCAAGTGGCATTCGGTTGATGGAAAGTTATTATATCGCAACTATATTTTTTTTATACATTTCTTAGAAGCAGTGTTAGGGTGCGTGACCACCATATATGAAGCTGTGTTTTCAATATATACAGCATGTAACGAAAATGGGGTGTGAACGGATCAAGCCCATATTCGGTAGCGTGTTGGTTTTGGTACACCTGTATGACGCGTAGCTATGCGAGGTGAGGAATATATAAAAACACAGCATATCACATGTGTGGTGGATACTCACGTTTACTGTGAGAACAAAAATCACATATCTCTCTCGGTCTATAATAATCGTGAAATGCACTTAAATTACTTAAATGTTATATATTAGTCAGTTTTAATGTTATGGCATCAACAGCAGTGTTCAGTATGTACAGTCGAGGTCAAAGATATCTTTACAATTGAGTGTTACAAAAATACCTTTACATTTAAATAAGTTTCCACACTACATGACAAAAATTTACTTACAACGCACATTACAGTTTCATCTTTTCACTTAATGCACCAAAGTTCTGTTTACCATCAGTCTTCCATAGAAACATTTACACACATTGGGACATAATAGGTTTACATTACATGTTACAAAATAAGATTTCCTGTCAATGTGCCTTAAATATGTTTACATTTGCAGTGGCACTTCAAACTTTACGCTCAAGTGTAACTTTTCTTTACTTACACCTGTTGCTACATAAATATCTTTACAGTTTGACACGAACCTCGGTTCTTATTTCAAATAATGACAATCACCGAAAACAGTACCATACTGTCAAATATTTCTGTCTCTTTCATTTTGGGCGTGACGTCAACGATGACATTTTTTTCTGTATGAGGAAAGTCTTCCAAGAAGAGGCCGACATAGAAAAGTGAAAAATTACGCGTCAAAAAAAAAATCCTACTTGTTTTCTAATCGGGATACGTACAGATTATGGCGTTAATTAAACGGGTAATTGAAGCGTATGCGTTATACAATGAGAAATCCTTTATTTTGTAGTATGTTATGTGTAAGAAGGATAAATTGTTGCGCGCCATTATAGGTAATTTCACAAATATTTGTAAACATTTTTAAGGTGGTACGACGACCATGCAAAACGTCTTTGACATTCACGGTTTAATGGCGCGATGTTTTAAGAAACTTAAGTATCAAAATCCTTCATAAATTGGATTTCCATTTGCGCGAAATTCCCCCTTTCCTAAGACTTTTTTTTGGCGCCATTTTTTTACTTTTGTATGGACCAGATGGCCTCAGTCGGTCAATGCTCCATACATATATAAAAAAACCGCCTCAAAAAAATTGTTCTCTTATTTTTTTCTGATCAGAACACGATGCCTGTTATGCCGCTTTCGGCCACTTTTGAAACCAAATTTTCGAAACCAGTAGAGAAAACGGAATCATTCGTCTTGTTTGGAAACCAGGTTTCCTATAAATAAATCACAGTCTGTTTTAGAAACTCCTACCGAATACGGAATGTTAAATCTGCTTTCGAAACCTCAAAAATATCAACTTTTTTGATGTAAGGTATAAGAGTAAATGATGTCGTGCCTACATCATTTTTCGTCGTTTTATCTTTACGTTAGCGATGTCGACGGAGCCCCGCTCCGCGGGGCTCCTATTTCTCGTCTGTTTGCCTTTCGGAAGCAGATTTAACATTCCGTATTCGGTAGAAGTTTCTAAAACAGACTGTGATTTATTTTTAGGAAACCTGGTTTCCAAACAAGACAAATGATTCCGTTTTCTCTTCTAGTTTCGAAAGTGGCCGAAAGGGTTATGCTCTTGATCGGTTTCACACCCCATTTTTGGTATACCCTGTATAAAGAACCCGCTAAAACACAGACAGTCAGACATGGCAAAACTATAAGAGCTAATATAAAAACGACTAATAAATTCCTCTTTTTTTAAGTCGGTTAAAGAGCCGAAATTGATAACAAATATAAGACTCAAATCAAGAAATTAAGGAAGACTGAACATGACAATTCAATGTCAATATTCAAATTAAGAACCTTTCAATCAACCTGTAAAGATATTTACGTCACACCTGGCCATAATGCGAGTTTTACTGCACGCTGCGCGTACGGGAAAACTCGCATTGTAGCCAGGTGAAGACGTAAAATTTTGTACTCAACACGGGCGGTAATTCGTAAAGCCCCAGAGCGCATAATTATGGCCCTCACCTTCGGTTCGGGCCACAAACACCTGCGATCTGGGGCATTCACGAATTCACCGCCCTAGTTACGTAATGTACTATTATGTAGCAATAGGTTTCAAGTGACTTTGCTAATGTAAACATATTTAGGGCACATTGACAGGAAAACTTATTTTGTAACATGCAATGTAAACCTATTATGTTACAATGTGTGAAAATGTTTTTATGGAAGACAGATGGTAAAGAGAACTTTGGAGCATTAAGTGAAAAGATGAAACCGTCATGTGCGTTGTAAGTATGTTTTTGTCATGTAGTGTGTAAACTTATTTAAATGTAAAGGTATTTTTGTAACACTCAATTGTAAAGATATCTTTGACCTCGACTGTACACAGTCAACAAAGTGATCAAAAATATGTGAACGACTTTAGAAATCAGTCATTAATGAGCTGCGAGTGTTACCATTTATTTTTATATTCTGTATATGTGGTATTTAAGCCTTATTAACATATAAGGTAAGCGGCCCAATGCTCAACACCTAAATGCCTGAAGTTGACGTTTACGTTAGTACGGACTAACATCACGTGACAAGATAGTCAGAGGGGCTACCGCGAAACGAAAACGAACTTCGTTCTTCGATACGGTTCGGGTATCTCCGGCTCTGTCGCACTTGCTAGTCCAAGCGACAGAGAGAGATACACGAACGAAGTTCGTTTTCGTTTCGCGGTAGCCCCTCTGGCTCGTAATAATGATTTGGAAAAAAAATCCTATAGTTTCCACGTTATCCACGTTAATCACCTGACCCCGATCACCCAGGGGAATTAGCGGCAATTATTTTATATTCAACTAGAAAAAAAAAAATACAACCTAACCGTTTTTTTTTCCCCCGGGGGATCATGCTAGGGCATTCTATTGCATAACAGCATAATTTCATTTCAGTTTGAAAAACTGCTGTTAACATAATGTTCGTATTCACCCGATTTCGATCGTTGATTCCAGAAAGCCTCATCATCGTCATCATCATCATATATATGTTACTAGCTTCTGCACGCGACTCCATCCGCATAGAACTCGTTTGGGTATATCACAGCTCCATACAAATTTTCCCAGAGGATGATTTCCAGGACAAAACTATCAAATTCTATTTAGACTCAGATAACAGCGTGGCAGAATAACGTTGCAATTTGCATACTTTGCAAAATAGCAACACATGCCGAGTCCCAGCCTTTTCTTTATCGCACACATTGCTGGACTCTTTGTCCGCACAAAGTGTACACGCCTTTTTATGTTATTATTATTAATCTTGTCCTGTTATGTGTGCTTTATAGAATAAATGGTTTTTCTTTCTTTCTTTCTTTTCCTTTCAAATATCCTTCCCCGGGACTTTATCTGTATACCAAACTTCATCTAAATCGGTCGGTTTAAGCGTGAAGAGGCAACAGACATACACATTTATAATATTAATATGGATAGCTTTTCAGACCTAGGCCCCATATCACAAAACTTACAATTACAATGTACAAATGACATATTACCAGGACTAATTTTTAAAACGGAATGTATACTAAGGTCGCCACAAATTACGATCACAGACCGATCAATGAAATATAGCGCCGGCAGATGTCAATCCATACAAACTTGACTAACTTTTCATACAATCAGATTTTAAAGAACACCACTTACGATTACAGGTTTGGTGGAACCCACAATTTTGTTGGTACAATTCAACAATTTCGACTGACTTGTAAGGTTTTGTGGAATAGGGGACCCCGATTGAAAGAGATCGCTTTCTAGCGATAAGTTCGCATTTCACTAATTTTGCTGTCTTTTGTGTGCTATTGATGAGCAAAGGATATTTGCAAAGTTATTATCTACTGTGTAACTATAGTATTTCCAAACACTACGCGAGGCAATAATGTGGGAGCGAGACACCTCTGTTGCAGTCTCTGTCGCGCCAAAGCCAGCACGTCTATCACAGGACGGCCCGCGAGTGTGTCGCGGCGAGATAGAATATCCTTCTTTTTCTAATTCAAACGCTTAGAAAGAGACGGATAGTCTATCTCGCCGCGACAAAGCTCGCGTGCCGCCCTGTCCTATCACGTAACCGCAACAGGTGTCTCCTACCCTCTTTATTTCCGCGATTGTTTAGAAATACTATAGTTATCGAGTTTACCTTCGTGGGACATGTTGACATAACGCAAATAATACACGGCTCACGTATTAAAACTGCCGAAGAGTTCGAAACATGTCGCCCGTAGTGACATTTAATACTCGAGTTGAGTTAATACCGTGTAATTATTAGTACTATAGTTATGTTTCGACAGTAGTGCATAGGGCCCAATAAACAATTTCTTCAATTTCTATTAAAAAAACTGTTTTTATGGGGTTTAAATCTAAACACGTGTTTTTGCTCATCGGCAAACCCATGGGGCGTCTTAGCATGAAATGAGTCCTATTCATACATTTTTTTCTAAGATTTCTGTCACTTGTCTCGTGACTAACCGGGACACAATAACAAGGAAAAGTTGATTGACACACACATGAATAGGTTTAAACGATCTATCAAGTACACTTGAATTTTAGCTTGAGATGGGTGCCGGAGTCCAGACCAGTTGACAGACGTGGTCGCCATCTGAAAGGATAATAAAAATAAATTTTACTTTAAAAACAGAGTTTGTACCGACTTTAAATCAGTACCCAAATACCTAAGTCCCTATAAAATCCTAAGTCCATACAAAATCCTAAGTCCCTATAAAATTCTAAGTCCGTATAAAATCCTAAATCCATATAAAATCCTAAGTTCCTATAAAATCTAAGTCCATATAAAATCCTAAGTCCCTATAAAATCCTAAGTCCCTATAAAAGCCTACGCCCATATAAAATCCTAAGTCCCTATAAAATCGTAAGTCCCTATAAAATCCTAAGTGCCTTTAAAGGGTTTAGCAGGCTAAGGGAACAAGAATGGCCCTTGACGGAGGATTTGGTCATCCTTTCAGGTGGTGTACTTATAGACCCTAAGGACGATGTATGCGCAATATCAGACCTCGATCTTCTTTTGTTTTAGAGTTATTCGGGATAATGTAAAATAATTAGGTTATTTTGCAAACTGTTCAAGTTAGATTAACCAAACAAAATCATATATAATAATAATAAAATAGACTACAAAATGAATATTTCTGACTAGCATCCCGTCCTTGAACTTCATTATGAAAAAACGAATTTTATTTTCGCGGAGGTACACCTTAAAAAAATATGCATAAGAAGCCACTAATGTCTACAATATGTACAAGCAAAAATATTTCCCAAAATCTGCATCCGACATGATAAAAAAAAACGATTCTCGAACACAGAGATACTAGTATATACATAAACTACCATTTCAGTATATAGATAAGTTAGTATGTAGGTTGGACGTAGGCTGTGTGTGTGTGTGTGTGTGTGTGTGTGTGTGTGTGTGTGTGTGTGTGTGTGTGTGTGCGTGCGTGCGTGCGTGCGTGCGTGCGTGCGTGCGTGCGTGCGTGCGTGCGTGCGTGCGTGTGTGTGTGTGTGTGTGTGTGTGTGTCACAGTGTGTGTGTGTACGTACGTGCTATTGCGGCGTGTGCGGCGAGGACGAGCGCGAGTGCGCGGCGAGGGACTGCTGGAGCGCGGCGGGCGTGAGCCACTCCCTGCAATACAATATAATACATAAATATTAAGGAGATGCCTTGATTCGAGTCGAACACGCCCCCATAGACAGAGACACGCTCATGCCTTCCGCCCATGAGAAAAAGAGATGTAACACTCTTCGGGAATGGCTTCTTTGGACAAATATCGATACATACTTAACTTAGTGAAGTTTTATCTAAATTTCATAAAGTGAGATTTTAGATGAGATAAAACACTATAGTATTATACTAACTTGATTGTGTCGTAAAATAATGTAACGTTTTGAGTAAGCAGAGTAAAAAAAGGAAAATACAGACCGAACTTTGGATTTTTTTCTATAGAAGAAATTTTAAACAATCATGTGTCTTTTAAGTCCTCATCAACCAAAAATCGAACCGTTTAAAAATCAGTGTAAGAGTGAGACATACTTGGGCAGACACCGTTGCAGGAAAGGGACGCACGAGCTCACGTATGCGAGCCGGTTCACCCATGCCGGGATCGGTTTTTCGCATAATGCCTGGAAATAAACAATAATTTAAATATTATCTAAAAAAAACTAGTGGCTTTGTGTGTGTGTGTAAAACTCGCGAAATTATCTTATTAAAAAAAAACTATGCGTTAGGGGTGTAGTCACTAAATAAAAAATATAAGAAAATGTAATGGAACGCAAGAGGTTAAAAAATCACACAGTTATAAGTGTTCCAAGTTTTAAGAGGCCGCAGTAAGCTCGGCCGAATTTCACCTTCCCATACAAACGTAGTTACGCTCTCATTTTAAAACCACGTGTTGGATTGTGAAGAAACTTTGCATATACAATAACATGAGGTATATCTATGTCTGTAATTAGTTTATGTGGTTCCAATTTATAAAACAAACTAAATACAGCAAAAACTAGTTTTGTATGAAAAACTTAAATTCGCTGTATCTTTTTTATTATGGTATCTGAAGCTACGTAAACTAATTTCAGACATAGATATACCTCATTTCATTGAACATGCAAAGTTTCGTTACAATCCAACACGTAGTTTTAAAATGAGAGCGTAACTACGTTTGTATGGAGAATCGAGCTTACTGCGGACTCTTAAGAGGTATGGTTCTGTCCCTTGTCCGCAAAACGCACCTTCATACGAAAAGATTTTTCACGACCATTTCACGATCTGCTAGCGTTTTCTCTCTCTAACAAACAACATTAAAACGGTGGTAGCTTCGTGATTGTTTGAGATATTTCAATGGGATTTTCATATTTATGCAAATTCCTTTGAAGTAATAAATGCAATAATACATATTACGCGTGTAACAAGTTTCTAGGAATGACAGATGCCGGCGCCTTTAATTTAACGTGGATCGGTCGGTAATCGTAACTTGGTGCAACTGACTTTTAACAGCAAGGGAAAAAAAACTGACTTTTAAAATTGTTATAAATATTACATATTAAGTGTAAAATATGCGTACCAAACAGAACGCCGAGGTGAAATGGTTGCAGTTGTTATTCATAAGGTGGTATCTGAAATAAATACAAAACAATGTTCAACTTCAATCAAAACATTTTTTTTTATTTGACGATCATTAAATAAATTCATGTAAATAAGCTTAAAGTTAACTTATAATGTAAATTTATTTTGCCCATAATGCGAGTTTTACTGCACGTTACGCGTACGGGAAAACTCTCATTGTGGCCAGGTGAAGACGTAAAATTTTGTACGCAACACGGGCGGTAATTCGTAAAGCCCCAGAGCGCATAGTTATGGCCCTCACCTTCGGTTCGGGCCACAACACCTGCGATCTGGGGCATTCACGAATTCACCGCCCTAGTTACGTAATGTACTAATTATGAAATAAATAAATCTAAATCTATCGCACATATAGATTTAGATTTATATATAGATTTAGATAGTCAGGCCAGCGAATTGAGTCACAAACATTATTTTCAAAACCATACTTACTATAAATGCGAAATTGTGTCTGTCTGTCTGTCTGTTACCTCTTCACGCTTAAACCGTCATCATCATTAATCATCATCGTCATCAAATTTGGTATGGAAATAGAATCTCGGAGAAGGACAAAGGATAGTTTCTATTCTAGAAAAAGACCCCTAAGGAGGTGAAATGGGGGGTGAAAGTTTGTATGGAGCTACGGGTGTCCCCTTATTTAGGTTTGTATTATAACATTCCTGTAAAGTTTCCTGATTCTCAAAAAAAAAGATAATTGCCAAAAAACCAGTAGTTTTTGCGAATAAGTAGAACGCACATCGGCACAGACTTTAAAGGCTATAAATTAAGGGGGTCCCCGTTCTGAATGACCTTGAGCCTCCGGCTACCCTGCCCCCCGCACAAGCTATCATAATTACGATAACCAACGATGACAGCGCCACGGACGGTCTGACATGCATATCACCGAGATACCACGTAACGTGATGTATGGACTAGTTGCTCACTAGATGGCGCCTTTATTTATTTTATTTCACGTACACCTTACGCATAGACTTATAAAAATTAATGAACATAAAGTTGAAAACAACCGAATTTTAAAAAGATATTTATTTGAAGACATAATTTAGGTTGCCCTTTGAGTAAGTCATGAAAAAAAGACCCTCTTTATGGGAATCGAACCCGGGCCTGTTGCACGTAACGCGTGGATTGAAAATAATATGGTCTACTCAGTGACTACTACTGCCAGTCGGAAAGCATAGTATCAGGTCAGTTGGGGCAAATGCGACCCTCGTAGATATCGGGGTTTTTTTTTTGCCATAAAGCTGAAACTATGTAATAATGTTAGTAGTTAAGTAACAGAATAAGTTTGTTGTAATAAATCATTTTCCCAGTGTGCTAGGGGGTCAGTCAGGGGGTCACATTTCTCTGCAGCTGACTGTACCTGAAACACTTAGATAAATCCTTAACATTAAAAATAACAGTCAACTGCAGATAAATGTCACCCCCATATCGAACTTATATTTCTTGTAATCAGAAACTAATGAAGTTAATGAACGCCCTAACGGTACGTCGTATGGTATTTTTGGGATGTCCTGTATAAGGTTTAGCATAAAAACAAGCTTGGGTGCGTAATATAATACTACACTTTAATTCACTGTATAAATAGAACGTTTCTTTTCTGAAGCACTTACCTATTAACCTACCTATGTTATTATTATATACCTATGTTAACCGACCTAAACTATAGATATAAGATTTCAAGGGTTTTCCTCTTTGTTACCACCAACCAAGCAAGTAGTACCTTCCTTCCATCATTTTTCTTTCATCTGATACCATCTGGGAAACTACTTTCTTCCCCATTTGTTACCACGTGGGGAGTAACAAAAGGAGAAAAAGTCCCTGCTGTGACCAGTGGTAAGAACTCGGTGGTAACAAGTAGGAATAACCGAGATTTATTACAGTCCAATCCCGCTTAATCTATAAATCATCAATAAATCTTCTTCCCTACCGTCTTTTCTCTATTACTATAAACAAAAGTCGCCACCGACGTCTGTCTGTCTGTGAGCGATAAACTTAAGAACCACTAAACCGATTTAGTTTCAGTATAATGCTTGATGTAAAGTGCCATATTAGGCGGGTTGCTAGTTAGCTAGACCCTGTTGATTATCGGTCTGGCTGCTTGTTGAGCTTTCTTTTTTCTTCCTTCCTTTTTATAGCTTCTTGGATCTGTGGCGGATCTCTAATAGGCATATTTCGAGAGTGCCGTGGGCCCACCAGCTCGGGTCATGTAGAATGTGGTTAATTTTGCTTTCATCTTGTTCTGCCGAAAAACGTCATCTTTCAATATGAACTCTACCGTTAGAGGTTTGTGTTCATTGAACCACGAAGCAAATATACATTTTGTCTCTAATTGCGCTTGACCGCAACCAATTGCTACCGTGCCAGCTACAGCACAGCAATGAAGGTTTACAACATTTTCATCACAGCAATCACTATTTACATAAAACTTGCAATTGCACATTTTGCACCAAAAGGTAAGAGTTGACAGTAAACCATTTTGCTTTTCACCATGTAGTTCAAGCTCTTTAGAAGTACAGCCCATAGGTCCATGGCTTGCAATTTCCAATAAATGCTTCACTTTTTTTAAGTAACTGATGTCCACGATCCTTCTTCAGTTAATTGTTTTTTTTCGGGGTAGTAATTGGTTCTGCTGAAATTTCCAACTGAAAAACACAAACAAATCATGAATTAAGTAATGATGTATTTTTCTCAAATTATTGCTGAAATTCACTAAATAATCTTCTTGAAATCAAAATTTTGCCAACATTCGCATACATCTGTTCTGCATCCTTATATGTCAAACGAAAGCGTCGTGGTGATCCTTTAATGGACGACTTTCTTCGTCGAAAATGCTAAAAAGTTCAAAAGATCAGTAATCACGTAACTTATCTCGTTCTTTATCTAATGTGAGACAGGCGTGATTATTATGTATGTATTTATATTTACTATCGACATGAAACTTTAGTTACGAACGGAGCTTATGAAATTCGACTCACCAAATCACAGAATCCTCAGTTCACAGTACTAGATATAACCGAAATTACGCAATATTTCGAAATACAAAAACTTACGCTTGTCTGAATTTAACCTTAGTGAAAACCGCGGGCGGCGACTTTCGTTTATAAAAATAGATACAGATAGGTAGGTACCTAAAATTAATACAGTTACCGATTTCCCGTTGCAGTGACCGTTGATTATCCTTCACCAAATGCTCAAGTGGGCCATTTTACGGAAAGTTGTACACTACTTTTTTTAAAGTGTTGATATACATTATCGGGTTTTTTCTACTCAGAAACGAGAGCACTTTCGAACCTAATGGTAGAAGAAAACTGTCCAAAATGTTACACATAATTTTCGGTTTTCCGTTCCGTTACCACCGTACTTAGTATGGTAAGCTTAGTATGGAAACGGTAACGGAATGGAATAAAATATCTCGGGACACTTTTTTTCTCTAACAACATTTAAAAGTGCCTTATTCTGAGTAGAAAAAACCTGATTATGTATATCATTTTTTTTAAAGTCGAGTGTACACCTTTTTGTAAAATGGCCCATGTATAGGTATTTTAGTAATTGACATACGGACGGAAGGACGAGTGAGATGTCCCGCGTAGGCAAAGGTTTTTAGATCTTACCCAGCATTACGATTGCCAGTGTCGGCGTGGTCGGCGTCGGGAGCTACGTTGGTATTTTCTTTTTCGTACAAAGGGTTCAACGACATCGAAATATCTTCGTTGCTTTCTTCATAACTATAACAAGGAATGTTAGAATTACAAACACCTACATCAGAGAAAACGGTTATATTATGTAGGTATGGATAGTACATTCATATAACGTTGAATGGAGATGTGACGCAATTGTTTGATACTGTGTCAAATTATACATTTTGCAAATTAATTAATTAATTATTAATATTACATTAAATAATGGTAAATAGACACTTTACCAAACGATAACCCTTCCGTCTGCGTCTTTAGATGAAAAAATCGTTTGTGTCGAGACTTCGCTGTTCATATTCAAAGCCTGCAGGGCATCTCGTTTTTTTCTCCTCCTAGAAAGATTTGGGAAACATTGATGTATTCGGAAAACATGAAAAAAAAACGATTGCTGTTTGCAAAATAATAAAAATAAAACACAAAAAGAAAATCATCGGTGCGGTTCGAACACTAGACCACTCGTGGACATGAAGCAACATTCGCCCAACATTGATACACAGCGCCATTTCGTCTGTGACAAGTAAGTGTGAAATATCGTATTACATTGTGGTTAGGTCAATTTCAAAACAGAGCAAAACGTGGAAAGAAACTTACCTTTCATGAAGTGTCAACATCTCAAATAAACATCAAGTTGACATTGTTGACAACCACCAATAAAGCCAGCTGAACGCAGCGAAAATTTGGCACACGTCCTACGTGTGTCAGAGTCGAAACGACACTGACGAGCCCCCGCCCGTCGCCCGCGTAGGCACCCGCTACATTCTTACATTGCGGTTTTTAGGTTTTGTCCATTTTTATGAATTACAAACACAAAAAAATATAAAACGCATATCAAAATTATACCTAAGTTCAGTATGTATGAGTAGGTATGAGTTTCGGGTGTATAAACGTTTGAATGAGGATGAGGTGTCGAGTTTAGTATTTTTACAGACCTTTCTTTCAGAGTCTATAACTAATTATGTAAGCTATTCAATATCAAAAATGTTAAACAGGAATCAAACTTTCTCATATCTACATCTGGAAAGCTAGCTTCTATAAACCGAGGACGAGTGTGGAAATGAAAACTACTAAATTTCGTTGATTTTTGACGGGAGCCCCTTAAGATGCTGAATATATAAGGCAATAAGTACAAAATAAATAATTTATATGCAACACGGTAAACTTATTTGGTAACAAGATTAAATTAAACATTTTTCCTTGAGGAAAAATAAAACTGAACAAATTCTTGTAAAAGTCTTTGAGAATGTTAAGTTCAAGATACATTATTTATCACGTACTTTGTAATGTAAATACGGATTTATTTGCTATAACCATTAAACGTGAAATGCCTCGCGCGTAGACTACTAATTCGCTTGGCACAAAAAGCTTTATCTTTTTTGTTAACCTCCGACGCAAAGAGAGGGGTGTTATAAGTTTAACGTGTCTGTGTGTCTGTCTGTGGTATCGTAGCTCCCAAACGGGTGGATCGATTTGAATGCGGTTTTTTGTATCATAGATAATTTTACCCCGAGCGTTCTTAGCCATGTTTCATGAAAATCTGTTCAGCCGTATTTGAGATATTGGACTGAAATGAAAATGTCGGGGGTTTTTCAAATTTTCTAAGTTTTGATTATGTCATATTAGTAAACCCATTCCATTATAAGATAAGGCATCTCCTTAACATGATAGGAGTACAATTTAAAGAGTCTGGCAAACGAACGCGTGACCTGGACTTTTTTAAAAGTGGCTACATTATTAATCTGCCAAAGGCACGTCAAAGTCTTTGGTTAGTCATCAGTATTTACGTACACACACACACACACACACACACACACACACACACACACACACACACACACACACACACACACACACACACGCACGCACGCACGCACACGCACGCACGCACGCACGCACGCACGCACGCACGCACGCACGCACGCACGCTCGCTCGCACGCGCACACACACACACACACACACACACACACACACACACACACACACACACACACACACACACACACACACACACACACACACACACACACACACACACACACACACAAACACACACACACACACATACGCGCACTTATACACTCCCTAATGTTTTATTTTGTGTCTTAGTTTAATTATATATAAAATTGTATTTGTAGATAAAATCAACTTAAACCATGTGGCAATTACCCCGGTAGCCAGGCGCCACTGAAAATCAGCGCTGCGAAATATAACCTAACGGCTTATTTTGTGGCACAAAGCTGAGTGGCGACCATTTTAGCATGTTTTGATTATGCCTGTTATTTCTTGTCTTTTATTTCTTATACTTATGCTAAATAAACATATTTTCTTTCTTTCTTTCTATATTGTGAACTCAATTAATTTTGCATTTATAATTGCCGTAATATGGGTAAAACAATAAAAAGTAATGTGCGAAAGCTGCTACATAGTATGATCAGTAAGTTCAAGAAAAACAATTGGAGGAATTGACATGATATTAGAGTGTATCCTATGTGGTACAGAAGTACCTCAAATATAATTTACATCGGCAATTTTCGTCCACGCCGACGAGTGCTGACAAGTACCGAATGAAATCGAACGTATGACCATTTCAATAAAGACCTTGTAGCACTACACGTAAGGTATAATATGCAATGACAGGTGCTGTCGTGCTGTCCCGCTCATGGCGCCAGACAAGATGGCGGGCGCCGGAGCTGCCGGCGTCGCGCGCAATATGTTGGCCAATGGGCGTTGAAGATTTTACGCGCGCAAACGCGCTGCCTTATGATTGGTAAGTGTTTTCAAAAAATGCTTTCTGCGCAGTAACTTATATTTGTAGTACGCTATATTGTTTAACCCTTCGGACGTCAGAAACACGCTGTCGTGTTTTGTCGTGGCCTCGGCGTCAAGAACTTTAGGTGTTTTGGCGTACGCTGTCAAAGTCACCTTCCTGCTTTCAAAGCGTCATAATCACCTTCTAACAGAAAAAAATTGGGAGTGTAGGTATCACTTTTGCATGCAAGGTCCAAAAGGTGATTTTTTTATATTTTTTTATTTAATAATATTAATCATTTATTTGAATCTTGTCTACTTATTTCTAAGACGTAGCAACATGGTTGTTTTGTTTTAAGTTATTTATTGAAACGTTATTGTACCTCACACAGAAATGTACAAAAGGAGAACTTAATGCCAAATGGTATTCTCCACCAGCTAACCATTGGCATTTTAATGGGTTTTATGGTCGTGGTTGGTACATACCTGTCACCTCGAAATTGTTTGCCTAACTCTGCGACTAGCCGTCTCACTTCTTCTTCGCTGAAACTTGTATATCCTATGTGTACGCTTTGGCTGAAAAAAAAAATGTTTCAAGTTAGGTACTACTAATAAAATTCTGAAAAATCAAGTTTAATTCGTTGTTTACACTAGTTTTATTTGTAGGAAGAGTTTCGAGAATTGTTCTGCGGGTTATGTTTAGCTTCTGCCCGCGACTCCGTCCGCGTGGAACTCGTTTATATCGCAGCTCCATACAAACTTTTACCCCCCCCATTTCACCCCATTAGGGGATGATTTCGGGGATAAAAACTATCCTATGTCACTCTCCAACCCGTCAACTATCTCCACTTAAAAACTCACGTCAATCCGTCGCACCGTTTTGCCGTGAAAGACGGACAAACAAAAACACACACTTTCCCATTTATAATATTGCTGTCAAATCCTCAAACCAATGAGACGGCACCGCGTTTCCGACTCTTCCGGTGTCGCGAGCGTCCGTAGGCAACGGTGTCTGCTTACCACGGCAGTTTATATGTTTGCACCCGTGACAGTACTCACCGGAACCGGAACTGCTCGCCGAGCTCGCGCTCGTCCCGCGGCGAGATTTCGAAGACCCCGGTGAACGCGTACGGGTGCCCGCCGTACGCCCACTCCGACCCGTGCACTTGGACGCCACTGTGGAACACGCCGACACCCGCGCCCGCTGTGTACCTGCGTGTTCATCATCATCATCATATCAGCCGAAATACGTCCACTGCTGGACATAGGCCTCCCCCAAAAAGTGCCGCAATGACCGGTCCCGCCGTCCAGCGGACTCCCGCTACCGTGTGGCCACCTAGTGGGGTTCGTGAATTTAAGAAAATCGCGAGTAGAGTCGCCGGCATCAATATCTGCCGAAACAAAGCCGGCAAAAATATCTGACACGTCCTTATGGCATTAGACATAGTCGTGTCAGATATTTATGCGTGCTATGTTGTGGCAGATCTTATTGCTGGTGACTGTACAAGCCTCGTTTGTATTTGTATAGCAAACAGTGTAAAAAAAATATGAATCTCATACTTTAAATCCTGAAATAAAGGGGCTTAGGAAGGTCATTTTGAAAGAGAGTGCAATGATCCTCAAAGGGGTAACCGGCGTTTAATGCAACGTTCTGTGAAAATTTAACGTTTAACATAATATCAACCGAAAGACGTCCACTGCTGGACACAGGCCTGCCCCAAAGAGTGCTACGACTGATCCTGCACCCACATTGAGCGGACTCCCGCGACCTTTACCAAGTCATCAGTCTACCTAGTCCAACGTTAAAGCTGTTCCACAAGCTACGCAAGAAATTCTAACATTCGGGAACTCTGTCAAGAAGAACAGGATCTAAATGATTGTTTTTTTTTTCTTCATTTTACTGGGCAACATTTTATAGGACCCAGTCAACATTCGCTCTTCGACCCTTAGTTTGGGAAATGCTTGTTAAATACATTTCAATATTTATTCTGCAAGTAGGCCAAAAGTACTCTTTTACATGCCAAGATATTTGAAATACAATTTATCAAGTGAACATTTACACAACAGTCAACATACACAATTATCTAAAGTCATAGTACATTGTTTAGCGAGGGTCGTAAGTGGAATATTGCGATCAAGAGGCTTTTGATGACTTGAGTTTGCACACAATGTTTTTCATCACATTTGCGAGGAAACAAATACATTTTAGATGAAATTAATATAAATCGTAATAAAAACTGCAACTGTCAGTTGTCCATTTTGTTGAATTTGACGTGAGGCGCGTATGGCAAAGACCCTTCGGTATACAGCCACGATTTGAAAACACTTAAAAACATTTTAAATAGACACATAATCACGTTAGAGGGTACAAAGTCAACGGCCAAGTCACACAACATTAACTATAAATAATAAAGAAATCGCTGTAAGAAATCTTAGACTTGGCACGACTTTGTCTAGATTTCATTACTTTTTAGAGATAAACAAGCAGCTCCATCGAGACTTGGCTAGTTTTTTACACAATGTTTTTGATGGGATTTCACTTCTTTTTGTAGAAACGTGGGCTTATTGATTTATTTTATTAGAATAAAAAGAGTTGAATATTTTTTGTAAAGGCGGTATAGAGATATCTCTAATAGTTTGGTTGGGCTCTTGTGTTTTCTAATCAGGGTCACCAGGTACTCCAGATCTTCGATTATCCTAGTTTTTATAGTTTTCCCTTCATGTGGCCATTAAACCCTAACTCTGTACCAAATTTCAGCTCTCGTGAGTTTATGGGAAGTAATAGTTCTATTTTTATGATCATGAGTGAGTGAGTGTCATAAATGCGAAACTTTGCTTTCGCTTCACTTCGGAACTAAATGACCTACAGACTTGAAATTTTGGATTTTAAGTATGTGATTATAGCTTACTGGATGACGAAAATTTCTGCGTTCTGGTCTTACCCAGAGGTTCTCAAATAGAGGCCTGAAAATGCGGCGAAATGGTTCCAGTAAAGGATGGTACGGCAGTGTTTGCTTCGCGCTCGACTTGGCGGGGGCACTGCCGCACCCCCAGATTGTAGGAACGTTCTTTATTTTTGGTCGTTAGTTATCTTAGTTGGTAGTCGATAAGGTGCTAATGGAAAACAGTGCAATTAAAAGTAGTTAGTACTTGTTGCCTGGCTACACGTATAGGGTTGCCAGTTGCCAACTTTTTTTGTGTGAAATATAGTATTTTTCAGAAAAAACCGACAACAATATACAATGTAACTTAATATAGTACCTACTTGGCTGGGCAACGTTGTTATTTAGTAAAATTTAATTAAAACCTGTACGTCTATCAAGGGACGACCGCGACATAATCTCATTTTTTCTCGCACTATACCTCTTGTTCTATGTGTTCTAATAAGAGAGAGAGAGAGAGACGGATAGCGCGAGAAAAATCGAGAGAGCTCGCGCTCCATCGCGTGATAGCCGTGCTGGGCAATTTGAAGCACTTCGTAAGGGCCCCTTAAATATAGTATTTTTCGTACTATATATTTCTTCAACAGTATACAGTACAAGGAGTCAAAATATAGTACATTACTACGTAATATAGTATGGTTGGAAATCCTTACGTATTATTATTTAAAACCTTTTAACGACTTATTCAAATTTAAAAAGCATTCTTTGCCTAAAAAGAATCCTTGTCAGTCAGAATCTTGATGCCAATGACGTATTCTGTGTATACAAATACAATAATATTGTCTTCTTTTGTTTCAGCCAGCAGCTGCCATTCAATGGCCGAACAACAATCAACAACGAACTCATTGACGTAAGCTTGTGGTGACATACAAGTGAATTTTAAATTTTGCCGCGTGTGTTAAAGACAACGGGTATAATCTTACTGGTTCCGTGGCTTGAGAGTCCGCAGTAAGCTCGATTCTCCATACAAACGTAGTTACGCTCTCATTTTAAGGCGCCGTAGGTTCATGGTCTTCTCTCCCTCTCACTGAGCATAAGCGTGAGCGAGATGGAAGTGCATGCTCGGAAGCGCGGAAATCATGTTTTTTAATTTTATATTTTTTGCCGTTTAAATAAATAAAAGAGTAAACACTGATTTCTCTCAAACATCATATTGCCGATTTTTAGAAGCCATTTTAACATTTTTAGCTTTTGTGCATAATTTGTAAGAAATATTTTAAGTGTATTTTAGACCCTTTTAGACCTATGTTCGTGATATTTTTCTATCGAGCGAAAATTGCCTAATCATGTTTCTAAACACTGATTTCCCTGCAGAAAAGCCTCAATGTTACTATTCGTATTTTTTTTAAACCATATTATTATAAACAAACGCATTATATTGTTTCAAAATCTCTGTTCGCTTAACTTCGCTGAACCTACGGCGCCTTAAAACTACGTGTTGGAGTGTAACGAAACTTTGCATGTACAATGACATGAGGTATATCCAGGTCTGTAATTAGTTTATGTAGCTTCAGATACCATAGTAAAAAAAAATACAGCGAATTTAAGTTTTTCATACAAAACTTGTTGTTGCTGTATTTCGTTTGTTTTATATACTGGAACCATATAAACTAATTACAGACATAGTTTGACCTCATGTCATTGTATATGCAAAGCTTCGTCACAATGCAACACGTAGTTTTAAAATGAGAACGACACTCTTGCTACACTTGTATGAAGGTGAAATTCGGCCGAGCTTACTGCTTTCATTCACTTGTTTAAGCGAATGAATATGCCTGGCAGAATCACCCGGCAGACGGGGCGATTAATGCCTGTGTCGCGGCGACTCGCGCTGCTCGACAGGAGCCCGCGCGTAATAGGCCCGTCGATGTACGAGCGCCTACCCGCCACTATTAAAAATGAGACTTCAAACCACATATTTGAACGCCGACTAAAGGAATTTTTATTATCAAAACCGCTGTATTCCGTAAAGGAATACAACGAACAAAAACTTGATTGAAATTGTATTTAAAAAACCGGCCAAGTGCGAGTCGGACTCGCGCACCGAGGGTTCCGTACAAACCTATAACAAGCAAAAGTTGTACTTAGTATGTTTATTACTAAATGATAAATGAAAATGGAATCCGTAACATTACAATGTGGAAAGCTGGGGGAGCATAAATTTAAACAGGGTCACTTTATCAATTTAGTAATCATTCTTTAGGCTTTGATTTCCTTACGAGTAGAACTACTCGCAAGGAAATCAAAGTTATTACGAACGGCAAAATAAGCGGATTACCTAAATTGCTGTTTCTTTTGAAAGCTGAGTTCACGAGAAAGTAACTTTAGGTTTTGATACCCTTGAGATTACCTATAATATATAATAATATAAACCAGCCTATATACGTCCCACTGCTGGGCACAGGCCTCCTCCCATGGATGAGAGGGAACGGGCAGTAGTCTCCACGCTGGCCGAGTGCGGGTTGGGGACTTCACATACACCTTTTTCAGTTTTAAATTATGCGGCTTATATTGCTATTTCTTATGATTGCGTAGACATAAAACTTTCGTTTTGCTACAACTGAAAGGTATTATAGACATGAGTATTTGACATGAATTTCAATTTAATACCTCTAAACATTTACGAGAAAAAAGGTAGTAAGTTTAAAATTTAAAAAAATGATTTTTGTATGATTTTACTAAAAATGTCTACTTTTCTTAATTTTTCCTTTGTCTGTGCTATATGAAGTTTCTTCGTGCCAAGTTTTAAGTTTCTGTGTTAACGGGAAGTACCCTATAGGTTTTGAGTTTGTTGCGAATACTCAATTTCAAAATATGCGACTTAAATTGCCATTTCTTTTGATTGCGTTTACATAAAAGTTTGGTTTTGCTACATCTGATGGGTCATATAGCTCTTAGTATTTAACATGAATTTTAATTTAATACCACCACACGTTTACGAGGAAAAAGGTATTAAGTTTAAAATTTAAAAAGTATTTTTTTGTATGATTTAACTAAAAATGTCTACTTTTCGTAATTTTTCCTTTGTCTGTGCTATATGAAGTTTCTTCGTGCCAAGTTTCAAGTTTCTGTGTTAACGGGAAGTACCCTTTAGGTTTTGAGTTTGTTGCGAGTATACTCAATTTCAAAATATGCGACTTAAATTGCCATTTCTTTTGATTGCGTTGACATAAAAGTTTGGTTTTGCTACATCTGATGGGTCATATAGCCCTAAGTATTTGACATGAATTTCAATTTAATACCACCACACGTTTATGAGGAAAAAGGTATTAAGTTTAAAATTTTAAAAGTGTTTTTTTGTATGATAAATAAAAATGTCTACTTTTCGTTATTTTTCCTCTGTCTGTGCTATATGACAATGCTTCGTGCCAAATTTCAAGTTTCTGAGTTCACGGGAAGTACCCCGTAGGTTTTGCGAGTGTCGAAAAACTCTAAAATTTGCAGCATAAACGACTGTATCTTTTGATTGCGTTGGCTTTTAAGTGTGATTTTTTCACAGCTTCAAGGGACAATAGACTTGAGTATCCGATATAAATTTCAGCTTGATACCTCCACGCATTCCTGAGAAAAATGGTCTTGACAGACAGACAGACAGACAGACAGACAGACGGACAACAAAGTGATCCTATAAGGGTTCCGTTTTTTCCTTTTGAGGTACGGAACCCTAAAAATGACAACATGTGTATTTTAGGTTTAAGATGACATTATTATATTAAGCATATTGCATAATAATTATTATTATTATTACTACTGACAATTTAAATCTAGGATGGAAGGCCTAGCTATTATTAATATTTTTTGACATTGACATTGACATGTTTGTTTTAATTTAAAATTTGATTTATTGGATTTTTTATTGACTATTATTTACTTTTATTGACTATTGTTATTTATTGTTATACACTCTGACGATCTTTTTGTGAATCCATGCTATTTTAATTTTATGAAATGACATGTAAATTTTCAGAATGAAATAAAATAATCTAATCTAATCTAATCTAATCTGCGGAGTCTTTAAGTTGAGTATGAACCAGAGCTTTGCGAAGTATCGGAGCGGTGTATGAGGAAAACATCCTTTAGGAAGATATGCGTGAGAGAACCCTAGCAACGCAATTCGTGGATATTTTCTACTCACCCTTACTCCCCATCATCATCCAACCCAACACTGAAATAATGAGAAAGTGTATCTGGATGAATGAACTTTCTTTGGCAATCGTTGCCATATTTAAGTCTCCTGTCGTCACTCTATAAAACTGCGATTTTATGGGTTTAAATTTGGTCATCTTGTTTTGTTAACCCCTATTTTATGGGCCATCTTGTAACATTTTTTAAAGAAACTCTGGACAGAATAACAACTAGAGTTTGTTGATTGACCTCATCATGTCAGCCGAAAGGTGCCAACTCTGGACAAAAGCCTCTTTACTTTACTTACAATGACCGGCCCTGTGCCACCCGCATGCAGCGGACTCTCGCGACCTTCACCAGCTAAATAAATAAATTTAATAAATTAAGGCAGGATAAAGAAATTGAAAGACGAATCCAGAACGCCTGGAGAAGCTATTGGTCTATTAAAGAGCTTTTGAAGGGAGATGTTCTTTTAACCCTGAAGCGAAGACTCGTCGATATATGTATTCTGCTCGTCCTAACCTGCGGTGCCCAAACATGGTCACTCACCGAGGCCCAAAAGACCAGATTGAAGGTTTGCCAACGGGCTATGGAGCGTAGCATACTGGGAGTGAAACGGATCGACCTTGTCCGAAACTCTACATGGCCTAACTGGCTGACACCGTCCGATAGAACAAGACGACGCTCCTATCTTGTCACTTATCGCGTGATAAGGCCCACCATGATACGTGGGTTCTAGACGCATTTTGTAACGATTGCCCATGCAAATCTGGGACGAGTGAAAGTCGAGAGGGGAGGCTTTTGCCCAGCAGTGGGACACTATAGGCTTCAAAAAAAGGTTTAAAGTTAAAATAAGTTTAACTATACTCACCAGTTGGTCCAATACATGTCGTAGACATTGAGGACGACGGCCGTCTGCCCCGGGCGAGGAGCGTGCTGCTCCGCGCGCCGAGAGAGCAGCGACATGCAGGACGGGAACATGGGGCACAGTCCGCACAGCTGAAACGAGATTCCATCGTCAATGGAACGTTCCGTGTTCCACTTTCAAGCTGGGAACAAATTATCCGACGCGGCTCACAGCTGCGACTTATATAAGTTAAAATTATATAAGCTGTCTGTTTAGCACTTGAAAGCTTATCTTGTTAACAATGGCTTTGTTTCCTATTGTATAAGCCCACCGCAAATCCCCCGACCAGATAAAAATTAAGCAAGTAACAATAAAAATTATAAAAATAGCTACCATCTCCTCTAAGTCACAAGGTTGAAATTGCTATAGCTTAACTCAGTCATTTTGTTAATCACAATCTTTGTGGACGCACTACAAAACGCCGGTGACTTACCTGACTGCGGCTTTCAATGTCCAAGTGCCGTTATCAAAAGTGTTATGCTATTGCAATTTCAACCTTGTGACTTAGAGGAGATGGTAGCTATTTGTATGAGTTTTATTGTTACTTGCTTAATTTTTATCTGGTCGGAGGATTTGCGGTGGGCTTATATAATAGGAAACAAAGCATTGTTCTCACGATAAGCTTTCAAGTGCTAAACGGACAGCTTATATAATTTTAACTATATCTAGATAATGAATGTACACTGAATTGTGCAAACTATAGGAGGTAAGCCGTGGACATAACCTTCTGCTGACCTTGATCGTTGGGCGTCCGACAGAAATCTGGCGCGCTGGATGTTTCTGCCATACGCACATATATCAGTGGCGTCCGTCATTTTGTTCCCAGCTTTACGTGCCACATAAGCCCCGCTAGTCCGTGACTTGTTTTAACCTCACCCCAACCGTCACACCACATAAGTTGCTCCGCTTTTAATACAAAACGTTATTTGACATTCGCAGGCTGACGGCCTGATATTTTAAGAAACTGATGTGACAAACTTTCATAAATTGGCTGGAAATTCCCCGTTCCTTAGAGCAATGTATAAACTAGAATAATTTGAGGAATTTATAACTAGAATAATTTGAGGAAGCCATTAGCCATTATGTGTGACGGGTGGGGTGAGGCGCAAAAGCCCGTATAGAATAACGGCGTTGATCAAGATATGTTCGTAGTAAGCGTCGAGGTGAGCTCAAAACAACAGAATAGCGGGGCAAAGGGTTATTGCGGGTGCCGAGTAACAGTCAAGTTTGCCTCTCTGAAGTTAGCCTCATACCGCCTCCTGTACACACCTGTAGGACCTGACAACTCTCCGACACTAACATCACAGAAGCAAACATTTGTGGCATTATATTTGTGGCGTTACTTGTGGCATTAGCCGCATTAGTGGGCATTACACAAGGTGTTAATAAAACAACGCAAAACCTGAAAACAGTTTGTTCAGAATCGACAGTAGAATGTGAAAAAAATAAAAAAAGGTTTTTTTGACGAGTTTTTATTTACGCGTAGGAGCGTTGGCCGACTGCGGCCGATGCGACTGGGGCGACTTGCTCCATACAAAAGTAAACAAAAACGCGTTAAAAAAAAAAAAACTTCACATTCTACTCTCGCTTCTGAACAAGCTGTTTTCAGGTTTTGCGTTATGTTATTATATTAACACCTTGTATGTATATTTGGCATATTGTTCACATTTACAGGCACAGAAGATGATGCTTAAAGGGTGTTTAGTTACATATTCAATATATATATATATATATAGATATATATATATATATATATATATATATATAAGAAGATAAGGTTCGCCACTTTTCGACTTTATGTCAATGCGTTAAGTTGCAAAAATAAGCCAAGGATTGGTTAGACACGGCGAGCTTTTGCGGCGATACAATTATTCTAGGAAAAATACGGATTTGAAAAACAATAATTTATAATTGCGTTTTTTTTGTTATTTCATTTTAAAACATTATTCTAAGAAGCAGTATTCACGAATCCAAACACCTTTCCACCCGGAAGTAGTTATGTTATACTTAAGTACTTATAGATTTAAATGAAGCATGCTCTTTAGTTTGATTTATTGTTATTTAGAGTAATTGTAATATAACCGAAATAAAGATTAAAACATTTATGAATACTTTTTCTGGCTTTTCAGAAACTACTTTTTTTTTTGGATTTTGAAATTTTGTAAGATTTTGTATCTAGGTAACTATATAGTCGATAATCGATAATATCATCATCCTCCTAGCGTTATTCCCGGTAATGCCCCTAAATGAGCCCGGAGTCCGCTTCGACACCAAATCCCAATATTTGGCATAGGCGACTGCCATCTGACCTTCCAACCCAGAGGGAAAACTAGATCTTATTGGAATTAGACCGGTTTCCTCACGATGTCCTTCACCAAAAAGCTAACGGTAAATATTCCGTACATAAGTTCCGAAAAACTCATTGGTACGAGCCGGGATTCGAACCTACGACCGCCGCTTGACAGCCGCATGCCTGAATCAGTAGGCTACAGTAGCTTTTTATGTAGTCGATAATTATATCCGAAATTGTCAATTGTTCCATACAAGTTGTCAGTTCATTGACTGGACTAAAACGCACGTCGCACGTAGCACGAACGCGTGACAGCCATAGATTAGCTGTCAAAATCAACTGTATAGATACAGCATCGCGTTCCCAGCGCTGCAAGAAGTCGGCGTGGGTAACCGCTCTTAAATATGTTTACACCTGTTAAGGTAGTCATATAGCAAAACTGTAAAACTTTTAAACCAAAATAATAAAAAAAAAACTAAATTATTTATTCGCTTTAACACGCAAATCCGTCACACAATACATTTATATTGGTTTGTTTCACTTCAAATGCGGGTCGTTAGCCTTAACCACAAAGCCCATTGTAACGAAGTTACGGACATATCGAAACTTAACAGCTCTAATAAGGAAGAATACCGTGTGACTGAGAGTAGGTATTTGTTGGTTCAAATCAGACATCAAAAAGTTTGAAGCATTTTCGGTGCAGCGTTGTTAACAGAATTGGTGTTTATAAATAATTTCAACGGTAATGTAATGCTTAATTAATGAATAACGCTATTATTTACTATAATTAACAATTTTCGTTGACATTGTCCATACCAATTCCGATAACAACACTACGCGCTGCTCCGAAAATGCTACATAATTTTTGATGTCTTTTTATAATTCCACAGAAAACCAAGTGCAGGGTTCCGTGCCTATTAAAAAACTTATATCGTCACAGAAATCTTACGGCATTTACGTCCTTTTTTTATCGGGAAGGCAGTTTTTCAGCAATATCTCGAACACCTTCGAACCGATCTCGTTCGAAATAATTTGCTGTGAAAGAATTTAATAAGCACTATGTTCATATTTTTATACCCCGTTCGAATATAAGAGCACGCACAGTGACTCATTCTTTAAGAAAAAAATGAGACGCAAATACATATTGGTCAAAGATTTTGGACAAGTAGAATACCACCCTTAGTGAAACTAAAAGCTAATCACAAATGAAATTTTAATATCATACCAATCTACTCAGATAAATTTCCAGTTAAGGGGATGCCTTGATTCGAGTCGACCACGCGCCCTTGACAGACACTCGCCTATGCCTTCTGCGCTCGAGAAAAGTGATGCAACACTCTTCGGGAACGGCTTTTTTTGACAAATTTCGATAAATACCTAACTTAGTGAAGTTTCATTTATATTTCATTACGAGAGATTTTACATGAGATAAATCATTATAGTATTAACTTGATTCTATCGTACAATAATGTATAGTTTGAGTAGGCTGAGTATAATTATAACAACAACTTAGAAAAGTTCAAAAAACCCCCGACATGTTCATTTCAAAGTCCAATATCTCAAAAACGGCTGAACAGATTTTTATGAAACATGGCTCTCGGAATGTAATTACGTATGACACAAAAAAAACCCGTATTCAAATCGGTCCATCCGTTAGGGAGCTACGCTACCACAGACAGATACACAGATACACAGACAGACACGTTAAACTTATAACACCCCTCTTTTTGCGTCGGGGTTTAAACGGAAAATATTTTTTTTTCTATCGAGGAAATTTTAGGTAATTATGTATCGATTAAATCAGATAAACAATCATATAGTCAAGAATCATATATCTGAAAAGCAGACCTTATTGTTTCTTAATCTAGTCAGAACGGCGTTTTTAAAGCACGCGCACGCATATTTCCAATTCAAGCACTTAAAAGATAGTATGAAGACTGGCATCCAGTAGTCAATTAAGATAAAGGTTCAGCGACGGGTCAACTATAGCCTATTAGATCGAGCAGTTACGGTTGCCGAGTCGAGTTAGGAAAGTAAATATGTATCATGGTGGTCCTTAAAAACCGAAAATTTTAAATTTCAATGAGGCACCCTCTTCTATTGTTCGAATACGTGAAAACATAACATTTGTTTTTTTATTTTTGGATAAGATTTAGGGGTCGCGACTAAATTTTGAATGGTTTGCATTTATCCATACTAAGTATTTAAAAAAAAACTACTTTTTAACCGACGAAAAAAACGGAGGAGGTTCTCAAGTCAACGCGTATATTTTTTTTAACATGTATTGTGTTTTTTCTAATATGTATTCTTAAGATTATTTGACTGGTCGAATTGGGGTGTAGACACTTAAATAAAATAATCGATACTGTCATCAGTCATCACAAATCGAACTAGTCCCATAGAAAGCTCAATAAGGCTTGTGTTATGCCATGAGTCCTAGACGACGATAGATTACGAGTAAATAAATATAAAACATTTAAGACTCAGAAACAAATTTGCCTGTTCATCACACAAATATTGGCCCTTTCCGGTATGCGAACCTAGGATCATCAGCTTCATAAGCAGGGTCACTGCTCACTAGGCTACACCAGTCATCAAGAATGTAAGTAAAGAATTCATCAGAGATCATTTCAAAGCTGCCAAGACAAGCGCAGAGGCGTCCCTAGCCCATGTAGCGCCCGTGTGCAAACATTACTCTAGCGCCCCCTAGTAAGCGCGCGGTCTAAACTCTAAATGGAATGGTAGCGGGCGGCGCTCGGCGCCCCCTAGGACCGCTGCGCCCGTGCGCAACGCACACCCTGCACCATAAAAACGCCTCTGGACAAGCGCATGGCGTTGAAAAGTTACTGGCTGAACCACAAACACGGGTCTTCTAAATGCTGTAATCTAGTATCATGACGCGCTGCGCTGGTCATTATGTCATTAATGGTCAATAATAGGTGTTTGCTAAACTACACACTGTCTGACGTCTTTTGTTTACTGCGGGAACGATTTGTTGACCGTTTTGAGTCAAGATTATAAGTTAACTAGCTGCTCGGCCCGGCTTCGCACGGTTAGTTTTCCGTTTTCCCTAGGAATGAAGCATTTTGCCGCGGTAAAAAGTAGGGGTAAGTAATACGAGGTATAACAACTAATCATATAACGTTCATAATATATACGCTCACTGTGTATAAGTTTGTTTAGTATAACGTTCATTGCACATAACGAACGAAAGGTATAATGACAAAATATATAATTTCGTAAAGTATAACGTACTTTAGACATAATATCAATTGATATATCGATTAAAGCGTATAATATTCATAACACCTAAGGTTTATAACATATATTATTCAATTTATCTAACATCATAAAGTATATTGCTCGTATATTATAATCGTCTTCAATTATTTTAATAGCAATGCCGTATGAAGGAATATATATGAATTTGAATAAAAAAACATTAAACGTTTTTAAGATTGAAATTAAATTTATTTTTATACCAAACACGCCAATTATTTTAACCTAACCTTACCTAAACACCAGCGTGTCGACGCCACCCCGCTTCGCGGGGTGTCTATTTCCGCTCTAAGGGACACAAGGCAACCCTAACCTAACCTACAAGTAATACCATTGGTAAGAGTACTTGTTGTTTTTTACTGCGGGGGGCTTCGCCCCCCGTGCCCCCCTTTTACTTACAGCCCTAACCTAATTTTCTGTATTGTAATCCTCATACGAAAATATACTATGCGTTATGATCGTTATACGTTATGTATGTTATTTGAAAATATATTATATGTTATGATCGTTATACGAAATGAAATTATTCAATTTGAGTGTTATAGAAAAAAACGTTATATAATATGATTATTATGGCTATTGACCGTTATTCCTTATAAAAGTATTGGTATTGTTGTTATAGCTAACGTTCATTATATCTTGTGAACGTTATTAATATGAAATTATATATACTGTTGTTATATCTCGTGGGACGCACCCAAAAAGTAGCCTATGTTCATCAGGGATAATGTCGACTTTTAATGGTAAAAGAATTTTTCAAATCGGTCCAGTAGTTTCGGAGACTATTTAATACAAACAAACAATCAAATCTTTCGTCTTTATAATATTAGTGTAGATAAATATTTGCGGACAATCTTGCACAAATCGACCTAGTCCCAAACACAGCAAAGCTACCAGACGTAGTATACAAAACAGCCATGACTCACGAACGAATACTCGTGCTCATCACACAGAATTATTAGATTTATATCTTCTGCCCGCGACTCCGTCCGCGTGGGGCCACGAGGGAAGGATACCCTTTCAAAAAAAAAGTATTTTCCAAATCGGTTGGGGGACAGTTATGTATAGCGTTTCTCTGAAGGATAGGTTTAAAGAAATCAATGTTCTCACCGTTGCCTTACAATATATCTATGAAAATATAATGTATATTCGTAAAAATCTTGACATGTATAAATTAAATAGTGATGTTCATAATACTAGAAATATGAATAAATTAGCCATTCCCGGATACCTTATGTGCAAAGTGAATATGTCGTTTATGGGCAACTGTGTACGATTTTACAATAAGTTACCTTCTGATATTCTGGAATTGTCAATGAATAGATTTAAGTCACGCCATCTTATAGAGAAATCTTATTACACTATAAAAGAATTTACAGATGACAAAGAAGCATTTATGTAAAATAGCTTAGTAAGTAGATAGTTAATCCTTTTCTTCACATTTTATCTTACAAGATACACAATTTTTGATGTTCTTTTTGTATTTTTGTGACAGATATTTTTTTTGGCTCTACAAGGCGCAAACTAGGCTCGAACTCGCATATTTTTTGTTATTTGCCAAGAAAAGGGTGTTAAAACATGACGTGTAAAAGAGCTAGCTTAAGCCTATTTACAAAATAAATATTGTGATTTGATTTGTACATAAAAAATAAAACATTCCGACGAATTGAGAACTAAGACTCATGGAATCAGTTAAAAAGTAAAAAAATAACTTCATAATGATGGTTTAACATAAAAATCTAATTTATAACACGCGTGCATGCGGCATTTCGTGACATTAATCATATATTTATTTATATTATTCAAACTAATGGCATAATTCCATAACTTGAAACATTCGCGGCAATCGCTTCCAGTCCTTTTCAACTTGACATAAAGTTAAACTCGGCTTAAACGGCGGTTTAACGTAAAGCTATAGTTAGCTTCAAGGTAAATGATACGACATTGGAAATTTCTCAAGTCAAGACCTAGCGTGTGTCCTTGATAATAAACAATTATGGAAGACAAAAGACTTGATAGTGATGAAATAATTATGAAATGTCATTGTATCATGGGAAATCGATAACTGGAAATAGTGGATTAGTACAAGTGGCTAGCTTCTGCCCGCGACTCCGTCCGAGTGGAACTCGTTTATATCATAGCTCTATACAAACTTTCACCCCCCATTTCACCTCGTTAGGGGAAGATTCCCGGAATAAATACTATCCTATAGTCGTTCAACGAGATCAAACTATTTCCATACCAAATTTCATATCAATCGGTTCAGCGGTTTAAGGGCATTTTCAATTATTCGTGCACCCAATTACCGTGAATTGTTAAATTAAAATTAACTTGGTGTCAGTTCTGTAACGGCAATTAAGATTTCAGTTTGTAAAAAAACTAACTTTATCTGTTTAATTTACGAATGATATATACACGTTAATTAAATGTGAAAAAAGTTAATTTTCACATGATTTGTATGCTTAATTTTCGTTACAAAACTGACACCAAGTTAATTTTTGTTCTACTACTCACACTAATTGGGTGCATGAATTATTGAAAATGCCCTTAAACGTGAATAGGTAACAGACAGACAGATATACAAACACACTTTCGAATTTATAATATTAGTATGAATTAGTATGGATAATGGAACCAAGCACAAAGTCCCGGTCCTATGTTTAACTTCACACGTAAGAAGTTGTATAACTTGATTGTTATCGATTTAAATTTTCACAATGTTCATACGATCTTAAATATTTTTTACTCAACGGGACTTAATCGCGTATAATTGTAAAAAGTATATTACGAATGAAACTTTATTGCACAGTAACAAATTAGAAATACAAAAGGCGAACTAAAGGCCATAAGGCATTCTCCACGAGTCAATATTTAGGCCAAACAGAAAATAATCATATCTGGTGCGGGATATGAGAACCGGACAAATAACTACTCATTGCGGCGAAGAGGGAAGTTTTCGCTTCCGTCAGAGAATAACAAATTTAAAAAAAGGAACAGGAAAAAGTTTATAAGAAACTAAATGCTGTGATGTGAATGTGACACACATTAATCAGTGATCGGTTTTTTGGATTCTCCCTCGCGGGATATCAAGTAGAAAAGTTAATATAGATACGACAGTTTCCCGCGATACCGAACAAACCGTACAAAAATATATAATATTTTTGGTGAGCAATAAAACCATTTGACATTGTGGACATTGTTTTTCTCAAACTCCTCTCAGTTGAAAGAAGTGTAATTAACTTTTTGATAACGAATTCATTTATTCAAACAATTAACCCGTAGTAACCATATATTAGCTGATAGACACGCGTACTTACTCGCCGAACTTTTCTCCAAACGGTACAAAATGTGCCGCTTTGGAGGCAGCAAATGAGCTGTCTTGTACTCATTTGTTCGATTTAGACAAAAGAACGGAGAGTAAGTACTCGTCTATCAGCTACTTAGATGTTTTAAAGTGTAATAAAAAAACACATTGTATTTTTTTGCCTTTTCTAACAGGATTACCGGGGCATATCCATACTAACACAATGATTGAGGTCGTTCACCCCATGTCGAATCCAAAAAACCGATCACTGCACATTATACTTATAGTTACAAGCTTTGTTTATGGCGCCTACTAGACAGCCATTGAATTTCCCCGTTATGCATATGTTTATATATAATTATAAGTAAAGAAAATATTTATTAGTGATACACAGGTTACATAATAATACAGTACTCTGTGACCTACCTAAAAGGTGTACGAATGTTGAGTTTACTAGCGCGTTTATTTATGTTTCCTTGCAAATTGATGTTAGTAATATAACTAAAACAAATCGTTTTCATATCAATCGTGAAACAAACTTTTGAGTTGTTTAACTTAAGACTTATGGGACATATACTGTGTTCAGTTAAGGGCATGCATATATGAAATGTTTTTATGGCATACAATTATATAAGAGGCGACGCCCGTTATGCGGGCTAAGAATCCATCACAAATAACGCTTTATAGCCTTTAATTTAGACAATATTTACTGAAAAGACACGAAGCTAAATATCTCTAAGACCCTTTATATATTTATAAATATTTTTATGAAATTCATACGACTGAAAAAAAGGGTACTGATGCAAAACAGCTTTAAACACTAGGGGCCCTGTGTGCTGAAGAAATCGCGAGCGTGTATTTCTTTTTCGAAAAACTGAATGGCAAAAAAATCTATATAATGATAAAACCTACTCACAAAATTTCACGATAGTCGATTGAGAAATGCGACCTGTAATATATGGTGTGACAGCCTAAGTTGCTGAATGTAGCTATAAATAAAGCCTTTTATCCGCGACTTATATTGCTGGTCTAAAACCTGCTGCATGCCGAGGTAAAATTGACCCCCTATATACGTACACATACAGCATTGTTTACGTATTTCATGGCCTACGACGGTAGAATCGATTAATTATTCATCGCGATCGATATCAGTTAATTCGCAACATTAAAATGAAAATATTTTACTTATGAATTATCACATGAGGTTAGCGTATGAACATAAGGCATGAATTTCGATAACGTTTACGTTTCGTACAACATTCTAGTAGATCTGTGATGCCGGATGTACACTCTCGGCCAGGACCTCTCGCCGAGAATCTCAGGGGAGAAGTTCTCGACGAGAGCACACCATGTACACTCTTGTTGCGTCATTTCAACCGCGGAACAACCCTTTGACTCGGCCGCAAAAACAGACACGCGACCGAGACGTACCGAGGCGAGACTCGAGAGGGCGAGACAAGGCGAGAGCATCATGTACACTCTCGTTCTCGGTCTGTCTCGGGGTGTCTCGCCGAGAGTGTACAGCCGGCATGAACAGTAGAACTGGCAAGTCTATTACTTATTTTTAATTTTCGTAAACTGCTTCGACAACAAAAGGATTGGGTTCGTCCTAATATAGCAACAGTATATGTATATGCGTCTAATAGTTAAAAACCACAAAGTTCACAAACAACTGGTACTAGTTATCAGACCGATGTAATCCCTAGTAATCTAGTAACGGCATTTTTATCAGCAAATTAATGACTTGTGTGCGAAGTTGTTTGTTTTGAAGGTAGATAGCGAGATTACGGAGCGAATGACAACTGCCTATCTGTCCGCATTGGACATTTGACGCCTAAGATGTGTTTGAATTTTTGCGTTAATACAATGCAATAAAGTGCCAATGTATATGAATATTAGGGTCAATCTTACACAAATCGAGCTAAAAGCTCAATAACGCTTCTTTATATCAATGAGATGCCAAATCTAATGTTAAGGAATGTAGGCAGTTGTAATAGCATTCTGGCTTCGCCGTTGTCAGATGAGGCCAGAATGTTATGCAAGCTAATTATTAATTTAGAATAAGTACCTACGTCTAAGATAAATTATATTATCATGTACATTGATCTCGCCCATGGGGGTGGCATAGTCACTGCGTGAAAAAACCCTTTTTTAATAAATAAAAATAAAACCACTCAAACTTTAGCCGCTCAATTCGCGCTCCCGTGCTTTGGAAGGCACGCTAAGCAGTTGATCCCGGTTGCTGTGTATGACAGTAGTCGTTAAGCCGAGTTAGAGGCCGGGCGGCTTAAGAACTTCGAACAGTCGAGTTGGCCACTCACTTGACAAAGGGGGGACAACTGTTACTCGCGTCCACAGGAGCTGCCTACCACAACCCTGCACGTGTCCCCTGGACCACCCATTTTGGCCTTTAAAGTATTGTCACTCTTTAGTACCAACTATAGGTATAGGTATATCAGGTATTTGTAAATATTGGCCTTTGTTGGCATGCAAATAAATAAATGACTAATTTATTTACTTACACACCTAAGGTGGTAAAACATTGAATTCTTTATACCAAAAAGATTCTAGGTTGGAAATCCGATTAGATATCCAACAAGACACGTTTTAATCTGTGTATGTACATACATATATACAGGGTCGGTATACATATACAATCTGTGTATGACTCACAGGCGGTCAGTATACTGATGATCCATATCACATCCGGATCACATGCATATTGACGTGTATCACAGGATTGTCAATATATTGCAGAAAGTCCGGATGATTTTGAAATCCGCGCACAGATAAGAAATAATCTGCGAGCGACTAAAGGCACACCACACGATTCTGCTTGGTGGTCGGTACGAGCGGTACGCAGCTATAAGGTAGAGTGAGATGGGAGTATGGAAGAACCAGAATTACCGTCGTGGCCAGACCTTTAATACTGACGCGATAAATAATTGACCAGCACGTCTATCATGGGACGGCCGCGACATACTCTCGAATTTTCTCGCACTATATCTCTTGTTCTAAGTGTTCTAATAAGAGGGAGACTGGTAGTGCGAGAAAAATCGAGAAGGCTCGCGCGCCGTCGCGTGATAGCCGTGCTGGTAAAGGTCGCGGGAGTTGGATGCGGGTGGGGCAGGACCGCGGTCCTGCCCGGTAATTGTGGCACGCTTTGGGGGAGGCCTTTGTCCAGCAGTGGACGTCTTTCGGCTGATATGATGATGATGATGAGAAATAATTAGCGTTTAAAGGGTCATGCAATACTTCCATACTGGGTATTGCCGCAAATACTGACAAACCACCAGTATTTAATCACCGTGTAGCGGCCGCCATAGAAGATATGCATCTACCTAACAAAGCAAAATCAATTAGATTAAACAATTGACATGATTCACGCTGATATTGAGCGATAAAACGCAACCCTATCTCAACAGCTCAGCAAATAGACAGGTCTGCGAGCCGCTATCAGTTGATTAACCTTTTCAAAGCCATTTCATACTTTGTTAAAGTCAAGGGCAATATGGTGATCTACATTTTTACCTGATTGCCTAAAGAGGGCTCTCTTTCAAGCGTATGTATGTCTATGGATAGACAAGAAAATGCAATGTCACGGGCTGCAGCCCAAATGGCTCGATGGATTTTGACATACAGGGTGTAATCGTTAAGTGTAGCCAGGCGATTATTCCGTAAATATAACAGATATCAAAAAAACTTAAACTTATATCGAAAGTACGTTACCTAATAAGTAAAATCACATTAATACCTTTTTAAAAATAAAACTAGAAATATCCAAAATATTAATTATTAACCTACATCAGGCGAAATGGTGAGTCACATTTTTAATTAATCAGAATAGGTCAAATCAATTATTTGCTTTTCCAGCAAGCTATGAGTTCAATGTCTGACAGATTTTTAATACTAGCACAGTAAAATGTGTAACACTGATTAGAGATAAATTGAATTATAAACAAGGTTTTTATTTTTCATACAATAGTTTCGCATGTAGCATAATTTTGAATCGATTGATATCTCATTCATCGAAATCGGTTTCAGTATTTTAAATGATAGAACACACGTAAATACAAACACAGACGGCCAAAAATAATGACATGTGATAAAGAACACTATGTCTTTGGACAATATATACATAAGTTGTGCAACACATTTAAATGTCAGTTTATTGAAACACATTTATCTAATTACATATGCCATAAATTCACTGAGAAACATGCTGTTTCTGAAACATTGTTTATAAACACTATTTCAAAAAGAAAATGTTTCTTTGTGAATCCATGGTTTTAGCAGAAGCCGGTGCTAATAGTCCTGCATCACATTTTATGTAGCAGACAGCATAAAATATATCAAAGCAGTTACTTTGCTATGTACACTTTCTGTGCTTATCTGTGCACATTTTAGTGGACAGTCAGCGTTATATAGTGAGTAGCAGCCAGAGTAGCCAAACATTTCGTAACACACCCTTATTCTTACAGTAATAAAGATGTGTACCGAAATATTTGCTACCTTGGCTGCTACTACCTATATGATGCTGACTGTACATGAGTTGTTTTGTATAATACATAAATAGTTAAATTTGGAATATGTGCCAGGCCTAGAAGCGAGTCTATCTACATACTGTTGGTCAAATTAACAAATTATGCAGCTCCAAATGTCATCTTATATAGCAATACTTACATGTAAATGTAACAATGGGTTGATCTACTTTGTTGTGTTGATTTGTTATTTAGGAAGGCTGGAGACAAAATTGATAGTTAGTCATTGTTAAAATGTTATTATTCAGACAACCTTATAAATGTGCCCTTGCAGGGTGTCACATGTATACCTACTTGTGACACCTATATGTGTTAATTCCATCCAATCTTCGTAATGTGATATGCAACAAACGATTCTATTCTGTTCTATAGTGGCAAGCCACAAGCAAATGGTAAGGAAATTTATAGATTTTATAGTGCATTCATCCTTACTTGTCTTATTTGATAAACAACATTCTAACCTCAAAATGTATCTTTTTAGACTATAGCAGCTATTTTATCGTAAAAAAAGCGTTGCTAGACAAAAAATCGTGAAGCGATGTCCGAAAAGTCGTCTCGGCATGATCTAATACTCACAAAATTACTATTCTATCCTAAAAAGATGCATTTTGAGGTTAGAATGTTGCTTACCAAATAAGACAAGTAAGGATGAATGCACTATAAGTCTTGATTCATTGGCAAAATAGATTGGTTCAAAATCTAAAAATGTATGGTGCATAAAGAATGTGAATATAAAATGGACTATTAGTTGCAGAAAAATCATGTTTATTAGTGGTTTTATAACTGTTAAACAAAATGTTTCCAAGTTTTTAATCTCATACTCAAACTATTTATTGCACACATAAATTATGTTTTTACACGGCACAGAAAAACTTTGAAATGTGTTGTGTTCGTCACAACAACAAAGTAGATTGACCCATATAGATGGTTGACCTGTTTTTTTATGTATCTCTAACACTTTCAATGCCAGGAGCCAACTATGTGGGAACTCTGCTCTCAACGATTGTTTTTTATTTTATTTTGGCAGTGAATGAGTTAACAGTCATCAAACAGGATGAAAACGGGATGAAGCGGCTTGCTAATACATGACAATGAAGCTACACAATTCAGTAATTCAACCATTACGGTTCTTACTGGCTTGGGCTCTTCAGAGTTACTGGAGGAGACGATCAGAGGGTCACTGTCCTTCTCCCCCGGCCTGTCCAAGCCCCGCTGCGAGTTACGGTTACCGTCTCTCTTCATTTCTATACATCTCAACTGTGACGGTTAATTGTCTCCTACAGGATTAATGATTAAAAAAAAGCTTTGTTTAAAAATGTGGGTAGATACTAGATTATTTCAAAAGTAACACTAACCTACTTTTGCAATGAGATTGTTATGAATAGTAAAGTAGGTACCTCCGTGTCACTCTCGTTGATCAGAGAAACAAGTTCCATGGCACTCAAATAATTATAAATAATAGAAATATCACAGCCATAACAACTTCAAGTACGGACATTGGGCACTGTACAAAAACGCAATCAACTGCCTATTGTAATGTTAGTGCGTCGTTAAGTTAGGCTAATGCTATTTGCAGTTCAAAACGCTATTAATATGAATAGGCGGCTCAGGAAAAATCATTGTATGCAAATAGAGTTCTACAATTACTTAAGATAATGGTCCAAGCCTCATTTACAAGGCACGTGGGGCTTATGCGACCTACAGCACTAGCTCTAAAACGAATACTAAATCAAAAATATGCTAGATTTTTACTTACAATTGTTGGTTCGCCTTTTTTGTATGCAAGCGTATTCCATAGAATATAGCAACTCCTTCAAATAAGCAGCTCCATTGTTGAAGCAGCACTGACGACGCAGCTAATTGATTAATTTAAATAATGTTAATTGAATAATAAAACTAATAAAATACAAAAAATTTACACTGTTTCAATGTGCATGCTATTCTGACAAATTTGACCTGCCAGGAATCCACAGATAGAAATAAATTACTATTCATTCTGCAGATGTCATTTCTCATCACTGTTTGATTTTTTCATTTTTGATTACCGGTTTTTGGATAAGTACTTTTGTAACTGTTGTTGACAAGTATTTAAAAATACCTCATATGAAATACCTGTTACATGACATTTGTGTGACAAATGGCAACACAAAACCCAAACTCCACCGTAAATTAAAAAATATATCTACACGTCATCTGGCGACTGTCAAACAGTTTTTACGCGAGGATTTTCTTATTTTTAATGAATATCGCTCTGTTATAAACAATAACAAAATGGTAATTTAGTTTCCCATAACAACATGAAATTAAGATATGTTACATGACCGTTATATCTTGTGAAATATTGGTGTAAACGTGGAAAACTTGTGTTCCTTTTGCGGCGTATGTTTATAGTTTAATTTCATCATATTTCGTTTATTTCAGGTGCTCATAGCAGCTACGGTATGCACGAAATCGGGGAAAGGTAAAGACAATTCATTATTTCCTATTTCGTAGGTTCTAATTCAGTTTAACGTGAATTATGAATGATGAAATGTGATGTTTTAGCCCTCGTCTCACGACAGTTTGTGGAAATGACCAAGGCGCGGATAGAGGGGTTGCTGGCTGCGTTCCCCAAGCTAATGACCGGAGGACGTCAACACACCTTTGTGGAGACTGAATCAGTCAGGTAAATAATAAAATTATTAAGTATCTTTAAAAGTAATTGCAAGTATAGGTATTAGTGGCAACCCGTGAACATTTTCGATGGAAATCGGCTTGTGTGGGCGCTCCGCCACTGATAGGCAGGCAAGGGACTGATCTAATTGATAAACTAAGGTTGAAAATATTCCTTAGTGGATAAAAAATTAAATTAACACTTTCGGACCCGCAACGTCAATTAAATCGTTGTTAAGCCTGCATATGTGACATCTATAGACGTTGCTCGACCGAGCGCGTTAAGTAGGAATATATGTGTGTATGAATCAATGGAGAGGGCACTGTGGAATCCCTCTGCCCCATCTAGGGGACACAGGACATTAAGTCAATTAACTCATATGTGTGAATCAACTTTTAAGGTATTCCTATTCTAAAGCCATATTAAAATTTACCTGTTGAGTTAATGGTAACAAACCAAATTTCGGGATCACACAAGTGTCATGCCTGAAGATCTTTTACATTCCTGGAAAATCCTGGTAACACATTGGAAAAGACACATTTTTCATACAAACACCTGGGGAAAATCTTACCTGTGATCTTCCAATAAATGATAATATTTCATTTAGAATTATCATGACTTCACAACTAAAAATTGGCCTAATTATCTGATAGATAAAAGCCTAGGTGGCTTAATAATCAAATATGGAGTTTGTATAAAAAATTATATTTTCGTAATTTTATTTTGTCAGAAGAGTTGGTAAACAGGGAGTAGGTACAGTCAAGGATTTTAATTGTTGAGAAATTTAGTACTCCCTTTACACTGGACACTGCAAAGCTACTATCAAAAATCAAAATGAGTTGACATGTAAATGGCCCATCAATTACCTTGACCGTACCTTAAAAGTTGATTATTACTTAGTTTATGTCCAACAGTGGATGTCTTTCGGCTGATATGAGATGATGATGATGATGATGACTTAGTTTATGGATGTCAGTCATTAACTCGTTATCATTTTATTTTATTATCAATAAAGTAGTAAAAAAAAAATGTGCGTAAAATAATTGATTGTTAAATGCAAATAATAAATGATCTATACTGATACCTCCATCATCTTTTTGAATACTATGGCCGAGCCAGCACTTGTATGCTTTGCCTAACCTAACAAAACTTGTTATGTAGCACGGTTCCGGTGACATTCTTACGTGTTCTTCTTTTCTTCTTTTTTAGGGTTCCGTACCTCAGAAGGAAAAAACGGAACCCTTATAGGATCACTTTGTTGTCTGTCTGTCTGTCTGTCTGTCTGTCAAGACCATTTTTCTCAGAAACGCGTGGAGGTATCAAGCTGAAATTTATATAAAATACTCAAGACTATTGTCCCTTGAAGCTGTGAAAAAATCAAACTTTTGAATTGAAATTCATGTCAAATACTCAGAGCTATAGGACCTTTCAAATGTAGCAAAACCAAACTTTTATGTCAACACAATGAAAAGAAATTGCAATTTAAGTCGTATATTTTGAAACTGAGTACTCACAACAAACTCAAAACCTAAAGGGTACTTCCCGTTAACTCAGAAACTTGAAACTTGGCACGAAGAAACTTCATATAGCACAGACAAAGGAAAAATTACGAAAAGAAGACATTTGTATTAAAATCATACAAACATCATTTTTTGAAATTTTAAACTTACTACGTTTTTCCTCGTAAACACGTCTAGAGGTATTAAATTGAAATTCATATCAAATACTCATGTCCATAATACCTTTCAGCTGTAGCAAAACGAAAGTTTTACAAGTCCACGCAATCATAAGAAATAGCAATATAAGTCGCATAATTTAAAACTGAAAAAGGTGTATGTGAAGTCTCCAACCCGCACTGGGCCAGCGTAGGTATACGTAAGGGTATCAAAACCTAAAGGTACTTTCCCGTGAACTCAGTTTTATATCAACGCAATAAAAAGAAACAGCAATATAAGTAATCCGCTTATTTTGGCGTTCGCAACTACTCGCAAGGAATAAATCAAGGCCTAAAGGATGATTACTAAATTGATAAAGTGACCCTGTTTAAATTTATGCTCCCTCAGCTTTCCACATTGTAATGTTACGGATTCCATTTTCATTTATCATTTAGTAATAAACATATAACAACTTTTGCTTGTTATAGGTTTGTAGTACGGAACCCTCGGTGCGCGAGTCTGACTCGTACTTGGCCGGTTTTTTTTCTATTCTTATACACCACAGCGGTTGGAGTCCCGCCACGAGCGAGTTTCAATTAATTTGCGGTGAGAGCAGGTAACTGACTATAGTCTGGACATTTAGATATTTAAAAGAATGTAAACAAACAAAACCACGTGACTTGGTCATTCAGCCAATAAGATTGCTGTGAATAGCAACCTTTTGTATCTATGGTATTATCTTATTGGTTGAATGACCAAGGCACGTGGTTTTGTTTGTTTACATTCTTTTAAATTCCTAAACGTCCAGACTATAGCAAGTTGACCTTCATGAAGGAATAGATCCGGCCCAACTTCACCAACTTGACAGTTGTCACCTGACAACGACAATTCTCCATACATTGCTGGTTCCACAAGTAACCTAGCAACCACCTTAACTTTTAGCAATGTATGGCGACTTGGTGACCATTGTCAAGTTGGTGAAATAGGGGCCTGGCCAAAGGCGTAGTTTTCCGGCGATTTCGACTTTTCGAGGCCGATTTGACGCCCGGCCCAGAACTTGCGCCGCGCGTCGCCTTCTTAAGGTCACAGCTCATTAGAGCCACCTGCCGCCCGACCCGTACAGCCTCGCCTCGTAAATGTACTAACTACGGAGTTGATGCAGTGAGCGCATGCCCGTGCAAATCCATATAAAGAATACTAACCGCTCGAGGCGAGGCGGTGCGGGTCGGCCGCCGGGTGGCTCTAACGAGCTGTCACCTTTACCGTGTTATTGGGTTACACAATACACTCTACTTATTTTTGCAGGTACGTGTACCAGCCTCTGGACAAGCTGTATATGCTGCTGATCACAACCAAGGCCAGCAACATTCTCGAAGACCTGGAGACACTGCGCCTCTTCAGCCGAGTGGTAATTGTCTTTCATAACACAGGTTCTAGTGAGTCAGAAGATTATTTATATACAGCCTTGGTCAAAAGTATTGAGCACCCGCTTTTTTTATCATAGTTCCAAAAATAATTTCTTTCTAAATGTATTCAAACAATTTTATAAAATTTCTATCGTAGTTCCATTTCAAACCTTCATTCCAAACCTAGTCTTTCATTGTGTCAATAACATACTAAAAATTCATTGAGATTGGAAAATATTTATATTTAGTGAGGTACGGCACAGCGAAATGTCATCCTGCTCGAATGTGGAGCAGCCCAACTGGGGAAGTACCTCCGCCTTGCAGAAGACCACAGCCATAATAACACTACTACTTGCTCTGTAGAAGTGTCGTGTTCCTGGAGGTGAGCAAGGTCGCCAGAGCTCCCGAGGATGCGTTGTGTTGAGAGCGAGGGAACTTGTTCCTTCAGCTGTCAACACGGCGAACCCTCAAACATATCAAGGGTCGGCAACGCCCATGTTACTCCCTTGGAGTTGCTTGCGTCTATAGGCTGCGGTGTCCGCTTACCATCAGGCGGTCCGTAAGCTTTGCCACCATCGTTGTATAAAAAAAAATTGAAGTGTAGAAAAACATTTCCTCTTTTTGTACGGATGGTAGGTTTTTTAGTAATACTTCTTCCAGACAACCTTTGAACAGCAAGATATTTCAATAACACGTCTCCAATTACAGGTTCCTGAATACTGCACCCAACTGACCGAAGCAGAGGTGCTCAACCAAGCCTTTAATCTGCTCTTCGCATTTGACGAGATCGTGGCTCTTGGGTACAGGGAGAGTGTTAACCTAGCTCAGGTAAGAGTCTAAAGGTCACAGCTCATTAGAGCCATTCGGCACCTGACCCGCACCGCCTCGCCTCGAGCGGTTACTATTCTTTATATGGATTTGTTCGGGCATACGCTCACTACATCAATTCCGTAGTTAGTACACTTAGTACATTTACGAGGCGAGGCGGTGCGGGTCGGGCGCCGGGTGGCTCTAATGGGCTGTGACCTTAATTTTAATTATTCGCAATAACAACAGGGGGTGCCACCAAACCGTCTGTAATCGTAAACGGTAGAGATGTACCGACTAAACTTGACGCCGTATATAGATTCCAAAATTATAACCTCAAAGTTGCCATTATAATGAAAAAAAATCCGACACTGGCAAACGTACACTCTTCCAAATGATGGACGTAGCCAGTTTTTAGCATGTCCATTATTTGGAAGAGTGCAAGTTTGCCAGTGGCGGATATTTTTTCATTTTAATACCAATTTTGAGGTTATAATTTTGGAATCTTTATACGGCGGCAAGTATAGTCGGGAAAGCCGACTATCCGGCTTTATTTGGTACTTTGAAAGCATGCAGACAGCGCGAGGGCAAAGCGAAACGAAGTTTCCCGATTGCACCCGAACTTAGCCGAAGTCCACGATCAGCCTAGCCGACTAATCGGCCTTTTAGGCGGCCGACTTGTCGGCTAGTCGGCCAAACCCAAAGTCAGCCCATCTCTAGTAAGCGGTGTTCATTCATATCTGAATGTATGGAAAGTTTGACAGGTTTCTATGGAATGACATCTGCCGGCGCCACATTTAAGGTGGTTCGATTTCCATACAAAACGTTATTTGACATTCACAGGCTAACGGCGTGATTTTTTAAGAAACCTATAAGTAACTTTCACAAATTGGCTTTCCATTTGCGCGAAATTCCCCCTTTCCTTGAATAAGCTTGTATATAGTCTATTTTTTTATTCCGTAGACTAAAATGACATTTCATGTATTGCTAGTTTTTTACGTCTTATAAATAGTGATGTGCTAGAACCGGTAGGTACCTACTAACCGAAAATAAACGATTGGGAGGTACTTACATTTGTTGATGGAGCGTCTGTAACACAGTGAACGGATAATCCGTGACGTGCTAAAAACGAGAGAACACGCACTGAAAACATCCGATAACTTTGAGTAAAATAACTAATGCCAAATACGTAAACCAAAATGGCGTCGCGTCAGGTCGGCGATACGTCAATGTCAGTTTAAATGTTTGAGTACATTAGTAGTGAGTAAATTTTATTTATTGTCTATTTCGTATCATTTTGTGAGTAGATTTTATTTAATGTTTATTTTGAATCTAAAATTAATTCAATATTTTATCGGTTATTCACAAACCGATATCAAAGATCAGCACTGTTTGTATATAGCTGGTCACATTATTTCTACGTTTGACATTTGTGGTTGTCATTTTAGTCTACGGAATAAAGAAATTGACTTTAAGCTATAATAATTTGAGAAAAATGGTTTTTCCAAAGTATGACGTCGTCGAACCCCCTTAACATATTGTGTAAACATAATTTCGGTATTTGACTGTTTGTTGCTTAAAAAAAACATGTTGATCGATATTCAACCTCAAAGACTCGAGTGTCGTATCTTTATATTTTTGTGACCAATGGGGTTGGCAACTGTCAAATGTTTCACTAGATGGCGCCATCATAGGTTTTACCTGATCACCAGCCTTTTTCTATGGGATTTGGCTTAAACGGCTTGATTCTAAACAAGAAAATTCCGGAAAAAAACAAGAATTTGTCAGTTTTGGTACGACTGACAGGTTCATCCTATGCTGGCGCCATCTGCAAATACCTTGCCCGTCAACAGCAAATATATATGATCATTTTAGTACTTTGTCGCACTTAAAATAATAATTTCGCAACTGTTGATATGCGTCAAATAGTGAAAGTGACAAGGTACTAAAATGATCATCTACTTTTGCTGTTGACTGCAGTCTTGATTTTTAACCCCCGACACAAAAAGAGGGGTGTATCTGTGTATCTGTCTGTGGTATCGTAGCTCCATAACGGATGGACCGATTTTAATTTGGTTTTTTTGTGTCATAGATAATTTTATCCCTAGTGTTCTTGGCCATGTTTCATGAAAATTTGTTTAGCCGTTTTTAGATATTGGACTTTAAAATGAAAATGTCGGGGGGTTTTCAACTTTTTAACTAAAAATTTCACAACACCACTCCTTTTCAGGTCCGTTCGTTTGTTGAAATGGATTCGCACGAAGAGAAGATATATCAAGCAGTTAGACAGGTACGAGGTTAATACCAGGCGAGACTATCCGTCACTTTCTAAATGTTCTAATTAGATAGAGACGTATAGTCTATCGCGCCGCGAGACAGCTCGCGCGCCCTCTTTTGCTAACAAAAGGGCGGCTGTCTCCGAGAATGTTAGCGTTGCTAGGGCACGCACACGTTCTATCGCAACGAGTTGCATGCGATAGAAAGGGATGGTCACCTTTAGGCTCGCTCGGCGTAACTATACAGAAAAATAAAAATAAATTATATTTTTTTCACATAAACAATTCTTCTGCCAAACCGCAGGACAGTTTGTTGGCTGAAATAATATACGGGGAGCTATTAGCTAGTTATTTTTAAACTTATAATTTACTAGCTTCTGCCCACGACTCCGTCCGCGTGGAACTCGTTTATATTGCAGCTCCAAACAAACTTTTACCCCCATTTCACCCCCTTAGGGTATGATTTCGGGGATAAAAACTATCCTTTGTCACTCTCCATCCCTTCAACTATCTCCACTTAAAAAATCACGTCATTTCGTCGCTCCGTTTTGCCGTGAAAGACAGACAAACAAATAAAAACATACACTTTCGCATTTATAATATTAAGTATAAAGTATATTGGTATATTAGTATAGATGGTGGTTCACTATAATTTACTGGGATAGTGTTTTGTACTAAATATTTTGTAAAAACACATGGAATTAATAATAAGGTCAGATGGTAGTCGCTTTCGTAAAACTAGTGCCTATGCCAAATCTTGGGATTAGGTGTCAAAGCGGACCCCGGGCTCTTTTAGGGCCATTACCGGGAATAACGCTAGGAGGATGATAACATGGAATTAATAAAGACATGATTTTGTTTTATAATGGTACAGCTCACGAGATCACTTTACTTAGACAACATTTCCAATTTGGATTTTATTCAGATAGATAGATTCACATTTTGCTATAACAAATTTAATTTCAGCATGTATAATATCGTTTACGTCACACCTGCGCAATAATGCGAGTTTTACTGCACGCTGCGAGTACGGGAAAACTCGCATTGTGGCCAGGTGAGGACGTAAAATTTTGTACGCAACACGGACGGTAATTCGTAAAGCCCCAGAGCGCATATTTATGGCCCTCACCTTCAGTTCGGGCCACAAACACCTGCAATCTGGGGCATTTACGAATTCACCGCCCTAGTTACGTGATGTACTATTAATAATTGTGTTTTTAGACTCAAGAGCGGGAGGCGGCCAATCGTATGCGAGAGAGGGCCAAGGAACTGCAGAGGGAGCGCCTGGAGGCGGCCAAGAGGGGCGGAGCCCCTCGCAATAACATGGCTTTCGGTATGTACTAGTTTAGATAAATAAGTGTATAGCAATTTGTTGTAAGCAAGGACCGGAATTCTTCATAGCAAAAATCAAACTGTCAGAGGGAATTACCAAAATGTTTTATCGACTATCGATAAATCGATAAATAAATGTCACTTAATGACACATCGTCAAAGTAATGAAATCAGGCTTTTGGATATATACAATGTATGTAAGCATAATGGTAAGGAATAAAACAGAAAATAATTTTATTCTACAGTTTTAATATGGCACAATGAGAAGTTTAAACAAGTATGCTAATATTTGTTTTTAAGCAGTAACGCTGCTAAAGAAAATTAAATTTTTTAAATCCGGCTCGGAGCATTAAATTTTTCAATTTTTCCTTTCATTTAAAATTTATAAGTATGCTATGCGTAAACTACTAAGAGTAAACTAACCTTCATTCAAAGTAACAGAGTCGAAATCTGTATCAAGCGACGTAAATGACATATGTGACCAGGGAGGCTAGCACAACTCACGCCGCGCCGCGACGCGAGTCGAGAAGGTTCTACCCTCCTCGTTTTAATTTGCACGGTGGGAGTGTGACAGGGAACGCTCAGTCGCGCGACAAGCGGCTTGTCAGCAAGTTGTGCTAGACGTACTGGGCATGATTTATGTTATTATGGAGATGCAAGTTGCTTATCAAAGAGGTCAAATGTTACAGAATAATCGTATAAGTCGATATGCGATAATATTCCGTAACATCGATAAGTGGAATTGTCGATAAAACAATTTGGTCATTCCCTCTGACAGTTTGATTTTTGATATGAAGAATTCCGTGTCTTGGTTATAAGTATTATACATAACTTAAGAGGGAAGTATCTAGCTAGCAGCTCGCGACTGACAATACGTCACCACGAATAAAACTCGTATGAGTTTTTTTTCCATTTTATCGTTTTTTTATTAATAAAAATAGATATCATATGCTGCACAAACTACAACGTCGATAAATCGACATTATGGTAAGTAATAGTCAGTTCATAAATATCGTATCTATAGAAATTATCATCACTACTTTGAAATAAACTAGCATCTGATTGATTTTTCATGTGCCCGATAAGTCTATACCATCTATTATCTAAAATGATGATTGTACAGCCTAGAATAGAAATGTCAGTGTATCAAATACGCTACCGGACTTTAGTAATTCTAATAATTGTACTGTTTATATAAAATATCAGATGGAATGTGACACTGTGCATTCTCATATAGAGAAAGCTAAAATAATAAGAAAACTTCAAGTGTCTGCCGCTTTTGTAAAAGAAATAAAGTAAAAAGTAAAGGCATCTTTGCAATCTCTAAGCCGATTTTGCCTAGACTTCATGCATTTTACGATAGTTTATTGCATGTATAGTTGAGAAAAAATAATTCGAGCAGACCTTTTTCATCAACTACTCATTGAGACGATTCTAACGAGCCCAAACTCAAGGGGGTTACGAAGGTTAAGTACTGAATTCCCGTGGCCAACTTCTGTCTCCATCATCAGACCAGCTCGATGGTACAATAATATTTAATTATCATACAAACTATACTTATACCCAAAATTTCAGCTCAATCGGTTGAAGATATCTTCGAAATTCAGTTGCAAGATTGCACCCGGACAAACATACATATATTGCAAGTTAAATAAAAGCTTGTAAAAATAACACATATGGTTGAAGGGTTGAAGTGTGTTGTGGGCGATGGGCTAGCAACCTATCACTGCAATATCACATTTTGTCGATCTTTTATCCCCACATTTATGCTAAAAGTGGCGCTGGAACATACGTTTCATGTGCTCTGCTTATCCATTTTGGGAATAAAAGCGTGAATGTATGTATGTAATAATAGTATGTTTGCATGAACAGGCAGTAGCGGTGGATTCGGCAATCAGTCCATGTCTTCTGCGGCCGGCGTCGAACCCATTGCGGAGAAGATACCTACCACGCCGGCAAGGGACACGTGGGTATTCTAAAGTATTTTCCCTAAGAGTATACAGAAACAATACATCTTTCTATAATCCAGTCATAAGGATGTGTCGTCAGTACAATGACTTGGCAGCTAATAATAATAATGTCCTAGTTGATATATTTGATCCACGCATTGCTAAATTCAAAAAGACCTTAACGGACGTTCTCTTCTCTACTCACCCTGAATAGTACTAAGTTGTAAATTTAATTCTTGTTTAAGATTTGCTTAAGTTCGTTTCAGACGTTTTTAACGTTTTTAACATTCTGAACTTGTGGACATTCTTTTTATGTACTTACTCACTGGTTAAACGTGTGATATTATCATATTAATATTCAATGCAGATTCGTCGCAGTTGCTTGCATATGCGCTAACCTGTTGATCACGCTGTGTGCACTTGCCTTGGACGTCATGCTAGTCTATAAGCTATTCATAATGAATCATTGTATCTTATAATGTATGATGTCTGTAAAGTGTACCTAATAAATAAATAAAAATAAACACCCAGATAGCGGCTCTGAGCACCCAGTCAGTGGGCCTGAGCACCCAGTCAGTGGGCCTGAGTACCCAGTCAGAGGGCCTGGGCACCCAGTCACTGGTCCTAAGCACCCAGTCAGCGGGCCTGAGCACCCAGTCACCGGGCCCGATCACCCAGTCAATGGGCCTGAGTACCCAGTCAGAGGGCCTGAGCACCCAGTCAGTGGGCCTGAGCACCCAGTCAGTGGGCCTGAGCACCCAGTCAGTGGGTCTGAGCACCCAGTCAGCGGGCCCGAGCACCCATGGGGTCGTTCACAAATTACGTCATCGTTTTTTGAGGATTTTTGACCCCCCTCTCCCCTATTATCATCCTGTTATTCCTTGAAATGACCTAATAAAATGACTATCGTCATCCAATGGCCAGACCCCCTCCCCCCTATTTTGAAATAACGTAATTTACGAATGGCCCCCATTCAGCGGGCCTAAGCGCCCAGTCAGTGGGCCTGAGCACCCAGTCAGTGGACCTGAACACCCAGTCACTGGGCCTAAGCACCCAGTCAGCGGGCCTGAGCACCCAGTCAGTGGGACTGAGCCTGAGCACCCAGACAGTGGGCTTGAGCACCCAGTCAGTGGGACTGAGCACCCAGTTAGCGGGCCTGAGCACCCAGTCAGTGGGACTGAGCACCCAGTCAGTGGGACTGAGCACCCAGTCAGAGGGCCTGAGCACCCAGTCAGTGGGCCTGTGCACCCGCCGGTCAGATTTTTTTTACGATACACCTATGGTGGGGATGTCATTTTTTTTCTCCGTAAACCGATATTTTATTTTATTTTTATTTATAATGTGGGGTATCGTTGGAGAGCTTGTTCAATATAATATTATGGGTTCGCTAGGACGCCATCAATTAAATCCTAACATTAACTATTTATTCCAGGCGTCCAACAACCCGGTCCGCGATGAAACTCGGCTCTCGCGGCACGGACGCGGAGTCGTTCGTGTCCAAACTGCGCAGTGAGGGAGACACGGCCGCCGTCGCTGCACCCGTTAGTGCCTCGGACAATCAGACCAGTGCGCGTCCGCCAGCGCCGGACCAGAAAGAGTGAGTAAATAACTACAACTTAGAAAAGTTGAAAAACCCCCGACATTTTAATTACAAAGTCTCAAAAACGGCTGAACAGATTTTGATGAAACATGGCTAAGAACACTCGGGATAAAATTATATCCTCATCCTCCTCCTAGCGTTTCCAGCCCAGGGTCCGCTTTGACACCTAATCCCAAGATTTGGCATAAGCACTAGTTTTACGAAAGCGACTGCCATCTGACCTTCCAACCCAGAGGGAAAACTAGACCTTATTGGGATTAGACCGGTTTCCTCACGATGTTCGGGATAAAATTATCTATGACACAAAAAAAAAACGCATTCAAATCGGTCCATCCGTTTGGGACCTAAGATACCACAGACAGATACACAGATACGAGTACAAAGATACACAGACAGACATGTTAAACTTATAATAATAACGCCCCTCTTTTTTCGTCAGGGGTTAAAAGGGCACCGAAGGCACCCATACGGACCCTATTACTAAGACTTCGCTGTCTGTCCTTCCGTCTGTCTGTCACCAGGATGTATCTCAAGAACAGCGATAGCTAGACAGTTGAAATTGTCACAGATGATGTATTTCTGTTGCCGCTATAACAACAAATACTAAAAACAAAATTAAATTAATATTTAAGGGGGGGGGGGGGGCTCACATACAACAAACGTGTTTTTTTTGCCGTTTTTATACATAATGGTACGGAAACCTCCGTGTGCGAGTCCGACTTGCAATGCGGCTGTCGAACGGCTGTCGTAGGTTCGAATCCCGGCTCGTACCAATGAGTTTTTCGGAACTTATGTACGGAATATCATTTGATATTTACCGTTAGCTTTTCGGTAAAGGGGAAACAACGTGAGGAAACCTGCATACATCCACGAAGAAATTCAAAGGCGATGTGAAGTCTCCAACCCGCACTAAGCCAGCGTGGTGACTACTGCCCGTTCCCTCCCATCCATGAGAGGAGGCCTGGGCCCAGCAGTGGGACGTATATAGGCTGATTTGTTTTTTGAATTGAAAACTTCCTTAGCGGTGCTGTCCCCTTTTGTGATGGAGAAAAAAAATTAAAGTCGCAACAGGTCACGTGACCGTAAGGTTCGACAGATTGTACATTTTGTAAGACGGACACGTGACCTGATCGAAAAACTGTTACAATGTCATAAATTTTTAAATGAAAGGAAAAATTGAAAAATTGAATGCTCCGAGCCGGATTCGAACCGGCGACCACAGCGAATTTTTACATTTTTCCTTTCATTTAAAAAATTATAATTTTCTTTAGCAGCGTTACTGCTTAAAAAACAAATGTTACAATGTCATTGAGTTTTCACTTCTGCCGGCACTCCCGGAGTGCAACCCGGTCTTTTTTTATTATTTAGTACGTAAGGTCTATCTGTCAGTGCTAATTATTAAAATAAATAAATAAATGATAGCTCAGGTGCGGAGTGCAGAAAGAAAACCGTCATCAAAAATTACGAACTAAGTGTTTCTTACCTAAATTCTGTATCTGAAACTATTCTCCTTAACTATCCCTCCTCTCTCTGAACTTTCTCCGATCAAATCGGAGAAATCTTAACAAAAGGCCAGGTCAAAAGTACCCTAAACCGACGAGCATGTATGAGAAATATTATGAAAGTGAGTGAAGCGAAAGTGGTTTGCCAGGATCGTAGCAAATGGAGATCCGTGATCTCTGCCTACTCCTCTGGGAAAGAGGCGTGATTATATGTATGTATGTATGTATGTATGTATGAAACTATTCTGTTTGCTTCAGTGTTCACCTGAGGTTCGAAGAGAGGCTGAGCTTAGTCGCTGGACGGGACGGTGACATACAGAGCTTTGAGCTTTCTGGTAAGTAATAAATAATAATAAATAAATAAATGTGTGAGGACAATCTTACCCAAATCCACCTAGTCCCAAACTAAGCAAAGCTTAGCTTAGCTAAGGCGTTGTATGAAGGAACTGATTGAAGGATTTGGTGTCCGAACCGGATTGTTCCGATAGCTCAGTTGGTTAGTAGCGACGGGCCATGAATGCCTGTGGTCGCCGGTTCGAATCCGGCTCGGAGCATTAAATTTTTCAACCTTTAATTTAAAAAATAATAATTTCGTTAGCAGCGTTCCTGCTTAATACAAAATTAAGTTTCTCAAACATGCAATGAAATATTGACGTTGTGTTCTTCATAGAGATATCCGTAATGGCATTTCATACAAAATTGGAGGCCTAGGCCGGCAAGATGGTCTTTTTTAATTTCCATTCCACAAATTGTGGCACAGGATCCCGGCGTTCAGCCAAAATTAACGTTTGATTTGGTTATTCCATTGCATGTTTGAGAAAAGCACTATACATACCTCGGCGTGAGAAGGGGCTGCCAGCCTCATAACTATCCGACCTCGCTACGCTCGATAATGTGTACTCGGCCGGCAACCATTTACTTCCCGGCCTCTGTAGTAATGTACTATTAATTTAAAAATGTATAAGTGACAATGTTCAAAATGGCGGCCTTTTTCCAGGTCTTCTGACACTGCGCATCAGCAATGAGCAGTTTGGCCGCATACATGTGCATGTTGACAACAAGGACACCCGACCGCTGCAGTTGCAGGTAATGTAAACTGCCCCTTATTCATATCTTCTTTTTTCAGGGTTCCGTACCCAAAAGGGTAAAAACGGGACCATATTACGAAGGCTCCGATGTCCGTCCGTCTGTCCGTCTGTTCCCAGGCTGTATCACACTGACTCGCACTTATTTTTTATTAATGCACGCCGGTTTTTTATTGCTAATTTAAGGCGGTGCATTGGACGTTATCGCGTGCTTTGAATTGCCGTTCTGACTAGATTAAGAAACAATACACACACATATATTGTTCATCTGGTTTTATACACGATTGCTTAAAATTTCCTCGATAGAAAAAAAATTGGGTCTGTGTTACCCTTTTTTTACTCAGCCTACTCAAACTATACATTATTTTTTAATACAGTTGCTCAAAAAGTGGTACTTTTTGTGGCTGCGTAGCGTACGAGAAGCTCAATTTCTCGAACTAGTGCTTTTTACTTTTTAGTTCCATGTGTGTGATTTGATTGGTTTAAGCAAATCTAGTTGGCCGCGCGCCACTAGAATTCTGCTCTGTGATTGGTTGAAAAAAATCTAGATGGCCACGCGCCCCAAGAATACTACTGTATACTGCTCTGTGACTGGTTGAAATATTGAAGCTGCGCGCTTCACTCGCACTGATATGGAAGTGAAGTTGTAAATTTCGTAAAGTTTTTTTCGCAATTGTATTAAAAAACGTCGTTTACAACACGTGTGAAATGTCTTTTACCACTCGTAAAAGACATTATTTTCACACTAGTTGTAAAATGTACTATTACGACACAATCAAGTTATGCTATAGTATTTTATCTCATCTAGAATCTCACTTTATGAAATTTTAATAAAACTCCACTAAGTTAGGTATTTATCGAAATTTGTTCAAAACAGCGATTCCCGAAGAGTGTTAAATCTCTTTTTCTCGTGGGCGGAAGACATCAGCGTGTGTCTGTCTAGGGGACGTGTACGACTCAAATCAAGGCATCCCCTTAAATACATAGAAGGGCTTATCCATATATTATATACGTCATCGTTTTTGGACGAATTTTGATTTTATTGATGATTCATAAACGTTCGACAAACCTAGAATAGATTAAGGGCGGGTTGCACCGACTTACGATTACAGACCGGTCAACGTCAAATATGGCGCTGACAGCTGTCAGTCCATATAAACTTGTCAAACGTTCCATACATTCAGATTTTAACGAACACCGCTTACGATTACAGACGGTTTGGTGCAACCCACCCTAAGAGGGCGTATTGGAGGTCGCATATATGTCTAGTGAACACCGTATTGTCCTCAGACTCACCCTAATGTGGACAAGGAAGCGTTCCGGTCGAGCGGAGTGATAGGGCTCAAGCAGGCCCAGCGGCCCTTCCCGCTGCACAGCGACGTGGGCGTGCTCAAGTGGAGGCTCGCCACCGCCACTGATAAGGCGGCACCACTGTCTGGTAAAAACTAAAAAAATATTTTTTTTTCGTCACACAACGAAAAAGTTTCGTGACAATGGCGTGTCACAACAGAAAGCATTGTGGCACAGTGGCCACTTTCGTGTCACAACGGAATATTCCGTTTCGCATCGGCCACTTATTTGATGTCTTATTTTTTTTGTTTCGTCACACAACGGAAAAGTTTCATGACACAACGGAATATCTGGTTACAATGGAAAAGGCGCGTGTCACAGTGGAAAAGGGTCGTGTAACAACAGAATACATTGTATCACAATGGAAACTTTCGTGTTACAACGGAATATTACGTGTCGCAGCGGGTTTTATCTGATAAAATTATAATTTTTTGTTTTGTCACACAACGGAAAAAGTTAGTGACGGAATATTGTGTCACAATGAAAAAGGCTTGTAACGCAACAATGTGGACAAGGAAGCGTTCCGGTCGAGCGGAGTGATAGGGCTCAAGCAGGCCCAGCGGCCCTTCCCGCTGCACAGCGACGTGGGCGTGCTCAAGTGGAGGCTCGCCACCGCCACTGATAAGGCGGCACCAGTGTCTGGTAAAAACTTAAAAAAAAAAATTTTTTTTCGTCACAACGAAAAAGTTTCGTGACGCAACGAAACATCGTGTCACAATAAAGAAGTCGCGTGTCACAATGGAAAAAGCTCGTGACACAGCAGAATGCATTGTGACACAATGGAAACTTTCGTGTCACCACGGAATATTTCGTGTCGCAGCGGCCACTATCTGGTAAAAATATTTTTTGTTTCGTCACACAACGGAACAGTTTAGTGACGAAATATCGCGTCACAATGGAAAAGGCTCGTGACACAGCAGAACGCTTTGTAGCACAATGGAAACTATCGTGTCACAAAGGAATATTTCGTGTCTCAGCGGAGAGGTATGTGATGTGTGATAAATAAATACATAGAGAACAGTCAGGAACAAATATTCGTGCTCATCATGCAAATAAATGCCCTTATCGAGATTCCAACCCAGGACCTCTTGCTTCGTATGCAGGGTCACTACCAACTAGGCTAAACTGTCGTCAAATAGCAAGACACGTTCGTACGTTTCCGTGAAAATATGATGGAAAATAATATTTTCTCAAACAAAAATGTAAAAATGTTAATGTTTTCTACGTATTTAAGTATTTCTATCTATTATATATATCGTCGTCTAGTACCCATAACATAAGCCTTATTGAGTTTACTATGGGACTAGCTCGATTTGTGTAAGATTGTCCCCTTATATTTATTATTATTATTATTATTTATGCAATGAAATATTGACGTTGTGTTCTTCATAATGGGCTTCGAAGTGTTTCGGGTGCAGCGGGACGATAGACCCGTAATGGCATTTCATACAAAATTGGAGGCCTAGGCCTGCAAGATTGTATTTTTAAATTCCATTCCACAATTTGTGGCACAGGATCACGGCGTTCAGCCATGAAACTTAAAGTTTGATTTCTTTGAGTTTTTTTTTTTCATTGGACGTTTGAGAAAAGCACTATACATACCTCGGCCGGCAAGCCCTTACTTCCCGGCCTGTGTAGTAATGTACTATTATACTACATACATGTCCCATCCCTCTCATACATGTGTAGTGTTTATATAATAACGGGTAGATTTAAAAGTAGCTAAGTACGTCAGTCTGTAATCGGCCAGTACACGCTATACAGCTACTCCTGTGTTTCATTAGAAAGCTATCCCGAAACCCTTCAGTGGCGACGAAAAGTGACTTACGTGTGTAAAAGGAAGTAAAATATTCAAAAAATATAGTGAATTGAAGCACAAGTGAGAAGATGGCGAGTAATCTGGTGTTAGGTAACAGCCTCGTGTTCGACCACCGCACGCAGGAGTGGGCCATATTCCGAAGTCGTTTTGGTCAGTTTTGTTTGGCAAATAATTTCACAGAAGAGACCGACAAATCAGGTGCCAAACGACGGGCGATACTACTTTCTGCACTGGTGGAGGATACCTATCGCATCACAAGGGACCTAGCATTTCCATCGCAGTTAGAGAACCTCAGTTTTAATGACCTCGTCTCAAAATTAGACCAGCATTTTGAGTCTAAAAGATGTATTTTTGCTGAGAGATACTTGTTCTACAAGGCAGAGCAGCGTCCCGGTGAACAGCTAAGTGACTGGGCAGCGCGAGTGCGCAGCCTGGCTAAACATTGTGCATTCACAATGGAGCTTGACTCAGCGTTAAGGGATCGTTTCGTTCTGGGTCTAGAGAACGATAAGGAGAAAGAGAAACTTTTTGCCGAAGATCCAGCATCGTTAACTTTTAATAAGGCCCTGCAGTTAGCTCAAAGTGTCCGTTGTGCGCGGCTGGCGCTGCATAGCAACACAAGGGATGCAGCTGGTACCAGTGTCGCCGCGTCCGCGGACATGTTCGCGCTGCGTCCCGCTACGTCGGACGCTACTAATAAGTCGAAGTGCAGTGTTTGTGACTATCATAATCATTCTAGGGACCAGTGTAAATTTACCCAATATTCGTGTAAAAAGTGCGGGAAGAAAGGCCTGGGCCGAGTGTGTAAATCGAAAGTTAAAACCACACATTTCTTAGCCGAGGATACTGACGATTTATACGAAGGTATTTATAATTTTTTTTCAATTCGGTCCTTTAATGGGAAACCGACGCAACAATCCGTTTTAATAGATAACAAGTCGATTTTATGCGAGGTCGATAGCGGCAGCGCGGTATCCGTTATACCCGCCAGTATCTACGAAACGTCGTTCAAGGCGAATCATGCTTTGTGCCAGTGTAACGTAAGGCTCAATTGTTATGATGGTAGTAAAATCACCCCGGTAGGTTATGTTGCGTTGCCCGTAAAATATGAAAACCGTGTAGTGGTTATTAAGATGTATGTGATTACTACTAGGTCGGAGTCTCAGTTACCGTTGCTTGGGCGCGATTTTATAAGTAAATTTAACTTACATTTATGTAACTATAGTTGTCATAGTATTGAGGAGGATAACGAGATGCTAAAGGAGGTGCGCGGCAAGTATTCGGAGGTATTTTCAGATGAACTCGGTACTTTCAAACCCTATCAAATTCATTTGAAAATCAAAAATGATGCAGTGTTTCAGTTTTGCAAACCTCGTACTGTTCCACTAGCATTAAGACCAAAAGTTGAAATAGAATTGCAGAGATTGCAAGACTTAGGTATTTTAGAGAAAATTGAGCATTCCGATATTGCTACGCCTATTGTCCCCGTTTTGCGTTCTGACGGAAATATTCGGATTTGTGGTGATTACTCAGTTACCTTAAACAAAATATTATTTACTGACAACTATCCGTTGCCACGAATTGAAGATTTGTTTTCAAAACTGCATGGCGGGGTGGAATTTTCGAAATTAGACCTTACGAGAGCGTATAATCAGTTAGTGTTAGACGAACCGTCGCGGAATCTAACTTGTATTAATACTCATAAGGGACTATTTCGCTATACGCGCCTTGTTTTTGGCTTGTCCAATTCTCCTTGCGTTTTCCAGCAATGCATGGATAAACTGCTCGCAGGTATTGAAGGCACATGTATATTTTTGGACGACTTATTAATTACAGCGCCAACTAGAGAAGCACATTTAACTAGGTTGGAACAGGTTTTAAGTAGGTTAAAGGATGCCGGTTTGCGTGTAAAACAAGAAAAATGCGAATTTTTTAAAGATTCAGTTGAATATTTAGGTTTTGTCATTGACAAAAACGGTTTGCACAAGTCTAAGAAGAGAGTAGATTCTATTTTAGGCTGTCATCAACCTAAAAATGTCACGGAATTAAAATCCTTCTTGGGCATGTTAAACTATTATAGGAAATTTATTCCTGAGGCTGCGAGTATATTGAGCCCATTACATTCGTTATTAAAAAAAGAATCCAAATGGCAATGGAATGAGGAGCATAACAGGGCATTTGAAGCTATTAAAAAGGAACTTGCGTGGGAGAAGGTACTGGCTCATTACAACCCCTAGCTCCCGACCATAGTGACCGTGGATGCGGGACCCGAGGGTCTGGGGGCCGTGCTCGCTCAGACCCAGGCCGATGGCACCGAGCGCGCGGTAGCCTACGCATCTCGCTCGTTGTCAACGAGTGAGCGAAATTATGCTCAAATTCAGAAAGAGGCTGCTGCCATTATTTTTGGAATAAAAAAATTCCATCACTACCTGTACGGTAGATCGCAGCCTTTCATTTTAAGAACTGATCATAAGCCATTGTTATCCATATTTGGTAGTAAGAAAGGAGTACCCGAATTTGCAGCTAACCGGTTACAACGCTATGCTTTGTTTTTATCAGCGTACAATTTTAAAATTGAGTACATTAAGAGTGCTGATAACGTAGCCGATTTCTTATCGCGGGCAATTGATAGTTCGCAGGCGCTCTCTAAACGGGATAATTTAGTGGAGGATGAAGCTTTGTTTATTAATTTTTTGTATCAAGACCTCCGTCCCATTAACGTTGAAAATATACGTCTGGAAACCCTTAAGGATCCAGTGTTAAACAAGGTAGCTAAATATATTTTGCATGGGTGGCCGAGAAAAGTAGATTCCGATGTTAAACCGTATTTTTATTGCCGGTTGCAATTGGCAGTGGAAAAAGGTTGCTTAATGAGGGGCCATAAAATCATTATACCCGTTATCTTCCGTGAGCGTCTATTGAATGAATTACATAATTCACACTTCGGAGTCGTAAAGACAAAAAGTAACGCTCGTAAATATATGTGGTGGCCGAATATTGATCAACAAATTGAGGAAAAGATCGGGTCGTGCAGTATTTGGTCGTCTATCCGCTGTGCACCGGCGCGCGCGCCGCTGACGGTGTGGCCGCGGCCGCGCGGGCGCTGGCAGCTCGATATGGCCGAGCTGGCGGGCCACCGCGTGCACCTCGATATGGCCGAGCTGGCGGGCCACCGCGTGCACCTCGATATGGCCGAGCTGGCGGGCCACCGCGTGCACCTCGATATGGCCGAGCTGGCGGGCCACCGCGTGCACCTCGATATGGCCGAGCTGGCGGGCCACCGCGTGCACCTCGATATGGCCGAGCTGGCGGGCCACCGCGTGCACCTCGATATGGCCGAGCTGGCGGGCCACCGCGTGCACCTCGATATGGCCGAGCTGGCGGGCCACCGCGTGCACCTCGATATGGCCGAGCTGGCGGGCCACCGCGTGCACCTCGATATGGCCGAGCTGGCGGGCCACCGCGTGCACCTCGATATGGCCGAGCTGGCGGGCCACCGCGTGCACCTCGATATGGCCGAGCTGGCGGGCCACCGCGTGCACCTCGATATGGCCGAGCTGGCGGGCCACCGCGTGCACCTCGATATGGCCGAGCTGGCGGGCCACCGCGTGCACCTCGATATGGCCGAGCTGGCGGGCCACCGCGTGCACCTCGATATGGCCGAGCTGGCGGGCCACCGCGTGCACCTCGATATGGCCGAGCTGGCGGGCCACCGCGTGCACCTCGATATGGCCGAGCTGGCGGGCCACCGCGTGCACCTCGATATGGCCGAGCTGGCGGGCCACCGCGTGCACCTCGATATGGCCGAGCTGGCGGGCCACCGCGTGCACCTCGATATGGCCGAGCTGGCGGGCCACCGCGTGCACCTCGATATGGCCGAGCTGGCGGGCCACCGCGTGCACCTCGATATGGCCGAGCTGGCGGGCCACCGCGTGCACCTCGATATGGCCGAGCTGGCGGGCCACCGCGTGCACCTCGATATGGCCGAGCTGGCGGGCCACCGCGTGCACCTCGATATGGCCGAGCTGGCGGGCCACCGCGTGCACCTCGATATGGCCGAGCTGGCGGGCCACCGCGTGCACCTCGATATGGCCGAGCTGGCGGGCCACCGCGTGCACCTCGATATGGCCGAGCTGGCGGGCCACCGCGTGCACCTCGATATGGCCGAGCTGGCGGGCCACCGCGTGCACCTCGATATGGCCGAGCTGGCGGGCCACCGCGTGCACCTCGATATGGCCGAGCTGGCGGGCCACCGCGTGCACCTCGATATGGCCGAGCTGGCGGGCCACCGCGTGCACCTCGATATGGCCGAGCTGGCGGGCCACCGCGTGCACCTCGATATGGCCGAGCTGGCGGGCCACCGCGTGCACCTCGATATGGCCGAGCTGGCGGGCCACCGCGTGCACCTCGATATGGCCGAGCTGGCGGGCCACCGCGTGCACCTCGATATGGCCGAGCTGGCGGGCCACCGCGTGCACCTCGATATGGCCGAGCTGGCGGGCCACCGCGTGCACCTCGATATGGCCGAGCTGGCGGGCCACCGCGTGCACCTCGATATGGCCGAGCTGGCGGGCCACCGCGTGCACCTCGATATGGCCGAGCTGGCGGGCCACCGCGTGCACCTCGATATGGCCGAGCTGGCGGGCCACCGCGTGCACCTCGATATGGCCGAGCTGGCGGGCCACCGCGTGCACCTCGATATGGCCGAGCTGGCGGGCCACCGCGTGCTTGTAGCAGTCGACGCGCACACCAAGTGGGTGGAGTGTTACTTTATGTCGAGTACGGACTCTGCGAGTGTCATAGCGAAACTATGTGAGATGTTCGCTAGATTCGGTGTTGTTAGAACGTTAGTGACGGATAACGCAACAAATTTTACTTCAACGACTTTTGAACACTTTTGTAAAAGTAATAACATCAAACACGTAACAATTGCGCCATATCATCCCGCGTCTAATGGTCTCGCGGAAAATAGTGTCAAGCTAGTTAAGAAGGGGTTGAAAACAATTTTAGCACAAAATCTATCAACACTTGATTTTTACAACAAAGTAATTTTTTTCTTTTTGAGTACCGTAACTCTGTTCACGGTACCACCGGACACACTCCCGCCGAGTTAATGCTTGGGCGGCCATTGCGCTGTTGTTTCGACGCACTCGTGCCGAGCTCGGACACCACATCCGACTATAGTCCGTTAGTATCCTCGACTGATAGCGTAACTTTTACAACGGCAAAAGGCAAATTAAGTTTAAAATCGGAGACAATGTTCTCGTAAAATCATTTTATAAAAATGGCACAAAGCACACCTGGTTAGAAGGGACAATAATTAATACTATTGGAACGGCGATGTTCAGTGTGCACATTCCAAGTCTACAGATAAATGCCAGGAAGCATGTTGACCAGCTGCTAATGTACAAGGGCAGGCGAACCCCACCAGATACGGGCTACGACGGTGACACAGCAATGTGCACCGGGAGAGGGGGTGACCGCAGAAGAACCGCCGGAGAAGAGGGAAGAGGACTATCTGTCAGACGGCTCGTATTCGAGTTTGCCCTCGCCGACGTCTGCGCATGCTGGTACGCCCGCCCTTGACGAAGCACCCCCTGCTGGAGTGCCCACTGCGGTGGAAAACATTGAACCATTGGCCTCGGGTGACTTTAGCCGTCGTTTCCCGTTAAGGATTACTCGAAATCCCAGTCCAGATTATTAATTTGTTTCCGTTCGTATTTCCGGATTTTTATACCATTTGTAATGGTTGTTTTGTTAATTTTGTAAACTATTGGTGGAGGGATGTAGTGTTTATATAATAACGGGTAGATTTAAAAGTAGCTAAGTACGTCAGTCTGTAATCGGCCAGTACACGCTATACAGCTACTCCTGTGTTTCATTAGAAAGCTATCCCGAAACCCTTCAACATGAGAGGAGGCCTGTGCCCAGCAGTGGGGCGTATATAGGCTGATGATGTGTGTGTGTGATGTGATACTATGTTTGACGACCGCTTTAGCCTAGTTGGTAGTGACCCTGCCTACGAAGCAAGAGGTCCTGGGTTCGAATCCCGGTAAGGGCAAAAATTTGTGTGATGAGCATGAATATTTGTTTCTGAATCATGGATGTTTTCTATGTATTTAAGTATTTATATCTATTATATATATCGTCGTCTAGTACCCATAACACAAGCCTTACTGAGCTTACTATGGGACTAGGTCGATTTGTGTAAGATTGTCCACTTATATTTATTTATTTTAAAGTTATGTTGTCTGTCGTGCAGTGAACTGTTGGCCGTCAGAGGGCGCTGGCGGCGGATGTGATGTCAACATCGAGTACGACCTGGAGCAGGAACACCTCACGCTGGAGGACGTCACCATCAACATTCCATTGCCGTGAGTACTTTACTGACAATCATCATATCATAGGCTTCGAAAAAAACAAATACAATATAAAACAAATATTCTTTTCTCGAAAATGCAATGAAATATTGACGTAGTGTTCTTCATAATGGGCTTCGAAGTGTCACGTTAGGACGCAGCGAGACGTAATGGCATTTCATACAAAATTGGAGGCCTAGGCGTGCAAGATGGTCTTTTTTAATTTCCATTCCACAATTCGTGGCACAGCAACACGGCGTTCAGCCATGAAAATTAAAGTTTGATTTCTTGGAGTTATATTTATTTGAAAAATGAATGCATGTGTGCGACAACCACTATACATTCCTCGGCTTACAAAGGGGTTGCCAGCCTTATTCCCGGCCTCTAGTAATGTAGTATTATCCTGTGCTTAAAACTTGTTTTGTTCAGGTCTGGCAATAGCTCCGTAGTTGTCCACCAGTGGGAAGGGCAGTACGCCCAGAAAGGCCGAACCCTGGTCTGGAGCATACCGCTCATAAACAGGCAACACAAGTCCGGCAGTCTAGAGTTCACGTGAGTATACCAAACAGATATACAGTCAGCATCATAAGTAAATGCGCAAACGAAGACGTCAAAAGTCTTTACTAAGGCGCCGTAGGTTCATGGTCTTCTCTCCCTCTCACTGAGCATAAGCGTGAGCGAGATGGAAGTGCGTGCTCGGAAGCGCGAATATCATGTTTTTTAATTTTAATTTATTGGCCGTTTAAATAAATAAAAATGTAATCACTGAGTACTCTCAAACATGATATTGCCGATTTTTAGAAACCATTTTAATATTTTTAGGTTTTGTGCATAATTTGTTACGAATATTTTAAGTTTATTTGAGACCCTTTTAGACCTATGTTCGTATTTTTTTTCTATCGAGCGAAAATTGCTTGATACTGTTTCGATTCACTGATCTCCCTGCAGAAAAGCCTCAAGATTATTATTTCAATTTTTTTTAAACCGTATTATTATAAACAGACGCATTATATTGTTTCAAAAACTCTGTTCGCTTCACTTCGCTGAACCTACGGCGCCTTAAAAGGGAATAAGATTTTTTGACGTCTTCGTTTGCTTAGCTACTTTTGATGGTGACTGCACCAGTGGAACTCGGTTCCGGCAAACCTTTTCCCAGTTACATACAACTTGGATCTTTTCAAGGCGAGAGTGAATAGGCACTATCTAGGTATGCTTGTAACACCCTCGACCTCATCATCACTTACCATCAGGCGAGATAATAATTTAAAAAAGAGATTGGTCCAGATAAATAGGATGGAAGTGAGTGGAGGTGACGCTAGGGAGGTATGGAAGAAAATAAAAATCGGCCAAGTGCGAGTCGCACTCGCGCACGAAGGGATTAGCTATAAAAAAGGCAGAAAAATCACGTTTGTTGTATGGAAGCCTACCTGACCTAACTTAGCTTTATTTGCGTAAAACTGTCCTCTAACATTAATTTATTATTCTTACAGGGTGACACCAGCGATCCCCAACGACTTTTTCCCCCTTGTCGTATCTTGGAGTTCCAAAACATCTCTAGCCCTGTTGACCGCAACTCGCGTCTCGCAGGCAGAGGGCGGGACACCCGTGGAGTACTCGCAGGAGATCAGCTTCCATCCAGATAAGTACGAGATCGTTTAGGCCTCCAAGAAGCGTAGATATGTATTTATGTAAGTGGGTGAATACTACCATGTATTTAATTTAGTATATCACTGTATAAGTTGTATAACACATTTTCAAAGCTATTCAGAAATGTGACATTACTGTCAAATAAGATTTTAGTTAAGACAAAGTTGTCAATATTATTAAATTCGACGTTGAAAGTGTATAATCAAGTATATTTTTATGTATCTAATCTAGTGATATGCAATTATTATTTTTGGAGTTGGCGAGCTTTTTCTTGTTTCAAAATTGTTAAATTTATAGAAATTATAGAAAAGGTATAATTTCTTCAACATCTTACCTACCTGGAGTGTGCATATACAATATACAATATTATAATTCTTAGTTAAATTACAATAGAACTATTAAACAAACTATATGTACACAAAGTTCATGTTACGTAAAGTTACTCATATGTTTATTCGTTTTTAATGTTAATTACATATGATATAGATATTCCATTTAGTTTGTGAATTGTAGATCGTGTTATGTTGCAGATTCTTTTTCTACACCGAATTCACTTATCTTGGGATTGTCCTTCATTGTTAAGTGGTAAACAAAGCGGTTGTCTTTTATTGTTACGTGTAACCGCTTCAACCAAAAAGCGGCTTTATCAGTGGCGTGCGTACCATATAGGCAAATAGGCAGTGCCTACCTTCCAAAATAACTCCACCACATGTATTTTTCTTCTCTATGATGATACTATAATAGTTTTTAAAACAATCTAGTTCTTAACTTACATAACGACACGCGCTGCAATTTAAATTTGCGCGCGAATCAGACTGGCTCACAGCAGGTCAGGCACCGCGAACGGCGCCTAAGCCACGGCACACACTCTCACAGTGCGCTTGTGTAAATATCGTCCGTGAACTATGTACGGATTTGCTCAGTGCGCACACGTTTACGCAATTCACACCCACACATGCTTCCAAATCCGGCCGCCGGACCTCGTCGGTCGGCGTCAGCGCTGTGCGTGATTGGCCACAAATACTCGTATTGTGACCAATCACGCTTGCGCTACCGCCGAATTTCAGCCAATCGGCGTATTGTAATCACGATTCACCTATTAAACGATCGTGCGGCACAAAGTTACATGCGGCAAATGAAAGAAGTCCCTTTTGCTGTGATTATTACTTGTAACGTGGGGCGTTCTAATTTGTCAGGGTTGTTTGTTTGCGAAAATTTGTTTTAAATGTCCTATTTGGAGTTGTGTTGTGAAAAAAATATTCGTGCTGTTGCAGTTACATTACATAGTTCGGTTAGAAGCGATATTCTTACGTTTTCTATTGAATTTTCCGTGTGTTTTTGTTTATTGGCCTATTCTATACTTGTATATTAAGCCACAAATATGTGTTTTAGCTGTGAGCGGTGTATTGACCTAGTATGTTTGCAGAAGTTAACTTTCGGTGAATTTAGCAAGTTATTGTAGTTCGATATTAAGTAAAAGGTAGGTGTAAGACACAGTTGCAATAAGTTTGAACTCGGGGTAATATTACTCGTCAATTTCATGTAGGTATAGTATCCTAAGATAGTATCACTAACACAACGCACGCTGACGGAGACTCACTTTGTCGAAAGTCGAAATAGCCTAAGGCTTAGTAACTTACACAACACGTACGTAACATTACTTTACATAATAACAGTTTAATTATGCATTTTTCTTTCTCTTTTCTACAAGTACGACACATAGGTGACGTACGTAGGTCTCAAAAAAAAACTGCCTACCCTAACTAAAAACCCTATGCACGCCACTGGGCTTTATGCCTAAGGGAAGGAGGTCGACTTTTAAAAATACTACTTAGCAATGTCGACCATTTTGTATTTAATACAATATTATACTTTAACAATAGATTCGCTATTCGAGTTAAATATTTTGTGCGGTTTTGTGGGTCTTAATATAAGATCCGATTTAGTATAAAAATCCGCCCTATAGAAACGCATTTCAAGTAGGTATTTGTAAAAAAAACACTTTAAAATAACATTTGAAGTGTTTAGATTCATTATAAATAAGATCATACACCTGTAAAATATGGTAAGAAAATAAATAAACTATGAAAAATTATTATTTTATTTATTTACTGTAGAGCTACATTTTTATATTCTAAGAGTGAAAACTAAGATTTTCAAAAAACCCAAGTGCTTTAAAAATAGTACATTTTGATACTAGCGCGGAAAGTATGTCATTTTGCACGAGTTCCGAGGTGTCTTGGCTCGAGTCGCCAGACGAGGGTCAAGACTCGGGACGAGTGAAAATGACACTTCCGATTGTAACAAAAAACCAATTGTAACAAAATAAAACAGAAATTAAAAATTACAATTGATTTAATTTCACTTTACTTTCTACCAATAGAATTGAATACGACTGGTCGATACCACTCGTTTTTGAATTTTCTATCGCTATTTCAAAATAGCATTTCATAATTTTTGACAGTTTTCGAGTGAAATAGTCGAGCGCTCGAAAGTCAAAAATCGGTCCCCTGGTAAACGAAAGTATAGTTTGGAACTAAAAAGTAAAAAGCACTAGTCCGAGAAATTGAGCTTCTCGTACGCTACGCAGCCACAAAAAGTACCACTTTTTGAGCAACTGTATTAAAAAATACATTCTCGTCCCAAAAATGAATTGTGAACAATGAAGGTGTGAACGGATCAATATTCGGTACCGCATTGCGTGTGCATTTTTTGTAAAATTTACACTTTTTTTCTAATGACTTCTTTCATAAAACAAAAAGCATTTTTTTGTATCTTTTATATTCGAACCAATTAAAAATAATCTTTAACCAATTTAATCTGAAACTAGTCGCATATCCAGGGCTAACTAGTTTAATATTAGCGTTATATTACGTACTACGTTTACTAAGTTTGCGAGGACCCTGGGGGCTTACCTGGCGGCGTACGGTAGTGGTGGTATGGAAAACATATTCAGGAATGCAATACTAGGTACTAAGTCTAGTTAAGGTAAACGTCCGAGTGCTCGAGGCTGTACTAGTATACAGGATGACGTTTTAAACTGTGTCTAAATTCAAGTATAAGATTCTTCAGCAAAAATTGTAAAATACGTGTTTTTTTGTTTCATAGCATTCAATACAAAAATTTTTAGTAATTGCTGCTTAAAGTTATCCCAAAAAAACCTTAACGCGCGGGCACCTCGGCGGGTAGTAAGGTATGCGCACGGCACGCCTCCCCTCCCTCGAACCCCGCCCCGCTCCGCGCGGTACTGAATGCCCAGTAACCACGCTGTACGGATAATTCTTTTGGGATAGACAATTTATAATTTAAAAAATACCTACCAGTTTTTTTTCAAAAATGGAGTCTGTTTGTGATACCAAATACCTAAATTTTTTTTTTACTCTGATTAAAATGTCACCCTGTATAGTATGGGCACTATATGTCAAAGCATTAAGGGTTAAATTCGAACTAAGAGAATTTATCTTTATTCGAATTTAAGCCCATGCCATTATACTAGTACAGCGTACAATACTGGGACGTGTACCTTAGTTGTAAATATTATTTTTAATACAGTTGCTCAAAAAGTGGTACTTTTTGTGGCTGCGTAGCGTACGAGAAGCTCAATTTCTCGAACTAGTGCTTTTTACTTTTTAGTTCCAAACTATACTTTCGAAACGCAGTAATTTTATATTAGATTTTTTACCCGATGGCGCTGATTCCAATAGTATGTTGTCACTGTCAGTGTCATTTGTAAAGTATGGGTTCGTTCAAAAATAACTTCGAAGCAAGCATATTTTATCGCAATGATATATTAATTTATTATTTTTCGCAATTGTATTAAAAAACGTCGTTTACAACACGTGTGAAATGTCTTTTACCACTCGTACCGAGTCTTGCCACTCGCTTTCAGCTCGTGGCAAGATACCTCGGTACTAGTGGTAAAAAGACATTCTTTTCACACTAGTTGTAAAATGTACTATTTTGATTTAATAAGCAAAGACTAACCTATGGATTCCGTCCGAAATAAAAGATTTATTGTTATTATTTCTTGCTAAATAATTTACGCTCCAAAAGAACTTCTAGACTTCGTAGCTATCGTTCGTATTTCGTTTCTTTTGTCGAAAATCGGAAAAGTGCTCAACTTTTTCATCTCTTCAATTTCAGATGAAATAATTTTTATCGCATTGAATTCATATATTTTTTTGTCTAAAGCGTAATAATGTATCAAGGTAGCTTCTGGCGCATATGCGGTCGGTTTCACATCAAATGTGATTTCGCTTTCTTCTGCATTTCCGCTAGAATTTAGCAGATATAGCACACTATCTACTATAGCAAGTACTCCTTCCTGCTGAGCAAACATAGGTCTTACAAGTTTGATTTCGCTTCGTTTAGGTATGCCTTCGATTTTCTTAACACCATTTTGGCGAAGCACATACAAATCCTTCTTACCGTTATAATAATACAAGTTACTGTTAAAATCAATTGCGATTTCTTTTACATCATTCAGGTCTTCAGTTTTAATTTTCTTGGTACCATTGTCAGCAATGGAAAATACTTGATGGTCATTTGTTAGAATAAATATTGCACCAGTTTTATTATCCGCCTCTATTTGGATTATATTGTCAGCAAGGGATCCATATTTACTTACGGATCCGTTTGTATCATCATATACATAAATGCCATCAGACGCTCCTATATAAACTTTAGTACTATCATCGTTTATCGCTGTAGCGTCTCTTCCGTTATCTAATATTTTCGTAGCTGTACCGTTTTTTAATAAGTACAAACCCTGATCTTTTCTTTCTCCCTTATCATTGACATCGGCTTCAACAAAAAGGATGGTAACATGTTCAGAGTCATCATCGTCTCCCTCATCATCATCGTCAAAGTTAATTTTGTTAAGAGGCACGATTATGTTGACAATGTCATGCTGGCCAGTATATTTGACGTCGGTTTCGAGAAAGAAGTTTCTGGTGACAACTAGTGTGTCTTCTGTCGCGGTGGGCGTGGCGTAGATCGCGGCAGCCAATAGGAAGAGCGGAAGACACGCCAGTCTCATGGTGCTGGAATGAAATGTAATAGTGGTCAATTTTGCAGGATTAGAGTGTTTTGGTTATACGTATCGAGGTGAATTTTGTTCCTTATGACAGCTGTCATAATCGTACAATTTATAACCTTAAAATGTAAAATTGTACTGTGATGAAATAAATGAATTTTATTCTGCAAGTAGGCCGTTAATGGCACTTTTACAAGTCCAAATTCTACCAGCGTTTCTGAAAAAGAAGACCACTGTTAAGAAGAAACGCTGAAACAAACTCAACAGTCAGACATTTTTTGCCAAAAAAAGGTTATTACAATGATAGTTCTTAACCTTCTTAACATCATAATGCGTTGTTTAGTGCGTTGTTATACAAGAACACAATACGTGTCCGAATAAGCTTGGGCTCTGGTATGGGCCATGCATTTCTGTCAGTGAGATCCTCAACCCTGCAATAAGCTTTTGACATCAATGTTTTTTTTGACAGCTGTCATATGGATCAAGATTCGCCGCGACACGTATAGTTACAAATATGCTGAGGGATAAGCCTAATGGACTACCTAAAGTGTTGTGTATCTCTTACTCGTATTTTATAATAAGTTACTCTATTGTTCTACCGCTTAACTGAGACGATTATATGTTCTACTGCTACGATTTTTTTCACATACCCAGTAGTAGCCATTTAGCCGGCATGGGAGGGGGGACATGATTCGAACAGAAATTAGGGCTTTTTATTTAAAGCTCAATTAATTATTACTTTTATTTAAATCACTCAGTTGGAAAATGGTTTTAAGAACCCCATTATATTTTTGAACAAGCTATCCAACGATACCCCACACTATGGGTTTATCGAGAAAAAAAGTTTACATCCCCACTTTACGTGCAAAAGTATGTATCGATAACATACTCTTATAAATAAAAATAACCAAAACCTTAATCCGCTGACATAAGAGTCGTGGGACATATTTATGAGTAAGTTGTATGCACTCATATTTTTACACAACTTGACTGTACCCTAAAAAGAAATTAATAAAAAAAGAACTTCTGCTGGTTTGTCGGCGTGTATGATTTTTATACCCACTAACTACGTTTTCTAACTAGCAGTAATGGTTACAGAGCTAAGCCGAAGAGACATGGCGAAACTAAAAGGGTTCCTTATTGACTATAGAACCCTAAAAAGTTAACACCTTATTCATCATCAGCCTATATACGTCCCTCTACGAGGAGGCCTGTCCCTACTGCTGGGCACAGGCCTCCTCTCATGTATGAGAGGGAACGGGCAGTAGTCCCCACGCTGGCCCAGTGCGGATTGGGGACTTCACATACACCTTTGAATTTCTTCGCAGATGTATGCAGGTTTCCTCACGATGTTTTTCCTTCACCGAAAAGCTAACGGTAAATATGAAATCATATACACACCTCATTATGAATAAATGAATATGAATAACAATGAATAGTGAATATGAATAAAAATTAATAAATGAAAATGAATAACTGTTATTGGCCTTCTACTATATAACCATCATCAACATCATCTTTTTCGGCCCGTACCTATCGCCCACTACTGAAAATAGAGGCCTCTCTTTGAATACATCTGCCAATCCTGAGCTACATATTCCTGTAAAATGTATCCCACCAAAAACATAAATGTAAAAAAAGAGCCAAGTTCAATACAAAAATTATGCTTGGCTGTGGGCTTCGCCGCAAAAAGAATGGAGATCTAAATGAGTGCCAAGTTCTATGCAAAATCCAAATATGTATTTATAGGAACAAAATAACATTATTGAACAAGTATATACATAATATATATATATATATATTTTAATTCTGATAAAAACTGGCCAAGTCAAATCTAACCTAGATATCTACGGCTGTTGTTATCCCGAATAAACGAGAGCGACAATGAAGTCCCTTTTCAATGAGAATGACACATTATGTCCGATAAGGGGCGGTTTGTTGCTGTCTAGTGATAACAAGACCGGCATTCGTTCTTATTATGATCAAGAATATAATCACCAAGTCATAGGCATTACGATAATGGAAATGCAAACATTCTGTTTAGATAGTCTGCCCAGGGAAATATGAGCCTAGAAAATAGCGGCAAATTAAAAAAAAACAATGTGTTGCAACTATATGTACCTATAACGCGATAAAATAATATGTACAATTATTATGTTTCTTCAATTTACACAATGCTCAACGATCAAGCAGACTGAAGTAAAGTTATATAAAACAAAACTTTTTAATTTCATTCTACTTTATATTTGAAGAGTAATCAAAACAGCTCACCAACATCTTAAGTTTGACAACACAACAACTTCGAAGCGATAAATAATCGTCTCGTTTCTTTCTTTCGGAACCTAAAAACTACCATAAGGTACCTTTACAGTTATTATTATTTAAAAAACAGAATATAGAAACTTAATAATTAACAGGGTCCCAAAACTGTCTGTTATATTTTATCTCAGACTTAGGGCGGGTTGCACGGACTTACGATTACAGACCGATCAACGTTAAATATGGCGCTGACAGCTGTCAGTCCATAGAAACTTGTCAAACTTTCCATACATTCAGATTTTAACGAACACCGTTTACGATTAGCTACAGACAGACGGTTTGGTGCAATTCACCCCTATTGAATTGTGTGGTTCATATCATACATTAGAAAATAAATACCTACTTACCAAGTCGATGTGTGTCTGCCTCAGATAGATAGTACAGACTGGTGTCTAACTGAGATCAATTATAATTACATGACCTCATCATTATGAAGCCTTATCTGCTCAAATGATAAGTAACATACATATAAACTTATAAAACAGGAGAAGGAAGATGATAGGGCACCTCATACGACATGAGAAGTTCATACTCAATATAAGTAACATACTTGAAATATGAGGGGAAGCGAGGAAGAGGAATAGGTACCTTGGATTAACTACATGAGCTCAAAAAAAGAGTTGATGTTAGGTCGTATCGAGATGTCAAAGAGGTTACGTGGGATCGGAGCAGATTTAAAAACACTGATTTCTCTCAAACATGATATTGCCGATTTTTAGAAGCCATTTTAATATTTTTAGCTTTTGTGCATAACTTGTAATTAATATTTTAAGTGTATTTTAGACCCTTTTAGACCTATGTTCGTGATTTTTTTCTATCGAGCGAAAATTGCTTAATCACGTTTCTAAACACTGATTTCCCTGCAGAAAAGCCTCAAGATTCGTACTACTACTATTCGTATTTTTTTAAAACCATATTATTATACACAGACGCATTATATTGTTTCAAAAACTTCGCTGAACCTACGGCGCCTTAAATGTTTATGAAGCAGAAACGTCCGCTAACGAAATTCCAAATTTCGATCATAGTGGAAAACGAGCCTCCCTTAGGTGTAATTACAATAGTGGAAGGGATTGAAAGATTCGTCGCCATTAGCGAACCCACGGTAGCTCAATTGGGAGAGCGCTGGACGGATTCCAGAGGTTGTGGGTTCAAATCCCGCTCGTGGCGAATAATTTTTCAATTTTCCACTATGATCGAAATTAAGAGCTCTTAAAGAAGAAGAAGAATATCAATATGGTGGGTCACAAGGTGGACTGATGACCTGGTAAAAGTCGCGGGAGTCCGCTGGATGTCCATTGGATTGTCAATCATCCATCCGCGCAAAAATTCGTCCAAATTGAGTAACAAACATCCAAACTTTCGCATTTATAATATTCGTAGGATAATATAAAGTAGAATTTTACTCGTGTCATGTGTCTATTATACCGCTCGGCAATAGCAAAGTACCTAAGCAGAATAACAATCTATGCACTAAGTAATACATTATATGAAGGGTCCGCGGAAAGAACATGTCTAGTCACTTTGACAACATTTCGAGATATTGCGGTTTTTAAGTTCAGAATTATTCAATTAAAACCATACTATCTTCGCGATTAGATTGGGCCAACGTTGGCGCGTGAGCAGGATGCAGCTACGCGTTAGATGCGTTAGTTAGGAGAGGGCTATAATGCGATCTCATTCGTTTACATAACTGCATCCTACTCACATGCCAACGTTGGCCCAATGTGTACAGCCAGCATAATTAAAACGTTAAGAGTGAACGAAGTGGCCGTTGAGTCCTAGCAATCATTTCACGTACCCCATAGAGGTCCATGGACCCCACTTTATGAAACACTGGTGTAGCCTGTTTAAATGTTTAGACATGTAAAATTTTTATTTGTAGCTTTTAGAAACCGGCTACATTCATCATCATCATCATCATATCAGCCGAAAGACGTCCACTGCTGGACATAGGCCTCCCCCAAAGATTGCCAAAGCGACCGATCCCGCGCCACCCGCATCCAGCGGACTCCCACAACCTTTACCAGGTCATCAGTCCACCTTGTCGGGGGCCTACCGACGCTGCGCCTTCCGGTACGTGGTCGCCACTTGAGAACCTTTCCGCCCCAACGGCCATCGGTCTACGTGCTATGTCACTGCTACCGGCTACATTACTAAAATGATATTATAAAGAGGTAAAAGAGGAAGACTGTGTCTTTGTATGTTTGTATGTAGGGGTAATCTCCGGAACTACTCTTCCAGGATTTCAAAAACCTGTCACTAGTATAAATAGTGGATCATCAGATGGCTTCGCCAGCGTTCGTTGAAATACGCCACGAAGCTACGCCAACACCTAGGTATAAATAAAAGGACAGATCATTATCATCATATCAGCCGAAAGACGTCCACTGCTGGACATTGGCCTCCCCCAAAGAGTGCCAAAGTGACCGGTCCTGCGCCACCCGCATCCAGCGGACCCTCGCGACCTTTACCAGGTCATCAGTCCACCTTAAATAAATAAATAAAATAAATATTAGGGGACAATCTTACACAAATCGACCTAGTCCCAAAGTAAGCAAAGCTTGTACTATGGGTACTAGACGACGATAAATAAATACTTAAATACATAGAAAACATCCATGACTCAGGAACAAATATTCGTGCTCATCACACAAATAAATGCCCTTACCGGGATTCGAACCCAGGACCTCTTGCTTTGTAGGCAGGGTCACTACCAACTAGGCTAAAGCGGTCGTCGAACCTTGTGGGGACACCCGCGCCTCGCCATGCGATACAAAAAAACGACAGATGTATTGTATTGAAGCAATTTCTTTAATTAGGTTCTCGTCTGTAAATTACACCGAAGTTTGTTTACAATCGCTTAAGGTTGGGAGCGCAGCAACCAAGTTGTGTAGGGCCGACGGCAGTTTGTTGATGTTGCTCTTAAAAACTGCACCTACATCTAACTCGTACAGCTTCTTGTCTTTAGCGAGGAACTGGATCAAAGTAGGCTTCGGCTCGTAAGCAGTCGCTTCAAAGTCTAGACTGATTCTACTTTTTCGAGCTGTACCGTCTGGCTTGATTACGTACGTGATTTTATCTACAAGCAAAACCGCGCCTTGTTCCATACCGATTACGGGTGAAATCAGCGCGATTTTACCAGCGCTGCCCGGCAAACCTGTGATTTTAACGGGTTCTTTGTTATTCACTTCGTCAAATACATAGACGTCTTTCTTAGAATCGTAGTAATACATTTTACCGTCATAACCGAAGACAATAGCCTGGACATCATTGACTGCCGACACTTTAACGCTGGACGTCGCTTCAGTGTTAAGCTTGTACACGTCGTGATTTGCCGTTACATAGTAAATAGTGTTAGTCCCGTTATAAAACGCCAGTTGGATGATATTGTCCGTGACAGCGCCATGTTTCTCAGCAGTATTGGCGTTAGCATTATATATGTAAATGCCGTCGGTAGCCCCGAAGTAGACTACATCTTCGTTGTTAGCTACAGCGTCTCTACCGTTGTCGAGTAGTTTAGTAACTTGGTCATTCTTCCGTACGTACAGTCCTTTGTATGTTTTTTCGTTGTTGATATCAGCTTCTACAAAGAACACTGTATATTTTGGGCATTTATCCTCGTCACTATCACTAGGGAAGTCCCATTCATCAGCCCACAAGTTGTATTCTTTTAAATGGAACTGGTTTAAGGGGGCAAATATTTTGACAATGTCATGCTCGGCAGTGTATACGATGTAGTCGTTTTTGAGGAAATCGTCCGTGACTACTATAATGTCGGTATCCGTGGGTTCAGGGTTACTGGGGGCGGCAAGACAACACCCGAGCAGGAGACAGAAGAATGGGAGGATCCTCATTGTTAATCCTGAAAAAAAATGCGTTTGAACAAAGAACGAATAAAAAAAACAACATCCTCCTAGCGTTATTCCCGGTTCTGCCGAATGGAGTCCGGGGTCCGCTTTAACACCTAATCCTAATATTTGGCATAGAGACTATAGTTTGAGGAAAAACTAGACCTTAAATTGGGATAAGATCGGTTTCCTCACGATGTTTTTTTTCTCCGAAAAGCTAACGGTAAATATTCCGTACCTAGGTGTAAGTTGCGAGAAACTCATTGGTAGGTCGGTCGACGACATTGACGAGTCGGGATTCGAACCCACACGACCGCAACTATAAAGTAGATACACAAGTTAATGTTAAGTAATGCACATTGTACATAACTGTGATTTAAATTAATGTCAAAATTTGATGCGCAATGAATTGAATAAGCATTAAAAGCGCATCTTTTCTAAAAAAACCGGTCAAGTGCGAGTCTGACTCACGCACCGAGGGTTCCGTACAAACTAACAATTAACTCAAGGTAAAGTAAATGTGCCAATATTTGTTAAATTACTTATTTTAACCCAACACAATAGAAATCAATTTCAAACAACGAGTAACTTTTACACCAAGACAATTGAATCGCGATCTTTTTTTGACCTGTTATTGAAAATAAATTTACGCGTCCCAATCCCAACCCCATTAATTCTAGAAAAAGATTTTTTTAATTCAGTGGCTCAAAAAGTGCTACTTTTTGTGGCTGCGTAGCGTACGAGAAGCTCAATTTCTCGAACTAGTGCTTTTTACTTTTTAGTTCCAAACTATACTTTCGAAACGCAGTAATTTTATATTAGATTTTTTACCCGATGGCGCTGATTCCAATAGTATGTTGTCACTGTCAGTGTCATTTGTAAAGTATGGGTTCGTTCAAAAATAACTTCGAAGCAAGCATATTTTATCGCAATGATATATTAATTTATTATTTTTCGCAATTGTATTAAAAAAACGTCGTTTACAACACGTGTGAAATGTCTTTTACCACTCGTACCGAGTCTTGCCACTCGCTTTCGCTCGTGGCAAGATACCTCGGTACTAGTGGTAAAAAGACATTCTTTTCACACTAGTTGTAAAATGTACTATTCTAACAGCAGCGCGAATGGGGTCAGCGCCATCTATCGGCCTCATTTGGTACTAACGTGCAAGGGCAATCGGCTTAGTATGTATGTTGGTCTTTTAGCGATTATTGTTTATCACGTGATCTCTATTACTTTTGTTTTAACTTTTTTTTTACTTTTGTTTTGTCAAATGAAAGAGAGTATTTCTATTATAGTCTTATAGGAATTTCAAAACGAAAAAATACTTATAAAGTTGATTAAATTGCAAACTAAACTAAGAAACGATTTTTGTAAATTACTTCGGCGCTAACGACATCCACCTGAAGAAAAGAATCTGAATGTAATCACGCACGTATCAAAAGTAACCACGCAATAGAAGACGTCAAAAGTTCTTATTCCCTTAATAAAGACTAATTAGTTATTCTGCTATTTGGTGTGCAGACAAGTCCAAAAAAACACACATCCTGAAAATCGGTTCCGCCGTTGTCGAGTTGTAAATGGTTTTATATAAATATGTATATAATGAAGGTATATATATATATATATTAGTTAATAAATTGTGGACAACTTACCAGATCGACGAAACGCGACAAAATAAACGAGTCTTCAACACCTAACATATATACTGTGTGACATATGATCTTTTTATCGTGAAGTAGTTAATCGTACAGGCAAAAATAAAACTTTGTAACTATTATTATGAAACGAATAACTAACACTACTATCAATATCACGTGTAAATTATATGCCGAGCTAAATGAAAAAAAATCGTTATGTATCTAAGTAATTACATAAACTAAAAACGGTGCGAGTAAATTTTATAGATAAAAAAAACTGATAAACTATTGCTATTTACTTGTTTTGCATAGTCTTCAAATACACATGAGCTTTAACTCGACGGGGTTAGATTTGTTTTATATAATTCTAGCTCTATTATCTGACTGCTTTATCATCTGACTTACATAATTGTGCAAAATCCTACTCGCTAGAAGAAGAAGATTTTAAATATAACGTGTAGTGATGCTAAATAAGTTACTCCCAAAAAACGTTGTCCAAGAAATGATTTCGACTGTGCTCTGAGCATGTCTTAAAAATATTACCACTACTTTTTTGTTATATTTGCTCCTACTTTTATTTTATGTTATTTTTGCTTACAATCACGAGTTCTCTTCAACCCAATAAGAGTGAAAAGGTGGCCCGAAAGCCATACGTTTTTGAACATTATTTTTGCGTTGCCGCCATACAATCTATATGGGAAATGGTAACACGATAGGAAATGTATCGTGGGTCATTTTTTGTCCTTTTAGGATCGTAAGAGCTCGTAATTCTTTGTGGAAATACCATAAAACTCCTAGTTTTTTTTTAATAATAGCTTTTTTTGAGGATTCCCATATGCATCAGCTTGTCACAGTCACCGACACGTTTTAAACTGACGATCCTAATTTAGTAGTCCCTAAGGTTACTAAATTTCAATTCAATTTCCCTCCAACGGTGATATTTCAAGATTAAGATAGGTAGATAAAGACAAAAAGTAACTTTACTGCACATTTTTTTAACATACAATTCTAAATCGTCTGCCAACAAACCACTATGTGGTTTGGCAGAAGTATTGGATATAAGAAACACTGTAAGCTCTTAACTGAATAAACAATTTTTCAATTTTTTTCAACTTTTCAATTTCAAAACAAAAGGCTTGTAATTGGTAAAGTACAGAATAAATAAAAATTCCGGGATAAAAACTATTCTAATACCGGGTGGAAAGGCACGACGATCCTTCCCGCAAAGGGGGGTTAGTTTAAGTGATGGAAAATCGATTCGTAATGTTTAGATTTTTTTTTACGATCAATTATTAAAAATAATAAAATTAATTAATGTTCTTCTGTGACAACCCTACTATTACTATACGTACTAATTATCGTTTATACGTATTGATAAAGGTCACTGACTCTTGTGTAATTGTTAAAATGTTACTGACCCTAATGAGGGTGGTCACTTGCAGTATTTTGCATTAAAAGTTAACTGCCTATAACTTCAAAACGGTTATGAATATGAGCCTAGTTTCTTTAGAGGAAATACTGTACTCAGTCTAAACAATCCCCCTTTTGCGGAAGGGATCGTCGTGCCTTTCCACCCGGTATAATATTGTTTTATTGTTAATATTTGTCTTAGTTTTAGTAATTGTCTATATTATGAATAAACAAAATAGTCTATTATAATAGCAGAATTAAAATTAATTTCATCTTAATGGGTTAAGCGGTTTAAACGTGAAGAGATAACAGACAGACGGATAGACAGACAGACAGACACACTTTCGCATTTATGATATACTAATATTACCTAACACATTCAAGGGAGAAAGATTGCAGCGATGCGACACTACGCGTAGTCTGAATCGCGAAGATCTAGATCTTAGAAGATTACTAGATTGGGGCAGCTCTTAACTTAACAATTTATTAATTAGTAACTCACCATAGCTTTCCCAGTTACCTTTTGTCTCGCTCTATACGATATCTCCATCGTAATCTCTATCAATGATATCCGTATTTTCACCTCCAATTTCACCTGACGCAGTTCCCCTATTCCAAAATAGTTCAACAGCATTTTCATCCCACGTTCACCCTCGTTGTGTCTGCCGATCTTCTTATGCTATAAAGACGTAAATTCTGTGGGGTGAAGGCGTTGAAGCTTTGCAAATTTGTAAGTAAGGGGTAATCTTCAGAACCACTTATACGAATTCAAAAAAACCTTTCACCTGAATGGACATACGCTATATTTTATGAGTTTGCCTGCATTCTTTGCATTACTGGTTTTCCATAAAATCCTTTAGCACAGACCTAGGGGTTAGACAAATTTTGTCCGTATAAAGGTTCGACGTAGCAGCTGCAGTCTAACTCTTAAAATTATTAATTTGCTGAGACAGCGTGCTACGTTTCTACCAGTAATAGCGGTCGCCTCCTTGTTGACAATGATGACTTCCCGTTAGACTTGGACAATGACACTTCAATTTGCACTGTAACTTTTTCACCTTAGTCCTGTTTGTTATGTATTTTAACCGTATAATTGTGCGTAACTGTTAAGATATCGCACCCCGTCTAAGATGACGTCGCGATGAATCGCTTCTCTGCGAAATGTTCAAAGTATTTATTCACAACGAAAAATGAAATTATTAATTATGCTTAGCCTATTAAGTTCCACAAACAAATACTTAGGTTTGTATTTAACTAATGAGTTTCTTAATAGCAATTCGATTAGGCGGCGTTTGTTGCCTTCATTCTACCGGGTGGAACGTTGGCCTACAGGTTGGTAAACTAGCTTCCGGTTCCGCTCGCGAAGTACAGATAATCCAGGCAGACCCGCGGGTTAAAATAGAGCCTACGTCCATCCCGAAAGTCCGGTCTTAATACTGGTCAAGGAATTCTTGAAATGAGTAACTCCGACGTTTTTCCCTTACACACAAAGTTATGTCACAAACGTACACGTTACCTTATTTATAATAGTTATATTTAATACTAGCTTCTACCCGCGACTCCGTCCGCGTGGAACTCGTTTATATCGCAGCTCCATACAAACTTTTACTCCCCCATTTCACAACCTTAGGGTGTGATTTCGGGGATAAAAATTATCCTATGTCACTCTCCATCCCTTCAACTATCTCCACCTTAAAACACTTCATTTCGTCGCTCCGTTTTGCCGTGAAAGTCGGACAAACAAACACACACACTTTCCCATTTATAATATTAGTATGGATAGTTGTACCCATTGCACCCCCTCAGGGACTGATTTCCAGGATTAAAACCAGTGTATATGCTGACCCAGTATCATGGTCGGCCTTATCAAACGATAAGTGACAAGATAGAGCGTCCGTCACTGGCTGACACCGTTCGATAGAACGAGACGGACGCACTATCTTGTCACTTATCGTGTGGTAAAGCCGACCAGGATAGGGGCGCTGATGATTCTACCAAATTGTTTGTGAGAGTCTAGTCTTCGAACCTCGGTCATTGGCTCATTGCACAGACGTGTCCTAAAAGTGTAGCTAGGTAGTAATAGTAAAGCATGCCTCTTACTGTAACTATATTTTACGTCACACCTGGCCATAAATCAAGTTTTACTGTACGCTGCGCGTACGGGAAAACTCGCATTGTGGCCAGGTGAAGACGTAAAATTTTGTACTCAATACGGGCGGTAATTCGTAAAGCCCCAGATTGCAGGTGATTGTGGCCCGAACCGAAGGTGAGGGCCATAAATGTGCGCTAGTTGCGTAATGTACTAGTACACAACACGGGCGGTAATTCGTGACGCCCTAGAGCGCATATTTATGGCCCTCACCATCGGTTCGGGCCACAAACACCTGCGATCTGGGGCATTCACGAATTCACCGCCCTACTTACGTAATGTACTATTTTTAAATTCTTACACTAACATATGAATGCCTGTGTGATCTATATGGGAGGTAATTAGTATCAAATAAAACCCCAAGTTTTATATTCGTTTATTTAACATTGAAAATAAATTATTGCGAGTATTGCGACGTATTGTACCCACCTACATACAATAGTTACAAAATACTTCATAATATTTATGAGGTGTACCTAATCCTATGAGGTATATTTCTAGATATCAGCAATGAATCCGATGATATATTATATACATTTACTTTACTTATACTAAATTTTACTAATTCTTCGATTTAATTATTTTCGATGTGTCTAGTAATAAATGGTCGTGTAAACATTTTGATAAGGTTATGCAGTCCCCGTGTGGTGTCGGGTTAGAATTTCACCACCCCCTTTCTTCCCGTGGGTGTCGTAAAAGTCGGCTAAGGGTGCAGGGTTAAAGTGTGTTGTGGGCGATGGGCTAGCAACCTGTCACTGCAATATCACAATTTGTCGATCGTTTATACCCACATTTATGCTAAAAGTGGCGCTGGAACATAAGTTTCATGTGCTCTGCCGACCCCTTTTAGGGATAAAGGCGTGAATGTATGTATGAATGTAAGGTTATGCAGTTCCAGCTTTTTCGGGTATCTATAACTAGCAGTAGAAACCAAATATTTAATTGAAATGCCGTTCCTCTCACAGCTAAGTATGATTGAGGTTATTTATTGTGGCTGACTTTTAATGAAACTGTCATTGAAATAGGAATTTTCTGTCTTGGCCGATAGAGTTGCTTTTTCAATGGATTATTTGAATGCAATTCGGCCAACTCAAATAATTCTCAGGTACAGTCGATAGCAAGGAGTGGAACGCGATATGTGGATCGATCGATGTGTACAATCAATTATTGTTTTTTTTTCTCTGGTGTGTTAGAGGTGAGATCGACTTTTAATTTCTCGAGGAGTGAAACCGGGTAGGCTGTTAAGTACATCGCTGCTTGGTCTGAAAAAAAAAAACATACGGGGTGAAATCTATACAAGTCTTTATACTTAATCCACCGATTAATTGATTGCTCCTGTTACAGGCCACACCCTGTATAAGCTTCACTGACTAAGTATATAAAATATTTTTTTCTTACACAGAAATTAAAATTACCGAAGCTTTCAGTCTATATTTAAAAATGATTTCATTTTCCATATTTATTTTAGACTAGCTAGACTCGTTTTCAAAGGCTGGACCACAGATTCTTCAGGATCGACAATACTGGAATCGAAAGAAGAGGCCTTTTGCCCAGCAGTGGGATACTACAGGATTCCTTTAATTTGTACGTTTTTTAATATAGTATGTTAAAATAACTATAATATTTCCACGTAACACCTTAAATAATGAAGGAGACAGCAATCAACCAAAAATACCTTGAATGCTGACCTGCGTCCATTTCGTGGCAAAGAAAAAATTGCTTTTTATTTTATTTCTTTTATTATCTGTGTTGAGTTTTTCACGAATAAATGTCTTGATTTGATTTGATTTAATTAATAAATAATTTTAAGTAACAAACAAATCGAAAAACATATTGTTTAAACGTAACAAACATATCTCAAGCTGGCAGGGCAATTGCAAACTTAATACAAGGACAAAATAAATCGTATTTGAGAAGGATTTTCCCACGTAAAAAAAATATAATGAATCGTTTAAGTGAAGAAAAAATATTAAAGTGGACTTACCCATTTCAGTGTTTCCAGAACTGTTAAAACAATGTACCTACCTATTTAAACTAACCCCTTTACATCGAGTCGATTTTTTTTATAAAGTTATTTTATTTAATTAGGTACTTTACATTGTTTTAAGTTCGTACTTAACTATTTTTTTCTTGCTCTATTTTAAACAAAAATATAAAGAGGGGGTCAATAAAAACATATTGTCAACTTAAAATAAAACCTTTATTGTATAAATGAGAATACTTTTTAAATTACATTCATTGTATAATAATTATTTAAAACATCAAAAATCATTACATTTGTAATTTAAATTTTAAGGCCACTTCATTTGGCATAAATATAAATTTTACTAATAAAACATCAAAAATATGTTTATTTCTCAAAAATGTCAAGCATCAGCCATGAAGTACTTGAGATTTTTGTTTCAATTAAAAAAATATTACAAATGGATTGGTCCACTTATTTTCCCATATTTATAACAATAAAAATGTAACTAAATTTATGTAAAAAAACGTCTTAAATGTGACATATGTACTTATGAGAAACGTGATAATTGGGCAATATGTATGATCATATTTCTCATAAAAACACATTTTACGCTTATTGTCATGTATATATTTGCTCTTTTTAAAATAGTGAAAAAAATTACTACAAAAATATATTTATTTTTAATAAATTTAAATATTCTCCAAAGCAAAGCAAATTAATATACCTAAAACTAAGGCAGTTATATATTCCTGTGTACACACTCAAATACTGGAACGATAACATTCAAGAAAAAAAACTAAGACAAACAAATGAAAAAGAATAAAAAGTAACAAATCAATTTCACTTTTACGTCCAATTTCCAAGCTAATTTAATTAAAACAACAACGCTTTTTGATACAAAAGCTGCCAATAAAACTAAAAAAAATCGCACGCATATTGAGCCACCATTTTGTTCAATAAAGTTCAGATTAAAACCAGACTGATTTTGTTTACTATTTCACTAATTTGCAGAATGTCAAATCCCAGAAAAATATTTTAGATTGACATTTCTCGTAAATATGTCATTCAACAAAAAGAAAATACAGGGTAGTGTGGTGAGCCAGCCGATTTGTTGATTGATATACAGAATAACGAACTATCAGAAGATTTAAACAGCTGCCAATCCATGTTCCGAGCAATTCAATTGGAACTTTTTATAAAAAAATAACAAGGTATTTGAAAAGTCTTTTAAATGGCAACACTGGGACGCTTCGACCAATGACGGTGACTTTTTGGTCAGAGTTGCCGATTACTGGAACATTTTCTTGTACATGAGGGACTGATGGAAAGTAGTTCTGATTAGGTATAATAGCTTGCGAGTGGTGCCTTCGCAGCGTTACGCCTTCGTAAATGGCCGGCCTAAGGCATTTGCTAATATTCTAAAGTCATGGTTTGCTCAAGTCGTGCTGACGCACTGACGGATCCAGAGGGAAGGGGTTGTTAAGGGGTTCGAACCCCTCTAAGGTCTGGTCCTGTCTCGGGTTGCCAACTTTGTTTGGAACTATGACTAAAATGTACACTAATAAAATACAGGATGAATTTTTTCTCGTGATACAAAATAGCAAAATGTGAATATATCCATGATTCTAAGACACTTTTGCGAGCAAATTGTACGACATCCCTGGTTTTTTGCATATAACAAAGTTGGTATATGGGACCAACGAAAATAATGTATGAACTGACTGAGCTTTTTATTTGTGTAACACAAAGTTGATCCCATAGTAAAAGTTGTTCAGAATCATGAATAGATTCTTATTTAGCTTTTTTGTATCACGAACTAAATGTCACCCTGTATAGTACTCGGCTGGGCAATGTGTTTGGTAATATTGAACTGAAACCTGGGCAATTTGAAGCACTTCGTGAGGCCCCCCAAAACTTAGTATATTTGCGTACTATATATTTCTTCAACAGTATAGTACAATTCTATAATATAGTACGGTTGGCAACCCTAGCCTGTCACTTGAACTACTACATTTTGCCACATGTTTCATAAGACCTAACGCTTCACTAGGTTTTCTTTGACTACCATAAAATAAATAAATTAAATAAATATGAGGGGACAATCTTACACAAATCGACCTAGTCCCAAACTAAGCTAAACTTGTACTATGGGTACTAGACGACGACAAACATAGTTATATAGATAAATAAATACTTCAGTAAGCTCAATTCTCCATACAAACGTAGTTACGCTCTCATTTTAAAACTACGTGTTGGATTGTAACGAAACTTTGCATGTTCAATGAAATGAGGTATATCTATGTCTGAAATTAGTTTACATAGCTTAAGATACCATAATAAAAAAAATACAGCGAATTTAAATTTTTCATACAAAACTAGTTTTTGCTGTATTTACTTTGTTTTATAAATTGGAACCATATAAACTAATTACAGACATAGATATACCTCATGTCATTGTATATGCAAAGTTTCGTAACAATCCAACACGTAGTTTTAAAATGAGAGCGTAACTACGTTTGTATGGGAAGGTGAAATTCGGCCGAGCTTACTGCGGCCTCTTAATACATAGAAAACATCCATGACTCAGGAACAAATATTCGTGCTCATCACACAAATAAATGCCCTCACCGGGATTCGAAACCGGGACCTCCGGCTTCGTAGCCAGGGTCACTAGCAAGTCTAGCAACTAGTCCACAGAGGTCGTCAAATAGAAGTCATTAGGTTAGGTAACGTATTTTTTTGCAATCATCCCATAAATTTTACTATTGAAGAAAACTACCGTCGAATGAAGCATCAGGTCACATGAAGCATTGAGGGCTGAAGTAGTCAGGAACAAGGCAGAACCTCCCCATCGGAGTCAAGTCCCCCCAAACCCTGGACCCGCTACTGCTGCATGGTTCTCACTTGGAGTGGACCAGGTTCAGGAATTCCTCCCTCGTCTTCGGATCATCGCGGAACACCCCCAACATGGTGGAGGTGACTGTCTTGCTGTTGATCTTCTGAACTCCACGCATCACCATGCACATGTGGCTGTGGAGAGAAATATCTCATCAATTTCATAGGTCATAAAAGAGTGCTATAATGACCGGTCGTGCCCCCAATTCCAGCAGACACCCGTGACCTTTACCAGGTCATCAATCTACCATGTTTTACCCATGCAGCCCACGCTATGCCTTCCACGGTCTCAATGAGAGGATCACACCGGTTCCAACGTGCAATGAGCCTTGTTCACAGGACTGTCACTTGCCAATACTATATATTGAGTCAAACAGAAGTACCTTCTATAAAAGTTGTCATTATCATCATCATCATATCAGCCGAAAGACGTCCACTGCTGGACATATGCCTCCCCCAAAAAGTGCCACGATGACCGGTGCTGCGCCACCCGCATCCAGCGGACTCCCGCGACCTTTACCAGGTCATCAGTCCATCTTGTGGGCCTACCCACGCCGCGCCTTCCGGTACGTGGTCGCCACTCGAGACCTTTCCGCCCCAACGGCCATTGGTTCTACGTGCTATGCCCGCCCACTGTCACATAAGTTTAGCGACTCGAATAAAACTTGTACATAACATTAGTACCGGCCAGAGGTCATTGTCTCCCGAAAAATCTCTAAAGCGCCATCCAGGAATCGACCCGAACGGTACAGCGCCATCTAGCGGCGAACTCGACGAAACTTATGTACAATGACACGGCTGAACTACTATTGGTACTTACACTCCCTCGATAACGACGGCGACTCCCGCGGGCCGGACCGCCTGGGTGACCGCGATGGCGATCTGCTTCGTGAGTCTCTCTTGCACCTGGAGGCGGCGGGAGTAGATCTCCACTATTCTGGAAATTGGAGAGGCACTGTAAGTGTAAGGCCTGAGTGGACGCCCCGCTCAGAGTGGGGCGTCGAGCGTCCATATTGTTTTTGTTTTACATTACTATTATTATTATTTTGTGCGACTGTAAAATGTGTTAATTTTTGTTTTTAAGCAGTAACGCTGCTAACGAAAATTATAAATTTTAAATGAAAGAAAAAATTGAAAAATTTAATGCCCCGAGCCGGATTCGAACCGGCGACCACAGGCATTCATGAGCAATCGGAACAATCTGGTTCGGGCACCAAATCCTTCAATCAGTTCCTTCATACAACGCCTTAGGGAGGCGTGTTTTGTAAAATGTGTGTTACGCCGTGGAATCACCGGATGGTTCCATCGGAAGACCAGCGCTGGCCACCAGGCCAACACAAAGCCGAGATGGAACCGTTTCGGGGCAATGTTGTCTTCTGTTTTGTATTTTTATTTATTTATGTGCAGGTATGTGTTGTTGTCACGAATAAATGTTATTATATTTTATTCTATTCCATATAAATTGCATTTGTTTTATATGGACGCTGCACGCTCCGCTCTGAGCGGGCGTCCACTCAGGCCTTACGATTAGACATCTTTCTGGAAAGATTACATTAGACTGAATTCACCCATACAACCATTTCATCATCCACATCCTCCTCGCGTTATTCCCGGTAATGCCCCTAATGGAGCCCGGGGACCGCTTTGACACTTAATCCCGAGATTTGGTATAGGCACTAGCTTTACGAAAGCGACTGCCATCTGACCTTCCAACCCAGAGGGAAAACTAGACCTTATTGGGATTAGACCGGTTCCCTCACGATGTTTTCTTTCACCGAAAAGCGGCAAGTATTCCGTACATAAGTTCCGAAAAACTCATTGGTACGAGCCAGGATTCGAACCCACGACCGCCGCTTGACAGCCGCTTGCCTGAACCACTAGGCTACCGTAGCTCTCATGTTCATGTAACCCATACAACTATTTCTGGTCGCAAAAATTCTATAGTGGTCACAATTTCCTAGAAGCACTCGCAGAGTAGAAACGGTTCCACAACATACAAACAGTATATATGAATCAGGTTTTAATGTGGTATTGTGAACGCATTTCGAAATACCAAGATTTAGGCTATTTAGTTACTGCACAGTTTCTACACGTTTCGACTTAATAATATGGTAATTTTTGGGAACATAGTGTAGAGTTTGTGGCTATTTTACAAGCTTTTATAACCGACTTCAAAAAGAGGAGGAGGTTCTCAATTCGGCTGTATTTTTTTATTTTTTTTTATTTTTAATGCTTGTTACCTGAGAACTCCGTCATTGATGAGCCGATTCGAAAAAATTTCATGTACGATAAAATCAGATGAACAATCATATAGTCAAGAATCATATATCTGAAAATCAGACCTTATTGTTTCTAAATCTAGTCAGAACGGCGTTTCAAAGCACGCGATAATTTCCAATGCACCGCCTTAATATAGTGTATTGTAAACTAAGACATACTTGTTATAATATTATGTACAAATTTTATTGACATGTAAAACTTCGTTTTACCAAGTTATAAATGAAATGAATTGAATTGCTTTAAGCAAGATTGTAGAGATGGTTACCTGGCCAACTTGCTGAGCCCGAGAATCTTGCCTTGCGGGAGATACCCGATGGACACCTTGCCGTAGAACGGGACCAGATGGTGCTCGCACATGGAGAACATCTCGATATCCTTCACTACGACCATCTCGTCTGTGTCTTCGTCGAAAATGGCTCCGTTCAGGACCTCTGTGAAATATGTGAATACATTTAAGGGGACATCATTAAGCAATTAAGTCACTACAGAGTATTCAAGCAGTATCAAGAAGCGAGACAACGTCTTTCATAAGGCTTGTGTTGTGAGTATTTACAGCTCTATAACTGAGCAACGAAGGCACTATACTTTATGAATGTTTTTTGATGAAATATGGATTAATTAATTTGGCGTGTTATTATTGTTTCTTTACTCGTTGGAATTCGTCATGGTTATAACTCTTAAATATGATAACAGTTTTGTATGTTATCGGATTTATACCTACTTCTGTTCAAGAATAAACTACAATGACTATGACTAGGTACTATTTACTAGCATTGAGAAAATAACTAATTAATTTACATACACAGAAAAAAACCTTGATTGGAAGTCATTGTGAAATAAGCAATTCATTGAAAACTTCGATCATTCCAAGTCAAGACCAATGAAGCAATATTTACATGAGCCAATTTTTTTTTCTCCCTTCGAGAGTATCGTCTCAATTTAAAATGATTCCCATTTCATTTTAAAATACTTAATGGCAGTTTTCCTCATTAATTTATTGGTTCTGGATTTTTTTTCGGTTGCGTGTGTCCGCTGGATGCGGGTGGCGCAGGACCGGTTACTTTGGCACTCTTTCGGGAGGCCTATTTTTTTTTAAATATTTTAGTAAGCAAACGAGCAGACGGATCACCTGATGGTAAGCGATTACCGCCGCCCATGGACACCTGCAACACCAGAGGTGTTGTGAGTGCGTTGCCGGCCTTTAAGGATGGAGCTATGGGAACCTTACTCACCATCAGGAACACAACACTACAATACCTACGGAATAGGCAGCAGTGCTGTTATGGCTCTGCTCTTCTGTAAGGCGGAGGTACTCCCCCAGTCGGGCTGCTCCAGATTCAAGCGTGATGACATTACGCTGTGCCCTACCTCTCTGAAAATCCCTATGCTGGCCTATATCCAGCAGTGGACGTCTTTCGGTTGTTATGATGATGATGATGATGAGATTTCTTTTCAGTGTTATATGAGTGAAAATTGTGTCTTACCTTCGAGACTCTGGTCGTAGCCCTTAGTGAAGAACAACATTGCTTTGGCAGCTCGCTCTGGTGTCTTGAGGAGTCCCTGCCTGTCTGGATCCTCGCCTAAGCCTGGAATATCATTTTATCATATATTTTTTTTACAACGACGGTGGCAAACAAGCGTACGGCCCGTCTGATGGTAAGCGGACACCGCTGCCTATAGACTCATGCAACTCCAAAGGAGTAACATGGGCGTTGATGTTACTCCTTGTTGACAGCGGAAGGAACCTCGTTCTCAACACAACGCATCCTCGGGAGCTCTGGCGACGTTGCCCACCTCCAGGAACACAATACTACTACAGAGCAAGTAGTAGGGTTATTATGGCTATGGTCTTCTGCAAGGCGGAGGATAAATATTAGGGGACCATGTCAAATATCGAACTAGGCTAGTCAAGCTCAATAAGGCTCATGATATGGATGCTAGATGGCGATATATTTTATAATATATATAATTACTTGAAAACATAGAAAACATCCAAGACATCAGAAAAGATAAGATACGAGAGATGGAAATAAGAACAACAGAGGTGAGAAGCAGTCTATTATTTAAATTATAGATTTATTTTATGCATACTGGAAGAGAAATGTTGTTATTTAACCGCGGTTCGTTTGCATTGGCATAGCCGTCGGTTCATATAAACTTTAACGTTTGGTATCCAATAAAGTTAATAATAAGAAGGGCACCCCTTTTATTTCACTTTTTAAGGAACGCCTTTAAAAAACGTTTCAAAGATATTTGTCAGGATAAAGACAAAAAGGTTTAACCCTCTTTAAGGCTCGCTTGAGTGTTTCATCGATTAAACATGAGCTCTCTCTCTCTCACCTCTCAACAGTATAACGTCCTTGGTCAAATATTGGATCTAAATGTTTACAGTTCTACTTGGTAACTTTGATTTAAATATTTAAAGTTCTACTTGGTAACTTTGTAAAAATTACACACAATTTACAGCAATCGCTTGATTCTTACTTAAAAATGTGTACCACGGAACTTGTTTTTTTGTATTATTATTAATTTTAATCATGAACATCGCACCGCGCGCCATACAGATTTTTTCAAACTACACTACTACTAATACATTTTTTTTCACGAATGATTAGTACGTTTTGGATACTTTAAGTGGGCTTCGGCTCTAATGTACGATTCTCACCGACCGGGCCGGGCCTAAGCGCGCCTGCGCGTTTTTACAAGTTGCCAAAGGAATTTGAAGCTTTAATATAGACGTTAAATTTCATATTTGAATGTACTTGCGGGCGGTCGGGTGCTCGTGGACGTGGACGGCTGTGGTCGGCTGTCGTCGCATGTGACCGGCTCCGTCCGGCTTTTGCCTACTGCACTCTATTCAAAGGCGGCGCCAGGCGAGCCGGCCCGGCCCGTTCGGTGGGAATCGTACATAAGACGGTTAAAAAAATTACGTGGTATTTACCTGTCAGCAGGAGTCGGTATGAGCTGGCCATGTCGGGTAGCAGCGCCTCCCGGGTGGGTGGTCTGTGGTCCAGCTCCAGGTCGTGGTGGAACGTGCACTTCTCATGACCTGTGGACAATTAACACAACATGAGCATGAGCGTAGACAACAAACACTGTGTGCTTTTCAATGTTTTTCAAGTGAAAACTTCTTTAGCGGCGCTGTGCACTTTTTTGGGATGGGGAAAAATTGTAAAACTCGCCGCGTAGGAGCGTAGGAGGTCACGTGACCGCATATAGGTGAGATATTCGGGACGAGGCTTGGGAGCGGGGGGGAGCGGCGCTGTGCACGTCAAGACAGTCGTTGCTCGAAACTGAACCTTAATTGTAGTGCGCTAGGTCAAAACATCCTTTGAACTATTTCGTGTGCAAAAATTAACGTTCATTTTGTCGTTAAAAAACATAAAGAAACGATTGCATTGCATGTAAGACAGGTGTGTCTGAGTTTTCACTTCTGCCGGCACTCCCGGAGTTCAACCCGGTCTTTTTTTTTAATCATCATCATAATGCTGGCCGATTTGCTGTTGTCCACTATAATCCCTTAGGGGAAAAAAACGGTTAGGTTGTTAGGTGAATTGAGACTTTACAGCGCGCGAGCCGAAGCGAAGCGAGCGTGACGCGGCAGGGTCCGGGGAAGCGCCATAACCGATCATTATCATTTTTTCCTAGTTGAATATAAAATAATTGCCGCTAGGTTCCCCAGGGTGATCCGGGTCAGGTGCCTGCTACCTTTACTGTGTCTTCAGTCAACCTTGTGGGTGGTTTACACACGCCTTCATTTTCTATGATATCTAATAAGTAGGTATATACAGGCTATTATTAGTACCAGACTATTATATTTTTATTGGTGCGAGGTTTTCCTTGTAGTACCTAATATTATTACACTGTATTACCATATATTACACATTATGTTGTGGTTAATACTGTCAAAGAAGATACGTGGTCGTATGTGTCTGTATGACTCTGTTATACTTTAAATACGATTCCATGATTGGTCTACATATAAGTATCATTCGTATCTGTAACCTATGTTACACTAAGTATAGTACTTTGGTAGAGAAAAACGAATGCCTGGCATTTTCTCTCGTTCTAATAAACGGCAATGCGTAGATTTAGAATGACACGTCGATTAGGCTTTGTTTAGTTTGTTTTACACCTTATTACCTAGTTTACACGATATCAGCACTTTTGTGTAAATTAACCTTCCTACTACTGACCTTCGCAAAGAAGTTTGTCCAAAGGGGAGTCAGGTTCCGTTGTTTCCGGAATCCGTTAGGTACCTGACACCATACAGTTGCGGTATATTTATTTCGCAATAAAAATGTTAGCGCACCAGTTTTTAAAGTTTCAAGAAAACTCCCGTGACATGTTTCGAAACGATACTCGGTACTTAATTATTTAATAATATACACACTTACTTACACCTATTTTTTTCAGGCATCGAACCTAAGACAATAGTATGTGTGCTTGCGATGCCGGCGCGTTAAGCACGTTTTAAAAGTCAGTCAGTTTAGGTTAAAAGTCAAGCAAATTTTGGTTGTTTTATAATTATAAAAACCACTAATGGAGGGGGCGGGATGTTTGATCGCGATTTTATGATAGTTTCCATAGTAAACCGATGTTTAACTCAGCGATCTGAGCAATATAATTGAGGGTTAGATATTTGGATCACATGTGCCTTAACCCATTCGCTGCCACAAAAAAGCGAAGTTTTAAGTTAATCGTCTATTGTTTTTGGATTTCATTGTTGGTTGGTGCCTGGGTGGCAACGGTGCCAAACATGTGTTCAAGTCGGTGGCGGCGAATGGGTTGACGTCTAAATATTAGTCCATGGTATGCACACCTAAGCAAGTTATTCATTTACGCAAGCATAGTAACAATATAACTTAACATACACATAAGACATGAAATAGTCAAGAGGTGGGGCTTCAAATTTCATAGTATCGGCGATTAAATTGTCATTCATTTTACCGCTGATCGTATGCAACAATTTAATACAGTTTTTGCCTCGTCGGTAGAAAAGCTATTTAAGTCATACGAATATAAAAAATAGCACGTATTCTTGAAAGTTTAATGGGAAATGCGGACTGACGCGTGCCCCAAAAACTTGCTTTTCGAGTCGCAGTAGTCTTTTCTCCCTCAAATTTAGATCTATGTAAATAGGTCTTCTAACATAAATTAGAAAGAATAGGTACTACGGTGGCTCGACGTTCAAGTTTTTAGAATTAACTTTAAAGACTCCAACAAAGTTGGTTCCGTTATCGCTGTATGACTGAATTCTTCAGTAACGAATAAATATACTTACGAGTAAATTAAGATTAAAAATCGCTTTACCTGCCATAATTAACTTAAGCTCACTGAAGCGCACAAGTAACTAAGGCAAAAACATAACTTACCTAAATATAAACACAAACAAAAGGTACAGAATACCTAAAGCATTATGCAATAAGACCCGTGTGTTACAGTATGGGCTTGCCGAGCAAGTTTGTTATTTTAACTACTTATTAACGAAACACTTAAATTAAAGCTACCGTATTGTATAGTTTGTTCCAGTTATATTCCGAAAATGCACTTAACGTGAGACAACTTCCTTTGTTACTAAATCGTCATCTAAACTGGAACAAGATATGTCTTTATTTGATAGTGAAAGAATGGGACAGAAAGATGATTTAATTATGTAAGCCTTTAGAGATGTATATTATAAATATTTCCAACATCTCAATAAAGTCAATTGAATCACATATCATTCATATTGCCTATAAAGGCACGCCGCGTTTCTAAATTAATACAGTCAGTTCGCACAATAAAGCGTAATACATGAGTAAAATAAATGGCAGAATTATTCAAGTCTTAGAACAAGAGGTATAGTGTGAGAAAAATCGAGAGTATGTCGCGGCCGTCCCATGATAGACGTGCAGAAACCGACAGAACTCGCTAGGCGTGTAGGGCCGCCTAGCGGGTTGAGCTGGCATCTGACCCCGTATCATGGTGGGCCTTATCATGCGATAAGTGACAAGATAGGAGCGTCGTCTCGTTCTATCGTACGGTGTCAGCCAGTGACGGACGCTTCAGATCATGATTACGGGGTCTGAGAAAACATTACGAGTACCAGGCGGGTTCTTGGTTGCGAACAAGTTAATGTGACCGAGATTTTTTATAAAGCTGTCATTGAAATTGGAATCCTATACCTCAGGCGGTAGAGTTGCTTTTTGAATGGACCACTTTTACGCTATTCGGCGAACTCAAATAATCTCAACCAATCATCTCCCTTCATCCCTGAACACATATGCCTGCAAAACCGGCGGTAGTTGCTGCTTGGCTCATCATCATCATCATCATGACAGCCGAAAGGCGTCCGCAGGGTCATGAGCCCTTAAAGCGTCATAATGACCAGTCCTACGCTCGGGCTCCCGCGACCTTTCCCAGCCCTCCTATTCTGTAACTTGTTTTAAGCTCTCCTCAACGCTCACCCACAGATATATCGTGACACCGCAATGCGTAGTAACTAAGCGTAGATAGGGGTCTATTTCCGTGACGGGTGATCGGCGGGGTGAGTCGCTTTAGCTCGTAGCGAATAACAGCCCTGGGGCCGTAGACAAGGTTACAATCGACAAGCGGTAACGCCAATAGAAAATAATAAAATGTATGGGAATGACAGATGCCGACGAAACACTTTTCCTTAACATCTGTCATTCCCATACATTTTATTAGTTTTCTATTGGCGTTAGCGCTTGTCGATTGTAACTTTGTCTAGGCCCCCAGGTCGGCCTTATCACACGATAAGGGACAGGATAGAGCGTCCGTCACTGGCAGACACTGTTCGATAGAACGAGACGGTCTTGTCACTTATCGAGTCTATTCATGATACGGGGTCTGGTTAACGTAACGTAAAAAAATATGGCGTAAAATACAAACCAGGTGTCGTGGATGTCCGAGGCGTCATCGGCGTCCCAGGAACCTCCAGCTCGCTTTCAGCGTCAGTCATGTTGAAAGTCTTTAAAGCTTCCGGGGTCTTCTTGTATTTCGACACGAAACTTTTGGCAGTCTCCCCATTTTCCTTATCCTCAGAGATGGAGTTCCTTATGGAGCGGGAACTGACACGTCTTATTAGAGACGACGGCGGAACCATCGGTTGTTCGGCTTCGTTGCCGTTCAAAGCCATTTCATTAATCTAAAAAGTTGTTTTTAATGATTTTTTGCTTTAGCGACGAAACAAATGACGTCGGTTGCGGATTGCTAAATTATTTAGGTGTCGAAATATTATTTAATGATCTTGATTTTTCATTTGTTGTCTTTAAGTACAGTATACAGTCAACACTTTTAAATCTAAAGCCAGCGAAGAGTCCGCAGTAATCTCGACTCTCCATACAAACGTAGTTACGCTCTCATTTTAAAACTACGTGTTGGATTGTAACGAAACTTTGCATTTACAATGACATGAGGTATATCCAGGTCTGTAATTAGTTTATGTAGCTTCAGATACCATAGTAAAAAATAAAAAGCTAATTTAGGTTTTTCATACAAAATTTGTTTTTGCTGTATTTCGCTTGTTTTATTAACTGGGACCATATAAACTAATTACACATCACACACACACACATCATCAGCCTATGTACGTCCCACTGCTGGGCACAGGCCTCCTCTCATGTATGAGAGGGAACGGGCAGTAGTCCCCACGCTGGCCCAGTGCGGATTGGGGACTTCACATACACCTTTGAATTTCTTCGCAGACTAATTACAGACGTAGGTATACCTCATGTCATTGTATATGCAAAGTTTCGTCACAATCCAACACCTAGTTTTAAAATGAGAGCGTAACTACGTTTGTATGGGAAGGTGAAATTCGGCCTAGCTTACTGCGGACTCTTAATTAATGTTTTTTTATATAGATACGTTCGTTACACACACGTACAGAACAGATACTGGCAACAATTTAAAGCCAATTTGTTCCCATACGACCTGAGGGTTATCGTTAGTCACAACGTCCGATAATATTGTTTTCTTCACTCACATAACGAGTGTTCTAAGTAAACTACATAACGTTAAACAGATTATTATCTAGAAATGATAAGGTCGTAGGTTAATTATTAGGACGGAATTAATGATAGTGATCTATCTAATTATCAGTTAATTTGGTATAATCAATTAAGTAGTATCATAGTATGCAAACGAAACTTGTTTGTTGCTACAAGCCTCCCTTTAATCCATTTTTGCACGGCTATGACGCGCGGCGTGCGAGCTCTCTCGATTTTTCTCGCACTATCCGTCTCTCTCTTACTAGAAAATTAAGGCCTCCACACACCGAACGCGGGTCGGGCGCGGCGCGGGTCGGTATATCTCTCTCACTTACCAACGCATTTAATATCTCTCTCAGTATCTCTATCACATATACTGTGTCGGGCGGTATCTCTATCTCTTTCGCACAGTAGCGCGGGCCCGCCGCAGTAACAACGCGGGCCCGCGGCGGGATACTGTGTGATAGAGATAGTGAGAGAGATATTAAATGCGTTGGTAAGTGATAGATATATACCGACCCGCGCCGCGCACGACCCGCGTTCGGTGTGTGGAGGCCTTATTAGAACAAGAGGTATAGTGCGAGAAAAATCGAGAATATGTCGCGGCCGTCCCATGATAGACGTGCAGATTGGAAGAGTCCGGTGACAGCTGTCATCTCAGTACAGTTTATGTCATTAAACGTCAAATATGGCGTAAAATAAAATGACAGCTGTCACCGGACTCTTCTAATCTGAAATAATATTAAGGGTTGTAGGAGCAAACAGCACGGCTATGACAGGACGGCCCGCGAGCTGTGTCGCGGCGTAATAGAATATCTATCTCTTTCTAAGCGTTCTAATCTGAAAGAGACGTATAGTCTATAGTATAGTATAAGTATATTAAAGATTTGTCGAAATAAGTGAAATTATGACCAGTGTTCTCAACCTTTTCCATGGGTAAACCCCCGCTATTCTGTACTTGTATTATTTTCCAAATATCAAATCCTTACTTCACTTTTACTTAAGAGCGCTGCGACTTCAAAGGTTACGGCCCGACAGGGGGGTCGCGACCTATAGGTGGAAAATAAGTGATATACACCATATCGACATATGCCCTACTGAGGCCCAAGCATGACAGGTTTTATGGTCACGTGCGTGACGTTTCAGTACATTTTCGCCGTAAATCGTGAAAATAACTACAACGTAGAAAAGTTGAAAAACCCCCAACATTTTCATTTCAAAATCCAATATCACAAAAACGGCTGAACAGATTTCGATAAAACATGACTAAGAACACTCGGGATAAAATTATCTATGACACAAAAAAAACCGCATTCAAATCGGTCCATCCGTTTGGGACTACGATACCACAGACAGATACACACCACCCTCTTTTTTCGTCGGGGGTTAAAAAAAACCTATCGTGCTAGCCTCTGGACGACCATTGTAACCTAGTAGTGGCCCTGCCCACGAAACCGACCTAGGTTCGAATCCCGGTAATATTTGTATTCCTTTCAACCATGTACAGAGTACGCGGACCACGCTATGACCATGACTATACATAACCTTGACAGTGCTACCCGTGTCAACCAACCGGTTGCCAATAAATCCAATAATCTAACACTACAAAGTATTGACCTCTATATGTTTGTTTATGTGTGATCCGGATCGCCTTTGCAAGTAACTAGTTCATGGTTAAGATTGACATGCAGTGGTGCCTATCTAATGACCTTAGGCAAATTGTAACGATTCAAATACGAACTGTATATAAAATAAAGCATTTTTAAAGTTCTAAAAACTGAAGTGACAAACAGTATGAAATCCGATATAGTCAGCGAACGTGCTCATAAACACGAGGATCGGTTAAGAAATGTGACCTAAATATACGTAGATTACCTATAGGACAACGGAACAGATTTCAGTGTTAACGATGTCATCTCAGGGAGTAACGTTACAAGAGATCCCCTCAGAAGGGTTATGTTTCCGAGCATATGTATGTAGGAGTACTAGTAAAAATGTGAAAAAGAAAAAATGTATTTCACGGGCTGCATTCCAAACGGCTCGATGGATTTTGACAGAGGTTTGTCGTTGGATTCATCAATCTGGCAGGCTATGGTAATATTTGAAAAAAGTAGTTCGATTAAAAAAATAAAAGTGTTCAGTTGTTTCATGTGCTTTCGACCGTTTTTACGTATTCAATTATTTAATTCTAACTCTTGTTTGATTGATTGATCGATTGATTAAAACCTTATTCATTCGCACAATATACAAAATTTAAACAATAACGGTAAAATAATAAATATTTTACATACATCTTCCACAAACGAGGCAAAAGTAGCGGTATTATAAGTTTGACGTGACGTGTCTGTGTATCTGTGTGTCTGTCTGTGGTTCATTCGTAGCTCCTAAATGAATGGACCAATTTTAATGGGGTTTTTTGTCCGAAAGCTGACGTGATCGACATGCTTCTTAACTACGTTTCAACAAAATCGATTCAGCTGGTTTTCAGATATTGATCCTTAAAGGGGTTACCCGAGGTTTCCATCGATTTTTGACAAGTTTTGAATTGTATCTTAGGAGATACGCTAAAGAAAAAAAGGCTTAGGCTTTTAGGCGCTAGAGAAAAGTAGGCTTTTGCACTACAGGTAGAAGTATAAATCAAACGGTTATCGGTTCTTCAATCTTTTATCTCCATTTTGGTCTACCGGATTTTGAAACAAATGAATACTTAATTTTGTATGATCTTTTTAAACATTGTCTAAAATAAAACTTATTTTGTATCTCTATTGACGTGAAAGATCTAACACATACGAAATCTACATATTTGGGTTCGTCTGTGACGTCCCTAAAAACTGGTCCAGGGTTTTCATTTTAAACCAATTAACACAAAGTTATGGCCAGAAACCGGTTTTTTGGCCTAAAATTGTTCAACTTTGATGGCCAATATTTCGAAAACAATGAACTTTGAAGTAAATATGGGATACTATATTGCTTAAAGCCGTTGTTGTTAACATAATAAGCTACAAAAAACCTAAGAAAACTAAGAGATTCAGATCGAAGGTACGATCCCATACGCCAATTATGGGAGCCCCTTAAATGAAAATGTTGGGAATATTTCAGCTTTCTTGTTAATTATTGCTACGCGGGATAGCTAAAACCGCGCGCCGGAAATTACCTACCACTTTACCTAAGTTTCCTTGACTAGATATTATGTATTTATCCGCACCACAATGAATGACATATTAATTGCATAACTTTGGCGGAAGTGCGGCCTTGCACGAGCACTTTCTCATGTAGGTCAATGTACCGTCGAGGTTACTGTGACCTTAAAAGACCGGTGTCGGTCTAAACAGACAGAAACTACGATCTAAATCTACAAACAATCGATCAAAATGAACAATTTCATAAAAAGTTGCAATTAAGAGACACGAGCGCGATTTGAACCCGCGACCTCTGGCATCCGTCCACTGCTCTTGCCAACTGAGCTACCGTGGGTCCGCTAGTGGCGACGCGTTTTATTTGAATGAGGTGTTTTTTGACCTCCGAGGAAAAAAGGGTTGTTATATGTATACCGCTGTATGTTACTTTTCTTGTGGCTCCGTGAGGAGTAGCACTCGCGAACCTATCTTTAAAAAAAAAAACAAAAGTTTAAATCGTCAAAGAATCCACACTAATATTATAAATTCGAAAGATGTCTGTCTGTCTGTCAGGTTACAGACAAACAGAATCTAAATGGGTTCGGCGGTTTAGATGAAACTTGATATAGCGATAGTTCTCGAGTCCCGGGGAAGGACAATTACATATACAACAATTATTACAAGAACAGCTAACACATGTACGAAAGCGAGCTTATCCCTGAGAGGGATTTCTTCCAGCTAACCTTTGACCAATTGAGTGGAGGTGAGATATAAGCATACCAAGACACAAGTACGAAACGGTTAAAATGAAAAACAAAAAAAAATTGATCAATGATTAATCCACATACAAGTTACGAGTATTGATTTTTAATAATAGATTATTTGATAAACTTATAGTACTTCATGCAATCGTTATAATATGAAGGGTCCACGGAAAAAACATGTCTAGTCATTTTTTTCGAAAAATGAGATTTTAATCTCAAAATGTAGAGCTCTCAACGAACTATTACCTACACCTTCTGCTATAATTGTAAACATTGATATAAAACCACCTTTTTGCACTTGAAAAGTTGTCAAAGTGACTAAACATGTTCTTTCCGTGGACCCTTCATATAATGTATGCCTTTTCAGACGAGTACCTACCACGTTTAGGCCACGAAGCTTGCTCAGTGGCCTAATTAAGGTACGAGACTTAAAAAGCTAATTATATATCTATTGCATACAATACTTTTTCTACGAATTAACGGAAATAACAATTTATTAAACAAACTTGGTATATCTATTGAAAATCGCCCTGCTGAAACAAAGTGCAGCCAACCGCTTTTTTTATTTGTGCGCGTTGACGTCTTCTGGAAATCGAGCCTCGTGATTGGTCAAAATTCATTTTAGTTCTGTACACAGTTATCTTATATTCATAAGTGGACAGCTAGCAGTCATCTTATGAGCCCAACTCAAATGAAGTTGATTTAGATACCGCTGTCAGTTATTTAATTGACGGAGTAAAGTGCTCGAGTAGAAAATATATACATATATAAGAACTTTTTGTTGAACCAAAATGGATACATGGAACACCTGTGATTAAGTACTAGATGTCGTCCGTCTGTCCGTCTGTCACTTTAGGGTTAAAGTCAGTGAATGGAACTCTTTAAACTGTTTATAATGTTTTATATTGACAAACAAGGTAAAAGGAAAGCATCGAAAGTGGACCGGACCACTTTTACTTTTAATATTAATGTCGCGATCGTTAATTAAATAATTTAAAAGCATATTAAAGACAACTTAATTATAAAGGAATGTATGGAGAATAAGATACCTAATGGAACCCGGTAAGGCCACTCACAGACTGGCGCGGCCTGCGGTGGCGGTCAATGGTAAACGAGACATACACAAAACAAAAACAAAATTCGTCTCTCCTGTGGTCAATAATTAAGAGCTCACGTGCATATAAATAATGATTTTATCGAATAGTAATATAGAAGAGGAGACGCCGTTTATGCGGATTAAGAGTTCAAACAAAAGATACGCTTCGTAGCCCTTAACTTTGATAATGTCCACAGGAAAGACGCGAACCTAAATCTGTGTATGACTCAAACTTGTCATTAGCTGTCAAATTTACTATTGTCCGCCACCGCAGGCCGCGCCAGTGCGTGGCCTAATGAATAAATATACTACATATACTTTTGGCCGACAACGAAAAGGGAGGCCCCGTATCATGGTCGGCCTTATCACGCGATAAGTGACAAGAAAGGGCGTCCGTCACTGGCAGACACCGTTCGACAGAACGAGACTGACGTGACACTCTGTCTTTTCATTTATCGCGTGATAAAGCCGACCATGATACGGGGCTAGGTCGCATTTCGCAACCGACTCTCGTGAACGAGTTGAGAATGTTCAATAATTATAAAGATTTATTTTCGATTCAGGTTTTCGAAAAAAAAACGAATGTGATAAAAATACAGGTTCGCGAGTGCTACAGTACATTCACTAGTAATTTCAGATTTGTTTGATTATTAGGTTACAAAAACACTGCCCAGAATTGCCATTAAGCTACATCCATAGACTAACGGCCGTATTCATAAACGTAATACAAGCCTGTTTTAACTAAAATGGCGTTAATATTCGTTTGTTCTTATCTGTCACTTTGACATTTGTGTTCGTAAGAAAGGGACAAAGCACATTTTATTTACCAGAGGCATTTTAAGTTTTATGAATAAGGCGGTAAGTATCTTTATTCCCGCTAAAACCGCTAAAATCAATCATTCATTCAACAATTCACGACCACAAACATAAATATGCGGCTGGTCAACCATGAAACGAGTTATCGCTCGTACAAATTACATGGCTATAGTAACAGAGGGCGATTATCAGCCGCATATAAAACTAAGCAGGAATGATGAATAGAAAAAGATTAACTAAGTAGTAAATGACTTGGTAATTGTGGCAAAAAATCATAATAGTTATTTATTATTATGCAATGTTCGTCATTGTATTGACCTTATACACGCAAAGTTTTGTGGTTTTTATTCGGGTTTTTGTGGTGTTAACTTAGTTATTGGATTTCTTTTAACGTTTATAATATGGGTTAACCATAGGTACCATAGTTTTTTTTACGCCATATACTAATTGTATACGACCTTGTGGCATTACGGCAAATACTGTCATTTATTCTATTGCATTAGGTACTTTACAGAATTAATGTGTTAGGGGACCAAATCGTTGTCCAAATAAATATTCGCGATTTTTAGACTAAACAGTTCAAAATGGCGGCGTAAGCTGTCAACATCTGTTAAACGTCAAAACCTAGCTGTACTTAAATGACTATTGCAGACTGTTGGAAAGAACTTGAGCTTATTATTATTATTACATTTATTACCCACTTTTAGGCGACCGTACAACATTTTGTCACAATAAAAATAATAGCTTAGACAATCGTTACAAATTGGCTCATTGCATTTGATCACGATTAGGTATTATGCATAATTTATTCATTTATGTGACTGTATAGCCTTATTTTATTGGTGTTTGTATTTAATATTGAGCTTGAGCTGAATATCGTTTTATGTAAATTATATGACAATATCAATCATATTCGTAGTGACACTAATGTAAGGCACACAAGAGCCCAATACAAAAACCTTTTATACCAGCCTCCATGTCAATCAGCCATTTATAAAAAAAAATGCAATAATATGTGTATACTCATGTTTAATAGCTTACCTGATCACATAAAATTAGAAAGGGAGACCATGTTCAAAAGGAAGTTAACGAGATGGCTACTAAATGAATGTTTTTATAGTATTAAGGAATATTTGACATTTGTTATAAAAAATAGTTTTAAGGGACTTATTTAATAATTTAATTTGATATTGTAATTAAAATTAAGACATAATAATAATTTGCACACCTGCATGCAGGTCGAATATGTATTGTACTTACTGACTTTTGAGAACCTGTGACCATATTCTGGCAAATAAATTGATTTGATTTGATTTGATGATGGATCGGCCTTATCCATACTAATATTATAAATGCGAAAGTGTGTCTGTTTGTCTGCCTGTTACCCCTTCACGCTTAAACCGTTAGATGAAATTTGGTATGGAGATATTTTGAGTCTCGAGGTCCCCCTCGACATAGGACAGTTTTTTGTCCTGGAAGTAATCCCCTAAGGGGTTGAAATGGGGGGCGATATTTTGTATGGAGCTACGATACAGATACAAGTTCCACGCGGACGGAGTCGCGGGCAGACGCTAGTGACTTTGTGAAGCTAGTAAATTTGTAAAACGAAAGAGCGAAGCGAACGAAGTTCTGTGCTTCAGCTTGGCCCAAAATTCTTTCGTACGTCCGTTTGTTCAGCTGTTCTCTTGTACAGGTTATATTTCTCAATTCTATTAATAGTTATTACGTAATAACAACAAAACATTTTTATTTCTAACGATGGCTACAAGGTATCTTAAATACGTGACAGACATAATAAAAATTGCGGATATAAAAAAAAAGAATTTCGAAAAGTGCTTTGACAAATACATTCTACATAGGTAATTAGTAATTACCGAACCTGCTAACAAAATATTTTTTTATTTAATTTTTGTCAATTTTGAATTATGGGTTCATCATCATCATCATCATCATCATATCAGCCGAAAGACGTCCACTGCTGGACATAGGCCTCCCCCAAAGAGTGCCAGAGTGACGTATGATTAGTGATTTATGGGTTATTGCCTGTCAATAAAGACCTATAGTTATTATTACTATTTGTATGTTTTTTCCATATCTCAGGATCATGGGGTCCCGGATTTTGGAAGGCATGCGTGGGGCCGAAGCCGCGCAGAGGCCTTTTAAACAAAAAAAAAACCACAAGAATCGGTTGAGAAATACGACCTGAACTGACCCAGACTGACACCGGCCAGAGAAAAGATTTCGTTCGCTTCGCTCGCTGGTTCGATTAAAACACTCCAACACACTTCAAACCTCAGCTAGGGTCAAATGACTTAGTTCTATTGCACTACACAAATGCCATCCAAAAACAGATCTTATATCCCCCACATAAAGTCCACCGTCTGTCCTGCAGGTGTAATTAAAAAGCCAAGTTCTAATGAGCGTGGTGTCCTTGCCTTAAAAGAGAACGCTTGTCCTTAAACCCACTTGACTAGAAGGTCGTAAGAGCCACTCTATTACTATGAAGTTAATTCATTTAGTTTTAAGGCGGTTTAGGTGGTAGGTACACAGTCGAACGTAAACAATATCAGGATCTGGTAAGTTAAGCTATCGGTAACCGGCAAGGATATACTTTTACTAAGTACGGTGTTTTGTTCAGTTGTTTTGGTTTAGTGAACGAGCGATAACGACGTCCTCCGTTTCAGCCCCCCTATTCTGTCACTTGTTTTTAATACAGTTGCTCAAAAAGTGTCACTTTACGTAGCTGGTTAGCGTGCGGAAAGTTGGTTTTCGCGAACTAGTGCTTTTCACTTTTCCCACTCAATAATTGTACAAATTGTACAATCAATTATTATGTCGCAAAAATATTAAAAAAGATAGAACTGTATCTGATTTTTTTTAACAACTTCATTATTTTTCAACTGTATTTCAATGATGTTACAGAATTAATAATATAAAAGTTTTTATCCTTGTTGTTTCTCTTATTTTTTCGAAACTGTATCAAAAAACGTCGTTCTATAATTGCCACTCTCGCCTACGGCTCGTGTCACGACATGCCGCACTAGCATCGAAATGTACTATTAAGCTCACCTCAGCGCTCACCCACTAATATATCTGGACACCGCAATGCGTGGTAACTAAGCTTAGGCAGAGGTCTAGTTTCGTGACGGGGACCGGCGGGGTGAGCCGCATTAGCGCGTAGCGAATATCAGCCCAGGATGGGCAAAGATGCTTTCGTCCGGCCAGCTGTTTTCTCTACAAGTCGCATTTCTTAACCGATTCTAGTGAAATTTTGTGAGCTGGTAAAATAATTGTAACAAAGATTATTTTTGTCGAAATTTTGATTTGTTTTTAAACATAAGTTTTCAAGTTCACAAGGCGACTACTATTTACTTAGTCTAAACTGATGAAATTGCGTTCAATTATGCTTTGTTTGCACTTATTCCTGAAAGGTTGCATATAGTTTTGGAAGGATTTTTTCTCAGAATTAGGTCTAGATTTTTTACAGATTTAATTTTAAAGGTTCAGGGGACCGATTTTTGACTTTCGAGCGCTCGATAATCATATAAAAGTAAATACGGTTGTAGTGTCAAAATGGCCGGCACTTACTTTCTACCCATAGAATTGAATACGAGTGGTCAATACCACTCGTTTTCGAATTTTCTATCGCTATTTCAAAAAAGCATTTCATAATTTTTGTCAGTTTTCGAGTGAAAGAGTCGAGCGCTCGAAAGTCAAAAATCGGTCCCCAGATAAGGAGAGTAAAGCATTTATGTTCGCCTTTCTCATTTAAGATTTTGATTTAAATACATACTCAAATGACTTATTGTTAATTTAAGGTTAAGAATTTAAGCCTCATTATTTCTACTAGGAATGTGAATTATTATTTTTCATAGTGTGTTTTTTTATAAGATGTGATAATCGTGAAATAAAAAGTACTTAAAATATTTGTCAAACATTTTTTCATATACTACATTACCTAGGTATACCCGTAAGAAAATGTCCTGGAACGGAAAGAAAAATTGGGACACTTTCTTTCTCATTCGTTGCCAACGTGCAAATATTACATATAATACTTATACACGATGATTTTTCATCCGTGATCAGGAGTAAAAAAATATTGATAAACAGCCGAAACAGATTTCAATGGATGAGGTCTCATGCAATTAAAAATGACAATACTAACACTAAGTAATATCCACTGAATGTCTGGTCACCCTACATTTCTTGAAGTTAAGTAGATACGTCAAACACACATTGTAGTTACGTCAAATTTTTGCGTTAGGGTGACAATGATTTTAAATTATAAAGTGATTCCTTATTCAATTTTAAACAGAGAAAAAGAACGTTTGTTTTAGGTAACTTTTAGTTAATCGTGTTCGGTAACAATTACGGAATTAGAAAAATTTACTCCTGATCACGAATTCAAAATCATGGTGTTCTTTAAGATTAGGACGCAATATCGCGTCAATGGCAACCAATGCGTTAAAGGATAAAAGAAGATACAAAACAAGAGTAAATTACATACTACTACCATTTTATAACGCCATAGCTTAAGAAAACTGTTGTTAGTAATAGTGATGTTCACTTTTTGCGATATTAATGACTGATATGTCATCTCAATTAATGCTATTTATCAATAGGAAATGTAATGATGCAATTCTTATCGATTAACTCGTGTTTTATTACGAGCATGATTGTTATAGTAATGATTACTGCACATAAGCTTTATTGTATTTTAATCTGACGTACAAGCTCCATTGACCCATTGGTCATATTGGTCAAATTAAACTTAATGTATATTTTATAACTGTGTTGACTGTGTCACGTGTATTTACCTCGCTAGTTTAGTTAAAATAAATATTTTTTGTTATAACACAAGAAATCTTTACTGAGATTTAAAGGAGATGTACTCATTATACTGATATCTCATGTGTAGATGTAGAGATAGAGTGTGAGTAGGTACCCACCCTAAAACCCGTAAAATTGGAAAACGCGCAGTACCGAAGAACACTGATGCGCGCGAAAAACTTAACCTCAGTTTTCCTTTAGTTATTGATTCAAAACATGGAAAATTTAAGTAAAATAGATACAAAACGGTTTTAATCTTCAATGTTTAAGTTTAGTAGTAGATATAGACGTTATTTCATTAAAAAATATTTATAAATCGGCAATTAGTTATAATTATTTTGTACTTACGCCCATCCAAGCGAAACTTTTTAAGTGTACACCATAAACATTCATTGAATTTTTAGCAATCCGCAACGGACACGATCAGGTACTTACGGGGTGCGTTCGGAAATTAAATTTTTAAAAACAAAATGGCGGCCGGGTGATCACCGTCCCGTCTTGTGGCTGACTGAGCTCGGCCAATGCAACAGATGATTTTTGTACATGAATGGCAAGTTTTCATTGCGCGTGTGTGAAATCGATCGGTTGCCGTAAAACGGAGAGATCGCATCCAATATCGAACTCTATTCTTAAGGCATTACAGTCTTAAATTAATGAGTAACGATACGTTGCCCTTTAAGCTTACGTTTTCATTGGAAAATCTATCAAACTTTACTTGATATTGAGTTGAAATTTGATTGTTACGAGTTCGTTTACTTAATACAGTGGGTCATTAGATTCGGGATTCTATAAATTGAGCATAAAGTTGTTATTAGCATGTAAGTGCGTCATAATCATAAAATACGCGATTTTGGATTTTTAAGCGGCAGATTTGAGGGCATTTAGTGAAGTGGTTTATTGGGGATTCCAGCTGTCGTTTTAACGAATTAATTTTGGTACTTTGAGCCTACGAGGGATAAGACATATTATACAATTCATAGCAAACATAACATTTACTAATGAATTTAAGTAATATAAATTTGACGAATACATACAGTACTCTGTATGTATTCGTCAGAGGGGTCACCCCCACTTAAACTAATATAGTTAGTGCTAATTTCATTACACCTAACAACGTTCGATATAATTTTCATTAGCCCTAATATTCGGATAACTAATTTTATATGGCATAATTATTTGTTGCGCCTAATTTAAAACCTCCTAATCATTCCTAATACTAAACATCAAGTGTGCTAATATATTGGAAACTAATAATCATTTTTCCTAATGACTACTAAGCCTAATGATTAATGTGCCTAATGATCACTATGTTTAATGTTCACTACACCTAATTTCGTCACACCTAACTATCACTTGACCTATTAACTTTTGCTCTAATGTTTGACTAGTACTAATTAATGCATCATTAAGGCTACTTTTTACCGCGGAGTATGTCGAGGCCGTCATAAGCGAACTCTATCTTAGGTCGGTTAGGTTAGGGTTCACTTGTGTCCCTCAGACCAGAAATAGACACCCCGCGCAGCGGGGTGGCGTCGACTTGCTGTACGGCTATCACAAGACGGCGCACGAGCTCTCTCATTTTTTCTCGCATGATACTTATCTGTCTAATAAGAGTGAGCTAGATAGACATCGGATTACCCACCTATTCTACCCTAAGGCAGGTCAGTGTAGGTACGACGACGAGCGAAGCGAGGAGGAATGTTAGGTAGAACTGCGACCCTACAGCGAGCGAGCGAAGCGAGCGTGCCGCGGCAGCGGCCGGCGAAGCGCCAGAACCGACATTATAAGAAAAAAAAACAGTGAAATAAAATTAGTACTACTGACAATTCGGGATAATGACATTAGGGCTAAAATACTTAGGCAAAATGAAGATTCGGGTTAGTGATTTTAGAGAAACTGATAATAAGGTGTAGTCATTATTAGGCATTGCAATATTAGGCCTAGGAAGAAATCGGTCAAATGAAATTAGTCTTAGTGAGAATTCGGTTATGAGAAATTAGATATTATGAAAATTCGGGATACTGAAATTAGGGCTAATGAATAATTAGGAACAATGAAAATTCGGGTTTGTGGTTTTAGGGTTAATGAAATTAGGGCTAGTAAAATTAGGTATGAAATTATTAGGGCTAACGGAGGGGAACCCGTCAGAGGGGCTAAAACAAATAACTATTTTTCTTTTTTAAGAGTGGTTTGGTTTTTAAATAGGAATATGATAAATACATTAATATACTATTCAAATGCAATATTCAATTAGAGCAAATATAACTCATAATATATTTATTTTCCTTGGAAGTTCTGTATCTACAATACATACCTACCAACAAAATCATTGTAACTAAGTATCGAATAACCCTCGTCGTCTGACAATGACAATACGCTTTACATGGCTGCGTCGACAGGTTAAGTTGGTTGCTGGACAGCTTATTGACCCAGCAATGTACGTGGAGTTGTCTATGTCAGATGATAATTCACAAGGTGGTGAAATAGGGCCCTGGTGCAAAGGTGCCCATAATACAACTTGACTTGAAAATAGACACTGATTGGTATTTAACCACAGTACCTAATTCAAGTTTATAATGTCCCAACGGCATAGGTACGAGTACTGCACGGCTATCACGAGACGGCGCGCGAGCTCTCTCGATTTTTCTTGCATTATCCGTCTCTTTCTTATTGGACCACTAAGTACCTCTTCGGTACAGAGCGAGAAAAATCGAGAGTATGTCGCGGCCGTCTCATGATAGACATGCTGAAAGCGTAGCACGGTTGCCATTTTATCACTTATCGTTGTGGTAAAGACGTCCTGATGGAGCGTGATCGCTCTGACAAGTATGCGAGGGCGAGAGTGACGGATGCCTTATCCACGACGATATGTGATAAAATGGCAACCGTGCTACTCCCGCTGAAGGCGTAGCACGGTTGCCATTTTATCACATATCGCTGTGGATAAGACATCCGTCACGTTCTGACAAGTATGCGAGTGCGAGAGTGACGGATGTCTTATCCACAACGATAAGTGATAAAATGGCAACCGTACTACGCCCTCGTGTTTGCTAATCGCTGGGACAGTGAAATGTTAGCCCGCTGGACATCCATGCATCCTGTAAAGACGTGCGCACGAGTTTTCTAGACCCTAATTATTATTAACTAACTACTTATTTACTCAATACTCAATAGGTACTCAATAGTTTGTTCTTCAATTCATTATTTTTTACTAACAAATGTACAGGGGGTCCTTGTTTGTAAAAAAATATTATTATTATATTTATTTGTAAGAACAGGCAGCTATCACACGCCGCTGCCACATATGTACTTATGACAATTTGAAATTTGAGCAATTTGTCACTTTTCACACGATATCTGGGTGATTACTAAACGAATTGCCGCAGGGTTAATTAACAAAACATACTTTAAGTGTGGTTCGATTTATTCTTGATTTTTGCAGTGACACAGTACATAACTGTGATACTTACATTTATTGAAAAAACATTTTAAATTTTCTGACTCGTCCGCAACATTTCGGCCATTACGATACTGATTTTGTTGCCATATTTCATATCATACGATGATATATTAGTAAATAAATGTATTATATCGTAAGTCTAAATTTACTTTTCACGCGTAACTTAAACACATTAAAACAAAATTGGAATGCGAAAACTGCCTGATATTGACCCAGGCTTTATTTAAGTTGCACTGACTCAACATTGACGTCACAGGGGGGAATACTGGCAGGTAAGAACCGCTGCGGGGCCCGCAGAAAATGCGGCTCGAATACTCATTGAACTGGGTTGTTGATAATTCGCGACGTCACAAGTTAAGTGGGTATTCCACACGCTAACTGAATTGAATACCGTGCATTTAATGAATCACTTGAATTTGCGAGGTACTATTTGGGACTTTAGGAGTCGTGGCAGTTGCAGGGTCTACATTTATTAAATCTTTTCTCCACGATTCTCAAAACAAAAATGGTGAAATTAGTGGAATTTTGTTTTATTTCCACTAATAACACGAGCGAGACGCTACGCAAAACTCATTTTCACCTCACCGGCTCGAAAAGGCTTGCTTTATCGCTCAAAATCTGCGCCCAAAAGTCCATTTTATCCGCTAGCGTGGAAAGAGTTTTTGAATTTGGAACGTGACGGTCGATCGCGAGACCCAACTTTTTTCTATACAGAATGAGAGGTGCGTTCAGAAACTGATGGTGTTATGCCAATAATAAATTGTTATTATTTTGATAAAATAAAATTAATAATACTTATTCTCTCTTATTTAAGTAGGTACATACGAAATATTAACATTTGGACTGACTTATAAGGAAAAAATACGAATAAATAATTTTAAAATGTCGTTTTATTTTTGTAAAAATTTCGCTTCTTCCAAATTTGGAACGCACCGTTTGAAAAGTTAATTTAAGAAAAAACTCATATACATTTAATTTTGTTTTGTTGTAAAGACACAGACAGTAAAACCAAAATAATTGTGGTTATTTATAGATTTTAGTGCAGAAGATATACATATGTGAATTTTGATGCCTGCGAAGTTAGCGGAAAAAGTGAAATAAGCGTATTTGAGTCTTAGTTTAAACCGTGAGTAGGTACCCAACAATACTTTGACTTTTTCAGTGTATGTAAGCGTGAGGATATTTAAAGATGCAAAAATATTTATGTTAGGTACATTTAATAATTATAAAATGCTAGATCTGGATGAGATGTAAACAAACCTTTATTGAAAATGAGTATAAGGTCCAAATTACTTCCATTACATTTATTTACCTACAATTTTCCTCGCGGTGGTGAGGTGAAAAATTGTGTGTTTCGCTCGGCAGCAAAATTGTTTGGCGTCTCGTGCCTTGAAAGCCTCGCTATGCTCAGGATTGTACTTTTGAACCATTCGCTTCGCTCATGGTTCAATTTTACAATCCTTCGCTAGCTCGGCTTTCAATACTAAGCACTTGCGCCAAACAACAACTTTGCAGCCTTGCATAACAAATAACTATTTTGATTTCCCAGGAAAACTTCCTGTTTAAGGAAGTATTATTTGTCTTATTTACATAATAGTAACTAATGAATTATATAAATACAATACACCTAATGACGCAGCTACTATTAATTCAATTTCAATTTCAATTTATTAAAGACAACTATGAGGTCCACTGGTGTTAGTTATTCTTAGTCTAGGTTCGTATTAAATAATTGTTGAATTTTCCTTAACATAAATGGAAATATCTATCCTTGTAAACTTTCCTAATATGGTGAATATCTACATTTTAATGAAACTGTGTTTTTCTTGATCAGTACTTAAGCCTTCTTAAAGGATAATAGTGTCTATGTATATACCGGGTGGAAAGGCACGACGATCCTTCCCGCAAAGGGGGGTTAGTTTAAGTGATGGAAAATCGATTCGTAATGTTTAGATTTTTTTTTACGATCAATTATTAAAAACTAGCTTTTGCCCGCGGCTTCGCCCGCGTAGTAAAAGTAATTTTCCAATAATTATTGAATTGCTACGCCGCCTACTAACCTACTACTACTAACTTCCCCTACTAATAACCCTTCATCATAACCCATTATGGTAAATTAATTTTTATTTACTATTATATTTATGCCCGTGTGGTGGCGGGTTAGAATTTCACCACCCTCTTTCTTCCCGTGTGTGTCGTAAAAGTCGATTAAGAGAGCAGGGTTGAAGTGTGTCCTGGGTGATGGGCTAACAACCTAAGCAATATCACTTTTTGTCGATCTTTTATACCCACATTTATGCTAAAAGTGGCGCTGGAACATAAAGTTCATGTGCTCTGTCTGCCCCTTTTGGGAATAAAGGCGTCAATGTATGTATGTATGTACGTATTTCTGTTATTAAATTTACAATCATGATTAATGAGAATCTGTCCTCTGGAATAAAAGCTACTTTATGTTCATGAACATTAATGTTGAAATACCAAAATATCTCCACAAATGTTAAGTCAAATTTGTGGCCTGGACATTGCTATAGGCTTGTTTCCTAAGATTTTTTTCCATGCTTTTCGAACCAGTATTTAACATAAATACCCAAAAATTTGTTTTAATTTAACGGCGGCCAAAATGCATAACTTAGTAAGCAGATCTTCGTGCAGCACCTTGAATGTACTTATTATGGATGCAGGCACTTTCCCAATGTCTCCTACCCTCCCGTCCCGCCGCGCCGCCCGTACTCGCCTAGGTACCGATTGCTGACGATCGACATGGCACCAAATACAAACTTTGAAACCTATAACCCTATATAACGCGGGTCTCGTTCCATACCTCAAAAGCAAAAATAGAACCCTTATTTATAGGATCACGTGTGGCTGTCTGTCAGTCCGTCTGTTACAACCGATTTGCTACGAAAAAAACTGGACCGAATGAATTGCAATTTGGCACAAATATTTTCATGAATTTTCATGTCCACAACATTACATTTCAAAATCTATGTGATTTTCGTTATTAACGTCCCAAAAAACCGTAATAACAACGCCCATATTGATATTTAGACGCCACGTTGGAATGTAAAATCGTTGTTGTTTTCCTAATCAGCGACCCGATAAACCATAGAAACAATAGATGCCGATGTTGATTTTCAGATTTTGTCACCACATGTCTCCTTTTAGGGGTTGAATTCTCAAAAAACCGGAAACACTTGTTTACTCATTTATCGTTAGGAACTATCCTGTGAATTCTCGAATAAAAATGTCTAACTTATCTTTTTTCTCCATACAAACTTTGGACCTCCTTTTTAACCCCTTTCGGTGTAATTATTTCAAAAACGCTGAAAACACTTTATTTGTAAATTAATAAGTTTAGTAATCTGTCCACAAAGTTTTAAGTACGTAGTAGCTAAAAATAAGTTTCCCTTATACAAAATTTGGACCCTCATTTAACCCTCTTAGCGGTGGAATTTTATAAAACGCTAAAATTACTTTTTTTGTATCCTAATAAGTTATCTTCCTACAAAGTCTCAAGTCTCTAGTTCAATAAATATAGTTTCCCCTCCACAAACATTGCATCCCTATTGAACCCCCTTAGGGGAAGAATTTTATAAAACGCTGAAATTACTTTTTTGTATCTTAATAATGATATTCCTACAAAGTTTCAAGTCTCTAGTACAAAAAAATATGTTTCTCCCATACAAACTTTGCACCCCTATTTAACCCCCTTAGGGATAGAATTTCCAAAAATCCCGTCTTATCCCTTGCCTACGTCATAAAATGAAGTTCTGGTGTAAATTTCAAGTTTCTAGTCCCAGTAGCTTTGAATACGAACTTTGCACCCCTATTTTACCCCCTTAGGGGTGGAATTTTATATAAAGCTGAAAATCCTTTTTTTTGTATCCTAATAAGTAAAATACTTACCAAGTTTCAAGTCTCTAGTTCAATAAATAATGTTTCCCTTATACAAACATTGCACCCCTAATAAACCCCCTTAAGGGTAGAATTTTCTAAAACGCTGTAAGAACTTTTTTTGTATCTTTATAAGTAATATCCCTACAAAGTTTCAAGTCTCTAGTACAAAAAATCATATTTCTCCCATACAAACTTTGCACCCCTTTTTAACCCCCTTTTGGATAGGATTTCCAAAAGTCCCGTCTTATCCCTTGCCTACGTCATAAAAGGAAGTTCTGGTGTAAATTTCAAGTTTGTAGTCCCAGTTGTTTTGAATACAAACTTTGCACCCTTATTTAATCTCCTTAGGGGTGGAATTTTAAAAACGCTTAAGATATTTTTATTTGTATCCTAATAAGTAATTTTCCTACAAAGTTTCAAGTCTCTAGTTCAATAAATAATGTTTACCTCATACAAATATTGCACCCCTATTTGAACTCCTTAGGGGTAGAATTTTCTAAAACGCTGAAAGAACTTTTTTTGTATCCTAATAAGTAATATCCCTACAAAGTTTCAAGTCTCTAATACAAAAAAATAATGTTTCTCCCATACAAACTTTGCACCCCTATTTAACACCCTTAGGGACAGAATTTCCAAAAATCCCGTCTTATCCCTTGCCTATGTCATAAAAGGAAAATCTGGTCTAAATTTTAAGTTTCGAGACACAATAGTTTTTAATTCAAACTTTGCACCCCTATTTAACCCCCTTAGGGGTAGAATTTTATAAAACGCCAAAAGTACCTTCTTGGTATCAATAAGTAATCCTCCTACAAAGTTTTAAGTCTCCAGTTCAATAAATAATGTTCCCCCATACAAACTTTGGACCCCCATTTCACCCCCTTAGGAATAGCATTTCCAAAAATCATGTTCTATCCCCTGCCTACGTCATAAAAAGAAGTTCTGGTGTAATTTTCAAGTTCCTAGTCCCAGTAGTTTTGAATACAAAATTTGCACCCCTATTTAATCCCCTTAGGGGTGGAATTTTCTAAAACGCTGAAAGAACTTTTTTTGTATCCTAATAAGTAATATCCCTACAAAGTTTCAAGTCTCTAATACAAAAAAATAATGTTTCTCCCATACAAACTTTGCACCCCTATTTAACACCCTTAGGGACAGAATTTCCAAAAATCCCGTCTTATCCCTTGCCTATGTCATAAAAGGAAAATCTGGTCTAAATTTTAAGTTTCGAGACACAATAGTTTTTAATTCAAACTTTGCACCCCTATTTAACCCCCTTAGGGGTAGAATTTTATAAAACGCCAAAAGTACCTTCTTGGTATCAATAAGTAATCCTCCTACAAAGTTTTAAGTCTCCAGTTCAATAAATAATGTTCCCCCATACAAACTTTGGACCCCCATTTCACCCCCTTAGGAATAGCATTTCCAAAAATCATGTTCTATCCCCTGCCTACGTCATAAAAAGAAGTTCTGGTGTAATTTTCAAGTTCCTAGTCCCAGTAGTTTTGAATACAAAATTTGCACCCCTATTTAATCCCCTTAGGGGTGGAATTTTCTAAAACGCTGAAAGAACTTTTTTTGTATCTTTATAAGTAATATCCCTACAAAGTTTCATGTCTCTAGTACAAAAAATAATGTTTCACCCATACAAACTTTGCACCCCTATTTAACACCCTTAGGGATAGAATTTCCAAAAATCCCGTCTTATCCCTTGCCAACGTCAAAAAAGGAAGGTCTGGTGTAAATTTCAAGTTCCTTGTCCCAGTAGTTTTGAATACAAAATTTGCACCCCTATTTAATCCCCTTAGGGGTGGAATTTTCTAAAACGCTGAAAGTGCTTTTTTTGTATCTTAATAAGTAATATCCCTACAAAGTTTCAAGTCTCTAGTACAAAAAATAATGTTTCACCCATACAAACTTTGCACCCCTATTTAACACCCTTAGGGATAGAATTTCCAAAAATCCCGTCCTATCCCTTGCCTACGTCATAAAAGGAAGGTCTGGTGTAAATTTCAAATTTGTAGTCCCAGTAGTTTTGAATACAAACTTTGCACCCCTATTTGACCCCCTTAGGGGTGGAATTTTGTAAAACGCTGAAAGTGCTTTTTTTGTATCTTAATAAGTAATCTTCCTACAAAGTTTTAAGTCTGTAGTTCAAAAAATAATGCTTCCCCCATACAAACTTTGGACCCCCGTTTTACCCCCTTAGGGGGTGAGTTTTGAAAAATCCTTTCTTAGTGCTCCCCTACACCTTATAAGGAACCTACGTGCCAAATTTGGAATCCGTAGACCCAGCGGTTTGGGCTGTGCGTTGATATGTCAGTCAGTCAGTCAGTCAGTCAGTCAGTCAGTCAGTCAGTCAGTCAGTCAGTCAGTCAGTCAGTCAGTCAGTTAGTCAGTCAGTCAGTCAGTCAGCTTCTTCTTTTATATATTTAGATAATAAAATTAATTAATGTTCTTCTGTGACAACCCTACTATTACTATACGTACTAATTATCGTTTATACGTATTGATAAAGGTCACTGACTCTTGTGTAATTGTTAAAATGTTACTGACCCTAATGAGGGTGGTCACTTGCAGTATTTTGCATTAAAAGTTAACTGCCTATAACTTCAAAACGGTTATGAATATGAGCCTAGTTTCTTTAGAGGAAATACTGTACTCAGTCTAAACAATCCCCCTTTTGCGGAAGGGATCGTCGTGCCTTTCCACCCGGTATACCTACCCATTGAGACTCGAAGAATATGGTTATAATGTTGAGTTGAATTCTTAGTCAAATTATTGCTGTCATTGAGTTGAGACTATTGTATTTTTAACCCTAAAAAGCCCAAATAAAAAAACCTGCGTTCAGGCCTCGTTGCGCTGTATAGAGAGTGAAATTCCTTCTAGAAAAAATGCAAAAAGGTGCCTAATCATGTGCACATTTAAAAGATTCCTTTCCAATTTTAGGATTTACATAATTATATGGACCTTATATTTTTGATAGTAAATAGATTCAGGATTGAAATATGTGCAAATAATTATTTTAAATAAACCTTGACAGGGAAACCAGTAAAATTCTAAACTCATATAGTCATATACTTAATCGCTATTCTTTTGCAATATTAAATATGATACTTACAAGAAATATGGTTGGAAAAAATACTTATTGCTTCACTCGTTTAAATGCCAGTTCAAGTAGAGTAATTTTAGCGTAATTGTTTCATTCACATATCTGGAATTTCTACCATTCTTATAATCCACCCTGTAGTTTTTTTTAATCTTATATTTTGATCAGGCTTCACCCTGTAGTACTTCACAAAATGGGGAATAAAGCAATCCATTCACGCGTTTAACATGTCAAGTCCTTTCAGATGTGGTAATTTATTTTATCTAATTGAGAACAAAAGGCTGACATGGGGGTTGTATAGAATTATAGATAAAAGGTTATCATCAAACGTATGTAGTTGACCTATTTATCACTATAACAATGTAACAAAAAATAATTTTTCAGATAACTTAGTTACAACCCGTGTCGAAGGCAATTACAGTCTGCCTCATAAAATGTTGAACGTTTGACAAACGGTACAAAGGTATAAAGGCCCTTGAGTGACTGAACGTACAATAACAGTTTTTTTTTATGTTATAGGAGGCAAACGAGCAGACGGATCACCTGATGGTAAGCGATTACCGCCGCCCATGGACACCTGCAACACCAGAGGTGTTGTGAGTGCGTTGCCGGCCTTTAAGGATGGAGCTCTGGGAACCTTACTCACCATCAGGAACACAACACTACAATACCTACGGAATAGGCAGCAGTGCTATTATGGCTGTGGTCTTCAGTAAGGCGGAGGTACTCCCCCAGTCGGGCTGTTTTTTAAATCATTCATAAAAAAATACCGAGCGGTGTCAGCCAGTGACGTACGCTCTATCTTGTCACTTATCGCGTAGGCCGACCATGTTACGGTGCCTGCGAACTCCGAAATTCGAAGTTCGGGTATATCCATCTCTATCGCACTCACAATACTGGAGTGACGGGGATGCATGTATACGAACTGCCGTTTTGTTTTTCGTGGTATTTAGCACCGCAGGGGTTCGATTTTCGACTTTCGAGTGCTCGAAAATCAAATAAAAGTAAATAAGTTTGTAGTTTCAAAATAGCCGGCACTTACTTTCTACCCTTAGAGCATTAAACCAACCGGAGTGGCAATTGACAGGCGTTCCCCTCTGCCAAATAGGGGACAATATTACACAAATCGACCTAGTCCCAAACTAAGCAAAGCTTGTACTATGGGTACTAGACGACGAAAACATACTTGTATAGATAAATAAATACTTAAATACATAGAAAACATCCATGACTCAAGAACAAATATACGTCCTCATCAGTTCATCATACAAATAAATGCCCTTACCGGGATTCGAACCCAGGACCTCTTGCTTCGTAGGCAGGGTCATTACCAACTAGGCTAAAGCGGTCGTCAAAAGCCGAAAGACGTCCAGTTGGACATAGGCCTCCAAAGAGTGCCACAATGACCGGATCCAGCGGACTCCCGCGACCTTTACCAGGTCATCAGTTCACCTTGTCGGGAGTCATGCTTCGTCTTCCGGTACGTGGTCGCCACTCGGGAACCTTTCTGCCCTAACGGTCATAGGTTCTACGTGCAATGTGCCCCGCGCACTGGTGATTCGGGGGGTGTATCGGTTACCTTGGTTCTGCTGCGGATAGCCTCATTTTTGATGCGATCGTGAAGATAAACTCTAAGCATAGCCGTCTCCATTGCCCTGTGGGCTTTTTGTTAAAATAAAGTTGTTACATTCGAATGTGGGCAATGTTCGGCGGATACATACGTAGGCCAATTTGGCAGCAACCAATTTAACGTCATTACTATGCTAGAATATGTATCAAGTATACTAAACTATGAGTTTGTTAAAAACAATGTACATAGGTACGTGGGCAAAGTTAGCCGCCCACCGATATGACGTTATCAATTGCTTTAGACAAACTGAAGAAGTTAAGTAGTTAGGTAAATTTAAATATGGACCACTGGTCATACGTATTGTATGGACTGACGTTTATCTGACGTAGCTATTTTCACGTTCCGCATACATTTGACGTTCCCCTCCCCCGCAAAAATCGGCAGACTTTTTATGTATAGAAAATGACACATGTGACCACTCCTGTTGGTTTAATGCTCTAAGTTTCTACCAATAGAATTGAATAAGAGTGGTCAATACCACTCGCTTTTGAATTTTCTATCGCTATTTCAAAATAAAAGACGAAAACTGTCAAAAATTATGAAATACCATAATTTTTGACAGTTTTCGTCTTTTCGAGTGAAAGAGTCGAGCGCTCGAAAGTCAAAAATCAGTCCCCAGGACACCACCTACTCATACAGCGGAGTCGCGGCGGCCTTTTGCTTGAGCCTACATTTCATAAATAATGTCGTCAAATGTACTTTAAATTAATGTAAAATTATTGCAATATCAGCTACATAGGTTATTTTATTACATTTCAAAGTTAGAGCGCTCTTAATGAAAGACCCTTTACCCATAACTACTACTTGAAAGAACGCTGAATCCGTACTTCCATACTTTAATATTATAAATGGGAAAGTGTGTGTTTGTTTGTCCGTCTTTCACGGCAAACGGTGCGTCGAATTGACTTGATTTTTTAAGTGGAGATAGTTGAAGGGATGGAGAGTGACATAGGACAGTTTTTATCCCCGAAATCATCCCCTAAGGGAGTGAAATGGGGAGGTAAAAGTTTGTATGGAGCTGCGATATAAACGAGTTCCACGCGGACGGAGTCGCGGGCAGAAGCTAGTATTTAATTTAAAAAAAAAACGAAGTCTCAGGTTTTAAGTACGAAAGCCCCTCTTGCCCTCTTCGTCTGTAATTTCACACTGGAAAGCTCTAGCTTAGTGCATAAAGCTCTTGAAAGCGGCATTGAAGTTCTTTAGCTATGTAGGTACTGATTCTATTATAGGTACAGTCTGCGCAATTCCGAAAAAATAAGTATGTATTTGGTTCATGTACAGGTGAATACATAAATATGTACCCATTGATTCACCATTTTAAACGCCATAAGATGATAAAAAATGTTTTTACAAGCTTTAATTAACATGCATGGATCGTAATACCTAAGTAAATATGTATATAATTAATTGAGCTAAGCTGAGATTGAGCTGAAAAGTTCGATGAGGATGGACTTAAGTAAGTCCTGAACGACCGAGCTCAGCTCGGGTGAAGATACGGAGAAAACGATTATTCCCCGACACGAGACCTAGCAGATCAATTTCTCTCTCACGTAGTTTTTTTTATTTTATACAACGACGGTGGCAAACAAGCATGCGGCCCGCCTGATGGTAAGCGGACACCGCAGCCTACAGACGCATGCAACTCCAAAGGAGTAACATGGGCGTTGCCGACCCTTGATATGTTTGAGGATTCGCCGTGTTGACAGCTGAAGGAACAAATGCCCTCGGTCTCAACACAACGCATCCTCGGGAGCTCTGGCGACCTTGATCACCTCCAGGAACACAACACTACTACAGAGCAAGTAGTTAGTGTTATTATGGCCTTCTGCAAGGCGGAGGTACTTCCCCAGTTGGGCTGCTCCACATTCGAGCGGGATGACATTTCACTGTGCCCTGCCTCACCAATGAATGTTTGACTGTGACCACAGTACAATTCATGTCATCATTGACGTTTATTGTACCGAGATGACGCTGTCAAATATCAGCTGTTAATAAATCTATGTATAGGTAAGAGTCTTTCGAAAGCACAAAGGCTAGATTGTAATTCGCGTGCCTTTACCGCTCGGCTCTAATAGATCTTTTTAACTAGCGCGAATTATATTCGTTTTGAATTGGAATCCGATATGCAAGTGTTCAATGAGCCCCTGATTGCTTTACGTAATTAATCAATATGAGAAACTTCTGAACTTCTTACCTCGTTTGTAAGGATTCTATACCATGGAGCAAATGTTTTTCAGGTATATATTTCGGTATTAAATGTTTATGAAGCAGAAACGTCCGCTAACGAAATTCCAAATTTCGATCATAGTGGAAAATTGAAAAAATATTCGCCACGAGCGGGATTTGAACCTACAACCTCTGGAATCCGTCCATCGCTCTCCCAATTCAGCTACCGTGGGTCCGCGTATTTACACCTTAGGGAGGCTCATAGCGACATCTACCGCGAAGTTAATTATAACTTATGAAACGGCACCAACGTCTCAAGTTACATTAAGAATCCTTAGTAACAATGCGCTACCCCATTTTTAACATTAAATGTTTATGAAGCAGAAACGTCCGCTAACGAAATTCCAAATTTCGATCATAGTGGAAAATTGAAAAATTATTCGCCATGAGCGGGATTTGAACTCACAACCTCTGGAATCCGTCCATCGCTCTCCCAATTGAGCTGCCGTGGGTCCGTGGATATACAGGTACCTGCAATACCGACGGTATATACAGAATCACACATTTCCTGACCTTTCATTATCCTTCTAGTCCGACAACAGCAAAAAAACGAGTTTGCTGATTTTTTGTCATTGTCTAACATACCGCTAGGATATAGGTATTATATTTTAGCTTTTTATGTTTTAGGCATTTTTACGAATGACGATTCAAAGTGCGAACGCATTCCGTAGCAGTACGCTTACCATGAGTTTGACAATGACGGCTTACGCTAACGAGTATCGAGTTTACTATCTGTGCATCCCGCTCGTACTGTCAAAGTGCAATAGAGATGCACAGATAGAAAACTCGATACTCGTTAGCGTAAGCCGTCATTGTCAAACTCATGGTAAGCGTACAGTGCGCGGCACGACGAAATCACAGAGTGAACCATTTTAATGTGGCTGGTTTTTTCAAAGAGAGGGGTGTTATAAGTTTAACGTGTCTATCTGTGTATCTGTCAGTGGTATCGTAACTCTCAAACGGATGGACTGATTTGAATACGGTTTTTTTGTGTCATAAACAATTTTATTCCGAGTGTTCTTAGCCATGTTTCATGAAAATCTGTTCAGCCGTTTTTAAGATATTCGACTTTGGATTGAACATGTCGGGGGTTTCTCAACTTTTCTAAGTTATTTATAAACCTGTCATTAGAATTGAAATCTTCTACGTCGGACTGTAGATGGAATTCGGTCAACTTAAATAATCGGGTGTGGACTCGAAAATTATTATTACCTACTCCAAAAGAAAGAAGGCAAAAAAATATGCCTAGTGACGAAAATCCCATTCAGATATCTCAAATAATTACGAAGCTACAGCCGTTTTAATATTGATGGTTGGGGAGAGAAAACGCATGCAGTGTGTGACGTCACAATATGCGAGGCTGCCGCAGCGCGAGCCGCGTCGATGGCGGCGCCGAACACTATGGGGCACGGCACGTTGCCGTCTTCTAGTGACGTCAAAATCTACAAGCGTCATCGCATATGAAGTAGCGTTTTGCGAAAAAGGGGCAGAATATATCCCTTTTTAAAACTTTGGACACTTATAACTTCGTGATTATTTAACCTAATACCCGTGTGGTGTCGGGTTAGAATTTCACCACCCCCTTTCTTCCCGTGGGTGTCGTAAAAGTCGACTAAGGGACCAGGGTTGAAGTGTGTTGTGGGCGATAGGCTAGCAACCTATCACTGCAATATCACATTTTGTCGATATTTTATACCAACATTTATGCTAAAAGTGGCGCTGGAACATACGTTTCATGTGCTCTGCCTACCCCTTTTGGGAATAAAGGCGTGAATGTATGTATGTATGTGTATTTAACCTAATATTTTTTCTTCATTTGAATACATTTTTAATCCTTTTTCGAGAAAATATGACAGTGTTGATTATTTTATTTAGTGCCTACACCCCTATTGGTGACCTTGAGAGTCAATCAATAAAGAGATAAGAATATTAATTAATACTGGTGCCAGTAGCCGTAAAATGTTTTTTGTTAACTGTAGTACATCATCTCCCCCACAGGACAGGCAATGCCTAGTGTGGGGGTCAGTATTATTGTAATAGATTAAGTATGTTTTGAGAAAATAAACTATTTGTATTTGTATTTGTATTATCAGAAATAGAAAAACGAAGAGGAGTAACGATATGACATCTGCTAATAATAATAATAAACCATTTATTTCAGGCATCTAAGGCCCATAGTTACAAATACCTTGAAGACTAACATACATACAATGCATCCTAAGACCCGAACGTTTCTCTAGGGCTATTTAGGGCTATGGAAGGGAAGATTGCAGGAAGTAGGGGATACTGTTTCGAACAAATACTTAAAGGAGAAAATGAAGGTCGGGTCATATCAGAAAGTAAAGGATATGGCAGAGGACAGAAACGGCTAGCAATTGCTCCACCGACGAGAGTGCTACTCTTAAGGGGATGCCTTGATTTGAGTCGTACACGCCTCCTAGGCAGAGACACGCTGATTCCTTCCACGCACGAGAAAAAGAGATGTAACACTCTTCGGGAATCGCTGTTTTGGACAAATTTCGATAAATACCTAACTTTGTAAAGACTTATTAAAATTTTATAAAGTGAGATTTTAGATGAGATAAAATACTAAAGTATTAACTTGATTGTGTCGTTAAATAATGTATCGTTCGAGTAGGCTGAGTAAAAAAAGGAAACTACAGACCCAAATTTGGATTTTTTTTCTATCGAGGAAATTTTAAGCAATCATGAATCGATAAAATCAGATGAACAATCATAGTCAAGAATCATATATCTGAAAATCAGACCTCTTTGTTTCTTAATCTCGTCAGAACGGCGCGGCGATTCAAAGCACGCGATAATTTCCAATGCACCGCCTTAAGTTAAGGAAGAGACCTGAAAACATTTTCCCATGTTTTACAAGATTACGACACTCTGTAATTTGCCGCCTCTTCGCTTGAAAGAATTAAAAGAATAATGAGATTACACCCAAAAAACACCAGACTTATTAGGCGACATATTAAGGGACAATCTTACGCAAATCGACTTAGTCTAAACTAAACAAAGCTTGTACTTTGGGTACTAGACGACAATAAACATACTAATATAGATAAATAAATACTTAAATACATAGCAAACATCCATGACTCAAACAGATATTCGTACTCAACACACAAATAAATGCTCTTACCGGGATTGGAACCCGGGACCTCTTGCTTCGTAGGCTCACTACCAACTAGGCTAAAGCGGTCGTCAGTATTGTATACTTTCCAGTTTCCACCCTGTATAACTTAACTTGCCCGAGCATAGTATCAATATAATACCTAATACCTCGTTTTGACCTGGTTACGCCGCGGTTTCAGCCAAGAGTCGTATTTCGCACGCAATACCGAAACCAGATACCATACCAACGTCAAACCGCGATCCCTACGATTTCGTTAAACAAGCAAATTATAAATACATACGCTTGGTAATGATGACTAAATTATTGCTATTAATAAGCAGAATGACAATAACTATTGGCTGTACTTAGCGGAAAATTCTGCTGACGGAATTGTAAATTTGACGGATTATTTTTAATTTTATAGTAATTCGAAATACTTAATCATTTTTAAGTGAAAAAGTTAAAAGATTTCGTTGCGTTACTCTCATAGGCGATAACATGGCGAATACCGTATGTAGAGGAAAGCACCTACGAGCAGCCCGCCTATATAACCATAGTTGCCAACTTTGCAGACTTCGCATACCCTAAATCAAGGGTGGATTTGGGGGGGGGGGGGGCACAGGGGCACGTGCTTGTTACCCATATAACCTACCGAAATTATTTAGTTCAATTTAATTACCAATTTTCAATAAATACTATTATTCAGAGCAACGACCCGTAGTGTCAGAGAGGCAACCGAATGGCTCGCGGTATTTGAGCTCCCGAAGTGTTGTGGCACCGCCCTGTGCTACCCGAACTGATTCAACTTGGACTGGGGCGGATATAGAAAAAAAAGTGAAGAACGCTGTTTATGTAGTGAAATTGCGGGTCTAAATTGAATGCCTAGCGATTTTTTTTCATCCCCCATCCCCCAGTGCAAGTTAGATCAGTTCGGGTTGCACAGGGAGGCTCCACAACGCTTCGTGAGCTCAAATACCGCGAGCCATCCGGTTGCCTCTCGGGCACTGCAACTACGCGATGTTCTTTGACGACCGCTTCAGCCTAGTTCGTAGTGACCCTGCCTACGAAGCAAGAGGTGCTGGGTTCGAATCCCGGTAAGGGCATTTATTCGTGTGATGAACACGAATATTTGTTCCTGAGTCACGGATGTTGTCTATGTTAGTATTTATTTATCTATATAAGTATGTTTATCGTCGTCTAGTACCCATAGTACAAGCTTTGCTTAGTTTGGGACTAGGTCGATTTGTGTAAGATTGTCCCCAAACATTTATTTATGTATTTATTTATATAAGAAAGACCATGTTCTGAGACACCCTTTATCTATAAAGAGTATCTGTATTGTATATGTTTATGAAACGAAGGTACATTATTGTATCCAATTCCAAACGTTCTAAGAAATGGTACACCCATAAAACTTCAGTTACCCTTTAGGGTACCTCCCCCCCCCCCAGGTAACCTCTATTACAGACCTTCATGTCTGTATACAACTTGTTAATAAATGACGCAAAACCTATAAACAGTTTGTTCAGAATCGACAGTAAAAAAGATGTTTTTTTTTTGAAGCGATTTATTTTTTGCATTTGCAAGGAGCAAGTCGCCCCCAGTCGGCCAACGCTCCATACAGACGTAAAAAAAACTCGTGAAAAATCCTAAAACGAGTAAACCCGCGTGCCTCCACGCGTTCTCACGAGGCGAGCTAATTACCATCCTTGTGCTAAACAGACCACGAACGTGGAGGCTAGCCACGGAGCAGAACCTTACAAGGTAATCGCCATCACTCATGCTTACGACCTGATTCCAAGTCAGACAGAATATCGTTAGAGGATTCACAAGTCACTGCGTTGGAATAACTTTCCCATTTCGTTACCATGATTATTTAAAAAACCTTCTTGAAGTTTGTACATTGTGTTAGAACACGAGCCTTCAATATTTATGTTATATTTTTTAAAATAATGAATCTGTTTTGAGATTCATAATAACAATTTATGAAAGTTCAAGGATAACTGACTAGAAATTACTAAAAATAGGAATACAGTCAATTTAAAATTATTGAAAAGCATGGTAACAAACAAGGAATAGTAACAGCTAACTTATTTGGCGTGTTAAGTAAGTAAATCTTTTTTTCGCGAGCAAAGCGAACGAACTTCTCTGCTTCAGCTTGGGTCAAAACTCATTCGTATGCCCAGATGTCCAGCTGTTCAGCTATAGGTCGCATTTCTCAACCGATTCTCGTGAAATTTTGTAAGCTGACTCAATAATTACATGGAATGTTTTTGTGGATTCAGAATTTGGAAATAAAAGAAATAAAATATAAACACGGTTTCGCGATTTCTACAGCCCTCAGAGTCACTAGTCTAAGTACATTAAAATTTTAATGTTGTCACACGAAACGATCTTGAATTAAATAATTATCCTAATACGTTACCATGCTTTAACCTTATTATTATCATTATATTACAATATATCCGACTCTTTTCGATTATGCGTAGTTATGTTTTTATCAATACTAATATTATAAAGAGGAAAAGTCTGAGCAATTGTAGCTTTGTAAGTTTATAAGTTTGGTGTAATGGTAACCTTTGGAAAAAATGGACCGATTTCATAAATTCTTTCACCTGCATGTAGAATGGACTTTCTGAATGATTATAGGCTATATTTTTTCCGGTGGCTTTGCCTACGTTCTTTGCAATACGCAGAGGCATCTCTAGCCCATGTAGCGCCCGTTTGCACACATTACTCTAGCGCCCCCTAGTAAGCGCGGTCAAAATGGAGTGGTAGCGGGCGGCGCTCGGCGCCCCCTAGGACCGCTGCGCCCGTGTGCAACGCAAACACTGCACCATAGGTAAAGACGCCACTATACGCAAGCGAACTCGCGCGGGCAGCTAGTCTTGATTAAGCAGGGTGCCTCACATGAACAATAGGTTTATTAATGGGGGCACATTTATGATTAATATTTAATCAATAAATAATGCAATATGAGATCAGTTTCAGTAAATTCTTTAAATGCATTTCAATATCCGGTCACTATATGTGAAATTAGCAAGTTGCTGATAGGTAATTTTAGAATTCTTTAGCAATATTGTATAATTGACACATCTAATTAAGGAAAGTTTATTGACTTTTAGCAATGTAAGTACCATGCGACAAAACACGTGTTTTTTTAACAATCAGCAATACAACTTGTTATTGTGAAATGTGTCGCTTGGTTGATGCAATTAGTTTGAGGATTTGGCTATGTAAAATTTTTAATGATTTATACAAAAATATCGAATAGGAAAAATGTGTCTGACGTCAATCCTATTCTATTAAACGAGCAATATTTGTATGTTTATATGATATACATACAAAAAAGTTAACTGTGAGTTAATTGAGGTTAACTCTCAAATAACTCTCTTTTTGGGATCACGTGGTTGGTACCATGGGAAAAGTTGTTCAATATGATCATATTATTAGCTTTTGGTCATTCCGGATCATGACCGGAAATCTCTCATATTTGCAGTCGCGTTCTCGAAAAGGGCTGTAACGGTTTCTATACAATTTGGTATATTCCTATATTATTAACGTGCAATATTATATAGTGGTTCAGGCATGCAGCTGTCCAGCGGCGGTCGTGGGTTCGAATCCCGGCTCGTACCAATGAGTTTTTCGGAACTTATGTACGGAATATTTACCGTTAGCTATTCGGTGAAGGAAAACATCGTGAGGAAACCGGTCTAATCCCATTAAGGTCTAGTTTTCCCTCTGGGTTGGAAGGTCAGATGGCAGTCGCTTTCGTAAAACTAGTGCCTATGCCAAATCTTGGGATTAGGTGACAAAGCGGACCCCGGGCTCGTTTAGGGGCACAACCGGGAATAACGCTAGGAGAATGATGAATAATAAAAATAAATCAGCCTAACGTCCCACTGCCGGCCACAGGCCTCACATGAATGAGAGGGTACGGGCAGTAGTCCCGTACGCTGGCCCAGTGCGGATTGAGGACTTCACATACACCTTTGAATTTCTTCGTGGATATATGCAGGTTTCCTCAAGATGTTTTGCCTTCACTGAAAAGCTGACGGTAAATATCGAATGATATTCCGAACATAAGTTCCGAAAAACTGATTGGTACGATCCAGGATTCGAACTCACGACCGCCGTTTGACAACCGCATGCCTGAACCGCTAGGCTACCGTAGCTTTTTTGCGTAAATATATAAATATTTTTTTATTTACCCCCGCGGCCGTTTACTTAAGTTTCCGCAAAATCAGATAGAGGAAAATCACACATTTTTATTTATTTATTTAACTGTTACGTTCTGTTGTTAACATATATTTATTTATTTCAATATAGCAACTATTTTTACAGGTTGACCTAATGCAATAGCGCCTTAAATAACAATTTGATGTACTAATTATTATACTTATACTTTAGCGTCTAGAGTAAAATAAACATACTTGTATTGTATATAACCTATTTTTTTCTATTTTTTCTCTACAAGATTATCGAGTGATACGGTAACATCATGATCCTTTTAGTATTTTCCCGGTTATGCCCTTTAGGAGCGATACAGTAACATGGCGTTAAAAAGGTTAAAGAGCCTTAGAAAAAAAAAATTTTTTTGATCTAACAGTAATTTGGGGTTATGATTGGAGATTTATGACGTAAATCTATACATTTAAATGTAATTATTAGAATACAGAAACTAAAAATCGTTACACCATTTCTAACTCGAGAACGGCTGGACAGATTTTTACGTTATTTGATTTGTCTTCGCTTTAAATAGGTATTGTTTATTCTACTCGGTCATACGTCATACGTTTTGTATGGCGTTACGCATTTCCACGGGGCAACTACTTGTATATATATTTTTGAATGCAGACAGAAGATCACTGCCACGTACGCTAATCATACGCATTCATCTAACCCACGTGGCATATTATTAGAATCTTAAGGGGATGCCTTGATTCGAATAGACCGCGCCCCCATGACAGAGACACGCTTAAGCGTCTCGCGCACGAGAAAATGAGATGCAACACTCTTCGGGAATGGCTTTTTTGGTCAAATTTCGATAAAAACCTAACTTAGTGAAGTTTTATTTATATTTCATTTAGTGAGACTTTAAATGAGATAAAATAATATATTACTGACTTGATTGTGTCGTAATATAATGTATTGTTTGAGTAGGCTGAGTAAAAAAAGGAAAATACAGACCCAACTTTGGTTTTTTTTTTCTATAAACGAAAGTTTAGGCAATTATGTATCGATTCAATCAGATAAAAAATCATATATACCTATATAGTCCAGAATCATATATATCTGAAAATCAGACCTTATTGTTTCTTTATTTAATCAGAACGGCGTTTCAAAGCACGCGATTTCCAATGCACCCCCTTAATATCGTCTGAGCAAAAAAACATGTGGGTTGCTGGCCTGCTAAAGGAAAATTAGATCCATCATACTTTTTGAAAAAAAGCTCGTAAACAACCGTTTACGAGCTTTTTTTCAAAAAGTATGATGGATCTAATTTTCCACGTAACCACGTATTGTAATAATATAATTGTTAAATAGAAGTTTCAAGTAGATGATGTATTTGGTGGATGTGTGGATAATAATTTAATAATTTATTTAAAGTATTTACTTGTTTTGACATTAGATTGTCTTTCTAGAAACATTTTAGACTAGTATTTTTTTATATAAAGAAATTCTACATATAAATTTTACTTTTTATGTTTAATAAATTACTCTCAGTAATTAGCTTAAGATTATGTTTCTACGGGACGATTTGAAAGTGCTTGTTACTGGGCCTACTTGAATAAATATAATTTTGAGTTTTTGAGTTTTTTGAGTTCTAATTGTAGAACTAATCTACTTGTAGTTGGGTCGAGGTGGAGCAAAAAGTAACCAGGTAATTCATAGTACTTGTTTCTTACTTTTCTCCTTCTTATACTTTTAAAACGTTCGTAGTATACATATTTTTGAAACATGATTAAATAATAATTTAAAAAAACGTTCTAGCGCTTTGCCGGCCGCTGTCGCGCAATATCTGCAATGTCTTGGCCATTTGATTTTTAAGAAAAGTAAAAAAAAAATCTAGTAGCATAATCTCTACGATCAAATTGTAAAAAAAAGTGTCATAATGACGTCCCACCCTCGAAAAAAGTCCTGGTTACCCATTGCTACACCCCAACCGTTTAGGCACTAAAAACTATAGGTACGTTAAAGTAGATTTTAGGATGAGATCAAATATAATTGAGGCATTTCGTTCCAAAAATATGTGCTCCTGACTTCTTATAATTGAACGTTAGTTATTAGCAAAATAACCATTTCATATAATTATTTGATATTACAACTCTGTGTAATAATATTATGTAACATAACATGACATTCATGAGCTTTCAAGGAAAAAATCTAAATTGCTATCCTAATTAACTTAATTACCAATTTAATGTAAACGTTGTACTAATGGTAAAACATTATCCATGCTATGGCACGGTACGAATAATAACCTATAATGATACTGCCTAGAACTAATTAAAGTTCAAATTGACTTACAGACACAGTTCTCAGGCATAAAAGTATCAATCATTATCTAACCATCAACACCATTAAGTACTACCATTAGGAACAACACAAGAAATCTTTACTCACTTCAGATGAAGTTCTATTTCTTCAACAGCAATTTTCTTCAAACATATACCGCTTGACGATTAACACGAATAATAACCTACCAAAAGATTATTAATAAAAACATGCGTAAAATTTTAGAAACTTACCGTTTTCTGTCTTCTTCCCGTTTTTGGCCACGACCACACCATTGCCCTCGCACTTGCTGGAGACAGATACGGCTAACTCCTTCATGGTCACTCACAAAAATTCCGAATTTGAAAAAAGAAACAAGCTCCGTTTGGCGCTCTTTCAAACGTCACTTTGACAGGACAGCGAGAATTACAGTGTTATTATGCGATTGTAGAACCCGTTGCGAAAGGCCAAGGTAATCGCGGTAGCGAATAAAAAATGATAACGCTTTTTTATGCCTTAAAAAACGAGTGTCGGAGGCAGCTGCTAGCACACAAATGACCTGAGTGGCTACGAATACTCGTATATATATATATATATATATATACTTTTAATACTATATCATTTTAATTGTTCATATAACTTTGACGCATATAGCTATGTCATCTAATTAAATAGCTTATTGAGTGCTTTAAAACCAGTGAAATCCACGTCGCGCTTGGACCTTTAACTCTCTGATGTAAGGTTTAAAACGGCATGATTTTTTCAACATAAGATTTTGTGCTCTTTTATCTCCTGAACTGTATTTAATAGTCTTTGGAATGCTGGCTGTGAAATATGTTACAATTATTGCAACAGATTATTTAATTCTATTAAATAATTGTAGATAGATCAACATTGGAGGTTACACGCGCGCGGACTCGCAGATCAGGAAGACTTTCCGAAGAGATGTAAACTCTATTAGCAATCGATTGTTTATGCGCAGAAACCATTTGATTTGCATTTGTCAATTTAGCTTAGATTTTTAACGAGTCCAATTGTTTAAGTTATGAATAGGAAAACTTGGTACTTACAATAACATAAATTTAATAAAACATTGTGAAATTACTGTGAAGGTACGGTAGCCTAGTGGTTCAGGTATGCGGCTGTCAAGCGGCGGTCGTGGGCTCGAATCCCGGCTCGTACCAATGAGTTTTTCGGAACGTATGTACGAAATATTTACCGTTGCTGGTGAAGGAAAACGTGAGGAAACCGGTCTAATCCCAATAAGGTCTAGTTTTCCCTCTGGGTTGAAAGGTCAGAGCAGCTACCACGATCTTCGAAAGTCGAAGTTCGTAATACATGCATCCCTGTCACTCGAGTAAGGGAGTGCGATAGAGATGGAAATACCCGAACTTCGACTTTCGTAGTTCGTGGTAGCGCCGCAGATGGGATCATCAGTCGCTTTCGTAAAACTAGTGCGTATGCCAAATCTTGGGTTTAGGTGTCAGAGCGGACCCCAGGCTTCTTAAGGGGCACTACCGGGAATAACGCTAGGAGGACGATGATCGTAGATATACGAAGAAACGTAGTCTAATTTGTTCTTAAAAATTCAAATGTTACCTAAGCTACCTGCCCGCGACTTAGGTTGCGTGGACCCGGGATAAAAAACTATCCTTTATTTTAAACCAGGATTTAAGGCGCCGTAGGTTCATAGTTTTCTCTTCCTCTCATTGAGGATAAGCGTGAGGGGGATGGAAGTGAGTGCTCGGAAGCGCAGATGTCAAGTTTTTTTAATTTTAATTTTCTGGCCGTTCAAATAAATAAAAATGTAATCACTGATTTCTCTCAAACATGATATTACCTACCAATTTTTAGAAGCGATTTTATTATTTGTAGGTTTTGTGCATAATTTGTAACGAATGTTTTAAGTGTATTTTAGACCCTTTTAGACCAATATTCTTAATTTTTTTCCATCGAGCGAAAATTGCTTAATCATTTCTTAACTGGAAGTGCCATGTTGACCATCTATGCAATAGACTGAGCAGTGCTGTCTTTGCCTTAAAAAACTAAAGCCGTGTCAGCTCAAACTAGTTTCCAGAAATTCATTAAGGTCCGTTTACTTTTCTCATTTCCATTCATTGATGTCTTATGGTATAGTAATATGGGGTGATTCTACAGATGCTAAGCGAGTATTTTTACTTCAGAAACGCGCACTTCGGTTGCTGGCCGGAGTGAAACAAAGGCATTCTTGCAAGAAGCTTTTTGGAATTCACCAGATTATGACCCGTTACTCCCTTTACTTGTTCGAAGTTCTTGTGTTTGTGAGGAACAATCTTCAGATGTTCAGACGGGTCGAGGTCACGGGAAAACTAATTCGATCCACTGGCAGACTTCGGACAGTTCCTCGTCGCATGACACTTTCGGAAAAAAATGCGCGCGATAGGATCGACGTATTATGAGCATCTACCCGCCAAATTAAAAAACGAATCATCTGACGAATCATTCAAACACGAACTAAGAATCTTTTTAATGGAAAATAGTTTTAACTGTGTTAATGACATTATGAAAATAAAATATGTTTGACATTTTATAATAATATTGATTTGTATTTGTATTAATTGTATCTTAATGTAGTCATAAAGTAAATGTAGTGTAAATTGTTATGCAAAAAAAAATTGACGATCTTTTTTGGTATGCCTTATTTTAGTAAAAATTAACATGCATACCTATTGACATTGTATTATGTAATTTTTAATTTAAATATTTATTCAACTTTTCATTTTTATGTGACGATCATAATATCAAGTCGTGTAAATTGACCAGGGGTAATTTATATTGTATTTTTATATTATGAAATAAAGCAATCTAATCAATCTAATCTAATCATGTTTCGAATCACTGATCTCCCTGCAGAAAAGCCTCAAGATTACTACTCGTGTTTTTTTGAAGTCATATTATTATAAACAGACGCATTATATTGTTTCAAAAACTCTGTTCGCTTAATTTCGCTGAACCTACGGCGCTATAAACTATTTTCGTGCAAAATTTCATCCAACTCAGTTGAGCCGTAAAAACCAAAATTTTTAACTTTTATAATATTAGTAGGATAAGTAGGATACCTACTAATATTATAAAAAGGAAGCCCCCTGTGAGGTTGTAGCTTTGTAAGTTTTGCATATAATGGTTATATATGTGTCTATATAGTTTGAATGTAATGGGTAATCCGTAGCCACTTATACGATTTCAAAAATTCTACACGCGTAGAATAGACTTTCTGGATGGTTATATGATATTTTTTTACCCCGCGGGTTTGCCTGCGTTCTCTGCAATACGTTGGCGAAGCTCCAAACTGATAAATTTCCATTCCGTTACCATTCTTATATGAAAGTAACGGAATTGGAAAATGAAAGTTGTATGTAAAATATGGGACTCTTTTTTTCCGTTTAAGATAAATAGCCATAACCTTATACTTTTCATAAAATTACACTACTTTAAAATTTTATAGGAGTTTGATGTTATTTCCACGATGTGAATTCCGAGCTCTTTCGGCCCACGGTGGTATTACTTCGTATAGCGTTGTCATATTTATTTCTATACTACTATTATAAAGAGGATAGATTTGTATTTTAGTGTGTGTGTATGTTTGTAATGAATAAACTCAAAAACTACTGTGCCGATTTCAAATATTCTTTCACCATTGGAAAGCTACATTCACCCTGAGTTACATTGGCTACTTTTTACCTCGGGAAAATGGTTCATACCTACTGGAAAACGGGTAATCCGTGCGCAGCCGGGCCCGGCAGCTAGTATTTTATACACGGTTGTTTTTAATAGGTGAACAGGAGTGCCATGGGGTGATGGGGAGGGTCAAACTGAGCAACTTTCGGTATGGGCCAAACACGGGCCAAACCACGAAATCGTGAAAAAAAACTCCTAATTAAGAGTTAATTGATAGCTATTTGATCGCTAACTATCCTAAATGTATGGAACAACTATTTTTTTTTTCATGATTTCCTAGTTTGCCTCATACCGAAAGTTGCTCAGTTTGACCCTCCCCATCACCCCATGGCATTCCTGTGCACCGATTAAAAATCATCGTGTATATTTAAATCAGGCAACAAAGCCCCATATTACAAATAAGTACCTTAAAAACTAACATACATATCAATATAAACTTATTAAATACTCCAGCGTGTTGCGCAATTTCGTGGTGTCAGGTAACCGACCGCTATAACGCCGGAACTTGACTCCTTTCGGCCTAAATTATGTCTTAGTGAAGGTAGATAGATGGTCTGTTGGAACTCTTACCACAAAGAAATTAAAAAACATATTTATTGTAAAAGAATGGCCAGAGACTGCTTAGAATCGAGCACTAGAAAAAGTGGGGAACGCTTTTGTCCAGCAGTGGGTACTACAGATTTATTTTATTTTTATTATCTTTTTTGGAGAAAAAACAGAAATGTAAAAATATATAGTTATAGGAAGGTTTAAATACACAATTATTAAAGTGACAATGCCATCGGAACAAAACAAAGAACAGCTTTACGTTTTATATAATAGTAATTTTAAAGACTAGTTGAAACGTAATAATATGTAGTACTACCGTTAGAGGATAAACACTTATAATATAAATATACCTATTATACATACGAGTATATCATAATACCTATATATATACTTTGAATGGCGGGCGGTAATTCAATAGGAAAGTTTAGAAATAGAAATTTTGGGACACGTTTTCTTTGATTGGGATGGAAAGAGATCGTCATGAGTACAGATAACAATAAAAGTTGCATAAAAATCTTTAAAAATTAAAAATAATAAAAATGAACCCATTTAATTCAGGCATCTAATGCCCATAGTAACAAAGACGTTAAAGACTAACATCTTCTGCTTATTTAAGAGCTAAGCTCTTGTCGGTGTAGCTCAACCACCATCACAGTCCGGCCCTCCATCTACTCCGGTCCCAGGCAACCTCATTGACATCTCGATACGACGTAACATCAACTCTTTTATCGAGCTGCTCTATGTAGTTTATTCTAGGTCTTCCTCTTCCTCGCTTCCCCTCTCTTTCCTTTAATTATATTGAGTACGAACTTGTTATGTCGTATGAGGTGCCCTATCATCTCCCCTCTTCTAATTTTCCAAGTTTCTCATTAAGAGTCCGCAGTAAGCTCGATTCTCCATACAAACGTAGTTACGCTCTCATTTGAAAACTACTGGTTGGATTGTAACGAAACTTTGCATGTACAATAATATGAGGTATATCCAGGTCTGTAATTAGTTTATGCAGCTTGAGATACCATGGTAAAAAATACAGCGAATTTATTTTTTCATACAAAACTTGTTTGCCTGTATGTACGGCTTGTTGGATTTTGACATGTCATTTCATTCTTTTTTTGAAGAGTTCTCTCGATTTCTCCGACATCCCATTACCAGAGCTTGAGCTAAAGACAATCACGAGGGGAGGATAAGCATTAAAAAATAAAAGATTATTCCAAATTCTTAGTGTAACCTAATAATAACCTACTTTTATTTTTTGTGTTGAGATTGTTTTCGTGTTTTTTTTTATTTTTTTATTTTCTTGTTGCGGTACATAGGTACATAAAAAATACAGGATTCCGCCGAATTTAACCTCCTCCCCTTTTGGAGTCGGTTAAAAAACCATATCAACCTACTCTAAATTAAGTAATTATTACACGTATTACAGAGATTGTCAGATTTACGTCAATGTCCTGGGGTCAAATCCAAAGTGCAAATATATTTTGAGTGATTAGATAAGCTTGAATAGTCGTTTCAAGGCTTGGCAGTTTTTTTTAGTTAAGTGTATTACTTAAATATTATATTTCGTTTACTACCAATAACAAAGGCCTTATTGAGCTTACGGGGTTTGTTCGATTAGTATAAATATAGTGCCCTAATATTTATGATTCTCAATTTGGAAGTTCTTAGGTTTTTAGTGGCCCGCTCTCAAAATGCCTATGAGTCCTGACATCAGGATAAAATGCAGTGCACACGGTCGAAAAAGGTTTGCTGAGCGAGGATCAGAAGATTACACAGTGTGTAAGTCTAAATACGGGCGAATCTCTTAACGGTGGTTAGTATAGGACAAACTAAGGTAATTAGATAACATATAATTTTATCCATACAAAATAATTCAGCCCGCAATGTAATGCAAACACACTCACGTTAAACGCTCGTTGACAGTTGCTAATAAACATTTGACATTTCGGTACCGCAACCATGTTTACAGTACATTGCTGTTGAGAAATTTAAAAAATAATAATTATGGGGACGTAATACTTAAAAAAACCTTTTACTTCATGATTACACTAATGAATACTATGTCCGATTTAATTTATCGCCCGTATTAGACTTACACACTGTTTATAGATGAGAGACCTAATATACCGAAAGTTTGAGAAAAACCTTCACTTCCGGTCAAAATTTCAAGGGTATACTTTCGTCATCTGATAACCTGATAACAGTGCCCTGGCATCATTTAGCCCTGAAGGCACAGACTGGCACGACCTAGCCATTTGCAGCTGTCAAATTTACTATTGACCGCAACCGCAGGCCGCGCCAGTGTGTGGCAGGCCTAGTATACATAAGTCTGTCAGTTCTGAAATGGCCAGAAATCTTTGACAGACGGTGCCAGATATTCCCATATCTTTTCAGCCAAAATAAATAGTTAACCTAGCTAACATTTCTTTTAAATTTTAATCTTGCTTAAGTCTGCAACACACTGGCGCGGCCTGGCCGCGGCGGACAATAGTAAACTTGTCATAAGCTCTCCAATTTACTATTGACCGCCACCGCAGGCCGCGCCAGTGTGTGGCAGGCCTTACGCCTCTCACAGACTGGCGCGGCCTGGCCGCGGCGGACAATAGTAAACTTGTCATTAGCTCTCAAATTTACTATTGTCCGCCACCGCAGGCCGCGCCAGTGTGATTCAAGCCTTAACAAAGCTGAGCTCCTTATTGTCTGTATATGGAAGATGTTAGTCAATCGCAACATTTGGGTGACGAAGGTTAAATTACATCGCTGGGAATGTCATAATCATAACTGCCTTGTTTTATTTATTAGTAGTGCAGTCGCCATCAGATTTATCGGAGCGGCCAAAGTGCTCACAAATATCTGAACACGTCTCTATCGTCGAGGCATTAGAGTCGTGTTCAGATATTTGTGAGCACTTCGGCCGCTCCGATATATCTGATGGTGACTGTACCTACCATGTGCGGAAACGTTGCGGTGCATTGCAGTATTGAATTCGTAATGATAAACGAATTTGTTTTGTAATTGACCGAGCGAGCAAAGTGAACGAAGTTCTCCGTATCAGCTTGGGCAATAGTTATTTGTGTCACAAGGGAGCAAAATAGTATATTTACGGCGAGGGCGGTGTATAGAATCCTGAGCGTAGTGAGGGATACAAGTGTTTACGCCCGAGACGAAAATAATTTTGCTACCGAGTGACACATACTATTTTTCACACCGACTATGAGGAAATTAAAAAAAGCTATTGTTAAAATATATCTAAATGATCTTAATTTTTATTACTAATTTTTAAATATTACGAAATATTTATAAATTTTTATACAACGTTGTTATAGTTAAAACTTGAAATATGTTCGTTTTGAATCGACTACGATGAAATTACAATCGATTATTTTATTAACATCTGTGTTCAATTGGCACATTGCGTACAACTGCTCCAATGCCAATGTATAAATTAAAAAAGTAGCTTGAACAGAAAAGTAGCGTTTTGGTCCCTCTCGTCGTGGAGCAAAACTTACTTTTCCGAATGAAAGGTGTGAAAAAATTATTTCGTATGCTCGGCTGTTCCCCCTACGGGACTACGCATTTCTCAACCAACATTCGTTATTAACCTCCGATGGAAAGATAGGGGCGTTATAAGTTTAACGTGTCTGTGTGTCTGTCTGTGGTATCGTAGCTCCCAAACGGATGGACCGATTTGAATGGGGTTGTTTTTATTCGAAATCTGATGTGACCAGAGTGTTCTTTGTCATGTTTCATGAAAACCTTTTCAGCCCTTTTTGAGATACTGGACTTTGAAATGAAAATGTTGGGGGTTTTTCAACTTTTCTAAGTTGTAGTTATTTATACATAATTTTGTGAGCAGATTCAATAATATAAAGGTTTTTTCGTCGATACAGTTTTTGGTATTAAAAAAATTGGCCAAGTGCGAGTCGGACTTGCGCATGGAAGGGTTCCGTACTATTAACTAAAAAAACCGGCCAAGTACGAGTCAGACTCGCGCACCGAGGGTTCCGTACTACAAATCTATAACAAGCAAAAGTTGTTGTATGTTTATTACTAAATGATAAATGAAAATGGAATCCGTAACATTACAATGTGGAAAGCTGAGGGAGCATAAATTTAAACAGGGTCACTTTATCAATTTAGTAATCATCCTTTAGGCCTTGATTTATTCCTTGACGCCAAAATAAGCGGATTACTTATATTGCTGTTTCTTTTTATTGCGTTGATATAAAACTGAATTCACGGGAAAGTACCTTTAGGTTTTGATACCCTTACGCATACCTACGCTGGCCCAGTGCGGGTTGGAGACTTCACATACACCTTTTTCAGTTTTAAATTATGCGACTATTATTGCTATTTCTTATGATTGCGTGGACTTGTAAAACTTTCGTTTTGCTACAGCTGAAAGGTATTATAGACATGAGTATTTGATGTGAATTTCAATTTAATACCTCTAGACGTGTTTACGAGGAAAAACGTAGTAAGTTTAAAATTTCAAAAAATGTTTTTTGTATGATTTTACTAAAAACATCTACTTTTCGTAATTTTTCCTTTGTCTGAGCTATATGGAGTTTCTTCGTGCCAAGTTTCAAGTTTCTGTGTAAACGGGAAGTACCCTTTAGGTTTTGAGTTTCTTGCGGGTACTCCGTTTCAAACTATACGACTTAAATTTCTATTTCTTTTGATTGCGTTGACATACAAGTTTGGTTTTGCTACATCTGAAAGGTCCTATAGCCCTGAGTATTTGACATGAATTTCAATTTAATACCTCTACGCATTTACGAGAAAAAAGGTAGTAAGTTTAAAATTTCAAAAAATGATTTTTGTATGATTTTAATACAAATGTGTTCTTTTCGTAATTTTTCCTTTGTCTGTGCTATATGAAATTTTTTCGTGCCAAGTTTCAAGTTTCTGAGTTAACGGGAAGTACCCTTTAGGTTTTGAGTTTGTTGTGAGTACTCAGTTTCAAAATATGCGACTTAAATTGCAATTTCTTTTGATTGCGTTGACATAAAAGTTTGGTTTTGCTACATCTGAAAGGTCCTATAGCCCTGAGTATTTGACATGAATTTCAATTTAATACCTCTACGCATTTACGAGGAAAAAGGTAGTAAGTTTAAAATTTCAAAAAATGATATTTGTATGATTTTAATACAAATGTCTTCTTTCGTAATTTTTCCTTTGTCTGTGCTATATGAAGTTTCTTCGTGCCAAGTTTCAAGTTTCTGAGTTAACGGGAAGTACCCTTTAGGTTTTGAGTTTGTTGTGAGTACTCAGTTTCAAAATATGCGACTTAAATTGCAATTTCTTTTGATTGCGTTGACATAAAAGTTTGGTTTTGCTACATCTGAAAGGTCCTATAGCTCTGAGTATTTCACATGAATTTCAATTCAACACCTCCACACGTTTACGAGGAAAAAGGTGTTAAGTTTAAAATTTAAAAAAGCATTTTTTTGTATGATTTTACTAAAAATGTCTACATTTCGTAATTTTTCCTTTGTCTGTGATATATGACGTTGCTTCATGCCAAATTTCAAGTTTCTGAGTTCATGGGAAGTACCCCGTAGGTTTTGCGAGTGTCGAAAAACTCAAAAATTTGCAGCATTAACGATTTTATCTTTTGATTGCGTTGGCTTTTAAGTTTGATTTTTTCACAGCTTCAAGGGACAATAGTCTTGAGTATTTTATTTAATTTTCAGCTTGATACCTCCACTCGTTCCTGAGAAAAAGGGTCTTGACAGACAGACAGACAGACGGACAACAAAGTGATCCTATAAGGGTTCCGTTTTTTCCTTTTGAGGTACGGAACCCTAAAAACGGCATAAAATTAGATTTGTTGTATGGGAGCCTCCTTAAACATTTATTTTATTTTGTTTTTTTTAGTACTTGTCGTTATAGCGGCAAAGGTGAAAATTTCAACTGTCTGACTATCTCGGATCATGTGATACAGCCTGGTGACAGACGGACGGACAGCGGGTGCGGTTTTTACCCTTTGGGCACGGAACCCTAAAAATAACATACTTGCAAGCGCCACAACTCACAGAACAGAGCCACTAGTTAATCAATAATATGTACAGTCGACAACAAATAATGTACAGATCGATACGACCAAAGTCAAAAATATGTATACACGACTTTATTGCCTTAACACATTAAGGTCGTGTATAGATATTTGGCCGTATCGATATGTTTGTAGTCGAATGTACATTAATATGACCGCAGTCCTTGAAAGAGGCTTATACACCGGTCATAGCATTTCTTAGTAGTAATTTGCTCGGGGGTTACCGACACTCACTCATTTAAGTTAAAAGGAAGTATTGGAATGTTACTAGTCAAGTTTCTTGGCTTTTTATTGTTAGTTTCTCGTAAGTTGATCACGTCAACGGAACCGATGGTAACGTCATTAATTGATATAAAAGTTCATCAACATCTTTTTGTCAAGCTAATATAATTAGTGCATCATCATCATCATTACTTAAGAGCTTTGCTAACCGTTCTCTGTTCATTGCCAGTCTCTTCACTTCCTCATACTCCTTGATACCACGAGGAATAATAATCCCCGAGCAATATTATGCTGCCGAATCACGAGGATGTGTTCTTACTCTAAGGTAGGCCGGTGTTAGGAAAAGCCAAATGAGCGTGCAGAACCGACTTTACGGATTTTTTTTCGAATAAAGGCGGCTCTGGCACTTCGCCGGCCGCTTCCGCGTCACGCTTGCTTCGCTCGCTCGGCTCGCGCGCTGTAGGGTGGCAGTACACCTTACACTCCTCCTCGCTTCACTCGTCGTCGTACCTACCCCGACCTGCCTTAGATTAGAATTGGTAGGTAATCAGATGTCCAGTTGCTTGCCTACGTCCATCATTTGGAAGAGTGTATGTTTGCCAGTGTCGGTTATTTGTTCATTTTAATGGCAATTTTAAGGTTATAATTTTGGAATATAATACAGCGTCAAGTTTTATCTATTCCATACAGGGTCCAGGGTGGCAGTATACTAGAGATCAAACTTGTTATTTTTACCTCGTAATTCGGCAGCATAATAGTAGTCGGAGGGAGCAAAGATATTTTCACACCTTAACGAATCTGGGTGAGGACCAAATTCTTGGCCAGTAGTTAGCGTCGTCGTTAATTGGTAGTAGTTAAAAAGTTCCGTTGTGACACGAAAATTAGCCATACATTTTCTATGGCTAATTTTCGTGTCACAACGGAACTTTTTAACTACTATCAATTAACTAGGCTAACTTCTGGCCAAGAATTTGGTCCTCCCCCATCTCGCTTTCAGGCGAATATTGATGATTAACCCTTCTGCTCCCTGGCAGTGCACTTTATTTTAATTTGTAGAACAGTTATTATCATCACAAACTCTACTTTTTCATATCCTACCTAAATATCCCATACAATTGTTTTAGCAGGTTGACTAATGCAGCGCACTTTCATCATTCATGTGGTACACCACATGGCGATGAAAGTGTACAATAGTGTTCCTTTATGTAAAAAGCAGGTTGAAATCAATAAGGTTAATTTTAGTTTTTAAGGAGTAACGCTGCTAACGAAAATTACACATTTTTAAATGAAATTTTGGTTAGTAGCGACGGGCCATGAATGCCTGTGGTCGCCGGTTCGAATCCGGCTCGGAGCATTATATTTTTCAATTTTTCCTTTCATTTAAAAATCAATAAGGTGTTCTTTCAAAAGTTCAAAGATTTTTGATCATGAAAAGTTAATACATTAAAAGAGTATTTTAGTTATTGTACATGTAAATCTTATCCTAACCTAAATATTAATGTAAATAAATAGTGTTATATTATTACATTGCAGTGCCCTTACAGGGTTTATATTGGGACCTAAAATATTGTAAGACCGCTTAACCATATAAAGCAATAAACAATATGATTATGATTATGATTATTAAGTCTTCTGAAATGTGACGCACTAATATTAGGGCAGTGCTCGAACAAATTGTCGATGATGTGGACAAGCTGGACAAAAGCACCAATTTTTTTTCAGGCACTTCTTAGGTCCATAGCTTTAAGTTGTTATAGGAACCAACTCCTCCGTGGGCCATCTTTAATTTTATGGCGGCCATTCATTTTATATCGGGTTCTAATTAACGTAGAATCACAAACTTTGTGTCTAAATATACATATTTGGGGTCAAGGAATTCAACTCGATAAGTAGTTTACTGATGTCTCAGTTACTAAATTACTTCAAAATACAAAATTGGTGTTTATTTATACAGGGCGACCCAAAACTATGCGAAATGAAGGGAAAGTATCCTAAATATCGTAGTTAGGACTTTATTTTATTTTTAAAAGTTAGTATTACTGCATTCAAGGATTGGCTAAAAATTATTTGCTCCGTCTGGGAATCGAACCCACTTAAAGGTGAAAAAAATATATTCCGTAGGTATTATTATGATGCCAATCGAAACAATAGACAAAAAATAATATTTCTATAAAAATGTTTTTTTTTTTAATTTTATTGCTCCCATGCAAACATACCCAAAATAATTCAATTTCGGCGGCAGCCGAAACGATTCATACAAAAAGTTCCGTTGTGACACAAACATTAGCCATAACAATTCTATGGTTAATTTTTGTGTCACAGCGGAATTGTTTAACTACCACCGATTAACCAGGCTAACTACTGAGTGGCCAAGAATTTGGTCCACACCCTTATTAAAGTAATTTAACAAGAGACAAATCCACCAAAATATCGGACATCTAAAAAAACATCCCGATATCCCGATTAAGTCGGGAAAATATTATTAAATGCTTTTATCATTATTTTGGTTACTTTTTAGTTTTTTATTATTATAAATAATACAATGAATGCTTCTTTTTAAATCCATATAATTACTTCCGGGTGAAAAAATTCTAGAATTCTTGAAAGCATTATAAAGTGACGTTTTAAAATTACATAACCAAAAAAAATGCGATCATACACTAGGTAATGTTCTACAGAAAACCGAATTTTCCCTAGAGTATGTCTGGGATAAAGGCGGTTTCTTATATCAAACAAAACATTACATATCAAACCACAAGTTAAATCTTAAAACAATTTACTCAAGAATACGTATAACATTCACAAAATTAAAACAAATATAAACAAGATATATGTCAGTTTAACTGGGAAATACTAATACAGTCTTTAATTTTAGGCTAATAGCACTCCTCAGGTACCTAACTATGATATAATTTGGAGTTTGCTGGGCGGTTAATGTATGCCCAATAATTGGCGTCCACTATATCTCTGTCTCTTTTTAAGTCATGCAAAAAAATATAGAGAAAGATAGTTGGACGCGTATTATCGGGTAGTACATTAACCGGCACCGGTATATAAATATGTAACCTTTCAGAAGCGGATTAAACGTCCAGCGCGCCCTAGGCAAGCACCTCGGCGCCCCATAAACAAACATAGATTGAAAAAAATCACGCGCTTTTTTCGTACCTTAGGAACTCTGGGTCTGTTCGCATGCCTAGTTTGCCTATGAGGATAACCTATGGTAACAATGCCTTGCCTACTGATCCAACTGACGCCGATTGTCATATTGTAGTTCACAAAGGACCATGGGCAACTTTGTATGGAGCCTGGTCCTGAATCCAACAAAGCTGAAACTTAGGTCATTAAATAAGTCTTTAAATCTACTTCAATTCGTTCCATGGGCACTAAGTTGAATTCCATTGCAGAGATATTCATATTTAAGTTAAAGTGAGTAGGATCTATGAGAAAACGGGTAGTCTCAGTGAATACATATTCAGAATTTTTATTAGGGTAAGGTATGTTTTTTGTAGCTAATTATTTGTTTTATTAATAAAATGTGAATATATGCCACGCTCGATGTGCCTTCATCATTAGTACATTTTATCATAACTACCCTCCAGAATACTAAATATGAATACTCTCCGAATGCGTTTTTTCATAGCTCGTACTGTCTGACTGCGGCTAAAATACGAATAGCTTCGTTCTGCAATGAAATTCGACTTTGTGCCTATGGATGAAATAAAGTAGATTTAAATACCTATTTCATGACATAACTCTTAGTGCTGTTGGTTTCAGGACCATTTTGACGCATGGTCCTTTAGATATGTATCGACATTTTGTCCAAAAAAGTAATTTCAGCACGGCTATCACAAGCGTGAGCTGAGTCGCAGGAGAGATAGAATGCGTAACTTTCTAATTAGAACGCTTAGAGACTTTCATGTCGCTGTGAGACAGCAGAGCCTCACTGACAGACTCGTGTTGTGGTAGCCCTGCGGAAGTGTTACAATACATCTCGTTTCCTTTCGCAGAACGAGGAGTGGTTCAAGAGTTGCCTCTTAAACTCCTAGACTACATCGAGAAATTATAATCTAATCACCAGTTTTAGCTGCCGTGATTAAGCTTCTTACGTTCGAATATGTGCCCAAGATGCATAAAATCACTCCAAACAAGATTATAGCAATCGCCTTGATTAATCTCCACTTACAGCAGCCTAGACCGGGCTCTTCCCAGACTACACAGAGCTCTAGGAATGCAGGGATAATGAATCCCATAAGGGATAGGCAGAAACAGCCGAGCTGAAAACAAAATATTACATTAGTAATAATAATAAATCAGCTATATACGTCCCAAGGCTGGGCACAGGCCTCCTCTCATGGATGAGACTGCAGTAGTCACCAGTGCGGGTTGGGGACTTCACAAACACCTTTTAATTTCTTCTCTTCTCACGATAACGGTAAATATCAGAAAAGGGTGGGGGGGGGGGGGGGGTAGGGGGGCAAGGGCCGCCTCCCGGTCTCAGCTATATTACTGCCTACCTACAGCTACTAGGTCAAGTTTGCCATCATTTTTCGTATAATTCAATAATGACGCAATCAGATATATACAGGTTAAATTTTTATTGTGTCAAAAAAATTTGCAGACATTTGGTATCACTAATAGACCCCATTAAAAAAAACTGGTAGACATTTTTAAATTATAAATTGTCTATGCCAAAAGAATTATCTGTACAGCGTGGTTACTCGGCATTCAGTGCCGCGCGGAGCGAAGCGGGGGCGGGGGAGGGGAGGCGTGCCGTGCGCAAACCTAAGGTACAGTCACGAGCTTTAATTTGGGACCCACCTAAAGCTGAATATCGTGTAGCAAACTTACGCTATTTACAGCTAATATTTTAACACAATGTCAATGTCATAATGTTTACCATCGAAAACTTTATGTTTCTAGGGGTAACCGTGCAATTACGTCAACTGGAGCGAGGGCAAACGATCATTTCCGATGTTTTCCGATTAATTGTTACTTGGGTAAGCGGGATTTTGGTCCTGTCTTCTTCACTGACACTGACACGACATATGTTCGTAATTAGAAAACTGTAGTGATAGCGTTTGGCAAAGAGGTTATCATTTCAAGGGTCGATTCGATAAGACATTATGTCTTAACTTGACATCCGTCAGTATCAAACTAAAATTTCGACCTTATTGCACTATGAATGTTCTAACAACATTTAATGGAAATGGGTCCCAAATTAAGCTCGTGACTGTACTGCCCACTGAGGTGCCCGCGCGAAGGTGTGTGTGCGCGTTGGGATAACTTTGAACAGCAATTACTAAAAGTTTTAGTACTGGATGATATGAAACAAAAAAACACGTATTTTATAATTTTTGATGAAGAATCTTCTACTTGAATTTGGTCACTCATTAAAAATTCACCCGGTATATGCATATGCAATAAGATCATTTGCCATACCTTTTAAAAGCCATATTACATCTAAAATCACAAATTACTTTAGTGTGGCCGGCTACATAAAGCTTATTTCCATGTAATACCTAAGGTGAGGCTACCCGAGGTTTTCATCGATTTTTGACCAGTTTTGAATCGTATCTCCTACTTTTGCACTACAAATAGAAGTATAAATCAAACGGTTATCGGTTCTTCAATCTTTTATTCAATCGTTTATTTTGCTTCACCGAATTTTGAAAAAAATAGTAATTAATTTTGTATGATTTTTTTAAACATTGTCTAAAAAAACACTTATTTCGTATCTCGTGAAAGATCTAACATGTACGAAATCCATATATTTGGGTTCGTCTGTGACGTCTCCAAAAACTGGTCCAGGATTTTCATTTTAAACTAATTAACACAAAAGTTATGGCCAGGAAACCGGTTTTATGGCCTAAAATGGTTCAACTTTGATGCCAAATATCTCGAAAACAATGAACTTTGAAGTAAATATGGGATACTATATTGCTTAAAGCCGTTCTTGTTAATATAATAATCTAAAAAAAACATAAGAATACTAAGGGATTCAGATCGAAGGTCATTGGCGTATGGGAGCCCCTTAAATGGGGTGCGTAACGATCGTTGGCTATAAATATTTATGATATAATATTACTCGCAATAACGCTCATCTGATATAATTCTCAAGTTCTATAACAACACTTAATATATTTTCATATTACATAATTATCATTTTATATAACGATCATTTGATATAATAATATTTAGTATAACATACATTGAGTATAATGCATATTTGCTATATTGAACATTGGATATAATGCTCATTCCGTCTAATGTACAGTTGATATAATCAAGCCAAGGCAGCCAGAAAAAGGGGGGCTCTGGAGGCGGAGCCCCCCGCAGTAAAAAACACTCCCAACAATTGTACTAAGTAATAGTGGGTTAGGTTAAGGTTCACTTGCATCCCTTAGAGCGGAAATAGGCACCCCGCGAAGCGGGGTGACGTCGACACGCTGGCGGTTGGGTTAGATTTACGTTAGGTTTGACCGGAAAAAAGTAGTTTAGCTTGGGTAAATAAAACGCAATTTGCACATAAAAGATATATATTTTTACATATGCGGAACATCAATTAATTATAAGGTTTAAATTTAAAGCCATTACTCGCAAAATCTCATCTTCCTGGTACTCTTCTTTTCTAGCAAAAATGTTTTTTTTTTGTTGGTCGATATATATTTTACGGCTTAAAATGATACCCCTTATGAATTATAACGCTTGATCACTATTCAATATGAGATGTATATCAAATAAGAATTATATTCTATGTTGGTTATAAGAAATAAGCGTTATACCGAATGATAGTTATACTAAATAAAAATATATATTATTATATATATTTTGATATTATACCAAACGTTTATTATATACAATGAATGATTCTACCCTTTGAAATTATATCAAAAATGGTTATATCCAATGAAATTATATTATTTGTTTTTATACCGATCATTACACACCCCCTTAAATGCATTTTGTATTCTATAGTTGAATGTAGGTAAGGATAGGATTATAAAAGCCGATACTAGACTGAATATTAAACGATAACTTATTAACATTCTGTACATTAGAGTGTTTCAATCTTTTGACTTGCAACACATATATATTCTAAATGATTCTAATATGCTTCTTGCACTGCCGTCGGTCTCATTCTACTCTAAGGCAGGTCGGTGTAGGTACGACGACGAACAAAGCGAGGAGGAAGTGTTAGGTAGAATTGCGAACCTAGAGCGCGCGAGTCGATGGAGGGAAGCGAGCCAGCCGCGGCAGCGGCCGGCGAAGCGCCAGGACCGAACCCTAACAATATTCGAATTGCTCGCAAAAATTTTTTTTTTAAAATGGCAATAGAATATTCTGTCATGTAAAATTATGGCACATTACCTAATGATTCTGGCATACAACATTATGGCATATAATAGTATGTCAAATGAATGTTATATTATATGAAATTCTGGCATACGATAGACAACCACTCCAAACATTCCACCCGTACTCCGTACTAATTTATAAATGAATGAGTGTGGCTGTCTGTTACTCCTTCACGCTTAAACCGCTGAACCGATTTAGATGAAATGTGGTATAGAGATAATATGTAGTTCAGGTTCAGGAAGTACATGTGATACTTTTTATCCCGAAAATCACCCGCTTAGGGGGTGAAATGCGGGGCGAAAGCTTGTATGGAGCTACGGTATACGAGCAAACATGTTCCACGCGGAAGGATTCGCAGGCAGCAGCTAGTTTATAATAAAAGTTACACTCAGAGCTACCAAGGATGCGTTGTTGAGAGCGAGGGAACTTGTTCCTTCAGCTGTCAACACGGCGAATCCAAAAACATATCAAGGGTCGACAACGCCCATTTTACTCCTTACGTGCGTCTATAGGCTGCGCTGTCCGCTTACCGTCAGGCGGGCCGTACGCTTGTTTGCCACCGACGTTGTATAAAAAGAAAGAAACTCACAAAACCCATGAAGGCAGAGACGTCAGGGAAAAGAAGCGCGACTGCCACAATGATCACCACCGCCACGGCGCGGTACAGCCGCTCCCACAGCCACCACCTCTCTGGCGGGTGGCGAACCCTCAAGTAGTACCACACCAGGTCAAACGGCACCCAGAAATTGAGGGCGAACGTCACGTAGATCATCACCGTCATCAACAACTTCAAGGTGATGGGGAGCCTGCAATTATGATCACCTGGTCAACTTTCTGAACGGAGCTGCTAGCAATTTTTTGAATGTCAGACTTCATTGAGTTATGTACGGTTCTCACCGACCGGGCTGGTCCGGCGCGCCTGCGCGTATTTTGCAAGTTGCCAAAGGAATTTGAAGCTTTAAGAGTCCGCAGTACCTAAGCTCGGCCGAATTTCACCTTCCCATAAAAACGTAGTTACGCTCTCATTTTAAAACTACGTGTTGCATTGTACAACGACATGAGGTATATCTATGTTTGTAATTAGTTTATATATGGTTCCAGTTCACAAAACGTACGAAATGCAGCAAAAACAAGTTTTGTATGAAAAACTTAGTTTTTATTATTATTACAGCATCTGAAGCTACTTAAACGGTACGACTTTAGAATCGTTGTCATCGAGTTCATGGCTCATTTTTTAAATATAGATTCTACTCATTAAAAGATGATTCCTCACCAAATTCCAAGTTGTGAAAACCCATAGTTTTTGAGAAAAAAAATATTAAAGTTTCCACATAAATTTCCATGGATGGCGACATTACCTGTGATTTTTGACACTTTTTTTTTTTTACTCCGTTTTTCCAAATACGTGAATTACCAAATCTTTATTACGCGTAATACCTAAGACAGCGGCGCTACCACGAACTTCGAGGTATTTCCATCTCTATCGCACTCCCTTACTCGAGTGACAGGGATGCATGTATTACGAACTTCGACTTTCGAAGTTCGTGGTAGCGCCGCAGGTCGGTGTAGGTACACCTGAGTGAAAATAACACATTTTCGGTTCTGGCGCTTCGCCGGCCGCTGCCGCGGCACGCTCGCTTTGCTCGCTCGGCTCGCGCGCTAGGGTCGCGGTACACCTAACACTCCTCCTCGCTTCGCTCGTCGTCGTACCTACACGGACCTGCCTTAGAGTATGTCGATTTAGCCTTTTGCGTTTTTGGTCATATGCGTCGGGACTAAAACAACTAACAGATACCTACATTTATGATATTATTTTAAATATTAACCGTAATTGATTAAAAACTTACCTAAAGAACATCTACCAATATCAACACGTAAAAAGGAACGCGCACAAGTGTCATTGTCAGTCAAAATCTCCTCGAAATACACAGTAATGGAAATTTATATGGAAACTTTAATAATTTTTTTCTCAAAAACTATGGATTTTCACAACTTGAAATTTGGTGAGGAATCATCTTTTAATGAGTAGAATCTATATTAAAAAAATGAGCCATGAACTCGATGACAACGATTCTAAAGCTGAGCCCTTAAACGAATTACAGACATAGATCTACTTCATGTCATTGTACATGCAAAGTTTCGTTACAATCCAACACATAGTTTTAAAATGAGAGCGTAACTACGTTTGTATGGACGCGAACGGCTGTGGTCGGCTGTCGTCGCATGTGACCGGCTCCGTCCGGCTTTTGCCTACTGCACTCTGTTAAAAAGCAGTCGGCTGCCGACGGGTGCTCGCGCACCCGTTGCCACGCGGCGCCAGGCGACCCGGCCCGGCCCGTTCGGTGGGAATCGTAAATCGTACATTAAGCGGCTAACAGTACCCTCCGACAGAGCGACATTGGTCCGGACGGTCCGTGTAGACATTATTTCCCGCAAAGTTTCGTTTGACCTTCGGTCGCCCTTGGTCGTCCAGCGCGCGCTAGAGTAAGTAGCGTGGTCGGCCGACCGTCTAGCCAGAAAACCCACGACGAACCACCGACGAAGGTCGCGCCGTCGGAGGCTTGTTAGCGCTTTATTTGCAGAGATCGGAATTTCCACGGCAAAACAAAGGCCGTACGTCTCAATCTAGCTAGGTTACAAACATTTTTATCGATGACGATAATTATCACTGACGTGAAGAAAAATTCGTAGCGATTCATTAGCGATTACAAATGAGTTCTATAAGTTTGCTCCCTTGAATTAGAATGAGGTTGAACGTTCTTTAAATTTATGTTTATTTACTTCAGAAACAAAACGGATAAAATGTGACGGGCTGTGTGTAGGTACTGATTTGTATTTCGACGCGTGCAGCTTCCCAACTACCTAGCGGATGTTAGTATACAGAGTGACATTTTAATCAATGTCCAAATTTTTTGTAGGCATTTGGTATCACTAATAGTGGACTCCATTTTTGAAAAAAAAACAGGTAGGTATTTTTAAAGTTATTATTTGGCTATCCCAAAAGAATTATCCGTACTGCGTGGTTACTGGGCATTCAGTACCGCGCGGAGCGGGGCGGGGTCGAGGGAGGGGAGGCGTGCCGTGCGCAAACCTTACTATTAGGTACCACCCGCTGAGGTGCCCGCGCGGTAAGGTTTTTTTGAGATAACTTCAAGCAGCAATTACTATTGTTTTTTTGTACTGAATGATATGAAACAAAAAAAATGGTATTTTATCATTTTGCTGAAGAATCTTTTACTTCAATTTGGACACTGATTAAAATGTCACCCTGTAGAGGAACGCGCGTCGACGGCGCGTGAATAAAACGCAGTCTGCATAGGCCTCATATACATTTCCCATCGACCGGGTCGGGCCGGCGCGCGTTCTATCACATGCAAAGGAATTTGAACCGTCTATAAAGCAGATACAGTTCATATTTGATTACAATCCCCACCGACCGCGTCGGCAGCCGCTGCGTGCAGCCGCCTCGCAGTGGATGCATGATTCATTCAAGTCATGTAACTACTGTATAGACGGTTCAAATTCCTTTGCGTGTAAGAGAATGCGCGCCGGCCCGACCCGTTCGGTGGGAAATGTATATAAGGGCCTATGCAGACTGCGTTTTATTCTCCTGGCGTGGTCGTGCCGGAGGCTTCGCCTGAATTCTCCCCAGGCCACCCCGGGATCGCCCTAAATACAACGCGACTACGCGATTATATCGCATATTTGCGCGAATTTTTGTCCTTATTGATCGCGTGATTCTCAATTAGGACACCTATTCGAGTCTAATAAGTTTGATCGCGCGTTCGTGCGAGTAAAATTCGCGCGAACTTATGATATATTCACGTAGTCGCGTTGTAATAGGACGATCCCTTAAATACATATGGTACACTTTGCTTCTGGAATGGCTTAATGTACAATGAAATTTGACCTGAAGTTTGAGACTATGTCGAGTTTCACATTAATTGGATTACCTTTGTGTGTATCTAAAGGTTAAGGCTCGACCAAGCTCTAACACTAACTGCCGACTTTGTAAGACTTGTACTCACCAGGTCCAAGGGAAATTGTTAGTGACAGGCGCCACAGCTTTTTCCCCGTAGCCCCAATAGCCGAAGAAACCCACAACCATCACCAACGCTATCACAGTACCCATTCCTGAAACAATTAATTACCATTACAGTGCCTGTCATATACCGGCTAGCATGCGCAAAAATCATCACAACACTATCAGTTCGTAGGTATGCTTGCTATGTCGTAGTATAAACTTAAACGAACAGTTGGATACATACCATAAAGCCTGTCACAGATAGAAGCACCCTGGCCACGGCGCGTTAATAGAGTCTGGCAAACGAAAGCGTGACCTGGACTTTTTTAAAAGTGGCAACATTATAATCTGTCAAAGGCACGTCAAATTCTTTGTTTAGAGTTTTCAGTATTTTGTTTACACAATTATTTTGCATTAATATTTGCCGTAATATGGGTAAAAACAATAAAAAGTAATGTGCGAAAGCTGCTACATACTATGGTCAGTAAGTTCAAGCAAAAACAAGAGGAGAAAGAAGTTGTTTTCCAAGAGAAACAACAATGTTTAGATGCGATGTCGGATTTTTAGGTTAGTATGACTTTGTAATCTTAATCCTTGTCGGCTGATTATTTGTTATAATAATACTGACCATAATGATGATACGTTTCTTATGTTTACAGATAATCTTGAAAATATTCAAGGAATCCGTAAAAAACAAAAAATTAGTAATACCACATGTAAATTTTTTGAATTTGCCGCGTTTTCTTAGGTCACGCTTTCGTTTGCCAGACTCTAGTAGGCTGTCAAATGTGTGTTGCAGGCTTTAAGTGAATTTCAATTCCTCTGTCAAGAACACGGGCGTAGCATGGTTAATAATATCACTTATCGCTTATCGCTGTCGATGATCCAGCACGTTCTGACGAGTATAATACGAGTGCGAGAAGGATATCCACAACGATAAGTGATAAAATGGCAACCAACCTATGCCTGCATTTATTTGACTCCGTGCTCCCGACACGTATCCACACGGGCCGACATCGGCCCGTGTAGAGTCTCCTTTAATATCACGTTATCCACCTTAAAAGGAAACACAACGGCTGTTTTCTCCCTGGATAATGGCAGTAGAGCAATATTTTTTTCCATAAATCTATGGCTACTATTGACATGTTCCTATGTTTTCCTTTTTTTCATAAATTTATTCTTAAAAGAGATATTAACCTTCAAAAACCAAAAAAAATGCCAGATTTTCCGCTGTGTTCAAACATCCAGAAAATAATTTTGACTAGATTATTTAAAAAAAGGAAAAAATAGGAACACCGCCAAAGCCTTTCTTTGATTTTTAATAAAAAAAATTGTTAAATAGGTCGAGTTTTGGAAAAGAAATCAGGGGACTAAAAAACGTAGATTTTATGTTCTTTTAATAGGTATTTTCAGTCCAAGCTGCAGTTGTCTCTATCGCACTCAGCTGGGGGAGGCTTGAGGTTGGCGCGACAGCAATACATTTTACAAATACCTAAGTATGTGCTCAATTATCTCGACCATTTTGTTTCCTCTTAATCACCGGCGCTTCCCCGGACGCTACCGCGCCACGCTCGCTTCGCTCGCTCGGCTCGCGCGTTGTAGAGTCGCAGTTCACCTAACAACCTAACCGTTTTTTTCCCTGGGGGATCAGGCTAGGGGATTCTAGTGGACAGCAGCTTTAATATGGCCCTTCAATGCAAACATATTAAATATAATACGAAGCGCAGGCGCAGCGTAGTTAGACAAGTTGGACTTATGACCTGGGAAACGTAGCGGGAGTCCGGTGGAAGCGGGTGGCGCAGGACCGGCAGGAGGCCTACGTCCAGCTGCGGACGACTTTCGGGCTGAATATGAAGATGAAATACTAACCTCCAAACAAGACAACCGGGAATTTGTGCGGTTGAGCCATGTGGTTCTCAATGGGCAGGGAGACCCCCACACCCTCCATGCTGAAGACGCAAACGCCCAGGTAAGTCAGGAATCCCTCCAAAGTTTTGAACACCGGGAACTTGGTCGGAGGGACGGTAGCTGCTTTCACTCCGTAGTACACCGTGGCAATGGCCACAATAACTGTGGAAATACAATGTCATTAATAACATTTTCAAAGTCAAAGTCACCCAAAGGGCAATGGAGAGGGCCATGTTGGGAGTTTCTCTGCGTGACCGCATCAGAAATGAGGCTATGGTTCGTGTAATATAACCCACGGCCGGTGTGTCGCTTTTTTTTGCTCGAACTTGGCGGACACACTGCCGTGTGTCTAGATATCTGCAGCAGAACCAAGGTAACCGATATAGCCCTCCGTATCGCTAAACTTAAGTGGCAGTGGGCGGGGCACATAGCACGAAGAACCGATGGCCGTTGGGGCGGAAAGGTTCTCGAGTGGCGACCACGTACCGGAAGGCGCAGCGTGGGTAGGCCCCCGACAATGTGGACTGATGACCTGGTAAAGGTTGCGGGAGTCCGCTGGATGCGGGTGGCGCGGGATCGGTCACTTTGGCACTCTTTGGGGGAGGTCTATGTCCAGCAGTGGACGTCTTTCGGCTGATATGATGATGATGATGATGAATAACATTTTCTTTCATCCACGAGAACCTAGCCCTAGCCGCTATCACGGCTATCACGAGACGGCGCGCGAGCTCTCTCGATTTTTCTCGCACTATCCGTCTATCTCTTATTAGTTAGAAAAAGAGGTATAGTGCGAGAAACATCGAGAGCATGTCGCGGCCGTTTCATGACAGAGGTGCAGCGGTGGGGTGTACATAGGCTTAAGGCGCCGTAGGTTCATGGTCTTCTCTCCCTCTCACTGAGCATAAGCGTGAGTGAAATGGAAGTGCGTGCTCGGAAGCGCGGATAAAATGTTTTTTAATTTTAATTTTTTATCCTTTTGAATAGTTAAAAAAGTAATCACTGAGTTCTCTCAAACTCATGTTTGAGATGTATTGCCGATTTTTAGAAGCCATCTTAATATTTTTAGCTTTTGTGCATAATTTGTTACGAATATTTTAAGTGTATTTTAGACCATTTTAGACTATGTTCGTGATAATTTTCTATCGAGCGAAAATTGCTTAGCCATGTTTCGAATCACTGATTTCCCTGCAGAAACCATATTATTATAAACAGACGCATTATATTGTTTCAAAAACTCTGTTCGCCTAACTTCGCTGAACCTACGGCGCCTTAATAAGTTCCTGCGATGGAGTTATATATGGAATATTCACTTCTTAGTTCAAAACGTCTGGTAGACGGTTGCCAACCACTCACCAACAAGCCCCTCCGACCGAGTGACCTTGGCCGGACTGACCGTGTAGACAGTCGTTTGCAGCATTTCGTACGTACACGGTCGGTCAGGAACAAGGTCGCTCGGTCGGAGGGACTTGTTGGCAATTCCTCATGGATCCCATCATCCAACTGAATTGTTGAAAAAAATGGTACCCACCTGGCCCCTATTTCACACATTTCTCCGTAGGTACATTGCTGGATCCACAAGTAACCTAGCGACCACCTTAACTTCTAGAACAAGCAATGTATGGCGAATTGTCAGTGTCAGATGACAATTGTCAAGTTGGTGAAATAGGGGCCTGGAAGCATATACTTACTTACAAACAAAAAAAAAATTACGAATCGACTCATCAATGACGGAGTTCTGAGGTACATAACAAACATTGAAAAAAAAAATGAAAATATGCAACCGAATTGAGAACCGCCACCTTTTCTTAAGTCGGTTAAAAAACAATCAAGTTCGAGTCTTACTGGTACACCGAAGATTCCATATTAAGGCGCCGTAGGTTCATGGTCTTCTCTCCCTCTCACTGAGCTTAAGCGTGAGCGAGATGGAAGTGCGTGCTCGGAAGCGCGGAAATCATGTTTTTTAATTTTCTTTTTTTTTGGCGGTTAAATAAATAAAAAAGTAAACACTGATGTCTCTCAAATATGATATTGCTGATTTTTAGAAGCCACTTTAATGTTTTTAGCTTTTGTGCATAAATTGTAAGACTTATTTTAAGTGTATTTTAGACCCTAATAGACCTATGTTCGTGATTTTTTTCTATCGAACGAAAATTGCTTAATCATGTTTCTAAACACTATTCGTATTTTTTAAAACCATATTATTATAAACAGACGCATTATATTGTTTCAAAAACTCTGTTCGCTCAACTTCGCTGAACCTACGGGGCCTTAACTTTCATACATCATATGTGCCTCGACCCCATTCATTCTGGAAGTTTGCTAACAACTTGCGCTACCAAGCTACTTTGTATGTACAGTCAGCAGCAGAAGTGGGTAAGCAGTTGTAGTGCTCGAAATGATCTACACACGAGGTCTAATCCAGTGATGGCCTGATGGGCAAAATTTAATCGACTAGCGATTATCGATTATGATTAACCTACTTAGGGTGAGTTGCACCAAACCGTCTGTAATCGAAACCGGTGTTCGTTAAAATTTGAATGTATGGAACGTTTGACAAGTGTTTGACAGCTGTCAGCGCCATATTAAACGTTGATCGGTCTGTAATCGTAAGTCGGTGCAACCCGCCCTTAATCGCGACTAACGATTAAAAATGACGATTGATCTATCTTAGTCGTAAGAGCTTCGACTAATTTAGTCACGATTAAATTAATCGTCGATTAAATACGAGCGACAATCTTTAATCGTTTGAATAATTAAATTAATTTTCTCGCGATTGATATCAGGAATGAATAAGCGCTTTGGCTCTTTCATACATGTTTATCTTTCTAATTTTCTACATGGGCTTCATCTAAGCTGTAAATCAGGTAATTGCGATTAATTTTGTGACGATTAGTTTGTTGATTAATAATTTACTTTAAAAACAAAGTTTTAACCGACTCCAATTTAGTAATCCGCCAAGCCACGAGAACATTTCCAATTTGTTTTACAATTTACCACATGAACTGATGTACGATAGCAAATGCATTGATTACTATAGAAAAAAACCGAATCGCTGTATGTGGGCCGATAATATTGGAGGACTTCATCGATTCCCCAAAATCATCACCAATGGCACTTCATTAGTTCCTATTTCAACGGAATCTTATCAGAAACTGTGACGTACTGTTGCACTTTTAAGTACATAATTGAGGAATTCGATAAGTCATCTGTGGTCTTCATCAGCAATTCCTCGCCACCAATTTTAATGATTCCGGATGTAAATACACGGGTTATAATAGAAAATACCAAAATCACTACACGCGTGTCTAATAAAATGTAGGAGGTCCCTCAATTCCTCATGCATCCCATCATCTAACTGAATTTTGAAAAAAATGGGACCCACCTGGAAGTGTAATACCTACGAACAAACAAAAATTTTTTCGAATCGGCTCATCGGTTCTGAGGTAACAAATATTGAAAAAAAAAATACAGCTGAATTGAGAACCTCCTTCTTTTTTTTGAAGGTGGTTAAAAAAATAGTCTATTAATGCCCATCTTCGCTAATGTCAAGCAAATAAGGACCCGTGTAGGTCATTTTGAGCGTGTTATATTGCTTGGCTACTTCTGATGCTGACTGTACAACGAAATAAGTTGTCAAATCCCGCGTTAAGTGCATTTTCGTCATTTTACGTATGCTACGAGACGATACACTTACTTAAATAGATAATTTAATACATACATACATAGTTACATAGAAAACATCCATGACTCAGAAACAAATAAACGTACTCATCACACAAAAAAATACCTTTATTGGGACTTCGTAAGCAAATTCAATTCGTAACTAAATTACGGTTTTTTGACGATTTTAGACCCCCCCCTATCTTCATCCAATGGCTTAACCCCCCCCCCCCCCTATTTTGAATAGGCGTAATTTATGAATGGTCCCTAGGCTTAAAGGGATCGTCAAAAAGCGTTAACTCACCAATAAAAATATCAGCTAAGATCGAAAACGGGGCGAGATACTTCAAGGCGGTTATCATGCAGATGAGTATACAGGGTATTAGCAGCGCAAGGATCAGAACCCTTGTCTGGATAACTGTGACCGTGTGCGACTCTTCCAGTAGCTGTTTAACCTGCCGCGATATGATGACGGTGTACACACAGCAAGAGCCAAACAGATCAATTCCTATAGTGACGTCGACAGCGTACCTGAAATTATAGTTCATCATCAACAACCGCCACGCCATCAACGGCTATGCCAATCGGTCGGGCGATGCAGACCCCGTATCATGGTCGGCTTTATCACCTGATAAGTGACAGGATAGATCGTCACTTGCCGACACCGTTCGATAGAACGAGACGCTCCTATCACGTGACAAGGCCGACCATGATTTGTGATCCCGAGTGGCGACCACAGAAAAGTGCAGCGTGGGTAGACGCAAGGTGGACTGATGATCTGGTAAAGGTCGCGATAGTCAGCTGGATACGGGCGCAGGACCGGTCATTGTGGCTTTGGGGGAAGACTATGCTCAGCAGTGAATGTCTTTCGGCTGGTATGATGATCACCACCTTTTCCCTGCCTTTTCGGTAAAAGAAAACACTGAAGTAACCGGTCTAATCCCAGCAAGGTCAGTTGGATGCCGCTTTGAAAGAACTAGAGGCTACGCCAAATCTTACGAATCTCACAATTAAGTGCGAAACCCCCGGAGGCCTCGTAGGCCTATTTCATCACCAGCTGACACTGACGCCATGTATACGATTAAGTAGATGTCAGAAACTTATTTCAGGAGTCTTCTGATACTTCTCGACTTAGTCAGGTAAATTTACCTCTATCCCTTTCGGGGATTCGCTAGGACTCCATCTATGGAATCCTCTATCTACGATTCATAATCCTCCTAGCGTCTTTCCCGGTAGTACCCTTAACGAGCCCGGGGTCCGTTTTGGCACCTAATCGTAAATAATTTGGTGTCGCCACTAGTTTTACGAAAACGATTGCCATCTAACCTTCTAACCCAGAAGGAAAACTAGACCTTAATAGGAGACCGGTTTCCTCACGATGTTTAACTGCAACGACAAGCCACTGTTGAATATCAACATAATCATTCCCTTGTCCTCATCCCATTTACTTGGGGTCGGCGCAGCATGTTTTTATCTTCCATACCTTTCTATCGCCCGTCAGCTCATCACACACATCTTTCCTGTTCATATCGTCTCTCACGCAGTCCATCCACCTTTTCCTTGGTCTACCTCTTCTCTTGCAAACCTCCACATTCATACTTAATGCCCTTCTAGTAAAATGACAATCATCCCTCCGCATAACATTTCACATAGCTTTTCTCTCGCCACACATTCATCTCAACATTCTCATCTCCGTAACATGCAGTCTCATTTCATCCGTCATCTTTGCGGTCCAATATTCCGATCCATACATGACGACACTGTTAAATATTATGTTTTTTGAAAAGCTCGACGATCTCTAGATTGGAAGTCTACGATTATTTCTAAGATGATACCTTAAGGGTTTTGCCCATTTTCGCATCTTCTTAAACGGCCCTGTCGCGACCACGGCTTCTGTTAAATCGGGATAAGACATGGTTGGAACTTGTAATCTGCCGTACATGATTTGCGCTGTGTACACTAGGACCTGCGAAATGAAGCTATGAACTGAGGGCACATCGAAAAGGGGCAGCCCATCTTGGGAAGTACTCCGCCTGGCCAAGACATTGCGCGACGGCGGCAGCGGAAGCGGTTTTTCTAATTCATTGCGTGTGAGCCCAACTAACCACAGTGCGTTGCCCGTCTCGACCGCGCAATGAACAGATAAAATGCTCGCCGCGTCGCAATTCGCGTAATATCGTGGCCGTATGGCCGAATTGCATTAATTGTCCGTTCCTAAAGCCGTGCCGCACCCTCCGTCTCGGCATCAAATGGATTCGAATAATTGTTAACCCAATTAGCGTCAGTCGCCAAACCAAAATTTATCAGTTTCAGCGACAGTTTTGTGACGACAATTAAGTATTTTCAGTATTTATAAATTATACCTATGATAAAAATAACGCATAAACGCGTTATTTAAACGTGAAACGTTCGGCGCTCGGGCTCACCAACTTAGATTATTCATTGGGCCAACATCATAAACAACTCTGCAAAAAATCACTACTGCTACTATTGCTATTCAAATAAAAAATGTGCTGGTGTTTTAGGGATGATGAGATATGGGTGAGGACCAGATTCTTGGCCAGTAGTTAGCCTGGTTAATCGGTAGTAGTTAAAAAGTTCCGTTGCGACATAAAAATTAGCCATACAATTCTATGCTTAATTTTTGTGTCATATAACGGAACTTTTAAACTACCACCGATTAACCAGGCCGATTACAGCACCTCAACCAATAATGGCAAAACCTCGACACATGTTTCGCCTCTCTACTAGGCATCATCAGCAGATGTTCCTTGCGCGTCCACAGCATATGAGCCTTCCTAAACCGTAACTTTCACCAGAATATTGAATGGACCTTCAGGGAAAGCATAGGCTACATTGGCTGGCTTCGGGCAGCTACCTACAGTAAAATAATACACTTACATGCATGCAGTACCCCACAAGCACTCCCAGGACTACGTTCAGAACCAGAGCCGTGAAAAGTCCACAGTCCTTGTACGCCTCATGAATGGCCAGGATACCTCCGCCGAGACAACTCTTCACAAGATGGCCGATGGATTCTATGATACTGCAAACACAGACATTTAACTGTATCCAACGATATATAATTAAAGCAATGTCGAGAAATTGTGCCCGAGAGGAAAAGGGATGGCTCAAATTCGATTTTTTTGTAAGAATACGTAGTTACATACATGGTCTTAGCAGGTTATTGTGTAAAAGTCCTCGTATTCAGCATGCAAGCAAGCAATTAAATTTTATATAAGCTAAAGTGACATGTCAATTAGGTATTAATTCAATGTCGTAATTATTACGTATGTCAAACATTATTAAAATTTAAATAGTCCTTGACGCTGCGCTGTAAAAACATTGTTCTAGTAACCTTTGGTCAATTTTCGCTTGAAAATTTGCTCGTAAGTAAGTAAGTTTGCTTCCAAAGTAAGTAAGTGAGAGATTTATTTGTAAACATAGGTTACAGGATGGTGGTGGAATAAGTTTCTGTCAAAAATTTCATATTTGGTACAAGCTTTTATTGCAGACTGTACTTTTTTGTATACCATCATCAACTACTCATTGAGACGATTCTAACGAACCCAAACTCATCGGGGTTACGTCGGTTAGGTAAGTACTGATTTCCCATGGCCACCTTCTGTCTCCATCGTCAGATCAGCTCGATTGTACCATAATATTGACTTGTCACCCAAACTATACTTATACCCAAAATTTCAGCTCAATCGGTCACCGGGAAGTGGCTCAAATTTAACTTGCAAGATTTGTCCCATACATACATACTAACTGGGCAGGTTAGTATTAAGCTTGGAAAAAGTACAATGTGGCGCTTTGTTTCGCCGATAGGGATACAAATTTAAATTATAACATGACATTAAAATTCACGATGCTTAAAACGAAGCGTTGTGGCCGCCCTGTGCAACCCGAGCTGAGCTAACTTGGACTGGGGCGGAAATGTTAATGATGATGATGATAAATGCCTCAGATAGATGGATCCCCTCGTCCGCTCGCTACGAAAAGTAACGTCGGCGATCCCATAGCTAATAGTAGCATATTCATTACTGCGAATAGTGGGGATGGATGTGTAGTCTGCAAACGGATCCGTTGCGTCCTGATGCGTCCAGTGCGGAAATGTGGACGTTTACTTCTAGGGCACACACGGCACGGCGAGGTCATTACATGCAAAGGAATTTGAACAGTCTATACAGCAGATGCAATTCATATTTGATCACAATCCCCACCGACCGCGGCGACCGCGTCGGTAGATGCCGCCAGGGGATAAACGATGCATTGAAATAATTACTGTTTATACGGTTCAAATTCCTTTTGCATGTAATAGAATGCGCCCCGGCCCGGCCCGTTCGGTGAGAATCGTACATTAGGCATGCCGAGGCTACCGAGCCGTGCCGCGCCGTGCCGTTAAAGTCCGTCGGGCCTCATAGAGCATGCCCAAAGAAGCCTAGGCATGTCTAAGACGCCTTGGCATGCCTGGGAACCCCTGAAGGATGCCTTAGCTTGTCCAAGCATATCTTAGAATGCCTGAGGACACCTCGGCAATAGTTTCCGTGCGCCTGCGCGTAGATATGCCGATGGATCCCTTGCCGTGCCTTGCCAATAGTGGGCGCCGATCCTTATTAAGTAATCGGGGCCAGAACGAATAATTTCGATATGCACTTACTTGGTAGTCTTTATTGGGCCCCGCATACTGCCGAAATCATAATCCATTGCCTCTCGTCCTGAAGCTTTGATCTCGAAGCGTGAAGAAGGTCCCTTTCAAAAAACAAATCCTACGTATATATTTACGACCAGCATGTCTATCATGGGACGGCCGCGACATACTCTCGATTTTTCTCGCACTATACCTCTACTTACTTAAAATAATTATAGTTCTTAACCTACTTAAAATAAGTCAAACTGAATATGAATACGAAGAAAATATATATATACTATAATGCGTTGTTCTATAGATAAGAAAACCTACGCAGAGACAAAAAAAATAGAAATGCGTCTATTAGCTAAATCCATACCCAAGGATTATTTTAAGGAGAGCTTTGTTGTAGGGACTGTGTCATCTAGATCCCTAGGCGTAATACAATGACTATTCAATACTTAATGATTAAGCTATTTTGGGCTCTGGTTTAGGCCATGCGTTTCTGTCATTTAGATAGTCCTCAACCCTGTAATGAGCCTTCGACATCAATGTTTCTTCAAGTAATTTTTAAGAGCTGGACTAATTATGTAGAACCCATTAAGTGAGATCAGGTTTGATTTATAACAATCCTGAAAAGTTTACTATTTCTGAAAAAGTGTTTTCAATCAAAAGGAAACGGCGGAACATTCATTAGATGATACGTTTGCCGGTAAAACAAGGGTAACGCACAATATATATCGTTGTGTTACCACCAGGTGATTTTGACAGGTGACCTAGTTTTAGTGTAGCACACTGCAACAGTCGCGTTCGTATTGCTGCCAAGTCTCCATAGAGGAAATTATTATATACTGACAGAGTCATCAGCTTTCTCCATGTACTAGCACTCTCACTTTCGATCAATAGATGGACCAATGCTCGAGTAAACACATTTCATCTGTGCTTTATGCTCTAAGGTTGCCACAAAATTACTATCATATTTCATGATATTTCCCAATAACATCTTATCGTGTCTTATCAGTTCCAATCTTAATAATACTAATTAAAATTTTAGAAATAGCTCCATCTGTCGAGCTACTTTCACAGTAAAACATGCAAGTTTTAATGTACCTATTGGATCTGTTAAGTAATGCCCCTGCAAGACGCCGTGCGTATCCGCTCTAGCAGAATCTTCTTACGGCCCAGGCGGCAGTGGTTTTCCCGACTAACCACAGTGCGTTGCGCGACTGGACCGCGCAATGAACAGCTACATGGCCGGCCCGCTAAGCGGCACCGCGAGCGCCGGCTACTGTACATAATATGACTATTTAATATTTACCGTTATAGGTATTGTGGGTGGAGGGCCTTCATCTGGTCTAGATTCAGGGCTGATCTTATCATCCGGATTCAACATATTTGTGCCGTTTCAGTCTTGCCTAAGTCAATAAATACATAATCAAGAAATTTTATTATAGACAGAACATTGACTAAACACTGACAAAAATCTACCACTAAGTTTTTTTTCACGTTCTTGTATTCCAGTTTTAAAAGAAAATCGGAAGGAGGTTGTGAGGTGGCCAGTATTTTTTGATTAGATGCACATACTAATATGTCATCTATGCCCTTACAAAGAGAGTATAATGAACATGAAACAATCATCAGAAAGAAATAAATGTTCATGAAAGCCCGCAACACACTGGCGCGGCCTGCGGTGGCGGTCAATAGTACCTAAATTTGACAGCTAATGAAAAGTTTACTGTTGTCCGCGCCAGTGTGATGCAGCTTTTAAGTGGGTAATAAACACAGACCATAAAGAAAGTATAAATATCCTCTATTTATCTAGTGTATGAACTTCTATTCAAAGAGAATATAACCACTACGTTTACGTGCTTCTATTTATATCTGACTTATATCTGACATTTGTCAAAAATGCTTTACAGTAAATTAACAAGATGAAGAAATAGAATAGACTTAATCAATAAATAATATCTGGGATACAATAATGATTATATGATTACACATTACACGATGGATCAAATTAAATTATACCTACATACAATTTACTGATGACTAATGGCTTTTCACTAAAAAATTCATTTATAATGAAATACCAAAACTTTTAGAACCTACAGCAACAGTTCTCAAGAGATGAAGAAAATGAATCAGTTACTTATGTTAAACTTGGATTTCGAGAAGATATAAGCAAAGTTTATGAAGAAAATACTAATATTAAAGAAATAATCCAAGCAGACAGATGGCTCAGGAAACAAGAATTCAATAAACTTTACGAGGAGTAATAATCAGTAACATTATATCTAAGTTGAACAGAAAACACAAATAAAAAGATGAAGAGCGTAACTTTAATCCTAACAACGTGTCCCTTTGACAAACCATTTGTAAAAACAGACTCAGGCAATAATATATATACAGTGAGAATTACTGAATTGAACCTGATACAATTGGATAGTGAGTTAGAAGAATACGCTAATGCAATGTTTAACAGTATCCCAGGTGGCAATCATAAAGAATTTCCAGAAGTGATAGACAAACATGAAACAATCAGCAGTGAAAAAGGGAATGATGATCAGAAAAATCCTAGTTTATCATCTTCTCAACTATTCATTAGTTGGTGGAAGAGTGTCGCTTCCAAGTTGCGTAATTCGTATTCGAAATTATTGGAAACAGGAATTACTCCTCCCATTCCTAATAGTGAAAAGAATAGTTGCACGACGAAATCAGAACCAGACCCTTGCCAACCAGATAAAGAAAACTTCGGGCCAAAATCTTATATCGTGAATTTCTGCCTTAACCATTGTCAACCTGGGAAAGCCAGAACTCGAAATCATGCAAGCACTTTGCGAAAGAAACGAGTAAATACTGAGCAAAAAACGAATGCAGGTGTAGACTATTCAAAACCCGAAAACCCCACGAAAGTTACATTTCCTGATCCAAAAAAGCCCAAATACGCCAAGCCGCACACATGTAAACAACAGAAGAAAGGAGTAAAGAAAACAAAACATTTAAAACATAAGGGTTTCCCATTTTACAACAGACTGAAGTATGATTATCCGTCGAAAAAATCTTATACAATTTGTAAAATTCAAGAAAAGATTTCATCCGTCCTGGCGAGATTTAAAAATAAAAGAAGACTACCCAAAAAGAGGTGCTTCTTAAAATCTTTCATATCGCGAAAATTGAGGACGTACAATAGTATGATATAAACATAATGAACTTAAGAATCATCTTATCATAATCATATGCCGAAAGACTAAGATAAACAAACGTAATGCAATGCGACATCAATACATTTATTTCAAGACAAAAATGCATAGGTATTGCTCTTGTGCAAAATAATTCCACGCCTATCGTAAAAGGAGGCTAAATGGGTCATGTGGCAGGCTAGGGTCAAAATACTCGGCTGACGACACGAAAGACGACCCCAATATTGGACTAGCCCTCGGTGGCGTGAGGATTGTTGTTGTGACTTCATATTTTAACCTAAGATCGAGTTCCCTACATGCTGACGAGTTTGGAATAGATTGAATATACATGCCGGAATTCAAAATAAAACTATGAAATACGGGTAATTCCCAGTGATCGTCATACAAAATTCGACACTGTCGGGTAATGGACTCTGATTTTTAGACAGATTTGACCAGGTTCGATTCTCGGCCGTGTATGAGGTTTTATAAAAATGATTAAATGGAGTTTTGTATTTTTATTATTACTGTTTTTGTTAATCCTAAGAGCAAACTTCCATATCTCTCACAGTTTCAGATGTTTGCTCGCTGTCCCGTTTGAATAATACACCCTGTATAACCAAAATTTCCCATGAAAATTAGAATGGAACGTATGTTGCTGCCTCATTCCGACTACTTATAGCATGTTGTTGTGATAAATTCCTAGGTGTTTACGCCTTAAAATAGCCTTATATGTATTAAAGTGTAGACGACACAAACTTGTCATAGTCATCGACTGACTATGTTTATTCACGTTCATTCTTAACCTTTTCACCGCTAGATGGTAAAGCAACTTGCCGTGCCACCTCACGCCACAAGGGTAAAAAAATAATGGATAAAGAAATAATGCCAACATGAAATTGGGCTATTTCAGAGTAGGTTTTCATAAATAAAAAAAATAAAAAAAATGTCGGCAAATGCCGTCTTTGGCGTCGGTGTCACGAATCGTCGATGACGTGATTTCACGTGTTTGGCGGTGAAAAGGTTAAACTAAGTTTTTACAAAAAATATATGAAAAGTAAAATAAAAAACCAATAAATGTGTTATGTCTTGTACACTATGTATTAAAAAAAAACATTATGGTGGTTCGACGACCATACAATACGTTTTAAGACATTCGCAGGCGAACGGCGTGGTATTCTAAGAAAATAATATTTGGCTTTCCATTTGCGCGAAATTCCCCATTTCTTAGAATAAACTTGTATATTAAACTAGAATAATTTGATGGTAGTGATTGTGAAATTAGTCGTCACGTGATTCTTTGGGAAAACGATTATTCTCAAATTATTATTGTCTATAAATACAAGTTTATTCTAGGAATTGGGGAATTTCGTGCAAATGGAATGCCAATAAGTATATGAAAGATTGTTACATATAAGTTTCTTAAAATATCACGACGTTAGCCTGCGAATGTCAAAACGAGGTTTTGTACGGTAAGCTAGGGTGCCGTCAGTAGTGTCCAGGAGTCTAGCCATCATTGACTTATCGAACGAACGAGCGATTCGTTCGCTTCAGATTGGGTCGAAAAACGTTTGCCCGGTATCCGTTGTCCCACTGTCCGGCTGTTTCCCTCTACAGGTCGCCTTTCTCACCTGATTCTCCGTGGGCTGTATAAATCGCGAGATTGTCTCTAAAAAATATGTTTAAAAAGGTTTTGCAATCAATTGCCATGGACAATTTTCGCGTGGGAGGCACCGTGCGGAGTCTCTAGTTGCTGTAAAATTCACCGGTATTTACGCCTCGCCGGTATTTACCGGTATACAAAACCTTTTATTGCGCGTATTCCAATTTGAAGAATTTCGCGTTTGTAACGGTGGCCACAGCCGGATGAAATTTCATGGGAGAGGGATGGCATTTGTGGCATGGGGACCAGAACGACAGGAGTTAGTAGCCCGATTAGGGCAAGATCTGTCACTGCCAGCTGTAGTGCGGGCTATGGTATCCGGCAAAATGGCGTGGAAGGCGATGCTGGACTTCTGCGAGGAAGTCATGGCCAAGAAGGAGGCGGCTGAGCGCGAGCGGGAAGTCTGTGCTGAGGCTCACCCAATGCGCCGCCGCAGAACCGGACGAAGGCGGGCAGCGCATAACAGGCGCCTACCGCCATAATGAAGACTCCGGGTGACAGACACGGGGGCGTCTGCCACCCATAAGAAACGGGTCCTCGAGGTGGAAAGCGTGTCGGATGTTCGTGCACGCTCCTTACGGTGATTTTCTGGGGGCGGGTACTTACCCCTCCCCCCTTGACGGGCCCCACATAGGGACAGCTGCCGGCGGAGTCGCGGAAGTGTGCGCAAGCGTTCCCGTGGCTTCGCCAAAGGGCAGCTGTCACGTTTACCGTGAATGTCCGAACCCTAGACTAATGGCAACTATAGTGAGTTATTTGTTGCCCTAATTTTACCTCATATCTATACAAATTACGTCACATAACTAGGTTCCTTAGGCGCGTTAGAACACCGTGGGGTTTTAGACGGTAGTCCAGGCGGTTCCCGGGAGTACGTCATACCCGTCCTGGTTCCCCAGCCAGGCGGGATGTGTAAAAGCATTTCCCCACGAAAAAAATATAAATTTGGGTAGCACAGGACGGTTCCACAACACTTCGGGAGCTCAAATACCGCGAGCCATCCGGTTGCCTCTCCGACATTGAATTACGCGCTTTAACTATTAAGCGGTGTTCGTTAAATCAATGTATCGGACGTCTGTCAAGTCAAGTAAGCAATCAATAGTCACAGTTTACCACAAAAAACACCAGCCATCAAGCGAAGCCACGAGCAAAAAATAGTAAATAAATAAATAGGTACACCGCATGCTTCAGCATGCTATTGAACAACTATAATGTAAATAACAGTATTAAAAGGCCCAACTTTTTCCGAGTACCAATTATCAATTTCAATCTTAAGATCTGCGGTACTGAGTTGACAATTCTTTCCACTTTCGAAAGTTCTTGTCGCATGATTTGACCGAGACCTTGGGCAAGGCTGATTTAGTTCTTGCAATCTCTTTTGTTACTTCACGGTCGAATATTATATAACTATAATGTATTATAACATCATGGCACGTGAAAAAAGTCAAGTTCGTTGAAGGTTTCATTTAAGTGGTAGTAAGAACTAGGGATGCCGCGGGTGCGATACTTAAACATGTGCTTATGCGGAAGCGAATGCAGATTTTGGGGCAAAACACTCAAAAACATAAATAAAAAATAAAAAAATAAAAAATAAACGTTTATTCAAAGAACTTTCTTACACCTAATAATCACAGAGTGGTTTGTTGGCAGACCAAACGACGTATTTGAGTATGTTCAATAATTCGTGCACCCAATTAGCGTGAGTTGTTAAGCAAAAATTAACTCGGTGTCAGTTTTGTAACGAAAATTAAGCATTCAAATCATGTGAACTTTTCTCACATTTAATTAACGTGTATAGGCATATCATTCATAATTTAAACATAAAAAGTTAGTTTTTATACAAACTGAATGCTTAATTGCCGTTACAAAACTGACACCGAGTAAATTTTTATTTAAGAATTCACGGTAATTGGGTGCACGAATTATTGAAAATGCCCATTTAGGGTCACACAGTAAAACCTTTATACTTTTGCTGGAAAAGGCACAACGAGCTGTCCTCAAGGTTATCCTTCGAAAACCCATTAGATATCCAACCCTGCGAGTGTACCGCGATATGAACATGCACACACACACATGCACACACACACTCACAGCAAGCATGTAGGTGTTTTAGTCTAGTATTCTGTAAGTTAATTAAGTCTTTTGTTAGATTTTAGTGTCCCTGATTTTCGTTGAACCATAATTTTCTCATTCATGGGAATAGTGCCTTACGAACTTTTCGCATCAATTATGTATACTCATATAATCCAATCTATGTTTTGGTTACCAACGAGACAGGCCAGTGATACCGCAACTGTAACCTTTTAAGGTACATGAATGTCACCATTTCTTAATGTATAATCTCTTTTTTTTTGTTTGCTCTTCCGTTGTATGTGTTGGTTTTTATGTACCATAGAGAATTTTGAACTTTTTTTTGAACTTTGAACAGTGCTCGAACACGTTGCGACTGACTTTACTTACAATCGTTGCAAACCTCGCGCATCACCGAGCGAATACGGCGAATTGTCAGATTGCAGAAACGAAATGAAGATTCTTATTGGCCAATGACGCAAATGGAACACGCGCGCGCGCGGTGTTGGCCTCTTTCTAGTCGCGAACTCTACATCCGCATCCCCAAAAACTCCGCGTCGATTTTCGCGGATGCGGAGGGGGATGCAGATGTTGAAAAACTTTTTAACTAAAAATTAAACCGCCGAAAAAAACTGAAATGCAAAAAATAATAAACCTTTCTTATTTAGTTTAATAACCAAGTTCTTCAATTAATCTAAGTGCACCTAAGTAACTTTGAGTCGGCGCCAAACAATCATATAAGTAATAAACCCTTTTCTATTAACCTTAATAACTAAGTTCTTAAATTAATCTAAGTGTACCCAAGTAATATTGAGTTGGCGCCGACTCAAAATTAATTAGGTACACTTAGATTAATTTAATAACTTACAGTTATTAAACTAAATAAGAAAGGTTTATTATTTTTTGCTTTTCAGTTTTTTTCGGCGGTTTAATTTTATTTTTCAATTTTCTGTGGCTTACTTTAGTTAATTACTAGTTACTTACATGCAATACTTTTGATTACCTACTCTGCATATGTGGTCATACATTTCAATCAGTAAGTGAACAATCAATCATCCCCTGTTTTCCAACCCTTAGGGTTGAATTTTTTATTTATACGGAACCAACTTCGCGGTATACTCTTTCTAATAAAAAAAGAATTATCAAAATTGGACTACTCTGTAAAAAGTTATGCGTGATCATACATAAAAAAAAATAAGCGTTGACTTGAGAACCTCCTCCGTTTTATTTGGCGGTTAAAAATGATGCGGGCATTCCGTGGAAGCGGATGCGAATTTCTGCAACATTATCCCCGGTGTGAACCACTGTAGCCGAGACCAAGCGGCGGTAGCGGTGAGGCACACGACAGTCAACTCGGGGGTTCAAATTCAAACCCCTGCTCCCACGTAGTTTTTTCAAAAACTTATGTAATATCTTGCGGCGCTACTATAGATTTGTATGATTTTTCGTTCTCTGGTGCGGATTGTTTATCTAGACCGAGTTCACTTCCATTTGTATTAATATCATTTGATTCTTCTTTAGCTCTTCGGCGAAAGAAATCATCGTAAGGAAACCGGTTTTATCCTAATAAGTGTAATAAGGTCTACTTTTCCCTCTTGGTTCTGACCCAGATGGCGGTCGCTCTCGTAAAACTAGTGCCTATGCCAAATCGTGGGATTTGGTGTCAATGCGGACCCTTCTTGGTACGAGCCGGGATTCGAACCCACGACCGCCGCGCCGCTTGACAACCGCATACCTGAACCACAAGGCTACCGTAGCATTTACATTGCATGTAAAATAAAAAATAAAACTGTTCTAGAATGTGCAACCAAAGCCCGTTCATTAGATACCCCACTTGGCCTAATAACTAGACTTTGAATTTTTGCCTCCTAATATCTGAATGATTGTATATTATATCATGAATTTTGTATATTATATCATGAATGTGCTGTATGTTCTAGAAAATCTTCCGCTAAAGATGGCTAAAGGTTACCTAATCACTGGCCTAAGATTTAAATGTAAACCAAACATTTAGGTACAAACAACTCCAAATTATCCATTTCTGTTGTTTCGAGATGTCAGGGTTACTGATACGTCGAAGTCCAGGTCATACAGACGGAACCCTGATGTTCGAGTCCAACAATATACCTTAAACTGGTCTCAATAAGGTTTAAAGTTGTCTATGCTGCTAAGATTAAAAAAACATGAGTTGCCCATCTTTTTCTTGAGTGATACAAATTATTAGCGAGGGCACTCACACATAAGTCATAACATAACGCACGACGGACCACAGTACCTAAATCAAATTAATTATGAAAGGAGTCACTGTTTTGCAAAGCTGAAAGAATTCCTTGTTGTAAATTGCTTATGATACAGATCAAAATTTATATTATCTTAATCTACTTTTAGGTGACCCCTTTTCCATGTGAAAATACTTTTAAGTAGTGCTAATATTATTATGTCATAAGGTTTCCTTTTCAATTGACGACTTGAACTGTTTTCCGAAAGAAAATGCACGAATCACTATAAAAATTCACCCAAATCGCTTCAAGGGTGTTTAAAATTCGAGGAGTTACTTCGATTTTTCCTGGGTCCTCCCTCCTCCTACTTAGGTACTCTACTAATAATAAAACTTCCGTTTATTTTATGGATGTGGGCTGGTGTCTGATCTGCAACTAATGTAAATGTCATGGTTTTGTATCTGAGGTAAATCAAATTAAAACAAAATACGGTTAAGTTGTAAATTAAATTAAAATAGATTATTTAAATATTTTAGAACCGGTATTGTATTTAGAACTTCAAGCGTATCGAGCATCTGTGTGTATTGTACATTCTCATTGTTTCTTATTTTTAATCGTTCTATAATGTAACTTAATGGATGACTGTTATAGGCTTTATTTTATGTAAGCATGAATATCATCATCATCATCATCATCATATCAGCCGATAGACGTCCACTGCTGGACATAGGCCTCCCTCAAAGAGTGCCAAAGTGACCGATCCCGCGCCACCCGCATCCAGCGGACTCCCGCAACCTTTACCAGCAGCATGAATATGTCTTAGTTATATTTATGGCTATTGTTATGCTGAATACCAATAAAAAAAAAAGACCGGGTTGCAATCCGGGCGTGCCGGCAGAAGTGAGAACTCAATGACATTGTAACAGTTTTTCGAGCAGGGGACCGATTTTTGACTTTCGAGCGCTCGACTTTTTCACTCGAAAACTGATAAAAAATATGAAATGCTATTTTGAAATAGCGATAGAAAATTCAAAAACTAGTGGTATTGACCACTCGTATTCAATTCTACCGGTAGAAAGTAAGTGCCCGCCATTTTGACACTACAAACGTATTTACTTTTATTTGATTTTCGAGCGCTCGAAAGTCAAAAATCGGTCCCCTGGTCACGTGTTTTGTCTTACGAGTTTTCAATCTGTCGAATCTTACGGTCCCTTGACCCGCGGCCAGGCCGCGCCAGTGTGAGGTCTCACAGACTGGAGCAGCCTGCGGTGGCGGTCAATAGTAAAATTGTCCGCCGCTGTCAAATGTTCTATTGTTCGCCACCGCGCCGCGCCAGTGTTACAGTCCTAAACAATATACATAGAACATTGACTTTGACTTTGACATTGAAGGAGTAGGTCGTGAATGACTTTTTGTCGGTGTAGCGGTATAAAAAACGTAGGAAGTTAGTAAACGTCAGCTCATGCAACATTGTATACACTGACCTAGCTACTATATCAGTTCCTTTGCTTATCTCAAACCTTGACCTCGCTACTCCGAGCCTCAATTTGGTTCAATACTTTCCTTCACAATTCACAATCGTATCTCATTGGCAAATAATGATTTGTATGTCTCCCGCTCACGGGGCAATGGTGTCCCGGACCTTTGGGAGCCTAATTAACAAATAAGTAAATAAATAAATAAAATAAAATAAAATAAATATATAAGGGGACAAACTTACACAAATCGACCTAGTGTCCCATAGTAAGCTCAGTAAGGCTTGTGTTATGGGTACTAGACGACGATATATATAATAGATATAAATACTTAAATACATAGAAAATATCCATGACTCAGAAACAAATATTCATGCTCATCACATAAATGTTTGCCCTTACCGGGATTCGAACCCAGGACCTCTTGCTTCGTAGGCAGGGTCACTACCAACTAGGCTATAAGTGCCAACACTAAGAGGCTACCCGCATCCAGCGGACTCCCGCTACCTTTACCAGGTCATCAGTCCACCTTGTGGGGGGCCTCCCCACGCCGCGCCTTCCGGTACGTAGTCACCACTCGAGAACCTTTCCGCCCCAACGGCCATCGGTTCTACGTGCTATGTGCCCGCGCACTGCCACTTAAGTTTAGCGATTCGGAGGGCGATGCGATCACGCAGAGAAACTCCCAACATGGCCGAACTCTTTGGCACTCTTTGGGGGAGGCTTATGTCCAGCAGTAGACGTCTTTTGGTTGTGATGATGATGATGCCTTAGATGCCATATCGACAGTTTAATGAAATGCAAGGGGTACACCGAGCGAATGCTTTTTCTGCCCGCGTCATGGGACGCACACAGGAATCACCGGTTAGTGCATAGGGATTCGCTGGTTGGTCTAAAAGTCTAAATGAACTAGGCTGTTGGATGATATAACGGACGCCTGCCTAGTAAAACTCTCCCACATTTTATCTCGCAGTATATTATTTACAGATTTTATATGTAGTTATTTAGTGTCTATGTAATTTGTTTTTAAGTGTTTTCAAATCGTGGCTGTAGGTATACCGAAGGGTCTTTGCCATACGCGCCTCACGTCAAATTCAACAAAATGGACGACTGACATGTTGCAGTTTTTATTACGATTTGTATTAATTTCATCTACCTAAAATTTTGTTTTCTCGCAAATTTGATGAAAAACATTGTGTATAACACGGACGTAAGAATATTGCAAACTCGAGTCATCAAAAGCCCACCGCTTTCGGCGTCGGGCTTCTGATAGGCTCTTGTTCGCAATATTCCACTTACGCCCCTCGTAAACAATGTACTATTTAATGTTGCAAGTTACAGTGTAAGGGATGAAACTATGAATGAAAGGCAACCTTACCTTACCTTGTCTTATCTTATTGCAATAGCACAGTCTACGAAGCCGCTCTTTGACCTTGAGTTCCTTTATACTTGAAACCATAATTGGGTGAATTGCAAAAAAATTGTACGTAACACAATGGAATATTCACAAAAATGTTACACAAAAACCAAGAAAGTTACACAAAGGAATTTATAAAGCCGCTTTCATATTAGAAGAAAAAAGTCCTAATTTCAAGAAATAATAAATGAACACCTACCACAGTTTTGAAATCAAAGGTTCGCTTCGCTTTCATATTTTTAGGGTTCCGTACCAAAAATGGTAACAAAGGAACCCTTATGGTGCGACTGCGTCCGTCTGTCTGTCTGTCACAAAGTGAAATATCTCACGAATTACTCAAGCTATCAACTTGAAACTTGTAATGGTTATAAATGAGAGTTATCCGCGTGCATGGAAAATGAAAAATTTAAATATACATTTACTTTTTCTATAAAACTTACGAATATGAGGGGGCAAAAAAAAATTCAACAATAGGTTCAAGTGGGGTATCATTCGAAAGGGCTTGAGTTGCACTTTTTGAAGCAGTTTTTTTTTCTACACTCGGAAAATTTTGATCTATGAAGGTAAATGTTAAAAAAACCCCGCCCCCCCCTTATCTCCGAAGTTATTCGAGCGAAAAATTTGAAATAATTACTTGCGATTAAGATAAACATATATATTACGGGAAGTATTATATGACCACTGAGTTTAAAATAACAATATGGACATTATCATAATATGAATTACAAATCAAGTCGGAATACAATGGTGTAAAGAATGATAAAATTAAAATAATTACGGGAAAAGTTTTTTTTTCTGTATCTAGCATATTTTTTGTTTTATTTTCAAAAATCATTTCCTAGTTAGATTTGCAATTTAATCAACTTTATAAGTTTTTTTTGTTTTGAAATTTCTATAAAACTATAAATAGAAGTACTCTCTATCAAATAAAACAATAATAATTAAATTAAATTAAATAAATTTTTATTTCAGATTATATCCATATAGTGTTAGTAGGCCTTAATCTAAGTTGGTTAGTCTGTGCATAGACACGAACTTAAATCTACTTATCTCTAAATTGTGCAACCGCTCTTATTTGGCTGACCCAGTACATCAAAATAGGGCAGTCATATTTGTCAGCAATGACACCCAGGATGCCGTTGGAGCTTCCTCTGAGCCTGCTCAGCAGCGAGGCGATCTTCTTCCGCATAATTGCCTGGAAACTGTCCGTGCGGGCCTCCGCGAACATGAGCGAGGCACTACACCACCTTGGCAGTCCCAACAGCATCCTGAACGCATTGTTGTACTGAACGCGCAGGGCGTTATAGGCTTTTTTAGTGTACCTTACCCACAGGCTGCTCGAGTAGAAAGATTGGCAGTAGGCCTTAAACAGTGTGATTTTAACATCAGTGGAACATCGAGCAAACCTGCGGGCAATCATATTATCGAGATCAGTTCACATGATAAACAATAATCGCTAAAAGACCAACAAACATACTAAGCCGATTACCCTTGCACGTTAGTACCAAATAGGGCCGATAGATGGCGCTGAATCCATTCGCGCTGTTAAGATTTTTCTAGAATTAATGGGGTTGGGATTGGGACGCGTATATTTATTTTCAATAGCAGGTCAAAAAAAGATCGCGATTCAATTGTCTTGGTGTAAAAGTTACTCGTTGTTTGAAATTGAATTCTATAGTGTTGGGTTAAAATAAGTAATTTAACAAATATATTGGGACTTTTACTTTACCTTGAGTTAATTGTTAGTTTGCACGGAACCCTCGGTGCGCGAGTCAGACTCGCACTTGACCGGTTTTTTTATTCATTTCAAGAAATTATCATATATAGTATCCCACGTAAAAAAGAGGCCATGTCTCGAAACTCTTTCGTCGTAAAAGGTTGTGAGATATTTCGTGGTACCAAGTCTCAGGCATTCTTATTAACCTTTGTTTGCTGGCTTACTGCAACTTGACAATCACACAAGTTTACTGCATTTATGTTTTTTTGCATACCTAAAACTACACGTAGCATTGTGTGATTGCGAAATCACAAAATTTTGTTTAGTTAGCAGGTAAGGATGAGTAAGAATGGGGAGGGGAGGCCTATTGATGAGGTACGACATTTACAGCCGACGTCAAAGATATGTATATCAAAATATTTCGCCTTATCAAGAAGCAATAAGTGTAAAAATATGTCTATCTTTTTTTTTACGCTAAATTGCTACATTTGTATTGTGCAAATCATTGTCTGTATTTCGCGCCATGAACACTCGCTGCACGAGTCGCCCGTCATTATCGTGCGCGGCCGTAAATTGAAACATAATCTACACTGCTGTGCGTATTCCGCTACCGACAAACATTCAAAAATATTTATAATTAAGTTATTACAGAAAACAAAACACTATCCTGAGTTAGATACTAAAGTTGGGACGATTGGGTTTCTTTTGTGTGGCTTAGACAGTACTTTATTATATATTCGATTATATATACTAAATTAATTAAAAAAAAAGGTTAATTTTAATGTTTTCAAATTATAAAATATAGTACTAATCCACCAAGATGAACGAACCCTAATGTTGGTTTTTGTGTGAAACGTTACACAATGTTACACAAACGAAGCCAAAATCAATGCCGTACACTGTTCTAACACGTGTAGCAGAAATAATTAATGGAATTCAAGTACTCCCAAATGCTTAACTGTTTACCCACTATTTTCGTCATTCAACTAAGTAAACATTTAAGTGGGTACACTACATAAATACGAAAAACTAAATTCCGATAGTCGAAATCACGAATTTCATAATACCGATTTTCATAATTCCGAATGTTTTAAAACTCCTAATATTAGTATTCCGATTCTTCATAAATACGATTTTCATAAATCCGACATTTCATAAAGTCTAACGGTTACAACTCCGATTATCAAAATTCCGAATTTCAAGACCCCGAATAATTAGAAGTCCGACGGAATAATAATCCGAAATATCAAAAATCCGAATTCCGATTATTAAAATACCGATTTTCAAAAATCCGAATATCAATACACCGACCAATTATAAACCCGAATAAACAAAAATCCGAAAAATCTGAATTACGAATTCCTGTTACTAATAATTATCAAATTAATCATTAAAACAACGCCCAACGTCTAAGATCACTCACGCAGCTAACACACACGAATTAAGTACCTAAGGTCCGCATTTTAAACGGCTGGAGTGGCATAGCAAATCACATGAATACACAATTAATCGACATCATTCATAAGGAACAAGTTAACCATTTATGGGAAGATGGGTAGATGGAAAACGAATTACAAGCATTTCCTATACAGAATATTGTGAGCTAATTGTGTACAACATCATGTGTATTATCCTCGTAAATATATAATAAAAAGAAGATTATAAAAAAATAGAATGTTGGGCGTATAAAGGCAGACTTACATGCCAATTATTTTAACCTAACCTAACCGCCAGCGGGTCGACGTCACCCCGCTTCGCGGGGTGCCTATTTCCGCTCTAAGGGACACAAGCTAACCCTAACCTAACCTACTAATAATACCATTGTTACGACTATTTGTTGTTTTTTTTACTGCGAGGGGCTTCGGAGAAAAGGCAGAACCCTATTCTCTACGGGAAATAAAAATCATATTTTCCGATTTTTATTTCCCGTTTTACACGCGATAAGACCGCCTGTTGTCTACCATTGTTTATGTTTAATTTACCTCTATTTTTCTATTTTACTTTTACTATGTCTGGTGAACAATAAAGAATATTTGTATTGTATTGTAGTTTCAAAAATCCGAATTTCATAATTCCTAAGAAATAAAATTCCGAATATTGAAAACACGAAGTTCATTATCCCGAATATCAGATATCCGAATTAGTAACGAAATTTCGGAAATTTGATAATCGGAGGAGGATTTAAATAAAGTTACTACGTCAATTAAGACTAAAACTGACACAACGTTATATACAATAACAGAGATAAAGCAATTACTAAAAACAATAAAATCTAAACATTCGACTGATTATTATGATATGCCTGCAGACCTTATGAAAAAACTTCCTGACAATGTTTTGGATATATTTTGTGCTCTCCTCAATCAGTGTTCAATTTTCGGTATTTATCCTAGCTCACTGAAAATCGTCAAGGTTAGCCCAATCTACAAGGGTAAGGGGTCGAAAGAGGAAATTGGAAATTATAGACCAATATCGCTAGTACCAGCGCTGTCTAAAGTTGTTGAGTTAGGGCTCTGTAATAGGTTGCTTACATACTTTGAAGGCAACAATCTACTGCACGACCATCAATATGCATACCGTCAGGGTAGATCGACTATTGATGCTGCTCGTGCAGTCCACCAGCGTCTCTTGCATTATCTTGATTGTAAAAAACATGTTGCAGCTGTCTTCTGTGACCTGTCGCGAGCATTTGACTGTGTTGATCACGGTCTGCTAGTTATGAAGTTACAGAGATACGGAGTACACGGGAGCTTATTAAATTTCATTGAGTCTTTTCTAAAAAATAGAGAGCAGGTGGTATCGGTTGATGGTGGCGTTACCAGATCGGGGGTGAGGACTCTGGATGACTGCGCCGTACCTCAGGGCTCTGCGGCTGGAAATCTCCTATTCCTTATTATGGTTAACGATCTAATCAATATTTTTCAACATGGTGATTTTATAATGTTTGCTGACGACGGCTGTGCTGTTGTCTCGGGTGATACTTTCTCTGACCTAAAAGTAAATGTTACAAATAGAATAATAAAGTTGACTGATTGGTTTAAAGTAAATGGTTTCCAGATAAATCTCGGCAAAACACTAGTGATACACTTTTGGTTAAAAGGAAAGTACCCAACCCCCTTGGAAATTGTAATTGACAATATAAAAATTCCTCAAGTTCATGACACGCGTTTCTTAGGTTTTCAGTTCGATGCGGGTCTAAAATGGGACAAGCACATAGATTTACTCACCGGTAGGCTTGCGCAGGCATCATTCGCACTGTCACGGCTTTCCCCTGTCCTTTCGCAAGAAAATATCCGAGTGGCATACTATGCTTACATAAACTCCATCATTGTGTACGGTATTGACTTATGGGGCCTTGCTGCAGACAGGGACAGGGTATTTGTTCTTCAAAAAAGGGCTGTTAGGATTTTGGCTGGAGTGCCTCCATTTTCTCCTACTAGAGAGCACTTCAAAAAACTAAAAATTTTAACGGTGCCGAGCCTCTACATCTTGGAAGTCGCAAAATTTATGTGGAAACACAAGGACGACTACAAAATGCGTCGTCCAGATCAACGAAAAAATGGTCGCGACATGAAACCCGTGCAAGCCCGATTGACGCGAACATCAAATTCATTGTGGGTAGTAGGTGTTAAAATTTATAACAAATTGAGCCCGGAAGTCAAAGAGGCTCCTTCTTATGAGCTGTATGTTAAAAAGCTGAAGCAGTTTTTAATGGATAATGTTTTTTACAGTGTTGACGATTTTTGTAAATATAGGAAATTAGTATAGGCACATTTTAATTAATATTATTATTCAGGTATGTTATTAATATTGTATTATTCAAATTTTAAATTGTAATTAATGTTTTGTATAATTATTGTTTTACTTCTTGTTGACTTGTGCTGTTATTAGGCATTAAATGATTTGAATTGAATTGAATTGAATTGTTATAAAAATCGGAAAAACAAACTATCGACATTATGAAATTCGGTAAAATGAAATTCGTGTTTTTTAGTAATCGTAATTATAAGTCTTAGGAATTATGAATTTCGGAGTTTTGAAAATCGGAATTAGCAAATTCGGAATTAAATATTTCGGAGTATTTGGGTGCTCCCCATTTAAGTAGAAGACAATTAAATTACCTGTTTTAAGCATAACACAATATATCTTGAAATTTGCGAAAAAATCCTCCGAAGCACTGTTTAGTGTCACTGCACAAAAACTAATATGGCTACCGGCGCGAGCGATTCCTTTGGCAGTTCGCTTTGAGTTGCCAGTTTTAAAAACGTTGCGGATGCGTTCATTGCTACGTCAAAATGCGAAATATCGCGTTACACAGCTGACGTCACACAAAAGAACGAAATCCTTCCCCGAACTTTGATTTAAGATATTGATATAAAATATTTGTTCTAGAGACCTGAAAAACAACTCCCTTGATGTTTTACGTGGTATTAAACGGACCACAAGCAAATTTCTTGGCCAGAGCTGTTTAAAGCAAAGTTATGATTTTTTGTTTACTGTGTGTTACACAAAAGACAGGTATATTTTGTATGGGAGCAGAAATCATTTTTTTTATCTTAATGCATTTAAAAATATTTTTATCATAGTTTTAATATAAAACTGTGCAAATCCTATTAAACTATGAACAAGACCACGTGAAATCATATGTGGAATACATGTTACTTGAATACTTATTTTTTATAGAATTTTGAAGTATGAGGACATTTTCCAATTTTGGAATGTACAATTTTTTTGCAATTCACCCAATTAGCTTCCAAATAATTTACTTTAAAAACAAAGTTTTAACCGACTTCAATTTAGTACTCCGCCAAGCCACTAGAACATTTCCTATTTATTTTACAATTTACCACATGAACTGATTTCCGATAGCAAATGCGTTGATTACCTATAGAAAAAAACCGAATCGCTGTATGTGGGCCGATAATATTTGAGGACTTCCATCGATTCCCCAAGATCATTACCAATGGCACTTCATTAGTTCCTATTTCAACGGAATCTTATCAGAACCTGTGACGTACTTTTGCACTTTTAAGAGGGCGCGCTCCGCGAAATCGGAGTTCTTAGATTGAATATTTACCTATGACAAACTAAAGCGAATGCCAGGAAAATGAACATACAGAAACTACATCATATTTGCAATCTATTTGTCTGAAAAAAACCATACAAAACCAAAATTGCCTCGATAGAAAACAATCGCCAAAACATGTCTTATTTTTACCTAATTTCAATTGTGTGCCGTTCCCGTGCATATAATTTACGTAAAAATTTAGTGTATAATAAATAGCTCTTGATATTGCCTAGTGATTTGACGAGCGGCGTTTTTTTATGTAGTCCCTTTTCAGACTTATTGAGGTATAACGTATTTGGCGTATAGGTTTTTTTTTTATTTAGCGCGATACTGTTTCTCCCGTCGCGTGTTTCGTGCAGTTTGGTATATCTTCTGTTGCCGTTCGCGGGCGGAGTCAATCGCAATCGCTCCGCTGAGACGAGAGGACTACGTTCTGTGCTCTCACGACAGCACGGTGAACATAATTATTTCAATAATATTGTGACCCAGTATATTCGTCCAGTGAATGAATGTATCATTACATTCCAGTAGATATTTTGGTACATTTTGAAATAATATATTTAAAAGTCGACCTTAACATGTAGACCTTAAAGTTCAAAATACAACCATAAGATTACGCAGCGATCGGCCGGCGACCGGCTTCTTAGAATAATTTGTGCAGTACATGCAAAACTACACGAACATTTTTTCTGTCGAGCGTGTATTTACTTTATGAAAGATTATCACTATCACTACAACATAGTACTCGTATAAAACAAAGTCGCTTCCCGCTGTCTGCCCCTATGAATGCGTAGATCTTTAAAACTACGCAACGGATTTAGATGCAGTTTTTTTTTAACAGATAGAGTGATTCAAGAGGAAGGTTTATATGAATAATATAATTTAATATAGTATCCGAGCGAAGCCAGGGCGGATCGCTAGTTGCGAATAAATCCGGTTAATTTCAAAATCGATGTCCTCTGTCCTCTCGGTCTCTAAATACGAATTCGAAGTCGGAAATAATTCAAAAAGTGGTCGCATTATTTTAATTTTTGAAATATTTGTTGTAAATTACGATGCGCGTTTTTTTTTAAAGAACAACATACGTTTTCAGGCTTTTCGAGAAATGATGTCCATTTTGAATTCCAAGATGGCGGACATTGTTTTTCGAATTTAAACTTTCGTGAGACATGTTGAAATAATACTAATACAAGGTTCAACTCACGTATTAAATGTCACTACGGGCGACATGTTTCGAACTCTGCGGGGGTTCATCAGGATGAGTGTTTTCGCGGCGGTTTCGCTTGAATCTTGTCGTGATTCAAGCGACACCGCCGCGAAAGCATTCATCCTGAAAAAGAACTCCCGAAGATTTCGAAACATGTCATTATTGACATTGTTTTTCTTTAAAGTCATCACGAGTGTCGCTTTTAGGGTTATCGAGGGTGCAGATTCCAACAATTATTGCCTGCGAACTTGGTCATTTTTAGGGTTCCGTAGCCAAATGGCAAAAAACGGAACCCTTATAGATTCGTCATGTCTGTCTGTCTGTCTGTCTGTCTGTCTGTCTGTCCATCAGTATGTCACAGGCATTTCACTCTACAACCATAAGGTGTATTTGAATAAAAAATTGAGGATAGGGTGTATTTTGTTAACCGCTACATAGTTTTGTAATGAAATTACTAAAAAAGATTTTTTTTAGGGGTGCACCCCATACATAAAACTGAAAGTCATAAAATATTTTTTCATTGCAAGCCCACTTGTGGTACATCAATCGACAGGCCTTTCAAAATAAATATAAGGTTTGTAAGCAATTTTTTTGATTAAGTGAATAGAGTCGGAGATAATCGCCCCGAAAGTGACTAAAATTGTGTCCCCCCCCCTCTAATTTTTGAACCGTGTATTTTAAAAATATGAAAAAAATCATGCTCATAGGGATTATAAAATTCTACCAGCGAAATTTGTTTTCAACAAGATCGGTTCAAAGGTTTTCGAGATATTTATAAAAAACTGCGTTGCTTAAAGAAAAGGACGTAAGTGCCATAAGTATTCAGTAACGATATGACCTTTTTCATGTCAGACCCATCATACCCCTAGCAATACCCCTGAGCGTAGGGTGGGACTGAACCATACCACCGTAGTGCTGTGCACTATATTATGTTTTATAATATCTATCCCAAAAGTCCTATTACCGTTATCAGTATCACGCAGTGTAGTTGAAAAAGTTAGACTACCGTTATCTGTACGAGTAGGTAACTTTTGATTTAGTATACTTGTATAGAACTAGATGCACAATGTCAAACAAATATGCCAAGAAATGTGCCCCAGAACATGAACGAAGAATACTCTGGACAGGCTATGGTAATAATAATACCACGTGCGAGCGAGCTGGTAGCATACAAATCTCTATAAGTGTGACAGAAAGGGGAATATCATTCATTGTCATTGTCATAGTTCCACTTTTTTTTTATTTGCCACAACTGATTTCGTATGAAGTTGTGCCACACAAACCATTACCCGTCCCGTAGTAAGTTGTTTATGACAAGTATCAGCCATTTTAGGACCGGTTCTTAATATAGCTGCATAAGAGCTTTTCCGTCCCTCCCCGTGGCAACACGTACAGCCCGTCAATAGTATTCTAGGTTCATGGCCCCAGAATGGCAGCTCTAGCTACATTTCAGTAGTTGCTAATAGCGTTAACTTATAACCTGCATCAAGATATATGTTTCATAAAAAAAGAACTCAGTGTTTTAGACCTTAAGCACCATATTAGCAAACCAACATCGAAAAATTAAATACTTTTTAGTTTATTGTGACATATGATGTGACTTGACTGCTCACGTCAAAACTTTAGCGTTTAGCGAATGAATGGTCGCGTTATAAATTTTATTTATTTCAACAGAAAGCACAAATACATCTGGTTTCTTTATTTTACAAGTGGGGAATAAACAGTTTCGAATATTTGTACAAATATCAAAACAATTGTTGAGATTTCCGTAAGTACATATAGTACAGCTGACAGAGTCCATACAAAGAAATCATTTTAGTTTCCTTGAAATAGATTCAGTTTGTTAAATAATTGTATTTTCGACCTGCCTTTACTTTAAATACTTTCTTTTTTGCGATGTAATGTAAGCGTACAGTCAAGTAGCGATCAGCTGTCGATTTTATTAAATCGGTCCTGGGTTTTGAACGTCACTCTCATGATCACCCGACATCTATAAATCGAGTATTACGAGATATAAGGTCAAAAATGAATGATGATGAAAATTGGCAACAATTAGCGCATTTCCAAATGATGTGTTGGGATTGTAGTATAGAATTTAAGTATAGTTCATTAATGCTATTAATTACCTTTTGCAAGGTCATGTTTGTCTGTCTGTCTGTCTGTCCGTCCGTATGTCACAGGCATTTTACTCGAAAAAAGGTGTATTTGAATAAAATTTTGAGGATACGTGTATTTTGTTAACCGCTACATAGTTATGTAATGAAATTACAAAAAAAGTTTTTTTTTAGGCGTGCACTCCATACCTCAAACAAAAAAATTGCATGCCCACGTGTGGCACATCAATCGATAGGCCTTCCAAAATAAATATAAGGTTTCTCAGCAAATTTTTTGATTAAGTGAATAGAGTCGGAGATAATCGCCCCGAAAGTCACTAAAATTGTGTCCCCCTCCCCTCTAACTTTTGAACCGTGTATTTCAGAAATATGAAAAAGATCATGCAAATTGTTTTGAACAAGATCGGTTCAAAGGTTTTCGAGATATTTCTAAAAACCGCCTTACTTAAAGAAAAGGATGTAAGTGCCATATGATTTCAGTAAGGATACGACCTTTTCAATAGGCACGGAACCCTTGTTGTGCGTGGTCTGACACGCACTTGGCCGCTTTTTATTATATTAAAAAAAGTGAACACAATTAAGCAGTTTTTCTTTAGTACCTACCAGTATGTTCAAAATTGATAACTAAAGGGCCAGAGCGTCTCCATTGTCTCCAAGCAGGAATCCGAGATCAGAATTGAAAAATTTGGCCGCAACACTGTGGCCTGAAAATCTGACTTTCATAGACATGATCGAAGGTTTCATAATATATAACAGTTTTTTTTTTGCTACTTATAAATTCACAATTAAATCCACGTATTCAATGACATGACAGGCGACATGTTTCGAACTCTTCGGGAGTTCTTCTTCAGGATGAGTGTTTTCGATGATTGTTTTGAAGAAGAACTCCCGAAGAGTTCGAAACATGTCGCCTGTCGTTGTTTTATTAGTAGTATTATAGACATGTCTCACAAAAGTTTTAATTCGATTATGGCTTTTTTTTGCTTTAGGTTTTTACTAGCCATTGTAACCCTTACGTGATTTAGTAAATAAAAAACCGGCCAAGTGCGAGTCGGACTCGCGCACGAAGGGTTCCATACCATTATCTATAAAACAATAAAAAAAAAAATTGTATTGGAGCCCCTTTTAAATATTTATTTTATTTTGTTTTTTAGTATTTGTTGTTATAGCGGCAACAGAAATACATCATCTGTGAAAATTTCAACTATCTAGCTATCACGGTTCTTGAGTTACAGCCTGATGACAGACAGACAGACGGGACAGAGAAGTCTTAGTAATAGGGTCCCGTTTTTACCTTTTGGGTAAGGAACCCTAAAAAACGGAAGGTCATATTTCAGTTATAGCTCTCGAAACTCTGACTTAATAGCGAAAATAATATCTTCAAATATAGGTACAGATTTTGTCTTGCTTCCCACTTTTTATAATAGGGATGATGACTAAATTTTTTTATGATGTCATTTGAACCAGTTTTTGGACAGGAACAAATGTTTGTATTGGAAGAACTACAATTAAAGAACATAAATACCCAAAAATTTGAGACAAAGATTGACCTCGCTGGCGGCAGCGCAAAACGCTTAATACTGAAAGACAGACAGGCGTGACGTCACAGCCGACATTTGTTAATACAAAGTACCTACATGTATCGTCGTATGGAAAATCAGGTTCTTAAATTGTTGTTTCATTCGCGGAATACTGCGTTTAAGTACATAATTGTTGTACAATTTTGTTTCTATAAAAGCCTAAGGATTCTATTGGTACCTTTAAATTTACTCTTGTACAATAATAAAAAAAAAAACTAAACTTTCAAGGTTCATATCTTTTTACGATTTTAATTATATTTTATTATTTATACTTTATTACGGTAATTTGATGGTTTACTATACATTTAGCATCACTACGTCATCAATTTGAACATGAGTCATCATGCCTATTATTCATAGGTATTCATCATGTTTCATCTGACTGTCGGGGCATATACTATGCGAGAAGGAGCGGGGCAGCAATAGACGCATCAGCGCGGCAGGTGCGGGACGCGCGGGTGATTTCTGATTTTTTCCTGGCGGTACGCCCCCTCTTAAGTACATAATTGAGGAATTCTATAAGTCATCTGTGGTCTTTATCATCAATTCCTCGCCACCTAATTTATGATTCCGGATGTTAATACACGAGTTATAATAGCAAATACCAAAATCACTACACGCGTGCCTAATGAAATTGAGGAGTTCCCTCAATTCCTCATGGATCCCACCATCAAACTGAATTTTGAAAAAAATGGGACCCACCTGGAAGTATATATACAAACGAACAAAAAAATATTTTCGAATCGGCTAATCAATGACGGAGTTCTGAGGTAACAAACAGTGAAAAAAAAAATACAGCCGAATTGAGAACCTCCTCCTTTATTTTTGATTTCGGTTAAAAACTAACCTTCCCATCTATCATTTGGAAGAGTGTAATTTTGACAGTGTCGCTTTTTTTAATTTTAATGGGAATTTTACGGTTAGTTTTTGGAATCTAATTATGGTTTCAAGTAGGTACTTATAGGATAGAGATGTTATGCGGAATGCGGTCCAAGAAATCTTCAACATACGCCTGTAACACCACAACGTCAACGGGTCGATTTTTCGGCGGTCTTGCAAGCACAGGGACCAAGTTTCAGCTCCGTTGAGAAAATAAACGTACCTACAATCACTATCACTGCATAGTATTAAAACAAAGTCGCTTACGCTGTCTGTCCCTATGTATGCTTAGATCTTTAAAACGACGCATCGGATTTTGATGCGGTTTTTATTTCAGAGTGATTCAAGAGGAAGGTTTATACCTATGTATAACATAGTGTAAAACAAAGTCGCGCCCCGCTGTCTGTCCCTATGTATGCTTAGATCTTTAAAACTACGCATCGGATTTTGATGCGGTTTTTATTTCAGATATAGTGATTCAAGAGGAAGGTTTATACCTATGTATAACATAGTATAAAACAAAGTCGCTTCCCGCTGTCTGTCCCTATGTATGCTTAGATCTTTAAAACTACGCAACGGATTGTTATGCGGTTTTTTTAATAGATAGAGTGATTCAAGAAGAAGGTTCATATGTAATATAGTACCCGTGCGAAGCCGGGCGGGTCGCTAGTAGGTATGTTATATAAGCGGGTGAAGCAAGGGAGCTAGTATCATAATGAAATAATTGAGCAATACTATACAGAGTAATTGTTAGGTAAATAAAATATCGGTATATCTTAATAGTTAAACCAATAAGGAGTCCGTGGTGGTCTCATAATTGGAGCAAATTGGTATTAGACAATTAAACAAATATAATTTGTACGTCTTAGGCCATTAATGTTGCATTGTGTAACATTAAATCCGTTTGTGAAATGTGTTGCGTAATGTTTTGAGGTTATAAAGAGTTTAAATAATTTACTTTAAAAACAAAGTTTTAACCCACTTCAATTTAGGTAGTACTCCGCCAAGCCACCAGAACATGTCCACATTTATTTTCCAATTTACCACATGAACTGATTTCAGAGAGGCAATGCGTTGATTATTAAAGAAAAAAACCAATCGCTGTATTTGGCTCCATCAATTCCACTCCACCAAATTTATGGTTTCTGGGTGTAAATACACGAGTTATAATTTATAATAGAACCAAAATCGCAACACGATTTCCCACGATTCCTCATGGATCACATCACTCAACAGATTTTTCCTAAAAAATGGGACCCACCGGGAAGCATATACTTTCAAAAAATTATAATGGAAGGAGGAATCGGCTCATCAATGACGGAGTTCTGAGGTAACAAACACTGAATAAATAAAATGTTTAAAAAAACAACCGATTTGAGAATCTCCTCCTTTTTTTTAAGTCGGTTAAAAGTCGTATGTCGTCTCTGTAGTTAAGGGCTTATGCGCCATACCAGTGATCGCCTGATCGCCCATACAAGCCGAAGCCTAAAATAGTCTATAGTTAGGTATTAATATTATAGTCGAAACTCAATCATAACATTTTGTGTTCCGGGTTGAAATTTTTCACAAGCCGCCACTGATACCGACCTACACAGGGTGTAATCGATATTTTAATAAATGAGAACGTATAAACTTAATATTTTGGATAAATCTAGTTCTTCAAAAAATATATATGTGATTTTACTTATTGGGTAACGTACCTTCATTCGATATACATATTTTTTGGGGGACAATCTGACACACAAATCGAAATAGTCCCAAACTAAGCAAAGCTAAATATATATAAATAAATACTAAAATACACGAAAGCATCCATTACTGAGGAACAGATATTCGTGCTCGTCACACAAATGAATGCCCTTACCGGGATTTGAACCCGGGACCTCCGGCCTCGTAGGCAGGGCCAGTACCAACAAGGCTAAAGCGGTCGTCGGTTATTTTAGTATATAATAGTAATTTGATAATTTAATCATACTATTATCACTGCTGATCTGAGGTTTAGGGATCATATAAACAAAATGTGTAAGAAAGCATACATAATTCTTGGATTTGTACTTCGTAGTTCAAAGGAGTTTATAGATCAATAGTTGCTTTGTACTTACAACGCTCTGGTCCGAAGTAGCCTCGAGTGCAACTCAGTCACCTGGGCTCCACATGAAAATAAATATCAACTTATGGTGGAGCGTATACAAAATAAATTTATTCGTTTTTTGTATTGGAAGACGTATAGCGTCTATCCGTTCTACCCCCTCATGTATCCAACTCTGCTTGTCTTGGGTATGGTGGGGTACAACGAGCTGCGGGTGCGCAGAGAGCTGTGTCTGGCAACGTACATATTTAAAATAATGAATGGTCATATATGCAACAGCCAGGTGTTGAGTTGTGTGAGTCTGAGTGTCCCTGACAGGTACGCATGGCGTCGTCGCCGGCCGCAGCTGCTGGCCACGCCGCGCGGGCGCACCAACCTGCTCGGTGTGTCGCCGCTGACCCGCGCCTTGTGCACCCTCAACTTAATAGCAGATAACATAGACCTGTTTTCGTGTTCTCTGAATGAATTCACAAAGTCGGCATTGTTCATAATTTATGTTATAATACGTAGATATAAATAGGAAACAGAAATGTACAAATAGTTACACTATTGTCTAGGTTAGTAGTACCTGTAAAGATAGTTGTAAGTGTGGAAAAAAAAAATGTTCAGAGTCCTTACTCCTACTGACAAGCGTATTTTGCAAAATGCTCTCTTTTTCGTTACGACGTAACTATTCGTTTTTATTCAAACGGATATAAGTACTTGAATAATCATTTCTTAAACTAGGGACTAAAAAAAGTTCATTTTCTCTTTCTAAACCTAAACTATGAGTTTTCTTGTGTCTTTTTCAAATTTTCCAGTGAGAAATGTCGTTTCGGTTTTCAATTTTGCAGTAAACAAGAATCATTTGGTACATGAATGGTTACAATTCAATTCACTACATCTTGTCCGAGGGGGCTGAAATGATCGAAAATCAAGGATCCTTTTTAAACTTACTTGAACTACACTTCCTCCTATCTGAATCCTAGTTCAGACCCTCATAAAATTGTATACCTTAATGTAATATTTTAGTATTAAGCCATTATTTCTGTAAAATACGTTTTTAATAATAAATGAAATGAATGAAATGAATGAACTTGCTCTGTAGGTACGTGGTGTTGTGGTCCTGGTGGTGAGGGTCGCCAGAGCTCCCGGGGATGTACCTACAGTGTTGAGAGTGATGGACCCATGTTCGTCTCTAGCTATCGCGAATCCCCAAATCAATAAAGGTACGGACAGACGTGCTCATTACTAGCACGAAAGCATGCCACTATTGAGCAATTTTGCTCATTATTAGCACGTGTGTAACAACATTGCTAGTAATGAGAATGCTTTTTAGAGCGTGCTCAAAAATCAACCGACTTTTGATTTTCGTGTATGCTACCTGAAGCGCGGGTGGGAGGGGGCGTGCTCCGAGCGCGTCTGAACTGAACAGTCCGTACGTTTGCTTTGAGCATGCTTATTTATGAGTATATGCTTAAAACAACCATGCTTATTGGTGGCAAATCTGAACAGTTGATGCTAATTTTAAGCAAGCTTATAAGCATGCTTTTTTTTGAGCACGTCTGTCTGTATTTTAAAGGGCCGGCAACGCGCTTGCGATTCTTATTGTCTATCACAGGCTACGGTAATCGCTTACCATGAGGTGGGCCATACACTTGCTTGCCACCTATAAAAACAGCCTAGAAAAGAACACTAGTCTGTTTTCCAGGTGGTGCTGGGTTTATCGGTGCTCTAAGTTTGCCAAGCGACTGGTCATTGTGCAAGTCCCCAACCCGCACTAGCACAGATTATACAGGCTGTAACACAAATAAGGTGTGAAGCGATCAAAGCCATAACTTCGTGTTCTGATGCGCGCACGAAGGAATCCGTACCATTATGTATAGCGGCAACAAAAATACATCATCTGCTTCGTTCCTCCCTCCTCAAATCCTTCGTGCGCGAGTCCGACTCGCACTTGGCCAGTTTTTAGTATTTGTAGTTATAGCGGCGACATAAATACATCATCTGTGAAAATGTCAACTGTCTATCACGGTTCATGAGAAGTACAGCCTGATGAGAAACGGGCAGACAGACAGACAAACGGACGGATAGCGGAGTCTTAGTAATAGGGTCCCGTTTTACCCTTTGGGTACGGAACCCTAAAAATGTACGTAGGTATATCCTGACTGCCGTTTTGATTTGCTAAACCCCGTGCTGATGCAAAATCTGCACTCGTTTTCAAGGTAGGTACTGTAAATAGGTCTGAATAAAATACCCAATAATATTTACAAACATTTATTAACCGTTTATTTATATAAGACAAAAATATCACCTCCTTTCACAATTTCTAATACAAGAAGGCACCTATAGCTGAAACGAAGTAAGCCAAAACAACTATCATTCTCTGTAGTTATTGAACTCGGACAGATATTTTTTCTTTAAATATTTCTATCCTTAGATTCGTCGGGCGAATAGGCTGGTTTCTTCATCCGTATTTCATTACTTCACAAGTGTTTTTTTTAAGCAAGCTCTTTATATAATACACATCAATGGCTATTACATTTGCATAAACTTATAAGAGTCTTACTGTTACTTCATAGTGCCAAATATTTTAATGTTTCAATGATTTCTGGCGGATTTGATTGAGATTATATAATGTGGCTGAGTTTTTATAAAATTGTCATTGGAATAAGAGTCTTCTACCTTTGCGGGTAGAGATGCTTTTTAATCGACTATTTTGATGCAACTAGGCGAACTCAAATGATCTCACTATAACTTATTTGACTTGTTAGAAACTAGCCTTTTTTATAGTTTACTGTAATATTGATTTCAGTTGAATTATTCAAAAATCTGGCCGTACATTTAATACAGTTTATTTAATACAATAGTCTTTTTTTGACATTAAGGCACATTACATTTTTGTTTAAATTTTGGCTGCAGACATTGATGAACAAATTAGTCACTTGTTTAACCAATCTAAATAATTAATAATTCTATTTATTTAATTAATTCAGTATTTAATTTATTTCGTGCTGCCTTAGATTTTTAAATGTAATTTACCGAATGAAGTATTTAAAAGCTGGACAATAATGAATAAATACAAATTTAGTTTAATTTAACAATTTTGGATATAACATCAATTGTTAAATTTAATTAACTATAGTATTTATTTAATCCAAAGTAATTAAGAACTGAATATTATAATAAGACTAGTAGGTAATATTTTACTATTATTATCATTAAGAATGGAAGATTACTTCGTACAAAAAGGACTATTATTAAGCACCTTTACTGGAACTATTGATTTGTATAAATTACAGGCACATTGTATTATTATAATAGCTATTTTACTGGTAATATAGATCTTAGTTAATAATTAATTTACATTATTCGATTATTGATTGTATAATATTATGGCAGCGACAGTATGACTTGTATTATTAAACATTTATATTTAACAACTGGGTTGTAAAGCTAGTGAATAATATAACTGCACTGTATATTATGATTAATAATTATTATTTACGTATTTTATTCTTGATTACGCACATAAAGTGTGAATTGTTGTTTGAAGCCAATGCATTATTTGATAAATAAGGGAATTCCAATGTATTAATAATTAATACTTACGTTGGATTATATTGGGAGAACATACGAACTGCACATAAACTAAAGTAATAAACTAAACCTCATTCTTAATTACACTTTGGTAATAATTACCTAACAATAAAACACTAATATGCTTAATTAAACGTGAGAAGGACGACTTCTTTAATATTTCGACTGTCTCGGAAGTAATATAACTAATTGTTAAAAGAAGATTAAATAAGAAGTCGAAAGGTATATCTAATTGCAAATTGTGTACCTACTGAACGTATATAATTAAAAATAATATTTACATTGATTGTACAACATTGTACTTATAATAATTGTAATAAACATGCTATAAAGCTCGCCTTTATTTTCACTTTGTTTAACTTAATTTTATCCTGCTAATTTTTAAGTATCTCTGCTATCATTTTTTACAAAAAAATATGTTATAAACTTATACATTATAGTGCTTGGGTATACATGTGATCGTTTTGGCTACCTTGACCATAATTGCTACTTTGGTTTGGTTGGCAAAAAACTTTGACAAAAAATACCACCTACTTTTTCTTTTGTTTATTCAGTTCGTTTTGTGTTACGAATTTAACGGCATTAATGGACTAGGTAGCCGAAACGTCATTAAATCCTTCACTTTTGTACAACTGTCTTTGAACAAGTTATTCAAATGGTTCTAAAACTTTTTTGCTACGGACCTTTTTTGAGGAAAAATAAGAAGTTTCATTTGTGGAAGCCAATGATATCGAAAGTAAAGATACGCTATACGCTTGACATACTGTGGACACACTGTGACAGCTGAAGACTAAGGCACGGTGGCCCGCAATAGCCAGTGTCGGACCACCGCATTGGACGAATTACTCGCGCGCGTTGGGCCTATCTTTACGAAGTAATATATATATATATATTTATGGTCGAAGCTCAATTTCGTGTATGACACCAAACTTGTCGTGTTTGCCTGTTGGCTTGATTTTTAGATGCCTCAGTGGTCCGTCACAACTTTAGGAATACCGGAAGTAGTTAAATACGAAAATGCACAAAAATACCAAAAGCTCGAATACAAAAGACGCCGAAACAGAAATAAAAAATGCGCTGTACAAAAAATTATACAAAAATATTTTTTGTACATTTCAGACAGTAAAAAATATAAATAGTACAGAAGCGCTATAATTTTAGCTGTTGTAAGGTAAACAATCCTATTCTTGATAGTTTTTTGAAATCATAAATACATTGACATCATTGAAGTTTGGTGCGTATGACATTTGTCATTTCAGTAGGTATAAGTATACTCTTTTTTTTTTTTTTTAATGGGGTTGGCAACTGTCAAATGTTTGACTAGATGGCGCCATCATAGGTTTTACCTAATCACTAGCCCTTTTCTATGGGATTTGGATTAAACGGCTTGATTCTAAACAAGGAAATTCTGAAAAAAAAACAAGTATTTGACAGTTTTGTAGGACTGACAGGTAAAACCTATGCTGGCGCCATCTGCAAATACCTTCGCCCGGCCAACCCCATTGTACGCAACAAGCTTCGATGAAAAAAATGTCATAGACGAATAATTTAAGACTGCCAGTGACGTTCAAAGGCACATTCCTTCGATATAAACATTGTGTTTTAGATGGCGCCACCATACCGAGGTTTCTGTTAACAAGGTTGTCAGCTATCTATAAAAGATTTCTCATCGAGTTCATAGATGGCAGTCTTGATTTATTTACCGATGGAAGACCATCTACATCTTGGGTACCATCTTGTTGCCAATACCTTGTACTCCTAGTGGTACATATGGTGGGACCCATAGTGGTAACTAATAGTGGTCCCATCAAAAATGGATTGGTTACCGTGCAACGATCTACGACAAATACTATAGGGGCTAATAAATAAGTTAGTTTACATCATTCGCACGAGAAGATACATGAGTACTGTCGAGATGAGTGCTGTCGTCGGATGATGCGCATGGGCGGCACCGTAAGCCCCAACTAAAAAAAAAACGGTAAAAATGTCATTTTTGGTATAACTTTTATCAGCCCAAAGTCAACGAGGTTGCGTCTGTTAAGTCCTGAATTCCCATGACCACCTTCTGTCTCTATCATAAGATCAGCTCGATCATAGCGTTCATCGTATCATAGCTAGTCCTAGCGTTATTCCCGGGGGTCCGCTTTGACACCTAATCCCAAGATTTGCCATAGGCACTAGTTTTACGAAAGCGACTGCCATCTGACCTTCCAACCCAGAGGGTAAACTAGACCTTATTGGGATTAGACCGGTTTCCTCACGATGTTTTCCTTCACCGAAAAGCTAACGGTAAATATTCTGTACATAAGTTCCGAAAAACTCATTGGTACGAGCCGGGATTCGAACTCGCGACCGCCGCTTAGTAGCCGCATGCCTGAACCACTAGGCTACCGTAGCTCAAGATCAGCTCGATATTGAATTGCCATGCAAACTATACTCAAACCCAATATTTCGCTGTCGTCCACGTTAATCCTAGCCTGATCCCCCTGGGGAAAAAACGGTTAGGTTGTTAGGTGAACTGCGACCCTACAGCGCGCGAGCCGAGCGAGCGAAGCGAGCGTGACGCGGCATTAGCGTCCGGCGAAGCGCCATAACCGAATATTATATTTTTTTCCTAGTTGAATAAAAAATAATTGCCGCTAATTCCCCTGGGTGATTGGAGTCAAGTGATTAACGTGGATAGAGTGAATATTTCAGCTGTAACGGTTGAAGATATCTACTTGAAAATTTAGTTGTAAGATTCCTTCCGAAGAAACATAATTACATACATTGCAAGTTAAATAAAAAAAATGTGACCATGTGACCCACTGTAATTGAGCATGGCATGCGACTTTCAATGACATCCAGTCGTGGGTTCGTACACCGATTCGTAACTACCCACTGGGTTTTACCTAAAAACTCATGTCATCATCATCATTTATATCAGCCGATCAGTCCACCGTTGGACATAGGCCTCCCCCAAAAACGCATATTTCGATATTTCGTACATATCCGTACACTAGCTTCCATACAACTTTGTCTGCGTCCCGGGATAAAAGCGACCCTTTATTTTAATCCAGCCTTGGAAAAAAAGGCTATAAAGATCTTCGTGCAAAGTTTCATCCAAATCGGTTGAGCGTGATTGAGTATGTCATACATTTGAACATCCAAACATCCAAATTTTCGAATGTTAATAGAATAACGATAGCATTTGCGTGACGGAAAACAGCGTGAGGAAACCGGTTTTCCCTCTGGGTCGGATAGCAGTCACAGTCGCCGGGTTCTTTTAGGATGCAACCGGGATAATCGTTAATCTACCTCTTTTGGGAACACTAGTGTAAGTTTATGTATGTAAATATTGTAAATAGACTTTGGAACTTTGTTTTACACAACTAACGTCTTATTTTAATTTTAAAAAAATACATCCAAATCGAAAACCTCATCCTTTGTTTGAAGCCGGTTGAAAACAATTAACAAACAAATGCATATCGGTTTAAGACACAAATATAAAGGACAAAATAAATGAATTAAAACTCACCATTAGGCCGACTCGCCTCTTCTGCAACTAAAATAAAAAGAAATAAACTAAATAAAACAAACTGAAAGAACAAAATTGACACAAAAAAGGATGTAAAAAAAGAAGTAACTAAACAAATGTATACAGCAATCGTAATTTTTGTAGCATTTCACAGCATGGTTGTGTTACGCATAGACAAGGGTCAATTTTCAAACGAGCTGTTTTTGCTGTCCCACGGCCATAATTTCAAGTCAGACTAACATGGAGTATTGATTCATATATATTTGTATTCCTTGTGTTATAAAGTACTTAAAATATATATAACAATACCTTAAATATTCATTGATTCTGAAAAAAAATGTATTTGAAATCGTAAAACAGCGAAATCTACCGCTTTTTTGCGTGTCCCACTTGCGGTTTAGCTCAAACAAAAATTCATAACTATAGACTACGGCAACGTATAAATAAACAACTTGTACTGTTATAAAGAAGATTTATTAGCGTATTCGTTTTTATATCTTGCAAATTTAATGCGTGAATAATTAAAACCAGTGAAGTATTTTTGTAGTTGTCCCACGCAAGACCCATTTATTAGGACTCAAGCTCAAAACCCTTAAAATCTGTTTTTTTATCATCCCACCGTTACATTTACTTTACGATACGATAGACAGGTTAGTTGGGCTTAAACCAGCAACGGGAGTGGACGCAGAGCCGGTATTTTCGAAGGAGGAAACAGGTTTTCTTGATACGATGTATTTTGGTACGGCTATCACGACATTTGTATGGGCGTTAATTTATTAATATACGATTGAAATAAAAATGTGTCTTTCATAACAAAGGTTAGCAATATGGGGTAAGAGTTTCGTGTTTAACTAATTAGTGAATTCAATTTATAGTATACGTAGGATCGCCAAAAAACATTCATGTTGACATTTGTATGGCGACATTTGTACGGCTTTATTGGTCATACAAATGTCGAACGTGGCATACACATGTCGATCCAAAACATAATCTAAGTGATTTTTATTATTTTGGAATATAGTCACAGAATAAGTAATAGTACAATATAACGACCATCACAAACCATAAAGCGGAGTATCGAAATAGTGACTTTTTTATTGTACAAATATTTTAAGCTGTTTCAACAATTGTATGGCAAAATCGACATTTTCATGGCACTCGTCGACATTTTTATGCCGCTATCGACATTTATATGGCAGAATCGACATTTGTATGGCATTATATCGACTTTTGTATAGCGCTGTCGACATTTGTATGGCGCTGACGACATTGGTATGGCACGGTGATTTTAAAGCATCAATATCTAGCTAACCATTAGAAGCACAGTGGTGCCTCATGCACCATATTTTTTCATTTTAAAAACCCTACCTCTCGCTGTCGGTACGAATCTAATATTCTAAAAAATAAAAAAAACCATACAAATGTCGAAAAAACGTCTTGTTCAAAAATTGACCCACAAAATCAATTTAAACAGTATTAATGATCATTAATAACGTTATTAACGATAGTAAAACATTAACATTAAATTAGATAAAGGAATTATGATGTGCCGGGTTAGAATTTCACCACCACCTTTCTTCCCGTGGGTGTCGTAAAAGTTGACTAATGGAGCAGGGTTGGAGTGTGTTGTGGGCGGTGGGCTAGCAACCTATGACCTAGACAGTCTTAAGCCAGCATCACACTGGCACGGCCAGCCGCGGCGATCAATAGTAAACATGTCATTAGCTGCCAAATTTACTATTAACCGCCACCACAGGCCGCGCCAGTGTGATACAGGCCTTATCAAACCGCGATTTTAGTGTCGCTGACAGTTTTGCCATATAACATTTAGGCACTTGTCCCACCAAGAGCGAGGAAGCGATTAGCTATCAGCGATTTTCTCGCCCAAGAAACGAACAAAAGATAATCGCTCCCGTGTAAATAAAAGAGAGAGAGATATTTATAGCTCATCGCTGGCTGTTCACACTGCCGTCTAGTACCTACTCTCTCTTCACTAGTTGATCGCAGCGATAAAAGCTATCAACGATAAAACTCGCCCAGCCCTACTCAGCGATGAACGTCTGGCGATCGGCACGGCTATCACGCGACGGCGCGCGAGCTCTCTCGATTTTTCTCGCACTATACGTCTCTTACTTATTAGAACACTTAGAACAAGAGAGTGCGAGAAAAATCGAGAGTATGTCACGGCCGTCCCATGATAGCCGTGCAGAGCGATCATTCTACCGTACACCTGAGCGAGTGGTGCAAGTAATCGCCCGTCGCACTCGAACACTCGCTTGTAGCCGAGCGACAAAACTATCGAAACTACACACTCGCTTCTCGCCGGTCGCTCTCTCGTTTCTAGTTTCTAGTTCTACTCGTTTATCGCTCGTCGCCGGCGCTGGGACAAGTGCCTCATTGCCGACCGTAATTTTCTGTACACAGTCATCATGATTATACTCCTTGAGAAAATCAGCTTAATCGGTCACCGGGACGTGGGTCAAATTTAACTTGCAAAACTTGTTCCTCACTAACAAACTGACAAATTAACATGTCAAGTTAAATAAAACAAGCTTGTAATAAAATAATAAATAAAAATTGATAGCTAGGCCATTTTACGGAAAGTTGTTCGTTCGACTTTTTGTTTCATTTTGATATAATCGGGTTTTTTCTACTCAGAATCGAGAACACTTTCGAACCTAATAGGAGAAAAAAATTGTCCAAAATCTTACATATAATTTTCTTACTTAAAATTGTCCAAAAGCTTGGTATGGAAACGGTAACGGAATGGAATAAAAAATCTAGGGACTTTGTTTTGCTCCTATAGGTTCGAAAGTGCTTTCGATTCTGAGTAGAAAAAACTTAATCAAAACCAACAACTTTCCGTGAAATGGCTCAGCCATTCCAATGCCAATGTAATCGCGGTTATGTAATAAAAGCCATTTCTAATACGTATAAAGAGCTCAACACTTACCTTGTTCAAAAATAATCTGGTCAATGTTTTCACCGACACCCTTCGTGTTTTCCACCTTCACAAAGACGCCGTAGTTTCCAGTTTTCACCAGAGACGAGTCCACGAAGTATGTCAGATCGTACTCGTGTGTCTTGTGTTCGGGCACAGGCACTGGTAGGATGGTGACGGTGCCCTGGAAAACACATTATCATCATCATTAGGATCGTAACAAGTCTTGGTAAATTTCACACAGAGGGTAGTAGAGTCACCTATGTGTTTTTGTGAATAAACGACTGACGATTAAATGATTTATTTCTTTAAATTTCTTATAATTATCTTGCAAGTAAATATCAAGCTTCTGACATGCCAGTTTTCTGTTATTTATTTAATAAATTACATAATAGGCTTACACAGTAATACTATGTTGGGACTTAATAATTTACTTTAAAAACAAAGTTTTAACCGACTTCAATTTAAGTACCCCGCCAAGCCACGAAAATATTACCACATTTATTTACAATTTACCACATGTACTGATTTCCGATAGCAAATGCGTTGATTACTATAGAAAAAAACCAAATCGCTGTATGTGGGCCGATAATATATGAGGACTTCCATCGATTCCCCAAGATCATCACCAATGGCACTTCATTAGTTCCTATTTCAACGGAAACTTATCAGAACATACTTTTGCACTTTTAAGTACATAATTGAGGAATTCGAGAAGTTATCTGTGGTCTTCATCATCAATTCCTCGCCACCAAATTTATGATTTTCGGATGTATATACACGAGTTATAATAGAAATTACCAAAATTACTACACGCGTGCCTAAAAAAATTGAGGAGTTCCCTCAATTCCTCATGGATCCCATCATCTAACAGATTTTTTTTTTAAATGGGACCCACCTGGAAGCATATACATACAAACAAAAAAAAAACTCGCAATGACGGAGTTCTGAGGTAACAAACATAGAAAAAAAAAAACAAAAAAATATACAACCGAATTGAGAACTCCTCCTTCTGTTTGAAGTCGGTTAAAAATAACATAAATATATGACAGTTATACCAATACATTAGATGAACAAATAAAAAGTAGCACTAATTACACTTATTTTAGCAAGCAGGTTTGTTATCTTCACACAAAAATGTCAAGCTTTCACCAACCACAGATGCAATTGTGTTCGCTTTGGTTCGCTTAGTATACGACAATCACTTTGCACGATCAAATACGGCCTTTGGTCTACTGTGAGCCATAATTTGCAATAAAAAAAAAATTAGATGACAAAATATAACGCTCACAACGTAACATTTGATGGTGTTCCTATACTCCAATAATTTATTCATTCAATCCTAAAAACTAAACTAGCCAACGACTCCATTTACTCTTTCACTTCAACACTCACTTCATCAAATCTACTTAATATCATAATATCTCATAATAATAAAATAAATAAATTGATTCAAAGAGATTACACAGTATAACAGATTCATAAAGAAAAAAAACTCTTAAGATTGTGGCCCTGATTGTAATAGGAACTCCGGAATCGCTTATCCGACGATGAGGTTTCTTTAGTTAACAACACTATTAAATCTGCATAATTTTCAACATCACATTTAAAGTGTCACCTAAATACCTACGTACCCTGTATATGGACACTGATTAAAACGTCACCCTGTATATAAAACTGAAAATATAAAATAACACGTGTTACACTATACTTTTGATATCCTTTCCCTATAGGTAACAAACAGCGTCATTGACCATAACCACCAGTAATTGATATGATTAAAAACCTATTTAAACTAAATATTTGGAGTGGTTTGTTAATATGGAAGGTTTTTTACCGTTTACGTTTAAGTACCTAGGTAGACAATTGATTTTTTTACATTATGAATTTAATTGGCATAATCATTAAGATAAATTAGAAATGCAAATTATTATACCACACCACTTAATTCCACAATCGGTTTTTTACGGATATTTTCCTCTACGTAAATTTAGGACATCATATTCTAGTACATAGTTTAACTTATTTCTCTTATACATATTATTGCGTTTCAAAATAGGTTTTTTTGAAATCGCATGACAATTAACGCACGTTTTTTCTAATATTGGTACAGTACGCTTACCATGAGTTTGACAATGACGGCTTTCGCTAACAACTATCGAGTTTTCTATCTGTGCATCTCTATTGCACTTTGACAGTACGAGCGGGATGCACAGCTAGAAAACTCGATACTCGTTAGCGTAAGCCGTCATTGTCAAACAAAGCGTACATGGGCTAATTGTGAGCCTGGTGGATACTAGAATGGTCATCACTCATCAGGTATGACGACAAGCTCTGAATATGGTGAATAAGGAGCCCCCAACCAAGCAGCAAAGCGTCACCAGGATGTAGTGGACAATTTTACGGCCAGATGGCATGTTGATTGCCATGTTGGAGCCGATTTTCAGCAAACTGTGTGACATGGCGAATAAATGCTGCCAGGAAATAAGCATGGCAGCAGCAGTATTAGCATTAGCAAAATGTCGAAGAAGAGACTTCTCGCAGAACTTTCGACTGGACTTTGAGGAGCAGGTCGCTAACTATCAAATTACGGGGCAGGAACCTGTGGCCCTCGTACACGAATTGCTGGTAGAACCGACAATGGGGGAGAATTCAAAAGTTCTCTAATAACGTACTATTATATTAGAGTACGCTGGGCGGCTAGGGACCATCCAGGGTGGCTCAAGCACCGCTTAATCTATATGTATATGTCGAGGTGTGGGCATATCCTGGGTTCTAGGGCATTGATAGAAAACGATGGAACTATGTTTACAAACTTTACTAAGGACTTTTCTACAGCATAGTTACGAATTCATGTGCAGTAGGTACAGTGAACTGGCAATTTCGGTTCTCCTATTCCGTCACACCATTCTCTCGACACGATAAATTCTCCATCCAGGGGAGCGTCCACCTCCTGTCAGGCTTTTTACTCAATTATAGTGAACACCACCGTCCGTTGTTCTGTTTCTAATTCAAATAATACTCGTTATTGCCCTCTGTTGGCGCACGGCGGAACTAATGAGCTCCCGACTTTGCCCAAACATGGCCCAGACAAATATGTCCTCGTTCGCATGTATTTCAACATTTGTATATTTACAGTGAAGTACATTATGACCGAAGTCACGATGAATTTAATAGAGGGCGCTGAATGAAACTTCTCCTCTCCGACATATATTTATACGCATCTGTGTCCTTCCTAAAATTTAACCTCAGCGGGGAAACCCCCTTCCCCAAATGGAATCACACCCTTCCCAAACCTAAACCTAGATCGGCCCAGAATTGAGGAGCCCTGCCTAGCAATATAGGTGTTTTGGTTGATGAAATTGTGACTTACGTTCTCCAAATCGACGAGTTGGATCTCGATGCTCTTAAGCGGCTGGTGCGAGTGCACGGTCCAGGCGAGCTTCTGTCCGTCAGACTCCAGACCCTCGACCACGGGTCTCTCAACCAGCACGGTGGACCGCTTGTGGGTACCGAATGCGTTTTCGGCCTGGGAAGAAAGGTTTAGTTTAAGGTGACGGGTAGGGCAAGCCCCTCCATACGAATGTTGTGCAAGTTTTTCGTCATTTGTGTTTGCGCTATAAATATAATGTTTTGTCTGTATACTTCTTTTTCTGTTAGCTATTTACTGATGTTACTATTTTGAGTTTGTATTATTTTCAATTTATTTTTTATTTTTTAAAATCTAACAAAATTTTAACATCATGCCCTGCGTAAATTCAATATGAACTAGCAAAAGAAAACAAATATTGTCTAGTGCCAAAACCGGCGAAAAGAAACTTGCACAACGTTTGTATGGAGAATGCCAAGGTGTACCCGTCCCCTTAACATAAGATGCTTAACACTCGCAAAAAAAGTTCTCAGCTAACTGGATACGTTAACTTACAGTACAATCAATCTTGAAATGATCTGATGGACGTGTGACGATGGGTGGGAAAAATAGGATTTGTAACACTAGAAATTTTTGAATGTGTAGGTACGTATTGTAATAGGTATTAATATTTTTCTCCCAGGTTGAAACACTTTGAATATTGGAGGGCTTTCATTGTAAGATTGGTGCCGCTACATTGTTATTATTTTATTATTATTACTTCGTGGTCCATACACCTAATGCTTCATTAGCGAAAAAAGTATATTTGGTCACTGTTCAGTACTTTGAAGGACAATTTCTCCCAACAGGTTGAGTTTGGGCAGCTATTTAAGACTACTCTATGACATATATAAAAATAAATCAAATCGGAGTCGGACAGTTGGGTACCTTTCCTTGTAATGCCTGCTACACACGACAACGATTTATCGTAGCGATTTGACTGCGCAGTCCGTTTGTGCAGTTTTATCGATCGTGTGTATGACAAATCGTTTCAGATTATCGTTACGATTTGTCATACACACGATCGATAAAACTGCGCAAACGGACTGCGCAGTCAAATCGCTACGATAAATCGTTGTGGTGTGTAGCAGGCATTAGTGACTTACCTGGCTTTTTTTTTCCCCACATTTCTTCTAAAGTTGGGCCCCGAAGGGGCCCTCAACTAATTGTGACTTACCTGGCAAATGTAAGCGCCGAAGTCAGCGTCCGACTGGGGGACCACTGTGAGGTTAGAGTGGGGGCCCTGCGTGGTGTAGAGGGACGAGGGGAGGGGCTGGTCGCCCTTGTACCACGTGATGGTGACGCTGCGAACGAAAGAGAACCGTGTGTAGCATATGATAAAGATGATATTAGACCCTTTGGTATGGATATAGTTTGAAACCCAAGGAATAATAAGGGATCATATTTATCCCAGAAGCGAAACCTATAAACCTAGAATATAATTATTATGCTGAAGCCATCGACATCAAAATCAATGTGATTTGTTAAGATTTGTGAAAACCGTTTTCTCAAATTTCATCAAAAAAATACCTATTGTCAGCCGCAAGCTGCTAGCTATACTGCAAACTTATTTATTCTTCTCTCTTAAAAAGGCGATTAACAATAATACGCAGAGGAAGTCGCGGGCAATAGCTAGTTCCTAATATTTAGAAGTATATTAATTCTGATACACTTATTGCTAAACATTACGCGTCAGGCACTCGCCTATTTATACAAACTTCTAGTCTAGATAAACCGAAATGGCAGGCCGTCCATTTCGTACGCCTTTAGAATTATAATCGTCCATTTCTGGAGCGGCCGGAAAAATAAGGATTGCCGGCCAAGTAGATATAGAGCGAGTAGCGAGGCCGAATGGGGATACGAGGCTGGCAATCCCTAGTTCCGGCCAAGTGTAATAGCGCTTTTCTCAAAATATGCAATGAAAATAAAAAACCATAAGGGATCGTCCTAATACAACGCGATTAAGCGATTATCGCAAATTCGCGCTAATTTTACTCGTGCGAACGCGCTCGAATATGTGTACTAAAATTCGCGCGAACTTGTATTAGCCATTCGTGTGGCATCCGCCATTTAGCACATTTCTGCACATGTGGCAAATTCCCGTTGCTGCCAGCAACTAAGGTGCGCGACGTTGGATATACCATTGCCAAACTCAAGTGGAGCTGGGCAGGACACCTTGCCAGGCAGAATGATGGCAGGTGGACCAAAAAGGTATCAGATTGGTGGCCACTTATAGGCAGAAGGAGCGTCGGCCGTCCAACAGCTCGATGGGCGGACGATATTAGGAAGATAGCGGGTCACTTCTGGATAAGATTGCTCAGGATGGGGACGGGTGGCGTACTCGAAGAGAGGCCTATGCTCAGCAGTGGGCGATTACGGGCTGAAAATGATGATGACGATGATGCAAGCAAAAAAAAAACACCGCATCTGGCAGTCTCCCGCTGCGGGATGCTTAGGTACTCTGTTTTGATGTGAATTTGAGTGCTTAAAACTGGTTTTGCACTGCTCTTGATCATAGAACAAAGACAGGCTACAGTTGGTCAGTATCGTCAAAACAGTTTTGGGTATTTTCATAGAAACTTCATTCTTCCGTGTTCACTAGCGCGGTGGTGTTTACTTGCGCATAACGACTGTGTTTTTTATTAGTTTTCGACTGTCAAATGGTTTTTTTAGTCTGTTTTTAAATAGTGTATATTATTGTAAATAAAACGCAAATTTGAACGAAAAATTGTGTTATTTAAAAATTCTGGAAGTGTTTATATCGAAAATTGGGAAAATTTCTTTATCTCTATCGACGTGGAATTTTATTTTATTTTTACACCTAAAAACATAATATCTGTATAGAATCTGACAGTATATTTTACCGTGATTAAAAAAATATACCATATGTGCATAAGTGTCATGCAAAAAAGCAGTTTATTTGCAGTTTTTCTAAAAAGCATATGCTAGAATGAAGGGCCCGCTGAACCTCTGCCAGATGTGCCAAAATGTGCAAAATGGAGGCTGCCAGAAGTGGTAATTTTTTCGTTGTCCCGATGCGGGAATTTGCCACGTGAAGGGTTAGGAACTTAGGACGATATCTAGGATTTATGAAATGGCTGAACGCCGTGATGTTGTATCACCAATTTAAGATGAAACAAAAGACGATCACTTTGCAGGCTTTCAATTTTATGTGAAATTTCACTATGGGCTCCTCGTCTCGACGCATCTGAAACGTACTTCGCAGCCTTTGCATGTTAGAGAAAAAGCATTTTATGAGAGAAAAATTCGTTACAAAACATATGAAACACCAAAAATACTAACGGTCCCTCCTCGTGCACCGAACACTGCATGAAGGCTTCTATACCGATTGCAGAGTTGATCACGGTCTTCCGTAGATGGTGTTTTTCTGTAACAGACGTTAAAAACAGGTTAAAATAAAACTACACACACATACATAGAAGACCTTTTTAGCCTAGTTGGTAGTGACCCTGCCTACGAAGCAAGAGGTCCTGGGTTCGAATCCCGGTAAAGGCATTTGCTTGTGTGATGAGCACGAACATTTGTTCCTGAGTCATGGATTTTTTTTTTTGTATTTAAGTATTTATTTATCTACCTCTATATGAGTATGTTTATTGTCGTCTAGTACCGCATTCGATTAGGTCCAAAAGTGTATACATCTCTTTGTCCTCGACTGTACAAGCATTGCTTAGCTTGTGTAAGATTGTCCCCAAATACATTCACGCCCCTGTTCTAAGGGGGTAAGCAGACCACATTCCATTTAATTTACAGCCTCGCGTCTGTGCATTGGGGGTTTAAAAATGGAGCCAATGTGAAATCGCGAAATATGTCATCTCGCTCATATGTTGAGCATCCCAACTGGGGTAACCTACACCTTACAGAAGTCCGCAGCCATAATGACGTCACTACTTGCTCTGTAGGTATGTAGTGTTGTGTTCGTGGTGGTAAGGTTACCAGAGCTCCCGAGGCTGTGTGTGTTGTGTTGAGAGGGATCCGCGTGCTTCTCTAGCTATCAACGACGAAACACAAATCAATGAAGGGTCGGCAACGGGCTTGTGATTCTTCTGGATCGCAAGCGTCCATAGGCTCCACTTATATGCCACCATCATAATAATAATTCATAATTCATTCAATTCGTAGTAGTAATATAGCTCATTGAGTAAGAGGTAAATAAGTTGTATAGTAATTCTGCTGCAATTCTCGGTAGCAGACGTCGTATTCATCATCATTTATTTAAGAGCTTGGCTCTTGTCCTTGGAGTAATTTCCATTTTGTTCTATTCTCTGCCTTTTCCTTCAACTCTCTATAAGATTCAACTCGTCGTATTATATTTGGGATAAATGAATGTCAAAAAAAGTGAATTAAATCCTTTAGCTATTATCCTTTAGCTTTAGCTATTGTCTGAGTACCAATTCTTCCAAGTTGTCATGGAAGTAGTCAACATATATACGTATGGTGGAGGTGCGGGGCGTGGTAGTCAACATATATATGGTGGAGGTGTGAGTAGTCAATATGTCATATATGGTGGAGGTGCGGGTAGTCAACATGTCATATATGGTGGAGGTGCGAGTAGTCAACATGTCATATATGGTGTAGATGCGGGTAGTCAACATGTCATATATGGTGGAGATGCGGGTAGTCAACATGTCATATATGGTGGAGATGCGGGTAGTCAACATGTCATATATGGTGGAGGTGCGAGGTAGTCAACATATCATATATGGGGGAGGTGCAGGATAGTCAACATATCATATTTGATGGAGGTGCGGGATAGTCAACATGTCATATATGGTGTAGATGCGGGTAGTCAACATGTCATATATGGCGGAGATGCGGGTAGTCAACATGTCATATATGGTGGAGATGCGGGTAGTCAACATGTCATATATGGTGGAGGTGCGAGGTAGTCAACATATCATATATGGTGGAGGTGCAGGATAGTCAACATATCATATATGGTGGAGATGCGGGTAGTCAACATGTCATATATGGTGGAGGTGCGAGGTAGTCAACATGTCATATATGGTGGAGGTGCGAGGTAGTCAACATATCATATATGGTGGAGGTGCAGGGTAGTCAAAATATCATATATGGTGGAGGTGCGGGGTAGTCAACATAACAAACTAACAACACCTGGAATAATGACCACGACTGTGTCAAGAGTGAATCGAAGAAGATGTACGTACTCTGAACGGCAATGTCAATCGCCTTCGTATCCGCAATCTTGTTGGCCATCGCGTAGCACAGGTACCTTCCGGAATCCTTCTCTTTCACGCCTGTGATGGTTATAGACGTCCCCTCGCCTAGCCTCTCGTTCTGTAAGGAAAGACAACCTTTGTTCAGTACATGACTATATGTATAGCCGAATCCACAGATATAGATACTTCACGCAAATGCATGTACCTACTTCGCGTGTCCGAATTCGGTCTCCGAGTTGGCACTCCGACTTACATTCCGCGAAAATGCCTTATTGCAGAATCGATTTTGCGCGGACAACGGGGAATTCACATCACTAATTCGCCCGTCTGACGTCACAGTAGGTTTAAAAAGTGACACGGTCGGTTTTAATACAGATGGAGGTGTTAAGTTATCTAGTTTATATCTATATCTGTGGCCGAATCACACCGCAGACCGCCCAGTATGATTCAGGGCTTCAAAAGTATTGAAGGTTGTTAGAGACTAAGACAAAAATCGTATATATTTATTGTTCATGTTTCCTTAATACGATTGGTGGAACGGTATACTTATTAAAAGCACTTACCTTGATGTCATTCCAAGGAGGGATCTTAGAAGCAGAAATAAATAAATGAGTGATGGCAATAATTTTTGCTATGAAATAAACTGACAGTTATTACGCCATTTTCCAGGGACATGACTCGATTGACAGACTCTATACCCTTGTAGGATACATGTCCGTTCTGGTTAGATTCCAAGAACACCCCTGAAAATTCCTGCTAATATTATGATTCATGATCATCATCATATCAGCAGAAAGACGTCCACTGCTGGATATAGGCCTCCCCCAAAGAGTGCTAAAGTGACCGGTCCCGCGCCACCCACATCCTACAGACCTTTTGGCTGACAATTATGTAATTACTTGGGCTTCGGATGCAAGCGGATATCAGCGGATAGAGCTATGTGATGAAACGAAGAACTATGTACATATGAGTATTGAATAAATGGCCGAACAGCCCTCACCATAGTGCCATTGATCCTGGACCAGAGGATCTTCGGAGCGGGGTTCCCGGTGGCAGTGCAGGTCAAGGTCAGATCCGACCCGTGGACCGGTTTACCGTCATCGGTCGCGGATAAAGCTGAAACACACATTAACACAACGTTAATCATTAATCGACGGTATACCCTTAGGGTCTCCCAACACCTACCTACGCGGAATCGGCGTTAGCCGATCAAAAAACTCTTTATGTCCACGCAATAAGAGCGAAAAAGACGTCGATCGGCTCGGCCGACGCGAAGCGACGTCCATCGATGATATTACGAAAAACACGAGGAATGTGGTACAAACCACTCGGCGAAAGCCGATTCCGCGTCCATAGGTGTGGGGAGACCCTTACTTGTCAGAATTTCATATGCCTTTGTAGACAATTGCCATAATGTTGTTTCCCATAATTTCATGTCATACTCATTGTTTACTATATTAATCATATGCCAGAATGTCTGTTTACCTTAATATCAATTTCAATAATATCATTTGTTATCATCTTTGTAATCCATAATTATCACATATAAATGCCACAATAGTAGGTACAGTCGAGGAAATTGAATGTTTAGCACTTTTGGACCTTAGCGTCATTACAATAGAGTTGACATGTGCCAAACCTTCAGTTTCCTCGACTATACACTCAACTTACACTCTAGATAATATACTGATAATTATATTGTGTTAAGCCAACACTTTAGGGCGGAACCGAGTTGGATAGCGGATAGGTTAGCTCTGCTACGCTTCGCTCCCGCCGTGGTCTTCGAGGTTGTTTTTTTTTCTAAAAGAGTGGAATTTTGCTTACACAATTACAGAATTGACAATTCAAATTCAAATTCAAAATATTTATTGCACACATAATATTACAAGTAATAAAATGGACCCTGTAAGGGCACAGCAAAGAAGCTTAAGACTAGGTTACATCTAGGTTGTAAGTACTACCTGAATACTACTAGTTCTACCTTGAACTAGATTTATTATTAGGTACCTACTAATTAAATAAATATCAGTTGCAAAATGCATTGCTTACCCACCAACGTATTAAAATAACTCACAATACTGAACAATTTTCGAGCGCCTATAGAAATGTAATAAGCAAATACATTCCGAGGATGGATTCGGCAAGAAACAGTATTTAGTATGGCGTTTAAATATTCTACCAAATAATATTCTTCCATTTAATAATATGGATAAAAATATGTATGGCATTCGTATCATTCTGGCATCTAATGTTCGCGAAAACAAGAGTATGTCAAATGAAAATCGGGCCAACGTGATTTGGGCAAATGAATATTCTTACATATAAATTTCGGCCAAACATCAGACAACCTTAATCGACACAAGAGCACGCCACTTTGCTCCGTCCTGCGCAATGTCTTACCAGCTAGCGCCGGCTCCGAGTGAGCGCAGAACCGCTTCGACCATGTGGTCGTCCCAAGTATCGCTCGAAGGATGTCTTTCGAGTAATACTTAGGGTGACCAGCACCATCGTCTTCCCCTTCTCGAGTTGGCCAAGCCAGCGAGGGCGATGCGAGGCATTATTTTGTTCACAAACACCATTCTATTGTTGAAAGTACTGACTTACCAACAATTTTAGGTGGCTCCAGCACTGTAAGGCGATGCTCGATCATAGGTTGCGGTATCTGTCCTTCAACTAAGCACTGGTATGCCCCGTTGTCGGCCGCAGTCAGACTTTTAATTAGCAAGTTCGTACCGTTCCTGGAATACACAAAAAACACTCACTATATTTAGCTTTAACAACCCTCTCCAGCTCTCCACCGTATGCCTGCTACACACGACAACTATTTATCGTAGCGATTTGACTGCGCAGTCCGTTTGCGCAGTTTTATCGATCGTGTTTATGACAAATCGTTTCAGATTATCGTTACTATTTGTCTTACGATAAATCGCTGTCGTGTGAAGCAGGCATTACAGAAAACCGAAGCAATAATAACGGGTAGGGGTCGGGTTGCATAAACTTTAAAGTCATATTTTTGGTAGGCATACGTGGATTCGTCATACTCATCATTACGCATAACTCTAAATAGTCATACATTTATGCGCCTAACGTTTTTAGTCATAATGTTTAAGAACATATTGTGTAATGCGCATAAATTTGATGCGCATAAAATTATTTAAGCATACTTTATAATGGACATAAATTGGTTGCTCATAAAACAATTTAACCATACTGTACAAACGCATAAACTGCAAAACGCATAAGACTGTTTTTCTTAGTAGTAAATGAAGATCTCGAATCAGAAGCAAGTAAGTTACAAAGTTGTCTTTTATGTTGGGTCACAGTAGCAAAGGGCGATCAGTATAAAAGTTTACAAACAAGTTTTATCTAATAACAAGTTTTTCTGCTCTTTAAAAAAAAATACCTCGAAGACGAAAGCGGGAGCAAACCTCCCGCTTTCGTCTTCTAACCTATCCGCGATCCGAGTCGGTTTCGCCACTAAGTCCCTGTTCCATACTGCCTACGTGAAAACTTGAACTTTATACACCACTAGTAGCATTGGTTGATCTCAGAGAAAAGTTTATTTGACGGCCACCCTTTGTTTTGTTTTTTAATCAAATATTATCATCAATATTATGGCTTGATAAATGTATGACATTCACAATTATTACTAAAAATAATTATAATTATCATTATTATGACTAAATAAATGTATGCCATTCTAAATTATGGTTAAACAAATTATGACACCGAATAATTATGACAGGGAACAATTATGCCATAGTATAATTTATGCAAATAAAAATGAGCATCAACTTTATGCGCAATGTTGTATGACAATCGATATTATGACAATAGTTGTTATGCCACCAGACGGCCACCCATAATAACGCCACCACTTGCTTGGTGGTTCGTAGGTAATTTTTTGAAGCCATTTGGTATCACATTACAAAAGTTTGGAAAAAAAACTGGTAGGATATTTTAAATATAAATTGTCTATCCCAAAAGGCGGGGGAGGGGAGGCGTGCCATGCGCAAACCCGCTGAGGTGCCCGCACGGTAAGGTTTTTTGGGATAACTTTAAGCAGCAATTACTAAAAAACTTTGGTACTGAATGATATGTAACAAAAAACACGTATTTTATAATTTTTGTTGAAGAATTTTATACTTCAATTTAGACACTCATAAAAAATTCACCCTGTATATTACGTGGTTTGTGTTCCTGGTGGTGAGTACGGTCGTCTGAGCTTCCGAGGATGAGTTGTGTTGAGAGGGACCCGCGTTCATCTCTAGCGACACACACAACGAATCCTCAAATCAATGAAGGGTCAGCAACGCTACGCTATATAGCCCACGGTGTCTGCTTACCGAGGCAGACCGTATAAATTAAAGCCACCGTCGTAGAATAAAAAAAACCGTATCAAATGTGCTCAGTGGAGCATGTCAGGTATGACAGGAGTGACGCCACAATACCATTTTTTACACTCAGTTGTACTTACAGGGTATATTTGTTCGCGTCAAGTGTACTTGCGCCTAACATAATTAAGGTGACGTTTCCCTTCTTCCAATGCACCATTTGCTTGGCATCTGAAATAGTACAAACACGAACTTCCATTAGATTCTACGTACAAGAATATTTCGACATTTGTTCAGACTGTCATTTATAGCGGGCGGAACGAAGTTATAAGATAAAGAGATATGGGGATACAATTTTGCAGCACGGCTATCACAGCACTGCCCGCCTGCTTTCGCGGCTACACATAATTAGACTATCCGTCTCTTTCTAAGCGTTCTAAATGGAAAGAGACGGATAGACTATCTCGCCGCGACACAGATCGCGGCCCGTCCTGTGTTAGCTGATAGCCGTGCAGGGCGCCGTGCGTCCGGCACCTATCCACACGGGCCGAAATCAAGCGGCGGACTGCAGCTTATACATATGTATTAGTATTTCTATATTAATTAACGTATCGTCGTCTAACTAGTAAGCTAGTAACTATAGTACATGCTTTGGTTAATTTGGAAATGGGTCGATTTGTGTAAGATTATATCCCAAGATTTATTTCTGAATAACCTGTATTATATTTCCGATATTACGAAGTACCTAAGCTATCCTTCCCTCTTTTTACTGGTGGAAAAGTAACTTAAGTAAAGTCTAAGATTTAAGATCTAAATGCGAAATGGCCCAACTTATTTTTTTTTATTACGTATAATACCTATGCGGCCGTTTTACTACGCGTTATTATTTAATAAGGACGAGGAAGTAATAGATTCAATCAGCATTGAAAACTAGTAAAAATGTTCAATAATTATTCAAAGGCAATAAAAGTGACGCAACAAAATGGCTGCGGTTCCGGTGGCGCCAAAACTGTGCGCACGCGCTTCCGGCTAACTGTCATGTCCGCTAGACTGCAGGACGACTACATCATAAATTATACTGTCTAATGTCTACGGTTTTTTTGAAGTGGATACTTCTTTGCTCGCGTTCTTGTATAGGGGTACAGTTCAAAATGTATCACGTGACTTCCGGAATAACTTTTTGTAGAGAAGCCTAATCTGATATCAAATAATTGTTTATTACATGTTTTAATCCTTCTTTATTTGCCATTAGTTGTTAATCACAAAATATTATTTAGTTTATGTGGCGGACATGAAGATAATGCTGAAATGACCGCCATTTTCTGATTTATCTGTACTTATACAGATTTTAGTGAATTAATTCAGATTTCCTTTAAATAATCAAAACACTTTGAATTTCACATATCACATAGCACACAGGCGGTTCCATAGCCAACAAAGAAGTATCCACTTAAACCTAATTAACGGTTGTATCTCCGACACAACCCGCTTCTTTTTTTTTGATCTGGCAGTCGCCAATTTATTTATTATCTGGGCGACTGAGCTCTGCTCGGGTGAAAATAGAGATAACTAATTTTTCCCGATATGGGACCAAGCATGGACGATTTCGGCTGATATGATGATGACGACTGGATGGAATCATTGGATTAAGTAACAGAAGCCCAAAATCTTCTCGACGGTACGAGAAACAATTGAAAACAAGCAACACCAGAAGATGATGTCCCCTATACATGGTTTCAATTCATAGTAGCCGATAACATCGGAAAAACTATTCGTAGGGAAAAGTACCTACCTTCGACCAAAGAACCTAGCTGGTTCCTACTGCCAGTTTACTGTTAGTAGTCGGATTTTGTTCTCACCTGGGCTGGCCGTGTCCAATCGGCACTCTAGCAGAACTCCTCGATCTGCTGACACGTTATATGCCTCTGGTTTGGTGATAATAGTAATGTTCTCTAGTGTCGCGTCTTCTTCCGCTGCAAAGATAAAGAGGATCAAGGTTAACTCCTATTCGTTAGCATAGTGGATCGAGAATCAATATGAAAAACCTTTTATTTTCTCACTTTTGCCAGTGCATTTGTGCTGGGCTGTTATTCGCTACGCGCTTAAGAGACTCACCCCGCCGGTCAACCATCACGAAACTAGACCTCGACCTACGCTTGGTTACTACGCATCGCGGTGTCAAGATATATTTGTGGGTGAGCTTTGAGGTGAGCTTAAAACAAGTTACAGAATAGGGGGTTTCTTGTCATTCACTTCATGGTTTTATTAGTCCACGCTCGATTATCGAATTAACCTGACAAACCTTTTGATACCACGATTTTAAGTATGAAAAAGTACATTTCGTTTAAGGGTAAGTTCCCAAATTGTTTTTTTTGTAACATGTTCTCTCTTGTCGTGGTGCAATAAAGATTATTTGTTATTGTTATTGTTACGAGATTGTTACGAGTCCAGGCCCCGTATCATAGTCGTCCCATTCTATCGAATGGTGTCAGCCAGTGACGACCGCTCTATCCTGTCACTTTATTTATCGTATGGCATAAAGTTTCTCTACTTAAATGTTTATGATATTAGATTTAAGGTAAGCAATTGCATCCGTCGAGAGAGTCTTGAAATCAGCCGAATTCCCGCTGAATTTGGTGATGGGACACTCAAAGATGGTATGGTGTACCGTCTGATCTGGGCAGCCACACTGGCATTCCGCTGACTCGCACCATCCCCATCTGCACCAAAGAGATGCGCAGTTTCCGACCCCTGTCCTGATCCGGTTTAGTAGGCACCAGACCCTTCGAGATTCCTCAAAATCCACAGGCCGGGCCCCAGCATCAAGATCAAACAGGTCCCCAGAAACTGAACTGGCTTCCCATTCTTTGATCCACGAAGAAAGCGAGTTTTCAGTTGGCACTGGGTCATGAAACTTTAGTGCGGGGGGTTTTCGCGACTTGAGTCTGATGGTCTTTAGTGTGTAGAGGTCCTGGTGTATACGTAAGCACATGTTTGCGCGGACCTTTGCGATTTCTCGGTTTAGGCACTTTTCCCTTCGGAGGTTTGGCGGTAGGATGTGGCTGAGCGCCGGTAGCCAAAATGTAGGAGTTGGTTTTAGGCACCCGGTGATAAGGCGCATCGTGTGGTTTAACTGGACGTCGACCTCGGAGGTATGAGCGCTGTTCAGCAGCAGAGTAGACCAGGGTGAGTGCAGTAGTTCGGAGTGTAGCTGCGTTGGCGCCCCAGGTGGTTACAGTGAGCTTTTGGATGATGCTGTTCCTGGTTTTCAGTTTTGCAGATAGGTTGCAGAGGTGTTCCTTGAAGTTGAGACTCCTATCCAGGGTGACGCCTAGGTATTTAGGGAAGGAGTTGTGGCGGAGAACCTTGTCCCTGAATTTAACTCTTAGCTCCTTGTTGGCCAGTTTGTTGCACAGATGAAAGCAGGATACCTCGGTCTTAGTAGCGCTAGGACACAGGCGCCAGCAGGAGAAGAAGTCATCCAGTACTTCCAGATCCGTCTCCAGAGTAGCTTCTGACCTCTTGTGTCACCAGAGCCAAATCATCAGCGTAGGCAAATTTTCGCGAGGTGGTATTAGGCAGGTCATGAATGTATAGGTTAAACAAGAGCGGAGCTAGTACGGATCCCTGGGGCAGACCGTTGTTAAGTACTCTAACGGAACTGCTTGTCCCACCCAAGTGGAACTGGAGTGGCCTGTTGCTGAGTGCGTTTTCCAGAAGCCTGTGGATCTTTATACAGGGCACTATCTTCAGGAGTTTGTAGAGGAGGCCCTGGCGCCAGAGCGTGTCGTACGCAGCTGTCAGGTCCACAAAAACTGCAGCGAACTTCTTTTTGTTCTGTTAGCCGTTTTCGATGTGGGTCGTTAGTGCCAGGACCTGGTCTGTGCAGTTTCTTTGGGGCCGGAAGCCAGCCTGCTCCAGCGGAATAGCGGCGATAATAGTGCTTGATATGCGGTTGTAAATTATTCGTTCAAGCAGTTTGTAGACGACACTCAGTAGCGCTATAGGTCTGTAGCTCTCAGGCATGCCCTCCGGCTTTCCGGGTTTCAGTATTACGACGACTTTGGCTCTTTTCAGCAGGTATGGGATTCTTCCCGAGCCGATGATGTTGGAGAAGAAGAGAGAAAGCCATTTTCGGGTGCGGGGACCACAGTGCTGGATAAACTCGGGGAAAAGTTCATCAAATCCACAAGCCTTATTTGCCACGATGTGCCTTATACTCTGCGTGACTTCGTCTACTGAGACAGGGCGGCTGAAAGTGTCGTCCGCTTTTGTTGCCGCCTTGAGTTTTTGGAGCTCCATGCGCGTGGATCGAGTGTGTGTCTTATGGCTGGGAGTTTTCGACAACTTCCGTATGTTAGGCCAGGATGTTAGGATTCAGCCTAGGTTGGCATCTTTGGGAAGTAGCACCAGTGGAGAGGCGGTTAAGAGTATGCCAGGCTTTGCGAGTGGAGTGTGCAAAGTTCATGGATTCCACTGTTTGTTCCCACTTTTTTCTTCGTGCGGTGTCCAGAGAATCAATAAGCTTGTTAGCTACATCGCGAGCGCCGTTTTGGTGAACTCCTTCCAGTGTATTAATATCCTGTAATAATAATATCCTGTCACTAATCGTGTGATAAGGCCGACCATGATACGGGGCCTGGTCGACGGAATTATTAAGTGTTCTTTAAGAATTCTTACATCTTCCTTTCGTCTGCTTCAGACTTCTTTGACTCACACTTAAACTCAAATCTAGATAGCTGGTTTTTCTCGTGATACGTCGTAGGTATATAAATGTTTTTCTATTCTGTAATGAAAACTATAGGTCTAGAGTTCAGAGAATAAAAATGTAACAATGCTCTGTGTCTCAGGCTCTGTGTGACCGTTTGTTTCATATTTACATAAATACAACGGACGCAACGCTGTTTCGCCGCCTAACTTTTTTATGTTATGATTACGTGTATTGTATGTGTGTGTATTGTTTAATGCATTTGTTACTATGGGCCTTAGATGCCTGAAATAAATGGTTTATTATTACTCTACATAACGCAACCAATTATTTCATAATAGTACATTACGTAACTAGCCCCAGAGCGCATATTTATGGCCCTCACCTTCGGTTCGGGCCACAAACACCTGCGATCTGGGGCATTCACGAATTCACCGCCCATGTTGAGTACAAAATTTTACGTCTTCACCTGGCCTCAATGCGAGTTTTTCCGTACGCGCAGCGTGCAGTAAAACTCGCATTATGGCCAGGTGTGACGTGAAATATAATTATATTTTAAACGATATTGATTCAGATAGAAAGAATATTGACGACCGCTTTAGCCTAGTTGGTAGTGACCCTGCCTACGAAGCAAGAGGTCCTGGGTTCGAATCCCGGTAAGGACAAAAATTTGTGTGATGAGCACGAATATTTGTTTCTGAGTCATGGATATTTTCTATGTATTCAAGTATTTATATCTATTATATTTATCGTCGTCTAGTACCCATAACACAAGCCATACTGAGCTGACTATGGGACTAGGTCGATATGTGTAAGATTGTCCCCTTATATTTATTTATATATTTATTTATATAATGGAAAAATAAACCATCTTCGTCTGTAGCCCCCGACAGGACCTCGAATCGAACCTGCGATCTCTCTATTAACGTTACAGTGCTTTGACCACCAAGCTACAAGGGCAATGACTGAAATCGCGTATCTTTCAACTACATACACGATGATTTTTAATCGGTGAACAGGAGTGCCATGGGGTGATGGGGAGGGTCAAACTGGGAAAACTAGGAAATCATGAAAAAAAAATAGTTGTTCCATACATTTAGGATAATTAGCGATCAATTAGCTATCAATTAACTCTTAATTAGGAGATTTTTTTTCACGATTTCGTGGTTTGTCCCAAACCGAAAGTTGCTCAGTTTGACCCTCCCCATCACCCCATGGCACTCCTGTTCACCGATTAAAAATCATAGTGTATATTCCCGCTACGAATAGCGACCTCTCTGTATCCTCTCGAAAGGCTCACAGCCTCCTAGGACCACTCTAAAGGGCGAGCTATGCGCTTGCTCCAGCCTAATATTATTATTACAGATAAATAAATAAAGTTTGACTGTACGCGTATATTCATTTACGGTCATTTCTCATTGTTCTCGAGTTTAAATGTTTACCTGGTTCGTCGTTCGGGTCATTCTCGTTATCGGAGACGCCGTCGTCTTGGTAAAACACTTCTGAAGCCTCCCGTCGATCCCTCGAGAGTCGAGCCTCTGTAACAAAAACATATCGATAAGTCTTAAAAACAGATTATTCATTCCATGATAAGTAAGAAATTATACGCATTATTCTTAGTATACGCGACCCTTCACTCTCCGCTGTTTTTTACACTTCACTAATGTCAAATCCACACATTACTAAGTTTAAAAATAATTATAAACAGTTCTGACACCCTTCGAGAGGGTACACAACCTAATGTGCGTGAGATGTGTTATAGATATGTCGTTGATACATAAGAAATAGCAGAGGATCCAAAATGGAGCCTTGAGGCACTCTGCATAGACAATATGCCTATGGGGCGGGGGGCTGCCTTGTTAATAACTGATTTTGATTATTTGGAAAAGTTTTGACTGTATAATATGAGTTAAGAAGAAGCTTATAATCTTAGAAGGTCTCACATATAATAGTCAAATGCATTTTTACGTAGGTACGTTTTTGTGTCAAATGTCATATTAGGGCAGAATGGGTGAAATTGCAGCAGAATGTCAAAACATTTGTGAATTTTAAACGGATAATTGATTAACATATATACTTTCATACGAATATTGCACGTTAGTATAAAGCTTCAAATGAACATCTGAATGAACGGAAGTGTGAATGGACACTACCTACAAACTAACTGCAGATAACTTCATTACACTAATGGACGCATTAGTTTAAAACACATTAGTGTAATTACCTCTAATTACTAGTTAAGACACGGGTATTAAATTTAAGATTTGGTTACGAAACCTTCTTGATCCTTGCAATGGGCAATTTCTCCTTTAGTAGGTATTCCGTGACGAAATTGGCATTGAGGGAATACTTTTGGAATTATTTCTTCGTCTATTACTGGCATTTTTCTAATATACTATATTATTTGACATAGTTTAGTGAAAATGTTAAGTTTGTACTAAGTATAAAACAATTACGATCGATTGAGCTTAGTCGATACCCTGCGTACAAAAACGGTGCTGGCAGAGGCGTATCTAGCCCATGTAGCGCTCGTGTGCAAACATTAAAGTATTAATAGACGATCGAACGGTCCGGCGGACCGAGAGGGACACATCTATCTGTAGTCATATATCGCTCTGATTCTTTCAGACAGCCGTGTCCCTCTCGGTCCGCCGGACCGTTCGATCGTCTGCTTAATACTAGGTAGTACTCTAGCGCCCCCTAGTAAGCGCGCGCGCCGAGTTGGGCTCCGTAGCGGGCGGCGCTCGGCGCCCCCTAGGACCGCTGCGCCCGTGCAACGCACACCCTGCACCATAGGTAAAGACGCCCTTGGGTGCAGGAGTTTAAATCCCGGTAACGATCGGAATTGGGTGTTATCAATGTGTTTGAGTCGGTATTTTTTTCTATCAATACATCGCCGTTTAGTTCCCCTAACATACGCCTTATTGAGCTTAGGTGCTATGAGGCTAGAACGCTTTGTGTATTGTCACATAATTGACCACTATTTCTGTATATTTAGTAGCTGTGTAGGCCCTGGGCTCGAATCCCGATAAGGGCAAATATTTGTGTAATGAATACGAATGTTTGATGAATGATGTTTTCTATGTATATATATCTATTAAATACATCGTCGTCTAGTAGTAGTAGTTCGATTTGTGTTAGATAGTCCCCTTAAACTAAAGCAGTCTTATACATACATACATACATACATTCACGCCTTTATTCCGAAAAGGGGTAGGCAGAGCACATGGAACGTTATGTTCCAGCGCCACTTTTAGCATAAATGTGGGTATAAAAGATCGACTAGATGTGATAGCAGTCTTATACACTTCTAATAGTACCTTATTATATCCTGCTCTCCAGAGCTATTGAACTTTAAAGTTTATTTTAAAAGCTCAAGTGTCTATCTTAAGCTCGCTCATCCGGCGTGGCTATGCTTAGCGATGGCGATACCAAATAACTTGAATAACTTTAGTACGTATCACTTCTCTGAGGAATTACCCAATACGGTATTTGATGCCAGTCGAAATACATTATTTTTCCATAAAGAACAAAGAAAACTTTCGAAAATACTTGGATAAAATCAAGCTTGGCTTTATTTTTGTTATTTTAAATATATTTCAAAATGGACGCCGAAACTTTGAAATACGTAGTTTTGTATTTCCTCACAAACTTCAAATTAACAGAGCGTTTTTGACAATTCATTATCAAAACCTAACAGCGTATTGAATTAAAAAAAAATACTATATATTAAAATCGTCATTTTGTTGAAAATGAGTCGGGGATGAAGTGCCGCAAGATTCACAAGTGGAGATTAAATGACGGACGAAAGTTGTTGCTTAAGATGATATCGGAGTAGTGGCGTCCCAAGTCTACTGTGTTAGACTAAAAGTGTAAAATATATAGTAAATATTTCTCCATCGCTCTACTTCCATACGAAGTGTTCCATATCAAACCCGTCCCAATTCCAGAGATCGCGGTCGCGTCAGAACTCTTGCTTTCAAGGTAAGCACAACCGTTTACCAGCATATATGTGTTTTCAAATATTTACCTACATTATAGTTTTGTGGGGGACAAGGGATGAGCGGGAGCGAGTTTAACGGTAGCTGCACGGCACTCAGAGTACGGCCAAAGTTGTCTCGCGGCGAGGTAGACTAGCCTCTCTTTCTAATTAGATCTTTCTAATTAGAATTTGTAAGCACAAAGCGACGCGTAGTTATGTCGCTGGGACAAAACTCGCGGGCCGTCCTGTGATATCCGTGCAGCTCCTGTTAAACTACATGGATAGCGCTAATTATGATTGGGATTGGTATGTGGAATCATACCTTCTTATTCATTCATGGAGACCCTGGGTCCTTCGGACCGGATGCAATTAAGCTTTTTAAAACCTCGCACTACGTATTGGCATTGCCATTCAGCGAGGTAACGCAGCCAGTCTTACGGGCACTCTGCCTAGTGACAGCGCAGCGATTTGGGGGAAATATGTATATATTGTTTAGGTTCACATAGTTTAAGTAAGTTTGTAAGTATTTTTTTTCATTTCCGTTCTTTTTTTCATGGTTAATCTTGTAAATAATTTAGCTAAGCGAAGAAAATAACTAGTTCCCGATAGGCATTGATACAACTTAAAAGGCATTTGATAATTTGCAATTAGTAATCTGTGTGCGTGTGTAACACTTAACTCTCCTGCCGATGTTTAAAAATCCGTTTCATAAAGAGATATAAAAATGCAAATGCCCAACCACCAAATCGCTTTTCCCTTACCCCACACCCCGTGCGCGGGAGCAGGTGTTTCGTCTCCAAATACTTGCGTCCTTGTTTGCTTTCGCCCTACTTGCGCATAGCTATCTGTTTGTATTGCCCCGTATTGTTCTTGACACGTAACTTTACTGGAGAAAGGAACTCGGACAATGTGGAGGTTTCTGGCACACGCTTGGAATTTGGTTATTAGATGGTGGTCCTACAAAAATATCTTTCTCTTATTTAACAGCTAACTTGACGGTTTAGCTCAAAGTAAGCTCCCATCCCACGCAACCTCCTTGACATGCCAGCATTAACTTTTTTTTGTTGCTCTATGTAGTTTATTCTAGGCCGTATCCTCTTCCTCGCTTCCCCTCTACCTTTCAGTTAATTATGTTAAGTGAGAAGTTGTCATGTCAACAAAAATATACTCTTTATTGAACTCGTCCTATGGGACGGAGTTAACCTACGCAGTACCAAGGGGCGGACACTCCGCGATTTACGTTCATCGCTACAAGTACACGCCGGTGCCCCAACGTTGGGGCACCGGCATGTACTTGTAGCGATGAACGTCGACGTCGTTGTCAACGACGTCAGAGGGCCATAAATCTTAATGTTTTGGCTGAGATAAAAAGCGCCTTTTGTAAAGATCAAAGGAGTGTCCCTTCTGTACTTGTACTGTTATATATTCTGTGGCAGTACCTAAATAAAGGCGGTCTAGTAAGGTTCTCGAGTGGCAACCGTGCGTTGCTGGAAGACTGTAGAAAAAAAAAATGTGTTACTCGAGAGCAAAGTATTTGCATCTCGTGCTTTTGAGTCCCTCGCTGCGCTCAAGATTCAAATTTTAGAATCTATCCGCTCCCTCAGGACTCAAAATCAGCACTCGCAGCAAAAACAAACTTTGCTCTATTGTTGCACAAATAACTATACTAGCTGCTCTTATATATTCCCTTAAAAAATAACAGTTGATAACGACCTAATGCGGGTTCGAAGAGTTACACTATTATCCTGCTGTCTTTCCTATAGAAAAACACTTAAGCAGTTACGCGCAGGCGAGATGCCGGGCGACAGGCCGGGCGAACTGTCAGGCGACTATGGAGTTTCCTGCATTCGCCGTTGCCTGCCTTAGCCGCCTGACATTACGACTGTACGTAAAGGCGGCGAAACTAGTAGCGTTTCTTCATGGGATTTTTCGATGTACATAGCGTACCCAACCATTCTTTAAAGCCAAATTCCAGTCAGTACTTATATAATTTCAAGAATCGGCCTAAGGGCCCTCAGGCCTCTTTCGTGTCATCAAATATATTCATAAAACCGTCTCGTTAAGTCAGACAATGTTTTAACGCCCCCTAACATAACGATTTCAGACGATTACGATTCAAATGTCTATCTATCGGAATGCCTATTCAAATGATCACAGCAAAAATGGCAAGCATTCTTGAATAATCGACTATATAGAGATATTAACATAATCCGTGATAGTGTCGAATAAGCACTCTACTGCAATAAGGTTAAGAGTCAAGTAATTTTGATTTATTGTGTAATGTTAACTGCATACCAAATACTATGTTGTTTCAAGAGATACGTCGTTTTATCGTAGTTACCTACACATGTTTTAGCTGTCAATGAATAGATATAGATTGCTTGCGTTCTGTTGGAATGTCTAGCTAATAAAGTATGGCGGTGGTCTTTGATGCAGTAGTGACTTTTAACAAGCTATTTATACCTTAAAAGTTCAATTATAGTAGTGTTTTAGAGGTAAACTGACTATCTTTAATGTCGTATCAGAAAGGTTGAATGGCTTATCTAGGTGGGTATAAATGATCTAAATATACCACTACACAAATCGTTTAGGCATTTAATTTTACCCAGATTTTTGCAAAGAGCAGAGGAGCAGAGGCTTCTAAGGATATTTTAATATTTTATTTCATCCAGCTTTGAAGACTTAAAAAAGTCTGCCATCCAATCCACCATCTACTTATAAAAACAATACTAGGGACATATTGACATGTACGCAAATACGTACTTTGTTGAACTTTTCATAGTTCAACACTTCAAAGTATGAGTAGAATACTTTGAGGTCCGGTTTCAAATCATGCGTCAAAATCGTCGTTAGCGTATTTTAGGCTTGCTTACTTCTGATCGATTTTTATTCTAACTTAGTATTAATCCTATGTAACGTAGGTATACGGAACCGCTATTAACCTAATCCATCTAGGAAACCACTTGTTACAGAACCGGGCCATTTCAATTAGCCGCAATTGCAACTGACAGAACAACGACATAAACGATAATCGACCTTTATCACTTATGACGTTATGCTCCTAGATATAGCAACTATCCGGTACGCGAACTATTATTGTATGACTGGGTCGCTACACATCTGGTTTGAATTGACTAATACGAGGGAATTGGTGGAAACCAGTTCTTAAAATAAAATATTGGTGGCATTTTCAAATCAAGTCTGGTGTCCATTTTCGATTGAGACTCGATTTCGGAATGCGTGCAGGTAAATTAGGTCGCAGCCGTCGCTGGATGCGGGTGGCGCAGGACCGGTCATTGTGGCACTCTTTGGGGGAAGCCTGAGCAGTGGACGTTATTCGGCTGATGTATGATGATGATGATGAGACCCACAGTTTAGGTACAGTCACCGGCATCAATATCTGCCGAAACAAAGCCGGCAAAAATATCTGACACGTCCTTATTGCATTAGACATAGAGTCGTGTCAGATATTTGTACGTGCTATGTTGTGGCAGATCTTATTGCTGGTGACTGTACCTACCTAATTCTAATATTCGGGCAATAGTATTTCCTTGTAACGTATTTTTTTTTGTTTACTTTGGTCCTCATTCGTGAAGAAAGAGCTGTTTTACTCAAATTATACAAGTTGGTATGAGGTTGGTATGTATTACCCACGACTATGAACGCATGCATTTTGAATGACAATGACTTTGTGTCGAACAATTTTTACCCTTTCACACAAGCGCGGAGCTTTCTACTACACTCAGAAAGAAAATACGTATGACAAGTTGTAGACTACAATTTCCCAACTGCACATTTTAAAGTTGTCAGAACTTTTTACTACAAACTTAAGGATGCATCCAATAAAAGCATAGTCATCGCAAAGTGCACTGTAGTACGTTGAGAATGCGGCTAGTTTTGAATTTGAGCACCCGCAAAAATAAGTTTGTGGCAATGAAAGACAGGCAGTCTCGATGGCTACGGCATATTGATGTAAGCGTGTCTGTGATTGTGATGGTAAAATTCCAGAAGATATTTTTGTCCATGGATTTGAAAAAAGGTTGCTGTGTTATTGTCTGCGTTTTGTGAAACGATTCCGGTATAAGTACTTTAAAATAGCTTTGTGTCAATATGATTCATTCATCATCATCATATCAGCCGAAAGACGTCCACTGCTGGACATAGGCCTCCCCCAAAGAGTGCCAAAGTGACCGGTCCTGCGCCACCCGCATCAAGCGGACTCCCGCAACCTTTACCATGTCATCAGTCCACCTTGTCGGGGGCCTACCCACGCCGCGCCTTCCGGTACGTGATCGTCACTCGAGAACCTTTCCGCCCCAACGGCCATCGGTTCTACGTGCTATGTGCCCCGCCCACTGCCACTTAAGTTTAGCGATCCGGAGGGCTATATCGGTTACCTTGGTTCTGCTGCGGCTAGCCTCATTTCTGATGCGATCACGCAGAGAAACTCCCAACATGGCCTTCTCCATTGCCCTTTGGGTGACTTTAAGCCTGCTTATGAGGCCCATAGTAAGCGACCACGTTTCAGTGCCATATGTCATCATTGGCAACACACACTTCGTCTTGAGACATTGCGGAATATTGGACGAAAAGATGTGCCGTAGCTTCCCGAACGCTGCGCTGCTCAGCCGAGTCGGACTCGATGATTCATTATTAAAAATAAATGAACTATTAGGTATAATGTTTTTATTTAGACCGTTAGAACGGTAACTGTTTAGAAGCAGTGGGCAGCTAATAGTTCAAAAGAGCTCTTTTTTTATTTACTCTCTTACCGAAGTACCTACCTAATCCATAATCAATCTTAATTAAAAGTCAACAAAAAATGCTTTCAACTGATCCTACACCTACTTTCGAGTTAGGTACTACTTGTGACAAAATACTCGTGAGAGAGGTAAAATAAATAAATAAATCTTTATTTCAGACTTTGCATCCATATTATAGTTAGTACAGCTTACAACCTACATAGGTATTAGTAAAACACTTGATAAACCAATTCTTAATTAATTAAAATTATATTCCTTTTTTTGGACAGTCAAACCTCCCCGCAATGACACTCAGAAGGCCGGCTAAACCGTCTCAGGGGGAGTCCCATCGAGACGATTTTCTTTACGCATAGTAGCTTGAAAACCGTCCGTGCGAACCTCAGAAAACATAACCGCTCGGCCACGACTTTGGTCTTAAGCGACCTGCGACCAGCGTTTTATCTGTTCATTGCGCGTGATCCCAACTAACCACAGTGCGTTGCGCATCTCGACCGCGCAATGAACAGATAAAACGCTGGTCGCAGGTCGCTTAAGACCAAAGTCGTGGCCGAGCGGTAAGAGATGCACTAAATGCCAGACAGCCCTCTAAATGTGACGGTGTAATTAATAGGTACCAGCATGGCGCAGGACCGGTCTTTGTCACTCTTTGGAGGAGGCCTATGTCCAGCAATGGACGTCTTTCGGCTGATATGATGTTAATACGGGAATTAGGTACATCTCAGTCCTCAATAATTAAGATGGCGGCTCAAAATCCATCTCATTTACATTTTCTATTGTACTCTTTACTCTATGCCACAAAAAGTGAATAAAAAACTGAAACGAAACGGCCATATTGTTTTCCCGTGACATCACTCTCCCGCCTTTTAACCTCGTGACCTGCTTGAAGTCGCATTCCGTCACGCCCGTAGGGTCAATTTTAACCATAGGGGTTACTTTAGCTTTGTATTGGGATAGTAACATGGAAATCGGTAGGCAAAAATAAAAATACAATGCTGTTGATATAAACAGCTACCATAGAGTAAGGATGTATTGCCAGGCAGGCATAGTACCTAACTACTTCAATACTAGTGTTATTTTATTATTATCGTATTGACGAGAGACATCATTCCGATCTTGACACGTTTTATTGTTATTGACCCTGAACATCACTGACAATATTACATTAATGTTCCTTTTTTTTATTGTTTTGTTTTGACGCTTAGAGACCGTATACATCTCTACGAACATTTGAATAATTATTAATTGTATTTGGACGCTCAGAGACCTTATACATCTCTGGAATACTGAATTACTTAATATCATTAACTTTCTCTTAATGCACAGACCTTATACTAATCGAATGTAATGGTCATATTTTGTTTTGTTTTCATTCACTTTGTGACATTTACTGTGTTTTTAATCTGCAAATTTTAAATTATTATGGTGTTAGATAATTATTATTTTATTGTAATATTATTATTTTTAATTTAAATTACCGTTCGACATGTAAAAGCGCCCTTTTGGCATATTTGCAGAATAAATAATTTGTATTGCGTTTACAGAGTATCTAACACCTATCGCTCGTAATCCTAAATTGACACGATAAATTATCTTAACTACGGATCGTGACGAACACTCATAAACGTCATAGCTTATTTACGATCTAATTCAGCCGGAGCCGCGGCGCTTACTGGGTCAGGGACGGTGAAATTAATTCGCGGATAAACTAGACTGTCGTCCTGATTGTGATTTAGGGAGCCATTAGCCGACTTCCAAAAAGGTTGCTAATTCGTTAAATAAAACCTATTAGTACTAACTAGGAATTACGTGATTTCTGGCTTCAAAGTATCATTCACTTTGCCAGGAACCCGAACAGTAAACAATTTAATTCTTTTTATTAAGTACTTAACACAATTCTGTAACATGTCCGGTTGACCCCTGATATAGTTTTAGTTAGGCATTTACTATCATTATCACAATTAAAAAAAGTTTTATCTATAAAAATTGTTATGTTACGATAACTGTCACTCAATGGCGTATCTATTTTCAAAACGAGAATGTATTTATGTCCCAGTACGATATAATACGCCTCAAAAACTACCTTTACCATGTTTAATCTCAAGTAATCTCAACTTATATTAATCTACAGGAGATTTACTGCAAATAACTTCCGTATTGCGTGAGTAATAAAGCTCAGGTTGCATTGATATAGGAAATTGAACAAGTGCAATAAAAGTATGGGATTACATACGCTTTGGTTGTTGAACTCGTGGGGCTGACCGGAGTTTCGAAAGAGTCGATATCGCTATCAAGCCCTTGAAAAATATTGATACTTCATAAGCGACATTTTTTTATTGGCTTGTCCATATACTCGTACTCTTACGTACTCGTACGTCATCGTTTTTTGTCGATTTTTGACCCCCATCCTTTGACCATCATCCTCTTAATTAAATTTATGAAAGCAATACAGAATAACAACAAATGACAAGTGTAAACAACAGGCGGTCTTCTCGCTAAAGAGCGATCTCTTCCAGACAAACGAGTAGAGGAGAAATTGTAGCAGATATTTTACTAGTAGGTGGCAAGATAATCATTAAAAACACCAATTCATGACAAAGATAAACACACACGCATGGAAAAAAATAAGGTTAAAAAAAATCATCATAAAAAGTACGTAAAGAATATCGCTTTCTCCCTAAAGGCCCTCAATGTATTAGCATGTCAAATGAACCGCAAGAGCGACTTGCATGCACCCGTCCATCGTAATCGGAGCCTCATCACAAGTGAAACGACCCCTATTACATCCTCATTCCAACCAGCTCCCAGGGACCCGGTAGCTCAACTAAAATTAGCCATGTCCGGCCATACTTAACGACCAGTTATAAAAGACCTTCGTTGTATGTACTGTTCAACCGCTCGGTCATACATTTGGTTGTGGCTTAGGTCTAATAATAATGGGCTATGTTCTTATTTAGTTGCTTTTAAGATTTATTTAAGTTTCTTTCATTTGACGCTGACAAGGACTAATGTTTTGAATGTGGAAACTTTGAACTTTTAAAGTGTCTGAGAGTTTGAGGCGAGAGAATTCGATCGCTTCACAGTATAATAGATACTCACCTCTCACCAAATGATTCAGTAGCTTAATAATGATCTTAAAACGGTATTTTTCTAAGCTGTCGATCGTAAAATAACTTCCATCACTTAACTTCTTTGTGGGTCAATTGAGGACAATCTTAACTTACCTTTTCTTAGATCAACCTACGCAAATCTAAATTAATTAAGTAATTGGTATTTCTAGGCAAGTATTTATCTACTTACGACACAAGAACACCTGTGTTGGTAGTGAAGTTGATTTTGAATACGGAGATAAATAGTGAAAATATAAAGTTATAGTCTGTGATGACAATTTTAGATGAAATTAGGCTAGGTTACACAGATTTAGATTTTAAATGTGCTTATGCTTTTATTGCCTTTGAGGTATTGTATACTTATAATTTGAATACAGTACCAAACTAAATACTTCGATACCATAAAATAGTCCTTATAAGAAAATTGTACTTTGTCTTTAACTTATAAGTAGAGTATTAATATTGATACTTACTTAACGAACTATAAATAATACTATATTTTCTGATACTTTTCATTTTATTTGTGTTTTAATCTGTATGTTATGACCTGATATATAATATGACCGTTATTTATATCTTTATTATTTTCCAGGTGGCATACGGTTTAAACAATCAGTAACTTTTATAAAAACACTGACAATCTATACGGGTTTTTGGCGAAAATTTGCCTTAACTTTAAGTCATAAACCAATGAAATCCAAAATATGCCGCGCATTGATTTATTTTTCTGTTTAAAGCATGAGTCAGCCACAGCTGCTCAAATAAGACTGATTTATTATTAGAATGCGTTCCAGACTCGTGTTACCGACTTCATAACTATATCCACAAGGGGGATTTAAAAGTCCAAAGCACTGAGCTTGACCACTCTCCCTTTAATATGATAAAACTTCAATAAGAGCATATGGCGGATGCTACACGCATCGCATATTTATCGTGATATTTGGATCGTAATCCAGGATCACGATGTTTATCGAGTGTGTAGTATAGGCGTATCACGTATCGTGATACGGATCGCTGGATTTCTAGAAATCTAAAAATCCACGATCTGTATCAGTTATTGTCGATAAATATCGAGCGTCTAGTGTCTGGTCGATATTTATTGCGTCAGTATTCATTCTGCCAGCGATGGAAGAGCACGTGCATATTGAGGCGGCGCCCGCCGCACTTCAAACGAATGATCAAAAACACTTGAAAGAGTTCATACTTGTGCTAGAAACACTACCTGAGGTATGGGACAGCTCAAATGCAAACAGCATTAATAAAGTAAAAAGGGCGAATGCGTATGAGCAGCTGCTTGAAATATATAAGAAAATTAAGCCAGGCGCGACAGCTAAAGACGTAATTGCAAAGATAAACTCTTTAAAATCTAACTACAGAAAAGATTTAAAAAAAATAACAGATTCGTGTGTACTCAATGAAATTTCCCGTCGTACTGACGCGATTCGTATCGAGTGTGTAGTACCTATACCAAAAAAATAGTAGATAAATATCACGATACATATCATGATAAATATCGAGCGTGTAGCATCCGCCTATGAAGGGTCCAAGGAAAGAACATGTCTAGTCACTTTGACAACATTTCGAGATATTGCGGTTTTTAAGTTTAGAATGATTCAATTAACCATACCGTCTTCGCGATTAGATGCTTTTCAAGTGCATAAAAGTGGATTTATATTAATGTTTACAATTATAGCAGAAGGTGTAGGTAATAGTTCGTTGAGAGCTCTACATTTTGAGATTAAAATCTCATTTTTCGAAAAAAGTGACTCTAGACATGTTTTTTCCGTGGACCCTTCATATGTAGTTTCAGTTTAGATGACGAATCTTAGTTAAGCCCAACCATATATTGTTTTAATTGTTATCTTCAAGCAGATTGTAAAAACATTAACGCATGAACAATAGAACAACCATTAGCTACTCCTGGGGCCGTAGACAAGGTTACAATCGACAAGCGCTAACGCCAATAGCAAATAATAAAATGTATGGGAATGACAGATGCCGACGAAACACTTTTCGTTGACATCTGTCATTCCCATACATTTTATTAGTTTTCTATTGGCGTTAGCGCATGTCGATTGTAACCTTGTCTAGGCCCACAGGGCTGTTATTCGGAACGAGCTAATGCGCTTACCTCACCCGTCATGTCTAACGAAACTAGACCTCTACTTACGCTTATTTACTACGAATTGCGATGTCAAGATGTATTTGTGGATGAATAGTGAGGTGAGCTTTAAACAAGTTACAGAATAGCGGAGCAGTACACCTCACTTCGTTCAGTTAAATGTCGTCTCTTGTAGTCTTTTCCTTTCATATTTAACATAAGAAATTCTAATGAATCTTCTTAGCAGCAAAAATCCACGTTAAGTGTATTTTCGTCATTTAACTGAAATAAACTATAGCGTGGTTGCGAACGAGCGTACAAGCCGTTTGATGGGAAAATAACACACTAAAGTTTGAATTCTTGAAACTGCAGGGGAATTACATGCACTTTGGCCAGTCATCAATTACATTAAAAAATAAAGTCAGGTTACAACATCGTAAGAAGTCTCTTAGTTAGGTAATTAACCTATGCTAAAATACGTCTGTCTTGATTTACAGAAAGATTTGACACCAAGTAACAGTAAAATTAAGTCAGTGACAGTAAACGTCCTAATGTTTGACGCCTTAATTCCAATAGATGACAATCTGTCACAGCTATAGCTTTCACTAAGACTCAAGGTGCCAAATATAGGGTCAGTGTCGGGCATTTTGACATTTACCTTAAACTGCGTTAAATCGCTTGTTTGTAACAAATAGTACCTAATCTTAAAATGTTATTTTTTTGGTGAAGTGTAGCAATATGATACAAGGATAAGCTTTTGAAAATATTTCCAGTATTGTTTACTGGAAAGCTGTCTCTATAGGTATATGTATTCACAACTAGTAAAGTCGGTCAAACATGTGGCATCCAAATATTTGCTCAGGCTTAGTCATTTCCTTTGGCGGAAAATTACTATAAACAGAATTTTAATTCCAAGTAAACTGTTGGTGACCTCGTTCAGGTCGTGTTCTGGACCGCGTTTTTAGGGTTCCGTACCCAAAGGGTAAACCGTGACCCTCTTACTAAGACTCCGCTGTCCGTCCGTCTGTATGTCCGTCTGTCACCAGGCTGTATCTCATGAACCGTGATAGTTAGACAGTGGAATTTTTCACAGATGATGTATTTTCTGTTGCCGCTATAACAACAAATACTGAAAATAGAATAAAAATAATATTTAAGGGGGCTCCCATACAAGAATCTTGATTTTTTGTCGTTTTTATCAATAATGGTACGGAACCATTGGTGCGTGAGTCTGAATCGCACATAGCCGGTTTTTTATACCACGTCAGTGGCAAACAGGCGTACGGCCCGCCTGATGGTAAGCGGTTACCATAGCCTATGGATGTTTGCAACTCCGCGCGACTCTTTGAAAATCTGTACTGTGTCCTTTCTTGAAGATTCCCACCCTTTGGGTACGGAACCCTAAAAAATAGTTAAAAAAACTAGTTTTGTTTTTAAAAAAAAATCTTATTAATAACTTGAACACTACATTTTGTTACATTGTGTTACGCCGATGCGGGCTTTTTTTTAAGTAGGGTAAATTAACGGAGATCTTTAACTTAATCATGACCTTGATACAGATACTTAATTAACTATAATTCCGACTTCATAAATTTCTTAACAAAATTTAAATTGCCAGCAATGTACAGCAAAGGAAATTGACAAGTATATGTAAATGACAGCTCTTCATACTTTGTTTAGTACGGCGTCATACACCTAGTCCATTGAAGGCTTGTATTTTGGAAAATTAATTCGCAGTTAATTTACATAATTATGATTTGCAAATTGCAAATCATTGCTAATGGAACATATCTTATCAGTTTTAATAAATGCCCGCATGCCGGTAACACACTGTATACGTTGTGGGGTCCGAAACCAACGGAACTCTGAAACATATTATTTATTTATAGACCACATACCTAAAAAGCTTCCGTTCCCATAGCGCCACAAAGTCAATGGTCTATTAATTACACTCAATTCGGGCAAAGTGATAATGTTAATTATTTGGCGGCCACTCTTAAAGTGTGACTTGTCGTTTCGTATAACTGGTACAGATGCCGAAAAAACGATGAAAAATAACACTTAACGCTGTTATTATCCGTTTTATCACAGTTGTGTGACACTGAGCCTTCCCAATTTTAAGGTAGACTTTAAGCATTCCCTTGTAATGAGCACTCTAGCGAATAATACACTACAGGTTGAAGCTCACAATATAAACAGGAGCGCTTTAGCGAACATTCTTGCGAAACGACAGTTTTGTTTAATTATATTATTGTTCCGAAGCCGTCCCTCCAAAGTATTTAATAAAGCGTTCGTTAGTTTGATCGTGAAAATGTTCGTATACTCCAGGAAAAATACAGTTTTGAAAAACATTAATATTTAATAGCGTTTTTTTGTTGCTTTCTATTTAAAATGTTATTCTAAGATGCTTTATTCAAGAATCCGACAAACTTTCCACCCGGAAGTAATTATGTGGATTTGAATGAAGCTTGCATGATTTGTTTTTTTTGTATGATTTGTCTTGAATATTATGGAGCAAATGTAAATTAACCAAAATAAATCCAAAAATATTTATTTAATTTTTTTCTTTCTTTTCAGAAGCTAGTTAATCCATAATTTTTTTGATGTCTGAAATTTTGTCGGATTCTGTTGTTGGGTAACTATTTAATTGATAATGTATCCGCTACACAAAAAAAAGGAATAAATTAGGTACTAGCTTCTGCCTGTGACTTCGTCCGCATGGAACTCGTTTATATCGCAGCTCCATACAAACTTCCACCCCAAACTTCCAAAGTGGGGGGTTAGAAAGAGATAAAAAGTAGCCCGTCACTCTCCATCCCTTCAACTATCTCCACTTAAAACATCACGTCAATTCGTCGCTCCGTTTTGTCGTGAAAGAAGGACAAACAAACACACACATACACTTTCCCATTTATAAAATTAGTATGGATTTTTAAAATTGTAATTTTTTCTATACAAGTTGTCAGTTCATTGACTGGCCTAGTAGCGATGTTTGGCTCTTTGCTTGACTCTGATGTCACATGTGAGTGTCTTTGTCTACTTCACCATCTAGTAGATCACCACATTTTCGGGTTAGGTATGAATGTAGGACAACATTAATGCAATAATAGTAGATTGTATGACAAGGGTCTAAAGTAAGCCATATTACCACGAGATGGATATTTTCCCGAACGAAGTGAGGGGAAATAGTTCGAGGGGTAATATGGCTTTTAGACCAGAGTTATACACTCTACTTTTCACTTCGACTGCGAGAAAATAGTAAAAACAAAGATTATCCATCCACATTCAACAATTATACCAAGGCGAAAAGATTGTTCAATTTGGCGCCATTCTTTTTAATAAACTGTTTTGACACAGATACAAAATATTCACAAGACGAATAAACGCCTCTGACCGTCTAATAGTGGCGTAGTCTATCCCGTTCCCGCTCAATCTTCTTAGCTTACGTCATGTAATCACATCCACCAATCACAACTCTTTAAAATAACAACAATACAGCTAGACATTAAAATCGACCAATCAGGAAACAGAATTCAATTCAAACATTAGGAGTTTTTCATTCCCTAATTTACAATAATTCAAAAAATAAACGCCTCTGACCGACTATAGCTCCATCCAAACGTTCAAGCGTGGTTAACTGCATACATGACTCATGTATGCAGTTAACCACGCTTGAAAAACACCCAATGTTTGAATTGAATTCTGATTCCTGATTGGTCGATTTTAATGTCTAGCTGTATTTTGGTTAGTAGATAGCAAATACTAATGTTTTTTTAAAGAGTTGTGATTGGTCGATGTAATATAGAACTGTTGTGAGTGGTCAAATTAAAATGTTTTATAAATCATAAATATGTATACATATTTTCCCTAGGGGCTAAATGTACTACTTTAGCCCCGCTTGCCAAGTCTAATATGATGCACTTTTTGAGCATGAGAAGTGAAAATTCTATTCCTACATATAGTATTGTTGTATTACTCAGGGGCATTGGGGATGGGTCTGTTTGTGTGGCTAATACTACAAAACGTGGCCCATCTTCATTGTTCCTTGACTGTATGTTTATAGTTATGTATTCTTATTTACTACGTTATTCTTACCTTCCTTTTTGGTTTTATTAATATTGTGTTTTATGAACCTCCAGGTCTGTTTGTATCACTTGTCAGTTTATGCACATTGTGTAGGTACAACACATGTACCATGTTTATTATGACTGTTTGTGTTCTAAAAAAAAAAAAATACGTAGTTGACGTGTAATATACCCGCATTTGATAAAAAAATATATACTTGCTAGAAGTATTGGCTTGTATGAAGGACCTTATAGAAGAAAAATCAGTAAAAATTAGAAAAACTAAATTCCTTTTACAAGATACAAAAATCGGTTAATAATCTGTTCACTTCCGTCCTTCCGCAGTCTCCGCTGAAACCATGCGTCGCGTTCGTTTATATGCTTAGTTTATATGGCGTCAAATATCGCAAAAGTTTCATCATTCGTTTCATTGTCATTGTGTTGACGACCGCTTTAGCCTAGTTAGTAGTGACCCTGCCTACGAAGCAAGAGGTCCTGGGTTCGAATCCCGGTAAGTGCCAAAAATTGTGTGATGAGCATGAATATTTGTTTCTGAGTCATGGATGGTTTCTATGTATTTAAGTATTTATATCTATTATATATATATCGTCGTCTAGTACCCATAACACAAGCCTTACTGAGCTTACTATGGGACTAGCTCGATTTGTGTAAGATTGTTCCCTTATATTTATTTATTTATTTATTGTCATAAAAATATGAATTGGCAATTGGCCGAAAACCGCATGTTAAACAAATTTTATGAAAGCATTAGGTAACAGCTTGTAAGCTTTTAAGTTTAAATACGACTGGTTATTTTTCAATCCCTACTAATCCCGGTTAACATTTTACCATACCATACTAAGTGTCAAACTTGTACCTTTTTCAACCCTCGCCTAGTTAAAAGCTCTTTATCACCATAATGACTTACTACTGACACTCGAGGCTCGAAGTGTTAACTCATAAACAGTCTCGATTGCTTTAAGCGTCATCAATCGATAAATAATCCCGTCAGCCGATGACGCTCAGTGAGTCATTTGTTTATGGTAGCGATTATGTACTTATTCTTATTGATTTTATGGTCTAGATATATTGACTCACATGACTGCGTAAGGAACAATGTATAGGTTTTATGCTAGATGAAACGACGTTATTGACGATATTGGTTTCCATATACCTACAGAGCAGCACGTTTTTAATGGGACGGCTGCGACATACTCTCGATTTTTTTCGCAGTTTACCTCTTGTTCTAAGTTTTCTAATAAGAGAGAGAGACAGATAGTGCGAGAAAAATCGAGAGAGCTCGCGCGCTGTCGCGTGGAACTCGTTTATATCGCAGCTCCATATAAACTTTCACCTCCCCATTTCACCCCCTTAGGGGATGATTACGGAGATAAAAACTATCTTATGTCCTTCCCCGGGACTCAAACTATCTCTATACCAAATTTCACCTAAATCGGTTCAGCGGTTTAAGCGTGAAGAGGTAACAGATAGACAGATGATAGTATTAGTATGGATATGGATTACTGTGGTATGGCGCCATACAGATTATGGATAACGAGAAATGCTGTTTCTGCTATCACCTACAGAAAAACTAGAGCTCTCTGTCTCTTAAGGTAATAGTACCCTAAATAGTACTTCCGTATGGGTCAATCTAACAAAACACAACGGATGGTTGGCGGTTAGAAAACTCAAAACTCTAACGCGCATTCTTTCGTTTTGTTAAGCGACAACCATGCGACAACCTTAACAAAACGTCAAAATTAATGTCCATTAAAGCTGTCAAGTTTACTATTGACCGCCACCGCAGGCCGCGCCAGTGTGATGACCCATTGTGACAGTTGACACTGACACAACAACGCTGGTCGCGCGACTGTGTGCGGACGAGTGTCACCGTCAGGCGCTAATTCTAATACTCATACAATACGTATAGGCTGATGATGAAGATGATGATTATAATGGTAATGGTCGTGATTACGAATCAAATCCAACAGTAGAACAAACCACCTAAATCTACATAGAACCAAGTACTTTCGACAAACACTCGGCCCCATTTTTCCACGATTCCATCATAAATACTAATTTCCCCAGCGCCGCTCCCTCGACCCACTTGCAAACTCTATATGTATGTATATATACAGTCCTCATTAACCCTGGAAAATGGCGTTGTGATCACCATAATGGAACACTTATGCGGATTTTATTTTCTTATGCTGTCATCACTTTGCTTACGTCAATCTACTAATGGTATACAAGGCACGAGATGCAAGCTACGACCCCGTATCATGGTCGGCCTTATCATGCGATAAGTGACAAGACAGGAGCGTCGTCTCGTTCTATCGAACGGTGTCAGCCAGTGACGGATGCTCTATCTTGTCACTTATCGTGTAATAAGGCCGACCATGCTACGGGGCTATGGGTTAAGGAGAGTAGTATGTCCTGACTTTAGGAAGCCGGGAATAGGGGAGGAATCAGGAAATCAGAAAACCGTGCGTTCACTTGGTAATTTATTACAGGACTGGTTTATATGTAAGTACATATATAGCTAGACAGGTGGCTACTTCTACCCTCCACTATTCGTGTAGGTACCTACATACATCACAGAGTTCCACCAGGGAAAAACTTCGGAGATTTTTTACGCTTCGACGGCGGCAACGAGTACGATCAGTCTGATGGTAAGCAGACGCCGTAACCTATGGACGCTTGCGTTTCCAGAAGCATCACAAGCGCGTTATCTACCCTTTAAGTATTTGAGAATTCGCTGTTCTGATAGAGGCGAACGCGGATCCCTCTCTACACAGCATATCCTCGCCAGCTCTGGCGCCCTTCCTTCACCACCAGGAAGTCCAGGAACACGAGGAAACTTGTTCCTTCAGCTGTCACTGTTCACGGCGAATCCTCAAACATATCAAGGGTCGGCAACGCCCATGCTACTCCTTTGGAGTTGCATGCGTCTATAGGCTGCGGTGTCCGCTTACCATCAGGCGGGCAGTACGCTTGTTTGCCACCCTCGCGGTAAAACTAAATACCAGGAACACAACACCACATTACCTACCTACAGAGTAGTGGCGTTATCATGGCTTCGGTTTTCTGCAAGGCGGTACTTCGCCATTTAGATTCAATTTTTTTTTAATGGCTCAAAAGTCTGGGAGCTATCGCTACATGCCATTCAGAAAAAAAATGCCGTCAATGATCCCCTTGCAACTAGCTATTATTTTTAACCGACTTCAAAAAAAAGGAGGAGATTCTCAATTCGGCTGTATTTTTTTATTTTTTTTATTTTCAATGTTTGTTACCTCAGAACTCCGTCATTGATGAGCCGATACGAATTTTTTTTTGTTCGTATGTATATACTTCCAGGTGGGTCCCATTTTTTTCAAAATTCAGTTACATGGTGGGATCCATGAGGAATTGAGGGGACTCCTCAATTTTATTAGGCACGCGTGTAGTGATTTTGGTATTTTCTGTTATAACTCGTGTATTTACATCCGGAATCATAAATTTGGTGGCGAGGAATTTGATGATGAAGACCACAGATGACTTATCGAATTCCTCAATTAAGTATTTATGTACTTAAAAGTGCAAAAGTACGTCACAGGTTCTGATAAGATTCCGTTGAAATAGGAACTAATGAAGTGCCATTGGTGATGATCTTGGGGAATCGACGGAAGTCCTCAAATATTATCGGCCCACATACAGCGATTCGGTTTTTTTCTATAGTAATCAACGCATTTGCTACCTATCGGAAATCAGTTCATGTGGTAAATTGTAAAAAAAAATGTGGAAATGTTCTCGTGGCTTGGCGGAGTACTAAATTGAAGTCGGTTAAAACTTTGTTTTTAAAGTAAATTATTGTATCGCGTGATGTGTGAGCGGGCTGAAAAACAGCGCAGTACAGCTGCCACGCTAGCAATAAACGCTGAGCCACGAGTCTATTCTCGCACCGCACATAACCTAAGTAACTACCTACTTTTATTTTATTTTCTGTTGGATTTTGAGTTTTTAAATGCGAAAGTAAACCATTTTTTATTTATTTTATTTTATAAATACGAGTGGTCATATAAAAATGTTGTTACCTAATCCTAAGGAAATAAATGAATCTTATTCTGCAAGTAGGCCGTAATGGCTCTTTAACAAGTCAAAACACTACCAGCTTTTCTAAAAAAGAAGACCACTGTTAAGGAAAACGCCGAAACAAACTCAACAGTCAGTATTTTTTTGCCATAAAAGCTAATATTACAATGATAGTTCTTAACCTACTTAAAATAAGTCAAACTGAATATGTATAGAAAGAAAAAAAATCATCATAACAATCATAATCATAATTATTTAATTCGGATACTAGTCCATATTTGTTAGGAGCGTACAAAGATTCATACAAACTTAATTCTAGTGTGAGTAATTAAATTACATACAATTCATACTATTCAATTACAATTGGTTATTATTTATTCATTAATATTTTAAATAATGCGTTGTTCTATCAGTTATTAGCCATGCATTTCTGGCAGTTAGGTAGTCTTCAACCCTGTAAAAAGCCTGAAAACCTAGGCCTTGTACTCTGTACATTGATATACCTACACAGTTATGACGACAACCTCCTGACCTAATTCCACATGGAAAACTTCCATGACTCACCTAACATTGTCCCAGACTTGACAACTAGAACCAATAAGTTTGAATGGGTCTAGGCTGACGACAGCCCTTAAGTACTCAGCGGGGGACGTGAACGAGGCGCGAGTTTACTTTGTCATTGAACGACCGCTTTAAAACTTGTTAATATCTAGGGTTCTATAAGTTTTCTGCAACACTCAGGTTTCTGGGTCAATTACAGACTGCAATTGGACTGGATCCTATTTTTGATCTGAAAATAGAACAGTGATAGGCTAGTTTGCTATTTTTAATTGACGATGTGAATCATAAAGTTTCTAGAGAGGATATCATATATTATGTTTTAACTACAAATAGAGCACAACCAAATACAAAAAGAGCATAAACAGCACAAAAAACTACAACACGGTTTTTTTTTCATTCAAAAGTTAGCTTGTTTCGCATGGTGCATAATTTCAAATTAATTAACACCTCATAATATAAGTCCGCAATGAGCTCGATTCTCCATACAAACCTATTTGCGCTCTCATTTTAAAACTACGAGTTGGATTGGATTGCAACGAAACTTTGCATGTACAATGACATGAGGTGCCTATATCCAGGTCTGTAATTAGTTTATGTAGCGTAGTAAAAAATACAGCGAATTTAAGTTATTCATACAAAACTCTCCCTCGTCTCGTTTTATGATTACATGGTAACACTTTGTAATTAACACTTTTTGAGTTTACTAACCGTATAGTAACATTATGTTATACGTATGTAGGTATATTTTAACTGCCCAATTTGGCCGAGAACCGAAACACCGGAACACTTTGTTTTGTTGACGGTCTGTAGGTTAACAAATCAGTTCCCTTAGCAAATTTGCTAAGCTATATAGGGCATCGGGTCAAGACAAATTGTTGACTCTGAACATATTTACAAGCGTTAATGATTACATTCAGTGCAATGGATCTAATCGGGGCAAATATATGTAGATTAGACATAAATGATATCCTAAAAAATGTCTAGATGGTGTTGGGAAAAACAATGACGATTTTATGTGGTGTTTTTAGGTTAGACGACCAACATACCAACATAGAGAATACAATCAGGTTTTAAAGATGCTACTCTGTTTCTGGAAGACACAGAAGGTATTTTTGCGAAACTAACTGTCATAAGCGTATGGTTCATTCGTCATCTAAACCGACTGTTGAACTTCACCAAGGGGCGGACACTCCGCGATTTACGTTCATCGCTACAAGTACATGCCGGTGCCCCAACGTTGAGGAACCGGCATGCTTATAGCGATGAACGTCGACGTCGTCGTCGATGACGTCAGAGGGCCATAAATCTCAATGTTTTGGCTGAGAAAAAAGCGCCTTTTGTAAAGATCAAAGGAGTGTCCCTTCTGTACTTGTACTATTATGTATTCTGTGACTTCACGTAATTTGAATATTTTAACCATCTATCTTTTTACTAAAGAGCTCCGGGAGCCTAGTGGTTCAAGCGTGCGGCTGTCAAGCGGCGGTCGTAGGTTCGAATCCCGGCTCTTACCAATGAGTTTTTCGGCACTTATGTACGGAATATTTGCCGTTAGCTTTTCGGTGAAGGAAAACATCGCGAGGAAACCGGTCTAACCCCAATAAAGTCTAGTTTTCCCTCTGGGTTGGTAGGTCAGATGACAGTCGCTTTCGTAAAACTAGTGCTTATGCCAAATCTTGGGATTATGAGTATCTTTTAAGTATCTGTTGACCCTGCCTACGAAGCTGATGGCGCGGTTCGAATCCCGGTAAGGACAAATATTTGTTTGAGCATATTTCTTTCTAATCCTTGGATGTTCCATAATGTATGTGTTTTTGTTTCTTTAATAAGCCTTATTAAGCTTACTACGGGTTAGTCCGATTTGTACAAGGATGTCTCCTAATATTTATGTATTTTTCTCGATATCGTTCCCTTGGACGCTCCAGATTACCTATCCTACACCCAAAAGGATCATATAGGGCAAAGAGGTACCATACCAATTACTGAAACCCAATAATTCCGTATAAGTATTTACGACCTATTCGAAATATAAAATAGAGCCGTTAAGAAAGAATAAACTTCCAAGCGAGCAATAAAATCTAATTGTGTAAGGCAAAGGATTTTAAAGGTCCCGGCCATGTGTTTTTAGTTTCAAGGTGGGTTTATTTTTAAGTTCCTGTCTTTGTAATTGGATATGAATTTTAAGTTATCTCATTAAATCTTTTCTAGTAAGGGTAGGTTGTTCGACTCTCCATACAAATTTAGTTTGGTTCTCATTCAAAAACGGCATACTGGAATAACATGAAACTTTTTATACACAATGGGATCCACCATACCTAGGTCGAAGCCTGGAAAAAAACCGTTTTTTTTACCTAGTTTGCTCCAGGCCTTCATGCACAATCCAAACAGGACTTACTTGAGGAAGTGGCTTAGAGATCAAGATATCGCACTAATACACACTTACCATTTAGTACTTATTCTACGATGTATTCTATGTGACATACCAACCTGAACATCATATCATCATCATCATATCAGCCGAAAGACGTCCAATGCTGGACATAGGACTCCCCCAAAAAGTGCCAAAGTGACCGGTCCTGCGCCACCCGCATCCAGCGGACTCCCGCAACCAACCAGGTCATCAGTCCACCTTATGAGGTGATGTGAGATGTTGCGTCAACACGTCAATAAAGTAAATAAAAACTGATAACTCGCCGAGTTTTTACGACGGTTCTTCTTTCTTCTCGTGGCAGAGGTTCTCTTTCCGAAACGGTGGCAGTTTATCGACATTAATAGTGCATGTACGTAATACTAGAGTACAACTTTGTACCTTTTGGCGTCGAGACCCTCGGTCCATGGGGTCCCAGTGCGCTAAAGCTATTTGCGGAAATCGCGAAACGTCTGGTTGACGTAACTGGTGACCGAAGAGCTGGCGGCTTTCTCGCGCAACGCATCAGGGGGGCTAGCACAACTGATGCCGCGCCGCGACGCGAGTCGAGATAGATCTACCCTGCTCTATCTAATTTGCACGGTGCGAGTGAGGCAGGAGACGCTCAGTCGCACGCGAAGCGACTTGTCAGCAAGTTATGCTAGACGTACAGCATTGCAATTCAGCGAGGAAATGCCGCCAGCATCCTCGGTACAATGCCTCGAGGGCCTTTTTTAGATTTAACTTAGCTTTAATTTAATTGAGTTAATGTTATAGTTATCATCTTGTATATACCTACTCGTATGTCTGAATTGAAACATAAAGAAGATTGACTTAAGACTGTAACGGCTCGGCCACGACATTGCGCGAATTGCGGCGTGGCAAGCGTTTTATCTGTTCATTGCGCGGTCGAGACGCGTAACGCACTGTGGTTAGTTGGGATGACACGCAATGAATTAGGAAAACCGCTGCCGCGCAACGTCGTGGCCAGGCCGGAAAGCTTATGTTTTGAAATAGTCTACACGTGCGTATAACATACAAGCTCATCGCCGAACAACAACGTTTAGCATGGCTCTAGTAGGAAACATTTCAGGTATTATTTCAAATAGTGAATAACTTAGTGAAACTCCCCCTAAGACGGTTCTCCGTAAGTATTGTACGGATGATTTTCCAAGCAGTTCCAAAGGCTATAAAGCTTAATTTCTATTTGAGTTAAGGTCAAAACAATGGTCTCTCGTTTAAGCAAGTTAAGTTTCAATAGTTATGCGTGACTTGGCTTTCTTGGGGACTAAGTGACAGCTTACAGCGGTTTTATTTGTTGTGTAGATAGATAGATATAATAAATGTTGTTTTTAAAGCGCTGAAGCTCTTATAAGCCGACGAAAAAAATCGATAAAAACTTGTGTTATTCTTGACTATTCCATTATCAAGATCAGATTATTTGAATTGCTATGAGCTGACAACCCAGACTTCCCTGGGTTCCTAGCTCGAAACTTTTCCCTGCACCCAGGAAAAAAACTACACTGAGTAAATAAGTACTTTGTCAAAATAATTTATGAAAACAGGCGTTACTTTGCGGACATCCATGGTGAATTTATATTATATACACGGTGTTTTTTTAACCGTCTTAGAGCCGAACCCTAGTTAATGTATACATTACAAAGAACTTAAAAAAAAGTTTTTTTTTGTTTTTTTTAAAGATTTTTTTAAATGCATAAGACATTGTTTTTTTTGTATTAATATTAATTTTCATCATCCAGCTGAGTGACCGCAGTGTCCGCTAGCCGCCATCTTATGTAGATAGGTACTGAACTCTAACCGGGTGAATGAACTTCGCTCCGTGCGCCATAGAAGATTTTTCTTAATTACCTTTTATTACCAGAAACTTAACTAAAAAAAAATCTTTTTTCACGAATTTTTTTTTTGGATACTTTCAGTGGGCTTCGGCTCTAAGACGGTTAAAAAAACACGTTGTATATTCCTTTGCTATTCCGCTAGAGAACGTGCAGGTCTTCAAGTGATAATGAGATATCTTACTTGCGTATATTTGCCCTCAGTCAATGTTTCCACCCTCCCCCCGCACGCGCCAACATGCAAATTTATACAACAAACCACCACTAATGTCGAAAAAACCTCGACGCAGATGAGTGCACTAAGGAAATCTCATAATCATAATCATCTCGCGACCAAGGAAGGTGTGACATATCCATCGAGAAACATCGAAGAGGTAAATAAAATACGTACGCTCGAAAAATACATCCCTCCTTCTGAGGTTCTTTTTCTACACAACGACGGTGGCAAACAAGCGTACGCCCCGCCTGATGGTAAGCGGGCACCGCAACCTATACCGCGACACATGCAACTCCAAAGGAAGTAACATTGGCGTTGCTGAGCCTTGATATGTTTCAGGATACGCTGTGTTGACAGCTTAAGGAACAAATGCCCGCGCTCTCAACACAACTCATCCTTGGGAGCTCTGTCGACCTTGCTCACCTCCAGGAACACAACACTACTACAGAGCAAGTAGTAGTGTTATTATGGCTGCTTTTGCAAGGTTGGGTTGCTCCACATTCGAGCGGGATGACATTTCGCTGTGCTCTACCTCACCAAAAATTTTGGTTTAATAATATGATTATACGCAATTAAGTTCCGTGTAATAATTGCTTTGACTTGGACCACCCATCGAGCTTGTGAATGCCGAGTCATGTCTGTCCAGCTTTTCAATTGAGCTCCTCTCGTGACTCACTGCGCATGCGTCACGCGTCATTCCACAAACATACCGCGGATTTGTGGAGGATAAGAGCAATGCAACATGTGGAATAGCTAGGTGTTTTAAACGTAAACAGAAATTTTACAGAGCCGAGATAGACTGACTATCCGTCTGTTTCTAAGTGTTCTAATTAGAAAGATGCGGGTAGTGTATCTTGCCGCGACACAGCTCGCGCGCCGTATTGTGATAATCTAGCTGACCTTAAAGGCCTCCCTCCACAGACCGAACGCGGGTCGTGCGCGGCGAGGGTAGGGCGCGGCGCGGGTTGGGCGCGGCGCGGGTCGGGCGCGGCGCGGGTCGGTATATCTCTCTCACTTACCAACGGACTTGATATTTGTCACACTACCACTATCACATACACACAGAGCACACAGTTGCGCGGGCCCGCGCTATTGTGCGATAGAGACGCCGTACTGTGTGAAAGAGATAGAGATACCGCCCGACACGACCCGCGCACGACCCGTGTTCGGTGTGTCTTTAGTGCGCGGATTGGATGCCAGTGGGCAGGGGGGCGACGAGCGGCGGCCCATACATATATACCCATTGCAATTTGCAGTCGCCCGAATGTTTGAACTTGCCGCTCGTCGCCCCGCTGACCGCTGGCGTTCAGTCCGCGGCCTTAGAGTTAGTTACCCACAGCGCCTTTTTGCGCTAGAAACGCGATACAGTATCAACACGGCTCGTATCATACCGGTGATTTTGACAGGATCTATGACTATTAGTGTCGCGCGACAGTAAACGCGTTTGTATCGATACGAAAAGTTGCCGATATTCCCATGCACACGGGTCTGCCGTAGCGCGTCCGTGCGCTGACCGGCAAACGGTTGAAACCTTTGTCACTCCGTCAAAATCGCATAGGACTCAGTATGGCAATGATCGATCGATACGCGTAATAGGTGATTGTGATGAAGACTTTATTAAGTCGGGTTATGTCTTATGTCGCGACGCTCACCTCGGCTATTTGTTTAATTTGACGCTTCCAGGTAAGCTCTGGATTGGATACTGTACTCTATTCTCATATATACGCTTCTATTGACGATGGTAAAGTGGGAATAAGATCCCGATAATCGGTAACTGAATTCGAGTCGTAAATATCTTGATTATAATGATATAGTGACGCGTGCGTTTGATCCCGCATCCAGTTTCATTGATCGAGATCAACTCCGGCGCAGCGACGGGGCACGAGCCATAAGATGCAATGCGTATGGTAATATTTCATTTGAACTGAATAGGTACTAACGCAATTGTTAATACTCGAATGTATCGTTTGTCCGAAATACCTAACGTTTCGCCAGTTATTTCGAAAAGTTCGTGTTTATTTTATTTCCATGTAGACTTACAGTAGTAGTCCCTGGTATTTTCTTCATAAAATCATAGTTTGATGTGTTACCTGAAAGCAAAGAAAACATTTAACTAACTAGATAGTTATCAATATGTATAAAAAGTTATGTAAACTGTACAAATAAGAACAATCTCGAACGAATCAAATCTAATATAATAATCTTCTACTCCTACATAGACACTATCTACCCCAAGCAACATTAATCAAAGATACGTTTCATGCTAGTGAATGGAACGCCATATACAGAGCCATCTCTCCATATAAGTAGTTCCTTACCACCCACGGCAACGGTTAATTTAATAAGCTATAATAAGAGATACGCACTACCTATAATTTAATAACAATTTAATAATAAGGGAGCGTTTGTAAGCCCAAATGTCATGCGGACGAATTCATATCGATCATTTGTTGTTTATTGGGTTTTTGAGCTTGTAATTTGCCGAAAGGATACAATAATATGATTTTTGAATCACTTACATGGTCTGATTTCCTCTATAAGAGCGTTATGTGTGATGAGTAAGTTTTCCAGATCTCCTGAAGATTCACTATTTGTATACTTATTCAGTTATCAAGGGACAAATTTCTCAAATTGTCATTTTAGCGAATCCTCAGAATCGTGTAACGTAGCTAAGTATATAAAGAAACGAATTCCAATGCATTGTTGCGCATGCACAAATGAAATACACATGAGTCTATAGTATTTTTCTTTCTATTCTTAGCTTTATTTTTTCATCACGTAAATGTTAACAGGATCAACACGTGCTTGGTTTAAACCGGATTGTTTTTACGATTTCGTACTTAGCGGTTTTTTACACTGGAATGTCGATACATTATGTATCGCGTATCCCCATAATTTGTAATTCCGATGTTACCTACTTACAGCTCAGTGCCTATACGGTTACGGCCAAACATGCTGGGTGACCACACTCAGCCATAATGAACCATCATTCGATGATAATTACTTTAATCATAGACGTCTTTGATAAATTACGATGAAGAAATATACATATGTTACGGCCTTCATTATTATGACCTAAGGTAAATGTCACGATGTTTCACCACTCAAATTCGTACAATATAAAAAAAATATTTTTTTCAGGCAATGTTATTTAACCTTGATCTCTATTTCTATACCCGCCTGGATTCAAATATATGTAGGACAGGTTTTATACCGGGTTTGTATCCCGCAGGCGAATTTGCGGGCTGAAGCTAGTCATACTAATATTATAAATACAAAAGTTTGCATGTTTGTTACTAAATCACGCAGAAACGGCTGAACAGATTAAGATGAAGTTTAGTATACAAATATAGTATAGCCTGGATTAACACAGAATACTTTCTATCTCAGAAAAAGTCCAACAAAAGGTAGTCAACGCGTACTAAGTCGCCGGAAAACGGTATTTTCTATATAAACCAACTTCTCAAGCCCCAGAGCTTTCTCCCAGACACAGTTTAGACACATGAACGATGATGAGGGAAACCCCTAAGCACCCATTGATCTATCATTGAATGAGCGTCCATATAAGACAGAGCGTGCAGGAGCAAAAACAATCCCGTGCCAATTCTGCGCAGAACCGGTTGGTTGGCCGGACGACGAAGGGATGGGGCGTGAGTGTCGATAAATTCAAAATATTATCATTTTAAAAGATATGATATAATGATACAGTGAGAAAGAATATAATGGAAAAATAAACCATCTTCGTCGGTAGCCCCCGACAGGACTCGAACCTGCGATCTCTCTATGAACGCTAGAGTGAACTTGAAAGGCTCACAGCCCTTGAAGGGAATACAGAGAGGTCGCTATTCGTAGCGGAAATATAGTTGAAAGATACGCGACTTCCGTCACTGTCTTCGTAGCTTAGTGGTCGAAGCACTTTAGCGTTAAAAGAGACTATAGACCAAATCGGGGTAACTTCCTGCAACAATGCATGCATGCAATACATGGGGTAACATGCTGAGTGAGGCTCCCGTTTAGCACTTAAGGTTACGTTTTTGAGTGTATTTCTTTTTTCCGTGTTTTGTGTGCTAAATAAATAAATTCTTATTCTTATTCCTCGTTAAAAATAACAAGAAAAAAAAGTACTTAACACAATAATTTGTTTCGTTATTTATTCGATATAGAAAACCCACGTGAGTTAGAGACATATTTAAATAAAGTGAATCTCTCTTTAAGCACGAATAACGCACGACATGTTCAGTGATAAATACATCAACATCGCGGGCGCTCAAGACAACAAGAACTGCCTAACAAAAAAGACATTAAAAAGACGTGAGTGATCCTTTTCATTACTTGTATTAAATACACAATCATTTATTCTGCGAGCAGGCCCTCAAAAGCTCTTTTAGATGTTGGAATAAAATACTTGCATCGTGCCAAACATTAAGTAATGTGAAAACTTATATTATACCCCACAATCTGGTCGATAGATAACTTTCTATAATAGTTTGCGTTTATAACGACAAACAAAATATAGTATTTGACTATTCGCTTTAGATGTATATTTGATAGAAAGTGACGAATGCTTTATTACAATCAATAATGTCATTGCAAATTATCTCTGAATGTACTTATTGCATGCTTTCTTTAGATATGTATATTATTATTTTTTACCTTCATTGTTAAAAAAATATATTTTATCAATGCCATGTATTTTGTGGGAATGAATAAAGGTTTAATCAATCAATCAAATTATCAGGATTCAAAAATCTGGAATTGAATTTGTCGACATCGATAACTCCAGACCATATCACATCACTACGCTAGAATGCAGCGCAGTGACTACGTGAATGAACACTGCAGTCTGCTACCGGAGCGACCTCTCGCTCCATCCTCATTCCACAACCATGCGAGAGACAGGGACGGAAAAATTCACGAAGGGATAAAGCTGTAATTTTTTTGGAATATATTTGTTTGAGTTTGGTAAACCTGTTTGGAAGTGTCCTGATTTTTATGATTTATGTTTCATTGGTAAGTGGAAACTTTGGCAATCCAATGAAAGAGTCACTGTTGAAGGAAAGTAAGAAAAAAAAAACAAAGTATACTTCGATTCGATGCTAATATTACAGGTCATTTCTGTAAAGTTGTTTTCAGATTGCATCGTATACACATATTAGAATGGTCCTCTCTAACTTTACTACCAGATCACTTTCGATACAATACAAAATATTCATAATTGCTCACCAAACACACGTACAATGAAATGTCAGAGAAGACTGTCTTATCACAAAAAACGATCACTTCCAGACAACCTTCGTTGCACTTTTCGTTTAATTTTTATTGACAGCGATCTGCCAGCGCGGCTTCGGTCTCGATTGCAAAGAGATAAGAAAAGATACACAAGTGAAAGATTTTATAATCGGACCGGCGGTTCCGGAGATTTTCTCCTACATACAAACTTATAGAGCTGCAAAGACTTATCCTTTTGTTAGTGTTTTGTACACGCGGTAGTGAGCCGCTCGCATGATTTCGAATTTAAAAAAAGGTAGCCTACATTTTGTTTTTTTTAGGCAGCCCATACTTTGCTTGGCAACCACAGTTGCCAGAATCAGTTTAGGGGTGCACGAAATTAGCAACTGAGGTTGCCACAAGCAAGTGAGTAGGTAGTACAGTAGCGTCTGCTAGTTACTTGACAGACATGAGTTTGCTTGCCGATTCTCGGAACGGATTCCACGCCGTCTACGAGTCTACAAAGTGTCGCTTATTGAGTTATTATAAAACACTGTTCAACTGCATGCATAAACGCAATGTGGACTGAAAATTACTCCATTGCGAGTCCGCAGTAAGCTCGGCCGAATTTCACCTGCCCATACAAACGTACTTACGCTCTCCTTTAAAACTACGTGTTGGATTGTGACAAAACTCTGCATATACAATGACATGAGGTAATTAGTTTATATGGTTCCAGTTTACTTATACAACAAACGAATTAAGGCAAAAACAAGTTTTAACATGAAAAACTTAAATTCGCTGTGTTTTTACTATGGTATCTGAAGCTACATAAACTAATTACAGCCATAGATATACCTCGTGTCATTGTACATGCAAAGTTTCGTTACAATACAACACGCAGTTTTAAAATGAGAGCGTAACTACGTTTGAATGGAGAATCGAGCTTACTGCGGACTTGAAATTATAGTAAAGCTTATCATTTGACTAGTTTTAGGGTTGTGATGATATAGACATACTTACATAATAGCGCAGCACATTATATACAGAAATGAAACAAATATACTATCTTCCAATCTTACTAAAGCTGCGAGTGCTGCGACTCTGTCAGTTGCAATAACTACATTTCTAAAGGCCTTGAATCTCATCAAATCATTTGAAGGAAACAAAAAGATCATGGCTTGTGATAACATCAACATAAACTCTATGATCTTTTTGATTTCTACGTAGAAATGTAGTCATAAAACCTCATCTTGATGTGTCTGTGTACCGCTCGTGACATAAGGACAGACTCGTTCAAAATATGTAGATAAGTGACAATCGTCCAGTTTGTCTATCTTTTAAAATAAATTAGAATATTATATTGATATAAATTGTTGTTTTCTATAGGTTATGGGCCCAGTACATTTACACTGCTTTAGAGGAGTATCTATTTCTTCAGTAGGCCTACAATACTGGCAATAATTTAAGTGATACCTATAAGAGCAAGTCTGTTACAAAACATTGTCAATCATAATTCATAAAAAGTCGCAGAAAAGCTTATTTATACTTACTTATGAGCTCAGCATTAATTCTAATTACAATCTTAGTTTTCATTCACCCGTTTAAAACCATGGTTACACGGCCGAGCTTAACCATGGTTACACGGCCGAGCTTAACCATAGTGTAAAATAAACCATAGAGAACAAACTAGTTCGCGTATCGCCGCGCGCGCCGGGTCAACGCACCCAATATGGCGCCAAAATAGAACCGAATGCCGCGTTTCATTCTAACCTCGAAATTGGTAACTTTGATAATTATTCACAGTTAATGTGTGTATAATTGAGGTGATAAAATGGTGAAGGTGCTGCTTTGGTTGTATTCGTATGATTAGATTCGTTAGATGATTTCTTAACACGTACCTATAGGTAAAAAATCAAAAGTATACCTATCTAGCTCAACACAGCGAATCCTCAGATCAATAAAGGGTAGACAACGCGCTTTTCATTCTTCTGGAATCGCAAGCATCCCTGGGCTACGGTATCTGCTTACAGATCAGACGGACCGTGTACTTCTTGACAGATGGAAAAAAAAAGTTTCACATGTTTTTCGTAATACTGTAGGTAACATTTTAAGTACTTATTGTATGAAAAATATTTTTGATTAAAGGTAAAGAAATTGAGAGGCGGAAAAAAGGGGAGGCCTCCCCAGCAGTGGGACACAATATAGGCTAGATAAAAAGTAATTATTTATTGGAAATTGAATATTTATTTTGCTTAACAGTCTAAAAACAGGCGCAAAAAACGATGTGACAAATATATGCAACATTGCGAGGTTAAGCAGCACAAAAACATCTAGAAACCCGATGTTTAGAAAATAGTTCAATCACTAAATAAGAATCAGACAGATGTCTGAAAAAACTATCTAGACAGACCCCAGACAGATAGACAAGGAACGGAACGATAGAAATAGGGAAAATAAATAAGATGAACGGTTTCAACCGTTGAGGTTTTATTTAGAACTAGTGGAGTGTTTACAGCAATCACTTGATTTTGTTTGTTGCAAACATCCTGGGGAAACAAATGTGTGTCGCAGTTTTGTGTTTTTAGTATTTAATTTCTCAGAGTTTACCTACAACATTCAATTTTCTAACTGTGGGGCCCGGTTTACCACTCATACTAGTGTTATTGTTGAAAAACTTATAAGTAGGTCTTTCAACAGGTCTACAAAACTAACTTTACTCTAGTTGTTTTACCAGCGGCATTGTCTGTTTTTTGCATAATACTAAAAGAAATGGTTTTCGTAGGATTCCTTTTACATTCTGATGCTTTTGCGTTCTCTGGAATGGATTGGTTGGAGGGAAGTCGGTTGCCATGTTTATCCTTTTAAATCCGAATGACTGATATATCTGCCGTGATAATGCACCAGGAAAATCTATCTTTTACCATACATTACTAATAGAGAAGTTTTCGATGCACAAATCATAATATTAATGAATATTCTTGCCATTATAAGGCATTTTTTTGAAGTTTTTGTGTATTTAATAATAAATAATAATAATAAATATTAGGGGACAATCTTACACAAATCGAGCTAGTCCCAAATTAAGCAAAGCTTGTACTTTGGGTACTAGACGACGATAAACATACTTATATAGATAAATAAATACTTAAATACATAGAAAACATGCATGACTCAGGAACAAATATTCGTGCTCATCACACAAATTAATGCCCTTACCGGGATTCGAACCCAGGACCTCTTGCTTCGGAGGCAGGGTCACTACCAACTAGGCTAAAGCGGTCGTATAAATACAAAAACCCGTTTTCTTTGACATATTGCAATATACGGTCTTGGCTTGTGAATCAACGTGTGTCAACTTTTGTGTTTAGTGTGGCGCAGGGTACATTTTTAAGTTATATCTACAGACTTACAACTTATATTATAACATTAAGTGCAGTTCTCATGCACGGTATTCCAATCGATATCAAATCGGAGCCAGTTCGATTGACACCAGTTAAGTCGCGGTCACAAACCCCTCAATTGACAAATGCGGGTGCTCATTGAAGTTAATTTCCAAGAATAATGCGTTCACGGTTAAAATCGTTAGTCGAAATGACAAATCATTCAGCGTCTGTCTCCTGAAGTTATTCTTCAATTTAATGGTTAATATACCTACAAGTTGTTGAGATATTTTTGCTAGCTTTTATTATTCACGTGATTGAATGGTTAGTTCGAATTTAGCAAGAGAATATCGTCTACTACTCTAGTGCCGATCGTTTTTTTCCCATACTTATTTGGAGATCCCTCCACTCTGTACGCATGGATGCTGGTGGGCCTATCATGTTAAAACTTAGTACGCTTGTGTTATTGAGATGACAATGCAATGTAACCATCAATTTGTTTGATGAAGGGAAAGGAAAAGCAGTGAAAAAGCTTCAACTGAACTCTTTGTATTGTAACAATAACAACATTATGTACTTACTGTGTTCTATATGCGAATAAATTCTTTGAATCTTTGAATCTTCGAAGAGGACCGCTTTAGCCTAGTTGGTAGTGTCTCTGCCTACGAAACATGAGGTTCTGGGTTCGAATCCCGGTAAGGCCATTTATTTGTGTGATGAGCACGAATATATTTGTTCCTTAGTCATGGGTGTTTTTTATGTATTTAAGTATTTATATCGTTTTTGCTTACATAGTTTGGGACTAGGTGGATTTGTGTAATATTTATTATTTATTGATGAATTTCATGAGTTAAGCTAATCACATTTTCTTAAAACTTCACATCTTTACAGGAATCGGTAAAGTAGAAGACTTCCTAGTTCATCTCAAATCTCAATTAATTATCATAAAGTTCCAGTAGCCAAAAGTACAAGCACTAGGTACTCAATGAAGTGTCAATATTGTTTTCTGTATTCATTAGAAGCACGAATTAAACCGTCTCTACATTTATCTTATCTTATCTCTGTATTCATTCACAAGATGCCTAATCTAAACAATCCTCCTTCTAGAATTAAACTAACCATGTTGCAGTGATAAATGTGACACCTTTAAATAAACCAAGTGCTACCAAATACTAAGAAATAGCTGACAGCCGCTTGCGCATACCAAACGTCACCTTTACTCTCCAGAATCAAAAAGACTTAAGAACTTATGAAAGTCATATATTCTTAGCACCTTTTTTGATTGATTAAGTAATGGCGAAGTGAGATAAATGAACAATCCAAACGCTCCCGATAGGAATGTCCCTGGGGTAAATATCAAGGATATATGCAGGTTCATACTTTGTTTTTAAACTTAGTTTCAAAAGCTTGTTGACAGAAATTTAAATTGTTTACGACGCGGAGTCGGTGCGGTATAAGCTGTCAGCAGTCAGTGTCAACTGTCACCCAAGTCAGTATAGAATCTTTACTGCGACTACGTTTCATTTAAATGAGAGTCCCCGATTGGCCGCGGAATACGCGGAAGTGGAGCATGCAGTACTGCATGCATACCGACCCAATATCGCGCTATATAATGCTGCGCAAGTGTAACGAATACTGACAGTATACCGACAAGTAAAGGAAGGGACAAAACAAAACAAAAGAATAACAGTCAACCATAATATTACCTGACATCCTCGGTAACCAAATCTTAAATGTAAACCACCACTGAATTCCACCACCTTTAAAAATAACTATGACTCCAAGTAAATCCATAAAGTCGGAAAAGGAATTACTCAACCGTAAAAAAAACCGGCTCTAAAAGGAGTAAAAACACTGAACACCCACACAGAGATGTAATCTATTCGATAAGACCAGAAGCGTCGTGTTACAAAGGCCTATTTATTTTTTACTGTCAAGTAAGGCTTTAAAATAAATCTAATCAATTAGGCTAATTGCCGAGAATCTAATTTAGAAAAAAAAACATTGTGGCGTGATTAGGAAAAGGGTTCATTAATGGAACGCCTTTATTTTGAATTAGAAATGGTGGAGATGCACCGAGTGGGCACAGTTTTTGTGACTTTTCGACAAAATAAAAAACAAGAGCTGTAAGCTTCATGAGGAAATTAAAGCAGGTAATAGGACTGGGAAGTCGAAAGTTTGACTTTTTATGCGGAAGGAAGTTTAGTTAAAACCTACAATCTTCTTACCAACTTTCGTACAATATGATAGAAGAAACATACTACTTGCAATTTGATCTCTAACGTGAAAATTTCTGCATCATAATAATTTGACATGCATGTGGCTGTCGAGTCATATGAAGACGTGAAGAGGCTAGCAGAGGACAAAAATCAGTGGCTCTTGTCGGTGGAGTAACCCCACAGACAAGAGCCTAGCTCTTAAATAGATGAGATGAATAATTTGAAAAAAAAAGTTTTCTTTCAAGTGGAAAAACTACAAAAACTGTTAGTAATTAACACAAGAAGGATACAGAGGCTGAATACAAAAACAAGTTATATTTCCTGTTCCCGTAAGCTAAGCATCGGAGCTTTATTTCCGATTTAGATGTAATACCTTCTATAACTTATTGGTTAATTTAATATAATGTAAAATTTATAAAGGTCTTCTTGGGTTTATTTATTTCTTGCATTTTCTAGATTATGTTGATGAATTAGTAGAATGGTTGCTGTCATTATACCTAATTATAAACCAATCCCGACGTATTTTGGGGCAGTATGTGGTGACGTCCGAGTGCTCGACGCTGTACCAGTATATAGCATGGGCACTCTGTCAAAATTACATGGCTTAAATTCGAATGAAGAAAAATCCTCTTAGTTCGACACTAACCCATAATCCTTTGATATAGAGTGCCCATGCCATATGCTAGTATAGCGTCGAGCATTCGGACGACCTTAATGCTCCCTTATGACGAAGATCTAGATAGCTATGAGTGTTATCACATCATCTAGATCTATGTACGGTTGTAAAAAAAAACTTAATAATATGCAGTGTGCTGCACTCAGTCCCCAGTGTGTCCCTAACTCCACTCTGGCGTTGGCAACAATTTACCGAATTCCCTGCCATATTGTTTTTGTTAGCCGGTTGTTCACCCGTAGGGCTGTGCTGTGCCCAGTCACAATCGACGATTCTGACTTCAAAATGTGACTTGCGTTATTACCGACAACACTATGGAGAGCTTCTACGTCTGTAGAATACTTTTTTCTTTTTATAAAAACCAAGATCTTATAGCTAGCATAGGAAGAAATCAAGATGTTCTTTTTTATTGTGTTGTTATGTTTTAGGCCTATGTCCAGCAGTGGACGTCCTTCACCACCTGCACCGTGTAGTCGCTTCAAAAAAAATCCTCATTGGGAAAAAAAGTCCTTTTTAGAAATACCAGTTATACCCAAAGCGGTAATGCAGGAACTATATATACCTGAGTAGGTAAACCCTTTCTAAGAACTTCCGGTTCAATGCTTCTATTTTAAAAATATCCTGAAATCTGATAGATTCCCTGAAAGCTTGAAAAAATACCTGGTTAAACCATCGATCCTTTCAAAGTTCATTTAAAGTTATTTTGAGCTACAACACTAACAAAAGAAAGGGCGTCGCACGCGCATCACCCAATTAACTCCAAAAAAACACACAATCCCTTAAAACCTAAACCATAAGGCCTAAATTCCAATGGTAATCAAAAAAACAAAAGTAATCACAATTTGTGACGTCAAAACGTTTGCTTATAGCAAAACGTGAGCACTTCCTTATTACCAAGTGATAAAGTTTAAATTGGAATAAACTATCATGTTGCTTATGAAATATAAGTTTGCATTTTAAAATAAAGGCGGGAAACTTCTGTCAATCGCTAGGAAGCCATTTTTGTTGAATCAATTAAAATAATTGACGCCGCAGATGCATTTTCGATTCTGGGTACATTTTTTGTCTTGTCACTGCACTATTTGGGGCTCTTTCTAAATTTATAATTTCTTAGTTACTTAGGGGGTAAAACTGAGTGAGAAACTTTGCATGGTGGATGATGTGACGAGGAAAAGTAAGCTGTAAACAAAACCATATTTAAGTTACTCTGTCTGTCTGCCACATGTCCACGCTTAAACCGTGGAACATATAGTTTGAGATCCAGGGCCGGTAGACAAGGTTACAATCTACAAGCGCTAACGTCGATAGAAAATAATGAAATGTATGTGGATGACAGAGGCCGACGACACAATTTTCGTTGACATCTGTCATTCCCATACATTTTTTTAGTTTTCTATTGGCGTTAGCGCTTGTCGATTGTAACCTTGTCTACGGCCCCAGGAAGCGCAATAGGACACTTTTCTCTCGGAAAGGTGTGAAAAGGGGAGTGGAAATTTCTATAGGAGTGCCATAACTCAGACTATGCCTATCGGAATCCAATAGCAAACTTCCCAGTTTGAACAGTTTACGTAGACGAACTCAAAGTTGAAAACTAGGATAAAACACTTTGTATTACCTACCTAGTTCAGTTGCATGCAACAGTAGTTAGAATAATAATAAGTTATTTTTTTCATTCAATCATCATCGACCGATTTGAAGACCGCATTAGCCTAGTTGGTAGTGACCCTGCCTACGAAGCAAGAGGTCCTGGGTTCGAATCCCGGTAAGGGCATTTATTTGTGTGATGAGCACGAATATTTGTTCCTGAGTCATGGATGTTTTCTATGTATTTAAGTATTTATTAATCTATATTAGTATCTTTATCGTCGTCTAGTATCCATAGTACAAGCTTTGCTTAGTTTGGGACTAGGTCGATTAGTGTAAGATTGTCCCCTAATATTTATATTTATATTTATTTATTTATCCTCTTAGCGGTTGTGCCCTAAACGAGCCCGGGGTCCGCTTTAACACATGATCGCAAGAATTCGCATAGGCACTTCATTTTTCCTTCAATAAATCCAATAAATAATGAAGGCCGAACGAAGCCTTTAGATATATTAGGGTCTCCCCACACCAATCGACGTGGAATCGGCTTTCGCTGAGTGTTTTGCACCACACTCCGCTTGTTTTGTTCGTTATCCCGTCGATGGACGTCGCTTCGCGTCGGCCGAGCTGATCGACGTCTTTTTCGCTCTTATTGCGTGGACATAAAGAGTTTTTTGATCGGCAAACGGCCCGGCCACGACTTCGAGCGGCGGCGGCAGCGGTTTTTCTAATCCATTGCGTGTGATCCCAACTAACCACAGTGTGTTGCGCGTATCGACCGCGCAGTGAACAGATAAACGCTTGCCGCGCCGCAATTCGCGCAATGTCGTGGCCGGGGCGTAACGCCGATTCCGCGTCTATAGGTGCGGGGAGACCCTTAAAGCGATGACTGATTTAAATTTCTAGCAACAGACTTGTTTCGGACCTAGATAAGGATTCCATTGTGTATACAAAGTTTCAAGTTATTCTAGCATGTCAGTTTAATATGAGAACCAAACTACGTTTGTATGGAGAGCCGACTTTACTCGACCGTGACGGGGACTCTTAATTTTCCTTTAATAAACCCAGGACAAGTGAAGCCAGCCAATACTTAATTAAGAATTCTTAAAGCGACTGCCTTTCATATAATGGCATAATGTTGATTATCAATGAACAGTGTAGTCACACTTGGCTAGATTGTGATCAAATCACGACCAGATAAGAAGACCCTAGCTTCCACATATTCGGTCTGCGCTTACCGTCAAGCCTGGCTGGTCATCGGAGCCTTATAACTTAAACTTAATGAGGGTATTAAATACAATTAAGTAAGCTTGAATTAAGTATCGAAATTACATATTTCATTAATATCTTGTAGGTAATCGGAAATTAAAACGTTAAGGTTGGGTAAAGTATTTAAAGGGGAATGCGGGTTGGTGCGCGGCGCATACATAACTTGCATTTAAAACCGCCGTAGTCCCATTTTCTCTGTCGAATATAGACCTAAAAGTATGTTAATACATTTTCTAACAGAGATTAATGAAGAGTTGTACTATGACCATGTCTCTTTAGTTTTTCTTAACTTTTTGTACATTTGACGTATGTAGGCGATGGTATGTTTTAGCGTTTTACAAGCGACTCAAATTTATAAAAAAAAAAAAGTTATCAAATAACTCAGAACATAGGGACATAGTGGAACTCTTACTTAGTGATACTCTATCTTTCTCTTCTTCTTCCTTAATCTATGCTACAATAGTACATTACTTACCAAGGGCTGTAATGTTTTGTGACCGGAGCCCCAGGCGAGGGTTGTATATTTGCGATATGTGAGTACACAATTTTACGTCTTCACCTGGCCACAATGCGATTTTTACCTTACGCGCTGTAAAACTCACATTATGGCCAGGTGTGACGGAAAAACGATTTGCATAGATTTTGATATGGCGGAGGAAAAGGGGACCACGGCGGTTCGAAATTCAAGTTTTTTTATGAGCCGAGCGCAGCCCGCACATGGTCTTTAACACTTAAGTATGTTAATAATGATCATTGATTGCCTACACTACACGCATGTTTTGCATAATGCAGTCTACACCATGCAAGCTTCCGACTAATCGAAGGTCAAGTTGCTGGATATGTGCAAGAATCATTAATAAATGGGACGGCAACGCTCTTGTGATTCTTCTGAAGCCGCAAGCGTCCATGTCTGCTTATCATCAGGCAGGCCTTACGCCTGTTTGCCACCGGCGTGATAAAAAAAGAATGGCCGTGAAAATGCTTGACGAACATCACATCACAACATCAGCCTATATACGTCCCACTGCTGGGTACAGGCCTCCTCTCACGTATGAGAGGGAACGGGCAGTAGTCCCCACGCTGGCCCAGTGCGGATTGGGGACTTGACATACACCTTTGAATTTCTTCGCAGATGTATGCAGGTTTCCTCACGATGTTTTCCTTCACCGAAAAGCTAACGGTAAATATGAAATCATATTCCGTACATAAGTTCCGAAAAACTCATTGGTACGAGCCGGGATTCGAACCCACGACCGCCGTTTGACAGCCGCATGCCTGAACCACTGGGCTACCGTAGCCGGTTCAAATGAATTACTGTCTATGGATAGGCAAGTAAGTCTTAGGCATCTATGCTGAGGCATTTTTTTTTCAGCGCAAGACATTTCGCGCCCATACGTCGGGTATATCGGGCCTGTATAACCTCAAAACATGCACAAAACTATATAAAAGGTAAAGGAGAAAATGGCGTGTCACATCTAAGAAATTCAAGGGTAAATCCAACTTAATATTATATATAAATGCGAAAGTTTGTATGTTTGTTACTCAATCATGCTTTTAAACGACTCAACCGTGTATGAAATTTTGCCCAAAGATAGTTTATAGCGTGGATTAAAGTATAGGATAGTTTTTATCCTGGGTGCACGCCGAAGAAATCGCGTGCGGAAGCTAGTTTAGGTAATACCTATACTATTTAAATTGAATATATTATTATTCATACAATTTCATCAAATCCATTTTAGACGTTTGTCTTTATCTGTCACTTTGGCATTTGTGTTTGTGAGAAAGGAGCAAAAAACATCTGCCCTCATATTCAGAACCATGTCTCGAGATAGGCCTTAAATCTTAGTTTGAATTTTTTATACAATTTTATTTTTAAGTTTTCCTCTGACCATACTCCAGTTATTCTAACGTTGGGTACAAGTCCACTCACACGAGAAAAACCCGAATCACTCACCAACCGGAAAACAGATTGGGAAGGTTTCAGAAGTTATCTTGATGAAAACATTGATCTCTTGATCCCCCTTAAGGATGCAAAAGAGGTCGACAAGGCCTGCACATACATTACAAATCTAGTACAAGTAGCAGCCTGGACCAATACGCCGGCCGAAAATGAAAACCGTGTCCCTTCTAGTAACCCACCAGATATAAAACACAAGATTTTGGACAAGCGCCGTCTAAGAAGGATATGGCATCAATCCCGCCACCCACTGGATAAAACAAGACTAAACAGAGCTATAAAAGACCTTAAAGCTATTCTAAAAGAGTCGGCCAATGATACAGTGAAGAAAAACCTTGAATTACTGTCCCCATCTGGAAAAGGCGTGCATTCACTCTGGAAAGCAACAAAAAACCTAAGCAAACCACAACAATCTTATCCTCCGATTAGATCACAGAACTCCTCTTGGGCCAGAACTGACTCAGAAAAAGCAGAGGTCTTTGCAGCACATCTTGCTGCAGTCTTTACGCCAAATGAGAGTTCAGCCGATGAGTCTGACATCGACGCTATCCTCTACCAAGATCTACAGATGTGTCTTCCAATAACCCCAACCTCGCCGAGGGAGATTGCTAAGGAGATAAAGGCGCTAGAGTCCGAGAAAGCACCGGGATACGATCTGATCACCCCGACCGTATTAAAAAACCTGACCAGAAAGGGTATCGTCCTTCTTTCATGCCTATTCAACGCAATCTTTAGAACCTCCCACTTTCCGGTCCCCTGGAAAATTTCACAAGTAGTGATGATTCATAAACCAGGAAAGCCTGAACACGAACCATCATCATATCGGCCAATAAGCCTAACACCCCTACTCTCTAAACTTTGGGAAAGGATATTCCTCGTGAGACTTAAAACAGCATTGGAAGACTGTGCTGTTATTCCATCTCATCAGTTTGGTTTTCGCAAGTATCACTCAACGGTTGAACAAGTTCATCGAGTATATCACACGATTAGACAGAGCTTTGAACGCAAAAAGTATTGTTCAGCTGCGTTCCTTGATGTGCAGCAGGCCTTTGACCGCGTGTGGCACCGGGGGCTGCTGGCAAAAATTAAAGAAAAACTGCCACATTCGATGTTTACGCTTGTCGCATCGTACCTCTCTGATCGATCATTTCAAGTCAAGCAAGGAGAAACGCGATCAAGCATTCTTGATACAAAGGCTGGCGTACCCCAGGGATCAGTTCTGGGACCTGTACTGTATAATATATTCACGTGTGACTTACCTGTGGACAACGACATCACCGTGGCAACGTATGCCGACGACATAGCCTACTTGTCTGTTGACAACGATCCAGCCGCTGCCAGTCGGAAACTTCAACAACAATTAGACGCTATCCACGAATGGCTGCGCAGGTGGCGCATACGTGCTAGTGCAGCAAAGTCTAGCCACATCACTTTCACCTTGAGGAGAGGAAACTGCCCGCCTGTAAGACTTGGTGATGACATTTTACCACACACGAACTGTGTGAAATACCTGGGCTTTCATCTTGATAGACATGGAAACATCATATAAAACAAAAGAGAGATGCAGTAAACCACCAGTTTCGAAATATGTACTGGCTTATAGGAAGAAACTCTGTACTGTCCATAGATAATAAGCTTCTTATCTACAACTCGGTATTAAAACCAATTTGGACGTATGGAATCCAACTATGGGGAGTTGCGAGTAAAAGCAATGTTCTCTGTCTCCAACGAGTACAAAATTGCATTCTGAGGGCAATAGCCCACGCTCCTTGGTTCACAAGAAATGATGAAGTTCATGAATATCTCAACGTGCCGACAGTTACATCTGAAATCGAGCGCTATAAGAAACTATACAAAGAGCGTCTATCCTTACACCAAAATCCACTCGTAGCAGATTTGTTGGACCCGTCAGCGGTGGTCAAGCGACTTAAAAGGGACCACCTATTTGATTGGTAGAGGTGGCGCTGGCCACCCCACCAGGACAAGCCATTCTTCTCACCACAAATTCGCTTATGGTCTAGCGACCGATTGCAAATTCACATATATAAAAAAAAAAAAAAAAAAAAAAAAAAAAAGTTTTGGTAATGCATTAAAAACTATCATCTAAATATAATCCTATTGTATTGAAAGAGCAATATTTAACAGCTCAAACAATTTCGATGAAATTTGGAAAATGGGGGTTCACGGGGGCGAATTATCGATCTGGCTAGTTCTCATGTCTGGGAGAATTCGTTTCAAGATATCAAGCAGAGCTCGGTCGCTCAGGCATTTATAAATTAACAGACGTTAAACTTTAAACTTTTGATAATGAGGACGACTCTGGCTCAGGTACAGTACACGGTACATATTCAAAGGGTCTCCTTATAATGGCAGTAGCATGCAAATAGGAGGTTTGTATGGAATATTAATGAGCAATTCATTGAGGAACCAAGCTTTATTGATTAATATTCAAGTCGTGGGCGGCGGTTGGGAAATGTATTTCTTTGTACGTTTAGCAATGCTAGCTACTCACGGTGGAGGAATATGAATTGTAAGTTGTGCAGAGGTTTGGAGCAATTATATTCCAATTTAACGAGGCGTTTGCATAGAAAATTAAATAGTCGAGACATAAACTTCACGAAACATACTTGAAATTATTATTGTAAACATTGTGTAATATTTTAATCATCATTACACGGGACATACTTTAATCATTCGTTCCTTATTAGAAAGTATGTGAGTGCGACACAGACGAATGCTTTATTTCAACATAAACGTGATTATGATAGCTAGGCAGATCTATTTGTAGATAAAAGACGGGTCTTGTTTTTATGTTTTTATAGATCTTAAAACAACACCTGACAATCTAGAGCCAAATATATTGGAGAAGAGTGAACAGAAAAGACCCCCCAAATAAATTACAATAATGCCTAACATGAACTATTCATAAACATCCTATTAATGAAAATGCCTCGTAGATTATTGATTCTTGATCACTTGGCAGTGATTCCCCTTTTCAACACTGATTGTATGATTTTAGCTAATTCTAGTGCTTAGCTTAGTTAACTCAGCATGAATCTGACAATACTGCTTTTGTTACACCACTATGCAATTACGAGTTTGTCCACATTCCTTTTTCCTTAGTATTGCAGCTGCATTTTTACTCCGTGTGTAAATGTACTGCACAAAAAAAGGTCGAACAAACTGCACTTATTTGAGTTCATATCCATAGGTAAAATGCAGGGGGTCGAACAGAAACATAAATTTTACACATCAATTTGATATTAATGTATTTGACGGGGCTGTTTCGACGCGTGAATCATCGCGATCCTTGAATGGGTGTTCATTATAAACGTATATTTTAAATTAATTTAGAAATAAAATTCTGAGTAGTAAACGTGTGCTTTAATAGTTTCTAATCGAAACTATATTAAGTTACGTAGGTACGGCTTCCGATTGGGCAGTTCGGTGATGACGGTGTGGCGTATCTAGTCAGATGATTACCTGCAAATAAAATAACTGTCATTAGCTATTGTAATTAAATAAATAATAAATAATAATAAATAAATATAAGGGGACAATCTTACACAAATCGACCTAGTCCCATAGTAAGCTCAGTAAGGCTTGTGTTATGGGTACTAGACGACGATATATATAATAGATATAAATACTTAAATACACAGAAAATATCCATGACTCAGAAACAAATATTCATGCTCATCACATAAATGTTTGCCCTTACCGCCGGGATTCGAACCCAGGACCTCTTGCTTCGTAGGCAGAGTCACTACCAACTAGGCTAAAGCGGTCGTCAAAAGCTATAAAATTTCCAAAGCTACAAAAAGAGCTTTTAGAGACAATTGAAAGAATGGATGGGAAGGACATGAGCGACAAAATGACGGGCATAAGACGTCGCACCTATGACCTACCTCAAGTAAAAAGGATCAATTGATTATGATGAAATAGGGTTTATACCCTAGAAAAAGTTCAACGGTTTAAAAACTACACATATTTCGTAGAACTTATAACTAAAACGTTAATAAGCAGACAAATGCTAATTTTAAGTAAGGAGATTGCACGCCATAAAGTAGGCAATTTAATTGTAAGAGCTCCCTTCATTTGCACAATTTGGCAAAGTGCTTAGTAACCACAAATAACCACCTACGAGAATTGTTTGCTGTTCCCACACTCCCCTACGGCGATTGCCAAAATAAAGTTACGTTCAAATATTTGAAAAGCATACTTGGTAATTATGGAAAGCTACGGTAGCCTAGTGGTTCAGGCATGCGGCTGTCAAACGGCGGTCGTGAGTTTGAATCCCGACTCGACACCTTTAGGACCACTCTAATGTTAAGTGGTGGTGGTGGTCTAATGGTGAGTTGGTGGTTAAAGCGCTCTACAGGCAATAGATGGATCGTAGGTTCGAGTCCTGTCGGGGGCTACATACGAAGATGGTTTATTTTTCCATTATATTCTGTCTCTCTGTATCACATACGTTTAAAAATGGTTGATTTACCAAGGTTTACATTGAAACAATTTCTAGGACTGTTTTACACTGCAATTCCAAGTGAAGGAAGTCAAACAAGTAACTGGGATAGGTATCTATCTACCTACGAACGGGCTCAAGGGCAGACCGATAAATCCTGACAATGCGCAGACGCAGACCGGAACGTTTGCCGTCTATAAATCGCGTTAAAAATATGGTCGCTGCGATTTATTTGACATTAAACGCCCAGAGCTGGAATAAAATACACAGATACAGCAATTAGCGATGAGAAAACACGGTAAAACCTTGTTTAGAAACTTCTCCCGTTTGTAACTGTCCCTTTGACATCCGAGTTGCTAAGAGAGGGACAAAACACATTATTAGTTTAGTTTATGAAATCGTATGGCGATCTGTCGAATAGGCGAATATCCATGAGACATTTTTATAGGAGAGATATTTCGTCGAAAGTGTTGTCGCTCATTTAGCACCACCCAGGGGACACGGGCACTGGTCAGGGTTGTGGTAGGTAAATCCTGCGGACTCGAGCAACCAGAGGTGTCTCTAGCCCATGTGGCGCCCGTGTGCAAACATTACTCTAGCGCCCCCTCTAGTAACCGCGCGGTCTAAACTCTAAATGGAATGGTAGCGGGCGGCGCTCGGCGCCCCCTAGGACCGCTGCGCCCGTGCGCAACGCACACCCTGCACCATAGGTGAAGACGCCCCTGAGCAACAGATTGTCCCCCAGCCTAAGTATAGAAATGGTTTTTAATTAATGCGCTTGATAAAAGTAAAGTTTATTATTTTTCCTGTAACATTCATATGAATCTTGTTCACATGACATAATTAAAAATATACATAATTACTTATTTCATTCAACATCTTACCTACTTCATAAATAGTTATAGTATACCAAATAAGTGTTCCGTTGGTTCGGTACCTCAAGACAAACGGGCCTAGTCGAAGGGTTCCTTTACGTTTCTGGTACGGCACCCTAAAAACTGGCGATTTACCACTGAAACTTGATGTACTTATCAAATTTGCACAGTAACATACAATTCCATAGGACACGTTTCCATTTTGGTAACAGTACCATGTTGTCATATATTTTTTTAATATGTAAGTTGCGTCACTGAAGTTAGCTACTATTGGCTTCTAGTAAGCGTCGCAGAGGCATCAGAGGGCCTACCGCGAAACGAAAACGAATTTCGTTCGTGTACTCTCTATTGCACTTGCTAGTACGAGTGATGAGGGAGATACTCGAACGAAGTTCGTTTTTAATTCGCGGTAGCCGCTCAGAGGGGTTCGACGGGTGTGCGGGGGACGACTTGAAGCTAACTTCAAAGACGTTAACTTAGCGTAGTGTACCTTGGTCCGTAATAAAAAAGTTACATAACCATTCGTTCCGAATGCCGTACGAATGTCGTAACAAAACGTTTTAGACTCATTCATAAACGTACGGCGACTAAACAAGTGTGGCGGGCCATGAAACGAGCGGGTAAATACCTCTTATTGCGATATCATCATCATCATTTTTTTATACAACGACGGTGGCAAACAAGCGTACGGCCCGCCTGGTGGTAAGCGGACACCGCAGCCTATAGACACATGCAACTCCAAAGGAGTAACATGGGCGTTGCCGACCCTGGATATGTTTGAGGATTCGCCGTGTTGATAGCTAAAGGAACAAATGCCCTCGCTCTCAATACAAGCTCGTGCGACCTCATCATAATCATCAGTGGCCACTGCATCATTGCTGAATTGTGCAACATTTGTGATCATATTAAAATATAATGAAACGGGTCATGCACGTCTTTGAGGTCCACAGTGTCGTGCGACATGTTTCGAACCATTAAATAAATAAATAAAAGATAAAACAGCCTTTTATTTCTCTATCACATGCAAACAAATATAAGAATATAAGAACACAAAGTAATTAAAGGTAATCTGGATATAAAAAGCAACTAACTAAACGAAACATATTATAAAGTAGATATTACTTGAATAAAATTAGTCTTAAATATACGGCTCTTTGTGCCGTTTGTTAGATTAGTGGTGATGAGAACCCCTTTACAGGGTGAAGGCCTCCTCCAAGCTTTTCCATAGTTCTCTGTCGGCGGCTATTGAGACCCAATTTGCCCCGGCGACAGCCTTCAAGTCGTCAGCCCAGCGCGTGCGCGGCCTGCCTCTTGTACGTTTCGAACCATTACGTGGTCCTTATTCGTGAGCACTCGTGATGCCACCGCGCTTAGCACATAGTTTGTGGTCATGGTAGATTATATGGTTATAGTCAGTTGGTAACCATATATAGGGTGACATTTTAATCAGTGTCCAAATTTTTTGTAGGCATTTGGTATCACTAATAGACTCCATTTTTGAAAAAAATTGGTAGGTATTTATAAAATTATAATTTGTCAATCCCAAAAGAATTATTCGTACTGCGTGGTTACTGGGAATTCAGTAGCGGGGCCGAAAGAGGGGTGTCGAGCCGTGCGCAAACCTTACTACCCGCTGAGGTGCCCGCGCGGTAAGGTTTTTTTTTGGGATAACATTAAGCAGCAATTACTTAATTTTTTTGTACTGAATGACATGAAACAAAAAAAAACATATTTTATAATTTTGCTGAAGAATCTTATACTTTTTGGACACTGATTAAAATGTCACCCTATAGGACTAGTTTTTGATACTACCTTTTCAGGACGTTTTTAAAGAAAACTAAATTTGCTACAATATGCGACTAGAATTGTCTCTGTATACACACAAAATATTCCGAGATAAACCTAAGTTCACGTTTTTTTCAAACTTCGCAATTTTGTGTATTATTTTAGACGTCACTTGAACAACTCTAGCGGGATGAAGTTACCCAATTATCCCCGACGGAGTGTGCTATACATGACGCAGTATAATAATATAGATTCCAAAAAAATATTGGGTCTATAGAGACAATTCTAGTCTCATCTTAATCACCTTTAAAAAATCCTGCGAAAGTATAATCAAAAGTAGTCCTTTAGGGTTACAAGAAAAACTTTCGCGGTATTTTCGATTTTTGACAAAGTTGCGTTCGGCACTCGAGGTCACTAACTTAGATTATTCACTGGGCAAACATCATAAACAAGTCTGCATAAAATCAGAAATACCAGATTGACGCAAGCTCTAGATGTATAAAGTTACGGGACTAATCAATATCTTGAAACAAAAACGAAGTAAAATTTTCTCATATCAAGCAACCCGCTAACATCCAAAACGAAAGTAATATAGTTAAAAAAAGATTGATTTATTACAATATCTCTTCTCATCGCCCTACATCTCTATATTGCCAAACAATCTATCACGTGTATCGAAACAAACGTTATTTGGTTTATCTATCACAGTAACACACTTTCGTCGAAGTGAGAAAAATAGATTGGAAGCAAGAAACCTATTGGCATTCAGAGAATGGTAAATATAATAAATGTAAATATAAATAAATGTAAATATAAATGTAAGGGGGACAATCTTACACAAATCGACCTAGTCTCATAGTAAGCTCAGTAAGGGCTTGTGTTATGTGTACTAGACGACGATATATATAATAGATATAAAATACTTAAATACATAGAAAACATCCATGACTCAGAAACAAAAATTCATGCTCATCACAAAAATATTTGCCCTTACCGGGATTCGAAGCCAGGACCTCTTGATTCGTAGGCAGCGTCACTACCCACTAGACTAACCGGTCGTCAAACGTGGAGATAAACAAACATCTGGGCTAGGTCTGAAGTCAGAACCCACGCTTGTTCTGTGGCCTCACATCGAACGTATATTTCAGCCTAAAAACCTAATTTCCGCGCGAAAATGTAACGGTTACAATTTGAAAATAGAACAGTGATCAACACGGCCAGTTTAAAAGAGCTCCGAAATCAGGCGAATTACCAGTTATCGAGGTTATCTTATAATGGCCGCATGTAATTTGAGACGCGTCTGTTTTTCGATAATGTTTTACCGCAGATTTGTTTGTTTTACGTGTTTTATGTCAGTTATAAAACGATTGAATGGAATTGGGGTAAATTTCCGTGAGACTAGCTCACTGAGTTTGGCTGCATTGTATGAATTTGTATTATAAGAAGAAAATCGAACATACGAAGACATAACTACCTAAGCCTACTTAAACAATCTTACACTAATTGTCCTAGTCCCAAATTAAGCAAAGCTTGTACCTACTATGGGTACCTATACGACGATATACATACTTATTTAGATAAATAAATACTTAAATACATAGAAAACACGATAGAAAACATCAATGACTCAGTAACAAATATTCGTGCACATCACACAAATAAATGCCCTTACCGGGATTCGACGGGACCTCCAGCTTCGTAGGCAGCGTCACTAGCAACTAGGTTACAGAGGTCGTGTTAAGACGTGGATATTTAGGTCCAGGATGCTTTTACAGACTAAAAAGTGACAACTCTGTCATAAGATAACGTAAGATTTGCTCTGTATAGCAGAGCGGTAAGGCGCCATCTTGAAGTCGGAGGTTCCCCCGGCTCGCACCACTAGGTTAAAAAAATCTTATGTACCAAATATCATTTCATGTCAACAGTAGCTTTTGGGTGAAGGAAAACATTGTGAGGAAACCGATCTAATACCAAGCAGGTCTAGTTTTCCCTCTGGGTTGGAAGGTCAGATGGCAGTCGCTTTCCCAAAACTTCACGCCAAATCTTGGTATTCGGTGCCAAAGCCGACCCCCCCCGGGATCCTTTAGGGTATGACCGGGAAAAAGCTACCAGGATGGATCATGATTGGACGTCGTCATCATCATCGTATCAGTCGAAATACGTCCACATAGGCCTCCCCAAAGGAGTCTCACAATTACCGATCCTGCGCCAACCGCATCCAACGGACTCCCGCGACCCGGGACATTCGTCCCATTCTGGCAAATATGCGAGTGCAAGAGGGACAAATGCTTTATGTCCGACATAAAACTTAGTGTGCTAGGGGGCAGGTCATTATATTTCGAAGCTTCATTCTTCAGATATAACACACATGTAGTCCTTTAATCTACCAGGCAACATTTCGCAAGTTTAAAGTACGCAGTAAAAACCATAGCTCAAACAGTTTTATCCCCACCTTTACCCCTACCCTACTTAGGGACCTCGGCTTGCCACCATTTCTCATTCTTTATTCTTGCGAGGCAACGAACGCACGAACTAATTCTATTAAAAAATAATTCAAAATATTTAATCATGCCTAAACGCAGTGCACAGGAAAAAATAGAGTATTATTCTGCTAATATACGGAAATTGCAACAAAAAACTATAAACGAGTTATGACAGTGCGGTGCTATCTGATTCATCAGGTTCCGAAGATAAATCAGGTAAGTGCAATTAGTTTCAATAAATAGTTCTACATGGTGGTGCCTCTAATAAATGCATTTAATACCGCACGGGCCGTGAGCCCACGCCTGGTAATTCTAAACCTGGGGGGCGACCGAGAGTCGTCACGAAGGTATCTCATGCTTGGGGGTTGTCCGTGAGTCAACACGATAGCAATTTCTAACAATATTAATCGCTAAGAAATGCATTTCATACCGCGCGGGCCGTGAGCCCACGCCTGGTAATTCTAAACCTGGGGGGCGACCGAGAGTCGTCACGAAGGTATCTCATGCTTGGGGGTTGACCGTGAGTCAACACGATAGCAATTTCTAACAATATTAATCGCTAAGAAATGCATTTCATACCGCGCGGGCCGTGAGCCCACGCCTGGTAATTCTAAACCTGGGGGGCGACCGAGAGTCGTCACGAAGGTATCTCATGCTTGGGGGTTGTCCGTGAGTCAACACGATAGCAATTTCTAACAATATTAATCGCTAAGAAATGCATTTCATACCGCGCGGGCCGTGAGCCCACGCCTGGTAATTCTAAACCTGGGGGGCGACCGAGAGTCGTCACGAAGGTATCTCATGCTTGGGGGTTGACCGTGAGTCAACACGATAGCAATTTCTAACAATATTAATCGCAAGCCCATGCCTTGTAACTAAACCTGGGGGGCGACCGAGAGTCGTGACGAAAGTATCTCATGCTTGAAGGTTGACCGTGAGTCAACACGATAGCAATTTCTAACAATATTAATCGCTAATAAATGCATTTAATACCGCGCGGGCCGTGAGCCCACGTCTTGTAACTAAACCTGGGAGGCGACCGAGAGTCATCACGAAGGTATCTCGTGCTTGGCGGTTGACCGTGAGTCAACACGATAGCAATTTCTACAACCATTAATCGAGATTAGTATATCCCGTGTTCGCGATGCGGGGCACTAGATACATATATGCATTAAAATTCCTGACGAGTGGTTTTACAATGCATTTCATATCTACCCTCAATTAGAAAAATCAAAATATTATATTTTAATTTATAAACCACGAACAAGTGTATGAGGCAGTGGAAACTTCACTCCCACGTTCAAATGAAGAAAATGCACCTCCCGTGGAGGCCTGTGATGACAAAACGACCCCTGTAATAGATGCCGAGTTACTAACCGCTCTAGGGGACGCCACTGATGATGTCCCAAAATATGGGGAGAAAATTCATCCCAATTTAGCGCAAAGGTGGCTACCTATATTACACAAAGGTATTGATAAAAAGAGTAAAGATAAACTCTTATAAGAGTACCTGTAAATTGCAAATTATTATGGGCGCCGTCCTTAAACGCCGTAATTTCGGCGGCAGTTACAGACATCCAAAGAGGCCGTGACAAGAAAATCGAATCATCTCAACAGCAATTGGGAGTCGGTATAGGTACTAACGATAAAAATCCTATCTAATTGAAGTCGGATTTTAGATAAAACTAGTCATTCCTGGACTAGACGAAGTATTCCTTAAGTCATACAATACGTTGAGAGAGATGATACTCTCTTTGGAAGCAAACTCTCAGAGAAAATTAAAGCTTCCAAATCTACTGAAAAGTAGGCCGACAGCGTCGACCATCATACGGCCGCGAGCAGCCTACAACAAGCCACTTGCGACGCCGCGGCAGTAACGCAGGTACATGCCGGTCGCCTTAAAGCTTTTTATAAGTGTTGGCTTAATGTAACGAATAATCGTACTTTATTTATTAGACTGTATACAGAATGGCTTTCCAATTCCTTTTTAGGACATGTTACGCAATCTGTCAAACCTGTAAATACTTTCACATGCCAAGAGCATGATGAAACGAGCTTAGCTGTACAGAACTTAATTAACCTAGGCATTCAGTGAAAGCATCACTGGATGCCAACAGACTAATGATCAGTTTCTATCAAAGATTTTCTGACTCCTAAATCGAATGGTGGCTATAGATTCATACTGAATCTGAAAGGGCTCAATAAATTTGTAACTAAGTCCCATTTTAAAATGGAAGACTAGAACTGCTTCTAAATTAATCCCTAAAAACGGGTTTATGGCTACCATTGACAAGATTCGAGCATAACAATGTTACTTACGAGTTTTGTTCCCTATTAGTCTATGGACTTTCCGTGGCGCCTAGAACCTTCACCAAAATTATGAAAGAAGTCGTAACTTACCTAAAAACAAGGCCTAACTTCTATTATATACCGGGGTGGCATTTTGTGTATTGGAAGGGACCTTAACGAATGTAAACATAATGGGAGGGAGACTCTCCGGTTTCTCGAGTGCCTACGATTTGTGGTAAACTATACCAAAAGCTCGATACAATCCCAAAATTACCAACAATGCTGTAAATTCTTAGGTTTTGTTTACAATTCAATTATCATGTCTATATCCCTTCTTATGCAGGGTATGCGCACTTTTTAAGAGTTCTTACCACTGCATGCCCGACAGCTAGATACAGCTGGTTGTACACGAAGTTGTTAGAAAGATATAAATTCCGAGCTATTCAGGAATACGATGTCTATGATCAAAAGTAAAACTTCCTCGCGAAATTTTACCTGACTTATTTTGGTGGACTAATAATATTATTTGTAACGTCTTGTCTTTTTGGAATCACGAAATTCGATGCAGAAATATCTATAGATCCGTCCCGATCAGGATGAGGTACAGTCTGTGACGGAGTGTGTGCAAACGGAGCATGGGAAGAGCAAGAATTAGCATTCCATATTAATTACTTAGAGCTTGCTCGCTCTTAGGATTAAAATGTTTTGCGCGAAATAAATCAAACTGTGCTCTGTTGTTCCGCATCGACAACACTACCGCGATAAGCTATATTAATCGAATGGGAGACATCCAGTTTCCCCACTTAAATAGCTTACCTAGATCTATTTGGCAGTGGTGTGAAGAACGAGACATATGGTTATTCGATTCGTACATTAACACTAAGAATAATGTAGAAGCAGACAGAGAATCCAGAAGGCTAAATCCTGATATTTAATGAAATTTAAGTATTGCAGCCTTTGAAAGAATAAGTAAACACTTTGGTGTGCCCGAAATCGACCTCTTTGCGTCTCGTACCTCTGCCAAATGTGAAATATATATTTCGTGGAAGCCAGACTCGGACGCTTTTACCGTCGTCGCATTCACTATTAGCTGGTATTTATAATAAATATTTTTAAGCGTTTCCACCACTCGCACTCGTACTAAAGTGTTTACATAAGATTATAAATGACAACGCCACAGGAATAGTAGTATTTCCCTAATGGCCATCCCAACCGTGGTTTCCGCTTTTGTTGAGATTAGTAAAAGTATCTAATCTCATGTTAGCGTCAATTTCAAACAACACTTTACAACAGTACAACGTGTGTTAAATACAAGTTGTGCTGGAAATTTAGCATAGATAATATAGATATTCAATTTCTATAAGGGCTTCATTTCTGCTGTTATTTTATTTCTAACGCACGAATTTAATAAAGGATCGTCGTATGGCTCATTAAATAATCATAGGTCAGCACCCTCGCTCCTACGGGGGAGTAGTATCAGCTCAGATGACCAAAGTAAAGGATTACCGAAAGGTGTTTACAAATTAAAGCCCGTAACTCCTAAATATAGCCATAACTGGGATCCTCAAGTGGTATTAAATCATATAACAACATGGTACCCTAATAGAGAAATTTCATTGGAAAAACTAACAAAGAATCTGGCGATTTTGTTAGCAATATGTCCTGCCCACAGGGTACAAACACTGTCACTTATTAAGTGGAATAATATTAAGTCATGCCCAAATTGTATTAAAGTAATTTTTGATGATATAGTTAAGACTTCAGGTGTAGGTCGTCTACAACCGATTTTGTGCCTTCCATATTTTGAAGATACCTAATAGAAATATTTGCCCGGTGATTGTTATAATGATGTTTTAGGACTGAAAAAGCTCACAACATATTTTGTTGACTTTCAAAAGTCCCCATAAAAATGCATCTGCTCAATCCATTAGCCGGGGTGCATTACGCGAGTGCTTGGCGAAAGCGGTAAAGACATGGCGGCGTTCAGCGCTCACAGCACGCGCCACGCCGCCACGTCAGCTGCACACCGGTCAGGCATTTCTTTAGATGCTATCCGGAAGGCAGCAGGCTGGTCGAGAACATCGAAAACTTTGGCTCGTTTCTACCATCGTCAATTAATCGACGAAGGTCATTGTGCCAGATCAATCTGCCTTTTGTATAGGTAGAATTATGTGAAGTTACAATTGTACTCTTTGATTAATAATTGGGAGTATCTAAGATTGTTGTCAAAACATAATTATTGCATTTCATGATTATGATGTTTTACAATTACAAAGGGCAGCAAAACTTTCAACTCTAAACATCTACATGTGTGTTATATCTGAAGAATGAAGCTTCGAAATATAATAGAAGATCAAACGAGCTTCGCAAGCGAAGTTCGATCGATATTATATGAGTAAGCTTCATTCGAAGATATAACTTCCCGCCCGCCCCTATACCCCTAGGAAAGTTTTGTCTCTAAAAAGAATGAGAAATGGTGGCAAGCCGAGGTCCCTAAGTAGGGTAGGGGTAAAGGTGGGGATAAAACTGTTTGAGCTATGGTTTTTACTGCGTACTTTAAACTTGCGAAATGTTGCCTGGTAGATTAAAGGACTACATGTGTGTTATATCTTCGAATGAAGCTTACTCATATAATATCGATCGAACTTCGCTTGCGAAGCTCGTTTGATCTTCTATTAGTCCACAATGTTTCTCCTAAATGAAAGAAGAATACATATGGCAAGAGTAGAAAATTCACAATTACAACAAAGTTTAGGCAAGATTAGAAATCCTCCAATTAACACTTTGTCTAAAGATGTCTCTAAACATTGTGAAACCCTGGTTTAGACGGTAGCGCAAATACACACAAACCTACACGTTTCGCACATCATGTTGGTTTACTTACAAACAGTGATGTCACTAGGTATTTAAGATTTTATTTCGTCATCGTTTTCTATGTCAAGTGTGGATTTCTCATTTTAAGATTAATTGCTATGATGAGATGCGGGTGAGCAATACTAGAAAAGTTTGTGGGTAGCTACAAAGAGTATGTCAATTAAGTCAAACTTCTAGTTTTCCACTTATTTTACTTATGTTTTTAGTTATTTTTAACCACTTGCTTACCTACTATTTTTTTTTGATAATGAAGGTTATGTTTATGTTATAATTGTCTTGATTCTAACTGTATTAGACATTCCTAAAACAATTGTAGCAAAAAAGGAAAATTAAAAGTCACAACTTTTCATACGAACTAGTATTATGCATTTTTTTACTATAAATGCTCAATTAGGCTCGACTCTTACGTGGATTTGATTAAGTGCTGAAAAGTGGGTAATTGTAAGATTCAAATCTAATTGATATCAAATATTCAAATTAAATTTAGCCTTATACTTACATACTTTGATAGAAGACATTGCGTGTAGGCCCCAACAGGAAAAATACGGAAATAGAAGAAAGGCCGCTTTAGGTATTATGATTACGAAGTTACACACCCACAATTTACTTCATCAGAAAGAAGAAAAAAATATTGCGACATGGGTCAGATTAGTCATCCGAGTATAACTATTTGTCTAAAGTAAAGATGACAACTAGGGATTAGGACACGGTGCGTTGTAAGCTGCCGACATATCTTTTTTAACGGTTTATTAAATGTTGTTCACTGTATCTTTGTCAATTCGTCCATCTTCAAACGAATTGGCACATTCGACGCTAAATGACTTCAGATCAGAACTGAAACAGTATAAATAATTTAACCCTTACAGAGCCTAATCTTTTTTTAATTAATCAAAGACAATTACAAAATCGAGTCTATTTCTGCCTTGCGATGTCCGCGTTGGCTCGCGGCCAACATTCTATGCAGTCTGTGGCCGGAAGGGTATAAATAATGTAGACTTTCATGCCGTTTTTACAAGCTTACAAAGGCATAGACAATCGCTTAAAGGCTGCAATTCTGTGAGTGTAATTTATGTTGACGGAAAACGGGGAAAGCAGGGCAAAAGAAGAAATGTTAACTTAACCATAGAGAGTAGCACTGTGAACCTGTATTTCTTTTTTTTTTATTCTGAAAATGTATTGACATAACAATCTATTCAACCTCCATCTAATAATTATTGAACCTGTTAACAATTTTTCACGAGAATTTATTGAGAAATTGCGACCTGTACTCTTGTACGTCTTGAACAGCTGGAAAAACGGACATACCTACGAAATAATTTTGACCTAAGCTGAAACAGACAACTTCGGTCGCTACGCTCGCGCGTTAAATATATCAAGGTATAGTAAGACCGAAACTGTACGAGTAGATACATCCTGTCAAATATCAATCTTCCACATAGTCAGAGGAACAAAGTCTTTTTTTGGTTGTATTTTTTTATGTTTTATTTTTTTTTCAATGTTTGTTACCTCAGAACTCCGTCATTGATGATCCGATTAGATTTTTTTTTCTTTGTATGTATTATGCTTCCAGGTGGGTCCCATTTTTTTCAAAATTCAGTTAGATGATGGGATCCATGTGGGATTGAGGGAACTCCTCAATTTTATTAGGCACGCGTGTAGTAATTTTGGTATTTTCTATTATAACACGTATATTTACATCCGGAAATCATAAATTTGGTGGCAAGGAATTGATGATGAAGACCACAGATGACTTACCAAATTCCTCAATTATGTACTTAAAAGTGCAAAAGTACGTCACAGGTTCTGATAAGATTCCGTTGAAATAGGGACTAAAGAAGTGCCATTGGTGATGATCTTGGGGAATCGAAGGAAGTCCTCAAATATTATCGGCCCACATACAGCGAAGTTCATGTGGTAAATTGTAAAAAAATGATGAAATATTCTTGTGGCTTGGCGGAGTACTAAATTGAAGTCGATTAAAACTTTGTTTTTAAAGTAAATTATTGCTTGCTTTCTTTTGAAAGCTTTTTTACACTTTCGTGTAGAGTACACTTATCTACTTACATTTCCTCTATCTTACAAAACAATGTTTCACAACTAGAGCAAGTCAATTATTCGGGAAAAAGATGCAATTTTTGACCAAATCTTATTCACTACCAATCATAACGGAACATCTTAAAAGCGTCAACCCTAAGTACTTCCCAGTTAAGGTGATTTCAGTTGGTCTAACCTCTAAGTCTGTCGCTCCATATTTGGCTAGCCCGTTTCTGTGATTACTATCACACCAATCTAGGCAAGTAAGAGTATCGATACTTTAAGAAGATTTATAGATAGGCCCCATACTATGTATATATATGTCGCAGTGAAATGGCCAAAACAGAGATTTGAACAAATCCCTAAGGGATATGATCAAATCACGCAGGATGTTAAAATGGCGAATCCATTTTATCATTTGCCTAATACATATCAGTAATTTGATCAAATCTCTGAATCTGTTTAGTGAAATGACGAAATCGGACAAAAAAGGCAACTCGTTTTTTCATTTCACTAGATTTGTTTAGTGATTTGATAAAATCCCTGAAACGCGTCAGTGAATTGACGAAACTAACTCACAGATATTGGCTCCTAAATCATTAGTCATTTAAACGGTTCTGGGACTTAGACTCGGATGGCGGATAGGTTAGAAGAAGAGAAGATGAGCAGAGCTCCCGCCACCGTCTTCGTGGTTATTTTTTTTTTAATAAAAGATCGGAAAAAACTTAATCGCGCCCCCTCTGCGAGTTAGTTTCGTCAACTCACTGACGCGTTTCAGGGATTTTATCAAATCACTAAACAAGTCTAGTGAAATGAAAAAACGATTTGCTTTTTTAGTCCGATTTCGTCATTTCACTAAACAGATTCAGAGATTTGATCAAATGACTGATTTGTATTAGGCAAATGATAAAATGGATTCGCCATTTTAACATCCTGCGTGATTTGATCATATCCCTTAGAGATTTGATCTAATCTCTGTTTTGACCATTTCCCTGCAACATATATACTAGGTATATTTCTTTGAACTTTAAGCTCCCAAGTACTTTCACTAGTTGACTTTCGAACTACTAACCTAACCACCTAACCTAACCTACCTATCATTATTATCATCATATCGTCCAAAAGACGTCCATTGCTGGACTTAAAGAGTGCCAAAGTGGTCCTGCACCTCCCGCATACAGCGGTTTAAAAACTCCTAATGTTCACACAATTGTCTAAAGGACCGCCAAGAGCTTAGCTCATAAAAAAACAGAAGAAGATACCTACCTACTGTAATAATTTTTACTAATTTGAAAGTTGAAGGATTTAATAGAAAGTATTCGTTTATCGTGTTGTGAAATTAATAAACTGATCGATAGAGAAATAGCGTTTTATAAAAACATTCCAGCTTCATCGATATAAAAGGCACACCACCTTCACTACCCCGTGGAAATCAATTACGCGATTGCTTTTCGTCATATATGGAAACGTGATGTGTGTCTGTTTGTATATTGACAGTGAAAGCTCGCCATATGGCGCTTTGGACCTCAATAGTAAACCCAGTCAATGTCAAACCCTTTCTTACTTCTGGAAACTACGTGTAATACTGTGATACTGAAATTACATATTGTATACTGTTTTGAAAAAATGATACCTTGCCGAATTGTTTATGGCGGTTCTTCTCAATAAAAGTATTGAGAAGAAAGCTTCTTAAGAATACTTAAATTTAAGCATATTACGCACCTATGAATTTCGATAAACCATCGGTTCGGAAAGAAAACCTATGCTTCGAGAATAACACCCGTAAGTCTTAACTTTGGCTTTAAACTGTTCTTACTGCGAACCTTCATTTTCTGAGCATTTCTAGAAAAGCCTGTATCAATATAGTTCAGCATACTTTTATTTTATTCTGCATCTTTTGTTACCAATTCTTTGAATATTTAGTTTTTATGTGGTTCGTTAGTATTTTTCATACCTCAAGATTCATACAAAAAGGTCTAGTTTTCCCTCTGGTTTGGAAGGTCAGATGGCAGTCGCTTTCGTAAAACTAGTGCCTACGCTAAATCTTGGGACCCCGGGCACGTTTGAGCACTACCAGGAAAAAGCGCAAGGATGATGATGATTTAAAATTGTAACCAAAACAGGTTGATTGCTACAACATTTTCCAAGTTTGACTGTAGTGTTCTAACAGTTTTGCTAATTTGCATTCGTGATTCAGCGAAACAATTATATTCGGACAATTGGTATGCGTAACCATGGGGAAACAGAAACTTTATACTTATCAATTTTCCATCTCAGAATATCCTGTTCATGTGAACAGGATATTCATATAACTAAGAATTATCTAAATTGGCATTTTAATTTGATCCCCACCTACTTGACCCTAATTGTAACATTATTAAATTTATTTCAACGCTAGATTCACGCGGCTTCGCCCGAGTATTGCAAAGAACACAAACAAGCTTGCGGGATAAAATATAGCATATAACCATTAAGAAAGGGCATTCTTAATGGTTATATGCTATATTATTAAAAAAAATGCTTATGTAATTGTACAGCCACTGGTGCATATACTAAATTTGTCGTTGGCGCAGGGCAGCTTTCCGGAAATACTAAAGAAGTCCGTAGTTAAACCCCTTTACAAAAAAGGGGCTAAGTCTGACATGGGTAACTATAGACCTGTAACACTTATATCCATATTTTCCAAAATTTTTGAAAAAGCAATGTATAACAGGTTAACACATTTTTTGGAAAATATTAATGTAATAAATGAGCAACAACACGGATTTAGAAAATCTAGATGTACTTCTTTAGCGACGTTTAAGTTAGTCAAAAGTGTAATAAATGCTATTGAGAATCGTATTCCAGCTACTGTTTTATTCATGGATATGAGTAAAGCATTTGATTTTGTGAGCCACAAGCGTTTATTAACGAAATTATATAGGTATGGGATTCGAGGTCCTGCTCATGACTGGATAAAGGCTTACCTCACCGGTCGAAGTCAATGTGTAGAGACACTAAAGTATTGTCCTAAATCTAGAAATTTAGTATCTTATCGATCAAATTATGTCAGCAATAACTATGGCGTACCGCAAGGTAGTATATTAGGCCCTTTATTATTTTTATTGTATATAAATGATTTACCGAATTACATATCTCATGAGTGTATTTTATTCGCGGACGATACATCAATTATAATAAAATGTAACGATTTATCGACATACAATGACGAAATAAATATGACATTATCGCGGACAATTGAATGGCTACATAATAATAATTTGAAAGTGAATTTAGGTAAGACTAATTTTATTCAATTCCATACTGACCGAAGTGACTCACAAAATTTAAATATAAGTTTTGATAATGTTCCTATTGAAGAGGTCCATCACACAAAGTTCCTAGGGATAGTCATTGATTCTCACTGCAAATGGAGGGACCAGGTGGAAAGTGTCTGTAGCAGAGTAAATAGCTTTATATATGCATTAAGAAGAATTGCGAAAACAGTTTCTATACAAGCTGCGCTAGTAGCATATCACGGTTATGTAAATTCTATTTTCCGATATGGAATAGTTTTGTGGGGTAATTGTTCTGGTAAAGACCAATTACTATTAGCTCAAAAACGTTGCATAAGAGCAATCTTTGGAATTGGTCGAAGGGAATCATGCCGGCCGTTTTTTATTGATAATGGCATACTCACCGTCCCGTGTCTGTATATTTTGGAGGTTGCCGTTTTTGTTCACAAATACAAAACGCAGTTTATCGAAGTACAGCAGCTAAGTACCCGTAATGTTCGATCACAGTATAAATATAGGTTACATAAACCTGCTGCCAAATTAGGACTTACCTCAAAAAATTCTTATATAATGTGTATCACAATTTACAATAAGATACCCGATACTTTTAAGTGTCAGAAATTAAAGTTATTTAAGAATTTAGTTAAGAATCTACTCATATATAAATGTTATTATAATTTCAATGACTTTCTGAATGATTCATTTTAAGTGTAATCTCTTTCCTGACATTTATTTCTGTTTTGTTTTTATTTTGATTTGTAGTAATCTTTTTTTTTTTTGACATTGCTTTTACCTTTTTAATCGTAATATCTTTCATGACATTTGTTTTAATAATATATAAGTAGAATTAGACGTATGTACACCTGAAAAGGTAGGGTATGCTGAGTCCACCAGAGGTAATGCAACTAGAACTGCAAATTGTAACCCATGTCCCACATACATGAATAAATCATTTCATTTCATTTCATTTCTACACGCAGGTGAAATAATCGGATAATCGGTTCCAGAGATTACCCATTACATACAATCTTACATTTTACAAAGCTATAAATCTCACAGATTTTTCCTCTTCATAATATTAGTATAGGGCCTATACTATAGGCAAAGGGTCGCCACAGTGCTTTTGTGAATCTTCAAGAGTATATTATAATTTAGCACGCTTGTAATTATCATTATAAAACCCTTGTCAGCTATTCCATAAAATGTTTAGCCCTTTGAAAAGAAATGAACATGTATGCCTAGTATCAAAGGATCAAGTCAGTTGTTCTTGAATTATTTCAAATGTTTACTGTTACAGTTGCTAGTTCCGCTTCTAATGACGTAGTTACCAATTACCAATGCCATGAGCAACTAGCAACACCCGTTGCAACTCTAAATATTACCGGAACAATGTTGTTGGTTGCCCCACGAATGCTCTTGAAAACTAACACGGCCCTATTACTAGGATGATTATTTACAGTATTGTTAACTATTATTGATTGCTTTATTGAATGTTGGGATTAAGATTTCAGTGTAACGGAAGCATAGAACAGTATGTACAAAAGAAGAGCTGTTTAAAGTGATGAATATGTCGCAGTATCTCCGCTATCGCTCGCGCGTGATCCAGGGAAAGATCGAGGGCATCAGACCGCGAGGCAGGTCACCAATGAGATGGACAGACCAGATTAAAGTTGCTGTAGATTCATCACTACACGCGGCGTGTTGTGAAACTTGCTACCAACACATGAAATGATGATCACGACCACTCTGTCAAGAGAGAAACGAGTAAGAAGAAGAAGAAGAGAAGAAATTATAACAAGTAAGACGCGGGCCATAAGAAACATTCATGTCATGATGTTACATTAAATTTCGAGAAGCCCTAGGCACTAACCCATAATCTATTCATCGCCACTGGGTTGGGCTCAAGTTCGTACTGTGCAAACCACCTGCCACGGCACGGGTTACCGACGTCATGCTAAGTGTAAAAACAGTAAAGTCGAAGTCAAAGTTATTTGTTCTTCCATTCAGGCTTTCATTTAATGAATGTCGATAAACTGCCACCGGTTCGGTAATTAAACCTCGGTCTATTTATTTATTTTGCGATAGATTTCTAGTGTAGGACTTTATTACTGCCAATCCATTATTTGATCAATATAGTGGGACCGGCTTTTGGCCCGAAAAGTTTTGATAATTCTAAAGATGGAAAAGTGAACCATACATTATCGGACATATTTTTAAACATATTTATTTACAAATCTTGTATAACTTATTACATAAATGTCAGTTTTACGTAGTAGACTTAAACTTGCGTGGCGTGGGGGTGGCACCTCACATTTTGTCTCTGACGGCGAACGAGTTAAAGATGACCCACTGCTAGGTTTAAGATTAGCCCGTGTTTCGTCTAACTATGAAATAAACCCAATAAAGCAAGGTCATTAAAACTGACGCACAGACAAGCGTTCGCGCTTAACCATAAACATTAGCGGTGATGTAACTTCTATTTTGCCCCTGGCCAGCTGCCAGCCGTCTATGCCCGGTTCGCGCATTTCTAAAACTGGAACTATTTTGGAGTTTTATTAGGAATGAAAAGATAGAATGGACAGAGCACCCCATATCAACCGCCGTGCTTTCTGCTACTGAATTCTTCGTAGTCAGATTTCGACATCGTCTGGTTTTGGATGTGGGCATAACAGGTGGTACGAAAATGGATTGGATTATAGTTTTTCAAATGGCCAAAAATAGAGCTTGAAACTGGGTCGAATGAAGGCACTTTTGTTTGAGGATACTAAAATTAGGAATCTTTTAAGTATATTCGCTTATATATGTCCTGCATTACTCCGCCACGGCTGATGATGTGGCGGAGTACGTTCGCCAGAAGATCAGCTTCTCGCTGAGGGTGTTCCAGCTGCGTTCGCGCCACTATGTGCACTTCAGCTCGTTTGTGGTGCGCGTGCCGCGGCCGCTGCAGGAGACCGTCGCATGTGCTGACTTCTGGCGTGACTTCTGGGTGTTTCGACGGTTCCGGGGCAATCTGCCGAATCCTACACCGGAGACGACGATGCAACGGGGCCACGCCGTTTCGTCGCCTAATAAATAGTATTATTTGTTGTTTTGGTTTCGTGACGCATTGGTTGTTACTGTAATGTCACGTAAATGTATTTATCAATAAATAAATAAATAAATAAATAAATAAATGTCAACCAAAAGAGCAACCGGAAAGATGAACTGGATTCAAAATCTTCATTACGACCCAAGAACGTTATTAACATTTTGGTGGTAGTATGAAGTTATTCGCAAGTAGCTATTGGCTGAATCGACTATTACCAATTAAATAACCATAACAAGTGTCAATTTCCGCCCCCTACGAGTTCGGAAAATCCCACGTCGTATTTAGCGGGGACGTAAAATTTTTGTATTATTAACAAAGCACTTTTCTCTGACTTGACTAATTATTTAACTATCGTGATTACCGCAGTGACTAACTGTTTTTCACCTAAATCGCATCGCAGATTTACTTATTATCTTAAATCACTGTTAGCATACTGATATGATAATACTATACTAAGCCTAAAATTTGCGTGCGTCAGTACTATCTTTATTGCCTGTTGATAATTATTCTGTCCTTGTGGTGACAGTTCTGTGAATATGTGATGTGGTTGACACACGATTCGACGAAATGTTTGGACGGGAATTTAGGCATATCCTATCTAAATTAAGCTGTATTCATAGTACTTTATACACAAAACACAACACGCATACTTATTATACTTAGGGTCTTTTCTAAAGCACAAATCACGCGAAAGAGAGGTACCTAGGTTAAAGAGAGGTAGGGGGTAGCGGAACGTCAGTCATATTTGGAGTAGACCTGAGCAGGTACCTCCACTGCACAATTTCAATTAGGTTTTCGGACCTTCGGTGAAGAGACAATGACAATCAACATGAGGAAATCGATCTAATCCCAAAAAGGTCTAGTTTTCTCCCTGGGTTGGACGGGCAGCTAGCAGTCGCTTTCGTAAAACACGAACGTCACCTAGCACAACTGACGCCGCGCCGCGACGCGAGTCGAGAAAATTCTACCCGCCTTTTTCTAATTTGCACGGTGCGAGTGAGACAAGAGACGCTAAGTCGCGCGCGAAGCGACTGAGCAGGAAGTTGAGCTAGAGTTACAGAACCAGTTCTGAACCCCAAGGGATTAGATGCCATAGCGGACCCTGGGCTCCTTCATGGGGCAACAACATCAACAGTATAAAGACGACGGTAGAGTGACTGACGGTTGCTGTCACCTATGTGACCGCATGGCCGTTAGGGCGGAAAGGTTCTCAAATGGCGGCGTGCCGGAAGACGCAACGACGGTAGACCCCCGACAAGGTGGACTGACGACCTGGTAAAGGTTGCAGGAGTCCGCTGGACGCGGGTGGCGCAGGACCGTGCACTTTGGCATTCTGCGGGCGAGGCCTATGTCCAGCACTGGACGTCTTTCGGCTGATATGATGATGATGATTGTCAAATTGATCGCCACCGCAGGCCGCGCCAGTCTGACAGAGGCTTTACGCGACCGAAGCAGTCGCCGCTTAGGGCAATATCTCACCGGGCCACCATGGCGGTGCAACCCGTCGCCGCCACCAACAAATTGTATGCAGTTGGTTGCGCCGCCATGGTGTTCCGGTGAGATATTGCCCATAGAGCTGCATACAATTTGTTGGTAGCGGGCGACTGGTTGCGCCGCCATGGTGGCCCGGTGAGATATTGCCCTTATTAGGGTACTACAACCGGGAAATCGCTAGAAAGCTGATGCATGAGAGGACCGCTCGTCGCCCCGCTACCCGCTGCCGTCCAGAACGCGCCCTAAAAGACAAAAGCTGCCTTCTCAATAATATATGCTGTGTAATGTTTCCTATATATGTTTGAGTTATGAAAGCCAGCACGCGACTGGCCCCATAAACCGATGGAAATGAACACAGAAAGTGTCTGACCCATATAAAGTGCGCGTGTCCGTTGCAGGTCGTCATACCTACGGCAATGTCGGACGTCATCGGATTTTATTTCTCTCCAATGTTTATGTGCAGTAAGAAGCAAGAAATACAAGTACAATGATGTTAGAGTTATATGCAGACTGAGTATAAATAGACTTGTTCCGCAAGTTGCGGCAAAAGAGCCTACTTTTCGGCTTGAAGTAAAATTAAATCGGCCAAGTGCGGGTCTGGCCACGCGCAACCCTACATGGTTCCGTAGTTGCCAGTCTATCTTAATTACATATGATGCGGTTGCGTCGGCCGAATTTGTACGAAAGTTGGCCTTTCTAAGTACTTTTTAAGTCGGCTATTACTCGGTAACAGCATAGTTATGTCTACATAGCCGTGATAGTTTTCCTTTTAAATTCACTATATGTACTACTTGTAACCATTTAGCCGGCAGGGGGGGCTAATCAGGGCTTTAGGGCCCTATCTTCCCGTGACTGTCGTAAACGACGACTATGGGATTGGGTAGAGGTGTGTTGTGTTCAATAGGCAGCCTGTCACTGCAATATCGTCCTCTTTACGCATTTAAACTCTCAATTCCTAGAAGTCTCAATAAAGATATTTTAAATTTTTTTTAAGTGGAACTGTAATTGAAATTTAATGCGCTCTGCGTATCTTTTGAGGACTAATACATGTGTAAAAACTACAAAATACTTCAGTCTGTATCTGCTACTGTTTACGCACCGTGGCGTAATGGGAACACGCATAAAAACTGGGTTTACGCAACGCGTGTAGTATTACAACGCCACATGTCCGGATTCGAACCCATATCCCTTGTTCTGCGCTTAATGTATGACCTTAATACTGTGTGGTTGGCTGAGGACAACTGGTGGCGTAAGAAGCTTGGTTAATCTGCTTTCGTTTGCCGAACTCAGGAGTTCTCGTAATTGGACATTTATGCAAACTTACATTGTATTTTGTATCGTGATATAATAAATGAGACTCATCTAGTCTAATCATTCTCTGATCGCCTTTCTGGCTGTACCCTTAAGGAGCCCAGGGTCAAATTTGGCACCGAATAAGATTTCGCGAATGCACTAGTTGTACGAAAGCCACCTGACATTCAAATCCAGAGGGGAAAACTAGACCTAATTGGGAACAAACCGGCTTCCTCACTAGGACTCACTGTTTTCGTTCATCGAAAAGATATATTGTTATCATCATCATCGGACTATATATGTCCCACTGCCGGGCCTCCTCTCACTACTCTATGAAATAATTCGTACGTAAGTTTTTTTGAAAAAAATTGAGGTTCGAATCGAACTCACGACTTGTTACAAGCGGGACAAACGTTAAGAAAATAATGAACATCAGTATTAATTACAAACGCTGCACACCAAAAATGGTTGTAAAACTTGGGTTCCTCCACAGCTGTTTATGATGGTATAATTGTCTATACTGTTCCTCTTATCTCTGTCGTTTTGATTTTGGCGAGCGGTCGTGGTCATGTCAAGATGTCCACGTTGGTTGGTAGTAGAGGTGGAAACAGCTCTCCGCACGATATCCCTGTTGGCGGGCTGTCTGGCGCAGAGTTATTGTACGATTGCCACCGAACGGGCCGGGCCGGGTCGCCTGGCGCCGCGTCGCAACGGGTGCGCGAGCGTTTAAATAGAGTGCAGTAGGAAAAGCCGGACGGAGCCGGTCACATGTGACGACAGCCGACCACAGCCGTCCATGTCCGCGAGGAGCCGACCAGCCGCGAGTAGGTACATTCAAATATGAAATTTAATGTCTATATTAAATCTTCAAATTCCTTTGGCAACTTGCAAAAAACGCGCAGCCGCGCTCTCGCCCGGCCCGGTCGGTGAGAATCGTATACAGTACGCGGTTTCCAACTGCGGATTTGGTGCGATCACTTATCATCATGATCATATCAGCTGAAACGCATCCACTGCTGGACATAGGCCTCCCCCAAAGAGTGCCAAAGTGACCAGTCCTGCGCCATCCGCATCCAGCGGACTTCCGCAACCTTTACCAGGTCATCAGTCCACCTTGTGCCTACCCACGCCGCGCCTTCCGGCACGTGGTCGCCACATAGCACGTAGAACCGATGGCCGTTGGGGCGGAAAGGTTCTCGATTACTTATAGGGCTGACATAAAATATTCATCGGTGTTCCAAAGTTTACCACACCAACACAAATCATAGGTATCCTCCCGAAGACCGCAAGCGCCGCCAATATGGTCCTAGGGACTGGATATTTATTTGAAGCGGAAACGCGTAAAGGGTCGAAAAATTCGGACTATGGATGGGGACCCCAAGTGCGCGCACCAGTGAGGACCAGAAGCCTGGCATATATTTCGCTCAAGTTAAGCATTGCCATGCAGCAATGCAGTCAGCCTTCTGGGAACACTATTCGCTGGCAGCGATCTGGGCCAATTTTATACAAGCTTTTCTTTAACTTGCAATTTATGTAACTTAAGTATGTTTGTTCGGGTGGACTTGCAACTCAATTTTGAAGCAGATGTCCTCAACCGATTGAGTAAAATTTTGGATATATAGGTAGTTTGGATGACAATTCAATATTATGGTACCATCGAGCTGATATGATGATGGAGACAGAAGGTGGCCATGGGAATTCAGGACTTAAAAGACGTACTCCTAACCCCGTTGAGTTTGGGCTCGTTAGAATCATCTCAACGACCGGTTGATGACGGTATATATACAGATAAGTAGGTACCTACCGAACAAAAATTTAAAATTTCAACAAACACTTATTTATCTATAAGTTTTATTGTATTGTATTTATTAGTTTTTTTTAAGTTAAGTAGTAGTTTTATTGCTTGTATTTATTCTTCTACTTCTTGTGTAATTAATTCATTACATCTATTTACCGTAATCTCAAACAGTTCATAGTTCCCTCTTATCATGAGCTATTAAGAGCAATGTTGTAAGGTATCGATTACACTTTCGTAATGTCGATAGCGGTGTGTGTTTGTATGTTTACTTGTTTGTTTATCGCGGCGGTTTCGTTGGCTTATTAGTTCATTGGAGTTTGTATGAATTAGTTATTATGTGTACTTTTATTATAAGACGTGTATAAACTTCGCTTAGTGACACAGTATGTGTACGTAATGTGCGTTATCTCTAGGTACAGTCAGTCAGACAAGTGTAAAAATAAGGATGGATACAACTTTCTCATAAATATGTCCAATCGGTCTTATATCTTATATAAACTACCTATTGTGAAAAAAACAGCTTTCTAAGTTCAACGGTTTGGGCTGGGCGTTGACTGTCAGTCAGTCAGTTAGTCAGGACTTTGACGTTTATAATATAAAGATTAAATAGATACTTAAATATTTTTGCACTTGACTGCAGCAAAAAATTCTGCCCAAAAAGTAAAGGGACAGCGAATCCACCACATTAAATAAAGTTGACGTTTCCGATTGTTGCTTTCATTTCGGTAAAAAAAAATGTTTTACCAGTTGTATCTAAAACAATATTAAGTACCTAATTAATTTTTCACCCTATACTAATCGTCAAATATTTGTGGGATTTCAAAGATTATGTCACATTTCAGTCTATGAACGAACGTGTATACTTAAGAGAACCACACAAATTATAACATTCTTTTTTCAACCCAGTGCCGCTGTAATAAGGTTTCATTTAAAGTGAATTAGGTTTAGAATGTACTTTGTTTCGAAAATAATGCATACCTATAGTCCGTATTTTGGGTGACCACACCTTAATGCGTGATGCGTAACGAATGGTGTTAAATAAGTGTAGGGTGGCAATGCTTCGGGTAATCAGGGGACAGTACCTGAAAAAGAAAAAGAAAATGAGGCATTTATTTATTGATATAGCTACCCTTATTAATAACGAGCGAACTCTCTTAGCTCTTATACAATAAATAATAATAATAAATATAAGGGGACAATCTTACACAAATCGACCTAGTCCCATAGTAAGCTCAGTAAGGCTTGTGTTATATAGATATAGATATAAATACTTTAAATACATAGAAAATCTCCATGACTCAGAAACAAATATTCATGCTCATCACATAAATGTTTGCCCTTACCGGGATTCGAACCCAGGACCTCTTGCTTCGTAGGCAGGGTCACTACCAACTAGGCTAAAGCGGTCGTCAAAATCTTCTCTTATAAAATCATTAGCTTAGGATTCTAAGCGTTTTTGATGCAAACTGCAATGGTAAATTATAAAAAAATAATATAATTCAATTTATAAAATCGGATTAGTACCTATAATAGATTTGGTATTTAGGTATCGTAAAAAAGAAAATAAACAATATAAAAATACATGTAAATATGTCGTAACAATAATATTTAATTGTTGATGAGATATCAACATAAACATTATTAATTAGGTACAGAGCAAATGTATGTATTATACTTTTCAAATTCACATACTATAATTATAATTAATTTAGTTACTAAAGGGCAAAGTTTTATCTAATCCATAAAATTAATTGTTAGTAGTTACTAATGTGTATTGGTAATGAAAATAATTAATTATCGTGTTATTACTTTACTGGTAGTATAGCTCAGACTCTTGACATGTTAAATAAAGTATTTTTGTAGGTACATCTATTGTTCCAAAAACACGTAGATTTATGTCATCAGTTAAAAACATAAAATCACTAAAACAATTGCTGATAGGTACATCAATTGTCATTTAATTGCTATTTTATTATTTAAATTATTAAAAATACTCCGTTGCGCGTACGTCTTAACTGCCAAAAATAAGCCAAATATCGAAGCACAGTGGGCAAAATATAAATAAGTAGCAACACATGTATTCAATATATTTTTATCGTTTTTTTCCATGGTTACCGTTTTCGTCTGCACATGGCGTTACGGCCCACTGGGTGTGACCTCTTTATGAGGTCAAGTTTGAACAAATTGGTACAAAATTATGGGTTTTATGTCCATTACACGATTATTGGTTGATTACTGGACGAGTTAAGGCATTAAGTAATGAAGGTAATTGATATCTTGTAGCATTCATTAGAGTCGTGGTTATAGGTAGGTAATCATTATTGTCCGCAGGGCTCTAATAACTTGATCTATTCTCTAGTGAGAAAATTAGGGCTTTAAACACAAACTATACTGCAAAGCGCAATTTACACATGCAAGTTTAAGAACATTGCGGGGTTTGATAGATTAATTGAACTCAGTATACCTAACCCGCAATATAATAAAAGTTTCATCATATTTCATGCAATTTCGTGCACGTGTAAATTGCCTGGCCGTCAAGTAGACTCTTAATAATGCGTTTTCTTCCCTTCCGTTTAAGAGAGGAGGTCTATGCCCAGCAGTGGGACGTATAAAAGCTGATGATGAATGTTTCTTTATTAATCTTTTAAAAATATAGTTTTACGTAGGTATAGTGTATACAATAATGCTTGCCAAACCAAGAGACTGCCGTTTCCACAATCAAACTGTTACTACGGTTTTGTGGGGCAATATCGTACCTTTTTACTAACATTAAAAAATTGAGATTATCAAATAAAGAATAAATTTGGTACAGGCTTTTATTGCCAACTGTACTTTTCTGTATACCGTCATCAACTACTCGTTGAAACTATTCTGACGAACCCAAACTCAACGGGGTTACGTCGGTTAAGTACTGAATTGCCATGGCCACCTTCTGTCTCCATCATCAGATCAGATCTATGGTACAATCATATTGAATTGTCATCTAAACTATACTCAAAACCCAAAATTTCAGCTCAATCGGTTCAGGATATCTGCTTCAAAATTGAGTTGCAAGATTCCACCCGAACAAACATAGTTACATACATTGCAAGTTAAATAAAATCCTGTAAAAATAAATACGGTAGTTCGTAGGAAAAAAGAAATGCTACAACGTCTTAAACATTTTAACCAGTCGTACAGTCTAATATGCAAAAACATTCGCTAAATTTGAATCAGCCATGTATCTTTATAAATAAAAGCTTCCAAAACAGTATAAACTAATCAAAACTAGCCCAGAATCTAGACAGAGTCAATGCCCTAGCCTGTATGGGAAGATCCATTGTAAATAAACTTACACAACGTACCTAAATATTATGATAATAGAGTGCTAAAGTTTTTTCTAAATTTATTTACTCTACGGGGAACGGTATTTCTTCGAGTATGTTTAGATTGCGCTTCAGATACCTATCGAGGCATTACTCAAATATTTTATTTTAACTAGTACAGTTAATTTGACTAAGCATAAACTGTGTGTTGATACATTAAGTAGCCAGTTGACAATAAGAATAAAAAAAGAAGAAATGTTCTGTTAAAATCAGACAATAATTTTCGCCATTAAAATGGAAGGACATTTCCGGACTACATTGCATAGTTATGACACAATTTTATGTTTGTTTTGTTTAATCTAGGCAATACACCTAATTACGGCAAAATATATAAAATTCATGAAATACTCATGAATGACATAATAGTATAGGTATTAGGTATATTTTTGCATCATCTGTATTACTACCAGCATTATAAGTAAAAGAATATTTGGGGACAATAACTTCCACGTTAACCGTACCTATGTATTAAACGTCATAAAAGCTGACGGATGTCCCCTTTCAAACATTACGAAATTACCCCACGATGAACTTGACAATATTAAAAAGTGCATACAACAAAACATTTGAGGGAAGGTCGACAAACTTGTAGCTGAGATCCCCTAGTATTTTTAAGACACTGATATAAGAATATTCCTCGCGCGCTATTTTTCAAATAAAACTCGTTTCTGATATTTATAAAGCTGACGGTAATTGATGTGCGCCTAATTTACATTGCTGCACTAGAAAAGAAAGTAAGTAATAGGATTTCAGCTGTCCCGGAATGAATTCTTGGATGCGCCAAATGAATATTTGCATATGGCATGAGTTTAGTAATTGCCAAGAATACGATACTAGCCTTGTATTGTTATGTAAGTAGTTACAGGAATAGCGACATTAATTATATAGATACAAAAATAAGTTTCAGTCCAAAAAAAAATGATTCAATTTTGATTGCATTGCCTCTGTACTTTTTTAAGCAGATCAACTTTTCGTGATGACCGGTTTATCAGTACGCTTAACATGAGTTTGACAATGACGGCTTACGCTAACGAGTATCGAGTTTTCTATCTGTGCATCCCGCTCGTACTGTCAAAGTGCAATAGAGATGCACAGATAGAAAACTCGATACTCGTTAGCGTAAGCCGTCATTGTCAAACTCATGGTAAGCGTACTGGTGCAATGGAGTAGATACCATGGCCACCTTCCGTTTTCATCAGACCAGCTTAAATGGTGCCGTATACGGGGAATGAAAATTAGATCTACCTAACGTACGTACGAAACGCGACGCAATCTACCAGCTGGTCGAAAGCGTACCGATTTCGAGAACCCATTTAGGTACACATACAAATTTGACCTAAGTAGGTCAATATATCGCTCCCACTACATTATCAAAATCGTTAGAGCCGCTTTCGGGAACCAATTTACAAACAAACAAATATCCAAATGATGCTTGTTTAAACGTATGTACATAGGTACCTACGATTTATATTTCTCATCATTCTCCTAGCGTTATTTCCGGTGTGCCCTAAAGGAACCCGGGGTTCGCTTTGACACCTAATCCCAACATTTGGCATGGATACTAGTTTTACGAAAGCGACTGCCATCTGACCTTGGGTTGTAACCCAGGGGGAAAACTAGAACTTATTGGGATTAGACCGGTTTTCCACGATGTTTTCCTTCACCGAAAAGCCGCTGTTAAAACCAAATGATATATCGTACATAAGGTTTTCAAAAAACCAAGGGTAGGTACGGGCCGGGGTTCGAATCCACGACCTCGATATAGTAAGTCACGTATCTTACCGCTTGGTTACATTGGCTCTTCTACACGATACATTATGTCTATCTAGCATAATTTATTCGTCGGTTGGACTGACCGATTCCAGGTATTTCTACCAGCAAAACAAAATCCTACACAATAAATTACTAGCAATTTTTTACGGAATCTAGAACATCAATAAGCTAGGCAAATAGGTTTATTTACGACCTGAGACCTAATTCCGCTAAGTGGGCCGCACGATGAAAGCATTAGCCTATAAAACTACCTTTTAATAAATCTAATTGCGTAGATACATGCATATTTTATGGTGGCTAAGTGTGGCACGCGAATAGGTCTATGTCACGGTAGCTTTATTAGCCTGGACCAGGGATTTTGAAATTCGCATCCACATCATTTTAAACGGTTGTCTATTGTTTGCCCGACATTCATATACTATAATAATCATTTGCCCGAACTTCGCTTGCCCGAATTTAATTTGCCCGAATGTTTCGTTTACCATAATAGTTAATTGAAATACTTTTGTTTACTCGAATATTGAATGTCATAATGATACGAATGCCATACGTATTGTTTTCCAGATTATTGTTTGCAATAATATTATTTAATAGAATATTTAAACGCCATAATAACATGCATTCGGACTCATCTTTGTTAATTTGTTAGTTTTTTCGCTCTTCTATAAAAAAATAACCTTGAAGACGGAAGCGGGAGCTTTGCTCCCTAACCTAACCTAACCTATCCGCGATCCGAGTCGGTTTTGCCAATAAGCCCCTGTTCCCTACTGCCTACAATACACCACTATCTTGGCATTGGGTAATCTCAGAGAAAAGTTTATTTTTACTTAGTGGCAAAACCAACTCGGATCGCGAATAGGTTGGAGGTTTTTTTTAAAAAAAATTACTGCAATACGTACCGACTTTATTACATATGAATATTATGGATGTTGAGTTGGATGGCAAATGTCATTATTGCATGTGATAGTTATGGATTACAATGATTATGGAAAATGAGATTATTGATATTGATATTATGGAAAACAAAGATTCTGGCATATAATTAATATGGTAAACAATGAGTATGGCATACAAAATTATAGAAAACAACATTATGGCAGTTGAATATTATGGCAGATAAAATTCGGGCAAATGAAATTCTGGCAAGCAAGAGTATACCATTTTAAACATATCCGCAAAAAATATCGCGCGTGTTCGGTCTTTTCAGATTCAGATTGATTTATTGGTAAAAATGTTTTTACAGGTCAATAGGAACACAATTTCAAATATTATATTTGACACATACAACCAATGTTACTTAGGTTGATATAAAATTAGTCAGCAAATTATGGATAGAAAACAATAAAAATATAATAACAATTAAAATGATTCAATCGAAAAAAAATTTTTTTTTTTTTAGTTTGCGGGAGTCCACTGGATGCGGGTGGCGCAGGACCGGTCACTTTGGCACTCTTTGGGGGAGGCCTTTGTCCAGCAGTGGACGTCTTTCGGCTGATATGACGATGAGACGTTGTTTGTATGTGTTAAAGAGTGTTTGATCCCAACATCCACCTCCAAATATCCGCATCCACGGATGTCAAAAAAATCGCATCCGAAACATCCCTAGCCTGGACCATACGACTGAGGTGGTCAACACATTCCCTGCCAAGGATCATTATGCTAGCCGATCCCGTGGTCACCTCCCCCTGCAGGGTCAAAAAATGATGTATTAAGATTTCGATCTGTTAATAATATAGTAATTGCACCCGCTAATACTGGTAAGGAAAGAAGTAATAAAAGTGCTGTAATTCCTACTGCTCAAACAAATAATGGTATTTGATCTAAAGATATATTATATGCAGCGGAAATCGACTACGGCGGTAGAGGCCCGCTAGGCGGGTTCCTGGCAGTGGAAGTGTAAGCCGCGGTCGGTAATTCTCCAGCAGACAGAAATCACCTCAAATATCCTTTGATTGCGAGAGACTGCGATAAAAAAAATGTTGTGCATTTATTTAGTTGGTAAAGTACTGGTCAGATTGAGATTATAAACTCTTTATCATCATTAGCCTGTACCAGTCAACTCCTGCCATAGGCCTCTCCCATGGCATGTCACTGAGCTCATTCTTCAACTTTCCTCCTGCAATCCATGCCCGCTCCCTTATGGGGTATAACAGTGTTATACCCCATAAGGGAGCGGGCGGGCGGGGTATAACAATATCTCATCGGTTATTAACAATCTTGCAGTCGGCTTCGCAGGACTGTTTGAATGCGGCAATTTTCGCTTTTTCTTACTGTTAACTGGCCACACTGAATGAAATTGTAGTTGCAGTTGTTACGTCTGTACGCTACACCCAATTCTGACTTCGACATGTTGTACCTACTGACAAATTGGGGTAAAATCACATAATGTGGATTGCCCATAAGTTAGCCGACACGCGGTCTCCACTCAAGAACCAGTCTGGTCCAACGGTCATCGGAAATTATAATCTACTTAGGTCCTCAAATTTTTATACAAATACAACGAGCAAGGGAAATAGAAGTAACTAACAAATTGATTTACCCGGCCGACAAAATAACGCTAGTACAGTAATTGCTCTATTATTTCCAAATAAGAACGGCTTTAAACAAACGCTTTGCGCTCCGCTGCCGTTGTCCGAGGTTAATAATCCATTAAACGTGGACACATTACTCGCTGGTCATTATATTGTAACCAGGCGTTATGGGAAATGGGACATTTATTTAATGGTGCTTACTAAATACATAGGAGGCAAGAAGCAAGTAAGGTGTAAGTAGTATGTGTTTAAATGTTATCAAGTTTTCCTAAACTAATGTCTGCAATAAAGAAACAGTTATATACAGCGAACGAAAAAATCCATAGAAGGCGAACTCCTTACAAATTTCTACCCAAACACTAATAGCAATGGCACCCCTTCTGTGGGGCCACTTTGCGGCGCTGCTTAGACTTCTATGGCTTTTCTTCGCAGGTTATGTAATCAAAATATACAGTCCCCCACAAACGCTGAAAAGCAACATCGTTTACTATTGTTTGTTTGTTTCTATTGAATAGGCTCCGAAACTACTGGACCGATTTCAAAAAATATTTTACTATTAGTAGCCGACACTATCATATAGGCTAATTTTATACGGGAAAACGGGTAATCCTTCCGGGTTGGGCAGCTAGTTAATGTTATAAATAACAAAAATTTTACGACATCGTGTATTAGAACTACCACCAAAAAGGACTGTCCTCAAAATGGCCCTAAGTACATGGTCACCCTGTTACGGGTGTCCACACTTCGTAACAAGTCCCCTCAGTCTCTTGTGGTTAATGTTCCGTAAATTCGTCGCGCGCGCATCCGGCATTAGAAAGGTTAGAAAGGGTTTAAAATGACCTATTTTAAATAGTGACAAAATTGGTAAAACGCTGAGTTGATTTTTTTAAATAGACCGGCTGCTCCATAGATTTGATCTTTTTATTTATTTAATGCTCAGTCCCCTAGTAAAAGTTTTTAATGCATATTTAGTCCCAAAAGTTTTGCTACTTATACCTACTAACATTATAAATGTGAAAGTTTGGATGTTTACATAGATGTTTGGATAAGCGGCTCAACCGATTTAGATGAAATTTCGCACGAAGATAGTGTATAGCCTGGATTGAAATAAATGATACTTTTTATCCCGGGGCCACGTAGACTAAGTCGCGGGCGGAAGCTAGTGAACTTATAAAAATTCAATTCTTTGTACCTAAAACAATGCTAAAAAATACCTACGAGTATAAGTACTTACTTTGAAAATTTGGTGTCTTTGGTATTTAGATATGTGTTTTAATTGACTATAATACAAGCAAGTAATACCAATAGGTACCTATATAAAAAGGCCGGGGCGCAAGCGCTTTACGCTTTTTAAAATCTTATTTTTTTCATGAAGAAAAAAATACAGGTACCTATCATTTATAAATCCTATTAAAAATCTAAAAGGAATAAACAACCGAAACATAGAAAATATACAACACGCGTAGGTACGCGTATACCTATTCTATGTATTACACGTACCTTATTAGTAAATGATGATAATGATCACAGATGATGATTATTGATTAGTAAATACACTATCCACGGCGGCACTAGCCGCATGCTCTCTGTCTACCCTAAAATACAGCCGTGATTCTTGACTGGTTTGTTGCAAACGCATAAAATGCATCGAGTTTATTTTAGACGCATTATACCCGGCCCGGCTGGCCCACTTTCTCGTGTAATAAAAATGGGCTAGCGTCGATCCACACTAAATCCGGACCACACGGTCCTGCATGGCGTACTGCAAGATATTATAGAGCGAGAAACAGACATTAAATTCCTTCTCATTTCAGCACATCCATCATGGGACGGCCGCGACATACTCTCGATTTTTCTAGCGCTATACCTCTTGTTCTAAGTGTTCTAATAAGAGAGAGACGGATAGCGCGAGAAAAATCGAGGGTATGTCGCGGCCGTATCATGATCGACGTGCTGGCACCCAATACAAAGCTTGTAATTAAAACACAAGCCTCTTTTGAACTCCATTTCTTAGGAAAGGCCCCCATGGCTGATTTTGGTACCTAATCTATTTTTCTTGTATCGATTTGCTTCCATCAGCTTTCTGTCAATCGCGTCCTTCGCTATTGAGTAAAACGTATAGAATAGACGAGTCCTTCAGTCCGTCCATCTGGTTGGATCAAACAGACCTCAACGTGTTTTTGTTTTTAATTATGCACTAAATTAGTATCGTTTACTGTTTTAAATTGTCGATCATTTTGTTATTTTTTTTATGTTTATAGATAATAACAATAATTGTTATTTTGCTTCTAAATGTATTGTTGTGTTGCCTTGCGTTTCTTCACCAAATAGACTCTCTGGAAGACCAGCGCTAGCTAAGCCAGCATCATACTCAACTGGGTATATTTCGTGAAATGGCCTAGGCTTTTTGAATGTTTCTCATCATTTGTGTATTGCATTAAGTAATGCTCTTACGAATAAATATTTAGAATTTAATTTGCTTTTGGATAATAATATCTGTTTATAAATACACAACCTAAAACTTGTTAACTATCCCTATCGCACTATATTTTGCAGCTATGCAGTACAACACGCAGTGCCGTCTGATGCGGCTTTAAGCGTCGGGATCATTTGTCGGCATCATTGAAATATTCTCGGTATTCGATACAAAATAACTGATTAAGTAATATTTATTAATAACTGCGTTCGGGTTATTCCTTCAGTAAAAGCTTACGTGATTCTCTTTGTGGTTTAATTTGACCTAATTCAAAATAAGGAGCAGCTTCTCCAATCGATTATTTTTTTATGTAAGTTTAAAAGGTTATGTATTTTAATTTTAATATCGTCACGGTTATTGTTAAGTCAATCAACCCAACTTTCAACAGGCTTCCCAGTCCGACAGTATTTAACCCCCAACGCGAAGAGAGGGGTGTTTATAAGTTCATACGTGTCTGTATGTGTATCTGTGTATCTGTCTGTGGTATCGTAGCTCCCAAATGGAAGAACCGATTTGAATGCGTTTTTTTTGTGTTATTGTTAATTTTATCCCAAGTGTTCTTAGCCATGTTTTATTAAAATCGGTTTAGCCGTTTTTGAGATATTGGACTTTGAAATGGAAATTTCGGAGGTTTTTATTCTTACCTTACGGTTTTTTGGAAGATATTCACTCTTTAGCCAGATTGCTTGTTTATAGGTTTATCTGTTCTATCACAGTTTATATTTATCTTAACTGTTGTTTTCTTGATAAGCAATTAAGTGCGTTATATTGAATCGCTAGTCATATTTTTGTACTAATTGTCGTCGTGATTACCTAACCTACTACTCCTACTAGTTATTCCTAATTTAATTTTCGACAAAGCCCCTCCTTAGCCGACAAATCGGCGAACTTATTTATGGCAACACAATGTTATTGGCCGAATTAATCGTCTCTCGAACACGGAAGCATTTCAGAACGAACAGCCATAGATTAATGTTTCGTTTTTTTATGGCACACGCTCTCGACTGTTTTATAGTTAGGAATTTGTAGCGCAACAAATGTTGTCCGACATAATTCAGTGTAATATAAACAGAATATATTCCGAGATTATAAATGGGATTTAAGGAATTCCTCTGTTGGGTAAAATTTATGAGCTTGTGGAATATCTCGATAGGCACTAATGCTGAATTAATAATGCAGAAATATGGCTTGTTGTTGGTAGGTATATAATTATTTTAGTTAAATATTTAATTTATTTTGTACATATCTAAAAAGAAAGATATTAATATTAAGATAGAACATTTATTCTGTAACACATAGTAGACTAATAGTATACACGATGATTCTTAATTCGTGATCAGGAGTAAATTTTTCTAATTCTGTAATTGATATCAAACACGATTAACTCGAAGTTACCTAAAACAGACGTTCTTATTTTTAAAGAAAATTGAATAAGGAATCTCTTTATAATTCAAAATCATTGTCACCCTAACGGTAATTTGCAAACATTTGACGTATGGGTGTTTGACGTATCTACTTAACTTCAAGAAATGTAGGGTGACCAAACATTCAGTGGATTACATTACATTATCATTAAATTTAATTAACTAAACAGTGATTTAATTGCACTAGACCACATCCATTGAAATCCGTTTCGGCTGTATATCAATATTTTTCGATTCCTGATCACGGATTAAGAATCATCGTGTATAAAACCTGTGCCTCAATTAAACACTATCTAGGTCAAGAACGATGAAAATAATTCATTTGTTTGTCGTTTACATCCTACCATTGACTCATGTTTGCTCGCAAATAGCACTGCAGATGTTCCACTCAATATCAAAATGACGTATATCGCTATGAAACGCATATGTGGATACGACGTTTGTCTTGGCACGGTGGATACATTCATTTTAAACAATTTCATAGAACATGGGTTTCGTGCCAAATTGTTTGGCACGGGTGTGAAATGACGTAATACTGCAAATTTGAGTTTACTGAACCTATAATGGAGCTAGTTTGGGATTGACCTAGTTTTTAGTTTCGATTATGTTGGTGGTGTATTTCCGGACCATAATGTTGGCGTAGTAAAACGTATTTTGGCTATTTACAGGAACGTTTATGATTTTTTAAATAGTTCCCATTTACGACAAAGATCTGAAATAGTACATTTTACAACTAGTGTGAAAAGAATATCTTTTTACCACTAGTACCGAGGTATCTTGCCACGAGCTAAAAGCGAGTGGCAAGACTCGGTACGAGTGGTAAAAGACATTTCACACGTGTTGTAAACGACGTTTTTTAATCCAATTGCGAAAAAAACTTTACGTTTACAACTTCACTTCCATATCAGTGCGAGTGAAGCGCGCAGCTTCAATATTTTAACCAGTCACAGAGCAGTATACAGTAGTATTCTTGGGGCGCGTGGCCATCTAGATTTTTTTCAACCAATCACAGAGCAGAATTCTAGTGGCGCGCGGCCAACTAGATTTGCTTAAACCAATCAAATCACACACATGGAACTAAAAAGTAAAAAGCACTAGTTCGAGAAATTGAGCTTCTCGTACGCTACGCAGCCACAAAAAGTACCACTTTTTGAGCAACTGTATTAAAAAAATAGTTGCAGGGTATCGTTAGACCTTTCCTTAAATGCTGTAGACATTCTTTGCATGATGAATCCGACTCGGCTGGGCAGCATTCGGGAGGCTACGGCACATCTTTTCGACCAATATTCCGCAGTGTCTCAAGACGAGAGTCATTGACCAGTGTGTGTTGCCAGTGATGACGTATGGCACGAAACGGGGTCGCTTACTATGGGCCTCATAAGAAGGCTTAAAGTCGCCCAATGGGCAATAGAGAGAACTATGTTGGGAGATTCTCTGCGCGATCGCATCAGAAATGAGGCTATCCGCAGCAGAACCAAGGTAAGCGATATATCCCTCCTGTAGTGTATTGCTATCCTTATCTCGTGCGCATACGTCACGTCACGATGACCGGAGTGGGGGACAGTAGTTGTCCGACCGTTGCCGGGAGTGGTGGTGTGCTTTCGAGCCAAGGAACGTGTAAATTAGCAACACCGGTATACTTATAGAACGTGCAAATAAGTAAACACGACACCTCCCAATCGCTAAACTTAAGTTGCAGTGGGCGGGGCACATTGCACGTAGAACCGATGGCCGTTGGGGTGGAATGGTTCTCGAGTGGCGACCACGTACGACAAGGTGATGACCTGATAAAGGTCGCGGGAGTCCGCTGTATGCGGGTGGCGCAGGACCGGTCATTGTGGCACCCTTTGGGGGAGACCAGATGCAGCGATGATGATGAGGATGATGATGATGAGTTTTTTTGCTAGATGTTAGTAAATCTGAGAGATAGCGAACGATTCATGAAAAACTGCAACAGCTGAGGCAACATTACCAACCGCAAATCAAACACTAACGAATTAAAGAGGTGTGAATGTGAACTAACTAGAAAGTGCATACACTTGTGTATGTGTGTATCAATTCCGTCGTTATTAGCACACGTTAATTTGGTTGGTTATGCATGTGAGGGTCGCCGGTCATAGTTTCCGGCGGTAATCTTATTCTTAAAACGACGTAAGTTAAGTTATATGAAGTTACGATCGTCCAAGTCCGGTGGTTTTCCTGTTGTAATAGACGTAAGTGACACTGAATTGGTATGGAGTTGTGATGTTTTAGTGGAGGTGTTTGGTAAATAATAAGTGGGAAGGGTTCGCGGAAAAGAGTTCGTTGAAATAGGTAAATAGGTGTTGCTATTCTACGGAACCCTAATGTTTCAAGAAGAGTCACAATAACTTGGACTTGACTGACGTTTGAAGCTTTGTAGGAATAAATCGGGTGATCAGCGCAGTGTGTTGCGAGGACTAAGCGTCTAAACTTTTATTAATTTAAAGCAAAAAAATCGTATAATATGATCATTCCAAAGTTACGAATTAACAAAACAAAATTGCAAAACGAGACCCATTACAAAACTGAAAATTAAGAGATCTAGTGTGATCTATAAGGTCTCTAGTGTCTCTACTAAAAAAATTGATGTATATATTTGAAAAAAAAAAATTGTTACTAGAATTAACAAATTGTATACAAAATTCTATCAAAATCCCAGAGTTTTGTAGGTACTGAGCGATTCATAGATCTAGCGAGCGTAGCGAACAAAGTTTTTCGGTTCAGCTTGGGCAAAAAATCCTTCGTATGTCCTGTAGTCCGGGTGTTTTCTCCTCTACAGGTCGCACTCAACCGATTCTCGTGAAATTTCATTAGCAGGTTATTTTTTTTTTTGACAATGTAACCAGCTATGGAAATGAAAAAAATATTTATATTATGCAAAAACAGAATCGTGAGGTCTACGGCTCACAGAGCAACTGGTAATTATTATTATCACAACTGTAGCTAATACACAACAATGAGCTAAAAGGCCAATAATAGAAGTCAGCTATCATAATATACGACTTATATTATAAGTATGCTTAAACAATTCAGCAGTAACTTGGACCACACACATCGTAACCTACATCCAGTTTATCACAAAACATGTACGTATTTAAGTACCACGATGTTAAGTAAGTTCTTTATTAGTAATTTGTTTATCACGAACTTGGCTGCACTGCCGTGGCCCCTGATAAGATAGTGTATTTGGCAATTGGGTATTTTCAGTTATCTACGGAAGTGAATTTGACCCGCGAAGATATAATAAAACTTATTGGCTGATAAAAGGAGTCGATCTTTTACTTACGTCGGTTTTACCAACACACTAATTTAAAAACCTGAATAAACCTCTGTGAACTTAATATGTTTTGTCAGATTGAGAAACGGTCAAACATCCAAACTTTCTCATTTAAGTATAATATTAAACACGGTAGATTTTTTATGAGTATCTAAATTGAAGTATGTTAATCCTCATAGAAAATTATATTATACGCCGTGTTTTATTCTTTTAGTATCCCTTGGTACTAAAATGTTGAGTTAGGGTTAGGGCACCTCAAAGTTGGGTGTCTGTTTATAAAAAAAAATTGTTGTTTTTTTTTTTCATAAATGAAATCTATAAATGCCCGAAAAAAATTGGATACACAAAAAATACAACCTGTATAGTAGGAAGTAGGACAATTTAATTGCTACTTTCTGGCTGTCCTTTGCCACCATTATTTTAATGTCGTTGTATTTAATAAAACTAACATAATTTTAAGTTGGTTAGTCCCACCATGTTACTTAACCACTTATATTATTGTTATTATTCAGTCTTCTATCCTGAGATAGAACCGTTTCGATCTTATCTCGAATAAATGTATCTTTCTTTCTTTCAAATTATACAACATTTGTATCATGTGATCACATAGCCCTCTCAATGACATTAACATGACATCATGTCTTGCTTCATACATATACAACGATCATTAGTAAAACGTAGGGCGTGTCAAAAGTCCTTGTTACGATTCCCGTCGCGTCCAAAACATCGCCGCGTCATTTTTATCTGCCATCATATCAAATTGACTTTACATCCTGAAAGGGACACCGACAAACAACCGTACAGGTGCGAGGGAGATAGAGGATGATCCTTGGCTGGTATTCAAAGTTACCTACAATTTGTCACAGACCAACCAGTATAAAGTTGACCTTACTGAAAGAGCGAGCAAAACGAGCCAAGTTATCTGCTTGAGCTTGAGCCAAACAAAATCGACCTGCTGTTCTATCGCATTTCTCAAACGATTCTCAAGAAATTGTGTGGGCAGGTTCGTTATTTATATAGCTATTTAATCGATTCAAATTGTCTTAATAAAAATTGGCCAAGTGCGTGTCGGGCCACGCGCAGTGTAGGGTTCCGTAGTTGCCTGTCTGAATTAAGTAGTTAAATCGACGTGCGGTTGCGTCGGCCGAAATGTACGAAAATTGGCCTTTCCTAACATTAAGTTGGTCGACTATAACTTTGCCTACTTGTCCTTTTACATTCATTATATGTAATACTACCACGAAATTTTTCCCATCATACTTTACCCACAATACTTTTGAACAAGCTATCCAACGATACCACACCATGGGTTTAACGAGAAAAAAAATTACATCCCCGCTTTAGTAGGGGAGGTACCCTATAAAACTTGTTTTCGAGATTTTATTGTACTGTTTTGTCGGCGTGATAGATTTATATCCCCATCCCGAATCGCAGTTTTCTAGTAGTGATGGTTACTGAGCTAAGCCGAGGACGGACGGACGAACGGACAGACGGACATGGCGAAACTATAAGGGCTCCTTGTTGACTACAAAATCCTCATAATTTGCTTGAAAAAATAATCTTGAACAGGTAGAACACCATCCTTACCATCAGACAGACCGTTTGCCCATATTCCAACATCGTATTCACTAAAACTAATACCTTCCTATCAATCTGGGGGTAAAGAATTACTAGGCACGGTAGTGTTGTGTTGATAAGTTGTGAATCAACTCTTGAGACAGAGAGGGTTGTCTGGCAAGTGGGATAGAGCATCAAAGTGAGCCGACGAGATGATATCGAGTTCGGAGGAAATGTGGTTTTATTGTGGTGTAAGATTTTAGGGTACCGTGTTAAAGATAGCATGGTATTCGTTGGTTTTAAGGTTAGTTTTGGATGCTATTAAAAATAATAACGGAGTAATGATTGCGTTGAAAGAAAGAAAGAAAGATACATTTATTCACAAACACACAGGACACAAATATTAAATAATAAAATAAACAAGAAAAGCACATAAAACATCAAAAAAGTGTCTTTGAAGCAGACACTGGCTCAGCATTAGCGTTGCAGAGTTTTCGGATACGAGGTGGCTAAGTAACAGTTAACGTAGCATAGCTTTCGGGCAAAATTGGCAAATATGTAATGGTTTATTTCGGTAGCCTAGTGGTTCAGACATGCGGCTGTCAAGCGGCGGTCGTGGGTTCGAATCCCGGCTCGTACCAATGAGTTTTTCGGAACTTATGTACGGAATATTTACCGTTAGCTTTTCGGTGAAGGAAAACAGCGTGAGGAAACCGGTCTAATCCCAATAAGGTCTAGTTTTCCCTCTGGGTTGGAAGGTCAGATGGCAGTCGCTTTCGTAAAACTAGTGCCTATGCCAAATCTTGGGATTAGGTGTCAAAGCGGACCCTGGACTCCTTTAGGGGCACAACCGGGAATATCGCTAGGAGGATGGATGATGATGTAATGGTTTATTTGAGAAAGGAATATCTAAGTGAAGAAGTACCAAACTGCTGATGCTGCATCCGGATAAAAAAAGCAAACCTTTAGATTTCACTCAAATGACTCTGCTGAGTCGATTTAGATGAAAATAGGTATGAAGATAGTTTTAGTCCCAGACTTGTATGTATGATACTTGTTGAGAGGAAATAAAATGGAGATTGGAAGTTGGTTTGCATAGAAGCCCGATTGACTACTTTTATTCGGGCACGTCGCGCGCTAATGAGTTGTTTTATAATGTTTTTTTTCTTTTCTTCTTTTCATTTAGAAGCGATTCAAGCGAACACCATTTGCATATCATGCAACTGATGATGTTATAACTTGAATGTGAAATATTTATATAGTGTCAAAAGCCTTTCGCCATAAAACTATACGGAACACACTCGATATTTACGTCTCCTCAAGTAATTTCAACATGTATGTGAATTACTGACCACTTTAAGTGAATCGAAAGAGGAATTCTGATTGCTTCCCGTCTTTGTAAGAAGTTTACATACTATATTCAGTCTCACTGCGCCACAACGCACCGGAGTTACTTGAGCCCGAGTTTTGTAACAACTATTAATAACTGGAGGTCAAACTTATACTGGGTTTGATGAGACAGGGCTGCAAACAGCGGTACTGGTAAATTAAACAATCGTTTGAGTAAATATACGAAATGTATTCTGACTTTTTAATCAGCATTGTTTTCAGTATAGATAATTTTTAATGTCGTAATTAAAATTCTCTTCATTTATTTCGTTGAAATTCAGCTTAAAGTTGTATGTATGTATAGACGTAGATTGAAAGCACAGTCGCCTATATTTGGTACTTGTACCTAGATGATAATCACAAGCGCGCGTGTCTCAAGCTATCAAAACGGAAAATCCTCAAATCAGTAAAGGGTTGGCAACGCGCTTGTGTTTCTTCTGGTGTCAAAAGTGAAGCTGTTACTCTCAGTTTAGCAGATTGGCTCTGGAAGTTCTTCCTTTAAAGCTAGAGTCAAATTGGGTGAGGACCAAATTCTTGGCCAGTGGTTAGCGTCGTTAATTGGTAATAGTTAAAAAGTTCCGTTGTGATACGAAAATTAACCATAGAAAATGTAGGTATGGCTAAATTTCGTGTCACAACGGAACTTCTTTACTACTATCAATTAATTAGGCTAACTACTGGCCAAGAATTTGGTCCTCACCCAATTAAGGATGACACACACTACACCGTCCAGCTCTGGAATATGGGTACAGTCGAGTGTGAAATAAGTATCGATTTAATCCTCTCATAAATTGCACCGAAACCTTAATCCGCTGGCATTGAGCGATGGGACATATTTACGAGTAAGTTTACACTTTACTGCACCTGTAATGTGAGAAACCACTACCAGAGAAAGATGAGTTAAAAACCTGGCATGCTTGACAGCTGCTTGTCATTTTCGTGAAAACACAGGGTAGCACATCTCTGGTCGAAGCACACCTGAATTTAAGGACGTTATCCACGTTAATCACCTGACCCCGATCACCCAGAGGAACGCGGCAATTATTTTCTATTTAACTGGCCCTTCCATTGTCAGCCGCCATATTGCTATAATCCCTTAGTTTTTGAAAACCTCGTAGTGTAAAAATATTCTAAGGCGAGAGACAATAAAACTATATAAACGTGTAAATAAATATATATACTTGTCGATAAACTTGTAGTTTCTACAATTAACTGTTTTATTCCATAATTATAGTTAATTTATACCAGAAATTGGAAAAATTTGGATATCCAAAAATCGATCAAAGCTAGCCAAATTCACATACATGGAACGGCCTCCGTTATTATATAAAGGTTATAGGCTATTTTATGCTGAATCCAAGGATATAAGCTGGTAATTTTTCTAACGTGCACCGATTTCGCGATGACCACCCGTATGGCCCCTGCCACTTGACGGTAGTTCGCCAAAAATGGCCGCGCCACTAGACAGATAATGACAACCGCCGGGTACCTGGCGATTGCCACTTGAAGGGCTAGGAAAAAATGATAATGTTCGGTTATGGCGCTTCGCCGGACGCTTCCGAGTCACGCTCGCTTCGCTCGCTCGGCTCGCGCGCTGTAGGGTCGCAGTTCACCTAACAACCTAACCGTTTTTTTCCCCCGGGGGATCAGGCTAGGGGATTAACGTAGAAAACAGCTAAATTCAAAGGATGTAAGTATCATCGTGTATGCCGCTCTCGCTTTGGCTTACACAGTCATGAGAGACGTTGTCTCTCTTCTTGACTCTGCTTGTATAGTCAATACACTGAAAGGCTAATACTTTATGATGGTGATGATTATGATGAAGATGTGCTATAATTACAGAGATATTTACGCCATTATTTTAAATTTGATGATTTATTATCAAATTTTATTACAACACGAGTTCCTAGAAGTCATTGATACGGGCCCCAGACTGAATTCATCAGAAATTCCGTCTAAAGTCGCATATTTGTGTCATACACAGATTTATGTTTTTTGTGACAGATAAATATGGAGTATTATTATTTTGGAGTCCCCCGTGTGGTGTCCAGACCAGGGTTGAAGTGTGTTGTGGGCGATGGGCTAGCAACCTATCACTGCAATATCACATTTAGTCGATCTTTTATACCTACATTTATGCTAAAAGTGGCGCTGGAACATACGTTCCATGTGCTCTGCCTACCCCTTTTGGGAATAAAGGCGTGAATGTATGTATGTATGTATATATGTAAATATGGAGTATAGGAATTGCAAGTATTGATTGCAGTACATCATATAATGTATGTACTTTCATAATAAAGTTTTAACTATCTACGTGGAACCGCCTCATGCGGATATAGGTATGTATTTCAAAGAATATCCTTTTTTTTTCAGAAATAAGATGTGACATTTGAGCATCTATTTTTTTAGTGTGTTAGTATATAACTTAATTCCTCCTAATCTTTCGAATCCAGCAGGCGGGTTTTATAACTTACTTTGGTCACAATTCGGTAAAAGGTTTCAACTAATTGCCCGTTCGGAACCAACCGGTTATCGAAAGGTTAATTCGGCTTATTGTAACATTAGCCCTAATAAACACTTTTTAACTGGGCGTGCAACTTAAATAATCATAATTTTTCTTTAAAGCCACGACGACCAAAACATCATTATTTTCTGTTTTATCCTGCTTCAAAAATATAGGGACGGTGTTCCAGTCAGGCATCTAAAATCGATTACGATCTTCAAACCGGAATATAGTTCATAACTGCATACCCCAACCAACTAAGACCTCGCCAATAACACGCAAAACTTCTTATCTTATCTTATCTTATCTTATCTGATACCTGGTTGATGGTAAAGTGGATTATGTCGTAATAGCATACTTTTTATTACCTTTCTGTTGCTTTTTTTTAATTTGCTCAATCTATTAGGTCCTCTTATTTGCAGTCGGTTAAAGATTCTTGTAACATCCTATAGAAACAGTAAGACGTCAGTTTATTAACGTAAACAAACTAATCAAAACCAATCCAGATATCAGATTACTGCAATTTCAATTATGACCGCATTACCACATGCCTACGGTACGAAACACTAACCACTTTTTGTAATAATCATTTAAGGTAAAAATAATGACTAATTACAGGAATTTCGCATGACATTGTAGTTCACTTTGACATTTTAGATTTGTCACCTAGTTATTATGATTTTGAACGAGGTCAGGTTCAATCACTTATTGGACTTTTTGTGTCAGATAAAATCTAGATAGAGATTTAAGTTTAAAATACTGTTAATGCCTTTGAACTTCCCTGCGGAGTAACTTGTGGATATGATCCTTGTTTACGGAGAGTGTAGGAGTAACGGGAAAACCGATGCGGCGCTTCGTCTGTACGCGGAGAGGTTTCCCGCACGAAATAACAATCCGCCGGTGCCGATTAACCGAGGATTGCCTAAACGACCTCACATGAGAGAGGAAGACCAGGCATTGGACCATTTTCACAACCAACCGGGTACGGTACGAGACTTGCAGGACGCATTTTGGCATGAGTCACCCCGCCGTCTGCATACTGCATAACATTATCAGGTGACATTTATGACATTTTTGTAATTTTATTAGTTGTCATTGATAAGATTGTAAATAAATAATACAGGAGGCTATAAAATAATGGTTATTTTTTAATTTTCTTCACTATTATAGAAAGATGCTAAATTTACATAAGCCAGGCACCATAATCATATTTATGGTCTAAACATTAATGGGTCTCTTTCTAGGCCTTTCGTTCTGATACACACTGTATAGCAGCCTAAGTTGCCAATTTATCGCAAAATATTCTTACTCCTACAGTAAAGACTTTTTGCAATATAATTGGTTATTTTTGCTGCTGCTAACTATAATCGACCATCTATCGACTATTATAGAATTTTGGCCGAAGGGAGTCAAATTCCGACGTTTTCGCGGTCGGTTGCCTCGGACACCACGAAATTGCGCAAAACGTCGGAGTACTTAATTGTAGTTATTAATAAGTTTATATTGATATGTATGTTAGTCTTTCAGGTATTTGTAATATGGGCCTTGGTGCCTGATTTAAATAAAAAATAATAATAATAATGTATGACGCTAATTTTTCTTTACCTTTGTGCTAAATTAATTCTTATTAATGGATGCGTGTGCTGTAGGATCGGTCACTTAGCCACTCTTTGGGGGATGCTTATGTCCAGCAGTGGATGTTTTTCGGCTGATATGATGATTATAATGATTATGATAATGCTGATTACATAGGGTATCGCCAGATTGATGGAGAAGACTCCTGAAGACTCCCAGAAGATTTTGAAAGTCGCTTCAATAATTATCAAAATATCGTCACCTAAAAAATGCAGACTGGTTGCGTAACTATAGCGAAATCGTATTTTATTCATTTATATTTAAAAAGAATCGAAAAGGTACATAAATAAATATTATTTTGACGATTAAAGAGAAGGTTTGCACTTTGTAGTTGTTTTTGTAGGTAGACGATATTTCGATCATTTATGAAGCTAATTTCAAAAGTAGCAATTCACTGAGGCCTTACACTGCGCGATTAGAGAATAAAAACCGTCATAATTTACTGGAGAATTACTGTCGCGTTCCAACACCTCATTGCTTAGAGTACAACGTGATTGCTTTTATTTTAAAATTAATCACGAGAAAGGCGTTGCCATCATCATTATATTACAACGTGTTCGCGCCCGTAATGGGTACGAACCAAGTTGAGGCATGATTTGAATAAAGTTATAGACTCGGTGGCCATTTATTTGCTTTGGGGTTATTAAGCTATTATGTTTCTCTAGCGCTTTGGACAAATACTACTGTAGCTACTTTGCGAGTACTACGACAGATTATCGTTCGCAAGAAGTATTCTATTATTTCTATCCAGGGTATAAACTTTATTTACGCCGAATTTTGTCTTAGTCCGTTCGGCCGTTATTGTGAGATCAATGACGATGAAAAAAATATTTTCGAATCGGTCCTGGCGTCTTCGAATAGGGGAACATCATGGACGTACACTAATCTGGAGTAATCACCTCATAGATTAGTAATTGTCAGTCTGTCATTTTATATCTGAATAGATTTATGAAATGTTTAACATGTAATTTTTGTTTTGGGATAATGTAATTGTTTTTGAATGAATCAGGTAGAAAAAACAATTACTTTTTAATAATGCGTATTATTGAATGTAACTTTTTTGATATCGAAAATGTTGGCCATATCTACGAATATTTACTATGATTTGATGATCAATGCAAAAAGGTTGGCTACATCTGACATGTTCGATTGACATTGACATAAGTTACTTTGATTGACACCTAATGACAGTGACATATCTGTCGTAGTTTTTTGGTCTTGAATTACGTTTCCGAGTATAGTTATCCTATCAGAAGATTCAGAAGAGGTCAATGTAGTCGTATGAGTCGTATGTAGCACAATTTGCTAAGGTACCCGAATTTCTATTTGGTAAAGGAATGAGTCCGAGTAGAGATTCTCAAAATCAAATATTAAGACTGTTTAAATAGATATAAAATACTAAGTTTTATTAGTCAATCAAAATTGAACCATATTACCGACCGAGGTAGGTACACAATTGTATGATAAAAGACTACTAGAGAAAGCGTTCCGAGCGAGAGCAACCAACCCGAGGATGGTGTCCCACTCGCACGAGTTGCCAATGTAAAAATAATAATGATATAGTGGTATTAACAGGTATTAAATTATACTGAAAAAAAAAACCTGCTCATAATTACGAGCCGACATTATATAGGAGATGTTACTTTATACCTAAGTTTTAATTTACTTATTAAAACATGGTAACGCATTAAATATTGAGGTAATCAAGTGGTAATTTTAAATATCGACTTGTATCCCCAACGTTGACATCTATTTTTCAAATATTGTCATTGGACTCTTGTTGCCTTGTTTTAGTAAAAAATGGTGAAAATATGTTGTATAAAGGGATGTAAAAGCGAAAGCTTTAATAATTGTGGAATATCATTTCATAGGTAAGGAACATTTTGCTTTATTTTACGATAAAACGACAAAACCATATGCCAAACTTATTAGGGTGACTATGATTTGGGCCGGTGTGAGAATGCAATGTCGTAGATAAGTCGGCAGAGCAATTATGTTAAATTATTTCATTTAATATTTTAAAAATGTACTATCCATACTTCCATATTCTTCTATACTGTGTTCATACTAATGTTATAAATGGGAAAGTGTGTGTGTTTGTTTGTTTGTCCGTCTTTCATGGCAAAACGAAGCGACGAAACATTTAGTAAAAATGTCATCATCATCGTCCTCCTCCCCTACCGTTATTCTCGGTAATCCCAGTTGTGCCCTAAACGAGACCGAAGTCCGCTAAGTGTCAAACGGACGTTAGTAAACATGTATTTATGTTTAAATAAAATATATATGTAGGAACATGATGTTTTTATTAGGAGTTTATTCGTGACTTTTATTTATTTGTAATACAAGAATAATTTATTTGGACTGTATTACTTGCCAAAGCGAACGGTTCTGCACCACGCGCATCCAGAGGATTCCCGGCACGTTTACCAGTTCATCACTCTCTAAACAAGAATTTTTATAAATCCTAATATCCGCATAGGTACTTGGTCACCCTAATTAGAACGAGATGCAATTCTCTAGTATGACTTCTCTGTCGGCTACGCTTTTTTAATCGCAGTGGGAACATACCTAGGTACATAAAAAATACCGATTCTGACGAAATGAGAACCTCCTCCTTTTTTGAAGTCGGTTAAAATAGTTATTGACGATACAAGTGCCGAAAATAGGGAATTCGCAACGAGTGGTGATACATTAAATTACGACCGAAGGGAGTGTTTTAAATCGACACGATTTGCGAATTACCTATTCGCACGTGTATCGTACAACGTTTTACTGTACATATGGCTCTTCAAAGTATCGACATATGCACGGAAAGTGCTCGTTTCCGCACTAGTGCGGGAAAGTAGCACCATATGTACTGTAAAAATACTTTTGACAAGACTCGCAGGCCGGAATATACCTAAGCCACCTAAGGTAAGCCACATTTGAAGCCTGGGTGGTACCTTCCAATTGGATATAGATGTTTGTCTCTCAGACAATACGCTCGTATCTCGTATAAAACGATAAAAGCCGTCAATGGCCGTTGACGTAATAAAACGAAACGTTATCGCCGGAATAGAATCGACTCGTGCGTATGTTAGGGTGGATGCATACTGTTGATAGTCTAGTTTAAACAAGATTCTGACAAAAAAATAATTTTTGGTACAAGCTTTTATTTCCGACTGTACTTTTCTGTATACCACCATCAACAACTCATTGAGACGATTCTAACGAGCCCAAACTCAACCGGGTTACGTCGGTTAAGTACTGAATTCCCATGGCCACCTTCTGTCTCCATCATCAGATCAGGTCGATGGTACCATAATATTGAATTGTCATCCAAACTATACAACAGGGTAAAGTGTGTGTACAACAGGGTGTTAAGTAAACCTCTATAACTGACCTACTACATAACTTAAACACGTTTCAGCGAACTAAAAAACCATAGAAGTCTAAGTAGCGCTGCAAAATGGCCCCACAGAATGGGTGCCATTGCCATTCGGGCCATTGCCATTTGCCGGGCGGGGTGTCAAAACGATGCCAGGCAGCCGTTTAGTTCGAACATGCGCATTCGCATACTGGGTTTAGTCACGTGTTTGGGTCGATATTTGTAAGGAGTTCGCATTCTATGTTTTTTTCGTTCTCAGCCCAACTGAGGATGCACGTCGACCTTTCAAAAGACCTCATTATTATCAATACTTACTTGCTTTTTGGATATTTGGTGGTGAGTAAGCTCCGTTGAGAGGTTTGGACCTGCATTTGTCTCATGCTGTCAACACAACGAATCCTCAAATTAAGGGTAGGCAGCGCTTGTGTCGAAAGTGTCCATAGGTGACTCTGCTTACCATCTTTGGTTGACACTAATGTACTACCCGTATTTAAAAAATGCATGAACTCACGCCTGTATTCTTAAGTAGCGCGTGAAATGTAATGATCAGTGCTACTTCTAGAAAATGTAAGTTAGAAGTTGAAGTAAAAGTGATATTGCAGTGATAGGTTGCTAGCCTGTAGCTCGCAACACACTTTAAATACTTACATTCCCATAGTAGAATCTTAAGATAGAGAGCTACGGTAGCCTAGTAGGTCGGCGGTTGTGGGTTCAAATCCCAGCTCGTACCAATGAGCTTTTCGGAACTTATGTACGGAATATTTACCGCTAGCTTTTCGGTGAAGGAAACTTCGTGAGGAAACCGGTCCAATCCCAATAAAGTCTACTCATAGTTTTCCGTCTGGGTTGGAAGGTCAGATGGCAGTCGCTTTCGTAAAACTAGTGCCTATGCTAAATCATGGGATTAGGTGTCAAAGCGGACCCCGGGCTCCTTTAGGGGCATTACCGGGAATAATGCTTGGAGGATGCTGAGTAGAATCTTAGGATACATATGGGAAGAAAGATGGCTATTCTAACTCTTCACTATACGGAGGTTATTGCTGATGTATATGAGAAAATAGAAAATGAAGCTATATTTTATCTCGCCTAGGTTTTTTGTGATACGCGTCACATTAAAGTTCGTTACAAAGGAACTTGTATAGTTAATACAACACCAGCTTAAGACTTCAAAGTGACTATTCGCTATCTAGCCATTAAATTTAAAAGGCACATCACTTTGCTGTCTAGGGAGTATTTATGGCTAGAGTTTATACCCCGCCGTGTGTACTGGGCTTAGGGATAAAGCAAACCGGTCAGCCTACGCATAAACTCGGCTTATCTCGCCTGTTAGGGTTGTCCAAAATGAAAATAATTAAAAAAGTGGAGTGATGCACGTGAAGGGGCCGCAAATAGTCATGATTGAGTATAGAGGACTGATTCGAAACGTGTCGATATTCGACTTTAATGATGTGAGACCCCGTTTCATTATCTTTACAACCTACTTAATATGTCAGAGACTTGTTGGAGATTCCTAGGTAAGATTTAAATCTTTAGTTAGTTTAGTTTAGTATTTTTAGTTTAGATTAAAAACGTTAGTAGTTTGTCCAAGTTTGTAAGAAAGCATATGATTATGGATCTTTAATATAAACGTCAGTGAAGGATCACATGACATGTTAATATAAATGAAGTTTGTTTAAAAGAAACTCGAGTAGACACTTTTTTTTTAATTATGCATAATGATTAGCCTATGACACCGTATCAGTTGCGTGCTTACATAGGCATAGTTAGCTACGCGCTAGTGCAAACGAGAACACACTTACCCATAAGACTCGCATCCTATCTCATCTCAAGAGAACAAGGTAACGCGTTCCTCAATAAATTGAGCCTCTTATTATTTTTATTTATTTTTGGATATTGAAAAATGAAACATTTTATTATAAGTATCGAACGTAGTAATAACACATATGTTGCCTATTCCGATAGTAATATAACATTTTCTAAAGCACACCAAACTAGAATAAAATCTCAAGTGGCAACCCTAATCATAGCTCAGTGCATCAAAACGCATTGTGCGCACTCCTTTGTAGGTACTGTATCTTTCAAAAGGTCACAAGCGGAGCTATTCTTCTATGACATAAGCTCTATAGACCACAATTCCCTATGGTTATTTTGAGTTCACGGTTACGGCTTTCACCTTTCTATTCATTAACTTTTTTTATCAATCGTAGAATCGTGATGTAATTTTAGGTCAGAATGAAGTTATTGGGATAGAATCATTGGAGCGATTGGAATGACAGTAAAGTATACTTACCGACGCTGTGCTGTACTGAAGATATTGAGTCAAGATTGACAATAGTAAACTTGACAACTGACAAATTTCTGGGGGCATATTTATTGGCAAGTCGAGCAAAACAGCGGCAATAATTATTTAGCTAGCAAATAAAGATTAATAAGAATGCCTGAGACTTGGTACTACGAAATATGACACGACTTTTTACGGTGGAAGAGTTTCGATACTTGGCCATTTTTTATGGGATATTATTGACCGCCTCCGCAGGCCGCACCAGTCTGTGAGAGGCTTTACTTGGGCCTCGATTGCATTTGTACCTACATGGACCTTTAATACGCAGGACAAACTATGGTATTAATACCACGATACCCCTGTGGGAATACCCCATTCTGTATACTTATAGAGTTCGTAGGTATACTACCAACTCGCTCGCTCGGTCATAGTATTGTTATAATCATAGCGCCTCTGTGGATATCTATACTCTACCTACGGTTGATACCGAATTGGAACGCCTATATATATCTAGTTAGATTGACTACTAAATATACCGATAAACCTTCGCCACTGTTGAGTAAAAAGGTCAAATCAATTAATCGTAAGGGCAGGCATTCATCGTGATTTTGTCGTTGGTTAACATGATTGTTCCTAGTCACGTTTATGATATAAAATATTTATGGGGCATTATCGAATTAAGGTGTGTCCCTATCTGATCAGGCATACCTTAGAACGTTATTATCGCAATCAGTAATATTCATTTCTTAACTGATTCGTTTGCCCAGTTTTCTGTCAGATGGCAGTCATTTTGGAAAAGTAGTGTCTAACCTAACAAAGCTTCAACCTCACTGAGATTTCCTCTGTAAATATATTTCACTAAACAGCGCCGTAAACATTGAACATAGTGATATTTTGTTTTATATCTGCATATTACACATACAAACCTGTGTACAACTATTGTATTTAAACGTAGATTTTTATGGTTTGCACGTATGTGTAATATATACTGATCTTCCCTACCGCCTGTAACATAGCTTATCCTAGTTCAGGCTCTCGCAAAAATGTATCCCTTAATATAATATATTTTAGTATTAAGCCATTTTTCCGTAAAATACGTTTTTAATAATAAATGAATATGAATATGAATTGTCATATTAAACAGTGCCGGATTAACCCATAAGCAAACTAAGCAATTGTTAAGGGCTCTTGGGGGCACCAGAAACAGGAAAGAGCACCAAACAAAAATTGCACCGATATTAAATTGCTCATGGATAGGAGGGAGGGGGGGGGGGCACCACAGGCGTGGATTGCTTAGGGCATCAAATGGTCTTAATCCGGCACTGATATTTAACCACAAAAGGTCAACGTCCTCCTTTTCAAAACATGAATTTCATCCGTAGTACTATACTCCTACGCTACTACATTTAGAAAACACCTTACGTGCACCTTATATGCAAAACGAAAAAATTGAAGACCCAAATTCGTTTCAAATTACACTCTAACGAGGAGACATAAGATTGAGTTTCAAGTGAATTCATTATGAGATTTAACACTTTTCAGTTCCGATTGTGTTTTTATGAATAAATAATCTTCGTAATATCAACGGCATTTTTCTTTCTGTTTGATATTCAAGTTTAACCCAAGGAGCTACAGTCGTTTTTCTAATGCTCTGGTCTCGCAATTTAAGAGATTTCAAAAGTTATGTGAGTTATGAGTTATTAAACCTGTTATTAAGGCGTGTACACAAGAAAGTGATTCCATAGATAAAGCGTTAAATTTTGTTTAATCTATGGCGGAAAGTGTAAACAATTAATTTCGTTGACACTTTCGATTTTGTCTAAGGTCAGTTAAGGTCAGTGTAAGGCCTGAATCCATCGGACGCGGTCTGCAAGGGCGGACACTAATAAACTTGACAGTTACCTATTGCAGCTTAAAGCCTCTCACAGACTGGCGCGGCCTGCGGTGGCGGTCAATAGTAAACTTGTCATTAGCTATCAATTTTACTGTTGGCCGCTACCGCAGGTCTTTTCTGGCAAATCTTCATTCTTAGATAATCCAACCACAACCACATTGAAATATAGTCATTTATTGGATTGGTTCAGATATTGGATTGGCCTTCTGTCGCCAATTATTAGTTCTCACAGATTGAAATGTTATGTTTTTTTCTTATATTTACTCACTATAGATCATAGGCGCAAGCGCAGCACAAGACGCAGCGTGGGTATTAGGCCCTCCACAAGGTGGACTGATGACCTGGTAAAGGTCGCGGGAGTCCGCTGGATGCGGGTGGCGCAGGACCGGTCATTATGGCACTCTTTGGGGGAGGCCTATGTCCAGCAGTGGACGTCTTTCGGCTGATATGATGATGATGATAGAACTGATGGAGTTGTATTGGAGTTACCCTTGACCAGCTTGACAGACGGTCGCTTACCTGTAAAAATAAAAATATTATATAAAATAACTTATTGGAAACATTTACTATACCTATTTCCAATCGGAATGTAACTAATTTGAATAGATTATCTAACACGAAATATGTTAAAGATGTGACATTATCGTTAATATCAAACAAATGATTAAAATAACTCGGTTAACAGGGGAATACGACTTTTAAAACGATAAGAATAGTTTATTCGTTGAAAATAGAAAGATTAAGGTCCATAAGATATCCGCAACGCAGGCTTCGTCAATTGCGTACAAACAAACATACATCCCCCTAGGCACTTAACTAAAAACGAAAGAATCCGCAACAGGCTTCGTCAAAAACACGTTATACCTAACCTAAACTAACAAAAAGGACCGCCCCGGATCGCTGGTGGTCCAAAAGTTCCCATGACACTGGCGGCGTTGCCACGCTGAATGGCCAAAGAAATCTGTTGAACCAGGAACGATCCGGAACGAGGATCACAGCCCCTATCCCTAAGCCGCCGACCCAACTCCCGTATGAAATCTTTAGCCTCCGTACCCCAAGGTCCCGCAGTCTCTACCGCCACTGGTACAAAGTCGTACATCGGTTCCAAGGCAGAGTACTTTGCGTGTTTCATCCGAGCCGCCGTCTCGGCGGCCGACGCCGCGGATCTGATGGTGTGGCTCAAATGGGACGGGGCAAATGTACTTACACATGTCGCGTCTTTTAAAAAGATGTACGAAATGTCAACATACGAGTATAAGGCATTATCATTCATATCAAAAAACATTAAAATAACAAAGTAGCGTCGTTGTTTTGATGAATAAAATTATATTCATAGTTTTGTTTTAAGATATATAGACAGGTATTGCTTGCATTGTGGTATTAGTGGGTGTACTTATATAATTATTTATATATTATCAAACCGACCTTCAATTCAGGATATCCATTGCGTAATAAGTTAATTTGCTTGATTTAGGATCCAACCACAAAAATAAACTTCATATTAACGACCTCTGGTAGCCTAGTTGGTAGTGACCCTGACTACGAAGCCGGAGGTCCCGGGTTCGAATCCCGGTAAGGGCATTTATTTGTGTGATGAGCACGAATATTTGTTCCTGAGTCATGGATGTTTTCTATGTATTTATCTATGTAAGTATGTATACCATCGTGTAGTACGCATAGTACAAGCTTTGCTTAGTTTGGGGCTAGGTTGATTTTTGTAAGATTTTGAAAATATTTATTTATTTATATTTTGTTTCTAGTTCTTGTCTCATTTTGTACGTTACTTGAACGTGAGCATTATTCTGCTAATATAAGTTGTTTTTACCACGTCAGTGGCAACTGGCAAGCGTTACCCCGGCGTAGCCCATGGACACTTGCAACCCTAGAGGTACGTGGTATTACAATAACCTCATAAGGCAGATTATAGAGGCCTATGTAATTAGATATAACATCCCAATACCTATTATCTAAAACTTAAAAATAATTCATCAATCACTACATAGTATAATAAAACAAAGTCGCTCCCCGCTGTCTGTCCCTATGTATGCCTAGATCTTTAAAACTACGCAACGGATTTTGATGCGGTTTTTTTTAATATATGGCGTGATTCAAGAGGATGGTTTATATGGATAATATAGTACCCGTGCGAAGCCGGGGCGGGTCGCTAGTTATCAATATTATCATTTACCTAACTCCTCTATATATAACCTCTGAATACATACACGTAACGAACGGGGCTATCTAAGATCATCGAAAGACATCCTTACACCAATGCATGCATACACATATCAGAGGTCCAGAGGTCCTGTCCACTAAAACATAGCATATAATACTCTATTCCTTCATCACAAGGTATTAACTTGTCTGAAGAATTTAATTGGCTTTATTCATTTCGAAACTAAAGCCGAAACGAGTCTAAAAAGCAACTAGCTTATAAAGTCGTCCTCATAAAAGGGCGTAAGCGAGGTTTAACGCTTATAAACTTATTTATTTCTGTCTAACACGTTAGTATGAATGCATATGGTGTATAGAACTTTCTGGAACCAGAGCTAAGACAGAAACAAAGGCCCTCATGTAATAAACGACCGTATTAACCCGATAAGGATGTTTTATAACGTGTGAAACAGCCATTATAAACTGATAAATTAGAGTCTTGTTTTACTTTTTCTTTCAATGACCAAAAGGGAGGTGAAATAAGATATCGTTTGATAATTAATGTAATGATAAGTATACATTTTAATTATTGATCCTGAACCTTATTCGTTTTAAATCGTTGTTTGTTTTATTTATTTATCGGTCGTGGAGATCCTTTGTAGACTTTTGTTGATGTTATTTAGGTGAACTGCACGGTTATCAAGGAACGGTACGTGAGATGTGTCGCGGTGGGATAGACTATCTGACTCTTTCTAATTAGGAAGTTTACAATGAGACGGATAGACTATGTCGCCGCGACTAAGCTCGCGGGCCGTCCTATTATAGCAGTAATGAATTTGATGATTTAATTATTCTTTTGGCCCTCTTTGATACCTACTCAAATTAGATGTTTAAGACAAGATGATGTTTAGAAGTAAGTGTACAAGGAGTGAATTACCTCCGCTTTTTTCCTAGCACATATGGTCAAGGACTTTAACTGTAGCAATTTAGGTGTAATCTATTTTTTTTTAAGTAGTTAATGTTTGAAGTGTCCAGTATTAAAGTGAGCTCTAAATGGCTCAATAATTAAATTCCGTGATCGTATACAGTTTTGTCGAATATTCCTAGACCATTTTGAATACATGTTTCTGAATTTATTACATACAGCGTTAATTATGTAGTCAAAAAGAATCGCTCACTTTCGGCCTCATTAGAAGGCTCAAAGTCTCCCAAAGGGCAAAGGAGAGGGCTATGCTGGGAGGTTCTCTCATCATCGCATCACATATGAGGCTATTCGCAACAGAACCAAGGTAATTTAGGGTCGCGGGAGTCCTCTGGATGCGGTCATTGTGGCACTCTTTGGGGGAGGCCTATGTCCAGCAGTGGATGTCTGTCGGCTGGTGGTGATATGAGCGTTGAAATTTTGATCAGAGTTTATCAGAAGCCCTTTCAAGGCTTTGCAATGCTAGAAAATGAAAAGGAACTAAATCCTTATTGCGCACAGCACTTATTGTAAGTACTTCTTTGTCCTGGCCAATCAAAGACAATAAACTATAAGCCGTACTTGAATGAATGTTTAGCTACGCCAATTTGGCATGTAACATCTAAGTAACTAAGAATAAAATTGCGTGAATGGCCGTACCATTGGTCAGTTTAGTTTGCATAGAAATGCAAACATAAATTAAAAAAATTTCACATCAAAAAATAACAGTTGAAACGAATCCAACGCGCATCTGAAAAGTTACGCAAACGCCCTGTTGGGCTGAATTATACCGAAGGATATATGGAACTAAGATATTTACCATACCACCACGTGTTGTTATAGTTTTACAGGGTATAATTATGTTAATATCATAACAATTACCGTCATGTTAAAACCAATAACTGAGGTATGATAATTGTTACAAGGCAATTATGTTAAAAAATTAACCAATCAACTTTACTTTGTTTCTTTGTACCAATTATAACTTGTACTTATTTTAATTAGCATTTGTTCTGTACCATTGTTCACGATGTACAGTCAATGAAATATAATTTAGTGCTAATTAAAATTTGTTTTTAGTGCAAGCTTGGATATTATAGATATGAGGCCTAGGAGATTACGTGTTTTTGTTGTCCATCCATCATCATCATCCTCCTGGTGGTTTTCCCGGTTATGGCCTCAAAGAACCCGAGCATTTTATTTATTCAGTATGGCAAGTCGAAAATCTTTAAATCTATAAATTAAGGGAGCCCCTTTAGCACATTAAAAGTAAAGCTACGCGCTTCGCTCGTAGCAGATCTTGTGGTTTTCGTCGTATGTAGCGGAAAGCGACTACGTAGGCAAAGTGTTAACAGTAAGTAGTTTTTTCGGTAAAGCCATGAGGAAGCTTCGTAAGAATGCCTAGATTTCAGCTGAGTTGGAAGGTCAGATAAAACTAGTGCCAACGACATAATAATAATAATAATATATTCTTTATTGCACCACAACATAAGAAAAACATGTTACAAGAGTACATAATGTTAAATAAAGGTAACAACAGGCGGTCTTATCGCTTTAGAGCGATCTCTTCCAGACAACCTTTGGGTAGCAGGAAATTTTCAAGAAGAGTTGTAAACCGGTAGTGCAGGAATAAATCAATAAAACTTACTATCGCATACATCTCATTATATGACAATTCCAGAAATCATAATATAATAAATAAGTATTGTATAAATACATAGATACATACATACAAACTATAACACAATTATATAAATATATTACAGGACAACAAGGCAACTTAAGGCAGCGACAAGTAATATTGTTTCAACAGATTTTTGAAAATTTGAATAGATTTTGCACATCTTATATGCATCTTATATTGTGACATACCTTGCGATTCGGTGCCAAAGCGGACCCTTGGCTCCTTTAGGGTACAAAGACCACGGACGATGATGATTAAGATGACGTATTTTTCGCCATCAAAGAGTTCCACAATCTGGATCCATCATCAGTCAGGTAAGCTGAATGGTATCAAATTATTGTACTGTCATCTATACCATACTATACACACTTGCTGAGTTTAAAATCGATACGACTAACTGTAGTAATTGAATATCGACTTGCAGATTTGATTGTATCGTTACATAAATACATACATAGTGACTGGTGAAACAATTAAAAAGTTTATACACTCATATGGATGGTAAAAATAAATTGACTTAGAGCCCACCTGTGACACGTCACCATTAAAACATTGATATAAAAACAAAAGCATGCGTTTAGTTTCCTCCCATATGGAGTTATCTCGCCCACAGCGAGTAGTACAGTCAGAACGATTAAACTGACACAAATATATAAATATTATGGGACATTGTTACACAAATCTTTCAATATGTTATGGGTACTAGATCGGCCATTCTTAAATTGTGTACGTGTAGTAATTACCACGACAATTATGAACATTTTATATATGTAGTTAGTGGCAATGAGACGCATGATGGCTGATGTGATATATTAAATAGATATAAAGTATTTAAATACATAGAAAATATCCAAGACTCCAAAAAACACACATAATCTTTCCCGCCATTGCTGCCATCTTCCTGAAATTTTCTATTTACCGACTGTAAGCCTTGAATAAAAAGTATTATCTTATTTTATTACCGTAATAAGTGAATAATAAACTGGTTTTAATTAAAATAAAATGATAACGTGAGGAGGTTTATGGTAATTCATGATAAAAGTGTCTGCATTATAAAGTAAATTTTTAAAGTCTGACACATTCGTTTCGATCATAAAATTAATGTGTACTTTAAAAGTGGTTTTATTAAAATGCTAAAAATATATAGTAAACAATTTCATAGTAAGTCAAGAGTATTAAGTTCGTGTTTTTTTTAATCTTCGTTAATTAACTATTGTGATTAAAAAGGATTTAATTGTTTGTAGCTACTTAATGTAGAGTAGACACTTTTAAACGGGTTGTAAGTAGAGTTAGGTCCTTCTTCCAAAGTTATTCTATTTTCTCGATCGTCCGTAACAAGAAAGAAGGTCGAATTTAAACTTTCGTGAGACATGTTAAAATGATACTTTTAATTACACGGTTCAACTCACGTATTCAATGTCACTCCGAAAACACTCATCCTGAAGAAGAACTCCCGAAGAGTTCGAAGCATGTCGCCCGGAGTGACATTGAATACGTGAGTTGAACCGTGTAATTAAAAGTATCAAGAAAGAAGGTCTTCTAGGAATCTAAATTAACTTACCGTTCTTCCCGCGGTCGTGCCCTAAAGGAACCCGGGGTCCGCTTTCGCATCCAATTCCACGACTTCGCGTAGGCACTAGTTTTATGAAAGTGACTGCCATCTGAGCTACCTCTATCTCTGGGTATTGGGGAAGACGACTTAAAGTTACTGCGGTTTCATCAGGTTTTTTTAATCGAATCAACTAACTCAAAAAATCAATGCCTGAAAAAAATGTCTGAAAATCAGCGCTGTAGGTGTCTGTCTGACATGCTGAGACAGCGGCCGATTCACTGCCGCGAAGACACACACATTATGTGTCAATTATATTGTATTTTTGTCTCTGTGTTTTTTGTGTAGTGAATAAATGTCTTCTTTCGTTCTTTCTTTTAACATATTCAAATTGACTGTACGCACGTCGGTGGTCTACCCTTTGTGGCATCCAATTTAGGGTCATTATGGTACGGTTGGACGCACGCAAAACGGTATCGATTTGATAGTATACATATTAAGAGTCCGTATATAGCCGTTTGCTGAATTCGCTAAACTTTTTGAGGTCATATCTCATTAAATATTCGTTTTCCTTAAGATTTTATTGTGTAATATGAAAGATCATTTCAATTCAAGTTGAATAAGTGGAAAAATTGTTTACATTTAGCTCTCAATTTACCATATTTTGGCTCAGTCCAACCGCTGTTTTCTCAATTTTCGCTCGGAGACGTGTAAAACGACGTGGATTTGAAGAACTATTTGATTTCTAACCGACATGAAACAAATAAAGCCATATTGGAATGATAGTCTTCTTAGGAATAAGCGGAAAACATTTTATAAGTTACATATTAAATAGTTGAGTAAAACCGTATTTCCATCCAACAACTTATGAGTAAAAACACACGAAGAATCGCCAGTATTTTTGGCCATTTAGCTCATTATTTCAAAAATATGAAGCCATAATAAGAAACTCTAGTTTAAGCGCTATTCGTACAAACAAAAATATATTTATGTGTAGAAGTAAATTTAAGCATAAAAAATATTTGAAATCACACTAAATTTCGTAATAAAACACCGTGCACAGCGCTCGATTCGGCAGTACCGGCTTAGCCGTTGTCCGGGTCGGACCTGTACGTCGTGTAATTGTGGCTATTCACGAAGGCTACCCCTCGACTAAAATATTATTTTGATCTCCGGCTAGACATAGTTGTTACGAACGTCGGGGTCAAACTATACTAGTGAGACATTCGTGAGGCTAATCGAGACAACTTACGAATTGTATAGCTCCCATGTCAATTATTTTACGAGTGATCGTGATACTTGCTGAATTTTTATAAACTTTTATTTAGTTCACCTATCCGTTGTCTGTAATTAAATCTTGCAAGTTAAATTTGATCCACTTCCCGGTTTCCGATTGAGCTGAAATTTTGCATGCGTGTATAAATTGGATGCCAATGTAATATTATTATGACATAAAGCTGATCTGATGATGAAGCTGGAAGGTGGTCATAGGAACTCCGTAATTAAACGACGCAACCCTATCAAGTTTGAGCTCGTTTAATTCGTCTTGACGAGTACTTTGGTATTATATGGTAACCAGGGTCTGACGATGGACCTGGAAGGTAGCCATAGGAACTCCGTAATTAAACGACGCAACCCTATCGAGTTTGGGCTCGATTAATTCGTATTGACGAGTACTTTGGTAACCAGGGTCTGACGATGGAGCTGGAAGGTGGTCATAGGAAGTCCGTAATTAAACGACGCAACCCCATCGAATTTGGGCTCGTTTAATTCATCTTGACGAGTACTTTGGTACTATATGGTAACCAGGGTCTGATGATGGAGCTGGAAGGTAGCCATAGGAACTCCGTAATTAAACGACGCAACCTCATCGTGTTTGGGCTCGATTAATTCGTCTTGACGAGTACTTTGGTAACCAGGGTCTGATGATGGACCTGGAAGCTAGCCATAGGAACTCCGTAATTAAACGACGCAACCCCATGCCCCATCGAGTTTAGGCTTGATTAATTCGTCTTGACGGGTACTTTGGTAACCAGGGTCTGACGATGGAGCTGGAAGGTGGTCATGGGAACTCCGTAATTAAACGACGCAACCCCATCAAGTTTGGGGTCGTGTAATTCGTCTTGACGAGTACTTTGGTTCTATATGGTAACCAGGGTCTGATAATTGAGCTGGAAGGTAGCCATGGAACTCCGTAATTAAAAGACGCAGCCCCATCGACTTTGGGCTCGTTTGAAATATCTATATGATATGGCGTGAATATGCAACTCCAACAAATATAGGAAAAATTAAAAAATCTAAAAAGTAAAAATTTAATTAAAGGAGAAAAACTTGTTATAAAACAAGCTTTTATTATTTGTTAATTAGTTATTGTTATTAGTTACATCAGTCCACTTTGTGGGTGGTCCAAGGTCCAACGGCCATCACTTTTTCATTTGTAACATTCACAAGTACTTACAAACCACCGACATAATATGCAGGGTTGAACGAATAGCTATTAACCTTACTCAAGTAAAAATAAACTGTGTAAACATTTCTTAATTACCTAGTATTTTATTTGAACACCTACACTAAAACCAAGAAACGAATAAGTCAGGTAAAAACTATTCACCTAGAATTTGATAACCTGGAAACTGAAAAGAAAACTCTAACCTTACTGTAATACAGTCTACAACTCACAGAGCCACTAGTAAATAATATAAATAACCTAAGTTTTAAGATGAATACAGATAAATAATAATAAATATTGGGGACAATCTTACACAAATCGACCTAATCCCAAACTGAGTACCTAAAGCTTTTACTATGGGTACTAAACGACTATATACATACTTATATAGATAAATAAATACTCAAATAGATAAAAAACCAATATCCATGACTCAGGGAGAAATAAATGCGCATACCGAGACTCGAACCCAGAACCTCCAGCTTCGTAGGCAGGGTCACTACCAACTAGGCTAAAGCGGTCGTCAAACAAGTACTTAAATAAATTCTGTATTGGTACTAATTACATACATACATTTATAATGAACGATACTGTTCTAAGTTACCTGATATTTTATTTAAATACATATACATAAAAATATTAAGAAACGAAAAGTCAGATAAAGCGGTTAAAGTATCAAAACTTTTCTACGCCGACCTAGCAGCCTCGCTCGACCCCCACCACGACACCTGCGCTGGCGCGCTCGGGAGACGGGTAATATACCTACAATCGAACTTTTGCCGGGCCGACACGGACTCTTAATGGGCTTGAAGTAGGAAGGTTATGGATGCAATGAATTTATTTACATGCGTTTTATGAGGTCTACGAGCTACGGTAGCCTAGTGGATCAGGCATGCGACTGTCAAGCGACGGTCGTGGGTTCGAATCCCGGCTCGTACCAATGAGTTTTCGGAACTTATGTACGGAATATTAACCGTTAGCTTTTCGGTGAAGGAAAACATCGTGAGGAAACCGGGACCAATAAGGTCTAGTTTTCCCTCTGGGCTGGAAGGTCAGATGGCAGTCGTTTTCGTAAAACTAGCGACTTAGCCAAATCTTGGTGTCAAAGCGGACCCCGGGCTCCTTTTGGGCTCAACCGGGAATAACGCTAGGAGGAGGGACGTTTTATCAGGTCTGTCGGAAGTAGGTCAACAATTTCATGTACGATGGAAAAGCACCTTTCGGTAAACTAAAAAGCATTGTGCCAACTTCTGCCAACCTAACCTATAATCAAATGTATTATCTCTATAAGCCCCATAGACTTGGCGAATTTAAATTCAAACCAACATAACTCGAGGCATATGGCCTAACAATAGGGGCGCGTGTCCATCACCTGCCTCCCACGCACCTTGGCCGGCGGGATACACACCGACCGTACTTAAGCTGGTTATACACTTGAGAGCAAATTTTTTTTCGGCAGTCGGGTAGCGTAGTGGAGACTATACCCACAGGCCAGTCAAGACCCGCAGCTACAGCCCTTCAGGCTGCTGCAAGCGAACCATGGTCCAAAAAAATGAGAGCAAAAAGTGCAACCACACAGCAGGGCTAGCAGAGTACTCAATGTTTTTATAGTATAAGATTATTTTTGGAGACTTATAAGATTGTTTAATTATAGACGTTAAATTGAATTAACGGTTATGATATGGACTATTTCTTCTTTTTGACATGTAACATAAATGTAGACAATAATATAATTATGTATACTTAATGTAAATAATTATGTAAGATTAATTTTAGAGTGATTTGAATATTTGCACGCCTATACCGGCTTAATAAATGACACTATTCGTAATACTATGACATCCACTTATACTGTATTTTATGCAAATAAATATTTGATTGATTGATTGATACTCCGATCCCAGGCAACCTCTTTGACATCTCGATACGACCTATTGATGTATTAACTGTTGGTGATCCTTAAATAAATAAATAAATAAATAAATAAACATCAACTTTTTTGAGCTGCTCTATGTAGTTTATTCTAGGTCTTCCTCTTCCTAGCTTTCCCTCTCTTTCCTTCAATTATATTAAGTACGAACTTGTCATGTCGTATGAGGTGCCCTATCATCTTCCCTTTTCTATTTTCTATGTTTCTCATTAACTGCCTGGTTTGCCTCACTCTATTCAGCACTTATTCATTGGTTAGAAACCCACAAACGGGATTAACCCATAAAATAAATTCACCGGCAGTCGTGTGAAACTTTTTTACTTTAGTCAGTAGCGTTATCAATTTGGCAACAAAACAATCATTGAGAACTGTTCTATCTTTTCATACATACTTGAAACCATAATGAGATTCTAAAATAACCTTAAAATTGCCATTGAAATGAAAAAAAAAACCTACACTGGCAAACTTACACTCTTCCAAATGATGGACGTAGCTAGTTTTCAGCTTGGTCCATCATTTGGAGGAGTGTCAGTTTGCCAGTGTCAGTTTTTTTTTTTCATTTTAATGGCAATTTTAAGGTCATTATTTGGAATCTATTTATGGTTTCAAGTATAGTCTACTGCCAACATAGTGCTTGTAATCGCAGTGTTTAAATATAATAGTTTCCCATACACTCATCACATCAGCCGAAAGACGAGACGTCCACTGCTGCATGCTGGAGGTCTCCCCCAAAGAGTGCCACAGTGACCGATACTTCGCTCCGCATCCAGTGGACTCCCGTGACTGTTACTAGGTCGTCAGTACTTGTGGCGGCGACCTTCATACACTGATGAATTTATAAGTTCCTTGGCGGTTGTACCGTTCGAGTGCGGTTGATGTGGACCCGAAAAAAAACATAAATAAAGCTAAGCGGCCGACAGGCGAATAAAGAGAGTAATGCTCTATCTACTAACCATAGAACAACTTGAATTTGTGGCTTCGGGAACCAGGGGTGGGGTAAATTGTGCGATATTTCGCTCGTTACAAAATGGCGGATAGTCCCCAATAACCGTAAATTTTTGAGGAATAAAGCCTGTTACACACCGGCGGGGCCTGGCCGCGGCGGATGATAGTTGTAGGGTAGACTGGGTACGGTTGTGCCAGGTTACGGTAGTGACAGTCTTCGTACTAGCGAAACTATACGGAATGCGGGCAAGGGTTCTAAGGGAGAGAGAAGCGGCATGCAAGTCTGAACGCGTTCCCCGGTATTGCGTCACCCAGCGCGCGGTGTTAACGTAAGCAGGGGCCCACATTGCTTTTCAACAGTCAAAAGTAAGTTGTTTTGTTCGTTTAATTTTAATAATCACTGTTATTTGTATACAGATAGATAACCTCGGATTTTTTTTGTTATAAGTTGAACATTAGTAGTTAATTACGGGTGGTTACTTTTTACGTAGATTAATTGGCAAAGTCATGGCGAATTTTTGTTTTCGAAAGTATGCGTCGGGTACGGTTGTGACAAATTTTGTGGGTACGGTTGTGACATATATTTTCTTGTTGTTTTGCTTTTAGATACCCAGAAAACGCCTGCGGAATACCGAAAGAGCGCGGTCTAATAAATGTCTGATCTGGTAAATGTGAAGATGCTTATATGAAGACGTGAAAGCGAGACTTCTTTAAATTTTCGTAATTTATTTTTTTATTAATTATTAATTAAATAATAAATAATTTAATGAACTTTCTATACGAAATATTATGAAGATTATGTTGTGTTATGGTCATATTTCTAACAATAAAAGTCATTATAAACCATTTTGTTGTATTTTTGTTCCTGTCACTACCGACCTCAACCACTGTCACAACCGTCCTTGGGTTGTGGCCGGTTGTGACACTTTCCTTTTTTTTTTCATTTGATCGCTATGACTAATACAGCGTATTTAGAGAAACTATTTAAGTATATTTACGTAGAAAAATGTACAAATTAAGAGTCAAGCTACTTTTCTCCTAGCTAACTAGTAAATTAACAAAATTAGTGGCGATCAAACCAAAATTGTCACAACTGTACCCAGTCTACCCTACTATTACTGTACTATTCTGTAACGATAGTAGAAGTAAGTAAGCCGCGCCAGTGCGTTAGTGGCCTTAAATAAGTCTGTCGTAATTAACCGAATTCCTAAAACAAGAGGAGGCTCTCTTCTCAATCCAGTGGGATTTTTAAAATAAATGTATGTAGTGGAAACAATCCATTTGTTATATATAACTGAATTTCAATTATAAAATTAAAAATAATCCATATAAAATACAGTTGAACGAAATAAATTAAAAGTAATTTGTATGTTTACTGCGTAATGTAAACAACTGGCAAACCCGAGGTATAAAATATTGCCGACATATAACCATTCAGAAAATCAGTTCTACACGCAGGCGAAAGAATTTCGAAAATAATGAAATCGGATAAGCGCTTCCGAAGATTAGGTAGGTACCCATTACAATACAAACATATTTTTTTCAAAAACCACAGACTTTTAATCAAGTTTTTACTGAGCGCTATCAGAGGTAAGGTACTTGAATTTAATGCACTGATTAAACTTCGATGAGATTCGTGAATAGGATTCTGATTCCAGAATGGTCCACGAAACCCAATCACCCTGTATGTAAGTACCTTGAATAGAGAGTGTGTACCTCCCGTCAATGTAACAATATGGAAACCCATTTCAATTGCATTCACAATATTCTTTGTATCGTAGCCGTTGTGAGCTTTAAAAAGCTTTCTAAAGTCATTTACTAAAGTTATTCATGAGCTTGCTTTGTCTGTCTTCAAAATAGTTTTAAGAAGAAAAAAGCGAATGTTGAAGACGTTGTTGTTTTCGGATTTTAGCCTATGTTGTGGATATTCGAAAATCCTTTTTTTTACTTCGTAGGTTTATAAGCATCGGTAAATTTAGACTTGTCAAAGTATTGGGACCTATACTTGAAGAATCCTACCAATATTATATATTCGAAAGTGTGGATACTTGGATGTTCAGATGTTTGTTACTCAATCACGCTTAAACGGCTCAACCGATTTGGATGAAATTTTGCACGAAGATAGTTTATAGCGTGGATTCCTATCGTCACGTAAAATAGAACTCTCGTAGGTACTATGTGCCTACATATTTACATAAAATAAATACCTTTAAAGATATTACGATTTCGATGAGGCGTTTTAACGCTACCAATGACATATTAGAAATTCCTAAGTCAGAACGCTAATACTCAGATCCCCAATCCCCAATCTAATCTATGTCAATGGCATGCTGCTACTCAATAAAAAAAAATGCCCATAAAAACCCTTTTTCAAATCTCGAACGCCGAATCTCAAAATGGCGCCTCGCGAAATGCTACAGTCAGTCTAAAGGCGGATGTACACTCTCGCCCCCGCAATTCATCGTCAACCACGCCGTCTGGTTGTACGTTGAGTTTTTTTATTTCAACCATTAGTAGGCTTGTGTAGTACATGTACTAAGAACTAAAAATACCTAATTCCCGACACTGTACTAGACCGAACTATTCCGAAACGGTTCTGCTCTTTAGCAAGTACGTTTAGTTCACCCGGAGCGATAACCAGAGAGAGAGATAGCGAAGAGCGAGCAGTAACACTGACAGCAAAACGATGCGATCCGATTGAATGACCGAGCGACCGAACGTATCCGAATGGCTCTCGGAGTGCGCGAGCGACAAGGAACGAAAACTGTGTAAATAGAATTAGTGTACTAGTGAACTAAAAGACTGAACTAGTACATTTGAGCGATTGTACTAGTTAGGAGCGATCCGCTCAGTGACTGAGCGCGCACAAGCCTAAACGCTCGGCCACGACTTTGGTCTTAAGTGACCTGTGTTCATTGCGCGGTCGAGATGCGCAACGCACTGTGGTTAGTTGGGATCACGCGCAATGAACAGATAAAACGCTGGTCGCAGGTCGCTTAAGACCAAAGTCGTGGCCGAGCGGTAACCATTAGTGGTATCTCATACCTATTATTTCCTTCAGTGAAAGGTTCAGAGGACGACCGGTTGGTCGGCCTAAATATCCCTGGAATGACGAGGTAGAGAAAGACCTCGTGCCCTTTAAACAGAAAACTGTGTACTTGTATTCCTGTCACTCGATTATGGTAAGTGCGATAGAGACAGATATATCCGAATTTAGACCTTCGAAGTTCGTGGTTATAGCTCTGGGAGGAGATCGCACACGCTGTCTCCAACTCGTATAGGGGGCCAAGATTTACTTCGCTGAGCCAGCGGAGTAAGTAAGATAGATAACTACAACTTAGAAAAGCTGAAATACCCCCGACATTTTCATTTCAAAGTCTCAAAAACGACTGAACAGATTTTCTTGAAACGTGGCCGAACACTCGGAATAAAATTGTCTATGACACAAAAAAACCGCATTCAAATCGGTCCATCCGTTAGGGAGCTACGATACCACGGGCAGATAAACAGACAGACACGTTGTTAAACTTTTTACACCCCTCTTTTTGCGTCGGGGGTTAAAAATAAATATTCATGTGGCTTTGATTGACAAGATCTGGACGATTGCGTTCTTCTAGCTTACATTTTACATTAAGATTTAATATCAGTAGACTGCTTGTCGAAAAATTTATGTGCTTATTACTTAGGTACTTAATGAAAGTCAACATCCACTTAGTGCAATAATTCAATTAATAAAATTTACATGAAATAAGATCAACAAATAATGATATCAGAGGTAAGAGGAAATTAGCAAATTACTAAAAAATCCACAACGAATTCAGGTCACGAGCTTCTAAAAATCTCGGCGAGAGTGAACTTCCGTCTTAACATCAGTAATTTCCTTTTATACCTCTACATTAAGGTTTGTAAGAAAAAAACATTGTTTCATTTTCGGCCAGGTAGAGAAGAATTCGAACAAAAAAACGAATTACAAAAAGTGCGGTTTCTTTTGAATTTCGAACAGAACAAGAAACGGTCGAACTTTAGTGTTTACCGATTATATCGACATTTTAGGAAACAATGCGCTGTCAACAACTTTAATTCTAGCACTTATGCAAGATGTAAACATACGATTTTCACCCTTTTACGCATGGCATTTAGGGACAGTAGTAATTTGGTAGACGGCAAATTGTATTTGCACTTACATTGTCAACGAACGTATTTGCAACTCAAGAATAAAAACAAAAGCAAACGATCTTCGACCATTTTGTCGAAGAACACTCTTAAGTATTCAAGTTCTCAGAACGCAAAATGAGATTGTCGATAACTTTCGGTTTTATCTCAGAAATGGCTAAAATGTCAGTAATACTGATGGCTTTTTTATGTTTTTCTTTGGTCAATAAAAAGCCAAGTGTCGTTAACGATTTTCAAACAACCGCCCTGATCGTTGAAAAAGCATAAAACAATGGAGATGTCTCATTAAAGATAAAGACGCTTGAGAACTGGATGAATACCGGGAGCTTGGTCATGTCCATCAGAGTTATGCGAGATAGCGAAGTTGTGAGCGAGGAAAAATCCACCTCGCGTAGCTCCAGAGCTACGCAGATGTCCTCCAGTAGATACCTACCCTTAAGGTCACAGCTCATTACAGCCACCCGGCACCCGACCCGCACCGCCTCGATTCTTTATATGGATTTGTACCTACGAGCATGCGATTACTACATCAACTCCGTAGTGACTACATTTACGAGGCGAGGCGGTGCGAGTCGGGCGCCGGGTGGCTCTAATGAGCTGTGACCTTTAAACGATATATAATGTCACAAAGTCATGATATTGAGTTTACCTTTCTCGCCCTTCCTATTTTGATAATGGAGATGCTTTATGTCAATTATGTCTAACATGATGAGACGACCGGTTAGTGGGCAGTGACGTACGAAGCTGAAGGTCCTGGGTTCGAATCCCGGTAAGGGCAAATATTCGTGAGTAGCATGAATACGTGTTTCCGAGTCTTGGATTTTTTCTATGCATTTTAGTATTTATATCTATTAAATATATCCCAATCAGTTGAGGAGAAAACTTGAACCGAAAAGTAAAAAAAATGATCTTTGTTGGGTATGACGGAAACTCTACCAACTATCGGCTTTATGACCCCGAGACCAGAAAGGTACATATCTCACGTAACGTGCTTTTCAATGAATCATCTTTCTCAGGCCAAAAAGAAAATATTGCGAATGTGGACCCTTTGTTGATCACAATCGAAGACAATATTGTTCCTCACATTGAAGATCACGATTTGGCTTTAGTAGACGAGAGTACTGGTTAGGGCGCGGACAGTAATCCAACAGATACCTTTTATGATACTGCAGATCTTGCAATCGAAGAAACGGAAATCGAAGAAATTCCGATTGAAGAAACTTTAAATCAAGAAATTCCTATCACAAGCAGAGTTTTGAGGCCAAGAGAAAACCTTAGAGCACCAAGACGATTTGAGGATTATGTAGTTAACTTCGTGTCTCAAGATCCAAGTAGCTACGAAGAAGCAATGGCTAGCCCAGAAGAATATCAATGGAAAAAAGCGGTGGTCGAGGAATTACAATCATTAAAACTTAACCATACCTGTGAACTGACAGATCTTCCAGAAGGCAAGAAACCTATAACATCCAAATGGGTGTTTAAAAAGAAATTAAATCCTGACGGTACAGTTTCACGTTTCAAAGCACGGCTCGTCGCTAGGGGTTTTGATCAGAAACTTGGAATAGACTATACTGAGACTTTTTCTCCAACCACTAGATATGATTCCATTCGAATTTTACTCGCTCAGTGTGTTGATAAAAATTATGAAATGGCACAGTTCGATGTAAAGACAGCATTTTTGCATGGCAATCTCGCTGAAGAAATATATATGGTACCACCACAAGGACTTGACGTCGATACACAGAAGGTGTGTAAACTGAAACGTTCCTTGTATGGACTCAAACAGGCTCCACGGTGTTGGAATCAAACATTAGACGAGTTCATGAAGGAAATTGGTTTCCGAAGTATATTAACTGACACATGTGTCTATGTGGGAGTTATAAATAATGAAAAAGTCATTCTGGTCATTTATGTAGATGACGGCCTTGTGTTCTCTCAACACAAATCTACACTTATGCTATTTCTACAGTTATTTAAAAAGAAGTTCGAAATAACAATTGAGGAAAATCCAAGATATTTCGTCGGATTAGAAATAGAAATAAAAAAGGATAATGGTACTATACTCATTCACCAAGAAAGCTATGTAAGAAGTATGTTAAAAAGATTTAACATGAATGACGCCAAACCAGTAAGCATCCCAATTGAGACAAGTACGGTGGTAGTTTGTGACGACACAGACGATAAAGCACCATACAGAGAAGCTGTTGGTTGCCTAATTTATCTTGCAACTACAACCAGGCCAGATATCTCCTATGCTGTAGGACTCGTAAGCAGATTTCTGACAAACTACACTGCATCCCACTGGCATCTTGTGAAAAGAATCATGCGCTATCTGGCAGGTACTGCACAACTGGGATTGCTGTATAGTGGTAGTGCGCTGGCAGGTCTCACTGGTTTTGCAGACGCCAATTATGCCACAGATCCAGAGTCTAGGAGGTCGACTACAGGATATCTGTTTTTGATGAATGGTGGACCAGTCACATGGAGCAGTCGTCGACAGCCCTCAGTAGCACTTTCTACAACAGAGGCCGAATACATGGCTTTATGCGATGCTACGAAAGAAGCAATGTGGATTCGTCAATTCTTAAGCGAAATTGACTTCAATCTGAACAAGGACCCTGTGAATATATACGTCGACAATCAAAGTGCTATAAAACTGGTTAAAAACCCGGAGTTTCATAAGCGCACGAAGCATATTGATGTAAGGTATCACTACGTGCGTGAACGGTATGAGGCCAATGACATAACCGTCACATACGTCAGTACGAATGAGCAACTCGCCGATGGTTTGACCAAACCTCTGCCGAAGGAAAAATTTGAGAATTTTAAAAACAAAATAGTCTTCTGAACTTTCCGACTCAGTGGGAGAATTTGTTTATTTTTATTTACTTTAACTTTGTTTTTGTTGTCTCTACACCTCGCTACATCCTACCTAAGTGGGAGTGTTAGAAATAGGTAGGACTTGGTTTGAATAACCAACCTTATTAGTTACTTGTTCTGTTTGATATGTTTTCGTTGTGATGACAAGACTGTCATTGTCACATTAAAATAAATATACAAGATAAATAACGTGTTTATATTCTAATAATATATCGTATCCATAACACCAGCCTTATGGAGCTTACTGTGGGGCTGGTTTGACGAGTGAAAGACTGTCTCCCTAATATTTATTTTATTTATTTATTCTTGCTTTATAGTTAATAGGATTCACACGTACTTTATGAAATATAATTTCCATGATACCGGTAATGTGCATTTAGTATCGGGTATCAGTAACCCGATACTGATCATAGAGATGATCAGATCCATTGATTCGCGAGCAGCTGTTCATATTAACGGTAATGCAGTCCAACATTTCTGCTTACCATGATTTTGATGCCGCGAAAGCGTGAAGTTATTTATACCTTTCTTGTCGCTTTCTTAGTTTTTGACCAATGATATCGAAAGTTAAGATACGCCTGTCCAAAGAATATTCGCTTGACATACTGTGACACACTGTGACAGCTGAAGACTAAGGCACGGTGGCCCGCGATTGCCCGTGGCGGGCCACCCGCATTGGACGAATTACTCGTGGGAGTTGGGCCTATCTTTACGAAGTAATATATATATATGTCTTTGACGTTCTGAAAGTAACATTATTCCGAAAATTCTAAATTCTTTAAAAGACTGATGATTTATTAAAATACTAGCTTTTGCCAGCGACTCCGTCGGCGTGGAAATGGAAATTCTTTATATCGTAGCTCCATACAATCATTCACCCCCCATTCCACCCCTTAGGGCATGATTTCCGAGTTAACAATTCTCGTATGTCCTTCCCCTGGCCGCAAAGTATCTATAACTCGGTTCTAAATCGGTTCTGCGGTTTAAGCGTAAAGAGAGACATACATACCGATGCACTTTCGCATTTAAAACATTATTATGGATGGAAGTATAATAATAAATACATAAAATATATAGGTTAGTAAAATACCAGAATTCCTTCAGCAGAACAGAGAATTTACGGAATTATAAATCTCGGGAAAAATATGCTTTTGGACTTACTTATAATTTTTTATTGATTTATTAAAAACTGAAATTAGACATGAATAAGATACATTGCTCCACAAAACTACATCAATAATTCGACTGTGGAGTCAAAATTAGTCTCATTTCTCTTTAACGTAATATTGTAGTGTCTTAAATATCTACAATGTATAGGTACATTATTATACTATTATCTACTAAGAAGATTTCTACTAAGGTTTTTTTATCGATTCTCAAAGCTAGCATTTTTAGATGAGAAGTCCACGGGTAGATTGTTCTTCGTTATTGTCCGCTACAAAACTATATGCTTTCGTTCATACATATCATGATTTAAGTAGCCTATCTTTATCAAGAGCACAGCTAGCGTAAAATAGACTTAGGCATATTTTAACGTGGCCCTTGAATTATAAAAGCCCTATAAAACGGACGTTCAAGCTTATTAAATCTCCAAAACGGTCATCAAACGCTATAAAAGCTCCGCTTCGAAAACGTGGGTCATACGTTAGGTAGGTACACCAGTCCCCATGACACCAGAATGAGCCACATTTTGAAATAACCCTAGAACTTTCGGCACACAACCCAGCTGTACAACTATCCAATCAAAATTGGGCCTTATTGCTTCAGCTGCTGATCAAACAAAAGCCAATCTGTATAAGCATTGTAGGCGCAGAAGTTAAAGTCGAATTTCACTTCACTCGTTTCGGCCCGCGGCAGCTGTCAGCCATATTGCGATCGTGACGTCACGATTTGTCATTGAGTTTTTTTTGTTGATGGCCAGCACGTGGTCAAGATTAGGCCGTTTATACATGATGTGTAACGATTCAATTACAGAGTAAAAACAAGGCTCATGAATAATGATTCGACTGTCAACAATTTGTACTCGAAAAATAACCTTAAATTGTTACGGATACGGCTGAATTCAAAATGGCCGTTTCGTTGTGTTATTATGTTATTAAGCTTGCCAAGGAACTTTGGTAGTTTAAATTGCCTTCGGGTCTATACGGTCAAATAACTTTCCGAGTTTTTTAATGACTTCGTAATAATTAGTTTACCAGAAACAAAAGCACATGAAATTAAATCGAAGTTTAAGATGACTGCCGTTTTTCAACCACATAAAAGAAAATGTCAAGATAAGTTCTCTCTCTTAAATGCGAAAATGGGTCAGTCTGTCTTTCTGTCTGTTACGAGGGTTGCCTTTTATATTTCGGGATTTGAATAAGCTAGGGTTGCCATTTGAATAAGCTAGTGTCAATATAAGTCAATAACTTGTTACAAAAAATAGAAAAGAGCAAAGCTCTTCAATAATGATGATAAAATGATAAGGAGAAAAAAGTATTGAACTTTGAACGGTATCTTTTAATAGAATTTACTTTGAGAGAGGATGCAACTGTTCAAGACGAAAGCTGAGTGTTAGTTAATGCGATTTTTATCATGATTTAGTTAGCACACGTATAGCACTGTATAACGACGAAAAAATCTAGAACAATTTTATTGTGGCCCTCTATTGCTATCCCATGCCAAAAAAAGTTGGAGCGTCAAAATTAACATGAAAATTATAAACACTTTGTCAAATTAGACACGGGATTTGTACAAAAAGCGTATAATTCTGTCGAAAACAAAAGAATTTCGATATTTGATATGGAAAACGTAATTTTACGGTTCGCCCAAACTACGCGGCGGGTGGCATCAAAACATCGATTGTAAAACAATGATTGCATAATATTATACCCTCACAGTTGCATCAATGACATAACCTACACTCTAAAATGGCATTTATGCCTTTGAGATAAGGTCGCTGTCATTTTAAATTACTTGATAAACAAGTTATGTTTTTATTGGAAACAAATTGGTTAGGATGTCGTTTGTTTTTTATCTTTATATTGCATGCGTTACATATGGATGGTGGAAGTCTGAATGTATTTATTGTTATATTGATGTATAAATAAAAGTTTTTGTATTGAATGGCGCTATCGACACTGCATTATACGTCGATAAAATGTTTTTTTTTTTTAACTCTGAACTCTACAGTTACATTCAATATTATATAATTTATATACAGTGGTCTAAAAAAGATTCACGCTTGTGTTTTGGCCTAAAATAGTTTGGTAGAATAATCAAAATACATATAATAATCCAAAACAGCGTTTGAAAACTTTTTGAAATAATGATCCGTTTTGAAAAAAGCTATTTTTATATCAACTCGCGCGTGTCACCCTCAAAGTTTGGTCTAGCCATTAGCTAGCGAATTTTGAGCCCATTTTTGAATATTGAGTTTTTTTTTTTGCCCTTAGATTGTTTTTTCACCAAAGCAATCCTAAGCCGTCCTGACAAGCTAAGTAAAGTTAAGAGGCCGCAGTAAGCTCGGCCGAATTTCACCTTCCCATACAAACGTAGTTACGCTCTCTTTTTAAAACTACGTGTTGGATTGTGACGAAACTTTGCATATACAATGACTTGATGTATATCTATGTCTGTAATTAGTTTATATGGTTCCAGTTTATAAAACAAAGTAAATACAGCAAAAACTAGTTTTGTATGAAAATTTTAAATTCGCTGTATTTTTTTTATTATGGTAGCGGAAGCTACGTAAACTAATTTCAGACATAGATATACCTCATTTCATTGAACATGCAAAGTTTCGTTACAATCCAACACGTAGTTTTAAAATGAGAGCGTAACTACGTCTGTATGGAGAATCGAGCTTACTGCGGACTCTTAAGCTGCTAAGCTACATAGCTGTCCCTTGTATGGACACAGCAACGCATATATCAAGTGGATATACTCAACCTTAACACCTCGACAATAAAATCGTGTTTACATGGTTACTACGTCTATGGCGCCCTCCAGTACCTAATGCCTATAGTAGAAATCAGTTGTTAGCAAAGATTAAACCGCAAAGCCATAATCAAATCAAAATCTCACAATGGTGTTTGCAATCGTCATTCACAAGATTTATAGTTTCATTGTTGATCGAACCCGGATTTCGATACAATGATTGCATTCTATCCTCAGAAGGTACAGTCAGCATCAGAATAAGTAACTGCGCAAAAGAAGACGTCAAAAGTCTTTATCAAAAGGGAATAAGAGCTTACAATACTTTTGATGCCGACTGTACATGTAAAATGTTTGCTAACATCGAATTGCATTTCATTTGTTCGAATAATCAACGAAACAAAAGAAATGCAACTTCATCTTTTAAGTCGACTAAGGGATCAAACCTGGTCCTTTAGTCGACTTTTACGACACCTATACGGGAAGAAAGGGGGTGGTGAAATTCTAACCCGACACCACACGGGGGCAATTTTATAAAGATGCGTTATATAAAATTTTAGTAATTCGGTATTTTTTTACCTTACTCACCGACATAATCTAACAAAACTTTATAAAACCGGTGTAAAGACTATTAAGATTGGAGAGAGGTAAAAATTCAATAGCTGCAAAAATTGAAAGCTCAATCAAGGTACATATATTCAGTGACGTGCATTCGAATATCCTAATAAAAGAGGAACAACTCGATGAACTTCGTTATTTAAAATGGTTGGTTTCATTCATGTTGCTTGCTTATTAAAATTTACCTTTCCAGAAAAATAAATACTTTTATGAAAGGTTTCCCCGAAAATATGGATGCATTAAGACGATTTTGAAAATATTTGGCGTGGAGAGAAATAAAAAAAGGTTTATTCTTGGTCTCAAATAGAAACATATTATTCACAAGCGTTATCACTATTACGAGTCTTAAATATGCAAAATCCACTAATTTCGGATTCACCCTTAATCCGCGAGTGTGATGCCAGCATAACAACTGTCGAAATCGGCGCCACACCGACGCCTCCCCTCACCATAGCAACGCTACCGTAACCAAGTATTTTTAGATCCGTGGGACAGTCCTGAACTGTCGAATCTAAACGACCTAAAATCCTTGATATGTGTAATACTTATGTCGTTTGGGTGTTGTGTTGTGGTTTTATGGGAGTTGTATGAGTCATGTCTATGTGGTCAATATGGGTGTATGTCGTTAAGGTCATAAAGCGTGACATCACGTGGTATCTAATTAATTGTTTTTAGATACATTGTATGGGTGTGTCTGTTATATTATGAGTAATTTAAACGCCCGTCCGGATTTATTATATAGGACTAAGAAATCTATGTCATGGTTGACTTCGATAAGAATAAAGGGTCCCATCTTTCTCGCTTTTGTGTATTTCTTCATATATTTCTAAACCTATAAATACCATATAAATACTAATAGATATCTAAATTAATATCCTTATGTTTACGTACCTATTTCGATAATTCTGCTTTTAATGCAAATAAATAAATGAAAGTGAAATATTTTTATGTTAAATGCGTAGTCGTTTTTTTTTAATTCAGTAAAAAAAAACGACTAGAACTCGTCTCATAGTAAACTCCCCAATAAGGATTGTGTTATGGGTATACTAGGCGACGATATATTTAATTAATATAAATACCTAAATACTCACATAGAAAACATCGAAGCCTCAGAAAAAAAAATATTCATGCTCATCTCAAAAATATTTGCCCTCACCGGGATGCGAACCCAGGACCGTCAACTTGGTGGGGTCCTCTCTACCCACTACATTAAACCGGTCGTCAATCAACGGCAGGCATAAATAAATCTTTCCCAAAGCGCTACTACAAAGCAACCGACTTATTAAAATATCACATCATCAGCCTACATACATACATCCCACTGTTGGGCACAGGCCTCCTCTCATGTATTAAAATATAATTCCCTAAAAAGCCCTAAATTGAAACCGTGCATCGAACCTCTATACGGACGGAGGTGCGGAGCTGCATACGAATTTCGCCGGACGGAGGTGCGGTGCAGTGTGTCATACCATACGGAATTTATATACAAACTGAGGTACTTGCATACAACGAGCTCCGCATCTCCGTCCGGAGATGCGGCGCAGTGTGACATCCGCCTAACCACAGCTCTGAAATTACAAATACTTTGTCACCCTACGTAAGGGAGGGGACAGTGAAAGTAGGCCGAATGTGTTTGGCAAGCACAGCACTAACTCTTAGGGGAGACCGGGGTATTTAGATCAAGTTTGTCTAGGCTTCCCCTAAGGAAGTAACTTATGATGTTTAGGATGTTTATTCAAATGCTGTTGTTTTACTGTTAATAAAAAACAATGGTTATGCGCTTCAATTTAAGGTTACATGGTTAATATCTTAGAATACATTTTGACATAGTGTTTATATCTAGGATATAAACCTACATCCTTAGATATATGAACTCGTGAAGTCACCAACCCGCAACGGGAATTTCGGTCCTTTTCGCAAATGTATATAATCCTTCGCCCAGCAAGTTTAAAAAAATATCTAATTTTTCCTTTCCCGGAAAGCCACTGGTACTAAAGGTACCTCTCAAAAATGAGAAATCCATTAATACTAGTCTATACGTATAATTAATAATTTACTTTAAAAACAAAGTTTTAACCGACTTCAAGTGATTTTAGTACTCCGCCAAGCCACGAGAACATTTCCTGTTTTTTATTAACAATTTACCACATGAACTGATTTCCGAGAGCAAATGCTTTGATTACTATAGAAAAAAACCGAATCGCTGTGGGCCGATAATATTTGAGGACTTCCATCGATTCCCCAAGATCATCACCAATGGCACTTCATTAGTTCCTATTTCAACGGAATCTTATCAGAACCTGTGACGTACTTTTGCACTTTTAAGTATATAATTGAGGAATTCGATAAGTCATCTGTGGTCTTCATCATCAATTCCTCGCTACGAAATTTATGATTCCGGATGTAAATACACGAGTTATAACAGAAAATACCAATATCACTACACGCGTGCCTAATAAAATTGAGGAGTCCCCTCAATTCCTCATGGATCCCATCATCTAACTGAATTTTGAAAAAAAGGGACCCACCTGGAAGTATATTAAGGCACCTCGATCGTAGTTCTCGGCAAAAACAGGTGAAGGGAGCGAAATACGTTCCTTAGGAAATACGAGGCAAATCGGTTCGTGCGAATAAATGGTACATGGACAACATAAGGATGCATTCGCCCCCCGCGCGGAAGGTGGAATTAAGTTGTGCAGTTTCTGCGCACACTTTCCAAACTATATCCAATGAAACACCGATAGGCAAGCTACTCGTCGCCGCCGCCGGTGTTCGAGACTGTAGTTTGGACTTAAATGAAAATTAACCAAATAATTTGCTGAGTCCGGAGTAAGCTCGATTCTACAAAAAAACGTAGTCACGCTCTCATTTTAAAACTACGTGTTGGATTGTAATGAAATCTTGCATGTGCAAAGACATGAGGTACCTATATCTTCTAATTAGTTAATGTAGCTTCAGATACCATAGTAAAAAAATACAGTGAATTTAAGTTTTTATACAAAACTTGTTTTTGCTGTATTTCGTTGTTTTATAAACTAGAACCATATAAACTAATTACAGACATCGATATACCTCATGTCATTGTATATGCAAAGTGTCGTCACAATCCAACACGTAGTTTTAAAATGAGAGCGTAACTAACCTTTGTATGGGAAGGTGAAATTCGGCCGAGCTTACTGCGGACTCTTAACAGAATCCAAAGCCGCTAACAGATGAAGGGACTCCTTACCAAAGACGAAAATTACGACTCAATTTCTTTAACAAACCACCTATTATAGGGCTCTATAACCAACAACGCACCTCAAGTGTTCACAAAGAATCACAAAAGTCCCTTATAAAAGTAACCAAAACGTGTTCTACGACATGAAGTCATCAGTCAAAAAATAGGTACACGACAATTCCATTCTCTCTACAGTAAAAGGTTATCTTGCGTCCCGCTCCCCCGTCCCAAATACCAGCACGTAGAGGAAACATTGTGGCGTTGTTCAAAAAGTACAAGAACGGTATTGATTGGGTTCCGCCGTTTCCGTTTGAAGTTTTTTTTTATGGGTGTTTGAGAATATTGTTATTGTATCCTGAGATTTCTTAACACATTCAAGGTATTTGATAGCAATCGTACTTTAAGTAGACGCCAGTGTTGCCAGGAGTTCAGTTTGGATAACTTTTTGGAAGACCGGTTAGCCTAGTTAGTGGGTAGTGACGCGGCTGAGCTGTCCATATATTACGTCATTTCAAAATAGGGGGATATGTTTCGGAATGGAGGTGAAAGGAAGTCAAAGCGTGTACCTATTAGAGAAGAGGGCATTTTAAAAAATCGTGTACTTACCCATTTATTTAGCATAAGTTTTAATTTATATAAAAACTATCTCTGTGTCAGTTTTGTGGCGTAAATAAAGTGTATAGGAATATCATTTATAATGTGCAAAGAAAAAAGTTAAATAATATATAAACCAGATACTGAATTTTCACAAACTGACTCCGAGCTAATCTTTGTTTAACAACTCACGCTAAATGGATACACGAAGTTTTTTAAATGCCCATGAATTTTATTGATAGCTATTCGATTCGGTTGAATAATATCAGCGTCTAATCTTTAATGTACCTTATCCTTGAAATACTACTGTCCGTACGGAATCCTAAAACTGATCCCTCATAACTTAAGATTCATTACATATATTTGACTAAAGTTCGCGTATTTTTTAACGGTTCCGATTATCGCCTCCGATAGCTTAAAGTGTACGGCAACTGAATATAAAAGACATTTATAAAACAAGTAACGTTACTATAGTCATAAAACTGGGTAATAAAAATAACGACGAAAGCTATCATTCCACAGGTAATTTAATTTTTCGATCGAGTGTTAGGACAACGTGACCTTTATTATTAATATTAAATCAGCCTATATACGTCCCACTGCTGGGCACAGGCCTCCTCTCATGGATGAGAGGGAATGGGCAGTAGTCCCCACGCTGGCCCAGTGCGGGTTGGGGACTTCACATACACCTTTGCATTTCTTCGTGGATGTATGCAGGTTTCCTCACCATGTTTTTCCTTCACCGAAAAATACGGTAAATATCAAACGATATTCCGTACATAAGTTCCGAAAAACTCATTGGTACGAGCGGGGATTCGAACCCACAACCGCCGTTTGACCTATCTATTGCAAATCTAAGCCCTGCTGAAACGAAGCGCAGCCCACCGGCTCAGCGTTTCGTCGATGTCTTTGTCATCCTCATCTTCATTATATCCGCAAAAAGACGTCCACTGCTGGACATAGGCCTCCCCAAAGAGTGCCACGATGACCGGTCCTGCGCCACCCGCATCCAGCAGACTCCCGCGACCGTTTTCTATGTAATTAAGTATTAATTATTATCTATTAAATATATCGTCTAGTACCCATAACACAAGCTTTATTGAGCTTACTGAGCTTAATTAAATTTTTATTTTAAATTTTTATCTTTTATAATTTATTATTAATTTTTGAATTTTTAAATGTATATACTGATTTTATTGACCTAACTAAATTTAAAAGATTTTATTGTGATTTTTTGTACAATTTATATGGCTAACTGTGCGTATTACTACTGTTTTTCTATATTGACAATGTATAACCAATACTGAATAAATAATATGAATATGAATAAGGTCTAGTTCGATTTGTGTATGATTGTTTGATTGTTCCCTAATATTTGTTATTGATTTATTAAGTTATTCTTCTGAACTACTTATAATTGGGAGGTTTAGCGCTATTTAAGGTAAATTTATAGATGACAGTAGGTGTTAATGTCCTTTCATCAGAGCTGATCCACAACCTATGATTACCGAGCCGCAGCCATTGTATACTCCAAATTTGAATCGACAACACAACAGATTGAAAATCTCATAGTTATGTAAATTAACTAGTTTCCATAAGAATCGATCAGTCCAATGAAGCATGGCTCGATTGTTGAAGAGTATACCTATCGACTCATCAGTATTCATCGATTTTCTATGGCATCGGTATGGTAAATAGTCTACCTTTTTGGTTGAGTGACAGACTGACGTATTGGGATATGAGGTGTTAAGCATGTAAAAATAAGTGTACAATGATAAATGAATAAAGATAATCTTTCAAAATAGATCTAGTCACAGACTAAACACTCATTTTCATCGTCATTAGATAGGCTTTTTTAAACATCTAAGTAACATGTTTTGCGAATCAAAACATAGAACTTGTAAGTTGAGATAAAAAAAAAGTTTGTTAAACGTCCAAGTGTCCAAGTCCAAGCTACCAATAGGATACTTATACAGGGTGTTTTTATTCATTTGCTTTAACTTCGACACAGTGCTTGGTACATTTGTATAAGTTATCCTGTATTAGGTTTAACTATATTCGAAAAAAAATTCTTTTTTCAGGTTTCATACAAAGTAATTTAATATTTACTTGCAGACTATTGTAAATGGTCTTTTAGAGTTAAGGAAGAGTTAGCGTCAATTTGGTGTCAACTATGTCAGTACCTTAAACGTACTGCGTGACAGCAGTGACAGCTCATTAATAAATTTAGCTCACTGGTAGTGCAATTGCTTATTACGTATAAGAAAATAATATTCGGTTATTAATTAAGAAGATTTTACACTGGTTTAACTAGCATTAGTAATTAAATTTTGATTTGAAATATTTTGAAAACGGTGCGAGTTAGGACATACGTTTCTTTGAGAAATTATGTACTAAATATGTAAAGAATCTGTCCTCAAAATTAAAGCAAATGTATATAAACATCCTGTATATGTATTAATAAAAATATAACTGTACTATAACTATTCACCTAGAAGCAGTATTTCACGACCAAAACAGCAATTTACTTGCTTGTCCATACAGCGATTTAAGTAGTACAAATAGAAAACTGTGACGTCACACTTCTGTGTCAAATGCTTAGTATGATTCGTTTCGGCTTCCGCCAGCGAGTTCCTTCTGTGTCTCTAACTCTTGTTTAGTTATTCCCATACAAAAATTTGTACCTCTCCATAATCTGGTAGGAAGCATCGTAAAAAATCTAAGGAATCTTGCTTATTACATTTAGATCTACCTGACGTACGTGCGAAGCATTTCGCTCACGCAATCAACCAACTGAACACAATTGGAGATTGTTTTTTACATTACGGTACACCGTAACTAACAGTGTAGTTAATAGACCTATACCGAAAATAGCGTAGGCAAAAAGTCAAAGTAATCAATAAAAAAATCCTATCACAACTGACACTCATTATTCTTCGTCGTCGATAAGATATACTTACATATATCACTATTCTTTTGGAGGTAAGTAACGGGTCATTTGTTCCTTGAAATAAGTACCTGAAACCAAAAAAAAACACGCTATATTATCTATTATCGTCATCATCATAATTATCATCCTCCTCCTAGCGTTATTCCCGGTAATGCCCCTAAAGGAGCCAGGAGTCCGCTTTGACACCTAATCCCAGTATTATGACATATTGACATAGGCACTAGTTGTACGAAAACGACTGCCATCTGACCTTCCAACCCAGAGGGGAAACTAGACCTTATTGGGATTAGACCGGTTTCCTCGCGATGTTTCCCTTCACCGAAAAGCTCAACGGTAAATATTCCGTACATAAGTTCCGAAACACTCGTTGGTACGAGCCGGGACTCGAACCCACGACCCCCGCTTGACAGCCGCATGCCTGAACCACTAGGCTACCGTATTGTCATCATCAATCATCATATACCATTCCAAATGTGTCCATTGTGTATGTGTATAATTGGGATTATTTAAGTTGAACGAATTGCATAAAAAATAGGCATAGGTTACCTATAGTCTATAGTATAGGTAATCTATAATCATATATCAAAAAGCACCTCTACCTTCCAAGGTAAAAGATTCCATAGACAGCTTTATAAAAAGTCGGCGACATTAGAAAATCTCAACCGTAAGATATTATAACACAAAATGCATCTTATGTTTTTCTAACGAGCGATGCCGAAGAAAAATGTTCTCTCGCTATGATCTCATTATTTTGAGCAAAAAGTATATAATAACACGAATTCTACTGATACAACAACATTCCGATAGCACTAACAAGATTATATCCACATTTTACCACATAAATTGCTTTTATTAGTAAAGCGTTTTCACTCCAATAAAATAAATTAAACTAATCTAAAATCTAACATGGCCTGTTTTCATCACAAAACGCAGGAAAAAAGCAATAAAAAAACAAACAATGCTCTGGTTCAAACTGGTTTGTTTTTTTTTACTATTCAAATTTGATATTTATACCAACATCACATAGTGATAGTTTCAAAGTTTGGCTTAGCATGATCGCTGATGAGGTACCTAATAATCTACCATGCCTAGCGAATGAATCTAGTTTTTTTTAAGGAATACAGCTTCATGTATTTTTTTAAATCAAAAGTGTACCTAATATATACTCTCTTTTAATTTCCTATACTTAATACACACAACCGAACAAGCCCCCCTATTCTGTAACTTGTTTAAGCTCACCTCAACGCTCACCCACAAATATATCTTGACACCGCGATGCGTAGTAACCAATCGTAGGTAGAGGTCTAGTTTCGTGACGGGTGACCGGCGGCGGGGTGAGCCGCTTTGGCGCGTAGCGAATAACAGCCAAGATGTCGTAGTAGACCTCGTCGGAGATGGCCAGACGAGCTTGAGGTCTTTGATGAAGACTGGCGGGAGCCTGCCCAGGATAGGAACACTTAAGACTCATCATCCTCCTAGCGTTATTCCCGGTTGTGCCCCTAAAGGAGCCCAGGGTCCGCTTTGACACCTAATCCCAAGATTTGGCATAGGCACTAGTTTTACGAAAACGACTGCCATCTGACCTTCCATCCCAGAGGGAAAAATAGACCTTATTGCGATTAGCCCGGTTTCCTCACGATGTTTTAACGGTAAATATCCCGTACATAAGTTCCGAAAAACTCATAGGCACGAGCCGGGATTCGAACCCACGACCGCCGCTTGACAGCCGCATGCCTGAACCACTAGGCTACCGTAGCTCCCTAAGGAACACTTAAGACTATTAAAAAAAAGTATTTTCTAGCTATGCTACTCGCTGATGAATGGAATTAGGACAACCATACACAAGTACCTACACTTGGATAAGTGGGACCTAGATAAGTGAGAAACCTCCATAGCTATAAGTCATGTTGAGAATTGCTTTTCATGCTTGAAGTAAAATCTCTACTAGTAATCTGTTTTTAACTATGTCCAGTTTGGCCATAAACGCATGCACCGTGCTAGCCCATAAGAATTATGACCAACTTCCTACGTTTCGATACGCTTCAAATGAACGAGAGAATTACATTACCTAATTCGGTTGAATATAATGTGTGTAACACGTGGCGGGTCAGTGAACTCATAATTGAAATGTGTTTTTTAAAGTTTTGAAAAGTATCAGTCTATAACTCGCACTGTACAGGATGGGGAAATGGAAGTGATTGTACATATCATTATTAGTTTTCTACTTCAAAAGGAATATCTAAATATGTAACAAATCGACTCAAATGGATTGATTTTTCAATTTTGTTTTTTTTTATTACACAAAAAAAAAATTAAAAAAAAAACAAAAAATAATTTAACAAATCGATTTATCATGATTATCTGGCTAAGGGCTGTGGCTGCATTTGGCTCTAGGAGTCTAAATAACGATTCTTCCAATCAGTACAGGGTTGACATCTCGTTGGTGAAGTACGTGAACGTAATAGTACTAATACTTACACGGTTCAACTCACGAATTGAATGTCACTGCGGGCGACAAGGGCCGCGCGGCGATCAGGGCGGGCGCGGGCAGTGGTTCTAGCGACACCGCCGCGAAAACACTCATCCTGACGAGTTCGAAACAAGTCGCCCGTAGTGACATTTAAGACGTGAGTTGAACCGTCTAATTATTAGCATTATTTCAACATGTTTCACGAAATTTTAATACGTGAACGTAACTTTGTTATTAAGGGCATAAAGTTGGTGTTTGTACCTTTGGGAACAAACATGAAGTCCTAGAATGTCTTCTCGGTCGATACGTTCGTACACGCCTCCCTAACGGCCCAGCCACACTTCGAGCGGCGGCGGTAGCGGCAGCGGTTTTTCTCATCCATTGCGTGTGATCCCAGCTAACCACAGTGCGTTGCACGTCACGACTGCGCAATGAACAGATATAACGCTTGCCGCGCCGCAATTCGCGCAATGCCGTGGCCGGGCCGTGCCGGGCCGCAAGGCCTTGTAAAGAGGGAACTGATTGAAAAATTTTGTGACCGAGACAGATTGTTCCGATAGCTGAGTTGGTTAGTAGCGGCGGGCCATGTGTACCAGTCTGTGGTCGCTGGTTCGAATCTGGAATCTGGCTAGGAGCATTAAAATGTTGGATTTTTCCTTTAATTTGAAATTTATTGATTTTGTTAAAGTACAAAATTCATAAACGCGTCTGTAGACCAGGTACATGAATCTGAAAGTATAATAGCCGATATTTCTCTAATATTTTGCATCACCGCAATAATCATATAACCACACAAAGCTACCTGAATTTATGTCTATCTAAACTGTACCTTAACCTTATACCTTAAGGTCTAATTTGCACGTTACTCGCATCGCTATTACAAAATTCGGTTAGAACGAAATGGAATATCGTGCTTTTGTAATTATCATATATTTGTACTCGTAGTTTGTATGGAGTTTGCAAATTACGCACAAGGCTATGGGAAGTGTAACACGTCTGTCAAAAAAAAATTTTTAGTACTTACTAGTTTTTTTCGCCGGCTGTATTTTCTTTTGCATTCATCAACTACTCGCTGAGAGGGTTCCAAGGAGCCCAAACACAACTGGTTTATCATTTGTGGGTTAGGAGTTGCTGCCACCTTCTGTCTTTATCATCAGGTGATGCCATAATATGAGGATGTCACCGGACTTATACGACTATACGTATTAAATTGTTTCGTAGTAATCATTCATTTTCTGTTGTCTCATTTTTATTTAATTATATATATGTCATTAAACACATTCTGTTTTCGTTTTTCTGTTACCTTTTTATTTTGTGTTCTCATTATCATATAGCATGATGTTAATATTTTTTATTATTATTATATAATTCATATTCTTAGTATTGATATTTTGATTGTTTTTTGCATTTTTAGCACATTCAATTTCAATGACATGCTTGCAGATTCTTTATAGCTCTGGTGTACGAACGAGTGTGAACGAACGATGGAACCACTAGGTATCAACTTTATAATTACTCACTTTCAGACAGTAAATTATTTATATTTATATAATTGGATGACCACATTAACAGTGCAAGTTAAAGACGCGATTTCGCGTCCGTGGCATTACGATTATCAAACCCCGTGACGCGATTTCGCGTCTTCGGCACCTGCGTAAAATATTGTAAGACTTAAAGTCTGCTATATTGAAAACCGGCAAACAATCTGAACTATCAGTTAATTTTTTACTCTTATTCATGCGTCTTAAAGTCAAAATATATAGGGACGATATTTCGCGTCTGCGCCATTACGAAACAAATCTCTTGACGCGAATACGCGTCTTCAGCAAATAATGGGTTAAAGAAGGGGACACAGCCGAAAGAATTTAGTATTATCTTATCAGATCTTATTGCAGCTGCTGATTTTAATAAGTTTTAAAAATGCTAAAGTTATATTAGCTCACTTAATCGATTCAAATAACTACATTGAGCAATACCTACTTCATAAATTCCATCGAAACTTTAACTTCAACAAGTTTTAACGGTACCAAATTGATTAGTAATTAAAAACATAGATTCTAACTAGTTGGCGTGGACCTACATATACATTCCATAACACGAAAATAGGCGTAAGTAGCAACATAGTTATAGTAACATAAGCCTGTTCTACTCTACATATTACAGTCTTCATATTATACGTAAATGGTCGTTAAGAGTGCTATTGAGAAAAGTGCTCGCTCAGGATTCGGTATTTTGAGACGCGTAGAGCGTAGTGTGTGTGTAAATACTACTAGCACGCACACAAGCTTACTGTAGCTGTATAGCGCACGCGCGCGCTGTTGGAGCGAATGCGCGACCGATATTAATACTTGCACTAAAAGATGGTAAGTATTACTTCGCTAACGTGGTGCCCTAACTTGAACAATGCAAGTATTTGCTTTTTGTGCACATATTTCCTATACATATTAAAATACTCTGACAAAGTATAATATTTAAGTAGTTACGTCTTTTTTTGATATAAAATGCTTTTTTTTTAAGTGGTCCGGCTGTCCTCTGTATATGTAGGTCGCACCTCTCAACAGATTCTCGTGAAATTTTGTGAGCGAGTTCGATATGTAACTATAGGGCAAAAGTGCTTTCGTATGTCCAGCTGTCCGGCTATCCGGCTGTCCCCTCTACAGGTAGCATCTCTGAACCAAGTCTCGTGAAATTTTATGAACGAGTTCGATATTTAACTAAAGGGCAAAAATGCTTTCGTATGTCCGGCTGTCCGGCTATCCGGCTGTCCCCTCTATAGGTTGCATCTCTAAACAGATTCACGTGAAATTTTGTGAGCGAGTTCGATATTCAACTATAGGGCAATAATGCTTTCGTTTGTCCGGCTATCCGGCTGTCCCCTCTATAGGTTGCTCTAGGGAATGCAAACAGGTTAACCGGAACTTTTTGAGTTCCGGTTTGAATGAATCATCTTATCGTAGATGATATTAACGTCAATAATTTCGGACCACCCTCCGAACTTTCACGTTATCAATCGTCGTTGTCAACACTTTCGCTTGCTGAAGCGAATATAAACCTTAAGATATGTCCATCTCTCAAGCAATAAATCAGCGAAACGGTAAGCGAATCATTTTCCTTGACTGTAAAAGGACAATTATGATGATGTATAAAAAGTTTAAAAAAGTTAGTTACTTATTGAACTACACATCGCCTACTAATAAACCAGAACTAACAATCTTACAGTAAAATTATCCTCCAATACAATTCTTTTAGCTTTTAGTAAAAACCGGTTAATAACCCGTTTTGAAATTTGACCGGTTTTTGCACTCTCTAGTTGGATCACTCAACTGATTTTCGTGAAATTCGTATTTTACATCCTTAAGGACTGCTCCAGGAGGAGGAGAATGGATCTCTCCATTAGCCTGGTCTCTTCATCACCAGTTCAACTTCACCAAAATTACGATTTCCAAGGATAAATACACGAGTCATAATAGAAAATACCGATGTCAACTACACGCGTGCCTATAAAATTTGAGGGTTACCCTCAATTTCCCTGGGATCCCATCATCAGATCCTGACGTGTGCTCACCTGAATAACTTGAAAGAATATGATGAACGGTGTATAAGATTTAAAAAAAACTCCTCCAACTCCTAAACGTTGAGGAGTTGTACCTTCCATCATCAGCCCACCAACATGAACTGATGACTACCAGACGCAAATTCATACCTGAAAAGCTTTAGAGAATTCATGAACCACGTAATAAGTACGTAATATTTGAGGGTTGCCCTCGATTTCCCTGGGATCCCATCATCAGATCCTGACTTGGTGACGATGGGACCATCTCTGAAGTATACATTTTTTAAATATATTTTTTTAATCGGGCCACAACTGACGGAGAAATCGGCGAACGTACGTACATAAAAAAAAATAGTGAAACATATAACCTCCTCCTTTTTTGAAGTCGGTTAAAAAGTTTTTTATTCATATTGTTATTTTCAACAACCCTGCATATTATGTCGGTGGTTTGTAGTTTCTTGTACAGAGAAATGAAATACTTTAAAGCTGTTGGGGCGGAAAGGTTCTCGAGCGGAGACCACGTACCAGATGGCGCAGCCGACCCCCCTTAAAGTGGACTGATGAAATGGGGTTGCGTCTTTTAATTACGGAGTTCCTATGGCTACCTTCCAGCTCCATCATCAGACCCTGGTTACCATATAGTACCAAAGTACTCGTCAAGACGAATTAAACGAGCCCAAACTCGATGGGGTTGCGTCGTTTAATTAAAGAATTCTTATGACCACCTTCCAGCTCCATCATCAGACCCTGGTTACCAAGTACTCGTCAAGACGAATTATTGGAGCCCAAACTCGATGGGGTTGCGTATTTTAATTACGGAGTTCCTATGGCTACCTTCCAGCTCCATCATCAGACCTTGGTTACCATATAGTACCAGAGTACTCATTAAGACGAATTAAACGAGCCCAAACTCGATGGGGTTGCGTGCGTCGTTTAATTACAGAATTCCTATGACCACCTTCCAGCTCCATCATCAGACCCTGGTTACCAAGTACTCGTCAAGAGGAATTAAACGAGCCCAAACTCGATGGGGTTGCGTCGTTTAATTACGGAATTCCTATGACCACCTTCCAGCTCCATCATCAGACCCTGGTTACCAAGTACTCGTCAAGAGGAATTAAACGAGCCCAAACTCGATGGGGTTGCGTCGTTTAATTACAGAATTCCTATGACCACCTTCCAGCTCCATCATCAGACCCTGGTTACCAAGTACTCGTCAAGAGGAATTAAACGAGCCCAAACTCGATGGGGTTGCGTCGTTTAATTACGGAATTCCTATGACCACCTTCCAGCTCCATCATCAGACCCTGGTTACCAAGTACTCGTCAAGACGAATTAAACGAGCCCAAACACGATGGGGTTGCGTCGTTCAATTACGGATTTCCTATGACCACCTTCCAGCTCCATCATCAGACCCTGGTTACCAAGTACTCGTCAAGACGAATTAATGGAGCCCAAACTCGATGGGGTTGCGTCGTTTAATTACGTAGTTCCTATGGCCACCTTCCAGCTCCATCATCAGATCAGCTTTAAGTCATAATAATATTGCATTGTCATCCAATTTATACATGCATGCAAAATTTCAGCTCAATCGGAAACCAGGAAGTGGATCAAATTTAACTTGAAAGATTGAATTACAGGCAACGGATAGGTGAACTAAATAAAAGCTTATAAAAAATCACCAAGTATCACAATCACTCGTAAAATAATTGACATGGTAGTTATGCAATTCGTAAGTTGTCTCGATTAGCCTCACGAATGACGCACTAGTATAGTTTGACCCCGACGTTGATAACAACTATGCCTAGTCGGAGATCAAAATAATATTTTAGTTGACGGTTAGCCTTCGTGAATAGCCACAATTACACGACGTACAGGTCCAACCCGGACAACGGCTAAGCCGGTACTGGCAAGAGATCTTTTTTTTTTTTTTTTTTTTTTTTTTTTTTTTTTTTTTTTTTTTTTTTTTTTTTTTTTTTTTTTTTTTTTTTGACCCTGACTGTTGCTATAATAGGACGGACCCAATATAGCGGTCGAACTGCGTGGTTGGAGGGTGGCCTGGGGAAAATCCAGGGGAAGCCTCCGGCACGACCACGCGGGGAAGTTTGTACACTGGAATACTCTAAGAGTTTGCGCTCCAGTGAGATTGGTTGAACGGTATCAACCGAATCTGGGGTGTGAGTGGTATCGAACTACTGGGAGTTTTATCGCTGGTTCGCTAAAACCTAGCCTAGCTGAGAAGAGTCCAGCAAGAAACTCAGCTAGGCCCGACTTGCGTCGGACTGACTCTACCCGGTATGCGGCGGTACCGGGACGAAAGCGGACTGTATGTGTCTGTGTTGTCTCGCGGTGGACGTCCCCGCCGGCGGGAACGCTGAAGTGTACGCGATGTGTTGGACGCCGAAAGCGCAGCGTTCCATCTTTCGATGGACGCTGTGATTTCGTCGTCCGGGTCCGTGAGTGTGTGCCTAGGACGCCGGACCGTGCGGCCCCTAATCAGTGAGCGCCGAGTAACGACAGAGGGGGGAGGGATGGGGACGTAGTCAGCAGCCTTCCTAACTAACGGATTCCTATGGTGGGGAGCGTTATCAAAATAACGTCTGGCAGCCTGCTTAAAGAAACCATACATGGTGCTAATCTCCATGTCGTGGTGCAGGCTGAGGTTCGATTGGTACCACGGGGCACCAGTCGCCCTTCGGAGAAAGCGATTCTGAATGACCTGAAGCGGCTTGAGCGATGACATAGGCACGTGAGCGAATGCTACACTTGCATATGTCATGATTGGACGAACACAAGTCTTGTAGAGTGTCAGCTTATTCCTAAGTGACATTTTACTAAACTTGTTGATCATCGGCCCTAGCCTTCCTAGCACGAACAACGCGCGGTTGCGTACCCTACGGATGTGGCTACGGAGAGTCAGTCTCCTGTCGAGGGTCACTCCAAGATATTTGGCCTCGTTGACCCAGGGGATGGGTCGGTCAAACATCTGGATCGGAGCCACCCGCCTTTCTGTACTAATGCAGTCCGACGGATGAAAGACTATTGCAGTGCTTTTCTCCGGGTTGACTTCGATACGCCAAAGATTAAACCAACGACCTAGGTCGGAGATTGCCTCTTGGAGGTATCGCCGGATAGTAGCGTACTTACAATGAGTCGTAAAGAGCGCGGTGTCATCCGCAAACAAGCCCAGTTGCACCTTAGGGTGCCTGGGAATGTCGTTTGTGAATAACGAGTAGAGAGTGGGAGAGAGCACGGAGCCTTGCGGGACTCCGGCCCGGATGGGGTGTGGGTCCGAATACGTTCCCTCCAGTCGGTATCGAAAGCTTCGGTCACTGAGAAAATCTCGTATTGTGAGTACGAGTCTGTCCGGCATTCCGAGCTGGTATAACTTGTATACAAGCCCGTTATGCCAGACCTTGTCGAAGGCTTTCGCTACGTCGAGAAAGATCGCACCGGTCTTGAGCCCCTGGAATCGAGAGAAACCATCCAACACGTGCTCCGTGACGCGGTGCACCTGTTGGACGCATGAGTGTCCGGATCTAAAACCGAACTGCTCATCGATGAGGAGGTTATTCTCAGCCGTAAATCTGAGAATTCTCGTGAGAAGGATCCGCTCATATAGCTTTCCAAGGGAGCTAAGTAAGCTGATCGGCCTATAAGAGGCAGGCGAGGTCCGGGGTTTGCCGGGCTTCGCTATCCCTATGACCGTTGCACATTTCCACGCGGCTGGAAAGTGAGCATTGGTCAGTGCGGCATTGAAGATGCCGACCAAAAGGAGGAGGAGGGTTTCGGGGAGAAGTTTCAGGATGCGATTGGATAGACCATCCGCACCCGGAGCCTTCCTAATACGGAGACGCCTGACAAGGTCACTGACTTCCTTAACCGACACCGGTAAAATGGGTGAAGTTACGGGGAGACGCGATCTCCTGTCCACCTCGGAATCGACCCTACTAATGTGGGCTTCGTCGGTGTTGAGGAGGTTGGGCGAACATTGGGACTCTAAACTACTTGCAAGGCATTCGGCTTTCTCACTGTCCTCGAACGCGGGGGTTGAGTGATCCGGTCGATCCAAGGGAGGGATGGTCCAACAGGCATCGGATTTGAGAGATCTCGCCAGTTTCCAGTAAGCCAGGTGACTAGGCGTTATCTCCCCCATCAGATCCCTGAACGAGTTCTCCCGAAATTCGGCAATTCTCTGTTTGGACTCGTTGGACAAGTCCCTCAGGATTTGCCGATTTTCGGCAGAAGGGTGATTTGAATAGGTACGTATGGCGCGATTTTTCCTTGTCACCAACTCTCTCAGTTCCGTAGGTAGAGGTCGGTTTTGGATGTCCTCCGCCGACACCTCCCTTGAGGCTTCGCTTCGAACAGCGTTGAGGTAGTTGGTGAAGGAATCGATCGCTTGGTCTGTCTGTTCGGTTGTAGTTATATTGTCTGGGATATCTCTAAGCAGGGGGGAGTCCGTCTGTAGGAGACCTGATTGTACCTTGTCCCAGTCCACGAGTGTCCTGGTTCGAGGAGTACTATTGGGGTGAGGGCCTAGTCTCAAGAGGACTGGCCTATGATCCGAGTCTAGTTCGTGTAGCACTTCTATAGAACGCAGAGTTAACGCTACGTTCTTTAGTAGAGCTATGTCGAGTATGTCAGGTCGGTGGTCTACGTTATGAGGGAAGTGAGTCGGCTCTAAGGGAGCGAGGAGATCGAAAGGGAGGCTATCGATCAAAAGGTGATGAAGCCGATTGCCGTTGGGATTGGATGCTACGCATCCCCAGCTGATATGCTTACTATTTAGGTCCCCGGCCACGATGACCGAAGGACCTAGGGAGGCTAAAGAGTTGAGGTCAGTCAGAAGTAAGTCACGTTGAGGTGAAAGGTAGGTTGACGCAATCGATATCGGGGGGTGCCCCTCCATCGAGATGCGACAGACCGACACTTCCATATTAGTCAGGGGCGGTGGATTGAGACTTATGCAATGTAAGTTACGTTTGTAGAAAATGAGCGTGCCCCCGAATGGCCTACCATCTTGCCTATCATCTCTAATCTGAACGTATCCAGGGACGCGAAAGGCTCTAATGCCGGGACGATAAAAGGTCTCTTGGACCAGAAGTAAATCTACTGAGTGGTCGCGAAGGAAGTTCATCACCTGGTCCTTCATACCCCTTAGACCATTGGCATTATAAATGCCAATGGTAATCGAAGCAGGTTTAAGCTTCTGGGATGTACTAACCATACTAATAGGCACCGTTAACCTGGCTGCCGCTTGGTGCGGCGAGATAGCGAGTAGCTGATGCGAATATGTGGGTAGACAGGCCGCTCGCCACCTCCGGTGGGAGTACCTGTACTAACTGCATAAACGCATAGAGTGGGTCCATAGCGGGCCGGCCCGCTTGACTGGCGGCGGGTCCCCATACAGAGGGGCCCGCCTGGGATTGGGGTGCAGAAGGCACCGGGCGGGGACCTACGGCCGCTGAAGGCGGCGGGTTCCTAGGGGCTCCTAACCCTACGGCCGGAAGGGCGGGGAAGTTTTGCGGAGTGCTATGGGGAGCACCCCGGCCCGCGCTTTGCTTGCGCCCAGAGGGAGGCGAGGACTTCGACTTTGCCCCGGTGTCGCGACTCTTTGGGCGGCAAGGGCATCCCCCATAATTGGCAGTATGCCCATGGGGGAGCTTGCGACCCAAACAGTTGCAGCACCGTATGCCGTTCGGGTCCTTGCAGCCTTTTGGGCGCTCGCAATCGCGAGTCGCGTGATCCCCAGCGCACTTGACGCAACGGGGGGGAGAGTGGCAGCCACGGGCGCCGTGGCCAAACCGCTGGCAGTTGTGGCACTGTGAGAGGTGGGTCCTCTTTTTGGGAGTCTCCACTCTCACCGCCATTTTAAGGACCTCCTTAAGGGAGTGGACGGCTTTGCGCTGGTTCGGGTCGGTGACTATTAGTACGATATCGTACTTCCCTACTTGCTTATTGTAGAGGCGATGAACCTCCCTGACGGCGATCCCCTTGCGTTTGAGGTCCGCGGCTACCTCGTCCTCCGGGATATCCTTGTGGATTCCCCGGAGGACGGCCCTGTAGCCTTTCTCCTCGACGGTCAGCCTCCGGTTGTAGGCCATCGACAGCTCGTCGAAGAGACGGGTCAGAGCACGGTAGTCCTCGGGTCCCTGGACCGTGATGCGCATCCCTTCCAAGGGCGGTTTCAAAATCTCCGAACCGACCACCCGGATGCCACGCTGACTGGCTATGGCCATGGCAGTGTGGTATCTATGTGTGTCGATCAGGACACATGAATCCGGCTTGTCCGGGTTGCCTACCGGAGTTGGCTTGCTGGGGGCCGAAGACCCGCCGTCCGCTGCCAGAATGGCACTACTGGCCTGAGGGGCCTGCGCAGAGGGCGCCTGGACGGCGGGAGTCCGAAGGGCTTTCTTCGCCGGCGAATCGGCCCTAGGAGACTTCGGCAGCGCACGTTTGCCCTTGCGGCTGCTGCCTACTGTGGTCCAGACTGTCGTGTCTATGGTCATTTCCTCGTTCGAGTAGAGGAGGTCGCGAGTCTGTTCGTCGGTCAGTCTGGTCGTGGAGAGACACCGAAGGAGGGGGTGGGGGGGAGAGCCGGAGCGTGGGACAGTGCGTTCCTCTCGCAAGGAGGGTCGCCTCTGGAGGGAGCGAGAACGCGATTGTCTCACGCTTAAATCCGCTTCGGGGGGGGCCTGAAGGGCCGGAGGGCTGGCTGGGGCAGACGCGGCTGCCTTGGCGAGTTTACTTTTGCCCTTACTGGGCGTTTTGGCCTTAGGGGCCTGGGTAGGGGGCGAAGGGGTCGCTGCTGCCGCCGACGGCGGTGGCGGCGGCGGTCCCATGGTGGCCTTAGGGGCTTGGGCGGCCAGAGTGGCCGTCGGAGTGGCTGGACGGGCCTGGAGTTGCAAGTCGAGACTTGTCGGGGGGGGAGGTTGTATGGGAGCCGCCTGGGCAGAGTCAAAGACCTCGCCGCTGAGAGCCAGCTTGAGCTGTCGGTTCTCAGCAGCGAGGCGATCGATTTCGGCCTGCATAGCCCGCATGACTTCCTCCATCCTCGTGATCCTTTCTTGCAGCTCCATCCTACTTGGTTGGTCGGTCGCCGCTAAGCTTTTCCTACGCCTAATATGAACCGAAATGCTATCCTGATGTCGGTGTCGAGTCTTGTCCACTTGTCCGCCGTGTCAGTGTCAGCTATGTGTCCTAACACGAAGGGAAGAGTCGGACTGTACGAATTACTGGGCTTCGTGGTGGTATCCACCCCACACTGTGACTTAGTTGGCACCGTTAGGATCCGTCACTGTGTAGCCACTGCGAGCGTGGTCTTTCTAAGGGACAGAGACCCGGGTCTGACTTGAGAAAGTCTTAACTAACGGGTAGCCACTGACGTGTCTAGCCCACAGCCCCGAAAGACTGCGACCACTACGAGCGTGGATTTCCAGAGGGGCAGGGACACGCGGGTCGACTGGAGACTTATGAAAGTCTTAACTAACACACCCGATGCTTCCACGTGGTAATTGCGATAATCACCGCGCGGGGGAGCGATAAGAGTGAGCAGGTAGTCGGAGAGGATATTCGGGTTACAACAACAATAGGGCAAGAGCGCACCGCTAAAGCACGACCTCACTCGACCGCTGCCGTAACCGGAATGGCAAGAGATCGCGCGCGACGGTAAATTTATACTATGTTTGAAAGATTATTTAAAAATATAAATGTTGGAAAAAGTTGTATTTTTTTTTACTGTATTGTGTTGGTAAAAGTATGAACTTAAATGTTATTTAAGATTCAATTTACTAATAATTCAACAATAATGAGAAAATCCTTGTGTTTTCAGTACGATATTGTTGCAAAATATGGTGTAAATGAGATCAATTTACATATACATACGTGAAAAAAAAGGAAAATTCGAGGCCGCTACGCACAATAAGGACATATTAAAATAGTGAAAAGAAAAAAAAAAAAAAAAAAAAAAAAAAAAAAAACAACTAGGTTCTCATGTAACATCATGGAGAATTAGGCGGTCAAACTTATGGCTCGGCGCTCTTATCCGAAAACTACTGTCGGTAATCGGGTATATTCGGTCAATATATTCAGTATTTCTTAAATCAGAGGCCGCTACGCACAATAAAAGGAGTTGAGCTATGCAAATAAGTAATCGGAATCTATAAAAATCTTTCCGTTTCTTAGATTTAGACCGTCAAAAATCGGTAATTGTCACTTATTCCTGACGAATTTTTGAACGCCCTCTTAAGGCCTCCACCCACCGGACGCGTGTGCTGCGCGGCGCGTGTGCTGCGCGGCACACGCGCAGCTGCAGCGCAGCACACGCGCAAGTTGTAAAGCATTGAAACTACACTTCAAACACACATCGAACGCGGCACACGCGCAGCACCCGCGCAGCTGCAGCGCAGCACACGCGCAGCACACGCGCAGCACACGCGCAGCACACGCGCACCACACGCGTCCGGTGGGTGGAGGCCTTTAGTTACAAGAAATATTTAACGATATACGTGTTTTATCCAGCCTTCTTTCTGCCCGTGACTCCGTCCGCGTGGAACACGTTTATATCGAAGCTACATACAAACTTTTACACTCCATTTCACCCCCTTAGTGGATGATTTCGGGGATGAAACTATCATATATCATTCCCCGGAACTCAAAGTATCTCTGTACCAAATTACATCATATTCGGAATGAAGAAGGAATGCGTGAAGAGGTATCAGACAGACGGACAGACAGACACACTATCGTATATATAATACTAGCTTCTGCCCGCGACTAAGTCCGCGAGGAACTCGTTTATATCGCAGCTCCATACAAACTTGCACCCCCCCCCCCCCACATTTCACCCTCTTAGGGTATGATTTCGGGGATAAAACTATCCTATGTCCTTCCCCGGAACTTAAAATGTCTGTGTACCAAATTACATCATATTCGGTTCAGCGGTCTAAGTGTGAAGAGGTATGAGACAGACAGACAAAATTTCGTATTTATAATATTAGTATGCATAGCCAACAACACCCGCCATATTAAAATCAATTTCGGTTATAAGTTAATCACCGTTGTGGTCATCAATCTTGATGTTGGCACGCCTCTCCATCATTTCTGGCAATTTCAAGTCCATGACAAACATATGGTAATCTAAATAAAATAAACATACATAATGTGGATGAAAAAAGCAGAAGTTGCTTGCTTGCTTTTATACGGCATTGACAACAGTTAAAATAAATTGTTTTTACATTAACATTTCGAAAGTAGTCGGTGTGTTTTTTCGCAGGCATAGAGTGTATATTCCGCCGTTTTACATAACAGCTGTTTCACAAAACAGCGCTGTTTTGTAATATGTTAACGATCAGGCGGATTGAATATCCGCAGGAATGTAGCTATTCGGCGGATTGCCGCTATACAACTACGTGTTAATAAAATAGGTACCGCTAAACCTGAAAACAGTTTGTTCAGAATCGACAGTAGAATAAATAATAAATAAATAAATATAAATATAAGGGGGGACAATCTTACACAAATCAACCTAGTCCCATAGTAAGCTCAGTAAGGCTTGCGTTATGGGTACTAGACGACGATATATATAATAGATATAAATACTTAAATACATAGAAAACATCCATGACTCAGAAACAAATATTCGTGCTCATCATGCTCATGGGATTCGAACCCAGGACCTCTTGCTTCGTAGGCAGGGTCACTACCAACTAGGCTAAAGCGGTCGTCAAAGAATGTGAAGAATCTTTCTATTATGAATACCCATATCCCACAATAACCATTTTTTATCCTGGTACTTTTTACGTTCTCGTAATGTCTTATTTACGGGGCGATTTTAAGCAATACAGCATTAATCAAGAAAGAAAGAAAGACAAAAACATTTATTCGTGACACATACAAAATTTTGTTTTTGTGCCAATTAGCTTGAAATATATTTGTCTTGTTTCTCCTCAATTATGTCAAATCGGCATTGCGCCCGCGTCACCGTCACATGTCTGTCTTGTTTGACGTTTTAATTGCCGGGAGCATCCACCTGTCATAATGGCGCTAGTGGGTCGGTTGGCGCGGTTATAAATGTTGCGTTCATAAAAAAGTTTATTATTTGTCTTTACGGTTTGTTTTGTTTTATATTACTATTATTATAACTATTTTGTACGAGTGTAAAATATGTGTTACGCCGTGGAATCACCGGATGGTTCCATCGGAAGACCAGCGCTGGCCACCAGGCCAGCACAACGCTGAGATGGAACCATTTCGTGGCAATTTGTCTACCATTCTGTTTTTTTGATTTATGTACATGTATGTGCTGTTGCCATGAATAAATATGATTCTATTCTATTCTATTCTATTCTAAAATGACAAAGATTAAGTACCTTATACATTTTGCATTCAATATAAATCAATATGGTCCTGTACATCATGTAAATTTAAATGAATATTTTCGAAGATATTACAGATTTAAAATGCAGGGACATAGCGGCAGCGGTCAGCATTGCACCCGTGTACTCTATTCTGTGACGGTGCGAAGTCGGGGCGGGTCGCTAGTTGACTTATACAGGGTGGAAAGATCGAATGCCACATTGATGGCAACTACCTTAAATATTGGAAATATCACATTCTGTGTAAAGGAGACTTTCCTGAATTTATGGATTTCTGAAAAATGGCTTGTCACACTCGAACCGGTCAAATGCGACAAAAATAACATGCCGTATTTTATGATGCATATCGGAGGGGTTACTGACAAGGTTCATTTTTCACTAAATAACGGAAGGCCATGGAAACTAACAGAACTTACCTTTTCATGTTGTTTTCACCCGTCACGAAAAATGCACCGCAACTACCTATACCTAAAGCTTAGTGATTTTTCAGAATTGATTGTTTTTAAAAATAAAGTCTTTTAAAGGAAAGTCTCCTTTACACAGAATGTGATATTTCCAATATTTAAGGTAGTTGCCTTCAATGTGGCATTGAAACTTTCCACCCTGTATAGTAATTCGGCTTCAACGTTAGAAACTAGTTAACTTCTGGCCCAAGGCGAATACGAACGACCTACCGACAGCCATGACGTAGGTATTATTATATTAGGTACCAATTTACACCTCACGAGCTCACGACTCCCGATACTTACCAAAAAGATCGCAAGTGACGTATTTCCACTAATAATTTTAAATCTTTTATGATGAATACATCAGAGAAGAGAGGATCTGAGAATAGGTTACATGTAAAATACAATTTTTTATCAAGAAATAAATGAATGAATGAATTTAAATGAGTTGTTACCACCTACCTACCTAATTTCGTTGATAATTTATTTTACAGTCAATAAGTCTCCTTAGTGTTTTTTTAGGGTTCCGTACCCAAAGAGGAAAAACGGGACCCTATTACTAAGGCTCCGCTGTCTGTCCGTCTGTCTGTCACCAGGCTGTATGTCAGGAAGCGTGATAGTTAGACAGTTGAAATTCTCACAGTAGATGATGTAATTCTGTTGCCGTTATAACAACAAATATGTACTAAAAAACAGAATAGATTCAATATTTAAGGAGGCTCGCATACAAAAAACGTGAGTTTTTGCCGTTTTATTAGATAATAGTACGGAACCTTTCGTGCGCGAGTCCGACTCGAACTTGACTGGTTTGTTTTATTTACCCATAAACAAATTTTCGTCTATACTAATACTATAAAGAGGCAAAGTCGGTGAGATTGTAGCTTTGTAAGTCTGTATGTAATGGGTAATCGTTGAAACCTGTCCGAATTCAAAATGTCCCGGCTGTCACTCCATCCGGCTCTTGTCCTGTACACATTTCTCAACCGATTCTCATGAAATTTCGTGAGCAGGTTCGTAAATACATTATTATTATATTAGTATTATTCGTTTTTTTTTTTTAATTACACACTCACTAAGTTATTATTAATTAGATGTTCCACCGATACCTAAACCTGTCCCAATTGAACAACACAATCTTCTTACAAATTGAAAACTGACATTCCAGACATTGGTATGTTTGGAAATAGCACCCCGACAGTTTTAGTGAAAAACAAAAAAGACTCTGAGAAAAGGAAGTGATATTCTAATACAGAGAGTGTTTTGTTTTACCCATAGAACACCTCCACTAGAAGCCTAATGTTTCTCAGTTGGTTCGCGTTCGCGACTCGAGTCACCAAGCGTTGGTGTTGTTGCGCTTATTTAATCCGCGGTCGCCCGCCTTTCCGTTCAGTTGCGTCCATGTTAACGACCTGTGCGGAGTGTGCATGACTCTCACAAAAAAAAACAAAATAATAGGATTTTCGCGGCTAATTATGGGCTTTTGTAGTGTGAGGTGATGCGGAAAGTCGTCAAAGACTTCTAATTACAAAAAAGATGGAATTTCATTCCACAGTTGAGTCAAATTCAATATTTCATTGAAAATATTTATAGCCAGCGGAGGCCATTTTATACTGGCCGGTGCGAATACTGAGGTGGTACAGACACACTATGTCTGTCACTTTTCATCACTTTGAAAATGCGATATGCTATTCCTTTCTTACGAAAACACGTCACGACTAGTGATGTCCCGATGATGATATGATGGTCAATCGACAAATCACGTGCTTTCGTTCGACCGATTTGAAGAAATGTAACAAAAATACAGATTTCTCGTTTATTTTGGTTTGAGTAGTTATTCTGTAGATTAAAACTTTAATTTAGTTTTATTTATTGTTCGTTATTTAAAGTAAATAGTGTAATATATAATAAGCATTAGTAGTACTAGTAGTAGTAGTTACTTTACTGTTTTAGTAACTTTTTAGAATGCTCTTGGCGAACAGTTGCGTCTAGGTTTCAGGATGGGCCTGATGATAAACTTTGGGAAAGTGCGAGGGTACCTACTCGTAGTTGGTTTGAGATAGATATAGGTTGTGCGGGCTTTTTAGAATCCTCTCGGGCAGCAGTTGGGTCCAGTGCCACAAGATGGGCCTGATGATGAACTTCGAGAAAGTGCGAGGGAACTCGGAGTTGATTTGAGACAGACATAGATTGTATGGGCTTTTTAAAATCCTCTCGCTGAGCAGTTAGGTCTAGTGCCACAAGATGGGCCTGATGATGAACTTCGAGAAAGTGTGAGGGAATTAGGAGTTGGTTTGAGATAGATATAGGTTGTGCGGGCTTTTTAGAATCGTCTCGGTGAGCAGTTGGGTCCAGTGCCACAAGATGAGCCTGATGATGAACTTCGAGAAAGTGCGAGGGAACTCGGAGTTGGTGTGAGTCAGATATACGTTGTGCGGGCTTCTTAGAATCCTCTCAGTGAGCAGTTGTGTCCAGTGTCACAAGATGGGCCTGATGATGAACTTCGAGAAAGTGCGAGGGAACTCGGAGTTGGTGTGAGTTAGATATACGTTGTGTGGGCTTCTAAGAATCCTCTCAGTGAGCAGTTGGGCCCAGTGTCACAAAATGGGCCTGATGATGAATTTCGAGAAAGTGCGAGGGAACTCGGAGTTGGTGTGAGATAGATATACGTTGTGCGGGCTTCTTAGAATCCTCTCAGTGAGCAGTTGTGTCCAGTGTCACAAGATGGGCCTGATGATGAACTTCGAGAAAGTGCGAGGGAACTCGGAGTTGGTGTGAGTTAGATATACGTTGTGTGGGCTTCTAAGAATCCTCTCAGTGAGCAGTTGGGCCCAGTGTCACAAAATGGGCCTGATGATGAATTTCGAGAAAGTGCGAGGGAACTCGGAGTTGGTGTGAGATAGATATACGTTGTGCGGGCTTCTTAGAATCCTCTCAGTGAGCAGTTGTGTCCAGTGTCACAAGATGGGCCTGATGATGAACTTCGTGAAAGTGCGAGGGAACTCGGAGTTGGTGTGAGTTAGATATACGTTGTGCGGGCTTCTAAGAATCCTCTCAGTGAGCAATTGGGCCCAGTGTCACAAAATGGGCTTGATGATGAATTTCGAGAAAGTGCGAGGGAACTCGGAGTTGGTGTGAGATAGATATACGTTGTGCGGGTTTCTTAGAATCCTCTCAGTGAGCAGTTGGGTCCAGTGCCACAAAATGGGCCTGATGATGAACTTCGAGAAAGTGCGAGGGAACTCGGAGTTGGTGTGAGATACGTCACCATCCTAAATAGCCGAATGCCTTTTTCGTGTTTTGTTTGTTTTATTTTAAAATGAGAACAATAAATACAACTTTTAAAGGAATAATGAGACTTTACTTATTATCAAACTGCTCCGAAACTTTCCATAAAAAATACTGAAGTATTTGTAGTTTAATCTTTAGAACCAAAAATACTAAATGGTCAGTATTTTTTTAGCACACTTTTAAGTATAGATAGTTTAATTACCATTTTAATATGTACAGTAAGTACCTACCATGATTTATCAGCAAAAAATTACGGTACCAGTTAGGATTCCTAACTTACTGTGTATTAAAATGGTAACAAAACTATCTAAACTTTACCTTAACTTAAAGATAAAAGTATAGTAAGTAGTTACTTACTTTACTTTAAAATGTACCTAAAAAATTAGGATGCTTGTTACGTGAACATGTCCCATCACTACGCATTCCGCGCGCGAGCGCATCGACCAATCGCAACGCTGTTAGCACCCGCCCTTCCCCTCACCTCTTCCTCATGCTTTGGTGACTCGCGTCGGGAACAAAATTACAAACATTAGGCTTCTAGTGGAGGTGTTCTGTGGTTTTACCCCGCTTGATGGGATTAGGGTTGTCAAACGCAAAGGGTGTAATATTTTATTAGGTATAGGGAAAAATATAGATTTATGTGATACTAGCTGCCCGACCCGGCTTCGCACGGTTAGTTTTCCGTTTTCCCGTAAGAATGAAGCATTTTGCATTTTGAGTGTACAACTTTCCGTAAAATATATGGCCTACACAACATGTGATCTCTTTTTAAGTTAGTGGTGGTTAGTGTAATCCTTCACGCTTTTAAGACTCATTCGAGATCATCAAATTATTTATTTACGCAAATAAAATATTTCAAAAAAATGATTGTTGAAATATTTCGTTTTCCAAACACGTTTGTTAGCCTTCTTTACAACTGCTCTCAATTTAAATTGATAGCATACGTCGTTCGTGAGATATTTAACGTTGTGACAGACGGACACATGGATAGAGTCGGCATAAGGGGTGCTTTTGTACCTTTTTTGGTACGGAACCCTAAAACAAGCTTTTTTTCTCCATCATCAGCATACGTCTCAAATCTAGGCGCAGGTTTCCTCTCAAGGATGAGAGAGAATAAAATAAAACTCAATTTGTTTTTAAAATTATTGAGTGACAACCCTGACTACATCCATCTAAATTTAATGTCGTGATTATTATAAATGCCTTTCGTTACACTAGGGTGGCATTTCTGCCTTTCCGTCACATGTAAATATGTATACATTTCTCACCTTAATGTGTAGGCAATAAGATCTAAAATCGTATACATATTTTTAAAGCTAAACTATATTTTACACTATATTTGTCACTAGACTCCAACGGGCGAAAATAAGCGTGATTTTAGAGTGAGATGGTTTCAACTAGATGATAGTTGCAGATGGAATATCAACCATATAGCGGAGAAGTTAATACTGAAATTAGAACGGGCTGTTTTTGTTATAAACTCCTTTATAACAAAGATACGACAAGAAAGTGTCAAGATGTAAGTAAAACGTGAATTTTATTGTTACAATGTACTCTGGAGCAGAGCTTGGTCTAGGACGAATTTTAATTGTTTTCTTTTTTTACATCCGTCAAATAACATTTTTGATTATTCATAATGTAACTGTGTGAGTGAGCTGAGATTAAAAAAGAATTCTTCAGATTTTTTTCGGAGTTTTTTTAGCAATCGTTTTTCAATTAACAAACATATGTAGTCAAGAACCATTTTCATCTCATTATGAGCCTGTGTATGTCCCACAGCTGGGTATAGTTATGAGAGAGAACGGCCCGGGAATAGTACATTACGTAACTAGGGCGGTGAATTCGTGAATGCCCCAGATCGCAGGTGTTTGTGGCCCGAACCGAAGGTGAGGGCCATAAATATGCGCTCTGGGGCTTTACGAATTACCGCCCGTGTTGAGTACAAAATTTTACGTCTTCACCTTGCCACAATGCGAGTTTTCCCGTACGCGCAGCATGCAGTAAAACTCGCATTATGGCCAGGTGTGACGTAAACGTTGTTTGGTTCGGTTCAAGTACCTACTTAGTTAAGTACCCGATTTCATTTTATTTTAGTGTAATTATATTACTTTGCTGCGTGGGTAGACCCACAAGATGGACTGATGACTTGGTAAAGGTCGCGGGAGTCCGCTGGATGCGGGTGGCGCAGGACCGCTCATTGTGGCACTCTTTGGGGGAGGCCTATGTCCAGCAGTGGACGTCTCAAACATGACCACACCGTGCAACCATGTAACTAGTTTTTCTATGACTAACCTCGATTAAACATCAAGAAAACATTCAAGAAATGTTGTCATGAAACCACATCTTCGCCATATTTTTCTCAATAATAAAATAAATTAATTATAATGCAAACAAACAGTCATCGATGACTCGGTCACACATGTATATTGTTTGCCCGCAAATCAACTCCAATGATCATTGAATAACTGGTTCCGCGTTCTCGCGTAATTGACTCAGTCATTTCAAAGTGACTTAAGTCATCATAAATCTGCTATAATAATCAGCTTTTTGAAGGCAAATACTACATTTGTTGTACTATATTGTAATATGCACTCCCATCTTCAACAACATTCCGCAAATACTGCATAGCAATATTTTATGTTTTTACTAACCATTTATTTAATCAGCAGGAAGACGTCCACTGCTGGATAGGTCTCCCCCAAAGAGTGCCACAATTACCGGTCCTGCGCCACCCGCGTCCCGCGAGCCGCGACGCGACCTTTACGGTCATGATTCTCGCTATCCACTTAGAAGGAAAACCAGAGCATCGACTACAAGCGTAGCGTTAGAGCGGTTTCGCATTAAGTCCGATCCGAATCCGAGAAATCACCCGTCTCCTTCGCACTGGGAAGGAATATCGCAAGTGAGAAAAAGAGGACGTACGTAGTGCAACACGGCTCTTACCAGGGGCGGCTCACTCCGTGATTTGGTCGCGCCGCTACAAGTACATCCGCCCTACCGGCTCCAGCCAGTATGTTAGGGTTGCTACGCCGCGCACGCGTTCTATCGCAGCGCGTTGCATGCGATAGAAAGGGATGGCCATGTTTAGGCTCGTTCGGCATACCTAAACAGGGGATTTGTTAACAGACAACCTTCTGCACGACTATCATGCGACGGCCGCGACATACTCTCGATTTGTCTCGCACTATATCTCTTTTTCTAATAAGAAAGAGACGAATAGTGCGAGAAATATCGAGAGAGCTCGCTCGCCGTCGCATGATAGTCGTACTGTACGTAGTAAATAAGTACTATTATTTACTCTATTGGGTACTATTGTTTACTCTGTAAGGTTGCCGCAGCGTGGGTAGGGCCCCACAAGGTGGACTGATGACCCTGGTAAAGGCCGCGGGATTCCGCTGGATGCGGGTGGCGCAGGACTGGTCATTGTGACACTCTTTGGGTGAGGCATGGGGGAGGCCTATGTCCAGCAGTGGACGTCTTTCGGCTGATATGATGATTATGATGATGATTTAATCTGTGGCGCTACGAAATTATTGGCAGTGAACGTGTCGTAGAAGATACCTAAGTGACAAAGTTATATGACAATTTGCACGTTAGCGATGCAAGTCATGGAACTAATTGTTTTTAATTGTACGCTACTACATAGTTTCTGCGGAAATGGGTCTACGTGACTGTGCGTATACGATTAAAGATGTAATTTTAATACAACGTCGGTGGCAAATAAGCATACGGCCTGCCCGAAGCCAAAGCAGATACCGTAGTCTATGGACGCCTGCACCTTCAGAGAAGACGACCACCTACATAATATTCTGGATGATCATTATGCGATGATACGTCCTCTATATCGTCAGCTATCATCACGAAACGTGATGATAGCTGATGATATCACTTCTCATCGCGGTAACCACAAGGCCTCCTGACGCAACCAGTAGGTAACTGGGGTTTCTGCGTGGAAAACTATGACTAATATCGCAGTGAAGACAACCAGTATATTGACCTGATACATACACGCGCGTCTAATCACTCACTCAATGTAAAGGCATGGATACTATTCAATTTACTTCCTTCTTTTTTTTTAACTCGCACTCTGTTATCATGCATTCATGAAAATTTCTCGCTTTTACTCGAGCGAGTAAGAATTACTATGAGAGTACTCGCTACTCGCAGGCGATGGTGGGACCAGTGCCTTGTACCCGTATTTTAACAAAAAATACTTTGACATTGACTTTGAATTCCGATTAAACAATCTATTTTTCAAGGCTTATTGTTTGTTTAAAAACGACAGGTGCGACTGCCGATTTGGGGGTGTATGTGGTTGGCAACGCTTGTTGCCAGAATAAATCCCTTGACACGAGAGATAACGTATTAGCGCTAAAAACTTTGAAATGCTATTCGAACGTACTAGATATGAACCGAAATTAGAGATGGAGTTAAGGAGCGAAATATTTTGGTCAAACATATTTAGTAAATACAAAAACGTTACGGCAATTTATAAATTCCCAATTAAATAAGTTCTAAGTAATTTAGGGATAAGCCACGTTTATTATCAGAATGTGAGTTAATTAGTTTGGCCAAAATTAATTAGCACGTTGTATTAAAATAAGTATGTAAGCTGGTTAGTACGGGATCGTTCTAATACAACGTGACGATCAATCAACATTGTACAAATGAAGGATGGTCAATTGGGACACCTATTCGAGTCCAATATTTATTTATTTATTTATCTATATGCTTGATCGCACGAACTTATGTGTATTAGGGCGATCCCTTAGAAGCTCATTGCGATTAGATTGCATAATTGGAAAATTGTAAAATAGGTTAAAATATGTATTTCTAGCTGTTTGCTAAAGGCCGAAACGCACTGACAGCGGTGAAGGAGCGTGCGGTGTGGCGCGGAGGCGGTACCGCGCCGCGCCGCGCTGCTCTGTGCGGATCGTTTCATATTAGCTCGAACATTACATCCGGTACCGCCTCCGCACCGCGCCGCGCCGCCCCGCCACGTCTCCCTGTGCGTTTGCAGCTTCACTCTAGTTTATTTATTGAAAATGGAAAACAAAAAGCTAAAATAAAAAAGCATATGTGAATACTTAAAGTAGTACCATTGCAATTGCTCAGACCAGACTCTGCCTAATTGCCTATATTAAACAATGAAATCGACTACTGTTGTCTCTTTCTTCTTTAACGGGTACGCCCTTCGTTGGGCTTTTTTTTAATATTACATCGGTGGCAAACAAGCTTACGGCCCACCTGATGGTAAGTGTACACTGTACATGCGCGTCGCCAGCCCTTTAAGAATACGCCCTCCCCAATAACTATTTCTTTACAATTATGTTAAGGCACTGGCTGGTGGTCATTGTGGCACTCCTTAGGGGAGGTCTATGTCCAGCAGTGGACGTCTTTTGGCTGATATGATAACTGGCTGATCACAGAAAATGATGATGATGATGATCACGAAATTCTTGCGCTTGGTTTGCAAGATAATGTGCTGTAAATCATACTGTGACACACCTAGTGTAATAGATTGCCTTTTTAAAATTCCTCGTGGAAGACAACAAAGCATAGTTTTTATTCAAGTAGGTATTATCGAGTTCAACTTACGCCGAACAACGAGTATATTTTTATCAGATTTTCCGCTAACCTTCGGATTATACTTTAGGCAGCCTATTAAGACTTTAGTGGACATTTTAGATTAATTAAATTACATGAAAAATTCGTAGAATTAGGCGTATTTTCCTCATAACGCACGCATGTTTAAAGATAAAAGTCGTTCCCGCATTTGGTTCGTCGGTATGCGGTAAAATGTAATTTACCGAGGGCTTATTGGTTTTCCCATATTTCATTGACAGTATACTGTCAGTTTGGCCCGTCGGTATGCGGTAATATGTAATTTACCGAGAGCTTATCGGTTTTCCCAGATTTCATTGACAGTATACTGTCAGTATTACATTTGCGCAGTAGTTATACTGGGAACAGGAACTACTTATCCGTTTTCACAATTTCATTCACCAGTGTATGGAATGAATTCTTAGAATGGACATCCATATCCATACTACTATTAGAAATGCGAAAGTGTGTCTGTCTGTCTGTCTGTCTGTTACTTCTTCACGCTTAAACCGCTGAACCGATTTAGCCGAAATTTGGTATAGAGATAGTGTGAGTCCCCGGGACGGACGTAACTAATATATTATAGTTTTATCCCCGAAATCATCCCCTAAAGAGGTGAAATGGGGTGGTGAAAGTTTGTATGGGGCTGCGATATAAACGAGTTCCACGCGGACAGAGTCGCGGGCAGAAGCTAGTAGGCTACATTTAATCCTGCAACTTTGTCTGCGTTCTAACTTTGGCGAATTTTCAATGCATTCTATAATATTTGCCGTAGGTACAGTCATTACTCAACAAACACCCGCATTGATCTCTCACCCAATGTTTATACTCAAACTTGCAAAAACGAAATAACACCCACATAGTAACCAATCGAGTCCAAAATTAACTAAATCCACCTACAATACCAATGGAAACTATACCATTACACCATTTACATAGGGTATAAAATAAAACGCAGGATTATTCCTCGATTCTCATTTGTTTTTAATGAGCAATCGACACGTGACGCTGGCGATAGATTACAAAAATCCTTTATTCCAGTAGTGGCTCGTGAATAAAAACTCACGGCGAATTCAACTGTATAGTTATATATTTTAGGCCTACCGTTGACTTTTCCAACGGCATATACATTGTTGATCAAGGGTGGTTCAACAATGCAAGTTCTGTTTTTATTAGCTTGGGCTGTCAATAGTATATTTAGGGTGACAATTGGTACTCGATCAAAATATATTGCTAATTACCTACATATACTATAACTTTCATAAGGTTGCCTTACCTATATTAAGTATTGTTGTGTGGATACTGTGTTGGTTGATGTATTACTTATTAGACTCCTTTCGATAGGAGTAAAAGTCGCGAAAAAACAAGAATTATCAAATGATTAAAAAAAAACTGCTTTTTGTCAAATATTATCTTAGCATATGTCACTTACACGATTAGGTATAATATGAAAAATCCAACGACAAATCAGATTTAAAAATCTATCGAGCCGTTTGGCTGTAGTCAACAGAATTATCTTGTCCACACACATACATACATACGTTCGCTCGAAAAACATAACTCTCCTTCCGAGGCAGTTGGGTAAAAATACTTACTTTAAACTTCGTATGATGGTGAAGTTTTCGTTGATATTTGCAAATAATTACCTGCAACAAAAAAAAATATTTTTATTAATTCATCAAACATTATAAAACATTATTATAATACGGAGACAAAATGTCAAAGTCCATAATGATTCCGACATGAGCCTCCAAAAATACGGTAAAGTTAATTTTTATCTTACTGTCATATTCTAAACCCTAAAGTAAGTACTAATATCAAAGTACAATACAAATATTGTTTATTACTCACTCACCAACAAAACACAGTTAAATTAACAACACAGTCCGAGATACAAACTAAGGTAGACGACAGGCGATCTAATCGGTAAAAAGCTATCTTCCAAACAACCTATGTTACAAACAACACACTTATATGATGCCAAAAGAACTTCAGTATTAAAATAAGAAACTTCTGACATTTGAATAAAAACATATATAAACAATATGATACAGAGAGAAAGAATATAATGGAAACAATAAACCATCTTCGTCTGTAGCCCCCGACAGGACTTGAACCTGCGATGTCTGACCACTAAGCTACAAGGACAGTGACTGAAGATTATATTATTTCTCTCTGTATCATATTGTTTAAAAATATGATCCGGGTAACTTCCTAAAAATAACACGAAATAAAAATATTCAATACAATAAATTTCTTTAAGAAGTAAAATAGTATTTTATGCAATAATTACATAATGTATGCTTTTTCAGTCAAGTACCACATTTAGGCCACGAAGCTTGCTGAGTCGCCTAATTAAGGTACGAGACTTAAAAAGCTAATTATATAACTATTGTATACAATACTTTTTCTACGAGTCAACTGAACTAATTAAACAAACTTGGTATCCATTGGAAATCTAAACCCTGCTGAAACGAAGTAGGCTTTTTCTTTTTTGTGCGTTGTTTTTTTTTACTTTTGACTTTCTCATGACGGCGTTCTATTGGTCAAATACATTTTAGTTCAGTAAAGGCGCCACGTGATTGGTCGAATTTTTTTAGTTGTCTACACAGTTGTAAAATGTTGAGTTGGGGTTGGGACCTCAATAGTAAAAAGTATGTGATTATAGTTTGGTGTATGAAGTCTTAACTCAAACATTAAAGTCGACGAGTATAAACATATATCTTAGCATGTGACTGTCACCACTTTTACAATGACTACGATCATCCTAAGCCCATGACAAAAAAAAAACAATTATCTCAAATAGAGTCTCATTATGCCTTAAGTACCTACAATACAGCAACCGCTCACATTTTGTGTCAACGGTACTCTGACCATCTTCAACTATTAACTAAACTACTTAAGTAAAGTAAGTGAAAATAAGTAAAAGGCAAGTACCGTTAGGTATACGAAACAAGAGGTCACGCGTTTGGCCCTTCGGGACCGGACAAAGTACGAAAGCAACCAGGGGACCGATTTTTGTCTTTCGAGCGCTCGACTCTTTCACTCGAAAACTGACAAAAATTATGAAATGCTATTTTGAAATAGCGAAAATTCGAAAACGAGTAGTATTAACCACTCGTATTCAATTCTATTGGTAGAAAGTAAGTGCCGGCCATTTTGACACTACAAACTTATTTACTTTTATTTGATTTTCGAGCGCTCGAAACTCTAAAATCGGGCCCCAGATGCTGACTTGGTAATGGTGTGTTTTGGAGTTATGGTGATTGTCACCAAAACTCTATAAGTAATTATCTAAAGGAACAGTCCTCTGGAACGGTCTCCCCGTTAAAATCCGTCAGTCTCCGACCAGATTCGCGTTTAAAAGATCTTTACGCAAGTTGTTTGCTAGCAGAGCCGTAAATTCTTAGTGTTTTTGTTCTCTATTTTCGTCTGTATGTATATATATAATAGGTATTTATATGTATGTGTATTTGTATGTATTTTATTTATTTGTATATTGTCGTTATTTATTATGCATGTATATCCATGGTGTATTTATATCTGTAGTTGCACCGCCCACAATTTGTCTACTTTGCCAAAAGGTTGACTGGTTGAGAATGCTCACGGTATTAAGTCCGCCTTTTGTTCGATAAGTTATTTTGTGCAATAAAGATTAAATAAATAAATAAAGTAAGAAAGAAAGGTAAAACATATTTATTCGGTATGAAAAAACGTCTATAGATATAAGATATAACGAAATGGATGCCACTATACATGCTGTTCCCTATAGCATGCTAAAAGCATTGGTTCTTTTCAATCTTTCGCAATGAGTAATAAATTAGCGTCGAGGACGAGATGTTTTTTACCATGCTGTTGTTTTCTAACATCCTCCTAGCGTTATTCCCGTTAATGCCCCTAATGGAGCCCGGGGTCCGCTTTGACACCTAATCCCAGGATTTGGCATAGGCACTAGTTTTACGAAAGCAAATGCCATCTGACCTTCCAACCCAGAGGGAAAACTAGACCTTATTGGGATTAGACCGGTTTCGTCACGATGCTTTCCTTCACCGAAAAGCTAACGGTAAATATTCCGTACATAAGTTCCGAAAAACTCATTGGTACGAGCCGGGATTCGAACCCACGACCGTCGCTTGACAGCTGCATGCCAGAACCAATAGGCTACCGTAGCTCTCCCGTGTCTCCGTGTTTTCTATGCAATTCAAAATATTTATTTCGGACGTGTACGACCACGGTAGTAGTATTTATTTATCTACATAAGTATGTATATTCTCGCCTAGTAAACATAGTACAAGCTATGCTTTAGTTTGGGACTAGGTCGATTCTCCCCACATATTTATTTATGTATTTACAAGAATTTTTGTAGCTGGTTCCCTAATTAAACCTAGCCCTAGCTGACAACATCCCAGCAAGTCAGAAATATTAGTTTCTACAAGAAACGTAAAGCAGAGTTTAGTTGCTGACCAGAAAGCGTTGATTTGAGGTTCTATTGAGCTAAATGTATAATGAACCATTAAAGTCTTATAACACAAATAACACATAATATTATAGTAAAATATTCAAGTTATCTCCGAATATTATTATGACCAGAAAGCATTGATTTGAGGTTCTATTGAGCTAAATGTATGATGAACCATTAAAGTCTTATAACACAAATAACACATAATATTATAAGATATTCAAGTTATCTCCGAATATTATTATGACCAGAAAGCATTGATTTGAGGTTCTATTGAGTTAAATGTATAATGAACCACTAAAGTCTTATTACACAAATAACACATTATATTATAAGATATTCAAGTTATCTTCGAATATTATTAAGTTGCGTATGTCAAGTTATGTCCTTAACCTCGTCTAATGCAAGTGGACACTCAAAGCTTGACAACGACTACAACTTTGATCCTTAATATAACGGGATAAAGTTGAATTTCCAATGAGTATTATTTCTTACAAGTAGGCCTAACGTTTAAGTTAAGTCATTGACATAAATAGAGAAATGACATATGGCTTTTGGTGGCTTACGTAATATTTAGATTTTACTATTATCGGCAATATGTAAGATTGTTATTTTGACACATCCTATAAGGATATTAGTGTGAATTGGCATTGGTCATAGAAATAACAAAAAAGCGGCCAAGTGCGTATCGGACCACGCACAACAAGGGTTCCGTGCCTATTAAAAAGGTATCGTTACTGAAATCTTATGGCACAAGGAAGGCAGTTTTTTAGAAATATCTCCAAAACCTTTGAACCGATCTTGTTCAAAACAATTTTCGCTGATAGAATTTAATAAGCCCTATTTGCATGTTTTTTTTCATATATTTAAAATACACGGTTCAAAATTTAGATGGGGGGGGGACACAATTTTAGTGACTTTCGGGGCGATTATCTCCGACTCTATTCACTTAATCAAAAAATTTGCTGAGAAACCTTATACTTATTTTGAAAGGTCTATCGATTGATGTGCCACACGTGCGCATGCAATGTTTTTTTTTTGAGTTTCTGTATACATGTAAACAGCTTTTTAACCAATACAATATGTTGACCCATTATTCACTTTATGTATATGAAGTAATAATGTTCACACGTAAAAATATACACTTATTTAAAAAAGTGAATATGCCCGGCAGAATCACCCGTCAGACGGGGCGATTACAGCTCGTGCCGCGGCGCCTCGCGCTCCTTGATAAGTCACCGCGCGTAATAGGCCCTGCTTTTTACGAAAGACTACCCGCCAGTCTCAGAAATGAATCAACGGATGATGGTTTTGGACACCGATTAAAAGACTTTTTACTGTCAAAGTCGCTGTATTCAGTAAAGGAATTCACCGAACAAAGACAATATATTTTAGATGCTATTTAAAATTAATATTTTTTATTATTATTATTTGCTTTTCTTTGACTTTATCAAATCTAGGACGCCCTAGAGATAAATTATTTTGGTGTTATCATTATTGCTGTAATTTCCGTTTTTATATTTCTTGTACGTTTTGACATATATGTATTTATAATAATTTATTTGACATGAAATTGATATGTGTTGACATCCCGACATTATGCTAGGAGACCCTAGTTATGCTTATATTTTTTATTTTTCTAGTTCTGACATTTTATTACAATTTTTGACATTACTACGATTAATATTGTTTTAAATTAGTATTTCTGTCTGTCCTTGTTAATTATTATTGTTAGAAATGAAATTATTGAAACTTATTGTATATACCTGACGAGCTTTCTGTGAATTCATTTTATTTATATACAAAGAAAATTTGTTAAATATAATGTAAATTTTCAATAAGCAATAAATGAATCTGAATCTGAATCTGAATCTATAGTGTGCACCCCAAATTTTTTTTTTTGCAATTTCATTACGTAACTAAATAGCGGTTAACAAAATACACCTATCCTCAAAATTTTATTCAAATACACCTTATAGTTTTCGAGTAAAATTCCTGTGACATACGGACGGACAGACATGACGAATCTATAAGGGTTCCGTTTTTTGCCATGTGGCTACGGAACCCTAAAAATAGTACAGTCAGCATTGTATAATTAGTAGCAGTTACCGTAGACAAATATATCGTAACACACTACACATGCTCTTACAGTAATTAAGTCATGTACAGTCACCGGCGTCAATATCTGCCGAAACAAAGCCGGCAAAAATATCTGACACGTCCTTATGGCATTAGACGTAGAGCTATGTTGTGGCAGATCTTATTGCTGGTGACTGTACCTGCCGAAATATTCAGCTAATACTAAATATACCTATATGGCGTTGATCGTACCTTACTATAATTTAGTATCGTTTTACCATCAATCAGTATAGGTATTTTCACGCAGAGGTAACAGACAGACAGACGACAGACACTTTCGCATTTATAATATTAGTATGGATCTGACCTTATCCTATAGCTGGTATAATAGTACTTGAAACATGCCGACAAATCACATTCATAACACTACCTACATCCTTTAACGAAACATGATCGTACGCAATTTTATACTCTTATTTACTCTACGATAAAATTACGTTTAATCCCTTAATCCTAACTCAACAAACCGTCTCACTCTGAAAGCGACTCAACGACGTTGGAGGTAAGGTTTCAATTTAAACTAAAGACGGACGTAGATATGATGTTTGGTTTAATCGGACGTTTCGTAGTAATGCGAAACAAACAGATTTATCTGGAATACAGCGGATGCTGTGTCTATTCATAAGTAGTTATTGCAAGCGCAGGTAACGGGGGTTCGATTCCAGACATCTTGAAATACGAGAAGTTCTAGACATGTAAAATTCGCTACGCGATTTAAGGAATGTATTTGCCTCCTCGTGCTTGTAAGAAATAAAAAAATATCGTAGGTACTATAATATTTTAATAACTACAACTTAGAAAACCTGAAAAACCCCCGACATTTTCATTTCAGAGTCCAATACCTCAAAAACGGCTGAACAGATTTTCATCAAACATGGCTAATAAGAACACCCGGGACAAAATTATCTATGACACATAAAAAACCGCATTCAATTCGGTCCATCCGTTTGGAAGCTACGATACCACAGACAGATACACGGATACACAGACAGACACGTTAAACTTATAACACCCCTCTCTTTGCGTCGGGGGTTAAAAGCAATTTATGAAATGTATTTCGTACAAAAAACCGATGACAGAGACAGCGCTGACCGCCTCTACTTAATTCCCAATTCAAAAATAAATAATTCTTTCTTCATAATCAAAGTTGCCCAGCGTTATACTCCAACAATTACTCCTTTCAACATACGGATTCCATAACCTCAAAAAAACATTTAACACCCTGGCATAAACAAAAAGCAACAGCTTAGCATAAACAGACATTAATATATTAAAATTCTTTCCCACGCGTGCGTACTTCATCCCTTTTCAACTTATGACATCACTGTAAAGTTAAAGAGTGATGGCATTACTAAGTATAGCATGCGTTGTAAGTCATTCATACTAATTTAGTATGTTTAACTCGTTTTTATCATTTATAATCATGCGGGTTTTGGTCGCTTTGGTAATTTTTGAACACTCAACGATAGGGGACTTTAGTGGGGGATGTGACGTCATAATCGTACTAATTTTGGAAGACAAAAATATCATGTCAATATCCTATTTACGGGGATTGGATATTGTTTGTGTTTCGAAACGTGGAACGATATTGATCTAGGAGAAAATGGATATTACTTAATGTTTTTGTTAACTGTGCAGGTTCTCTAATGAATGGGTAAAAAATATTTCCCAAAGTGTCACTTCCCTAATGGTTCAAAACCTCACTAGTTAAATTATTGTTTCGCATTTTATCACTTGCCATTATCTCCTATGGAAAAATATTACTTCGCAGATTATGGTTTGGCAAAGTTTTATATAGTCAAGTTCATATTTGCAATAACATATTAAGGTAACAATATATTATAATACAAACAAGCAGCATGCATACAAGCAAGCCCCAAGTCGGTTTCGCCCTTTTCATCGAGTCTCCAGCGAATCGACGCCACCGATGGCCGTGCGGTGCGCGGGGTGTCTATTTCTGGTGGTTTTTATTGCACATCTTGTTCTAATGAGAGAGAGACGGATAGTGCGAGAAAAATCGAGAGAGCTCGCGGACCGCCGTGTGATGGCCGTACTGAGGGACACAAGTGAACCCTAACCTAACCGACCTAAGACAGAGTTCGCTTATGAAAAGCCATTTTTATCCGCCCTGATGCCTAATGCACGACCCAATTACTGGCCGAAGTCGCAACTTAGGACCGCTTTAGTAATATATAAATTAAAGGATGTTATGTTTTGCATTTGTTTGTCTTTTCATTTTAGTTTGTAGTAAAAATAAAATATTTGCCAAAGGTTAAATTTGAACAAATGTTTTGTTTGGAATACAATATTAGCCCAAACTTAGTGCTTGCTTAATAAACTTTTGTTTTAATAACACTTGACAAAGAAAAATGATGCCAGATGATATTTTGACCAAATGAACAAAATGTGAAAAAAAAATGTGCTATTTGTTCGGTTGGGTTATAATTACTGAAAATTAAACTACTTACTGCCATAAGATTTGTGGGAAGTGAAATTTGGTGAAAAATATTTTGCCGAAACGGCACGATACCAACTGTGCTTATACCCCGAACCCACGAATTTGCATTATCTACAAGACTGCTATTCCATGGACCCCTCTATAGACTTATCGACCTCAGCACCCATATCTAATCAATATAGTTGTCAATCGATGGCAATAAAAATAAAGATAGCTACCCCACCCAATTATTCCTAGGGGACGCAACAGGGGACGGTGGCATTTATTTGGAATGTTGGGAATTGCGTGATACAATAGTTTGCATTTTATAATTGCCCACTACTATATGGATGTATGTGAGAATGTTTAATTGATAGTATTTTCCTATTACATGCATTCACACATTTTGAACACACAAAAGCAATACAAAAACAAATTCTGAACTATAATTTAGCATAAGAATTTAAATAAATATGTTGTGTGCGTCGCAGAGCTTTTTCTAAAAAGTTGAGAAGTTTAATTCGTTCCACTACGTCACGAAAATAGCTATTATCATCTTCATCAGCTAAGACGTCCAGCGCTGGGCTACTTCCCTACAATTGTACCACAATTAATTTACAACTGAGTAATTCAAACCAAGTTTCCATTCGGTTCATTTTCGCTCGTCCCAATGACAATAAAGCATAAAAAAGGTACGGTCCAATTTCGTTCACCGTACATCATATTATTTATTCATATTAAATCGAGTAAACTTAAGGTGGCGGGTGCCGCGGCGCGGTGAGGAGGCGGTACCGGTTGTAATGTTCAAGCCAATATAAAAGGATCCGCACAGAGCGGCGCGGCGCGGCGCGGTGTGCTGTGCGGACCCTTTGGTATTAGTTAGAACCTAGAACACCTCCACTAGAAGCCTAATGTTTCTCAGTTTGTTCGCGACTCGAGTCACCAAGCGTTGGTGTTGTTGCGCTTATTTAATCCGCGGTCGCCCGCCTTTCCGTTCAGTTGCGTCCATGTTAACGACCTGTGCGGAGTGTGCATGACTCTCACAAAAAAAAACAAAATAATAGGATTTTCGCGGCTAATTATGGGCTTTTGGAGTGTGAGGTGGTCCGGAAAGTCGTCAAAGACTTCTAATTACAAAAAAGATGGATTTCGATTCCACAGTTCAGTCAAATTCAATATTTCATTGAAAATATTTATAGCCAGCGGAGGCCATTTTATACTAGCCGGTGCGAATACTGAGGTACAGACACACTATGTCTGTCACTTATCATCACTTTGAAAATGCAATATGCTATTCCTTTCTTACGAAAACACGTCACGACTAGTGATGTCCCGATGATGCTATGATTGTCAATCGACAAACCACGTGCTTTCGTTCGTACCGATTTGAAGAAATGTAACAAAAATACAGATTTCTCGTTTATTTTGGTTTGAGTAGTTATTCTGTAGATTAGAACTTAAATTTAGTTTTATTTATTGTTCGTTATTTAAAGTAAATAGTGTAATATATAATAAGTATTAGTAGTACTAGTAGTAGTAGTTACTTTACTGTTTTAGTAACTTTTTAGAATGCTCTTGGTGAACAGTTGCGTCTAGGTTTCAGGATGGGCCTGATGATAAACTTTGGGAAAGTGCGAGGGTACTCGTAGTTGGTTTGAGATAGATATAGGTTGTGCGGGCTTTTTAGAATCCTCTCGGGGAGCAGTTGGGTCCAGTGCCACAAGATGGGCCTGATGATGAACTTCGAGAAAGTGCGAGGGAACTCAGAGTTGATTTGACACAGATATAGATTGTATGGGCTTTTTAGAATCCTCTTGCTGAGCAGTTAGGTCTAGTGCCACAAGATGGGCCTGATGATGAACTTCGAGAAAGTGTGAGGGAATTAGGAGTTGGTTTGAGATAGATATAGGTTGTGCGGGCTTTTTAGAATCGTCTCGGTGAGCAGTTGGGTCCAATGTCACAAGATGGGCCTGATGATGAACTTCGAGAAAGTGCGAGGGAACTCGGAGTTGGTGTGAGATAGATATACGTTGTGCGGGCTTCTTAGAATCCTCTCAGTGAGCAGTTGTGTCCAGTGTCACAAGATGGGCCTGATGATGAACTTCGAGAAAGTGCGAGGGAACTCGGAGTTGATGTGAGTTAGATATACGTTGTGCAGGCTTCTAAGAATCCTCTCAGTGAGCAGTTGGGCCCAGTGTCACAAAATGGGCTTGATGATGAATTTAGAGAAAGTGCGAGGGAACTCGGAGTTGGTGTGAGATAGATATACGTTGTGCGGGTTTCTTAGAATCCTCTCAGTGAGCAGTTGGGTCCAGTGCCACAAAATGGGCCTGATGATGAACTTCGAGAAAGTGCGAGGGAACTTGGAGTTGGTGTGAGATACGTCACCATCCTAAATAGCCGAATGCCTTTTTCGTATTTTGTTTGTTTTATTTTAAAATGAGAACAATAAATACAACTTTTAAAGGAATAATGAGACTTTACTTATTATCAAACTGCTCCGAAACTTTCCATAAAAAATACTGAAGTGTTTGTAGTTTAATCTTTAGAACCAAAAATACTACATGGTCAGTATTTTTTTAGCACACTTTTAAGTATAGATAGTTTAATTACCATTTTAATATGTACAGTAAGTACCTACCATGATTTATCAGCAAAAAATTACGGTACCAGTTAGGATTCCTAACTTACTGTGTATTAAAATGGTAACAAAACTATCTATACTTTACCTTTACTTGTACCTAAAAAATTAGGATGCATGTACGTGAACATGTCCCATCACTACGCATTCCGCGCGCGAGCGCATCGACCAATCGCAACGCTGTTAGCACCCGCCCTTCCCCTCACCTCTTCCTCATGCTTTGGTGACTCGCGTCGGGAACAAAATTACAAACATTAGGCTTCTAGTGGAGGTGTTCTGTGGTTAGAACATTACAACCGGTACCGCCTCCGCACCGCGCCGCGCCGCCCCGCCTCCGCTGTCAGTGCGTTTCGGCCTTTAGGTCTTATAGTCTGTGAGCACTTAAAATAATTTTCGGGTCTGAGTGACGATCATTCGAGCGCACGAAAATTAGATACAAATACTTAGCTAAATGCGATTGCAGTGTCAACATTGCCGCCAATTATCTAACGATAGAATTCAATAGGAGTGCTCAATTAAATATCACTTTTTTCAATTATCTATTACTTCAACAACAAAAACCACCTACTTAAGACACATAGTATATCTAAGAAAACCAAGAAACGTCTAATCAAAGTATATATCGGGAGTATTGCATTGTACGGGAGTGAGACGTGGACGCTGACGCAAAAGGACAGAGAAAGGCTCGAAGCCTTCGAAATGTGGTGCTGGTGGAGGATGGAAAGAATAAGCTGGACAGAAAGAAAGACAAACGAAGAGGTTTTGACGATGGTAGAAGAGAGCCGATGCTTGCTAAAAACAATAAAAAATAGAAGAGGCAAAATGATCGGACATCTAATACGACACGACAGCTTCTTTTTAAACATTCTGGAGGGCAAGATCGAAGGAAGGAGAGGAAGAGGAAGACCCAGACATATTTCATCATCATCATCATCATATCAGCCGAAAGACGTCCACTGCTGGACATAGACCTCCCCCAAAGAGTGCCAAAGTGACCGATCCCGCGCCACCCGCATCCAGCGGACTCCCGCAACCTTTACCAGGTCATCAGTCCACCTTGTCGGGGGCCTACCCACGCTGCGCCTTCCGGTACGTGGTCGCCACTCGAGAAACTTTCCGCCCCAACGGCCATCGGTTCTACGTGCTATGTGCCCCGCCCACTGCCACTTAAGTTTAGCGATCCGGAGGGCTATATCGGTTACCTTGGTTCTGCTGCGGATAGCCTCATTTCTGATGCGGTCACGCAGAGAAACTCCCAACATGGCCCTCTCCATTGCCCTTTGGGTGACTTTGAGCCTTCTTATGAGGCCCATAGTAAGCGACCACGTTTCAGTGCCATATGTCATCACAGACATACTTACACCAGCCAAATAAAAGAGAAAGTGGCTGTCAAGTCATATGAAGACGTGAAGAGGCTAGCAGAGGACAAATATAGATGGCGGTTGGGGGTCTAAGTTGCACCACGTCCGTAGGAATTACCCACCGCTACCCTACACGTGACCCCTGGGTGGTGCTAAAAGTGCAACAACCTGGCAACCGTACTGTCTTTTCCAAGATCTCACGGTTCTAAATACTGATTTGCCATACGATAAATAAAATAAGTGGCGGTTACTCCACCGACAAGAGCCTAGCTCTTAAATAGATGATGATGATTTCAATACAGAATTTTATCAGCTTTGACAGTTTTCGAGTGAAAGAGTCGAGTGCTTGAAAGTCAATAATTGGCCCTCTGTATGTCCTTACTTTCCTCTCTCTAAAACATTATTTTTCAATATATTCCATCTTCCCAAACTCCAATACCGTTAAAAGCTCACGAACTATACAACTAGGATTATTGTCTATGTCCAATATTGACCCCATTTAAAGCATATGCCAGCTAAACCAAAGTAAGTTTAACTGCGGCCATTAACCGTTGCCCAATTGAACTACAAACATTACACAAGTGTTGGTAATTGCAATGTCACGTGCGTTGCACATTAGGCGATTTAGCCTCAGCTTAATAGTGTTTGTTTTGATTCAATCAACCATTTTTACTAAGAAATCGTTTTCGGTGAATGAAAACATCGTGCGGAAACCGGTCTAATCCCCATGTGCAGAGCGTGCATGGAGGCGGAAGAAACGACTAAACATATTCTACTGGACTGCAAGCAGGTAGAAGTATACAGGAAAAAGCACCTAGGGTCTCCGGACACACTACGGGACGCAGTCAAAAATACAAAGGCACTCACCAACTTCTTGGAGGAGCTGGGGTGGTTAGAGTAGCGCTACCCCATTTCACGCAAAATAGGCACGCTGGATGTCGATTTTAATAAACTAATCCCAATGAGGTCTAGTTTTCCCTCTAAATTGGGAGGTCAGATGGCAGTCGGTTTCGTAAAACTAGTGCCTATGCCAAATCTTGATATTGTGCCGAAGTGGGCCCCGGGAATAACTCTTCGAGGATGGTGATTTACTAAGAAATCGTTGCTAGTCGCAATTCTTCATAAATGGGTTTATTATATATACTCCGACGACGGTGACAAACAAGCACTCGGTCTGCCAGATAATAGGATTTCAGAAGAATCACAGGCGCGCTGCCGACGCTTCATTGCTTTGATTATTCGTTGTTTTGATGCCTATCTCTACATTTCAGCATTTCAGCACATTAGTTCATGTGCCTTTACTGTATGTTTATGTAGTTTTGTACTGAAGGCGGGTTTCAGAGTTATGTAAGGCTGAATAACGTATACAGAGTGTACAAAAGTGTTTTTTTTTCATTTTTATGGAACTTGTCGTCCCAGTTTTTTCTTATAAGAACACGATACCTGTTTTGCCCTTGATCGGTTCACATTCCATTTTTGGTACAACCTGTATGTGGTGAATTGCCAAATAGACACAAACGTTTTAGTGTGAAGCTCAGCATAATTCTTTCTTATAAGAGTTACTTATAACCTAACCAAGCCCCATGACAAAAATTTTTGAAAAAAAACTTTTGAATACATAAGTATTTAAATTGAATGAAACCTTAACTTAACCTAACCATAACATTATACAACGTGTTTTTGGCAATTTCCGTTAATTGGACGGGGGCATAGGTTAGATCAAATAAAGTTAATTTCTCCAAGACAGTAGTATCTTAACTCTTACTGTTCACTATCTATCACTATCAAGATATTGAATATTTTAATTTTAATCAGATTTGCAGATTTAGCCAGTTTAAAGGCGTTTAACTGTGGTGTCACAACAGCTTTTTAAATGTTATAAAGTTCCTATACACTACAAGAAGGTTTACCAAGTGAATTCGTTCGATATTGGGAAAAAACTGCCTCAGAGGTACATTTTTTCTATTAAATGTGACCTTCTTTTCTTGGATTCTTGGACCTTCTGGTCTTGAACCCTTGTACAATAAGACAATAACTGTTAATGATACGTTCCGCGAGTACCCCTCAGATAACAATCAAATTAAGAACGTACCAACAAAAAATTTATTAAATAATAGCGAACAGGAAACTATAATAGTCAGTTTCTGTTATTGTTATTCGGTTCGATAATAACTACATAATTATTAAAAAATACTGTACACACTGGCACCGTCCCACCGCAAGCGGACTATTTCTAAAGCGGATGCAGCGGCGGAAAATGCCGAAAATCTGAAACGCATTCAATATAGAGGCCTCGGCAGAGAGTACAACTTTGTACCATTTGACGTCGAGACTCTCGGTTCGTGGGGTCCCAGTGCGCAAAAGTTACGACTGTTACGAGTATTTGCCGAAATCGCGAAACGTCTGATTGGCGTTATTGGTGACCGAAGAGCTGGCAAATTAAGTTTCATGTGCTCTAAGGCAATAAAGGCATGAATATATGTATACGTATGTATGTAAATTTAATCATGGTTTACCTAGTCAATAAATTCAATTCATTTTAGTTACAATAATTAATTGCGGTTTTACTAGTAAATTGGTTGCATTACTTAGCATATGAGTAAAGGGGAAAAATGATCAATAAAAATCATGTGATCATAATTAAACAAGCGAGCGAAGTAAACGAAGTTCTCTGCTTCAGCTTGGATCAAAATTCTTTCGTATATCCGGCTAACTAGCTGTTCTACTTCACATATCCCATTTTTAAACCGATCCTCGGGATTTTTTGTGAGCAGATTCAAAATGAAAGTTCAGTTGTTGAAAACTAACAAAGAAAAAAATTGTGACTCGCGTTTTCTACAGCTTACTATAATCAGCTCGGCGAACCTTGATCCCTATGACAGTTCATACTAGTGACGGGTCGTGTCGATATATCGCAACTTTTTATAGGCAATGGCGTGACTTGCATTCAGCCACATCGATAAACATGTTTTTAAAATATAATCTACATTACTATAATTATAATGCTTGTTATATTTACAAGTATCCGTGTATTTGTATATGGGGTTGCCAATATTCCGATGCAGAGGTAACATGGTCGGACTGTATAATTTTAATGTGAATTAAAATTTTAGTTATAGCAACACTATCTGATCTGTCACTACGCTAGTACTGTCAGTTCGCTACGCCAGTACGAGTGCTAACGCCTTGTATGCGCCACGTGTTTTGTTGTGTCATCGGAATCCTTTGTTTGTTACTATTGTTGTTTTCTGTTTTTGTTATTGTTGCTGTTTTGTTTTTGTTGGTGTTTCAAAATGCCGAAAAGACTGAGAAAAACTGTACTCAACAGTGAAACGCGGGAGTTTGTTGTACGCTTGCGTGACTATTTTGCTCGCGAACAACAAAATGGCGGACCTTTGTTGCCACTTGACAACGTACGCGACCGTGTTGCTGATGCTTTGGGAATTGGCAAAGCTACCGTTTCCCGAATTACAAAGGAGAAGTTCGGCGAATCGTCGATGGAGGAGAACAAACTATCAACTCCAAAGAAGAAAAAACATAATAGGGCACGACCCGTAACTAACCCCGATGATTTCGACATGGCAGCGATACGAAACCATATTTACGGCTATTATTTTCGAGGTGAACTGCCGACTTGCACAAAATTATTAGCGTCGCTGAAATCGGCTGATTTATTTAAAGGTGGATTCACTTCTCTCAGACAGGTTATAAAAAAATGTGGATTTCGTTATGGGAAGTGTGACAAAAGAAAAGTGATAATGGAGCGGAAAGACATTGGATTGATGAGGTGTGATTTTCTACGACAAATAAAAAACATCGAGAACTGGGACAAGGTGGTTTATCTGGACGAAACGTGGCTCAACGCCAATCACTCAGTCTCCAAAACATGGACAGACGACACAGAGAAATCCTGTACCAAAGCACCAGAAGGCAAGGGCCAGCGTTTGATTATCTGCCACGCTGGCACAGCCAAAGGTTTTGTACCTAACTGCTTGTGGGCCTTCAAATCCGTGAAAACAACTGATTATCACGAAGAGATGAATTTTGAGAATTTCAAGAAATGGTTCACAAAACTATTAGACAATTTAAACGAGCCCCACTACATTTTAATGGACAACGCCCCATACCACTCTGTGCAAATTAATAAAGCGCCTACCGCGAACAACAATAAAGGCGAAATAATAGAGTGGCTGCAAAACAATGGTGTGGCAGCTAATACTCAAATGCTGAAAAAGGAATTAGTTAGATTGTTGAACCTTCATAAACAGCAAACAAAGAAGAAATATTTCTTGGATGAGATGGCAAAATCAAAAGGGCACACCGTGATTCGGCTACCGCCCTACCACTGCCAATATAATGCAATCGAAATGATATGGGCGCAGATCAAAGGTGGGTTGATTTGTATTTATTTTAACATGTTTTTATTTAGGTCACTGGTGACTGTCTAGTCGGCTAGTACTATTTAAAGCTATTTTATTTCACTAGCAAATTGCATTTTTATTTTTATCCATGTGCTTATATCAATTACACACTTTTAACGTACAAAATTATGTACTTATAATGTACTTACCCCGATCTCGCTCTTTGACTTTGCATCATTTTTAATCTAAACCATTATTGTTTCAGGTTGTGCAGCCAGGCTTAACACCACTCCGCCATTCACAGCTAATAAAATGCTTACGTTGCTACAAGAGGCATGTAGTCAAGTGACTCCGGACAATTGGAGGAAAGTGGTTGAAAAGACGAAAAAACTATGCTTAGATGATTGGAATCGAGACGTGCGATACGACAATATAGTAGACCAGCCGTTTTTAATAAACATAGGAGAAAGCAGCTGCAGTTCGGATTCCGAGTCTGAGACGCAATCAGTGACATCATTGTCAGATTCAGATTAATTAATGTATATTAAAAAATCATTAATAAACCGCTTTTGTTTTATTTGAGTAGGTATATACAATAAATTTGTTAAATCTCCTTTATTTTATTATCGCAAACAACTTAAATGATTATAAATCTGACACTAAGAGCGTAGGTACTCTATTGATGTATTTTGTACACTCGTTTCCATTTTCGATATTTGTTTATCGATACTTTTCCGCACTAGTCGATATCTTCCAAACGGAGTAACTTTTGCAGGACGTCAACGTAAAGTCTGATTGAGATAATTTCTTGTAAGTGTTAATAATTATTATAATTCCAACGGGATATTATTGTAATTGCATATATCTGCCTAAAATTAATAAATATCATTTTTAGACACCGCCAATTCGATTATAATATAACGGTGACGCTACTACAAGATTGTGTCGTGGGAATAACTGTCAGTGTCATAGGGATCAAGGTTCGCCGAGCTGATTATAGTTAAATATTTTTTTAATATTTAAGTAATACAGTTATCACCCCGTGTGTTCATATTGCAAGTCAGTCACGCAACATTCCAGCGGCATGATTCAGCATGCAATTCCTAAAGCCGCACTTCCCCCTCGTTAATTCGCTGCATTCGAAAAAACGCACTTACCCCAAAGTTACCCTAAGAATTTGGATAGGGGGTTAAAGAATAAACATAGTTGGGAAAAATATAAAAGGTGCAATGAATATTCTGCCTTATCGTAATGCGAACAAGAGTACAAATTAATAATAATAATTTGTCACGAGTAAGGTTTTGTATTAGCTTTCACACTCGATGATGCATCGCCCTATTAGCATTGATAAGTAAAGATGACATGAAATAAATTCTGTAATTTATCATTATTTATTTATATAATGTTACATAAAAATCTTTTTCTACTCCTGTACTTTTATCTGTCCTTTACATAGTCCCGAACACTAATATAAAGACATATAAAATAAGTCTGCAGAAAAGTCTATACTCTATTCCCCATAACAGTACGGCACAACCGTGCTGTTTTGTCGCCAAAACGATACGCTTAGCAGCCATACGCTTCTAAACCTGGGTATTAGTGATCAACATTAATTTAACAACAAAATACATTAGGTACTACCAACTTAACAAACTACTGAATGTTTTTACTTCAAAGAAATTATTGTATTAAAGGCATTGCTGCCAATTTAAGAAAAACCTTATTCTTAATATGACAGTACTGGCAAGTTTAATTAAGAACAAAACAGACCATAAACAAGAGGTGTCAATGTGTCATGTTTCCAATTTCCCACCAAAGTTCCAGTTCAAAATTAAAAGACGAAATATGATAACTATTCGTTATTAATAACTTCTTAAGATTTGATTCGTGTTTGTGAAGTGAAGAATAATGTGTACGTTCCTTTTAAAATTGACGAAGAAGAAAATAACTGCACCGCTGAAGAAATAGCGTGAGTAGTAATAGAACTAACGGAAAACGAGCAGAAAACTTACTGCCTGAAAAGTCAAATGCTATTTATTTAAAATTAGTCGTAGAAAAATTATTGTATGCAACGGTGTATAACTTGGTCTTAAAACGCTCGTGGCGTCTTTAATTGCGATGCTCGCCAAGGCTCGCATCGCAACTCACGACACTCGCATTTTAAGACCCTACTTATACAACAGTTGCATAAAATACTATAAAAGTAAGGTTTAAAAAAAAAGGTGTCAGTCCACATGCGGGGGCAGAGCAGGGCTGTTATTCGCTACGCGTTAATACGGCTCACCCCGCCGGTCACCCGTCACGAAACTGGGTGCACGACGCTGTATATAATTTCACTTAATCTATTTTGGTTTGATATACCATTGCTTATTATAATGTAACGGATGGTATAATATTGTTTCAGATAATTTTCAAATGATATAAATCATGTAAAAACTTATATAATGATTTAAGGCTATAATTACAATTAGTATAAAAGACATTTAATATAAATGTCACTTGGTATAAAACTTGTTTATCATAATGACTTACTTGACATAATTCGTCAAAGCTATAAATTTCAGAGGATATAAGTGGATTTTACAATAAATAACTTTAGACATAAACAAATCATTAAAAACAATGTTATAATGAATACAAAAATAAATAAACAAGACCTTTTGCACTTTCAACATATAGCATAATCCACCTCAAGGCAGGTCACAGGTAGGTACGACGACGAGTGAAGCGAGGAGGAGTGTTAGGTTGAACTGCGACCATACAGCGCGCGAGCTTAGCGAGTGAAGCGAGCGTGCCGCGGCAGCGGCCGGCGAAACGCCAGAACCGAACATTTTTGTGTTTAAAATACATACATTACATATTACTTACATAAGTACTTACGTATTTACAAAAGTCTACGGCGGAGGGCGGTCCCAGAAACGAAAGCGGGGTTCCGTCAACTTCGTGGCAGACATTGTTATATGATAGTGCAATTATTTTAAAGAATATGCATGTTTGACATTATTTATGTCATAAATGCCTTATATAATAACGTTATTATTTTAAATAATATATATGTTAAACATATTTATGACAAAAATGCGTTATACAAATATAGAATTATGCCACTTACAAATTATGTCATTTTGCCTAATATATCAATTGATTATTAGAGTAAAGCTAAATATAGCAAAAAACCGTTATATCAAACGTTACATTATACTAAATAACTTTATGTCAATGTAATGTATATCAAGTGTATGTTAGATTTTCTGACATTATATGAAACATTACGCACCCCACGAAACTAGACCTCTACCTCCGCTTAGTCACGACGCATCGCGGTGTCAAGATATATTTGTGGGTGAGCGTTAAGGTGAGCTTAAAACCAGTTACAGAATAGGGGGGCAGCACTGTCGTCAAAGCCGATTGGCTTCGGGTTTAAAGCGGTGTCGTGTACCGCGGATACACATACTGGTGGCGCGTATGACGGAAATGCCGATTCGTGCTCTCAGCCAGCCCAGTGGTGCAGCGCTCTGAGATTTTCTCTGCCATGTGTTTGATAAACGACGTCATTTGGGGAGCGAAGACGCCGTCGACCGATGTCACGAGGGGGGTGAAAGTTACGTGTTGCATTTCGCAGGCGTTGGAGTATTTTCGCTGTTTTTCGTTTTCGGCAGATTCGTTTAATAGCGTCCTTTATCGTGAATAGCCGTTTGATTGCACTTTTTAAAGATTTATACAGGGTGTAACAAAAATGGGGGGGGGGGGGGGTTTCAATAAATTATTTGAAAACGGCAAGCATAGCCGAACAGGCACGACTTTATGTCAAACTAACTAAACAACACCGAGCAGCTGTCCAGAACGTTTGGTTTAATCAACAGTGTAAACGTCTGAATGTGGTACCTAATTATATCAACATACGTTGTAATAGTATTACGACGCCGTTTTCGTATTGTTGTAGTACGACATAAACGTGGCTTTCAAAACGAATAACACCTTGCGCTTTAGACTGTGCAATGGCAAGGAGAAAGTGGAAAGTGCCAAAAAGTCGGGAGTCTACAAACTTGCCTGTGATAATTGCAATAAAGTTTATGTGGGACAAACAGGCCGTAGTTTTAGCACAAGGTATAAGGAACATGTTGCGTCGTATCGGCATAATCACCCGGACAAGTCTAATTTCGCAAAACATTTATTGGAGAATAACCATGCGTTATCTGACAATCATTCTTTCAACATCTTGCATGTTTGCGAAAAAGGATTGCGTCTAAGTGTTCTAGAACGATTAGAAATAATTAGGTACAGCAATAGAGGCGTTATTATCAACGAACAATTGAATGTTGCGTCATCACCGTTGTTACGTGTTCTTCCATCTCTTTCACGCATGAACGGTAGTATGGGGGGACAGAATATAAATATGGCGGATGGCTCCGGGCGGGTCATTTGCTCAGTGGACGTGGCGCAAGCAACATCTCCTGCCAGCATCTCCTGATGATGCATCGTAGAGAGGCGAAACACGTGTCGAGGTTTTTGTCATTATTGGTGGTGGTTTGCTGTAATTTTTTGCATGTTTTTACGCAAATAGTTGCATCTTATCTTCACTAATAGACCAGCACGTTTTTTAGCGGAATAGCAAAGAAATATTGTTCTCCTAATATATCATGGACTTCCGCAAAGTAACGCCTGATTCAATAAATTATTTGAAAACGGCAAGCATAGCCGAACAGGCACGACTTTATGTCAAACTAACTAAACAACACCGAGCAGCTGTCCAGAACGTTTGGTTTAATCAACAGTGTAAACGTCTGAATGTGGTACCTAATTATATCAACATACGTTGTAATAGTTCTAGTAGGGCATCTCAGGTGGCTATTAATAGGGCTCGGAAAATATGGCTGAATGAAGAATCACGATCTTGGTTTTCTATCAGGGATAACTTAAAGCTACACCTTAAAGTTTTGTATTCAGAGCTTTCCTTTAAATTGCACAACATTGAATTTGATATTTTAGACCAAAAAGCGAGATATTTTGCCTCTGAGCTTGCGCACCAAATGTATGTGAAACAGACCGATAAACTACATAGGCTTACTAGGTCGGGTTCGGATTTCAACTTAACAGAAAGGCGTGATGCCCTAACGACTCAGCACAGTTTCCACCCTCGTGTAAAAAACCTAACCGGCTTTGAGTTTTTGGAAGATGAGGTCAAACTGTTAGATAAGGGATTAAAGTATAACTTAAGGCCTAAGATGTCTCAAAAAGTTTTGAAAAATGTAGCTGTGGACGCAGAGGTTGCGATAGTTCTTAACAATAATGATATGGATGCAAAGCTCACCGTAGCGAATGCATTAAAAAAGACATGTCCATTGAGGAGGAGTGCGCCTGACTCTGACTGGTTATTGCTGAGGTCTATTCAACAGAAAGTCGATGACAACGATTTAGTGGTGACAAAAGCAGACAAAGGGAATTGCATAGTCATCATGGGTAGGGAACAATATAACCAGAAAGTAATGGATCTTATACAGGATGATGGTTTTTCGGTTTTACGGAAGGACCCAACGCCTGGCTTCCAGAAAGATCTAAGAAATGTTGTCAAGAACTCTATGTTTGTCTTTGAGACCGAGCATCAGAAAAACACGGTCATATCCATGAATCCTCAAGCACCAATACTGTATGGTCTTCCAAAAATTCATAAAGACAATATCCCGATTCGTCCAGTTGTCTCGTATTTGAGTGCACCGACTTATAAATTGGCTAAGAGGTTGAATGGTATCATAAGACAGAAGTCTAATTTTGAACCAAAATACTGTTTAAAGAATAGTTTGGATTTAATCGAAAGGATCAAAGACATCAACATGCCACAAAATGCTATTCTTTTGTCGCTGGATGTGGATAGTTTGTTTACAAATGTACCATATTTGAATACTTTAGACATTCTCAGGGCACTTTTTGAAAAACAGAGGCTGCACCCAGGGGAGGTAGATGAATTAATAGAATTGGCGACAGTCTGTATGCGACAGAATTATTTTAGATTTGGGGGGCAATATTATCTGCAAGGTGATGGTTTGGCAATGGGTTCCCCACTTAGTCCTTTGATGGCAGATATTTTCATGGATCATTTTGAGAACCAACACATTGTGGATAATAATAATATATTATATTATTTTCGGTATGTGGATGATTTGATTATTTGTTGGACGGGTAGTATGAGTCAACTGGATACTTTTGTGAATGAAATCAACAACAAGCATCCTAAAATCAAGTTTAAGAAGGAATTAGAACAGAATAACTCACTGAATTTCTTGGATTTAACGATTACTAAGGTGGATAACAAGCATCAATTCCAAATTTACCGTAAGCCTACGCATACAGATACTGTTATCCCGGCTTCTTCCGCTCATCCATGGCAACATAAGTTAGCTGCTTTTCATTGTTATGCACATAGGTTATTGACAGTGCCTCTTTCTGATATTCATTATAAAATGGAATTAAATAATATATACCACTTAGCAATTTCAAACGGTTACAGCAAGTCTCATGTGGATGGTATTATTAGGAAAAAACGGGCTAGAATGACAAACTATCTTCTGTACGCTGCACGATCTTCGGACCCACCTAAAAAGTACAAAGCAAGCATAACTTATGTTGGCAAGTTGTCTGATAAGATCTACAATATTTTAAAGTCTAACGACATAAACGTGGCTTTCAAAACGAATAACACCTTGCGCTTTAGACTGTGCAATGGCAAGGAGAAAGTGGAAAGTGCCAAAAAGTCGGGAGTCTACAAACTTGCCTGTGATAATTGCAATAAAGTTTATGTGGGACAAACAGGCCGTAGTTTTAGCACAAGGTATAAGGAACATGTTGCGTCGTATCGGCATAATCACCCGGACAAGTCTAATTTCGCAAAACATTTATTGGAGAATAACCATGCGTTATCTGACAATCATTCTTTCAACATCTTGCATGTTTGCGAAAAAGGATTGCGTCTAAGTGTTCTAGAACGATTAGAAATAATTAGGTACAGCAATAGAGGCGTTATTATCAACGAACAATTGAATGTTGCGTCATCACCGTTGTTACGTGTTCTTCCATCTCTTTCACGCATGAACGGTAGTATGGGGGGACAGAATATAAATATGGCGGATGGCTCCGGGCGGGTCATTTGCTCAGTGGACGTGGCGCAAGCAACATCTCCTGCCAGCATCTCCTGATGATGCATCGTAGAGAGGCGAAACACGTGTCGAGGTTTTTGTCATTATTGGTGGTGGTTTGCTGTAATTTTTTGCATGTTTTTACGCAAATAGTTGCATCTTATCTTCACTAATAGACCAGCACGTTTTTTAGCGGAATAGCAAAGAAATATTGTTCTCCTAATATATCATGGACTTCCGCAAAGTAACGCCTGATTCAATAAATTATTTGAAAACGGCAAGCATAGCCGAACAGGCACGACTTTATGTCAAACTAACTAAACAACACCGAGCAGCTGTCCAGAACGTTTGGTTTAATCAACAGTGTAAACGTCTGAATGTGGTACCTAATTATATCAACATACGTTGTAATAGTTCTAGTAGGGCATCTCAGGTGGCTATTAATAGGGCTCGGAAAATATGGCTGAATGAAGAATCACGATCTTGGTTTTCTATCAGGGATAACTTAAAGCTACACCTTAAAGTTTTGTATTCAGAGCTTTCCTTTAAATTGCACAACATTGAATTTGATATTTTAGACCAAAAAGCGAGATATTTTGCCTCTGAGCTTGCGCACCAAATGTATGTGAAACAGACCGATAAACTACATAGGCTTACTAGGTCGGGTTCGGATTTCAACTTAACAGAAAGGCGTGATGCCCTAACGACTCAGCACAGTTTCCACCCTCGTGTAAAAAACCTAACCGGCTTTGAGTTTTTGGAAGATGAGGTCAAACTGTTAGATAAGGGATTAAAGTATAACTTAAGGCCTAAGATGTCTCAAAAAGTTTTGAAAAATGTAGCTGTGGACGCAGAGGTTGCGATAGTTCTTAACAATAATGATATGGATGCAAAGCTCACCGTAGCGAATGCATTAAAAAAGACATGTCCATTGAGGAGGAGTGCGCCTGACTCTGACTGGTTATTGCTGAGGTCTATTCAACAGAAAGTCGATGACAACGATTTAGTGGTGACAAAAGCAGACAAAGGGAATTGCATAGTCATCATGGGTAGGGAACAATATAACCAGAAAGTAATGGATCTTATACAGGATGATGGTTTTTCGGTTTTACGGAAGGACCCAACGCCTGGCTTCCAGAAAGATCTAAGAAATGTTGTCAAGAACTCTATGTTTGTCTTTGAGACCGAGCATCAGAAAAACACGGTCATATCCATGAATCCTCAAGCACCAATACTGTATGGTCTTCCAAAAATTCATAAAGACAATATCCCGATTCGTCCAGTTGTCTCGTATTTGAGTGCACCGACTTATAAATTGGCTAAGAGGTTGAATGGTATCATAAGACAGAAGTCTAATTTTGAACCAAAATACTGTTTAAAGAATAGTTTGGATTTAATCGAAAGGATCAAAGACATCAACATGCCACAAAATGCTATTCTTTTGTCGCTGGATGTGGATAGTTTGTTTACAAATGTACCATATTTGAATACTTTAGACATTCTCAGGGCACTTTTTGAAAAACAGAGGCTGCACCCAGGGGAGGTAGATGAATTAATAGAATTGGCGACAGTCTGTATGCGACAGAATTATTTTAGATTTGGGGGGCAATATTATCTGCAAGGTGATGGTTTGGCAATGGGTTCCCCACTTAGTCCTTTGATGGCAGATATTTTCATGGATCATTTTGAGAACCAACACATTGTGGATAATAATAATATATTATATTATTTTCGGTATGTGGATGATTTGATTATTTGTTGGACGGGTAGTATGAGTCAACTGGATACTTTTGTGAATGAAATCAACAACAAGCATCCTAAAATCAAGTTTAAGAAGGAATTAGAACAGAATAACTCACTGAATTTCTTGGATTTAACGATTACTAAGGTGGATAACAAGCATCAATTCCAAATTTACCGTAAGCCTACGCATACAGATACTGTTATCCCGGCTTCTTCCGCTCATCCATGGCAACATAAGTTAGCTGCTTTTCATTGTTATGCACATAGGTTATTGACAGTGCCTCTTTCTGATATTCATTATAAAATGGAATTAAATAATATATACCACTTAGCAATTTCAAACGGTTACAGCAAGTCTCATGTGGATGGTATTATTAGGAAAAAACGGGCTAGAATGACAAACTATCTTCTGTACGCTGCACGATCTTCGGACCCACCTAAAAAGTACAAAGCAAGCATAACTTATGTTGGCAAGTTGTCTGATAAGATCTACAATATTTTAAAGTCTAACGACATAAACGTGGCTTTCAAAACGAATAACACCTTGCGCTTTAGACTGTGCAATGGCAAGGAGAAAGTGGAAAGTGCCAAAAAGTCGGGAGTCTACAAACTTGCCTGTGATAATTGCAATAAAGTTTATGTGGGACAAACAGGCCGTAGTTTTAGCACAAGGTATAAGGAACATGTTGCGTCGTATCGGCATAATCACCCGGACAAGTCTAATTTCGCAAAACATTTATTGGAGAATAACCATGCGTTATCTGACAATCATTCTTTCAACATCTTGCATGTTTGCGAAAAAGGATTGCGTCTAAGTGTTCTAGAACAATTAGAAATAATTAGGTACAGCAATAGAGGCGTTATTATCAACGAACAATTGAATGTTGCGTCATCACCGTTGTTACGTGTTCTTCCATCTCTTTCACGCATGAACGGTAGTATGGGGGGACAGAATATAAATATGGCGGATGGCTCCGGGCGGGTCACTCCAGTCATCTCTCCGCATTCCGGTTACGGCAGCGGTCGAGTGAGGTCGTGCTTTAGCGGTGCGCTCTTGCCCTATTGTTGTTTTAACCCGAATATCCTCTCCGACTACCTGCTCACTCTTATCGCTCCCCCGCGCGGTGATTATCGCAATTACCACGTGGAAGCATCGGGTGTGTTAGTTAAGACTTTCACAAGTCTCCAGTCGACCCGCGTGTCCCTGCCCCTCTGGAAATCCACGCTCGTAGTGGTCGCAGTCTTTCGGGGCTGTGGGCTAGACACGTCAGTGACTACCCGTTAGTTAAGACTTTCTCAAGTCAGACCCGGGTCTCTGTCCCTTAGAAAGACCACGCTCGCAGTGGCTACACAGTGACGGATCCTAACGGTGCCAACTAAGTCACAGTGTGGGGTGGATACCACCACGAAGCCCAGTAATTCGTACAGTCCGACTCTTCCCTTCGTGTTAGGACACATAGCTGACACTGACACGGCGGACAAGTGGACAAGACTCGACACCGACATCAGGATAGCATTTCGGTTCATATTAGGCGTAGGAAAAGCTTAGCGGCGACCGACCAACCAAGTAGGATGGAGCTGCAAGAAAGGATCACGAGGATGGAGGAAGTCATGCGGGCTATGCAGGCCGAAATCGATCGCCTCGCTGCTGAGAACCGACAGCTCAAGCTGGCTCTCAGCGGCGAGGTCCTTGACTCTGCCCAGGCGGCTCCCATACAACCTCCCCCCCCGACAAATCTCGACTTGCAACTCCAGGCCCGTCCGGCCACTCCGACGGCCACTCTGGCCGCCCAAGCCCCTAAGGCCACCATGGGACCGCCGCCGCCACCGCCGTCGGCGGCAGCAGCGACCCCTTCGCCCCCTACCCAGGCCCCTAAGGCCAAAACGCCCAGTAAGGGCAAAAGTAAACTCGCCAAGGCAGCCGCGTCTGCCCCAGCCAGCCCTCCGGCCCTTCAGGCCCCCCCCGAAGCGGATTTAAGCGTGAGACAATCGCGTTCTCGCTCCCTCCAGAGGCGACCCTCCATGCGAGAGGAACGCACTGTCCCACGCTCCAGCTCTCCCCCCCACCCCCTCCTTCGGTGTCTCTCCACGACCAGACTGACCGACGAACAGACTCGCGACCTCCTCTACTCGAACGAGGAAATGACCATGGACACGACAGTCTGGACCACAGTAGGCAGCAGCCGCAAGGGCAAACGTGCGCTGCCGAAGTCTCCTAGGGCCGATTCGCCGGCGAAGAAAGCCCTTCGGACTCCCGCCGTCCAGGCGCCCTCTGCGCAGGCCCCTCAGGCCAGTAGTGCCATTCTGGCAGCGGACGGCGGGTCTTCGGCCCCCAGCAAGCCAACTCCGGTAGGCAACCCGGACAAGCCGGATTCATGTGTCCTGATCGACACACATAGATACCACACTGCCATGGCCATAGCCAGTCAGCGTGGCATCCGGGTGGTCGGTTCGGAGATTTTGAAACCGCCCTTGGAAGGGATGCGCATCACGGTCCAGGGACCCGAGGACTACCGTGCTCTGACCCGTCTCTTCGACGAGCTGTCGATGGCCTACAACCGGAGGCTGACCGTCGAGGAGAAAAGCTACAGGGCCGTCCTCCGGGGAATCCACAAGGATATCCCGGAGGACGAGGTAGCCGCGGACCTCAAACGCAAGGGGATCGCCGTCAGGGAGGTTCATCGCCTCTACAATAAGCAAGTAGGGAAGTACGATATCGTACTAATAGTCACCGACCCGAACCAGCGCAAAGCCGTCCACTCCCTTAAGGAGGTCCTTAAAATGGCGGTGAGAGTGGAGACTCCCAAAAAGAGGACCCACCTCTCACAGTGCCACAACTGCCAGCGGTTTGGCCACGGCGCCCGTGGCTGCCACTCTCCCCCCCGTTGCGTCAAGTGCGCTGGGGATCACGCGACTCGCGATTGCGAGCGCCCAAAAGGCTGCAAGGACCCGAACGGCATACGGTGCTGCAACTGTTTGGGTCGCAAGCTCCCCCATGGGCATACTGCCAATTATGGGGGATGCCCTTGCCGCCCAAAGAGTCGCGACACCGGGGCAAAGTCGAAATCCTCGCCTCCCTCTGGGCACAAGCAAAGCGCGGGCCGGGGTGCTCCCCATAGCACTCCGCAAAACTTCCCCGCCCTTCCGGCCGTAGGGTTAGGAGCCCCTAGGAACCCGCCGCCTTCAGCGGCCGTAGGTCCCCGCCCGGTGCCTTCTGCACCCCAATCCCAGGCGGGCCCCTCTGTATGGGGACCCGCCGCCAGTCAAGCGGGCCGGCCCGCTTTGGACCCACTCTATGCGTTTATGCAGTTAGTACAGGTACTCCCACCGGAGGTGGCGAGCGGCCTGTCTACCCACATATTCGCATCAGCTACTCGCTATCTCGCCGCACCAAGCGGCAGCCAGGTTAACGGTGCCTATTAGTATGGATAGTACATCCCAGAAGCTTAAACCTGCTTCGATTACCATTGGCATTTATAATGCCAATGGTCTAAGGGGTATGAAGGACCAGGTGATGAACTTCCTTCGCGATCACTCAGTAGATTTACTTCTGGTCCAAGAGACCTTTTATCGTCCCGGCATTAGAGCCTTTCGCGTCCCTGGATACGTTCAGATTAGAGATGATAGGCAAGATGGTAGGCCATTCGGGGGCACGCTCATTTTCTACAAACGTAACTTACATTGCATAAGTCTCAATCCACCGCCCCTGACTAATATGGAAGTGTCGGTCTGTCGCATCTCGATGGAGGGGCACCCCCCAATATCGATTGCGTCAACCTACCTTTCACCTCAACGAGACTTACTTCTGACTGACCTCAACTCTTTAGCCTCCCTAGGTCCTTCGGTCATCGTGGCCGGGGACCTAAATAGTAAGCATATCAGCTGGGGATGCGTAGCATCCAATCCCAACGGCAATCGGCTTCATCACCTTTTGATCGATAGCCTCCCTTTCGATCTCCTCGCTCCCTTAGAGCCGACTCACTTCCCTCATAACGTAGACCACCGACCTGACATACTCGACATAGCTCTACTAAAGAACGTAGCGTTAACTCTGCGTTCTATAGAAGTGCTACACGAACTAGACTCGGATCATAGGCCAGTCCTCTTGAGACTAGGCCCTCACCCCAATAGTACTCCTCGAACCAGGACACTCGTGGACTGGGACAAGGTACAATCAGGTCTCCTACAGACGGACTCCCCCCTGCTTAGAGATATCCCAGACAATATAACTACAACCGAACAGACAGACCAAGCGATCGATTCTTTCACCAACTACCTCAACGCTGTTCGAAGCGAAGCCTCAAGGGAGGTGTCGGCGGAGGACATCCAAAACCGACCTCTACCTACGGAACTGAGAGAGTTGGTGACAAGGAAAAATCGCGCCATACGTACCTATTCAAATCACCCTTCTGCCGAAAATCGGCAAATCCTGAGGGACTTGTCTAACGAGTCCAAACAGAGAATTGCCGAATTTCGGGAGAACTCGTTCAGGGATCTGATGGGGGAGATAACGCCTAGTCACCTGGCTTACTGGAAACTAGCGAGATCTCTCAAATCCGATGCCTGTTGGACCATCCCTCCCTTGGATCGACCGGATCACTCAACCCCCGCGTTCGAGGACAGTGAGAAAGCCGAATGCCTTGCGAGTAGTTTAGAGTCCCAATGTTCGCCCAACCTCCTCAACACCGACGAAGCCCACATTAGTAGGGTCGATTCCGAGGTGGACAGGAGATCGCGTCTCCCCGTAACTTCACCCATTTTACCGGTGTCGGTTAAGGAAGTCAGTGACCTTGTCAGGCGTCTCCGTATTAGGAAGGCTCCGGGTGCGGATGGTCTATCCAATCGCATCCTGAAACTTCTCCCCGAAACCCTCCTCCTCCTTTTGGTCGGCATCTTCAATGCCGCATTGACCAATGCTCACTTTCCAGCCGCGTGGAAATGTGCAACGGTCATAGGGATAGCGAAGCCCGGCAAACCCCGGACCTCGCCTGCCTCTTATAGGCCGATCAGCTTACTTAGCTCCCTTGGAAAGCTATATGAGCGGATCCTTCTCACGAGAATTCTCAGATTTACGGCTGAGAATAACCTCCTCATCGATGAGCAGTTCGGTTTTAGATCCGGACACTCATGCGTCCAACAGGTGCACCGCGTCACGGAGCACGTGTTGGATGGTTTCTCTCGATTCCAGGGGCTCAAGACCGGTGCGATCTTTCTCGACGTAGCGAAAGCCTTCGACAAGGTCTGGCATAACGGGCTTGTATACAAGTTATACCAGCTCGGAATGCCGGACAGACTCGTACTCACAATACGAGATTTTCTCAGTGACCGAAGCTTTCGATACCGACTGGAGGGAACGTATTCGGACCCACACCCCATCCGGGCCGGAGTCCCGCAAGGCTCCGTGCTCTCTCCCACTCTCTACTCGTTATTCACAAACGACATTCCCAGGCACCCTAAGGTGCAACTGGGGTTGTTTGCGGATGACACCGCGCTCTTTACGACTCATTGTAAGTACGCTACTATCCGGCGATACCTCCAAGAGGCAATCTCCGACCTAGGTCGTTGGTTTAATCTTTGGCGTATCGAAGTCAAACCGTAGAAAAGCACTGCAATAGTCTTTCATCCGTCGGACTGCATTAGTACAGAAAGGCGGGTGGCTCCGATCCAGATGTTTGACCGACCCATCCCCTGGGTCAACGAGGCCAAATATCTTGGAGTGACCCTCGACAGGAGACTGACTTTCCGTAGCCACATCCGTAGGGTACGCAACCGCGCGTTGTTCGTGCTAGGAAGGCTAGGGCCGATGATCAACAAGTTTAGTAAAATGTCACTTAGGAATAAGCTGACACTCTACAAGACTTGTGTTCGTCCAATCATGACATATGCAAGTGTAGCATTCGCTCACGTGCCTATGTCATCGCTCAAGCCGCTTCAGGTCATTCAGAATCGTTTTCTCCGAAGGGCGACTGGTGCCCCGTGGTACCAATCGAACCTCAGCCTGCACCACGACATGGAGATTAGCACCATGTATGGTTTCTTTAAGCAGGCTGCCAGACGTTACTTTGATAACGCTCCCCACCATAGGAATCCGTTAGTTAGGAAGGCTGCTGACTACGTCCCCATCCCTCCCCCCTCTGTCGTTACTCGGCGCTCACTGATTAGGGGCCGCACGGTCCGGCGTCCTAGGCACACACTCACGGACCCGGACGACGAAATCACAGCGTCCATCGAAAGATGGAACGCTGCGCTTTCGGCGTCCAACACATCGCGTACACTTCAGCGTTCCCGCCGGCGGGGACGTCCACCGCGAGTCAACACAGACACATACAGTCCGCTTTCGTCCCGGTACCGCCGCATACCGGGTAGAGTCAGTCCGACGCAAGTCGGGCCTAGCTGAGTTTCTTGCTGGACTCTTCTCAGCTAGGCTAGGTTTTAGCGAACCAGCGATAAAACTCCCAGTAGTTCGATACCACTCACACCCCAGATTCGGTTGATACCGTTCAACCAATCTCACTGGAGCGCAAACTCTTAGAGTATTCCAGTGTACAAACTTCCCCGCGTGGTCGTGCCGGAGGCTTCCCCTGGATTTTCCCCAGGCCACCCTCCAACCACGCAGTTCGACCGCTATATTGGGTCCGTCCTATTATAGCAACAGTCAGGTTCAAAAAAAAAAAAAAAAAAAAAAAAGGGCGGGTCATTTGCTCAGTGGACGTGGCGCAAGCAACATCTCCTGCCAGCATCTCCTGATGATGCCTCGTAGAGAGGCGAAACACGTGTCGAGGTTTTTGTCATTATTGGTGGTGGTTTGCTGTAATTTTTTTGCATGTTTTTACGCAAATAGTTGCATCTTATCTTCACTAATAGACCAGCACGTTTTCTAGCGGAATAGCAAAGAAATATTGTTCTCCTAATAAAAATGGGGTGTTAACCGATCAAGGGCATAACAGGTATCGCGTTAAGAAAAACTAAGATATTTTTTTTTCATTTTTATGGAGCGTTGGCCGACTTCACTGGGGCGACCTGCTGCATACAAATGTCAAAAAAAAACGCGCGCCGTCTCATGATAGCCAGCAAGTCTATCAAGAGACGGCCGCGACATACTCTCGATTTCTCTCGCACTATAACCTCTTGTTCTAAGTGTTCTAATAAGAGACAGACGTATAGTGCGAGAAAAATCGAGAGAGCTCGCGCGCCGTCTTGTGGTATCCGTGCTGGGGTCTTCATATAAGTACATATAAATAATTTATGACACTGACAATATAGTCCTGTACAGATATTTATGTCCTTAGAGAATTTGTGGGCTAGATCTTGGAACCAGGTATCATCGTGGATCCCGGATTGGATTATGGTGCTTCCAAATTAGATGCCAATACTTTAAGAGATGTTAACTTTTTATCGAAATAATTTGCTTTGAATAGGAATTAAAAGAAACAATGAGATACTGTGCATTTGACTGATAAGGTGGTCATCACTAACTTATACATCAACATAATTTACTTTAACAAGAATTAAGAAAAAAAAATTGTGTATAAATTTAAGTCAAGGTGGTTATAACTGTCTGTCAACTGAGTGTCCATGTTCAATGTCATAATCAAAAAAATCTTTATTGGAAAATTCTGATAATCTAATTAACAAGCTGTTATTACGTGGCAAAGTCGTTTTACTAATTTTCTCCAATAATTCACATTAAACTTTAAATTAGTTTTATACCTTACATCTACTTCTAAGGACGAGTACTATCTGCTCTGAAAATCAAAATTATTAATTAATGTTATTACCCTAATTATGCATACCTACGATTCAAACTGTTTTATTTTAACTAATTCCGTTAACAAGACTACGCTACACCGAAAACGCTACAAATTGTACAGGTCGATTCACGAAAGCTGGCGCGAGATTTGACAGAATTTCTATGAAAATAGCTGTCACTCAGTAGAAATCTCGCGCCAGCTTTCGTGAATCGACCTGTACGATGTCTGGTAATGATTATACATATTATAATCCATGAATAATCTATACTTACCCATTCCCCAAGTCGGAATGAATTAATTACATACTATAATTATTATAGTATTATAACATTGAACCGCACGCGACGAACCGCGTGCACAATATTACTTCTTATGGTTTTACTCACTGTTTTAGTCAATTAAATTACCTTAAATATTTCCACCTCTGACCATTAAATTATTTCCGCCCAGCTGCCCTTACATTTTACCCTTTTAAAAATACTCATTGACCGTAAACGATTTGACAGCGTTGACAGATTACCCCTAAAAAAAACTTAATTTGACTGTCAAAATCTAAATCAGTCCTTAAATATACTGCCATAGATGTCACTGAGGTGTGTTAAAGTATGCTGTAAAAAAACTGTTATCTGTGGTGCCTTTTAAAAGCGGTAGCGATTTAAACTACGAGTATACGTATCGCCACGAATCTTTATAACCTTAAATCGTAAAACTATAATGAGATGGTAGCTGTCATAGAGGTCAAGATTCGCCGGGATATGTACATTATTATAATATTCATATTTTTTTGATAACGAATGACAATGCTCTTATTGGTGTTTAGAGCATCGTAAGATCGTAACTATGTTATAATTGTTTATACCTGGATAATTATTCACATTTTAGAACAACTATAAATTAATAAATCACCTTTTTTTATTAATTAGTTTGCTGCTTTAGGGCAGTGCCAAAGTTAAAGCTCCTCAAGTGAAATAGAAACGGGCTAGAAATAATAGGTTTCTGAAAATTCAACAAATGATAAGCGGTAAAAAAGTACCCTTGATATTTTATTTTTAATGTAGTGTTTTTACCATATAGCCTAAGAATCGTGAGTTAGGTACTCTCATTTTGTCTGAACTTAATTAGCGTATTGAATAACACTACTTATATTTCTTTTCGCCGCCCTTTATTACTATTTTCAGTAAGAAAACACTCATGATTATTAGTTTGATTAACATAATGACAAAATCCTGCACTGTTAATAACCCTAATATACCTAACTTGAGGGCCTTTTTTTATTAATATAGTCCAATCTCATTGCGACACCCATTATAAAGGTTAAGGTAAGCTAGGAAGCTTGTAACTTGTATAAAAGAGCAGGCTAACACGCTAATCGCTACCGCTACCTCTTATCCCTTATCCCACATCATTTAACCCTCTCCATGCCCGAACCTAACAAAGTGTGAAAGATGTGGGCTTGTTGTGTGTTATTACTTTACTGTTTAAAAGAAAAACGTTATAAAAGTCATGTAACTATGCAATGTTGTTGCCTATTTGTATTAAATTAAAAGTGATTGTTATAGCTTCAGTTAAGACAATGGTTCGAAGTGCTCATTAATTTGTACAAAGATAACTTAAACCCTTACGATGTCGTTTGCGAGCTCTTAAATCATACTTTTTAATTTGTACTTGACGTATTCATGTTGTATTTTAACTAGTGTCTGACCGAAGTTTTGGTTATGGCTAGTTTTGGCCTAAAAACATGCTTCCGGCCAAGGATTCGGTTTAGATACGGCCGAAACATCGACCTTGTCAAAACATGTCATCTCGTACATTCCTGGAAAAGCCCATAGGTCACATAGTCCTTGAAAATATCCTCTAAATGAGAGAAATTGGTAAGTTTGTATAGGAGTACAATTCAGGGCTCTACTTTTTTTATGTAATAGGAGGCAAACGAGCAGACGGATCACCTGATAGTAAGCGATTACCGCCGCCCATGGACACCTGCAACACCAGAGGTGTTGTGAGTGCGTTGCCGGCCTTTAAGAAGGGAGTACGCCCTTTTCTTGAAGGTTTGAAAGTTTTTTTAAATAAAACCAAACCAAAAGAACATCCTATTTTTAAAAGTCGGTTAGAACGCGATTGCATTGAAATACCATTACGGAACATGTGTAAAAATTATATTTAATAATACCTACCCAGTGGCAGCTGCGTCGCAGTCTAAACAAAAATACGTCAATTTGAGAAATGGCCCAAGCGCTTGCATAAACAGCAGCGAAGGCAAATTTCGATTTATTACCTAATTTTGTTCGGAAAAGAAAAGTAAACCTTATGATGTATGGATAAAGGTGGCATTTAGAATCGATTATTGACCCAAATATGAGGTCTTGAAAGTTATCTAGCGATATTTAGATAAGCTATTTCTCAATATAATTTTGTAACTCTATTTGATCTTTATAAGAACGTATTATGATAGCTTTTACAGACGATATTTACTTAAAATACGAGATTTAGAAAGTAATAAAAGAACATTTATATTAGTCATTACTTGTATTCAATGAGCATAAAAGTTTAAAGAGGGGTTGTGTTAATAATCTGTAGGTTAAGACAAGTCACGCACATGTCAAAATTACCAAGATTATTACAACCGATATTTTGGCGGTATTGTTCCAACATGAATACCAGTACGATATTTTCTTATGAAAAAGGGCAATATATGACCAGCTCAAACTCGAGGGGCTATAACACTTTAACAGATGAGTAGAAGTAGTATATATATACGAACACTGCCAGTAGTTAATATGTACTCAACTTTTGCCTTTGACCTGAACTCAAGTAGGTATCTATATATATTAAAAAAAAAAAAAAATTTAAGCTGTTTATTTCACGAAAAAAAAAAACATTACAGATTTGCCCTTATACTTAGCCTAATCTCCATTGTGATAGATTGTATGCTAAGCTTAATTATATATTTTCTTATATTTATATCTTTACATCTTTTTCTTATATTTTTATTTATATCTTTATATCTATATCTTTACTATTTTTATACATATGATATATAATAATATAATGTGTAACTTAAAGATTAAGACAGTGCTTTTTTAACATTAATTTAATCTTGTGCGGCTTGCCCTCTTCTAAGTTATCTATTATGTGTCTAGGAAGACTATTTAGGATTTGTGGCAGATAGCTCGACCAGACTCTTTGTCCATAATAGTTGTTGCTACTTGGTATAATGAAATGTTTACTATTTCTAAGTACTCTAAGGTTATTTGGCCTGTCGTATCTATTCAGACTACTATATATCCGTCCGTATCAGTCTAGACGTTTTAATAAGGTTATTCAGAATGTACTTTGCCACCTGCTGGCAGTGAAAGGTCCATCAGAATTATGATGGATGTAGGTATGTATGTATGTATTTAAATACAGATAAAATAGGTTAAGTCGGTACCTGTTAGGGATCCAGTTAACCTTTGATGTTTAAAAACTATTAGTGGATTGTAACAGTTATTCCGAAAAAAACCTAATAGTTGTATTACAGCTTTAACAATAGCTTGTAAGTAGGTAAATCAGCAGTTTCAGATTGAGAAAATAAAGTTAATTCAGTTTATACTTAATTTAGGTTCAGGTAAACCCCCCACAAAGTGGGCTGATGACTGAAGTCGCGGGAGGACGCTGGATGCGAGTGGCGCGCCGCGGTCACTTTGGCACTCTTTGGGGGAGACGTCCAGCAGGGGACGTCTTAAGTCTGATATAGTTATGATGACTTAATTAAGCAGTCAAAGTAAATATATAAAAAATGTTAATATAATTACACATTAACTGATTCTCTATGCTCTTTCACTACAAAATAGCTTTCATATTTTTTGTGAGCACTCTGACGCTAGGGGTAATTTCACGGTGCAACCATGAACAATTGATTCAAAATGCTCCACGCTTCCATTGGTTAAGCATTGATTGATTGCCGTTGATTGATTAGTAGTTAGTTGATTATGGAATCATGCTGAGTGGAACTAGTTAGTGGAAGCCATTTCGGCGCCGCACCCGCGATTCACAGTGCGTTGTTTTATTTTAGACAATTTATCAACAGGCAAAGGAGGTTTTTGTAACTATGGACATTTTCCCCATAAAATAACAAGGAGTTAAGATTTGTCGACAATTTTTTTTCAGTATCGCGAGCACAGTTATATTATATATAATTTTAGCTGCCCGCGCCACTCCGCCTGCTTAATGTACAGAACGCAGGCAAACCTGTGATATAAAATATAGCCTATAACCATCCAGAAAGTCTATTCTATACGCAGGTCAAAGAATTTGCGAAATAGGATTTGCATGTTCCATGCATGCAACCCATTACATACAAACTTGTAAACTTACAAAGCTACAATCTCACAGAGTTAATCTGTATATTATTAGTGACAACAATGCCAATATCCTAAGAATTTGTAAGAAGCCACCCACCAAATAATTAATTCAACATGAAATATGTCTATTCATTTTCCAATACAAATACTAAGAGCTTGACTAATGACATTGGAACTGTTTGATTACACTCTAATTGCGATATCGAATTAATGACCGAATCAAATTAGCGATTGGCCGCTTCAAGGTTGGGCCGAATTCGCGAATTGATGCGACATCAATTGAAACAGATTGAGTTGAATTAGGATAAATGGAGGTGCGTCCCTCACTTAGGGCTGCCAAATGCTTTGATATAATTTCATTAGTTTACCCTTGTTGTACCAGCTCATCAGTTCTTTGTTATAGTACGGCTCTTCCCAGGTGAACTTTTCGCTTCGAGCCCTTATCTTTCAAACAAAGGCCATTGTCTCTATTATCGCATAGCCGCTAGCTACCGGTAAGCACGCGCCACAACAACATGCATATTGAAAAACAAACGGTATCGTCATAGTATTAAGGTTAAAATTGAATGTCACTGATATTCTTAGATATTACGTTTTGGTAGTGTAGGACGATTGTATTGCTTCGGGCAGTCTATCATCCTACACTACTAAAACGTAACGTTGTTACGAAACTTTGCTTGTACAAAAACAAGAGGTATATATCCAGGTCTGTAATTAGTTTTTGTAGCTTCAGATACCATAGTAAAAAAAATACAGCGAATTTAAGTTTTTCATAATAAACTTGTGTTTGCTGTATTTAGTTTATTTTATAAACTGGAACCATATAAACTAATTACAGATATAGATATACCTCATGTCATTGTATATGCAAAGTTTCTTCACAATCCAACACGTAGTTTTAAAATGAGAACGAAACTCCGTTTGTATGGGAAGGTCAAATTCGGCCGAGCTTACTGCGGACTCTTAAAATACGACTTTAGTACTTGACAGCCCTGGCTAAAGAATGTTTCACTACAAGGCCAATGGCATCTATTAACCGTCGCATATCGCCTGTACGTCACTAACTGTCCAAACAACGTATGTAAGTATGAAACTAGTATTTAGATACGACCTTTTCAACTTGAGACTCGAATCTAGTTTATATGACACGGAAACCTAGTGTTATACTGATGCGACCTTGCTTTATACATAGTTTACTTTAATTGATGTAGGTATGTTTTTTTACCTTCGTCTAAGTGCAGATACAATTTACTGTCTACTGTAGTACATATATTAGGTATACGGTTTCGATTTTTTATTCTTTTTTTTGTAAGCTACAGTAGCTTAGTGGTTCAGCCATGCGACGGTCGTGGGTTCGAATCCCTTCTCGTACCAATGCGTTTTTCGGAACTGTACGGAATGTCATTTGATGTTTACCGTTAGCTATTCGGTGGATAAAAACCATCGAGAGGAAACCTGTGTGAAGAAATTAAGTTACAGTAGACGGTCGGTATCAGCCCAGCGGAATTCTGCGACGGAAAACGGTCGCGGAATTCAGCCTGTGTGTGGAGAGCTTTTCATACCGTGTTCTAAATACACTGATTTGCCATACGATAAATAATAACTGACAGTGTGCGTAAAATCTTTTATTTGCCCTATTACAATAGGTACAACGTTACACGTAGTATAGTTGAACAACTGCCTTACTACACAAGCATAATTATGCAAAACTTTGTTATGTCAAATTCCATGCGCCCATGATACGCAAATATGTCACATAATTCCAAAGGCGTAATACCTACTAAGATGTTATCAACATAAATATTCATCAAAACTTGTTTGATGTATTCGACAGAATCCTAATTAACGTGTAAAACACGCAGACGAGTAGATAAATACCTAATTAAGAAATTAAATATTTATTTTGTGACCTATTGATTCTGGTTATTTATTTCCGTACTTACTCAGCATACTGATTGTCGAAGACGACTACAAGCTTCCTATGTATTATACCGGGTGGAAAGGCACGACGCAAAGGGGGGTTAGTTTAAGTGATGGAGAATCGATTCGTAATGTTTAGATTTTTGTTACGAACAATTAGTAAAAATATTAAAATTAATTAATGTCCTTCTTAGTGACAACCCTACTATTACTACGTACTTATAATTTTATATACGTATTGATTAAGGTCACTGACCCTTGTGTTATTGTTAAAATGTTACTGAACCCAATGAGGGTTGTCACTTGCAGTATTTTGCATTAAAAGTTAACTGCCTATAAATTCAAAACTATTACGAATATGAGCCTAGTTTCTTTCGAGGAAATACAGTACTCAACCTAAACAATCCCCCTTTAGCGGAAAGGATCGTCGTGCCTTTCCACCCGGTATAATCTATGGTTTGAGAATACAAGGAAGAAGTAGTAGCCGCCGAACTGTTAGCAACTCTTTTCAAGCATTTATGGACCAATATTGCAATCAATATTGGTCCATAAATGCTTCATCCATTGGTCCATCAACAATAAATTTACAAAGTTAAGCCCGAAGCCTGAAACCCACTAACGCGTCCTGCGGCGGTCAACAATGAACTTGACATTAACTGACAAGTTTACCATTGACCGCCACCGCAAGGCCGCGTCAGTATGATTCAAGTCAAGCCTTGCTTCTCACAGACTGGCACGGCGTGGCCGCGGCGGTCAATAGCAATTTGTCATTAGCTATCAAATTAATATTGACCGCCACCGCCAGCCGCGTCAGTGTGACTCGGGCTTGATTCAAGCCTAAGATGAAGAATTAGGTTGGGAAAAGCTAGTCCAACAAAATGCCATTATACGCTGTTTTTTGTTCCTCTTTATTATTTGTCTCTAGCTATTTATCAACGCAATGTATCCTCGTATCCATAAAGGGTCAGCAACGCGCTCGTTTGGCATCGTCGTGGTATTGCGACTTATCGTGACATTGTGCTACTTTTAAGTTTTATATATTGATATGTAAGTTAGTCTGCAAGGTATTTGTAGATATGGGCCACGTTGCCTAAGATAAATAAATCATCATCATATCAGCCGAAAGACGTCCACTGCTGGACATAGGCCTCCCCCAAAGAGTGCCACAACGACCGGATCTGCGCCACCCGCATCCGGCGGACTCCCGCAACCTTCATCAGTCCACCTTGTGGGGGGCCTACCTACGCCGCGCCTTCCCGTACGAGGTCGCCACAAGAGAACCTTTCCACCCCAACGGCCATCGGTTCTACGTGCAATGTGACCCGCCCACTGCCACTTAAGTTTAGCGATCCGGAGGGCTATCACGCAGAATAACGTGCCCTTTGGGTGACTTTGACCCTTCTGAGGCCAATAGTAAGCCACCACGATAAATAAATAAATAAATAAAATTGCAAAACCATTATATAGCATTTGGTGTAGCCAATGGATCAGATAGGTACATACCTACGTTTTTTTCAGTAGGTAGCCCTTATTTTTTTCGTAAATAAAGGCAAAGTCACATAATTTCAATAGCAATCTCATTTAGCTATCGCACCGATCTAAGGGCGTGTTTTTAAGCTTCTGTTGTTAATGGGGTGGCTTAGGTTATTAATGATGAAGCATTTAGGGGCCATTTTTTAAGGGCTAATAGGTATGTCTGGGAACCCCATATGTGTGTGAGTTTGGGAATGTTTAATGCGTTGGTGAAGTAAACTAATGTATGAAATAACGTGATTCATAAGTATATCTGTCTATTTTCAAAGCAACGTTGTCAACGCGACTTTCAATCTAGGAACCGAAGGGTTCGAACCTACTCTTGTAATGGAATTTTTAAATAAACTTATGTAGGTCAGGACCACCAATCATCATCATCACACAAAGTTTCATACATATGTATACCATATTGTTGCAGAAATAAGGTCTGTGTACATATTTTTGAGACTTTGTGGAGTAGGTATACATATTAGTGCCCTTGACTGTACGAAATCTCATCTGGTACCCTAGGTATTTAAAAGTAAATTTCCGGTGAGGGAAACCATCGTGAGGAAACCTGTCCAAACCCAACAATTTTTTTTCTCTGGATTCGAAGGTCAGTTGGCACTTAGCAGTCAGTTTGTTTTACGAAAGAAGTTGCGCCTGCGACAAGAATGATGAAACAGAGATATTTTGCTGTCAACTGTACTACATGTATAGCAAACAGCATGGATATACAATGAATGCCATTACGATACCATTGAACCCTTAAAGTTTAAAAACAGCCCTACTGGGAACAATAGCTAACGCCCCCTCGCTACGCTCGGCTAAAAATAACCACGCAGGCGGTCTGTAGGGCAATGGAACGCTAACACTTTATTTTATTCGTTTTGTGGCCACAAACATACATTTTAAGGGAAGGAAGCAAGTGAAATTAAAAGATTAAAACTGCCGACTGCAGTACAGTGTACATCCACATCCATGCATACACTCTAAAAACTTCACACTCCTTCTGCCAAAGTCGAGTATAAACTCTTTTACAAAATCCTAATCATACGCAAGTAAGTATGTCCTTATCAAAGGATGTGCCAAATATTGACAGTATAGCGAACATCGTGGAATGTTATCAGCGTTCCCATGAGCTTGTGTGGGGCAATGTTTGCGCTTTCTTAATGCTGGTGATGCAACCTTGTCGGAGATTACTCAGAGACTACTTTTGGGTTCTATAGAACAATCGCCTAGGATCATCCCGAAATCGCAGGTATTTGTGACCCGAGCCGCAGGCGAGGGTTGTTAATATGCGATAGAGGGCTTTCCTTTTTACTGCCCGTGGTGAGTACACAATTTTACGTCTTCATCTGGCCACAATGCGAGTTTTGCCGTACGCGCAGCGTGCAGTATAACTCATATTATGGCCAGGTGTGACGTAAATAAATATACCTAATCATTCAAGAATAAGTTCCGGGAGTCCGGATGCGGGTGGCGCAGGACCGGTCATTGCGGCACTCTTTGGGGTAGGCCTATCTCCAGTAGTGGACGTCCCGTTTAGTAAATTAGCTTTAGTGCTGCAACGTTTTTGTCGCTGAAAGGTTAAACAGAACAAAATGGAAACAGAAAGCATGAAACAGAGACAACATGATCAGAAGGCAATAATAACTACCTAACAGAAAAGAGTTTCCGGGGTCTTACCACGTAGACTTACAAATGGATCTCCAATTAATGATGGCTCGATTGAGATGATTACCTGAAAATAAAATAATAATCATTAATGATTGTCATTCGACACTCATCCGCGTTGCTATAGCAACTCGAGAGGCACATAACTCTTACATATTTATACATCTACCTACGAGTATGCCGCCTGTTGTGTCCATTATTTATTAACTAATTTTTTTGTAACCTGTTTGTCTCTCTTGTTGTAGTGCAATAAAGAGTATTTATTATTATTATTATTATGCCTAATATACATATAAGTATCATCAGCAGGTTTTCCTGAGGGACTACAGTATGGGGTTCTTCAAAAAAGGTGTGTATAAATTCTTAAAGGGTCGGCAACGCGCATGTAACACCCCTGGAGTTGCAGGCATCCAATAGCCTACGGTAACCACTTACCATCAGCACCATCAGGTGGGCCGTAAGCTTGTTTGCCAGCGACGTGGGATATTTTTTTTTAATTAGTAACCCCTCCCACACCGCACATATACCGCAGAACTCAGTTAGGTTATGGATAGCACCCCTAAATCCGTTAGGAACTCAATTCGTTCTTATCATAAAATACTACTGCTACTCTATAAAAGACTCATTTTTGCATAAGGGCTTTTAATTTTCCTTACAGAAGGCGAGAGAAACAGTATGTGCCACTCAGTAGCGAATTATTTCCATCTTGGGCAACACTTGTTACGCCCAAGATTCAATATACCATGGATCGCAGCTCTGAATTAGTATCGTAAAACGGGGTAAGTAGGGACAAAACTGGCATTCAAACCTCGATAACATGTTATTTTTACATTAGTAAACTGAATTTTGTATATGATAAGTTTTCCGGACGTTTGTATTTTAGTATTTTATGATTTTGGGTTGTTCTATTTCATACCTTTAACGATCACGAAATCCCACGTCACACCGTAGTCCCTCGTAGTTGGGGTGAGATACGATTTCATACAAAGGTGATTTTGGAGGATTTTTGGTTCGATTTTTTTTTATTATGAAGCTCCATTATATTTCGAAGCTTCATTCTTCAGATATAACACACATGTAGTCCTTTAATCTACCAGGCAACATTTCGCAAGTTTAAAGTACGCAGTAAAAACCATAGCTCAAACAGTTTTATCCCCACCTTTACCCCTACCCTACTTGGGGACCTCGGCTTGCCACCATTTCTCATTCTTTATTCTTGCGAGGCAACGAACGCACGAACTAATTCTATTAAAAAATAATTCAAAATATTTAATCATGCCTAAACGCAGTGCACAGGAAAAAAAAGAGTATTATTCTGCTAATATACGGAAATTGCAACAAAAAACTATAAAATAGAGTTATGACAGTGCGGTGCTATCTGATTCATCAGGTTCCGAAGATAAATCAGGTAAGTGCAATTAGTTTCAATAAATAGTTCTACATTGTCGGGCCTCTAATAAATGCATTTAATACCGCACGGGCCGTGAGCCCACGCCTTGTAATTCTAAACCTGGGGGGCGACCGAGAGTCGTCACGAAGGTATCTCATGCTTGGGGGTTGTCCGTGAGTCAACACGATAGCAATGTCTAACAATATTAATCGCTAAGAAATGCATTTCATACCGCGCGGGCCGTGAGCCCACGCCTGGTAATTCTAAACCTGGGGGGCGACCGAGAGTCGTCACGAAGGTATCTCATGCTTGGGGGTTGTCCGTGAGTCAACACGATAGCAATTTCTAACAATATTAATCGCTAAGAAATGCATTTCATACCGCGCGGGCCGTGAGCCCACGCCTGGTAATTCTAAACCTGGGGGGCGACCGAGAGTCGTCACGAAGGTATCTCATGCTTGGGGGTTGACCGTGAGTCAACACGATAGCAATTTCTAACAATATTAATCGCAAGCCCATGCCTTGTAACTAAACCTGGGGGGCGACCGAGAGTCGTGACGAAAGTATCTCATGCTTGAAGGTTGACCGTGAGTCAACACGATAGCAATTTCTAACAATATTAATCGCTAATAAATGCATTTAATACCGCGCGGGCCGTGAGCCCACGTCTTGTAACTAAACCTGGGAGGCGACCGAGAGTCGTCACGAAGGTATCTCGTGCTTGGCGGTTGACCGTGAGTCAACACGATAGCAATTTCTACAACCATTAATCGAGATTAGTATATCCCGTGTTCGCGATGCGGGGCACTAGATACATATATGCATTAAAATGCCTGACGAGTGGTTTTACAATGCATTTCATATCTACCCTCAATTAGAAAAATCAAAATATTATATTTTAATTTATAAACCACGAACAAGTGTATGAGGCAGTGGAAACTTCACTCCCACGTTCAAATGAAGAAAATGCACCTCCCGTGGAGGCCTGTGATGACAAAACGACCCCTGTAATAGATGCCGAGTTACTAACCGCTCTAGGGGACGCCACTGATGATGTCCCAAAATATGGGGAGAAAATTCATCCCAATTTAGCGCAAAGGTGGCTACCTATATTACACAAAGGTATTGATAAAAAGAGTAAAGATAAACTCTTATAAGAGTACCTGTAAATTGCAAATTATTATGGGCGCCGTCCTTAAACGCCGTAATTTCGGCGGCAGTTACAGACATCCAAAGAGGCCGTGACAAGAAAATCGAATCATCTCAACAGCAATTGGGAGTCGGTATAGGTACTAACGATAAAAATCCTATCTAATTGAAGTCGTATTTTAGATAAAACTAGTCATTCCTGGACTAGACGAAGTATTCCTTAAGTCATACAATACGTTGAGAGAGATGATACTCTCTTTGGAAGCAAACTCTCAGAGAAAATTAAAGCTTCCAAATCTACTGAAAAGTAGGCCGACAGCGTCGACCATCATACGGCCACGAGCAGCCTACAACAAGCCACTTGCGACGCCGCGGCAGTAACGCAGGTACATGCCGGTCGCCTTAAAGCTTTTTATAAGTGTTGGCTTAATGTAACGAATAATCGTACTTTATTTATTAGACTGTATACAGAATGGCTTTCCAATTCCTTTTTAGGACATGTTACGCAATCTGTCAAACCTGTAAATACTTTCACATGCCAAGAGCATGATGAAACGAGCTTAGCTGTACAGAACTTAATTAACCTAGGCATTCAGTGAAAGCATCACTGGATGCCAACAGACTAATGATCAGTTTCTATCAAAGATTTTCTGACTCCTAAATCGAATGGTGGCTATAGATTCATACTGAATCTGAAAGGGCTCAATAAATTTGTAACTAAGTCCCATTTTAAAATGGAAGACTAGAACTGCTTCTAAATTAATCCCTAAAAACGGGTTTATGGCTACCATTGACAAGATTCGAGCATAACAATGTTACTTACGAGTTTTGTTCCCTATTAGTCTATGGACTTTCCGTGGCGCCTAGAACCTTCACCAAAATTATGAAAGAAGTCGTAACTTACCTAAAAACAAGGCCTAACTTCTATTATATACCGGGGTGGCATTTTGTGTATTGGAAGGGACCTTAACGAATGTAAACATAATGGGAGGGAGACTCTCCGGTTTCTCGAGTGCCTACGATTTGTGGTAAACTATACCAAAAGCTCGATACAATCCCAAAATTACCAACAATGCTGTAAATTCTTAGGTTTTGTTTACAATTCAATTATCATGTCTATATCCCTTCTTATGCAGGGTATGCGCACTTTTTAAGAGTTCTTACCACTGCATGCCCGACAGCTAGATACAGCTGGTTGTACACGAAGTTGTTAGAAAGATATAAATTCCGAGCTATTCAGGAATACGATGTCTATGATCAAAAGTAAAACTTCCTCGCGAAATTTTACCTGACTTATTTTGGTGGACTAATAATATTATTTGTAACGTCTTGTCTTTTTGGAATCACGAAATTCGATGCAGAAATATCTATAGATCCGTCCCGATCAGGATGAGGTACAGTCTGTGACGGAGTGTGTGCAAACGGAGCATGGGAAGAGCAAGAATTAGCATTCCATATTAATTACTTAGAGCTTGCTCGCTCTTAGGATTAAAATGTTTTGCGCGAAATAAATCAAACTGTGCTCTGTTGTTCCGCATCGACAACACTACCGCGATAAGCTATATTAATCGAATGGGAGACATCCAGTTTCCCCACTTAAATAGCTTACCTAGATCTATTTGGCAGTGGTGTGAAGAACGAGACATATGGTTATTCGATTCGTACATTAACACTAAGAATAATGTAGAAGCAGACAGAGAATCCAGAAGGCTAAATCCTGATATTTAATGAAATTTAAGTATTGCAGCCTTTGAAAGAATAAGTAAACACTTTGGTGTGCCCGAAATCGACCTCTTTGCGTCTCGTACCTCTGCCAAATGTGAAATATATATTTCGTGGAAGCCAGACTCGGACGCTTTTACCGTCGTCGCATTCACTATTAGCTGGTATTTATAATAAATATTTTTAAGCGTTTCCACCACTCGCACTCGTACTAAAGTGTTTACATAAGATTATAAATGACAACGCCACAGGAATAGTAGTATTTCCCTAATGGCCATCCCAACCGTGGTTTCCGCTTTTGTTGAGATTAGTAAAAGTATCTAATCTCATGTTAGCGTCAATTTCAAACAACACTTTACAACAGTACAACGTGTGTTAAATACAAGTTGTGCTGGAAATTTAGCATAGATAATATAGATATTCAATTTCTATAAGGGCTTCATTTCTGCTGTTATTTTATTTCTAACGCACGAATTTAATAAAGGATCGTCGTATGGCTCATTAAATAATCATAGGTCAGCACCCTCGCTCCTACGGGGGAGTAGTATCAGCTCAGATGACCAAAGTAAAGGATTACCGAAAGGTGTTTACAAATTAAAGCCCGTAACTCCTAAATATAGCCATACCTGGGATCCTCAAGTGGTATTAAATCATATAACAACATGGTACCCTAATAGAGAAATTTCATTGGAAAAACTAACAAAGAATCTGGCGATTTTGTTAGCAATATGTCCTGCCCACAGGGTACAAACACTGTCACTTATTAAGTGGAATAATATTAAGTAATGCCCAAATTGTATTAAAGTAATTTTTGATGATATAGTTAAGACTTCAGGTGTAGGTCGTCTACAACCGATTTTGTGCCTTCCATATTTTGAAGATACCTAATAGAAATATTTGCCCGGTGACTGTTATAATGATGTTTTAGGACTGAAAAAGCTCACAACATATTTTGTTGACTTTCAAAAGTCCCCATAAAAATGCATCTGCTCAATCCATTAGCCGGGGTGCATTACGCGAGTGCTTGGCGAAAGCGGTAAAGACATGGCGGCGTTCAGCGCTCACAGCACGCGCCACGCCGCCACGTCAGCTGCACACCGGTCAGGCATTTCTTTAGATGCTATCCGGAAGGCAGCAGGCTGGTCGAGAACATCGAAAACTTTGGCTCATTTCTACCATCGTCAATTAATCGACGAAGGTCAAACATAATTATTGCATTTCATGATTATGATGTTTTACAATTACAAAGGGCAGCAAAACTTTCAACTCTAACCATCTACATGTGTGTTATATCTGAAGAATGAAGCTTCGAAATATAATAGAAGATCAAACGAGCTTCGCAAGCGAAGTTCGATCGATATTATATGAGTAAGCTTCATTCGAAGATATAACTTCCCGCCCGCCCCTATACCCCTAGGAAAGTTTTGTCTCTAAAAAGAATGAGAAATGGTGGCAAGCCGAGGTCCCCAAGTAGGGTAGGGGTAAAGGTGGGGATAAAACTGTTTGAGCTATGGTTTTTACTGCGTACTTTAAACTTGCGAAATGTTGCCTGGTAGATTAAAGGACTACATGTGTGTTATATCTTCGAATGAAGCTTACTCATATAATATCGATCGAACTTCGCTTGCGAAGCTCGTTTGATCTTCTATTTTAAATTGGAATATACATTATTAAATTGGAAAAATACATTATTAAGGTAGCAGTAACCTTAAAATCCCATCTCACCCCCCTTTCATCCAAGTCTCCTCGCAATCCCTACTCACCCCATTTTACGGTAGTGGCCCTTTTATCTAATCAGTCATATTAAACGTACTGATAAAGAGTTTTAATTCTTCATCTAAGCCTCTTGCGTAACAGTGTTTGTGGAAAGTGATAAGAGTTTTAGGCGATTACGTCAGTGCGGTAAAAATGTGTAAAACTCATAGGTAATAACAATGGTCAACATACCTATTAACACAGAAAAATACATTGTGCATTGATTCGAGGTAAGTTGACCAAGAAATTAATTAGGAAGACGTTAACTCTCGGAGGAAGCGAAATTATCTGGAGCCAAGATTATTCTCAGATTTTTTCTTCTTTTTCTCTGAATCACTAAACTTAAGTGGCAGTGGGTGGGGCACATCACACGTAGAATCGATGGACGTTGGGGCGGAAAGGTTCTCGAGTGGCGACCACGTACCGGAAGGTGCAGCGTGCTAGCTAGGCTCCTCACAAGGTGGACTGATGACCTGGTAAAGGTCGCGGGAGTCCGCTGGATGCGGCTGGCACAGGACCGGTCATTGTGGCACTCTTTGGGCTCTGCCTTTGTCCAGCAGTGGACGACTTTTGGCTGATATGATGATGATGATGAAGATATGTTCTTGGTTGAATTGAAGATGAAAATAATGTTCCATTCAAGTTATCGGTGGTCTTCCTAACTTATTGGATCTATGATCAAGAGTTGTTTTATCTGTGTGCAAAGAGTTTCTCCACCTGCTTGCAAAGGTCAGCTGGAAGGCATCCCTTATAGGGATATTCTTTCACCTGTTATTGTGGACAGTAAAATTCTTATATACACAATTACATACCTAATCAAAGATATGGTGATTTTAACATTGGTGTGTATTTTAAAGTGTTTTCCGCACTGTATTATAAACTACTTTTATAACATACCAATGAAAAACCTTGAATTGAGAATGATGCCCACCTGTCCTAAACCTTTTTATCATGGAATATAATTCAAGAAATAAAATCTGACACAATCTGACGCCTTATCAGTCAGCGCGGTTATCAACCTCACAAGCACCTTACAGTACTCGAGATTGAGAAATCTGTAACTGTGTGTGCAACCAACTTAAGGAGTTCAAGTGGGTTACTAAGATTTGCATTAAACTTTGAGTGTAGTACCTACGAGTGACCAGAAATAGTATATTGTGCCACAAGTACGCTAAGCGATGTTTTACGCACGAGAGTAAGAGAAGCCCGACGCCAAAGGAAGGCTTTGATGACTCGAGTTGGTATAATTCTTAGCGTACGTGTCGCACACAATGTTTTTTATCGCATTTGCGAGGAAACAAATACATTTGAAACAAAATGTATACTTATCGCAATAAAAGTACAAAATGTCAATCGTCCATGTTGTTAAATTTGACGTAAGGCGCGTAAGGCAAATACCCTTCGGCTGCGCGTAATATAGGCTATTGTAGCTCTGTATGGTTGCGCATTATGAAGTCCTTTACGAGCCAGAGTGTGATGAAAAATAGTAGTTTTTTTTTAGTATAGCTTCCTAATATGAGTTTCGACATTAGGTATTGTAGGTACATTTACGCAATTGAAGTCACGGACAAAAGTCAGTTCCTACTCGCCTAGTACGTAAATTTATCTTGCAAACTGTAAATCTGAGTCAACATGGCCCCTTATACTGAAACAATGGAGATAATCATTCAACCATTCATTCATTCGTTCACAACAATCGTCCAAGGTAGGCTTAGCGATCAAGTTCACTTATGTAATCCTGTTATTTTAACTTGCTAATTTACGATTATGTTTATTCGTTTTAAATGTTTGTTGGACCAACGCCAATATAGACGCATGTCGATATGAATTCACTTTTAAGCTATAGCTACACTATTTAACATTCCGAGCGGCTACTATTAAACGCCAACTTCTTTCGTCTCAGCGAATTAAAAAGCCATAGCATGCGAGCTCCTTACCTACCCAAACATGTTCTTAAAACCCGGTATGCGCATGATTAACAGCTGCCTGGCATCGTTTTGATCTCAGAGCATATTAGAATAGAGCGGACAAGCCGCCGGCGGCTCGGTCGCACATGTTAGCTCATTGGGCATTCTCCGCCATCAGTTCACCGACCGTTGTCCACCGAGAAAGTTCTGTTTTTTTTTAAAATGCCGAGTTCTGCAATAATTACTTGCAAACAAAGTCTGATCTCTGAGTCGTGTGAGACAAAAGATAAGCGGCATGAATAACTCAAACGAAATATACTTGAGATTATTCGAGTTGGCTGAATTGCATCACAGGTAGTCCATGCGAAGTAAAAGACATCGAAACTTATAAAACTAATATTCAAATAAGTACATAAAAATTACAATGCAAAGAACAATGCGGAAATTAAAATCTGTAAAATGGTTCTAGAAAAATAAAGACGCTGCTTAAAGGTCTCTATAACCAGGCCATAAAATCCAAAAAAAGAGGAACGAGTTAGGCCTGAATTAAGCCTAAACCTAACCTAAACCGCCAACGCAGCCAATGCAGGTTTTAGGCCTCCCACAGACTGGTGCGGCCTGGCCGCGGCGGACAATAGTAAACTTGTCCGCCGCTGTCAAATTTTCTATTGTCCGCCACCGCAGGCCGCGTCAGTGTGTTGTAGGCCTTACACTGGCTGAATAAGTTGGTACAAACTCATCATAGGCAACTTATTAATCAGGTAAACTTGTGCCTTATAAGGGGGTGACTTGGAAATTACCGCTACCTTTGAAACGCCGTTCTGACTAGATTAAGAAACAATAAGGTCTGATTTTCGGATATATGATTCTTGACTGTATGATTGTTTATCAGATTCAATCGATACATGATTGCCTAAAATTTCCTCTATAGAAAAAAATTCCAAAGTTGACTCTTTATTTTCCTTTTTTTACTCAGCCTACTCAAACAATACATTATTTTATGACAGAATCTAATTAATACTATAATATTCTATCTCATCTAAAATCTCACTTAATGAAATATAAATAAAACTTCACTAAGTTAGCTGTTTATCGAAATTTGTCCTAAAAAAGCCATTCCCGAAGAGTGGTGCATCTCTTTTTCTCGTGCGCGGAAGGCATACGCGTGTCTCTGTCAAGGGGGCGTGGTCGACTCAAATCAAGGCATCCCATTAAAGATTTTTTAAATATGCTTGTGGTACTCTTAGAGTTCTTAGTCTACAGTTACTCTGGTTAAAATAGTTACCTACTTTAACCTTAGAGCATTAAACCAACCGGTGTGGCCATTGACAGGCGTTCCCCTCTGCCAAAAATATATGACCAGTGGTCATACACATTGTATGGACTGACGTTTATCTGACGTAGCTATTTTCACGTTACGCATACATTTGACGTTCCCCTCCCCCGCAAAAATCGGCAGACTTTTTATGTATAGAAAATGACTCATAGACGCTCCTGTTGGTTTAATATGGTTTAATGCTCTAAGACTTTAACACTTCTGCGTATTTTATCTGTAGACTCTGTGCCCTCTGTGGTATCGGCATTTTAGTATCGAATGCCTGATTTGATGTGAAACCTAACAAGTTAAGTTTAACATTCCTGAATTTATGAGATAATTATATTTTGATTGGAAATTGTGATAATAGAGAGGATTTGCTAAGATAATTTGCCGTAAATTAACTCTCTGCTTGTGTTATTGCCTGAAAATAATGAAATAGGAGCGTTTAATAATAACCCTATTTAGGTAATATTGGTAGAGGTGGGTGAGATAAAAAGGTGGTCGATCACTTTTAGCCTTAAGTGTCACTAACACGGTCGACACTCTCCATACAAACTTTTTAAACACAGTGGGTTCCGCTTGTAGTATCTGTTGCTATAATTGGAGACTGTATGAAAAACGTTCGAAATTTTGTTTTGTTCGCTGTAAGTATGTTATTTTTTTAGCATCAGATACTAGATCTCGACCTACATATGTTATAAAAAGTTTCATGTTATTCTAGCGTGTGGTTTTAAAATGAGAACTAAACTACGTTTGTATGGAGAGTAGAGCGTGCTGGCACCCTTAACACACAAATATGTAATAAAAAAAAAAAAACGTTTATTCAAATAACTTTCTTACACCTTTAACTTTAACCCCCTTAGGGGATGATTTCGGGGATAAAAACTATCTTATGTCACTCTCCATCCCTTCCCCTATCTCCACTTAAAAAATCACGTCAATTCGTCGCTCCGTTTTGCCATGAAAGACGGACAAACAAACAAACAAACACACACATACACTTTCCCACTTATAATATTAGTATGCAAGTATGGATGTAATAGAGTCTAGAAATAGTAACCCAGTTTTTTGTCACAGTCGTCGATATTCCATTGTAGATGAAACTTGTGTCTTTGACACCGACTGTACGGACTGAAAGATCCCATAATAAATGGAATAATGACAATTTGATATCTCGTAAATTCTTACTCCTCTTTATATAGTCGAATAAAAATAACAAACATCTCACCAATTAATTCTACGCTATTTACATTTACAGAAGAAACAAGCATTCTCGCCAGGCAACATTTTTTAACCAGTTCTTATTTTGTAACTGATTATAATTGGATTCGATTCACGAATCTGAATATTTAGGAATACAAATTTATGATTACGCTCCCTGAAATTATGAAAGTGGCATCGCTGCCTATAAATTTAAAGTTGACAGCGACATATCTCGCAGCTGTCAGCCGCATTGATAAACTTGTGGACCGATCGAATGAATGGATTGAATGAATGATTGATGACTAGCCGTAATCAATTGAAATGATGCATTGTTTTCTAATGTATACGAATGTATACGTTGTAGGTTGTAGTATGCCGTTACTGTTATATTTACGTTTTTTTAGTTCAGTAAAGGGCAAGATACTTTAGAGTTTTATACCACGAACTGTTGCAAACAAGGGTACAGCCTGCCTAATGGTAAGCAGACACCGGAGCCGATGGACGCTAGCGACACCAGAGAGTACCCTTTTTGATTTGACCGTAAGAAACTTTAGACCATTTTTATACGGTGGCAAACAAACGTACGGCATGCCTAACCAGATAATTCTCCAGAGCGTTGCCGACCCTTTATTGATTTGAGGATTACTTGTGTCCACAGCTAGAGATAAATGTAGATACCTTACTCTAAATACTCACCTGTCTCTCGTCCTCTCTTTCACTCGTGCTTACTTTCACTGCCAGTATGTCTAGCACAACTTGCTGCTCAGTCGCTTCGCGCGCGACTGAGCGTCTCTTGTCTCACTCGCACCGTGCAAATTAGAAAAAGGAGGGTAGATCTTTCTCGATTCGCGTCGCGGCGCGGCGTCAATTGTGCTAATCGTAGCCCCGCTGGAACTCGCCTAGCGGGCGCCTACGCCGTAGGCGCTTTCTGCTACATACGGGTAAAACTACGAGATGCGACGAGCGTAGCGCGTAGCGACTCTTGGAAGTGAATGTGAGCGAGCGCACGGGAAAAAAAATACAAACTTAATTTTAATTTAATACATTTGGTTCAAATATACCACAAATCGATTTTTGAAATTGTATTTACTGAATTGATGACATGTTGACATTCCATACGAGCTGTCAAGTCCAAATAAAAAAGTAATTTAATGTAATTTCTTAATTAAAACTACAAGCTCAATACCCATATTAACTAGGAAATATTAATCAAACCAAGTTATTACTCTTAGATCGCGTGTTTACTAACAATTCAGCCCCTCTACATTGAAAAGGTGAAATTGATGCGGTATTCGGTATACCGGTTTTCTTTAATATAGTACAGCTGTGACCAACAACCATACTGCCTACTTGTAAGCTGATACCGTAAGCTATGGACGCTTGCGACTCCAGGGAAGTAATAAGCTCGTTTTTGACCCTTTATTGATTTCAGTTGAAACGAATGAAGTTATCTAATTTAACATAGAAAAGAATTAAACTTGGGCCAGAACCGTTTCGTGCCAATGTTGTCTTCTGTTTTGTATTTTTTGAATTATGTGCATGTATGTATTGTTGTCATGAATAAATGTTATTCTATTCTATTCAGATTTATTTCGTATCTTGAAAACGGTCACATTTTTCAACCAATTCTTGTGAAATTTTGTGAGCAGGGGTCAATAACTATAAAGATTTTCGAAATAAAAAAATGAATACAAAACAGTCCTACGATTTATTATTATGATTTATTATCCTATTTATTATTTCGACCAAATTTGCATTAAGTCATCACAATTGCGTGCCATGTTGCATCGATTTAATATCACAAATGTTCCTACTTTTACGTTATCTCGCTCACTTGCAAGATAAAACGACGTGTGGCATTCTACTTTGGGGTCACGCCACACAGGGCTGTTCTCTACGCGAATGCGCATCACCCGACTCGTCTTTACTAACTATACTAGACCTCTATCTACTCTTAGTTACCACGAATCGCGGCGTCAAGATATGTTTGTGGTTGAGCGTTGAGGTCAGCTTAAAACAAGTTACAGAATAGGTCGGTCGCCAAACCCTCAACCCCTGCGGTGTCTTAGGTCACGTGGCGTTATAGCACATATTTTACTGGCTATGTAGTATTCAGTACGGTTTTTGGCTATGTGAGACAAGCACGCAAGTTAGTAAAGTTATGGTGGTGTGCTGTTACTAAAAGCCAAACGTAAGAGAGGTTCGCATTTAGAAACTCGAAGAGATGATTGGAAAAGCATTTAGGTATTTTAGAAATAACGTTACCCCATCTTGATTAGATTTATTGTAGAGATTATAAATATTATAATAATGCGCAAGAATCATACGAACTATAATAACGTTTACATGGCTCACTTTTCTAGCATACACCCATTCAAAACACCAAATCTAAGCCCAGTGGTTCAATAACTAATCCCAACATATTTTTACAATCACCATTTCAATACAGTTCCTGAAACCTAAATTCGTACCGCATCCATACAAAGTATCACGCGAAAGGAAGTCGGTCTAAAATTTGGTAAGAAGGCAGCTTGTTTCCCGGGGAAGAACAAAGGATAGTTGTATCATGGAAATCATCCCATAAAGGGGTGGAAAAATGGGGGACGAAAGTTTGGAAGGAAAAAATCATATTTCCTTCCGAACCTATACGGAACGAAGTCGCGGGCGGAGGGGAGGCTAGTTCCAAATAAAAAGTATATTCTATGAATAAGATTCCGTGAAATCATAAAATAACCCGCCTTCGCTTTATGATAACATGGGAGCCATGCCAACTTTAGTCATCGATAAATTAGAATCTAGAACAATCTCGAATATTCGCTAAACTAGAAAAGTTGGCAGGATGCACTGGGTCAATGGGAAACTGATGTTGTTAGATATCTGTGTCAGTAATACCATGTAATACTATATTAATCATGATTATACCGGGGTCCCACGGCCTGAATTCTCACAGGTCAGACCGCGCCAGGCCAGACAGGCAGGATAGGAACCATCGCATCCGACGAGGTCTGCGGTGGCCTGTCGTCGCCCGTCCTAACTACGGGAGTCGGTAAGTTCAAAGGCGCGGCGCGGCGCGAGGGCGTCTGTTGCGGCCGGGGTCCCCAGGCCTGCTCAGGTCAGGCCAGACGCGACGGTTCCCATGGCCTGTAGGTCTTGGTGTGGGTTGTGGTCCTGTTGGATGGCGGGCCGGGGGACCCCGCGGCTTGGGCACGGGCACAGGTGTCGACAGGCGTGGCACGATCCGGCCTGGCCTGTGATAACACGTGCCGTGGGACTCCGCCATTAAAAGGCCATGCAGAAAACTAGGATTATACGAGAGTAAATTTTATTTTTGACTCTCTCAGCTGAAGTAAATGAAAATACATAATAACGGATACGCGATCAAAATTACGAGTACATTCATGTCAAGAATATCAAGAATTGAAGCTAATCCCGCTTTAAATCGTCACGAATTTTCTTGCACTGTCAGTCGCTTTCTTAGCGAATTAGAAAGTGACAACAGGTGTTCTGATTGTACCACTTTTATTGGCTCTTCTCAAAGGAATTGGTGCGTACCTGAATGAAATTTCTGTCTTATCGTGACATTATAGATCGATCAATCCTCTTAAAAATGATACAACTTTGACTCGACTCCATTCTCGCTCGTTGATTAAGTAAGTAAGTGAGTCTATCCGCGGCAAAACTTAAGTGGCCTTGCGCGGTGCACATTGCACGTAGAACCGATGGCCGTTGGGGCGGAGAGGTTCTGGAGTGGCGACCACGTACTGGCAGGCGCGGTGTGAGCAGACCACACAAGGTGGACTGATGACCTGGTAAAGATCGCGGGAGTCCGCTGGATGCGGGTGGCGCAGGAATGTAAAATAATAAATGTAAAACATAAATAAAAATGTTTTTATTTATGTTTTTCTTTTTTTATGTATTGAATAATATTGTTTTTTTGTATTTATTAATAATTTTAATTATCCAGCCGAGTGACCGCAGTGGCCGATAGCCGCCATCTTATGTTGATACGTACGAACTCTAACCGGGTGAATGAACTTCGCACCGCGCGCCATTCAGGATTTTTCAAACTTAATTACCTTTTATTACTAAAAACTTAACTAACATTTCTAATATATATTTTTGTACGATTGATTAGAACGTTTTGGATACTGTAAGTGGCCTTCGGCTCTAAGACGGTTAAAAAAACACGTTGTATACTACGATTGACCGATCAATTCACTTCCATTGTCTAACAGTCATGTTCATACTGCCGAGTCCATAAACTTTTACACGACCATGAATCCACTGATGCTAATTAAATGCTAAGGTTCTTGAACTGCCTTTTCATCCACACAACTAAAGGTCTTAACCACCCGGGTATTTCAGCTAAAATACGCCGTTTTCTGAAAGTTCCAGGGTAAGACAGTTACATAAGGAAGTAAGCGATTCGGTTTTTGGAGTGATATAAGACGTTTTGTTAATGCTTAGTTTAAGGTGTGACAATTGATTTATAGTCTGATAACAAAACGAAGATTTGTATGGCAATGATGGTAATAGACGGGGCATTTATGAAGTTTTGATTTTCAGAATAATATAAAAATAGAGGAGGAAAACATCGTGGAAACCGATCTAATCCCACTAATGTCTAGTTTTCCCTGTAGGTTGGAAGGTCAGATGGCTTTCGGAAAACTAGTGCCTGTGAGTGCCAAGGCGGACCCCGGGCACCTGTAGGTCACAAGCGAGAATATCGCTAAGAGGATGATGACTAGGTTATATGAAAATAGATAATTATAGGTACCTATTCAGTATTATTTATGTCCATGTTTAAAATATGAAATAACGAACATTTATTATTCATATTAATCGTATCGACTAAGGCAAATTCAAAATTGCAGTTCTTGCTTACTTGCTTAACTTGCCACTGCAAACAGCCTTAAACCGTATAAAGCCTGCAACACACTGCATGGCGCGGCCTGCGGTGGCGGTCGATATAAAATTTGACAGCTATTGTCAAGTTTACCATTGTTTACCGCAAGCCGCGCCATTGTGTTGCTGGCCTGCAGGAAGCCAACGACATAAATATATTTGCTGACAGTATTGGTGTATACTGCAGGAAAGTTTTAGCATACTTATCGTATGAGTAGATGGTGTAGTTTTAAGATTTAAACTGTGCCATTATTTCTTGTTGAAGTTGTTATGAGTTTAATTTAGTTCCTTTTTAATTTTTTATAAAGTTATGTCTTGTTTCTTGATATGTACTTTGTAACTAAACTAGGTACCACATAAATGATGTGGTGTAAAACTGTTAATTTATGTGTGAATGAATAAAAAATATATAAAAAATATAAAATGTAAATATTATTATTGGAAAAACAGTAAAAAAAACATACTTAAAAAACTATTTGGTAATGTCAATAATAGTCGATCAAAATCCTAGAAAATGTAATAAAGACATGAGAAAACAAGTAAGTAAAACCAAACAGAGCTCGACCAATTTATTCAAATTAATCAATCCCTAACGGCAACGCAAGCAATTAAAAAAACATCTAACGGTCCGAGTGCACCAAAAAACGATTCCGGTGCGTCTTGCACGTAAACATTAAAAAAAAGAACTGACAGCTGTCATGTTGACAGCCGGATTTAGCGCGCGTTTTGACAGCTATTGTCATTGACACTGGCAATTACGTGTTGAGTTCGAATACTGATAAAAAACGGTGTAAAAAGTGGCTCCATTTTGTAACTGTACTTAATCGTTGTCTTAGAAAAAATATGGTATTTATTATAGTTTTTTTTTTCGATTGCGTTGCACCATTTGAAGATTTAGATGCGAAGTAGTCTGGTCGCACTACATTAAAAATAAGGAGGCTATTTAAGCCTGCATCACACTGTGCGGCCTGCGATGGCGGTCAATAGTAAAGGGCATTGGGTAACCTTGTATGAGAAAAATTTACATTTTATTTTTGCACCGTCCGACCTCTTAATACGCATATATATATATAAAAATAAACGCGTTAAACAATATCGGAGCCGAGATGTTTTAGTTTGGTTTACAACTTTTCAATATGACCTGCGGAAACATGTATTGCAAATATCTCGGCTCCGATGCATTTTAGAGTATTACATTTCATAACAAAATATGTTTGTTTAAAAAAGATCTATCATAATATACCAATTAAACGAGTGGCCGCTCATTTAAAAAATATGACAACACATTTACCCAAACCCCTTTGACAGCTAATGACAAGTTTAGGCCTCTCACAGACTGGCGCGGCCTGGCCGCGGCGGACAATAGCCGCCGCTGTCTTTTCTATTGTCCTCCACCGCAGGCCGCGCCAGTGTGATGCGGGCTTTTTGAAGACCGATCTACCTAATACTCTTATTTATAAAAGTTGGTACCAGCAACCATAGATCTTGTATCTCCCTCTTTTCCGCACTTGCTAGTTCAAGCGATAGAGAGAGAAAAAAACGAAGTTCGTCTTCGTTTCGCGATTGCCCCTCGTCTCACTTCTCAACCGACTATCGTGATATTTTGTGACGGTTCAATGTACTTCTATTTTTTTTGTTTTTTAAGACTGGTTTTCTAATCCTCCAGCTCTCAGAGCCGCCATTTGACATAATGTAGTGTCGATTTAGAGCTTTTTTTTATAACTCGGCTAAGAGAAGTTCAGATTTTTTGCCAATGCAACGGACGCACAAACAAAATTAGAGTAGAGCTTTTGCTAATGATGACTGACTGGCCTTGAGTTTTTATTGCATCTATTTCAAGATAGTTAGTCACTGAGGATGAAATTATATTGAATATAGTACATATATATATGTAATATATATACAAATTAGAAAATAGGAGGAGCCACTGTAGCTGAGCGGTATGCGCGACTTTCAATCTTGAGACCGTGGGTTCGAACCCCGGCTATATTACGAGCCGGAATTCGCACCCAACGGGTTTTTGCAAAAAAACGTATATACTTTTTTTATGTTATAGGAGGCAAACGAGCAGACGGATCACCTTATGGTAAGCGATTACCGCCGCCCAGGGACACCTGCAACACCAGAGGTGTTGTGAGTGCGTTGCCGGCTTTTAAAGATGGAGCTCTGGGAACCTTACTCACCATCAGGAACACAACACTACAATACCTACGGAATAAGCAGCAGTGCTATTAGGGCTGTGGTCTTCTGTAAGGCGGATGTACTCCCCCAGTCGGGCTGCTCCAGATTCAAGCGTGATGACATTACGCTGTGCCCTACCTCTCTCAGAATGAAATACTTAAGAAATGATTAATGTTTTATGTAATTGTTGTAACCTTTTTCCTGGCCGGTAGTTGATAAATATGTCAGTATTTATTGACACACCCGTGTGGTGTCGGGTTAGAATTTCACCACCCCCTTTCTTCCCGTGGGTGTCGTAAAAGTCGACTAAGGGACCAGGGTTGAAGTGTGTTGTGGGCAATGGGCTGGCAACCTATTGTCGATATTTTATACCCACATTTATGCTAAAAGTGGCGCTGGAACATACGTATCATGTGCTCTGCCTACCCCTTTTGGGAATAAAGGCGTGAATGTATGTATGTATGAATGTATGTTATTGACATTAAGATACATGTTTAACTGTCTGTATGCAGGCGATATAACGCCTCCACCTGGACAAGGGTTAACAGTGGTTTTTCGGTAAAGAAAGACGTGTCGATACAGGTCTAGTTTTCCCTTTGATTTAGAGGGTTCTATGGCAGTCGCTTTCGTAAAACTTATTGGATTGAGTGCTAAAGTGCCCCGGGCTCCTTTGGGCATAACCGGGAATAACGCTAGGAGAATGATGTCACCACATCGAATTCTCAAATCAATCGAGTGTCGACAAGAACCGCTAGCGAAAACTAGTACCCATTCATCGACATGCATTTTCGTACTCATTACATAATGTGGGTCAAAAGTTACATAAGTAAAGCCTAGTCAAGCCCTTTTAAAGCCGTGTCAAAGACAAATACGTAAAATCTGGCTTCTAAAGTTAAACGATTTAAATTGCTTCAATTATTGAGGGACATAATTCCTTTTACTAGAGAGTGAGTTATTTATTCCATAACATAACCTCAATCTCTAAATATGGCTGAACATAATGATCTTTTTTTTGCTTCTGTAGCCTTTTACGGTTGCTACTGATTAAGATACGACAACGAAAATTACAGTAGTCGAGTAATAAATGTTTTTAGTATTATGTTATTATTTAAAGCACCGGGTAGACCCGAGACAAGGTGGACTGAAAACCGGTTAAAGGTCGCGGGAGTCCGCTGGACGCGGGTGGCGCAGGACCGGTCAGTGTGGCACTCTTTGGGGGAGGCATGTCAAGCAGTGGACGTCCTTCGGCTGATTTAATGATAATGATGATGATTTAAAACGCATGCTCACTTAGTGAAGCGCAACAATTATGACAATAAATTAGACATATAAAAACCTAGCACAGTATTTATACTTTCATTGTCTGCCTGTTGCCCGTTAAGGCAGCTTAATTTTATTATTTGTGGCTACTAGGTAAAAACTATGCAAGAAACGTGCAACAGAGGCCTGCTAGCGTGACGCAATTTCATACATGTTCAGGCGAGGGATGTACGATTACATAGTGGACCACCTTCAATAAGATTTTTAAATGTGATCTTACCTGAACTGTGTGAGATGGCAGCTACCAGCAGGAACGCCAGACATAAAGACAACCTTAATTCCATAGTGACACGAACTATTTTCAGTCAACACTTAAAAATAACCACACTACTAGGCACTGGTTTGGTAAAACTTCCAAAAATTCACTGACACTTCACTTAAGGCACTTCCCTCGTAGGCACTTATCAGTCGATTCTGTAAAAAAAAACAATTATTAGTCTATGATTAAAATGAAAATCTACATAATTAAAAAAACCATTCATAACAATGTGTTCCGTTCCGTCCCAATACTAAACTGTGCATTTTGTGTTCTTGTTGGATTCTTTCTTAAAAGATTAATAGCGTTATTGATGAACACTCAACAGTCGTTAGAATGCCCAGATAGAATAGATAGTCTTTCTATTCCTTTCTCCGCTACCCAAAGGTTGTCTGGAAGAGATTTCTCTTTAGCGATAAGCCTGCCTGTTGTTTTTACCTCTACTGTCTCCCTGTGTAGGTATCTGTGTTTTCTTTTATAACTGCTCTATATAGGTATGTGTGAGGTGTGCAATAAGGAGTATTTGTATTGTAAGTATAACTAGGATAATATACAAAGTCCCTGCGCGACCGAGCTCTGCTCGGATGAAAACTGCGAAAATACGGAGAAAACGAATTTAGCGAGACCTAGCTAAATCGATTTCTCGCCCCCGTAAACCCCTATATTCCGAATTTCATTGAAATCGTTAGAGCCGTTATTGCAAATATATATTTGCAATATACGTACAGATGAATAGCTAGGATAATATGTAAAGATGGTTGCCGTATTATTATTTATCGACTCGCAAATTAACGCTGAAGTGGTCACTCTCTAATGACAATTTTAACAAGTTAGTAAAGGCCTTTCGCGTCGCTATCGGGATATCTTACACTCATACAAAATCCTTTGGAAAGTCTCCTAAGTCCATTTACATCCTTATGTACCTTTATAACCCCTTTATGGCGTCTGCCCCAATAAAGCAAAGTCATAAAACAAGTCATTTCGCGAAAGTCTGGTCACTTGGAAGTGCTTTTTACATCTTATCTGCACCATTAAAGAGGTACAACATAAAAAGAAATAGGTACGGAGCAGTTTTCAGTTGTTTCATTTTATTGATTGGATATAATAGCACATTACTGACCTAGAGCGGTAAAACGACAAAGCACTCAGGTATTTCACGCCCTCGCCGAAGCTAAAGGTAATTGTGCGGAGGCCTTTGGTGACTACAATTTTTCCGTCTGCCGGCCAGGAAGCGGGATTTTCCGTAGCGCGGTAATCATATGTATCTCAGATACCAGCGAACTGAGATTTTTTTGTTATATAATGGTTGTGAGTAATGTTATATTCCTTGGCTTTCCAGATACGATATATGAACAGGAAACATATTTAGAAACATGGTTGGAAACCGTGCCTTATCTTCTAGACGTGAGCAGTTGACCTATTAGACTATCGCTTAGGACCCAAGTCTTAGGTACTAAAATGATATTAGGTCACTCTTACAATAACTAGGTTGGAATGTGTTATGTTCTTTTATCTATTTTATGGCATTACGGTTTGGTTCTAAAGGTCGGTGAATTATAGTTCAAACTATTCAGTTTAATGCTTCATTATAATTTATAACAGAAGTTCGGAACGCAGTACTACTTAACACATTAAAGTCAGATGCGAAACCTAGGTTAGTGCAATGCTCGAAGGCTGAATTCCGCGAACGAATTCCGCTGGGTGGATTCGGACCTTAGCTACTCCATAAAAAATACCACAGACCGCGGCGGAATTTATTCGCCTCTGCTGTGGTGGCGGTCAAGTTAATGTTAAGCAGTTTTATGTTTCTAATCGATAGATAAAAAAAAATGTAAATCAATTTAGAATTATTGCTGTCTCACTCCAAGAAGACGATTCAATATACATTGAAGTCGCGGTAGTCACTCCAAGAAGCTGTTAATTTTAGTCGCAGTAGGTACAAGTGCAGAACATTGTCAGAAAAATAAAAATAATCTTTCCTTTTTTTTATAGCGAAGTTCAACAGTTCAAGCCTCGGTGTCGCAGGTCAGTCCCAACGATTTCGGTCAGGAAAATAATACAAAAAGAGGGCCAAAGACTTTGTATCCGGGTGAACACTGTCAAATAAAGGGTTAAGAAATTCCCTATAGGGAACATTGAGTCAGACATTTTGGTTCGGACAATGTTATAAAATTACTACTACACAACAAATGAGTATTTGTTAGGCTGTAATTAAGGAAATAGAACCACGTTCGTCCATTTATTACTGCTTAAATATGTATGCCTAACGGCTCAGCGTAGTGACTCTAAAAACTATTATTTAAGATCCTAAGTACCCATGTTGTACAAATAAATCATTTCTTTTTCATTTCAAAATGACTGAGAGCTTTCCACATAGGAACATTTGCATTTGTGGATATTTTCTTCTGCTCATTACCCGACACTTTCTCTGAGCTTCGTCATTATCGTCATTGGCATTTTTACATCTATGATAAGATGATTTAAGCAGCGTCTATGACGCGGTGGTTTTTCTGAGCTTACTGTGGTAGCAATAAGACTAACATTACTCTTACTACCGTTACCTCAATCCAAATATGATTTATGAATGCATAATCACTTTAAAACGAACGTTGAGACATGGGCGGTCGATCGAACGCTATCAATACAGGCCACTCAAATCGTCTTTTAATAGACCGTCCAGGAAACATGTACTTATCTGTTATAAATAGCATAGATTTATTGGTACAGCTTCCTTCCGAGTGCTTTGAAGTTGATACATTCTTGTTAAAGGATATGGGGTTGTTTATACTAAGAAAGGTCAGACGAAGCAGAGAGTTTTACCGGATCGTGTTAGAGTGTATTTATGGTATGAAAAGTGATTTTTGAACGAGAGAGCGAAGGCGAACGAAGTTTCTCCGTCTCAGTTTGGGCCAAAAATCTTTCGTATCTCCGGATGTCTCGCTGTTCTCCTTTACAAGTCGCATTTCTCAAATTTTGTGAGCATGTTTGGATGTTTGTTACTCAATCCCGCTTAACGATCCAACCGATTTGGATGAAATTTAGCACGAAGAGAGTTTATAGCCTGCATTAAAATATAGTATAGTTTAATTCCGCGTCCACGCAGATGAAGTCGCGGGCGGAAGCTAGTTATATATATTTTATGTACATTCATATTTAATTTTGACACACAATTACTGAGTTGACCAAAAAACATGTGATAATCGATCTGCTTACAAAATTTCATGAGAATCGGTTGAGAAATGCTACCTGTAGAGGAACAGCCAGGCAAACAGTATACGAAAGCTTTGCCAAAGTTGAAACGAATGAACTTAGTTCGCTCCGCTTGCTCGCTCAACTACATTCAAAATATAGAGGTATATTCGTTCTTTAGCGGAAGCCAACAATATAAAAAAAACCGGCCAAGTGCGAGTCAGACTCGCGCACGAAGGGTTCCGTACCATTATCTATAAAAACAGTTTAAAAAAACGTTTGTTGTATGGGAGCCCGTCTTAAATATTTATTTTATTTTGTTTTTTATTATTTCTTGTTATAGCGGCAACAGATATACATAATCTGTGCAAATTTCAACTGTATAGCTGTCACGGTTCTTGAGTTACAGCCTGGCGACAGACAGACAGACGCACAGCGAAGTCTTAGGGGTCCCGTTTTTACCCTTTGGGTACGGGAGCCTAAAAAACACAAATCATTCGATTTATTGAGGTCTTGCGGATTAGTGACTCCAATTATAAACAATTCAACCAGTGACCTTATTGCACAATGGATTTAACGAATGATTGGAGGCCTTGATGTATTTGTAATCACCATAATGTAGGTACATAAAGGTGCGTCAATATTTGAGCAGAGCATGTGTTGTGACCCATTTATGGACAGTTTCAGCGGATAATTGTGAGCCTTTATTTTGATTGCGTCGCATTCTATTATTGTGTCGCGTTCATATACTATGTGTATGCGCATGAACCAACATGTTTCACATATCATTCGCATACGTCAAAATGCATTCCTTAATTTGGCCACTGGCTAATTCGATTAATCTCTTCCATATCCCAGTCGCATTTAAATATGTTTCGCACGTGGAAGCGAGCGCACGAATCGCATAAGTATTCTAATGTGGTTGGGATCTAAACCGGAGACTGAACAAAACTTGCACTTGTTTTGACTTTTAGGCAACTTAATTCGTAGGATATCAGCAGGCTATCAGCGTAGATGGATTTAATAGATAGATACCTGCGTTTACCGCATAGAAGGTATCTATGGAATCGCAGCGTTTAACGCACAAAACAACCGCGGGCCTAATAGATGGAGTCAAACTCGCGGGTAAAATACAACTTTGCACCCTTGTATAACAAATAACCATTTCTCGCCTCGCCTCGCCTCGTCTCATATCGCCTTGCCGGTGGAAAATCACATTAAGACATTCTTTATCTGGAATTGTTAAGGCTCTTACAGGTTTTGAAGATTTTAATTTAAAACTGAAGGAATCGACCGACATACGTGGCTTGTCTAGTGTACATACAAGTGGTACATAAGTACGCTTGTGTACATAGTATGATGTCAGGGCCTCCTGCTATTTGTTAGGACAATAAAACCAAGGGCGAGATAAAACTAGATATAGATATACATACACCTATAGCTTAAGGCCTCCACCCACCGGACGCGTGTGCCGCGCGTGTGCCCCGCGTGTGCTGCGTGTGTCGGGCGCGTATGAAGCGGTATATTCACACCGGAAGCGGGCGGCGTATAGCAACGCGTGTGCAGCGCGGCTGCTGCGCGTGTGCTGCGCGTGTGCTGCGCGTGTGCTGCGCGTGTGCTGCGCGTGTGCCGCGCGGGCCCGCGCGGGCCCGCGCGTCATATCTCTCTCACTACCAACACATTTAACATGTATCTTACTATCTCCATCACGCTGCCTCGCGTGTGACGCGCGTGTGCAGCGCGGCTGCTGCGCGTGTGCTGCGCGTGTGCTGCGCGTGTGCCGCGCTGCCGAGTTGTATCTTTAGCGCCGCGCGCCTTCGAAACGCGTTCGATGTGTGTTTGAATTGTAGTTTCAATGCTTTACAACTTGCGCGTGTGCCGCGCAGCACACGCGCCGCGCACGACACGCGTCCGGTGGGTGGAGGCCTTTAGCAGTTATGTGATTTTTAACGATTGTGGTTGGCCCAGGCCTCGTATCATGCTGGCGGCGCAAGCGTTCCCGTGGCTTCGCCAAAGGGCAGCGCGTAGAACACCGTGGGGTTTTAGACGGTAGTCCGGGCGGTTCCCGGAAGTCCGTCATACCCGTCGTGGTTCCCCAGCCAGGCGGAATGCGTAAAAGCATTTCCCCACGAAAAAAAATGCCCCGTATCATGGTCGGCCTTATAACGCGATCAGTGATAGAGCGTCCGTCACTGGCTGACACCGTTAAGGCGCCGTAGGTTCAGCGAAGTTAAGCGAACAGTGTTTTTGAAACAATATAATGCGTCTGTTTATAGTAATATGGTTTAAAGGAAATACGAATAGTAATCTTGAGGCTTTTCTGCAGGGAAATCAGTGTTTAGAAACATGATTAAGCATTTTTCGCTCTATAGAAAAAAATCACGAACATAGGTCTAAAAGGGTCTAAAGTACACTTAAAATATTTGTTACAAATGACGAACAAAAGCTAAAAATATTAAAATGGCTTCTAAAAATCGGCAATATCATGTTTGAGGGAAATCAGTGTTTATTTTTTATTTATTTAAACGGCCAAAAAATTAAAATTAAAAAACATGATTTCCGCGCTTCCGAGCACGCACTTCCATCTCGCTCACGCTTATGCTCAGTGAGAGGGAGAGAAGACCATGAACCTACGGCGCCTTAATAGAACGAGACTGACGCTCTATCTTCTTGTCACGTCGCGGGATAAGGCCGGCCATGATACGGGGCCAGGACTATCCCAATCTCGTAAAGTCTATAGTATCCGCAAAAACATTTGGCGAGTCAGGTCATGAACATTGGATAATGCTATGTCTTATGCACCTGCACAGCCTTATGGAGCGGATCGTGCAACAATAGTACTGACTTTTATTGCCTCACTCGCCACTTCGTTTTACGCATACTATAGTTTCTATCTTTGGTCTGGTTAAGATTGAGAGCATAGTGGGCGCAAAGCCAACAAGGCATAATTATCGTCGTCATATTCATCATGGCAGCTAAAAGCCCACTACTGGACATAGAACTCCCCAAAGAGGCAAGTCTATGACAAATTTCACAAAAATAATAAGTACCTAAGTAAGGTAATGTTGCATGATTTATATCAACAAAATTCAGCCTTGGCCATTTTGTAGCTATATAGCAATCCTGCGGTTGAGAAGAAAAAACCTAACACTTCAATTCAAAACTCAATGCTGCAATAATATAACAATGCACTAATAAAACTCGTCTTCCCTCTTAAGTCCTTAATTTCGGTTCTTTTCAACATTGAATAGGGTGTTCGGTAATAATTATTTATGACATTTCTGGTCGTAAATCTTAATGTTTGTGGCGAGGGGGCTGATGCTGACTTGTAAGAAATGTATCCGATAAAAGATATTGTATTGGAGGGTTTAGAAGCGAACGAACGTTATAAAGGCATTGATCTGAGGGGCTACCGCGAACCGAAACCCCAGACATTTTCATTTCAAAGTCCAATATCTCAAAAACCGCTGAACAGATTATCCTGAAACATAGCTAAGAACACTCGAAAAAAAACCGGATTGTAAAGATCCGTTAGGGAGCTACGCTACCACAGACAGATACACAGATACACAGACAGACACGGTAAACTTATAACACCCCTCTTTTTAGTACGAACACTTACGACTTTAATATATTCGATGCATGAGCATTCCATAAAACTTTTTACAACATATTAGTAACCGAATAATTAATTTTATTATTCCTTTATTGTTACATTTTTTTGAGTTTCTTTGCGAAAAATGTATCTAACAGATCCTTAATTACCGATAGCAATAAAGTTCATATAAAATTGTTCATAAACTTGGTAATAAAATATGAATAATGACATATACAACTTAATAGTAACTTAACTGACGTGGTAACTATGTATGTAGGTACTAACTCTTTCAGTATTGCTCGCATGCGAAAGGGTATTATCTGACCGCGTTTAGAATGAGATTGGAGGACAGTCTTGATAGCTGAATACTATTACATAATTATTTAATTATGAAAGACCAACGAGCATGTATGTAGAATGTCCTGAAAGTGAAAGAAACAGAAAAGATTTGTCAAGATCGTAAGTGTCTATTAAGTCAACTATCCTATCAACACAAACAATTATCCTTTATCTTACGTAACTAATCCAAACATAATAATATAAATGCGATAGTGTTTCTGTCTGTCTGGCTCTAACCTTACGACTTAAACCGCTGAACTGATTTAGTACCGGGGAAGGTAATAGAATATTTTTTATCCCAGAAATCATCCCCTAAGGGGACGAAATGGGGGGTGAAAATAATGGAGTTACAATATAAACGAGTGAAAGGAGTTGCGGGCAGAAGCTAGTAATTTATAAATACTATCACTTGTCACATAATTAGGTACATTACCAACCTCAGTACCACAATGTTCACATTTCAATTGAACAAGACGCAAAGTACCTATATTTCTGTCGACATTGTGAAATATAAGGTCCCAGGTTCACTGGAGCACATTCTCTGATAAAGAGACCGTTCACATGATTTATACTTGTTGTATGAAGGAAATATTTGTGTGTGATGCAATTTGTGGCCACAGTGATTTGTTGTACCGCTTGTATTTACTTTCTCGTCTGATATCACGAGAGATCATTTACCCTCGGTTTTATTAAAAACCGGTGTAAACTGAGTTGAGTCGTCACCTAAACCTAAGTAACGGAGGCGGTTTACCTATGGTGCACGGTGTGCGTAGCGGCACACGGGCGCAGCGGTCCTAGGTGGCGACGAGCGCCGCCCGCTACCATTCCATTTGACCGCGCGCTTACTAGGGGGCGCTAGAGTAATGTCAGCACACGGGCGCTACATGGGCTAGGGACGCCTTTGTTAAGTAAACGGTATCTTTATAAAACGGTACGGTGGTAGAGGGACCTGCCTGATGATAAGAAGACACCGTAGCGTTGGGCGCTTGTTAAGAGTTGTCATTGCCATCAAACTGCGAAGCTGTTTGGCGAAACTTTAATTAAAGATGCATGATATTATTTATACTTAAATCAATTTGCTATTAGTAAGAAAAGTAAACAATAGTAAGAACTATATTATCAATATTATCGTCGATTTCTCAAGTACGTTCTTAAGAAATCCATGATAACTTGCTTGATAATTTATTGAAGCCTTCTTCAACATACCTTTACTCGCAATTAATAGCTTATCCCGCTTTTCAACCACACAAAGATTATTTTAATTGACTAGGTATACTCATCTACAAAAGCACACCGGTATAACCATAACCTTATGGACTTTAACAGCAAAAATCTAACACTTTTTATCACGTTCAAAACAACATTCCACCAAGTGTGTAGTCATGCAAAATCTTTTCCCACTCGAACACAATCGCTCTAAAAGATCATATTTCATTCATAAACCCAAACCTCTTCCGACCTTTACAACCAACCTAAAAGCGCCTAGATAACCTTATCAGTAGTATTTACAACGCTCAAGTAACCAGTATAATTGAGATCTCTCATTACCTGTAATTAGACTGAACCTCGGGGTCAAGTTACGCTAGCATTAGTAGAAAAGTCTGTGAATCTCATAGCGACGACGTGTATTCGAGTGAGATTACGCTGTTAAAGCGACATAGTTGTATCTACATACTAGTTGTTTGCAATGTAGGACTTTTTACGCCTGCTAGCTATGTTTTGCTATAGAACTCGCTGAAATGCGTAGTGAATGTATTGATACTATTAATGTATTGGTATTGCTAGGTTGAATATTTGCGCAATCGTTTAGTAATTTTGACGACCTCTTTAGACTCGTTGGCCTGCCTACGAAGCTACAAAAGAGTTCCTGGGTTCAAATCTGAGGGGTAATTACGCAATTCTTAATTCGCGTCCTTACCATGAAATTGGCGTTTTTTTAACAGATATTACTTTGACCGTAATTCATTCATTTCTATTGCAACTTCCAAAATATTTTAAAATTTAATATTAGACTATATAGCAAAGGTTTTTTAAATACAAAAATTAGGTTTTAATTTTTTATCTAGTGTTTAAATTTAATCTTGAAAGCGACCCTTTTCATGTGCTAGGTACCGGTTCAAGAGTTTCAATTACGTATAGTTTTATGATACGAACTATATTTAAGTAAACAAAATATATGTGTAACGCAGCTTAAAAGATTTCTATATTCCAAACAAAAATTTGTTTGGTTTGAATTTGACATTGCAGAATAATCCGCAAAATTCAATGTATGAAAATCACAGTTTTCATAAAATTCTCCATAAAAAACGCCAATTTCATAGGTAAGGACCTCATATAACTCCGGTCCTACTGTAATCCAAAGTAACAAATACTGCAAATAATGTTTCGGAATTTACTTGGCAACCAACTTTTACATCCCTGTCTTACGGTATTGACTAGAAAGGGACATGTATGATTGAGACTGTTGATTTTTTATAAAACTGTAATTGGAATCTAATACCTAGAATGGTAGAGTAGCTTTTTGAATGCATTACTTTGATGCAATTCGGCCAACTCAAACGAAAGCGAGTATGTTTACACAACAATGTTTGCTTCCCGTGTTTGCTTGTCCAGTGCCCCATATTTTGTATCGGTCAGTCTGTCTATCTATGGACGAATATGTTTATCTATGAGCTAATTCCTTACTTGGGATTAAAAAAATGGAAAGCTTAGACATTGGTGCCATGGAAACTAGGCAGAGCCCTGGTGTGGGATGTAACTTGCGTTGACACCTTCGCCCAGTCCCACATCCAGGGCACCCGTTCACAGGCCGGCGCTGCTGCCGACCAGGCCCAAGTGAACAAGCGCCGCAAATACTCCTCCTTGTTACAGGATTACGAATTTGCGGCGCTTGCTGTGGAAACTTTGGGTCCCTGGTCGCCAGATATGCGTATCTTTTGCAAGGCCTTGTCTTCGCGGCTGGTCCAAGCAACTGGAGACCCCAGAGCTGGCGCTTACCTCTCGCAACGAATTTCCATTGCGATTCAGAGAGGTAATGCTGCCAGCGTAATGTGGTCCATGCCCCAGTCTGACCTCCTAGAGGCGGTATTCTTTTTATAACTTCCCGTTTTATAATACCTACAAGACTAAACATTGTATTTATAATAATTGCTTACAATTTTACTTTAGATAACTTTTTATATGATATTTTTGTTTTAATTTTTAGAACAAAATAAATAATTTAAAATTTCGTTCAAAAATAACCATCCTGTGTATTTAACTGACAAGGTGTTTAACACTTTCTGTCAAGTGAACATGGCTGTGTGTGACACACGTCAATGATTCGCGGTAAAATTGTTAACTATCTCATTAACAGGGTGTTTTTACGCAGTAATGTTGTTTCCTTATTTATCTTCAAAAATTAACACAATCGATTAAATATTTCTTATATAAATAGACTCCTTAGAGACGAGTACTATCAACTCCAAAAGTATTGGTACCTAATTCAAATGCACCTTATAATGGCCTGCTTATGAACTTGATAGTTGTCAACTGACAATCACAAAGTGTCAGGCGCCATGTAGTATTTTTCTTCTTCGATTAAGTAACTTGTGATCATTTTTAGGCACTTGAAATGTACGTCTAGTCATCAAGTGTCATTTCCAGATGGCAATTGTGATTATGAGGGGACGTTTTGTATCTTAGCGAAATAGGTTAGGGACAGGGACCATAGGGACCAGAAGTTGGTTTGAAAGTCATAAACTTCAATCTGCGATTTAAGAGTCCGCGTAAGCTCGGCCAAATTTCACCTTCCCATACAAACGGAGTTTCGTTCTCATTTTAAAACTACGTGTTGGATTGTGACTAAACTTTGCATATACAATGACATGAGGTATATCTATGTCTGTAATTAGTTTATGTAGCTTCAGATACCATAGTAAAACAAATACTGCGAATTTAAGTTTTTCATACAAAACTTGTTTTTGCTGTATTTCGTTTGTTTTATAAACTGGAAAGTTTATAAAACAAACGAAATACAGCAAAAACAATCCAACACGTGGTATTAAAATGAGAGCGTAAATACGTTTGTATGAAGAATCGCGTTGGTCTCAGACGGCTGATTTCCTGAACGCAATTTGCCTAGTTGGAGTTTTGCCCACATTGCAGATGACTACCGAGCATTATACCTAAAACGCAAAGTGACCACTTATAGGTAGGTTAGGTTCGTTAGGTTTCTTCAGATGTCCGAAGGGCAAACAGACCAGAAATAGGAGCCCCGCACCGCGGGGCTCCGTCAATATCGCTAACGTAACCTCAAAACGACGAAAATGTGATGTAGGCATTTTGCATTTTAGGCATAATGCTCGGTGGTCAAACTGCAATGTGGGCAAAACTCCAACTAGGCAAATTGCGTTCAGGACCGTCTGAGACCAACCCTGAGCTTACTGCGGACTGTTAAATCAAAACATTATCCCTTATAACCAACCAATTGCATTGTACCTATTAGCCAATTCGAATTTATATGAAAGCTTGAGGATTTTAGGATGATAATAATATTCCACGAATTAAGTATTAACAGTAAACAAACATATTACATCACATCCAAAATACCGGAATAAAAAAACACCAAAAACATAATGCCATTCAGCGACCGCCGCATGAATACTGAGTGAGCGAATGGAAACCGGATTCCGTTCATTCGGGATTTTAATCGCTTCCCCGAACGAATGGTTTGATGGGAAATTGTGCCAACCAGTTAAGAGGTGCTTGACTCGTATTGACATGATATTGGGATTATATTTGTTGCAGACTAGATCGGAATCGAAGCTTAGCGCACGAGTACCTACAAGAAAACGATCTCCAGTGACGGATGTTCTATCTTGTCACTTATCGTGTGATAAGGCCGACCATAATAGGTACGGGGTCAGGAACCATACCTACTAATAGGTATACGTGCAGATCTGACCCCGTATCATGTCGGCCTTATCACACGATAAATGACAGGATAAAGCGTCCGTCACTGGTTGACACCGTTTGATAGAACGAGACGACGCTTCTATCTGGTCACTTCTGTACGCTTACCATGAGTTTGACAATGACGGCTTACGCTAACGAGTATCGAGTTTTCTATCTGTGCATCCCGCTCGTACTGTCAAAGTGCAATAGAGATGCACAGATAGCAAACTCGACACTCGTTAGCGTAAGCCGTCATTGTCAAACTCATGGTAAGCGTACTGGTGTAGATACATCGAGTCGAGTCGAGTCAGAGCTTTTGTGATCAACACACGCTTTTCACATGCCAATTTTGAGAATTGTATTAAATATTTACAAGGATTTTTACAGAATACTTAGAGAGAGAAATGGTTCAACTCTGATTTATGGTTGGTGTTTTGTTGGTTTTGATTCGGGTCTCTCCGCCATAGTCTGAAATCGAGCCACAGAGTAAATGCTTTCATGCAAAATGTATGTTGGATCCATACATTTAGTTTGAAACCAACAAAACCTAGCATCAAAACCATCTAAGATAAAACTGAGGTTATTTTGTTACTTTTTTATGTCTATATGTGACGTGATATAATATAACCTTGATTTTACAACTTCATTTTTGCAATACAGGCAATGATTCACTCCCTTCTCATCCGCCATTTTTAAAGCGCAGCGTCCGTTATAAAATTGCAGTCATTAGCGAACGATGCTCGAGAAGCCATATTACACTGCTAAATTAAAAAGCCGTATCTTCATAAGAGTACCATACGAATATGCAGCGTTTTCGACTAGGGAGGTAGCGTAATCGGTCGATTTAAGATGTCTGCGCCGATTGCTTTTTGATGGCGACATTTTCGCGGCACCGTTTCTTTGGTATGGCAATACTGTTGTTTTTTTTATGGTGTGGCGTGGGTCATTGATAAAACATATGGGTTTTATTGATTGGTCAATGGAAGCTTTTAAGGATGATAAATTCAATGACAAGTGAGTGAATGAAATGAATGATATTTCTATAGAAAAGCGTTCAGTTCAGTCCACAAGAATCCCAGTTATTGCCCTCTTTGCGAAATTGTTTTTTGTTTTTTAGTTGGTTTTATTTCACAGCAAATAAAATTCAATTGTACATACCTAAGTACATGTTTTTATAAAGACTTATACTATTTACATTTGCTGTTTTATTCTGCCCATAGCGTTGCTAGGACTGCCGATTCTTTGTGCAGTGAATATATACAGGATGGCTTTCTATCACTGGCACAATTTTAGGGGCTAATTATGCAGGTCATACTGAACAACGGCGGCGGGACCAAACACGTATAAAAACTGTCTGTTGTAACCATTCATTTCGGCTACCGACCTCGCGAAGTTTTTTGGAAGAGCCGATTTTTCACGATATCGTGGCTTGTGCTGTAGTAAAATATGATGATAATGCCGTGCAGATTTAGCTCTTAAAATTTTGCCAATGTTAAAATAACACATGATATCTATATGATTTTATATATCGCGTCTGTTTTGTGTCAGTGTAGAGACAGGCGTTGATAGCATTTTTATTATGTTTACGCGAACATATTAAATTACCTAGCACAATATATCTGGCAATGTAAACAGATATGTTCGTTCAAGGACTTTAGTGATAGTCTGTTTTTTTATGTATGCCTGCTCTAAAACAATAGCTGCGTCTACGTAGTATACATATAAGTACTATCTTTTATCAAATAAGCGAGCGAAGCTAAAAAGGTTCTCCGTTTAAGCTACGGTCAGAACTCTTTCGTACGTCCGGATGTCCGATGAGAATTTGTGATCAAGTTCAAGAATTAAGCATACAGTTTTTTTTGTGTATAATACGGCAAAGGTAAAAAAGTTGTTTTGTTAAAAAAAATACGCTACCCGAATGATTCAAACGTGGAACTAAAAGTCAACCTTAAGGTCGAGAGGTCAAATCTCCGCTAGTAACCTATGGGTTTCTCGGAACTTAGGTAATAAACCCCGCAAGTTTCTGCGAATCAAAGTTGATATGAAGTCCCAAACTTGCGATTAACCAGCGTAGACCATAGTAGCTAATCTTCTTCGTTTGATAAAGACTTGACCTCACTTAGGATGCACCAAACCATCTCTACCTATTTTAAGTGGTTTTCGTTAAAATCTGAATATACTTAAGGAAAGTTTGACAAGATTCTCTGGAACGGTAGCTAGCGCCATATTGAACGATGATCGGTAGTTGGTGCAACCCGCCCTTACTCTGCAATGGGAACGTTATGATGATTACGAGGACATGAAATCAATAAATAAGTCATTAAAACATTATTTCATTTTCGTAGCTAAGTAGGTATATCATCAGCAGTAGGCGCTAGTTTTTGTAGCTGCGTAATAATGCGCGAAAAAGTTAAAAATGTACGAAGTTTCGGGGAAAACAAATATATTATGTATGATAAAATCTATTTAAGATATCCTTTCAAAAATAACCTAAAACACTTAATCTTCCCCGAGATGTTATCGCCCATCAAAGGGCTTGGCGTTGTGCCTATTTCAATATTTTGCTATCAGACAAATACTTTACCACGAGATTCTAGGTACATGCCTGTAATTTATTCTCAGTTTTATAGAGGTTTTATTGCCACAAGATATTGTTTAAGGCCGGCCAGAGAGAAGAGATTTCTAGAAAAAAAACTGAAGCACTTCTTCTGGTATCTACTCGTAAGTATTCTATTGATGACGTGAGTAGTGGGGGCGGAGTATCTTTTTGGTGTACATTTTTTTATTGAACGAGGGAGTTAATCTTTATATAAATCTTCGTTGTTGATTGAGTTTTCCGAGATTCAAAAAATCAAAATAAATACAAGGTCACGAGTTACAGGTCACACAGCCACTAGTACCTATAATTTTAGTAGGTACAGATAACTAAAAAAAATATAGATTTCTACCATTATTTTATTTTATAGTCGGAAATGTGAAGAGTACTACTATACAAACTATGAGGTTTTAAACGTAACCTTTGTAATATATTTGTCAACATAAAAGTGTCATTTTCCGTATAATTTTACCATTAAATTTTGGTTGCTACTCGACACTTCAATACTTACAGGATTTATGCGTAGAATATAATTTTGACAGTATTTTTTCCATTTCCATACAAAAGACGTGAAGAGTTTTGAACACGATGTAGGTATTCATGCCGAATTTCTCTTTTGTAACATACCAAGGAAACTATAGGTTACATAAATACCTATGTTTTAAGACGTCAACATTCATACTACCTTTCCGAATTGTTAAACCTGTCTCTACAGTCCCTAAATAGATTAACAATAAGTATTAGTACTTAACTTCCCCACTAGACTGCTCCAGATATAGGCGCGATGCCATCTCTTACCATCGTGACGAAATAGGTAAGTTTCTGTCAAAAAAATATTTATGGTAAGTACAAGCTTTTATTGCCGACTGTACTTTTCTGTACACCATCATCAATTACTCATTGAGTAGATTCTAACGAGCCCAAACTCAACGGGGTTGCGTCGGTTAAGTACTAAATTCCCATGGCCACCTTCAGTCTCCATCATCAGACCAGCTCGATGGTACCATGATATTGCACAGCTCAATCGGTTGAGGTTAACTGGTTCTAAATTCAGTTCCAAGGCTTGTCGCTCACTAACAAACACACGAACAGGTTAAGTTAAATAAAAGCTTGTAATAATAATAATGAATAAATCATTATTTGTTATATTAAGGTATGTAGTTTCGTACAAAAGTTATCCGTTCATTAAAATCAAGAAACTCGTATCGTGGCATCTCTTCGACCAATTAAATGCAAAGTAAGCAAGAAAAAAGTGCTCACGTACCTACTTTACATATAAATTAAATAGATACCCCTAATCCCTAACCTATTTGCAAAAAGGAATCACCCCATCCATTGCCTTCGTAATCCTATCAACAGATGTCATTAGCGAATGATTTAGCGTTTCCATTCACCCATTCACTCATTATCTTCTAAATTGAAGGTCCCTTCACACCTTGAGTTTTTGAGTTTTTTAGGGTGTCATATTTCAATATCTAGTCACTTCCCCTAATGTTTGCTAAATAGCAATTTTGTATTGGATTTCAAGGTTGCGTGCCGCTGAATTCTCACGCTCCTCAGCTGGTAGAGACAAGATTAAATAGTTACTCATTTATTTTTTTATTATTAAAGCGTGACTGCGTTTCATCATCAGGGAAATTTATGTTATTTAAAGACTGTCTTATCAATAAATCTATAAAATATCGTTATCTCTACAAAACAATAATTTTAATTACTAGCAGTAGTAAGGTAATAACTATTATTTTATAGCTATACCGCTCGCTGTATGTGAATAAAACCACCCACGTCGGTTAACTCGGTTGAGTCACTTAGAGTCACATCATCACTTGTTGAGTACGTTGAAATCTTACATAATTTTTATATTGGATTGTTTTGGTCTGGTTTTGGCACAAAAAACCGCATGTTTAAAACTCCGAAAGAAATAGTAGGTATGGAATGTTCGTAGTATTTTGAGTACAAAATTTTACAAGCAAAACAGATATAAAAATTGTCAAGAAAAAATCAGCCCATTTAGGAGAACTCAAAACTAACTTTCTCACATTTTTATACAAGAGTCGTGCGTATAAATATTAATGGATAAACACCCGGCCATTAAGTACCTCTCCGGGCCTCGATACATAAATATGCCGTGCGTGTAACTTGAAATATTACTTGAGTTAAGTTGAGAGGTGTGAGAACGAAAACTTAACTCATTAAGTTCTGTTAGTTCATTTGTCACTTGTTTATTTTGAGTCAGCAAAAGCCTTAGTCAGCGGCAAAAGTAGTTCACACAACTCTTCGGTCAAGATAATAGGGTGTAGATCATATATGTTGCTGTACGTAGTTCTTTCTAATGACTGGTACACATAGATCACATCAGAATAGTACCAACATGAGCACCATTCTAGCTAGTTCTAATATAGTTTATGCCAACGTAAAATATTATAAAATTATGCCTACTACGCTTATGCACACGCATGGCTACAGTAACGCATAGTGCTGTGGGGAAATAATTCCGTTCCATCAACTCGTTTAGCCAACTTTCATCAATTCCTTTTATTGGTTATACAGCGATATAATCCGTCCGTATCTAGTTGAACGTGATTTTCGGTTGTAATCAGAGCTGAACCGCCGGGCATGCCAGCTGAGCATGCTTACTAGTGAATGAATGACGCCAGCGTCCATAGCCTACGGTGACTGCTTACCACCATGCGAAGGATAGATAGGTATAGATAACAATATCCGACAGATTTGTTTTTATCATTGCGTAATAACTTATCAGAACGGTGATAAGGATAATATCGTTTATATAACGAATGCGCATACCAGAGTATCGAACGGATGTATTAGATAGACATAGATATTGTGTGGAATATCTAGCATTGAGTTGAGGAAGATTCATATGTCCTATGATATCTATTTATTTTCTAAAATAAATTAAAACTAAGTTAAATCTAAAAAAGGCCCTCAGGGCATGGTATCGAGGATCCGGCGGTATTTCCTCGCTGAAATGCAATGCTGATGCGTTGCGCGAGAAAGCCGCCAGCTCTTCGATCACCAGTGACGTCAATCAGACGTTTCGCGATTTCCGCAAATAACTTTTCCAACGACCGACGGACCGAGGGTCTCGACGCCACATGGTACAAAGTTGTACTCTCTGTCAAGGCCTCTATATTTAATGCGTTTCAGATTCCTATCATATTAGGTATGTGAGAACCAGTCCAAATCGTGATCTTATATAATAAGTGGTGTTAAAATGTGTGGCATGTGGGTTTGAATATATTTTAAGCTAGCTTAACTGAGCACACTTTTCCTTTTTACCCCTTTTCCTCGTCAACGCGTAATTGAAGATATTATCAAAATTCATTCAGCTATTCTCACGTGATGCATGGACAAATAAAATAAAAGGCATTCGTTATACACCTAGAAGAAAGAAAGAGACCGCAAACGTTAATTTCATCAATTCACTGAAGGCGGTTGCTGTGACAGATTGCTAGGTGTGTAGAACGCTTAAAGGGGCAACAATTCTAAAAACGGTTCAACATGTTTCATAAATATCATGTTATTTAGAAATTTATGCAAACTTATATAGTATTTTTTATCGTGAAATAAATGAATCTGAATAAAATAGATTGTTTCACCTGAGTGAGTATTTTTTTCCTTCGCGTAGATATGATTATTAGCAAATTGGAGAGTGTTCTTTTGCTATTATTTTCCAGAGTAGCTAAGTTCCAATGCTTTGGATAGAAAGATCGTTAAAAACGTATTACAATTAACACGGCACATTTAAATAAACGAAAAGCGAGTAAACTCCGAAACAAATGACAGTAAAAACAAGAGAAGTTACGAGCGACACTGGCGTTATGAAACTTAATGAATGAATACATCTGCATAATTATTGCGAATGTCGTGGCAAGGTCGAGTTCATTATGTGTTCAGTTGGCAGCATTGTATAAATAGTTACTAGGGAAATGGGTCATTCAATGACAAAAAACTGCTTCCAGGTAACTGTGCACCTGACAATGATTCAAAAAGTTCCAGGTAAGTTTTTGAGCCACACAATGATTGGTGCCGTTATTTTCGCTAGGCGGAATTTCGCGACCGAATTCCGCTGGGCTAATTCCGCCTTGAGGTAGATTTAGGTTATTCGCTTTGTAAAAACATAGGATGCATTCCTAATATTATAAATGGGAACGTGTGTCTCTGTCTCTGTTAGCTCTTCTCTTAAACGGCTGAACCGATCGAGATAATGTAATTTGGTATACAGTTCGTTTGAGTTCTGGGGAAGGAAACGCGGAGTTTTCATCCCAGAAATCATCCCCTAAAGAGGTGAAAGGGGGGTTTAAAGTTTGGAGAGCTACGCTACGATATAAACGAGTTCCACGCGGACGGAGCGGAGTCAGAGCGGAGTCGCGGGCAGACATCTAGAAATCTTAGATTTATATATCTTAATTTTAATAGATTCTTATCTATATATATCGTATGAGTAGCTACCGTCTAGTCACTTAATTGTTTTGCGTTATGTTAATTATAGATCGCAAAACTACGGGAAAACCACGGAATTAATAATCAATTTAGGCCGGAATAAAGTGAGGGAAAACTTTGATAACAATTTTGGACCAGCGAGTCGTGTAACAATTTTTTTTTTCAATTCCATAGGGTAATTTCGCTAGTTACGCGAACACCTCCGGTTAGGTCAATTCTACAGACCCTATTGAGACAATTACATGCATTTTATTGTTGTTTTAGAATAGAAATCTACTAAAAAACCGAGAAAATATCCTTTCAGTTCACCAACTCAGCTACCTAAATGCTCGCGAAATGACCCTATTTAATATTATAAAGCGAAAGTGTGTCTGTCCGTCTCTCTGTCTGACTGTTTGTCTGTTACATTTTCACGGTTAAACCGCTGAACCGATTTTGATGAAATTAGGTATGGAGGTAGTTTGGGTAATATATTACAGTTTTTAAAAAGCCTTTGTCAAATTTACAATTGACCGCCACTGTAGGCCGCGCCATTGTAATTCAGACTTTATGACACCTAAATGCGTTTTTAAAAATCCGCAGTTTCGCGACTCTACTTTAAAATCTAGAGACTGTTTATTAAAGAACAAAAGCATTTTGAGAATTTCTGAATTTCAAATCTCGGTGGGACTAAGCATCGATTAAATGATCTATCATTCGACTAATGCAAAAGCGACAGAAGTAGAGTTAACGTAACTTAAGGCCTCACACAGAACGGAAATCAGTCACTGAATCATATTCCGAATCAATCGATTGTATAGTTTTAAGTGTATCTGCTTGACTGGTAGATACCATTTGCCATTTGTAAATTAAATAAAACATAACATAAATAAATAAATATTTGAGGACAATCTGACACAAATCGACCTAGTCCCACACTAAGCAAAGCTTGTACTATGGGTACTAGTCGACGCTAAACATACTTATATAGATAAATAAATACATTGAAAACATCCATGACTCAGGAACAAATATTCATGCTCATCACACAAATAAATGCCCTTACCGGGATTCGAACCCAGGACCTCTTGCTTCGTAGGCAGGGTCACTACCAACTAGGCTAAAGCGGTCGTCAAGCGGTTTTAGTTTTATGAAAAAAATTGCAAATAAGACGGTAGCGTACCTATACTTTGGGCAGAATATCTACCAAATCCTTTTTTTTCCTGTCGATTGAACCAGATACTGAATTCAGTGGATGAATTCAGACTGTGTGAGCCAGGCCTTATAGTGGTAATTCGAGAGCGGGCGAGTCAGAGCTATAACCACGAACTTCGAATGTCGAAATTCGGGTATCGCTCTAGCACTTACCTTACTACGTGACAGGGATGCAAGTACACGAACTTTGAGATTCGATTCGATTTTCGTGGTAACACCCCAGGGCTACCTCGTAACGTAAACGAATTTCGTTCGTGTATCTGATTAGAAGTTTTTGAAATCTTCTTGATTGTTAGTGGATGACTCATTATCATCAGTCGTTCCCTCAATGCTGACGATCGTGACGTCATATATTTATTATAAAGACACATATTATAGACATGTCCTATTCTCTCTGAAAAGACTCCTCCATAAGCTTCTATGAACCGCTTCATATGACCACCAATGACTTACGTACCAATGACTTTTCAGGAACTTATGTACGGAATATATACTTTTCGGTGAAGGGAAGCATCGTGTGGAAACCGGTCTAACCCCAATAAGGTCTAGTTTTCCCTCTGGGTTGGAAGGTCAGATGGCAGTCGCTTTCGTAAAATTGCCTATGCCAGATGTTGGGTTTAGGTGTCAAAGCGGACCCCGGGGTCCTTTAGGGGCACAACCGGGAATAACGCTAGGAGGATGATCACAAGCTAGATTGTTTCATAGGTTTTTCCATATATATGAAATTCGTGATCATGATATGTGGTCCTCGGCACGTTTTTGTATAAGAAATGATTCTTTTTTCTTTAAAGTTCGTTGCAAACATCCTGCAAAATATGTGAAAAGCGCGGGAAAAGTTTGCGATAGGTAACATAAAACCGTTTTTTTTTTGTTTTTCTCTTGTGTACTCCGTTTTTTTACTTGTCAAAGGTCAAGTAAATACTTGGTAGAGACACCATCCTAACTTTTTAGCTGCCTAGCCGGCTCTATAGTTGCACGGAAGAAATTATTCGAAATAAAATACATCTGTAGCTCGTAAACAGACTAAAAAAAAATAGGTCTCAGCTTCGCCCTAAAATAACTAAGCCCCTCGCTCCTCAGTTATTTTTGAATTTACTACAAAACCAGACAAACTCACAGCTCAACTTTACATAAAATATAAATAACCCATCACAAAATGCACAGTTAAAATCACAATAAAAATACACTTCCACAGGAACACAGTTCGAATTTCGAATGGCACAACTTTTTTAATTTAAATATGGAACGGAACGCATTCTTGTCGAATTTGAAATTCGAATTAGTGACGTACCGGTACGCGGCCGGCCGGTGTGGATGGGTAACGCAACTGAGTCGAGTTTCTATTTGGCGGCTATCGCATCTCTAGCTTAGCGCGCGCTTGTGAGTGTGTAGTGAAGGGGACGATAAGATTTTAGCGACGATAGTTTGGTGGATTTTTAATGCTGTTTTGGAGTGGTAAAGTCAGGGTTATTAAAAAACGTACATAAATAAGGGCATGAATATATCTATGTTATGACATTGAAAGTGCGTGGTTATCTAGATTAAATGCGTTTATTTCATTTTGAAAATGTACATATCATTTCATAAAATTAAAATAGCATGGATTCACAATAAAATCGTTAGTGTATAAGAATAAACAAACAAAAATAAATAATAGTCAGTCAAAATCCAACTCTAAATGAAAACAAAAATAGAAAACATAAGGCAATAGGAACCATTTAAAAACTAAATGTTAAAATGGTACAATGTCAATATATTAATATCATAATATCAAACTGTCTGTCCGTCAGTAAGTTCTGCAGACATAGGATTCTTTAGGTAACATATTCGATATCACCGCTACTTAAAAGTAGAGTAGAGTTCACGAATTTACCTACGTTCCCAAGGGTTCAAAAATATCTTGTTTGACTATTTCTTAACGTTCTTTCTTGGACGTTCACATGTTTTCGAACTTAATTACACAATGCAAGTTAGTATGTTTATCCTATCGATTTAAGTAGGTATATTATTAATATTCTAAATGCATATACCTAATGATTGTCTATTCCTGTGAACGCAAATGCAGTATAAATAAACCATATACATTACTGATCTCATTTATATTCTTTTACTAAAAGGCTTATGGAGCACATATTTTATTCCAAACTTGGTCTAATTTCATCGAAACTTAATTGCACATAGCCATCGGCATCGGCAGCAGTGACGCCTAGGCCTATTGATTTTAATAATATGATCACTGCCCAGAGCATGTCCAAGAAGCCCACCATTTTTTTTTTCATTTTTTTATGCCCGTTATGGTTAATTCGTGAGTTCAACTAGTTAAACTATACCAATAGTACCCGCGGTAGAAAATCGAGTCCCAAAGAGCAAAAACTGGCATGAGTATTGGGTTTACATATACTCGTACCTCGCAAGTTGATCGGTTAAAACCCAAGTCGTCGACATTAATCATTTAGGCAGAAACGTCATGCAAAATTAGGTAAGTTAAAGTTTTTTACTACAATACGATCAGTTGCATATACCAATATTCAAGCAATTCGTATTGGTACATTAAAATTGCCTCGCCATATCAGGGTTCATGTACCTTAGTATTAAGTTTATAGACATAACTACGAAATGGACATGACTAAAAATATTTTATATTTTTGAAAAAAACTAATACTGACATTTATTATACATTTATTCATTTTTGTAAAGATTTTTAGTTCCAGTTTTAAACAAGTTTAATTAATAGAATAATATATTTATCCAAAAAACCAAAAAATTTCGAAACCCGAATAAAATACGGACCTATGTACCTATATTATTTTATAAGATCAAAAAATTAGAGGCATCGACAAAATATACACACAACACTATTCGAAACATCACGATTCGTTGTAAACACAGCACAACGCCGCACACATGAAAACAGCGAGCTTTTAAGCTGCCGAAAGCTTTCCTTCTAAAACCAATCATATTTCAAGTGCAAACGATTGTAAATGACTTGCATTTAACATGGAGCTATAGCCCGGAATACTTCACAGCTTTTCGAAATAGGAAAGTAACCTTAAATGCAACGTGATAAGATACATTTTGGAATAGATGTAGTTAATTTAATGCTAGGCTCGTTTGAGTAAGAGAATGTGTGAAGATTTGTAATCATCATTTTCATCATCGTTCATAAAAAACCGGCCAAGTGCGAGTCGGACTTGCGCACGTAGGGTTCCGTACCATTATAACAGAGGTCAAAAAAAATTGTTGCATGGGGGCCCCCTAAAATATATATTTTTTCTGTTTTTTTTAATTTGTTGTTATAGCGGCAATAGAAATACAACATAGGTGAAAACTTCAATTGTCTAACTATATCGTGGTTCATGAGATACAGCCCGGTGGCAGACGGACAGACGGACGGACAGCGGAGTCTTAGTAATAGGGTACCTTTTACCCATTAAGTACGGAACCCTAAAAAGACCACTAGTTCCAGTAATGTCTAGCATTAAGGTTTGTGCACACTAGACCGTATCATACCATGACCATAACCGTCACATGCAAGAAAATCTTCTTTGTATGAGGCATTAATCTTGAAGAAATTGCTTTTAAGTCGCAAAAAATATGTTTAAGATCTGTTTGTAGATTGCAGTCATGGGAAACCTGTAAACCACATTTCATTAGGCTCAATATACTAACCCTGCCATGTCTATACATTTTTGAAATTGCGGTTTACATTAAAAACAACTTGCATCGATTTTCAATGTTTAAAAGTGCTCGCAGATGCGAAAAAATTTACATCCAATCCGTGAACTCGGCTTTGCTAGCTAAAAGTATTTTTGGGATGGCACCTAAAATATACAATAAGTTGCCGAAACATATTATTACTAAAGATAATTTAATTGAATTTAAGAAATGCCTGCATGTATTTTTGGTACAAAAAGCATACTATTCAATAACGGAATATTTACTGGACACATTTTGAATTTAAGTTGTTTTAGTTTTAAGTACACTTTTATTTTATTTTTGTAGGACTTTTAAGAAATTATTATCGTTTGACTTCATGTTATAACTAGCGGCCACCCGCGACTTCGTCCGCGTAGATTTTTGATGATGACAAAGATATAAAATAGGTAAGTGAATTTTATTCTTAGTTAAAATGGTCTAAGTAGACATATATTTCAAACAGTGACAGACACTGATATGCGATTGTTAAAGAATTTTTAAAGATTTTCCAATCAGATTACGGGAATTGTTTGCAGAATGCTTAATACTTGTTCCGTCAGTTACCTGATGCTTTAATCTAATTTTAATCTTTGGCAAAAATTACTCTGCAAGATATAGAGCGGCTCATGGATTTGGAGCTAGAAAATCGGGATCTTAGTTATTATGAGTGAGATTTTAAAAAAAGTTAAATATCGTAAGGCTGTTAAAACAATCTTAAACTAAGCACTGAAAATCGAGAAATGGAGACAGGTTAAGGAAGAGTACATCTCTTTAAAAAATCCAGTGTTCGCCTTCCCCGTACAAAACCTTCAACCTTTTTTAACCCCCATTGGGATAGATTTTTCTTAAACGCTGAAATTTGTTTTTTTGTGTTTTAATAAGTTAACTTTCTAGCTCAAAAAATAATTTTCCCTCTTTGCACCCCTATTTAACCCTCTTAAGGGTAGAATTTTCTTAAATGCAGAAATTACTTTTTTTGTATTCTAATAAGTAATCTTTCAACAGAGTTTCAAGTCTCTAGTTCAAAAAATAATGCTTCCCCCATACAAACATTGCACCCCCATTTAACCCCCTTAGGGGCGGAATTTACTAAAACGCTGTAATCTTTCTACAAAGTTTTAAGTCTCTAGTTTACAAAATAATGTTTCCCCCATACAAATATGGCACTTAGGGGTAGAATTTTCTAAAACGCAGAAATTACTTTTTTTTGTATATTGATAAGTAATGTTTCTACAAAGTTTCAAGTTTCTAGCTCAAAAAATAGAGTTCCCTCCATACAAACTTTGCACCCATATTTAACCCTCTTAAGGGTGGAATTTTCTTAAACGCAGAAATTGCTTTTTTTGTATTCTAATTAGTAATCTTTCTACAAAGTTTCAAGTCTGTAGCTCAAAAAAAAAAGATCCCCCATACAAACTTTGCACCCCTATTTGACCCCCTTAGGGGAGGTATTTCCAAAAACCCCTTCTGGTCCCTAGCCCACGTTATAAAAAAAACCTAAATTTACAAAACTCTAGTTTAAAAAATAATGTTTCCCCCATACAAACTTTGCACCCTTATTTAACCCCCTTAGGGGTGGAATTTTCTTAAACGCAGAAATCACTTTTACTGTATTTTATTGAGTAATCTTTCTACAAAGTTTCAAGTTCATAGTTCAAAAATTTATGTTTTCCCCATACAAACATTATGCACCCCTATTTAACCCCCTTAGGGGTTAAATTTTCTTAAACGCTGAAATTCCTTTTTTTGTATCTTAATAAGTAATCTTTCTACAACGTTTCGTCTCTAATTAAAAAAAACAGTGTTTCTCCCATACAAACATTGCACCCCTATTTAACCTCCTTAGGGGTAGAATTTTCTTAAACGCTGAAAGTACTTTTTTGTATTTTAATAAGTAATCTGTCTACAAAGTTTCAAGTTTCTCTTTCAAAAGGGAAAGTTTCGCTCATACAAACTTTGCACCCTTATTTAACCCCCTTAGGGGTGGAATTTTTTAAAATGCAGAAATTACTTTTACTGTATTTTAATGAGTAATCTTTCAAGTTTCAAGTTCATAGTTCAAAAATTAATGTTTCTCCCATACAAACATTGCTGCTGCATTAATCGCTGAAATTACTTTTTTTGTATCTTAATGAGTAATCTTTCTACAAAGTTTTAAGTCTCTAGTTCATAATATAAAGTTTCCCCCATACAAACTTTGCACCCCCATTTAACCCCCTTAGGGATGGAATTTCCAAAAATCCCGTCTTATCGGTTGCCTATGTCATAAAAGGAAGTCCTGGTGTAAATTTCAAGTTTCTATTCCAAGTTGTTTCGTGCGTTGATGAGTGAGTCAGTCAGGACAAAGGCATTTATATATAAAGATTAGTGCATGCTCCATCTCTTCTTGATTATATTTGTATGCCAAATGGCAAAACATAGTGAAACAAATTATCGTATAAGATCTATATTTAACCTACGTTTACAAATAAATTTATTTTCTAAATTAGGTATATACAAGATGATAACTATAACATTAACTAAATTAAATTACACAAACAAATAAATAAATTTTGAATTTTGATTTTGAATTTTGAATTATGAGATGACGCCCACTAGACCGTTCCGGCAGCGGCACTTTTTAATATAAAGAAAAAAAAAATGCCTGACACGTTCATAGTCATAGTACGGTCATGGTATGATACGGTGTAATAAGAGACTATCTTGTGTAGTTGAACGAACGAGCGAAGCGAACGAAGTTATCTACCTCAGCTTGGGCCAAAATTATTTCGTATGTCCGTTTGTCAAGCCGTCCTCTACAGGTCGCAATTCTCAACAGATTCTCGTGAATTGGTTTAATGATTTTTTCGTAGGTTACGCTTTGCGAAACAAAACTATAAAAAAAACCTGGTTGCACTCCGGGAGGGCCGGCAGAAGTGAAAACTTAAATAATTTTAATTTTGCAAAAAACCACCCCCTTCCCCCCCTCACCATTAATGAACCATGTATTTTTAAAATATGAAAAAATCATTAAATTCTTTCAGCGAAAATTGATTTGAACAAGATCGGTTCAAAGGTTTTCGACATATTTCTAAAAAACTGCCTTCCCCGAAGAAAAGGACGTAAGGGCCGATTTCAGTAACGATACGACGTTTTTAATAAGCACGGAACCCTTCGTAGTGCGTGGTCCGACACGCCCTTGGCCGGTTTTTTTAACGACTCGTTTCTGCCCATATACTTAGTCGACAGAAGTGAAGACATTTTTACATGCTTTTATTTAACTTGCTGCTTGCACTATTCGTATATGTATGTAAGTTGTCCGTCACAATTTTTGCATTCGGGTCTTTTTATTTTCTAAATTATCTTTTTTTTATTTAACACTTTTTAGTTAGTATTAAAAGACGGCAAATTTCGCAATCTTGTCATTTCATTGAGGGAGTTAATATCGTGAGGATTATTAAGTAGCTTGCGGTGGTCTAAACTACTGATAATGAAGCCATTTAGAGACCTAACGCGGCTCAAAGCTACATATGCTTGACCTTTTGCAAAAATGCGTGAACTTAAATCAACCACAGCTCGGTCTAAAGTCGTTCCTTGTAGCTTATCTACAGTAACACCCCAGCACAATATCAATGGCAACATTTTTCCCTCTATTTTGCCCTGTCCACGAAGTGCATCGAATTCTGTCGTCGATGGTTCGATCCTGACGCCTACTCCAGGGACATTGTTTTTAATAGCTTTGTCGTCAAATTCAACATAAACAGCTCTTTGGGTATTAGTTATTAGTATAGTTTGGATGACAATTCAATATCCAGGGTTACAGCCATGGATGTAACCTCGTTGAGTTTTGGCTCGTTTAGTTGATGAGTGACCTATACAGAAAAGTGCAGTCGCCAATAAAAGCTTGTATCAAAAAGCGGCCAAGTGCGTGTCGGACCACGCACAACAAGGGTTCCGTGTCTATTAAAAAGGTCGTATCGTTATTAAAATCTTATGGCACGTCATTTTCTTTAAGGAAGGCAGTTTTTTATAAATATCTCGAAAACCTTTGAACCGATCTTGTTCAAAACAAATTTCGCTGAAAGAATTTTATAAGCCCTATGAGCATGATTTTTTTCATATTTTTAAAATACACGGTTCAAAAATTAGAGGTGGGGGACACAATTTTAGTGACTTTCGGGACGATTATCTCCGACTCTATTCAGTTAATCCAAAAAATTGCTTAGAAACCTTATATTTGTTTTGAAAGGCCTGTCGATTGATGTACCACAAGTGGGCTTGCAATGAAAAAATATTTTTTGGCTTTCAGTTATAACCTCTAAAAAAATCTTTTTTAGTAATTTCATTACAAAACTATGTAGCGGTTAACAAAATACACCCTATCTTCAATTTTTTATTCAAATACACCTTATGGTTTTAGAGTAAAATGCCTGTGACATACTGACGGACAGACAGACAGACAGACATGACGAATCTATAAGGGTTCCGATTTTTGCCATTTGGCTACGGAACCCTAAAAATTCGTTTTCGACAGAACCTTATTGTAACAGACTGTACCTAGGCGTGACTAAATTTCAGCTAGCATAAACTGAGGCAACTTCCTCTACCAAATTCCTCACGTCCTAGATCGTAAACCTGGTTCTAGATACTCGTATATTATATTAGGAGTTGGTGCGTCGTAAAATGTCTAGGTATCATACACGTGGCGTGGCTGCAGCCTAATTGGGAAACGGTTTCGCCGACTTCAGTCTTCTTTTGACTATGACATGCACAATATCTAATCTACGGTACGGTAGCCTGGTGGTTCAGGCAAGCGGCTATCAAGCGGCGTTCGTGGGTTCGAATCCCGGCTCGTACCAATCAGTTTTTCGGAGCGTATGTACCTACGGGAAATATTTACCATTAGCTTTTCGGTGAAGGAAAACATCGCGAGGAAACCGGTCTAATCCCAATAAGGTCTAGTTTTCCCTCTGGGTTGTAAGGTCAGATGGCTGTCGCTTTCGTAAAACTAGTGCCTATGCCAAATCTTGGGATTAGGTGTCAAAGCGGATCCTTTAGGGCACAACCGGGAATAACGCTAGGTTGTTGATGAAGTACTCTTTATAATCGGTCCATCAGTCATCACGGTTATCATAGGACGGCCCGCGAGCTGTAGGCGAGATAGACTATTCTTTTTCTAATTAGAACGCTTAGAAAGAGACGAATAAACTTTGTCCATGAGATTTAATTGTGATAAAAACCTTGTCATGACGTGATTTAAGGTTGTTTACGTAAAAGGTAAGGTAAAACGTTGTTTACTTTTATTAACCGTCTTCAAAAAAGGTGGAGCTTCCATATTCCACTGTATGTATTTTTTTGTAGGTAGGCAGGTATGTTAATCGATTTCTCAGTCAATTGAGGACTTTTTTATTCAATAGAATATAAATACTCCTGAGGTGTCAAACGGCGGTCGTGGGTTCGAATCCTGGCTCGTACCAATGAGTTTTTCGGAACTTATGTACGGAATATGATTTGATATTTACCGTTAGCTTTTCGGTGAAGGAAAAACATCGTGAGGAAACCTGCGTACATCTGCGAAGAAATTCAAAGGTGTATGTGAAGTCCCTGATGGGCGATGGGCCAGCGTGGGGACTACTGCCCGTTCCCTCTCATACATGAGAGGAGGCCTGTGCCCAGCAGTGGGACGTATATAGGCTGATGATGATGATGATGACTCCTGAGGTGGTTACTATTAGGGTGTGAATACCAAATAAAATAACCAATACTTAATATTGAATTTCCTCGAAAAGGGTTAAAAAATATTCTCAAATGGAGAAAAAAATATATAGCAGGGGATTAAATAATCACAAAGTTATGGGTGTCCAAAGTTTTAAGAGGAGGATATTCTGTCCTTTTCCCGCACCTTCATTTGAAACGATTGTCATTTTCGCTCGAGTGTCGTGGGAGTTTTCTCTTTCTAGCAATATTAAATCGGTTGTAGCTTCGTAATTTTTACAAGATAACGACTTGAGGTTTTTCGGTAAAAATCAACGAATTTGCTCCCAGAAAAGTAGTTCATGTGCTGAAGTGGAAATGAAATGAGGAAATGTTCATGTAAGTATTTGGCTTGGCGAACTGCGAATCAGAATCAGAATCAGAATGTCATTTATTGTGTATCACAGGTAGTTAAATACAGATTTTACAAATAGGTCAGTTCTCTGTGACATGTCTTACGACGTACAATAATTTAATACTCATAATAATTAACTATTTCATGCAAAAATTAAAAATAACAATAATTATATAATCTATTACTTATGTCAAACAATCACATACATTGATGTCAAATTATACTACAGTAGAAATGTCAGTCTCATGAATAAAAAAACAAAATAAAAATATAAAATAAAAAAATGTCAAACAGTAAATAATAAAATTCTCACATTATACTGGTACCTACATTGTAAAATTGTCAAATAAAAATTCATTTAAATTATAATAACATTTCTCTTTTAGTAGATTATATAATTTTATCTTAAATGTTGAAAGTTTTTCATCTTTGATAGACTCTGGTAATTTATTATACAAGAAGTAGTGAATTGAAGTCGATTTAACCTTGTTTTTAATAGTACATTGTTGTAAAGGCTAGAACGGCTAGACGAGTGGGTTCGAGGTCCGAGCCGCAGGTGAGGTCCTCGAAGGCGACGAGTCCATCTATTGCACTTTTGGCCGAGACATAGTGCTTTTCACGCCTACTGCGAGGAAATCGCAAATAATTATAATTATAAGTCAAAATTAAGTACCTAATTAAAGATCATAATATGAAAACACTTTAGCGCGGCCGCGGCCCGGCGCGCTGCCCCGCGCGGGCGAGCGGGGTGGCGGCGGGGGCGGGAGCGGAGAACTGTGATTGTTCGAATCGCTGTTCAAACTGGCCTACAAAAACATTGTTGGACAGTTTCAATTTCAACTCATAGATGGCCTGTGCGTGCGATGTCCAACTAGCCCCAGCTTTGAAGCCTGAATTCTGACCATCTTTTGCCACATTTCCGAGCAATGGCGTGAAAAGTAAATTATAAAATGACATGCTAGAATGACATGAAATTTCGTAAACACAAAGTATCATGTCATTTCCTTTCCATCTAGCTTTCTATAGAAAATCAAATAAAAAATTGTGTTTTGAGTTGCTATGGTTTGAATTGCTCTATGGTTAGGTACTTTACAATGTTATAACATAACGAGCTACTTTCCATGTCGGTTTGGCTGCCGAAAACGGACTTAGTCATAAAGTCATAATAGTCATAAAGTTATATTTGGCCGCTTTGATGTATGTTTACGAGTTACGACTTCCTAGACGATGTCACTATTTGACAGTTGAATTTGCTAATTGAATACGGTGACCATGAGTTGAGTCCTTCCATCTCGTAGACTTTTTACAAAATCTTTCTCGTTTTCATAGTGAATGACAATCATTTTATATTATGAAGGTGCGTTTTGCGGAAAAGGTACAACATACCCCTCTTAAAAAGGACACTGATAACTTTGTGATTATTTAATGGGGTGCTTTACTATTTTCACTTGTAATGATTTTTCAACATTATTGGTTATTTTACTTGACATCCCTATTGAATGCAATTATAACATTTTATAATAACTATGCACGTGCGTAAGGCCTAAAGGAGCTGCCTTGGTTCGAATCTATTCCCGAAAATCATTATAGCCAAGATTGATATATCTGATATCAGTCCTTATTGTTTCCTAATCTAGTCGACGTTTTAAAGTACGCGATATTTACCACTATAGTTCAGTTATGGTTGTCAAGGTCAAAACCAAAGGAAAATTCCGTTCCGAAAGGCAATTATTGTTTTTTGACTCCGTATGAAAATTATGTCGAAGACTAGCCTATCTTGTCTATGAATGACTGTCACCATAGACAATGAGTCAGTTCGAGTACATTGTCCCGTACGCTACGTGATATATATTACAATTAGCCAGGTAATATGTAAAGTGTACGCCGAATTTAAGCACGCTTCCTGTCGGGTGAAATTGTTACAAATGGAAATGCTTTATCTATACGTACATACTTACCTAGCATACACTTGGACGATTTTGTACACCTAACTTGCGCGAGACTTCGTTCGCGCGGAACTCCTTTATATCGTAGCTTCGTACAAACTGTCATCCCCCCCCCCCCTATTTCACCCCTATGATGATTTAGGGTATAAAAAGTTTTCCATGTTCTTTCCTGGGACTCAAACAATCTCTCTGCCAAATTTCATCAAAATCGGTTTAGCGGTTTAAGCGTGAAAAGTGATAGAACTGGTAAATATACTTGATTTATTTACTAGTCGTTATATCTATAGCTCGTTGTATAATGTGTTAGACCTAATTTAGCGCTAATTGTAGCAATGTTATCTGCTGACCTTATGTAATTAACGTTTACATCGATGTTTGGATGCGTTATACAGTTATATGATAATACTCGTATCTGCCTATTTAGTAGATCTTTATTCGGTCTCTCGCGAATCCAGGCTTACCACACCTCTAATAGGCCGTGAGCTAGCAACTGTAATAATAGGTACCTACCAAACCAGGATTAGATTTGGGATTGGAATAGGCAAGGGATGGCAAACTGATATTTTCTTGATATTTTCACACACACACAGACAAATCGTTATTTCTCTTTGTTTTTCTCCTCTAGTTAGTATAATAAGTTTATATTGGATTGTATAATCGATTTCCAAGATTGTTGTTATAGATATCAAAGGGCTGGAGACCTGGTGAATCGACATACAGGTTTCCCCAAGTTCGGGCACCAGCCTCCGCCGCACAAGTAATGTGACTACATAATAATAACCCTAATTTAATGACTGTAAACTGTATATACTTTGTGGTGGAGTTCAATAAATACTTTTTTACTTTTATATTAGAATGGGATAGGAATACCTGGGTAAGGCTGTCAATAACCTGTCGTCTCCCAAATGACTCGCGTTTAACACCGTCATTTGACAGAGCCTCAGTGACATTTGTATCCCTCGTATGAAGACCCCGGAGATCTCCGGGCAAATTTTGGCCCAATTGTATGTGTCGTTTAGCCAACACCCCCTCGCCGAACAATCACGGAGCACGATTTTTTGACCCCGTGACCAACACGGGCTTTTTCATAAAGCCCGGCATTCCCGGGTCCGTCATACCACGGAGGTCGGTATGGACGCCGGAGATCTCCGGGTCTGGGAGACGACAATATTTTATTAACCAAGGTCTGCTTATTACCATAATATACCTACCATTTATTTCAGGCATCTAAGGCCCATACTAACAAATATATTATAGACTAACATACATACAATTATAAAATTTTAATATCTAATTATTTAAGCGACGAAACAGTTTGGCGCCGTTGGGTTATTGTTTTACTTACGCTTTGTTTTCGTACTTTTGTGATACTTTTGTGTTATCCATAACACAAAATTTGTGTTACACGCCATACAAAATGTAACGAAAAGCAGGTATCGTTTAAAAAAACCTTCATTTTGACGGCCTCAGCTGTCAGTTGATATAAACTTTGAAGTATTTTTATGGCAATACAAGTCTGTCTCCTCCAATCCTATTTCAAACGCGGTTTGATAATAGAATTCTAAAGATAAGCTGTCTTTTCTTTTACCATTCGGACATCTTAACACCATACTAAGGTAGATCTTATACCAATAGAACTAGCCCTACGCTAAACTCAGTAAGGCTTTTGTTATGGGTACTAGACGATGATAATATTTCAATAATTATTCCAAGACTCAGAAACACTCATGTTCATCACACAAATATTTGCCCTTCCCGGGATTCAAACCCTTCAACTTCGTAGGCAGCGTCACTACTAGGCTAACCGGTAGTTAAAACTAACTGTTCTGAGTAAGTTTGTATTAAGTATTTTAAGATAATATTATGCGTTCATGTCGTTTTATCGCTCCGTGTAAGGCTAAGGCAATTGTCCCACCGCCGGCGACGAGCGATAAACGAGTAGAACTAGAAACTAGAAACGGGTGGGCGAGCGGCGTAAAGAGTGTGTAGTTTCGATAGTTTTTATCGCTCGGCTATAAGCGAGTGTTCGAGTGCAACGGGCGATTACTCGCACCACTCGCTCAGTTCTACGGCAGAATGATCGCTCTGATAGCCAAGCGTTCGTCGCCGAGTACCGCTGGGCGAGTTTTATCGTCGATAGCTTTTATCGCTGCGATCAACTAGTGAAGACTACTAGCCGGCAGTGTGAATAGCCAGCGATGAACTATAAATATATCTCTATCTTTTATTATACGGGAGCGATTATCTTTTGTTCGTTTCTTGGGAGAGAAAATCTGATAGCTAATCGCTTCCTCGCTCTTGGTGGGACAAATGCCTTAGTGGACGCATGTTGCATAACAAGCGCAGCATTGCTCTAATTAACGTTGACACGACGACCTTTCGCTACCGTCTCCTAAACAATGGCGTCATCATCATGAAGGCACTACACGATGCTTAATTAATCATTTGAATATGGGCCAGAAACTTAAAAAGAAGTATTTATTCACTACACAATAGACACACAGAGACAAGAGAGAAGACATACAATGACACTTATTGTGTGTGTCTTCGCGGCATTGAATCGGGAGCTATCTCAGGATGATGCCGAAGTGTCACACAGACACCTACAGACTGGGCTGGGCTGTTATTTGCTAAGCGCTAATACGACTCACCCCGCCGGTCACCCGTCACGAAACTAGACCTCGTTACTCTATACGCTTCGCGGTGTCAAGATATATTTGTGGGTGAGCGTTGAGGCGAGCTTTAAACAAGTTACAGAATAGGGGGGCTGGTTTTCTGACAACACCATACGTGACCCACGGAACGCAAGACAACATGCTACCTAGGGTGCTATATCCACTTGTCCAAGACCTTTGTCCAATAATAATTGCGAATCACATTTTTTACGCAAAATTTGAAATGCAAATAGTTACATTGGACGGGTCTTTGTTCAATGTATTTGCCTCATTCATTTTGTTTAAATAACGTGAGACGCAATGATTATCATAAGCAAATGGAATACCACCCTTAGCACTAACTATATCCATCTATCTTGTTCTGAGTCTGTCTTCGACCAGAGAAGGAAAACTAAAGGTTTCCAACTAAGTTACCAACGTAGTTCCGTGGCCTCCTGTTCGTATCATACTACCTACCCAGATATTTGTATTGATTGCACATGGTGAGTTTAAATGCCCATCGATGGGATGATGGGATCACATTCCTCATAGTAGCAGGGATTTATTTTAAGGTGTACAGGTTACAGAAACACAGACAGGGGAAATGTATTAAATGTAGTAGGTAATTATAACTTATCAATTTTCGTTTATATCCTGTGAGAAACAACGTTTAATATACTCTGGGGGAAAAGTTTTCGAAGTCCGCCATTTTAGGCGCCAACCACGTGTCGGCCATTTTGACGACGCTATTGTTCTAACAAGCGTTACATTTGTGAAACTGTCATACGTGATTCTTTTTGCATTTAAACAGCTATGATTGAGACGTGTCGATGGCTGCCCATAGTGACGGTGTTTTATATTGGCGAATTATAACAAGACAAAGGCTTAGCAGGGAATAAAAGTTGGCCAAACCGGGTTTTTTCAAAGACGTTACTACTGGAAAACCTTATATTAACTCATTATCTGCTTAGTTTATAATGTTTTCATCGTGCAAGATGCCCGAGCGCTTTGTATGGGAGTCCCACGCTAAGCCAGCGTGGGGAAGACGCCCAACGCCCTATACATTTTTTATATTAACGTGAAATATTATGGAGGGAATAGGTTGAAAGATTTGTCGCAGCAAGATTGTTCCGATAACTCAGTTGGGCAAAAAGCAATGCCGCGGATGCCTGAATGTCCCAGGTTCCATCCTGCTCGTAGTAATATTTTCGCTTTAATTTAAAAACTATATTTAGTTGGTTACCTACTGTATAATAGATCTATATAATAAATAGATGAGAATGACGCCACTATTGTGCATTTATTTTCTACTATGCGGTCTATGAATGAATGTTAACATCATTCACTGACAATGTAACCAACATAACCACACAAATGACACAAGCAACTGATTATTAAGGGCATTTTCTTAGAAAATGCACTAGTGCACGAAGTCATCAACAAGAATATTGTGCGGCTTATCGTTTATATTACTCGTATGTACCTACTTATGTGTGGCGTAGGTTCATCCAACTGGTAGTTCAAGTACAACACGATAACATCCATACCTACTAATAATATAAATGCGAAAGTGTATCTGTCCGTCTTTCTGATGAACTGATTTAGATGAAAAGTAAAGAGATGGTTTGAGACCCTGGGAACATTCATGTACATATATTTACGGACAACACATGAAACGTATGTTCCAGTGTCACTTTTAGCATAAATGTGGGTAACTATAAAAGATCGACAAAATGTAATATCGCAGTGATAGGTATGTAGCTAGCTCATCACCCACAACACAGGAACCCGGCCACCCCTTCCCAGAAAAAGCCTTCACTTGCTGTCCTTTATTGATTGAAAACTCATTCATTTAACTTAGCCATATGAAGGGGTTTCCTTTTTTTTTAGATTCAAAGATTCAAAGAGATTTATTTGTTCAACATAGGTATGTACAAGGTGTTACATTGGATTTCGTATCACTATGTGATGCCTGTTGGCATACAAATATATTGGTCACAACATGTATTGTGTTGATATCGCAAGTATAATAGTAGTAATTTTAATACATGTCATCATATTTGTTAATAAATTGATTAATGAAATTAAATTGAATAGGTCAATACAGATATAACATTAAGATTAAGTAAAGAGTGTAGGATATGTCAATATTTATCAGATACATCAGTCAAAAATTCTGTTACCGTATAATATGCTTTTTCCGTAAGAAATAACTTCAAACTCCTGTTAAAATCTACATCATTTCCACTGTTTGCAAGGATGTCCTTAACGGGACGCTACCGCTACCGATAGAAAAACCCTTTCGAAAGGCTTTTTAAGCGCTTTTTAAAGGGTTGAAGCGCTTAATCGTGTTGAATACGCATTCATTGTTCTTTAAAAGCCAAATTAATGGGTATTGAGGAGCATCGGCTTTGGTAAGCAAAAACTTTCAAAAACCCTTTGAAGGGGATACCTACCGTATTGGAGCGCTTTAATAGCCAAATGAATGGGTTTTGTGGAGCATCGGCTTTGGTAAGCAAAGCATTACGAAAAACCCTTTCAAAACCCTCGAAGGGGATACCGGGCGGGTCCCTGTTTAAATCAGAAATGATCCCTCCAAACTCCAAGGGGTACAAAAGGACAATTACAGATTCTACGAAAGAACGTAATTAAATGCTGTGGAACTGGAAACAGCCTATTTAGTATTAAACTTTGTTCAAGCACAGTAGGTATTCATATTTTAAGGTGATTACCGCGGATACCTACGCCGTCGATTCTTACAAAAATAAAAATCATGAAGATATTAAAGTGCCAAATATTCTAGTGTACTCGTAATTTGTCCTAAGGGTGGGTTGAACCAAATCGTAAGCAGTGTTCGTTAAAATCTGAATGTATGGAAAATTTAACAAGTTTCTATAAAATGACACCTGCCGGCGCTACATTTAACGTTGGCTAAATGACCTAAGTCAAACGTCCCTACTTACAAATTAAAAAGAAAATCGAACAGAATGGAAATGGAACGCTAAAGAAATACCCCCCGAGCGTTCGTAAACTCTATTTCTCTCTATAATTCAAACAAGCGCACAACGCACTCTACGTTCAGAAACTTAGGCATAAACCACACAGAGACGGCATACGGCGAGGGCGAGGCGCAGGCGCGGTGCAGGCATGATGCCGCATCAAACCATTGTAGACCTTAATACAATGGCATAAGGTGCTAATAACTTAGCAGTCAGCAGCGGCGCGTCGCTAGCGTGCCTCCGCCGCGCCGCTTCAGTATAATTTAAAATACGTCTCCTTAGTACCTTACTAGCACCTTATTCCATTGTATTAAGGTCTACAATGGTTTGAAGCGGCATCATGCCTGCACCGCGCCTGCGCCTCGCCCTCGCCGTATGCCGTCTCTGTGTGGTTTACGCCTTAGGTTCAGAACATTTACGTTCAGCAATTAAATTACTCATTCATAGCACTGCAATTTCTGCCGGTGGAAGATATCAACATTATATTTTTCTTAGATTTCCTCTGAAATATTTCTCGATTTAAATCGTATCTGTGAAAAAATCTACGGGTTGTGTAGTGGTTTTGGAACGTTGGTGTCAATTTGACATTGACGGTAATGACAATCGATTGCGGCTCGAATTGACAACACGGCTTTCATTTTGTTTTGTTTCCAAACAATTTGGACTTTGCTCTTTTGTTTTTCTCATTTTATACTTTAATTTATTTGTTAGTTATTTACCCGCATAAAGTTGCACAAACATGACGTCGCTAATAAAAAATATAGTTTATAACCAAAAAAGAATAACAACCAGCAGTAAGTTGTTAACCAAATAGTGAAACTGTTTAACTTTTTAATTATTGTTTTTTAATTTGCTCTTTTATTTCAGGCTTATTAAGATTCTATTCGTCAGCCAGTGAAGTGCCTAAATTCGAAACTTTAGCAGTGTCAGTGCCAAAAAAACATGTATTTCATGTGGAACTTAATAGGCCTAAGAAAATTAATACTTTCAACCATAATATGTGGATGTAAGTGCGACAAATCAATATACAGAATATAATTTGCTATTTAATATTACTAGTTTGAGTGGTGGAGTACTTGCAGATACGATTAACTTTCTATGTTACAAACATTTATCTACACTTCACACATAATAAAGTGAGAAAAGTTATAGAATAGATTGGAATACCTTTATTTCAGGTCATAGACTCATGTAATGTGTTAGTTGAGTTACCTCAAGGTGGGGTAAAATTAACAGGATTTTGCTGGGGTAAGAGAAACTCCCAGCGGCATAACTATACCTTATAGGGGTCAAAATCTTCCTTATGAGCTCACACCCTTTAGCAGTGAGGTCTGTGGAATTTTACATGCTCAGTTACCCTATAGTGACGGTACTCCAGTAACACATTCAAGGGCAATGGATTCCTAGCATTTCATTGTTCCTTTTGCCACCTGACCTTAGTCATATTTCACATTCCGTTTTGTAAATGCCGTCTGGTAATTGTAGGCGGTATTCGGTAAAATATGATGCATGGAAAGTTTAACAAGTTTCCATGGGATGTCAGCTGCCAGCACCATATTAAATGTTGATCGGGGGTTACCTTTGTTTTACCAAAAAAAATTTGACAAATTATCACTTCCCAAAACATTTTTCGTAGAATTTCATTTGCCAAATAATCGTTTGCCAAATTAACATTCGACAAATAATTCTTACGCAAACCTTATGTTTGGCATATTCATGTTTAGGCAATATCTCGTTTACCAACTGGTGCTTTGACCAAATTTCATTCAGTCAAATATATTAGTTGGCATAATATGTTTTAACCAAAACAAAATTAGGCAAATGATGTGTATCGTCCATATTTAGTTGACCATTTCTATTCCGTCGGTTAATCAGCAGGGGAACTCTTCAATGACAAATCATTTGCATCTTTATTTCAATGGTGTTTACACAATAAAATAACAACTTAATTTGTGTAGAAGGCGCAATTCTAACCTAACCGCCAGCGTGTCGACGTCACCCCGCTTCGCGGGGTGCCTATTTCCGCTCTAAGGGACACAAGCTAACCCTAACCTAACTTACCAAATAATACCATTGTTACGATTGTTTGTTTTTTTTTTACTGCTAGGAGGCTTCGCCCCCCGAGCCCCTCCTTTTTGGCTGCACTAACCTAATTTTACGCCTTTGCCTACCGACCTACTTAACCGTGCATTTTTTATTAAAGGGACCGAGCCGTTTTATTAATAGTATTTTGGTAAAATGTCATAACCCAAACAATTGTGATTTTTGTCTTTTTATAGTTTGCCATAACATTAACTTGACGAAATGTTTATTGACTAATATTTTTTTGCCTTATTAAAGCATTTGCTAAAAGACCACATGCCATAATGTAATTTTTCGTAATAATATTTTGCTGAATGAAAATTTGACGTAATGAAAATATTCGTATTAAAATTGTGCCAAAATTTGCATTGGCAAACAAAACAGTTGCTAAAATTTGTTTGGGAAATGAAATTTGACCAAAATAAATTTGGTAAAACAACAGGATCCCGTTGATCGGTCTGTAATCGTAAGTTGCTGCAACCCGCCGTTAGGTACATGTGATTTGTTTCTTGCTGCATATCATCGAATTTAGTTACCACTATTTGTCAGGATGTTAAGATATAATAAAAATATTTTATGTAACAGTAAGATGATTTTTTTACATTTCAGAGAGATGAAACAGTGTTTCGAATCGTTGAGTGACAACCCTGAATGCCGCGTTGTTGTTCTTTCAGCCCAGGGGAAGCATTTCACTGGTGGTATGTCAATAATTATGGTAACCACTTTGATCTATTTGGTAGTGCTTATACCGGTGGTCTTGGGATTGAATCCTCGTAAGGCCATTTATTTGTGTGTTGAGTGTGAGTAGTTGTTCCAAAGTCATGGATGTTTTTTTGTGAATTTAAGTATTTATTTACTTATATCGTCGTCTAGTAGATTTTTTGTAGTATTGTCCCCATTTCAACAGCAATTATTTATTGTATTATTGATGTGAAATTTTAAACTACGCACAATGAGCTAAACAGATTTAGATGCAATTTGACATACAGATGGTTTTTAAGTTTTAACCTAAATTAAAACATAGGATACTTTTTGGTCTCAAAATCATGACCTAACAGTTACAGGAAGTTACGAAGTCGCTGGCATATGCTAGTAGTCCATGTTTTTTGTATCAGTTGTATGTTTTTTTTTTCTAATTTACAGGTATAGACCTAAACAGTTTCATGGAAAAAGCTAGTGACATAGGAGATTGCGGAGACGTCGCTCGACAAGTCAGATTTATGGACAAAATCATCAAAATATATCAGGTGGGGCCATGAATAGTATAACATCTGACTGTAAACCCTATCTTGGGCTTTTTCGTGAATAAATATATTTTCATTTTCATTTTTATTTATTTTTATATATAGATGATAGTTGATATATTATAAAATCCGCTGACCGATTTTTACAGGACGGCATCTCATCGCTGGAGAAGTGTGCGAAGCCCGTACTGACAGTGTCACACAACGCGTGCGTAGGCGCAGGAGTTGACCTGATCACTGCTGCTGACATGAGGTGAGCCTGCCCATCCATCCGTTATGGGGTGTATACACGTCATGCTTAGTCAGCCCCAATTTATTAGAAGCTGACTAATTGCTATCGTCTGGAGGCATGTTGCGCTGCTGTTCCAACTGTCAAACGAGTTGTACTGACAAATTGTATGCACATCACAATCAACACAATTTGGATCATGGAAATATTTATGATCAGCCAAGTTTTCGGTCGGATAATTTTGAAGTAAAATATTTTATATTAATGTGTAATAAGCCTTTCCACAAATTGAACACGCATTTATTAAATAGTTTGTATTGTAAATGTGTTATAGAGCTATGGAAACGCGTTTTATAGTCGATTTGAGTCACGTTTGGATGTCTTTGTATTTTTTTAAATCATGTTTGCATCTTACTGTGAATAGCGATAGCGATATCTTAGGAAAAATTAATAGTATCACAATCATGAGATCTTTGGTATGACAATATAATTTTTACTAAATGGTATTGCTAAAATGTGTCAGAAATTGTATCCGACAAATCAGAAGTGATAATTGTATGGTTTGTAGAGCCCATTCGAGGAAGAATAAGTATAGAGGGCCTCATTCACACACCATACAAACGTCAGTGACAAAGATGTAAGCACAGGCAGTAGCGTAAGCCCTAGCTTTGGCGTTGGTACTGAAGCAACTGCCATCTTGTGTTCCAACCCAAAGAGAAAACTAGACCTTATTGGGATTAGACCGGTTTCCTCACAATGTTTTTCTTCACCGAAAAGCTAACGGTAAATAAATATCAAATGATGTAAGATGTTAATCGCTAGAATATGTTCGTAATAGGCTATTCTCTGGCTATTCTGCATTTTTTTTTTCTAATGTTCGTATGGATTCGATAGTCAACTGGTGCTTATGCAAATAAATAATGGTTGTTTGAACGTTTTAATATTCGCGCCATAAAGCCGCCATTATCATGACGTCATAACTGCTCCTGTGGGTGTCGTAAGAGTCGACTAAGGGAACAGGGTTGAAGTGTGTTGTGGGCGATGGGCTAGCAACCTGTCACTGCAATGTCACATTTTGTCGATCTTTTATACCCATATTTATGCTAAAAGTGGCACTGGAACAAAAGTTTCATGTGCTCTGCCTAACCCTTTTAGGGATAAAGGCGTGATTATATGTATGTATGTATGTATGCATAACTGCTAAACCATTAGACCACAGAGTACTAAGAGTACAGAAAACATAGAAACGTCAAATGTGCATGTCCTTATCTACGCCTGATTTTTGCATTTGCTGTTCTGCCGTCACTCACAGTAGACAAAATGGCGGTCGGCGTTTTCGGCCACGTAACATACAGAGCCCTCCGAATCACTAAACTTAAGTGGCAGTGGACGGGACACATTAGCGCGTAGAATCGATGGTCGTTGGGGCGGAAAGGTTCTCGAGTGGCTATCACGTACCGGAAGGCGCGGCGAGGGTAGGCCACCAGTCCACCTTGTGACTGATGACCTGGTAAAGGTTGCGGGATTCCGCTGGATGCGAGTGGTGCAGGACCGGTCACTTTGGCACTCTTTGGGGGAGGCCTATGTCCAGCAGTGGACGTCTTTCGGCTAATATGATGATGATGATCAACATACAGAGGGCCGGCCTACCGCGAAACGAAAACGAACTTCTTTGGTGTGTCTCCCTCTCTGACGCTTTAACTATCAAGTGCGACCGAGACGGCGATACACAAACCAAGTTCGTTTTCGTCCCGCGGTAGTCTTTCAGATAATAAAACTACGTTTTTATATAAAATAAATTAAATGTTATGTTTATAAAACTAATTAGTGTTATATTCATATTATTAAATTTTTGCCATATTTCTTATGGCAAAAATTATACAAAAATATTGACAATTTAATTTTGATAGATGAAAATACCCTATTTCCAGATATTGCACGGAAGACTGCTGGTTTCAGGTGAAAGAAGTCGACATCGGTCTGGCAGCGGACGTGGGGACGTTGCAGAGGCTGCCCAAAGTTAGTAGTCAAAGTAACAAGGCTTTGTAGTCCATAATAGAGATACAACTGATATCCGGTTACTATCCGGTATCCGGCCGAATACCGGATATTTGCGCACTATCCGGCCGGATACCGAATAGTGATTCTGTTTGGTATTTAACTTTGAAAAATGGTTAGTATACAAGAAAACAACAACAAATTATCAATATTCGTTTATTAGTATTTGTCTACTACCTTTACAATACAACGTACAATAGGCGGGCGCACGTGTACTGCATACGAAATAGTTCCGTACACTGACCTAGTAAAACTCGTTTCTTGCCTAGAAAACGGTCCGCGCGAACCTACAATACGTAACAGGTTGAAGCCTGCACGACGCGCCCGCCGCCAAACTAAAATGTAGGTATCGTTTGTCCGGCCGAATATTCGGCGGCCGGATACCGGATATTCGGCCGGTGATCAGGCCGAATATCCGGTATCCGGCCAAACAACTATCCGTTGCATCTCTAGTCCTTAAAGTTTAAGCACCGTCTGCCAATCACTTCCGATCATTTGAGGACTGGCAGACTTAGGTTTACTCTATCTACGAGAAGCCCTACGAATCTTCTGACGATACAGACAAGTTATTTATCGTTTTAAAATAATTTTATTCTATCTTTTATAGGTACCGCCTAGGTTATAACTTCCTAATTATTTGTACTTGTTAGCCAATAAGAATGATATTGTTTTATATTTTGCATATGAATAACATTTTCAATTATTAGTTCTCAAAACAGGGTCTGAACATGGGATGACGATATTCATTTTATTAGGCGGGGAGGCTCCATTCAAGGAATTGACAGGATTACCCCAGGAAAATTACGTTTTTTTCAAACATTAATTTATAACAGCGTTTTTTTTGTTTGTTTAATTTTCAAATGTTATTCTAAGATGCCTTATCCAAGAATCCACCAAAATTTCCATCGGGAAGTAAATATATAAAAATAAATGACACATCCATTATGTTTTTTGTGTGATTTATTTATTATTCTTGAAGAGCTCCTGTAAATTAACCAAAACAAAAATTAAAATATCTATTAATATTTTTCCTCTTTTTTCGGGAATTGGTTAAATATCGATTTTTTTGATAACTAATATTTTGGTGGATTTTGAGTCTACGTAATTACTAAAGTGATAATATATCAGTTACACGCAAAAAAGCTGCTGTTATGAATTATTTCCAAATTTGCATTTTTTTCCATACTAATGAAAATAAAGTGCTTGGGCTAGATGTTGATAGGGGGGAGATGGTCCAAATCGACAAAACAGATGACGTAATATATGAACAAGCGCTGTATAGAAAATGTTTTTTTGAAGTGGATACTTCTTTGCTCGCGTTCTTGTATAGGGGTACAGTTCAAAATGTATCACGTGACTTCCGGAATAACTTTTTGTAGAGAAGCCTAATCTGATTTCAAATAATTGTTTGTTACATGTTTTAATCCTTCTTTATTTGCCATTAGTTGTTAATCACAAAATCTTATTTAGTTTATGTGGCGGACATGAAAATAATGCTGAAATTACCGCCATTTTCAATGTACGGCGAGTCAAATGAGCTGTTCGGTGCAACGCACCCAACACGTGATTTAGCCTCGTGCGTCCCGAATATGAGCTAAGTCAGTCAATGTTGCCATATATACCGATTTATCTGTACTTACACATTGAACTGGGTTCACGTGTTATTATTATGAATTATAGATGATAAACAAACACCTTTAAATTAAATAGGTAGGTGCCGACCGCCGAAGCGACCTCTGCTTTACTTATTTACGATTTTTAAGTAGTTTGCTCAGTACGGAGCCCTCGGTACCTACGCGAGTCAGACTCGCACTTGGCCGGTTTTTTTATTAGGGTTCGTTGGTCAACAAAGAAGTATCCACTTAAACTTAATTAACGGTTGTATCGCCGACACAACCCGCTTCCTTTTTTACAAGCTTTTATGTAACTTGCCTTGTTAGCATGGGACAAATCTTGCGAGTTTTTTGACCCATTTCCCGGTGACCGATTGAGCTGATTTGGGTATAAGTATAGTTTGGATGACAATTCAATATTATGGTACCATCGAGCTGATCTGATGATGGAGACAGAAGGCGGCCATGGGAATTCAGTACTTAACCGACGTAATCCCGTTGAGTTTGGGCTCGTTAGAATCGTTTCAATGAGTAGTTAATGATGGTGTGGAGAAAAGTACAGTCGGCAATAAAAGTACCAAAAATGAAATTTTTGACAGAAACTTATTAGCAGACATTTTTTTATGATTCCAGGTGATCGGCAACACGTCAATAGCCCGAGAGCTGTGTTACACCGCTCGGAAGCTGGAGGCCAAAGAAGCCCTCGCCTTGGGGCTCGTGAGCAAAGTCTACAAGGATAAAGACACGTGAGTTATCTATCATAGAATCCCTAGTACGCTCAACTCTTTATACAAATGTCGTTTGGTACTCATTTTGGAACGGCATGCCAGAATAACATGAAGCTTTGTATACACTGGAATCCACTCTATCTAGGTAGAAAATTAGTTTTAGTCGCTAGAAATTGTATTAGAAAAAAAAAGGACCGCGTTGCACTCCGGGAGTGCCGGCAGAAGTGGAAACTTGAATATTAACCTTGTGCATTTTTGATATTTTGGAATGGTTAGGGAATCATTTTGCACGAATTGCTTTAATTATCGGTATTAAAAAAAACTAAGACCCGTGTTTTCACTTCAAACATTGAGAGTTTAAAAGTGTAAATACAGGGTGACATTTTAATCAGTGTCAAAAAATTTTGTAGGCATTTGGTATCACTAATAGACTCCATTTTTGAAAAAAAAACTGGTAGGTATTTTTAAATAGTCTATCCCAATAGAATTATCCGTACAGCGTGGTTACTGGGCATTCAGTACCGCGCGGGGCGGGGCGGGGCCGAGGGAGGGGAGGCGTGCCGTGCGCAAACCTTACTACCCGCCGAGGTGCCTGCGCGGTAAGGTTTTTTTGGGATAACTTTAAGCAGCAATTACTAATTTTTTTTGTACTGATATGAAACAAAAAACAACGAATTTTATAATTTTGCTGAAGAATCTTATACTTGAATTTGGACACTGATTAAAATGTCACCCTGTATATATTTAGGATAAGATAGGATAGGATGTGTCACCCAGTAAGCTTTATTTGTTTTTGTCACAGGGCCATAACCGGAGTGATGGAGATCGCACAAACCATAGCAGCTAAGAGCCCCGTGGCAGTGCAGACGACCAAACTCAGTCTCGTGTACTCGCAGAGTGTACCCAACGAAGTTGGCCTAGCGCATATTGTAAGTATATATCTACAACTTAGAAAAGTTGAAAAACCCCCGACGTTTTCATTTCAAAGTCCAATATCTCAAAAATGGCTGAACAGATATTCATGAAACATAGCTAAGTACACTCGAAATAAAATTGACGATGACACGACGTGACACTGACGTTTGGGAGCTACGATACCACAGGCAGATACACAGACAGACACGTTAAAGTTCTAACACCCCTCTCTTTCCGTCGGGGGTTAGTTAAATAAATATTAGGGGACAATCTTACACAAATCCACCTAGTGCCAAACTAAGCAAAGCTTGTACTATGGGTACTAGACGACGATAAACATACTTATATAGATAAATAAATACTTAAATACGTAGAAAACATCCATGACTCAAGAACAAATATTCATGCTCATCACACACATAAATGCCATTGCCGCGATTCGAACCCGGGACCTCCAGCTTCGTAGGCAGGGTCACTACCAACTAGGCTACAGAGGTCTTCAAATTCCAAAGTAAATATATCTATGACCGTGTGAAATGGTGTCACGCAAACTGAAACAGTGTTTATAGAGACACTTAGATCATTTAATAACCGGCCAACTGAAAGTTGGACTCGCACGCGCAGGGTTCCGTACCATTATCAATAAAAACGGCAAAAAAATCCACAGTCATCCTCAAAAACTAATCATCATGTGCCATCATCATCGTACAGTCCTAATTAAACTAATTAACAATCTTAAACATCTGGTTTTAATTATGCCATTTGCCTAACTTGAAATTTAACTTCTCAAATAGAACAAATGACATTCCATAGTCATAGTTTTTAGTCTGCTAAACTCTGTAGTAACAGAGGCTCTAGTATAAGTTTTAACGAAACAAAACTTTACGATCGCGTTTGAGTTTTAACCTCAATTTGTATGGGATTTGACAGCTAAACGCGAACGCGGTCTTAAAGTTTTGTTTCGGTAAAAAAACTTATACTAGAGCCTCTGTATAAATTAACTCAACTTTAACGTTATACAATTGGAAAGATATATAGGGCATTTACAGTTTCATTTATATACTAAGGAGCCAGTCCTAATTAACAACTAAATGGCTTGCACATAAGCCTTAAACTAAACTCGTTCATTCAATCATCTGTAACCAACATAAATGATATCTAAGTAACTAAGTAAATAAGTAAATATTTGGGGACAAACTTACACAAAACGATCTAGTCCCAAACTAAGCAGAGCTTGTACTATGGGTACTAGACGACGATAAATATACTTATATAGATAAATAAATACTTAAATACATAGAAAACATACATGACTCAGGAACAAATATTCGTGCTCATCGTACAAATAAATGCCCTTACCGGGATTCGAACCCAGGACCTCTTGCTTCGTAGGCAGGGTCACTACCAACTAAGCTAAAGCGGTCGTCAAACTCCCGCTCAACAAATCGGAAGAAAAGCAGAAAATCTTTGGAGCTTTCGCCTTTACTCACCACAAGGAACACACCAACTACACTTTCATTGGTGACTGGTGGAAAAAAAACAACACAAACTTACACAGCAGCTACTGACATACATTTCACAGTTTCCTCGTCAATATTTGCGTAGATGGTCCTCTGTATTTTATTAATTGTGTATATGATTATGTTGTTATCTGGAAAGATTTCTAGATGTCGCTACTGTTACTGGAAGCGTTCTTTATACAATAAATGTTGTAATATTTTTAGGGTTCCGTACCGAAAGGGTGAAATGGGGCCTTATCACTAAGACTCCGCTGTCCGTCTGTCTGTCACCAGGATGTACCTATCTCATGAACCGTGATAGTTAGACAGTTGACATTTTCACAGATGATGTATTTCTGTTGCCGCTGTAACAACAAATACTAAAAAACAGATTCAAATTAATATTTAAGGGGGCTCCCATAAGACAAACGTGATTGTTTGCCGTTTTTATAGCTATTGGTGCGAAACCCTTCGAGCGCGAGTGCGAGCACTTGGCCGGTTTTTTTATATTTACGAAATAAATATATTTTATTTAAATAACTTAATATTAAATTAATCTATCACTAAACAACTCCATGTGTGTTTTCAGTTTTTATACATGTCTGATTTCATGATTAGCTGTAAGATGCAGACTTACTTTATAATACAATAAAATTTGCGTATGAAATAATTACAATTTAATAAAAACTAAACCTTATAATCGAATGTAAATAAATAAACTCCCTTATGCATACTCGTAAATAAAACTTTACACCACCAAACGACCTTCAATTTTAATTAATGAAAACTTGAAATAATGTTAATAATTACACGGTTCAACTCACGTATTAAATGTCACTGCGGGCGACATGTTTCGAACTCTTCAGGAGTTCTTCTTCAGGCGAAAACACTCACCTTGAAGAAGAACTCCCGAAGAGTTCGAAACATGTCGCCCGCAGTGACATTTAATACGTGAGTTGAACCGTGTAATTATTAAAGTTTAGTAGTAATGCAATTAGATGAAATCCGGGTCGCGTTTTTTTTTTAATTTGTGTTGATCGATGTGTCCATTTTAGCAAACCTTTGTTAACTATACTATGTTTTGTCTTCCTCACAAAAATAAATGACAGACAAGGACAACGGCGTTTTGCTAAAAATGATAAATGCTAATGTAATAAGACCATAGAATTTTAAAAGCGCGAAATCCTGGCCTGCATATATACAGACACAAGCCAGATATATAGGTATGAGATTATTTGACTTGGCCGAATTCCACCAAAGCAGTTCATTCTAAAAGCAACTCTATCGTCCAATACAAAAGATTCCAATTTCAATGACAATTTTATAAAAAGTCGGTCACGACGTGAATAATCTCAACCACAGTATTATGTTATCCGTGACGTCATATTGACAGCTTAAATACGTCACCAACCCCCAATGCGCAGGCGTGGCTGTGCAGTTGCTAAGTCTTTTATGTAGCAAGAATGGTTCGTTGCACTTGCGCGCGGCATATGCGTCAAAGGGTTACGTTTCCTTTGTATAATTTATTTCACAATATTTGGTTGGCCAGTAAATGAGCTACTAATTAATAATATATCAGGTACATACGAGTTTGTATCTAAAATGGTTCGGTCATACGCATTGAAAGGGGTTCATATAGTTTTGGGTGTTTTGGTCAGCAATTTCTAATCGTGTTCATATATTTAGTGTACAAGTACATTTTTAATTATGCATAATTAACTACGAGTTTTAGATTCTTATCAACTGAGATCTACATAATGATAGTAAATATTTTACGTATCTAACACTTGTTCAAAAAACATCAGTTGTTATTTTAATTTGCCCTGAATGAACAAAAACGCAGTCTTTATAAAAAACTAAATTCATATTTGATGTCATTTTAAAATGACTTTGAACCAGAAAGAGTGGCAGAAAACCCAACCCTGTACGTAAACACCCGAGTTAAAAAAAGTATAACTTTTTTTCTTTGTCCACAGCGCACCGTGAATCAATCTATGCTTCTTAGCGACGATGTGAGCAAAGCAGCAATGGCCGCTGCAGCGAAAGAACAAGCAGAGTTCGAAAACTACTAAATTCACAAATTATTTACAAATGATGTATTATTTACATTTCAAATCAAAATAAAGTATACTTGTTGATTTTGTGATTTATTATATCTAACCATCCTATGACATAAGCATTTCATAAAAAAATAACTAATTAAATTAAAAAAGTTAAGAATGGGAACTATAATGGCTACCTTCAATTTCCCAATAAAAAACCTAAAACCAATATGGCCGCGTCAAATCCTGAAATTGCCTACGTCATAGCGGATAACTACGTCATTGCACCGAGCATTAACAAAGAAAATCAGGTAACCTAGTTTATGGAGGCTTGCATGTACGCTGCCTGCGAATGACCTACCCCAAAATAGAGCATCTATTAATAGAACCAGGGCCCACTGCCTGTGAATGGTGCAACTGCAATATAGGGCACGGTGCATTGATATGACCTATTTATTTTTCAATGGGTGGCGGCATGAACGGGGATGGGCCCGGTCATACCCCTCCATTCACTAAGGCTCTGGCGTGACCTAGTTTACGTTATTCGCCTATGCGCCCCCGATGTGGACGTGTGTCGAGAATTTTGTCAAATATTCTTGATAAAACCACGCCGGGAAAGAATCGTGACCGTTAATCATTAAATATCGCTCAAACAGTGCCGATTTTTGAAGTGAAGAATGAATATTCAAGTGAAATCATTGTAGAAATTGAAACGGTGGTGCGCTCGTTCGAAAACACCGCGAAAAATTCTTGTCAAGGTGGAGAAGTGACGTTATTGGCTCCCGTACAGTGCACTCTGCTGTGATTGGCTGAAATCGTGCCGAACGCGAAACGGGCCAATCAGAGAGCTAGGATTGGCGCCCGTGCGCGATAACTACGCCACCTGTCGCGCGCTCACACCGCTTTCATTGAATAACCGGGACTGTGTTTTCTTGACGCAGGCGTACTGAGGCCCAACAAAGGGCCGAAATAAGAACGGTTCGCAAGTGAATCTGATGTATTTATGTCACAAAAATGGTGAAATCTGTGAAGTGGAAAGTAGAAATTAGGATATTCGACGTGTCGAATCATGACCGAGGCATCTGAAAAGTAAGTGTTGTCCGCGTAACTCAGATTTTGTGTTATATGCTGCGCCCTGCCTGGTAGGGAGCGCCTTACCCCGGCCATTTTCCACAGCTCTCGGGATGTGTAAAGTGATTTATGGTCTTTTCCAGAGCCCTTAGAGTTCTCTGAAGCTTGTGGTTAGGCTGTATGCCTCATTTAGGGATTACAGTGTCTTTTGGGCTGGGTACATGCAAGCGCGACCGACGCCCTTCGGTTACCCTGTGTGTACTGTATAACTATAATCAATGAGACTCATTCATTCACAATACAAGTTCCACTTTCGGGGTCATTTGGAGCTAGCTCGCAAGCTATTTCCTCAATGAATTTATTTCACCGCATCGCACATCGCACGTTGATTCAACTCTGATGGATACGACTGCGTTTTTTTCCGCGAAAAATTGTTAAGAGCCTGGCGCGACTCTAACTTAAAAAAAATTAAACAGTAGGTTTTTTATGATGCACACTTTAGGACAGCGAAGGACTAATTTTACGTCATTGTCTAGCAAAGACGTGGAACTTGATTGTTTTGAACTGATATGCTTTTTGTAAGTGGCTTTGCAAATAGAATATTCATCTACCTATTCTCAATATGGTTTTTACTTGTTTAGGTGGCTGTTAGTGGTAAAGAAAAACAAATGACAATAAAATAAATGCTAGCACAGTATTAACAGCAATTTCACAGTTTAGCATGGTTTAGCAAATAATTTGAACAATCAAGTTGTTGAAATAAAAACTCAAGAAAATGAATCTCAGAATTTCCCAAGGAAGAATCCAAAATAAAGGCTACTGAAATTTGCTAAATATGTCAAAAATAACGTTTTTTTTACTAAACAAAGAAATATTGCCATGTCAATGGTTGTGGTATCAAATGTATTCATAAACCAGGTGGAATATCCACATAGGTAAACTAAGCACTGCCCAATTAGTTTGAAAATGTTTTTTTTTTAATCTATTGCCACTAGAGGGGCTTCGATGGTAGGGTGCTCTTGACATTTAATTCGCCTCTGATAAAAGACTATAAAATTAAATAAAATAAAAATAAAATAGCCTTTTATTCAGACAAATTTGAACATGCATAATCCTATCATTTACTAATTTGATGGCAATTATAATAATAAATTTATACAATATAATAATTTTCTTACTCATAATTCATTTCTGATTTATATTATCAATATTTATTTAAGTATAACATGTTTTCAGAAAATGTAATATTAATAATAGAATAATTTTTGCAATAACATGATAAAAGACTAGCAGGCCCCTATTTCACCAACTTGACAATTGTCACCTGACAATGACAATTCTCCGTACATTGCTGGATCCACAGGTACCCTAGCAACCACCTTAACTTCTTGGTCAAGCAATGTACCTATTGTGAATTGACAGTGTCAGGTGACAATTGTCAAGTTTGTGAAATAGGGGCCAGGTAGCCTCTTGAGTGTCTATATGGCAGTGGCTGTGTATGAAAGAAATCAATGCAGGTTGTCAAAAAAGTCGTGAAAGACAGATTTATAGTGCAGTGCGAAAGGCATGTTCACCAATGCAGTTCCTGACTTCTTCGCCATTTTAAGAACCAGGTCTGCTGCGTTCCTTACCTTGGTTCTGCTGCGGATAGCCTCATTTCTGATGCGATCATGCAGAGAAACTCCCAACATGGTCCTCTCCATTGCCCTTTGGGTGACACATATACATAGTGTAATCACCAAACATGTCATTGACTGACTAAACTGCCAGCCCTTAAGGGTGAACATCCATTTGACATGTTTGAAGCTGTGTGTTCATGAATTTGACACCTGCAGCTGTCATATCATATCATATCATATAGGGACGCAGTTGTGAACTAATAAAATCATTCTTAGAAAGCCGAACACAAACAGTCCAAATAACATCCGGAGGTAAAAGGGTGAGTTCGGGGCCGGGCAGTGTGACTTTCGGGATTCCACAAGGATCTGCGTTGGGGAATATCCTATTCCTTACATTTATAAATGATCTACCATCTGCCATAACGGAAGGTCAAATTACGCTGTTTGCCGATGACACGACAGTAGTAGTGAATGCACGTACATACGAGGAACTGAGTGACAAAATTACAACTGTATACTTGCAACTGAAGAACTGGTTCTCGGCAAATGGCCTAGTCCTCAACGCAAACAAAACCAGTGTCATGCTCTCTTCTGGAAGGTGCGTTCCGAACTCCAACGTGAGCATCCAGTGTCCCTTACAAATGGGTAATACTTGTAAGTTTTTAGGTTTCACGCTGGACCCCACACTGAATTGGAAGAAACACGTCGACTCGCTGTGTGATAGGCTGGCCGGAGCGGTGTTTGCCCTGCGTAAACTTAAACCGTTGGTCTCCTGTGACGCGCTGAGGCAGGCTTACTTTTCACTTTTCCACTCGCTTATGACGTACGGTGCTATCCTGTGGGGTAACTCGACTGATGCCGGAAGGGTAATGCGAATGCAAAAACGGGCGCTTCGAACAATGCTAGGTCTAAACCAGAGGCAGTCCTGCAAAGAGTTATTTGCTCAGCACCGGATTATGACTCACTATTCGCATTACCTCTTCGAGGTCATCATGTATACGCGGAGACACCTATCACAGTTTAAGCGGGTGGAGGTGACGGGAAAGTGCCTTCGTAGCACGGGAAGACTTCGGACGGTGCCGCGTCGCACGGTACTACACGCTAAAAACGCGAGAGTTATAGGGCCGACGTACTATGAGCGCCTTCCCGCCGAAATAAAAAATGAGACAAGCGAGGAAACGTTTAAGCGTAATTTGAAGAACCTTTTATTGAAAAAGTCCTTTTACTCAGTCAATGAATACAATGAAATTGTACAACAATAGATTATTTTCAATTATATAGAATTATTATTATTTGTATTAGTTACTAAGTAATTAGTATTAGGATTTTGACATTGCTTTATATTAAATCTCTGATATTATCTGACTGGTACTATTTGGTACTTTATTTCTATTGTATTTTATATTGTAAAGTATTGACATACACTTCTCTTGATATTGTGATTTGATTATACACAGGAATAACCTGACTTAATTTTGTATGCTGTATTAATTGTATTGGAAATGACATTTTATTTAATATTAATTTAATTTGAATTGTAGGTACACACATTTATTGTACCTATACCTTATTATATAAATTTTAATGTTCATTATTATTACATACGTCGACGATCGCTGCACGATAAGTAATATAATTAAGTAAAATATACTATATCATGTGAAAATTGTGCAATGAAATGAAATAAACTAAAACTAAAACTATCATTTATTTTCATAATAGGATTTTACAATCACTTTATGACGTCAATAATAATAATAAACAAATTAGGTACATACATTAAATTACATATCCATTAACTGATTACAATAATTAAATCATTAAAACAATACAATTTATTTCCACGGGTTCCGATCTTCATGGTATTCTGATATTCTATAGTAACCTTTTTGACATAACATGCAACATGGTCCTCCCAGTTACATGGACGATTTTGTCCACCCATCCCTTATATTGTCCTCCTATCTTCCTCTTTTGCTCTCTAGGATACCATATTGTGGCAGTGTGACTTCATTTGTCTTTTCCTTGCCACATGTGTCCCGTCCACTTCCATTTTAGTTTACTGATCTTTACAATTTTGTCCAATCGTTTGTCTTCTTGATACAATACTTCATTTAAGTGTAACAATTTTTAAATATTTTCGTTTGTTGGAAATGCTAGTAGATTGCGCAATGTATCCTACGAATAGTATAGTTGTGAAAGGTTGGATGTTAGAAAAGTTGAAAAAAACCCCATTCAAATCGGTGCGTTTGGGAGCTACGATACCACAGACACACAGACATGTTAAACAAAAAAAAAATATTTTAGAGATCTCTGATCTGATCTGGGTTCTGGGATCTCTGAGCTGGGTTGGAAGGTCAGATGGCAGTCTTTTCGTAAAACCAGTGCCTATGCCAAATCTTGGGATCCCAGGCTCCTTAAGGGCCATTACCGGGAATAACGCCAGTAGGATGATGAGAAATCTCTGATCTCACTAGTTCATCTTTTATAGGTACATTCAAGGGGACCGATATGTACACACAAAAGTGTCAAAAATATGTACACAGACCTAGTCTGCAACAATATGGTTGTAGTATACGTACTTATGAAACTTTGAGTGAATATTAGTGCCCTTTACTGTAGTACTGAGTAGATAGGTACCTACATAGTTAGTAGATAGTACAGTCTACATCAAAAGGAGCTACGCAAACGAAGACGTCAAAAGTCAAAATTAAAACTAAGTTAAATGTACAAAAGTCCCTCGTGGCACTGTACCTAAGATGCTGTCGGCATTTATTTATTTATTAACATAACTATATAGGTACATATATATATATCACATACACAGACTAGTCCAACTCCTGATACTTGACCAATCCGTATATGACATGTACAAAGACATAAAATTAAAACAATAAGTTATATGACAACGTTATGGGGTCGTTGCGCCGATGACGCGACCAGTGTCAGTTAGCGACCACCTCAAGGGCAAGGTTTGCTCAATAAAAGACTTCTTCGGTCTCGACACTAAACGAACAGTAAGCCCTTGGCGTTTTTTGGCACGTAAGATAAACGTGTAATCTCTCGTTGCACTAGTGTATGATATAGGCACTTTAGGTAAGTCACGTGGCTTAAAGGCCGATACCACAAATTATATAATAGTTCTACCGAGACGCACTGACAGCGGTGCGGCACGGAGGCGGTACCGGTTGTAATGTTCGAGTTAATATGAAACGATCCGCACAGAGCGGCGCGGCGCGGCGCGGTTTTCTGTGCGGACCCTTTCGTATTACTTCGAACATTACAACCGGTACCGCCTCCGCGCCGCTCCGCCACCGCTGTCAGTGCGATTCGGCCTTCAATTCGAATGGAGAATAAGTTTCTGTCAAAAATACACTCTGCATCAAAAGTCTTTAATAAAACGAAATAATGAGTTTTTGACGTCTTTGATTGCGTAGTCACTTTTGATGCCGACTGTACCTATCTACTCTACTCTAGCTGAAACTTGTATACCATAATCAAGGAAAATGATTTCCCGTCCACGATGATGTCATTCTACAACAAGCTAAGCCATTCATCAACGTAAATGATTCATTCATTAAATTCTGACATTCATAACTTGCGCGTTGTCGGCGTCATTTCATCAATGACAAAAACTTGGAGAATAGTAAATGGGGCCTGGGTACAGTCAGCGTCATATAGTTAGCAGCAGCCAGAGTAGCCAAATATTTCGAAACACACCCTTATTCTTATAGTAATAAAGACGTGTACCGAAATATTTGGCTACCTTGGCTGCTACTTACTATATGGCGTTCACTGTACACACTGAGCAAACGAACGCGAAGCATTTATGTGGCAGCTATATTTTAGACTGAGATACAATACATAGCCGTTTGTGGTTTGGTGATTATGCACCTTAGTATAGGTACAGAGGAGCTATACGCGTGCTACCATAAGGGTAGGGTATTCCACTTGTAAGATCTTTTTCCACTGTGTATTTGCGTCTCACATTATTATCATGCTGAAGGTCCTTTTCGTGACGTATATGACATTTCTTTTTTTCTTTTCTATATGTATTAGTGTGTATTTGATGGCGCAAATAAATTATTGATTTGTTTTGATTTTTCTTAAAATCGCGTGTATTTTTTTTATTAAGTTATTTCTGTTTTTTTATTGTCAAACTTAATTCATACTTACTCCCAAAAATACACGTGATCTTGAGGGGCAGGGTTATAATCATAAAAAACCCCAAAGGGGGGGGGGGGTCAAAAGTAGGCCAAATATGATCACACAATTTCTGGACGAGCCCTATAGTCCGTTTTTTTAGGATTAGAAATACGGTAAACAAAGAAGCAGTCGTCGTCAACCTTTTCTGCTTAGGACAAATATTAGATACACTAAGTTGTAAATGTTCACCACTGTATGTTTCTCATTTATTGTTAATGGAGTCTGTTTCTGTATCTTTGCTTGTGATGTTGTGATGAAGGCAAAACGGTCAGGGGAGAACGAGTCGATCTTTTTTGCAAGCCACTTGGACCTGCCTCTGGTTGGTCCATCGCAGTCCGCACGCCACCACACACAGCGAAAAATAAAATCTTAATATTAATTAACAAATAGATACTCATATAATAATCTCGTAATCTTCAACAATTTGTAGATTACCAAGAAAACAAGAAAAATAACGTAAGATACGATTGTCAATTATGACAATGTTGATAGCGAAAAAAAACGAACCGATCGTTTCAAACCTCTTCTTCTTTAGGTTTTTTATTGTGCAACCTTTCCAGAACTGAATAACGAAATTCAAAATAACAGTCAAAAAATAAATACATAAAAAATAAATATATTGTTGTAAGTATTATTTAGATGTAACTAATGAAAACACTTCTATCATTTTAGGGTAGACAACAATAACGCAAGTCTTTTTTAGTGGCTGTTTGAGGTTTGTGATACTTTGACAGTTGTGTTGCATAAGTGTCTTATATGAAAGACCTCGTGCTTCGTGCTTTAGCCTTCTTTCTTATGCTAAAAAAACGCACTATAGCTAGTCATGAGTACCTCATCATAGGTTGATTGTCCGTGTTTTATGATCAATGGTTTAAGTAGGTTCGATTTTGGAGTAAGGAACGGTTGCCAAGCGGGTTTTGACTGTTTTTTAAATACCTCTACGGTGGCAAACCAGCTCACGGCCTGCCTGATGAGCAGACACCGTAGCCTAGTGACGCTTCACAAGCGAGACGAATCACAAGCGTATTGCCGACCTTTAATTCGGGGATTCAGTGTTACCTAGAGACATGCAGGTCACTCACCCAATACAAGGCACACTGGTGACTACATGAAATTAGTATAACAATTGAGGTGCCTCACGGGTGAGTAACCCATATGTGGCTATGGTCGCGTTTGTATCGCTTCAAGAGTCGTGTGTAACCGCCCTTATATTTCCAGGTGTATAATGTGATTTGTTGTTCCAGCGTCTGCGTGGTGCGAGTGCGCGCGCAGGTGATGTGTCGCGACGAGGGCACGGGGGGGTGGGTGGCGCTCGGGGGCGGGGGGCTGGCCGACGTCATGGTCGGCAAGCGGCAGCGCGCACCAGGTACGCAAACAGACATACATACAAAATCATACGTAAAAAATCTTTGGCAAGCGTTACTCGCTACGCTCATGCTTCCAAATAACCCTCGAAAACGCCCCTCAGGTACGTAGACCATACATACATCATCATATCAGCCGAAAGACGTCCACTACTGGACATAGGCCTTCCCCAAAAAGTGCCGCAATGACCGGTCCTGCGCCACCCGCATCCAGCGGACATACGACATACATACATACATGCATGCATGTAACTGTTTAGAAGGGACAAATGCAGAGGAAAATCTTCGGCGAGTGTTACTAGCTACGCTCAAGCTTCTAAATAACCCTCGAAAACGCTCCTCAGGGACGTAGACAGACATACATAGGTACATGCATGCATGTAACTGTTTAGAAGGGACAAATGAAAAGGAAAATCTTCGGCAAGTGTTACTCGCTACGCTCACGCTTCCAAATAACCCTCGAAAATGCCGCTCAGGTACGTGGACGGACATGGGTGTAGCCAGAATTTTTAAGGGGCAGACGAAGAAGAAAAGGTTGACAGAGATAGCCAAATTTGTATTTTTTATTTATACTGTTATGCTGTCCCTGCGACGCCGCCGTAAGCAAAGACGTTTAGGCGAGCATAACTTATTTAATATCCCGGTTATAAGAAGGATATTCTTCCAGGCGATAGTAACGGCGACACCTCATCTTCGTCCGCAAACGCACCGACACACGACTTCTTCATACACGGAAAACGGATCAGCGACAACATGGTAAGATATACTCGATTCTTCTCGATCTCTTTAAGGGTCCGCAGTAAGCTCGATTCTCCATACAAACGTAGTTACGCTCTCATTTTAAAACTACGTGTTGGATTGTAACGAAACTTTGCATGTACAATGACATGAGGTATATCTATGTCTGTAATTAGTTTATGTAGCTTCAGATACCATAGTAAAAAAAATACAGCGAATTTAAGTTTTTCATACAAAACTGGTTTATGAACTGCAACCATATAAACTAATTACAGACATAGATATACCTCATGTCATTGTATATGCAAAGTTTCGTTACAATCCAACACGTAGTTTTAAAATGAGAGCGTAACTACGTTTGTATGGGAAGGTGAAATTCGGCCGAGCTTACAGCGGACTCTTAACCCTTTCATTACTATAGGCGGCAAATTGCTTTTAATCATCACTCATACTCATTTATTTGTAAAACCAATTTACATGTGGAGATAACTTATACTCACTATATTAATTAATTATAGAAATTACATTGTTAAAATACATTATTACAAACACATTATTAAACATTATTACTTCAGGGTCTCCTCACGCCTATCGACGCGGGATCCGCGTTAGCCGATTAAAAAACTCTTTATGTTCACGCAATAAGAGCGAAAAAGACGTCGGTCGGCTCGGCCGACGCGAAGCGACGTCCATCGACGGGATTACGAACAAAACACGAGGAATGTGGTACAAACCACTCGGCGAAAGCCGATTCCGCGTCGATAGGTGTGGGGAGACCCTAAGAGTCCGCAGTAAGCTCGATTCTCCATGCAAACGTAGTTACGCTCTCATTTTAAAACTACGTCTCTAGTTTAGTTTAGTTTATTAAATCTCATTACATAAATTTCACATAAGTACAGTTATCTTATATTACTTTTCATATAGCGATCGTTTACAAAATTACGCAAGTTACTATTTGGTTATACACAATGGAAAAACATGTCAATTTTAGGAGTAAATAAATAATAATCAAAAATAACAATATGGTCATACCTAGATACAGGTTGTACTATTCATTGCAATAACCTTAATAAATAAAAATATAAAATAAGTCATCATGTCGGATTGTAACGAAACTTTGCATATAAATTACACGAGGAATATCTATGTCTGTAATTAGTTCATGTGGCTTCAGATAGGTATCAAAGTAAAAAAAAATAAAGTGAACTTAAGTTTTTCATACAAAACTTGTTTTTCCTGTATTTCGTTAGTTTCATAAATTTCATAAACTAATTACAAACATAGATATACCTCATGTCATGTCATTGTATATGCAAAGTCTCGTCACAATCTAACACGTACTTTTACAATGAGAACGAAACTCCGTTTGTATGGGAGGGTGAAATTCGGCCGAGCTTACTGCGGAGTCTTAGAGCTAAGCTCTTGTCGGTGTAGCTCAAGGGCCCTCCATCTACTCCGGTCCCAGGCAAACTCTTTGACATCTCGATACGACCTAACATCAAGTCTTTTTTCGAGCTGCTCTATGTAGTTCATTCTAGGTCTTCCTCTTCCTCGCTTCCCCTCTCTTTCCTTCAATTAAATTGATTATGAAGTTGCCATGTCGTATGAGGTGCCCTATCATCTTCCCTCTTCTGTTTTCTAAGATTCTCACTAACTGCCTGGTTTAATTAGGTACCATTAGGCTGGCATTCTCACCACGAGTGTTCAAAGGCCTCTTTAAAATATAAGATAAAAAAATAGGTGTAATACTGAACAGTCAGGTAAGGCAGCAGCACTTCAATAAAACTCCGACATTTCTCGACAATACTTTTATTTTAATACTTTTACCAATTTATAGTTACAATTATATACTTTTACAAACAATTATAAATGTTAAGACAGTAACGTCACGCCGTTGACGATCAGCACCAGAATGCCCTCCAGGCATCAACCCCTGGCCAAGCAACTCATCGTTCTGCGAGGGAAAATCCAGCTCTCTGATTGGCTCCCGAACTCACGCGATATCAGTGTCGTGAACCAATCAGAGAACCACTTTATTTTCGCGCCATAAATTATACTAATCAAGCCAGCAACTGTTTTGCCATTTTTTTTTGCGAATTAAGAGTGACTACTTCACAAAATGAAATCTAAAATATTTAAAATCTGTTTACATGATCAATAAATCTTAATAAGTTAAACATTACAACAATTTTCTGCCTAAAAACGTAAGCAATTGATTGGTATAATACTGAAACCTAACATAGGTACAAATAGATGTTAACTATTCTTTCGTTTCCAGGTGGTATTAGAATGCACGATTAAAAAGGACTTCCAGTATAACAAGGTGATGCCAACTTTCCACCACTGGGTGACCGAAGAGAAACGCTTCGGACTCACGTTCCAGACGGCCGCGGATGCGCGCGCGTTCGACCGCGGCGTGCGGACCGCGATTGAAGAGCTGTTGGACGGTGAGTACATTGCAAGGTGACCGACGTTCCACTGGGTGACGGAGGAACGCTCGGACCCGCGGATGCGCGCGCGTTCGACCGCGGCGTGCGGACCGCGATTGAAGAGCTGTTGGACGGTGAGTACATTGCAAGGTGACCGACGTTCCACTGGGTGACGGAGGAACGCTCGGACCCGCGGATGCGCGCGCGTTCGACCGCGGCGTGCGGACCGCGATTGAAGAGCTGTTGGACGGTGAGTACATTGCAAGGTGACCGACGTTCCACTGGGTGACGGAGGAACGCTCGGACCCGCGGATGCGCGCGCGTTCGACCGCGGCGTGCGGACCGCGATTGAAGAGCTGTTGGACGGTGAGTACATTGCAAGGTGACCGACGTTCCACTGGGTGACGGAGGAACGCTCGGACCCGCGGATGCGCGCGCGTTCGACCGCGGCGTGCGGACCGCGATTGAAGAGCTGTTGGACGGTGAGTACATTGCAAGGTGACCGACGTTCCACTGGGTGACGGAGGAACGCTCGGACCCGCGGATGCGCGCGCGTTCGACCGCGGCGTGCGGACCGCGATTGAAGAGCTGTTGGACGGTGAGTACATTGCAAGGTGACCGACGTTCCACTGGGTGACGGAGGAACGCTCGGACCCGCGGATGCGCGCGCGTTCGACCGCGGCGTGCGGACCGCGATTGAAGAGCTGTTGGACGGTGAGTACATTGCAAGGTGACCGACGTTCCACTGGGTGACGGAGGAACGCTCGGACCCGCGGATGCGCGCGCGTTCGACCGCGGCGTGCGGACCGCGATTGAAGAGCTGTTGGACGGTGAGTACATTGCAAGGTGACCGACGTTCCACTGGGTGACGGAGGAACGCTCGGACCCGCGGATGCGCGCGCGTTCGACCGCGGCGTGCGGACCGCGATTGAAGAGCTGTTGGACGGTGAGTACATTGCAAGGTGACCGACGTTCCACTGGGTGACGGAGGAACGCTCGGACCCGCGGATGCGCGCGCGTTCGACCGCGGCGTGCGGACCGCGATTGAAGAGCTGTTGGACGGTGAGTACATTGCAAGGTGACCGACGTTCCACTGGGTGACGGAGGAACGCTCGGACCCGCGGATGCGCGCGCGTTCGACCGCGGCGTGCGGACCGCGATTGAAGAGCTGTTGGACGGTGAGTACATTGCAAGGTGACCGACGTTCCACTGGGTGACGGAGGAACGCTCGGACCCGCGGATGCGCGCGCGTTCGACCGCGGCGTGCGGACCGCCATTGAGTAGCTGTTATGTATGATTCTCACTGAACGGGCAGGGCCGTAGCGCACCGGAGCGCATTTCACAAGTTGCCAAGGGAATTTGATGCTTTAATACAGACGTTACATTTCATATTTGAACGGACTTGCCGCCGGTCGGCTATCTGCGGACGTGGACGCCTGCGCTCGGCTGTCGTGACGTCTGACCGGCTCCGTCCGGCTTTTGCCTAGTACACTATTAAAACGCGGTCGACTGCTGCCGGGTGCTCGCGCATCCGCTACGATGCGGCGCCAGGCGACCCGGCCCGGCCCGTTCGGTGTGAATCGTACATTAGACGGTGAATAATACAGTACAAGGTGACCGCCGTTCCAGACGGCCGCTGCGTGCGTAATAGTAATATGGTAATTGGTAACGGTAAAATGGTAGATTACCAGACTTTTTTTGATGAAAGTCTCAAATCGCATGTATTGGGAATTGAAAGCAAACGTGATGAATATGCTATGTGCTATTAAGGGTTTTCTTTATTACCGCCCTTGGTAGCCCGCTCGTGGTACGAATTTTCACGTCCCCCTGGTCAGGAAGGGGGGATTTTCCCAACGTGTAGCGGGCGGTAATCGCCACTTAATGGCCGGGTGAGACGTAAAAAACCCCCGCCTAACCTATCCAACCCATTTCTAATTCGTAAATTCCCCCATAAATGTATTCGATATTGTCTGTTAACTAATTTATCTAATGTGCTTTCTTCATTGCTTTCGTATACTGGATTCCTCCACGGTGAGTACTTAACCCTTTCTAAGTGAATGACGGATGCATATTCAAGTTCAGTAATAGGGGTAAAGACATCAAATTAACGTACATACATACATTCACGCCTTTATTCCCAAAAGGGGTAGGCAGAGCACATGAAACGTATGTTCCAGTGCCACTTTTAGCATAAATGTGGGTATAGAAGATCGACTAAATGTGATATTGCAGTGATAGGTTGCTAGCCCATCGCCCACAACACACTTCAACCCTGGTCCGTTAGTCGGCTTTTACGACACCCACGGGTAGAAAGGGGGTGGTGAAATTCTAATCCGACACCACACGGGTCACCAAATTAAATAAGCAATAATATTGAATAAATAAAATAAATAAATATTAGGGGACGATCTTACACAACTCGACGTAGTCCCAAACTAAGCAAAGCTTGTACTATGGGTACTAGACGCCGATAAACATACTTATATAGATAAATAAATACTTAAATACGTAGAACACATCCATGACTGAGGAACAAATATTCGTGCTCATCACACAAACAAATGCCCTTACCGGGAGTCGAACCCAGGACCTCTTGCTTCGTAGGTAGGGTCACTACCAACTAGGCTAAAGCGGTCGTCGGTGAATGTTCTCGAAAAAGAATTAAAAATATTGATTGAAATATTAAAGCGGTAACGCTGCTAACGAAATTATAAATTTTAAATTAAAGGAAAAATTGAAAAATGTAATGCTCCGAGCCGGATTCGAACCGGCGACCACAGGCATTCATGGCCCGTCGCTACTAACCAACTGAGCTAGGTATCGGAACAATCTTTCGAGCATCGTTACTTCGTTACTGACGATTTCTCGATATAATTTGAGATGTTGTGCAAGTTCATTTTACGCAGTATACGGCGTAAAATTAAATTGCATGGAAATAAGTGATCTCTCATCTCACCACCCGGAACACATATACCCCAGGAAAATTACGTTTTTTTTTCAAACATTAATTTATAAAATCGTTTTTTTTTTTGTTCAATTTTCAAATGTTATTCTAACATGCCATATCCAAGAATCCTACAAAATTTCCATCGGGAAGTAAATATTAAAAATAAATGACACATCCATTATGTTTTTTGTGTGATTTATTTATTATTCTTGAAGAGCTCCTGTAAATTAACCAAATCAAAAGCTAAAATATCTCATCATCCTAGCGCTATTCCCGGAAATGCCCCTAAAAGAGCCCAAGGCCCGCTTTGACACCTAATCCCAAGATTTGGCATAAGCACTAGTTTTACGAAAATGACTGCCATCTGACCTTCCAACCCAGAGGGAAAACTAGACCTTATTGGGATTAGACCGGTTTCCTCACGATGTTTTCCTTCACCGAAAAGCTAATTGGCTAAATATTCCGTACATAAGTTCCGAAAAACCCATTGGTACGAGCCGGGATTCGAACCCACGACCGCCGCTTGACAGCCGCATGCCTAAACCACTAGGCTACCGTAGCTCTAAAAAAAAAACTATTAATATCTCCTAATTCTTCGGGAATTGGAGTATCGATTTTTTTGATGACTATTATTTTGGTGGATTTTGAGTCTACGTAATTACTAAAATGATCATATATCAGTTACACACAAAAAAGCTGCTGTTATGAATTATTTCCAAATTTACATTTTTTTCCATATTAATGGAAATAAAATGCTTGGGCTAATACCTACAGAGCAAGACATGGTATAATTTTGCCTGCGGTCTCCTGTAACCGTGCCATGAAAACATAGCATAGCAAACATAGCACGTCTCTGGTGGAAAGGCGCCCTAAGTGTGTTTGTCTCTTCGTCTGCAGGTCTGGGCGGGGCGTGGCCGGCGCTGCACGCGTATAAAAAACACAATCCAGCGCCGGCAGACGATGATGAGGAGCAGAACATATTTGAGGTGAGCTAACAATACAATTTAAGGTCATTAAAGCCACTCGGCATCCGACCCGCACCGCCTCGCCTTGTAACTGTACTAACTACGGAGTTGATGTAGTGAGCGCATGCCCGTACAAATCCATATGAAGAATAGTAACCGCTGGAGGCGAGGCGGTGCGGGTCGGGCGCCGGGTGGCTCTAATGAGCTGAGATCTTTACTCGCCAAAATCCTGACAGCACCCAGTGTGAACAAAAATGGGTTGTGAACCGAGCAAGGGCGTATTCGGTAGCGCATTGCACTGTTATTTTTTTATTTTTTGTTTATTTTTTAAATAAGAGTATCTTTAATTAGTTTAAAATAACAATATGGACATTATCATAATATGAATTACAAATCAAGTCGGAATACAATGGTGTAAAGAATGATAAAATTAAAATACGTAAAAATAAATAAAAGTAATACTACGAGTACATCCCGCTCTGCGTCAAGCCCGAACCAAAGGTCCCCAAAATGCTAGCGGCATTGCCTCGCTGAACAGCAATGGAGACCTGTTGGACGAGCCATGACCCAGAGCGGGGGTCAAGGCCCCTGTCCCTTAATCGTCTGCCTAACTCCTTGCACAGCCCGAGAGCCTCACTGCCCCAGGGCCCAGCTGTCTCCACAGCAACCGGAACGAAATCATAAGTCGGTTCCAAGGCAGAGTACTTTGCGTGTTTGAGCTTGGCGGCATTTTCGGCCGCCGAACCAGCTGACTTAATTGTGTGCTTTAGATGGGACGCTGCAAAAGTGCTAACACAAGTTGCATCCCATAGGAGGCACCGCCCTCTCTGCCAGGGAACCAACGTCAACCCGTCTGGTCTTTTTCCGTCAGTCCGAGACAGACCCGGGGGCTCCAGGATGCACGGTACGTTGGCGGACACCATAGCCCGACGCACGATCTCATTGATAGAATGGTGTCTAGGGAACCGACCCGCACATCTTTTGCAGCTTAGCCCGTGGTGGCCATTCTCCTCCACCATTGTCCCACAAACGCATCGGTGCGCTTCGCATACCTTGCTCCCCAGCCTTAAAGCAACTGCTATCCTCAGGGAGTCGTTGTCGAGCAAAGTGCCGAGTTGAGGGGAAGGCAAGGCATGCAGCCACGCACCGGATTCGGGCTTTGTGAGAGCCTTGAGACGTGCTAGGTCAGTCCCCGAGGCATCACTCAACAAATGAGAAAACGTTTGCTGACATAGAATATCGTCCCATCCTCTTTGGACCGTTAAGCTATCCGGATGATCATTGGACGGACATAGTGTCGCCCACTTAGCCAGGGCCTCGGTTACGAATGGAACTCGAATGCTGCTGCCATCAAATGATAATATTCGAGCAACAAGATCCGACGAACCATGTGCCGACGCTAAAAAGGCTACCAGACCTATGTCCTGGACCCGACGCACGCCCAAGCCACCGTAACGAACTGGCAGAGCCGCCTGACACCATTGTTTGTCGTCTAAACTCACATTGAGTATTGACTCTAAACAAGATTTAATAGTGTCATCGAACGATTTCAAATCCGTGTCATAAAGCCAAGTTGGAGACGTCCGTAACATATACACCATGCGAGGCAGAGCAAAGCAGTTTCGCAGCAAGATAAGGGAAACATGTCCCGACAATTGTGTCAAATGTTCCTGTGCCGCCGAAAGTGCTTGTCTTTTGGCTTGAAGGGCCGAACTAACACCCTCGGTGAAAATTGGAGCACCCAGTAAATTGAAAGAATGTTCGTGTATTTGTCTAATGCCAGGTAAAAGTGACTCTATTTCTGCGAGAGAGTTGGTGTCTAAAAAACTGCAAGTATAAAACTCGCACTTAGACGGGTTTATTTCAAGACCAATTTTCTTCAAGGCAGGTATCAATGTTTTCAAGTCGTTTAAGACCACTTCTGGACTTCCTCCTATAGTGCCATCATCCAGATACCACACGTTAAGGGGCGCCTTTAATCCAGAAATAATCTTTTGGATGCCGAGACAAAACATCAAGGGTCCTAATGGGTCGCCCTGCTGGGCACCAACTTGCGACTGTATTAAACTGCCTGAGAAGAAAAGATTACTTGAGGAGGCGTAACATTGGTAAATGAAAGGGTAAAGAGAAGGAGTTTGCTCTAAGGTTTCGTTGAGAATAGTGTCCCTTTCTAGGCTATTGAAAGCGTTTTTGATATCGATTTTAACGATTATGGTATTGGATGATCTGCGATGTAAAGCAAAAGACCGGGTGGCATGTATTGCCGCCTCACAACCAAGTCTGGTACCGAAGCCCATTTGAATTGGTTGCAGATAGTCAGACATAGCTTCTCTAACAGATTGGCAACAGAGCTTAGCCGTAAGACGACGAAAAAAGCTGCCCACCGCAATTGGTCTAATACCACCATCTTTTTTAGATAAGGCACATAACGAAGCACCATATAGGAACGGTCTCACCTCCAAGTTTAGCATACCTCTCAGTAAAAAATTGCATAATTTTGTGAGTGATTCTAACAATTATTTATTTTTGTTTACATTTAAATTTTGGTTTTTGTTTACATTACAGTCTTTGTTTTCGTCGACATGGCTTGTATGTGACATATACAGGGTGAATTTTTAATGAGTGTCCAAATTCAAGTATAAGATTCTTCAGCAAAAAATATAAAATACGTGTTTTTTTGTTTCATATTTTTTTGCTTAAAGTTATCCCAAAAAACCTTACCGCGCGGGCACCTCAGCGGGTAGTAAGGGTTAACACGGCACGCCTCCCCTCGCCCGCTCCCTTCCCCGCCCCCGCTCCGCTCCGCGTGGCACTGAATGCCGAGTAACCACGGTCTACGGATGATTCTTTTGGGATAGACAATTTATAATTCGGCGACCGCTTTAGCCTAGTTGGTAGTGACCCTGCCTACGAAGCTGGAGGTCCTGGGTTCGAATCCCGGTAAGGGCATTTATTTGTGTGATGAGCACGAATATTTGTTCCTTAGTCATGGATGTTTTCTACCTATTTAAGCATGTATTTATCTATATAAGTATGTTTATCGTCGTCTAGCACCCATAGTACAAGCTTTGCTTAGTTTGGGGCTAGGTCGATTTGTGTAAGATTGTCCGCAAATATTTATTTATTTATTTATAATTAATTAAAAAATACCTACACGTTTTATTTCAAAAATGGAGTATATTAGTGATACCGAATGCCTACAAAAATTTGGACACTCATTAAAAATTCACCCTGTATATAAATCACGGTCAGATGTTGCCCATAATGTTATTAATGGAAAGCGTACTTAGATCTAAATGTCAATTATATGGAAAAACGACAGTTAAATTGCCCTAACGCGCGTTCGAAACGTTACGTAACTACAACACCACGTGTTGCAGTGTCTCAATCTGCCGACTGACTCACGCTCCAGCTCCGAGAACTCGACCGCGAGTCGCGTGCGACACGATCTGACGCAGACTCCTATCCTGTCCGCCATCAACCTGCCACATCACGGTAAGTCCACATTTCATTACTTCCTCGTACAGTAGTACCATAAACGTCTCGACTGAACAGAAAACGCTTGCCAATATAGGAAAGAAAGAAAGAAATTACCATTTATTCCATAAAGCACACATAACAGGTCAAATCCTACTAATATTATAAATGCGAAAGTTTAGATGTTTGGATATTTGGATGTTTGTTACTCAATCACGCTTAAACGGCTGAACCGATTTGAATGAAATTTTGCACGAATATAGTTTATAGCCTGGTTTAAAATATAGGATAGTTTTTACCTCGAAATCATTCCTCAAAGGGATGAAATCGGGGGTAAAATTATGGTCCAAAAACCTGAGTGATACAAATGCAGGCACGCCATTCTAGGCTTTAAGATTCAGATTCATGATGTTTGTTTTGTTAATTGTTTCTCGCCTAAGTGTTTTGTAAATCTCAGAGACAAAAAAAGGATAAAGTTTAAAAATCAACATCTACTAACTAATAGTCGGTAGCTACAATTGAGATAAAATCAAATTGATTTGTTTCTCACAGATGATATGCTAACATTTTGAATGTAATCAAAAAGGTCCATCCATATCCATACTAATATTATGAATGTGAAAGTGTGTCTGTTTGTTTGTTTGTCCGTCTTTTACGGCAAAACGGAGCGACAAGTTGAAGTATTTTTTTAGGTGGAGATAGTTGAAGATATGGAGAGTGACAAAGGGTACTTTTTATCTCTTTCTAACCCCCCCACTTCCCTAAAATGGGGGATGGAAGTTTATATGGAGCTTTCCGCAATTTTCAAGGTAGAAAGCTGAAAATTGGTATGTGGACTAATTATGACTAACAAAATAATCGTGCATATTTTTTTTTGAAATATGCTTCCAACTCTTTAAAAGAGGGGGTGAAATTTTATATGGGACATTTCGCAGTTTTCAAGGTAGGAAGCTAAAAAATGGTACACAGTCTCTCTGTTAACCAACGAAAAATACCTGCCTTATTCTATCTTGGATATCTTCCCCCAGCCCCACAAATAGGGGATGGAAATTTGTGTGAGACTCTCCGCAAAATTTGTACAGGTTCTATGACACAAACGAATAATAAGGTAATTTAATTGAAACAATATGTAATTTTAGTAAAATAGCGCAAGGGGTGCTTTGCTACGTCAGTGCAAACTCTTAGTGTGGGCTGAAAGTACTATGGCGCACAAAAAAGCGGTAGAAGCACTAAATCGAACGCTCCAGGATTAGCGCAACAGTACCGATGTTATGGCAGGGATGGTGGTTTTATTGGCTGGTGATTTCCGCCAAACGTTACCAGTCATTCAGAAGAAGACACCTGCAGACGAAATTAAAGCATGTCTCAAGTCGTTCACTCCATGGGCCACCGTAAGAAAGTTCAGTTTGACTACAAATATGAGAGTGCAACTATATGATGACACAAATGCTGGCAACTATGCCGAATCACTATTGAAACTAGGAGATGGTCGGTTAGAAACTGATGCCGAGGGCTGTGTGACGCTGACGGGAGATTTTTGCCAATTAGTACACAGTAATCCAGAATTAGGTGCAAGTGTTTACCCAGATTTACAAAACAATATACACGAAAATCAATATTTATGTGAAAGAGCAATTTTAGCACCAAAAATGATGTTGTCAACTACATAAATTCAGACATATTGAGTAAAGTACCAGGAGATAGAACAGAGTATTTATCAGTAGACACAGTTATGGATAAAGAACAGAGCATATCATATCCCGTAGAGTTTCTGAATTCGCTTGAGCTGTCAGTTGTACCCTCACACAAGCTTCTATTAAAACTAGGCGTCCCACTCATGCTTATGCGAAATTTGGTTGCCCCGAGATTATGTAATGGAACGAGACTTCGTGTCACACAACTTGGCCGCAATATCATTAGCGCCACTATCTTTATCTTCGTAGGAAAGGGTGAAAATGTAACGATCCCACTAATCCCAATAATTCCCACAGATCTCCCGTTCCAGTTTAAAGGCTACAATTTCCCGTTGAACTTAGTTTAGCTATGACCATTAACAAAGGCAAGGACAGACATTAAAGGTGGTGGGGTGAACTTAGAAAAGCCGTGCTTCTCCCATGGACAATTGTATGTAGCATGTTCGCGTGTGTCCAATGCCCAGAATCTTTACATTCGATCCCCAAATGGAAAGCCATATAATATCGTCTACAGTAGCGTATTAAAATAATATTCTGTTCCGAGTTCTCTTCTGTGTTCTAAATCAGAAAAGCGGAACCGTGTTACCCCGAATTTAACGCGAGCGAAGCCGCGGGCAAAAGCTAGTAATGACATAAACATAGACAAATACTAACGTACCACCACATATAAGTTACATAAAAAAACAATAACAGACATTTATTCTGCAAATATACCACAAAGGCAATTTTACATGTCAAACGGTAATTTACATTAAAATAATAATAATTCACGTTTACTAACTAAATGCCACTAAGTTAATGAATACAAATCAAAATTGTATTGCTTCGGGGCGGTCTATCGTCCTACACTACCAAAACGTAATATCTAGAATATCAGTGACATTCAAATTGAACCTTAATGCTATGCTGATACCGTTTGTTTTTCAATATGCATGTTGTTGTGGCGCGTGCTTACCGGTAGCTAGCGGCTATGCGATAATAGAGACAATGGCCTTTGTTTGAAAGATAAGGGCTCGAAGCGAAAAGTTCACCTGGGAAGAGCCGTACTATAATGATATTAATTCAGTATTCCAGAAATGTATAGGGTCTCTGAGCGTCCAAATACAATTAATAATTATTCTAATGTTCGTAGAGATGTACTCGTATACGGTCATTAATGTAATATTGTCAGAGATCTACAGGGTCAATAACAACATTGGCGATCTTCGTCCACGCCGACGAGTCCTGACAAGTACCGAATGAAATCGAGCGTATGATCATTTCAATAAAGACCTTGTTCCACTATACGTAAGGTACAATATGCAATGACAGGTGCTGTCGTGCTTTCCCGCTCATGGCGCCAGACAAGATGGCGGGCGCCGGAGCAGCCGGCGTCGCGCGCAATATATCGGCCAATGGGCGTTGAAGATTTCACCCGCGCAAACGCGCTGCCTTATGATTGGTTAAAATGTTTTCAAAAAATGCTTTCTGCGCAGGTACATCGTTGTAACTTATATTTGTGGTACTACTGTAGTGGGCTTCGCAACGAGCAGGCATCTGTCCTATGTATTGTAGCTCTGTAGATACAATATCCTAAATTACGCCCTTAGGTGTAAAATATTCTAAAACTCACAAGCCGACTTACCTTTACCGAGATTATAGCAACTACTTACGGTGTTAAAAATGCTATTAGAAATAAATCTAAATGTAAAAAACACAAATTAAACATGTTTAAATCCTTGGAATATTTAAAATGTAAGTTTGACTTAGCAATATTTGGTTTACGTCACACCTGGCCATAATGCGAGTTTTACTGCACGATGCGCGTACGGTAAAACTCGCATTGTGGCCAGGTGAAGACGTAAAATTTTGTACTCAACACGGGCGGTAATTCGTAAAGCCCCATAGCGCATATTTATGGCACAAACACCTGCGATCTGGGGCATTCACGAATTCACCGCCCTAGTTACGTAATGTAGTATTATGTCTGCGCAAAAAGTTTCAGTGTTTTTTACAAGCTTTTATTTAGTTTCACATTGTCTGTCTGTAATCAAATCTTGCAAGTTAAAATTGACCCACTTCCCGGTGACCGATTGAGCTGTAATTTTGGGTGTAAGTATAGTTTGGATGACAATTCAATATTATGGTACCATCGAGCTGATCTGATGATGGAGACAGAAGGTGGCCATGGGAATTCAGTACTTAACCGACGTAACCCCGTTGAGTTTGGGCGCGTTAGAATCGTCTCAATGAGTAATAGAGAGTATGATGGTATACAGAAAAGTACAGTCGGCAATAAAAGCTTGTACCAAAAATTATTTTTTTGCCAGAAACTTGTTGAATCGTGGCTATATGTCGTGGGTCTTTGTCTGACCGACACGCACTATGTTTCAGATTCTATGAAAGCGTACGAGATCCAGTATGAAGATAAGATGGCCGACGATAACGACCCGGAGCGGTGTCCATACGTACATCTTTCAGCTGTAAGTTATTTTACAGCACTCGGGGCGGTAAGTGCGATTTACCGCCCACGGGCGCAGCGGCAAATCTCACGTCACACCGAGGAGAAGACGTAAAATTGTGTACGCACCACGGGCGGTAATTCATTAAGTCCCAGATCGCATATTTATGGCCCTCATCTTCGGTTCTAGCCACAAACACCTGCGATCTGGATTGTTCTCGAATTCACCGCCTAGGTACGTAATATACTAATAAGTCGACCGCTAACTGAGACGGGACGAGTTGCATTTGTTTTTTTTTTCTATTGAATCAAAATAACCACGGTAGCTTAGTAGTTCAGACATACGGCGGTCGTGGGTTCGAATCCCGGCTCGTGAAAATGAGAAGAATATTTACCGTTAGCTTTTCGGTGAAGGATAAACATCGTAAGGAAACCGTTGTAATCCCAATAAGGTATATTTTCCCTCTGGGTTGGATGGTCAAGGAAGGTTAGATGTAGAAGCAGGCCCTTTAGGGGCACAACCGGGAATAACGCTTGAAGGATGGTGAATTAGAAATCGGAGAGTTAGAGAGACAATCAAGATAATGATGATGTTATTTATTTGACGACCGCTTTAGCCTAGTTGGTAGTGACCCTGCCAACGAAGCAAGAGGTCCTGGGTTCGAATCCCGGTAAGGGCTAAAATTTATGTGATGAGCATGAATATTTGTTTCTGAGTCATGGATATTTTCTATGTATTTAAGTATTTATATCGTCTAGTACCCATAACACAAGCCTTACTGAGCTTACTATGGGACCAGGTCGATTGGTGTAAGATTGTCCCCTTATATTTATTTATTTATGTCCAGGTCCACGAATACACGTATCCTCAAGTCGGGTCGGGCGGTATAATCACCTCAGAAAAATCATCGCCGAATACCAAACCGCCCTTGCTGAGGAGGGATTCTGGTGAGTACGCTAACAAGCACACAAGCCAGCGGCGTGGTTTATACGTTCTCGCAGACTGCTGTCGGTGCGCTGTAGTTGTCCTAGTTTTTTTTAGGTTTAGGGGTTTGGTTAGGTCTCTTTTTGCATGTTATCCACGTTAATCTCCTGATCTAACCCTAGGGGAACCTAGCGACAATTATTTTCTAGTAGCCCCCCCCCCCCCCCCCCATTTCACCCCCTTATCAGCTTGTAATCAGCTCATGAAATTGCCAACATGTCAAATGATCTGTAACATAAATATATTTCCACTGACGGGGTAAGTGATGACCCTGTGGTCTCTCTGGGTGAACAGGTGATCACGTAACGTTTTGAACGCGCCATACGACAATTTAACTGTCATTTTTAGGGTTCCGTAGCCAAATGGCAAAAAACGGAACCCTTATGGATTCGTCATGTCTGTCCTTATAAATTCTTTCAGCGAAAATTGTTTTGAACATGATCGGTTCAAATGTTTTCGAGATGACGTAAGATTTCAGTTACGATACGACCTTTTTAATAGACACGGGACCCTTCGTTGTGCGTGGTCCGACACGCACTTGGCCGCTTTTTTGCATATAAAAATTGTCATTTAGATCTACCTGATGCGCGTACAATGCGTTACTTGAAAGACCTGCTGGTAAAGGTCGCGGGAGTCCGCTGGACGCTGTGGCGCAACCGGTCATTGTGGCACTCTTTGGGGGAGGCATATGTCCAGCAGTGGTCTTTCGGCTGATATGATGATGATGTTAAATGTGTATGATATTACAGGGTCTTTCAAGAAACATCCATACGGCGGACCACCGCCGTTACCAGATAAGAAGCCTACAGAAACATTTCAGGCTAGGCTCAAGTGCAGGTCAGTATTTTAGTATTTTATTATTTAGGATAACCAACAGACAATACATCGTACAAACTACTACTTGGTCTGTAGTAGTGTTGTGTTCCTGGAGGTGAGCAAGGTCGCCAGAGCTCCCGAGGATGCGTTGTGTTGAGAGCGAGGGCATTTGTTTCTTCAGTTGTCAACACGGCGAATCCTCAAACATATCAAGGGTCGGCAACGGTTGTCTATTGTTTGCACGACATTCACATACTATAATAATCATTTGCCCGAACTTCGCTTGCCTGAATTTCATTTGCCCGAATGTTTCGTTTACCGTAATAGTTAATTGACATACTCTTGTTTACCCGAATATTGGATGTCATAATGATACGAATGCCATACGTATTGTTTTCCAGATTATTGTTTGCAATAATATTATTTAATTGAATATTTAAACGCCATACTAAACATGCATTCGGATTCATCTTTGTTAATTTGTTACTTTATTCGCTCTTTTATAAAAAAATAACCTCGAAGACAAAAGCGGGAGCTAAGCTCCCGCTTCCGTCTTCTAACCTATCCGCGATCCGAGTCAGTTTTGCCACTAAGCCTCTGTTCCCTACTGCCTATGATATACCTCTATCTTGGCATTGGGTAATCTCAGAGAAAAGTTTATTTTTACTTAGTGGCAAAACCGACCCGGATCGCAGATAGGTTCGAGGTATTTTTTTTATTTATTTTAGACACTGAAATACGTCCCACATTATTACATATGAATATTATGGATGTTGAGATGGATAGCAAATGACATTATGGCATGTGATAGTTATATGGATTACAATGATTATGGAAAATGAGATAATTGATATTGATATTATGGAAAACAAAGATTCTGGCTTATAATTAATATGGTATTTCGGCTGTTATTCCGTCTTCACCGGGTGCCTTGTTGTTTTTGAGCTGCTTAAGAGCCATTACAATCTCGCACAGGCTGATGTCCGGGATGTCGTCGGTAGAGTGTCGGGTTAGTCTAGCTCTAGGGTCTTCCGCCTGACGAACTTCGGGTCTGTGCGTTGCCGTGTATAGCTTCAGAGTGCATGTTTCAGACGTGTACGCAAAATTATAGAAAACAACTTTATGGCAGTTGAATATTATGGCAGATAAAATTCGGGCAAATGAAATTCTGGCAAGCAAGAGTATACCGTCGGCAACGCCCATGTTACTCCTTTGGAGTTGGATGCGTATATAGGCTGCGGTGTCCACTTACCATCAAGCGGGCCGTACGCGTGTAAAAATGCACAAATGTGTGCCCAGGTATACAGGGTGTACAAAAATCGGGTGCGAACCGATCAAATGCATAAACAGGTGTCGTGTTCTGATTTCTGATAAGAAACGAAAATATGTTTTTGTGGTGTGTTTTTACATTTGTATGGCAGGTCGCCCCAGTCGGCCAGCGCTCCATACAAATGTAAAAAAAAACCGGCCAAGCGCGAGGCGGACTCGCGCACGGAGGGCTCCGTACCAAAATCTATAAAAACGGCAAAAAGATCACGTTTGTTGTATGGGAGCCCCCCTTAAATATTTATTTTATTTTGTTTTTATTATTTGTTGTTATAGCGGCAACAGAAATACATCATCTGTGGAAATTTCAACTGTCTAGCTGTCGCGGTTCTTGAGATACAGCCTGGTGACAGACAGACAGACGGACAGCGAAGTCTGTAATAGGGTCCCGTTTTTACCCTTTGGGTACAAAACCCTAGAAATCTCGTAAAAATAATCTTTTCAGACACGATACCTGTTATGCCGTTGATTGCCTTACGCCTTCAAACCGCATTTTTGGTACACTCTGTATGTCTTTTTTCATTGTTGTGTTGTTCTATGTATTCATGTCACTTAAAAAAACATCACTTAACGGTTTTTTTGGGTCAGTAAACTTTTTTTTGTTGTTATTCTGTCCCGGTGAGCCAGGAAGTGACAAAATTTCTTAACAAAGTACTACAAATTGAACTCTATTTTGCTCAGGACATGCCCCAACATGGAATGGGTTTTCCAATAGGCATGATGACACATTTTGAAAAACTGTTTAATAATGTTTAGAAACATTCATTATGTACAACGAATAAGATTTTTCAAGAGAATATAACAGTGAAATAGGAAATAAATGCATTTTAGTTTTTAAATTTCAAATTGGCGCTAAAACGCTTGTCAGTGTCATGGCGTCTCGAGTGACGTCACGTTTGTATAAACAGAACGCAGAGCTTTGACGTTTGTTACCTAGATCGGTCAATTGCTCATTGAATGAACATAAATTAAAAAGTTCCAAGTCTTGCGCGGCCGTGCGGGCGAGAAAGCGGGACAATGACGTATGAAGATCTGACAGATAACATGGTTCTATCCCTGTCTTACTATTCGTTCAGTACGTAAGTTGTCTCTGTAATCTGTGGTAATGGCCGTTATGGGTATTTGTTTATACAAACGTGACGTCATGCGCTCTGATTGGTGTTTAACATATCATGGCGGGCGTCCGTATTTTTCGATTTAATTTTATCAAAATAAATAATAATCTCTTACTTAATAAAAAATTATGAGCATTCTTCGAATTGTATGATTAAAATTTCACTAAGTAAATACCATATTTCAGGCATTCTGGCCTCGAATGTCCAATTCCTGGAATGTCCATATTCCTCGAACGTCCAATTCCCCCAATGTACATTGCCTCGAATGTCCAATTCCTTGAATGTCCATATTCCTCGAACGTCCAATTCCCCCAATGTACATTGCCTCGAATGTCCAATTCCTGGAATGTCCATATTCCTCGAACGTCCAATTCCCCCAATGTACATTGCCTCGAATGTCCAATTCCCCCAATGTCCATATTCCTCGAACGTCCAATTCCCCCAATGTACATATTCCTCGAATATCGTCACAACCGAGCCGAGCATCGTCATTAAGGTTAGCTGGAAGAAATCCCTTAAAGTGATAAGTTCGCAGTGATTTTCAATTACTGTCATCACGCCTATTGTAGAGTAGGCTGCGGTTAGAAAGTAACTGTCATGTGTCTGTCAGAATTCTGCCTAATATAGCTGAGCTGCTAAACCCTATTCCATAGTCTTGTTTACCGTCCCCGGGCTCCATACCTTACAGCAGTATAACAAAAACACGTGTTTAGTGGATTTAACACCAATAAATTCAGTGTTAAAGAGTGACCCAGGAGACTTGAATATGGCAACGGGCAACAAAAAATAGTTGATTGGCCCAATCAATTTTATTTTCAAGCACATGTAATAAAGCCCTTGAGGTCTACTTGCAGTATAAATATTTGAATTTTGAATAAAAAATTACAAAAAAACACCAGTTTTACAAACTAGCCTTTGTTCGATGTATGATATATGATAGACCGGTTCTTTTTCTTTACGATTTTCCTTCACCGAAATGCTGCCGTGAAATATCAAATTATTGTATTACGTACTTATATTATTACATAGTACTAAATATTTATATATATTGTAATACCATTTTTTATTCATATCAATGGATATTTTGTTGAACATATATAGGTACAATGATATATTATATTTCGTATATAGGACCAAAACCCCTCGAAGCGACTGCCATCTGACCAAGGTAGAGGGAAAACTAAACTTTGTTCGGAATAGACAGGTTTCCTCACGATTTTCCTTTTGAAAACCTAACGTTAAGAGTCCGTAGTAAGCTCAATTCTCCATACAAACGTAGTTACGCTCTCATTTTAAAACTACGTGTTGGATTTAACGAAACTTTGCATGTACAATGACATGAGGTATACCTCATCATCCAGGTCTGTAATTAGGTGTTTCATTCAGATACCAAGGTAAAAAAAAACAGCGAATTTAAGTTTTCCATACAAAACTTATTTTCGCTGTATTTCGTTTGTTTCATAAACTGGAACCATATAAACTAATTACAGACATAGATATACCTCATGTCATTGTATATTCAAAGTTTCGTCACAATCCAACACGTAGTTTTAAAATGAGACCGAAACTCCGTTTGTATGGGAAGGTGAAATTAGGCCGAGCTTACTGCGAACTTAATATCAAATGATACAATATGAAAACTGCCCAATGAAATGAGAATGTTTATCACGGATCCGTGTCTCGGCATACGAGAGGTTAAACTTTCCACACTGAAGAGTCCCTCGCTTCGCTCACGTTCCATTGTCCCTTGCAGGCATTGTCACGAGTGGTACCTGGAGAGTGCTAACCGAGCGGGCGCCTGCGAATTCGCTCCGGACTCCTTCAAGACCTGCATAGACGCTGTGTCGTGCATCAAGTGTGCCCAAGTGAGTATTAGTCAGTCATTTATTTTATATAGCCAATTATAATCAGCTCGGCGAACCTTGATCCCTATGACACTGACAGTTATTCCCACGACACAATCTTGTAGTAGCGTCACCGTTATATTATAATCGAATTGGCGGTGTCTAAAAATGATATTTATTAATTTTAGGCAGATATATGCAATTACAATAATATCCCGTTGGAATTATAATAATTATTAACACTTACAAGAAATTATCTCAATCAGACTTTACGTTGACGTCCTGCAAAAGTTACTCCGTTTGGAAGATATCGACTAGTGCGGAAAAGTATCGATAAACAAATATCGAAAATGGAAACGAGTGTACAAAATACATCAATAGAGTACCTACGCTCTTAGTGTCAGATTTATAATCATTTAAGTTGTTTGCGATAATAAAATAAAGGAGATTTAACAAATTTATTGTATATACCTACTCAAATAAAACAAAAGCGGTTTATTAATGATTTTTTAATATACATTAATTAATCTGAATCTGACAATGATGTCACTGATTGCGTCTCAGACTCGGAATCCGAACTGCAGCTGCTTTCTCCTATGTTTATTAAAAACGGCTGGTCTACTATATTGTCGTATCGCACGTCTCGATTCCAATCATCTAAGCATAGTTTTTTCGTCTTTTCAACCACTTTCCTCCAATTGTCCGGAGTCACTTGACTACATGCCTCTTGTAGCAACGTAAGCATTTTATTAGCTGTGAATGGCGGAGTGGTGTTAAGCCTGGCTGCACAACCTGAAACAATAATGGTTTAGATTAAAAATGATGCAAAGTCAAAGAGCGAGATCGGGGTAAGTACATTATAAGTACATAATTTTGTACGTTAAAAGTGTGTAATTGATATAAGCACATGGATAAAAATAAAAATGCAATTTGCTAGTGAAATAAAATAGCTTTAAATAGTACTAGCCGACTAGACAGTCACCAGTGACCTAAATAAAAACATGTTAAAATAAATACAAATCAACCCACCTTTGATCTGCGCCCATATCATTTCGATTGCATTATATTGGCAGTGGTAGGGCGGTAGCCGAATCACGGTGTGCCCTTTTGATTTTGCCATCTCATCCAAGAAATATTTCTTCTTTGTTTGCTGTTTATGAAGGTTCAACAATCTAACTAATTCCTTTTTCAGCATTTGAGTATTAGCTGCCACACCATTGTTTTGCAGCCACTCTATTATTTCGCCTTTATTGTTGTTCGCGGTAGGCGCTTTATTAATTTGCACAGAGTGGTATGGGGCGTTGTCCATTAAAATGTAGTGGGGCTCGTTTAAATTGTCTAATAGTTTTGTGAACCATTTCTTGAAATTCTCAAAATTCATCTCTTCGTGATAATCAGTTGTTTTCACGGATTTGAAGGCCCACAAGCAGTTAGGTACAAAACCTTTGGCTGTGCCAGCGTGGCAGATAATCAAACGCTGGCCCTTGCCTTCTGGTGCTTTGGTACAGGATTTCTCTGTGTCGTCTGTCCATGTTTTGGAGACTGAGTGATTGGCGTTGAGCCACGTTTCGTCCAGATAAACCACCTTGTCCCAGTTCTCGATGTTTTTTATTTGTCGTAGAAAATCACACCTCATCAATCCAATGTCTTTCCGCTCCATTATCACTTTTCTTTTGTCACACTTCCCATAACGAAATCCACATTTTTTTATAACCTGTCTGAGAGAAGTGAATCCACCTTTAAATAAATCAGCCGATTTCAGCGACGCTAATAATTTTGTGCAAGTCGGCAGTTCACCTCGAAAATAATAGCCGTAAATATGGTTTCGTATCGCTGCCATGTCGAAATCATCGGGGTTAGTTACGGGTCGTGCCCTATTATGTTTTTTCTTCTTTGGAGTTGATAGTTTGTTCTCCTCCATCGACGATTCGCCGAACTTCTCCTTTGTAATTCGGGAAACGGTAGCTTTGCCAATTCCCAAAGCATCAGCAACACGGTCGCGTACGTTGTCAAGTGGCAACAAAGGTCCGCCATTTTGTTGTTCGCGAGCAAAATAGTCACGCAAGCGTACAACAAACTCCCGCGTTTCACTGTTGAGTACAGTTTTTCTCAGTCTTTTCGGCATTTTGAAACACCAACAAAAACAAAACAGCAACAATAACAAAAACAGAAAACAACAATAGTAACAAACAAAGGATTCCGATGACACAACAAAACACGTGGCGCATACAAGGCGTTAGCACTCGTACTGGCGTAGCGAACTGACAGTACTAGCGTAGTGACAGATCAGATAGTGTTGCTATAACTAAAATTTTAATTCACATTAAAATTATACAGTCCGACCATGTTACCTCTGCATCGGAATATTGGCAACCCCATATACAAATACACGGATACTTGTAAATATAACAAGCATTATAATTATAGTAATGTAGATTATATTTTAAAAACATGTTTATCGATGTGGCTGAATGCAAGTCACGCCATTGCCTATAAAAAGTTGCGATATATCGACACGACCCGTCACTAGTATGAACTGTCATAGGGATCAAGGTTCGCCGAGCTGATTATAACATGTCAAGTAACTACAACTTAGAAAAGTTGAAAAACCCCCGACATTTTCATTTCAAAGTCTAATATCTCAAAAACGGCTGAACAGATTTTCATTAAACATGCCTATGTTTAATGAAAATCTGTAATGGACTTTGAATTGAAAATTTCGGGAAATTTTTCAACTTTTTTAAGGCGCCTTAGGTTCATGGTCTTCTCTCCCTCTCACTGAGCATAACCGTGAGCGAGATGGAAGTGCGTGCTCGGAAGCGCTGATATCCGCGCTTCAGAGCGTGTTATTTAATTTAAATTTTTTGGCCGTTCAAATAAATAAAAAAGTAATCACTGAGTTCTCTCAAACATGATATTGCCGATTTTTAGAAGCCATTTTAATATTTTTAGCTTTTGTGCATAATTTGTTACGAATATTTTAAGTGTATTTTAGACCCTTTTAGACCTATGTTCGTCATTTTTTTCTACCGAGCGAAAATTTCTTAAGATTCATGTTTTGAATCGCTACAGAAAAGCCTCAAGATTACTAATCGTATTTTTTTGAAACCTTATCATTATAAACAGAGGGATTTTATTATTTCAAAACGGCGCCTTAAGTTGTAGTTATGTATATATATATAGATGGGCGATTCTCCGAGCGTTTGAACCGCTCGGTTTTAACGTCATTGCCGTCTCAAGATTATTTCATAAGAGGTAAAGCGCACCACAGAACCTTTAATAAAAAAAAATCAGTACTGGTATTGGCTAACATTTTCATCAAAAGTAGACTCTGATACTCGTACCTTTTAATAGTATTTGCTGTCTCCGACAATGACGAAAAAAAACGCCTTTAAACGCAGAATATTCGGCCAGATGATAATACCGTATTGTGTTGCAGTGTATGCTGTACCACTGTATGTCGGACGCCGAGGGAGAGTTCGCGATGCACCCGTGCGCCTGCGCACCGCCCGACCACTCCTGCGCCAAACGGTACGTGAAACACTACCCTGGAACTTTACATTTATTCACGAAACTGGGATATCTCGGGGCACTTAAACTAAAGTGCCGTAGCAAAATATTTTATCGACAATTAAATATGACGATGTTACTGTCAACATCTAAATGTTCTAAAAAATAAATATAACTATTTATACAAGATCGCGTCGTTGTATCTTAAAATTATTAATTTCTAAAAAGGTGTTTATTCAAAGAATTTATTTTATTTTTAAGCCAGTTCTGTATTTACATTGGCACTAACATCTCCTAAATAGTAATCCTTCTTCATTTATTGCTAAAAGTACATAAATAGTAGTACACCTTTGAGATCATAAAATGTTCACTTGAGCGTAACTTTTTCTTGGGCCGCATGATTATTTTGGACTTGGTAACATAGATATATTACTTCGTAAAGATAGGCGCACCGCGCACGAGTAATTCGTCTAATGCGGTGGCCCGCCACGGGCAATCGCGGGCCACCGTGCCTTAGTCTTCAGCTGTCACAGTGTGTCACAGTATGTCAAAGGAATATTGTTCGGACGGGCGTATCTTTACTTTCGATATCATTGCTTGGTAACAACCGTAGCGGAATATTTCCTAATATATTACTCGTATTCTCACTCTAGCATATGAATGGCACAGACAGTAAATTGTAATTTTGTTTGAAATTACATCGGCATACATGTCATGTGATGTAGAGTCGGTAGACCACGCAAAAGATGGCAAGATGACATAGTGTCAACAGCTGGAAAACAATGGCCTAGCAAGAGCCTTAACAGAGAAGAGTGGGCCAAACTGGGGGAGGCCTTTACCCAAAAGGGGGTCTCTATCCAACAATAAAAAATAAAATTAAAAACTAACATACTTTAGAACAACATAAAACTAACACAGTGAAATGTAAATATTTAAGGAAAGAGATATGAATAAAAGGCTATATAATATAATAATACATTTACCATCTTAAGAGGCTTGATATCAGGTGTAATATCGAACCTTTTTATAGTAATGTAAAATTTTCTATGAGCACATGTATTATTTTATTATATTATATCGACATGTTTTTTATCGATATCAAATCCCTAGAATGTGCCCCGAGTTATCACAGGATTGATCGTTTAATTTTAGTTTTATTTATTTTTGGACACCCGTGTCATAGTAGAAAGAGTGTAAAGTAGGTTATCTTCTACAAACGCATCGCGCGCGGCTTGTATGTGTGCGCCATTAGTATCTATGCGTCGCGCACGCACACTCAAACAAAATCTCGACCCGTTTCTCAGTGCGCCAGTAGAGGTGTGGTGGTGTCGGGTTAGAATTTCACCACCCCCTTTCTTCCCGTGGGTGTCGTAAAAGTCGACTAAGGGAGCAGGGTTGAAGTGTGTTGTGGGCGATGGGCTAGCAACCTATCACTGCAATATCACATTTGTCGATATTTTATACCCACATTTATGCTAAAAGTGGCGCTGGAACATAAGTTGCATGTGCTCTGCCTACCCTTTTCGGGAATAAAGGCGTGAATGTATATATATATGTGTATATATATATATGTAATTTTTGGGGCTCTCACTGAAAACCAACTAGGCTACAGAGGTCCACGAGTATTTATAAGACAGATATAGATACACACTAGATAACTTAAACAACTGTTAGTAGATATGTATGGGACAAATGTTGCAAGTTTAATTTGACCCATTTCCCAGTGACCGATTGAACTGAAATTTTGGGTATAAGTATAGTTTGGATGACAATTCAATATTATGGTACCATCGAGCTGATCTGATGATGGAGACAGAAGGTGGACATGGGAATTCAGTACTTAATCAACGCAATCCATCGTCGTCTAACCCATAACACAAGCCACATCGAGCTTACTATGGGACTAGGTCGATTTGCGTAAGATTTTCCCCAATTTTTTTTTTGGTCTGGCTTACATGTAACCAATGTGTTGTCGCAGGTGGCTCGGCATCACCCTGCTATCACTCCTGGTCCCCTGCCTGTGTTGCTACGCGCCGCTACGCTGCGCGCACCGCGCCGCCCGCCGCGCGCACCTCGCCGGCGGCGCGCACCGCCCCGCCACCGCACCTGCCACCGCCCCCGCCCCCGCCCCCGCCCCCGCCCCCGCCCCCGCCCCCGCCCCCGCCACCGCGCGGGGCAAGTAGCCCGCGCCGCGCGGCCCGCCGCGCACCACACCGGAACCGAGCCTCCAGACCCCGGACACGATGGAGCCTACAGAATGTTCCGACCCCGGACACGAGGCCTGTAGAATGTATCGACCCGGAACACGATGGAGCCTCCAGGATGCTCCGACCGGCTCGGAGCAGGGGCTTGTGTTGACGCAGCCGGGTATCGAGTACAGGTTGGACCGGAGTCCTTCGTCTCGGGAGGCCTCTGGGATAGCGGGAAGCCCGCCATGCGGGGCTCCTTCGACTCCTGTGGAATCGTTGCGTCCTGCGAGCGCTCAAGAAACTCTAAAGCCAATGCTGTGCCCGCTGAGCGACGAGCCTTCGACACCGCCTGGAAGCCCGCCGTGCGGGGCTCCGTCGACGCCCCAAAGTAGCCCAAGCGGGGCTCCGAATACACCTCCAGACAGCTTATCTTGCGGGCTCCCGTCATCCCAAGTTAGCCCGTTGAGTGGAACTCCGTCGTTAACCCCGCTGAGTACTCCCCCGAGTACCGACTTGCCGTCGACGCTTAACGGTAGCCCGCCGAGCGGGGCTCCGTCGATACAAGTTAGCCCGAGTGAAACACAAGGTAGTCCAAGCGACTCGCCTTTAACACCTCGAGCTAGCCCGAGCGAGCCATCTTCGACTCCAGGTAGCCCGCCGTACGGGGTTCTGTCGACGCTAGACAGCATCCCGTGTCGGCCTTCAACGCCTAGCCCGCCTAGCGCGGACTTGCCCCTGACACCACAAGGAAGCCCGCCGAGCGAGGCCCCGTCGCTAACCTGGAGTCCGCCGAGTGCTGAGCTACCGTCGACGCCGCTAGGCGACCCGCAGGGCGGGGCTCCGTCGCTATCAACGGTTGTCCTGCCGTTCACACCTAGCCCGCCGAGTGCTGATTTGCCACCAACACCGACCGACTTGGCTCTACCTAGCTTACAAACGGAACTAGACGACACGTAGCCCTTACAAACTTGGCTGTGAATTTACCCAGCCCATCTATCAAGAGATTCTGTAGAACTCTGCAATGATTTTACATAGCACGTTTCAAAATGGCCGAAATGGTGTCAAAAGCAACAGCACCAGCAGGAATTTATGAAAATTGGTCTATAGCTGGTTCTGTCAAGAAAAAGTATGCCGTATTTTAAGGAACATATAATCATAGTGGAAGAGAATTAAAATTGGTATATAAATTATTTATGAAATTGTCTTTATGCTGAAAGCGGAGAAATGCAAATGGACTTAGCTAGGGACGCTTTCAAATTGGGCACAGCACTGACATGTAGTGTTATGGACTTGGACTGAAATAAAGGTATTTTGGAAGATGTTAAACTTGGCTTGCACTGCCGTGTGCCTAGTTTGGAAAATTGTGTGAAACGATAGTGTGGATTTTATGGGACAGTTGTGTGATCCAAGTGTTTTTTATGACCGGAAATCTATGGAAGACTGGATTTGATACGTGAACTCAAGTGAGGTTAGGATAGTGGAGAGCGTTAAGCCACTCACAGGTTGCGGCTTGCGGTGAACAGTAATTTTGACAGCTATGGTAAAAAAAAAATTGACCGCTACCGCAGGCCGCGCGAGTGGATTCAGGGCCGCGATTGCCTAATGTGTATGCAAAGGTAGGTTATTTCCGGTTTGGACATGATCAAGGGCAGTAATGTTAGTTTTACAATTGGGCAAATTTTAAATGAGTTTTAACTTTCGTTGTTGCATGCATTCAAATTATCAAATATTCTACAGATGTATACTGTTGATGTCGATTTAGGCGACACCTCGCCATATTTAAATGAATGTTGCCACTCTATAAATTGTTAAATTATTTAGCATTAGCGAGGGAGTATTTGGTAATGGTATTAATTCGCCATGGTAATCTTAAATGTCATACTTTACTGAAGTGTATTGTGCCATGCAATTTAATGTAGTTTTGACGTAGGCAGTCCTTTGCAATAAGGGTCAGTTTGGTTTAAAACTATGAAAGGCAGACGGTACGAGTAAACGGTAAATCAGAGTTTAATGATGCAGAAATACAACTGTGGGTTACATTCGTTATAGACTAAGTTCATGTGTTTTCGTGGATCTTGTTGCAAAAAACTTAGATACACATTTAATTGTGAATAGAATTTATTGCGGCCGATGGCCGTTGGGGCGGAAAGGTTCCCGAGTGGCAGGCGCAGCGTAGGTACCCCCACAAGTGATGACCTGAAAAAGGACCTGGAGTCCGCTGGATGCGGGCGCAGGAGCGGTCATTGTGGCACTCTTTGGGGACGTCTTTGGGCTTATATGATGATGATGATTATTGTAAAGGACCTACTACGTAACTTTAAAGTTAATACCAGTGGTTGTTGCTTACAGCTGTTTATATTCTTCTGTCTTCCAAGAGTTTTAGGTATTCTAGCTTTTATTGTTGATATGTTTGAAATGTTAGATCTGTTACTAATCTCATCTATGCTCTGTTATTAGGTTTCGAGGCTAGTTTTTTAAAGTTACATTAATTTTAATGGGGCTTTATGAAAACTGACCGTGTTTGAAAGTTCAACGGAAATTCTATTATGAATTACTTGTTACATATCTATTATATAGAAATCTGGAATGTTTTTCTGATTCATAGCTGTGCTAATGTTTTCAATATATATATTTATGTATTTCGCGCGGCTTTGCTATGTTAACTGACACGTTACACATTGTATATATTATATACACGTGTATATCCAATACCTTTTTCAATCTTTTACTTGACACTGAAGTTTTTTTTAATACATAACATTGTACAACAATTAGAATTATTCAGTTTACGGGTAATAGGTTATCGCGTTAGGTATAGTCTGTAAGGCGGAATGGCACTTGGAATTTCGAGTGCCCAATTTTACCACAGACTATATCATTAAAACCGCGTTCATGTCAAGTTGTAGTTTTTGCGAGTTTCTTGGACACGTAATTATGGTAAATGTTGAATATTCAGTACTATACAGTATAAGATGTGTTGAGAATTTATTTCCAGCGGATACATATAAAATATATTTAATTATGTATTATTTTGTGTAATTCCGGTGGGAGTAGAAAAAACGGAAACTAATAAGTCATAAAAACTGACAAATTCAAGCCACTGTCCATACAAAATGTACGGAAATGTGAAACAGTTTTTATAATTTACTATTTTCTGATTGAAAGTAATGACACTTTAACAACAGATTATTCGTGTTAAAATAAGGAGGCTAAAATTATTGAATGGTCATCGCCATTTTGGGGCAAGCGCCAATTTAAGATGACCCTATATAAAGCTGTCATGTCTAGAATAAGCTTTATAAAGGGTAATCAACGCTTGATTGCTCTATATGTATTATAGTACTAGGTAATACTGGCAAACCTATTAAAATGGAATGGAGTTGCCAGTTTTATCAGTGTAGGAATATGTTGCCCCATACACTGGCAATTGTTGTATACCCATCTCTCTCTCACTTTAGGTAATAGAACGAGATGGATATTGTGCTAGTTGGTGGAATGGGGTCAGAGTTATCCGTGCGGCGGGCGAAAGCGCGATATTCGTCATGTTCGTTCAGAAATTGTTCGTGATAGAGACTACGTTGCATTTCGCCGGCCGCAAGCATAACTTTGTTCCGACTTTTTGAACAAATATGAATGTTTTGTGAAAGTTAACATTAATTCGTATAAGGTTAAATGTATTTTAAATAAATAATCGCATTTTTCATTATTTCCGTACGAATAAACAATCTAGTCTTCAAATGTTTTTAATGCCATTTCTAAATTGCATTCGTTTACAAGCTTATTCCGTTTAAAAAAATGACCAACATTTTTTGTATATTTATATAATAGGATTACCGAGCTGAAGGGGGCGCGTGGCAGTCGTTCTTTGGAAACTACAAAAATACAGAAAAAAAAACAATAAAAAAGTATATAAAAAAAATTTAAGTTCTCGTCGCCTCGGGGTTAGGGCTCAACCGTGGAGTGTCAGGAACATTAGATTTTGCCGGGGTAGTGGTTCGACTTTGTAGTATATATTGAACCTCTACCGCGACCATTTCAGGACCGACTACAAAAAAAAACAATAAATATACAGTGTGGATTTTATCAGCGTCCAAAGACCGACTCCTCGCTTATAGCTCTCGCTCATTCTGTAATTGTTACTCCGCATATTTTTTTAATATATCATAAGTAAATAAAAGTAATAAGTGTTTAATATACACTAAGAATATTTTAATTGTTTTTTAAATAACGTCTCGTAAGTTTGAGAATCTTAGCTAGAAATAAAAAGAGACTAGTTAATTTAATTTCTTAAGATAAATTAATAATAATATGAATGTTTATTTATCTTAAGCATGGATAACAATTTAAATATATTATAAACCAAAGTTTACGTGACATTTATGGGCAACCGGAAGAGTTGTATGATATAAATGTAATTGAAATAATGAAATAAATAATCGTAAATACAACTGCATTTCAATTATTTTAATTTTACCCTTAGGACGCCAAGAACACCTAAAAGCATTGACGTATTGGCCATCCCTTTCTATCGCATGAAACGCGCTGTGATAGAACACGTGCGTGCGAGTCGCTGTAATCGTAAGTCGGTGCAACTCGCCCTTAATTAGGTATCCAGTAGGTATACTGGTTAATGAAACATGTACTTTCAATTTCAATATTTATTTTATCAAAAAATGCTGTAAATTCTTACATCTACCTTAATTGAAGATACATATAAAAAAAATAAGGAGAACTGTATACCAGGAATTTGAAAGACTACACCAAATCAGTTTTAAGAAAGGGTATACAGATTATGTGATTTTACTCCAATATGTCAGTACATGTCGACGTCATAATTGGGTGTAGCGTACAGATGTAACAACCCGATCACATTTGCATGCAATTTCTCAATACAACTCGTTTGACAGTTGGATCAGCAGCGCAACATGCCTCCAGACGATAGCAATTAGTCAGCTTCTGATAAATTGGGGCTGACAAATCATGACATGTATACACCCCATGAGACTACAGCACATACCCATGCGTCTCGTGTCAGTGTGCCGGTGTGCAATTGCAGAAGAAATCTTGGATTGTTTAACCCTTTATCACAATCTAAATTTCATGCAAAAATGATCACCTGAATACCTTCTTGTATTTTTTATGGTGCAGATATTTTTGGTTTATACAATAGGAAAAGAGATGTGATTTAAGTATTAATTTTAACTTGGTCCGTTAAAAGGTTAAAGTAAATTACATAGCCGCGTCTACAGGACGTTGTGACAGATTGATGTGATTTAAGGATTAATTTTAACTTGGTCCGTTAAAAGGTTAAAGTAAATTACATAGCCGCGTCTGCAGGACGTTGTGACAAATTGCTAGGATACTGGCCTTAAAATTAACAGAATCTACCAATCACATTGAAGCTTGCATAAATCAAAATGGCGGCCGGACACGCAGCTGATCCTGAGCTCACCATGGCTTGTGTCAAATTGTGGGCTTGCTCCATCGGATCCTCCAATACGATGGGATAATCGTTGTAGTCATGGGTTACTGGAGAATAGTTGCCCGCTGAAAAATTAATAATAAATTTTGAGTTTGACAGGTCGCAGGTCGTGGCATGAGGTATACAGATTATGTGATTTTGTGTGTAGCGCACAGATGTAACAATCCGTCCACATGTGCATGCAATTTCTCAGTACAACTCGTTTGACAGTTGGATCAACAGCGCACCATGGCTCCAGACGATAGCAATTACTCACCTTCTGATATGAAACCCATCACAAAAAAATGCATGAAATAAATGTGCGGTGGTCCAAATGCATAGCGGTGAAATATATAGGCGACGTCAGACATATGTGCGCGGCGGACACAAGAGCGGTACGAAGTTATAAGATAGAGCGAGATACGGATATAATTTTGAAGGACGCCGTTCATCCGGCATCAATCTACACAGGCCTGCGTGCAGTCCGGACGTCTGGTGTCGCCTATAGCAAGTTGTTGGGACAAATTGCCAGGTGTGTAATAGGCTTAACTTTTCCAAGTGCTAAATAGGCTCTGATCGCAAGCAAGGGACTATATCGTGACCAATCAACCCAATGTGTTCGCGATACAGCACCGCCAACCATGGCGCACCTGATGCCTGTGCCCCACAAGCCCACACTCTTGCTCGGAGCAAAACATGCAAGTCTATCATGGGACGGCCGCGACATGCTCTTGATTTTTCTCGCACTATACCTATTGTCCTAAGCGTTCTAATAAGAGAGAGACGGATAGTGTGAGAAAAGTCGAGAGAGCTCGCGCACCGTCTTGTGATAGCCGTGCTGTTATTAGAAAACTTAGAAAGAGAGGTATAGTGCGAGAAAAATCTAGAGAGCTCGCACGGCGTCTTGTGATAGCCATGCTGGGAGACGCGACTGCCAGAGTGATCGACACCGCTGCCCATTGGGCCTCTCATTTGAGGAACCTCGACACAAAGAAGATATAGTATACTTTTTTTATATGTAACGTATCGTGTACGGTTAAATGACACGTACCTCCGGGTTCCGTCGCGAAATGTAAAACTGACGAGGGCTTGCTCCAACCGAACCTGAAGATAAATAAATAAAATATTAGCGGACACTATTACTAGAGTTGGGATGTTTGGTGGCATTGTAACAGGGGCAAATATTTAAAAGGACGCTTCTTTAGAGCCCCCCCCCCCATTAACCCCTAATATCTTTTCTTTTTTTTGGAGTAACGTTGATCTAAAGTTATGACCTTCAAGTAATGTATCATAGCACAGCAGTCAATGCAGATTTTGAGGTAACATCATGAAATGAGTAATATAGTTTTTGCATTTTTGTTTTTAAAAGATATGTCATTTTTTAATATTTTTTTTGTGTTTTTAGTTCATTTTTTATTTAAAAAAAAACCTGTGTTATCCCAGAAGGGTAAAAAATACACGTGAACTTACTTTAAAGAAAAAAGAATGTGTTTTTTTTTTCAATTAAAATTACGTGGAAATAAGTGTTCACACGCCCAATAGTCTACAGTTTAAATTTTTCCCCTGTTTCAGGCCCCACCCTGTATATGTTTGATTGAATAAATGAATTAATAAACGATTGATAAACCATTAATGTATATTTAAATTTATTGGTTTCACACAAGTAACTTGATTTATGAAAATGGATTTTTCACTAGTTGAGAAATCGTATAACGCCAGCTAATATGGAAAAAATTGCCATAAGTAGTATATGCTTTTCATAATCTTGATAACCGTTTAACATCAGAAGAAGATAATATGCAAGATTTTTAAACTATATTTCCGGTCGCAAGTTGCTCAAGCTCTTGAATACATAAACATTTTAGCAAACAAGTAAAATCTATTTAAAACCTTTAAAAATCATCATTGTAATTTACAGTATTGCATGACAGTTGTCGTCGAAAAATTATGTAAAATATGTAACTAGTAAAATATGCGATGCATCAACAAACCTAAACTGTTTACTCTAATCACGTTTATACAATAAAACGCAAAGGTGATACATTATTGGCCGATATTTTAATATAGATTTAACATTCAGTTATTCAAATAAAAAAAAAAACAATGGCGACTCCACTACATTACTTGTGCTAAACTGCCACCAGAATCCTAACATTATTCAAATCGAACAGCCCCTTGGTGCGGCGACACTGGGTATTCAATATTCCGACGAATTGAGGACCTCGTCCTTCTTGAAGTCGGTTAAAAAGATGATCAATTGATTACCTGTTCCTTGAAGTCACCAAGGCTTCGTAGACGGTAGACGCCGTCAGCCCCCTCACAGTGTAAGTGGCACTGTGGATCGGCCCTGGAAATCATGTCAGAAGAGAAAAGATGAAAGTGTCCTTGTAACGTTCCTAAGACAAGACGAGAGTGAGAATCGTGAACTTAGAGCATTAAACCAACCGGAGTGGCCATTGACAGGCGTTCCCCTCTGCCAAAAAGTATATGACCAGTGGTCATACACATTGTATGGACTGACGTTTATGTGACGTAGCTATTTTCACGTTACGCATACATTTGACGCCCGCAAAAATCGGCAGACTTTTTATGTACAGAAAATGACTCATGGCCACTCCGGTTGGTTTAATGCTCTAAGATCGTGAAAGTATGAATCAATAATAAGACATTGAATACGGGCGGAACCATTTGAAATTCGCTATTAAATGATTGGTTCAAGAATATGTACCTTGAATCAAGTAAACGTCGGCGTTGCGATGGGCACTCTATGTCATGGCTTGAATTCGAATGAAGAAAACTCCTCAAGTTCTAGATGTGATGTAATTCCATCAGAACAAATAAGACTTGTTTTCAAATTCTGAAAAAGTTTTCTGAGAACTTTCGTGCTATTTTGAGAATGTTCTGCAATTTGAATAAGTAGGTAGTTATTGCACTTCACGGCGTTAAAGTTCCAAGAATTCATTCGCCTTCGTAAAATGCAAGAAGTACCTATAGTAGGGAGGCCAATTGGCTAAAACCAAAATTCCGTTTGACTGAAGAGGTTCCTACCAACAAGTGGTATCGTTGGATTCAGTGAGGTCTCCCGAGTATGAAAAGTGCTGTTGTCGCTCTCTAAAGGTGTGGAGGGGATAACTATGACGTCACAAAGATGGCGGCGAGTGATATCAATTTTTATCAATTATCTCCCTAAATACTCAACGTATTTGAACAAATGAGGCATCAAAAGAAAGCTATTTAAACAGCCAACAAAACATGTCATACATATTAAAATGTACATCTAATAATTAAAAAGTCACACTTAAATAAACATTTCTCTTTAAACTTACCTTTTATTTAAATGCAAAAAAATCTATGAAGGAGGCGTTATCGTCAAAAAATACTTCATATATACGAAAATGCTACATTTTTCCTTTATACAATGCTTTTTGAATCATTGGAATCGGGTCATAAATAAGTATACTACGGCTGTTTCACCACGGGCGTGGCGAACAACGCGGCGCACGCGCGAGGTTTGCCGAGCGAGGTGCGCGGTTTCTTGAGTCCTCGATAAATTCTTAACTGACTTGGACAAATGAGATATCATATGAGAGTTATTTGAATTCTTAATGAAACTACTTTAATAGGCAAAACTTTAGGATTGACGTATTAAAAAATAAGAAAAATTACAGATTCAAAATATTTTTACTGTGTATTAAAAAAAAATTGAAAAGCGAGACAAAAAAAAAATTGGCCTATATATACGTCCCACTGCTGGGCACAGGCCTCCTATCATGGAGGAGAGGGAACGGGCACTACCCCACGCTGGCCCAGTGCGGGTTGGGAACTGCACATACACCTTTGAATTTCTTCGTGGATGTATGTATGCAGGTTTTCTCACGATGTTTTTACTTCACCGAAAAGCTAACGGTAAATATCAAATGATATTCCGTACATAAGTGCCGAAAAACTCATTGGTACGAGCCGGGATTCGAACCCACCACCGCCGTTTGATTGACAACCGCATGCCTGAACTACTAGGCTACCGTAGCTCTTCTTAGACAAAATTAAAAGTCAAAATTATTGTTATAATTATTTATTAACCGCATGCCTGAACCACTAGGCTACCGTAGCTCTCTCTAGATAAAATTAAAAGTCAAAATTATTGTTATAATTATTTATTCGTAATTAAGTATATTAAAACACTGCACGCCAATGTGGCATACATCTTACAGACATTTCTGTTTTCTACCAGCACAACCACAGCGAGATGTTCGACAACCTGTCTTACAATTGCATGATATCAGTTCTAAATCTTTCAATGAAATTGATATCACTCGCCGACATCTTTGTGACGTCATAGTTATCCCCTCCACACCTTTAGAGAGCGACAACAGCACTTTTCATACTCGGGACGGGAGATCTCACTGAATCCAACGATACAGATGCCGTCAAACTTCTTGAACATGCGGGACGAAGTGGGGGGGCAGCTCGCAGGTACAATTCGCCTTTGCGCAGGCAAGGTCAAATGTTCAAGAAGTTTGACGGCATCTGTACCACTTGTTGGTAGGAACCTCTTCAGTCAAACGAACTTCGTTATTTCACGACTTTTTTCCAACTGGCCTCTCTACTACTACACAGTGCTATACTGCACAGTACAGTTTGAAAGACGTTCGATGTTGTTTTACCTCTGTCTCCTTGTATTTCTGTGTTCTTTGTACAGCCTGCTTTATCTGTGTGAGTTGTGCAATAAAGAGTATTTGTATTGTATTGTACCGTCCGTAGTGTCTCCAGGCACGACGATCTTGTGCCAAAGATTCACCGGGGGCTGGGTTGTGAAGCTGTCAGGCTCGGTCGCAAGCCGTCCGTAGTAGGGTCGCAGCCAGAGGTTGTATTCTGCAGAAAACGAAGGGCTTTACTTCCTAAATACGGGTGTACAGTAAATAAAATATTCAATAATGTCATATTTTCTCGAAAGAGGATTAAAAATGTACCTAGTCAATTGGAGAAAAAATCGACGCAAACGGTAAATAAACACGAAGTTATAAGTGTCCAAAGTTTTAAGAAGGGGTATGTTCTGTCCCTTTCTCGCAAAAGCAACTTCATATGAAACGATGACGCATGAAGATTGTGACGTCACTAATAGACGGCAAGGTGCCGCGCCCCGTCGACGCGGACCCCGGCAGCCTCGCGTAACGTGACGTCACACACTGTTTGCGTTTTCTCTCTTTACAGAAGAGTCACATCACGTTGCTTGTTAGCAAGTAATATTAAAACGGTTGTAGCTTCGTAATTCTTTGAGATATCTGAACGGGATTTTCGTCAATAGGCATATTTTTTGCCTGCTTTCTTTTGGATTTTTATATAATATAATAATAATTTTCAAGTCTGCGATTTTTGACTTTCGAGCGGTCGACTCTTTCACTCGAAAACTGACAAAAATTATGAAATGCTATTTTGAAATAGCGATAGAAAATTTGAAAGTCAAACTCGGTCCCCTGGACGAATGACAGGTTAAGGTCACTTCCTGTAGTCGGTGCGGAGCCGAGTACAAGATCAGTAAGGTGTCAGTGTCAAACTTAATTCGAGTCGCAGGTAGGTACCGATTCTTTACTGCGCACACGGTACTTACATTAAACTGCTTCCTGATTTGCCCGGGATGCGTAGAAGAGGGGTGTACGTAATAATATAAGGCTTAATATAAGGCTCGCCACATATGTACAGAGGGGCTACCGCGAAGCGAAAACGAAAATCGTTCGAATATCTCCCTCTCTGTCGCTCGAACTAGCAACAGAGAGGGAGATACGCAAACGTTTCGCGGTAGCCCCTCAGGCCGAATAAGGGCCGAATTCACCCGCCAATTTGCGCCGCTGCCGGGTTGATTTTGGGCCATTCATTTTATAATGGAGCCACGGCTATTACGAGACGGCGCGCGAGCCCTCTCGATTTTTCTCGCACTATCCGTCTCTCTCTTATTAGAACACTTAAAACAAGAGGTAAAGTGCGAGAAAAATCGAGACTGTCGAGAGTATGTCGCGGCCGTCTCATGATAAGTAAAGAAAGAAAGAAAGAAAAGCATTTACCTATTTGTGACAAACACATAGTAGGTAACAAAAATAGGACGAACACTGTTTGTCACAAAAGGGCCACAGCTCAGCATGAAGCTGGCAAAGCCAGCGCTGTTCTTCTGTTGTTGTGCAAGTAGACGTGCAGCTATGTCGGAATCCGCCAGCTGAAAACGGCGGCGGAATTCAGCTTGTATATGGCGAGCCTTTGCTGGTACTATTGTGTAAATGTTAAGCGAGAGTAAAGGCCTCCGAACGTGATAGTGATAGTGAGAGAGATATATTAAAAGCTGCGTTAGTAAGTGAGAGAAATATACCGACCCGCGCCGCGCCCGACCCGCGTTTGGTGTGTGGAGGCCTTAAGGAAATCTGAGGGGCTACCGCGAAACGAAAACGAACTTCGTTCGTGTATCTCCCTCTCTGTCGCTCGAACTAGCAAGTGCGACAGACACGGAGATGCAAAAACGAAGTTCGCTTTCGTTTCGCGGCAGCCCCTCTGACCGGCATCAGTGAGCAACTCGGTAAACTAGTAACACCGCATACCGAATCCGCCCCGTCAAGTCATGAAGTTCTAGCCTGAAGGGACTTACCAATGATATTGGAGTAGGAATCCACCTCCCAGATAAGAGTGAAGCCCGAGGAAGTAGCTTTGTTGAGGGCCGCGTCCACTTTGAAGGAGGCCACGTTCGGCACGCCTGCAAATTGTAGGTACAATCAAGTGTCGAATCCAATCAAGAATATTTATTTCAAATGCGGTATTCGGGAGAATGGTCAACTTTTTGTTTCTCCTTGCCATGGTTATCTTATCTTATCTAGATGAGGGCCCTTTCGGATACACTTTGACCAAGTGGGATCTTTTGTGCATTTGCCCTCTCCTCCTACTCCCAAGCAATTTCCACAAAGCGAATGATACAGCTCAGCTTCATTCTTTGTCTGGCAAGGGCATGACATTCACACAATTAATGTTCCATAGTCTCATTCCTCGCCAAAAATTCTACAGTCTGACTATCCAATAGTCCAATCGTGGCCAAGAGATTGACCCCGAAGTGACCTGTGAACACCCCAGATATATAATTCTGAGTTGCTTCCTACTGGATTTCCATAGTTTTTTGGTCCAGTCAGTCAGTCAGCTTACAGCTATTTTAAGAAAAAATACGAGCTGACGCGTGTTTTTTATGGGGGGGGGGGGGGGTATCTCCTGAGCATAATATGCAAGAGTATTCTAGAAATCATACACGAGTAGAGCACAATTCGAAAATAATGGATATTTTTTAGCAGCCTGGGCTCACCTGTGAGTTTGAAAGACACATCGGCCATGCCAACTATCCAATAATCCAATCGTGGCCAAGAGATTGACCCCGAAGTGACCTGTGAACACCCCAGATATAATTCTGAGTTGCTTCCTACCGGACTTCCATAGTTTTTTGGTCCATTCCGAGTCGACTCCTTCTATGAAGAGAAGAGCTTGGCCATGGCGAGCTGACGCGTGTTTCCTTCTAGTAAAAACTCGAGATATAGTAAAAACTATTGATCTTCTGGTTCAGAATCCATGTTTTTGTATGGACTGTGAGCTAGCGCGTATTAGGTCTAACTATGATTCTATAGGGCTTGAATCCCCAAACGTATTTAGAGACAAGGTCGAATCCATTTAATGGTGGGGCATCCGCTGAGCATGTTAGGAGTCCATATTATACAAGAGTATTCTGCAAACCATAAAGAACACAATTCGCAAATTTTTAGAAGCCAGGGCTCACCTGTGAGTTTGAAGGATACATCGGCCATGCCGAGTGTGTTCTCGGCGCGGAAGGTGTAGTTCCCCAAGTCCCGAGCCTGCACTCGGCGGAATATCAGCTGATGTACATTATCTTGGACCACTTTGTGTACCCTGGAAGAAACAATGCCATGAGTCTCGAAAGACATCCCCTACTGGAAGTCGGCCTCCCGCAAAGAGAGCCACAATAACTTGCCCTGCGCCACCCGCATCCAGCGGACTCCCGCGACCTCTACCAGACCCCGTATCACGGTCGGCCTTATCACATGATAAGTGACAGGATAGAGCGTCCGTCAGTGGCTGACACCGTTCGATAGAACGAGACGACACTCCTATCTTGTCACTTATCGCGTGATAAGGCCGACCATGATACGGGGTCAGGTCATCAGTCCAACGCTCCCGAGGAATGTCACTAGCTGTGAACACAACGAATCCTCAAATCACTTAAGGGTCGGCAGTGTGCTTGTGATTCCTCTGCTGTCACAAGCGTCTATAGGAGATGGTGTCTGCTTACCATCGGGTAGGCCGTAATGCTGGTTTTCCACCGTCGTAGTATCAAAAAACCGACCAAGTGCGAGTCGGACTCGCGCACCGAGGGTTCCGTACAAAAATTCACGGTTCAATTTTTCTGTGCTATAAGACGTTGCTTCGTACCAAATTTCAAGATTCTGAGTTCACGGGAAGTACCTACCCTGTAGGTTTTGATTTCCTTGCGAGAGTTACGAGTTTCGAAAATTTGCGAAAATTTCCGGCATAAACGGCTGTATCTCTTGATTGCGTGTTGGCTTAGAAGTTTGATTTTTGCACAGCTCCAAGGGACAGTAGACCTGAGTATTTGGTATAAATTTTAGCTTGATACCTCCACGCGTTCCTGAGAAAAAGGGTCTTGACAGACGGACGGGCGGACAACAACGTGATCCTATAAGGGTTCCGTTTTTTCCTTTCGAGGTACGGAACCCTAAAAATGGATATTCGGGGCAGGCGTTTTTTAAAAGGCTGTAGTGAAGCTAGTAATTAATAATTCGAAGTTTAGCGTACAGGCATATTACTAAGCCATGAAGGCTGGTGATAGTAAATGTCTGCACCCCGACCCCTCCATTGTTTTACCTAAACTTAAAGAGGGATTCATGGATTCCGCTCATCATCATCCTCATGATCATAATTATACAAAATAAAATTATTAATCCCGTGTGGTGTCGGGTTACAATTTCACCACCCCCTTTCTTCACGTGGGTGTCGTAAAAATCGACTAAGGGACCAGGGTTGAAGTGTGTTGTGGGCGATGGGCTAGCAACCTATCACTGCAATATCACATTTTGTCGATATTCTATACCCACATTTATGCTAAAAGTGGCGCTGGAACACACGTTTCATGTGCTCTGCCTACCCCTTTTGGGAATAAAGGCGTGAATGTATGTATGTATGTAAATTATAAATCTACGTGATTATTATGAAACACGATACCTGTCGTCAGTGTGCACCGCGCGTCCGTCGCGGTACCACGTGACGCGCGCCGGCGGCGCCGCGAACTCCACGCGGGCCGCCAGCGCCGCGCGCAGGCCCACTGCGGTGTGCACGAAGCTACGTAGCGCTGTTACCACTGGCGCGTCTGAAGGAGAGACACCCGTTTACATAGTCCTCTGTTACTTAACGCGCCGTAGGTTCATGGTCTTCTCACTGAGCATAAGCGTGAGCGAGATGGAAGCGCGTGCTCGGAAGCGCGGGTATCATGTTTTTTATTTTTTATTTTTTGGCCGTTTAGTAAATAAAAAAGTAATCGTTGAGTTCTCTCAAACATGATATTGCCGATTTTTTCAAGCCATTTTAATATTCTTAGCTTTTGCGTATAATTTGTAGTGTATTATAGACCCTTTTAGACCTATGTTCGTGATTTTCTTCTATCGAGCGAAAACTGCTTAATCATGTTTCGATTCACTGATCTCCCTGCAGAAAAGCCTCATGATTACTATTCGTATTTTTTTGAAACCATATTGTTATGAACAAACGCGTTATATTGTTTCAAAAACTCTGTTCGCTTCACTTCGCTGAACCTACGGCGCCTTAAAAGTACTATTCTAAAATAAAACTAAAACTGCTTAAACGATGTCTCCCAGATCAGGCCCCTGCGGCGGTCCCCATTACGCTAGCTGCGTGCCCCCTCTGGATCGCTACGCTGATCCGTTAATTGAGCGTGGAACGAACCAGCTCTGTGGTCCCCAGTGGTCTGGACAAGCTTTTGGCACAGCGTCCTGACCAATTAAAAGTTATGTATAATCATACAGTACGCTTACCATGAGTTTGACAATGACGGCTTACGCTAACGAGTATCGAGTTTTCTATCTGTGCATCCCGCTCGTACTGTCAAAGTGCAATGGAGATGCACAGATAGAAAACTCGATACTCGTTAGCGTAAGCCGTCATTGTCAAACTCATGGTAAGCGTACAGGTCCTTGACATGACAAGACGACCGCTTTAGCCTATGTAGTTGGTAGTGACCCTGCCTACGAAGCAAGAGGTCCTGGGTTCGAATCCCGGTAAGGGCATTCATTTGTGTGATGAGCACGAATATTTGTACCTGAGTCATGGATGTTTTCTATGTTAAATACATAGAAAACATACAAGTATTTATTCTATATAAGTATGTGTTTATCGTCGTCTAGTACCCATAGTACAAGCTTTAGTTTGGGACTAGGTCGATTTGTGTAAGATTGTCCCCTAATATGTGTTTATTTATTTTATTATTTATTAGATTGAACTTATGGAATGCAGGGCCAGGCTAGCAATGCACCGGTCTCCATTATTGCGAAATTTTGTATGTGGAAGCATCATCGGAATCTTAGAACACTTAATAGTACATTTTTTCTGCCTGAATAAAAACTTGCTTTAAATTCTTGTGATAGTTTCTAGAAACTAAATAAATAATAATAAATAAATAATAATAATTGTTTTGTGGACATATCATGAGTTGATCTAGATCTAAGAGAAACATTGGACCCGATTCTAGTTGCCTCTAAACTTCCTAATTTTATTTAGATGTCGCTAACACTTTTCTATTCTATGAGCGGCTGTCATAATCAAATGACAGCGTTAATTTGAATCTGACGTTTCTTATTTTAGGCGGCCTATACAACTTAGGCCTGCCACACACTGGCGCGGTCCGGCCTACTTGTCCGCCGCTGTCAAATTTACTAATGTCCGCCACCGCAGGCCGCGCCAGTGTGTGGCAGGCCTTACTTAGCTGCCTAAATGCTATTCTATATATGTCGTTTTTAATCTGCCGCCTAAATTATGTCTAAAAATTAGACATCTTAGTTTTAGGCTAGTTAAGCCATTGCACGTAGAATCGGGTCCATTGTATGTGGAAGAGAAACGCGGTGCACGGTTAACAAAAGACTCTATCTCGCCGCGACATTTCGCGTAACGTCTTGGGATAAGCGTGCTGGCCTGATACAATTAAGAAGGTTGCCAAATGCAGCCTTTCCCTGGTCCACTTGACGAGGGACCGAACTGCCTAAAGGGTAGGGGAAGCAATCGCATGCGATCACAACCCTCCACAGGGATCGTCTAAGAATATCTTATACCCACCATGTATGATAACCCGAATGTCTGCCGTCACGGCATCGCCGACGCCATTTTCCGCTATACACCGGAACACGCCAGCTAGGAGGCGGTGCTCCGCCTTGAATTTGATCCGGTGCCGATGTTCCAATAACGCCATGGGCTCGCCCTTTATACAAGACATGGAAATTGCGCTTGACAGACATTTACAACATCAACAGCTTATATGTTAGGGCAAGGGTGAAGTTGATCTTTGCGTCGTCGATATCTTGGGCAGTTACTTATTCGCTACGCGCTAAAGCGGCTCACCCCGCCGGTCACCCGTCCAGAAAATAAACCTCTATAACGAGCTCACCTCAACGCTCACCCACAAATATATCTTGACACTGTGACGCGTAAGTAGTAACCAAGCGTAGTTATAAAGCGTAGATAAAGAATGGATCTGAAAATGGCGTCCGCTGGCATGCTATCTCGCTCACATCCTATCGCTGTCTCTCACACAGTTAAAGTGTGAGTATGTGGTGAGTATAGACAGCGATACGGTGTGAGCAAGATAGCATGCGAGCGGGACGCCATTTTCAGATCCATTCTTTATCTGCGCTTTATAACTACGCTTGGTTAGGGGAAGAGGGGGGACAGTGGATCAGTTTTTGTTTTGAGGCACATAGCCCAGCAGATACACACTTTATGTCCGTTTTCTTGTCCTCATATTAATAAGGGGTTTATTATTATTATAGCTTTATTTCCCACTTTGTGTTCTACATATTCTTTGTGTTTTATTTTTCTTTTCTTTCCTTTACTTTGTGGTCCCTACTTAGGGTAAAAGCCTCCCCCATTTTCTTCCATTTTTCTCTATCATGAGTTTTGTCCATCCAGTTTTTACCAGCCACCTCTACTATGTCGTCCACCCATCTCTTTCTTTGTCGTCCTACACTCCTCTTTCCCAGTGGGCCAGTCCATTCAGTGGTTGACTTGGTCCATCTCTTGTCCTGGTACCTTGAAACATGTCCTGCCCAGTTCCACTTTAGTTTTAAGGCATGTTGGAGGGCATCTGTTAGTTTTGTTTTCCTTCTTATGTCTACATTCCTTGTTTTTTGTATTCTCCTTAGTTTCAAGATGCTTCGCTCCATAGCATGTTGGCAGCTCATAATTTTGTTTTTAGTTTTGTTAGTGTACACCCATGTCTGGCAAGCGTATGTTAGTGTAGGCAGAATGCATGAGTCCATTACAATTTTTTTAATGTTTAGGCTGTAGTCTCCTTTTAAAATTTCTTTTTGAGTCCAGTACTTTCTCCATGCAGTGTTTATTCTTCTCTCAACCTCTTCCTCATTATTGTTGGCCTTAAAAGAAATAATTTTTCCCAGATAGACATATTCCTCTACATAATCTATTTCTTTTCCATCTACTCTTATTGGTTTTTGGCGGCTGTTTGTCATGATCTTTGTTTTTAAAGCATTCATTTGCAATCCCACTAGTCGGCTTTCTCTATCTAGAGTTGTTAGCATTTTTTCCAAGTCTACTGCCGAATTACTGAAAAGGACGATATCATCTGCGAACCGAAGATGTGTGAGACTTCTTTGGTTTATCGATATGCCTAGGTTTTTCCAGTCTAAGTTTTGGAAGATGTCTTCGAGAACCGCTATGAAGAGCTTTGGTGATAGTGGATCACCCTGCCGGACGCCTCTTTCTATGTCAAACTCCTCTCCTTCCCTTTCTAGCTTTACTCTGCTGACACTTTTGGAGTATATGTTCTTGATGATAGTGATGTATTTTTCTTCCACATTGCTATTTCTTAGGGCTGTCCATATTGATGTGTGAGTTAAGCTGTCAAACGCTTTGGAGTAGTCCACGAATGCCACAAACAGTGATTTGTTAAATTCCTTGTATTTTTCTATGACTTGTTCTGTTGCATGTATGTGATCATTTGTGGAGTAGTTCCGTCGGAAGCCAGCCTGCTCGATAGGTTGTTTTTTTCTATTTTCGGTGCTATTCGGTTTAGTATTATTGATGAGAATAGTTTGTATATCGATGATAGCAAGCTGATGGGCCTGTAATTGCCAATATCTAGAGGGTCTCCTTTCTTATATATTAAAATTATATTTGATTTGCACCATTGTTTTGGTACTTGTCCTGTATCCAAAACCATATTAAAAAGTTTAACTAAAAATGGTAATAGTATAGGTGCTCCGAATTTTAGGGTTTCATTTATTAGACAGTCTGGTCCCGGGCTTTTTTCGGATTTGAGTTTGGCTATGTGTTTTAGTACCTCATGGTCGTCCATGGGTTCCAGTGCCATACTGTAATTTGTAGCGCTATTTGGATTCTCACTCGGTTGGGGATTTTCTACTTCATGTGGTAGTTTTTTGTACAGTTGCTTGTAAAAGGTTGTCGCGCAGTTTATAATGTCTGTTCTTTCCCTTAACTTGTTGTTTCCTTCTTTTAAACATTGTATCCAGTTCATATTTGTTGTAAGTTCCTTATAAGCACGTTTGGAGCTTCTGTATCGTGTCATATTTGTTTCTATTACAGTTTTTCTGTGTTCCTCATAGTCTCGTCTTAATAGCTTGCTGGTTTTTTTAAACAGTACTTTCAGTTCCTCTCTCATTTCTTTAGATTTATTTTTTGTTGCCAATAGTTCTGTGCGTCTTGATATCATATGTATAGTTTCATCTTTAAGAATCTTGTGCTGCTTGTTATAAGTTCCTACTTTTGCTGTGAGACTGCGTGTGATTATTTCTTCAAGTTTGTCATTAAATGTTTGTATATTGCTTCCATTTTCAAGTATCTTTGATGATGTTAGGTTGACAGTCAGGTTTTTTATGTACATCTCTTTTTCTGCTACTGACTTTAGAACATTAGTTGGTGCATTGAATGTTTTCCTACTGATTTTGGGCTTCTCTAAAGTCACTGTGCTTCTTATACTAGTCTGTGGTCTGTTGGGTAGTTTATTTTATTTAGTACTTCTACATTGATTACTGATTTTGGGTTATTAGTCATTATAAAATCAATTTCATTCTTTATTCTCTGATCTGGCGAGCTCCAGGTCCATCTTCGTGCATCTTTTTTCTTAAAGTAAGTATTCATAACCGACAGTTTGTGCTCATATGCATGTTGTATAAGTCGCTCTCCTCTTGCATTTCTCCTCCCATATCCATGTCTGCCCATTATCATATTTTCGTGTGGTTTTGGGTTTCCTATCTTCGCATTGAAATCACCCATTAAAATCACATGCTTATCCCCAGATTCCTGTGCTGTTTCTAGGTCGTTGTAGAATTTGTTTAATTCATCTTCTGTTGAGCTTTCAGTTGGGGAGTATGCTTGGATAATTGTTATAGTTTGGTCCTCAAACTTTAATTTTAATAGTGCTACTCTTTCAGATATTCCTGTGAACTGTACTATATTTGTTTTTAAGTATTTCTTGGTGAGAAAGCCCACTCCATACAAGCCTGCCGTCTCGCCAATGTAGCAGAAGATGTAATCCTTGTGCTCTTCTATGTTACAGCCCATTCTTCTGACTTCCGAGAGTCCTATAATGTCCCATTTCAGTTTTGCTATTGCATTATTTAATTCTAATAGTCTTGTTGGTTTTGATAAAGATCTTACATTATATGTGCATATATTTAGAGTATTGGTATGCTTATTTTTTGGTTTTTTATAATCTGTGCTTTGTTTCGGGGGGTTTTGGTCTAATTCCCCACGGGGACCAGCCGGCTTGGGGAATGTTATTTTTCCTTGATTGATTGCTGGGGTTGTTGTTATGATTTTCCGGTGGCCATTGTTAACTAGTTTTTTGGCTGTGTATGGAATGCATGGGTAATTTTAGTTTGCTTCGCAGGCTGGTTAATTTTGTCTTGACTTTCTGTACTGCCAAAGTTATTCGGGGGTGTGGAGGGTGGGGACGATAGAACCCTTTTCCTTTTATCCATTTGAGGTTCTTTCTTTTCTTTAATTACAAGTTTGTCTTTTTTTAGTATGGCGTATTTTCCCGCCTCCCTAGCTTCTATAAGTTTAGGTATAAGAGCCTGTCTCGCATCACGAGTTTCTTTTGTAAAGTCTTCAGTGATTTTTAATGATTTTGGGTATGATTTTTTGTTCCGAAGTATTTCCATTTTCCGCCATTCTAGCGTGAGTGTAATTCTTATTGGCCTGGTTTTTCCCTCGGTCTTCCTTCCTAATCTTTCCACTTCCTAATTTTTCCGGTTCCGGTGTCCGAACGGCGAAGTTGAGTGTCAGTGCCCTCCGTGAAATATAATCCTTATCTTAGTGCAAACAAAGCGAAAACATTAAAGCTACGAACAATAGTGTGAAAAAGATCGTGATCTAAGAATATAAGTGAAAATATCAGTGTATCACGGCAAAATCACGACTAAAACGTCGAATAAAACTATCAGTGAACATAACCTCAAAACTTAAACGTCAAAAATAAAACAACCTACGCAAAGTGCCAACATAAAGGCAAGAAGATTAGTGTTGAGTGTTGTCATAATAAAATAAATACGTTCCGTTCCTAACAAACATGCAAAAGAACATTGAAGAACAGATGAATTCTTTGTGGAACAAAATGAAGGAGGAATTTTGAAAGCAAACAAACGCAATACATGCAATAAACGAAACGGTCCATAACACGATTACTACAACTATAGAGGCCAAACTAACACCAATTATACAGGAAACTGAAAAATTGAAAACAGAAAATAGCATCCTAAAATCTAAAATAAGAAACCTAGAAGAGGACTTGAGGAAAAACAATGTGATTATACATGGAGTGAAGGAAAAAGAAAACGATGACACAGAATTGATGAAAATGGTTTTAGAGATTTTAAACAGCTCTGACAAAAATAAGGAAGGCGCACAGTGGGATGAATGGGACAAGTGGGAAGTCAGTAATAAGGGGTTATTAGGGCATAAATAAAATGCACTATAGAAGGCACACAAATGAAACTTTAGGCCACAGAGTGACTTTAAAAAAAATGGGAATTGGTCCACTGTTCCCCATGCTCGGGGAACCTTGAATCAGGGCATTGGGAACTATGGACCATAGGGGGAAAACGGGATCATATGTATTAAGTTACATAAAATAACGTCATAAATCAACAAAAGTTATGTTTTATTATAGAAAATATAAATTCAAAAAAGAAAACTTGAAGACAATACTTCAGGCGTTTGAATGTGTGCGTAAACGACGGTGCTACATAGTTTTATTCACTGTTCCCCGTGATCCACTGTCCCCCCTCTTCCCCTACTATTTACGCGTCACAGTGTCAAGATATATTTGTGGGTGAGCGTTGAGGTGAGCTTAAAACAAGTTACAGAATAGGGGAGCTGATGTTATGTTGCTTTAAAAGGCGACTAAAAGGTTATCGGGGCGAGTGTTTCATGAAGCCGGCACCTCGCCTAAAAACCCCAGTGAAACGAGGAAGATGTTTTGTCCAAGGACGAGCCAGATTTAGCGAGGCAGGAGGGGACCTCCAATGCTTTCAGTGTGAAATCCTGCATTCCCTTGCATAAGAGCGCCGATGGTAGGTGCCTGGGAGTTTTAGTAGATAGAATGAACCCATAACCATAACCCACTAATACTCCCCTGGCTGAATACCTGGTTCGCAGGTTTTCTCCACGAAAAAAATCCGCCAGTTCCAGAACTCACGTTCTTTTTCCAAGTAACGAATGGTTGAGGTGTTCCAGTGGCCTCACAGCCGATGTCCACGTAGTCGCCTTTCCGGACCTCCAGGAAACCGTCCTCAGGAATAGTCCTGATCACAGGCGAGGCTGTCGAGAATATACGTCAGTTTTTAAAGGTGTTAAAAAAAACTGGTAGGTATTTTTAAATTTATAATTTGTCTATATCCCAAAAGAATTATCCGTATTGCGTGGTTACTGGGCATTCAGTACCGCGCGGAGCGGGGCGGGGGCGGGGGAGGGGAGGCGTGCCGTGCGCAAAACCTTACTACCCGCTGAGGTGCCCGCGCGGTAAGGTTTTTTTGGGATAAGTTTAAGCAGCAATTGCAAAAATTTTTTGTATGTTGAATGATATGAAACAAAAAAAACGTATTTTATAATATTGCTGAAGAATCTTATACTTGAATTTGGACACTGATTGAAATGTTACCCTGTATAATATATGCTTTTTCAGTCGATTACCACGTACGACAGGTACGATAGTTAATAAGCTAATTATATAACTTATGCTTACAATACTTATTCTACCAGTTAACGGAAATAGGTAATCATTTATTAAACAAACTTGGTATCTATTGAAAATCGTCCTGCTGAAACTATAAAGCGCAGCTTTTTTTGTTTTTGCGCGATGATGTCTTCTGGAAATCGAGCTTCGTGATTGGTTAAAATTCATTTTAGTTCTGTACACAGTTATCTTATATCTTTCTTACTCAAATAAAGTTGATTTAGATATCGCTGTCATTTAATTGAAAGTGCTCGAGTTGAAAAAGTTAATTAAACTACCCCTAAGCCATGAACGCCGTGATAGTAAATATCTGCATATGAAATAAGTACAGGCTGAAACTAAATTGACGTGGGGGGATTCATAGATTCTGCTCATAAGTTAAATTAAACATACTTACATTGAACTTCTATGGCGTGCGTCTGTTTGATGGGGCCCCATGGTTCTGGACGGAGGACCTGCAAACAATAAAGGAGGTTAACACGCGCCGCTATGCTACAATAAACGTAAGCGCAAGTCGGGGTAGTCGGTGGTACGTCCGAGTGCTGCACATGGACCGTGTAGATAGAACTAACTGGTTGGTTGGAAAAAAAACCGAGTCGGACTCGCGCACCGAGGGTTCCGTACAAAAATTTTCAGTTTTCGCAATTTTGCCTTTATCTGTGCTATAAGACGTTGCTTCCTACCTAATTTCAAGATTCTGAGTTCACGGGAAGTACCCTGTAGGTTTTGATTCCTTTGCGAGTTTCGAAAATTTGGAGCATAAATGGTTGTATCTTTCGATTGCGTTGGCTTAGAAGTTTGATTTTTTTCACAGCTCCAAGGAACAGGAGAACTGAGTATTTGGTATAAATTTTAGCTTGATACCTCCACGCGTTCCCGGAAAAAGGGTCTTGACAGACGGACGGACAACAAAGTGATCCTATAAGAGTTCCGTTTCTTCTTTTTGAGGTACGGAACCCTAAAAGAACATCGACGACGCACCATAAGTAAGCTTGGACCCGATCCCGTGGCTTAATACCTCGTGGGTAGCGGAAAGCGACTAGGTACGGTGTAGGCGCCCGCTAGGCGGATTCCTGACAATGAAAGTGTTAAACGCGTGAACGAGAGGGCGAGAGACAGGTGAGACGGTGTGCTTTATTTAGAGCCCTCACTCTAAACAAAGCACACTTCTAACCTGTCTCTCTACATTTATTTAGGTATTTCTAGCTGTCGACAAGGATTACTCCAATCGATAAAGAGTTGGCAACGACCTGAAATATTCCCTGCACGGTTATCACAGGACGGTCCTCGAGATATGTCGCGGCGAGATACATAATCCCTCTCTTTCTAATTAGAACGCTTAGAAAGAGATGGATATTCTATGTCGCCGCGACTCAGCACGCGGGCCGTCCTATGATAGCCGTTCAGCACGTCTATCATGATACAGCCGCGACATACTCTCGATTTTTCTGGCACTATACCTTTTACTCTACGTGTTCTAAGAAGAGAGAGACGGATAGTGCGAGAAAAATCGAGAGTATATGTCGCGGCCGTTTCATGAAAGAAGTGTCGAAGTCACGTCGAAGTTATTAAAAAATCCAAGGTAGAGTTCAAAAGATCAGCTTATAGACCGGCAGAAATATAATAGAAACTGGTTTACACCTAGGAATTGAGTGCATTAAAGTACCTAATTCACTTACTTAGTAATTCATAATTCCCTAAACCCAATTAACATTTTACAATCCTTTGTCTTGCTGACATCCTTATAGTTAGTGGACGGGTTAAATTAGCCCTTCACGTAACGGAAGGGTTAATTAGTGTTCGTTTAGTCGACGACCAATGAAAGACCACCCCGTTGTTGTATAATCATCGTTTGCTTATCCCATTATGATAATTAGTGGGATATATTGATGTGCGAATAGCAATGCACAGCGGAAAGTTCCCATAGTTGCGGATTCTATGGAAAGTTCTAAGAACTCCAATATGGCAAACTCAGAAAACATTTTCAACCACACCCTGGACAGTGGTTTAAATTGCCTGCCTAAATGACAGACATTATAGTTAAAATTAATGACACATTTATGAAAATCCCACGGAACAATTCATAGGCATTTGTAATACGGGCCTTTATTGCTCGATTTAAATAAATAAATGGCGGAAACTTTTTATTAAATTCTCGAGACCAGGAACGAAAAACCCATAGAATGCGAGCTCCTTACTGGCCACCCAAACACGTGCCTAAAAGTCCTAAAACCCGGTATGCGCATGCGCATGTTCGAACTAAACGGCTGCCTGGCATCGTTTTGACACCCCGCCTCCAACCCCGCATAATGGCAATGGCACCCATTCTGTGGGGCCATCTTGCGACGCTACTTAAATTTCCATGGTTTCGAGAAATCTCATAGAACTACAATGATTTTTTGAAAATGTTCTGCAAGTTGTACTACAAAAACCGGCCAAGAGCGTGTCGGGCCACGCTCTGTCTAGGGTTCCGTAGTTTTGCGTCCGTCAGAGTAAGTCATCATCATCATCATCATCATATCAGCCGAAAGACGTCCACTGCTGGACATAGGCCTCCACCAAAAAGAGTGCCAAAGTGACCGATCCCGCGCCACCCGCATCCAGCGGACTCCCGCAACCTTTACCAGGTCATCAGTCCACCTTGTCGGGGGCCTACCCACGCTGCGCCTTCCGGTACGTGGTCGCCACTCGAGAACCTTTCCGCCCCAACGGCCATCAGTTCTTCGTGCTATGTGCAGAGTAAGTGTCCCCACTTAAACGTAAAAAAATGGGCTTTTTGTTACATTGAGTTGATATATTAAGCACAGAACCCTAAAACCCTACAAGCAATACTTAGCGCACCCGACCCCATTCAATCAGGTAAAATTTTAACACCGCCACGTACGATATGAGCGTTCCGCGTACAGCGACATCTATCGGCTAATTAAGTAAACTATTGCGCGCGAGCTTAAAGTATGGAAGATTATTTTTATGGGATAATTCTTTATTGCGTGAACCGATTTTCACCGTTTTTACTTTATTTGAAAGCACATCATTTCATTGTGATTTTGTAGAAATTACAGGTACAATAAACACCTGCTTAAAATACGGTTAAATTACAAACTTCGTTCAGAAATTATTTTGCAATTTGTTTCATAAACTATTCAACCTATCAAGTTCAAAATTATTTTCCTAAAAAGTTTTTATAAAGTTATACATTTGTGATTTTTTCATATTTTTAAAACGCCACGTACGATATGAGCGTTCCGCGTACAGCGACATCTATCGGCAAATTAAGTAAACTATTGCGCGCGAGGTTAAAGTATGGAAGATTATTTTTATGGGATAATTCTTTATTGCGTGAACCGATTTTCACCGTTTTTACTTTATTTGAAAGCACGTCATTACATTGTGATTTTGTAGTAATTACAGGTACAATAAACACCTGCTTAAAATACGGTTAAATTACAAACTTAGTTCAGAAATTATTTTGCAATTTGTTTCATAAACTATTCAACCTAACAAGTTCAAAATAGTTTTCCTAGAAAGTTTTTATAAAGTTATACATTTGAGATTTTTTCATATTTTTAAAACTTATGGTTCAAAAGTTATAGGGAGGGACACATTTTTTTTTACTTCTGGAGCGATTATCTCCGAATATGTTAACATTATTAAAAATTGATTGTAGCAAACCCCTATTCATTTTCAAATACCTATCCAACAATATATCACACTTAGGGTTGAAATGAAAAAAAAAACACTCCCCACGTTACGTATAGAGGAGGTACCCTAATAAAAACATATTTTTCACTTTTTATTTTACCACCTTGTCGGCGTGATTGATATACATATTAGTACCAAATTTCAGCTTTCTAGTGCTAACGGTTACTGAGATTATCCGCGGACGGACGGACAGACAAAGCGAAACTATAAGGGTTCCTAGTCGAATACGGAACCCTAAAAAGCCCAAATAAGTATAAAATTAACCAGTTATTTTTAAAACTTAAAATTTTAGTCTACGATGCTAAATTGGTATGAACAAACAAGTGTTCCTTCTGAATCTACACGAACAGAGCGTAAAAAAAGAAGCGAACTAAATTTCTAATTGTCCGTTAATTGCTAGAGACAAAAGATGGCCACTCAAAAGAGTTGTACAATTGATTAATTGCAGATAATTGGACTAGAGCTAACTGACCAGCCGTAATAGTGATGTTCGCTAGTAAATATATCTATAATAAGATCGATACAAATCCTCCCCATCTTAACTTTATGGCATGCTAAAGGAGCCAAGGAAATGCCATACGAGTAGGTGCTAGTTTTTGCTGGAACAATTGGAATCTAACTCTTTGCGACCCAGATGGAAATGGTGATTGGTTTAAGTAAGTAATTGGTTTGAGTACACAAAGATATCGAAAGCGAATAAAACTAATATTAGGTATTAATTATATGCGGCAGTAACTCTGTCTGTATGTTACCTTTTCACGCTTCGAAATTCTGTATGTTGTGGATTGTGGAGATAATTTGAATCCCGGAAAAACAAAAAAAAATACAGGTAGGCAGGGGGTTCTTTTGCTAACCCGTGAGCACATAATTAAATAGCGCTCTGCGAAACGGTCGCCAGTGCTCCAAAGGGCCTAAGTATATGCTTTGTACCCGGTCAGACGTGCAGAGCGGTAGAAACATTCTGTAACATCTTGGCTGTTTAGAAGTTCCAGATTGAAAGTCACATTCCTCACCGAGGGTTGGTCTCAGACGGTCCTGAACGCAATTTGCCTAGTTGGAGTTTTGCCCACATTGCAGTTTGACCACCGAACATTATGCCTAAAACGCAAAATGCCTACATCACATTTTCGACGTTTTGAGGTTACGTTAGCGATATTGACGGAGCCCCGCGGAGCGGGGCTCCTATTTCTGGTCTGTTTGCCCTTCGGGCATCTGAAGAAACCTAACGAACCTAACCTACCTATAAGTGGTCACTTTACGTTTTAGGCATAATGCTCGGTGGCAAGGTCAAACTGCAATGTGGGCAAAACTCCAACTAGGCAAATTGCGTCCAGGACCGTCAGAGACCAACGCCTCACCGATCGCAGTGGTTAGCATATGAAGACATCGATATCGGTAAACTCGCCACTTCACTAAACTTTAATAAAGCGTGAGCGTTAAGCGAAGGGCGGGTCAATCGTAATAACATGTGAGAAATGGCTTCTTTAATGTAACGATCTTTTGATATCCGCTAAGATATCTTATGGCGTAATTTTCACTAGACAAGTTAATTTATCTCCAACGGATTATATTCTGACTTTGCATGAGTGAACCATTAAACTCATGATAAGTTTGATTGTTACAGATTTGGGACCGTGAAGAATTTGAATACTTACGTATATTTAATTTTGATTGATTGAATATAGTCAACAGTAGCTTTTCGGAGAAGGAAAACGGCGTGAGGAAACCAGTCTAATCTCAATAAAGTCTAGATTTCCCTCTGCTTTTGAAGGTAGGTACATATTCGTAGTAGGTACTAGTAGCGCACGGTGTGTCCAGCCCAGCTATTAAGTTGTTTTTTCATCTCAACGCTAACCCACAAATACATCTTGACGTCGCGGCTGTCCCCGAGCAAGTCGTCTTCCTACCAGCGGACACGGATGTTTGCAGTCTAATTATACCCCCTATCTCCTTCTCTCTCTCTCTCCCTATTTCTCTCTCTCTGACCAGTTACCTCGCAAGTGTAGTGCGCGGTGGCCCCGCTAGTGAGTCCGTCGATCTGCAGACTGTAGTTGGCGTGGAGACGGGTGCGCGGCGGCAGCAGCCGGTTCGCTCCGCGGCTGTCCCCGAGCAAGGCCTACAAGGATGTTTGCAGTCTAACTCTACCCCCTATCTCCTCTCTTTCTCTCTCTATCTCTCTCTCTCTCTGACTAGTCACCTCGCAAGTGTAGTGCGCGGTGTCCCCGCCAGTGAGTCCGTCGATCTGCAGACTGTAGTTTGCGTGGAGACGGGTGCGCGGCGGCAGCAGCCGGTGCGCGTCGCCGCTGTCCCCAAGCAAGTCCTCGCCTTTGTACCAGCGGACACGGATGGCGGTGTCTGGGGACAAATGGGAGACACGCTATTAGGTATTTATTTATCGTATGGAAAATCAGTATTTAGAACCGTGAGATCTAGGAAAAGACGGTTGTATTAGGTACTTATTACACACACCAAGTTACGCCTGTATTTCCAAAAGGTGTAAGGCAGAGCGCACGAAATTTGATTTCTTAAGGCGCCGTAGGTTCAGCGAAGTTAAGCGAACAGTGTTTTTGAAACCATATAATGCGTCTGTTTATAATAATATGGTTTAAAAAAATACGAATAGTAAGCTTGAGGCTTTTCTGCAGGGAAAACAGTGTTTAGAAACATGATTAAGCATTTTTCGCTCGATAGAAAAAAAACACGAACATAGGTCTAAAAGGGTCTAAAATACACATAAAATATTTGTTACAAATTACGAACAAAAGCTAAAAATATTAAAATGGCTTCTAAAAATCGGCAATATCATGTTTGAGGGAAATCAGTGTTTACTTTTTTATTTATTTAAACGGCCAAAAAATTAAAATTAAAAAACATGATTTCCGCGCTTCCGAGCACGCACTTCCATCTCGCTCACACTTATGCTCAGTGAGAGGGAGAGAAGACCATGAACCTGCGGCGCCTTAAATAATCGCTAGATGCGCCGATCCGCCCAGTGGTCACTTATTTGTTAGGTACTAAAAAAGTTTAATAACTACAACTTAGAAAAGTTGAAAATCCCCGACATTTTAATTTCAAAGTCCATTATGTCAAAAACAGCTTAACAGATTTTCATGAAACATGGCTAAGAACACTCGGAATAAAATTATCTAGGACACAAAAAATACCGAATTCAAATCGGTCCATCCGATTTGGAGCTACGATACCACAGACAGATACACAGACGGGCACGTTAAACTTATAACACCCCTCTCTTTAAGTCGGGGGTTAAAAATAACAACATCTTTCCACGTATCAACACGACAATAAAATCTCTTTCAGTCCATTTATGGCTAACTGCATGAATTGGCTACCCAAGTGGCTCATACAACTCATACAATTGGTACATAAAGATAGCGATCACTTCCTGTGTCCAAGGTACGGCGGACATATTGAATTTAGAATTAATTTTATTGGTGATAAATAGCTCGAGGGTCCGATTTGGGCAGGGTCAATTTAACCGATTTAACGTCTTGCTCTCGTCCAGACATTTAGGCGAGTAAAGGAGCGACCACACCGCTGCTCAAAATACGCTAACGCACCGTAAACGCAGCAAAATGTATGAAGAAATACGTGACGCATACGACACGTGAACGCGTATACGCAGCGTAACGCACCGGTGTGGTCGCTACTTTAAGATGCGACCACATCGCTGCTCAAAATACGGCGACGGTACGGAATCGCAGTGACGCAGCGTAAGTGTACCGTATTTGACGCAAGCACTTCACACAGCTATGCGTCAAAAACGGTACGTTTATGCTGCGTCACTGAGTTTCCGTACCGTCATCGTTTTTTTAAGCAGCGGTGTGTGGAGCATGCGTCAAAAACGGTACGCATATGATGCGTCACTGCGATCCCGTACCGTCACCGTTTTTTAAGCAGCGGTGTGTGGAGCAAGCGTCAAAAACGGTACGCATACGATGCGTCACTGCGATTCCGTATCGTCACCGTTTTTTAAGCATTGGTGTGGGCTTACCTTAATGCATGCAGGTACGAAGATGCGCCGAATAATCCATACTTCCATACTATAATATTATAAACGCGAAAGTGTGTCTGTCTGTCTGTCTGTTACCTCTTCACGCCTAAATCGCCGAACCGATTTGGGTGAAATTTGATGTAGAGATAGTTTGAGTGCTAGGGAAGGACATGTATTAGTTTTTATCCCGGAAATCATCACCTAAAGGGGTGAAATGGGGGGTGAAAGTTTGTATGAAGCTACGATATAACAGAGTTCCACGCGGACGGAGTCGCGGGCTGAAGCTAGGCGGCAATAAAATAATGTCTGCTCGTACCTATGAGTTTTTCCCAACTTACGTACGGTCGAGGAAACTGAAGGTTTGGCACATGTCAACTCCATTGTAATGACGCTAAGGTCTAAAAGTGCTAAACATTCAATTTCCTCGACTGTACGAACCGTTAGCTTATCGGTGAAGGAAAACATCGCGAGGAAACAAGTCCAATGCCAATAAGGTCTAGTTTTCCCTCTGGGTTGGAAAGTTAGAGGTCAGTCGCGTTCGTAAAACTAGTGCCTATGCGTAATCTTGGGATTAGGTGCCCGCTCGTTTAGGACGCCTGGAAAAACGCTTTAGGTATGGGCCACATTCCCCATAAAATTTTAATGCAATAAGTTTTATCCACTTCTTCGGTTCAACTGCCGAATATTTTCCGAACAATTTTAATGGTGTAAGTTAGTTTAAGGAAAACATCGTGAGGAAACCGGTCTAATCCCAATAAGGTCTAGTTTTCCCTCTGGGTTGGAAGGTCAGATAATATGGCAGTCACTTTCGTAAAACTAGTGCCTATGCCAAATCCTGGGATTAGGTGTCAAAGCGGACCCCGGGCTCCTTTAGGGGCATTATCGGGAATAACGCTAGGAGGATGATGATGATTTAATGGTGTAAGTTGCAAGAATGTAAAATTAGTCATGTACCTTAGTCTAAGATTTTATTCTTTAAATAATAGTTATTGTTGCTTATTGATATAATAAGCGGGCATTTTTGTTTTAATAATAATCGTCTTTTTTTGTATTTTATCTGTAAAATCAATGTTTTCTGTAGCTGTACATTTCCAAATATAAATACATAAAACAAAAGCTATATGTACTGCCCATCACACTGTAAGTAAAGCAGTGCAGCGTTTCAAGTAGCGTCACATCACACCATCATCTTAGTTTTGCCCACTGCTGGGCACAGGCCTCCTCTCATGTATGAGAGGGAACGGGCAGTAGTCCCCACGCTGGCCCAGTGCGGATTGGGAACTTCACATACACCTTTGAATTTCTTCGCAGATGTATGCAGGTAACTACGGTAGCCCAGTGGTTCAGGCATGCGGCTGTCAAACGGCGGTCGTGGGTTCGAATCCCGGCTCGTACCAATGAGTTTTTCGGAACTTATGTACGGAATATGATTTCATATTTACCGTTAGCTTTTCGGTGAAGGAAAAAAAACATCAAGTAACGTAAGGTTTTGAAATTAGTAAATTATAAAAATAGCTTGAAAGTAGCCCACGACGGCGTGGAACTCGTTTATGTCGTAGCTTCATACGAACTTTCACCCCCATTTCACCCCCTTAGGGGATGATTTCAGGGATAAAAACTATCCTATGTCCTTCCCCGGTACTCACACTATCTCTACTTTCATCTAGGTATATCGGTCCACGGTGACTGATGAGTAGAGATGCAACGGATATCCGGTTGCTATCCGGTATCCGGCCTATCCGGCCATTATTTTACTATCCGGCCGAATACCGGATAGTTGCGCAATATCCGGCCGGATACCGAATAGTGAAATAGTGATTTTGTTTGGTGTTTAACTTTGAAAAATTGTTAGTATACAAAAAACAACAACAAATTATCAATATTCGTTTATTAGTATTACCTTTAACCCTTTGACCGCTTTAACTTTCGTGTCAGAATGTGAAGTACACGCCAGCATCTTGACAGCTAAAGAGCGAATATGAAACTTATCTGACAGTAAGAAAATTGTTTTGACAGTGTCCGCCATAACCACTTTAAAGGTTGTTGGCGTGGTGGGCACGACAGCACTTGACCACTATAGTGGCTCTCGGCTCGGCGTTCAAAGGGTTAACGTACAATTTAAACTTATCAAAAAGCCTCATTTAAAGTAGTTAAGGAATCCTATGATCAGCATTAGTATCCATTCAACCAATCGTTTACACTGACCTAATAAAACTTGTTTCTTGCCTAGAAAACGGTCCGCGCGAACCTACAATACGTAACAGGTTGAAACCTGCACGACGCGCCCGCCGCCAAACTAAAATGTAGGTGTATCGTTTGGCCGGCCGAATATTCGGCCGCCGGATACCGGATATTCGGCCGGTAATCAGGCCGAATATCCGGTATCCGGTATCCGGCCAAACAACTATCCGTTGCATCTCTACTGATGAGGTGATGAGGTAACAGACAGACAGACAACATTTTATGGGGGAACTCTACATTCGCTAGTCGGGCATTCATACTTCAAAAAAAATGCGTCAGAGCCATGTGCGGTGCTAAAACTACCGACTCTTGTAGACCACTCTTCAATAAACTTAAAATCCTACCGTTACCTACACTGTACATATATGAAACGTGCTTGTTCGTAAAGACCCATATCAATGATTTCAAAATTATGCCATCCAATCCAAGGTCAACGTCGAAGCACCATGGTTTTAATCTCAGTTATCCGACCAACAACTCCGCTCACTTCAGAAAAAGTATTCTGTATATGACTGTAAAAATATTTAATCATTTGCCAAACGACTTAAAAACCTTAGACTTTCCAGAATTTAAAAATAAGTTATTTACGTGGTGCTTAGCTCGCTTATATTATAATGTTAATGAGCATTTTGACAACGCATCACGATGACATGGATTTATAATGTAATTTAATTTCATATTTTTATTGATTTTGCATGACATTGATATATTTTTTGGACATATTTAGTTATTATAATTTTCTCTTTTCTTTCTAAGCATGACATTGATACTTACCTACTATTATTATTCACTATATTCTTGATTATTATTGACATTTACGCGCAACACACATTTCAAAATTTGAGAATAAAATATGATTAATGGCATGCTATAGAATCAAATTATTGTACGCCAACCACTGGCTGATTGTGAAGATCTTACCTTTGTATTATAACTATTTTGTACTCACTTTCATACAATAAATTATTTTGTATTTTGTATTTGTAACACACTTTCACATTTATAATATTGGTACGGATAAGAAGCCAGGGAAAAAAATAAAACCCTGCAGTCTACTTAATGTAGGTATACTACGAATAACATTCATTATTCTTATCGATATATCTCCGAGTCACCCATTCGAGTCGACTGACCATTTAAAACAAATGGGTCAAGCTGGGGTGTAGGAAACAAAAGCGGCTCAGATTAGATCTGACATTCGAGCAACGTACAACATCTATACAAACAATTGTACCTACAAACAGGTATGTAATTATTAGGGGTCCATGTCCAAAGGGTGAAAACGGGACCCTATTACTAAGACTTCGCTGTCCGTTCGTCCGACTGTCTGTTATCAGGCTGTATCTCAAGAACCGCAATAGCTAGACAGTTGAAATTTTCACAGATTATGTATTTCTGTTGCCGCTATAACAACAAATACTAAGAACAAAATATAATAAATCCCATACAACCAACTTTTCTTTTTACTATTTTAATAGATAATGGTACGGAACCCTTCGTGCGCGCGTCCGACTCGCACTTGGCCGGTTTTATAAGTTGTTAAACTATCTGTGGTACTTAAACTATGCGGGTCCAGAATAAGTGCTTATACGAAGAGCTCATTTCTCACACTCTACAACCACACTGCAAGGCGGAGGTACTTCCCCAGTAGGGCTGCTCCACATTCGAGCGGGATGACATTTCGGTGTGCCCTAATACCTTACCATGCACCTGCCTCACCTATAAGGCAAGGTGTTACGTAAACATATTTGTTTAGTAGGTAATGTGTGAGCTCAGTTCTCACAGTTAACAACGTAATTGGTTTATTGCTTGAAATAATGACCGAAGCTTTTATCAGAACAACTTATTTGAATTAAGGCCGACTGCACACGATCATTACTTAGACCGCATTCATACAGAGATTTCTCCGTGTGGTGTCGGGTTAGAATATCTCCATCCCCTTTCTTCCCGTGGGTGTAGTAAGAGTCGGCTAAGGGAGCAGGGTTGAAGTGTGTTGTGGGCGATGGGCTAGCCACCTATCACTGCGATGTCACATTTTATGGATCTTTTATACCCATGCTAAAAGTGGTACTGGTGCCTACTGCTCTGCCAACCCTTTTAGGGGTAAAGGCGTGAATGTATGTGTGTATGTATGTATACAGAGATTTAGGTTCACATCTGTTCTGTGAACATGGAAAAAGTTAAGGGGTATAAAGACAAACTTTGATCTTAAATCGGCGTTTCCTTTTATATGATTTCATGTAGTTCAAAACATTTTTGTTGCACGGCAACCGTTCACAAATGACAACATTTCAAAATATGTAATGATGCCTAAATCGAAAACCATTTCGGTAATTATCTTATCTGTACGCTTACCATGAGTTTGACAATGACGGCTTACGCTAACGAGTGTTCTATCTGTGCATCCCGCTCGTACTGTCAAAGTGCAATAGAGATGCACAGATAGAAAACTCGATACTCGTTAGCGTAAGCCGTCATTGTCAAACTCATGGTAAGCGTACTGAACGTAATAAACTAGTTTTCCCATTTTTATTCTTACTCGTTTCCGATAAAATCACTAATATCTGTAAAACGCGGTCTACCCCGTGCGTGAAGTCATTCCTACGTCTGTTGAGTGAAAGATGTGGACAGGGGGTATTATTGGATGAAAATAAACCTTTAGGGAGAAATAAAAAAACACCTTAAAATTTCATTTTCTATCGAACTAAATCATATAATAGCCCACTTAAAAAATTAAAATGTTGTCAATGGACCACAGAAAATACGACTTTTGTTTTACTCAATCTGTATAAAATCCATTTAAATCGTTTTATTGCTATATTAGGTATAACAATCGCAAACCAAAACAATATTAGGTAAATACCTCCCTTTACGCATGAACCATTTGGAGTGCGACTTTTAATCTAAAGTCTTGTTTGTCGACGTGGTTTTATGTTTGTTATGTTTAATTATTTATTAAATGCAGCTATATATTTCGTATATACGCTGCAGATTGTTTATTGTTCCACATTTTTAAGTTATTATGACTATTTATAACGGTCAGTATATGACGAGTAGCATAAGCAAATGTAAAGTGTTATGTGAAATTCGCATACTGATATAAAATAAACTAAACTAAACTATCTTATTCCTCTCTTTATAAGGTAAACATATTCATTGTGTAATCGGTTAGTTTAAAATATTTATTGTGATTAATCGGTTGATTTGCCGCATTCGATCAGCCTTAACGCATCTGATTATGTTGTAAATGTAATTTGACTAATTTGATATGATTAAGTGTGTAACTTGAAAAAAGAAAGGAGGGAGGGAGGGAGGGGGGGGGGTGTAGTTTAAAATAAGGAGTGTGTATTTACGGAATATAACGATTAGGCATTAGGGTCTGGCGAGCCAGCCGTGATTGTAGTATTTTTTTCTAATCCATACCGTGATTGTAGTATTTTTTTCTAATCCATACTAGTATTATAGGTAATCTAACTTCTGCCCGCGGCTTCGTCCGCGTGGAACACGTTTATATCGTAGCTCCATACCAACTTTCACCCCCTTAAGGGATGATTTAGGGGATTAAAACTATCCTATGTCCTTCCCCGGGACTCGAACTATCTCTATACCAAATTTAATCTAAATCGGTTCAGCGGTTTAAGCGTGAAGAGGCAACAGACAGACAGGCATACTTTCGCATTTATAATATTTACTAGTGGATTTTATATTTCTCGCGACATGACTTGCTGGTATTCTACCAAAGATTATTGGGAACTGTGGATAACTAAACACAATGAATATTTTAGTGTTCATCCTATCATATTGAAATTTGTATAAATCCATTAACATAATAAGATTATACAAACGACGACCGAATCAACTTTTAAGCCGGTCAAAATTATAATAATTCTTGTTCTTGACTTAGCATAGACAAGCATTCGGTGATCTTAAACGATCCGTCCATCATTTAAGACGGAGAACATTTCGTTAGATTTGCATAATAAATGTATCAAATTGTTCCTCAAAGTACAAATAAGAGCCAAGGTGAAACCAACTCTAATGTACCGCGATAAAGTTGGAACTCGCATGGTGCGAGCGTTGAAAGAATGTTGGATAATACGTGATGGTACATAGAGAATGCTCATTATTTTTTTAATTTCCGTTTGAGGGCTTTGTGTGCATTAAGATGCGTGTTCTGATTTTATGGTGGATTTGTATTATGCCGTTTATTTATAGTTTAAAAAGCTTGACCGAGCTAAGTTTGCACCTCGCGTCATACTAATGTAGACGCGAGGTGCAAATTTAGCTCGGTCGGGTTGTAAACATACAAACATCTAAGCAACCAAACATTCAAACTTTCGCTTTTTTAGGGTTCCGTACCCCAAAAGGAAAAAAACGGAACCCTTATAGGATCCAGACTGGATGCGGGTGGCGCAGGACCGGTCACTTTGGCACTCTTTGGGGGAGACCTATGTCCAGCAGTGGACGTCTTTCGGCTGAATATGACGATCCTGTCATTGTCCTTTGTTGTCCGTCCGCCCGTCCGTCTGTCATGACCCTTTTTCTTAGGAACACGAGGAGGTATCAAGCTAATACCAAATAGGTAGGTACTCAAGTCTACTGTCCCTTAGAGCTGTGGATAAATCGAACTTCTAAGCCAACGCAATCAAAAGATACAGCCGTTTATGCCGCAAAATTCCGCAAATTTTCGAAACTCGCAAGGAAATCAAAACCTACAGGGTACCCGTGAACTCTTGAAAAAAAAATCTTGAAATTTGGTACGAAGCGTCTTATAGCACAGATAAAGGATTTTTTTTTTTACGGAACCTTTGGTGCGCGTGTCCGACTCGCACTTGGCAGATTTTTTAAGGATATATGTCCAATGTCCTCACCTGTGTCATGAATGTAGCACGGCAGCAGCACAGTGTCATTCTCATAACTCTTGACAGTTACCGGGATACTCTTGAACACCTTGTCACAGTACACAGAACACAATGTCAGTAACACAATTAACTTTGTTACCATTTTGTTTTAGTTTAGTCTCATTGCAGTTTATAAATGTCGTTAAATTACTGTGAAAGTTTTATTACTGATCTGTATAAAATACAGACATTAAGAGGCCGCAGTAAGCTCGGCCGAATTTCACCTTCCCATACAAACGTAGTTACGCTCTCATTTTAACCCTTAACGCTTTCCTGTCACTTTTTTAGTACAGTTAGTATATGCCGCGCAAAGTTTGAACGCGCATTCTGGCTAGAAAAGTAAATACGCCAAACGAAATGGCGAGAATATTACTATATATTTCTTGAATACGCCAATAGTGTGCAACGTTCAATTTGTGCGCGAGCGTCACTTGAAATCAATGATTTTCGAAAATTGCGTTGGCGTTTGTTTCTGGCCCCATAAAACAATAACGAATAAAAAAAATGGTTTTCTTTTTGTTGAATTAACCTTCAGGTGAGTTAAACTTTCGTTTTTTATATGAATTTCATTCAATATTCAATTAATTCTAAGTCAAAAAGGATGATTTAAAGCGGGTCCTGTTTTTGTGACATTATCGATTGTATAGGTGGCTACGTACCATTGAGCATGTCATAATAAACGGACAGTGCCGACTTTTATGGATACATAGTTTTTTTCACATTGTGACAGAAAACGGACCTTGCCATTTAACGAAACGCGAGCACAGAAAGTGGACCAACTAAAAACGAGACTGACTTCATCCTGTCGACGAGGAGGGATAAATTAAATGTTGTCTCTGTGATCATCAATACCTACAGTTAAAGCCGGGAGCGATCACCGTCTGGTAAGAGGCACATTTAATATATGTATCCAGCAAGAACGCTCTCGATTGATGAAGTTGTTCCATACAGCACCAATCAAAATTCAAAAGCCCGAGAGCTTTCATGTGGAACTCCAAAACTGTTTCCGTTTCCTAGACGGCGATTTAGACGAATTCAATTACGGGTTTGTGGAAGCTCGCCGTGCCTTTGGGTCTAAGTTCTTCAACGCCCAATGAACCAACACAACTAAAAGGTTCTCTAGCTGTTGAGCTAGAGAGCCCTCCAGTTGTGTTCACATGTTATGTTCACACAGCAACACCTCACTCCCCTCCCCTATAAGCCTCCGAGTTGTTAGAAGCTCACAAAGGAAGGGAGCGAAACGTTGCCTAGGTCTTCATCCGATGTCACTTTACACCACTAGCTCAATAAGGAGATCTGCAATTGATTTACCCGCGATCTGCGCCAATTCAATACAAGTTATTGAAGAGGCTATCCCGTGTAACGAGGACGCTAAAGTGTTTTGGAGAGATTTGACTACTGGACTGAGCCAGCTCGCCAAGTTAGAAACTGAAGATGGTAGAATCGTTTCTTCTAAACCTGAGCTTTTGGTTGAGGTAGAGCGCTTTTACGGACAGCTATACACATCAACTCGCGTACCCGAGGTTAGTCTCGTGGAGGACCCTCTAGCTCGACTAACCCAACTCTATTCCAACGACATCCCGGAAATCAGCCTGTACGAGCTTGTAAAGGTTCTTCAACAGCTCCAGAACAACAAGGCACCAGGTGAAGACGGAATAACAGCCGAACTGCTGATGGCGGGTGGAAACCCGGTCCCTACGGCTCTTCAGCATTTGTTCAATTCCGTCTTAATGGAAGGGAAAATGCCAAAAGCATGGAACAGAGGTGTGGTGGTTGTTAAGTATTCTTCGATAGCACAGCGAAAGGGGGGTTGGAACGCATGAATTCCCCGGAGAGAGTAACCAAGGCGATTACCGATAGAAATGAGCAACCCACTCACCTTGTGAACCTCAATGGCAGCTGCTCGTGTTAGGATGAAAGCCCAGCTCCGTTCTCCTTCTGCTATGCCTAGGTCTTAGTAGCCTGCAGATCTGGGTTCAGCACAGGGTAACGTAAAGCACGTAGATAGACTAGATAGTAGTGAAAGTAGCCACGAAAGCACCGTGGTGAGTCTCTGCGGCGGTAAGGGATGCGCGCGCGACGATAGCCATTTGCCTACTGGTCCGCGAGTGTTCGGGACGGAGCTATTCTTAAAGGGCGAGATTCGCTTGGCATTGAAGGAGCCTTCAGTGATGGATTACTCTAAGCTCCCGACAAAAGCCTGGTTACTAAATCCTAAACATACTCCCCCCTGCTGCGAAATCTCAATTTCCAGAAATGATAGGAATTAAAAAAAAGAATCGCCTAAAGTGGCACAGTGACAGACGGCCGAATAGCATTCTTGTTACAAGAGTTTCATTATAGATAACATGCATATGAATTAAATTAATAGCAGTAATAAGTAAAACAACGAGACAGAATTTAAAAGCTGTAAAATGAACCCTAGTGGCAAAAGAACAAACTAAAGTAGCGTAAACGTATAAAGACAGTGTGTTTTTGAAGTATTAGTTATTGCTAATAGGAAGTACGCAGAGCTTGACGACGGGTCGTTTAAATTCTCTATTACGCGATTCAGCATCTGCGGTACGAACTGTTACCACCCGTACTATCCCATCCTGACCTGGATGCACGTTGACGACGCGTGCCACCGACCACAACAACGGTCGAAGGTTGTCGTCCTTAATGATGACTAAATCACCAACTCTCACCGCCCGAGAATTGTCTGTCCATTTGTTTCTCTGATTTAAAGTATGTAAATAGTCACGGTGCCAACGCTTCCAAAAATCAGCATGTAAGCGCTGTAACAATTGCCAACGATTCCGTAATGAAATCTTTGTGGTCTCATTATTATCGTCCGGGACAGACGTTAAAGGAGAAAGCGTTAAAAAATGGCCTGGCGTCAGGACAGAAAAATCATTTGGATCATTACTGACTGCACACAAAGGACGTGAGTTCAGTACTGCCTCTATCTGCACGAGGACGGTATGGAACTCTTCTAACGTTAGCAGATGACTTCCCACTACCTTGGCAAGGTGTCCCTTAACTGAGCGTACCCCGGCCTCCCAGACTCCACCAAAGTGGGGGGAAGAGGGCGGAACCGTCAAAAATTCAATGGTCTGTGATGTAGCGGCAGCCTTCATCAGCCCCGCTAGCTGATTTCTTGCACCGACAAAGTTGGTCCCACAATCGCTCATTATCAGGGAGCACCGGCCCCGGCGAGCAACGAAGCGACGTAAGGCAGCGATAAAAGATTCAGCCGAAAGATCATTGGCAATCTCCAGATGCAGGGCCTTGCTCGACAGACAGACAAACAGACAAAGATATACCTTGTCAGAGCGCGCTCCTCGGCGACGACGACCAAGGATGACATGAAAAGGACCAGCGTAGTCACAGCCCACACGTTGAAAGGCTTTGACAGCAGTAACCCTGACGCGGGGAAGGTCCCCCATGATGGGTTGAGATGTCGTTGGTTTAGCCCGAAAGCACGGGATACAACGAGAAAGACGTTTGGCAATAGCACGCCGAGCAGAAAGTACCCAAAAGTTTTGAGACAGTAGGAAATGCACCATTTGTGCACCACCATGCAACGACTTTGCATGCACATCATCAATAATTAACGACGAAAGTCGATGATTTGAAGGCAAAATAGCGGGATGCTTTGCATCGAACTCCAAATCTGAGTGTCGAAGTCTCCCTCCGACACGCAACACGTTGTCCTGTGAGAGGAAAGGACTTAATTTTTTCATAGGCTTTGGCAAAGGCTTGTTATCTTTGAGATTATTGATCTCATTAACAAAACAATCTTGCTGACAAGACTTGACGAGAGTTTGAAGCGCTTGATTCAGCTCTTGTTCACATATTGGACCAGAATATGTTCTTTGCTTCTGCAAAAGACTCAGGAACCTAAGCACAGTCGCAGTTACTCGCAGGATTTTCTTCAAGGAAGAGAACCGGAGTAAAAGCTGCTGTATCGAGTCAGTCTCGTTGGTGACAACGAGGGCTGACTTCTTCTCTTCTTGACGTAATTCTGTAGTTACGTCGATTGATGGGGGAAGAGTTTTTAACCGAGGCCAATGATCAGACGAGAGGGACAGAAAACTCGGACCATTCCACCAAAGTGAATGTTCCAGCATTGCCTTTGGAAGCATGCCTCTCGAGGCTGCATCAGCCGGGTTATCATGGGTGCTTATGTAGTTCCATTGTGCTGAGGGCAATTTTCGTTGAATCTTAGCGACTCGATTGCCAACGAAAATTTTCCATTTGGATGGGTGAGATGCGATCCAAGAAAGAGTTATAGTCGAATCGGACCAAGCAAAGATATTCTTGATTATGATCAAAGACAATAGATGAGGAAGTATCGCGTGCACTAAATCTGCCAGAAGGACGGCAGCGCACAATTCCAGACGTGGAAGACTGATCCGTTTGGTAGGGGAAACACGAGATTTCCCGCACACCAGATGGGTAGAAAAGGTCCCATCATCTAGTTCTGCTTGCAAGTAGACGACACTGGCATAGCCTGACAGAGAAGCGTCGGCAAAGCCGTGCAATTGATAGGCAACTGCACGCGAGTGCGTTATCTTCCGTGGGACAGCAAAATGTGATAGAGCACTCAATTGGGAAGAAAATTGACACCAGAATTCTACTATATCTTCGGGAGGCTTCTGGTCCCAATCTAAGCCTAACAGCCAAAGACGCTGAATCAACGATTTTGCCAAAAAAATTACAGGACAGAGTAGCCCTAACGGATCAAATACACGAGCCAGCTCTGACAGTATCTGCCGCTTCGTGCATTGATTTTGAGACACATTAACATTGTACTTAAACTGATCAGACGCTGAGTCCCAGTTTAGACCAAGTACTTTCACAACAGAATTATAGTCTGCATCGAACGACGTTGCTTGAGTCACACAATGCTCAAGTGGGATCTGGCTTAACAGTTCCGGACGATTGCTTGCCCACTTGCGGAGCTCAAAGCCTCCTCGGGCTAATAACGCGATTAATTGCTTTTGCAGCTCAAGAGCCTCACTAACAGAAGACGCACCTGTGGGAATATCGTCCACGTACGTGTCTCTAGATAGTACCTCCGCCCCCAGCGGGAAAGCTTGGCTCTCCGACACAGCTAGCTGTTCAATCGTCCGCAAGGCCAGGAAGGGAGAAGATGAGACCCCGTATGTGACAGTATTTAAAAAGTAGTCCCGGAGTTCCTCATCAGGATGGAAACGCCACACGATGCGCTGAAAGTCACGATGTTTCTCTGACATCACAATGTTCCTGTACATCTGACGAATATCTGCAGTAAACACTACTTCGTGTAAACGAAATCGCAAAAGTATGTGGGAAATGTCCTTTTGAAGCTTCGGTCCCGTCAGCAGTGTGTCGTTTAGTGACAGACCCTCGCCGTCACGAGCGGAAGCATCGAACACGACGCGTAACTTGGTGGTTACGCTTGATGGTGACAGCACGCAGTGATGTGGGATGTAATATGCACCAGAGGTATTTTGGTCAGAGGGAGGCACCTCTGACATGTGACCAATGTCCAGATAGTCCTGCATAAACTCATTGTACGACTTTCTTAGTGCGGCATCATTTGATAGACGCATTTCCAATTTGTTAAAGCGGCGCACAGCGATGGACCGCATGTTACGGAAAGTCGGCTCAACAGATTTGAACGGCAGCTCAACAACGAATTTTCCGGAGCCCTCACGCTTGTGGGTAGAAAGAAAATTCTGTTCACAAACCGCATCTTCGGGCGACAGCATTTCTTCGGGGTGATGCACATCCTCAATCTCCCACAACCGTTTTAAATCGTTTTCCAAGTCGCTATGTGACGCGTGAAGCGTTTGGACTGACGAAAGGTTGGAATATAAAGATGGTATACTCTCAAGGCAGCGAGAGCGCCCCAAAAAGACCCAGCCAAATATAGTATTTAAACCAACAGGGGAGTCATTCCCACCCGGAATCATACCCTGAAGGAATATCTCATTCCAAAGTTCGGAACCAAGAAGGAGGTCAATTGGTCCCGGAATATGAAAAGATGGGTCCGCGAGTCTAATGAACCCTAAATTCTTTAAAAAGCTAGTTTCTACCGTGACTGACGGCATGTCATGACAAATGCGGGGTATTACAATTGCCTCGAAAGATATTTCGTTGCCCTGATGGTTCTCGGGACGGATAGTGCATTGGACGGTACCCAATACAGACGTGGAAGCGTTACCTAGGCCAAAAACCGACGGCGCGTTACTCGAGACAGGTAAACCTAGGCGATTTGCTAGGCCTTGGGAAATATAATTGGCTTGACTGCCAGAGTCAATCAACAAGCGCACGGCGTGAAAGGAGCGCCATCTATCCAATATATCTACTTGAGCCGTTGACAGTAGGACAGTTTTATTTGACGACGTATTTGTAGACAGCCCCTGCACACCTAAGGCATTAGAGGTGGCGTTGGGATTGGATGAACTTGGTTTGCGATCTACTGTGTCTTGAAAGTGTAGTAATGAGTGATGACGGCGACCACAAGTTCGACACGAACCTTGTGAAGGACAGTTTGACACTACATGACCTATGCGCAAACAATTGAAACAAAGCTGTTTATCACCAACTACTTGTGATCGACGCGCAACCGTTAAGTTTTGGAAGTCCGGACAATGTGCGAGAAAATGCTTTTTGGAGCAGAATTGACAAGGCGGAGGCGGAGGCAGTGCCGAAGAAGTAGACTGGTTACCCACCAAAGTCGTTTGCCTAAAGCGTCGTGGCGGTGTCGTGACGTGGTCGGATCGCATGGTGTTCACGACGGCTGGCCGCATGTTTCCGTTATGAGCTGAACATGTACTCGCTCCGGCATGCTCCACTGCCTTGCAGTAGTTCTCCACAAAGGTCTCCAAAGATTGATAGGTCGGGATGTCCTCCGACGTGACGGTCATCTCAAACTCTTTACGAATGGTTGGTTCTAATTTCGATAAGAGCGTATAGAAAATTATAAAGTCCCATTTATCGATGGGCAGGTTTAATGACTTCAAAATTGCTAAGTTTTCTTGGAATGTGTCCAAAAGAAACCGAAAGGCTTGCGCTGTGTTATTCTGTAACTTAACAGTTATAATAGACTGCCACGCTAAAAAGGCTAGCTGGCGTTTATTCTGATAGCGCTTCACCAAAGTTTCATACGCCATGTCGTAATTGTCGGACGATATAGGAAATGCTTTTATTAGGTTTAACGGTTCACCCTTCAATGACGAGACTAAATATTGAAACTTTTCAATTTTAGAGATCTCGTGTTTGTCATGTACCAAGGTTCGGTACAGATCATAGAAAGTAATCCACGTTTTATAGCCACCCTCGAAAGTAGGTATATGTATGGGCGGCATGCGAATATGACCCGTATTGCTGCTCGAGCTACCTGCGGGTACGGGCGAAGCGACACGAGGCACTTGAGGTGTTGCCTCGGGAAACAATTGCGATTTGATGGACAGAATGTCTATTACGGTCTCGTCAAACCCCTGTCGTATCTCCTCATTATCCGCGATCTCCTGAGGATCCTTTAAAGAAGCTACTATTTTCGTATGATTGTCGTCAAATAACACTTCTAAACTTTCCAATCTCGTTAAATGCACCTTAAAGCGCGGTTGCATTTCCGGGTTCGTTGTACATCTTTTTGCACAAATATAAGCGTCATTTAAACGCTTAAGAGCGATAGTACGGCGGCATTTTTCCATTTCGTTCATAGTATAATTTATTAAAGCGCGCGCAAGTTAAACAAAAGTGATCAACACAATTAGGTACTTATCTTACTACAAGTATAACTCGACAACAGGCGAGAAAGAATTTTAGACCTTGTATATTAAAGGTACGGTCAAAAATCGTACTGCACTATCTTTCAAACTAACTACAGAAAAAAGTTCCCGTACTTACATACAAATTTTAACAAACTTCTCTAATTCTACAATTTACACGAACGTAATGTACAAACATAAAAGTTACTTATAACTCAATCATGATAAACTAGGTAACTTCAATATGCAACCAACCAAATTATGCAACACGTCGTGTGCGCGCTAAGGAATTTGAAACACCGAATATCTACCCTGTGACCCGCACAATATATAGTATATTTTTTGTGAAATTTACTAACAAAACAGCAAATGTTACACCGTTAAACGTGTAACTAGAACATACAATTAAAAATTATGATTTAAGACAGCGAAAGAAACCACTTTAACTCGTAAACAAGTTTCTGCTCGGATAAAAGGTCGTAAGTTCATACGAATATCACGGCGGTTACGTCCTTTTTTTTTTAGTATTTGAACAAATTGCCTTGAAATACTTATAGTACATCAAATATTTTTATCAATAATGTAATAGTATGCTAATAAAGAATGCTATTCGTATAGTTTGCACTGTAATCCATAGGTATACAAAATTTTGTTCGAATTAATATATCCGGTATAGAAGGAACACAAATATGTTAAGTATTCTTCGATAGCACAGCGAAAGGGGGGTTGGAACGCATGAATTCCCCGGAGAGAGTAACCAAGGCGATTACCGATAGAAATGAGCAACCCACTCACCTTGTGAACCTCAATGGCAGCTGCTCGTGTTAGGATGAAAGCCCAGCTCCGTTCTCCTTCTGCTATGCCTAGGTCTTAGTAGCCTGCAGATCTGGGTTCAGCACAGGGTAACGTAAAGCACGTAGATAGACTAGATAGTAGTGAAAGTAGCCACGAAAGCACCGTGGTGAGTCTCTGCGGCGGTAAGGGATGCGCGCGCGACGATAGCCATTTGCCTACTGGTCCGCGAGTGTTCGGGACGGAGCTATTCTTAAAGGGCGAGATTCGCTTGGCATTGAAGGAGCCTTCAGTGATGGATTACTCTAAGCTCCCGACAAAAGCCTGGTTACTAAATCCTAAACAGTGGTGCTATTCCTCAAAAAGGTTACACCGCCCTGCTGACGAACTACCGACCAATCTCACTTTTTGTCCAATATTCCGCAGTGTGTGTTGCTAGTGATGACTAATGGCACTGAAACGTGGTCGCTTACTATGGGCCTCATAAAAAGGCTCAAAGTCACCCAAAGGGCAATGTAGAGGGCTATGCTGTTAGTTTCTCTGCGTGATCGCATCAGAAATGAGGCTGTCCGCAGCAGGACCAAGGTAACCGATATAGCCCTCCGGATCGCTAAACTTAAGTGGCAGTGGGCAGGGCACATTGCACGTAGAACCGATGGCCGTTGGAGTGGAAAGATACTTTGGTGGCAACCACGTACCGGAAGATGCAGTGTGGGTAGACCCTCGACAAGATGGACTGATGATCTGGTAAAGGTTGCGGGAGTCCTCTGGATGCGGGTGGCGCAGGACCGGTCACTTTGGCACTCTTCGTGGGAGGCATATGTCCAGCAGTGTAAGTCTTTCGGCTGTTATGATGATGATGCTCAGGATGATTTTATTCAGTGTATTCAAGCTTATTTTTGGTTGACGACAATTTTTTTATTTTATTTTCGTGACCTGCATGACAGTATTGTCCGTTTTTTAGGACAACATCAAAGGCAATAATTTTTTACGATTCGTGGCAATGTCCGTTTTAACGGACGTCCTGAAAAACTAACTTTCAGAATGGTTTTCATTTTTTTTTCTTAACTATAGTTCTTTTTATCCAATAACGATCACAAAAAACATTCGGAGTGATAGCTCGCTACATTCCTTCATGTCTTGCCGTGTTAAGGGTTAAAACTACGTGTTGGATAGTGACGAAACTTTGTATATACAATGACATGAGGTATATCTATGTTTGTAATTAGTTTGTATGGTTCCAATTTATAAAACTAACGAAATACAGCTAAAACTAGTATCTGAAGCTACATAAACTAATTAGGTACGGACAAAGTTTCGTTACAATCCAACACGTAGTTTTAAAATGAGAGCGTAACTACGTTTGTATGGAGAATCGAGCTTACTGCGGAGTCTTGAGTCGGTCGCTTATTTTAATATAAAGACGTATTTGGGTCGCCTATCTCACCAGAGGCGTCCCTAGCCCATGTAGCGCCCGTGTGCAAACATTACTCTAGCGCCCCCTAGTAAGCGCGCGGTCTAAACTCTAAATGGAATGGTAGCGGGCGGCGCTCGGCGCCCCCTAGGACCGCTGCGCCCGTATGCAACGCACACCTTGCACATAGGTAAAGACTGTTGCTTAAAAAATTTCACGAGAATCGGTTGAGAAATGCGACCTGTAGGGAACAGCCGAACGTCCGGAACGACATACGAAAGCATTTTTGCCAAATCTGAAACGTTGGTTCGTTCAATAATTAATTATTCCCGAGTTCAATAATAAATCCCGAGAACCAGATCGATGGATTAAGTTCATATTAAACATATACTAGCAAAAATTCTAAACATTAAAACAAAAAAAAATGTGTTCAGCGAATTGAAAACCGGATGTGCGAACATCCTTTCCATATAACTACAAATCCCAATCAAAAATTAGCTCTAAAACTAATAATTAAAGTGCACTTTTATTTAAACTGATGCGACATTACGCTCTGCCGCGCTGTGTGAAAAGATTCTAAGTTTGAAATCCGGTCGAAAACATTTTTTTAAATTTCACGCTACAGAAATGAGCTTTGACGTTTTTATGGTGTGATAAAAAATGGTGTTATAATCGATTAAGAAAGAGTGTGTACAAAAATATAAAAAAAGTTATCGGTAATTCATATTGGAACCTTTCTTATTTGTAGAGACGATTAGATACAGAACCGTACGGACGACGCTTTTTGTATTGATTATTTCGTTAGATTATTAAGTATATTAAAGTATTAATTAATTAAAAAAATATGGCAAATTCATTCACACATCAATTTTATGATTATAGTTCTATTTAGTAATTTTGTTAGATTTCGATGTAATTATACCAAATTACAGCATGTTCCTTAGCTTTTCTTTTAAAGTAAGTTTAGTGTAAATTGAGCTTAAAAAATTGCAACCAATTTTTAAGAATTTTTTGGTAAGTATTTCAGTGTGCTAAAATTACATTCAGTAAATTACAATTATCTTTTTTTTACACTTTACCTCTATTTACAATTAAAATATACTTCAATGCACTATCATTAAAATTTCAATCGTTTTCTTCTTACACTTTACCTCAATTTACAAATAAAATGTTACTTGAATGCACTATCTATAAAAAAAAACACTTGAAAAACTTGTCTATGCGCGCGCGCTTCATATGGCGGGAAAACGGGCACTGTCAGCTGCGCAGTGGCAGCGGCTCGCCTGCCGTCTCGATCATTGGGATGCACGGGACACACAGGGAGCAGAGTACAGCCCCCCCCTATTTTGTATCTTGTTTTAAGAGTCCGCAGTAAGCTCAATTCTCCATACAAACGTAGTTACGCTCTCATTTTAAAACTAAATTCTGGATTGTAACGAAAGTTTGCATGTACAATGACATGATGTATATCCAGGTCTGTAATTAGTTTATGTAGCTTCAGATACCATAGTATAAAAAATACAGCGAATTTAAGTTTATCATGCAAAACTTTTTTTTGCTGTATTTCGTTTGTTTTATAAACTGGAACCATATAAACTAATTATAGACGTAGATATATATACTTCATGTCATTGTATATGCAAATTTCGTCACAACCCAACACGTAGTTTTAAAATGAGAGCGTAACTACGTTTGTATGGGAAGGTGAAATTCGGCCGAGCTTACTGCGGACTCTTAAGAGGGGGCGCTCCGCGAAATCGGAGTTCTTAGATTGAATATTTACCTATGACAAACTAAAGCGAATGCCAGGAAAATGAACATACAGAAACTACATCATATTTGCAATCTATTTGTCTGAAAAAAACCATACAAAACCAAAATTGCCTCGATAGAAAACAATCGCCAAAACATGTCTTATTTTTACCTAATTTCAATTGTGTGCCGTTCCCGTGCATATAATTTACGTAAAAATTTAGTGTATAATAGCTCTTGATATTGCCTAGTGATTTGACGAGCGGCGTTTTCTTATGTAGTCCCTTTTCAGACTTATTGAGGTATAACGTATTTGGCGTATAGGTCTTTTTTATTTAGCGCGATACTGTTTCTCCCGTCGCGTGTTTCGTGCAGTTTGGTATATCTTCTGTTGCCGTTCGCGGGCGGAGTCAATCTTAATCGCTCCGCTGAGACGAGAGGACTACGTTCTGTGCTCTCACGACAGCACGGTGAACATAATTATTTCAATAATATTGTGACCCAATATATTCGTCCAGTAAATGAATGTATCATTACATTCCAGTAGATATTATGGTATATTTTGAAATAATATATTTAAAAGTCGACCTTAACATGTAGACCTTAAAGTTCAAAATACAACCATAAGATTACGCAGCGATCGGCCGGCGACCGGCTTCTTAGAATAATTTGTGCAGTACATGCAAAACTACACGAACATTTTTTCTGTCGAGCGTGTATTTACTTTATGAAAAATTATCACTATCACTACAACATAGTACTCGTATAAAACAAAGTCGCTTCCCGCTGTCTGCCCTTATGAATGCGTAGATCTTTAAAACTACGCAACGGATTTAGATGCGGTTTTTTTAACAGATAGAGTGATTCAAGAGGAAGGTTTATATGTATAATATAATTTAATATAGTATCCGAGCGAAGCCAGGGCGGATCGCTAGTTGAGAATAAATCCGGTTAATTTCAAAATCGATGTCCTCTCGGTCTCTAAATACGAATTCGAAGTCGGAAATAATTCAAAAAGTGGTCGCATTATTTTCATTTTTGAAATATTTGTTGTAAATTACGATGCGCGTTTTTTTCAAGAACAACATACGTATTCAGAATTTTCGAGAAATGATGTCCATTTTGAATTCCAAGATGGCGGACATTGTTTTTCGAATTTAAACTTTCGTGAGACATGTTGAAATATTACTAATACAAGGTTCAACTCACGTATTAAATGTCACTACGGGCGACATGTTTCGAACTCTGCGGGGGTTCATCAGGATGAGTGTTTTCGCGGCGGTTTCGCTTGAATCTTGTCGTGATTCAAGCGACACCGCCGCGAAAGCATTCATCCTGAAAAAGAACTCCCGAAGATTTCGAAACATGTCGCCCGTAGTGACATTATTGACATTGTTTTTCTTTAAAGTCATCACGGGTGTCGCTTTTAGGGTTATCTAGGGTACAGATTCCAACAATTATTGCCTGCGAACTTGGTCATTTTTATATTAAAAAAAGTGAACACAATTAAGCAGTTTTTCTTTAGTACCTACCTACCAGTATGTTCAAAATTGATAACTAAAGGGCCAGAGCGTCTCCATTGTCTCCAAGCAGGAATCCGAGATCAGAATTGAAAAATTTGGCCGCAACACTGTGGCCTCAAAATCTGACTTTCATAGACATGATCGAAGGTTTCATAATTCATAATATATAACAGTTTTTTTAATGCTACTTATAAATTCACAATTAAATTCACGTATTAAATGACATGACAGGCGACATGTTTCGAACTCTTCGGGAGTTCTTCTTCAGGATGAGTGTTTTCGATTATTGTTTTGAAGAAGAACTCCCGAAGAGTTCGAAACATGTCGCCTGTCGTGACATTTAATACGTGAATTTAACCGTGGTTTTATTAGTAGTATTTTAGACATGTCTCACAAAAGTTTTAATTCGATTATGGTTTTTTTTGCTTTAGGTTTTTACTAGCCATTGTAACCCTTACGTGATTTAGTAAATAAAAAACCGGCCAAGTGCGAGTCAGACTCGCGCACGAAGGGTTCCGTACCATTATCTATAAAACAGTAAAAAAAAGTTTATTGTATGGGAGCCCCCCTTAAATATTTATTTTATTTTGTTTTTTAGTATTTGTTGTTATAGCGGCAACAGAAATACATCATCTGTGAAAATTTCAACTATCTAGCTATCACGGTTCTTGAGTTACAGCCTGGTGACAGACAGACAGACGGACAGAGAAGTCTTAGTAATAGGGTCCCGTTTTTACCTTTTGGGTACGGAACCCTAAAAAACGGAAGGTCATATTTCAGTTATAGCTCTCGAAACTCTGACTTAATAGCGAAAATAATATCTTCAAATATAGGTACAGATTTTGTCTTGCTTCCCACTTTTTATAATAGGGATGATGACAAAAAAAAATTATGATGTGATTTGAACCAATTTTTGGACAGGAACAAATGTTTGTATTGGAGGAACTACAATTAAAGAACATAAATACCCAAAAATTTGTGACAAAGATTGACCTCGCTGGCGGCAGCGCAAAACGCTTAATACTGAAAGACAGACAGGCGTGACGTCACAGCCGACATTTGTTAATACAAAGTACCTACATGTATCGTCGTATGGAAAATCAGGTTCTTAAATTGTTGTTTCATTCGCGGAATACTGCCTTTAAGTACATAATTGTTGTACAATTTTGTTTCTATAAAAGCCTAAGGATTCTATTGGTACCTTTAAATTTACTCTTGAACAATAAAAAAAAATTTTTTTCTAAACTTTCAAGGTTCATATCTTTTTACGATTTTAATTATATTTTATTATTTATACTTTATTACGGTAATTTGATGGTTTACTATACATTTGGCATCACTACGTTATCAATTTGAACATGAGTCATCATGCCTATTATTCATAGGTATTCATCATGTTTCATCTGACTGTCGGGGCATATACTATGCGAGAAGGAGCGGGGCAGCAATAGACGCATCAGCGCGGCAGGTGCGGGGCGCGCGGGCGATTTCTGATTTTTTCCTGGCGGTACGCCCGCTCTTAAGCTCACCTCAACGCTCACTCACAAATATATTTTGACACCGCGATGCGTAGTAAATAAGCACAGGTAGAGGTCTAGTTTCGTGACGGGCGACCGGCAGGGTGAGCCGCATTAGCGCGTAGCGAATTACTTTATAAATGAATGTATGTTTACTTTATAGTCCCTACGACTTTGACATGCATGCTTCATAATTTGTCTCGTAAAAATAAGTTCTTATCTTTAAGTATCGTGAAAAATAAGTTTTTCCGCAGGGTCAAGAGAAATGCAATCTTATACCATAACTGACAGGGAAAAATCATTGTTAGTAACTATTTAAATTAAAAAAATATGGTTATCTACTGATTTTCATAGATCCCATAAGAAGATTATATTTCACAAAACGGCCTTATAAAACAGTTTCTCAGGGAAATGTACCTACTAGAACAAGTATTTACATCCTATAAGTTAGTAAAAAACCAGCCAAGTGCGAGTCGGACTCGCGCACGAAGGTTTCCGGACCGTTATCTATAAAAACGGCGAAAAAAAATCATTGTTGTTGTATGGGAGCCCCACTCCGACTCGCACTTGGCCCCTTTTATAGTGTTTGTTGTTATAGCGGTAACAGAAATAAATCATCTGTGAAAATTTCCTCTGTCTAACTATCACGGTTCATTAGAGACGGATAGACAGCGGAGCTTAGTAATAGGGTCCCGTGTTTACCCTTTGGGTACGGTACCCTAAAAAATCATCTAAAAGTTGCAGCACTCGCACGAAAATTAGAACTTACAGCGTGTTCACACTGTCAATTTCCATAATTAGTATAATTACTGAAGCCTTTTTCCGCGAAACCATCAACCTCCACTCTCAATGTGCCCCAAGCTTTACTAGGAGTCATATAATACGCCAATTAAAAGAAATCATAACACCACGATAGTCAAAGGGAGATGTCTTGCATGCCGGATTACTCACTAGGTCTGCTATTCATAAATCTCAATCACGTACTCTTCTTACGCTTCGGGATAGATAGGGACAGAAAAACTAGCATCTGTGAGTAGAACTTTCCTTAAAAAATATATTTAAATTTCCCATATAATTATCGAATTTGCATACATTTCAAGAGAATCGGTTGACAAACGTGACCTTTGGAGGAGGACAGCCAGACAGACATTCGAAAGCATTTTCGGCCGAAGTTAAACTGAGAACTTCGTTCGTTTCGCTCACTCGTTCAATAGGAATCGAGACATTGTAGATACATAGCCTAAAGCTAAATACATCCGTACGTATAAACGTCCAAATCAAACCCCAAAAAATATATCTGCGAATTAAAATAAGATCATCATCCTCCTAGCGTTATTCCCGGTTGTGCCCCTAAAGGGGCCCGGGGTCCGCTTTGTGCAGGACGGACATAGCCAATAAACTGTTAACTACATATGTACCTAGATTACCTAAAGATAGATATAATTATAATAGATGTTACCCGCTTTGTCAGAGTCTAGTTAGAAACCTAAATAAACATTATTGATCTCGTCTTTCCTTTACACCCAAATAGGGACATAGAAAACCAATAAAACGGTTCGAATGAGTTTCCAAGTGGTTAAACATTAGGTTTCCACTTATAAGAATGTAAATAAACAAGAAACTCATTAGATCCTACTCGCCTGCCGTCTCAAACCACACTGAGGGCGAGCGCGGGGGAACGGTCTGAGGGGGACGAGGGACGTAAATATAGAGCGTTCCCGGGCTCGCGCGCAGTAACGGCGAGAACGGCGGGCGAGCGGGAGCTTGAATTTAGTATGTCTAATAAGGATAAGTAAATGTATAAATAAATTAAGCCAACTATGTAATTAGCATAAGATTTATTGCCAAAATAAAGATAGCGGGGTGAGGTAGGGTTGGAGGGGTGGGGGTTTCGAGCCCAATAGTATAAAATGGCGGCCGGGCCATACATTCATTCTACGCCGACTACTCGAACCGACCACAGCTCCAGCCCTGCCAAGCCTCAAGAATTCCTGAAAGCTGAGTTTTCACTGCATCTCACCCACCAACCAGCCATAGGTGTACGTCCTGTACACGCTTTGACACCTAATCCCAAGATTTGGCATAGGCACTAGTTTTACGAAAGCGACTGCCATCTGACCTTCCAACCCAGAGGGAAAACTAGACCTTATTGGGATTAGACCGTTTTCCTCACGATGTTTTGCTTCACCGAAAAGCTAACGGTAAATATTCCGTACATAAGTTCCGAAAAACTCATTGGTACGAGCCGGGATCCGAACCCACGACCGCTCCTTGACAGCCGCATGCGAATTAAAATAAGATAATAAAAATAAAATGCGTTATTTAAGGATCGTTAGGCCTATATCGCCCGTTGTGGCCTATTTGCAGTATAAATATTTGATTCAATTTATTTGATTTCGTGCATTGAGTGATTACCAAAAAAATACATTCAGGGTTTTTAACAAAACGGCTGTCAAGATCAAGAATAAGTAGTCTCGTTTTGAAGCTATAAATATGTGCTTCGTAAAGGCGGGTCGAATCAATTAGTTACCTACCTAAATAACTTGTTAAATGAATTAAAGTAGTAATGTAGCGGAGATCACGAACCTGTCAAATTGACATACACACGCTTTATGAGGGCGTCAAAAGTATTTACAATGTCATTTATTACAGAAGTGATACAAAAGGGTTCCTTTATTAGGTACGGAACCCTAAAAATGTGTGCTGTTTTTCAGGGTTCCGTACCCAAAGGGTAAAAACGGGGCCCTATTACTAAGGCTCCGCTGTCTGTCTGTCTGTCTGGCCGTCTGTCACCAGGCTGTATCTCAAGAACCGTGATAGTTAGACAGTTGAAATTTTTATAGATGATGGATGTATTTCTGTAGCCGCTATAACAATAAATACTAAAATACCGGCCAAGTGCGAGTCAGAGGTCTGTTGTAGGTATGGGAGCCCCACTCCCATACCTACAACAACCATATTTTTGTTTGCTGTTTTTATAGATAAACCCCAAAAAATGGTACGGAACGCTACGTGCGCGAATCCGACTCGCACTTGGCCGGTTTTTCTTTTAAGTATTTGAATTTATATTCCACTTAATTAGGTACCTATGTGATATTTTTAATTTCCGTTATTTATTGTAACAGCGGTCCAACTATCAAGTGTTTACAACGCCAACGTCAAGTGTAACATTATATTTAACGCCCATAATACAGGCTGACATTTTAATCAGTGTCCAAACTCAAGTATAAGTTTCTTCAGCAAAATTATAAAATAAGGTTTTTTTGTTTCATATCATTCAGTACAACTGTAGTATTTCAGCTACGGTAGGCTAGTGGTTCAGGCATGCGGCTGTCAAGCGGCGGTCGTGGGTTCGAATCCCGGCTCGTACCAATGAGTTTTTCGGAACTTATGTACGGAATATATACCGTTAGCTTTTCGGTGAAGGAAAACATCGTGAGGAAACCGGTCTAATCCCAATAAGGTCTAGTTTTCCCTCCGGGTTGGAAGGTCAGATGGCAGTCGCTTTCGTAAAACTAGTGCCTATGCCAAATCCTGGGATTAGGTGTCAAAGCGGACCCCGGGCTCCTTTAGGGGCATCACCGGGAATAACGCTAGGAGGATGATGATGATCATTCAGTACAAAAAAAAGTAATTGCTGCTTAAAGTATTCCCAAAAAACCTTACCGCGCGGGCACCTCAGCGGGTAGTAAGGTTTGCGCACGGCACGCCTCCCCTCCCAAGGCCCCGCCTCGCTCCGCGCGGTACTGAATGCCCAGTAACCACGCTGTACGGATAATTCTTTTAGGATAGACAATTTATAATTTAAAAAATACCTACCAGTTTTTTTTCAAAAATGGAGTCTATTAGTGATACCAAATGCCTACAAAAAATTTGGACACTGATTAAAATGTCACCCTGTATATGGCTTTGTTTATTACAACAGGTCCGTAATGAGTATCATTGGCTACTAACGAAGTGCCTTATATCCGGTCCAAATTGTATTTAGCTCGTTTGTTTTTTTTTATTGGCTGTTCAGCTCACCGCCTTCGTCTGATTGGATTCGTTAGATGAAATGTAAACATTAGCGTTTGATTAGGAATTATTTCTTCGCCTTTCACAACCGGCCCTGGTATTCTGTAACTTGTTTTAAGCTCACCACAACGCTCACCCACAAATATATCTTGATGCCGCAATTCGTAGTAACTAGGCGTAGGCAGAGGTCTAGTTTCTTTAGGCGTGACGGGATAGGTGAGGTGAGGCGCATTCGTGCGGTCCGAATAACAGCCACACGGTTACCAGTTTACCACACGCCACCCGTCCCGTCCCAATGCTGAGCTAATCTTATTCAGACCCCGTATCATGGTCGGCCAGATAGGAGTGTCGTCTCGTTCTTATCGAACCGTGTCAGCCAGTGACTGATACGAGGTCAGAAGTGACCCGCTATCTCCCTAATATCGTCCACTCTTCGAGCTGGTGGTCAGCCGACGGTCCCTTTACTTATACTTAAATGGCCACCAATCTGACACATTTTTGGTCCACCTACCATCATTTTGCCTGGCAAGGTGTCCTGCCCAACTCCAATAAAATTTGGTAGTTGCAACGATTGATTGTACCGACTTGTCCCTAAAAAAGTTTGTATAGAAGTTGATCCAAATAGGAACACGCCGTTTGTTGTTATTGTCACTCAACACCCTGTATAATTCATCAAAACGGTCATCACATCATATGTCAATCTTCGATAGATTGAGGCCATATTGAGGCATTGTGCAACCAATTTGTGAACTCGACTGTATTGTGACAGAGTTAGCTTTGTGAAAAGCGCTTCGAGTAAGTATTCGACCTTTCTTCAGTCCAATTTATACTTTAAGGAGACGACGCTGCACGGGCCCATATCATATCGGCAGGACTGCATGCAGGCTGCCGCGTGATCGGCTCGTGAGGTTGCGGCAGATAATGGGGTAGGTATATATGTCGCAGGGAAATGGCCAAAACCGAGATTTGAACAAATCTCTAAGGGATATGATCAAATCACGCAGGATGTTAAAATAGCGAATCCATTTTATCATTTGCCTACTTACAAAAATCAGTCATTTGATCAAATCTCTGAATTTGTTTAGTGAAATGATGAAATCCCTGAAACGCGTCAGTGAGTTGACGAAACTAACTCGCAGAGTCAAGTTTTATGATTTCGTCTGGAGGCATGTTCATGTTGCGCTGCTGATCCATCTGCCAAACGAGTTGTACTGAGAAATTGTAAGCACATGTGGTCGGATTGTTACATCTGTACGCTACACCCAATTATGACTTCGACATGTTGTACTGACAAATTGGGGTAAAATCACATAATCTTATACCCCACTAGCTTTTGCCCGCGGCTTCGCCCGCGTAGTAAAAGTAATTTTCCAATAATTGTTGAATTGCTACGCCGCCTACTAACCTACTACTACTAACTTCCCCTACTAATAACCCTTCGTCATAACCCATTATGGTAAATTATTTTTTATTTACTATTATATTTATGCCCGTGTGGTGGCGGGTTAGAATTTCACCACCCTCTTTCTTCCCGTGTGTGTCGTAAAAGTCGATTAAGAGAGCAGGGTTGAAGTGTGTTGTGGGTGATGGGCTAACAACCTAAGCAATATCACTTTTTGTCGATCTTTTATACCCACATTTATGCTAAAAAAGGCTCTGGAACATAAAGTTCATGTGCTCTGCCTGCCCCTTTTGGGAATAAAGGCGTCAATGTATGCATGTATGTACGTATTTCTGTTATTAAATTTACAATCATGATTAATGAGAATCTGTCCTCTGGAATAAAAGCTACTTTATGTTCATGAACATTAATGTTGAAATACCAAAATATCTCCACGAATGTTAAGTCAAATTTGTGGCCTGGACATTGCTATAGGCTTGTTTCCTAAGATTTTTTTTCTATGCTTTTCGAACCAGTATTTAACATAAATACCCAAAAAATTGTTTTAATTTAACGGCGGCCAAAATGCTTAACATATTAAAAGTAAGCAGATCTTCGTGCAACACCTTGAATGTACTTATTACGGATGCAGGCACTTTCCCAATGTCTCCTACCCGCCCGTCCCGCCGCGCCGCCCGCACTCGCCTAGGTACCGATTGCTGACGATCGAGATGGCACCGAATACAAACTTTAAAACCTATAACCCTATATAATGCGGGTCTCGTTCCATACCTCAAAAGCAAAAATAGAACCCTTATTTATAGGATCACGTGTGGCTGTCTGTCAGTACGTCTGTTACAACCGATTTGCTACGAAAAAAACTGGACCGATTGAATTGCAATTTGGCACAAATATTTTCATGAATTTTCATGTCCATAACATTACATTTCAAAATCTATGTGATTTTCGTTATTAACGTCCCAAAAAACCGTTATAACAACGCCCATAGTGATATTTAGACGCCACGATGGAATGTAAAATCGTTGTTGTTTTCCTAATCAGCGACCCGATAAACCATAGAAACAATAGATGCCGATGTTGATTTTCAGATTTTGTCACCACATGTCTCCTTTTAGGGGTTGAATTCTCAAAAAACCGGAAACACTTGTTTACTCATTTATCGTTAGGAATTATCCTGTGAATTCTCGAATAAAATTGTCTAACTTATCTTTTTTCTCCATACAAACTTTGGACCTCCTTTTTAACCCCTTTAGGTGTAATTGTTTCAAAAACGCTGAAAGCACTTTATTTGTAAATTAATAAGTAATCTGTCCACAAAGTTTTAAGTACGTAGTAGCTAAAAATAAGTTTCCCTTATACAAAATTTGGACCCTCATTTAACCCTCTTAGCGATGGAATTTTATAAAACGCTGAAATTACTTTTTTGTATCCTAATAAGTTATCTTCCTACAAAGTCTCAAGTCTCTAGTTCAATAAATAATGTTTCCCCTCCACAAACATTGCATCCCTATTTAACCCCCTTAGGAGAAGAATTTTCTAAAACGCTGAAGGAACTTTTTTGTATCTTAATAATAATATTCCCACAAAGTTTCAAGTCTCTAGTACAAAAAAATATGTTTCTCCCATACAAACTTTGCACCCCTACTTAACCCCCTTAGGGATAGAATTTCCAAAAATCCCGTCTTATCCCTTGCCTACGTCATAAAATGAAGTTCTGGTGTAAATTTCAAGTTTCTAGTCCCAAGTAGCTTTGAATACGAACTTTGCACCCCCTAATTTTATATAACGCTGAAAATACTTTTTTTGTATCCTAATAAGTAAAATACCTACCAAGTTTCAAGTCTCTAGTTCAATAAATAATGTTTCCCTTATACAAACATTGCACCCCTAATAAACCCCCTTAGGGGTAGAATTTTCTAAAACGCTGAAAGAACTTTTTTTGTATCTTTATAAGTAATATCCCTACAAAGTTTCAAGTCTTTAGTACAAAAAATCATATTTCTCCCATACAAACTTTGCACCCCTTTTTAACCCACCTTGGGATAGGATTTCCAAAAGTCCCGTCTTTATCCCTTGCCTACGTCATAAAAGGAAGTTCTGGTGTAAATTTCTTGTTTGTAGTCCCAGTTGTTTTGAATACAAACTTTGCACCCTTATTTAACCCCCTTAGGGGTAGAATTTTATAAAACGCCGAAAGTACCTTTTTGGTATCAATAAGTAATCCTCCTACAAAGTTTTAAGTCTCCAGTTCAATAAATAATGTTCCCCCATCCAAACTTTGGACCCCCATTCCACCCCCTTAGCGATAGCATTTCCAAAAATCCTGTTCTATCCCCTACCTACGTCATAAAAAGAAGTTCTGGTGTAATTTTCAAGTTCCTGGTCCCAGTAGTTTTGAATACAAAATTTGCACCCCTATTTAATCCCCTTAGAGGTGGAATTTTCTAAAACGCTGAAAGACCTTTTTTTGTATCTTAATAAGTAATATCCCTACAAAGTTTCAAGTCTCTAGTACAAAAAATAATGTTTCACCCATACAAACTTTGCACCCCTATTTAACACCCTTAGGGATAGAATTTCCAAAAATCCCGTCTTATCCCTTGCCTACGTCATAAAAGGAAGGTCTGGTGTAAATTTCAAGTTCCTAGTCCCAGTAGTTTTGAATACAAAATTTTCACCCCTATTTAATCCCCTTAGAGGTGGAATTTTCTAAAACGCTGAAAGACCTTTTTTTGTATCTTAATAAGTAATATCCCTACAAAGTTTCAAGTCTCTAGTACAAAAAATAATGTTTCACCCATACAAACTTTGCACCCCTATTTAACACCCTTTGGGATAGAATTTCCAAAAATCCCGTCTTATCCCTTGCCTACGTTATAAAAGGAAGGTCTGGTGTAAATTTCAAGTTTGTAGTCCCAGTAGTTTTGAATACAAACTTTGCACCCCTATTTAACCCCCTTAGGGGTGGAATTTTGTAAAACGCTGAAAGTGCTTTTTTTGTATCTTAATAAGTAATCTTCCTACAAAGTTTTAAGTCTGTAGTTCAAAAAATAATGCTTCCCCCATACAAACTTTGGACCCCCGTTTTACCCCCTTAGGGGGCGAGTTTTGAAAAATCCTTTCTTAGTGCTCCCCTACACCTTAGAAGGAACCTACGTGCCAAATTTGGAATCCGTAGACCCAGCGGTTTGGGCTGTGCGTTGATATGTCAGTCAGTCAGTCAGTCAGTCAGCTTCTTCTTTTATATATTTAGATAAAGCATTACCCCCTTCATTGCCATGTGCAGGTCAGTGTCATTGGCCCAAGTTGTCGCGACGGCTCGCGATGTTTCATATAAGCAAAGACAAGAACACTATCTGACAACCTAATCTTCTTGTAATGATTTTCGCACTATTGTCTATGGTAAGACATTTGAATTAACCATTTTTTCATAACTAAGATTTGCAAGATTATGTTACTAATTATTTTCAAGTCGGTGTATTAGTTGGTGAGATCACGAAGAGCCGATATTCTTCATAACATCTAATCAAAGCTAAGTGGTGTTTAATAAAAGATTGATATCTCGGAAGTGCTAGCCAGTGGGTTTTGGTATGATGTTGGCCTCCGCCTCCGAGATATGCCCTCACTTCTACTTATTAATACTCGTATACATCGATGGAATGGTGAGAACCATGATAATATCTTTGGCCACCTGCAGAGGTGTAATGTAATGTGCGCGGCACAGATACTAATTCCACGCGCCACAGCTAGTGGGTAAGGCGTGAAGGCATTAACCGCTGGACTGGGGTGTAGGTTAGGCAAGGTGGTAATCTCGGTCATGAAGTTGACGTATCCCGTAAGTTGTGTATTCATTGGGATGTTGGTGAGACCCACCATACTGGTCGGCAGTGGTACGTAGGTCATGGTGGAATTCTCGGTCATGAAGTTGGCTTACCCGTAAGGTGTGTATTCATTGGGTGTTGGTGAGGTTCCACCGCTAAAATGCTGTATATGTGTATATGTAATGTAGGGTACACCTAGACATGGTTAATTATTTTATGTGGGTATATGTTTGTTCGAGATTAAATGGCGTTAACTGCGGACGTACTCGTTTTATTACAGTGGCTAGCGAGATGGGATTTAAGTAAATCGCAAAGTAATATCGTGTACTTTTGTGTTGCTAAGTGCTAGTGTTCACGCGGTAATAAATTGTGAGAATAAACAATGTCCGTCGGGAAACTGAGCGAGTTTGATATGACGGGCGGGGCGTGGTCGTCATATGTTGACAGATTAGAGATGTTTTTTTTGGTGAACGCAGTAACAGACGATTTGAAACTGCCTACTTTGATTGCGGTAATGGGGGACGAAGCATACGAACTGCTGGCAAACCTTGCAAGTCCAAAAAAACCGTCGGAGCTTGGGTACGAAGAAGCCGTGGACTTGTTACGTCATCATCTACAACCAGCGCCATCGGTAATAGCCGAAAGATACCGTTTTAGACAGAGACGACAGAACAACGGAGAAAATGTTGCTACTTATGTCGCGGAATTGAAGAAGCTTGCAAGGAATTGTAAATTTGGGGCCACGGCCACTAAATGAAAACCTTCGTGACCAATTTGTATGTGGGTTGCGAAGTGACGTCATCCGACAACGGTTATTCGCGGAGGACGATACGCTGGCATATTCCAATGCCGTCAAGATCGCGAGCTCCTTAGAGGCTGCGGAGCGGGACGCGGCAGCAGTTGAACCATCGTCGGGCACCGGGGCGAACGGTGGGCAGTCGTCGGTATCGGCGACGGTACATTATCTGGTACCAGGAGGTGCTCACCGGCACCAGGCGGGGAATTCGCGGAGTACGACCAGCTGGCGCGGCAGGAATACCGGCGGGTTGGGCCGGGGAGGCCCGGCAGGCTCGCGCATTGACAGCCGGGGCGGCGGCGCCGCCCATGGACCAAGGGCCGGAGGAGATCGCCGCAGCTGTACAGGTTGTGGAGGAACGGATCACGACTACGCTAATTGTCGGTTCCGCGATTATGTCTGCAGTTGGTGCCATCGCAGGGGACATCTGCGGCGGGTATGCGCAGGTCGCGGAGGAAATAGTCGCGGCGGGGGTGCTCCAGGGAGGCTGCATTATGGGCAAGCACAAGCCGCGGAGGACTCGGATCCGGACGAGAGATCCACGGAGGAGGACTTTCATCATTTATGCTTGAACGACTACGGGGCGGTGAGTGTACCGATCCTTATAGACAACCACGTTATACATATGGAAATAGATACCGGTACGGCGGTATCATGTATAAATAGTGAAACATATCAGAAATATTTTAGTCATTGTCCACTCCAAACTAGCGAGTTATCGTTAAGGTTTTACGACGGTTCAAAGGTCAAGCCATTGGGCGTTATTAAACCGAGAGTTAGTTATGGTGACTCAAATAAGTATTTGGAGCTGTTTATTATCGACGGTGGTACTACTTCGCTGCTAGGTAGACAGTGGTTGACGGAATTGAACATCACAATTCCTACTTTTAGCAATTGTCATACTGTAAATACTGTAGCAAGAGAACGATTGAAAATGTCTGACGAAATAAATGATTTGCTTTGCAGATATAAGGGGTTGTTCAGTGGCGAGCTCGGGCGGTACAATGGTGGGTTGGCTACCCTGGGGGGGGGGGGGGGGGTTCCACCGCGCGCGCCCGCTCCCGTACGCGCTGCGCGAGCGCGTGGACGCGGAGCTGGACGCCATGCTGCGCGCCGGTGTCGTGGAGCCCGTCGACTGCTCCGACTGGGCCTCGCCGCTGGTACCGGTAAACAAAGCTGACGGTTCCTTGAGAATATGTGCGGATTATAAGGCCACACTAAATCCGGTTCTGCTAATTGATCGATATCCCTTGCCTAAGCTACTTACTTTTCAAAAATTGATCTATCGCAAGCTTATAACCAGATTGAATTGGACGATTCAAAAAAATACACTGTCATTAATACGCATCGGGGTTTATATATGTATAATCGGGTTTATCATCAAATTGTCGACACTCACTTCGTCGAATTTCACTTCAAAGTCAACGTTTCATGTATTTTCATTTCGTCGTCAATTCAGTTCGTGGAATGGTCACTACAATTAATTTTAAATCGTGTATTTTTACTTGTCGGATGTTTCATTAAATAGATGAATTATTTCGTGGAAAACGTTTTGTGATTTATTATTTCAAGTATTTTTAATTGACCCCGACCCCGTGTGGTGTCGGGTTAGAATAGTACCACCCCCTTTCCTCCTGTGGGTGTCGTAAGAGTCGACTAAGGGAACAGGGTTGAAGTGTGTTGTGGGCGATGGGCTAGCAACCTGTCACTGCAATGTCACATTTTGTCGATCTTTTATACCCATATTTATGCTAAAAGTGGCACTGGAACAAAAGTTTCATGTGCTCTGCCTAACCCTTTTAGGGATAAAGGCGTGATTATATGTATGTTATATGTATGTATTTTTAATTAACATACAAATTATTACAAGGAGTATTATTTAAAATTAAAATAGTTAACATACACAGCAGGGACCCGCCCGGTATCCCTTTCGAGGGTTTTTGAAAGGGTTTTTCGTAATGCTTTGCTTACCAAAGCCGATGCTCATCAATACCCATTCATTTGGCTTTTAAAGTGCTTTCAATACGATTAAGCGCTTCAACCCTTTAAAAAGCGCTTAAAAAAGCCTTTCGAAAGGGTTTTTTATCAGTAGCGGTAGCGCCCCGTAAGGGAAACCCCTTCATACGGCTAAGTAAAATCAATGAGTTTTCAATCAATAAAGGACAGCAAGTGATTTGGGCTATTAAACGAACGACTAACCCGTTCAAAGGCTTTTTTCTGGGAAGGGGTGGGCGGTTCCCTGATACACAGTTATCTATGGCAATTATTTTAACCTAACCTGAACCTTACCAAACCGCCAGCGTGTAGACGTCACCCCGCTTCGCGGGGTGCCTATTTCCGCTCTGAGGGACACAAGTGAACCCTAACCTAACCTACTTATAATAAAATTATTGTTGCCGTTGTATGTTTTTTTTACTGCGGGGGGCTTGGCCCCCCGTGCCCCCTATTTCTACCTATACTTGTCTAGTTGAACCCCTGTAATCAGTTATTGTTTGTTTTTGTAATGTTGTAATAAAATTTCGAACAAATGAAATTCGTTGTTTTGTTATTCTGCCATTTAAAAATTATACAAAATAAATCATTTGCCAAATAATATTCCCTGAACAATTATTCCATGAAATGATAAAAATTGGAATGATTTGGTCATGAAATAAAATTACACCAAACAATAATTCGTGAACTAAATGTTACTTGAAACGTTTTCGATGAAGTAAAATTCGATGAAAAGTTTGTCGACAAAACAAGGGACACCCGTATAATCGATTGGTATATGGGCTATCCTCAAGCCCAGGAATATTTCAGCGGATAATGTGTAACTTGCTGAAAGGTATCCCCAACGTAGATATATTTTTGGACGACGTCATCATTGGGGGCAAAAACAAACAGGAGCATTTAGCGGCTCTGGAGACAGTGTTTAGCCGGCTTAATAAGTCGGGGTTGAAATTAAAAAGTAGTAAATGTGTGTTTTTAGTTGAAGAAGTACATTATTTAGGTTATATTATAAATAAGGAAGGTATAAAAACTGACCCCGCCAAGGTTGAGGCCATAGTTCGGGTACCTAGACCATGTAACGTCACTGAGCTCCGTTCGTTCTTAGGGATTATAAATTTTTATGGGAAATTCATTACAAAGATGAGCGACAGGTTAGTTCCCTTGTACGAACTGTTAAAAAAAGATAAACAGTGGTATTGGTCGCCAGATTGTGAACGATCGTTCACGGAGATAAAAGAAATATTATCCAGCGCAGAGGTACTTGCACATTATGACCCCAAGAAACAGCTGTTTGTGACGTGTGACGCGTCCTCTCGCGGCGTGGCTGGCGTGCTGACTCAGGCCGGCGCGGATGGCCGCGAGCGGCCGATCGCCTATATATCGCGCACACTCAATGACGCGGAGCGGAACTATTCACAAATACATCGCGAGGCACTAGCTATCATATTCTGCATGAATAAGTTTCACCAATATTTGTACGGCCGACATTTCGTTTTGCGTACCGACCATAAACCTTTGGTGTCAATCTTTGGACCTAATACCGGTATACCGACTATGGTAGCTAGTCGCATGCAACAATGGGCCATTATTTTATCGGCCTATTCGTTCGACATAGAGTACGTGCGCACGGATAATAACGGGGCCGATGGGTTTTCGCGGTTGCCGGTCAATTATAATTATAACGCTAAGGGTAAGGTATCGGCACCGGAACAAACCTACCTACACTTTGTACAACAAGCGCTGTTGTTAGATTACAACGAAATAAAACGGGAAACCGTGCGGGACCCATTGCTATCGAAAATTTTAAGTTACATTAGGGATGGCTGGCCCGCGTTGTGCGAGATTTCGAATTTACAACCATTCTTCAATAGGAGGAATGAGTTATACGAGGAACTGGGCTGTGTCATGTGGGGTCCCAGGCTGGTAGTACCGGAAAAGTGTAAGGACAAAATATTAAAAATATTAAACTGTGGCCCTGGCCGCACCGACCCTGGTCACGCATACACTTAGACTATACGGGCCCTATTGCAGGCAAAACTTATTTAGTCGTAGTAGATGCAATGTCTAAATGGATAGAGGTATTTAACGTTAGCAGTACATCAGCGGGGGCGTTAATAGATAGATTGTGTGAATTGTTTAGCAGGTGGGGACTACCTAAACAGATAGTTAGCGATAACGGATCACAGTTTTCTTCAAATGAACTCGAGAATTTTACCAAGTACTGTAGTTTCGAACATATATTTACGGCACCGTATCACCCAGCATCGAACGGGTTAGCGGAAAATGCAGTAAGGACCTTAAAAAGGGTGATAAAAAAGGCCTTGCAGGAAAAGCGGAACGTGGATCGCACGTTATGGGCTTTCTTGATATATCACCGTAACATAGAACATGCCACAACAGGAGAATCCCCCGCCATGCTCCTTTTAGGTAGACGGTTACGCACTCGGTTAGATACCATCAAGCCGGATAGGGAGGGGCGAGTGCGGCGCGCGCAGCAGCGGCAGCAAGAGGCGGCGGGAGGAGCGATTAGAAGTGTAGGCGCACATGACCAAGTCTGGTATAGGAAATACTTAAAGGGGGAAAAATGGTTCCCGGGTCGAGTAGTGGACGTCTTAGGGCCAAGTGATTATAAAGTGTTAGGCGATGATGGTGATACTGTACACAGGCATATCGATCAATTACGTAAACGGTCAGATAATAATAGGCTGTCTCTCGCAGTTACTACCACGGCCACGGAACCATCCAGCACAGATTCTAAAGCGGATCGTTCAGCATCTGTTGAGACACCGGTGACACCGGTGCGAGGCCGGGCGGAGTCGTCGGCGGCCGCTGACGACCCGTCGCGTGACACGACGGAGCCAGCCAGGGTTGTCATCGCATCTCCGGATTCACCGGAGTGGCAGTTTGCCTCCCCTCATGCATCTACCCCCCCTCGAACTCGGCCTGTTCGACAGTGCAGGAAAAACAAACCTAACTATAAGATTTAAACAATGTTAGAGTGTTAGTGACTAAGTTTAGCGTAGAGGAGTGTAATGTAGGGTACACCTAGACATGGTTAATTATTGTATATATGTGGGTATATGTTTGTTCGAGATTAAATGGCGTTAACTGCGGACGTACTCGTTTTATTACAGTATATGAGGATGATCTCCTGTGTGTGGTATATTCCCGGAGACATCGGTGGTTTGGTACTAGAAGCGGTGGGCATAGTGACATGAAGTCATAAATTCATCTTTAAACAGGTCGTGAGATGTGACATCGCAGCAGTGTCCTGACTGCGCCTGAGCCATGGTGGGCTAGAGATGAGGTGTCAGCCCTTGAGGATATAAGATAAGATAAAGATAAAGATAATTTATTAATTCACACAAAAGTTAACAGTATAACACCAAATCACTTAAGTGGTACTAATAGTTACTACACTTACAATTACATACTCATACACTTTATAGGTAATTGATATCACATAAAATTTAAAAAAAAACAAGAAACAAAAAAAGTAAACAACTTAAATAAACTCATAAATAACATCAACGAGTACTTAGGTACAATACAATGGCACAGTTTAAATCTTTAATATACGTCCAACACTACCTATTTCTGCGATATGAATGCTAAAATTTTTCTACAGAACACACCAATACTGTCCGCAAATATGTCTATGTTGTCGGTTTCCTGCATTATGCGGTTTAGGGCCGTTCTCGCTCCAGCAGTGGGAGCGTTCGCTCCGCGCCTGGTGCGCTCGCCGGCCACCGCGAACAGGCGCCGGCCCACACGCACGCGGCACCTGCAGGCCCATTCGTTCCAACACGGACGCGTTGTCAATTCTATTAGTAAGCAGCTGGTAATAGATATGTTCAAGGTATGAGCCATGTTGCAATTACTTAGAATCGACACATCACCGTTTATAGGGATAGAGCAGTATTAAATAAGGCGAAGCAGAGATAACATTTAATAGGATACTGAAATCAGACATAAAATAAACCTAATTATAGAACACAGGCAATTTATACCATTTATGAACGCCGTCGGAACCCCACGTCGGCGACACAAGTTAACAACGCGTTCCGGGTGTCGATGGGACTGCCCCGTTGCTGTAGCGCGTCGGGTATGTTTGCTGCGCTGCGGCGCGCGTGGATTGCATTTACACAGTAATACGCGGGCGCGCCGTATCGTATCCCTGATGCGTCGGGTGTGGGGCAGTCCCAACATCATCCTAAAGATGATAGCCGAGAGGGCAGATTGTCCCTATATGTCACACTGTGGAAGATTGCATTCTCCCACTAGTGTTATCAAATGGTAACCTCCTTAGCAAATTAGTAAATTAACACTTAGTTGTTTTTTAAGTTATTCATTATACTAACAAAATATGTGGCTATTGTTACACGAAATAAAAGTTTTTTTTTATTACCCACCCAAATTAATTTAGTTGCATAAGCGCCGTGGCCATTTGGGCACCGCATATAGTTAGCTCGTCTGTAGAAATCTGTACTCTAGGTACGTCGAGGAAATTGAATGTTTAGCACTTTTGGACCTTAGTGTCATTACAATAGAGTTGACATGTGCCAAACCTTCAGTTTCCTCGACCGTACACTAAAGAACAAAAATCGACCAAGTGCGTGCCGGGCCCCACGCAGTGTAGGGTGCCGTAGTTGCCTGTCTTTCTTAGTTACATCGACACGCGCGCGCCAACTAAATAGTTGAGACGGCCGAATTTGTACGAAAGTTGGACTTTCTAAGTACCTACATTTTAAGTTGGCTGACTATTACACGGTAACTAGTTATGCCTACTTAGCCGTGATAGTTTTCGTTTTAAATTCATTATATGTATTACTGCCACGATTTTTTTCACATTCCCAGTAGCAGCCATTTGGCCATCAGGAGAGGGGGACACACGACTCGAACAAAAATTTGGGCCAATATCTCGCAAACGAATCACTATTTTGAAAAATCGTGTTAAAAACCCATAATATTTAGGAACAAGCTATCCAACGATACCCCACACTATGGATATGGGTTTGACGAGAAAAAATATATGTCCCCACTTTAGGTGTAGGGGAGGTACCTAAGCACCAAAATCTGCACCGTCTTGTGATAGCCGTGCAGCTTCGGATAGCGACCTAAATTTTTTCAATGAAAGTTAAACCATTTCTACAGACCTCAAAGAAATAGGAAGCCGTATAATGGCTTGTTCGTAATAGATATAGAATAGGAATCTACTAAGAAAATAATCCTTCGAATTCATCAACTCATCTTTGTGGCCAAAAACTGGCACATTACATTAAATTTTGGTGGTCTGGTCGGTAACTAGAGTAAGCACAGTTTGTCTTGTTATAAAAAAAAACGGACGTACGAAAATGTGTCAGAAAGTTTCAAATACTTCGCGGCATTTTTTTCGGTAACTAATGGTGGGTACACACTGAGCAAACGAACGACCAACGAACGCGAAGCATTTACGTGATAGCTATTTGTTAGAGTGAGATACATAGCCGTTCGTTGGCTTGGTGTGTACCCACCATAAGGCACGCCAATCGTCCGAGCGCGACGAACGCCATGAGCGGTACTAGGTTATCAGATAGAGCGAGACAGGGATAGACTTTTGCAGTTCGCCGCGCTCGGACGTTTAGTGTCGCCTTTAGACTCTTCTTTAAATTGTCTATGACGTCTCACCCATGCAAGGAAAACACCGAAATGTATTTGTAGCTTTTGTACATAAGGTACGTTACACTGTTTTAATGTACATTAATTAAAGTTTTGCTGTTGTATTGGATATTGTTAGCCAGAGTGAAGTAGTTAATGAAAATCTTATCAGATTTTGGGCGGCTTGTCCGGGCTTGTCGAACTGTCGCCAAACCATAGACAGATGTTGTAAATATAATATTTTCTATCCGTTGGTAGCACTGTCACAAGATGTCCGACGGGAATTGCCAAAACGATGTTTTAGCGCCTCCCTCAAAGAAAATTAAATCTAGCCATGGAAACGATGTAAATGTGAGTGACAATAATTTGCGGTTGAAAGACTTTGTATTAGAGAAGATACTGAACAACAATACGAATAGGAAAACAGTTTGTGTGCAGGGCAAATTCAAGGACAAGAGTGGGGTGGCATTGGTGATTCTTGAGAAAAATGCTTTCAAAGAAGAGGAATTGGACAACGACGGATATTTTTCCGTAGATAGCGAGCTGCGTACGTTTTTCAAGAACGATATTTACGGGAATTTCGAGTGTTTCCCCAGGCCGTCCATTAACGGTGAGTCGAATAATGAAAGTGCATTCCATATGTTTGGTTATGTTATGTTGCCTTTGTTTCCTAATAACTGACCATTAGTCATGTTTGACGTGTTATTTGTTCTCGTGTCGTGATTATAGTATTTACGCGTTAAAATATTCTCTAATTGTCAACTTATGATCTTATTGGATAAATTTGTAGGTATGGCTGATTTGCCTTTGGACTTGTTATTCGATAGTAAAGATTTTTGTAGCCATTCCGTTAAATATCTCCTCGAAAACTGTAGAGTCGAATGATAGTACTTATGGAGAGAGCTTGTAGACTATAGCAGAAGATACATTCTAAGTAGTAAACTATTTTCAATTGGAATTGTTAACCTTCCTATCCTAATATTAGTGGTAGTTGTTTAAATCATGTAATTAATTTCAGGTGTGAAGACAACCATCATATATCCCGCTACAGAGAAGCACATTGCCAAATTCAGTCAGCAAGAAGTCCACATTGTGCTGGAAACTCCGGAGTTGTATGAGACACTCACACTGCCGCATCTTAAGAAAGAGCAGTTCAATTTACAGGTAACTGGTTAGGTTGACAAGGGACCTGCAGTATGGCTTGTAACTTTTATTATAAGATGGAACTTCTTATTAAATACGTTTTATGTAGAAGAGGGAGTAATTACGTTTTTTTTAGGAGAGGGGGATCTCTGTTTAGCAATTAGAAGTTTCTAGACTATCTATATTTAGATTTTTTTTACCATTTGACAGTCATCATCCTGGTACAATAATCATCAATGATGACATTACCTATACTTATTACTTAATTCTGTAAAGAGGGCTGTGAGGTAGTAGCTTTGTAAGTACGTTTTGTATATAATCTCCGTAACAGCACAATCTATTTTTAAAAATCCTGGACATCCATACTAATATGCGAAAGTGTGTCTATCTTTCTGTCTGTTACTTGTTCACGCTGAAACCTGAACCGATTTACATGTAATTTGGTATGGAAATAGTTTGAGTCATGGGGAGACACAGGATAGTGTGTATCCAGAAAATGAAAGTTTGTATTTAGCTACGATATAAACGAGCTCCATGCAGGCTATGTGTCTAACCTAGAGACTGCGTTCCCACAGTCAAACTGTTACTACAGTTTTGTGGGGCTATGTTTTAATCTTTTGTATCAAAAAAATGTACTTATTAAATAAATAAATAAAATAGGCGGAGTCACTAGTTCTAGTTAGTAGTTCTTAGCTAGTCCAGAATAAACATCTAGGCTATATGTCATCCCGCGACTCGCCTGGGTTTTCTCTTTCACGAAGGTGGAACCGCGCAGTAAGCTAGTCTTATACATCCTACTAATATTATAAATGCGAAAGTTTGGATGTTTGTTACTCTATCACGCTTCAACGGCTCAATCGATTTGGATGAAATTTTGCACGAAGATAGTTTATAGCCTAGATTAAAATATAGGATAGTTTTTATCCCTTGTCCACGCAGACGAAGTCGCGGGCGGAAGCTAGTATATTATAGATTCAAAACAGTTTTGTACGAAATGTTTTAAAACGCTCACTGTTATACATAATTGATGTAACTGCACGTCTAACATGCACCGCGACACACTCGATTTTTCCCGCACTGTACCGCCTGTTCTAAGTTTTCTAATCTAATATGAAAGAGACGGATAGTGCGAGAGAAAACTGAGAGTATGTCGCGGCCGTCTCATGTGATAGACTTGCTGTTGAACTCTTGCTGTCACCTAACCTATTGCCTCTATTCCAGTGGGTGTACAACATTCTAGAAGGAAATAGCGAGGCAGACCGAGTCGTCTACAACAACAAGTGTGATAAGGAGGGCTTTGTCCTGCTCCCGGACCTCAAGTGGGATGGTCTAACCAAGGAGACGCTGTATTTGCTGGCGATAGTGCGGCAAAGAGACATCAAGTCCATTAGGGACTTGGACAGCAGCCATTTGCCACTCCTGAAGAGAATCAGAGACGAGGGGAAGGTAAGATCTCTTTTTTTACATTGACCCATCATCCCCCATAACCCCATTTTTGAGTCATCAAAAAGACCTAAACAATTTTTATTGAATTCTTCCATCACGCTGCCGCAGACTACGCAAAGGTATTCCCTCTAGCCTCCTGACAACCAGAGTATGCGTGTGTGTTATGGTATCAAGAACTTGTGACATTCAGGAAAATTTCAAAGTCAATTTTAAATGTGTACAGTCACCGGCATCAATATCTGCCGAAACAAAGCCGGCAAAAATATCTGACACGTCCTTATGGCATTAGACATAGAGTCGTGTCAGATATTTATGCGTGCTATGTTGTGGCAAATCTTTTTGCTGATGACTAAAAAATTTAATAAAGATATAGTTCAAGTTCAGCTCTATAATATATTATTATAGGCACTTGTACTGAATTCCAAGACTTCAAGAAAAATTACCTAAGGAGGAGTCTTGTATTTGCAACTAGGTATATCTTTCTGGTAATTGCAACTAAATTTAATAATGCCCTGTATGATCACTATTAAAGAGGGCATTATTAAATTTAGTTGCAATTACCAGAAAGATATACCTAGTTGCAATTACAAGACTCCTCCTTAGTTCTTTTTTGATGACTGTTCCATTCTATTTGAAGTTGGTAGTGATTCTGTCTATAAAGCTGCAGGCTCTGTATTCAAGTCGCGGTAATGGAAAATATTTGTGTGATCAGAATCAGAATCAGAATCAGAAAAGTATTTATTGCCACACAAATAAGAAAAAAAAAATACAAGTAAAAGATAATACAAAACTTACAAACTAAATACAAACAGTAGAAAAAAAGAAAAAAAAGAATTAGTGACAATGGGTCCCAGTCTCAGCATGTGCTGGGCGAGGCCCAGCGCTGGTTTTCAGACTGGTCCCGTGAGATCGGTCGCAGGCTAACACATTACCGTGCTTAGGTATAGATATTTAAAAGAACAAATTTAGAAAAGATAAAATAACAAAAAAAAAAAAAAAAAGAAACAAAGACGGGTTGGAAAGCAGTACAAAATAAAATAAGAAGGGGGATATCTAGTTACTCTTATTCTTTATTATTATTTATTATTGGGTTTTGAATCTATAATTATGTATTGTGCAAGATTGGGTCTGTGTGCATGAGTTGTGTGTAAGTGTGTTATGTGTGTCAATGTCGTAAGCAAGAGAGAGTATTTAGAGCTTATTTTGTATCTCTAGCAAATAAGCTTGGACTGATCGCTTGTATGCTAAAAACCCTATGGGTTCTCGAAGGGGTGGCGGCAGGTCGTTCCAAATCTTAGTAGCAGCAAATTTGAAGCTCCCTCGGAAAAATGCTGTCTTGTGCAGAGGTGTCGCAAGTTTATTGCATCGTCGTAGTGATTTAGAGCGGCTGTCACTCACCCATTTTAGCTTCTCGAATAGGTAGCTAGGCCGGTGGAACTCTAATACTTTCCGGACTGCGCAGGCGAGGTGCAGCTTCCTTCTATTATCCATGTTGAGCAGCGATTTTTCATTTAAGAAAGGAGTTATGTGTGACCGTTTGGGAACATAGTAACAGAAGCGTACGCACGCGTTTTGCACCCGCTGTATGGACTTTTTAGTCTCTGCTAGAAGTCTCGGTGCATATACTATGTCCGCATAGTTAAACTGTGAAAGTATCAGAGATTCCACAAGAATTTCCCTGACTTTAATGGAAAGGTATTTACGGATCTTGTACAACACTTTTAACCGATAATGCGACCGTGATGCGAATAAATACAATTTGTTCCCAAGTCTTGGTTTTTCTATGCATAGTTACAGCCATGAGAATTGAAATATATCTTTGAACTTGTAAAGGGAAGGATAATTGTTGAAGTAATGTAATAAGTAGTAGTTAGTAGTAGTAGTTATAACTAACAGTATTTTACTGTAGTAGGAGTAGTAGTTTTTGACATGGGGCGAATTTGCTATTTTTAGGGTTCCATACCCAAAGACGCTTGAGACCGTATACATCTCTACGAACATTGAATAATTATTAATTGTATTTGGACGCTCAGAGACCTTATACATCTCTGGAATACTGAGTTAATATCATTAACTTTCTGTTAATGCACAGACCTCATTCTTATCGAATGTAATGGTCATATTTTGTTTTGTTTTCATTAACTTTGTGATATTTAGTGTGTTGTTATATCAGTCCTTAATGTGCAAATTTTAAATTATTATTGTGTTAGATTATTATTATTTTATTGTAAGATTATTATTTTTATTGTAAATTACCGTTTGACATGTAAAAGTGCCCTTGTGGCCTATTTGCAGAATAAATAATTTGTATTTGTAAAAGGGTAAAAAACGGGACCCTATAACTAAGACTTACGTGTCCGTCCGTCTGTCACCAGGCTGTATCTCATGAACCGTGCTAGTTACACAGTTGATATTAACAATAAAATTAATATTCAAGTATTCCCATACAAAAACGTGATTTTTTTGCCGTTTTCATAGATAATGGTACGGAACGCTTCGTGCGCGAGTCCGGCTCGCATTTGGCCGGTTCTTTTTTTTTTGTGTGTTACTCTGTGGAATCACCTAGCAGTCCCATCGGAATCGGCTCTGGCCGTTATGGAAGCAACATGCTAAGATGGAACTTTTTCGTTGCACTTATACACAGATTTTATAACAAGAATCTAGAATTCTATCCTATTCTAATATTTGTAATGCAAAATAATCACAATAGTAATTTTTCAATGCGACATTACATACATTGTTCTATTGAACTGGCCAGGCGCAACACTATAACAAATGGCAATTCTGTGTGTGAAGTTTCCACCATTTTCAACTAAAGGAGCTGGCACCTTTGAGAATCCATCTTTAGTTTATGAGCATAGCATCCCATGGCTATCCAGAGAAAAGTATCTTGATTTCATAATTCATTTTCTGCTTTGTGGTTTTACAAATGGTCCTAAATATAGGTAAATTTCCACCAGAAACCCTGTTAGGGCACAGGATTATGGTAGATATTAAAACTTGAGTATAGACTACTAGCTCCATACAATCCTCCGTTTCACCTTCTTAGGGCGGGTTGCACCGACCTACGATTACAGACCGATCAACGTTAAATATGGCGCTGACAGCTGTCAGTCCATAGAAACCTGTCCACCAATATATATATATACCAAATTTCATCATAATCTGATCCGCGGTTAAAGCGTGAAGAGGTAACAGACAGACACTTTCGCATTTATAACATTAGTATATAGTAGATACCGACCGGTCGCTTTGACACTCTTTGGGGGAGGGCTATGTCCAGCAGTGGACGTCTTTCGTCTGATATGATGATGTAGTAGATGCTGTACCAAAGGAAATTGAAAAGGTTTCAATGCTTAATAATTCCCATCAAATATTTTTCTCTTCCAGAAAGCAATCCTGCAGAAATACAACGTCAAAGGGTCCCAGCTACGTATATATCTGCACTACCAACCTTCGTTCTACCATTTGCATATTCACTTCACATATCTACGTCACGAGGCCCCCGGTATTCATGCGGAGAAGTCCCATCTCCTCGACACAGTCATCGACAATATCGAAATGAAGGACGATTACTACAGAAAAATTACCTTACCCTTCACCATCCGAGAGATGGACAATCTCTTCACAATCTACGAAACTAATGGTCATGTACAGAGAATTAACAATATTGAGCTGATCGATAAATAAGATTTTTTGTATTAGTTAAGCGAAAATGTTAGTTAAAAGTGTTTTCATGGAGCTGCGCTCTAGGTTGCGTAGTTGCAACGTTTATATTACTACCGGGGTCGATTTGAAGAAGAAATACAATTTGAAAATCAGCATACAGTCCAACTGTATCGTGCTGAACTATTACGACGATAGCAAGAGGCGCGACAGCCTCTCTTCCATTGAGAGCCTCTCAGATTCCTACTCTGATGATGAGGAGGTCTCTTCGGTCATACCGATACAAGAATTCTGCCAAATCATACCTAATTCCATGTCCTGTCTCAAAATAGATAAGAATAATATATCATTTCGTATTTTAACTCAGCCCAACAACGGTGGGAACTTCTACAAAGAAGTCCTAACCAGCAACATTGAAACAAATGTTAAAACAGAGGAGTTGAAAGTTAATTTAGAATCCAAAGAGGAGGTTACAATTGTCTGCGGTAATTGTTCCAATGTCGTATCAGATAGTGTGATAAAATTTGATAGGATCTTGGAGTTGCCTTCAACAAATATAGACATGTCGGAGTGGTTCTGCCACGGTCACTGCCACGGAGGTCAGGCGCCGGAAATATCTATGAAACCTAACAAATGTGACTTCCTATACAGACTAACGTTCTTCATTATCAACAAGAAGCTCTTGTCTGAGAAAACCAACAAATTCAACGCCAAAAGAGAAGTGTATCACTGCAACAGATGTCTAGCCTGGTTGGGTCTGAAAATCAAGGACACCGTGAAACTCTTCAATTCTGAATTGAAGCTACATCGCAATGGGAATGACTCAACAGTATTCTCCCACAAAGCCCCACACTCTAGCACCGCAGATTTCATATTCACCATTGAAAGAATGGCCAAAGAGTTCAATCTAGGACTGCAGTTCACTGTCATGTGCAAAATCGTCTTGGAGTGCACAGTATCTTCGGATAAAAAGCAGTATATATTGATTTGGATTATGGATAAAGAACTCCAAGTGATCAGAAGTGCGGAGTATATCCAAGGGGAGAAAATTGTGTTACAGTCAAGTTTGCTGACCAAGATTCTGTATAAGGTAGAGTCGTGTTTAAATGATGAGGTGGAAAGCTGGATGGCTGACCCGTCAGTGACATCTACTGAGATCTCGAAGAGTATGTTTTGTCACGGGATAGAACATTTGGAGAGGATGTCTTTGAAAGTGCCAGAATGGTTCCGAAACGCGAATGGATACCTCGTCAGCTATCTAAATGTATAGTTTAATAAATTGCTGCATCTGACTCTGTTTTATCTGTTATTTTTTAGTGCCTACCTTCAGTTCTTTAAAAATTTACTCAGGATCATCGATATCATGGCAATATAAGGGTGAATCAACATTTTAGTGTCCTCCCCTTTTCTAGTATTTAGCTGTTTAAAAGTAGATTAGAAGAAAATATGATGACTCTGTTACTTTTTGCATTCCTTACTCAATTACTTGTAGCGCGAAAATACATGGCTGTATAAAAAAAAACCCTCAACTTCACCGGTTGCCCAGAAGACGTAAAATGTCTCCCAATTTGTACGAAACTAGTGCCTGCCTGATGGTAAGTAGCGTAACCTATGGATAATCACAAGCGTTGTCGACCCTCTATTCATTAGAGGATTTGTTGAGTTGATAGCTAGACAAACAGGGGTCCCTCTCAACACATCCAAGTGAACAAATAAGGTGACATGGTCAAATAAATATACCTTTTATTTACCAACGTTCATAGAACATTTAGATTTAACAATGAATTCATGAAATAGCTTGCATGTCCGATGTGTTCCGTAGACGGGCGATACCTCCAACGACCAGGGTATTGTTGAACCACCAGAATAACGTGAAGAGGATGGCGAACACAATATCTGTTCCACAGTTAAGGATATTAAGTTTTTTTAAATGTCACATGATCAAGGATGACTAGTTAGAAATGCAGTTTGATTCTTATTTTTAACCGACTTCAAAAAAAAGGAGGAGGTTCTCAATTCGGCTGTATTTTTTTCATTTTTAATTTTTGTTACCTCAGAACTCCGTCATTGATGAGCAGATTCGAATTTATTTTTCGATGGAAGTCCTCAAATATTAACGGCCCGCATACAGCAATTCGGTTTTTTTCTTTAGTAATCAACGCATTTGCTATCGGAAATCAGTTCATGTGGTAAATTGTAAAAAAAATAGGAAATGTTCTCATGGCTTGGCGGAGTACAGTCAACAGCAAAATTAGATGATCATTTTAGTACTTTGTCGCACTAAACGTAACAATACTGCGACACTTGGAACGCGTCTAAGTAGTGAAAGTGACAAGGTACTAAAATGATCATCTACTTTTGCTGTTGACTATACTAAATTGAAGTCGGTTAAAACTTTGTTTTTAAAGTAAATTATATAACAAGTTATTGGCAAAACTTTAAAAGGATACTTTTTTATACCATCATCAACTACTCATTGAGAACACGATTTTCATACAAAGTCTCTAATCACTTACTTTTTCTATTATTATCTATAGCAAAAAACAAGTTTCTAACCTACATATATTTGGCAGATCCCGTTCCAGTATGCAGTTTTAAAATGAGAACCAAAGTACATTTGTATTGAGAGATGACTTGAATCGACCATGCTAGGCTCGGCAATCCCAATATAAGGAGATGTATGCATAGGCCCATTTCCAGTATTATGAAGTTTATCTATGGGCCAATTTTTTTTCCGATCATCCTCCCAGCTTTTTCCCAGAAGTGTCCTAAACTTTCACACCTACACTAGTTTTACGAAGGCAACTAACTGCCTTCTGACCTAACCCAGAGGGAAAACTAGGCCTTCTTGGGACAAGACCAAATGATATTACGTAGGGGGGAGGCCTTTGACCAGCAAGTGGGACACAACATAGGCTCAGAAAAACAAAATTAGGGTCATTACGCTGGTTACGGGACCACCTGAAGACGGTTTTTTCTATTGAAGATAACATCAAACAGGCCCTATTGAGACAATTAGTTGTACATGCATTTTTTTGTTGTTTTATAATAAAAATCTACAAAATAACCGAGAAAATATCCTTTCAGTGCACCAACTCTGCTATGTGGCCGCCAACCGGCATATTAAATTAGGTGGTCGCTAACCGGCTAAATTACCCTAATTAAATAACCCTAGTTTAATTTTATTTTCCATCTGAAATTGATAAAAGTGGGTAAGTTGAACGAGCTTTTGATTCTGTGCAATATAAATGCAGTATCCTAATAAATACACTAAAATTTAGCACTCGCATTTTTTATATTCCATCATGTAACCTAAAATAATTTGGGTAAAAGTTACTAGACTTCTATCTGTATCTGTGATTGTAAAAACAATTGAATAGGCAGCATGATTCATAGAACTAGTAATCTCACCTTAACCTATTTCTAAAACAATTGAATTCATATCAAATATTTATTTTTAAAAAGGATACGAATGACAACCTTTTCCCAAGGCTCGACCATGTACAATTCAGTCGCCAGTAAGTATCTTTGGTACCAATAACTGAGAAACAGTTGGATTTTCTTGATTAGAGACATTTTTGTAGAATCACAGTCGGGAGTTCACTGTATTATAAATTTTGACTCAGCGAGAGAATATTGCTGTACTTCAGACTGGTAACAGTGGTAACTTGGGCAAAACCAAGTTACATACAATAAATAATTGTTAGAGGTATAATAACTGAATTGTTTAGGTTAAATTAAAGTAAAGTTGGGTTGGGTGCCTTGAGTGGACGTTTGATTGATCATGCATGACCAATATGACCATTGATGATAGGTTAGGTAGGTATCTGTCAGTGTCAAATTGACAGCTCAAAACAATGCCGTGACGCCTGCATGGCCTTGAATGTTTTTTTCGGTACGTTCATAAGGCGACGCCAGACTACTGAACGTGGCGGACGTCATGCGCGGTACGAAATTATAAGATGCAGCGAGATAGGGATAGAATTTTGCAGCAAGCAATCACATGACGGCGCGCGAGCTCTCTCTTATTAGAACATGAGGAATGGTGCGAGAAAAATAGAGAGTTAGCAGTGCAGTGTGCATGCAGCACGGCTATCACGCGACGACGCGCGAGCTCTCTCGATTTTTCTCGCGCTATCCGTCTCACTCTTAATAGAACACTTAGAACAAGACGTATAGAGCGAGAAAAATCGAGAATATGTCGCAGCCGTCCCATGATAGACGTGCTGGACGCCGTGCATGAAATCATGTTGCGGACTAGCGTGATTTCATTCCGTCCCGTCTGTATAAGTGTCGGATGCATGGCGTCTGTCTAAACCAAGGTTACTCCGTTCTAGATTCTGGATTGCCTTTGACTTTCCTCGGCAGTCAGCCACGCTCGGACGTCTGTACGCGGTTATATATTTTTTGTTGGATAGGATGGACTGCAAAACGGACTAGTAGATTAGTGAACAGGCCGCTTTACTTTGTTTACAACTCGTGCACAATGTTGGTGACATTGCATAATTATTTATTGCATTGCATATTATTACCTTTACTTTCTTATCAAAGAGTGAGACAGAAGTAGACTTAATAGTTTAAATTGGCAGAAAAGTATACGGTACGTTCACACGCACGCCGTGCAACCTGGCAGGCAGCTTGGCATGGCCCGACATATGTAACCCTCCAGGGGACCGATTTTTGACTTTCGAGCGCTCGACTCTTTCATTTGAAAACTGTCAAAAATGATGAAATGCTATTTTTATATAGCGATAGAAAATTCAAAAGCGAGTGGTATTCACCACTCGTATTCTATTTTAGTGGTAGAAAGTAAGTGCCGGCCATTTTGACACTAAAACATATTTACTTTTATTTGATTTTCGAGCGCTCGAAAGTCAAAAATCGGTCACAGTATGGGCGCGTGCACAACTGTTTGTGCAGCCTGTGCTGTTCACTGGTGCTCGTTGAATGTCGCTTTGAACGCAAGCATGTGAACGCTGCATTACAAGCACATGGAGCGGGACTCTCCCGCGATATCGACTGTAAATGTTGCCATATACCTAATAGTTGTGCAGACGTAAATAGAACAATGACGTCAATCTTCATGTAAACTGAGTGTTTGTGACACGATAACCTTCACGGGCCTACAGATAGATTTATGTCCAGCTAGTTCAACAGGTTTTATATTCAGATGGCCCAATATCACGAAAAAAATGACTACAAAACCTGTCTGTCTGTACACCGCCCTTTGGTTGGACGTTACATTTCTGCGTCCGTAGATTCCTTTAGTGTATGACGTTGTTCGATAGCGCTGACAAGAGCCCGCATAGCGCGTAGTTATTTCAGACAGACCGCTTTGTGTTGTGAGTCAGTGAAGTTAATTTGTATCGACGGAGCGTATTCTTCTACTGTGTTACCGTGTTCTGCAATAAGTAAGTATTTTAGAATTATTTGTATAACTAGATTTATCCATTAAAACTGAGCCGGACGTAAATAAATCAAACGATTACGAAGAGAACATGGATGATTTGACGTTTGACAAATGTTATTGTTTATGTTATGTTGCACAATATTTCAGCAGCTTTTGCTAGAAGGAGACAGCAATACATACATTGCGTTAGTGTCGCCCAATGGCGCTGTACTGTATATTTACTTAGTATTCTAGCTATAAATACTATGTGTGTGATCATGAAATAATAAGTAGGTATTTTTTAAGGCAAATGTCCCAATATGTGAAACCTAACTTTCAGTTATTGACATCGTGTTATTTATTTATTTATTTATTTTCATTCACACATAAATTTACAGTTTTACACCAAATCACTTATGTGGTACCTATAGTTAGTTTCGCTACAGAATACTTAACAAGAAACAAGACATAACGTAATAAAGAATTAAAAAGGAACTAAAATAAACTCATAACAACTTCAATAAGAAATAATGGCACAGTTTAAATCTTAACACTTACACTATCTACTCCTACGATAAGTATGCTAGAACTTTTCTACAAAATACACCTATACTGTCAGCAAATATATCTATGTCATTGGCTTCCTGCATTATACGGTTTAGGGCTGTTCGCGCTCTAGCAGTGGGAGCGTTCGCGCCGCCCCTCGTGCGCTCGCCGGCCACCGCGAACAGGCGCCGCGGGCGCCGCGCCGCCACCGCGCCGCCCGCACCGCCCGCCGCGCCGACCGCCGGCCCACTCGCACGCGGCACCTGCAGGCCCATTCGTTCCAACACGGACGCATTGTCTACTCTATTATTTAGCAGCTGGTAATAGTGCACTATATGTAGAAATTTTCTCCGACTTTCAAGCGTATGAAGCCCAGTCATTCCCGAAACGAACAGAGACGGGTACATGAAAGGATAGTATCCGTATCGCCGCTTGTAGATATGCCTGGCGAATCTCTTTTGGATTTTCTCCAGCATTGTGGTGTATTTAATTTCATGCGGATCCCACACTAATGCACCGAATTCAAGTCGACTCCGGATATACGCATTGAATAGCAGGATTGCAACTTTGGAGGTTGAAAATTGAGAAGCCATCCTCATTATGAATCCCAGCGTTTTAGATACCTTTTTGCAAGTCTTTGTAATATGTTGTCTGAAGTCAAGTTGGGTATCTAGAGTAAGTCCTAAGTCACGTATTTGGTCGGTCCGTTGAAGTGGTATGCCGCGAAGGCTATACTCGGTAGCAATTGGTTGGCGGAGTCTAGAAAAAGTAATATATTCACATTTCGATGCGTTAAAGTCCAGTCGATTGTTCTCACTCCATTCTGCAATAGCGTCTATGTCATTCTGTAAACGTACTCGGTCATTGTTGTCCCTAACACTGTGGAATAGTTTTATATCGTCTGCGAACATTAAACACTTAGCCGTGCTGACGGCTCTTGGCAAGTCATTAATCATTATTAAAAACTGGGTAGGTCCTAGCGTGCTGCCTTGACTCACACCAGAACGAGTGAAGTATGTTTGAGACTCGAATCCAGTAAGTTTGACATACTGTTTTCGATCTTGTAGATAACTGGCAAAGAATTTTAAGAGCCTAGGTACAAATCCTATATCTGCGAATTTGCGCAGGAGGATATCGTTATCTACAAGATCGAAAGCCTTGCGAAAGTCGAAGTAAGCTGCATCTACCTGCATTCGAGCATCCAAAGCTTCAGCTACGTAGTCGACCAAGACGACGTGATTCGTCGTTGTCGACCGACCTCGACGAAAACCATGCTGAGCGTCATCCAGTTTAATTGTGATCTGTTGTGTGATAAGATGGTCCACAATGGATTCGAATAATTTGCCAAACACGGACAGCACTGCAATAGGCCGATACCCTGTCACGTCGGATCCTTCGCTGCTCTTTGGTACAGGCGTTACTCTAGATAACTTCCAGCACGACGGATATACGGCGCATTGCAGGGAAAGATTGTATATATAAACAAGTGGTATTTCTAAGACACATATACAATCCCTTGCCAAAAATGGAGGTATTCCATCCGGCCCTACCGAAGAGCGCGGCTTGAGTCGCTTGGCGGCACGTCGCAAGTCAGCGACACTGATGGCGTCCACGGCGACCCGCGCCGAGTCTGGCACGCCTCCACTCCTCGCTGCGCTGTCCCGTGCTGCTTCTTCAGCGTTTAAATGAGGTACCTGACTATGGAACACAGAGCTAAAATAATCTGCAAAAGCATTCGCGGCATCTTGTCCTGTAACTGTTCTATCAAAGTAAGTGTAGTCTTCCTGTCGTTTCAAGTCTTTGCGTTTGCTTTTTACGTATTTCCAGAACGTTGTCGGATCGTCAGTTATGTCTCGTTCAATTTTTTCCTTATATCTTTTATACTCCATATCGATCAAAAACTTAGCATGGCCTCTATAATATTTAAACATTTCTCTATTAAATTCGGAACCGGTTTCCTTATGCTTTTTAAAATGGAAATATTTATTTTGTAGAGTGTGTACAATTTTAGGAGTGTACCAAGTCGGATAGACGTATTTTCCTGTAACAGGTGTTCGGCGGCTTTTAATCGGGACATGCTTAGAGAGACATTCATTTAATTTAAGATATAATGCCTCCGTCGCGCTTTCAACACATCTAGAATTTAACACGGATCTCCAGTCAATTTCAGCTATACTGGCATATAGTGCACTAAAGTCCGCCTTGCGAAAGTTCCATTGTAGTGAGAGAGATATATTACAAGGCTCTGCGGGGACATGTACGGTATTGGCCCGCGCACGCGCCCGCGCACGCGGTAGCGACAGCGTCACCTCGAGTGGCGGGTGTTAGTTGTCGGGCGGCACCAGCGCTGTGGCAGCGCGCGACACGTGCACCCGCCCCTCGCCCAGATCACTAAGAACCAAATCTAGTAAGCCATCTTGATTGTTGTGAATGCTGTTGTATTGGTGTATTTGGCAGAACTGAAGAAAACATTCGAATTGGTGGCGGACGTGGACACTACATGAATTAAGGTTGAAGTCACCTAACACTAACACATCCAGCTCTGAATATTTACATATTGCATTTTCTAGACAATTCAAAACATTTAAATACTGAACATCTTTATAACTCGGCGGAAGGTAAACAACACAACATAACAACTGTGTACACTTGTACTCTAATTTGACTATTAGGACTTCCATATCATCACACATACCATCAATGTCAGTAATTAGGCGCGCAGAATAGTTACTTCGCACCGCAAGTAATACGCCCCCCCATCCGGCGTCCCCCGCGCGGTCCTTTCGTAACACCACATAACCAGGAGGAAATAATTCAGCGTCGTGGACGGAGCTATTTAAAAAGGTTTCAGTAAGTGCAATAATGTCACTATCGGAAATAAGTAGGTTATTATAAAACCATTCAGTTTTGGACCTGAGTCCTCTTACATTTTGATAAAATACTGACGTATATAAAAATGAATTAATATTCTTATTTTTTTGTACTTTAGCGACGAAAATTATCCCTCCATGGTTTAATACATATGTCCAGTGCCCAGTTTCCACTTGCCTGAACCAGGTCCGTCAACTTAGGCGGCACGCCTAGTTTAAACGAGGCATAATTTCCGCGCGCATTGAGAACTTTAACAGTGCACACGTCTTCATTACCACAAATGTTTTTCAAGTGTAGCCTTACTTGATCATCAGTCGTTCCTTGTTTGACATAGAAGAGATGTAGGTATGTCAATTTTTCAGAAGCCTCCAAAAAGCTGGAACCTGGAGCTGCTGATCCTCTCACTGTGCTGGTCGATGAACGACGCGTGCGCTTAGATTTCGTGTCAGTCCAAGTCTCGTTATCTAAAGAGGCAACTTCCACTGAGTCTAACGGGCTCGACGAGGTACTAGGGATGTCAATGGTAGATAGTGTTGTAGCGTGTCCTTGACCTGTCTTGACCTCCGGTGACGTCCTAGGCTTTCCTTTTACTGTTTTCGATCCACTGACATCGGACTCCTGAAGGGAGGCAGGTGCTCTAGTTTCGACCGCCTTAGTTAGGTTGATAGGGTTGTTGGCCCCTTTTGCTGACGATGAAATGTCCTGTTGTTCCCCATTGTCGGTCTGTTCGGTCACTTGTATGCAGTGTATTTCAGATACCGGAGCTTTATTTTTGATCACTTATACTATAAATTAAGATTGAAAGTAATGGTGCAGTGTCGAGCATTTACAATGACAAAGCGGTCGACCTAATCCGTAGGTACCTACTACAAATAATTAGAGAACTGAAGGTAACTCTGATGAACCGATAATTTTGCATGTAGACAATTTGATACATTTTTTCCCGGAATTTATCCTCTGCGGGGGTGAAATGGTGGGATGGACGTGTGAGAGCTCTACGCAGACGAAGTAGAGGGTAAAAACTAGTCGTACATCATAATGTTGCACAGCTAAATGTGCTTTTGCAATCTCACCACCATTTAAACTCGGTCACTCATCCCTTATGCTTGCGCTAATCACTAATAATCAATTATGCGCTCAAACGACATGCAGTTAAAGTTCATTATACAGTGTAATGTGGAGTCAAGGCGCCATAGGTTCAGCGAAGTTAAGCGAACAGTGTTTTTGAAACAATATAATGCGTCTGTTTATAATAATATGGTTTAAAAAAATACGAATAGTAATCTTGAGGCTTTTCTGCAGGGAAAATCAGGTTTTAGAAACATGATTAAGCATTTTTCGTTCTATAGAAAAAAAATCACGAACATAGGTCTAAAAGGGTCTAAAATACACTTAAAATATTTGTTACAAATTACGAACAAAAGCTAAAAATACTAATGTAGCTTCTAAAAATCGGCAATGTCATGTTTGAGGGAAATCAGTGTTTACTTTTTTATTTATTTAAACGGACAAAAAATTAAAATTAAAAAACATGATTTCCGCGCTTCCGAGCACGCACTTCCATCTCGCTCACGCTTATGAGGGAGAGAAGACCATGAACCTACGGCGCCTTAATACGTTTTGTTTGAAGAACACGAAGTGATAAATGGCGTGCCGATGTCGTCACATGGTCGCGAGCCTCGTAAGATAGGATATCGGGCAGTTAGCTGCAACATATTTGCGATATTATTCTAATGTCTATAAGTAGGTATGCTTTATTTCTGGAAAGTTCCGTCAACACCTGTTCAAAGGGGTCCCAAAAGGCATAATTGACCAGTAAATGTCCTGCCCGGAGGTGAAAGGAAGAGCAGCTTGTTGCTGCCTTAATCCACGCGTATAGTTTAAATTATTTGAACTGAGCTCATGAATGGCCATTGTTCTGAGCTCATGAATAGCCTTTGTTTTTATCTTTTAGTCCATTTTGAATCTATTCAATAAGACGATAGAGTTCATTATACAATGAACATTTTATGTGGCGCTAACCTTTTTCTTGCAAAATTGGCACGTGGTGAACGCAAACGAAGGTTATTCATGAGCACAGTACAATGTCCATTCATGAGCTCAGTTATTATTTAAACTATACCAATAGGATAAGAGATTGAACCAAGCTTTATCGTGTTCAACCACTCCGTTACGCAGGGTCTCATATCATGCAATGTCTTAGATCTTGAGAATTTCTTCCCCAGTTAATTAGGGTGACGGCACCAATTATGGACATTTTAAGTACACCCGTTTAGTTTTTTTATTATAGTGACGACGTTTTTGACTTTACAAAAATGGTGTATTTTTTTTTCGATAACGAAATATACGAGGCACATTTAGACATAACTACAAAGACCGTATATACTGCGAAGATTTGAAAAAAATTCCATATTTTGAAACTTGCTAAAACACCAGTAATGTACAGCAAAAATCCAGTTATGGACCTCCATTCATGGACACTACCTATTATGAACATCCAGTTATCGACACGCTACCACCGGTAATGTGGACACCCTTAGGTGGACAGTGTGAATTGTAAATGACACCAGATACTTGTAAAATAAAATAAAAAAGCAAGTCATATCATAAATCAACTTTTATTCATATAATTATTGTTATTCACAACTTATTTAAATGTGTCATTATTTTGAGCAAAATCAGTTTTCCATGTAACCATTAGACTTTAAATCAACCATTGTGGACGTGTACTGTAGACACCTTCTCTCCCTTTCGAACAGCATCCAAAGCTCTCCCCATATGTTCGAGGGTGTAATTTTTCTTTGGTGCCATCTGAGACAAAACAAGGAACCCAATTATGGACACATAAAAATACCCAGCCTTGGACGCTTTGTCCACTATGAGTAAATAAAGAGTAATCACAAAATCATTGCAACTCATACATGTAGAACAACAAAAGAAATACTTTAAATCAATAAAATAAAATAAAAAATAAAACTATGAGTTTCGACACATGCCCATTACTGGATTTTACTAGATAGCAAATCCAGTCATGAACAGCCCGCTTAAAAAAAAAAAGACTGCATAATTGATAAATTCAGTTTAGCTAATTTTACTTGCATTCTAGTATATTTGAACAAAAAAAATATCACATTCCACTATATCACAAGACAAGGAAACTATATGCACAAACCTGTACTCACCTCCTTAATGATTTCAGCAATAAAAACGGATTTTTTGTCAACACGGGCGACAGCAGTATTTCACGTTGCTGCCATCATCGAACAATATGGCCAATTTTTGTGACGTATGTCATTATGACAGCTCAAGGGTCTATTGGTTATGGTTTAGTGCTCAAAGTTTGAAAACGTAGTGACAGTTACTTAATATTTTGGTTTAGAGAAAAAAATGTCCATGATTGGGTGTATGTCCATGATTGGTGCCGTCACCCTAGTTTAGTAGTAAAGTAGGATACTAAACACAGTTTTATTTTAGATATGGAGGATGAACCACAAGTAGTTGGAGATGCTGGGGTTGGAGGGGCCGTGGCGGGAATAGTCGGCATGAGAGGTATATATATATATATATATATCTTTAATTGATGCCTACCGATAGAGATTAGCAAGAGGTGTCAATTATTCAAACTTCAAACTTTTGAACATTTATCTAACTCAACCTATGTTTTTTTTTTAATGGAAGGCGAAGCGATCTTGCCTGGCGAAGCCATCGACAGAGTAGCTAGCCATAGACGTAAGTATGCCATTGGTACACCGTTATTCGAATTTCAATTTTACAACATCTTGCTAAGTAACATGACGAAATAAATAATCCTATTGCAAAATAAGAACTGTTTTCTAAAAACTTTACCTGTACCTATCCAATGGGGTTGGCAACTGTCAAATGTTTGACTAGATGGCGCCATCATAGGTTTTACCTGATCACTAGCCTTTTTCAATGGGATTTGGCTTAAACGGCTTGATTCTAAGCTAGGAAATTCCGAAAAAAAAACAGGGATTTGACAGTTTTGGTAGGACTGACAGGTAAAACCTATCGCGCGGCCAACCCCATTATTTTTCTACTTAATCCTGACATCGCAGCTATTGTATTATTTTATTATCATGTCATATTATTATTTCCAAAGTTTGATAATCATTTCGATAACAAACGTAGCAACTAAAATAGTTATCATTTTGGATGTTCAGTTATGTGCTACGTCGACAACACAATCTCACTCCATGATTGTCTATTGCAAAAAAAATGTCAGGTAAAGTCTCATGGGGTGTATATAAAAAAAAATGATTTATTCATTAACTTAATAGCTATTACAAAATTCAGGTTGGCATCTCTTTTTAAGTATACAAAATACCTGTATTAAGAGACACCGCTCTTCCTTATTGGTTTGCTAATGCTATTTTTTTTGTATACCTACATGTAATGATTTGTCAGCCCCTATTTATCAGAAGCTGACTAATTGCTATCGCCTGCAGGCATGTTAAGCAGCTGATCCAACTGTCAAACGACTATTACTGAGAAATTGCATGCACATGTGGTCGGATTGTTACATCTGTACTCTACACCCAATTATGACTTCGACATGTTGTAGTGACAAATTGGACTAAAATCACATAATCTTATATACCCCATTAGGCAGCGGACCACCTTTAGGTACTATTCATTATACTGTGCCATCAAGCTATGTCTGCTTGTCTGTCCTGTCCTATAAACATTAATTGTGATCCTTTTGTTAAGACGTGGTGATGGGTGCGTGTCTCGGAACTGCCGTGGGGACGGCTGTGGGCGCGGCGCTGATCGGGCCAGTGGGGGGTGTGATCGGGGGGATAGCGGGGTACGTCTACGGCCAGGAGCAGGAAAATCGGAGAGAGGACTAACATGTAAGTCAACGGAACCAGGTAGTTGGCTAAACTCGGCTCTCGCACATCAGCGGCTCAGTAACTCAGATACCGTTAATCAGAGCATCAGCTGACAAGTTTTCCACCGAGATAGAAGCAGCTGTCGCTTTCATTTATTGAAGGGAACCTGTAACAGAGCCTATTGGTTCTGTAATTCTATTGTAGTTTATAGTAATGCTAGCTTCAGCCCGCGGCTCCATACAAACAAAAATGTGGGGGGTAAATACCCCCCACATTTCACCCCCTAAGGGGATGACTTCGCGGATAAAACTATCCTATGTCACTCTCCATCCCTTCAACTATCTCCACTTAAAAAATCACGTCAATTCGTTGCTCCGTTTTGCCGTGAAAGACGGACAAACAAACAAACATACACACACATACCTACACTTTCCCATTTATAATATTAGTATTGCTTGCTAATCATGTTTTTTGTTCCAGGGCCAGCAGCGATATTTTAGACATTAAGATACAAATCTCTAAACATTTATATTATCAAGGGTCACATACGACATCTTTATTGTAATGTACCTCTACTGGCCGCAGGCATTACACATAGGTGCGGTCATAGACTTTAATTGTTAAGTCATTTATAGAGGTCACTTTATAATGGACACAAAAAAAAAAAAATTATAGTTGACACCCAAATTGTTCAACAATTAAAGTTCTTGGCCGTACACTTGTCAGTATTATTGCAAGATCTTGATATCAATATTATCGCCATATCCAATTTTTTTTGGATAAGTTGCTTCAATAACGTCAATATGCATGGCACACGTATCGCGATACGAGGTATCGCGAGATAATATTCACTGTAATCGGCCCCATTGCCACGACTACTGGCGTAGCAGACAGAAGACCTACTTGTGCGATCATCGTGAAGAAGACTGAATAAAATACTATAAGATCCATCAATATAATACTAACCTCTAGCCGCCCAGCACGCAAAAACAAACAAACAAAAATTTGTATCACATAAATGGAATATATTTGAATTTTGAACGACTGACGAGGTCTTTTAAAAGGTCTATAGGCAGCTAGAGGTGGTACACGAAAAAATACTTGATTTGAGGTGATCCACGAAATTTATTAGAATGATGTCAAATTACCTCGAAGTTTCATTTATGATACTGGCCGTCTCCCTATGAATGTTTGATATATCCTGTGTACATTGTAACCTGTAGAATATCTGTGTAAAATCTTTTCTAAACTGTGTCTTAACAAATAAATTTTCAAAAATAAAATTACCATCGTTGATTTTTCTTTAATTTTATTTGGTACCTGATCCGGTTTACAAAGGTATATATTATAATTTATTATCGTCCCAATGTTTGACAATGAAACCCGAGTTCCAATAAGTGACACCCTGCTGTTCATGTTCACCTCTATTGCTAATTAAGATGGAAGGGGACAAGTATTGGGGCCACAGTGGGTGACTACAAATGACGGCTACGAATTTACCGGTATTAGATTCGATTAAATTTATTTATTACACTATAAAAATTACAATGCATAAATGTCAAGATTACTAGATTTTCTACCACGTTCGTCAATTTTAATAATAAAAACTGAATGAGTCAACTGTAAATACAAAATATTATATTATTCTATCTCCTGAAAAATCAATTTAAGAAAACATAATACACAATTAAATAGTTATTTGTTATGCAAGGCTGCAAAGTTGTTGTTTGGCGCAAGTGCTTAGTATTGAAAGCCGAGCTAGCGAAGGATTGTAAAATTGAACCATGAGCGAAGCGAATGGTTCAAAGTACAATCCTGAGCATAGCGAGGCTTTCAAGGCACGAGACGCCAAACAATTTTGCTGCCGAGCGAAACACACAATTTTTCACCTCACCACCGCGAGGAAAATTGTAGGTAAGTAAATGTAATGGAAGTAATTTGGACCTTATACTCATTTTCAATAAAGGTTTGTTTACATCTCATCAAGATCTAGCATTTTATAATTATCAAATGTAACATAAATATTTTTGCATCTTTAAATAACCTCACGCTTACCTACATTAAAAAAGTCAAAGTATTGTTGGGTACTCACGCTTTAAACTAAGACTCAAATACGCTTATTTCAATTTTTCCGCTAACTTAGCAGGCATCAAAATCCATATATGTATATATTCTGCACTAAAATCTATAAATAACCGCCATTATTTTGGTTTTACTGTCTGTGGCTTTAGAACAAAACAAAATTAAATGTATATGAGTTTTTTCTTAAATTAACTTTTCAAACGGTGCGTTCCAAATTTGGAAAAAGCGAAATTTTTAGAAAAATAAAACGACATTTTAAAATTATTTGTCGTATTTTATCCTTATATGTCAGTCTAAATGTTAATATTTCGTATGTACCTACTTAATTAAGAGAGAATAAGTATTATTAATTTTATTTGATCAAAATAATAACAATTTATTATTGGTATAAAACCATCAGTTTCTGAACGCACCTCTCATTCTGTATAGAAAAAAGTTGGGTCTCGCGATCGACCGTCACGTTCCAAATTCAAAAACTCTTTCCACGCTAGCGGATAAAATGGACTTTTGGGCGCAGATTTTGAGCGATAAAGCAAGCCTTTTCGAGCCGGTGAGGTGAAAAAGTCATTTCCATGTACTCGTTAACAGAGTACAGAGGGTTTCCAACAAAAGGTTTCTCAGTGCACCGGAATGTTTCGTCATATGGTTCCTTACTTAGATTGGCAGGTAAGCGTTCATAATAAGTGGGTCCGATGACGCGGGGGTTCTTTGTCGAAAGCGCCAATGCGACGAGGAACCGTTCTTAAGCGCCCAGTAGAACGGAGTTGTTGCTCCCGCAAATCAACTCGTAGAAACTGGGAAATATTGTTTCTTACAAATAACAAACAGTCAAATAAGTACTGTGAGTAGTGCGTTATAATGCGTTGAGATTTGAAGAGTTCTCTACAAGGATGCCTTTGCTTTACTCCAACAAGTGTAGGTATACGGATTGCTCGTTTTTGCACGATTAACACCCTTTTAGTATCTGTAGAGCGCCCCCAGAGGAGTGTGCCGTAAGAAAGAAGATAGTGAAAATAAACAAAGTACACCTGTTTCAATGCCTCCCCAACGTTTTCTCAACGCAAAGACTGCACTACCCAATTCGCATACACTGTCGACATGGCGCTTCCAATTCAAATTAGCGTCAACTATGAACCCGAGAGACTTACTCTCGTCACATATTGGCATCGGACAACTGGCCATGCACGGCGGAAGCGGAATCTTTCGGCCTGAGAAAAGTCTTAAGATTGGATTTGGCAGTTTAATAATAGTCCATTTAGAACCGTTCCCTAACTGACTACAAGCCTGACCAATCTTATGGCTGAGCTGATCTCAAGAATTTGCACTAACCAGGGAGCCTAGACAAGGTTACAATCGACGAGCGCTAACGCCAACAGAAAACTAATAAAATGTATGGGAATGACAGATGTTAGCAAAAGTGTTTCGTCGGCATCTGTCATTCCCATACATTTTATTATTTTCCATTGGCGTTAGCGCTTGTCGATTGTAACCTTGTCTACGGCCCCTGTTGTGTCGCAAACAATACAGACAAACCAGCCACAACATCCGACAGAAGTATTTATTTAGGTTAAGCCTGTTGATAGATAAGAGTCTATATCGGTGTTTTGATACGAGATCAAATTAACTACATATGTCGTGCCGGTGGCGCTGCCTGCGCTTAGGTCCATAGCAAACCCGGATTACTCCAGTCCTGAGACCCACCGTACCGCGAAACGAAAACGAAATATCAATCGGTTAGAGCGATGTTCTTGTGAGCGTAACCTGTAAGTACAAGTCGACACACGTAAAAAGAGCCCTGGCGGTCATACATTTTATATGGCCGCCAGGGCTCTTTTTACATGTGTCGACCTGTAATACGGGTTAGGCTTTCAAAAGTGTGGCTTTAACCGATACGAAAAATAAACCGGGTTACAAGCCCAGTTGCTAGTAGCCCTTCCTCCAAACTAGTTTAAAAAACATTATTTTGCTTTAAGCAGTAACGTCTTCTACTTACTATTCTAACGGAATTTTAGTATAAATTTCAAAATAAAGGGAAAATTTTAAATCCCGCCACCCTCCCTAAGGCGTAAGAGGGAACACTTGAAAGATTTGTTGACCGAGACGGATTGTTTCGATCAGTTCGATCAGTAGCACCGGGCCATGGTATGCTTGTGGTCGCCGGTTTAATTCCTCCGGTTAGTTAGGTACATTCTTCAATATTTCCTTTAATTTAAAATCTATATTAATTTATTTATTTATTAGGCACACAAAACATGTCCGCACAGCATGATTACAAATAACAACGAAGCTAAAACTACTCTAAAATTACATAACAATATGCTTTAGCATGCGAACTAGATCATAAGTATGTATTATTATTTTATGTTTACTTTTACATATGAGCAGAAAAGAAACAAAAGAAAACCAAATAAAAATTAAATTATAACATAGAACACAAATTTTACCAATCTTAATTGAAGTTTTGTTTCTTATATTCTCTAAAGTATATACAAGATGATAACTATAACATTAACTAAATTAAATTAAAGCTAAGTTAAATATGGTTAAATCTAAAAAAGGCCCTCGAGGCATTGTACCGAGGATGCTGGCGGCATTTCCTCGCTGAATTGCAATGCTGATGCGTTGCGCGAGAAAACCGCCAGCTCTTCGGTCACCAGTTACGTCAACCAGACGTTTCGCGATTTCCGCAATTGAAGTTAATTTAAGATTATAGGAGGTTAGGATGTTAACAGGCACGATGACAAAGAATTCCGACTAACTGTCTCCTAAATGTCATAAGTCGTGAGTTGAAAATATCGATCTCACTGTGTTTCGATAGTCATTATACTGACGACACATTCTCACAATGGGGTTGTAAAAAGAAGTATTGTTCATATATACCTGGAGAGCAAACGTTTTAGGAGCACGGGATCTAAATCGGGTACGCTTACCATGAGTTTGACAATGACGGCTTACGCTTGTACTGTGTGAGATGATTTAAACAAGTTGATAGTTCCACGTCGTTTATTAGAGTGTCCTATATGGTGCATTACAGTGCTTATATACTAGTATCATAGAGTAGTCATATAGTAGAGAGTATACAAGAGTATACATGCAGATACGTAGGTAGGTATATTACTTATCACACTACACCTTCCCCATCCGAGAAAATAAAATGCATGTATTATAACCATGCATTTTGTTTCCTATTATTTTAATAATAACCACAAGTGCCTCTCAACAGTTATCTTATATTCTTAAAAATAATAAGGAAGATATTACTAACACCTAAAAATTCTAGGACTACATATGTCTCTAATATAAACTCTCCGATTTGTCATTGAAAGCGTTAATTATGAAACTAATTTATTTTCCTTATAAGTCACTGGATGAATACACTTCTCATAATTGCTTTTTTTAAACATTTTAAAAGAAAATATTCATGACACGTAAAATGATTTAAAAATTATAATTATAGTTCCTTCTTTTATATACCTAGTTTGTCAGCAAAAATAATGAGAAAAAAAATCTATATGTTACAAAGTACTCTAAGTTATAAATGAATGCACGCTTGGATGACGAAACTATGGAAGTAAACTATTAATAATTATTCTAAGATTTAAAAAAACAGAAAGTAATATAAGTAATCTACTTAATATTTTTATATTTATTTTTCTTTATTTAATACCTCTCTGTGTCTCTCCATACAGTGTTATCATATCACATAGTTATGTGTATTATAATCGTTTGTCCTAGGTACCTAGATATTTCTCTTAAATTATGCACTTATGAGTGCTCAACATTGTCATTAATCAGTGTAAGTAGGTTGCAAATCTACATTATTTAATCATTATTTCTGTATCATTATGACGTCATTGTATTTTTTTTTAATATCCATTTAAATATTTAACTTAAAGTGTGCATCTCAATATGCTTCACTTGTGGCACAGGTACACAACGCATTTACACTTGGTCGGCCGACCTTACATATAATAATTATTTATTTGCTCAGGATACAAGGAAATTATTTACTTATAAGCGCACACTTATACCATTTAATATACCTTTCAGGCAGTTCTTTTAACACCTCCTTTCATTTAAACATACCATGTGTCCAAGGACCTTCACGATTGATACTCGACCGAATCATGATCAGGTTCCAAGGATTCCCTGCCTGCCTTGTATCCTGGTGTACCTTGCGATATACGTTCCTAGTCGCTCAATGGCGCCTCTCGAGCTACCGAAGATCACGAAAGGACATATTTTAATTTCAATTCCTATAACCGTTGCAATGCTCAAAAAAAATCCACTCTAAATCTCTATCACATAATGCACAAACCCTGAAAACATTAACAAATAAGAATTTCAACTACTCTTAGGTGATCAATCTAATCGTTCAGTGAAAAACTTACTTGTTTAAATTTTCCCAGACACTAACTATTACATTCAAAAAACGAACTATATCAATCTCTTAATTAACATTCAAAACCAAACTACATTATGTTTACCAACCTTCAGGACATTTCATTACACATTCTGTTACAATCATATTTACGATACTTGAAACCTTTAAAATCCAACAATAAAATAGTAACAACATTCCTATACCTTCATTGATGAAACTGTTCATATTCCTACTAACAAGATCCCATTTCACGTACCTAATAATGTAACACTCTTATTTTTATCTTTTATTTATATTATAATTATTACTGTCACATCCGTGTACAAAGTCAAATCCGGTACATATAGATATAAATTGTCGTTATAAAAGAAAATTGCAGAACCTACTAGCTACCTATTTACTAAATAAAAGATTAAACTACGGTATGGTTATAAGTATTGTTTTTATTTAGAACTATACAAAATATTAAGAAGTGTTGTATTAAATCAATTTCCAAAATGGTCATTAATTAAATAAGTAGGTTTGAAATAAAATGTTATTACAATTTAAAAGTATCTAAAATTATGCACGAAGCTTCATATTTTAATTGAAATTTGAGCTGTAATAACAGACGTCGCATGCCAATCCTTTTATGCTAACACGCGCGTCGCTTCACGCCTTACTTGTGTGCTACGATGCAATTACACAATAATGAATTTGGAAGGATAATTTAAGATTCTAATTGTTTTAGAATTATTTTAATACCGTACTTTTCACCTTTAAGATTTACTCAATACCGTTGTAACCTTAATTTCATTGTACTAATTAAATTTGTAACATATTGGGATTTTATTTAAATTCATTAATAATTAAATTCACATTAAGTGGTTCCATCCCGAAAATATAAGATCAGATCGTGGGATTGAACGCCATAATAGCCGCAAATTCTTGCCATTTTGACTTGAATTTTTCTCAATGTCGAGTAAAAAGCGTTTTAAAACGCGGGAGCGCACGTCTTCGCCAGCTTCTGTCCCTAATATAGGTAGACTGGAAGCGACGATGGAAGCGATCCTGAACCGCCTCGCGACGCTGGAGCAACGTGCCGGCACTCCTGTCAGTGTGGCATCGTCTGTGTCCGGTGCCCCCAGTGCAGACTTGGACGGCGCAGCCAGTACGTCCCCGCCGGAGCCTGCTAGACCAGCCAGTACGCCCCCTTCGGTGCCTGCTGGACCAGCCAGCAGTACCCCAAGCGCTGCCGGCAACACCCAAGCGGCAACGGCAGCCTCGAGCACGGCGTCAACGGACGTCACGGAGCGTCTCATCGACGCGTTGAGGACCATGAATCCGGTGAGGTCTAACCATTATTATGTGTCAGATTTTGATCCCAGCATTCACGATGTAGATGCGTGGTGTGACGAAGTCGATCGCGCCCGCTCGCAAAACCAGTGGGACGATAAAGAGTGCCTTGCTCGTGTGGGATTATCATTAAAGGGTGAAGCACGCTCATGGTTGCGCGAGTGGACAAGTGATGACCGTAACTGGTCGAATTTCAAATTGGAACTTAGATCGCTCTGTCCACGCCGCATTAATGTTGCGAATATACTTTTCGACGTGATGTTACAAGATTCTGATAAGTACTCCACATATGCGGAATACGCGAGAAGATCTTTGTTACGGTTACGTATTGTGAAGGGATTGAGTAGTGATTTACTGAGTGATATAATCATACGCGGTATAAAAGACCCTCAAATACGAGCGGCCGCTACAAACGCCAAAATTGATACCCGAAACAATTGTGGAGTTCTTATCGAGTTATGTGAAACCTAATCGTTCAAGTGCGACCATACCTAATAGTAACCCAGAGCCGCATGTAAACCGGCATGTCTATGATTTATCCTCGAAGAGAAATCATAAGCGTCCAATCCAAATTACAGATACACACGTACGTTGTTATAATTGTAAACAATCGGGACATAAAATGAAAAATTGCCTCAAACGTTTTAAGACTGAGAGTAGCAATGTTGACGCGAATAAAGACAAATCTTTGCCTCATTCTGAGTCAGTTAATAAGTGTGTTTCAAAAATCGTGTGTTCGTTTTGCAAAAAGGTAGGTCATAGGGACGATAAATGTTTTGCTAAGGAACGGTCTGAAAAGAGAAATAAAGCTAATGTAAACTTTTGTCGCGAAACAGCATCCGATAAAAGTAAAAGCGATATTGTGACAGCCGTAATATGTGGTGTACCAACTGACGTGTTGATTGATAGCGGGTCGAGTATATCTCTCATTTCGAATGACCTTGTTAAACATTTTTCTTGTCGAACGCACCCTAGTGTTCAAATATTACGCGGTTTAGGTGGAGTAGAAATGCGGTCCGATCGTTTTGTAACTTTGCCTATAGAGTTTAGTGACGTTAGTCTAGAGGTAGACCTTCATGTTGTGCCACACAATTATCTTACTACGCCAGTTCTTATCGGTACGGATGTGCTAAATAGAGAAGGTGTCACATATATCCGTACGGGCCATTCTCAACGTTTAGTTAGAAACAGTCCAATTGTAAACAATGTCACACATTGTAAGCCGCCTACGCAGCTCAGCTCAATAAACACTCCGTTGTTCGGCGATGAAAAGGACCGCTTATCTGATGTGTTAAACAAATACTCAGATTACTTCCTCAGTGGAACGGCTAGTACGACTGTAAACACCGGCGAGATGCATATTCGGCTTACTAGTGACGAACCAGTTAATTATAGACCGTATAAACTATCGCATGACGAAAAACTTCGTGTGCGCAATATTGTTGCCGATTTAAAGGAAAAGGGTATTATAAGGGAATCCGAATCCGCGTATGCGAGTCCAGTACTACTTGTAAAAAAGAAAGACGGGTCAGATAGGATGGTTGTGGACTATCGAGCCCTCAACAACATCACTATGAAAGACCGATACCCTCTCCCTTTAATCGAAGATCACATAGATAGACTGGGGAAATGTAAATATTTTACTGCTTTGGACATGTTAACTGGTTTTCACCAGATTGAAATAAATGAGGATTCGGTGCCTTTTACAGGGTTTGTGACCCCAGAGGGACATTTTGAGTACCTGAAAATGCCATATGGACTTTCTAATGCCCCGGTAATTTATCAGCGCATTATTACTGATACGTTGAGAGCATTTATTGAAGCAGGCCAAGTTCTTGTATACATTGATGATGTTTTATTGCTAAGTGATACCATAGAGGACGGTCTGTCTTTACTAGATTCTGTTTTAGAGACTTTAACAAAAGCAGGTTTTTCTATAAACTTGCGGAAATGCGCTTTCCTGACTACCGAAGTGGAGTATCTTGGTAGGACAATTAGAAATGGTCAGGTCCGGCCGAGCGTAAAAAAAATTGAGGCACTAGTAAATTCACCAGTGCCTAAAACCGTAAAACAAGTGAGACAGTTCCTCGGCCTGGCTGGCTATTTCAGAAGATACGTCCAAGGATACGCTACTAAAGTGGCTCCTATAGGTTCATTGACTCGTAAAAATGTAAAATTTCATTGGGGAGATGACCAGGAACGAGCGAGACAGGAAATAATTTCGATCTTGACTAGTGAACCTGCGTTATTAATTTTTGATCCACCTCTACCTACCGAGGTGCACACTGACGCAAGTTCTTTAGGCTATGGAGGAGTTTTGATGCAGATTGGAAAAGATGGTCGTAGACACGCGGTAGCATACTTTAGCAAAGTTACAGCAGGCGCGGAACCCAAATATCACTCTTATGAATTAGAGACCCTCGCTGTAGTTAAGGCTTTGCAACATTTTCGTCATTACTTAATAGGTAAACATTTTAAAGTAGTTACCGATTGCAATGCCTTAAAGATGACCCAACGCAAAAAGGATCTTCTTCCTAGAGTGGCACGGTGGTGGATGTACTTACAAGATTTTGATTTTACTCTGGAGTACCGAAAAGGTCAATTTATGCCGCATGCCGACTATCTGAGTCGTAATGCAGTCAATCTTTGTAAAGTACAGAAACCACTTAACTGGGCTCAAGTTGCTCAAGCTGCGGACGATGAAACAACATTGTTACTTGAAAAACTCGATCAAGGCGAGTTAGATGGCTCGCGGTATGTTAAGAAAAACAATTTGTTGTATTACAAATATAGTCCGACTGGTGAAGAATCACGATTATTATGTTATGTTCCGAAGGGATTTAGACTTAGCTTAATGCGGGTATTTCACGACGAACATGGGCATATTAATAATGAAAAAGTCTTGGACCTATTATTGAAACATTTTTGGTTTCCTAATATGCGCCAATTCGTCAAGAAATACATAGCTCACTGTGTTGTATGTCTAACACATAAGAAGGTGCCTCGGGCCCCACTGCAACCGATAGTGTCATGGACGAAACCTGATAGTCCTTTTAACACACTACACGCTGATGTACTCGGGCCTTTACCCGAATCAAATGGTTACAAGTACGTACTTATAGTCATTGACGCTTTCACGAAATACTGTTTTTTGATCCCTATGTATAGACAAGAAAGCGCCGAGCTTAAACGACAGTTTACTAATGTAGTGTCTATTTTCGGTACACCCCAACTTATTGTATGTGATAGGGGTAGAATGTTCGACAGTGCAGATTTTGGCGAATGGGCAAACAATTTTGGTATCCGAATACATTTTATTACGCCTGAATTACATCAGGAGAACGGTCAAGTAGAACGGTACTGTCGAACAGTTCTAAATATGGTAAGAATAGAGGTAAATTATAAGCGCGAGTCCTGGTCCAATATTATCTGGAAACTTCAGCTGATCCTGAACACAAATAAGCAGAAAACCACGCAATGCTCACCTCTTAATTTACTGATTGGTTGTAATACAACTACACCAGCTATAAACGCACTCATTCGCGATTTAACTGTTGACGGCAATACGCCGAATCGCGAAGCTTTACGCGAAATGCGACGTCAAAGGGCTGGAGATCTGTTGGCTCGAAATCAAACGCGGCAGGATGCGCGCGTCAATAAAGATAGAAAGACGCCAAAATCATTTACAATAAATGATCTGGTTTTTGTTAAAAAAACGTCACAAACAACTAACAAACTTGACAGTGGCGTACGGGGTCCATATCGCATTATCAAAGTTTTACCTAATAGTCGTTATGAATTACGACTTGTGGCAGGGTCGTATGGCAAGACCACCCAGGCGGCAGCGGAGTACATGCTGCCGTGGAGCGGCGAATGGACACCCGAGACCTGTGCAGTTCTTTTTGAATGTAAGGCATAACCAATTTTCAACGTACATTGCTTTGCAATTTTCCAAATTGAATACTTTGAGATTACGATGATGTTACTATGATGCTTTCGTTATTTTCTATCGTGCATACATGTACTACTTACTGTAAGTCCAGCGCTTAAGGGCGTGTTGCTGCGGGCGATTCACTATAACCTGACCTTTGATAACGTATCAGATGTTACGAGATTACAAGTTCAAGAAATAAGAGATTTTATAGTTGCACAATGTTTCGTGAATAACGTTGAGTACATGTGTAGGATGGGTGTATCCGCAAGTAAGGCCTTGATATGACATTTAGGCATTGCACTGAATTGTGTTGTCGTGTAAGGCCTATAGTGGCATCGATATGTTAATATTCGCGTGTAAGGCCTTTTATGGCAACGGAATATTGATTTACTCGTATGATAATATTCGCGTGTAAGGCCTTCCATGGCAACGGAATATTGATTGTGATAATATTCGCGTGTAAGGCCTTCCATGGCAACGGAATATTGATTTATGATAATATTCGCGTGTAAGGCCTTTTATGGCAACGGAATATTGCTTCTATTTACCGTGTAAGGCCTTGATAGGCATCGGTAGTGTCTTAATATCCGAGTAAGGCCTTGATAGGCATCGGTAGTGTCTTAATATTCGAGTAAGGCCTTGATAGGCATCGGTAGTGTCTTAATTCCCGAGTAAGGCCTTAAGAGGCATCGGTATGACCTGTATTCCCGAGTAAGGCCATGTATGGCAGCGGAATAGTTTCTTTTACGAGGGGTAAAAGATTTATGAAGTTGTTTGTTTGACTAAAATGTCAGTAAGAAAGGTATCACTTGGAGATATACGAAGGCGGATAGTAACATGTAAAACACAAAAAAAAAGAGAACGGATGATGAACTATGATCCTGGTGCTTACGTTAAGTGTATCGTTGTATTTACATATGTGTTTGCTCCGCAGATGAGGACACCCATAACCAAGACCAAGAGCTAACATCCGAGCCAGAGTCGGGACAACAGGAGAGCATCGAGGACGCTGCTCTGTCAGGAGAGGCCGTGTTAGCAGCAAACTGCTGATGCATGCGTGACGTCATCACCTCGCCTGCGACGCGACGCCCCTTCCATCTTCTTCGGGCGGCCAGGACCGAACCGCGGCCTATTTGGCCAACGGACGTGCGCCTGTTAACACCTTTAAGATTTACTCAATACCGTTGTAACCTTAATTTCATTGTACTAATTAAATTTGTAACATATTGGGATTTTATTTAAATTCATTAATAATTAAATTCACATTAAGTGGTTCCATCCCGAAAATATAAGAATATATTAATCATATTAATTCTAAGTCATTAATATAAAAGACGAGTGAAAATAGCTACGTAATACCAAATACGAAAAGGAAAGTTAGATGTCGTAATACGCAAAAAATTAAATACTCAAAAAAATCTTGCTCTCAGTGTCGGTTCTGGAACTCCCGATTTTTGCCAACCCGTCAAGACATCGACACGAACAACACCCAGCTGGACCATAATCCTCGACTCCCCGCAGCGACTCCAATAATAGTACATTCTTAATTTTAATTGCTGGTATGAGTCATTCTCTTCTTCAAGTTATCACTGTCAAGTTTTATTTTAGCTTCGTTTATTTTGCCACTGGTTTTTAATGTTTTATTTTCGAAACAAATGTTTTTTTATTAACACTGGTTTCCACTATCACATGTAAGCTTCAGTTCAGATGTTTTAATATCGTTTATCACGAGCACATAATAATAATAATAAAAGGTCCTTTGTCCTCTTGGTTTAAATAATAGCTAATTGATATTTCTGTTTAAAATTTTAACACTGATAAAGTCACCAAGGTCACTCAAGTTCTTTTCTGGCTGGCGCAGCGCGCCGCCAGCACGGCACGAGGCCGCACTGGCAAGGTCACCATGTACTGTGTGAGATTTCTTAATTAACGAGTATCGAGTTTTCTATCTGTGCATCTCTATTGCACTTTGACAGTACGAGCGGGATGCACAGATAGAAAACTCGATACTCGTTAGCGTAGGCCGTCATTGTCAAACTCATGGTAAGCGTAGGGGTGTAAGTATTGAACGTAACAAAAGCGACAGGATTTCCGGTGAGTCAATATTGGAATGAAGAGGTTTGTGCAGAAATAATAAATCCTGTAGTAGACGACGAGATGCAAGGGAGCAAATGCCAGATGAACACAGTCGCTGGTCATAAATGGTGTTTCAGGTCGTGTTTGTATCGATACGACATAATTTTAAGGCACCTCTTCTGAACTCGTTCAATATTGTTGGAGTGAACGGCGTAAAAAATAAATAAATAAATAATAAATCTAGTTTAAGTAGGTAGTTATTAATAAATATTGCGCAATACGACACAATAACATTTTACTCGCAACCGTTTCGAACGTTAGGTAGGTATAGATAAAGCGGCGCCCAGGCCAGACGGTGAATCACAAATCGCATGTTATTCTGTTTACACTTTACCTACACTTATTTTGATAGTGAAATATGTAATTTAACTGTTTGAGAATTCAGTTCATTTTCCCGTGCATTTCACGCTTACACGTGTACTGCATATTTGGAGAATAGGAATTGAATGGTGTGATGTTGACGTCACAATGTCGAAAGAATTGTAGGATAGCTAGAGTACCGAAATACACACTTTTGGATTAGGTTTAAGTATATTAGCATCTGGTATTAATAGCATGAATTAGAAACCGACCGCCAACATTTATTATCAGAGTATTACAATTTATACCTAGGAATTGTCATTTCTATTTTCATCCATGAAGGAAGGCACACCCAGCTATAATATTCTGTAACTTGCTTTTTTTTTCAAAACATTAAACAGTATTACAGTGAGATACCAAGGCACTATGAAATGTCATATACAATGTTATTTAAGTACTAACATAAACTTTACACAATACTCTTATCAACTTCTTGAAGACGGGCGGTCATCTATCGCCTCACATAACCTCTTACATACATCATATATACCATCTTTCAACTGCTTGCAAAAATATCCCAGTCAGATGCTGACTTGAGAAGCGGCTTAAGTAATGTAATGGTGGCCTACACTTGGGGTTGCCAGTTCTCGTTGCGTCGTTGCCTCTCTTTCATTTGCCGTAGGAAGGAAAAAGATGCATCACAATATTTGGTTTGGGAAAATACCGCCAAGTGGACACCATAAAGCGATCATACGTAATTGGTCGGCGTCACTAATGCGGCGACTGAGTGGCAGTGATAACAGCATCCTGGAAACGTTCGTTGATTAAGAGTCCGCAGTAAGCTCGATTCTCCATACTAACGTAGTTACGCTCTCATTTTAAAACTACGTGTTGGATTGTAACGAAACTTTACATGATCAATGAAATGAGGTATATCTATGTCTGTAACTAGTTTATGTAGCTTCAGATACCATAATAAGAAAAATACAGCGAATTTAAGTTTTTCATACAAAACTAGTTTTAGCTGTATTTCGTTAGTTTTATAAATTGATAGATAAGATAAGATAAGATAAGATAGAGATTTATTTGCAGAAAAAGGGTGAGTTACAGGACTTAGGTTAACTAATTATCCAGCCTTCTTCAGCTATTTCTTAACAGCTTGCAAATAGTTATAACCCATAACATTCAATAAAAAAATTCAAGGAATTCAATTTTATCCTATTAATCAAATCTTATTTTGATCCATAGTTACTACAGTAATTCTTTTAACTTGAATTGGGGCTCGTCCTGTAGAAGAACCCTATGTTATCACAGGTCAATTATTAACAGTAATTTACTTTTCATATTTTATCTTAAATCCTTTATTAAATAAATATTGAGATAATTTAATTTTCAATTAATTAATTAATGAGCTTGTTAAAGCATTTGTTTTGAAAACTTAAGAAAGAATTATTATTCTATTAATTTATACTAAAAAAATATATTTAATTAAATAAAAAAAAAATTCACCCCAATAAATAATATTAAAAAATTTAAAGAAATAGGTAAATATCTTTTTCAAGCTAAATATATTAATTTATCATAACACACACAGACACACACACACAAACACACAGAGATGAACATTGAATATTACATATATCTACATCTTGGTACGTATAGAAGAATCTAATATTTACATTGTACCTTACAATTGTTTCTCTAAGTATCTAAATAATTACTCGAACATATAGGTAGCCGTAGCCATAATAGTATTATCACTTTATCAGTGAATTTTATATATTTAGTCATACTTTGTTATTAAGGAATTCATTTGTATTATAAAAACAGTGTTCTATCTAGGAGCCATTTTCTTAGGGCTCGGTTGAATTCTCTGCCCTCTAGTGTTCTTAAGTATGTGTGCTGGTAATCTATTGTAAATACTGATACACATATTGTAGGCATTTCTTTTGTAGATGTCAGTTTCACAGCGTGGTTTAAACAAGAGATCTCTATATTGCGATCTTGCATTTCCAGAACACATTTCAGATCTTTTGATAAAGTATCTTGGAAATCTTTTGACAAAGGTACAAATCTTAAATATGTACATGCATGGCAATGGTAGAATGTTGAGTTGTTTAAATATAGGTTTACAGCTACTCCTTATACAAGCGTTTGCTATTACACGTACACATTTCTTTTGGAGCTTGAATACCCTTTCAACATCAACCGAGTTGCCCCAAATGATAAGACCATAACTAAGTATAGATGACACATGACCATGGTAGGCCGTGAGAGCTGCTTCGTAGGAAGCACACTGCCTAAGTTTCCTTAAAGCGAATATAAAACGGTCCAGCCTTGAACATATCGAGCTAATGTGATCCTTCCAATTTAAAAATGAATCTATATTTATACCCAAGAATTTAGTGATTTTGGTTTCCTGTAATTCAGTGTTGTTAATATTGATATTTAATTTTGGTCTATTTGTTCTATATGAGTGAAATTGCATGTACTGTGTTTTATTCAGATTTAATAGAAGATTGTTATTGATAATCCAATTATTCATGTCAGCTAAGGCTTCGTTTATGTCAGACTCATATGTATTTTGATCTTTCCCCTTAATTATGATAGTTGTGTCATCTGCAAATAGTATGGTTTTAGGCTTCATAGCGTTCAGAAGATCATTAATAAATATAAGGAATAATAATGGGCCTAGATTACACCCTTGAGGTACTCCTGAAATAATAGCACGAAGTGGCAATCTATATATAATTTTGTGGATTTGGCTTTCAACTTCTATAAATTTTGATATTTCTGTGCATTGTTGTCTATTACCTAAATAAGATTTCAACCAATCGTTCGCCTGTCCTCTGATTCCACATGCATCTAACTTTCTGAGAAGCTTCATGTGGTCAACCAGATCAAACGCCTTGGTCATATCAAGGAATACCGACATAACCGTTATTTTTTTGTTAATGGATTCAGTCAAATATTTAATTAACTCAAAACAAGCCAGTTCAGTGTTAAGACCTTTTTGAAACCCATATTGGTCCGGATGCAATATATTATGCTTTATTAAGAAGTTATCTAATCTAACACAGAATGCTTTCTCAATTACCTTCGATAGGATTGGGACAATAGTAATTGGTCTGTAGTTACCAGGGTTGTCGCGATCGCCTTTTTTGAATATTGGTTTCACAATAGATACCTTTAGTTGTTGCGGAAAATACCCTTGACTAAATGACAGATTTATTACATGAGCTCAGGGTTGCTTAAAAACAATGCAGTTACCTTTATTAATTCTGTTGATATATCATCAATGCCAGAAGTTTTACTGTTGCTCAGTGACATAATAAGTTTATACACCTCATTGTTATCTGTTGGCATCAAAAACATTGTGAATGGGTTTTTTTTAATATTATGCTTTGGCTTACCGTTACTAGTGTTTCTATTAGTATTATTTAATTCAATAAAATAATTATTAAGTGTAGTACAAATATCATCAGGATCACTGTATATATTGTCATTACTTTTCAAATATTGTATATCAGTTAAGTGTTCGGTATTCCCTGTCAAAGAAGCTGTTATATTCCAAGTCGCCTTGTTCTTACTAAAGGATATATATTTATTGTTATTAATTTGTTGAGATTTATGTATACACTTTCTAAGTAGCTTAGTGTATCTTTTAAAAGCATTTTTACTAAAGTTCAGGTTATCTTTACAATTTCTACTATCAAAAAGCATTTGACGTTTGACCTGACATGATTTGCGAATTCCTTTTGATATCCACCTAACCTTTATATGTCCATTATTAACTTTGACTTTAATGATAGGGAAACATAAGTCATAAAACAGTTTCAGTAGGTCATAAAAAATGTTGAAGCTTTCCTGCGCATCATTCGAATTTAAAACATCACAAAAAGAAAGAGCCTTTATGCTATTATAAAACTTACGTACTTACATACATTATCACGACAATAGTCTCTCTTAAACTCAAACCAGGTTGAACAGGTTATTAATTTATTAATATTTAATAAGACGGATTGAGCATTGAGCCATATCATGATCCGATAGACAGAGTTTGGTGCATTCAGATTTTACACCATGCATATTACTTGCAATATGGTCAATGCAAGTGTTTATTCTAGTTGGTGTTTTTGTTTTTATATGCATCGCAATGTTGTGGCTTCTCAATATACTAACTAAATCCTTTGTTACCAAGTTTTCTTTCAGGGTATCTATGTTCCAGTCACCACAAACAACGATTCTTTTCTTTTTATACTTTAAGGCTAAGTATTCAAATAAGTTTTCAAGCTTGTGAAAAAAGAAAGCGAGATGCGATCGTGTTTGTTGTGGTATCCTATAGATTGTGATTATTATTAAGTTGATACTAGTAATTTCGGTACCACAACATTCAAAATAATAGTCTGACGCTAACTTAGACATAATTTCAACTGACTTAATTTCTAAAGACTTTCTAACTAATATTGCTGTGCCACCTCTATTGTTCTCTCTACAGTATGATGATGCTAATTTAAAATTATTTAATATTATGTTACTTTCACAACCTCTTTGAACGAATGTTTCACTAAAGCAAAGTACATCAATATTTTGGTAATCATTTTGGAAGTCTTTTAAGGTAACTTCCAACATATCTAATTTATTTAAGAGACCACATATATTCTGATGTAAGATCATAAATTTAGGGAAGGGCCGTTCAGGCCCATGATGCTTACTAAAAGTGAATTCATTATTCACGAAAACAGTTTTCATCAGGATTTTTTTTATTCGTCGTTTCCAACTTGGTGTAGTAGTCGTTCATAGTTTTTTGCGTACCCTCACGTCCCTTCTTCGAACTGACTTGACTGGTTTTTTTTGATGATGTAAAGTAGTCTGCAATAGAAGAATGTAGTAGTAAAGAAGTTTTCAAAAAAGACTAAAAGAAACACTTTTAGATAGTATAGATGAATAATGTAATATAATAATAATATATATCTATTAGTTATAAGGTATTGGCATGAATATCCACTTCAACTCACGAAGCTGACCTACTCAGTGAAATATAACACTCCTAGGCTCTTTATAATATAGGTCAAGGTCATTGCCTTCGTGGGATGAAGAGGGTAGATACTCAGAGGTTCTGCTGCACCTTAAATAGTGTTAAATAGTGTTTAAATGTGCACGCATTCTTGCATGAACATAAGTAGATTAGTAGTAATATTAGATAAGAAGTTTAAGTGTCACATCAGTAGGTATAACAAACACCGTTTTATTTGTGAGCGCACTATTCGCCAACAAACTGATCACAGTTTGGCGAAATTTGTTGTATACCTACCACATAAGTAAATTTTTGAGATAATAAATAAAAAAAAAAAAAAAAAAATAGTTTTCTGTGAGCAGTTCGTCCTTTTTCCAGCATATTGTGTGTTGGAGGCCATAAATAGGCCTAGATGATGTACTATATTAGTAATTCCAATATGATTGAGCTTTCCTGTTCGGTTTCAGAACATATCAAGTGATAGGTCGAGGTTCGTATCAAAGGAGTAGTGCTTTTTGTGGAACAGGATGTCGCCACACAGCAGGGTGTTGAACGACTCTACTACTGAATTATAAATAAGCATGCCACAAATATACGTGGGACATGTTACAATTATATTAGTATGGACGATGGGGTTCAAAGTTTCTGCAATATATTGCACTAAGTCTGGACAGTCCATCTCTACTTGCTGTATGTCCCCTTCATCGATAAAGATTACACACCAATCGCTTAGTGTAAAATTCATCAATTTTTTCTCTATTCGGTGAAGCTTTTCTTTTATTCCTCCGCCGGGTGTTACAAAATGACAGCAGTCGACATTTTTTAGGGAGTTATGATTTTCTACGATTTTGGAGATTTTATTCGTAGTGTTACTGCTCAAAAGTAAAAGTTTGCTCTTGGGGGATCCGGCATGTTTTCTGACATGACCGCGATTTCTTTGGTAGTTGTGTTTGTTGGGATCGCTAGCAGGAGCTGCGTTGTTCTCAGCTGGAGTCTTGTTTTGTCTTTCGGCCGTAAATTTCGCTGGTTCGCCGGTTGCATCCTTCATAGTAGGTGGATGCAATCCTGAGATCGAGTTTCGCTGCTTCTCTATTGTGTAGCTGGATTGTTCCTCAATTCTCTTACGCAGTGAATCCAGCTCCATTTTTAAATTATTATTGTCTTCCTGCAAAGTTTTGATGTGTTTGTTCACTGTATGAATGTTTTGTTTTATTTGCGTTTGCTCCTCGAATATATTTGCCGTACTATGGTCAACGTCAGACTTTAGACTATTTATGTTGTTGTTTATTTCCTTTAATAATATTTCTTTAATATTTTCAGTGATTGACCTAGTCAGGCTATCTTTCATTGCTCCTATCTCCATTTTTATTAGTTGCCTGAAACTAGCAAACGTGATCGTAATCGTGTTGATTATTTGCAGAGCATTTTCGTTTTGCGAGTTGAGCGGCTGAGTAATTGCAGTAGTTGGACCCTCCGAGTCGGTACCTCCTAAATCAGGTAAGTTAATTTCGTCGCAAGACATGTCTGTGACTTCTAAATTTTTCATTTGTTTCCTTAAACCCATTGGAGATGCAGATGTATTGTCGTCTCGGAGTCGGATTCGGAGAGGAGATTCGGAGTCGGATTGGAACCATACAAACTAATTACAGACATAGATATACCTCATGTCATTGTATATACAAAGTTTCGTCACTATCCAACTCGTAGTTTTAAAATGAGAGCGTAACTACGTTTGTATGGGAAGGTGAAATTCGGCGCCATTACCGAGGCATTGGAACAAACTCCATGTAGGATTAACCAGTGCAGTGCATATGCATATAATCTTTGTGTATTTTTTGTGTATTCTCTGTATTTGAATCTTTACGTGTTTTAGTTTTAATTACCCTAACCCTAGTCTGTAAGTATAAATACTTAACAAATTATGGATCAGATGGTCTGAAAATAAATTGATTGATTGATTTATTGATAAAGCGCATAACCTCACCTGTCACCTCATTCTGAACATCGTTCATTCGCTCACTCACCTCACCTCACCCGTCACGCCTAACGGGACTAGACCTAGAATCGCGGCTACAAGATATATTTGTGGGTGAGGTTAAAACAAGTAACAGAACCTCAGGACAGCTATGGTATATGGGTGCGTCCCACGAGATATAACAACAAAATATATAATTTCATATTAATAACGTTCACAAGATATAATGAACGTTAGCTATAACAACAATACCAATACTTTTATAAGGAATAACGGTCAGTTGCCATAATAATCATATTATATAACATTTTTTTCTATAAGACTCAAATTGACTAATTTCATTTAGTATAACATACATAACGTATAACGATCAAACCATATAATATCTTTTCGTATAACAAACATAACGTATACACATCATACGTATATATATTTTCGTATAAGGATTATAATACGGAAAATTAAGCGGAACGGAAGCGGAGCCCATATCAAAGGGGGCTCGGGGGGCAAAGTAAAAAACAACTAATACTCTTATAAATGGTATTACTTGTAGGTTAGGTTAGGGTTGCCTTGTGTCCCTTAGAGCGGAATTAGACACCCCGCGAAGCGGGGTGGCGTCGACACGCTGGCGATTGGGTAAGGTTAGGTTAAAATAATTGACGTGTTTGATCTCAAAATAAATTTGATTTCAATCTTACAAACGGTATTGTTTTTTTTTCAAACTCAAGTTGAGGCTATCGCTCTAAGAAATTCACATATTTTCTTCATACGGCATTGCTATTAAAATGACTGAAGCCAATTATACTATACGAGCGGTAACCTATCGCAATCACTAAAATTTATTGACCGAATATCGTTTGTCTGAAAACCTTTCGTATTATTATGAGTTCTCCGGATATACAATTCATTACTTTTTTCATTTACTATTTGATGTTATCCAAATGTTTCAGTTGTCCGAAAAACTTTTACCGCTACAGTCATTTGGGCTTTGGCTTGTTACAACTTTTGTTTCACAGCCAATTTTTTACTTATCTATCATTACTTTCCGCATTTCATACGTTTAGCCAAATGTTGATTTTGCGAGAAATTCAAAAGTAGTTTTACTGAGACTCTAAGGCAGGTCGGTGTAGGTACGACGACGAGCGAAGTGAGGAGGAGTGTCAGGTGAACTGCGACCCTACAGCGTGCGAGCAGAGCGAGCATAGCGAGTGTGCCGCGGTAGCGGCCACCGAAGCGCCAGAACCGAACACTTTTTTACTACCTAATGCTTACATATGTACTGTATAAGTATGGGTCAGGTCGGAAGAAAAAGAAATAACTTGAAACGCCGCCATTTCATGATATGCCTAAAAGTTGGCCAGGCTTATCACGATGTGCCTGATATACAATTCGGCAGATCGATGAAAAAAAAGGATTCATCGATATTCCTAGCTCTATACCTGGCACATCGAAAAGTAGTTTCTTTCTTGGCCACTGGTGGCGCTGCGTATGCGATGGCGGCCGTATTTGTTGGGAGCCAATAATCAGGGCGGACAAAAATGGCTTGTCATAAGCGAACTCTGTCTTAGGTCGGTTAGGTTAGGGTTCACTTGTGCCCCTCAGACCAGAAATAGACACCCCGCGCAGCGGGGTGGCGTCGACTCGCTGGAGATTATCAGTCCGCACTCCTTTTTTTTTCATTTACGTATGCGATATGCCTCGGAATTTCGTGATCTGGCGAATTTTACAATCGCCCGCCGACATATGCATTATTTACCACAAATACAGCTTTAGGAGGATAACCTCAGTTTAATGTTAAACTTTTTGCTAATGTTTTTAATATTGAAAATGCATAAGGTAACAACCATTTTCATAAACAAACATGAATTAGTAACACATGTGTGCTCCGTATAAACAATAATATTATGTCAAATATAATAAAGCCGATTTGATAAAATACGAACAGATTATCAACCGAATCGTTACGTCGGTATAACGATATTGCGGGTATAGCCATAATTGGGAATCATGGATTTGTCAAACAATTACAAAAGCTAAACCATAAAATGACCAGCCGTAAACGTCGCGAACTAAAGTGTCGGACTAACGAAAAAAAAGGCAAACGAAGTTTGTCGAATAGTAAATGCCGAAATGAAAATAGGACAAAAAAATTTAGTGATTCAGATAGGTAACCTATACGAGCATTATACATTTTGATGTTAGATAAATTGAACAATATATGTTATAAACCTTAGGTGTTATGAATATTATACGCTTTAATCGATATATCAATTGATATTATTTCTAAAGTACGTTATACTTTACGAGATTATATGTTTTGACATTATATCTTTCGTTCGTTATGTGCAATGAACGTTATACTAAACAAAGTTATATAGAGTGAGCGTATATATTATGACCCTTATATGATAAGTTGTTATACCTCGTATTACTTACCCATGGTATATAGGTAGCTTGATGACGCTGCCCCTGTCTGCCTGTTAAAAAAAAAGCTGAGTATTTACCACGACGAATACAGGCTGTTTCCTGTAACAGGAGCAATAAATTAAAAGGTAGCTTCCTTAAAGCATCTGTAGTAACACCTTGTGTCCATTTTTTTAATTCGGAGTAATGTTTATCTAAAGTCATGACCTTCAAGTAATGTATCTTGGCACCACGAGATCATAGCACAGCAGTCAATGCAGATTTTGAGGTAACATCATGCATCATGCATCATTTTTGTTTTTAAAAGATATTTTTGTGATATTTTTTTTTATCTTTTCAGTGTTTTTTAAATAAAAATAACTACCTGTGTCACCCCAGAAGGGTAAAAAATACACGTGAACTTAGTTTAAAGAAAAAAAAAGTTTTTATTTTCAATTAAAATTACCTGGAAATAAGTGCTCACACGCCCAATAATCTACCGTTTAATTTATTGCTCCTGTTACAGGAAACACCCTGTATATGTACCTATTAGCTAAAGCGGGATCTCAACTAGCGTCGCTTTAAACCTTTCTACACTGCGCTCCTTTTAAACCCAGTTCTACGAGGCGCACGGGCGGCACGCGGACTTGTACCGCCGACCACCCACATAACGGAAAAGCTGTTTTTAGGGTTCCGTACCCAAAGGGTAAAACGGGACCTTAACGGGACAAAGACTTCGCTGTCTGTCCTTCCGTTTGTCCGTCCGTCTGACCGTCCGTCTGTTACCAGGCTATCAAGAGCGGCGATAGCTAGATAGTTGAAATTTTCACAAATTGTATATCTGTTTATTAAATAAATATTTAGGGGGCTCCCAACACTAATACAACAAACGTGTTTTTTTGGCCGTTTTTATAGATAATGGTACGGAACCCTTCGTGCACGAGGTGGACTCGCACTTGGCCGTTTTTTTCTATTCCGTGGACTACCCCGACTTGCGCTTATAAGTTCAGTATCGGCGCGTGCCTGTGTGACTGCGTCACATCGAACGTTTATACTTTGAAAGGCAAAAGGCAAAGTGTTTTATTTGTTAAACATAGGTGAAGGCTGCATAGAAACAGAGATGTTATTTTTTTTTATGTTACACTATTTTTTGCCGATTGGCGTACAAAAACATTGGCTGAATTATCTACTCATTAATTACATTACAACATTTGATTTGATTATTAATGAAGCATTGCAAATTATATTAAGATGTATTTAAAATATAATGTCAAAAATAAATAGTCAAATTAAAAAATAACAATACTTAACGATATATTACTTAATCAGAAATTATTACGTACCTACAATTGAATTCATCATTTAAATCAGGGGGTTTTCAAAGTGGGGGTGGTACCACATTGTAAGGGGGGCGCCGGGCCGCGGGAAATCCTTTCGCAAAAACTAGTGCCTGGCCGATCCTTGGGATTAGGTACTCAGCTGACCCTAGACTCCTAAGAGCCGTGGCGCTAACGGCAACGCTAGGAAGATGATGATGATTTGGCTAGCTAACCCATTCACTTCCGTTTCCTTGCGTCGAAGCGAAGGGGGGCGTGGGAACTTCATTTTAGGCAGCAGGGGGGCGTTCCTAAAAAAAGTTTGGGAACCCCTGATTTAAATAATCTAAAATAGAGTAATAGCACTTATTTGTGAGTAAAGTTAACAATTTATGCCTGACAGAAGAGTGACATTGGTAACAATTTAAATGTTGTTGGTAATTTATTATAAATCCTTGCTCTTACGCATTAAAGCGGTGTTTGCTGGAGCTGTGCATAAATCCTCCCTATGTCTTTGCCGCAAACGGTTGCTGGTAAAGCTAGTTTTTTTAAATAGCAGTGGACTATTTTTGACAAACATAACTACTTCGAAAATATACAGAGGAGGCATTGTCAAGATGTTCAAATCTCCAAAATGTGATACACAACTGTCCATTCGCTGAAGGCCACGCATTGCTCCAATGCACCTTTTTTGAGCTTTGAACACCGCTTCCTTGTTTAAACCTACGGATTAGTTTTACTACTCATAGCCACATATCTTCTGTATATTTACGTAGGGTACACACAGTGACTTCATTTGATTATCACACAGAGACACTACGCACCCGTCATTGTTTGTTATCACTTTCGCAGGCGGTATTTACACTATTACAGTGAGTATCTGTGTGGTCAAAGTCTGCTTCCTGCGTTCTCAGGGACCTTTTAAATGTGGTTGGGGTATTATGCCATGGATTATAACCCGACCGAAGTCCCGTTGAGAGTTGTTTGGATTTTTATATTTATGCCAACTGATTAACCCTTTGACCGCATTTACTTTCGTGTCAGAATGTGACGTCCTTGAAAGCTAAAGAGCGAATAAGAAACTTATCTGACAGTAAGAAAATTGTTTTGACAGTGTCCGCCACAACCACTTTAAAGGTTGTTGGCGTGGTGGGCACGACAGCACTCGACCACTTTAGTGGCTCTCGGCGTTCAAAGGGTTAAGAAACTTCTATAGCGCGATGCAGAACACGTCAGATTCAACAGCTGACAGGCGTGACGCCACATCAGCCCCCCTTCGAGACAGGGGTCAGCGACGATGTATGCAGAGTGCAGCTTGCCAGTGCTCAGAGCCAGCGTGGCGAGCGAGCGCTCAGAGCCAGGGTGGCGAGCAAGTAGAGGGAGAGAGAGCGAGAGTCTGGCTTGCTGAGAGAGTTGGGCGTCAGTCGGGATCTTCAGAGTTGCGCTTATATCCATAGTCGGAGGTCACCAATGTAGAAGACGTGGCAATAGAGAGATCTCTCAGGGACCGAAGTCCCGTTGAGAGTTGTTTGGATTTTATATTTATTAAGAAACTTCTATAGCGCGATGCACAACACGTCAGATTCGACAGCTGACAGGCGTGACGCCACATCAGCCCCCCTTCGAGACAGGGGTCAGCGACGATGTATACAGAGTGCAGCTTGCCAGCAGTGCTCAGAGCCAGCGTGGCGAGCGAGCGCTCAGAGCCAGGGTGGCGAGCAAGTAGAGGGAGAGAGAGAGAGAGAGAGAGAGAGTCTGGTTTGCTGAGAGAGTTGGGCGTCAGTCGAGATCTTCAGAGTTGCGCTTATATCCATTGTCGGAGGTCACCAATGTAGAAGACGTGGCAATAGAGAGATCTCTCAGGGACCGAAGTCCCGTTGAGAGTTGTTTGGATTTTATATTTATTAAGAAACTTCTATAGCGCGATGCACAACACGTCAGATTCGACAGCTGACAGGCGTGACGCCACATCAGCCCCCCTTCGAGACAGGGGTCAGCGACGATGTATACAGAGTGCAGCTTGCCAGCAGTGCTCAGAGCCAGCGTGGCGAGCGAGCGCTCAGAGCCAGGGTGGCGAGCAAGTAGAGGGAGAGAGAGAGAGAGAGAGAGAGTCTGGTTTGCTGAGAGAGTTGGGCGTCAGTCGAGATCTTCAGAGTTGCGCTTATATCCATTGTCGGAGGTCACCAATGTAGAAGACGTGGCAATAGAGAGATCTCTCAGGGACCGAAGTCCCGTTGAGAGTTGTTTGGATTTTATATTTATCAAGAAACTTCTATAGCGCGATGCACAACACGTCAGATTCGACAGCTGACAGGCGTGACGCCACATCAGCCCCCCTTCGAGACAGGGGTCAGCGACGATGTATACAGAGTGCAGCTTGCCAGCAGTGCTCAGAGCCAGCGTGGCGAGCGAGCACTCAGAGCCAGGGTGGCGAGCAAGTAGAGGGAGAGAGAGAGAGAGAGAGAGAGTCTGGCTTGCTGAGAGAGTTGGGCGTCAGTCGAGATCTTCAGAGTTGCGCTTATATCCATTGTCGGAGGTCACCAATGTAGAAGACGTGGCAATAGAGAGATCTCTCAGGGACCGAAGTCCCGTTGAGAGTTGTTTGGATTTTTATATTTATGCCAACTGATTAAGAAACTTCTATAGCGCGATGCAGAACACGTCAGATTCAACAGCTGACAGGCGTGAGGTCACATAACATTTACGAGTACATTCTTCATCGTGAAAAGGAAACCGGGCTAATCCCGATCAGGTCTAGTTTTACCTCTGGGTTGGAAGGTCAGATGGCGGTCGCTTTCGTATGTAGAACTAGTTCCTACGCCAAATCTTGGAATTAGGTGTCAAAGCAGACCCCGGGCCCCGTTTAGGGCACAACCGGGAACTCTTGAATGACGATAGTTCTTCTTCTTTCTCGTGTGAAGGAGTAAAAACAAACTTACTTAAACTAAATTTTGCCACCTATCGCTCGGGGTGTAGCGTTCATAATCATAAGGTCTTCCGCAGTGCACGAAATGGTATTAAAGGCCGAAACGCACTGGCAGCGGTAGCGGAGCGGTGCGGTGCGGCGCGTAGGCGGTACCGGTTGTAATGCTCGAACTAACACAAAAGGGTCCGCACAGAATACCGCGCCGCGCCGCGCCGCTCTGTGCGGATCCTTTCATATTAGCTCGAACATTACAACCGGTACCGCCTCCGCACCGCGCCGTGCCTCTCCGCCACCGCTGTCTGTGCGTTTGGGCCTTTAAGCATCGTTAATAATTACTTAGGCCGTGGTTTTTCTGGCCCGTCACACGCGACCGGCGGCGTCTGGACGTGCGTCGCACGCTGTGCCACACGCCGTCGGTCGCGGGTGCGTGGGTTTTCTGGCCCCGGCCACCCGTCGTCGGAGAAGGAGCTCAGTCGCATTGTGCCCGCTTTGAGAATTGGTGCGCTGTGCTTTAAATGAAATGAATAGAAAAATACTAACATTTTTATTGTTAGAAGAAGAAGAAGACGATGAAATTTTATGCAACATTTTGAGCTATTTGTAAGCATTTAAAACCATTATATTTACCACAAGTGACAGAAGAACTTTTGAAAAATGTTGCAAGTAACTTTTTAGCTAAATGGAATTTTCCTAACTGTTGCAGTGCCTTGGACGGAAAGCACTGCCGTGTGCAATGTCCGGCAAACAGGGGATCGTTATTTTATAACTATAAACATTGTTTTTCTGTCGTGTTAATGGCCTTAGTGGATGCAGACTGCAAATTTATATGCGTCGATATTGGATCTTATGGAAAAGAGTGAGACAGTGGTATATTTTCAAAATCGGTACTAGGAAAGCAGATCGAATATGGTGGATTTCCTTTTCCTGGTGACGCAAGATTACCAGGTTCAGATATTTATTTTCCACACTTTGTTATAGGAGACGGGGGCTTCAAGTTATTGCCTAGACTTGTGAAGCCATATTCTAATGCCCAAAGTCAAGTAGATATTTTTAAACGACAATACAATTACAGGCTTAGTCGTGCACGAAGAACTGTGGAAAGTGCGTTTGGTATATTATCTAATGTTTTCCGAGTGTTTCATACACCTATCTTACTCAAAAACACAGACACAGTAGACTACTTAATTCTGGCAAGTTGCTGTCTTCATAACATGCTAATGGAAAATAAAAGCAATGAAAACCCCACAAACTCTAATACCAGCAACAATAACACGAATCAAAGCAATTTGACGGCACTTCGACGGACTGGTGGTGTAGGTGGAGTCGCAGGAATACATTTAAGAAATGAGTTGAAAGACTATATATGTTCACCTCAAGGGTCAGTGACATGGCAATTAAATATGGTGTAATTATAGGTACTAAGAATGTAAAATTGTAAATAAACACAAACCTGGAATTTTCATTGTTTCACTAATATTTTCCCATGTTCTGTGCTTTAAATTGTTATTTTTATAATCTTTGTCAGACGCGTCGAACAATATAGGATTACAACGTATTAGATTTATTAATATTCATCGTTGTCTTTATTGAAATAAGACATTTTCAATATCAAGACGCCACCCGCCGTCAATTGTTTTTTTTTTGACATGACGCACGAAGATTTTTGAAGATATTTTTATATGTGTATGTAGTGGGCATTGAGTGACTTGTTACGATATTTTTTTTGTAGGTGTACCTCCGCGCAAAGTGTCATAAAAAATTAAAACAAAAATAAAACTAGTTATTTTTTAAGGTCGTTTAAGGACATGATGTTGGTTGAATAAATTTGGTAGCCAATTCTATTTTTATTCATGATGATTTTGTTTGGTTGGGTCAATTTTCAAACGAGCTGATTTTGCTGTCCCACGGCCATAATTTCAAGTCAGATTAACATGGAGTATTGATTCATATATATTTGTATTCCGTATGTTATAAAGTACTTAAAATATATATAACAATATCTTAAATATTCACTGATTCTGAAAAAAAATGTATTTGAAATCGTAAAACAGCGAAATCTACCGCTTTTTTGCGTGTCCCACTTGCGGTTTTGCTCTAACAAGAATTCATAACTATGGATTACGGCAACGTATAAATAAACAACTTGTAATGTTACAAAGAAGATTTATTAGCGTATTCATTAATATATCTTGCAAATTTAATGCGTGAATAATTAAAACCTGTGAAGTATTTTTGTAGTTGTCCCACCTGCGACCCATTTAGTAGGACTCAAGCGATTCAAAACAAAATCTAAGTGATTTTTAATATTTTGAAATATAATCACAGAATAAGTAATAGTACAATATAACGACCATCATAAACCATAAACCGGAGATACTATATCGAAATAGTGGGTTTTTTTATTGTAGTTATTTAAGCTGTTTCAACAATTGTATGGCAAAATCGACATTTTGATGGCACTCGTCGACATTTATATGGCAGAATCGACATTTGTATGGCATTATATCGACTTTTGTATAGCGCTGTCGACATTTGTATGGCGCTGACGACATTGGTATGGCATGGTGATTTTAAAGCATCAATATCTAGCTAACCATTAGAAGCGCAGTGGTGCCTCATGCACCATATTTTTTCTTTTTAAAAACCCTACCTCTCGCTGTCGGTATGAATCTAATATTCCAAAAAATAAAAAAAACCATACAAATGTCGTAAAAACGTATTGTTCAAAAATTGACCCGGTTACTCTATCTTGAACAGTTTACCTAATATGACACTTTAAATGGCACCCTGTATTTTTTATACTATCTTAAATTACTCGAAAACAAAAGAAGACCGAGGACTGATATTAAGCATGGAGTGTTCTTAGGACCTGCCAGTACACCACCAGAAAGAATCACCAAATCCCTCGTCGGGGGCCACTCTCGTTAGCTTAGCCTGCTAGACCCTTTGAATTAACTGTTATTGAAAATAGAATACTTACAGTTTGTTTTGTTTTAGAATCGAACGAAATAAAAAAACAAATGCGACTAGAGGTGTACTTAGTTTATATAAAATGTTCTCCGTTTTTTGTGGTGTTTACTCATTCTGTAACAAAAAAAATTTCATATAAAAAAAGATATCTAATGGGATTTTCGTCACTAGGCATTATTCTTTGCTACTTTCTTTTGGAGTAATAATAATTTTCGAGTCTACACCCGTCGCAGGCCCCCCACAGCACCCCAGCTACGCCCCTGTACGTGGCGCCGACCTCAGCACCTGACCAAAACACACATCTTACAAATGAACCACATGCATGCACAACAAACGGTGATCCCTTGTTTTACAGACAGAAATTTCATAGAATTTTGTTTCGCAAAATGTTTCATATAATATTTAGTTGTTGTATTTTTAGTTCGAATATTATTCTTTCAACTTCCATTTACTTGAACGAAACATATTTCTCATAAGTACCATTCAATGATTTTTTTTCCTTTTTTTTATCTAACAGACTCATCAAACAGTAGAATTATCTTAGGTATATTTTTGTTTCGCAGACAGAAATTTCATATAAATTCGTTTCACAGAAAGTACTTTAATATAATATTTGGTTCTTGTATTTTTATTTCGGATATTGTTGTTTCACCGCCTCTTTACTTGAATGAAACATATTTCTCAGGCACACGATTCAATAATTTTAAAAACTAACTTGTTCATTTATCAACTTCATCAATTAAGAAGTAGAATTATGTTCTAATTAACATTGTCATTGATACAATCATTTCCAGTTTTCAATCAGTTTAGGCCTTAATTTTCTACCTATTCTACTCTAAGGCAGGTCCGTGTAGGTACGACGACGAGCGAAGCGAGGAGAAGTGTTATGTTGAACCGCGACCTTACAGCGCGCGAGCCGAGCGAGCGAAGCGAGCGTGCCGCGGCAGCGGCCGGCGAAGCGCCAGAACCGACAGTTTTCAATAATTATTTAATTACTTACTCTACACAAAACGTTGCTTAAAAATAGCGATGGTGAGTTAAACAGAATTCATAGTAGGTAGCTTTAAAAACATAGGTACCACTCAATAAAATGTTTTACTTATTAATTGCGTTAATATGAATACTAAACGGATAAATATCGTAATATGATTTGAAATTCTATAATATGAATATCGCAATATAAAATTTTCTTTAATTTGCTGTAATTAAAATTTCTGCATAGGTAGTTACTATTCTGCGAATTGAAGATTCGATGAAACGATAATCTGGGAACTCTGTTGATGCGGAAAAAAAATCTATAAAACTATTTTCTAGGCAATAAGTTTTGCGGAAACTGAATACCTAATATATTAAAAATATGTGATTTGAAATTCTGTGAACAGAAATATCGATGAAATGAAATTTCTTTGCAACAAAAATCTAAGGTTAAAAATTCTACAGAGCAATTAGTCAGCGAAATGATTGTTCTATGAAATGATAATATGAGAATCAATTTATGTGAAACGAAATTCTATAAAAATGTAGTCTATTGAAATAACGTACAACCACAACAAACATTGTTCGCTCGGGAATGTTATTGAGGAAGCCGTCTTTATCCTTTAAAACAAGCGGGTAGAAACGCATTTTATCCACCAGTGGGGAAAGTAATTTGACCTTGGAGCGTCGTGACCATTTGTTATCGGTTTTTTGGCGGCGCGGCAAAGGAGCGTCAGTGTTTTGTTCGCGCGCAACTGGGGACGCTTTGATTTCAGCTGGCTCGCGCGGACGGTCGTGTTTTTATGAGCTGTTTTTTTGCATGTGGCAACTTCCTCGCTACAGTACCTAAGATGAAAAGCTTCGTGTTACACACGGGTGCAAATCTGCAAATGTAGTTAATACGCGTGTGCTGATACCTCGCGGATAAACTACAACTTTGCACCCTCGTATAACAAATAACTATTTCAAGAATCTGCATTTTTTTGAACACCTACGTACACTCGTTCTGAAGAAACGACTTACCAGATTTACCACCGATCGCAGCGCCCCCGGTGGTGGTAATCAGTAATTAGTAATCAGTCATTTATTCGCTTAAACATGCTGCCGGTCTAACTAAATCGCGTTCTTCGATTCGTCGGATGTTTTTTGCGACCCATGTCTGAAAATAACACAATTTAAAAATTCCGGAAACAATGCGGCTCGGTTCAAGACGCTACAAAGTTACTGGCAAGTAAAAGACCATTCATTCGATCACAGTAGGTATACTTACAACCGAATTCGCATCGGTCTATACTTCCATGGCCAAATCGCCGTCATAAGTTCATAACATAACACCTAACGGGCTGCCCGAGTTTCTTTTTAGCGATTTGCAGTGCTTTTCGAAGATACGAGTAAAAATTTTAAGAAGTCTTAACTGTTAAAATGAAAGCGCCTTATTTGACGCCATCAGAATGCTGGCGAGTTTAATCTAGAATAATTATTAGAACAATGTAGAGCTGGTTATAAATGTGAGAAGCAATTTATTAAAAGTTAAATTTGAACATATGGTCTCATCTGGGATTTATTTTTAGTTGCGATTCATGCCACCATTCAAGCATTGACTTTTATTTTCTTTGTAAAGATGATATTAAACGAGTCGCATCTTCCATACAAAAAGGGTACCTAGGTAAATTCGGGGCTCGGCTCTCAACACCAAAATTCAGCCTATAAACCTCAGAGCCAAGCCACGCAAGCCTCAGATTATATAATAGTTCTACGAACACTCAGGTCTGAATGAAAATGCTTACACCTAATTATAATTACTGCTTTTCGTGCCTACGAAATTTAACAATGGAACGCGCGGGTCGTTGCCCGCACGCGCCGGCCAATCGACGGGGTTGACACCGCTTAGAAATGAATTTATAATTGATAGTTGAGTGAAATAAACCCAAGCTGTGGCAACACTGCCTGTCGATATCGCGGGCCTTCCCCTACCTAAGTATATAGTACCTATTCTTATGCTTATCTCTGAGCCCGGCATCCGCACTCTATTGTGACATGTAAATGTACTTAATTCCTTAAACATATTAATATATAATATCTTATCGTTATAAAGTGGAATAATATCATTTCCGAGAAGTCAAGTTGTTTGTTTTGGTTCATATAGTAGGTATAGGTACTTATGTTGTCCAACTACTACCTAAACGTAATGCTGGATATTTGCAGAAGTTCAATTACTGAATGAGGTATGTATTGCGAAGCTATACTAATATTACTAGTGGCTCTGTGGACTCGCAAGCCTGTTTTTAGGGTTCCGTAGTCAACAAGGTAGGTACCCTTATAGTTACACCATGTCCGTCGTCTGTCCGTCCGTCTTCGTATTAGCTCAGTAACCATTACTACTAGAAAACTGTAACTCGGCATGGGTATACAATTCAATCACGCCGACAAAACAGAAGAATAAAATCATAAGTTTTTTTTTGGGTACCTCCTCTACACCTAAAGTGGGGAAGTAATTTTTTTCTCGTTAAACCCATAGTGTGGGTTATCGTTGGATAGCTTGTTCAAAAATATTATGGGTCTTCTTTTAACAAATTAGTGATTCGTTTGCGATATATTGGTCTTTAAAGCCCAAATTTTTGTGTGTAAATGGATGCTATACTCGGAGTGTGAAAAACATCGTGGCAGTAGTATTTATAATGAATACAATAAAAACTATCACGGCTAAGACATAACTAGTTACCGAGTAGGTAATTTTGTTTTTTAGTTGTGAATGAAAAATGAATCGGCAAAAAAACTATTTAATTATTGAAGCTGCTTACAAAATTTCACGAGAATCGGTTGAGTACCCACCGTTGAGTACCACACATCCGGACACACGAAATAATTTTTACCCCAAATCGTCGCTACGCTCGCTCGTCCAATAAAGAGATAAAGGTTAGGTACATGTTAGGTCAAGTTATGATTAAAATTTCATTATTATAATGAAATTGCACGATATCCTATCGCCCGATTCCCTCGACTGGGTGACGTCATACATCGCGCCACCAATCTGAAAACGATTCTTGTAACAAAGACACGGCAATGCATGCGAAAACGTACTTTAAAAACGAGGAATAAAGTACATATTTCACTGGCAGAATAAAATATAAACAGACGGTGGTGTGTGCGATTCAGCGTCAGGCCTCGAAGTCTGTCTGTACCTACCTACTTATTTAAATGGTGATAAAGATTAATTTTTGTTTTTAAGCAGTAACAAAAATTATAAATTTTAAATCAAAGGAAAAATAGGTGATAAGATTTGTAAAATTTCTTGTGCAACTGTAATACTATATGTTGTAAAAAAAACATTATCATATCAGCTTTGTTTTAAGAGGCCGCAGTAAGCTCGGCTGAATTTCACCTTCCCATACAAACGTAGTTACGCTCTCATTTTAAAACTATGTGTTGGATTGTAATGAAACTTTGCATATACAATGACATGAGGTATATCTATGTCTGTAATTAGTTTATATGGTTCCAATTTATAAAACAAAGTAAATACAGCAAAAACTAGTTTTGTATGAAAAACTTAAATTCGCTGTATTTTTTTTATTATGGTATCTGCAGCTACGTAAACTAATTTCAGACATAGATATACCCCATTTCATTGAACATGCGAAGTTTCGTTACAATCCAACACGTAGTTTTAAAATGAGAGCGTAACTACGTTTGTATGGAGAATCGAGCTTACTGCATTGCCGAAGACAATGACATCATTGGCCGAAGAGAGAAAATGTAGTAGCAGATCGCAGCAATCGGTGTACCTTCTCTGCCTACCCTTCCGAATACCGGGAGTAATTATATAATCCTACTAATAATATAAAATGTATAAATGCGACCCGTGTGGTGTCGGGTTAGAATTTCACCACCCCCTTTCTTCCCGTGGGTGTCGTAAAAGTCGACTAAGGGACCAGGGTTGAAGTGTGTTGTGGGCGATGGGCTAGCGACCTATCACTGCAATATCACATTTTGTCGATATTGTATACCCACATTTATGCTAAAAGTGGCGCTGGAACGCACGTTTCATGTGCGCAGGCTTTTGGGAATAAAGGCGTGAATGTATGTATGTATGTATGTATAAATGCGAAAGTTTGGATATTACTATGTACATTCAGAAAGTCCATTCTATACAAGTGATCGAATTTATGAAATCGGATCAGTGGTTTTGTAGCTCAAGTATCTACATACAAATACACTTACAATCTCACAAACTTTTCTTCTTCTAAATATATAAAAGAAGAAGTCCTGATCTACCATCAACGCACAGCCGAAACTACTAGGACTAGAAACTTGAAATTTACACCAGGACTTCCTTTTATGACGTAAGCAACGGATACGACGGGATTTTTGGAAATTCCATCCCTAAGGGTGTTAAATGGGGGTGCAAAGTTTGTATGGGGGAATAATTATTTTTTCAACTAGAGACTTGAAACTTTGTAGACAGATTACTTATTAAGATACAAAAAAAGCAATTTCAGCGTTTTAGAAAATTCCACCCCTAAAGAGGTTAAATAGGGGTGCAATGTTTGTATGGGGGAAACATTATTTTTTAAACTATGAACTTGAAACTTTGTAGAAAGATTACTCATTAGAAAACAAAAAAAGTGATTTCTGCGTTTAAGAAAATTCCACCCCTAAGGGGGTTAAATAGGGGTGCAATATTTGTATGGGGGAAACATTATTTTTTATACTAGAGTTTTGTAACTTTAGGTTATTTTTATAACGTGGGCTAGGGACAAGAAGGGATTTTGAAAATACCTCCCCAAAGGGGGTCGAATAGGGGTGCAAAGTTTGTATGGGGGAATCTTTTTTATGAGCTAGAGACTTGAAACTTTGTAGAAACATTACTTATTAAAATACAAAAAAAGTTATTTCTGCGTTTTAGAAAATTCCAACCCTTAAGAGGTTAAATAGGGGTGCAATGTTTGTATGAGGGAAACATTAATTTTTGAACTATGAACTTGAAGTTTTGTAGAAAGGTTACTCATTAGAATACAAAAAAGTGATTTCTGCATTTAAGAAAATTCCACCCCTAAGGGGGTTAAATAGGGGTGCAATATTTGTATGGGGGAAACATTATTCTTTATACTAGAGTTTTGTAACTTTAGGTTATTTTTATGACGTAGGCTAGGGACAAGAAAGGATTTTTGGAAATACCTCCCCTAAGGGGGTCGAATAGGGGTGCAGTTTGTATGGGGGAATCTTCTTTTTTTGAGCTAGAGACTTGAAACTTTGTAGAAAGATTACTAATTAGAATACAAAAAAAGCGATTTCTGCGTTAAAGAAAATTCTTCCCTTAAGAGGGTTAAATATGGGTGCAAAGTTTGTATGTAGGGAACTTTATTTTTTGAGCTAGAAACTTTGTAGAAACATTACTTATTAAAATACAAAAATGATATTTCTGCGTTTTAAAAAAATCTACCCCTAAGGGGTTAAATGATGGTGGAATATTTGTATGGGGGAAACATTATTTTGTAAACTATAGACTTAAAACTTTGTAGAAAGATTACTTATAAACATACAAAAAAAGTAATTTCAGCGTTTTAGAAAACTCTACCCATAAGAGGGTTAAATAGGGGTGCAAAGAGGTAACTTTATTTTTTTAAATAGAAACTTGAATTTTTGTAGAAAGATTACTTATTAGAATACAAAAAACAGCCGGCAGCGTTTTAGAAAATTCTACCTCGAAGGGGGTTAAATAGGGGTGCAAAGTTTGTATGAGGGAAACTTTTCCTTTTGAGCTAGAAACTTGAAACTTTGTAGAAAAATTACTTATTAAGGTTACGAGAAATTGAAAAAGCATTCAAAGCTCAAAAAAAATACAAAAGGGCATTAAGTGGTATTTCAGCTAGAGAGTCAAGTAAGCCTGTTTTCAAAAGGCTCAATATCCTCCCCTTGCCATGCATGTACATTATAATAAATAGATTTGCATGCCTACTTTTATAAGGTATGGACATTATTTACCATTTAGGTACCATACCATATTTATACGTACATAATTTTAAGCAAATAAACAAATTTCATTTCATTTCATAAGATACAAAAAGTAATTGCAGCGTTTTAGAAAACTCTACCCCTAAGGGGGTTAAATGGGGGTGCAATGTTTGTATGGGGGAAACATTATTTTTTAAACTAGAGACTTGAAACTTTGTAGAAAGTTAACTTATTAAAATACAAAAAAAGTTATTTCAGCGTTTAAGAAAATTCTATCACAATGGGGGTTAAAAAAGGTTGAAGGTTTTGTACGGGGAACACTGGATTTTTTAAAGAGATGTACTCTTCATTAACCTGTCTCCATTTCTCGATTTCCAGTGCTGATTTTAAGATTGTTTTAACAGCCTTACGATATTTAACTTTTTTTAAATCTGACTCATAATAACTAAGATCCCCATTTTCTATTAGCTCCAAATCCATGCGTCGCTCTATATCTTGCAGAGTCATTTTTGCCAAAGATTAAAATTAGATTAAAGCATCAGGTAACTGACGGAATAAGTATTAAGCATTCTGCAAACAATTCCCGTAATCTGATTGGAAAATCTTTAAAAATTCTTAACAATCGCATATCAGTGTCTGCCACTGTTTGAAATGTAATATGTCTAGACCATTTTAACTAAGAATAAAATTCACTTACCTATTTTATATCTTTGTCATCATCAAAAATCTACGCGGACGAAATCGCGGGCGGCCGCTAGTTATTATATAAATAAATAATTAGCTGCCCATTGCAACGAAAGCAGACAATGTATTTCCGTAGGGCAATCTCGCAAATACGACCAGAGGCTCTAGTATAAGTTTTACCGAAACAAAACTTTACGATCGCGTTTGCGTTTTACCCTCAATTTGTATGGGATTTGACAGCTAAACGCGAACGCGGTCGTAACTTTTTGTTTCGGTAAAACTTATCGTAAACGCGCGAGCTCTCTCGATTTTTCTCGCACTATACGTCTCTTTCTAAGTTTTCTAATAAGAGAGAGACGGATGACCCAAGGTGTCGAACTAATCATATGAAACTTTCACTTTGATATATTGTCATTACTATGATATATGTCATACTTTGATATAGTAACCAGTGATCGTAACTTTTGTGGCATTTTTGGTGCAGCGTGGACGTGTCGTTAACGGAATTGGTCCAGACAATATCAATCAACATTGTTAATTATTTAATTAAGGTTAATATTTTAACGTTATTAACGCTAATAAAGCATTAGGATTGAAATTCTTTATACCAATACGCTGCACCAAAAATGCTACAAAAGTTACGATCATTGGTAATAACTTTCATAATAAGTTAAATACATAATTTTCTTACGAATTAGGACTTATGGCCCAACATATTATTTCGGGTAAAAGGACACTGGGGATTAATGGTGGAATGAAATAACAAATCATTTAATTAAATTTATTTACTAATTGATGGTGTCTAAAGATGGTTTAGAAAGCTATCTAAATTAGTAAGTTTACCATGAAAGCTTAAAATGGCAAATTCAACCAATGGCTATAATGTACTACAAATATAAAAATAATAAGACGGTAAAAAAAAGTTTTAAACACAAAGAAAAGATTTTTGCTCTCAATAACAAAATAATTAGATCCTTTTTTTATTTAATTACAGATTTAGCTTAAATTATGACCTATACATACAATCCTTTTTAGCTAGGTAATTCATTGCCAAGCAAGCGCCCTCTGTCATTGTAAAAAGAAGGAGCCAAGAAATTAATGAAAATGTTAAATTATCTAGAATTCTGAGTTCAGATACAATAATTACTTATTTTCAGATAAATTAGCTTTATTTTCGCACAAAAACAATACATACCTGTAGAAACAATTTTTTTAATTGCATAATTGGATAAACGGGTCCTGTCACTTGACATAGGTACCTCCTAACTTTTGCCCAAATGTTTCATTACACCTAATGTGTCACTAGATCTAATGCATTTTTCTTTGAAACTGTGAACTTTTAGGGTTTTCTTTAAATATCATCCAATAGAAGTCATTAACCTGAGTTAGATTTGTTTTGCAATAATCATGTAAACTCTAATATTTTAGAAAAAATGGATTAGGTTTAATGAAACATTAGGTCAAATGAAGCATTTACTTAGGGCTAAACTAGTTAAGTATGTCTAACAAGTGAGAACCTTTGATAAAGGTGAAGCTATTTTATTATTTTTCTAACAAATAAAGACCACCATTAAAAATATAAACGTATATTCCTCCCTCCGGTTAATTTATCAATATCATCTTTGAAGTTTATATGATTCACCACATTCGTTTTCTTAATTATACGTTCCTCCATCTCCTTCTGTAACATAAATAAACTACATTTAAAAAGTATTTATTTGAACCATGTCGTTTCAATTCTTACTAAATAGCTCCATTACCTACATTCAGTTCGAACTACAGAATATACCGTATATTTTAATCATAGCTAAATAATTAAATTTAAAGGCGCCGCCGAACGAGCGAATTCGGCGAACAGCCAAGCAAGGTCAAAGAAAATTAAGTATGGCCGGGTGCTGTGTTTCCGCCACACAGAAATGCATGCATGCAGTCCGCTGATTTCGTACGTGTAGCCGCACCTTAACACGATTTGAACTCACATACGGACCAGCACGTCTATCATGAGATGGCCGCGACATATCCTCGATATTTTTTTGTCTCTCTCTTATTAGAACACTAAGAACAAGAGGTATGCGAGAAAAATAGAGTCCCATGATAGGCGTGCAGGTCTGTATGTAAGTTCAAATCGTAGATCGCTACTATGCGCCAAACAGAAGAATTCAATAGGTTTTTTTTTAATCCGACTTGTTTATTACAAGTAACGAGACCTCACATGAGTCACAGTATGTTAAAATTCATCAGGCCGTTTAAGCTGCAAAGCGTTCCAAAGAACTAGACTTAAACATACACTCGAAAAACATCCTTAACCGTCCAGGGTATAAGATCGAGCCAAAATACAAAGTAATTTATCTCGTTCTATCTTATACTTAGCTGGAATCACGCGGCGCACAGCAGTGCAGGACGGTCATCAGAGCGCCGCGCCTGCCGGCAAGCTGTTCCATGTCGCCAGTGGCAGGAATCTCACAAAGTGAGATAGCATACACGTTGCTGTCCCACTCGATACCGATTACTATAGACACTCCGCAGTGCTTCGACAGACTCACCTTACTCGATGAAATCTCTTATTCTGTTCACGCCCATTCCGACGGCATAACCACCAGCGCCGCCAAGCATCCCCCCCACCACTCCCCCTAGGAAGGCCCCTGCGACGGCTCCGGGGGGGCCCCCAACACAACCGAGCCACACAGCCCCATAAGTAGCTCCGGTCTTGACACCTGCACAAATCAACCAGAACTCTGAAGGTGTGATCACCCGTTCTTTTGACGTTAGGAGATCTACAGACGTAACAATGTGAATATTGGTTTGTTACGAATCTTGCTCTGGTTATACCTACTAAGTAGTTATTTTAATTGTGCAGTTAGACTACTGACGAAGGTCTATAAGGTTTTGCTGGACGTTTGTAACATCTTACACTTAACATGTCATGCCGCAATCTTGCGGTGGCTTGTCAAGCTCAAGATGCGGTTGTTAGTGGGTACATTGTTAGGTCTGTAGATTCTTTTACCTTTAATCAATATATAAACAATAATAATCATTCCTTAAGGGTTGTCCACATTCGCAGTGTTCACAATTCTTACAGTGTTCGCGTTGCCAGGCCCTTCGACTTGGGCCAAAAACCGACAAAATATTGTTAACAAGGCGCGAAAAACATGCGAGTCGGCTCCACATTCACGCTTTCACGCGTACGCGCATATTCTTCGCGCGTTCGCGCGCGAATGTGGAGGGGCCTTAACGAGTTTCAAAACTCGAGAAAGAGAGAGAGAGAGAAGCGAGAGACCTACCAGTTGTACCGCCGACCGTTGCCCCTCCTGTGGTCGTCCCGACCAGTATTGCGCCATCGTTTGATTTATCTCGTCTGCGTCCCATATCTTAAGCAAATATACAATTTAAGTTTTTGAAGCAAGGACATATTGTAATTAAGGTTCGGTGAAGGAAAACATCGTGAGCGGTTTCTAATCCCAATAAGGTCTGTTTTGAGGGTGGGAGGTAAGATTATTTGAAAGAAGTTCGGCGAACGGATCAGTCTATAATCGCCGCTTAAGGATAAAACTGGATAGAACAGGACTATGACTCAAGGGTTCTACAGATTGATTTTACCACAATTTGTCAGTACAACATGTCTTAGCCGTAATTGGGTGTCACGTAATGGTGGGTACACACTGAGCAAACGAACGACCAACGAACGCGAAGTATTTATGTGACAGCTATTTGTTAGAGTGAGATACATAGCCGTTCGTTGGCTTGGTGTGTACGCAACTTACAGATGTAACAATCCTACTACATTGTGCATGCAATTTATCAGTACAACTCGTTTGACAGTTGGATCAGCAGCGCAACATGCCTCCAGACAATAGCAATTAGTCAGCTTCTGATAAATTGGGACTGACAAATCATTACATGTATAGACCCCATCAGATATGCTACAATTTAATGGGCCATCCACATTAAGTGATTTTACCCCAATTTGTCAGTACAACATTTCGAAGTCAGAATTGGGTGTAGCGTACAGACGTAACAACTGCAACTACAATTTCATTCAGTGTGGCCAGTTAACATTAGGAAAGCAAAAATTGCCGCATTCAAACAGTCCTGCGAAGCGGACTGCAAGATTGTTACTAACCGATGAGATAGGGCAAGACAGCACGTCTAAAATGGGACGGCCGCGACATACTCTCGATTTTCTCGCACTATACCTCTTGTTCTAAGTGTTCGGATAAGAGAGAGACGGATCGTGCGAGAAAAATTGAGAGAGCTCGCGCGCCGTCGCGTAATAGCCGTGCAGCACACAAAAATCGAGAGTATGTCACGGCCGCCTCATGATCGACGTGCTGTCTCGCCCTATCTCATCGGTTAGTAACAATCTTGCAGTCCGCTTCGCAGGACCGTTTGAATGCGGCAATTTTCGCTTTCTTATTGTTAACTGGCCACACTGAATGAAATTGTAGTTGCAAAACACCGTTTAAAAAAAAATACAAAATTACAGTGTTAAATAATAATACAATATTCTTTAGTACCTATATATTTTTTAATTTTCGTTTCAATTTATTTGAATGAAATTTGTGAGAAAAAAAAACGTGGCACATCATGCAAATTCCATGGTCCAAATTGTGATTTTCATGCAATTAGTCCGTACAACTCGTTTGACGGTTGGAACATGCATCCACACTATAGCAATTAGTCAAGATTCTGATGAATTGGGGCTGACAAATTACTTAATGTGGATTGCCCATCAAACTTCCACTTGAATTACTCTATCTATTAAAAAAAAACCGCATCAAAATCCGTTGCGCAGTTTTAAGAGTCCGTATCGGCCCGGCAAAAGTTCGATTGTAGGTATATTACCCGTCTCGAGCGCGCCAGCGCAGGTGTCGTGGTGGGTAGAGATGCAACGGATAGTTGTTTGGCCGGATACCGGATACCGGATATTCGGCCTGATCATCAGCCGAATATCCGGTATCCGGCCGCCGAATATTAGGCCGGCCAAACGGTACTTACGATTTTAGTTTGACGGCGGGCGCGTCGTGCAGGTTTCAACCTGTTACGTATTGTAGGTTCGCGCGGACCATTTTCTAGGCAAGAAACGAGTTTTATTAGGTCAGTGTACGGAACTATTTCGTATGCAGTACACGTGCGCCCGCCTATTTTGCTGAATAGATGAGTTTTTAGTATTAGTAACCATTTCACAAAGTAAAATACCAAACAGAATCACTATTCGGTATCCGGCCGGATAGTGCGCAACTATCCGGTATTCGGCCGGATAGTAAAATAATGGCCGGATAGGCCGGATACCGGATAGCAACCGGATATCCGTTGCATCTCTAGTGGTGGGGGTCGAGCGAGGCTGCTAGGTCGGCGTAGAAAAGTTTTGATACTTTAACCGTTTTATCTGAGGTTTTCGTTACTTAATATTTATATTCATATAAATATATAAATGTTGTATATATAATGTGTTGTATATGTGTTATACGTGTTGTGTTGAAATAAAATATCAGGCCATCAACAAAAAAAAATCTCATGTATTTTCTGTGTGAACATGATACGTATTATCAAAATTATGCACAAATAATATTCGGGCTATTGAAATTCAGCGTAATCGAACTATGCGAATCTCAATTCTGCCAAAACAGTTTACTATGCGAACAGTCAATTATGGCTACATAGACTATGCGAAATTGAATTCTTACTAAAAAAAAGACCGGGTTGCACTCCGGGAGTGCCGGCAGAAGTGAAAACTTGAATAATTGAATTTTGCAAAAAAAAAACCCTTCCTTCCTCCTCCCTCCCCCTGCGTGCCAATATATCTAATAACAGCCTTATTAGTAGTACGCTATAGTTCAACTTAACTCAGCAAAATTGATGAAGGAGACGATGAAATAAAATACCAATTTGTTTTGCCATTGCCAAATATTTTTCAAAGCCTAAACTATCTCTTTAGGAATAACGTCCAAATTCGAACTATTCGAATTTATTCAATGGCAACGGGGACGCGTGGACAAAATTACATATTTATTTGCAGACAATGCAATTGCAAAAAGTGTTTAACGGCTTTATACTCTTACGAATAGTGTTCAGTTTTGAACGAAGTCGAATCGCCTAACATAAAATATAAGAGTTTGCTTTTTTAAACAAAATGGAATTTGCAATTACGGAAAATGTGTTACGACCTTATACTGTTAACAATAAAGTACAAACTAGAACTATGTGCCCCTAGTCAATCCCCCGTTTTCCCCCCCGCCCCCATGCCTCGTCCCGAATCTCTCCCAATTCTACGGTCACGTGACATCACAAAAATCTGTCACGACTGTCACGAGTTTAACAATTTTTCCCCATCCCAAAAAGTGCTCAGCGCCGCTAAAGAAGTTTTCACTCCAAAAATATGCCAAAACAGAGGGAACCTACTTAGAACTGTATCGTTAATTATAATGTATTTATGAAATTACTGAAGGACCCGGGTATGTCCTAAAACTACGACCAAGACCACCGGGGGATGGGCAGCAGCATCCCTGGAGTGCGGTGGAAATACTGTGATCGCCAACCCGCATGCCAAGCGTGGCGATTATGGCATATACCCCCTAATGTTAAGTACAAAAAGACCACGGCCCCGAGGTACCCTGGTTGTGGTAGCGGCCAGGGCACCAGCGGGGTCAGGGGTGCGAAGAATCTCCGGCGAAGATCCGGCTACCACCACCGACGACCCCTGGCCCTGGCAACTTATAACACGCGCACACTGCGGACCGACGAAAGGATAGCGGAACTGGAGGAAGGATTGAGCAAGTTGCGCTGGGATGTCATAGGGTTATCTGAAGTCCGAAGAGAGGGGGAGAACACGATAACCCTCAAATCCGGCAACTTGCTCTATTTCCGGGAGGGCGACCAACAGTCCCAGGGAGGTGTCGGGTTCCTCGTCCACAAGTCCCTCGTAAATAACGTGGTGAAGATCGAGAGTGTGTCGACTAGGGTGGCGTACCTAATACTCAGAGTATCCACCCGGTACTCATTGAAGGTCATTCAGGTTTACGCACCGACCTCGGCACACTCCGACGAAGAGGTGGAGGCTATGTATGAAGATATATCGAAGGCCATGCATAGTTCCAAAACCTACTTCACCGTTGTTATGGGGGACTTCAACGCAAAACTGGGCAAGAAAGATGGTGAAGAGCTGAGAGTGGGGCAATTTGGAGTTGGAAGTCGGAACCACCGGGGCCAACTACTGGCTGGCTTCTTGGAGAAGGAAGGACTCTACATGATGAATTCCTTCTTCAAGAAACGCGAGCACAGAAAGTGGACCTGGATGAGTCCCGACGGTGCAACTAAAAACGAGATTGACTTCATCATGTCGACGAGGAAGCATATATTCAACGATGTCTCTGTGATCAATACGGTCAAAACCGGGAGCGATCACCGTCTGGTAAGAGGCACATTGAATATATGCGTCAAGCAAGAGCACTCTCGATTGATGAAGTCTACGCTCCGTCCAGCATCAATTCAAATTCAAAACCCCGAGAGCTTCCAGCTGGAACTCCAAAACCGTTTTGATTGCCTAGGCGGCGATGTGGACGAATTGAACGACGGGTTTGTGGAAGCTGTCCGTGTCACTGGGTCTAAGTTCTTCAAGGCCCAAGGCACTAACGGAACTAAAAGGCTATCTAGCTCCACTAAGAAGCTCATGAAGGAAAGGAGTGAAATGATTCTACAGTCTTCAGCCGACGCGACCTTATACCGGCAGCTCAATAAACAGATCTCCAAGTCCCTTACCCGCGATCTGCGCCAATTCAATACAAATCGTATTGAAGAGGCCATACAGCGTAATAAGGGCTCTAAAGTATTCTCGAGAGATCTGTCTATAGGGCAGAGCCAGCTCGCGAAGTTAAAAACTGAAGATGGTAGAATCGTTTCCTCTAAACCTGAGATTCTGGGTGAGATAGAGCGCTTGTACGGACAGCTATACACATCAACGCGCAGACCCGAAGTTAGTCAGGCGGAAGACCCTAGAGCTAGACTAACCCGACACTATACCGACGACATCCCGGACATCAGCCTGTACGAGATTGTAATGGCTCTTAAACAGCTCAAGAACAACAAAGCAACCGGTGAAGACGGAATAACAGCCGAACTTCTGAAGGCGGGTGGAAAACCGGTCCTTACGGCCCTTCAGAAGCTGTTCGATTCCGTCTTACTGCAAGGGAGAACTCCAAAGACATGGAACAGAGGGGTGGTGGTGCTGTTCTTCAAAAAGGGTGACAACACTCTGCTGAAGAACTACAGACCCATCTCACTTCTGAGCCATGTCTATAAGCTGTTTTCGAGGGTCATTACAAACCGTCTCGTACGCAGGCTAGATGACTTCCAGCCTCCCGAACAAGCCGGTTTCCGAAGAGGCTTTAGTACCGTAGACCACATCCACACGCTTCGTCAGGTTATACAGAAGACCGAGGAGTATAACCTGCCTCTCTGCTTAGCGTTCGTGGACTACGAAAAAGCCTTCGATTCGATTGAAACCTGGGCTGTACTACAGTCTCTCCAGCGGTGCCAAGTTGACTATCGCTATATCGAAGTGCTGAAGTGTTTGTACGAGAGCGCCACTATGTCAGTCCGACTCCAGGACCAGAACTCGAAACCTATTCCGCTGCAGCGGGGAGTCAGGCAAGGAGATGTTATTTCTCCAAAACTGTTCACCGCTGCACTGGAGGACGTTTTCAAGACTCTGGACTGGAGAAGAAGAAGCATCAACGGCGAGTACATCACTCACCTTCGGTTTGCTGACGATATAGTAGTCTTGGCTGAGACCATGGAGGACTTAAGTACGATGCTCGATGACCTCAGTAAAGCATCCGAGCGAGTTGGTCTAAGAATGAACATGGATAAGACGAAGATCATGTCAAATGCCCATGTAGTACCAACTCCCATTACAATCGGACACTTTACGCTCGAAGTTGTAGACGATTATGTATACCTAGGACAGACGATCCAGTTAGGTAGGTCCAACTTCGAGAAAGAAGTCAATCGTCGAATCCGACTCGGCTGGGCAGCGTTCGGGAAGCTACGGCAAATCTTTTCGTCCAATATTCCGCAGTGTCTCAAGACGAAAGTTTTTGACCAGTGTGTGTTGCCAGTGATGACATATGGCACTGAAACGTGGTCGCTTACTATGGCCCTCATAAGAAGGCTCAAAGTCACCCAAAGGGCAATGGAGAGGGCCATGTTGGGAGTTTCTCTACCGCATCAGAAATGAGGCTATCCGCAGCAGAACCAAGGTAACCGATATAGCCCTCCGGATCGCTAAACTTAAGTGGCAGTGGGCGGGGCACATAGCACGTAGAACCGATGGCCGTTGGGGCGGAAAGGTTCTCGAGTGGCGACCACGTACCGGAAGGCGCAGCGTGGGTAGGCCCCCGACAAGGTGGACTGATGACCTGGTAAAGGTTGCGGGAGTCCGCTGGATGCGGGTGGCGCGGGATCGGTCACTTTGGCACTCTTTGGGGGAGGCCTATGTCCAGCAGTGGACGTCTTTCGGCTGATATGATGATGATGATGATGATGATGATGAAATTACTAGAAATTCAGAATTCATTCAAGTACTTACTTGTTTGACGACTGCTTTAGCCTAGTTGGTAGTGACTAGAGATGCAACGGATATCCGGTTGCTATCCGGTATCAGGCCTATCCGGCCATTATTTTACTATCCGGCCGAATACCGGATAGTTGCGCACTATCCGGCCGGATACCGAATAGTGGTTCTGTTTGGTTCTAACCTCGAAAAATGGTTAGTAATACTAAAAACTTATCTATTCAGCAAAATGGCGGGCGCACGTGTACTGCATACGAAAATTACGAAATAGTTCCGTACACTGACCTAATAAAACTCGTTTCTTGCCTAGAAAACGGTCCGCGCGAACCTACAATACGAACAGGTTGAAACCTGCACGACGCGCCCGCCGCCAAACTAAAATGTAGGTATCGTTTGGCCGGCCGAATATTCGGCGGCCGGATACCGGATATTCGGCCGGTGATCAGGCCGAATATTCGGTATCCGGTATCCGGCCAAACAACTATCCGTTGCATCTCTAGTAGTGACCCTGCCTACGAAGCTGGAGGCCCTGTTCGAATCCCGGTATGGGCATTTACTTCTTCCTGAGTCATGGATATTGGTTTTTTATGTACTTAAGTATTTATTTACCTATCTATATAAGTATGTATATCGTCGTTTAGTACCCACAGTAAAAGCTTCCCTTAGTTTGGGACTAGGTCGATTTGAGTAAGATTGTCCCCAATACTTATTTATCTTTATTCATCTTAAAACTTAGTAATTTTGGCTTTGCTGGAAACGTATGGCCAACTGGTGCCTTTTTTTAGGGTTCCGAACCCAATGGGTAAAACCCGGGATCCGTTCGCTGTCCGTGTGTCTGTCACCGGGCTGTATCTCAAGAACCGCGATGGCTAGACAATTTTGAGCGAAGCCCTTTCACGTCGGTTGAGAAATGCGACCTCTAGAGGAGAACAGCCGGAAATCCGGACAGACATACGAAAGCATTTTTGTCCAAGCTGAAACGGCGACCTTATTCGCTTCCGCTCACTCGGTCGATAATTAACTACTGTTAGAGTTTTCAGTTTCCAGGTTATTCAATTCTAGGTGAATAGTCTTTACCTGAATTATAGTATAACATTAGTGTATGTGTTGAAATAAAATACTAGGTAATTTAGAAATGTAGGTACAGTTTATTTTTGCTTACAGTTGATTGGCCTAACGTATGAGCTTAATCACCTGATAAATATTAATAATTCGTTAACCTTTCCAGATTCCAGCGTTTTGCTGATTTCGTTATAGTCTGATTTTAATCTTTAGGACAACTAAATATTTTCTCTCTCTTTACTTTACCAAATGAACGGTTTGTGTTCCTAGGCGCCATACTTGAATCTAAAATAACAAAACCAATCAATTTATGAATATTGTTTTATAGTACATTAGCGACATGAATAGTAATAATCTGACCAAGGAAAAGATGGGCGATAAAAAGATATGGAGATAAAACATGTTGCACCGTACGTCCACAACTAAAGTGAAAGATGAAACAATTTCAGCAAATATTATCACTATACGTAGGTCACAAATGACTTACAAGATGCAAAACGATAATACACTTTAAAAGCGCGAGTTCTATACAAGTGATGGAATGATATTGTACAAATTACTATCAAAGCTGCAGAAGAAGAAGCAGAAATATCTTTTTTTTTTGTGAAAAAAGCCGATTTTAGCTATAGCCTTTAAGAGTGCTATTGAAAAAAGCGCTCGCTCAGGATTCGGTATTTTGATACGCGTGGTGCGTAGTGTGTGTGTAAATACTACTAGCACGCATACAAGCTTACTGTAGCTGTATAGCGCACCGTTGGAGCGAATGCGCGACCGATATTAATACTTACACTATTCATATTCTTATTTTTGTCAACCCTGCATATTATGTCGGTGGTTTATAAGTACTTGTGAATGTTACAAATGAAAAAGTGATAGCCGTTGGACCTTGGACCCCCCACAAAGTGGACTGATGTAACTAATAACAATCACTAATTAACAAATAATAAAAGCTTGTTTTATAACAAGTTTTTCTCCTTTAATTAAATTTTTAACATTTTAGATTTTTTAATTTTTCCTATATTTGTTGGAGTTGCATATTCACGCCATATCATATAGATATGTCAAACGAGCCCAAAGTTGATGGGGCTGCGTCTTTTAATTACGGAGTTCCATGGCTACCTTCCAGCTCCATTATCAGACCCTGGTTATCATATACAACCAAAGTACTCGTCAAGACGAATTACACGACCCCAAACTTGATGGGGTTGCGTCGTTTAATTACGGAGTTCCTATGACCACCTTCCAGCTCCATCATCAGACCCTGGTTACCAAAGTACCCGTCAAGACGAATTAATCAAGCCTAAACTCGATGGGGTTGCGTCGTTTAATTACGGAGTTCCTATGACCACCTTCCAGCTCCATCATCAGACCCTGGTTACCAAAGTACCCGTCAAGACGAATTAATCAAGCCTAAACTCGATGGGGTTGCGTCGTTTGATTACGGAGTTCCTATATACGGACTCTTAGGGCGGTGCATTGGAAATTATAGCGTGCTTTGAAACGCCGTTCTGACTAGAGTAAGAAACACTAAGGGTGAGTTGCACCAAACCGTTTGTAATCGTAAGCGGTGTTCGTTAAAATCTGAATGTATGGAACGTTTGACAAGTTTCTATGGACTGACAGCTGTCAGCGCCATATTTAACGTTGGTCGGTCTGTAATCGTAAGTCGGTGCAACCCGCCCTAAGGTCTGATTTTCAGATATATGATCTTGACCATCTGATTTTATCGATACATGATTGCTTAAAATATCCTCGACAGAAAAAAAATCTAAGTTGGGTCTTATTTCCTTTTTTTACTCAGCCTACTCAAAAGATATACGATACAATCAAGTTAATACTATAGTATTTTATTTTATCTCATCTAAAATATCACTTTATGAAATTTTAATAAAACTTCTCAGCGATTCCCGAAGAGTGGTACCTACATCTCTTTTTCTCGTGGGCGGACATCAGCGTGTGTCTCTGTCTAGGGGGCGTTTACGAATCAAATCAAGGCATCCCCTTGGGAAACGACTTTGTTTTATACTATGTAGTGATAATAATTGATTGGGAACTTATGACACGGTGACACTATCAGCCGATCCTCCCGACTAGTGACGTCATCATAGCACCATTTAGTTTAATAAACTTGTTCGTACCTATTCTCCAAAGTAATCGTCTAACGAAGAGCCGACAATGCGTGCGAAAATGAGCTTTAGTTGCCAAATTTAAAGTGCATATTTCATTCTAAGAACAAATCTATATATATAAAAGAAGGATACCTGATCTACCATCAACGCACAGCCGAAACTACTGGGACTAGAAACTTGAAATTTACACCAGGACTTCCTTTTTTGACGTAGGCAACCGATAAGACGGGATTTTTGGAAATTCCATCCCTAAGGGGGTTAAATGGGGGTGCAAAGTTTGTATGGGGGAAACTTTATATTATGACCTAGAGACTTAAAACTTTGTAGAAAGATTACTTATTAAAATACAAAAAAAGTAATTTCAGCGTTTAAGAAAATTCCACCCCTAAGGGGGTTAAATAGGGGTGCAATGTTTGTATGGGGGAAACATTAATTTTTGAACTATGAACTTGAAACTTTGTAGAAAGATTACTCATTAAAATACAGTAAAAGTAATTACTGCGTTTAAGAAAATTCCACCCCTAAGGGGGTTAAATAGGGGTGCAAAGTTTGTATTCAAAATTACTGGGACTAGAAACTTGAAATTTTTCCAGAACTTCCTTTATGACGTAGGCAAGGGATAAGACGGGATTTTTAGAAATTCTATCCCTAAGGGGGTTAAATAGGGGTGCGAAGTTTGTATGGGGGAAACATAATTTTTTGAACTAGAGACTTAAAACTTTCTAGAAAGATTACCTACTTATTAAGATACAAAAAAAGAACTTCCAGCGTTTTAGTACATTGCACCCTAAATGGGGTTAAATAGGGGTGCAAAGTTTGTATGATGGAAACTTTTCCTTTTGAGCTAGAAACTTTAAACTTTGTAGACAGATTACTTATTTGTATACAAAAAAAGAATTTAAGCGTTTTGGAAAAATCCACCCCTTAGGGGTTTTAAAAAGGGTGACATGTTTGTATGGGGGAAACTTTGTTTTTTAGGTACAGTAAAAATTTTGTAGAAAAATTACTTATTCAAATATAGAAAAAGTCGTTTCAGTGACTTAGAAAACTCCACCCCTAAGGGAGTGACATTGGGGTTTAGAGTGAATATGGGGGAAACTTAGTTTTTGAGCTAGAGACTTAAAACTTTGTAGAAATATTACTTATTAGATTACAAAAAAAAGGACTTTTTGCGTTTTAGACTATTCCACCCCGAAGGGGGTTAAAAGGCAAGGGTTGTATGGTAAACGCTTTTTTTTAGTAAGATACTTGAAACGTTGTAGAAAGATTACTTATCAAATAAAAAAGTACTTCCAGCGTTTAAGAATATTCTATCCCTAAGGGGGTTAAAAGGGGGTGCAAGGTTTGGATTAGCAAAACTCTTTATTGAGCTGGAGACTTAAAACGTTGTATAAACAATTATTATCAGAATAAAAAAGATCTTTCAGCGTGTTGGAAAAAATCCTCCCCTAAAGGGTTTAAAACGGCATTCAAGGGATGGAGACCAAGATAATATTATAGTAAGAGATTTGTAACTTCGGTCTTATAGCCTTTATCTTAAAAGACCACAAAACTGATTTTTTTGATATTCATCCCCTATGGGGGGGCAACATAATTTAGACTGCTTGAAATGGATTCCATAAGGGGGTTAAAAACACTCATCCCCAAAATGAGCTAAAAGGAGTGTAGGGAACAAGACAATGTTTAATTAAGGGATCTGGAACTTCGCTAAAAGACTAGGTAACTAATTACAACATTTCTTGAAATTCATCCTGTAAGGAGGTTAAAAAGGGTTGGAAGTATGTATGAGGAATAAGTATTTTTTGAAGTACCTAAGGGAATTCATAGGTCTTTTATATTAATTATATGGTAAGCCAAAATAAATAATCCGACTTGTAGCAGAGTAGGCAAGGATAAATTAGAACCACGACCCTTACAGAACCGAACAGCTTCCAGTTCCCATAACCGAAAAGAAGGTAATGTTTCATTTAAACTGCGGATTATTTTGTTAATTTATAAAGTTTATTTTAGATAATCCAAATCATGTATGCTCTAACAACACCGTTAAATGGGGACAGCAGATGGAGATGGAAAGTTCTACGTCTTTTAGCATTAGATAGGTTTTCATAACTATGCAAGTATGCAGATAGCTCGGACTAACGTGAACTACTGAACGGATTTAGGGAAACATTTCCAGTAATGTAGCTTTCTTTAATACATTATAAAAAAATATACAATTTTAGCAGAAATGTCTGTTGATGATTCTTAAGATATTTATATTTCTAAAAACGGAGTTTTCAATTTAAATTTAGCAATTTAAACTAATGAACTCATTTCACTGTTACCTTTTACGCTTAATCCCTGAACGGATTTAGATGAAATTTTCCGTACGCTGAATTTGACACCCTTGGAAGGATATAGGATAGTTTTTGTCTCTGAAATAATCCCATAAGATGGTAGAACTTTGTTTGGGTCGGCGATAATTAAGGTTCCACCTACAATAATTTAATACCAATCATTTTTCTAAGATACAAGTTCTACGCGGACGAAGTCGCGGGCAACAGCTAGTATAAACATATACTGTGATTCACCGTCTGCCATTAGCCATACCTACATATGAAAGCTGAATGTGCTGAATGTGTTGTGCAATATTAATATTAAGTACTTTACCTATTGTAATTTATTTATTTGAGTCAGGCAACAAAACCCATATTTACAAATACCTTACAGACTAACATACATATCAATATAAAAAACTTATAACATAACACAAATACACGTTAAGATGGCGACGCGCGACGGTAATGGTGGATTTAAATAAATCTATTCCGAAAATATATGTGTATGTATATATTATGTATAAATAAGCGTTTATTTCAGACCAGATGCGATCCATAGAAAGTTAGTAACAAAACCGAAGGAAAAAAGACCGGGTTGCACTCCTGGAGTGCCGGCGGAAGTGAAAACTTGAATATTAACGTTGTGCAAAATAAACGAAACTCAACCCCCACAAAAATTATATGTATAATCACTTGAAATCATACCATTGTATTCCGAGACAAGGCGCAAATATTAGACACAACGCATTAATAAGTATGCATATGCCAATTTTCAGTGGCCGTAAACCCTTGGTAGCAAGATTTAAAAAAACACCTATTTTTAATGATACGATTTATTTACTTGAAAAATAAGTAGCTAGTGCAGGAAAGTATAAATTAAAGCTGGCAAAAGGTGACATCAGCCAGATGCTACATAGGTAGCATGCTTTTCTCTAACCAAAATATCAACGAAAATGAAATACTTATTCCTCTTAAAAATCTTTGGTCATGGAAATTGATTTGAGAAACCCATTGCCGAAAAATCTTGCTATTATTAATATTAGAATGACGAATTATTGCGGTACTTACTGTTCTAATGGACACACTTTCACACGAAATTAAATAACAATCCCGGCGCGCAGTTTGGCTTACAGCTCGAAGCGTTCTGACATAATCTGCGTGTGTGTGTGCGCAAGAGTGTGCGATGTCAAGCGCTGTGTCATTAAAGGCGCCTCCAGACGAGCGGATAAGTGCCGGATTCACGGCGTCCGGCAAGACCAGCGCGGCTATCACAAGACGACGACGGCGTGCGAGCTCTCACGATTTTATCTCGCTACTATCCGTCTCTCTCTTATTAGAACACTAAGAAAGAGAGGTATAGTGCGAGGAAAATTGAGAGACCTCGCGCCCGGTCTTCGCGCCCGGTCTTGTGATAGCCGTGCAGTCATTCAGAAAGATAGAAGCGCTCATAGCCTAGCGGCGCCTGCGAGTCGCAAACGATAACGCAGGTTAAGCATCGATGGCAGCGGTCAGTCTTCGGATTGGTGACCGCCTGATGTTTGAGTGGTTAATAGAAATGAGCGCTTCCGTGCTTTGGAAGGCACGCTAAGCAGTTGATCCCGGCTGCTATCTATAACAGTAGTCGTTAAGACGAGTTAGAGGCCTTCGGGCGGCTTAAGAACTTCTAACAGTCGAGTTGCCCACTCACTTGACAAAGGAGGGACAGCTGTCACTCGCGTCCGCAGGACCACAACCCTGCACGTGTCCCCTGGGTGGTACTAAAGAGTGAAAAACGATAAAAAGGCCAAAATAATGTATGCCATACGATAAAAACAAGTCATTCCGAACTTCCTCGGCTCGGCAGTCCGCCGCGATCGGACCTCTCAGGGGCTACCGGGAAGTGAAAACGAATTTCGTTCGTGTATCTCTCTCTCTGTCGCACTTATTGCTAGTTCGAGCGACAGGGATGGAGATACACGAACGAGGTACTGTCTACGAGGCTTATAAAGTGAAATGACGTCATTAAAGTAAAATAAGTGGATTACACAGTGAATACCTATTATCACGCGAACCCTCATATATATAGCACAATAGGTATCACATGGACATTGACGTTATTGACGCCACTTAACCATGCATTTTAGAATATCGCGATAATAGTCTCATAAAAGTAATATAATGTTGCAATAATATAAAGTGAGTAAAATGTACCGACGGCGTTTTACGTAATGTTTTTAGGGGAGCTTCAAGGCACGTGAAAAGGGGATTCAGGAAATTAAAAATATTGGTTTCTATTGCAAACATTGTATTTTAAAAGATTTGTCCTTGCACTTAGTCCACATGTATACACGTCAATGACATGACTAGTGATGTGCCGTGGGAATATTCCCGGGAGCGGGAATATGGGAATATTCCCATGTTCCCAGGAATATTCCCAAAACAGGGGAATATTGCAATACAGATTGGGCAAATTAAAGTTAGTTACAATTAATAGTACTCCGACGAATAAACTGACTTGTTAAAAACTACGTTTTTGTGCTAGGTGTACCTACATGTTTTACATGTACGTCTATAGTTTTATTCAACAAAATTTAAGCTTTTGTATCGATCACAAAATATATATACCTATAACGCTTTTGTTATTGTACATACGTGTAATGTTCCTAACAAATTTACGTCTGCTCTTGCCTCTGTACCTTATTTCCTATTATACGGAGATTTCCGGGAACAGCGGATTATAAGGCTTTTGTAATTTCTTTGTCTAAATTATTTGTAGTCATTGTGACTTTTAATCTTTATGAATGTTCAACATGTAAATGTCTTTTTTAATGGTGCAGTACGAATGTATAAAAAAATATTCAGATTCGTCCTATCACATTTATATGCGCACCGTTAAAAAAACCAATAACTATGATTTCTAATGAAACTGTAATGATTTGTATCGTTTTTATTAATTCAGGAAGTACTTTTCTAAAAAAAAAAAAAAATTAACCATGGGAATATTCCCAATCTTTCTGGGAACATTCCCAGAAACATTGGGAATATTCCCGGGGAACATTGGGAATTTACTAGCACAGGTGAGTTACATTCTTTAATGTCTCGGTATTAAGTTTAGGTTCTTATGTTTTGATGGAATCGCCGATAGCACAATATGCAGACATACACAATTTCAAAATTCCCCTATGCTCCCTTTGCGTGGGAATATTCCAGGGAATATTCCCGGGAACGGCACATCACTAGACATGACATCATTTTTTATTGACCTGTACAAAAATGTATAAGAATGACGTTATTTTTTATATTTCTTTTACTCTGCAAGTTGGTCGTAATGGCTAACAATACAAAATTCTACCAGCGTTTCTAGAAAAGAAGACCACTGTAGAAGAAACGCCGAAACAAAGTCAACAGTCAGTAATTTTTGGCCAATAAAAGTTATAAATTTTAAATCAAAGGAAGAATTTCAAAAATTAATGCCCACAGGCATTCATGGCCCGTCGCTACTAACCAACTGAGCTATCGGAACAATCCGGTTCGGGCACCAAATCCTTCAATCAGTTCCTTCATACAACGCCTTAGGGAGGCGTAATTTATAATTTTCGTTAGCAGCGTTACTGTTTACAAACAAAATTTATTCAATAAAAGCTTAAGTATTACAAAGATAATACAGTCTAACCTAATAAGTAAACCTGCATACGAATACAAAGAAAAAAAAACATCATTCTACAAGAAAACATCTCCAAAAACTGTAAAATTTAAATTATAAGGTAACGCATAACATTTATACTGAACTATTTATATGCAAGAGAATGTTCACTCGATTTCAATAGATTCAGATAGACCCCTCCAATATAACGACCATCATAACCAACCAATGACCTATCGGAAGGTCTCCGCATGAGTAGTGGTTCCGGCCCAAGCGTAATGACAATTTTAACTTTTTAACGCCCGCATACCTTTTAAAAGGACTTCAAATTCATCTTGTCACAAAACTTAAAATTTACCGCGTATTGAATTCGAATGATTTCTGAACGAATACGTCACATTTGACGTTGACACTAGATGTCAAAATGTGAAACTTCATCTGTCAGTTTTGGCGCAACGTCCATTACAATGGCCCGGCGTCGAGGACAACGTAAGTAAATCTGTGAATTTCTTTGCTATCTCGGCAGATTTCGCATGTGTTTTTATTGTGAGTGTTGCCGAAGATGTTCATCTTAGTTTTACCGTCATTATTTCATGCATTCAATCAATATTATTGTAAATATAACAACTAATAATCGGGAGACCTATTAAAAGGTCTGTGGGCGTATATATTGTTAAAGTTTTTAATAGGTCTACGGGCTGCAACCGCTATGCTATTTTGGTTTGCAATAACAATTATTTGGGATAATAATATATAGCTTGAGTAATGGATGGATAAACATGAGAAATTCTTATGGATGGGTCAACATGAAAAAATCCATATACTAATATTACAAATGCGAAAGTGTGTTTGTTTTTTTGTCTCTCTTTCACGGCAAAACGAAGCGACGGATTGACGCTTTATTTTATTGCTTACACGCTTGATCGATAATTACTGATATTTTTATCGATAAATCGGTTAATATTTCAACCCTGCATTTAACCCCGCCATCAAAAGTCCGATATCCGGTCATGAAACTATATAAGATTTTAAAAGGTCTACGGGCGGTTACCCCGTTTTAATAAATAAAAACGACATGGTCAACTTTGGTGCCTAATTGAAGGCTCATTTTCCATTTGATTAATATTCCAATGTATTATTGGTAATAAATATATACAGTAAACTTACAATCTAAACGCCATGGTTGAAAAATAATCAAGATGTGACCAGAATAAATGATAACATGTGGCAGACATAGGCATAAAAAATAATAATAACAAAATATATGCAGTGTTCGATTTATTGCAATTTAACAAAATTATACTACTGAAGCATAAAAAATTAACATATAGACATATAATAAATTTAAATTAACTCATAAATAAACGTTTTAATAATTTTTCTTTTTTTTGGTTTCGGCCCAGAGACCTAAAAAAAAGACATTCGATTTCGGAGTTTTTTCAGTCTCAAAGCCTTTTACACATATGCCTTTTATGGTACCATAAAAACCACACATTCTTACAACAACGCTTAATCAAGTTATTGTCAGCCAAAGGTCTTGGGCCGGAACCATGTGAACCTATAAAAAGGACTCTGGGCTGAAATCTAGTGTTTGGGCAAAAAAATCTGGGCGGCAGGAGGATAAACCATAAACCGAAGATACTATATCGAAATACCTAGTGAGTTTTTTGATTGTACAAATATTTTAAGCTGTTTCAACAATTGTATGGCAAAATCGACATTTCGATGGCACTCGTCGACATTTTTATGCCGCTATCGAAATTTATATGGCAGTATCGACATTTGTATGGCATTATAACGACTTTTGTATAGCGCTGTCGACATTTGTATGGCGCTGACGACATTGGTATGGCACGGTGATTTTAAAGCATCAATATCTAGCTAACTATTAGAAGCACAGTGGTGCCTTATGCACCATATTTTTTCTTTTTAAAAACCCTACCTCTCGTTGTCGATACGAATCTTATATTCCAAAAAATAAAAAAAAAACCATACAAATGTCGAACAACGTCTTGTTCAAAAATTGACCCTAAAACCCGAGCAGCCCCCTCCTCTTCCTGGGAATCCTCCTGGGAATCCTAGGCCCTGAAACAAAAACAAAACAAATTACCTTCTTTCCATTTACAGTTGTGCGAATTTATGTTTGTAGAATGTAAATAACTTGGTCGACAATAATCGACCGAGCGAGTGAAGCGAGCGAAGCGTCTATGCTTCAGCTTGGACGAAAAATCATTTTTCCTCATGTCCGGATGTTTGGATTTCCGCCTGTTCTCGCCTAGAGCTCACATTTCTCAACCGATTCTCATGTAATTTTGTGAGTAGGTTCGGTTAGTATACAGATTTTTTTTGTAGAGTCAGTTTTTCTAAATTTTGAAAAATGGCGGAGATATGGGTTGAAAACGTAAAAAATTACAAGAAAGGGCTCAGCGTTGACTACTGACTTGGTACAAATTTTATGTTCAAAAAATTTGTACCTAAATGTAAATTTGTACAGAAATCGGAAATCTTGAACTCCGATTTCGATGCCTTAGACCACACTCGTATTAACTTTTCGGAAAAAGTCGTTGCAATTAGTACCTAAGTGCATAAAATCTGAGGTTGAAATTTCAACGGCAAAGAAATTGTAATTAGTACGAGTGCGAACTAAGGCATCGTATAATGATGGTTTCCTATGTTCGAATTTCAAATAAACAATCTCTAAGGGTGAATTGCACCAAACCGTCTGTAGGTAATCGTAAGCGGTGTTCGTTAAAAATGAGTGTATTAATAATTTTTTAAAAAAATAAGTTATTTATTTCGTAAAATACAAAACGTGTTTATAATCTAGGGGATGGTGCCGCCCGGTAAGCAAAATGTTGCCTGTGTTGGCAGACACCGCTCTTGCTTAGGTTATGAGAGTTTTACATGCTACATTATACTAAGTACTACTTAAGATTTTAAAACAGGTGTAAGCAACTAGAAGAGCAAGTAAGGGTGGGTTGCACCACACCGTCTGTAATCGTAAGCGGTGTTCGTTAAAATCTGAATGTATGGAACGTTTGACAAGTTTCTATGGACTGACAGCTGTCAGCGCCATATTTGACGTTGATCGGTCTGTAATCGTAAGTCGGTGCAACCCGCCCTAAATAAGTAAATTCAATTTTATACATAACTAGGCCTATGTCCAGCAATGGACCACTTCCCTGAGGAACTCCGTACGATACCCTACTCGTCGTCACTAACATATTCACCTAATGGTGGGTACACACTGAGCAAACGAACGACCAAAGAACGCGAAGCATTTATGTGACCGGTATTTGTTAGAGTGAGATACATAGCCGTTCGTTGGCTTGGTGTGTACACAGAATAACTTGACTCGTTGCTTCCTGTCAGAAAGATAACTTTTAAATAAGGAGAGCGGAATACCCCTAACCCCCATTTTCTCAAGTTTTTGAATAAGGATAGGGATAGAGACGGTGTCAAATGCTTTTTTTTAATCTAGAAAGACTGCTAAGCATTTATTTTTGTTATCTACGTAATTTACAACTTCGGAGGTAAGAGCAGTTATAGTATCTTCTGTTGACTTCCCTTGTCTAAATCCAAATTGTGACTCTGATAAAATATTTGTAATAAAGCTTAGTTGTCTGGCATTGAGAATTTTTTCAAAGATCTTCGATACTGCAGGTAGAACAGATATTGGCCTATAATTGCTGACATCGTCTCTATCCCCACTCTTATACACAGGAGTGTATAGAATTTTTTTTAGTGAGTTAGGGAAAGTTCACAAGTTTATGCTGAGGTTCCTCAGAGTGCATTAGGATAATTGGAGATTCGTCTGTTTTTCGTTCGTTCGAACTGGTTCAAAACCGCATGATAAGGAAACTATATTGATAGGGTTTTGAAATTGGTTAGTGGCAAGACAAGTTAACTCGATCAAAAGGGTTACCCTACAATATCAATAAGGTTACCTTGTCATAAGGTTACAGTAATATGGATAGGGTTTTACAACTTCTAAAATTAGCCTATGGAAAACCCTGATTAGGGAAACCTGGTCTGGATGCCAGCGGACACCGGACAGCGGGGCGACGAGCGGCAGTTCATACATTCGAGCGACTTCAATGTATGGGTGGCCGCTCGCCGCCCCGCTGTCCGCTGACGTCCAGACCGCGCCCTTAAGTTTGTTTGTGTCTCAGCTTACACCGGCGAAGTCGAGGAGATAGTCGAGGACCCCGTCGGCGTCCTCGACTATCTCGATCCCTTCCACGACCACTCTGCCGACGACGTAGCCGGCAGCGCCGCCGGCGATGCCGCCCCCCATTCCGCCAAGCGGACCACCGGCTGCTATACCTGTACAACCAAAATGCAACCCATTTTATGAAGCTGATAGTTTGTCTAAACTGGCAACACTTTGACTAATAGGAGCGTCCACACAGACTGCGCACCGACGGCATCGTAATGCTTCAAGACGCGGCGTATGAACTCGGCGGCTAAACAAATCTAAAAATCTAGTACGGAGTGACCTTGGTTTGGTCGGCTGCTGTGCTTTCAGCACTTATCCAGACGGGCTGAAATCACGCGGCGGATACATGCAGTGGATCTTTTCGGGCTGGAGCCCGTCTGGATAAGTGCTGGATGCACGGCGTCCGGCAAAACCAAGCCAAGGCTTTTATTGGCGTTGTCCACTAGAGCATCGCCTAGCCTGATCCCCCAGGGAAAAAAACAAAATTAATTCTTTTTTAATTTTAATTATTTAATATTTTTCGTAGACTCTAAGGCAGGTCGGTGTAGGTACGACGACGAGCGACTCCTTGACACAATGAGCCATCCTGGCCGCAGGACAAGACGCAGTTATGTGTTAGAATGCGATGGAAGTATGTCTTTCTTCCCCTAAGTCTAGTCTGGTGTAGTCTAGTCCTGTAGGTAGGTATGATGGGCTATGATGGCCAATGTAAAGGAGCCTTAATGAGTAGTAGATGTTGAAGAAGTTCTGTGGGTAGACAACTTACCAGCATTAGCACCGATTATAGCGCCTCCGACGGTAGTGCCCGTCACTATTGCGTCCTTCGCCTGGTCAGAAAGTATTCTTCTTTTACCTCCCATAATAGCCTACCTGAAAACAAACGTTTTAAAAAGAGTTATTAACTGCATACTTATTAGACTAAAAGTAGAAAAGTAATTATTAATTTCATATTACGGGCGTGATTGGCGTTCTGTGAAACGCTGTTCTGACCAGACTACTAAGAAACACCGAAAAAAGATTTCTTAAAGTTTTCTCGATGGGAGCAAAAACAAAGTTACCAATCATACAATCAATTCAATAGTTACACAATTAGGTCATAAAATCAGAAAAAATTAGGCCAGCGAGGTCAATCTATGTCTCAAATTTTTGGGTATTTATGTTCTTTAATTGTAGTTCTTCCAATTATAGGCCTCCCCCAAAGAGTGCCAAAGTGACCGGTCCTGCGCCACCCGCATCCAGCGGACTCCCGCAACCTTTACCAGGTCATCGGTCCACCTTGTGGGGCCTACCCACGCCGCGCCTTCCGGTACGTGGTCGCCACTCGAGAGCCTAAGCCTTTCCGCACCAACGGCCATCAATTCTACGAGCTATATGCTCCGCCCACTGCCACTTATGTTTAGCGATTCGGAGGGCTATATCCGTTACCTTGGTTCTGCTGCGGATAGCCTCATTTCTGATGCGATCACGCAGAGAAACTCCCAACATAGCCCTTTCCATAGCTCTTTGGGTGGCTTTGAGCTTTCTTATGAGGCCACGTTTCAGTGCCAAGTTTTTTGAAATTAGATAGGAAAAAAATGTCAGAGTGAATTTTCAAACACTTTTGAACCGTATGAAAACCAATATCATCCGATCCTTTCGGCTGCGTGACGTCATCATCACACGATACAACAACAGAGACGACGACGCACGCTAAAATTATCTTTAAGAAAACACACTTAAGGCGCACATCTGTGTGTTTAAACAAGTACACAGCGTAATATAAACATACCTAGCAGTAATAACAAACGAAACAGATGGCAGAAATTTTACTTTAATTAAATACAAATCCATATTTAGTTTTCTCATATAGACGTTTTTTGTCACGGTCCGTTCAATTTCGGATGCTTTAAATCGAACGAGCGACCAAAACCATCAACAGTTCGCTTCAGCTTGAGCCGAAAATCGTTTGGACATAAACGATTGTTCGGTGTCTGTCACGCTGTGCGGCTGTTCTCCTCTGAGGTCGCATTTCTCAACCGATTCTCGACAAATTTTGAGAGCAGGTTCGTTAAATGAATAGAATTTTATAGTCGAGTCACTTTATTTTAAGACAGCCTCGCGAGGTTTTCTTCTCAGAGAGCCACTAGTAATTATATCATTATCATATCAGCCGAAATGCTGGACATAGGCCTAATCGCTACGACAGTAACAAAAAACGAATCGTGGAATCAAAAAATACGAATTAAACACATCGACATAGTATCTTATTAAATATCCTTATCATCCTCCTAGCGTTATTCCCGGTCGTGCACTTAAAGGGGCCCGGGGTCTGCTTTGCCACCTAATCCCAGGATTTTGCATAGGCATTAGCCCAGAGGGAAAACTAGACCTGACTACTACTGACGGACTGAGACTAGGAATATTGGCTTTAGATCGGTTTCCTCACGATGTTTTCCTTAATAATAAGCATGTTTCGTATGGGCAACTTTTCGCTAAATTTGATAATTACCGAGATATTTGGCTCCTAAATCAGTCATTTCGCCGCCGTCATCGTGGTTTTTGGTTTGAAAAAGAGCGGAAAAATCTTAATCGCGCTTAAATACTAAGTGCTGAAATGTTCCTGATTGCTCCACCCAATTATGAACTTTGAACCACTCTAGTTCGTAAAAGGTCAAGTTAATCAAAAATATATAATCAATAAAAGATGCTTATGTTTATGTATTCTTTAAAGTTCTTATAAAAAAACTAGTAAGAACAAAAAAAAACTCAGAACTTTTTTATGTCCTAAACTCGCCCCCCCTGTAAATTCAATGCAAGCAAGCAAGCAAGCCTGCAATGTAAGTAAGTACTCTGACTCTGACCGAATTTTCGCTTAGGCTGAAAAGAAGAACTTTGTTCAACATCAAGAGGTCCTGGGTTCGAATCCCGGTAAGGGCAAAAATTTGTGTAATGAGCATGAATGTTTGTTTCCGAGTCATGGATATTTTCTATGTATTTAAGTATTTATATCTATTATATATATCGTCGTCTAGTACCCATAACACAAGCCTTACTGAGCTTACTATGGGACTAGGTCGATTTGTGTAAGATTGTCCCCTTCTATTTATTTATTATTATTTATTTATTTATCTGTTCTTGTGCTACAGAACCCTTAATTGTGCGTTCGCGCTCTATGGCCGGTTTTTTAAGATTATGAAAACGGATCTGAAAACCTATTTTAAATAATCAAACCACGCATATAAAGTTCATACAGTATTAAAACAATTAGTCGTATTTTCTGTGGTCCATAGCTATGAGCTTACGAGCATAAAAATTTGAATAAATGTCACGGCCATTTTAGATTTTTAAGTCCTAGGTCGTTTTGACTTTCTAGGTCCAATATTCCGGCCAATTTTGATTTTAGAGAAAAAATATTTTAAACAAAACATGCTCATTTTTAACCGACTTCAAAAAAAAGGAGGAGGTTCTCAATTCGGTTGTATTTTTTATTTTTTTGTATTTTCAATGTTTGTCACCTCAGAACTCCGTCATTGATGAACCGATTCGGATTTTTTTTTTGTTTGTAAGTATATGCTTCCAGGTGGGTCCCATTTTTTCAAAAATTCAGTTGGATGATGGGATCCATGAGAAATTGAGGGAACTCCTCAATTTTATTAGGCACGCGTGTAGTGATTTTGGTATTTTCTGTTATAACTCGTGTATTTACCTCCGGAATCATAAATTCGGTGGCGAGGAATTGATGATGAAGACCACAGATGACTTATCGAATTCCTCAATTATGTACTTAAAAGTGCAAAAGTACGTCACATGTTCTGATAAGATTCCGTTAAAATAGGAACTAATGAAGTGCCATTGGTGATAATCTTGGGGATAGAAGTCCTCAAATATTATCGGCCCACATACAGCGACTCGGTTTTTTACTATAGTAATCAACGCATTTGCTATCGGATATCAGTTCATGTGGTAAATTGTAAAAAAGAAATAGGAAATGTTCTCGTGACTTGGCGGAGTACTAAATTGAAGTCGGTTAAAACTTTGTTTTTAAAGTAAATTATAACGTATTCTGTACGAAACAATCATAAAAAATAGGTGTCATAATAACAGCACTAGGATGAAAAAAAAAATAAGTCGGCCCCGGCCCCCATTGTCCAACCAATCCTATTGCCCAACTCGTAACTTTGGATCGCTCTAGTTCTTAAATGGGCAATTTAATAAAAATTTTTTTATAAAATATGCTTATTTTAATGTGTTCTATAAAGTTCTAAAAAAAAGTAGCAAAAACGGGAAGTACTTTTTTATAAAAAAATATAAGGCCTTGGTTACCCTTTGCTACACCCCAACCCTAGATTTCCGTATGACCACGCCCTATGACACCATAATGTACTTACAGTAACAGGATCACACTATATTATGCAAACAAAGAACTATATAATGCCGTCTCGGCCGACGTGCAGTTTGCTCTAGTCCTCAAAACGATCTGGAATAGTCTCGAAATATGCGCAAGAGTGGGGAAGCGATATCAGCGCTGCGTCATTGTACCTAAACTAGCCTATTCACTAAACAGCGGGGAAGACGAGCATAGACTAAAGAGTGCGATTTAAGGCCTCTACACACATCAGATGGCCGGACGGATTAACTCGAATTTTAGGTGCGTTCAGATCTCCGAGCGCGGCAGACTGCATGGGGACATAACCTATGAGATAGAGCGAGATAGATACTTCCTGTATAATATCTTATATTATATATATATATATATCGAAAGAACCCTCACTCACAAGACGTCTGGTATTGCAGGTGTCCATGGGCGGCGGTAATCCCTTACCATCAGGTGATCCATCTACTCGTTTGCCTCCTATAGCATAAAACAAATTAGAACGTGACGATAAAACCTATCGTGCTTATGGCCTCCGGGGGGCTTATGTCCGATATAAAGCATTCGTCCCATTCTGGCAAATATGCGAGTGCAAGAAGGACAAATGCTTTACGTCGGACATAAAACCTAGCGTGCTAGGGGGGCTGGTTAAGTAAAAATTAGAACCGACTGCAGCTAGCAATTATCGTCATCGCGCGTCGCCCTCAACACAATTCAACCCTATTCCCACTATTCAAAATTCAACCCTATTCCCACTACTCACAATTCAACCCTATTCCCAATATTTTTACCGCAGAGTCCAACAACAAATTAAGGCTTTATAGCCCGTAACTTTTGCCGTTTTAAGAATCCGCAGTAAGCTCGATTCTCCATACAAACGTAGTTACGCTCTCAATTTAAAACTACGTGTTGGATTGTCACGAAACTTTGCATGTACAATGACATGAGGTATGTTTATGTAGCTCCAGATATCATAATTAAAAAAATACAGCGGAATTAAATTTTCATACAAAACTTGTTTTTGGCGTATTTCGCTTGTTTTATAAACTGGAGCCATATAAACTAATTATAGACATAGGACCTCATGTCATTGTATATGCAAAGTTTCGTCACAATCCAACACGTAGCTTTAAAATGAGAATGAAACTCCTTTTGTATGGGAAGGTGAACTTCGGCCGAGCTTACTGCGGACTCTTAACAACTGGAGATCCGTAAATCGAATCTCGTAATTCGTATATCTCCGTCTCCATCCTACTTATGGCTTATGGTACTCGACCGATAGAGACAGAATATAAACGAACTTCTAGAATCGATTTTCGTGGTTATAGCTCTGTGGGGATATGGAGCTGTGTTGTTATATAGGGCAGACGAAGTCGCGGGCGCAAGCTAGTAGTATATAAAAAAAACAAGACATAGGGGATATAGACAAACACATAATTATATGTAAATGCTTTATTTACTTGGTTAATAATGTGACCTTAGATATCCTTATAACCTAAAATAATTGGTATCAGCCATTTCATTGTACAAACGAATCACTCAAACACGCATTTTACAATATATTTCATTAATATGCATAAAAATACATAATTTCGTTTTATATAGCAATCCATCGTAATGAATACGCTTCGGCTAATTTTTAGTTGGTTTCAAGTTGATCTGGGCATCGAATTCGACTGTCGAACTTCCTGCACCGTTGAATATTATTTATTGTATAAAAAATAACACATAAACTTGTAAAACTCGAGTAAGCTACGAAGTTATACATAATTTACATAAATTAATAATTGAAAATATGTAAAATTATACGTGTCGCGGCAAATCTTGATCGCTATGACAGCTGTCAACTTCGTACGATTTATAACCTTAAAACCTAAAACTGTACCGAGATGACAGTTGTCATAGGGGTCAAGATTGACCACGATAGGTACATATAATTAAAGTCATGTGAATTTCCTAGATGCTTTGGGAGATTTACAGGTTTATTTGTTATTTTCATGCAAAATTAGCATTATACTGAACCAGATTCTACGTGCACATGGCTTAAATAGCCTAACACTAAATTGTTTAATTTTTAGACATAGTTTGAGCGGCAGATCAAAAACGACATATGGGTGAAAAAAAAATGTACATAGTTAAGGCCTTAATCTAATCTACGATTTAACTTTCTCATTTTTCTGATGAGAAAATGACAAAGAAAATTATCCATCAATGTATGGGGAATTGTCGTTACGAAAAATGAGAAAGTTAAAGCGTATATTAGATTAAGGCCGTAACTATATACTTTTTTTATTTTCACCCATATTTAGAATAGCATTTAGGCAGCTAAGCTAAGTTAAATAGACCGCCTAAAACAAGAAACGTCAGATTCAAATTAGCGCTGTCATTTGATTGTGACAGCTGCTCAAAGAATAGCAAAGTGTTTAAGGGCCGATTTTTCAATTCCCAGATAAAACTATCTGTCAGATAAATGTTAGCTCTGTCCTTTACTTTCATATGACTGAAGAAAAAGATGGTGATAATTTTAACTGACGGATAACTTTATCTAGAGATTGAAATAAATAAAATTAGGACGTTTATAGGCCACTTTAGAATCGGGTCCAACACATACACACCATTACGGAGCGTGTTTTAAACTTAGGTACATTATTTTTAGTGCACTCAAGAGCAGAGAAAACGGGTATTATGTGAAGAATTCCTGTAATAACTAAGGTCAAGTTTCACTGTTACGTTTAACCTTTCAGTTGTGGCACAGAATAGATAATAGTACAAGTACAGAAGGGACACTCCTTTGATCTTTACAAAAGGCGCTTTTTTCTCAGCCAAAACATTAAGATTTATGGCCCTCTGACATCGTCGACCTTCATCGCTGCAAGTACATGCCGGTTCCCCAACGTTGGGGCTCCGGCGTGTACTTGTAGCGATGAACGTAAATCGCGGAGTGTCCCGCGCCTGGTTGTGTTCTAAAATATGGGAGCTCTAGTTGTAAAAGTTTAATGTAGATTATATCAGTGTTCATTGTTCTTGAGTGTATGTTTGACTATGTTAATACAAACATGCGTAGGCAATGTAAAGTTGCCATTAAATATAGCTAATAATGGTAACATTATTTTATAACATTAGGTATATAAGCGTGCTTATAAAAAATAAGTTAGTCTTTTGACCGTTATGAATTATGAACTTTGTTTTGGTGCAATTAAGTGTATATTACATTGCACACACAGTCATTAATACATATAACATTTGCGGAGATTAGGATATCATGTCATGCCATTTTGACGACCGTTTAGCGTAGAGGGTATCGACGCCGCCTAAATAATCTCTACTTTTATACAGAAGATTATATCGACAGCACACAGATATTTATATGTTCATAAGGTGTGTTACGCCAATTTAATGTAGGTTATTTTGTATTTCTTCACTATATTTTATGCGAAGAGAGAAAGGATTCTATACGCCTTATCATATGGTTCAAAATCCAATGACACGAGTTCTCAAGCAAAGCGTCTAAAAACGTGACACTTCAAACAGCTTATTCAGTGTACTTCTAAATTAGATCTTAAGACTTAAAAAATTAGGTTCATTTTCATGCAAACTCTAAACATTGGATATTGGCAACATCTTAAACTAAAAAAAAACTGAGCGCTTATGATAAAATTGGCATTTCATAATGATACAAATTGACTGTGTATAATAAGGTACATTTCAATACAATTGTACATAATAACACATTGTAGTTCAGTCTTTTACAAGGCACTAGACCACTACCTTTATATAGTAAAGCTGCCATGCAAAAATGTTATGATACAACCTTGGCACAGTTATTGTCGAACTAATTTCATTATATATCAAATTACATATTCTATATACTAAAATACTGTGATTTCTTAGTCGTAAAACGAAATATTCGATATAAGTAAAGATTAATGTAATATATCGGTCCAAGATTTTAGGACACAAGCTTCTGCCCGCGACTCCGTTTGCGTGGAACTCTTTCATCTTCCATTTCACCCCCTTAGGTGGTGATTTACGGGATAAAAACAATCCAATGTCCTTCCCCGGGACTCAAACTATCTCTATACAAAATTTCATCTAAATCGGTTCAGCGGTTTAAGCGTGAAGAGTTAACAGACAGACACACTTTTGCATTTATAATATTAGGTATCGATTTTCACACTATCTATCATTAAAAAATAAGTAAATGTGGATGTTCATCAGCAGATATACATATCTAAGCGGACAGGCAGTCCAAAAAGAGATAGTCAGTGTACAGTAGACGTCAAAAAACTTTAAACTTTTGCACCCCATCCCATGGTAATAAGGCAAAAAATAAAATAAAATTGCTGAAATTTCTTTACCCACAATAAACTTAACTAGGGTGGTAAAACAAATTATGTCACAGCTCGCAGGTATTTGACGCCCGAGCCGAAGGCTAGCGCGATAAATATGCGATCCGAGGCTTTCTTTATTAGCGCCCGTGGCGAGTATACAATTTTACGTCTCTCCCTGGCATGGAAGTAGGGTTAGCGTGCGGTAATTGCTACTTAATGGCCAGGTGTGACGCTAAATACTTGTGTGGGGCCCTCTTGTATATAGTTCATCATATCAGCCTGCTGACTTAGCTCCCCCAAAGAGTGCCACAAAGACCCTGTTCCCTTTAAGCTGCGCTTTCTGGGTGGCCCAATAGACATATTTGAAAATTTGTAGCACAAACACTACATCCAACAAAACAATCCAAATAAAAAAGGGCCTAGTTTTTTTTCCGATTTTGTTGAAACGTACCTATAACCGTCCCTGTTTTTATATTTTCGTGATAATTATCATTGATTATCCTCTTGCATTATCCCCGTGTGGTGTCGGGGTTTAGAATTTCACCACCCCCTTTCATCCTGTAAAAGTCGACTAAGGGAGCAGGGTTGAAGTGTGTTGTGGGGGGCTAGCAACCTATCACTGCAACACATTTTGTCGCTCTTTCATACCGACATTTATGCTAATAGTGACGCTGGAACATAAGTTTCATGTGCTCTGCCGGGTATGTTCGGGAATAAAGGTGCAAATGTATGTATGTTATCCTTTTGAACCTGATCTGTGTTCAGTCCAGGTAGTCGGTGTAACCCTGGGCCCCGGTGAAGACCACGTCTATCCAGATTCTCGCGGCCTCTCCTGAAGGAGCCATGAGGTAATACCGGCGCTGGCGAGTCTTCACGATGAAGGTGGTTTGAGGGTTTGGAGACTTGGAGGTGTTCCCGTGGTCAAGGTACACTTCTTCGATTACCTGGAAAAAGTAGGAACTTATAAGTTACCTTGATTTTTTTTTGTCATTTTTTAATCAAATATACTAGGACTTGAACGACAATTCATAGAACGCCTGATCGTTTTGCCTTGAATATGGATGCACTCTGACTGAGTCCATAATATGGGAGCTACATGGGACTCGACTTTAAACTCGAGCCATCTTCGCTTCTTGATAATTATCCGATATTATTGGATAATTATCACCATTATAAGAACCAATGACACTAGAGTTCGCAAACTTTGCATAATCCGAACCGAATTCTTCTTTTAAGGGTAATCCACACGGCGCGGCACGTCACGCTGACACTTAGTGCGTTCGGATACACGCAAGTGCGGAAATACACGTTCGAATACTTCGGATACATTTCACTTTCACGAGCGCAATAATTATCCATCTGTCATTATCACGATAATTATCAATCCATTATTATCATTGATAATTATCATTTCGAACCCTGATCTCGGGCACGCGTTGAGGTTTGAGGTACAGTCAAGTGTAAAAATATGTGTGCATACGATTTACTCATAAATAAACTCTTATGTCAGAGGTTTTGGTTACTTATTTATGAGAGGATGTTATCGATACATATTTTTTCCACTTGACTGTACCACGCGTTCCCGAGGTAAAGGGTGTCGCCAGACAGACAGACGGACAACAAAGTGATCCCATAAGGGTTCCGTTTTTCCATTTCAGGCACGGAACCCTAAAAAAATGCTACTTGCCTGGAAGTAAGCGCCGCCCCGCGGTTTTCGCTCGCTCTTGTCCCAGTAGTACACGAAAGTCTTCGATTCCCGGTCGAAGACAAACCATCTGGAAAATGCAATAGCACATGTTGTTTCATCATCATCATATCAGCCGAAAGACGTCCACTGCTGGACATAGGCCTCCCCCAAAGAGTGCCAAAGTGACCGATCCCGTGCCACCCGCATCCAGCGGATTCCCGCAACCTTTACCTTTACCTTTGTGTTGTTTAATAAAAAACATATAGTGTAAACCTAGCTTAATTACTATTTAATATGGCAAGTTTGCTTTTAGTTGCTAAACATTATTTTTATATGGCAACTTTCATCTCTTTCAGATTCGCAACGGCGAAGCACGTTCCGCGGCACAAAATTATTGTAAATTCATTGTTAAAGTGAATAAACTCTCATTTAAATAAATTCTACGCATTTTGATTTGTACACATGTTATTTATTAAGAGGCCGCAGTAAGCTCGGCTGAATTTCACCTTCCCATACAAACGTAGTTACGTTCTCATTTTAAAACTATGTGTTGGATTGTGATGAAACTTTGCATATACAATGACATGAGGTATATCTATGTCTGTAATTAGTTTATATGGTTCCAATTTATAAAACAAAGTAAATACAGCAAAAACTAGTTTTGTATGAAAAACTTAAAGTCGCTGTATTTTTTTTATTATGGTATCTGCAGCTACGTAAACTAATTTCAGACATAGATATACCCCATTTCATTGAACATGCGAAGTTTCGTTACAATCCAACACGTAGTTTTAAAATGAGAGCGTAACTACGTTTGTATGGAGAATCGAGCTTACTGCGGACCCTTAAATTCAAATAATTTATTTGTAAAACCGAGGTATATATACAAGTATGGGCTTTTTTTTTATACGACGGTGGCAAACAAGCCTGATGATAAGCGGAGCCTATAGACGCATGCAACTCCAAAGGAGTAACATGGGCAATGCCGACCCTCGATATGTTTGAGGATTCGCCGTGTTGATAGCTGAAGGAACAAATTATCTCGCTCTCAACACAACGCATCCTCGGGAGTTCTGGCGACCTTGCTCACCTCCAGGAACACAACACTACTACAGAGTAGTGTTATTATGGCTGTGGTCTTCTGCAAGGCGGAGGTACTTCCCCAGTTGGGCTGCTCCACATTCGAGCGGGATCACATTTCGCTGAGCCCTACCCCACCAGGTGTGTACTCACATGCCGAGTTGGGCCCATTACGTGACACTGCACACATTTACTTATTTCGTCCTAGTCTTGTAATACTGTTTTGTTGTGTTGTGTCATGAATAAATATTTGTTTCTTGATTCTTAAAAATACGTACCTCTTAGACCATGTGTGGAATTTAGCGCCGAGCTTATGAAGGTAGCCGCGGCAGGCGGTGGAGGTCACCGTCACGTGGGGGCACAACTCGATCTGGTGACCTGCAATATAGACCTTATTGTTTGAGAATAGAGTACCTACTGAGTCAACATTTTCATGAATTGAGCATAGAGTACCTATTGATTCAACACTTTCATGAATTGAGGATAGAGTATCTATTGAGTCAACATTTTCATGAATTGAGGATAGAGTATCTATTGAGTCAACATTTTCATGAATTGAGGATAGAGTATCTATTGAGTCAACATTTTCATGAATTGAGGATAGGGTACCTATTGAGTCAACATTTTCATGAATTGAGGATAGAGTATCTATTGAGTCAACATTTTCATGAATTGAGGATAGGGTACCTATTGAGTCAACATTTTCATGAATTGAGGATAGAGTATCTATTGAGTCAACATTTTCATGAATTGAGGATAGAGTATCTATTGAGTCAACATTTTCATGAATTGAGGATAGAGTATCTATTGAGTCAACATTTTCATGAATTGAGGATAGGGTACCTATTGAGTCAACATTTTCATGAATTGAGGATAGAGTATCTATTGAGTCAACATTTTCATGAATTGAGGATAGGGTACCTATTGAGTCAACATTTTCATGAATTGAGGATAGAGTATCTATTGAGTCAACATTTTCATGAATTGAGGATAGGGTACCTATTGAGTCAACATTTTCATGAATTGAGGATAGAGTATCTATTGAGTCAACATTTTCATGAATTGGGAAATTTAACTTTTATTTTTTGACACTAATATTTTGTAATTTGACTCTTTATTGGTATGTTTTATTTCTTTATTTCATGTTTTCAATTGTTTTTTTTAAACATTTTAGTTTGTGACATACATACATTTATGTGATGAATTTGTCTTTTTTAACATTTTTGTTGATTTGATGAATTGGAACATTTTACTTTTATTTTTGTGACATGTACAATGTTGGACATTTTCGTAAATTACGCTACAACCGTTTTTGATTTTGATAGCATGTAAACTTGGTGACGGTACTGTAAGTTTATTATGTGACTGAATAAATGAAATGAAACAATAAAATAGAACAGAATGAACTAGTTGTAATTTAGTGTTAAGGTAAAAATGGTATGCTCGAAATGGGCGAATGTTGGTACTGTCAATTTATTTAACACCGTTTACAATAAATAATACTTACTACTAATACTTATATACCGACCGCTTTAGCCTAGTTGGTAGTGACGCTGCCTACGAAGCAAGAGGTCCTGGGTTCGAATCCCGGTAAGGGCATTTATTTGTGTGATGAGCATGAATATTTGTTTCTGAGTCATGGATATTTTCTATGTATTTAAGTATTTCTATCTATTATATATATCATCGTCTAGTACCCATAACACAAGCCTTACTGAGCCTACTATGGGACTAGGTCGATTTGTGTAAGATTGTCCCCTTATATTTATTTTATTTATTTATTTATTTTATTACATTTTACTTTACTTTAAGAATTCGCAGAAGCGCATTTGTCTTAGTATTAACAGGGATGCGAGGCTAGCTATCTTCAAGCCGATTTCAGCTAAGCTTATATAGGATTAATTCAAAAACAATCTAGTGACTTACAACATAGAGTTCAATTTTACTTGTCAAGGTTTTGAAAGAATATTAACAAAATACAAGGTGTAACAGAAATATAGGGTTGATCCATTTAAGGGCAAGTCAGGTATCGTGTTCTGATAAGAAAAAGCGCGTTTTTTTTTTCAGTCGGCCAACGTTCCATACAAATGTAACAAAAATCGGGTCAAGAAAAAAAATGTCTTGGTTTTCTTCCTATCAGAACACGATACTTTTTATGCTCTTAAACGGATCAACCCCTATTTTTTTTACAAGCTTTTATTTATTTTCACCTGTTCCGTTATGTCTGTAACCAAACCTTTCAAGTTAAATTTGATCCACTTCCCGGTTTCCGATTGAGCTGAATTTTTGCATGCATCTATAAATCGGATGACAATGCAATATTATTATGACATAGAGCTGATCTGATGATGGAGCTGGAAGGTGGCCATAGGAACTCCATTAATAAACGACGCAACCCCATCGAGTTTGGGCTCGTTAGAATCGTCTTGAGTAGTTGATGATTGTATACAGAAAAGTACAGTCGGCAATAAAAGCTTGTAACAAAAATGATTTTTTTGGCAGAAACCTCTTTGTTACACCTTGTACGAGTATAAGTATACGGAACCTTTATATACGAAACGTCATTGCTTATAGCTCACCCGCGGACTCGACGTGTCGGCGGAGATCGAAGTCCTCTCGGTCGACGGGCAGGTAGCGGGTGAGCGGGCGCTGGGAGGCGCTGTACGGCGCCACGCAGCGCCTACTTCGCCGCGGCCCGCTTTGGAGCGGCACTGGAATTAAAAAGTTAAGTTATATCATCATCATACCAGCCGAAAGACTACCACTGCTGGACATCCTCCCCCAAAGTCCCCGCGACCTTTACCAGGTCATCACACCTTGTGGGGTCTACCCACCCTGCACGTCTATCATGGGACGGCCGCGACATATTCTCGATTTTGCTCGCAATATACCTCTTGTGCTAAGTGTTCTAATAAGAGAGAGACGGATTGTGCGGACGTCACGTGATAGCCGTGCTGGTCCTCGCTCGAGATCGTTTTCGCCCCAACGGTTATCCATTCTAAGCGCAATGTGCCCCGCGCACTGGCTAGTTAAGTTATATTATAATTTAATGTATTTACAGTTTTTGCTCAAACATGCAATATCACATTTTGTCGATATTTTATACCCACATTTATGCTAAAAGTCGTGCTGGAACATACGTTTCATGTGCTCTGCCTATCCCTTTTGGGAATAAAGGCGTGAATGTATGTATGTATGTATGTATGCAATATTGACTTTGCATATTGACTCTGTGTTGATCATAGTTGGCTGTGAAGTACCACGTTTCGGTCGCGGCGAGACGAGAGGTTCATAATGGAAATTCATACATAATTGAAAGTCGATGCTTGCAAATGACCTTTGTTTCAACGTCAATTTGTGACACAATTTCATTGTTTGTTTGAGAGCGAGCGGTGCAACGGTAGTATGTATGTAACGCAAGATTGGGACATGTCGCGACAACTCGTGTCGGAGGCCAAGACTCGTTTGGGGTCGGAGAGCCCTTGCAGTTAGTTAATTAGTTAATGTATGCTTACGGATATTGTCTCGGCTGAAGTCAGACGCGAGGCTGAGCGGGCGGCTGTCATCGCTTCTCTTCTCATCCTCAGTAGACTCTGTGCGCGAGTTCCTCACTTGCAGCTGCAAACGTTCACCAAGTCAGACAGAGCTTATACCGTGTAGGCTCGCACAAGAATAGGTCTACGATCTCCCCCGCCTGTCGTAGAAGGCTAAAGTGCCGACTAGGCACATTCTCTAATAGAGATTAGATATTGAATAAAACGTCTATAAGATTAGCCACAGATTAAGTACGTGGGAAGTGTATGAATGATTATGCATGTAGCTACTTGTATATATACTGTGTTCATTAACCCGTCGAATTCCCGCCAAAGTCAAAATTCCGTTCAAAATGTAACTCTGTAAGTATAATCAGTAGGTACACAAGTACAAAATTGCTGTAGACTAACGTTAGTCTACAAGACACTTGACGGGTTAATTAATACCTAAATAACCATTGTATGGTAGGGCTGAGCTGTAGGCTACTACCGGGGTCCACAGGCGGCGGATAGTGGAATGGCCATCAGATATGATGGCTAGCTGCGAATATACTGAATAAGCAGTCCCCGACCACACAGCGGCAGGGTTATCAGGATGTAGTGGGTAGGCTTGTAGGAGGGGCTACTCTATAAAAAGCTACAATATCCGACGACGATTCTGTGACATGGCGAGTAGTTGCCGCCATTAAATAAGCAATCCTCTAGTGTCAGGCAGCAGTAGCACTAGTACCGACTGGAGAACGAAGATAGGAATCTGGAAGGGCTCTTGTTTGGACATCACGGAGCGGTGAACCTCGGTTCGTGTTTTGCGGTGTGGAAGGCAAGGGGGAAACCACCACACTATGCTTCCTCAAAAAAGGAGTAAGGGATTACTCCACCGACAACAGCCAAGCTCTTAAATAAATGATGATGATGATGAACCATTGTATAGACAGTGCTTCAGAGTGTCTCTCTGAGCGTGGACTGCCGTAAACCCTTCTGGGGTGCAGTTCACACTCACTCTCTCTACTCCCCCATCAACATCGTAATTATTGCCCGGCAGTGGTCACGATCCTGAACCATCAACTACCAAAGGGGTCATCGGGGTCGCAGTGCTCTGGCGGGGGCTAGGGCTTTAAGAACCCCAGGGAAGGTGACCATGTTCTTTGCCCTAGGACGAGCCAGTGGTGCGGCGCGAGGGGCGCTCCAGTGCGTTCATAGCATGAGATCCTGGACCCTGCATGAGAGCGCAGATGCAGGGCACCGTGGAGATTTAGTGGATAGAAATACCACATAGAAGGTACCGACGTAACCCCGTTGAGTTTGGGCTCGTTAGAATCGTCTCAATGAGATGTTGACCAAAGTACAGTTAGCAATAAACGCGTGTACCAAAAATGTTTTTTTTTTGACAGAAACTTATTAGTTATCGTATGTACATAAAGATACTCACTAGCACTGGTTTAGGAGAGTATATGTTGGCCCATTGTGATGTCTTCACGAAAGTGAGCCACATAGACATAATGTTTTTAATGGTTATTGTTCCACATTTATTTTAACAGACGATGGAAAGTACTAATTGAAGGCTCTTACAACAGTACTCTAATAACTAACATAGTTATCTGTACTGTCCAGCTCGCACTTTTGTCAAAAAAAACAATCGTCCGAGAGACGTCTTGTGTTTATTAAACAATAGTAAATTACTACTAGGTACTACAGAAGTCGGGTGGTCAAGGACCAGATTTTTTAAGTAAGAAAGTGTAAAATTCTTTAACATCTCCATAAATATGAAAGTTCGAGAATTTATTTCTTAAAATGCGCAGAACGGTATGCGCGTAGGCGCTGTATTATCTGAATAGCCAAGTCTTTTAAGAGAGAGACTTTTTGTCTCCGAATATTTTCGCTTATAGCCAAAGCTAATAAAGATTTTATTCAGACAGCCAGACGTTTTTATGCATTCAGAAATAACAAAAAACCGCAAATGTAGTTTTTTTTGGCAGTTATTGGCGGTATTCCCGATGAGGTTAACAGTCATACTCAAGACCATCTATTAGTAATACAAGCAGCCCGTGCGGCTTCGCCTGCGTATTGAAAATAAAGCACGAAAATTCGCGTAATAAAATATAGCCTATATAATAACGAGCCAGAAACTCCACTCTACACGCAGGTGAAAGAATGTTTGAAATAGGGTTAGAGGTTCCGGTGATTACCCAAAACACACAAACATACTAAGCTCACAGGCTTTTCCTCTTCATAATTATTATAGTGTAGATAATACTTAGGGCCACCCCACACCTGCCGTCTTTCGAGCGTCGTCCCATAGTAAACCGTCCCCCCAACCCACCTCGCCTCGCCCCTCGCTCGCCCGCTTACTATGGGACGACGCTCGAATGACGCTCGAAAGACGCCAGGTGTGGGGTGGCCCTTAGAATACGTAGGCGCGTATATGAATAGCCAAATAAAAAATCTTATGAAGAATCAGACATTCTGTCTCCGAATACTTTAATTAATGGCTAAAGCAAAATAAAGATTCTATTTCGATAGCTGGGCGTTTTTATTACTTTGGAAATACTAGAACCGCAAATTGTCGTTTTTTTGGCAGTTATAGTTATAGGTGATTTTTCAGATGAGGATAACAGACTTAGAGCAATAGATATTAAGGCGCCGTAGGTTCAGCGAAGTTAAGCGAACAGTTTTTGAAACAACATAATGCGTATGTTTATATTAATATGGTTTAAAAAAATACTAATAGTAATCTTAAGGTTTTTCTACAGGGAGATCAGTGTTTGTTTAAGCAATTTTCGCACGATAGAAAAAAATCACGAACATAGGTCTAAAAGGGTCTAAAATAGACTTTAAATATTCGTTACAAATTATGCACAAAAGCTAAACATACGAAAATGGCTTCTAAAAATCGGCAATATCATGTTCGAGAGAACTCAGTGTTTACTTTTTCATTTATTTAAACGGCCAAAAGATTAAAATTAAAAAAAAAAAAACATGATTTCCGCGCTTCCGAGCACGCCCTTCCGTCTCCCTCACGCTTATGCTCAGTGAGAGGGAGAGAAGACCATGAACCTACGGCGCCTTAATTAATTAGCTTCCGCCCGCCATCGGCACTTTGTCTGCGTGGATCCGGGATTAAAAACAATGCTAAGTACATTTTATTTCAGACTATAAACTATCTTCGTGCAAAATTTCATCCAAATCGGTTGAACGGTTTAAGCGTGATTAAGTAACAAACATCCGAACTTTCGCATTAATAATATTAGAAGAGAAGGATAGCTGCCCGCGCGACTTCGTCCGTGTCTTCCAAATAAAGCAGACAAACTCGCATGTCCATTCTATAAACACTCGAAAGATTTTTCAAATTTTAAAACTGCACTTATTTTCCCCACATGACAACCCGTAGGCCAAATGCTGTTAAGACATAACAGTAATATCCATAAATTACAATTAAGAAATATTGTTTTTTGGAACCCAAGTCCCAACAGCCAATGGCAAAGTTACAGAGGTAACCACAGCAAATTCACGATTACTTATTGTAACAACCACGAATTACTTTAAACCCTGTCAGGCTGTGATGAACCTTCTCATATCGCGAAACTACAAATTACCCAAAAAACAAGTTCCACTACTAAAACCGATATTCAAGCATAATATTAATCCTTGAAATATACGAATCTGAAACGTTGTTAAATACATTATAATTTAATGAGCACAATTTTTTTATTTCACGTATGTTTTTACATTTATAAAGCACTGATTAGATCCCGAAATCGCGTCCACCGATTCGCGCCAAAACCACTTTTTAATTTGCTCTCCTTGACTGTAGCGTCCGTGAGCCGAGAATGCACTGGGATATTAGTGATATTACACGCCCATCACGCAGCTTCACAGTTTTACCAACATAACAATTTCAAGTGTCAAACGAAAATTGCCTTTGTACAAACGGAATAAGTGCTTTGTGCGTGATTCGGTGTATATTTAAACTGTTTATTCTTGATCTTTTAAACGGTGGGCGGCTGAATGATCGTGTTTACGATTTTCGTTGAATTCGCGATGAGTAGTAATTATGATTAACGGATTGAAATAAGTGTGTACGTATTAGTGACGAAATTGGCGTGGCACAAGAGTCAGAAATTATGTATTTATCATTTACTAGCTTCTGCCCGCGACTCCGCCCGCGTGGAACTCGTTTATATCGCAGCTCCATACAAACTTTTACCCCCCATTTCACCCCCTTAGGGGTTGATTTCGGGTATAAAAACTATCATATGTCACTCTCCAACCCTTCAACTATCTCCACTTAAAAAATCATGTCAATCCGTCGCTCCGTTTTGCCGTGAAAGACGGACAAACACACATACACATTCCCATTCATAATATTAGTATGGATATGGATGTCCTTTTAGATGGTGGAAAACAAAAGCTACGGTAGCCTAGTGGTTCTGGCATGCGGCTATCAAGCGGCGGTCGTGGGTTCGGATCCCGGCTCGTACCGATGAGTTTTTCGGAACTTATGTACAGAATATTTACCGTTTGCTTTTCGGTGAAGGAAAACATCGCGATGAAACCGGTCTAATTCCAATAAGGTTTTCCCTCTGGGTTGGAAGGTCAGATGGCAGTCGCTTTCATAAAACTAGTGCCTATGCCGATTCTTAGGATTAGGTGTCAAAGCGGGCTCGTTAAGGGCGCAATGAATAACGCTAGTAGGATGATGATGGTGGCAAACAAGAATTCGGGCTGTCTGATGGTAAGCAGACACCGTAGCCTAGGACGTTTGCGATTCCAGAAGAATCACAAACGCGTTGCCAACCCTTCATCGATATGAGGATTCGTAGTGTTGACAGCGAGACTAATGCGGGTCAACTCTCAACACAGTGCATACTCGCGACTTCGGCCGTCGAATTTGTAAAAATATGTTTGTCAAAATAAATCCGTCGCTATGTTGTCTAAGTACTGCTCACCTAGATAGTGGAATTAATATGCATTTAATGTTTATTACCGGAAGCCGATAACTGATTAGATAGACCAAACCGCACTAAATCAATCGATAGATAACCTTCATACATTCATGGTAACAATGTACGATCAACGTTAAATATGGCGCCGGCAAATGTTATTCCATAGAAACTCTCCATACAAACTCGTCAAAGTTTCCATACATTCAGATTTTAACGAACACCGCTTACGATTACAGACGTTATGGTTCAACCCAACCTAAGTGAGCATTAAAAAATACACATTAAGGACGTCGTTCAATCAATTTTATTTAAGGGGCTACCCGAGGTTTCCATCGATTTTTGACAAGTTTTGAATCGTATCTCCTACTTTTGCACTACAGATAGAAGTATAAATCAAACGGTTATCGGTTCTTCAATCTTTTATCTTCATTTTGGTACAAGAACTCATTTCTTCCAAAATCCGAAAGAAATGAGTTCTTAATTTTGTATGTTTTTTTTAAACATTGTCTAAAATAACACTTATTTCGTATCTCTATTGACGTGAAAGATGTAACACATACGAAATCTACATATTTGGGTTCGTCTGTGACGTCCCTAAAAACTGGTCCAGGGTTTTAATTTTAAACCAATTAACACAAAAGTTATGGCCAGAAACCGGTTTTTTGGCCTAAAATTGTTTCTACTTTGATGCCAAATATCTCGAAAACTATGAACTTTGAAGTAAATATGGGATACTATATTGCTTAAAGCAGTTGTTGTTAACATAATAAGCTTCATAAAACCTAAGAAAACTAAGAGATTCAGATCGAAGGTACGATCCCATACGCCAATTATGGGAGCCCCTTAATGCTTGGTTCGGTTTTCATGTAAGGCAGAGATTTTTGAATGCGGTATTTAAATGTTGAGCTGCGACATGGCTGCGACCATTTCGAGACAAATCATAGTTTCTTTTTTCTTTTATTATCTATGCTGTTTTGTTTTTTGTCGACTAAATGTTAAGAGTTTAAGTTCGAGTTAATAAATATTTATTTATTTACTCTTACGTCGCATAACCATGTCCACCTAGTGAGTTTAAATAGTCGTGTCGCAGACCTGCATCACTACCGATTTCCTGTACCGTTTTAAGTACAAGAATAGTAAGTAGCTCCAAATTGTCTACTAATAAAACGAACGCGACGTGTGCACGCCGGATACAACAAATGTATTCAAGATGTCCCCGCAACGAAAATAAAAAGGGACAGAGCTAGGATGGGAAATGAATAAATCGTCATTTTCCTTTCCTGTATTTTATGCGCCGGTTCGACAGAAATAGAATTATCAACAATCCACAAGTATTCTTAGGGTGAGCACCAAACCGTCTGTAATCACCGAAGTAAAATTGTTTGGTTTTATAGTACGGCTCATTCCATGTGAACTTTTCGCTTCGAGCCCTTATCTTTCAAACGGCGCCCCCCTTTGAAAGATAAGGGCTCGAAGCGAAAAGTTCTTCTATGATTCACCTATTTTTTTAAGTCCTATTATTGGAAGTCCGAAAATAATCTTCATAAAATTTTACGCCATAATAATCGTTAGTCCTAATAATTTTTATTCCTAACGATCGTAAGTCCTAATTACTCGAAGTCATAATGACACTAATCACAAATTTCTGATATCCTAATGTTTATTTTAATTTTTTTTTCATCATAACACTCACTTGTACGTTTTATTTAAATTCATAATGATACATTTTTTAATAATGTCCGTTTCAAAGAAAACTATTATATATATATATATATATAGGAAAACTGATCATTATGACTTCCGACGATAGTTACAGAAATTTAGGAACAAAAAAGTTAGGAAAATATTAATTAGGACTAGCGATGATTATGACTACAAATTACGTTTTGGTAGTGTAGGACGATAGACCGCCCCGAAGCAAAACAATCGTCCTACACTACCAAAACGTAATATCTAGAATTATTTGATTCCTTATTGTTCGTATTATGAATAAATCCTGTATGTCTTATTACATATTTTTAAAGTCGAGTTATTAAAGGTGATGTGCGTTCCCAAAGGTGCAGAAATATCTGAGGAACCTTATGCTCTTAACAATAAAGTCGTGTTCACATATTTTTGATCACTTTGTCGGTGCACATATTTTCGAACTCGACTGTACCTATAAGCAAGAGGTCAATCTTACTTAGCCACTTCGCCTTGCAATGTGATTTAAATTATCAGAGAGAGTGCGCGCATCACATTTAAATGGGTGGATCAACTATTTCCTGGCACTAGTTGCCATGGTAAAGTCTCCTGAGTCACTATAAAAATAGCGATTTCATCATATCAGCCGCAAGACGTTCACTGCTGAACATAGGCTTCCCCCAAAGAGTGCCAAAGTGGTCGGTCGCCACACGCAAACTGCGATTTATGGGTTATAATTATAAATCACTGCGTCTCCCGGTACGTGAGAACCTTTCCGCCCCAAAGGCCATCGGTTGCACGTGCAATGTGCCCCGCCCACTGCCACTTAAGTTTAGCGATTCCCGCTGGATGCGGGTGGCGCAGGACCGGTCTTTGTGGCACTCTTTGGGGGAGGCCTATGTCCAGCAGTGGACGTCTTTCGGCCGGTATAATGATGCTGATGATGCATTATAAATCCCCAAATGTGTTCTTGTCAAGTTCGACCCCTTTTTGTATCTTAGAGTACCTATCTTCTAGGCACGTTAAGTCTGTATTGTAACTTTAAGAAACTCTGTAATCTTGTCTCCTGGCTAACTGGACAAAATATCAACGCGAAATAGTTGATCGCGGCAAACGCAAAGTGGTGTACCAAAACTCTAATATCACTAGTGTAGACATAACGGTTCGCTAAGATGTGTATTTATGTAATTTTTAATAGCGAACAAGTGGCTATTCTATTTCCCGACGTGACGCAGAAGGATCGGAATGCTTTTGTTGTTGTGTTTTCTTCATATATCGCGTAGTTCACGGGAAAATTGCTTTGATACACATATAGTGAGAAATGTCTTTTATCCTATATCCTAGACTATTAAAGGAGCAATCCATACTGATATTATAAATGGGAAAGTGTATTTGTGTGTTTCTCTGTTTGGTTGTCCGTCTTTCACGGCAAAACGGAGCGACGGATTGACGTGATTTTTTAAGTGGAGATAGTTGAAGGGGTGGAGAGTGACATAGGACAGTTTTTATCCCTGAAATCATCCCCTAAGAGGGTGAAATGGGAAGCAAAAGTTTGTATGGAGCTGCGATATAAACTAGTTCCACGCGGACGGAGTCGCGGGCAGAAGCTAGTATTTGTATATATACACGGTGTTCCCAGGAATTTCCGTTAACTTCAGCATATTGCAGAATACATTCACAGAAACCAATTAGCATAATCACTTCTTGAAAAAAAAAATTTTTTTTCTTTTTTTGTACAAAATAATTTAATGTAGCATTGACAGTTATTGTCTTATTGTATAAGGGTTCAAGACCAGAAGGTCCAAGAAGTCACATTTAATAGAAAAAATGTTTTGCGAGGCAGTTTTTGCCTAATATCGAACGAATTAACTTGGTAAACCTTCTTGTAGTGTAACATAGGAACCTTACAACATTTAAAAAGCTGTTACGAGTATGACACCACAGTTAAACGCCTTTAAACTGGCTAAATCTGCAAATCTGATTAAATTAAAATATTCAATATCTTGATAACAGTAAGAGTCAAGATACTACTGTCTTGGAGAAATTAACTTTATTTGATCTAATCTATGCCCCCTTGCAATTAACGGGAAATGCCAAAAACACGTTGTATACCTATGCATATGTATTTGCAAACACGATATCGAAAACGACCCTAACGATTTCGATTAAATTTAAGGGGGGCGAGAATTCGATCTAGCCAGATTGGCTCATGTCCGTGAAAATTTGGAGTCTCCGTATCTACCCTATTTTCAACCGAGCGGAGCTCGGTCACCCAGGGACTGTTTGCTATAGTGGTCTCCGAGCAAAAGCGACGAAGTTATACGGCGGTGGAGGTGGAGCTGCCTAGTGGTTCAGGCATGCGGCTGTCAAGCGGCGGTCGTGGGTTCGAGTCCCGGCTCGTACAGTCAAGTGTAAAAATATGGGTGCATACAACTTACTCATAAATATGTCCCATAACTCTTATGTCAGCGGATTAAGGTTTTGGTACTTATTTATGGGAGGATGTTATCGATACATATTTTTGCACTTGACTGTACCAATGAGTTTTTCGGAACTTATGTACGGTATATTTACCGTTAGCTTCTCGGTGAAGGAAAACATGGTCTAATCCCAATAATCCCAATCCCAGTTTTCACTCTGGGTTGGAAGGTCACATGGCAGTCGCTTTCGTATAACTAGTTATATTAAAAACTCACCTCCTCAATGGACGATGACATAAATCCAGAACTGAAACAAAAAAAACATCACGATGAAAACACAAGTATAAATGTATACAAATTTTTACAATAAAAATATGTAATTACAAATTTTTTGCCGTCAATTTTGTCGCTTTTGACGTGGGGAGTGCAAGCCAAAGTACCTTCGGCATTCACCCAAAATCACTGTTAGAATATTTTTTGCGAACAGTAAATTGCCACCAAATATTCAAGTAATCAATGAAAATATGTGCTTTCCATTTTTAAAGGATTTTGTAGTTTGATTTCCAACACTACACGCGGCTTGTATTAAAACCATTTAAGAAAAATCCACTCAATCCAATCACTGGAAACGGAGGGGGGAGGCCTTTGCCCAGCAGTGGGACACTACATGTGCCTGTAATATAACTATAATAATATAAGAATAAGTTTCTGTCAAAAAAAACATTTTTGGTACAAGTTTTTATTGCCGACTGTACTTTTCTGTATACCATCATCAACTACTCATTGAGACGATTCCAACGAGCCCAAACTCAACGGGGTTACGTCGGTTAAGTACTGAATTCTCATGGCCGCCTTCTGTCTCCATCATCAGATCAGCTCGATGGTACCATAATATTGAATTGTCATCCAAACTATACTTATACCCAAAATTTCTGCTCAATCGGTCACCGGGAAGTGGATCAAATTTAACTTGCAAGATTTGTCCCATACTAACAGGGCAAGAGTTAAACAAAAGCTTGTAAAAATCCATTACGCCCCTGGGTGCAATATAGGCTGTTCTAGCTCTGTATGGCTGCGTGTTATGAGCAAGTATATTGAATTAGTACATTACATACCTAGGGCGGCGAATCCGGGAATGCCCAGATCGCAGGTGTTTGTGGCCCGAACGGAAGGTGAGTGCCATAAATATGCGATCTGGGACTTTACACAATTTACGTACACAATTTTACGTCTTCTCCTGGGTGAGAAGTGAGATTTGCGGCTGCGCTCGTGGGCGGTAAATCTCACTTACCGCCCAGAGTGACGTAAAATACATTTTGCAAGTTAAAGTTTGTGTGTTGCATGTCCAACGATCATATTAATGAATACTCACCAACATATAAACTTGCTCGATTTGTGCTTCGCCTTCGACAATGTAAAGACAAAATGAATGTCTTCCTAGTTTCACTAAAATTAAAGGAAAATAAGTACTTTCACTGTAACTGCACAAAAAACTGCCTTGATTACCACACTCTTGGGATTAGGTGTTAAAACGGACCCCGGGCTCGTTTAAGACACAACCAGCAATAACGCTAGGACTGATGACTGTGAAAAAAAAGTTGGCGATTTTTTTTTTACCAAAAATTAAACAGATGGAAGCCTTATTACCAAACATGTTGTCTTTTTATGATAATTTTAGATAGGCATACTATTATCCAGGGGTTCCCAAACTTTTTTTAGGCACGCCCCCTGCTGCCTAAAATGAAGTTCCCTCGCCCCCCTTCGCTTCGACGCAAGGAAACGGAAGTGATTGGGTTCGATAGCCAAATCATCATCATTTTCCTAGCGTTGCCGTTATCGTTAGCGCCACGGCTCTTAGGAGTCTAGGGTCGTTGAGTATCTAATCCCAAGGATCGGCGAGGCACTAGTTTTTGCGAAAGGATTTCCCGAGGCCCCGCGCCCCCCACTTTGAAAACCCCTGCTATAATCATTGGTATCTATGACACATAAACCCGCGCAAATCCGAATTACGAGGCACTGATTAAAAAAACTTTATCGACAATTGCCGCACTCGTCTTCGGTTCATGCGAAGATTTTACGCTATCTGTATTATCTACGTGTACGGACATTATTTATGTAGTAAGTACCGATACCAGGCAGATATACATTTATTTTAATCCAATCTGTAACTCCGGCGATTACCCCGTATAGGTACTAAGTTATAAGTTATAAAACCACATGTCCTCACTAACTTTACCGCATTACGATCAGATATGTTATAACCATACCTCGAACAAATCATGCGGATGACGTAAAAATGACGTACCTAATTTTGCACTCAGGATGATGTCTGTATTGCAACAACAACATTATTTTCGGTGCTATGTTTTGATCACAGCACGAGCAATACACGTTTTTATCACGTATCTCCAAAAACGGAAAATTACAACAATATTCTTGTAAACGCGACATTCTTTTGCGTCTTTTGAAAAAATTGTAAAGATAAATCTAAATAATTACGAAGTCACTTTATTGTTCAACTGAATGACAATGTCAGTCAAAGATGTTATGTAACTACTCGGCTCATGTCAAGTGGCGATATCGTTTTATCAAAGAGGTTGATAATTGATAAGTAGTAATTGTTTATGAAAATACTTTTTGAAATCACCTATGAGTGGTTTGACGTCATCCGCATGATTTGTTCGAGGTATGGTTATAACACTGCACTGCTATTGTAAGTTTGCTATATGACACTGTGCGAGCATCGTGAAACATCTGTGGACTCAATTGCTTTCGAGGATGTTATGAATTCAATGACACTGCGAGTATACAGGGTGAAAAATTAATCGCTCATTTTTTTAAATTTTGAACATGCAACAATTTTAACTCTCGTGCTTTGTAAACGTATTTAAAAGATTAGTTTGCACTTAAGACCATTATTTATTTAGCGTATGGCAAATCAGTGTATTTAGAACCCTGATAATGACCAGATGCGTCACATTAGAGAGTATAAATACGACCTCAAAACGCAATAAAAAAAATCAATCCCAAAAAACTTTGGGTTTCGATGACTTTAATTTTTTTTCTGAAAAGTAGTCTCAAAGATAATGGAACGTTAACTAATAAAATGATTTTTTTACTACAATCTTGTCGCAGAAAATTAGCGCAGTAGGTGTCTAAAGCTTCAGCATAATGCTGAGCCAGTATCCGGTTCACTACCGGAGAGACATGTTTCATGTTTTTTGTTTATTTTATCCTACTAATATGGAAGTTTGTTACTCAATCACGCATAAACTTTCATCTAAAACGTGCTCGTGCAAAATTTCATCTAAATCGCTTTAGCTGTTTTAGATGTTTTTTTTTGCACGAAGATAGTTTATAGCCTGGATTAAAATATAGGATAGTTTTAATCCCGGGTTCACACAGACGAAGTGGCGACCAGAAGATAGTTGTTTAATATATGTCTACTGTGTGTTTGTGAATAAAAATATCTTTCTTTATTTATTTTTCTTTCTAGTAACAAATTGCTATTGTAACATAGGTCTTTGTCCAGCAGTGGGAGCCTTTCGACTGATTTGATGATGATAAAATAAATAATTGTGAACTCTCATACGACACAACGCTCACCCTGTATAGCGCATCATATAAGGCCGACCCAAATCCGTTCCGCGTTGACCGTATTAATATGTCATTGAGACGTGCGTCAAGCATAAGGTATGTAACTATGTAAGAAAGCGTATACATTTCCTTTGATAAACATACATAAGAATTCGAACTAAAGAATCCTTTCTTTACTTGGATCATTCTACTGCCCCTCCCCTCTCATCCATGAGAGGAGGCTGCCCAGCAGTGGGACGTCTTTAGTGTTTCTTATTATTAAGGGCTTTGGGCGTATAATTACCCACATAGACGCTTGTGATTCTTCTGTAATCGTAAGCGTCCATAGGTCACGGTGAGCGCTGCCCATCAGGCGGGCCGTAAGCTTGTTTGCCACGTGGTATGAAAATGTGATTCTCATACCACGCAACGCACACCCCGTATAGTGCGTCATATAAGGCCGGCGGAATCCGTTCCGCGTTGACCGTATTAGTATGTCACAGTACCGTGCGTTATTCATAAAGGTATGTAAGAAAACGTATACATTTCTTTATTCATAATCATACAATCGCCATCAAATATGCGAGGCGAAAGTGCTCATAAATAACTGAACCCGTATCTATTGTCCAGGCATTAGTGCCTGGATAATAGAGACGGGTTCATATACTATACCTAAATTTTATATTAAATTCCTAATTAAGATCTAAATCTATGGAATTTGCTAACTATGTAAACAAACAATGTATTGAAATTGACATTTAAGAGTCCGCAGTAAGCTCGATTCTCCATACAAACGTAGTTACGCTCTCATTTTAAAACTACGTCTTGGATTGTAACGAAACTTTGCATATACAATGACATGAGGTATATCTATGTCTGAAATTAGTTTATGTAGCTTCAGATACCATAGTAAAAAGAATACAGCGAATTTAAGGTTTTCATACAAAACTTGTTTTTGCTGTATTTCGTTTGTTTTATAAACTGGAACCATATAAACTAATTACAGACATAGATATGCCTCATGTTATTGTATATGCAAAGTTTCGTCACAATCCAACACGTAGTTTTGCAATGAGAGCGTAACTACGTTTGTATGGGAAGGTGAAATTCGGCCGAGCTTACTGCGGACTCTTAATGTCAATTTCAGTATGACGGTTTGTTTACATAGTTAGCAAATTCCATTGATTTAGATCTTACAGAGTAAACGCGGACGAAGACGCGGGCATAGGTTACTCTTTCCGTATCTATGTATATACATACACTAGCTTCTGCCCGCGACTCCGTCCGCGTGGAACTCGTTTATATCGCAGCTCCATACAAACTTTCACGCCCCATTTCAACCCCTTACGGGATGATTTCGGGGACAAAAACTATCCTATGTCCTTCCCCGGGACTCAAACTATCTCTGCACCAAATTTCACTTAAATCGGTTAAGCGGTTTAAGCGTGAAAAGGTAGCAGACAGACAGACACACTTCCGCTTTTATAATATTAGTATATGGATACGAACACTGCCAGTTAAATAAAAGCTTGTAAATATAATCATACTTGTTTATGCAAGGGCACGAACTCCAGATATCCCCTGCGGAGCAATAGGCATGGAGACAGGCTGGTGGTTGAGAAACAAAGACTTGCGAAGTCAGCTAAGTCGGTCTATAGCCTAGGACCACCAATTTATAACCGATTGCCAGATACCGTCAGAAATGCAGCTTCCAGCGCAGGTTTCAAATCAAGACTGAAAAAGTGGCTTCTGGACAACATGTTTTATAACTATGACGAATTTTACAGCATGCCACTGACAATTTGAAAATAAAGAATTATGTTATAAATAATTGATTACGATAATGATAATAATAAATGCTCGTCGACATCACCATCCCCCATGACGAGAACCTTTTGAAGGCCGAGAAGGACAAAGCCAGCAAGTACCTAGACCTGGCTCACGAGGTAACCGCCATGTGGGATGTTGATTCGACGAACATCGTCCCGATAGTCGTTTCGGCGAACGGTTTGATAGCGAAGAGTCTCGACCGTCACCTCAAGAGACTCTCGCTAGATGGCTGGATCAAGGGTCAGATACAGAAGGCGGTACTCCTGGATACTGCGCGAATAGTCAGGAGGTTCCTGTCTCTGTCGCCCTGACCACCGGCAGCTTAGGCCCCGCCTCGCTGCCGGCGGTACCCTAGGTTAGGTTTTTATAATGGTTTTATGTTTTATATGTATACTTTTATATTTTACTTTTTATATAATTATTGTAAAAACCTAGCCTGAGTTGAAGATTAAATGAAGAGTATAATAATAAATATATGTAGAAAATTGTATGATGTATTAGCCTAATGTACACGTATGATACAAATGACCTGTAACAATTGTTACTAATAAAGAATTTCATTTCATTTCATTTCATTTCTGCCCGCGACTCCGCCCGCGTGTAACTCGTTTATACCGCAGTTCCATTTAAACTTTCACCCCCCCGTGTCATACTGGGATATATTCCGGGATAAAATCTATCCTACATCCTTTCCCGGGATTCAACCTATCTTCACACCAAATTTCATCTAAATCGGTCCAGCGGTTTAAGCGTGAAGAGGTAACAGATAGACAGACACACTTTCGCATTTGTAATATTAGTATGGAAGTATGGATGTCGTAAGTAGTTACTTCTTTTTGGAGGCTTTCGTCATCGTTCAAACAGCTGGTACCTATAGATGAATACCATCATATACTCGATTTCCAACTTTACCACAACAGCATAAGGTGCATATTCGTACAAATATATGTGTACCGCTGCACAATCACTTTAATTGGTACCAATGTACCCAATTGTGCGGCGGCCATGATTGTAATGTAATCATGACATCTATTAGATCCTCAGTAGACTAGTAGTTTATTATATTTTATATTTTATATTATAAAAAAAAAACATTTATTTTAGGCAACTAAGGTCCATAGTTAAGGCGGTGCATTGGATTTTATCGCGTGTTTCAAAACGCCGTTCTGACTAGATTAAGAAACAATAAGGTCTGATTTTTCTTGACTATATGATTGTCTATCTGATTTAATCGATACATGATTGTTGGACCATGCGTCAAAATGGTCCTGAAACCAACAGCACTGAGAGTTATGTATGTCAATAAATAGGTCTTTAAATCTACTTTATTTCATTCTATTGGCACAAAGTCTAATTCCATTGCAGAACGAAGATATTCGTATTTTAGCCACAGTCAGTTAGTACGAGCTATGAAAAAACGCATTCGGAGAATATTCATATTGAGTATTCTGGAGGGTACTAATGATGAAGGCACATCGAGCGCGGCATATATATAGTTGCCCATGGTCCTTTCCTCGATAGAAAAATATTCCAAAGTTGGGTCTAAATAATTCCATTTTTTACTCAGCCTACTCAAACGATACATTATTTTACGACACAATCAAGTTAAAACTATAGTATTTAATCTCATCTAAAATCTCACTAAGTTAGGTATATATATATATTTATATGGGTATAGAGACAGTTTGAGTCCTGGGGGCGTAATGGGGGTGAAAGTTTGTATGGAGCTACGATATAAACGAGTTCCACGGACGGAGTTGAAGAAGTGGCAAGAGACAGACAGACAGACACACTTTCGCACTTATAATATTAGTATGGATTCGAGAACCGAGTAAAATTACATGATTGAAAGGAATGACATCATACATCAACTATTGTATATGAGTCGTTTTGTCATATCAACCTATGTTGCTTTGACATATGAGATGCCTAGATATTATTCATCGTCGTTGAGTTTCATATCATATAAACTTTCACGTATTTAGTACATTATTTCTTGGTATTCTGGAGCGTAAGCCACAAGATAATATGACAGAGTTCCCAAAAAAATGTTCCATAAACGGACTTATCTAACAAAAAAAGGGGTCAAAATTGACAAGAAAACTCCACGCTTGGTGGATTTCCAAATCGCAGTTTAAAAAAGTGACCCTGTAGACGTAACCGTGGCATCTAGAGGCAGGAAAAGGTTGATTCACGCATTTACATGGCGAATCTGTCACCTCCATCCAATAGGAGTGCAGAAATTAAATAAAATAATCATTGTATTTTATCTAACAAGAATTATTAATGTAGTCAACTGGGGTAAAAAGCAACATCATCAGCCTATATACGTCCCACTGCTGGGCACAGGCCTCCTCTCATGTATGAGAGGGAATGGGCAGTAGTCCCCACGCTGGCCCAGTGCGGATTGGGGACTTCACATACACCTTTGAATTTCTTCGCAGATGTATGCAGGTTTCCTCACGATGTTTTTCCTTCACCGAAAAGCTAACGGTAAATATGAAATCATATGCCGGGATTCGAACCCACGACCGCCGTTGGACAGCCGCATGCCTGAACCACTGGGCTACCGTAGCTTCTCGTAAAAAAGCTTTGCTTCGTAGTAAAAAAGCAACGCAAGAGGTTAAATAATCACAAAGTTATAAGTGTCCAAAGTTTCAAGAGGGGTTATGTCCTGTCCCTTTCCCGCAAAACGCACCATATGAATCGATTGTCATTCACTATGACGCACGCAGATCGTGACGACACGATCTGCGAACGTTTTCTCTCTCTAACAAGCAATATTAAAACGTTTGCAGCCTCGTAATACTTTGAGATATATGGGATTTGAGTCACTAGGCATATTTTTTTGCCTTCTTTCTTTGAGAGTAATAATACATTTTTGAGTCTATACTCGTATTCTAATCGCGGTTCGATAATACTTTCTGTTCGCTTCGATCCATTCGCGCCAGCTTTAGCGAATCCAACGCATTTCAGCTCAGCAAAATGAGGTAAAACAAATATGTGCGAAAATGTCACTAATACTAATACTATACACACACGTATTACACAGCAAAATATTTAAATTAGTACGTTTGCAAACGCAATACGGTTGATACTTCGCTGGCAAAAATAAATTAATCCAACGCACACGATCGTCACTTGTTTTAAGTTCACCAAGCTAACTATACCGTTTTAAACTTGTGTTATTTGATTTTGACCTCTCTCCAGATACACAAAGAGTCGGTTTGCGCTTGTTTCGCGGACGCACGTTGGTTGGGTTCGGTATTCGCGACGCAACTGACCACATTATCTTATCAGAGCGATACGCGTGTGACCCGGTTATGGAGCCGGAATTCATGAAGCTTATCGAAGTATCGCTTCGTCCTGTATTAAGGGAATAGTAAATTATAAACAATGTCTTCAATGTGGCGATACTTTCAATGTTTTTCAAACTGTGGGGCACAATCCACAGGGTGGTCGTGAAGCCTTTTAAAGGGGGTCCTATCAAGCATGACGCAGTTATGCGTAAGACATATTTTTATCTCATTCTGCCGTATAACCGAAATCGACATCGCGCATGTTTAACACTCACAAACAAAACACGACTTGGATCTCAACTTTACTTCACTGATTCACTCTCAAACAACAAAAGAAGCTCGTATATATTGAGAAACATTTAATAATTGAATTAATAGTTTTATAAACAGAAACTTACATCCCAACATTGCGAGTAACTGCAGTACTCCGCGAGGTTAGGGACTCATTATAACAAGAAATGTTAATAGATTAGATTTAGAATAAATTTAAATTAAGTAAGCTGAATTTAGTTATGTATGATCTTCTATAAGTGATAAGGTGCTTAACTGTTAAGTGTAAACGTAATTACTATCATGTATCAGTGTAAATAATTTATTGAATCAGGCGTTACTTTGCGGAAGTCCATGATATATTAGGAGAACAATATTTCTTTGCTATTCCGCTAAAAAACGTGCTGGTCTATTAGTGAAGATAAGATGCAACTATTTGCGTAAAAACATGCAAAAAATTACAGCAAACCACCACCAATAATGACAAAAACCTCGACACGTGTTTCGCCTCTCTACGAGGCATCATCAGGAGATGCTGGCAGGAGATGTTGCTTGCGCCACGTCCACTGAGCAAATGACCCGCCCGGAGCCATCCGCCATATTTATATTCTGTCCCCCCATACTACCGTTCATGCGTGAAAGAGATGGAAGAACACGTAACAACGGTGATGACGCAACATTCAATTGTTCGTTGATAATAACGCCTCTATTGCTGTACCTAATTATTTCTAATTGTTCTAGAACACTTAGACGCAATCCTTTTTCGCAAACATGCAAGATGTTGAAAGAATGATTGTCAGATAACGCATGGTTAGTCTCCAATAAATGTTTTGCGAAATTAGACTTGTCCGGGTGATTATGCCGATACGACGCAACATGTTCCTTATACCTTGTGCTAAAACTACGGCCTGTTTGTCCCACATAAACTTTATTGCAATTATCACAGGCAAGTTTGTAGACTCCCGACTTTTTGGCACTTTCCACTTTCTCCTTGCCATTGCACAGTCTAAAGCGCAAGGTGTTATTCGTTTTGAAAGCCACGTTTATGTCGTTAGACTTTAAAATATTGTAGATCTTACGTGTTCTTCCATCTCTTTCACGCATGAACGGTAGTATGGGAGGACAGAATATAAATATGGCGGATGGCTCCGGGCGGGTCATTTGCTCAGTGGACGTGGCGCAAGCAACATCTCCTGCCAGCATCTCCTGATGATGCCTCGTAGAGAGGCGAAACACGTGTCGAGGTTTTTGTCATTATTGGTGGTGGTTTGCTGTAATTTTTTGCATGTTTTTACGCAAATAGTTGCATCTTATCTTCACTAATAGACCAGCACGTTTTTTAGCGGAATAGCAAAGAAATATTGTTCTCCTAATATGTATCAGTGTACTTATTGTTGAAGGTCCAAATAAAAAAAAATAAAAAAAACTCAGCCGTCGTATGGGCCATGATGGCCGACTATATTGAGCAGACTTTGAGGTTAAAGCAATGTAAGTAAAACGAAAAAAATCGAAGCGAAGCGTGCCGCGAAATATTATTCCGTACTAAGGCGGTCGCTATGCAAAATATAGATAAAACTGCTTTTAAATAATGTCTATGCACCATTTATTAGGAGCCTTTTAATTTAGCTCGTCATAATCCTCAGTCATTTATTACTACGCATGGACTGAAAATGTTTATTAACGTCATACTTGAGGCCGCTATCTTGGAGTGTCTAACCCTCGCCAGAGACTATGCAAAGGTCTCACTAGAGGCGTTTTTTTACGACAGTTATTTATTTAACAGTATGGCATACATTACTTCGCCTTTTTTAAGAGTTTGTCACTCTTTAGTACCACGCAGGGGACACGTGCAGGGTTATGGTAGGTAGCTCCTGCGGACGCGAGTAACAGTTGTCCCCCCTTTGTCAAGTGAGTGGGCAACTCGACTGTTAGAAGTTCTTAAGCCGCCCGAGGGCCTCTAACTCGGCTTAACGACTACTGTCATAGACAGCAGCCGGGATCAACTGCTTAGCGTGCCTACCAAAGCACGGAAGCGCTCATTTATAGGTAAATATTAACCACTCAAACAGGCGGTCACCCATCCAAAGACTGACCGCTGCCATCTTTGCTTAACCTGCGTTATCGCAGGCGCCGCTAGGCTATGAGCGCCCCGATTGCGACGGTAGCAACTAGCCAACAAATGCCTGATGGTAAGCAGACACTGTAGTCTTTGGACGCTCGCGATTCCATAAGAATCACAAGCGCGATGCAGACCCTGTGTTGCTAGAGACGAACGCTAGGGAGCTCTAGCGTTCGTAATTAGATAAGATAAGATAAGATTTATTTGCAACCAAGTACTTAAAACTAAGATACATGGCCCCTGGAAGGGTGTAGCAACAATCAGGTAACTTAAACTATGTACATAATTATTATGTAACTAATATCGTTAATAACTATTATTTATCCTAGACACTAACGTGTCAACATAAGTATTGTTCACAAAGCTGTCACCATACGTCTTGTCGATACCTATGCTCTGACAGTCGCTATCAAAAGACTTTGACTGCTGCGAGCGTGTGCGCAGGTCGACACCTTCTTCGTTAAGGAAACAACTTGGTCTGTATTAGTGTTGTGTTCCTGGAGGTGAGCAAGGTCGCCAGAACTCCCGAGGATGCGTTGTGTTGAGAGCGAGGGCATTTGTTCCTTCAGCTGTCAACACGGCGAATCCTCAAACATATCAGGACGGCAACGCCCATGTTACTCCTTTGGAGTTGCATGCGTCTATAGGCTATGGTGTCCCCTTACCATCAGGGCTGTACGCTTGATTGCTACAGTCGTTGTATAATAAAAAAGGACTCCGGGAGTGCCGAAAGAAGTGAAAACTTGAATAATTTTAATTTTGCAAACCCCTTGAAAAATCTTAAAAATCCGCGTTTCTAAGCGCAACTCTCGCTTTTTGTGTGCCGGCAATTGGCAACACTAAATCCTACAGTCACGTGACCTCCTACACCTGTCGCGAGTTTATCAATTTTTCCTCATCCTAGAACTAAGAAGTGCATAGCGCCGCTAAAGAAGTTTTCACTTCAAAAAAAAAATTGTTGGATCTTCGACGTTTTTAATAACGCCTTAAACGGACCCGTTGACGTTAGCTGTCATTTTAAGCGGGAATAGCCTAGATTGTCACTTATGTTATAGATTCTTGTAATGATTGATTTTTATAATCTTTGCTCTTATGATTCTTATTGTAAAATAATAGATTTGATGTAAATTCATTTAATATTTGTAGAAAAAGTGATTATAATTGTTATCATTGATCCGTCTGACTTTTATTCCTAATATTATATATTCTAGACACTCACCTTTCATCATAAGTATTGTTCAAGAAGCTGTCAACCAAGCTGTCACCATACGGCTTGTCGACCTCGATGCTCTGACAGTCGCTGTCAAAAGACTTTGACTGCTCCAAGCGCGTGCGCTGGTCCCACAGCTTTTTCGTCTCGTCTTGAACCCGACGTTTCAGCTCCGATATCTTCTCTCGCTCGTTTTCTATCATTTGACAGCCTAGAGGAAATGGAAACTGTTAACATATACATCAAAGTCAAAGTTTATTGATTCTATTAGATGCCACTCATCATATTCCCGGTTGTGCCCCTAAAGGAGCCCGGGGTCCGCTTTGACACCTAATCCCAATATTTGGCATAGGCACTAGTTTTACTAAAGCTGCCACCTGACCTTCCAACCCGGAGGGAAAACTAGACCTTAATGGCATTAGACCGGTTTCCTCACGATGTTTCCCTTCACCGAAAAGCTAACGGTAAATATTCCGTACATAAGTTCCGAAAAACTCATTGGTACGAGCCGGGATTCGAACCCACGACCGCCGCTTGACAGCCGCATGCCTATTTTAGATGCAGCTATGATATCGATAAACTACTACCAGTTTGGAACGAAAACTTCTGCCTCTAGAAGAACTGGCGGTAAAAACTCGGCAAAGTGTAACTTTTGGAAACAGTATTTATACAATACATTATTTCAGTCTCAATTACCTACATTGCTTAAGTAGAAACCTTATTTTGAGATAGATTTCTAGTGCGAGAACAACCGGTATAGCCTAGTTGGTAGTGACTCTGCCTACGGAGCTAGAGGTCCTGGGTTCGAATCCCGGTGAGGGCATTTATTTGTGTGACGAGCACGAATACATGTTCCCGAGTCATGGATGTTTTCTACGTATTTAAGTATTTATTTATGCATTTAAGTATGTTTATCGTCGTCTAGTACCCATAGTACAGTCACGAGCTTTAATTTGGGACCCATTTCCATTAAAATTGTTAGAACATTCTTAATGCAATAAGGTCGAAACTTTAGTTTGATAGTGTTGAATGTCAACTTAAGACATTAGTTATGACATATAATGGCTTATAGAATCGACCCTTGAAATAATAACCTTTTTGCAAAACGCGTTCACTACGGTTTTCTAATTACGAACATACGTCATATGTCGTGTCAGTGTCAGTGAAGAAAACAGATAGAAGACAGGACCAAAAACCCCCTTACCCAAGTAACAATTAAGGCGCCGTAGGTTCAGCAAAGTGAAGCGAACAGAGTTTTTGAAACAATATAATGCGTCTGTTTATAATAATATGAATTCAAAAAAATACGAATAGTAATCTTGAGGCTTTTATGCAGGGAGATCAGTGTTTAGAAACATGATTAAGCAATTTTCGCTCGATAGAAAAAAATCACGAACATTGGTCTAAAAGGGTGTAAAATACACTTACAAAATTCGTAACAAATTATGCACAAAAGCTAAAAATATTAAAATGGCTTCTAAAAATCGGCAATATCATGTTTGAGAGAAATCAGTGATTACATTTTTATTTATTTGAAAGGAGAGAAAATTAAAATTAAAAAACATGATATCCGCGCTTCCGAGCACGCGCTTCCATCTCGCTCACGCTTATGCTCAATGAGAGGGAGAGAAGACCATGAACCTACGGCGCCTTAATTTAATCGGAAAACATCGTAAATGATCGTTCGCCCTCGCTCCAGTTGACGTAATTGCACGGTTGCCCCTAGAAACGTAAAGTTGTCGATGGTAAACATTATGACATTGCCATTGCGTTAAAATATTAGCTCTAAATAGCGTTAGTTTGCTACACGATATTCACCCTTAGGTGGGTCCCAAATTAAAGCTCGTGACTGTACAAGCTTTGCTTAGTTTGAGCCTAGGTCGATTTGTGTAAGTTTGTCGGCAAACATTTATTTATTTAGGACTATCACTGTACATCCCTCCATGATAATCTTATAAATTATGCTTGTTAAATAAGTGTCGGTTGTGCGACAGATTTAAATTTACAGTCGTTGCGTCTGTATTTTGTCACATGTAACGTTTGCAACCAAGAACCCGCCTGGTAGGCACTCGTAATGTTTGCTCAGATGCCGGCTGAGCCCGCTAGGCGGGCAGTAGTATGAACCTACACGCCTAGCGAGTTCTGTCGGTTTCTGGAGTATTGTTCAATTTTTAACCCCCGACGCAAAAAGAGGGGAGTCATAAGTTTAACGTGCCTGTCTGTGTATCTGTCTGCGTAGCTCCCTAACGGATGGACTGATTTGAATGCGGTTGTTTTGTGTCATAGATAATTTTATCCCGAGTGTTCTTAGCCATGTTTCATGAAAATCTGTTCAGCCGTTTTTGAGATATTGGACTTTGAAATGAAAATGTCGGGGTATTTTCAATTTTTCTTAGATGTAGTTAGTCCGCTTGCGAAAGTGTTAAACGACTGTCTCTTGTGAATTTGAGGTTATATGACACATACCTTGTTCTTCACGAGCTGCGGTAGCCTAGTGGTTCAGGCATGCGGCTGTCAAGCGGCGGTCGTGAGCTCGAATCCCGGCTCGTACCAATGAGTTTTTCGGAACTTATGTACGGAATATTTACCGTTAAGCTTTTCGGTGAAGGAAAACATCGTGAGGAAACCGGTCTAATCCCAATAAGGTCTAGTTTTCCCTCTGGGTTGGAAGGTCAGATGGCAGTCGCTTTCGTAAAACTAGTTGGCCTATGCCAAATCTTGGGATTAGGTGTCAAAGCGGACCCCGGGCTCCTTTAGGGGCACAACCGGGAATAACGCTAGGAGGATGACATACCTTGTTCTTCCAACATCACCATTCGTTTCCTCTCAATCTCCATCAAACTATCCAGGGTCCGCTTCCCCAAGGAGTTCATATCCGTATCGCTGGATAGTATCGGTGCGTCTGTCGTTACCTTCGATATCCTATCAATGTCGTCCTGAGACGGAATTTTACCTGAAACAAAATATTAATATATTAATATTAGGGGACATTCTTACACAAATCGACCTAGTCCCAAACTAAGCAAAGCTTGTACTATGGGTACTAGACGACGATATACATACTTATATAGATAAATAAATACTTAAATACATAGAAAACATCCATGACTCAGGAACAAATATTCGTGCTCATCACACAAATAAATGCCCTTACCGGGATTCGAACCCAGGACCTCTGGCTTCGTAGGCAGGGTCACTACCAACTAGGCTAAAGCGGTCGTCATAAACTGTTTATTATTCTAAAGAAAGGTGAAACTAAAAAAAGAGGTAACCGGTCTCATTCCTCGGGCTAGTCCCAATAAGGTCTAGTTTTCCGTCTGGGTTTAAAGGTCAGATGGCAGTCGCTTCCGAAATATGGGCGTAAGTATTTGCGTTACATCTTATGTTTTACCAGAGTACCTTCATAAGAGCGAACAAAGGGATGTTTCATATATTATTAATATAGCACAAAATTTATTTTTTGTATGAAATTATAAATATTGAAAATATGCTCCGACCTGGATTCGAACCGCCCCCCTCAGGCGTTGTAGGAAGAAACTGATTGAAAGATTTGGTGGCCGAATCGGATCGTTCCGATAGCTCAGTTGGTTAGTAGTAGTGGTAGTGGTCGTATGCGACGGGCCACGAATGCCTGTGGTCGCCGGTTCGAATCCGGCTTGGAGCATTAAATTTTGGACGCATCCAGCGGACTCCCGCGACCTTTACCAGGTCATCAGTCCACCTTGGCCTAACCACGCTGCGTCCCAACGGCCATCGGTTCTACGTGCAAATAAAACTATAAGCCAACTAGCCCGGGTTCAGAGCAGTACCAACAGGATCCTGAGCGCGTTCGCGGACCGCTGGGACTCCGCGCTCATGCGTTATGGACACAGCTCCATGTCCTCGCAACACGTAGTTGGGTCGTTCTTCTTTTTAACCGACAATGAATCGTCTTTTTTCTGGGTTTTGCGTTTTTCAACTATTGATAATGATGGTTTTAATGTTTGATTTTAATAAACGTTGCATGTATTTTTTATTAGGACTAATTCATGATTCTTTCCGTGGCGATAATGTTTTTTCATTATGGTGGTTTTTCCATAGAATCGCGTGACAGAGTGGTAATCCAAAATGTGGTCCCCGCAGAAAACGACCACTCTGTCACAGTATTTTCTGTAAACTATCATAAAGAAAAAAACATTATCGCCACGGAAAGAATCATGAATTAGTCCTAATAAAAAATACATGCAACGTTTATTAAAATCAAACATTAAAACCATCATTATCAATAGTTGAAAAACGCAAAAAACAGAAAAAAGACGATTCATTGTCGGTTAAAAAGAAGAACGACCCAGTTAAGTAAGTCAATATTTTGTTGCTAACTATAGATTAAGATTTTATTGTGTATTACTAACAGTTATGGGTGCAAGCCTGAAATAAATTATTTGAATTGAATTGAATTAGTACACCTTTGTTACCTGAATCAGATATTCTGTTGAACTCCCTCACACTCGGTTCATCCCCGCAGCTTTTTCTATGCAACACTTTATTCTTATCCTCGAACGAAACCATCTTCTGATTACGTTCATCCTCCTCTTCAATATCGTCTTGTTTCATCAACTTGTCCGGCGACAAAGACTTGGCTTTCACGTATTTATTATCAACGCCAACCGATTTGGCGTTTTTGACGTATCTATTCTTGGACTCGTCCTTTATTTCCACTTTAACGTCTTTAGTTTTCTTGCCAAACGAGTCTTTTTTTATAATCTTGCCCAGAGCAGCGAACGTCGGGATTTTGGATGACGAAGCGCTTTTCACCGGGCCGTTTTTCTCCTTTTTGTTCTTGGAATTTCTCAAACTGTTAAACCTGTCTAAAGATACATCGTTCTCAATACTGTCGTTATTGTAAAACATGTTCTCATTCAAACTCTGCGACATAACGTCGACTTTCTCTTTCTTCTTGTCCTTGTTCTTTCTTTTTAACGAATCGAAGTTCCGCTCCCAAAATCCTTTCTTCTCTTTAGAAGTCGAAGACTTAGAAGGACTTTCTTCGTCGATCGCGCATCGTCTCTCTATGTCTACGATCATCGATTGTGACATCTGATCGATGGAGTTAAATTTGTCTTTTAGTTGGTTAGTGTGCTCTTCGAATTGTGTTACTTTTACATCTAGATCGTCGCTATCACTGGTTTGTGGGGAATATCCGAACTCTCCAGATTTCGCTCTGGTTTGGTCTGTGTAGAATGCACTGTCAGGTGACTGAGTCCTCTCTAGATCATTCAGTTTAGCTACGATAGGTTTCATCTCTTTTTCTACACCTTGAACTTTGCCAGTAATATCTTCAACCTCGTTAAGTAATCTTACATATTCTGCTTGTAGTATTTTCGTTTCGTCTAGAGCTGAAGTCAGATTGCTGTTGGCTTCAGATTTTAGTGTTAGTATTCTTGTTTTCTGCGCTTCTATTTTCTTCGTTAGTTGGACTATTTCGTTTTGTAGGTCCTCTCGGTTCGCGAGTCTGTAACAATGATGAAATAAGTGAAATAAGATTCTCATTGGTAGGTACAAGCTTTTATTACCGACTGTACTTTTAAGTGCGGTCTTTGATTAGTCTTTGAAAGGAATCTAATGAGCCCAATCACGAAGGGTTTATCTCGTGCAGTTTAGGAATTGCCACGGCCACCTTTTGTCTATATCATCAGACCAGTAACATAGTATTGCACTGTCACCAACTTAAATAATTGTACATCAATTCGTTTGGACCTCGGAAAGCTTGTCATATTAGATTTGCAAGATTTGACTAGTATACTAACCAACGAACTGAACAGCCAAGTTAGGTTATCGACCAAAACCTCGAAAACTTGATTCTCGGTATGACTGACTTGCCAAAGTTTCATTGGTCCAAATGGATATTTTTCCGAGACATATAATTCACAATTTTTATATAACAGACCTACGCTAACCTAATGGGTTATATACCATGCAACTTTCATAAACTTGGAATTGTCAATGGTCCCAGAAAAACTTACCATCGGACAAATTGAACTTTGGCAAATGATCCATTCGGAGAAACAAATTATCGAAATTGTGATAGGTTTCTAACAAGGTGATTAAATCATCATCATATCAGCCGAAACACGTCCACTGCTGGACATAGACCTCCCTCAAAGAGTGCCAAAGTGACCGGTCCTGCGCCACCCGCATCAAGTGGACTCCCGCAACCTTTACCACGTCATCAGTCCACCTTGTGGGGGGCCTACCCACACTGCGCCTTCCGGTACGTGGTCGCCACTCGAGAACCTTTCCGCCCCAACGGCCATCGGTTCTACATGTTATGTGCCCCGCCACTTAAGTTTAGCAATTCGAAGGGCTACTTATAACGGTTACCTTGGTTCTGCTGCGTATAACCTCATTTCTGATGCGATCACCGATTCCGACAGGTAATATAAAGGTTACAATAAAAGCGGACTTACAGCTCGGACTCTTCCTCCAAGTGCTGGAACTCGAGGTCCTCGAATATCTTCGTCTCGTTGTCCAGAATATCTTGGGCATTCTGCAGCTCCTCAACCGTTGCGCCGTTGTTCAGGTCTTTCCTTATCCTATAAACAAAGATTTCGTTTTCAATATCGCAAAATTCTATCTGGGACTTACGAGGGTAGGTATCGGCACTAGAGTTAAGGTGGTTCGATTTTCATACAAAACGTTATTTGACATTCACAGGCCAGCGGCGTGATTTTTATAAGAAACCTATGTAAGTATATTCACAAATTGGCTTTCCATTTGCGCGAAATTCTCCCTTCCCTTGACTAAACTTGTATAAACTAGAATAATTTGAGAATAATGGTTTTCCCAAGGTAATATGTCACAAACTAATATCACAAATTATTCTACTTTATACAACTTTATTCAAGAAAAGGGGGAATTTCGCGCAGGAAAGCCAATTTATGAAAGTTAGTTACATAAGTTTCTTAAAAAAACACGCTGTTAGCCTGCGAACGTCAAATAACGTTTTGTTTGGAAATAGAACCACCTTAAAGTTAATCATACAACTAGATGTCATGTAATGAATGGGAATTAGAAATAAGTGCTATTTTTCGTACCGACAGCAAGTTCAATAGGAAACCGCAAGGTTCATTAGTTTCTTCTAGGTAAAAAAAATACGATTGAAGTAAAACAGATCATAATATTAATGAGCACGCGGACGAAGTTCTCTGCTTTTCATCTAGAGGTCCTATTTTGTCTCGTGACATTTTGTGAGCAGGTTCAGTAAATATATCAAATATTCAGCCAGATTTTCTCCGAACATTAATCTCCGGTTTTATAAAGATCCGTTGGACCTCATGTCGGTCAGTAATGTCACAAAATTAAATATTAAAACATTTTTGTCTAAAGGCAGGTTTAGACAGGGTAAGTGCAAGGTCAGTATCGACTGACCTCAAAATATTCGAGTGCGAATATACAAGTCAGCGCTGACCTCCCACCGCTTTACTGGCTTCAAACCAATTTACATTGGGTTTTTCTCGGGTCAGCGCTGACTTGTCTCGAAGTCGAAGTCAGTCACTGACCCTAAATAATCACGGTTCTAAATACACCGATTTGCCAGACGATAAATAAATAAATACATATTATAGTAGATTGTACAACAAGTGCATAAAACGCACCATTTTACGCGAGACGTAACGATAAAATCGAGTGTTAAATGGGTTTTAATGGACGAATTGGACACTCTAAATGAAAACTATAAGTTTATTTCATCAATTTTTTTGTGTACTTTGGCCTTGGTCTTAGTATACTAAAGAAACATTAAAAAAAAGATTCTATGAAGTTTAAGTTGCTCGTGTGGCTGTTGGACCGATTGCCTTGGTCTTCGACGAAGATTTTACTTTAGGCACTAGAGCATAAAAAGCGACTTTATGTCGCCTACATACAGCATAAAGAGGCACTTTTTGAGCATGAGAAGTGAAAATAATAAAACTTACCATTCAACCTTCATAGTAGCTATGTCGACTCTCTCCTTCAAGTCTTTCTGTCTCGCCTCCTGCTTCTCTTTCAGCTCTCTGAGATCTTCTTCAATCTTCCTCGCCTGCTCAGACAGACCCACCTTCTTCTTCTGTTCTATATTCAAAATGGCGATCTCTGAATCGTATTCACCTTTTATAAGGGCCTTCTCCATTTCCAGCTAAAACGTTAAATTAAATGTAATTAGTAATGCGGATCAAAGGAAAATGTGTCTTATTGCTATGAATTAAGAGTCGTATTTTTAGATACCATTAGTCTCTGTTACGAATTACTATCTGTTAGGATTTACTTATGAAAATCTCATTCAACTGAGTGTTAACAAAATAAACCCTACACGCTAACACTTAAAGTTCATATTACAATGTAACGTTAAGGGAGAAAGCAAGTTTGCGAAAGTAATCAGTAGATTATAATGCTATGGTATGATATTTTGATACTATAAATCCGGGAAATGAATCGTATAGATCAATTTTATCAGGTATCACCGTATACTCTAATTAATATGTAATTATCACAGTCTTCATATTATAATCAATTATAATACATTTAGTAACTGGTATTGACTAATGCATTCTCGAATCAATAAGTCCTAGTTTCATTGCCCTACAGTGGCAAAAACAACTATATGCACTAAATTTACATACATACATACATTCACGCCTTTATTCCCAAAAGGGGTAGGCAGAGCACATGAAACGTATGTTCCAGCGCCACTTTTAGCATAAATGTGGGTATAAAATATCGACAAAATGTTATATTGCAGTGATAGGTTGCTAGCCTATCGCCCATAAACACTAAACAACAACTTCAAGCACTAAATTTAACAACAACAAAAACTTTTTTTTTTGTTCTTCAGGGTGAGTTTAACCTTGTACTCGTAATTATTATTATTATTTCAACAGGTCTCACGAAAATTTAAATTCGATTAAGCATAAACAGTTCAGTAAACTGGAAATTAACTGAAAATAAAAAAAACCGGCCAAGTGCGAGTTGGACTCGCGCACGGAGGGTTCCGTACCATTATCTATAAAAACGGCAAAAAATCACATTTGTCGTATGGGAGGATCTTAAATATTTATTTTAGTCTGTTTTCTAGTATTTGTTGTTATAGCGGCAACAGAAATACATCATCTGTGAACATTTCAACTGTCTAACTATCACGGTTCATGAGAAGCCTGGTGACAGACGGACGGACGGAAAGCGGAGTATTAGTAATAGGGTCCCGTTTTAAATTATGTTCCTCACCTCTCTTAGAATATCGTCTTCTTGCGACCTAATCTCCGACATCTTACATTTGATTTCATGTATCTTCGCCACAAGCTTCTTTCTTTCATCTTTAAGACCGTCGCATTTCGCTTTCAAATCTGACATGTTCACATCCAGAGCACTGTCAATTGAATCAGCTTCGACATCCACCTGTTTCATGCCATCTTGTATTTCTCTGATCATTTTCTGTCTCTTATTCTGTTCTAGGTCTTTCTCGAATTCTTCTAACTCTGGTATGTCTGCCATTAGTTCTTTCTTAACGTCATCGAAACTCTTTGTTAAAGCTGTTTCTACAAATACTTCATCGTCCGAGTTCGGTCTTTGTATGCCGTCTCTGTCGGTCAATATGGTTGAATGTCTTTGTTCTATGTCATTTGTTATATCAGCATCGTCAATCATGGGTATGTCTTCTTCTAGACTCAATTGTTTTTCGATGCCAGCGAATTTTTCACTAGCTTTCTCTGTACTTTTGTCAGGGATATTAAAGCTAGGTTTTTTAGTATGGTCGACAGGGGGTGGTGAAGGGAAGATGAAGTACTGGGGTGATGGCAGGTTTTTGTGAGCGAATGTGGTCTTTATTCTCGTCCGCGGGCTTTGGGAGTTGGGCGATTTTGGCTTGAGGTTGCCCCTGTTGTAGTAAACATTTTCGTAGGGGCTGCCTGAAAAAGAAAAATATATATATTAGGGGACAATCCTACTAATAGATAGTTTATATGGTTGTTGCACTCACGCTTAAACGGCTTAACGGATTTGAATGAAATTTTGAACGTAGATAATGTATAGCCTGGTTCAAAATATAGAACAGTTTTTATCCCGGGTCCACGCAGACGAAGTCGCAGGCGGAAGCTAGTCTTACATAAATCGAACTAGTCCGATGGTAATCTTCATAAGCTTTGGGTTTGGGTACGAGACGACGATATATTTAACACTTTCGCGACCGGACTAAAAATGGAACAATACACCGGAAACCGACAGAGCTCGCTAGGCGTGCAGGTTCATACTACTGCCCGCCTAGTGGGCTCAGCCGGCATCTGAGCATACGATTGCCTACCAGGCGGGTTCTTGGTTGCGAACGTGTTAATAGACATAAATACTTAAATAGATACAAAACCTTAACGGGGTTCGAAGGGGGGGGGGGGGCTAGGTCCCATGTTAGATACGTTTACCCTGACTAAACCCCCTGTATGAACTATGGTGATAGAAATGGAGGTTGAAAGTTTTTATGGGAAACATCCACGTACGATTACGATTAGGAGACCTCAGTGAATGTGGCAATTGGAGAGGCATCACTTTGCTCTCGATCCCGTCTAAGGTACTCTGCAAGATTATCTTAGACAGATTATCGAGGGCCGTTGAACCGCTTCTTCGCAAAGAGCAGGCTGGTTTCCGACCCTACCGATCGTGCACGGACCAGATTAATACCTTGCGCATCATTCTCGAGCAGGCATCAGAATGGCAAAGTGGAATGTATTTGACCTTCGTCGACTTCGAAAAAGCCTTCGATACGCTGAGGTGGAGTTGCATCTGGAACCGATTGCGTGAAATTGGGGTCCCCGAGAAAATAACCAACATGATCAAGGCCATCTACGGGAAGTATTCCTGTAGAGTGACTCACGACGGCCTCGTCTCGGAGGACATACCGGTGCGTGCCGGTGTACGACAGGGTTGCCTTCTCTCACCTCTCCTATTCCTTGTTGTTCTCGATGGCACCATGAGCTCTACAATCTGCAATAAGCGCCGCGGTATAGAGTGGGGACTATCCAGCGTCTTGGAAGACCTGGATTATGCCGATGACCTATGCCTGCTGAGCCACACACACGCCGACATGCAAGCCAAGCTGGACGACCTACAACGAGAAGCAAAGGAGACGGGATTGAAATTCAACACCCGGAAGACCCAGGAAATGAGGTGCGGGGCAACAAGCGCTTTGCCGTTGCTCATTGGCACAGAGGCTGTGGAAAGGGTCCACAAATTTACTTACCTCGGTAGTGTAGTGTCGGAAACTGGAGGGACCGAAGAGGACATCGATTCGAGAATCGCCAAGGCCAGAGCAACCTTCGCACAGCTCCGCCCTGTATGGCAATCGCGGAAACTGACTAGGAGAGTTAAGCTCAAAATATTCCGGTCCAACGTAAAACCCGTGTTGCTGTACGGTTGTGAGACGTGGAAGGTTACAAAGACCATCTCGCACCGCCTCCAGGTCGTCATCAACCGCTGTCTTCGCCGTATTCTCGGTGTTTACTGGCCCGAGAAAATCTCCAACATAGAACTGTGGGAACGCTGCGGTGAGACTCCGATCAACCAGCAGATCAAACGCCGCAAGTGGAACTGGATCGGCCACACGCTCCGAAGGGACCCTGATCACATACCGAGGCAAGCCCTGGACTGGAATCCCCAAGGAAAGCGTAAACGTGGCCGCCCTAAACAGACCTGGCGGCGGACGATCATCGCAGAGGCGAAGACCATAGGGAAGACTTGGAGCGAATTGAAGCGCGAAGCTCAAGACCGAACGGGATGGCGGCGCACTGTGGACGCCCTCTGCCCCATCTAGGGGACACAGGAAAATAAGTAAGTCCACGTACGATTAACGGGTTCTACGCAACACTATCACAAGACAGCGCGCGAGCTTTCTCAATTTTCAAACACCGGTATCCCAATCTCGTCCATGCGGCCTTGATGCTCTATATTCCTCTGGGGTCAGAGTCTCTATGTTTTCTGCGCCTAGCTAAATGTTAATGTGTCATTTTCTGCACTTGCCTATAGGTGAAGACAAGTGACGCTCTAGGTAAGTGACCTTAAAATTATGTTTTCATTTGCCATAAAGCGCATAGGTTCCTACGACTTGGGTCGTGTCTTCATATGGGGCGGTTACCTCGTGAAGCGAAGTGTCTTAAAGGACCGATTTTCTGCACATACCTTTAGGTGAAGACAGTTCAGGCCCTAGGTAAGTGATCTAAAAATTTGGTTCCTACGACTTCCCTTCTATCATCATCATATCAGCCGAAAGACGCCCACTGCTGGACATATGCCTCCCCCAAAAAGTGCCAGTGATCGGTCCTGCGCCACCCGCTTACAACGGACTCCAGCAACCTTTACCAGGTCATCAGTCCACCTTGTAGGGGGCCTACCCAAGCCGCGCCTTCCGGTACGTGGTCTCCCTTCTATAGGGTTGTGTTCACTTACCTATAGGCGAAACCTTAGGGTCCAGTTTCCTAATAAGCACAGGGCTCGAAAGTTAATCTTCGAATACCGGTATCCCGATTTCGTCCATGCGGCGTCGACGCTCAATATTGACCTCTGGGGTTATTGAGTCTCTAGGTTCCCTGCGCTTAGCTACAGACGAAGTGACTTAAAGGACCGATTTTCCGCACATACCTTTAGGTGAAGACAGATGGGGCCCTGGGTCAAAGGCCCTGTTTCCTGCGCTTAGCTACAGACGAAGTGACTTAAAGGACCGATTTTCCGCACATACCTTTAGGTGAAGACAGATGGGGCTCTGGGTCAAAGGCCCTGTTTCCTGCGCTTAGCTACAGACGAAGTGACTTAAAGGACCGATTTTCCGCATATACCATATATATATATTATATTAGGTGAAGACAGTTTAAGCCCTAGGCGAGTGACCTTAATATTTGGTTCCTACGACTTCCCTTACCTATAGGCGAAACATTTCCAGGTTCCAGTTTGCTAATCAGCAGTTGGCAGTTTGGTAATGTTTGATTTTCTGCACATACCTTTAGGTGAAGACAGTTCAGGCCCTAAATAAGTGACCTTTGGTTCCTACGACCTCCCTTCTATAGGGTTGTGTTATCACTTACCTATAGGCGAAGCCTTAGGGTCCAGTTTCCTAATAAGCACAGGGCTCGACAGTTCATCTTCAAACACCGGTATTCCAATCTCGTCCATGCGGCCTCGATGCTCAATAGTGACTTCTGGGGTGAGAGGGTCCATGTTTTCGTAGCTGGACACGTTCCTTTGGACGGGCAGGGATTGGCTCATGGGGCTTTTGTTGTGACTAGTTTCGAATCTGAAAAAAAAAATCGTATTAGTTTTAAACATCGCTTCCACAAGATGGCTTCCGAGGTAGTGGCCGACCGAAAAGGAGATGGCGGGATGACCTTGATACGTTTTGTACAGATTGGCGAACACTAGCACAGGACCGAGATGAGTGGCGGAAAAAGGTGACGCTTTTGCCCAGCAGTGGGACGCAATATAGGCTAATAAAAATTAAAAATAAAGTTTAAAACATTTTTTTTTACATTGCTTCGATGAAGTTTCTTTGGTGGAGCCCTATGTCCAGCAGTGGACGGCTTTTGGCGGATATCATGATGATGAGCAGGTTTCGGATCTGCGACCACCTAGCAACGCGAAACGCTCTCATACAACTGAGCTATCGAACGATCTGCTCGGTCAACTAATTACACAATAGCAAACAATGATCATGCAAGGTTTTCTCACTTGCAACAACCCTAGCTACCTACAGGGTAGCAAGCAATAATATATCTTATCCGAACCACATAAGGTCTACTCACTTGTAATACCCCTCGCTGGTCTGCACAAAATTAGGGTTGTTGAGGGCGACGCTCCTCGGCAGCGATCCGTTCGTGATGATCTTGTTGTGAGGTCGTTTCTCCGTAGGTGTTATTGGAATACCTGAAATAGATAAGTTTCTGTTAAAAAAATATTTATGGTACAAACTTTTGAAGAATAAAAACAGAATAAAAGAAATATTTGTAGTATGTAAATCTGCCATTCGTAAAGGGAGATGATAAAATGTAAGTTATCCGAAACAGATGTCGACGACAGAGCGAAATGGAGAAGAAAGACGAGGAAAGCTGATCTCACCACCATGTGGGATACATAGCTAGGAAGAGAGGGAGAGTACGGATCCCTTCGTGCGCGAGTCCGACTCGCACTTGGCTTTATTTACTACTAGCTCTACCCGCGACTCCGTCCGCGTGGAACTCGTTTATATCGGAGCTCCATACAAACTTTTACCTCCCCATTTCACCCCCTCAGGGGACGATTTCGGGGATAAAAACTACCCCATGTCACTCTCCATCCCTTCAACTATCTCCACTTAAAATAATGACGTCAATCCGTCGCTCCGTTTTGCCGTGAAAGACGGACAAACAAACACACACACTTTCCCATTTATAATATTAAGTACTAGCTTCTGCCCGCGACTCCGTCCGCGTGGAACTCTTTTATATCGCAGCTCCATACAAACTTCCACCCCCTATTTTAGGGAAGAGGGGGGTTAAAAAGAGACAAAAAGTTGCCTATGTCACTCTCCATCCCTTCAACTATCTACACTTAAAAAATCACGTCAATTCGTCGCTCCGTTTTGCCGTGAAAGACCGACAAACAAACAAACACACACATACACTTTCCCATTTATAATATTAAGTATGGATATAAGTGTATAAGTATAATTATAACCGGGACCTTGCCGCAGAGGCCTGATCTGGGAGACATCGTTTAAGTAGTTTTAATTTAATTATAGAATAGTACGTATTAACTTAATTGTGTTATAATAGTAGTTAATGCGACTGATCCATAATGAGAGGCCTTAAAATATAGGATCACACGAGTGTTTAAGGCCTAATTATGTTCAGTTGCATGCACTACTTTATCTACACACATATCATAAGTAGTAAGTAACAGCAAAAAACCAACAATAAAATGACAACAGCAATGGCGGCAATTCGATCATCCGTCATAACGAATGTTTTTTTTTAAATCATAGACAAACGAATGAAGTCCCTATACTCATATCACTCGAGATCAAATGTCGTACGGTTCGTATAAAAAAACGTACTGAATTGACGTTTCGTATCGATAACTGTTTTAATATATATGGATACTAGAATAGAGACCCACTTGAGATTTGACAGCTGTTCCAAATTTAAACTCATAACGTTACAAAAATCTGTACTGTAATAACATTACAGTACAGATTTTACCTACTACCACAGGCAAGAAAGTTCTCATAGTAAAATCGGTTGTAGTAATGCTGGTCATTTCCAACGGTTACTGAACGCATTTTAGAGCATTAATGATATGTGCGTAAATAAATAAATATAACGTAGATGAAAAGTATAAGTATGGATTGGGTGATATCTATTGGATATCCACTCTAAACAGATGATAGATTAAATGGGTAAGTCACCTGACGCGATCTGTCGCTCGTATTCGGCGCACATGTTGAGAATCTCCTCCAAACGCGCCGTCTCCGCCTCTTTCTGTTCCTCCTCCTTAACCCGGTCCTGATACGCCTGCAACAATAATTTAATAACAAAATAAATCAGCCTATATAACGTCCCACTGTTGGGCACAGGCCTCATCTCATGGATGATAGGGAACTGCCCAGTAGTCCCCACGCTGGCCCAGTGCGGGAAAAACGTCGTGAGGAAACCTGCATACATCCACGAAGAAATTCAATGGTGAATGTGAAGTCCCCAATAATTTAATACATTTATATACAATACTCTTTAATACTCTTTATTGCACACCTCACACAAAAAAAACAGAAACAATACATAAACAACAGGCGATCTTATCGCCAGGTCAATATGGGCAGGGAAACAGTATTTTATTTTATGTCTATTAAAATATTCCATGAACTAGGTTATACTCTCTCTAACGCCCGGGACTTATCATCTACATAAGGGCATTTTCAATAATTCGTGCACCCAATTACCGTCCATTGTTAAATAAAAATTAACTCGGTGTCAGTTTTGTAACGGCAATTAAGCATTCAGTTTGTATAAAAACTAACTTTTTCTGTTTAATTTACGAATGATATGCCTATACACGTTAATTACATGTGAAAAAAGTTCATTTTCACATTATTTGGATGCTTAATTTTCGTTACAAAACTGAGACCGAGTTAATTTTTGTTTAACAACTCACGCTAATTGGGTGCACGAATTATTGAAACTGCTCATAAACAAGATTCTAAGTTAATTTTCCTAGTCGACTTTAATGTTTGAATTAAGATCTCGTACACCAAACTGTAATCACATACCTACTTTTTTCTATACTCAACTACAACAACTAAACAACTGTTTAGAAAACTATACTGACAACAGAGTCACAGAACAAAAGACATCAACGAACGCCGAGCCGGTGGGCTACGCTTCGTTTCAGCAGGGCTTAGATTATCAATAGACACCAAGTTTGTTTAATTACACCGTGGCCCAATAAAATGTTGACAAAATTAAACGGTAAAAAAAATTCAAATGGAACGCGGTTCGAATTCATTTGTTTTTATATTGCGATTTGACACGTTTTTGCCGCCATTTAAAATAGACAGCGTGATTAAAACTATTGGTTATTAAATATTTTTGCCATGTCTTCGCAACGTGGAGCAATAATTTCCCTACACGAGGCTGGAAAACGACAGTGTGAGATAGTTAGATCACTCGGTGTCAGTCGTCAACTTGTGTCTAAGACTATTAAGCGATTTAATGAGCTCGGCCATATTGGAGACCACCCAGGAAGAGGAAAAAAGAGGACTGTGAGGACTCCCAGGCTCCGAAATGTTATCAAAAAACGACTTGATCGTAATCCACGGACCAAAGTCCGAAAAATGGCTCGAGACCTGGGTATAAGCCGTTCGACGGTGCAACGTATTGTCGCACATGACCTCAATTTGAAGGCGTACAAACTGCGTAAGGCACAACTTCTTGAAGATAAAGATAAAAAAGTTCGCCTCGAGAGATGTCGTCTAATTAAGAGGCGTGCCGCGGCTGAGAAATGGAATCACATGAAAAACTGTTTTCTATTGAACAGGCTCATAATCACCAAAATGATAGAATGTATTATCCTAGTCGTCCTGGAGCAATTGCAGTGATTCCTCACCGACAAAAGCCGGAATCCGTTATGGTTTGGGGTGGGATTTGCTCTACAGGCAAAACACCCCTTATTTTTATAGAAAAAGGTGTCAAAATAAATCAAGAAATATATAAAAGAGATATTCTTGAAGCCGTAGTTCTTCCTTGGAGTCAACAACATTTTGGTAACCAACCGTGGATATTCCAGCAAGACTCTGCCCCATCCCATAGGGCTCGTAGTGTGCAGCAGTGGTGTAGGGACTATTTTCCCGGATTTATAAGCTCCAAAGAATGGCCACCCTACTCGCCTGACCTAAACCCAATGGATTATAGTTTATGGTCAATCCTAGAGTCAAGATCCTGTGCGTCCAAGCACAAAAATATAGATGCTCTAAAAGCAACACTTACGAAGGAGTGGGAAAAAATTACCTCGGAAGAGCTGCGGCATATCGTCGATAATTTTACCAAACGTTTGCGTCTGTGTATCAGTGCAAAAGGAGGATATTTTGAAGACAGTAATTTTTTATTTTATTTCAAGATATTGAATTTTACTATTTAATGTTATTTTATGAATTTGGTGTAAGTAATAAAATAATATTCTTATAATTCTATGTCAACGTTTTTCTGGGCCACCCTGTATTTCAGTTGACTCGTTGAAAAAATATTGTACACTCGACTTTAGGAGCCCTCATTTATTAATCAATTAATACATGGAACGATTGTTACGATTGCATAAAATACTATTTTTTACTCACCATGCCACAAAATAGTTTATCTATCTTCTTAATGATGCTATTATATATTTCGTTTCTAATATAAAACTGATTATAATTATTGCACTTCAGATCATTTCCAACAATAAAAACGTTTTCTTTACCGCCTTTGTCCATTTTGGAAAGAATCTCTTTCAATTCACCGTAAGAGTCTTTAATTTGCGTTTCGAGTTTTATCATTTTACCATCCATAGAGTTTTCATGATCTCTCGTTACTTTTATATAATGGTTCGTTAAAATGGTATTGATCGTTTTAAATAGTTTTATGTCGTTTCGTAGCTTGGTAACGATTTCGAGTTTGTCGTTCACCGCGTTCGTTATATCGATTATTTTGTCGAATTTCTCGTCGTCGGATTTCTTGTCGATTGTTTGCTTCAGTTCATTTAAAGCTAAAGTGTTTTTCCTTAGATTCCTCACGAATAATTTCACTAGTTGCTTGTGCGACAATCTTTTTTCTGATACCGTCATTTTGGAGTCCAGTGTTGTTTTGGGTCTTGGCTGTTTTCGTTTAAAGTGCCTTCTCATTTGTGGACACGTCGATTCATTTAACTGTTTTAAGCGTCTAAGTTCCAATTATCTGGTATTCTTTAGATTTTTCGCACATAATTCAATAAACTTTCTGTTTTTGCAGGAATGTTCAAAAGACTGTATATCTTTGAATAAGCGATTGCCCAGACTGTGATTAAGTAACGATGCACACTTTCACAAATTATTTCCAAATTGTCACACTTCTTCGACGAGTTTTTCCGATGATTTTTCTTCAGAGTATTAACGTGCATTTCGAAAGATCAATTACTTTATATAACTTGTGTCTTATAATAACCGCACTCAGTGACAATCAAACAAAAACTGATTCTAATTTGGCGGTGTAACTGATCCGTCATCGGTCACTCGTATCGGATTCCGGATACTTGTTTTTAATTGCTTGACAGTGGCGTGTGAATGTGTTACTTCCGACTTATACGATTGTCTTTTGAATTGTCTTGAAATATAAACAGTTGGCAAGTACTCGTATGTGATCAATTGTGATGACTCAAACAACTGTTAAACTTTGAGTTAAACTTTTTGAGTTAACTTTTTTTTTTATTAATTAATTTTACGTCACATCCACCCGTATAGTTGCGATTGACACCCGCTACATTTGCAGAGCCCATAAAATAAAAAGGGGAAGATATAAAATGTTCTCTAGAAAGTCTAGTCTAGTAATGTATTATAAACAGAGGTCGGCGCGGGTGAGCTGTTTTCAGTTTATGCATAACATGGACATACCTTGTCATTCAATGGTAAATGCCCCATGTGTCATCATCATCATCAGCCTATATGTATACGTCCCACTGCTGGGCACAGGCCTCCTCTCATGTATGAGAGGGAACGGGCAGTAGACCCCACGCTGGCCCAGTGCGGATTGGGGACTTCACATACACCTTTGAATTTCTTCGCAGATGTATGCAGGTTTCTTCACGATGTTTTTCCTTCACCGAAAAGCTAACGGTAAATATGAAATCATATTCCGTACATAAGTTCCGAAAAACTCATTGGTACGAGCCGGGATTCCAACCCACGACCGCCGTTTGACAGCCGCATGCCTGAACCAGTGGGCTACCGTAGCTTAGCCCCATGTGTAATTATTAACAAATTAAATGATTTTATTTAGGCTGCCTTTCTACTATGAGCTTTACGTAGCCATCAAAACAAATGAAATTTGTAAGAATCTACGGAATGTGATTAATCTATTTTGCACAGCTCCGCTTCAGTGGAAAACAGTTTCAACTAGAATTTAAGCTCGTTTTGTAATGCATTTTCATTTTTTATTTAATCATTTCAATGTAGTCTTTTTTTATTATTTCTTTATAGATACACCTAATCCATAGTAATATCTACAAGACACAACTATATGACATTAATGACGTAAAAATAGCTCACCCCCGCCGACCTCTGATTATAAATCTGGAAAATAATTAGTCGCCTAAACTATAATACCCATTTGAAATATGGGCCGTTTCATTACTGAACATTCCTAATTTAATTTATTCCATTCCCACAAACGATGTACGATTTGAAATCACAAATGATCATATTTAAACAGTCTCTAAATACATATTTTCATCACTGTAACCTTTACACACTTTGAGGCACTAAAACCACTATTATCATTACTTTATCCCTCAATTATTCTCAATAAGATTACACATCAATAAGTAATTTTATCACTTTTTAACTTCTTTCTCTTTCTTCATAAATGTCGGTCTCACGCACAGCTGCCACTTTTTTTAATTTTTCTGTTAATGCACAGGTTACGTCTAATGCCAGTGTCGCATTGACTTCTGCAATACGTTATCAGAACATTCAGAACGTCAGCTATCAGATGATAACATTGTTTCCTTAATTTAAGCTTGAAGTAATCAGTATTATTTAAATAGCGTTTTATAATGTTATATCATTATCAGGGTCTCGTGATACGAATGATTCCAATTTGGTATCAATGTGTTTCGCGCGCTCTTTACGGGAATGGACAAGTATGACGTCACAATCTACTATTTGCACTAATTTATTTACTTAATCTGTATTGTACAAAAAAATATCTAATGGTAAAAAATGCGGAATTAATGCTTTAAAGCATTCTCTACCAGTCAACCTTAAGGCAAAGCAGATAAAATGTACTAATTTGTATGGAAAATCAAGTAAATTTCTGTTTCGGTCGCGAAATACAATTTTGTTTCTATAAAAGCGTAATGATTCTATTGGTAGCTTTAAATTTACACTTGGACCATTAAAGAAATGGATATAGTTTTGAAAACTTTAAGGTCCATATATTTTTAAACCCGCGACTCCGTCCGCGTGGAACTCGTTTATATCGCAGCTCCATACAAACTTTTACCCCCCCATTTCACCCCCTTAGGGGATGATTTCGGGGATAAAAACTATCCTATATCACTCTCCATCCTTCAACTATCTCCACTTAAAAAATGATCATATAACCTGCAGGAAATCATTCGTAAAGAAAGTACAATAGCCTCTTTTTGCAAACTCGCCACCTCCATAGTTAATAACCTGAAAAAGTTCAATGGCACATAGTTCATTCTTCATTTCACCCATCGTCCATTACAACCATACTCATCATTCATACACAGAATCACTTATTACCACACAGTAATGGCGGATTCAGCCGCCCGTATCCTTTCTGGTGTAATCAAAGTGACATAAAAAACTTAAAAAATCACGTCAATTCGTCGCTCCGTTTTGCCGTGAAAGAAGGACAAACAAACACACACATAATTTTTCCAATTTGTAATATTAATATGGATTTATACTTTATTACAAAAATAGGTGGTAAATAGGGTAATTAATGGTTTAGGTTTTTTCGTTATCGGAAGCTACGGTAGCCTAGTGGTTCAGGCATGGGACTGTCAAGGGGCGGCCGTGGGTTCGAATCCCGGCTCGTACCAATGAGTGTTTCGGAACTTATTTAAGGAATATTTACCGTTAACTTTTCGGTGAAGGAAAACATCGTGAGGAAACTGTTCTAATCCCAATAAGGTCTAGTTTTTTCTCTGGATTGGGAGTTCAGATAGCAGTCGCTTTCGTAAAACTAGTGCCTATGCCGAATCATATCAATCAAAAAGCGGACCCCGGGTTCCTTTAGGGAATAACGGTCTGTCTATACCCCGATTGCGAAGGCCGAATGGTATGTATCTGGGGTAGGTTGTAGGTACATAAAGAAACACACGTATGATACTTCGTTTCTCGTTGGCATTTCGCAACCGATTCTCGTGAATTTTTGTGAGCACGTTCAATAGTTACATAAAACTAGCTTCAGCCCGCGACTCCGTCCGCGTGAAGCTTGTTTATATCGTAGTTCCATACAAATTTTCATCCCCATTTCACACCGTTAGGTGATTTCCGGTATAAAAAATATCCTATATATATTCCCCGGGATTCAAACTACATCTAAATCGTTTCAGCGTTTTAAGAGTGAAGACGTAACAGACAGACAGACAGACGCTTTCGCCCTTTCGCATTTATAATATTAAGTATGAAAAGGGGACGAACTGAAAACCAGCGATATACAGCCCGCAATATTGTATTTTTGCTTAAGTATCCGTTTGTGTGACAATACTCGTAAACATTATCTTTCTTTCTTTCTATGGACACTTGGACAGTACAGTACGATTACTGTTAGTTAACCACTGAAAGATAGTTTGCCTTCATTTAATTTTCAACTTTAATATCATACAAATTAAGTAGTTATTTCTAAAACGGTAGACGTGGGTAACAGTATTCTGAAAATTGCTTTATTTGTATGACATTAAAGGTGAAAATTAAATGAAGGCAAACTATCTGCCAGTGGTTAAATAACAGTAATCGTACTGTATGTTTTTTTTTGTTGTGGTCGCTGCCTGCCCCAATTAAATACGGGCGTGAGTATATTTTCTTGGAAGTTCTTTGCAGATAAAGTTACTTACATATACTCCCATTGATATTCGTACTCACCATATCTGGGTCATTGTCGGAATCAGGGTCACATCTCATTTGTGGACTCCAAAGTTAAGAACTATGAAGACAATTTTTAAGTGCGACTGAATTCGCATAAACTGCGTGGCCTTTTCTGTAATTATATGCGATAAAAACCTTATATAAATATAAGCCTTTAACTATTGAACTCAGAAAAGAAGACTTTTTTTTTGACGGACATGACCCATCTTATGAATGCCCCACGCAATGGCCCATCATACAGGACGCGGTTATGCGGTAGAACGAGACGTAAATATGTCTTACTACTTTTAAGGGGGAGCATTGGAAATCATCGCTTGCTCTGAAACGCCATTCTGACTAGAAGAACCAACGTCAGATTTTCAGATATATGATTCTTGAATCAGATCAGACAATCATATAGATTGTTTATCTGTTTATGGATAGTAAACCATCAAATTATCGTAATAAAGTATAAATTATAAAATATAATTAAAATCGTAAAAAGATATGAACCTTGAAAGTTAAGAAAAAGTATGTTTTTTTTAATTGTTTTTATTGTCCAAGAGTAAATTTAAAGTTACCCTTACGCTTTTATAGAAACTAAATTGTATGACAACTATGTACTTAAGCGCAATATTTCGCGACCGTAACAACAATTTACCTGATTTTCCATACAACGATACATGTACTTTGTACTAACAATTGTCGGTTGTGACGTCATACCTGTCTGTCTATCAGTATGAAGCGTTTTGCCCTGCCGCCTGCGAGGTCAATCTTTGTCTCAAATTTTTGGGTATTTATCTTCTTTAATTGTAGTTGCTCCCATAATCTCAATAAGGTCTAGGTTTCCCTCTGGGTTGGAAGGTCAGATGGCAGTCGTAAAACTAGTGCCTGTGCCAAATCTTGGGATTAGGTGTCAAAGCGGACCCCGGGCTCCTTTAGGGGCATTACCGGGAATAACGCTAGGAGGATGAATTGTAGTTGCTCCCATACAAACATTTGTTCCTGTCCAAAAACTAGTTCGAATGACATCATAAAAACAATTTTAGTCACCATCCCTAGTGCATTCAAAACGCAACTCTACGGTCCACCGTAGAAGATTTCAATTCCAATCACAGTTTTATAAAAAGACGTCCACATTAAAATCTCAACCATACACTCTGTACTAAAAATAAAAACTCACTATACAATTAAAACACTACCGCAAACACTAATATAATTATGCGGATGTGGAATTTAAATCGGACAATTACCAATCTTAACAACAACTGCAACGAGTTGAAACTCAAATAACACCACATTATGACTGAATCTTTAACGATTTTCAAAACGAGACTTCTTTCTCTAAAACCAGAGAACGGAGTGACTTTTTAATCTCCTTGCATATTGCACAGATTACTTAACAAAAGGATTACATTAATTAGTCTTGCTGAATAAAAATCCACCTTAGCCGGTAAAAAATAGAATCTATAGTTGTGTGAAGTGTTGAAAGGAGATAATCTGTTTCAAGACAGATAAGTCTTTGTTTATAAGCGATTACCGTTGTTTGGAAATGTAGGGCAGAGATATGATAATGGCTTTTTGAAAAATATTGCTGTTAAATATGATTAGGAGTTTATTACACGTAGTTATCCTCCTAGCGTTATTCCCGTGCCTTATAGCCCGGGGTCCGCTTTGACACCTAATCCCAAGATGTGGCATAGGCACTGGTTTTATGAAAGCGACTGCCATCTGACCTTCCAACCGATAGAAAACTAGACCTTATTGGGATTGGACCGGTTTCCTCACGATGTGCTCCTTCACCAAAAAGTCACAGTTAAATATCTAATGATATTTTGTACATGAGTTTAGAAAAAACCCAGTGGCACGGGCCGGGGCTCAAACCGACGACCTCCAGATTGAAAGTCGCATGCCTGACTCAATGGTTTATTACGTAATCAGCATCAAAGTAACTGAGCGAACGAAGACGTCAAAAGTACATACTTTTAAACCTGTGTTAATACATAGTACACACTTTTAAACCATACTTTTAAAAGTGCTTGAATATATACATATATATTCAAGCACTTTGTTGTACACAATGACAGGTTTAAGAATATACATGTCACACAAAAGATCGATGTACAAAGGCGAACTTATCTAAGGGATCTCTTCCAGCTAACCTTTGAACCTCTGAGCAATTGAGAGGAAGGCAGGTATAAGAGATAGATAAACTTATACCGTGTACAAAAACAAAAGATAAAATAAAAACGAAACGTGGCAATACATATATACATATACAATGACGAACGCTTTTGTTGGTCCCCCCCCCCCCCCCCCTGCCTACGAAGCAAGAGTCCTGGGTTCGAATCCCGGTAAGGGCAGTCATTTGTGTGGGCAAGAATATTTGTTCCTGAGTCATGGATGTTTTCTATCTATCTATTTATCTATATAAGTATGTTTATCGACGACTAGTACCCATAGCCTCCTAAGGCCCAAGCTTTTTTTAGGACTTATGTAATAACGACCCAGTGCCCAAAAATTAGGTCAAAAATTACCAACTATTTAGAAATGTAGAGCCCCTAAATAGAGTTCAAATTCTATTACAGAAATTTAATGAGTTGGGCTGTTAAGCCTGAAAATATTTGTCCTAAAATTAGGCCGATGGGCCTTACGAGGATAGTACAAGCTTTGCTTAGTTTGGGTCTAGATCGATTTGTTTAACATTGTCCCTTAAGAGACAGTAAGCTCGATGTCGAAGTTTATGTAGCTTCAGATACCATAATAACAAAATACAGCGAATTTAAGTTTTTAATACAAAACTAGTTTTTGGTGTATTTCGTTTGTTTTATAAACTGGAACCATATACTAATTACAGACATAGATATACCTCATGTCATTGTATATATATAAGTATAAGTATATAAGTAGTAAGCAAATTGTTTTTATTGTATAACTTATACTTTGTGCTAATATTATGACCCTCCTGTTAACACGTGTAGCTTGACTGTAAAGTGTTAATATATGCAAAGTTTCGTCACAATCCAACACGTAGTTTTAAAATGAGAATGAAACTCCTTTTGTTCGGGAAGGTGAAATTCGGCCGAGCTTGCTGCGGACTCTTAATATTTCTATACTAGTATTTATTAATTCTAAAACTCACCCCCTAAGGTGGTGAAATGAGTGGGCGGAACTTTGTATGGCGATACGATATAAACGACTTCCACGCGAAGTCGCGGGCAAAACCTAGGTATAACACAAGTTTCTGGCAAAAAAATCATTTTAGGTACAAGCTTTTATTGCCGACTGTACTTTTCTGTATACCATCGATTCTAACGAGCCCAAACTCAACGGGGTTACGTCGGTTAACTACTGAACTCCCATGGCCGCCTTCTGTCTCCATCATCAGATCAGCTCGATGGTACCATAATATTGAATTGTCATCCAAACTATACTTACACCCAAAATTACAGCTCAATCGGTCACCGGGAAGTGGGTCAAATTTAACTTTCAAGATTTGATTACAGACAGACGATGGGGCAGGTGAAACTAAATAAAAGCTTCTAAAAACTCACTTACCTTGACTCTCTTATTCTCGGCTTCATAACTCCTGTCATAATTGTTCGCGTACACCGGCGAATACTGGGGGTTCCTGTCAAAAGCCGGCGACGGAAGACACGGCTCACTCTTTTCTCTGCTATTGATTCTGCCATAGATATGGTCTTTCTGATCTATATTAACCTTGCGAGAATTCTCATCGAAATTCCTCACGATATCCTCGATTTTAGTCTTGTTTCTTAAAGCCACGTTAGAGTATCTTTTATCGTTATTCTCGTTAAGTACTATTATCTTTTGGTCGATGTTTTTCATGTAGTTAGGTACGTTTCGGCCGCCTAATACGTCTTTAGCTGGAGTATTGACTGTGAGCGAGTTCGAGCTGAACACTTTGGGTGATATTTCGATATCGTTCGAAGTGTAGAATTGGCTTCGGCCGATCTTCTGTTGTTTAGCGTAATATTCGAACTTGGATACTTTGGCCATTATACTGGACATTTTTGGTCGTTCGTCTGGTTCGTCCGTGTATGGTTTCCTAGGGGCGACGGGTGGTTTTTTCTTGGCGATTTCGTTGAGCGTCATGTCTAGTTCTTGGTCGAGTTGAGATAGGGCGGTGTCTTTGAAGATTTTTTGGATGCTTGCGTTCTGGTAACATTGGTTGTCTTGATGGTAACCTGTGACCAAAAAAATATAATATTAGATTCACAGGACCTGCATTTGCCTCTAGCTAGCCCAACGAATCCTCAAATCAATAAAAGGTCGGCAGCAAGCTTGAGACCTTTATGTCAAATCCATAGGCTATGGTGTACAGCCAAGTTCTCCAATATCTACACAGACAACCTTTCAAAAATATCTATAAATACAGAGACTTTATTTTTAGTGACATACGACCCATGTGTCTCTGGTATGTTATCTTATTGAAAGGTTGTCTGTATAGATATTGGAGAACGCGACTGTACCATGAGGCAAGCTGTACAATCCATACAAATATTATAATTGTAAGGGTAGTAAGTTAATAACTATTTTCCATTCTACAACCACAAGAGTCGTGCTAAAAGAGACTTTATATCTTAGTAATAAAATTCTATTTAATTTGACACGCTCAGATTCTAAAAAACAACAGAGCATCACCTGTTTAGAACGCTAATCGAATTCTACGATTATCTTACTACCATAGCCGATCTAATAGAGACCAAAATACTTCAGTTATAAAGTACAATTTGCCTTCTTTGCTTTAAGGAATTATGTTATTAGGATTTCCAGTCTGATATACGAGTATGTAGACTTAACGCACTTATGTATATTGCTCAAATTACTTTGCAGCTCTCCAAGGAACATTCTTCATGCTAGAATAAAGTCCCTATTTCTGACAAACTAAAAAAGACTTAATCTATTAATAAATAAGGTTGAATTTACCTTGCGGCACGCAATGCTCGTTAGGCTGATATTGCACTGGAGCCATTGAGACACGCGTTGAGGGTAGGACGGATTTCATCAACTTCGCTTCCTCGGGGTGATTGAACCGGAGGTAGTTCGATCGGCCTATAGTTAACATGCTACCTGGAAATAAAAAAAAATACGTGAGTTTAGTTATATACTATATTAAGTGTCAAGCCTTTCACTTAAATTTTAATCCATCCCCATACAAACTTTCAACCCTCCTTTTACCCCGTTGAGGACGGAATTTTCAAAATCCTTTCTTAGTGGGTACTTACGGTTATATAAACTACCTCATATATATCATCATCATCCTCCTAGCGTTATTCCCGGTAATGCCCCTAAAGGGGCCCGGGGTCCGCTTTGACACCTGATCCCAAGATTTGGCATAGGCACTAGTTTTACGAAAGCGACTGCCATCTGACCTTCCAACCCAGAGGGAAAACTAGACCTCATTGGGATTAGACCGGTTTCCTCACGATATTTTCCTTCATCGAAAAGCTAACGGTAAATATTCCGTACATAAGTTCCGAAAACTCATGGTACGAGCCGGGATTCGAACCCACGACCGCCGCTTGACAGCCGCATGCCTGAACCACTAGGTTACCGTAGCTATATAAACTACCTATTGTGAAAAAATCGACTTTCTAGGTTCAACGGTTTGTGCTGGGCGTTGATAATAAGTCAGTCAGTCAGGACTTTTACGTTCATATATGTATATATATATATATATATATATATGTATGTGTATGTATGTATGTAAGCACTTTATTGTACACAATAACAGGTCAAGGAATATACATGTCACACAATAGATCAAAGTACAAAGGCGAACTTATCCCTATAAGGGATCTCTTCCAGCTAACCTTTGAGCAATTGAGAGGAAGGTAGGTAGAAAGAGATAGGCAAACTTATACCGTGTACAAAAACAGAGAAAATAAAGCAAATCCTAATTAGTATTAATTCTAGACAAATAAAAACATGCCAATACATATATAAATATACAATATAAAATATAATACACACTAACATATGTTACATATATATCGCAAATATACAATAAATAAATAAATACTATATTCAACCAATTCACAAGTCATTGGAAAGCCACAACTTCTTCAAATTCATCCTAAGTGACGCAACAGACTGCGACTGTCTCAGCGACAAAGGCAACTCATTCCACAATTTAACAGCGCGCGCAGTAAAAGATCTGGAGTATGTTCGCGTCTTTCTAGACGGTACAGCAAGAGTAAGGTTAGTACTCGACCGCAAGCGGTGGCCACTGCCGTCTGCCATATAACTAAACCGCTCAGAAAGGTAAGGAGGGGAAGTAGGGCTGAACAGTGTATTGAAAAGTAATGACAGGATATGCACATCCCTGCGCCGGCGAATCGGTAACCATCGAAGCTTAGAGCGGAATTCAGAGATATGATCATACTTGCGTAGACCAAATACATATCTGATACATACATTTTGTAGACGCTCCAGCTTATCAAGTAGCTCCTCGTTGAGGTCCAGAAACGCAATATCGCCATAGTCCAGAAGAGGAAGCAAAAGAGATTGAGTAAGGGTCAACTTGGTACGAAGAGGAAGGAAATTCTGGAGACGTCTTAGGGAGTGAAGGGATCTAAAGATCCTCTGACTCACCTCAGCTATATGGGGTGACCAAGAAAGCGTCTGGTCCATGGTGATACCCAAATTCCTGACAGTAGAGGAAAGAGGAATAGAAATTCCATCAAAAATAATGTCAGGCACCACCACCTCTGAGAGCTTATCTACATAGTAAGGACTACCAATAACAATCGCTTGCGATTTCTTCGCATTAATTTGTAAACCATACTTACACTACTTAATTATTATACTGGGTGTAACAAAAATGGTAGATAATGATAATTTATTGGTGCCAAACAGTAAAATAACACAAAAGTGAGGCCTCTTAGCTCTTGTGTTACAAAATATGTGTAAATAAGTTTTACAAAAGACTTGTATCAGGAAATAATTGAATGCAAAGTAAAGAAGTCCGTCTACCTTATAGGGGTATAGGGTGACCACGCCGTGGGAGTTCTCGACTCGACAGTGCACGCTGGCCACTCCGGTATCCACGAAAAGATAGCAGTCAATATGAGACCGTGTGTTGTGGACAGTAAAGTGTATATTACCTTGCGAGAGCCGAGTGGGCTTGTCGACGGTAAACCGTCGAGTAGCGTGCTCCCACTGGTGGGGTATAGGGTGACCACGCCGTGAGAGTTTTCCAGGCGACAGTGCACGCTGGCCACTCCAGTACCCACGACGTAGATAGTCACTCAACATGAGACCCTGTGTTGGAGGCAGTAAGGTGTATATTACCTTGCGAGAGTCGAGTGGGCTTGTCGATAGGTAAACCGCCGAGTAGCGTTCTCCCAATGGTGAGGTATAGGGTGACCACGCCGTGGGAGTACTCCACGCGGCAGTGCACGCTGGCTACTCCGGTACCCACGACGGAGATAGTCACTCAACATAAGACCGTGTGTTGTGGACAGTAGAGTGTATATTACTTTGCGAGAGGCGAGTGGGCTTATCGACAGGTAAACCGTCGAGTAACGTGCTCCCACTGGTGGAGTATAGGGTGACCACGCCGTGGGAGTTCTCGACGCAACAGTGTACGCTGGTCATTCGGGTACTCACGACGGAGATAGTCACTTAACCTGAGACCGTATATTGTAGACAGTAAGGCGTATATTACCTTGCGAGAGCCGAGTAGGCTTGTCGATAGGTAAACAGTCGAATAGCGTGCTCCCACTACTGGGGCATAGGGTGACCACGCCGTGGGAGTTCTCCACGCGACAGTGCACGCTGGCAACACCGGTACCCACGACGTAGATAGTCACTCAACATAAGACCGTGTGTTGTAGACACTAACGAGTATATTACCTTGCGAGAGCCGAGTGGGCTTGTCGACAGGTAAACCGTCGAGTAGCGTACTCCCACTGGTAGGGTATAGGGTGACTACGCCGTGGGAGTTCTCGACGCGACAGTGCACGCTGGCCACTCCGGTACCCACGACGTAGATATCGCAGGTTGGGTCAGAGCCGATGGTCACTCGACCTGGAAAACGATGGAATTTTGGTTACACTGTGTTAAATAGACTGTAAATGTGGTAAAACGTAATAGTACATTGCTCGTTTCGAGTGGTGAAACAATTGTATTGGTATATTGCGGTCTCAAGGCAGCAAAATGATGTGTTTGCGGCAAGGATGATTTATATCCTCAGTGTAGCGAAAGTGGATTCGTGAGCGTAATACTTTGTTTTTACACTCAAGACGAATAATTTTGCTGCTTTTCACACCGTCTCAAATTCAAATTCGAGGTCAACAATAACTCTTTTCTGACTAGTCTAGCAGGATCAGGGAACGAAAGTACAACTTTGATCCCTCTTTTGAAGGCATCAATGAAACAACGATAAATTATAATTGAATCAAAACAAAAGCAACTCTGTTAAAATGCAAAATTATTTAAGGTCCTTAACTTAAAGAGTAAGTTGTTCGAGTAAGTCTATGGGGCTTAGGGGGTTAACTTACCCTGTTTAATGGGGTGAAGAGTAACCGCAGTGCTAAGTCTGCCGGTGCCCAGGCTCACAAGATGCGGAGTGTTCGTTGCCACCCTGTAACAGAAAAAAAAACAAATAGAATATACGAATCAATGACGTTTAAGTCTTACAGACTACAAGCAGTGTCAAGTAGGTCTTTCGTGGCTGTATTTATAAGGCAATGCGGTCGGTAAGCTACGGTAGCCTAGTGGCTGTCAAGCGGCGCTCGTGGTTTCGATTCGAACCCACCAAAAACATAAATGTAAAAAAGGAGAGCCAAGTTCAATACAAAAATTATGATTGGCTGTGGGCTTCGCCGCAAAAAGAATGGACATATTGGAATGATCAGTTTTTATCAGAATTAAAATGTTGAAGAACTTTATAAAATGGCTGATGTAATGAAAATTGGCCAAGAAAAATCTAACCTACTTTAAGATCTCACATTTTTAAATAACAGCAATTGTTATAGGTAAGTATCCAATAAAGCAAAGAAATAGAGTTTAATACTTGTTCATATTGTTATTTTGTTCCTATAAATACATATTTGGATTTTGCGTAGAACTTGGCACTCATTTAGATTTCCATTCTTTTTGCGGCGAAGCCCACAGCCAAGCATAATTTTTGTATTGAACTTGGCTCTCCTTTTTTACATTTATGTATGTTTTTAAAACTAGTCAGTGTATAACAAGTGGTGGCTCGCGCCGCCGACGACACACCGTTGGTCGGTTGTTTAGCGCGTATTACAAGTTTTTTGTATGGGGACACCACTTATTTGTTGACTTAACTTTATTTTTATATTTCTGTTATATAGCAAATATAATATAGGGATAGTTTCAAATATCTGCTTGTAACGGTTCCAACGCCACAAATATATTTTATTGTATGGGGACCCCCCTATTTTTCAACTTTATTTATTTTTAGATTTTTTCGTATGCTTACACACAATTACCGAGCTGGATTCCTAATTTCATACTTCTAGGTCATCTGTAAGTAGGTCAGGTTTAGGTACTATATGTCAGTCAGTCAGTACTAAAATTTACGACTTTTTGACCTTCATATCCTTATAACCGTTTGAGCTAGCTTAATGAAATTTGGGCTTCTAGATGTCCTCTTGGATATAATTAAACACACGTAGTTTTATGTGTTTACGTTAAAGAGGTTTTGAGTTATGGAAGGGTCAAAAGTGGCACCAAGTGGTTCGTGTAATATTACACTCGGCGCTGGCTAGCCAGTTCCTTTGCTTGAACTTGGCTTGACACGCTGCCGCGTTTCTAGATCCCGGCTCGTACCAATGAGTTTTTCGGTACTTAGGTATGTACTCAATATTTACCGTTAGGTTTATTGCTTTTTTACAAATACTATATCATATGTCGAGATCCGTCAAACGGTTTAAGCGGCAGGGCTTGTCAAATAATAAGATATACACACATACATACATATACATACACATACATATATACATACGTACATTGTTGTCATACTCATTTATTAATAACATATAATTTTACATGTCCATTTAATTTGATTGTTCTAAGATCACAATATTTATAAATTACAAAATGTCATACCTACATACATACATAGGTACGCTCGAAAAACATAACCTTCCCTCTCCTTCAAAAATACACTTTATCGCTCATGTTACTGTGTCATATCATATAGGCTAACTACTGTTTCAAACAAAACAGTTTGGTCTATCCTAACCGCGTGTCTTTCAAATGTAAACGCAGCTAAGAAACTCTAGCACTTATTACAACCGTCTAAAGTCTATATTCATTTGCTAGAAACATAAAACGATCTTTCGATCGTATGTGTCCCAGCTAATCAATCATAGCCTTTATTAAATCCACTTAAAGTCTATAATCATGTAGTGACCAACTTACAAGAAACGCACGTAAGCGTGCCAGCTAAGCAAGTATAGTAAATATAAATATAAGGGGACAATCTTACACAAATCGACCTAGTCCCATAGTAAGCTCAGTAAGGCTTGTGTTATGGGTACTAGACGACGATATATATAATAGATATAAATACTTAAATACGTAGAAAATATCCATGACTCAGAAACAAATATTCATGCTCATCACACAAATGTTTGCCCTTACCGGGATTCGAACCCAGGACCTCTTGCTTCGTAGGCAGGGTCACTACCAACTAGGCTAAAGCGGTCGTCGCTCTTCAAGTCTTTATGCAATCCACTTAAAGTTTATAATCATTTGTGACATACTTACAAGGATCACTAGCAATAACTGTAGACCCGATGACTTCATTCTATTAGCATAAGCCTTATCGCCTTCGCGGTAATCGACGGTATCTATCTATGTTTGGATTCCTCAGGACATCGTAATACACGACGATATAAATACGTTTGTAAAGATAGGTGAAAATAAAAAAAAAATGTAGATTGTGTCTAAAGAGAGCAAAATAATATATGTACAGCGAAGGCGGTACTGTCGGAACCGAAAGATTCTACAATAGAATCCTGAACTTAGCGCGGATTAGGATTAGGGAAGGCAGAGCAATGGACGGATTCCAGAGGTTGTGGGGTCAAATCCCGCTCGTGGCGAATTATTTTTCAATTTTCCACTACGATCGAAATTTGGAATCTCGATAGCGTACGTTTCTGCTCAATAAACATTTACATACATTCACGCCTTCATTCCCAAAACGGGCAGACAGAGCACATGAAACTTATGTTCCAGCGCCACTTTTAGCATAGATAGCATACATATTTATTAATTTATGTAATTGTAGGTATACCTCTCTCATAATCTTTGCTACACCATCAAAATAACATATCTATCTCTGTCACACATTATAATAACAATCACACCAATAACGCTCAATGCCCAGATCCATACGAGTTCTCAATGGTATCCAGTTCGTACCGGTTGCAACGCGACACTGACACCCGATCTAGACCGCCTAGGACATACGACTCTGTAACACTAGATCGCTAAATGGGTGGCAATATCTTTAACCAGTATGCGGGCAGCTCATTTGGTTTGCTCGACCACAATTTGTTATTTGACGCATGTTTGTACCACAGGCGGACAGCCCGCTTAAGCGAAGCCCGCTGAACCGCTCATAGCCCAGCGGCGCCTGCGAATCGGAAACGATAACGCAGGTTAAGCAAAGAAGCGGTCAGTCTTTGGATGGGCGACCGCCTGATGTTTGAGTGGTTAGTATAAATGAGCGTTTCCGTGCTTTGTAAGGCACGACTATGACAGTAGTCGTTAAGCCGAGTTAGAGGTTTTAGAACTTAACAGTCGAGTTGCCCACTCAACTTGACAAAGCGGGACAACTGTCACTCGCGTCCGCAGGAGCTACCTACCACAACCTTGCACGTATCCCCTGGGTGGTACTAAAGAGTGACAAACTTTGAAGGCCAAAATAATATATGCCATACGATAAAATAAGCCCGCTTAAGGGTCGGCGGGACCCTCGACGCTCCATTCAAACGTAGTATCCTTCTTTAAATACACAATGGGATCTGCCTTATTAGACTTGCAACGCTGGGACCAAGCTGCTGGCTACCAGTAGGATCCACTAGTGGAAAATAACCAGACAAGATAGCTAGCTCTGACCCCGTATCGTGGTCGGCCTTATCACACGATAAGTAACCAGATATACCATCCGTCACTGGCTGACACCTTCCGATAGAACGAGACGACGCTCCTATACGACGCTCCGTATCATGGCCTTGTCTTGTGATACGGGGTCTGAACCTGTTGAATAAAGAGTCCCCATCCAAGCGACGACTCGTCGGCTAAAAACAATAACAGTTAATGTTCCCAGGACCAAGTAAAAAGGAATGAAACTGGCCCGTCCCCGAAATAGACGTTTCCTGTGCCCGGGCAGTAATGCCGACATTGTAAACTAAACACCATGTGGGCGAACACACGCGACTGACACAAGATTATAGTTTGCGCACCGCATCTCTATCAGTTTGTGTACTATTAGAACAATGAGAATAAAGCTAATATTGTTTCGTCAGGAAAAAGTATATATAAGATAAGTAAATGGCCGCATATAAAGCGCAGAGACCAGAGATAGATTCGTCGCAGATCGGTTTAATTTTGCACCAATAAGGTGGAAATCCAGCGGGGAGGCCTTTGCCCAGCAGTGGGACACTCCAACAGGCTAGCAAAAAAAAAAAAGGTGGCAATAAGGGGGGAAAATGTTTACTTGAGTTTTATAGTACATAAACCATGTGCGGTACTAGCGTGTGATCTAAATTGAATTTGTTTATGTACTAACTATTCGGTATATTCTACTAGATCTTATAAAGACAAAGTTATGTGAGGGTGTTAGTTTGTTTGTAGGGATTAGGTAATCTTCGGAACGAAAAATCCGATATCATTTTTCTTCTCCTGTGTACATAGTGGACTTTAAAGGTGGGCATAGTCTATATGTTAGTGTAGTCTGCATTTTATTTTCTAAACACTCAAAGGGTGGTATTCCACTTGTCTAAGGTCTTTTTCCAATGCGTATTTGCGTCTCACATGTTGATTGAAGAGTGAGTGAGACGTAATGCATATAGGACAAAGATACACCGTAAGAAAAGTCTATTAAGAATGTAGCTTAGTAAGTTTGTGTGTTCGGGTAATCTTCGAAACCACTGATCCTATTTCATTTTTTTACCAGCGTATAGATTGGACTCTCCGGGTTGTTATCTTAGGCTATACTTTTGCGAGTTTGGCTGCGTTTTTAATGATACGCGGTCAAAGCAGAGACAGCTAAGTTTTATAAAATTATACATTCAGTTGGTTGAGACATGCGAAATCCATTAAAATTCCATATAGCATTAGCGTGTGAAATAAATGATACAAATTGACCGCAGCGATATGCCATATATGATTATCTGATTTAACGGGTATCGGTCAGTGACTCTTCGATTGTTACATGCGCTGAACTCGATGGGTATCTATCACTTACAAATATTTTATGTCAGTAACAATAAAGTATTTTATGCAATCGTTATATAATATATGCTTTTTCAGTCGAGTACCACGTTTAGGCCACGAAGCTTGCCGAGTGGCCTAATTAAGGTACGAGACTTAAAAAGCTAATTATATGTATAACTATTGTATACCATACTTTTTCTACGAGTCAACTGAACTAATTAAACAAACTTGGTATCTATTGAAAACGAAGTGCAACCAACGGCTTTTTCTTTTTTGTGTGTTGATGTCTATTTACTTTTAGACTTTCTCATGACGGCGTCCTATTGGCCAAATACATTATAGTTCAGTAAAGGCGCCACGTGATTGGTCTATTTCATTTTAGTTGTCTCAAGAGTTATGAAATGTTGAGTTGGGAGCTCCCTCCATCGTAAAAAGTATGTGATTTAAGTTTGGTGTACGAAGTCTTAATTCAAACATTAAGGTCGACGAGTATAAAAAAGTCTTTTCAACATTTTTTTCATGTGTTTTGTGTAGATATTGGAGAACTCGAGTGTACCTATATAAAAAAATGATTCGTGTTAGTTGATATTTTTTATTTTAAGGCAATAAATATATTTTTCTTTCTATCTTTCTTACTAGCTGCCCTTCCTGAGATCGGGCAAGTAGTACAGAGATTACCCCTACATACAAACTTACAAAGAAGAGAGTCTGAATCTGTAATACCATACCACTAATCTGATTACAAATAATCTTTCACCTGTGGACAAAATAGACGTTATGGATTGACATAGGCTATATTTTATCCTTTGAAACGCCGTTCTCACTAGATTAAGAAACAATAAGGTCTAATTTTCAGATATAATTCTTGACTATATGATTGTTCATCTGATTTGATCGATACACGATTGCTTAAAATTTCCTCGATAGTTCTAGAAACAAATTCCAAAGTTGGGTCTGTATTTTCCTTTTTTTACCAAGCCTACTCAAACGATACATTATTTCACGACACAATCAAGTTAATACTATTTTAGCTCATCTAAAATTTCACTAAACGAAATTCAAATAAAACTTCACTAAGTTGGGTAACTATTTATCGAAATTCCAAAAAATCCATTCCCAAAGAGTGTTACATCCCTTTTCCTCGTGCGCGGAACGCATAAGCGTGTCTCTGTCTAGGGGGCGTGTTCGACTTAAATCAAGGCATCCCCTTAATAGTAGAGATACATTAAACCATACTAACACATGATTAACTCATATCCTTCCAAGTTTCTAATCTACACGAACAGATGACTCAGTGAATTTATCATCGCTTTCTCGCGGGGGCTGTTCTAATTGACAATACGTTTTCGGAGAGATTTATACAGTGACAGCTGTATGATATGATTCATAAGTTCATAAAGATATCGTTTTGGTGTTCTGCCATTATACGACTTTTGAGTAGGCAAAGGATACTCAAATTAAAAAGTGCTTGTGCTCTAACAATGAGATCCAGCTGGGTTCGGCGCCGTGAGTAAATACCTGAGGTTTTTTTTTTTAAATGAGACCTTGTTTGTAGGGCCGTACCCAAAGGGTAAAACGGGACCCTATTACTAAGACTCCGCTGTCTGTCTGTCTGTCCGTCTATCACCAGGTTGTATCTCATGAACCGTGATAGACAGTTGAAATTTTCACAGATTTCTGTTGCCGCAGTAACAACAAATACTAAGAAACAGAATTAAATAAATATCAAAGGGGGCTCCCATACAACAAACGTGATTTTTTTGCCTTTTTTACAGATAATGGTACGGAATCAGCGTCAGAAGGTCCGAGATTCCATATAACTATATACTAAGGCCCGAAGTATCGTCATTACATTAACCTAAAGAGACATAAAGCACAGTTACTAGCTATTAAGAAGCCCATTAAGACCATATGGCCAATAAAATGTAGACACAGACCTCTTAGGACCGTCTTCTTTTATTTTAATACACACTAATATTCACACTCATGATAAATTTCAAGTGAATCATATAACTTGAGAGTCTGTGATACAATAACTCAGAACAAACAGAGAAATAAAAGCTTATATAAATAACAGATTCGTCACTTGATACCGAAATAGTTGAGCTATGAATCATAGCGAGCGATATAAAACTGCAGGGAAATAAAACAAAACGTCACACGCAGACTCGTCACGATACGAACAGGCATAGAGTATAGAGTAGACATCTGTACCTACCGTCTGTCATGTCCTGCTACGCCTAAACTTGATACCATAATGAGATTCAAAAAAAATATCTTAAATAGCATTAAAATAAAAATAAAACCTACAATGGCTAATTTACACTGTAAGTTTTGGCAACGGCAATTTTACGGTTATGTTTTTGGAATCTCATTATGGTTTCAAGAATAGCTTTAGATACGGCGAAAATTCATTCGTCTGTCCGGCTGTTCCCTTCTACAGATCGCATTTCTCAACCGATTGCACACAAATGGTTTAATAATTTAATTATACAGTTCATTTGTCGAAATAGTTTTTCAAAAAAAAACAGACGGGCTCGCTGTATCTATGGTATTTTCTGCTTATATTCGCTAAGTTCTGTACGTACTGGTTTTTTTGTACTAATTTAATCAACATCCTCATCACATCAGCCGAAAGACTCCACTGCTGGTCATAGGCCTCCCCCAAAGAGTGGGTAGGTTGCAAGGTGGACCGATGACCTGTTAAAAATCGTGGGAAATATTGCGTGGAATTATATATACAGAATACAGAATTTATAACTAAAATAAGCATTTCACGAGTCACAGGTTAATAGGCACTTAATGTGTTTATGTTTGAAACATTTGACATATTATAACTCGACGTCAGAGATCGATGTATATAACCTTTTCGCCTTATTACAAAGCAGTAAAATGCAAAAGTGTAGGCAAATAAATAACTTTCTATCAAAAAAAATGTTTTGCCCCAACGTTGAGGAACCGGCATGTACTTGTAGCGATGAACGTCGACGTCGTCGTCGACGACGTCAGAGGGCCATAAATCTTAATGTTTTGGCTGAGAAAAAAGCGCCTTTTGTAAAAATCAAAGGAGTGTCCCTTCTGTAGGTACTTGTACTATTTTATCTATTCTGTGGTACAGGCTTTTATTGCCAATTGTACTTTTATGTACTCTACTCATTGAGTCGATTCTATTTACGTCGGTTCAGTACTGAATTACCATGCCCATCTTATGTCTCCACCATCAGTTCAGCTCGTAGGTACCCAAAATTGAATTGTCATCCAAACTATACCTTTACACAAAATTTCAGCTCAATCGGTCATCGGGAAGTGACTCAAATGTAACTAGCAAGGTTTGTCCCACACTAATAAACAAAGTAACAAACAAACGAATGGGCCAAGTTAAATAAAAGTTTGTAAAAACGTATTGTTTGATCCTTAATCAAGGCGTACTGTGTCCTGTCTGTTCCATCCAAGATTTTGGCATAATCAATTTATACAAGTAGATTTAAGTTTTTTTACTGTAGGTATCTTGAGACGACAGTCTTTGACCAGTGTGTGTTGCCAGTGACGACGTATGGCACGGAAACGTGGTCGCTTATTATGGGCCTAAAGTCACCCAAAGGGCAATGGAGAGGGCTATGTTGGGAATTTCTCTGCGCGATCGCATCAGAAATGAGGCTATCCGCAGCAGAACCAAGGTAACCGATATAGCCCTCCGAATCGCTAAACTTAAGTGGCAGTGGGCGGGGCACATTGCACGTAGAACCGATGGCCCTTGGGGCGGAAAGGTTTTCGAGTGGCGACCATATACCGGAAGGCGCGGCGTGGGTAGGCTGATGACCTGGTAAAGGTCGCGGGAGTCCGCTGGATGCGGGTGGTGCAGGACCGGTCATTGTGGCACTCTTTGGGGCAGGCCTATGTCCAGCAGTGGACGTCTTTCGGCTGTTATGATGACTGTAGGTATATTAGTTATTGTAGAACTGTGTCCCGTCTGTGTCGTTGCTCTCCGGCGGCCAGGAATAAACGGCGAGCGTTGACCCCAGTTGCATCCATTTGGCTTAATTGTTACTGCATTCGGTGGAACTGTTTATTTCGTCGGCTGCGCAGCTTACTGCGACAGCGGCCGGCGAGTCAAAAAAATTGGATCAAGTGTTTTTAGAGGGACATTTCACATAAAAAATCTCTGAATTTGGAAATTTTTGTTTTTTTTTTCTGATTAGAATCATGAGCATTTCTTGTCAATGAAGAATTTACATACATATATATACAAACACTTTTTATTCTGATAGATAAAAAATAATTCCATTTTTTTACTATGATTGGTCTTGTTTACCGTGAGCAGCTACGGTAGCCTAGGGGTTCAGGCATGCTACTGTCAAGCGGCGGTCGTGGGTTCATATCCCGGCTCGTACCAATGATTTTTTCGGAACTTATGCACGGAATATTTACCGTTAGCTTATCGGTGAAGGAAAACATCGTGAGGAAACCGGTCTAATCCCAATAAGGTCTAGTTTTCCCTCTGGGTTGGAAGGTCCGACGGCAGCCGCTTTCGTAAGACTAGTGCCTATGCCAAATCTTGGGACTAGGTGTCAAAGCGGACCCTGGGCTCCTTTAGGGGCAGAACCGGGAATAACGCTAGGAGGATGATGGTTTTGTTTACCGTGACTTATTTGGCCGTCTCATGGTGGAAACCTAAAAAAATATGGAAAAGTGATGTATTTGAAAAAAAACATAGTACAAAAACAAATGACAGCAGAAAAATGAAAGAATTTTCGCACAAGCTGCAACGTATACTTCTTTCGCTTTGCTCGCTCGTACAAGTATACAGTGTTGCCAACCCGAAATCTATATGCTAAAATGGTAACGAAGTATCGCATTGCCAGAAATTTCCGTGACCATCTCGTTTGCTATTCCTTCTTTGCAGTCGTTTGTGGCAATCTTTAAGGCCTCCACCCACCGGACGCGTGTGCTGCGCGTGTGCTGCGCGTGTGCTGCGCTGCAGCTGCGCGGGTGCTGCGCGGGTGCTGCGCGTGTGCCGCGTTCGATGTGTTTGAAGTGTTGTTTCAATGCTTTACAACTTGCGCGTGTGCTGCGCTGCAGCTGCGCGGATGCTGCGCGTGTGCCGCGTTCGATGTGTGTTTGAAGTGTAGTTTCAATGCTTTACAACTTGCGCGTGTGCCGCGCAGCACACGCGCCGCGCAGCACACGCGTCCGGTGGGTGGAGGCCTTTAAACGTAAATGCTCATAATGATTTAATAGCCAACCCGCGCAATCTCGTAACAAAGTGACCACACTGTAACTTACTAAGTTGCGGCTATTCCTAGAAGTTTATTTTGATAAGCAACTCTGAAGTCGGTTAAAAATCACTTCCCTTCTGTGTTTACGTTGTGCTGTTTCATTTCGGCTGGCTACCCAGTATTTTTAGTCAATGTGGCTAGTGGATAATTCATTCATTTATTTTTTTTGTATTTGTATTTTTGTATGTAATGACTTTACTTAGTAGTGTCAACTGTCTAAAGACGAAAAGTCTGTCAGAATCCATTTTCTGCAAATATATTGCCCACCTCAATGGCATTTCAATAAACAGAGTGTATTATTCAAAAGGGTCAGTAAGGGGAAATCTGAAACTATAGAGAGAATTTTGTTCTAAAGCAGTAAGGACACGAGATAGATTTAAGAAAAATAAAACTGCATTTACAGAAACCACGCCTAGAAATCAGAGTTAATATTATTGCGGTAAGTAATAATATTGCTGGTAACAAGGAACAATAACTGCTAAGGGATGTATATGTATATATGTAAGATAACAGAAAACTGCAGCATTGCAATGCGATTGTCTTGTGTAATTGGGGAGATGCTATAGCCACCTTCGGTTCCTATCATCAGACCAGGGGGGGGGCTAGCACAATAGACGCTGCGTCGCGACGCGAGGCGGCCACACCTATCTAATTTGCACGGTGCGAGTGACAAAGGAGACGCACAGTCGCGCGCGAAGCGACTAAGCAGCAAGTTGTGCTAGACGTACTGTATGTATGTAAGATCAGCGAAATCTGCAGTATTGCAATGCGATTGTCTTGTGTAATTGGGGAGATGCCATGGCCACCTTCTGTTCCCATGACCAGACCAGCTTTATGGTACAGGTACCATGATATTTCATTATCATCCGACTTACGCAAGTGTACAAAATTTAAACTAACTCGGACTTAAAGAAGTTGGTAAATTTTGACTGGCAAGTTACTACCCACACATACTAACGAACTGCCAAGACAAGTTAATATACAGCTTATGCCCGCGACTCCGTCCGCGTGGACCTCGTTTATATCGTACCTCCATACAAACTTTCATCCCCCATTTCATCCGATATCCGGGATAAAAACTATCCAATGTCCTTCCCTAGGATTGAAACCTCCATATCAAATTTCATCTCAATCGGTTCATTGGTTTAAGCGTGACGAGTTAACAGACAGACAGATACACATTTTCATATATAATACTATTAGCTTGTGCCCGCGACTCGAACTCGTTTATATCGCAGCTCCATACAAACTCCCACCCCCCTATTTCACCCCCTTTGGGCATGATTTCGGGGATAAAACTATCCTAATTGTCCTTCCCCTGGACTCAAACTATCTCTATTCCAAATTTCACCTAAATCGGTTCAGCGGTTTAAGCGTGAGGAGGTAACAGACAGACAGACGCACATTCGTATTTATAATATTAGTATGGATACAAGATAATATTCGCAAAAGACTGCAAAATGCGTACGCACATTACTTATATCTCCGCGATATGGTTTCCCCAACTTGACCTTCACAACTGATTGGATTATTATTAAAATCTTGCTGCACACGTTTACAAGATCAGCTGTTACAGAACACCTATATCCCGCCTACGGGTAACCATAACCACATTAGTAAATATGTAGCTTAAGAGGCCGCAGTAAGCTCGGCCGAATTTCACCTTCCCATACAAACGTAGTTACGCTCTCATTTTAAAACTACGTGTTGGATTGTGACGAAACTTTGCATATACAATGACATGAGGTATATCTATGTCTGTAATTAGATTATATGGTTCCAATTTATAAAACAAAGTAAATACAGCAAAAACTAGTTTTGTATGAAAAACTTAAATTCGCTGTAGTTTTTTTAATATGGTAGCTGAAGCTACGTAAACTAATTTCAGACATAGATATACCTCATTTCATTGAACATGCAAAGTTTCGTTACAATCCAACACGTAGTTTTAAAATGAGAGCGTAACTACGTTTGTATGGAGAATCGAGCTTACTGCGGACTCTTAAGAGCCCTAGCACGCTCGACACACAAATCGACACCAGGGATGCGGATATTTGGGGGCACATAATTCATAATTCATTTATTAAAATTGCATTATATGGTTACAAAAGTTCTTATTAAGTATAGGCTCCTAGTAAGTATATGCTCCAACATAAACCCTGTTAGGGCACAGCAATCTTTATAGACACTTAAATGATAACAAATTGTACTCCAATACATAACATTAACATGTATTTCAATTATATTACCAAAATCTACATTATAATATTACACACATCCGCGGATGCGGATTTTGGGGTGAAATTTTAAAAAACGTTCATAAGAAACGTCCATTTTATCAACCACGATGTGACTAAATTACAATCGTGGCGAACAAATCAAAAACGCGATTGCGCTTGGTGACAGAAACGAAAACAAGTTTTTTTTTACTAATGGCGAAAATATCTAAAAAGCGCTAGGCGCCGCGTGGGCTCCTTTATTGTCTTCTATGTATTTAAGTACGAAAGTATAGTACATTGTTGTAAAGGCTATAAAGTAGGCATTAGATGGACGAGTGGGTTCGAGGTCCGAGCCGCAGGTGAGGACCTCGAAGGAGACGAGTCCATCTATTGCACTTCTGGCCGAGACATTACATAGTGCTTTTCACGCCTACTGCGAGGAAATTGCTGTGAGCTGTTATTAAGCGAATCGCTGTTCAAACTGTCCAACAATAAAGGCCTCCACCCACCGGACACGTGTCGTGCGCGGCGCGTGTGCTGCGCGGCACACGCGCAAGTTGTAAAGCATTGAAACTACAATTCAAACACACATCGAACACCGACGACCGGTTAGCCTAGTGGGTAGTGACGCTGCCTACGAAGCTGAAGGTCCTGGGTTCGAATCCCGGTAAGGACAAATATTTTGTGTGATGAGCATGAATATTTGTTTCTGAGTCATGGATGTTTTCTATGTATTTAAGTATTTATATCTATTATATATATCGTCGTCTAGTACCCATAACACAAGCCTTATTGAGCTTAGGTACTATGGGACTAGGTCGGTTTGTGTAAGATTGTCCCCTTATATTTATTTATTTATTTATCGAACGCGATTCGAAGGCGGGCTCGCGCGGGCACGCGCGGGCCCGCGCGGCGCTAAAGATACAACTCGGCAGCGCGGCCGCGTGTCGTGCGCGTCGCGTGAGCTGCGCGGGCCCGCGCTGCTAAGTATGATAGAGATAGTAAGATACATATTAAATGTGTTGGTAGTGAGAGAGATATGACGCGCGGGCCCGCGCGGCACACGCGCAGCACACGCGCAGCACACGCGCAGCACACGCGCAGCACACGCGCAGCACACGCGCGTCACACGCGCGGCAGCGTGATGGAGATAGTAAGATACATATTAAATGTGTTGGTTAGTGAGAGAGATATGACGCGCGGGCCCGCGCGGCACACGCGCAGCACCCGCGCAGCTGCAGCGCAGCACACGCGTTGCTATACGCCGCCCGCTTCCGGTGTGAATATACCGCTTCATACGCGCCCGACACGCGCGGCACACGCGCGGCACACGCGTCCGGTGGGTGGAGGCCTTAACATTGTTGGACAGTCACAGACCATACGAGTATGTCTTACTAACCCCAGCTTTGAAGCCTGTTTTCTGACCATCTTTTGCCACATTTCCGAGCAGTGGCGTGAAAAGCAAGTAGTAAGAAACTAGTCCCTGGCATTGATATGGCGGAACCCATTGTTATTCTAGATTAGAATATCGTTTTAAAATGAAAACCAAATTACGTTTGTATGGAGAGTCAAGCGCCCTGGCGCTTTCGATTTCTTGCGATTTCAGTTCTCACTATGACTGTAACGGTATAGGTTTTGTAAATACGCGCCCTGGCGACCCTTAATATATAGGTAAAACTTGTAATAACTAGTATTATTTTGCCGTAGTAAGCCAATATTTAAGTGTTTTTTTGTGCTATATTGTATATTGATATGTATGTTAGTCAGTAAGGTTAAATATGTGCCTTGTTGCCTGACTCAAATGAATAAATCAAATAAGCTGCACAGTATTGAAATATCAAAATCAACCAGTTTTACACTTAGTACATAAAAAATAAAGTTATTTTGGTGTAAATGATGAATGAACACACTATGAATAATATTATCATTCCAATTTGTTTTTAATACGCGATATTTCCGGTTCTTCCACATATAAATGTCATTTATAGTTTTAATCTTGTTTATTATGTAACTTAAACTAGTTTTTAATCAATTTAACGCTGAGCGTAGTGTGGTTTTACGTCAGTGAGATTAATATGAGTATTATTTGTAGTCACCACATACAGACGAAACAGACAGATTGCCGGTTAGATTATTGTTTCTGTTCATTCATTATAATTATGGCTAGATATAATTTAAATTAATTACTATATAAATTTTCCTAGCACTATGCATTTGGTATAACTAATCACTACATAGTATAAAGCGAAGTCGCTTGCCGCTGTCTGTCCCTATGTTTGCTTAGATCTTTAGACGCAACGGATTCTGCATGGCTATCACGCGAATCATGCTAAACTGCAGAATTATACCATGATATCAGCCGAAAGTCACCCACTGCTGGACATAGGCCTCCCCCAAAGAGTGCCAAAGTGACCGGTGCGGCGCCAACCGCATCCATCGGACTCCCGCAACCTTTACCAGGTCATCAGTCCACCTTGTGGGTTACCGACTCGGCTGGGCAGCGTTCGGGTAGCTACGGCACATCTTTTCGTCCAATATTCCGCAGTGTCTCACGAGAGTCTTTGACAGGTGTGTGTTGCCAGTGATGACATAAGGCACTGAAACGTGGTCGCTTACTATGGGCCTCATAAGAAGGCACTTTATACAAACAAGAATATTTATAACTAAGGCACACATACGTACTGACTCCCACTGTAAGTAAAAGTGACAAGGTCCCAAATTGACCGCTACCAACACCATAATACTTTTCGTTGAACAATACTCTTAATTCAAGGCTGTGTTACGCAAAACAAACTCATTTTTACCGTTGAGCAAATTTAGAACTAAAACAGCTACATACAAATTCGCCGCTTTCCTAAGTCGCCAACCGCAAATGAATCTTTGTAAAAGCATATCTCTATTTGTGGGTAAAGTTTGCATCTCTTTCATTCTGATATCTAAAGCTGAAATGTACTAAGTACTTTTTAGATAGCTGTAGTTTTTGAGCTGCTGGTCGATATTATAAATTGAACCCTATGACGACGGAATAAGATCGTGATTACGTAAACAGGCTAATGTCGACAACAGATGGTCATATAAGGTGAAGGCCCATGACATTAACCTCGACCTGTCACCGAAAACTAAAGTAGTGGTTATTGAGACATATGGGAACAGAAGCCAGTAATATTATGTCTGGTTGACGTAACTGGTGACCGAAGAGCTGGCGGCTTTCTCACGCAACGCATTGCAATTCAGCGAGGAAATGCCGCCAGCATCCTGTACCGTAGATGCTGGCGGCATAAGTGATAAGCCTGGCCAACTTTTCGAATCCCGGTAAGGACAAATATTTGTGTGATGAGCATGAATATTTGTTTCTGAGTCATGGATGTTTTCTATGTATTTAAGTATTTATATCTATTATATATATCGTCGTCTAGTACCCATAACACAAGCCTTATTGAGCTTACTATGGGACTAGGTCGGTTTGTGTAACATTGTCAAAAAAAAAAGAAAAAAAGAACTTTTAGGCATATCATGAAATGGCGGCGTTTCACGATATGCCTGTAGGAATTTCGTGATCTGGCGGATTTTACGATCGGCCGCCGACACATACAAAGCAAACATGTACAAAAATGTGAATATATTTTGACGTCAACTTACGTAGGATAGGATAGGCAGTGTCATTATTTGCAACTCAACAGCAAACACATATCAACTACAACGAAATTGCTCCAATGGGAACACGGTTTTACAGATACAAATCTCTGAATAGGTAGAATCATTCTTTCCAAGGTCATTCTTGTACAATTAACCATGATCGCTAGTCATTTGCTCGAGGCAAAAAAAAAAATCATCAAGTATTGACACGACTTGGTGTTTGTATTGTCTATGGCTGTACGACGTAGATAAAAACATTGGGAGATAATACAATAAATAGCGTACTCAGAGTTCTAAGAAGAACGATCTCGAAGTGGAATTAAATATTTCGATTCATATCTACGATTCGTATATTATACATAGGCATTATTCGGTCGGGAACTCTCCCGTTTCTCACTTTACGAAATAAGATAGATCTTCCTATAGAAGTCGCGGGTTTTATAAAATTCACGCGCAAGTTACAACGTTTCTCCAAGTGAACTATTTTATGATATATATAAAAATATTAAGTACATAGCCTTGAAGGCATTTTTTTACTGAGTTTTAATTTAATTTAGGTAATATAAATTAATTGTTTATTTATTTATTTAATCTTTATTGCACAAAATAACAACTTATCGTACAAAAGGCGGACTTAATGGCGTAAGCATTCTCTACCTTTCGGCAAAGCAAACAAATACTTGCTTTTTTCTCCCTGAGAAGTAATCTTGGTTCAAAAATATCAAACAAATATCAATCCAAGTAGGCTATTGAAATGCTTCACCACAGACTACACTTTGACCTTTATTAGAGTTAACTACACAAGCCAGAAACTTCTTAGTTAATCTTCATCAAAGAGCAGTTTTCCAATGATTGAAATGATTCCGCCATGAAAAGCGAGCCACAATCTTGCCAGCAAGGAAATGACTCTCGGATTACGAAATGCAACATCATCGACGCACATCACTCACAAGGAATATACAAGATCCAGTATACTATACTCATTAAAACGCCTGAGGATTCCCCACCGTGCCGGCGTTCATGCGTACAGAGTGGAATAATCTCCAAAAAAGTAAAAGAGAAAGAAAAAAAAACAACCTGCGCACCAAAGCGCAACCCACAAACAAGAGTTGTTTTAATAGTTACAAAGGCGCTCGGTTTCAATGCTCACCACTGTCATGTCGGCGTTTATATCGGATATCCCTAATATTATGAATGCGAAAGTTTGTATGTTTATTACACAATCACGCTTTAGATGAAATTTGGCACGAAGGTAGGTTATATCCTGGATTGAAATATAGGATAAGGAGATTATATAGGAAAATTGCATCTTCATTCACTACCACTGAATTTTTACTCTTGAGAAAAGATAAAAAAACACTACCGTTTGAAAGACGTTGTTTCTAGAGTATTCAATGCAATCAGCGTTTTAGGTAGAGTTGGAGTTCTGCTAATAATCTTTTGACTGTCCCACTATCAGACGAGCACTAACTGTCATGTGAGATAAAATGGGCCACGCCGGAGGCCTAATTTAGATTTACGGAGCCGTAAACCGAATGTTTATTAGATTGGCCCGACAGACAGACAGACACTGTTAAGTGACGTATGGCTTTTCTGGTTACATAAATATTGGCATACTTTCTAGGGTTTGCATTTCCGCAACAGCAGTTGTAAGACTTGTAAGTTGTTATTATATACAATACATAATACAATACAAATACTCTTTATTGCACACCTCACACAAACAAAGCAGTTAGAAAGAGAAACAATAAAATAACATGTAGACAGAGGTAGACAACAGGCGGTCTTATCGCTGAAGAGCGATCTCTTCCAGACAACCTTTGGGTATCGGAGAAAGATATTTATAATATTATTATGATATTTATATCAGCCTACAGACATCCACTGCTGTTGCAACATGTGAATGGCCCTTTAAAAAGCGAGTTAAAGTTGGAGTCAAGTTAATTAAGCATAGATTACTATTAAATTGGTGACCCCACATCACAAGGTAATTACAGAAACCAGACTATCAGATCGTACTTTCTAGAGTTCTAGACCATCAAAGGTCGGAAAAGCGATTCCACAATACGAGAACCGACAGATTCAAAACAACACTAGTATGCCGGCGAAAAGTAAGTCTCATGCTGTTGATATAGAGTCCATATTTCTTTCAAATTGAACTTCCAGCTGCAATTTGCAAACTTATCGGTTTCAGTCAGGTGAGTTTCCAAACTGAAGATCACAATCTCGTCCAATTATGTGCTTCGTTGCTCCTTAAACGAGGAAACTTGGCAAGTGGGCTAATAGTTTATGTTGTATAGAATACTTGTAAAAAATGTATCCGAACTATCCAATTCAACTCAGAACGATCCTGTAGACTTAAATAGTATTTAACCCCCGACGCAAAGAGAAGGGTGTTATAAGTTTAACGTGCCTATCTGTGTATGTGTCTGTGGTATCGTAGCTCCGCAACGGATTGACCGATTTGAATGCGGTTTTTTTGTGTCATAGATAATTTTATCCCGAGTGTTCTTAGTTTCATGAAAATCTGTGCAGCCGTTTTTGGGATATTGGACTTTGAAATGAAAATGTTGGGGGCTTTTCTACTTTTTAAGTTGTAGTTATTTATGTTATTGAGGGCTCTTAAAGTGGAGTACCTACCGTGTCTACTCGGCAAGCCTCGTGGCCTAAGTAAGGTTAGAGAATTTAAGAGCTAATTGTGCAACTATTGTATACAGTACTTTTTGTACGAGTCAACTAAAATAATTGAACAACTGGCCCTGTTATAAGGAAGCGCAGCCCACCGGTTCAGCGTTTCGTTGGTGTTTTTTTCTTCCTCTATGACCTGACCAAGCCGACCTCTATTGGTCAAATTCATTATAGTTCAGTAAAGGCGTCACGTGATTGGTCATAGTCATTATAGTTGTTCAAAATTGGACCAAATTACCGAGCAATAAAATTAACTATATGTACCTAGTATAAGTAAGTCATCTGTCCATGTATCTTAGTTTTAAGTACTTGGTAGCAAATAAATCTTATTATAATTTACTTTAGTTAAGTTGGTGCTCCATAGAAAAAAGTAAGTATGTGATTATAATTTGGTGTACGAAGTCTTAACTGAAACATTAACGTCGGCAAGTATGAGAACTATTATTTCAACGAGCCATTATGGTAATAAAATCAATAATCATGTATCAATGAAAGTTGGATCATGATGACAATATTTATAGCCATACCAATTATAGTAATTGCGTGTAAATTGACTTGATTTAGTGACAACGAATTAGGGACGCCATGTTAGAATTAGGTTAGATATGACAAGCTTTATTGACATATGTGACAAGCTTGTTAATACTTTACTGTGTAACATGTAACCATGTTATCAATAAAGATTGAATTGAATATTGTTTATTAGGTTAATTTAACCCGTTAAAGGCCTCCACCCACCGGACGCGTGTGCTGCGCGGCGCGTGTCCGCGCGGCACACGCGCAAGTTGTAAAGCATTGAAACTACACTTCAAACACACATCGAACGCGGCACACGCGCAGCACCCGCGCGGCACACGCGCAGCACCCGCGCAGCACACGCGCAAGTTGTAATGCATTGAAACTACACTTCAAACACACATCGAACGCGGCACACGCGCAGCACCCGCGCGGCACACGCGCAGCACCCGCGCAGCTGCAGCGCAGCACACGCGCAAGTTGTAAAGCATTGAAACTACACTTCAAACACACATCGAACGCGGCACACGCGCAGCACCCGCGCAGCTGCAGCGCAGCACACGCGCAGCACACGCGTCCGGTGGGTGGAGGCCTTAAACGCTGGAGTTATGTCAGTAGATTAACAAAATTGCCACCGACTTCCATAGAAACTAGCGATGCAACAACCTTACTTTGGTTTTCGCTCGCTGTTCGAGTCCCCATGTAAAATAGTGTATAAAGCATATTGGATAAATAAATCCTTCTAATATTATAAATGCCAAAGTTTGGATGTTTTTTACTAAAACCTTCAAAACGGCTGAAATATACAGTATAGCGCGGATTAACATAAAGAATACTTTTTATCCCAGTAAAAGGCCAAGGCAAACCAAGTAAAAATTCATAAAAAAAGGATCCAAAATATCGAAGATACTTCTTCAGCAAAAATTCAGGAGTAGCTGTAGAAAAGTTCCTGTCAAAATTATAGTTTTGGTACAATTTTCCATTGGGCACTTTTTTGAACAATCACCAACTACTCAATTAAACGATTCTGGGAATCAACTTCGTTGAAGGAGACGTGGGATGGTTGTTAGTTGTTAGAGCCAACAGCGACTTAGCATATTGGTACTTGGTAATCTTAAGTAATGATTAAAATAAACCACAGTTATGCCATAAACACTCAACAGATAAACCCACTATTCTCCTCCCTAATGGCTTTTAATAACATACGCACGGAGACATAAACGTCCTTATAACTACATCATGGTTGTGTAAATGGTATCTAATAGTGATTTCCCTTTAAGTAAATAGACCTCGGTCATCTTGGAGATTATTTTTAACTTCCTTTAATACGTATAAGGCGCTTGAAAACGCGATTGATGCGATTCATAGGCGAAGTGCAGAACGTTTTAAAATTGTTATTTCCTATATTGTGTAAAGCAGGCAGTGGGCGGGGCACATTGCACGTAGAACGGATGGCCGTTGGGGCGGAAAGTCGAAGTGTCGATCACGTACCGGAACGCGCGGAGTCGATAGGCCCCAAGGTGGACTGATGACCTGGTAAAGGTCGCGCGAGTCCGCTGGATGCAGTTGGCGCAGGACCTGACACTTTGGCCCTCTTTGGGGGAGGCCTACGTCCAGCAGTGGACGACAGATTTGATGATGATGATATGGTGCAAAATTACTGACTAACTTAAATGGCTCAGCGATCCAAAGCGAGTCTTCGCCTCCTACACAATTTATTGCCAGTCGTTCCGATCTTGTGCTTTTTCTACGCGCTAATCCGGCTCACTCCGCCGCTCACCCGTCAAGAAACTAGACCTCTACTTAGGTACGCTTAGTTACTACGCATTGCGGCGTCAAGATATATTATATTTGTGGGTGAGCGTTGAGGGGAGCTTAAAACAAGTTACAGCCATTTCTGTGTTCAGCCTTCCAATTATTCGCAAGATTCGAGTGTAAGATGTGCTCTTGAATCCACCAAATAACTGTTCATACAATCTGCGGTGTTAGCAGGGCGTAACAACGCAACGCGCTTTTAGCAGGGATTTAGATCAAGAAGCCGGAAATAAACAATAAAGTTTTAGGGTCGATGTATGTTGTGGGCGAATACAAACATATCACTGCGATATCACATTTTGTTGATATTTTATACCCACATTATGCTAAATGTGCCATACTGGAACCTATTGTGCTCTTGCTTCGCTACCCCTTTTGGGAATAAAAGCGTGAAAATATGTAAGTTTTAGGGTAAATATTCACTATAGAGACGTGCTAAGCTGTTTTATTTTGTCACATGCATCGCCGGTAGATATTGACCCTTACAAAGGAGACGTATGTTCAGATATCGCGCTGTCCGGCTAAATATTCTCCTCTTCACAAGTCGCATTTCTCTACCGATTCCCGTGAAATGTTGTGAGCAGGTTCTTTCATTACTAATTATGTTTTTTTTTGTCAACCCAGACAATGCAAATTAAAAAAAAAGTTTTAAAAGCTCACAGAGTAGGTACACCAATAGTTACATTGGCAGTCTTGTCTGAGTGTCGCTCGCCACTAATCGACCGATCGTCCATCGATACAAGCTTGATAAATAACCTTTGATCCGGTGTCTCCCTATTTCACTACAAAACCTTTCACCGAATTTTCGTTACGTCGAATTCTATTACTCAGACACCGGAAACCGTTAAGTTTTTAGGTACACCTTATAGGTAATTCTGTAGAACCCATTAGGTTACGAGTATGTTAGGTTTAGTTTATAACATTCATGAAAAGTTTACAGATTCTTTAGAAAAGGATGAAAATTCTGCGAAACACACAACACAAGGTACAACCCCTTGGACCCAACTATGGATTTCTACAGAAACTAACCTTAAAGCACTGCCCTGCTCCCTAACATCGACTCCATTGACGACGTCTTCGGGCCTAGCCTGCAAGCCCGACATCTTCCACCAATCACAGGCGAGGACACTGCGCAGACGCGGCTACGGCGCGCCACACCCAATAGGAGCGCTCGACGTCATAGCTCGCATTCTGAAACAAACCGTTACGTTTAAAAATACTACGTTACTACGACCAACAAGAAACAAACGTACGGCATGTTGGTAATCAGACAGAGTAATAATTCTTTTGGAGTAATAATAATTTTCGAGTCTACGACCCTATTGTGGTTTTGGCAATGGGGCCAGGGTATAAAAAAAGCCTAAAAAAAGTTTGGGAACCCCTGCCTTACAGATATCTGTAAGGCAGGAGTTCCCAAACTTTTTTTAGGCACGCCCCCCTGCTGCCTAAAATGAAGTTCCCACGCCCCCCTTCGCTTCGATGCAAGGAAACGGAAGTGAATGGGTTAGCTAGCCAAATCATCATCATCTTCCTAGCGTTGCCGTTAGCGCCACGGCTCTTAGGAGTCTAGGGTCAGCTGAGTACCTAATCCCAAGGATCGGCCAGGCACTAGTTTTTGCGAAAGGATTTCCCGAGGCCCCGCGCCCCCCCTTAAAATGTGGTCGCGCTAGGGGCTTAGGGGGGGGGGGGGGGCTAGGGGCTTTAGGACTTTGAAAACCCCTGCTGTAAGGGATGTTAGCGGATGCTACATAGTTGACTGTTTCTATACAACTATGAGCACATCCATACGGGTGGGCTATCTCTGGTGGTATCCTGAGGGCATTTGCGGAGAGGTTTGATTGTGAGTATTCACATGATCCACGTACTGACAGTCAAGCCCGCCAAGCATTTTAAATGTCATTATCATCATCATCATATCAGCCGAAAGACGTCCACTGCTGGACATAGGCCTCCCCCAAAGAGTGCCAAAGTGACCGGTCTCGCGCCACCCGCATCCAGCGGACTCCAGGTATAAGTACGTGTTTTTTTATTTCTCCCTAAATGTTTATTTTCATCCAAATATATCCAAATTAAAAGTAGTGAATTCCAATAGGTCGTAAGTAAAATATGACGTCATTATTATGTCTCTCTATGGCACCACACACACATCTTTCAACATCGTTCACTAACAGACGTAGGAATGACGTCACGCACGGGGTCCGTGTTTTAGGGTGTTACCACACCAAACGATCGATATTGGCCGTTTGGTCTGGTAGGTTTAGCTGATAGTAGAAACTGTCGATCGACGTATACATAATCGATCGATGGCATCGATCGATTGGTGTGGTAACACCCTTACAGATTTTGGTGATTTTCTCGGAAACGAGTAAGAATAAAAATGTGAAAACCACTTTATTACGTTCAGATAAGATAATTACCGAAATGGTTTTCGATTTAGGCATCATTACCATATTTTGAAATGCCGCTAACGAATGAAAACGTAAAACGTCAGGACATGCAGGCGGAAGACATAATGAAAAAAATATCATGTCGCTTAAAGTACCTATCGCACTTTTCTTCATCTCTGAGGACAGACTTACATTCCTTTGCTTTTTCCCGCCTTAATTATGTTATCTATAGATACTATAGGCCAGTCAATTTATCCAAATAACTGAACCTACCCGTGAATAATTAGTTCTTGGGGGGGGGGGGTCACTGGGAGTGTACATTAAACAAGTAGACCGAATCGGGCTTCTGCGTATATTCGAAAAAAGGTTTTTCTTGAATAACTCGGCCATTTTTGATTTTACAGGACAAAAATTGTAGGAAATTTGATTCTCTACAAGTTTGGTCCCTACAATTTTTCTTCTAGGATCGATATTTTGGAAATTAAACCTGAAAAACGCGACAAATCACGGGTCAAAATCTATAATGACTGGCCTACTAATACAGCGGAGAGGTACCTACTTTTTGCGAATATGTATATGTTGGTATTGGTAGTTACCTTCGAATCTAAATTCTTTTACTATTTGTACGTATTAAGGGGAATATACACCAGCAGAGACGTGTTGTATGTATTTAACTTTCTGAAGGAATATATGGCCAGTTTTAGGGTTCCGTCCAAAGCCAATGGCAAAAAACGGAACCCTTATGGATTCGTCATGTCTGTCTGTCTGTCCGTCCGTGTGTTACAGCCATTTTTTTCCGAAACTATAAGAACTATATACTCTTGGAACTTGGTAAGTAGATGTATACTGTGCACCGGATTAAGATTTTCACACAAAAATAGAAAAAAAAACAATATATATTGGGGGTTCCCTATACTTAGAACGGAAACCCAAAATTTTTGTTATCAAACCCATACGTGTGGGATATCTAAGGATAAGTCTTCAAAAATGATAATGAGGTTTATATAATCATTTTTTTCTAAAATAGTTTGCGCGAGATACACTTCCAAAGTGGTAAATGTGTCGTCCGTCCCCAAAGTCGTTTTTTTTTCTTATCAATACACGACACCTATTATGCCTTGATCGGTTCACATCCCACTTTGCCACAGCCTATGTCACTCCCACGATTAAGCGGAATCCAAAGACACCTCATCAAAACACCACGTCAAAATCCATCAAGCCAATTGGACTATATTAGAACAGTAGACTGTAGCCCGCCAAATAAACTTTGCTCGAGAAACATAACCCCCCTTCTAAGGCAGTTGGATAATTAAGCGACAATCGATTTACTACATAACGCCAACAGGTGCTGGCTTCCACCAACCATATATGTATAGGTATTATATATCCGGCCCACATCAACGTAGGTCAAACTTACGACACGACATCGTTTTTAAAACCGTTACACAACTGCACAGAACAGGGCTGTTATTCTAAACGCGCTCACCCCTAACAAACTACTGTTCGTGTTTGAACAGAATAGCAGGGCAGAGGGCCCTGCTATTCTGTAATTTATTTTAACCTCACAGTTTCACCAACAAATATATCTTAAAGCCGCGATGCGTAATATCTAAGCGAAGGTAGAGGTCAAGTTTCGTTAAGCGTGACGGGTGAGATGAAGCGCATTAGTGCGTTCCTTATAACAGCCCTGGAGCCCTACCGCGAAACGAAAACGAATTTCGTTCGTGTATCTCGCTCTCTTTATGTCGCACTTCCTTATTCGAGCGACAGAGACGGAGATACACGAACGAACTATATGCCGGCTGTACACGTTGGGCCAGCGTTGGCGCGTGAACAGGATGCAGCTATGAAAACCAATGAGAACGAAATAAAGCCCTCTTCCTCTAACACATAGCTGAAAAATCGAGAATATGTCGCGGCCGTCTCATGATAAACGTGCGTTCGTGTATCTCCCTCTCTACCGCACTTGCTAGTTCGAGCGACAAAGACGGAGATACACGAACGAAGTTCGTTTTCGTTTCGCGGTAGCCCCTCTTGGCTATTACTAAGAATCGTGAATCGTGGCGATACGGTGAGGTGAGGTAATAACAAGTGACAGAATAGCGGAGCAGTATAATATTATACAACGGTTATCCGCTTGCTTCCGGCAAGCTCCTTATACGACCGCTTTATGGCTTGATTCGACGGATGTGGGTTCCGTTGACTTAGCGTAGGAAGTTTGAGGTTAAGTGTTTTTATAATAGCTTGTAAGTACATTGGACATATATAACTAAATAAATAAATAAATATTAGGGGACAATCTTACACAAATCGACCTAGTCCCAAATTAAGCAAAGCTTGTACTATAGACAGACGACGATAAACATACTTATATAGTATGTTTATAAAGAAATACTTAAATACATAGAAAACATCCATGACTCAGGAACAAATATTCGTGCTCATCACACAAATAAATGCCCTTACCAGGATTCGAACCCAGGACCTCTTGCTTCTACTGGTTAATTCAATTGTCGACGTCATGACAAAGATGAGGGTGGGGTGGGTTGCACCAGTTCGTGAGCGTTCGTTAAAATCTGATTTGACCAATTTCTGTGGAATGACAGCTGAGCTGTTATTCATTACGCGCTCATTTGCCTCACCCCACCCGTCATGCCTAACGAAACTAGACTTTTACCTAACGCTTAGTTGCTACCGGAAGGCGCAGCGTGGGTAGACCCCCACAAGGTGGACTGATGACTTGGTAAAGGTCGCGGGACTCCGCTGGATGCGGGTGGCGCAGGATCGGTCATTGTGGCACTCTTTGGGGTAGGCCTGTGTCCAGCAGTGGATGACGTGTGTTAGTCTGTCTACCTATGGGCCTCGTTGCCCGATGGACGAGATTACACAAAACCGAAACGACCGATATCAGTTGAGTGCACATTTCAGTTGCTTTGTGTAGGTACAATAACTATAAGACATGACATATTTGAGTTTTTTTTCTGGTAGCCTGTTGGAGTGTCCCACTGCTGGACAAAGGCCTCCCCCTGGATATCTAGTCGTCCTTTTAAAATTATTAATTATATTATTTATTTAAAAAAAAAACTATTTATTTGACTATTGAATATTTATATCTAGGATGCCCTAGCTTTTATTCATAATTTGACATTTAAACACATTTTACTTCTTTGACATTTGTACCATTTTAATATTATTTCAATTGTTCCTTATTATTATTTTTGTTTTCATTTTGCGGTGGACATATTTTGATTTTGACTTTCATTTATAGGTATTATTGTTATTCTTATACACTAATTTTCAAAAAATGGTTTGTAAATTTTCAAAATGAAATAAATGAATCTAATCTATCTCGCTGACTGTACTTTCCAACCGCAATGAGTATTGCATAACATACAGATACTTGTGCTAATTCAATTTCAAATCGTTTAGCGCGGCGCACTGGCCCAATTTGTTCGCTAATCAGTGTTCTCGTACCAGCTCGTTGTTTTGAGATAAATCAGTGTGAAAGTTGACTTATGTTGAGGGAAATAAGGCACAAAATAAGTTAACATTAGGCTACTCGCCGGCGGTGGGACACTTGTCGCTTTTACTCGCGCGAGTAGGAATTACTATGAGAGTACTCGCTACTCGCCGGCGGTCGGACAAGTGCCTTGACTAGTTGACGCACAGTGGCAATTACTTTGATGGCCTTTTTACTCGACTCCCGAAGGATAGGAGGGTTATGCTTTTAACTAGACTAGAAAGCGCAGCAGCAGAAGAGAAGATAGAGTTTTCTGATATGTAAGTCTACACATTGATCACATTTGTAGTTGACGACCGCTTTAGCCTAGGCTCACTGGCCTACGTAGCAAGAGGTCCTGGGTTCGAATCCCGGTAAGGGCATTTATTTGTGTGATGAGCACGTATATTTGTTTCGGAGTCATGGATGTTTTCTATGAATTTTAAGTATTTATTTATCTATAAACGTATGTTTGTCGTCGTCTAGTACAGTCAGCTTCAAAAGTAACTGCGCAATGGAAGACGTCAAAAGCTACCTTTTAATAAAGACTTTTGACGTCTGTTTGCGCAGTTCCTTTTGATCCTGACTGTACCCATTGTACGAGCTTGGCTTAGTTTGGGACTAGGTCGACTTGTGTAAGATTGTCCGCAAATATTCATTATTATTATTTATATATTCAGTTTTTTATGTCGCCTTCAAAGACATAGTAAGAGAGAAGGCTTTCATAAATATTGCGATATTCTTACCACAAAGCCTAAAAAAAATTCGTGTTAAATGAGCGTTTCTCAAACCAAATGCCACTCCATTTTTTCGGAGATTGTATGCAACTCTCATGTTATTTCTACTCATAATCACGATGTCTTTAAAAAGTGTCCCATAATATACATACATTTTTGTATTTTCCTATTGTGTTACCACCCAACAAAGTATAAGGTAAATAGTAACACAATAGAAACATTTCTTTGGGACAGTTTTTTGTCTTACAGGGTCGAAAGAGCTCCTCAGATACTTGTGCTTTTATCTATTTTGTGTCAGAATCAGGAGATTCTGAGTTGAAATAGTTAACATAAAATTCCTAGAAGTACAATGAAATGAATAATAGGGGCATTTTTTTTCGAGAAATGCTCAAATGCGAAATATCAATGCGAAAATTATTGTCTATCTTTTATCTTCTCGCACGCTTCGACAACGATCGATATATCCTTCGATTTATGTTAGTAACTTATACTATAGCGGCTACATATACAGCGTGTATTTTTAATATTAACTCAAATTGTAACCAGAGTAGTGTTAGGGCTATGAACTGATAATGCAAGAAAATTTTAAGTTAGTCTTAACTACCAAAGCGTAATTAATTTTTGAAAATGTATCGAGCGGCAATGTATTGCGTACACTGTGACATGATGACACATGGAAGACTCGGGTCACATGTGACAATTTATTGTGACGTCACGTCAGTAAGACAAAGTAGTGATCCATTGCGTGCTGAATTATTTTATACGGAAAAGTAAAAATGGTGGTTAAGAAAAAATTTGCATATCGGTTCTTAGCCTTAACACCGACCTCTGGTTACGATTTGAGGTAATATTATAAATACACACTGTAGATCATGAAGATAAAACGATTTGGCAGCCTTTCTATAAATTATAAACATTAGCGAAAGTTTAGTCGTTAATTCGCACATGCATGATTCGGCCTTGGCAACAACATACTTGTATATAGAGATACATTGATGTAACAAATGGATGCTAAAAATATAAGCATCAGAGGCCCAATTCGGAACGCGGTTTTGATATCGAATTCTTCTGTTTTTTAACCGACGAAAAAAACGAAGGAGGTTCTCAAGTCAACGCGTATATATATTCTTTTTTTTATGTATGACCACGCATAACTTTTTACAGAGTAGTCCGACTTTGATAATTCTTTTTTTAATAGAAAGGGTATACCTCGAAGTTGGTCCCACTTAAATTTTAAATAAAAATTTCAACCCATTTCACTTACCGATTGAAATGTATGACCACATATTATGCAGAGAGTAATCAAAAATATTGCATGTAACTAGTAATTAAGTTAGTAATTAACTAATTAAGCCCCGGAAAATTGAGTCGGCGCCAACTCAAAATTGCTTAGGTACACATAGATTAATTCAAGAACTTAGTTATTAAGGTTAATAAAAAAGGTTTAATATTTATATGCTTGTTTGGCGCCGACTCATAATTACTTGGGTACACTTAGATTAATTTAAGAACTTAGTTATTAAACTAAATAAAAAAGGTTTATAATTTTTTGCGTTTGAGTTTTTTTCGGCGGTTTTGTTTTTTTTTTTTAAATCACATTATTGGCAAACATCATCATAATATCAGACGGAAGATGTCCCTCTGCACCTGACTAGTTTGGCTGGTCTCTGCAATTTAACCTAATAACAACTAAAAGTTGTCCTCCTCTAAACTAATATACTAGATTCTAGTAGTTATGTAAAAAATGATTATTTACACTGTTGTTTACTTTTCTTTTACATTCTTTTACTTGTATTCTTCTCTGTACATTCGTGTAATTTCTTCCCTCTGGGAGGCCCATAAGGCCCCCGGAGAGGTTATCCCTAACCATTTCTGTTACTGGCCGCACTGCAGACCAAACGGGGCAAAGAAAAAAAAAGGTCGAATCGAATCAAGGCATCCCCTTAATTAGGGCGAGTACCTACTTAATGGTTTAGGTCTTTGCTGCGACGTCATAGTAAATCAGTTGGGGGAAAAGAAAAAACGCGATTAATATATCCCTTTCTGTCACACTTATTGAGATTTGCTTACACCATCTCGCTCGGACGTGGTATTTTATTGCCTGACAATGAAAACCTCGTCCTGAGTATTATAGGTCCAAGCCCTCCCGCAAGAGCAAGCGCATAGACTAGACTGAAATGGATGCAACGAGATGGCATTGGTATTCAATACAAAGTGAATTTCTAGTTGCAGAATAGAGGTCCGCTTTGGCAATGTGCGTTATTGCGAGTTAAGTTTATTTATAGATTTAATGCATTTTAACCGACTTCAAAAAAAAGGAGTAGGTTCTCAATTAGGCTGTATTATTATTATTATTATTTTCTTTTCAATGTTTGTTACCTCAGAACTCCGTCATTGATGAGCCGATTCGAAAATTTTTTTTTTGTTCGTATGTATATTTACTTCCAGGTGGGTCCCATTTTTTTCAAAATTCCGTTAGATGATGGGATCCATGAGGAATTGAGGAGTTCCCTTCCCTTATTAGGCACGTGTGTAGTGATTTTGGTATTTTCTATTATAACTGTATTTACATCCGGAATAATAAATTTGGTGGCGAGGAATTGATGATGAAGACCACAGATGACTTAAGGAATTCCTCAATGATATATATTTCGTATTTAAGTACTTATTAAAGTAGGTATATACAAGATGATAACTATAACATTAACTAAATTTAATTAAAGCTAAGTTAAATCTAAAAAAGGCCCTCGAGGCATTGTACCGAGGATGCTGGCGGCATTTCCTCGCTGAATTGCAATGCTGATGCGTTGCGCGACAAAGCCGCCAGCTCTTCGGTCACCAAACGTGTCGCGATTTCCGCAAATAGCTTTTGCGCACTGGGACCCCATGGACCGAGGGTCTCGACGCCATTCCTCAATTATGTACTTAAAAGTGCAAAAGTACCTCACAGGTTCTGATAAGATTCCGTTGAAATAGGAACTAATGAAGTGCCATTGGTGATGATCTTGGGGAATCGATGGAAGTCCTCAAATATTATCGGCCCACATACAGCGATTCGGTTTTTTTCTATAGTAATCAACGCATTTGCTATCGGAAATCAGTACATGTGGTAAATTGTAAAAAAAAAATAGGAAATGTTCTCGTGGCTTGGCGGAGTACTAAATTGAAGTCGGTTAAAGCTTAGTATTTTTTTTCTTATTTATATTTTAAACCCTGGGAGTCTATATTTATAGATTTGTTATCAATACATTCCTACCCTAGTGTGCGGGTAATGTACAGTCGATGCCAAATATAATGTAATAGATTTGTCTGCTGCTAAGGACTAGGGCATAGAAAACTGACACAGTTATAATACTAGTACAGTCGGCGTCATATACTTGCCAAATATTTCGTAAAGCCTGTCCAATTTTATATTAGCCCTACGTAGAACCTCGCCGTAACAAGCCGACGTATTTACGTCACTATATGATCGCATTCATATGTCATTATGACAAGGTTCTACGTAGGGCTAACACAAAATTGGTCAGGGTATAACAAACCCTTATTCTTACAGTAACAAATACGTGTACCGAAATATTTGGCTTGACTACTAGTAGGTATATGACGCTGCCTGTACAGTCGGATATTAACGGAGGAAAAATTTACAATTACTGATGGTTTGTAACAAACTACTTACCTACAGATGACAGCTTAGTGCTACAGGACCACAAATAACTTTTCAATTCAATTCAATTTAATTTAATTTATTTCTCATATAGTTATACAAGATACACTTATGTCCGTCAGTAAATACATTGTGGCTTATCACTAAAATTATAACTATTATAACGCTAATTAGTTAATTACTTAACTATACAATCTTTCCAAAAATCCTTTTCTGTTAAATAATCCTTTACTTTGTAATAGGCTTTCTGAGTCAATATATATTTAATAGTTTTTTTTAAATTTATAGTCTGGTAGGTCTATAATGTGACTGGGAATTTTATTGTAAAAATGTATGGACTGTCCAATAAATGATTTCCTAGCTTTTGATAATCGCAAACGATGCACTGCGAGTTTGTTTTTATTTCTAGTGTTAAATTTGTGCAGGTCACTATTTTTGGGGAGATCTGCGTAATGTTTTCTAGCGTACATAATAACTTCGTAAATGTATAGTGACGGCAGTGTTATGATATCCACTTTTCTAAATAGATCCCTTAAAGATGTTCGTGGTTTTAAGTTATAAATTGCTCTCACTGCTCTTTTCTGCAGAACGAATATGCTGTCTACATTAGCAGATCTACCCCACACCAGGATTCCATAAGACATTAGACAATGGAAATAGCTGTAGTATACCAATTTAGCTGTATCTACGTCTGTAATCTGTCTTATTTTTCTTACAGCATATGCGGCAGAACATAATTTACTACTTAAAATAGCTAAGTGTGAATCCCACCGTAATTTACTATCTAACGTCAAACCAAGAAAAATCGTGCTATCCGAAAACTCCAAAACATGTTCCCCCAGTATTAAGTTGGGTTTATGATTTATTTGATTTGGACGACAAGTTGAAAATCGAATACATTTAGATTTCTTGGGATTAAGAAGCAAGTTGTTTATTGTAAACCACGTCAACGTTTTTTGTAACACGGGATTAATAATAGTTTCAGCTGTATCACTATTTCTAGGTACTTTAAATAGAAGAGATGTGTCATCTGCAGATAAAACTGTGTTGGTCAAACCTTCCAGCGTATATGGTAGATCGTTAACATAGATTAAAAATAAAAAAGGACCCAGAATAGACCCCTGAGGAACGCCCATTCTAACCAACACTTCCACAGATTTCGATCCGTCAACATCAACACACTGGCTTCTGTTAGACAAATATGATTGGAGCACATCCAAGGACTTACCCCTTACACCATAATGATTAAGTTTAGCCAACAACGTAGAGTGGTATGAGTAACCTCCAATTATCTGTGTACAGGACATAGAAATCAAATTGTCAAAAAGAATATAGCATAGCTAACTAGACTCCTCTTAATCTACTGACTGTGTAGTACATACATAGGAATCAACAAGGCGTCTATAGTCCTCTGTCATCTAGAGGTAGGACCTTGTCAATTATGCGGTAGTGGCTCTCGCTCCCGCGTCGGCCTTACAAGCCGCACCTCAAATATGGACGCTGCTTAAATCATGTTTTCGTAGATGTTTAAGGCCTATCTTCCTTCCATCTTTTCATAGATGTTGGTGGCTCTGACTGGCAACATATTTCTTCACGTCCCATTGGGCCGCCATCTTGAAATATCAGTACTAGTGCCTGCCACAGACTAAATAAAATGAGGCCGGCGCGCATCAATTGTATGCTCCTTACATATTACCGGTCATAGTAAAGTTTCGAAACGCGCAACACCGTGTTTTGCGGTATACTTGATAATATTTGAGTAAGCCGCATTGCATCATAGTAGTCCATTCGAAAAGCAACTCTATCGTCTAAGGGAGAAGATAACAATTTCAAAGACAGTTTTATAAAAAGTCGGCCACGTTAAATAATTTCCACTGTACCGTGGTTCCGCGCCTTATCATGCTACCAATAGTACTATTAACTAACACCTACCTAATTGACTGCAAGTATTTAGGATACGAATCGGCATGTTTCTAAGTATGCCCAAGTATAGCGCATTATAATCAACATAGTCCTTATCATCATATATCAGCCGAAAGACGTCCACTGCTGGACCTGGATAGGCCTCCACCAAAGAGTGCCAAAGTGACCGATCCCGCGCCACCCGCATCCAGCGGACTCCCGCAACCTTTACCTTATACCCATGTGGTAAGGTTGAAAATTGTCTGACGTCGGATATGGTCGCGAAAGCAGATAAATAAAACAAAGTCGTCGTATAAATACATAAAAGGTAGGTACGGCTTATCTGTAATTTAAATATGTTTTAAAATGAAAACAGACCGTGTCCTCGGTTTGAAACCCCGTGACAGTCCGTCTGACGGTAGAAAACGGGGTCGCGAGAGTCGAGCGAATAGCGATTGTTTTATACCTACGCTACGTAAATTAAAAACAATAAACAGCACGGCTATCACAAGACGGCGCGAGAGCTCTCTCGATTTTTCTCGCACTATACCTCTCTTTCTAAGTTTTCTAATAAGAAAGAGACGGATAGTGCGAGAAAAATCGAGATAGCTCCCGCAACGTTTTGTGATCGCCGTGCAGACCCGACATAACATACCATAATGACACCACATAACCAATACGGGTGTAGACTCGAAAATGATTATTAATCCAAGAGAAGGAAGGCAAAAAAATATACCTAAGGACGAAAATCTCATTCATCTCAAAGAATCACGAAACTTTACCGTTTTAATATTGCTTGTTAGAGAGAAAAAACGCAAACAGTTTGTGCCTGGCATTCTGAAAAAAAGATTTCACCACATTTTTTGCGTTGAAGGTTACGTTACTGCATACAATGTAGTATTATGATACCTGTCAGTATTAATCTCTTATCTAACTCACAAATATCACAACTTTAGCCAAATCTCATCGCAACATCCCACATACTCTATATGTCATCTGGAACTGACCTGAACAAAAAGCCGTGTACTTCCTACTGTCCGGTTCTAATTCTACATTATAGTACCCCTGGCTCAAATCTAAATGTGTAAAATATATACTACCGGATAAGGAATCTAATATCTCTGTAACATTTGGAAGTGGGAATTTGTCATCAATTATACAGTTATTAAGTTTACGGTAGTCTACTACTAAACGCCATTTTTTATTTCCACTGCTATCAGATTTCTTAGGTACCAATAAAATTGGGCTGGACCATTCGCTTTTACATGGCTCTATTATCCCCTGCTCTAACATTTTATCTAATTGCCTTTGTATTTCCCCTTTCTGGGAATGTGGAAGCCTGTAAGGTTTTACATAGGCGGGTTGTACATCCGGTTTCAACGTAATTTTGTGTTTATATATGTTGGTTGTAATCAATGTATCCCCTGGCAAATAAAAAATATCACAATACTTTGCACACAATTTTTCAATCGATAGTTGTTCCTCTTTATTCAAATGATTTATTTTTAAATAAGAAAATACCTTTTTTACCCGTTCCGCATTTTTCTGAGTCTCACTAAACATACATACATCGTAGTCTCTTGCTTTATGAATAGTCGGGTTTATTTCGCTAATAGTCAAATCATTTTCTGTCGTATCTAGAACCTGGTTGTTTCAATACACATCCGAACACCCGTCTTCATATCAGATATTCTAAAATGACGCCCGCTGCCGCCTATCCCTTGTAGCTGTTACGTGATCCGAACGCCAATCTCGCGGTGCCGAGTTTAGCGGTTTTACCATTTAGACACCGGTCGTTTCTACTTTGTCTAACAAATGTGTTGAGGACAGTTGAGGTTCGCATTGGCTTCGACACGATACATATATACGAGCAGTTCAACTCGTACAATGGCAGGTTTTTTATTTTTTTTTATTTGGTAAAGTGATTTGACAATATATATATGATTAATATTTGTTTTTAAGCAGTAACGCTGCTAAAAAAAAAAAGAAGCCTAAGTAAGTAAGTTTTTTTTTTTTTTTTTTTATGTGATAGGAGGCAAACGAGCAGGCGGATCACCTGATGGTAAGCGATTACCGCCGCCCATGGGCACCTGCAACACCAGAGGTGTTGTGAGTGCGTTGCCGGCCTTTAAGATGGGAGTACGCTAAGTTGCTAGAAGAAGCCTCTGTCTTCTGGTAGATGTCGCTACATACGCCTCCCTAAGGCGTTATATGAAGGAACTGATTGAAGGATTTGGTGCCCGAACCAGATTGTTCCGATAGCTCAGTTGGTAGTAGCGACGGGCCATGAATGCCTGTGGTCGCCGGTTCGAATCCGGCTCGGAGCATTAAATTTTTCAATTTTTCCTTTCATTTAAGTCCATATTTGCAAGTAGACAATTCGAGGTCCAATCAGCTCGCATCTATAATAATGTAAACAAGAAATTAAACATTTACTCTTTGAAACCATATGACTGTAAAAAAAATATTATGGAATGGTTAAATGGACTAAGCTATGATGAAACTGAAGCGCTGCTTCACCTAGGGATATAGCACAACACTGAACAGCATTGAATACTGATATAAACAAAATAGACACGATAAAACACGCGCACACCACACACCTGCACTTACGCACATTAACGCTAAATACATACACACACACATACTCACCAAACACACACACTCACCCCCGCGCACTCAACACACACACCTGCTCGCACATGCACATACATTCTCACAAGAAGGAAAGTTAATGTATAACTATTTAATTTATAAGTTTATCCAAAGCTTAATATAAATAAAATTATAAGTAAATTCTATTATAATATTACCTAATCTAAGTTAAAACTAAATTTAACTATAGGTGTTTATTATGTACTATTTTTGGAAGAGCGAGATCTCCTGATACAGGTATTCTTATACCTACTAGGAGACCTCAACCTTACTGTAAACTGAACCCTATTTGTTAAATGAAAATAAACATTTGATTTGATTGAAAATAAACATTTGATTTAAAAATTTATAATATATATATGTGTGTATATATATATATATATATATATATATATATATATCTATACATAGTGTACCAGGGGGTCGAAGTTGCACCACGTCCGTAGGAATTACCCATCGCTACCCTACACGTGACCCCTGGGCGGTGCTAAAAGTGCAAGAACCTGGCAACCGTACTGTCTTTTCCAAGATCTCACGGTTCTAAATACTGCCATACGATAAATAAATATAGTGTACCAAATAAATATAGTGTACCAAATATGGGGTGTGAACCGATCAACGGCATAACATTTATCGTGTTCTGATAAAAATATCTCTTACTTTTTTTTTTTTTACTCCCGACGCAAAGAGAGGGGTGTTATAAGTTTAACGTGTCTGTGTATCTGTCTGTGGTATCGTAGCTCCCAAACGGATGGACCGATTTGAATGCGGTTTTTTTTGAGTAATAGAAAATTTTATCCCCAGTGTACTTAGACATGTTACATGGAAATCTGTTCAGCCGTTTTTGAGATATTGGACTTTGAAATGAAAATGTCGGGGGTTTTTCCACTTTTCTAATAATTATTTTTTATCAGATAACGATAGGTACCTCCCCCTCATTTTTGGTAGGTACACTCTGTATAATCGGTTGAAAAATGCGACCTATATACCTACGAGAACAGCCAGACATCTGGACATCTTGACATACGAACGAATTTTGCCCCTTGCTGAAACGGAGAACCTATATTCAAATATAAGTTGTTGAATTGCTATCAACAATATTTCGCGTGCATAATAGCCATATACTTACAGTCAACTTGTCAGCTAATCTAATATCCAAGTTCACATGAATATAAACTTTAAGGTAGAACCAATTAGTGTAATAATCGAATGTATGCTTGATATTACTTGCGTTGACCGAATTGCATCACAGTAGTTCATTCAAAAAGCAACTCTACAGTCCTAAATAGAAGATTCCAATTAAAATTTTATAAAACGTTGCCCACATTAAATTTAATAACAAAATTGAGCAGATCGTTGACTCGATACGGATAGGTTCCCATTCTAATGACCCGATGGATGTAAAAAGAATTCAAATTTGCACCTTATGCCTACTCAATAAGGCGAAATTTGTATAGACATTTTTGACGTTTAATATCGAAAGTATAGTACTTAACCTTAATTATAATCACCCATCGATCGTAATCTGTTTAAACCCCCTTTAAATCGAATGAACTCACGAATTTAAAAGGTCATTAGAGCAACATTAATTACATTATTGTTCTGTAAATTAATTGTTTGAAGCATAACCTTATTGGGTTCAGTCGGTCAATGTTACGTCAATGTGTTTAGGAGATACGTAGGTAGAGACAAGGAAGAGAATTGAGGTCAGGTCTCGAAGTAATTGTGAGTTCGAATGTTAGTGTAGGTTTCTGGCTATTGTTTTATGATTTATTTGGCACTCATTATATATTCATTCAGTTTAACGAGATTTCTCTTTGTAACACATTGTAGCCAAAAAGTGAGCCAAAAATCTCTTGAAATCGTTGCGAAGTATTACTAAAGGAAATACAAATAATCCAATACACAAGTCACAGAAATGTCCGACTATGTTCAATGTAACAACGTTCTAATTTATTCACAGTGCACACAGAAAAAATATAACTTGAATCAAGAAATAAATTAGGAAGATCGTCAATATCTTGAATTAAACAGATAGAGTCTGGCAAACGAAAGCGTGACCTGAGAAAACGCGGCAAATTAAAAAAAAAATACATGTGGTATTAGTAATTAAGATGATTCTCTGGAACCAACAGGAAAAATCTTGGCACAAGATAATTTCGTATCATTCTAAATAATTTACCATGTTCCTAATTAAATTCTTGGTTCAAGAATACTTACCTCGCATCGAGTAGGTATGTATTGTTTCATAGACAAAATGGTCAATAATCGAACATTACAAAGCTGGATCGGGAACTGTAAGTTCTCTTAACGACAGTAGGGGATATCACATATCCCTAGGATATCACTTTTCTTTAATGCCTGTCATTCTGCTTTTGGAAGACAGAAACATGAAGGGATATCCCTACAACATGCCGAAACGTCATGTTTTGTTACGAAGTGTGCCCCTAAACTCAAACTCGTCGCATCAAATCATCCTTCCAGCGTTTTCCCAGATGTGAAAGAAGATGAAGAAAGAAGCCCGAAGTCCGCTTTGACACCTAACTAATCCCAATCCAATACAATGGAGTCATCAAGAGAAATGATATCATGTCATTGTCAAAAGCAAGGTTGACTGACAATCAGTCAGTGTCAGTACTTCCGCGACACGAGGTCGCGGGTTCAGAGCCAGACAGGCAAACATAATGTATGCAATTGATTGATATTCGGTAGTAAAGAGTGAAAGGTGTTATCGCCTTTATAATGCTGTATTATGAATTCTGGGAGCATGGAAGTGAATAAGCAAAGGAGACGAAATAGTCTCCTTTTTTTTCTTTTGTTTCGTCGTACTTCCAGAACCTTTCCAGCATCAGTCGGAGATAACGCAGACTGACGCGACTTCACAGGGGTCACAAGCAAACCGACCCTTCATCGATATGAAGATTCGCTGTATCGATAGCTAGTGACAATTGCAGTCCCCCTAATCTAGCTGTAACTTGTTTTAAGCTCATCTCAACGCTCACCCACAAATATATCTTGACAACGCGATGCGTCTAACAAAGCGTAGGTCTACTTTCAGGGCTGTTATCCGGAAGGCGCTATTGCGCTTCAACTCCCCCGTCACAAACTCTGCCTACACTTAGTTACTACGAATCGCGTCAATTATATTTGTGGCTGAACGTGAGGTGAGGTCCAAACAAGTTACAGAATAGCGGGGCTGGTGCATCACTCTCAACAGCGCAGCCTTTGCTCGCCAAGAACAGAACAGTATATGGGCAAGGACAAAATTCTTACAATCAGAGCAAACAGTGGTGTAATCATGACTGCTGTGTTCTGTAAAATGGAGGCACTTCCACACTTGGGCTTCTCCAAATACGAGGCAGATGACAGATGATATTCCGCTGTACTTAGCCTAACTCTCCAAAGTATGCATGACTGGCTCCAATGATTAAAACAAGTAATAACAAACGGAAAGTTTTAACCACACCGAATGACAAACACAAAGAGCTTGAAAACTTGAACATAATCGTTTCATATGCAAATGCACATGCACTGAATACATTAAATATATAATACGAGTATATCCCTAAGAATAAGACCCAGTTCGACCTTATAAAGAAATCCAGTTTTTGCCAATCTGAATCTGGAATTGATTTTGAAACGTAAATCAAGTAGGCGATTATATCGGTCCTTTTTAGGTTTAATTGCCGGATATTTAATGAGGGTGAGGGGCCTTATATATGTCGAAGATTTGAGTTTACCTGCCCGTAGACATGTTGAACTATTGAAAAAAATTAATTAAGCCGGATTCATACTTATCTGACGTGTCTCGTGACGACACATTACGAAATCGGCTTTACAAATTAAGTACCTATTTATGGGTCGCATTCAGATTCTCAATCTTCTGGTGCGCTCTCGTGTCAAGAATTAAAAGTTACTCATACAGAAAGACGACGTCCACGGTCGTCTTCGATGTGGACTGATGACCTGGTAAAGGTCGCGGGAGTCCGCTGGATGCGGGTGGCGCAGAACCGATCGCTTTGGCACTCTTTGGGGGAGGCCTATGTCCAGCAGTGGACGTCTGTTGGATGATATAATAATGATGATGAAGGTATGAGCTCAGCGTGCTTTACTGAGGATTTTAGCAGCATCCAACAGGTAAAAGGTTGTGGGGGTCGTTTCACAGGTTTCCCCTGGATTTTCTCCAAGCTACCCACCCACCATGCACTGCTTTAGCGGCCTAGGCTAGCCAGGATCAAAATAAATTTCTGCCAAAAAAAAATTTGCTATTTATAACGACCGCTTTAGCCTAGTTGGTAGTGACCCTGCCTACGAAGCAAGAGGTCCTGGGTTCGAATCTCGGTAAGGGCATTTATTTGTGTTATGAGCACGAATATTTGTTCCTGAGTCATGGATATTTTCTACATATGTTCTATCTACGTATTTATGTATTTATTTATGTTTATAAGTATGTTTATCGTCGTCTAGTACCCATAGTACAAGCTTTGCTTAGTTTGGGACTAGGTCGATTTGTGTAAGATTGTCCCCTAATATTTATATTTATTTATGTTTATAAGATTTTATTGTAGTCTGTTTTTTCCGCCTCTGTCATCTGAACAGCTTTATGGTACCAAAATGTTGTATTGTTTTCATATATAAAGAACAACTCGATTTGAATGCGGGAAGCGTACCGGCAGAGCGGCACAGCGGTTGTGGTCAAGCTATACCTTAGCGAACAAACGAACAAGAGTTATATAACTTTGTAAAAAGAATAATACCTCATTCTAGTTTAGCCGAAACTATAACCTTATAAAATAATGTAAACAATATTTAAGATCACACAGATCGTGCGTCCGCTGATATCAGATAAGAAGTGATAAACGTAAGGCAAATTTGTATAATCTGGTTTATTTTACGTTTCGAAATGGATATTTTCAAGATACGAGTATAGTCACGAAACCGTAAAGGTTTCTTCTCTTTTGTTCAGATGTAATGTTGCATCAACCATATTGATGCATTCTTCCATATCACTACATAGTAAACAAAGTCTCTTCCTGCTATATCGGTCCCTATGTATGCTTAGATCTTTAAAACTACGCAACAGATATTTTTGCGGTTTTTTTAAATAGATAGAGTGTTTCAGGAGGAAGGTTTATATGTATAGCACATATACGATGGAGACCATATGTATATTGGAGAAAAACTGATATTTTTAGAGGTTTCTAATGTGATGTCGTAATTAAACACATTTTTTGTGACGTGTGAGTGAACACGACTTTAATATTAATAATAAATCTTTTTGTGTGTGTGTAACTATAATTTTAAACAGATGCTTTTGAACCTTAAGGAACGTAGGTAAATAATATATTTTTGATATACACAATTGGATTTATTGGTTTGGTCGGTTTATCATATTCCTACTAATATTATAAATGTGGTTCCATATTGTTTGTTTGTTACTCTATCATGTTTTTTGTATCCGGAAGATCTTCCCCCAAAGGGGTGAAATTGGGGTAGAAACAAAAACGCTGTTACTCTATATGTACATGTAATATGTCAACATAGATAGGTATTACCAGATAGTACTGATTGGGCCCACTGCTGTATAAATAAGGATTGATTGAACACATGTCGACAAATTGCCATCAACACTTGTTGCATCTGGATGGGCATTGATAAGCAACAATGCTGCAATGAGTCCAATTGCTGTGTGCACTGTCCAGTTACGCATTCCACAATAGGTGTGTAATAGTACATTACTGCAGGCCGGGCAAATAGGGATTGCCGGCCATGTAGATATAGTTACATAGATACATAGGGGTACGAGGCTGGCGATCATTTTTCACGCCGAGGTATGGATACAAACCAATACAATTACTCTTTATTGCACACCACAAAACATGAATCAAATATACAGGACATAAACTTAAAAATAATGATTAAAAACAGGCTGTCTTATCGCTAAAGAGCGATATCTTCCATAGTATAGTGTCTTTCTTAAAAATGCTCGGGCATGTACGAGACCTTATGTTCGCGAAAATAACTGCGTAACACAGCGTTACGGCTGTCACGAATTTACAGGTCGGTAATGGGATTGGTATAGGATATTGTCGGCGTGGTTGCGATTTGCCGGCATCAGCAGCAGTTATCTTATACACCGTATGGACGTGAATAACCCGAAAGATTTTAACCACGCATTCCTTAGGTCATTAGGAGCAAAAACTGTTATGTGAACCCCAGTCACTGCCGGCTTAGTTTTGTAGATATTATCAATTTTCATGTAAACTTTTTATTTTGATTACTAACGTGCATTTAGCTCTTTTGATTGCGACGTTGCTACCGATGTTGGCCAGTTTTGCGTTGCTATTGACAGATATCAAAGTGCCAGCTACCACTCACTAAATTTAACCTTTTTTGAAAAAATAATCGTTACCGTTTTATTAAAAGGGATAATTTCCATAGAAAAGCGATAGTTATCCAAGTTTTATTTACAAAAACCGACAAAACAAGCAAAAAAAAATATTTTTTTTGCTGAAATTTTGTTAGGGTTCATATAATATTTCTTACTCCTAATGACCTCAGGAATGCGTGGTTAAAATCTTTCGGGTTATTCACGTCCACGGTGTATACATACTGAATTGTACAATTTTACTTGTTTTTTCTAGTATTTTATGAATTGCCGGCCATTTTTTTGGGAAAAGCGCTCTTTTGACCTCAGCCGGTACACACACAGCTACTTATAAGGGCTGTGAGTTCGACTGTAAGTACCTAAACCTTAAATCGCCGAGATAAGAGTCATGGACACATAATTATACGACATATAGTCATATATTTTTGCAATTGAGTGTTGTAAAAAAAATATAAATCATGAAACCTTTAAAATGTCTCATCATAATACTCGTAACGTTTAATGAAACTTTTGAATACACAGAAAGACAATACAACGCAAGCGATTGCACGATCTCTCTTGAGCCCGGTATTTTAATACAATGACCAAGTATTATGCTTATGGAAGAAGGCACGGGGCGATGTTTAAATTGTCCAAATTACCTATATTGTTAATGTCAGTCACTTTCTAATGCAACGAGTGGTGTGTTCCAAGTCAGAAGATCATCTACCTATACCCGGGCCCTGTTTCACATCACGAAAATTTATAATACCGGCAATACCGGTGCGCAGGCGCCTTTAATTTAAGTTTAGCATAATTAGGACACTAACCATAGCTATAAGTTTGTAACGTAACCTCTAACACTATGGTTTTTGTAGTCCGAAATAAATGATTTGTATTGTATTGAATATTAAACTAACTTCAATCCAGTACAAGCCAAGCAATGAAGCCAAATACATGGACATTTCCACAATTCCTTTCCACTTTGCCACTTGGGCTCATTTCCAAGAACGCATTTGGTGTTGACTATTACGGAAAAAACCCAAGTTGCATATTTAAGGAGTTCCGTCGATTCTTCAAAGATCTCAGAATCACCTTTGGCACTACATTAGTTGCTACTTCAATGGAATCGTATCAACAATCTTCGACGTACTTTAAATCACAGAGGAGTTCCATAAGTAATCTGTGGTCGTCATCATCATTTTCACTTCACCAACCTTGCGATTTCCAAGGATAATACCTACATCCAATAGAAAATATCGAAATCACTACACAAAATATAAAGTATAACGTAAAGTTTCAGCGGTCGAAGTTGCACCACGTCCGCAGGAATTACACATCGCTACCCTACACGTGACCCCTGGGCGGTGCTAAAAGTGCAACAACCTGGCAACCGTACTGTCTTTTCCAAGATCTCACGGTTCTATATACTGATTTGCCATACGATAAATAAAGTGTTCTAACAAGAAAGAGACGGATAGTGCGAGAAACATCGAGGAGTTCGCGCGTCGTCGCATGCTACTCTTTCCAATAATAAAATAAATTTGAAAATCGGTTCACAACTGTCAGAGAAACCGATTATCATACATACACTAAACTACTACATACTATATACTAAAATACATACACTGAAACATAGCTCTTCCTCCATTTTGGAAGTAGGTTAATAACGGACGGGCTCATTTATCAATAATGTACATCTGTTGTCACTTGCACCACTCGTTACCATCGAATCCAGTGACTCGGCCATTTTGTATTGTTCTGCGATGCGGGCCCCTAGGGGATACGGTCAATATGCGCCCTTTATCGACTCGTCTAGTTACGGTATATTTGGACATAGAGCACGCTCATACCAAAAAGATAATCTGATAAAACTCCAATATGCAGATTACTATGCAGTGTGAATGAACTTTTTTCTGTGCATGGTTACGTCTCCTGGTCGATCACGCAGTGCATTGTACGTACGTTAGGTAGATCTAAATACAATTTTTATACGAGAAAATGACAGTTTGATCTACATAACGCACTTTCAAAACGTTACGTGAATACCCTTCGGTATAGGCATGGACACTCTATGTCAAAGTGACATGGCTTAAATTGTAATGAGGAATAATTCTCTTAGTTCGAATTTAATTAATTGCTTTGACATAGAATACCCTTGCCATATACTAGTACAGAATCGAGCACTCGGGCCTTACTTTTAAATACCTTTTTATTTTATGGGCCATCATCTAAAGAAACGTTAAGAGTCAGAACTACGCTCTCTAAAATCAAACTGAAAAGACAAAGTAACAACAAGAAAATATTGATTGGACCATTAAATTAACATGCCATGGGGAGAGGCCCCTAGTGAACACGGTCAACATGTGGCCCTATCCCCTCGAATCTAGTTACGGTATATTCGGTAACTTCACAAGGAGTAAGATGGCACAATATCGATTGATCCAGGTACTATAGCAGCAATAAAACGCTGGTAACTTTTATAACACCAGATCCCGTATCATGGTCGGCCTTATCACACGATAAGTGACAGGACAGAGCGTCCGTCGCTGGCTGACACCGTTCGATAGAACGAGACGACGCTCCCATCTTGTCACTTATCGCGTGATAACGCCGACCATGATGCGGGGTCTGACAGAATAACGTTGATATAAAGCTCAAAACAGTCGTATATTATATTTATGGATACACAGAATGATCATCAATATTCTTTGAAGAAGTGCCGGCCTCTGCATCTGACCCTTGACCCAGCCATCTAGCGATTCTCAAGAGGTGTTGATCGAGACTTCGCTATTACACTTTTAATAGAACAATCCATACTAATATTATAACTGCTAAAGTGTGTCTGACTGCCTGCCTGTTACTTCACGCTGAAACCGCTGAACCGATTTCGATGAAATTTGGTACAGAGATAGCTTGAGTCCCGGGTAGCGATGAAAATTACATGAAAGAAACATGTATCTTTCAAACGCCCCTGTATTTTTCAATAAAATACAGTATCTTTTCTTGCGGATCTTCGATTGAATCTTTCGCAAGTTTAAGTTTTTGACGTGTAAAATACATTGTATTTTTCGCATTATTATAATATATTATGAATAGTGACTCGGAATGTATTGGCTCTCATACAAACAGGTGACTTTTCATTCCGCTCAGACTATATTTCGATATCAGTTAAGGCGCCGTAGGTTCAGCGAAGTTAAGCGAACAGTGTTTTTGAAACAATATAATGCGTCTGTTTATAATAATATGGTTAAAAAAATACGAATAGTAATCTTGAGGCTTTTCTGCAGGGAGATCAGTGTTTAGAAACATGATTAAGCATAAAACTTCTAATCACACGGTTCAACTCACGTATTCAATGTCACTCCGGGCGACATGTTTCGAACTCTTCGGGAATTCGGAAGATGGATGTTAGGAACTCGGCGGTAGCAGAACATGCGTGCGATACAGGCGCGTCTCATTTCATTCGCTTCGACATGGCGAGATTGCTGGTACGGGAGAAAGGTTATGTGCCACGCAAGATTCGTGAGGCGATTGAGATTGGGCGCCGCCCAAATTTTAATCGTGATGGGGGCTGGATGTTACCGCCAGCTTGGAAAACTATCATTCCTAAATTGAAGTGGACAGCGTGTAGTGACAATCCCGTGGACACAGTGAGTTCAGTGTGCGTATCGTCTCTCGGAGGAGATGACCTCCTGCCGCAATCTCACAGAACTGCTCCAGCGCTCGACGCTCCCCCTCCCCCTGCCCTGTCGGCGCGTGCGACACGCGCCGCTCGACGTGAGGAGCGAGCGCGGGCAGTGTTACGAGCGACACCGCCGCGAGAACACTCATCCTGAAGAAGAACTCCCGAAGAGTTCGAAACATGTCGCCCGGAGTGACATTGAATACGTGAGTTGAACCGTGTGATTAGAAGTTTTATTTTAACATGTCTCACGAAAGTTTAAATTCGATGATTAAGCATTTTTCGCTCGATAGAAACAAATAACGAACATAGGTCTAAAAGGGTCATACACTTAAAATATTTGTTACAAATTACGAACAAAAGCTAAAAATATTAAAATGGCTTCTAAAAATCGGCAATATCATGTTTGAGGGAAATCAGTGTTTACTTTTTTATTTATTTAAACGGCCAAAAAATTAAAATTAAAAAATATGACTTCCGCGCTTCCGAGCACGCACTTCCATCTCGCTCACGCTTATGCTCAGTGAGAGGGAGAGAAGACCATGAACCTACGGCGCCTTAACTAAAGAGGTTGAAATTAAGTATCAATTATGACGAAATACTTATAAATATCGACGTGATTTAATCAAGTCATTATTAAATAAACATGTAAAATACACAGTATAAAACATGTATTATACGTGTATGATTGTATTTGTCAGACAAACGTCAGTTTTGTTTTTTTCGAAAGTTATATGTATTTTATAGGAAAGATACAAAGTTTCGAAAGAAACAACATGAATCTTTCGCCATTTTCATCGCTAGTCCCGGGGAAAGACATACAAGGAAAGAAAGAAATCATCCCCTAATAAAGTCTAAATGGGGGGTGAATGTTTGTATGGAGCTACGATATAAAGTTCCACGCGGTTGGAGTCGCGGGCAGAAGCTAGTATTTGTATAGGTATGTGAACGTAGAGACTATTTCGGGTTCTCGAAAACGGCTTTATCGACTTCGATGAGATTTACAGCACAAGTTTACAGGCGACAAATCGTTCGTGCGCTGCCGAGCAAAGCTCGGTTTCCCTATTACTAAGTTATAAGTGACGAGATCGAATACCTGTATTGAAAAATCGCATAATTATGAATAGTGGTAATGTAACTCACGTAGGGCGGTCAAATAGACAATGTCCCAGATCGCAGGTATGAATATTATGCGACCTGCAGCATTCTTTATGTACTTACACAATTTTACCTCCCTTGGCCAAGAAGCGAGATTTTCCGCACGCGCAACGGTTGGTAAATGCCACTGCCACATCTGCGTCGTACCAGATATAAAGTATATACCATGTAATTTATGCATTTTGTTTGCTGACCGAACATTTATACCACGCATGCTGTGTCAATTGAATTCCTCCCGATTCCCAGTATCGATGCGAGACACCGGACTGAATCTCGATTCCCCGAAGCGATCAAACGATTTATTTTAGATATGGGACGCTTGATGTACACCTCACCGGTCATAAACTCATGAACTGGTCTACATTTTGACGTGATTTAGGGTATTGGAGTAATTTTTTTATTAGACAACATACATCCCTATAGGCCACTATGTAATATATTATGTGACGAGTATAAACGTAGCACGGCAATCTTAAGACAGCGCGCGCGAGCGCACTATTTTTCTCGCAGTATCCGTCTCTCTCTTATAAGAATCGCTACGACTCAAATAAATAAGTATTTGGACCTGTGCAGGAGATTCCATCTTCTCCCACTTGAGACCCGTCGAAATATAGCCGACATTACATACCTACTTAAAGTTGCATCGAATTTAATCGACAGCCCCACCTTACTTGGTAAATTGAACATCCGTATACCCAGTAGAGCTCGGCGTAAGCCGCCACTATCCGTGCCATTATCATCCACTAACTATAGGCAAAATAGTTTTATGATCAGAGCGAGCAACGGCTTGAATGAGGTGTTTCAGAGGTTTGACGACCTGGACCTATTCAGTGCAAGTGTTCCTTTAGTAAGACGACGCTTATCTCGACAATTTTTCGGTAGAGGTAGGGAAATGGTTTAGGTAGGTAACTCTTCTTTTTAGTCTATTTAGAAATAAGTACTTATGTAGCCGTGTCAAGACGCAAAAGCGCTGTGTTTTCGTTTGGTTTTTGCTCACTTATTTTTTTACATATTCATCACGCTATCGGTGACGATCTGTTATTAGCTCACTGTCATTACTGTTTTAAGCTACTGTGTAATATTTAAGCTGATGATCTTCCTATATAAATAAATAAAAAAAAATAAAAAAGAAAACTTAGAAAGAAACGAATAGTGCGAGAAAAATCTAGAAAGCTCGCGCGCTGTCTTGTGATAGTGTTGCTAGAACTCGTTAATCGTACGTGGATGTTTACCATAAAAACCTTTCAATCTCCATTTCTATGGCTATAGTTCAAACAGGGGGTTTAGTCAGGTTAAACGTATCTAGCCTGGGACCTAGCCTGCATTTCAAATTTCGTCATTCAGTCATTGTGATTCAGCTGCGTGATTACTGTGATTATATAATTGCATCAGTGTGCAATATTCAATGAAATTCAATCCCTATCGGACTAAACGAACCGTACCTATAAGTACCAAGGTTAAACCTACCATCAAGGTTTCCGATAGTGGCTAAGGATAGAAGATTGTGTAAAAAACATACTGATTTAATAAATAAAAAATAAAAAATAGTAAAAATTCATCATCATCATCATCATATCAGTCGAAAGACGTCCACTGCTGGACATATGCCTCCCCCAAAGTGCCACAACGACCGGTCCTGCGCCACCCGCATCCAGCGGACTCTCGCGACCTTTACCAGGTCATCAGTCCACCTTGTGGGGGGGCTTCCCACGCTGCGCCTTCCGGTACCTGGTCGCCACTCGAGAACTTACCGCCCCAACGGCCATCGGTTCTACGTGCAATCGGAAGACTCCGACTTTCAATCGGAAGTGAAAATTATTACAATAAATATTTTTGTCGAAAATATTAAAAAACCGCACTGAAACCGGTGCGATTCCACAGACAGAGATACTCGCATACATTATGTTCAATTTATAAAACACCTCTTTTTCGTCGGTAAGAAACTCAAAAAAACTGTGATGATTAAACATATCAGTTACTTTGTAACTTCTGATATTACATTACCCTACAGCAACACTAATGATGCAGCCTTACAAATGACTATTAATTAATGATATCTCATTAATTACGAAGATGCGTAGCAATAAGCATAATGCATGTATCAACAACGCAACGTCTTACCAATACTAGTTACGTGACTCAAGAATGCGGCTATACTGCCCTCAACTAACAAACATACAACTCTACTAAACAGAAACACGCGAAAACCGACTTTAAACTATTATGATAAGGTTGACCTTCAAACGGTATAAAGACTAGACGAGGGGCGAAAGTGTATGCGGTCAATATATACATAAAATTACAAATTCATCTACCAATTTAATGCAACAATAATTATCTGCATAATTCAGATTAGCTAACGTGGAGCTGATTTGAACTCTATTCGTTTAATAATAGGGTTTGGTTTGGGTATATGTGGTCTAGTCTAGAGGACGGTGAAGCAGATTGTAACCTCATTAAAAAGGTTTGATTAAAACTATATTAAACTTGTCTTTGTATATAGGTAATGTCACTGGAATGTTTTCACTGTATCAGACTAACCATTATCTATGTATGATGTATTTTCGTGTCGTAAAGTCGTTATTATGCCCCATACGCCGCAAAGGTGCGTTGACTTTCTTAGAGAAATTGTTTAGATGTTGCTTACTGTCATGCATAATGAAATAAATTAGCACATTAAGCTTACAAAACAATAATACTAATTGGTGTGTCAAACAAACGTCATTCTTGGTAGGTCAATTTACATTACAGGGTGCATAACAGGTATAGTGTTCTGATAAAAAAACCCAAAAATATTTTTTTTGACGCGTTTTTTATTAAATTAGTATAGAGCAGGTCGCCCCAGTCGGCCAACGCTCCATACAAATGTAAAAAATCGCGTATTTTTTTTGTAGTTTTTTTATCAGAACACGATACCTGTTATGCCTTCGATCGGTTCACACCCCATTTATGGTACACTCTGTATACAAATAGGTACATGGTTCAAAAAGGTACAGTAGTAACAAAACCTGTAGACGACCGGTTCAGCCTAGTGTATACGAAGCTGACGGCCTGAGTTCGAATCCCGGTAACGTCAAATATTTAAGTGATGAGAATGACTATTTGTTTCTGAGTCATGGATATTTTCTATTTACCTATTTAAATATTAATAGCTCTTAAATATGTCGTCTTCTAGTTCTAGTACAGTCAGCAGCAGAAGTAGCTACGCAAAATAACACACTCAAAATGATCACATTGAATACACCAACAATAGAATTCGTAAGCTTATCTGGATCTTCAAAATTCTAAGACACATCACTAACACTACACTTTTATGCCAAATCTACACAGCTCTGGCTCAGTCCATAATGACGTACTGTATCCCAGTATGGGGGGGCGCATCTAAAATTAAATACTTGGAAGTTGAAAGAGGGCAGAGGTGCCTACTGAAAACCATGTTTTTTAAACCTTATAGGTATCCTACTACAGAACTTTACAAGAATTGTAAGTTACTAAGTATGCGAAAACTTTATATAACATCCTCAATCCTTAAGTTACATAAAGAATTACCATACACACCTACGACGGATACGCGCAGAAGAGCCAAGAAAGTGGCACCTGTACCCTCAACCAAATCCGCTTATGCTCGTAGACAGTACTGTGTTCAATCGCCACACATGTATAATACTATAAATAAGATCTTACAATTGTATGCCCTAAATCAGTATGAATGTAAAAAAGCTCTGTTAAATTGGATTACTGATCTTACTTATGATGAAACTGAACTACTTTTAACATGGAACAAGTGATAGACTGATGTATAATGCTGAATACGAATGTATTTTGTACATCTGACTCATTTTAAGTAATCATGAACTCGTCACATATACAAACTCGTATACATAACCATACATAAACACACACACACACACGCACGCACGCACGCACGCACGCACGCACGCACGCACGCACGCACGCACGCACGCACGCACGCACGCACGCACGCACGCACGCACGCACGCACGCACGCACGCACGCACGCACGCACGCACGCACGCACGCACGCACGCACGCACGCACGCACGCACGCACGCACGCACGCACGCACGCACGCACGCACGCACGCACGCACGCACGCACGCACGCACGCACGCACGCACGCACGCACGCACGCACGCACGCACGCACGCACGCACGCACGCACGCACGCACGCACGCACGCACGCACGCACGCACGCACGCACGCACGCACGCACGCACGCACGCACGCACGCACGCACGCACGCACGCACGCACGCACGCACGCACGCACGCACGCACGCACGCACGCACGCACGCACGCACGCACGCACGCACGCACGCACGCACGCACGCACGCACGCACGCACGCACGCACGCACGCACGCACGCACGCACGCACGCACGCACGCACGCACGCACGCACGCACGCACGCACGCACGCACGCACGCACGCACGCACGCACGCACGCACGCACGCACGCACGCACGCACGCACGCACGCACGCACGCACGCACGCACGCACGCACGCACGCACGCACGCACGCACGCACGCACGCACGCACGCACGCACGCACGCACGCACGCACGCACGCACGCACGCACGCACGCACGCACGCACGCACGCACGCACGCACGCACGCACGCACGCACGCACGCACGCACGCACGCACGCACGCACGCACGCACGCACGCACGCACGCACGCACGCACGCACGCACGCACGCACGCACGCACGCACGCACGCACGCACGCACGCACGCACGCACGCACGCACGCACGCACGCACGCACGCACGCACGCACGCACGCACGCACGCACGCACGCACGCACGCACGCACGCACGCACGCACGCACGCACGCACGCACGCACGCACGCACGCACGCACGCACGCACGCACGCACGCACGCACGCACGCACGCACGCACGCACGCACGCACGCACGCACGCACGCACGCACGCACGCACGCACGCACGCACGCACGCACGCACGCACACACACACACACACACACACACACACACACACACACACACACACACACACACACACACACACACACACACACACACACACACACACACACACACACACACACACACACACACACACACACACACACACACACACACACACACACACACACACACACACACACACACACACACACACACACACACACACACACACACACACACACACACACACACACACACACACACACACACACACACACACACACACACACACACACACACACACACACACACACACACACACACACACACACACACACACACACACACACACACACACACACACACACACACACACACACACACACACACACACACACACACACACACACACACACACACACACACACACACACACACACACACACACACACACACACACACACACACACACACACACACACACACACACACACACACACACACACACACACACACACACACACACACACACACACACACACACACACACACACACACACACACACACACACACACACACACACACACACACACACACACACACACACACACACACACACACACACACACACACACACACACACACACACACACACACACACACACACACACACACACACACACACACACACACACACACACACACACACACACACACACACACACACACACACACACACACACACACACACACACACACACACACACACACACACACACACACACACACACACACACACACACACACACACACCATATAGTTTTACCTACTTATAATATATAAGAATTAAGCCACCATGTGGTTCCAAATTGTATAAGATAGTATACATAGATAATTTAATTAATTACTCACCTGCCACCACAAAGAAACTGTTATAGTTTAAATGTACTATTGTTGGAAGAGCGGGGTCTGTTCTATAAATACCTACTAGGAGGTCTCAACCTCTATATTTGTAAAAACTACAGTTAAGCACCTAATAAAAGACTATTTTAAAGACTATCTAGACACTCCTTATCCTCTTGACATTAGATCGTGCGTAGGACATTTTTCATTTTTCAATTGGAACAATTAATAGAGTCCATACAGTAAAAGATCTAGGGGTTACATTTGACTTGCGCTTAACCTTCCACGAACATATTAAAGACCTTGCTACTGCTTGCTATCGTAGATTAGGTTTTGTTATACGTAGCACTAAGGATTTCCATGACCCGGCTGTTATGAGGACTCTATATAACGCTCTGGTTAGGAGCAAATTAGAGGCTTCGGCGATTGTATGGAATCCTTATGAGCCGACATACGCTTTGAACTCGCCACTTGTTCGGGCGATGAAGCTTCTCAATGCGCTTCTAATGTCAGTACCTGAGTGCGACTTTTTTGCATGGCGATGGGTACCGGTTAGTTGTGCATGTTTAAAGTTTTGCGAGATGATGGATAGCAGACAATCCAGTGTTCCAATATAATTTAGTGTCTCTTTATGTACCTATGTTTACCAGTGCATTGGTTAAGTTACAACTGTAATGCTGTGTAAATAAATAAATAAATAAATTTTGATTTTGAGCACTTGACCCGCTTAGGTACTTTTTCTGCTGACTGTACCCATAACAAAAGCCTTATTGAGCTTCCTGTGGTTAGTTGGGTTCGTGTAAGATTGTCCTCTTTAAAAAAACCGGCCAAGTGCGAGTCGGACTCGCACACCCGAGAGTTCCGTACAAATATTTACGGTTTTCGCAATTTTTCGCTGTAGGTTTTGATTTCCTTCAGTTTCGAAAATTTGCGAAAATTGCGGCATAAACGGCTGTATCTTTTGATTGCGTTGGCTTAGAAGTTTGATTTTTTCACAGCTCCAAGGGACAGTAGACCTGAGTATTTAGTATAAATTTTAGCTTCATACCTCCACGCGGTCCTGAGAAAAAGGGTATTGACAGACGTACAGACGGACGGACAACAAAGTGATCCTATAAGGGCTCCGTTTTTTTCCTTTTGAGGTACGGAACTCCAAAAAGTAATAGGAAGGTAATTTACGAAACTAGGTAAATACTATAGGATTTAAACAATGCTTTCACCACACACGATTTTATCTCGTAAAAAAATGGTTATATGTATGTAACTTTCTTTTTTGAACAAACAAAGACAGGGGTCCTTCTCAAGGACGCCCCTCATTCCCAAGCCACCGAACGGTAACAGACGGGCCTTTTGGTCGATGACATCACGGCAAACCGCATTCAAGGCAGTTAGCAGTTATCCCACGCGAAAGCATAAAAGGACGTATATCCCTTGTACTATACACAGTTGACTGACCTGTGGACCTTATTGCAACGAGTTAAGATCCTGTTTGTACGCCTCTGTACCTTTGTACGCCTACTAGTAATTTTTATTTTGAAGTGTGGGGGTACTTATAAAATGAGATTTAATTTAGAATGCATTTTGGCTGGTTTTCTGTATTGATGCGCTTTTGTTGTGGTATTGTCACCAGTATCTCTGACCTCCCAATACGTACAGTTGTTAAGAATTGGGGGTTCAAGTGACACTAGTTTGAGTGGGTATATGCACTCCACCAATAGTTATTGAACGCAGAACTGTACAATAAATGCACCGCGTAAACCTTCGACAATAGTTACTTCTGCAATTGGTTTTGTAAAGATTCCGAGATTTTTACCCGGGTCTATTTTAATAGATGGACAATAGTTATGTCCGGTCATAGTGGCACTCTTTGGGGGAGACATTTATCCATCAGTGGACATCTGTCGGCTGATATACCTAATGATGACGAATCTCGCTCACTTTATATAAGTCCCCACGCATCTTAGGGGATGAATTCCGAGATAAAAACTAACCTAAGTCCATCCCAGGGTGTCCAACTATCTGCAAACCAAATTTCATAGAAATCTTTCAGCAGTTATTAATACTGAAATCTGCGACACTAGCATTTTTTCCATAATACTTTTTCTTAATTTTGTTTTTTTAAGCAGTAACGCTGCTAACGAAAATTACAAATTTTAAATCAAAGGAAAACATTGAAAAATGTAATGCTCCGTGCCGGATTCGAACCGGCGACCACAGACATTCATGGCCCGTCGCTACTAACCAACTGAGCTATCGGAGCAATCCGGTTCGGGCACGAAATCCCTCAAATTAAATTAAATATAAAAAGCATTAAATTAGCATTAAATTTTGCAATTTTTTCCTTTGATTTAAAATTTGTAATACTTTTTCTATCGAATTTGGAAAAAGTGAATCTACAAAATAATTCTACACGATTATTGTACCAGACTAGGTACCAGCTCACAAAATTTCACGAGAATCGGTTGAGACATGCGAACTGTATAGGGGAACAGCGGGAAAGCGGGACATAGGGACAATTCGAACATCTGGACATACAAACAATTTTCGGCCCAAGCTGCTTCGCCCGACCCGCGCCGAGCGCCCGCCCCGCGCCACGCACTACCCCGCGTTCGGTGTGTAGTCCTTTAGAATTCACTGTTCATTTCTACAATCATCACTAGTTCAATACCTAACAATAGATACCTTAAGCTTCATTGTACATACAACACAAGTTACTTTCCCATAGGTTTCTCAACCAAGTACAGTCACAGCACATAAATTAACGTATTTTTCTATGACAGTTCATTCTAACACAACATAACAGTATCTGCACGGCTGTCGGCACGCGAGCTGTGTCGCGGCTACATAGACTGTCCGTCTCTTTCTAAGCGTTATAATTAGAAAGAGATGGATGGTCTATCTCGTCGCGACACATCGCGGGCCGTCCTGTAACAGCCGTACTGCACGACAGGCGTAAGTAATTCTTCGCTCGTCACGCGGTAATTTTCCTTTTTCACTACACCAGGGGTTTTAAAAGTGGGGGGCGCGCCCCCCTAGGGGGGCGCGACCACATTTTAAGGGAGGCGCGGGGCCTCGGGAAATCCTTTCGCAAAAACTAGTGCCTCGCCGATCCTTGGGATTTGGTACTCAGCTGACCCTAGACTCCCAAGAGCCGTGCCAACGCTAGGAAGATGATGATGATTCGGCTAGCTAACGCATTCACTTCCGTTTCCTTGCATCGAAGCGGCGAAGGGGGGCGTGGGAACTTCATTTTAGACAGCAGGGGGGCGTGCCTAAAAAAAGTTTGGGAACCCCTGGGTGTATGAAAATTAAGATGCCTGTCTTCATGTGTGTTTGTGAGTGAGGTTTATTTAGGTAGGTACACTCGCCGTCAAAAATATGTATACTACTCTGTATGTATGTTACTCTTCATGCAAACGTAGTTTAGTTCTCATTTTGAAACTAAATTCTAGAATAACATGAAACTTTCTATACGCAATGGGCTCGGTCATATCTAGATTGAAACTATTGACTTTTCTTATACAACGACGATGGCAAACAAGCGTACAGCCCGCGTGATGGCGCACAGCAGCCTATAGACGCATGCAACTCCAAAAGGAGTAACATGGGCGTTGCCGACCCTTGACATGTTTGATACCGTGTTGACAGCTGAAGGAACAATCTCGCTCTCAACACAACGCATCCTCGGGAGCGACCTTGCTCACCTCCAGGAACACAACGCTACTACAGAGCAAGAAGTAGTGTTATTATGGCTGTGGTCTTCTGCAAGGCGGAGGTACTTCCCCAGTTGGGCTGCTCCAAATTCGACGTACACGTCAAACAAAAAATACATGAAATATAGGTAACGGCAGTCAGTAATGTATATTTTGAGAATTAACAACACCGCAGCACATTTCTGAGAAAGCATAACAAACAAAGTTCTTTCAACTGAATATAACATGACATCTACAGCCGAGAATAAAGATGTCAAAACTTTTGACTATTACGCAAATAAATCCCGTTTTTACTCCACAACCGTTTATCTATTCACAAATATCACGACTGAAATTAACGGCTAGTATAATTTGACACTGAGCTTTGTGAAAACCATTGTGTTATACTTATTATGTATAGACACAGATTAAGGGCGGGTTGCACCGACTTACGATTACAGACGATTTGGTGCAACCCACCCCAAGTAACCAGAGGCGTCTTTACCTATGGTGCAGGGTGTACGTTGCACACGGGCGCCGAGCGCCGCCCGCTACCATTCCATTTTGACCGCGCGCTTACTAGGGGGCGATAGAGTAATGTTTGCACACGGGCGCCGAGCGCCGCCCGCTTCCATTCCATTTTGACCGCGCGCTTACTAGGGGGCGATAGAGTAATGTTTGCACACGGGCGCTACATGGACACAATTTTTACAATCGACCTAGGCCCAAACTAAGCAAAGCTTATACTATGGGTACTAGCCACTAAGGGACGACATACATACTTATATAGATAAATAAATACATATATACCTACATAGAAAACGTCCGAAACTCGGGAACATATTCGTGCTCATAAGTCCTGCCTGACACAAATATTTACATTATTTGCCAAGGATTCGAACCCAGCGGCGCTACCATGAACTTCGACTTTGTGCGCTTTGTGCGCTTCGACTTTCGAAGTTCATGGTAGGTAGGTATTCCTAGGCCGTCACTACCAACTAGGGGGTTATTTATAAATTGCGTCATTTCAAAATGGGGGGGGGCTGGCCATTGGATGACTATATAGTCATTTTAATAGGCGGGGAGGATGATGATTAGGGGGGGTTAAAAATCGACAAAAAAACGATGACGTAATTTATGAATAGCCCCTAGGGTAAAGTGAACGTGGAACTGCCGGTAGTTTGTGAATTGCCGTCATTGTCTGAGGTTGTCGCGGCGCGGAACCAATCGGCCGTTTTCCCAGACGAACAATTCCATGGACAAATTTTGTATTTCGAAATTCGGAACGTGACTTCACGCGTGTTTGCGGGGGCGCTTGCGCAACGTCTGAATGCGACGCATTTGGGAATAATCGGATTGCGGAGGGAGACCAAGAGGTTGTCAATGAAGTTGTCCCATTTGCAAATGTTAGCATTTTTAAAAAATCAGTAGTAAAATCTGATTTAAAAAAAACATGGAATATTTACAAAAAAAATCTTATCAACTACTGACATAATTGTATAGAACAGCTGGACATCCAGACATACGAAAGTAACAATTGATAAAAAAATCTGTAGACTGGTAGAGAACGCCTTGAGGCATTAAGTCCGTCTTTTGTACTTTTTTGTTTTGTGCACTAAAGTTTAAATAAATAAATATATATCTGTTGAGTTGGGAACAATCCATTCAATGACTAAATAATGTGATGGATTCGCAGGAGGCAGAGGTGAGATCCCAGATCATCCCCCAAAGAGTGCCAAAGTGACCGGTCCTACGCCACCCGCATCCAGCGGAATCCCGCGACGGCCGCGACCTTTACCAGGTCATCTGTCCACCTTTTCGGGGGTCCACCCACGCTGTCTTCCGGTACGTGGTCGCCACTCGAGAACCTATCCTCCCCAACGGCCATCGGTTCTACGTTAAAAGATCTTACAAATGACATGGTACTTTCATGTAGGAAGGTACACTCTCACGCAACCGATGACGTTGTCTCGCTTGCACGTGTTAATTTGGGACAGGATGGAGATAAATCAGTTTAATTATAGACAGACTTGCATCTCGCTTCAGAACTACAGTGCATTAAGCCGAGGCAACGCAAATGCAACCTTAAAGTAAGTGTAATTAGGATCAGACTTACAGTTAAATAAAGTTTTAATTTGGTTTTTAAAGATCGGGTCAATCAATCATTTATGCACCTAGTGCTCTTGAGATAAAGTCTTGGTGTGATGAAGTATTTACAATGTGCACACTTCATTATTATCATCACAATAATTATGATATAAAATGCATCTTCTATTTAAGGCCGAAACGCACTGACAGCGGTGGCGGAGCGGCGCGGTGCGGCGCGGAGGCGGTACCGGTTGTAATGTTCGAACTAATACGGAAGGGTCCGCACAGAATAACGCGCCGCGCTGCGACGCTCTGTGCGGATCATTTAATATAAGCTCGAACATTACAACCGGTACCGCCTCCGCGCCGCGCCGCTCCGCCACCGCTGTCAGTGCGTTACGTATGGCAGAATTTTAAATTGAAATTTTTGCAAATGTGTTATATGTATAACCAGTGTGAACCGCCGTATTACGATAAATAATTGGCCGATTTCGGCATAGAAGAATAAAATTCTTGTTTAGAATGTTTTTTGGTACCAATTTGTATCGTGAATCGATGCTTTTTTACCTGACTGTCGAAGGAGAGGAGGGTTTTTCGAGCGTATGTATGTACGTATCTGTATACTTATACTTATGTCTTATTCTTTGGCGCGCTTTGCAGCCTAAATCGTTTTACGGAATTCGACATAATGAGGTGTCGCTGGAATCGTCTTAATCGCAGGAGTGACATAGGCTATATATAATATGAGTAAAAAAGCAGTTGGGTTGTCGAAAAATCTTTTGATCTCACTTGTTAAGCCATATTATCAGAAGAGCTTCATATTATTAGCGTATCCATTGCCGGTTTTTGAGTGCCTATTATTATCTATTCGTGATTTATTGATCACACACATGAGGAACTCCCACGGACATAAACGAAATACGAACTATACTACAGTGCCATGACTAGTATGCTAAGTATATGCGCTTTGTGCATCGTTTCCTCATCACGGAACTATTTTATACGTAGAGTGGTTCCTGCACCTTACAAGTTAAACAGATTGATTAGATTACGCAAAACACCAAAAAATGGCGAACGGTTTTTTTTTTTACAATCTTACACAAATCGACCTAGTTCCAAACTAAGCAAAGCTTGTACTATGGGTACTAGACGACGATAAACAGACTTATATAGATAAATAAATACATAGAAAACATCCATGACTCAGGAACTTAATATTCGTGCTCATCACACAAATATATGCCCTTACCGGGATTCGAACCCAGGACATCTTGCTTCGTAGGCAGGGTGACTACCGACTAGACTAAAGCGGTCGTTATATTTAAAAGAATAGTGTGAATCAAATCGTTTTCATACAAAAATACAAAGTACTGGGGAGGCACAATAGGTATATGTATGTAATGTAGTTAATATGTATCTTACACGCAATGGTACACGATGGCCAAAAGTATGTACCTACTAGAGACTAGAAAAGCAAGATAGATTAGATGTTCGAAGTGGTGTGCATAAAAAAAGCTTGTGCAAAATGACATAAGGTACCAGGAGAGTAGAGGTGGTTAAGATCATTTGCAGCGGGTCTAGCACAACTGACGCCGCGCCGCTACGCGAATCGAGTAAGATCTACCTTCCTCTTTCTAATTTGCACGGGTGTGAGTAAGACAGAAGACGCTCAGTCGCGAGCGAAGCGACTAAGCAGCAAGGTGTGCTAAACGTACAAGTATGAATCAATACTGTGGGGAATGCCTTAAAGTAGGTACTAGGGTAGCATAGGTGGTTGGGACATTCTGAATGCGCAGTGGTGTGCATTGCATCGTAACGCATGCAATCAGCGATGCAAGCAAATAGGAAGCGGATTCAGGAAACTGGGGAATTTGTTTAACAGCGCGCTTCACTATTGTTTTCTGCTAGCCTCTAAACTCGTAACTATAATCGGGTAGCACCAACTTACGATTACAGACAGGTCAACGTTAAACATGGCGCCTGCTGCTGTCATCCCATAGAGAACTGTCAAACTGTCAATACAATATTCAGATTTTAACGAACACCGCTTAAGGCGCCGTAGGTTCAGCGAAGTTAAGCGAACAGTGTTTTTGAAACAATAAAATGCGTCTGTTTATAATAATATGGTTTTAAAAAAATACGAATAGTAATCTTGAGGCTTTTCTGCAGGGAAATCAGTGTTTAGAAACATGATTAAGCATTTTTCGCTCGATAGAAAAAAATCACGAACATAGGTCTAAAAGGGTCTAAAATACACTTAAAATATTTGTTACAAATTACGAACAAAAGCTAAAAATATTAAAATGGCTTCTAAAAATCGGCAATATCATATTTGAGGGAAATCAGTGTTTACTTTTTTATTTATTTAAACGGCAAAATAATTAAAATTAAAAAACATGATTTCCGCGCTTCCGAGCACGCACTTCCATCTCGCTCACGCTTATGCTCAGTGAGAGGGAGAGAAGACCATGAACCTACGGCGCCTTAACAGCGCGCTTCACTATTATTTTCTGCTCGCCTCTAAACTCGTAACTATAATCGGGTAGCACCAACTTACGATTACAGACCGGTCAACGTTAAACATGGCGCCTGCTGCTGTCATCCCATAGAGAACTGTCAAACTGTCCATACAATATTCAGATTTTAACGAACACCGCTTAAGGCGCCGTAGGTTCAGCGAAGTTAAGCGAACAGTGTTTTTGAAACAATATAATGCGTCTGTTTATAATAATATGGTTAAAAAAAATACGAATAGTAATCTTGAGGCTTTTCTGCAGGGAAATCAGTGTTTAGAAACATGAGTAAGCATTTTTCGCTCGATAGAAAAAAATCACGAACATAGGTCTAAAAGGGTCTAAAATACACTTAAAATATTTGTTACAAATTACGAACAAAAGCTAAAAATATTAAAATGGCTTCTAAAAATCGGCAATATCATGTTTGAGGGAAATCAGTGTTTACTTTTTTATTTATTTAAATGGCCAAAAAATTAAAAAAACATGATTTCCGCGCTTCCGAGCACGCACTTCCATCTCGCTCACGCTTATGCTCAGTGAGAGGGAGAGAAGACTATGAACCTACGGCGCCTTAAGATTAAGATTAGAGACGGTTTAGTGCAATCCACCATAAGACAAGCTTTCAAAATTTCGGTAATCGCAGTCACAAGTAACGTCTGTTAAAATCTGTTTGTCTGGGAAGTTTGACAGCTTTTAACTTTTACTGGTCAGTAAAGTGATCGATGCAACCACGAGACCAAGAAAAAAAGATAGACTGAGTGAAAAAGAATAGTGAAGCCAGTTTTAACCAAACCAAATAAGTAAAGCACTCGCTCACGCATACACAAACTATATTGCACAAAACTCCTCAGTATGTGTCGCAATGCTGTCAAGATCACACAATTCCAAATTGTTCGTAATGCCGGATGTACACCCTCGTTGCGCCCTTTGAAAAGCGGAACACCCCTTTGACTCGGCCGCAAAAATCGACACGCGAAAGAGGCGAGACCCGAGCGGGCGAGACAAGGTAAGATCATCATGTACACACCCGTTCTCGGTCTGTCTCGGGGTGTCTCGACGAGTGTGTACAGCCGGCATAATGTCTATCTTCTTTGTCTGAGTGCAACCCCTCCGCCGTCACAGAAATCCGTAAACACTATCCGTTGGTCACAGTATATCCTGGTTTTTAAAGACTACATTAAATCCATATTCTCGTAACACAATGAGAATGAGCTGGGATGCTGTGGTTTTCCCGAAAGATCGTATTATGTGATTGAGGCTTGAGCGTACAGGTTTTCAAAGGGTCAGTAATACGCTGCGTGGACTTGATTTGAAAGCGTCCATAGGCTGCGATAATCGCTTGCCTTCTACTGCATCCTGCATCCCTATGAGGACCTAAAACTAAAATTACTTAGTTATTTATAATGATGTACTTATAGTATCCAATGTTACATTTATTCATTGTTCATTATTATCATTATCATACTATATTCGACTTTGTTTATTGTGTATAGATACTATCCTCGGAACTCGTCTAAATAACTTGGCCGTGAATTCAGTTTCTTGATAACGCCAATGATAGTGAATTCCGAGCTGATAAATCATCTCGGAATGTAGTTGGGAATATGGAAATTAGAGATGTGCCTATAAATTTTGGCGACTAATCGACTAGTCGCCGACTATAAGGCCGTAACGCACTGACAGCGTTGGCGGAGCGGCGCGGTGCGGCGCGGAGGCGGTACCGGTTGTAATGTTCGAGCTAATATGAAAGGATCCGCACAGAGCGGCGCGGTGCGGGGCGGTATTCTGTGCGGACCCTTTCGTTAATGTTAAATGTGGCCGGAATGTAGTCCGTGACTACTAGGTACATCACAATTTTTTTGTAAAAAATGGTGTCTAAAATGTCTTTCTGTAATCGGGAATACCTAATACTAACAATATAAATGTAAAATATTTAGTAACTTTATTAAAACTTTAGCTTCTGCCCGCGTATCCGTCCGCGTGGAACTCGTTTATATCGCAGCACCATACAAAATTTTACCCCACCCATTTCACCCCCTTAGGGGATGATTTCGGGGATAAAAACTATCCTATGTCACTCTCCATCCCTTCAACTATCTCCACTTAAAAAATCACGTCAATTCGTCGCTCCGATTTGCCGTGAAAGACGGACAAACAAACAAACACACACATACACTTTCCCATTTATAATATTAGTATGGATGGCATACATTTTATCGTCTTGACAGAAGTTGATAGAGGTGTGCATGCAGGCAAAGCCATAGGCGAAGGTTAGTGTTGCTAAATGTGCCAGAGGAGTTTGCTTGACCAATGGGCTTTTGCGCGAGTGGTTAATGATTCCACCATTTGAGATGCATAACAGTTGCTAAGAAAACAGTATAGTCGATCATCCCCAGAATAAATAATAGCATCAAACTTTGTACTTTGCACCTTTTATTATCTGTGGTTGTATTGTTGGCTAGTCGATCAAGCTGTTAGGTACTAAGCCGCCATGTGTAAATTTCTTTGTTTTGTGTAATAGTTAAGAGAAATAAAGTAAGAGTATGAAGCGTCTTTATAAATCATTATCATGACTGTTCTTTGACTTTTTGAACAGGCGAGTGAAGGAAAGTTCTCCATTTCACCTTTGGCCAAAATTCTTTTGTATATTCAGGCCCCTATACCACAAAACTTTACAAGTCTACAATTCAACAAAATTGTACAAATTTCCATGGAAAAAGTTGTGAATTTTGTCAAATTGTATGCTTGTAAAGTTTTGTGGTATAGTGTCCCGCTGCCCTGCTGTCTGGCCGTTCTCATCTACAGGTTCAACCAATCGATTCTCGTTAAGTTTTGTGTGTTTGATAATTATATAGAAAAATTTGATAATTATTTAGAAAACCTTAAAAAAAAAACGTATATTTACCAAACAAATATATATATATTGTTGTGATTGCTAACAGCTTGTAGAGATGCCAGCTGGGACACCAGGCAAGCAGAAAAAAGGTTGTACGGAACAACTTAAATCAACCATTGTGTATGTTTGTATCATGCAATAACCTCTTGAGCATTAGGTATGGAAAAAGGATTACTAACCGTTTTTCCCCTAGGCTCTCAAGTTAGCTGGCGGGTTATAAATAAACAAATAGTAGGAGACAATCTTACAGAGATCGAACTAGCCCCAATAGTAAACTCATTATGGCTTATGGGGACAACAACTTATTTAATAGATATATACAAATACATAGAAAACAACTAAGACTCGGAAACAAGTATTCATGCTTATCACTCAAATTTTTACCCGTACCGGATTAAAGACTTACATTAAGTAATATTTTTTAGTCTGCTGATATTCATTAAATAATTAAATTAAGCTCTTGTTTTTTTGCTCACTGCACCCAGCTTAGCAAGTTTCTCTTTGGCCCTATGGTTGACTGGTAGACAATGCCTTGCGCCATTAAGTCACCAGGTATCAAAAGGTTATGCACTCAAAACCATTAGGATATTCAGCAAAATCCGAACCAAACTGTGGGTAGGTCCTCCTTTTGATGATAAACAAAAAAAACTCCCTGTACTATAATAGCTATTTGCAAGTCTTGAAATAAACTACAGTCAAGACTTGGGACGAGTTCAATATTTCAAAAAATAATTTCAAAAATTAATAATTGAAAAAATAATTTATGGATATAATTATCAATACCTATCATACAACCAATTATTTTGGCTGTATGGTTCAAATATGACCTAACCTGACTTTGTTTATTTAAAAGTTTTCGAAAAGATGCGTTCAAAATGTATCATTGAAGATTGAGTCAAAACTGCATTCAGAGTTTAAGTAGCTTGAATCGGGGTCACCCAGAGCAAAAAATGAGTTTCGCAAGCGTCTACTAAGGCGAAATCAGCGCCAGATTGCCTTGCCCGTCCATAAAATGCTTAAATAACTGCATGGAAACATTTATTACAAACTGAAGTACTTACTTTATTTTAGACGTTTAATCTGCCAGTCGGAATCACACATGAACAGTCAAAATAAACACAAAAAAAAACGAAACTGCAAGACAATCACTACAAGTCAAACTTCGCGTAAAGATATCACATGAAATCACAACACTGGTAAGTTTTAAAGTTAGTCTATTTTAGCACGTAAAATATAGTCGGCGTGTTAAGTTTTGTTAATTACAAACGTAAATAAACAAGGTAAATGATGAAGCAAAACGCACGAAAGGAGCTAGATGACTAACCCAACTGACGTGAATCGTGAGTGAATGGAAAAGGTTATGAAAACAATGAATGAATGTTTGTTTGGCTTTAGTTTGCTCTTGCTCCATTCGTTCAATCTCAAATGTCAACTTTTAGTGTGACCATCGCTAAATTAGAAAAAACTACTATGCGGTGACTGACACAAATTCCCATGCACATCGAAAAACCTAGTTTCATATATATCGTTTCTTATGTCATTGCAAACTCCCAGCACGGCTATTACAAGGCGGCTCTTCCGAGCTCTCTCCTTCTCTTTTTAAGTTTTCTAATAAGAGAGAGACGGATAGTGCGAGAGAGCTCGCGCCGTGTTGTGCTAACCGTGCTGGATTGAACTCGGTACTCATAAAAGTCATAAATAAAATATGACTAGTTTCGTTATGCGTGTAATTATTCAAAAAATAAAGGAAATAAACTCGCGTGGTGGACTCTGACTAGCAAGTCGTGTCATTAGAAAAGTACGGGAAATTTGAAGAAAACGCATGTTGGTAATGTGAATTGTTTGGTGGCGTAATAGGTAAAATACTTTACTGTACTTTTAAGTACTTATAACTGAAAGCTTATTTGAAAGGTAAAATATTTGACATATAGAGAATATGTTAAAAATGTTTTTGCGAAGAGTCGCTAGTACTCTAGGATGGTAAATATCCGTGAGCGTTACCTTAGCACATGTCATTGCTCCTTAATAGGGTATATGCATGTAATTTTTTTATTTTTTTAAACTATTCTATAAGTAATTATATAACCCGAAAAAAATATAACACTATCACAATATTAATAAATGGGCTAAAAAAAATAGTTAAATCTACTATCATTTTCGGACGGTTAAAACGCCGCCATTTTGGCGCGCTCATATTGTGACGTCACCGTACACTTAGAATAATTTAACGAAGAAGCGTTTGATTCACAGTTTTAATAAAAGTGAGTGATTAAAGCTCGGAAAGATCAACTTATTGTAACGGAAGAGCACACGAAAGCTTATTATAAATATTGTATTGCCCCTATGTGTGAAAATAACATTAAAACTGCACCTGACGTGACATATTTTCATATGCCCAAAGATACAAATATAAGGAAAAAGTGGTGTGAGGCGATGAGGAGAGATAATGTATCGTGCTTGAGTAGTTTATATTGTTGTGAAGATCATTTCGAAGTGAGTATTAAAAATATTTGTACCTAAAATCTCTTTTATTTGGACTCGATAACAATATAAGTGCAATATAAACAATAACCTAACCTAAAAAACATTTATACCTAGTTTATTCATAAAACTATTCTGATTCCCAATTGTTTAGTTATTAATATTACAAATACTATGATTTTTGTTGATCAACAGCTGACTACGTTTGTTGATTTTGATCACGAAACGGTTTAGCTACTTAAGTTTCTTTGTTTTTACTGAGTGCCCCACACAAATTTGTTTTATTTATAACCCTTGACGTAAACAACCTACAATAGTTTGTTATGTTCATAAAGATGTTCTCAAAATGTAACATTTCTACTACCTACATATCTTTGATTATATAATATACATATGTAATGTACCTACCAGTTCTTTATTCCACTTATTTATGAAAGACACCTCTATGAGGTAAGTACGTACTTAGTCATCATGACCACATCAATTGTAGGCAGATTATCCGACTGTGCCTTGACAAAACCGCTTCCAGTCATTGTGGCGAGTCTTTTTTCACAAGGAGTCACTGCTTTCAGATAATAAATCCCAAAAAACACTGATTGTTTATCATAAACAGCGGCAAAACAATGCGAATAACTTTCAATAATCATACATACGACCTGTTGACAGTAGACACCGAGTGCACGGTGACGTCACGATTCGCTCTGCCAATAGCGTTGCGTTTTGGAAATTTGCGAGGAAATTTGAAAAATACTACATTTAAATAATTAAATTTGTTAATAGAAACATGATCATTTGTAAAAATAATCATGTGTGTGTGTGTTTATTAAGCAATAAAGATTAATCATGATTTTTTTTGTTCATTTCTGAATCACATGCATATTCCCTATTGTGCAAAGGATTAATGTGAGTAAGAAGAGCAAACTAGTCCAAAAGGCTGGTTTCCTAAACTTTATTCACGATGCCATTTCAACCAGTTTACTAAGCGAATCAAATATTTATATGGGACTAACTACAAATAGAGCACATAAAAAGACAAGAATGAGCGTCAAAGACGGACCTCGCTGGCTACAACCGAAACGGTTCATACTAATTGACATAGCATTATGTCATTTCATTTATTGATTATAAATGACATATTGATTGTATATTTAATGTACTCGTAATATAACGTGACAACTTTATAATCATTTCGTACTACCCGTTGCGTATTGATGGTTTCGGTCGTGAAAGGAGAACAATCAGTATGTTATACGCTGAATTCAGTCTGGCCGGGGAAACATGAGCCTAAAAAGCGGCGAATTAAAAAAAACAGCGTGTTGCAACACTGTATAATGCGATAAAATATTAATGATACATGAACAATTATTATTTTTCTTCGATTCATATAATCTGATCAAGCAGAAGGAAGTTGTTATATGAAAAAAAATACTCTCTAACTTAATTTTACTTTGTATGAAAAATAATCAAAAGCACTTTCCAAAACGAGACTGACGAGACATAATAATTGAACTTTTTATAATACTTTATATATACCTATTAATAAACTTAGCAGTGAGCCACAAGCCATCCTTTTATTCTTTTAAAAACCTAAAACAGTCTAATTTACTATGGAACAGTTACTTTTTTAGTTACATACTATAGAACCTTGCCGTAACAAGCCAACGTATTTACGTCACTATATGATCGAATTCATGTGTCGTTATGACAAAAGTCTACGTAGGGCTAATAAAAAATTCATCAGGGCTTAAGGCGTGTGACAATCATAATATTACTGATGGCATATAAAAAGTTGCCAAACAAAAAAGCCTCATCTTGCCTTGACCAATGTACAAAAAACATAAGAAGACCAGCGAATTTCATTATGGGGCTTCTAAACGGGCGGCATTGTCCTGCAATTTCTGGCCGGCAACTATTGCTGTCTTACACTGACTTTGTAAGCCCTAGCAAGATGCACATACTTGCCGGCCACACGTTGCCATAAAACATTGCCCGTTTAGAAGCCCCCATTAAACATCGGAAATGACAATCAATGATGGATAAAGAAAGTCAACTTCACAATACCACTAAGATAGTAGAACTCTTCTCACTATGGTCACCCTATATGGTTATTCCTACGTCGGTAGTCAAAATTGTTCATTCCGTGTTACGCATAACAAATTACATAGTGATTTAACAAAACGTATGTAACTTAACTACACAGTACAGTAAAAGTATGCAACTACATACAATTGATAAAGTAGTGTAGTAAAATAATATTTACTTGAATTTCATACTGATGAGGTACTTTATCACAAATTTATAATATTTACCTGAATTTATTCCTGATTACTTTTCTCACAAATTGATACGCTGCAGGTGCGTTTGCGATTGATTGATATATAGTGTAGTCAAATAATATTAATTATCTGAATTGCTTCCTGATTCCTTTGGTCAAAAAAAATTACATTACCCACAAACATTGCCTACTGCAGTAACTGATTTTTATAAAACGGAACGCAGATTAAATCCCGCCGCACGGCGTGATCACGAGCGATTTCGGATTAGCCGAGCCCCCAAGAAAATCGAATCTCGAAGGTATTATATCTCTGTCTCTGTCGCTCGAGTAATCATAAACCATAAGTGCGGTGATTCTTATTGCTACCACGAAAATCGGAACTCGAAGTTCGTAATATGCATCGCGGATACTCGAGTATTGTAAGTATGGTAAATATGGAGATACCCGATAACTTCGAAGTTCGTGGTTATATCTCATGGTTGGGGAATCCACATTATGTGATTTTACCCCAATTTGTCAGTACAACATGTCGAAGTCATAATTGGGTGTAGCGTAACAACAGCAACTACAATTTCATTCAGTGTGGCCAGTTAACAGTAAGAAAGCGAAAATTGCCGCATTCAAACGGTCCTGCGAAGCGCACTGCAAGATTGTTACTAACCGATGAGACAGGGCAAGACAACACGTCTAACATGGGACGGCCGCGACATACTCTCTTTTTTTTGCTCGCACTGACCCGTGTGGTGTCGGGTTAGAATTTCACCACCCCCTTTCGTCCCGTGGGTGTCGTAAAAGTCGACTAAGGGACCAGGGTTGAAGTGTGTTGTGGGCGATGGGCTAGCAACCTATCACTGCAATATCACATTTTGTCGATATTTTATACCCACATTTATGCTAAAAGTGGCGCTGGAACATACGTTTCATGTGCTCTGTCTACCCCTTTTGGGAATAAAGACGTGAAAGTATGTACTATACCTCTTGTTCTAAGTCTTCTAATAAGAAAGAGACGGATAGTGCGAGAAAAATCGAGAGAGCTCGCGCCGTCGCATGATAGCCGTGCAGCACACAAAAATCGAGAGTATGTCACGGCCGTCTCATGATACGGTGGGTACACACTGAGCAAACGAACGACTAACGAACGCGAAGCATTTACGTGACAGCTATTTGTTAGAATGAGATACATAACCGTTCGTTGGTTTGTGTACCCACCAATAGACGTGCTGTCTCGCCCTATCTCATGGGTTAGTAACAATCTTGAAGTCCGCTTCGCAAGACCGTTTGAATGCAGCAATTTTCGCTTTCTTACTGTTAACTGGCCACACTGAATGAAATTCTAGTTACAAAACACCGGTTTAAAAAAAAACAGTGTAAATATTAATACAATATTCTTTAGTACATATTTTTTACTTTTCGTTTAAATTAATTTGAATGAAATTTGTGAGAAAAAAATACTTGGCAGATCATGCCAATTCCATGGTCCAAATTGTGATTTTCATGCAGTTTTGGAACGTGGTTGGAACATGCATCCAGACGAAAGCAATTAAGTAGTGCTTCTGATGAATCTGGGCTGACAAATCATTTAATGTTTATGCCCCATCAGAAAACACGGAGTCCGGCGAAACCAAGGTCACTCCGTAGGTACTATAGTATGGACGTTTATGCCGCGTTTATACGCTTGCGATGGCTTGGCGCGTGAGCAGGACGCAGCTATGTAAACGAATGAGATCGAATTATAGCCCTCTCCCTCTAACGCATAGCTGCGTCCTGCTCACGCGCCAAGCCATCGCAAGCGTATAAACGCGGCATTAGGTATTTAAAATAATGTAAACAAACAAAACCACGTGACTTGGTCATTCGACCAATATGATGATACCATAGATACAAAAGGTTGCTATTCACAGCAATCTTATTCTCTTCTCTATTTGACGTTCAGACCATAGATTGATCTTCCTCGTCCGTCCGCGCTCGGTCGTTTAACGTAGGCAGAGGGCCTACCGCGAATCGATAACGAACTTCGTTCATGTATCTCCATCTCTGTCGCATCTACTAGTTCGAGCGACAGAGACGGAGATATTCGAACGAAGTTCGTTTTCACTTCGCGGTAGCCCCTCAGGTACTTGATATGCATGCTTTTCTTACGATAGCAACTATTCATTAAATCATTTCCATTTTTATGATATTTTATTTTCCCATTATTGCATTAGCATTTATAAAGGAGCAGTAGAATGGGTAAGGCATATAATACAATGGACGGATACCGTTTTGTACCCTTTCAGTGTATAGTTACTGTAGTTACCATTTGAATAAACAAACATTGTAGGAGACTTGGACGTATAGTATTTATAGAATAATAATAACAATACGAGTACGGTGGCGTCGTTGATCGGGTCGCCACCACAGATTACTAATATGTAGCTAGGTCGCCACCTCCCCTAACATATAATATATGTACCTATGGTCAAAATATGGTTGAGGGAGGCGATGGCTGAGATATGCGTCATACTCGTGATCGGGTGCTGTTTTTGGAGTCCGGACTATTCATGCTTGCAAGGGCATAGTACCTACCTACCTAATTACTTAAATACTAGTATTATTTTATTATTATCGTATTGACGAGAGAAATCATTCCGATCTTGACTCGTTTTATTGTTATTGACCCTGTACATCACTGACAATATTAGGTAGGTACCTACATTAATGATCCTTTTTAACCCCCGACGAAAAAGAGGGGTGTTATAAGTTTAACGTCTGTGTATGATGTCTGTAGTATCGTAGCTCCCAAACGGATGGACCGATTTGAATGCGGTTTTTTTGTGTCATAGATAATTTATCCCGAGTGTTCTTAGCCATGTTTCATCAAAATCTGTTCAGCCGTGTTTGAGATATTGGACTTTGAAATGAAAATGTCGGGGGTTTTTTCAACTTTTCTAAGTTGTAGTTATTTATTGTTTTGTTTGACGCTTAGAGGCCGTATACATCTCTACGAACATTAGTAATAATTATTAATTAAATTTGGACGCTTAGATACCTTATACATCTCTGGAATATTGAATTAATTTGATTAACTCCTTGTTAATGCACAGATCTTATTTCGAATGTACCTAATGGTCATATTTTGCAATTTTGTTTTGTTTTCATTAACTTCGTGATGTTTAGTTTGTTAACCGTTTATCGGTCCTTAATCTGCAATTATTATTGTGTAAGATTATTATTTTTTATTGTGAATTACCGTTTGACATGTAAAAGTGCCCTTGTGGCCTATTTGCAGAATAAATAATTGATTTTGATTTTGAATGAAAGTATTTATCGAACAGTACCTAACATTAAGTGAGGAATTCCATTAGTCATCTGTGGTCTTCATCATCAATTCCACGAGTTGTAATAGAAAATACCAAAATCTGTCTGTGCCTAATATAATAGACATGACGACTCATGTTCAAATTGATAACGTAGTGATGCTAAATGGATAGTAAACCACCAAATTATCGTAATAAATTATAAATTATAAAATATAATTAAAATCGTAAAAAATTATGAACCTTGAAAGTTAAGAAAAAATATGCATTTTTTTTATTGTCCAAGAGTAAATTTAAACTAACCAAAAGAATCCTTACGCTTTTATAGAAATAAAATTGTGTGACATCTATGTACTTAAACGCAGTATTTCGCGACCGCAACAACAATTTACCTGATTTTCCATACAACGATACATGTAGGTACTAACAAATATTATTGTGACGTCATAATTAACTGAGGTCAATCTTTGTCTCAATTTTTGGGTATTTATGTTCTTTCATTGTAGTTACTCCCATACAAACATTTGTTCCTCTCCAAAAACTGGTTCGAATGACATCATAAAAAAATCTTAGTCATCATCCCTATTGAGGAGTTCCCTCAATGCCTCATCCCAACATCCAACTGAATTTTTGAAAAAAATGGGATCCACCTGGAAGAATAATACTTCAGTACAAACAAAAAAAACTTTACGAATCGGCTTCATGACAAAGTTCTGAGGTAACAAACATTGAAAAAAAAATACAACCGAAATGAGAACATCCTTTTTTTGAAGTCGGTTAAAAAGAGAGTTGATGTTAGGTCGTAACGTAAGTAGATGGAGGGCTTACTTTGAGCTACACCGACAAGAGCTTAGCTCTCAAATAGGAAGAAGAGTAAACAGATTGATATGTACAGTCAGCTTCAAAAGTGCACAATCGAAGACGTCAGAAGCAGTTATTCCCTTTTAATAAAGACTTTTGACGTCTTCGTTTGCTCAGTTACTTTTGATGCTCACTGTACTCACAAATAAAAAACTTTGAACACAATCGGCCATCATGGCCCATCATAGAGGCGAAAGATACCTCCATCGCACTCCAACGCATAACTGCGTCCCTGTCCCGCGCCACGATGGTGTAGCCTGTAGCCAACTTAAAATTCGAAACATCAACCACACTAAAACACCGAGATAGTGTTGCCACCGTTCTATTTCCTTATCAAATCTGTCATTATAATATGTTAATTTCCTAATTACGTATTACCATTTATAAGGCTTTCGTTGTATATAATCGGTGGATTGTTAGCCTGTGGTCACTCGAGATACATCAGTGTTTCGAGAGGGTCGAGTCATCAGTATATCCAAAATGGTGTTCAAACTTTTGATAGTCATGCTGGCTTTGCTGTAAGTAAACTCCTTATAAATACTTGCTTAAGGACTGCTTTCCTTTTTTCTTAAAGGCTGTCAGTCTTTCAAGTGTATACAGAGAGGTCGCAATTCGTAGCAGGAATATGGTTGAAAAAATACCGGCTCTAAGGATCGCAGGTTCGAGTCCTGTCGTGAAGATGGTTTATTTTTCCATTATATTATTTCTCTGTGTATCATATCGTTTCTTATAAATACTTATAATCACTATAAGGTAAACGTCTCAACGCTCCACACCTAGGTTCCGAATAGTTGACACATTCACCTCCATTTTTACAAGCTTTTATATTATTATTTTTTTACTTGCCCTGTTAGTATGGGACAAATCTGGTAAGTTAAATTTGATCCACTTCCCGATTTCCGATTGAGCTGAAATTTTGTACGAATATGCAAATCGCGTGACAATGCAATATTATGATGACGTGGAACTGATCTGATGATGGAGCTGGAAGGTGGCCATAGGTACTCCGTGTTAGTATGGGACAAATCTTGCAAGTTTAGCCCACTTCCCGGTGACCGATTGAGCTGAAATTTTGCACGATTATGCAAATCGCGTGACAATGCAATATTATGATGACGTAGAGCTGATCTGATGATGGAGCTGGAAGGTGGCCATATGAACTCCGTGTATGTATGGGACAAATCTTGCAAGTTAAATTTAGCCCACTTCCCGGTGACCGATTGAGCTGAAATTTTGCACGATTATGCAAATCGCGTGACAATGCAATATTATGATGACGTAGAGCTGATCTGATGATGGAGCTGGAAGGTGGCCATATGAACTCCGTGTATGTATGGGACAAATCTTGCAAGTTAAATTTAGCCCACTTCCCGGTGACCGATTGAGCTGAAATTTTGCACGATTATGCAAATCGCGTGACAATGCAATATTATGATGACGTGGAACTGATCTGATGATGGAGCTGGAAGGTGGCCATTGGAACTCCTTGTTAGTATGGGGCAAATCTTGGAAGTTAAATTTGATCCACTTCCCTCGACGATTGAGCTGAAATTTTGGGTAAGTATAAATATAGTTTGGATGACAATTCAATATTATGGTACCATCGAGCTGATCTGATGATGGAGACAGAAGGTGGCCATGGGAATTAAGTAGGTACTTAACCGACATAACCCCGTTGAGTTTGGGCAGGTCAAAATCGTCTCAATGAGTAGTTGACCATGGTATACAGAAAAGTACAGTCGGCAATAAAAGCTTGACCAAAAATTAATTTTTTGACAGAAACTTATTTTGACATAGGTAAGAATAAAAGTGTCAAGTATTAGGCCAGTGTCGCGCACTGGGACGTTTACCTTACTTCGGTAATTGACCAATAGGGTAGAGGTATTTGCTTGTTAATCAAATAAATAACATTTTAAGAAACCTTAGAATCGCTCTGTTCAAATAAAAGGTTGTAACTTACGGAAATTCAAAGTAGCGACGACAAAGTTTTCTATGGTGAATCGGAGTGTTTTGCAAAATCTTTAAAATAGCAAACACATGGTAACCAAGGGGCTGTTCATAAATTACGTCATCGTTTTTTGACGAATTTTGACCCCCCATCGAGCTGATCTGATGATGGAGACAGAAGGTTGCCATGGGAATTCAGTACTTAACTGACGTAACCCCGTTGCGTTTGAGCTCGTTAGAATCGTCTCAATGAGTAGTTGATGATGTTATACAGAAAAGTACAGTCGGCAATAAAAGCTTGTACCAAAACAGAACAAAAAAGTGCTTCACTGGAAAGTTAAGAATCGGCTCCCTATTCCCTCTAATTTCAATTCCCGCCTCGCCTCATCTCTTTTCGCCCCTTCGGTGGAAAATCAGCTTTGCAACACGCCTTATAGGGAGGCGTGTTGGCTAGAGTGATAGGTCGCGTAGGTATTCCTGAATGTCGCAGGTTCACATCCCCTTTTTTAAAAAAATATTTAAAAAATAAACAGCCATTTACAGATCTTGCAGAAATGGACAGAAATTAGGGCTTTAGGTTCCTATATTTCGATTGTTAGCAGACACGGTACATATTGCTTAGGTATTACAAAAATTGGTCATTCACAGCAATAGAATAAACCATAGAACGCTAGCTCCTTAAAAATGTCTACCCAATATATGTTTTCGTGCTTAAAACCCGGTATGCACATGTTCAAACGAAACCGCTGCCTAGCATCGTTTTGAAACCGCCGCCAACCCCGCATAATGGCAGTGGCACCTATTCTGTGGGGCCATTTTTCGGCGCTACTTAGAATTCCATGGTTTTTTTCGTTCGCTGGTCATTTATTAAAAAAAAAAATTGTTGTCGATTTTTTGTTTGCGCTGAATGACAGAAACATCCAATCCTTTCCCTACTGACTCCCGACGTCAGGAGCCCAGCAGTGGGTCGTATACAGACTGATAAGGAAGATGATGACCTTTTTCAGAGTTCTAGACACCAGCACTCAGAAGTTGAACGATTTTATGAATCGCCAAGGAAAGCGTGATGATAACTTTCTGGAGGTTGAAATTTTGCAGCAGTGTCGTTCATGCGGGCATAAAACAACCAATACTCCCACCAGAAAAGCGTCGACTGTTAAAACAGTGGACGTTGACACCCCAAAAATGAAGAGGGTTTGGGCCGAACTGGGTCTCATGGTAAGTCTCTCTTCCAAAGGCACAAAATTTGAGGTTGATGTTGAAATCTATGAAACTACTCAAAACCTGCTTGAAAAATTTGTTTCATAAACGTAAACCAACCTCAACGTTATAGTGCGTTTTTTTTTGGATTAGAAATACGGTAAACAAAGAAGCAATCATCGTCAACCTTTTCTGCTTGGGATAAATATAGATAATAGTGTGTTCAAAGTTCAAACACACGGTTTGTTACACGGAAATACATCCTGCTGCAAAGTTCACACACCAACTTGTAAATTTTGACCACCATACGCTTCTCATTTGTTGTTAATGGACTCTGTTTCTGTCTCTTTGCTTTTGGTGAAGACAAAACGTTCGGGGGAGAACGAGTCGGTCTTTTTTGCTAGCCTCTTGGGCCTGCCTTTGTACGTCGAGTTGACTTCCGATTTTTAGATTTTTACTGGAATAAAAAATATTCATACTCTATTTGTATAGTTAAAATTATTTAAACTAAGCTCATGAATGGCCATTGTCCTGAGCTCATGAATAGCCTTTGTTTGCGGCAGAAGACCACTGACTTCTTATATTCAGAACAATAGCATTCAAGTCTAACAATACGACTGTGGTCGGACGCGTGCCATTTTTTGCAAGAAAAAGGTTAGCGCCACATAAAATGTGCATTGTATTTGCAAGTGTCGACCGCAAACAAAGGCTATTCATGAGCTCAGGACAATGGCCATTCATGAGCTTAGTTTAAATAATTTTAACTATATATAGGTACCCTAACGGTGAGTAAAATTATAAGTCCAAGTTAACAACAAACTATTTAATGATTGCTAAAAATCATCTTAATCTGTTCTGCTGTTTTAGACAATATACAGTCGGCAATAAAAACTTGTAAAAGAAAAATGAAATATTGTGTGATATTAAGTAGGTTGTGAAATATATGGTTGTGAAACGTTTCGGATGCAGAAAAATAGATAATGGGGGCCTATTAGAATTTCATTCATTATTGGAGGTACAAAGCGACCTTCGTTTGTTTCTAATATCATTTCGTGACGCAACATCATGGCACTCAGCCATTAAAAAAGGTTGTTTTGTTATTTAATTTTTTGTTTGAGAAAAGCACTGTACCACTATACCTAGGCGTGAAAAGGATTTGCCGGTCTATATCTACTTGGCCAGCAATTCCTATTTTCCCGGCCTCTGCAGTAATGTAGGCACTTAATATTATCTGTTCCCTTTTGTTTCAGAATCTTCTACAAGATCTACCACACGAGGAAATATCAGAATCTGTGATATTTGTGCCCGAAGAATTCGAATACGACCAGAAAACTGAATAATATGAAAGTTATGAATGTTAATGATGATAGATACTCAAACTAAAAATCGTGACTTACGCTAGTAAATTGATTAAAGGTAAAATTGTAATTAGTGGGTTATTAGGAGTATACAAATCTACTTTCATATGGCCAATAGGGTCTGGCTTACTCATACAGTGTGAATCCTAAGTAGTGAACAGTAATATGTGTTTCTTACTATTTAACTTTGGTTTAAACATGTGGACGTGACAACAGGCAAAAAATATAGAAACGTTTTTAGTAAATTAATTAATAAAAAAAATGATTTTAATTTACTGAGGTCACCCTAATAGATAGGGTGACCTTAATAAGGTTGGTGTTTTTGCTATTATACATTATTATAAATTAAGTTTAATTGTTTGCTTCTAGAGTTAATGCATTTCAATATTTTAGCCTTAAAATACTGCGATAGAAACAAAAATGAATGTTGACAACTTATGTTTCATCCTGTACCTATATAATATCTGTATGACCCTAATAAATTAATGAATCTTATTTATTCATTCCTGCATGATAGTTTGATTAAATGATACCTAATCAAATACACATGTGTTTTTGTTGGTATCCTGGCGTAACACAAGGTGGAAAGTGTGTGTACTAAATATATGGAAACTGGAAACATTGAATTTTCGGATAAATTCATTTTATTCTGTAACCTATTATAATGCCGTGAAGCATTTCCAGGATCAGTAACCACGTTTTCGATATCTTGTATAGTTTAAAAATAATTTAGTGCGATCACTTATCGCTTCCAGCCTGTATATTGACATGCCATTATATTATTAAAAAATATGGTATGGATGGATTAGTAGGTATAAATCCAAAACACTGCCGCTATTAATTGTATCACCAACACAGTTAAATGACCATCCATGCACTTAATACTGTTTGTAATAAGGTTCAATATAAATACAGAATGGTCAGTAAACCGTGTTGGCGTTTGTACGATGGATCACACGCATAAATTATGTTAATTTGGTAATAAAACCACTTAAATATGTCTCAATATTTATTAAGAAGACATTATTTTGAACATAAATCTACATTAATGAGCTATACTGATTAAATACAATATTATTTTGTACGGTTATGCCTCTTTTAAATCCACTTCAGCCCCCCAAAGTCAACCTGTCGATGTTGTTCTTATTGTTTCTTAGAAGATCTGAAAGAAAAACAAACGATAAAATTTAATTTAAACAGGGCGGAATTTCTAATATTTTCACTGTTGAAACTTTCAAATACCATATTGCAGATTTAAAGTTGGGGAAAATTGTTGGAGGGATCAGGTGTCAAAGCGGACCCCGGGGTCCTTTAGAGAACAACCGGGAATAACGCTAGGATGATGATAGGTTAGGAAAAAAAGGCGGGCGTAAAATAGACCGCGGGTCATTCCTGGATGAGACTAGCGTGGGACCGGGATGTCATACCCTATCTTATCTTATCTATCTAGTTGAGGCCCTTTCGGATTCACTTCGACTCAATGGGATCTTTTGTGCATTTGCCCTCTCCTTTATGCCTACTCCCAAGCTCGCTCCAACATTTCCACGAAACGGATGATGCAGCTCAGCGGAAGCACCTTGAATTCCTTTGGCTGCGGATAGCCGTTACCATTATTTGTCTGGCAAGGGCATGACATTCACACAATAAGTGTTACATAGTCTCATCCTCCTCGCCACACATTCTACAGTCTAAACTATCCGATAGTCCGTCTGATCTTGGCCAAGAGATCCTTGACCCCGAAGTGACCTGTGAACACCCCAGATATGATTCTGAGTTGCTTCCTACTGGATTTCCAGAGTTTGTTAGTCCAGCCCGAGTCCACTCCTTCTACGAAGAGCTTAGAGTGCCTTAAGCCCGTCTCATTCTTCCACTCGTGTTGGTGTTTGGTTTTGGCGTTGGCTTTAAAGGCCGAAATTATGATTCCCTGCGATAGTCCCACATATGGTTCAGGACCTACAATAGTTATTTGTGTCACAAGGGTGCTCCCTTGTGACACAAATAACTATTGTAGGTATAAATAGTATATTTACGGCGAGGGCGGTGTATTGAATCCTGAACGTAGCAAGGGATCCTACAATAGAATCCTGAGCGTAGCGAGGAAAATTATTTTCGTCTCGGGCGTAAACACTTGTATCCCTCATACAAGTGTTTACGCCCGAGACGAAAATAATTTTGCTACCGAGTGACACATACTATTTTTCACATCGACTATGAGGAAATTTAAAAAAAGCTATTGTTTAAATATATCTAATTTATCTTAATTTTTATTACTAATTTTTAAATATTACGATATGTTTATAAATTTTTATACAACATTGTTATAGTTAAAACTTGAAATATGTTCGTTTTGAATCGACTACGATGAAATTACAATCGATTATTTTATTAACATCTGTGTTCAATTGGCACATTGCGTACAAATGTTCCAATGCCAATGTATAAATTAAAAAAGTAGCTTGAACAGAAAAGTAGCGTTTTGGTCCCTCTCGTCGTGGAGCAAAACTTACTTTTCCGAATGAAAGTTGTGGAAAGTAATTTGTAGACCCCTTTTTGCAAGCTCATCCGGTCTTCCGTTGCCAATGAAGCCCTATATACCCTAAAATAGGCTTATGCTCATCAGTGGGCGATTACATTTTGATAATTATGATAACGTTAGGGTATAAGATAACAGCTAAACCTTCTAGGAAAGAGGAAGTGAACATGGGTAGAACTTTTAAATAAACATCACAGCAATAAAAAGCTCCTTTGGCACATACGAATTGAATGCATGCAATAGGTCCTATACAGCGTGTATATTTGATATAACCGCAAACTTTAGGGGGTCTTAGTATAGGCACTAATAAATATATTTATCGTAAAATTATTTTAAAAAAGCGAACTTTTTTTTTTCATATAAAATAATTCAGCACGCAGTGGATCACTACGTCACAATAAATCGTCACATGTCACCCGATTCTTTCATGTGTCATCAGGTCACAGTGTACGCAATACATTGCCGTTCGATACAATTTCAAAAATTAATTACTCTTTGGTAGTTAAGACTAACTTCATTTTTTCTTGCAATATCGGTTCATAGCCCTAACACGTACCTCTCTGGTTACCATTTGAGGCTATATAAAATATACACACTGTATAGTCACGAACATTGATAACGTAGTGTCGCTAAACGGATAGGAAACCATCAAATTATCGCTATCCATACTTAATATTATAAATGCGAAAGTGTGTTTGTCAGTCTCTTACCTCTTTACGCTGAACCGATTTGGTATAGAGCTTGAGTCCCGGGCCCTTGCCCATAGGATAGATTTTGAAACAGCAAATTACAATACAATACAATATTCTTTATTGCACACCTCACACAAACAAAGCAGTTAGAATTTACTTAATTTTTCCATACAACGATTAGTACAAATAGCAAACTGTGACGTCATACTTCTATTTCAATTAGCATGAATCGTTTCGGCTACCCCTGCCGCCAGCAAGGTCCGTCTTTGACTATTGTTTTGGCTATTTATGTTCTTTATTCGTATTTGTAAAACTGGTTCGAATGGCAACGTATAAAATCTTAGCAGGCCTGGCCTATTGATTTATTAATGCACCCCTAGCAAATGTAGAGAGAAAATGTTTTTTAGAATTATTGGATGGTAGCCTAGCCCATCACCATGTAACAGAGTTTTTAAGAATAAGTTTGGCCTAGCCAGCCACATCAGAGCTCACAATAGGGCAAATCCGTAATTGCTAGGGTCACCGTCATCGAAGTCGATGAGGAGGACTATATATACAGGGTGACATTTTAATAGTGTCCAAATTCAAGTATAAGATTCTTCAGCAAAAAAACCTTACCGCGCGGGCACCTCAGCGGGTAGTAAGGTTTACGCACGGCACGCCTCCCCTCCCTCGACCCCGCCCCGCTCCGCCCGGTACTGAATGCCCAGTAACGCTGTACGGATATTCGGCTGTCGGATAGCCCCATAGTGGCGCCTATCCACTAGCCAGCTATGACTAGACGATACAGCCTTCGGGCTTCGGCAAGAACCAGGTCCAAAAAAAAAAAAAAAAGGCTGTACGGATAATTCTTTTGGGATACACAATTTATAATTTAAAAAATACCTACCAGGTTTTTTTCAAAAATGGAGTCTATTAGTGATACCAAATGCCTACAATTTTTTTTGACACTGATTAAAATGTCACCCATAACACAGTTTATGAGACAACGAGTCTTATTTATTAAGTTAATAAAATAATAAATCAACCTAAGTACATACGTTCCACTGGGCCAGTGCGGGTTGGGCTCTTCGCATACACCTTATAACTTATTATTAACTTACAATCTATTTTTTATTTACCTGAATTTGGGGGAGAATCTTCGCCTCCTAGCCTCGTTGTTTTCGACTTTTTGTTCCTCTTGCGTCAGCTCCTGTTCACAACACATTTGTATACAGGGTAACTGTTTGTACATCCATACTAATATTATAAATGGGAAAGTGTATGTGTGTGTTTGTTTGTTTGTGTGTTTGTTTGTTTGTGTGTTTGTTTGTTTGTTTGTGTGTTTGTCCGTCTTTCACGGCAAAACGGAGCGACGAATTGACGTGATTTTTTGAGTGGAGATAGTTGAAGGGATGGAGAGTGACTTAAGATAGTTTTTATCCCCGAAACCACCCCCTAAGGGGGTATAAACGAGATATAAACGAGTTCCACGCGGACGGAGTCGCGGGCAGAAGCTAGTCATATATAACTACAACTTAGAAATGTTGAAAAACCCCCGACATTTTCATTTCAAAGTCCAATATCTCAAAAACGGCTGGACAACTTTCATGAAACATGGCTTAGAACACTCTGAATAAAATTATCTATGACACAAGAAAAACCGTATTAAAATCGGTCAATCCGTTAGGGAGCTACGGTACCACAGACAGGTACACAGACAGACATGTTAAACTTATATCAACCCCCTTTTTGCGTCGGGGGTTAAAAAAACCAGCCGCATATATATCTGCCGGGAACCGTAGCTATGTATGCTTTGTTTTTATTACTACAGAATGACAACAAAAGATCAATCGACTTTTTTGTCTTGGATGGCAATCTCACGACTCTTCCTCATTATGATATTAGTGCAGAAAGTATAGATATAGAAAATTCTATCGAAGAACCAGTAATTATTTTACCTGGACAACAGCTCCTGATCTGACGAGCTCATCAGCCTGGGGGGGCCCATACTCCCTGAAGCCAGGGGGTCCGTATTCCAGGAAACCTTCGGGAGATTGCTCCACGGAACTGTAAGGAATATTACTGTGTCAACTCGACCAAGCAAGAATTGAGTAGGTAACTAGGTATATTCCACTTATTCAGTACATTCTGACGTGACATCAGTAAATGATTTCGGTAGGTGTACTTATACTTGAAAAATTACTAAACACGAATTCGTTCATAAAATTTATAATAAAATCAGCCCAGGCACGGGCCTCTCATTTAAATAGTCCGCGTAGTCCGATTAGTCAGTAGGACCAACAGGAAAAAAAAGTTCACGTGGTCCTACCAGTAGGACGAAGCGGTGGGACCACGTGGCCGGAGGGCATTTTTCATTCACCGAAAAGCTAACAGACGGAACTTATATACGGAATATCATTCAATATTTAATGATATTCCATATATAACTTCTGTCCGATAAATACATTAGGTACGAGCCAGGATTGGAACCCACAACCGCCGTTTGATATCCGGATGCCTGAACCACTAGGCTACCGTACCCGTAGTCTGATTTTATTAAACTTACCCTAAAACCTGAACAGACTTGACATCAATGGCTTCCTCGTGGGTTTGGATCTGAAAACACAATATATTTTTTACTTAAAATACGCAGCAAAATCAGCAATTCCACAATTAAAGGGAAAGAAAGGGATGTTCCTGTCCCATAGGTGGTCCTAAAAGTCGAAAGTATTAAGGTGTGATTAATTTTCATTTATATTTCCACGCAATTCAAAAATTCGTGTGCTAAAAGGTCATGGCAAATTTCGAGGAATGAGTGCGTACGTCTCAGAAAAGCTGTGGTGACCATTTGCCTCATCTGATACCCCATACTCCCCCAATAATCTGTTCTGTACTTTGTCTACATCTACACTATCTACACTAATATTATACTTAAAGCGGAAAGATTTAATTGTTTGTTTGTATTGAATAGGCTCCGAAACTACTGGACCGATTTCAAAAAATATTTTACCATTAGAAGCTGACATTATCCCTGATGAACATAGGCTACTTTTTACCGCGGGAAAATGATTCATACGCCTTCTTCCCGTGCCGGGAAAACGGGTAATCCGTGCGAAGCCGGGCCGGGCAGCTAGTGATACAATAAAAAACCTTTATTGCAATTCAAATCCTGCGTGACTTTTGGAATAACCTTCTAGTTATGCTCGTTCACCCCATTAACCTCACCTGCTGAGCTTTAATTTCCTTTTCCAAATTGGTGAGCGCCTCAACAACATTCTCTACTCCTTCAACAGTTCTGACCTCAGCTTGACTAATCTCTTGTACTTGACTAACTTGCTCGACCTGTGTGGATTCAACGTTACTGTCTACAACTACTTCGGGAGCTACTGCTTTAACTTCAGCGATTTCAGCAGTAGTTGCTTCTACTTTTTCTGTAGTTGCTTCTGCTTTTTCCGTAGTTGCTTCTTGGGTTTCAATGGCTTGAATGTCAATAGCCCTCCCTTGTGGGAGACCTTGCGCTTCAGTAGTTATTTCTTCAATAACTCCTGTTACGGCTTCGGTGGCTTTTTCTTCTGTAGTTACTGTAACATTATTGTTTACTGATGACAATTTTCACTTCGTTACGATCAAACTCAATTGGAAGTTTATCAGATATGTTATTCCTAACTTTTAAATACATTTTCTTCTTACAGGGGCCTTACCACGATCTGTTAACGCGATTCATTTTAGGACCTAAACTGAATCGAAAGCTGTCAGTTACATAGAAAAACTGTCACAAAATGACAGATCAAACCTAAATTGAATTGCAATGGGACGTTGTGGTAACCCCCCTGCTGTCAATGTTTGACACCTTAATTCTTAACAGTTGACACATATTATCTGTGTTTATTGTTATGAATTAAGATTGAAAGTGATAAGCTTCTTAGGCCAGTGAGTCTAAATATTTGCAACAAAAAAATTCAAGTCTTGTTAAGTATAAGTTCGGTCATACACAACCAAAAAGAAAGTCGTCTTTCTTGTGGTCAATAGTTAAGGGTATATACATGTAATATGTATTGATTGCATAGATATAGCGGGCGTAGCATGTTTGTCATTTTATCACTTATCGTTGTGGATAAGACATCCGTAACTCTCGCACTCGCATACTTGTCAGAACGTAACGGATGTCTTATTCACAGCGATAAGTGATAAAATACCAACCACGATACGCCCGTATGAGAGACGCAAACCTGAATCTCCGCCCCAGTATCCCCCACTTTGTATCTTACCTTCAACAGCGTTCTCAGCCTCAGTAACTTCGGCCACTTCCTCGATCGCTCGCACCTCGCTCACTTCTTTAACCTCTCCATTGACCTCAGTAAATTTAGCTTCAATGACTACAAAGGCTTGCTCTGTAACTGCATCTGGCAGGGATTGAAGGGTCAGGTCTTGGGAGACCTCGACTACTTTAGGAGGTCCATATTCACGGAGGGCATCAGATCCTGATGCCTCAGATTCGCTGAGAATTGTGTCTTTAAGAGGGTTTTCTGCTGGTTTCTGTAAATATCATTTAGTTATTAATAATTTGATTGTTTTGTTGTTATTAAAGAGCTCTGTTTTCTCACAAGGCAATACATTTTAACGAAAGTTTTCATAGAGGAAATTGGACTTCTAAATGCGTCGAAAATTGATTGAAGACCTCGCTGATGTTGCTGAAAATTAAGGAAACTTCTTAGTTAACTTAACTTTCACCTATATATTTGTTTATAGTTTGCGTCCTTTCTGCCTGGCTGGACCCTTTCAGAATACTCTACCAGGGCTCTACCAGGCAGGCATGTATCCGTGTATGTCGCCAAACTGGTACAGAAAGAGATAATTTTAAGTAGAACTCCATTGCGTTTCAGACATTATCCAGCCGGCAACCAGATTGCGGCCCAGATCTCGTTAAAACGACGCGAGCGCGTTAAAACATGAGAGACTTTTTAACCTGAGACAGAAACGGTTGCTGGTCGTACCTGAACTTCCGAGGGCAAGTAGAAGGCAGGTCCCTGAGGTTTCCAACCGCTTGGAAGGTAAGGTCCGGATCCTGAGCTGGATGCAGACGTCACTGCGAAGATTACGAGAGCAAGGACCTGGGGAAGATTAACATGATTCTGTCAAATTATAACACAATACAGAAACTTATTGCGCACCTTTTATAAAAAAGATGGTACGAGAGAATGAACTACGATCTTATTGCTAAGGAGCGATCTATTGAAAACAACCTTTTGGTATTGGAAGAACGCCAATTTATAAGTAGGTGTCACTCTCAATAAATTTGTAGTTATTTGGTCTAATTGATTAACTTTACTGTTCAATCACTGATCGACATATATAGATTAGTTTGTGCAGGTAGCTGATTCTACATATTAAAATAAGTAAATTAGACCAAATGATTATCTCTAGAGCATCATTCTGAATTACTTTACAGGGAAAATTAAGTTATTGTCGCACACTCAAACTATCTGCTGAGTTATAGATGTAGGTACCACATTTTATCGTCACAAAGATAGAACACTTGCAATAATTGAACGAAATGATTTGGAGTGGCTAATCCCGAGGAATTTTAGTAATTATAAATGGCTATTGTTAGAAGAATTATCACTTGTATTTAGCCTCAATATACCTTCATGTTGTTATTGCTTCAAGAGCTGAGATCAAGGAACACCGAATGATGTCTCCTCAACAAACCGTCCCATTTTATACCGATCTTCACTTTACTTACCAAAAAAACCACAAGGCCTTACACTGCAAATATTTGAAAATATTTAATTAGTGATCGGTCTGATTATGCAATTTTATTCATGCGAAAAATCGTTCTAAATCCGCCAACATAAAATGATCTATAACTTTGAAGAGTCAGCAAGGCGCTTGGGTGTCTACGTATTTTGGAGATTTTAAGCGCTTGGAGATGCTACCAATTCTTCTTGAACTATAAATCCATATATTATACATACTTTTGAGTCCTTACTTAATTTTGTAGGTTTCATTTACTAGAATAACTTGACTATTCTATCTTGAGCCCCGCTGTGTATGGCGTGGGTATGTACTGGGGGATTTGTGTGTTTTAGTGTATTACCATGTATAGTTTGCTATACCAAGGCCAAATCATAATCAATTTCCGATTAAACTAGTGTTTGTTTTCAATAATTTTTGGACGCACCTAATTGTCTAGACGAAAAATCAATCGACTCATAATTTTTGGGGAAATATGTCGTCTTTCGTTTCGACTTAGTCACATCTTAATTCGAGTAACTTCGTTGTACATTTGAAGTGTTGCGTGCCTCAAAAGGGAACCAAGGAACCCTCCATACATACAAACGTAGCTTGGTTCTCATTTTAAAACCACATGCTAGAAAATTATGTAAACTTTGAATACACAATGGGATCAGCCATATCTAGGTTGAAAACCAGTTACTGTTGCTAAAATTAAAGTACTTACCTAGCGTACAAAAAAAATGTGTGATTAGCAAGAAAGAAAGAATTCATTTATGGTAGTAAGATTAATTGAACCACTTTTGCATCTTCATCAGCTACAACAAATACGAGTAGATACGGGTGAATTTTTTAACTATATTTTTGCATCATTTCGGTGGCTTAATATTCTTTTTTTTTATATTGCCCAAAATAATTACGACTACGTGGGTTCCCGGACCAGTCCCAAAAGATCAGCCCAATATCTCGCAAACGAATCATTAATTTGAAAATGATATTAAAATTTAAAAACATATTCGCGCTTCCGAGCACGCACTTCTATCTGGCTCACGCTTATGCCCAGTGAGAGGGAGAGAAGACCATGAACCTACGGCGCCCTAATCCTGTGATATCATGTGGAATATCGTCAAATAGGTATTTCAAAATCATTATTAGGTATATAGTATACCTAAAGGCTATATAAACAGCAGTTCGGTTTATTGAAAAATCTTTTTTCATTCTTAATCTTATTAAACTGTCATTATACTCATTATCAATACTATTTCGCAATTTTAAAAATGCAAGTGTGTCTCTCTGTGTGTCTGTTCTTCGAGGGTTTTTGAAAGGGTTTTTCGTAAAGCTTTGCTTACCAAAGCCGATGCTCTTCAAAACCCATTCATTTGGCTATTAAAGCGCTCCAATACGGTATCCCCTTCAAAGGGTTTTTGAAAGGGTTTGCTTACCAAAGCCGATGCTCCTCAATACCCATTCATTTGGCTATTAAAACACAATGAAAGGGTATCCAACACGAGGAAGCGCTTCAACCCTTTAAAATGCGCTTAAAAAAGCCTTTCGGAAGGGTTTTTCTATTAGTAGAGGTAGCGCCCCGTAAGGGAAACCCCTTCATACGGCTAAGTTAAATGAATGAGTTTTCAATCAATAAAGCACAGCAAGTGATTTGTGCTATTAAACCAACGACTAACCCGTTCAAAGGCTTTTTTCTGGGATGGGGTGGGCGGGTCCCTGGTCTGTCGGTCTATCTGTTACCTCTTACACGCTTAAACCGCTGAACCGATTTAAATACATTTTGTATGCAGATGGTTTGAGTCCCGGGGACGCTTAGGGGATTTCCGGGATAAAAACTACTACTATGTAAGGACGTAGGATAGTTTTTATCCCTGAAATCATCCCGTAAGAGGGTGAAATGGGGGGTGAAAATTTGTATGGAGTTACGGTATATACGAGCTCTATAAGGCAGAAGCTAAGTCTCGTATAAAGGTGACATCACGGGGTGACATTGAAATCCATGTGACGGAGATACATCAACAATTGATAAAAAAATGTCCTTTTCTTAAATTATTAGGCATAAATCCGTTGGTATTTGAAGTAGGTAAAGAACGTCGGTATTTTTAGCAGAACAACAAAATCCCGAATATCCATAGCGAACGACAAAACGAATATCTCTTTTGATTTTGACGCAATGCTAAGGCCTGAATCACACTGACGCGGCCCCTGCGTTGGCGCTCAAGCTCGCTTGAAGCTTATAGCATTGTCCTGAATCTAAACTAGAAATATATAGAAATGGACCATATTACCGAGCAAAAGAAATATATAATAAAATTCCCAACCAGATAAAAGATGTACCAACTGACACATCCTTCATACACAGTCTAAAAACTTAACTTATAGATAATTGTTAGTATTCCGTAGCTGAATTTATGGAAGACACAAGTTTATAATGTGTTTGCCGTATTTTTAGGGTTCCGTACCTCAAAAGGAAAAAACGGAACCCTTATAGGATCACTTTGTTGTCCGTCTGTCTGTCTGTCTGTCTATCTGTCTGTCTGTCAAGACCATTTTTCTCAGGAACTCTTGGAGGTATCAAGCTGAAATTTATATCGAATACTCAGGTCTATTGTCCCTTGGAGCTGTGAAAAAATCAAACTTAAAAGCCAACGCAATCAAAAGATACAGTCGTTTATGCTACAAAAATTGAGTTTTTCGACACTCGCAAAACCTACGGGGTACTTCCCGTGAACTCAGAAACTTGAAATTTGGCACGAAGCAACTTCATATATCACAGACAAAGGAAAAATTAAGAAAAGTAGACATTTTTAGTAAAATCATAAAAAAAAATGATTTTCAATTTTTTTAACTTATTCCTTTTTCCTCGTAAACGTGTTGAGATTTTAAATTGAAATTCATGTCAAATAAGTCATGTCTATAGGACCTTTCAGATGTAGCAAACCCAAACTTTTATGTCAACGCAATCAAAAGAAATAGCAAATTAAGTCGCATATTTTGAAATTGGGTACTCGCAAGAAACTCAAAACCTAAAGGGTACTTTCCGTGAACTCAGAAACTTGAAATTTGGCACGAAGCAACTTCATATAGCACAGACAAAGGAAAAATTAAGAAAAGTAGACATTTTTAGTAAAATCATACAAAAAAATGATTTTAAATTTTTTTAACTTATTCCTTTTTCCTCGTAAACGTGTTGAGATTTTAAATTGAAATTCATGTCAAATAAGTCATGTCTATAGGACCTTTCAGATGTAGCAAACCCAAACTTTTATCTCAACGCAATCAAAAGAAATAGCAAATTAAGTCGCATATTTTGAAATTGGGTACTCGCAAGAAACTCAAAACCTAAAGGGTACTTCCCGTTAACACAGAAACTTGAAACTTGGCACGAAGAAACTTCATATAGCACAGACAATGGAAAAATTACGAAAAGTATATATTTATAGTAAACTCATACAAATATATTTTTATAAATTTTAAACTCACTACCTTTTTCCTCGTAAACGCGTAGAGGTATTTAATTGAAATTCATATCAAATACTCAGGTCTATAATACCTTTCAGCTGTAGCAAAACGAAACTTTTATGTCCACGCAATCATAAGAAATAGCAATATAAGTCGCATAATTTAAAACAGGGATGTAGTAGAGACACTTTTAAACTTGATGGTTTTTATGAGGTGTGCAGAGTAGAAAGTCCAGCTATATCTAAAGCAAATCCAGGTTGGGGATCTATCGCTTATGTACGTCGCAATCTAAAGGATGCCATCCCAGATGCATCATGTACAAGATATTTTTTTTTAAATAACCCAGGTGCTGCAAGCGGCCATTGTGAATGCTTGCATTTTGAAATGTTTGATGTCAGGCAGAGTGATAACTGTATCTATATATATAATATCACCACAATGTCAAATTAATGTTGCAATTGAATGCATAAATGTAACAATATACGGCAGCAACCCCAAAGGGGCTATACCCCGTGTTCCCGTTTGATTGTTGTGGGAGACTTCAATATCGATTTTAGAATGAATCCCCAAAATGGAATTTCCACATATTTTTCATCCCTAAACATGTTTCCGTTAATAAGCACTAGCACTACACGAAATAGTACAACTATAGATAACGTTTTTTCAAACTTCAATTTTCAATGTGGTACTATTCATACCTTTTTCAGTCAACATTTTACAGGTCTGGTTAATTTTTTTCAATTTTAACAGTTAATTAGTATTTTGAACCGGATTTATAAAAAGATAGTGAGTAAAAACTTTGTAAATAAACCACTTTGATAAAAGAAGTTTTGCCAGGCTGCTGCAAATCTAGTGTAGGTATTTCAGGTATTTCAGTTTTATTATAAAACTAGCTGTACCTGTGACTTCGTTTGCAAGGTAATGTGGTGGGAGTTAACGCATTTCTTCTCCTGGACATAGGACACATGCAGTTCTCATTTAGCCTATCAAGTAAAACGTGGAATAAACCCATTTTAGTTGAAATGACGTTAAGATTCGTTCGTCTTTATCTGTCACTCTGATTTTTAAATTAGTAGGAAAAGGACAAATCTCGTTTTATTTAACATAGGTATTTTAAATTTTATGAATACCGGGGGAAAAGTTTAGTAGATGTTTGTGACAATAGATCCAACAGGTAGGACACAGGCTGCAGCATTAAATGTTTATTGATCTTCTTCTGTACATATTTTTAACACTTAATATTAAATAAATAAAGACGTGAAAATGATCTTGAGTCACTCCGATATATTTTTTTTCATACTTATTGCAATGTTTCAGATCACATTCTGCCAAATCTTATGTATGTTACCGCTATTGCCAACTTAATTAAATGTGTGTTGTGATTCATTATAAAAGTATTTTCCTGTATGTTGGCCAATTTCTGTGTCTCTATATTGGCTGCATGTCAACTTGAAGGCGCGTAGTACGAAGTTATAATACCGCCTTAATACAGACGCGGTTGATAATTAATGTTTATAAAAGGCCCGTTCTGTACTGATTGAATACATACGTTTATTGCTGATAAATATAAATACTGACAAATCAGCATGGCTTATCACAAGACGGCGCGCAAGCTCTCTCGATTTTTCTCGAACTATCCGTCACTCTCTTATTAGACAACTTAGAAAGAGACGTATAGTGCGAGAAAAATCGAGAGACCTCGCGCGCCGTCTTGTGATAGCCGTGCAGTATCGTATCGTGACAAAATACTCAGCGTGTAATCTTGCAGAAACTCAAATAAACTTCATGGCTGAACGCGATGAGCCGATGACAGTGCTAAATATTCCATGCCATAAAAAAAAGGAAGTCGGTCAGACTTTTTACGTTTGACGTTATTTTGTTGAAATTTGTTGAACCATTTGTTGAAATTACGCCTCAATACGAATTTAGCGCATATAAGTTTCCATATCGGAATCGATTATTTTTTTATGCTTTAGAATTTAATATGCGTATTGTGAAGGTCTATCACAACACCGGATCGAAATTATTAGGTACTGTTGGATAGTTAAGGCAAGGCCGCCATTTTAACGCCACTGACAGTTGACAGATATGGCGGCTACGATTTCAAGCAGAAGAAATGAATAATTTAATGAGATTCAAATGTTTCCGAAAATGTATTAACCATCGCAGTCGGATAAAAACTATCCTAAGTCCTAGCTAGAATAGTAATGTACTTGTAAAAAAAGTTTAAAGTATTTCCGTTCACGGGAAGCCGAGATCATTCGGGACACAAAAATGGTTAGTTTGATACTGGCTGATTCTTTTTTTAATTTAGAGATTTATTATAAGTGAGAGATAAATGATGTGGTTCTTAACTTTTTTATTTTTTTTTAGGATTACTAAATTGATAAAGAGACCTTGTTTAAATTTATAATCCCCCAGCTTCGCACATTGTAATGTTACAGATTCCATTTTCATTTATCATTTAGTAATAAACATACTACAACTTTTGCTTGTTATGGTTTGTACGGAACCCTCGGTGCGCGAGTCCGACTCGCACTTGGCCGGTTTTTTTTTTATAATATCAATAGGTAGGTACCTATCGATATTCTTCTCTTCTTCTTCAACTTAAGAGCTCTGCTCTTGTCGGTGGAGTAACCGCCATTCAGCTCTACGCTCTGCCACTGCTTTGAGCTCCTGGTGCGACACTACATTGACCTTCTCCTTGACCTGGTCCATAAAAGCACGTCGCGGCCTTCCTCTGCCTCTTCTTCCCTCTATTTTCCCTTCGATTATAGTTTTTATGTAAATGTCATGTCGTAACAGGTGCCCCACCATATTTCCTCTTCTATTTTCAATCGTCCTTAGCAAGGATCTCTTCTCTCCGACTAAATTCAAAACCTCTTCATTCGTTCTTCCTATACCTATCGATATTAGTTAGATAAAAATTATGTACAATAGTATAAGTTACCTGATTGTCGCTACACCCTTCCGGTCCATGTATCTTAGTTTTAAGTACTTGGTTGCAAATAAATCATATCTTATATTGAATGAGTCAGAAATAGTTCATCATAACAGCAAAAAGAGGTACTGCTGGAAATAGCCACAAATAACACACAATAACAGCGAATAACAGACCTGTAGCGGAGAAAAGCGGGACAGACACCGGACGCTGGCCGGACAGGACATACAAACGATTTCAGCCAAAGCCGAACAATAGAACTTCGTTCGCTTCGCTCGTTCGTTTGATGATAATAAATCGCTAAAGCAAATAGGTGCTACAGTCCCAGTGACTGACCCATTTTTGTACCTATTGTGGGTAAATAAAGCTGGTGATGGATGGACAGACAGCCGTGTTGATCAATATTTGATCATTTTACGCCCAAACACAGTTCTGTTTGAGATCAATTTGCTCTTATTATTCATTCGGTGCTTTGAGGCGTGAAGGTTCCGTTGATTTACTATCAAACAAAAATGGAAAATTGACAACTCGTTATGATTGATCGAATCCTAATAACGTCCATTTGTCCTCGACATGGAAAATGCTCCAGCCTGAATAATGCAAAAAGGACATCGCACACCTATAGTACCTATGGATAAAAAGCTCTGAGAATTTTCTTAAAAAATATAATTGACAACATGTCATATTTTCATGTAGGCCATTTTATGATTTAGTTCGCTAGAAAATGTTTTTTTAAGCGGACACGTGTTTTTTTATTTCTCCCTTAAGGTGCAACGTCACTGACGAATTCCATACAATTTTCGTTCGGACTAGACGTATAATCTATCGATGTCAGGAACTTGAAATTGTGATATTTAGATAATATATGACCCTCTTCTCCCGCAGTTTGAATAAATACACGCAAAAACCAGTAATATTCAAAATATAGCCATTTGAAATTCATAAAATTTTACTCCGAGCCTTGTATGTGTGCGTGAGTTAGACACTGTCCGTGTAAATGACATGGCCGCGTCACATGACAGCACGTTGCCCAAACCTTCACTAGATGTCTTTGGTATCAAATCAAAATTAGTTAGACAGCGGGGTCAATAGTAGTAATTATATTCACCAGACGGCGACACCATCGTACAATCCCTTTTTTTCTGGGCATTCATTTTATATTGCTAGGCTACTCATTTTGGTAATGACGTAAGAGCAATGTCATTTGTTTTTGATAGGCTGAATTTCAATGCTTTGCTCTTTATTCGTGATCGACCTAACTAAAGTCCACGGAACGAAAATTATGCATAGGTACATTTTGCGTCTTATTAGAAAGGAGTAAGATCCAATATTAAAACGTAATCTGGTTTTGATCAAATGAACCGTTTGAATTTCCAACTTGCAGATTATAAGTGAGCTTCGATTGAGTGATGTTACTTTATGTAGCATTAAATATAACAGACAATTATTAGGAGTGTAAGTACCTGATAAATTTAAACGTTCGCTTTAGTCGACTGCACATCTCGATTGACAGTAAAATACCTACTGCAACCTATTTAGGAATCGACTGTTCAACTAGAATATTAGATTACCCCCAACATGTAAATTAACTAAGTCACAATTTTTAGGGTTCCGTAGTCGACAAGGAACCCTTAATAGTTTCGCCATGTCCGTCCGTCTGTCTGTCTGTTCGTCTTCGGCTTAGCTCAGTAACCCTTACAACTAGAAAACTGCAATTCGGTGTGGGTATATAAACCAATCACGCCGACAAAACAGTAGGATAAAATCCTGAAAAAAAATTCTTAGGGTACCTCCGCTACATGTAAATTGGTGATGTATTTTTTTTTCTCGTTAAACCTATAGTGTGGGGTATCGTTGGATAGCTTGTCCAAAAATATTTTGGGTTTTCTAAAACTACCCCACACTATAAATTTAACGAGAAAAAAAAAGCATAGGGTAGACCGGGGACAATTGAAACAATTTGCCTTTAACCGTCTGTAACCGTTATATGTTTAGGAGTAGAAAGATGAACGCCCAAAATATTTCAAGTTTAGTAATCTGGTTCCTAAATTTAATGTATTTAGTTGGTCTATAATCCATAGTTTTGTGTCATGAAGAGAATGGGGCAGTATGGTTCAATTGACCTCACATGACTGTCAATTGAAACACTATGTGAGGTCAATTGAAACACTGTAATATCTTCGGCACAATGAAAGTACTTATATCTTTTTTAATCTTTTTCATGACTACCACCTCATACAAATGAGCTCATCAAAAGTTCGCGAGCATATCATAAATATTTCTCAATTTATGAGCTGATCTGAACATCTCGATAAAAACGCGCGTGTAAAAAAAAGTATACGACTTTTAGTTTTCTTTGTTGCTGTTACCTTATACATTTAGCTTAACCAAAGTCGTTTTAATGCAATTATAATATGTAACGATATAGATCTGCAGAAAATAAGCATAATCATGTTTCATACAAAAGTGCTTGTTTCAACTATAACATTGTTTCAATCATTCCGTGTACCTACCCGGTGACAAAAAGTGTTAACAAACGTCGGGATGTAAAATTAAATTATAGACGCAATAAATAAACAGTTTAAATTGTTTTACTAAACAAAATATTAGCGATATGCCAAATTATATTTAAAAAATGTGTGATGTGAATGTGTGATTCTTTCTGATATAGGTATATTTTATATACGGGTCAAACTGAGAACCTCCTTTTTTAGACGTCGGTTAAATACAAATGTTCATAAAATCACGGATAAAAAAAACAGTGAAAACCATTTCCATAATCTATAAATAAGGTCAAAAACTACACAAATAATAGTGAACATTAACATAACCTCCGTATATTCTCAAGTCGGTTACTTTTGGGAACGATTAAAACGCGAGGACGATTGAAACGTTTCAATCGTGCACAAGCAAGTTGTTTCTTCCTTCCCCACACGACGTTTTTAACTTCAAGTTCAAATATTACATATAAAAAGACTCCAACGCTGATCAAAACCCATTATAAACTTTCCTTTATTCCTAACTATCATACCAAAATAATTTGATCTGCCAAAATACAAAAGGAACAAAGTTATAAATAAATATACGACAACACAAATACTCAGTTTTTACCGCTAAAAACTGATTTGGCTCGTTTACACTACCATCGCGCACCGTCGCTCGACCGCTACTGGCCAAGGATTCAAACGTGGCAGAATGCGTGTTCTGAGTGTTGCTTCAGGCGCGTAGGTATTATAGTTTTCGAGAAATTTGACTTGTTTCAATCATGACGTGTTTCTATTGTCCCCGGTCTACCCTATCGCTATGTCCACCCAGTAAGTTCATTTATCCATCACCAGTGAAATATTTTTTATAATCGGATGTAGTTTCGGAGGTTATACCCTACATACAAACATACAAAATAACACTTTACAATAATCGTAAATCGTAATAAAAAGTCGTTTTCATTCCAAAGTCTAATATCTCAAAAACGGCTGAACAGATTTTAATAAAACATGGCTAAGAAGATAAAATCTATGACACAAAAAAGACCGCATTCAAATCGGTTCATCCTTTTGGGAGCTACGATACCACAGACAGACTCACAGATACACAGACAGACACGTTTCACGTATAACACCCCTCTCTTTGCGTCGGGGGTTAAACTCACAGATATAGGAAATAAGGTGATCGGACATGCCGCGCGATTTGTATTGAATATGCCTGTCGCAACTTCTTGAATTCGTGGTTTTATTTGAAATAAATAGTATTTATCGTATTTACCTCTGAAAAGTGATCCCATTGGTGTGGAAATTAATCAAATCACTGCGATGTTTGCAAGTAATTATTGCACAACTCGGCATTTTGGCAAAAAAACGGAACTTTCTCGGTGCGCAACGGACGGTGAATGTATGGCGGAGTATGCCCAATGAGCTGACATGTGCGACACAGCCGCCGGCGGCTTGTCCGCTCTATAGTATTTTATGCTCTAAGGTTAAAATATTGTGGACAATAGGACATGTATGTATAGCCATTTAGCGTATCTCTTGGGGAACCCTAATTGTTCTGTTTGCATAGACAATTAATGCTTATCATAGGTGATGTCAACTAATTCTATACCAAAGCTATAAAAACAGCAAACCGTGTTATTCATAAAGTTGGCCGGTTGGCTATATGATAGAGTTATAGAATAGATAATATTATAGAATCCATTCCATACTAATATTATAAATGCGGAAAATGTGTCTGTCCATCTGTCTCTCACGCTTTAACCGCTGAACCGATTTAGATGAAATTTGGTATTGAGACAGTTTGAGTCTCGGGGAAGGACATAGGATACTTTTTATCCCAGAAATCATCTTCTAAGGGGGTGAAATGGGGGGTAAAAGTTTCTATGTAGTAACGATATAAACGAGTTCCACGCAGACGGAGTCGCGGGCAGAAACTAGTTTTCCTATAGGTACCTATGCGAGGTTATTTAGAATTGAAGGCAGCAGGGAAGACCAAGACGTGATATATGGACCAAGCTAAAGGGAAAGTTAAGAGGAAACACAACGGCCGTTTTTCCATAGAAACGTAGTCCCCTGTTTTTTCCTTGGATAATGACAGTAGAGCAATATTTTTTTATTTATTTATATTAATATATTATAAATCTATGTTTACTATTGACCTGTTCCTATTTTTTCCTTATTTACATAAATATGTTATTAAAAGAGATATTAACCTTCAAAAATCTAAAAACAATGCCAGATGTTCCGCTGTGTTCAAACATCCAGAAAACAATTTTGACTAGATTATTAAAAAAAAGGAAGACATAGGAACACGGCCAAAGCCTTTCTTTGATTTTTAATAAAAAAAGTAGTTAAATAGGTCAAGTTTCGGAGAAGAAATCAGGGGACTACGAAACGTTGATTTTATGTTCTTTTAATAGGTATTTTCGGTCCAAGCTGCAGTTGTCTCTATCGCGCTCTGCCGGGGGAGGCTTGAGGTTGGCGCGACAGCAATACATCTTACAAATACCTATTTCTCAATTATCTCGACCTTTTTGTTCCCCCTTAATGTAATGTTGTCGTATCAAGAGCTCAAAACAGTGCCAGAGAGAACAGAATGGCGATTACTCCCCAGACAAGAGCCCGGCTTTTAACTGTATGATGATTATTTAGAACTTATTAATAAGTATATAGCCTATACAAGTATAGATATATGTCTACTAATAGACTACTGCTAAATCCACGGTTAAGTTAAACTCACATATTAAATGTCACGATCACGACTGGCTACATGTGTGTGTATCTTCAGGATGTGTGAGTGTTGTGTGTGCATTAAAAAAATATATATATTGACTACCTACTAATAATAATATAATCTAAAAGTAATCTAATTTGAATTCTCGGGTATCATTTTTGTACGAAGTTACAAACTACCTACCAAATTGATGATTTTTATGAAAAGTTTGATTTAAATTTTACTTTGTGTAAGTGTTTCGATGTAATTTCAGCTAAATCAGAAACACTGGCTTATTTAAATGCCATTAAAATTTGTTTGCTTTTATCTAATCATTGTAACATTTGACGCAAAACACATCTCAGTTAACATGTAAAACACACACACACTGTTTGTTATGTTACTTATGTTTTATCATATAGGTATGTCCGTTTTCAATACGTTCAATAAGTCACCCTGTATGATATGCTGTACCTAAGTGTCTATTGCATTTAGAGGTTACTCTACAGGTATCATCATAAATTTAAGAGCTTAGCTCTTGTCGGTGGAGTAATTTCCAATCTGATCTACATTCTGCCTTTGCCTTTAACTCTCTATAAGACCATATTTTTATCTTTTCTTTTATCTGATCCATATATGCTCTTCTAGGCCTTCCTCTTTTTCTCTACAGGTAATAGAAATAAAAAAGGTAACTTAAGTGAAAAAATAAAATATATTTACCTATTCACAAACAGCTCGTGCCCACATGTACAATAAACCATAAAAAAATATTTTTGTATTTTTCTAAAATTGCGCTTAAAAATAATTGCACACCATTTTACTTAATGAGCCCTATAACTATTACAATAAGGTTCAAATTGAGTCAGTAGCCGTTGGAACGGGCGGACGCGTGGTTGCCATGGTTACCGTGGCCGCCATTGCCGAAACTGTCATGGCCGCTGCGCGCGTTGTTGGCATTTGAGTCGTAGCCACCGGAGCGGCCAGTCGCCTCGGCGTCTTCGTAGGAGACGTGCGGCTTGAAACCACGCTCATCGGCCTCGTAACTTACAGTCTGAAAGGGGAATTTGTATAAGATATTTTCTGGTGATCTTGTTTAGTTGTAGCAAAAACTGTGTGATAATGATAAAAAACAACATGATATGATTTTTTAAATCCCCTACTCGCAAATGAGAAATAAGTGAGTTTAAGTTGAACTTTACATCTCATTTGGTAGGGCAAAAAAATACTGTAAACAGAGCATCAAAAAATTACACACTTTCTTAATTGATACAAACTAAATGCCTTAAGTTTGAACCGTTTTTTAAATTGACATGTCACAACTGTAAAATATCATAAATATGTATAATTTTGTTCGAAATCAGATTCCCTCTGGGAGCGTAGGTGCGTATCCTACCGACTGCGCCATGTAAAATGAGGATGAAGACGGAGGAGTCAATGATACGTACAGGCTCGCTATTAAGACTGGTGTTTATTCATCTATCCACACATAACACATTTATATACGTAAAAACACCTAAAAGCGCTCTTGTTTAGTGTTCAGACCAAGAGATATTCGTTTTCTGTTGGACCAATTTTGGCATAGAACACTAAAAATTGTTAACACCTTTATTAAGCACTGATAACACCATTGACCAGATCCTATTTAGACTTGAAAAATAATAATTGAGGCCTATATTTGAACATTAAAAGAAATATACTTGCATCACATGATTATCCATTCTATAAGTTACTACATAAATGTCCCAGTGATGTGGGTAAGTAGATGAGAATACAGCGTGACATGATATCCAGTGCAGTAGGTAATGTCCAGTGGTTTAGAGTGAGTATCCACCAGTAGTGGAGCGGTGTTAACGCGAGGAAACATCCACCAATAGCATATTGCTAGCCTTTTTCCTCGCACACCGCTCTGCTTCCTCGCACAACTCTGGTGGATGGATAGTCACCCTAAGTTTGTTCAAGGATTTATCAAGTTCCATGGGTAAGTGACATGAATAGCAAGTGTTACGGGTGACTTAAAACCTAGTGTTATGGCTAAGTGAGATGAATACTTTTAATTTTTTTTACAAGCTTTTATTTAACTTGCCCTGTTAGTATGGGACAAATCTTGCAAGTTAAATTTGACGCACTTCCCGGTGACCGATTGAGCTAAAATTTTGGATCTAAGTATAGTTTGGATGACACTTCAATATTATGGTACCATCGAGCTGATCTGATGATGGAGACAGAAGGTGGCCATGGGAATTCAGTACTTAACCGACGTAACCCCGTTGAGTTTGGGTTCGTTAGAATCGTCTCAATGAGTAGTTGATGATGGTATACAGGAAAGTACAGTCGGCAATAAAAAAATGTACCAAAAATGAAATTTTTGACAGAAACTTATTTGAATATTAATATTGGGTCAGTGACTTGAATATCCAATGCGAATGTATAAGTGATATGAATCCTTTACCTGTTTCCTCCCATCAGGCAACACAACATGGTACTCCCCCTGAGCCCTTTCCTCCTGCCTCTCCTCGTGATGTCCAAAATCAGTACCCTCCTCGAAATCATTCACCATGTACCCGAAGTTGTAGTTGGCCGGTTCCTGCACAGAATTAAGCATAAGTACTTATGTTTTGCTATAGTCTTCGCGCTTTAGAGTCCGCAGTAAGCTTGATTCTCCAATTTCTCCATACAAACGTAGTTACGCTCTCATTTTAAAACTACGTGTCGGATTGTAACGAAACTTTGCAAGAACAATGACATGAGGTATATCTATGTCTGTAATTAGTTTATGTTGCTTCAGATACCATAGTAAAAAAAATACAGCGAATTCAAGTTTTTCATACAAACTTGTTTTTGCTGTATTTCGTTTGTTTAATAAACTGGAACGATATAAACTAATTACAGACATAGATATACCTCATGTCATTGTACATGCAAAGTTTCGTCACAATCCAACACGCAGTTTTAAAATGAGAACGTAACTACGTTTGTACGAGAAGGTGAAATTCGGCCGAGTTTACTGCGGACTCTTAACTCAGTTCTCGCCTCCTTGTACGCGGGGGCTACAACGGGGGAGCAGGCATCGTGCGGGAGGCGAAGGCCGCGCCCGCACGTCGCGCGCTCCCCCTTACCTCGTACGCGCTACGCAGGCGAGGACTCAGTCAAGCGGTCGGACTATAGAAGAGAGTTCCAAACTGAAGTCAAAGAAAAATAGCAGTGTCACTAGATTTTTTCCCAGTTTGCGGTAAAATGGGGCGTTTTGAAAACGCCATCTAGTGAAAACTATTTTGAAGCATGTTTTCTTTGAGAGCACTCTCTATTCTCTTGTTTTACTGTGATTTAGTACTTATACTTATTCTGTTAGACCCCTTCATATTAAGTAAACACTTCTTACATCTCACTTCATGCAATGGAATGCGATGGATAGCTGGCGATACGCAAAAATGATTCATCTATTGCAGACATTAGTTAAAAAGCGTGAATTGTCATGAAAATTGCATTTATATGAACTCTATGAGATATTATTGGTTGCATGATTACAAAATTGAAACAACCCTTCAGGGAATTTCCTAAACGACAACCTGACTTAAGTTCTCGTGAAGGTTGCTAGTATTCTCAAAATAATCCTGTCTTATTGACAATGGCTTGTGTACAAGTTGCAGGACATTGTCAAAAAGCATCATGGGAACAAATTCTACTTGAATGGTTTGGTGGCGCGGGACCGTTCACTGTGGCACTCTTTGGGGGAGACCCATGTCCAGCAGTCGACGTGGCTGATGATATTTTGTATACGAGTTGATTTTACCCACGTCAGTAGCAACTGTTTTATAAAAATAAACTTTATTTTGAGATTTTTTTCTACGCTGTCAATAAAAGGGGGCCTAGACAAGGTTACAATCGCTAACGCTTCGTAGCGAACGAAACGCAACTGTCACTGTACTCACTGTCACACTAATATGGAAGAGTGATAGAGAGATACAAAGCGATTCTATGGCGAAGCGCAAGCGAATGTCACTTTGTCTAGGCCCCCAGGCATGGCATACTAAGTATCTCAACCATCTTCCCCAAACCCGTCAAGGTACTTACAGCACTCTCGTCAAGTCCGTTACGTCCGAAGGCAGCGGCGTTGTGGTCATATCCCTGCTCCTGACCGAACCGGGCCTGGGGCTGCGAGCCGTGCGAGCCGTGATTTCCGTGACCACCACCTAATCCACCAAGACCACTCCTAGAACAGAGTTCATACATTCACGCCCTTATTCCGAAAAGGGGTAGGCAGAGCACATGAAACGTATGTTCCAGCGCCAATTTTAGCATAAATGTGGGTATAAAAGATCGACAAAATGTGATATTGCAGTGATAGGTTGCTAGCCCATCAACACTCTTCAACCCTGTTCCGTGTGGTGTCGGGTTAGAATTTCACCACCCCCTTTCTTCCCGTGGGTGTCGTAAAAGTGGACTAAGGTACCAGGGGTTGACAGAGTTCATATTAATATAATAATAATAATAGTAATAGAGAGACAATCTTACACTAATCGAACTGGCACAGTAAACTCAACAAGGCCTGTGATAAATTTTTAAATGAAAGGAAAAATTGAAAAATGTAATGCTCCGAGCCGGATTCGAACCGGCGACCACAGATAAAAATTTATAATTTTCTTTAGCAGCGTTACTGCTTAAAAAACAAATATTAAGGCTTGTGATATTAAAACGCAATGAGTTGCTTAATTTTTTTTCTCATTGTAGAAATAATAGTTATTTACGATACAAAAACACAAAGCCGAAAATAGGAAATTCGCAACGAGTGGTGATAAATTAAATCACGACCGAAGGGAGTGTTTTAAATCGACACGAGTTGCGAATTGACTATCGCTATATCGAAGTGCTGAAGTGTTTGTACGAGAGCGCCACTATGTCAGTCCGACTCCAGGACCAGAACTCGAAACCTATTCCGCTGCAGCGGGGAGTCAGGCAAGGAGATGTTATTTCTCCAAAACTGTTCACCGCTGCACTGGAGGACGTTTTCAAGACTCTGGACTGGAGAAGGCTAGGCATCAGCATCAACGGCGAGTACATCACTCAACTTCGGTTTGCTGACGATATAGTAGTCTTGGCTGAGACCATGGAGGACTTAAGTACGATGCTCGAAGAATGAACATTGATAAGACGAAGATCATGTCAAATGCCCATGTAGTACCAACTTCCATTACAATCGGACACTTTACGCTCGAAGTTGTAGACGATTATGTATACCTAGGACAGACGATCCAACCAGGTAGGTCCAACTTCGAGAAAGAGGTCAATCGTCGAATCTGACTCGGCTGGGCAGCGTTCGGGAAGCTACGGCAAATCTTTTCGTCCAATATTCCGCAGTGTCTCAAGACGAAAGTCTTTGACCAGTGTGTGTTGCCAGTGATGACATATGGCACTGAAACGTGATCGCTTACTATGGGCCTCATAAGAAGGCTCAAAGTCACCCAAAGGGCAATGGAGAGGGCCATGTTGGGAGTTTCTCTGCGTGACCGCATCAGAAATGAGGCTATCCGCAGCAGAACCAAGGTAACCGATATAGCCCTCCGGATCGCTAAACTGAAGTGGCAGTGGGCGGGGCACATAGCACGTAGAATCGATGGCCGTTGGGGCGGAAAGGTTCTCGAGTGGCGACCACGTACCGGAAGGCGCAGCGTGGGTAGGCCCCCGACAAGGTGGACTGATGACCTGGTAAAGGTTGCGGGAGTCCGCTGGATGCGGGTGGCGCGGGATCGGTCACTTTGGCACTCTTTGGGGGAGGCCTATGTCCAGCAGTGGACGTCTTTCGGCTGATATGATGATGAGTTGCGAATTACCTATTCGCACGTGTATCGTACAACGTTTTACTGTACATATGGCTCTTTAAAGTTTCGACATATGCACGGAAAGTGCTCTTTTCCGCACTAGTGCGGGAAAGTAGCACCATATGTACTGTAAAAGTTATATATCGTTGTTTCTTTACACCAAAGATGCTCAGCTCGTCTATCATAAGACGGCCGCGACATACCTACACTCGATTTTTCTCGCACTATACCTCTTATTCTAAGTGCTCTAATAAGAGAGAGACGGGTAGTCCGAGTAAAGTCGAGAGAGCTCGCGCGCCGTCTCCTGATAGCCGTGCTGGAAAGAGAGCTCTTTTGGCGATAAACCAACGTTACTTGATCGTACCTAATTCTATATAGTTTTTGGTGTTGTGATTTATTATAGAGTGCTGTCTCTTCTATCACCACAAGGAACCCTCAAAATAATAGAGGATCGGCAGCGCGCTTATGATTATTCAGGAGTTCCAAGCGTCCATGGACCACGATGTCTGTTACCATCAGGGCTATATGCTTGTCTCCCTCCGTCGTAGCATTAAAAAAATGAAATTACCTAGCAAACCCATTGCCCTGCCCACCATGGGCGCCATGGCTCCCGTGCCCGTCGTGGTCGAGGCCACTCCGGGCCGCCACGACCGCGGGGCCCTGAGGACCGCCGCTGGGGTAGCCTCCACTGCGGCCCGCGGCGGGAGGGGGGAGGTAGCTGGAATTAGGCGTTGTTGCAACACTCAAACATTTATTCGTGTTCGTGACAAACAATTGAAAAGCACACAGATTACAAAATAAAAAAAAGCAAAAAGATTCGCGTCTAATCTGTGGATATTGCCAGGCAAATTATTGGACTATTAATCCGAATTCAAACGGCGTTTCCTCTTATACAGCGTGGAAACGATAAGTGATCTCATTCGATTACTTCTAAACGAATACAGGATATCGAAAAACTGGTTACTGGTCCTGAAAATGCTTCACGAGCTCTATCAATCAGTACCAATAATAGGTTACAGAATAAACTGGATCTATCCGAAAATTCAATGTTACCAACTTCCATATTACGGGCCACCTAGAGATACTATTTTATCATTTAAGTAGGTACTTGAAAATATATTATGCATTTATTAATAACTAGATTTGTATTGAATCTGTATCAATAATTGCGATAGATAGTAGATACACTTGTTTCCAATTCACATGGCTCTATTTGCTATGGTATTATCAAGAGATGAACAGTGTCATGTGACTGTAAATGTTTGGAAGCTGGAAATATTGATTTTTCGGATGGATCCAGTTTATTCTGTAACCTAATATTGGATACCGTTTGACAGAGCTCGAAAACCACTTTCAGAAACAGTAACCAGTTTTCCGATATCTTGTATGGTTTAGAAATAATCGACTGAGACCACTTTTCGTTTCCACCCTGTATGATTTAATACAATCAAAAAAAATTATATTATATGATTTATGATCCGTCACGAAATAGACCCAGCTCAGCATGATGCTAGCTTTACTATTAGGTAAAAAAAAGCATCAGTTGATATTCGATTTTTTCTGAAAACTCTGTAAAGTATTTAAAGTTTTAAGGAATACCCAGTTTAATTGAACTCTTAGTCAGTGAGGATATACGCATTAGTACAGTGATCACTGTAGGTACGTCACATTAATCAAAAGGTAAGTAATTACCTGTTAGATGGAGGGGGTTCGGCCAGGGTGATGGCCACAAAGACAGCGGTCGCTATGATGATCTGAAACAGGGCAATAATGTTTTATTAAATACTTAAACTTACACAAATTAAAAAACAACGCGAGTTTTCGCCGTTTGCCAATCGTATAGCAAAAATGGTTGTCTTTAAAAAAAAAGACCGTGCGTGCGTCACGCGCCGCTCGGCATTCGAAACGGGCGCGGGCAGTGATTTAAGCGACACCACGGCCCCGGAAACACTCATCCAGAAGATGAACTCCCGAAGAGTTCGAAACATGTAGACACTGCAGGCTCTAGCTCTACAAAGCTGTTGATACGTTTGCCATGTAAATATAGCTGTTAATATAAATTTATCAGGTTTTTTTTTCATTTAAATACATACATACATACATTCACGCCTTTATTCCCAAAAGGGGTAGGCAGAGCACATGAACGTATTTTCCAGCGCCACTTTTAGCATAAATGTGGGTATAAAAGATCGACTAAATGTGATATTGCAGTGATAGGTTGCTAGCCCATCGCCCACAACACACTTCAACCCTGGTCCCATAGTCAACTTTTACGACACCCACGGGAAGAAAGGGGGTGGTGAAATTCTAATCCGACACCACACTGGTATTCATTTAAATGTGTATAGAAAATGCCGAAGTAGACGTCATTTTGTCACCCTGTTCGTATATGTCAGATTCTACAATTATAAATGACCTAGCTATTTATTTTTCATCAAATGGTTTAAATAAGAAGTGTTTTTACAAGCATTAACACAAGATAGGAATAAATGTGGTGCTGTAAATGTACCAATGTTTGACACGCTAATTCCAAATAATTGGCACCCTGTTTTTCACTTCTATTGATGTATGATGTGTAGTGCTGTTTACTAAGATAATGATATTAATTATAAAATATTAAAGTGCCCTTACTATTAAAAGAAAAACGCTAAAAATGCATAGCGCTCGGCTATCTTTCATTATGTAGAGTAAGCGAGCAACTTTGTTCGTAAACTAAATATTTCCAAGTTATTATAATTTCACAAAACTTCACAATAAAGAGATACCACTAACTAGCCAATTTATTTTCGTAATGATTTTAATAACTTCACGATATATTTAGGTAGAGAATTGATATTTAAAGTACACACTCTACCTTCATATTTGCTGAACTGTATCAGATCACAGATGTCACAACGAATGTGCTAATGTCACGTTCCTCTTAGCTTTTATACGAGATCGTCTCTTACAAAGCTGTTGATACGGTTGCCATGCAAATACAGCTCTTATCTCATTAGCATAAGGTTCTTGCTGTCGTATAGTCTTGTCGAGTATTGAGGTAGGGGTTAAAAAATTACTGGTGATTAGATAAGAAAAGAACTCTCAAGGTATAGCGGATTAGTGGCGCAGAGGAATGAATGGAGTCGTGATGAACAAAATAATATCGAGTACTTATACGTAAATCATACGTCACGGTACTCACAGTGTATAAAGTGTCCTAATTAATAGAAAGAGACGGGTAGTCTGTCTCTACGCGACACAGATCGCGCGCTACCCTGTGATAGCCGTGCTGAAACTTATTTACCAATAGCTTCCACCCGCGACTTCGTCTGCGTGGACCCGGAATAAAAACTATCCTATATTTTAATCCAGGTTATAAACTATCTTCGTGCAAAATTTCATTCAAATCGGTTTAACCGTTTAAGCGTGACTGAGTAACAAACATCTGGGGCCGTAGACAAGCCAATAGAAAATTATAAAATGTATGGGAATGACAGATGCCGACGAAACACTTTTAACATCTGTCATTCCCATACATTTTATTAGTTTTCTATTGGCGTTAACGCTTGTCGATTGTAACCTTGTCTAGGCCCCCTGAACATCTAAACTTTCGCATTTATAATATTAGTAGGAGAAACTTTTTAGTGGTCGTCTCCACCCTCGCCTCTGTCCAGCACAAGGATGCCCCGAGCTTCCTAAGTCTCGTTTTGTAACGCGACCTTACCCTGGTTGTCGGTTCCGATGTCACGTCCTGTCATGACCACGTCACCTGATTCATGGGCCCTCATGAACCTATAATACTCAGGACAAGCTATGGTAATAATAATATCACGTGCGAGCGAGCTGGCAGCATACAAAACTCGATAAGTGTGACAGAAAGGGAGATATCATGCGATGTATTCCACATTTTTTTATTCGCCAGAACTAGGTTGTAGTAGTAAGTAGGTTGTTTATGGCGAGTCATCAGCTATTTTAAGACCAGTTCTTAATTTAGCTGTATAGGAGCCTCTCCGTCCCTCGCTGTGGCAACACGTATAGCCTGTCCTGAGTATTAGGTCCATGTGGGCCTTATACAGTCAATTCCGGGACAGATAATGTAAGAAAAGAGTTTACCTGTCAGTCAAGTCATCAGATTGACTTACGGATGCATGTCACCTGGCGTGTGGGCTGTACAAATTGTAGGCGACCGCATTCGATTAGGTCCAAAAGTGTATACATCTCTTTGTCCTCGACTGTACCCGCTTTTGTTTGACGGATCATCGTAATAACCGTTTTGGTTCTGGTTCATGCGCTCTCTTAAAGGGTTTCTAACAGTTAAAGGTAGTTACCGACTTCTCACAGATACGACTGGCTAACTGAAAGTCGTGGGTTTGAATCTTGGCTCGTACTAATGAGATGTCCGAAATGTACCCATGTATGTATGTTTGTTTTATTCCTTATTGTCATCATCATCATCATATCAGCCGAAAGACGTCAACCACTGGACATAGGCCTCCCCCAAAAAGGGGCACAATAACCCTGCCCTGCCTGTGCAATTATTCCTAATAGTAATATTTGAATGTAAATAGTGTGAGGGAATTCAAAGTCAATGTTATGGACTACAGACCATTCCCTCACATTGATTCCGTGGAGCCAGTGCCAGTTACATATGTATATAATATCCCACTATTGGGCACTGGCACTTGCCAATGATGATCATATACAGGATGTATTACAGGGTATTGACGATGGGCGTACTTTCACTGCATTTTTCCGTGGTCTTAGATACATAATATGTATCTAATCAAACGGGCTCTGATTTTTAGACATATTTCACTGTTTTTGATTCCTTGCCGTGTATGAGGGTTTTATAAACTATTTTATAGTCGTCGACTCGTCGACCTTAATGTTTGAATAAAGACTTCGTACACCAAACTTAACTGTTGAGACAACTGTAATGAAATTGACCATCACGTGGCGCCTTTACTGAACTATAATGTATTTGACCAATAGGACGCCGTCATGAGAAAGTCAAAAGGTAAATAGACATCAAGGCAAAAAAAAAGAAAAAGCCGTTGGTTGCACTTCGTTTTCAATAGATACCAAGTTTGTTTAATCAGTTCAGTTGACTCGTAGAAAAAGTATTGTATACTTACAATAGTTATATAATTAGCTTTTTAAGTCTCGTACCTTAATTAGGCCACTGAGCAAGCTTCGTGGCCTAAACGTGGTACTCGACTGAAAAAGCATACATTATATAACGATTGCATAAAATACTACTAATTTAGCCTTGTTGTGAGGCGCAAGAAAGATTGCAGTTTTTATTTTTAGGGTTCCGTGGCCAAATAGCAAAAAACGGAACCCTTATGGATTCGTCATGTCTGTCTGTGTCTGTCCGTCCGTGTGTCACAGCCACTTTATTCCGAAACTATAATAACTATACTGTTGAAACTTGGTAAGTTGATGTATTCTGTGAACCGCATTAAGATTTCCCCACAAAAATAGAAAAAAAAACCATACATTTTGGGGGTTCCCCACACTTAGAACTGAAACTCTAAAAAAGTTTTCATCAAACCCATCTATGGATAGGTCTTCAAAAATATTGAGGTTTCTATTTTTTTTTCTAAACTGAATAGTTTGCTCGAGAGACACTTCCAAAGTGGTATAATGTGCCCCCCCCCCCCCCCCCCTGTAACTTCTAAAATAAGAGAATGGTAAAACTAAAAAAATATATGATGTACATTACCATACAACGCAAACTTCCACCGAAAATTGGTTTGATCAAGATCTAGTAAATATTTTTTTATACGCCATAAATCGTAAACCGCAATTTACCTCAATACTCAATACTCAATCATTTATTGCATTCCACAATATTAGTTTACAGGGTTTTAGGTAAACTTAAGTTTTAGTTATTAAGTGACAATAAAACTTAATTGTGGACCCTGTTGGGCACCGCAAAAATCAGTGAAGAGAAGACGACTTACATACTTATTGAAAGTTCTGCTTTTTATAATTTTATTTTCATATTCTGCGCAATGTGCAAATTATATAGAGCATTATGTTTAAGTATCTAAATTTACCTATTGCACATTTATTTATAACTAACTTTTTATAGGAACTTTGTTCTATATATTATATTTGTGTATAAGATGAGTTTAAATTTTAATTTTATTTTATAGTTTTTCTTCTAAGTATTCTCTTAGTGTATAATAACTTTTATTAATAAGGAATTCTCTTAATATTCTTATGAATGTGTTGTGTTTTTTCTCGGATTTTATTGTATCGGGCAATTTGTTATATACTTTCACAGACATGGTATAGGTTGCAGCAGAATGCATTTTTAGGTTTGATGAGGGTAACATGAGTCTTTCTCTATATCGGAGATTATGAGTTGTAGGTATGTCTTCGCGTTTCTTATAGTATTGGGGATAGTTTCGAACAAACTTACAAACTTCTAAAATATATAAACTAGTTAGAGTCAGTATTTTCTGATTCTTAAAATGGGGTTTGCAACTGTCTCTGTTATCAATATTTACTAATATGCGAATAAGTTTTTTTTGTAAAGTAAATAGGGATGATACGTCTGTGCTATTGCCCCAAAGTATTATACCGTAGCTGAACCACGCGTTTGCATAAGCATAATAGGTAACAAGTGCAGTCTTAAAGTCAGTACATTTTTTATTTCGCTGAGTGCATATACAAAAGAAGATATTTTTGCTTTTATCTTTTTTATATGTGATTTCCAGTTCACATGTGTGTCTATTTTCAAACCGAGTAGTGAAAATTCGTTGACTACCTCTAATTTTTTATCTCTATAGCAAAAGTCTATTTTTAAAGATGCTTTTTGGTATGGGTGGAAAACCATTAATTTAGTTTTATTAAAATTTATTTCTAGGTTTTGATTGCTAAGCCAGCTGTTAGTTTTATTAAGTATTGATTCTAGTCTGGTATTTAAGTTTATATTATTTTCGCAAGTTGCAAGTATGGAGATGTCGTCCGCGAACAAGACGCATGGTACATCCATGGTTTTGGGGAGGTCATTTATGTATAAAATGAACAAAAGACATCCAATCACACTCCCCTGTGGGATGGAAGCATCAGTTGTCCTGCTCTCTGAACGGATTTTTAAAATTTTCCCTGTCATATGGTCAAAGTGTTCCATTTCTATGTACTGCTGTCGATCCTTAAGATATGATGCAAACCATTTATGCGCTGTGCCGCGGATTCCTAAGTTGTATAGCTTATTTAGTAGAATGTCGTATTGGACTTTGTCGTAAGCTTTAGACATATCTAATAATAATCCAACGGCGTACTTTTTTTTATCGAGAGTGTTCATAATTTCTTGAATGTATTTGTAGACCGCCAGCGTCGTGGACCGTTTTTTTCGAAAGCCATGCTGGCTGTCGTCTAAGATTTTAAACTTCTCACAGAAAGAATAAACGCGGTTGCACATGGCCTTTTCGAAAATTTTAGAGGTGGTAGGCAACAGGGCTATCGGGCGGTAATTGTTAGGGTCCGTTTTGGGACCTTTTTTATGTACAGGTTTAACTATTGCTGTTTTCAATAGGTCTGGGAACACCCCTTCATTAAAAGATTGATTTATCAATATAGTTAATGGTAGCGTCAGCTGATCTGCACATTGTCTTAACAAAGTTGGGGGAAGTTCATCTGTTCCATAACTATTTTTATTTTTTAGGGTTTTAATATATTTATGTATTTCCGGGTAGTCCACAGGGTTGAGATAGATGGAATTAGATATAGTGTTGAGCAGAGGTCGGTTACAGGATTGGTTACCCTGTCCGTCATTGGTATTACTGGTCTTTTGACCTACAGAAGTGAAGTAGTCATTAAAATAATTAGCAACCTTTATTGGATCGGAAGAAAGCGAGTTGTTTATTTGTAGTTTGATGTTATTTTTCTCTCTTTTTTGCTTTTTATTACTGCACTCTCGAATAACATTCCACATAGCCTTAATTTTGTTATCCGATTTTTTTATTTTGTTGATGAACTGTACCTTTTTTGCAGTAGCTACTGTTTTTTTTAATATTTTTTCATATTTTTTATAGTAGTCGGTGAGTATAGGGTTATTTGATTTTAATGTTATTATCTTTAACAGGCGTTTGTTTTTACATGAGAGTTTAATACCAGTAGTCAGCCATTTTTTTCTATATTTAGTTTTTAACTTAATTTTTTTCTTTGGTATGTACTTTTGTAATGCGTTGTTTATAGTTTCACTAAAAGCATTATAATTTTCGTTAACACTTCTATCTAGGGATATGATGTTATGCCAATTTATGCTATTCAAACAAGATTTAAAGTTTTCAATGTTAGTCGAATTTAAAATCCGTTTTTCTATATTCCAAACGTATTTCTCTTGATTTGGCTACCTTTCATTCAATCAACTCAAATATATTATTATATTATGTTACTTGCTGCTACGGAACCCTTCATGGGCGAGTCCGACTCGCACTTGGCCGCTTTTGTTTCTAAAATCGGTCTCGTCTCTCCTTAGAACCAATTTACGCATCTCTTATAGTTTCAGATTTTCCTTTAGGTACTTTCATTTTGGTCATACTGTATAGCTTAACAATAGTCCACGGTCTAATCTGTACCCATTTCTTAGAAGAATTATTAGATACTGTTGATTACTCTTGAATCGAAAGTGCCCGTAGGCTACGGTGTCTGGTTAGGCTACAGAGACTCCAACAGTAGTTACGTTAGTACCTACTACCTATTTTTAACCGATTTCAGAGGAGGAGGTTCTCAATTCGGCTGTTTTTTTTTTATTATTATTATTATTATTTTCAATGTTTGTTACCTCAGAACTCCGTCATTGATGAGCCGATTCGAAAATTATTTTTTTGTTAGTATGTATGTACCAGGTGGGTTCCAGATGGGTCCCATTTTTTTCAAAATTCAGTTAGATGATGGGATCCATGAGGAATTGAGGGGACTCCTCAATTTTATTAGGCACGTGTGTAGTGATTTTGGTATTTTCTGTTATAACTCGTGTATTAAACATCCGGAATCATAAATTTGGTGGCGAGGAATTGATGGTGAAGACCACAGATGACTTATCGAATTCCTCAATTATGTACTTGAAAGTGCAAAAGTACGTCACGGTTACCTATCATAAGCTCGAAAATCGTTATTCTGAATATTAAAATCCCGAAAACGTTTCCCTTTTTATTAGTTGGCCGAATTTTTGTTTGCCCTAAAGCACATTTCCCATATTATTATTTTCCCAATTCGCAGGTCGTTGCAATTTTGTTTCGCTTGAGATTCGAATAGACACTTAATAAAATTCCGAAGGATCCTTTGCCAACAAGTTTTTAGTACCGAAAAGTATTAAGTCCGAAATGTTAATATCCCGCTATATCAAAAAATCAAAATTGTAGCATGTAACCTAACCTAACCGCCAGCGTGTCGACGTCACCCCGCTTCGCGGGGTGCCTACTTTCGCTCTAAGGGACACAAGTGAACCCTAACCTAACCTACAAATAATACCATTGACGATCATTTGTTGTTTTTTTTAGTGTGGGGGCTAGCCCCGAGCCCTTTATGGGCTTTTTAAGAACTTGTGCAGCACTTGAGTTGCTTAAATGTTTTGACCTAATCTAATCCCCTTTTCTATCAATTGTTTATTTTGTAAGGTCACAGTTTTAAATCTAACCTAACCCAACTTATTAGCGAAAGTTTATTTTCGCATCGCAATATTAAAGGGCGCATCTGTAGGGTTTTTAGCATATCTAAATGTTTTTTAATCGTTGCAGTAAAATGAAATTAGGGAAAATGATATTTCGATTTTAGGTAGCATCGGAAATATAAAAAGGTGGTTAACAATTCGGTTGTAAAATAATAAAGTTGGCAATCGTTCTTCTGGTTATTGAGTTTTGGGAAAACGATAATGTGGGAAAACAAACCAGCGACATTTCATAAGTATGGTGAACGAAGCATATGGATTATGAGAATTCGGTTTACCGTTTTCGGACAAGTGAAAATCGGGCAAGTGTTTTTCGAAACTTCGATAGGTTACCGTACGTCACAGGTTCTGATAAGATTCCGTTGAAATAGGAACTAATGAAGTGCCATTGGTGATGATCTTGGGGAATCGATGGAAGTCCTCAAATATTATCGGCCCACATACAGCGATTCGGTTTTTTTCTATTGTAATTAAGGCATTTGCTATCGGAAATCAGTTCATGTGGTAAATTGTAAAAAAAAATAGGAAATGTTCTCATGGATTGGCGGAGTATACTAAATTGAAGTCGGTTAAAACTTTGTTTTTAAAGTAAATTATTGACAATGCCTGCAACTTGTACACAAGTTAATGCATAATGGGTACAAATTCTACTATAATATAATTTTTTTTGGATGGTTTGGTGGCGCGGGACCGTTGACTGTGGCACTCTTTGGGGGAGGCCCATGTCCAGCAATCGACGTGGCTGATGATATTTTGTATACTTACGAGTTGATTTTAGCCACGTCAGTAGATTAATCATTCGGCTAACTGAACTCTAGATTTAACTGTGTTATACAAAGAAACTTTATGTATAATGTTGACTGAAATTAAGTGAAATAAAAATTATCAAAATTGAAAATTAAATGAAAATTATTTATTCGTAACAAACATAAGTGATCGTTAACAAAGTGCACTTTTCGTAGCAAAGGGTATGGTTTGCAGAAAAAACAAATACCTACAATAAATACTTACCTTCTTAGGATTACACCTCGAGATGTAACTCAATACTCAATTCAATCATTTATTGCATTCCACAACTCTTTACGGTACAAAACAATATACGTCAAATGACATTAATTTGCAATATATTAAGGCGCCGTAGGTTCATGGTCTTCTCTCCCTCTCACTGAGCATAAGCGTGAGCGAGATGGAAGTGCGTGCTCGGAATCGCGGAAATCATGTTTTTAATTTAATTTTTTGGCCGTATAAATAAATAAAAAAGTAAACACTGATTTCCCTCAAACATGATGAAGAAACTGTCGATCGACGTATACATAATCGATCGATGGCATCGATCGATTGGTGTGGTAACACCCTTATATTGTTTCAAAAACACTGTTCGCTTAACTTCGCTGAACCTACGGCGCCTTAAATACTAAAATGACCTTCCTGTGACTTCTGTTAACGTAGTAAGGTCATTTAGTTATTTAAAAAGTTTTTTTTCTAATCGGCGTGAACGATTGACAGCCAAATCTATGGAACAAGTCGTTTATGCAGTATAACTTGGATAAATGATTATAAATATGTATATCAATCTCATAATTTTGTATTGAGGTAAGTTTAAAAGGTGCCGGTTAATGTACGGCCTGATAATCCGCATCCATCTATATTTCTCTTTCTCTCTTTTTGCAAAGAAACGGAGATATAGTGGACGCCGATTATTCGGCCTTACATTAACCGGCACCGTTTAAAATACTTGTGTATTTATTTTTATTTCTACCATGTTTTGCTACGAAAAGTGCACGTTGACAACGATCACTACATGTGCTACATATAAAACATATAGTATAGTAGATTGTTAACCAAGGGCTGAAAGGCACCCATTTCTGTACATGGTTCGAGTCAGAAATGGGTGACTTTCAACCGAGTTAATCACTCTGCTTTTCATATCGAATACGAGGAAAGTAAAAATAACATAGACGGAAAATTAAACAATATGTTTCTACAAAGTATACGATTAAAAAAATGGCAGTCTTGCAGGTATAATGTTATAATGTTAATAACTACAACTTAGAAAAGTTGAAAAACCCCCGACATTTTCATTTTAAAAGGCTGAACAGATTTTGATAGAACATGGCTAAGAACACTCGGGATAAAATTATCTATGACACAAAAAAACCGCCTTCAAATCGGTCCATCCGTTTGGGAGTTACGATACCACAGACAGATACACAGACAGACACGAGAGGCGAGAAATGGATGGTACAGCCGTGCCGCTGTTTTGCGCGACGTGCCCCTAGATAAAAATAATAGATTTAGATTTAGATTTATTTATTTCATAATATACAATTTACAATATAAATTAAAGCTAGCTTAATCTATATGAATTTATATTATGATCGTCAAAGAGAAAATAAAAAAAAAACGGTGGTATAAATGGTGGAATAAAAACATTGCAATTTTTATTCAGCAATTATAAAGACGTAAATATAATTCAAAATCGACATTAAATATAGGTAAAACAAAACTACTCAAACAGCCCACCCCGCGTCATTCCCGGTGCAAAGGTGCCCATCACGCTCGCCGCATTGCCGCGTTGGATTGCGATGGACAACATTTGCAATAGGAATGACCCGGAGCGGGGGTCGAGGCCTTTCTCCCGCATGCGGCGCCCCACTTCCCTGAGGAAAGACTTTCCCTCGGAGCACCAGCATCCCGTGGTCTCTGCGGCAAGAGGGACAAATAAGTAGTGTGAGAGCACTGCGTATTTGTCCCTTTTACGTGTAGCCGCCCACTCAGCAGCAGCTCCTGCCACTCGCTTTCTTCTTTAGATATACATAAATAAATAAATAAATTAAAATAAATAAATAAACGGAACGTACGCTATAAATTTTGATTCCCTTGAGAGTGTCGATAGAAAAATACGTTTTTTGCGGCGTAAACAGCCGCATCTTTTGTTGATTTTTTCACAGCTTCAAGGGACTGTAAATTTTAGTAAAATGCGCGTTCCCGAGCTAAGGGTCTTTGACTGACCGAGAGACAGGCGGACAATAATTAAATGAATGACGTCACAGCACAGGTTGACATGACATGGCATGTTTTCACCTGATCGCTGAAGCTGGGGTAGTGTGCAAAAAGAACCAAGGAATATCATTGATTTTTATTTATTTCTACGCTTTTTTATTTAGTCACAGCTGCGTCTGCGGTGCAGGTTGCGAAACACCTGAAATCATAATGATAGCTAAATGCAATGTAATATTTCCATCAAAGTCCGGTGGGTGGAGGCCTTTAGATTTATACACGTATGCTTAAAACGATGATGGTGATATGATATCAATTGTTTTGATTGCCAAGCACACAATACTTAGGCAACCTTGCACATTTACACTCTAAAAGAAATCTCATCCTTTCACTCACACGCACACATATTCACAATATTCACATGCACATCCAACTCTCCCAGTGATACACATAATTGTAAGTTACTCATAAAATATGTCTAATTAAAATAGGTAGTATTGTGTTTTTTATATTGTTTTGTGTTTCTTGCCATTTTTCCTCTTCCTCCATTCACTAAAATTTAATGTCACGGAGCGCGTCCTGTCGCTCGCTCCGAGACTCCAGCTACGCTTACCATGAGATTGACAATGAGGGCTTACGCTAACGAGTATCGAGTTTTCTATCTGTGCATCTCTATTGCTCTTTGACAGTACGAGCGGGATGCACAGATAGAAAACTCGATACTCGTAAGCGTAAGCCGTCATTGTCAAACTCATGGTAAGCGTACTGGAGTCAAATTCACTAAACTGAGTGAGGCCTCCAACCAAAGTGCCATTAGTATGCCTTTTAGCATTCGAACACCGGTATTCAATAGTCATATGCTGTAGATGCTTTATTATACTACCTGCACTATAGATACGAGTACCTATAACGCAGTTATGGTTATCCTATTAAGCCAGTTTACAAAACAAACTTAACTTACGAAACTTGCTATACTACAATTTTTATCACTTTGATTTTACCAGAAACAGTCCCCGCGAAGGATACGCACGACTGAATCCGCGATTAGGTACTCATCATTACTATATGGTAATAAGTGATTACTGAATAAATAAGTGATTCTGTGTATTGTAATGGATGATGGGTGAAATGAAGAATGAACTATGTGCCATTGAACTTTTTCAGGTTATTAACTATGGAGGTGGCGAGTTTGCAAAAAGAGGCTATCGTACTTTCTTTACGAATGATTTCCTGCAGGTTATATGGTTCTATATACGGAGATTATGACAGGTGATTTCGTGGTTAAATCTCGGGCTTGTGAATTTCGGGCAGTCTTTTAAAAGCCCACAGCTGTGTTACAATTGAAACAAATATCGAATCGAATCCAAAGTAGTTATTTCACGCTTCGTCGGTTCTCCGATAAAAAGAGGATTTCTAGATGGCGGCAATTTCACTTACAGAAATCTCGATAAATCAGCATCACCCCGGCCATTGCCACGAAAGGTAAAATCGGATGCCGGTTGATTTCCTGTCAGGTCACAAGAAACCTTGCGTTTTGTTTGTTTCAATAAATTGCTTTATTTATAACAGGTTCGCTTGCAGCAGCCTGAATTGCTGTAGCTGCGGGTCTTGGCTGGCCTGTGGGTAGACGCCACTAGGGGGCTACCCGACTGCCGATATATAAATTGCTAGAGCTTACTTTTTTTATAATTCCTCGGATAGCTTCTGCCATACCCGAGGTGGAACTCTGATTGTTTTGCTGATAATCGTCCTTGTGTTCGTTTTGCGTTTGCACGTACGACTTAATTTGGTCTTTATTTGTTTTTTCGTATTCTTTCTTCAGGCTTTGGTATATATCTTGGATGGTATGTACTGTATAATTATCTTCACTGTTATAGAGCGCTTCAAATCGTTTTTTTTCGAGACCAAAGTATTTTATCAATGCCTTCATTAAATAGATGACCGCTTGCTGCAATGTGTTGTGGTTCATTAAGGTTATAAATAATAACTTGGACTGGGTTCCGTAGTTGCCTGCCTGTCTTAGTTACATGGACGTGCGGTGCGGTTGCGTCGGCCGAATCTGTACGAAAATTGACCTTTCCAAGTACACATTAAGTTGGTCGACTATTACTCGGTAACTACTTATGCCTAGGTACTTGTTCGTGATAGTTTTCCTTTTAAATTAATTATATTTATTACTACCACGATTTTTTTCACATCCCCAGTAGTAGCCGGCAGGGGTAGGGGAGGGGAATTAATTGTACTGTTTTGTCGGCGTGATTGATCTATATACCCATGCCCAATTACAGTGTTCTAGTAGCCATGGTTACTGGGCTAAGCCGAAGACGGACGGACAGACGGACATGGCGAAATAATAAAGGTTCCTTTTTACTACGGAACCCTAATACTACTTTACCAATAGTATAACTTACTTTAAGTGAAATTTCCACAATTTTCACATCTGGATAGCTTATCCTCACGTTATCATACCAAGCCCTTCCTGTATTTTGTGCATTAGCATTTCCGGAAATCCCTATCGAAACTTTTCTCTGAAAGTGCAAATAGGTACATGTTATAATAACTACTCATCCACTAAAAGAAGAGATGTTTTGAATTTATATGCAGTGTTATATCGGTAAAATACTTATTTAGTTGAATTCCCTGACCCCAAATACGTATATTTAGACACCAACTTTGTGCTTCTAAGTGTCTTAAAACTCAAGATATTAATATTTAACTATAATTAACATGGCCGCCAAAAAAAAAAGTCCGGCTGAGGAGTTGGTTTCTATCAAAAACTTAAAGCTATGGACCTAATTCCTATTTAGTATGTACTACCTCGACCATATTTTCTGACACGAGTAGTTTAGACGCGTCTAAAACTCTCTTAAGGCGGTGCATTGGAAATTATCGCGTGAATTGACACGCCATTCTCACTAGATTAAGAAACAATAAGATCTGACTTTCAGATATGATTCTTGACCATATGATTGTTGAAATAAAACATTTATTTTCTAATGTATATATTATACAAGATGATAACTATAACATTAACAAAATTAGGCTTCTGTAGTACCTGTACTAAGAACTAAAAAGACCTAATTCCCGACATTGTACTAGACCGAACTATTCCGCAACGGTTCTGCTCTTTATTACGTTTAGTTCACCAGGAGCGAGAACCAGAGAGAGAGAGAGAGAGAGAGAGAGAGAAGAGCGAGCAGTGACACTGACAGCAAAACGATGCGATCCGAATGAATGACCGAGCGACCGTCGTATCCGAATGGCTCTCGGCGTGCGCGAGCGACAAGGAACGAAAACTGTGTGAACAGAATTAGTGTACTAGTGAACTAAAAAACCGAACTAGTACATTTGAGCGATTGTACTAGTTAGGAGCGATCCGCTCAGTGACCGAGCGCGTACAAGCCTAAACTAAATTAAATTAAAGCTAAGTTAAATCTAAAAAACCGGCCAAGAGCGTGTCAGGCCACGCTCAGTGTAGGGTTCCGTAGTTTTCCATCCGTCGCAGTAAGTGTCCCCACTTAAGCATTAAACAAGCACTACTTAGCGAAAAATTTTATTATTAGACAACGAACGACCAATGACAACTAAGACAATTCGAGCACGACAGGTTTTCGACCTAATTAATGTATGGGCGCACCTGCTCCGACCCCATTAAATCAGGAAAAATCTTAACACCGCCATGTACGATATGAGCGTTCCGCGTACAGCGACATCTATCGGCAAATTAAGTAAACTATTGCGCGCGAGCTTAAAATATGGAAGATGATTTTTATGGGATAATTCTTTACTGCTGCGTGAACCGATTTTCACCGTTTTTAGTTTATTTGAAAGCACGTCATTTCATTGTGATTTTGTAGAAATTACAGGTACAACAAACATTTTTATACGGTTCAATTACAAACTTACTTCAGAAATTATTTTGTAATTTATTTCAAAAACTATTCAACCTATCAAGTACAAAATAATTTTCCTAGAAAGTTTTTATAAAAGTTCTACTTTTGAGATGTTTTTCACATTTTTAAAACTTATGGTTCAAAAGTTAGTTTTTTTTAACTTCTGGAGTGATTATCTCCGAAACTATTAACATTATAAAAAAATGATTTTACTAAACCTCTGTTCATTTTTAAACACCTATGCAACAATATATCACACGTTAGGGTTGAAATGAAAAAAAAACACTCCCCACTTTACGTAAAGGGCACTTTTTATTTTACCACTTTATCGGCGTGATTGATATATATATAGAAAAAAAAAAAAAAAAAAAAAAGGCATTGTACCGAGGATGCTGGCGGCATTTCCTCGCTGAATTGCAATGCTGATGCGTTGCGCGAGAAAGCCGCCAGCTCTTCGGTCGCCAGCAGTTACGTCAACCAGTTGTTTAACCATACTACTGACAAAATTGAAAATAAATATTCATTTTCCATAGACTTTGCGTGTGCCAGTTCAAATTCTCTTCGAATCTTAATAACACCATCATAAACTTGGTCGTCAATAATATTATATAGATGCCCAAAGTATCCTTTTAGAGAGCGCTCCCTTATGCGAGCCCCAGGGCTGCAGGGGCCGTAGACAAGGTTACAATCGACAAGCGCTAACGCCAATAGAAACTAATAAAATGTATGGGAATGACAGATGCCGACGAAACACTTTTCGTATGCATACATTTTATTAGTTTTCTATTGGCGTTAGCGCTTGTCGATTCGATTGTATATCCTTGTCTAGGCCCCGGTTCGCATTTTATGAAATACAAGCGTAGCGTTATGAAATCGTTGGCACTGAATGTGATAACGAAAAAACATGTGTCTTACAAACTTCTTTTAAGACATTCACTTCTAGTAGACTATATAGTCTGGATTGAAATATAGGATAGTTTTTGACCCGGGTCCAGACGAAGTCGCGCGCAGAAGCTATTAAAAAAATATTAAGAAGGATGCTATTGACACTGAAGGCAGAACTCACTCCGTTTTTAACATACCGCCCAGAAATTCCAAGCGAAGTGGCCAAGTAAATAAGTAGCAATAGTCTCATGGCGGGCACTACGACACACTTGGTGCAGTTATGCTGTCAGTATAATTGTCCATTGTCGACGAATTGGATGGCTGGACGTGGAAAATCACATTTACGAATTTGAATCGGTGCCATGAAACTAACTTTCCTAATTATATAAATAGCATTTGAACGATAGAAGTGACATTCTACTTTTCAAGCATTTGAACGACAGAAGTGACATTCTACTTTTCATATATTAAGTGTGTTAAACTGGAATATTTCACTTCATTGTTGTATTTAAAAAACGAAAATACTGCTGAATATAAAAATATATATATAAAAAAAAAACTTTATTCTCAGACAACTTTAGGCAAACATATTATTTAGTCTCTCTGATTTAGCGAAAGCTATTATTTCCGTAAATAGGAACTTACTCTGAGGGACGCAAGATAACCCTAACCTAACTAACTTATTTTTTTTGATTATTTTGTAATGTTGTAATAAAATTTCGAACAAGTGAAATTCGTTGTTATGTTATTCTGCCATTTAAAATTCATACAAAATGAATCATTTGCCAAATAATATTATGCTTATGTTGTCATGAAACAAAATTACACCAAACAATAATTCGTGAAATAAATGTTACTTGAAACATTTTCGATGAAATGAAATTCGATGAAAAGTTTGTCGACAAAACAAGGGACACCCTTATATAAATCTTTGGATATGATAAATTGATAATAAAGCATTATTATTATCAATAATAATAAGGACTTGAAAGTAAGGATGTGACGGCCCCATCGCCCACCAGATTTCTGGTGCAATCAGTCAACGTAAGGCAGCTTGTGGCGGGCTGTTAGGGAGTAGTGACCCTACGTACCTGAGTGCTCCTGGGGGTGTCCTGTGGTCAGGCTGAGCCGATCGGGTGGTTGGTTGGACAGGCCCTCCGCCTCTGGCTTGCCTTTATTGGCCGTCCAGAGTGGAGTCGCAAGAACTGTTGCTCGAGGGTAGATGTGGACACCTAAGTGGCGAGTTGGCTATATGTTTAAAGTCCAGTGCCACCTCTCTACCCCCCCAGCTCTCTGACCGGTGTTGCCCTTAGGCCATTTTTTAATGTCGCTATTAATAGGGGCCCATCTAGCAGTTAGCGAGTCACCGTCTGCCAGAGATAAAGATTGAAACAGTTTTATTAGGCAGGCGTCCGATGTTTCACCCAATAGCCCAGCCACTAGTCCATCATTTTAACCCAATAACCCGTTTTATTTAGATTCCATCAACCATCAATAGTCCCTATACACCCCAGCGGGTGCTGTCCCTGTGTGCGTCCCATGACACGGGCAGGGACAGCATCCGCTCGGTGTACTCCTTGCATTTCATTAAATTGTCAAAAGGGCCTCTACGTGTTGGCTCAGTTGGTACTTTGTAGGTACCTAGCTCCACGCACGCCTCCCAAAGGTCCGGGACATCATTGTCCCGTGAACGGGAAGGACTTGAAAGTAAAAATGTTTGCTAAGAAACGGTTTCACTTAAAAGTAAATAGGAAAATAAAAAATTTAAATAACTTAATAAAAATATATTTGCACTAAATTATCACTACATCACAAGCAACTTATAGACTATGAGGTACTTTTTTTATACATTTTTCCAATTTGCTATAAAATAATAAATAAATGAGTATTTCGCTATTCGTTCGTAAAGTTCGTAATAACATTGCAAATTAAACATTTTAATGCGAATTCAATTCCGATTTTAAAAATCCATTTTACAATTCACATTGTATATAATCGTTACGTAGGTAAATCTCGTACATTATATACGTCCTCACTTACGCTCATCCAATAAACCAGAGCAGTAAAACCGATTTTTAAAACTTCTTTGAACAGCCATAACGGTTTCCCATTGAGAGTTGATAATCCAAGTTCACGCTTACGCCATTCCGGGACTTAAAGACTTAGTAATAAGCAATATAATCGTATGTATCAGCAAAACTGTACGTTATGCAATAGAGTATAGAAGTTTCTTTGCGTCAGCGGGCTTGAATCACCATGGCGTTCGAAAATGGTCCTAATGTCGTTATTAATAAGGTCCGTCGGCGGAGCGGAGGTTGTTGGCATTGCTGTCGTAGCCACCGGAGCGGCCTAGGTTGTTGGCATTGTCGTCGTAGCCTCCGGACTCTGCGGGCTCCACGGAGATGCGAGGCTTGAAGCCACGCTCGTCAGCCTCGTATTCCACCACCTGAAGATTAGATAATTATCATATCTTAGCATAAGATAAGTACACATACAACGCACTGCTGAGCCCTGCTACTATTTGAGCCCTGTTTCACAGTCTGATAATGATATAGGAACTCTTTAAAATATCTTTGCAACTCCATTGACTTGAGGTAGGGGAGACCGGGGATGGTTGACCAAATTTCAGCTTAAGCATTTGTATTTTTATTTCTTTAGAGTATATTAACTTGATATCGATTTCAGTTAATAGATATACTATTAAGCTTTAGAAAAAAGTGGCAAAAAGCACGATATTCATTACGATATAGTGTACCTACAGGATCTCGTAGCATAGGAAAAACTAGTCAACCTACCCCATGTATGGGGTAGGTTGACTTGTCAGCAGGGGTAAGTTGACCTATGAAGTAGTTAGAGCAATGTCTACGAAGACATAGGATAAAAGATACAAAAAACAGGCAAACATTTTTTTTAAAAATTGAATCAAAAAAGGGATCTTCCGCCACTCTAATTAAACATAATAGACTTCCAATAACAATAAACAATCAGACAATTAAACACTAGGCAATTTGATTACCTAAAATGTTACGTTGTAATTTCTTATTAAGTATTTAAAACATAACTAAACAACTTTAATCATTTGGTCACAAATCGTACCTAACAAATTTAATTATTTTTAATATTTGGTAACAGTCTTGATAGGTCGACCAGCCCCGTTATAAATTACTCTACTAACCCCGAACCACGTTTTAATTTATAATCACGTGCCATAACCATATAACTGCGACGAAATCAATAAGAATGATAATGTATAGAAAGACCATGAGTCAAACTTTCGTTACAAATGCTTTGATAATCAATAACAGCAAATAATTAGGCGCCATTACAAATAATATTACGACAAAAATAATTACTTAGGTGCGTTGTTTTTCCATATTACGCTCCTTCTCTCCAAAGACATGCGTGCACGACGTCGCGTTCCCGGTGACGGAGCGGGGGGGAGGTGACGAACTCTCCTGGCTTATTGGTTGGCTCAAGGCCTTTGCGTCAGACGAGTTTTTGATAGTTAGTCTACCTACCCCTATAGTCAACCATCCCCGGTCTCCCCTAAGTTGTTGATGTTTATTATAATTACTGACTGAGCAAAGAATCTGATACCTAGTCGGCGATGAAACCTTGTACGAAAGATAACTAATAGATTTGCCGCGTCTTTCCTAATACGAACGGGTAAGGAATGGAATTGGCTACCTTCATCTGTTTTTCCTGAAAATTACGATCTAGATGCTTTCAAGAAAAGCGTGACTAGACTATCACTGAACCAGTAAAATCTTAGGCTTTGTTGTCGCTTACTTCAGACGAGACTATCGATCACTGATCAGTTTGAATGAACATGAACAGAAATGTTTGGACTTTCATATCTGGTCGCTTGAAGCTTTGAAGCTATTACGCCTTAAGGCTTAAGGAGTTCTTCATCATTAGAACGCAAATGTAAATATGGAAATGTTGTAGAGTTTTGGTGAGGTAGGGCACAGCGAAATGTCATCCCGCTCGAATGTGGAGCAGCTCAACTGGGGACTCTCCGCCTTGCAGAAGACCACAGCCATAATAACACTACTACTTGCTCTGTAGTAGTGTTGTGTTCCTGGAGGTGAGCTAGGTCGCCAGAGCTCCTGAGGATGTGTTGTGTTGAGAGCGAGGGCATTTGTTCCTTCAGCTGTCAACACGGCGAATCTTAAAACATAGTTTTGGAGTTGCATGCTGCGGCTGCGGCTACTGGCTGCGGTGTCCGCTTACCATCAGCAGGCGCCACCGTCGTAGTATAATATAAAAAGTAGTCTCGAAGTGTGCGACCACTTTAATGTTCCTTACCTGCTTGGTACCATCAGGTAAGACGACAAAGTAGCTGCCTTCGGCGCGGTTGTCCTGTCTGGTTTCAGTGTGGCCAAAGTCGCTGCCAGATTCGAAGTCGTTTACTTTGTAAGAAAAGTCGTAGTTCGCTGGTTCCTGAAAAAGATAACACGGCAGTTTTGAATCAACGCACCGCCCGCCGTTGGCAGAATTTATTCCCATCTCGACTGATATAATCCCTATGCGAAACTGGTTACGAAACGGCTTTTTAGCGGAATTTGGTTAAGTTTCTAAATGTGAAATATGACTTGTGTCCCAATAGCTAGACAACCGTTTCCATTTTATGACGGGCTATGTGATATGAAGCCACAATTTCCAATTCGAAGCTAACTACCTTTTGCTACGAGATGCGAATATCGTACCCATTCTCAAACCACAAAAACAAATTGGGTACGAGCATAAAGGGTGGCAAGGCATTCATCCTCAGACCCTGGAACCTAAGAAATGGTATAGCACTGGAATTTCCTCCCGCAAATAATATGGCTGTGGAATTACCTCCCTGCCGAGGATTTCCCGAGGGAGTGGAGTATAGATACGGTTCTTCAAGAAAGGTGTGAAGGTGTACATTATTAACGGGTCGGGAGAAAGGAAAACAGTGTACATCGTGCAAATAATTCGATTATAAAGCAAGTAATGACTAACCTGGTTCAGTAGCTCATCCGAAGCGCCCCTAGCGTAGCCGTATCCCTGGTTGGAGAGGGAGTCGTACTGCTCCGGAACTCCATATTGGTCGGAAGGCATGGCGTCCCTGGCGGAGGGAGCGCCGTATTTAGAGGAGGGAGATGACCTGGAAATATACAGGATAACCCCTTAGTCAAAGCTCTGTTAAAAGTGTTTTGTCCCGTTCCCACAAACAAGTCAAAGTGATAGAGTAAAGAGATAGATAAAGACAAAAGAACTTTCAGGGTACTTTAGTTAAACTACTACTACAATATAATACAAATATGCTTTATTACTCACCAGAAAAAGTACATAGTACAGTACAGGACATATACACAATAGAACAACAGAGGTGAACAGAGAAGAGGCAGCTGACCACTACACGTACTATGAAAATACTTCCGAAATAAATGATATACGATATACTAGACATCAGACTTTTGATTTTAAACAAAGCTTTAAGAAATATCTGCGTATCTCAACCATGGAATCATCTAGCAATAACTTTTTCTTACTGCTTGTATATGCACATGGAAAATTTGAGAGATGATGAAATATACTTTACAAAAATGAAACTCAAAATTCTTAACTTTGTTGTTTGTCCATTAAAACGCTATTTATGTAGGTACGCTTTGTCGTATGGTCGTCCACATCACGCGATAAGTTACAAGATAGGAACGTTGTCTCGTTCTATTGAACGGTGTCAGCCAGTGACGGACGCCCTATCTTGTCACTTATCGTGTGATAAGGCCGACCATGATACGGGGTCAGTAGTACAAAAGAGCAATTAGAACAGTTTACTTTTTTACTAACCTGGCAGAAGCGAAGGACGAAGCAAAAGCACTGGTCTTCAAACCCGCAGCCCTGGTACTGGGCGCTCCATAAGTATCAGACAGACTCCTCTCAGCGGGCGCTCCATACGTATCCGACAGACGAGCACTAGCCCCGAAAGAACTCTTGTGTTGAGAATAAGAGTCAGAAGACCTAGCGTTGGGGGCACCGTATGTGCTAGAGGGGGCACCGTATGTGCTAGAGGGCGCAGAGAAGGAACGAGCTTGGCTTTTGCCTGATTTGAAAGAGTTTCTGCCAGAGTAACCTTGGTTGGACCTGGCAGACGGAGCGCCATACTCTTGGGAGAGGGAGTTAGAACGGAAAGAGCTACGGCTCGGCGCGCCATACTTTTGAGAAGGAGATCCACCAAAACCAGACCCAAATCGGGCGGATGGGGTGCCATATTCCTCAGAGGGAGCTGATCGGAAATCAGGAGCACCATAACTGGAGCTCGGGGCATTCCTTTCTAACGGAGCTCCGTAAGAATCGGAAGGTGCATTCCTCAGACTAGGCACTCCATATTCCTCTGAAGGTGTGTTTCTAGCAGGGGCTCCGTAGTCTTGGGAGGGGCTGGAGAAAGCTGAGCGTGTGCTAGGAGCGCCGTAAGTGGAAGAGAGGCCGCGAGCGCTTGGAGCACCGTATTCTTCTGATGGGCTGCTTCTGAGACCGGGAACGCCGTATTCCTGGGACAAGCCCCTGGCTGCAGGGGCACCATATTCTTGGGAGATTCCTCTAGCGTTTGGTGCTCCGTACTCTTGAGACAGACCTCTGGCGTTAGGAGCGCCATACTCCTGAGATAGTCCTCTGGCGCTAGGCGCTCCATACTCTTGAGAAAGACCTCGAGCGCTGGGGGTTCCGTATTCTTGAGATAGGGACCGTGCACCGAAGCCTCGGCCCGGGGGTCCGTATTCGGTGGAGAGGGTGCGACCGAAGTCCGACCCGTGGTCGTGGGAGTGGTCGTGGCCTGACCGCGCCGCTGCATAGCCGTCGCTGGAATGAATCAATAGAAAATAAAGTTTTCTGCAATCAATTCAGATTTATAATAAATGGCGTTATTAATATCTGTGTGAACTTCTCTTTTGTGGAAATAATATCGTAACCAAAAGGACTTATTCAAAACATTTACTAAGATCACCGCCTATATTCTCATTGTACTTAGACATAGGGCCTCCTATTTAGACCCTTATACCCTATTAAGGTTTTTAGACCTAAGGTATTTAGACCCTTATTTAAAGTGTCATAAATATAAAGAATAGATTAGTAAATTATTTATTATTATTATTATTATATGCGATTACTGAGAAGGATTGTAATTACTTTAGCAATGAACTGCCGTGAACTTTCCTAGGTAAGTTGCGCAACTTCAGTTACGGAAAGTTCTCGATAATTATATACCTAGCATTTTAGGTGGATGGAAGGCTTTCAAGGAGCTTCCTATACGGAAACTGAATGAAAAATTTTGAAAGAACTGAATGTCGCAAGTTTCCAGATTTGTCTCAGAATACTCCTACCTTTTTGTGAATGTTCCTCAACTGGTACATTGCTAATTGTAAGCTCTCTTTGCTCAAGTGACGACATAGTGTAACGGTTGTTGGTTGTTTGTACTTACCCGACGGGAGGTTCGGCCGCCGCTATCGACAACAAACAAATCAAAGGAACGAACGCCTGGAACAAAAAATATAGCTAGAGTCGGTTGGAAGTCATTGCTATTAAAACTTGTATGTAGTAAATTACGATTAACACTTTCAGTGCGAGGAACCAGCCTATTAGCGGGGGCCTACGCCGTAGGTCCTTTCCGCTACATACGTGGGAAACCATGTGATCGGCTACGAGCGTAGCGCGTAGCGATTCATGGCAGTGAATGCGTTAACAACGGTCTGCTCGTAGATGCTTGCTCTATAATAAATTGATGTGATTCGGCAAGTCAATAAAATTCAAGGTAGGTACAATTTATTATTTTGTAGGCAGTCGGATTAAGTACCATAGTTTTGCAGTTTAAGGTCACAGCTCATTAGAGCCCCCGGCGCCCGACCCGCACCGCCTCGCCTCGTAAATGTACTAACTACGGAGTTGATGCTGTGAGCGTGCCCGTACAAATCCATATAAAGAATACTAACCTTTCGAGGCGAGGCGGTACGGGTCGGGCGCCGGGTGGCTCTAATGAGCTGTGACTTTAGTATCAATTCGACCAAACCAATGAACTTGTTAGTGACTAGCATTCTTTGAAATTTACCTTCATATTGTTGTTCTGAGATCACGATAATATATCTGAAACAAACATAAAGAAAATAATTAGCAGATGAAAAAGAATGAGAAGTAAATTTAAATAATTTCGATGTGACATTACAGCTCCGTTCAGAATGAGTTTACAAATCCGTACAATAACATCTCATTCTCTGAAGCGTACTTGTCTAAAACCTTATGTATATATTGTTTGTATGTTAAGCAAATATTTAGGTATATAAGATCTCAAAATTATGTTTTGTTTATCTATTAGGTACCTACTAAGAGAATTTTCTACAAAAAAGGAAAAACCCACCTATGTACAATTAAAATTATATCGGTTGAACTTCGTAATATGGAATTTTCATCAGTTTTCACGACATCTTAGACTGTATTTTTTTTGTTATTATTTTCAATAAAAAGTGTATACTTTGAGGGATAAACTGTACTTTAATTAATAATTATAAATTATTTAATGTGTAACATATCATTTTTTTAAAGACTAAGTTTTTTCCACAGTTTCTATGACACTAACTTTTAACCGTCTTCTTTTAGAACACTTTTAGACCATTTCTTTGACCTACCTATAAGTTTAGGAGATACAACACGATGGAAGACAAGCTGTCGAATGTGTCAATCGAAACTAACTCCGTCTATTTATACGTCGAACTTAACAATGACCACAACCATCTACCATTTGCGATTTTGAAACCCAAACCCATTCCATTTTGATCCCTATTCTGTACTATTAAGATCGTGTTATGTTTCATACAGTTACTTGTCGAAAATCAACAATGAAAATCCGACCAGTGCCTGATATATTTTTGAAACTAAAAACCGCTCGACTTTAAACCCTATGACTCTGTAAATAAGATTGCAATATGCCTTTATGAAGCGCTAATGCTGTGGTTTGACAATATCAACACAACCAAGTTCTATCTGCGGTTTGTAAACAAGTATCTCTTCGACTTTGGGCTTTAACAGTGTGTGTTAAGGTTGTGTAGTGTGGTTTTTAGGTGCATAGGTTACGTTCCATTGTAGATGAACCTTCGTGCCAACATAGTAATGATACGGATCATCAAGATTGTATGCCTATCGATCGCTGTAAATCATCAAGTTTTAGGTAGTACTGGGTCACACACGGATCCAATTTGTTTTCTGTGAACTTACGGATTTTGGGATGGTGAGCACCTGCCCATATTTTTTGACAGTAGTGGTACCTTGCAATAGCATGCCAATAAGACATTCGAATTTGAAGACATTGAACTTATACAAATAAATAATTTGAACTTGAATTTGAATCTAGGGAATCCCAGTGCGTATTATCATCATCATCATCATATCAGCCGAAAGACGTCCACTGCTGGACACAGGCCTCCCCCAAAGAGTGCCAAAGTGACCGGTCCTGCGCCACCCGCATCCAGCGGACTCCAGTCACCTTTACCAGGTCATCAGTCCACCTTGTAGGGCTTACCCACGCCGCGCCTTCCAGTACGTGGTCGCCACTTGAGAACCTTTCTACCCCAACGGCCATCGGTTCTACGTGCTATTTGCCCCGCCTCCTGCCGCTTTAGTTTAGCGATTCGGAGGCCTATATCGGTTATGGTTCTGCTGCGGATAGCCTCATTTCTGATGCGATCACGCAGATAAACTCCCAAGATAGCCCTTTCCATAGCCCTTTGGGTGACTTTGAGCTTTCTTATGAGGCCCATAGTAAGCGTATTATACCAACCACTGCCTGAAAAGACTTCGGTAATATGTTCGAAATATAATACAGTAGCTTTTCAGTGAAGGAAAACATCGCGAGAAAACCGGTCTCATATCAACAAGGACTAGTTTTCCCTCTGGTTTGGAAGGTCAGTCGCTTTCGTCGCGAAATCTCTTGAGAATCTTGAGATTAGGTGCCAATGCGGACCCCGGGTTCCTTTACAACGACTGGTACCGGAAAACGGGTTAAGATTCCTGGGAACAAGAATAGGTGTTAGTGAGGTAGGGCACAGCGAAATGTCATCCCGCTCGAATTTGGAGCAGCCCAACTGGGGAAGTACAACCGCCTTGCAGAAGACCATAGCCAATAATAACACTATTGCTTGCTCTGTAGTAGTGTTGTGTTCCTGGAGCTGAGCAAGTTCGCCAGAGCTCCCGAGGATGCGTTGTGTTGAGAGCGAGGGAGCTTATTCCTACAGCTGTTAACATGGCGAATCCTCAAACATATCGAGGCTCAGCAACGCCCATGTTAGTTGGAGTTACATGCGTCTATAGGCTGCGGTGTCCGCTTACCATCAAGCGGACCGTACGCTTGTTTGCCACCGTCGTTGTATAAAAAAATAGGTATTGGCTATAAGATTCTAGCAGTTCCCTGTATAAGTACAATCGAAGGTTAGATATAGCTAAGCCAGAACGACATATTTTTGTGATTGTGTGGGTTGCAAGGGATGTGTTCCTGCGCACTCAGGGCCGTCACGGAGGAAGAGACCGCAGAGATGGAAGTCCTTTAAGGGGATGCCTTGATTTGAGTCGAACACGCCCCCTAGACAGAGACACGCTTATGCCTTCCGCGCACGAGAAAAAGAGATGTAACACTCTTCGGCTTTTTGGACAAACGATAAATACCTAACATAGTGAAGTTTTATTAAAATTTAATCAAGTGAGATTTTAGATGAGATAAACTATTATAGTGTCGTAAAACTTGATTGTGTCGTAAAATAATGTATCGTTTGAGTAGGCTGAGTAAAAAAAGGAAAATTCAGAGCCAACTTTTCAACGAGCAGTCTAGCGTTAATAGAAAGGTCGCAGGTTCGAGTCCTGTGGGGGGCTACAGACGAAGATGGTTTATTTTTCCATTATATTATTTCTCTCTGTATCACATCATTTATTGTATGTATGTTAGGCTTTAAGGTTGCTATGGAACCTAGATGCCTGAAATAAATGGTTTAATAATAATAATAATAATAATAACGCTGCTACTTGCTATGCGGGTATCTGTTAGGTAACGGATGCATTAAAATATACATTTACAGCAAAATATTTTTGGTCCGATTCTAGTGTTGTCATTGCATGGATAAACTCACCACATTTGCACAAGCTTAACTGTTTTGTAAAAAATCAGGTCTCAAAAATTAGAGAGTCCACTATACCACAAGATTGGCACTGGATTGCATCTCATGATAATCCTTCAGACATCATTTCACGTGGAATGACGGCTGAAAAGATGCTTACCAGTACTAAATGGTGGGAAGGGCCAGCCTGGCTAAACAAACCAATTACCGACTGGCCCACTCAAGTAACTATGCCTAACACTATATGTAATATATGCACAAATGAAACTCCAAACCAGTTTATGTCAGATCTTATTAATAGATGGTCAAGTTTAAACAAACTAGTAAATTGTTTTGCTTACATTAAAAGATTTATTTATAACTGTACAAATAATACCAATAAAATGGCAGGTCCATTGACTGTCAACGAGAGGACTGAGTCCCTAAATAAATTAATCGAATATGCACAATCAGAAACTTACAAAACAGAGCTTGCATTATTAAATGCGGGCAAGCATCTACCAAGGTCATCAACCTTGATTAACCTAAATCCATTTGTAGAAAATGGACTCATTAAGGTGGGAGGTCGACTAGGGTTGTCACACTTTCCTCACACTAAAAAACACCCTACAATATTACCTCAGAAGCATATGCTCACGAGCCTCATCATGCGTTCAGAGCATGTCCGACTGCTGCACGCCGGGCCCCAGCTCCTTCTCTCATCTGTACGTGAAAGGTACTGGCCGATAAAAGGTAAAACCCTAGCTAATAAAATTGTACACAAATGCCTGACATGTTTCAGGGCCAGACCTAAATTACCTAGCCCTATTATGGGAAACTTGCCTACTAACCGAGTCACCCCAGCATCCCCTTTTTCAAATACTACAAATATAGATTTTGCGGGTCCCTTTACAATACGTGATAGACGGGGACGTGGTTATAAGACTACAAAATGCTACATTGCAATGTTTGTTTGTTGCTCAACCAAAGCCGTGCATATCGAACTAGTTTCCACCCTAGAGACCTCTGCATTCATCTCGGCCTTCAGACGTTTCATAGCGAGGCGAGGCAGGCCGAGAGAGATGCAGAGTGACAACGCAGGTACATTCCAGCGAGCAGACAAAGATATCCGTGAATTGTATGAGTACCTAAGAGATACTAATAATAGTGACGTTTTAGCAACGGCATGTGCCGCCGAGGGGATACGATGGAGGTTCCTGCCTCCATATACACCTCATATGGCGGGCTTACATGAGGCCGCCATAAAAAGTTGTAAACTACACTTAAAAAAGGTACTAGGAAATGCCTTACTTACCTACGAAGAGTTTTCTACCATACTATGTCAAGTAGAAGGGATATTAAATTCGAGACCCTTGTGCCCAATACCCAGTAATGACAACGATGAAATAACATGTATCACGCCAGCCCACTTTCTGTTAGGTAGGACCCTTACCTCGCTCCCTGATTACAGCTATGAAGCATCACCCACGCATAAGCTTACCATATATCAGCAGTTACAGCAACTACAGCAACATTTCTGGCGGCGGTGGTCGAGGGACTACATCAATTTACTTCAGGAACGAACGAAATGGAGGAGCTCCAAGGGCCCGACGCTTACACCCGGTATAGTGGTATTGGTGCGTGATGAGCAGCTACCACCCTGTCAATGGCGACTGGGGCGAGTCGTCGCTTGCTGCCCAGGCCAAGATGGGGTCACTCGGGTCGTCGAGGTCAAGACAAATCGAGGCACCATCAAACGTGCATTTAATAATATTTGCCCGTTACCCATTACCTAAACTTAGTACTTAAGTTTTGTATACTTATATTTTATTAGTTACGAGTAATTTAGTATTGTGTACCTATGTAGAAAGCTGTAATAAAGATAGTACCTTATTGTGTTTTATTTAAGATAAAATATGGGCGAATTGGCACTAAGCAGAACCTATATTCCTCAAATTACCTTGCCAAATTAATTAACCTGACTTGTTCTCCAATAATTTGGTTCCGCTTGGTACTTAAGCCTAATATTTTGCAAATTGTGCTGCAGCGACGCCTAGCGGTAGGCTTGGTACTGGTACCCGTCCGGTACTTGTACAAAATTGTTAGTAATCAAGTCTGAGCCGCGGGGCATCGCTGTTTACAAGTCGAGTGGCGACACCTACTGGCGCACAGTCGTGGTAGTGTCACCGGTGGGTTGCGTCACGCGTCACTTCCCTAGTGGGAGCATGTCGCAACAGCGACACCTACTGGCGGCGAGTCAGGGCCACTAGCAAGAAGAAATCGAAGTGGATTGGCCTGCCGCCGATAGGTGGCGCTGACTGACGGCAACGGTCTGCTTTACCGATCGGGGTCGGTAAGCAGGGCCTTGCCTTTTTCTCTTTGATCTCAAGATGGCTACAAGGAAACAGCCCCGAATTATTATGTAAAGATTTCGATAGAAATAAATAAGAATTATAGAAGATTATCTCCATTTTATTTGGGAAAAAGATCTTTTCCTTCAGTTATGTAGTAAATAATAGTTACGTTGATAAGGTCGCCAAAGCTCTCAAGGAACCCTATAGTGAGAGCGAGAGGACCTACGCTGGTCTCTATCTCTCAACACACCGAACCATCAAATAAAGGGCGAGCAGCGCGCATGTGACTCTTCTGGAGCGTCTATAGGCTAGGGTGTCTGCTCACCATCAGGCAGGCAGTAGGCTTGTTTGAACTTACTTTAAAGAAAAAAAAATATTATTTTCAATTAAAGTTACCTGGAAATAATAATACGCCCAATAGTCTACCGTTTAATTTTTTGCCCCTGTTGTAGGCCACACCCTGTATGTAAGGGGCTGTTCATTTATTACATAAGACAATTTTAACAACTTTCTGACACCATAGCGTAAAAAAACTATATGACTTTGATGCATTTTCCATGTAACCTAAGAGATGGTCGGAACCCCTCCCCGCCCAAATCGTCTGACGTAATAAATGAATAGATCCTAACTTAAATGCGCGTGACCCATCGAAATTGTGTTGCTAAACTGAATAGATAAGTAAGTTTGTACTTATAATTGACTTCTACTGGGCTTAAAGCTTCACCAATTTTAGATAACACATCCAATATTATAATCTCCTTTTGACCCATGCCATCTCCAGCCGACTCCATACCACAGACATAGTTAAGTAGACAGCGCAAGAGCCAAGAATGTGGTGCAGCAGCAGGTGAGCTGTAGAACTCGCAAACATGTTTTTTTAAACAAAAAATATTTTGTAGAACTGAATCGGCAAAAATAATCTATATAATTACTTAAAACATGCTTGCAAATTAACACATAGCTTAATAATGGAGTCGAAAATTGGTAGGTAGTCTTGGCATAAACGAAGGCAATCCCGTGGCAATATTATATATATATATATATATATATATATATATATATATATATATATATATCATATAGCTATCTATGCCGCAATCGGCAACGGTGACCCTAGCTTATTACAAGCGTGAGCTCTAATATGGCTTCCAAAGCCGAACTTCTTTTTAAAAACTCTATCGCAGGCAGGGCACATACCATAGAACCTGCACAACACTCATTCATTGTATCGGATGTGGTACCATCCTGTATCCGACAAGTCTACAGACGACAATCCATCCACCCTAGGCAATAACCTTGATCTGCACTATCCTTGTCGAATATGCCAGTTTGCTTCAGTTTGCAGTGTTGTCGATGGCACAGAAATTTCTACGAAGACCGAGCATGGGCATTGTTGAGTGAGTGAGACGTCACCTACAGGTGCGTGCGTTGCGTGATCTATCGAGACTTATATCTGTGGTAAACACTCCGAATATTGCAAAACTGCCGTGACAATAAACCCAATTTCGTCGGCGCACGATCGCCATAATGTGTGGAATGTCGATAGGGGCATATCTGCGTATCTGCGCGCGCGCACAATGGGCCATAGCATAGGTGCTTCACATAGCTGATTGTACTAGAATTCTCGGCTACCTTCAGTTTTCAAGGCTGTGAGCTTTCAGAATGACACTCTCTTATCTATACTGGGTGGATGTAACAGGAGCAAATATTTAAAATGACGCTTCTTTAGAGGATCTGTAGTAATCCTTTGTGTTTTTTTATTCTAAGGTATTTCGAAAAATTGATGACCTCCAAGTAATGTATTTTGGCACCAAGAGATTTATGATCACTGCAGTCAATGCAGATTTTGAGGTAACATCATTTAATGAGTCAATAATAGTTTTTGCATTTTTGTTTTTAGAATATTTTTTTTAAAGTTTTTTTTTGTGTTTTTATAATAAAAAACTACTTATGACACCCGGTAAAAAAAACACGTAAACTTACATTAAAGAAAAAAAAAAATATATAAATATATTTATTCAATTAAAACCACATGGAAATAATTGCTCACAAACTCAGTTTAATAGGGCCCATGCTCAGTTTAACAGGTATACTAGAATTTGCTTGCGATTTCATCGACAGGAAGTGCGGTTTAGGTACCTACGAGTATGTCCGCGATATTTACCGTTAGCTTTTCGGTGAAGGAAAACGTCGTGAGGATACCGGTCTAATCCCAATAAGGTCTAGTTTTCCCTCTGGGTTGGAAGGTCAGATGGCAGTCGCTTTCGTAAAACTAGTGCCTATCCCAAATCTTGGGGATAGGTGTCGCGGCGACTGTTTGACGTCGTCAACTCTTCTTCTATTTATAGACTTTCAGGCGGCTAAATTTGAACTCCGAATAGTGTTGTCCAACCAGCACTGTAGAGGTTGCTAGAGGGCCTCTACACTATTGACTTGGTGAGTTGGTGCCGTTAGGGTGATGCATTGGAAATTATCGCGTGCTTTGAAACACCGTTCTGACTAGATTAAGAAACAATAAGGTCTGAGTTTCAGATTCTTGACTATATGATTGTTTATCTGATTTGATCAATACCTACATGATTGCTTAAAACCTCTATAGAAAAAAAAACCAAAGTTTCCTTTTTTTACTCAGCCTACTCAAACGATACATTATTTTACGTCACACCAGGCCATAATGCGAGTTTTACTGCTCGCTGCGCGTACGGGAAAACTCGCATTGTGGCCAGATGAAGACGTAAAAATTTGTACGCAACACGGGCGGTAATTCGTAAAGCCCCAGAGCGCATATTTATAGCCCTCACCTTCGGTTCGGGCCCCAAACACCTGCGATTTGGGGCATTCGCGAATTCACCGCCCTAGTTACGTAATATACTATTACGACAAAATCAAGTTAATACTATAGTTATCTCAGATAATCGGTTGCCACTAAAATAAAATATGTTTACGGTGGTATATATTCACTTTTTAAAAGGCCGCATCAAGAAAATTTATTTATTGGTAGTTTTAAACCTACGATTTAAATAAACAAGTTAATTCACCTAATTTACAAAAATACAAGATGCCCTGTTACATATTTAACCATAGAAGATTTTTGGGAGAAAAACTGTTATTGCACTTGTCAGGTATTCTTAACATTTGGTACGATTTATAAACAATGGTCGTGAATAACGTTAGATGTAATTAAAATATTATGCCATGCGTTTAGCTATTCGATGCACATGTGGTTGGATTGTTACATTTATACGACACACCCAATTATGACTTCGACATGTTGTACCGACAAACTATGGTGAAATCATATAATTTGTAGACCCCACCAGCCATGACCCCATAGATTAGTAATTGTCAATCTGTCATTTTATATCTAAGTAGATTTATTTAACAAGTAATTTTTGTTTTAGGATATTGTAATTGTTTTTGAACGATATCAGGTAGAAAAAACAATTACTTTTTAATAATGCGTATTGTTGAATGTAACTTTTTTGATATTGAAAATGTTGGCTTTATCCACGAATATTTACTATGAATTGATGATCAATGCAAATAGGTTGGCTACATCTGACATGTTCTATTGACAATGACATAAGTGACTTTGACACTTAATGACAGTGACATATCTGTCGTAGTTTTTTTGGTCTTGAATTAGGTTTCCGAGTATAGGGGGCGTGTTCGACTCAAATCAAGGCATCCCCTTAAGAAGCCTGTGTCAACTAGTCTAGGTAGGCAGGATGTAGATGACTGTAGACGCCACCCTAAGGCTGCGGCCTAGACGCCAGCCGGCAGCGGGGCGACGAGCGGTTGCCCCACAGAAATAATTCTGTATCCAGACAGCGGCCTAAGGCGTTGTAATGCTCGATTTACACGTACTAAGTAATAAGTTACAACTAAATTGATTTTTTACACGCATTTAGTCACTTTTTCAGGTCAAAATTTAGTTAATTGGGCATTTTCGCGAGAAGAGATGCATCGATAGTGACGTCACCGAGTATAAGTTAAGTGTTCCATTTTGTAACTTTTATTTGTCATACAAATTGTTTGGTTAATTTTGGTGGATCATTTTTAACTTATACTCGGTGACGTCACTAACGATGCTCTCCTCGCGAAAATGTCCAATTACGTAATAACTTAATTGGGTAAAACGAGCATAAGAGAGAACAGCACGGCTATCACGCGACGGCGCGCGAGCTCTCTCGATTTTTCTCGCACTATCCGTCTCTCTCTTATTAGAACACTTAGAACAAGAGGTATAGTGCGAGAAAAATCGAGAGTATGTCGCGGCCGTCTCATGATAGACGTGCTGGGCGAAAGACAGGTTGACATTGTTGACTGACTCGATTTTTCCGAGTTCAGCGTCGCAGGTTCGAATCCCGGTAGAAGCGAAAAATTTAAAGCATCTCAGAGAGATACGAGTATGCTATATGTAGGTACCCGAACATAACCTAGGAGGTTATGACGGTGACACACAAGCATACGGTCTGCCCGGTTGTAAGCAGACACCGTAGCTTATGGACGTTTGCGATTTCAAAAGTACCCTAAGCGCCGATCCTTTTTTGATTTGAGGATTCGTTGTGTTGATAGCTAGAGACGAACGTTACACAACACATCCTCGGATACTTAAAATCTTAATAGGATTAAGCCTTATCGCTGGAAATGTAACATATTTTTTTCAAAGAAATAAACAGATCATTTTTTTTTAATTTTCAACAAACCGAAGTTCCGGTCTAAATGTAGAACGAAGACTTCAATGTCGCTTCCGTAAACCACTTAACCCTTTTACCATCAGGTGTCACCAAGGATGACCTAGCGTATAAAAAAAACACACTTGTTACACCTCATCTTGCCACCCACTTCACTTTTATTTCGCTGACTATAAGTCCGAAAATCGCTTGAACGGTCTGCAATGACTCTGGTTAAATTACCAAAATATATTTGCGTTCTGTAGAACCTTAACGCCTTAATTATAAGGAATATTTTAGTTGATTTGAAAGGTAAGTGACGATTATCGTTTCGCTAAGTTAGATGAGTTTGTTGCGGCTAAAATAGAAGTTATTTCAAAGTAATAGAGTTGAGATTAGCCTGTTTTAAGTATAGGGAGATTAGTTTGTTGTAGAATAGTCATGCGTGAGTATGCAATTTCTGTTTGGACAATAGATGCACCAGATTGGGCCGGTGATACAGGCGTTAAGCTGATTGATGACTAACCGAGAGTTAACCATGTGAGTTCTTTATTTAAATTTAACTAGGTACACATTACAATGTCGACCTCTGCTCGACGCAGTAAGACCTATCTGAAAGCGTACGTTTCGGCTTCAACACTAATCTCTGAAGGGTTTTCTACACAATCGGCCATCATGGCCCTGGTGCCGATTGTGTAGAAGACCCCTTAATTGGCCCATCACACAGGACGCATCTATGCGTTAAATATATATTTCCATCTCGTTCCACCACATAAATACATACGATTTCAATTCTCGACTCGTCTGGTCTCGCGCCTCCGGTGGAAAAGCAGCTTAACTCCTTCCCTAGGCTAAATATGAAATGAAAGTAAATCTCGGCTCAGTGCCGCGCCTCCGCCACCTCCTTGCTAGGTCCTAAAACTTTGCGCCCTAGGCTCTAGCTTTATTAGCCAAATCAGCCCTGGTGCAGCCGGTGCCACTGACAAACGTTTCGTCGGAAATAAACGCGAACGTGCGCGTAACACAGCGATTCGGTTAGCGACAGTTTAACTGTCAGTTACCCCTGCGCCACCAGCCTTCATTAAATTAAAGGCCGTCTTGTCTCTTTGAAAGACTGTCCCCAATGAGTCCAATCCGTTTAATAGCAGTAATAGATAACGTTACGTAAGTTTGTGCGAGGTCGGGCCACCGGTCATCTTTCTAGTCCAAAAGCGACATCCCTACGGTCCAACACGGTTATCTTATCACAGGACGGCGATATCACTACACATACAGGGTGACATTTTAATCAGTTTCTAAATTCAAGTATAAGATACTTCAGCAAAATTATAAAATACGTTTTTTTTGTTTCATATCATTTAGGTAGTACAAAATTTTTTAGTAATTGCTGCTTAAAGTTATACCAAAAAAACCTTACCGCGCGGGCACCTCAGCGGGTAGTAAGGTTTGCGCAAGGCACGCCTCCCCTCCCTCGGCCCCACCCCCCTCCGCGCGGTACTGAATGCCCAGTAACCATGCAGTACGGATAATTCTTTTGGGATAGACAAATTATAATTCTTAGAATACCTACCAGTTTTTTTTCAAAAATGGAGTCTATTAGTGATACCAAATGCCTACAAAAAATTTACACTGATTAAAATGTCACCCTGTATATGAGACATAAAAGAGACGGGTATGTCTATGATAGCCTTGCTGCTTAACTGACAGCATCACTTATGGAGTATACAAATTATGCGATTTTACCCCAATTTGTCAGTACAACATGTCGAAGTCATAATTGGGTGCAGCGTACAGATGTAACAATCCGACCACGTGTGCATGCAATTTCTCAGTGCATCTCGTTTGACAGTTGGATCACTAGCGCAACATGCCTCTTATTCCGAGACATGCCTCCACACGATAGCAATTATTCAGCTTCTGATAAATTGGGGCTGAGAAATCATGACATGTATACACCCCATTAGTTAATCAGCATCGGCAGTGACTTATTGTAGCAGCCGCCAGACGAACGAAATCGGCGGACTGTCCGCCGCGTGATTTCTGCCCGTGTGGATAAGCTCTGGCAGGCAGCAGCACGGTAGCCGACCAAACTATTAGATGTTCTGTGACCTTGCTTGCCCGTCCGCCGAATTCACTCGTTTGGCGTCTCCTTATCAAGGTTCTCCGATACGTTGCCGGATCCTACACCGATAGCGTACTGAATAATGTGAATACGCTCTGAAGGCCCCTCTACACAATCGGACATCGTGGCTCATCATAGGTGGTGATTTAGATTTAGATTTATTTATTTCATAATATATAATTTACAATATAAATTAAAGCTAGCTTAATCTATATGAATTGGTGAAAGGTGCTTTGACATATTGTGCTAGTGAAATAATAGAGTTGACCTCTGAAGTCAAAATATCGGTTATTTACCGGCACTTACTTGTTGTGATAATATAGTTATAAATAATTAAAATGAATGTGTTAACTAATACAAGTTTAGATTCTGTAACTATATTGCGCTTACTTCAATTACTGGTAAAAAAACGAATATTGTATTTGAACTTTGTATTTAAGTATGTATTTGATTAAAATGTATTAACATATGAAGGATTGAATAAGATACTACAAAACGTGTTATTTCTGTAAGTATTTATGTATGTTAATACTTTATTGGATACACATTGTTAAAAATACAGATAAAAAAGGTTTTTATTTTAATGCTATTAACATTTCAACAAAGTGCACTATTCACCATAAATTATATTATACACGACCTTTCTTTATACTGCGAAGAGGCATTGACGGGTTTTTTATTCTAACTTTTTCACCATTTTCATCATATAATTCTAACTTCGGTGAAGTAAAGCACCTAATTTCCACAAGTTCTGTTGTGATTATTTCATTCTTCATTTTAGCAGCGGCCATTATAGCTCTCACTGACGGCGCATAGAAGTGATACTTCCCGTATAGATTTTCGTAATCACCTATAATTTGACCAGTTAACATTGCAGCATATACTATTTTAACCAATACTATTGTTTTATGCGCTGACAGCTTCATAAATACAGATTGGTACGGGTTTACTTCAAAGAAACCATCCTGAGCCAATCCAACATTTAAAAATCTGCTTCTGAGCTGGTCGTCTCGCCATTTGTTGACGTATTGAAAATGATTGTTATTCAAGTTGATAATGAGGTCATAGTAGACGTCATCATCGGGTACTCCTGTTTTAGACCATGATGAGTAAATAACATTTTCTACGTTGACAAAACTACTCACATTCGATCTTGTAGGTGCCGGGGTAAAGTTGGTAAATTTATGCACTTTTAGAACAATATCTTCGGAGACCGTTTCTAGTATATCAACTCTTTTTATATTCATTTTCCGTCTTACTGGCTCCCATTTAAACTGTTTGAATAAATCTTCGTATAGAGTGGGATCTTTTAGAAAATAGTTGTCAGGCACTTTAGCAAGTTCAACTAGGAATCCTTTGTTTATATTGGGTTCCGTGAAATTAAACATTTGAATTTCTTTTTCAGTTATGAGTTTAATATCAGTACCTGATGTTTTGACAACTACGTCCTTTTTGGTCGATGCCACTGTTATGTTTATAGTTAAGTCGGCGCGAGCCAACAAAGGAATCATTACAATTAATACTATTTTCATAACCATTTTATGATTTCTAACAATGCGCGATCGATATCAAGCAAGTACCCTGCAGTAACTGATTATTGTGTTATTATATTTTATTTAAGTACGCAAAATATTGCTGCGTATTATATGAAGCTTGCTTTTAATATGTAAGTCACTAGTTATGATATTGGTTCTGCATGCATTTGTAAATAAATAGTAAATACCAATATCGATGTAATAAATACCTACTCCAAAATCTGTTTTAATTTAAATAAGTGAAATATGTGGGTTTATTTTTAATCTAATATTTTTATGGTATAATATAACATAATGCTGACTAGTCACAAATGTCACAATGTGATTGTTGCTTTATAAAAGTGCCTATTATAAATGCCTATTATGTATAATACGTTAATCTAATTAAATCATTTTTTTTAAATATGAAATTGAAGCACTATTTGAACTATTCGAAATTTGGATTGACGAGATTTTCTCGAACAGACAGACAGAACTCGGCTTTTTGTTACCAGTTGATTTATTTACGGTCTTCGGCCCAGTTATCACGTATCGGGGAAGGTCAAGATCGTGACCCTAGTCCGTGTAGAGTGGATCGACAGTGTGTATGTTCGTAAGGCAGAAGTTCATCTCTCACGTTTCCATAATATGATATCGATGGACTCTACTAGCCAACAAAATGATATTTTATTAATAAATAATTTCATCGTTTAATACAGCGGTCGGCAACAGGCAGCCCGCGAGCCTGGCTGTTTTGTGTGTACTTTTTGCCTGGTGAAGTCACAAATTATTGAGAAGTGCCAATTATTAACAATTTCATCAGTTACTATGTGGCCCTCGGCTGCTAAAAGGTTGCCGAGCCCTAGTTTAACACATTGAGAAAAAAAATTGTGCAGAATATTTACTTGAGTCTGAGAGCCAAAAGTAACCATAGAAGTTACTGGAATAGAAACCATTCCGTCTCACTTGTACGATCTTTAGTACCTATTCAGTTCACGATGATTAATAGGTAAGTTATACAAAAACATGTGCCGTCTTTAATTACATTGAAATCGTTTTTTTCCTGTGATGCGATATTTGTGAATTGATAATTGGGTAAAAGATAACGGTCCGCGTCAAAATATTTTTTTTCAGTCACCTATCGATTTTCTTAGTAAGTCTATGTATTTGTGTTCCTATAGCAGTGGCTATAATACGGCGTTTTTTTCAAATAATATGGAACTAAAGTGGGTCATTCTGTGTGTAGTTTTAAACACTGTGTGTGCTAAGATATCCATAAATATTGAAACAGATTCAGGAATAAACAATGTTTCTATAAAATATGACGGCGTGGACTGTAAAGTGGTAAATGATCTCGATATTGACCGATTTAATCTCAAAAGTCAAAGTTTCAAAGACGCTGTAAAAACCCACTTCGGGACTAAACCAACTAGTATATATTTTAAATCACCTACACCATGGGGTGATTTGTACAAAAACTACAACTGGGAACCAATTACTAGAGTAATATCAGTAAAATCAGCAAGAGTCGGTGACGTTACAATAAAACCTGTAATAGTTATGTCTCACGATTTCGAGAACTTATCGAACAAAACAATCAAAGTGAACACGGGCATAAGCCAAACAATCGAGAACACGGTAACTACTAGTTGGACTAAAAATCAAGAAGTTTCAATTTCACAAGAGGTAGAGTACGATTTGAATATTCTGGTTGCAAAAATCTCCGGTACTACTGGGTTGACGTACACCTCTAGCCTAGGGAAGTCCGAAGAGAAATCAGAAACGGTAACCGTCGGGGCGACAAGTGCTGTTGAAACGGAATTAGCGCCAGGGCAGGCTGTAACAGCTGTCCTTTCAGCCAAGCGCGGCCATTTTGAAATCGACGTGGTTTACAAAACTACTTTGCGAGGAAATGTAGCTGTAAATTTCAAACGTAGTCACAATGGACATCATTTCTGGGGACCAACAATTTCAAGTATTTTCGTAGACAGAGGATTGGGAAATGAGATAACGGAGATAGAGCATATCAAAGTAGGACTTTATTCCGAGGCGTCGTTGAAAGTTTTTGACAAAGTTACAGGATTACCCGTGTAAGCTATCACTTAGGTACATTTTTTTGATAATAAACTGAGCATAATTTTGATACGATGTTTTATTATTTGTTCCGTAAAACCCGTCAGCCAAACCAAATCATAGGACAATGATCCAAATTAACTATTAATATTACTAGGCGTTAAGTCTGTAAGCTGCAGATCTCGCGAGAATAAGGTTTAATAATATTTTATTTTTATTTTCTATCACCAGCACGTCTATCATGGGACGGCCGCGACATACTCTCAATTTTTCTCACATTATACCTCTTGTTCTAATAAGAGAGAGACGGATAGTGCGAAAAAAATCGTGAGAGCTTGCGCGTCGTCGCGTGACCGTGCTGACTCGACCAACAATTATCGAACCTGCTCACAAAATTCCAAGTGAATCTGATGGGAAATGCAGCATAGAGGAGCAACGAATAAATGAATATATATTTGAAAGAGTTTTTGCCTAAGCTGAAACGGAGAACTTCGTTTGCTCCGCTAGCTCTTTAAAAAATCACAGTCACCTCTTTTATAATGTCAGAAAATGTTTGATTGCCAAGCAGAAACATAATACTTCGGCGACCTTGCACATTTACACTCATACTCTTGCGCAGTCACATCCATACACAGACACACACATACTTTGAAGTCATACACAATGTTTAATTATATAGGTAGGTAGTTATATAATATAAGTTCAAAAGTGATTCTAATTATTATTATTTTGTTTAATTTTTTGCTGTACTTAATTTGACGAGTTTATGTCCCAATTATGTTGCATTCTTTCAGTGCCATCTTACTTCTTAATGGCCTCACTGAAAATAAGCGTCACGGAGCGCGTCTTGTGGCTCGCTCCGTGACACCAAGTTGAGTGAGGATCTTTTAGCGTAAAATTGTATGTAGTTAATTTTGCTTGTGTATGCTTCTATGCTTATATTATCTTTACGCAAATAAATTATTTTCTTCCTTTCTTTCTTTTCTTTTCTTTCTAAGATGACGAGTAATAACACTACAGTTCGGTGAAACAAATCTGTTTTGCATTCAACTAATATTAATATACAAAGTAACTTAACAAAAGTGCATATATTTCCAATCCTTGTTCTAGCGATTTTTTCTCAAGGTCTTTAAATAAAATTATACTTTTTTAATTAATCCCGCGAAAAACCGGTGGGTATTTTCCACTTCAGTGTGACAACTCTACAATGAGGAAAGAAATAGGTCAGTGCAACTCACAGACTAAGTGCAACTCTATTTTTCTTACGTCGGTGATGTCACCTGTCACTGTCATCTGTCAGAATAATGCGTCAAAGTCAAAGTTCGAAGATTCTTCAAAAGATTCACATCGATTCGCTGCCGACTTTACATTACGCATTCAGTTAATTACAATAAATCCCATTAAATACAAAGCCGCTTCGTATTCTCATGAAAATTAGCAACGACTTCCATGTTAGTTTTATCGTAGTTTGAGTGTTTTACCGTTTTATTTTAGCCCCATTGCATTGTTAGAATTACTTCAGTTTTCAATTAATTTTGCCATTATTTATAACATTGCATGTTTAGAGCTTAAATGTGCCCTTTATTTATTAACTGACTATCATATCCTGCAAGTATTCGGTGTTACTTAATACAGTCTTATCGATTTTTCTAGTGCGTAAAATGTTAGACGGATTTATGATCAGCGTGTGTTTACACACTGTCGCGTAAGTTTTTTTTAAATTATACTTTTTAATTAACTAAGGTGCTTGCTCAACAGCCATGGAGACAAGTGCGATTGCCGAGTATTTTTGGCTTGAACCGGTAAGTTGCTGTATAATTTAATTAACATGTAGATGTTGTCTTGACTTGACTTCTATAATTATTAGAACAAATACAACGGAACAGACGAAACAGGCGCTTAATTAACTTCCTGATCTGTATTTGATAATCTAGCGACATTTATTTCAAATTTATGAAAATTCGGAATGTGCATTTTGCATGTATTGCAATGCTACATGTGAATGGCGTAATTGGCATTATGCCCATATTCATTGCTCTTTTTATTATGCATGTGATATTTCCAATGCCTATACTGATTGTGTATATGTATAAGAATAGTTCACATTAGAAACATCTGGAAAGTTACCATCAAAATCGTAAATTATTGGAGTATGTTTCGTTCCAATGGTTTAACCAAGTAGAGGCCTCCGCCAGCTCATTCTTGAATCTGAACATGAAGAGTTAATGGAGGCTGTTCCACCAAGAGTTCTTAAAAAATATTATGGTTAAATATGGCTTCATCAACTGTTCTTTCGAGGCAGCTTTACCTATAATGTGTGTTGCACATGGGCGCAGCGGTCCTAGGGGGCGCCATGGTCCAGAGAGGTCTTGCTCTGTGTGTTTCTGGGTTCCGTACCCAATTGGTAAAAATGGGACCCTATTACTAAGACTCCACTGTCCGTCCGTCTGTCACCAGTTCCAGCCAGTTGTATTTCTGTTGCCGCTATTAACAAATAATAAAAAACAGAACAAAACTCGCGTACAACAAACATGATTTTTTTGTCGTTTTTATAGAGTCCCACTCGCACTTGGCCGGTTTTTTGTCTTTATCTGTTGACATAAAGACAATATTTGGTTTGGTTGGCTACACTTGTGACGCCTCTAAAGTCGCAGGATTCTGTAGGCTGTTCACCATCAGACCATACTGCTTGTGATGGTCAGTCTGTCATAGTATAAAAATCAATCATCATCATCATCATCATCATCATCATCATCATCATCATATCAGCCGAAAAACGTCCACTGCTGGACATAGGCCTCTCCCAAAGAGTGCCACAATGACCAGTTCTGCGCCACCCGCATCCAGTGGAATCCTGCGACCTTTACCAGGTCATAAAAATCAATACTTATTAACGAAAAAACCAAGTTTTAACCAACCTCAAATCAGTACCCAAATTGCCTCAACTGTGCCTTTAAAATTTGAAGAGTTCCCTCCCCAAGATCCCATCATCAGAACCCGAATTTATGACCAGGGGACCACCGGGGAAGGATAGCTTTTCTAACAAAAAAAGATTTTCCAAAGTTTGGGGAAATACATAAAAAGATTCTGACCAATTGAGAACTTCCTCCTTTTTGAAGTCTTAAAATAAAGTCAATCAATCAATAATTTATTTGCCAGAATACAGTAGATATATAATACAGATGTCAATAAGATTTCACAGCACATTGTATTCAGCCCATATGCAGGCATGCAAATGTCTTGAGTTTCATTACATAGGTGGATAAATAATCAATTACAATAAGTCAAAATTTCATAACACAATATAAAACAATGTCAAAATAACTACAACTTAGAAAAGTTGAAAAATCCCCGACATTTTCATTACAAAGTCCAATATCTCAAAACGGCTAAACAGATTTTCATAAAACATGACTAAGGCACACACTGGCATAAAATTATCTCTGACACAATAAATACCGCATTCAAATCGGTCCATCCGTTTGGGAGCTATAATACCACAGACAGGTACACAGACAGACACGTTAGACTTATAAAACGAGGGGTGTTTTTCTTTGCGTCGGGGGTTAATAATAGTAATCATAATATCCTATTGCTATCAAAGAACTATAACACAAGCCTTATTGAGCTTAATGTGGGACTAGTTCGATTTGTGTAAGATTGTCCCCTTATATATATATATATATATATATTATACATTATATTAAGAACTTCTTTACACTATGATGACAAATGTCCAATAACCAGTCCGTCAATTTATGCTTAAAATGAACCTTGTGTCCAGTGCCACTGTTAGCGCAGGGTGTCCACTTTCTGGAAAGTCAGGGAAAGTCAGGGAAAAGTCAGGGAAGCTCATGGTGGTCAGGGAAAGTCAGGGAAAGTCAGGGAAGCTTTAGCCAGGTCAGGGAAAATATTCCAGGAGGAAAAAAAACAAGATATATAGATATAACACCCAACATATACTCAGTAAATATTTTAAGTTTGAAGCAAATGTATTATGTACTTACAAGAAAAAAAAGTGGTTTTAATGTTTCTCTAAACAATCAGTACTTACGCGTTACGTTTAATGTACGTATATAACACTTTTTACCCGCTTAATATTACTAGCTTCTGCCCGCGTCTTCGTACGTGCATAAATTATGGTTTACATGGTATTCTTACGTTTAATCATACTACATACTGAAAATAAAGATTTCATTTCCATAGATTGTGCGTCCAACAGTTCAAATTCGAATCTAAATAAACACCCTCATAAACTTGGTCGTCAATACTGTTTGTAGATGCCCAAAGTATCCTTTTAAAGAGCGCTCCCTATGCGAGCCCCAGGTCCAGAGACCCTAGGGCGTTCCCGACGGACACTCACTATCCTAAGGTGTCTTGAGACCTGAGGCCAAAGTGCCGAGTGGTGAGGACCGAAGTTCTGGAGGTAAACGGGGATTCAAGCGGAACCGAAGGCTGAGTTTTTCGTAGGAGTGCCCTAACCATACTTTTAGAGAGCGGTCGCTATGTGAGCTCGGGGGCTGAAGGCCCGTGGGTGAGCCCCCACGGACACTTACTATCCCCAGGTGTCTTCGTATCCGGAGTATCCCGCGCACTTGGGGGATACACGCCACTTATATTATACTATCCCCAGGTGGCAGGGAGGGTATCAACCAGTTTTAGTTAATATGTGGTGTTTAGCTGCCTACCACTATTTTACATCCCGGGTTTTTTCACATCTTATCTATATTTTGCTAAAAGTTTGAATGGGGTTCTTTTTTCTTTCTAGTCAAGTATATGCTTGTCAATTGTCAAGTCTTTAACGCATAAATTTAAGAACTTCCCATACAAAGTTCAATCTCATTTTTTAACCCCTTTGTACCATTATCTTAATAATTTTTATAGCCGGGAACTTTCTCGACAGATTAATAAAGTTTGCATCAAAATCTGTTCAGTCGTTTTCACGTGATGTGCGTACAAATAAACAGACAAAAATTCTCGAATTATGCTTCCGCTGGCCTTGCAAACGTCTAAAAGGCTGCGGTGACACAGCACCTGACAGACCGTGAGCTTGTTTGTCACCATCGTAGTTTATGAAAAAAGGTTTATTTTCTCTTTGGAGGATGACATGCGTACTTTGAGATGGCGTGAAATGTTAATCACTTGAAATATTTTGACTAATCTGGTCAGGGAAATTTGAAAAAATGGTCAGGGAAAGTCAGGGAAAAGTCAGGGAAATATTTTCAGGCTTTGCAGTGGACACCCTGTAGCATAAATGTGGGTATAAAAGATCGACAAAATGTGATATCGCAGTGACAGGTTGCTAGCCCATCGCCCACAACACGCTTCTACCCTGTTCCTTTAGTCGACTCTTACGACACCCACGGGAAGAAAGGGGATGGTGCTATTCTAAACCGACACGATGCTCAATGTTCATCCCTGGTGTCGCCAGGTACTTCTTGCTGGGTGGTGCAGTGACGGCGGGGCTGCTGGTGGTCCACGTGGCGGTGGTTCCTCTGGTCTTCCGCTACTCCAAGACCTTCCGGAGGAGCCTCATCTTCGCTAACTTCGGTAGAGTATTTACGGGAAACAATGACTTGAGGAGTGCCATTTAAGGCACTAACATTTATTGATTGTTTTTACTAAAAACGGTAGTAAAAAGAATCTACTTCTATACTGGCCACTTGATGGCGTCAGTCAGTTACTAGCCAATTCTTTTTCTGGTGCTCTTTTTAGGTAAGTATAAGGATTACTTTGACAATGCTCGAGATTAGTCTAGATAATTGTTATCCCATAAAAACATTCCATGTAAAAAGAGGCCAAGTCTCGAAACTCTTCCACCGTAAAAGTTGTGAGATATTTCGTAGTACCAAGTCTCAGGTAGTCTTATTATTCTTTATCTGCCAGCTAAATAAAATTCTGCAACTTGGCAATGAAATAATGAATAAATAAAATCCTAACAAAATCTAACATCAGTGGGGTCAGGCCCAAGCTCTCATAACAAATCCTGGCTCCGCCACTATCAGGACTATTATTATTATTGCTAGCTTCTGCCCGCGAGTCCGTCCGCGTGGAACTCGTTTATATCGCAGCTTCATACTAACTTTTACCCCCCCCATCTCGCCCCCTTGGGATAAAAACTATCCTGTCACTCTCCATCCCTTCAACTATCTCCACTTAAAAAATCACGTCAATTCATCGCTCCGTTTCGCCGTGAAAGACGGACAAACAAACATTTCCCATTTATAATATTAGTATGGATGGATTGTTCTGTTATTCCAGTACAATGGCCGCTCCACATAGACCACGAAGACCCGGCCTCCTGCGGCATTGAAGGAGCGAGGAACTTAAGCATAGAATACCAGTCTAAAGTCGACAACTGCCCCATTAAAATCGGTACGTGCCTTGTAATATTCGTGTTCCACTTATGGAACAAAATAACATAGGTGTGAGTCGGTAAGAATTCTACAAGTCTAAAGTAAACAACTGCCCCATTAATATCAGTACGTGCCTTCTAGTACGTGTTCCAGTTATGGCACAAAATAACATAGGTTTGAAGGGGTAAGAAACCTGGACATCGGACACCAGTCTAAAGTCGACAACTGCCCCATTATGATCGGTATGTGATATGTTCCATATATGGACCACAAGGCAGCATGAGAAAAAACCATAGAAGGCGAGCTCCTTACATATTTCTACCCAAACACGTGACGAAACCCGGTATGCGCATGCGCATGTTCGAACTAAACGGCTGCCTGGCATCGTTTTGACGCCCCGCCCCCATCCCCGTTTAATGGCAACGGCACCCATTCTGTGGGGCCATTTCGCGGCGCTACTTAGGCTTCTGTGATTTTTTCGTTCGCTCCCACAAGGACACTTGTTCCACATATCATCTACACTACTGGTCGCGTTTCTCAACAGATTCTCGTGAAATTTTGTGAGCAGGTTCTATCATTATATGGTTTTTTTATGAATTCAGACTCATGAGGTCTACATCTCAAAAGAGCCACTAAGGGCGGGTTGCACCGACCTACGATTACAGACCGATCATCGTTAAATATGGCGCTGACAGCTGTCAGGCCATAGAAACTTGTCAAACGTTCCATACATTCAGATTTTAACGAACACCGCTTACGATTACAGACGGTTTGGTGCAACTCACCCTAATTATAGCTTTTACTCATCATCTTCCTAGCGTTATTCCGCTTTGACACCTATTCCCAAGATTTGGCATCATCGTCATATCATAAACTTAAGAGCCGGGCTTAGAGTGTCCTAGGAGGGACAACTGTCACTCGCGTCCACAGGAGCTACCTACCACAACCCTGCACGTGTCCCCTGAGTGGTACTAAAGAGTGACAAACTTTAAGAGTCCGCATTAAGCATGATTCTCCATACAAACGTAGTTACGCTCTCATCTTAAGACTACGTGTCGGATTGTAACGAAACTTTGGATGAACAATGATATGAGGGTATATCCAGGTCTGTAATTATAGTCCGTTTTTTTAGGATTAGAAATACGGTAAACAAAGAAGCAGTCGTCGTCAACCTTTTCTGCTTGGGACAAATATTAGATGTTACCTGGAAATTCATCCTTGCATGCAAACATACACCAACTTGTAAATGTTCACCACTGTATGTTTCTCATTTATTGTTAATGGACTCTGTTTCTGTATCTTTGCTTGTGATGTTGTGATGAAGGCAAAACGGTCAGGGGAGAACGAGTCGATCTTTTTTGCAAGCCACTTGGACCTGCCTCTGGTTGGTCCATCGCCGTCCGCACGCCACCACACACAGCGAAAAATAAAATCTTAATATATTAATATTAATTAACAAATAGATACTCGTATAATAATCTCGTATATAAATATGTAATCTTCAACAATTTGTAGATTACCAAGAAAACAGAAAAATAACGTAAGATGCGATGGACAATTATGACAATGTTGACAGCGAAAAAAAACGAACCGATCGTTTCAAACCTCTTCTTCTTTAGGTTTTTTATTGTGCAACCTTGCCATAACTGAATAACGAAATTCAAAATAACAGAGTCAAATAATAAATACATTAAAAATAAATATATTGTTGTAAGTATTATTTAGATATAACTAATGAAAACACTTCTATAGTGGCTGTTTGAGATACTTTGACAGTTGTGTGGAATAAAGTGTCTTATATAAAAGACCTCTTATACAAAAAAACGCACTATAGTTTATGTAGCTTCAGATATCATAGTAACAAAAAAAAGCGAATTTATGTTTTTCATACAAAACTTCTTTTTGCTGTATTTCGTTTGTTTTATAAACTGGAACCATATAAACTAGTTACAGACATAGATATACCTCATTTCATTGTATATACAAAGTTTCGTCACAATCCAACACGTAGTTTTAAAATGAGAGCGTAACTTCGTTTGTATGGGAAGGTGAAATTCGGCCGAGCTTATTGCGGACTCTTAAAAGCCAAAATAATATATGCTTTTTTGTATGTATTTTGTATGTAAATAAAAAGCTTTTTCTGTTCCAGGAATATGGCACATTCTCCCAAAGAGTGTGTACGATCGCCTGAAGGAACATTTCGCAGCAAACAGTGATAAGGAGCAACTCCACAGACTGCTTGATGAGGAACTCGCCAGCTCCAAGAATCCCATCATACTGTATTGTCATGGTAAGCCCCCCTTAGTTTGTTGTCCACCAGTGTGAGGGAGAGGGGAACGGTCTGCGAGGAAAATCTCTAACAATATCATTGCTAGCCGCGCATCTTCCGGTTGGTGGATTTGTGAAGTGAAAACTTCTTTAGCGGCGCTGTGCACTTTATGGGATGGGGAAATGAAATGAAATTATTTATTTGCTTTAAACATGGTATACGAGGGGTCATGTTATAGTTTAGTAGCAAATACATGTTGAACCATATGTGGCATGCAAAAATTATTGAACAGATTATAAAATAATAAATTCATTACCAATACATAAAAGTCAAAAGCAATACATCAATACCATTACCTACTATATGTCAATAATTTACATACATACATACATACATATATATAATCACGCCTCTTTCCCAGAGGGGTAGGCAGAGATCACGGATCTCCATTTGCTACGATCCTGGCAAACCACTTTCGCTTCACTCACTTTCATAATATTTCTCATACATGCTCGTCGGTTTAGGGTACTTTTGACCTGGCCTTTTGTTAAGATTTCTCCGATTTGATCGGAGAAAGTTCGCCTAGGTCTCGGTCTATAATTTAAAAAGTCCTTAATTGAATAAAATGCCTTTTCTTTCAGCCAGTGAAATAATTTAATTTTAAATTGATTGAGTGTCAATGCTTTAATAAATTTGTTAAACTCGCGGTGTAGGAGCGTAGGAGGTCACGTGACGTGTAGGAGCGTAGGATTCAGTGTTGCCAATTGCCGGAATACAAAAAGCGGGAGTTGCGCTTCGAAACGCGGATTTTTAAGTTTTTTTTGCAATATTAAAATTATTCAAGTCTTTTTTAAACAATTCGCAAGTTTTCGCTTCTGCCGGCACTCCTGGAGTGCAACCCGATCTTTTTTTCCTCGCACAACGTTGCTCTACCTTGCACAGCTCTGACCTGACCTGACCTGACGTTGACAATTCGCCATACATTGCTTGTTCTAGAAGTTAAGGTGGTCGCTAGGTTACTTGTGGGACCAGCAATGTACGGAGAATTGTCATCGTCAGGTGACAATTGTCAAGTTGGTGAAATGGGGCCTGGTGGAAACTCACACTTATTCCCTGACTAGCATTAGCCCGCGACTTCGCCAACGTGCGATTCCGTTAACTTCGTCCCCAATTTCGCTTTGGGGGACGATTTTCAGAATAAGAATTATGTTATAATTATAACTTAAACCAGATTTTAAATTATCTCTATGCCATTTTTTAATCCGTTCATTCTTTTTTGAGTGATTGATAAAAAAATATCCCGACTGTATTTCTTTCACCTCCACCAGTTATCGTATGTCCGTGAATTTCTTGGGATCTCTGGTTATATCCAATGAAATTATATTATTTGTTTTATACCGATCATTACACACCCCTGCCGGCGCCATATCCTTGATCATGATATAAAAATGGCGTCATGAATAATTAATTCCGATCAGAAGACGATATATTTGACAGATATACAGCCTACGTCCAAAAGAATTGAGCACCCCCCTTTTTTGGCATGGCTCCAAAAACAATTTCTTTCTAAATGTAATCAAACAATTTCATTAAATTTCAACCTTCAGTGTATGTAAGTATACAACACATGGGTTAATAATATTTCAGTTATAAATTCGACCAAAACACGAAACGGCACTGTAAAAAAGAAAAACACCTACTCAGTTTAAAAAGGTGTATATAGTCGACAAAAATTTCGACTTTTAATACAAAAAGCATGGCTGCTCAATACTTTTGGACGTAGGCTGTATTATAAATACTTACTTGATTTTTATACATTCAGTTATAATTTTAATGTGTTTTCAGGAAACTCTAACTCTCGAGCGGCGTCGCACAGGATTAAGCTGTACAAGTTTTTCCAGCAGATGGAGTTTCACACCATAGCCTTCGATTACAGGGGTAATTTAAATATACTTGCAACTTCGCCCACTACCGTTTTTATATCAATGAATCATTCAATCAATTTTTATTGCGAGAACATAGTTACACAAGATGGCATAATAAATACAGTGCTGCTTATGTTCTACCTGAAAAGGCATGCAAATTAACAATTTCATAATATTTAATCAGTTAAAAGCTTTTTTTATGTCAGACTATTAAAATAATTATAAAGAAACGACTGTATCGACTGTTTTGTACAGTCAGCAGCCGAAGTTGCTAAGCTCTAGTGCTCCAAATTATCTTCACACCAACTCTAATGTCAGGGGAATAAGGATCTGTGTAGATAATTTTGAGCGTGTTATTTTGCTTACCTACTTCTGATGCTGACTTTATGGAGTATCGTATTTTGTACATCTTCAAATCTACATTTGCTTAAAGTGGCGCTGGAAAATAATTGGCATGTGCTGCTTTGTTGATCCCTTTTGAGAAGAGAAAGTGTGAGTTTATGGATGTATGTTGTGTGCTATGTACATTAATAATTTTTCATTACGGCGGCGGCACTCTTAAAGTATGTGTACTAGCAAATAGCGTATTTTTTGAGTACTGAAGTGGTTTATTTTATACGCCATATAATCTTTAATGGCGATATTTGATAAGAAAGTAGATTGGCAACTTTGCCCATAAGTATTTGCTATCACACAAAACTGCGACAACTACGCTATTATTTCCTACAATTCGATGTATCTTTAACACATTCACTGCCAAGAATGGCTACGCGCTACGCTCGTAGCTGATCCCGTGATTTTTCTCGTATATAGCGTAAAGCGACTACGGCGTAGGCGCCCGCGGATCGGGTTCCTGACAGTCAGTGTTAAGGAACATTGATAACTTTGCCCATAGCGATTTGTTGTACACTGTAACTATTATACTGTAGCCAATACTACAATTTCAATATAGACATACCACAGATAACCTCCTATAGATAGAGCCTATAAGCGATTTAGTTCTATGCAAAGGTCACCACAGTTGGCGGTAAGTGCGGGTTGCGGGGTGGTCGGTAACGGCGCTGCGATTGGCTGTTTCGAAAATAGCGCGCTTTGTCACGTCATGGCGCCCGAAGCGTAGTGATGGGGTGCGTTGGTCGTTAACGGTTTTTAGCGGTGCCGCAAATAATTGTAAGTAGAATATTTTACACGGCGTAGGTACCTGTTGCCAAGGTTAAAAATTTTGAACGGCTGTCACTATTATATTATTATCATGTTTCGTTCATCGATTATTTAGATCACCACGTAACATAAAAAAGTATGTTAATTATATCGAGTATGGTCATATAAAATAATTATTTCTAGGTATTTTACAACATTTACTGCATTATCGTGTTTATGTTACAAGAAGCCTTCGTTCCGTTCGTATTTATATACTTACTAGGAAAGGACGAATGCGAATGTGCTAGCTAGGCTGATGTATGATATTTTAAGATTGGTATAGCTTGGTAAGGAAGACAAATAAAATCGATGTCATAAAAAAGAACATATATTTATTCAATGTGATAAAATTATTTGGTTGATATTATGTGATGATGTGAATCCTCATCACTTAGAAAAACCCCAAATGCCATGGCTCCATTACTAACCACCTCCAAGATCCCTCACACGTCGTCGAAGTCCAGCATGAGGTCCATCTCGTAACACTAGTCCTAACCTAATTGCTCTCGAAGACGATTCGAAAAAACCCAAATGCCATGGCTCCATCACTAACCATATCCAAGATCCCTCACACGTCGTCGAAGTCCAGCATGAGGTCCATCTCGTAACACTAGTCCTAACCTAATTGCTCTCGAAGACGATTCGAAAAAACCCAAATGCCATGGCTCCATTACTAACCACATCCAAGATCCCTCACACGTCGTCGAAGTCCAGCATGAGGTCCATCTCGTAACACTAGTCCTAACCTAATTGCTCTCGAACCACCTCCAAGATCCCTCACACGTCGTCCAAGTCCAGCATGAGGTCCATCTCGTAACACTAGTCCTAATCTAATTGCTCTCGACCAATGTATTCATTATTAAATTCTAATTCATTCTACTTTTTTAGCAGTAGCTAAACTTCGATACTACATACTCGCATTATTCTACAATACTCTAAATTACCCAATAAATAAAATAAAACTACTTAAACCAACAAAAAAATTCCAGCACGGCTATCATGCGACGGCGATCTTTCTCGAATTTTCTCGCACTATCCGTCTCTTTCTTATTAGAACACTTAGAACAAGAGGTGCGAGAAAAAACGGGAGTATGTCGCGGCCGCATGATAGACGAGCTGTATGTACTACAATTATATATTCCGTTTATTAGGAAGTTCGCTCTATTTTATAGCTTCCAGAGAAGAAGTCTATGGAAGCTATAAAATAGCGCGGGATAGTAATTTACTACGTCTCCCTCTACCTCATAGCTTGTAAGATGGTTGCAGTCCGCTACGCTGCCTTCTTGGTGCAGTTTAAACCTCTTTAGTACATCGTATATATTATCTATGATTTCTAACAAAATAATTTTGTCAATGCATATACACATAATATTTAGTGAAATTTCATATTAAACAATCGTGTTTCCTTAAATGAATCTGAATCGGTAAAATTCGAAAGCATTCACTAGCCCATCACTAGAGTGTCACGTGCTTTCGTGAGAAAGGAACAGTATATTGCCATTTCCATTTGATGAAAAGGGACATGCATACTTCACTACTTCTTATAGACCAGTGTAAAATGAACTCCGCGTGACAGAATGAAATTTACATTTATATGATAAATTTAACTAACCTGTGAAATGTTATTCCATCCGTTGTAAAATTAGACGTTGGGGAGTTTTTCCCACACCACTTCACACAGCGATAACTCATTTTTTCAGCGCAAAAACAATTTTAATTTGTTGGTTATTTGACGCACGTATAGATCGCATACCTGGTCGCAACTGACAATATGGCGCGGGTTAGCGGGGGGTTATCAGTGCTAAAGCATATATGCGTGGAGACCGCACGTCGCCCTATAGGCTCTATCTATAGGAGGTTATCTATGAGACATACACTTGTTTTTTTGTATTATTTTACAACTTCGCCCAAACTCGTTAATATTTTTATAAATGTTCAAAAATGTATGTACCAGGTTATGGCGACTCAACGAATATACACCCCAGTGAGAACGGTGTGGTGGAAGATTCCCTCATGGTGTATGAGTGGTTGCAAAACACAACTGACAAGGGAACTAAACCCAGCATCTTTGTATGGGGACACTCTTTAGGTACAGTATATTTCATAGTACTTACATTAGTTAGGGCACGTGCATATATGTTGTGTTTTAAGGACCGTGCTAAACTAATAATAATAATCGTTTACTGAGAAACACATTAAGTTTTACAAAATTTGACAGCACTAGGCTTCAACTGTATGTTAGGTACAGTTATAGAAAAAAAAAATTGAAATGAAAAGATTATCACACATTAAATTACATGTTGTACAAGAACAGTATATTTAGAGTATTAAGTGAACTTAAGAATAAACAAAAACGAATGTATTTTTGGACTCGCAATACGCTAGACACCACATTTTTGATACACCCTGTATAAGTTTAACATGTGTCTGTCCGTGGCGGGGCGCTAGAACCGATTTTTTTTATTTGTTTAGCGAAAGCGTGTATTCATTAGGAAAAACAGAATTAGGAGTCGAAGTATGTTCTTAGTAATAAAGTAATATTAGGACTAACAAAATCATGTCCATTATGAAGAAAACTTTTATGATTAACAAAATTATGTCTTCAAACAAGTTCTTAGTAATGAAATTATGACGAAAATTTTTAGGACAACTGATCATTATGACTTCCGATGATAGTTACAGAAATTTATGAACAAAAAAGTTAGGACGAAAACAATTAGGACTAGCGATGATTATGACTACAATGCGTTAGTATAAAAAAAATAGGATAACGAATTTTATGGCAGCCAATATGGACCCGTCTGTGGCATCGTAACTCCCAAACAGACTCAATTCAAGTGCAGTTGTTGCTTTTTCATTGTTCAGGCACGGGTATATCATCACACCTCCTAGGCAACCTGCCAGAGCTTTCGGCAGTGCTGTTGGAACGCTCGGCGTTACCGTTGCCCGATGGGCTTATACTGGAGGCGCCATTCAATAATCTCGCTGACGAGGTGGCACATCATCCCCTGTCTAAGGTATGTCATTATCATCATCATATCAGCCATAGGCCTCCCCCAAAGAGTGCCACAATGACCGGTCCTGCGCCACCCGCGTCCAGCGGACTGCCGCGACATTTACCAGGTCATCAGTCCACCTTGTGCGGCCACGTGGTCGCCACTGGAGAACCTTTCCGCCCCAACGGCCATCGGTTGCAAGGTTCGGGTCTAAGGTATGTATATGATTATAATTACAGTTGTGATGACAGAGATCTACAGGATGACATTTTATTCGTGATACAAAATAGCAAAATGTGAATCTATCCATGATTCTTAGACACTTTTATGGCAAAGTGTATTTACATACACTTTGCCATAAAGTGGGGCCGGTAAGGATAAATATTTGTGTGATGAGCACGAGTGTTTGTTTCTGAGTCTTTGATGTTTTCTATGTATTTAAGTATTTCTATATATTAAATATATCGTCGTCTAGTACCCATAATACAAGCCTTACTGAGCTTACTATGGGACTAGATCGATTTGTGTAAGATTGTCCCTTAATATATAAAGGCGCGCGATTCATTATTTCGATGATTTGTATTGGAATTCAATTAATCGAGTAATCGTGAATAATGTTCAGAAGTTAATTATTTTTTTAAGCGGGTAGTTGTCGAAATTTGTTGACATCAAGTTAATTTATTTTAAGAGCGGGTAACCCCGAATGGAGTTGTAAGTGTCATGGCGGCGAGGGAGGTCATTCGTTGACGTCCCGCCCGTGATGGTAGCTTGCGAACCCATTGGCTCTTTAATCGAGATTTATTATTGCAATCCTGTTATATTTCCGGTGTTTGTGAATTTAATGAAATAGTATAGTGATTGAGTTATATTGTGTGACTTTTATTTCGCGAATACCTGCAAGTACACGCACACACGGTCCGTAATGTCGGATCCGCCTTCATACACGCCTGCTCGGCCTCCCTATCCCTCGATTTATATGCAGTGTGTGGCCTTAACAGGGGCATATTTAAAAGGACGCTTCCTTAGAGCATCTGTAGTAACTAGTAACCCCTTGTATCATTTATTTTTTATTTTTATTCGGAGTATTGTTGATGTAAAGTTATGATCTTCAAGTAATGTATCTTGGCATCACGAGATCATAGCACGGCAGTCAATGCAGATTTTGAGGTAACATCATGTACTGAGTCATAATAGTTTTTGCATTTAAGTTTTTAAAATATATTTTTGAGATTTTTTTAATATTTTTGTTCCTTTCAGTGTTTTTAAAATAAAAGAAAACAACTTGTGCCACCCGAGGACAAAAAATACGCGGGAACGTACTTTGAAAAAAAAAAACTTTAATTTTCAATTAAAATTACCTGGAACTAAGTGCTCACAAGCTCGATAGTCTACCGTTTAATTTTTTGCCCCTGTTTCAGGCCACACCCTGTACATATATTACTAGCTTCTGCCCGGGACTCCGTCCGCGTGGAACTCGTTTTTATAAAAACTATTCTATGGCCTTCCTCGGGACTCAAAATTATCTCTATACCCAATTTCACCTGTACACACTTGTAAAACTCTATTTAACCCGCTTAGGGGTAGGTTTTTCCAAAACCCTAAAATTACTTTCCTTGTATTGTGATGAGGAGTCTATACACAAAGTTTCGCGTCTCTTACTCAAATATTTACTCCATCCTTATACAAACTTTCAACCCCCTTTTTACGCCCTTGAGGGTGGAATTTTCAAATATCCCTTCTTAGTGGGTACTTTTGTTTTATAACCTACCTGTTGTGAAAAAATCAGCTTTCTCGGTTCAACGGTTTGGGCCGGGCGTTGATTTAAGTGAGTGAGTCAGTCAGGACTTTTACGTTATAATGTACACGGCGCCCGTGAGCATTGCGAGAGAGTTTAACAGCATATTCCTGATTATATTTTAAGTTTAAAATCTTAATGATCGACTTCTAAATTCGGCTCGGTTGTTGAGATATTTCCATTTTCCCGTAAAAATGTTGTAATGAAATCTCCAGTATGAAAAACCTTTATGATTGCGACGTTGCGAGACTTAACCAACTAATATCTTGACTGTAAAAGTCAAATCCAGTACTGTCACTATGACTGTTTAGCATGTCATGTCAATAACGGACGTTGCCAGCTTGTCTTATAGGCACGTTTTTACTAGAGTAGCAATTATTATGTAAGAAAATCTGAAGAAAAGAAAAGTTATAATTAGACCTAGGTTCATATGACATTTATTACTCTTTATAACCTCTTGAATTCGTGGTTAAAGTCTCTCGCAATGCTCACGGGCACCGTGTATAGATTACTCCGGTAATATACAAAAATGTCTTACAATGGTGCCAACAATTCCAGCTAGTGACCTGGCTGCCGTACTACCGGCAGACGTTCGTGTCCCAGTTCGAGTCGCGGCCGGAGCACAGCTTCCGCTCCGACGAGCACCTCGCGCGCGCGCCCGCGCTGCCCGCGCTCATCCTGCACGCCAGGGATGACGTCATCGTGCCGCACGTCGTCGGCGCCAAGGTGAGGGAGACAGACGATAACAGGAACGTACTACCGGCAGACGTTCGTGTCCCAGTTCGAGTCGCGGCCGGAGCACAGCTTCCGCTCCGACGAGCACCTCGCGCGCGCGCCCGCGCTGCCCGCGCTCATCCTGCACGCCAGGGATGACGTCATCGTGCCGCACGTCGTCGGCGCCAAGGTGAGGGAGACAGACGATAACAGGAACGTACTACCGGCAGACGTTCGTGTCCCAGTTCGAGTCGCGGCCGGAGCACAGCTTCCGCTCCGACGAGCACCTCGCGCGCGCGCCCGCGCTGCCCGCGCTCATCCTGCACGCCAGGGATGACGTCATCGTGCCGCACGTCGTCGGCGCCAAGGTGAGGGAGACAGACGATAACAGGAACGTACTACCGGCAGACGTTCGTGTCCCAGTTCGAGTCGCGGCCGGAGCACAGCTTCCGCTCCGACGAGCACCTCGCGCGCGCGCCCGCGCTGCCCGCGCTCATCCTGCACGCCAGGGATGACGTCATCGTGCCGCACGTCGTCGGCGCCAAGGTGAGGGAGACAGACGATAACAGGAACGTACTACCGGCAGACGTTCGTGTCCCAGTTCGAGTCGCGGCCGGAGCACAGCTTCCGCTCCGACGAGCACCTCGCGCGCGCGCCCGCGCTGCCCGCGCTCATCCTGCACGCCAGGGATGACGTCATCGTGCCGCACGTCGTCGGCGCCAAGGTGAGGGAGACAGACGATAACAGGAACGTACTACCGGCAGACGTTCGTGTCCCAGTTCGAGTCGCGGCCGGAGCACAGCTTCCGCTCCGACGAGCACCTCGCGCGCGCGCCCGCGCTGCCCGCGCTCATCCTGCACGCCAGGGATGACGTCATCGTGCCGCACGTCGTCGGCGCCAAGGTGAGGGAGACAGACGATAACAGGAACGTACTACCGGCAGACGTTCGTGTCCCAGTTCGAGTCGCGGCCGGAGCACAGCTTCCGCTCCGACGAGCACCTCGCGCGCGCGCCCGCGCTGCCCGCGCTCATCCTGCACGCCAGGGATGACGTCATCGTGCCGCACGTCGTCGGCGCCAAGGTGAGGGAGACAGACGATAACAGGAACGTACTACCGGCAGACGTTCGTGTCCCAGTTCGAGTCGCGGCCGGAGCACAGCTTCCGCTCCGACGAGCACCTCGCGCGCGCGCCCGCGCTGCCCGCGCTCATCCTGCACGCCAGGGATGACGTCATCGTGCCGCACGTCGTCGGCGCCAAGGTGAGGGAGACAGACGATAACAGGAACGTACTACCGGCAGACGTTCGTGTCCCAGTTCGAGTCGCGGCCGGAGCACAGCTTCCGCTCCGACGAGCACCTCGCGCGCGCGCCCGCGCTGCCCGCGCTCATCCTGCACGCCAGGGATGACGTCATCGTGCCGCACGTCGTCGGCGCCAAGGTGAGGGAGACAGACGATAACAGGAACGTACTACCGGCAGACGTTCGTGTCCCAGTTCGAGTCGCGGCCGGAGCACAGCTTCCGCTCCGACGAGCACCTCGCGCGCGCGCCCGCGCTGCCCGCGCTCATCCTGCACGCCAGGGATGACGTCATCGTGCCGCACGTCGTCGGCGCCAAGGTGAGGGAGACAGACGATAACAGGAACGTACTACCGGCAGACGTTCGTGTCCCAGTTCGAGTCGCGGCCGGAGCACAGCTTCCGCTCCGACGAGCACCTCGCGCGCGCGCCCGCGCTGCCCGCGCTCATCCTGCACGCCAGGGATGACGTCATCGTGCCGCACGTCGTCGGCGCCAAGGTGAGGGAGACAGACGATAACAGGAACGTACTACCGGCAGACGTTCGTGTCCCAGTTCGAGTCGCGGCCGGAGCACAGCTTCCGCTCCGACGAGCACCTCGCGCGCGCGCCCGCGCTGCCCGCGCTCATCCTGCACGCCAGGGATGACGTCATCGTGCCGCACGTCGTCGGCGCCAAGGTGAGGGAGACAGACGATAACAGGAACGTACTACCGGCAGACGTTCGTGTCCCAGTTCGAGTCGCGGCCGGAGCACAGCTTCCGCTCCGACGAGCACCTCGCGCGCGCGCCCGCGCTGCCCGCGCTCATCCTGCACGCCAGGGATGACGTCATCGTGCCGCACGTCGTCGGCGCCAAGGTGAGGGAGACAGACGATAACAGGAACGTACTACCGGCAGACGTTCGTGTCCCAGTTCGAGTCGCGGCCGGAGCACAGCTTCCGCTCCGACGAGCACCTCGCGCGCGCGCCCGCGCTGCCCGCGCTCATCCTGCACGCCAGGGATGACGTCATCGTGCCGCACGTCGTCGGCGCCAAGGTGAGGGAGACAGACGATAACAGGAACGTACTACCGGCAGACGTTCGTGTCCCAGTTCGAGTCGCGGCCGGAGCACAGCTTCCGCTCCGACGAGCACCTCGCGCGCGCGCCCGCGCTGCCCGCGCTCATCCTGCACGCCAGGGATGACGTCATCGTGCCGCACGTCGTCGGCGCCAAGGTGAGGGAGACAGACGATAACAGGAACGTACTACCGGCAGACGTTCGTGTCCCAGTTCGAGTCGCGGCCGGAGCACAGCTTCCGCTCCGACGAGCACCTCGCGCGCGCGCCCGCGCTGCCCGCGCTCATCCTGCACGCCAGGGATGACGTCATCGTGCCGCACGTCGTCGGCGCCAAGGTGAGGGAGACAGACGATAACAGGAACGGACCAACACTTAACACGCTCGCAACCAGGAGCCCGCGCCCGCCTAGCGAGTACTAGTAATGTTTGCTCAGGTGCCGGCTGAGCCCGCTAGGCGGGCAGTAACTTACACGCCTAGCGAATTCTGTCGGTTTCCGGTGATTTTTTCCATTTTTAGCCCGGTTGCGAAAGTGTTAAGGGGCTACCCGAGGTTTTCATCGATTTTTGACAAGTTTTGAATCGTATCTCCTACTTTTGCACTGCAGATAGTAGTTCTTCAATCTTTTATCTCCATTTTTGTCTACCGGATTTTGAAAGAAATGAATACTTTATTTTGTATGATTTATTTATAATTTAAATAATTACTATAATTTATAGTCAAAAATTCCTGTTACAAACGGACAATTTAAAATTCGCGCCTAAACGGATCTACGTGACGTCACTCATGTGCGTCACCCGCCATATATGTTTGTCCGTGGGTCATCCCTATATATATCAGAGTTGCCTAAGTTCTGACTTTTGACAGAAGTGACGTCACCAGGCGCTGATTGTTGGATTAAAACACGTTCCGTTTCGCATTATATACACGGTGTTTTTTTAACCGTCTTAAAGCCGAAGCCCAGTTAATGTATACATTACAAAGAACTTAAAAAAATGTTTTTTTTAGTTATCATTTTTTTAAAGTTTTTTTTAAATGCATAAAATATTATATTAATTTTAATCATCCAGCTGAGTGATCGCAGTGTCCGCTAGCCGCCATCTTATGTAGATAGGTACGAACTCTAACCGGGTGAATGAACTTCGCTCCGTGCGCCATAGAGAATTTTTCAAACTTAATTACCTTTTATTACTAAAAACTGACCTAAAAATAAATATTCTTTTTCACGAATGGATAGTACCTTTTGGATACTTTCAGTGGGCTTCGGCTCTAAGACGGTTAAAAAAACACGTTGTATATAGCAAACATCTGTCCGTCTGTTCCAGCTATACGAATCTGTCCTTAAGTCCCGCGGCGAGGGCGACGCGCCTGTCGTGCTGCACTCGTACGACAAGAGCGAGGCTCTTGGACACAAATGGATCTGCAACGCGAAGGATCTACCCGAGGTCGTGGGGTAAGGGCATACTTTAATAAATTCATTGGTTATAAGGTATAATGGCCGAAATGTATCCGCAAGTCGACTATGGCAAGAGCGAGGCTCTTGGACACAAGTGGATCTTCAACGCGAAGGATCTACCCGAGGTCGTAGGGTAAGGGCATATTTTATTAATACTAATATTATAAATGGGTAAGTGTATGCTTGTGCGTTTGTTTTTCCGTTCATCTTTCACGGCAAAACGGAGCGACGAATTGACGTGATTTTTTAAGTGGAGTTGAAGGGATGGAGAGTGACATAGGATAGTTTTTATCCCCGAAATCATCCCCTAAGGGGGTGAAATGGGGGGGTAAAAGTTTGTATAAAGCTGCGATATAAACGAGTTCTACGCGCACGGAGTCGCGGACAGAAGGTAGTATTTTAATAAATTCATTGGTATAAGGTATAATGTATCCGCAAGTCGACTATGGCAAGAGCGAGGCTCTTGGACACAAATGGATCTGCAACGCGAAGGATCTACCCGTGGTCGTTGGGTAAGGGTAGAAGCTTCATAAAATTGATTGGTAATAGGGTCATTGCTGGCCGCTGGGGCGGAAAGGTTCTCGAGTAGCGACCTAGATGTAGCGTGGGTAGACACAAGGTAGACTGATGACCTGGTAAAGGTCGCGGGAGTCCGGGACCGGTCATTGTGGCACTCTTTGAGGGAGGCCTATGACCAGCAGAAGACGTCTTTCGGCTGATGATGATTAGGGGTTACGATACCAGTGTCAGTTAGGGACCATCTGAAGATTTTTTTCAATTTAAGTAAAGATTTCAATCGACCATACACGAACGGTGAGCCGTAGGTATGCAAGTTTTTAAGTACTTATAAAATTGATGCAGTGATGTACTTAAAAAAGATAAAGTATTCTTCGCTCATTCATTTTGGGTGTGCAAAGTTACACTCTATGGCAAAGTTGGCCGGTTTGGGCAAAAAAACCTCTGACACATTTGGTAAAATGGGATCACCGTTGTGTTTCTCAAATCTTTGCCGATTAATGACTAAACACAATACTGCCAATGATTTCGTTGCGCTACATGCGAAAACCATATGTAGAAGAAAGCGCCTACAAGCAACATATTATTGTTATTTTATTTAAGTTGACGATTGCTTAATAGTATGTACGTATGTATGTAAATACTTTATTGTACTTTATTGTACACAAGACACAGGTAATAGTAATTAGTAAGTGAGTTAAACTAATCCATTTAAAAAGCAACTCTACCTACCCAGGTAAAAGATTGAAATTCCAATGACAATTTAATAAAAAAAGTCTGTCAGCTTAAATGATCTCAACTATACAATACAAATATTCCTTTTATTGCTCATCAATAAAACAGAACATTAAAGAATTTTAATTAAAACATAAACAACGGCTGAATTATCGCTAATATTAATTATTATTCTCTTTTCTTTCAGAAATTTCGTAGCAGCTCATGGATCCTCAAAATAAGTCCACAATTCTTGATAGCTAGTGAAATAACTTATTACTATATTATTGCTTTATGGTCACAAATGGCACTTACACAGTGAGTATTATCACAATATATACTGTCAATATTATCGCGATTCTCTAATTTTATGGATAAGTTGCTTCAATTACGTCAATATTCGTGTGATACGTATCGTGATAATAGTCACCGTGTAGTCGCCCCCAATGTCACGAGCGGGTATTTCTTTGTAATTATTATTGTTTATAAGGCTTAAAGCTAGATGCACATAACAGGCCAAAAAAAATGTATTTTAGGTAAGTACTGATTTATTAGAAAGATAGCATAAACACGAAAGGGAAATGGTCAAAATTTTAAACTTATTTTTCAACAACTTCTATTCGGAAAAGAGTCATTATTGCCTTCAAACGAGGGATTAAAGTTAGACTTTTCTTCCCTGGAGGGAATACCTGTCCAATTTCACGTTTTCTCATAGAAGATGTGCCACTCGGTCGCAAAGGTATTTCCGTCTTTGGCGTAACACTTGAAGCCCTCGTTACGCTCAAGTTCTTAAGAATCCCAATCGTATCGAGATGGTGAATCCTTCGCTTCACTCAGGATTCAATATACCGCCCTCGCCGTAAATACACAATCTTGGTCTCTTGAGACACAATCTACTATTATTACACCATGAAATTGTATCTGTAATTTAAGTTGATATCTCGTACGGTGATGATTGTAACAGGTGACGATGTAACTTGAGTTTTAACTTTATTTAAAAGGAAATAATAGTACATTGTTTAACGAGGGGCGTAAGCGGAATATTGCGAACAAGAGTCTATCAGAAGTCCGACGCCGAAGGCGGAGGGCTTTTGATGACTCGGGTTTGCAATGTTCCACTTACGCCCGTGTTATGCACAATGTTTTTCATCACATTTGCGAGGAAAGAAATACATTTTAGATGAAATTAATACAAATCGTAATAAAATCTGCAACATGTCAGTCGTCCATTTTGTTCAATTTGACATGAGGCGCGTATGGCAAAGACCCTTCGGTGTACAGCCACGATTTGAAAACACTTAAAAACTTTTTACATAGACACTAAATAACTACATATTAGATCTGTAAATAATTCTGTTAAACATGTGTAAGTAGTTTTTTTATGTTTAAATTTATTAAAAGTTGGTTGTAGCATACTTTTGAAGATATGAAATACACCTTGGCTGATTGGAAACATCTTCAGTCCGAAGTGAAGTATGAGTGGGTTCTATATTTTAAAACTAAACTTAACAACCCGTGGGAGGTAAAACGGCTATAACTGCTCTGTACGCTCGCAAGTAATAACGCCATTGACGAGCAAGTGTGATGAAAAGGTGTATTTCATTTGTCATTGAGTCTTGCACAATAGGTATCAATTATAATGTATACGCTCAGAAGGTGGTATGCAGGCTTAGCGGGCGGTAATGTCCGCTTTTAGGACAAGATAGGCAAGGCATAAGTGTCATAACTCACGTGGTAAACAAAGAATGTCTTTTTGGATAAATATGTGGAATGATGCTTTCTTTATGTACCAAATATTACGTGGCCTAGCCAGAAAGTGGACTTTTCCGCAGCGTATAGCGAGCGGTAATGATTACTTTACGGACAAGTGTGACGGAAATGTATGTATTTAGGTAGTATTAATAATTATGCTCAATTTCGTAGGACCAGTGCTAGGGCTGATGATTTCAGTATTTCATAATAATAATGCATGATAATTCATAGTGATATAAATGTAGATCACGCAAGTACAATAATTACTGCTGTGAATGGAATAGTACATTACATACCTAGGTGGTAAAATAGTTTCAGGTATTGGTCACCCGAGACGAAGGGGAGCGAGATATTGCTAAGGCTTTCTTTATAACCGCCCGCGATTACAAACATTTGGATGTCCCGCAAGCGTAGCGGGCGGTAATTGTCATTATGTTGCCAGGGCGTCAATAATATTTTTCACCCTAATTCTTTGAAATTTTTCGATAAATTTTTTAAAATATATTATAGCTTCTGTCACACACGATTTATGAGGAATCCAACGATACCTCATATGGTCATATGTCAAAAACTCATCGAGCCAAGGACTTCTTTTCCACATAAATACATACGTTCGAAAAGCATTTTAACCCTCCTTCCGAGGCATACGGGTAAAAAGTACAAATATACATTATTGTACACAAAAAAACATCACCAGGACCGTTAAACAACGGCAGATAGTATTGCTAATGAGCTATCTCGTCCAGACGACCTATGGCACCAAAAGGTAACAGTAATGTTCAGATATTTTTGAAAACTTATGTGTTTTATGACCACTACTGCTACATGCATAATAATACATGTCATGGGTAAATTGTAGAATTCATACATTACTGTACTGGAGTTACCTCTAGGGCGGTAATAATGTTATTGTCACAATAAATGTATTGCTTAAAGCAGTAAAACAAACCCGTACAAACGACCGATATTACGCAGTCACGCGTCGCTAGAATAAACTTAAGCGCAAGTCGGGGTAGTTGTTATATCAGTCCGCAAGCCGCGCGTGTGCCCCGTAGTTAGTAATGGAGAGTGCCTGTTTGAAACGACTTCCATACTTATACAGGGTGTGGCCTGAAACAGGGGCAAAAAATTAAACGGTTGACTATTGGGCGTGTGAGCACTTTTATCCAGGTAATTTTAATTGAAAATCATAATGTTCGTTTTCTTTAAAGCAAGTTCACGTGTAATTACCCTTCTGCGTGACACAGGTAGTTTTTTTTATTAACAAACACTAAAAAGAAAAAAATATGTTTTAAATATTTGCCCCTGGCCACACACTGTTTACGAACAAGTCAAGTTAATATAAAGCTTATAAAAAAGTCCGTCATATTCAATAATATCGACAATCCTGTTTTTAGCTAATATATTTACTGTGTTATTGTTGTATTGGGTATTACTTGCCCACAGGTGGGTTGGTAGTGGGCAAGGGTGGTGGCAACACGCTTTAGCTAGTATTTATTAATTTATTTTCTTTGATACTAAGACCAATTAATAAAATTTATTTTAACCGTTTTGTCTTATTTATCCTCGTAATCCCAGATAGATTATTGCTTGATGATTAGGTATTTGGAACTTTCATTAATTCCATTAGGAACTTTTGGAACTTGATTTTAATATTTAATAATATGTAGTTGTCGTAGTGTGTAGCTCTCCAGTACGTATTCATATACCTACGTACTGAAGAGCTATGGATTTTGTCCTTTAGCCAACGAACGAACAAAAACATGGAAGTCTAAGTAGCGCCACAAAATGGGTTGGTCTCAGACGGTCCTGAACGCAATTTGCCTAGTTGTTGTTTTGCCCACATTGCAGTTTGACCACCGAGCATTATGCCTAAAACGCAAAATGCCTACATCACGTTTTCGTCGTTTTGAGGTTACGTTAGCGATATTGACGGAGCCCCGCTGGGGGCTCCTATTTCTGGTCTGTTTGCCCTTCGGGCATCTGAAGAAACTTAACGAACCTAACCTACCTATAAGTGGTCACTTTGCGTTTTAGGCATAATGCTCGGTGGTCAAACTGCAATGTGGGCAAAACTCCAACTAGGCAAATTGCGTTCAGGACTGTCTGAGACCAACGCCACAAAATGGCCCCACAGAATGCGTGCGACGGCTTGGTGCCGCCCAGCCTCATTAGCGCTTGGGCCTAGACAACCGGTGAGTGCGCGTGCGCCGCCGTGCGAGACACCTCCGCCAAAACTCTGGCTGCGGCATAAAATACTACTAATAAATCCACGGTTAAGCTCGCGTATTAAATGTCAAGACAGGGGGCATGTTTATAACTCTTCGGGAGTTCAAGATGTTTTCGCGGCAGTGTCGTTTGAACCACTGCCCGCGCGCGCTCGGACCGCCGCGTAGCCCGCGACGCCGCCGACAAGTCTTAAGTATCAGACCCCCTAGCACACTAAGTTTTATGTCGGACATAAAGCATTCGTCCCATTCTGGCTAATTTGCGAGTGCAAGAGGGACAAATGCTTTACCTCGGACATAAAATCTTAGGGGGTCAGCAGGAATCTTTTCATCATCATCATCATCATCATCATCATATCAGCCGAAAGACGTCCACTGCTGGACATAGGCCTCCCCCAAAGAGTGCCAAAGTGACCGATCCCGCGCCACCCGCATCCAGCGGACTCCCGCAACCTTTACCAGGTCATCAGTCCACCTTGTCGGGGGCCTACCCACGCTGCGCCTTCCGGTACGTGGTCGCCACTCGAGAACCTTTCCGCCCCAACGGCCATCGGTTCTACGTCGTTCACTTAAGTTTAGCGATCCGGAGGGCTATATCGGTTACCTTGGTTCTGCTGCGGATAGCCTCATTTCTGATGCGGTCACGCAGCGAAACTCCCAACATGGCCCTCTCCATTGCCCTTTGGGTGACTTTGAGCCTTCTTATGAGGCCCATAGTAAGCGACCACGTTTCAGTGCCATATGTCATCACTGGCAACACACACTGGAATCTTTTATATACTTGCAATTGTTACAAATGGCGCTGGAAATTTAATTGCTTCGTTTCGGGAACACAAGAGTGACTCGACGTCTATTTCTGCTATAATATAGAAAGAAAGAAAACATGGTTATTTACATTTATAGTGAAAACATTATTTACATTTGGTACAGTGAAGAGTCTCACCCATCGACATTCTTTTGTACTGTTAATTCATAGTGCGATACTTTGCGCAATCTTTAATTGTAGGCGTGGTGCTAGCGCGCTCTCTATCGCGGGCGCGCAGGTGTGTGCGTGTAAGCTGCGCGGGCGCTTAGGCTTAGCAATAGCCGTCAGTGCATGTGGGCGATAAGAAAAACATTGTTGACCCAGGTCAGGGCTTTGCTTTGTGGGTATCAACAGATTAGTTTAAGTGCTAATTACGTACGTGTCCGTGGTAATAGCAAGACAGTATTATAGTCAAAAGAATGAACGCCTGCAAAATAGTTAAGAGCAAACCTGTTCCCTTCAATGAGACAGATTGCTATTGTAAGCATTCAGGATATCATATTTATTAACGTCATTCCTGAAACCCTACCTTAAACTATGGTAGCCTAGTGGTTCAGGCATGCGGCTGTCTAGCGGTGGCCGTGGGTTCGAATCCCGTATCGTATCAATGAGTTTTTCGAAACTTATGTACGGAATATTTACCGTTAGCTTTTCGGTGAAGGAAAACATCGTGAGGAAACCGGCCTAATACCAATTATAACGTCTAGTTTTTCTTCTGGGTTGGAAGGTCAGATGGCAGTAACTTTCGTAAAAACTGGTGCCTATGTCAAATCTTGGGATTAGGTGTCAAAGTGAATCCCGGGCTCCTTTAGGGGCACAACCGGGAATACCTACGCTAGGAGGATGATGACTCCTGAAGCCCTGCCGCGAAACGAAAACGAAGTTAGTTCGTGTATCTTGTTCTTTGCTTATTCGAGCGACAAAGAGGGAAATACACGGACGAAATTCGTTTTCTTTTCGCGATGGCGCTCCTGGGGCCGTAGACAAGGTTACAATCGACAAGCGCTGACGCTAATAGAAAATAATAAAATGTATGGGAATGACAGATGCCGACGAAACACTTTTCGTTAACATCTGTCATTCCCATACATTTTATTAGTTTTCTATTGGCGTTAGCGCTTGTCGATTGTAACCTTGTCTACCGGCCCCTGGTTATAAAGTGGCTATTACCGCCCGCTAGGCGCGCGGAGCATCCGAGACGCAAGCATCTCTCGATTTTTCTCGCACTATCCGTCTCTCTCTTATTAGAACACTTAGAACAAGAGAAGCAGTGCTGCAGACGTGCAGCGGAGACATAATCAACAAGCTCAGTCGCTGGTCTTTCTGGTGACCTGACTTAATACTACGAATGACGACACACATAAACAAGTGTTTTTTGTAAATAAACAAAACCAAACAAAATTGTAACAGAGGTGAACAACCTCGTATTTTTTTATACCACGACAGTAGGCAAACACGATGTCGACAGAAGCATAGCCATGGGATGGAAAAGATTTTGGGCTTAAATATAGAAGTGTTCAAAAGCAACTGGTGCATCTAAAAAAGAAGCTGATGGATAATACTTACGATTCTACCAACAGGAACAATACGGGTGCCAATTCTACCATAGGTACCTATTGTATTATTAAACTGTGATTTTGTCCAAAATGATTTCCGTCAAAGAATGTATTTTGGCGGTTTTGCTATAAAATATTGAGGACCACATAAGATTATTACGAATGACACAGTTGGCATCACGCGTTTATAACTCACATTTGCATAATTACCAACCTAGCCATAAAAAACTTACAAAAAAAACAATAACATCGATTTCACGCTTTTAGGAATCATAACAAAACTGCAACACACGAAAAACAACTTTAATGCTTAGCCCTTAAGTTTAAAATTAAACCAACGTTTAGAAGGACGTTCGGAATCTGTGTTCTTTATTTAATTTGTACAAATTGAACGTAATATTTTATGGGTGTTTTTTAGTAGCGGCTGCAATAAATCTTTTTCGAAATTAAGACTGGCCGGCACGGTAGCGACCGTCGGCCGACAGAGGAAATAATTTATTGTCTTTGGTTGCAGGGGTCGGGCGCGTTTTGCACTTTTTTATAAGGTTTATCAACCTGATACGTGGTTGAAAGGGCAGTTTAAAATGTTCGCGATACCTGCTCATTAGATGAGTGTGAATAAGCATTCTTTATTTGAATTTATAGGGTGTTCGATACACACAATGAAACGGAAATACTTTGTCGATAGTCAGATTGTTTGACCTTTAAAGCATGGTACAGTTGACGTTAAAATATGTTTACAACAATGTTTACTATCTTTTTTAACGTCAACTGCAGGTACTACCTACTTAATATATAAAGTGGGACGCTTAAAAACAAAAGATAATATTTTATTTTATTGATCACGCATTTGTATAAATAAATCGGATCTTATCAAAGCAAAGCACGAAGGTCCAAATGAATAATTAAGATTACCTTTTTTTTGTAGTTAGGGTATTAAGCTGAAAATTGAAAACAAACTGTTTTTTAACTCATAGTGTTGGTACAGTCAGGTTGTGCCCTAAAGGAGCCGCGAGTTCCACTTTGATACCTAATCCCAAGATTTGGCATAGGCACTAGTTTTACGAAAGCGACTGCCATCTGACCTTGCAACTAGGGATGCAACGATATGTCTATTACGATACCGATACGAATGACGAATGCATCGTAATAGCGAATACGATAACGAATGCGATAACGAATGCATTACGATTTTTTAATTTCCATCGAATTAAACAAGAGAATTAAGTAAACTCAACATTTATTTAAATTTTAGACAGTTTACCACCTTTTCATTCAATTTTTAAATTATCAGGTTTTAAGTATATTTCGTATATCCGTATGGACTAAACCAGCTGTGGAAAACAATCTTTCTGAATCGACAGTAGCTAGTTTGATGGACAAATACTTATGGCCAATTTTTTGAACTTAGGTAATACAGTATTTTTTCTCCAATAATTTGAAATCGAACTAGTTTTAAGAATCGTTATTAATCGTAATACTTTTTACGATACGGATGATCGTGAAAAATAACGATAACCTGCGGTTTACGATTGTCGGCATCGGTATCGTTGCATCCCTATTCCCTACTTGCAACCCAGAGGTCAAACTAGATCTTCCGGTCAGGTCGATCGCGTAACTCATTATACGTACGTTAGGTAGATCTAAATGTCAATTTTTATATGGAAAAATGACACACGAAATGACGAGAGAGTTACCCCTCTTATTGGGATTAGACTGGTTTCCTCACGATGGTTCCTTCACCGAAAAGCTAACGGTAAATATTCCGTAGGTACACAAATTCCGAAAAACTCATTGGTACGAGAGATTCGAACCCACGACCGCCCCTTGACAGCCGCATGCCTGAACCACTAGGCCACCGTAGCTTTTTACGGTGTACAGTCACCAGCATTAATATATGCCACAACAAAGAGCGCATTAATTATTTCTAGGACAGTTTAGGTGGTGAGTCATTTATTTTTATTCAGGTATTAATGTTGGTATATGTCTTTATTTATGTATTTAAGCGTAAGCATGTGTTACGATATTTTTGGCTACATTGGCTGCTACACTATGCTATGCTGACTGTTTATAAATGGAGCTCCTGATAAGACACTACATTGACCTTCTCCTAGACCTGGTCCATAAAAGCACGTCGCGGCCTTCCTCTGCCTCTTCTTCCCTCTATTTTCCCTTCGATTATAGTTTTTATGTAAATGTCATGGCGTAACAGGTGCCCCAACATATTACCTCTTCTGCTAAACTGGGTAAGGAAAGGAAATTCACTCACGAAAAGTGATCTGTTCTCAAGGCGAGATGAAATCGGACTGGGTTTTGAATATGGCGCGCGCAATACCTCAGTGAATGAATGAATGAATGAGTGAGTAACGAAAGGTGAATGTATGTAATAAAGCTAGAACTTTAAGGGTTTAAGGGGCACAGACGTGTGTATAAGGGTGTGGCTACACGTCTGTGATGATGTGTGCTCGATGGCGGTGCTAGAACGCCTGTTTAGTCGACAGCTAAAGTAGCCTCGAAGAATAACATGCCTACCCAATCAAAATGATCTGCACAAGTATATACCATGCTTTAGTCAGTGCTATCACTTTGCTAATAGGTACTTTTACAGTTGACTGGGAGCCTTCAAGTAGGTCATCAATTCAAAAAACCGGTATAACATGACCTCTGCTTTAAACAGCTTCGTTTCAATCCACGAACACGAGACAGACCTACATAAACTGGACGCTTTTTGCCGAAACGGCAGAACGCATTCCTCTCGAATATATAATGATTATTCAATGTCATTTTGTACGTTATACTATATTAATAAAATAAACTTTATTATTTACAGGATAAGGTTTACTTTTGAAACGAATATTAAAATGAGATGGGAGTTCAAGAAAGTTATCGTTCGAAATTTGATTTTGAATTTAGAAGGGTGCCGAGAATCGTTTAATTCTGTTTGATTATTCGATTATGATTAGTGGCGAGTTGTTTATTTTATTAAAGAGTTGAGAGATACCAATAGGAAAATTCACGGAAGTCTAGTAGGTAGGTACAGTCACTCACAGTCACCGACATTACATCTGCCACAACACAGACTGTACCTTCTTAGGACGTTGTGAGCTAGTTTTACTCGCTTTATTATGGCAGATGGTAATGCATTTTGTTTAATCGTATGTATTATTTTGGCCTTTAAAGTTTGTCACTCTTTAGTACCACCCATCCCCATGAGACACGTACAGGGTAGTGGTAGGTAGCTCCTACGGAAGCAAGTAGGTAGGTAACAGTTGTACCCCTTCGTCAAGTGAGTGGGCAACTCGACTGTCATTTATTTATTTCTTTTGTTAGAAGTTCTTAAGCCGCCCGAAGGCCTCTACTCAGCTTAACAAATACTATAGACAGCAGCCGGGATCAACTGCTTAGCGTGCTTTCCAAAGCACGGAAGCGCTCATTTATATTAACTCCAAATACTGACCGCTGCCATCTTTGTTTAACCTGCGTAATCGTTTCCGATTCGCAGGCGCCGTTAGGCTATGAGCGCTACGATAATATGTCCTACGATGGATGGTAATGCTAGGCCACGATAGGTTTTATCGTCACTTCCTACGTGACGTTTCATTAGATTTTCGTCGTAAAAAGTGACGATAAAAACTCGTGCTAGCTGGGCTGGTGACTGTATTTACGTATGTGTCTCAAAATTACTTGTTGTGACGAGATCAGAGATGCACTCAAGAATGGTTGTAAGTAATACCTAATATAAATCTGGAATACTATAATTGCGGATCTACATCAGAAACACGAATGAGCAATGGCTCCTCGTATAGCTAACTTAATAAAAGAGGCTACACAGAGATTAAATCTGTTATTAAGTCTTAAACACACATTAAGGATAAGTACTTAAATAGATAACAGGAACTTAGGTACAGCAGCTAGCTGAATACTATTTCAGTTTTGCATTAAAAAAACCTAACCATTGTAAACGTTACAAATAATTACCAAACTAAATAACACCCGCTGTCCCACACCCTTCCATTATTTCACTATCAAATAACCAAAAAACACTAAAGACCTCATGCCAGCAAACTACCGAAATCTGATACTGAAAACAATTTAATAGCCCGCGAAAAACGCCTCTATCCCCAAGATACAAAGCATAGACGTTTTTTCAAAAGGGTCCGAATTGCCCCTGCCACGCAAGCGTGAAATACGTCCAAAGTGGGTGCTTCGCAAACGCAATCTAGCCACATGTGCGTTTTGGAGCGTTTCGGAACTCGAAAATATTCATTACTGGCAACCCCGCGGAGAAAATTGGCGCGAAATCTCTTGCGTAGTGTGACTAGTGTGGTGCTAGAGTAGTGCGGACCAAGGAGTCATCGATGATTTGTATACGTAATCCATACAAATATTATAAATGGAAAAGTGTATGTGTGTGTTTGTTTGTACTTCTTTCACGGCAAAACGGTGCGACCAATTGACGTGATTTTTTAAGTGGAAATAGTTGAAGGGATGGAGAGTGACATAGGATAGTTTTTATCCCCAAAATCATCCTCTGAGGGGGTGAAATGGGGGGGTAAAAGTTTGTATGGAGCTGCGATATAAACGAGTTCCACGCGGACGGAGTCGCGGGCAGAAGCTAGTAAAAAATAAATTAAATGCTCGAGCTTTTGGAACAATTACTTCACTAGTTGAATATTTAAAAAAATACTTTCTGTATATCACACTAGACGTTTTGTTTAACAAATTTGTTAGGAAATGAAACCTATATTTTTTTGATTTATTTTCAAGGACATGATTATGCCAGTTATTTTTAATGGCTGTAGCTAAATTACATGCCTACAATTACATTTTTTTGTTTTATTAAACTGCTATTAATGTTGGATGTTCTTTTATAACGCGAAAATAATGAAAGAGGAAATTACTATTTGACTAAAGGTGAATTATTACAACAATAATAAAATATAAAAACCTTTTCGAACTGCAAAACCACCGAGAGTTCGCTAAAATTTATATGTTTTGCCGTAAGGTTGGCTGAAGCATTAAGTTCGCCTTTTGTACTTTAAGTTCTTCTTTCGTGCAATAAAGATTAAATAAATAAAACCATCGATATCGATAAAAACACGCTGCATCACTCGGAGGGGTGAAATTTAATAATATTCATATGGCAACTCCTGTTTGCGTTCATTTTAACCGCGATGATAGGTACCGCCTTATGTCTATTATCGTCAAGATTTAATAACTAACTTTTGGCAGAATGCGCAGAGAGACCGATGACATTAAAAAAAACTAACTAATTGCTGGGCTGAATATTTGTTCACCATCAGGCATGCCGTATGGTTGTATTACACCGTCAGATCCGTCCGATCACATAAATGCGATAGTGAGCCTGTCTGTCTGTTACCTCTTGTCGCTGAACCGATTGAGATGAAATTTGATATGGAGATATTTTGAGTCCCAGCGCAGGACATAGGAGGTTTTATCCCGGAAATCATCCCTTAAGTGGGTGAAATGGGGGACGACAGTTTGTATGGAGCTAAGATATAAACGAGTTCCACGCGGACGGAGTCGCGGGCAGAAGCTATTGGGAAAAGTAATAACTTGCTTACATTGAGTTATTTCTCACCCCGATGGACCCCTGGCGGATAAAGATTTCAATTTATTATTTGCAAACGTAAGCCGCAGTTTAATTTCAACCGCGGTAATGGAAGAACACAAACAGTACGGCTATATTAAAACTGAGTTTATTTAATAAAGTTGCTGTTAATACCTACGTGGTTTTATACCTTTTTTCATTTCAATTACAGTTGATATTTACTATGAAAATAGAGATTTTATAATTTCTGTATGTATGTACAGTCAGCGTCATATGGTTGGTAGCAGCCAGAGTAACTAAATATTTCGTAACACACCCTTATTCTTACAGTTAATAAATACGTGTACCGAAATATTTGGCTACCTTGGCTGTTAATAACTATATGACGCTGACTGAACTTACCTATCTACTACGATAGGGTTAATGAGCTTATGGCATGCCTGGTGAAAGTAGATGCTGTAGCCTATGGATGCTTGCAACTGCAGGGTCGTTGTGCTATAAATCAGTCAATAGGTAAACTGTATTATAAAAAAGACACAAAACGATTACTAAATACATCATCTGTTACGTAGGTGTATCATAAAATCGAACGTTACTTTTATGTCAAAAGTAATTATAATTAGGTACACGGCACCATCAAAGAGATATTTCAATTAATTAAAACCATGTTGTGATGTGTACGACTCATGTGATATCATACAGTCAGGAGCAGAAGTTCGCAACATCTGTATTACAAGGCAATATACATATAAGAGCTAGTTTAATGTTATGAATTAAGGTTGAAAGTATCAAGTATTTGTGCCAGTGTCGAGCCTTTACCTTACGTTGAATACCACCTTAGTACTTTTAATTACATTAGCAATGCACAATTTTATAATGCTTAAAGTAACTATTTTATTACTTATAAAATAGAAGAGGGAAGATGATAGGGCACCTCATACGACACGACAAGTTTATACTCAATATACCTGATTGAAGGAAAGAGAGGGGAAGCGAGGAAGAATAAACTACATGAGCAGCTCAAAAAAAGAGTTGATGTTAGGTCGTATCGAGATGTCAAAGAGGTTGCCTGGGATCGGAGTAGATGGAGGATCTACTTTGAGGTACACCGACAAGAGCTTAGCTCTCAAATAAGCAGAAGGAGACACCTATTTATGCTGCTTGCTTTACTTCGGCTAAACTCGTCTCTCGTGCGAACGCGGCTGACACTGTCCGCAGTTGACACTAATATTGTTGACACTGCCAATGTCACACAAACAGAGAGTAGGTTCAGCGAAGTTAAGCGAACAGAGTTTTCGAAACAATATAATGCGTCTGTTTATAATAATGTGGTTATAAAAAAAAACTGATAGTAATCTTGAGGCTTATCTGCAGGGAAATCAGTGTTTCGAAACATGATCAAGCCATTTTCGCTCGATAGAAAAAAATCACGAATATAGGTCAAAAAGTGTCTAAATTACACTTAAAATATTCGTAACAAATTATGCACAAAAGCTAAAACTATTAAATTGGCTTCTAAAAATCGGCAAGATCATGTTTGAGGGAACTCCGTGATTACTTTTTTATTTATTTAAACGGCCAAAAAATTAAAATTAAAAAACATGATATCCGTGCTTCCGAGCACACACTTCTATCTCGCTCACGCTTATGCTCAGTGAGAGGGAGAGAAGACCATGAACCTACGGCGCCTTAAGTAGACGAAAGAGCAAGTGCTATGCGGTAGAGCGGGAATAGCGAAATGGCATGATTTGAGTTTTATAGCGATCCAACAACAATTTTATTTATTTGAACTTTATTGAACAAAAAAAATACGTACAAATCGTGGGCTAAATGCCAATTCTATACGATTCAACCACTAGGCCAAACAGAAACTTGTTACGGTGGGTTTGTTAGACAGTTGGCCTTCTGTACCTACGTAGGTAAGTCCCATTATTTAATTATGTACTACACAGTGCTCTAAAAACCCTCCCTTATAGATACGGAACCCCGGTGTCCGAGCGAAATAGCTGCCAAAAGCCCCATTCTCCACCGGCACCTCATTACTTAATGGACGACAAATCTGAAAGACGTTTTAATTTCGCTAACAATTCCGTTACGTATATTTAAAAATGTCTAACACTGTTTTTTGGGGATTGGGTTTTTGCTTGGTAACAGAGGGAATAAGAGTTTTTAAGTTTGAGATAATATTTCTCGTTTAACGTTTGCTGTCTGATTATTTACAAGCCAATTTAATTACCTAAATATAATGATGTAAAAGGGGCAATTACTTGATAATTGTTGCCATGGTTAAATTTCCTCGAAGACACTTGCCTCTTACCTACTCAGATTTCATAGAGTTGAAATACACTAAATATAGGTATGTAATATTATCGTTTATGGGACAGAGTATATCTTAAGTATTATAATAAAACTACTGCCGTGGGTGGTGCAGAGATTATAATTAGGTCCCTAGCTAAAAATCTAAATAGTTATATAAATGCACGTTCATAAATAGCTATTTACATAAACATACATACATATATATTATGTATTAATAAATACAATGTCAGCCAAAAATTACTTTCGAAGTTCGGGTAGGTATAAAGTACCTAGTACTCACATAATAACTACCGAGTTAGAAATATTATTTACAAGATTTTTGTTTTTTTCTAGAAAGCATGTGATGTGAGGAACTACGTTAACCTATCAGTAACCAAGCTTAATATCTAAGTAGGTACTGTATGCCTCAAGCACTTATGCAGCTCGAAAACTCATCCTGAACAAAAAATCCTGACGAGTTCGAAACATTGCGCCCGTACTGACGTTTAAACGTGGGTTTATCTGTATAATTAGTAATTTTAATTGTCTCCAGTATGAGATTGGTTCTGCTTTATAATTATCTCAAGAAGGGAAATATTTAAATAAACACCAGTCAGTAAAAATCATGTTAAATATCGCAAAATCTTTCGAAAATGTTGAAGGCAGACGTATTTATGAGTGCCGAAAATTCAATAACGGCCTCTAAGCCTCGATAATGAACGATATAATACCTTCTCTACACTGTAGGCAACAAACATCTAGTCGGGCGCACTTGAACACAATCACGATCATTACCCATTAATAAGCCCCTTGTATCTATTACATTAAATATCCATCGCTAGACTGTGCCCTAATCCCCTTACCTTTCCATAAATCATAAATACACCATTATTTATGACCGTTTCAATTTCACCCACGTAAGTACGACATTCATTGTTTATTTCAGCGCATAAAAAAACTGTCACGAAACTGTCGAGAAAAAAACATCTCGTGGGCCTCTTTTAAATAAAACAAAGACGTAGACATGTCGGTAAAACAATTGACTCGAGCTCAAAAAACAATGGCGCATCACTAGCGTTCCGCCGTTCGAAATTCGAATTTGACAGGACTGAATACGGTTGGAAACAGTGTTGCCTGTTTGCGAGTTGTAGCAGTTTCGAGCGCGGAAAGACGCAACGGTTACATATTTATAAAATGGAATCGATTTTTAAATAAGCCAATGGTTGGCGTTCATAGGAGGGGCGGGATGCGTACGCTACAAATTAATTCGCGACGCGTTACAGTCCTTACATTCATGTAAACAGGGTCTATAATTGGTTATTCACAGCGCGGAAGGTCGGTGAATCTGTAAGCCCCTCCCCGCTTGCGTCAGATGAGCGTCTGGTCTGGTCTGGTGTGTTTTTCGTTCACTCTCGTGGCGAATGCCGAGGCGCTCGCATAGAGACGGTGCGTGAACAAAGAACGCTTGTAGGTCTTACTAATCGAATGGGAGCTGTGATGAACGAATGAATTGATAGTGAACGCGTCCAGACAAGGTGAAGATAGAAAACCGTTAGGTACGAATTTATTTTCATTTCTACTTGAACTTTCATTAAAGAGAGAACCAAGCTTATTAAGATTTTGGGTCACCGTACATGTAATGTTTAGAGTACCTACCTAAATCATTCAGTAAGTAAATATTTTTATTGACTTCATAAAAGTATTTCAAATTGTGTCTCTTTCCGATGCCTCTTTCAAAATGTTACTTTCTGGTGAATTTAAAATTTTGAATAAGTAGGTAGGTAGGTACACATCTCTACTATTGCACCATCGGTAATTAGTTGCAGTATTCTTTCATATAGGCCCATATCTACTACTAAATGTTATTACCTAATTCTATCTACCTAGACCTGCCAACGAGACCTGTTAGCAAATCTTGCCTAGACAACTTTGCTCATAATCTGAAAAGAGGGCATAAAAACCAAGTTATCGATCTAGGGCTATCTGATCACACATCACAATTGTTGGAGGTGCCCATATTAAACAAATCCATTGCACTTAAATCTTGGAGAATAGAAAGGCGTGATTATTCTCTTTTGAACCTTAATAATTTCAGATCTCACTTAAATTGCCTATCTTTTCTTGATGTTTATGAAGCCGTCGATCCCAACGAGGCGTATAATACATTCATTGATATTTTTCGCATTCTTTATGACCTATGTTTTCCAGTAAAGCTAGTGACAATGAAAACAAAAAATAATGTTAAATGGATATCTAAAGGCATACAACTATGTGGTAAAAAGCAGAGAGAATTGCTTTGGGAGTATAGATTACATCGTACTCTAGCTAATAAAATAAAACTGCGAAGATATTCTAGAACTATTAAAAAAATCATAAAACTGACACAAAGAGCCAAAAATAATCACAAGATAAAAAATTCGGAGAACAAACCAAAGGCTGTTTGGAATATTATAAAAAACTGTAAGACAATGGGTCCAAGAGAACCTATTCATACAATGAATGATCGGAAGGGTAAAACTTTAACGGATCCTATAGATATAGCTACGGCTTTTAATGATCATTTTATACATAAGGAAGTCATAGCGCACTGTAATACTTTTGAACCGAGTATTCAAAATAGCGAACAATCGATGTTTATGTCACTAACTACACCGGAAGAGATCAAAACAATAATGAGGTCCTTAAAAAATACGAAAAGCGTGGGATATGACTGCATAAGCACCCTAGTTGTTAAATTCGTTAGTGATATTCTGGGTAAACCTTTAAGCCATATACTTAATCTTTGCATTAATGCAGGTATTTTCCCAGATGCACTTAAAACAACTGTCATTAAACCTCTATTTAAAAAAGGTGATAAAGATAACCTCAATAATTATCGTCCAATTGCTTTAATTCCTATCATTTCAAAAATATTTGAAAAGGCGATATACCGCAGGATATATGCGTATTTAAATAAATTTAATTTACTTTGCAAGCAACAAAAGGGGTTTATAAAGAATATCACAATTAATATGGCAATTTATGATTTAATTAGTACAGTACTAGAAAATGTTAATAAAAGAAACCCAGTTTGCGCTTTGTTCACAGACATGACAAAAGCATTTGACTACGTAGACCACGGCAAACTTGTATATAAATTGAGTCGATATGGTATTAGAGGCGAGGCATTAAATCTTGTAAAATCATATTTAAACAATAGGCAACAATACACAGAAATATCCAGAATATGTCTGAAAAGGAAACAAGAACATAAATATGTATCCGAAAAGTGCCTCATTCAATCTGGAGTCCCACAGGGAAGTGTACTTGGTCCACTTTTATTCCTTGTGTATATAAACGACCTGCCCAATGAGATCTATCATCAAATGGTGCTTTTCGCTGATGACAGTACTTCAATTATTCAATTTAATGATAATCATGACTATGAAAATGACATAAATACTGTAATAGATAATATAATTAGATGGCTTAGTCATAATAACTTACTGATTAATTTAAATAAAACAAACTTGATGCATTTTCGTCAGCAAATGCAACCAGTTGACATGAACATACATTACAATGGGACTAAAATAGACAATGTGGAAGTAACAAAATTCTTAGGGTTAATGATTGACAGCTAGCTTAACTGGAAACATCACATTGAACATGTCTGTAAAAAATTATGTACATCTGCTTATGCACTGTTTAAGTTGTCCAAAATTGTAAACCGCGAAGCGGTATTAATGGCCTATCATGGACTTGTAGCCTCAGTCCTTAGATATGGTGTAATATTTTGGGGCAACTCAGTTCACAAAGAGATAGCGTTCAAAGCGCAAAAACGTTGTATAAGGGCAATGTGTGGGCTGAAAATAAGAGAAAGTTGTGTACCATTTTTTAAATCTCTAAAGATATTAACACTGCCTTCATTGTACATCCTGGAAGTAGGTATTTTTGTCAAGACCAATCCAAATTTTTACAACAACGTTTCTCAAGGTCGCAGGTTTCCGACACGTAAACAATATAGTCATACACTGAAAACTTTGCCGGGTAGTAAGACAGCGCTAATGAGAAGTGGAATCTTGGGAATGGCACCGAAGATCTTCAATAAAATTCCTGATCGAATTAAGTTATTGGACATTAATAAATTTAAATGGCAATTGACCTCATATCTGACTGAGAAATGCTATTATACCATTAAAGATTACCTAAATGACGCTACTACGTGACATGGTCCCTTAGCTACATCATAAAAAGAAGAAAAACATCATTTATACTTACCTAATTTAATGTAGCTACCTATAAGCTTGTATTATGTTGACATTATATCATATTATAATTTAGTAATTATCAATTTGATGAACCTAAGTAGCTGACTGAATGAAAATTCATATTTTGTACACCTACGCTGTGGGTAAAACATGGAGGTCTTATATTATTATTGTACTTACCAACCTTGTAACCTGTGTTTAACAAAATAAATAACTTGAACTTGAACTTGAACTTGAACTAGCTGTTTTTCCCTTTACTTTGACCTTAAGACCTATCTCCATGCCAAATTTCAAGTCAGTACTACCATTGGAAGTGGTCTAGGTTTTTGATGAGTGAGTCAGTGAGTGTATAGTAAAAATAGCGATTTTCTGACGTCAATATCTCAAGAACGGCTACAGGTAGAATAATGAAATTTTGTATTCTAGACAATTAAGGGGATGTCAACAGACACTCGAAATTTCATATGCGTAGATAAAATATGTTTTGAGTTATAGGGTGGTCGAAAGTGGCCCGAAATGGTTCGTGAGTGTAATATAACCCACGGCCAGTGTGTCGCTTTTTTTTGCTCGAACTTGCAGCAAGTTTGTATGGGAGTGCGGCTACTGAGTCTACACGGAGCTAAAATGTTCAATGGTCCCGTAAACAACGAAGACCGTATATAACAAGTGAAGGCGCATTAAAGCGGGCTGCTTGCTTCATCCACAATAGATTTTTTATATCAATACCGATACCTACAGCTCTGTTGACTGTACGTAAGCTGCCGCAGCACCCAGTACGCACCAGCACGGCACTCACAGATGACAGGATGACCCGGCGAGCTGGGTCGCGGTGAGATAGAGTATCCGTCTCTTCTAATCCATATCCATACTAATATTATCGATATCGGCCGCTGCAGGAGACCGTCGCGTCGCATGTGCTGTCTTCTGGCCGAAGGGTGTAGTGTTTCGACGGTTCCGGGGCAATCTGCCGAATCCTACACCGGAGACGACGATGCAACGGGGCCACGCCGTTTCGTCGCCTAAATAGTATTATTTGTTGTTATGGTTTCGTGACGCATTGGTTATTACTGTAATGTCACGTAAATGTATTTGTCAAAATAAATAAATGATAAAATGCGAAAGTCTGTCTGTCTGTCTGTTACCCCTTCACGCTTAAACAGCTGAATCGATTTAGGTGAAATTTGGTATAGAGATAGTTTGAGTCCCGGGGTCTTCCCCGACATAGGATAGTTTTATCCCCGAACCTTCCCCTAAGGGGGTGGAATGGAGGGTGAAAGTTTGTTTGGAGCTGAGATACGAGTTACACGCGGACGGAGTGGCGGGCAGAAGCTAGTTTTTATACAGGGTGTCGCCTGAAACAGGGGCAAAAAATTAAACGGTAGACTATTGAGCATGTGAGCACTTATTTCCAAGTAATTTGAATTGAAAATTATAAAGTTTTTTTTCTTTAAAGCAAGTTCACGTGTATTGTTTACCCTTCTGGGGTGACACAGGCAGTTTCTTTTATTTAAAAAACACTAAAAAGATAAAATAATGTTAAAAATCACAAAAATATCTTTTAAAAACAAAAATGCAAAAACTATTATGACTCAGTACATGATGTTACCTCAAAATCTGCATTGACTGCTGTGCTATGATCTCGTGGTGCCAAGATACATTACTTGGAGGTCATAACTTTAGGCCAACATTACTCCGTATTAAAAAAAATTGGACACAATGCTCTAAGGAAGCGTCCTTTTGAATATTTGCCCCTGTTACAGGCCACACACTGTATATAACGATTAGATAGAGAAGGATGATTTGTCGCCCCGATACAGCTCGGCCGTCCTGACCCCGTATCATGGTCGGCCTTAACACACGATAAGTGATAAGATACAGCGTCCGTCACTGGCTGACACCGTTCGACAGAACGAGACGATGCTCCTGTCTTGTCACTTATCGCGTGACAGGGCAGACCGGGATACAGGGTCTGGTTGGTTATGCTGGTGAATCATCGGCGCGACTCTTTACTGAACCTAGAATAAATTGTGTTTAAAGCTAGCGTTAGGTAGATCCCTCACGCTCAAAGTCTCAACACAGAGCATTCTCTGATGTGTCAGGCTACCTTACTCACCACCAGAAACGCAACACATAACTACAGTGCTATAGTATCCGCAAAACCAAGTGGCGATTCATCAGTCCTATTGTTGCACGGCCCGCTCCATAAGGCAGTGCAAGTGCGTGAGAGATAGCACGATCCAATTATTTATGATCTGACTCGCCACTTGGTTTTGCGGATACTATAGTAGTGTTACGGCTGTGATCTTCTGATACCTGTAGTCCAGCTAGGCTGCTCCAAATTTGAGCAATATCGGGCTGTTATTCGCTACGCGCTAATGCGGCTCACCCCGCCGGTCACCCGTCACGAAACTAGACCTCTACCTACGCTTAGTTACTACGCATCGCGGTGTCGAGATATATTTGTGGGTGAGCGTTGAGGTGAGCTTAAAACAAGTTACAGAATAGGGAGGCTGAGTGCTCTAGCTCTCTAACATCCTGAAACGCTCACTACACATGCAGTGACAGACAGCTATATTACCCTATTTCAGATATAACAGACAAATTGTGCGTTTATCGCGATGCGATTTCAAGAAAATCTATTTTGATACGCATAAATATTAGGAGTAGATATAAGTATTTGAAAAGCATTTAATGATTGAAGTAAGGAAAACTAGTACAATATTGCACGTAGAACCGACGGCCGTTGGGGCGGAAAGGTTCTCGAGTGGCGACCACGTGCCGGAAGGTGGACTGATAACCTGGTAAAGATCGCGGGAGTCTGCTGGATGCGGGTGGCGCCGGACCGGTCATTGTGGCACTCTTTGGGGGAGGCATATGTCCAGCAGTGCCCATCTTTCGGCTGATATGATGATGATGATGATGAGTACAATATTTCCCTTTCATATCGTAGATAAACGAAAAAACTGAGACGAATTTATCCATCCAAATTCTAATGTTACTTATATGAAATGAAGTATCGGTACATATAGAAATTCTAATGTTATATGGAATGAATTATGTTTTAGGTACTTAACTATAGAGGGAACGACTGAAGAAGACACGGACAAAGTATCGAACTAGTATCGCTATAAACATTATGTCAATTATTCTTGCTCATTAACTATCGAACAACAAGCCGAGCGAACGTTATAGGTATTTATTCGTTCTCGGATTTGTCGTAATCTGTCAGCTCGATTCAATCGATGCGACGTTTGTCACGAGTTCTACAACGCGATTGACTTTATCGATATCGATGTTTTAGAGACGGTCATCTTCACTATTTTTTTAGTTATTTTTAGATGTATTATTATTTATTATCCCAATATGGTTTTGTTCTCCCTCTGGGTTGGGAGGTCAGATGGCAGTCGCTTTCGTTAAACTAGTGCCTATGGCAAATACAGCGGATCCCGCAGCTCCTTTAGGGCAGAACCGGGAATAACGCTAGGTGGATGATGATGTTAAATGTATTATTAGTTATTTACACCATAAACAATATTGTAGGGTCCCTAGCTATATCCATACTAATATTATAAATGCGAAAGTGTGTCTGTCTATCTGTGTGTCTGTTACCTCTACACGCTTAAACTGCTGAACCGATTTGGATGAAATTTGGTATAGAGATAGTTTGAGTCATGACGAAGGACATAGGATAGTTTTTATCCCGGAAATCATCTCCTAAGGGGGTGAAATGGGGGGTGAAAGTTTGTATGGAGCTACGATATAACCGAGTTCCACGCGGACGGAGTCGCGGGCAGAAGCTAGTTAATAATATAAATCAAATTTTAATGGATTAACATTAAGACAATGCGGCACAAATTCACGTTTTGTACATTTAACTGAATCACTGTAACGAAGATAGCCATTAAATCCATCCAGTCGTCCAGAACGTCGAGGTTAATAAAACGTATCTTGTCAAATTTAGTTAACATCATTAGCACGTAAGTATACATACTTAACCATAGGCAGTGTAATAATACTTATATAATGGTTTTTTTTTTTAAATTTGGATTCATAAAACATACTTATTGATTTATACTTTCACGTTATTTATCACGACCTCATACCTCGAACTCAAAGAGCATACTTAAATAAATGAAATTATTAACGATTTTTAATGGGAGTCCCGTTTGGCAAAAATAATACATTCAGAACAGTTATTTATTCCATATCAGACTAGAACACTCGCTCGTTAATTGTCATGCGATTTCAAGGAAAACCAATTTCTGAAGCAAACAAATTGTATGGCTGTGTTTGAAAAGCTAAATAAGATCGAAATAAGTAAAACTAGTACATACAATATTTATCTTTTATAACAAAGAAACTTAGACGAATTTGTCCGTTAAACGTATAATGTTATCTGGAACGACCTATACAGGGCGTCCCAAAAATATGGGATATGAAGGGGAAGTACCTTAAATAGCGTAGATAGGGTATTTTGCTGAAAGAAGACTTTATGCTATTTTTGGAAGTCAGTAATTCTGCATTCAAAGCATTTCGAAAAATTACTTGCTTCGTCTGGAAATCGAACCGACTTAAATGTGAAAAAAAATCACCCTACTTTTACAATGCCAATGGAAAGAATATCTAAAAAATTATAAATCTTCTTTAGTAACACAGTATTTTAAAAGAAAGGAACAACGTGAAATTAATCATTTAAATCAAATTAAAAACATACCTACATGAAACTGCCGAAGTCAATTAAGTAGGTTTGTTTTGATTTTGCCTTCTATCAAACTTAGATAGAACGTATTAAAATACTTAGTTTAATCATTTTATCTACATGTGCACTTATAATAAGGAAATGTGTACTAAAAAGTATTTTATTAAGTGGGTATTTATTTACGAATAATCAATGCTATCTATGGAATGATAATATCGCTACTTTTCGTACGTCGTCGTCGGCAATAAATAATTTTCTTGAAATTTGACTCGAACATTTTACATTGTTCCTTTCTTTTAAAATACTGTGTTACTAAAGAAGATTTATTATTTTTAAGCTATTCTTTTCATTGGCATTTTAAAGTAGGGGTGATTTTTTTTCACATTTAAGTCGGTTCGATTCCCAGACGAAGCAAGTAATTTTTCGAAAAACTTTGAATGCAGAATTACTAACTTTAAAAAATAACATAAAGTCTTCTTTCAGCAAAATACTCTATCTACGATATTTAAGGTACTTCCCCTTCATGTCCCATATTTTTGGGACGCCCTGTATATGAGTAGTCGCCATGATGTTATCGATATCTGCGTCCCACCACTAGTCATAAACTTGGTGCTAATTCTAGCTTACCGGCGCGACTAGTTTACAGCGCCAACGTAACATAACTATACTTAAATTGGTTAGTGTGCTCGTTCTGATGCATTGGCATGAGTGTTTGTGGGAAAAAGACAAAAACTCGTTTGATATTGTCGATATATTAGGCCCTAACTTGAAACTTCCATAAAATTGGTGCCCCAAGTATCTACGTAGAATGGTTAAAGTTATTACTAGTGGCTCTGTGAGCAGTAGAAGCAAGTCTGACTTTTTGCATTTTTTTTTGTAGTTTCTATAAAAACAATCGTCAAAAAATCTATATAACTATTGAATGCTCTCAAAATTTCATGAGAATCGGTTGAGAAATACGACCATGCCCCTATTTCACCAACTCGACATTTGTTAGCTGACGACGACAATTCTCAACATCAGCGGCCTTAACTTCTAGAACAATGTAAGGTGACAATTGTCACGTTGGTGAAATGGGGGCCTGTTAGTTAAAGCAATGACGCGGTTTCAGTGTGCGAGAGGCTATCGAAGCGAAGATTTGAGCTCCCGAAGCCTTGTGGAATGCAAAAGGAGCCAATTTGCATAGACGGGATAGATATTAAGAATATGACAGAGACCCGGAAGTGTGAGCGTTCCCGCCGCTCCGCCAAAGCAACGCAAAACACCGTGGTGTTTTGGACGGTAGTCCGGGCGGTTCCCGGGAATCCATTATACCCGTCCTGCCCCCCTATTCTGTAGCTTGTTTAAAGCTCACCTCAACGCTCACCCACAAATATATTTTGACACCGCGATGCGTAGTAACTAAGCGTAGGTAGAGGTCTTGTTTCGTGACGGGTGACGGGCGGGGTGAACCGCTTTAGCGCGTAGCGAATAACAGCCTTCCCAACCAGGCCGGACGTAAACGCATTTCCTCACAAAAAAGATATTAAGTATATATGGACGGCAATAATTTAGTGTATTAAAGGGTCAATCAACTATTTCTTGTTGTGGCTCTGTCCCGTCAGTCAGGAGACAGACTAAAGAGTTGCTTAGAAAAATTGTTAGGATACGGACTTCTAGCGTACCTACCTAGAAGATGGGCCGTACAAACAGGGGTCGAACTTGATAAGAAAACCCTACATTTGGTGATTTAAAACCCATAAATCGGTAAGTTTTAAAAAGTGACTCGGAGACGTAACCATGACATTGCAAAAAGTGACAGCAAATTACTTTTTTTTCTTGTACTCCACTACAGGTACAAAGGGAGTGTAAAGAGTGAGTTTGCCAACAAACTGCCTTGCAGTTTGGTGAAGATTTGTGTAGGTATGTACAAACGCTGTGTAATTTGGGTTATAAGAATATTCCCGTGCTTGCTTTCAAGTGAGTCGGCTAGTGTGTCAGAAAGAGCACAAAAGCACCAAATTAGAATGCTAAACGTATCTATCTGATCTAGCCCTGGATGTAAGCACAAATAGCAATCTTACTGCAGTGTTATAAGGTCCAACATTGCGTGACGCGACTCTTGTACTTTATATATGACCTTTGAGTTATTATAAGGCATAACAGATGTTTATAAAAAATGCAAACCAATATTATATTTTATAATAGTTTCGCAACAGCCATACGCCACGGTCCGAGCTCCAACGAAAAAAAAACACAATGTCCACCTCAACCGCCTCTGGAATGTCTATGCCGTCGTTCCTTTTTTATATATTCAAATCGAATCACCCAAATTAAGTAGCCATAAACGGAATCAGCTTCCAAATTTGAATATTTCATTCGTGCTCGTACGCCGTGAGCTTTGATTTGTGTGAGTACTTTTTGTATGTGTGTGTGCTTTAGGGGTGGGGTGTCATCGATAATGATCTTTGGAGTTCGATAGATGCGGATGTGTTTAGAGGGTTACTGACGTTAGATAGTGTCATTTACTTAAATCATTTTGCCGTATTAAAACTATGTATGAGCACTTTGATACCCAAGCATTTGTTTTCTTGAAGAAGTTCCAAGTTTTGTTGTTATACTCATAGTATAAGAACTATTTTTTGATATTATTCCTAAACGTTATACATAAATTCTAACATAAATATTAATGTTTCTTTTTTTTTGCGGACATGATGTTTGTTTTAGTACATTATACATTATTTACATCATCTGAAATATCATAAAAATTAAAAAGTGTGTGCTGTCTGTTCATCGTCATTATATCCTACCTTATTCTTGTGTTGTGATACTTGATGCTTGTTATACCATCACGCATTATGTTGAAACCAGAAATTAATTACATAGTTCCTTAGCTAACAAAAAACTTATCGAGTTGTTATAAAACACTAACGAGTAATCATTGCATGCAAACTGCATAATTAGGAGCTTAGCGCACTCAACATTGAGTGCTGGCATTAAGTGCATTTGTCTAGAATAATTTAAGTCCTAAATTACTGAGATAATTTTAATTATAACTAGATAATATAGAAATTGCATTGTGAAAGTGTAGGTTTCACATGTTGTTTCTTAGGCTCAGTCTCATTAGTAATTTCTTGTTTTCCCGTGTTGTGTGAATTTGTTATATCGCGAAAACGTAGATTTTCCGGGATTTGTATCAACCAGGATATATTCACTATTTCTAACTATTTAATAACGGACGTGTTTATTATAAATCAGTATTAGATAGGCAAAGGCCAAGCATTAAGATGATATAAAGTATGTCTTTTTCATTCAGAAACAGTCACAAGAAATATAAAACTAATAGTCATCTATAGTGATGACTATTGATTTATATTTCCTGTAACATAAACATTTTATCTCTTATCGTACTTAACACTAGATCTTAAGCTAGTAAGTGTCAACTAAAATTTTGCGATTCGCAATTTGGAACCTTCATCAACCCAATCAGCGCTAATCACGACACCCATGAGGGCTACGAGCGATTTTTGCTATTTATGGAGAAGCTGCTACGGATTTCGAACGAAACACTCCGAGCATAGCTTAGCGGAGTTATTATTTAAAATATTCATTCAAAATTCGATTCGAATTCGTACTTTTAGTAACGAGGGAACGTAAAGTCCTCAGTACACATTAGAGTTCATCGATAGATACTGAGAAAGCGACTCCCATCGCTAGGCCTTTTGTCGCATCGCGCCGCGCGTTGATAAGGAACCATTTTAAATTAGTAGAAAAGAAAAAATATTATAAAATTTATTTTTTATTTATATATTTTATCACGCCACAAAACGGGTAGCGGCTACCAGATATAAATTATATCATTTTTCATACCGACAACTGTGAGAGGTAAAAAATGATGTCCATTCATGTTCGGAGTTTGAAATTGCCGCGCTTTTTATGCGTTTCCGGGCGTTCGGATTCCAATTACAAAAACGACCGTTTGGTTTAAAAGAGTTTGGTTACATTGCTGGGTGCTAGTAGTTTAAGCATTTTTTTTATACAAGATGATTGCTTGCCTTTGATTGAAACGAATTATGATTATGATTAAAGAAAAATGTAAAGAGAGCTTTTCGTTTTTTTTTTTCAATTCTTCAATTTAGGCATATTACTTACATGTAGGTAATATGCCTAAATTATATTACTTACCTATGAATGTCGATAATCTACTACCGATTTGGAAAGACGGTGTAAAATAGGGAATAGAGGAATAGAATAGGAGTTTAGGAGTAGGGGGTAGAGCTCTTCAGAATTAGCTAGTCAATATTTATATGCAGATTTTTTTTACTGGCCCGTGTACAACGCTCCACGATTATTCGGCCAGAAAAAACGGGTAAAGGGGTTATGATTCGAGAGAAAAGATTCATCATTATTAACATCACTTGTTTAAAATATTCCATTTTGCAAGTAAAAATAAACATCAGGTACCTACTAGAATTTCTAAACAATTTATGTTTCACTCAATAAAGACGTCACTAAAAATGTACCTCGTACGTCTAATTTTTCGTTCTTTTTTCCATAATTTATTTTATTTTCGGCCAGCAATGAACGCGCTACAAATGTTATTGTTAACATCGAGCGTTTAGTATTTTATGCCGGCCGAGTGTGACTAAGGCGACCTTTGATGTGGGTCACTCTGCCTCTTATTTAATTTGGGATGCTCAGTGATACTTATTAGAGGTAGCTTCAATTGATATGAGGTCATTGACCTTGAAAATTTAGTAGGTTACTTATTAGCCAAACGGCGCTGTCTCAAAATAATAATAATAATAAGGCGTAAGGGATGTGACGGCCCCATCGCCCACCAGATTTCTGGTGCAATCAGTCAACGTAAGGCAGCTTGTGGCGGGCTGTTAGGGAGTAGTGACCCTCCGTACCTGAGTGCTCCTGGGGGTTTCCTGTGGTCAGGCTGAGCCGATCGGGTGGTTGGTTTGACAGGCCCTCCGCCTCTGGCTTGCCTTTACTGGCCGTCCAGAGTGGAGTCGCAAGAGCTGTTGCTCGAGGGTAGATGTGGACACCTAAGTGGCGAGTTGGCTATATGTTTAAAGTCCAGTGCCACCTCTCTACTCCCCAGCTCTCTGACCGGTGTTGCCCTTTTTTAATGTCGCTATTAATAGGGGCCCATCTAGCAGTTAGCGAGTCACCGTCTGCCAGAGATAAAGATTGAAACAGTTTTATTATTAGGCAGGCGTCCGATGTTTCACCCAATAGCCCAGCCACTAGTCCATCATTTCAACCCAATAACCCGTTTTATTTAGATTCCATCAACCATCAATAGTCCCTATACACCCCAGCGGGTGCTATCTCTGTGTGCGTCCCATGACACGGGCAGGGACAGCAGCCGCTCGGTGTACTTGCATTTCATTAAATTGTCAAAAGGGCCTCTACATGTTGGCTCAGTTGGTACTTTGTAGGTACCTAGCTCCACGCACGCCTCCCAAAGGTCCGGGACATCATTGTCCCGAGGACGGGAAAGACATACATAATAATATATTAATAAAGTTTTTAATGGACTGATAATGATTTATTTGACAAAACATATTCAAGAAATCCTTGAAGTTCGTTGCGTTATAACAGAAAAAAAACCAATAAAAATAAGTGCCGGTTAGGCTATACTCCGCCAAAACAGACAGTACTTATATACAGCAGAGAGAAAAAAAACCGTATGAGATTTTTAGTCATTAAAATTATGTTAAAGTCTAGTTTACCTATCAGGGTGTTTGCACCGATTACGTGACCAGCCTCATTTAGCGACCACCTGAAGGACTAGGTTTTACATTTAGTAATAATAATTTCTGCAGATAATAAACAAACATTCAACCGTTTTTATTATACGACTATTTACTATGAAAACGAGAAAATATCCTGTCTAGAATTATTAATACCTCTTAGGTTTTTTTTTATTTTATCTTTGCGTAGCTCGTTCTACCTACATTCCCCTCAATTGCTAAAAGGTTAGCTGGAAGAGGTCCCTTACATGAATACTTATAGAGATAAGTTCGCCTTTGTACTTTCACCCGTCACACCTAACGAAATTAGACGTCCAACAACCGAAGCGAAGTTACTACGAAATCTACGAACGCGGCGCCAAGTTATATTTGCGGGTGAACGTTGAGGTAAGCTTAAAACAAGTTACAGAATAGCGGAGCTGGTGACTGTCAGGTTATGAGGCACATGAATGTCTTCACTAGAAACGCCGTCAAAAATATCTCAACACGGATTGAAACTCGAAACTACAAATATCTCAACTCTACAAGTCGCATCAGTGTGGTGCCGGGTTAGAATTTCACCACCCCCTTTCTTCCCGTGGGTGTCGTAAAAGTCGACTAAGGGACCACGGTTGAAGTGTGTTGTGGGCGATGGGCTAGCAACCTATCACTGCAATATCACATTTAGTCGATCTTTTATACCCCCATTTATGCTAAAAGTGGCGCTGGAACATATGTTTCATGCGCTCTGCCTACCCCTTTTGGGAATAAAGGTGTGAATGTATGTATGAATGTATGTTGACTGTACCAAGTATAAGTATTTCAGTTGACTGTACCAAGTATAAGTTCGAACTTATAAGTATGGCTACTGGATTATATTATAAGGAGCGATATAAAATTATATTCCTGTACCTAGGACCACCGGTGCACTAACATTCAGTTGTAAAAGCGTGGATGCGGTTAAAATGAATCACAGACCAACCTCCTAAGTGAATTGTGTCTCAAGGGAGCAAAATGATAATGTTTACGACGAGGGCGGTATATTGAATCCTTATAGTGATGCGACAAATTGTACAATAGAATCTCAAGCGTGTTGAGGGATCCAAGTGTTTGTGCCCAAGACGGAAATAATTTGCTACCGAGTGACATACTGTTTTTCGCACCTTCTATGAGGATAGAAAAAAAAATCTCTTATTTAGGGGCAACAATTAAGTACTCTTTACTGAATAGCAATTATGAAAAGGAACGTCGGCTGAAAACCCGAAAAAAAAAGACCGGGTTGCACTCCCCCGGAAGTGCCGGCAGAAGTGAAAACTCAATGACATTGTAACAGTTTTTCGATCACGTCACGTGTCCGTCTTACGAAATTTCAATCTGTCGAATCACACGGTCACGTGACCTGTTGCGAGTTTAACATTTTTCCCTATCACAAAAGTGCACAGCGCCGCTAAAGAAGTTTTAAGTAAGTAAGTATTTACTCTAGCCAAAGTACAAGCTTTTTAATTAATTAACGTATTTTCATAAAAAACAAATCAGTAATGTTTCGTAGCTCCATAAAGGGCACGCACGGCAGCGGCAAAGATAAACAACCGACAAAAATATAAATTTATGCGCAGCACTGAAAAGTAAAAAAATATCGTATTTAACATATATCTCACTTTTGTGGCTTGCCGCTTTGCGCGCTCGCGAGACGTGGATACGACGGACTCTTTTAAGGTGGTTAGGGTGATTGCACCGGCTATGCGACTAGCGTCAGTTAGCGACCACCTAAAGGACAATGCAAATCAAATAATAAATTATGAATACAATATAAACATTCTTTATTGCTCACCAAAATAATACAAAATATAGAAACAGGCGATGTTATCGCTTTAACTTATCTTAAAAATAAAGGATATGTCTTTTTTTAATTATACGTAATAACATAACCCTGAATATCAGTCAGGTTTTTATTTATTTAGGTACAATTATTTAATCTTAATTTTACAAAAGAATAGGTAATTTATTGCTTAAATACGTAACAGTCGTAAAGAAAGTACCTATATCAAAATTCGACACCGGGAGTGTCGATATTTCGAAGTCATCGAAGGTTAACGTGCGCTATGCGCTTTTTCCTTCAGTGAAACACTTACACACAAAAAAAGTGGATATTTGCATGGCAGCTGTAACTAACGCAAACCTAGCTTCATTGAACATAAGAAGTCTACCAATAAGTGCCAACTGTCAAAATGTTCGTACCAGACGTCAATAAAATAAGAGAGCCTTATCCTCACAAACCTAGTCGTTTCATGTCCGAACCTCCTTCATTAGCTGAACAAAACCAATGACATTTACTATCACCGCTCCCATAACCAAACGGCGCAACTCCAAGCAACATAATTTCAATTTGAACTTTAAAAGTTCTCATATAAGATCCAAATTACCCCATTGCGTTTCTCCAAAGTAATACGTTTGGATAGGTGTGAAAGGTATGACATTTGAAAATGCACGCAGCGCAGTTGAAATTTGATTTTTAAATATCGAACGTTCGATTTGGGTTCTTTATAGCGGTCGTTTTAGTTGAGGAATCATAGTTAGGGTTTTTTCTTGCGGTGAAGTTAGATGGATTTATGGCACACTTTCAATTGTTTCTACTGGTCCTTTAAAATACCCGCTGCCGACAGGAATGTTGACTGATATGATAATCAAATCAGCAGCTTCTTATAAAATGTCAAAAATTAAGCTTTCCAGGGAAATGGGAACGAATGACGTCACTATTTTCTGGCCAACCATTCCAGATCATTTTTCATTCTTTATTTAGTAACAAAAATAAGTTAAAAGTGATATTTTCATGAATTTGGTTTATGGGTAATGTATTATTCTTTTAAAGTTGTCGACTACCATATTGTGACAGTAGAGTTAGAAAACAGCAGAATCTCTATCTCTTGGGTAAAATAGAGTTAGCGTAAGAAAAAGAGGTAGAAGGACTATGCCACGGATTGTTCTCAAAGTTAGAAATTCAAACTTTATGCTCAGACCAAGAAAATATACAGACGGAGCGTTACGAACAGTCTAGTGAAGCCAATCGGTTTTCAACCAAGCCCCATAAGTTTAGCACACGCTAAACAAATTAAATCGCACAAAACTCGAAATAAATGATCTTGACAGCACGTGCTGAACAGTTTTGTGCAATTTTGTTTGTATATGTGTGCGTGAGCGTGTGCTAAACTTGATGTAGCTTGGTTTTGTTTGCATGTGGTTTGGCTTCACTTGACTGTTCGTAACGCTCCGTCTGTCTTTTTTTCTTGGTGAGACTTTATGTAAGTACTTACAGATCGTAGTAAACTGGGTGGATGTACCTACCCAAATAATATCTCTAATACCTAATGTTAAATTCTTAATAAATAAAGGTTTTGTAAAGCGTCAAAGCAGTAAAAATAAAAGTACGGTTTCCTAATCTCTCATGTGATTGTTATAAAGCACCCAATATGGCGGCACAGTAGCACCCATTGCTATATTATCCGGATTACGAGTCTCGAGGAGAGAGGACAACTTTGGTTGAAGTACTTGCAGATTGTTGAAGATATGTATTTGTTGAGTATACAACGTGTTTTTTTAACCGTCTTAGAGCCGATGCCCACTGAAAGTATCCAAAAGGTACTATCCATTCGTGAAAAAAATATATTTTTAGTTATGTTTTTAGTAATAAAAGGTAATTAAGTTTGAAAAATTCTCTATGGCGCACGGAGCGAAGTTCATTCACCCGGTTAGAGTTCGTACCTATCTAAGTACATAAGATGGCGGCTAGCGGACACTGCGGTCACTCAGCTGGATGATTAAAATTAATATTAATACAAAAAAAACAATATTTTATGCATTTAGAAAAAAACTTAAAAAAAATAAAAACATTAAATAACATTTTTTTAAGTTCTTTGTAATGTATACATTAACTGGGCTTCGGCTCTAAGACGGTTAAAAAAACACCGTGTATGTCCAGTCTTTCGGCTGATATGATGATGATTATGATGACATATTTTGCACGAAGCTATTAGGTACTAAAAACATATTCTGAGTGTTCGCAAACCGGCACGATGTCCGGGATACTATTGTATTGTTGTCATACGAACAATGATATTTAGAGAAATAAATAGTAAACCAGAAAATTATGATCATCAGAAATAGTGTAATACGGAATCCATTGAGCGGGCTGTACACTTCTTTACTACTTTCGTGTAACGTAACTAGAATGTTAGCTATCCAGTTAAATATCAACCAGCATTTATGACTATCGTATCAATTACTACAAATGGCCGGCCGAACGAGTTTGTAGTTTGTATATTACTATGTCTGTGTGCTATGTGTGTGTCAGTAGTCCCTCTCTCTCTCTCTCTCTGTGCATGTGTGTTCGTGTGTGTGTGCTTTATAGCATCAGCCTAGTGCAACTGAGGTGGTGTCTATTGCTCATTTTTTCTGGGCGTTAGAGCTTAAAAACCGCATCCCGCATACAGGGAGAAGTGCTTTCCTTGTTTCGATTGAAGGGGACATATGGCCATATGGCCGTTTTTCTAGAGGTAATTTTTATTCCATTTGGTTGGGTCAAAATTAATCCTTCCTGCTCTGAAATACAGTTACTAATTAAATAATTATTGATTATTATTCTAATTTTCCTTATGAGTGCATTACGATAAAAAAAATCGCGTGAGTACCGTAAGGATTTCGTATCGCGTATAGATATTCGTAGAAAAAAGATAACTACTAAAAGGTAATGAACAGACATGTTCACTGGTTTTCGTAAAGTAAGGAAAAATCATAATACCTACTAACATGAATTAGATTTATCTAACACAGACAAACAGCACTTTCACATTTATAAAACTAATTTCAATTATATTTAAATAAATTGTTATTTGGGTAAACCCGATTAGACCACCTAAGTTTTCAGTAGAACAACTGTTAAGTAAGTAGCTTAAGTGTCAAAAATTCTAATCTTAGCCGTATAACTCCTTATCTATTTCATAGCATTGTAAACTCCATCATAATTAGTCAAAAGTATAAAAATACAAAGCTGTCAACACACCAGCGATTATCACCCATTATTCCACAAACAAAAGTTCGCAACAAAACAATAGGTGTGTCGCTACCCTAATGATAATATTGTCAATGCTGGCAGCCCTAATCCCCAGCCTTTGTTTAAAACCATTCAGAATAACAAAAAACGCCTTTATAAATCCTTTTAAATGTTCTAAATTCGAAATTTCTAATTCTGGCCAGTAATCTGTGATACCGGTTGGCATTTTGAGAACTTGGAATAAAATGGGTACCTGTTTTAAAAAGATTAGCTGTCATAGAGTTCGTGGGAACGGTGTAGGTTAGGATAGACTAAGTCGAATTTTGAAATTAAGAGTGATTATTAGCGCCAACAAGAATAAACTTTATTCCGATACTAATTGGCACAGTTGTGATTTTTAATTAATATATTATTATTTATTATTTTATTTTTTTTAATTTTTAGATTCTAGCAAGGCTGAATCGCCCCTAAGTATCGGATATTTAAACTCCAGCAGTCTCAGACAGTCCATTATATATAGGTAGCGTATACGTAACACTTGTCAAAGGTAAATGTCCCAATCTCGACACCTTAGTGCCAAATAGTTCACACCTATTGTTCATATCTATTATTGTTTGGTCATTAAAGTGTAATGTAGGCCAGTGTCAGGCACGGGTACGTTTTTTTACCTTAACATGTCAATGACATCAATTTAGGGACCACTCTGATGAGTTACCTAGTGAACTGATAGGTTTTTATATAGATTCGGGTGCAATTTCAAAATTATAAGAACCCTTATCACGATCGTCAATAATAACACTTAAAAATAAAATAATATTCAAAATGTCAATACAGAAAGTGGAAATAGTAATCGGTGGATTACGGATTATCATTTAACAACTAATAGACAAATAATTTTAAACAAAAATAAACAATGTCAATTTACGTATTACGATTTCAAAGTAGGATATACAATAAAAATGTCGCACAATAAATAGTATCAGATTAGGTATCAATATGCCAAATTATTATCCAACAAAAGATTTCTCAGACTACGCCTAAATGTTTCGTCACAAATTTGGTTTTTAGTATATCGGCGGGTAGGTGCTCGAAATAAGTAGGCCCAATAACCCGGGGATTTTTCTTTGATAGCGCCATGCGACGAGGTACTAAGCTGTAATTAGGCGCCCAGTTGAACGAAGCTGTTTACCTGTAGGTACTTTCACACGAGCAAACTGGGAGATGTTTTTAGGGTTCCGTACCCAAAAGGTAAAACGGGACCCTGTTACTAAGACCCCACTGTCCTGTGTCTGTCCGTCTGCCTGGTGGCAGTATCTCATGAATCGTGATCGTTAGCCAGTTGACACTTTTACAGATGATGTATTTCTGTTGCCGCTATAACAACAAATACTAAAAAACAGAATAAAGTAAATATTTAAGGGTATGTAAGTATGGGAGCCCATACAACAAACGTGATTATTTTGTCGTTTTTTTGGATAATGGTACGGAATCCTTGGCCGGTTTTTTTCTTACAAATAAGAGAAGCTCGAACAAATGAGTAGACCCGACAGGGAGTAAAGTAAGTAATTATCTTTAAAGCATTAGTAGGCATTAATAAGGGACGAATTAATACAAAAAAAAAATCAAAATATTACAATTATTTAATTATCTTAATTTAATTTATGTAATTTCATTCATAACCCCATTCAAGCTATACTCACAGAACAGTATCTATAGTCCAGTAATTTCACTGACAACTTGTAGGTACTTATAGAAAAAAACAGGAAAAAAGTATCAGACATAAAAAAAACCGGCCAAGTGCCAGTCGGACTCGAGCACCGAGGGTTCTGTACAAAAATTTACGGTTTTCGCAAGATTTCCTTTATCTGTGCTATAAGACGTTGCTTCGTACCAAATTTCAAGATTCTGGGTTCACGGGAAGTACCATGGTTTTTGATTCCTTTGCGAGTTTAGTAAATTTGCGGCATAACTTGCTGTATCTTTTGATTGCGTCGGCTAAAAAGTTTGATTTTATCACAGCTCCAAGGGACAGTAGACTTGAGTATTTGGTATAAATTTTAGCTTGATACCTCCACAGGTTCCTGAGAAAAAGGGTCTTGACAGACGGACGGACGGGCGGACGGACAACAAAGTGATCCTATAAGTTTTTTCCTTTTGAGATACGGAACCCTAAAAATTACTTAATTAGGTTCTGAAAAGTCAGAAAAAATATCAAAAAAGGTTTTTTCTAGTTTACATTTGCTCTCTAATATTCGAGAACAATCATACAACGAAGGACAATTAATGCTTAATTAAAATCTATATATTTAATTAGTTATTACCAAGTGGAAAGTTTGTTGGATTTTTCCATAAAGCATATTAGGATAACGTTTTAAAACGAAATAAACAATAGATAAACTCATGTTTTTCCAAACTTTATTTCTTGGTGTACCTACCACCTACCTACCTCTAGCTAGCCTACGATAATAATGTTCTTGCGGAAACTTCGATATTGATTGCAAACGATTAATCGATTAATGCTCAGATTACGAGAAGGTTACGATAAGGGCGTTTTGTTTGTTTTAAGGTAAAGTAATTATAATTATTTTGCGTGTGCCATAAAATAATTTTATATCACGTGCTTATAAAAGTTATAAAGTTTCACGAGAATCGGTGGCGAAATGCGACCTGCACCTTGCCCCCCTATTCTGTAACTTTTTTTAAGCTCACCTCAACGCTCACCCACAAATATATTTTGACACTGCGATGCGTGCTAATTAAGCGTAGGTAGAGGTCTAGTTTCGTGACGGGTGACTGGCGGGGTGAGCCGCATTAGTGCGTAACGAATCAGCCCTGTAGAGTATAGAAGAAAACAGCCCGACAGAAGCCGGACATTTTTGCCCAAGCCACAGAAAACTGGCGGACCCACGCCAGACATTTTAGCCCAAGCCACAGAACGTCGCACATTAAGCCCAAGCCACAGAAAACAGCTAGACAGACGCCGGACACTTTAGGCCACGCCACAGAAAACAGCCGGTCACACACCAGACATTTTTGGCCAAGTCACAGAAACAATCCGGAAAGACGCTGGACATTTTTGCCCAAGCTACAGAAAATAGCTGACACGTCGGACATTTTTGGCCAAGCCACAGAAAACAACCGGACAGACGCTGGACATTTTTGCCCAAGCCACAGAAAACAGCCGGACACACACGCCGCACATTTTTGGCCAAGCCACAGCAAACAACCGAATAGACGCCGGACATTTTTGGCCAAGCCATAGATAAGTTTAGTTAAATAGTTTAGGTTACTCTTTATATTAGTATATTTAGAAACAAGTACTTAATTATGTAGCTGTACCGAGACGCAAAAACGCTGTGTTTTTGTTTGGTTTTCGCTCACTTAAGGATCTGTTATTAGCTCACTGTCACTACTGTTTTAAGGAACAGTGTAGTATTTAAGCTGATGATCTTCCAATATAAATAAATAAATAAAACAGCCGGAAAAACGCCGGACATTTTTGACCAAGCTGAAACGCAAAGCTTCCCTTTGCTCGCTCGTCCAATAATTTCACAGCTACACGAAAAATCTAACTGGATGAAATAATTTTATAACAATATGAGTAACTTTTGACACGAACAATAAGGGATTTAAAGCCGAATATCCAGCAAACGGATCACGGAGTTGAAAAATGTTTTTTGGGAACCCATGATATTTTTTAACAGAAACACTATTACATCCCCAATTGACGTGTAAGGGGGGGGGGGGGGACACATAGCCTGAAAAAACTTGTTTTATTCTACCGTTTCGTCGGTGTGATTAATTTATATACCCACGCCGAATGACATCTTTCTAGTTGTAAGGGTTACTGAGATAAGCAGCAGACGGACAGACGGACTTGGCGTTATGGGTTCCTTGTTGACTACGGAACCCTAAAAATGTCTTTTTAGTCAACTGTCTAATGAGTAGGTAATTTACCTAATTTAACATCAAACAAAACACCTACTTATCGAGTAAGTATATTTTTATTTAGATTTCTGACAAATTGCCACACGTTTTCATATCTAGATTCAAAATAACTTAGCAAAGCTTTAATGGTTGATGAAAATAAAATATTTTCAATGGGTTGGTTCAAATCCTGAAAGTAAGGAGATTCCTTAACCCATTCATGGCTAAAATATCAAGATGGAGCAGGGCAGCCGCATAACGAAAAAAAAACAATTTTGATGTTTTTTTGTTTTGAGGTATATAACCAAAAGCCAGGAAACACTCACAAACATTAAATCATACTTTGCAAGTACTGAGTACAAATAACACATTAATTAAGTTGATTTAAATTGACTCAATATTAATTCCCCGTGTCGTGTCGGGTTAGAATAGCACCACCCCCTTTCCTCCTGTGGGTGTCGTAAGAGTCGACTAAGGGAACAGGGTTGAAGTGTGTTGTGGGCGATGGGCTAGCAACCTGTCACTGCAATGTCACATTTTGTCGATCTTTTATACCCATATTTATGCTAAAAGTGGCACTGGAACAAAAGTTTCATGTGCTCTGCCTAACCCTTTTAGGGATAAAGGCGTGATTATATGTATGTATGTATGTCAATATTAAAAAAAAACACCACAATATGTCTCAATATCGCGACACTAACCGTACATAAAAATATGACAGTTTGTAAGGTAGGTGTACTAACGTAGGGACATCGAGATGTTTCCATTACCCTTATCACTCTATAGATTTAAATCTCGATCCGATTATGATCTTAGTTTTAAGGTTAGTAAGTATTAGAGAAAATTTAAGCTTCCTGTGGCAAAATGCGATAACCAGAAAAACTCTTTTTTTTTCTTAATACGCAACCTGAAGATACCACGTCGGTGGCAAACAAGCTCACGGCCCACCTGATGGTACCTAAGTGGTTACCGTAGGCTATGGACGCTTGCAACTCCAGGTGTGTTACATACGCATTGCCGACCCTTTGAGAAGCCTTTATTAAGCCTGTACCATGGATTATTGTCTGCAATTAAATGTTTTTTTATTTTAGAATTTATACGGTCGTATTGAAGATGTCATTTTAATTGTTTTGCCATGACCATTTATTACTGTAGACCTGTTTTAGACTTTGAATAGGTACAGGGTATGTATTACAAATCAGGGGTTTAAATATAATGTATGTACCCATGTTAGAATGTACCTATCTTGTATGGTACTAATAACATATATTACGTAAAATATTTTAAAACGGCTAAGTAAATAAAACTTTTACGATATCAAATGAAATGCCAATTTTGTCATCTTAAATAGACCTGACTTGACTTGTCACATTAACAAGTGGAGAAGCCTTTCAGAATTACCTACTCCAGACTTGACCTGTTTCTATTTCGACATCTTTAATTAATGGGAAATACAAACAAAATCATTTTCCACCGCGTAGGTGTCGAACTTTCGAAATGGCCGAGACAGAGACAGCACGTGCCAGTGGCGCAATTTAAACAAACCCCCGACCACCTACGCGCCAGAAAACTACCTAATTTAAGAAAATAGTCGACAATAGACAATTGACACTCGTTTACTTTTTTTTACCTGAAAATTCGTATTATGGGAGGGGAGGGGCGCGGAGGGAGCGCCGCGCGGCAGTCTCCGCTCGGCCGCTCGAGGGGACGCCGTGCCGCTCGCCAAGCGAACAATAGAACACAAAAATCGAACAAATCCTCACTTTAACGTAGTTTTATGTTGTTTACAATAATTTTGGACGAAGTTAAACTAGTTTCAATATAGAAAACGAAGTTTTTGACATCGAAATAGATAAAAAAAATGCTCCAAGACTGAAAGGACGTAGATTAAAATTGTGCTTCTTTTAATTTCGATAAGATTAAGTTTTTACAGACGATAACGTGAGTGTGCGTGTCAGTGTCGGTAATTAACGCTTTTCAGTGCAGCGGTATTTCTAGTGTTGTAAAAAGATTGGATTTTGGTGGTTTTAAGGTAAGTTTAACGAAGTTAACCGCCTCTGTGCTCGACACCTTAGTCCCAATAATTAACAACCTGTTCACCGTAATTGCTATTAGATCGGAGATGCCTAGTAAGGGGCCAATGTCGGGCACTGAGACGATTACCTTGAAGAAAAAATAGGTTACGTCTATAAAGTCAACAATTTATCAACATTTAGCGAAAAGTTACGAACGAAACCGACGTAACAGAGTTTTTCGGTAGAAATTTCAGTTTATGCGCAGTGCCGCCCTATTTATTCTCTTACCCTCATTCTTAATACATTTTAATAGGCACGCCTACTCGCTACAGGCTTATTTGTGGTTACAGATAGGTAGGTATATATAGGTACCTACTACTACAGGTATATAGGTTCTAGGTTACATTCTACAATTTGTTTAAAACTAGACCTATAACTGTAACATAGGAGCAATGATTGAAAGATTAAAAACTGTTTATAATTAAATCCATATAAAAGAATCTTCATAAATAAACCTAATTGATAAATAAGTAATAGGTAGGTATAGCTTAGATTTAATGTGAAATAATTGTTAATTGGTTTTTAAAGTGGTTTAGGCCTATATAGCGATATGAATATCAGTCAGTGATATTGAAAAAATCTTATCAGTAATTTAGAATTTTAGGCCAGATAAATCGACCAAGTTGTGAAATGAATGTATCGATCGATTACACAGCCGAGTGATAAGTAAATAGCTATTGCTAAACTGTGTAAAGATTTTTTTTTGGAGGGTTTCAGAAAAAACGTAATTTGTGGGTTATGTTGTTTTGCCAATTCACGTCTATAGTAAAAGTAGCTATCGAAATAGCTACTTTTACGTCGGTAGGTTTATAACGATTTATTAATATACCTACCTAATATATACTTGATACATATACGTTTTCATTCCGTCGGGTTATTGAAGTTCGGATCTACTTTTGAATCGTGTTTTTTTTTATATTTTATCACTGGAATTAAACCGTATTACTTACATATTAACTACCTACCCAATTTTCAAAAAAGTACCTACCTACCTCATTATACCGAAGTAGCTATAATTATAATCCAATCTAAAAATGCAGTTTTAAATAAAATTAAGTACGCATTGTGTTTTAAAATTAAAAAAATATCCTGCATATTTTGAGAATATATTTTTGCGATACCCCATTACTACATTATCTTAATTTTTTTCTCTAATTACCAATGTTGGCATGAAGCTTTCTATTTTAGTTCCCTAATTAAGGGGTAAACACTAAGCATACGACAAAAATACACAGCTACCTACCCATTACATTACTTACCCAAATAGGTACCTATTTGTAAATATAGCAATTCCTCCTACCTCTCAAGCCCCCAACAACCGTACTCGAGAACCATTAAGCTACCCCGCCCAGGGGTGGGCCAATAATTTGCACTGGCAACACAGTGTAGCGTAATAGAGGTTTGTCTATTGTTGAGAACTTTTTTATTCACTCTGGCGTGGCGACGCGGTTTTTGAAAATAGTTGCTTGGGTGATTTTGCTGGAGAGGGTTTTAATGTTTTTATGGCAATTGGTATTCTTTATTTCGTTTTTTTTACTAAAAATTGATATTACTTTTTTCAAGTCAAGGGGTTGTAAGTAGTTACGTATTTATAGTTGGAAGCGGGTTAACTATTTTGGAGGTACGCTTTATTTTGTTTTTTTTTTGTGAGCTAGATATCATTATAGTTTGCTAGCACATTAATTTTTGCTTATACTTACCTGCACAATATTTTTTTCACACCTTTCATTCGGAAAAGTAAGTTTTGCTCCACGACGAGAGGGACCAAAACGCTACTTTTCTGTTCAAGCTACTTTTTTAATTTATACATTGGCATTGGAACATTTGTACGCAATGTGCCAATTGAACACAGATGTTAATGAAATAATCGATTGTAATTTCATCGTACTCGATTCAAAACGAACATATTTCAAGTTTTAACTATAACAATGTTGTATAAAAATTTATAAATATTCCGTATTATTTAAAAATTAGTAATAAAAATTAAGATAATTTAGATGTATTTTAACAATAGCTTTTTTAAAATTTCCTCATAGTCGGTGTGAAAAATAGTATGTGTCACTCGGTGGCAAAATTATTTTCGTCTCGGGCGTAAACACTTGTATCCCTCACTACGCTCAGGATTCAATACACCGCCCTCGCCGTAAATATACTATTTTGCTCCCTTGTGACACAAATAACTATTTCATCCCCGCAATATCAGGAAAATATATATATGTTCTTCAAAACATGTTATGTTACGTTTTTAAAACATTTTATTAGGATGGTTAGGTAATTTATGAAATTATAACGCAACCGGTGCCTAGGTTGGTTATACCTACCTTGAATGTTTTACTTGACTTTCACTTAAGAATAGTCAATGGACTTAAATTACACCGAGGTATTTATAGACATACCGACCGAAGGTATAGAACTATTAAAAAATACACGAACATTTCGACTCTCCGCCAATTGAAAAGGATTACCAAAAATGTTATTGTTTTATACTTAAGCTTAAGATTTAACTTAATCTATATACCATGTTGCACTTCATGAGATATTTTGAATCTGTCTCATTAACAATCCCTAATCAGTGGATTAATGAATATTATAATCTTGGTTACATTTCGGAGAAAACCTTGGAAAAGGAATGTTTCTGAGTAAATTACATTACAATGCAGTGTTTCTTAATGATGGGAGTACCTAAATATAGTCATCTACCCTTTTTTATTTTGACCATCTTCTCATAATTATAATTTGACGTTGGTATAGTCAAGTGTACCTACAAATATTGGATTCATACAATTTACTCATATATGTTTCATCGCGCTTATGTTAGCGGGTTAAGGTTTTGGTACATATTTATGAGAGCATTTAATCGATACATATTTTTGCACTTGACTGTACCTACTTCACTGGCTTAACAAGTAGTAGATAAATAGGTAAAGGTGTTTACTGGACAGCATTGTTAATTGTTATACTTATACATATCGACACATCACTATACTCATCGCATTTGTCATTGTCACTGTACAATTGCCAAATTGGTCTGAAGTTAAAGTAGGTAAATATACATACATACATACATACATTCCCGCCTTTATTCCCATAAGGGGTAGGCAGAATACATGAAACGTATGTTCCAGCGCCACGTTTAGCATAAATGTGGGTATAAAATATCGACAAAATGTGATATTGTGATAGGTAAATATAGTGCGACGTTTACCAAGGGTATAGGTATATATGAAAAAATAGAAAAATAGTATTTAGGAAAGTGTAGGGGTAAACGTTAAAAAATGACAGTTTGTAGCAGCGCCTGACCGCATATGACAGAAGATCGCAGGTTCGTATTGTACTCCAAGCGACACCTTTTTATTTGTATGGAGTATTCACTATTTAAGGTATTTATTTTGGAAGCACCGTGCATTGCTCACTTCTAGGTACTTATTTACAAAGATTAGAGAGATTTGAGATAGAGAGATTTTTTATTTTTTATTACGAAGATATTTTTCGTTTTTGTTAACTCCAAAGGATTTTACTTTTTGTAGCGGCTCTGTGTAGTCAAAAATCAATGTCTAAATACACATCTTCTCAGATACCAAAAGCTAATACAGTGTAGGATATAAATACACTGTGGAAACAGCCATCTTAGGGGGGCGTGGCCGGCGGGTGCCGCCCCCTCGCGTCATTTGTTTTGTATGGAATTTGTTTTCAATAAAGTGATATCGAAAGACGTTATTATAGTTGTGATTTCGCGAACATAATGTTGATTGTTACCGGGAACGTAGGACTGAATTTTCAGCTGGCAAATCTTTGGCATCACTTTGTAAATTAAATAAATTGTATGCTAATATTAACAATACTACATACGTAAACGTCGCGAGAGTCCGCTGTATGCGGGTAGCGCAGGACCGGTCATGGTGGCACTCTTTGGGGGAGGCCTACATATGTCCAGCAATGGACATCTTTCGGCTAATAAGATGATGATAAATGATGACATACCTACGTATATATAACCAGTATTTGTGGTACGGATCTATTTTTAATACGATATGGTATGAGTCTACAAAGGCAGGCAAGGCAGGGCCGTAAGCTTCTTTGTCACCGACATGGTTTAAAAAAAGACCGGGGAGTGCTGGCTGAAGTGAAAACTCAGACACACCTTAAAAGCTCAATATCACTAGTTATCTTACATGCAATGCAATCCATTCTGTACTTACGTATTTTAACGACAAAATCAATGTTTGCACACGAAATAGTTCAAAGGACGTTTTGATTTAGCGCACTACAGTTAAGTTAACGCAGTTAACTCTGTTGATGTCCGTCGCAGCTCGTGCACAGTAAATGGCCTTGAGAAAAAGGTCCTAAGCGCCAAGCATGTTGATGCACTTACGCGTCACGAGCAACGACTTTCTTGACGTGCTCAGCGCCGCTCCCCCCCCCCCCCCCCCGCTCCCAAGCCTCGCCCCGAATCTCTCACTCGAGTTTAACAATTTTTCCCCATCCCAAAAAGTGCACAGCGCCGCTAAAGAAGTTTTCACTTCAAAAAAGTTTACGACTTTTAATTATGTTATTCTGTTTCATTTTTACATTTCTCCAATTTGAATAGGCGCAAAATATATTACCTACTCAGGTAGGTACCTATCCTCACAGATATAGAAGATATTTTTATATAAGCGAACGAAGCTATGCGTTTCAGCTTGGCCAAAAACCCTTTCGTATAACTGGCGTCCGGCTGACTGTTCTCCTCTAGATACAACTCGTATTTCTCGGCTGAATCTCGTGAAATTTTGTGAGTAGGTTCAGTAATTGACTTCAGTCGTTTGTTGGCGATTCGGTTTTTCGCATTAAAAAAAAAAGACAGGCTCGCTTGTTCTAAGCTCACAGAATCACTTGTTATAGATTTTTGTATCGATTTCATTCTACCGATCTTAATAAAGACTTCTACAATTCATTAAGTCATCATCCTCCTGGCGTTATTTCCGGTAATGCCCTTGAAGGAGCCCGCAATCCGCTTTGACACCTAATCCCAATATTTGGCATAGGCACTAGTTTTTACGAAAGCGACTGCCATCTGACCTTCCAACCCAGAGGGAAAACTAGACCTTATTTATTAGGATTAGACTGGTTTCCTCACGATGTTTTCCTTCACCGAAAAGCTAACGGTAAATATTCCGTACAGTTCCGCAAAACTCATTGGTAGCCACGAGCCGGGATTCGAACCCACGACCGCCGCTTGACAGCCGCATGCCAGAACCACTAGGTTACCGTAGTTCATAATTCAGTAAGTATGTAGGTATACCTACATGTTCAATTTAATTGTAGGTGACTGTATTATTTGTTCTAAATCAGAACAAGGCGTGCAAAATACATTAAATCTAGACCTGTGTCCATATCTAGTTATTTTTGCGCCTTTATCGTGGCAGATATTAATGCAGGTAACTATACTTATACTTACTTCTAAGAAACGAAACTGAGAATAACCATTAACAAATAAAACCTAAACATAAAGTGAAAACAGTTTTTAAGCCTTTTATCACCAAGTCACACTGTAATTTCATACTGCCAGTACTGCCACCATACAAGCCATACAAGGGCCATACAGCCTCGAAAGCTGCCATTCACGTCTCTAATTGGATAGAAGTGCCGAGTCAGCGCGCTTTGTTCCTCCCGAGTTACGCACACACGTTTATATAGTTACTACTGAAAGAGACCACAGACGACATAATTAACGCAGAAGCTTTGTAACGCATAATGCGCCCGGCCGGTGTATGGGAATAGCAAAAAGCACTAGTGTGGAAAACCCAATTTTCCGCACATACAAATGATATCACTTTTTGAGCCATATCACTATTTTGCCTTAAATAGGTGTGTGCTTTGTTTGCATTAGTGTGTCATCATAGGCCTTTACGTCTATTTCAGACGATTTAAGCATTGCTGAGAAGACATCGTTTTTGGTGACTGTGAAGACCGATACGAGACCGGCATGGTCTTCCACATTTCTGGCAAACAAAGTTCATGCCAGGGTCTCTGGCCCCGGTCTGTTGTCTGCGCAACCTTCTATTGGCTAGTGTCTCGAACCAGGTTCCATCGCACAAAGCTCTACCGTCCACAACGCGTTTGCGCCATTGAAATCTGTCGTCGGCAAGCTTTTCCCAGGCCTTCCAGTCAATGTTAAAAGTAGCCATGTCTCGCTTAGCGCAGTCCTTAAAACGCAACATCGGTCTCCCAACGCTTCTCTTGGCGTTTGCTACTGCACCAAGCTAAACACGACGAGGTATTCTAGATGGTTCCATCCGGTACACATTACGTAGACACATTTTATTCAACTGTAATCGGATAGAAGTGCTGAGTCAACGCGTTTTGTTCCTCCCGAGTTACGCACACACGTAGATATAGAATATAGTAACCACTGAAAGAGTTCAGTTAAAATATTATATTATTAACATGCACTCGAAATGTATATGTACTTACACCGGCGCACACGACATTGTACCGACCGTGGCAAGCGAAAAAGCACTATTGTGGAAAAACTAATTTTCAGCACCCAATATGAAAAGTATCACTTTTGAGCAATAGGTACCTATAAACAATATTTGCTTTGTTTGCATTCGTATCCAAATACATTATACATTATACATTAATTTAATGTAAATGGATAGCGAAGTGCAGTTTCAGTGCGCTTTTGTTCCTCCCGAGTCACGCACACACGTAAGATATAGGTAGTAACTACTGACAGAGACTAAGACCCGCGTATCTACCTACAATAAATATTAAGTAATATATTCGAAAGTTATACTGATAAGTAGGATCGCCCCTTGCCGGCCGTTTTATGGGAAAGACCAAAAGGCAATGATGTGCAAAAACTAATTTTTTGCACGCTGCCACTTTTTGAGCGGGACACATTTTTTTGCGTTAATCTTTAGTATTAATCTCGAAATTTTGTACTAGGCTTAAATACTTATATGTACAAAATATATAACCTCTGTTAACTAACATCTGTTTTGTCCCTTTCTCACTAACATAAATGTCAAAATGGGCGATAAAACGCGGTCATGAAAAAGGTCACCAGGTTTTGGCTTTAAGTGTGATCCTATTTGTTTGTGTAACCCATTCAACTAAAGTGTTGGAATGATTTGCCACCACCAATACGAAACTCCAATACAGTCACTTCTTTTTAAATGTCCCTTCGAAAATTTTTGATTGATAGGCAGAAAATGTAGTCTTTAGGCAGCCATGCACAAATTTACAGTATATTACCGCGTAATTTCATCTGCTCACTCACACACACACACGCACTCAAACACAGTCTTATTATATGTTGCAACTTCAGAAATAAAATATAGACATATGGTTTTTTTATCTTTAGTTTTGGTTTAAAGATTTTGTGTTTCTTTTATTATTACCGACTATTCTCTCAGTGCCATCTACTCCAAATGCTGGCTTCACTGAAAATCAGCGTCACGGAATGTGTCCTCTGGCTAACTCCGTGACATTAAGCTGAGTGCAATTAAGCAGTTCTTTATTTGAAGTTGGAAACAAAAGTGCTGTGTCACTGCTCTTTGCTCCTTCCAAGTTACGCACACACGTTGATATAGAATAAATCAATTAGGTACTGAAAGAGACTAGAAGATTATGTATCATAAATATGCACTCGAAAATTATACTTTCTTGCCGGCCGTTGTACGGGAAAAGCGAAAAGCACTAGTGTGGAAATAGTTATTTGTGTCACAAGGGAGCAAAATAGTATATTTACGGCGAGGGCGGTGTATTGAATCCTGAACGTAGCGAGGGATCCTACAATAGAATCCTGAGCGTAGCGAGGGATTCTAACGTAGGATCCTGAGCGTAGTGAGGGATACAAGTGTTTACGCCCGAGACGAAAATAATTTTGCTACCGAGTGACACATACTATTTTTCACACCGACTATGAAGAAATTTAAAAAAAGCTATTGTTAAAATATATCTAAATTATCTTAATTTTTATTACTAATTTTTAAATATTACGAAATATTTATAAATTTGTATGCAACGTTGTTAGAGTTAAAACTTGAAATATGTTCGTTTTGAATCGACTACGATGAAATTACAATCGATTATTTTATTAACATCTGTGTTAAATTGGCACATTGCGTACAAATGTTCCAATGCCAATGTATAAATTAAAAAAGTAACTTGAACAGAAAAGTAGCGTTTTGGTCCCTCTCGTCGTGGAGCAAAACTTACTTTTCCGAATGAAAGGTGTGAAAAACTAATTTTCCGCCCCCTATACAAGTGCGCTCTGATTTGTTTGTGTATGTAACCATTCAACTGTAATTGGTAACAAAAGTGCTGCGTCACTGCTCTTTGTTACTTCCAAGTTACGCGCTATACATGGATGTATCATTGCTGAAAGAGTCTTAAGTAAGTGCGAGTAATACCAGAGCTGGATATGCGGGCAAGCGGAGCGGTGTGCGAGGGCAGAGGGAGGGAAGAAAAAAAAACCACTAATAGCATCAAATTAGAAATGAAATGAATTTTATTTATGCATGTGGGAAATGGGTTACAATTTGCAGTTATAGTTGCAGTAAATCTGGTGGACTCACCACACCCTACCTTTTCAGGAGTACATACATCGAATAAGCTGGATGCGGGTGGCGCAGGACCGGTCATTGTGGCACTCTTTGGGGGAGGCCTATGTCCAGCAGTGAACGTCTTTCGGCTGATATGATGATTTACATCAAATTGCAATAATTCTAATGCATTCTATGTCGGTAAACTAAACAAAAATAAATTATATGTCAAAAAAGAGTTAACATATACCCTGAATCGAAAACCATTTCGGTAATTATGTTACCTGAACGCAATAATAATCTGTTTTTTTTTCCTGCTCGCTTTTAAGAAAATCGCGAAAAAGTAGGTATAAAAGTGGTTTTCACCGTGTGTGACGTCAATATTACGTCTGTCATGTGAAAGATGTGCAAACTGCCATACAGAGCCGTAGTATTGACGTCATAGTATACTTACGACCTTCTGGAATTAGGTACTTTTCAATTTAATAGTTCTGAATGAAAATTACAATTTAGGGAGAAATAAAAAACACGTGTCGCTTAAAAAAACATTTTCTAGCGAACTAAATCATAAAATGGCTTACATGAAAATATGAAATATTGTCAATAAAAAAAAAAAAAATTGCTTGTTCATAATGTGCCAACTTTGTTAAGTCAGCACATCTCGCCAACATTTGGACATGTAAACTTTACAAACTTATTGTAGGTAATACCTATAATAATATCACGTTTTTAATTACAATATCTTATAATTTTGATTTCTATAAATTATTCCATTATACATTTAAAAAATCTTGTGTCGTGAAAAAACATGTCAATTAGCCATTTGTGTAATGCAGATGTGAATGGTTTTAGGGCAAGCCGATTCGTGCTCATCACAACAATAAATGCCCTTACCGGGAATCGAACCCAGGACCTCTTGCATCGTAGGCAGGGTCACTACCAACGAGGCTAAACATATTGTCCAGTAATTGACAACATTTCAAAATATGTAATGACGCCTAAATCGAAAACCATTTCGGTAATTATGTTACCTGAACGTAATAAAAGTAGTTCTCTGTTTTTTTTCCTGCTCGCTTTTAAGAAAATCGCGAAAACGTATAAAAGTGCGGTTTTCACCGTGTGTGACGTCAATATTACGACTGTCATATGAAAGGTGTGCAAACTGCCATACAGAGCCATAGTATTGACGTCATAATTTACTTACGACCTTCTGGAATTCGCTACTTTTCAATTTGATAGTTCTGAATGAAAATTACAATTTAGGGAGAAATAAAAAAACACGTGTCGCTTAAAAAAACATTTTCTAGCGAACTAAATCATAAAATGGCCTACATGAAAACATGAAATGTTGTCAATTGCTCCTGCAATATAAAAATTCTAGCTACTTATTAGTTTTCTTACAAAACATTGATATGTTATTCTTATTAGGTATATAGGTAAGTACCTAAATTGTTTTATTTAGTCTAGCACACATAAGTATGTAAATACCGCAAAATTAACACTTACTAAATATTTTCTTTTAGTTTCTTATATTGTTACAACGAACAATAAAGTAGGTACATAATAAATTATATTTATTTATGAACATTTAATAAATTATATTTTATAAATTTTGTAGATTTGAATTGACCTAATTAAACATTAGACCCGATTCTACAGTGACCTCTAAAGTTCCCAATTTTATTCAGCTGTCGTTAAAACACTTTGCTATTCTATGAGCAGCTGTCACAATCAAATGACAGCGCTAATTTGAATCTGACGCTCCTTATTTTAGGCGGCCTATACAACTTAGCTTAGCTGCCTAAATGCTATTTCAGCCATGTGCACGTAGAATCGGGTCCAATAATAACTTATCATTAAGCAACACTTACGTTCACGCTATCATTCCACCTTTAGCACATCCAGTAATAGTACCTATATCATAGCATTCATCAGCGATAGAACATCAATAACCCGTTCCCATGCGTCCGCGCATCTTACTCAGCTAATCACCGATTCATAACGGCAGGCGCCATGTTTTGTAACCGTCTGTAGATGTTATCTCAATGTCAACCAATTAAGAACAAATTATACGAGTAAATTTCTATTTTTGGGTCAAAAATTAATAAATACTTAAGATAACTGAGGCCCTACCGCGGAACAAAAACGAATTTCGTTCGTGTATCTCCCTCTCTGTTGCAATTGCTGGTTCGAGCGACAGGGTGCGAGATACTCGAACGAAGTTCGTTTTCACTTCGCGGTAGCCACTCTGGACAGTGGCGACGCGTGAAAATGTTCGATGGGCATCCCGGAACAAAAACAGTCATTACAGAGTTCAGAGTAGGTATACCTATTAACTTGCCTAAAAATATTTTTTTGGGAAGATCGGCTTGCATGGGTGCTTCGCCGCCGACATTTCATAATATTGCAAATGCGTTACCTTTGTTTTACCAAAAAAACTTTGACAAATTATCACTTCCCAAAACATTTTTGGTAGACTTTCATTTGCCAAATAATCGTTTGCCAAATTAACACTCGACAAATATTTCTTACGCAAACCTTATGTTTGGCATGTTCATGTTTAGGCAATATCTCGTTTACCAAATGGTACTTTGACCAAATTTCATTCAGTCAAATATGTTAGTTGGCATAATATGTTTTAACCAAAACAAAATAAGGCAAATGATTTGTATCGTCAATATTTAATTAACCATTTCTATTCCGTCGGTTAATCAGCAGAGGAACTCTTCAATGACAAATCATTTGCATCTTTATTTCAATGGTGTATAAGATACACAATAAAATAACAACTTTTTTTGTTATGTGGGTAGGGAAAATTAATTTGTGTAGAGGTCGCAATTCTAACCTAACCGCCAGCGTGTCGACGTCACCCCGCTTCGCGGGGTGCCTATTTCCGCTTTAAGGGAAACAAGCTAACCCTAACCTAACCTACCAAATAATACAATTGTTACGATTGTTTGTTTTTTTACTGCTAGGAGGCTTCGCCCCCCGAGCCCCTCTTTTTTGGCTGCCCTAATCTAATTTAATGCCTGTGCCTACCGATCTACTTAACCGTGCATTATTTTATTTAAGGGACCGTGCCGTTTTATTAATAGTATTTTGGTAAAATAATGTCATAACCCAAACAATTGTGATTTTTGTCTATTTATAGTTTGCCATAACATTAACTTGACGAAATGTTTATTGTCTAATGTTTTTTTGCCTTATTAAAGCATTTGCTAAATGACCGCATGCCATAATGTAATTTTACGTAATAATATTTTGCTGAATGAAAATTTGACGTAATAAAATATTCGTATTAAAATTGTGCCAAAGTTTGCATTGGCAAACAAAATAGTTGCTAAAATTTGTTTGGGAAATGAAATTTGACCAAAATAAATTTGGTAAAACAACAGAATCCCATTGCAAATACAAATGTAACCTTTGTCTGTTACCACTTCAAGTCATTTTGCGGGGTGAATTGGGAGTTAATTGTTGTATGGGGTTAACGAGTTATATATAAGAGTACGATGTCGCGGGAAAAAGATAGATTATTACAAATTACTCCGTTCACGGATCCTTTTATCGATTACATATCATCCCTGCGGGCGTAGAATGGTTAACTTTGGACCCGATTCTACGTGCACATGGCTTACCTAGCCTTAAAACTAAATTGTCTAATTTTTAGACATAATTTAGGCGGCAGATTAGAAACGACATATTTAGAATAGCATTTAAGCAGCTAAGTAAATTGTATAGACCGCCTAAAATAAAAAACGTAACATTCAAATTAGCGCTGTCATTTGATAATGACAGCTGCTCATAGAATAGCAAAGTGTTAGCGACACCTTAAAAATTAGGAAGTTTAGAGACCACTGTAGAATCGGGTCCATTTTATCACTTATCGCTGTCGATAAGACATCCGTCACGTTCTGACAACTATAGGTACGAGTGCGAGAGGATGTCTTTATCCACAACGATAAGTGATACAATTTCAACTATGCAGTGCCCGCTGTATCGAGGTTAAACATACTTCCTACCGCCATTCATACGATCTACCATCTCTACCATACATATATCCAGCACAAGATGTGATGGTGAGAAAACTGATGCAATGTATTACCGTTATATGTACACTCGCGGACAAAGAATACGGGTCGGTAAAATACCGTCATGTTTCCTAAAATAGTGCAAAGTTGTATAAGTAGTTTTTTAATCCTGATGTCATGATTTTTATTTAGATTTACATCTAAACTGCAAAAATAACGGTTATAAAATAACGTTACCAGGTTTACGTCGGACTCGCTAAAACCCATGAAAAAAACAACGTTAACGGAGCGAGATGTCGCAAAATTTGTAATTTTTGGATATTGATATTTTTATGATAGGACCACGGAAATTGCTACTATAGTTGGGTATTATGAAGAATAGTATATTATGTGAATAAAACTAATGTTAAATATTTTTCTTAAAAACCTGTTGCGGTTAGGTATTTCATTTAGGGTGACCCGAAATTTTTGACCGCGAGTGTAGTCCTCAAATGGAGCAACGTATGAATCTTAACATAACACTGTCCACGGCCCTCGCTTGCTGTATGTTTGTTTACTTCCTAACAAAACAACCCTTGGCACTTAATCCGCACATCCTATACCGTAAACAACGACCCTGCTGCACGAACCGGCAATTAAACTGCACATCAACATCATTATATCTAACGAACTCCCTAACGATGAGATCCGAAGATAACAGGCAGATACCTACAGAAGATCCGTAGGTCGTGCGCAGCGCGATTTGCCTTTTGATCAGAGACAGCGATCTGTTTGAATAAAAAATATATATTCGGTGTTCTTATTATTCGGCACTAACTCCCGATTATTTGCGGGAGGCCTATGTCCAGCAGTGGACGTCTGATATGATGATGATGAACTCCTGATTTTACCAATAAGGAAAAAATATTTTATAAAATAAACATTAACATTTTAAGGACTAATCTTATGTGATCGAACACTAAGGCAACCTAACCATAAGGGCAATATAACCCATTGTCTCCCCGCCTTAATAAAAACGACTTTACACGACTTTACAGGTACATTAGGAAACTAAAACCGTTTTAAAATGATATAAAATACTACATCAGGTAGGTAAGTATGTTATATTCTTTTTTTTATTGAAAAAGGGCATTGAGTAACTTTGTATCAGTAACTGTAGAAATTTAAATGTAGGTATACACAATAATATGAACTAGATATTTTTTCTAGGTTTCGCCTTGATACCTAATTAAATCGTTTAAGGTTGAAACTACAAACAACTACAAATGTTACGATATATTTGAATTGCGTAATGTTCACGCTACGCTATTTGCAGGAACAAGAAAAAAGCTCAAAACTTCCGATACAACTAAATATGACATGAATAAAACATGCGATACGGCCCAGCCTGCTAAAACTAGAATGATTTTATAAAAAAGTCATATAAACTACCTGCACATGAGTGAAATCCTGATATAAATTGTAAGATAAACAACATTGAACGTTACAAATTGTGCCAGCCATACCTACATTTCGTAATTAGATTACAAAACCCCATCAATCTGATAAACATCCGCAATTTGACACGTTATCTATGGTCACTTACTTCATTAATCGAAAATTAAAAGTAAACATTAAAAAACAAATATGTCAATGACGGATATCTTCGATTTTGGAATCTGTGTCGTTGATATTAAGATTGATATTAGGTATTTTATGTAATAACTTGTTTCTTTTTGTGTCATCGTTGCTAATTATGTTTCGGTATCGGTTTTTTTATCTATTATTGATAAAAAATGTCGTGATTCGGTTCTGAACACGAGTAATGCGACTCTATTACCAGATTAATTGTTAAGTCGGAGAATTTAGATATATTTTAGTACTTAAAATGTAAATACTTTTATAGTTAACTGTATATTAAACTAAGTCTTGATTGACTTCGGTGTATGTAATTTTTTTGATTTCTGTCAAAAATACGCATTTTGATAGCATTGATGCGTGCCTACTTAGGCAAGGTATAGGACTTATAGGCACCTACTTACTAAACGTGATGGCATCAATAATCGACACGCACCAATAATACCTGTACTTTTTTCTTTATATGTTGAAAACAAGGACTGGGAACTATTTGTTTTAATGTGGCAACACTGAACTATACTTCATCAAGACAATACCCTATTAATTTGCCGAAACTGACGGATGATATGTTAGATGTTTAAAAACATCGAATACACGGCGCAGCGGACCTGGCTTGAAGGTTCTATTCTACTTTCATCCAGTAGGTACTATGTACATATTATTGAGATCAGTTAGGGTTAGGGTTGCCACCTTATTGCGCCTGAAGTAAAGTATTTCTCGTCTGACGGTACAAAAATAAAAAAGTACACAGCATAAAAATAAAGTATTTTATTGTATTTTTTTTAATACATATTTTTTGTTTGATTTTGCACTGGCTCACAATTTCATTACCGGCTTGGATTGAAAACATCTAAGACTGTAATAGAATCACCCTCCGGGCTCTTAACGTTTTTATGCACTTTACGTTTTTTAGGCGTATTGTTCGTCTATTCACACAATTCAATTAAAACTTTTTTTCCAAAATTTGCATGTTTCGTTTAAGAAAATACCATTCATGAATAAAGGTCATAAATAAAGTATTTTGACGTAAGTACTTTGTGTATCGTAAAACATAAAGTACACACAGCTAAAATAGAGTACAATACTTTATATTAAAGTATGGGTGGCAACCCTAGTTAGGGTCTAAGTGCTCATTTAAAATTGTTGGATTTCATCTGAAGTTACCAATTATGTCTTACAGATGGCGTCTGTTATAATAATATCACGAATAATAATTAATTGATTGATGAACGTTAATCTAATTGAAGTGTATTTTAAATAGTTAGAAGGATTATCAGAACGATTGAAAATCATGCATCAATCACGACGTGATTCCTATCGTATTTTTTGATTTATGCAACATGCTTATGTAATAAAATAAGTAGCGCGATACAGCGGGGAAATGCTGCCAGCATCTTAGGCACCATGCCGCGGGGAGACCATTTATTTTAGTTAAGTATAAGTAGTATTGTTAGTTACTGTTATAATTTTAGTAGTATTTATAATTTATTGATTATGTTGTTATGTTTGCTATAAAATAGTAAGCATACTCACATAATACATTTTAGGATGATAATGCATTTTTAGGGAGAAAAAATACGGTAAAAATAAATATTAACATATTCGACAAACGACAATAAACAACGCTGTCACCGCGCAATTTGCAAAACAAAGCGCTGCCATCTTTAAAAATAAAACCGCCCATAGACAATTACTTTTTTCACAAAAGGCAGATGTTCGGGCGCATACTGCCAATGATGTTTATGTGTTTGTCGGGTAATAATAATAATTAGTGCTACGCCCTTTCACGGGCCCGGCGGATTAGGCGCCCTTTGGTAAAAAAAAACGTCACCCGTTCTGGCGAGGGTAGATAGCGGTGTGGTTTGTATGAAACTAGCTATTTATGGTTTTTGTTCACAAAAATACAGGCATAAAATTGGAGTGGTTGGAAAGATTTATCGGCGCAGTAGCTGGCCCTGCCTACTTTTTAGGAATCTATTTTAGGTCAGTAAAGTAACAAAAAAACTGAACTACGAGGTCCTAATGTTCCTGTTTCCTGGGGCCAGAATTTTTGACTAGTGGAAATAGGTGGCACATAGCTTTAAAAAAGTTTTTTTTAATCCATAATAAAAAACAAAACTTTTCTACAAAAAAATACCATTATTTAGTACCTATCTACATCTTACTGTTAATACACATATCAACAATTTTCGTACGACATCTGTATGCGACTGTTTATAAATATATCTGAAAATAGATTGGTGCCAAATAATTTTTAAAAAGAATAATATGATAATCTTCAGAATCGCTTGGTCTTTTTGGCGTGCGTGGTGAAGCACGTTTCAGAGTTTCGTTGACGCGAGAATCGCAGTCGCGGGCGTTTTTCAATGAAAACGTAAACAAACCATTAAGTACATTGAATGATTATCACCATGTAAAATAAAAATAGAAATTGCATACATATAATATAATAAGTATCATTTTCATTACAGAATACAACTATTCTTTTTTGAATATTATTTATTTGACCATCAGGGTTTCATATTAATTAAAAGTATTTAAATTGTAATCAATTAATCGTAGGTTTTAATTTGACATGCAGATTCAACTTTTGTCATGGTGTGTTTTATAATATAATGGAAAGTTCAATCTTGCAATCTCGGAATATCTCGTAAGAAAGCAATTTAATTGTAAAGATCAATTCTAATATAGATATATCTATTGTAGGTACCTGCTTAACAGTGACGAAGCCCCCATACAAGTATATAGTTATATACCTACAAACTTAAATAACTTTTTTGTTCCGGCTTGCCCTTCGAATAATCCAAGTGCCGCCTCTGGATTTAAAGAGTGAGCGAAGGTGTATTTACATTTTGAACACAATTAGAATCACAGAGTATTGCAGTACGATACTCTATGATATTGACAGTTGTCAAATACCTACACCTTCGCTCTCTGAACAGAATACTTATACGTACCTTGACTGACTTGAAGGATCTCATTCAAGTCAGTCAAAATTTTAAGTTTTCCAGCCAGAGGAACAAGCTTCCCTTGGAGACCCCTGCAAAAAGGTTGATAAACCCTGCCTGTCTTAGGATTTAATATTCATTTAAATCCTTAAAGCTATGGTATCAAGATGATGTTCCTATTTCGTACCAGACTTTGTAAATTTTAAAGTTTTGACTGCACGACCAAAATAAATAAATAAAATAAATAAATAAACAATAGGGACAATCTTACTCAAATCGACCTAGTCCCAAACTAAGCAAAGCTTGTACTATGGGTACTAGACGACGATAAACATACTTATATAGATAAATATATTCTTAAATACATAGAAAACATCCATGACTCAAGAACAAATATTCGTGCTCATCGTAGGCAGAGTCACTACCAACTAGGCTAAAGCAGTCGTCAAAAGGGAGATAGATATATGGGACGATTTGGACAAGTTCTGCTTGTAATGGCGGGAGGCCTTTGCCCAGCGGTACCTACCCTAAACCCTAAAGAGGCTAAGAAAAAAAATGTGGGGACAATCTTACACAAATCGACGTATTCCCAAACCATCCAAACTAAGCAAAGCTTGTAGTATGGGTAGAACGCGACGATATACAAACTTATATAGATAAATAAATACTTATATATGTACAAACTTCACCACTCGTTGGAGATACTTTACTAAAACAACAGAAGCTTAAACTGTTCTGTCACAGAAGTCTTCAGTAACGCCTCATCAAAATTGAACTTGGTGTCGATACGTGAGCGGTCAATGGCTGTACAGCGGGGGAAAGAAGTAAAAACAACAAATTTACAGCTTTCTGTGACAGCAGACCTTTAAAGTACCTTGGCAACTCACAGTATAATATGGTATTTGACAACAGTGAAAATAAAATGTTTTTTCAGTAGCAATAAATGTTTTCTTTCTTTCTTTCTTTCAACAGATAAACATTGCGAAAATAAACGGAAAGTATCAATCTTTCACTTTTTTTTTCCATATTAACAACGAATCTTTAATTTGTAATGTTTAGAATTAATGGCAATGCTTACTGTGCGTTTACTGGGTTTTTATCTTTTTTTTTTTTTTTTTTTTTATTTAATAAGAAAACAAACAGTCATACATAAATCTTGAGTAAGATAATGAACAGAAAGATAGACCTATAGTTTCCTGAAAATACTAGAATAAAGAATACGTGGCTAATATAGTAAGTGTAATATGACAACTTTCACTTATGTTTGAAACTTTAAGATTTTTTAATTCATATAAACTAACAATAAAGACGTTGTTTGGTTGTGACGTCTTAAACAAGTAATCCCAACTTACAAATTCCATACTAACAGAACATTTATTGACGTTTCATGAAAGGAAGCTGAATTGACATTAGTCAAATAACGTATTGCAATCAAACGTGGATCAAACGACGTGTAAAAACATATTCAATTCAATTATTTTTCTCTTGTAGGTTGACATTGACAGTAAATTTAGGTTGTTAAAGCGGACCGCATCTCGTGCAATTAAATATGTCGCCCACACACGACGCTATAAATTACCCATGAATAGGTAGGTTCTTTATTGTATACAATCGCGCGTTACTATTTGTTGCTATCACGTTCCACTTGCATTCATGCAGATGCGAAACTGGCTGGATAAAATAACTCATTGTGTTCGCCGCTTTTTAAAAAGTCACGTCGAGGAAACATTAAATTCAAATTTGGAATGCTTTGTGATATTTTTTTGGAGGTATTTTATTAGCAAGCTATAAATTATTTCAAATAAGCCCTAATATTTCAAATGACGTCTCTGCCATCTTATACTTAACTAGAATATTCACGAAGAGTTTGTCATAAAATAAGAAAACGTTTTACTCAATGTCGTTTTAATATACGCCAAATGTATCTAAAGATCCAAAGCTCCTGCATTATTTAAACTTATCGAGTCTAGATTTCCAGAATCACTCGAAAACCCATTACAACACCCAACTATAGCCATCTTTCTCTCACTTAGGAAGCGGCTAACTTAAAAGCAGCTATCTCTTTTTGATTGCTAGGCGGGTGATTTTAAAGCCACGCCTTGCAACACCCTCTGTAAGTTCTTCTATCCTCTTCTTTCTCGTGTAAAGCGTATGTTGCGTCTCGCTGGCGGTTGGTATCGATTTTCGTTTTTTCAAGTTGTTTACTTGGTTGAATGCCGCCAGTGTTCGCTTTTCGAATATTTCTTGGTATCGCGTGTTGACTTTACGCGGGAGAGTTGTAATTGCAACTGGATTTATGTGTTGCCAGCCTTTTTTTGTTTGGGTATTTTATAGTGCAGCTACCATAAATAAAAATTGAAGCGTATGTTGAAATGAAGATTATACTGCAATTGCCCGTAGATAAATTAACGATAAACGAGCAACCAGAACGTTGTTTTGAAACATAAATTATGCTTTCATATAGTATTTGCGTTGTTTAGTATCTTATAGATCTATTAAGGATTATGTCTGATATACTGGACATAGACGATACAAAAACAATTGCGATAATAGTTTATGAATTAACCTAGATACGAAATATATTTGTCAGATATATTTTTTTACGCTTTGGTAGGGTATCAATAAATCAGTATATAATATGTAAAGACAATACCTATGGTATAAGTTTCCTCGTGTTAAAATCATAAAAAGATAATTAAACTTGAAAGTTTAGAAAAGATACCTATGTATTTTTATGGTCAATCAATGGTACCTATATCAATTGAAACAAAGTTTTAGCGAAGGCGGTTATTTGAAACTACCTAGAGCGGAGATAAGGTTTATTTTATTAGTTGGGGTTAGGTTTGTCCCGTATAAGCACATTATAAATGACTTAGTTTCCGAGTACAGTCGACTACAAAGAGATCCATACGGCCAAAGTTACAGAAATATGTATACTAGACTTTATTGCCGCTCAACATTAAGGCCGTGTATACATACTTTCGTAACTTTGGCTGTATCGATCTCTTTGTAGTCAACCGCACGTATATTTAATCCTTAGGTACATTTTTTTTTCAAACTCAGTTTATTGTGGTTTTTATTACTTTGTTATTATTATTGCCAAACACTAAATAATAACATAAATTTACCTAGCTCCACGCAAGCCTCCAAAGGTCCGGGACATCGTTGTCCCGTAAGCGGGAAACACATACATAAATGGATCTCACAGAAATGTAGGTTTGCTTGTTTCTTGTGGCCATCGTAGACAAAGTTGAGGGCTAGATATATGCAAATTAAATTTTCCGTTGAACTCAAAAGACGCTTAAAACGACGTCTCCTATTTAAATCTATGTGACAAAAACGACATAAGCTGTTTACTATTGGTCACGGAAAGTCATTATTAAAACTTTGTAATGATCCAAGCACTCTTATTCTGTATACAGAACCCTCATTCTAAGATATCCATCCAGAATGCATTAGATATGTCACTATGCTGGCAGAGCCATATCGAGAGGTCTATTGACAGGCGGCTTTAAAATCCGGCAATCATATTAATGATGATTAAACATGATTGGTGGATTTTGACAATTAGATCTCTCTCCATAGTGCTGCCAGATGCCCTAGCACGATTCGTTTTATCGTCACCAAAATGTACGGAACGTCACGTAAAACTTATGTTTATAAAACGTATCATGCTACTGGCCCTGAACAGCTAGCACTGGGCAGATTATGGAAAATCTTGCAACATTATACCGCATAAGGTTATTTACAACGTCGAATATCAACCATCGACAAATTCCATGCCCACATGTAGCAATTACAAGAGTAGCAATATCCCCTCGCAAACCATAAACAATAACTTATTTCATTTATCTCCGCGCACCATAGACGAAACTCGAAAACTCTCAATTAGAGCGCGATGGCCAAGGCGCGTGTCCATTGTGCCAGTACCAACATGGGGGAGCTAATAAATTGAATATGCGAAGTGAATTAGAAGCCGTATGTTGGCTACATTGGATGGCGATTAGTTTTATATTATATGCGGGGGTAGAAAATGAGCGGCCCAATGGTTATCAATGAATGAGGTCTCGCCTGGGTCCTGAGTGTTCTGATTCTGACTGATTATGACTACACAGAGTCACCGAATTCGGAATTGAAATGTAAAGCTGCTGTAAGAACCTAACCATGGTGATCTATGTATGAATTATAAAAATGTTGTAACTACCTAATCTAATAATAATAGGAATATTTAGTTACTTAGGTACGTACGTACCTACTTAGACGAAACTTTATTAGCCTTATATGTCATAAACGCAAATTATTTGGTTCTACTTATTAACATTTAAAATTAGATAGACACTTGGGTACTTGTTGTCATTTAATTGGTTTAAAATAGTTATAAAGACGGTACACAAGCAGGTAACCATCCTGTTTTGAATATGGCAACATTTTATCCTTAAATATAATGGTGCTGATTTATGTGCATGTTTGTTGTTGTCATGAATAAATTTTATTCTATTCCATTCTAAACATTGAGCAAGTACCTATAAAATAGCACTTCAGTGTTGCCATAATAAAATTCTATGGATATTTTACTCTTTCTTTCTTACTTTTTCAAACAAGCACTGTACAGCTGTAAACCGATAAAATAGCGTATAATTTATTGCAAACTAAGCCACAATGACTCCGTGACCACTCATGGCAGCTGTTACGGACCTCCTGGGACCGCGGGCCCTCCGAACTGTACTCTCTAAAGAGGGAGTTGTTTACGACAGTTTTGTCATGCTTGATCTTGAGTAGACTAGTAAATATAATATTTAGTGTGTAGGTGTACAGTCGACTACAAAGAGATTGATACGGTCAAAGTTACAAAAATACCTATACACCTGTACACGACCTTCTTGTTAAGGCTATACAGTTGTGTATACATGTTTTTGTAACTTTGGCCGTATCGATCTCTTTGTAGTCACACCACTTTGCCTTGGTTAAGTTATCGAAGAAATACGTACTCTCTACACATTTGAACGCTAGCTTTTGGCGATATTGCACATCGAAGTCGGTTTTTTTTTTCATTATGTTGATCTTTGTTTCAATAATGATTTAATAGGTACTTGTTTCGTTTTTATCCAAACTGGCAATATTACTAATCGTTTTATAGATTTACTGCCTAGATATACTTACTAACTACTTACTAGATTTTGGTGTTAAACCACAGAATAGATATAGACACTCCTTTGATCGTTACAAAAGGCGCTTTTTTTTCAGCCAAAACATCTAGATTTATGGCCCTCTGACGTCGTCGACGTTCATCGCTACATGTACATGCCGGTTCCCCAACGTTTGGGCACATGCCAAGTACTTGTAGCGATGAACGTAAATCGCGGAGTGTCCGCGCCTTGGTTAAACTTAAGATCATTGCTATTAAAATAAGGTAGTAGCAGAAATGCCTCTTAACACGTTTCCCTATGAACTACGAAAGCCACGGATCATTAAGCGAGTCGTGTCTTCCAAGTTAGTATTTTCTTTTTTATTCCAGAAGCGTAAGAAAATAAATTGTATCTTATAAAAACGAAAAATTCTCCAAACTGATTTCCCGCTATTTCGCGCACGCTTCCCGCCAAACCCCCATCAATTCTCCCAACATAATCATTTGTACCATTGCCCCGTAATGAGGCATCGGGTGGCCTCCCTCGGGAGTCAACTGATTTACTTTTAGTATTTTGTCTGGTTGAATATTAGATTCCCTCCTACAACTAATTGTTTATTCTCTGAATAAATCTTTTGGGAATTACTTCCATTACGGACCCCATTTAGTTTTGTTTGATTTAAAAAGGCCTCGATTTGACCGCGAACCATCACTATTCAACGAATATGCTCTAGAATATTTCGTTGATAAAAAGAGCGAGAAAATGTGTGTACTCTGTCTTGTTTACGGTAATTGTAACTATTTTATTATTTATCGTATGGCAAATCAGTATTTAGAATCGTGAGATCTTGGAAAAGACAGTACGGTTGCCAGGTTGTAACTAGAGATTAATAATTTAAAAATGTCATTACTGATTAATGTGTCAGATTTATTTGATTAGCCGTACATTTTGTATCCGAAGATATTTCTAACGGCAGCAAAAAACTAGTAACACAATAAATTTGTCACTTTGAAATTCGAACAGAGACGTTCCAATTTCAAATTTTGAATGGGATTCCGAGGTGTTTAGTGAACTGTCAAGGACAACAATGGACATGATATGAACGCACCCCAAATTCGTGTCCAATAACATTTTATTTCTCACAAAAAAGTGTTTAGTTGCTGTTTAATTTGGATTCTCGACATTTGATACAAATACCGATATTTGTTTTGAGAAACATACTATTTTATTTTTAGTTGGAGCGAACTGTGGCTTAAGTAAGACACCTGTACAATAAACCCATACCTACCTATGATTCCTGGGATACCTATCTACTTATATTTCTTACCTATAGCTGTGCTCGCGCGCTCAACAAGTTTCATTTCAAAAAGCCAAATATTTTCTGATTTCTGAATATGTTCCACTTATCTCCTTCCCACGCAGGCATTAAATAAGGACGAGTACAGTATGTTTTCAATGTACTTATCTTTAATTTAGGAGTATAGAGACATCTTTTTTCGTGACTTTGATTCTCGATATAATTTCTGTAATGTCCTTTCCTGAGTTCTGTTTTTTTTTCATTCCACAAGCTTCAAATATAGGTAATTAAAAGATTTTCTTGTTTCTTGACCACCACGGTGTACAAGTTCGCCTTCGCTTCCCTTAAAAAAAACCAAACCATTCGATTCAAATTTTCCCTCAAACCACATTTCCCAAACTCCATTCATTGCACCGCACAAAAAGTGCCGAAAGGATCCCTTGTGACAAATAGTTATTGGGAAATAAGAAAAAAACTTTACAAATAGTTAATAGTGTCTTCCGAAGCGAGAAATTTTTGACAATGGCGTCCCAGTGGGCAATTATCACGCCCGAAATTAACGTTTTTGTCACAACAGCAACGATTTTACGCAGTTGCGGGCTTCAGAATGAGCCTGGGGTCTATCAGAGTTGCGTTTAAAATTCGAACTTGATCTTGAAACGCTAAGGGTCATCTGTATGCTTGACTGTCCATACAAACGTTCGGTTCTCATTTTAAAACGACATGCTAGAATAACGCGAAACTAGTCTTAATAAACTAGTTTCTGTTGCTAGAAGTTAAAGTAGAAAAAAAAGGAGCAAATACGTTTTGCATACAAAGTCTCTAATAAACTAAGTTTCCGACCTACCTAGATATGGCGGGTGTCATTATGTATAAAAAGTTTCAAGTTCTTCCAGTTTAAAATGAGAACTAAGTTTGTATGGAGAGTCTGGTGAGTAAATTTAAAAATAGAATTTTTAATACAGTTCTCAAAAAGTGCTACTTTACGTAGCTGTTTAGCGTGCGGAAAGTTGGTTTTCGCGTACTAGTGCTTTTCACTTTTCCCACTCAATAATTGTACAATTTTGTACCATTAATTATTGCAATAAATATGATAGAGCTGTATTTAAAAAAAACCGAGTTGCCGGCAGAAGTGAGTTTTGAAGCGCAACTCCCGTTTTTTGTATGCCGGCAAATGGCAACACTAAATCTTACGGTCACGTGACCTCCTACGCTCCTACACACAGGCGAGTTTAAAAAAAACCCCATCCAAAAAAGTGCACAGCGCCGCTAAAGAAGTTTTCACTTAAAAAATAAGTTTTTATACTCGTCGACCTTAATGTTTGAATTAAGACTTCGTACACCAAACTTAAATCACGTACTTTTTACTATGGAGGTCCCAACTCAACATTTCATAACTGTTGACACAACTAAAATGAAATTGACCAATCACGTGGCGCCTTTACTGAACTATAATGGATTAAAAAAAAAAAAAAAAAAAATCGTTTATTTCAGACCATTGATCCATATTTTGTTAGTACAGAGGACCTTAAGAACTATGTTAGGAATATAATAAGCTAAGGCATACAAAAACAACTTACAAAGATAAAATAAAAACAAAAAGTAATAATTAGAAAATGAAAAAAAAAAAAAGAAAAAACATATGGAGGTTGAGGATAGCCCTTCGCAGTGCCAAGCAAGTTTCTCTACTTGGCCCTGCCAATTACCACCTCCACCCAATACCTTGTGAGCGGACAGTCGAGGCGCTCAGCCAACACCCTTAGAAGGCAGTTGTTGCTGCCGCGCACCCGCCTAAGCAGTGACCCAACTCTTTTTCGCCTAATGGCAAAAAAGTCATCCGCTCTCGCCTCCGCGAACATTCCCGATGCACTGCAATGCCTCGGCAGCCTCAACAGCATTCTAAGGATGTTGTTGTACTGAACGCGCAATGCGTTATATGCCTTTTGTGTAAAGCTCACCCACAGACCGCACGTGTAGAACGTCTGACAGTAGGCTTTGAAAAGCGTCAATTTGAATTTGAATTTGACCAATAGGACGCAGTCATGAGAAAGTCAAAAGGTAAATAGACATCAACGCACAAAAATGAAAAAGTCGTTGGCTGCACTTCGTTTTCAATAGATACCAAGTTTGTTTAATTAGTTCAGTTGACTGGTAGAAAAAGTTTTGTTCACAATAGTGTCATAATCAAGCTTTTTAATCTCGTACCTTACTTAGGCCACTCAGCAAGCTTCTTGGCCTAAACACGGTACTCGACTAAAAAGCTCTCTATTATAACACGATTGTGAAAAATACTATTTGAACAACTTCATATTTTGCAACTATATTACAATGATGTTACAGTTACAGAATGAATAATATAAAAATTTGAACTCCTTACTTGTTGTTTTTTTTTTTCGCAACTGTATTAAAAAACGTCGTTCGATACCTACACGTGCGGAAATGTCATTATTCACTCGTCCCGAGTCTTGTGACGTAATGATATAATTTCCGCACTAGCATCGAAATGTACTATTTCCTTTGATGTTTCATTTATCATCTAACTGAACAATTGAATTGCTGAGCTTTATATAGATGACAGTTCATCAAAAAGTCTTTTGCCTTAAATTACCGAAATGTTTCCTACATTTTTACCAACTTTGATTTCGACGTCTCAAAATGCACCCCAAAAAAGACCTCGCGCCCGAGCTACCAACTGCGCAAACAAGACATTACCAAAGGGCGCGAAATGTTTGTTTTTAAACAATATGGCGAATGTTTGCCCGCGATATTTATGACGTGTTGCGTTTTTGACAAATAGATTTTCGCTATTGACACCTCTTTTGTGTGGGGGAGAATTGATAGTGTTTTTTCTTTAATAATTGTCGTCACACGTGGGTTGTTCCATGTCAAAATAGAAAAATGTGTTACGTAGGTAGGTAGCTTGAGGTCCTTTGACATAATTAAGTTTATCGCTGGGAAAAGGCTTCACATACCAGTTATACAGTAAAACTTTCGTTCGCTGCAGTAAAACAAAATAGTACATTACGTAACTAGGGCGGTGAATTCGTGAATGCCCCAGATCGCAGGTGTTTGTGGCCCGAACCGAAGGTGAGGGCCATAAATATGCGCTCCGGGGCTTTAAGAATTACCGCCCGTGTTGCGTACAAAAATTTACGACTTCACCTGGCCACAATGCGAGTTTCCCGTACGCGCAGGGTGCAGTAAAACTCGCATTATGGCCAGGTGTGACGTAAAAGTTATTATTCAAATAGTAGGAGTAATAATAGAAGACTCTCTAAAAAGTACCTACATAATTAGTCGAATGCATAAAATCCTTCAATAATTCTGCGTGTGGTAATCTAAGGAACCTAAATAAGAACCTAGTAGATTTTAAAAATGTATAATATTGTGTGATAATGTGTTTGACTAACCAAACGTGCCATATTATATTATTTTATACCAGTTTCAGTAACTTTCTAATTTATATTATAACAATCCATACCGATATTATAAATGCGAAAGTTTGTCTGTCTGTATTTTGCCTCTTCACGCTTAAACGACTGAACTGATTTAGTTTGAGTCCTGGGGAAGGACATAGCCCCGTGGCGCCCAAAGATTTTTTGGCTCCTGGCTTCCGACCGTCCTTCTTATAGAACATAATAGTCGTATCCGCCCAAGATTTTCAGTTGAAATTTGTATGTGTTAGAGTTACCGGTTTGAAGTGAATCTTACCGGGTATTACTATGAGTTTATTAATATCGCCTTCTGAAAGGCGCATGGGCAGTAATTGAAAGTTAGTTGAAAAAAGTTCTGGGCTGGAATCGCCATGTTTATTTTGGTTTATCAGAAGGCGCGTGGGCGGCACGAGGATAGGATAGTTTTTATCCTGGAAATCATTCCCTAAAGAGGTGACATGGGGAAGGTGAAACTTTGTATGGAGCTACGATATGATATAAGCGAGTTTGACGTGGACGGAATCGCGGGTAGAAGCTAGTTAAATATAAGTAGAGTTCTGTATTTGAGTATCTGTTTTATACAAGGCACGAAACTATACTACTAACGGTAGTACTAAATAGGACAACTTTATACCTGCACTCGGCGCAATGGCCGTCAGCATTGGCCATCAAGTGACTTTAACGATCGAAGCTAATCCTAACCTATAATAAATGTGAAAGCTATTTGATTGGGCCTCAAGTCATATTAGAAACTACTCAAACTTGAAATACGACGGCTATCGCAAGAAAAGCCTTGGCTTTTAAGTATGATCATAAATGGACAAGGGCAACACTCGAGTTCTTCAATATGGGGGCAACCGTTCATAGTACATTACGTAACTAGGGCGGTGAATTCGTGAATGCTCCAGATCGCAGGTGTTTGTGGCCCGAACCGAAGGTGAGGGCCATAAATATGCGGTCTGGGGCTTTACGAATTACCGCCCGTGTTGAGTACAAAATTTTACGTCTTCACCTGGCCACAATGCGAGTTCTCCCGTACGCGCAGCGTGCAGTAAAACTCGCATTATGGCCAGGTGTGACGTAATAGTACATTACGTAACTAGGGCGGTGAATTCGTGAATGCCCCAGAACGCAGGTGTTTGTGGCCCGAACAGAAGGTGAGGGCCATAAATCTGCGCTCTGGGGCTTTACGAATTACCGCCCGTGTTGAGTACTAATTTTACGTCTTCACCTGGCCACAATGCGAGTGACGTAAAATATATTATATCATCATATCAGCCGAAAGACGTCCACTGCTGGCCCCGTAGCATGGACAGGCCTTATCACACGAAGTGACAAAATAGAGCGTCCGTCACTGGCTGACACCGTTCAATAGAAAGAGACGGACGCTCTATCTTGTCACTTATCGGGTGATAAGGCCGTCTATGCTACGGGGTCTGGGCAGAGGCCTCCCCCAAAGAGTGCCAAAATGACCGGTCCTGCGCCACCCGCATCCAGCGGACTGGTAAACCTGATGACCTCATCTGTCCACCTTGTGGGCGGTCTAACCGCGCTGCGTGGTCGCCACTCGAGAAACTTTTCGCCCCGAAAACATCTATACTCAAGTCTTTATTTTTACCTGCACAAGACGTATGTGAAGATATTTTTGGAAGGTTGTCTGTATAGATATTGGTGAACCTGGCTGTACCATAGGATGTTTGTTTAGAATACCCCGTCTACCTGTGTCGATTGTGGGAATACGTATGAAGTATGTTGTGGGCGGAGGAACTATCACTGCAATATCGCATTTTTGTAGTGGTACAAAAATTCTTCGTACCCCTTTCGAGAATATTGGCTTGAGTTGGTATGTAAATGCTGTGAGCCCAATGGAATCCCCGCGAGCAAAAGTTCGTGTATCATACACTGCAGACGCTACAAGGAATCCTGGTTTGGTTAGACCAACAAAAAACGCCTAAGTACTTGCAAAAACACCGTCAACATCCAAACCACTTTCCTTGGAAGTGACTCAACCTAAAAAAGAAAGTCCAGTGACGTAGAAACACTTCAAAACCTACCGCCGTGAACAAATGAACACCTTGGGATCCACCAAGTTTCATCAGAGCAGAAATCCTTCTCGATCTGTCACTGGAATCTGTATCTTGAACGTGTAAAGCTTAAGGTTGAAACTCGTAAAGCTGTAAATAGTGGCTTTGTCCGGGATTGGTGGTTTAGGATAATCTTTTGTTGATAATTCAAGGTGCCTTGGTGACAATGCGGTTTCTGAGAACATGTATTAGCCGATCGAAAGTGACGCGGTTGGTGCAAAAAGGAAGCCAAACCGAATTCTTATATTTCTTTAATTGCTTAGCCGCTGACATTATATATTGAGACCAATTTCACCGTATAGGTACCTATTGAATCGTTTGCGTAACTTTGATGTCTTAAATATACCTGATAAGCTAGATGTTTGACATTTCCGACATTATCTAGGTTTAGAATTGTAAAGTGCATCCATGGATTTAAATCATAAAAATTTGTATGTAATTAAGCACTTAATTGTACACAATAACAGGTTTGAGCAATAACGTGTTATACGACATCAAAGTACAAAGGCGAACTTATTCCATTTATGGATCTCTTCCAACTAACCTATGAGAAATGGAGGGAAAGGTATTTGTTTACTATACTCATAGTATACTACTTACTCTTAATTAGTTCGTAGCACCCAGTAGAAAGAAACTTAGCCATTTAAAGATGAAGTACATAGTAATAAAAGCAATCGTGGTAATTTCCCAGTGACGTACCTACACATTCTTCGAGCAATCAAATTCCAAGTCTCACTCCTTCAACTTCTTCTAGTTAGGTATGCACTGTGGAACGCATTCTCAAAATACACAGAAGGGACCATTAGACATTATGAATAGGGCTCGATTAGTACAAGTATCATGCCCACCTTTCATCGCTACATCTCGTATGTCAGCACACTTTTTTTGACACAATACAGCCCCTCGTACCAACCAGCCAGGTAACTACAAAAAAGACGTGACAGAATGTCGGCAAACATGTACCTACTCCCAAAAAAAGCGTTTGCAATTTTCGAATTTCGAACGCCGAAATCGTGACGAATGAGGCGTTTTTCAATCTTTAAGGCGTCCCACGTGTTTGACTTTGGACCTTTGTGTTGCAATGCAGAAAAATTCACGGGTAATTGTGGAGTTATGAAAAAATGCAATGGAAATGGATGTGTTCAATCGTACGTGTAATTTCAATGCCGCGTGTATAAGCCGTGAAAAATTGGCCTTTATTGGAATATAATTACGTTGCCTTGTTAGAATAAACATTTGCTTTTGATGTTGCAATAAGGTTATTCTATAAAATGAATAGATATGAGACGTGCAACCAATCAGGCTCACTCTCTCACGATATTTATGAAGCACTAACTTTTTTTTTCAATTCTGTTTCGGAGATTCGTTGTTTGTGATAAGTCTAAAAAAGAAAGTGAAGGGCTTGAGTAAACCACAAACTAAACTAAACTACCACAGACTATTGTTGGAACTGGTGAATATGATGTTGATATGAAACTATTAAAAGAATTTCTATTAAAAAAAGCTTATTACTCAATTAATCAATTTTTAGCTGACATATGTACTTAATTCCAATTACTCTATTCTTTATATTTTTAATAATGCTGACTACATCATATTTTATATTTCATTTTAACGGACTTTTAACTTAAATTTGTATTTATATATATATATTGTGATATGTTGACTACCTAATGTAAATTATTTGTGAAGCATGCTGCATGCAGAAGCATGTTACAAAAATATAACTATATTTGTATGCCGCAAGGCGCCACATAGTGATACTGGAAAAATGTAATACCTAATAACTACCTATGTTGGACAAATAAATCTTTGAATCTTTGAATCTTTTGAATCTTTTCAATAGTTTATTGAATAGGTACTTACTTTGCGAGCGCGGTTGTCTACGTACTACTGAAAACGCAGGCGTAGCCGCGGGATAAAATATAGCCTATGTCTATCTCGAAGGACAAATCTGCTGGAGATCTGTTGTATAGTTCCAGGGACTTCTTTTTACCATAAAGTGACAGACGCACAAACTATATTTTTATATTATTAGTATAGACATAAGACTAGTTAACACTTCCAGGGCCAGAAACACGCTAGGACAGCGTTTTTCAAACTGTAGGTGGTGACCCCCAGGGGCGTCGCGAATAGGGTTTGCAATTCGAATATTCGAATATTCATTCGAATATTTTGTATACTATAAAAATTAATTACGGTTACACTTAATAAAACCTTAGGAATCTGTTTTTGCAGGTGAATGTTACACTAGATATATAAGGAATTGATATAAAACACAAATATGAAACCCCTAAATAAATTTACTTCTTATTTGGAAGTACTCGTAATGATAATGGGAAAGTCGGCAACTCGACGTGTTAAAATTTAAATGCATATGCGAAAATCCCGGGACCCTTTTTCTATCTGCTAAATAATTAGTATGACTTTAAGTTTATCATCTTCTTCTACCTAGCGTTAACCCAGCCTTTGCCAGGGTCCGCTTTCCTACTCGCTTTTCTCCACTTTGCACGATCCTGGGTGTCTTCTTTTGACGCTCTGCTCGTAAGCGCTTTCCTCTACATACGGAGTTTCCCATGCTATCGCCTTCGAGCGTAACGCTACTAAGTCTTTGGCATTGAATCTCTTAATACTTTCGCAACCAAGAACCCGCGTATCGGGCGCCTACGCCGCGCCGTAGACGCTTTCCGCTACATACGAGGAAAACCATGGGATCGGCTGCGAACAAAAGCAACAAGCAGCGCTTCTTATTGACACAAAAAGTAATCGTAGCTGAAGAGGCGTTTTAATTTAACTTTCTTTTCCAGATCATCCAAATGGCCGCCAGCCACTAACCCGCCCAAAAATGCCCCAACACGCGCGGCAACGGTGACTACACCAAACCACAGATGGCGCTGCTCACCAACTCGACCCAGCCCAGCGCATCGGGGGCGTCGCAAGCGCACCACTCGGCCACGCCGCTGCACCATTACTTCCACTACCTGAAGCAGCCGTCGCCGCTATCGCAGAATCCCTACGCGCATCACACTAGCGCTCACCATATGGGAATGGGGCCGGGGCCACTGGGCGGGCTTGGCCCGTTTGGACTGTCGCACCACGGGTTGGAGGTTGGGTTTCCGCAAGGTAAGTTCTATTTTACGCTGTCAACACTAAAATGCCCTTGAGGATTCGGGATACGGCGCACACTGTCTATTTGTATCGGAGTAAACGAGAGCGAGTGTTACTGGGCGGTCAGGTCTTAAAAGATAATAAGTATATGTGGCGTTCCATCCCTAAAGGGTCCTTATGGCAGGTTTTGAGTTAAGCATAGATCCTAAATCTACGTGAGCTTACTTACCATGAGCTTCTTATCTAATACAAAAAGAATCATACCCCCAAGTAAAAACGGCCATAAGAAAATATGGAATAAAAAAAGGTTTAGATTCTTTGTGAAATATGACAAGTTAGCGGTTAAGGTATGAATATGTTGACTTCATGTTTTTAATTGCACTCCATGCGTCAATAAAATAAAGACAGAACCGTTTAATGATGATTTTAAGACCAATCTTTGCAATTATTTTCTATCGAGCCGATTTCGTCCAATTATGTATCGAGCCCGTCCACGCGGTCTTTGAAAATACCTATGATGAATATTATCATATTTTTTTATGTGATAGAACAAAGGTTTTCCTTAAAAACTGCTTAAATAACTAAAATTTCAACAAAATTTGGTCTTGTCAGCATCTTAAGTTTTTTACTTGCGAGCCAGGTGTCCACTGGGTAACCTACGAGCTATCTAATTACCCACTAAAAACTCCACATTGCCCCATCTGCGTCATTTCTTTCCGAGCACTGGAGGATCTCAGGGTAAAGTTAGATTGAACGCAGTTTCCACCTCGCTTGGCTTAGGGACTCGTTCTGAGACGTCATCACCGGGTTTTCTGGGGCACTTACCACACATCACGAAGGGAACACGCGACCCCGATGACCCCCTATACACGTACGAGAGGCGGAGAAGAGCGTGGCAATTTACTGATCTTTTAAGTTCAAAATATTTATTCAGGAAATTTTATAAGTCAAAATGTCTATCTATAGACTCAAAATACTATGAGTGCATTATTCATAATAGAATTAACTACCTACATCACAGTTTACATGTCTGAAAACCAAAATAGATATATATATGTATTCCTTTGTACTCTCTAATTTACCTCCGAACAACATCAATGTGCTCTAATTCTACATTACGTTGGTTGTATGTACAATAGCATATACGTATAATACGTATATACATCTAAGTATCAAAAACCACATTCACTTCAAATAAACAATTATATTCCTTGAAAGCTTTCCCATGTTACTACATCAAACCTCACGTCAGTTTACAATCCTTTAGCGTTTTACAACCATTTATATGGCAACACCTTCCTGTGTTGCCAGCTCAAATTTAAGGAGTCTTGTAAATCAAAGGTGCTTAGTAGAAATGGTAATTATGAGTGCTACTATAAGATTAGCATTAGTTTATTGTTGTGTTGCGTGCTTTGAGATTTGAACGATATTCTTCATGATTGATGCCTTTAATCTACTTTAAAATATGCTTATGCTGTACGTAAACAAACGATGAGATCAGATATAAAAAGAAATTTGTACGAAATCTGTGACGTAGATGTTGACAATTTTCCTAGCGATGAGCATTCATGACGATATATTTGCAATATTTGCATTTTATTAATTCGCTAAGTATGCTATAAGATAACCGCTTACTATTAAAAGCAAAATAAGTGCAGTAAGTACACATTGCGTACCTAGGGCGGTGAATTCGTGAATGCCCCAGATCGCAGGTGTTTGTGGCCCAAACCGAGGTCATAAATATGCGATCTGGGGCTTACACAATTTTACGTCTTCTCCTGGGTATGAAGTGAGATTTACCGCTGCACCCGTGGGCGGTAAATCTCACTTACCGCATATAGAGTGACGTAAATAAATTAAGGAAATACTGTTTTGTTCGGTTTTATTCTTTCACATGTAAATATCAATCTATACGTGTTTTAAAGACATCAACTTATTCAACACAATAGTACCCATCTTTGATTCAAAACCTAAATCAAATGGAACTATAAACTCGTAGGGGTACCATTAGCATTCCCTATGGCAACACTGCCGACATGACAAGCGAAAACAACCGGGAGAGCGTTGCATAATTTACGTTTCAAGAAGACATCCTTCGGAATAATCAAAACAGCCCCGCGTAAGCCGCTTATCCCCCCTCCCCCCGGTGTTGCCAGCGCGCTCCCCGAATGTGGGGAAATGCGGAGAAACGGAAGTTGCTTGGCCTTAATTAGCGGAGTTGTTTGTTATTTTTGATGTGGTTTCGGTAGTTGCGTGGGTGGTTAGTAGATTTTTAGGTAAACAGGGTAATTAAGACGTGTAGTACTGAAAGTTTTACGTATATAAAATGAAATTGTTTTTAAACCATTATATTATGTACGCGGTATATATTATTCAGCGGTACTATAATAGCATTACTGACGCCGTGACGCGACGCGAGCTGAGAAAGATCTACCCTCCTATTTCTAATTTGCACGGTGCAAGTGAGACAGACGCTCAGTCGCGCGCGAAGCGACTTGTCAGCGAGTTGTGCTAGACGTACTGGTGTCAATTTATAATGGGTCATGGACTCCATGCGAGGTTGTACAGTCAGCATCATAAACATGTATACACTTTTGGTGATTCTAGTTCTGCAGCATTTGCAGTAAGAAAGATACGTCAATTAACAGACGTGAACAGCTCGATATTTTAGCTACTTCCATAGTATTATGTCATGTCATATTGTATTTTATTGTGGGGCAGAGTTATCTATTAATAAATTCAAGAACTATGTGAAGCGTAAACTTATTTCGAAAGCTTATTATAGCACACAATACTACATGAATGATAAAACTCCTTGGAATTAATTGTGGCTGAATTTTTAATTTACTTATTACGTTTGGAAATTTATGACATTGTGTTCTTAATTTATTATGATTCTCGTTATATATTTTTTTAACATTAGATTTTGTTTCTAGAAACATTCTAGACTAGTATTTTTTCTACAATTGTTCTTTAATACAATTTATATATTCTTCATGTTTAATAAATTGCTGTAAGAAATTAGCTTAAGATTATGTTTCTAAATGACGGTTTGAAAGTGCTTTTGGAGTTGAGTTGGGTTGACAATAGTTGAACCCACTAAATTTAGCACCAGTTGAAAACGAAAAAAATGTAAACAAACATGTTAAATGTCAAATTCAATACATTGTTTGTTTACATTTTTTTCGTTTTCAACTGGTGCTTACTTTAAACTCAATTACGCGGATACACTAAACATCATACGCATACATTTTGATCAACAGTGTCGCCTGTAATCGAGTTTACTGAGTTCAACTTTCGTTTGCCAGACCTTTATTATACTAGTATGATACATAGATTATTCCAAACTACTTCTTCCAGTCTATGATCTACACCCGCGTATTCTCTATGCACAAATAATAGACCGCCAACGCAAATTTCCGTACTCCGTTCTGGGAAGGGCTCTAATCCTCCTTTAGGGCTCCCCGTATTGAAACGCTTTTAAAAATTCAAATCGTCCGTCCCTTTCGTTAGTTTAACAGGTGCAATGACGACATTATTCGGTTATCGTACTTTTTACCCGACTGCTCTAGAGGGAGGGGTATGTTTTTCGAGCGTATGGACATGGACAACAAAATTCTATTTCACGGGCTGCAGTGGAAATATTATACTAAAGGGCTTCCGTTGGAGTACTCATAATCGTAGGAGTGCGATACTATTTCAAAAAGGAGCTAGATAAAAAAAACCTTGTTTATCCACGCTTCTTCGTCAGAGTTACCTTATCTGAAATCGTAGGGGAAAAATAAGTAAAATCTCTACGTCTTAAATAGTACTTTTGATCGCGGAATTTCGGAAACAGTTGGTAATGTTTGAGAAATATGCTGGCAACATTATGGGTCTTTGACCTTTTGGCAGGTAATCAGTTCATTATTTATGCACGGATCGGATTTTTTATGAGAAGAACCTAGACATTATACCTTATACCTGAAATTGTATTTTTAATGTGTTTTATAGATACTGTGGTGGTGTCGGGTTAGAATAGCACCACGGTTCATTTGATCAACAACACCCCTTTCTTCCTGTGGGTGTCGTAAGAGTCGACTAAGGGAACAGGGTTGAAGTGTGTCGTGGGCGATGGGCTAGCAACCTGTCACAGCGATATCACATTTTGTCGATCTTTTATACCCACATTTATGCTAAAAGTGGTACTGGAACACAAGTTTCATGTGCTTTGCCTACCCCTTTTAGGGATAAAGGCGTGAATGTATGCATGTATTATAGATACTATATCGTGGAAATATGAAACACAATTTCTAAATATTTCTTCCAAGAAATCTATAAGTATACAAAGGTGCCTATGTTGGGGGTTGACTTTGGCTTTTGTTTAAACTGTAAAACCTAACCTAAATAACAACTCAATGAATTCCGCCTCTATTCGTTTTGGATACTGTATCGTATACCAGTACGCTTACCATGAGTTTGACAATGACGGCTTACGCTAACGAGTATCGAGTTTTCTATCTGTGCATCCCGTTCGTACTGTCAAAGTGCAATAGAGATGCACATATAGAAAACTCGATACTCGTTAGCGTAAGCCGTCATTGTCAAACTCATGGTAAGCGTATAGTTCGTATTTTCTAAAACTTGTGTTGTTTGCGAGGACACAAATAGTTTATCTCAGAAGAAAACACATACCTAAGTACACAATGGCGTACGCCTATTATACATAGTATAAACTATGTTGGCATTGATCGTCTTCAATCAATGATCAGACGACTCAAAGTTCCTGACCTGGTGTCTCCAGCCTCGTCGTATTTTCCGGTTGCAAATTTTGGGTAGCTCCTTTGCAATACGTTACCGAGAATTTATGACACATCTTTTATTATCTATAGGTATTGTTAGAATGCATAAAAAGTGAAGCTTAATCCTCAAAAGGGTTGCTTTATGGAAAACTATGTGATATTTTAAAATCGACTGTTACGTTTTTTATGCTGAGCGTACAATAGTCTTTAATATGTTTTTGTCTGACATGGCATCTTAGAAAGGTAGATAGATGCAGTGATAGAAATAATGAGACCCGGCTAATGTTGCCATGCATAAATTGATATTTTCCATTAAAAAACAAACATTAAATTTTCCTCAAAATTCGGAGTCCGTTGTAAATCACCGAACTAAATTAACGGCTCGCCATTTTTTCCATTTAAAAACTGAATACACATTTTAATGCGGGAATAAAATTAATCCGCGGACTTTTTTTAATCCGTATGCCCGTCCTTTTCGCTCCCATTATTTCCCATTGTCGTCTCTTTCGCGCCACGTTGGCAGCTGGGCGTTCTTTTTTCGAAATTTATTTTTTCCTCATTGTATATCGGCATCCCTTAGAATTTTATACGGCCAGTTGCTTTTTTAATCTCTTGGGCGGAATGAAATTAATTGATTATACTATAATATACATTTTATCGCGTCGGGGGTGCTTTTTAGCTAATTTAAATCAATTTGATATGAGCTGAAATGCATTATTTGTTTACTTTTACACAATGCAATAAATGCAAGGCGGTTGCTACTAGTTTTTTATTGTTAATTTTATTTATGGTCACAATGCCGGATATCTACTTATACTACTTTTTATGCAGGCTACAGACATTTCCGACTGGTCTTGATATTTTTTATACGGAATCGAGTAATGTTTAGTAGCTCCTTTTTAGTTTTTTCACTAAGTATTTACTCTGAGTTCAGATTTATATTTAGGTACCTAAGTACTGTAAATATTGCTCTGTGAATAATAGTAGTATTAGAATAGGTAAACTATATTATCGGTTCATGGTTTCAGGAATATTTTTATAATCACTTTCTCGAAAACTACTCTAACGATTTCGATGAAATTTTCCATATAGGAAATTTATATGTGCCTTAAATCGATCTAGCTAGGTCTCATCATCATCATCATAGCGTTATTCACGGTCGTGCCTTAATTAAAGGAGCCCGGGGTCCGCTTTGACGCCATCTAGTAAAAATCGCTTTCTCCGTATTTTTACCCGAGCAGAGCTCGGTCACCGACATTTTATACCGCTGACATTTTATACTAGTTCGTTTAGTGTGGCAATGTAATGCAACATAAAACTATTACATTAACGTTTCTTGCTTGATAATGAATTGATTATGTTTATTGCTAATGTTCGTTTTCATCGACACCTCAAAAATTACATTTCTTACCGTTATCAGTCAGTATACATTGTAACCGTCATTAAACCGTAATTTCGTCAAACATCACCCGCCAAACCCCTAATCGCCTTAACTCTAAGGCTTCAGCACACTGCCCTACTTTCGGCTCCGTTGCATGGACATAACCAGCTGGCTTTTGACACGTTAAACGCGCTTTTCCACCGGTGAAACGTTCCAGCGTCAAAACACATTACAGGGCTAGGGCACAAAGGAATATTAACTCGTTCATATTTGCATGGAGCAGCCCAACTGGGGTAGTACCTACCTCTATCTTACAGAAGATTGCAGCCATAGTGACGTCACTACTTGCTCTGTGGGTATGTGTTGTTGTGTTCCTGGTGAGAAAAGTCGCCAGAGCTCCCGAGGCTTTGTTGTCTTGAGAGTGAGCGTTGTCTCTCTCTTACACAGCAAATGCTCAAATCAATGAAGGGATGGCAACGCGTTTGTGAATGTTCTGGAATCAAGCGTCCATAGGCTACAGTGTCTGCTTACCATTAGGCAGATCGTATGCATGTTTGCAATTGTCGGAGCGTAGTTAACCATTATAAAGCGAGTAGGTAACACGTAACAACGCTTGTTTCGCTTCATTTGGGCATCAAAAAGAATCATCTAAAGGAGCCTTTGGATTAAATTCAATTTTAGAAAAAATACTTTTTTTGTCAAAACGGTTCATCCTTTAAGTTAAGTGAAGAGCTTCAGCCTCGGCCTTAAATATCATCTTTTTACCATACCGCGCCGAGGATTGCCCTAAAACCCGTACTTCCATACTAATACCTATGATAAATGTGAAAGTGTGTGTCGTCTGTTGCCTCTCACGCTTAAACGGCTGAACCGATTCAGATGAAATTTGGTAAAGATATAGTTTTAATCCAGACACGTAGGACTGTTTCTATCCCAGAAATTCCCTAAGGACTAGTCGAAAGAAATGCAATTTTTGAAGTGGAAACTTCTTTAGCGGCGCTGTGCACTTTTGTGATGGGGAAAAAATGTTATAGTCCCAACAGATTAAGTGACCGTAAGATGTCACGTGACCGTAAGATTCAACAGATTGAAAATTGGTAAGACGGACTCGTGACCTGATCGAAAACTGTTACAATGTCATTGAGTTTTCACTTCTGCCGGCACTCCCGGCGGAGTGCAACCCGGTCTTTTTTTAAATTATAATTAAGTAGTCAAGCAAAAAAGTTACGACGAACGTCACCTAAACCTCGACTATTATTTAAAGGTGTTGGTTTGTACAGTCAAAAACAGCAGTGAAATAAAAGACGTATATTTACGTCGGCATCGGACACCGTGACCGCTGGATTACAGTTGGCGGGATTCACCGGTCGATGCGAAGCTACTGGGTTTCTTTATAGTACCAAGACATGTATGTCTTTTTAACTTAATCTGTATACAGAGGAATGTTGAGGGTATATATCATCGTCATCATATCAGCGGATATAAGACGTCCACATATGGACATAGGCCTCCCCCAAAGAGTGCCACAAGGATCGGTCATGTGCCGCCCGCATCCAGCGGACTCCCGCGACTCGGAGTAACACCAGGCCAAGGTCCACCCGGGGCTGTAGAGCATCGTATGATGACGCTGAAATCAGGTACCGCGCCTTATTTTGGAACAAGCCAATCAGACACTAGACAAACCGCTACATTAATTTAACTTAAATGACTTTGTCTCCTTAAAACAAAGTTTAAATCACTATAATACTTACATAACATGAGTCCAAACACTCAAACATTCACTTACACACAACGTTAATAGTTGTTAAAACACCGTAGATACTTAACTCGCCTTTGGAAGCGGCTCTACCACGGAAATCGAAACTCTAAGTTCTTGTATTGTATCCCTGTCACTCGATTAATAAGTGCGATAAAGACGGAGATCGAACTTCGAATTCCGATGTTCGTCGCTATAGCTCTGTGCCATCCAATTGATAAATGAATATTATTATAATTGAAAGCAAGTGCCGTGCGTGAAATCGCGGCACGGCCGCGGCGGCTCTGAATGAGGACAGCTTGGAGGTGCCATTACCACTAAAATTTATCAATTTTTTAAACTCTGCTGGCTAACAAGCATGCGGCCTGCCTGATGGTAGATAAGCGCTTTTGAGAGACTAGAAGAATCACAAGCGCGTTGCCGACCCTTTATTGCTTTGAGGATTCGTTGTGCTGACAGCTGTCTACGAGATATAAATTTATAGGGGGTAATCTGTGGAATTAAGTTCTTTACAGATTTTATAAAATTCTTATGTATATATTTTTAAGTACCTTAGTGCAAATTTTCATCCAAATCAGTTAAGATGTTTAAGCGTGATTGAGTAAGTAACAAACATCTAAACATCCAAACTTTCGCATTTATAATATTAGTAGGTAGGATGAATAAACCATTTGATTCCTTGCATCGCTGTACGTAGTATGCTACGCCGTAGCGCGTTACAAGGTTTTTCCGCTCTGTAGCGGAAAGCAGACATAGACGCATGACTCACATGTAAGTCCTTGGCCTTCAATGGGTTAAAGCACAGCAAGTTTTAATCCCTGTATCCTGGCTCCCCGAGTTAGGTATGTGTGTGATGTCACAAACATGGATGACTGACAGCTATATAAACTAACGACAAGCAGTATAGTGTTAGCCATGGTTTCTGTGGACCTCAACACGTTTAACATATATATTTGAAAGAAGTAAAACAAGTCCCAAACATTACATGTTGCCAAGACTCTGTAGCTCATATAACTTTCAGCATGAAAAAGATATCAGATCGCAATCAGCGCTAAGCTTCCTACTCCACGCGGCGTAACTCTGCCACTACCAGCCACGCTCTACAAATTTTACATCTTGGCTAAACAGTATAGCTTTGTTGGGCACATCCCGGTCGCCTCATACTTAGACTCGCGCCGAATGAATTTATGATGATACGAGTATTAATAAGCGACGGGTCTATATACTTTACTACACAGAGACGTGTAGCCACAGTAACCTTAATCGAACTTCAGGTTAAGGTGCATAAGTGGCGTGCATGAGCCGCGTAGAACTAGTTTTCAATCGAACACAGGTCCAAAAGGGTCTTGTTGAAATACTACCTTCGCTAAAATGTATATTTACTGTGACCAACAACGTGCATGTGAAAAAGACAAGCGATGAGCCTTTATTTAGAGAAGTTTGTAAAGCGTTATTTGGTCTCTTGCCTACCCCAATCGGTTACGGGCGTGAGCATATGTATTAGATGTATGTAAGTAACATGCATGTGCCTAGACTTAGGGTTGTATGCTTGTTTCCCACCACGCTATAAAAATTCTTTATGAAATTTTAAGATTGTCTCACCAAAACAACACAGTGTCATCCCAACCTCTCTGAACCGTATAAAAATATTAAATTTATCTTCCGAATACCGCTACCGGCGGCTTCTTTGTCGGCCATCTTGCGCCGCCATATTTGTTTTGTTTTTTTAATACTTAATGCAACGGCCCTGTCACCGTCACCCGTTATCTCAAAACGTCAGTTTTATGAGATATTTGTTGGGAAAAGTTTTCGCTACCGGCTTGATAAACAATTTTAATGCGTTCTGTTAAAAAGCCGCGTTTATGTTAAAAGGGTTCTTAGGTGAATAAAAAAAGTCGAAGGAATTCAAAAAAATGAGGCAAAACTTACAGAAAACACGATAAATGTTTTACTTTTGTCTTCGATAGTCTAGTAATAATTTACTTTAAAAACAAAGTTTTAATCGACTTCAATTTAGTACTCCGTCAAGCCACGAGAACATTTCCCCTTTTTTTACAATTTACCACAAGAACTGATTTCCAATAGGAAATGCGTTGATTACCTACTATAGAAAAAAACCGAATCGCTGTATGTGGACTTCCATCGATTCCCCAAGATCATCACCAATGGCACTTCATTAGTTCCTATTGCAACGGAATCTTATCAGAACCTGTGACGTACTTTTGCACTTTTAAGTACATAATTGAGGAATTCGATAAGTCATCTGTGGTCTTCATCATCAATTCCTCGCCACCAAATTTATGATTCCGAATGTAAATACTTGAGTTTTAACAGAAAATACCAATATCACTACACGCGTGCCTAATAAAATTGAGGAGTTCCCTCAATTCCTCATGGATCCCATCATCTAACTTAATTTTGAAAAAAATGGTCCCACCTGGAAGTATATACATACGAACAAATAATTTTTTTTGAACCGGCTCATCTATGACGGAGTTCTGAGGTAACAGACATTGAAAGTAATAATAATAGTAATTAAAAAAAATACAGCCGAATTGAGAACATTCTCCTTTTTTTGAAGTCGGTTAAAAAAAGTGCAGATGTTTTATTGTATTAGGTACTTGTAATAGCGCATGAAATATGCGTAAAATATGAAAGCGAGAAAAGGGCCAAATTCAAAGTTATTATCTTTCTTATTCACAGAAATTTAAAGCTTGCCTACTACTACCCACTCATTCACTGATAAGCTACGCTTGAAGCGCTACGCCGTCCGTGTTAGCTTAGGGCAGGTTCAACAACTTACGATTACAGACCGATCAAAGTTAAATAAGGCGCGCCGGCGTCATTTCATAGAAAACTTGACAAACTTTCTATACATTCAGATTTTAACCGATCGCCGCTTACGATTACATAATAGTTTGGTGCAAGCCATCCTTAATGTAAATATGTAGCTCTAGACTCGTGTGTCGTGATACTCGTGATTAGTACTGGGCTGTTATTCGCTACGCACTAATGCGGCTCACCCCGCCGGGCACTTGTCACGAAACTGGACCTCTACCTACGCTTGGTTACTGCGCATCGCGGTGTCAAGAAATATTTGTATGTGAGCGTTGAGGTGAGCTTTAAACAAGTTACAGAATGGGCTGAATGGGACCAATACGTTGAGTTGAGACAGACTTGCATTAACATAACCTCCTTTTCCACTAGAGTAATAAGTATATATAAAGTATATGTAATAATATGTAATAAGTTTCTGTGAAAAATTTCATTTTTATTACAAGCATTTATTACCAAATGTACTTTTCTGTATACCGTCATCAACTACTCGTCGAGACGATTCCAAGGAGCCACAATTCAACGGGGTTACTTCGGTTAAGCACTGAATTCCCATAGCCACCTTCTGTCTCCATCGATAGTACCATAATATTGAATTGTCATCCAAACTATTCTTAAACCCTGAATTTCATCTCAGTCGGTTGCAGATATCTGCTTCAAAATTGAGTTGCAAGATTCCACCCGAAGAAACATACATAATATACATTGTAAAGTAAATAAAAGCTTGTACAAATCCACCAAAGCATGACTAGCAATGCTTATAAATGGTGGATCTGCGCTGACGCATCCCTCCTATATTGGTGGATTCCTTGCACACCACTCCACTAACGCGCACATCTCTGTGGCCGTTTTCCGAAGCTTTAAATTGCAATTTTACGACTTTAGACCGGCAACACTGATGCGCTTGGCCAATACCGACTGGCCGTTTGACCAGTGTTGCCAGTTTAGGCTCGTAAAATTGTAACTAGTGACCTATTGTGTTGTTTGACATGGATATGATGTATGATTCTTTAATCTAAATTTCGATTAAAGTGGAAAATTGATAAATTATTCGCAACGTGCGGGATTTAAACCCGCGACCTCTAAAATCCGTCCATCGCTCTTGCCAACTGAGCTACCGTGGTTCCAGAAGTCGCGGGGTCAAATTCCCGTCGTGGCGAATATTTTTTTTAATTTTCCACGTTAATCGAAATTTGGAAATTCGTTAGCGGACTTTTCTGCTTGGTAAACATTTATTCTTCAAACTGTTATTGTAATAAAGTGCTTACATACATACATACTAGCTTCGTGAAACGCGCCACTGGTGGATAAGCACCCTAACAGGCATACAAACAGACATATCGAGAACATGAGCGATTACCATCCGTCGCGGACACGAAATGTCGATTACGGATTACTCCTAATTAACTTATCGTATAGTTATCTTTCAGGTTCGTATATTAATTACAATAGTTCGTAATGCAAATAACTGGCTTGTCAGGTAAAATTAATTGGTATGAGGCTGTATTAAATTATTTTATCGTAGGTATTTCACATGTGGTGTCGGTTTTAAGAGTCCCCAGGACGCTCGATACAAGTCGGCTAGCCGGCGGAAACTAGTTTCTCGTTCTAGAATTATAATAGAAAAGTTTAGTGTGCACAACTTTTTTTTCAATAAGTATGTGAGTAAAAGAAAGAATTCATTTATTCAAGTAGGATTCTTTGAACCACTTTTGCATCGTCATCAGCTAGAACAATAGATACATTCAAGGTTCTGATAAAATATACTTATACACAATTTACTTAAAACTACAACATGTCACAAGATACTTACATGGATTTTTACAAAACATTTGTTTTTAAAGTAAAAGCCTAGCTAGTAAAAAAGATAATTCAGCTAATTGTATATGCATCGTCAATAATTACATTACTCGTAATAATTTATACATTAAGTAAGTTCATTATACATAATTGGCAAATTTTTATAATTAATGTACCTAACTAGGCCAAGTATTTTTATTATTTAAGTATTAGGTTCGGTTTAAGTTCTTAAATAGTTACATAGAAAACATCCAAGACTCGGAAACAAATATTCATGTTCATTACTGAATTATTTGCCCTTACCGGGATTTGAACCCAGGACCCAGCTTCGTAGGCAGCGTCACTACCCACTAGGCTAACCGGTCGTCAAATAACTTATGTCTCCATGTTTTTCCTATTATAATTTCACCAGAAACTATTTTCCGCCGCCTAGCCGACTTGTATGTATAGCGTCGTGGGAACTCTTAAGAGCGAACCCATACATAAAATACTTACAACAAATTAATTGAATCAAGCGTCTTGGGGAACATCGTACCAATTCATTTTACCTTATTTTATTGTGTATACAAAGTTGCATGTTATTCCAGCTTGCCGTTTTAAAATGACAACCAAAGTACGTTTGTATGGTGAGTCGAGGTTTCTGGGGACTCTTCTCTCTCTGGGGACCCATAAGACAGTAATTTTAAAGTATACTATCATCATCATCGCCCGAAAGACGTCCACTGCTGGACATAGGCCTCCCCCAAAGAGTGCCACAATGACCGGTCTTGCGCCACCCGCATCCAGCGGACTCCCGCGCCCTTTAACAGGTCATGACTTCACCTGGCCGAGGCATTACAATAGTGAATGTAAATTGTTAAAGCGAAACCAACTAAAACTGTATAAATCGTTCCAATACATACTTAGACATCAACGATCTATGTATTTACTTCCAATTTTACATCACTATTTTTACAAACATTAAAAACAGTAAACACTTGTCCCGTCCATTCTAAACAACTAAGACACCGTGGGAAACCCTGCCACTGCCGCGGGGGTTGTCGTTTGCCCCCTTTTGCCCCCGTGCCAAAGTGACTAAAGTGAGTTTGTTTTGTCAGCGCGCAGCGTTCGCAATTTTCACTTGATTCGTTTCCCCTGTAACGCTCCGCGTTTGTTTTCAATTGATTACCGATGCATTTTGATTAGTACAAATAAGTGGGGAGGAAAATTGTAAGCGTGTGAAAGATTGCGTTTAGAACGTTTATGTCGTGGTTTTCGTATATTCCGCCTCTAATTATGGTTGTAGAGTAGATTAACACTTACCATTTTAACTAACTTAACCATTGACTCGATGTAGATGAAATTTTTCATGGAATAAAGCTATAGTGAGTTCAGAAGAATAAAGGACTCTTTTCCCTTTTCATTCCTAAACAGGTGGAATAAATAAATGTATGATACAACGATTTATTTATTTAATCGTATGGCATATTATTTTTATTTTATTATTATACCTTTAAAGTTTGTCACTCTTTAGCCCCGCCCCACCCAGGGGCACGGACAACGATTAAAAAGTTTTTACTCGGCGAAAGAGATTTCCTATGATCAAGAGCAACACCTTTGGCTGTGCCGTTTGCATTGACTGTAGCGCGCGCGCAACACGCTTATCAAATTAAAAATCAATCAATTGTCAAGATATGAGTGAGAGCCAATTTACTAGATTTCTCTCAATCATGTCAATATAGAGGTGTACGTAGACGTCATTAATTTCTTCATTAAACTGAGCATGCAATTAAAATATAGAAAGGTATGAAAAAGCGTTTTTGGTAAAGCTATAAAAAGTTGTAAAAGTGTTTTTGACCATGTTAAGCAAAAAATAACACTAATTGTAAACTGAACCGCTTATGAAAATGAATTTCTATGTTTTCGCAACTTTTTTTATATAATGCCCTTCCAAGGCCCTTAAGGTCCTTTTTCACCGGTGAGCAAAAGCGAAATTGCATACAATCACAAACAAATTGTATGTTATCGCCGATAGTGAGCCATTTTCCACTCCTAACAGGAGTGAGAATCCTCAATTACGCCATATATAATTTGTATTTATGAATGCTTGGTTAGACAAATGAAATTCACCAAATAAATTCGCAGCTCTCGAATGTTTCCAAAGTGTCAGTGTCCTGTTTATTTTGAACCGCGGCCCCCATTAGGGGGCGAGAGTGTTTGTGTATGAGATGGCCTCGGCACGCGCGGGGTTGGCAAGGTAAAAAGCGTGCAAGTTTAAATAACTTATCACCATTGAGCTCACGTAAACACGTGAGCTCGGTTTTGGTATTCGGCTATAAGGAACTGCTGTTTAAGAAGCCAGAGTCTTAAAGGTAGATGTCGCTGCTCGCTTCCCTGAGTATAAGGGCGTGTTACGATTACAGACCGATCAACGCTAATAACGAGTATGGCGCCGGCAGCTGTCATTCCATAAGAACTCGTCGAACTTTCCATATTTCAGATACACGTTCGCAAACAAGAACCCGCTAGCGGGCATTCGTAATGTTTGCTCAGATGCCGCGGCTGAGCCCGCTAGGCGTACATACAACATGAACTTACACGCCTAGCGAATTCTGTCGGTTTCTGGCAAATTGTTATATTTTTAGTCCGGTTGCGAAAGTGTTAAAGAACGCCGCTTACGATTGACAGACGGTTTGGTGTCCATCCCAAGAGGGAATCATTGAATAAATCGTTGTATCATGCAACGGCTTTCATAGAGCAGTTGGTCAAGTCAAGAGCAATTGGCCCCAATATTTGCTATTTTTCTTGCTCTATCTACGTAGTTTGTGTACGACGGTCACGGTAAAACACTATATTAGTTTTTCATGCGTGCACCTATGTTTGATCCAATATTGGACTTAAAGTTGATACCTCAAAACAAAGTCCGCAGCGGCAGCACAGCGCTGTTATTCGGAATGCGCCTCACCCGTCACGCCTAACGAAACCAGACTTCTAATTACCCTTAGTTACTACGAATCACGGCCTCAAGATATTTATATTCGTGGGTGAACGAGGTGAGGTTAATACGAGTTACAGAATAGCGGGCTGCACAGATTTTGTGGCGAGTCCTTACTCACCACCAAATCTGTTTGCCAGAACTTCAGAGCACGCGATGTCCCCGAATCGCAAGATGATGGTGACACTTCTGAAGTACCAAGCTTCCTTTCCCAACGATGTTCTTTTACAGATGCCGTCAAACTTCTTGAACATGCGGGACGAAGTGGGGGGGCAGCTCGCAGGTACAATTCGCCTATGCGCAGGCAAGGTCAAGTGTTCAAGAAGTTTGACGGCATCTGTACCAGACACGGTGCCTATACGCACGCATGCCACCTACAGAGTATAAAAAAATACCCCACCAATCGTTTCGACACGCTCTGGGTTGCCACACTAATTGCAAGGTCAACATGCTATGTTTTTTCTGCGCCGTTTTTGTTTTTGCCACTCGGGGATGTTTACTGTTTCAAGCTTTGTTACGGCTAGTGAGTTTATGTAAAGAAGTATTGAGTAAGAATTTTAAATAAAAGGTTCGCGTGTGATCTAACAAAACAGAAAAATATATTATTTTACTTCGTGTAAATCTATATTGCAAAGTGACATCTATTGACTGCGTAAAACAGATTCTTTACAACATCACCTGTTGTAGGACTTGTAGGTACAGATTTCGTTAGTGTATTCGATAATCTGTAAAAGGCATATTGATATAAGCGACATCTATTGCTGACAGCAAATGTTCATAACCACCAACGCCCCCTGTTGCTCATAGCAAATAAGGCGGATTTATTTTAATGTATGGCGTTGACTTTATAGGTGGCCTGTGGGCAGTAGTGGGACGTAGAAAGGCTGATGAATTATGATGATAATGATGATGATGATGATGATGATGATGATGATGATGACGACGATGATTAAAGCGTGTGTAAAAATAACTTGAATCCCTCTGGTATAGATTTGATAGTGTTGAGTTGTTGACCCTTACACAAATATTTTAGGACAAGGTAATGTCTATTTTTCCTCACTCACTGCCTCGCCACCTCGCACAACTCTGGTGGATACTTACCAGACGTCCACTGCTGGACAAAGGCCGAAAGGCCCAAAGAGTGCCAAAGTGACCGGTCCAGCGCCACTCGCATCCACCCGGTTCTAATAATATGTAAATTGGGAAAATTCACATACTCGAATTTTTGGTTTCTCGTTCTTCCACGTGGATGTGGAACAATTCCAATGGGACGATGTATTTCCCTTAGTTTCCCAGTTCCCCGTGCTTCGGGGGATCGGGGGTGATTGTAAAGTCAACACGACTTATTTCCGCTGCCAGATTGGGGGTAGGTGTTAAGTGTGGCTGCCGGCGTTTTCGACAGGTTTTATGGGGTCACAGATGTGTTGAAATATTCAGTGATTTTGATTTTTGCATATGCTGTTTTTTTCGCGCATATAGGTATTTTTTTCCTTCGCTACCCAAAGGTCCCAAAGTTTGCCTGGAAAAACGCCGTTCACCTGTACCTACCTTACTTATGTTTTTGTTTTGTTCGTATTTTAACTGTGTATTCTACAAGCTAGTCTTATGCAAGAGTGTCAAAGTCAAAGTCAAAATCATTTATTTGTAAACATAGGTAAAAGGATGGTCTAAGAACAAAAACTTAAAATTATGTACCACTATGCTTTGCCATTAAGGCATACAAATATTTTATTAAATATTTTTTTTATAGTGATGGCCAGACATCGTCAAATTTGTATCATTTTCGGTGCAACATGTTGCTATCGGAATAGGTATGGACAATATCAACCGAAATTCTTAATTAAGGTTAACAAAGCTAATTTAGCATTAGCTACGATTTAAATTGCTTATATCGTTATCTACACCACACGGCACCGAAATTGCTACAAAATCTACTACTTAGGTCTGCTCTGGCCTGATATTGCCACCAATTGCATCTTTCATCTAGCGTTATTCTAGTTACAATACAACCAGGAACCCTAGGTCCTTCATGCTAATCTCAAATATTCGCGTAATCACTAATTTTTTCGAAAGCTGCCATCTGAACTTTAAACCCTAGGAAACTAGACCTTGTCGGGATTAGCCCTCCAGTGGGTCAACATTATTATTAGGTATAATTGGCCTCGGAGGCACCTGATAAAGTCGGCACGCGCCGCCACGTGCCGGTTGGGGCGTCAAGATAAACAACTCCAGTCTCGAGACCGATACTTTCACAACACTTTAAATTCGAGTGGTTAGTTAAAATAGCTACTTTCCTGTATATGCTAGAAGGTTGTAAATTGAATGACAGATTGTATGTAGGCGGATATCAAGAATAATTTGAAGTGTAGCCTGTTATTGTGGGCATGGGACTTTCATAAAGGTTTTCGATGGCAAGATAAGATGTATCGGCGTCAAGTCAAGGCGTTTTATCGCCGATTGCATACAATTCGATTCAGTCCTCGTCTCGCCTCGGTGGTGGAAAGGCAGATTAATTGCTACAATCCACCAGACAGGAGCGCGGATGTTTTCTTGTATATTTGACACTTCGCATAATTGACAGCTAGAAGTACCTAATAGGTATATAAGGCCTGAATCACACTGGAGTTGCCTGCGGTGACGGTCAACAGTCAATTTGAAAGCTAATGACAAATCTGTTAAAGGCTTAAACCTGCATCACACTGGCGCGGCCTGGCCGCGGCGGACAATAGTAAACTGTCCGCCACCGCAGGCCGCGCCAGTGTGTGGAAGGCCTTATGCCGGTTCCCAATAATCAATCCACGGATAGTTTTCCTTACCAGCAGTTACATTTTGACAGATTACCTGTAGAAAATGTGTCAAAATGTAACTGTTGGTTGGCCTTAAGGACCTATTCTGAACCACCTTATTATTAACTTACATAATGACAAGTTTTCTGCATCAAAAACGATACGCCATATTTTCCGTAATATTCCCAAGCAACCTCTCAGTGAAACCAAACGCAAACATTTCTATTAACACGTAACCCAGAATAATCTAATGCTTCCACATATTACTCCCTCTACAACAAATAAGCAATAATTTATTAGATAAATTTCAATTCACCAATTCAGTTAGCGCCCCAACACTGGCAACATTATCATGGTAATAAAAACTAGCAACCCTGCAACATAAACTCCCACCGTGTTTCCACAGAGTAGAGTTGAATTTCGAATACCACTCGGTTATTTTCGTTGGTTGCTAATCTGTCACAACTTGTCGCGTCCCCCAGGGCTGTGTTGCCAACGCAATTTATGTGTTAACATGATTTATGGGCTGGCAACCCTCGGTGGGTGTTGCTTGGATAAATTGTTATGTATTTCGGTAGTTAGTTTGCGCTGTAGTGGCCCGACCTAGAAAAGCACCTGGGGCAATTCACATGGGGCACAATCTGTTTGATTTGAATTAGAAAGCATTTAGCTTGTTTTACTTTAAGGTTGGCGCTAACTATAGTTGGTAGGTATGTTAAGCTATGGTTCCACCGGTAACGCGAAGATTGACTTGAAATTGCATGTTATTCACCCGCGATGAGCTTGGGATTGGAATAGCTGTCAGTTCGTATAAATAAGCTTTGAGGTATTTGGCAAAACCGTCCCATTCCGGTGACTCTGCCAGCCAGCAGTTCTGCTGCAAGAACGGGGAGACGGTGTCGGGAGGGAGGGTCGAAGAGAATCCCATTCTAAACGACGTTTGAGAATACAACAGACGACAAAAACAAATGACTACCTAGTTTATAACCGATTGAATGAAGTTTCCCGCTCCGCCTCGCCTCACCTCCTCGGTGGATAAACTCCATTGTAGGAATGGATCACCAGATCCAGTCATTCGCCAAGATAAATACCTATGTTAAACGCGTGACATTATAATATGCATCAAGAAATACATTGTCGAAATTCAACATACTATTATTTTCCACAATTTGTTTCATCAATGACTTTGTGATTTGAAGTAGCAAGCAAAAGAGGTTAACATCCAATAAACTTAGGTATAATATAACAATGAATTATTACTTGACACCTTCAATCGTATCTCATTAGCGATAGAGGTGGGCGACATGGTGTAAATTATTGTAATTATAAGGTGTCAAACATTGGGACGTTTACCTTATATTGTTGTTGTCATACTTACCAAATTAACCTAGAGATTGAGAGCAGATGCATTCAATAGCCCAATTATTCGAACCAAAGTGAATTCTAATCTGATGCAAAATCCTAATCAGTTAATTTAAAATATCCTGGCAACTCCCTGATCTAAAACAACAATCCCGGATTAAAAACAAACGACCATCATAGCCCTTTCACAACTGTCAAACTGACATTTGACGGTCCCGCTAAAAAAAGTAATCTATGGCAGGAGCAATAAAGCTCAAAATGGCGGCCGACACGGAGTGCAGCTGTGCAGCTCACATAATTTTTGACGCACCTATCAACGCTCTTATAAGGTTAATATTAAGGTCTAAAGTCGCCAAAATCAGGTGCATTCAAATTTGTAACTTCTATATTTCTTAAATGCACTTAACAACCTTCTTACGGCTTTGTAATTAGAGTCTAATTTTGCTCGATTCGCGTGATATAGTGTTGTAAGAATACCCCTTGAAAATATTTTACACATCATTAGCAGATAGGGAGGGTCGGTCAAACACCGTGAAAAACGGGAGATAATGTGTTTGCCGATGCTAATAGGTGGTGATGGCGCGTGCTGTGGATTTTTGGAGTTAATGGTCATGACTTTGGATGTTTTTTTGGTTGGTTGGTACTTATAATTCTATTTAGACAATGGACGTTTGTTTATTTGTTCCTTGGAAACATCGGTCAAGTGAACTTAAATGAGACTAGCTTTCTAATGGCTAGGCCAATGCAATTGATAGGTACTGCATTTTCAGTCTAACAGAAAAGAGTTCATTTTGGTCTTGATTTTATAAAAAAATACTACATTTTAAGGCGCCGTAGGTTCATGGTCTTCTCTCCCTCTCACTGAGCATAAGCATGAGCGAGATAGAAGTGCGTGCTCGGAAGCGCGGATATCATGTTTTTAATTTTAATTTTTTAGTAGTTTATAACAATAAAAAGTAATCACTGATGATATTGCCGATTTTTAGAAGCGATTTTTTTATTTTTAGCTTTTGTGCATAATTTGTTACGAATGTTTTAAGTGTATTTTAGACCCTTTTAGACTTATTTTTTTTTCTTGATTTTTTTCTATCGAGCGAAAATAGGTTAATCATGTTTCGAATCACTGATCTCCCTGCAGAAAAACCTCAAGATTACTATTCGTATTTTTTTGAAACCATATTATTATAAACAGGCGCATTATATTGTTTCAAAAACTCTGTTCGCTTAACTTCGCTGAACCTACGGCGCCTTAATACAACGACGGTGGCAAACAAGCGTACGGCCCACCTGATGGTAAGCGGACACCGCAGCCTATAGACGCCTGCAACTCCAAAGGAGTAACATGGGCGTTGCCAACCCTTGATATGTTTGAGGATTAGCCGTGTTGACAGCTGAAGGAACAAATTCCCTCGCTCTCAACACAACGCATCCTCGTAAAAAAATACAATATTTCATGTTCCTCGTCCGTTCCGAATTTAAAATACCTATTCGAGGTACAAAACCCGTGAAACAGTCCCTCGCCTCCAAACCCCGAACCGAACGCGCATCGAAAAATCGTTACAAGAGTCGATGCCGGATTAAAATCGAAATAATACGGCCGAAACTCCGAACCGTCCATTCAAACGACGTCCAAACAAACATTTCATACGAAACTGTCACATTACCTAGCCATAGAGAAGTGAAAATAAATAGAGTGACATCTGTCCCGCTCGCGCGCTGATTCTGACGTGGGTCGGACGAGGACGGATGTATTTCAATTGTTGTAGCTCACAATGGGAGCTAATCCTCGTGACATGACGTAGTTTTTTTTTTAGATTTTTATCTCTATGCCCGATGTCTGATAGCTACTTGTTTGCGGCGGGGTTGTCTATGGTGCTAATGGTATATTCGTGTCTCGTTACGATGGCTCGATGGAGACGATAATATGGTCGTGGTTTCACTTCGCATCGAATTTCTCCAGCTTGTTTGGTTATTGGGAGATTGACTGATAGGCTAATTTTAAAATGGTACTGTCACATGACAAAAAGGCCAAATCGATATCCGGCGCTTACCAGTAGATTGCCTATCAGCCACAGTCTTCTACTGAAAAACATTTTGAACAAAAAACCATGCTTAGGAATAGTTCAGGTCCAATGTTGCTCCTTGTGAAACCACCAAAGTTCTACTAATACGACTTGTGACTTCAATTTGAAGTCAGAGACTCTAGGGTAGAATTCCATAATTATTTAAAGTATGATACCGTTAGCGCTTGACGTAAACTTCTCCAAATTATTGGATTTATGAATATTAATAAAACATTGTGATGTTATGCTTAGTTTTACGCTGGCTTTTCTCCAGTCTTTTCCTAAAACATGTTAAGTATAAGTGAAAAGATAAAGTAAGGTCCCATTTGTTTTCTTTGTGTAACCTACATAATTGGAAGCGGCCGAAGTTCTCCATTTCAGCTTGGGCAAACATTCTTCCATATTTCAGAATATTCGGCTGTCCAGCTGTTCCCATCTACAGGTCGCATATCTAAACCGATTCTCGTGAAATATAGTGAGCAGGTTCGTTAATTATAAACTGTATTCAGCAAATAAACGATTTGTATATAATAGATTCCTTTAGTCGATTCAGTAACCAAACATATTTAAAAAAACAGGCTCTCGAGTGCTACAGCCCACAAAGCCACTATTAATTAGTATTTTCTAGCTATGGTTTTATCCTATAACCGTCAGCGTGACGCAAGAATAGTTCAGGGTCCAGATTACACCACCAAAATGTTAGACCGATTCCATTTTGGTCTGGTTCGTTTACAAAAAATAGCAAGTCATTGAACGCACATAGCAATTAATTTACCAATTAACCAAACACGGAACCGGTGTCGATAAACAAACCCACGCGCCAGAGTTATGCAAATCGTGGTCGATTTCACGCTCAATAGACCTCGAGGTGTAGGCAGAATTGAAATGGTAATCCTGACAGTTGCTTAAAAAGGTTACAAAGACGTAATTTCGCACGTGGACTTGGATTAGGAGTAGCGCCATTTAATGCGATTTAATGGTAATGACCAAATTCTTGGCCAGTATAGTTAGGTATAGCCTGATTAGTCGGTAGTTAGCCGTACAAACTGAAGAAGTGACAAAAGTTCCCTTGTAACACACAAATTAACCATAGAATTTACTGCGATCAACTAATTAGTATACATACATACATACATACATTCACGCCTTTATTCCCAAAAGGGATAGGCAGAGCACATGAAACGTATCTTCCAGCGCCACTTTTAGCATAAATGTGGGTATAAAAGATCGACAAATGTGATATTGAAGTGATAGGTTGCTAGCCCATCGCCCACAACACACTTCAACCCTGGTCCCTTAGTCGACTTTTACGACACCCACGGGAAGAAAGGGGGTGGTGAAATTCTAACCCGACACCACACTAATTAGTATACCTATATAGTATTATACTTTTTGTTTGGTTCTCGTTACGTTCCTACTCTATTTATGTCATGACCTATATAAACGGAAACATGACGCAAATCTCAACTTAGTACATTAATCATCATCATACTTTTAACTCTTAGGCATTCATTGGTATTCCCTAGAAACATCCGCAAGTTACTGTATGTCTGTTCCCTCACCTCTTCACGCTAAAACTGCTGTACCGATTAAGATGACATTTGGCATGAAGATATTTTGAACCCCGGGGAAGGACATAGGACAGTTTCTACTTCGGAAATCACCCCCAATGGGGTGAAATGGTGCGGCGAAAGTTTGTATGGAGCTATGATATAAAAAAGATCCACGCGGTCGCGTGGAGAAGCTAGTATAGACAATATTTCAAAGTAGGTCCCTCTATGTTATACGGTTACTCACTAAAACTACCAAAATAACTCGTTTAATAATAAGCCCCAAGTTCACGGTAAGTAGGACATCAGCTACCGAACCGATGACGTGCGAAAATGATCATAAAATAATCATAACTTATTTGATCTTTGACTCTGTTAGGTAACCGAGATGAAATATTTCGTCGACGACTATAATGATAGGACGTTCACCTTACCAGTTTTAGGAATTCTATTAAAATGATTGATTGTGGTTGGTGCTAAATACCTACCTGTACTATGTTACCGTCACTTTCGTTCTTTACTTATTACTATAATTTTACGGTGCAAAAGTATCTATGAAGCGTAAAGATATGCATGCTTCCCAGCGATAGAATGACTGTTATAAATTTTTGATCTATTTAAATTGCCTATGTTTAACCCATTATTTAGTTACCTTCAAATCACTCGAGTTTCTTTGTTATGTCATAAAGTATGTAAATCAAAGTCACGGCGTCTCTGATACCTAATGATACAAGAAAAACGTTTAGTAACCTACAAAAGTATATAATCTCACAAAAAAACTTGTTACACGTGGAATTCATACTTAAGGCCTGAATCACGCACAGGCGTGGCCTGCGGTGGCGGTCAATAGTAAATTTGACAGCTAATGACAAGTTTACTATTGCCCGCCGCGGCCAGGCCGCGCCAGTGTGTTTCAGGCTTTATAAAAGATATTTTCTTGTCTATGAAATACTACTTTTTAATTTCATATCGTTCGACAAAGACCTGCTTATAAATAAAACGCACGGGTCAAACAAGTAATTAATAAAATAACTACTACTTAATCATAATTAATGATTTCCAATTGACTACATTCAGCTATAAATAACCAGTCTGCGGCGAATAACATTAATTTCGTCGCGTTCACTAAATATGCATGTTTGTGTGAATTCGGATTCCCCACAAGATTGTCGTGAAGGCAATAAAACTGACCAAATACCTCATCCTCTACTGTGTTACGAATTTGTAATTTAGTTTTTAGATTTATAACTTATTTCATGTTGCATGCGATTAGCGTAGTTTCCTTTACATTCTAAATCGAACTACCGTAATTCCATTTTTACGATTTGAACATTTAATCACTCGGAATATTATCTCTGACCAGTTTTCTATCTCTTCTTTCAGAATTTATGGCAATGGCAACACCCAACTAACTAGTTATTACAAACTGCTTCAGTGTAGGTATAAATGACATTCATTTGGTAGCACTTTCATTTCTTTTGCAAGTACTTTCATAGTAACTCTCAACGCAATCGCTCGTGCCTCGTCTAAATCCAAACCACCATATTACAATAGCTGCGAAAGCTCTAATGATAATGGCAGAAGGTTGACTATTGCTCGATCCGTGTCCCTTGGTTTTTGTATAGGTACGTTTCATAAATCTCCGACCTACTCTTACAAAAATGTCTTTCAATTCAACTTTGGAATTTATCCGTCATTATTCACAGTACAAAACAAGACGAAAGCGGGCCATATGTTAATACTTGTAATCCTACCCACAATTAAAATCAACTATACCATCATATTTCAAACCCAAATTACATCTAAACTTCGAAAAAAATCGACATCTCTATAACTAGAAACTTAAGTGTTTCAGACAGTTGAAAAGATTAATATTTGTCTATGCACGTTGTCGAATGAATGGTCAAAGACAGACTGCTTGTCTCTGACTTTTGTGTGCCATAGAGAAACATAGACTAATTCTTTTTCGTTTTCAGTTAAGGAATGTTATTGTTTGTGAAGATTACACGTTAACAAGTACTCAATAGTTTTGGTAGCTTGTATGTTTAGCTTGATAAATTGCCTTTACTATAAAAAGAGAAAGGCAGCGAGAGATATTGTAAGCTCTATGGTTGACTGCAGCTCATGAGAGAAAGGATTCGATTATTGTTAACACGATTACTGTAAAATAATGTCTGCAAAAAATTACCCTGCTTACCATCATATCAGCCGAAAGACGTCCATAGCAGGCCTCTCCCAAAGAGTGCCAAAGTGATCCAGCGCGTAAAGTTTGGGATTGGGATATTAAAAGCAGTTATCATGAACCGATTGAGCTGAAATTTTGCATTATCGTTCGGTAACAACGCAATAGGATTGTACCACCGTACTGATCTGATGATGGAGACGTAAGGTGGCCAATGGCCATAGCTACCCTAAACTAAACGGTACAAAAGGCATCAGAAGCTTGTCCCAAAAAAAAATTGTCGGTTACTTATTTTAAACCTTGTATTTTATTCCCCAGGCGTGAATCCGCGCAAGCAACGCCGGGAGCGAACGACCTTCACTCGTGCGCAGCTAGACGTGCTAGAATCGCTTTTCGGCAAGACGAGGTATCCAGACATCTTCATGCGGGAGGAGGTGGCGCTGAAGATCAACCTACCCGAGTCTAGAGTCCAGGTAACTATACTTTAAATCCATAAGCTCCTGAAGACATACCACAGACTAGCACAACTGACGCCGTGACGCGAGACGAGACGAGAAAATATACCCTCCTCTTCCTAATTGGTACATTGCGAGTGAGACAGAATTCGCTGAGTCGCAAGCGACGCGACTTAGTAACAAGTACACTTACCGGGCTAGGACATGGAATGCTAACAAAATGTTTCATGCAAGAGATGCTTAAAATCACCTGCAAGCAAAACCTTCAAAATTACTAGCTCTTAAAGCTAAACCCCCACAGTAACGGCGTTGTTGAAAGGTGACATAGGACTCTTCAAACAAAGTAGGAGTTAGATATCAATCGCAAGGGAAGGTTCACTAGTTGGCCATCTGGACTGGAGACACGATGAGATATCATGACGTTTGCACTCAAAATCAAAGTAAGTTCGGGTAATTACTAAGTATGCCATTTATTCGAATAAGTACTCAAGATCGATAAATATATCGAGTAGGAGAAGATAAAGTACTATTAGGTGGCTTAAAGGAAATTAAAATGTATCAAGTTCATGTCTATTTAGAGACACTTCATATAGCTACTTATGGGCAATGAAACAGGATAGCTGTACACTTTGTATCGAGTGGTGTTGATTGCTCGTACGCTAGAACGAAGGTACAATATTTTATTATACCGGAGTCGATTGTGGTTGATTGAGATATAGAACCTTATACCCTTTAGGATACAACCGGGGAAAATGCTAGAAGCCTTTGCCGAAAAGCCGGCAAATGTCCTTGTATCAATTCTTGACAACTTAAAAATAAATCGTATGTCAAAGTAGGAGTTTCCAAAACATAATAAATTCAATTTCTGTATTATAACAAACTATGATGAAAGTTGTGAGCTATCTATTTCCTTTAACTTATACTTTTAAGTAAGATTATCTTTTAAATCTCATCCATCGATAACCAAAAAGCTTTTTACTCAATCATCAAACGGTAGCTTATTTACCCTGATAATTGTAGATAATAACGTTAAAATACCGCGAGTGTGTTTGGCCGTTAAAGCCTGCCTTAAGTAAGGTAACTAGTTATTCTAAAATATCCCTTAACCCTTTCACTTAAGGTCGTTGTTGGTATATTTTGGTATTCTCAATTAACTTAAGATAGGCGGTAGATAAAAAGTATAATCCCGTATAATGGGAAACCACCCATAAGGTGCGGTAACCGGATTGGAGGCTTTACATGCTGGAATAGACACGAACTTCTTTGCATCGGGACAGTGTTTTATCGGAGAACTTACTTTTTAATACTATACGGCTCTGTATGGCAGTTTGCACACCATTCACATGACAGACGTAATATTGACGTCACACACGGTGAAAACCACGTTTATACTCGTAAATATTTATTAATATATATAAGTATGTTTATCGTCATCTAGTACCCATAGTACAAGCTTTGCTTAGTTTGGGACTAGGTCGATTTGTGCAAGATTGTCCCCTAATATTTATATGTATACGTTTCGCGATTTTCTTTCGAAAAAAAACAGAGAACAACTTTATTAGGTACGTTCCTCAGGTACTTAACATAATTACCGAAATGGTTTTCGATTTAGGCGTCATTACATATTTTGAAACGCAGATGCTGTCCTCGATTCTCCGAGTGAAAAATCTGTATAGCCGACAAAAGCGAGTTCTCAATTTAAATTGGTCAAATCAGACTACAAAAATAAAACGCGAAGCTTTTCAGTTCAGCCCACATAACAAACAAAATGGCCGCTGACAGCTCCCGTTAGCGGAGACAAGATGATAGAAGATCTAATCGGGAATATAATTGGGCAAACATGAGTTTAATTATCATTATAACGATCTTGTTAGTCATAGTGTTTTTTTGTTGTTCTCCATTTTAAAATTAATAAGCCTCAGTAAAATTAGTATTAGTAAGTGCCTAAAGTTCATGAAAATGTGGGTAATTTTTTTTTTTTTAAATTGCATGGCATACTTTATTTCGCCTTTAAAGCCTAAAGGTAAAATATTGATAAGGTCCTAGTCAAAGTAAATTAAGTAGGTAAATATATCATTGATTTTAAATGAGACTCGCTAAAATATTCTAACATTTCTTTCAAGTAACCTACTTTCAAGCAAGTTATCTTCTTTTTTGAATATGTATATTGCTTCTATAACGATAGTTAGGTATTACACATGATTAAAATGTACATAAAATACGCAAACTGATCTTTTATCTCTCCTATTCCACCTAGTGACGCCATTGTCATGTGGTCATGTTCATTGTTCATTGTCAAAATAATCGATAAGTAACCTACAAGACACAGGACACGTCTTTTTTTACAACTAAGGTGAATATAGGCTTTTATTCCAGATAGGTATAAATGTTGCGGACTGTACCACGAAAATTCAGTTCAATAAAAATATCCCTTGAAAACTCATTTACGCTGCCACAAATTCCGTTATTGTCGTCTCTCTTTATTCCTAATATCCCTCCAATCAAAACCAAAACTACCAAAAAACCCGAATCACGCCAAAGATCGTTTCCATCCGTGCCTCACCTCGGCCCGCGGGGATTAGTGCCCCAAACTTGTACCCATTGTGTGCGCAGTTGTACCCCATTGTACCCCATTGTGCCCGGCTCAGCTGAATGACTAATGAAGTAATTTTTACGAAAAGAGCAAATGAATGAAAGTTTTATATGAATTGGGACGGAAGGATTATAATTTAACCAATAGCGTGGACGGTAGGAAAACTTATTGAATTAGCGAGCGAAGCAAACGAAGTTCACAGTTTCAGCTTTGGCATATATGCTTTTGTATGTATGCCTCTACCTATCCAAAGAGCGTCTGGCAAGTAGGCCTTTAGGCGCCTGCTTAAGGGCTATTTGTTGAAGCTCCAAAGATCCTAACCTAACCCATCCAGCACTTTATTCAATTTTTCTTTCTATTTTTTTTAAACATCCCAACCGTTTAGCGTTTTTCAATTTGTGTCCCTCATTCCATGCGTGCTTGTCTTACATATTTAACAAATGTATTATATTTATTATTTACTTATTATGTGTAGGTATATACGATTGTATAAGTAGTATATTGTGTTGCATTCCGTGGGTCACGTACGGTGCTGTCTGAAAATCAGCGCTGAAGGTGTCTGTCTGACACCTCGGCATAATGCTGAGACAGCGACCGATTCACTGCCGCGAAGACACACACATTATGTGTCAATTATATTGTATTTTTGTCTCTGTGTTTTTTGTGTAGTGAATAAATCTGTCTTTCTTTCTTTTTATTTCTGTCCGAATGTCCGGCTGCTCTTATCGCCGCGTTTCTCAAACGATTCTCGTGGAATTTGTGAGCACGTTCGATAATTCTTTTTTGGTAGATTCTTTAATATTGCTTTAAGACAGACTCGCGAGAGTCGCGAGGTCTAGCTTACAGAACCACCAGTTTATGGAATGTATTAAAACTTAACATTTTTGTAATCGTCATAACCTTGAACATGGACACATCTAGAGCGGTAATAAAGTGTAGTCGATCTCCTGTATTTGACACTCGAGGGCGATATATAAAATCTTCCCTTGGTGTTAAAAATTTACGGCTTCCCTAGACGTAGAAGTGAGATATACTATCCGCGACCGGTAATTCCTATTTATGAATAATAAAAATTATAATCTGAATGTGGAAAACATGTCTTTATAGTTTAGTTTATAATTTAAAGTTTCTAGTATTAATTAGCAATAAAGTCGCGATATGGAAAAAAACTGAAATTGCCTCTCAAGTATGACATTGTTTTATCGCATTATCCTCGAATGGTATTCATAAGTTAACTCCAGTGCCAGCTTTATAAAGTAAACGCCATTTTTCTGCAAAAACAGTCGCAATTGCACATGTCTCCTGATTGAATCTCTCACTACGCTCCCGATTCTTTAAGAACTTGCATAAGTTAAAGAGTAAACCAATTAGTGTGATCTAACCCTCCCGGTAGCACGTATCAATTACGTACCCGTGTTTGCTCGGCGATTTGCGAGTGATTCATGAGTTATGAGGCGAGAAGTGTGGGGTTGGTAATATCAATAACATAAGTATAGTGGTGGAAAATATATGTCTAGAGAATTTCTTTCGACAATATCGCAATATTCCAAGCCAATATCAACTGCTAGAAACTATTTGTCCTTTCACAACAATGTTATGGTTCGATAATTTTGAACACTTCGTTTGCCTGACTATAAAATAAAATAAATATTGGAACAACACAAATCTATCTATATTTAATAGATAGATATAAATACTGAGATACCTAGAAAACATCCAAGACTCAGAAACAAACATTCATGCTTATCGCGCAAATATTTGCCCTTACCGGGATGCGAACCCGGGACGTTACGTAACGGTCGACGTCAAAATACTTAATAGCTACCTATTTTACTTAAAAAAAACGAAATGTCATATTTATAAAAATAAACACCACACACCTCCGATCCAGATCCGAAACGCCTAACATATTATTTTTTGTCTCAAACGGAACCTAGAAAAAAAAAAGTATATTCAAACTTGACTCAATCGATCTTATTATGCATCGGTCTTTCTTATTGTTTAAAGCAGTTTTTTTTATCAAAGCAATTTTTAACACAATCTCTTTGTCACCAGGTCTGGTTCAAGAACCGAAGAGCAAAATGCCGGCAGCAGTTGCAGCAGCAAACCAACACGCAGGTCTCCAGCAAATCATCCAGCTCCAAAACCTCCATATCCTCCAGCATCAAATCCTCCAACACCACATCCTCCAAAATCAGCACCTCCAAATCCTTAACCAGTTCCGGCAACAGTCTGACCACGAACACTTCAAGCATCACTACGTCATCCCCTAACCTCCCCATAACTCCAACGACGTCTGTAAGTCCACCAATCAACGTCATATGTAAGAAAGAGTCGGCCCCTAACTACGACTCATCTCCTCTAAACAAGAATAATTCGCTATCGTCCATAAGCCACCACTATTCAAACGAAGCTTTAAGGTTAAGCGGAAAAGAGTCAGACTCAAACGTCCACGGGTACGGCGTCACTCCTAAACAGGAGTTGTACAGCAGCCCTAAAAGACAGGACTATTCGGGGAAGGTCGACTATTCCGAGAAGTCTTTCGGCAGTAGCTTGGTTAAGGAACAGTACAGCTCAAGGTTGACTGGGAACCTGACGCCTTTGGGTTCTAACTCCTCGATAATGACCACTCCCTCGCCTCCCATCACTCCTCAGAGCCTCAACGGACCAGGGAACGTGTACCACCCGGACAGCTATAATAGCTTCCATTGGCCGGGCAGTTCAGACTACATAAGAAGTTATTCTACGTCACACCATCATCAGGGTTACGGCCAAAGCGCTTATAATTCACCGTATTATCCCAGTCAGGTAAGAAACATGATTAAATCTTTTTACAAGCTTCATTAACCTGCCCTCGTTTATTAGTATTTTTGGGTCAAATCATGCACTGAATTTTAAAGCAGTAATCATCAACCGATTAAGCTGAAATTTTGGATACTAAGGTAAGTTCCCCTAGCTGGTCTGATGATGGGGAAGAAGGAAAAACCTCCTAATCTACACAAGATAAATTACTGTTTGTGCTAATTTAAACCCTCTCAAACTAGTAGTTAGGTGCAAAACAGTGCAGACAAGAACAAATCTTGTACCAAAATCAAAGTGCAAGAATAACAAACAACAAAATAACGTGACCAGTTTAGGTGAAATATTGTCAAACCGGTGTGAAAGAACATTGAAGACGAATAGCTTCTTTAGAGCGTATTTACACACGAGTGTATTAACGAAGCGATTAAAACCCGACAAGATAAAAATAACATTGCTAATAAAATACAAGATAAAAACCGAAATACCTAAAAACAATGTCATATCAAGTATACCGTAGGGAAATGTCACGTACGTAATGGAGGTAGCTGTTGTTATTATGATAAAGCGGCTTAATTTATACATTATTACGCATAAAAATTGTCTTACTGGTCACTTTTTATGTATAGTTATATGGGGTAAATGTCCCAATGCTCGAACCTGTCCCAATAGTTAACAGCTTAATTAATTCATAGCAATAAATGTGACAAACAGGGTTTCAATTATATTGGACTTAAAAGGGGGGGGGGGGGGGGGGCGTATTTTTGGTGACATAAGTTGGGACATTTACCTTAGGTACTTCATTTTCGATTTACTCGCAGAAACAAAATTATTCGTCTTATTTTGTCGCACAAGAAAAAATCTTGTTAACATCAGTAATAAATAAAGATTGCTTTCATCTGCTACTGGTTTTTGCATGCAGTATTTATAAAAGAACAGGTTTAAAACATCGTTTAGATATACTTTGCATAGTAAATGATTCGTCGCTTTAAATGATTTAGTATTCGTCTAAAAATCAATAAAACTAGTGAATAGTGAAAAGTATTCCAGTTAAAATTATAGAACAGAACGAAAGAATGCTTTGGTGTAACCGTAGACTGACCAAACGGTTTAGATTATTTTGACCAAAAAGGAGATGGCGGGACGATTAGGACGCGGCCAGCTTGGGTAGGCTAGCATGCCAGCATTTCCTCGACACGGCCGAGTCAAGGAAAACGGGGGAAGCCCTTGTCCAACAGCGGGAACCCTAAACAGGCTGGTAAAAAAAAACTTGATGTCATCGGCCGATTGACAGATACTTGCTTGTTCACTTTGTATAAGCCATCAATTAAAAGCCAAAAACGGTTCGAGCATTCCGGCACTTAGGTACACGGTTGCTGGCTTATTCACTCTCTTGATATAAACCTCTGATGGGGTACCTATACAGATTATGTGATTTTATCCCAATTTGTCAGTACAACATGTCGAAGTCATAATTGGGCGTGGCGTACAGATGTAACAATCCGACCACATGCGCATGCAATTTCTCAGTACAACTCGTTTGACAGTTGGATCAGCAGCGCAACATGCCTCCAGACGTTAGCAATTAGTCAGCTTCTGATAAGTTGGGGCTGACAAATCATGACATGTATAGACCCCATAAAACTAAGGACCTCTAAGGTCTGTTCAACATCGTTGTTATATTATCTTTGATGAGCACCATTCAATTTTGCTTCCATTGTAATTGGATATAGTAATATCTTGTTATTCCAATAATCGCTATGTATAACAATCAACAAGCGAAACGTTTAATAATAACGCCATTATAATGTATTTTTTTATCCACAGATGGAATATTTCAACGGTTCATCGGTGAACCAGTCGCACGGCAGCCACCACGGCCACAACCTGACCACCAACGGCAACCAGCTCTACAACCAGGTGTCCTTCGGCAACCCCTCGCCCCCCGCCGCCTGGCCCTCCCACCACAACATCCTCTCCTCGGGCCCCGAGTCCCCTGAGAACCAGTCCCAGAACTCCCCCCACCTGAGCATGCTGCAAGCCTCGCAGATCACCAACTTCTCCAACACTGGGAACAGTTACTTCGCGCCAGAGAAGTACGGGATTAACATGGTTTAGAGTATCTAGTCTCTCTTAGGTTTATTCTGTAAATAGAGTGTTACTTGCAAGCCACTCCGACCGCCGGGCAGACGAGCATGCTTCCGGAATCTTCGTTGTTTTTGCCGCTGACGGACTAGTATTTTCACCAACTTTCAAATGCTTCGCAACATTAGTGAGCGTGTTCTAAATTATTACTTTTAACTGAATGTTGAGGAGGATTTCATAGGCGTTGAGGATACGTTTATAGGACATATCAATTGTTAACAAAAATAACGGTTTTGGTAACTTGGGACGGAGCAGCGCGTCTACCCGGCGGAATTGAGACGAAGTTTCTTTGGTAAATTAAAGTTTCGAGCGAGGGAGGGATTACGTTTTGCGCCAACTTCAATATTTTCACATTAATCAACTTAAAACGACAACTTTCGCGACACTTTTTCTTAACTTAACGAGATACTTTATTCATATAACGGACACTGTTAATTTTCTTAAAAGTATCACGAAATTTGGGACTTTAGAAACATCTTTCTTAACAGCGATAATCTCGACTCTTGCTCGAATAGTAATTTACTAATCAATTTAAATGCTGAACTAAAAACCAAATAACGAGAATCAACGAAAAACCATGGTTTTCAAGGCCTAATTGACATGAGAATCGAAATTTGCCATATTGTTGTTTTACCCACTAACTTTAGTTTTAATGTATATAGATTTCATTTTCATATACTTGCCTCTCCTATGTAAAAAAACCTGAGTCATATCACTTATTATATTTAAACAAATAGGCTATGTTTAGTAAAAAACTCGCTAAATAAAATAAATATAGTTTTAATCCTGTACATAAGTTAAGAGTTTTATTTTTAAAGACAATTTGTAAATGTGTGTGCTACGATTGTATATGTGACATAAAGTTTAGAATAAATTTAAGATTTATTTTTATGACCAGTGGACAACTTGTGATTGTCAAACACAGAAATACTCCTAAATTAATAACTTTGTGAAATTGTGATCATTGGAACTATATGTTCTCACTTTTATGTCAAAGTTATCATACCTAAATGCAATTTCAATACTATTTACATGGTTAAAAAACGAGTTACTAGGTAATTTAACCGTTTTAGTTCTAGGAAAGCATTCGATGGTTTTAAACGTCATTAACAAAACCAGAAACTATGAGTATTTGAATTGTTAAACATCACACCAAAAATATAAACAACATTCCTTATTTGTATGTTATTTAATTTAAACTTAAATCACTATCCAGTGATTCGATTCGCATTTAATATGAAATTAATCACACTGAGATTATTAGTTGATGAAATGTTAATTGAAATTAATTTCAAATTTGTAGTTATAATGTAATGAATTGTAATTTATATAGTCGGTATAAGCTTGGACAGCTAAGTTAGATAACAGTACGAGTCAGTGTATTTTTTTTTAAGTTAAGTTGTATGAATTAAATAGCTATTGAAATATTGAATCCGAATATATGCATATAAAAATACAATTCACTTGTTTTATTTGAAAGTGTACTTACCTAGCGACAGAGCTCTGTTCGGGTAAAAATACGGAAAACAATTTTATCTACGCACATATCATTAGTGCTCTAAAATGCGTTCAGAAACCGTAGGAAATGACCAGCATTACTACAACCGATTTTACTATGAGAACTTTCTTGTCTGTGGTAGTTGATAAAATCTGTACTGTAATGTCATTACAGTACAGATTTATGAGTTTAAATTTGGAACATCTGTCAAAACTCAAGTGGGTCTCCATTATAGTATCCATAGATATTCAAACAGTTATCGATACGAAACGTCAATTCAGTACGTTTTTTAATACAAACCGCATGACATTTGATCTCGAGTGATATGAGTATAGGGACTTCATTCGTTTGTCTATGATTTAAAAAAAAACCATTCGCCATGACGGATGATCCCATTGCCGCCATTGCTGTTGTCATTTTATTGTTGGTTTTTTGCTGTTACTTACTACTACTTATGATATGTGTGTAGATAAAGTAGTGTATGCAACTGTACATAATTAGGCCTTAAAACACTCGTGTGATCCTATTACGAAACTCGCTAACGCTCGTTTCATAAAACCACACTCGTATTTTAACTCGTACTATTTCACAGTATGAGACCTAGCTAGATCGATTTCTCGGCCTTTTTTCGAGTATTTCACAGTTAAAACCGGGACCTTACCATACCGGTATTAATTTCATACATAAATACCGGTAAGGTAATACGAGTGCTCGACGCTGGACTAGTATATGGTATGGACATTCTGTGTCAAAGCATTAGGGGTCAAATTCGAACTAAGAGGATTTTTCTTCATTCGAATTTAAGCCACTTTGACACAGTGTGTCCATACTAGTACATCGTCAAGCACTCGGACGTTTACCTTACTTTAATTAAATTTCGGTATCTCGCTTAGTCTGACGATAAGATGTAAAACCGATTTACTAAAAATAAAATAATACAAATTCTTTACAAATATAAAACCACTATTTATCACAATAGTTGGCGAGATTGCGCGGTTAATCGTTCCTTAAGTTTCTTATAATACCTACGTGTAACCAATTGCTATTCTTGACAACAATTTTATTCCTTATCTACACTTATTCATCCATTAATTCAATCGATATTTCGTTATTATGGCTACCTTCGTGATTCATCATCAGGAAATCTACGCTCCTCTTTCTATTTTCTTTGGCCCAAGCTGAAGAATAAAACTTCGTTCGCTTCGCTCGCTGGTTCAATTATACATACATAGGTAGTCTGAGTATCTGTTGGCCCATCACATTTGCGTCCCAATGTCATTTCATTAAATTCACGCTCTTTCTAACACATCTACTCGTTGCCGAAGCGAGTGCGCGAAACACATTGAAATACGGGATGTGAAGCGACGAACAAAAACAGGCCTCTACAATGGCAGATCATCGAAGCGTACTGTTTCATTGGGGTGTCGTGACAATAGCTCTGACTACCCCCTCTTGAATAGCCGTGGAACGAATAAATTAATAATAGTCTGCGGCTCGTTTCACGACTACAAGTTACTATTTTACAAGTCTATAGGGTGAGTATCCACCAATAGCAACGCTAGCGTCAAATAAGCGACGGTGGCCCAGTGGTTCAGTCATGCGGCTGTCAACTGAGTCGGCAGACGTGGGTTCGAATCCTGGCTCGTACCAATGAGCTTTTCGGAACTGTACGGGACATTTACCGATGGCTTTTCGGTGAAGGAAAACATCGTGAGGAAACCGGTCTAATCCCAATAAGGCCTAGTTTTCCCTCTGGGTTGGAAGGTCAGATGGCAGTCGCTTTCGTAAAGAGTAATCGTTATCTCAAAGTATCACGTGACAAACTAATTTCTCAAATTCTAGTTTATACAAGTTTATTCCAGGAAAGGGGGAATTTCGCGCTAATGGAAAGCCAATGTATGAAAGTGTGTTTCATAATTTCCTTAAATATTACAACGTTTGCCTGCGAATGTGAAAAAACGTTTTGTATGGTCGTCGTTCCCCCTTTTTCAAATCTTTCTATAGCTTTTTATACTACTATTCCTAAAATTATGAACAGGAAAAGTCTGTAAGATTGTATTGTAAGTTCATAAGTTGGCAGGTTTTGGGTAATCACCAGAACCTTAACCGATTTCAAAAATTATTTAACCTGCGTGTAGAATGGACTTTCTGGATGGCTATAGGCTATATTTAATCCCGCGGACGTGCTTGTGTTATCTGCAATACGCCGGCGAAGCCACACGTATAGTACATAAGTAGGTATTATATAGAGGAATTTAAAAGTCTGTGAAATTGCAAGTTTATATGTAGTAGGGGGTAATCTCCGCAACCACTAATCCTATTTCGAAATCCTCTCATCTGCGTATAGATTAGATTAGATTATTTACTTCATGATAAGAAATGATTATGCATTACAGATTTGCATACATGTCAAAATTTTTTTTTTATCAAGATCGTCAAAAACATAGAAAAATTGAGATATATTATTAAGACAATGCCAACAAATGTAAGAACACACACACACACATGGAGATAGAAAAAACCAAATCAAAAGCAAAAGATCACAAATATATCAACCTGTAGGCATCGTTATTCTTCACAATATTTAATATTTAGTGCATCAGAAAATAGGTGACACGATACATTTAATGTGAAATCATATTCATGCTTTAAATAGGTATTAATAATAATTTAACATGTCAAGTCAAGACTCATATACTCTTTGATTGACTTATAGAAAGGACTTTCTAGATCGTTGTAGGCTATTCTACACCAACTGCGTTCTCTGCAAAACGAATAAAGCCACGCGAGCATCTAGTATTAGTATAGATTATGGCACTCCGGTCATTCGATTATTATTAGTACTCCCTATAGATTAGTTGACACCAGACACCAGCAGGGTTCGATGACAGAAGCCCCGCGGAAGTCGGTCGAATGTAATGTCAGTCAATTCCAGTTTATGTTTAACTAGGTAGGGATACGCTGGAAAACCCACGGGACACAAAGAAAATTCAGTCTGTAGGTGCACAGATGACCGTGCAGAGCCTAATTTAGAGTTCTGACCGCCCTAGGCTAACTATGAAATGTAAGTACCTAAGGCTCAGCTCAGTGCCGCGCCCCACGCCGCCCTCTTGCTTGGTCCTTGCGCCCTAGGCCCTAGCCTATGGGTAAACCTCCCCCCTACTCTGTAACTTGTTTTAAGCTCACCTCAACGCTCACCCACAAATATATCTTAACACCGCGATGCGTAGTAACTAAGCGTCGGTAGAGGTCTACAGGTGACCGGCGGGGTGAGCCGTATTAGCGCTTAGCGAATAACAGCCCTGGGCAAGGAAAAAGGAGCCGTGGAAGATCACTAACTCGTTGGAGCGACGCGGTAAAGGAAATTTGCAGAAGTCTATCCGGATGGCCGAAAACCGAGATTGGAGAGCATTAGTGCGGAAAGCAACGATCTCATGTAGTCCCGACCCTCCGTCATGAGGATGCGACGAAGAGGAGAGAATGATGAAATAATTTTTGAAATCGGTTATTGGTTCCGAAGATTGCAATACAAATACAATACAAATACTCTTTATTGCACATCTCAAAACATGAATCAAATAAACATAATAACTTATTAAAAAATAGATGTTGACAACAGGCGGTCTTATCGCTAAAGAGCGATCTCTTCCAGACAACCTTTAGGTAGCGGAGAAATAGCAACAAAAAATTACATAATAGGTAGGTGGCAAAATTGGAAGTAAACGAACTTCCAACATACACAATTACATCAATAATAAACATACCTACACACATAAAGCATACAATAAACATACATAAATTCCTACATAAATACATATAGTGTTAACCATAGAGACGGATTTAAAAATAATAATAATAAGAAAAATAGTATCTATGAGGAATCATGGCAGATACAGATAGTGCTCCTTAAGGTGAGCTTTGAAAGAAGCGACTGATTTAGCTCGCCTCAAATCCACGGGCAGAGAATTCCAGAGTCGAATGGCTTTGAATGTAAACGAGCAATTCTAGAATTTTGAAGAGGATGACGGAACAGTGAGAAGAAAATTTTGGGATGACCTGGCCGACTTGACGAAACTAAATCGTTCTTTGAGGTAGCGGGGTGTAGCGGGATGAAACAGAACATTATATAGAAGGGTCAGGACATGAGCGTTACGACGATAACGAATAGGTAGCCACTTAAGCTGAGAGCGAAAATAAGAGATTACAAAGTTAGGCAAGTACGCAATTTGAATGGAGTACTCAAACCGCCAATGGACCGGGGTCACTCGCTTAACGTGCCTTCTAAAGCACGAAAGCGTCTTGTTAGTCAACAGGCACAATCAAAAACTTGGACAAACGATGTGGTTGTGTTAGCGCTGCGCCGCTACGTTATGGGCACTGACATGCAAAATCAGCAAACTAGTTATACAGGGGTCCACAAAGGTACAAGTTTATAATACAGGGGCCGTAGACAAGGTTACAATCGACAAGCGCTAACGCAATAGAAAATAATAAAATGTCTGGGAATGACAGATGCAGACGAAACACTTTTCGTTAACATCTTTCATTCCCATACATTTTATTAGTTTTCTATTGGCGTTAGCGCTTGGCGATTGTAACCTTGTCTAGGCCCCCAGGAGTGCGCCTGGGTAAGTAACGTAACATACATTGACAGAGTACTTACAGGCAGTCTGTATTTTATGGTGCATCACTACAAGCTGCATGCATTAATCAAGCCAATACATTTTACTCTAGAGGTACCTAAACTAAACTCGAACTAAACGTAAACTCTCCCAACCTTGTAATCTAACAAACTCTAAGCATTACATTAGTTAAGACTAAAGTTTCTTCGGAAGAGATTTCCAGAAAAATACACCCAGTACCGCCATCATGAAATGAAATACCCATCAATAGGCAAGGGTGCTCATAAATATCTAAACAGGCTATTAACGCCAAGACGTTAAGATGTCAAGACATCTCACATTCGAGAGACTCTACGTGGGATTAACGCTACAAAGCGTAAAAATGCAGCTACGAGCTACGGCCTACGGCGTAGCACACGTAGCGTTCCGTGGCCTCGAATAGTTATCTGATAAGCAAAAACAGGAAAACCCAGAAATATCAACTAAACGTGCAGTACTTTTCCTTCACATCAAACTACGTAAACGCAAAAATACAAACACCGCCGCCATTTTGAAAAAAGATATCTTCTAATTTGTCTCCGGCGAGTTCTTTTAAAATTAGCTGTTTAGACGCCACGGTAAATTGTGCTCTACATAGCTATAGCGGGCGCAAACTTTACTTGTACCGTAGATATTCCCTGGAAAATGTATTTTTATTTTACTCTGGACACCCTGTTTCCTTACGCGCCGGAACATTGACATGGCAATCTCAGCCTTATCCCTTACTGCTAAGGTCGAAAATCTAAGCAACCGTCGAACATCATACGCCATTTTATTTAAACACCCCCGACGGTTACGGTACGCAGTAAAGTTAGCGGCTGTATATAGTAAACTATGTCCGTCTTGCTCGCACTCGTGGGGCGCCGGTATGGTTCCGTCCCGGTCTGTAAGCCGCTTATCTCCTTCCCGCACGCCGCACGCCCCTCCGGCTGCTGTACCGGAGACTATTCTGCAACTTTTGGGTGATATAGTTGTAATAATATTTTGGTGCAATTTTGTGTATTTGAATATAGTGTATATTAATTTTATATCTTTTGATTGCTTAAATGAAGGTAAATGAGTATTAAACAAAGTCATGGATTTCTAAAGTTTTCATTGTGTTTTAATACCCATTCGGCGCTAATGACGACACACATGCGTCAAAGCACTGCGGGAGATTTTCGCTACATGTGGACATTAAGCTGCTACGAGCTACGGCGTAGCGCTTCGAGCGTAGCTTTTTAACAGTGAATGAGTTAAGTTAACATGAATGATAAGGTATTTTACTCATTTGTAGGTACTCTAGCTCAACTATGTAACCTATAGCAGGTCTGATCAAACGTCTAACTCCTTGTATGTGACAATGTTATATTTTAACGGTAAAAATATTCTTGAAAACTCGCAAAAATACTCGGAAACAAGATGGTTCAATTTATTTTCGAAATTTTAATAAATTAATATTTGGGGACAATCTTCCCGAACTAAGCAAAGCTTGTACTATGGGTACTAGACGACGATAATCATACTAAAATAGATAAATAGATACTGAAATACATAGGAAACAACCAGGACTCAGGAACAACTATTCGTGCTCATCACCTAAATATAGGTATGCCCTTACCGGGATTCGAACCCGGGACGTCCAGCTTCGTAGGCAGGCACCTACTAGGCTGCAGAGGTCGTTATATAACTATAGATTTAAATATGGACGCTGTCTGACCATAGAAAATCGGCTGTCAGTCATATAATGTTAAAAATGGTTCTCAATGTACAGGATATTTAAAACCTGTATTTGTGAAACATAACGCATACATTTTGCAACACAGATGAAGGAGCAAAACATTACATTTTTAAATAATTTTCCCATATTTCTATAGTTCATTCACTGCTAAGCTCAGCTCATAGAGCTACGCCGTAGTCCGTAGCAGCTTAACTGTTAATGTGCATATGTAGAAAAAGCGCCCGTAGCTTTATGACGCATGTGTGGTTAATAAAATGTGTCCAAGCGCACTTATTCCTTCACTTAACGTATTTTAATTATTTTAATAGGATACGTTTGTAACAATGTTCAAAACGCCACCGTAAAAAAACACTTTATAACGATATACGAGGAACAACAAAAACGAATCTATAAAATAGTTCCCATCATCCAACCACTTTCAGAATAACCCCGCGCATATACCCAGAGATGTGTCCTATACATTATGTACTATATTCCGGCTATACGTCCATATAGCGTATGCTGGCCCCTGAATTTCAAGCGATATTGCCTGACTTTTGGGTTCCGTGCCTTCGACACGGCTTTACTTACAATAATGTAACCTACGTATTCGTTACAGTATTTCGTAGTGTCTATGGAAAGAAAATAGATTGAGCTATGAAGTCTGTTCCATAGGCGAGGTGAATGGACCAGTGTTCGACACGGGTCCAATAATTGACACATTCTGTTTTTATTTAATCGTATGGTTTAATAGGCTACTATAAATAGACATTAAGAGTACTAAGCCAGTTAGCTGCGTCAGAGGGAAGGTCGAACCGACCGTCGGGTGTCTAATGGACGCCGTCATAGGGTCCTATAAGACGTTAGAGAGTTCTGTTCAAGGTGAATACCAGATTGCGTTGCACGGTTGCCATTTTATTACTTACCGCTGTGGATAAGACATCCGTCACGTTCTGACAAGTGTGCGGGTGCGAGAGTGCAGGATGTCCTATCCACAACGATAAGTGATAAAATAGCGACCGCGCTACGCCTGCAGAGTGTCAAACATTGGTACGTTAATTTAAGTAGAAAATAGGTTTCGATTTTATATTCTACTTGGGCCTAGTTTGTCGGTTTGATCTTGCCTGCGATGCCGGCGGTCCCGAGGTTGAATCCCGGCAGCGGCATTTATTTTCGTGATGAGCACAAATTAAAATTCAAATGTTTTACCATATTTGTTACCATAGAGCCATATATTGTTAGTTACAATTTGCCTTATAAGCTATTGTAATACTACTAGCAGTTACAAATATATCTTCGTTAGTAACATTTTATTTATATGCAGTGTATCGAGTTTCAACACTTTCAACTGGAACAAAACGAATACCAGTGACTAGAGGACCTAATCTTTTTTTTATTCAACAAAAAAGAAATTACATTTTATACCTTCCACATAATTTTTGATTAGACTCGAAATACGTAATTTTAAGTCGCTATCGTTTGTAACGGGAATTGTATTTGCTTGCCTACCTACAGCATGATAGCGTTTATGTCGGCTATAAAGCGTTTGACTCACTTGCACTTACGCATAAATACTTGCTAGTAAGGGACGAATGCTTCATGCCCTTTGTGTAACGGTCATGCTAGCTAGGCAGCCATTTGTTCATCACCCCCGATCCCAATCGCATTTCAATCGGTTTCGCGCTCACTTCCACACGCGTCGAGTTATAATGTGGTAGAACGAGCGCGGAACATATTTTTTAATACAGTTGCTCAAAAAGTGGTACTTTTTGTGGCTGCGTAGCGTACGAGAAGCTCAATTTCTCGAACTAGTGCTTTTTACTTTTTAGTTCCAAACTATACTTTCGAAACGCAGTAATTTTATATTAGATTAAAAAATCTAATAATCCGATGGCGCTGATTCCAATAGTATGTTGTCACTGTCAGTGTCATTTGTAAAGTATGGGTTCGTTCAAAAATAACTTCGAAGCAAGCATATTTTATCGCAATGATATATTAATTTATTATTTTTCGCAATTGTATTAAAAAACGTCGTTTACAACACGTGTGAAATGTCTTTTACCATTCGTACCGAGTCTTGCCACTCGCTTTCAGCTCATGGCAAGATACCTCGGTACTAGTGGTACAAAGACATTCTTTTCACACTAGTTGTAAAATGTACTAGACTGTCATTGTGTCAAAGAGATCAGACGAATTAAGGTTTCGGTAAACTATTTCTCACAACAAATTCCCATCAGCATGTTCTTTCAAATGCCTACTCTATCACTATCCCCAATTTAATATGCATGTAAATTGTACGTAAATCGAAACAGCCTTATCACACAAGTATTAAGTATCCCTTACCACTCTGGTAAACCGCTCCTTCGTTAACACTTAACTGCAAGGCAGTACACAGTCAATATTATCACAGTAGATATTTTGATTCAATATGCCTCATTATTCACTAGATTCTGCTTCAGTACCAGTATGTATATTTTTCACAAATAATCCCTAAAATCGATACCAATGAAAAAATCCGGCCAACTGCGAGTCGGACTCGCGCACGGAGGGTTCCTTACCATTATCTATAAAAAGGCAAAAAAAAAACACGTTTGTTGTATGGGAGCCCCCCTTAAATATTTGTTGCATTTTGTTATTAGTATTTGTTGTTATAGCGGCAACAGAAATACTACTCTAGCTATCGCGGTTCTTGAGATACAGCCTGGTGACAGACAGACGGACGGACAGATAGCGAAGTCTTAGTAATAGGGTCCCGTTTTTACCCTTTGGGTACGGAAATTTGTCAAATACCGCACTTTACAGCAGTTGTGCAATAATCTGACCACAGACTAAAAACTCTAAAAAGTGCAGCCAACCGCGCGGAACTGGCATGTGGCCACTCCAACTCGAGAGCTCAAACATTTGTTCCCTCATTGACATGCGATGCGCGGTTCCCGCCAAATATCTATGGCCCTTTAGTTTTTAATTAGCGGTTGGGATTGGGAGGTGATATTGCCGTTTTATTGAGCTCTGTTTTAATACTGATCACAATGTCTTTGGACGGGGGACAATCGATGTTTCGTGTTTTAATTTCCTTGGATAATTAGTACTTTGTCGAGGTTACTAACTTTAAACGATTATTCTAAATATTATTTGAAATCGTATTTTTTCAACGTAAAGGGCTCTAGAAGATGATTCCGTTCAGATCCCAAAAAGTTACCGGTGTCATCGTTTAGGAATTTAAAACAATAGAAATCAAGAGATTAAAAAAAATGCCTATGCCCAATGACACCTCATATATATGTCAAAATCCATCAAGCCGAAATATAATGTTCTTTGTCCAGTGTCCATACTCAGGTAAGTACATACATTATAATACATATAAAACATCCATGACACAGGAACAAATATTCTTGCTCATCACACAAATAAATACCCTTACCGGGATTCGAACTCATCTCTTGCTTCGTAAGCAGGGCCATTACAAACTAGCCTAAAGCGGTCGTCTTTGCAAATAGAATAGTAGAGGTACATTTTAGTACACCAATAATAGTTAGGATTGTTTTCTAACAACCCTGAAAAGTTACTTAACGGCTGCAGAAGACAATCAATTCGGAAAAGCGTGTGCTTGTGAAGTCTCCAATCCGCACCGAGCAAACGTGGAGGCTATGCAGCCCGCTGCCTATCGTCCAATGCTATCATTATAAATCCATTACCAAATACCTCTGGTTCACAAAAATGTCCCATAAATAAAACATTAGGTAAATAAATAAATGTTTGGGGCAATCTTACACTAATCACCGAATTAGCCCCCTTAGTAAGCTCAATAAGACTTGTGGTTTAAATAGATAAATAAATAAATATTAGGGGACAATCTTACACAAAATCGACCTAGTCCCAAACTAAGCAAAGCTTGTACTCTGGGTACTAGACGACGATAAACATACTTATATAGATAAATAAATACTTAAGTACATCCATGACTCAGGAACAAATATTCGTGCTCATCACACAAATAAATGCCCTTACCGGGATTCGAACCCAGGACCTCTTGCTTCGTAGGCAGGGTCACCACCAACTAGGCTAAAGCGGTCGTCAAAAGTATGGGTACTAGACGACGATATCTTTAATAGATAGGCATAAATACTTAAATAGATGCCTAGAAAACATCCAAGACTCAGAAGCGAATATTCATGCTTATCGCACAAATATTTGCCCTTACCGGGATGCGAACCCGAGACCTTCACTTTAAATTGTTCTCCTTAATATTCTTCAGTAAAACATCATTGTAAAATTAAGATTTGCATTTTCTTCTCCTACTCGTAAAGCACCGGTTTACCTGTTTAGGGAGCAAAGTTGTAATTCTAAGGCACTTATGTAGGTAGGTACTTGATGTCATCATCATCCTCCTAGCGTTTTTCCCGGTTGTGCCTCTAAAGGAGACCGGGGTCCGCTTTGACACCTAATCCCAAGATTTGGCATAGGCACCAGTTTTACGAAAGCGACTGCCATCTGACCTTCCAACCCAGAGGGAAAACTAGACCTTATTGGGATTAGACCGGTTTCCTCACGATGTTTTCCTTCACCGAAAAGCTAACGGTAAATATTCCGTACATAAGTTCCGAAAAACTCATTCGGAACTTATGGTCGTGGGTACGAGCCGGGATTCGAACCCACGACCGCCGCTTGACAGCCGCATGCCTGAACCACTAGGTTACCGTAGTATATTAATGAAATAAATTATTTAAATTATAATTTTGTATCACTAAAACTAATTAAATACATTAGGCGATACTTCGCTTACTAATATCTCTGGAAAAACGATTATATCCTCAGGTCCTACATATTACCTAAGTAAATTAGCTAAGTTAGCCAACTAACGTTCAATATTACTCGCGAACGATTGCCGTGAGTTATATTATTTAATAGCCCCAAATACCCAATCAGACAGCTCATTAAAGCCGCTCGAAATAATCCCTATTTAGCGTAAATTAGTATTGTACGTCCACTCCAAAGATATCTACACATTTTTCGCCTTATTGCAAAGGAATAGAGTACAAAAAGGTTGAGTTATTTTTGACGTACCGACCTCGCTCCGCCTGAATTTGTACTTCATTCCAAGTTTTAATTGCTGTTGCTCTGCTGGCAGACTTGACTCGGGGAATGAGAATTCTTATAAATTTGGAAAGTTGGAATGACCCACTGACATTGTCCAATTATTTACTTAGATCCATCAAACACTAAGTCTAAATAGGCTATATATATTTATAGCGAAATATTAAAGCATTGAGCAAGTCCGTATCATAAAAATAAATGTGAAAATAAACATGAAATGCATAGCAGCGCTTAGTAATAGGGATGTAGACAGTGAATGCTAGTGAATTTTGTCGAAAAAGGATTAAGAATTTTGTCACATGGAGAAAAAAGCAACGAAAGTGGTCAGATAATCACAAAGTTATAAGTGTCCAAAGTTTTAAGATGGGGTATGTTCTGACCCTTTTCCCATAAACGCACTTTCATGTGAAACGAATGTCATTTACTAAGACGCTCGAGGATCGTGACGTCAAGATCCCCTAACGGTTTCTCTCTATCTACCAACCTACTCTATCATTCTATCAAACAAAATAACATTAAAACGGTTGTAGCTTCGTAATTTTTTGAGATATATGAATGAGATTTTCGTCTACACTCGATATTAGCGTAGGTTATAATAGGCATGATGATTGATGACAGTAATTGAAAATCACTAAAATATGGCATTTTCTTAGTGAAGTTTTAATCATAGAATTCGAAAAATGCTCGTATTTTTTATTAAGTAAGAGATTATTATTTATTTTGATAAAATTAAACCGAAAAATACGGACTCCCGCCATGATATGTCAAACACCAATCAGAGCGCATGACGTCACGTTTGTATAAACAAATACCCATAAAGGCCATTACCACAGATTACAGAGAAAACTTACGTACTGAACGAATAGTAAGACAGGGATGGAACCATGTTATCTGTCAGATCTTCATACGTCATTGTCCCGCTTTTTCGCTCGCACGGCCGCGCAAGACTTGTAAACATTTTAATTTATGTTCATTCACTGAGCAATTGAGCGATCTAGGTAGCAAACGTCAAAGGTCTGCGTTCTGTTTATACAAACGTGACGTCACTCGGGACGCCATGACACTGACAAGCGTTTTAGCGCCATTTTGAAATTTTAAAACTAAAATGCATTTTTTCCAACTGTTATATTCTCTTGAAAAATCTTATTCGTTGTACATAATAAATGTTTCTAAACATTATAGAACAGCTTTTCAAAATGTGTCATCATGCCTATTATAACTGGCAGCTTAACGCATAAGTCAAATTGTAAGCATAAAGAAGATTAAAAAAAAAATCTTATGACACGACCAGCTGACCAGACTTTCATCCTCCTATAGCGTTTTTCCCGGTTGTGCCCTACACTAGGCTGGGGCACTAGTTTTACGAAAACGACTGCCACCTGGCTTCCCAGCCTAGAGGGAAAACTAGAACTTATTGGGATTTCGGTGGCTCTATCAATAATAAATTGATTAGTGCGACTGTAAATTCGAGTAAGAAATGTATTAAGAGTCCGCAGTAAGCTCGATTCTCCATACAAACGTAGTTACGCTCTCATTTTAAAGCTACGTGTTGGATTGTAACTAAACTTTGCATGGACAACGATATGAGGTATATTTATATCTGTAATTAGTTTATGTAGCTTCACATACTATAGTAAAAAAATACAGCGAATTTAAGTTTTTCATACAAAACTTGTTTTTGCGGTATTTCATTTGTTTTATAAACTGGAACCATAAAAACTAATTACAGACATAGATATACCTCATGTCATTCTATATGCAAAGTTTCGTCACAATCCAACAAGTAGTTTTAAAATGAGAGCGTAACTACGTTTGTATGGGAAGGTGAAAATCGGCCGAGCTTACTGCGGCCTCTTAACCCATTCAGGGCCCATGACGACGCATATGCGTCAGACCGCCGTAGTCGCTTTCCGCTACATATGAGGAAAACCACGGGATCGGCTACGAGCGTAGCGCGTAGCGATTCTGGGCAATGAATGTGTAAGCTCGCACTACCTTACCTACTAGTGATCATACTTTTAATAATCCATTACAAACTTTAAAAAAAAAAAATTGCGGACAATCACAAATCGACCTAGTCCCAAACTAAGCAAAACTTGTACTAAGGGTACTAGACGACGATAAACATATTCCGTACATCCGTTATATAGATAAATAAATACATAGTCAACATCCATGACTCAGGAACAATTCGTGCTCATCACAGAAATAAATGCGCTTGCCGGGATTCGAACCCAGGACCTACGGCTTCGTAGGCAGGGTCACTAACTACTAGGCTACAGGTGTTGCCAAATGGAGGATACACATTGAAATTCGAAGACAATGCGAAATGACGAACAAATTGGCCTACATCGTGGGGCCGAACCCGATAACATTATTTGTATGAAAATGACGAAAATCTGTATGAGTGTTAGGTACGCGTATTTATCGTTTTTTATGTCAACGGCGGAAAGTTTTTTAACAATATCACTCCCTAATCTGCTGCATACGGGTGGCGCAGGTCATTGTGGCATTCTTTAGGGGAGGCCTATGTCCATCAGTGAATGTCTTTGAGCTGATAGGTAAGATGATGATCGTTAAGTCTGCTGATTGTACTTACTACTTTTTGTATAGTTCAATAAAGTTTAATTGAAAATAAAGAAAATCTGTCACGTTCTTAGGGCCCACGTCGTATGAAACAAATGAAAGAGTGTCAGGTATATAAAATAATGCAGTAAAACTTTATAACTAGGTATAGATTTAATTTCTATTTGTTTTTCTTTCTGACACGAATCCATAGAGGCATGGTAACTATTACATTTCAAAATAAACCTGCCAAACAATTTCGCGTGCACAAAGCCCTCTCGAGCCCTCCGAGGCAGAAGGAACACTTCCTCGCCAAATGTCCCTCCGCACCGCACCCCACGTCCTTACATGTTAAAGAATCCATAAATAATAGAGTTGACGTACGGATTGTGTTACCCCCTCGTAATCACTCCTTGTCTATGGTGCACCTAATGCCGCTATTGTCTGTGGTACGGATTTATTATTCATTTTCCTAATACATCTGACGGTTATGAGTTTTCGATTGATGTCGAGACTGGGGTATCGTTTACGGCGTTTAAATACCTACGTGCCTGAACACGTGAAAAGGCATATAAAATTAACAGCCGCTATTATTTTGATTTATGTAGTCTATAGTCTTTTGTTTTATTCGTAAGTCCCCGCGTCAACTCCATTTCGCTCTTTACAAGGTTGACATTTTTTGATAATTCAACGAGCGAGCGAAGCGAAGGAAGTTCTCCGTTTCCAGCGTGGGTCAAAATTCTTTCGTATGCCCGGATGGCCGGTTTTTCGGTTGTTCTCATCTACAGGCTGCAATTCTAAATCGATTCTCGTGAAGTTTTGTGAGCAAGTTTAATAATCATACTTACCTATGGACTTTTATGACGATCAAGTTGTTGATAGTTAAAAAACACATAGGCTTCTTGCGAGCTCTACAGCTGACAGAGCCACTAGATTTTAATATGAACAACATTTTTAAAGTATAGAGACTTATAAAAAACATACACTTCGAATTCACCCATAGGTATTTGAAATGAGTAAAAATGCGCATGCGACACCTATACAGTTGTATACACATACTATACAGTGTCTGCATATCATCGCGAGGAGCGTACGCTTGTTTGTAACCTCACCATCAGGGCTGGGTGTTAAAGTGAGAGCCTAAGCCGCGTTGTCATAGTATTTTACAACTCAAATGATAAGCTTGACACGTAGGCGGCACTTGTATGGAAACACACAATGATGTGAAACACAGGTTAGTACATCTAGAAGGAAACAAACAAATATTTTAAACAAACGTATATTTGTATGGTTTTATTTTTATTTTTTGGAATATTAGATTCGTACCGACAGCGTGAGGTAGGGTTTTTAAAAATGAAAAAATATGGTGCATGAGACACCACTCAGCTTCTAATGGTTAGCTAGATATTGATGCTTTGAAAACACCGTGCCATACCAATATCGTCAGCGCCATACAAAAGTCTATATAATCCCATACAAATGTCGATTGTGCCATATAAATGTCGATAGCGGCATAAAAATGTCGGCGAGTGCCATCAAAATGTCGATTTTGCCATACAATTTTTGAAAAAGCTTGAACGATTTGTACAATAAAAAAACTCACTATTTCGATATAGTATCTCCGGTTTATGGTTTATGATGGTCGTTATATTGTACTATTACTTATTCTGTGATTATATTCCAAAATATTAAAAATCACTTAGATTTTGTTTTGAATCGACATATGTATGTACGAGTATGCCACGTTCGACATTTGTATGACCAAGAAAGCCGTACAAATGTCAACATGAATGTTTTTTGGCGGTCCTTCGTACACTATTAATTGAATTCACTAATTATTTAAACACGAAACTCTTACCCCATATTGCTAACCTTTGTTATGAAAGACACATTTTTATTTCAATCGTATATTAATAAATTAACGCCCATACAAATGTCGTGATAGCCGTACGAAAATACATCGATATGCCATTGTGGTGTCGGGTTAGAATTTCACCACCCCCTTTCTTCTCGTGAGTGTCGTAAAAGTCGACTAAGGGCTAGCAACCTATCACTACAATTGCATCACCTTTTGTCGATCTTTTATACCCACATTTATGCTAAAAGTGGCGCTGGAACATAAGTTTAATGTGCTCTGCCCACCCCTTTTGGGAATAAAGGCGTAAATGTATGTCTGTATAACGATACAATATACACGTACATCTCTGGTGGTTATCTACCTTTTACAACGACTGAAAGAAGATTTCTGAAAAGTTATTATATTATAATGGTTTCAAAATAACGCAAGCAGCTATACTAAAACTTTTATCTACCTATTATTACTAGCCAAGGTGTTAGGTTACTCCAAATGTTTCATTGCGGTTTACAAAACACTGTAAATAGCTAAAATGTGCAGATTACATAGCTACCGCATAAACAGATAAGTAGTTATTGTTAGGTACTAGATGTAGCAAACTTGACTAGGTACTAGGTAAAAAGATCAAGTGGCGAACCCTTCCTATGTCCTCAACCAGTTATCTAATAACCTTCCTAACCCACCTTACCCACCCAACCATCTAAATCCAATGTTAGAAAATGAGAAAACCGCTTATTACGAAAGTGAAAATTCCGCCGAACAGCAATCGACAAGAAAATAGATCAAAGAGGGAAAACGATGCAAATTCATGCACGAGTAATGCAATAAATTTACTTTTCGGACGGTTCAACCAAATTGAATCTTAACGCTCTACCGCACAAGACTCCTTTGAAATTTACAAAATTCAATTTTCTTAACTCAGCACAATGTCAGGGCAGCCTACACTCCGCGCTAGCAACACAGAGGAACCATAGACAATTTAAAAAGTACCGGTTCTAATTTGGAACGCGCGAATTTCGAAACAAAATGGCCAAATGACGTTTCCGTGTAAAGGCGGAGTGCCAATTCTGCTTGTTTGGTAATTTACGGACGATTTATTGAATTAGATTGAAAAATTCTTTGATGCGGGAGTGAATCGGGAATATTCGATTATGCCGAACTCGACTTTTCAATTTGTCGTCCCTTTTATCGAGGGAAATGATCGGTGTAAGCTCCCCGCGAATTATCTTCATCAAACTTATAATGCTCAATATTTTCAGATTTCAACTAAGCAGTGAATTATTGAATGGATTTTTTTTCGTAGTCAAACAATTTTCAAAATAAATTGGATTAAAATTGGACCTATCATCAAGTTTTCAGGTTGGTACAAATAAACTCTTTGAAAAGTACATATATCCAGGTAAAGAAGTCTCCTGCTATACCGTCAGGCTCATACCACTGCCATAAATGATAGTTTACTTAACTCTACCCTGTATAAATATTGCACGATTACATTACCGATTACCCTATTCGTTTACAATTAATTCCACTTCGGGTCAGAGCTTTCCGGTGTTCGGGTGCGTTCGGGTGTTTTCGCTCGCCGATTAGCCGGCAATCCTCTTGATTTATTCGATTTTCGAACGCGGCCATTTTAGGTCACGTGCGCAAAAGGAGCTAGTGGATACAGTCTGTTTTATTACCGGGTCATAAAATTTGAACGCGCTTTAGCTTGTGCGCATTCGGGACGATGAATTCGTTTCGGTGGAGATGTGCTGTACCTGTACGAGTAGGTAGCATTTATAATTCTATATCCTATTAAACGAACAATATTTATACGATTATTTATTTGCAAATGGATAATCGAAAACGGCTCTAACGTTTTCAATAGAAAAAAAATAATACATGGGTGTATTTAAGGGCTAGTAATCTATATCTAGCTAGGTCTCATTTCCAGGAGTCAGAAAGTTCGAGCAATGCTCAGTCTGTCAGTTACCTAGTATGTATTATTACCATACTAAAACTTAGAAATTTAGCATGATAAACATAGTAAATAAGGTTCCACTTAAAAAACTGTAAGTAGTTAGGGTACGTTTGCTTGAGTTCAAAAGCTACCAGCACGGCTATCACAAGACGGCGCGCGAGCTCTCTTGATTTTTCTCGCACTATTCGTCTCTCGCTTATTAGAAAAGTTAGAAAGAGAGGTATATTGCGGGAAAAATGAGAGAGCTCGCGCGCTGTCCCGTGATAGCCGTGCAGGGTTTTTAAAGAACTCAGGATAGATATCATGTAATTTCTTTGGATTCCTAAGTATCCTTAATAATACATTAATTTAAAGAAAGTATAAATGGTGAACTTAATAAATACATAAAATAATTAATAAATAGAAACTTAATGTTTCAAAATATTCTCTACAAGTGAACCACTGGGCTACGAAGACACGCCTTTATTTGCCATGAACCATAAAGTATAGACGTAATCGATATCACAAAATTATAATCTGCTAAATTAAAGAAAATCCTCCCACTGTACAATGTACCATAGACACCCGACACCGTAATTGGAGCACTCAATTTGCGCGCCACTTTCAGCCGCGTGCCGCCGCGTGGCCCATTCAATTGTCTATGCTATCGCCAAATCGAATGTTTTGTCTGTGGTACCCCTTTGAATTAAGAAAACAATAGTTCCCGCGCATTTCAACTGATAGCGGAGCTTCATAACCGTGGATTATGTCTCATTAACTACTTGACGTGATAAGTATGGTTTTTACGATTATTAGATGCTTATTAGAGTTATTAGATACCAGAAAATATGTTTAAAAAAATGGCAGTGGTTGATGAGAAGGGATTAACAATTTGAGTTCATAATAATTGCTTTTGGACTTACCAATGCGCTTAAAACCTGTTTAATAAATATTTTTTTATTATATTTTATTTATTTGGAGATCCAACAGCTAAGACATAAACAATAGTCAATAACAAATTTTACTAGGCAACAGAAAGACAATTAAAGGAACTCACAGGTAGTAACATATTATTTAACTAAAGGTAATATAAAATGCTTTTTACTTAAATTTAGTAACTTAAACTTCAAGTTCATCCTCATCATCATATCAGCTGAAAGACGCCCACTGCTGGACATAGGCCTAGTAACTTCAAGTTGCAAGACTTTTTTTTACTTATACAACGGTGACATACCTACAAGTGTAAGGCCTGCTTGGTGGCAAACGGGAACCTAAAGGGATCACATGCTCGTTGCCGACATTTCATTAGAGAATTCGTTTTGCTAACAATAAGATACAAATGCACTATCTTACTATCAAAACAGAGCTTTCAAGTGCAATATGTTGTGTGCAACATACTTACGTCACATAACACAAAATTAAAGGTACTTTAAGTAGCACATCTTAATTCCAGATAAACCTCAATTAACAACTATTAGCAACAATTAAAAACCTTTGCCGAGCACATCATAAATTTTGCTACTGTCATTTCAAAAAAACGTGAGAAACTCTATGGCCTGCGATATCCTTTGTCCGAGCGTAGAATGTAGTTCCGTTCTCTATGAATGAACGTTTTTTTCGGTTTCGCCGTGTACACAGGTGTATTTGATATTCTACCCATCCATCAAAATGTTTGTAGTCGAAGTTGTAACTAAATAATGTCTATAGCGATTCGTTAGAACCAACAAACGTTATAATCCTCAAGTTTTAAGGGCAACTGACGTCATTTTGAAAATATTATAAGTATGAGACTAATTTATTAGAAACAACGTCTTTCTTACCTATTTTAACTTACCTGTAAAGGTAGGTCGACTAGATAATAAACAATATTACGCAAGAAATTCCAGCCTTGTAAGTACGTATTGTAATAATATTATGATATTTATTACGATTACAAGCTTTCTCTCTGGCAGCTACCGAACGAAATCTGTAGTATAATTCTAAATTTAAAGTATTTAAACACGGAGCGTTGGCGGCAAAATGACCATAAACAACTTTATTTTTTTCTCGCCGCTCGCCTGTCCCGCCTTTGTGCCAGTATCCTGCCCTTTTCAGTCAGACCTTTTTAAGGTAGAAATTTATTATGTATACTTTCGGGCATGCGGCATGACCAGTAGCAGTTTTTAATTGTGAATTATGGGGTTATATTTTCTGTTTTTTTCGGCGTAGACGTTTCCTGGCTGATCGGAAGGTGACCTTTGTGTTTTTTATAGATCTTGATTTTATTTATTTCGGTTGGTTTTTTGTAATTGGTTTAGATTTGAGTTCTTTGGGGATTAGTCGGGCGGAACGGTTTAATGTGTTCGATTTTTGAATGAGGCGGATGCCCTTCCTAAACTAGGAATGTTTGTGACGGACAGCAAACGACGGGATTTGAATCGAAATCAGACCAACTGTAATCCATACTAGTACCTTTATTTTTGTTGTAAGTAATTTTTTTGGTAATATTTTTTTAAATATATATGTATGTTTTTTAAAAATTATGAACACTTTTTTTCATATATATTATACTACCTATACCTTAGTGAGTATTTGACCACTATCTCCACTAATGGTAAGTGACGATGAGTTGGAGGGTTTACATGCAGAGATAGATACTTAGTGCATATTCACTTGTACGAAGTAATATAATGCAACATCATTAAAGTTTTATCCCGAATATACCTATACCTTAATAATTTTAGCACGTCGATCACCGCTGCGTGGTGTCGTAAGAGTAAGAGTCGACTGTAGGAACAGGGTTGCTGTGTGTTGTGGGCTATGGGCTAACAAACCATCACTGAAATATCACATTTTCTCCATCGATCATCGTACAATTTCGTTAAAAGTCAAATTTAATGTACTTTACGTCACACCTGGCCATAATGCGAGTTTTACTGCACGCTGCGCGTACGTTGTACGTTGTACTCAACACGGGCGGTAATTCGTAAAGCCCCAGAGCGCATATTTATGGCCCTCACCTTCAGTTCGGGCCACCAACACCTGCGATCTGCGGCATTCACAAATTCACCGACCTAGTTACGTTATGTACTATTAGCTACCCTCTCTCTCAGTTCCTAGCTATATCATCATCATCATCATCATCATCATCATCAGCCTATATACGTCCCACTGCTGGGCACAGGCCTCCTCTCATGTATGAAAGGGAACGGGCAGTAGTCCCCACGCTGGCCCAGTGCGGATTGGGGACTTCACATACACCTTTGAATTTCTTCGCAGATGTATGCAGGTTTCCTCACGATGTTTTTCCTTCACCGAAAAGCTAGCCTAGCTATATAAATAAATAAAATAGTTTAATATTTGGGGACAGTCTCCCACAAATCGACCTATAGTCCCAAACTAAGCAAAGCTTGTGCTATTGGTACTAGACGACGATATACATACTTATATAGATAAATAAATACTTAAAGACAGAAAACATCCATGACTAAGGAACAAATATTCATGCTCATCACACAAATAAATGCCCTTACCGGGATTCGAACCCAGGACCTCTAGCTTCGTAGGCAATAAAATAAATTATACATTCCACATGGTGGTGGGGTCAGCTGGGTGCTCTAGCTACTCCTTTTAAGAATATTCAAGCCTGTTCTTATTCTGGAAAAGGGTAGCTGGAGCACATACAAATAATCGTCGTCTGTAAACTACATCGATTTATGTATATGTAGTTTACGTATGACGATTACCGCGCACCTCCAACTTAGTACATGCTCGGATGACTGCATTCACAGTTTTTCTTCGCCATCTTGAATCATTCAGTAAGAGCATAGATACTCCTTTCTTCACCGCCAAACAAAATAGATACAACGTATCATCCCCCTGCTTTGCCCCCCATTGACTACCCTATTGTATTTTTTTTACCGTAAGGGTTGCCCAAGACGTCCCAATTAAAAAGTATTTGGCAAATCCACACCTGGGTTTTAAAAAATAAACTGCCAATTCTTCGCGTTCGGAAATTATAATCGGCAATGTAGCGTGCCTCTTAATCCATAGAGTCTTTTATTTTTTTCGTGATATTTTTTAATTCCGCGCCCGGATTTGCGTCAGCGATCTTCGGTGATTTTTTAGTGCGGGCCGTCTGTCGTGCAATTGTATCTCTGGGAGACGAAAAGGTAGGTATTGTTAAGTTTTGCATCATCGTAAAACGTGAAAAAATCTCTCGATTCACAACGTTCGCAATCTGAAGAGGTGGAAAGAGACCCCGGTCAAGAATGGATCTGCAAATTTACTCTTAGTGAAAAAAAAAGTTTATCGAGGTCAAATTGTCCTTCGTAAGATCCTCTCTAATTTTCACCGTATAACGCAGATGGTTTTGCCCCCGACGCAAAAAGAGGGGTGTTATCAGTTTATCTGTGTATTTGTCTGTGGTAGCGTAGATCCCTAACGGATGGTCCGATTTAAATGCGGTTTTTTGTGCGTCATAGATATTATCCCGAGTGTTCTTAGCTATTTTATGCCTGTTTAATGAAAATCTGTTCAGCCGTTTTTGAGATATTGGACTCTGAAATTAAAATGTCAGGGGTTTTTCAACTTTTCTAAGTTGTTATTACTATGTCCTCTTGATGTTGATACTAGCTGCAACCTTCGCGTATACATTTTACCTATTCTAGGAATTAGTTGGCATGCCTTTGTGTTTTAACCCATTCGCCGCCACCGACTTGCTATTAACCTTGTCACTGTTGCCACCCGCACCCACCTGCCACAGACTTCATACGATGTCCAAAAATAATAGACTTAAGATTTAGTTAGGTACGTGGCGTGGGGGTTACTGACCTACCAAGATTGGAACTATCAGTTATTCAGTTATATTTACCGTTATTATTTATGGTAAATATTATCTACGCTGCATTTAATTTTCATTTAGTATTAGCAAGATGGACAAACGAATGAAAATAAAAACGGCAAATAAATCACGTTTATTGTATGGGCTCCCCCTTAAATATTAATTTTATTCTGCTTTTTAGTATTTATAGCGGCAACAGAAATACATCATCTGTGAACATTTCAACTGTCTAACTATCACGGTTCATGAGATACAGCCTGGTGGCAGACGGGCGGACAGCGGAGCCTTAGTAATAGGGTCCCGTTTTCACCCTCTGGGTGTGACCCTAAAAAATATGAAAATAGTGTTAAAGTTTTATTTTTCTAATAGGCACAATATACATAGAACTCCATACTCAGCTGCATGCTCAACAATCTATTAAGTATTAAAGTTTACTAAAACGTCAAAACCTTTAAACAACCAGCGATCGAAAAGATAACTCGCTACGAAAAACTATAGGAAAAGCAGTGTAAGCCTCCAACAATGACGTCTCAGGAGACTGGGAGCGGCCACACAAGTCAAAGATGCTTAGATTACTGACTAGGCTGTTTCCAATGTTTGTGAGGCCGTAGAACTGCCGTGGCCGAAACAGGAGGTCGATTATAACACGTGTTACGCGTTCCGATTTGTTTTAAGGGGCTCCCGTCAAAAATCAACAAAATTTAGTAGTTTTCATTTCGACACTCGTCCTCGGTTTATTGAAGCTAGCTTTCCAGGTGCAGATATGGGAAAGTTTGATTCCTGTTTAACATTTTTGATATTGAATAACTTGAAAAATGTTAATACAGAATTAATTATCCATGTTTAAAGGAAGGTCTGTAAAAATACAAAACCCGACACCTCATTCCTCATTATAACTTTTATACACCCGTAACTCATACCTTCTCATACATACTGAAATGACCTATAATTTTGATATGCGTTTTTATATTCTTACTTATTAACACAAAAGTTATGGCCAGAAAACCAGTTTTTGGCCTAAAATTGTTCAACTTTGATGCCGAATATCTCGAAAGCAATGAACTTTGAAGTAAATATGGGATAATATATTGCTTGAAGCCGTTGTTGTTAATATAATAAGCTACAGAAAACATTAGAAAACTAAGGGATTCAGATCGAAGGTCATTGGCGTATGGGAGCCCCTTAATGTGTTTCGGTCTGAAACAGCTCGGCGCTGGTGTAAAATGCAATTATACAAATGTTGGGACGATGTATGTTTTACTAAGGCGAAACATTTACGCTCTCGTTTTTAGGGAACAGTTGACGTCATAGATACGAGTATGTGTATGGAATAAGGTGCAAAACAGAAACATACTTTTGACGCCTTTAACAGAATTAGCAAAACTGAATCGCATTTCTTCTACGGACTTCATCAGTTACGTGTGAAGCATATGTGTTTGCCATGTAGACACGCGTAGATCTGGTTTTCAATGGTGCGCACGTTTGAAACAACGACGATATAAGTAAATGAATACATATTTAAATATATACAAAATATCGAAGAGTCAGGAACTCAAGCACATAACCCAAGACTGACTTTTTGACTGATGTATCTGATTAATATTGACATATCCTACACTCTTTACTTAATCTTAATGTTATATCTCTATTTGCCTATTTAATTGAATTTAATTAATCAATTTCTATTTATGAAATGACATGTATTAAAATGACTATCTATTACTTGCTATGTCAACACAATACATGTTGTGACCAATATATTTGTATGCCGACAGGCATCACATAGTGATACGAAATCCAATGTAACACCTTGTACATACCTATGTTGAACAAATAAAATCTTTGAATGTCTTTGAATCTCTCTTTGAATCTCAAGTATTTGCCCTTACATTCATCATCATCATATCAGCCGGAAGACGTCTACTGCTGGACATAGGCCTCCCCCAAAGAGTGCCACAATGACCGGTCCTGCGTCACCCGCATCCAACCGGACTCCCGCGACCTTTACCAGGTCATCAGTCCACCTTGGGGGGGCCTACCCACGTTGCGCCTTCCGATACGTGGTCGCCACTCGAGAACCTTTCCGCCCCGACGGCCATCAATTCTACTACGTGCAATGAGCCTTACATTGGAACCCCGGACCAAAAGCTTCGCAGGAAGGATAATTCTGTGTTCACAGGGGTCCAACAAGTTCATCAACACATCAAAAGTGGCTAAGTGCGTTTATAATGTCATTGTTAATTAACTAAGAACCTATTTCGTTAATCTAACTAACTGGCTAACCTATACCACGACTTCATTCACTGGTTACTTCAAATAACGTTCACAACACAACAATCAAAAACTTATTTGATTCGATATCAAAAGTACACAAAACACCCACCGTATGTAAGTACCTACGCTATATTTTTTACAACTAGCAACAATGTCATACTTATCAGGTTCGGTTAATCACACGCCATACACCTTACCAAAGTGTCAATCACTATTGTATAACAATGAACGATCCGAAATTAATAAAACGGCATACCGACCCATCGCCATATCCCACGCGACAATTTAAAAAGTAAAAAATAAATAGAAAAAAATAATCCACATCCCTAGAGGATTACACGACAAACCCATTTTAGACCTGGCCACACCGAATCGGGCTTCCAAATTCAAATTTCAAAATATTTGGTTCCCTTTTTTTTGTCATAACTTCTTGATGACTACGGTTTTGCTTGCGTGGATCTTCATCCAATTATATTCTTAAATGCGAAAACAGTTTAAACCGTTTCGCATAGGTACGGATAAAAAAACAAACACAGAGTCAAGACTGACCCAGGCCACGATTCTATGAAGTCTTAAGAGTCCGCAGTAAGCTCGATTCTCCATACAAACGTAGTTACGCTCTCATTTTAAAACTACGTGTTGGATTGTAACGAAACTTTGCATGTTCAATGAAATGAGGTATATCTATGTCTGAAATTAGTTTACGTAGCTTCAGATACCGTAATAAAAAAGATACAGCGAATTTAAGTTTTTCATACAAAACTAGTTTTTGCTGTATTTACTTTGTTTGATAAATTGGAACCATATAAACTAATTACAGACATAGATATACCTCATGTCATTGTATATGCAAAGTTTCGTCACAATCCAACACGTAGTTTTAAAATGAGAGCGTAACTACGTTTGTATGGGAAGGTGAAATTCGGCCGAGCTTACTGCGGCCTCTTAAAGGACAGAAGGGGACATTCCCTAAGATGTAGCTTTTGTTTCATGCCTCCGTATCCGTAATCAGATTATATACCTATAAGATTCAGCCGTGAAAGTGGGGTAATTAATGCCTAAGGACATATACATTTTGTAAGTCGAATGCCGACCCAGAAACAAATGCATAATCATCAACAGTAAAGATTTTGATATGATTTGAATGAAACTACCACCTGTGACCAGTGTCAATGTTCCATAGATCCATATTTATCGTCGATCAATGATTTAGCAAATAACTGACAATACGCTACTTGGGAAGCCTCGTTTGACGAGGGCAGACAGGGCAAAACTAAGAAAACACACCTGTCAAGTAAAAATAGCCTTTATGTCGAAGCCATAAGAACTAACAAGGATGCTTGTGCTACGTGGTTCTGAAAATTGGACAAAGTTATCTGTACGCATAGAAAAATCAGAAACTATGATCGACACATGAAAGGTCATCCTAGAAAATTCCTAACCCAGCTAAAGCTCGAATTGAAAACTCGACCGTGACAGCTCGCTGTTAAAGTTGAATTTAAAGCGGCTTGCGTACAATTATAAGACACTGATAAAGTTACTCGTGTATGATAGCCGCAGTTTTTGTTTGTGGCCTAACAATGTTGGAGTGACTTGTCGAATTGTATTGTTAAATAGGAGCAATTGCGTGTGAAAATATTTTCGCTGTTCGATGATGCCCATTGGTTTTTATTTCGTTTTATAGAAAAAAATACTGAACTACGCACAACTAAGTATATCGAATTTTAATATATCAGACACCAAATTGGCTACATAGGTTCGTCAATCGTCACGTTATTGTAATGCGTTACGCGACTAATGTACCTAGTACCTTAATAGAGGTAGAAGTTACAGCGGAAATTAAAATTACATGAAAGATGCATTTTAAGTAGGTTGCAAGGCTGCATTACCACAAACAAGGCAATGCGCGGATGAAACAAATGATTCTCTCCCGCTCTACCTCTCGTCGCTGGTGCAAAAACCTACAGATGAAAGCAATTCTAAATACGTTGGCAACACTGTTTCAGCGACCATTCCGTATTGAAACCTGTTTTAGTTATATTTCATCAGGTTATGGGCCCAGTATACCACGTGATTTACAAAGTAAACTACTTATAAGTGCTTTATAACCCGACCTGGATGGGCCACTGAAATTATTAAAATTCCCGAGTTTCAGATTTCAACTTTTTATACCAAACCAGAGTAGGTAGGTACCTAAGCTAAGAAATATGACGAAGGCATTTACTAAGACCACGTTTAAAAGGATTAGCCAGGCACCCATGACACTCGAGACGAGGAAAAAAGAAAAAACATTGTCTGTGGGATTATCAGCCAGTGTCAAAGTGTTAAATATCGAACACACGGCGTCTAATTTGACAACGGCACTCGATTCCCTCGCCCGTGGCGCAAGAAAAAATAATTTGACAAGTGTGTCGTATCTCTGGTCGGGTTTGACAGTTTGATTTTTTAAATCACACAAGTTGACAGCGGCCCGATGGCTTAATGTTTGATTCTGTTTTTCAACAAAAATTATGATTAAAATTTAATTATTAATTATGTGCTTATTTTACAGACGCTGGATTATAAACTCGTTTTCACTTGGACTGGAAACTCGGGCCTTGGGTGTAAAAAGTTTAGAGCTTTCATTGTTCGGGGCAACTTCGGGTTTTCGAGTTTCCATTTGTATTTCCACTGCGGAAGAGAGGAAACTTTCAAATGTATCCGAAACTTTTTGCTCGATGAAATTAAAAAGTTTATTAGTAGACGCTAAAAAGCGTCAACATTAGATTCAGCCTGTTGCGATCTGATAGCAAAATTCACAACTTGGTTTTAATTGAAAAATTATTCTCCGTCGGGTGTTGGTTAATAACTGAAGATGGCTCGAAATGCTCGATTTTAATATAATTTACTTTCTAAGAAAAAAATAAGATACCATGAAAACAAAGGTGTTTACGTCCTATGATAGACCTAGACAATAGAATTTCCCATTATTTTTAAAATATATTATGTCATCATTCTCCTAGCGTTATTCCCGGTTGTGCCCCTAAAGGAGCCCGGGGTCCGCTTTGACACCTGATCCCAAGATTTGGCATAGGCACTAGTATTACGAAAGCGACTGCCATCTGACCTTCCAACCCAGAGGGAAAACTAGACCTTATTGGGATTAGACCGGTTTCCTCACGATGTTTTCCTTCACCGAAAAGCTAACGGTAAATATTCCGTACATAAGTTCCGAAAAACTCATTGGTGCGAGCCGGGATTCGAACCCACGACCGCCGATTGACACTATTGACAGCCGCATGCCTGAACCACTAGGCTACCGTAGCTCCGTTAGAAAGATATTATATATAAAATAATATTTTTATGTCGTTGTGCTGGTTATTATGGTAAGTAGGTATTACTTACCACTAAATCACCACTCCTTTTTCTCGGCATTACTTGATTTGGACTACTTCTTTATTGCGAAAAATCGTGGCAGAGCACTGCTCTAGGTATACGCTAAGTTACCTTTAAATCAAAGCGGAAACTTGCTACGGGCTTCGGTGTAGCGCTACAGACGAAGCCACTCTACGATAGAGCTAGGATTTTTTTTTAAATGTTCCCTTAAGAGGGTTTCTTAAATGATAAATTATCTTAAATTCTCGCGATTGTTTCCAGAAACTCCTAAGTTTATACTATATTTTTGAGAATGTCCTGCTTTTTGTACGTAGCTCCCAAGCAAAAATGTCACCGTTTTTCTTATCTTAACAAGTAGTTCAGACTCTATACGCACCTCGAAAATGCACCGTCACGTCAAAAAAAGTTACTCTATGGCCCCAACACACCTTTGATCGAGATACGTGAAATCATGTCCACAAACAATGCCATTATTCTAAAAAAATAAACATTCGAAGCTTCCATTCCATGTTTGAAATTGAAAAAGCAAAACGTACCTACACCATAGACTCGACGTCGCGTTCGATTTGAAATTGGAGCAGGCGTTAGGGGTGTCGATGTATGCAAGAGGTGAAATATGATTTTGTAGCACATTTTTGTAACATACTTAACTATGCGGCGTTTTTGAGCCAATCTTGGCAAGCCTGTGGGAGGGTAGGCAGCGTTATAAAGGGAAAATTATGCCGAGGTTGTATTATGTATATACTTTATTGTACCTAGAGACACAGGTAAAAATATTGAAAATTTCTTGCCAAATTTCATAGTTTTAGGTCAACGGAAAGTTCCCTATAAATATTGATTCCCTTGAGAGTGTCGAAATACTCGAACGTTTTATGCAGCATAAACGGCCGTATCTGCTTTTTACGTTAACTTAGAGGTTTGTTTTTTTCACAGCTTCAAGGGACTGTAGACCTGAGTAGTTATGATTTAAATTTCAACTCGATACATCCACGCCTTCCCGAGATAAAGAGTCTTGACAGACAGACAGACACAGGGACAGCAAAGTGATCCTATCATGTTTCTGTTTTTTCCTTTTGAGTTATGGAACCCTAAAAATAAGTCGGCACAAAGGCGAACCTTCCAGTTAACCTCCAGTTAAAAAGGTAGACAAACTGACACGTGTAAGTACGTGCGAGCTGTCCCCCCACCTCGTCCCGCGTTGCGCAAGTTATTTGCCGGCTACTGTACAGGGGGCCTAGACAAAGTGACATTCGCTTGCGCTTCGCCATAGAATCGCTTTGTGTCTCTCTATCACTCTTCCGTATTAGTGTGACAGTGACAGTTGCGTTTCGTTCGCTACGAAGCGTTAGCGATTGTAACCTTGTCTACGGCCCCAGAGATGTACCTATTTACCTTTATGATAATCTTAATAGATACTTCTAAATGTCGTATTTCAGCAATGATGAAGCCAGACCAGGCGACACATTTGAAATTTCAATTAAATTGTCGCTCTGATTTGCCTCGGCGGTGGGAAATCACTTTAAAAACGGACATTGAACAATGTTAAAAGTTATCTACCTATCGATTTCCCAAACTGGCATCCTGTAACTTCTCTACCGAATAAGAGTTATAATAAATTGAGTATTAGGTTAATAACTATATAAGCACGCATCTCGCACATTTTCGATAGGTAGTTGAAAAGTACATAAATCAATTTTCGACAACCCTGATTCCAGCTTAAAAAAAAACTTTAAAAATATTTTGATATTTGACAACTGTCGGGCTGATCGATATCGAACGTTTTATTCCATTTTTCTCATACCATAGACAAAATAGAGATAAAAACTGTTGTGATAATAATTTCCTTCTGTATGGTCTGGCCACCAGTCGCGTCCGTAGCAGTGCAGCGGAAGACATACACACAGCCTTCTAGGGGTAATACAGCTATTTTAAGAAAAAGATAGGTCTGGTCTTTGATCTCCTATCCAACGACACTAATCTTTATCCAGACTTTTCAAAAACCACTGTTAGCCAAAATGTGTTATGTCCCTTTCTCGCAAACACAAACGTCAAAGCGATAAATAAGTCACCAAACGAAATGTAACGGCATTTTAGCTAAAAGAGATTTATCGAACGTTTATGAATCCCTATTCATCATGTCTATTTTGTCATGAAGAATATCGTAGCTGTATGTAGGGACATACGGCATTTCTCATGACAAAATACATACCTAACAATGTACAGTCAAGTGCAAAAACATACATGTATCGACTTAATCCTCTCATAAATATGTACCGAAATAAACCTTAATCCGCTGACATAAGGACGATGGGACATATTTATGAGCAAGTTGTATGCACCCATATTTTTACAGTTGACTGTACCTACCTACATTTCACTATATACAAAATGAGTAGCTTGACTTTTAAGCCGAAATACCTAGGTATTTCGGCTTAAAAGTCAAGCGTTCGATTCGATTTCTGTTTTATCGATTTGTCGCATATTTTAAAACACTTTGAACACCGGGTGACAATATAATATATCTGTAAGTACTCTCCATTCTTGAAAAATTCTATATTTTGGCTGGTCTCTCGGGAAAACCACGACAGTTGACACATAAGCATAGCCTGCCTGATCTGATCCTATTAAGCAAACACCGTAGACAACGGACGCTTGCGCCTCAGAGGAGTCACAAGTGCATTGCCGATCATTTATTGATTTGAGGATACTATTAGTCTTCTGCATATGACTGGATTAGAAGTGTTAGAACCTTGTCAATTCAACGATTAATAAAACAAAGGAATAGATTTTAAATGCGGTAATATATACGAACTGCATACTAGCACAAACAGCGCGCGAGCGTGATCGCGCGCGATATATACAATCCATCTCTTTCTCATTAGAACACTTAGTAAGAAACGGCCGGGCCGGTGGTCTATCTCGCGTGAGGTCTTACGCTAGCCGCGAAAGCCTGAAATAGCTTGTTCGGAAACAAGCGTTTAATTATATAAATTAAAAATTGCATTTGTTTTTATTGCTCTTTTTTCGAAATACCCTTTTCTCACTGACTGTACACGTCGTATTGGTATTTCATTCGCTTACTAAAGTATGAAACTATACAACTTACCAGTAGCGGGTTCGAACCCCGATCGATGTCAGACGAAGCCCGCGAAGCCCCGCAACGGACACCGACACCCTGTGACGCAACGTGCACACTCAGAAAACGGTCGCTGTTTGTCTATTATACTAGTGTCAGAATAAAATTGAATAAACAGAGTAGTAAGTAAAGCACGTCTCATGACACGGCCGCGACATACTATCGATTTTTCTCGCACTATACCTCTTGTTCCAAGTGTTCTAATAAAGTTTGTCGCGACCGTCTCATGATAGACGTGCAAAAGGGGGTGACGGGAGAGCGGAACGGGCTACTGATTGGATATGGTCATCAAAACAACCAGCTCGATGGTCAGATGATATCTGCCGGATAGCAAGCAAGCAGTGTAAAGGTTAGCATAGTACCGAGATTAGGCTTACGATTGGTTTTGCTCTACCAACGTACCTAAAAGACTACTGTCCAACAAAACGGGCTTTTGGCGGGCGTAGCATGGTTGCAATTTTATCGCTTATCGTCGTCGATAAGCCATCCATCAGTCTCGCGCTCGCATATTTGACGGGACGCGACGGATGTCTTATCGACAGCTATATAAGTGATAAAAAGTATACACAAAAAAAAAATTAAACTGTTTGCACTTAATACTTTACTTTAAAAATAAAGTTTTAACCGACTTCAATTTAGTACTCCGCCAAGCCACGAGAACATTTCCACATTTTTTTTACAATTTTCCACATGAACTGATTTCCGATAGCAAATGCGTTGATTACTATAGAAAAATACCTAATCGCTGTATGTGGGCCGATAATATTTGAAGACTTCCATCGATTCCCGAAGATCATCACTAATGGCACTTCATTAGTTCCTATTTTAACGGAATTTTATCAGAACCTGTGACGTACTTTTGCACTTTTGGCGTACTTTTGCATCTGTGGTCTTCATCATCAATTCCTCGCCACCAAATTTATGATTCCGGATGTAAATACACGAGTTATAACAGAAAATACCAAAATCACTACACGCGTGCCTAATAAAATTGAGGAGTCCCCTCAATTCCTCATGGATCCCATCATCTAACTGAATTTTGAATAAAATGGGACCCACCTGGAAGTATATACATACGAACAAAAATTTTTTTTTCGAATTGGCTCATCAATGACGGAGTTCTCAGGTAACAAACACTGAAAATAATAAAAAATAAAAAATACAGCCTAATTGAGAACCTCCTCCTTTTTTTGAAGTCGGTTAAAAATGGCAAGTTATGCTACCTATGTCCGCTGCTCTACAACATGGCTCTTTCGTCTAGTTAATCGTTCCGTTGGTGAGTCTTTATCGTTGCACAACACTCGCCCGTGAGACGGAAATTATAAGGTCGAAGCAACGATTTCAATTTTCTTAAAAAGGTTGAGTTACCTACTAGGTACCGCATTTTAGATTCACGGGTTGTTTGTTGTACTTTACGCCCCACATGTGAGATGATTTTAGTTGCCTTGGTCAGTCGAGTGGTTTGTGTCAGGAGCTGGTTCATGGACCCTTGCCTTGTGCGAGATATCTTTTCGTGGGGAAACGTGTCGATGTTCTCTGTCGCACTTGGATATTCAAGCGACAGAGAGGGAAATATTGCGAACTTCGACTGTCAATTTTCGTAGTAATCCACATCAACACAGAGCAACCATCAGGTAAATAAATGATCTCCACAAATCAAATTAACCAGTGATTGCCACGGTACGTCAGTCAGTTTAGGGATGTCGAGGGCTATCGATAATTCGGCTTTATACTACATAAAGCCGAATCATCGATAGCCCTTTCCCTCCTCCGAGTGGTCGTAAATGTTAATACCTTCTCCCGGTCGCGCTAGTGTCGAAAGAGCGCGTGCAATGTCGCCTGACATCCGTTTTCTTAGACAGAGGACCAGTATGTATGTAGTAGGTATAGTGATACCTAATATTATTATTTACGTCACACCTGGCCATAATGCGAGTTTTACTGCACGCTGCGCGTACGGGAAAACTCGCATTGTGGCAAGGTGAAGACCTAAAATTGTGTGCTCAACACGGGCGGTAATTCGTAAAGCCCCAGAGCGCATATTTATGGCCCTCACCTTCGTTTCGGGCCACAAACACCTGCGATCTGGGGCATTAACGAATTCACCGCCCTAGTTACGTAATGTACTATTACCCAGTTTGAGCCTTTGCCAAGGTAGCCAATTAACACTGCAACCGCTAGTGGAAGCCCCGCCCCACGAGCCCAATTTCATAAGAAAACCACAAATCGATGTACAGTTTAGCCGTTTGGCACACGCATACTAGAGGTCAAAACAATTTTTTTGACCCGCAGTTCCTAAAAAAATTCCCTTAGGGCCGCCGGTGCCGAAACATTTTTCTTTTTGTATGGAAAAAAAAAAATATTTTCAGAAACCTATCGTGTGTAGTATCATGTGAAAGGGCTTTTTGAGGCGTCTAAAAATATGCCACATCATTACATTTTAGCCATATTTTTTTAATTGAAACAAATAATTTTCAAAACATACCAAGTTTGGGCTCCTCCAGACACGATATGGCTGATTTTTTTAAAATTCAATATACCACAAATGATACGTGATATCCTCATATCTAACCTCAAAAAAGCAATTTTGAAAATAATTGCATTAACTATTTTTTTTTAATTTTTCAATATTACCAAGTGAAACAATCAAATAAAAAAATCTAAAAAAATACTATATGATATTATTTCTAAATTGCTTTCTTGGGCTTAGATATAAAGACATAACGGATCATTTGTGATACATTATATCTTGATATCCTTATCCTTATATATTACCTATATATTTTGTGACAAAAACTAACCCAACTATACCAACTGATGAAAAAGCGCAGTTAAAGGGTTAAAGAGGTATTTCCCGTTGGATATATGGATACTACGTATCATTTTATGATTAATAAGTAACGTATCTGCAGTACAGTTCCATAAGTCACGTAAAATAGTTATTCAAGTAGAACTGTTTCCCTTGGTGATATTGAAAAATTTAAAAAAAATACTTAATGCAATCCTTTTCAAAATTGCTTTTTTGAGGTTAGATATGAGGATATCACGTATCATTTGTGGTATATTGAATTTTAATAAAATCAGCCGTATCGTGTCTGGAGGAGCCCAAACTTGGTATGTTTCGAAAATTATTTTTGTTTCAATTAAAAAAATATGGCTAAAATGTAATGATGTGATATGTTTTTAGAATCGCCTCGAAAAGCCCTTTCATATGATACTACAAACGATAGAATTCTGAAAAAAAAATTTTTTTTCCCATACAAAAAGAAAAATGTTTCGGCACTCCCCCCCTAAGGGAAATTTTTTTAGGAACTGCGGGTCAAAAAAATTGTTTTGCCCTATAGTATGTGTGTGCCAAACGGCTAAACTGTACATCGATTTGCGGTTTTTTTAAGCGTAGGGCTACCACTAGTAGGTATGGGTGCATTTCTCAATATTACATTGCATTGTGATACTAAGCGAGATATGTTGATAATTACATCAGCAGCGGAATTATCACGCGCGCCGCAGGTGAGCTCATACGACGTTTTTCAACACATTTTGCGAGGAAAAAATCCCTTTGGTGAAGATGGAAATTTTTACTTTTTGATGGCAACAGATTTTTACTCACATATTGTATGTACTTACATCGCCTTTTTGCCGTATTTCCAGTTCCATTCTATTTATTACTTTTACATTGTTGTTAATAACCAAAAATACATTTTAAAATGTTTACAAATATATGTGAAATGGGAGCCAATAATGCACGGCCCAATAATGTACAGCCTGATAATCCGCGTCCGCTTTTCGTGGACTCGAAATATTGGGTCGTGCATTATCAGCCCGGACAAAATTGGCTTCCAATTATTGCCCCGGACCACGTTTGCTCAAGGTGATAATGTACGGCCCAATAATGTACAGCCTGATAATCGGCGTCCACTTTCTATGGACGCGGATTATTGAGTCGTGCATTATCAGGGCGGACAAAAATGGCTTGTCATAAGCGAACTCTGTCTTAGGTCGGTTAGGTGGCGTCGACTCGCTGGAAATTTTCAGTCCGCACAGATAATGTACAGCCGATAATCCAAAGCCACAGGAACTCGGATTATTGGGCCGTGCATTATCACCTCGTACAAAATTGGCTTCCAATTATTGCCTCGGACCAAGTTTGCTCAGGGTGATAATGCACGGCCCAATAATGTACAGCCTGTCCATGTACAGTATGGACGCGGATTATCAGGCTGTACATTATTGGGCCGTGCATTATCATGGCTGTACATTAACGGGCACCTGTGATGGAAGCTCTAAACAGCCAATACAAAATAAAGTACCTAAATATTTTCGTTTTAAAATGTTATTTATATTAATTCATGTAAAATGTTATCAAAAGTGAATAGTTTTACTAAATTTAACGTTTCTATATCATATCCAAAAAGAAATTGACAATTAATTAACAAAAAGGATTTACTTTGTTTAGTCGAGTATGAATCCGTTTTTCGAGAATTTAAAAAAAAACAGTTCATTCTGTACAACCCGGTTGTTTTAAGAATGCACCGTGTTCATGCATTGTAGGTACTACATCTTGCTGCAAGGTGCCAACGTGACTTAATCGGGATATAACCATAACACACGAGTGTCGTAATGTTATAAAACACACGTGTTTAATATCCAGGATTATAAACCTACAAGCGACATAATAAGAGGTAGGTACGTTACGAGCAAATGTGTTGAAAAAGCCTTTTACAATGCACTTGCTCTGAAAGTGCGCCTTTACATGGGTCAACATGAACACGGGAAGCCCTCCATGCCGGCACGGCGCGGCGCGCCGGGGGGTGGCCGTGCGGGAATGGATTTCGGGCCAAAATTCCCACACGCGTGCGAGAATGAGATTAAATGACAATTCTAATTTCACGTTTTTTGTATAATTTTTAATTTCCTCGCATGATGCATTGTAAAATTTTGTATGATTCACGTGCGGATAGGTAATTCCCAACTCGTGTCGATCAAAAACACTTATTAATTACCAACTTTCCGCACTTGTATCATAATAGTTATTTATGATACAAGTGCGGAAAGTTGGTAATTCCCAACGAGTGGCGATCACCAAAAACACGACCGTCAGGGAGTGTTTTTGATCGACACGAGTTGGGAATTACCTATCCGCACGTGTATCATACAAAATTTTACAATGCATCATGCGAGGAAATTAAAAATTATACAAAAAAGGTGAAATTTGAATTGTCATGAAATCTCATTCTCGCACGCGTGTGGGAATTTTGGCCCGAAATCCATTCCCGCACGGCCGCCCCCCGGCGCGCCGCGCCGTGCCGGCATGGAGGGCTTCCCGTGTTCATGTTGACCCATGTAAAGGCGCACTTTCAGAGCAAGTGCATTGTAAATAACTATATTGAAACTGGCAGTTAACTCTACCAATAAAAACCCATTTGTGAAATATGATATATAGGTAGCGACATCTAGTTGCTAAATAATGATGTGAGGATGACGCGCCAATTTGTTGCGATAGATTTCCAATAGATGGCATTTAAATAGACAAACCTATGTTTAAAGCATTAGAAAATTAGCTAGCGAGTTTGAGAATGTATCTTCATTGTTAGTGTAGTTACTAAATCAAAGTATATTCTTCTTAATAATAAAATTACATCAAATTATTTCACGAGTAAAACGATACAGATAAGTCACACTTGACACATAAAAATGTTGCCAAAGTAAAAATTGGTAGTAAATTGAAAAGTTTGAAAAGGCCAGTGCATAAGTTACAATTTATCAACAATGAGCAGAGTTGCAGTTATAGTTAGAATAAACGAGACGATACACGAGCGAAATCAGCCTGCATGCAGTCCTGCCACGTGAATCGGCCCGTGTAGCGTCTCCTAATGAGACTAACAGAACCAATTTGTCGCAACATTTGTCAGTTGTTCCAAAGAATTACACTGCTTGTAGAGTTCTTAATTTAACACAAACTACTTATTTAATATTCCAGGGTTAAAATTTTATTTTTTGTATACGAGTATGGAGTCATCGAGTTAAAACGAGAGTCATCGTTATTCGGGATCCTCACCTTTCTGCAAGATAAACTACTGTTGGAAGGTCGGATGGACACAGTCTCCGCTATTCAGCTCATATCTGAGCTATTACCACGAAAATCGAATCTCGAAGGTCGTATATCTCCGTCTCTATCACACTTATGGTATATGGTACTCGAGCGACAGAGATTGAGATTTACGAACTTTGAGATTCGATTTTCGTGGTAGCGCCGCTGTTCGTCGAGTGTCACTGTCGACGACATCTGCACAGCAAAGAAGGTGATGTTCGAGTCCCTTGGGATCGTCGGCACTTATGTCCCTCACCGGAGAGGAGACACAGCCGGGAAGAAGACAGATGAAATAAAGAAGGTTAGTTTACGTATGCTGACACAGTAGTAATTTGTGATAATAAGTTGCCGTTGTTGGAACGAGACAGACTTGTGATAAATTGCTAGGAGCACACTGGCCTTACATTTGCTTGAAAAACTACCATTTATTGGATGTCAAAATTTGGTGGTTTAAAAGGTTTTTGGTATAGCAACACTCGAACAAAATCAGACATGGCGCGGGTACACAGAATTCCGGATATTTTTCACTTTTTCATTTATTTCTCGATATTTTCATGTTGTTTACTTAATTTGGCTAGTGCAAATCGGGAGCTAGATGAAAATAATTGGAGAGATATACTCGAAGGGGAATGGATGGTAGAATTGTGAGTATAAAAATGTGTTTTCCGACCGGTCTCGGCTGCAATAAAACGTGTCAAATTCTTTGAGCTATAAATTAGACAACATTGATTCGCCTATTGCAGTTTCTTGTATTTATTTATAGCTAGAGTACTAGTTTCGCTGTTTGAGTGCTATTTTTGTTTTTTTGACGTGTGGGCGTGTAACATATGAACCCACAACGTTTGCCAGAGTTCATCAACCACTTACAAGGCCGTTAGGGTCTACAAAGCCCCGTTTTGAAAACCATGACGCACAGTCTATTGTTACTGCATTTTTTCACTAAAATCCGGGAAGCTGCCCTATTGTTACGTACTAACGTACAAAAGGTAACGTACATTGTATCTTGTTTTGACTGGGTTGTAATGAGATTTTATGTAACATACAAGTTTTTAGTAATGTATTTACTTATTTGTGCAAATAGTTAGAAGGTTGTTGACATTCATATGTTAAATGACTACAGTTAGCTCCCAAACAACTTACTTAAATAGACATTGGTTTTATTCATAAATTACTATTATACATATAAATTCCTTGTCACAAAAAGTTTAGGTCACATGATACCTACATGGTGTTTTCTGGAATCGGTTGGGGTGTAGTAAAGGGTATGCAGGACTTAATGGGGTTGGTGTCATGATGCTATTGTATAGAAGACGCTAAAATAAGCATGTTTTGTATGGATTTTTTTCTCTAATTTTGATAATTACCGAGATAGTGGCTCCTAAATGGACACATTTTGGCTCTTCAAGGGTTAGTCATTTAAACGGTTCTGGGACTTAGAAAATTTCGGTATTGTGAACCAACTCGGATGGCTGATAGGTTAGAAGACTGGTTTTTTTATATAAAAGAGCAGAAAAAACTTCTTCACAGAAAAGTTTTTCAAGTAAAATATGCTTATTTTCTATACGTAACAATCATTTAAAATAGGTGTCATATTGACACCCCACCCCCATCTAAAATTTTCTAAGTCCCGCACCCCCTTTACTGTGTACCCTTTGGTACACCTGGACCGATAACTAGCCTAATTTGACACCTGCATAGCTAACACCCATACTGGTTACATCATGTATGTATGTAAGCACTTTATTGTACACAATAACAGGTTAAGGAATATACATGTCACACAATAGATCAAAGTACAAAGGCGAACTTATCCCTATAAGGGATCTCTTCCAGCTAACCTTTGAGCAATTGAGAGGAAGGTAGGTAGAACGAGATAGGCAAACTTATACCGTGTACAAAAACAGAGAAAATAAAGCAAATCCTAATTAGTATTAATTCTAGACAAATAAAAACATGCCAATACATATATAAATATACAATATAAAATATAATACACACTAACATATGTTACATATATATCGCAAATATACAATAAATAAATAAATACTATATTCAACCAATTCACAAGTCATTGGAAAGCCACAACTTCTTCAAATTCATCTTAAGTGACGCAACAGACTGCGACTGTCTCAGCGACAAAGGCAACTCATTCCACAATTTAACAGCGCGCGCAGTAAAAGATCTGGAGTATGTTCGCGTCTTTCTAGACGGTACAGCAAGAGTAAGGTTAGTACTCGACCGCAAGCGGTGGCCACTGCCGTCTGCCATATAACTAAACCGCTCAGAAAGGTAAGGAGGGGAAGTAGGGCTGAACAGTGTATTGAAAAGTAATGACAGGATATGCACATCCCTGCGCCGGCGAATCGGTAACCATCGAAGCTTAGAGCGGAATTCAGAGATATGATCATACTTGCGTAGACCAAATACATATCTGATACATACATTTTGTAGACGCTCCAGCTTATCAAGTAGCTCCTCGTTGAGGTCTAGAAACGCAATATCGCCATAGTCCAGAAGAGGAAGCAAAAGAGATTGAGTAAGGGTCAACTTGGTACGAAGAGGAAGGAAATTCTGGAGACGTCTTAGGGAGTGAAGGGATCTAAAGATCCTCTGACTCACCTCAGCTATATGGGGTGACCAAGAAAGCGTCTGGTCCATGGTGATACCCAAATTCCTGACAGTAGAGGAAAGAGGAATAGAAATTCCATCAAAAATAATGTCAGGCACCACCACCTTTGAGAGCTTATCTACATAGTAAGGACTACCAATAACAATCGCTTGCGATTTCTTCGCATTAATTTGTAAACCATACTTACACGCCCAGCAGCGTATAGATTCTAGGTTTCGATGACTTCCGAAATTAATGCGGAGACATCATCCACAGTAGCCGCTGCATAAATCTGTAGGTCATCTGCGTAAAGGTGATATGATGTAGTTAGGGATTCGGTGATACTATTTATAAAAACAGAGAACAATAATGGAGAAAGCACCCCGCCCTGTGGAACGCCAGCGGAGAGTTCGCACCACTCGGACATCTTGTCATCGAACGTAACGCGCTGGCGCCTGCCAAAGAGGTAGCTGCGAAACCAGGATAAGGGAGTTTCATAAATGTTAAGAGAGCGGAGAATACCTAGCAGAATATCAAAATCTACCGTATTAAAAGCACTGCTAAAATCAAGAAGAACAAGGACAGTGAGCTTTTTGGACTCGATATTGAGACGAATGTCATCGGTGACGTTAACTAAAGCGGTGACCGTGCTATGCCCGGGGCGGAATCCGGATTGGAAAGGATTAAACAAAGAATTTCTGTTAAGATGAGAAAGGAGACGACGATTAACATAATGTTCAATGATCTTTGACAAAACTGGGAGAATAGAAATAGGGCGGTATTGAGTGAAAGATACAGCATTAGGGATTTTGGGGAGAGGAATTACGTGAGCATACTTCCACGATGCCGGAAAGGTTCCAGTGGACAAGGAGAAATTTATAATATCCGAAAGGGTAGGAACAATAAAATCCGCCACGAGCATAAGCATATCCACACTGAGGCCATCGTCACCGATTGCCTTCGTCTTAATAGATTTGAGAAGGGCAAGCGTCTCCTGCGGTGAAATCAAACCAAATTCAAAGGGAGATAGGTCGGGGTGTGTAATATTGGCAAGAAGTGAAAGAGTGGATTGCTTAATGGATGGGTCAAGAGTAACCGGCGACGTGCTGAAATGTTTGTTAATAGCGTCAATGTCAAGAGTATTGGAAGAACATTGCTGAGTTTTGCCGACCCCAAGAGACTTTAAAAATTTCCACAACTTAGAAGGGGGACACTCCTCTATTGATTTGTGGATATGGAGGCGTTTTGCTTCCCTACAGACTTTGTTGCAGCAGTTACGTATGGAAATATACCTCTGGCGATTTTCGTCCGAAGGAACCAGCCGGAACTGAATACGAGCTCGATCGCGCTTGGCCATGTACTGTTTGATCTCCGGCGTGAGCCACGGTGCAGGAAAGTGTTTAACTCGCGTTGGTTTCAAAGGAGCATGCTTATCAAAAATCGCAAGCAATATGGCATTGAAAGCCCCTACTTTCATGTTAACATCGTCATGACGACCTACACTGCTCCAATCAGCATGTGAAACATCATCCCAGAGCGCTTCCAGATTTACATCGCGGAGATTTCTACGCATGATTATCTTCTGTCTCTTCTTCGGGGGACGAATGTTAAAAGAGGCGTAAATTAAATCATGATTGGAGAAACCTGCAGCATTGAATTGCCCGTGGAGGGATACCAGATTTGGAGAAGTAGTAAGAATGAGATCTAAAAGAGAAGGAGGGCCGTTATGAGGAAAATGCGTAGCATCAAGTGGCAACACGCTTAGATTTATAGAAGTTGCAAGAGAACGGAGCTTAGCGGAGCGATGGTCATTTTTAAGGAGACAGGTGTTAAAGTCACCCATAATAATGCTGTGATCAAACTGAGGGCTAATATTGACTAAAACATTTTCGAGGGAATCAAAATAATTAATTTGAGATGAAGGGCTATAAAAAACGCCAAGAAGAACTTTGGAGTGATGTAAAGTCACGTCTAAGAAAAGATACTCGGAAGAGTTCGAGTAGACTGATGGCGACTGAGCAACTACTTGATAAGCGAAATTACTTTTTATATATATGGCAACACCGCCGCCCCGCACAGTTCCCGAACCGCCATCGCTAGGGCCAATCCTGTCATTACGAATCAGAATATACCCAGGCAAGGGATATAAAGTTGAAGGAAGAGAGGGCTTTAGCCATGACTCGGAGATAAGAATTGCATGTATATTGTTATTGGAGCTGAACGATGCAAGCAATTCAGTGTAATGAGCCGGCACACTCTGCGCATTTATATGAACGACATTGAAGTTTTTAGTAGAAGTTTTAAAAGTACAGTGCAAGCGTTCACTAAGATCAGGCATATCTGATGCGTCACTCAAGGAATCGTAAAAACTTGAAGAAGAGAGTGAAAAAAACTCGCTGTCCAAACTAGCATTAAACACGTCCGACATTGTAAATACGGTTAAATACAAATATATAGATATATATATACAGAAATATAAATAATTAATAAAAGAACCTAAGCTACTAGCTAAATCAACAAACTACTAATTACACTAAAGAGCAATCTGCCTCAATCGCTCGCCAGCTAAAATAAGAGTTACATCAACAAATGGCAAAAAAAAACAAAAGTAACGCAAAGAAAACTGAAATTACGGACACACCATCAGTATAAACATATGCACCTAGAAAAATACACCAATAACAACAACATGATTTGTCAATTAACATATGCACATCATGCATATGTTAATTGACAAATCATGACTAATTCATTACATTCATTATGGTTCTAGTCATGGCTGATAGTGAGAGCAAAATTTATAAACATCTTGCATTTTGGACTGAAAGAGTTAAGTTTGGATAGTTATATCAGGTTACTTACATCCTTATGTAGCGAGATGGCATAGTTAATGTGTATAATGTATTTAAGAAACTTTATGGATGTCAAATGCTTCATTTATTCTGAATTTTGATGATTCATGCTAAATCAGTTTGCATCACACTTTGATGCAAAGTGTAGTTAATTAGTGCTGTAAATTCATCAATTAGTGTACTAAAATTCATTACTTGGATAGATCAAGAAGAAGTCATGACAAGACATCATCAAAATATTGACTCAATTCTCACACACAAATGCGACTTTTTCGACTCTCATAAAATTTTATAACTATAGCATTCTTCAAAACCCTTTACGTTAAGTTCAGTGTGTTTATAAAACTGAAAAATCATTGTGCAATGTATATACAGGAAAAGTAATTACGTAATATGCTAGATTAGATGCTAGTGATTATGAGGCTTATTAATTAATTAGAGTCAAACATTGCTGCCCATATTACACATACCTTACAGACTAATAAATGAATAAATAAATAAATGAATAAATGAACTTTATTTTGCAAGTGGGCCGCAATGGCACTTTTACAGGTCTGACTCTACTAGCGTTTCCAAATATAAGACCATTGTCAAGAGGAAACACCGGAACAAACTTAACAGTAAGCCATTTTTAACAAAATAATCTTAGTCACCAGCAGTACCGCAGGAGAACCAGTCAAATACCTTAAAATTAAACAAAAGTCAAACAACACGAGAGATTAGGGCTATTTTGATTCCGGTCTGGGCCATGCATTTCTGTCAGTCATATAGTCTTCAACTCTATAATAAGCTTTTGACATCAATGTCTTTTTTAAATATTTTTTAAGAGCTGGGAGGGGTAATGTTAAAACGGGGTAATGCTAATGTATGTTAACTGTTGAACTAAAAATCAATTCTTAATATGCTGCTTTTGTCTGTAGCTGTTGAAACAACGAATTCATCAAATCAATAGACTGAACACCACACTTTTAAAAAGGCAAACTGGCAACTGTTGCTATAACCCAGGGGTGTTCCAGCTTTTTGACTCAGGGGCCAAACTGCACTTAAAATTCGCGCGGGCCAAGACTTGACTTTGTCTGTGTCATGACCAGCCATACTACTCCAGGCAAAATACGGTTTTGAAAAACATTAATTTATAATAGCGTTTTTTAGTGGTTTCATTTTAAAATGTTACTCTAAGATGGTTTATTCAAGAATCGGACAAACTTTCCACCCGGAAGTAATTAAGTAGATTTAAATAAAGCATAAGCTTCGGTAGCCTAGTTGTTCAGGCATACGGCATTCGGTACGGAATACCATTTGATATTTACCGTTAGCTTTTTGGTGAAGGAAAAACATCGTGAGGAAACCTGCATATATCTACGAAGAAATTCAAAGGTGTATGTGGAGTCCCCAACCCACACTGGGCCAGCGTGGGGACTACTGCCCATTCCCTCTCACCCATGAGAGGAGGCCTGTGCACGTCAGTGGGACGTATATAGGCTGATTTATTATTATTATATTATTAAATAAAGGGTGCCTTGTCTTTTTTTTTATGATTTATCTTGAATATTATAGAGCAAATGTAAATTAAATGTCTGAAATTTTGTCAGGTTCTGTCCTAGGTTGACTATTTAATTGATAATAAATCCGTTACACAGAAAAATAAGCTATTATAAATTATATCCAAATTGTCATTTTTTCCGTACCAGTTGTCAGTTCATTGCCTGGATTATACTTCATCGCTGTCATGGACCGGACTAGGCTTTCTTTCCGCGGTTTAGAAGGCCTCTTGGGGCCGTATGCCATCCCTACCGAGCATGGCGACCCTGCTATAACCGGCCTGTACACAGCTACGCGCCATGGTGCCCGGCGTGCAGCGCGCTGGCGCCCGCGTGGCGCGAGCTGGCGGCGCGCGCCGGGCGCCAGGCGCCGGCCGTGCGCGCCGCCTCCGTCGACGTGACCAAGTCGCCCGGCCTCAGCGGCCGGTTCGTGGTCACCGCGCTGCCCACCATATTCCAGTGAGTACACTCTCAACAGACACCTCTTCAACTTAGGTATCACCGACACATGTGCAGAGCGTGCATGAAAGCAGAAGAAACAACCGAGCACATTATACTGGACTGTAAGCAGGTAGAAGTATACAGGAAAAAACACCTAGGGTCTCCGGACACACTACGGGACGCAGTCAGCAACACCAAGGCACTCAGAAACTTTCTGGAGGAGCTGGGGTGGTTAGTGTAGCGCTACCCCACCGATTTCACGCAAAATAGACACACTGGATGTCGACTTGCGGAAACACCCAGTATAACTAACTCCAGTGAGTACCAGGGACCCGCCCGGTATCCCATTCGAGGGTTTTTGAAAGGGTTTTTCGTAATACTTTGCTTACCAAAGCCGATGCTCCTCAAAGCCCATTCATTTGGCTATTAAAGCGCTCCAATACGGTATCCCCTTGAAAGGGTTTGCTTACCAAAGCCGATGCTCCTCAATACCCATTCATTTGGCTTTTAAAGCACAATGAATGGGTATTCAACACGAGTAAGCGCTTCAACCCTTTAAAAAGCTCTTAAAAAAACCTTTCGAAAGGGTTTTGCTGTCAGTAGCGGTAGCGCCCCGTAAGGGGAACCCCTTCATACGGCCAAGTTAAATGAATGAGTTTTCAATTAATAAAGGACAGCAAGTGATTTGGGCTATTAAACGAACGACTAACCCGTTCAAAGGCTTTTTTCTGGGAAGGGGTGGGCGGGGCCGGGTCCCTGGTGAGTACACTGTCAAACTCCCTATTAGCGAACACTACAGCTTGTTACTGGTGCGCGTGCCGCGGCCGTTGAAGGAGACCATCGCGTGTGCTGACTTCTGGCCGAAGGGTGTCGTATTTCGGCGGTTCCGGGGCAACCTACAGAATTCTACACCGCACTTGACAAAACGGAACGCTGTTTCGTGTGGCCTGAATAATTAGTTTTTATATGTATTGTAAGTATGTATGTTAAGCTTAAGGTATTTGTTGCTATGGGCCTTAGATGGTTGAAATAAATGGTTTATTATTATTATTAGGCCGTGGTCTGGACGCCAGCTGGCAGCGGGGCGACGGACGTTCTTAGATTGAACTCGATTTGTACCAGATAAGATAAAAGATCCACACCACCTAGATACCAAGTTTCGACGTCGCCAAGAACATTGCAAGAAGGGCATCGCAACCGCAACAAATAAGGACTTTAGCACGAACAAGTTAAATGAAAGCTTGTAAAAACAGCTATTGTGGCAAAACTTCTTCAATAACACTGTTTGATCACTAATCATTTCCAGGCTGTTGGGGTAAATATCCACCAGAGTGCGTAGGTGTTCTTATTTATCAACATCAACATCATCATCATCATATCAGCCGAAAGACGTCCACTGCTGGACATAGGCCTCCCCCAAAGAGTGCCAAAGCTTGACAGCTAGATCTCAAATATATGAAAGCACAACCGGATATTTACCTTAGTTGCTCAATGCTGTGTAATAACCTACCTTCAGCGTACGACAATCGTCCAGGTTCTTATCTCATCTAAGGCTAACTATCCACCAAAGCTAACCGAGGTAGTGAGAAGAAAAATGTACCAATAAAGAACTATGCGCTGTGCTACCTCGAACAGCTCAGTTGGATGCTCATTATTCACCCTTTTTAGGGTTCCGTACCTCGAAAGGAAATAACGGAACCCTTATAGGATCACTTTGTTCTCCGTCCGTCTGTCCGACTGTCAAGTCACTTTTTCTCAGAAACCCGTGGAGGTATCAAGCTAAAATGTATATCAAATACTCGAGTCTACTGTCCCTTAAAGCTGTCAAAAAATCAAACTTCTAAGCCAACGCAATCAAAAGATACAGCCGTTTATACCGCAAATTTCCGCAAATTTTGGACACTCGCAAGGGAATCAAAACCTACAGGGTACTTCCCGTGAACTCAGAATCTTGAAATTTGGTACGAAGCAACATCTTGTAGCACAGATAAAGGAAAAATGGCGAAAACCGTTGATTTTTGTACGGAACCCTCGGTGTGCGACCGACTCGCACTTGGCCGGTTTTTTTAACAGTGATCCAATCTGAATAAGTTTCCAATGAACCCTTTTCTATTCCAGTGTGCTTGATGGCGAATTCCGTCAGTACAAGGGTCCCCGTGATGTGGACTCTATGCTGGGATTCGTGCAGCAGAAACGTTGGAAGCAAACGGAGCCTGTTCCTTCCTGGAAGGGCCCCGACTCGCTGCAGATGGGACTGGTAGCGCAGTTCTTCAAGCTGTCTCAAGCACTCCGGGTATGTCACATTGATATAATAAATGGCTAGGATTATCTGCCATCTAAATTGGAGTCATCATCATCATATCAGCCGAAAGACGTCCACTGCTGGACATAGGCCTCCCCCAAAGAGTGCCACAATGACCGCCCCACTAGGACCTCCCGCGACCTAAACCAGGACCTAAACGCTGCGCCTTACGTACGTGGTTGCCACTAGAGAACCTTTCCGCCCCGACGGCCATTAGTTCTACGTGCAATGTGCCCCGCCCACTGCCACTTAAGTTTAGCTATTCGGCTCTTTGTTCTGCTGCGGATAGCCTCATCTCTGATACAATCGCGCAGAGTTACTCCCAACATAGCCCTCTCCACAGCCCTTTGGGTGACTTGGAGCCTTCTTTAGGCCCATAGTAAGCGACCACGTTTCGTGCCATACGTCATCACTGGCAACACACACTGGTCACAGACTCTCGTCTTGAGCCACTGCGGAATATTGGACGAAAAGATGTGCCGTAGCTTCCCGAACGCCCAGCCGAGTCGGATTCGACGATTGACCTCTTTCTCAATATTTGTATAATCTCACCATGTCTCCGATAAGATTATAATAGTATGTACAAATAACCCCCCCGTTTCCCGTGTGGTGTCGGATTAGAATTTCACCACCACCCAAAGTCGACTAAGGGACCAGGGTTGAAGTGTGTTGTGGGCGATGGGCTAGCAACCTATCACTGCAATATCACATTTTGTCCATATTTTATACCCGCATTCATGCTAAAAGTGGCGCTGGAACATACGTTTCATGTGCTCTGCCTACCCCTTTTGGGAATAAAGGCGTGAATGTATGTATGTATAAATAAAGTAATGCCTGTTGCTTCTTGCAGAGCGTGCACAATATGCTGATGGAGACATACGGACTGCCCACTTGGGGCTCGTACCTGATCTTCGCCGTGGCCACCATCTTTATTGGAGCGCTGCTGGGATTGGTATGTATTGCATGGTAGAATATAATATAATATTTTTGTAGGTTGTAAACAACAGAAAATTGCGGAATTTGGACGATTTGTGGCTGTAAAACGGTGACTTCTTCCGCCTTCCCGTGAAAATTATATTATTCGTTAACACATAAACAAACCTGATTTCCAGCCTTGTTAACGACGTAATCAGAATATAAAAAATAAAAACACGGAAATTAGATACATTAAAAAATGAACAGTTCAAATATCCCAATCCATCTACAGAAAAGTATACTTGCCATTGCCGCTCGTTTGATTCACGCCCAGACAACCGAGCAAACGTTGCCACACTGACTGCCTCCGTTCCTCGCTATTTCCCACGTCACTATCACTAGTTTAAAGCATGGGTAGAAGAGTGGCATAGTCTAAATACTTGAAGAGCACCCATACAACATAAAATAAAAAACCTATTAATACCCAAAACAATGTTATTCCAAATTATAGCAATTATTGCCTAGTTTCAAATATAGCCTCGTGGCGCCCACCACGCAAAAACGAACAGTGAAATTTGAAGTTTCTCTTAAATGGAATCAATTTGAATTTTCATCAACTGACACGGCCTTTTAAAAGGCGCGTGGGCGCCACGAGGTTAAGATAGTTTTTATCCCGGCTCCTCGCAGACGAAGTCACGGGCGGAAGAGCTAGTATTTAATAAATTACCGAAGTGTTTAATTTCACTAGATCAAATACATAAATTTAAAAAAGCCTTAACCTTTTCACCGCCAAACACGTGAAATCACGTCATCGACGATTCGTGACACCGACGCCAAAGACGGCATTTGCCGTCATTTATTTTATTTTATTTTATTTATGAAAACCTACTCTGAAATAGCCCGATTTCATGTTGGCATTATTTCTTTATCCATTATTTTTTTACCCTTGTGGCGTGAGGTGGCACGGCAAGTTGCTTTACCATCTGGCGGTGAAAAGGTTAAAAAATGTTCTAGCTCATAGAAGTTGTCCCATAGTATAAAACAAAGTCGCTTCCCGCTGTCTGTCCCTCTGTATGCTTAAATCTTTAAAACTACGCAACGGTTTTTGATGCGGTTTTTTTTAATAGATAGAGTGATTCAAGAGGAAGGTTTATATATCATATAGTAACCGCGCGAAGCCGGGGCGGGTCGCTTGTTATATCATAAATGAATATATAAATGATAGTGCCTTTGACATGCATGCTCAACAATTTGGAAGCCGTAAGGCGCCACAATAGTGAATCTGACCATAATTCTGTAACATCCTGTCATCATCATATCAGCCTAAAGACGTCCACTGCTGGATATAGGCCTCCCCCAAAGAGTGCCAAAGTGACCGGTCCTGCGCCACCCGCATCCAGTGGACTCCCGCAACCTTTACCAGGTCATCAGTCCTTGTGGGGGACCCTCGCCGCGCCTTCCGGTACGCGTCCACGTCACATCCTGTAACCTATGGGCAAATAAATGATCTTTTTTTTTCCTAGCCTGTTTTAGGTGTCCCACTGCTATGCAAAGGCCTCCTCTTTTCTTCCACTCGGCCCTATTGCTGGCATGCTCCCGCCAGTCCAAGAGAAACGCGTCCAAATCGTCCCGCCGTCTCCTTTTTGGTCTGCCTCTGCTCCGGTGGCCGAATGATCTTATCTTATCTTTATCTTTGTTCCTCAGGTGCTGGTGTGCCTGATTGACGTGCTGTACCCGCCGCGCCGCAAGGACTTCATCCCGCGCGCGGGACTTGAGGCGCGAGCCCGAGGCGACGCCGACGCCAACAAGAGTGACGACGAACAGGTGACGTAACTCTTAGATTACATTCTGGTCAGCTCACATCCAAAAATGCCGGGGTTATTACGGCCCTGCTGCTCCTGAAGTGGTCGATCTAAGGTCAGACGGGGTTAGTCTGCACCCGGAGTAAGTGCGATTTCATAACCAAAAAACTACACTTCTACACTAATATTATAAAGAAGAAAGATTTGATTGTTTGTTTTATGTGTTTGTATTGAATAGGCTCCGAAACTACAGTACAGTACATATGGTGCTACTTTCCCGCACTAGTGCGGAAAAGAGCACTTTCCGTGCATATGTCAAAACTTTAAAGAGCCATATGTACAGTAAAACGTTGTACGATACACGTGCGATTAGGTAATTCGCAACTCGTGTCGATTTAAAACACTGCCTTCGGTCGTGTTTTAATTTATCACCACTCGTTGCGAATTTCCTATTTTCAGCGCTTGTATCGTAAATAACTATTACCATTAGAAGCCGACATTGTCCCTGATGAACATAGGCTAATTTTCACCGCGGGAAAATGCTTAATTCCTAAGGAAAAACTGGTAATCCGTGCGAAACCGGGCCCTGCACTCTGGTAATGAACTCTTGTGTCTCAGGAGGAGCTAATCAACGAGGACCTCGTGGACGACGCGCCCTCGGGCGCCGACAGCGACGGTGAGAAGAATTCTGCCAGTGACGTGAGTACACAATACTATATGTCCTCTTTTAGGGTTCCGTGCCTCAAAAGGAAAAACGGAACCCTTATAGGATCACTTTGTTGTCCGTCCGTCCGTCCGTCTGTCAAGACCCTTTTTCTCAGGAATGCGTGGAGGTATCAAGCTAAAATTTATACCAAATACTCAGGTCTACTGTCCCTTGGAGCTGTGAAAAAATCAAACACAATCAAAAGATACAGCCGTTTATGCCGCAAATTTCGGCAAATTTTCGAAACTCAATGGAATCAAAACCTACAGGGTACTTCCCGTGATTTTTTTAAACCAATCGTAGTCATATCCGTATTACGTATTGTGCCGGCAAGGCACATTGTATTGTAGCGATAAGATATTCTTAAATACGTGTATAAGATTAGCGATAGATTAAGTACGTGCGAGATGTATGGATGATTATGCACGTAGCTACTTGTATATATACTGTGTTAGTTAATGATTAAATAACCATTGTATTGACAGTACTTCAGAGTGTCTCTCTGAGTGTGGACTGCCATAAACCCCTCTGGGGTGCAGTCCACACTCACCCTCTCTACTCCCCCATCAACATCGTAATTATTGCCAGGCAGTGGACACGATCCTCAACCATCAACCACTGCCGGCAAACGTATATCGTTTGACATGATTTTGATATAGTTATACTGGGCGTATCCGCAAGCCGACAACCAATGTGCCTATTTTGCGTGAGTCGGTGGAATACCGTCGGTGTTGCTGACTGCGTCCCATAGTGTGTCCGGAGACCCTAGGTGTTATTTCATGTATACTTCTACCTGCTTACAGTCCAGTAGAATATGTTTGGTTGTTTCTTCTGCTTCCACGCACGCTCTGCACATGGGGCTGTCTGTGATACCTAAGTTGTAGAGGTGTCTGTGCAAAGTGTTGGGTCCTGTTAATATTCCAACTATCTTGCGTAGTTGGCTTCTGTGTCTTCACTAGTGCGGGAGTTTGTTGTCGCGTTTCGACAAAATCTCTTTAGTCTGTCTGCATCTCAGACCAAGAAAATATACAGACGGAGCGTTACGAACGGTCTAGTGAAGCCAACCGGTTTTCAACCAAGCCCCATACGTTAGCACACGCTAAACATAATTTGTTTAGCGTGTGCTAACGTATGGGGCATATAATCGCACAAAACTCGAAATAAATGATCTTGACAGCATTGCGACACGTGCTGAAGAGTTTTGTGCAATTTTGCTTCTATATGTGTGCGTGAGCGTGTGCTAAACATGATGTAGCTTGGTTTTGTTTGTATGTGGTTTGGCTTCACTTGACTGTTCGTAACGCTCCGTCTGTCTTTTTTTCTTGGTCTGAGGTCTGCATGTGTCTATCTCCTACCAGTATCTTTGGTGTATATGTATGTCCAGTTAATCATATATGTAGCTTTGTGGCAGGGGTAAAATTGGCTCCGGTCCGTATGCCGTTGTTTCCGAGCCTTTTCTGGCCAGTTCATCCGCTGCATCGTTTCCTCTTGAGCCACTGTGCCCCTTGATCCATTGTATAGTAACGTTGTTTTTATCTGCGCACACCTCTGTGAGGATTTGGTGGCATTCGTATATCAAGGTAGATATTTAACCCCCGACGCAAAAAGAGGGGTGTTATAATATAAGTTTAACGTATCTGTCTGTGTATCTATGTATGTCTGTGGTAGCGTAGCTCCCTAACGGGTAGACCGATTTGACTGCGGTTTTTTTTTGTGTCATAGATAATTTTATCCCGAGTATTCTTAGCCATATTTCATGCAAATCTGTTCAGCCGTTTTTGAGATATAGGACTGAAATGAAAATGTCGGGATTTTTTCTTATTGACATGATTAGCATCCATTGGCCGACCATTAGTTATGTGTCTCCAGCTACAGAGCTATCAAAATGTCAGTTGCCGAATTGTTGATTATGATTGACTTCTAGAATGAAGTGTTTTTTTTTTTCTAGAGTTCCGAGGAGGAATCCGGCGCGGCGGCGGGCGGAGACGCGCGCGCGCCCGAGATGCGCAAGCGCCGCCCGCGCAAGGCCGACTGAGCGCGCACCAACCACATCCTCCGCCGCCAGGCGACGACCAACGCCCGACACATACCAGTTTTCCCGACACAGGGCTTGCTGGGAGACCCTCTGCGGCGTAGTTATTCACTGGGGCATAACGTTTATAACGCTTGAAAGACCATTGATCCCGCTACGGATAGTGAGAAAAGTATTCCCTGACAGTCTGTATGACATTTACATAAGATTGAATGTCGCCTGGCTACTGGGGATGATTTTGACACTTTAACTGTACCCTTGTAAGAAGCGATAAAGCCGCTTTTGCAGAAAGAGACCACTTGGTGGTCTCTCAATTAATGTCATAAAAAAGATTTTTTTGTTCGTAATCACTTTTTGGGCCCAGAAAAACTAATTTGACCCCTTGGGCCTGCAAAATGGTCAGAAATATGATATGAAATCACAATTATTGTAGCAGAAGATAGGCAGTTTTCCAAAAATATGAATGCATTTGACTTCACAAATATACAATAAAAATAATATCATGAAGATGACGAATGCATCCATATTTTTTTTATTATTGACCAAAAAAACTCCTGTAAATAAACTCAATTATATGTGACAAATGGGCCAAGCACATGCAAGAGCACTCCAAAAATATCTAAACACGCTTTGACGTCTTGTCTTCTTGACAATAAAAAATTCTGATTTTTTAAGTCATCTTGTTTGCTACAATATCTAAAACTAACTTTTTACAGTACTATATTACTAATACCGGGCATACTTTAAAGCACTATTTAGTAACTATACATGATCAAAGCAGAAATTATATTTTACATATTGACACGTAAATATTTATTAAGGCAGATAAAATGTCTGATTCCTTTTCCGAACTTCGTAACCTATAAATAAAAGGTATCTTGAATTATTTTTGTCTGTGAAGGAACAAACTTTATTTTCCACGCAAAATGATGTGGATACGATATTGCCGTTATGAGACTGAAGGTCTTTTTAGATTTTTAATCTTCATCAAATATATATGTACACGTCAAGAATGACTCTAAATTCTTGATAATAGAGTCGCATTCAGATATTTGTAACCATCTTGTATGTATCTGGTGGGGATAGTATCAACAGCATTTTAACAGTTTTAATAACTGTCCAATTTGCCGTTCAAATACTTATATATTTTAGACCCAGAAACGACCTGACTTTCATTTGTGAATGTTAGCTCAAGAATGCATTTGTTTACTTTAAAGTATTTTTTAATTTGCCATCAAAGGAGTCCTTGTCTTACAAGCACTTCTATTTTATTATATAACCCCTTCTCAATAATACAACCAGCTATCTTGCAATTATTCAAAATATATTTTGTCTTAATCTAATACTTGTAACGAAAAATTATATATCATCTCAACTATGTTTTTTTAAGTAAATATTTTGGGCCAAGGCGGTAAGGCAAGGGAACTCCGGTAGATTTTAAAGTGTTGAGTGCAATTAACACTAGCGCATAGACAATGGGTTTTGGACGTAGACAGAATGTGTGTTGTATGGAATGACATAAGCTTTGATGCCTACTTGCAGCAGTTTTATTAGGGACATGATAATCATAGCCTATGGAAAATTATTACTGATTATAAATGATAAATCTTGTGTTAAACTTGAGGATTTCAGTTGGCGCAACTGCATCAAAGTGGTCCATTCAAAAAGCAGCTCTACCACTCAACGTACAAGATTCTAATTCCAATGTATATACAAGACTTTAAACAATTTCTACGGACGGAACCCATTGCCTATTTTCGTGGTCTTAGAAGCCACACACTGTATTTTATTTAGTTTCGCACCAAATTTTTGCGTACACGTTACATTTACTTAGAGTTAATCTTGCATAAAGTATTATACGGTCCATACGAACCGAGACGTGATTTTCATGAATCCATGTTGAAGAAGTAAATATTATAATTTTCCGGCCCGAGACGAAACTAACCATTTACTGTCTTGGCAGAAATCTGTTAGCCGAGTTTATAGCACGAGCCGAAGGGGAGGGCAATAAACGTATGTAACATTTCTAATGCCGCCCTAGTGGTAATGTAAAATACATGTATAGGAGTTATCCTTAAAGGAATATTATATAAAGTGTCCTTAGCGTTTTTAAACATGGATCTGTTGAATTTCACGCGTAAACGTTTCAAATGGAATTTAGAGTGAGTTTGATCTTTATTTTAGTTTATTTCTTTTTTTACAGACATAATGAAGTTATAAGAAGTCAATCCTTTCTAAATGTGTAACATTCCGGATACTAAATCATCTAGTGTAAACGTACTTACAAATTCTTTAAGAACAAGAATCTAATTTGGTCCACTTTTGTAAGTGAAAACTTGAAAATGACTAAATTAAATGTCTAAGTATATTTTGCATTTTTATTGTACATTGAATGCTCAGATTATATGTTGTTCATACTGTTTTGTATATTATTATGTATTCACTGCATTTTTCGTCTCTTAATGTAAGGTGAATTTCACGATTAGTGAGGAGAAAAGTCTCTGAATATTATGTAAACTCGTAATAATTTTATCCTTTCAAAAACTATAGAATTTCCAAGCTCCTTACTCAAAACTAAAAGTCTAAAAGTATACTTTGGAAAACGCCGAATGTAAGCGTGCTATTTAAAATCGAGCCTTTTCTCAGCACTATCCTAATTGCAGTGCTTTCCAAATTACTTGGGTATCTTCTTTCGTCTTCACAGTTACAATTTAAGAAGTCTAAACGTGGTCAGTCCACAGGTGTCGCCATGTCCAACCAAACTATTTGGAAAGCACAAGGATATGTCCGAACGGGGAAGGGAATAAAAAAAACGTGTGTTACACAACACGTATAGCACAAGACCGCCGCGAGACAGTCTCTTTGTATAGTGGGGTCGGTATCAAAACGACTGGATTCTCAAAATGACCAGAACCACATAAAGACTTGATCGCAAAACGACCACATCTGCATCTCGTAATGACTTTCTAGTAAAACGACCACTTAGCAAAAAGTCTGAATATCAGAACGGCTTACTATCAAAATTACTTTTTCGCAAAAAGACCACCTCGCAGAAGGTATACATCTTAAAATGCCCTATTAGCAAAATAACTAGATCTTAAAACAACTTCCTAGTGAAACGACTACCATTTATGGTAGCAAAACGACTAGTTATCAGAATAGCAACAATATACTGAACTGTATACATATAACTAAGTAAAATATAAATGAAAAAGGCGTTCTAAACAAGATTTTTTCTCTTTTAATTGCTGGTTTTTATGAAAGTGAAAGTGAAGATATTTATTGCCACAACTAAACATAATAACAGTAGAATAGTACAAGTATTTTAGGTAAGTACACCGCATATACACTTAAGAACTACTACATGAAAAACTTAAAAATACTTTAGTTCTATTTAAAATTAAACTTAAACTTAAATATTAACGTTTAGCTGGTGCAATGGGTCCCACTCTCAGCATCTGCTGGGTTTGGCTTTGGATGCCCAGCGCTGGTTTTCAGAGTGGTCCCTGTAGAAAGGCCGGTCGCAGCGCACACGTAGACAAAAAAAAAAAAAAAAAATATGCAAGAAAAGTAACATAAAGATAGAAATGTATACATAAAACATATTGTGTTGTTGAATTAAAAATAATTAAAGTAATACAAAAAATAGAAATCAAATCATAAACAAAGAAAGTCACCAAGAAAGTGCCATGTGATGTGTGTATGTGTGTTTATAGGCGTGTATGTGGATTTGAGAAGGGTAGATTTTGTAGTTGTGTGTGTCTGTGTGTCTGATGTGACTGATGTGTGAAGTGTGTGATGTGTGAGGTGTGTGATGCATGACGTGTGTGAGGTGTGTAAAGCGGGTTAAAGTTTGCTTTGGATTCCTAACAAGTGACCTTTTACTAGCTGCTTGAACTTAAACAGTGGAATCCGTTCTCGCAAAGGTGGTGGTAGGTCGTTCCAAATTTTAGCAGCAGCAAACTTAAACCCGCCTCTAAAAAAATTGGATTTGTGAGGAGGAATGACTAGCTTGGTAGATCTTCTAAACACCCTGCTGCGCGTATCCTCAACCCATTTCAATTTATTAAATAGGTATTGGGGTTTTTCTAGCTCTATTATTTTCCTAACTGTGTAGGCCAGATGTAGGTGCCTACGATTACTCATATTTAGAATATTCCTTTCGTTTAGGAATGGGGTGATATGGGCTCGCTTAGGGACGTTATAGCAAAAACGTACACACGCATTTTGCACCCGTTGTATACATTTCTTGGTTTTTGCTAAAAGTCTCGGACCATACACTATATCACCGTAATTTAATAATGAGAGCACTAGTGATTCAACAAGAATTTCTCTTATTTTCTCAGATAAGTATTTGCGAATGTTATATAGTACTTTAAGTCGGTAGAACGCATTTCTGATTTTTATATTTATGTGTTCTACGTATCGTAATTCTTCGTCGATTGTCATTCCGAGATTTTTTGCATTTTCAACGCGGACAATGGACTCGGTGCCAATTTTAATTTTCGGGTCTTGCTCTTTTATTTTGTTTCTTTGCCATTTATTACCTAATATGATAAACTGCGATTTTGTCGGGTTTAGGACCAGGTTATTTTTAAGTGACCACTTTGCTACTATTTCTAAGTCTACATTTATTTTACTAATTGCCATATCCAGGTCAGGAGGTGCAAATGAGTAATACAACTGGGTATCGTCTGCATATAAATGTACACTACAATATTTTAGATTTTTGACTAGATCTGCTGTATATAATATAAATAGTAAAGGACTCAAAATAGATCCTTGAGGTGTGCCACGACTAATGTTCTCTATTTTAGATTTCACCACAACACCTTCGTCGGTTTGCAGTTCGACGTACTGTTTTCGGTCCGTGAGAAACGACTGAAACCATTTACAGGATGACTCGGATACACCATAGTACGCCATTTTGGACAGTAGTATTGAGGGGTTAAGGCAGTCGAATGCTCGCGAAAAATCCAGCAATACCAAAATTGATCCCATCCCTTTGTCCGCTGCTGCAATGACGTGACGACGACGACAATAAAACATATTTATTTCAGATAGAAAAAAAAACTTTATTATAACTTAAATTGCATATAACAGGGAAATATGCATACTAACTTATAGTACTTCCTGAACGTAAAATATAATTGGACTTATATTATGTGTACTGTAGTACACATTTTAAAATTGAACTTGATCTCCGAAATGTTTTGGAGAAATTGGAAACAAGTTATGTCTCCTTCATTAAGCGAGTTGAGCTCATTTTTGTATTTCCGGTCAAAAATAATATCTTTTTTGTTGCGGTTTGTCGTATTTAGTATAGATTTCCGTAACCTGAGGGATAACTGCTTCCTTTTTTAGTCTCCATAAACAAGATGAGCGTGGGTTTATGCTGGAAGAGAAAAGAGGGAAAGGGAACATTTCTTAAGTTTCAGAAATGATGGTAAACAGCAGTCACTTTAATATTTGTTTTCTTAAGCAGTAACGCTGCTAACGAATTTTTTTTTTTTTATGAAAGGAATAATTGAAAAAAAAAATAATGCTCCGAGCCGGATTCGAGCAGTCACTTTCATAGAACTACTGTAGAAGTAAAATCTTGGGATAAGGTGCCAAGCGGATTCCAGGCTCTTTTATAATGTTGAAACACGAGACGTACTTATTTATTACGATGGAATGATTTCATGCTATTTTACTAACAAGACTAATTGCTACCATGCCATGCTGAGATTAAGTTCATTTGCGATCTAGTTATTTTGCTATTAGGGAATTTTAAGATGTATACCTTCTGCGAGGTGGTCTTTTTACGAACAAGTAATTTTGATAGTAAGCCGTTCTGATATACAAACCTTATGCTAAGTGGTCGTTTTACTAGAAAGTCATTAGGAGATAAAGGCTTTTTGCAGATGTGGTCGTTCTGCGATCAAGTCTTTATGTGGTTCTGGTCGTTTTGAGAATCCAGTCGTTTTGATACCGACCCTTATAGTGGCCTAGACCTGGCTAAACGCAGTGCACTAACTGGGAGCGGGGAGAGAATCCATCTCGCTCTAATCGGGGTGTGTGAGTGCAGTTAGTGTTGTAATTAGAAAGAGAATGGTATTCGATTTAAGGCCTTTTCACACCTCTCAATTTGTCACACCAACTTGCAATATTTTGAATGAAAGGTACAGTCGAGGTCAAAGATATCTTTACAATTGAGTGTTACAAAAATACCTTTACATTTAAATAAGTTTACACACTACATGACAAAAACATACTTACAACGCACATGACGGTTTCATCTTTTCACTTAATGCTCCAAAGTTCTGTTTACCATCTGTCTTCCATAAAAACATTTTCACACATTGTGACATAATAGGTTTACATTGCATGTTACAAAATAAGTTTTCCTGTCAATGTGCCCTAAATATGTTTACATTAGCAAAGGCACTTGAAACCTATTGCTACATAAATATCTTTACAGGTTGATTGAATGGTTCTTAATTTGAATATTGACATTGAATTGTCATATTCAGTTCTTCCTTAATTTCTTGATTTGAGTCTTATATTTGTTATCAATTTCGGCTCTTTAACCGACTTAAAAAAAGAGGAATTTATTAGTCGTTTTTATATTAGCTCTTATAGTTTTGCCATGTCTGACTGTCTGTCTTTTGGCGGGTTCTTTATACAGGGTGTACCAAAAAATGGGGTGTGAAACCGATCAAGGGCATAACCCTTTCGGCCACTTTCGAAACCAAATTTTCGAAACTAGTAGAGAAAACGGAATCATTCGTCTTGTTTGGAAACCAGGTTTCCTAAAAATAAATCACAGTCTGTTTTAGAAACTTCTACCGAATATGGAATGTTAAATCTGCTTCGGAAGGGCAAACAGACGAGAAATAGTCGACGAGTCACGAGTTCGTCGACATCGCTGACGTAAAGATAAAACGACGAAAAATGATGTAGGCACGACATCATTTACTCTTATACCTTACATCAAAAAAGTTGATATTTTTGAGGTTTCGAAAGCAGATTTAACATTCCGTATTCGGTAGGAGTTTCTAAAACATACTGTGATTTATTTTTAGGAAACCTGGTTTCCAAACAAGACGAATGATTCCGTTTTCTCTACTGATTTCGAAAATTTGGTTTCGAAAGTGGCCGAAAGCGGCATAACAGGCATCGTGTTCTGATCAGAAAAAACTAAGAGAACAATTTTTTTGAGGCGATTTTTTTCTATTTGTTGGAGCATTGGCCGACTGAGGCCATCAGGTCCATACAAAAGTAAAAAAAATGGGATCCTGTTGTTTTACCAAATTTATTTTGGTCAAATTTCATTTCCCAAACAAATTTTAGCAACTGTTTTGTTTGCCAATGCAAACTTTGGCACAATTTTAATACGAATATTTTCATTACGTCAAATTTTCATTCAGCAAAATATTATTACGAAAAATTACATTATGGCATGTGGTCTTTAAGTAAATGCTTTAATAAGGCAAAAAAACATTAGACAATAATCATTTCGTCAAGTTCATGTTTTGGCAAACTATAAATAGACAAAAATCACAATTGTTTGGGTTATGACATTTTACCAAAATACTATTAATAAAACGGCACGGTCCCATAAATAAAATAATGCACGGTTAAGTAGGTAGGTAGGCAAAGGCGTTAAATTAGGTTAGGGTTAGCTTGTGTCCCTTAGAGCGGAAATAGGCACCCCGCGAAGCGGGGTGACGTCGACACGCTGGCGGTTAGGTTAGAATTGTGACTTCTACACAAATTAATTTTCCCTACCCACATAACTAAAAAAGTTGTTATTTTATTGTGTATCTTATACACCATTGAAATAAAGATGCAAATGATTTGTCATTGAAGAGTTCCCCTGCTGATTAACCGACGGAATAGAAATGGTCAACTAAATATTGACGATACAAATCATTTGCCTTATTTTGTTTTGGTTAAAACATATTATGCCAACTAATATATTTGACTGAATGAAATTTGGTCAAAGTACCAGTTGGTAAACGAGATATTGCCTAAACATGAATATGCCAAACATAAGGTTTGCGTAAGAATTATTTGTCGAGTGTTAATTTGGCAAATGAAATTCTACGAAAAATGTTTTGGGAAGTGATAATTTGTCAATTTTTTTTTGGTAAAACAAATTAAGGTAACCCAAAAAAGTTTTAGGAAAGGGGGAATTTCGCGCCAATGGAAATCCAATTTATGAAAGACTTTGTTACTAAGTTTCTTAAAATATCGCGCCATTAACCCGTGAATGTCAAAGACGTTTTGCATGGTCGTCGTACCACCTTAAAAATGTTTACAAATATTTGTGAAATTACCTATAATGGCGCGCAACAATTTATCCTTCTTACACATAACATACTACAAAATAAAGGATTTCTCATTGTATAACGCATACGCTTCAATTACCCGTTTAATTAACGCCATAATCTGTACGTATCCCGATTAGAAAACAAGTAGGAATTTTTTTTTGACGCGTAATTTTTCACTTTTCTATGACGGCCTCTTCTTGGAAGACTTTCCTCATACAGAAAAAATTGTCGTCGTTGACGTCACGCCCAAAATGAAAGAGACAGAAATATTTGACAGTATGGTACTGTTTTCGGTGATTGTCATTATTTGAAATAAGAACCGAGGTTCGTGTCAAACTGTAATAGTACATTACGTAACTAGGGCGGTGAATTCGTAAATGCCCCAGATCGCAGGTGTTTGTGGCCCGAACCGAAGGTGAGGGCCATAAATATGCGCTCTGGGGCTTTACGAATTACCACCCGTGTTGCGTACAAAATTTTACGTCTTCACTTGGCCACAATGCGAGCTTTCCCGTTCCCGTAGCGTGCAGTAAAACTCGCATTATGGCCAGGTGTGACGTAAAGATATTTATGTAGCAACAGGTGTAAGTAAAGAAAAGTACGCTTGAGCGTAAAGTTTGAAGTGCCACTGCAAATGTAAACATATTTAAGGCACATTGACAGAAATCTTATTTTGTAACATGTAATGTAAACCTATTATGTCCCAATGAGTGTAAATGTTTCTATGGAAGACTGATGGTAAACAGAACTTTGGTGCATTAAGTGAAAAGATGAAACTGTAATGTGCGTTGTAAGTAAATTTTTGTCATATAGTGTGGAAACTTATTTAAATGTAAAGGTATTTTTGTAACACTCAATTGTAAAGATATCTTTGACCTCGACTGTACTAACCTTTTGCCGTCTCATTCCAACTATACTAAATTGGTGTGACAAATTGCATGGTTTACTGGCAACATTGCGCGTGCGAGGCGCATGCCCATAAGACCAGTGTTGCCACAAGTTATCTGTGAATCAGTATGGGGTTGCTCCCCGCGTAACGCCATATGCCTTGTACAAAGACTTAAATGTTAGTGTTGCGTTTTAAGACGAAGAAATAAAACAATACTTGTCAACATTCTTATTTATTACTAAATCTTGCATTTTAATTCATGGAACATATTTTACAATTGCTTATGCCTCGAGTCTAGTCGAGGAATTTCAGACAAGAGTCAAGATAATGATCAAGATCATAAAGGCAGGTCAATTTATCTTACCATCGGTGACAAGAAAGGTTACAATCTGGCTAGCTAGCGTAATCGTATTTATGTCTGTCATAAAGTATTCGTCCCTTCATCAACATCATATCAGCCAAAACACGTCCACTACTGGACATAGATAGACATCCAACGTCCCATTAGTCCCTGAGTGCTGAAAAGATTTGGTATTTTTCGTTTCTGTCACAGATTATATTGTCGATAGAGATTAGTGGATATTAGTGCGAGCAAGTACGAAATAAAAGTCTGTCAAGCTAGACTAACTAATTTAATATCTATCGTATGTTCGGTTTGATTCGATAGTACTATGGATCGAGGTATATTCAATACGTCATAAACAATACACCGACGAATTCGAAATAATAATGATATATTAAACAGGTAGGCATTCAAAATATGTAGCTATAAAGCCCGCTCCACATTCTCGACAAAACTACACGAGACTTGCCGAATACGAGAGTGTGGAGTGAGTATTCGTCTATGTTCGTATTGTTTTGCGTATATTCGTGTAGTCTCCGTTTCGTGTCGGTAAAATGGCGAAACATCAAAGAGGTCTCGTGAAGTTTCGTGTTTGCGCGAAACTTCTCCACATTCTCCCTGCTCTTCCGTCAGTCGACCGACGGCAACCATAGGAAGCGTCCATCTTGTATGAAAGTCTAATTACAACTGCGCAAGGCGAGAATGTATAGGGCCGCTCTCGGTTTCGCCCGGTCTCGGCAAATATTCCGGCGAGACCAGTCCCGTGTAGTTTTGTAGAGAATGTGGATCGGGCTTAAATGCGGGTTACTTTGGCTTTCGCAAATTACTCTGTGGACTGACGCTTTTTTCATTACTTGAACAAATCACCATGTTAATTTTAGCTAACTGCTCACATTATTAGTTAGGGTTCCGTACCTCAAAAGAAAAAACGGAACCCTTATAGGATGACTTTGTTGTCCGTCTGTCAAGACCCTTCGCCTCGGGAGGTATCGACTTGAAATTAAAACCAGTCTCTCTGTATGTCAAAACCCTTTATCTACGCGCGGAGGTATCAACTTGAAATTAAAACCATATACTCAGGTCCACAGTCCCTTGAAGCTATAAATGCCTCAAAAATCGTATCTTTCGACATTCAGGGGATTCAACATTTATTTTCCGCAGACCTAAAACTATGAAATTTGGCAAGTAATATCGTCACAAGTACAGGGATAAATCGCGGAAAATGCATGAAAATATGCGGTTTTCGTGTGGGCCAAAGTAAACCGGATTTACGGTATTACAGATATGACAACGGCGAATACGTTCATGGTTTGAACTCTATTACGTATGAACTGTCACTCGTATGCCCCGCTGCCCGCTAGCGGTCACAGCGCAGCCTTAGTGATATATGGGCATTTTCAATAATTTGTGCACCCAATCAGCGTGAGTTGTAAATTAAAAATTAACTCAGTGTCAGTTTTGTAACGACAATTATAAATTGAAAATCAATAAAAAATTACTTTTTCTTTTCAATTTTGAAATGATATGCGTATTCATAATGTGAAATAAGTTCATTTACAAATATTTTGTATGCTTAATTTTCGTTTCAAACCCGACTTGGAGTTAACTTTTATTTAACAACTCACTCTAATTGTGTACCTACACGTTTTATTGAAAGCGCCCATAGATCGAGTGTTCTCTTAATATTTACAATAGGCTGTATTTTACATTTACACACTCAATTAACTAATTAGTTAATAACATTGTCTAACTCAACTATTACAAATGATAATTATTTCCGATTTGAGTTTAGTTTAAAAAGTAATGAAAATTGTGTTGTGTGTGGTGTCGGGTTAGAATATCACCACCGCCTTTCTTCCCGTGCGCGTCGTAAAGTCGACTAAGGGACCAGGGTTGAAGTGTGTTGTGGACGGGATAGCAACCTGTCGGTCACATCACATGTCATTTTCTCCATACCCACATTTATGCTAAAAGTGGCACTGGAACCTAAGTTTCCTGTTTTCGCAGTGAAGGCGTGAATCTATGTAAATTGTGTTTTTATGAAATAAAAACTTAATAATGATTTCCTATTTTATTTTGACTATTTGCATAGCTGTTTCTTCGTAAATTATTAAACTAAGTATTTTACATAATCTTCAACCTCACTTAAAAACCTATTCGTACTACAATATATAGTACATAATATATCGTATGAACACTCCAGGAGGACACGGCTGGTGATGTAACCTGAAATAAAGAAAAATAAGAATCAGTACCCAAATCGCATCAAATGAGTTGATTTAGAGAGTTGATAGATGGACCTATTAGTCAGGACAAAGTATGGTAATAATAATACCACGTCCGAGCGAGATGGTAGCATGCAAATCTCGGTGTCACCATTCGATGTCATTGCCATAATTCCACTTTTTTTTATTTGCCAAATCTGGTTTAGTAAGAAGATGGGAAGTAAACCATCACTCGGCCAAATTAAGTCGGTTGTTTATGGTGAACCATAAGCCATTTAAGACCAGTTCTAATTTAGCTGCAAAGGGGCCTTTCCGTCTCTCATTGTGGCAACAAAAATAGCTTGTACTGAGTATTACAGGTCCATGAAATAAACCGATGAAAATCTATACCACGATGTAGGTTTACGCTCGAAAGGATCAGCGCCATCTAACGTGGTATTGGTAAGTTTTAACACTCTCGCAAACGGATTAAAAATGGAACAATACACCAGAAACCGACAGAACTCGCTAGGCGTGCAGGTTCATACTACTGCCCGCCTAGCGGGCTGAGCCGGCCTCTGAGCAAACATTACGAGTGCCTCCCAGGCGGGTTCTTGGTTGCGAACGTGTTAATATATACCGGTGTAGGGCCGCGACCTGGCTTATATTCTTATCTTATCTTATCTAGATGAGGGCCCTTTCGGGTACCCTTCAACCCAGAGGGATCTTTTCCGCATTCGTTCCCTTCTTTATGCCTACTCGCAAGCTTGCTCCGTCATTTCCACAAATCGGATGATGCAGCTCAATGGGGGGACCTTGAAAACGGAAGTAATTCAATCTTTGTGTGGCAAGGGCATGACATTCAGACAGTAACTGTTCCATATGGATGGTCAGTGTGGCACTATTTGGGGGAGGCCTATGTCCAGCGGTGGACGTCTTTCGGATAAAGCGAGCTGACCAGAGGCCCTCCCGCGAAACGAAAACGAATTTCGTTCGTGTATCTCCCTATCTGTTGCACTTGCTAGTTCCAGCGACAGAGAGGATTCTAAACAGAGATACTCGAACGAAGTTAGTTTTCACTTCGCGGTAGCCCCTCAGGTCAATCGCGTCTGCGTTTCTGGTGCTGAAAAATTATCTATAGCGCGATGTGGGTTTTCACTAGACAGGATCAGCGCCATCTAACGTGATATTGGTAACTTGATCTATACACTTAAAGGTGACAGATGAAAAGAGATTGCATGTTACGGGTATGAGAATGTTCGATACGAAATGTGTACGTAAGGGGACGCCTGAAAGGCACCTATCGCGATTAAATTGAGAATCAAGCGCGTCGCGTGGTATGGGCACGTAATGTGGAGGGATGGAAGTCATGTGGCCAAAAGAGTATTAGGTATGAATTAATGTGGATAACAGACGAAGCAGGCCACGGAAAAGGTTGACAGTGACCCCAAGTAAATGGGACGAGGGCAAGCAAATGGTGCATGATGTTGATCCAGGTTATACAGTATGCGAGCTGACCTGGTCAGTCGCGCCTGCGTTTCTGGTGCTGCGGTGGCGGCCGCTCGTGGTCTCGCTTGCGGCCTCCCTTGTCCGCGCGCTTGGCCTCGCTCAGGAACCGATCCAGACCGAACGGGTCGAAGTCTGCCTCGGGCGCGGCGCTGCGAGATGGCTGTGGACAAATGTTCAGGCTAGACTTTGACAGGTAGACTTGAGTACTAATGCGATATCAAATGATGACACCAGCAGGTCTAGACTTCAGAATCGAGATGTGCCGACTAGTCGGGAAAGCTGACTATCCGGCCTTATTTGTAGTCGGCGACTAGTCGGCAAAATGTGCCGATTAGTCGGCACTTTGTGGATCACAGAAAATGAGACATAAAATAAGTATACTGCAATTTTTTACCATTTGTTATATTTTACTCAAATACAGATTTAATATCACATTTGATGCTTTGAACGCATGCAGACAACGCGACGGCAAAGGGAAACGAAGTTTCCCGATTGCACCCAAAGTTAGCCGAAGTCCATGATCGGCCTCCTTGGCGGCCGACTAGTCGGCAAGTCGGCCAAACCCGTAGTCTCTAGTCATCATTTGACTGGGTCAACGAACACATGTTTGATGCTAGTTGCCATAATTTACGCTTTACTAAGTTCGTTCTATTCAGAGATAAACAAGATTCTGTCAAAAATTTAATTTTTGTTACAAGCTTTTATTGCCGACTGTACTTTCCTGTATACCGTCATCAACTACTCATTGAGACGATTCTAACGAGCCTAAACTCGATGGGGTTATGTGGTTTTATTACGGAGTTCCTATGGCCACCTTCCAGCTCCACGTCATCATAATATTGCATTGTCACGCGATTTGCATATTCGTGCAAAATTTCAACTCAATCGGAAAGTGGGTCAAATTTAACTTGCAAAACTCCATTGCAGACAACGGGACAGGTGAAAATAAATAAAAGCTTGTAATAAAACAAGGTGTACGAGTACCTGTTCCTGAGGCGCGTCCTTCTCGAACTGCACGGGCCCGGAGCGCGAGCCCGCACTCGTGCCCGCGAACTCCTTGTCCGCCACGAATCTAAACAACATGTCACATTATAACACACGTAACTATAAATAACACCCATCACCATCATCATCATTGTAAGGGCGAGCCCTTAACAACGATATAGAAAGTTCCGAGCAGGGATTCTGAATGAAACAACTACTTCGAAACTAGCTATGGTGATAACTGATAACTGAGTTTATTGTCTATGCTTAGCTGATATATACAACATCTTTACGTGAGTGCGGCGTTTCCGCCCTCACGTATTATGAACAGTTTATTAATTGTAATCGATAAATCGTGCACTTCTCAGCAAGCATGCTACGTTGCTGATTGAGCGAGATTATGCATGTACGCTTGCATGTACAATCATTACTTAAGAGCTGTGCTCTTGTCGCTAGAGTGACCGCCACTTTTCTCTATCCATTGCCAGTCCCTTGGCTTCCTCATATGACTCGACATCAGCTTCATCTTTTATTTGGCTAAAATATGTTATCCTAGGGCTTCCTCTCCCTATTTTGCCTTCAATTTTACCTTCCAGGATGTTTAGAAAGAAACTGTCGTGCCGTATCAGGTTCTCGGCAGTCGGGAAGCCCCATAGTGGCGACTACCCACAAGCCAGCCACGATCAGCCGACACAGCCTCCGGGCTTTGGCAAAACGAACCGGTACAAAAAAAAAAAGCCGTATCAGGTGGCCCACCATCTTTCCTCTCCTATTTCTAATACATCCTAGCAAACATCTTTTCTCATCTACCATTCTTAAAACCTCTTCGTTTGTCTTTCTCTCCGTCCAGCTTATCCTTTCCATCCTTCGCCAGCACCACATTTCGAAGGCCTCTAGTCGTTCTCTGTCTCTCTGGGTTAGCGTCCACGACTCGCTCCCATATAAAGCAATGCTCCAAATGTAAATAACACTCATACATCCTTAAGAGCAATGCCTAGCTGAGCAACTTTTCAAATCTCGAATTTTTGACGCAATGTTTCTGTCGCGCTGCTGTGGTCGGGAGCTCAAATTCGTGCGATAAGGACAACTGCAGCTCGGACTAAAAATCTCACGCAAAAAAACTCAAAAATCGAGGTTTCGCTTTCGACTGATTCCTCCTCCAAAACACAACCAATCATTATAAAATTTCGGGAACTGCAAGAAGAATAAATAACAAGAGAGGAAACAGTCGAGAGCGTTTGTATGGAAAAATCGCAGGTAGGCATTCCTCTTAAGGGGCTCCTAGTAGTAGGTACCTGCGCGTGTTGGCGACGGCGTCCAGGTCTCCGTAGTTGTCGCGGTCCTTCCCACGCGTGGGCCGGTAGATGTGCGCGCCCACCGTGTCCTGGTTGCGCCACGGCTTGTCGTACACGTTGTATGCCTCGTCGTCGCCGTAGCCTGACAATAACACAATATTAGGATCCATCTCAAAACGGGTACTCAAATGAAGTCGAAAAATCAGCTGTTAATACAGAGGAAATTACCTCAAATTTTGGCAAAATTGAGGGACGACTTTTATCAGGGTTTATAGAGAAAACTTTAAAATATATTAAACCTGTTTTTAAAGAGCATTCTTTACTTCAGTCATATATATCATGGCGGTAAAGTGTCAAGTTTTTGAGAAAACTTTACAGCAAAAATTAAGATAAATTATTGAATCTTTTGTATTTGGTGGTAGATTGCGCTAAAACTATAAGAGATATCGCTTTTGTATGTATGAATGGTTTATAGTAAATTTATTAAGGATTATTTCGTTCCTTCACACTTTTTATGTATCGTGTACGTTTTTCTGTTAAAATGGAAAATACCGCGCTCCCGGCACTTTCTCGCTTCATGACTGTGCAAAAAAGTTCAGACGGCAATAAAAGCTTATGAGAACAAAAAATAATTTGACAGATACTTATTTATTAGAGACCTTTGGAGCGTTACAGTAACGATACAGATGATTTTGATGCTGACTGTACATATGGCTAGTGTGGTTATCAGCACTAATGTAATAGGCTATATTTCTAAGAAATAAAACTATTTGTTAACCCCCGACGCAAAAACAGGGGTGTTATAAGTTTAACGTGTCCGTCCGTGTATCTGCGGTATCGTAGCTCCCTAACGGATGGACCGATTTGAATGCGGTTTGTTTTGTGTCATAGATAATTTTATCCCGAGTGTTCTTAGCCATGTTTCATCAAAATCTGTTCAGCCGTTTTTGAGATATCGGACTTTGAAATGAAAATGTTGGGGGATCAACTTTTCTAAGTTGTAGTTATGTTTTGAACTGCTGTAAAAAGGAGCCAGGTGTCTGCTCCTATAGTTGGTCAACACAGACCCCGTCCGTTTGTTTAGGATTAGAAATACGGTAAACAAAGAAGCAGTCATCGTCAACCTTTTCTGCCTTGGTACAAATATTAGATGTTACCCGGAAATTCATCCTTGCTGCAAACACAACAACTTGTAAATGTTCACCACTATATGTTTCTCATATTTGATGTTAATTAAATGGACTCTGTTTCTGTATCTTTGCTTATGGTGAAGGCAAAACGTTCTGGGGTGAATAAGTCGATCTTCTTTGCAAGCCTCTTGTACCTGGTTGGTCCATCGCAGTAAGCACGCCACCACACACAGCGAGAAATAAAATCTTAATATTAATTAACAAATAGATTCTCGTATAATAATCTCGTAATCTTCAACAATTTGTTGATTACCAAGAAAACAAGAAAAAGAACGTAAGATACGATTGACAATTTTGAAATGTTACATACATACATATAATCACGCCTTTATCCCTAAAAGGGTTAGGCAGAGCACATGAAACTTTTGTTCCAGTGCCACTTTTAGCATAAATATGGGTATAAAAGATCGACAAAATGTGACATTGCAGTGACAGGTTGCTAGCCCATCGCCCACAACACACTTCAACCCTGTTCCCTTAGTCGACTCTTACGACACCCACAGGAGGAAAGGGGGTGGTGCTATTCTAACCCGACACCACACGGGGAGAAATGAAATGTTGATAGCGAAAAAAACGAACCGATCGTTTCAAACCTCTTCTTCTTTAGGTTTTTTAGTATGCAACCTTTCTAGAACTGAATAACGAAATTCAAAATAACAGCGTCAAAATATTGTTGTAAGTATTATTTAGATATAAATAATGGAAACACTTATATCATTTTTAGGGTAGACAACAATAACGTAAGTCTTTTTTAGTGGCTGTTTGAGATACTTTGACAGTTGTGTTGCATAAAGTAATCCGCACAGTTCAAGAACATCCGTGTGGCGGTATTGCTATACAATGCGTACGTCCGAAGTAGGTTGGAGTTCGGCGCCATAGTATGGGAACCCCACGAGGAAAAATACAAGATGATGATAGAGAGGGTTCAAAGACGTTTTGCAAGATACCTCTTTAAAAGGCAATACGGGTACTACCCTCTATTGTATCCCTCGCTTTACGTCTTGGGTATGGTTGGGTTCTATACACTGGAACTGAGGCGGAAACTGTTGTTGGCAATGCACTACTACGGTGTCATTAATAACACCGTAAACAGTCCCGCTGTGTTAGAGAGGCTGGGCCTTTTCATTCCGGTTTGGCGTCCCTGTCCCCCGGGCCTGAGCGCACTGCGCACTGCGCACTGCGCACTGCCCGCGGCGCCCACAGCGCTTGTTCGCGGACCGCGCCATGCGCATGCGCACCCGTCGCGCCGAAAACGCACCCACTGCTCGGGTGCTGTCTATGCTCAATGCTATGTCCATCGATGCCCCACAAATAGACGTTTTTGCTGATAGCGTTGGTGGTTTTGGCAGAAAATTATTAATGTATTTAAATGATTATTTTAATGATCGACTAAATCTATGAAACAATTAATAACTACCTGTCTTTTTTATATATATTTTTATTTTATCTTATTAAGTAATTGTAACGTTTGCTACTGACTGGGCTGTAATTAATTCAAACTGACTGGTAGGTATCTACCTATGACTTATGTTTAGTGTGTAAGCGATTTGGTCTTGTACTGTCATGCTTGCGTATGTCTAAATAAATATATAAATAAAATAAATAAAAGTGTTGACACTCACCGCTGTCCATGCCCTTGCTGTTGTTGAACAGCCGCTGGTCGAACATGGCCTCGCCGCCCTGGCTGGTCTTGGCCGGCATCCCGAGGGCGATCTGCTCGGAGATGTCTCGCTCGCGGTCCTTTACCAGTTTCGACCTGTAACGAGAGTGTTGAAAACCTTAAACACATGTAGTAGCAGCTCAAAAAAAGGGTTGACGTTAGGTCGTATCGATGTCAAAGAGGTTGCCTGGGATCGGAGTAGATTGAGGGCCTTTGAGCTACACCGACAAGAGCTTAGCTCTTAAATAAGCAGAAGAGAGAGGTCGGGCGCGGGTCTCGAGGTTCCCGTTTGTGTCTGTGAGCTCGCAGCTTATCTCGCTCAGTGGCGAACGCTAAATCTCGAGCGTAACTAGGGATTCAATTGTTTACGCCCAAGCCGGGAATATTTTTTATTTTTATTTACAGAGTGACACATACCGCTTATTCACTTCTTTTTTGATACTAATGTTATATGGATGTATAATTTTCCGAAATATAGAGTATATTATTGTTGGTTTACCATTGAATTGCCGACAAACTTGCTGACAAATTGTTGAAAGAACGAGCAGCTGTTATTTGCTAGGTCCCTTTATTTATTATAAATTTAATGCTATTTCACGTAATATAAAGCCCATTAGGTGTAAAATAAATAGTTTTAGTCTCAATTTTAATGTATATATAATAAGTGAAGTGTTTTAGTGACGTTTACAAGTGTTTTGTAGTATCTGAAATTTGTAACCGTCGTAGGTTATAAATTTGAATTATGTGTTCGTCTCGCAATCCTATCTGCTTGTTTTACACACTAATAAATGCCAATTGGGTTTGCAAGAAACAGTAAAACATTGTACAGATTTAAAAACACACAGTTTAGGCATAGTGAGACGTCACTATTGCATGTAAGTACCTATGTAAGTCGCTTAGCTTAAGTAAGCAGTTCCTTGATCTGTTTTTATGTTTTATTTCTTAAAAGAAACATAAATAATGCTAACTCGCAGAGCAGCCGCCGCAGCTCGCCAGCAGGTGGCTGACAAACTCCAACTTACCTTGCTTGAACTAAAAACATCCAAGGAATTGTGTGCTCAGCTGCTTAGTGAGAGAGAGGACAGTGAGAGGGAACTGTTATTAGTACTTGATAGCAGAGATAAGTTAAAAAAAGAGCTATGTTCATTAGAAAGTTCTTACAATGATGTAAATTCTGAGCGAGCCCGGCTTCAGGAAACGGTAGACAGATTTTCTGAGTGTGGAGCCGCTTATGAGGAGGCTTTGAAGGACATCGGCTCAATGGAGAGAGCGCTACATGACGCACATGAGCAAATCTACAAGCTACAGGAGGCCAAGAACAATGCTGCAGAGGCTCACACTCAGAGCTTATTCGAGGAACTGGTTGGGCCCGGCTCACAGTTGGTTACCCCTCCAATTGAAAACCCTGTGGTTACTATAGACTTAACCAATGATTCTGCCTTACCAAGGTTAGTAAATTGCAGTGGTAAAAAACTAAAGAAATATTTCAAACTGAACAGAATAATAAGAAAAACTCAAAAGTTGACGAAACAAAATAAATTGTTTTTCAAGAAATTGAGATTTTGCAAAATAAATGTTAATTTAGTGGACAAGTTGGATATGTATTCTGCTCAGTTACAAAACAGTAGATCAAAATATGAAATTGACACACAGGAATTAAATTTAAAAATTCAGAGCTTAGAGGATTCAATAGAATCATTAAATAAAATGAATGAGAGTTCAAAAAAAGTGATAAGTGAATATTCATTAGCCATGGATGATTTAATATCCCAAATTAATTATAATTCAGAGCGGTTTGAGTCACTGACTAATGGCCAGTCTTGTTTATGTAAACTAGTGAGTGGTCATTCGTCCACTGGTGATTCAAACTCGAGCCTGTGTGCCAGTTTACCACCACCGGAAATTAATAATAAAAGCTCCCTCCACACTACACCTAAGTGCACACCTAGCTCTAATGCAATTATGTACTGTGATGAAATTGGAAGTAATATGGGCACATTTCTGAACCATCACCTAAAGGGACTTAGCACAATTAGCAATTGTCTGCCATATAGTAGCCTAGATAACATGTTAAATCAAATTCTTAACGACAAGAATATTCATTCAGAAACAACACTGCTAGTTCTTATGGGAAACAGGGGTAATGTGAACAAAACTGATTTAATTGAATTCTTGGAAAAGTTAAACACTCTTATAGTGAAAAAGGTTATTTTGTTCACATTCCCATATAGTAGTCAAATGTCAAAAGTGGAGAATGACACTAGATATAAATTAAATATATCTCTATATAACTGTTGTACATATAGTAGTAAGTTTAGTATAATTGACATGAACAAATATGTTAGTAAAAAACATTTGCCTATGTTTTTTTTGACTGAAGGTAAGTTTTACCTTTCCAATTATTGTAAGAGACAAATAGCTCTGTCGCTATCCTATTTACTTGACATTTATGCCAAGAATTTGGCACATAACTCAGCTCCTATTGAGCAGCCCAATGTTAACTTGGAATTGGTTCCAATCTTAACTAATAATTTAAATTAAACCTTAAGACAAAAGAGTACTCTGTCTCTGGCAATTTAGTTTTAAATAAGTATAAAAATTATATCCACCTGGTACATCAAAACATTCAGTGTATTAGAGGGAAAGATTTACAAATTGAACTTTTTTTGAATGATTGCAATATTGATATTCTATGTATAACTGAACATTGGTTAACCAGTAATGAATTAATGCCTCAATTTAATAATCACCAGGTGGGTAGTTCGTTCACCAGACTTCATTCCATACATGGTGGGTCGTTAATTATATTAAATAATAAATTAAAATTTAAGGAACGCAAGGACATTGTATCCTTGTCTGTTGAACGGACCATAGAACTGAGTGCAGTAGAATTTGAGCAATTTATCGTTGTTTGTGTATATAGGCCGCCAGTAAGTAATTTTGAACTCTTTGAAAACATAATGGAATCTGTGCTTCTTAAAATATCGCGTTCTAGAAAGAAATTACTTATATGCGGCGACTACAATGTAAATATTTTGGAAAATTCAACAATAAGTGTCAGATTGTTGAGTCTTTTCAAATCTGGTAATCTCAACCACGTATTTATGGAGCCTACTAGAGTGACTGCTACTAGCTCAACATGTATAGATAACATTTTCACTAATATTTTTCCTAGTAACAAAAGTATAATCAGCAAATTAGAATCAGATCACTTAGGCCAACTCATGGTATTTGAGACATTAAGGAAAAATATCGTGAAAAAACAAATAACTTTTGTACCAGTAACCACAGATCGTGTGGAAAGAATGAAACATAGTCTAGCTCAGGCGCTACCCTTTCTGTCTTCCGATATGAGCCCTAATAACATGTACAATTCATTCTTCCATACTTTTATGGCACTTTATAATGCGGTATTTACTCGCAAATCGGCCGTGGTTACTAGTGCACCAGTTTTTAGTGAGTGGGCTACTGCGGACTTACATAAACGTAGACAAGTACTGTATGCCTTATATGAGGAACGGCGGTTTAATACGAGTGATGAATTTAAAGAACATGTCAAGCAATATTCGAAGCAATTTAAAATAGATTGTCATGTTGCCAAGCGTAATTATTTATCTCAGAAAATAAAAAATAGCTCTGACATTATTAAAACAACCTGGAAAGTAATAAACATGGAGACTGGCAGATCGAAAAACACACCGACTGATCTTAAAATAAAAATTGATGGCAGAATTGTAGATTCTAGTTTGGAAGTAGCTACTGAATTTGAATATTTCTTTACTGAGATACCAGTCTCCACAACTAAGTATTTAAATTCATCACCTTCCTCTGCCGTTACATTGTTGAAAGAAAACGCCCCAGAATGTAATACAAACCTCCATTTTGAACACGTTAGTTTCTCAGATGTAGTAAAGGCGTTTAAATCGATTAATGTCAAAAAAACTAGTGACCTCTGGGGAGTTTCTGTTCATGCACTCAAATGCATTATAGAAATCATAGCGCCTGATTTGGCAGTTATATTTAACAACAGTGTCGATTGCGGCGAGTTTCCTGATCTAATGAAACATAGTAAAATCACTCCGTTATTCAAATCGGGTAGCACTACTGACCCCACTAACTTCAGACCAATATCTGTGCTCCCAACATTTAGCAAAATTTTTGAGAAATTAGTTTTGTCGCAATTATTAAAGCATTTTAATATAAACAATTTGATGCATAACATGCAATTTGGATTTACCCGGGGTCGCTCGACAACCGACGCTGGTGTCGAGCTGATTAAACACATTTTCGATGCCTGGAAGGAATCACAAGATGCTTTAGGTATCTTCTGTGATTTATCCAAGGCCTTCGACTGCGTTTGTCATGAAACATTGATCAGGAAACTCGACTACTATGGAGTCAGAGGATCAGCACTGAATTTACTAAAGTCATACTTACATGGTAGAATACAAAGGGTCGAAGTGAATGGACAGCGATCACCGGGGTCATTGGTCTCGATGGGTGTACCGCAGGGATCAATATTGGGACCTTTCCTGTTCCTTATCTACATAAATGACTTGCCATATCTCGTAAAGACCCACCATGATATAGTATTATTTGCTGATGACACCTCACTTATTTTCAAACTTATAAGACAGCAAAAAGCTTGCAATGACGTAAACAATGCTATTTCTAAAGTAGTAAATTGGTTTAATATTAATAATTTATTGTTAAATGAGAAGAAGACTAAATGTATTAAATTTGTCACGAATCACGTTGAACACGAGCAAGGGAGTGTCTTTGTGAAAGATGAGGAATTGGAACTAGTTGATAGCACAGTTTTTCTTGGTTTAACGTTAGATTCTAAGCTTCAATGGGGTCCCCATATTGCTAATCTCTCGAATAGACTGAGTTCTGCAGCATTTGCAGTGAGTAAGATCCGTCAACTAACAGACGTGAAAACAGCTCGATTAGTATATTTTAGCTACTTCCATAGCATTATGTCATATGGTATTTTATTGTGGGGCAGTGCCTCGGACATTCATTCGATTTTTGTTCTGCAGAAACGGGCTATTCGGGCGATATATAGATTGAAACAGAGAGACTCACTTAGGGATAAGTTTAAAAATATTAATATCATGACATTGCATTGTCAATATATCTATGAAAATATTGTGTATGTACATAAAAACATTGTCAATTTTAGGAGAAACTGTGACATACATAATATTAATACTAGAAATAAGCATAAGCTCGCGGTGCCCACCACTCGGCTCCAAAAAATAAAAAAATCATTCATGGGTAATTGTGTAAGGTTTTATAACAAACTTCCTGGAAACGTAACTGAGTTATCTATTAATAAATTCAAAAACTATGTGAAACGTAAACTTATTTCTAAAGCTTATTATAGCGCACAAGACTACATGAATGATAAAACTTCTTGGGACTAATTTTGACTGGATTTATAATTTATTTATTCCGTTTGGAAAAATTTGACATTGTGTTTTTAATTAATTATTCTCGTTTTATTTATTTTTTGACATTAGATTGTCTTTCTAGAAACATTCTAGACTAGTATTTTTTTATATAAAATTTTAAATATTTCATTTAAATGTTACTTTTTATGTTTAATAAATTACTCGAAGTAATTACCTTAAGATTATGTTTCTACCTGACGATTTGAAAGTGCTTGTTACTGGGCCTACTTGAATAAATATAATTTTGAGTTCAAACATTTAATCGAATATTATTTCAAAGACGTTTCAAGTATTTTTATTTCATCGACATGTCATTGCGTCGAGGACTCGATACTAGGTAATTTGGACCGAGGTCTTTTAATTGGTAGTTGACTTATTTCAATAAAATTCATGTCATGGCTTTTCATTTCGGGTTTTTTTAATTCATTTTTTTTTTACATGTAATAATATTTTATTCCGCATGAAATTATTTCGAATATATATCTAAATCCCTAACGTTTTTTAACCTATTTTTGCCGTGCAGCGAGTTGACGCCACCCCGCTGAGCGGGGTGTCTATTTCCGGTCTGAGGGACACAAGTGAACCCTAACCTAACCGACCTAAAACATGGTTCGCTTATGAGAAGCCATTTTTGTCCCTGATATTTTTTTGTAATTAACGATTTACAACAATTATTCTAAGTTTTATTATACATACATATTATGCATACAATTAACTAAATAATTTTAATAATGTATAAATGTGCAGTAGGATATATAAAATTGTATTAAAGTAATACGTCGAAGAAATGAATTGCAATGTTTTGTAGTTGTGCCAATAGGGAATATGCATGTGATTCAGAAATGGACAAAAAAAAACATGAGTAATCTTTATTGCTTAGTAAATATACACACATGATTATTTTTACAACTAATCATGTTTCTATTAACAAATTTAATTATTTAAAAGTAGTAATTATCAAATTCTCTCGCAAATTACCAAAACGCAACGCTATTGGCGGAGCGAATCGTGACGTCACCGTACACTCGGTGTCTACTGTGAACAGGTCGTTTGTATGATTATTGAAAGTTATTCGCAATGTTTAGCCGTTGTTTATGATAAATAATCAGTGTTTTTTGGGAATTATTAGCTGAAAGCAGTGACTCCTTGTGAAAAAAGACTCGCTACAATGACTGGAAGCGGTTTTGTCAAGGCACAGTCGGATAATCTGCCTAAAATTATTAATAATAATAATAATAAATTTTATTCATAAAACCTTATTGCTAATGTTAACAATGTGCTTGCGCATTAAGACATAGTACATACAATTACATGCGTCTGAACTAGGATGATCCTGTGTCTCAGACAAAGATAATAATTACAAAATTAGTGCAATTTGTGCACAAGGAAGGTATATAATAGTATCGTACAATCAGAAACAATTGGAATATAGAAAATAGTAACTTATATCTATTTAAAGTACATTCATATCAATAAATCGCCTATTCATATTACGTTAGGTATACATAATTACAGTGTCAGCATCTGCAATTGCGTTAGACTAGGTCAAGCAAGTTTAAGTAAATTGAGTTCGATAAAATATGTGTAACAAATAAGTGCTTGCGTTGCCGCCTTGCATTTAGTAGGACAAAGTTAAGAAATGCTGAGTTAGTAACTAAAATAGGTGAATTAAATCTATACATAAAAAATAACTTAAACAAAATTAATGTAAGCGGCATCCTTAAATTAGACCCCTTCATAATCAATCGAGTTTATGTAACGTTGCTCGGCCATTTTTCTAGCAGGACATTCAAGGTCACCCGTTTTATGGTCGTTGGGCTTTTTGTAAAATCGGCATGTTGCACATTTGGGCGGATCTCCTTTCTTTGGGCACTCCTTATCTGAATGCCCTGCGTCACTGCAATGTCCACACGTGAGGTCAGATTGCTTACACGTCTTGGCGGCGTGACCGAACTGCTGGCATTTGAAGCACCTGGTGACGATAGTGAAGTCTCTAACTGGGCACGAGGACCAATTAATAAAAACTCGATTTTGGGATATTAACGCCTTGCGTATAAGGGCTGGCACTTCTATGATGTAGTTACAGGTCTCAGCATCTTTCTTGCCCGACTTATGACTCAATCTAATGGAGGTCAAGAACTTTTCCCGACATAGGTCCTGCAGTTTATCGGCTAGATTCTGTTCAAAAATGCATTTATAAACTTCTTGTTCTTGTAGGGCTGAGGGTACGCCAACTATCACAATTCTGGGCTTGCGCTTGTAAGGCTCGTCGATGGTGAAGCTCGCGGAGGTATTTTTGAATGTTTGCTTGAGTTTCTCGATGTCACTCTTGGAGTCTGTGCTGATAATGATGCCGCCATTTTTTACCTTTCTCAGCGCTCTTACATGTAATTTCATTTGCTCGGGATTTATCATTTTTTGGACTAAGTTTTTTGTGTCCTCACTTGATTTTAGTTTATCGGTGGGATAAATTGCAACTGAACTCAAGTTGCTGGGCCGAATAACACTATTACCGCTAGTTTTAACTATATCGGCGAAGGAAAGTGCATTTGAGGTAGGCTTAGGTACGTTATCGATGGAGTCTTTGAGGGCTTGGAGACAATCTGATAGATCTTGCCTTTCCTGTAGAGCTTGAATGGTGCATTTGTTGACAATAGCTGTTTTTTTGAAGGCCTGGTAGTGAAGAGCCATACTTGAAGTGCCATTGGAGACTTTGCGGCAAAGATTGTGGACTTTCAACTTTTGCTCAGTATTCAGCTTTCCTTCTGTAGAGATGCTGCAAATCTCGTTGAGACACTGTTCTATATAGGTCATCCATTTATCAAGTTCTGCTGTTGATACGGCTACAATTTGGTCTGGTTCTGGGTCTCTTACATCTTCTTTCACGGCGGTCGAAGGTACGGGTGTTGATGGAGGGCTGCGCGCAACTTTACCACTCCGGCCAAATGGGCTCCGACTACTTTCATCACCCATTATTAAAAAGTTAGAAAATTATACACAATTGAATTGACATAGTTAATAGCACTGCACAAACAAATTACACGCGTACGTGATTTCGTTAAGATCATGTCATAATGTGTTCATGATGACTAAGTACGTAGGTACCTCGTAGAGGTCTCTTTCTTAAATAAGTGTAATAACAAACTAGTACATATCTATATTATATCATCAAAGATATGTAGGTATTAGGTATGTTACATGTTGAGAACATCTTTATGAACATAACAAACTTAGGTTGTTTTCGTCAAGAGTTATAAATAAAAGAAATTTGTGTAGGGCACTCAGTAAAAACAAAGTAAAAACAAAACAAAACAAAGTAAACATAGCTAAAACGTTTCGTGATCAAAATCAACACACGTAGTCAACTGTTGATCAACAACGATCATAATATTTGTAACATTAATAACTAAAAAATTGGGACTCAGAATAGTTTTATGAATAAGTATTAAATTTTTAGGTTAGGTTATTGTTTATATTGTTCGCGAGTCTTAATAAAAAAGATTTTAGGTACAAACATATTTAATACTCACTTCGAAATGATCTTCACAACAATATAAACTATTCAAGCACGATACATTATCTCTCCTCATCGCCTTACACCGCTTTTTTCTTATATTTGCATCTTTGGGCATATGAAAATATATCACGTCAAACATTAAATGTTTATGAAGCAGAATCGTCCGCTAACGAAATTCCAAATTTCGATCATAGTGGAAAATTGAAAAATTATTATGGACGGATTCCAGAGGTTGTGGGTTCATATCCCGCTCGTGGCGAATAATTTTTCAATTTTCCACTATGATCGAAATTTATATCACGTCAGGTGCAGTTTTAATGTTATTTTCACCCATAGGGGCAATACAATATTTATAATAAGCTTTTGTGTGTTCTTCCGTTACAATAAGTTGATCTTACAAGCTTTAATCACTCACTTTTATTAAAACTGTGAATCAAACACTTCGTTGTTAATTTATTCTAAGTGCACGGTGACGTCACAAAATGAGCGCGCCAAAATGGCGGCGTTTCAATCGTCCGAAAATGATAGTAGTTTTAATTAATTTTTTTAGCTCATTTAATGATAGTGTGAAAGTGTTATATATTTTTTTCCGGTTTTATAATTACTTATAGAATCGTTTAAAAATATAAAAAAAATACATGAATATACCCTATTAAGATAATTTGAAACAAATCCGCGATCAAGTAATATTCGTTGAATAGTATTTCTACGTAGTAAGATAAATTTAAATAAACAGTAGTTGAAATAAAATAACGCCAAACAATATTACTAGTACTAAAGTTTCGATGAATCGTTGTCGATGAAATAATATTCGATGAAAAGGTTGTCGACAAAACAAGGGTACACCATTATTGTTATTATTTTCACACTCCCTCTATCAGGAAAATTGTAATATAGCTCTTTTGTAAAATAGCAGGCTCAGCGAAACTTTTCTTTCATTTGGCGGCAACAACGTCTCTTTTCGGAAGGTGTCAAAGGAGTAGTTGCCTCTTCTGGTGTCGGGCCAGAATACCCCCCCCCCCCCTCCCTCTTCCAGTGGGTGTCGTAAGACTCACTCACAGGGAACAGGGTTGAAGTGTGTCGTGGGCGCTGGGCTAGGAAACTATCTCGATCGATCCTTTGTACCCACATTTACGCTAAAAGCGGCACTGGAACACAACTTTGATGTGCTTTTCCTACCCCTTTTACGGACAAGCGTGAATGTACGTATGTGTGTATGTTACCTCTTGTCGGGCGCGGCTCTCGCGAGGTTCCTGTCCCGCTGTCTCTCCTTATGTCTGTCGGCTCGCAGCTTGTCTCGCTCGGCGACCGTCAGCCCGCTCTCTTCTATCTCGGGCGCCTCGGCTTCCTCCTCGGGGGCCCTTATGCCTGGTAAACGTAAACAGCTGTTAAACGCGGGTAGAATCAAGTTTGGAATACGTATCTAGCAGAACTACAGTTTAATCTGTATACAACGGTAGAAACGTCGCGTAACATCGTGTAGCCATGAACAAAATACTGCTAATATGCCCCACGCATATCAAACTCAAACTCAAAACGATATTTATTCAAGTAGGCCCAGTAAGAAGCACTTTCAAATCGTCAGGTAGAAAGATAATCTTAAGCTAATTACTTAGAGTAATTTATTAAACATAAAAAGTAAAGTAGAATGTTTCTAGAAAAACTATCTAATGTCAAAAAATATATAAAACGAGGATAAAACTATTTTTCTCAACACTTTCAGTGCCAGGAACCAGCTTTGTGGGCGCACCGCTCGAAGGCGATTTCTATACGGAGTTTCCAATGTTATCGCCTTAGCCGCTTCGGCTAGCCTGTTACGAAACCTTTGGTACTGAATGTGTTAACCAATATCACCTCATCATTTGCTGAGAATGTTGCTGGTGAGCCATCTCTTCTGACCGATGCCCAATTTTTGCCACGTTTTCCACAATTCAGCACCCCTACGACATAATCTTCGTAGGGCTGCAGGTTGTCAGGGCTCTAGTTCTGACCAGCCCTATGTTCCCATCAACGTCCCTCGAATACTCTCTCGCCATGGAGAGAAGTCTCTCCGGCCACACTCTCGCTTTCCTCCTACTCCTCTAACGGAAGTCGGAAGTAAACTCACCAGCTCTATGGTCCCTAGCCCGCTGCGCCAGCATCCTCAGATGCTCTTCTTTCTTCTCCTTCTCCCTCTGCGCGAGTCTCCTCTCGAGCTGCGCTCTCGCCTCCACAGCCTCCCTAGCCTTCCTGTCGGCTATGTACAGGGCCTCGGCTAACTTGGAGAAGTTCTCATTTATGTGGACTTGCTGGAGACCTCGGCCGTCGGCCGCGAGACGCTTGTCCAGGGGAATGGTGTATCCTGGGGACAAGACATAACTGAATTTAAAAAAGTGAGATAATGAAAAGTTGCGCATGAATCCCTGACTTCAACCACCACTCTTCTCGGATGTATTTAGACGCCCGAAAATTAGGACAAGTTGACCAACTGTGCAGCCAAGCCCTTGGTAGGAAACAGGAGAATATCACAGTGCCTGACTGAATTTCTGGAAGGGTATACCTTCAGTTCTGTCGCATTGCACACGCATACCTTCAATAACACACATTTGACGCATAACTTCAATTACACATTGAGATAGCTGCAGGCATTGTTTTGACGAGACGAGCGAATAATTAGTCTTAATGGATATGTGAGTTTACCCATGGGACTGCATTTATGAATACAGTCTCAGTTTTCTGCAGTAGCATTTTCCCATCCTGATCGTACTCTTGACAAACGCTCTTTGAGAAGAATCAACCAGGACTTTAGGATAAGAAGACCATAGATTCCAAGTGGCTGTGAGCGCCACATTGCACGTAGAACCGATGGCATTGTAATGAGTTTGTACCTTTGGCGTTCTTCCAGTGAGACACGCAAGGGGGCACCTTCCAGTCCCTCTGCTGTTTGACGGAGACCCGGCGCGGCGGGGAGTGCAGCACGGGCGCCGGCGGCGAGGGCGCCGCGCGCGGGATCTTCTTGTTGATATTGTAATGAGTTTGTACCTTTGGCGTTCTTCCAGTGAGACACGCAAGGGGGCACCTTCCAGTCCCTCTGCTGTTTGACGGAGACCCGGCGCGGCGGGGAGTGCAGCACGGGCGCCGGCGGCGAGGGCGCCGCGCGCGGGATCTTCTTGTTGATATTGTAATGAGTTTGTACCTTTGGCGTTCTTCCAGTGAGACACGCAAGGGGGCACCTTCCAGTCCCTCTGCTGTTTGACGGAGACCCGGCGCGGCGGGGAGTGCAGCACGGGCGCCGGCGGCGAGGGCGCCGCGCGCGGGATCTTCTTGTTGATATTGTAATGAGTTTGTACCTTTGGCGTTCTTCCAGTGAGACACGCAAGGGGGCACCTTCCAGTCCCTCTGCTGTTTGACGGAGACCCGGCGCGGCGGGGAGTGCAGCACGGGCGCCGGCGGCGAGGGCGCCGCGCGCGGGATCTTCTTGTTGATATTGTAATGAGTTTGTACCTTTGGCGTTCTTCCAGTGAGACACGCAAGGGGGCACCTTCCAGTCCCTCTGCTGTTTGACGGAGACCCGGCGCGGCGGGGAGTGCAGCACGGGCGCCGGCGGCGAGGGCGCCGCGCGCGGGATCTTCTTGTTGATATTGTAATGAGTTTGTACCTTTGGCGTTCTTCCAGTGAGACACGCAAGGGGGCACCTTCCAGTCCCTCTGCTGTTTGACGGAGACCCGGCGCGGCGGGGAGTGCAGCACGGGCGCCGGCGGCGAGGGCGCCGCGCGCGGGATCTTCTTGTTGATATTGTAATGAGTTTGTACCTTTGGCGTTCTTCCAGTGAGACACGCAAGGGGGCACCTTCCAGTCCCTCTGCTGTTTGACGGAGACCCGGCGCGGCGGGGAGTGCAGCACGGGCGCCGGCGGCGAGGGCGCCGCGCGCGGGATCTTCTTGTTGATATTGTAATGAGTTTGTACCTTTGGCGTTCTTCCAGTGAGACACGCAAGGGGGCACCTTCCAGTCCCTCTGCTGTTTGACGGAGACCCGGCGCGGCGGGGAGTGCAGCACGGGCGCCGGCGGCGAGGGCGCCGCGCGCGGGATCTTCTTGTTGATATTGTAATGAGTTTGTACCTTTGGCGTTCTTCCAGTGAGACACGCAAGGGGGCACCTTCCAGTCCCTCTGCTGTTTGACGGAGACCCGGCGCGGCGGGGAGTGCAGCACGGGCGCCGGCGGCGAGGGCGCCGCGCGCGGGATCTTCTTGTTGATATTGTAATGAGTTTGTACCTTTGGCGTTCTTCCAGTGAGACACGCAAGGGGGCACCTTCCAGTCCCTCTGCTGTTTGACGGAGACCCGGCGCGGCGGGGAGTGCAGCACGGGCGCCGGCGGCGAGGGCGCCGCGCGCGGGATCTTCTTGTTGATATTGTAATGAGTTTGTACCTTTGGCGTTCTTCCAGTGAGACACGCAAGGGGGCACCTTCCAGTCCCTCTGCTGTTTGACGGAGACCCGGCGCGGCGGGGAGTGCAGCACGGGCGCCGGCGGCGAGGGCGCCGCGCGCGGGATCTTCTTGTTGATATTGTAATGAGTTTGTACCTTTGGCGTTCTTCCAGTGAGACACGCAAGGGGGCACCTTCCAGTCCCTCTGCTGTTTGACGGAGACCCGGCGCGGCGGGGAGTGCAGCACGGGCGCCGGCGGCGAGGGCGCCGCGCGCGGGATCTTCTTGTTGATATTGTAATGAGTTTGTACCTTTGGCGTTCTTCCAGTGAGACACGCAAGGGGGCACCTTCCAGTCCCTCTGCTGTTTGACGGAGACCCGGCGCGGCGGGGAGTGCAGCACGGGCGCCGGCGGCGAGGGCGCCGCGCGCGGGATCTTCTTGTTGATATTGTAATGAGTTTGTACCTTTGGCGTTCTTCCAGTGAGACACGCAAGGGGGCACCTTCCAGTCCCTCTGCTGTTTGACGGAGACCCGGCGCGGCGGGGAGTGCAGCACGGGCGCCGGCGGCGAGGGCGCCGCGCGCGGGATCTTCTTGTTGATATTGTAATGAGTTTGTACCTTTGGCGTTCTTCCAGTGAGACACGCAAGGGGGCACCTTCCAGTCCCTCTGCTGTTTGACGGAGACCCGGCGCGGCGGGGAGTGCAGCACGGGCGCCGGCGGCGAGGGCGCCGCGCGCGGGATCTTCTTGTTGATCTGGAAGCGCGGGGGCTCCATCGGGTCGTTCTGGGCCTCCACCATCCTGGAGGGATACAAAGTGTTTTAGCTTTGTACGGAATGTACAGTCGCCGTCAATGGAATTTGCTAACTATGTAAACAAACCTTCATAGTGAAAGACAATTTAAATATGGCGGTTTGTTTACAAAGTTAGCAAATTCCATTGAAAGCCACTTTACTCCCAATATGCAGATATATTGCAATTGAGCCATTTGTAGAAGCTATTTTATTGAATTCATAGGGAACGCCATTATGTCAGGAGGCTCATCATCATCATCATCATCATCATATCAGCCGAAAGACGTCCACTGCTGGACCTAGGCCTCCCCCAAAGAGTGCCAAAGTGACCGATCCCGCGCCACCCGCATCCAGCGGACTCCCGCAACCTTTACCAGGTCATCAGTCCACCTTGTCGAGGGCCTACCCACGCTGCGCCTTCCGGTACGTGGTCACCACTCGAGAACCTTTCCGCCCCAATGGCCATCGGTTCTACGTGCCATGTGCCCCGCCCACTGCCACTTAAGTTTAGCGATCCGGAGGGCTATATCGGTTACCTTGGTTCTGCTGCGGATAGCCTCATTTCTGATGCGATCACGCAGAGAAACTCCCAACATGGCCCTCTCCATTGCCCTTTAGGTGACTTTGAGCCTTCTTATGAGGCCCATAGTAAGCGACCACGTTTCAGTGCCATATGTCATCACTGGCAACACACACTGGTCAAAGACTTTCGTCTTGAGACACTGCGGAATATTGGACGAAAAGATTTGCCGTAGCTTCCCGAACGCTGCCCAGCCGAGTCGGATTCGACGATTGACCTCTTTCTCGAAGTTGGCCCTACCTAACTGGATCGTCTGTCCTAGGTATACATAATCGTCTACAACTTCGAGCGTAAAGTGTCCGATTGTAATGGGAGTTGGCATTTGACATGATCTTCGTCTTATCCATGTTCATTCTTAGACCAACTCGCTCGGATGCTTTACCGAGGTCATCGAGCATCGTACTTAAGTCCTCCATGGTCTCAGCCAAGATAACTATATCGTCAGCAACCCGAAGGTGAGTGATGTACCTACTCGCCGTTGATGCTGATGCCTAGCCTTCTCCAGGCCAGAGTCTTGAAAACGTCCTCCAGTGCAGCGGTGAACAGTTTTGGAAAAATAACATCTCCTTGCCTGACTCCCCGCTGCAGCGGAATAGGTTTCGAGTTCTGGTTCTGGAGTCGGACTGACTTAGTGGCGTTTTCGTACAAACACTTCAGCACTTCGATATAGCGATAGTCAACTTGGCACCGCTGGAGAGACTGTAGTACAGCCCAGGTTTCGATCGAATCGAAGGCTTTTTCGTAGTCCACGAACGCTAAGCAGAGAGGCAGGTTATACTCTTCGGTCTTCTGTATAACCTGACAAAGCGTGTGGATATGGTCTACGGTACTAAAGCCTCTTGGGAAACCGGCTTGTTCGGGAGGCTGGAAGTCATCTAGCCTGCGTGCGAGACGGTTTGTAATGACCCTCGAAAACAGCTTCTAAACATGGCTCAGAAGTGAGATGGGTCTGTAGTTCTTCAGCAGAGTGTTGTCACCCTTTTTGAAGAACAGCACCACCACCCCTCTGTTCCATGTCTTTGGAGTTCTCCCTTGCAGTAAGACGGAATCGAACAGCTTCTGAAGGGCCGTAAGGACCGGTTTTCCACCCGCCTTCAGAAGTTCGGCTGTTATTCCGTCTTCACCGGTTGCTTTGTTGTTCTTGAGCTGTTTAAGAGTCCGTGTCGGCCCGGCAAAAGTTCGATTGTAGGTATATTACCCGTCTCCCGAGCGCGCCAGCGCAGGTGTCGTGGTGGGGGTCGAGCGAGGCTGCTAGGTCGGCGTAGAAAAGTTTTGATACTTTAACCGTTTTATCTGACTTTTCGTTTCTTAATATTTTTATGTATATGTATTTAAATAAAATATCAGGTAACTTAGAACAGTATCGTTCATTATAAATGTATGTATGTAATTAGTACCAATACAGAATTTATTTAAGTACTTGTTTGACGACCGCTTTAGCCTAGTTGGTAGTGACCCTGCCTACGAAGCTGGAGGTTCTGGGTTCGAGTCTCGGTATGCGCATTTATTTCTCCCTGAGTCATGGATATTGGTTTTTTATGTATTTGAGTATTTATTTATCTATATAAGTATGTATATAGTCGTTTAGTACCCATAGTAAAAGCTTTAGGTACTCAGTTTGGGATTAGGTCGATTTGTGTAAGATTGTCCCCAATATTTATTATTATTTATCTGTATTCATCTTAAAACTTAGGTTATTTATATTATTTACTAGTGGCTCTGTGAGTTGTAGACTGTATTACAGTAATGTGAGAGTATATAGAGAGGGCAACAGTTTGTGGTCTCAACTATCTGATAATATGTGTATATAGAACGCCTAATAGTAACCTGGACGTCCTTCTTGTAAACATAGAATTTATTTTAAACAAGCTAGCGACAAGGCAAAGACATAGCTATAAGAATATTTTTATCTTGGGGGATTTCAATGTAAATACTCTTGAGAAAAACAATAAAACTGAACTTTTCCTAAATACTTTCCGCTCCTACAAACTTCAGCCAAAAATATTAGTACCAACAAGGATAACATCATATTCACAAACATGCATAGACAACATTTTCACTAATGTAAAACACTGTCAGGTAGAAGTGCTGGACCTCGGGCTGTCTGATCATACTTGTCAGATTGTTACGGTTCCAGCTGGCTTAGGATTTAAAGAACAGTATTGGTACATTTATAACCGAAATCCAGATAGGCATTTAGAAATTTTTCTTAAATACATCTCAAAATTCAGCTTTGCAGATGTCTACTCCTCAACAGATCCAAATTACGCTTATAAAGCATTTATTGATACCTTCAGGCTTGTTCTTGACCTGTGCATACCGACTGAAAGAACTAGAATTACTTACAAAAAAAAGCCAAACTGGAAGACTAAAGGGATTGTTGTAGCTAGCAAACGGAAACGGCAATTATACTTGCAAACCCAAAAATTTGGTAACGAAAAGTTTAAAAATGAGTACAAAAAATATTGCCGGATTATGAAATTGGTAACAAAGCAGTCCAAGCGTAACACAAATATGAATTATATTACCCAGAGTGCGAACAAAAGTAAGGCTACATGGCAAATTATAAAACAAAACACATCACAAACAAACACAATAAAAAACACGTTAGAGTCTGTAAAGATAAATAATATGGTTCTGGATAATCCTCTTGACATTGCAAATGCAGTAAATAAGTTCTTCATATATTTGAATAATCGTACACAAAGCGATATTCAATATAAACCACTGTCTCAGCCAATCTTATCCAGTATTTTTATGAGACCGACGACAAAAGAAGAGATCGTGAAAATTGTTAAAGAATTAAAAAGTAAGAATAGCACTGGTCATGACCAAATACCTATGAAAGTAATAAAATCAAGTATTGAATACATAGCGGAACCCCTGACTCATATAATAAATTTAACTTTAGAAAATGGTATCTTTCCGGACGATCTAAAGAAGGCATTAATAAGACCTTTGCATAAAAAAGGATCTAAACAGGAATTAAACAATTATAGACCCATTGCTTTGCTGCCAAATTTCTCAAAAATATTCGAAAAAGTTATATTGAATCGCTTGACATCTTTCTTTGACAAATATAAAATATTAAACGCAAATCAGTTTGGGTTTCAAAAGGGGAAAAACACAACCTTAGCCATATTCAAAATTCTTTATCAAATATGGCTAGATATGGATAAGAAAAAAACGTCTTTCGGTTTATTTATAGATCTGTCAAAGGCTTTTGACTGCGTGACTCACGAAATTTTACTGAAACAGCTAGATCTCATCGGGATACGGGGAATTGCCTTAAAATTAATAGAGACCTATCTTGATAAAAGAACGCAAGTAACTGTATTAGATTCATATGACAGGACTACTAAAACAGTAATAAGAGTGCAGTCAAATTGTGAAATAAATCGGCAAGGGGTACCTCAAGGCAGTGTGCTGGGACCGCTACTGTTTCTGGTATATGTAAATGAGTTCCCCCTGATAGCTCACCACTTGTGTGTTATGTTTGCCGATGATGCCACTATTTTCGTCTCCGAAGAGAATGGGTCAGATATAGCCAATGAATTACATAATACCTTAAGTCATGTTATTAATTGGTTGTCGACTTTAAATCTAAGTGTAAACCTAGACAAAACGAAAATTATACAATTCTTAAATTATAAACAGGTACCTAAAAGTTTTAATCTAGTTATGAACAACAAACAAGTTGAACAAGTAAATAGTACAAACTTCTTAGGAGTCACAATCGATTGCAACCTAAACTGGAAGCATCACATAGATAAAATAAATAAGAATCTAGCCAGAGCTTGCTACGCATTATCAATATTGACAAATATAACCTCAACCGATGTCGCAAAGAAGGCGTACTATGGAAATGTTTATCCCCACCTGACATATGGCGTAATATTTTGGGGTAATTCTGTAAATGTAAAAACGACATTCGTTCTTCAAAAAAGATGCATACGTATAATATTTAAGCTTTGGCATCTAGAATCTCTTAGAGAAGTTTTTAAAGACAATGAAATATTACCTCTGACATGTATCTATATTTTGGACATTTGTGTATTAGTTAAGGAACAAAATGACATATTTATTAAGAAAACTGACTTAAAAAATAATATAAGATTGCAATATAAATATGATGTCTGTACGGTTAGACCGTCTAGTTTCATACTAAGCAAGAGCACATATGCGTCAGGAATAAAAATATTCAATCACTTGCCTGAACATATCAAGGCCCAAGATGGGATCAGATTTAAAAACATGCTCAAGAAATGGCTGTTAACAAAAAGTTTCTATAATCTAAATGAATATTTTATGTACATTGATAATTAATTGGTTATATGTTAGTTTTATTGATTTATTATTGTTTTACACCTGCATGGATTAGTATAGTAAAATTGTACGCCCGAAATGGGCAAGCTGGTGGACTTCTAATATTTATAAGACCTATGTAACACAGCATTGACAATAAAGAAATCTTATCTTATCTTATCTTATCTTATCTTAGAGTTTTCTTTTCAGTTTCCAGATTATCAAATTCTAGGTGAATAGTTTTTACCTGACTTATTCGTTTCTTGGTTTTAGTGTAGGTGTTCAAATAAAATACTAGGTAATTAAGAAATGTTTACACAGTTTATTTTTACTTGAGTAAGGTTAATAGCTATTCGTTCAACCCTGCATATTATGTCGGTGGTTTGTAAGTACTTGTGAATGTTACAAATGAAAAAGTGATGGCCGTTGGACCTTGGACCCCCCACAAAGTGGACTGATGTAACTAATAACAATAAATAATTAACAAATAATAAAAGCTTGTTTTATAACAAGTTTTTCTCCTTTAATTAAATTTTTACTTTTTAGATTTTTTAATTTTTCCTATATTTGTTGGAGTTGCATATTCACGCCATATCATATAGATATTTCAAACGAGCCCAAAGTCGATGGGGCTGCGTCTTTTAATTACGGAGTTCCATGGCTACCTTCCAGCTCAATTATCAGACCCTGGTTACCATATAGAACCAAAGTACTCGTCAAGACGAATTACACGACCCCAAACTTGATGGGGTTGCGTCGTTTAATTACGGAGTTCCCATGACCACCTTCCAGCTCCATCGTCAGACCCTGGTTACCAAAGTACCCGTCAAGACGAATTAATCAAGCCTAAACTCGATTGGGCATGGGGTTGCGTCGTTTAATTACGGAGTTCCTATGGCTACCTTCCAGGTCCATCATCAGACCCTGGTTACCAAAGTACTCGTCAAGACGAATTAATCGAGCCCAAACACGATGAGGTTGCGTCGTTTAATTACGGAGTTCCTATGGCTACCTTCCAGCTCCATCATCAGACCCTGGTTACCATATAGTACCAAAGTACTCGTCAAGACGAATTAAACGAGCCCAAATTCGATGGGGTTGCGTCGTTTAATTACGGACTTCCTATGACCACCTTCCAGCTCCATCGTCAGACCCTGGTTACCAAAGTACTCGTCAATACGAATTAATCGAGCCCAAACTCGATAGGGTTGCGTCGTTTAATTACGGAGTTCCTATGGCTACCTTCCAGGTCCATCATCAGACCCTGGTTACCATATAATACCAAAGTACTCGTCAAGACGAATTAAACGAGCCCAAACTTGATAGGGTTGCGTCGTTTAATTACGGAGTTCCTATCCTACCTTCCAGCTTCATCATCAGATCAGCTTTATGTCATAATAATATTACATTGGCATCCAATTTATACACGCATGCAAAATTTCAGCTCAATCGGAAACCGGGAAGTGGATCAAATTTAACTTGCAAGATTTAATTACAGACAACGGATAGGTGAACTAAATAAAAGTTTATAAAAATTCAGCAAGTATCACGATCACTCGTAAAATAATTGACATGGGAACTATACAATTCGTAAGTTGTCTCGATTAGCCTCACGAATGTCTCACTAGTATAGTTTGACCCCGACGTTGGTAACAACTATGTCTAGCCGGAGATCAAAATAATATTTTAGTCGAGGGGTAGCCTTCGTGAATAGCCACAATTACACGACGTACAGGTCCGACCCGGACAACGGCTAAGCCGGTACTGCCGAATCGAGCGCCATGCACGGTGTTTTATTACGAAATTTAGTGTGATTTCAAATATTTTTTATGCTTAAATTTACTTCTACACATAAATATATTTTTGTTCGTACGAATAGCGCTTAAACTAGAGTTTCTTATTATGGCTTCATATTTTTGAAATAATGAGCTAAATGGCCAAAAATACTGGCGATTCTTCGTGTGTTTTTACTCAAAAGTTGTTGGATGGAAATACGGTTTTACTCAACTATCTAATCTAGCTGTCAACAAGGAATTTTAAAACTGAATTCCTAAATTATTTATTATTTGATATTTTTACTATTTAAACTATATACAAATTATCTGTATTAGCTAAAACATGATCATGTACTTAATAGACATGAAAAACAATAAAATACGGTAGATAATTACAGCAAAGAAAAATTTACAGTCGATTGAAGCTGTCAACCCAAGCTTTTTATCAATCCATAGGCCGTTCTGATAATCAATTTTGTCTGAGCGTGCGGACACCGCTTAACATAAGACCGTTGGCAGCGCCGGACGGCGCGACGCCTCCCGCCCGCCCGGCCCAGAGAAAAATACAAAAAAGAAGTTTTTATTCGCTTGCGGCCAAGGGCTGCGCCCCAGAGTGACAGTGTCAAAATTGACATATGGTTTCGCAGTGCTTGTTTTGTAAATATTGTAAATAAGAAAATCAAGTGTTCAGTTACTCTCGCCGTACATATACAATACCGCTAAAGTGCAGTGTCGATCGTAGAACGCTTTCTTCTTTTGTGTGTTTATACCTACTAAGTGTTTAATTGTTTATATAATTTTATTTAGTTTAATCTAATGCAGACCGCGAATCAGTCTGGAGGTAGCTCGGTCAACTTTGTTTGTAATTTGTGTACCAAATCTTTTAAATCTACTAGAGGCCTTAATATCCACAAATCCAAATCCCACCGTAACTGCCTCAGTCAAGATGCGTCTCCTCTAAATTTAATCAATACACCAACTCTAAATCAGCCATTCCATTTTCGCCTCAGTCATCTTAAAAACAGCATCCAGATCGTCAAACGTATACCTCGCGGTGCCAGAATCACTGTAGCTACCCACCTCTCACACATCATACAAAAATGCTATGAATGTAACTCTCCCCAAGACTGGCACAACCTTCTCCTTTTTCCATATTTGATATTACATGCAAAAGAGGATGATACTAATAAGTCTCTTACACAAAAAAATAAGAATAACTGCACAGACCACTGCATCCCATTACCCACGCACATAAAGCCTGTCTCATTTCACAACCCTATCAAAACCATCGAGAATAAAATCAGTGACGGTGACCTCAAAGGCGCCGCTCGCCTACTTTTCTCGAGTGACGAGCTATCTCCAGACAACCCGGATACTCTTTCGGCCCTACTGACGAAACACCCTCCCGCACCTGCGTCACCTTATTTTTACGACCCTCCAACAGCAATCGAGTCATGCATGCAGATAAAAAATTTAGACGTATTCAATGCGATTCTAACATTTAAAACCGGTTCTGCTGCAGGGCTTGACGGCCTTTCACCGCAACACTTGAAAGATCTGACGTCCCAGTCCGTAGGTGATGCAGGTGAAAAACTCATCAATAGCATTACAAAACTTATAAATTTTATGTACTCTGGCAGTATTCACCCGGATATTGTACCAATCTTGTACGGTGCGAACCTAATCGCCCTGACAAAGAAAGATGGAGGGGTAAGGCCAATTGCTGTTGGGGCAACACTTCGCCGCCTGGCTTCCAAAATAGCAGTACGTTATATAATTGATAAATTGCAAAAACAATTTGAACCGGTTCAGTTAGGCTTTGGCGTTAGAGGGGGTTGCGAAGCCGCCGTACACGCGCTCCGCACTTACCTCAGCAACGGAGATTGCGAGGTGTTGCTTAAAATTGACGTAAAGAACGCTTTCAATTCTGTGAATAGAGATGCCTTGCTGACGGAAATCCAGTCGAACATCCCTGAATTATATAATTACCTTCTTCATTGCTACGCGGACCCAACAAAGTTGATGTACCGGTCAAACGAGTTGTCATCCGAAGTTGGCTGTCAGCAAGGCGATCCTCTGGGGCCAGCAATTTTCAGTTTGGCTATAAATCCGATAATACAAAATTTGGCATCCAAATTTAATGCGTGGTACCTGGATGATGGGACCTTAGGAGGTGACGCTGACTCTGTACTTTCCGATCTTTCTACACTCATTGATAAATTTAAAACCATTGGCCTAGAACTTAATTTCAACAAATGCGAACTATACATTCCAAATTCTTTGAATGACTCAAATAACATAATACACAAGTTCAACCAACTTGCACCGAACATCAAAATACTCAATAAGAATACACTTTGCCTCTTAGGGTCCCCCATTTATGAGGATTCTTACGCTGATTACATTCAAAATTCCATATCTAAATTCCAAAATCACTCTCGTCGCCTCTTGGAAATTAGTCCTCATTATGCTCTTACTGTTATGAAATTTTGCCTTTTTGTCCCTAAATTAACTTATGTGCTTCGCTGCTGCCCTCTTTGGAAACATCGAAATCTTTTATCACAAATCGACATATTAATCAAAATTAATTTAGAATCCATCCTCAACATTCAGCTAAGCGAGCAGTCCTGGACCCAAGGAACCCTACCCATCCGGTACGGTGGTTTAGGGATTCGCAAAATTACTAGTGTCGCGTTACCGGCTTTTTTGTCGTCATGCCACAGCTCGTCTAGTCTCATAGGTAAGATCCTGCCTACACACTATGAGACATCGGGCTTGGAGGACGCGAAAAGTGCCTGGTTAACTGCTTGCCCCGGACAAAATTTCCCTGACCATCCAAACTCACAAAGGTGTTGGGACGACCCAATATGCCAATTGACCGCTAACTCACTATCTACCCAGTGCGCCACTGCAGAACGAGCCAGACTATTGGCGGTAAACACAAGAGAGGCTGGTTACTGGCTCCACGCACACCCTTCTGCAAGCACTGGGACATTCTTAGATCCAAATACTCTCCGTTTTTCAGTTTGCCTGCGTCTTGGGGTCCCGGTCTGCGCCCCACATCGATGCCCCTGCGGAAGCGAAGTAGATTGGCTTGGGCACCACGGGCTCTCCTGCCAGAAAAGCGCGGGTCGCTTCTCTAGGCATGCTGCCCTTAATGACATTATTCATCGGTCTCTTGCATCGGCTAATGTGCCAGCTGTTTTAGAGCCGTCTGGCATTCTAAGAAACGATGGCAAGAGACCGGACGGAATGTCATTAGTCCCGTGGAGTATGGGACGGGTCCTGGTGTGGGATGCAACCTGTGTTGACACACTAGCCCCGTCGCATCTCCACCGTACCTCTACGAGGGCAGCAGCTGCAGCAGAGGCGGCCGAAGCTGCGAAGGTGGGAAAATATAGTGGTCTCGGCGCCGAATATAATTTCGTGCCTTTTGGCGTCGAGACCCTTGGTCCGTGGGGCCCTGGAGCTCTAAGCCTCTTCAAAGAGATATCGAAGAGGCTTACAGATGCCACCGGTGACCGAAGGGCTGGCAGTTATCTCGCACAAAGAATTAGCTTAGCTATTCAGCGAGGTAATGCTGCCAGCATCTTCGGCACAATGCCGCAGGGGCCATTTTTAGATTTAGTTTAGTTTTAATCTATTTTATTTTAATTTAGTTTTTTATTTATTACCTTTGTATATTAATCTTAGTTGAATGCAAAACAGATGTGTTATTTGAAAAATAAATACTTTAAGGTTTAATTTGTAACTTATAAAATGTTTCCGCTTATTCCTAAGAAGACTATCATTCCAATATGGATTTATTTGTTTCATGTCGGTTAGAAATCAAATAGTTCTTCAAATCCACGTCGTTTTACACGTCTCCGAGCGAAAATTGAGAAAACAGCGGTTGGACTGAGCCAAAATATGGTAAATTGAGAGCTAAATGTAAACAATTTTTCCGCTTATTCAACTTGAATTGAAATGATCTTTCATATTACACAATAAAATCTTTAGGAAAACGAATATTTAATGAGATATGACCTCAAAAAGTTTAGCGAATTCAGCAAACGGCTATATACGGACTCTTAAGAGCCATTACAATCTCGTACAGGCTGATGTCCGGGATGTCGTCGGTATAGTGTCGGGTTAGTCTAGCTCTAGGGTCTTCCACCTGACTAACTTCGGGTCTGCGCGTTGATGTGTATAGTTGTCCGTAAAAGCGCTCTATCTCACCCAGAATCTCAGGTTTAGAGGAAACTATTCTACCATTGTATTTGTTAACCCCCGACGCAAGAGGGGTGTTATAAGTTTAACGTGTCCGTCTGGGTATCTGGCTGTGGTATCGTAGCTCCCAATGGAAGGACCGATTTGAATGCGGTTTTTTTGTGCCATTGATAATTTTATCCCGAGTGTTCTTAGCCATGTTTCATGAAAATCTGTTCAACCTTTTTTGAGATATTTGACTTTGAAATGAAAATGTCGGGGGTTTTTCAACTTTTTTAAGTTGCTATATTGAGTTCATAGGGTAGGCCATTATGTTAAGGGGCTACCCGAGGTTTCCATCGATTTTTGACAAGTTTTGAATCGTATCTCCTTCTTTTGCACTACATATAGAAATATGAATCAAACGGTTATCGGTTCTTCAATCTTTTATCTCCATTTTGGTCTACCGGATTTTGAAACAAATGAATACTTAATGTTGTATGATTTTTTTAAAGATTGTCTAAAAAAAACACTAATTTCGTATCTCTATTGACGTGAAAGATCTAACATATACGAAATCTACATATTTGGGTTCGTCTGTGACGTCTCTAAAAACTGGTCTAGGGTTTTCATTATAAACCAATTAACACAAAAGTTATGGCCAGAAAACGGTTTTTTTGGCCTAAAATGGTTCAACTTTGATGCCAAATATCTCGAAAACGATGAACTTTGAAGTAAATATGGGATAGTATATTGCTTAAAGCCGTTGTTGTTAATATAGTAAGCTAAAAAAAACATAAGAAAACTAAGGGATTCAGATCGAAGGTCATTGGCGTATGGGAGCCCCTTAAGCGGGGGTCTAAGTGTCATACATTCACTGCATCATTTAAACACAATATTAAAATGTATCTAATCAACCTCCAAACATCTAATGCATAAGCGGACAATCCAAATATCTCTTAATTTCAATATTTGTAAATGACATCATACCTACACCTAGACCTGATTTGTAAACACTTGATCGACCATTGACCTCTCTTTCTCTTATATTAAGTTCTGTTACAGTTAAGTCATAATTATAAGTTATATTTTAAGATGTTTATCTGTATCTCTCTCTGGGTGCCTTGAAAACCAGCGCCTTCAGCAATGCATTGCTGGTGGCATATGCTGAGTAGCATCCGTATTGGTGCATAACAATTGTAAGTCTCAGAAGATGTAACCACCACACCACACCAAATAAATATATTTCTCTCTTTCTTTCTATACGAAATGCATGGTATAAAGACATCCTTTTAGTGAAATATACGGCATAGGATGGGTTGTACCAACTTACGATTGCAGACTGGTCAAAGTTAAATATCGGGCCGGCAGCTGTCATCCCATAGAAACTTGTCAAACTTACCATACATTCATATTTTACCGAACACCAATAACGATTACAGACGGTTTGCAACTCACCCTTAATATTTTTAAGGAACAAGATATTACGACTATGGTAGCCTAGTGGTTCAGGCATGCGGCTGTCAAGTGGCGGTCTTGGGTTCGAATCCCGACTCGTACCAAAGTTTCTCGGCACTTATGTACGGAATATTCACATTATTAGCTTTTCGATGAAGGGGAACATCGTGAGGAAACCGGTCTAATCCCAATAAGGTCTGGTTTTTCCCTTTGGGTTGGAAGGTCAGATGGTAGTTTTCGTAAAACTAGTGCCTATGCTAAATCTTGGGATTAGGTGTCAAAGCGGTATTTTACGCATGTCGACTGGGGAAGGTTAGCTGGGCCTAGACTCACGGGTGGGCAAGTTTCACGTCGGAGAGTGTGAATGTTATATGGTGTGACTTAGAAGCATTTGCTTTTATGCGCCATTTGGAGAGCCAAGCATTGGTAGCGATAATTTGAACCTGCAGCAAGCTGCTTGCCTCTTTCGGGCTACAGGCGAGAAAGGCTGCGTCGTCAGCAAACGTGGCTACCGAGACCTGGGGTGTCTAGGGTAGGTCTAGAGTGTAGATGTTGTAAAAGATAGGGCCTAGAACTGACCCCTGGGATACTCCCTGCTCTGCAGGTAAGCAAGAAAGATCTAGCGTCACCAAACTTCACTCGAAACTTCCTGTCACTAAGGTATGATTCCATTAGAGGGAAAAAACAGTGTGGCAAATAACTTTTGATTTTGCAGAGTAGCCCCTTGTGCCAGACCCTGTCGAATGCCTGCTGTACGTCCAGAAAGGCGGCCGAGCAGTATTTTTTGCTTTCTAGGCTTTGTCTTATGGTGCTGTAGACTCCATGGACCTGTTCTATAATGGAGTGTTTCTTGCGAAAGCCGAATTGGTGGTCAGGAATGATTTGATCCATATCTAGGCAGGGATTTAGTCGCGCAAGGAAGATCCTTTCCCATAATTTGGACAGTACTGGTGTCAGGCTGATTGGGCGGTACGACGACGGTTCGTTAGCTGGTTTACCGGCTTTATAGATCATTATAATCTCAGATGTTTTCCACAATGCTGGTGGCATTGATGAGTATGGTAAGGAATACAATGGCCTTCTTCGGGAGTTCTTTTAGTAACCTTGCGGTTATTAAGTCGAAGCCAGGGGCTTTCTTTGAGTCCAACTTGAGAATCTCTCTAGTCACCTCTCTAAGCTAGGTGAGGTAGGACGCAGTGGTAGGCAGAGCTGAAAGTCTTGTTTGATGATTTTCTCGATTTCCGGATCTTCAGGCTCATCGGTGTCGTTTGGTTTGAATATGCTGGCAAGGTTTTTGGCAAAGGCCTCGCATTTTTCCTCGCCGGTTCGCGCCCAAGTTTGACCAGTTCTAATTGGTGGGGAGCATTGTTGTGGCTGAAGGTTTTCCTTTGTCGCTTTCCAAAGGTTATGAGCCCCACGACCGCTTGGAGTAATCTTTACAAGCCTTTGCCTGACTGACTCGTTTACAGAGTCAACAAGGAGGTCTTTCAGTTCTTTAATTGCCCTGTTAAGTTTGGTCTTGGTAAGGGCTTTCACCTTGATCGAAGGATGACATGGAAAGAGCATATGCTTCTGTACTATCCTTAACCAACAAGTTGCGAGTTTACTGCGGGATCATCAAACCAATCTGGACGTACGGAATCCAACTATGGTCATCAGCAAGCAAATCCAATACAATGCGTGTACAAAGAGCCCAAAACAACATCCTCAGGGTTATAGCGTCAGCACCCTGGTACGCTCGCAACTCGGAAATCCACGAGTACCTGGAAGTACCAACTGTCTCTGAAGAAGCGAGACGTTACTCAGCCAAGTACAAGGACAGACGTACAGCCCATCCTAATCCCTTGTCTGCCAAACTATTGGAGGCTAATCCAATTAAGAGACTCAAGAGAGCCAACGTACTTCCTGAATTGGACGAGAGTTAGGACAGTGGTCTTATCTCTCCAAACATCTACCACCTACAACCCATCTGCTTATAGTCTTACGACTGATCGCAGATATACATAATAAATAAATAAATAAAATAGCCTTTATTTCTGAGGTTTACAAATTTTACAAAAACTTATACTACTTAAAAATATAAAACTTATTATTTACTGCATTTCTTTTACTATTTTCCATCGACAACCTCAACTTGTCCTCCGACAAAGGCCTCTTCCAAAGCTTTCCACACCTTGCGATCCCTCGCGTCCCGCAGCCACACTCCTCCACCAGTCCTTTTAAGGTCATCTGACCATCTTAGAATTGGTCTTCCTCTTTTGCTTTTAGTTCCTCTTGGATACCACTCAACTACTTCTTTTGTCCATTTATCTAGGTTTTGTCTGATCATGTGGCCTGTCCAGCGCCACTTTTGTTGTTTCACGATCTCCCCAATTTTTTTGCTCTTTGATTTGGCTTTTATTATGGATAGTTTAACTCGGTCTTTAAGTTTTATATTTAGCACGCTCCTTTCCATGTGGTTTTGACATGTAGCAAGTTTCTGATAGTGTTTTTTTGTAAGTGCCCAAGTTTGGCATCCATAAGATATCACCGGTATAATGCACGTGTCGAAAACCCTAAATTTTTGTCTTGTTGGTATTTCCTTTGCCTTCATAACCTCTTTTAGTGACCAAAACTTCTTCCATGCGTTTGAGGTTCTTTTTTCAATTTCTTTGTTTGGTCTGAGGGTGATATAATCTGCCCAAGATATACATATTCCTTAACATAATCAATGGTACTTCCGTTTATTAAGATCTGCTCTTCATTACTATTATTTGTCATTAGCTTTGTTTTTGACATATTCATGTTCAGAATTCCCAATAAAGAAGGGAGTCCGGCAGGGTGACCCTCTATCACCTAAGTTATTTATTGCCGTCCTTGAAAGTGTGTTTAGACGTATGAACTGGGAGAACTATGGGCTAAATATCAATGGCAGAAAACTCAACCACTTAAGATTTGCAGATGATCTTATACTAATTACAGATAATCCTACAGAACTGCGATATATGTTAGAGGAACTTGACATTCAAAGCAAACGGGTCAGTCTATCCATGAATATGTCCAAAACAAAGCAGATATACATACACAAAAAAAAAAGGTGTTAAAGCGGACCCCGGGCTCCTTTAGGAGCCCTGCCGGGAGTAACATTAGGAGGATGATGATATATTTAGGACATTGGCGGTTTCTATAGACGCTCACAACTCCGCGGGCTTTACATGCGTGTTGCCCTAAAATTGTAATGTTAATTTTGTTACTATACTTACCTAATGACTCTCTGCTTGGCGCCCGAGTTGAAGGCCCCGCCCTGCTGCGCCGGCGTGTAGCGGATGTACTGCGCGGGGGCCTGCAAGGGGGATTCACTATACAAGACCTTTGTTAGCTCTGTGCTAAGGTAAGGCAATACTTATATCATAGTTTGACGACCGCTTTAGCCTAGTTGGTAGTGACCCTGCCTACGAAGCAAGAGGTCCAGGGTTCGAATCCCGGTAAGGGCATTTATTTGTGTGATGAGCACAAATATTTGTTCCTGAGTCATGGATGTTTTCTACGTATTTAAGTATTTATTTATCTTTGTGAGTATGTTTATCGTCGTCTAGTATCCATTGTACAAGCTTTGCTTAGTTTGGGACTAGGTCGATTTGTGTAAGATTGTCCCCTAATATTTATTATTATTTATTTATTTATTTAGTCAGAAATGGTGGCAGTTTGGGTTCTGATTATTAAGGACTAGCAGTCCGGTCCGATTCATTTTGGGTCGCTGAGCCAACGGAGTAAGTCCGGTCCGGCTTCACACGGATTACCCGTTTTCCCGTAGGAATGAAGCATTTCTAAGCATGTTCATCAGAGATAATGTCGGATTTTAATGGTAAAAGAATTTTTCAAATCGGTCCGGTAGAAAGCCTATTCAATACAAACTCAGAAACAATCAAATCTTTCCTCTTTATAATATTAGTGTAGATAATCAGCAATCAATGATATTGATGGAAATGGTCGTATTGCAAAGGACCCAGGCAAACCCTATTCTATGTCCACCCAGAAATTCTATGTCCACCCAAATATTTTAAATTGGATAAGTAGTTACGGAGAATTTATTTGCAAAATTACAATACAAATTCACAGACTCACAAACTTTACCTCTTTATAATATTAGTATAGATTACACATAGTTTCATTACAGATTTCATTAAGGGTTAGAGAGATTGCTATAATAAGAATGTATTTTTTTTAGTATGATACCGCGGCTGGTCAACTTACAGCTTTCGGAGCGGCTTTAACTGGCAGCGCTGCAGAAATCTTAGCATTGGTCAGCTTCTCGAGTGCAAGCTTGGTCTTCTCCGTGATGTCAGCAATGTCATCCTCGGACGGCTTCTGCAGGGTCGGGTCGTCTTCAGCTAGGACCTCTGATGGCAGCAGGTCTGTCAGCTTAGTGTATATGATCTGTGGAATAATAATGAGTATTTATTTTCGGTAAATTTTGAAGTTAAATTTCCATTAACATATTCACATAGTCTGTTCTATATTACGTAGTTTCAAAATCAGGGGGGGGCAGTCTTAACGTTGAATGATGGTAGCATGAAGCTACTTTGATTATGACGCTATGAGGGGCTGATTCTGATCCTGCTATTCTGATCATCATTAGGGGGGCGTAGTCAGAATCAGAAGCTACGCAAGATAACACACTCAAAATGGCCTACACAGATCCTTATTCCCCTGACATTAGAGTTGGTGTGTAGATAAATTTGAGCACTAGAACCGCTTAGCAACTTCTGGTGCTGACAGTACACAGTCAACTAAAATTTATGAATTAATATGTGATATTCAAGAAAAATGCAAAAATGTTTTACTAGTTCAGGGGATCAAATTAGTGATACTGTGTATATAATACTTTTTATAATAAATTATGGTTTTAGTAATTGTAGCATGGCTGGCAATACCAGCAATGAATTAGTAACAGATTTTCTTTCAAAAATACAAAGAATATGTACGCCACACAATAGGCTAAGGATTCATTTAATGTTTAAGAGCCGCTAAGACGGTCAACTCTCCATACAAACATAGTTTGTTTCTCATTATAAAGGACAAGCTAATATAATAATATTAAACTTTGTTTAATTTCCACTGTCTGCTGGATGTGGGTGGCGCAGGACTGGTCACTTTGGAACTCAATGGGGGAGGCCTATGTCCAGCAGTGGACGTCTTGCTGTTATGATGATGATGATGATGATGTATAACTTTCTATATATACAGATATAATGGGATCTTTCCGTTGTTAGAAATTGTCCAGCTTACAAAGTTTTTATGTAATATCTTCCAACACTTTTTAGCAAAGTTTTTATTGTGGTATCTGCTAACAATTTTCAGCAACTTATAGCAGCAATCAACTGCCCAGATGGAACAATTCAAATACCTTATCAGCCCCATGTCCCTGCCTCGCAATGGCAGAGTACTTGACCTTCCCAGTCTCATCCAACTGGACCGCCAGGGCATTGGAGGTGCTTTCCTTGCCACGGGCGCCCATACCCAGCGGGTGCTGCGCCACATGGATCTCTGGGAACGCTCCTCCATCTGGAAATATAAGTGATTACGAACATGAAATGTAGTGTTACAACGAAAACTTGAAGCAATTTAATACTTAACACTTTCGCAACCGGACTAAAATTGGAACAATTCCCCAGAAACCGACAGAATTAGCTAGGCGTGTAAGTTCATACTACATCCCGCCTTCAGCCAGCATCTGAGCAAACATTATGAGTCTTGGCTGCAAACATATTAATCTGACTTGAACCTTCAATTTTCACATATTAGTTTGTAGGATCATAATAATTTGCATAATTGCTAAAACTGGCTTACCTGACTAAGACTCAATAGAATTACACCCTCCGACAGAGTGTCCATAAATGCTAATTGTGAAAAATATAAATTAAACCTTACCTCCAAAGTCCTCTTCTGCCCGAGGCACCCATCCCTTCCTTTGTCCGTATGGCGGCACGCTGGTCTGCGACACAACCAGCGCGCTGCCCACTCGCATGGCCTTGAGCTCGTCATCGCGGTCCCACACCTGCTGGGTGGGCGCGGGAAGCAAACTGAAAGTATGGGGGGGAAAACTAAGATCGAGTGTGCAGAGGTATATGATTCGAGTGATTTGTGCAAAGCGTAATTGACATTTAGAATTTAGATAATAGCGCGCTGCACTAAGCACTGAGGTTGAAAAGACGAAAAAGATAAACAAGAGCCGTTATTAAAAAGTAGAAACTAGTCGGTGAAGAATTCCGTTCATAAAATTATGACGTACTTTGAGGTTGGTTGTAATGTTACAGGGTACTTTTACATCGATAGTAAAGCATGTTTAAAATATATGATCTGAGGACGATGTGATAGAAGATAAAGGAAAAATTATATTTTCATTCTTGAAGAGAATCCAGAATCAACAACAAACACGTCCAACAGAAGCAGCTTGTAAACCACATATGGCATGTGGAATCCCGAATTATGAGAGAGAATAGGAATATAATAAATGCACTGTGAACTTGATTGCACTGCAGAAATTGGTCAATTAATTTCGTTTAATTTAAAATAAATTAAGATATCAACACACCTCGTCAACGACGCCATTTTCAATATTACTTTACTTTTTTGGCACAGAGTACGCTAAAAATTACTGTCATTTCTAAGGAGCCATTCCAAAACAAGTCTCAGACTCAGGTCATACTCCAGCCGGCTGAAACAACTCAACATACCATCTCTTACATCTCGCAAAAAATGTTGTGACTTGATTACATTATACAAACTTGTACACTCACACATTGATTGTCCTTCCCTTCTTTCTCTCTTGTACTTTTTACCAGGTACAAATCTCGTTATCCATCACACAGATTATTTCAACTCGAAATTTACAAAAATAACACATCATTTTATAATCCCGTTGTCCGAATGTGCCGTTTGTATAATGATATGGTGGCTGTACATCCTTGTTTGGACATCTTGTATACACCCTACCCTTGTTTAAAAATAAAGTTGAAGATACATTCAAATTAGGCATTTAAGTTTTAAGTCAGAGTTAAAGTTAGTCGAATATCATTAGGCAGATATTTAACACTATATTCTGTAAATGTCATGTTTATTATTAAATGTCCATCTAGTGATTAGTTTGTCTTTAAGTTATTAATCTTTCTGTGCATACACTGTTTAGAATTGTAGTCCAGATCTAGACACTAAGCTTTTTATGTACTATAATAATGACTGTAATTTTATGTGTGAGCCTAATAAATTAATAAATAAATAAAGTAGGTAAAGTACCAACATCACAGAACTATATCAAGATAGGAGGAAAGAGCTCGGCGATTAGTATGCGAACCGATAAATTAGGTACTCTAAGTAATTCGTTTAAGATTATGTTTGTACCTGAAGATTTGACAGTGCTTGTTACTGGGCCTACTTGAATAAATATCATTTTGAGTCTGAATTTGACCGTGTCATTTTGCGTAGGTACTTTGACGTGACTATTGTCACTAACACTAACGTCATTTCGTGATGGGTGACGGGAAACATAAGCCGCGTGACATTGATTAGCATTAGCACGCGGCAGTTGTAAATATAACTTGTAGATTTATTTTGTATCGATTCAAAATATCGATAAGAACCGACAGAGGAAATGATAATTAGGTTCAACAGAGGAAATGAAAAAAATATCTTGGTTTTTTTAACAGTATAGAGGTAAATAACTCTTCGATACGCTGAACTAATTAGTACTTACTCGTCGGTACTTTGATGGGCCAGTAAAGGTGTCTTCGTGGATATGTCTGGAACAAATCCGGCTGTGTTTTGTAGGAAATCATTTTATACTACCCGTTGCTTCAATCCATTTATTTTTAACATGCTGATCATTCGGACATCTAAAATATACCTAGTTGCAATAGGTACACATAGATAATAAGGTTTGTTAGTAATATTTTCTTTTCTCAATGTCCATTATGCTAGATAATAATTTAATAATATAAAACCGTAATTATCATTTCATCTGCTTTCAAAATCGATTTGAATTGAGTAAGAAAAACACAATTTACAGCGCTCTGACGGACTGGAGAAAAAATTAGTAATCGACCTTGAACGCGACTCGACAGTTTGTATAGCTTATTTATACATCGCTGCACGGCTATCACGGGACGGCGGCGCGAGCTGTCTCGATTTTTCTCGCACTATCCGTCTCTCTCTTATTAGAAAACTTAGAACAAGAAAAAATCGAGAGTATGTCGCGACCGTCTCATGATAGACGTGCTGATTTTGAACACACGCCAAGACTGTCTCGTCAAACTAAAGCCGCAATGGAAAACTAGCGTAGGACACAATATGTTTGATGAAAATAATACATAGCAATTAATAGTTTTTAAGACTTCGGGATCGGATTCGGGATCTTCCTTTGCCTTGCCTGTACTTGAGAGAAATATGTAATTTTGTTAGGTCACACCCCTCGTATTTTAAAACACGTAGCGAAGTTCTGGAAAGGCAAACACGGCCAAAAATTATGAACCTTTTGTATCACCCTCGGAGTCACAAAATTATATATAAGAAAAACGTGTACAACATGTGCATTGTTATTTACAACCACCTGCCAGAGGAAATAAAGATGTTAGCGGGAAACGCCTTTAAACGCAGTCTAACAAACTGGCTTCTGGAACGGTGTTTTTATAGCGTTAAGGCGTTTCTCGAAAATCAGTAAAGAATTTGTAGTATTTAGTTATATAATTTTACTCCGCCTCTTTGACGAATTTTATGATTATGCCTATTATGTAAATAATGTATATTAATTCAATTTGACATTGTATAGTTATTTTAATTCTCGTTGGACTTTTTGATAATTTAATTGACATTCACATATTTGCACGCTTGCATGCAAGCTAGATACACATGACCATAATATATTTAAACATCCCTGCACTGTGTCTATGCAAATAAATATTTTTCATTTCATTTTCATTTCATTTCGGACCGAGGTTCGCGGTGAGCAAAGAAGACGTTTTTAGTCATCTTTTGGCCACGCGAGGTACTTAGTGTACATACACTTGTGGCGTTTTGACTAGAAGCAAAACTCCTTGGTTATTATTTATTTTCTAGCAGCTACGTACGAGCTGCAATTGTTTTTCATATATAGTTTGACAAGTTGTCACGGAAAGATGTCCGGAATTATATTGAACATATTTATGTTAAGTTAACCGTGGAAGTAAATACAATCCTCATTAGTGAAACCAGCGTTTGATTCCACCCCTCCGGCCAGAACACGATAAACACGGGAGTGATGAAAATCACCTCCCAAATTGGTGACCTCCTTCGTTTGAATCAGCCGGTTAGTTTGGAATTGGACTGAGGTGAGCCCTGCTTCGCGGCACGACGCCGACGGTTCCCGGCGTTTGTAGAAACACCGCGCCGTGCGTCGCCCACTGCGCCGTGCGTCGCCCACCGCGCCGTGCGTCGCCCACTTTTCGTGCGTCACTTTTCGGGAGTCAAGTAAGAAAGTGCATGCAATTTTCACTAATGATGTCTACGTATGTGCAGCGGTGCATGAAGAATAGCCCATGCAAACCGGGCGAATTATAATTGTTTTCGTCAACTACGAAAATTCGATATATACACGGTGATGGAATTGCAGTATCCGAAGTAATATTAATACAGTGTGGAAAGCTTTTACTCTGAAGTTACGAACTGTATTTTTATATTGCAAAATTTTACAATTGCTTTGTTTTTAACATTATTCATGTTTATTTGAAACTAATTTAAACTGTTCCATGTGTAAAATACTACCTTCTTATTTTGAATTGTACATTCTTGTGTTATTCGGGTGTTTGTTTTGTGTATGCGTCGTGGTCTGGTTGTGGTATTCGCAGGTTAGAATGTCTGTTGAGGAGCTGCGGACCCAGCTGGATGCTCTGAGGGCACAACATGCCGCACTACAAGCCCAATTAAATCCACACGAGCAGCATGGACCACCTCCAGCTAAAGAAATTTGCGGAGTTTCTGTCAAGTTGCCGCCGTTTTGGACTGACAGGCCAGCTGTTTGGTTTGCTCAAGCGGAGGCACAATTTCATGTGGCAGGTATTGTCGCGAAGCCACTTCTGGTCGATCTCATGGCCGCGAATGAGTACCTATAGCACTCTAGCTCAGTTATCCGTATTAGCACGTATGCAACTATGAACCTACACTTACAGCTTGCGGAATCCTTTATATATCTGACAGATGAGCTGCCGCCTTGTGCGTACCAGTTCCATACGAGCTGTGGGGACCTTCGTCCCCGAGAATGTCCTCCTCCTCCCCTTACAGACATCCCTTAACCACACAACTGATGCTCCACCATTTCACACGCTATTGTTCCCGTTATAATTACTCGGGCGCACCCTTGGCTGATAACGATACGGCCTGAGGCTGAAACTACCGAACCTGAGACCCTGTTGTTACACTGGTTACTAATCCTCTCACACTAAAGAACTCCACGACTAAGAACTGTGTTATCGCCTGTACCTGACATGTAGGAAACCTTATTCATATACATGGTATACCGTCACATCATAAACAGTCATCGTGTGAGCTGTGTAAGCACATTAACAGTAAATGTACCAAATCGTTACAATATCATAGGCTGCATTGAAAGTGATTATGGAAAGAGCTCATCCTGGTTTTCCTCCAAATCTAACACTACAAATCTGCACTTAACAGTTCGTACGCAATATAGCCGTTAGGAACTCTGACTCTCCGCCTACCCGTCAATATTGTTATAAAATGATTACTGGTCGGTGTTGCTACATAAAATAATCGGCTGTTTGAGACATGATTATTAACATCAATGTAAATACTATCGTGAATCATGACCATTCACGACAGGTATCAAGACTGATATTACTAAATTTAGCTATGTCATTAGTGTTATCGATCAAAAACTCATCGGGGAGATCGAGGATATTATTATGCACCCGCCTGAGGAAGACAAGTACGACACTCTTAAACAAGAGCTCATCCGTCGGCTCTCCATATCTGGACAGCAACGGGTGGAGCGTCTCCTTAGCGGGGAAGAACTCGGGAGCAGGAAACCTTCCGCTTTCCTGAGACATCTTCAATCCCTCTGTCAGGTAACTCCACCGATGACAGCATCCTGCGTCAGCTTTGGATGCGTCGGCTACCGAGTCAGGTCCAGGCCATCCTCACCGCACAGTCAGACCTCAACTTAGACAAATTGGCTGAGCTTGCGGATAAAATAATTGAGGTCACTCCTGGGCCGTCGCACGTCTACACAGTAGATAACAATGGACTTCCTGATCTTACTTCGCTATCGCATCAACTTAAGAAGTTAAGCGAGCAGGTTGCTGCACTCACTAACAACGACAAGCATCAGCGCGGCACATCCCGCGCCCGTTCGTCTTCACGAAGTTCCAACCGCAGTAGCACGCCGAACAGGAGCTCTGCTACTACTAAAGTTTGCTGGTACCATAGAAGGTACAAAACTAAAGCAGCCAAATGCATTCCTCCTTGCAATTGGACTTCGGGAAACGCAACCAGCAGTCAGTAGCGGCGGAGCCTGACTGCTGCGCAGTTGACCCTTCTGGTCAGCGTCTATTCGTCACGGACAGGACCACCAAGCACCAGTTTTTAATTGATACGGGTTCCGATTTGTGTTGCTTTCCGTTCCGTTGGCTTCGAGAACGGAGAAGACCTTCGGATTGGCAACTCAATGCCGCCAACGGCAGCATCATCAAAACCTTCGGAACCGTCCAACTGAAGCTTGATTTTGGACTACGGCGTGACTTCACATTCACATCAGCCACCACAAACTGCCAGCAGTTTGTGGTGGCTGATGTGAATGCAGCCATCATCGGTTCGGACTTTCTGTCCCATTATCACCTGCTGCCAGATTGTCACAACAAACGGCTCGTTGATGGCAACACTGGTCTTAAGACAATTGGTACTGCTGCTAATACTCTGCAGTCCAGCATCAGGTCAATCGGTTCACTGAACTCTTCGTTTGCACAAGTGCTCGCTGAGTTCCCTGACATTACGAAGCCTCCTGGATTTCCACGATCTGTTAAGCACAGCACTGTGCATCATATTAGGACTACTGAGGGCCCACCCATTTCCTGCCGTCCCCGTCGCTTGGCACCACAGAAGTTGTCTGCTGCCAAGAAGGAGTTTGAGGACATGGTGCGGAACGGTACTGCACGACCATCTGAGAGTGCTTGGTCCTCGCCTTTACATCCGAAGAAGGACCAGTCTTGGCGTCTGTTAGGTATGTGACAGGGGACAAGTGAAACCAAAGGCGGTCGTTTACACACTGCTCTATTAGATCAATAACGGTAGCTTATGTAGGGATCGCGGCACCGTCCGTTACAACTATATATACGTATACAACATCTCCCCCTTCTAGCTTACGATACAATGAAACTGATATGTATAATATAACTAAATTACATAGTATAGAAAAAAGGTTTATAATCAACCCTAGGGACAGGACGCAGTGACATTTCCCCAGCTGTCCTACTCGGGCTAGACGGCTCAGTTTGAGACTCCGCCTCTTGCGCACTTCCTGTGCTTTGGCTCTGGTCTCGTGCTTCGAAGAACTCATCATGGTCACCGTCGTCAGATGGCGCGGGGTGCAAAGCCTGCGCGGGCGCCCGCGGAGTAGTCGTCGTACTCGCTGTTGTCGTACCACCGCCCTCCTCTGCCTGCCCCGGCTCTGGCAGTGTTGCCTCGAGTTCCTCAGTGCCTTGCCTAGGTGAAGTAGGGCCTAAACCGTCACTTTGTGTTGCCTCGGCAGTCGTGTCTGTTTCTACAGTGCCACTATAGTTGTTGCTTGTCTCTGTCCCTCTAAACGCTACGAGTTGATTTTTGTTTTTTTAATTTCATAAGAGTTAGATTGTCTTGCACTAAGTAAACAGTTCTACATAATCTCTTCAATATTACTCCACTACTCCACGTGAATTTATTGTTACTCAAGTTTTTCTTATATATAACTTTATCTCCGGACACAAAACATTGTTTATTTGTGCCACCATATGCCCTAGTCTGCAAACACTGTTTATGATTTACAACCTTAGCGAGAGTGTCAGACGAGGACACCGACACCGTTGTAGCTGCATTATTAGCGGCCGCGGGCATGAGCAAGTCCAGGCGCGAGCGAAGTTTCCGACCAAACACCAGCTCGGCAGGCGAAACGCCCGTAGTGGAGTGAACAGAGTTCCTATAGTCAAACAAATATTTTGTCAAATTTTGATCTACTTGCTTTGTACTACTAGTACTTAACAAACAAGCCCGAATGCCTTTCTTAACCACTTTTACGAAACTTTCCGCCTGTCCATTACTGGCCGGGTGATAAGCGGGTGACGTCACGTGAACGATCCCGTTTACCTCGCAAAATCGTTCAAACTTGCTCGACACAAAACAAGTACCGTTATCACTGACCAATGTATGCATAAGACCAAATCTTGCCATGAAATCGTACAATTTAGATATAACTACTAGTGAAGTTGTATTATTCATTAAATAAACTTCTACCCATTTTGAATAGGCGTCCACAATTACCAAATACGACCTATTACTTATTGGGCCAAGAATATCTATGTGTATTCTATAAAACACTTGTTGCGGATAAGGCCACACCGCTAGCGGTGCACGGGAAGGCGACTGTCGGAGTTGCGAACAAACAAAGCAATTCCCTATAGTTTTTTCTATTTCCTTATCAATTCCCGGGAACCATAGTCTACCTCTTGCCTCTGCTTTGCACTTAACAATTCCCAAGTGCGATTTATGGAGTTCAGCTAAAATTCGAGGCTGTAGTTTCCTAGGTATCACAATCTTATGACCCCGCATGAGACACCCATTTTCGACAGAAAGTTGATTTCTACACAAAAAATAAGGGTGAACATCTAAATCTGACACTTTCCTGGGCCAGCCGTCCTGAATGTATCGTATCACCTTACTTAATGTTACATCCCTAAAACATTCCTCACGCAACTCGTCACACGTAATGGGCAAAGTATCATCGACCACAAAGTTAACGTATGAAGCCCGATCGTCAACTAACTCGGGCGCCGCGCATGAATCGCATGATTTACCCGGGTTGGGCAGGCTCGCGCGCGATAGGTAGTCAGCGCTGTTATCAACACTACGTATGTATTCTATTGCATAGTTATACGCGCTCAGAAACATTGCGTAACGTTGCAACCTGTTTGCTGACACCTCTGGAATTCCCCGATATGGACCGAATATTGATATTAGCGGTTTATGATCAGTACGCAATACGAAAGGAATCGATCGGCCGTATAGGTATTGGTGGAATCGTCGGACCCCAAATATGATCGCGGTCGCTTCCTTTTGCATTTGGGAATAACGTTTCTCGGCGGGATTTAAAGTACGGGATGCAAATGACACTGGTCGTTCTACGCCATCGGTGTCAATCTGTGATAAAATGGCGCCAAGTCCTTGCGGGGATGCGTCCACGGTCAAAACTACCTTCGCATTTGGATTAAAGTGGGCTAACACTTGATCCGAACTCAGGTGTGTTTTTATGGCCGTAAACGCGTTATCGTGCTCAGTAGTCCAACCCCATTTAGTTCCTTTTTGCAACAACTGATATAGGGGACTGAGCAGAGATGATGCCCCTGGTACAAAATTTCTATAGTAATTTACTAAGCCCAAAAATGACTGTAAACTAGCTACATCTGAAGGAGTGGGCGCACGCAAAATAGCTTCTACTTTATTAGGTGATTTTTTCAATCCATTTTTATTTATAGTGTACCCTAAGTATTCTATTTCATCTTTGAAAAAATCACACTTGGCTTTTTGTAGTGTAAGACCGGCATCCTGTAGTCTTTGGAGTACCCCCCGTAACCTAGAAACATGTTCCTCCCGGTTGCATCCTGTCACTAACACGTCGTCCAGCATGCACAAAACTCCTTCCATACCTGCCAGTACGCACTCCATAACACGCTGAAAAGCTGCAGGCGCGCTGGAAAGTCCATAGGCTAATCTTCTATACAAAAATAGCCCTTTGTGCGTATTGATACAAGTGAGTTTCTGAGATTCATCGTCTAGAACACATTGCGCGTACGCTTGAGATAAATCTAATTTACTGAATTGCTGGCCGCCGTGTAGTTTAGAAAATAATTCTTGCGCAGTGGGCAATGGGTACTGTTCCACTAACAGCTGTTTGTTAATTGTCACAGAATAATCTGCGCAGAGTCGTATGGAGCCATCGCGCTTCAACACCGGTACTACCGGCGATGCGTACTCCGAGTACTCAACAGGTTTTAAAATACCTACTTGTACCAATCGTTCCAATTCTCTATCTACTTTTTCACGCAACGCAAAGGCCATGGGGCGAGCTTTAAAAAATATGGGTTTGGAGTCATTTTTAAGGAACAATTTTATTTTATATTTGTTAAAAGTTCCTAACTCGTCTGAAAAAACCGCGGGATATTGCTTTTGTAATTTATCTATGAAATTATTTGACGGTTCACAGAAATGAATAGGTGCTATTTCCAAATTGTACTCGGCAATAAAGTCCCTTCCTACAATGGGCGGCCCACCGTTACGAATAATGTACACGTTAATCGTATGACTTTTGCCTGAATAATTAAACAGTAATCGCGCGACTCCAATGCAACAAATGTGATCTCCGGTGTACGTTAGCAACCGTTTATTGGCCTGTGATAACGACACATGTCTAAAATATTGTAAATATAACTGTTCTGAGAACGCCGTGACCGCCGAGCCGCTATCAATTTGAAACCTTATTTTGGTCCCTTGGACATCGATATATTCAGTCATGGGTTCTCCGTTAATGGTACGAATGTTGTTCAACTCACCGTCATCGCCGTTCTCACCGACACTCTCGCTTTCTACAAAATTAATTTTTTTGCACATTCTATTTAAGTGACCTTTTTTGTTACACTTACGGCAAGTGTAATTAGCAAACCGACACTGCTCTGTAGTATGATTTTTAAAACCACACACCGCACACTTCACTTTAACATTAGGCTTCGTAGCGATCTTGAACAGCTGTTCGGGCTGTGAAGAGACCTGGGTCGCGGTCGCTCCTGCGCGCGCGCTCCGCGCGCTCTCGGCCAGGTCCACGGCTCTCGCCAAGGTTAGCCTGCTATGTTCTAAAGCGAACAACTTCTCGCGTTCCGCCCCGGGAAGCATTCCCATTATAAAACGGTCCCGTAATGCTTCCTCGACGTTTAAAAACCCACAATGCCCCGACAGACCACGTAACCTTGCCGCCCATTCCGTGTAACTCTCACCCTGCATTTGCACAGCAGAATAGAAATTAAATCTTTCACTAAAAACACAGCGTTTCGGACAAAAGTGTGCATCCAAAATTTCGAGAATCTCGTCATACGGCACTGTATGTAATAACTTAGGCAAGGCCAAGTCTGCCGCCAACTTGTAGGTAGCCTCGCCGAGTGCGCTCAACAAAATCGCTCGCCGCTTCGATCCCGTGGTATCCTTATCTGGGGTTATATCATTTGCAATAAACCACTGCGACAACCGATTTTTGTACACCTGCCACGTTCCCGTATTATGATCAAAACTAGCTAATAACCCGAAATGAGCCATTCTAGAGTTTTTTTTTCCGTACGCGGGTAGATTCGTCGCCACTGTTAGGTATGTGACAGGGGACAAGTGAAACCAAAGGCGGTCGTTTACACACTGCTCTATTAGATCAATAACGGTAGCTTATGTAGGGATCGCGGCACCGTCCGTTACAACTATATATACGTATACAACAGCGTCCATGCGGAGACTACCGCGCGTTGAACGCCAGGACTATTCCTGACCGTTACCCAGTTCGTTACATAAACGACTACGCGCACAACCTTGCTGGTGCTACCATCTTTAGCACACTTGACCTTGTGAAAGCATACCACCAGATTCCAGTCGCTGAGGATGACATCCCCAAGACAGCCATCGTCACCCCGTGTGGCCTTTTCGAGTTCCCGTTCATGACCTTTGGATTACGGAACGCTGGTCAAACCTTCCAGAGGTTCATCGATGAGGTCACTCGGGGTCTCGATTTCGTATTTCCCTACGTTGACGACTTACTGGTCTACTCTGCTGATGAGTCCGTTCACAAAGAACACTTGCGGATCCTATTCAAGCGCTTACAGGACTATGGTCTTGTTCTCAACCCGTCCAAGTGTGTTTTTGGTGTCAAAGAGGTCGTCTTTCTAGGCTACACGGTTAGTTTTGAAGGCACTCGTCCTCCCCAAGAGCGCATTCAAGCTCTGATTGACTTTCCTCCTCCGAAGGACGTTCAAGGTGTGCGCCGTTTTCTGGGCATGTTAAACTATTATCGCCGCTTTATATCTCACGCAGCGCAGTATCAAGCACCACTTATCGATGCAGTTGTCGCCATTAATGGCAAGGGTGCCTAGCCATTCTTATGGACACCCGAGCTTTTGGCACACTTCGAGGCGTGCAAGTCAAGCCTTTCGAACGCAACTCTTCTACAGCATCCGGTCAATGACGCACCCCTTGGTTTGTATACGGACGCCTCCAGCGTTCGTGTTGGGTCTTGCCTTCAGCAACTTATCAACCACCAGTGGTGCCCTCTTGCCTTTTTTAGCAAAAAGTTGACCCCTCAGCAAACTCAGTGGCCAGCTTACTACCGAGAACTACTCGCGGTGTACGAAAGCGTACAGCACTTCCGCCACATTCTCGAGGAACCATTTATACTGACCACAAGCCGCTGCTGTACGCTTTTGTACAGCGACGCGAAAAACTCCCGCCTTCGCAACTGAACCAACTGTCGTTCATCGGTCAATTTACGACGGACATCCGTTACGTAAAAGGAGAAGACAACGTCGTTGCCGATGCGATGTCGCGGATCGAGGCCATTTCGTTGGAAGAAGATTACGAAGCCCTCGCTAAATCTCAACAAGAGGACCAAGAGCTCGCCGACCTTCGTCAAGGAGATTCCAGCCTTCAGCTTTCTAGTGTTGCTGTTCCTGGCACGGACGTCTCTATTCTATGCGACGTGTCCACTGACTGGCAAGCCTCGTCCTTATTTGACCCCTACTTTTCGTCGTGTGGTGTTTGACAAGCTTCACAACTTGAGTCACCCCGGCGTTAGAGCCACTACTCGACTTCTGGTAGGACGCTACGTCTGGCCTTCCATCCGAAAGGACTGTCGTAAATGGGCACAGACTTGTCTTGCCTGCCAGCGTAGCAAGGTTTCTAGGCATACTTCGGCTCTTCTGGGTAGTTTCGAGCAACCATCTGGTCGCTTCATCCACGTGCATATCGACATCGTTGGTCCCCTTCCTGTCTGTGATGACTTCCGTTATTGTCTCACAGCTATTGACAGGGTTTCCAGGTGGCCAGAGGTGTGGCCTATGCGTTCAATTACTGCGGAAGAAGTTGCCGATACTTTCGTTCAAGGATGGATCTCTCGCTTCGGTGTTCCTTCTATCATAACTACTGATCAGGGCACCCAGTTTGAGTCCGATCTCTTCCGACGCCTCATGCACACTTGCGCCACTAAGCGCATTCGGACGACCGCGTATCATCCTTGCGCGAACGGTATGATTGAGCGACTGCATCGCCAATTAAAAGCCGCACTTATGTGCCACCCTGGTTCCTGGACGCGCGCTATTCCTCTCGACTTACTCGGCATGCGTACCGCCTATAAGGTAGACTTGAAGGCTACTGCTGCTGAAATGTTGTATGGTGAATCTCTTCGTTTGCCTGGAGAGATGTTAGTCCCCGACCCTGGCGATGACCGATTCGACGATCGTGCTGATTTCGTTGTTCAGCTGAAGCGCAAGATGTCTTCTTTCCGCCCAGCTCCAGTTTCTCGCCACTCGACTCCTAACGTTTTCGTCTCGAAGGACCTGCCGACTGCATCTCACGTCTTTTTACGGGACGATACCGTCCGACGTCCCTTGCAGCCTCCATATACCGGTCCGTATGCTGTATTACAGCGTTCTACCGACGGAAAAACTCTTACTTTGGCTGTCAGGAACAGAGAGGTTGTTGTGAGCATTGACAGAGTCAAGCCAGCCTTTGTTGATTTGGAAAGTTTTCCTAGCCCAACTGACTCAACAACTCCTTCTGCTGTGCCGCCTCAGGATTTACCCCAAGAGCAGCCAGCTGGGCTTTCACCTAAGCCTAAGCCTGCGGATACTATTAACCCAACCACTACCCTTTTAAATCGACCTTATACCACTCGGTCTGGTCGCCACGTAAAGTTCAACGTTTGTAATGATTATTGTTATGTTTAGCTTTTAAGTTTTATATTTTTTGTTGTGCTTTTTCTTTCTCCGCACTATCCGTCTCTCTCTTATTAGAAAACTTAGAACAAGAAAAAATCGAGAGTATGTCGCGGCCGTCTCATGATAGACGTGCTGATTTTGAACACACGCCAAGACTGTCTCGTCAAACTAAAGCCGCAATGGAAAACTAGCGTAGGACACAATGTGTTTGATGAAAATAATACATAGCAATTAATAGTTTTTAAGACTTCGGGATCGGACCGAGGTTCGCGGTGAGCAAAGAAGACGTTTTTAGTCATCTTTTGGCCACGCGAGGTACTTAGTGTACATACACTTGTGGCGTTTTGACTAGAAGCAAAACTCCTTGGTTATTATTTATTTTCTAGCAGCTACGTACGAGCTGCAATTGTTTTTCATATATAGTTTGACAAGTTGTCACGGAAAGATGTCCGGAATTATATTGAACATATTTATGTTAAGTTAACCGTGGAAGTAAATACAATCCTCATTAGTGAAACCAGCGTTTGATTCCACCCCTCCGGCCAGAACACGATAAACACGGGAGTGATGAAAATCACCTCCCAAACACTCTTTCGTTCTATCTTGATATAGTTATATGACCAATCCTGTGTGTGTCGTATTAAAAATACCGGCAGAATACAACCGTTACTTATTTTAAAGTTACTAATTTTTTTCATCTTTCTTCGATGTATTTTTTTGACAAAACAACACAAACCCGATAAATTCACTTTTCTTTTTTAAGTAACTTACTGTTTTGGAGCAAACCCTTTCCGTTCGTGTTTTTTTTAAAATTATATTTAGACCTAAGCCAAGGACGTACACTAATCTGGACTGAGTACTAAGTTTTATTAGTCAATCAAAATTGAACCATATTACCGACCGAGGTAGGTACACAATTGTATGATAAAAGACTACTAGAGAAAGCGTTCCGAGCGAGAGCAACCAACCCGAGGATGGTCTCCCACTCGCACGAGTTGCCAATGTAAAAATAATAATGATATAGTGGTATTAACAGGTATTAAATTATACTGAAAAAAAATACCTGCTCATAATTACGAGCCGACATTATATAGGAGATGTTACTTTATACCTAAGTTTTAATTTACTTATTAAAACATGGTAACGCATTAAATATTGAGGTAATCAAGTGGTAATTTTAAATATCGACTTGTATCCCCAACGTTGACATCTATTTTTCAAATATTGTCATTGGACTCTTGTTGCCTTGTTTTAGTAAAAAATGGTGAAAATATGTTGTATAAAGGGATGTAAAAGCGAAAGCTTTAATAATTGTGGAATATCATTTCATAGGTAAGGAACATTTTGCTTTATTTTACGATAAAACGACAAAACCATATGCCAAACTTATTAGGGTGACTATGATTTGGGCCGGTGTGAGAATGCAATGTCGTAGATAAGTCGGCAGAGCAATTATGTTAAATTATTTCATTTAATATTTTAAAAACGTACTATCCATACTTCCATATTCTTCTATACTGTGTTCATACTAATGTTATAAATGGGAAAGTGTGTGTGTTTGTTTGTTTGTCCGTCTTTCATGGCAAAACGAAGCGACGAATTGACGTGATTTTTTAAGTGGAGATAGTTGAATGAATGGAGAGTGACATTTTTATCCCCGAAATCGGATGATGGGGATCCTAAGGGGGTGAAACGGGGTGGTAAAGTTTGTATGGAGCGATATAAACCAGTTCCACGCGGACGGATTCGCGGGCATAAGCTAGTATATATACAATACTAAGTGGTATATACTAACCTGAACAGAAGTCCATGACTCGATCGTCGTCTGTTTGAATACGCGAGTGCTAAGTGTTTTATTAATGTTATTATTCATTTCAGCTTTCCAAAGGATAAAGAATTAAAGGCCAAGTGGTTAGAAGCTATCGTCCTCCTCCCCTACCGTTATTCTCGGTAATCCCAGTTGTGCCCTAAACGAGACCGAAGTCCGCTAAGTGTCAAACGGACGTTAGTAAACATGTATTTATGTTTAAATAAAATATATATGTAGGAACATGATGTTTTTATTAGGAGTTTATTCGTGAGTTTTATTTATTTGTAATACAAGAATAATTTATTTGGACTGTATTACTTGCCAAAGCGAACGGTTCTGCACCACGCGCATCCAGAGGATTCCCGGCACGTTTACCAGTTCATCACTCTCTAAACAAGAATTTTTATAAATCCTAATATCCGCATAGGTACTTGGTCACCCTAATTAGAACGAGATGCAATTCTCTAGTATGACTTCTCTGTCGGCTACGCTTTTTTAATCGCAGTACTCAGTCCAGATTAGTGTACGTCCATGACCTAAGCATTTAAGCAATGCTTTACTGCGGTTCAACCGCCAACTGAAAACAAATGGAACAAAACAAGACCCTTAATCTAGTCTAAATCCTTAATTTTTAGGCAATTTTAATGTGACTTTTAAATCAGGAACTATTAACATACATGTTGGAAGCTGTGATGCTACCTCATGGTTAAATACTTTTAGAATGTTTTATCTTTATTGACTGACGGTGTCACTCAACTCGTTTTCGCCTATTGAATTAAAACGTAATGGTTTTATATAATTTTATGTTTAATTGCTAGTGCCACAGTTTTCCCCATCAGTGGTAGCAGAGCGTGGTTGTGGCATATAGAAAAAGCATATTTAAAAACATAAAAGGTGAGAAAGTCAAAGAAAATGAGCTCAAATTTCCGAAGCATAGAACCGCTGACAAAATCGAATTACGATACCTGGTGCTTACACGCACAGGCGATTCTCATTAAAAGCGACTTATGGGAATACGCTAGTGGTGAAAAAACTTTAGCGGCGACTGCGACTGCCGAACAAAAAAGGGCGTTCCTAAAGGAAGACTCAAAGGCGAGGTCAGAGCTACTTTTACTCATATCTCCACCAGAACTAAAGCTAATTAAAGGCTGCAATACTTCAAAGGAGGTATGGGATAAACTAAAGTCAATTTATCAAAGTTCTGGGCCAGCACGAAAGGCCACACTTCTAAAACAACTAGTTTTAAAGAAAATGAACCCTCAAGAAGATGTAAAAGATCATCTCAATCATTTTATGGATGTAGTGGGTAAGCTGGAAGATATGGATGTCAAAATTCATCCAGAATTATTGAGCATAATGATGTTATACAGTCTACCTACAACTTTCGATAGCTTCCGCACAGCAATCGAATCGAGAGATGTCCTACCAAGTCCTGACAACCTAAAAATTAAAATTGTAGAAGAATATGAAGCGAGAAGGCAAACCGAACCTCAAACTTCAGAAACCTTTTACGTTAAATCGAAGAAAAAGGGATTGTTTTGCAAGAAGTGCAATAAGAAAGGGCATTCTACTGAGGATTGTTGGTCGAAGAAGAGGCCTGGTAATAATAAAGCAAAAGGTGAAGAAAAGACTTACAATATTTGTCTGACAACTGGAACCTCGAAAACCAAGGACGGTCTATGGTGTTTAGATAGTGGATGTACATCCCATATGACAGGAGAGAAGCACCTGTTCACCAACCTGACCCCTGAGGCCGATACCTTAAGATTAGCTTCAGAAAAGCACACTACTGAAGTTCAAGGAAGAGGAAAAGTTGAACTCTTCACGGAAAATTGCAAGCACAACTTAACTGACACACTATACGTGCCTGAATTATCAACTAATTTGCTGTCAGTAAGTAAAATGACAGATAACGGCTTCAAAGTTTTATTTGAAAAGGAACAAGCCACTGTCATAGAAGATGGAAACATTGTTTTAAAAGCTAAAAGAAGGAATAGCCTATATTATCTTGAATTTGAAGAGCCGGAAGAGACAGCAAACTTCACGCCTGGTGCTGAAACAGACATGATGAAATGGCATAAGAAATTAGGTCATGTCAACGAAAGAGACCTAAAAGCAATGGCGAAAAATGGAATGATGCGAGGACTCGACTTTAAAGAAAAATCTTTGGGTACGTGTGAAACCTGTATCAAGGGAAAATTTACTTCTCTACCATTCCAAAGCCATGAAGAAATAATCTCTACCGAGCCACTACAGATAGTATACAGCGACGTTTGCGGCCCCTTCGAGAATGAATCGATGGCCGGATCTAAGTATTTTGTCACCTTCATTGACGATTATACTCGATACTGCTGTGTCTACTTCCTAAAAGAAAAGAGCGAAGTAATAGAAAAATTCAAGGAATATAAGAACAATGTTGAACTCTTCCATAAGAAAAAAATTCAAAATTTGCATTCTGATAATGGAGGCGAATACAGATCTAAAGCATTTGATAACCTTCTTAAAGATAGTGGTATAACACGTAGACTAACCGCTCCCTACACACCACAGCAAAATGGCTGCAGTGAGAGAAAGAACCGATCACTCCTGGATAAAGCAAGATGTTTAATGCTAGATTCCAACGTCCCTTCGTACCTGTGGGCAGAGGCAGTGAACACTGCAAACTATCTGATAAATAGAAGCCCTGCGAGAGCTCTAAATGGAAACTCCCCTTATGAAAAGTGGGTGGGAAGAACACCATCAGGAAATCACCTACACGTGTTCGGTAACAGAGCATTCGTCATGAACAAAACTCGAAGAGGAAAATTTTCAGCCAAAGCTATGGAGGGTGTATTTTTGGGATATGCGAAAAATGCAAAAGGCTTTAGAATATACATGCCGGAAAAGAATGATGTCATTATCAGCAGAGATGTGAGAGTAATAGAAAAAAAGCACTATACGAATACTCCTGCTGTTGAAGGAAAAAATCCGGAACCAGAAACAGGAAAAATAGAAATAGAATTGACAGGAAAAAATACTAATAATAACTTACGTTTTCAGGAACCTAATCTCCCTTCTTCCAGCTCCAATCAATATCCGCCAGCTGATGTACCCTCTACCAGTGGACGACCACCAAGAGCAGAATCCAATGTCACTTCTGATGATGAATCGTATGAAGAATCTCGGGAAGAGCCAATTGAACGACCTGCAAGTGAAAGACCACAACGAGTAGTGAGGCCACCACAATGGACAAAAGATTACGAGCTCAGTCGATGCGTAACTATGTTGATGTCTGAACATAATAATGACTATGACTGCTCTTTACTGACGTATAAAGAAGCTGTGTCAGGCACCGGCAAGGAAAATTGGGAGAAGGCAATACAATCTGAAATGGATTCACTACAACAAAATAACACGTGGGTATTAGTCGACAAATCAGAAGCCAGAGGACATAAAATCTTGTCTAACAAATGGGTATTCCAGATAAAAGATGACGGAAGGTACAAGGCTAGATTAGTCGTACGCGGCTGTGAACAGAAGGGAAACTTAGATTTCGAAGAAATATATAGCCCAGTCGTAAGTCAATCTGCCCTGAAGACTTTACTTGCCGTTGCCGCATCTAAATCTTACCACTTCATGACATTTGACGTCAAGACTGCATTTTTGTATGGCGAACTGAAAGATGAAGTTTATATGAAAATACCTGTTGGCTACAATACTGGCTACAAAAACACAGATGTTGTGTGTCGACTGAAAAAATCTTTATACGGTTTAAGACAAGCTCCATTCACATGGAACAAGACTTTTACCCAAGCGATGTTTGAGTTGGGTTTCAAGACAATTAAAACCGACAGATGCGTGTTTATAAATGAAGATAAGTCGATAATAATTGGATTATTTGTCGATGACGGGCTAGTCATAGGAAAAGATAAGAAAAAGATTCAAAGTGTCATGGCAAAACTTGAAACCAAATTTGAAATGAAGAAGAATGAAAACCCAAGTACTTACCTGGGTATGGAGATTCATAACTCCAAAGAAGGAATAAAGCTGACTCAAAAATGTTATACAAACGAAATACTGGGAAAGTATATTATGAAAAATGCAAAGCCTTGTGAGACGCCTGGAAGCAATGATGTAAAGTCGATACAGCAAACTGCCCAGGAGAAGGATTACCCCTACAGAGAGGCAGTGGGAAGTTTACTATACCTGTCCACGCGAACCAGACCAGACATCGCACAAGCTGTTAACCTAGTCAGCAGAAAAGTTGAAAACCCCACTAAGGAAGATGTCACACGAGTGAAGAAAATATTCAAATACTTAGTTGGGACGAAAGATAAGGGCATACTATTCAAACGAAACAGCCCTATCGAGAACATCGATGCTTACAGTGACTCGGACTATGCTGGAGATCCGCTGACGAGAAGAAGCACATCTGGCTCCGTGCTAATGATAGCCGATGGACCAATATCATGGGCATCCAAGAGACAGCCTATAGTGGCCTTATCGTCAACTGAAGCCGAGTACATAGCCGCAGCCGACTGCTGTAAAGAGGGACTATACCTAAAATCTCTGTTGAAGGAAATAACCGACTCTGAAGTAAAAATAAATCTACACGTTGATAACCAAAGTTCGATTCAACTTATAAAGTCCGGTTCCTTTAACAAGCGATCGAAGCACATAGACGTGCGATACCACTTCATCCACGAACACTTCGTGAGTGGACTGATCAATGTCAGCTACTGTCCAACAGAAATACAGCTAGCTGATATAATGACAAAGCCGCTGTCAAAAGTAAAGTTTGCAAGACACTGTGCAACACTAATGTGTGGATAGTGCCGTGTCTTAGCTACATGAGTGAACATCAGGAGAAGGTGTTGGAAGCTGTGATGCTACCTCATGGTTAAATACTTTTAGAATGTTTTATCTTTATTGACTGACGGTGTCACTCAACTCGTTTTCGCCTATTGAATTAAAACGTAATGGTTTTATATAATTTTATGTTTAATTGCTAGTGCCACAGTTTTCCCCATCAATACACAGTAATTAAATGAATGTAGCTACAACAAAAAATGTGATTACGAAAAAAATATGGCAAAACTGTCATTTTCGTATATAAATGAAGGCTGCGAAACGTCTCCCTTTTATAACCTCAAAAATGCGCGAGATGCATCAAACTCCAATGGTGAAGTGAGCTTTTTCTAATCATTAATTAGTGCTAAAGTGAACGGATTACCACAATGCCATCGAAAAAGAGAAAATACAATGCCCGGTTCCCCGCCGTAAGTTGATATGCGTCGCCAAACGGCGTTATTTGTCGGAAATTGGTGTTGTTTTTAGATTGATTGTACTATCGAGATATTGTTTATTTGTAGGGGCGAATTAAGAAGATAATGCAGACGGACGAGGAGGTCGGAAAAGTGGCCCAGGCCGTGCCAATCATAATTTATATCCTTTTCAATAGACGAGCGTTATCAAATTCGTCACTCCGTATGTTGTTATTCTATTCTGTTTGTGTATGGTATAATAGACAAAGGTTTTTGAGCTTTAGTCCAAGCTTGTAATGATTATTGGACACTTGAATCTAATTGCGCTTAATTATGCCATTAAGCGTACGGGCCGATTGGGCCGAATTAACAAACCTGAACTTGTATCACTATTTTTATAGTCACAAAAGTGTTCAACTGCTCAGTATTCCGATCATGAATGACATAAAACTCTTTTTTATATTATTAAAGGCACATTGGGTGTTATTGCCAATGGGTCATTCCAGCGAAACTGACACCATAGCCATAAAAAATAAATAACTTAATTCATACTTAAATCTATGTCTACAGAATAGAACATTATACCTTGTTTTATTAATCAATGAGTTTTTTCCTTTTTATATAATTTTGTTGCATTTTATTCGTTTCTGAATTCAACCCTAGCGCCAGTTATCTAGGGTAGCTTATTTTTACTCTAAGTTGGCAGGACTATTTTGCGTCTTTTCTGAACATTACGGAAAAAGTTATACGTATAAAAGAAAATATATTTAACGCAGTTTAAACTAGTGGTAAGTAATTATAAATAAATTTCCATGGTTAGGATTTATTGGGCTTCTACAAAATGGTTAACTCATGTCCCACCCGTCACAGTAAAACGATGTTTTTTCTTGTTTAACCTAAAAATATTTATCCTCTTGTTGTAATGCTTTGTGGAAGTAACAATTAAGTTAAGGGCGATTATTTTAGCTAAAAAACACGTTGCATTTGTAAATAAAAATCGCTTTTAACGCTTTTCAAAGTATGTCCCACCCGTCACAGTGACTGGTGAGCAAAATGGGTTATCTGATAAAACTGACTTAGTGAGTATAAAATCGTTGTTTTAACTTTATTTAAACGAATCTAAAGCAAATTGTATGAGTTATATTGCTTAATTCGGTGGTGGTATTCTTTTTTAGAACACAATGAATACTACGGAAAGGAAACGCAAGTCGCGGCAAAAACTAAAAGGAAACCCAACAAAATGGCAAGAGTTTTTAGCAATTTTAGATTACTGCGAGGAGTAAGTCGAAAGAGTATAAATACCTCGCAGTTATGCGGTAATAGACTGTATTATAAATTTTCTGACCCTGTAAACTTTGAAGAGAAAAAATTTTTTTTGGCATATTGCTTTAAGAAAACTACTGAAATGATTACTTGTAACATTAAATAATTCATTCAAGAGCTGATTTAAAGTAAATACAATAGAACTATGTTTATATTTTGCATAGATTTGTATGCCCAAATGTTACTCGTCCCACCCGTCACAAAGTACTGTCCCACCCGTCACAAGCATTGAGAAGCAAAATTATTTTTGTTTTACGAGTTATTTGCGTAAATTATACTAATACCTAATCTGTACAATATCAGGAACTATATAAAAATAGGTTGTTTAACAAAAGTTTCATAGTTTCTTACGAATTGCGAATGGTGTAAGTCAACTCGGAGAGGAGAGGCACTTTGAAGTCCCACCCGTCACACTTCTTATACCATCAATTTCTCATAATAATAATGACATTTTCATACTTTTTTCGATGGTACAGAATGCAATGACTATCCAAGTATGTGATAACATCATATTCAATACGTAAATCGTTGCCGTTTGGCAGAAATAAAGCAAAATGTATGCAAAAACGAGTATAAATGTCCCACCCGTCACAATGGAATGACCCCAATACGATTTCATCTTTTTGAATAATGTAAATTTCAATTACAATAGCTATTTCGTTTTTCTATTCTTATATTATAAACAGGTAAAGTTTGTAGTGTTGTAAGTTTGTATGTAAGGGGTAATCCTTTGACCACTATATAGAATGGACCTTGGGGATGGACTTAGGTTTTACTTAATTACAAGGGTTTGTAGGAGCTGTGCAGCAGTGGGGTATCTAACCCTGTTTGCCAGGTTCTAGCTCATGCCAGCAGGTTTTAATAATTGACCAGCATAAAATTTTGAGTCAGTTACCCGCACCAGACTAGGCTCCGTCCCTATATACACCCATGCAGCGCAGGCAGCTAGTCTAAACTAATATAAAGAGGAAAAGTATCTGAGATTGTAGCTTTGTCATTTTATAAGTTTGTCACTTGTGGTGTTTTGGGTAATCTCCAGAACCGCTTACCCTATTAATTGACTGTCTGGAATTCTGGATGATTTGATTATAGCCAATTTTTTATCACACAGGTTTGCCTACAATCTTTGCAATACGCGGGCGAAGTCACAAAATAATATTATAGAGGAAAGGTCTGTGAGATTATAGCTTTGTAAAATGTAAGTGTGTATGTAATGGGTAATCTCTGTAACCGCAAATCCGACTACAGACATTCTTCCACCTGCATTTAGAATGGACTTTCGGGTTATAGGCTTTATTTCATCATGCGGGTTTTCCTGCATCGTTTGGAATACGCGGACGAAGTGGCCCGGGCAGCTAGTACTGGTATAAAAGCTCTGGATATAATCTGACAAGCTAGAACGGACTTGATTATGTGTGTGGACTTGCTTTCAACCTTCACTATCCAGTAAATAGGTCTGAGAAAGACGACTGCTTGTAGTTTAAATTGATATTGTCAGTTAATCTCATTCTGATGGTAGTACTATTTGTAGGTAGTAGTAGTAAATAATTGATAGGGAGAGGTCAGGTCAGATATATTTTCTGATTACTAGAACATACAATTAAATTACCCATACTCACACAATGATGAGTAGCACACTCATACACTGAGATAAACCTTCACATGCCAAATGGCGAACATATTAAGGTTCAAATGTAACTACTTCATAAGAACTTTTGTATGTATGTCAAGTGTAAAAATAAAGGGTGCATGGGCCAGTTTATGGAAAGTTGTACAATCTACTTTTTTCTAAATTGTGATATAATTTGATTAAGGTTCCTTTGTATATTTATGAGAGGATTAAATCAATACATATTAAAAAAAGACTGGGTTGCACTCCGGGAGTGCCGGCAGAAGTGAAAACTTTATATTTTCTGAATGTTTAAACAAAAAAAAACAAAACCATCCCTCACCACTCCCCCCTCCACCCCCACCCCCCGTCCAAAATCTTAAAAATCGTTTAAAAATCTTGAAACTCGCCGTTTTGAAGCGCAACTTCCGATTTTTGTATTCCAGCAATTGGCAACGCTGCCTCCTAGGCTCCTACACCTGTCGCGAGTTTAACAATTTTTCCCCATCCCAAAAAGTGCTCAGCGCCGCTAAAGAAGTTTTCACTTCAAAAAAACATTGTAACAAACAAAAAAAAACATGTGTTCCTGTGAAAAAAACTTCACTAATTCAATCTCATACACAGCGCCGATCCGTATCTGTTGTTGTACGAGATGGAAGTTGCCGGATGACGCGATCCGTTAGCGTCACTGACATTATGTTATTCTCGGAAGCTATGTGTAACGAATCCGAATTAGGTTCCGAGATTACGTGCGGATCTCAGATTATATAATACTTGATGGCTTCCTCCACGTAGTACAGTCGGCGTCATATAGTTAGTAGCAGCAAGAGAAGCCAAATATTCCGTAGCCCTTATTCTTACAGTAATAAAGACGTGTACCGAAATATTTGGCTACCATGGCTACTACTAACTATATGACGCTGACTGTACAGTCGCCATCACATACATCTGAGCGGTGAAGGAGTTCACAAATATCTGAACACGACTTTATTGTCAAAGCCATAGAGTGCACGTTCAGATATTTTTGAACACCCTGAAGAGTACAGATGTATGTGACGCTGACTGTACCATCGGCAACAAAGTTAACTTTATGTGCATTGTAACATTTAATATAAATACAGGCTGGTCGGTTACCTGTGTTGGCGTTTGGACAGGGAACTCAGGAAGATTTTTTAAAATAAGATGATTAGTTCCGGAGATCCCTTACAATTTACTTCCGGCTCAAGGATCTCTTGGCCAAGATACTATTGGACAGTGTAGACTTTAGAATGTGTGGCGAGGAGGATGAGACTATGGAAAACTTTGTGTGGAATGCCATGCCCTTGCCAGACAAAGAATGACATACTTCCGTAACGACTATCCACAACCAAAGGAAATAAAAGTGCTTCCGCTGAACTGCATCATCCGGTTTGTGGAAATGAGGGCGAGCTTGGGAGTGCATAAAGGAGGGGGGAAATGCACAAAAGATCGCACTGGGTCGAAGTGGATCCGAAAGGGCCCTCATCTAGATAGTATAAGATGAAGTACTTGTAATAGTACATTACGTAACTAGGGCGGTGAAAACGAATTACTTTGTTAGTAAAATAAACTTTGTAAGTTTGCTGTGGGTAATCTCTGGAAGTCATCTGATTTCAAATTAGTACATTACGTAACTAGGGCGGTGATTCGTGAATGCCCCAGACCGCAGGTGTTTGTGGCCCGAACCGAAGATGAGGGCCATAAATATGCGCTCTGGGACTTTACGAATTACCAGCAAACTTACAAAGCTACAATCACGTACAAATAAACTTTACTTTACTTTACTTTACATACCGTCTGTCCGTCTGTTACCAGGCTGTATCTCATGAACCGTGATAGTTATAGACAGTTGAAATTTTCATAGATGATGCCGCTATAACAACAAATACTAAAAAACAATAAAATAAATATTTAAGGGGGCTCCCATTCAACAAATATTTTTTTTTTAAATTATGGTGCAGAACCCTTCGTGCGCGAGTCCGTTGCTGTCACCCAGAATGTGGTCACGCGGGATAGCAATTTTAATATGCTGAACGTAAATTAAAATCACTGCAATTTGCTATCGTCACGGCTGCTAAATTAGCTTTGTGTGATTTAGATTAAGATACGCAGCCTTTGTTCATGCAGCGGATATATCGTTTAATAAATAATAATAATAGGGATGTGACGGCCCCATCGCCCACCAGATTTCTGGTGCAATCAGTCAACGTAAGGCAGCTTGTGGCGGGCTGTTAGGGAGTAGCGACCCTACGTGCCTGAGTGCTCCTGGGGGTGTCTTGTGGTCAGGCTGAGCCGATCGGGTGGTTGGTTGGACAGGCCCTCCGCCTCTGGCTTGCCTTTACTGGCCGTCCAGAGTGGAGTCGGCAAGAGCTGTTGCTCGAGGGTAGATGTGGACACCTAAGTGGCGAGTTGGCGAGTTTAAAGTCCAGTGCCACCTCTCTACCCCCCAGCTCTATCTGACCGGTGTTGCCCTTAGGCCATTTTTTAATGTCGCTATTAATAGGGGCCCATCTAGCAGTTAGCGAGTCACCGTCTGCCAGAGATAAAGATTGAAACAGTTTTATTAGGCAGGCGTCCATCATTTCAACCCAATAACCCGTTTTATTTAGATTCCATCAACCATCAATAGTCCCTATACACCCCAGCGGGTGCTGTCTCTGTGTGCATCCCATGACACGGGCAGGGACAGAATCCGCTCGGTGTACTCCTTGCATTTCATTAAATTGTCAAAAGGGCCTCTACGTGTTGGCTCAGTTTGTACTTTGTAGGTACCTAGCTCCACGCACGCCTCCCAAAGGTCCGGGACATCATTGTCCCGTGAACGGGAAAGACATAATAATAAATATAAGGGGACAATCTTACACACATCGACCTAGTCCCATAGTAAGCTCAGTAAGGCTTGTGTTATGGGTACTAGACGACGATATATATAATAGATATGAATACTTGAATACATAGAAAATATCCATGACTCAGAAACTAATATTCATGCTCATCACACAATTTTTTGCCCTTACCGGGATTCGAACCCAGGACCTCTTGCTTCTTAGGAAGGCTCACTACCAACTAGGCTAAAGCGGTCGTCATACAAGATGCTCCCCCATACCTCATGTCCCTGCTTACCCTCGTAGTGTTTTCCCGGTGCACCATAGGAGCCCGAGGTCTGCGTGGCGGGCGACTCCGTGATCTGGTTGCCCCGTTATAAGTACATGCCGGCCCCAGGGAGCACCTATGTTAGCGCAGCTACGGCACGTTCTATCGCACCGCGTTGTATGCGATAGAAAGGGTTGGCGACATTTAGGCTCGTGCGGCTATAAGTACACAGTCGATATTGTCTAACCATTTGGTACAGATTTTCGTTGGATGCCCTGTTTTCGTCTCCCGAAAGTCCCCGGGTCAAGACCTCGTAGAACGGCCGCCATCTTGGAAAATGTACTCGTAAGAAATTCAGGTTTTGTTCGACTATAGACTGGCCCAGTCCCAAAATTTGGCGTAGTTGCCAGTTTCACGAAAGCGACTGCCATCTGACCTTCCATCCCAGAGGGAAATCTAGAGCTTCTTGGGATCGGTTCCCTCACGAGGTTGTCAAATGATATTTCGTACATAGTACGTAGTTTTTTTTTAAAAGTCGAAGGTCGCGTGCCTCGCCGCTCGGCAAAAGGCAAGTAGTGATGATTATTCGTTCGTTAGGTCAAACAAAACTCACTCTTCTTCTTCCTTCTGGATCTGGTCCCATTTACTTACTATGAAACTTCTCCTGACGTACTCATTACGGATTTTGTCTACAAACGATGAAAAAAAAGTTATTTACCCATGAGCGTACACGGTTAACAAATAGTCTCCAAAGTCGTTAAACAATTTAAATTAATTCAACTAAACACAATCTCGTAAGTCCAAAAATAAACCCAAACAAAGAGCAAATGCAGATGACGTGTTCGCGCGTTATCAGTGTGATGAGTTCGGGCCGATAAGTGGAGTCTGTGGGTTTATATTTTGTATCTTTTCTAGGATACCAGGCCTTATAACTGGCACAATGATCAGGTCGGGGCCTTATAGTTATTTGTATATCACAACACTTACAATAACATTTTAATGTTGTCGTAATACACACTTTCTAGGGAATGTAAATTATATTTTGCGTACATTTCAACATTTTTGTTGACTCGTACACTTGTGAAGTTTTAGGGGATATGGCTCTGGGGTACTTTGCGAGATTTTGCAGTGCTATAACCCTATCATGGTGTGACATTAAATGGTCAGTTAATCTGTCGGATTGACTATCTAGGGTGGGTTGCACCAGACCTGTAATCGTACGCGCGTGTTATGCATTGGGTAAAATCTGGCCCCTATTGCACAAACTTGAAAATGGTCACCTCACGACGACAATTCTCCGTACATTGCTGGATCCACAAGTAACCTAACGGGTAACGACTACCTTAACTTCTAGAAAAAGCAATGTATGGCGAATTGTCAGTGTCAGATGATAATTGTCAAGTTGGTGAAATAGGGGCCAGACCGTAAACGTTCAATACAGCGCCGGCAGCTGTCATTCCATAGAAAATTGACAAACTTTCCATACATTCAGGCCCCTATTTCACCAACTTGACAATTGTCATCTGACACTGACAATTCGCCATACATTGCTTGTTCTAGAAGTTAAGGTGGTCGTTAGGTTACTTGTGGATCCAACAATGTACGTAGAATTGTCTTCGTGAGGAGACAATTGTCAAGTTTGTGAAATAGGGGCCTGTAATCGTAAGTTGACAAATACGGGTAAGTAATACGAGGTATAACAACTTATCATATAAGGGTCATAATATATACGCTCACTCTATATAACTTTGTTTAGTATAACGTTCATTGCACATAACGAACGAAAGATATAATTTCAAAACATATAATCTCGTAAAGTATAACGTACTTTAGAAATAATATCACTTGATATATCGATTAAAGCGTATAATATTCATAACACCTAAGGTTTATAACATATATTGTTCAATTTATCTAACATCAAAATGTATAATGCTCGTATAGTATAATTGGCTTCAGTCATTTTAATAGCAATGCCGTATCAAGAAAATATGTGAATTTCTTAGAGCGATAGCCTCAACTTGAGTTTGAAAAAAAAAATACCGTTTGTAAGATTGAAATCAAATTTATTTGCAGATCAAACACGTCAATTATTTTAACCTAACTTTACCCAATCGCCAGCGTGTCGACGCCACCCCGCTTCGCGAGGTGTCTAATTCCGCTCTAAGGGACACAAGGCAACCCTAACCTAACCTACAAGTAATACCATTTATAAGAGTATTAGTTGTTTTTTACTTCGCCCCCCGAGCCCCCTTTGATATGGGCTCCGCCCCCCCTTTTCCTGGCTGCCCTAGCTTAATTTTCCGTATTATAATCCTTATACGAAAATATATATACGTATGATGTGTATACGTTATGTTTGTTATACGAAAAGATATTATATGGTATGATCGTTATACGTTATGTATGTTATACTAAATGAAATTAGTCAATTTGAGTCTTATAGAAAAAAATGTTATATAATATGATTATTATGGCAACTGACCGTTATTCCTTATAAAAGTATTGGTATTGTTGTTATAGCTAACGTTCATTATATCTTGTGAACGTTATTAATATGAAATTATATATTTTGTTGTTATATCTCGTGGGACGCACCCGACAAATACTGACGGCCCTCGACCCCAGGCAGGCTTTATGCTCGTTTGCCTCGGTCGTAGTATTAAAAAAACAGTTTTTCCCTAGTCCGATACCGTCGAGCTAAAGTTCCGCGGCACACCGGTGCGGTACTCGACCTAGTGACCGCTCGGCTGTGTAAATAAAACGCCATCGCCATTACTAAATGAGTAGCGACAGCTATGCACGCGACTGGGTCAAGGCTTCTCTACCGATACTTGATGATGCTTTTCAGTGTTAAGTTTAAAGGGATGTGATTCAAAAACCACCCCCTAATCTAGGAGACATGCTTTTCTGCACGGGAAAACGAGATGCAAAACTGTTGGCGAATGGCTTTTTTTAGACAAATTCGCATTTAACTTTGTGAAGTTTCATTCGTATTTGCTCACTAGCTTCTTCCCGCAGCTTCGTCCGCGTGAACTCTTTTATATCGTAAATCCATACAAACTTTCTCCCCCCATTTCAGTCTCACAGGGGGTGATTTCCGGGATAAAAACTGTCCTATGTCCTTTCCCGGGGCTCAAACAATCTCTATACTAGAATTAAAAGCGTCGCGTGTCTACGCCATCTTTTTGCACTCCATCTGTTTTCTAAATACGCAAATGTATAGGAGTGTGGTCAAGGGCGGCTCACTCCGCATTTCGTCGCGCCACTACAAGCAAATGCCGGCCTACCGGCCCAGAGGGGCTACCGCGAAACGAAAACGAACGTCGTTCGTATAACTCCGACTTTGTCGGTCGAACTGGCAGGTGCGACAGAGAGGGAGATACTCGAACGAAGTTCGTTTTCACTTCGCGGTAGCCCCTCTGGTCGGTATGTTTCCAGCACGCGTTCTATTGCAGCACGTGGCATGCGATAGAAAGGGATGGCCACATTTAGGCTCATTCGGCTTACCTAAACAGGGTATTTGTTAATGGATAACCTTCTTTACGTAGTATCCGTATTTTTGACGTCGTCTGTGCATTAATATTTTGCACGTTATCCACGTTAATCACCGTTCGCGACCACCCAGGGGAACCTAGTGGCAATTATTTTATATTCAACTAGGAAAAAATTATAATGCTCGGTTATGGCGCTTCGCCGGACGCTGCCGCGTCACGCCCGCTTCGCTCGCTCGGCTCGCGCGCTGTAGGGTCGCAGTTCACCTAACAACCTAACTGTGTTTTTCCCCTGGGGGATCAGGCTAGGGGTTTCTAGTGGACAACAGATTTTGCGAGTTTATATTTTGGATCCCGCATAAAATGTGAAGGATTAGATTAATCCTATATTGTACTCATGCGACATGAAATTTACTGTCACTTTGACTGTGTTAAAATAGGTAATGTCACAAGTACTTGAACGATTATCTACCAGACGTTGAGCGATGATAATATAATCACAAAACATACATACAGTCATACATATATACATTCACGCCTTTATTCCCAAAAGGGGCAGGCAGAGCACATGAAACGTATGTTCCAGCGCCACTTTTAGCATAAATGTGGGTATAAAAGATCGACTATATGTGATATTGCAGTGCAAGTGCAACACACTTCAACCCTAATCACAAAATGCTACCTATTTTTATATATGAGGTTATGGTGTTGACAGAAAAATCCAAACATGTGCCGAGGTAAATTCTTGAGCCAAAAGTATATCAGGAAGATGTTAAATTACCTTGAGTAAAAAATCTCTTTGTCCTTGCTTGCTTGATGGAAGATAATAGCGGTCTTAAATCACTTGAACAGAGAACAAATACAAAGAAAAAAAAATGCGATCTCGGTAATTTTTTGTCCTCTGTATGAAATGATTTAAATTTGAACATGGTAACTTCCACGTAAAATCACGAATCAAAAATGTATACTAATAATATAATTGCGAAAGTGTGTCTGTCTGTCTGTTGCCTCTTCACGCTTAAACCGCTAAACCGATTTAGATCAAATTTGGTATAGAGATAGTTTGAGTCCCAGGGAAGGACATAGGATAGTTTTATCCCGGAAATCGTCCCCTAAGGGGATGAAAGTTTGTCTGAAGCTATACGATGTAAACGAGTTCCACGCGAACGGAGTCGCGGGCAGAAGTTAGTCTCCACTAATATCATTAAGAGGAAAGATTTGATTGTTTGTTATGGTAAAAATAATTTAATTATCCCTGATGAACACAGGCTACTTTTTTACCGCGGGAAGATGCTTCATTCCTACGGGAAAACGGGTAATCCGTGCGAAGCCGGGCCGGGCAGCTAGTATTTAATAAAATAATACCTAAGAGTCGTGACAACGTATTCTTACTGCTAGCGGTCTTTCTAATTTATTTCTGGACTACAAGTATTTTTATTTCTGTGCACTGTTCTGCCTACCTTTTGGGAATAAAGGCGTGTATCTATGTATGTTTGTATGTATATTTACAACTTCGGCAAGGTTTCCACGCTGCTACGGACAGATCGGAAGTATGTCATCCCTGTTGATAACCCAGACTAGTAATCGAGGGCTTGCGAATCGATATCTAGAAATAGAATTATCACGCTCTGGATGAAGCTTTTGAAACTGTTATTTCCCGAACATTTCCACGTATATGAATTTAAGTATTTTTATATACCGGATGGAAAGGCACGACGATCCTTTCCGCAAAGGAGGGTTTGTTTAAGTGATGGAGAATCGATTCGTAATGTTTAGATTTTTTTTACGAACAATTGGTAAAAATATTAAAACTAATTAATGTTCTTCTTAGTGACATACATACATAGATACATACATTCACGCCTTTATTCCCAAAAGGGGTAGGAAGAGCACATGAAAGTTATGTTCCAGCGCCACTTTTAGCATAAATGTGGGTATAAAATATCGACAAAATGTGATATTGCACTGATAGGTTTCTAGCCGACGGACCAGGGTTGAAGTGTGTTGTGGGCGATGGCCCACAACACACTTCAACCCTGGTCCCTTAGTCGACTTTTACGACACCCATGGGAAGAAAGGGGATGGTGAATGAATGAATGAATATTTTATTTGTTAATAGTTGGGTGAAATTCTAACCCGACATTACACGGGCCTTAGTGACAACCCTACTATTACTACGTACTAATAATTGTGTATACGTATTGATAAAGGTGACCCTTGTGTTATTGTTAAAATGTTACTGAACCTAATGAGGGTTGTCACTTGCAGTATTTTGCATTAAAAGTTAACTGCCTATTACTTCAAAACGCTTACGAATTCAAGCCTAGTTTCTTTAGAGGAAATCATCATCTCTCCTAGCGTTATTCCCGGTAATGCCCCTAAAGGAGCCCGGGGTCCGCTTTGGCACCTAATCCCAAGATTTGGCATAGGCACTAGTTTTAAGAAAGCGACTGCCATCTGACCTTCCGACCCAGAGGGAGAACTAGACCGGTTTCCTCATGATGTTTTCCTTCACCGAAAGCTAACGGTAAATATTCTGTACATAAGTTCCGAAAAACGCATTGGTACGAGCCGGGATTCGAACCCACGACCGCCGCTTGACAGCCGCATGCCTAAACAACTAGGCTACCGTAGCTCCTTTAAGTAAATACAGTATTCTCTTTAGAGGAAATATACTATTAAATCTAAACAATCCCCCTTTTGCGGAAAGGGTCGTCGTGCCTTTCCACCCGGTATAACACTAGCCTTATTGAGCTTACTATGGGGCTAGTTCGATTTGTGTAACATTCATCATGAATATCAGCCGAAAGACGTCCACTGCTTGACATAGGCCTCCCCCAAAGTGCGCCATAGTGACCGGTCCTGCGTAGGGCTTGCATTATTCGCCCGATTTGTTGTCCGGATATTTCGAATATTAAAAATCTTGATATTCGGATATCCGGATAAAACGAAAATTTTTCGAATATCTCTTTTGTCCCATCAAAATTTAATTCAATCATGAAAATATATCATTAACATGTGAGTAGGTAATGCGCCATGCTTTAAATATTGGTGAATTTGGCAGCCAAAGCAAATAGTTTCACTAAAATATGTGTAGCAGTTACTAGGAACCAGTAAATAAACGACGATTTATGTATTTGCCATAATCATTACAAATATAAGGCTGGTTTTAGTGTCACGCGGACCGTCCGCGCGGACAGCTCCGCACGACGAATATGTATGGCGCGTCCGCGCGGACCCGTCTGTATTACTCTTTAAGTTTAATACATCGTACGTGATCCGCGCGGACGGTCCGCGTGACACTAAAACCACCGTATAAGTATGTCGGATCGTGGGCGAATGCTAAGAGAGATGATTCACCCATTTCCAGGATTCTCGGGCATTGATAAACACACGTAACTAAATTTACAAGCATTACTTCTCGCTCCACTTCAGCATTGTTACAAATATCATAAGAAATACAGCGAACTGGCAATTTAGGTTCTCAGTTTCCACCACATGGTCTCTAATAAAATTCAACACCAAGGAAATCCACCATCGACCGATTCTGATATCTGAACTGCGCTCTACTTACCATGTTCAGGTTAATAAAAGGGAAGTTAAAAGCAAAATAAAGGCGTCAAAATTCAACTTTCTGATTTGTGTTTCTACATGTCACATCCAAGAATTCACATTTATAAAAGGGCAAATTACTAATTAACTTAGATATCTTTCTTTAATTGTTTCTCTTAGAATAAGGTATTATCTTCTTGTACGTGTTTTAAACGTATTTTTGTTTATTACTTAATCTCTTACAGTTTGAATTTCAATTGTCTTCTAACAAAAGTTTATCGAAAGATAAGTTATCTTTCGATAAACTTTTATTCATCCTGTGGAAGTCGAAGGATTCAATTCTTTAAATACAATACCCTACTTCTTAGTGAACATATTACCTCATCGCGATCTCAATGCACCTAAATATAGCATGTGTAGGTAGGTACCTACTATTAAAGATCTAGTAGATACTACTCTCACTTCTATATGTATCATCAATGTGCAACAAAAAACGTGTACGATTTGTAAATAGATTAGTCTAAATAACCATCAATGAATTGTTTTCAAACGTGGTGGTTCTTATTCGACTATTATTGCATACCTAATATGTGACTGTGTCTGGGAAAAGGGACTACTTTACCGGTATGGAGTTATTAATATCTCCTAAAACTAGGTAAAATGTGCTATTCAGTAAAAAAAGAATCGTTTTCCTAGGTGCAATAATTATTTTTTTATAAATTTTTAAACATGCAGTAGGCAAAATGTACGAGTCGAGAAAATTGATTTTAAAGTTTATGCTCGTGAAAAATACACTTCTACTAGGAAGTTATGGAATGATTGGTACCAAGCTAATCTAGTATTATCAAAGATTAAATTCAGGCATCAATGGTCTCAATAACTATAATGATTTGGAAGGTAGTCAAAGAAGAACTTGCAGGAGTGGGAAAAAAATCAAGTATCTTAATTACTCATAATCTTAAGAAAATACTTTTTAAACAATGAATTATTAATTATGGTAATATATTTAAGGCAATAATAGAAGGGAAAAAATAATAAAGATCAGTATTTTCTATGTTTTTAATCGAAAATACTAACATTTCTATAAATCAGTTCTAATCAGTCTCATAAACAAAAATCAACTAAATAATATAATTTTTTTAAGTTATATCACAAAATTCAGCCAAAATATACTTTAGCACAGAGATCCAAACATAATTAACGATACTTAATGCAATATTTAGAGAAATTATCGTGTTTTAAGTTTAGTGGTTTGACGATCATTTTCCTATGGAAGAATAATTAGGGTACCACTTGGGGGGGCTTAGTAAAGTCACAAGTAAAATAACTACTATTTAACATGTTTTTATAATAAAAAATAACGTGTTGTCGCTATGTTAAATAGTAAAGTAAATATTTTTCAACATTAAAGTAAGTTTCTTCTACATTTTATACATTACTAAGGAAAAAAATTGTAATATACTAAGTCAGGTACCACTTTGTCACTAAACTTTACTTGTTTACAAAAATAAAAAAAATCACACACAACAACTTGTCAAATTAAAGTACTTGCTATAATCAAAATAAATGTCTGTGCTGAATGTGAAGCTGTTGTTTGTAGTGTTTGCTGCTGATCGCCATCATATTCAGTAAACAAAATTTGAGTATCGTCTTCCATGATGATATGTGACGTTATAAACTTGGTACTTAAACACAATGTATATTCGCAACTCGCATAGATAAAAATCACGATGTTTTACGGCGCGTGGCAATGCTCAACTGACATGTGCGTACGAGTACGCGCCGGCCAGCTAACTGAGTGAGCGACGCGCGCGCCGCGCCACGCTCACTGCCCAATCTTCGCCCCCCGCCCCCCTTATCCTACCCTCAACTTATTATTTCGCTTCCCTGCATAACAGCGATCGAAATAAATCATAATATTTCACCTGTAAAATATTACCTCAAAGTGGTACCCTTGGTACTAAACTTCGTGACCTAATAGGATATTGAAATATCGTAATTATACAGGTATTATTTTACACAAAATGATATTTAAGGTATTAATAACCGATTAGTAACAAAAATCCATTTTACATATTTTCGGCAAATTTTGTAAAAATGCATATAACTCGGAAACTAGAATCGTCAAAGTGGTCCCTTTTACTAGACACAGTCACATATGTCCTTATGTCCCTCTCATGACTAAGAGATATCTAACAACGCCTCACATGTTTAAATCCGTCTAACTGCTGAAGTTGTAAACAGTCCTAAAATAATAGACAAACATACCTACACTACATCTTTTTTGTAAAATGTTTATTAGCGTGTATTAAGATAACAAATATAAAAATTACAGCATTTGAATATTGTGTAGTATCCCCATCCCCATAATCCAAAAATCCTTTAGATTCTAAAATGTTTCCTAAGAATCTAAGATTGTAAAATATCGTACACAAAAAGAATTCTTAAGTAGGTAAGTGAAAAACGGCGTAATTTACTTGTTCTCTCTTATTTTTTCGGATAAGACTGAATTCAAACTAATTTTCAACTCGAGCGTCGGACAAATTTCTTAAAAAATGAATAAAATGTTGATTTATTACTGCTTTTTCAAGTTTTCGAAATATTCGTTTTATCCGGATTTGAATTGATTCTAAATTCGAATATCAAATCGGGCGAATATTCGGATAAAACGAGTATTCGGATATCCGGATTGCAAGCCCTAGTCCTGCGCCAACCGCATCCAGCGGACTCCCGCCAACATTCACAACATTAACATTGTCCCCTAACATTTATAAAATAAATATCGTAGCAACTTTATGCCCGTAAAAATAAAGTCGTGTTCATAGTTGCATGTGCTCTACCTACCTCTTTTGGAAATAAAGGCGTGAATATATGTAGGGCTTTATGTATGTATGTCCGTGCACATAATTACGAACACGACTGAATATATAATTGTGGGTATTATTTATTCATAGTTTAACCTAAATATACTGCAACTGTGTTAATATTCAATTGTCTCGATACTCTCGATAAATATGTAAATTATTTCAATAAATAATTTTATTTGTAGTTGAGTTCCAAGCATGTACATATAAATTTGTGTTCCAAGTGAGAAGGCTGTGGCGCGGCGCGGCGACCGCTTACCATAAACCGGAACGTAGCATATGTTTTTAAAAAGAATTGTCTAATAATTTTAATATAGGTATTACACATTTGACGTTAATGGCAATGGGTATAATAAACCTCAATATGTGCTGAACTGTCATTTTCAGTATGACGCCTTTTATGGCAGTCTTCAGTTGGATTATAAAATCCTCTATCCGAATAGGATGAATCTATTACTTTGAAAAATGTATAATTGCTCAATATTAAATTATTGCGATTGACTGCAGATTTAGCGATACTACATATAATGATCTAGAATTAGGAAGGGGGAAGTAACGTGAGCGGTCTCCACTAATTTGTGTTGTGTCTAAAAGATTTTTTTAAGGTAGAATATATATATAAGTTAATTACACGTGATTAAGTCTCGTTTAGTAAAAATAATGTGTGCTAATCGTGAAAGTTTAAATCAAACAATCAAGTTTAAATCAATATATATGAATGCTTCTGCCCACGACTCCGTCCGTGTGGAACGCGTTTTTATCGTAGCTCCATTCAAGCTTTCACCCCCCTTTTCACCGATAAAAAAAATTCTATTGCCTTTCCCGGGACTCAATCTATCTCTATACCAAATTTCAGCCGTACAAACTTTGCACCCCTATTTAACCCGCTTAGGGGTGGGTTTTCCAAAACCCTATAATTACTTTTCTTGTATTGTAAAAACGATCCATACGCAAAATTTTACTCCATCCCCATACAAACTTTCAAGCCCCTTTATACCGCCATCAAGGTGAAATTTAAAAAAAATCCCTTCTTACTAGTTACTTACGTCATATAAACTACCTATTGTGAAAAAAACAGCTTTCTAGGTTCAACGGCTTGGGCTGGGCGTTGATTTAAATCAGTCAGGAATTACGTTTATATAGTTTCTCGTCTCCACCTAACCGCACAGCTCCTTAACTCAGACCAACACCTCGAACACTGGAGCTGTTCGTGGAGTCCCTCCTCAGCAAGGCGCTGCAGGTGACCACGGCGCGCAACGCCAAGACCCTCAGCCCCTCGCACGTGAAGCAGTGCATCCTGGCCGAGTCGCGGTTCGACTTCCTCAGGGACCTGGTGAGTGCAGGAGAGGCCTCACTAGACATGAGGGGATACTTTACTTATCTTAAATTTCCTCAAGGACAACTGCAGGCAGCAGGATTTTCTTAGGTGGCTCCTTTAGGGGCATTACCGGGAATAACGCTTGGAGGATGATGAGAGTTTCTTAAGGACATAGAAGTAGAATGAGAGCCTTTCCTGGACTTAAGGAGGTAAGACCTGATCCTGATACCATCTCGCTCGAATTTGGAACTGTATGTCTAGCAAAACTTTCTGCTCAGTCGCTTCACGCGCGATTGAGCGTCTCCTGTCTCGCTCGCACCGTGCAAATTAGAAAAAGGAGGGTAGATCTTTCAGGACTCGCGTCGCGGCGCGGCGTCAATTGTGCTAGCCCCCCTGGTGGGTACATAGAAGTAGAAGGAGAAGCCTTAGCTTGAGACTTCTTTAACACTTTCGCAACCGGATTAAAAATGGAAACATTCACCAGAAAACGACAGAATTCGCTAGGCGTGTAAGTTCATACTACTGCCCGCCTAGCGGGTCCAGCCGGCATCTGAGCAAACATTACGAGTGCCCGCTAGGCGGGTTCTTGGTTGCGAGCGTGTTAAGGACCTCATGAATACAGGTAGAAGGAAAGTTGTACCTTTAGTAGACGTAAGCCTGCAGACAGCCGAATTCTGACTCGCTCAAATTTGGAACAGCTCTAGTGGGTACATAGAAATAAAAGGCTTGGAGACTTAAGCAGATAACTTCCTTGGGGGGCTTCGACGTCCTTGTAATCTATAGAAGTATATACAATGAGGCTTAACTATACCAGAGATAGGGCACACACAGCCGAATTACATCTCCCACAAATTTGGAACAGCGCAGCTATGGAAGCACCTCTATGTTACAGAAGACAATGGCCAAATTACACTTTATTTCTGTGCGTACGTCAAATTGTTTTTGAGTCTGTCAAAAGTCCTGCTTTTTCCATTTGTTCTCGTATTCACATATTGGGGCATTTTCAAATGTGTACCGATTTAGCGTGAGTCGTTCACAATTATTTGAAAGTGCCCATTTATATGTGACCAATCCTTTAGAAATTCATCATACATTTAAGAATTAGACTTCATCGGTGTAGCTTCACATCTGTGGAGCAGGGACCCGCCCGGTACCCCCTTCGAGGGTTTTTGAAAGGGTTTTTCGTAATGCTTTGCTTACCAAAGCCTATGCTCCTCAAAACCCATTCATTTGGCCATTAAAGCGCTCCAACGGTATCCCCTTCAAAGGGTTTTTGAAAGAGTTTGCTTACCAAAGCCGATGCTCCTCAATACCCATTCATTCGGCTTTTAAAGCTCAATGAATGGGTATTCAACACGAGGAAGCGCTTCAACGCTTAAAAAAGCTTCTATCAGTAACGGTAGCGCCCCGTTAGGCAAACCCCTTCATACGGTTAAGTTAAATGAATGAGTTGAAAGGACAGCAAGTGATTAGGGCTATTAAACGAACGACTAACCCGTTCAAAGCCTTTTTTCTGGGAAGGGGTGGGCGGGTCCCTGCTGTGGAGGATGTGCGACTGTCTAGGGCCTCTTTGATTTCCTTATACGACGTGGCTTTGCCTTGATTTGTTTTATGACGCTTTAGAAATTACAATATGTTGTATTTGTATTAGGTGGCCAACATACCTGATGTGTCAGCGGCCGAAGAAAAGGAATTGATGAGCGCCGAGGATTCACCGAATGCACCCAGGTGAATACTATGTCTAAGCTTGCAAATTCACGATCTTTTGAAACTGCCATTATTGGCACGAACGATCCGTCTTATTGGAAGAGTGGGGACTGCCCTGCCAAAGCTGTGCGGGGATTGTTCCAGTTGATGCTTACTTGCAGTAGTTTTTATTTCAAATACTTTTCTGATTTCTTTGCTACGGTACCCTACGGTCTTAGGTAAGCTACGGTAGCCTAGTGGTTCAGGCATGCGGCGGTCGTGGGTTCGAATCCCGGCTCGTAGCAATGAGTTTTCGGAACTTATGTACATACGGAATATTTACCGTTAGCTTTTCGGTGAAGGAAAACATCGCGAGGAAACCGGTCTAATCCCAACAAGGTCTTGTTTTCCCTCTGGGTTGGAAGGTCAGATGGCAGTCGCTTTCGTAAAACTAGTAGGTACCTATGCCAAATCTTGGGATTAGGTGTCAAAGCGGACCCCGGGCTCCTTTAGGGGCATTACCGGGAATAACGCTAGGAGGATGATGATGATATTATGTTATGTTATAACTTTATTTTATTTTATTACATATAATATGGCGCATTTGCGCTAAAAAGCCGCAAGTAACAATTAGATAAAGATAAAGATTATTTGTTTGTTAAACATGCATGGGTAATTTACATTCAGATCTTAAATTTAAAAATATTTCCGTCCATGTTTTGGCTTGCGGCGTACAAATTCCTTCCAAATTAGAGTTACCTATCTAGATCAAAATGAGCTTCTTGAACATTTGGATGTATATTTTTATGCTGATCAGAATATCCTGCGTTAGGTTAGGTTGGGTTATTTATTTCATATAATTCCCTCACACCCTATCGCTGTCTATACTCCACAGTTATAATATAAGTGTGAGTATAGACAGCGATAGGGTGTGAGCGAGATAGCATGCGAGCGGGACGGTTCACTAATGTTTGACCAAAAAATGATTGACAAAAGTTCATTTGACAAAAACGTTTCACATAATGATCATTTGGCAAACGAGACATTTGACAAAAGTATCATCTTACAAACACTCACTTAGCAAATGATCAATTAGCAAACCCTACACTTGGTAAATGGGTTAAATAATAAAATTCAATTCACCAAATAATATGATTCGCAAATTAAGCATTTGTTCAAATGTCATTTAACAAAATGTTATTTCATAAAAAGTACTTCTTTTTTGCAAACATTACGATTTAGCCTACTAACTAACTCGCAGATATTGGCTCCTAAATCATTAGTCATTCAAACGGTTCTGGGACCGTTTGAATGACGGATATCCGACTCGAATGGCGGATAGGTTAGAAGATGGTGGCGGGAGCCGTCTTCGTGGTTATCTTTTTTATAAAAGAGCGGAAAAATCTTTATCGCGTTAGTTTCGTCAACTCACTGACGCGTTTCAGGGATTTTATCAAATCACTAAACAAGTTTAGTGAAATGAAAAAACGAGTTGCCTTTTTTGTCCGATTTCGTCATTTCACTAAACAGATTCAGAGATTTGATCAAATTACTGATTTGTATTAGATAAATGATAAAATGGATTGGCCATTTTAACATCCTGCGTGATTTGATCATATCCCTTAGAGGTTTGATCAAATCTCTGTTTTGACCATTTCCCTGCAACATATACATATACGTGCCACTGCTGGCCCCAGGCACAGGACTTTCCATACACATATATACACACTAAGAAGTGTAACCAGCTTTCCAAAGCTTTAAAACAGATTTTAACATAGTGCATATCTCTAGATTTTCAGACACAGCCCCACGGCGACTAGCCAGAGAAGACTCCAACAGCTCGAGCAGCAGTGATATCAGACCACGGCAGCCCCGAGAGATGCCTCCCCGGAGCATCTCCCAAGACCCCGAGATCCATCGAACCAGGCCCGAGGTCACCTCCACAATAGTGTCCACCGACACTGTCATGGACTTGTCAAAAAAGTCCACAGAGCCCAAGGTCCGAGCGAATTTCTACCAAGAGACTTTGCCTGACGAGGTGCACCAAACCAGTGTCATAACACCTAATCCAACGTACGCCAGCCCGCAGCCGTCCACATCAAACTACGCTATCCCGAAAGCGGAAGTGCCAAAGCCAACGAAATATTACATAGACGTGCCTCATGTCCCGCAGAATAATAACATTAGCAACACACCTCCGGGCACGCCGATTCTGAACATAGATTTCTCCAAAAGCCTAGCGAAACCTGAAATCAAAGTGCTAAGCTCCGCTTTAGACAGGCCGAGGGTTCACAGGCAGAATTCCAAGCCGCATAAAGAAGTTAAGAAGTTCAAACCGCCGACGCCTGCCGTTCCATATGTCGATTTGGATCACCACCCCGGCAATCTGCAGATAGATGAAGACTATGATACCTGAATATGATTGTAAGTTATTGTTTTTGTACTGTAAGTGGGACGTTTGTTAGTTAGCCGATGAGGGGTTCTCGCAAACTAGTTAGGATGGGCACCAAACCGTCTGTAGTAAGTGGTGTTCGTTAAAATCTGAATGGAAAGTTTGACAAGTTTCTATGGAATGAAATATGTTTTTATGCTAAGAGGCCTATGCGGACTGCGTTTATTAAGCGCGCTGTAGTCGCGTTTGTTTCAGTTTACCTGTCATTCGTCACAAACGACGCGCTAATAAAACGCAGTTTTTTTTTTAAATATGGCTTTTACTCCTTGCTGTTTTAGCAAGGTGGATTTGCAAATATCAGTATAAGGTATAATTTTTTTTTTGACATGACACACGAGGAGAATGTTTGGTTTAATTTTGACGGTTTTTGGGGAAGGATCAGTCCGGCAACCTAAAACAAATAAAAAATATGGACATCACAGACAGTCACATGACATATACAAACGTTATGAAAAAAAGAGCGGGAAAGTGGATGACATAGTGTTAATCATGCCAACATGACGGATATAGTGGAAAATATACAATAATAGATAAAGCGCATGTTTTAAAGTCTAATGTTGTGTACTTGGATATATTTCAAGACAATAGCGGTTATAGGACGTGGGATGTTCTTTGGTAATAAGTCGTATATTGAATAACTAAACCTGGGACAGTTGAAGCAGTTTGTATAGGCCCTAAGATAGACAGTTATCTATGGATATCTAATGACAGCTGTCGGCGCCCTATTTAACGTTGACCGGCTGTAATCGTAAGTTGGTGCAACCGTGCGGGTAGGTTGTATCTAACCGTTGGTAATCATAAGGTGTCTCCGTAAAAATCTGTTTGAATGCTAAGATTGACTGGCGGACAGCTACCGACGCCATATTCAACGTGACGTGTCTGTCATATCCTGCGGGAATACGTTGACAAGTCAAGATGTAAACTTGAATTAAGACTAGATATTGTGGTTTTTTTTAATAAAAATTACATGAGCTTCGAGTTTCTTTCATTTCACATCATGACTTGTCATCTTATTCCCATCTTGTACAGTCCAGTTCTCTAATATCTATACAGACAACCGTTCAAAAATATCTATATACAGTTTTACATTGTAATGACGCATGTGTACAGTCAGCATAGTATAGTTAGTTGAAGCCAAAGTAGCCAAATATATCTTAACACGTCCTCACTCTTACAGTAATAAAGACACGTACCGAAACATTACATGTGCTAAAGTATTTTTACTACGTGAACCGATCTAGCTTAGCGATCATTTGTAGACTTTAATTGAATGGTATAAAGACTATATTTCTAGTAAATACGTGTGGAGGACTGTAAAAAAATTACAACTCAATGCCCGATATAATCGTGAAATCATGTGTTGATGACGTCACATTTTCTATGATAAGGTCGGTTTTATGGTTGGTTCCATAGTTAAACTCGTTCCGAGTGACCGACATGTTTTCTATAAAAACGATAGGTACGTATTTCGTAAGAATCGTTTGTATCTTCACATAAAACTCAGATTTCTATTAACTGCAATGACGTGGCATGATACACACGGTGCCTCGGGGAATTCCAAATAATCTTAAACACGTTTTTCGGAGGCCCTAACGAGTCAAAAACGTCGCATAAAATAAGCTGAGTTCTCACTTTTTAAATTATTTACATACAAACCAAATTTTTCTAGACCAGTTTATGCGAAAATAGATAAAGAGTGAGCCGAAATCAGCTTACTTTATATGTTATTTTTTACTCCTCATGTATATATACACTGTTAAACTTATTTAGAATCCACTCAGGGCACGTGGTATATATTACTTAAGAAGTCTCAAAGAAAAGGTAAGGCAAACAGCTTTTTCTCTTTCTGACTTTGGCTCACTTTTTCTTCAAGAGCTGAGATGGAGATATAAATGGACCCTTAAAGTAGGCGAGGCGGTGGGAATCGAGTTCTATGAATGCCACGCCACCATGGACGTACACTAATCTGGACTGAGTACTGCGATTAAAAAAGCGTAGCCGACAGAGAAGTCATACATTAGGGTGACCAAGTACCTATGCGGATATTAGGAATTATAAAAATTCTTGTTTAGAGAGTGATGAACTGGTAAACGTGCCGGGAATCCTCTGGATGCGCGTGGTGCAGAACCGTTCGCTTTGGCAAGTAATACAGTCCAAATAAATTATTCTTGTATTACAAATAAATAAAACTCACGAATAAACTCCTAATAAAAACATCATGTTCCTACATATATATTTTATTTAAACATAAATACATGTTTACTAATGTCCGTTTGACACTTAGCGGACTTCGGTCTCGTTTAGGGCACAACTGGGATTACCGAGAATAACGGTAGGGGAGGAGGACGATGATGATGAAATTTTTACTAAATGTTTACTAACGTCTTATGACTCCATAAAATTCTGACGTCATTTAGGTTTTTGATGTTTCATTAAAAGTTTCTAATTAGATTTTATCAGTAGAATGCCGCAATACTTAATGAAATAACAACATATCTTGTAGAAATATTTATTAATTCGTCGCTTCGTTTTGCCATGAAAGACGGACAAACAAACAAACACACACACTTTCCCATTTATAACATTAGTATGAACACAGTATAGAAGAATATGGAAGTATGGATAGTACATTTTTAAAATATTAAATGAAATAATTTAACATAATTGCTCTGCCGACTTATCTACGACATTGCATTCTCACACCGGCCCAAATCATAGTCACCCTAATAAGTTTGGCATATGGTTTTGTCGTTTTATCGTAAAATAAAGCAAAATGTTCCTTACCTATGAAATGATATTCCACAATTATTAAAGCTTTCGCTTTTACATCCCTTTATACAACATATTTTCACCATTTTTTACTAAAACAAGGCAACAAGAGTCCAATGACAATATTTGAAAAATAGATGTCAACGTTGGGGATACAAGTCGATATTTAAAATTACCACTTGATTACCTCAATATTTAATGCGTTACCATGTTTTAATAAGTAAATTAAAACTTAGGTATAAAGTAACATCTCCTATATAATGTCGGCTCGTAATTATGAGCAGGTATTTTTTTTCAGTATAATTTAATACCTGTTAATACCACTATATCATTATTATTTTTACATTGGCAACTCGTGCGAGTGGGACACCATCCTCGGGTTGGTTGCTCTCGCTCGGAACGCTTTCTCTAGTAGTCTTTTATCATACAATTGTGTACCTACCTTGGTCGGTAATATGGTTCAATTTTGATTGACTAATAAAACTTAGTACTCAGTCCAGATTAGTGTACGTCCATGCACGCCACTGATAACACTACTGCGGGAATTCCCCGTGATAATGTCCGCCATGACAGTATGTTGCCAGTTTCGTATTTGTTTTAATCCCTCATTGGCTGACACGTAGATATAATATGTTATGTTGTGCTGTTTACCATAGTGTGGTATGTTTAATCGCTACATCGATATTGATTCGTTCCATAGTCTAACCATCCGTGTCGATCAGAGTAGCTGAAATATATCTCTGACCCTACCATTATTATACTAAAGTAAAGTGTTTTCAGCTTCTCTGTTACTGGCACGGTCTGACTGACCACCTCGATTCGAAACGGATCTTGATGCATTGTCAATAAAGTTGAAAATGCGATCATTTGCGGTTAAGAAATCAATACGCAGTCACGCGTTTTGACATTAATTGACGTGTATAAGTTGACGAGTCAAGATAGTTTTAAAATTTCCGATTTGTATTTGATATGTGTATTTTCAAACTCGCTTGTGAAACAGAACTTGGTTGTATGTGGTGATATCTCTTACTTGAACTATGGTGGTCGCGAGTCTGGGCTAATCTGCGTGATTTGACAGTGATATGATACATTCATTCCGAGGCAGTCATATCGGGACACTTTAAATGGTTTAATTAACCAGTTCATAACAGGTATATTGTGAAAAGGTTATACAACTGTTCAAAAAAACTTTAAAACGCCGTTCTAATTAGATTAGGAAACAACAGATTTTCAGATATATGATTGTTCCTCTGATTTAATCGATACATGATTGCGTAAAATTTCCCCTATAGAAAAAAGTTCAAAGTTTCTTTATAAATTGTGCGAGATATGGAAGTAGGAATCCTCACTCTGAATAATACAAAACTGCACTTTGTAATAATTTACTTTAAAAACAAAGTTTTAACCGACTTCAATTTAGTACTCCGCTAAGCCACGAGAACATTTCCTATTTTTTTTTACAATTTACCGCATGAACTGATTTCCGATAGCAAATGCGTTGCTTACTATAGAAAAAAACCGAATCGCTGTATGTGGGCCGATAATATTTGAGGACTTCCATCGATTCCCCAAGATCATCACCAATGGCACTTCATTAGTTCCTATTTCAACGGAATCTTATCAGAACCTGTGACGTACTTTTGCACTTTTAAGTACATAATTGAGGAATTCGATAAGTCATCTGTGGTCTTCATCATCAATTCCTCGCCACCAAATTTATGATTCCGGATGTAAATACACGAGTTATAACAGAAAATACCAAAATCACTACACGCGTGCCTAATAAAATTAAGGAGTCCCCTCAATTCCTCATGGATCCCATCATCTAATGAATTTCGAAAAAAATGGGACCCACCGGGAAGTATATACATACGAACAAAAAAAATGTTTCGAATCGGCTCATCAATGACGGAGTTCTGAGGTAACAAACGTTGAAAAAAAAAATACAGCCGAATTGAGAACCTCCTCCTTTTTTTGTCGTTAAAAAGTCGGTTAAAAAGGCGCGTGTCGCTATGTCTGTCTCACTCTTACATTACGTTGCGTTGACATGAATCATTTGAATGGATTAAGGCGCCGTAGGTTCAGCGAAGTTAAGCGAACAGTGTTTTTGAAACAATATAATGCGTCTGTTTATAATAATATGGTTAAAAAAAAATACGAATAGTAATCTTGAGGCTTTTCTGCAGGGAAATCAGTGTTTACAAACATGATTAAGCATTTTTCGCTCGATAGAAAAAAATCACGAACGTAGGTCTAAAAGGGTCAAAAATACACTTAAAATATTTGTTACAAATTACGAACAAAAGCTAAAAATATTAAAATGGCTTCTAAAAATCGGCAATATCATGTTTGAGGGAAATCAGTGTTTACTTTTTTATTTATTTAAACGGCCAAAAAATTAAAATGAAAAAACATGATTTCCGCGCTTCCGAGCACGCACTTCCATCTCGCTCACGCTTATGCTCAGTGAGAGGGAGAGAAGACCATGAACCTACGGCGCCTTAAACGCCCTAAAGAGCAGCAACATGAAAAAAAGCTAACTGCTTGGAAATAAAGTCGAAAAGAGAATTATTTTAATTCCACGACTGTAGGGTTCCCTTCGGCACAACCTTGAAGTGAAGGTGCAAATAGCCTGTCACAGTTAGCGTCATAAATATGTACACATTGTTGGTGGTTCTAGGACCTTATTGCCTAGAAATAAGGTCGAAAATGCGATGCTGACTGTTGAATCGAAAAAACATACAAAGGCTGAAAAAAAATGTTTTCAACTGTTTCCAAATGGTCTCATGACTGCTACCTATATTAGGGGCACGAATTTTCATATTTTTTGTTCGCTCACTTCTATAAAGGCAGGTTTAGACAGGGTAAGTGCACAAGTCAGTATCGACTGACCTCGAACTAGTCGTGTGCGAATATACAAGTCAGCGCTGCCCTCCCACCTCTGTACTGGCTTCAAATCAATTTACATTGGGTTTTTCTCGGGTCAGCGCTGACTTGTCTCGAATTCGAAGTCAGTCACTGACCCTGTCCAAACCTGCCTTAATGTATCGCCACAAACGAATGACGTCACATACGAGTTTGAAAAAAACAGTCGGTTTTAGATTAAGATATGTAAAAGTTGAAATTAGAGCGGGGAGAATTGTAGATAAGATTCTAGTTATATCGCGTGACTGTAGAGTTGACATTTATTGTTTTGTTATATGAAGTCTAACATTTAGATTAAGATGAGCATGTTTTTTATTTTGTATATTATCTTATCGGAGAATAAAAACTGGCGAAACTTTTTTTTTCAAACGAGATTGCAGTCAAAGTGGTAATTATGTGTAATTGATATTATTATTTTACACGATATTTAAATACCTTCATTTCGGACGCTTCGTCACGGGCTGCACCGGTCATGGTCGCAGATAACTGTCAAAGAGTACACAATATTTCACTACCCTACAAAGGCGATAAAAATGTGGAGGGTAGACCCGAAAAAAGTCCACTACCCGCCTTTATTTTACTAATTGTCAAGATAAGAATCGCGCGCACGTCAATAAAGGTGAATAAATACCGCGTAAGACACATGTAAAATAATAATATAAACATGTGTAAAAGCGCGAGAGTTTAAAGTGTTATATGTATTATGTGTAATATTTGAAGTTTGCTGCGTTTTTATTCTTTGATCTCTTTATAAGGATGGTTTTATTATTGTGAACCAAAGTTTTATATCTATCTTAAAAAAATTTGACTGCCCCTTTGGAGCAAAGTATAAGCGCAAAATGTAACAACTGGTAAAATGTACTAAGTAAAACAAAATTATAGTAGTTGGCAACATTAGCATTAAATAATTCTTACATTAACAATTAAAAAAAACGAAAATACTCGGGACATCACGCTTCAAATAATTTTTGTTTGGTTTTTAATAACATAAAGAACGGACGCTGTTTGAGTATACAAATCTTGACATCACTTGTAAATTTTCCCCTACAAACTTCGAACCAACAAAGCGTTTTCGACGTTTTATAACTACTTGCCGATTTGACTATCCGTCAACAATCAACACCCCTATTCTGTAGGTAGTGTGTCTATTTCTAAATTCTGAGTACGTATTACACATTTGGCGAAAATATTTGTCGTTTTCAACGTCCCTGCCAAGCTAGCACGATGGGTTTTATCGTCACGTCCACGGCGAAAATGTCGCGTCGTCGCATCATCGCGTAACACACCTCTGATGTTTGATACTATGCGTATGTACTTGTTACCATTTATTCTGTTTTACGTACTGTGCGTAATACCTACTCTGAAGCGGACTGCATTGTAAATGATTAATAATCTTGCTATCAAAATGTAAATCACCACGAAGAAAACTTGTTCGACTCCCTATAATAATTATTTATTTGTCTATGTTAAAAAGCCTTTCAATTAAAATTATTTAGCGCAGTTTTAAACTCTTTAGTACTGCAGTATAATCGCGTAATTTTTCAAACGAACGTTAGGGTTAGGTTATATGATTTTTTGCATTTTTTTATGCCATTTGCAGATTCAAATACTGATAGTTGATATCTTAATGCGCGTTTGATTAGTTATACGATTGCTGGCCGTTTTTGTTTTTGTATTGGATGTTATTTCTGTACGCTTAGATTTTTTTGTGTTGTATATGTAAAATGTAGAGCATATAAATGTAAGTAAAGGATACGATACCTATTTTTTACTTTGCTGAATGTCAATTATAGATGTGAATAAAATGTATATGCTTTGTAGCCGTAAAGAACTTAAGTCCGTTGGATTAAAGTCGGTTTTGGCGTGGCCGTGGCGTTACCGGCTAGAGGTTTTATAGAAAGCTTCTTTGCATTTATTAATTGAAAGTTTCTTTATAAATACACGCGCTGACAAAACTTTACAACTTTACTTGTAATTAAATCAAATCTGCCATATGACCAGGGTGAACTTGTGTAAATGAAGTCAAATCTGATTATCCATTTCAATATCGACTTAAATGTCGTAGCAACAAGGTTGAAATTCGGAATAGGGCGAGTTCCGATACGGTGCCGAGGCGATAAGTGTTCGTTAACCTTTAGGTTGCGGCTGCGCGTATACCAGAGTTAAGGTTTGCCGGTTTACCCAACCCAGATTCAATTATTCAGCAACACTAAACGTCTTTATTTTACAGAGGTATCGTAGATAGAGGATTTAATAGATGTAGTCCTAGCGAATGCCCAAAAGGGAAATAGGTAAATTAACCTGTCTAAATTGAGAAGGAACAAAAGACTCGACATTTCATGTCTATATACTTCAGTCGTGTTATGTCCGTGACGTCAGTTTCGGTACAATACTTCGACAGGTGATAAACAAAAGCCTACGCGCTGAGGGACATGATATGTGACATTGTATGTGTCTCATCCCCACTTGTGGTATTGTGTATTGTCTATGCCTTCATCTTTGTCACACGTGTGTGTATGTGCGAGACTGTGAGCGAGTCTCACTATTTTGTTCTTTGTCTATGCTTTATACGCATATACTCGTATCTTGAACACATTAGTGTTGCCGCGTGATTAAGTTAGGGGGTTTGTCACACCAAGCAAGCTAGGTGTCTTCTGGTGGAAGCGCAGGTTTAACCTGCTTTATTACCAAAACCTGTACATTATACCAAATTGCCACTTTTAGCAGACAAAAGAAGTGAAACTTAGTATTTTTCTACCTAAATATCGATTTTAGTCGCTGTACAAACTTCACACAATAACATTTTGAAGTTACTTTACTTTGATGTCTAGAATTGTATTTGTTGTATAGATTAAATAGCTGGTTTACATTAGTTGAACTTGCGAAGTCTACCGTCGATTTAATGTAAGTTCTCAAATATGGCCGGAACAGTCTGACCCACGGTGTATTTAAATTACACATGCGTACACTTTATTTATAAAGTCAAGAAATCTATGTGCCAGCTCCCGGCCTATACGAAAACCTATTTTTCGTCAAGGCGACGTTTAGATATTTTTGAGAATACGTCGAAAATAGAATGAAAGGAAACTATGAATTTTATGATAATACTATTTATATATATATATATTTAATTAGGTACATGTTTATGGGTGTATGTATGTACCTGTATTTTTGTACCAAGCAGTGTTTGCTGACGAAATTATCATTTTCTAAGCCTGGTCTTCGAGAGGCGACGACAGTTAAAGCAGATGAGATAGAGCACGGCCTCTCGCTCTCACGTATAGCGCACGGCTGCTACTGGAAGTACTGGCCGAGCTCTAACGTGTAATTAGAAGAGTGGAGTGATGAAAAATTCATCGCTACGAGTGGGGCCCACGATAGCTTAGTTCATTAAGCGTCGCCAGGACGCTCTACTCTCCATACAAACGCAGTTTGTTTCTCATTTTAAACCATGCTAGAGTAACATGCAAGTTTGTATACATAATTGGATCCGCCATATATTGATCGCAAACTAGATGTTGCTAGAAATGACAATAGAACAAAAAAGCAAGTAGAACGTTTTCATACAAAGTCTAATCGCTTCATATTTTTCAAGTAGTTTCCGACCTAGATAGGGCGCGACATATTGTTTATAAAAAGTTTCATGTTATTCCAGTATGCTACGGTATAAGAGCTACGGTAGCCTAGTAGTTCAGGCATGCGGCTGTCAAGCGGCGGTCGTGGGTTCGAATCCCGGCTCGTATCAATGATTTTTCGGATCTTATGTACGGAATATTTACCGTTAGCTTTTCGGTGAAGGAAAACATCGTGAGGAAACCGGTCTAAACCCAATAAGGTTTAGTTTTCCCTCCGGGTAGGAAGGTCAGATGGCAGCTTTCGTAAAACTAGTGCCTATGCCAAATTTTGGGATTCGGTGTCAAAGCGGACCCCGGGCTCGTTTAGGGGCATTACCGGGAATAACGCTAGGAGGATGATGTTATTCCAGTATGCCGTTTTAAAATGAGAACCAAACTATGTTTGTATGGACAGTCGACCGTGCTGGCGACTAGAAATTAACGGCAAAGGCCTCGGGTTCAACTCGGCGTGATATTTCAATGTTTCACTTTGATCGAAAATTGTATGTATGTAAGAAATCGTGAGAGAAATACATCGGTAGTGGTCCTTTCCTAAGGAAGCCAGTTACCAGTGACACTGATGTTATTTAATTTTAATCTGTATTGTTATGACTTTAAGTTGATTTTTCCATAACCGATGTTAGTAAGACTGTGAACTCGAAAGCAATAATGCGTAGAAAGGGTACTGTATAGAAATGTTAGAATTATTGTGTACAACGCTGCAGTGTATGTTTTTATGTTGTAAATTATGATAGGAATACAGTTTGGTGATACGTAACAATATTTGTGGTGTTTTATTTAGATATATTCACGCCCGTGTTCCCAAAAGGGAACAGCACGTTCAATTTTATTGACGGAGAAACTGTGAGCGCAGCGACACGTTGCTAGTCCATCGCCCACATCACACCTCAACCTGATCACGTCGACATTAAGAGTCCGTATATAGCCGTTTGCTGAATTCGCTAAACTTTTTGAGGTCATATCTCATTAAATATTCGTTTTCCTAAAGATTTTATTGTGTAATATGAAAGATCATTTCAATTCAAGTTGAATAAGCGGAAAAATTGTTTACATTTAGCTCTCAATTTACCATATTTTGGCTCAGTCCAACCGCTGTTTTCTCAATTTTCGCTCGGAGACGTGTAAAACGTTGTGGATTTGAAGAACTATTTGATTTCTAACCGACATGAAACAAATAAATCCATATTGGAATGATAGTCTTCTTAGGAATAAGCGGAAAGTTACATATTAAATAGTTGAGTAAAACCGTATTTCCATCCAACAACTTTTGAGTAAAAACACACGAAGAATCGCCAGTATTTTTGGCCATTTAGCTCATTATTTCAAAAATATGAAGCCATAATAAGAAACTCTAGTTTAAGCGCTATTCGTACAAACAAAAATATATTTATGTGTAGAAGTAAATTTAAGCATAAAAAATATTTGAAATCACACTAAATTTCGTAATAAAACACCGTGCATGGCGCTCGATTCGGCAGTACCGGCTTAGCCGTTGTCCGGGTCGGACCTGTACGTCGTGTAATTGTGGCTATTCACGAAGGCTACCCCTCGACTAAAATATTATTTTGATCTCGGGCTAGACATAGGTGTTACCAACGTCGGGGTCAAACTATACTAGTGAGACATTCGTGAGGCTAATCGAGACAACTTACGAATTGTATAGTTCCCATGTCAATTATTTTACGAGGGATCGTGATACTTGCTGAATTTTTATAAACTTTTATTTAGTTCACCTATCCGTTGTCTGTAATTAAATCTTGCAAGTTAAATTTGATCCACTTCCCGGTTTCCGATTGAGCTGAAATTTTGCATGCGTGTATAAATTGGATGCCAATGTAATATTATTATGACATAAAGCTGATCTGATGATGAAGCTGGAAGGTGGTCATAAGAACTCCGTAATTAAACGACGCAACCCTATCAAGTTTGGGCTCGTTTAATTCGTCTTGACGAGTACTTTGGTATTATATGGTAACCAGGGTCTGATGATGGACCTGGAAGGTAGCCATAGGAACTCCGTAATTAAACGACGCAACCCTATCGAGTTTGGGCTCGATTAATTCGTATTGACGAGTACTTTGGTAACCAGGGTCTGACGATGGAGCTGGAAGGTGGTCATAGGAAGTCCGTAATTAAACGACGCAACCCCATCGAATTTGGGCTCGTTTAATTCGTCTTGACGAGTACTTTGGTACTATATGGTAACCAGGGTCTGATGATGGAGCTGGAAGGTAGCCATAGGAACTCCGTAATTAAACGACGCAACCTCATCGTGTTTGGGCTCGATTAATTCGTCTTGACGAGTACTTTGGTAACCAAGGTCTGATGATGGACCTGGAAGGTAGCCATAGGAACTCCGTAATTACGTTTAATTACGGAGTTCCTATGGCTACCTTCCAGCTCCATCATCAGACCCTGGTTACCATATAGTAACCCCATGCCCCATCGAGTTTAGGCTTGATTAATTCGTCTTGACGGGTACTTTGGTAACCAGGGTCTGACGATGGAGCTGGAAGGTGGTCATGGGAACTCCGTAATTAAACGACGCAACCCCATCAAGTTTGGGGTCGTGTAATTCGTCTTGACGAGTACTTTGGTTCTATATGGTAACCAGGGTCTGATAATTGAGCTGGAAGGTAGCCATGGAACTCCGTAATTAAAAGACGCAGCCCCATCGACTTTGGGCTCGTTTGAAATATCTATATGATATGGCGTGAATATGCAACTCCAACAAATATAGGAAAAATTAAAAAATCTAAAAAGTAAAAATTTAATTAAAGGAGAAAAACTTGTTATAAAACAAGCTTTTATTATTTGTTAATTATTTATTGTTATTAGTTACATCAGTCCACTTTGTGGGGGGTCCAAGGTCCAACGGCCATCACTTTTTCATTTGTAACATTCACAAGTACTTACAAACCACCGACATAATATGCAGGGTTGAACGAATAGCTATTAACCTTACTCAAGTAAAAATAAACTGTGTAAACATTTCTTAATTACCTAGTATTTTATTTGAACACCTACACTAAAACCAAGAAACGAATAAGTCAGGTAAAAACTATTCACCTAGAATTTGATAACCTGGAAACTGAAAAGAAAACTCTAACATTACTGTAATACAGTCTACAACTCACAGAGCCACTAGTAAATAATATAAATAACCTAAGTTTTAAGATGAATACAGATAAATAATAATAAATATTGGGGACAATCTTACACAAATCGACCTAATCCCAAACTGAGTACCTAAAGCTTTTACTATGGGTACTAAACGACTATATACATACTTATATAGATAAATAAATACTCAAATACATAAAAAACCAATATCCATGACTCAGGGAGAAATAAATGCGCATACCGAGACTCGAACCCAGAACCTCCAGCTTCGTAGGCAGGGTCACAACCAACTAGGCTAAAGCGGTCGTCAAACAAGTACTTAAATAAATTCTGTATTGGTACTAATTACATACATACATTTATAATGAACGATACTGTTCTAAGTTACCTGATATTTTATTTAAATACATATACATAAAAATATTAAGAAACGAAAAGTCAGATAAAACGGTTAAAGTATCAAAACTTTTCTACGCCGACCTAGCAGCCTCGCTCGACCCCCACCACGACACCTGCGCTGGCGCGCTCGGGAGACGGGTAATATACCTACAATCGAACTTTTGCCGGGCCGACACGGACTCTTAAGACGAGCGGCTGCCCATACATTGAAGTCGATCGAATGTATGAAACCGCTCGTCGCCCCGCATTCAGCGTTAATTATTTATGTACGATTCTCACCGACAGAGTCGGGCCGCGAATTTACAAAACCTATACCGTTACAGTCATAGTGAGAACTGAAATGGGCTATAGCTTTTGTCTACGCAAAACCTTTACAAAACCCTACCCTGTTATGGTACAAAAATCGCCTGAAGCGGTGTAGAGTTTGTTAACGAATTTAATACTGACATTACAACAACAAAAGCTAGTCTATTGCGGTCTATCAACATTAGTAGTAATTAGTAGTTTTTCCGCTCTTTTATAAAAAAATAACCTCGAAGACGAAAGCTCCCGCTTCCGTCTTCTAACCTATCTGCGATCCGAGTCGGTTTTGCCACTAAGTCCCTGGTTCAAAGGGTAGGCATAAAATTAACTTTTTTCTGAGATCAACCAATGCCAAGATTGTGGTATATCGTAGGCTGTAGGGAACAGGGGCTTAGTAGCAAAATTTTTTTTATAAAATAGCGGAAATAACCAACAATATGAGAATAATTTTACCTGATCTACTACTTCATACAAATAGCTCGCAAATACATAATAAAGCTTTATGAATTCGGTTAATAAAATCTACGCGGTTGCGGACGATATACCGCAATAGACTAGCTTTTGTTGTTGTAATGTCAGTATTAAATTCGTTAACAAAGTCTACACCGCTTCAGGCGATTTTTGTACCATAACAGGGTAGGGTTTTGTAAAGGTTTTGTGTAGACAAAAGCTAGCCCATTTCAGTTCTCACTATGACCTTAACGGTATAGGTTTTGTAAATACGCAGTCGGGCCGGAGCGCATTCTAATTTCTATTGCATTGCATACAAAGGAATTTGAACCGTCTATACATGCAGATGCAATTCATATTTGATTACAATCCCCACCGACCGCGTCGGAAGCTGCCGCCTCGCAGTGGATGCACGATGCATTCAAATATGAAATATAACTACTGTTAATATACGGTTCAAATTCCTTTGCATGTAATAGAACGCGCTCCGACCCCACTCTGTCGGTTGGAATCGTACATTAATCGTATGACAAAATATAATATGAAGGAATCAGAGTAAACCTTTGAGGTTATTAAGCCAGGTAACCATGTCAGGTGTCAGAGCGTTCAGATCTTCAGCAGGTCCAGGGTGAAGAGGACAGCGCCGGAAGATGTGCTCAGTGGTTTGTTCTTCCTGTCCGCACCCTCAGAATGGAGAATCCTTCCACCCCCACTAAAGGTGCTCTTACACGGGCGATAAAAATTGCCGAATTGCCAGAAATTTTGACGTCACGGCCATTTCAAGCAATTCGAATATTGCTCAAAATGGAGCAATCATTGCTCCAGTATGGCGCCATTCTGGCCCCATATACAGAAACTCGGGAAACTAGGCAATTCGTTTGATTTGATATGGAGCAACACGGAAATGAATGGAGCAATTCGAGAAATCATCAATTTGCAGCAATTTCTATAAATTGCCCCATAATTGCCATTAATTTCGGCATCGTGTCGCTGGGCAATAATTGCCCGAAAAATCGCCCAGGCATTGCAGCGTCCATAACCAGAGGCCTAACCGCAAAACGAACTTCGTTTGTGTATCTCCCTCTTTTCCGCACTTGCCTATTCGAGCGACAGCGAGGGAGATACACGAACGAAATTCGTTTTCGTTTCCCGGTAGCGCCCCAGTTCGCAACCTGAGGGGCTACCGCGAAGTGAAAATGAACTTCGTTAGAGTATCTCCGTCTCGAACTAGCAAGTTCAACAGAGAGGGAGATACACGAATGAAATTCGTTTTCGTTTCCCGGTAGCGCCCCAGTTCGCAACCTGAGGGGCTACCGCGAAGTGAAAATGAACTTCGTTAGAGTATCTCCGTCTCGAACTAGCAAGTTCAACAGAGAGGGAGATACACGAACGAAATTCGTTTTCGTTTCCCGGTAGCGCCCCAGTTCGCAACCTGAGGGGCTACCGCGAAGTGAAAATGAACTTCGTTAGAGTATCTCCGTCTCGAACTAGCAAGTTCAACAGAGAGGGAGATACACGAATGAAATTCGTTTTCGTTTCCCGGTAGCGCCCCAGTTCGCAACCTGAGGGGCTACCGCGAAGTGAAAATGAACTTCGTTAGAGTATCTCCGTCTCGAACTAGCAAGTTCAACAGAGAGGGAGATACACGAATGAAATTCGTTTTCGTTTCCCGGTAGCGCCCCAGTTCGCAACCTGAGGGGCTACCGCGAAGTGAAAATGAACTTCGTTAGAGTATCTCCGTCTCGAACTAGCAAGTTCAACAGAGGGAGATACACGAACGAAATTCGTTTTCGTTTCGCGGTAGGGCTTCTGTTCATGCGGCACCAAAGTTTGCGAGGGACATCGAACCCTTTTGGTTTTATAGTTGGGTCCGTGAGTTGGACATCTTTCCCTGCTAATTGCATTCAGCGCTAATCACGACACATCGGTGAATGAGTTAACGTCACCCACGTCACAGGAAGAAAGGGGATGGTGCTATTCTAACGTGGGGTTTTTACTCAAAAGTGCACTATTTCTCAAAAATTATTGCGACGACTTCATAGTCCGTAAGCCCACTCCAAAATACATCACATCACCTACTTACGTCTTATGACAACACGATAAAATGCCTGGCAGCAGGTCTAGAAAGTTGTGCTGAGCAAGAACCAGAAGATTATCGGTATCGCACCTAAAATTGGCCGAATGTTTGAAAATACTTCACTTCCGGTCAGAAATTTTATGGGTATATTTACGTCATGTACGACACATGTACGTGTCTTTAGCCCTTTAATCGTAGAGTAAACCCAAGTTTGTCAGTCCTGAAATGGCCGGAAGTACTTTACAGACGGTGTTGGCACCGTCTGCAAAGTACTTACTTCCGGCCATTTCAGTTGGAAGGAGGATTTTCAAACTTTCGGCCATGTTTGGGTGCGATAATCTTCTGATTCTTGCTCATCACAACTTTAAGGCTCTTAAGGCCGAAATGCACTGACAGCGGTGGTGAGCTAATATGAAAGGATCCGCACGGAGCAGCGCGGTATTCTGTGCGAATCCTTTGATATTAGTTCCAACATTACAAGCGGTACATACCGTCTCCGCGCCGCTCCGCCACCGCTGTCAGTGCGCTCCAGACACACAGACAGAAGTTTTATGTGGTTTTATGTCGGACATAAAGCATTCGTCCCATTCTGGCGAATGTGCGAGTGCAAGAGGGACAAATACTTTATGTCCGACATAAAACTTAGTGTGCTAGGGGGTCTGAGAGGGAATTATTTGGGACAAAATAAATAATCGTCTCAGATATAAAAATATTTCGCTTTATTGATGTTAAATTAAATTATTGTTACTTAACAATAACAACTTACGGATAAACTTAACTCGATACGAAATTTAGAATTTTTCAAAAAAATACGAAATATAATCCAAAAGCTTGGGGGAGGTCATTTGACAGATTTTAGGACATTATTGGCAAGATCTGTCATTTTAGTTATTTAAGGCGATATCTAGAAAATCCAAAGCGAACATTCTTCTTCAACAATCAGATGATGATTAATAAATATATTTTGAGATTCTATTAAACATACAGAATTCATTATTTGTTTGTAAAAAAAGATTTCATTTGTTCACGTTTTTTTTTCTAATATTACTCGTTTTATTTAAATAAAAGCAGTCTGTATGTTGTTCCCTAACTCTTAAAGCTATCATTATATTCTAAATAAAAATATCCCGTAGTCGAAGTTGTAGTGGTGTGAGTTAGCAAACCAAAGTTGATATGACTAAATATACAAAGACTTTCGATTATAAACAGCAGTAGTCCCCGCGCTGGCCGAGTGCGGGTTGGGGACTTCAGTTTACCTATACATTTCTTCTCAGATGTATGCCGGTAAATATCAAATGATATTCCGTACATTCGTCCAGAAAAATTCAATGGTACGAGCCGGGATTCGAACCCACGATCGCCGTTTGGCAGCCTGAACCACTAGGCTACCGTAGCGTTTACGGGGCGTACCTCGTCTTAATAAAAGGTTAGTTTATGAACACTTGATATCTGGCGCATTTGTTTCTAAATCTGTGAATGTCTTCTAAATTTGAAAAATGTGTATTTAGTTACCTTGTATATCACATGACTTTGGTTTGCCAAGATACAGCACAGTAATAATAAATTAGGACATCGCGTTAATACTGATATTACTGTTACTAATAATATGGTAATTGATGGCGCTTTATTTACATCGTTGTGGCATGAATATAATTTAGTAAAATGTTATATACACCCGCATTTATGTACGCAAACTTATTCAAAACTATTATATAATACAACCATTATGTATATAGTTCTTATCAAATTTATAATGTAGCTTAAATTAAATTATATTTATAACTAAAATTATTATGCGAAAAAAGTATATTTCATACACACCGCAACACGATAATTCAAAAAAGATTAAAAGCACCTTTAATAATATTACGTTAAGGCACATAATTGAGCGTTTCGCGTGTTTTTCACTAATTCTATACAAGGTGGACCAGCCGTGAAAACAAAAATCTTGTTTACAATTTCGTTAAAATATTGTTAGTTGTTACTCTATGGTTTCAAATTCACACAAGATGCAATTACTATTTTGTAGTCATTATGGCAATCTGTATAGACTAGGAATTAGTAACAGCATTCATTTTGGACTTTATTGTAATAACATTAAGGTCCAAAACCGGCAAAAAGATTCATTCCGTGACTTTTAAATTATTATTGTGTAAGATTATTATTCTTTTATTGTAAGATTATTATTTTTATTGTAAATTACCGTTTGACATGTAAAAGTGCCCTTGTGGCCTATTTGCAGAATAAATAATTTGAATTTGAATTTGAATTTGAACTATATTTTTCTCCACAATGCATTTTGCAATGATTTACATAGCTATTAATATGAATTTATAATTATTATAATAGCTATGTAAATAATCTATAATAGACCATTCAATTGTCGAACATCCCACTAATATTTATTATTGTATACTGTTATATATTGTCCACAGAATATTAGGTAGATTAGGCTGATTCTTAATCTCTTCAAAAATAAACATCTTGTGAAAAACACTGGCCCATATTAAAGGAAGACTTCTGATCTAAAAATACTCATACAAATATATATTAACTACATTCAGAATAGCTACAAAAATTACATCTAATTACAGTTGATATAAATTAACTTGCACAAATTATTTCTAACACAGTAACAAGTAAGACATTTTGGAATGTAATTATTTCTGGATGGCAGTCTTTGCATTATTTTCATTTTCTTTATCTTTCAATTTTTACTTTATAGATAGCATTACTTCACTCTTATTGAGTTCCAACTATTTCACATACAATTGAACTATGAGGGCAACAGTTTCTTTCCTTCTTTTATGAAACTAGATAGAAAGGGATGTAAGCTCTGCCCATGTAGCAACTAATGTACGATTCTCACCGAACGGGCCGGGACGGAGCGCATTCTATTACATGCAAAGGAATTTGAACCGTCTATACAGCAGATGCAATTTATATTTGATTACAATCCCACCCGGTCGGTAGCTGCCGCCTCGCAGTGGATGCACGATGCATTCAAATATGAAATGTAAACTGTTTATCGGATTCAAATTCCTTTGCATGTAATAGAATGCGCTCCGGCCCGGCCCTAACCTCTATCTTATAATCAAATTTTCAACTCAACTCATTGCCCTCGTACAGACTTTCGCAGACTTCGAGAAGTCTCAACACAGGGCTTATATTGTAAGGGAACAATGACCTAGAAACCAGTCTACTGATCTGCAGTCGCAGCCGTATCAAGACCCTCATCGTGTCGTCCAAACCCCTACTTCCAGCCGAGTCTGTATGCTGACACGTCTCTATAAATTTCGGCCAGTTACGTCGAACGTATTTCAGGAACCTGAGCAAGTATAGAAGGAAACAAGTTTCATTGCTGACTAAATAGTCCAGCAATACATCACTATCGTGAGATACCACTTTTAAGAACTCTATAAAAGACGCTATCGGGTTTAACATTGGTATTAAATCAGGATACATCGAATTCCTATAGACAATCCCGACTGTTATGTCTAATGTGCACACCATGGACTCAATGAGGTAGTCGTCCTGTTCACTAAATAAGTGTATCAGCATTTTAGTGAACGGAGTCTCTGGATGGAATTCCATAGTGTTCCTAATGAAGGCATCCAGTTTTTTCAAGACGTCTCGTATAGACCTTACGACTATTTGCATGTCTTGTATGGCGTTATAATCGGAAGAGTCTATGGAACTGTCAGAAGAGTCGCATCGCATTTCTTTCACAGTTACTGCTATGGACTTTAGAACTAACAGGGACATTCTTTGTAGCATAGTTTTGTCTACTTCGCTCGATTGACCAGAGTCATCGTCTTCTCCATAACTTTGATCTACCAGCTGGATGGATGCTGAAAGCGGAGCAACCATGGGACCTAGAGTATAGTCCTGAAGAACAGTGCATTCATTCCCTAAGAATCCGAAACTGCTCCTACTGTTTCTGACCCGAACATCATTGAGTAACCTGAAGTCTTTCACAAACCTGACAATAGAGTGAGCCAAACAGCAGATCTCTTCAGGCAGGATATCTTGCAAAGCAAGAGTGGAGCCGTAGCATAGGACTTCATTGAACAAACTTAATAAATGCGTGTAAACCATGCTAGGAAGGACCGTATTCCTTAATAAATCTACAAAACCCATCAGATCAGCATAATATGGCTTAGTGTCTATCACTGAGAGATTGGCTTTTACACTAATGATATTCTCCCATAATGAGAAGAAGGTAAGTATGCAATTTTCAGCATTCACTAAATTCAGGTACCTGAGTAATAGAAGCTTCATGTTCTTAACTAGAACCGGCCAGTGCTGTTCCAAGGTTTTTATCGTCAAGCATTTGATGTGTGAAGTATCAAATGACTCGGAATCTGTTAGTATGACTGTTACACAACCATTTTCATTGACCCGTTCCATTCTTGAAGCTGGAGGTTCGGGGGATTCTGCCTGCTCTATTCCACTGACTTGCTGATCCGTGGAGAACTTCAGCACTGGTTCATGAAGCTTAAACGTTGTTGGTTTCTCAGCAGACTTCTCGCCTGAGGATGTTGATGGTGCACTATGTGTTTGAAGATTCGAAAACTCATTATGCAAATTGTCGCCATGGGAACTAGATGGCATCTGACTTGCACTGCTGTAACCCACACTACTCCGGAACGGGTTGTCTTCCTGAACATGCATGTTACCTACAGAATTGATGTAATTGCTATCCTCTAAAGGATGCTGTTCCACATCTTTCCATTCAACTATCCTTTTAATAATATCAAGACTAAAGTTTATCTTTTGTACTGTTATTCTATTTATTCTATCAAAAAGGTAGATGTTCTCTGCGATTTGCTGTAACCAGTTCTCGTCAACCGTGTCTTTAGCGACTATGAGGAAACTAGCTAAGACTCTACTAGCAACAAATGTGATAAATTTGCTCTTGTGATCCGCAAGTTCAACAACTTCCGTGATCCAATCATGCCTGTTCCTGACGAGCATGTCGCAGGCCTGCATTAACTTAGAACATATAGTACCCGTGTTGTTCTGTTTTAAATATATGTCAAACATGAGTTGCATTGTGGATAAATAAGTCAATGAGCATGTTAGTGGCCATGACACGATGTTTAAACGCCTATCAAACATTTGAGAGACTTTATGCTCTTCTACCGTGCATAGACACTGACCTACTAGGTTTTCTTGAAGTATTCTAAGCTCTGCAAGCAGTTTATCATCAGCCACCGTCCATTGCTGTGTGTTTGAGCAGGAAGGTATTATCTCCTCGCTAGGTAGCTGTAGGATGATGGAGCAGTCCACAGCGTCCTCACTGACGGTCCCACTGTCGGGAGACTCACCGTTGCGCGGGAAATCGCCTGAAGTTTCCGCTGGAGTGGTTTCCGAGTCGAAGATGTCCGTGATCTCCTCAGCGGACCTGTCGCTGCCATCGTCGATGTCGGGCGCGTCTATACGCTGCTTCTTCTTGACGGGTTGATCGGAAGCCATACCTTCATTTGATTGCGTTTCGCAATCCAAGTGCCCTCGCAAAACCATGAACCCAATATCGTTGAGCCTGGCTCTATCAATCACGTCCGCAATACAGATTTATATTCGGACTGCACCGATCGCCAGACTGGAAACAAAAAGACGAAAATGAATGCGTGACCTTTCAAAGTAGCTACTCAATTACGCGGACCACAAAGCCATCGCATATTTCATGTTAAATGGACGCTAGATAAAAACTTTCTCATAGAAAACAATGGATTGTGGTCTAAACTATTGCATCTATATAAAATACCACATGAAATTGTGATATAAATCGGAAATTCTATGAACTTTCCAAAATATTTTGATGGCACACATACCATTGACAGGCGAGTGAGGTTGTTGTAGTGGATAATTCTGTCGGTGGAATCCATAAATTGTTTTATATCATTCACTGTAATCCAATAATGCACAATAACACCAACATTTATGTGATTTTTCTTAGGAAAATACTATTTGCTGCACCAAAAACTACGTTCAACAGAACATCGACTCCATTACGTACAATATGACGCTCATTCAGTGGAGGTACTTTTTTGATTGGAATTTATTTCTGAATATATCAAAATGTATCCTTTTAGTACTACAGCCCAACAATAAAAATTTTTTTTAAATAAATATGCTACTTTAGTATTATTAAAAAAAAGATTTTCTTGAACCTAGGTAATTAGTAGTAAAGTGGGTATAGTGTTTCCGCAGCCACTTCCGGGAAGGACGTTGCCAGCACAATGCTCCCGAATTTAGCAATCTCGGTAGCGAACCGGTTGGAATGTTCGCTGGGACCAACTGGGACTGTAATAACTGTAAGATGTTGTAGCATCATTTGTAAGGAAATTGACGTCAAGTAAGAAAATGCATTCATAAATATATTATCTAATACACTGATTGCTCCAGACCCCCTAGCACACTAAGTTTTATGTCGGACATAAAGCATTTGTCCCTCTTGCACTCGCATATTGGCCAGAATGGGACGAATGCTTTATGTCTGACATAAAACTTAGTGTGCTAGGGGGTCAGGGGGGCTAGTACGCTAAGTTTTATGACGGACATAAAGCATTCATCCCATTCTGGCAAATATGCGAGTGCAAGAGGGACAAATGCTTTACGTCGGACATAAAACTAGTGTGCTAGGGGGGCAGATTAGTTATTTTTAGGCATTTTTAGGCATTGTTCTTAGGGGTTATTTCGGTTCTAAATTCTGATTTGCCATACGATAAATAAAATTACATATTTATTCAATGTTTTCAAAACAATCACAGAAATACAAAGAAATAAGTACGTAAAACCTCTAAGACCTTCTTACAAACTTTTCATAAAACTTTCTTCAAGTTGTTTATTTTGTTATAGTATTTATTTTTGTGATAAATATTTTTGCGTATATTGAACCGTATAGGTGTATTGTCTATGATTTAAGTCTATGGTTTCTACGTTCCGCATGACGCAGAGAACGATTTCTATTCAGGGCGATTTTGTATAGGACGAGGCTCGATCACCGTATTCAATTCAACCGCGTAAAATTTAGCAAGTTTGTCAAGGAACGTCAAACAAAATGGATTCGACCGAGCCCTCTGGCTACCCCCCAGTAAAATATCCGCTTCGGGGACTCTTTAACTAATTTATTAACCACAAAACGTATCGAAAAAAGCAGGTGAATATTATGTAGTTGAAGCTGAAGTGTTCATTGGAAGTGACAACAATGAGTCATCTCAGTGTTTTTGCATAACAATCGATAGAATGGATTTAGGTTAAGATCTCTGCTGTAGGATTCGGAACAATACAAAATTAAAACTGGAAATATAGCATTACAACGGGCTGTTATTTTCGTCTCACGCAAGTAATATGTTATTGTTTATTTATAGGTTCGATGCGGAAACGTATCGATATGTCATCGGTGTTCTAACTATAGTTTTTTTGTGAAAAAAATGATTTGGTATTTAGATTCAAATCTACGTTTGGATTGGGTTGCGAAAGAGTTGTAATATCGAGTGTCGCCGCAACCTTGTGATGAATGGATAGAAAGTAATTTGTCGCCTTTTGTGTTGTTAGACAATGGTGAAATTCACCTTTAACTTCCTGCTATAAAGGCTGTTATGGGCGTTTTAGTTTTTTGCACCTACACTGTGATTTTTTATTCAGTTTCGCCTCTTTATTATAAATACTGACTTTCCTTGATGAAGGCCTGTGTGCGACCTAAACAGAAGCTATCCATATTTAGGCAGGCTGGTGACTAAGGACTTTTAAACACCTTCACTCATTTATTTATTTTCATCTCTTATCTTTGAAAGCTGGTAGTTACTTCGTGGTTGTGGTTTGATTACGAAACTCGTGTTGACAGAATGCAGCTGTAAATTACTATGTAAATATTATTATCTGATAATAAATCTTGACTCAAATGAGGTAATTACCATGAAAGGTGTTGATTTTGAAATCCTTAAATTGGCTTGTTTTGGTAAAACCAGTTTGATTTCACTTAGCATTTTAAATGTTGATAGGATTTCGTTTACGATAGATTATGAAAAGAAATATGCAAATTTACAAACTCACTGCTAAATGAATATTTGTAAATGGTATATGTAGATATGTAAATCTGATGTTTACAGACATGCAGTAATGCTTGAATAAAAGTCAGGATCATTTATTTTTAAAACATATCCCAATAGTATCCTGTTCAGATGCACAGATATCTATTGAATATGAATGGGTTAAAATCAGGGATTAATGCTGGTATTTCCTCAAATTGGCATATTTTTTTGGTATTTAAATATTGTCTTTAGGTAATGACACGGAAATATTAGATAAATATAGTTTATAATTGCTGTGGAGGATAAAGTTTTAAAATAGATGTATTTTGGGTGGAATGAAATAATGCTCAGTGTTCAAATGAGTAATGGGCTATCTATAATAGTTTACCAAAAAAGTTACTTGCGTTTTTTATCACTAACATCTTTTTCAGGTACATGCAACCATGGATCAAACAAACACACACAATAAACTGCCTTAACTTTACGGTAGATTTTTTACATATTAGTGTTAGTGTACGGACATGCAAGTGCTAGTGTGAGTTAGCAGGATGTCGGACGACGAGGACTCCTCGCCGGACTGGGCTCTGGTGCCCTCCAATAATGTGCCAAGTGAGTACTTTTACAATAATTTTGAAATTTATATCTGTGGTAGTTTCTTTTCAGTGTTATGTACCAAGATTGCAACACTTATGTGATCACAAGTAGACCGTTTGTCAAAGCAGTTTTTCCATAGTCAATAAGGAACCCTTATATATATATTTATAACCACCTTCCAGAGCAAATAAAGATGTTAGAGGGAAACGCCTTTAAACGCAATTTGACAAATTGGCTTTTAGAGCGGTGTTTTTACAGTGTAAAGGCGTATCTCGACCATAAATAATTATAATTGACGGTATTTAGTTTTATAATTTTATTTTTAAATAATTAATTTTTTGTGCCTCTTTGACAATTATTATGATTATGCCTATATTATTTAAATTTGACATTGTATTTATTTTAACTTTTATAAGAATTTAATTGACATCTTCATATTTGCACACTTGCATGCGAGCTAGATACATATGACCATGAAATACCTATTTCACATCCTTGTACTGTATCTACGCAAATAAATAATTTCAATTTGTTTCGCCATCTCCATCTGTCCCTCTGCGGCTTAGCTCATAGAGCCTTAGTAATAGATAGCTGTTATTTGGTATGTACGGTATTCAAATTAATGAAGCAGACAAAGTGGTGAAATATTTTCCAGTACCTCTCCCACATGTAAAGTGGGAATGAATTATTTTTCTTGTCACTTTCTGCTTTTTGCTTCATGCGGCTTTTTGCGGTTATTTAACGTCAGGATCAGATCAGACTTGATAAGTTTTGTAGTTTCCTTGACTATGATCAACTTGGTGTTATGGAATTGTTATAGACAAAATCAAATACACTGATAATTTAGATTTGATTATGCTATGTCGTCGCGTCTTTCGACCGATATTATGATGATGATGACGATGACGATGATGATAATGATGATGCTAATACATACATTCACGCACTTGGTCCCAGAAGGGGTGCGCAAAGTTTCAGTGCCAATTCAAGTAATTTTGGGTGTAAATGTAAACACATAATATCAGACAAAAGATGTCCACTGCTGGACATAGGCCTCCCCCAAAGAGTGCCTCAATGACCGACCCGGCGCCGCCGCATCCAGCGGACTCCCGCGCACTTTTCCAGGTCATTAGACTTGGACGCGGCAAACAAAGACAACCATTTTAATCTACTTCTAAATTGCTTTGCATTATCATTGACCAGGTCCCATGCACATAACCATAGAAAAAAATCCATCATATTTACACCAGAGTACCTATATCTGGTTTCCTTTTTCCAGTCATATTTTTACCTCGCACATAAATAGACAAATACATAATTAACATGTATTACAACACTAAGCTTTGTCCTGTTGGGTGATTCACCAATTAAATTGATATGTGTGCTTTAATTGGCTGTTTATTGATTCAGACTTCCTAATGTAATGTGGTAAATTAACCAATGAATGTTATGGCTGTTGTGTTACAGTTTTTGATAAATATCATCATAACAGACAGTCAATCAGACTCTGGGTGATTACATAGGTGTTCCATTGGTATGAAACACTAAAACCTAGTATGTATCAGGTGGTCAAAATTATCAATACGCATCTTTATTATAATAAGGCAAAAAGAGATTCACGCTGGCCTAATATTGTCAGTTTGAATCTTAATTCTTATCAATAAAACTGAACCATGTGTCAACAGCAGGGGCCATGGATTTGTATGTTAACCTTAACTTATTTCCTTTTTAAATATACATTTAAGTATTCACTAATATTGCTTGTACTGGTTCACTCACTGCTATAAAATAACAGTGCGTTATCATTGCCCCATTTACATCTAAAACATGTTTAGTTAGAAATTATTATATATTTTTACACCTGATTGACCGCGATCAGACCTAAGTCTAAGGAAAAAGGTTAAAAGTCGTATACATATTTTTAGACTAGTCCTGTATGGCTGTTTAGGCATTGTTCCTTTATGGACGGGGATATCCTTTACAGACTGAGATCCCAGTTCTGTTTCCTGTCTATTGTTTAAATATGGCACCTGCTGATCGCAGGATGGGTTTGGGGATAGGTTTGAATATTCATCGCATAGGCTAAGATCTGTTTTTGAGATATAGATGCAAGTCATTTTTTTTAACGCATCATGATTCTCTATGCTCTAGGTCTCTCTAAAAATTGCATCGGTATCAGTGTCAGTTTTGCATTTTCTCTGGCAAGAGGAATTCTACGTTAGGCGGTTTAAATACTGTCTTGTGATACGCTGCGCCGTATAGTTCACGTCAACGAGTTTTTTTTCTTATTACAACGGCGTAAGGCGCAGAAGTTTTAACATATCTTTGGAGCGCTCTCACATGCGTCGTCATTTGTTCGAAATGGACAAATAGGGTTGTGGACTCTAATTTTATTAAAACTCCAAAAGAAAAAAGACGAAAGAAGACTTAAATGATCTACCGAGCGACATAAACCAAAATTGTATAATGTTTGCGGATGATACTACGTTATTAAATCTAATAATATCGATACTTATAATGATGAAATAAATAATGCGCTCTCAAAAGTAATAGACTGGTTAAATAATAATAAGTTAAATATTAATGTCAACAAAACCCATTTGATGCAATTCTGAACCTACGAATGTCGAACATGTAAGTTAAATATACACCATGAAAATGAGCAAGTGAAAGAAGTAGAAATGACCAAATTTTTAGGAATTTATATAGACCATATTTGTAGTTGGAAAGCTCACATATCTGGAATTTGTTCTAAACTCCATACATTTGTATTTGCATTAAGAAGATTGTAGATGTGAAAAAGGTATTATTGGCATAAAAGAAGTGCATAAGAGCTGTGTGTAACACCCACTATCTGGCCCATTGTAAACCTCTGTTCCAAGCTACGGGGGTTTTACCTTTACCATGCATGTACATTAAGCAGATTGCGCTATTTGTAAAACGACATCCAGAATACACTTTGCATTGCTAAATACACTCAATTCTTTAGTAGATCAACTAAGATATAGGGATAAATTATACTTGCCTCGATCTAAAACGCATATTTTTAGTAATCATTCGTATTGTATGGCAATTAAAACTTTCAATAATTTACCGACGCATATTAAGGAATGCCCTCAAAATCAATTTCGCAAAGTCATAACAAATTGGCTTCTTGAAAAATGCTACTACTCCATTCAGGACTTTTTAAATGAATGCCATAATAATGATTTCCCTGATTTTGACACACAATCTGCTATGTAATTATAATAATCTGACATTTAAAATAATATTGTGACATTATGTTAAATATTTTCTAATTTTTGTATACTAACAAACTGTTAAGTACATTGCATGCCTATTGTAGGTCGAACATTAGAACTCCAATTGTTATTAAGATCTTGTATACTGTTCTTGCAATAAAAATATCTTTATCTTTAAAGAAGGCAACAACATCGATGACTGCATTTATTACTGGCAAATGACAAAAAAAAACGAGAAGTCCCGTTAGGTCAAAGCTGACCTTGAAAATGGACTCAAAAGTTCAGTAAAAAAACAATCATGTTCTGACGTAAGTGGATTAATTTTTTCTGTCTTCCAGTCCTGGGCATCAAGCGTCTCAAACAGATCGAGACGATATTCCTCGCGCGGCGGCTCCAGAACCACGCGGGGCTCAGCGTGGAGACACTCCTCGACGTGTTGCTGGTGTTGTACGACGAGTGCTGCAGCAGCAGTCTGCGACGTGAGAAGGCCGTCGCCGACTTCATACAATACGGTAAGATTACTCTTCCAATAGTCGGAAGACAATGCAGCATTGCTATTGAGACTAGAGAGGATTTTTCAAAAGTAATCTAAATTACTAAGCTACGGTAGCCTAGCGGTTCAAGCATGCGGCCGTAAAACGGCGGTCGTGGGTTCAAATCCCGGCTCGTACCAATGAGTTTTTCGAAACTTATGTACGGAATATCATTTGATATTTACCTGTTAGCTTTTCGGTGAAGGAAGAACATCGTGAGGAAACCTGCATACATCCACGAAAAAATTCAAAAGTGTATGTGAAGTCCCTAACCCGCACTGGGCCAGCGTGGGGACTACTGCCCGTTCCCTCTCATCCATGAGAGGAGGCATGTGCCCAGCAGTGGGACGTATATATAGGCTGATTTATTATGTTATTTTATTGTTTATTAATCTAAATTAGAGTCGGCGCACATTGAGTCAGTAGTGGCCGCCACTAGAGTTATTTTATACATTTTGTATAGCCCGTGAACTGTTCAAGGAAACCAAAATTCTCACCCTCCCAAGCTTGTATGTCCTTGAAGTAGCCAAGTGTGTGAACCTTGGACAGTTCCCGACGCTCGATGACTCACACAATTATAACACCCACCCGCCACACGTCTCGCAAAGGCCAAAAAATGTCTCCACTCGATAGGACCCAAGGTATACAAGTTGCCCCAAGATGTCAAAAGCGCGCCGAGTATGAGGTGTTTTCTTAATAGACTTAAAATTAAACTAGCATCCGACGCATGTCTCTCCATAAATGAATTTATGAATTAAATAGCAATGTACACTGACAGCCAAACAACTTTTCAACTGGCTCGCTACCCAAACAACTGATAATATAAGGCAGTATAAAATATCTTCCTTCCGGAAACGTTGACAAATAAAATAAATACATACATACATACATTCACGCCTTTATTCCCAAAAGGGGTAGGCAGAGCACATGAACCGTATGTTCCAGCGCCACTTTTAGCATAAATGTGGGTATAAAATATCGACAAAATGTGATATTGCAGTGATAGGTTGCTAGCCTATCGCCCACAACACACTTCAACCCTGGTCCCTTAGTCGACTTTTACGACACCACGGGAAGAAAGGGGTGGTGAAATTCTAACCCGACACCACACGGGTTAAAATAAAATAAAAAATGTACTAATCATAATTAAAGCGTATTGTAAACTAAGACATACTTGTTATAATATTACGACTATGTACCAAAGTTATTTAAAGATTCTGACAAAAATTGACATATAGTTTCGCATGTCAAGTTGTTGTTTGTGTGTATGTTTTATCAAGGAATAAATGAAATGAAATGAAATAGCATCGGTCACACCGGGCGTTTTCTGGCCGTGTCCGAACCACAAGCTGCGGCCACTCTAAAATAAACCATTAGTTGACTAAAGTCAGGTTTAGACAAAGCCAGTGCTGGCTTGTTATCTACACTAATCTACACTTTTGTGTGTTTGAATTGAATAGGCTCCGAAACTACTGAACCGATTTGAATAATTCTTTTACCATTAGAAGCCGACATTATCCCTGATGAACATAGGCTACTTTTTACCGCGGGAAAACGCTTCATTCCTACGGGGAAACGGGTAATCCGTGCGAAGCCGGGCCGGGCAGCTAGTTGTATGTAAAGCACTGGCTGCCAGCACTGGCGGGAATAGAGCGCCGGCCTATTTTTCGAGCCAGTGAGTCAGTGCTGGCTTCGTCTAAACCTGGCTTAAAGACAGTAGAAAAAACGTGTTGTTCTCAAATGTCTTCTTGAACAAACCCTAAACTTGGCAAACATTAAAAAAATCGGGAACAATCCACAAAAAAAATCAAAATTAGACCAAAAAAATGTGTGCATTTAAAGATACACTGTCAAGTTTAGAGTGTTTAGCGAATGATATTGGTAATTTTTCATATCAAATTCCCATATCCCCTCGTATTCCCATTTATATTTTGTATCGTATTTGTTGAAACGTAAAGTTCAATTTTGTCTGTCTACAGTGAAGCCAGTGGCGACGGCGCTGAAGCGCCTAAGGCTGTCGCGCGATGACTTCGAACTCGTGAAGGTGATAGGGCGAGGCGCATTCGGGGAGGTGTGCGTAGTGAGGGCTTCTTTCATGCAGGTAAGTTGTTTGCGAATTTGGCGTGTATGATGCCCAGAACATGAATTGGGAACCACTTCGATATACTAATAACGATGATGTTTGAATGTGAAATTTTCAAGCAACGGTATGTCGAGTCTAAAAATATGTATACATTTTGGAGCTTGTGTCTAAGGAATAGGAATCAAAATTGTATACATATTTTTAGAGCCGAGCGCACAGTAATGTGTATGAATATCTGACAGCCGTGCTAATACCTAACACGACTCTATTTTTGAAACCGTAAGATGGCATGCCGTGCATGTTCCGAACCTTGATGTTTCATTTTATTGCAGGTGATTGTATCGCTGCAAATATCAATATAGCGCAAGTATTTGTTTAAAAAAATATGTGTGTTATTCCTGGATGAGACTAGAACCAGGATAAATGGCATACCCGAAGAGAGGCTTATATACCATTTATTTCAGGCATCTAAGGCCCATAGCAACAAATACCTTGAAGGGAGTGCCGGCACAAAAATCACAAAAAGTGCACAGCGCCACTAAAGAAGTTTACAGTACATATGGTGCTACTTTCCCGCACTAGTGCGGAAAAATGCACTTTCCGTGCATATGTCAAAACTTTAAAGAGCCATATGTACAGTAAAACGTTGTACGATACACGTGCGAATAGGTAATTCGCAACTCGTGTCGAATCAAAAAACTCCCTTCGGTCGTGTTTTAATTTATTACCACTCGTTGCGAATTTCCTATTTTCGGCACTTGTATCGTAAATAACTATTTCACTTCAAAAACATAACTAATATTCAGCCTACCAAACAGCGTAGCTCCGTTTCCTCGTCAACTCCGGCTAAGCTCAAGAAACTTCTGCCCAGCAGTGGGCGATAACAGGCAGTTTAACATGTCTACCTTAACACGGTTTGATATTTGAATGTATTCCGCAGGGCTCGGACGCAGGAGCTAACACGGTACCCGGCGGCACTGTCTCAACTACTACTGGGGAGCGCGTCTACGCCATGAAGATACTCAACAAATGGGAGATGCTCAAAGTAAGTAATACATTATATTTGATTTACGCTCGCAGTTGTGCATATTGAATGGACTGGCGGAAGACCAGCGCTGGCTGTCAAGATACTGAACTGGGACAGTTTCGTGACAAAAGCCTGTACCGTTTTATTATCTTTACAGCACATATGGTGCTACTTTCCCGCACGAATGCGGAAAAGAGCACTTTTCGTGCATATGTCGAAACTTTAAAGAGCCATATGTACAGTAAAACTTTGAACGATACACGTGCGAATAGGTTTTATCACCACTCGTTGCGAATTTCTTATTTTCGGCACTTGTATTTTAAATAACTATTTCACTTCTCATGCTCAAAAAGTGCGTCTTTATGCTGTGTGTAGGCGACATAAAGTCGCTTTTTATGCTCTAGTGCCTAAAGTAAAATCTTCGTCGAAGACCAAGGCAATCGGTCCAACAGCCACACGAGCAACGTATTAGTATGGATGTTTCGTTAGTATTCTAAGACCAAGGCAAGGATAACAACAGCCAAAGTACACAATAAAACTTCTTGAAATAAACTTATAGTTTTCATTTCCTCGCAATCGAAGTGAAAAGTAAGAGTATACAATTCATCCATAAAACCCATTTTACACTCGATTTTATATCCATAAAGGTCTCGCGTAAAACGGTGCGTTTTATGCACTTGTTGTAAAATCTACTATTTTATATGAACTGGCAGCTATACCAATCCAATGATATCGAAAGTAAAGATACGTTTGTCCGAACAAAATTCGCTTGACATACTGTGACACACTGATAGTTGAAGACTAAGGCACGGTGGCCCGCAATTGCCCGTGGCGGGCCACCGCATTGGACGAATTACTCGTGGGCGTTGGGCCTATCTTTACGAAGTAATATATATATATCTATGTACCAATCACATTGGTGGGTGATATGAGATCAAAATCCCCAATAAAGACATATTTGTTCACCAACTCTTATTTTTTTTGGTTATGGACACTTACACTACTTCCAAAGTTCCTTTAGAACAAGCACTACCTATTACTAGGAGATGACACAATTAGCTGCCTTTTCAACCTAATCCAGTCTATTGCCACTTGATTTTGCTAAGACTGACAGCTTTGTCAGTAACATTTGCTGTCATGTTAAATTTTATTGATGTTTCATACGCACTTCTTACAATACAACACTTTATTTCACACCTCAAAAAATAACACAGTACAGTACATAAAGCTAAAAAGTAAAGGTAAACAATAGGCGGTACTATCACTAAATATCTGTTCCAGACAACCTTTGGGTAGCGGAGATAAAGCGACATATTAGTCTTCTTGCATTAACGCCTCATTTATTTTAGAAAACCTTTATGTAACGATTTTCATCGCTTTCTTAAAACTACTGCCTACGCCAGATTTCGGGATTAGGTTCCAAAGCGGACCCTAGGCTCGTTTAGCACATTGATGGCTAAGAATCGCTACGCGCTCGTAGCTGATCGTTAGGGCACTACTGGGAAAAAAAACGAGGCGAATGATGATTGTGTAACCATGACTTTATATTCGTGTAATCATAAATTTATATTTGTGTAACCATAACTTTATATTTGTGTAACCATACATTTATATTTGTGTAACCATAACTTTATATTTGTGTAACCATAACTTTATTTTATTTAATCGCTGTTGTCTGGTCCACAGCGGGCGGAGACGGCATGTTTTCAAGAGGAGCGCGACGTGCTTGTGTACGGCGATAGGCGGTGGATCACCAACCTGCACTATGCCTTCCAGGATGAACACAATTTGGTGAGTGTACAAACCACAGACTTGAACTAGAAAGGTAAGCACAATGTCATCGCCCATATTTGGAGTAGCCCAATTGGGGAAATACCTAACAGAAGACAAGCCATAATACCGTCACTACTTGCCTGCAGTTTCTAGCTGACAATACAGAGAATCCTCAAATCAAAAATTGGTCGGCACCATTAGGCGGGCCGTATGGTTGTCGTATGCCACTGTCGCAGCATTTAACCCTTAATTTTGCAAATAGAGGTCCATAGTTCAAGTCTCAGTGATGCTAAATAGTCCAAACGATCCTAGTTAAAAAAATATGGACAGAGATAATGTTCATTCAGGCGAAAACTGTCAAATTAAGGGTAAAAAAAAGGCTTATGACGTTGAGAAGTGGTCTATACAATGGCACGATCGTGAACTTATGAATACAACGTCGTACTCGCTCTATTGACTGAGATCTCCGATACTTTCAGCTCGGCTGGTTACCGATCCGTCGGCGCAGAGACGTGCACATCCTCTCCTTGCTTTTTAACGCACTCTTCAATCCTGCTTCTCCACATTATTTGTCTGAACGATTTAATTATATGGCTGCTGGCAGTAATCACCGCTTGCGGTCTAACGCTAACCTTACCCTTGCATTAATAAGTCTAATAAGACGCGCGCTTATTCTAAGTCTTTCACAGTGCGCGCTGTGAAGTTGTGGAATGGCTTGCCATTGTCCTTTAGACAGTCCCAGTTTGTGGCATCACTCAAAGAAAAGTTGAAAAAGTTGTAGCCCTCCAACGACTTGTGATTTAATAGGATACTGTTTGTATATTGTGTAAATATGTTTATTATAAGCTACGGTAGCCCAGTGGTTTAGGCATGCGGCTGTCAAACGGCGGTCGTGGGTTCGAATCCCGGCTCGTACCAATGAGTTTTTCGGAACTTATGTACGGAATATGATTTCATATTTACCGTTAGCTTTTCGGTGAAGGAAAAACATCGTGAGGAAACCTGCATACATCTGCGAAGCAATTCAAAGGTGTATGTGAAGTCCCCAATCCGCACTGGACCAGCGTGGGGACTACTGCCCGTTCCCTCTCATACATGAGAGGAGGCCTGTGCCCAGCAGTGGGACGTATATAGGCTGATGATGTGATGTGATGATGTGATGTTTATTATCTCTATTTTAGGGGTTTGTTAGTTCTTTCACACAAAATCAATCGCATCTATCTTATAGTAATGAACAATCTTTTCATATTTTGCTAATCATCAATGTCAATGTCATAACTGTCATTCATGACATTTGGTAAACTCTATGGCTAAAGCGGCTAGCCGCGTTCAGATTAACATTAAGAAAATAGTTGTTACGATTTCCTTTACAAGTATATATAAATATATATATCCGTCTGTACACGTGTTAGTTTGTCTATCTTTTTGTTCCTGATCTCAACTCAATTGCTCAAAAATTAACTGGAAGAGATCCCCTACAGGGATGAGTTCGCCTTTGTACCGATTAAACTTTTTTTGTCTTTATTTTTACCTGTGTCTTGTGTGCAATAAAGTATTCACATACATACATACTTTCCTTAGCGCGAGAGAGCCCATTCAAAAGTGGTATTGCTTTAGAGGTGTGAATAATCTTGTATGTTTGTTCTCATCCTGCAGTACCTGGTGATGGACTACTACTGTGGCGGTGACCTGCTGACCCTGCTCTCCAAGTTCGAGGACCGGCTGCCCGAGGATATGGCGCGGTTCTACATCGCGGAGATGGTGCTGGCGGTGCAGAGCGTGCACGAGCTGAGATATGTGCACAGGTCAGTAACTTGTGTAACTATATCATGGTCATTTATTTAGTAAATGCGATAGCCACGTCTTAACAAGGCTGGGACCTTGTTGAGTCTCTCAAGTTGTCATATACCCACAACATATCTCGGCCAAGTTCGAGTCGGACTCGCGCACCGAGGGTTCCGTACAAACCTGTAGGCATTAAAGGTATTATATTAGACCTATTTGATATGAATTTCAATTTAATACCTCTACTCGTTCATGAGGAAAGGGGTAACTTTAAAATTATTTAAATATTTGTATTATATGATGTAAAAAAAAAACCTTCATCTGTGTTTTCGTAATTTTTCCTTTATCTGTGCTATAACACGTTGTTTCGTACCAAATTTCAAGATTCTGAGTTCACGGGAAGTACCCTGTAGGTTTCGATTCCCTTGCGAGTTTCGAAAATTTGCGGCATAAACGGCTGTACCTTTTGATTGCGTTGGCTTAGAGTCTTAGACGTTTCGTTTTTTCACAGCTCCAAGGGACAGTAGACCTGAGTATAAATTTTAGCTTCATACCTCCACGCGTTCTTGAGACAAAGGGTCTTGACAGACGGACGGACGGAGAACAAAGTGATCCTATAAGGGTTACGTTTTTTCCTTTTGAGGTACGGAATCCTAAAAACTAGGACGAAAGACCAAGATTAGACCGGGGGCAGGTACAGTATCTAATTAAATATTTTGTGGACAAAAGACCTAGTCCGCAAAATATTTATAGTTTGCTTAGTTTCGAAGCAAAGCTTATACTATGGGTAATAGACGACGATATATATACTCAGCAGTAAGCCATATGTGCTTCAATATGTTTTAACTAAAAACTAAAAATTTCCTATTACAGAGACATCAAGCCAGACAACGTGTTGCTGGACGCGAGTGGGCACATCCGGTTGGCTGATTTCGGCTCGTGCCTGAGACTGGGGGACGATGGGAAGGTACTGTTAAATTATTAAATGACTAGTTTCGCGCGCGACTCCGCCCGCGTCATTTAAAGAACGCATGGCCTATGGCCATCCAGAAAGTCGATTCTATTTGTTTCCAGAGTTTTGGAGGCCACCAAAAAACACACAAAGACTTGTTCTCTGTATAATATTAGCTACCATGGGGCCCCAGCCGCGTATTTCAGAGTGCATAGAACACAGGCGGAGAGCCCTGGTGGATAAAATATAGTCTACTAGCTTCCGCCCGCGAAGTCGTCTGCGTGGACCTGGGATAAAACTATCATATATTTGAATCCAGGCTATAAACTATCTTCGTGCAAATTTTCATCCAAATCGGTTAAGCCGTTAAAGCGTGATTGAGTAACGAACATCGAAACATCTAAGCATCCAAACTCGCATTTATAATTTTAGTAGGATTAACACTGGTGTTGATAGAGCTGTTTTGATAATCAATTTACTCTGTTTTTAAATTTCAGGTGCAAAGCAACGTCGCTGTAGGAACTCCTGATTACATATCTCCAGAAATTCTTAGGGTGAGCTTACCATGAATTCTTGAGCTTAATTTTAGTTTGTGATTATCGACAGTTATTTACATTATGCCATGCTTTCTTTTTTCGCAGTTTTATCTGTAACGTTTACAAATAAAGGCATTATTCATTAAAGTACATCAAACCTGTTTCAAATGAATTTGCATTTCATTTGTCGGTTAGTTTGATGTCATCATGATAAAGGGACTAAACACATGTTGGTTAACTGAGGTTTGCTAAGTTTTATGAATGATAAGGTTAAAAATTACGTTTTTTTCTAGGCTATGGAGGATGGACAAGGGCGCTACGGTCCCGAATGTGATTGGTGGTCATTAGGTGAGGGTAGAAGCCAGCTTATTGTTTTCATATGTTATTTGCAAGTTACTGAGACCCTGGGTAGGGTACATTCAACTAGAAACTTTATGTACTATTTTCGCAACCGGAAGACGGATATTTCCGAGCACATTTGAGAAAAACATTACAGACAACTAAATGATATGATACAGAGAGAAATAATATTCTGGATAAATAAACCATCTTTGTCTGTAGGCCCCAACAGGATTCTAACCTGCGATCCCTCTATTGCCGGTAAAGTGCTTTAACCACTAAGCTACGAGGAAAGTGAATGAAATGGCGTATCTTTCAACTATGTTGCCGCTACGAATAGCGTCCTCTCTGTATTCTCTTCAAAGGCTTTCAAGAGACAGCCTCATTAAAAAAAAAAAATTTTTAGAGCGATCGACGATCGTACATAAATTTGTTCTGTTTGATATAAACCCTTCAAGAACTACTAATGCTTTACTAAAACTATACTTTCCATGCCTGAGAAAATCAATCTTTAAACAACTTCTGTAGCCTAGTTGCTAGTGACTCTGCCTACGAAGCCGGAGGTCCCGGGTTCGAATCCCGGTAAGGGCATTTATTTGTGTGATGAGCATGAATATTTGTTCCTGAGTCACGGATGTTTTCCATGTATTTAAGTATTTATTTATCTATATAAGTATGTATATCGTCGTCTAGTACCCATAGCTTCGCTTAGTTTGGGACTAGGTTGATTGTGTAAGAAAGTCGCCAAATATTTATTATTATTATGTATGTCTTTCCCGTTCACGGGACAATGATGTCCCGGACCTTTGGGAGGCGTGCGAGGAGCTAGGTACCTACAAAGTACCAACTGAGCCAACACGTAGAGGCCCTTTTGACAATTTAATGAAATGCAAGGAGTACACCGAGCGGATGCTGTCCCTGCCCGTGTCATGGGACGCACACAGAGACAGCACCCGCTGGGGTGTATAGGGACTATTGATGGTTGATGGAATCTAAATAAAACGGGTTATTGTGTTGAAATGATGGACTAGTGGCTGGGCTATTGGGTGAAACATCGGACGCCTGCCTAATAAAAACTGTTTCAATATTTATCTCTGGCAGACGGTGACTCGCTAACTGCTAGATGGGCCCCTATTAATGGCGACATTAAAAAATGGCCTAAGGGCAACACCGGTCAGAGAGCTGGGGGGGTAGAGAGGTGGCACTGGACTTTAAACATATAGCCAACTCGCCACTTAGGTATCCACATCTACCCTTGAGCAATAGCTCTTGCGACTCCACTCTGCGGCGGCGGAGGGCCTGTCCAACCAACCATCCGGTCGGCTCAGCCTGACCACAGGATACCCCCAGGAGCACTCAGGTACGTAGGGTCGCTACTCCCTAACAGCCCGCCACAAGCTGCCTTACGTTGACTGATTGCACCAGAAATCTGGTGCGCGATGGGGCCGTCACATCCCTACGTTAATTTATTATTATTATTATTAATACAAATTGTTATTATCCAGGTGTCTGCATGTACGAGATGCTATTCGGCGAGACGCCCTTCTACGCAGAATCTCTGGTGGAGACGTATGGCAAGATCATGAACCACGCGCGCTCCTTCCACTGCCCGCCGCCGCTAGAACATGCTAAACAGGTATAAGTTTCTGTCAAAAAAAAACAATTTTGTTACAAGCTTTTACTGCCGACTGTACTTTTCTGTATACCGTCACCAACTACTCATTGAGACGATTCTAACGAGCCCAAACTCAACGGGGTTACGTCGATTAAGTACTGAATTCCCATGGTCACCTGTCTCCATCATCAGATCAGCTCGATGGTACCACAATATTGAATTGTCATCCAAACTATACCAATACACAACATTTCAGCTCAATTCGATAGCAGAGAGTGACTGAAAAGTGGATTGCAAATTTTGACGGACCACTTACATACTTACTTACATATGTCCATATGAAGAGTTCAATAAAGCTTGTAAAAAAAAAGAATACCAGCTTATGCCCGCGACTTCGTCCGCGTGGAACTCCTTTATATCGCGCCCCCATATCTTTCGCTCCCCATTTCACCCCCTTAAGGGCGGATTTCCGGGATAAAAACTATCCTATGTCCTGCCCCCGGGAATCAAACAATCTTCCCACCAAATTTCATTACAATCGGTTGAGTGATTTAAGCGTGAAAGGGCAACAGACAGACGGAGACATTTTCGAGCATTCATTCTTCATGCATTTCCATAATATAATTAATATCTTTTCAGGTGTCAGACGAAGCGACAGACCTTATCCGAAAGTTAATATGTGCTGCGGACCAACGGTTGGGAAAGAACGGCTTGCAAGATTTCAAGGTACGAATTTGTTGTTACTTTTAGTAACCTTATGGCCACACTGGAACACAGTGTTACATACACTGGAACACAGTGTTACATACACTGGAACACAGTGTTACATACACTTGAACACAGTGTTACATACACTGGAACACAGCATACACTGGAACACAGTGTTACATACACTGGAACTCGGGTTCACTTCGCATGCTAGAATTGCTAAGGAAAAGAATGGAAGGGGTATAGTCTTGCAATTTGTTTGTCTAAGAAACATTTGGTGGCCATATTGTTTATAACTATATACACGAACTATAACTTATATTTATTTATTTATTTATTTATTTATAACTTTTCAATCTGCCAGGCTTGCGGTCGTGTATGTTAAATGAAATAAATTAATTTTATGGTGCAAGTAGGTCGTAATAGCACTTTTACAAGTCAAGATTCTACCAGCGTTTCTGAAAAAGAAAACCAGTGAGAAGAAACGCCGAAACAAACTCAACGGTCAGTCATTTTTTGCCAAAAGAAGCTTATTACAATGATTGTTCTTAACGGATTAAAATAAGTCAGACTGAATATGAATACAAAGAAAAACCATCATAATGCGTTGTTCTACAAAAACACATGTCCGAATAAGCTGAATAATGAAGCTATTTAGTGTTCTGGTTTGGGCCAGTTATTTGCATTTCTGTCAGTTAGATAGTCCTCAACCCTGTAATAAGCCTAATACGACATCAATGTTTTTTAGGGTTCCGTACCCAAAGGGTAAAAACGGGACCCTATTACTAAGACTTTCGCTGTCCGTCTGTCTGTCTGTCACCAGGCTGTAACTCAAGAACCGTGATAGCTAGACAGTTGAAATTATCACAGATATTTCTGTTGCCACTATAAGAACAAAATAAAATAAATATTTAAGGGGGCTCCCATACAACAAATTATATCAAATAATCAGCCGAGAAGGATTAAGATTGCAAAGTCATACTAAACTAAAAAATCCGACATCGCATCTACATTGTTATTTCTCTTGGAAAACAACTTCGTTCTCCTTTTGTGTTTGCTTGAACTTACCGATCATGGTATGTAGCAGCTTTCGCACATTACTTTTTATTGTTTTACCCATATTACGGCAATTATAAATGCAAAATAATTAGAGTTCACAAAATACTGATTACTCTAACCAAAGAATTTGACGTGCCTTTGACAGATTATAATGTTGCCACTTTAAAAAAAGTCCAGGTCACGCTTTCGTTCGCCAGACTTTAGTCTGTAATATAATGAAAGGTGTTGATATGTTTGTGTGTATACAGAACCACGGCTGGTTCGCCGGTCTGGAGTGGGAGGCGCTGCGAGAGATGCAGGCGCCATTCGTGCCCGACGTAGCCAGTCCCACCGACACCTCCAATTTCGACGTGGACGATACCGACATCAGGTACTTGATCCAACCATTATTATTATGGAGTTTGAGTTCTTGGACTCACTGTGCAAGGATGCTATACTTGAAACCATAATTCGATTTTTTTAAAAACCGGCCATGTGCGAGTCGGACTCGCATACCGAGGGTTCCGTACAAAAAATTACGGTTTTCGCAATTTTTCCTTTATCTGTGCTATAAGACGTTGCTTCGTACCAAATTCTGAGTTCTGACTTAACGGGAAGTACCCTGTAGGTTTTGATTCCCTTGCGAGTTTCGAAAATTTGCGGCATAAACGGCTGTATCTTTTGATTGCATGGGCTTAGAAGTTTGATTTTTTCACAGCTCCAAGGGACAGTAGTCCTGAGCATTTGGTATAAACTTAAGCTTGATACCTCCATGCTCCTGAGAAAAAGGGTCTCGACAGACGGATGGACGGACGGACAACAAAGTGATCCTATAAGGGTTCCGATTTTTTCCTTTTGAGGTACGGAACCCTAAAAAATAACCTTAAAATTGCCATTAAAAAGAAAAAAAAACCGACACTGGCAGATTTACACTCTTCGAAATGATGTACTTAGCTAGTTTTTAGCCACTTCCATCTTTTTTTGAGGTTATTTTTTGGAATCTAATTATGGTTTCAAGTTTAGGGTGTCTCGACCTTGATTCTCATACAATTTGTTACAAATGAATCTAGATTTTTCTGTATCTTCGCACATCTATTCACGAAACTCTAAAATACTGGCCTAGACGCTCACTTGATCGTCATAATAAGCAGTTCGCATAAGAAAGACGACGCAAATAAACGGTATCTTCACATCGTAAGGATGCATTCGCTCCCCACGCCTGGACTGGTGAGGGAATGGGGAAGGTGGAATAAAGTCGTGCCGTTTCTGCGCACATTCTCAAATGTATTCGATAGAATGTATAGTACAAGTCAGCGTCATATAGCAGCAGCCAGATTAGCCAAATATTTCGTAAAACAACCTTTTTCTTACGGTAATAAAGATTTATACCGAAATATTTGGCTACTACTAAATAATATATATGACGCTGAATGTACACCGACAGGCAATCTACTCTTCGTATGTGGTTAGGATTCTGTAATTTCAACCATAGGGGCGTTACCAAATATTTATTTTTATTTTATTTATTTATATGAGCTTGGAGTTTTAAGGTACAGGTCGAAACACGTAAAAAGAGCTCTAGCAGCCATACATTTATTAGGCGCGCAGAGCTCTTTTTACCCAACTGCCCGAACGAGAGGAGGGTTATATTTTTCGAGCTTATGTATGTATGTGGCATATTCTTTGTCACGCCCTGCAGCCTAAACCGTTTGACGGATTTCGACACATGAGGTGTCGTTGGATTCCTCTTAATCGTGGGAGTGACATAGGCTATAAAATTATAAAAAGGCATTTGGGTTTCTTAAAAAATGTTTTGAATTCACTTGTTAGGTGTGTCGACTTGTATGTATAGTAATGAAATGGTGTTTCCAGACTGTCGGAAGCGGTCCCGCCGCCATCTGCCTCGTCCGCGTTCTCCGGGCTGCACTTACCGTTCGTGGGGTTCACGTTCACGGCGGGCTCGCGCCTCTCCGACCTGGGCGCGCCCGCCGCGCCGCTCAGCCCGGCCAAGAACGCACCCAGCCAGGTACGTGCTCTATTACCGTGGGGTTCACGTTCACGGCGGGCTCGCGCCTCTCCGACCTGGGCGCGCCCGCCGCGCCGCTCAGCCCGGCCAAGAACGCACCCAGCCAGGTACGTGCTCTATTACCGTGGGGTTCACGTTCACGGCGGGCTCGCGCCTCTCCGACCTGGGCGCGCCCGCCGCGCCGCTCAGCCCGGCCAAGAACGCACCCAGCCAGGTACGTGCTCTATTACCGTGGGGTTCACGTTCACGGCGGGCTCGCGCCTCTCCGACCTGGGCGCGCCCGCCGCGCCGCTCAGCCCGGCCAAGAACGCACCCAGCCAGGTACGTGCTCTATTACCGTGGGGTTCACGTTCACGGCGGGCTCGCGCCTCTCCGACCTGGGCGCGCCCGCCGCGCCGCTCAGCCCGGCCAAGAACGCACCCAGCCAGGTACGTGCTCTATTACCGTGGGGTTCACGTTCACGGCGGGCTCGCGCCTCTCCGACCTGGGCGCGCCCGCCGCGCCGCTCAGCCCGGCCAAGAACGCACCCAGCCAGGTACGTGCTCTATTACCGTGGGGTTCACGTTCACGGCGGGCTCGCGCCTCTCCGACCTGGGCGCGCCCGCCGCGCCGCTCAGCCCGGCCAAGAACGCACCCAGCCAGGTACGTGCTCTATTACCGTGGGGTTCACGTTCACGGCGGGCTCGCGCCTCTCCGACCTGGGCGCGCCCGCCGCGCCGCTCAGCCCGGCCAAGAACGCACCCAGCCAGGTACGTGCTCTATTACCGTGGGGTTCACGTTCACGGCGGGCTCGCGCCTCTCCGACCTGGGCGCGCCCGCCGCGCCGCTCAGCCCGGCCAAGAACGCACCCAGCCAGGTACGTGCTCTATTACCGTGGGGTTCACGTTCACGGCGGGCTCGCGCCTCTCCGACCTGGGCGCGCCCGCCGCGCCGCTCAGCCCGGCCAAGAACGCACCCAGCCAGGTACGTGCTCTATTACCGTGGGGTTCACGTTCACGGCGGGCTCGCGCCTCTCCGACCTGGGCGCGCCCGCCGCGCCGCTCAGCCCGGCCAAGAACGCACCCAGCCAGGTACGTGCTCTATTACCGTGGGGTTCACGTTCACGGCGGGCTCGCGCCTCTCCGACCTGGGCGCGCCCGCCGCGCCGCTCAGCCCGGCCAAGAACGCACCCAGCCAGGTACGTGCTCTATTACCGTGGGGTTCACGTTCACGGCGGGCTCGCGCCTCTCCGACCTGGGCGCGCCCGCCGCGCCGCTCAGCCCGGCCAAGAACGCACCCAGCCAGGTACGTGCTCTATTACCGTGGGGTTCACGTTCACGGCGGGCTCGCGCCTCTCCGACCTGGGCGCGCCCGCCGCGCCGCTCAGCCCGGCCAAGAACGCACCCAGCCAGGTACGTGCTCTATTACCGTGGGGTTCACGTTCACGGCGGGCTCGCGCCTCTCCGACCTGGGCGCGCCCGCCGCGCCGCTCAGCCCGGCCAAGAAACGCACCCAGCCAGGTACGTGCTCTATTACCGTGGGGTTCACGTTCACGGCGGGCTCGCGCCTCTCCGACCTGGGCGCGCCCGCCGCGCCGCTCAGCCCGGCCAAGAACGCACCCAGCCAGGTACGTGCTCTATTACCGTGGGGTTCACGTTCACGGCGGGCTCGCGCCTCTCCGACCTGGGCGCGCCCGCCGCGCCGCTCAGCCCGGCCAAGAACGCACCCAGCCAGGTACGTGCTCTATTACCGTGGGGTTCACGTTCACGGCGGGCTCGCGCCTCTCCGACCTGGGCGCGCCCGCCGCGCCGCTCAGCCCGGCCAAGAACGCACCCAGCCAGGTACGTGCTCTATTACCGTGGGGTTCACGTTCACGGCGGGCTCGCGCCTCTCCGACCTGGGCGCGCCCGCCGCGCCGCTCAGCCCGGCCAAGAACGCACCCAGCCAGGTACGTGCTCTATTACCGTGGGGTTCACGTTCACGGCGGGCTCGCGCCTCTCCGACCTGGGCGCGCCCGCCGCGCCGCTCAGCCCGGCCAAGAACGCACCCAGCCAGGTACGTGCTCTATTACCGTGGGGTTCACGTTCACGGCGGGCTCGCGCCTCTCCGACCTGGGCGCGCCCGCCGCGCCGCTCAGCCCGGCCAAGAACGCACCCAGCCAGGTACGTGCTCTATTACCGTGGGGTTCACGTTCACGGCGGGCTCGCGCCTCTCCGACCTGGGCGCGCCCGCCGCGCCGCTCAGCCCGGCCAAGAACGCACCCAGCCAGGTACGTGCTCTATTACCGTGGGGTTCACGTTCACGGCGGGCTCGCGCCTCTCCGACCTGGGCGCGCCCGCCGCGCCGCTCAGCCCGGCCAAGAACGCACCCAGCCAGGTACGTGCTCTATTACCGTGGGTTCACGTTCACGGCGGGCTCGCGCCTCTCCGACCTGGGCGCGCCCGCCGCGCCGCTCAGCCCGGCCAAGAACGCACCCAGCCAGGTACGTGCTCTATTACCGTGGGGTTCACGTTCACGGCGGGCTCGCGCCTCTCCGACCTGGGCGCGCCCGCCGCGCCGCTCAGCCCGGCCAAGAACGCACCCAGCCAGGTACGTGCTCTATTACCGTGGGGTTCACGTTCACGGCGGGCTCGCGCCTCTCCGACCTGGGCGCGCCCGCCGCGCCGCTCAGCCCGGCCAAGAACGCACCCAGCCAGGTACGTGCTCTATTACCGTGGGGTTCACGTTCACGGCGGGCTCGCGCCTCTCCGACCTGGGCGCGCCCGCCGCGCCGCTCAGCCCGGCCAAGAACGCACCCAGCCAGGTACGTGCTCTATTACCGTGGGGTTCACGTTCACGGCGGGCTCGCGCCTCTCCGACCTGGGCGCGCCCGCCGCGCCGCTCAGCCCGGCCAAGAACGCACCCAGCCAGGTACGTGCTCTATTACCGTGGGGTTCACGTTCACGGCGGGCTCGCGCCTCTCCGACCTGGGCGCGCCCGCCGCGCCGCTCAGCCCGGCCAAGAACGCACCCAGCCAGGTACGTGCTCTATTACCGTGGGGTTCACGTTCACGGCGGGCTCGCGCCTCTCCGACCTGGGCGCGCCCGCCGCGCCGCTCAGCCCGGCCAAGAACGCACCCAGCCAGGTACGTGCCTCTATTACCGTGGGGTTCACGTTCACGGCGGGCTCGCGCCTCTCCGACCTGGGCGCGCCCGCCGCGCCGCTCAGCCCGGCCAAGAACGCACCCAGCCAGGTACGTGCTCTATTACCGTGGGGTTCACGTTCACGGCGGGCTCGCGCCTCTCCGACCTGGGCGCGCCCGCCGCGCCGCTCAGCCCGGCCAAGAACGCACCCAGCCAGGTACGTGCTCTATTACCGTGGGGTTCACGTTCACGGCGGGCTCGCGCCTCTCCGACCTGGGCGCGCCCGCCGCGCCGCTCAGCCCGGCCAAGAACGCACCCAGCCAGGTACGTGCTCTATTACCGTGGGGTTCACGTTCACGGCGGGCTCGCGCCTCTCCGACCTGGGCGCGCCCGCCGCGCCGCTCAGCCCGGCCAAGAACGCACCCAGCCAGGTACGTGCTCTATTACCGTGGGGTTCACGTTCACGGCGGGCTCGCGCCTCTCCGACCTGGGCGCGCCCGCCGCGCCGCTCAGCCCGGCCAAGAACGCACCCAGCCAGGTACGTGCTCTATTACCGTGGGGTTCACGTTCACGGCGGGCTCGCGCCTCTCCGACCTGGGCGCGCCCGCCGCGCCGCTCAGCCCGGCCAAGAACGCACCCAGCCAGGTACGTGCTCTATTACCGTGGGGTTCACGTTCACGGCGGGCTCGCGCCTCTCCGACCTGGGCGCGCCCGCCGCGCCGCTCAGCCCGGCCAAGAACGCACCCAGCCAGGTACGTGCTCTATTACCGTGGGGTTCACGTTCACGGCGGGCTCGCGCCTCTCCGACCTGGGCGCGCCCGCCGCGCCGCTCAGCCCGGCCAAGAACGCACCCAGCCAGGTACGTGCTCTATTACCGTGGGGTTCACGTTCACGGCGGGCTCGCGCCTCTCCGACCTGGGCGCGCCCGCCGCGCCGCTCAGCCCGGCCAAGAACGCACCCAGCCAGGTACGTGCTCTATTACCGTGGGGTTCACGTTCACGGCGGGCTCGCGCCTCTCCGACCTGGGCGCGCCCGCCGCGCCGCTCAGCCCGGCCAAGAACGCACCCAGCCAGGTACGTGCTCTATTACCGTGGGGTTCACGTTCACGGCGGGCTCGCGCCTCTCCGACCTGGGCGCGCCCGCCGCGCCGCTCAGCCCGGCCAAGAACGCACCCAGCCAGGTACGTGCTCTATTACCGTGGGGTTCACGTTCACGGCGGGCTCGCGCCTCTCCGACCTGGGCGCGCCCGCCGCGCCGCTCAGCCCGGCCAAGAACGCACCCAGCCAGGTACGTGCTCTATTACCGTGGGGTTCACGTTCACGGCGGGCTCGCGCCTCTCCGACCTGGGCGCGCCCGCCGCGCCGCTCAGCCCGGCCAAGAACGCACCCAGCCAGGTACGTGCTCTATTACCGTGGGGTTCACGTTCACGGCGGGCTCGCGCCTCTCCGACCTGGGCGCGCCCGCCGCGCCGCTCAGCCCGGCCAAGAACGCACCCAGCCAGGTACGTGCTCTATTACCGTGGGGTTCACGTTCACGGCGGGCTCGCGCCTCTCCGACCTGGGCGCGCCCGCCGCGCCGCTCAGCCCGGCCAAGAACGCACCCAGCCAGGTACGTGCTCTATTACCGTGGGGTTCACGTTCACGGCGGGCTCGCGCCTCTCCGACCTGGGCGCGCCCGCCGCGCCGCTCAGCCCGGCCAAGAACGCACCCAGCCAGGTACGTGCTCTATTACCGTGGGGTTCACGTTCACGGCGGGCTCGCGCCTCTCCGACCTGGGCGCGCCCGCCGCGCCGCTCAGCCCGGCCAAGAACGCACCCAGCCAGGTACGTGCTCTATTACCGTGGGGTTCACGTTCACGGCGGGCTCGCGCCTCTCCGACCTGGGCGCGCCCGCCGCGCCGCTCAGCCCGGCCAAGAACGCACCCAGCCAGGTACGTGCTCTATTACCGTGGGGTTCACGTTCACGGCGGGCTCGCGCCTCTCCGACCTGGGCGCGCCCGCCGCGCCGCTCAGCCCGGCCAAGAACGCACCCAGCCAGGTACGTGCTCTATTACCGTGGGGTTCACGTTCACGGCGGGCTCGCGCCTCTCCGACCTGGGCGCGCCCGCCGCGCCGCTCAGCCCGGCCAAGAAACGCACCCAGCCAGGTACGTGCTCTATTACCGTGGGGTTCACGTTCACGGCGGGCTCGCGCCTCTCCGACCTGGGCGCGCCCGCCGCGCCGCTCAGCCCGGCCAAGAACGCACCCAGCCAGGTACGTGCTCTATTACCGTGGGGTTCACGTTCACGGCGGGCTCGCGCCTCTCCGACCTGGGCGCGCCCGCCGCGCCGCTCAGCCCGGCCAAGAACGCACCCAGCCAGGTACGTGCTCTATTACCGTGGGGTTCACGTTCACGGCGGGCTCGCGCCTCTCCGACCTGGGCGCGCCCGCCGCGCCGCTCAGCCCGGCCAAGAACGCACCCAGCCAGGTACGTGCTGTATTACCGTGGGGTTCACGTTCACGGCGGGCTCGCGCTTCTCCGACCTGGGCGCGCCCGCCGCGCCGCTCAGCCCGGCCAAGAACGCACCCAGCCAGGTACGTGCTCTATTACCGTGGGGTTCACGTTCACGGCGGGCTCGCGCCTCTCCGACCTGGGCGCGCCCGCCGCGCCGCTCAGCCCGGCCAAGAACGCACCCAGCCAGGTACGTGCTCTATTACCGTGGGGTTCACGTTCACGGCGGGCTCGCGCCTCTCCGACCTGGGCGCGCCCGCCGCGCCGCTCAGCCCGGCCAAGAACGCACCCAGCCAGGTACGTGCTCTATTACCGTGGGGTTCACGTTCACGGCGGGCTCGCGCCTCTCCGACCTGGGCGCGCCCGCCGCGCCGCTCAGCCCGGCCAAGAACGCACCCAGCCAGGTACGTGCTCTATTACCGTGGGGTTCACGTTCACGGCGGGCTCGCGCCTCTCCGACCTGGGCGCGCCCGCCGCGCCGCTCAGCCCGGCCAAGAACGCACCCAGCCAGGTACGTGCTCTATTACCGTGGGGTTCACGTTCACGGCGGGCTCGCGCCTCTCCGACCTGGGCGCGCCCGCCGCGCCGCTCAGCCCGGCCAAGAACGCACCCAGCCAGGTACGTGCTCTATTACCGTGGGGTTCACGTTCACGGCGGGCTCGCGCCTCTCCGACCTGGGCGCGCCCGCCGCGCCGCTCAGCCCGGCCAAGAACGCACCCATCCAGGTTCGTGCTCTATTACCGTGGGGTTCACGTTCACGGCGGGGCTCGCGCCTCTCCGACCTGGGCGCGCCCGCCGCGCCGCTCAGCCCGGCCAAGAACGCACCCAGCCAGGTACGTGCTCTATTACCGTGGGGTTCACGTTCACGGCGGGCTCGCGCCTCTCCGACCTGGGCGCGCCCGCCGCGCCGCTCAGCCCGGCCAAGAACGCACCCAGCCAGGTACGTGCTCTATTACCGTGGGGTTCACGTTCACGGCGGGCTCGCGCCTCTCCGACCTGGGCGCGCCCGCCGCGCCGCTCAGCCCGGCCAAGAACGCACCCAGCCAGGTACGTGCTCTATTACCGTGGGGTTCACGTTCACGGCGGGCTCGCGCCTCTCCGACCTGGGCGCGCCCGCCGCGCCGCTCAGCCCGGCCAAGAACGCACCCAGCCAGGTACGTGCTCTATTACCGTGGGGTTCACGTTCACGGCGGGCTCGCGCCTCTCCGACCTGGGCGCGCCCGCCGCGCCGCTCAGCCCGGCCAAGAACGCACCCAGCCAGGTACGTGCTCTATTACCGTGGGGTTCACGTTCACGGCGGGCTCGCGCCTCTCCGACCTGGGCGCGCCCGCCGCGCCGCTCAGCCCGGCCAAGAACGCACCCAGCCAGGTACGTGCTCTATTACCGTGGGGTTCACGTTCACGGTGGGCTCGCGCCTCTCCGACCTGGGCGCGCCCGCCGCGCCGCTCAGCCCGGCCAAGAACGCACCCAGCCAGGTACGTGCTCTATTACCGTGGGGTTCACGTTCACGGCGGGCTCGCGCCTCTCCGACCTGGGCGCGCCCGCCGCGCCGCTCAGCCCGGCCAAGAACGCACCCAGCCAGGTACGTGCTCTATTACCGTGGGGTTCACGTTCACGGCGGGCTCGCGCCTCTCCGACCTGGGCGCGCCCGCCGCGCCGCTCAGCCCGGCCAAGAACGCACCCAGCCAGGTACGTGCTCTATTACCGTGGGGTTCACGTTCACGGCGGGCTCGCGCCTCTCCGACCTGGGCGCGCCCGCCGCGCCGCTCAGCCCGGCCAAGAACGCACCCAGCCAGGTACGTGCTCTATTACCGTGGGGTTCACGTTCACGGTGGGCTCGCGCCTCTCCGACCTGGGCGCGCCCGCCGCGCCGCTCAGCCCGGCCAAGAACGCACCCAGCCAGGTACGTGCTCTATTACCGTGGGGTTCACGTTCACGGCGGGCTCGCGCCTCTCCGACCTGGGCGCGCCCGCCGCGCCGCTCAGCCCGGCCAAGAACGCACCCAGCCAGGTACGTGCTCTATTACCGTGGGGTTCACGTTCACGGCGGGCTCGCGCCTCTCCGACCTGGGCGCGCCCGCCGCGCCGCTCAGCCCGGCCAAGAACGCACCCAGCCAGGTACGTGCTCTATTACCGTGGGGTTCACGTTCACGGCGGGCTCGCGCCTCTCCGACCTGGGCGCGCCCGCCGCGCCGCTCAGCCCGGCCAAGAACGCACCCAGCCAGGTACGTGCTCTATTACCGTGGGGTTCACGTTCACGGCGGGCTCGCGCCTCTCCGACCTGGGCGCGCCCGCCGCGCCGCTCAGCCCGGCCAAGAACGCACCCAGCCAGGTACGTGCTCTATTACCGTGGGGTTCACGTTCACGGCGGGCTCGCGCCTCTCCGACCTGGGCGCGCCCGCCGCGCCGCTCAGCCCGGCCAAGAACGCACCCAGCCAGGTACGTGCTGTATTACCGTGGGGTTCACGTTCACGGCGGGCTCGCGCCTCTCCGACCTGGGCGCGCCCGCCGCGCCGCTCAGCCCGGCCAAGAACGCACCCAGCCAGGTACGTGCTCTATTACCGTGGGGTTCACGTTCACGGCGGGCTCGCGCCTCTCCGACCTGGGCGCGCCCGCCGCGCCGCTCAGCCCGGCCAAGAACGCACCCAGCCAGGTACGTGCTCTATTACCGTGGGGTTCACGTTCACGGCGGGCTCGCGCCTCTCCGACCTGGGCGCGCCCGCCGCGCCGCTCAGCCCGGCCAAGAACGCACCCAGCCAGGTACGTGCTCTATTACCGTGGGGTTCACGTTCACGGCGGGCTCGCGCCTCTCCGACCTGGGCGCGCCCGCCGCGCCGCTCAGCCCGGCCAAGAACGCACCCAGCCAGGTACGTGCTCTATTACCGTGGGGTTCACGTTCACGGCGGGCTCGCGCCTCTCCGACCTGGGCGCGCCCGCCGCGCCGCTCAGCCCGGCCAAGAACGCACCCAGCCAGGTACGTGCTCTATTACCGTGGGGTTCACGTTCACGGCGGGCTCGCGCCTCTCCGACCTGGGCGCGCCCGCCGCGCCGCTCAGCCCGGCCAAGAACGCACCCAGCCAGGTACGTGCTCTATTACCGTGGGGTTCACGTTCACGGCGGGCTCGCGCCTCTCCGACCTGGGCGCGCCCGCCGCGCCGCTCAGCCCGGCCAAGAACGCACCCAGCCAGGTACGTGCTCTATTACCGTGGGGTTCACGTTCACGGCGGGCTCGCGCCTCTCCGACCTGGGCGCGCCCGCCGCGCCGCTCAGCCCGGCCAAGAACGCACCCAGCCAGGTACGTGCTGTATTACCGTGGGGTTCACGTTCACGGCGGGCTCGCGCCTCTCCGACCTGGGCGCGCCCGCCGCGCCGCTCAGCCCGGCCAAGAACGCACCCAGCCAGGTACGTGCTGTATTACCGTGGGGTTCACGTTCACGGCGGGCTCGCGCCTCTCCGACCTGGGCGCGCCCGCCGCGCCGCTCAGCCCGGCCAAGAACGCACCCAGCCAGGTACGTGCTGTATTTTACCCCAGGAAAATTACGTTTTTTTCAAAGATTAAAGCTGCAAATGCACAAAGAGCGGTGGCGGGGCGGCGCGGCGCGGTGCGGAGGCGGTACCGGTTGTAATGTTCGAGCTAATACGAAAGGGTCCGCACAGAAAACCGCCTCCGCGCCGCACCGCGCCGCTCCGCCACCGCTGTCAGTGCGTTTCGACCTTAATTTATAACAGCGTTTTTTTTGTTTGTCTAATTTTCAAATGTTATTCTAAGATGCCTTATCCAAGAATCCTACACTATTTCCATCGGGAAGTAAATATATAAAAATAAATGACACATCCATGGTGTTTTTGTGTGATTTATTTATTATTCTTGAAAAGCTCCTGTAAATTAACCAAAACAAAAATTAAAATTTCTATTGATATTTTTCCTTTTTTTCACGAATTGGTTAAATATCGATTTTGTTGATAGCTAATATTTTGGTGGATTTTTACTCAACGTAATTACTAAAATGATAATATATCACATATCAGTTACACACAAAAAAGCTGCTGTTATGAATTATTTCCAAATTTCCATTTCTTTCCATACTAATAAATAAATAATAAAATAAAATAAATAAATAAATATAAGGAGACAATCTTACACAAATCGACCTAGTCCCATAGTAAGCTCAGTAAGGCTTGTGTTATGGGTACTAGACGACGATATATATAATAGATATAAATACTTGAATACATAGAAAATATCCATGACTCAGAAACAAATATTCATGCTCATCACATAAATGTTTGCCCTTACCGGGATTCGAACCCAGGACCTCTTGCTTCGTAGGCAGGGTCACTACCAACTAGGCTAAAGCGGTCGTCAAATAAAATGCTTGGGTTTAATAGACACATTTTTTTTGGAATCTGACTGTTGCTATAATAGGACGGACACAATAACAGCGGTAGAATTTTATTTTATTTTATTTCAAAAGGTACGTAAAACAGACAGTAATCCAAATAAACAGAAATACATACGAGTAGACACTTATGACTAGATTACAGTCCAAAAGTATATGTACACATCACATGGCTATGAGTTATAATTTAGAAAAGAACATGTATACATGTATTTTTGAGAAATAATAGTTGTTTACATAGGAATTTAATTTTGAATAAATTTTAACTAAGTACAATGAAAGGAAAATGATAACAAAAGGTAAAAACAAAGACTTGTGCATTTAACAGTTATTGAAAAAATAAAATAATTATAATTCAAAGTAATTATTTGTGGCAAAATAAACAGATTTTTTAAATTGAGCAATTTGAATAAATGTCCAGATCCTTACAGACACGTACCAAATCATTGAATTCCCGACACATGCGAACAATTGGGTTATAATATTATGAAGTATTATTTCGATATACAGCCAGAGTAAAAGTATTTGGAGAACGAATCCTGTAATTTATGTTAATATTCAGAAGCGACAATAGATAAGGGGAATCAATATGAGAATGGATAATTTTATATAAATAGAGAAGATCAAATCGCTTACGTCTTACTTCTAATGATGTGACATTAAACTTTGCCATACGCTGAGTATATCCTGAGACAGACCGTCCATAATGAAAACGAAAACATAAGGTCCTAAGAAATTTTCTTTGCACGCGTGCAATTGCGTGGGAATTTCTCTGCGCGATCGCATCAGAAATGCATCCGCAGCAGAACCAAGGTAACCAATATAGCCCTCCGAATCGCTAAACTTAAGTGGCAGTGGGCGGGGCACATTGCACGTAGAACCGATGGCCGTTGGGGTGGAAAGGTTCTCGAGTGGCGACCACGTACTGGAAGACGCGGCGTGGTGGACTGATGACCTGGTAAAGGTTGCGGGAGTCCGCTGGTCGCGGGTGGTTGCAGGACCGGTCACTTTGGAACTCTTTGGGGGAGGCCTATGTCCAGCAGTGGACGTCTTTCGGTTGATATGATGATGATGATGAGAAGGACAACGAATGATATTTCCCTTTCTGTCACACTTATCGAGATTATTACCATTGCTTGACCCGAGTATCATAAATGTTTCTATTAGACAATTTCAATTTGTCAATTGAAATACGTCACCACTACATACATAAAGGGCTTTACTTAAGTTATTTACTCGTACATGATTGACCAAATCCATGGGAATGTTTATGCTAATCTGCCACGAGAGGCAGCAATTAGTGTCTATGTGTAATAGCAACTATATATTTACAGGCACCATCGAACGCTGGCGACCGGGCTGCCCTGAAGGCCCTGGAGCGAGAGAACGCGCTGCTCGCGCAGACCATCGCCGAGCTCAGGTCGGGAGGCCAGCCCTTGGACGTTGCCAGTGGTGAGACAATACGTCCCGATATCATAAAAGCTATACGTAGATGTCCCCAATTTTTGGAGTTGAAGGAACCGAAACGCACCAATAAAAATAAATAAAAATTTAGGGACAATTTTATACAAATTACCTAGTTCTAAACGAAGCAAAGCTTGTACTATGGGTACCACACAACGATATACACTAATGTATAATAGATGAATAATATTATAATTGCGACGTGCCGCTCGACCGATTTGGATGAAATTTTGCACGAAGATAGTTTATAGATAAATACATTCACGCCTTTATTCCCAAAAGGGGTAGGCAGAGCACATGAAACGTATGTTCCAGCGCCACTTTTAGCATAAATGTGGGTATTAAAGATCGACTAAATGTGATATTGCAGTTATAGGTTGCCAGCCCATCGCCCACAACACACTTCTACCCTGGTCCCTTAGTCGACTTTTAAGACACCCACGGGAAGAAAGGGGGTGGTTAAATTCTAACCCGACACCACACGGGTGTTTTTAGATAGCCTGGTTTAAAATGGAACAGTTTTTATCCCGAGTCCACACAGACGAAGTCGCGGGTGAAACAGCTAGTAAAAGATAAATAAATACTTGAATACATAGAAAACATCCATGACTGAGGAACAAATATTCGTGCCCATGTGCCCTTACCGGGATTCGCCTCCGGCTTTGTTGACAGGGTCACTACCAACTAGCCGACAGAGGTCGGCAATTAGCTGTTAGTCTTATTTGTTTTTTACAGCATTTAATAAGTAACTAACATAGCGTTAGTGTTCTCGCCAAGACTACCCGGAGAGCCAGGGGCCCATCAGCTGACCCTCATACAACGGTTTCTCCTGGCGAGAGCAAACTGGGCGCGATACGCACCTCTAATCTTAACCCTACCTAAGTACCTAACTTATGTCTAAAAACCCACTCACCCCGTTCTTCAGGCTTCGAGAATTGCTGCCAGCAAGAATGTGTTTATGTGGATGAGTAAGTGTGTGTATGTGTGCTTGCTGGTAGTCTTCGATGAGGCTGCCGCTTGAGCTCGGGCGGCGGAGCCCTCCCGTTCACCAGGACTCGTCCAGGCAGCTCCTTATAGTCCAAGCAAATCCCGTACACCGTAAACTAGGTAACTAATCACTAAATCTCGGGCGCCGTCCCGTATGGGCGCTCCGTACGAGTAAATACACAAATTATTATACCGAACAACCGTACAGCCCGGCGGCCATTGCAACTCTGCCCTACGCGGCCGGTCGCTCCCTCTCTAGTGCTGGCGGCGTAGCTCTGTCCCACTTTCGCAATCCGAATGCGCGCGGGCAGTCACGACGGCCGCGCGTACGTCTGTTTCACCTGGCCGAATGCTTTCTCTTTCGCGCGGCGAAATAAATGAAAACTGAACTGTCTATACTAAACAATCACCCGCCCCGGACCGACCCGATGTCGGTCCGCTCAAACTCCCGGTAGTCGGGATAGTGATGAGACAGCGCGTCTAAGGATCGAGTCCTTCACCTGTACGTCTGCGATCCGTGGAGACCCATCCTTGCCCGTAATCAAGTTAACGATGCGCCCCCGTCGCCAACACAACGGTGATAGGTTAGCATCCTTAACCAGTACGAGGTCTCCAACGCAGGGTGGGGTCGTCCTGTCCGTTCACTTAACGCGTTGCTGCAGAATGTGCAAATACTCAAGCGACCATCACTTCCAAAAATTTTGAGTCATTTGCTGCAACATCTGATACCGTGACAACCGATTCAACTTAACTTCCGTATATGGATACTCCGGCAAGGCGTTAAGTGGTTGGCAAATTAAGAAATGGCCTGGGGTAATGGCCTCTAAATCATTCGGGTCAGCGCTCAACGGGCACAAGGGTCGCGAGTTTAAGACCGCCTCAATTTTACAAAAGACCGTTGACAACTCCTCAAACGTGAGGATCGTTGAGCCGATGACCCGGTACAAATGAGTCTTAGAAGACTTAACTACTGCCTCAAATATTCCACCCCAGTGGGGGCATCCAGGGGGGCTGAAATACCAAGAAATGCCCCGACTGGCGAGGCCCGTGCCGATATCTCGCTCATTTTGGCCCAAAAACGAAACAATTTCCCTTAAACAACGGTCGGCGCCCTTGAAGTTGGTACCACAGTCCGACCGTATCAATGACGGCAGTCCCCTTCGAGAAACGAATCGATCCAAAGCTGCCAAAAAAGCCTCCGTAGAGAGATCAGCTACCAGTTCCAAATGAACTGCCTTGGTCGCCAGACACACGAAGACGCACAAATATGCCTTAACCGACTTCGCATTTCGAAGGCGGGATGTCTTGACCATAAAAGGCCCCGCGAAATCCGTACCTACGCCCGCAAACGGCCGAGCTTCCGTAACTCGGTCGGGCGGGAGATCCCCCATTTGTGGTTGCATTGTGGCTGCCTTGAGTCGATAACAAGGCAAGCAACGAAACACAACGCTCCTTATCACTCTCCGTGCCGACAAAATCCAGAATTCACGCTGCAAAATGGCCAGAAGGGCGTTGCAGCCGGCATGTGAATTCCTGGTGTGGCGATCCCAAACCAATAACTCCACCAAAACTCCCTTCTTGGGAAGAATTAAAGGATGTCGCGCCGAGTAAGGTAACGCAGCATTCCGTAGTCGGCCTCCCACCCGGAGCATTCCATGCTCATCAATGAACGGGTTGAGGCGGACAATGCCTCCCTTCAATCTACCTGTGGCCGTCCGCAAGATCCTAATTTCGTCCTCAAACTCATTCGCCTGGACGACCTTCACCCAGTGTGAAAGAGCCCTCTGTTGCTCTTCAGGTCCCAGTACAGGCGACATGTTTCGCTGCGCGACAGGGTTGCGACAATTATGGATAAACCGCTTTATCCATCCCGTGACTCTAAGTAGCTTACCCAGTGAGCTATAACGTTCCAAAAGAGTGTTGTCTGCTGTAGTAGACTCCACCGTGGTCACATTGACCCTCAAACCCTGGTCCGGGGGCAATAAGTGCCGTCCGCACTCATTAAATGGCCACTCCGAATGTGGCCGTTCCAACCATTGAGGCCCCCACCAAAGAGAATGCTCAACCAGAGCAGGCGCCGGACAGCCGCGAGAGGCGCAGTCTGCTGGGTTAAACTCGCCTGGAACATGTCTCCAGATCAGAGGAGTCTCCGAGTTATTTATTTGTGACACTCGGTTGGCCACAAATACTTCAAGCGTATGAACCGAAGTCTGCAGCCAGCATAACACGATCCGGCTGTCGGTCCATGCATAAATCGTTTCACTAAGATCAACTGTACCACGTAAGTTCTGCACTATATGGTTCAAGAGCCGCGTCAGAAGAGCTGCACCCGCCAATTCCATCTTCGGAATCGTCCAGCGAGTCCGAACAGGAGCAACCTTGCTCTTGGCCATGACCAATCGTACAAGGCCCGCACCTGCAGTCTCACCTGTTCTCAGGTAGACTGCGGCAGCATACCCCTTCTCCGATGCATCACAAAACCCGTGCAGGGTCGCCTTGGCTCCCGCCTGCGGGAGCAGCTTGCGTGGGATCTCAATGTCCGTAATATGCGGCAGTGTAGTCACGAATGCCGTCCACTCCCGTAACAGCTCCTCCGTGAGCTGATCATCCCAACCTAGTTGGGCCAACCAAAGCTTCTGCATGAAGCACTTTGCCATGAACGTCACCGGTGCGATCCAACCTGTTGGATCGAACGTTCGTGCTATGGTCGAAAGGACCGATCGCTTGGTCCAAGTCCTCGACAACAACTCGGCCTCACAATTGTATGTAAATACATCCTGGCTCGGTCGATACTGGACCCCCAAAATTGCCAACACATGAGGATTATCCGGGTCCTCAAACAAATGCGGGTCTTGTTGGTACTCAGCTGGCAGTCCTGCCAGCACCTCTGGGCAGTTCGACAACCACTTCCTGAGTTCATAGCCACCGGAGGCCATGAGCGCCACCAATTCATCCCTTAAGACGAGTGCCTGCTCAACACTATCCGTGCCCGTACAAATGTCGTCTACATAGACGTCCCTATCAATGACTGCAGCCGCGCGAGGAAAGCGCAGCCGTTCCTGTTCAGCCAGTTCTCGTAGCGTACGCATTGCTACATAAGGACTGGGCTTTAATCCGTATGTATTCGTGTTGAGCTCATATGTGACCATCGGTTCTTCTGGGCTCTCTTGCCACAATATCAGCTGGAACCGACGGTCGTCCGGGTGGATCTCTGTTTGACGGAACATCATCCTCACATCCGTAACGAAGACAACCTGGTGTCTCCTGAAGTCTGTTAAAATGTCTGCAATGTCCCTAGTCATCTTAGGACCCGCGTGCAGACATTGATTCAGAGACACCCCGCTAGAGGTCGCCACTGAGCCGTCAAATACAATGCGAATTTTGGAGTCTGGTGTCTTCAGGACCGCGTGGTGAGCGAGATGGTAATGCTCCTCACGACGCCAGTCCACCGTGGACACCGACATGTGACCCAAAGCCAAATACTCACGCATGAACTCAACATACTTCCGACGGAAGCTGGAGTCCCGTTTCATGCGCCTCTCCATCGATACCATCCGTTTCTCCGCTGTACGGCGAGAGCTCCCCAGTGGAGGTCGGTTCGATAGAAATGGCAACCGTGTCATAAATCTGCCCGACGGGAGGCGCATCGTGTTACATTGATAAAACGTCTCGCACTCCTCGTCTAACGGGCTAGTCCTAGGAGCTGTGGGTGGCTCTTCCGTTGCCCAGAACCTTTGCAGGACCTCTGATAACACACTGCCATAATATATGGGGCTGTAATCCGTTGCATCCTGTGGTTCCCGCACTGGGCCCAATAATGCGTACCCCCCCGCGGTGTGTACGGCCACTAATCCGTTCGGTTGCAGCTCCCTCTTGCCGCTCCGTAGCAGCTTCCCGAGGACGTCAGCCCCAAGCAAGACGTCCACCCGTCCGGGAATCGCGAAGTGGGGATCGGCCAACTCCAACCCCTTAGTCAACCCTCTTACCGCCGCCGGTAACCGTATCTGAGGGAGGGCCCCTACCACTTCGTCTAAAACAATCGCCCTGGCGTTCACCCGCGTGATCGATGCCGAGTCACCCATCTCAAACAGGAGAGTAGTCTGACCCCTGAGGTGAGGCACCCGATTGCCACCTGTACCTACTGCGCCATCCCGTGATGGCTCTAACCTAAGACCTAGCCTGTTCACCAGTCGACTGGACACAATACAACCTTGTGCCCCAGAATCCAACAGTGCCCTCACTTGCACTGGCTGGCCATCCGTACCCCAGACAGTAACTTTAGCCGTCGGTAATAATACCGTCCTTGGCTGGGGGGCCATTACTGAGGAACAGGCTGCTAATTCCTAGCGGGGGCCGCCACCCCCCCCTCCCGCCGTAGGGGATGGGGGCCCCTGCCCCATGTATGGGTCTCAACCCGGGTAGTATACTCCTCGGCCCATCCGTGCCATGCGGGCTGGCCGGAAGTAGCCCACCGGCATTCGTCCTGCCACTGGCGGGTTTGTAATTAAACGTGGGCGCTCTGCGAGAGGGGGGGTGAAGCGATTACTCAGGGGCGGCAAAGTGGCCCCCAGCGCGGTCGAGTAAGTAGCGTAACCGGCCTCGCCAAGCGTTGCCTCCTGGCACCCGCCCGTATCTTGGTGCCGATCCCCCCCCCGCGGGGGGGATGGCGGCCTCCGTCGGTATTCCGGATCCCTCGGTGACCCCCCTCCCCGAGGGGGGGGTGACTGTCCACCCGAAGCTGGCCTGAGAGGTGGGGTGCGACCTCCCGGCGAGGTCCCGTAAGCCTCCCCCCTCGCGGCCAGGCAGAGGAGCTCATGATGGGCCCCTCCGCATGTTTGACAGTTGGTGGTCTTGCCGCACTCGCGTACATAGTGTGCACCAAGGCAGCGGAAGCACAAGTTGCGCTGTTTGACTACCCCTCGGCGCCTCTGCACACGCTGTGCCTCAAAGTCCACACACGCGGTGATATTATGTCCCCCCTCCCGGCAGAAGAGGCACACTTCCGAATGGAGGGCGTTATACTTCCGCCCCCCCCTACGGGGCTCAGCCGGTTTAGGCCCGCTAAAACGTCGGGGTGACAGAGGGGGGTGCGACGTGGTTGCCCCTTGGCAGTCCGCCCGCCGACACTCGCCCTCCAAAAACGCCCTCAAACTCGCATACGTCGGAAGGTAGTCCGCAGACTCACCGCCATGAGCCTGCTCAAACCGCGCGACTACGTCGCTCGGTAGTTTACGCAGTACCCTATTAACTACTATGTACTTATCTCCTAACGACAGCTTAAGGCGGTCCAATGTGTTGACCGCTACCATGACCGGATTTAGGATTTTCACTCGTATCTCCTGCACATTGGATACTTTCGGGATATCAAATAATTTGTCGATGAGCCCATCAATAATTAACCGCCGATTGTCATATCGGTCAGTTAAGAGGCCCCATGCTGTATCGTAACTGGTATCCGTAATCTCTAAATGCGTTAACATGTCATGGGGCTCCCCGTAAAGCCTTCCCATTAACTGCGTCATTTTGTACGCAGGTGAAAGATCCGTACGCGAATGCACTACGCTGTTAAAAAGATCACGAAACCTGGGCCAGTCCGCATACTCGCCGCTAAATTCTGGCACGGTCACGGGCGGCAGCGGTGCCAGAATCCCCGCGCCAGCCGACCTGCATGGTCCCCGAATCTCTCCCTTTCGCGCCCGTTCAATTTCCGATGCCGCCTGAATGATGCTCATAACCATCTCCCCACATTGGTCCACGCTGCGCTGCACAGCAATCTGAGGCCCACTTTCCCCCTCAGATTCCTCGTCATCCACAAGGGCCAAATATTCTGCGTGCCATTTGAGCACCGCGTCATGTCTGTCGTCTACTTGTCGCGCGCGTGACAGTAATGCGTCTTCGCGATCCGTTCGACCAATCATCGTAATTACTAGCGAAAACCATCTTAACTCCGCTTCGATTTTCGCGGCGACCGTCCTGAGTACTGAGGGAACCATTGTACCAACCCCAATTAACAACACTAATAATTACTCTTATTACCTAACTACTTAATAAATACTTTATGTTTAGTGAGTAAGTTAGCGACGGAACCCTAATTCACCAACGTGTCTCCGTATCTAAACGCAACAAATAACTTATTCACTCAACCAATACAACCGTTTACTTATCCTAATTACAATATAAAATTGTATACCTACTTATACAAAACGTAACTTTCATATTACGAAGCCTTTCTGTGCAATGGAATGCGACTCGCGCGCGTTCTACCCGTAAATTACAATTATCTATAAGTTCTAAAATAAATATCTACACTACACTGTGGATATGAACCACGCTCTGCTACCAAAAATATGTTCTCGCCAAGACTACCCGGAGAGCCAGGGGCCCATCAGCTGACCCTCATACAACGGTTTCTCCTGGCGAGAGCAAACTGGGCGCGATACGCACCTCTAATCTTAACCCTACCTAAGTACCTAACTTATGTCTAAAAACCCACTCACCCCGTTCTTCAGGCTTCGAGAATTGCTGCCAGCAAGAATGTGTTTATGTGGATGAGTAAGTGTGTGTATGTGTGCTTGCTGGTAGTCTTCGATGAGGCTGCCGCTTGAGCTCGGGCGGCGGAGCCCTCCCGTTCACCAGGACTCGTCCAGGCAGCTCCTTATAGTCCAAGCAAATCCCGTACACCGTAAACTAGGTAACTAATCACTAAATCTCGGGCGCCGTCCCGTATGGGCGCTCCGTACGAGTAAATACACAAATTATTATACCGAACAACCGTACAGCCCGGCGGCCATTGCAACTCTGCCCTACGCGGCCGGTCGCTCCCTCTCTAGTGCTGGCGGCGTAGCTCTGTCCCACTTTCGCAATCCGAATGCGCGCGGGCAGTCACGACGGCCGCGCGTACGTCTGTTTCACCTGGCCGAATGCTTTCTCTTTCGCGCGGCGAAATAAATGAAAACTGAACTGTCTATACTAAACAGTTAGTTTACTTCTGGTCATTTCAAATCTTTGCCTGTTGGCTTCTGTAGTTCCTAGACTCTAAAAAGGGAACTAAACCCTTCAATTACCACTAGGACCGAGGTCTTAGTGTCAATTACTAAATCTTCTTATGAATACCTAGAGTGAAATCACATCTATCAGCATCGAATCGCATTCTGCAACACAAAAACGCAACTATGTATGGATATGCGTCCTATAAATTCGCCCTTACGCATCTCATTTAAAATTACGTTTCTGTATTACGAAATGCGATTCGATGCTGACACTGACAGATGTGATTTCACCCCTAACCTTTCTAAAGAAATCTAATCCACCATTTGTAAATCAACTATAACTGATGACATGTTTACAGAGGAATCAATATCGTTGAAAGAGGAAGTAGCAGCACTGACCAGGAGGAACGCCGAGTTGGTGGCCCAAGTGCGGTGCTACGATCAACTCAACAGCGGGATAGTGTCACAGGTAACTTACCTTCTAGAGATGAACCAACTAGTCGGCGCCTGTTCAAAGGGTTCCCATATCATAAATGATATCACTGTGACTTGCCAGAGTTGCCAGTACTGTATATTGAGTTAGACACAGAACCATCTTCTTAAAAGTACTGGCCAGAGGTCATTATCGCAGGGAAAATCTCCATAGCGCGATTCAGGAATCGACCCGAACGGTACAGCGCCATCTAGCGGCCAATCGACGAAACTTATGTAACACACGGCTGAACAGCGCCTAGTCGGGAAGATGTGCCGATTAGTCGGCAGATTATGTATCACAGGAAAACGATACGCTTTCCTTTTCGATATTATACAAATCTATTGCTCTAGTCGATAGTTTAATCACATTTTGTTGTATTTTGCTCACGAAATGAAACGCGCCGGTAAATTGCAAACAAAACTCACGTCACGCCACAACCGCATGCAGGCAGCGTGACGGCAAAGCAAAACGAAGTTTCCCGATTGCACTCGAACTTAGACGAATTCCACGATCGGCCTAGCCGACTAGTCGGCGAAATCCATAGTCTGCCCATCTCTATAACCTTCCGTTTATTCGGCGTGGAGTAGATGGCATTCAAACATTTAGTTTCAGGTCATTTCTGCGGACATTTCCAAAGTGGAAGACTAAGTTTTGGATGAACTCATAATCCACACTAAAATCATAATATTTATTGTGCAAATAGACCACAAGGTCACTTTAAACATAGGCACAACTAATTCAACATGTGTTTCTAGGCCCTTTAAATCATACGTAATTAAAAAGAATATTAACTACATTATCAAAGATTTTAAAAATTATGTTACTAGCGAAAGCCGTGTTTCTAATTAAAGCTTGAAAAGCCGCCCTTTTCATGTGCTGCCGGTTCAAGTGATTAAATTACGTATAGTATTATGATGCGAACTATTTTCAAATAATTAAGATTTGTAACGTATTTTAAAAGTTTTCTATTTTCCTACCAAAATTTTGGTTTGAAACATTGCTGAATAATCCGCAAAATTCAATGTATGAAAATCACAGTTTTCATTAAATTCTCCATATAAAACTTTCATAGGTAAGGACCCAATATTATGCTTTAACATTACCCCTGCCAGGGTCTGACAGGTATGTACCTGATAAGATATTAGTGCAGTTAAAATAATTGTCCAAATATGATTGTTACAGGACATGGCAGCGGTGCAAGGGGAGCAAAGTTACAGCGGCCAAGTCACCAGGACTGCGTCAAGCGCCACCCTACCTCCGTCATACGATGCTCTACTAGCCGGCGCTGCAACAAAACCCCAACCATCCAGTTCCGGACCACCTCCTACTTACGATGAAATATGGGTTAGTAATTAACCCCGATATTCATAAAACTTGAAATGCCTCTGCTAAATAAAATGCCCTTTCTTACGAACACAAATGTCAAAGTGACAGATAAGGATAAACGATTTTTAACGCAATTTTACTTAAGGCTTGGACTTTTATGAATACGTCCGTGAGTCTTTCTAGTGGTTCCACTGAGTTAGGGTGAAAAAAACTGCATTTTGTTAATTTGCACTGTTCGTACGTATGTAACTATGTAAGTAAGTATGTAAGTTGTCCGTCAAAATTTGCAATCCATTATTCAGTCCCTCGCCGTTATAAGATTTAACTGAAATGGGTAAAGGGATGGTTTCAATGACAATTCAATATTATGGTACCATGGGAATTCAATAATTAACCGACGTAACCGCGTTGAGTTTGTGCTCGTTAGAATCGTCTCAATGAGTAGTTGATGATGGTATACAGAAAAGTACAGTCGCCAATGAAATGATTATGAAGAAAATGATTATGTATTTAAAGTAAGACTCGCGCTAAGTTGCTTTTCTATTATTGATCAGGATCCGTCAGCGCCTCAAGATTTAGTCGCGAGAGTGCACGAACTAGAGATGATGGTAACGACCCTCAACTTGGAGAAGGAGGAGCTGGTGAAGGACAAAGCAGACTCCACCGAGAAGTTGAGGTTGCAGGTACATACTTTTCTGTTATTTATAACTAGCTTCTGCCCGCGACTCCGTCCGCGTGGAACTCGTTTATATCGCAGCTCCATACAAACTTTTACCCATCATTTCACCCCCTTAGGAGATGATTTCGGGGATATAAACTATCCTATGTCACTCTCCATCCCTTCAACTATATCCAGTTAAAAAATCACGTCAATTCGTCGCTCCGTTTTGCCGTGAAAGACGGACAAAAAAACACACATACACATTCCCATTTCTAATATTAGTATGGATTTAATGAACCTCTGCTAGTGAACTGACTAACAACGACACCCCGGGGTGTCACACGACATCCTAGAACAGGGTTTCTTAAAGTGTGGTCCATGGACCCCTTAGGGCTCCGTGACATGATTGCTAGGGGTCCACGTAGGTAATAGACACATGAAACATGAGATTTTTTTTCAACATTTTCTTAATCAGGGGTCCGCGGTATTTTTAAATTCTAAAAGTGGTCCATTCATATCAAAAGTTTAAGAACCACTGTCCTAGAACATAATTGTTGTCGATGTAGAACAAGCATGTTTATGGGGCGTGGCTGAGAGATGTTTAAAATAGAAGGTAGACAGAATCAGATAAAATAGGTTTTATTATTTTTTTACGAACATGATAAAGTGATAAAGAAATGTGACAGACGTAATCGTGGGCTTCGTCGGGGTATCTTAATTCCCGCGCCTTTTGCATTTGCACAATACTAAAGTATTTCTTTACGAACTTGCTTCTTCTTTGTTATACCGAAATGAGGAAGTTTTTTTTGTGATTGCCGGTACAGTCAGCGTCACAAAGTTAGTAGCAGCCAAGGTAGACCAATATTAAGGTACGCGTCATTATTACTGTAAGAAATATGAACGACTAGCTTCTGCCCGCGACTCCGTCCGCGTGGAACTCGTTTATATCGCAGCTCCATACAAACTTTTACCCCCCCATTTCACCCCCTTAGGGGATGATTTCGGGGATAAAAACTATCCTATGTCACTCTCCATCCCTTCAACTATCTCCACTTTAAAAAAATCAATTCAATCCGTCGCTCCGTTTTGCCGTGAAAGACGGACAAACAAACAAACAAACACACACACGCATACACTTTCCCATTTATAATATTAGTATGGATTCCCACCGCACGGGTCGGGCCGGCGCGCATTCTATTACATGCAAAGGAATTTACAGTACAAGGAATACAGTAGTTACATTTCATATTTGAATGAATCGTGCATCCACTGCGAGGCGGCAGCTACCGACACGGTCGGTGGGGATTGTAATCAAATATGAATTGCATCTGCTGTATAGACGGTTCAAATTCCTTTGCATGTAATAGAATGCGCGCCGGCCCGTTCGGTGGGAAACGTACATAAGGGTGTTTTACGAAATATTTGGCTACTCTGGCTTCTACTAGCTATATGACGCGGATTGTGTCGGCATACCGAGAATTTCTGCTAGCCTTTATGCGTCATGTTTCAGGATAAAGAGCTCAAGGACGCCGTGACGCAGCGGAAACTGGCGATGACGGAGTACAACGAGGTGACAGACCGCCTCTCGGAGCTGCGACAGCAGAAGCAGAAGCTGTCACGACAGGTAATGACCTTCGACATTGTCTTGAGCGTCTTTCTTTACAATACAATACAAATACTCACCCCACCCACCCCACACAAACAAAGCAGTTATAAAGAGAAACAATACAATATCATGTAGATAAAGGTAGACAACAGGCGGTCTTATCGCTGAAGAGCGATCTCTTCCAGACAAGCTTTAAGTATTGGAGAAAGAGATAAAACTAGATTATGTAGTAGGTGGTGCAGAGATTATAATAAGCCAAAGATCAAAATAATTATATAAATAGATGTACATGAATATCACAAATAAAAACATATAAATTATAATACATAAATTGTCAGCCAAAAAATAATAATAGTAAGACAATCAGAGTTAGTGGAGAGCCAAATAATGTTCTTTAAGAATAGATTTGAAGTTGCAGATAGATTTATTGACCTGAAATTAATAATTATATTCTATTCTATAATTTATGAAATCGTCAAATCAAATCATTTGTTTCGAAAGTGTTTCTTATCTTATATTCTTTTAAATAACGATATATTTGATCACTGCTCTTGCCCACGACTTTATCCGATAATAACACTGTTAACGCCTCTTTACACCACTGCAATGACGTGCTCGCTGGCCGGCGAGTGTTCCTTTTCCGAGTGAATTTTCGATACTGTCATAAAGTTCATGAAAATAAGTTGATTGTCAAAGAAGAAATAGTTTCTCATTAAATAATTGTAAACATAAAGGCAATAAATGCAATCTACCCAAGGATAATGGAGTCTTTATAATGTATCGGTAGCTTAGCCGTAACAACCACTTTTAAGGTTGTGTTGCAAATTTCATAGAAGTTTTTGCGTGCTAGAGTTACAAATCCAGATGACAAATATCTTTTCCACGAGTTTATAGTCGTGTTTTTTTTTTATTTTTATAGTGAAAGTTATTTGTCATCACGGAATGAAAATGTGTTTTTTTTCAGGTTCGCGACAAAGAGGAAGAACTGGAAGTCGCGATGCAGAAGATAGACGCTCTGCGGCAGGATATCCGCCGCTCGGACAAGGGCAGGCGGGAACTCGAGGCGAGGCTGGACACTGCCATCTCGGAGGCTACAAAGGTAACACTATTTTTTCACACCTGCTACTCAAAAGCGTAGTTGTTGCTTTAGGGATCAAACTGGTGCGTTTGTTTCCTGAACGGGGAATCCGTTAAATTTTCTTTATAGACAGTAATAGTTTATAGTAAGTAGTATGTGCCACTCGCTAGCACGCACTATAGTACATTACTACATAGTCCGTGAAGTAAGGGGTTGCCATCCGAGTACATATAGACCGGATAGTTATGAGGCTGGCAACCCTTTTCACGCCGACGTATGTATAGTGCTTTTTTCAAACATGCAATGAAATAAATAAAATAAAAAGACCGGGTTGCACTCCGGGAGTGCCGGCAGAAGTGAAAACTTGAATAATTTTAATTTTGCAAAAAGACCCATTAAAAATCTTAAAAATCCGCGTTTTGAAGTGCAACTCTCGCTTTTTGTATTCCGGCAATTAGCAACACTAAATCTTACAGTCACGTGACCTCCTACACCTGTCGCGAGTTTATAAATTTTTCCCCATCCCAAAAAGTGTACAGCGCCGCTAAACAAGTTTTCACTTCAAAAAATCAAAAAAATCAAACTTAAATTTTCATGGCTGAACGCTGTGATGCTGTGCCACAAATTGTGGAATGGAAATAAAAAAAGACCATCTTGCTGGGCCTCCAATTCTGTATGAAATGCCATTACGGATCTGTCGTCTCGCTGCCACCGAAACGTGACACTTCGAAGCCCATTATGAAAAACACAACGTCAATATTTCATTGCATGTTTGAGAAAAAAATATATGTCTTTGCCGTAAACACTTGAATCTTTCGTTACGTTCAAGAGTACATTAGAGGTCTTTGCTGGCTCGGGATTCTATTATAGAAACTTTAGCTTCACTTAGGAGTCAATATACCGTTTTCATTGTAAATATATAATTTTTGTTCCTTTACTGTAGTCTTATATTTACGCATATGCTACGCAAAGAGAACCATTTCCAACACTGGTTTTGCAAAGTTGTTTCACGCGATTGCAGTTATTAAGCGGGGCTAGCACAATTAACGCCGCACCGCGACGCTAGTCCAGAAAGATCTACCCCCTCTAATTTGCACGGTGCGAGTAAGATAGAAGACGCTCAGTCGCGCGCGAAGCGACTGAGCAGCAAGTTGTGCTAGAAGTACAGGCGTTGATAGTTTTTGTATCTGAAACCATATTGTATATAACGCGCGCAGATAACGAATGGATCTGAAAATGGCCGTACGCTCGCATGCTATCTCGCTCAAACCCTAGCGCGTTATATATTATTGCATTGTTGTTCTCAGGAGCGCAAGCTGCGCGAGGAAACGCTCCGCTCGGTGCGCGCAGAGGCGGGGGCGGGGGCGGGGGCGGGGGCGGGGGCGGGGGCGGGGGCGGGGGCGGGGGCGGGGGCGGGGGGCGCCGCGGCCGACGTGGCGCGCCTGCAGGCCGAGGTGGACGCGCTCGAGGTACTCCATACAACCAGGAACAGGGGAAGGGGGTGAATAAGGGGAAGGGGGAGCTGCTGACCTAGCGCAACTGACGACGCGAGACGAGAATATCTACCCTTCTCTTTACTATTTGTACTGTGAGTGAGACGGGAGTCGCTGACCTCCAGAATGTCTCGTACACCCCCTAGCGCTAGGAAGGAAGGAGCCGGTGCGAGTGACATGCGATGACTTACATTTTTTTAAAACTATGTTTCTGATTTATTCATGCAAAGTGCCACTGTGCCAAGTGATAATAAGCTGCAAAAGAATATTCCATCTACTCCCTAGTTTTTTAAATTTATATTTAAAAAAAGTGTTACCAGTAGCATCATTCGTCTTAGGCTAGGCCATGTGTGCTCCCGTGAATTTCTATATAAGATTAAAGTTAAAAAATAGCGCGGAATGTCTGTGCGGTCATGGTATTGGTGACATTGAACACATTTTTTATCGAGTGTCCCACAACTCAATTCTCCCTCTATGACCTACTAATAAAACTTAAAGTTCAACTCCCCATTAATGTTAAAGCCCTTTTGGCTAGTTTTGAGCCCAAAGTAGCCAAGCCTTTGGCTTATTGTATTGATAGAAATTAAATAAAATTACAACTATTTATGAATAACAAGTATCTTATCACTATTATTATTGCAATTAATATATAGTATTTCTGTATAATTACTTATGTTTATGTTTAGTCCCCAGGGCAAAATTTTTAAGTGCACTCCACAGATCCGTAAATTCAAACCTCCCCACTTGACATTGGCAAAGTGCCCAAGTAGCAAAAAGCCACAGTATACGAAAAAAAAAGTGCCACTTACGGCAAACTTTCATTGGCCCATGCTAGTCTACGTAGGAGGCGTAAACCTACTACTACTTTCTTCTGCCGTCATTTCATTAAGGGTGGTATTCCACTTGTACAAGATTTCATCATATTTCCTTGACAGGAGGCCTATTCCACTTATCCAATATCTTGGTTCAAGTTTTTATACGTGTGTAGCTATTTTGAATTAAATGCCATTCGTAATATTTGATAAAATTCCAGTGTTTCTAGTAAATTTGATGTAGTCATCCAATATCTTTGATCGAAGGCACATTGGACAAAGATCATGGACAAATACTACCCTTATACAAAGGGGTTTGGGTAAATGTGTTGTCATATTTTTTAAATGAGCGGCCACTCGTTAAATTGGTATATTATGATAGATCTTTTTTAAACAAACATATTTTGTTATGAAATGTAATACTCTAAAATGCATCGGAGCCGAGATATTTGCAATACATATTTCCGCAGGTCATATAGAAAAGTTATAAACCAAACTAAAACATCTCGGCTCCGATATTGTTTAACGCGTTTATTTTTATATATATATATATGCGCATTAAGAGGTCCTCTAAAAGATTTTTACACAAACATCCGTGGCCGCTGCAAAAATAAAATGACAATTTTTCTCATACAAGGTTACCCAATGCCCTTTCTATAACCAGATTTATTAAAGCATCGCGGAACTGAAAAAAAAAACCGGCCAAGTGCGTACAAAGTTTTACGGTTTTCGATTTTTTTCCTATATCTGTGCTATAAGACGTTGCTTCGTACCAAATTTCAAGATTCTGAGTTCACGGGAAGTACCCTGTAGATTATGATTCCCATGCTAGTTTCGAAAATTTGCGGCATAAACGGCTGTATCTTTTGATTGCGTTGCCTTAGAAGTTTGATTTTTTCACAGCTCCAACTGACAGTACACCTGAGTATTTGGTATACATTTTAGCTTGATGCCTCCACGCGTTCCTGAGAAAAAGTGTCTTGACAGACGGACAGACGGACAACAAAGTGAACCTATGAGGGTTCCGATTTTCCTTTTGAGGTACGGAACCCTAACAAACGTAACAATATCTCGTTCTGTTGCAGCTTCAATACAAGGAGTCCCTCGCCCAACAACAGCAGCGGTATAACGCGGAACTGGCGTCGGTCAGAGAACAGCTGCACGAAGGGGATGCCCTCAGGAGCGTGCTCAATAGAGAGGTAACTACAAACAAAGCTAAAGTATTCCACTTTGTGTGTGTGTGTGTAATGAATTTATTTATCGTATGGCAAATCAGTGTATTTAGAACCGCGAGATTTTCGAAAAGACAATATGGTTGCCAAGTTTTTGTACTTTTAGCACCGCCCAGGGGTCACGTGTATAGTAGCGGTGGGTAATGATTTGTATAAAAACAATTTATATAATTTCATTTTCCATATAAACGATTGTCATAATCCCAACTTTTATAAGTGATTAAGATGCGTGAAAACAAATTGTATAATAAAGCTTAGCATATTTCATAAAAGATAATGATCAGTTTTCTTAATATTCCGATGTATATAAAAACAAATATCATAATTTTGTATGAAATTATGATATTTATTTGTATGCTGTATGAACTTTATAGCAAAAGTTGTACTGATATATGAGTTTTATAAATTGAGGAATATGCTTACCATAGTTACGATACTAGTTTTTAGGGTAATCATCGATAATGTGTTTCGAACGTATGGTACATGAAATTATACAAAGAATTTTTATAATGATTGAACCGCTCCAATTCCACTTGTCCGATTTCTTTGAAAAAAAAAAAACATTTATTGGGCAACCCATCCTTACTACACTAGAACCTTTTTAACCCCCGACGAAAAAAGAGGGGTGTTATAAGTTTAACGTGTCTGTCTGTGGTATCGTAGCTCCCAAACGGATGGACCGATTTGACTGCGGTTTTTTTGTGTCATATATAATTTCATCCCGAGTGTTCTTAACCATGTTTCATCAAAATCTGTTCAGCCGTTTTTGAGATATTGGACTATGCAATGAAAATAGTTTTTCAACTTTTGCGGTTTTTTTGTGTCATATATAATTTCATCCCGAGTGTTCTTAACCATGTTTCATCAAAATCTGTTCAGCCGTTTTTGAGATATTGGACTATGCAATGAAAATAGTTTTTCAACTTTTGTAAGTTTAGTTATCTTACTGTGGCACAATTTGTTTTAGCTGCAAACATCAAAGGAAAAGCTGGAGAGTCGGCGCCTGGAGCAGATGAGCGACAGTGAAGATAGACAGATGCTGATCAATGAGAACAGAAAACTCGCCAAGGACTTAGACGCGGTGAGAGACCTGTTTAGGCGATTTTCAACTTTATCGTAAATCAGCTTCTGCCCGCGACTCCTTCCGCGTGGAACTCGTTTATATCGCAGCTCCATACAAACTTTCATCCCCATATTTCACCCCCTTAGGGAATGAGTCCGGGGATAAAAACTATCCTGTGTCACTCTCCATCCTTTCAACTATCTCCACTAAAAAAATTACGTCAATTCGTCGCTCCGTTTTGCCGTGAAAGACGGACAAACAAACACGTTATTCCCGGCAATGCCCCTAAGGGAGCCCGGGGTCCGCTTTGACACCACCTTTACGAAAGCGACTGCCATCTGACCTTCCAACCCTGAGGCAAAACTAGACCTTATTGGTATTAGACCGGTTTCCTCACGATGTTTTCCTTCACCAAAAAGCTAACGGTAAATATTCCGTACATAAGTTCCGAAATACTCTGGTACGAGCCGGGATTCGATCCCACGACCGCCGCTTGACAGCCGCATGCCTTAACCACTAAGCTACTGTAGCTCTCCGTGGCGTGGGGATTGCTTTTTCTAACTTGCCCTGTTAGTATGGGACAATTCTTGCGAGTTAAATTTGACCCACTTCACGGTGACCGATTGAGCTGAAATTTTGGGTATAAGTATAGTTCGGATGACAATTAAATATTATGGTACCATCGAGCTGATCTGATGATGGAGACAGAAGGTGGCCATGGTAATTCAGTACTTAATCGACGTAACCCCGATGAGTTTGGGCTCGTTAGAATCTTCTCAGTGAGTGGTTGATGATGGTATACAGAAAAGTACAGTCGGCGATATAAGCTTGTACCGAAAATGAAATTTTCGACAGAAACTTATTTTTCCATACACAGATGGCGGAGAACGGTCGCCGGTGGCAGGCGGAGCGAAGACAGTTGGAGTTGGAACTAGAGGAACTCCAAGCGAAGCGAGACACCATGCAGCATTGGGAAACACAGGTATGTTCCTATTCCTATCCTAGATCCAGGCGTAGCCCTACTGAGCCTTTAAGAAAATGAAATTTTCTCAAACATGCTCTGAAATGTATGCGTTAATATCACGAAATGAAGACAAGAAGTGTCTTGTTTATGGCTCCCTACATCACTTCTTGGCCGTATGCCAAGAAGTGAAGTCTTTTAAATACTACTACCTTAACCTTTTCACCGCTAGATGGTAAAGCAACTTGCCGTGCCACCTCACGCCACAAGGGTAAAAAAATTATGGATAAAGAAATAATGCCAACAGGAAATTGGGCTATCTCAGAGTAGGTTTTCATAAATAAAAAAAAATAAAAAAAATGTCGGCAAATGCCGTCTTTGGCGTCGGTGTCACGAATCGTCGATGACGTGATTTCACGTGTTTGGCGGTGAAAAGGTTAAGTTAATGCATTGCAGTGGACGCCTATAGGTGTAATTCTATTGTGTCCGGAATAGTGTCCATCAAAGTGTTAATAGAGATTTGTTAAGCTTAATGAATGAGGGGTTATACTTTTAAATAGAATATTATTCGTTTACAGTATAATATACAGTATATTAGGTTAAGAAGCCTGTCCCCCCTTTCAACCCACTACGCCCCGATGACCCTGCTGCCTCTTGATCGGGGGCTGTCTATTTGATATATTCACAGCTAAGCACCATATTTGATTGTCGCTTACCATCCGTCACATGTGACCCCTTTCGTATCCAGTAGCTCGGCATCAACAATGGTCGTTTATACAGTTCCCAAAACAAGAATATAACTCTTATGACATTCGAATAAGGTATAATTTTCTTTGTATATTATGTTACCAGTACCTGTGATGAACGAATACAATATTGATTGATTGATTGATTGATTGATTGATTGATTGATTGATTGATTGATTAGCAGATCGCGGACATCATCCGATGGGTAGCGGACGAAAAAGAGGCGAGAGGGTACCTGCAAGCGCTCGCCACTAAGATGACTGAGGAACTCGAGTATCTTAAGATCGGTGAGTGCATTTAAGACTGGTTACAAAATCTTTTACTGTACTGGTAAAATACATAAAAAAAGTTACATCTTTAACTAATTATTTTAATAGTCTGACATAAAAAAGCCTAAACTGTTTGAATATTATGAAATTGTTAATTTGCATGCCTTTTCTGGTAGAACATAAGCAACACTGTGTTTATTATGTCATCTTATGTAACTATGTTCTCGCAATAAACAATTGATTGATTAATTTCTGCCATGAGAAAGCGGCGAAAATTTCTGATATTTCCTAACGACCCTAGAAAGTGTCATTCCTGATATTTATGCGCGCTTCTTTGTAGCAGATATTTACGCTGGTGACTAAGTGAAAGAGTAAATTTTTTGATTCATTTGAACTCGCCATGCTGTGTTTCGGAAGCTAATAACCGTGGCTCGTTTCATGAAGCTACATACCAGAGATTGGCATTTCGTAATCGATTCCTGATTACAGGATTATTTGATTTTACTTTGTCAGATTACTTGTAATGTAATCAGTAATCATCTATACAAATTAGTTCATAGTTTATATTTCCCTCATCCTGTCTGTTACCTTTTACGCTTAGCTTTGATTTAAATTAAATTACCTGATTTTGATAAAATTTGGGATTATTCGCGGTAGTTTATCTGGCTTGTTCCTTTGAAGGAACTACTGCAATTGTTTTTATACTGGAGTAAAAAAAAAACAATATTATGGCATTTGAAGGAATAAATGTGCCAATTAGTGTGAAGTGTTTCAGCTGCCACAAGCCAGGTCCGTCCTTGACTAATATTCTTGTCTATTTACGTCCTTTAATTGCGATTAGCGGGAGTGTTGTGAGCGATGCAATTGCTCAACGAGGTGCCCTCGTAACGTAACACACGGCGTTCAATCAGCGTTTTCAACATTCACGATCCTGATGTCTGCGTCGCAGCGAGTTCGCCGCTTTGGCTGTAAACCGCTCGCAAATCGCAAAGTGTGATAGCGCTCGGAGGCCGTCACGTTTCTTCATCGATATGAACTTGTGTCCGTTGTTCCAGCGTCCGCGACGCGCGGCAGCGGTATCATCGCACCTTCCTCTCCTCCCGCCGCGCCAGGTGGCACAGGCGGCTGGCGGAACCGCCGCTCGCAGAAACTGGACAAGATGGAGATCCTCACGCTGCAGTCCAGCCTGCACTCCGAGATACAGGCCAAGCAGCAGGTCGGCGAGGAGCTGAGTCGGACGAGAGCGGAGCTGCTGCACAGTCAGAGGTCAGTTAACAAAAGCTTATCAGGATACATTGTTTCGCCAGCTAACAATGCAATATAACACAATGCAGCTGGCCTGACGATGGAGACGGGAGCGGCCACAGGATTTTTTTAAATTACATAATGAAAACCGATATGATGAGACTAGTTAGAATCATCTCAACGAGTAGTTGATGACTGCAAAAAAGGACAATTGGCAAAAAAAGCGTCAATTTTCGACGGAAACCTGTTAAACGGATGAATAAAGAAACATGCGTTAAAGAATCATCATCATCATATAAGCCGAAAGACGCCCACTGCTGGACATAGGCCTCCCCCAAAGAGTGCCAAAGTGACCGGTCCTGCGCCACCCGCATCCAGCGGACTCCTGCAACCTTTACCAGGTCATCAGTCCACCTTGTGGGGGACTCACGCAGCGCCTTCCGGTACGTGGTCGCCACTCGAGAACCTTTCCGCCCCAACGGCCATAGGTCCTACGTGCTACGTGCCGTGTGCGCTAAGGATTCACGTTAACAATAATAAAAATACCAAGAACGCGTTCTCATGATGTTCGTTTTCCGCAGGGAGCTGCTGGAAACCCGTCAAAGGCTCGATGCTCTCGCGCACGACATGAAACGGAAAGAGCAGCACATCCGCGAAATGCAGACCCGGCTCGACGCGCCGCACCAACCCACCAATTCCTGTGAGTACTTACACTTTACATCTCGCTACACGCACACTTACATCCGGATATCGAGGCCCTACCTCAAATAACTACGACTTGGAAATGTTGAAAAACCCCCCACATTTTCGTTTCAAAGTTCAATATCTCAAAAACGGCTGAACAGATTTTCATGAAGCATGGCTAAGAACACTCGGGATAAAATTATCTATGACACAAAAAAAACCGCATTAAAATCGGTCCATCCGTTTGGGAGCTACGATACCCAAGACAGATACATAGATACACAGATACATAGACACGATAAACTTATAACACCCCTCCCACACCTCTTTTCGCGTCGGGGGTTAAAAATAGAGAATAGGGAAGATGCAATATTTTCATTTTTTGAAAGTGAAATTCACATGAAAGTATTAGAAAAATAAAATTCCTGACAATTTAAACTTTCGCGCCTTAACGGATCTACGGTTCCTGTGACGTCACTCATGTTTGTCACTCGCCATGTTTGTTTGTCCGTGGTTCGTCCCTAGATGTCATAGAGCCTAAGTTTTGACTTATGACAGGAGTGACGTCACCAGACGCTGACTTTTGGATTCAAACACGTTCCGTTCCACATTACCAATGTTAAACATTTCAGTAGCTAAATTTTTTTCTAAATTTTGTTAACAAAATAATGGTAAAAATTATAGCTGCATCTTCCTGTAGATAGAAAATGACAATATAACTATGTTTGTGCCATTCATATATGATTGAACAAGGCCTCTAATTTATTAACCGACTTCAAAGAAAAGGAGGAAGTACTAATTCGACTGTTTTTTTTTTAATGTTTGTTACCTCAGAACTCCGTCATTGATGAGCCGATTCGAAATTTTTTTTTGTTCGTATGTATATACTTCCAGGTGGTTCCCATTTTTTTCAAAATTCAGTTTGATGATGGGATCTGTGAGAAATTGAGGGGACTCCTCATTTTTATTAGGCACGCGTGTAGTGATTTTGGTATTTTCTGTTATAACTCGTGTATTTTATCCGGAATCATAAATTTGGTGGCGAGGAATTGATGATGAAGACCACAGATGACTTATCGAATTCCTCAATTATGTACTTAAAAGTGCAAAAGTATGTCGCAGGTTCTGATAAGATTCCGTTGAAATAGGAACTAATGAAGTGCCATTGGTGATGATCTTGGGGAATCGATGGAAGTCCTCAAATATTATCGGCCCACATACAGCGATTCGGTTTTTTTCTATAGTAATCAACGCATTTGCTATCGGAAATCAGTTCATGTGGTAAATTGTAAAAAAAAATAGGAAATGTTCTCGTGGCTTGGCGGAGTACTAAATTGAAGTCGGTTAAAACTTTAATTTATTGAATCAGGCGTTACTTTGCGGAAGTCCATGATATATTACGAGAACAATATTTCTTTGCTATTCCGCTAAAAAACGTGCTGGTCTATTAGTGAAGATAAGATGCAACTATTTGCGTAAAAACATGCAAAAAATTACAGCAAACCACCACCAATAAGAGATGCTGGCAGGAGATGATGCTTGCGCCACGTCCACTGAGCAAAAATCAAATCAAATTTTGCTCAGTGGACGTGGCGCATCTCCTGATGATGCCTCGTAGAGAGGCGAAACACGTGTCGAGGTTTTTGTCATTATTGGTGGTGGTTTGCTGTAATTTTTTGCATGTTTTTACGCAAATAGTTGCATCTTATCTTCACTAATAGACCAGCACGTTTTTTAGCGGAATAGCAAAGAAATATTGTTCTCGTAATATGGTTAAAACTTTGTTTTTAAAATAATCTGACTAAACTTTATCTAGTCAGCGCTATAAGAGTGTGCCAGATACTTTTGCATCCTTTGTCTATTCAGATATTTATGCAGGCGCTACTATATTGTTTAATGGTTTGCCTACGATTCAACAACGTTTACAGTTGTAATGGGACTTCAACTTGGATGCTTTCCATCGGATCTTTCAATCAATTTGAATCGACTCAAAAGTACTCGCGTCTGAATTTTGGCGACCCAAGAGATGCTGTATGACTTGCATATTAACGTCATCACATTTAACGAACTGCTCTTAAACAAAAGTAAATCAAATACATCTAATAAGTGGCTCTTATTGGCAGATTTTTGTTTTCTCTTTGAATTATATAATTTCAAGAGCAGTCAGTCAATCGTTAATTATAGCAGTTTTTATGAAACAAAAATCTACATTGCTTATTAACTTAGAGCATTAAACCAACAGGAGCGGCCATGAGTCATTTTCTATACATAAAAAGTCTACCGATTTTTGCGGGGGAGGGGAACGTCAAATGTATGCGTAACGTGAAAATAGCTACGTCAGATAAACGTCAGTCCATACAATGTGTGTGACCACTGGTCATATATTTTTGGCAGAGGGGAACGCCTGTCAATGGCCGCTCCGGTTGGTTTAATGCTCTAAGCTTATTTATAAAAAAAATCTTTTGTTATAATCCTTGATTTATCGAATATTTACTCTTTTCACATATTTCTAGGTTACACTGGGTATTATTCCGCTAAATACGCTTTACAACAAAATGTCTGCTTCCAGCGCACCACAGATAACACAAAACGTAATATGTTTATTTAGTGCACCTTTTCTTTTTGTTTTCGTTACATGTTCACAATCCCATCCAATACAAAACTATGCCCTTAATGACGCCACGACAACTCCCTTTCGGAATTGGGCTCCCACCACAAAGTTCAACGTCGACAACGGCGGAAAAAACGAAAATAATTCTCTCATAATCTATGGACTCTATGTGAACTTGAAAATGGAACTGTGATTCGAAATTCCAAATTGTTATTGTTCTATTCGGTTGAAAATTTACACTCGTTTCTATGCATTTATATGTAACTATTGTATTATTCACGGCATTTACTTTTGTTATTAACTTGTTATATTTTAACCTTTTTCGTGTACGGTTTTATTATAATGGGTTCTGCGTTGTGCAGTTCGCACGTGGTTGAGGCCGTACATCCCACTGTTTATAGGCGTGACGTCGTGTCTGTGGGGCGTGGCGGTGGGCGGTGCTTGTTTACCACCAGATATACGACTGACGTATAAATGATACAGTTGTAGCGTTATTTTGATTTATTAGACTTTGGGGTTGATAAAGTTTATTTTCCAAGAATATGCTGAAACATAACCATAATATTTATTTCAGAAAAAAAAACTGTCACATGGGCCCTGGCGGGGCTATACAAAGAATAAATACTTAAATGACCATAACATTGCTTAACATCAGGTGAAACTAGAGTCAATCACTGGACAGTTTTTTACAAAAATAGAATTACTGAGCAATATGCGATGTCAATTCCACAATGGGCATTTAATTTTAACATTACTCTTAAACACAACTCATTAAAGTTCAGACAAGCCAATAATACTGTTGAACCACAATGCAAAACATAATACGAGGTATGCTCGTGTGAGGCAGATTTTTGCTTATCAGTCTTTATGACATTGATATAAGATTCAATTTCACCTGGCCCGTGGAAAATATATTTTTTACATCACACCTGGCCACATAGTAGGAATTGCCGCCCGCTACCCGTGCCAAATAACCCATTCCCTGGCCAGAGGAAAACGTAATTTTGCACTCACCACGGGCAGTAATGATATAAATGATATAATAATATCTGTGATCAGAGACACTCTTTGCATTATCGCCCTAGATAAGTAATAGACTGTTTCACCATGCTGTATTGTTGATAAAGCCAGTGAATTCATGTATTATATTAATACTACATTCTTGAAATAATGCTGCAACTGTACACTATGGCATGGCTTTTATGATTTGACTCCACTATAAATTAGCATATTTATGGCCATTATTTAATTTATTTATTGGATGCTAGTGCTCAAAAATTATTTTAGGAATCTCGTAAGGAGTATTTTCTAGTCTGATATTGTCTAGTCCCGTAACTTGCCAAAGAATTCAGCTCTCAATCACTCGAACTAGTCATTTTTACGTGATTTTTTATATATTAGCGGATGGAAGCATTATTTTAAATTAATTTATTAATTCTACCTTTAGGATTGTCATGTTTCAATAAAATAGAAATTGTAAAGTATAATTATGGATGATATTAGAAATAAAACGGTTTCAGTGCATTCAGACTGCAAAATGTATACGGGCAGGAACTCGTAACATAATTCTGTGACAATGAGTTTGAGCCGTTTTTGCGGTCGCTAACGTTGTCTGATGTTGACTCCCATTTTTGCCTTTTAATTGTCCTCTCAACTGGTTCGAATGACATAATTAAAAGAAAGAACCCTATTTTTATCATTTCTTGTGACCTACATGGATATTTATGTGTTTTTTTCAAGTTCTAACAAGTTCTGGCTACAAAAACGTAAATGGCGAAGTAATAAAAGATAAGTTAATAAAACAATTATGGCAATCCTCATTTTATTTATTGTGTATAGTGAAATTAAAATAATGCTTCTGTCTGACTTATCTATTGACATCACAACGCAGGATTTATTTATTATTTTAGCTTAAGTTTATATAGATTTTAGAATCTCATTTATTTCCATGTTTAAGGCGTTCTCAACCTTTGGTGTTAAGTGCATTTACATTTTAAAAGTAACTGGGATATATCTGTGGCCACAAACCTTTTATCGCATACTTTATTTGCGTTTCATTTCACCTTTTTTGCATTTATGTTTTCATTTACGCTGTATTTTTTTTTCTTAAAACCATTGTACAGTGTACCAGCGTACAGTACTATTGTACATAATAAAAGTCCTGTTTTTGTATTTGGTTGTTTAATTTTTGGTATATATATTATTTTAGTGTCTGTACTTACTAGTAAGATAATATAAAATATTAGTAATATCAGTGACATATCTACATATCTACTCCACTTTTCGTCGCAATACGGGTTAAATATCATGCGAAATAGTATTTTACTATGATAGGTGAATATTATTTTACTGCAGAGTCAAGTGCAAAATATACTGTATGGATTTAATGCTCTCATAAATATGTACCAAAACCTTAACCCGCTGACATAAGAGAAATGGGACATATTTATGAGTAAGTTATAAATAAACAAATATAAGGTGACAATCTTACACAACTTCCCGTGTGGTGTCGGGCTAGAATAGCACCTCCCCCTTTCTTCCTGTGGGTGTCGTAAGAGCCGACTAAGGGAACAGGGTCGAAGTGTGTTGCGGGCGATGGGCTAGCAACCTGTCACTGCGATATCGATCACGATCACAAAATGTGATGTCGATCTTTTATACCCACATTTATGCTAAAAGTGGTACTGGAACATAAGTTTCATGTGCTCTGCCTACCCCTTTTAGGGATAAAGGCGTGATTGTATGTATGTATGTATGTATGTATGTAATCTTACACAAATCGACCTAGACCCATAGTAAGCTCAGTAAGGCTTGTGCATGCATGTAAGTTGCATCCATGTTTTTACACTTTACGTGTGTATACATACAGTAAGATTATTTTAAAGCATTTAATGTTCATTAATCATGGCGAGATGCCTTTGTCAACAAATGGGATAGGCCAGGTAAAAGAAAATATTAATATTAATAATAATAACCTTATTTATGAATGTTTATGAAACACATTTTAATTGAAATAGGTTTTTTAAAGCGACGAACAGTGACAGTCTATTGTGTGCAGCTTAGTCTTCTATGTGAATTTATATTTTTAATACTAAATTTCAGAAACGGTTGGTTCACATTTGTCTGTCTATTTTTATCTTACTTGCGTTTCGTCGATTGACAACGAAAACTCAATAATTACACGTAATAGGTAAAGGAAAACTAAACCTTATTACCGCTTGAACACAGTTGATATTTATTAAATATGTTTTCCGTAGTGAGTTTTGATTGTCACCCAACGACTTAAGTGATCCCATTGACCGTTCTGACGTTGTAATTTGAGCTCTCCGAGCTTATTATTAAAGTTGTAAGTTGTGCGCAAGCAGCGAGGCAAGGATCCACGAAGTCTTCTACATACTGGACTGGAAAGGAAGAAAATGGTTCGTTAATTTTTAATAACAGTAACACATTACTTTAAGTACCATCCACACACGACGATTTTTGACAGGTGATCAATGAGTTTATATCGCTGCAAAAGTCACCCCTAAGGACCCTAAGTGTAACCCCTCTAAGGACGATTGCACACCCTGAAGTGTTTCTGCGATTCAATGTATATCGCTTATTTGCTGTATCGTTGCGGAAAATCGCCGTGTGTATGTATAATAATAATTAATGACATAATGACGTAACTTGGAATGGGGTTGTAGACATCAAATAAAATAATCCAATCATTTTGAATTTTCTTGATTAAGAATTTAAAATATAGTCAAGCAGAGAATAAATAATCGCAAAATTATAACAGTCCCAACTTTTGGTTATATTTTGTCCATTTTCTGTAAAACTAATCTTCATATTAGACGCTTGAGGTCCGTGACATCACGCACCCTGAGCGTTTTTCTCTCTAACAAGCAACATAAAAACGACTGTAGCTTGGTAATATTTTGAGATCTTTGGGATTTTAGTAATGAGGCATTTTGCCTTTCTTGTGGAGTATTCATAAAATTTGAGTCATCAAGTGGGAAGATTATTGTCTTTGTTTAATATTTATTGTTCATCGTGACAGGTGATGTGTTACTGGTTATTCTATTTTAAGTATTCGTCCTTAAAGTAGATTTTTGTTTGTGATTGTGCATCTGTTTGCCCCGGTAACATTGTCTGTGGTTATTTTTGTTTCATTCCATTTTAACAAATATAATTCATGGTCATTCCTCGCAGCATTAGCTCAGGCACATTGATTGGACCTTCCGAAAGTAATCTTGCTTTGTAGGTTTTTCGTATTTCTTTCATTCTTATATATTGTTATACGTATGTATATCTCATATCTTAGTAATCGTTATCTCGTTTGCATTGCACTCCGAGGAACTGGTGTAGACTCTAACGAAATGTAACTACCCTATAGTTTAAATCAACCTGCCGGTACTTTATGCCTCTCAATAATAAGATTTAGATATAACGATTAAATGTGATTTGTTTTGAATCGAGGTAACAAAAATAGCAACAGACAATATAGAGTTTTGAAGGTGTTAGTTTATTTGTGTTTGTGCCGCTCTAGACATAGTATTTTATGTTATTCCATTTTGTAAATACGAGCAAGTGTCGAGGAAAATTTGTTTTACATTATCTTAGCGTTATCACTGTTTTGGGGTCATATATTTAGATATAAGGCTTTGTTAATTTAATATCTTATTTTTTGTCAAGTATTTTTTTGTCAAGTTTCATGGAGGTAGCTTACGCATATTTTTGTATTGTACGTTTCGTGTGCAACACATTGTTCTAGAACTTTTCGACCTGTTCGTTAGCTCGATATATGTATAAGGAACTAGGAACTTGGTTCCAAAATATATTGTTTCCATTGCGCGTCAAATCTTAACATCTCCGATTCATTTTCTCTTGTATGGACATCATATCATCACGCATTCGTTGTGATTTCAAGGATGTCTAGTTTCTTTGAAATCACAACTACTTTGATAAGTGTTCTTGTTAATATAACGAGTTTATATATACGAGTTGCGATCACGGACTGATGACCCGGTAAAGGTCGCGAGAGTCCGCTGGAAGCGGGTGGCGCAGGACCGGTCACTGTGGCACTCTTTGGGGGTTTACGTCGAGTAGCGGACGTCTTTCGGCTGATATGATGAATTGATGATGATGACGCGAAATATTTGATTTTGTATAATATTTAACTTAGTTTTTATTAACTTTAAATTTATTTTAAGTTAAAAATATTTCGACTCCAAAACAGCGATGACAGCACCCATTGGCCATTTTTCGTGTTTTTGTAAATCGCTTCGCTTTTGTTTGAGCTTACTGCGGTGGCATGGATGTGACAAAACCATTTTAACATCCCATATCAACACATTGAGTTTATAAACGTGAATAAGGTTACCCTATATCAAAATAGATATTGTGAACACCTATTTATTTATTAAATCAATTTCACAACGTTTGTTTTCACATTTATAGTATTCCACATAGCTAATATGACTTAGTATCTGGAACGAAAAAAATATGTATTTATTTTATTTTCACGTATCGTGAATTAAAAAAATGGATGTATACCTAAAGTTGATATGGTCAATGACTTTTTTTCCCTAGCATCAAAATGTGTCATTACTCATTAGAATATTAAATCCTATCCTAAGCATGCCTTCAAGGCCTAGAACGTCCATCCAACGCCACATAACGCGCTCAGCGATGGCTCCCCTTAACACTTGTTTGTATCAGACTAATCTGTTTTATTGTAATCCAGTTTTTGAACTTTAGACGTATCACGAGTCCATATTGATAAAACATATTTTTAAATACTTTGATCGGTAAATAGGCGGCAGTCTGAGGCACTTTGAGCCAACAGTGACAGCATTGTCATGACGTGCCTGTTCCATTGACTGGTTTATTAACTAATCATTGTGTCCAGTTGATATGACAGCTGCGTCAAGATATGAGTGTCGCTGCTGATCTCATACACTATACTTAATTTAGGCATTTTCCGCCACTCTCATCAGTCTTTCAATTCGAAATATCCTTGAACAGATTACAAAATCGTGGCACCTCTTTGTTTAATTTTTAAACATGGCCTTGTTTATGTTCCTACAGGCGATACGGTAGGTGACACATATTATCAGGTGACACATGCTATCAGGCGACTGGCGTTTCTAAAGTCGCCTGTTGTGTCGCGGATCTTGTCGTCTATATATAAACAACATCTTAGGAGTATCTTAAAATTCGCTTGACGATGGATTAGTATGTATGTAGTTTGAATTCCCTAATTGTAATTTTACACCTTTTTGTAGCTATCAAGGCTTGAGGAACTTATTCTGAAATTGTCACGGTACGGTGCTATGGCAGGGTTAATTGTTTATATCTGTGCCCATGTTTCATGACATATGTGTCAATGTGGGCTCCTGGTTCTAGTTTGTACGGCGTCCACATGTACTGTCCCGTGCATGCTTCTTTAGAATATAATAGCCAGTACTTGCTCTATTTGTTTAAGTATATCGACACGTAAAGATTCCTTTTGGATGTAAAATCCTCCGTTGTATTTCTTAAAAATATTTATTTTGAATATAACCAGATATACGTGTCAAATATCTAAACAAATATTTAAACCATATAATATACATCTTTTATACAACTATTCGGTTCTACTAAATACCCCATGTGTCTTATTTACTAAGTTTGTTTCGTCCAAAATTGTTTTAATATCGTCCAAATTTGTTTTAATGTGGTCTTTGCGAAGTAATGGCTGGTTTCATCGATCACTTTTCAATTCATCAAATATTAGCTTAATATACTACAAAAGGGGGACTTCATGCCATAAATCATTACCTACCAGTGAAACTTAAGGCAAAGCAGATCAATTGTGGGCGATGCAACTTTATTTAGGGACAATATTACGTTAATAGGTAGACTACATAATATAACAAGCTTCTGCCCGCGACTCCGTCCGAACTCGTTTATACTGTAGCTACATACAAACTTTAGCCCCCTTTCGCTCCCATAGGGGATTTTCGCATTTATAATATTAGTATGGATAAAGTATGATATATATTATGAGAAAAAAACCCCTGTCTAATTGAGGAGTGATCGAAACCGCAACTAGCAAAGTCCCTAACCCGTGTTGGTTTCGGTTGGGATTGGTTTGTGTTCCCTAACCTAACCCGCGCCCGCTGCTTCCCCGTGTAATCAACCCTTCGCTTGCAGTCCTGGACCGGCCGCCGTCGCAGCTGAGCTATCTGGACCAGTTCCTCAAGGAGGCGCCGACGGAGCGGCACTATGACAACGTGCCGGTTAATAATGAGGAGAAGGTTAGTTTTAGAATCAACTTTTTTCTGTCACTCTTCAAAGCTGCGATCTTGTTGGTTTAATCTCACCACATGTGGGGTTTATTGTTATGTATGGACCATCCCCACCCCTTTTTGTATAGAGCATCTTCTTGGAATGTTGGAAGTACTTGTAAAAAAAGACCGGGTTGCACTCCGGAAGTGCCGGCAGAAGTGAAAACTCAATGACATTGTAACAGTTTTTCGATCAGGTCACGTGCCCGTCTTACAAAATTTCAATCTGTCGAATCACACGGTCACGTGACCTGTTGCGAGTTAAACAGTTATTCCGCATCACAAAAGTGCATAGCGCCGCTAAAGAAGTTTTCACAAAAAAAACTAAGTAACTCTGTAATTTTGTCTAACGCGACAGAATAACGACAAGAAATAGTTGATCGACCAAAATACACTTTACAGCAATGGAAACAGGTCAAATTGAACGGAAAAGCGATTTGATTGCTCCTGATTAAAGTAAATACTTCTCTTCCACGAGAGACTGTGGGCAGCGTCGTCAATATCATGAAGAGATGCCGCGATGACCTGCCCTGAAATTTATTCTTTTTTCAGATTGCTTTTAAGGGTAGCCGCATTTAGTTGCTGTTTTTTTAATTTGCTGACATACTTTGTTCGATTTGAACTATGCTGCTATTTATATAATTTAATTACTAGATTTTGGCTTTAATAATACAAAACCTCAGTAAAATTAAAGCATTTTTTTGTTCTATAAATATGTATATAGGTCTCTGTTGGTTGAGGACTGTAAAAATATAGGTTATGTATGTGTCTATCTTCTAGATAAAAAAAATGCGATTGTAATTTCTGTCGGTTTTATTACTACCAGTTTCTACCCCACCTCAAACTCAACAGACCTGTCATTGTTACAAGCTTTTATTTAACTGGCAATGTATAATTTGTTCGGGTGGATCTTGCAACTCAATTTCGAAGCACATATCTTCAACCGATTGAGCTGAAATTTTGGGTTTAAGTATAATTCGCATTACAATTCAATATTATGGTACAATCGAGCTGATCTGATGATGGAGACAGAAGGTGGCCATGGGAATTCAGGACTTAACAGACGTAAGCCCGAGTTTGGGCTCGTTCGAATCGTCTCAACCAGTAGTTGATGACGGTATACAGAAAGTAACAGCTGGCAATAAACATGATATTTCTTTTCTAAATATGTTTAATTTCTGCTTATATTTTTTTGCTTTCCCTTTTGTTTCGCCGTTAGATGTCGCCGCGGTGCCGTTACGGAAACGTACAGTACTGCTGCAGTACGCAGGTATAGCTTTACGCAGGCTCGTGTATGTTTGTAGTTGTGTCTGTTTGTGCATGTCTTTGTGAATTGAAAGACTAAAAATATAAATCTTAGATTATCAAGGCATGTTTGGATAACTACTATTTACAGACCGTATTTTAGGTTTTTTTAAAGAAAACAGACGAAGCATGTGACTTGCCCGCGCAGTGAATGTTAAGACAGCTGTAGTACCTCGTCACGCCCGTACTCCAAAAAGGGCTAGGCAGAGCACGTTGAATCAAATGTTTAAGCGGTATTTAAAGATGGAGACAATGTTATATTGTCGTGATAAGTTGTTAGCCCGTGCATTAGTGGGTGTGCTATTGCAAGATACCTTGCACTTTTTGACTATGCGCTGAAACTTGGCACAGTTGATCCTTAGGTGGTCTTGAGTGGATTCAGACCGGGAGCCATCGAGAGCCACCCCGCATTTAGGGGGGGGGGGGGGACAAGTTCGACTCCGCCGCGCTTTATTTAAAGCCATTTTTTTCTGAAACTATACACACCAAGGCAAGTGTTATATCATTTTCGGATAAATAAAGGATGAGGAATCTATTTTACGAACAAAAATAATACATTTTGGAACAAAAAAAATAAAATAAAGGAGAAAAACATATACAGCGTAAATTATTTTTATTCAATATTACTAAATTTTTTTTAACTACATAAGATACATAAAAACAAAAAATACGGCCATAAAGCCACATTAATTCGGTTTTAGAAAATATATTATTTTGTATACAAATATGTTAACAGACCGGAAATACAAAAAATATGCGTGAGTCAGGGCGACCTCAATGTCCTCAATGCATGTGTCGTCCGTGAAGGAAATGAAGGTACAGTTTTAAAATACGATAGTTGTCAATTATATGTGATTCCTTTGGGTGTTTTGGTATTTAACATGAAATATTTTAAATGAAACTACGCCCTGTCAATTAGTTTATATATAACACGCTCCACTGCAAGGACACTGCAAGGAATCCAACGACACCTCATATATCAAAAACCATCAAGCCGTTTGGACTGTAGCCCGTGAAATAGAATTATCATGTCCACAATCCACATACAAACATACATGCATACATAATTACACAAGATATGAGCGCCGCGCCGCCGTCGCCTACCAAAATCCTACGCCGACGCAGCACCATCGGCGCGTGTCAGCTATTTACACACTCAGTACTTAGCGAGTGTAGCGACCCTTATGTGTTTTATTATTCAACGGTCGGTTTAAATAAATACAGCTACGGTACAGCTACGGTAGCCTAGTGGTTCAGGCATGCGGCTGTCAAGCGGCGGTCGTGGGTTCGAATCCCGGCTCGTACCAATGAGTTTTTCGGAACTTATGTACGGAATATTTACCGTTAGATTTTCGGTGAGGGAAAACATCGTGAGGAAACCGGTCTAATCCCAATAAGGTCTAGTTTTCCCTCTGGGTTGGAAGGTCAGATGGCAGTCGCTTTCGTAAAACTAGTGCCTATGCCAAATCTTGGGATCAGGTGTCAAAGCGGACCCAGGGCTCCTTTAGGGGCACAACCGGGAATAACGCTAGGAGAATGATGGTCGGTTTAAATAAATAATCCTTTAATTGTCAAATGCGAAGTTCCTAGTTTCGCATGTTTTAGGGTGGTTTACCTGTCGTATCTACCTTCGACACCGACAAATCGATGTCACCAAGTGTACCATGGAAATGATTCTAGCTATGAAAATGGTTCGGCACTGACTCTTGTTCCTGTGATGCATAAGCTTTGCTGACTATCGGCGCTCTACGTCCAATGTTCCCCACTCACTGCCACTTAAGTTTAGCGATTCGAAGGTCTATCTTGAACGGTTACCTTGCTCCCGCTGCGGTAGCCCATTTCTGATGCGATCACGTAGATAAACTCCCAGCATAACCCTCTCCCTTGACATTTGGGTGACTTTGAGCCTTCTTGTGAGGCCCATAGTAAGCGACCACGTTCCAGAGCCATATTTCATCACTGGTCAAACAACCACACACTGGTCAAAGACTCGTCTTGAAACACTGCTGAATATTGGATGAAAATATGTGCCGTAGCTTCCAGAACGCTGCCCAGCCGAGTTGGATTCGCCATTTGACTCTTTTTAAAGTTAGAGAGGAGTCTGGGACACACGCACAGAGAGCAGTCTGCTGGGGTTGGTACTACATGTGCTTTTAACATGATCTTCGCCTTATCCATGTTCATTCTCAGACCAACTCGCTCGGAAGCTTCACTAAGGTCATCGAGCATCGTATTTAATTCCTCCATGGTCTCAGCCAAGACTACTATATCGTAAGTAAAGCGCAGGTGAGTGGTGTACTCGCCGTAGATGTTGATACCTAGCCTTTTCCAATGATCCAGGGCTGAATGGGCCGAAGGCCTAGAACCACCGAGGTCTGGTATCGTAGGCAGCATATAGTACACGGACGGATCAAAAATGGGATCCGGTACGGGAGCAGGCATTTATGCGAATGACTATACATTAGTGTAAGCATGGGTAGTTTGGCAACCGTGTTCCAGGCGGAGACATACCCCATAATTGCCTGTGCACGGGAGGCAAACCAGAGGGCAGACTATCTATATACTCAGTGACAGTCAAGCGGCGCGGCCCTGAAAGCGCTTACGGCGCCGAAAGTGAATTCTAGACTAGTCTAAAATGGCGTCCAGACACTGAACAAGCTTGGAAAGCACAATAAGGTGCAACTAGTTTGGACACCAGGGCACGAGGGCTTCATCGGCAACGAAAGAGCGGATGAGCTTGCAAGAGGGGGGTCTTTGTAGGTCCAGAACCATTTGTGCTCTCCCAGGGAACTGTAATTTCGGCCTCTAAAGCCTACGCCAAAATCAAACACCAACACGAGCGGAGGAGTGAGGCGTGCTTAAGGCATGCACTCTAAGCTCTTCATAGAAGGACTGGACTCCGGCAAGACTAAGAAACTCTGGAGATCCAGTAGGAAGCACCTCAGAATCATATATGGGGTGTTAACAGGTCACTTCGGGGAAGGAACGAGGGGAAGAATCTTTTGGCCAAGATGGGACTATCGGATAGTTTAGATTGTAGAATGTGTGGCAAGGAGGATGAGACTATGGAACACTTATTGTGTGAATGTCATGCCCTTGCCAGACAAATAATGAATTACTTTGGTAAAGGCTATCCGCAACCAAAGGAATTCAAGGTGCTTCCGCTGAGCTGCATCATCCGCTTTGTGGAAATGAGAAGGCAAATGCACAAAAGATCCCACGAGAAAAATCGAGAGAGCTCGCGCGCCGTCTTGTGATAGCCGTGCTGATTGGTCGATTCGAAGGACGGTTATGTCTTTCGAGCGTGTGTGTGAATACATGAATGTATGTATATACTCGTATGTGGATTGTGGACATGAAAATTCTATTTCACGGGCTACAGTCCAAACGGCTTGATGGTTTTTGATATATGAGGATTCCTTGCAGTGTCTTTGTAGTGGAGCGTGTGATAAATATGATACATAATTAATTGACAGGGCGTAGTTTCATTTAAAATATTTCATGTTAAATACCGAAACACCCAAAGTAATCACATATAATTGACAAATATCGTATTTTAAAACTGAACCTTCATATCCTTCACGGACGACACATGCATTGAGGTCGCCCTGACTCACGCATATTTTTTTATTTCCGGTCTGTTAACATATTTATATACAAAATAATATATTTTCTAAAATCGAATTAATGTGGCTTTATGGCCGTATTTTTTGTTATTATGTATCTTAAGTAGTTAATAAAAAAATAGTAATATTGAATAAAAATAATTTACGCTGTATATGTGTTTCTCCTTTATTTTATTTTTTTTGTTCCAAAATGTATTATTTTGGTTCGTAAAATAGATTCCTCATCCTTTATTTATCCGAAAATGATATAACACTTGCCTTGGTGTGTATAGTTTCAGAAAAAAATGGCTTTAAATAAAGCGCGGCGGAGTCGAACTAGTCCCCCCTCCCCCCCTAAATGCGGGGTGGCTCTCGATGGCTCCCGGTCTGAATCCACTCTAGACCACCTAAGGATCAACTGTGCCAAGTTTCAGCGCATAGTCAAAAAGTGCAAGGTTCCCATACAACAGATAGCAATAGCACACCCACTACATCGCCCGCAAACCATTTTCCCGCAGTCGACGTTTACGAAACTCACGGAGCAAAGGGGGTGATGCTTATCTAACCTTACACCGCACGGGTGTACACTCACAAAAAGGGGTCGTTCACAAATTACGTCATCGTTTCTTGACGATTTTTGACCCCCACCCCCCCAATCATCATCCCGTTATTCCTTGAAATGGCCTAATAAAATGACTATCGTCTTCCAATGGCCAGACCCCCCCCCCCCCCTTTTTTGAATGTAATTTATGAATGGCCCATAGTACCACAGATACTATGTGTCAGTGATGATTAACGTATGGGCGAATAGCTTTAGATTGCTTACATTCTTTTAATAAATACATAAATAACCGACACAACTCGTCTTAGTCTTACTACTTAGATGAGTTGAATAGCACGTAGACAAGTTTGGAATGTGTATAAATTCCGGTCGGGGACAAGTAGGGCCTAAGGCCTATACTGATAATTTCAGTGTCGAAAACTTGAGTACCGCTCATAATGTTATGGCGTCGTTTAGGTCTGAATGTGGTATGTAAATTATGAGTACGATATAATTTGGCCAATAGTGCAGCATGCTAAGCATGATATAATGTAGTAAAATTTGGTTTATGAGAACAGAATTTGTGTCTGCATGAGTGGGTGTAACAATGATTTATTCGACTGTGGATGCTGACAAAAATATGTTCAGGTTATTTTTATAAACGGCTTAGAAACGTTTGCAGGCGTAAACTGCCTTCTGCTCCCAAATGTTAATAATACGGGAGCCTATTTGGCTTTAAAGTATACCTTCATATAGCGCTACTAACGTAACTTACTTACATATCAAATAGTAGCGTGGGTAGGCTGATGACCTGGTAAAGATCGCTGGAGTCCGCAGGATGCGGGTGGCGCAAGACTGGTCATTGTGGCACTCTTTGGGGGAGGCCTGTGTCCAGCAGTGGACGTCTTTCGGCTGATATGATGATCAAATAGTACTTAGTGCCGTTGCGTCAAAAATTTGCGAAATTAAATTATTAAATATATTACATTTCCTTCAAGTTCTGTAAATGATTTGGTCAAATGAGTGGAAATCAATTGCAATGAATGCCTCACCACAAGTATTTAATTGAGTGCTACCATGCTTTACACTTTCGGGAGCAGGACGGATATTTTCATCTGTAGACGATTTACGATATTTTAGAATAACCGTTTCCTTGGGGAGGCCTTCGTGATGTGTTTGGCCAAATATTTCAGAAATTACCATTGTTTACAGATGATGTATGGCTCCCAGCAGTCCGCGGCGCTGAGCGGCTCCGTCGAGTCCCAAGACGAGATGGAGGCGCGCGCCGCGACCCCTGCCTCCAGCAAGAGCTCGCCTAGCGAAATGTCCACGGTAATGTGACTAAAGTAACAGATGATGTATACACTACAGTAACACATTATGTACACACCTACAGTAATAGAAGATCACACTACAGTAACAGATGATGAACACACCTACAGTAAGAGAAGATCATTCTACAGTAACAGATTATGTACACAGCTACGGTAAGAGAAGATAACACAACAGTAACGGATGATGAATACACTATAGTAACAGATTATGTACACACATACAGTAAGAGAAGATCATACCACAGTAACAGATGATGTACACACCTACAGTAAGAGAAGATCATACTACAGTAACAGATGGTGTACACACTGTAGTAAGAGAAGATCACATTACAGTAACAGATGATGTACACACTACAGTAACAGATAATGTAAACACCTACAGTAAGAGAAGATCACACTACAGTAGCAGATGATGTACACACTACAGTAACAGATAATGTAAACACCTACAGTAAGAGAAGATCACACTACAGTAACAGATGATGTACACACTACAGTAACAGATAATGTAAAAACCTACAGTAAGAGAAGATCACACTACAGTAACAGATGATGTACACACTACAGTAACAGATAATGTAAACACCTACAGTAAGAGAAGATCACACTACAGTAACAGATGATGTACACACTACAGTAACAGATAATGTAAAAACCTACAGTAAGAGAAGATCACACTACAGTAACAGATGATGTACACACTACAGTAACAGATAATGTAAACACCTACAGTAAGAGAAGATCACACTACAGTAGCAGATGATGTATTCACCTATAGTATGAGCAAATCACACTACACTAACAGATGATGTACTCACAGTTGTCCGCGGCCGCCCTGGCTCAGTAACCCAAATTGTATAGATCACTGACACACGAGAGCGCAACTTGTCCTTATCCTAAATTTAACTTTCTTAAAGATTTCATCACTTTTATCATCATCGTCCCTAAACTTTGTAAAGTATGTCAAAAATCTTGCGTTCTAGTCTCGTTTGCGCTGTATAAAGCGCAAAAAACTGCTTTAGAAAAAAATGCAAAAAGCTAACCAAAAAATGTGTGCATTTTTAGATACTCTATCAATTTTAGGGTTAAATACCCATATATAGTATTTTATACTGTTTGTTTCCCAGGACCCCTCCTTAGGCCCCACGGTGCCAGGCAAGCAGAAACTCCACCAGTTCCTAGTGAGGACCTTCAGCAGTCCCACCAAGTGCAATCACTGCACTTCACTTATGGTAATTATACCAAAAATATCTGATGTTCCGTTAAGTATTGTGGGGTTTTTTATTGATAGATTCGTTGGGATTAATGGTTACGCAGAGTAGGTTATTTATAATTTGATATTTCGTAGGCCGTTGAATTTCGAGTCCTCTTATTTTCCTCCGATTTTGTTTAAAATCTTATCTAAACGTCCCAAAGGTCTCATAAATATTAAAACGTGTTTGCTGTCAGACTTAAAAGTGACCGCCATTTCATAGTTTTTTGTTTAGGTCCGGTACGGATTTGTAGCCTGACATAATTGAGCGTGTCTGTTCAGATCGGTCTGACCCGGCAAGGCGTGGTCTGCGAGACCTGTGGCCTGGCCGTGCACACGGCGTGCTGCGCGCGCGTGGCGGCGCGCTGCCCGCTGCCCGCCGCGCGCTCGCGCCGCCCGCTCGGCATCGACCCCGCGCGCGGCCAGGGCACCGCCTACGAGGGCTACGTCAAGGTATACACTCTCCTAGAGGGCTACGTCATGGTATACACTCTCCTAGAGGGCTACGTCAAGGTATACACTCTCCAAGAGGGCTACGTCATGGTATACACTCTCTACGAGGGCTACGTCATGGTATACACTCTCTACGAGGGCTACGTCATGGTATACACTCTCTGCGAGGGTTACGTCATGGTATACACTCTCTACGAGGGCTACGTCAAGGTATACACTCTCTACGAGGGCTACGTCATGGTATACACTCTCTACGAGGGCTACGTCATGGTATACACTCTCTACGAGGGCTACGTCATGGTATACACTCTCTACGAGGGCTACGTCAAGGTATACACTCTCTACGAGGGCTACGTCATGGTATACACTCTCTAAGAGGGCTACGTCATGGTATACACTCTACGAGGGCTACGTCAAGGTATACACTCTCTACGAGGGCTACGTCATGGTATACACTCTCTACGAGGGCTACGTCATGGTATACACTCTCTACGAGGGCTACGTCAAGGTATACACTCTCTACGAGGGCTACGTCAAGGTATACAGTCTCTACGAGGGCTATGGTAATCTATTAAATCTCTTCTCCGTTATAGGCTCCGTTCTCTTCCCCGAATTGATCCATCTGATGCCTTCTATGATCTGATCACGCTGACTGTGGAGTCAGGACACTTCAAGGTAAATGCTGTTATCATTTGCCCGATGCGAGCGGTCTTATACTGTCTTCTGCGGATCGGTTAGTCTCGACAACGTACCAGCTACGAGGGCTGTTATGCCCGCCTTCCACGCATTGGCGAACTGCGTAGAAGTGCTTTCACTGAATAAGAGTCATTGGAGCAGACTAAACGAGTTGAAAGTATCACAAAAGTATTCGAAGAGTCGAGCGGATTCCGTACACACTCCGCTCGCGCGTTTGTATCGCAGCAAAAAGTCGCACTTGTAATCGCTCTATCACAGAATTGTACTGTACATTCCGTTGGGATTTAATTTTGTATTTATTTTTCCATTTATTCTTGGCAGGTACCGAAGCCCGGTGGCGTGAAAAAAGGCTGGATGAGACAGTTCGTTGTTGTCTGCGATTTCAAACTCTTCCTCTATGATATCACACAAGACAGGTACATTTCTAGACTAACCTTTACATCTTGCTTCCTATTGTTTATCAAAATGTGTCTTATAATATGTGGTAGTAGGTTGGAGCTAAGCTGGCAAGCTAAAAACGGGGTCACAGGAGGTGAAAAGTGATATGGCCACCAGATAATAATGGTGGGCAGCTGCGAACTATAGTGAATAAGAAGGCTCCAACCAGCAGCGACAAGGTTATCAGGACGAGTTTTGAAGGAGCAGCCAGGTCTACCTTTAACAAGTTTCTTTTTGGTAAAAGCTTTTATTGCCGACAGTACTTTTCTGTATACCACCATCAACTACTCATTGAGATGATTCTAACGAGCCCAAACTCAACGGGGCTACGTCGATTAAGTACTGAATTCCCATGGCCACCTGTCTCCATCATCAGATCAGCTCGATGGCACCATAATATTGAATTGTCATCCAAACTATACTTATACCCAAAATTTCAGCTCAATCGGTCACCGGGAAGTGGGTCAAATTTAACTTGCAAGATTTGATTACAGACAGACAGACAACGGGACAGGTGAAAGTAAATAAAAGCTTGTAAAATACCACAAAAGAAATATGATGTTGGCTAGAGAAAAACTGGCATCTACTCCACCGACAAAAGCTCGGAAATCGTTATGACAACTTAATGATAGTATGTGAAACAAATTAGCTTTTACCTCATTCCGTATAACATTAGAATTTCGACGGACAAGTAGTCCCTTAATCGTTTATCAAAGGGAAATATTGTTCTGGCAGCCATAGTCTCACGTTCTACGTATTTCAGGAACGCTCTGCCTTCGGTATGCGTCAGCCAAGTATTGGATATGCGCGACCCGGACTTCAGTGTGGCTTCAGTAAAGGACTCTGACGTCATACACGCCAACAAGCGGGACATACCGTGTATATTTAGGGTGAGTTTGCTTTGGTTATGGCTTTAGTACTGTGACGTCATAGTATAGAACAGGGGTTCCCAAAGTGGTCCAGGTGGACCCCCAGGGGTTGACAGGAGACTCGACGGGGGTCTACGTTGGCGTGACAAAAAAATGGGAGTGCACAATTCGTAAGTGTAGGTCCACGAAAATGTATCTGGTTTAGATAGTAGAGAACGAAAACAGATATTATTTTTTGTGATATTTTTATAGCCTGGATGGACATTTTATTAAAATTACACAGTCTGTAACAGATCGCGAGCGTCTCCAGACTTAGGTAATCTTCACATTTTTTGCCGAGTTTTGGGAATATGATAGAAAGTGGTGTAGGGGGTCTACCAGAACCAGTTAACTTTTGAAAGTGGTCTATGAGAACATAAAGTTTGGGAACCCCTGGTATAGAATGACAGCTATACCCAAAGATTAGTAAACATTGTATAAATCGTAGTGTTTTCGTTTTTCTCTTAACAATATTTTTTACAGTCTGAACAATTATGTGCAATTTATTACCGACCTAAATTATAGACGTACCAATTTTCCAACATTGCGAAGCTACTCAAATGGAAAGATCTCGGTAATTTCTCAAGATGTCTCATGAGTAATTTCTTAAAATAAAACTTTCTTGAAATCCCTGAAAGGATCGGTTTTTTTTGGGAAGTTTCCAACAACTTGCACATCCTGCTATCATATAAGCGTGAGAGAGATGATGGGATGTATGTCTGGCATAAATGCTTCCTGGTCTTGTAAATGCAAGTGTCAATTACAGTAGTACCACAAATATAAGTTACACCGGCAATCTTCGTCCACGCCGACAAGTGCTGACAAGTACCGAGTGAAATCTAACGTATGACCATTTCAATAAAGACCTTGCTGCACTATACGTAAGGTACAATATTCAATAACAGAACTCGTGCTTTCCCGCTCATGGCGCTAGACAAAATGGCGGGCGCCGAAGCAGCCGGCTTCGCGCGCAAAATTTCGGCCAATAGGCGTTGAAGATTTTACCCGCGCAAACGCGCTGCCTTATGATAGGTTAATATGTTTTCAAAAAATGCTTTCTGCGCAGGTACATCGTTGTAACTTGTGTTTGTGGTACTACTGTACCCGATCAGTGTAAGGTGGCCGAGTGGCTCCATTTCCCCTTTTCAAATGTTACCAATATGTGATGGAAACCATTTCCCGCCAGATATCAACGTCTCAACTAGAAGGGGGGAAGCGATCTCACACGCTGATGCTGGCCGAATCGGAGTCGGAGAAGACCAAATGGGTGGTGGCACTCAGCGAGCTGCATAGGATATTGAAGAGGAACAATCTGCCTGATAAATGCGTAAGTTTCTTGCCTGTGTATCAGTCTAACTAAAGCCTACGTCCAAAAGTATTGACCACCCCCTTTTTTATCATAGCTCTAAAAATCATTTCATTCTAAATGTAATCAAACAATATTGTTACATTTAAATTTAATATATGTAAGTATACAACACGAGGACATAAGTTAATAATATTTCAGTTACTAAAATAAGAAAAAAAAATGCACCAAAAATTCTACCAAAAAACGAAATTACATTGTAAATTTTCTATGGAATCATATACTTCCCCGCAACGAACAAACACCTATTCTGTTTAAAATAATTGATAATATTTCAATATAAAAGGTGTATATACTCGAATAAAATTTCGACTTTTAATACAAAAAGCATGGCTGCTCAATACTTTTGGACGTAGGCTGTACATACCGTCTGCCAGCTCGGCGCTGCGCGGGGTAGCGGGAGGCGAGGACATTTAGCGGAAACTTGAGTTTGTGAACTTGATACCCCAAGTTTGACTTTATAAACGGATTTCAAAAAGGTAAGGTTACATTTTTCTTTAATAAAATCATTTGAGTTGTGTTCAAAATCGACGTCTGAGGGCTCGAGAGAACTTTTAATATGAATCCGAGGGTAGAGGAATTTATTAAAAGGATTTCAAGATGAAGGACACTTTAAAATCCAAGCTTGGATTCGCATTAAGAAGGGCCTCGGATCTTCGGATATCGATTTTGAACGAAATCGGAATGTATTGTAAGAATGTCGATATGGCGGCCACTTTTTAAAATCCATCCTCGGATTCGTACCAAGAAACCCCTCAGCTCGGTCCCTCTGATAACGATTTTGAACGAAATCTAAATGTATTTAAAGAATTTCAAGATTTCGGCCACTATTTGTTAAAATTCAAACTTGGATTCGTATTAAGAGGCCCCTCGGACCCTAACATATCGATTTCGAACGAAACCGGAATGTATTTAAAAAAAGAATATCAAGATGGCTACTATTGTACAATCCAAGCTCGGATTCGTAAAGGGCCCCTCGGACCCTCGGATAACGATTTTGAACGAAAGCGGAATCTATTTAAAGAATTTCAAGATGGCGGCCACATTAGTACAATCCAAGCTCGGATTCGTATTAACTCATTTACGCCCGCTGTACCCGTTTGGGGACAGTTAACCATACAGTAAGCTTAATCGGGGCTTAAATGGGTTAAGAGGCCCGTCGGACCCTCAGATATCAATGTTGAACAAAATCGGAATGTATTTCACTAAAGAACTTCATTATGGCGGCCACTTTTTTTTAATCCAAGTGGGATTCATATTAAAAGGCCCCTCGGACCCTCAGAAATCGATTTTGACGAAACCGGAATGTATTTAAAGGAATTCAAGGTGGCGGCCACTTCTTAAAAATCCAAGTGTAGATTCGTATTAAGAGGCCCTTCGGACCCTTTGATACTGATTTTGAGCGAAATCAAGATTTTTTTTTTGAATGGCCGCTATTTCTAAACTTAATTCTATTTATAAATTGGTTAAAAAAACACGTACTTATGAAATGTTTGAAAATTAATAAAGTAATTATCATCATTAATTTAAGAGTTATTCTCTTGTCGGTGGAGTATTTTCCATTTCTCTCTGTCGTACGCCAGCCCTTTGATTTGTTGATACGACACGACACCAGCTTTTTCCTTTATTTGGTCTATATAACTACGTCGTGGTCTTCTTCTGCCCCTCCTTCCTTCTATCTTTCCTTCCATAATGGTTTTAAAGAAGTTGTCGTGCCGTATCAAATGACCAATCATTTTCCCCCTTCTAGTGCTGATGGTGTTCAAAATCGATCTCTTCTCTTTTACCCTTCTCAAAACGTCCTCATTTGTTACTCTATCAGTCCAGCTTATACCTTCCATCCGTCTCCAGTACCACATTTCAAACACTTCCAGTCTTTCTCGATCCCTTTGTGTCAATGTCCACGTTTCGATGCCATAAAGGGCAATACTCCAAATGAACACTTTTATTAGCAACTTTTTGCTCCTACATGACAAACTGGATCTTAAGAGTTGTCTCCTTTGGTTTAAAGCTTTTTTCGCTAAAGTAATTATAAGAAAATTAATATCTCTCCAAATATATTCTAACAAACCTGACTCTTGATTGCACTACGCGGCTTCTTAAATTCTAAAGACGGATGAAGCCTGCCTACTGGTTGTAGTTTTTTTTACTGTGAGATAATGCTACATTTACACGCTTGTCGAGGTCCAAGCGTCCACAAGCACCAGCGTGTAAACGAGGATGCTTCGCTTGGTTTGTGTGAGTTTGCTAGAGCTTGTCGCCAAGTGACGGTTTTTGATCGATCAAATAAAACTCGCGGCAAGCGCGTGCGGCGTATTTACACCTAGCGTCAAGCCCGACGCACCTTCGACGTCTACGTTTGCCTGTCCGGGACACGCAAGCGTGCTATGCGTTGATATAGCGTTTGTAAAGGCTTTGAGTTTGTGGTCGCAGACAAGCATGTAAATGTAGCTTTAGAGGTCCGCATGAGGTCTTCCTTCTATACTTAGCAGCGGGCCCTGCACTAGGCTAACGATGTCGTCTCCGCAGGTGTACAGCGCGTGCGTGATCGTGGACTGTGGGGCTGCGGCTGTGCTCCGAGGCGCGCAGTGCGCGGTCGTGCTCGAGGGCGCGCGGTTCTGCGTGGGCGGCGACGCGGGCCTCGCGCTCGTGGACCTGGAGCGCGCGGAGATCACGCCGCGCCGGCAGCACGCGCCCGTCGCGCAGGCCGCGTACGTGCCCGAGGAACAGTTGCTCGGTGAGTCACCTGGAGCGAGACACATGGTGCTCGAGGGCGCGCGGGTCTGCGTGGGCGGCGACGCGGGCCTCGCGCTCGTGGACCTGGAGCGCGCGGAGATCACGCCGCGCCGGCAGCACGCGCCCGTCGCGCAGGCCGCGTACGTGCCCGAGGAACAGTTGCTCGGTGAGTCACCTGGAGCGAGACACATGGTGCTCGAGGGCGCGCGGGTCTGCGTGGGCGGCGACGCGGGCCTGCGTTCGTGGACCTAGAGTGAAGACAGGCGGTGAATGCCCGAGGAACAGTTGCTCGGTGAGTCACCTGGAGCGAGACACATGGTGCTCGAGGGCGCGCGGGTCTGCGTGGGCGGCGACGCGGGCCTGCGTTCGTGGACCTAGAGTGAAGACAGGCGGTGAATGCCCGAGGAACAGTTGCTCGGTGAGTCACCTGGAGCGAGACACATGGTGCTCGAGGGCGCGCGGGTCTGCGTGGGCGGCGACGCGGGCCTGCGTTCGTGGACCTAGAGTGAAGACAGGCGGTGAATGCCCGAGGAACAGTTGCTCGGTGAGTCACCTGGAGCGAGACACATGGTGCTCGAGGGCGCGCGGGTCTGCGTGGGCGGCGACGCGGGCCTGCGTTCGTGGACCTAGAGTGAAGACAGGCGGTGAATGCCCGAGGAACAGTTGCTCGGTGAGTCACCTGGAGCGAGACACATGGTGCTCGAGGGCGCGCGGGTCTGCGTGGGCGGCGACGCGGGCCTGCGTTCGTGGACCTAGAGTGAAGACAGGCGGTGAATGCCCGAGGAACAGTTGCTCGGTGAGTCACCTGGAGCGAGACACATGGTGCTCGAGGGCGCGCGGGTCTGCGTGGGCGGCGACGCGGGCCTGCGTTCGTGGACCTAGAGTGAAGACAGGCGGTGAATGCCCGAGGAACAGTTGCTCGGTGAGTCACCTGGAGCGAGACACATGGTGCTCGAGGGCGCGCGGGTCTGCGTGGGCGGCGACGCGGGCCTGCGTTCGTGGACCTAGAGTGAAGACAGGCGGTGAATGCCCGAGGAACAGTTGCTCGGTGAGTCACCTGGAGCGAGACACATGGTGCTCGAGGGCGCGCGGGTCTGCGTGGGCGGCGACGCGGGCCTCGCGCTCGTGGACCTAGAGTGAAGACAGGCGGTGAATGCCCGAGGAACAGTTGCTCGGTGAGTCACCTGGAGCGAGACACATGGTGCTCGAGGGCGCGCGTTTCTGCGTGGGCGGCGACGCGGGCCTGCGTTCGTGGACCTAGAGTGAAGACAGGCGGTGAATGCCCGAGGAACAGTTGCTCGGTGAGTCACCTGGAGCGAGACACATGGTGCTCGAGGGCGCGCGGGTCTGCGTGGGCGGCGACGCGGGCCTGCGTTCGTGGACCTAGAGTGAAGACAGGCGGTGAATGCCCGAGGAACAGTTGCTCGGTGAGTCACCTGGAGCGAGACACATGGTGCTCGAGGGCGCGCGGGTCTGCGTGGGCGGCGACGCGGGCCTCGCGCTCGTGGACCTAGAGTGAAGACAGGCGGTGAATGCCCGAGGAACAGTTGCTCGGTGAGTCACCTGGAGCGAGACACATGGTGCTCGAGGGCGCGCGTTTCTGCGTGGGCGGCGACGCGGGCCTGCGTTCGTGGACCTAGAGTGAAGACAGGTGGTGAATGCCCGAGGAACAGTTGCTCGGTGAGTCACCTGGAGCGAGACACATGGTGCTCGAGGGCGCGCGGGTCTGCGTGGGCGGCGACGCGGGCCTGCGTTCGTGGACCTAGAGTGAAGACAGGCGGTGAATGCCCGAGGAACAGTTGCTCGGTGAGTCACCTGGAGCGAGACACATGGTGCTCGAGGGCGCGCGGGTCTGCGTGGGCGGCGACGCGGGCCTGCGTTCGTGGACCTAGAGTGAAGACAGGCGGTGAATGCCCGAGGAACAGTTGCTCGGTGAGTCACCTGGAGCGAGACACATGGTGCTCGAGGGCGCGCGGGTCTGCGTGGGCGGCGACGCGGGCCTGCGTTCGTGGACCTAGAGTGAAGACAGGCGGTGAATGCCCGAGGAACAGTTGCTCGGTGAGTCACCTGGAGCGAGACACATGGTGCTCGAGGGCGCGCGGGTCTGCGTGGGCGGCGACGCGGGCCTCGCGCTCGTGGACCTAGAGTGAAGACAGGCGGTGAATGCCCGAGGAACAGTTGCTCGGTGAGTCACCTGGAGCGAGACACATGGTGCTCGAGGGCGCGCGGGTCTGCGTGGGCGGCGACGCGGGCCTGCGTTCGTGGACCTAGAGTGAAGACAGGCGGTGAATGCCCGAGGAACAGTTGCTCGGTGAGTCACCTGGAGCGAGACACATGGTGCTCGAGGGCGCGCGTTTCTGCGTGGGCGGCGACGCGGGCCTGCGTTCGTGGACCTAGAGTGAAGACAGGCGGTGAATGCCCGAGGAACAGTTGCTCGGTGAGTCACCTGGAGCGAGACACATGGTGCTCGAGGGCGCGCGGGTCTGCGTGGGCGGCGACGCGGGCCTGCGTTCGTGGACCTAGAGTGAAGACAGGCGGTGAATGCCCGAGGAACAGTTGCTCGGTGAGTCACCTGGAGCGAGACACATGGTGCTCGAGGGCGCGCGGTTCTGCGTGGGCGGCGACGCGGGCCTCGCGCTCGTGGACCTGGAGCGCGCGGAGATCACGCCGCGCCGGCAGCACGCGCCCGTCGCGCAGGCCGCGTACGTGCCCGAGGAACAGTTGCTCGGTGAGTCACCTGGAGCGAGACACATGGTGCTCGAGGGCGCGCGGGTCTGCGTGGGCGGCGACGCGGGCCTGCGTTCGTGGACCTAGAGTGAAGACAGGCGGTGAATGCCCGAGGAACAGTTGCTCGGTGAGTCACCTGGAGCGAGACACATGGTGCTCGAGGGCGCGCGGGTCTGCGTGGGCGGCGACGCGGGCCTGCGTTCGTGGACCTAGAGTGAAGACAGGCGGTGAATGCCCGAGGAACAGTTGCTCGGTGAGTCACCTGGAGCGAGACACATGGTGCTCGAGGGCGCGCGGGTCTGCGTGGGCGGCGACGCGGGCCTGCGTTCGTGGACCTAGAGTGAAGACAGGCGGTGAATGCCCGAGGAACAGTTGCTCGGTGAGTCACCTGGAGCGAGACACATGGTGCTCGAGGGCGCGCGGGTCTGCGTGGGCGGCGACGCGGGCCTCGCGCTCGTGGACCTAGAGTGAAGACAGGCGGTGAATGCCCGAGGAACAGTTGCTCGGTGAGTCACCTGGAGCGAGACACATGGTGCTCGAGGGCGCGCGGGTCTGCGTGGGCGGCGACGCGGGCCTGCGTTCGTGGACCTAGAGTGAAGACAGGCGGTGAATGCCCGAGGAACAGTTGCTCGGTGAGTCACCTGGAGCGAGACACATGGTGCTCGAGGGCGCGCGTTTCTGCGTGGGCGGCGACGCGGGCCTGCGTTCGTGGACCTAGAGTGAAGACAGGCGGTGAATGCCCGAGGAACAGTTGCTCGGTGAGTCACCTGGAGCGAGACACATGGTGCTCGAGGGCGCGCGGGTCTGCGTGGGCGGCGACGCGGGCCTGCGTTCGTGGACCTAGAGTGAAGACAGGCGGTGAATGCCCGAGGAACAGTTGCTCGGTGAGTCACCTGGAGCGAGACACATGGTGCTCGAGGGCGCGCGGTTCTGCGTGGGCGGCGACGCGGGCCTCGCGCTCGTGGACCTAGAGTGAAGACAGGCGGTGAATGCCCGAGGAACAGTTGCTCGGTGAGTCACCTGGAGCGAGACACATGGTGCTCGAGGGCGCGCGGGTCTGCGTGGGCGGCGACGCGGGCCTGCGTTCGTGGACCTAGAGTGAAGACAGGCGGTGAATGCCCGAGGAACAGTTGCTCGGTGAGTCACCTGGAGCGAGACACATGGTGCTCGAGGGCGCGCGGTTCTGCGTGGGCGGCGACGCGGGCCTCGCGCTCGTGGACCTAGAGTGAAGACAGGCGGTGAATGCCCGAGGAACAGTTGCTCGGTGAGTCACCTGGAGCGAGACACATGGTGCTCGAGGGCGCGCGGGTCTGCGTGGGCGGCGACGCGGGCCTGCGTTCGTGGACCTAGAGTGAAGACAGGCGGTGAATGCCCGAGGAACAGTTGCTCGGTGAGTCACCTGGAGCGAGACACATGGTGCGCGAGGGCGCGCGGTTCTGCGTGGGCGGCGACGCGGGCCTCGCGCTCGTGGACCTAGAGTGAAGACAGGCGGTGAATGCCCGAGGAACAGTTGCTCGGTGAGTCACCTGGAGCGAGACACATGGTGCTCGAGGGCGCGCGGGTCTGCGTGGGCGGCGACGCGGGCCTCGCGCTCGTGGACCTAGAGTGCAGACAGGCGGTGAATGCCCGAGGAACAGTTGCTCGGTGAGTCACCTGGAGCGAGACACATGGTGCTCGAGGGCGCGCGTTTCTGCGTGGGCGGCGACGCGGGCCTGCGTTCGTGGACCTAGAGTGAAGACAGGCGGTGAATGCCCGAGGAACAGTTGCTCGGTGAGTCACCTGGAGCGAGACACATGGTGCTCGAGGGCGCGCGGTTCTGCGTGGGCGGCGACGCGGGCCTCGCGCTCGTGGACCTAGAGTGCAGACAGGCGGTGAATGCCCGAGGAACAGTTGCTCGGTGAGTCACCTGGAGCGAGACACATGGTGCTCGAGGGCGCGCGGGTCTGCGTGGGCGGCGACGCGGGCCTGCGTTCGTGGACCTAGAGTGAAGACAGGCGGTGAATGCCCGAGGAACAGTTGCTCGGTGAGTCACCTGGAGCGAGACACATGGTGCTCGAGGGCGCGCGGGTCTGCGTGGGCGGCGACGCGGGCCTGCGTTCGTGGACCTAGAGTGAAGACAGGCGGTGAATGCCCGAGGAACAGTTGCTCGGTGAGTCAACTGGAGCGAGACACATGGTGCTCGAGGGCGCGCGGGTCTGCGTGGGCGGCGACGCGGGCCTGCGTTCGTGGACCTAGAGTGAAGACAGGCGGTGAATGCCCGAGGAACAGTTGCTCGGTGAGTCACCTGGAGCGAGACACATGGTGCTCGAGGGCGCGCGGGTCTGCGTGGGCGGCGACGCGGGCCTCGCGCTCGTGGACCTAGAGTGAAGACAGGCGGTGAATGCCCGAGGAACAGTTGCTCGGTGAGTCACCTGGAGCGAGACACATGGTGCTCGAGGGCGCGCGGGTCTGCGTGGGCGGCGACGCGGGCCTCGCGCTCGTGGACCTAGAGTGAAGACAGGCGGTGAATGCCCGAGGAACAGTTGCTCGGTGAGTCACCTGGAGCGAGACACATGGTGCTCGAGGGCGCGCGGGTCTGCGTGGGCGGCGACGCGGGCCTGCGTTCGTGGACCTAGAGTGAAGACAGGCGGTGAATGCCCGAGGAACAGTTGCTCGGTGAGTCACCTGGAGCGAGACACATGGTGCTCGAGGGCGCGCGTTTCTGCGTGGGCGGCGACGCGGGCCTGCGTTCGTGGACCTAGAGTGAAGACAGGCGGTGAATGCCCGAGGAACAGTTGCTCGGTGAGTCACCTGGAGCGAGACACATGGTGCTCGAGGGCGCGCGTTTCTGCGTGGGCGGCGACGCGGGCCTGCGTTCGTGGACCTAGAGTGAAGACAGGCGGTGAATGCCCGAGGAACAGTTGCTCGGTGAGTCACCTGGAGCGAGACACATGGTGCTCGAGGGCGCGCGGGTCTGCGTGGGCGGCGACGCGGGCCTGCGTTCGTGGACCTAGAGTGAAGACAGGCGGTGAATGCCCGAGGAACAGTTGCTCGGTGAGTCACCTGGAGCGAGACACATGGTGCTCGAGGGCGCGCGGGTCTGCGTGGGCGGCGACGCGGGCCTCGCGCTCGTGGACCTAGAGTGAAGACAGGCGGTGAATGCCCGAGGAACAGTTGCTCGGTGAGTCACCTGGAGCGAGACACATGGTGCTCGAGGGCGCGCGTTTCTGCGTGGGCGGCGACGCGGGCCTGCGTTCGTGGACCTAGAGTGAAGACAGGCGGTGAATGCCCGAGGAACAGTTGCTCGGTGAGTCACCTGGAGCGAGACACATGGTGCTCGAGGGCGCGCGGGTCTGCGTGGGCGGCGACGCGGGCCTGCGTTCGTGGACCTAGAGTGAAGACAGGCGGTGAATGCCCGAGGAACAGTTGCTCGGTGAGTCACCTGGAGCGAGACACATGGTGCTCGAGGGCGCGCGGGTCTGCGTGGGCGGCGACGCGGGCCTGCGTTCGTGGACCTAGAGTGAAGACTGGCGGTGAATGCCCGAGGAACAGTTGCTCGGTGAGTCACCTGGAGCGAGACACATGGTGCTCGAGGGCGCGCGGGTCTGCGTGGGCGGCGACGCGGGCCTGCGTTCGTGGACCTAGAGTGAAGACAGGCGGTGAATGCCCGAGGAACAGTTGCTCGGTGAGTCACCTGGAGCGAGACACATGGTGCTCGAGGGCGCGCGGGTCTGCGTGGGCGGCGACGCGGGCCTGCGTTCGTGGACCTAGAGTGAAGACAGGCGGTGAATGCCCGAGGAACAGTTGCTCGGTGAGTCACCTGGAGCGAGACACATGGTGCTCGAGGGCGCGCGGTTCTGCGTGGGCGGCGACGCGGGCCTCGCGCTCGTGGACCTAGAGTGAAGACAGGCGGTGAATGCCCGAGGAACAGTTGCTCGGTGAGTCACCTGGAGCGAGACACATGGTGCTCGAGGGCGCGCGGGTCTGCGTGGGCGGCGACGCGGGCCTCGCGCTCGTGGACCTAGAGTGAAGACAGGCGGTGAATGCCCGAGGAACAGTTGCTCGGTGAGTCACCTGGAGCGAGACACATGGTGCTCGAGGGCGCGCGGGTCTGCGTGGGCGGCGACGCGGGCCTGCGTTCGTGGACCTAGAGTGAAGACAGGCGGTGAATGCCCGAGGAACAGTTGCTCGGTGAGTCACCTGGAGCGAGACACATGGTGCTCGAGGGCGCGCGGGTCTGCGTGGGCGGCGACGCGGGCCTCGCGCTCGTGGACCTAGAGTGAAGACAGGCGGTGAATGCCCGAGGAACAGTTGCTCGGTGAGTCACCTGGAGCGAGACACATGGTGCTCGAGGGCGCGCGTTTCTGCGTGGGCGGCGACGCGGGCCTGCGTTCGTGGACCTAGAGTGAAGACAGGCGGTGAATGCCCGAGGAACAGTTGCTCGGTGAGTCACCTGGAGCGAGACACATGGTGCTCGAGGGCGCGCGGGTCTGCGTGGGCGGCGACGCGGGCCTGCGTTCGTGGACCTAGAGTGAAGACAGGCGGTGAATGCCCGAGGAACAGTTGCTCGGTGAGTCACCTGGAGCGAGACACATGGTGCTCGAGGGCGCGCGGGTCTGCGTGGGCGGCGACGCGGGCCTGCGTTCGTGGACCTAGAGTGAAGACAGGCGGTGAATGCCCGAGGAACAGTTGCTCGGTGAGTCACCTGGAGCGAGACACATGGTGCTCGAGGGCGCGCGGGTCTGCGTGGGCGGCGACGCGGGCCTGCGTTCGTGGACCTAGAGTGAAGACAGGCGGTGAATGCCCGAGGAACAGTTGCTCGGTGAGTCACCTGGAGCGAGACACATGGTGCTCGAGGGCGCGCGGGTCTGCGTGGGCGGCGACGCGGGCCTGCGTTCGTGGACCTAGAGTGAAGACAGGCGGTGAATGCCCGAGGAACAGTTGCTCGGTGAGTCACCTGGAGCGAGACACATGGTGCTCGAGGGCGCGCGGTTCTGCGTGGGCGGCGACGCGGGCCTCGCGCTCGTGGACCTAGAGTGAAGACAGGCGGTGAATGCCCGAGGAACAGTTGCTCGGTGAGTCACCTGGAGCGAGACACATGGTGCTCGAGGGCGCGCGGGTCTGCGTGGGCGGCGACGCGGGCCTCGCGCTCGTGGACCTAGAGTGAAGACAGGCGGTGAATGCCCGAGGAACAGTTGCTCGGTGAGTCACCTGGAGCGAGACACATGGTGCTCGAGGGCGCGCGGGTCTGCGTGGGCGGCGACGCGGGCCTGCGTTCGTGGACCTAGAGTGAAGACAGGCGGTGAATGCCCGAGGAACAGTTGCTCGGTGAGTCACCTGGAGCGAGACACATGGTGCTCGAGGGCGCGCGTTTCTGCGTGGGCGGCGACGCGGGCCTGCGTTCGTGGACCTAGAGTGAAGACAGGCGGTGAATGCCCGAGGAACAGTTGCTCGGTGAGTCACCTGGAGCGAGACACATGGTGCTCGAGGGCGCGCGGGTCTGCGTGGGCGGCGACGCGGGCCTGCGTTCGTGGACCTAGAGTGAAGACAGGCGGTGAATGCCCGAGGAACAGTTGCTCGGTGAGTCACCTGGAGCGAGACACATGGTGCTCGAGGGCGCGCGTGTCTGCGTGGGCGGCGACGCGGGCCTGCGTTCGTGGACCTAGAGTGAAGACAGGCGGTGAATGCCCGAGGAACAGTTGCTCGGTGAGTCACCTGGAGCGAGACACATGGTGCTCGAGGGCGCGCGGGTCTGCGTGGGCGGCGACGCGGGCCTGCGTTCGTGGACCTAGAGTGAAGACAGGCGGTGAATGCCCGAGGAACAGTTGCTCGGTGAGTCACCTGGAGCGAGACACATGGTGCTCGAGGGCGCGCGGGTCTGCGTGGGCGGCGACGCGGGCCTCGCGCTCGTGGACCTAGAGTGAAGACAGGCGGTGAATGCCCGAGGAACAGTTGCTCGGTGAGTCACCTGGAGCGAGACACATGGTGCTCGAGGGCGCGCGGTTCTGCGTGGGCGGCGACGCGGGCCTGCGTTCGTGGACCTAGAGTGAAGACAGGCGGTGAATGCCCGAGGAACAGTTGCTCGGTGAGTCACCTGGAGCGAGACACATGGTGCTCGAGGGCGCGCGGGTCTGCGTGGGCGGCGACGCGGGCCTGCGTTCGTGGACCTAGAGTGAAGACAGGCGGTGAATGCCCGAGGAACAGTTGCTCGGTGAGTCACCTGGAGCGAGACACATGGTGCTCGAGGGCGCGCGGGTCTGCGTGGGCGGCGACGCGGGCCTGCGTTCGTGGACCTAGAGTGAAGACAGGCGGTGAATGCCCGAGGAACAGTTGCTCGGTGAGTCACCTGGAGCGAGACACATGGTGCTCGAGGGCGCGCGGGTCTGCGTGGGCGGCGACGCGGGCCTGCGTTCGTGGACCTAGAGTGAAGACAGGCGGTGAATGCCCGAGGAACAGTTGCTCGGTGAGTCACCTGGAGCGAGACACATGGTGCTCGAGGGCGCGCGGTTCTGCGTGGGCGGCGACGCGGGCCTGCGTTCGTGGACCTAGAGTGAAGACAGGCGGTGAATGCCCGAGGAACAGTTGCTCGGTGAGTCACCTGGAGCGAGACACATGGTGCTCGAGGGCGCGCGGGTCTGCGTGGGCGGCGACGCGGGCCTGCGTTCGTGGACCTAGAGTGAAGACAGGCGGTGAATGCCCGAGGAACAGTTGCTCGGTGAGTCACCTGGAGCGAGACACATGGTGCTCGAGGGCGCGCGGGTCTGCGTGGGCGGCGACGCGGGCCTGCGTTCGTGGACCTAGAGTGAAGACAGGCGGTGAATGCCCGAGGAACAGTTGCTCGGTGAGTCACCTGGAGCGAGACACATGGTGCTCGAGGGCGCGCGGGTCTGCGTGGGCGGCGACGCGGGCCTGCGTTCGTGGACCTAGAGTGAAGACAGGCGGTGAATGCCCGAGGAACAGTTGCTCGGTGAGTCACCTGGAGCGAGACACATGGTGCTCGAGGGCGCGCGGGTCTGCGTGGGCGGCGACGCGGGCCTGCGTTCGTGGACCTAGAGTGAAGACAGGCGGTGAATGCCCGAGGAACAGTTGCTCGGTGAGTCACCTGGAGCGAGACACATGGTGCTCGAGGGCGCGCGGGTCTGCGTGGGCGGCGACGCGGGCCTGCGTTCGTGGACCTAGAGTGAAGACAGGCGGTGAATGCCCGAGGAACAGTTGCTCGGTGAGTCACCTGGAGCGAGACACATGGTGCTCGAGGGCGCGCGGGTCTGCGTGGGCGGCGACGCGGGCCTGCGTTCGTGGACCTAGAGTGAAGACAGGCGGTGAATGCCCGAGGAACAGTTGCTCGGTGAGTCACCTGGAGCGAGACACATGGTGCTCGAGGGCGCGCGGGTCTGCGTGGGCGGCGACGCGGGCCTGCGTTCGTGGACCTAGAGTGAAGACAGGCGGTGAATGCCCGAGGAACAGTTGCTCGGTGAGTCACCTGGAGCGAGACACATGGTGCTCGAGGGCGCGCGTTTCTGCGTGGGCGGCGACGCGGGCCTGCGTTCGTGGACCTAGAGTGAAGACAGGCGGTGAATGCCCGAGGAACAGTTGCTCGGTGAGTCACCTGGAGCGAGACACATGGTGCTCGAGGGCGCGCGGTTCTGCGTGGGCGGCGACGCGGGCCTGCGTTCGTGGACCTAGAGTGAAGACAGGCGGTGAATGCCCGAGGAACAGTTGCTCGGTGAGTCACCTGGAGCGAGACACATGGTGCTCGAGGGCGCGCGGGTCTGCGTGGGCGGCGACGCGGGCCTGCGTTCGTGGACCTAGAGTGAAGACAGGCGGTGAATGCCCGAGGAACAGTTGCTCGGTGAGTCACCTGGAGCGAGACACATGGTGCTCGAGGGCGCGCGGGTCTGCGTGGGCGGCGACGCGGGCCTGCGTTCGTGGACCTAGAGTGAAGACAGGCGGTGAATGCCCGAGGAACAGTTGCTCGGTGAGTCACCTGGAGCGAGACACATGGTGCTCGAGGGCGCGCGGGTCTGCGTGGGCGGCGACGCGGGCCTGCGTTCGTGGACCTAGAGTGAAGACAGGCGGTGAATGCCCGAGGAACAGTTGCTCGGTGAGTCACCTGGAGCGAGACACATGGTGCTCGAGGGCGCGCGTTTCTGCGTGGGCGGCGACGCGGGTCTCGCTCTCTTGGACCTTGAGCGGAGACAGGAAATACGTGCCCGAGGTTGTCTGCTCGTTGCTGACCCTTTATTGTAAGGATTTCTTGTGTTGACATCAAGAAACAATTGCAAGTTCCTAGCTGTCAACATCCTTAAAGCTTAAAAAAGACCTTTCTAAGTTATTCCTTTTTAGCTTAAATTGGTTTTTAGTACAGATCTGTAAATTTTCGAACGTTATGCTTCACAAAATTAGTTCGCATTGACAAGTCGTGGAGCACGCCTTCGTAGATTAACAGATTTATAGCGTTCTAAATTTCAGTTCGAACATAAATTGATATAAAAACCTTGTTACAGTTGTGATAGCGGGTCGAGGTCGCCACGTGCGTCTGGTCCCAGTTCGAGCCCTAGAATGTTCTGAAGTAGAGTGCGTCAAGCTAGCGGAGTCCAAGGGCTGCGTACTGCTCGCTGCAGGCCAACTCAAGACCAACACCTATGGGTTTGCAGTCGTGTGCAAGCGACAGGTAACTAGACAACAGCTTTTTCAATCAAATTCTATTATTTTTTTCCGGGTTGGGGACCGTTTGAAAATTTAAGTTTTGAACATGAATTGGGTTAACGGTAAGAAATGGGTCTTGTCGCCCTTTTATATCAGCAACTTATTCTAAGTTACCACTATCACTCGCGATGCGGGGCACGTTTGCCTCGGGATTTCGATATGGGCTGGTGAGAGTCGGGAACGCGGTCGGGTTGCGATACACCGGCAATGTACTCGGGGTAGCCAAGCTGCCGGATGTCGGGATGCCACGGCTGAACTCTCGGGGTAGCCAAGCTGCCCGAAGTCGGGATGCCACGGCTGAACTCTCGGGGTAGCCAAGCTGCGGGAAGTCGGGATGCCACGGCTGAACACTCGGGGTAGCCAAGCTGCCGGAAGGCGGGATGCCACGGCTGAACTCTCGGGGTAGCCAAGCTGCCGGAAGGCGGGATGCCACGGCGGAACTCTCGGGGTAGCTAAGCTGCCGGAAGTCGGGATGCCACGGCTGAACTCTCGGGGTAGCCAAGCTGCCGGAAGTCGGGATGCCACGGCTGAACTCTCGGGGTAGCCAAGCTGCGGGAAGTCGGGATGCCACGGCTGAACACTCGGGGTAGCCAAGCTGCCGGAAGGCGGGATGCCACGGCTGAACTCTCGGGGTAGCCAAGCTGCGGGAAGTCGGGATGCCACGGCTGAACACTCGGGGTAGCCAAGCTGCCGGAAGGCGGGATGCCACGGCTGAACTCTCGGGGTAGCCAAGCTGCCGGAAGGCGGGATGCCACGGCGGAACTCTCGGGGTAGCTAAGCTGCCGGAAGTCGGGATGCCACGGCTGAACTCTCGGGGTAGCCAAGCTGCCGGAAGTCGGGATGCCACGGCTGAACTCTCGGGGTAGCCAAGCTGCGGGAAGTCGGGATGCCACGGCTGAACACTCGGGGTAGCCAAGCTGCCGGAAGGCGGGATGCCACGGCTGAACTCTCGGGGTAGCCAAGCTGCCGGAAGGCGGGATGCCACGGCTGAACTCTCGGGGTAGCTAAGCTGCCGGAAGTCGGGATGCCACGGCTGAACTCTCGGGGTAGCCAAGCTGCCGGAAGTCGGGATGCCACGGCTGAACTCTCGGGGTAGCCAAGCTGCCGGAAGTCGGGATGCCACGGCTGAACTCTCGGGGTAGCCAAGCTGCGGGAAGTCGGGATGCCACGGCTGAACACTCGGGGTAGCCAAGCGGTCAGTGGCGGGAGGAGGGGAGGGGAGGAGGGCGAGGGAAGAGAGTTGGGCACACGGCAGGCCGCTAGCTAAACTCCGACGGTCTGCTAGCTCTCCACACACTCTCCATAATAATGGAGTGTGGCGGGAGACTTGTCAGTGCAATTTTCACACCACGAGTCTGCATTTTTTCGCCGGTAATCGATTCTTGCCTTCTTGGCGTGCTTCTTTAGTTCTTGGTGGACATAGTTGCCTTCAGTGCATCCTGGACCGCCCGTTGGCCCTGGCGTGCTGCTCCTGTGAGTAGAGCGGCGAGCAAGGTTTTGTTCCCTTCTTCCGCGGGCGCTGCAGGAGGAGGGGCCTCTTAAGGGCCGTGGCCCTCTTCTTCTTTTTCTTCTTAGACTTCTTTGGCAAGGGCTTCGGTGCGGTCGCCGCGCCCCTCTGTGTAGGAGCGTTGGTCGGCGCCATCACTCGTCGACTGTAGGCGCCTTCACCGATGCCCTTGTCTCGGGTCCGGGCACTTGGTATCGTTGGCCGTGTGAGGGCCGCCGCAGTTGGGCACGTTCCCGGCTGGTCCCTGGATCGCCCGCAATCCTTGGCTGCGTGGGGCCCGCACAGCGCACGCCACGCACTTGCGCGGGCGGGGGCAGTCCTCTGAATTGTGCCGGAAGCACTGGCGCCTGTGGCATTGGGTGAGACCCCGGGGCGGGGCGCCGCTCGTCTGTCTCCCGCGTCGGCGCCGCTCTTTCTAATCTGGTTTAATGTGGTTACAGAACGCGTACATAGTGAACGTGTACGAGATCACTCGCACAGCGGCTCGGCGATGTCGGATAGCCGAGCTACGGGCGCCAGGGGCCGTGCACTCCGTGCAGCTGGTGCGCGGGAGGCTGCTGCTCGGGTACCGGGGCGGCTTCGCGGCGCACGCGCTGCCCGACCCGCGCAGGCCCAGCCACGACCAGCCCGCCGTCTGTGAGTATATCTCTGTCTGTCTGTATGTCACTCCGTGCAGCTGGTGCGCGGGAGGCTGCTGCTCGGGTACCGGGGCGGCTTCGCGGCGCACGCGCTGCCCGACCCGCGCAGGCCCAGCCACGACCAGCCCGCCGTCTGTGAGTATATCTCTGTCTGTCTGTATGTCACTCCGTGCAGCTGGTGCGCGGGAGGCTGCTGCTCGGGTACCGGGGCGGCTTCGCGGCGCACGCGCTGCCCGACCCGCGCAGGCCCAGCCACGACCAGCCCGCCGTCTGTGAGTATATCTCTGTCTGTCTGTATGTCACTCCGTGCAGCTGGTGCGCGGGAGGCTGCTGCTCGGGTACCGGGGCGGCTTCGCGGCGCACGCGCTGCCCGACCCGCGCAGGCCCAGCCACGACCAGCCCGCCGTCTGTGAGTATATCTCTGTCTGTCTGTATGTCACTCCGTGCAGCTGGTGCGCGGGAGGCTGCTGCTCGGGTAACGGGGCGGCTTCGCGGCGCACGCGCTGCCCGACCCGCGCAGGCCCAGCCACGACCAGCCCGCCGTCTGTGAGTATATCTCTGTCTGTCTGTATGTCACTCCGTGCAGCTGGTGCGCGGGAGGCTGCTGCTCGGGTACCGGGGCGGCTTCGCGGCGCACGCGCTGCCCGACCCGCGCAGGCCCAGCCACGACCAGCCCGCCGTCTGTGAGTATATCTCTGTCTGTCTGTATGTCACTCCGTGCAGCTGGTGCGCGGGAGGCTGCTGCTCGGGTACCGGGGCGGCTTCGCGGCGCACGCGCTGCCCGACCCGCGCAGGCCCAGCCACGACCAGCCCGCCGTCTGTGAGTATATCTCTGTCTGTCTGTATGTCACTCCGTGCAGCTGGTGCGCGGGAGGCTGCTGCTCGGGTACCGAGGCGGCTTCGCGGCGCACGCGCTGCCCGACCCGCGCAGGCCCAGCCACGACCAGCCCGCCGTCTGTGAGTATATCTCTGTCTGTCTGTATGTCACTCCGTGCAGCTGGTGCGCGGGAGGCTGCTGCTCGGGTACCGGGGCGGCTTCGCGGCGCACGCGCTGCCCGACCCGCGCAGGCCCAGCCACGACCAGCCCGCCGTCTGTGAGTATATCTCTGTCTGTCTGTATGTCACTCCGTGCAGCTGGTGCGCGGGAGGCTGCTGCTCGGGTACCGAGGCGGCTTCGCGGCGCACGCGCTGCCCGACCCGCGCAGGCCCAGCCACGACCAGCCCGCCGTCTGTGAGTATATCTCTGTCTGTCTGTATGTCACTCCGTGCAGCTGGTGCGCGGGAGGCTGCTGCTCGGGTACCGGGGCGGCTTCGCGGCGCACGCGCTGCCCGACCCGCGCAGGCCCAGCCACGACCAGCCCGCCGTCTGTGAGTATATCTCTGTCTGTCTGTATGTCACTCCGTGCAGCTGGTGCGCGGGAGGCTGCTGCTCGGGTACCGAGGCGGCTTCGCGGCGCACGCGCTGCCCGACCCGCGCAGGCCCAGCCACGACCAGCCCGCCGTCTGTGAGTATATCTCTGTCTGTCTGTATGTCACTCCGTGCAGCTGGTGCGCGGGAGGCTGCTGCTCGGGTACCGAGGCGGCTTCGCGGCGCACGCGCTGCCCGACCCGCGCAGGCCCAGCCACGACCAGCCCGCCGTCTGTGAGTATATCTCTGTCTGTCTGTATGTCACTCCGTGCAGCTGGTGCGCGGGAGGCTGCTGCTCGGGTACCGAGGCGGCTTCGCGGCGCACGGCGCTGCCCGACCCGCGCAGGCCCAGCCACGACCAGCCCGCCGTCTGTGAGTATATCTCTGTCTGTCTGTATGTCACTCCGTGCAGCTGGTGCGCGGGAGGCTGCTGCTCGGGTACCGGGGCGGCTTCGCGGCGCACGCGCTGCCCGACCCGCGCAGGCCCAGCCACGACCAGCCCGCCGTCTGTGAGTATATCTCTGTCTGTCTGTATGTCACTCCGTGCAGCTGGTGCGCGGGAGGCTGCTGCTCGGGTACCGGGGCGGCTTCGCGGCGCACGCGCTGCCCGACCCGCGCAGGCCCAGCCACGACCAGCCCGCCGTCTGTGAGTATATCTCTGTCTGTCTGTATGTCACTCCGTGCAGCTGGTGCGCGGGGAGGCTGCTGCTCGGGTACCGGGGCGGCTTCGCGGCGCACGCGCTGCCCGACCCCGCGCAGGCCCCAGCCACGACCAGCCCGCCGTCTGTGAGTATATCTCTGTCTGTCTGTATGTCACTCCGTGCAGCTGGTGCGCGGGAGGCTGCTGCTCGGGTACCGGGGCGGCTTCGCGGCGCACGCGCTGCCCGACCCGCGCAGGCCCAGCCACGACCAGCCCGCCGTCTGTGCAGTATATCTCTGTCTGTCTGTATGTCACTCCGTGCAGCTGGCGTGCGGGAGGCTCCTGCTTGGGTACCGACTAAAATTTATTGAGCTCACAAAGGTTTTTAGACTTGCTCAGTTTGATTAATAACTTATATTATATTTGTCCACAGCTCTAGTTCACCCTGAAAACCAAGTGAACCTGTTCCTGTCCCACTCCGGCGCGCGGCCGCTCGGCGCCGCTGTGTCCCCAACAGCGCGGACACGCTACTCGTGTTCAACTCACTAGCGCTCTACGTGGACCGGACGGGACACCGCGCGCGGGACACCGAGCTCATGTACACGCAGCAGCCCAGCCACCACGGTGAGCACTACTGACAGACAGACGGATACTAGAGCCAAGTGAACCTGTTCCTGTCCCACTCCGGCGCGCGGCCGCTCGGCGCCGCCTGTGTCCCCAACAGCGCGGACACGCTACTCGTGTCAACTCACTAGCGCTCTACGTGGACCGGACGGGACACCGCGCGCGGGACACCGAGCTCATGTACACGCAGCAGCCCAGCCACCACGGTGAGCACTACTGACAGACAGACGGATACTAGAGCCAAGTGAACCTGTTCCTGTCCCACTCCGGCGCGCGGCCGCTCGGCGCCGCCTGTGTCCCCAACAGCGCGGACACGCTACTCGTGTTCAACTCACTAGCGCTCTACGTGGACCGGACGGGACACCGCGCGCGGGACACCGAGCTCATGTACACGCAGCAGCCCAGCCACCACGGTGAGCACTACTGACAGACAGACGGATACTAGAGCCAAGTGAACCTGTTCCTGTCCCACTCCGGCGCGCGGCCGCTCGGCGCCGCCTGTGTCCCCAACAGCGCGGACACGCTACTCGTGTTCAACTCACTAGCGCTCTACGTGGACCGGACGGGACACCGCGCGCGGGGACACCGAGCTCATGTACACGCAGCAGCCCAGCCACCACGGTGAGCACTACTGACAGACAGACGGATACTAGAGCCAAGTGAACCTGTTCCTGTCCCACTCCGGCGCGCGGCCGCTCGGCGCCGCCTGTGTCCCCAACAGCGCGGACACGCTACTCGTGTTCAACTCACTAGCGCTCTACGTGGACCGGACGGGACACCGCGCGCGGGACACCGAGCTCATGTACACGCAGCAGCCCAGCCACCACGGTGAGCACTACTGACAGACAGACGGATACTAGAGCCAAGTGAACCTGTTCCTGTCCCACTCCGGCGCGCGGCCGCTCGGCGCCGCTGTGTCCCCAACAGCGCGGACACGCTACTCGTGTTCAACTCACTAGCGCTCTACGTGGACCGGACGGGACACCGCGCGCGGGACACCGAGCTCATGTACACGCAGCAGCCCAGCCACCACGGTGAGCACTACTGACAGACAGACGGATACTAGAGCCAAGTGAACCTGTTCCTGTCCCACTCCGGCGCGCGGCCGCTCGGCGCCGCCTGTGTCCCCAACAGCGCGGACACGCTACTCTTGTTCAACTCACTAGCGCTCTACGTGGACCGGACGGGACACCGCGCGCGGGACACCGAGCTCATGTACACGCAGCAGCCCAGCCACCACGGTGAGCACTACTGACAGACAGACGGATACTAGAGCCAAGTGAACCTGTTCCTGTCCCACTCCGGCGCGCGGCCGCTCGGCGCCGCCTGTGTCCCCAACAGCGCGGACACGCTACTCGTGTTCAACTCACTAGCGCTCTACGTGGACCGGACGGGACACCGCGCGCGGGACACCGAGCTCATGTACACGCAGCAGCCCAGCCCACGGTGAGCACTACTGACAGACAGACGGATACTAGAGCCAAGTGAACCTGTTCCTGTCCCACTCCGGCGCGCGGCCGCTCGGCGCCGCCTGTGTCCCCAACAGCGCGGACACGCTACTCGTGTTCAACTCACTAGCGCTCTACGTGGACCGGACGGGACACCGCGCGCGGGACACCGAGCTCATGTACACGCAGCAGCCCAGCCACCACGGTGAGCACTACTGACAGACAGACGGATACTAGAGCCAAGTGAACCTGTTCCTGTCCCACTCCGGCGCGCGGCCGCTCGGCGCCGCCTGTGTCCCCAACAGCGCGGACACGCTACTCGTGTTCAACTCACTAGCGCTCTACGTGGACCGGACGGGACACCGCGCGCGGGACACCGAGCTCATGTACACGCAGCAGCCCAGCCACCACGGTGAGCACTACTGACAGACAGACGGATACTAGAGCCAAGTGAACCTGTTCCTGTCCCACTCCGGCGCGCGGCCGCTCGGCGCCGCCTGTGTCCCCAACAGCGCGGACACGCTACTCGTGTTCAACTCACTAGCGCTCTACGTGGACCGGACGGGACACCGCGCGCGGGACACCGAGCTCATGTACACGCAGCAGCCCAGCCACCACGGTGAGCACTACTGACAGACAGACGGATACTAGAGCCAAGTGAACCTGTTCCTGTCCCACTCCGGCGCGCGGCCGCTCGGCGCCGCCTGTGTCCCCAACAGCGCGGACACGCTACTCGTGTTCAACTCACTAGCGCTCTACGTGGACCGGACGGGACACCGCGCGCGGGACACCGAGCTCATGTACACGCAGCAGCCCAGCCACCACGGTGAGCACTACTGACAGACAGACGGATACTAGAGCCAAGTGAACCTGTTCCTGTCCCACTCCGGCGCGCGGCCGCTCGGCGCCGCCTGTGTCCCCAACAGCGCGGACACGCTACTCGTGTTCAACTCACTAGCGCTCTACGTGGACCGGACGGGACACCGCGCGCGGGACACCGAGCTCATGTACACGCAGCAGCCCAGCCACCACGGTGAGCACTACTGACAGACAGACGGATACTAGAGCCAAGTGAACCTGTTCCTGTCCCACTCCGGCGCGCGGCCGCTCGGCGCCGCCTGTGTCCCCAACAGCGCGGACACGCTACTCGTGTTCAACTCACTAGCGCTCTACGTGGACCGGACGGGACACCGCGCGCGGGACACCGAGCTCATGTACACGCAGCAGCCCAGCCACCACGGTGAGCACTACTGACAGACAGACGGATACTAGAGCCAAGTGAACCTGTTCCTGTCCCACTCCGGCGCGCGGCCGCTCGGCGCCGCCTGTGTCCCCAACAGCGCGGACACGCTACTCGTGTTCAACTCACTAGCGCTCTACGTGGACCGGACGGGACACCGCGCGCGGGACACCGAGCTCATGTACACGCAGCAGCCCAGCCACCACGGTGAGCACTACTGACAGACAGACGGATACTAGAGCCAAGTGAACCTGTTCCTGTCCCACTCCGGCGCGCGGCCGCTCGGCGCCGCCTGTGTCCCCAACAGCGCGGACACGCTACTCGTGTTCAACTCACTAGCGCTCTACGTGGACCGGACGGGACACCGCGCGCGGGACACCGAGCTCATGTACACGCAGCAGCCCAGCCACCACGGTGAGCACTACTGACAGACAGACGGATACTAGAGCCAAGTGAACCTGTTCCTGTCCCACTCCGGCGCGCGGCCGCTCGGCGCCGCCTGTGTCCCCAACAGCGCGGACACGCTACTCGTGTTCAACTCACTAGCGCTCTACGTGGACCGGACGGGACACCGCGCGCGGGACACCGAGCTCATGTACACGCAGCAGCCCAGCCACCACGGTGAGCACTACTGACAGACAGACGGATACTAGAGCCAAGTGAACCTGTTCCTGTCCCACTCCGGCGCGCGGCCGCTCGGCGCCGCCTGTGTCCCCAACAGCGCGGACACGCTACTCGTGTTCAACTCACTAGCGCTCTACGTGGACCGGACGGGACACCGCGCGCGGGACACCGAGCTCATGTACACGCAGCAGCCCAGCCACCACGGTGAGCACTACTGACAGACAGACGGATACTAGAGCCAAGTGAACCTGTTCCTGTCCCACTCCGGCGCGCGGCCGCTCGGCGCCGCCTGTGTCCCCAACAGCGCGGACACGCTACTCGTGTTCAACTCACTAGCGCTCTACGTGGACCGGACGGGACACCGCGCGCGGGACACCGAGCTCATGTACACGCAGCAGCCCAGCCACCACGGTGAGCACTACTGACAGACAGACGGATACTAGAGCCAAGTGAACCTGTTCCTGTTCCACTCCGGCGCGCGGCCGGGTATGGATGTAGCAAAGGCACCAGACAAGGGGTGGCGCCATTGAGGCGGACGACACCAGGGTGAGAAGCGATCGTTGTCGGCAGCGGCATCGTACCGGACTGCCGGGTAGCACCATTACATCATAACGATTGCTCCACCGCAGTGGCCGGCGCCGGCGTGGCGGCACGCGGGGCACTTAGGATATTGTTATGTAACTGACTCACCGAACGGTTCGAAAGATATTCAAACCTCCATTCCGGGCCGACAATGTGGCTCGAGTCCCGCGCTCGCCCCCGCAGGCTCGACTCGCGGCCGCGGGGCGCCGGGCCTGCCTGCGCGGGCGCGGGCTGTCTCCCCCCCCCCCCCACCCCGCGCTCGCCCCCGCAGGCTCGACTCGCGGCCGCGGGGCGCCGGGCCTGCCTGCGCGGGCGCGGGCTGTCTCCCCCCCCCACCCCGCGCTCGCCCCCGCAGGCTCGACTCGCGGCCGCGGGGCGCCGGGCCTGCCTACGCGGGCGCGGGCTGTCTCCCCCCCCCCCCCCACCCCGCGCTCGCCCCCGCAGGCTCGACTCGCGGCCGCGGGGCGCCGGGCCTGCCTGCGCGGGCGCGGGCTGTCTCCCCCCCCCACCCCGCGCTCGCCCCCGCAGGCTCGACTCGCGGCCGCGGGGCGCCGGGCCTGCCTGCGCGGGCGCGGGCTGTCTCCCCCCCCCCCCACCCCGCGCTCGCCCCCGCAGGCTCGACTCGCGGCCGCGGGGCGCCGGGCCTGCCTGCGCGGGCGCGGGCTGTCTCCCCCCCCCACCCCGCGCTCGCCCCCGCAAACTCGACTCGCGGCCGCGGGGCGCCGGGCCTGCCTGCGCGGGCGCGGGCTGTCTCCCCCCCCCCCCACCCCGCGCTCGCCCCCGCAGGCTCGACTCGCGGCCGCGGGGCGCCGGGCCTGCCTGCGCGGGCGCGGGCTGTCTCCCCCCCCCCCACCCCGCGCTCGCCCCCGCAGGCTCGACTCGCGGCCGCGGGGCGCCGGGCCTGCCTGCGCGGGCGCGGGCTGTCTCTCCCCCCCCCCCCCCCCCACCCCGCGCTCGCCCCTGCAGGCTCGACTCGCGGCCGCGGGGCGCCGGGCCTCCCTGCGCGGGCGCGGGCTGTCTCCCCCCCTCTCCCCCACCCCGCGCTCGCCCCCGCAGGCTCGACTCGCGGCCGCGGGGCGACGGGCCTGCCTGCGCGGGCGCGGGCTGTCTCCCCCCCCCCACCCCGCGCTCGCCCCCGCAGGCTCGACTCGCGGCCGCGGGGCGCCGGGCCTGCCTGCGCGGGCGCGGGCTGTCTCCCCCCCCCCCCCCACCCCGCGCTCGCCCCCGCAGGCTCAACTCGCGGCCGCGGGGCGCCGGGCCTGCCTGCGCGGGCGCGGGCTGTCTCCCCCCCCCCACCCCGCGCTCGCCCCCGCAGGCTCGACTCGCGGCCGCGGGGCGCCGGGCCTGCCTGCGCGGGCGCGGGCTGTCTCCCCCCCCCCCCCACCCCGCGCTCGCCCCCCGCAGGCTCGACTCGCGGCCGCGGGGCGCCGGGCCTGCCTGCGCGGGCGCGGGCTGTCTCCCCCCCCCCCCCACCCCGCGCTCGCCCCCGCAGGCTCGACTCGCGGCCGCGGGGCGCCGGGCCTGCCTGCGCGGGCGCGGGCTGTCTCCCCCCCCCCCCCCACCCCGCGCTCGCCCCCGCAGGCTCGACTCGCGGCCGCGGGGCGCCGGGCCTGCCTGCGCGGGCGCGGGCTGTCTCCCCCCCCCCCCCACCCCGCGCTCGCCCCCGCAGGCTCGACTCGCGGCCGCGGGGCGCCGGGCCTGCCTGCGCGGGCGCGGGCTGTCTCCCCCCCCCCCCCCCACCCCGCGCTCGCCCCCGCAGGCTCGACTCGCGGCCGCGGGGCGCCGGGCCTGCCTGCGCGGGCGCGGGCTGTCTCCCCCCCCCCCCCACCCCGCGCTCGCCCCCGCAGGCTCGACTCGCGGCCGCGGGGCGCCGGGCCTGCCTGCGCGGGCGCGGGCTGTCTCCCCCCCCCCCCCCACCCCGCGCTCGCCCCCGCAGGCTCGACTCGCGGCCGCGGGGCGCCGGGCCTGCCTGCGCGGGCGCGGGCTGTCTCCCCCCCCCCCCCACCCCGCGCTCGCCCCCGCAGGCTCGACTCGCGGCCGCGGGGCGCCGGGCCTGCCTGCGCGGGCGCGGGCTGTCTCCCCCCCCCCCCACCCCGCGCTCGCCCCCGCAGGCTCGACTCGCGGCCGCGGGGCGCCGGGCCTGCCTGCGCGGGCGCGGGCTGTCTCCCCCCCCCCCCCCCCACCCCGCGCTCGCCCCTGCAGGCTCGACTCGCGGCCGCGGGGCGCCGGGCCTCCCTGCGCGGGCGCGGGCTGTCTCCCCCCCTCTCCCCCACCCCGCGCTCGCCCCCGCAGGCTCGACTCGCGGCCGCGGGGCGACGGGCCTGCCTGCGCGGGCGCGGGCTGTCTCCCCCCCCCCCACCCCGCGCTCGCCCCCGCAGGCTCGACTCGCGGCCGCGGGGCGCCGGGCCTGCCTGCGCGGGCGCGGGCTGTCTCCCCCCCCCCCCCACCCCGCGCTCGCCCCCGCAGGCTCAACTCGCGGCCGCGGGGCGCCGGGCCTGCCTGCGCGGGCGCGGGCTGTCTCCCCCCCCCCCCACCCCGCGCTCGCCCCCGCAGGCTCGACTCGCGGCCGCGGGGCGCCGGGCCTGCCTGCGCGGGCGCGGGCTGTCTCCCCCCCCCCCCCACCCCGCGCTCGCCCCCGCAGGCTCGACTCGCGGCCGCGGGGCGCCGGGCCTGCCTGCGCGGGCGCGGGCTGTCTCCCCCCCCCCCCCACCCCGCGCTCGCCCCCGCAGGCTCGACTCGCGGCCGCGGGGCGCCGGGCCTGCCTGCGCGGGCGCGGGCTGTCTCCCCCCCCCCCCCACCCCGCGCTCGCCCCCGCAGGCTCGACTCGCGGCCGCGGGGCGCCGGGCCTGCCTGCGCGGGCGCGGGCTGTCTCCCCCCCCCCCCACCCCGCGCTCGCCCCCGCAGGCTCGACTCGCGGCCGCGGGGCGCCGGGCCTGCCTGCGCGGGCGCGGGCTGTCTCCCCCCCCCCCCCCCACCCCGCGCTCGCCCCCGCAGGCTCGACTCGCGGCCGCGGGGCGCCGGGCCTGCCTGCGCGGGCGCGGGCTGTCTCCCCCCCCCCCCCCACCCCGCGCTCGCCCCCGCAGGCTCGACTCGCGGCCGCGGGGCGCCGGGCCTGCCTGCGCGGGCGCGGGCTGTCTCCCCCCCCCCCCCCACCCCGCGCTCGCCCCCGCAGGCTCGACTCGCGGCCGCGGGGCGCCGGGCCTGCCTGCGCGGGCGCGGGCTGTCTCCCCCCCCCCCCACCCCGCGCTCGCCCCCGCAGGCTCGACTCGCGGCCGCGGGGCGCCGGGCCTGCCTGCGCGGGCGCGGGCTGTCTCCCCCCCCCCCCCCCACCCCGCGCTCGCCCCCGCAGGCTCGACTCGCGGCCGCGGGGCGCCGGGCCTGCCTGCGCGGGCGCGGGCTGTCTCCCCCCCCCCCCCCCCCCACCCCACCCCGCGCGGCGCCCGTCGGCTGCAGGAAGATGATCACGAAGCGCGTTCCGCCTCTTCCAACGCGAAGCGACTCTCGTTGTCCATAATGCGATCCAAAACACTCGCGAACAACGAAGTAAAAAATAAAAAAAATACAAAACAGGGTAGTCCTATAATAAAAGTTATCACTCGCGATTCCCTTTTCTTAGTTATTCCGGACTCCCTCGAGGTTAAAGTTATCTGGATATAAAGAATCGAGTCTTAAAATTCCTCGTTGCACAATTTATAAAATAGTTACGGAACGTCCGATCTCTACGGCAGACGACGCAACAATGAGAAAGCCAACATGGCGGCGAGCGCGGGCGGTGGTTCCGGGGTTCGCAGGTAGCAGGCGCGGATGTGACGTCACAGCGATGGAATGGAGCGACTCATTTGACGCAAACGGCTACTTCCGGTCGTGGGCAGTGACGCCCTCTCAAGAAGGGATCCCGGATACCGCACGGAACACATAATACACAGTTCTATGGAGCGTCTATGCCATACCCACTTGATGCTTGCCACGAGCAGCCGTAGGCCTTCAAATGTGACGTAAGACACGGTCGAGCACGATTCCGCAGATCCCAATCTCTGCATTACATCGGTTCTCCACAGATTTATTGCATTGGTTCTCACCAGCGCCCTATAAAACACAACAATTCTTTTGACTTGTCGTGACAAATAAACGACCTCAATTGGTGGATGGGTTTCTTTATTTCAAATTTGTCTACTGCCATCATGGACCTATAATACTCAGGACAAGCTATGGTAATAATAATACCACGTGCGAGCGAGCGAGCTGGTCGTATGCAAATCTCGATAACTGTGACAGAAAGGGAAATATCATTCGTCGTCCTTCTCATAGTTCCACTTTTTTTACTTGCCACAACTGATTTAGTATGAAATGGTGGCACATTAACCATAACCCGTCCAAATTGAGTAGGTTGTTTATGGCAAGTCATCAGCCATTTTAAGACCAGTTCTTAATTTAGCTGCATAGGAGCTTTTCCGTCCCGTTGTGGCACCACGTATACCATGGCGTCCCGAGTACCATGGCTGCCATAAATGACAAAAAAATATAAAAGTAATGTGTTGCCAATGTTTGTTTCTTCACAGCGATCAACGAAACGCACCTCCTGATATTCACGACGACGCACATCGACATATACGACATCGAAACCGGCGAGTGGGTACAGACGATCAATATACGTGAGTCTTTCGTTTTAGTGTCTCGGTCGCTATGCAAAATAAGGCCGACACACTGCGACGTATCTCCTGGACGGAGGTGCGGAGCTGCATACAATTACCATACGGAATTTATATACAAACTGAGATACTTGCATACAACGGGAAACGCACCTCCGTCCGGAGATGCGTCGCAGTGTGACATCCACCTATTTCAGGATTCGATTTCATGATTTGTCGCCATTACATACGCAAACCTTCAGTGTCAGGCAGCAGTGGCACTAGTACTGATAGCAGAACGAAGACAGAAATGTGGTAGGGCTCTTGTTCAGGTCTCATGGAGCGAGGCAAACTCGGTTAATACGCTTCGGTGTGGACGCCAAGAGAAAAAATCACCACACTACACTCCCGTAAATTGGAGTAATGAATACTGTAGAATAAATTGACAACGACTCCACCGACAAGAGCCAATACTTTTAACCCGTCACGCGTCTAGCCCCTCAGCGGTGAAATGGCCAGTAGTGTCCCCAATCCCCATACAAACACGAAAAACCTGGTTTCTGACAGAACATCGGAATTGTACCTACCGAGCTACCTGAAGCATAATTTATATGCCATGCCATGAGTTCTATATCATTAAAAAGGTAGATACGTTTTACGTTTGAGTTGGGATAACATAATAACTTTACTTACAAATCATGAAGACTTGGTATATAATTATCTTTCCAATAATTTTATAATTCCATAATTTTAGTTTTTTCTGTTCACTACTCACATTTCACACACAAATTACTCTAAATGTATAGCCACCCACAACTTTTCAAATAAATTCAATTTTAGCTAGTGAGTTTCCGCATTGATTTTACATATGTTTAATTTAAGTAAACACATAATTACTTTCTAAACAATTGTTTTTTCGCAAAACCAACAAACCGCCATACAACCGGCGTTGCAACTGACCTGCGTGATGTAAAAGTTACAAGATTTTTTACTATAAAATTTTGGTGGACGGATAAAACAAACAACTGAAATAGATAGAATTATCAGTAATCTGGTATATAAAACATAGAATAATCACTAGCCATTTAAAAGATTTCGACATTTTTATCACACTAGACAAAACTTAGAAAAATGCAACATGGCGGTGCCGTGACGTGCGGTTGGTGCACTTTGACGTATTTAATTTGGTTACGTCAAGTTTTCTATTCCTATTGGACTAAAAAAAAACAAATGAGAGTCTGTAAAGACCTGTGATTGGCTCACGTATTTTTCTAGGTCAAACAATCACAAACGAACCATAGAAAAAAAATACCAAAGACAACGTTCGCTCTTAGGCACCAACGTGGTGGCTTGGATGCTCGACGGGTTAAATTTATGTTGATGAGATTTCAAGATCACATGTAACGTCTTCTGAACAACTCATGTACGTCTATTTGTCTGAAACTAAAACTTGAGTCCTGACGTATGTCCATGCTTCATTAATAGAAAATAAATAATTTTATGTCATCGCAAAAACATTTACTAGGAATGTTCTACTTAACTTTGAAAAACGAATTGCTGTAGACGGTCCCTGGTACAGAGTATAAAGTAGTATTTGTTGACAGCAAATGCTCGGCCGTTGGACGATGAAGGTTGGCTCTGCTGCGTGTGCGGCGGCGCCTCCAACGGGTTCCCCTTCACCAACGACGCCGCGCCCTTCATCATCTACCTGCGGCCGCTGTTGACGCGTGAGTACACCACCAAACACCTCGCCTTCGGCTCGTGCTGCTATCTTTTTTAACGCTTGGCAGGGCCAACGACGGCAAGACATTTAGTCGAGATTAGAATTAAGCCCGCACACACCCATAGGCGGTTGTACTGACGTATCAGCGATATCAGCCGAAAGACGTCCACTGCTGGACATAGGCCTCCCCCAAAGAGTGCCACAATGACCGGTCTTGCACCACCTGCATCTGGCGGACGCCCGCAACTTTTACCAGGTCATCAGTCCACCTTGGTTGGTCCCCGTATATAGCAGTTAGCGAGTACTGTAAGGGCGAGCCGTTGTTTGTAAGGAATAAACTCAAAAAATACTGTGCCGCTTTCAAAAAATCTTTCACCATTGGAAAGCTACATTAACCCTGAGTGACATATTGGCTACTTTACCGCGGGAAAATGCTTCATTCCTACGGGAAAACGGGTAATCCGTGCGAAGCCGGGCCGGGCTGCTAGTCATTAATAAATAAAACATAAAAAGTTAGTTTTTATACAAACTTAATGCTTAATTGCCGTTACAAAACTGACACCGAGTTAATTTTTATTCAACAACTCACGGTAATTGGGTGCACAAATTATTGAAAAGGCCCTATTATGTGAAATATGCCGAGGTTGGTCTTGCTCTCTTATTGGCGAGACTATTAATGTATGTTAATTTCAGAGGGTCCCCTGGTGGTGGACCACGCGGCGCTCCGGGGCTCCACGAAGCGCCGGTTCTCGGTGCGGGAGCAGTCGCACCAGGCTATCGAAGCGCACAACAGATTGTGAGTACAGCTTCTGAAGTTTCTCTACGTATTTGTGGGTGGTTCTCTGAAATTTGGTTAACTTTTGGCGTAATTATGATGGAGGTGTTTTTAGATGGAAACAGTAAAAAAATGTATTCCATGCTGTGGCTGTAACATCTACTTTGTTGTTTCCACTTACTTAGTGTTTCAAGAGAAATTAACGTTTTTCTAAAATCAGTGTTCTAGGGACTGACGCCAAACACGGTTATTATGTTTAATCACATTTTTATTGCAAAATCAATTGTATCAATGAAATACCTCTCATATTATTACTAATCATTACCACTGTTTTCCTATAAATAGTACTATCTAGTCACAGTCTTAAAAATATCCAAAATACTGAAATATATTGAGCTAATAATTGTCAGTTTAAGATACAGTTACCTTACAAAGATCAGCACAAGAAACTATTTCTTCGCTAAACAAATCGTATGTACATATAGTGAAGTAGAAAGTTTTCTTTGCACACATGTGACATAACACCAAAGTGAGTGACCAAATTAAATGGACTTTATATTATCGCTCGGTAAATTACAAAGTCTTATCCACGACGATCGTACGAGGGTGGTTCTCTGAAATTTGGTTAACTTGGTGGTACCAGCAATTTTCACATATTATGTTAATCTTATTCAATACTCTGTAATTCATCATCATCATATCAGCCGAAAGACGTCCACTGCTGGACATAGGCCTCCCCCAATGAGTGCCAAAGTGACCGGTCCTGCGCCAGCCGCATCCAGTGGACTCCCGCAACCTTTACCAGGTCATCAGTCCTTGTGGGGGGCCTACCCACGCCGCGCCTTCCGGTACGCGGTCGCCACTTGAGAACCTTTTCACCCCAACGGCCATCGGTTCTACGTGCTATGTGACCTGCCCACTGCCACTTAGCAGAGGGCAATATCGGTTACCTTGGTTCTGCTGCGGATAGCCTCATTTCTGATGCGATCACGCAGAGTTACTCCCAACATAGTCCTCTCCATAGCCCTTTGGGTGAGTGCTATTCGATGCACCACTAGTTATTCCACTGTCTTGTGTAACCAGTTTGCTTGTCCCCCCAGATCGGAACGTCGCTCGCGCCTGATCTCGGCGCCCACGAACTTCGCGCACCTCTCGCACATGGGCCCCGGCGACGGCATCCGCTCGCAGCGGCTCCTCGACCTGCCCACCACCGTCGAGACCGCCGACGACCTGTCGCAGGTAACCAGCCCACTTGTGGCCGCATGCAGGTCCTTCTCAACACGGCGCATCCCCGGGACCTCTGGGGACCTGTCGCGGGTAACCACTTGTGGATAGCTAGGGGCGCATGCAGGTCGTTCTCAACACGGCGCATCCTCGGGACCTTTGGCGACCTTACCAACAGAAACAACACCTGCAAAGCAAGTATATAGAAGCGTTAAAGTAAGGCCGGCCCTGTTCCTGCCACTCTAGCCAGTTTCTGGTACACCTCCGATGTGTCATATCACTCACATACGGGCCCCAGAGACGGCTTCGGCTCGAAGTGACTCCTCGACCTAACCGACACTTGTAGACAGCTAGTAAAGTCAAATGCAGGCCGCTCTCAACACAGCGCGCTCTTATGAATAACTGTTCGATGAATAATCGACGTCCTCTGTAGCCTAGTTGGTAGTGACCCTCCATACGAAGCCGGAGGTCCCGGGTTCGAATCCCGGTAAGGGCATTTATTTGTGTAATGAGCATGAATATTTGTTCCCAAGTCATGGTTGTTTTCCATGTATTTAAGTATGTATTTATCTATATTAGTATGTTTATCGTCGTCTAGTACCCATAGTTCAAACTTTGCTTAGTTTGAGACTAGGCCGATTTATGTAAGATTGTACCCAAATATATTTTTAGTTTTTATTCAGTACCAGATGCTTCCCCCACTCAAGAGTGATTATCGTCGCTATCAAATCGCATAAGAAGTAAAACTAGATCGTTAAAACCTATATTCGTGTTCACTCACACAGGGACATTAAAAAAAAGCCAAGTATTCTATAATAAAGATATCTTTCTATACCCGACACTCGTATTATTTAATGCTCCAACGCTTCAAACTAAGAATATGGTGACTTGACCCTCTTCAAATGCTTAAATAAAGCGATGATGCTGTGACATACATAATATTAATACTAGAAATAAGCATAAGCTACCGGTGCCCACCACTCGGCTCCAAAAAATAAAAAAAACATTCAATGGTTGTGTAAGGTTTTATAACAAACTTCCTGGAAACGTAACTGAGTTATCTATTAATAAATTCAAGAACTATGTGAAACGTAAACTTATTTCGAAAGTTTATTATAGCACTCAAGGCTACATGAATGATAAAACTTCTTGGGACTAATTTTGACTCGATTTATGATTTATTTATTCCTTTTGGAAAATTTTGACATTGTGTTTATAATTTATTATTCTCGTTTTATTTATTTTTTGCCATTAGATTGTCTTTCTAGAAACATTCTAGACTAGTATTTTTTTATAAAAAAAATTAAATACTTCATATAAATTTTACTTTTTATGTTTAATAAATACTAATACTCTAAGTAATTTGCCTAAGATTATGTTTCTACATGACGATTTGAAAGTGCCTGTTACTGGGCCTACTTGAATAAATATAATTTTGAGTTTTTGAGTTTTGAGATAGACATAGCAATTTGCGACAGCCAAAATTACCCCCTATGGCCAATGTAACAGGGTTTATGTATTTTTTATTTATCGTATAGCAAATCAATGTTTAGAACCGTGAGATCTTGGAAAAGACAGCACGGTTGCCAGATTGACATGTATATGACTATAACGTTTACTGTTTCACAGATGTACAGCAGTCGAGAGAGCAGTAAACGGACGTCGCCGCTCACCATATCGCATGGCACCGGCTCATACAATGGTATTTACTGCTAGCTACTGGTATTGCAACTAGCTGAGGCTCTAGTATAAGTTTGACCGGAACAAAACTTTACGATCGCGTTTGCGTTTCACCCTCAATTTGTATGGGATTTGACAGCTAAACGCGAACACGCTCGTAGCGTTTTGTTCCGGTAAAACGTATACTAGAGCCTCTGTTTTTCGCTTGTGTATACAGAGAAGCTAGCCACGGTATAAATTATAGCATATTTTTATCCTGAAGGTCCGTTGTCATACTAATTCATCATAATGGGGAAAAAGTAAGTCGGATTAGTGGTTTCATAAGTACTACTCCGATTGAATTAATTATCTACACTAATATCATAAAGAGGAAATATTCGATTGTTTGTTTGTTTGTATTGAATAGGCTCCGAAACTACTGGACTGATTTGAAAAATTCTTTTCCCATTAGAAGCCGACATTATCCCTGATGAACATAGGCTACTTTTTACCGCGGGTAAATGTTTCATTCCTACGAGAAACCGGCTAATTCGAGCGAAGCCGGGCCGGGAAGCTAGTATAGTATAAGAGGGTAAATTCCATACGAGCCGGGATTCGAACCCACGACCGCCGTTTGACAGCCGCATGCGTGAACCGCTAGGCTACCGCAGATACCGACGACGATTTCTGTGATTATGTTATTACGGAAACGATATTTTGTTGACAATAGTTTGGTTAATTTGTCGTGTAATTTACTCGCATCTCTATGGTGCTTTTCAAGCTGCTTGGATATGGTGACATAGGTTACCCAGTAAATTTTTTAACTTTCAATTTATTCATAAATAATTAGCTAACAGGTGTCACCATACCCAAGCTATATGAAAAACACTAGTCTAAGGATGATGACTTTATAGTTGAATGTTGGTGAGTAATACGGTATTTGTCAAAAGTTAAATCAGCTTTTTTTATGAAACGTCAAAAACAACGTTCTTATTGTTAGTTTTTAACCTCCGACGAAAAAAGAGGGGTGTTATAAGTTTAATATGTTTGTCTGTGTATCTGTCTGTGGTATCATAGCTCCCAAACGAATGAACCTATTTGAATGCGGTTTTTTTTGTGTCATCGATAATTTTATCACATATCATAACATCATAGGAGTAAGATTGATATTTTCCGAGTATTTTTGTAATGTGTATATGTCGCATGTGAAGGAACAATTTATTTTTAGCATTGTCAAATACCGTCTTGTAGTACAGCAGCCGGCAAATAAGTTAAGCAACGCGGGATGAAGTGGAGGGACAGCTCGCGCGTACAATTCACCGCGCGGACTGCCTCTCCCGCTTTGCGCAACTTATTTGCCGGCTACTGTACCAGTATTACTGTGCCCCCGCGCCAACCCACAGGCCAGCCAACACCAGCAGCCACAGCCCTTCAGGCCGCTGCAAAAGAACCAGGTCCAAAAAAAATAAGGCGCGGCGAGGATTAGTATGTGTATGTGTATGTGTATGATGGTAGTTGTGTCTGTCGGCAGGCTCGTGGCGCGCGCGCGCCCGCGACGCGCCGCCCGACGCGCCGCCCGACCCGCCCGCCGTCTGCGCCATGGAGAGGTACACACACACACACACACACACACACACACACGCGCACACAACCATTCATACCCTCCGAGAGTGTTGGGATTGAGCGTAACGTATTTGGTGAAGTAGGGCACAGCGAAATGTCATCCCGCTTCAATGTGGACCAGCCCAACTGGGGAAATACCTCCGCCTTGCAGAAGACCACACCCATAATAACACTACTCTGTAGTAGAGTTGTGTTCCTGGAGGTGAGCAAGGTCGCCAGAGCTCCCGAGGATGCGTTTCAAAAATGCCTTTCGGAAGGTATATTCCCTAAATGTCTGAAAAAAGCTATTGTAGTTCCTGTACACAAATCTGGTAGTAAAGACCAGGTGTCAAATTATAGACCTATCTCTATTCTACCTTCGACGTCAAAAATATTAGAAAAAATCATCAATAATAGGCTTGTCCAATATTTAGAGAGCCACGGTATTTTGTCTACAAGTCAGTTTGGATTTAGGTCGAAACTATCAACTGCCGACGCCGTACACGAATTGACCGACTACTTAGTGCAAGAACTAGACAAAGGTAATCAGACATTGGGAATCTTCCTAGACCTTGCCAAAGCCTTCGATACCGTCTCCGTTCCCATCCTGCTTCACAAGCTTGAATTATTAGGAATGGCCGCACGCAATGCACAAAAATAGACAATGTCATGAGCTCTGACCTTAATAATGCCTCTTTTGGGGTCCCACAGGGAAGTATTGTAGGTCCAACGCTGTTTTTAATTTATATAAATGATCTTTGCAATCTTAAAATCGAATGTGGAAAAATAATTTCATACGCTGATGACACTGTCCTACTTTTTTCTGCAAACTCAGTAGAGCAAGTTTATGAATATGCACAGCGAGGCTTTAATATTGTAAGTAGCTGGCTTCTACATCACCTACTAACCCTGAACTCGGAAAAAACTATTGTTATTAAATTCTCCATGTGCAAATCGAAACTAGTTCGGACTAACCCTAACCTCTATGCTCACAATTGTAAAGATCCCACAAATAACCAGTGTGCATGTCCGGGTATTGCTACCACAAGCAAAATAAAGTATTTAGGAATCATAATTGATGAGTCCCTCTCGTTCCGACCTCATGTGGAAGCGTTGTGCACTAGAGTTCGTAAGTTAATATTTATTTTCAAAAAATTACGTACGATTGCAGACTCGCACTTAATCAAACAAGTTTACTATGCGTTATGTCAATCTGTATTAACTTACTGCATCACTTCATGGGGTGGTTTGGCTAAAACCACATTACTAAACCTAGAAAGAGCCCAGAGAGCAATACTTAAGGTTTCTACTTTCCGCCCCTATCAATTCCCCACAAACCTTCTGTATAAATCATCTGAAGTTCTAACAGTTCGACAATTGTTTATATTGCACACAGTTCTAAAACAGCACACTGAAACCCCTTACAACACTGATCATGCCAGTAAAAGGCGTAAAGATTTTGTTTGTCCTAAATATACGCAAAAACGACACGCATTCTCTTCTAGTTTTTTTATTTTCCTAGGTCCACTTCTTTACAATAGACTTAATGCGCGGCTAGGTTTATATCCCTTAAACTACATGAAATGTAAAACAACGCTACGAGAAGCCCTACAAAATATGTCCTATGATGACACAGAGAAGTTATTTATCGTTTTAAAATAATTTTATTCTATCTTTATAGTTAGCGCCTAAGTTAAATAACTTTCTAAATATTTTGTACTAGTCAATAAGAATGCTATTGTATTGTATTATATTATGAATAAGTTGATTTTAATTGTTAATTGTTAGTTCTTTCTTGCCTGAATCACAGGGTATCCTAGCTCAGGCACGTGCTACTCGCCTCTAATTGTAAGCTTTTAGTCTATAGTAAAACTGATGTACTTATGTTTTATCAATAAATTATGTTTAATTATGTTTAATTAATTATGTTATGTTATGTTGTGAGAGCGAGGGCATTTGTTCCTTCAGCTGTCAACGCGGCGAATCCTCAAACATATCAAGGGCCAGCAACGCCCATGTTACTGCTTTGTAGTTGCATGCGTCTATAAACTACGGTGTCCGCTTACCATCAGGGCCATACGCTTCTTTGCCGCCGTTGTTGTATAAAACACAAGGTAGCATTCCAATCTTGGCGACCGCGACACACGAATGCGACCGCGATCCACTACTTTGCATGGAATAATATGAAACACCGACGGATGCAAGCGACCACATCGCGCGACCACCAGCGAGCGACACGAGCCGCGCGATTCGATCGCTCCTGAAGCACTATGCGTCTGAACGCCTTGCGGATATCGCACCCGTATGGTTTGGCAGCATAAATTGTGAGTTTGGGTCGTCGGTTGTCTCTCCTTAATCGCAATGGTCTGATCCGTATTCCATCAATCGCCTACCGACAGGCGACCAAGGTCGCTAGGTCACAAGGTCGCGGTCGCCAAGATCGGAAAGCTAACTTAAAGTCGAGCATTGTCGATACGTACCGTTAAAGCTAGCACTAGCTCAAAGCTCGCACTCGCGTTAGCCCTGACGCCTCGAGTCTTTAAAGCTAACACTAGCTCAAAGCTCGCACTCGCGATAGCCCTGACGCCTCGAGTCTTTAAGGCTAACACTAGCTCAAAGCTCGCACTCGCGATAGCCCTGACGCCTCGAGTCTTTAAGGCTAACACTAGCTCAAAGCTCGCACTCGCGATAGCCCTGACGCCTCGAGTCTTTAAGGCACGACGGAGCTCCCACTCACTACCCTACTCGAGACCACATTTATTCATTTCTAATGTAACTCTTCCTGTTTTTTAATTTCAATATAAGACTATGTAACAAAGGTTTTAAATACAAATAATAGGTTTTTAATTTTTATTTAGTGCTTCAAATTAAAGCTTGAAAACCACCCTTTTCATGTGCTGCCTGTTCAAGTGTTTCAACTACGTATAGTTTTATGATGCGAACTATTTTTAAGTATTGAGGACATGTGTAACGTAGCTTAAAAGTTTTCTATATTCCTACCAAAATTTTGTTTTGTTTGAATTTGACATTGCTGAGTAATCCGCAAAATTAAATGTATGAATATCAGTTTTCATAAAATTCTCCATATAAAACGTCAATTTCATAGGTTGACACATACATTACATACATACATACATTCACGCCTTTATTCCCAAAAGGGGTAGGCAGAGCAAATGAAACGTATGTTGCAGCGCCACTTTTAGCATAAAATGTGGGTATAAAATATCGACAAAATGTGATATTGCAGTGATAGGTTGCTAGCCCATCGCCCACAACACACTTCAACCCTGGTCCCTTAGTCGACTTTTACGACACCCACGGGAAGAAAGGGGGTGGTGAAATTCTAACCCGACACCACACATATACAATACCTAATAGTACATATAGAAATAGATCATCATACATTTCCTCAGCGTAACGTCAAAAGAACGACATCTGAAAGTTGTCATTAGACGACGCGGACTTCATTAGACGGGGTTCTGCCTTTTCTCCGAATTTGTTATGTCCGAATTTCACTTGCCAACCAACTTTTCGCCGATGATTCACCTTGACAACTAACTTATGGCAAATTTTTGTATGACAACAGATTCATTTGGTAGAATTATTGATAAGTCAATTATTATAATGAATTAAAAATTTTGGCGTACCTATCATTTGGAAAATCTTTCAGTTGGACAAACAACTACTAACCGAATAGCGTTTCGTCAGTGCAACAGGTAGTTTCTTACATAAGCCAACTTTTTACTACAAAGAACAAGACAGCATAACATAACTAGTCAGACTTTTATTCAACGTGTTCTTATATAAGTTACAAGGAGAGAAGTGGGGATGGGGAGACGAAGTTACCCACAAGGGGGGTTAGGGGCAAAGCCCCCGCATTAAAAAATAACATACAATCGTTACAGTGATTATTTGTAGGTTAGGTTAGGGTTAGCTTGTGTCCCTTAGAGCGGAAATAGGCACCCCGCGTAGCGGGGTGACGTCGACACGCTGGCGGTTAGGTAAGGTTTAGGTGAGGTTAGAATAATTGGCTGTTGTTTGTTTAAAAAAATAACACATGTACACCTACATACATACATTCCACCAAGCAACAGTCCAAAAGTAATGATGTAAAAACTTATCTTCAATGATGCGATAATTCAGGTACCGTCATTGTCACAAAAACAAGTGAGCGGTTGCGCTTACTCACTTTGTAAATACGTTACATAGTTACTAAATAAAACATCTGGTAAGTATTATACCACGAAATGTATATAAGTCAAACTGACCCATTCTGCTCGAAAGGTGGCATATTGAAAAGTGACTTTATGAAAAAAGTCCAAGTATACAGTCGGTAACCGTGAGGTTGGGAAATAAAACTAAACCCTTTGATAAATTGACACTTAATCATTCGGCGAAATGACATTATGCGAAAAATTGGTTGCGATGTGATATTCGTACATAAAATTTTCGGAGATGATTTAGAGGACCCATTAGACATATCAAGAGAAAGAGTGACCACAATTTTTTCCTTAGCATAATTCAAGTCTGAAAGAAATAATAATAATTATTATTATTATATGCACAATTCACACTAAGAGAATGTTCCCCTCTAATTGGAATTTGTCTATAGCATAAGGAGGGTGGTTCTCTGTTAAACGATGTATAACAGTGTGATTGTCCATACAGGTCAATAGGCGGCGGTTCCCAGGGCAGTGGGTCCTTCCTACTGGAGCGTTCCATCACCCCCTTGAGCCTCGGCAGCATGAGCTCGCTACACGATGTACTTAAGGTGAGATCGTCGGTATCGTCATCTATATATACATATATATATACTTTTACGTTTATATGTATATATATAAACGAAGAAGTCCTGACTGATTGACTCATTCACCTAAATCAACGCCCAGCCCAAAGCGTTGAACCTAGAAAGCTGTTTTTATCACAATAAGTAATTTTTATAAAGTAAATTTAAAAGCACTAAGAAGGGATTATTGAAAATTCGACCATCAAGGGGGTAAAAAGGGCATTTAAAGTGTGTATGGGGAATTGGGGATGGAATAAAATTCTAAGTGAGAGATTTGAAACTTTGTGTATGGACTGTATTACAATACGAGATAATAAATGGATGAAATGAATTTTGGAAAAACCAACCCCTAAGCGGGTTAAATAGGGGCGAAAAGTTTGTATGGGGGACGTACCCCTTTACGCGTAAACCGCCAAACAGATTTGGATGCAATTTAATATATTAACTATCTGTTTGAGTTCCGGGGAAGGACAAAGGATAGTTTTTATACGGGAAATCATCCCCTAAAATGAGGGGTGAAAGTTTGTATGGCGCTACGACACAAAGAGTTCCACGCGGACGGAGTCGCGGGCAGAACCTAGTCAGCCTATATACGTCTCCTCTTTTAGCACGCTCAGAAGATGGGGGAGGTTTCATAAGACGTGAGGTTTGAGACGCCTAAGTGCATCAATCTGCTTGGCGCTTAGGACCTTTTTCACGGCCATTTACTGTGCGCGAGCTGCGACGGACATCAACAGAATTAAGAAACTGAACCTTAATCTTAGTGCGCTAGGTCAAAACATCCTTTGAACTATTTCGTGTGCAAAAGTTAAAATGGCTTGCATAGCATGTAAGACTCCTAACTAGTGATATTGAGCTTTTAAGGTGTGTTTGAGTTTCTTTTTTTGATAGAATGTTATGATATGAGTGTACATGTATTGTGTTCGGTCCCCAGATGGGCACGGAGACGGGCGAGGCGCCGCACTCCGACAGCAGCGGCGGCGCCTCGCCGCACCCCGCGGAGCCCTGATGGTGAGTTGTCACTTGCCAACTCTCTCCGTCTGACAACTACTTCCGCCCATTACAAGACTGACACGCTTAACCTAGTAAGTCCTTGCGTACTTGTACAAGTAAAAACTAAGCATAGTATTTCAGACCTGATTATGGAACTGCATAGCACGAATAACTGCCTAATGTACTTACCCAAGTACAAATTCTCGATTCCCCATGTACCGGGTAATTATTTTTTCACACCTTTCATTCGGAAAAGTAAGTTTTGCTCCACGAAGAGACGGACCAAAACGCTACTTTTCTGTTCAAGCTACTTTTTTAATTTATACATTGGCATTGGAACATTTGTACGCAATGTGCTAATTGAACACAGATGTGAACATCGTAGTCGATTCAAGACGAACATTTTTCAAGTTTTAACTATAACAATGTTGTATAAAAATTTATAAATATTTCGTAATATTTAAAAATTAGTAATAAAAATTAAGATAATTTAGATATATTTTAACAATAGCTTTTTTTAAATTTCCTCATAGTCGGTGTGAAAAATAGTATGTGTCACTCGGTAGCAAAATTATTTTCGTCTCGGGCGTAAACACTTGTATCCCTCACAACGCTCAGGATTCAATACACCGCCCTCGCCGTAAATATACTATTTTGCTCCCTTGTGACACAAATAACTATTCTCGTCTGAAGCACTATTCTTTGTTTGTACTTTGCATAGTTCATCCGGCAGATATGAATACTGCTATTGAAAAAACACAGGATTTACGAAGTTAAATAATAAATCATCATCCTCATCATCCTCCTAGCGTTATTCCCGATAATGTCCCTAAAGGAACCCAGGCCCAGGGTCCGCTTTAACACCTAATCCCAAGATTTGGCATAGGCACTAGTTTTAAAGCGACTGCCATCTGACCTTACAACCCAGAGGGAAACCTATATCTTATTGGGATTACACCGGCTTTCTCACGATGTTTTCCTCCTAGTCGTTTTTTCGGTTGAGGGCAAGTATAGGCGTGTAGGTTCTGCCCGCCTAGCAGGCTCAGCCGGCATCTGAGCAAACATTGCGAGTGCCTACCAGGTGGGTTCTTGGTTGCGAACGTGTTAACAGCCCGACCCATTAGCTTTTTGTAGTAAAATTTGAACTCTATTTAGGGACTCAAAAACTAAATGTTATAAATTATCTATTTTAAGGACACTGGGCCGTTATTTCATTAATCCGTCAATAAACTGTTAATATTGTTCCAGAAACCAACTGAACGCGTATTGGACGCTTGAAATGTCGCGTTTCTACGCCTGCTTTTGCTAGCGTCGCCGCTACAGGGTTCACCGACGCATCCGATCATGCAAGTTTGTTGATCCGTTAGCAAGGGTGGTGTGAAGTGTTACTATATAATTTACGGAGGTAGGTTAATCGTGAAAGATATAGAAATGTCAGAAACTGAGTCTATTTCACTAACTATAGTTTTCACATTCACTGCCAAGCTCGCTCATCGCTATGCGCTACACTCGTAGCCGATCCCGCGGTTTCCCCGTATGTAGCGGAAGGCGCCTGAAGCGTAGGCGCCAGGTAAGCGGGTTCGTGGCAGTGAAAGTGTTAACAGTCTGTTACGAATCGATTAGGGTGGTTCCACTTGTCCAATGTGCATTTGATCGAAGAAATTAGATGATATGATAAAACATGCTAGGAACACCGAGATTTCACCAAAGTTGAGAGGGACATTTTAATGAAAACCGGTTCCGTGGCTACGCAAAGACTTAGACAAAGATATTGTAATGGAATCTCTGATCAAATATTGGACATAGAAATTGGACCAGTGGAACACCCTAAGAAAGATTCGCTAGTCACCATTTTCACTTATCAATGGAATAATTGTCATTGTCAACTGACAATTTTCGAGTGAAAAGTTAGTCGGACTGAAATCAAGTCTGTTTAAGTTGTAATGTATGTAGAAAACGCTACTCTAGTGTTATAAACACGCTTAAATGTAACATTTCACACCACTCAGTCGCTTTTCTGTGTGACAGTCCGTCAAACTCATGCTAAATTCGTCCTTAGCCCGTTTACTATAAGGCATGTTTACGTTTGTGCGGACTGTTAACTTATTTTGAGGCTCTGACCCACCTATTTCTTATATAGTTCCCGATATTTATGTTGAAAAAATGTGTTAAGGCGCGGACTTAATTTTATGTATATACTTCCTTTTTTAACAATGAAAAAAAAATACTTTTTGGGGTCTGAGTTTATAACGATTTTCATAAGTTTCATAACCATTTGGTTGCCTTATGGTCTGGTCTACATTTGAATCTCACGATATTTTATGGCGTTTTTTATGAAAATAATATGGCGGTCATAATGAACACTGCACTCTCTTACGACTCAAAAATAAACGCACCAATTAGTAAATTGAATTACTAAATTACGAGAGTTTTTTAAATTGATGTATTTTTATTTTTAATGAATTCTCTGGGTTATTTTGAATAAAAGCGTGGCAAAAGCGTTAATACATAAATAAAATATATAACATGTATATAAAACAGTCAAGGTTTATATATGAATGTGTTTGTAACACGCATATTGGATAATATTCATGATAAAATCTTTTCAATTAAAATTAGGTTTTATATAAACTATTTAAAGGATATAAAACTATATCTTCTAGAACCACGCCTTAAACACAGTATTAACACTGTCGTTATATGTAATGTGGTGTACAAAAAAGGTTGTACTACTAATAGTACTCAAAACACTCAAAACTGTATTTTATTTCCTAAAACTGTATAAAATATTTTATTCGAACAAAAGCGACACTTCAGTTGCATTATATCAAACATAGGTTAGGCTACATTTATTTATACGCAAATATGTTGAAAGCATAATTATTTGGTTCCTAAAATGTAAAGCAAAGCAATCTCTATTATATATACAGCGAGATTATATCATATGTAGTAACTTTTATCGAGAATGTTGCAGACTTGGTTGATAAAAGACGGTGGGAACTTATGAACTCTTAGGGAAAAGCGCGCTCGTATGAGCGGGGATCGGATAGATAAATACCTACACTTCGGCGGCGGCGTTGATGCTGAGTTGTATGGAGGCGGAATCAATTCAATTTTAATGATCAAATTCCCAGGATTTATATATTAACTACTTAATTCGTAATAAAACGCGGATTTAAGGAGATAAGTATGTGTAATGAATAATGTCTTTGATTACTTACTTTGCGCGCTAACGAATAGCACTTCTGCTATTCGTTAGCTGAATAAATTACAGGTAAAAGTAGCAATTAAACTAACGTAAAGTTTTGCCCGGAATATAAAATAGTAATATGAACTAGCAAGTATATCTGCTAAAGTTTTTTTTTAAGAAGCCAATTTCATACTTGCTTTTCCGGGAATTGGCCAATTTTAGGCATTTATCTATCCGATTCCTGATTATGAGCGAAGGTCGCACAGGTATTGTCATACCAATTTATTTGAATAAGGAGATTTCAACTCTTGTGTCTAACACATGGGTTGTAGATTCGAGCCAGTCTCTAGCGTCTCAATATTAGATCCAAAATATCAATTGAAAACTTCCATTGTATGATAATAATATTACTCCGCGCTATCAAATTCTTAACGGGCGAATCAAGTGTTTTGATATATGTGTATCACTGCCATTTTTGTTAGGATTACAATAAAAATTGTGCAACTTATGCCAATTTCTTTGACGTTTTGCAGAAACCTTGGATTCGCCCTGAAAGCGTATTATGGTGACGTTTATATACAAATCATCCGTTGCTTTGGAACTCGTATTGTTAGAAAGGGACGGTTGTTTCATTGTTGTTAAATGCACTCTTCTTACGCCGCGGGCTCGGTACAGTCAAGTGTACAACTTACTCATAAATATGTCTCATGGCTCTCTGTCAGCCGATTATGGTTTCGATACATATTTATGAGCGGATTAAGCTATTTAACGCTGTCAAAGAGAAAAGTAGTCAACTAAAGCGGCGTTAAAACTTATGTCAATGCAAGAAGGTTGCTATTGCAGCAGGCAGGTCGGCAGTCCATATAGGTAGAGACATATTTTTCCACTTGACTGTACAATTGCGTTCTAACACATCTTGTTAAAAGGTGAATGATATAGCTTGTTGTTTGTCACGTGACCGTCGCCCTAATACGCCTTTTCGTGAACAGATGGCGCTGAACCCGAAGTGGCTTCTAGGTCAATTAGAATAGCCGCAGGCGCGGATTTTATATGAATTAAATATAACAGATAGGTTACGGTAAAAATAACGAACGTACTCCCTTTTTATTAATTTGGGTGGTTAGGTTGGTGAAAAATCTGTATTTCATTTGACAGTTTATTTTGACTGCGCTCTTTTAGAGTAAAGAAAAAGTCACAACTTAAAGATACAATGGTATTCGTGATTCAGAATGTGATAGTGGAATGTCCACTTTGAAAACTTTGAATTGCAGATATCCTTTGGACGTCCAGTTTGTCAGTAACCCATTCGGCGCCACTGACTTGAGCTCATGTTCGTCACTGTAGATAACAATAGACTTAAAACTTGCGTGGCGTGCGGGTGCCACCGCGCATTGTTTTTCTGAGACGGTGAATGGGTTTAAGACAACTGGAATCCCGGCACAGTGTTTCCAAGAGACCTAGCTTTCAGGTCTGTTGTTATTCAGGTCAGGTGTAAGCAGTGTGGTAGGGCCTTAACCCATTCGCCGCCACAGAAAAAAACTCGAGGAAGCACCTCGGCGCCACTTTTTGGACTTTGTATGAAGTCGGTGGCTGGTGGGTGGCAACATTGACGAACTGAAGTGCAAGTCGGTGGCGGCGAATGGGTTAAATGCGAGAAGGGCCAACTTTCAATACCTCCTTAGTTTTATGCAAGAAGTTTAGCAAATTAACAAAAGGTATTTTTTCATCGACACAACTGCTTTAAATTACTAATAAAATGAAGTAGAGGCTTACAGCGCCGCTTACTTAATACGATGATACTCGCTAGCTTACCTCGAGCGCCCGGACACCAGTCTAGCTGGATAGGAGGCTTTTTACCGCCCGTGGTGTACACAATCAGACATCCCTTAAAAAAAGCGGCATTTTCTGCCCGCATAGGCCTTTACTGGTCGGGGTAACGTATATTATTTTTCTCAAACATGCAATGATAAGATTTTTCTCAAGCAAATATTGACGTTACGTTCCTTATAACAGGGTGCGAAGCATCAAGTTTGGGGTGCGGCGACACGAGAGGCCCATAATGATATTTCATATTAAATTGGAGGTCTGCGAAGTGATCTACTTTTGTCTCATCTTCAATAGTTTATTTTTTATATTTCATTGCATGTTTGAGAAAAGCACTATACATACCTCGAATGGACCTAGGTTACCACCCTCGCACTATTATTCGGTCTATATAACACTCGACAGGCAATCCCCTATTCCCCGGCCTATGATGTAATGTATCATTTGTGCACTTTAAACGGATGAGTATATACCTACTGTCCGTAAATCGATTCGTTGTAGGTCTTTATCGTACAAGGTGTCTGGGTAGCTTGTTTATACCATTAACCATTATATACCGCCGAATGTATGAAAATACATAATTTTTATTTACACATAAAATGTTAGGTTATTTCTGTATTATGTACAGTGCAATATTTATTATCTTATTTTTAAAAGTTTATCAGCTTACAGGCTGGTCATGACTTTGTCGTTTTTTAAGGTACAATTTATTTTATCCCATTAAATAAAATTGTACTAAAAATCGACATCCATCGATCCAATTAGGGACAAATTCGTTCCTTAAACTGTGTAGTATTTTTTACTGACTTTACAACATGACCTTAAAAGGTTATAAAGTGATTTGATTGACCAGGCTGAAGTTGACTTTTTTTTGCATGAGTGTTGGTGACAAATATCAAATATCGACAGTATAGCCTATGAGAGAAGGTTCAATGCGCATTGACACTTGCACATAGTTAATTTCAAATAACACTAAACCTTATTTCAGATAACATTAGACTTTTAACAAATTCGTCTCCGTTTCTCGCATCGATATCGAAGTGAAATATTGTACTGATTTTACCCATTAAATGCTTTTCAAACAGTAATACTAAAGTTATTGCGTTTGAAAATGGTTTTCCTGGAAATCGCATGACAATTAACGTACGTTTTTTTATAATCTTATATGGAATGCGAATAATCTCAAGATGTTTTCCATTCCATCACGAATCAACAATAAACTCGTTTTCATACGATGTAGCTCGCTAGCGATAGCGGTAATATTAAATTCTGTCATCAAATATTTATTATTACATGTTTTACTTAGTCTGTGTATCCTGCTTTATCTGAGAGATATGAGAGCTCAAATACACTTGACTTTATACATCAGAGTAGTGCATTCAAAAAGCAACTCTACCGCCAAGGCGGAAGATTCCAATTCCATTGGCAGTCTTATAAGAAGTCGGGCACATAAAATAATCTCAACCTCAATAATCTCATACCTTTTATAACCGTGAAATTTCTTGTATATGCGATGCGAGTAATTTCACACTGTCGGCGATAAAACTAATGACTGATTTGACAGTATGGGATTTAACGCCCCTTTGCCGGTGGGAATCCTCTAATCAGATAACGGAGACCACGCAAATAACAAATTCATATTCACTTTATTCATAAATCCAATTTACATGTCATATTGCACGCTGTACGGACCGATGAGAATCGTATGCCATGATGGAACCTTGTCATTTTAACTATTGTGAATATAAATATGATAAACCGTTGAATTGTAATGCGGCAAGGTTCCGTAGAGGCGTTCAGTCCGGTTGACCATGCTACAAGAACATCGATTTTGTCTGCTTATTCATTCAATTTTACAAAGTAGAGTAGTCTATTGGGTCGAATCGGGTGCTCACACATATCTGGACACAACTCTACTGTCATGACGTTTTCCAACATGCTAAGATATTTTTGACCAAATATATGTGGCGACTCGACGTGTATAGTTGAACTTATTTGAGATGCGTACTTGTAACTAAATGATCCGGTCAAATATCGACCTTGCGACTACAGCAAGAAGGCTTAAATTGCAACACAATCTTGATAGTTTCCGAAGCTGATAGAATCGGTCGGCTTGCCGGCTCGTTTGTTACCAAAATAACTGTCACATTTATTTTTAAGCCCGTTTTATCATTTTTAAGCCTAATTTATGAATTTAGTTAATGTGCTGCACTTATGACTCTTATGTATTAATTACTAAAGCCCCGAGTGAGTTTTGTAATTTACCTACTTATGTAAGTATATCTAGATTGCAATTTTAAGTTTTACATGCATAAATAGTATAATAAAATATATATCAGTATATAAAATCAGAATGTCACTATAATTCGTTATGATAGTATTAATTAATATTAAACTTAAGATATAATTGTGTAATTATTTTTAACAATCTAGTCTTTTTGTATGACCTTAATGTATTATTATGACTATGATTTTGTCTTTTCAATTTATTTTAAGAGTAACATTAGTTTGCTTAGAGAAATGAGATTTTAGCTTACGTTATATTCACGGCGGCCATTTTGTGAACGCTCGCACGGCAAGATGGTGGACGCCGAAACTTCGAATTCGATGGTAGGACAAGTTGTATACATATTTTATGTTTTTATGAATTGTCGAACATATTTACGAATAATTTATCCAAAGATCTGTCTATCATTCTTGTTTTAATCGACGTGTATTGAAAGAATGTGGAATAATTTAATTAGTGAATTTAGTTTTTTTTAAGTATATTTAAATAAAATTGTACCAGAAAGGACTGATTGTATATTGCTTTTCTATAATTGTATAATTATTGTGTAATGGAATATGTAATTCGGATATTACGACAGATTGTTTAGGTAGAGATCGCCATTCTGCATGCACCATAGACAAGTTGTTTTGACGCGTTTGTGACCATAGAGTAAGTACCGATTTTAAAACGGACGGTCGGTCGTCCCGGAATGTGCACCGGACTGATCATTTCCATAGCGCATTTACCTTATTATTGTCAATTGATATTATAAGTATTATAACAGATAAATATTCGAAAGTTGGAGTTCATTGGCAGATAGTGTATAACCTAATATGTAAATCTCAAAATTTGTTGAAAATAAATTATCCTAGTGTAAGGACTGTATTGTTAAAGAAGTTTTTATAATCCCATAAACACGTACCGATTAGGAGTAGATTTTGCTAAATTTATCAATAAAATTGCATTTTATAAGCGATTGTATTCACCGGGATATCGATTTTTGCTTTTAAATTCACTTTGTACATTTTTTTGTGACGATCGCTGAGACAGCGGCAGACGCGGATCACTGATTCTAACTAAAGCTTCTTAAAATAGGTGCCATCTAAGCAGAATGTAGGAAAAGGACCGAACGCTCCTTGAATCCATTTATAAATTGGAAAGCAAATGTTAGGATCCCATTTTCAGCTTTCTTACGAGCATTTCGATTAGAATAAGCTTAGGACAATACATACATACGAGCAGTATATACAGGAAAAGCATGGCCGCGCAAAATTAAATCCTACATAAATTCCTGTTGATTTACACTTAGTCGTGGTAAAATAAAACTACTTCTGGCTGCCCCAAAATCACTGGTCTTTTCATATGTAAAAATCGAATAATTCTTTGGTATTTTTGGAATGAAATGAAATAACCAGATGAACTCGTAAAAAAAGTATTTCTAATTGGTAGCCAGTGGCTGAATAACACTTCCAGAGGCTAGTTATTGACCTTTTAACTCCTTGTGCCTTTGTGTTTTACTGTCTTGTAGCTAGCTACCAAATGGGAAGGACTTTCCCATCTCGTAGCCAGATTTGGTAGCTAGCAACGAAATGGGAAATGTGTTTTCCCATCTTGTAGCAGAGGCCAGTTATTGACCTTTTAACTCCTTGTGCCTCCTTTATATTTTAATATGAGAAATAAATATCGATTTTATACTAACATTTGCTTTCCAATCGGGAGCGTATTTTACAATTTAGTAGCAAAGTAGTACTTTATTGTACAATCGGTATAATCTAATTGTGCGGTGTACAAACCGACAGACACTAAATAGCCGAGTATTATAATTAGCTAACGCGATATCTTCCCTGTATCTGACAACATACCGAAATGTTATAAAATTTGTATGTAAATCTAAATTATTGACTAATATTATATTGCAATTACATGAAATTATCTCAATACTTAATTATTTTATGTAAATAATAAAGAAACATTTGAACGAAATGGCTTTGTTTTATAAATCTACCTCGGTTATAGCGTAAGTATAGGTAACAGATAGACAGACAGTAGATACTTTCGCGTCTATAATGATAAACTTATAACATTGGTTTCTTACGTTAATCTCCAGCTCTTAGACTTATTTCTTTAATTAAATTAAACGTGTTTCGTGTTCGTGTGTTTGTGTTGTAAAAGTGGACACACTGGACAAAAGCACCAATTTTTTTCAGGCACTTGTTAGGTCTATAGCAGGGGTTCCCAAACTTTTTTAGGCACGCCCCCCTGCTGCCTAAAATGAAGTTCCCACGCCCCCCTTCGCTTCGATGCAAGGAAACGGAAGTGAATGGGTTAGCTAGCCAAATCATCATCATCTTCCTAGCGTTGCCGTTAGCGCCACGGCTCTTAGGAGTCTAGGGTCAGCTGAGTACCTAATCCCAAGAATCGGCGAGGCACTAGTTTTTGGGAAAGTTACTGCCACTGAGGCCCCGCGCCCCCCTTAAAATGTGGTGGCGCGCCCCCCACTTTGAAAACCCCTGGTCTATAGCTTTAAGGCGGTGCATTGGAAATTATCGCGTGCTTTGAAACGCCGTTCTGACTAGGTTAACACTTTCACTACCAAGAATCGCTACGCGCTACGCTCGTAGCCGATCCTGTGGTTTTCGTCGAATGTAGCGGCAAGCTACTACGGCGTAGGCGCCCGCTAGGCGGGTTCTTGGTTGCGAAAGTATTAAGAAACAATAAGGTCTGATTTTCAGATATATGATTTTTGACTGTATGATTGTTCATCTGATTTTATCGATACATGATTGCTTAAAATTTTCACGATGGAAAAAATGGATGGGTTGGGTCTGTATTTTCCTTTTTTTACTCAGCCTACTCAAACGATACAGTACTTTACGACACAATAAGCTAATACTATAGTATTTTATCTCATCCAAAATCTCACTTTATGATATTTTAATAAAACTTCACTAAGTTAGGTAGGTATTCATCGAAATAAAAACCAAAACAGCGATTCCCGAAGAGTGTTACATCTCTTTTTCTCGTGGGCGGAAGACATCAACGTGTATCTGTCTGGACTCAAATCAAGTCCCCCTCAGTTTTTGATAGGAACCAACTCCTCGGCCGGACGGCGAGGGTAGCAAGCGGTTTTAATAATTGACAAACGCTACATAGGCACACAGGAGGACAGACAGAATAGGTCTCCCTCATGGTCCTACTAATAGGACAAATTAGTAGAAAACGGGGACCATATGTAGCAAACAAGATGACTGTGTTTAGATATTTTTAGAGCGCTCTTGCATGCACTTAGCCCATTTTTCACATGTAATTGAGTTTATTTAAAGGAGTTTTTCATCTCCAAAATGCATGATTGCATTATTTTCGTTGTACATATTTATGTGGAGTCAAATGCATTCATATTGACGGAATACAGTCGTATTAAATGTTTATGAAGCAGAAACGTCCGCTAACGAAATTCCAAATTTCGATCATAGTGGAAAATTGAAAAATTATTCGCCACGAGCGGGATTTGAACCCACAACCTCTGGAATCCGTCCATCGCTCTCCCAATTGAGCTACCGTGGGTCCGCTAATGGCGACGAATCCTTCAATCTCTTCCACTATTGTATTTACACCTTAGGGAGGCTCGTAGCGACATCTACCGCGAAGTTATTACAACTTCTGAAACGGCACCAACGTCTCAAGTTACATTGAGAATTGTTAGTAACAATGCGCTACCCCATTTTTAACATTAAATGTTTATGAAGCAGAAACGTCCGCTAACGAAATTCCAAATTTCGATCATAGTGGAAAATTGAAAAATTATTCGCCACGAGCGGGATTTGAACCCACAACCTCTGGAATCCGTCGCCATTAGCGGACCCACGGTAGCTCAATTGGGAGAGCGATGGACGGATTCCAGAGGTTGTGGGTTCAAATCCCGCTCGTGGCGAATAATTTTTCAATTTTCCACTATGATCGAAATTTACAGTCGTATTACTTCTGCTACAATAATTGTGAGTATACTCATTCTATTTATCATATTTTAGTCAATTTGCAGGCTTAATGGGTCAAATTACTCCTTTAGTCCCATCTCGTAGCTCGACGGGAAAACACATTTCCCATTTCGTAGCTAGCTACCAAATGGGAAGGGATTTCCCATCTCGTCACCTGATTTGGTAGCTAGCAACGAAATGGGAAAACACATTCCCCATTTCGTAGCTAGCTTCCAAATGGGAACGACTTTCCCATCTCATAGCCAGGTTCGGTATCTAGCAACGAAATGGGAAATGTGTTTTCCCATCTTGTAGCTGGTTACCAAATTGGAACGACTTTCCCATCTCATAGCCAGATTTGGTAGCTAGCTACAAAATGGGAAATGTGACTTCCCGTTTCGTAGCCAACTATAAAAAATATATTTTGAGGGGCTACCACGAAACACATCGAAGTTTTGTACATTTCCCTCTTTGAATTGAGTTATACCTACGTATTTGAATTAGGACTTCGTACGCCAGTCTATAATCAAATCAATACTTTTCTTTTACGGACTCCAAAAAAAAATTACATACAACTGTTTAGTAAACATACAACTAAAATAAATTTGACCAATCACGTTACGCCTTTACTGAACTATAATGAATTTGACCAATAGAACGTCGGCTTGGCTACAGATGATGATAGATCTCGTAGCCAGCTTCGAATCGGGATTATTTCTCCCATTTGGAAGCCAGCTACCAAATCTGGCTACGAGATGGGACTAGAGAATTACCGTTTCGTAGCCAGCTTCGAATCGGGATTATTGCTCCCATGTGGAAGCCAGCTACCAAAACTGGCAACGAGATGGGTCTAAAGAATTACCGTTTCGAAGCTAGTTTCGATTCGGGATTATCTCTCCCATTTGGAAGCCAGCTACCAAATCTGGCTACGAGATTGGACTAAAGAATTATCGTTTCGAAGGCAGCTTCGAATCTCGGTTATTTCTCCCATTTGGAAGCCAGCTACCAAATCTGGCTACGAGATGGGACTAAAGGAAATTACTTAATGTGTTACCATGAAAAAAAAATTTTTTGACATTAAGTGAGAGTGGTCTCTTTTGGGTTTAATGGAGTGAGTTCATTTAAATAACAAAAAACAGGGGGTAGGTTAAAATAGCGACGCACTATATGTAGTGGACATTAATAAAAGATTGTTAATAGTAGATTATACACCAAGGGGATAAAGCACTGTTTTATGTCACGGGAGCGAATTGAATCCCGAACGTAACGAAGGACTCATAATTTAACTCCTGAGCGTAGCGAGGGAGTTATAAGTTAATTCCTGAGCGAAGCGAGGGAATTAAGACTGAGTCCTGAGTGCAGTGAGGGGTTCAACCGCCCAAGACTAAAACAGTCTTATCCCCGGGGTGTATACTCTACTTTTCACACCTTATGCGAGACAAAAAAACAGGCTCAGTAGATAAATATTCAAAATAGACCAGAAGCACTGATTCAGACACAGACTTTACGCCTTTTACAGCTTTCCATTTGTCAAAATCGTTGTAGGCTTTTAGGTATTTTTCCTTTGACTTCTCTGGCAGCAGATTGTTGACAATGCCTATGGCATCTAATTTGATAAACTCAGGAGTCAAAACACTTTCATCACTCGACATTTTCAATATTATTTTTGAAATTAAATCTTCTATAGGCACCTACAAGAACTCGATTTGTTCGTCACGCGTGAACAAATGAAGGCGCGCGACGTTCCAAATTCGAAAGCACAAGCCGTGGTCCTAGATTCGAAATTCGAATTTCGAACACCGCGCTCCTCCGGACCGGGGTTCACACACGGAGGCAAACTTCATTTATTTTGTCAAATCAAGTAGGCCATGGCCTAGGACAAATTGTGTTTAGCAAAATTAAACTTTATGCATATAGTAATAAGAATTATGAAAAGTGAAATCATATTATTAACCAGCGGGTTATAATGAAATTCAGTACAACATTATAATAACCCGGCTAATACCAAGGGATTTAATGTCTTGCTTTCGGTAGGGTTTACATGACCTATAATTCGGCATTGTCGAGCATGTGGTTTGAAAAAATAATAACAGATTGGTTTTTGTAAAGTCAACTCGCTAGTCTTGCTGTCACGACTGCAAACAGAATTTCTAGTTACAGTAGCGTTTTTTCTCGTATAGGTAGCCAGATATTTGTCTGATATTAGAACTATGATTAGATGCGAAAACAGAGCACTCAGCATAATGTCGATCCACAGAAGGCTAAACGAGGCTTCCTGGCCTAGCAACGGCGCGAGTAGCAGATTTTTCCGCTTTGTAGCGGAAATCGCTCGTAGCAGCATAACTCATATGTTTGTCCGTCTGTCACGGCAAAACGGGGCGACAAATTGACGTGCTTTTTTAAGTGGAGATAGTTGAAGGGATGGAGAGTGACATAGGATAGTTTTTATCCCCGAAATCATAAAGATAAAATCTAAGAGATAGGGTTACATTTCAGCATTCCAGACACAATGCATTGATTTGTGTGTGCAAATTGATTACGATAATTTGACCAAGCGATAAAAAAATAGATTTAACGCTATGACAGCCTTCGGTAATCGATACAAAAATAACTGATTTTTTATTTAAATATCATACCTATCTAATATAATTGAACCATGTTAAATTATACGGTTACAATGGATTAGTCGCGCTGAAAAAGACTGCGATTCGATTATGAATAATGATATAAATACCCGCATCTAATGATAGTTTTTTTATAAGTAGTATTTCATCATGAGGTCGGTTCTGCTAATGCTCGTTCTCGTGCCATTCTGCGTTCAGGCATGCTGGCCGCCTCCGGGTGCTACCTGCCCACCCGACGTGGTAAGACTCCAACTATATTTTTTATGCCAGAAGCGTCGTGCATAAGGGCCTATGCAGGCTGCGTTTTTTTTTCACGGGCCGTGAAAAAGACCCAGTCTTTATAGGTCCTAAGCTTAATGGACGCTTTCGGATGAGATTAGCTGTGGACTCGGACAAGTTATTTTAAATAACATACATGTTTGGATTGCCTGATTGCTGATTGTATTATATACGGGGTCCCTTTGTTTCCCATAAACTTATTGTTCCGAATTTAGATAGTCAGAATTGATATCCATATAATTTATAGACATAAACATTAGTAGTCATAATCATTGTTAAGTATAACGTTTTGTAGTTCTAACATTAATGACCCATAATATTAAGTACTATAATCACAAAAGTCAGAAATTGATGTCCATAACGGTCAAAGGTCTATCGATAATTATTCATAAATATTCTAAGGCATATATTTCAACGTATACTAATGATTGCTATTCATATCGTTTTAATGCCCAAAGTGAATTACGTCTAAGAGACCAAATCTATAACATCCAAAGTCATATAGATAATTACTCAGAAACATTTCTAGACATACATTTGAAAGGGGTACTATAGGTACTACTGCGCGAAGGGTTTATGACTGTTTCGTAAAGAATACGTTTAAATAAGCATGTTTTATTAGAAAAAAATTCTCTGAAACTAAAAATGGCCAAGATATTGGACTTCTAAGGCAGGTCGGTGTAGGTACGACGACGAGCGAAGCGAGGAGGAGTGTTAGTTGTACCGTGATCCTAAGCGCGCGAGCCGAGCAAGCGAAGCGAGCGTGCCGCGGCAGCGGCCAGCGAAGCGCCAGAACCAATAATGACACAACATCCATCGAAATGATGACAAGTTTATATTTTTCCTAACTTTCGAGTCAAATATTTCGGCCCGTTTTTATTTTAGAGAAAAAAGTTTCAAAACAAAACATACTTATTTTATCGTATTCTGACCACTAAACAAAACAGTGAGCGGCATAAATATCTTTCAATCGCATCACTTTTTATTTTTGCCAAAGTACCCACATTAATTATAATTAATGGGTATGTGGGTATGTTAAATAGCAGTCTGGAAGAACGCATTCAGTAACGTTCGGTAGTAAAACAACATGTATTTTATTATTTTTCTGGGAGTGTGTTTATGGGCGTTAACATTATGAAGAGTGACACCACCGTGAAATTGAATGATATGACTAACTAGTCAGATGACTACCAACCATTATGACTTGCGAAAAAATACCTTACAATAATTATTACAAACTAGATTATTGCCTGTAACATTATGTAAATGCATACCACCGGGACATGGAACGTTATGGCTAACCAATTTTATGACTAACAATAATCATGAGCTGCAAAAATCGGAACTCCAATGTATATTGTTAAATTTTATGACTTTCGACAATATGACTAGAAAAAATCATGGTGGAAAATATTATGGACTGAAAAAATCGGATCATAAATTTTATGGGAAACAATAGAGACCCATTATATACAATTGTCTGCATACAAAGTTTCATCCCCTTTTTCGTCCCTAAAGCGATGCAATTTGTCATAAATAATGGCCTATATCCTATTTTGATATTTAAGGTACAGAACTGTTAAGTTTCATAAAAATTCGTCCAGTAGTTTTTAAGATTAATTGGAAAATACATCCATCCAACCACACATCCAAACTTTCGCATTTATATCATTAGTAGGATTAGTAGGATTGTACGACATTTCCGTAAGTCACCAACGGTGTTGGCTGAAAATCGTTGCTGCAGGTGTCTGACACCTCGGCATATTGCTGAGCCAGTGTCCGGTTCACTGCCGCAGAGACACACTTGTTTCATGTTTATGTGTTTTTTGTGTAATGTGTGTGTTTGTGAATAAATGTATCATTCTTTCGTTCTGTTTTATCCGGCGGCTCTGTTAGCGTTCTTTGTAAAACGTGGGCGGAGCTAGCTAGTTATAACTTGACATTATCTACTCGTAGGTTTCGCGCCGAGGATGGCGACCCTTATGCATATACTCGAATAGCCTTCAATATTGCGTAGACGACAATGGGGTAGGTACTAAAGTTAACCGACATATATACATATACAGGGTGTGGCCTGTTATACGAGCAAAAAATTAAACGGTGGGTTATTAAGATAATCAGTAATTATTTCCAAGTGGTTAAATTAAAAGGAAAAACATAATAGTTTGAAGTTAAAGCGTACGTATGTTCTTTTGCTTAACTGGATATCCATTTTATTTTACTTCAAAAACACCAAAAAATCTTGTAAAATTGAAAAAAAAAAGAATTAGAAAACCAAACTTAGTACATCTATTTTTTAATAAGTTGTTATGTCTATTTAATTCATGTTTTGAGGTGTGCAATAAAGAGTATTTGTTGTATTTGTTCGTATAATTGCAATTACGAAAGTGCCCAGTGTTCAACCAAGATAGTTAATTACTGGCATGCTTCGATATCGTGATGTCGAGATCCATTACTCAGGTATCACAACTTAAGATATAGATAAAGATTAGATTTCCGAATTCAAGAATATTGAAACACTGGGACCTTTACAGGATCACTGCGGATATTACATAGAGTCAGCCCTTAAATTTATTGCTCCTATTACAGGCCACACCCTGTATAGTGCTTAGAAATATTTGTTTTGTAATTTAATGTGGAAATTCCATTATTTTATTCAAACAGCGTTTCACAAATGCACGACATTTTAATATATTAGCCATATATCAACTGTCAAAATCTCCTGTGTAGATGCTGTATGGCGAATGTCGCTGCAAGAATCGCCGTGTAAACTCGCTCTAAACAAATAAAACAGGCCGGGAGTCAAACCCGATGCCTTTTGGTTTACAGCACCAGTGTGCCACCTTCCGGTGGTAAGTAGAATAGATGTCACGTAGGTACGGAAACCCGAGGTACTGGGTTCGAATCCCGATCCATTTGTGCTTTGATCAGTGTACCTATATTGGCTCTATAAATTTATTCCCGTAACTTAATCCGTTTTAGAAGTAGGTTAATATATATTATTGGACGTATTTGTTACAGAAAGTGTATTCTACTACTCCAGTATGTTGACCTATTCTATAAATCCTACTAATATTATAAATGCGAAAGTTTGGATGTTTGGATGTTTGTTACTCAATCACGCTTCGACGGCTCAACCGATTTGGATGAAATTTTGCACAAAGATAGTTCATAGCCTGGATTAAAATATAGGATAGTTTTTATCCCGGGTCCACGCAGACGAAGTCGCGGGCGGATGCTAGTAGTCCATATCGGGTATATGGTCAATAACTGGCCACCCCATACTAAAAATGAACTCTATTCATCTATTATAGAATATGTTTTTAGTATGAGGTGTTAATTACTGTTTGTAGGGGAACAGAGTTCATTTTTAGTATGAGTGGGCCAGTTATTAAAGGGTGGCCTGTTATTGGCGATTTACCCTACTTAGAGTAATATTTTGATAGCCTACCAATCGCCGCGAATGTGTCGTAAACTAAAATAAATAATAAAAAAATGTAAGTCGACTTTTTATGTTTGTATACGAATAATCAGTTGATCATTCATTAATGTAGCGTGGAATTTTAATGTGTTAAATATTTCTAAATTTGCTATAGAATTAGGACCCATGTTCCATGCAAATTTCTAAAATTATATAAGTCCTATTTACATTGTACATTACATTTTTGTCCTATTATGTACTCTTGTAACATGTTTTTCTTATGTTGTGGTGCAATAAAGAATATATTAGTATTATTATTGTACATCATCGTGGTTGCAATAAATCAAAATAAACTGATATGAAAGCTTGCATGTGTCAAATACGTATAAGACATAAGACATTTATTGAGCAAAGTAGTTTACACGTAAAATAAAATAAATAAAAAGTCCATTTATTCCATAACCAACTTAACAATTAATATTTTTTACGTCACACCTGGCCATAACGCGAGTTTTCCTGCACGCTGCGCGTACGGGAAAACTCGCATTGTGGCCAAGTGAAGACGTAAAATTTTGTACGCAACACGGGCGGTAATTCGTAAAGCCCCAGAGCGCATATTACAAACACCTGCGATCTGGGGCATTTACGAATTCACCGCCCTAGTTACGTAATGTACTATTGTAGTGGTCCACTAATTAATAGGTTTGGACCCCTCTCGGTTAAAGGCCTCCTCCAGTATGCCATTTTTCCCTATCCTGCGCAGTTTGGTGCCAGTTTCTTGTTATTTTTTGTATGTCGTCCGTCCACCTTGCATTTGGTCGTCTCTTTCCTCTTGGCCCGGTCCATAGCGTGGCGATCTTTGTCCACTTTTCTTCGTGCATTCTTGCCACATGCCCGGCCCACTTCCATTTAGTTTACACGTAGTATATTATAAGTACCAGTCCCTGCACTAGGCTTTGCCTGTATCAGGAGACCGCATATTATTAAACACACATTTACATATCTCTGGATATTTACCGTAATTTGACAAAAACTAGCCACGGTAGTTTCAACCCTCGGCGACGCAGACTAGTCCCAACGATTCTGGTCTGGAAAAAAATACCCACATAATTGTCTCATTGTGCGGGTTTCACACACTTCGTAGATGAAACGACCTAGTGTATGTAAGTCTATGTAGAGTGTGGACCTACTATAATAAGGGTATTAGGCTTCGAAATCGCTAGTTTGAGCTCGACAGTGCAGCAAGCGAGCGGTGCTAGGTGTCTAATCAATATGCGTGACAAAACATATTATCTTATATACCCATAAGCTGCAGACCACAGAAGCTCCGTCACCTGTAAACCAATTATGATATTGTTTTTATTATTTGAGAGCTATAACCTGAAATGCCCCAACTTAGTCTTTACCCTTGCGATCGGTGGTACCTGCTCCTCAGACAATTGCAAATTCAAATTGTAATTGTATGTTTTTTTTATGAATTAATGGACATAAAAATTATATACTACTGAAATTATGTTGAAGAAAGTGTTAAAATTCGTATGTTAGGATGTTTGTTACTCACGCAACACGGCTGAAAAGATTTCAATGACATCTAGTTACCACCGAAAATCATACCTTAAAGCCGGATCTGACAAGCAGTACGAGTATTAAGGACGATGTATAACATACTGGCAAAATAAAATATGGTTTAACTTATTTGGTCCCATCACACTAGGACGAAGAAGAGGTGGTAACAATTAAAATGGCAAATACACTTAACTAATAATTGTGGTATAATATCCCGGAATGCCACGCTCCTCCGCTTCCGTTTCAACCCCCGACGCAAAGAGAGGGGTGTTATAAGTTTAAAGTGCCTGTGTAACTGTGTGTCTGTGTATCTGTCTGTGGTATAATAGCTCCCAAACGGATGGACAGATTTGAATGCGGTGTTTTAATCTCATGGATAAATGTATCCCGAGTGTTCTTAGCCATGCTTCATGAAAATCTGTTCAGCCGTTTTTGAGATATTGGACTTTGAAATGAAAATGTCAGGGGTTTCCTAACTTTTCTAAGTTGTAGTTTTTTACCTTCCCGTGCTCGATAAATGCGCTTCACACCGTACGCAGAGCTGATATGACGTCACACGGCGAGGTGCCCGGGTAGTACCCTTTGATCTTTTTTGAACAAATCTACACTAAGGGAATTAATATGGGAGAGCAAATTGGTATAGGTGCTCCAGGAAGAATACGGTTTTTAAAAACATTAATTTATAATAGCGTTTTTATTTGTTGATTATAAAATACTTTATTCAAGAATCCGACAAACTTTCCACCCCGAAGTAAATATCGATTTAAATATCTTTTTTTGTATGTTTTATCTTGAATATTATAGAACAAATGTAAATGAACCAAGAGAAAGGCTGAAATTGCAAATATTGTCTGGGATTTACAAAGGTAGGCGAATAATTAAATCATTGTATACAGGTACCAGGACACGCCGTCCGGAGTGACGACGATGTAAGTACATAATATATAATAGTGTTAATAATGTATAGCAGTTACATATGACATATGACTGTTTATTTCTCTCCACTACCCAAAGGTTGTCTGGAAGAGATCGCTCTATAGCGATATGACCACTTGTTGTTTGCCTCTACCCTTATAGTCGTTGTTTTCTGTAATACTACTGAAGTAATATAATTTGTTTTTGATGTTGGTTATTCGTATTGTTTTTATTATTACAGGATTTCACTACTCCGGTATGTTGACCTATTCAATTTAACAGCCCTTATAAACTAAAATTCGACAAATAGATCATCTAACGATGTGACAATCTTACAACACCTACCAAAAAATCTACCTTACTAACAACAGCAAAATCTACCTTACTTACAACAGCAAAATCTACCTTACTTACAACAACAAAATCTACCTTACTTACAACAGCAAAATCTACCATACTTACAACAACAAAATCTACCATACTTACAACAGCAAAATCTACCATACTTACAACAGCAAAAAATACCATACTTACAACTACAAAATCTACCATACTTAGAACAACAAAATCTACCATACTTACAACAGCAAAATCTACCATTCTTACAACAACAAAATCTAGCTTACTTACAACAACAAAATCTACCTTACTAACAACAGCAAAATCTACCTTACTTACAACAGCAAAATCTACCTTACTTACAACAACAAAATCTACCTTACTTACAACAACAAAATCTACCTTACTTACAACAGCAAAATCTACCATACTTACAACAACAAAATCTACCATACTTACAACAGCAAAATCTACCATACTTACAACAGCAAAAAATACCATACTTACAACTACAAAATCTACCATACTTAGAACAACAAAATCTACCATACTTATAACAGCAGAATCTACCATACATACAACAACAAAATCTAGCTTACTAACAACAGCAAAATCTACCTTACTTACAACAACAAAATCTAGCTTACTTACAACAACAAAAACTACCTTACTTACAACAGCAAAATCTACTATACTTACAATAACAAAATCTACCATACTTACAACAGCAAAATCTACCATACTTACAACAGCAAAAAATACCATACTTACAACAACAAAATCTACCATACTTAGAAAAACAAAATCTACCATACTTACAACAACATAATCTACCTTATTTACAACAGCAAAATCAACCATACTTACAACAGCAAAATCTACCATACTTACAACAACAAAATCTACCTCACTTACAAAAGGCCAATAATTGTATCTTTCTATTGCAGTCACCTGCGTACCGGAGTGAAGTCGATGTAATTGTAAGTTCATATACAATAGTGCACTATCGCCTCAGGTTATAATTTGTATGCAATTTTTTTTACCTTGTGATTGTAAATGATGAATTTATTTCATTTTACTATCCGGTTTACAGCGAAATCGTCGTAGGCTAGTCCTCAGTGCTCTTTTTACAAGCGTCAACACTTCCACTGTCAGGAACCCGCCTAGCCGGTGCCTACGTCGTAATCGCTTTTCCCGTGGTAAAAAAAGGGATCGGCTACGAGCGTAGCGCGTAGCGATTCTTGGCAGTTAATGTGTACGCTACGCTCGTAGCGCTACGGCAAAGTCCGTAGCAAAATTCACTACGCGCTATGCGCTACGCTTGTAGCTGATCCTGTTGTTTTCCTCGGTACGTAGCGGGAAGCGACTACGGCGTAGGCACACATCCACTGCGAAGAACAGCAATACGCGCTACGCTTAGCCGATGCCGTGGTTTTCTCAGTATGTAGCAGAAAGCGAGTAGAGGTGGCCGGTTGCCTGGTAGTGAAAGTGTTAATCTCTGTATACGTAGCGAATCGCCCGTAGCTGCCGGACGCATCTATGTAGTGATTAGCGCTGAAAGGGTTAATGGAGGAAGTATCTAATATTACTTACTTTAACCTTTTCACCGCTAGATGGTAAAGCAACTTGCCGTGCCACCTCACGCCACAAGGGTAAAAAATAATCGATAAAGAAATAATGCCAACATGAAATTGGGCTATTTCAGAGTAGGTTTTCATAAATAAAAAAAAATAAAAAAAATGTCGGCAAATGCAGTCTTTGGCGTCGGTGTCACGAATAGTCGATGACGTGATTTCACGTGTTTGGCGGTGAAAAGGTTAATAATATATACTGACCACGTGTCTTATACTCTTGTAGTCACATCAAGTAGAACTTGACGACGACGACGGCAGCAGCAATTACGTAAGTGCACATTTCATGGATTTGTATATCTCTATGATTTCTTACAGCCAAATACAAGTCTTAAGTATAGGAAAGAGTGCGCGCCAAACATTGCTTTCAAATCACACATACTTTCTCCAGTAGAGAATACAGTTAATAATACAATACAATACAAATACTCTTTATTGCACACCTCAAACAAACAAAGCAGTTCTAAAGAGCAAGAATACAATAACACGTAGGTAGAGGTAGACAACAGGCGGTCTTATCGCTGAAGAGCGATCTCTTCCAGACCAGCTTTCAGTATTGGAGAAAGAGATAAAACTAGATTATGTAGTAGGTGGTGCAGAGATTATATTTAGCCGAAAATCAAAATAATTATTATAAATACACGAACATAAATAGCTCTTTATATAAACATATAGGTACATACACAATCATACATATATACAAAAATCACAAATAAATATATATAATACATAAACAGTCAGCCAAAAAATAGCAATAGTAAGAGAATCAGGGTTAAGGGATAGACAAATAATGTTCTTTAAGAAGAGATTTGAAGTTGCCGATAGATTTCGCTTGTCTTATATCACGAGGGAGAGAGTTCCACAGTCGAATGCCCTTAAAGGTAAATAATAAGGGTTAATAATTTACATTAACTCAAATAAATTAAAACTAGGTTGAATTTTAAAAGCCATGTATGCTGGGGGCATTTCCATGTACAGTAGAGATCGAAAATAAGTTAACGGGTTTTTTTTAGGACAAAAGGCTGTTCTGATAATTTTGAACCTTTAGGAACATATATTCATGAACTTAGGAACATATATTTAAGAACATAATATAATATCAAAGTGTACCTCGAGATGTCTGCCAATATCTAGGAGCTGTATAAAGCTGGCTTTTCACGAGGCGGCTTCCGTACACCCATATGTCGAGACAGATCGCCCTCCAGTTTATGTTTATGACATATTTTCTGAAATGGTTGAAACAGTCGTGTACAAGAAATTTAGTTTTGCAGATCCTTTCGCGTCGAAATGATGAAAGGAGACTTTTGGTAATAAAATTACATTCTGTATCATAATGTTTAGAAATTAAGGGACTACCCGAGGTTTTCATCGATTTTTGTCAAGTTTTGAATCGTATCTCTCCTATTTTAGCACTACAGACAGAATTATAAATCAAACAACTATCGATGCTTCAATATAGCTACAAAAACATAAGAAAACTAAGGGATTCAGATCAAAGGTCATTGGTGTTTTAGATTTTGGCTGTAAGTCTCTCTCTGTGTCAGTCCTTCGTGTCTGAGCATCAGGGTTACATCTCTAGCGGATGATCTGCCTCCACCGGTTTCTGCCCTGCGCGTCCCTTAGAACCGTGTAGAATTTGGAGGATAAAATCTATTGTCGCACACCGTGGACGTCAAAACGTGGATTAAAATATGGGATAGTTTTTATCCACGCAGATGGCGGAAGCTACTCCAAAATAAATGTGAGTGGCTTCCGTCTGCGCCTCCTAGTGATAGGGATATTTATTTAATTCTACTGTCTGGTTTAACTAATGATGATGTTAATTATCAGGGTCACGTTGCTGGTTATGATAGGATGAATGGCTAATTAATCAGGTAAGTGTTTTTTCTCAAACATGTAATGAAATATTCACGCTGTGTTCTTCATAATGGGCTTCGAAGTGGCACGTTTCGGGCGCAGCGAGACGAGAGCCTGCAAGATGGTTTTTTTAAGGTTCCGTACCTCAAAAGGAAAAAACGGAACCCCCATAGGATCACTTTGTTGTCCGTCCGACCGTCCGTCCGTCTGCCAAGACCCTTTTTCTGAGGAACGCGTAGAGGTATCAAGCTAAAATATACACCATATACTCAGGTCTACTGTGCCTTAGAGCTGTGAAAAAAATAAAACTTATAAGCCAATGCAATCAAAAGATACAGCCTTTAATGCCGCAAATTTTCGAAACTCGCAATGGAATCTGAACCTACAGGGTACTTGCTGTGAACTCAGAATCTTGAAATTTGGTACGAAGCAACGTCTAAAGCACAGAGGAAAAATTGCGAAAACCGTAAATTTTTGTACGGGACCCTCGGTGCGCGAGTCCGACTCGCAGTTGGCCGGTTTTTTAATTGCCATTCCACAATTTGTGGCACAGCATCACGGCGTTCAGTCATGAAAATTAAAGTTTGATTACTTGGAGTTTTTTTTATTTATTGATTATCTTTGTTGCTTCGTCTTCTAGATTACAAATAACACGATGTAGTACACGTACACGGTGTTGCCAAACACACAGATTTTTGATAGAATTAGAGAGAGTTGACATTTTATATCAACCGCACGCACAAAAGCTGATACATACTTCGGCGTGAAAAGGGGTCTCCAGCTATTTGATCGCAATAAATGTACCTATTGTTATTATACGAGTAGATACTGCGAATTTTTCGACTTACTTGCAACCTTGTATATTAACTAATTCTTTATTTTTTATAGCATCATTGACGAATACCGGTAGCTAAGCCATCAATCAAATGAAATAAATGTTGTCAATAAAATTTGTTTTTTAATGCATTTTACTTCCCATATCTTAAACAATATCATTTCACTTCTCAACATCATATCGCCAACATGTTGCGAGCAATCGTTCTGCCACATCGTCTCGGCGCGTGGAGGCGAGCAGGGGACCGATTTATGACTTTCGAGCGCTCGACTCTTTCACTCGAAAACTGATAAAAATTATGAAATGCTATTTTGAAGTAGCGATAGAAAATTCAAAAACAAGTGGTATTGACCACTCGTATTTAATTATATTGGTAGGTAAGTGCCGCCAATTTTGACACTATAAACGTATTTACTTTTATTTAATTTTCGAGCGCTCTAAAGTCAAAAATCGGTCCCCAGGTACGCGTAAAGCGACAATTACACTTCATCGTTCGCGCACGCGGTCGCCGAAATAATTTTAAACTACTTAGGCTAACAAACGCCGTCTTTACACTTAGAAAGCAATGACGCGTAATTCAATGTCGGAGAGGCAACCGTATGGCTCGCGGTATTTGAGCTCCCGAAGTGTTGTGGAAACGCCCTGTGCAACCCGAATTGAGCCAAGTGTGACTGGTTCGGAAACGTAAATACCGGTGAATAGTTCAACAACTAGAGACTCCGCTGTCAATTGGAAATTGATTGTAAAACCTTTTATTGCGCGTATTCCAATTTGACGAATTTTGCGTTTTTAAGGGTGGCCACAGTGGGATGAAATTTCATGGGAGAGGGATGGCATTTGTGCATATCATGTATCACATCATACAAGACTCGAAAAGCAAATGCCATCCGATTTCAATGATTTTAAGTGCCTTTTTCTTAAGTTCTCGTCCACCACCACTTTTTTCCGGCTTACAACTCTGACAGCTCGATAACCGCCCGGCCGGGAGGTATGGCATTTTTATACAGTGTCTATATGTCATGAAGAATAAGCATGCCAATTTTCAAGCGGTTCTCTGCCAATTTTTTAATTTTTTTTTTCTTCGCTCGCTTACTCGGCTCCGGTCACACTTGGAGGGATGGCGTAAAAATTTAAATATATAAACAGCGTACACACTTTCAGGCTACCGCGTTTCAATCGGTTGCCTCGCGACAATTTTTTTTACCCCTCCTATTTCCGAACCAGTCACACTTGGCTCAATTCGGGTTGCACAGGGAGGTTCCACAACACTTCGGGAGCTCAAATACCGCGAGCCATCCGGTTGCCTCTCCGACATTGAATTACGCGTCATTGCTCTGAATAGCTAGTCTGTCCGCCTACTACTAAGCGTTGTCAGCTGTCGATCGCCGAATGCGGCCGACTAACGTGTTCTTTACACTTTTGCGGTCCCCGCATGCAGCATGCGGCGAACGACGAAGTACTAATATCACATTGACACGTCAAATGTCGACTCAGATAGACCTCCTTAGCTGTATAATCGAACTCTTAGCTCGAAGTCGTCACTCTTCTAAACATAATTTAATACGGATCTTCCAATTTTCTATAAACCGTGGCTGATTGCGTAAAGTTTTCAACGTACGTTAGGTACCAAGATCTAAATGCCATTGTGGCGTCACTACTGACAAATCTGACGTATTGATCGCGTTATCGAAGTTAAGTAGAATAACCCTTATCATTCTTATATCGGGTCCAGCCAAGTGTTAAGGTGTTAAGAATGCTCTAACACCTATATAACCACGAAAGAGGCCCATGTCTTACAGGTTAAGGTGTTTGAAAGCCTTTAGAGCAGTGTTATCTGACACCCATAGTGTTAACCAACGCTCTACAAACACCGTAGTAACGCTTAAGGTGTTAGCTGAGAGTGTTGTAACACTTGCGCTTACCCAGTTTCAAGTGAGCATATATCTTACTCTTTTCTTTACTATAAAATTATGAGAAATATAGTCTACCGACAAAATGGCGAAGATTATTAATATATGTGACAGGAGTCGTACTAATTGAGTGTATTAAATTGGATGTGTATGTGAAATTAAGTGAAAACAATCTGCCCTTGTGATTTTACGGTAAGTGTATACCATGTTTCCCATCTCAATTTTAACGCGCCCAGGATATATTAAAGATTTCTAATAAAACTTATGAAGAATAAAATAGACACCTAAAGTTTTTATCATTTTCTATTCTTGTTTCTTGGCCAGTGGCATCCGCAGAATGGCAAGAGTAACATAAATAGTGAAGTATTTTGATGTCAAATATTGAATAACCTAATCAATTTGTAGGTTAGAGTTCACCAAAACAATGGCGAAATTACATTAAAGCTTTAGGCGTCAGTTAACTCATATAACGCTTATTGAGTTACAACACCTGTAGTCAAGAATATTGCGCAGGCTTTGCCTTTATAACGGTGTTGTTCAACACTTCTAGTATCTTGTGTTACAACGCTCTTGACCAACTCTGTTATAAAGTCTCTGCCTGCACCTTATAGCAGATATAACACCTCAAGCTTTATAAGACACTCCACTGCAACAACTAAAAAGCAATAAGAGTTAATGAGCGTCAGCGAGCACTCTTGTAAAGGTTTAAGCGTTACAAACAGGTTAAAGCTTTAACATCTTAAGTATAATTGACAATATTTCAAAATATGTAATGACGCCTAAATCGAAAAGCATTTCGGTAATTATGTTATCTGAACGTAATAAAGTAGTTTTCTTTTTTTTTTTCCTGCTCGCTTTTAAGAAAATCGCGAAAACGTATAAAAGTGGTTTTCACCGCGTGTGACGTCAGTATTACGGCTGCCATATGAAAGGTGTCCAAACTGCCATACAGAGTCGTAGTATTGACGTCATAATTTACTTACAACCTTCTGGAATTCGCTACTTTTCAACTTGATAGTTTTGAATGAAAATTACAATTAAGGGAGAAATAAAAAAATACGTGTCGCTTAAAAAAAACATTTTCTAGCGAATTAAATCATAAAATGGCCTACATGAAAATATGAAATGTTGTCAATTGCTTTGAGTAACACTCTTATAACTCTAAAAGCTACTACAACTGAAAAGGTACAAAACCTGCGCAGTGACGAGAATTCTGACAGGTCATGGCAAATTGAACAAGCACCTGGTTCAAATGGGTATGAAACAGGACGCAACTTGCAGGTTCTGCCAGGAGACAGAGGAAACAGCAATGCATATCCTATGCTCCTGCGGAACACTCATGCACAAAAGAAGTATCTACCTAGGGCGGCACATCGTGCACCCGGAAGAGGTACAACACATCACCGCCCAAAGAATCTGGAATTTCCTAGAGGCAACGGGACTTGATGGTGAAATCTAAACAAAGGGCTGTCACAATAGATCACTCACTGGTCGAAGCGGCATACAAAGGCCCACAATACAACAATAATAAATATAACTCTAAAACCCTTTTAGCAGCGTTCAATAAAGCACTTGTAATACTTTAGGAGTTTTTTTTTCTTAACTCCTCTATAACACTATTAGTTCCAACTGAGATAAATATAACTCACTTATAAAGGTTAAGGTTATAATAAAACCCTAAGCTGACACCAAAATGTTAGTTGGGTATGCACTCGAGGATGGAGGAGAGGGACAGAGGCCAACTCCGCTGCGTGGGCAGCTACCTACTCTCGGCGCGCAGCGGGCGCCGCTCCCCCGCCCCGCCCCGCCCCGCGCCGCTCTCGCCAGTCACCCATAATAGCCTAAGAGTTGTATCTAAGCTTTCTGTATGTGTCTGACATTGATCGTCAGTTTTGTTAGCGCCATTAAATACCGTTAGCTAATGAATATCCCCATTTATAGGCCTGGCATTCGGCTCGGGCGCCAAATACCTGTATCCGAGATATTCTTTACTGCTCTGGGTAAGTGAGGTGAGGCGAGTGCTCTAGTGAGCACTATTGGCCGAAGTTTATATTCTTTCCAGGAAAACGTTTTCAAGTGCATTCAATAGGCTTAGTCAATTCACATGTATGTATTTTAATAAATAAAACGTTATAACAATGATAAACTTTACTGCCAATATGGGCCAATAAATGTACGCGCCTTCTTAGCCAGTGCGAGGAACACCTCCTCGAGCGTGGTCTCCGAGAGCGTGTAGTCCTCCACCAGCTCCGAGAATTGCTCCTGAAGCTGCTCCAGTCGGGAGAACATCTCGCTAAACGGGAGCGAGTCATTCACGCGGTAGCTCAACGTGTACTGAAAAACAACGAGACTGATGAGATGAGAAGGGCTCGGCTTTTTCATCACACGGTACGACGAAAGAAAACTATGGATTCGATATTAACATTAAAACTTTACTCGTATTCTCATACTCATAAATTTTCTTAGTCCCGCAAGTCTTTTATATTTATCATGGTGTACTTAATCCATTTAAGTCCAGATTAAGCCATACTGTGTATTATGGTCCCCAAACAAGTACAGCGGGCGATTTCAACTTAGTTACGGAGCTAGTTATACATACTATATTTTACATTTCTTCTTAAGTAAAATAACTAAAATAGTAGCTTAAAAAAAAGAAAAAAAGGCCGCTAAGAATTGGTGCTTTTGTCCAGCGTGTCCACATTTACGACAATTTGTCCGAGCACTCTGCCCCACTGATACTCGTATACTAACGTTATTATATTTTTGTTACTCGTTATTATAGAGGCTATAGTATTACATAATCAACGCAAATTTCAAGTGTCTACATATTACAGTTCTAGAGATATACCGATTGTTATGGGCGGGCAAAAAAACGCCATAAAATTACGTTTCATGTATGAGAGCACTGTTTAATTTTTAATTTATTATATTTTTAAGCAGCAATAAAAACGCTACTTCTGTGAAAATTTACACAGTCTAGCTAGTGCTGATACGCAGACAGCCAGATAGACCGCGGAAGCTTAGAAACAAGGTTCCGTTTGATATTCTTTGGGAGCTCGACTCTAAAAAATATCTAGTTAAATTCCTTGACCCCAAATATGTATATTTAGACACAACGTTTGTGATTCTACGTTAATTAGAACCCGAGATATTAATAAATTAACTAAAATTCAAAATGGCCGCCATAAAATTAAAGATAGCCGACGGAGGAGTTGGTTCCTATCAAAAACTTAAAGCTATGGACCTAACAAGTGTCTGAAAAATTTTTGTTGCTTTTGTCCAGCGTGTCCACATTTTCGACAATTTGTTCGAGCACTCTGCCCCACTATAATGTAAGAAACATGATGTATCAATTAACATGCTTGTTTACTTATAGCATAATTAACTTATAGTTTTAATTAAATGAATGAGTAATATAATATAAGTATAATTATGAGCAAAAATTCAATATCGACTCCATAGTTTCCTTTCGTTTTACCGTGTGATGAAAAGAAAAATCCGAGCCCTACTGATGAGTTTCGAACGGTTGTAAGTTGTTTCACATACTTCAGTTTTTAATTACAATCTAAACGTATTTTGGGTTATAAACAGTCAGAAAATTAAAAGCTGTCTGTTCTATGATCATTAGTTAAGGGCTACCGTGCATATTGAATATATTTCTTACCAAAAATTAGGTTTTATAGCCCTTAACTTTAACAGAATCCACATGAGAGACGTTTTCACCTAAATAAATCCCCGTACCTACTTATGACCCTACTCCTACTAAATCGAATATAAAATGCTGTCAATCACTAGATAGCTCTCAAGTCTGATGTATCACAGTAGGGAGGGAGGCAATTGAAAAGCTAACTAGAGAATGGGCTACATCATACATAATCAACAGTCTATTTTACGACCCACTGCTGGGCACAGGCCTCCTCTCATGTACGAGAAGAAATAGGCAATAGTCCCTACACTGATCCAATGCGGCTTGGGAATTGCACATACAGCTTTCAATTTCTTCCTAAATATAAATAGGTTTCTTCACGATGTTTTCCTTCACCAGTCCTTCAGTCGAATAAAAAGATTGGGCCAAAGTTACATAAACATGTAGACACGAGTTAATTGCCTTAACATTAAGGTCGTGTATAAATGTTTTTGTAACTTTGGCTGTATCGATCTCTTTGTATTCGACTGTATCAAAAAATAAATTGGTACGTGGTGAAATTGAATGCTACGATAGCCTAGTGGTTCAGGCTGTCAAGCGGTGGTCGTAGGCTAAAACTCCGGCTCGTACCAATGAGTTTTTCGGAACTTATGTACAGACTATTTACCGTTAGCTTTTCGGTGAGGGAAAACATCTTGAGGAAACCCGTCTAATCCCAATAAGGTCGTTTTCTCCCTGGGTGGGAAGGTCAGATGGCATTCGCTTTCATAAAACTAGTGCCTATGCCAAATCTTGGGATAAGGTGTCAAAGCGGACCCCGGGCTCAAAAGAGCTCGACCAGGAATAACGCTAGAAGGACCATGATGACGTGATGAAACTCGAACTCTACTCGCTGTTTGACAGCCGCGTGCTTTTGAACCACTAGGCTACCGTAGCTTTTATGGGCTACTTATATAACTGACCTGATACTCGCCCAGTAGTTCACAGTTAAACTGCGTCATCATCTGCCCCTTGAATTCATCCAATTTGCCGTCCGCGTCTGCAGACACATTTATTTACTTATTTAATCTTTATTGCACAAAAGACGAACTTACAAGCTTTTATTGCCGTACTGTACTTTTCTGTATACCATCATCAACTACATTGAGACGATTCTAACGAGCCCAAACTGAACGGGGTTACGTCAGTTAAGTACTAAATTCCCATAGCCACCTTCTGTCTCCATCATCAGATCAGCTCGATGGTACCATACTATTGAATTATCATCCAAACTATACTTATACTCAAAATTTCAGCTCAATCGGTCACCGGGAAGTAGGTCAAATTTATCTTGCAAGATGTCTGATATCTGTACAACTGGCGAGTCTGTTTATGGTTCTCACTCCGATACTACATTTATTCTGTTCTCACTAAAGACTGACATTTACCGCGAACGTGGTCCCTTTATATACCTCTTTCCGAAGGTTCCACACCGTTATTTCGATATTCATTCCGATCTTCCTTTCATTACTCAATTGATTTGAATAGCATAGGCTTTTCCAGAAAATCGTGCTGTGTCCACGTTTTCTCGAATATTCCATCGATGCTTAAGGAAATTTATAGGACATGTATGGGACATTTGTCCATTTATTTATTTATTGACAAATACATTTACGTGACATTACAGTAATAACCAATGCGTCACGAAATCAAAACAACAAATAATAGTATTTAGGCGACGAAACGGCGTGGCCCCGTTGCATCGTCCGTTGCATTGCTCCGGAACCGTCGAAACACTACACCCTTCGGCCAGAAGACAGCGCATGCGACGGTCTCATGCAGCGGCCGCGGCACGCGTACCACAAATGAGCTGAAGTGCACATAGTGGCGCAAACGCAGCTGGAACACCCTCAGCGAGAAGCCGGTCTTCTGACGAACGTACTCCGCCACATCATCAGCCGTGGCGGAGTAATGCAGGCGCGATACATAAAGCGCCTTGCTCGGTGTGGCAACCTGAAGACCGGAACCAACCGGTTCTGCAGTACCACACTGACTCTTGCGCGGCTTGCGCTTCCTCGACACCGTTGTAAAACCCTCCTTCTGTAAAATTCTCCTTTGGAGGAACCCGAACTTCACACGCTCATGAGGGCGCGTCTCTCCGGTCGGCTTCGACAGATCGACCAGCTACGGCATCAGCATAGCGATGACTTGATTTAGAGGATGAGGCGGGGGGAGGGGGCACGCGGGCCGTGGAACGGCATGCGCAGTGTCAGCAACATGCAAACTGACCGAGTCGACACTTGACGCCCGGTCATTACTTTTGAAACTTGACTTCGCTGGTGACCGAGTTTCCGGGGCACTATTATTACGCAAAGTGATAATTTCTTTGCGTAACTCGGAAATGGTAGCGCGCGAATCGTCAAAACTTTTTTTCAAAATTTCAGCAATGCCTGCTTTAAGAGCCACGATTTCCTTCAGCAGGCCACTCACGTCGACATGTTTTGGAATGCAGGACGGCAATCTGGAGACCTCCGTCGCCACGAGCTCAGGCAAGTCGCTCTCACGCTCCCTCAGAACATCAACGATGTCCTTAAGGGATTTTTCCCCGGTTTCGTCTCCTCTCCGGTGAGGTAGCATGCTTAGCTTGCTTGTTTGCATGCATGTACATATTTAAAATTTGCTGTTTTTCCAAGACCTTCCAATATAAAGATCTGTTGTTCCATCCACGCTGTACGACTGATATGTACAAAAGAAATGCCTATAACATGAGCATTATAATTTACAATAAGTTGCCGGTGGAAATAAAGGAACTTGAGGGCAATAAGTTCAAACAAGCTCTTAGAACTTGGCTCCTTAATCAGTGCTTTTACAACATCAGAGAATATCTAAACCACTAATAAGTGTAATATAATGTTAAAGTTTGTATTTTTTTATATTTGTAATTATAATAATATAGTGTTATAATGTATAATGTAGGCATAGTAAAATAAAAGTGTTAAACTTCAATATTATAATTATTAGTTGTAAATGTTATTGAATGCAATTAAGGGCCGAATTTGTTTTTTCTGAATTGAAGTGGACAGTGTGTTGTGACCATCCCGTGGACACAGTGAGTTCAGTGTGCGTATCGTCTCTCGGAGGAGACGACCTCCCGCCGCAGCCTCACAACAACTCTAGCGCAAGACATCCCCTCCTCCCCCCGCCCCGTCGGCGCGTGCGTCTCGGGCCGCGCGGTGTTCGAAGCGGGTGCGGGCAGTGATTCAAGCAACACCGCCGCGGAATCACTCATCCTGAAGAAGAACTCCCGAAGAGTTGGGTGTAGCTCGTAGTGGTATTTAATACGTGAGTTGAACCTTGTAATTATTAGTATGCATAGTAGGTTTTCTCATTCAACCTCTGCCATCTAACCCGTCAGCCCCGGTAAAAGGTTGCGTTGGTTGAGATGAGGGTGTCGCCAACAAACTGCTCCGCAGTTTGGCGAAATTATGTAATTAGGTTACACATAGGTTAGGTTTTTATAATGGTTTTATGTTTTATACTTATTTATAGTTTTATATTTTACTTTTTATATCATTTTTATAAAAACCTAGCCTAAGATAAATATGAAATATGCCTGTCTATATAAATATAAGGAAGATCTTGTAATACAGTCAAGTGCAAAAATATGTATCGATAACACCCTTTAATAAATAAGTACCAGAACCTTAATCCGCTGACATAAGAGTTATGGGACATATTAATGAGTAAGATGTATGCACCCATATTTTTACACTTGACTATACCATGGGTGCTTGAATAAATGAATGAATGAATGAAAGTGTTATCAAACATGTCTCACGAAAGTTTAAATTCGAGTTCGTAGATTCTATTTCCCTGTTTTCAATGGCGTAGATGGTTTGACATGAACCATAGCAAATAATGAGAGTGAAACGAACGAAAGGAACATGTTAACACACGATAAATTATTGTATCGTATACACGGTGTTCCCGCCGGGAATTTCCGTTAACTTCGGCATATTGCAGAAAACATTCACAGAAATGAATTAGTATAATAATTTCTCGAAAACAATTTTTTTAACGTTTTTTACAATATAAATTAATGTAGCATTAACAGTTATTTTCTTATTGAACAAGGTTTCAAGACCAGAAGGTCCAAGAACACACATTAAATAAATAAAAAAGTACCTCCAAGGCAGTTTTTGCCTAATATCGAACGAACTCACTTGGTAAACCTCCTTGTAGTGTAAAGGACCTTTACAACATTTAAAAACCTGTTATAACATCACAGTTAAGAGCCTCTACACTGGTTAAATCTGCAAATCTGATTAAATTAAAACATTGAATATCTTGATAACAGTAAGAGTTAAGATACTATACTGTCTTGGAGAAATTAACTTTATATGAATATGCCCCCTTTCAATTAACGGAAATTGCCAAAAACACGTTGTATGCACGAATTTTACACTACATCCTGTGTGTGGAGTCACTTACTCTTCTGAACGCTTAGTTTGAAGACCACGGAGTAGCCTTGTCCATACTGCGCCTTGAGCTCGGCTGCCGAGCCCAGTGCTTGCAGCTCGCCACCCGCCATGATCGCGATGCGATGGCACAGCGCCTCTATCTCGTCTAGGCTAGAAGCAGAGGGTATAGTTAAAACGAATTGCAATAAAGCCACCCGCTTTTAGGGTTTTCTCATTCAACCTCTGCCATCTAACCCGTCAGCCCCGGTAAAAGTAATAGACCGCGAGCTAGGAGCTTTTTTTTGTCAGTCACTTACCCCCGAGGGATAATTTGTGAGAAGGTTCAGAATGTTGTATCATGAAGCCCCGTGCACGTCAGCTAGGGCTCAGTCGGGGGGTTGACCAGCAGCAGCCTACCAAACACGTGAAAAAAAAACAAAATTTTGGCCAATTACCCCCGATTCATGTTATCATCAAATGATAGTTTAATCAATATTATGACGAAACAAAATCGTCAGCTGGCTGTACAGTGGTGGAAAACCCGTCAGCTGGTCACACGAACATGTTAAAATATATTCCTGCTATAAACGCCCGGTTAAAGCGACGGCGTGATACTTTGCCATGCATTTTATAGCAGGCGTTAACCCGCTTAAAAGTGAATAGCAAAGTCTCGCGCCGTGGCTTTAACCGTGCGTTTATAGTAGGAATATATTTTAACATGTTCGTGTGACCAGCTGACGGGTTTTCCACTACTGTACAGTCAGCTGACGATTATTTTTATTCATAATATTGGATTAACCATCATTTGATGATAAAATGAATCGAGGGTAAATGGCAAAATTTTCTTATTTTTCTTACGTGTTTGGGAGGCTGCTGCTGGTCAACCCCCCGACGGAGCCCCAGCTGACGTGCACGGGGCTTCATGATACAGCATTCTGAAACTTCTCACAAGTTATCACACGGGGGTCGATTGGTCACGAAAATCTGTTGCTAGCTCGCGGTCCATAATAAAGGTTGCGTTGGTTGAGATGAGGGTGTCGCCAACAAACTGCTCCGCGGTTTGTCAAAATTATGTAGTTAGGTTACACATAAAAATAATAATAATAATTGTGGTTCTGCTTAGCGCTGAATCCGCTCAGCACCCTGCTGAAGGATTCAGGGCTAGAGGGGGTGAGGTCATTCCCCACCTGCTCTATATGGATGACCTTAAGCTATTTGCACCGAATAGACATGACCTGTTGGAACTACTGAAGACAACAGAAGTCTTCAGTAGCGCCATCAAAATGGAATTTGGTGTCGATAAGTGTGCGGTCATGCATGTACAGCGGGGGAAAGTTGTAAATTCAACAAATTTGCAACTTTCTGAGACAATGTCCCTCAAATCTATCTCCGAAGTAGAAACCTATAAGTATCTTGGTATGTCACACACACAGTCATTGGGTATTGAGAGTGAGGGCGTAAAGCGGGCGGTGAAGGAGCGCTTCTTTTGTCACTTGACAAAAGTACTCAATAGTCTTTTGTCGGGCGGCAACAAGGTTCGCGCCTTCAACGCCTGGGTGATGCCCTTGCTTATTTACTCCTTTGGCGTACTAAGGTGGACTCAGACTGAGCCGGATGCCCTGGACCGAAGAGTCCGAGTACTGCTTACTGCGCATCGCATGCTACACCCACGCTCGTCTGTTATGAGACTGTAGCTAATTAGCAGGAAGATATCCCTTATAGGGGTAAGTTCGCCTTTGTACTTTGATCAATTGTGTGACATGTATATTCTTTAACCTGTTATTGTGTACAATCAAGTGCATACATACATACAATTATACGTAAACGACATGGTTCGGCGATTTAATGAACTTTTAATAGGACTGTTTGACATACATGCACCAGAGAGGACAATTGTTGTGAGGGAGGCACCCAAGCCGTGGTTGAGTAACGTCCAGCTTATGATGCATCTCAGGAACAAAGGCCATGCTAAATTTAAGGAGACAAGGAACGAAGCGCATAAAAAATATTACTTGGACCTGAAACATCTTGTCATTGATGCCATCCACAATGAGAAGCGTGCCTTCTTCCAACACGAAATTAATGATATGTCCGACTCAAAGACCCTTTGGACCAACTTAAAGCGGGCTATTATTCCAGATTCCTGGACGCAAACAGATCTACCGCATCATTTTGACGACCCTGACTTGTTGAACGGACATGGTTTGATATACTTATATTTATATTTGCTGACTAGACTTGTATGGCCCAAGAGTGCGCGTAGGTGTAAGGCGATGATTCTGGTGCCAAAGCATCGGACCGCGGCGTTTCGAGGCAGCTTCAGGTTCGCGGCGTCCAAGTGTTGGAATGATCTCCCTCCACCTATCGAAGCAGCGTCTAGCAAGTATACCTTTAGGAGCCAGCTTAAGGGCTATTTGTTGACGCTCCAAAGATCCCAACCCTAACCCATCCAACACTATATTTTATTTTTCTTTTCTTCACATCCTAATCGTTTCGCGTTTTTAATTTGTGTCTCTCATAACTCTCATTCCATTGTGCTTGCGTTAACCCACCACCACCACCCACCCCATCCAAACGGCAATGGAGAGGGCCATGTTGGAAGTTTCTCTACGTGATCGCATCAGAAATGAGGCTATCCGCAGCAGAACCAAGGTAACCGATATAGCCCTCCGAATCGCTAAACTTAAATGGCAGTGGGCGGGGCACATAGCACGTAGAACCGATGGCCGTTGGGGCGGAAAGGTTCTTGAGTGGCGACCACGTACCGGAAGGCACGGTGTTGGTAGGCCCCCCACAAGGTGGACTGATGACCTGGTAAAGGTTGCGGGAGTCCGTTGGATGCCGCTGGCACAGGACCGATCACTTTGGCATTCTTTGGGGGATGCCTATGTCCAGCAGTGGACGTTTTTCGGCTGATAACATGACAGTGCGGCTCTGCGACCAAGATGTTAATATCTCCAGTGCTATTTTATATATCTGGTTCCTATACTACTACTTTATACTCTTGGTATTTGTGTGTATGTGACCGCGTAGCGCCGAAACGGATGAACCGATTTTAATGATTTTTTTTGTTTGATAGCTGGCTTTAGTACGGTGATTTTTACGTCCATTTCATCAAAATCGGTTTAGCCGTTTTGAAAATATAATACACTTCGTCAAATGAATATGGTAATTACTTCATTTTACGGTTATATCAATACCTACATCCTGAATACCGTCCAACCTATAAAAAAAAATATGGAACCTTTTTTTTCCAAATTTAATAAGGATTAGTTTTGTCTTTGACACTTTTGATATCTATCTGGGGGCACGGTAGTGCCCCCGCCAAGTCGAGCGCGAAGCAAACACTGCCGTACCATCCTTTACTGGAACCATTTTGCCGCATTTTCGGGCCCCTATTTGTGAACCTCTGGATAAGACTAGAACGCAGAAATTTTCATCATCCAGTAAGCTATAAGTAATGACATACAGGTCGATTCACGAAAGCTGGCACGAATGAATTGAACGAGTGAATGATAATGTCTATGTGTGCATCACATAATTATAAAATACAGGTTGATGCAAAAAGTGATTGTGATAATTGTGTTTTAGAGACTGCTTCTTTTTTTAGATTTTTTACAATTTGAACGAGCCATCACCTTTTGATTCTTGACACTAAAAATAAGTCAGATAAATATATATACGTTTTATTTACAAAGGACTTTAATAATATATTTTTTTTAATAACGAAATCGTATTAGGTACATGTTTACAAAATATTAAGAGGCCCCTGTATAAGCACGGCACTAACACTGCCACTCACAGTGACAAGTGACATTACTTTCGGTCAATTCGTTCGTGCCAGCTCTCGTGAATCGACCTGTACTTAAAATCCAAAATTTCAAGTCTCAAGGTCATTTAGTTCCGAAGTTAAGCGAAACAAAGTTTCGCATTTATGACACAGAGAGCTGAAATTTGGTACAGAGTTAGGGTTTAATGGCGACATAAAGGGAAAACTATAAAAACTAGGATAATCGAAGATCTGGAGTACCTGGTGACCCTGATAAGAAAACACAAGAGCCAAACCAAACTATGAGACAAAACCGTGCCGAGTCTCAGGCATTCATATTATTCTTTAATAAGCCCATGTTTCTACAAAAAGAAGTGAAATCCCATCAAAAACATTCTGTAAATAACTAGCCAAGTCTCGATGGAGCTGCTTGTTTATCTCTAAAAAGTAATGAAATCTAGACAAAGTCGTACCAAGTCTCAGGCATTTTTGTTATTCTTTATTTGCTTAGTAAATAAAATTTTGTGACTTGGCAATTACACAATACTACATAGTTTTAGATATTCGTAAATGCAATAATAATAATTATTATTATTATTAAATGCAATAAAATTGTGTGATTGCCAAGTTGCAGAATTTTATTTAGTTAGCAAATAAAGAATAATAAGAATGCCTGAGACTTGGTACGACTTTGTCTAGATTTCATTACTTCTTCTTCTTCTTCTTTCCCATATATTGTAAATATGTTCAATGAGGACAGAAGCGGCATCCGTCGTGGAACGTCCCCTTGTAAAACCGTATTGTTTACTAGTGAACAGTTTATTCCTATTAAAGTGTCCTACAAGATCGTTTAACATTAACTTTTCGAAAACTTTACTCAATACAGGTAATATAGATATGGGGCGAAAATTTTTTAGGTCATTCAGATCACCCGACTTAAAAAGAGGTATGACTTTACTATATTTCATGAGGTGTGGAAAATTTCCCTCCGACAGGCAACTATTGTAAATAAAGGCCAAGTAAGGTGCAATTAAATCTATGACATGATTGATGACTTTAACTGACGCTCCCCATAAATCTTCCGTTTTCTTTAAATTTAGGGACTTAAATGTCGCAACAACCTTCAACGAATCTACTTTACTAAATTCAAACCTTACATTGCATTTATTAACGTTAGCGCAAAGCAAAGCGTGGGCTTCTGCCGCAGATGATTGAAGACCTTTGGTTGTGCTACTCGCTATGTTGGAAAAATAGGTTTCGAATGCCGAAGCAACTTCCTCGTTTGGCATGATCTGTTGGCTTTCCGTTAGAATATTTACGTGATATTTGCGATTTCTTAATTTACCAGCTTCTCGGTTTATAATGTTCCATACCGTTTTCACTTTGTTGTCCGACACTTTAAGTTTAGAGCTAATATAATTTGCTTTAGCAGTCAAACACACTTTCTTAAAGGTTTTAGAGTAATTTTTGACATAGTCCTGGAAAACTCTGTTCTTGTTCACTGCCTTTTCTCCATAGAGTTCATAAAGCCTATTTCTACTTCTGTGAATGCCATCAGTAGCCCATTCACTAAACTTTAACTTACTTTTTGATGCAGAAATAGTCTTCATTCTAAAATTTACATTGAATTGACTGAGGATCAAGCTGAACAAATCCTTATACATGTTATTTGAGTTACTCTGTGGAATAGGTAACATACAAAGATTATTTCGAATTTCATTTTTAAATAATTCCAAGCGATAACCAGTTATTGGTCGGTATGTTATTGATTGTGGTGTTTCTTGTTTACTGGTTAAAAAAGTTACCTTCTGACCACTGTGGTCGGAATTAAAGCGATTAACAATTTTCTTATCAAAACATTCACAGTTACAGAAAATATTATCCAAGCAGGTTGCACTAGTTGCACCTATCCGGGTTGGTTCAAGGAACAAATTTACCAAGTTAAAAGATTTAAATAAACATAGCAACTTAGTACTGTTATTGGATGATTCTAGTAAGTTGACATTGAAATCCCCACAAACGATAATTGTTTTTTTGCTATTAGTGGATAACTTCAACACATTTTCCATAGTAGATTCAAATGTGCTGAAATCAGATGCTGGAGGCCTGTATACACATATAATTATATGATTTTCTAATTCAGTACAAGCTATTTCTACAATCCTCTCTATTGATAATTGTACAATATCCTTCCGTTCTTTGGATTTGATACTTTCTTTGATAATTATAAGAGAGCCACCATGAATGGCGGATTTCCTAGCATAAAAACTCGCTAATTTAAAGTTAACAAAGTCAAAAATTAATTGTTCTTGTCTTAACCAATGCTCAGTAATGCACAAGACTTGGATGTCATCACTATCTAAAAATAAGCCTATTTCTAATTCCTTGCTGGAAAAACCCTGAATATTCTGATGAAAAATATTTATACTCTGGGATTTTTCCATTGTCTTATTGTCCAGTTTAAATTAGGATCAGTCGAGAGTTTCTTGACATTACTGACTTGCTGAGGGCTGTAAATTAGACTATAGTATCTGTTAGGTTCTATATTAAAAGCTAAGAGATCCACTAATGTCAGGAAGTCCTTCTTTGGTAACAATATTTGATCTTGTGCTAGGTTGAAGCGCTTGATGAATTTATTTAAATCAAGGAAATGATATTTATTATTAAAACATATAGAATGATATATCAAAGAATTTAGGTATGAGGTTTTATTATTCTGATAATACGACATACTCTGCGAGTATGGCAGTGCACATATTATAATTTTGCCAATCCCAGCTTTTTCGATAATATTTAATGTTAACATTAATTTATCTATGGATGCCTTATCAGCACTAACACTATTTCCTATTAACAATATTAAGCTGGTACTGTTGTCAAAATGCTCCTTTAGGAGTGAGTCACATATTTGAGTCAAACTGGCATTGCGGTAACAGTAGTTAGTTACATTTTGTTCCAGTTTTGTATTTAAAATGGAACCCATTCCTGACCCAATTTGATCAGAATAAATTATTGTTCTACTATTTGTTTCTTGCCTAGGGGCCTGCTTATCAATAGAAGACTGCTTGTCATCAGGGGACTCGAGGGTCATATCTTGCTGAACGATAGCTGTTTGTTCAGTGTGTCTGCAATCACAAGTATAATTATTTATTAATGAATTAAAACGCTGCTCATTTTCATTACTCTCTTCCAACAGCTTCGTAAACGCCTGGATATGCTCCTTACATTCCCTTTGTGAAGATGCATACAATGAAGACATACTTTCAAGTTTGTCTTGTAGCCTGTTTATCTCTACCTGTAATTTTTGTGTATTTAATTCTGAATTATCTAGCTCCAAAGTACATTGTTGAACTCTATTTTTCATGACTGAAAGTTCAAACACTAGTTTAGAATAATTTTTATAACATGCTTTGCTTTTAATAAGCTTCTGTGTACGCCTAATATACCTGTTTATCTTAACATATTTTTTTAACTTATTGTTACTACTGAAGAAAATCGGCTTATTAGAATCATTCTTGTCACTGCATACCAGCTCTTGATACAGGTTTTGAAGAATACTGGCGTCGTAACGCTCTCGTTCTCTTCTAAACAAGTCCAGTTCGTAATTGGCTTCGCCAAGCTCCTCTTCCAGATTTACTATGCGCTTCAATGCCACTTCATGGGTTGAAGCACACTGGTTGAATGAGTCCACCTGCTCTTGTAGGTGTTTCACCTGCCCATTTGCATCGCATAGCTCCAAGTCATATTGTGCAAGCTCAGCTTTGTAAGCTGTGTTCTTGGCGAGTATCTTCTGTAACTCTGCCTCACTATCTTCTCGTTCCTGTAACAACTGCTCAGTCAGGGCCTTAGCTGCCTGAAGTTCTTTCAGCGTAGCCTTCAGTTGCATTTCGTACTGTCGAGCGGTGGTCTTGCGGGATGTGGAGTTGGATTTGTTGCTCATTTTGTACCAAAAACTTAAGCACCTTTTATATACAATCTTCAGTATATTATCCTTAATCTATGCAAAAACCACAACTTAAATAATTTGATTCAATTCACAACAGCTTGCGATTTTTTTTATATTTGCCGCGTTTCTCTTTCGCTGTTCAGACTAAATACACAATCACGCCCTCTTGTAATGAATAATAAAGTTGTTGATCGCAAACTCATATATTAGTGCTGTCACTTTACTTCGTAGCGACGATAACAATGTGTATAGTGCTTAACTAAAACGGCAATCTACTGAACGCAGCTCGTAAACGCGCACTAATTTCGTCCTGGCAACACTAACGGTTGATTCTGTCAGCTGTCAAATATCTGTCCGACGCCAATCAGCTGTCGAGTGGTCCCGTTAGTTTATTTGGAAACAGCCGTTAAGTGCAATATAACTTGCAAGTTTTGGTTCAAAAACAAAGTTAAACGGTTCGTGCATTTCTCTCACCGTTGAAATAAGTGTTCCAAATGTCCTGGGTGCGTGGTTTGGTACCAGAATTCCAATGCAAATGGTATGATGCACTCACTAGACACAAACATATATTTGTAAGCAATGTTTTAGATATTTAGTTATAAAATAATTGTACGAGCTCTTCATAGCAATGTTTACGTGACCAGGGTTGCCAGCCGTCCAAGACATTTGAAGATAAAAATGTTCTGCTGCTAGATCATTTGTGTCTATTAAGAAATAAAGACATTTGAAGATAAAAATGTTCTGCTGCTAGATCATTTATGTCTATTAAGAAATAAAGACAATTTGAAGATAAAAATGTTCTGCTGCTAGATCATTTTAAATTGTTACGTTCTAAGATCCAGACGTTTTGCCAAAGAGGCATTTAGCATTCATGTCTATGTAGTTACTAAGACAAAACACAATCCAGACATTTCAGCTATATTGTCCTTTAGCGATAAGGTAAATTTGATAGTGACCCCAATCGGCCATCATGGCTTTATCATACAGAACGCAACTATATCTACACGTTAGACGGAGAGAGATATATTTCCATCGCATTCCTACGCATATGGCCCATTGTGTAGATAATGCCTTTAAATGCATGATTATATATTTTTGTGTTGTAATATACATTTAAATAAATAATCATCAGTAGCGTAAATCGCCAATACTTAGTACTTATAGGTATATAAACTAGCTTCTGCCCGCAGCTAGAACTATTATATTATAATCTATGCCGCGACTCCGTCCGCGTGGAACTCGTTTATATCGCAGCTCTATACAAGCTTTTACCCCCATTTAATCCCTTTAGGGGATGATTTCGGGGATAAAAACTATCCTATGTCACACTCCATCCCTTCACGTCATTTCGTCGCTCCGTTTTGCCGTGAAAGACGGACAAACAAACAAACACATACACTTTCCCATTTATAATATTACTATGGACATATATACCTAGATATATTACATACTGCTTCACAGATCTGACTGAACTCGCGGACAAGCGCGTGTCTTGCTATAGCGCCGGTTGCCTTCGCCGGCTAGCGGTGGCGTCGGCCTTGTGCCAGGACGTGCCGACTACGTTGCTGGATGAGCCGACTGCCGGCGTGGACCCGGTCGCGCGACGCCGCATGCACCTAGCCTTGCTGCGCGCGAGACTACAACGCTCGCTCATCATCGGCTCACACAGGTACCACATGTGCAGTCAGTGGAAAAAAAACATAATACAGTCATTATATGTTTACAAACAAATTAATATAGTTTTCAAACCTGTGTGGCGTGATACATCTAGGTGTAAGTACTGTTTAAAATTCACAACTGCCCCCCCCCCCCCCCCCCCCCATCTGACGCTTGACCCCCCCCTCACCTTGAAATGTGTTCCCGTTGGTGGTTTTGTGACATTCTCAGGAATACTATAATCCCATCAAAAACATTCTGTTAAAAACTAGCCAAGTCTCGATGGAGCTGCTTGTTTATCTCTAAAAAGTAATGAAATCTAGACAAAGTCGTACCAAGTCTCAGGCATTTTTGTTATTCTTTATTTGCTTAGTAAATAAAATTTTGTGACTTGGCAATTACACAATACTACATAGTTTTAGATATTCGTAAATGCAATAATAATAATAATTATTATTATTAAATGCAATAAAATTGTGTGATTGCCAAGTTGCAGAATTTTATTTAGTTAGCAAATAAAGAATAATAAGAATGCATGAGACTTGGTACGACTTTGTCTAGATTTCATTACTTTTTAGAGATAAATAAGCAGCTCCATCGAGACTTGGCTAGTTTTTAACAGAATGTTTTTGATGGGATTATAGTATTCCTGAGAATGTCACAAAACCACCAACGGGAACACATTTCAAGGTGAGGGGGGGGTCAAGCGTCAGATGGGGGGGGGGGGGGGGGCAGTTGTGAATTTTAAACAGTACTTACACCTAGATGTATCACGCCACACAGGTTTGAAAACTATATTAATTTGTTTGTAAACATATAATGACTGTATTATGTTTTTTTTCCACTGACTGCACATGTGGTACCTGTGTGAGCCGATGATGAGCGAGCGTTGTAGTCTCGCGCGCAGCAAGGCTAGGTGCATGCGGCGTCGCGCGACCGGGTCCACGCCGGCAGTCGGCTCATCCAGCAACGTAGTCGGCACGTCCTGGCACAAGGCCGACGCCACCGCTAGCCGGCGAAGGCAACCGGCGCTATAGCAAGACACGCGCTTGTCCGCGAGTTCAGTCAGATCTGTGAAGCAGTATGTAATATATCTAGGTATATATGTCCATAGTAATATTATAAATGGGAAAGTGTATGTGTTTGTTTGTTTGTCCGTCTTTCACGGCAAAACGGAGCGACGAAATGACGTGAAGGGATGGAGTGTGACATAGGATAGTTTTTATCCCCGAAATCATCCCCTAAAGGGATTAAATGGGGGTAAAAGCTTGTATAGAGCTGCGATATAAACGAGTTCCACGCGGACGGAGTCGCGGCATAGATTATAATATAATAGTTCTAGCTGCGGGCAGAAGCTAGTTTATATACCTATAAGTACTAAGTATTGGCGATTTACGCTACTGATGATTATTTATTTAAATGTATATTACAACACAAAAATATATAATCATGCATTTAAAGGCATTATCTACACAATGGGCCATATGCGTAGGAATGCGATGGAAATATATCTCTCTCCGTCTAACGTGTAGATATAGTTGCGTTCTGTATGATAAAGCCATGATGGCCGATTGGGGTCACTATCAAATTTACCTTATCGCTAAAGGACAATATAGCTGAAATGTCTGGATTGTGTTTTGTCTTAGTAACTACATAGACATGAATGCTAAATGCCTCTTTGGCAAAACGTCTGGATCTTAGAACGTAACAATTTAAAATGATCTAGCAGCAGAACATTTTTATCTTCAAATTGTCTTTATTTCTTAATAGACATAAATGATCTAGCAGCAGAACATTTTTATCTTCAAATGTCTTTATTTCTTAATAGACACAAATGATCTAGCAGCAGAACATTTTTATCTTCAAATGTCTTGGACGGCTGGCAACCCTGGTCACGTAAACATTGCTATGAAGAGCTCGTACAATTATTTTATAACTAAATATCTAAAACATTGCTTACAAATATATGTTTGTGTCTAGTGAGTGCATCATACCATTTGCATTGGAATTCTGGTACCAAACCACGCACCCAGGACATTTGGAACACTTATTTCAACGGTGAGAGAAATGCACGAACCGTTTAACTTTGTTTTTGAACCAAAACTTGCAAGTTATATTGCACTTAACGGCTGTTTCCAAATAAACTAACGGGACCACTCGACAGCTGATTGGCGTCGGACAGATATTTGACAGCTGACAGAATCAACCGTTAGTGTTGCCAGGACGAAATTAGTGCGCGTTTACGAGCTGCGTTCAGTAGATTGCCGTTTTAGTTAAGCACTATACACATTGTTATCGTCGCTACGAAGTAAAGTGACAGCACTAATATATGAGTTTGCGATCAACAACTTTATTATTCATTACAAGAGGGCGTGATTGTGTATTTAGTCTGAACAGCGAAAGAGAAACGCGGCAAATATAAAAAAAATCGCAAGCTGTTGTGAATTGAATCAAATTATTTAAGTTGTGGTTTTTGCATAGATTAAGGATAATATACTGAAGATTGTATATAAAAGGTGCTTAAGTTTTTGGTACAAAATGAGCAACAAATCCAACTCCACATCCCGCAAGACCACCGCTCGACAGTACGAAATGCAACTGAAGGCTACGCTGAAAGAACTTCAGGCAGCTAAGGCCCTGACTGAGCAGTTGTTACAGGAACGAGAAGATAGTGAGGCAGAGTTACAGAAGATACTCGCCAAGAACACAGCTTACAAAGCTGAGCTTGCACAATATGACTTGGAGCTATGCGATGCAAATGGGCAGGTGAAACACCTACAAGAGCAGGTGGACTCATTCAACCAGTGTGCTTCAACCCATGAAGTGGCATTGAAGCGCATAGTAAATCTGGAAGAGGAGCTTGGCGAAGCCAATTACGAACTGGACTTGTTTAGAAGAGAACGAGAGCGTTACGACGCCAGTATTCTTCAAAACCTGTATCAAGAGCTGGTATGCAGTGACAAGAATGATTCTAATAAGCCGATTTTCTTCAGTAGTAACAATAAGTTAAAAAAATATGTTAAGATAAACAGGTATATTAGGCGTACACAGAAGCTTATTAAAAGCAAAGCATGTTATAAAAATTATTCTAAACTAGTGTTTGAACTTTCAGTCATGAAAAATAGAGTTCAACAATGTACTTTGGAGCTAGATAATTCAGAATTAAATACACAAAAATTACAGGTAGAGATAAACAGGCTACAAGACAAACTTGAAAGTATGTCTTCATTGTATGCATCTTCACAAAGGGAATGTAAGGAGCATATCCAGGCGTTTACGAAGCTGTTGGAAGAGAGTAATGAAAATGAGCAGCGTTTTAATTCATTAATAAATAATTATACTTGTGATTGCAGACACACTGAACAAACAGCTATCGTTCAGCAAGATATGACCCTCGAGTCCCCTGATGACAAGCAGTCTTCTATTGATAAGCAGGCCCCTAGGCAAGAAACAAATAGTAGAACAATAATTTATTCTGATCAAATTGGGTCAGGAATGGGTTCCATTTTAAATACAAAACTGGAACAAAATGTAACTAACTACTGTTACCGCAATGCCAGTTTGACTCAAATATGTGACTCACTCCTAAAGGAGCATTTTGACAACAGTACCAGCTTAATATTGTTAATAGGAAATAGTGTTAGTGCTGATAAGGCATCCATAGATAAATTAATGTTAACATTAAATATTATCGAAAAAGCTGGGATTGGCAAAATTATAATATGTGCACTGCCATACTCGCAGAGTATGTCGTATTATCAGAATAATAAAACCTCATACCTAAATTCTTTGATATATCATTCTATATGTTTTAATAATAAATATCATTTCCTTGATTTAAATAAATTCATCAAGCGCTTCAACCTAGCACAAGATCAAATATTGTTACCAAAGAAGGACTTCCTGACATTAGTGGATCTCTTAGCTTTTAATATAGAACCTAACAGATACTATAGTCTAATTTACAGCCCTCAGCAAGTCAGTAATGTCAAGAAACTCTCGACTGATCCTAATTTAAACTGGACAATAAGACAATGGAAAAATCCCAGAGTATAAATATTTTTCATCAGAATATTCAGGGTTTTTCCAGCAAGGAATTAGAAATAGGCTTATTTTTAGATAGTGATGACATCCAAGTCTTGTGCATTACTGAGCATTGGTTAAGACAAGAACAATTAATTTTTGACTTTGTTAACTTTAAATTAGCGAGTTTTTATGCTAGGAAATCCGCCATTCATGGTGGCTCTCTTATAATTATCAAAGAAAGTATCAAATCCAAAGAACGGAAGGATATTGTACAATTATCAATAGAGAGGATTGTAGAAATAGCTTGTACTGAATTAGAAAATCATATAATTATATGTGTATACAGGCCTCCAGCATCTGATTTCAGCACATTTGAATCTACTATGGAAAATGTGTTGAAGTTATCCACTAATAGCAAAAAAACAATTATCGTTTGTGGGGATTTCAATGTCAACTTACTAGAATCATCCAATAACAGTACTAAGTTGCTATGTTTATTTAAATCTTTTAACTTGGTAAATTTGTTCCTTGAACCAACCCGGATAGGTGCAACTAGTGCAACCTGCTTGGATAATATTTTCTGTAACTGTGAATGTTTTGATAAGAAAATTGTTAATCGCTTTAATTCCGACCACAGTGGTCAGAAGGTAACTTTTTTAACCAGTAAACAAGAAACACCACAATCAATAACATACCGACCAATAACTGGTTATCGCTTGGAATTATTTAAAAATGAAATTCGAAATAATCTTTGTATGTTACCTATTCCACAGAGTAACTCAAATAACATGTATAAGGATTTGTTCAGCTTGATCCTCAGTCAATTCAATGTAAATTTTAGAATGAAGACTATTTCTGCATCAAAAAGTAAGTTAAAGTTTAGTGAATGGGCTACTGATGGCATTCACAGAAGTAGAAATAGGCTTTATGAACTCTATGGAGAAAAGGCAGTGAACAAGAACAGAGTTTTCCAGGACTATGTCAAAAATTACTCTAAAACCTTTAAGAAAGTGTGTTTGACTGCTAAAGCAAATTATATTAGCTCTAAACTTAAAGTGTCGGACAACAAAGTGAAAACGGTATGGAACATTATAAACCGAGAAGCTGGTAAATTAAGAAATCGCAAATATCACGTAAATATTCTAACGGAAAGCCAACAGATCATGCCAAACGAGGAAGTTGCTTCGGCATTCGAAACCTATTTTTCCAACATAGCGAGTAGCACAACCAAAGGTCTTCAATCATCTGCGGCAGAAGCCCACGCTTTGCTTTGCGCTAACGTTAATAAATGCAATGTAAGGTTTGAATTTAGTAAAGTAGATTCGTTGAAGGTTGTTGCGACATTTAAGTCCCTAAATTTAAAGAAAACGGAAGATTTATGGGGAGCGTCAGTTAAAGTCATCAATCATGTCATAGATTTAATTGCACCTTACTTGGCCTTTATTTACAATAGTTGCCTGTCGGAGGGAAATTTTCCACACCTCATGAAATATAGTAAAGTCATACCTCTTTTTAAGTCGGGTGATCTGAATGACCTAAAAAATTTTCGCCCCATATCTATATTACCTGTATTGAGTAAAGTTTTCGAAAAGTTAATGTTAAACGATCTTGTAGGACACTTTAATAGGAATAAACTGTTCACTAGTAAACAATACGGTTTTACAAGGGGACGTTCCACGACGGATGCCGCTTCTGTCCTCATTGAACATATTTACAATATATGGGAAAATTCTTGTGATGCAATTGGAATATTTTGCGATTTAACCAAAGCATTCGACTGTGTCGATCATAGAACGCTTATTTTGAAACTAAAGCATTATGGTCTGTCTGAAAATGCGCTAAGTCTTATGTCTTCATATCTCAGTAATAGAACGCAAACAGTGGTTGTAAACGGGACGCAGTCTAATGGAGCAACAGTTACTTTAGGGGTGCCTCAGGGTTCTATCCTAGGTCCATTTTTATTTTTAGTTTATATAAATGACTTACCGTATATAATTCCTAATCTTTGTGACATAGTACTATTTGCTGACGATACATCATTAGTGTTTAAGGTTGATCGGAAATCATCCGACTACAGTGGAGTAAATAACACATTGGTCAAAGTACTTGACTGGTTTACAACTAACAATCTACTACTTAATGCTAAGAAAACTAAATGTGTAAGGTTTGCTTTGCCTAATGTTAGACCAGTAGAAACTAAAATATTTTTAAATAATGAATGTCTAGAAATGGTTGATAAGGCTTTATTCCTTGGTATAACATTGGACAGAAGCCTACAATGGAGTCCCCATATAGCAGTCCTAGCACGTAAGTTAAGTTCAGCAGCATATGCTATTAGGAAAATTAGGCAATTGACCAATGTTGAAACAGCTCGCTTAGTTTATTATAGTTATTTTCACAGTGTGATGACATATGGGATTCTGGTTTGGGGTAAAGCAGCTGATATACAGACTGTCTTTGTATTACAAAAAAGGGCTATTTGCTCAATATATTTATTGAGTTCACAAGAATCCTTAAGAGACCGTTTTAAGGAAATTAATATTATGACTGTAGCATCTCTATATATATATGAGAATATTATTTATGTAATTAAAAACATCGATTCTTTTACAAAAAATTCGGATATTCATAAGCTCAATACTAGGAACAAAAATAAAATTGCAATTAAAAAGTTTCGTATCCGTAAAGTACAGAGGTCATTCTTGGGTCAATGTATCCATTTCTTCAACAAGTTACCTGACGAAGTTTTAAAATTACCCCTCCCAGCTCTTAAAAAATATTTAAAAAAGACATTGATGTCAAAAGCTTATTATAGAGTTGAAGACTATATGACTGACAGAAATGCATGGCCCAGACCGGAATCAAAATAGCCCTAATCTGTCTTGTTGTTTGACTTTTGTTTAATTTTAAGGTATTTGACTGGTTCTGCTGCGGAACTACGCTGGTGACTAAGATTATTTTGTTAAAAATTGCTTACTGTTAAGTTTGTTCCGGTGTTTCCTCTTGACAATGGTCTTATATTTGGAAACGCTAGTAGAGTCAGACCTGTAAAAGTGCCATTGCGGCCCACTTGCAAAATAAAGTTCATTTATTCATTTATTCATTTATTTATTCTTTATTTCTTAATAGACACAAATTATCTAGCAGCAGATCATTTTTATCTTCAAATGTCTTTATTTCTTAATAGACACAAATGATCTAGCAGCAGAACATTTTTATCTTCAAATGTCTTTATTTCTTAATAGACACAAATGATCTAGCAGCAGAACATTTTTATCTTCAAATGTCTTTATTTCTTAATAGACACAAATGATCTAGCAGCAGAACATTTTTATCTTCAAATGTCTTTATTTCTTAATAGACACAAATGATCTAGCAGCAGAACATTTTTATCTTCAAATGTATTTATTTCTTAATAGACACAAATGCTAAATAGTCCGGTAGCAACACGTTTGTATCTTAGAACGTCTTATATACTAAACAGGCGAGAACGCTAAACAGTCAAGAAGCAAAAAGTCTGGATTGTGTAATGTTTTTATTGCTTAATGGAATAAACGCCAAACGACCCATTAGCAAAACGTCTGGATTTCAAATGTTAAGTATTATAATATGGCACTTGATAATTATTTAAAATTTTTAAGTGTGATGGGATAAACCAATGTTTTAAGGGGGCATGCGTTACTAAGAAATAAAAACGTTAATATCCATATTAATATTATAACTTATAAGCCTAACTGTTACACATTTATAAATTATGACACATTAAATTTCAAGACGTTTTGCTACTAACTCGTTCTGTGTTCATGTCAATCAAATAATTTTACTTTCGACAAACTGGGAATTCTTATTGTATATAGACTATTTACATTTCATGACGTTTTGCTATTAACTCGTTCTGTGTTTATGTCAATTATCTAATTTCACTTTCGGCTCATCAGATATTCTAATCTTGGACTATTTATATTTTCAGACGTTTGGCTACTTATTCATTCTAATTCTTAGCTATCGAGCTAAACTGTCTTTTTGCAGACTGAGTATTCTACTTTCATGTCGTCGCACTTGAATTGACTATATGCTGACTGTGTATTTAAATTTTATGCATTGATATATCTGAAATGGTCGTTTAACGATAAGGTCAATTTGATAGTGACCCGCCGGTTGTGTAGAGGAGCCTTAAGATACATTCGGGGCAATCAACTTTCTAACTTGCTTAGCATTAGACCCTTTAAAAAAGGATAGAAAATGACAAGAAATATGGTGAACTTATTTTATATAATAAACCCGTGTTAAAAAGTAGCACAAGTGACGTAACCATGGCGACCTAAAGTTGAGCCACCCACTTACCAAATTGCTCGAGCCAGAAGCAGGTAACGGCGGTGACGTCAGCCGCGCTCAAGCCCCGCAGCGTCAGCAGCATCCTCAAGTTCCGGCGGCCCGTTTGGAAAGCGTCCGCCGTCGCAGACTGAGGGCAGTAGCTGAGTGTGCGCATGTACTGTCGACAAGGCAAAAGAAGAATAGAATAGAGGGACACACACATACACACATGAGCAGTGACCGGAATGGCATTTTTGACTTAGTGACTTTTCAGGGTGAATTTTAATGAGTGTACGAATTCAAGTATAAGATTCTTCAGAAAAGATTATAGAATACGTGTTTTTTTGTTTCATATCATTCAGTACTAAAATTTTTAGTACTTGCTGCTTAAAGTTATCCCAAAAAAACCTTACCGCGCGGGCACCTCAGCAAGTAGTAAGGTTTGCGCACGGCACGCCTCCCCTCCCTCGACCCGCCCCTCTCCACGCGGTACTGAATGCCGAGTAACCATGCTGTGCGGATAATTCTTTTGGGATAGACGATTTATAATGTAAAAAATACCTACCAGTTTTATTTAAAAAATGGAGTCTATTAGTGATACCAAATGCCTACAAAAAAATTGGACACTTATTAAAAATTCACTATGTATAGTGTTACTAGCGGCATTTCCGAACGCGTCTTATAAATATGGGCGTGCTGGCAACACTGGGGACATCATGGCTGCCCGCCGCACGCGTCGACGATAATGGCTAAAGATTGATACAAAATATAATCATAACCTAGAAACCAGTGCTTTTATTGTTTAAAGTTCAGAAGCGGGATCTTCATTATTCATGCCCATAAAGTGTTTGGCCTGACACATCATGTTTCGTAAGAAATCGTAACATTTTGACAAACCGATACATAACTCGACCGACGCTGCGTAAGAATCGTTCGAGGGCCGACCGCTGATATTGTATACGGATCATAAGCCCTTATGCCATGCATTCAGTAAGTTAGGCGCTAATAACAACGAAACGCCACGACGAACGAGGCAACTTTTGTTCATCAGCGAATTCACAACCGACATTAGGCACATAAGTGGGAAAGAGAACGTAGTCGCTGATACATTGTCGCGCATAGAGACCATTGTTTGTCCTACAGTGCTCGATTACGTGGAACTCGCTGATGAGCAAGCAAAAGACGAATGGTTGAAAAACATGACGCAATCAGGTCAATCGGACGGAAATAGTAATATACATTTGAAATTAATAACAATACCTACTTGCAATAAACCAGTCTATTGCGAAATGTCATTAGAAGAGTTACGACCATACATACCAGAAAAGTTAAGACTAATAGCGTTCAAGAGTGTGCACGATTTAAGCCACCCCGGAACGCGTGTCACTCGTAAAATGGTTGCACGAAAGTTTTTCTGGCCAACCATGAATAAAGACATTGGGAAATGGGCAAGATCTTGTATACAATGTCAGAGGTCGAAGATCAGTCGACATACGATTTCAAAATTAGGAACTTTCGAAGACGCCGATCGCATGGAGCATATCCACGTAGATTTGGTCGGGCCGCTCCCGACATCTCCGCGTGGAAACCGCTACCTATTAACGATAGTAGATAGACGCACAGGGTGGCCTGAAGCTTTTCCACTAGAGGAAATGTCAGCCGAGGTCGTAGCCAAAGTCGTATTTAATGAATGGATCGCACGTTATGGTTGTCCGACGAGACTCACAACAGACCAAGGACGACAGTTCGAGAGCAATCTATTTAGTGAACTGATGAAATTGTTAGGCATCAACAAACTTAGGACTACGGCTTTCCATGCTCAGGCAAACGGGAAAGTTGAGAGATTTCATCGCACTCTAAAGGCAGCGCTCATGGCAAGAATTAATAGTAGCTCATGGGAGGACGAATTGCCCACCGTCATGTTAGGTTTACGCGCCGCGGGGCGCAGTGACAATGGCATAAGCGCCGCCGAGATGATGTTCGGACGGGCACTACGCTTGCCCGGAGATTTCTTCGCCACTCAGTCTACAGAACCTAATGATCCATCGAGCTTGGTAGATAACATTCGTAAAAGAATAGAACAATACAAACCGAAGTCCGCAGGTTCTCGCAATAATCAAGCTTTATTTGTGCATAAAGATTTACGATCGTGCGAATACGTTTTCATCCGTGATGACACCGTGAGAAAATCTTTGCAACCACCCTATACGGGACCTTTCAAAGTTTTAGAAAGAGACGAAAAAGTATTTTTAGTTCAGTACCCAAACAGGCAAGCTCGTATCTCAATCGACAGATTGAAACCAGCTTACGTGTTGAACGATAACGATAATACTAATAGCGCGAGCTCAAGCGATAAGGTAGGCGACTCCACTACCGTGCGCAGCGGAAGCGAGTCTAACGCGATACCGCACTCTACCAAAACAACACAGAGCGGAAGCGAACCCAACGCTAATTTACGTACCACGAAACGTGGACGAGTAGTAAAAAAACCAGTGAGGTTCATCGATGATTATTATTAGGATTATTTACCAACATGATTTACACTTTTATTTTTTTTATATACAAACAACGTTTATATATTGTACAGTTCTAATAGATTATGTTTCTAACATAGCATTATGTTTCTTGTCATCCTCGATTAGTCAATGATGCAATGTTATATAGCACAGCATCGCAAAGCGATAAGCGCAACAGTACTGGCTGGTTAACATTAGACACTCATGGTTGTTGCAACTAAGTAGCGATAAAAACTGCTGAGAGAAATGGTAAAGGTGAACTTTAGTCTAGAAGTAATAAGGCTAGGTACATTTCGCAAGCACACAACACAGTCACGTTTTGCTACAGTAACACAACTCGCTTGCACGGAACGTTTACCGGCAAGTGAGACAACAAAAGTGATGTAAATGTGTAACAATTAATTTTCAAAATGACGAAATGCGGGTTCACTATCAAGTTGTAATGTAGTTTCCCTTGGCAGGGCCTGAACCCGGGGGTAGAGTAAGCTTAGTTACAAGTTAATTAAGCCCTTTATTTCCCAAAGATAGTTTTACGGTTTCCTCATGTAAAGGTTACCGTATACATTAGTTAAGTTTCAGATTAACAGTTTCAAGTCGGACTCTGAAACATGATGTTCCGCACATAGTATAGGTTTAGTCATAGTACTGCGTAGAGTTAATATACTGTGACATGTTTCGATACGTAGCTAGGTCACACGTGTTTGAATATAAGAAACGAATGTATCGATTCATGAAAAATTTAGACGTATTTAAGTAAAGAACCAGATATATTTGTATACTGTTATTTCGAGCAAACACTTAGTTGCACAAGCAGTGCATATTTCCGTCAGTGCAGTTCATAACTAAGGTTGATAAAATGGGCTACGGACAAAGCAAGGAGGACGCATCCCACAATAACATCGCGATTGCAGAGGTCCACAGTGTTACTGGACAAGTTGACACTAAGCTCAACTATTTTGGAATTATCCTCCTAGTTATCTCCGTTGTATTAGTGCTGTTTTTATTATATTTCATCTACAATAAGTGTCGACAATGTATTCAAAGTTGGCTACAGAAGGCGGTAGCTAGAGTGCAACCGGCAACCGTCGTGGTGCACAGGGAGCAGGCCCAGCCCCAACCAAAACAGCAACCAGTAATATATTAAGTGAGGTGAAGTAAAGTGTATCAAAGTAAAACAAACATTATTATTACGGATATTTTATTGTGTTATGTTGCTGTGTTAAACTAATAATTTATCATAATACATAACTGATGGACCGTGTACTTGTTTTTCACCACCAGGTTATAGAATATAAATTGTACGACCGGGTGACGAAATTTTCAACAGTCGCGCATTCCGCGCCGTAAGCGGAACGCGCACCTGTGCGATATTTGATCACCAACGTTGAACATTGTAAAGCCGCAGTCACACAGGCAACAAGTAAAGTTCGATCCCATAAGAGAGATCACTGTGTTAGTTAAGTTTTTTTTTTCTTTTTTGGTTAAAGGGGGAAATGATGTAGGGACACTTTAGCGACGTCAGCTCATATACTAGTGCACGCGCACCGCGATATGAGCTGACTAGGCGAAAAGCCCGCGGTTACAGTGTACGGGCCCCGCTATAGGCAGTCCCGCCCTAACCGCCACTCATACAACATCTTTGTATTATATTTAATAAATGGAGTCAGTTAAATAAGTGTTTTCAGTTAAATCATAACCACGCTACCCGCACCACACATATATAGGGAATACTAAACAAACCCTAAACGTCCAACGACTTTTTATTTTTACAAGCTTTATATTAAGGGGGCTTTATATCGGAGCAGCGCCGCGCGAAGTTTAGGTTTTTAGCGCTACTCACACAACGATAGAGGCTCGCGCACCGCACACGCACACATGCACGTATACACAGTGGGGCGTCGGACTTTGACTCGCCAACAAAATTGCAACTTTGGATTTTGTTACCAAATATAAAAATTGTTATTTCAAATATAGGTATTTCATCTTAATACCTACCAACGTTCGCCCGAACCGAGCGCGCAGCCTATCTAACTATGTGGACAGTTGTTTTGTTCGACCGAACGGATTATAGTTAAAGCAATGACGCGTAATTCAATGTTGGAGAGGCAATCAGATGGCTAACGGTATTTGAGCTCCCGAAGTGTTGTGGAACCACCCTGTGCAACCCGAATCGAGCCAACTGTGACTGGTTCGGAAATAGGAGAAGGGTTGTAAAAAAAAAATATTGCGTGGCAACCGATTGAAACGCGGTAGCCTGAAAGTGTGTACGCTGTCTATATAGTGGAATTTTTATGCCATCCCTCCTAGTGTGACCGGAGCAGAGTAAACGAGCGAAGAAAAAAAAAAAAATTGGCAGGCAACCGCTTGAATACAAACGCGAAATTCGATAAATGGGAATACGCCAAGAATACGCGCAAAAAAGGTTTTGCAATCAATTGCCATGGACAATTTTTGCTTGGGAGGGACGGTTGCCTCTCCGACATTGAATTACGCGTCATTGCTCTGAATATTAGGCGAGGGCGATTTTTGCCATATGTATGTAGGAGGGTCGGGCGGAACTAGTGGAGATTCATTATTTTCCCCACTCTCGTTAACCATGATATTTCACGAAATTAAAGTCGATCTACACTCCTTAGGTTTAATCAGATTTATTAGAATTACAAATAGCGCGAAATAATCATAAACCACTCGGATGAAAACAGATTACTAATTCTGTAACACGGAACGTGAGGAGATTCATTATTTCCCCCACTCTCGTTAACCATGATATTTCACGAAATAGAAGTCGATCTACACTCCTTAGGTTTAATCAGATTTATTAGAATTACAAATAGCGCGAAATAATCATAAACCACTCGGATGAAAACAGATTACTAATTCTGTAACACGGAACGTGATGAAGTCGGCAGAAGGTTGGGAGCACAACCGCACTACAGCTCGCGTCTCATTCCAAAGTGAGTTGCTTGTCAACGTGTTTCCCACTCCACCTCCATGTGACAGCTGTCAGATTATATGATTATAGTGTAAGTATGAGGAAAAAATTGTTCGTTTCGGGAACATCGCCGGCCGCTGCCGCTGTACGCTCGCTACGCTCGCTCGGCTCACACCCTGTAGGTTCGCGGTTCTTCCTAACACTGCTCCTCGCTTCGCTCGTCGTTGTACCTACACTGACCTGCCTCAGAATCTAACAAAAAATATTATGCTAACTATACGTTACTAATAATAGTAATTATCATAATTCCAAAGCAAAGTTTATATTTTCCCAAATGACATTTGACGGTTGGTTTTTTGCCTAAGCAAATCATTTACTTCATAATTATTTGCCACATAAAAGTTTGTTGTAGTGTTGAATTATAAAAATGTTGCCAAATAAGCATAGTGCGATTTACCAAATGAAAATTATGCGAAAATTAGGTTGCGAAGTGAAATTTAAAGAAACATATTTCGTCGAAAAGGCAGTAAACCATTTTGGCCCTATAGTTAAATATCCAACTCACTAACAAAATTTCACGAGAATCTGTTGAGAGATGCGACCTATAGAGGTGACAGCCGGACATACGAAATCATTTTTGCACTTTAGTTAAATATCGGCCTCGCTCACAAAATTTCACGAGAATCTGTTGAGAGATGCGACCTATAGAGTATAATTAGATGTAATTGACATCTAGGTGCTAATTACTACCCAATCCTTTTTTATTTATTTTATTTATTTATTCCATTTGACACTGTGGCTTACAGTGCGGTCACCAAATCGCGTACAATGTTATTTTATTTACTTACTAACTTATTGCTACTTAATTATTCATTTAAATTTATCATACAGCATAATTCAACTAAATAAAACATATATTAATAATCATTGTAAAATTCTAAATAATTCTATGTCACATCTATAAAATTTCCTATATTAATCTTTATATAAAACATTTAAAAAGTTAATACATTTTCTGCAAAATCCACCAGCACTATCACAGAATATGTCCAAGTCGTAGCCCTCGACAGCCACTAGATTTAAGAGAGCTAACGCCCTAGGGGTGGGAGCGTTGCCGCCCTGGCGGGTGCGCGCGCGCAGCCACGCGAACAGGCGTCGCCGGCGCCGCGGCGCATGCCCGCACGCCGGCTGCTGTCCGTTGCGTGCAAGAGGAACTTGCAGGCCGATTCGTTCCAACACGGATGGATTATTAACCGTATTGTTAAGCAAGCCGTAGTAGTGTACCAAGAGCAGCAGTTTACGCCTAAGTTCTAGAGTTTCAAGCCCCACCATCCCTAGGACAAACCGCGAGGGGCACAGATAGGGATAATATCCGAAAGACCTACTGTATAGGTGCCTCGCGAACTTCCTCTGAAGTTTTTCTATTAGGAGACTATATTTGGATTCATAGGGATCCCATGCTATTGCTCCGAATTCTAGTTTGCTGCGTACGTATGCGTTATACAGCAGCACAGCCACCCTAACACTCGTGAATTGATAATATCCTAATAATAAATCCTAGGGTTTTAGAGGCACTCTTACAAATATTAATAATGTGTTGACGGAAACTGAGTTGCGTATCCAACGTTAGCCCTAAATCTCGGATTTCGTCAACACGTTCCAGTTGGGTGCCCTGCATACCATACGAAGCCTGAATGGGAGCCCTGATTCTCGCAAATGTCATGAGTTTGCACTTCAATACATTAAAGTGTAGCTTATTTATTTCACTCGATTCGGCCACAGCATCAATGTCCCGTTGCAATCTACAGCAGTCGCCACTGTGGCCTACTTCCAGAAAGAGCTTGAAATCATCGGCATACAAAAGGCATTCAGCAGATTTTACGACCTTGGGCAGATCGTCGATCATGATCAGAAACTGGGTTGGGCCTAATGTACCCTGACTCACCCCCGACCGCGTGAAGTATGGTTCCGATTGGAACCTGCCGAGCTTTACGTACTGACTGCGATTGCTCAGATAATCGGCAAAGAAGTATAAGAGTCTAGGCGAGAAACCCAACCGTGCAAATTTATATGTTTAATAAAATTTATGATCAAACCGAGGAAGCATGTTGTTAAGTTCTACGTGATTTAAATATGTTAATCAATGAACATAAAAATAATTTTCGTTTGAACCACTGTGTACTCATTTTGTGTAAGTACACGGTTCGATCGCAATCTGTCAATGCGGCGCCAAGCGACGTGGTCTCGCTCCGGAGGCTCGCGGCCGACTGAACGCGGCCGCCGCGAGCGGTCGCACTTGTAGTGAGCCGGCCGCTCCATACTAATTCGTATGAAGAATTTGAGCGTAAAAATTGGGCATCTTTGTGATACTTTTACACGAAATAAGTACATATTTGTTAAGAAATGAAGATTGCAAGGATTTAACTATAGTTTTAACTTTATTATTTGATACAATTCATTTAATGATTCTTGATACTTACGACTCAGTTGTTACAATACGGGAGTGCGTTTTACTCGTTTTTAGTGTTTTTCTGTTTTTTTTTTACACTTACCTATAGGCATTATCTTGAATTCGAATGATTCAAGAGGAAGTAACATTCATTGGCTAGCTGTGTAATATTTTTCAAGGTTGTGGAACATCGTTTACTATATAATTCTATTACATTCCCGACCCTCGATTGCCCCCTGCCGACCCTTAACTTGACTAGTTCGTATGTAAGTAAGTTGTCCGTCAAAATTTGCAACCAATTTTTCAGTCGCTTGCCGTCATCCGATTGAGCTGAAATTTGGAATACTTATGTAAGTTTGGTGACAATGCAATATTATGATAACTCGAGCTGATCTGATGATGGAGACAGAAGATGGCCATGGGAATTCAGTACTTAACCGACGTAATCCCGTTGAGTTTGGGTTTGTTAGAATCGTCTCAATGAGTAAGTGATGATGGTATACAGAAAAGTACAGTCGGCAATAAAAGCTCGTAACAAAAATGAAATTTTTGACAGAAACTCATTAAATTTAGTGATATACTGCTTTAATCGTTTGGAGTCTGTCAATTTAGAAATAAATCGATATGAATCAAATAATTGTGAATAGGAAAATAACAATGTATTATTTAATTACTGTTACGATAATACGAAATAAAATCATATCGATCAAAACCGACATATTTGATTGTGCAAAATGTTGCCTTTGAAAATATGGCATTGATTTCTGCACGGCGCGCGAGCTCTCTCAATTTTTCTCGCACTATCAGTCTCTCCCTTTACTTACAGGACACTTGTGTTAGCAGACGACAGTGTATAGGCTCTCTATTTGATTTCCTAAAAATAATTATTACACAGTAATCAATCGATTCCTTTTATTAGCCATCATCAATCGTAATCGGATATTATGACAATCGATTTACTCTAGCCACATCACTCTTTACATCATATTGGAACTTTCCAAAGACCAGTCCCAAATCTCGTACACTGTAAACGCCACTCATGTCGAGGAGTGACCTGCGACATATGTAGTAGATAATATAATAGATGAAAGCAGAAAAACAAATCCGTGCAAACTTCCGATGCGACACACTCACACAGACACGCGTCGTTACAATAAACTCAAGTGCAAGTCGGATTGGTCGGAGGTATATCACTTCGCGTGACGCGCATATGTGCGTACAACTCATGTAAATGGAACGTTACGCTTGTAGGAAGATTAATTTATTAACTAAAACGTCAAGCGAAAGATCTGGGCATAGTGTAATCATTTCTTTTAGTTAATAAAAAGTCTTGGATCTGTGCATGGTGGCCTTTTAGAGGGCGTACCCTTGTTTTGTCGACAATCTTTTCATCGAATATTATTTCATCGACAACGATTCATCGAAACTTTAGTACTAGTAATATTGTTTAGCGTTATTTTGTTTCAACTACTATTTATTTAGATTTATCTTACTACGTAGAAAAACTATTGAACGAGTACTTAATCGCTGATTTGTTTCAAATTATCTTAATTGGCACAACTTCAAAACATTGCAATTCATTTCTTCGACGTATTATTTTAATACAATTTTATATGTCCTACTGCACATTTATACATTATTCAAATTATGTAGTTAACTAGACGTGCCCGCGGCTCCACCTGCGTGAATGAATTATATGAATGTATTTGTCACAATTGTATTATGTTCATGAGCCCTGATCAGCAATGTAACGATATGGAAATAAAAAAGAGTAAGTATATATTTTCTTATACATTCCGTTTGGTGTCGAGACTCTTGTCTCGTGGGGTAAAGGCGCGCGTGGGCTTCACGGGGCGCTCAGCAAACGCCTGAAGGAGGCAACAGGCGACCCTCGCGCGGGCAGCTTTCTCGCGCAAAGACTTGCAATCGCAATTCAGCGCGGGAATGCTGCCTGCGTGATCGGTACCCTGCCAAAGAGTCCAAATTTAGGAATATTTTTTTAGTTTTTGTTAGGCCCTTTTTAAGTTAGTTTTAATTTTAAATCTAGTTTTAATGTAACTTTTGTATTTTATATATTTTTATGTGTTTTAACAATAAACAAAACCTTTTTATTAACATGTCAACATGAATCTCAATAATTAAAACCTCTCGTACTCTGCGGCCACCGTTCCATGACCACCGTTAAAAAATATGAGTTTTATGCAACACTCCAGAATGAGACGAATCCAACGACATATAATTTATTTAAATCGGACCATAACTGTAGATCTGATGGGGTGTACAAAAATAGGCGTCGCGTATTATATATATATATAGATTACATGTAAAAAAAATGGATTAAAAAAACCCGAAATGAAAAGCCATGACATGAATTTTATTGAAATAAGTCAACTACCAATTAAAAGACCTCGGTTCAAATTACCTAGTATCGAGTCCTCGACGCAATGACTTGGCGATGAAATGAAAATACTTGAAACGTCTTTGAAATAATATTCGATAATTAGATAACTTTATTAGTATCTCGGATGGCATTCGATCTCAATAAAATGATTTCCTCATACCTATTATAATATAACAGAGCTAATTCGTTATTGTCATCCAGTAAACATATTTTTATTATCAGAAATCAGGAAATCAAGCACGATTTGCTCGAATCATTAAAATAAATCTGACTACATACCAATGAATAGTAATAGAAGATATCTAAAACCAACTCTAGAAGTACATTATTTAATAGAACAGGTTAAACTGTTTATATACTACTACTTGCGAAATTTATACTGCCCCATTAAATGAGCCCATAAGATGACTTTAATATACCTAACCACTAGAAACAAGAAATACTTATCGCATGAAGTGCTTTATAAATTACCTAGTTTATAACAAATGGCATGGTATACAGAGGTTAAATGTGCAATCTTATTACTGTAATGATCAGAGTAGATATGACAAATCCTTGTAAATATTAAAATTTATTTAAAACTAAGTATTTTGATTAAAATTGTGAGGATGTTGTCGTGAGCTACACGATTTCTCTGACAGTTGCTTTCAGCACCATCTCCATTTGACGCGCACTAGATCAAATGTTCGCCAGCCGATTCGGGTGAAATTTGTCAATACATAAGTACATAGTGTTTCCACATAGAATGTAACATTGTGAGCTCCGTTGGCAATCCTTAAATAAATAGATAGGTAATTATTATTATTATTATTATTTTCTTCTCTTAAAGAACTGCCATCAGTCGGTAACGACTATTATTAGTTTTGGTGAGTGTCTTCATGAGATTGGGTTTAGGAGACCATCGCCTCGCTCAACCACTATGCAGCCCTAAACAATGTGCTTTCGTTTTAGGCGTTTCACAGCTTGTGTCGTATCTAGTAACCTTATAGCCAAAGGATTTGGGTGGCCTGCAAGGCGCTCGATATATCGTCTCGTGTGCTTTATAATTTTGTCCTTTACGGTGGGCATGTTGAGGTAATTGTGTATTTCGTCGTTCCGGGTAAACCAAGGTGCGTTGGCAATTACGCGTAGAATTGCGTTCTGTGCTCTTTATAGACACATAATGTTGCTGCCACTGGCAATCCCCCACAATTGGATGCCATAAGTCCAGATACGTTTGATAATGGCGTTATACAGGAGTAGTTTGTTATCTACAGAAAGAGTTGAGTAGAGTTACGTCCCATAAGCCAATGCAGGTTTCTGTACTTTAGGTTCATCACGTTTCGCTTGTGCTTTATGTGAGTTTTCCAAGTTAGACGTCTATCCAGGTGGAAGCCTAGGTACTTGATGCTCTCGCAGTGCGGCAAGACGTCGTTACCCAGTCGGACAGGTGAGCAATCTCCTCTTCTTAAACTGAAGGTAATGTGGTGCGATTTAGAAGCACTGGCTTTTATGCGCCATTTTGTTAGCCATCTATGGGTGTTGTTTAACGCTAACTGCAGTTGTTCACTGGCTGTTTTGAGCGATTCGTGGCAGGAGAGATATGCGATATCATCCGCATAAGTGGCAGCGGTCACATACTCAGAGGTAGGTAAGTCGTAGGTAAATATGTTGTAGAGAACGGGACCAATCACTGACCCCTGAGGCACGTTTGCCTTGATATCGTAAAAGCTAGATCTTGCATCACCGTGTCTCACTTGAAATATTCTGTCTGATAGGTACGAGGATAAGATATTGAAGAGTGAGTGCGGTAAGTTTTGTTTTATCTTGCACAGTAGGCTCTTGTGCCAGACACGGTCGAACGCTTGTTGGACGTCTAAGAACGCTGCCGAGCAGAATTGTTTCCGTTCGAAGCACTGGCGTATGGTATCGTGAACACGGTGTACCTGTTCAGTTGTGGAATGTGACTTTCTAAATCCAAATTGGTGTGCCGGTATAACATCACATGCATCCAAGTGCACTTTTAGGCGGACCAGGAAGATCCTTTCCCAGAATTTTGACAACACTGGAGTGAGACTTATAGGACGATACGACCCAGTTTCATGTGCCGGCTTGCCTGGTTTGTGTATCATTATAATTTGCGAGATTTTCCATGTAGGTACTAGGAAAGCATCCCGTTCTGAAGATCGCATTAAACAGACACCTTAGGAGAGTTATTGTTTTCCTGGGTAATTCCTTGAGTACCTTCGGTGTAATTAGATCATAACCCAGCGCCTTCTTGGAATCAAGGGTTCAAATGACACTTGCGACTTCTCTTGGAGACGTCGGTCTGATGGGTAAGCATAATTGCAGATCTTGGTTTAGTATCTCGTCCAAATCGCTTTCGTTAAAAGGGCCATCGTCATGATTTGGCTGGAAAACTCTGGATAGGTGCAGCGCGAAAGCTTCGGCTTTTTCCTCGTCAGTTCTTGCCCAAGAGGATCCTGATTTTACGGGAGGGCAGTGAATTTTTGATTTATCGATGCTTTTACAGGCTTTCCAAAGTGAATGTTCATTTCGGCCGCTTGGTGACATCATTTCTCCTGAGTTATCCAAAGGTAGGGCAGAGAATCTGTTGTTGCCGAGTTGATTTCCTTCAGGTGAGGCAGTAACTTCCCTAATTTTTCGTTTTTTGTCTGTAGGCGCTCGCTGCCAAGTTGGTGGTTGACGTTGATCTTGATTTGTAGCTTGAGACTCTGTTTGGGAGTGGAGCAGGTCCCTCGTTTGTAGTGAGATGCTAGTGTGAGCTTTGATCGTGATTTTGATCTTGGCTTATTTTCAAAAAAGCTTTTATAGAAAACTTGCTGGGTGTATGTCTTGCGACTGTCTTGTTGTTTTTTGTTGGGGTTGAGAGTTTGATTCATAGTTTGATTGTCTTGTTCATTCATGTTGTTCCCACGAGAAGGGTCGATCTAAGTGGTCACTCACAGGGTAACGCCCATTCCTGTGAGAAGGCGCAATACAGTGGCGTTGGCCAGGTCCGCCGAGGTTGGCGCTGGTGACTGAATACCCTTCAGCCATACATCCTTTCAGCACGGTCCACACCTTAGGATTGGGGTAATTTTTTAGAGAGGTTTTCTTCCTCGCGATCCAAACAATTAAACCAAGATCCCTGGCCTGAATAGGTTACGGGTTATGAAAGTCATTTCCTACCTACTAAAGTGACTGGTTAGGCCACATGACAGGTTAGTTAACCGCCGCCTGATGCTCGGCGTTGTTGCTGTTACTCGTTTTGCACCACCCGGGGGGCACGTGTAGGGTGGGCCTAGGAAAGGTGGTAAAATCCTACGGACGCGAGTAACTCCACCCCCCAAAAATAAATAAAAAATAAATAGTAAGTATAACATCTATATATATACCGAAACGCAGAATTTCACGACGAATTGTTTTTTAAAATAACGATTAGAACTTAACGATAAGGGGGTTCAACAATGTAACGTCACGATTACCTGTCAGTTAGTTTGGGCCTATTTCAGGGTTCAGGGATAGCAACGTCCTTTTAATCCGCGGCGAAAACAACAACGGTTTTATGCCTACATGTGCTTTACTTCTACGAAGTTGGCCTCAAATAGACATTAAAAACTGAAAACTCTAAGAACAGGTTCGCAAGGCACCGTGAAAAAAATTAGGAAACTAACAACAGATTCCGCTCCCATTTACTTGGTTTGTACAGGTTCTTAACAAAACTCGTCAGTTCATTCTTTTCCCGGGGAAACGTGAACCCATACGTATTTTTTTTTATTTCAAAATTATTCATAGTATATTATTATAAGGAAACATCATATTTGATTATTATTAAAATATCATTGGTATATAGATAATCATTCAAAAGCAAAATCATTTTTCTAAAACATGCAATGAAATAATATATTGACGTTGTGTTTTTCATAATGGGCTTCGAAGTGTCACGTTTCGGGCGCAGCGAGACGAGAGGCCCGTAATGGCATTTCATACAAAATTGGAGGCCTAGATATGAAAAAAAAACATTAAATTCTTTCAACGAAAGTTGTTTTGAACAAGATCGGTTCAAAGGTTTTCGAGATATTTCGAATAACTGACTTCCTTAAAGAAAATGACGTAAGTGCCATAAGATTTCAGTAACGATACGACGTTTTTCATAGGCACGGAACCCTTCGTTGTGCGTGGCACGCACTTGGCCGATTTTTCAATTTCTATTCTACATTTTGTGGCACAGCCATGTACATTAAAGTTTGATTACTTGGAGTTTTTTTATTTATTCCATTGCACGTTTGAGAAAAGCACTACATATACATATATCGGTGTGAAAAGGGGTTGCCAGCCTCATTTCTATCCCTCTATATGTAGTCGGCCGGCGATTCGTCATTTCCCGGTCTCTGTAGTAATGTTCTATTACTGTGCAAAATATTACCAATAAAAGATATTTTCTCAACTAACATAATGCTTAAGATGAACATGAACTATAAAGAAACATAAAAATCCATTTTTTGCAGCATGAACGTTGGGCGGCTTATTTATTCATAGTTATCATGCTGATTCAGATGATCGGATGCATAATAATGCTTGTGATATCAAGTATTGCACTTGAGCTAGTCTTGTCACTTTCTTGGGCGGTTAGTGTATGTAAGTAATTTTCTTGTCTGTGTGGGTATATATTTTCACTACTGCCTCCATATTTTTATCACATAATATCCTTTACTATTAAATGAGCAGGATTTGTATACATATATTAGTATATTACATACCTATATTATTGATATCAATTGAAATGCGATGTATGGAGGCAAGTAATTTGTCACTACAACTTGCTGTAGTTGGAATGAGACGCCCTTATTTACATTATTTTCATTCTAACTAAAGCAGTTTGTCATACCAACACCGACACCAACTGGTGTTACAAATTGCATCTTGCAGTGTATTCCATGCTCACCTGTTCTGTCACGTTTAGGGTAAGTATCCACCAAAGCTATGCGAGGTTGCGGAGCGTAGTGTGAGGAAAATATCTACCAATAGCATCGCTCGCCTTGCTCAAGTATCTCTTTCTATTCATAACGTGACTTTTGTCAGCGCACACCGCTCGTCTGCCTCGCACAACACAGCGCTGCTGGATACTCGCCCTTAAGCTGGGCGCACAAGAAGCGAGCGCGTGCAAAGCATCCCCTTCGTTCCAACCCTCCACCTCCCGGGACCACCTAGGTTTTTTTTCCTACCGTTCACCTTCAATTATATAGTGTAATTTATATTGGTGACCGTCCACCTCTGAAATTTAATACTGGCTGTTTTGAATTCTTATAATGTTGAATTCCCACTTCTGATGTAAAAGATAGGTAGGTTAGGTTCGTCAGGTATCTTCAGATGCCCGAAGGGCAAACAGACCAGAAATAGGAGCCCCGCTCGGCGGGGCTCCGTCGAAACTGTCGAAGTGAGACTAGACCATTCATAATAGGAGAACCTTGACTTTTTTCCATTTTCATAACTAGAACCACCTATTAAAGGTATGGTCTCCTGGTATTTCGACAGTTTTGACGGAGCCCCGCAGTGCGGGGCTCCTATCTCTGGCCTGTTTGCCCTTCGGGCATCTGAAGACACCTAACGAACCTAACTTACCTATCTTTTACATCAGAAGTGGGAATTCAACATTATGCGATTTGGACTTTTGTACGCTGTATTGATAACAAGGTGTACGGTGGAAATTAAAAAAAATCCATTGTACACCCAGGTGGTCAAAGGTGAACGGTAGGAAAATAGTACATTACGTAACTAGGGCGGTTAATTAGTGAATGCCCCAGATCGCAGGTGTTTGTGGCCCGAACCGAAGGTGAGGGCCATAAATATGCGCTCTGGGGCTTCACGAATTACCGCCCGTGTTGAGTACAAAATTTTACGTCTTCACTTGGCCACAATGCGAGTTTTCCCGTACGCGCAGCGTGCAGTAAAGCTCGCATTATGGCCAGGTGTGACGTAAAATAATTTTCAACGGTTCACCTAGGTGGTCTCGGGAGGTGGACTGGGGGAAAGAAGGGAAAGCATCGTATACCAATATGACGTTAATATTACACATTCTTCAGCTATAACTTGTTTTATGTCGTTAGCGGTTATGAAACTATTGTAATAATTTTCATTTCAGTATTATCCATCTACTGTATTTTAGTGGTGTACAGTTACATGAAGTTTGTTGAAGATGACTGGTAATTACAACTCAGTAGCCTTTAGTATTTTGCCTGAAAGCTACTTGGAAGAGCGCAAGCATTTGTGTTTTTATTGGCACAAGTACATATAAAATATAATAAAATGGAACAAAAAATAAGGACTGCTTCAATTACTTGTCGGATCCATAACGCCGAGAACTAGGAGGTAGGTATACTTAGCTGGTAGACTGCATTTATCACAAAACAACCTTTATATAATCAAGTAAGTTTTATATTAGCTTTTGTAGCAAATACGTTGGGTGCGTGGCGACTTTGTATTTGTGCACGGCTAGCACAAGATGCGGGCGAAGCGAGAAAAGGCGCAAATTAAAGCACATTATTGGAACTATATTTGTCGTAAGAGAGTTATCTTCACCTCCACCCCACTTGTGGCAGCCGTGCGTGATGCATAATGATAAAATAATGAATAAATTGGAATTTTACATGGAGTATTTTACTTAACCCCAACTGGTGCTATGATATCGCTTGCAATTAATTACCTTGTTAACGCCTAGCATATGTGTGCGTGCCTCGCCTACGTCACACTCACACACGCATACGACAGATCTGCTGCAGCGACAAGCGCCGATGATCCCGCTTTACCGACGGAGCGCACTCGCCCTTCCACTGTTCGACGCGACAAGTCGCGTGCACCTTATTTTAACGTTTATTTATACATATACCTTTATACTTTGGTCATTAAACCAGTTTTTTTGGAAATAGTGCATGGGACATCATTTTACACCCGTTAGATTCCACGCATAGCGCAAGTACGCCGTCTTTATTTGATCCTACGAGCCGTTTGAACCAGCCACGAGAACAAATAAATCTAACCTAACCTTCGCTGACGTGTTTCAACGTGGTGCGGAAGGGCGAGTCAACCAATTCTAAGCCACAACAACTTACAATTTCAATCTACGACTATGGCACTACGGTTTTAACATCCGAAGATACCAGAATGAAGATTGGAAGCTGGAGGCTGTAAAGGAGCAGGGAACACTTCAATCAAACACGGGGATCAAGCAATGACTGGCCTATATTTATTCACCACTCAATCAGGGTAGACATAGATTCGCACGTAATACAATTAGTTACCCACATTAATAATATGACATCTTCCTTTTTCAAACGAAAAAAAATCTGTTAAGTATATACATCATAACATTACCAATATTACTTGAATCAATTATTTACGATATTTATAATAATTTCAATCAGCATTCAATAGCTTCAGGAAACACTTCTATTTCATTTAGAATGTGATCAAAACGTTTAATAATATTGTTTAGATATTATGATTGTACGTGAGGCAAGTATTAAGTACAAGAATTTAGTAAGTACCTTTATATTGTGAATTATTTACAATTGAAATTAATCAATATATATTCATACTCTCTGTTCCTTTTTATAACAATTTTTATCAACGGTAAATTACAATCAAGCCATGTTAATTATCCACACCACGAATGAAGTGCATACACATCTTTTAGTTGAATGAGTTTAATTAAATAGATTTAACTAGTAAGAACTGTATATAACACAAGCTATCTTATTTGTTTATCTACTATTACCCGAAGACTAGCTTAGGTATTTTAAGTACATGTAAGTGCATGCGTTTAAAATTCATAAATTATTTTATTACTACTTAATGTTTAACATGCAAGTTACATAACAACCTAATTTTATGGTAGGTATGACAATATAAATATTTCGTGACAAAGTTTATGGGAATGTCACCTCTCCCAATTTCATTTCATATCAGATCCAGTTGCCCCATCTATCCGGAGCCCTCACTGTCCTGCCGAAACGAGTAACAACATCATAACTAGGTCTTCCCCTGGGCGGCCCATAAGGCCCCCAGAGAGGCTATCCATAAACATATCTGTAGCAGGCCGCTCAGCAGGCCTAACAGGGAAAAAAAAAAAAAAAAAAATCATAACTAGGTAGGTATTAGTAGGTACAGTGTTGTTCACAGTGCAGGGACTACCGTCGCCGCCTGCGCTCGGCGACGACGGAGTTATGTCATCAAAATCAAAGAATAAATCTGCTCCAGATGAGTCATTTCTGTGCGACGAGTCGCGTATAATATACTTACGATTTCTAACTATTTCATTGCCGTTAATCAACTTAATTTTATATCTACGCGCACCTAACATCTGTGGATATGGTTCCAGATAGCCAGCCCTTTTTACTAGGATCCAATTTTACTTTTACTTTTAAATCACTTATTGGCAAGGTTGACAATTTTTTTGCATTTCGGTCATAATACATTTTTTGCACATTTTGTCTTTGTATTAACTTGTTCTTCACATTAGTTTGAACCTTTGGTTTTAATAACTTGCGACTCATTGGAATGTTACTTCTATTTTTCCTGCTTTGCAACAATTCAGCTGGCGATGCTAACTCACTTGATATCGGTGTATTCAAATTCTCTAGTAGTCCTAGCCTGTAGTCAATACGACTTTCGTTTGTTTTGATAATGATGTTCTTTACAGTCTGGACTGTCCTTTCTACGGTTTCTACCTGACCGTTAGACTGCGCATACCTCGGAGACGACCTATTATGAGTAAATTGCCATTCATCAGCAAATTGTTTAAACTTTAAAGATGTAAATTGTGGTCCACCGTCTGTCATTACGATAATAGGTATCCCCAGGCGATAAAATATGTCTTTTAGACATGATATGACACACTCTGATGTTGTTGCCTGCAAGCGAACCATTTCTATGAACTTACTATAATAGTCGACCAACAATAAATAGTTTACACCTTGAATCTGAAATAGATCAACACCTACTTTCACCCAAGCCTCACTAAGAATTCCATGTGGAATTAAATCTTCTTTCTGATTGTTTTTCCTGTGAGAAAGACATACGCTACAATTGTTTACTAAGTTATCAATATCATTATTAATGCACGGCCAACATATGATCTCTCGCCCGCAATTTACACTTTTCCCTGCCCATATGCCCTATATGTATTTTGGATATAATAGTATTTCTTTTCTTAAGCACCTGGGTATAATTATCTTATAGATCTGCCTTCCAAATCAATTCATGCGCCGTAGTCAACTCATCCCTATATGTCCAATATGGTTTGAGCACGTCTATTAAATCTTTTTTATTATCCGGCCACCCCCTTAATGTACATTTCCTTAACTGTGTAAGTTCATCGTCGGCGTCGGTTTGTTTTTGTAATGCGATGAACGGAGAGGTGCGCTGAGAAGGTGCAAAACTGATCGCTGAGTGGCCATTTGTGACTCGGTATTTATTTTTAGGTTGACAGTTTCGTTTGGAAACGTTCTGAAGACTGCAGATTTTTTTCAATGTTATGTCGTCAAGTGAGGACTGGGGATCCAGGGGGATATATTATGTTAACTTATGTGCCTAGAGCAAGGTCACGTTTACAATGCCGAATCGTGCCCCCGGATTCATAATTATACAGTATTTTGAACTGAATCGCTGTTAAAATACATTACAAATCGAAATCATGAAATAGTCTTATTCTTCTGCTGAAAAATAAAAAATAACATAGTATTATGTGTTAGACCATTATTGGTAATGGGAATAGGAAATTCGGACACATCATTATGGTTTACCTTAACATAGGCGGCGGCGATGCTGGTCAGTTGTATGGAAGTGGACTCAATTTCCCGTTACCAATAAAATCTCCGTATTTTCTGAAAAAATAAACAAATGCATATAATTTTAAGTAGTGACATTACTTACTTAATCATCTGAAGTTTAGTCAATTTACGAAGTTCGAGGTAGTACGTACAATTTTAATATTTAGATCAGCTCAGCAATAAGCAATAATTCGGAAGGTTCGGGTTTGCTGTCAAGACACATTTATGATCCGACCAATTAAATAAAAGCCTGGCTCTCACTCGCACTGGTTGCGCTAATAGCAGTGACCCTGGATGGGGTTGACAACCTTAACGATTCGAAAGAGCACAGGTCATGCGATAAAGAAAGAAGGCACGATTTGGGTTATTTGCGTCTCAAAAAATCTGGTTTGTTAGGCAGTAGACCTTCTCTAATTGAATATCAAATTCTCATGCAAGTATTCTGTACCTCATTCGAGCATTCCAGCATAGCGTAGTTGCGGGTTTCCATCCAACGGAAATGTTCTTCAGAATGCATTCCACCTGAAAATTGCCACAGCTCAGTTTTCTCAATATTTATTAAAAATGTTTGTTTAATATGTTTTAGTGTGATAATAATTAAATCTATCATTTAATCCCGGAAAAATGTTTTACTGTTATAATTTTTTATAGAAAAGACTAAACACAAACAATAATGAAAGTAGCATATAATGTTTAAAATGTATGTTTTTTTGCACGTGTTTGTTTTAAGTTGCCTAAAAAATATTTGCAATGCGCTACCGAATAAGGCCTTGCATGAGAGCTTCAACTATAAGGGTTCCTTGTTGACAACGGAACCCTAAAGAAACAGATACTTATTTTGGAAAAAAGCCGAATTGAAGTAAATAACATTAGGTACCTAATTAATAATAATATCATGTTTTAACCATTAGTTTATTCAACCGGTGGTAGCCGTGGTGAAATTACGTAGTATATTGCATTAACGAGCTACGGTAGCCTAGTGGTTCAGGCTGTCAAGCGGCGGTCGTGGGTTCGAATCCCGGCTCGTATCAATGAGTTTTTCGGAACTTATGTACGGAATATTTACCGGTAGCTTTTCGGTGAAGGAAAACATCGTGAGGAAACCGGTCTAATACCAAAAAGGTCTACCCTACACCTGAAATACTTTAATAGCAATTATCCTCAAAGGTAACTATCGTTAGTCGCGGAAGAAGTCACGGACACCAGCTAAGTACATGTATGTATTAATAAGTACCAGATTTGCTTTGTCCATTAATCCACGATGGTGATTCTGAAACAGATGACGTTCTTCATTAAAATTTCGGCTGTTCAGAAGGTGTTTGCAATCTGGTTATGTATGTACCAAACTCCCGTGTTATGGATGTTTCGCAGAATACCGTGCCCCGCCCCGGTAGCAGCCGGACCGATGCCACCGCATATCATTACCATCACTATCATCATCATATTCAGCCAAAAGGACTCTGCAGCCAAAAGGACTGGGTAATAACTACCTAAATATGTTATTATTATCTCTTTATTTACTTAATCTATTTCTTAGGCTAGGTTTTTACAATAATGATATAAAGCCCCACAGCTCGAAGGCTCTTTCGATTTCAAAGAGTATTGGGATCTTTGGTGCTGACATTTCCAGCGACGTCCAGTTTCGAAGACGCTCAGAGACCTTAACACCTTGACATTAACTTCTTGTTTATTCAGTACGCTTACCATGAGTTTGACAATGACGGCATACGCTAACGAGTGTCGAGTTTTCTATCTGTGCATCTCTATTGCACTTTGACAGTACGAGCGGGATGCACAGATAGAAAACTCGATACTCGTAGCGTAAGCCGTCATTGTCAAACTCATGGTAAGCGTACTGATAAAGGCCTTATTTCGAATGCAATGGATAATATTTTGCAATTTGGTTTTGTTTTCATTTAGTGACATTTAGCACCACCCAAAAGGTCCGCCCGCGGCAGGATTCCCAATACGCTGGCCGCGCCACCTATTTGTATGGCCAGAGAAATTATATGCGCGAGGTAAGCGCCAGCTCTGGTGCCCCCTGAAGTGTCGATCAGCCGCGACGACAGAGCCGTGATAAATGCCTTCGTGTCAGCTGACCAGCAACCAAGTGTCTCCACTGCGAGCGCCGCAAAATCGTAGTCTTTTAATAAAGACGCATATTTCCGGCGCTTGAGAACTTCCAATTTCCTTCGGCTGCACCATCGGCCTGGGAGCGGGTCGCCTGGATGCGGATGTGTCGGCACACGTGGCGTCCTACACCAGAGCCCTACCCAGCTTCCACGACACCATAGTGACTCTATCGGGGCGCTTGCCATCGTCTCTTGCCATACCCACTGGTTCTACACGGAGAGAAAATTCTAGTTTAGGTAACCAGAATAAAGTTAACTTAACCAGATTGTCGTGTAATATATATACGACAGCTAACTATTTTGTCGAGTTTAATACAAAAATCTGGTAATAGCTTACAAGAATATCTACCACAGTTAAACATAATGCTGGTACACATAATTAAAATTTGTGTATAGTGCACAATAACCTATTTGTATCCATTACAAAAATAGGCTTTGTTAAGTGTAACGGAATTGGTATCGTTCGTAACACTAGGTTTTATTTTGGACATAACTAGACTTTTTAGTAACGACTACTAGATTATTATAGTCACTATTAACAAATTTAATGTAAATATTACCAACTTGAGATTTTACCAAACTATATATTTTTTTACACTTTACTACTTATTTTGTGTTTTCTACCAACATTGTGGGTTGCCATTATCACATAAATGATTGAGTTTACTATAATAAGAAATGAATATTGTTCGTTTACTATATTTTTTTGGTAATTACAGCAATGTTTTATTTTTTGCTCCACAATACGAAAATTATACTTATTTGTAAATTTCGTGACGAAACAGACAGCTATTTCAATTTTTTTAACAACACGGTAAGTAGGTATGTACATATTATGGGGGTGAATGGGTCTTAAAAAATATGTACATACTTACCGTGTCATTAAAAAAAATGAAATCGGTCTGTAAAATTTTCAAATAAGTATAATTTTCGTATTGTGGAGCAAAAACAAAACATTGCTGTAATTACCAAAAAAATATAGTAAACTGAACAATATTCATTTCTTTCTTTCGTTTCGACAGCTTTTAACTTTTTCTTTATTAACAACATGGTCAACATTTCAACAACAGTTTTAAATGAAACAAAACATTAAACGTTTGTGAGTTTATATTCATATTGTTTAAAAATCAACATGGTGGTCTCAAATTAAAAAAAAAAACCTTCTTTTCGTTATGTACTCGGTTTCTGCCAGGATTCCATTATTTTTCAAATTTCCTTGTCCATTCCCTGATTTGGAACACTTCTATAATATCTATTTATTAAACTAATCACACTATTTGCCACAGTCAACGTCTCTGCACGCGCACGCACTGCTCGCTGCGAAAGATGAAATGATAAAAAAAACAATGGCAGCCAGTCGGTGTTGCCAACCATAGTTCAGGCAATCTATACAATATATTTGCAAACGTAAACAACGTTTCGTTTAATATTACGATTCACATGTTACACAAATCATTATATGTATTATGGTACTGATAACATATAAATCTAGCTTATTTAAACAACTAAAAAGATTTTTGCTACTTGCATTATTTTAGAGACAACCTAAATATTGTACTGTTTAATTGAGAGCTAGCAACAACAAACTAATTATGTTATAACCAGTACTATATGAATCTAGCTTATTTAAACCACTTAAACAATTGTTGTTACTTGCGTTATTTTAGAGACAACCTAAATATTGTATTGTTTAATTGAAAGCTAGCAACAACAAAATAATTATTGAGTAAACAGTACTATATGAATCTAGCTTATTTAAACAACTAAAACATTTTTTATTACTTGGTGTTATTTTAGAGACAGCCTAAATATTGTATTATTTAATTCACAGCTAGCAACAACAAACGAATTATGAAGGTATACTTTACAATCATCGAAATTTTCTCTCTACAATAATAATTATGTACTTATAAATAGCTTTGAGTATTGTTTACGAAAATATTTTTACTATAATATTCTGGAATTTATTAAAATACGACTATTTGTTGCTAAAATACAATACGGTAAATTTAACTTAATTCTGTTTCTTTATACTAGAATGAAATTTACAATATGTTCTGGTAGTATTGTTATAATAATTTCTTTCCGTGTAAGGTCGCGGGCACAGAGACGGTGGCAAGCGAGCAACGGACCAGGTCATTAATGGTGTCGTGGCGATATAATCGACCGGCGCTTCTAAAGCAAGAGAGGCCATGCCATTCCAGCTGGTCCACACCCCTACCACAGGCACACAGATCCTGGCGCCAAGTCTCAGGCATATTGCAATCCTTCGAGCTTGGTACCAGATCTGTGCCTATTTGTAGGGATGGGAGAGCACGGAGCCGGTGAAGATACCGCCAGAATACGAGCGCGTTCGGAGTCGTCTGGATTATTATTTTATAATTACCGTTTTACACGTAAAAGTGGCCTTTGGCCTATTTGCAGAATAAATAATTGATTTCGATTTTTTGGTTGACTATTCTTATCTAAAAATTCTTTATTTAGTGTTACCAAATGTAATAAAACGTCCCTTGACACGTTATATAACAAGTTGAAAAAACTGTAACCCGACTACGGAAAAGTAAGCGACATTTGATTTCACTAATGGTAGTCTATGTCACTCGGAGCGTAATTTCGAATCGATTGACACCTCATTTATTAAAATCGGGTCAATAACTTAAACTCTACGGTCGAACACACAAACTGCTAAAAACATATCCCTTCCGTAGTTCGTAGGCTCTGCTGTAGTGGGAGGTAGGTATAGCCTCGTGGCGCCCACGCGCCTTTTAAAAGGCCATGTCAGTTGATGAAAATTTCAATTAATTCCATTTAAGAGAAACTTCAAATTTCACTGTTCGTTTTTGCGTGCTGGGCGCCACGAGGATGTGACTGTAAAGTTTGTAATGTATGAGATACAATTTTATACCATGAATTGCCCATACTACCTGATGGTGAATAAATAAATACTGAATAATATTTAATATGTAAGATATGTATGCGTATATTTTGTTTATTTAGACCGTAGAGAAGAAGAGTTTCTGCGACCGCTGAAAATGAAAATAGTTTTCGTCCCAAACCCCTTTATAGTAGATACGTACCTGGACCATGACACTTAGTTTATGAGCCTTAAGTCCTCCGGGGTCCACGTCGTCCACGTATTGCTGTTATAAAGGAATATTTCTGAATTAGGTATAAATACGGAACCTTTTTCATGTAATGAGCATTCTAGCGAACATTTACATGTAACGAGCAATCTAGTAAATGTTGAATTACTGGTAAATGGTCACAAAAAAACAGGAGTTGCCGAGCATTCTAGCAAGCGTTCTTGCGAGCATTCTAGCGATTTGCTTCGAGCTGTTTGCCGAGTGAGTCATTTTGTTACGCCGCCGTTCTGCCCTCCCCGCCAGCGCAGAGCGTTTGCTAGAATGATCGTGAACATGTTCGTACCGATGTTTAGCTCTATGCATTGCTCTGTTCGTTGTTCAGTTCGACAAATTTTAAAACAGCGATGGCGCGTCGTTATCGTTACTCAAACCTAACTCTATCAGTACCTTCAGATAAAGAGGATATATTCTACTACATGGACTACGGGAAATAACATCGTTGCTAGATTAACTGGATGTGTCCAGTTCCTAAACCACCATTAGCCCAACGTGGTACATAGTGCCCATTTCCTCAACCTAAGGCCGGCTGTCCATATTGGGCCAACGTTGGCGCGTGAGCAGAATGCAGCTATGCGTTAGAGGAAGATGGCTTTTTTTCGTTCTCATTGGTTTGCATAGCTCGCGAGCTATTTCTTGTGAGATATAAACTATATACCCGTATCTTCCTAAAGGTTATAATTAGAAAGAGACGCATAGTTTACGCGCACTGTTGGTGCTGGCCGCACGGTTATTGATGTAAGCATAGAGACTTACAGAGAGTTACCTACAAACAAAATAATGGATACTAAATAAAGTAAACAAATCCTATCTAGTTTAACCTAGAAATTAATTAAGTTTAGCACATTATCAGCCTCTAAATGTCCCACTGCTGGGCACAGGCCTCCTCTCATGGATGAGAGGGAACGGGCAGTAGTCCCCACGCTGGCCCAGTGCGGTTTGGGGACTTCACATAGGTACACCTTTGATTTCTTCTCAGATGTGTGCAGGTTTCCTAACGATGATTTTCCTTCACCGAAAAGCTAACGGTATATATTAAAAATATTCCGTAAAATCGGGTACCTATCTATGGTCCAAAATTTAACATCTACGAACATTGAAATTTGCATTTGTAAGATCGATAATTCGACTGTAATTAATGTTTATAGCTCATTTACTTGTTACCAAAACAATATATATGTTTTTATAAAAAAAAATTAGTTTTGGACCAGTCTTGTATGTTACGTTTTCAACTACTTATCGAATAGATTGATTCATTACACGATAATGTATAGAACTTATACTTTGGACTAAAGTTGTCAGTACCTCGACTCGATATACCAGCACCTGCAGAAACAAACTAAGCGGGGCATACCGACTGCCTCGTAGTGCCGCCATATAGAGTTTACCGGTGACTGTAAAGTGTAATCTACTAAAAAAAGGCATGATAATTCTAACAGATGTCGGTAGTAGTCACATAATTCAGTAAAACATAACGAGGCCTGTTTGGATTATTGATGAACGCCATAGTAGCTTGGACCATAGTAGCCTGATTTTACGGTTCCGTACATAGTTCCGATAAACTCATTGGTACGAGCCGGGATTCGAACCCACTATAGCCGTTTGACAGCCCCATGCTTGAACCACTAGGCTACCGTAGCGATGTGCGTGTGCTAAGTAATTAGTAGAATTATAAGTTGCTGTGAAAAATTTCATTTTTAGTACAAGCTTTTATTGCCGACTACTTTTCTGTATAACCATCATCAACTACTCATTGAGACGATTCTAACGAGCCCAAACCTAACGGGGTTAGGTACGTCGGTTAAGTACTAATTTCCCATGGCCGCCTTCTGTCTCCATCATCAGATCAGCTCGATGGTACCATAATATTGAATTGCCATCCAAACTATACTTATACCCAAAATCTCAGCTCAATCGGTTACCGGGAAGTGGATCAAATTTATCTTGCAAGATTTGTCTCATACTAACACGGAGTTCCTATGACCTTCCAGCTCCATCATCAGATCAGCCCACGTCATCAGAATATTGCATTGTCACGCGATTTGCATATTCGTGCAAAATTTCAACTCAATCGGAAACCGGGAAGTGGATCAAATTCAATTTGCTAGATTTGTCCCATACAAACAGGGCAAGTATGTACTTAGAATAAAAGCTTATAAAAAAAAAAAACTTGTAATAAAATAACGTATTCATGTATCGAAATGGCATGTAAAGGTTAAATACCTAAGTAAGAAACATACGTACCTCTTCCCCGGAAGACAGAGCCTTCAGCTATTTAGGAACAGAAATACCAATCAAGTTAAACATGACGAAAAATAAAAATTAATTGTACTATACTATACATTCTGATTAGAGCAAACATAAAAAGTTCAAACTACCAGTTAGTTTCCCGCGAGCGGAAAACTGGAAAAAGAAGCAGGTTTTTGCCAAATGGCAAAAACAGAACCCTTATGGATTCGTCATGTCTGCCTGTCTGTCCGTCCGTATGTCACAGGCATTTAACTCGAAAACTTTGAGGTGTATTTGAATAGAATTTTGAGGATAGGTGTATTTTTGTTAGGCGCTAAATAGTTTTGTAACTTAATTTTTGCACATATTATGGTTGCACATAAAACTGAAAGTAAAAAAAAAGCTGCAAGCCCACGTTGGGCACATCAATCGATAGGCCTTTCAAAGTAAATATAACGTTTCAAAGCAACTTTTTTGATTAAGTGAATACAATCGGAGATAATCGCCCTGTCACCAAGTCACTAAAATTGTGTCCATCTTTGAACCATGTATTTTAAAAATATGAAAAAAATCATGCACATAGCATGTACGACATTAAAGTTGAAAATTGAATGAAGACAAACTATCTGTCAGTGGTTAACTAACAGTAATCGTACTGCATAATTTACAATCGAAAGATACCTCATTCATCAAAATCGTTTCAGTGTCTCAAACACCACGGTGGAACACCCGGCAGTATCTTAAACACCACGATGGAACACCCAGCAGTATCGTAAACACCACGGTGGAACACCCGGCAGTATCGTACACACCACGGTGGAACACCCGGCAGTATCGTAAACACCACGGCGGACCACCCGGTAGTATCGTAAACACCACGGTGGAACGCCCGGCAGTATCGTAAACACCACGGTGGAACACCCGATTGGTAAACTCGTATCCCTTCCTCTGCCGTAGTTGAGCAAACAGGCTGGAGGTGGTATTTTTACCGAATGCTTCAGAGGGAGGGTTATTGTTTTCGCGCGTGAAGAAGAATAATTATATTGCACGGGCTACAGACCCAACACTACTTTATTTACCTCTCTGATAATCTGTGAGAATCGTGACGGTTTAAACTTTAAATCAATACGTATCGCGGTAGGGAAATATGCTAGTAATATAGGTAAAAATGTAGGTGGGTGTCTTATTTTTTTTTTACTTGTTACTTGTCACTTGAAGGACATACGAACCTTATGTTTGAGGAGCTTTATCTGTAACACAAAATAAATATCGAAATATTAAGAGCATTACTATACTCGTACTCTTAGGTCCGAAATACCATACGGTTTGTGTTTTTATTTCGGACCTATAGTTTGTTATGTTTTCATTTATTTAATAGACATTGTAACTTTTTAACTAAATTACTTAAAAGTTCTATTTATGTCAGTGCTAGAAACAAATGAGCGTGTCATAATATTTTCACATCAGCTATTCGGATGAGATTCAGATAAGGGCTTTTTCTTTCCTGCTAGGAGGGATCAAAGTGGCACTTTTCTGTTCCAGGACATATTGTTGCCAGAATAAAAAAAATATCCCAATGAATACATGAAAATTGTATACCTACACATAATCGAGTACATATTTTTTTAAATCGATTACTCTCATATTTATTTTTGCCTTGACTACTATTGTTACTACTAATAACGTAATAAAATACTGGTAATTATATGTTATTCAAAGTAACACTATAATCAGTAGGTTTATAATAATTAATTAATACAGCTACTCACCTAATACATGTGTTTTATTATTGACATTTCATTATCCTCATAGGTGATGTGAAAAGCCGTATGAGTCACACGGAAGCGAAATTATTTCCAACTTGGGCGTGAACACTTGAATCCCTCACTACGCTCAAGATTCCATGTTATCCTTCGCTTCATTCGGGATTCAATCTATCTACGCCCTCACCGTAAATATGCCATTTTGCTCCCTTGTGACACAATCTACTATTACCAACAGTGGGCAGCACTTCAGGACACGGTTTGGGAGGCTCACTTATATTGCTTATTATTCAATCTGTGTACATGATTTAGATTAGATTTAGATTAAGATTTCTTTATTTCATAATATAAAAATACAATACAAATTACCTTTGGTCAATTTACAAGATTTGATATTATATTTATGATCATCAAATAAAAATACAAACTTGAAATAAAAAATAAAAATTACATGTCAATGTCAATACACATGTAAATTTTTACTAGAATAAGGCATCCCACAAAAGTTCGTCAGAAATTTGCATAACAATCCACACTTCATTAGAATACAATTAATACAAATACAAATCAATATTATTACAAAATGTCAAACATATTTTATTTTCATAAAGTCATTTACACAATACAAACTATTTTCCAATAAAAAGATTCTAAGTTGGCGTTTGAATGCTTCGTCAGATGATTCATTTTTTAATTTGGCGGGTAAATGCTCATAATACGTCGGTCCTATCACGCGCGCATTTTTTTTCGAAAGTGCCATGCGACGCGGAACTGACAGGAGTGCCTGTGGATCGAATAAGTTTTCCCGTGACCTCGACCCGTTTGAACATCTGAAGATTATGAAATGTATGTTTGCTTTGTGGCACCTTATTCCTAACTATTACGCACGAAAATGTATACATAACTCTGAGGTCAACTGTACGTACCGCGGACATACTAAACGTACTTGACAACTATGTAGTTAATTAATATCAATAGTCTTTAACGAACCTGCCCACCTCACGGAAATTGGCTGAGAAATGGGACCAGGGGACCGATTTTTGACTTTCGAGCGCTCGGCTCTTTCAATCGAAACCTGACAAAAAATATGAAATGCTATTTTGAAATGACGCTAGAAAATTTCAAAACGAGCGGTATTGACCACTCGTATTCAACTCTATCGGTAGAAAGTAAGTGCCTGCAATTATGACACTACAAAAGCGTTTACTTTTTTTTTAATTTTCGAGCGCTCGAAGGTCAAAATGCGGCCCCCTGTAAAGGAAAGCAGCCGGTCATAAGAATATTGGCTCAAGCTAACACGAAGATTTCGGTCGCTTCGCCCGCTAGTTTAATGATCCAAATGTAATTTTTTATCTTACATATTCAACGCTCTCATCATAATACTCCGGATCCACCGTGTGCGCACAAACCGAGACTAACACCCACAGCAGCCAGGCAGCATACATTATCGATTGATTAGCCACGACCAACGCTATCAGACTAATCTACAGTTCGACTAATAGATGCTTGTCAATTATTCCGCCTGTGCTTCTGGAATTTATGATAAATGTGCTACATGTTTATATAATTGAAAAACATATCTTGAACTTTTTACAGTGATTGAAAATTAATCTGTTTAGCAGTTTACATACACTATTAGATGAATCTAATAGTGAATCGAATAGTGTATATACACAGTATTAGGTAGATTCACTATATTTACATAAATATCGAAATAAGGTATATTTATTACCACAAGCCGCAAAGTGGCATTTAACCCCTTATAAGCGGATGTCTAAATCGTCCAATGTATAGGGATGACCTATTCAAGCGCCTTAACCCACATATGAGTCGTGCCTCTACGAGCAATTTCCGCTACAAGTCGGAAAAACGCTATGGGGGAACGTAGCGATGCAAGGCCTCAAACGTGTAGACTTGGAAAGAATAGGTGTATACGGGCTCCTCCGCCTGTCATAGAAGGCGACTAAAGGACCCCCTTTAGTGCCCCGGCCTCCGCTAGAAACACTGCGACCCCGATTACCCAATCGGGGTCGCAGTGTTTCTAGCGGAGGCCGGGGCACTCGGGGCAAGTTGACACTCGCTACAAGTGCGGAAAATGTATTTTCCTGACTGCTGGCGTAGTCGTACGTAAGTAAAATGTTCTACGCACAACGTGCCACGCTGATGCGCCGGATGGCCTCATTGTTTATTTCGCCTGGCGCGCCTGGAGTGTCAGCCTCCGGCCGACTAGAGAGTGTGTAAGCACGCGTGGCGCGCCATAATAGTCAGCCCCTGGCCGTTACAATGAGTAGTAAAAAAAAATTAAAGCAGCCGTTAAAGCTATCGACCTAATAAGTGCCTGAAACAAAAATGGTGCTATGGTCCAGCGTGTCCACATTTACGACAATTTGCTCGAGCACTCTGCCCCACTTATATAGTAACATTATTATATTTTTATTACTCGTTATTATAAAGGCTATAGTGACACAATCTCCGGTAATTTCAAGTGTCTACATATTACGGTTCTAGAGATATACCGATTGTTATGGGCGGGCAAAAAACGCCATAAAATTACGTTTCATGTCTGAGAGCACTGTTTAATATATTTTTTTTTTTAGGAATGTATGTTAAAGCAGCAATAGAAACACTACTTCTGTAATAACTTGAACATTCTAGCTATTGCTGATACGCAGACAGACGGATGGAGAGCGGAAGCTCAAGAACAGGGTTCCGTTTGATATCCTTTGGGAACTCGACTCTAAAAATTCCTTGACCCCAAATATGTATATTTAGACACTAAGTTTGTCATTCTACGTTAAATAGAACTCAGGATATTGATAAATTAACTAAAATTGAAAATGGCCGCCATAAAATTAAAGATGGCCGACGGAGGAGTAGGTTCCTATCAAAAACTTAAAGCTATGGACCTAACAAGTACCTGAAAAAAATTTGGTGCTTTTGTCCAGCGTGTCCACATTATCACCTGAAACTGCCCTACTATACACACCGCTGCGTTGTAATGTATGAATCCTCATACGACATGACACACCGGATGCGTCTGCGTGCACTAGATACATGTATCCGTCAATCTTTTTGGTAATTATGCAAATGTAAGATTTAATAAATTATGAATGTCATTAACGTAGCCATTATTTCGAATAGTATCATGTAAAATATAAAAAGTAGAAATAAAACAGTAAGGTGACTGATACTTTTTAAACTGTGAATATTGAGGGTATAAAAACACTGGCATGGTGGATGATGGGACCTTTCGCGGCAGTCGGATAGCCCCGTAGTGGCGCCTATCCACAGGCCAGCAAAGACCAGCCGATACAGCCTCCGGGCTTCGGCAAAACGAACCTGTTCAAAAAAAAAAAAGATGTTAGGACATTCAATGGGGAGGAGTGGTGGTGACAGCATTATAAGTTAAAGTGACGGAGATTGTGAAGTGACGGCTATTTGGAGGAATAATATACAGGGTGACAGATCAACTACCGTTCATATTTTTCCCAGGCATTAGGTATCAATAAAAGATACCATTTTTGAAAAAAAAACATAGGTAAAATGTTTACAATAAAATGTGTTGTCCTTATAAATAATTAGTAACGTGTGGATAATCGGGAGCTGAGTGACGCTCAGGGTTGCTGCGGGGAGCGGTGCGGGGGGAAGGGCGCACTTGCCTATTTAGTTTCGACCAAAAAAAAAAAAAATGCAATTAGTCGCACGCGCATCTCCGCATGACCGGCCGTGCACTTCCGTGTCACATCTTTCGTCAACACGCGCGATCGCGAACGCGAAATAACAACAATGTTTACGAACCGCGAGTAATAGTACATTATGTAACTAGGGCGGTGAATTCGTGAATGCCCCAGATCGCAGGTGTTTGTGGCCCGAACCGAAGGTGAGGGCCATAAATATGCGCTCTGGGGCTTTACGAATTACCGCCCGTGTTGAGTACAAAATTTTACGTCTTCACCTGGCCACAATGCGAGTTTTCCCGTACGCGCAGCGTGCAGTAAAACTCGCATTATGGCCAGGCGTGACGTAAATGTATGTTTTGAAATGGTGCGGGTATTTGTCAGTAGTCGCAGTGTATACGTGAAGCTCAGAGACTATACGAAGCAGACAGTCTACCTCGATTGCGGCCCTCTGCGCTACCAAATGCTGTTGTACCAAATCGTCAAACAATTCTAGGCGTCAACCAATGGCTCTTGGATTATGGGCAATTTAGAACACCTGCTCATGCCTATGGACAAGGCGGACCGAGAATGCCAATTCAATTGGAAGAAGATATCTTCGAGTTTTTTGAACTCAACCCCTGTGCGAGTACGCGAGATGCCGCACGAAGGTTCAATGTGACCCAATTCTCAGTTTGGAAATTATTAAATACTGCTGGACTGCACCCGTACCATTACCAAAAGGTACAAGCTTTAAACGATGCACACACCGTGCATCGCCGCACCTTCTGTGAGTGGCTGATCGCGCACCCTGGGGCAATTAATTTATGGACTGATGAGGCCCTGTTTACTCGTGTGGGGGTACAATCAACACAACGAACACTGGTGGTCACATCAAAATCCACATGTTATTAAAGAGTCACACCATCAAGTGCGATTTATTGCGAATGTCTGGGCTGGCGTAGTAGGCGATAAGGTACTAGGACCTTATTTTATTGAGGGACGTTTGACCGGCGAAGCCTATTTAAAAATGCTGCAGACAGTGATCACGGACATGATGGACGACGTGCCACTTGCGATAATTAACCATCGGGAGTTTTATTTCCAACAAGACGGCGCACCGCCTCACTACGCGAACATCGTTCGCCAATTTGAACGCTGAATACGGTGATCACTGGATCGGACGCGGAGGTCCTGTGCCATGGCCTGCTCGGTCACCAGACATTACACCATGTGATTTTTTTTATGGAGCGAAATAAAACGAAGGGTTTACGTAGAGGAGGCCCAGAGCCTCGAACAATTAAAAACCAGAATCAATCAAGCATTTGATGAAGTCAAAGCTAACGTTGAGGTGACAAATTAAAAAACAATGTTCAAAAACGTGCAAGACTCTGTTTAGAGCAACGCGGTTTGCATTTTGAACATTTGTTAAAGTACAATTAAAATAAATTAAATAAATTAAGTGTTAATTACATGTGTAGGTGCGTACTTTATTAGCTAATTGAGACTGTAGTAAGTGAATTTTAAGGTAATTGCTTACATGTGTGCAATAAGTTGATTCAGACTACTGTGGTAAGAACTTTTTGATTGAACTATTTATTGTACATAAGTTGATTCAAATTTTTAAATACGCCTAAATGCAAAAAAGTTTCACATCTAAGAGCTTTAAGAATTACAGTCTAATCGCAAAATTGCATTTTGACGGTCCTAAGCCCGTAAAAGTATGAAGGAAAATTTGCAACTAGTGTTTTTTTTTTGCTAGCTTTACATATAGTGCATTCATCCTTACTTGTCTTATTTGGTAAACATGATTCTAACCTCAAATTGCATCTTTTTAGGATAGAATAGCAATTTTGTGAGTATTAGATCATGCCGAGACGACTTTTCGGACATCACTTCACGATTTTTTGTCTGGCAACGCTTTTTTTAACGATAAAATAGCTGATATAGTCTAAAAAGATACATTTTGAGGTTAGAATGTTGTTTACCAAATAAGACAAGTAAGGATGAATGCACTGTAAGTAGTTGAAATTGGTTATTCGACGCGTAAATTTGTTTCGGCGAATCAACGGACTCAACGTAGGGGCGGGGCAAACGTCATCGCCGCCTCCCGCACAGTGTGCCATTGCGTTATCAACAAATGCATGATTTTTTAGGATATCTTTCAATTGCTTTCACTCAATATTTTAGTACTGAAAGGTACTGAAAGAAAAAACACGTATTTTTTATTTTTCGCTTAGGAACCCACTGTATAAATTTGAACGGTAGATGTTCTTGTTCTTTCACCAATTATTATCACGTAAGAAGGAGTTTTATTACACAAATAAGCGTCAAGAATTAACTGTGAAATTATGAATTCATAACAACAACAAATTAAAATACTTCATTAAATTATTTACGATTATTCGGGCACCAAACACAATCGTCACTACACGAGCAAAGAGCACTGATTCAGTGGCCGGCGGAGAACGCGAGCGAAGCCATATTGCCAGCCGTGCCGAAAGTACGATGTTGTAAGTTTCGGCGCGGCCGTAAGGTTCGGCTGTTGTGTTGGCCGAAACCGAACCTCTGTCCGAAACATGATTTTTGGGCCGAAACTGGCCGAAACCGAAACTTTGGTCGAACACTAGTTGTTTCATTTATTCATGTTATATTCGCCACGCACCAACGTCTTTGCTTCAAAAGCTTCGTACCTCGTAGTTCTTGGTGATATGGTTCCGACAAGTCAGTATACCCGCCTTTCTCGGCGTTTAAGTTTACGTTACGTATTAATATTGATCCTTATTTTTTTGTCCATGTTTATATTTACTTGTGCCATTAAACCATAAATGCTTGCGGTCTTCGAAGTAGCTTGTAGGCAAAATACTAAAGGCTACTTGGAGTTGTAATTATATTGGAAGTGCTCTTCACTTTATAACTGTTCACCACCGCACAACAGCAATATAATAATGCTGAAATGGAAATGTTGGCTTTATCAATAGTTTCAGTACCGATTACGTGTCAACACCAGCTTAAGGGCGAGTATCCAGCAGAGCTGTGCTGTTTGAGGTAGAGGAACGGTGTGCGTTAACAAACTCCACGTTATTGATAGGAAGAGGTAAGATGTTGATAGGAAGAGATAAGATGAAGAAGGCTAGCGATACTATTAGTAAATATTTTCCTCGCACAACGCTCCGCGACCTGGCATAGCTTTGGTCGATGCTGACCCTAAACGTGGCAGAACAGATGAGCATGAAGCACGCTGAAAGATGCAATTTGTCATACCTGTTGGTATAGTTAGGATGAAAAGAATGTATGGGCGTCTCATTCCAACGATAGCAAGTTGTAGTGACAAATTACTTGCCTCCATACAACGCATTTAAATTAAAATTATTAATTATATATGAGCAATTTGAACCGACTGATAAATAATTTGCTTAACAGTACTTTTTGTCCTATATTAATGACTGAATATCAATTACACTATATGTATTAGTACATTACTACAGAGGCCTGGAGGTAAGGGGTGGCCGGCCGAGTACACTAGACAGCATAAGTGCATGGTCAACTGACAAACTGTTTCCTTTGACGCGCTCGCTAACGCCATCTATGTGCACGACGTGTAATATCATTATAGATGTAAATGTAAACCTCAGAGGATCAGCAAGGTTTCACTAGATGGCGTTGTTAACAAAAATGGAAACAAAAAGTAATTATTCGTCTTGGATATAATTATATTTTCTTGGGTTATTATTTTTCCTATATTATATTGTCAAGTAATCTTGCCAACGCATTATCGATCGATAATGGCGGTATTATGACGCAATTTGGAATGTGTATTCTATTTATGTGCTACCTTTGTGCATTTATTTTTCTTGCGATGTTTCCGATTCACTACCAGTGAATATCCAAACAATTCCAAAAACACATCTTTCCCAACATATTTTTGGTTGGGTGCGGGATTTGAACCCACGACTCTCAAGCTAGGTGTCGACCTAGTTACTTGCCTTGTTAGACACTCGACCATCGGTTCAATTGACTGCCTAGTCGAAATTTATCATAAGTTTAATTTGCTGCTCAGATATTAATCCATTACTACTACGATTAATATAATAATCGATGAGGGTAGACGAATGAATCAAAACTACCATACTTATTCGTTTTTATCACAAAGATGTTACGTGTTCGTTCGTAGGACTACTCAGCTTTGTTATTCATATTTTTTTCTGGATAACATGAATATTAAAACTAGTTTTCGACGTAATATTGATCTAGTTAAAAGGTCGCAAATATTTGCGATATGTAACGAAGCTACAAGCTACAGAAACTGATCTAAACGTAAGTAGTTATTTTACACGTTTGTGATATAATTATTTAGTAAAACAACTACTGAACTATCATACATTTTTCTAAAGATTTATTTTCAAATAATATCGTTACAGCTAAAAGAAGGTTGAGCAAAAGGAAACGTCTCTGCTACACCGACAAAGAACGGCCACCAGCCATTGACAATGGACTATAAAGAAAATGATTTTGAATCGACAAGTCATTACGTCGATTTATTGCACAAGTGTGGAGTTCGTCGTGTCTCCATAACGAGAAGGGTTTATAATTATCATGGGCATGCTGTTAAACCCATACTTACAGAGAAGCACATAAAACAGCAAATTGTCGCAATTTGGACACTGGACAACTGGATTTTTGTCATGTTTAGTGATGAGAAGTGAGAAGTGTTTAAATCTATTCATAAGGACGTATAAGTTCACGTTCAGTGATCACGTAGTGCCTAACGCGGAATCTGGTGGTATATCTAACTGTGAACATGTAGGGTTTGAAGAAAGACAGACCGGGTTATATATAAACAAATGACGAAAGTAAAATATGAGTAGAATATTGTTTTCATCGTGCTTTTTTATCCCTGTAGACACTATTAGTAATAGATGTGTTACGTTAAGGAAAATTATCATAATAGAATATAATCATTTTGTTAATTAACCAGATCGAGTGAGATAGATAACCGTAGAAGTCTACCATTATAATCTATGAAATACTAGTATCAATAACAAAAGCCTTAGTGAACTGTAAGATTGTTTCGTATTTTTTTATTATTTTAAATGGCGGGTTTAATTACTTATTTCAAATCTCACTTAAATAGAAAAAGCCAATAAACACCAGAATGCGTTCGCCTGATATATATGTTATCATAAATTCATAACCCGGTCTGAAATTATTAATAAAATTGACAATAGGTATTATTTTTATTGAGGTAAAGCTTCAATCTTTTTCCGATTTTCGGAAATGAAACTTAAGCTATAACCTCGATAACATGTAAAAAAGTGGCTAATTCACTAATACTACTACTGAATAAATATAATTTTAAAATGAAAAGTTCTTTGAATTATTTAATTGTATTTAATTACTGTTATTTATATTAAAATATCTCCTTTTGGCTGTGCAAAATAGTGTAAAAAACAAAAATCATAAAAACACTAAAAAGGCAGTCAGCACCGTGTCATTTGCACTTAATAGGCTAATCCACAAGCCCATCCAATCTTGTTGTTGACACTGGTCGGTTGTTTATCACGGGTAAACATATTTCAACTGTGAAATATATACCTTTGATAAACGAGTAGGTAGGATGACAGTTGTCACACTCAAATACGGTTACAATAGATTAAACCTTGCTAAACTTGTCAATAATTGTACTCGCATCGCAAGAATTTTTTTTGGTGATTACAGGAGTCAATTATTATCAGTGAATTAAGTTATATTCGTCTATATATCAATATTTTTGGCCAGCAGCGCCATCTAGTTTATTTTGTGCGCAACGCATGCAACCATATCAGCTGTAGATGTCAAACGGTGCAAGCGAAACTAGACCGTAAGGTGTCCATGCATTAATGCAGCCGATAGTACATATAGAAGTACGTATAGTTATGAGGCCAGCTATCCCTTTTTACGCCGAGGTATGTATAGTGGGCTAGGTATGCAAGGCCTTCGACTGCGTTTGTCATCAAACATTGATCAGGAAACTCGACTACTATGGAGTCAGAGGATCAGCACTGAATTTACTTAAGTCGTACTTACATGGTAGAATATAAAGGGTAGAAGTAAATGGACAGCGATGACCCCGGTGGGGTCATTAGTCTCGATTGGTGTACCGCAGGGATCAATATTGGGGCCTTTCCTGTTTCTTATCTACATAAATGACTTGCCATGTCTCGTAAAGACCCACCATGGAACCATGGTATACTATTGTTTGCTTATTTTCAAACTTATAAGACAGCAAAAAGCTTGCAATGATGTAAACAATGCTATTTCTAAAGTAGTAAATTGGTTTAATGTTAATAGTTTATTGTTATATGAGAAAAAGACTTTAATGTTTTAAATTTGTCACGAATCACGATGAACACGAGCAAGGGAGTGTCGTTGTGAAAGATGAGGAATTGGAACTAGTTGAAAGTACATTTTTTTTCGAAGTTGGTCCCACATAAATTTTAAATAAAAATTTCAACCCTAAGGGTAGGAAAACAAACAGGGTATGATTGATTGTTCACTTACTATACAGACCACATATTATGCAGAAAGTAATCAAAAATATTGCATGTAACTAGTAATTAAGTTAGTAATTAACTAAAGTAAGCCACAGAAAATTAAAAAAATAAAACTAAAAAAAACCGCCGAAAAAAACTGAAAAGCATAAAATCATTTGCGAGTATAACTGATCTTTCCCGCTTCACGGCTAAATACGATCCAGTGGCAAGTGGCTGAACAATTCCCATGTGATGACTGTATAAAGACAAGAAAATTACTTACCGCCCACAGCAATCAAAGGAAGTGTCGCGACTAGGTGATATCTCAAAGATAATATGAGTACAATAGTGAATATTTTGCATGCGATTACTTCAAGCAGCAGAATAACAAGGTACATATAACTCGCCCAGATTTCATGCTGCAAAAAACATCATATAAATGTTATCCTGACTATATTTATTTTTATTGGTACACGAAAAGTCTTTTACTTCATTTACTCTACTATTATAAACACATTTTGTAATTTATTTGAAACTACATACGGGGGGGGGGGGGGGGTCATCGCCCATCAGCGACCACAACGCACATTCACTTTCCCTGCCACGAAACGATGACCAAAACAGAAACAACTTTCATTCAAAAAAGACAGATCAATAATTATTTGCATTTTATATTACTTAAGTACAATATATTATTACATTGATGACAAGATTGACGATAAATTTGATAAATTATTTAATGTTTTAAGGGAATTATATTAAAATTCATTTACCGACGAAAAATATATTAGTTAAAAATAAGACACCAGTACCATGGGTAACTGACGACCTCTCAAAGCGAATAAATGATTATAATGATTTAATTGTAATGAAACGTCAATATTCGGAACTTAATACTCTCGATCAATGTGATCATTAGTCATCACGCAGATCGCATTAAATCGGAATCATTGACTGCCCGCCGAGAGTAGAATGCAATCCGTCAATAGTAAAAATCCATCTGAATAGATGTGGCGCCTAGTCAATGACGAAGTATCCAAAATACCGCTGATGCATACCATCTCACTAAAGGATGAAAGTGGAAAGGTCTTACCCCCTCCCAAAGTAGGTACCGGAACACTTAAACCAACACTTTCTCACAGTAGCTTCAACATACACATTAAACCAACAAATCGGACTTTGTACAGTAGGCACCTCACACATTGCTTACACAACACTGACATACCTCAACATGTTCACATGCGGGACTCGATGTAAATGCTAAAGATTTATTTCTACTTCAGAAGAGATGTATCAGACTACTCACTAATATTAGAAATAATAAAAAGAGCTGCAGACCATAGTTTTCTAAACTAAAGATACTTAGTTACCCTAATATCTCTGTATCTAGAAACATGTAATCTAATATACCCCAAACCAGAACACGTAAACCCACATACACAACCTACGTCAGCACAATAAAATAGTTCAAGCAATTCCCGCCAATCTATCAATGTTTAACAAAGGCCATTACGCTACGTCTATAATAGTACATTACGTAACAGGGGCGGTGAATTCGTGAATGCCCCAGATCGCAGGTGTTTGTGGCCCGAACCGAAGGCCATAAATATGCGCTCTGGGGCTTTACGAATTACACGTGCGAATAGGTAATTCGCAACTCGTGTCGATTTAAAACACTCCTTTCGGTCGTGTTTTAATTTATCACCACTCGGTGCGAATTTCCTATTTTCGGCACTTGTGTCGTAAATAACTATTACTTTATTTTTTACGCTTAGGTTTCGTTTAAACATGTTGCTACACCCTAGTACGGTCAATGTTCGTACTGGTTAGATTTTAAGACCACCTTGTAAATACCATGGTGGCAACGAATAAATGAATGTATGATATGGTCAGTGTACGAATGCTCCCAGTGTACGAATAGAAGTTTCACCTACACAGCAGGATGTGCATGTTGCAAAACAAGCAGCAGAGCAAACCACAACAATTTCGAACTTGCTCCTTTTGTGACCGATACATTTTGCGACTAGCACATTTTACGACTACCACATATTGTGACTACTTAGTACATTTTGCGACGTGCATATTTCTCAACTTTGCGCATAAATTTCGGGACTTACACATCATGGGTCTTGCACATTTTGCGACTTGCCCATTTTACGACTACTTAGCACATTTTGCGGTCTTCACATTTAAAGACTTGCACCTCTTGCGACCTGCACATTTTAAGACCTGCACATCCTACAGTCCTACTATGTATCTATCTAACTATTGGTTTCGATCGTTGACAGTATCCTATCCTACTAATATTATAAATGTGAAAGTTTGAAGATTTCGATGTTTAGATGTTGAGATGTTTGGAGGTTTGTTAGGTACTCAATCACGCTTAAACGGCTCGACCAATATGGATGAAATTTTGCACGAAGATAGTTTACAGCCTGCATTAAAAATAAGGATAGTTTTTATCCTGGGTCCACACAGACGAAGTTTTCTGTCAAAAAATCTTGTACAATAATTTTTTGCTTTTTTCGTATTCATCAGATCACCTCGGTGCTGGTCTGTTGCGTTGTCAGGAAATCTTCTTTTACTGTGCCAAATTTTAGCTCAACCGGATAGCAGCAAGTAGCTGAAAAATGGTTTGCAAATTTCGAAGGACGCATGCAACGTTTTCTTTCTACAAGCGTTCCATTTACATGAGTTGCACGCACACATGCGCGGCACGCGAAGTGATATACCGCCAACCACCCCTACTTGCACTTGAGTATATTGTAACGCGACGCGTGTCTGTGTGAGTGTGTCGCATCTGACGTTTATACGGATTTAATTTTTCCGCTTTTAGCTATTATATTCATCTACTATGTCGCGGGACACGCGGGATCTCGAAAGGGATGAGTGGCGTTATTAATTGTTGATTACAGACTGAGAATGATATTGAAGATAAGATAATGTACTTAATATTAAAGCAATAAAAAAACTGGAAAATACCTTAACGATAACTGCATACACCAGATAGACAATGCTGGTTATTGTAATAATTATACATGATACGTAGATTGTAGGATTGAGCCAAGACGACGTATCTGCAATAATTTAATTCTACATAATGCACCAGTCATCTTTGTTCCTGACAATAACGATCTAGGTGCCTACACCACCGGCTATTGATGCCAGTGCGCTTTATCTTAGGCAGTGTCGTAGCTTACCATCAGATGAGAGGTCACTGTTCAGTTTTTTTTTAATATAAAATAAAGTGTACTTATGCTCCGTACCAGGAGCCGTGGCTATAGGGATCACTGTGGCGACTTTCATCTCGACGTCGTAATTCGTGAAAGGGAAATTGATCCTCCGTTCGTTGAGTGGGTCTCGAACCTGGATCAAAGGCTTGGTACTTATGTCTTCTAACGTACGATTCCCACCGAATGAACCGGGACGGGTCACGTGGCTCCGCCTCGCAACGGATCCGCGTAGACAAAACCAAACGGCGCTGGTCAGGTGCGACGGCAGCCGACCGCAGCCGTCCACGTCCGCGAGGAGCGCCGACCGGCCGTATATCCATTCAAATATAAAATGTAACGTCTGTATTAGAGGTTCAAATTCCTTTGGGAACTTGAAAAACGCGATCAGGCGCGCTCCGGCCCGGCCCGTTCACTGAGAATCGCACGTAACCACTGAAAGCTTTTACCCATCTAGTGACCGACCCGACCTCCATCGAGGTTAGCTCATTGCTCGGTGAAGATCTATGGGCGTCGCGTCGCTGGTCTATGAACGCTTCAAAGATCAACAATCTATGGAGAGGTTCCTATATACCTTGGCGACCGTACTGTCTTTTCCAAGATCTCACGGTTCTAAATATTGATTTGCCATACGATAAATAATAAATACTTAACTTTGCGGAAAACCTGATACTTGGAAGATAATACTTTGACAGGTGGGCTTTGGAGAGGCAATGGTATCTTGATGTCGCAATTTCAATTAGTAATGCACATTGTTAATGTGATTGCTAAACTGGCTGTTGCCAAAACTCCTGGTATTATATAAAATAAGTTTATATATTAACTAGACAAATTCAGAATTTGTGTTAAATTATACATTTAACCCATTCGCCGCCACTGACTTGAGCTCAAGTTCGCCACTGTTGCCACCCACCTGCCACCTCGCATTTGTTGCTGTGGCAACATAGTAAAACAAAATTGACGTATTGACGTAATTGACGTTGATTGATCGGTATAGCAAATACCGATGGTATTGCGAGACCGCCAAGAGCCCCAATGATATTCCCGGCTGCTATTAATATACAGCCCGTTTTAAGAGACAGGAGCCAACAGCAACTATTCACCTTACAATAATTATCCATAATCCCTAAAACACAAAACTGTTTTTAGATTTCTGTAGGCTTCGTTACTAGAGAACGAACCTCTCTTCCTGCGACCTCGACCGCGTTTACTCGTTAATCAGTAATCACCTTTACCCTTTAGCGGGCACAAAGGCATATGGTGTTTCATAGAATTGAACCATGTCACAAAGAAATAAAGTTAATTTATAGTGGGAATACAGTTAATTAATAGGCAGAGGGGCTGCCTTATAAAGGGGGGATGAATACCACGCCTTAACAAATTCTAATAGTAAATATGCTATTAGACTTTCCGCAGGCGCAGCATCAATTATCATCCTCTCACCGAAACTTCCACTCCCATTTTTGCCTCTTTAAGGGATTATTACCGGGAGAAAAACAATCCTTTGTCCTTTCCAGAGTATCAAACTATTTATATACCAGACAAACAGAGATACCTCCGCATCTTTACATGTAAACATTATAAAGAGGACTAAGTCTGAGAGATCGTAGCTTTGTAAAATATAAGATTTTATGTAATGGGTAAAATCTGGAACCGGTTATCCGATTTCTAAGAAATGGCCCAGATCGCAGGTGTTTGTGGCCCGAACCGAAGGTGAGGGCCATAAATATGCGCTCTGGGGCTTTACGAATTACCACCCGTGTTAATTACACAATTTTACGTCTTCATTGCCAGGGTGCGTGCGCCTTATGGCCAGATATGTGACGTAAAGAAATAAACTTCATGACAGTAGGTATGTATGTACGAGCCGGAACGTTTGCATATTCACCCGAATGCTAGGGTGTTGTCCCGCTGCACGCGTCGGCCGTCCGTAAACAAAGCTGGGGCTGGCATATTTATGCTACGCATATTTACTACGCATATTTATGGCCCTCACCTTCGGTTCGGGCCATAAATATGCGCTCTGGGGCTTTACGAATTACCACCCGTGTTAATTACACAATTTTACGTCTTCATTGCCAGGGTGCGTGCGCCTTATGGCCAGATATGTGACGTAAAGAAATAAACTTCATGACAGTAGGTATGTATGTACGAGCCGGAACGTTTGCATATTCACCCGAATGCTAGGGTGTTGTCCCGCTGCACGCGTCGGCCGTCCGTAAACAAAGCTGGGGCTGCACATCCATTAGAAATGTGCTGTTTTTTTCTTCATAATATTGCATTAATCAAAGCTAAAACACTTTTTCGAAAAATGCACAAAAACACTTTGCACATAATCTGGTGGATACGCAGATTAATGTCATTATATAAATTAGAAGGGACACCTAGATTGAAATATTCTTATGTAAGTATTCAAAAACAAGCGTTTTCTGGGCACGTAAAAAAAATTAAGTAGATACAATTTATGTTTTGAATTTACCGTGTTAGATCCTTCTAGGCTATCAAATATCTTCTCTTTATTTCGCTTCGGATGCGTCTTCTAAATCTAGAGAGAAAGAAAGATTCATTTGTTTACTAACACACAGGACACAAATATTAAACAATAAAATAAACAAAAAAACAGATAAAAAATGAAACAAGTGTCTCTGCGGCAGTGAACCGGACACTGGCTCATCATTACGAGTAGGTATGCTGAGGTGTCAGACACCTGCAGCGCTTATTTTCAGCCAGCACCGTCGGTGACTCACGGAAACGTCATAAAAATGGAATATATAAACCATCTAAATTATTGGAACAGCCGAATGAGAAATAAACATGAATACAAAGTGAGATAATACCTACACTACCTAGATGCAGCTTCATATAATATTTACAGAACACATTAAAAGCTAAAACTAGATAAAAAATAAGCATTTGCCATATTTATTAGAGATGCAACGGGTAGTTGTTTGGCCGGATACGGGATACCGGATATTCGGCCCGATCACCGGCCGAATATCCGGTATCCGGCCGCCGAATATTAGGCCGGCCAAACGATACCTACATTTTAGTTTGGCGGCGGGCGCATCTTGCAGGTTTCAACCTGTTACGTATTGTAGGTTCGCGCGGACCGTTTTCTAGCCGAGTTTTATTAGGTCAGTGTACGGAACTATTACGTATGCAGTACACGTGCGCCCGCGCCTATTTTGCTGAATAGATAAGTTTTATTTTCCTTTGTTGTTTTTTCAAAGTTAAATACCAAACAGAATCACTATTCGGTATCCGGCCGGATAATGCGCAACTACCCGGTATTCGGTAGGATAGTAAAATAATGGCCGGATAGGCCGGATACCGGATAGCAACCGGATATCCGTTGCATCTCTAATATTTATTGCTGCCACAGTGCTGGGGATTAGGACTTTCATTCCTGGAGCGTCAACAAAAAGCTTTTAAGCATACGCTTAAAGGTGTATCTGCTAAGCACCCCTTGGATAGGAGGGAGATATCATTCCAGCACTTAGAAGCCGTAAACTTGAAACTACCTCTGAAAGCAGCATGGCCATTGCCTTGAACCTGCGCGCACTTTTGGACCATACCCAGTGTATGAAAAAGCTAGTTGAGGGTTTCGAGTCTTACCACCCCGAACAGCAGACCGGCCAGGTGTAAGCACCGGCGTGCAGGCATGTTAAGCAAGTTAGCGGCGTGCAAGTATGGAGTGATGTGGGACCGGGGAGGGACTCTGAAAAACGAGCACATGCGTTCTGCACTCGTTGTATGAGCCTCTTGGAACGACCAGTAATGCACCCAGCATACACGACATCACAGTAGTTTAACCTAGATAATACAAGTGATTCAAATAGGTCAACACGCAAATCGACACTAAGGTAATCTCGTATATTATATAGAACTTTCAGGCGATAGAAGCAGTTACTCACAACAAAATCTCTCAAATATAGTGTGCAATAATATTATGCATATCAAAATAAATATTTTTTTATCTGTAAAACGACGTTCAAATGAAGTTTTATGACAAAAGTCACTTTTGTTTTACTATATATAGAAAACTACTCTGTGGTTTTAAACCACTTTTGAACCTTTTGAACGTGGATTGTGCTGCTTAGGTCCACAGCACACGTCAGTCAGCATGTGCATTAGGCGAGTATCGAATTTTGTTCCTGTTCTATCTCATTTCACTCTGCTCGAAATGTTCGCATAAATGTTTTTTTTTAATGTTAATGTATTTTTCATTTATGTTTTGTGATTCCAGAACAATCCAAATGCTGGTATGCGATATGGAGTCTCTCTATATGGCACTGCATAATACGCTATAAAAATTATACATTAAACAGCAGGATGCAGAAAAAAAAATGTGGAGCACGATCCACCATGTTCCATGGATCATTCAAAAGTCCTTCGTTTTGTGCATGGTGAGATTCAACGCCTGTTGTCAAAAAATAACATTGCCACTATTATTTAATAATCATCCATTATTTAATAATAACAATATAAAATATTTTTTTTATATATTATATTTATTTTGTTTTAAATGCACCTTCAAAAACCTTTTAATGTAAAGCCTGACAAGTTCCTATTTAGCCCTCGCTATGTTGCGGATTTTCAGTGGAATTAATTTATTTTAAAGGCAATGTTTTTTTTTGACAACAGGCGTTGAATCTCACCATGTAAGACAGGACTTTGACGACCGGTTAGCCTAGTGGGTAGTGACGCTGCCTACGAAGCTGAAGGTCCTGGGTTCGAATCCCGGTAAGGACAAATATTTGTGTGATGAGCATGAATATTTGTTTCTGAGTCTTGGATGTTTTCTATGTATTTAAGTATTTATATCTATTGAATATATCATCGTCTAGTACCCGTAACACAAGCCTTATTGAGCTTACTATGGGGCTAGTTCGATTTGTGTAAGATTGTCCCCTAATATTTATTTATTATTTATTTATTAATGTATAATTTTGATAGCGTATTATGCAGTGCCATATAGAGAGACTCCATATCGCATACCAGCATTTGGATTGCTCTGGAATCACAAAAAATAAATGAAAAATACATTAACATTTAAAAAAACATTTATGCGAACATTTCGAGCAGAGTGAAATGAGATAGAACAGGAACAAAATTCGATATAAAAAGAGGTGTGAGACATGGCGACCCGATCTCACCTAAATTATTTATAGCCGTCTTACAGCACATTATGTAAAACTTACCCTGAGAAAAGCAAGGGATATATATCGAAGATAAATTCTTAAGTCATCTAGGGTTTGCCGATGACATTATACTTTTCGCTAAAAACGGGCAAGAATTAAATAAAATGATAAACGAGTTGCATCAAGCCAGTATATTGCCAGCCAGCCCCTGCAGTCAACGATTGAAATAAATATTATTGAACCATCTAAAACTCCAAATCCCGCTTTTAATTATGCTTGCAGTAGGTACCAATGCTGTACGTATATAAATACTCGACAAAAAATATCAAAACATTTATTCGTGTCAGCAATTAATTATTAGAAACACACATATGACAAAAAACACGACCCAGGCCGTGTCACGAAACGGACCCTGCCCGCCATGTGTTTCTCAGATGTTTTATAGGCATTTCAGTGCCATTCTGTTTATTTAAGGCGCCGTAGGTTCATGGTCTTCTCTCCCTCTCACTGAGCATAACCGTGAGCGAGAAGAAAGTGCGTGCTCGGAAGCGCGGAAATCATGTTTTTTAATTTTAATGTTTTGGCTGTTTAAATAAATAAAAAAGTTAACACTGATTTCTCTCAAACATGATATTGCCGATTTTAAGAAACCATTTTAATGTGTTTAGCTTTCGTGCATAATTTGTAAGGAATATTTTAAGTGTATTTTAGACCCTTTTAGACCCATGTTCGTGTTTTTTTTCTATAGAGCGAAAATTGCTTAATCATGTTTCTAAACACTGATTTCCCTGCAGAAAAGTCTCAAGATTACTATTCGTATTTTTTATAAACCAAATTATTATAAACAGACGCATTATATTGTTTCAAAAACTCTGTTCGCTTAACTTCGCCGAACCTACGGCGCCTTAAGCTAGACACTTCGTAAAAATACGACAACCTATTAATCTATCAACTAAACTATTTTATATTTTATGCCAAAGAGAATGCAGCAATGTAAAATACTTAAGTTACTAAGTACGTAAGACTCGACACTTTGGAGTTTAACAATAACATTAACAGTGTTTTTAAGCACCACGGAATATGCACGTACTAAGTTTCTTAAATAATAATAAAATAAAATAACTAAAGCTAGAATGATTCCGTTACAAACTACAACCTACATATGGTTAATTTAGGTTCACACTTAACCAAAAGAGGGGAAAATCACAAATACAATATTATTGCACTTCATAAAAGCGGATTATCTTAATTGCCCTGGCCAAATGCAGTCATCCAAGACGTCGTGAGACTGATATGGAAGTATTTGTATTATAATTTAGCACAGACACCTCGTAAAATTGACGCGGCCAGAGATCTGTGAGTACCATTGTAGAATGCGCGACCAATAAGCGCTAGCTCCCGTTCTTACCATATATGGAGCGCGGTCGCCGCTTAAATTGGTAGCTAGGCGCAGCAGTTATTCCGTTCTTACCATATATGGAGCGCGGTCGCCGCTTAAATTGGTAGCTAGGCGCAGCAGTTATTCCGTTCTTACCATAATATAAAATAAAGTGTACTTATGCTCCGTACCAGGAGCCGTGGCTATAGGGATCACTGTGGCGACTTTCATCTCGACGTCGTAATTCGTGAAAGGGAAATTGATCCTCCGTTCGTTGAGTGGGTCTCGAACCTGGATCAAAGGCTTGGTACTTATGTCTTCTAACGTACGATTCCCACCGAATGAACCGGGACGGGTCACGTGGCTCCGCCTCGCAACGGATCCGCGTGCGGTAGACAAAACCAAACGGCGCTGGTCAGGTGCGACGGCAGCCGACCGCAGCCGTCCACGTCCGCGAGGAGCGCCGACCGGCCGTATATCCATTCAAATATAAAATGTAACGTCTGTATTAGAGGTTCAAATTCCTTTGGGAACTTGAAAAACGCGATCAGGCGCGCTCCGGCCCGGCCCGTTCACTGAGAATCGCACGTAACCACTGAAAGCTTTTACCCATCTAGTGACCGACCCGACCTCCATCGAGGTTAGCTCATTGCTCGGTGAAGATCTATGGGCGTCGCGTCGCTGGTCTATGAACGCTTCAAAGATCAACAATCTATGGAGAGGTTCCTATATACCTTGGCGACCGTACTGTCTTTTCCAAGATCTCACGGTTCTAAATATTGATTTGCCATACGATAAATAATAAATACTTAACTTTGCGGAAAACCTGATACTTGGAAGATAATACTTTGACAGGTGGGCTTTGGAGAGGCAATGGTATCTTGATGTCGCAATTTCAATTAGTAATGCACATTGTTAATGTGATTGCTAAACTGGCTGTTGCCAAAACTCCTGGTATTATATAAAATAAGTTTATATATTAACTAGACAAATTCAGAATTTGTGTTAAATTATACATTTAACCCATTCGCCGCCACTGACTTGAGCTCAAGTTCGCCACTGTTGCCACCCACCTGCCACCTCGCATTTGTTGCTGTGGCAACATAGTAAAACAAAATTGACGTATTGACGTAATTGACGTTGATTGATCGGTATAGCAAATACCGATGGTATTGCGAGACCGCCAAGAGCCCCAATGATATTCCCGGCTGCTATTAATATACAGCCCGTTTTAAGAGACAGGAGCCAACAGCAACTATTCACCTTACAATAATTATCCATAATCCCTAAAACACAAAACTGTTTTTAGATTTCTGTAGGCTTCGTTACTAGAGAACGAACCTCTCTTCCTGCGACCTCGACCGCGTTTACTCGTTAATCAGTAATCACCTTTACCCTTTAGCGGGCACAAAGGCATATGGTGTTTCATAGAATTGAACCATGTCACAAAGAAATAAAGTTAATTTATAGTGGGAATACAGTTAATTAATAGGCAGAGGGGCTGCCTTATAAAGGGGGGATGAATACCACGCCTTAACAAATTCTAATAGTAAATATGCTATTAGACTTTCCGCAGGCGCAGCATCAATTATCATCCTCTCACCGAAACTTCCACTCCCATTTTTGCCTCTTTAAGGGATTATTACCGGGAGAAAAACAATCCTTTGTCCTTTCCAGAGTATCAAACTATTTATATACCAGACAAACAGAGATACCTCCGCATCTTTACATGTAAACATTATAAAGAGGACTAAGTCTGAGAGATCGTAGCTTTGTAAAATATAAGATTTTATGTAATGGGTAAAATCTGGAACCGGTTATCCGATTTCTAAGAAATGGCCCAGATCGCAGGTGTTTGTGGCCCGAACCGAAGGTGAGGGCCATAAATATGTGCTCTGGGGCTTTACGAATTACCACCCGTGTTAATTACACAATTTTACGTCTTCATTGCCAGGGTGCGTGCGCCTTATGGCCAGATATGTGACGTAAAGAAATAAACTTCATGACAGTAGGTATGTATGTACGAGCCGGAACGTTTGCATATTCACCCGAATGCTAGGGTGTTGTCCCGCTGCACGCGTCGGCCGTCCGTAAACAAAGCTGGGGCTGCACATCCATTAGAAATGTGCTGTTTTTTTCTTCATAATATTGCATTAATCAAAGCTAAAACACTTTTTCGAAAAATGCACAAAAACACTTTGCACATAATCTGGTGGATACGCAGATTAATGTCATTATATAAATTAGAAGGGACACCTAGATTGAAATATTCTTATGTAAGTATTCAAAAACAAGCGTTTTCTGGGCACGTAAAAAAAATTAAGTAGATACAATTTATGTTTTGAATTTACCGTGTTAGATCCTTCTAGGCTATCAAATATCTTCTCTTTATTTCGCTTCGGATGCGTCTTCTAAATCTAGAGAGAAAGAAAGATTCATTTGTTTACTAACACACAGGACACAAATATTAAACAATAAAATAAACAAAAAAACAGATAAAAAATGAAACAAGTGTCTCTGCGGCAGTGAACCGGACACTGGCTCATCATTACGAGTAGGTATGCTGAGGTGTCAGACACCTGCAGCGCTTATTTTCAGCCAGCACCGTCGGTGACTCACGGAAACGTCATAAAAATGGAATATATAAACCACCTAAATTATTGGAACAGCCGAATGAGAAATAAACATGAATACAAAGTGAGATAATACCTACACTACCTAGATGCAGCTTCATATAATATTTACAGAACACATTAAAAGCTAAAACTAGATAAAAAATAAGAATTTGCCATATTTATTAGAGATGCAACGGGTAGTTGTTTGGCCGGATACGGGATACCGGATATTCGGCCCGATCACCGGCCGAATATCCGGTATCCGGCCGCCGAATATTAGGCCGGCCAAACGATACCTACATTTTAGTTTGGCGGCGGGCGCATCTTGCAGGTTTCAACCTGTTACGTATTGTAGGTTCGCGCGGACCGTTTTCTAGCCGAGTTTTATTAGGTCAGTGTACGGAACTATTACGTATGCAGTACACGTGCGCCCGCGCCTATTTTGCTGAATAGATAAGTTTTATTTTCCTTTGTTGTTTTTTCAAAGTTAAATACCAAACAGAATCACTATTCGGTATCCGGCCGGATAATGCGCAACTACCCGGTATTCGGTAGGATAGTAAAATAATGGCCGGATAGGCCGGATACCGGATAGCAACCGGATATCCGTTGCATCTCTAATATTTATTGCTGCCACAGTGCTGGGGATTAGGACTTTCATTCCTGGAGCGTCAACAAAAAGCTTTTAAGCATACGCTTAAAGGTGTATCTGCTAAGCACCCCTTGGATAGGAGGGAGATATCATTCCAGCACTTAGAAGCCGTAAACTTGAAACTACCTCTGAAAGCAGCATGGCCATTGCCTTGAACCTGCGCGCACTTTTGGACCATACCCAGTGTATGAAAAAGCTAGTTGAGGGTTTCGAGTCTTACCACCCCGAACAGCAGACCGGCCAGGTGTAAGCACCGGCGTGCAGGCATGTTAAGCAAGTTAGCGGCGTGCAAGTATGGAGTGATGTGGGACCGGGGAGGGACTCTGAAAAACGAGCACATGCGTTCTGCACTCGTTGTATGAGCCTCTTGGAACGACCAGTAATGCACCCAGCATACACGACATCACAATAGTTTAACCTAGATAATACAAGTGATTCAAATAGGTCAACACGCAAATCGACACTAAGGTAATCTCGTATATTATATAGAACTTTCAGGCGATAGAAGCAGTTACTCACAACAAAATCTCTCAAATATAGTGTGCAATAATATTATGCATATCAAAATAAATATTTTTTTATCTGTAAAACGACGTTCAAATGAAGTTTTATGACAAAAGTCACTTTTGTTTTACTATATATAGAAAACTACTCTGTGGTTTTAAACCACTTTTGAACCTTTTGAACGTGGATTGTGCTGCTTAGGTCCACAGCACACGTCAGTCAGCATGTGCATTAGGCGAGTATCGAATTTTGTTCCTGTTCTATCTCATTTCACTCTGCTCGAAATGTTCGCATAAATGTTTTTTTTTAATGTTAATGTATTTTTCATTTATGTTTTGTGATTCCAGAACAATCCAAATGCTGGTATGCGATATGGAGTCTCTCTATATGGCACTGCATAATACGCTATCAAAATTATACATTAAACAGCAGGATGCAGAAAAAAAAATGTGGAGCACGATCCACCATGTTCCATGGATCATTCAAAAGTCCTTCGTTTTGTGCATGGTGAGATTCAACGCCTGTTGTCAAAAAATAACATTGCCACTATTATTTAATAATCATCCATTATTAAATAATAACAATATAAAATATTTTTTTTATATATTATATTTATTTTGTTTTAAATGCACCTTCAAAAACCTTTTAATGTAAAGCCTGACAAGTTCCTATTTAGCCCTCGCTATGTTGCGGATTTTCAGTGGAATTAATTTATTTTAAAGGCAATGTTTTTTTTTGACAACAGGCGTTGAATCTCACCATGTAAGACAGGACTTTGACGACCGGTTAGCCTAGTGGGTAGTGACGCTGCCTACGAAGCTGAAGGTCCTGGGTTCGAATCCCGGTAAGGACAAATATTTGTGTGATGAGCATGAATATTTGTTTCTGAGTCTTGGATGTTTTCTATGTATTTAAGTATTTATATCTATTGAATATATCATCGTCTAGTACCCGTAACACAAGCCTTATTGAGCTTACTATGGGGCTAGTTCGATTTGTGTAAGATTGTCCCCTAATATTTATTTATTATTTATTTATTAATGTATAATTTTGATAGCGTATTATGCAGTGCCATATAGAGAGACTCCATATCGCATACCAGCATTTGGATTGCTCTGGAATCACAAAAAATAAATGAAAAATACATTAACATTTAAAAAAACATTTATGCGAACATTTCGAGCAGAGTGAAATGAGATAGAACAGGAACAAAATTCGATATAAAAAGAGGTGTGAGACATGGCGACCCGATCTCACCTAAATTATTTATAGCCGTCTTACAGCACATTATGTAAAACTTACCCTGAGAAAAGCAAGGGATATATATCGAAGATAAATTCTTAAGTCATCTAGGGTTTGCCGATGACATTATACTTTTCGCTAAAAACGGGCAAGAATTAAATAAAATGATAAACGAGTTGCATCAAGCCAGTATATTGCCAGCCAGCCCCTGCAGTCAACGATTGAAATAAATATTATTGAACCATCTAAAACTCCAAATCCCGCTTTTAATTATGCTTGCAGTAGGTACCAATGCTGTACGTATATAAATACTCGACAAAAAATATCAAAACATTTATTCGTGTCAGCAATTAATTATTAGAAACACACATATGACAAAAAACACGACCCAGGCCGTGTCACGAAACGGACCCTGCCCGCCATGTGTTTCTCAGATGTTTTATAGGCATTTCAGTGCCATTCTGTTTATTTAAGGCGCCGTAGGTTCATGGTCTTCTCTCCCTCTCACTGAGCATAACCGTGAGCGAGAAGAAAGTGCGTGCTCGGAAGCGCGGAAATCATGTTTTTTAATTTTAATGTTTTGGCTGTTTAAATAAATAAAAAAGTTAACACTGATTTCTCTCAAACATGATATTGCCGATTTTTAGAAACCATTTTAATGTGTTTAGCTTTCGTGCATAATTTGTAAGGAATATTTTAAGTGTATTTTAGACCCTTTTAGACCCATGTTCGTGTTTTTTTTCTATAGAGCGAAAATTGCTTAATCATGTTTCTAAACACTGATTTCCCTGCAGAAAAGTCTCAAGATTACTATTCGTATTTTTTATAAACCAAATTATTATAAACAGACGCATTATATTGTTTCAAAAACTCTGTTCGCTTAACTTCGCCGAACCTACGGCGCCTTAAGCTAGACACTTCGTAAAAATACGACAACCTATTAATCTATCAACTAAACTATTTTATATTTTATGCCAAAGAGAATGCAGCAATGTAAAATACTTAAGTTACTAAGTACGTAAGACTCGACACTTTGGAGTTTAACAATAACATTAACAGTGTTTTTAAGCACCACGGAATATGCACGTACTAAGTTTCTTAAATAATAATAAAATAAAATAACTAAAGCTAGAATGATTCCGTTACAAACTACAACCTACATATGGTTAATTTAGGTTCACACTTAACCAAAAGAGGGGAAAATCACAAATACAATATTATTGCACTTCATAAAAGCGGATTATCTTAATTGCCCTGGCCAAATGCAGTCATCCAAGACGTCGTGAGACTGATATGGAAGTATTTGTATTATAATTTAGCACAGACACCTCGTAAAATTGACGCGGCCAGAGATCTGTGAGTACCATTGTAGAATGCGCGACCAATAAGCGCTAGCTCCCGTTCTTACCATAATTATATGGAGCGCGGTCGCCGCTTAAATTGGTAGCTAGGCGCAGCAGTTATTCCGTTCTTACCATATATGGAGCGCGGTCGCCACTTAAACTGGTTGCTAATAGGGCGCAGCAGTTTCACCGTGCAGAGCGTCGATGCTAAACGCGTAATCTTTATCGTCTGTTATTAAAGTAAATGTTATTGACTGATTAAGTGTTAGGTTAAGTTTTTCAGTGTTAAGTTTTTAGGAATACGCATAGACTCGCATCTAAATTGGAAAGGTGAGCTGCAGGATATTGAAAACGGCATATGTTCCGCTTGCTATCCTATTCCAAGTTTAAGAAATGAGGTTGATATAGAACATCTAAAAATGGTTTATCACGCGTCAGTAGAATCCAAATTAAGATATAGCATTTGCTTCTGGGGAAATAGTTTTAAATATAATATAAACCGAGCTATCGTTTTGCAGAAACGAGCCATTAGAACAATGGCACGCATTCCACAATGGGTTTCATGTCGAGAATATTTTACTTAATATAAAATCCTTACACTTCCCTGTTTGTATATTCATGTACTACTAACGTCTTTTGTTAAAAATCTACATGAAACAGAGGAGGAAAGGCAATATCGCTTAGAAACACGAAAAAAAACATTTGCAACAGTTTTTGTCCAAAATCGAGAGATATCAGTCAGTAAGCTTATACAATAAGTTACCAAGTTAGTTGAAAGTTATACAAGAGCCCCACGTCTTCAAGAAGTCACTCAAAGTGTTTTTACTGAATAACATTATACTACTGAGGACATATTTCAAAACCAAAAAGAACCTTTGACATAACTTGTTGTTTAACATTGAATTAATTTCAATGCCGAAAATCTGAAACGCATTAAATATAGAGGCCTTGGCAACGTAACGTTGATTTGTAGGTACCCACTAACGTATAAAGAATGGCCTAAGGTTTAATAACAATTAACAATGTATTAGTCATAATGTATTTATACGTTAGTGGGTACAAGTCGACGGCCAAGGCACACAACATTAACTATGAATAATAAAGAAATCGCAGTAAGGAACCTGAGACTTGGCACGACTTTCTCTAGATTTCATTACTTTTTAGAGATAAACAAGCAGCTCCATCGAGACTTGGCTAGTTTTTTACAGAATGTTTTTGCAATACATATACAACATATGCCTCTTAACGAACATGCAGATTTCCAAAATATATAAACAGGGTAGAGGTAATATATTAAGCTTTCTGAAGAGTGGTTTGCAAGACTTGTAGTTAGCGAGTCCGCAGATAGCCCGCACACATTTTTTCTGTGCCACAAATGCAATGCTGGAATAATTACAATTTCCCCACAAAATTAGTCCATATCTCATTACTGAATTAACATAGCCATGATATGCAGCAAGTGTGGCCTGCAATCCTGAAGTGCGCCTTAATTTATGTAAAACATAGACTAACCTATTCAATTTGCAACGGAGCTTATCAATGTGAGCTTGCCAGTCTACATGCTTATCTAAAGTGACTCCCAAAAAGGTAAGTCCCTGCAATTCTTGTATTTTCTTATTTCTAAAATGTATATTCACATCACATCATCAGCCTATATACGTCCCACTGCTGGGCACAGGCCTCCTCTCATGTATGAGAGGGAACGGGCAGTAGTCCCCACGCTGGCCCAGACCTGGCAGACGCTGGATTTCGTTAGATATACTAATAAAATAGTTATTGAAGTGTGATGCTATCTGATCTGGTTGACTAATTTCTTTATTATTAATACAAATTGTATCTGTATATGATTTAAAGCTTTTATTTTCCGTTTCTCTCTTTATTATATCCCAAGATGCGTTACATTTATTTTTACTATTGGCTATATAATTTTTGTTTTTAATCTTTTGCGCTTTATTGATACATTTTTTCTGTAGCAAACAAATAAACATTTTATTTATCTATCTATCAAAATATTACGGACCCATCTTAAAACATTAACAAGAAATTACAGTATAGATTAAAATTCATAATAGTTTTTGATATGCATACACATGTCAATAATATAAGAATTTATACCATGATGGTAGTGTTATGATTAATCGAAGAGGAATCAAATGTAGAATTTAACTGTGGGGTCGTCGTTCTGTTTTCTCTTCTGTTCTTCGTCAGCTGCGTCCATTTGACGAGATACTCCGGTTCAAATAATCTGAAATGTATTTCGTAAAGTTATTGAAGTCTATCTGACTTGACGTATAGTTTAATATTAAATGTACGTTATTAGGCTATCGTTCTATAGTACGTTTTTTTAGGATTAGAAATACGGTAAACAAGCAGTCGTCGTCAACCTTTTCTGTTTGGGACAAATATTAGATGTTACCCGGAAATTTATCCTTGCTGCAAAGTTCACACACCAACTTGTAAATTTTCACCGCCGTAAGTTTCTCATTTGTTGTTAATGGACTCTGTTTCTGTCTCTTTGCTTGTGGTGAAGGCAAAACGTTCAGGGGAGAACGAGTCGGTCTGTTTTGCAAGCCACTTGGACCTGCCACTAGTTGGTCCATCGCAGTCCGTACACCACATACAGCGAAAAATAAAATCTTAATATTCATTGACAAATAGATACTCGTAAAATAATCTCGTAAACTTCAACAATTTGTTGATTACCAAGAAAATAAGAAAAATAACTTGAAATACGATTGACAATTTTGACAATGTTGACAGCGGAAAAAGCGAACCGATTATTTCAAACCTCTTCTTCTTTAGGTTTTTTATTGTGCAACCTTTCCAGAACTCAATAACGCAATTCAAAATAACAGAGTCAAAAAATATATACTTTAAAAAGAAATATATTGTTGTAAGTATTATTTAGATAAAAATAATGAAAAAAAATCTATCATTTTAGGGTACACAACAATAACGTGTCTTTTTTAATGGCTGTTTGAGATACTTTGTCAGTTGTGTGGCAAAAAGTGTCTTATATAAAAGACCTCGTGCTTCGTGCTTTATCCTTCTTTCTAATGCTAAAAAAACGCACAATAGCATGTTAGGTTGCGTTTACGCACAGGCGTAATGTCAGTGTCAAAGTACTCACAAGATTGTAACCTTGACTAAAAACTGAGGGAAGACCATTTCAATGACGATTTAAAATTCTCACTACCTATTACTTCCCTTATGTATTAGCCTAAGTTTTAAAACGTCATGAATAAACTTATTTTCTTTCTATAATCTCGCGCGACACGCCACCCGAGCTGTGAGGCGACTATGTCGCTACACGCCGCACCGGAGCCGTGAGGCGACTATGTCGCTACACACCGCACCGGAGCTGTGCCTGGCGACTATGTCGCTACACGCCGCACCGGAGCTGTGAGGTGACTATATCGCTACACGCCGCACCGGAGCTGTGAAGCGACTATGTCGCGCGACACGCCACATGAGTAGTGATAGGCCAGTCATTTTATCCAAATAACCGAACCTACCCGTGAATAATTAGTTCTTGGATTTTTTTTTCGTAGGTCCCTCGGGGGGTCACTGGGAGTGTAAATTAAAAAAGTGGACCGAATCGGGCGTCTGCGTATATTAAAAAATGTTTTTTTTTTCCAAAAAAAACGGTTTTTCTTGAATAACTCGGCCATTTTTGATTTTACAGTAAACCCGAAAAAAAAAATTGATTCTCTACAAGTTTAGTCCTCTTCATTTATGCCGTAAAACGTGGAAGATAGGAGATAATGATAATATTTTGAATTTGTCGCGTTTTTCAGGTTTAATTTCCAAAATATCGATTTTGGGGGAAAAAAGGTGGGAACCAAAGTTGTTCAGAATTTGATTCTCTACAACTTTGTTTCGCTTCATTCATGCCGTAAAACGTGGAACATAGGAGATAATGATTATATTTTGAATTTGTTTAATTTCCAAAATATCGATCCTAGAAGAAAAAATGTGAGACCAAACTTGTAGAGAATCAAATTTCCTACAATTTTTTTGTCACACGGTTTTACTGTACAATCAAAAATGGCAGAGTCATTCAAGAAAAACCTTTTTTCGAATATACACAGAAGCCCGATTCGGTCTACTTTTTTAATGTACTCACAGTGACCCCCCCGAGGGACCTATGAAAAAAAAATCCAACAACTAATTATTCACGGGTCAAAATCTTTAATGACTGGCCTATGAGGCGACTATGTCGCGCGACACGCCACCCGAGCTGTGAGGCGACCATGTCGCACAACACGCCACCCGAGCTGTGAGGCGACTATGTAGTGCGAAACGCCACCCGAACTGTGAGGTGACTGTGTCGCGCGACACGCCACCCGAGCTGTGAGGCGACCATGTCGCACAACACTCCACCCGAGCTGTGAGGCGACTATGTAGTGCGAAACGCCACCCGAACTGTGAGGCGACTGTGTCGCGCGACACGCCACTCGAGCTGTGAGGCGACTATGTAGTGCGAAACGCCACCCGAACTGAGAGGCGACTGTGTCGCGCGACACGCCACTCGAGCTGTGAGGCGACTATGTAGTGCGAAACGCCACCCGAACTGTGACGCGACTATGTCACGCGACTATGTCGCGCGACACGCCACCCGGGCTATGAGGTGACTATGGCGATTCCCGCCTCCGACCTGCAAGCTGCGTGATTTTTTACGCCTCTGGATCATACAGAGATTTAGATTCGCGGCTCTTCTGTGGAAATTGCCAAAAAGCAGCCCTTAAGGCTGTAAAGCCAAATTTTTGGATGGACTCTTGATCAGCATAAACGGCATCCCATTTTATATGATTTATATATAAGCCACGACTTACGGCGGCATCGGTGTCGTACGTGGGCCCCCTTAATCCGACATATGGCGATATTCAGATGTACTGTATGAGTAATGATTCCAAGTATATTAGGTACACATCCTACGTATGCGCACCTCTGCCACTGCCTCCCGAAGCCGTACAACTGCGCCTGCGCTTACCGAGCGGGTAAGTGAGCTCGCGCATACATCCTACAGACCCTCTATGATACGGCCAGGATACAGTCATCATCATCATCATCACGTAACGTTTTGAACGCGCGTACATATTATCTTGCTACTTAACGTACCTACGCGATACGTGATCGACCTGCAGGACGCTGCAGTGGTCACGGGCGTCACGGCGCGGCTACTGAGAGTACTGAGCCACCGGCGCCGGCGACGCCAGCAATCCTTACGTGCAAGAGCACGTACGCACGTACACGAACGCGTCGTTTCGCATTGCCAAGTTATGATGCGTGTCAGCTACGAATTGCGGCCGAAAGAGGCTCTAATATTAGTTAGAACATACGTTTCAACACAGTGGAAGAAGTTCTTGTTACGTTGACTACTCAGCTTGTGCACCAGGACGCTGCGGCGGTCACAGCGCGGCCACTGGGCCGCCGGCGCCGCCAGCAGCCCCGCCACGCGCCCCCGCGGGCACACCAGCGGCGCGCCGTACATGCCCTGGGGCCCAATCAATAAATATAATTATATATTAGGGGACAATATTACACAAATCGAACTAGTCCTATAGTAAGTTCAATAAGGATTGTTGTATGGGTATTAGACGATGCGACGATATATTGAATAGATATAGGTACTTAAATACGTAGAAACCAATTAAGACTCAAAAACAATTGGATGATCCAAGCCGGATACGAACCGGCGACCACAAGCATTCATGGCCCATCGCTATTAACCAACTGAGCTATAGGAGCAATCTGTCTCGGCCACTAAATCTTTCAATCAATTCCTTCTTACAACGCCTTTAAGGAGGCGTGTAGCGATATCTACCAGAAGACTTTACGGCACCAACGTCTCAAATTATATTGAGAAATCGTCAGTAAACAATGCGCCATCACATACTGAATTAATTTTGTATTAAGCAGTAACGCTGCTAACAACATTATAAATCTAAATTAAAGGTTATTTTTTAAATAGGAGCATTAAATTTGTAAAATTTCCTTTAATTCAAATTTATAATTTCGTTAGCAGCGTTACAGCTTAATACAAAATTAATAGAGTATGGGATGGTTGCTTATTACAAAATTAGCAACTAAATTATTGGATGGGAACTTACATGACAAGGCTGAGCTATGTTGTCCGGCTGCAATATATAAACTTAAAATCAAGTTTATAACTGTTCTAATGTAAGATATATTGGTCCATTCACGCAAGCGATCCAAACCCATCCGCAGCGAAACATTTCCAAACATTCATAACAAGGGCGTATCACATGAAAAAATCTGACAAGACTTAATTTTGTTGAAATTTATGTTATTTAAGCAGTTATTTTAGAAAAACTATTTGTTTTAGTGCATAAAAACATATATATGTTAATATTCACCATATTTCAAAGACCGCGAATGTTACTTTGAATCTAAATTTAAGATGATACCTGTTTAATTCATGATAGTGGCGGTCTTCTTCCTTTATTTCTTGTTTTTAATTTCTATGCACGGTGTTAGAATCACTTACGTCTCTAAAGCACATGACGTCATCACCGGTGAAGTTCCCAACATGGCGGAGGTCCTCGGCAGCCTTCTCGTACTGGTTCACCAACTTGCTACAGTGTTCCTTCTTGTCCGCTAACTGAAGCAGCTGGAAACGCACATAGCGGTGTAGGAGGAACAAGTCCCTTGGCAGTATCTTGTCCTGAAACAAAAAAACTATGACTATCCAATTAATATTCTGTGCCCCGATTATGATCGCTGTAGTAGAAGATGGTATACTTTGACCCTACTTTGATAATCCAATCACTGCAAACTGTATACCGACAAGATATCCTGTAATTTTACACCCACTCAACTTGTCTATCTTGGTCCTCCTCCGTGCACAGGTCTCTTCATTACTGAGGGTCGTGGTCACGTCTCTAGATTCTATAAGACATGATTAGACCCTACCTTCTAGAGTCTAGAACTTGTTCTCGGGTGATGTGTCCGTCTCTTCCTATCTGTAACCGAGTGCAGAGCGTCGTGAACTGTTGTGGTATCAAAGTATGCGCAAATTTGGTGTGTCCAGTAAAAGCTTCTCGAGTAAGCGGCAATCCTCTGCATAGTACATAGGCGTTATTCACTAGTACAGCATCTGCGATGACAGTCGATCTTTACCCGCTTCGATGCCGAAACTGTTTCATCAGTACATCTGCAAGAGTAGGGGTAACAGTAGCCAAGCGTGTGAAATAATACCTTTGCATAGACGAAGTGCCACCCGATCATGACGCACTCATCCTGCGGTGACAGCCGATCTTCCCCTGCGTAGTCGATGCCCACAGCTTGCAGGGGCTGCTCTGTCAGTATGTCGGGAACCTGTCTTCGTAACAGGAGTAGCGCTACCGACTTCTGAAGCAAGTATCTTCTGGCATCTGTGTTGGCAGGGACTAGAAGGATTCGATTGGGTTTCGTTTCAAATATTAATTTTACTTATGGTCCTCAAAAAATTAGTCGATACAGGTCGTACTTTTAAACATTTAAAAGAATACAAAACGAAACCACTTGACACGAAACAAATAAGCCAAGCAAGCCTTTCGTATCATGCTGCCAAATGGTATGATATCACTAATACTATCGTCTTACGATGGGCTGCGTGAGAAGTCCTTAATTGTGTTTGTTTCCATTCTTTTAAAGACCTAAAAGCACAAATTTGGCCATCTTTTTTTACACGTGCTAACGTGAGCAGTGATCACTATTCAAAAGTACTCAGCTCAAGAACAAAGCGGCCACATGAAATTTGATATACTTAGGTAACTCTCGTCAGCAGGATAGAAAAGCAATGGCTGGATGCCATGAAAAAACGAAAGCAGACCCTGGCAAATACCGGCTAATGCTAGGTAGAAGAATATAGATTGCATTGTTTCCGGTCTGGATGACAAATGCAAGATGGCAGGTATATTTTGTGACTTGTCCAAGGCTTTTGATGTGATTGATCATGGATTGCTTTTGGTCAAGTTACATTATTATGGGATACGTGACTTGAGCCACAAATTAGTTACATCCTTTTTGTCCGACCGGAGACAAGTAGTTAAATTATCTGTGGGCGGTAAACGACAGAAGTCCAGTGCTGGCAGCGTGAATATAGGAATAACCTCAAGGTTCAGCGTTAGGAAATACCCTTTTCCTAACGTTTATGAACGACCTTCCCGCTGCCATCACGGCTGGTCTCACTATCCTATTGGCGGATGATACCACGGTGGTTGTCAGTGCGCGCTCTAATGAACAGCTTGGAGAGAAGATACATGGCGGCTGTGATCAACTGCAGAGGTGGTTCTCTACCAATGGCTTACTCTTAAATATAACGAAATCCAACGTCATGGTCTTCTCGGGGCGCAAAATTGCGATTCCTCCATGTGTAACAGCCCGATGCCGATAAGTGATGAATGTAGGTTCCTTGGCATCACTCTGGACTCTAATCTTAACTGGAAGTGCCATGTAGACTAACTATGCGATAAATTGAGTAGTGCAGTCTTTGCTTTGCGTAAGCTAAAACCTTTAATATCCGACGATGCCATGAAGCAGGTTTATTTTGCTCATTTCCATTCGCTGATGTCGTATGGTTCGCTCATTTGGGAACACTCAACTTGCCAAGGGAATTTGCCATACGACTAAATAAAATTATTTTTTAAACTAGACTTTTGTAACTTTAGGTTATTTTTATAACGTGGGCTAGGCACAAGAACGGATTTTTGGAAATACCTCCCCTAAGGGGGTCAAATAGGGGTGCAAAGTTTTTTGAGTTAGAGACTTGAAACTTTGAAGAAAGATTACTAATTAGAATACAAAAAAAGTAATTTCTGCGTTTAAGAAAATTCCACCCTTAAGATGGTTAAATATGGGTGCAAAGTTTCTATGGAGGGAACTTTATTTTTTGAGCTAGAAACTTGAAACTTTGTAGAAACATTACTTATTAAAATACAAAAAAACATAATTTCTGCGTTTTAAAAAATTCTACCCGAAGGGGGTTAAATGGGGGTGCAATGTTTGTATCGGGGAAACTTTTTTTTTGAACTAGACTTGAAACATTGTAGAAAGTTAACTTATTAAAATACAAAAAAGTAATTTCAGCGTTTAAAAAAATTCTATCCCAATAAAAGGTTGAAGTTTTTGTACGGGGAACACTGGATTTTTTAAAAAGATGTACTCTTTATTAACCTGTCTCCATTTTTCGATTTCCAGTGCTGAGTTTAAGATTGTTTTAAAAGCCTAACGATATTTAACTTTTTTTAAATCTTGCTCATAATAACTAAGATCCCCATTTTCTAGCTCCAAATCCATGCGTCGCTCTATATCTTGCAGAGTCATTTTTGCCAAAGATTAAAATTAGATTAAAGCATCAGGTAACTGGCGGAATACGTATTAAGCATTCTGCAAACAATTCCCGTAATCTGCTTGGAAAATCTTTAAAAAAACTTTAACAATCGCATATCAGTGTCTGCCACTGTTTGAAATGTAATATGTCTAAACCATTTTAACTGAGAATAAAATTAACTTTCCTATTTTATATCTTTGTCATCATCAAAAATTTACGCGGACGAAGTCGCGGGCGGCCGCTAGTCCTAATATATCATCTTAATTTTTCTCTGTTTTTGACGATCGTGATAAAAAAATCTTATTTTTTTGACATTTGTATGCAAATCTGTAATGTTATTTTTTATCATGAAAATAATCTAATCTATAAAGTTATAGGTACTCACGCTTAGGCATCAGGATTTTAGTGACCTGGACCCGAATGCCCCGTAGCGGGAAACGGTACCTCGTTCCGGTGACCACATCGATGGGCCGCGTGTCATGAAGTTCGCCTAAACGATGTTATTATTTTAACTATATCAGACCTGTTATTCTGAACGCTTCCCCTCACCTCACGTATACCAGACCTCTGATTACGCTTAGTTACTGCGAATCGCGGCGTCAAGATATACTAGGGGTGAGGCGAGGTGAAAACAAGTTCAATAGCGGCTACGCTATCCTTCCAATATTGAGTTACCCTGCTACGGCTTAGCAGCGTAACTCAATATTGAAAGGAAGAACAAAAAAGATATATATCAGCTCAGCTGGATTGTACTATTACCATAATATAACATTTTCATCCAAACTATACTTATACCCAAAATTTCAGCTCAATCGGTTGAGGTAAACTGGTTCAAATTAAGTTGTAAGATTTGTCCCACACTAACAAACTAAAAAATGAACAGGTCAAGTTACATAAAATATTGTAAAAATAACCATGAAATGGTCTCGACTCAACATACTGAGTTCATAATTGCCAGCCCTAGTCACCGTTGTGTAAGATCCAAAATGTACAAAACGCATACATTTCTCCACACTTACCTAAGTCGATCGATTGATCGATTTGATCAACCCACGAAGAAGCAATGTACTCTTTCTAAGCATTACCGTGTTTGATTTATAGGCCTATAGTAGTTGTGTAACAGTCTGTCAGAAACGTGACCCTCCTGCATAGAAGTTGTATGCAGAGGGATCACGTTTCTCTGTAGCTGACTGTACAAGGGTACCGTTGAGCCCAGCGACGCACACCGCCGCCGTGAGCACCACCAGGCGGGACACCAGCGAGCCCACGCAAATGCCCCGCGAGCGGGACTTGAAGTACACCTACACAAAACAACACACCTGCTATTCAGAAAATAAGAGTAGAGAAGAGAAGCTGTCAAAAGCAGTGAGTCAGTCTATAGAAAAATGATTTCTGTCTCGGGCGTAAAATCCCACGCTATGGATTATAAGATTGTAGAATCTTTCTTAGAAGTGAAATATTGAATATTCCGCCCTAACCGTAAACATATAATTTTACGTCACACCTGGCCATAATGAGAGTTTTACTGTACGCTGCGCGTACGAGAAAACTCGCATAGTGGCCAGGTGAAGACGTAAAATTTTGTACGCAACACGGGCGGTAATTCGTAAAGCCCCAGAGCGTAACCCCTGCGATCTGGGGCATTCACGAATTCACCGCCCTAGTTACGTAATGTACTATTGCACCCTTGACCCCTTGAGAGACAATCTACGATTACAGTAGTATTAGTCAGTACCTTATGTAAGTATGTATTCATTATGCAAGCAATGCTTTTTGTGCTAACGGACCTCAAGTGTCTAAAATTGGTAGTAGGTACAGATATTAATCGTACTTTAGTGCGACGTCGGATCTCAGCTTTCCTCACTCGGTATTGTAGTATAATGGCACTTTGTTGTGGCAAATTTTAATGCTGGTGACTGTACAGTTAGCAAAGAAAGTGATCTACCACTTTTTAATCATAATCTACAAACTAGTGGCTCTGTGGACTGTAGAACTTGTGATGACATGGAAAACGCCACAATCGCAGCCGCGACAGAGCGGCGCCGACGCGAGAGACAGACGAGCGGGGCAGAGCGGCACACCACGACGCGCCCCACCATAGCCCAGCCCGGCCGCCTGCATATAAGCGCTGCGCAACCATCAGACCGTCAGAAGAAGGCAAGAAAAGACAGACAAAAAGCACACAACTAGGTGAAATGTCCCCCACCACACTCCTAGAAAAGGAGAGTGTGTGACAACCCGCGACGACAGACCGTCAGAGTTTGGCTAGCGGCCTGCCGTGTGCCCAACTCTTTCCCCTCGCCCTCTTCTCCTCCCCGCCACTGGCTGTTTGGCTACCCCGAGTGTTCAGCCGTGGCATCCTGACCCCTGGCAGCTTGGCTCCCCCGAGATTTCGGCTTCCCCTCGCTCCCTTCAGGCCGCTCGGCTACCCCGAGTGCTACCAGCCTGGGGAGTGAGTACGTAGGATCGCCCCGTTAGCCCTGTCCGCTTGGCTGCCCCGACTGCTCTGCCGGGTTAATGAATCCATACCGAAACCTGCGTTACTACCTGCCAACCCCGTATCGAAATCTCGAGGCAACCGCGCCTCACCTAACGAGTGATAACCTAGACTAAGGTGAAAATATCCACTCGCTTGATTTCGGATTAAAAAAGTTAGCCTAAATTGCTTTAAACTTTTCTGTATCAAAGAAGCCCATACTTTGCTTGGCAACCACAGCTGCCACCATCAGTTTAGGGGTGTGCGATTGGCTTCTGCAAGCAAGTGAGTGACTAGTTAAATAAAAGGGTGACAAGACCCATTTCTTAATACTAATCCGACCGCTGTTCTCATTTGCCCCTGCTCCCAGCCAGGCTCTTTCCCGTCTTAATCCAGTAACTTTGTCGCCTGAATGTATGGGGAAGTAGGTATGCGTCAAATCCGGTAGTTCTGTTTTATTGCAGGTTTGTTTATGATGTTGGCCTAATGAATAATCCAAGTTTGTGACCTCGAGCGCCGAACGCAACTTTGTCAAAAATCGAAATAACCGCGAAAAAATGGTTTTTCTTTTCAAATTTTGGCGATTTTAACCCTAAAGGACCAGTTTTGAAAAAAAATATGTAAACTTTTTAAAGAAGACTAAATTTGCTACAATATGATACTAGAATTGTCTCTGTGGACCCAATAGTTTCCGAGATTAAGTCTTTCAAAGTTTATCACCTGTGGTGGACCTGTGGTCACACGAACGATTTTCGGCCCAAGCTGAAGCATAGAATTTTGTTCGCTTCGCTGCTTTATACCGGGTGCCTTAGGCACGACGATCCTTTTCGCAAAGGGGGGTTAGTTTAAGTGATGGAGAATCGATACGTAATGTTTAGATTTTTTTAATGAACAATTTGTAGAAATATTCAAATTAATTAATGTTCTTCTTAGTGATAACCCTACTATTACAACGTTCTAATAATAATTGTGTGTACGTATTGATAAAGGTCACTGACCCTTGTGTTATTTTTAAAATGTTACTGAACCTAATGAGGGTTGTCACTTGCAGTATTTTGCATTAAAAGTTAACTGCCTATAACTTCAAAACGCTTACGAATTCAAGCCTAGTTTCTTTAGAGGAAATACAGTACTAAATCTAAACAATCCCCTTTTGCGGAAAGTATCGTCGTGCCTTTCCACCCGGTATTAATACAATACAAATACTCTTTATTGCACACCTCACACGGATGAAGCAGTTTCGAAAGAAAACACAGAGACACATGGAGACACTAGAGGTAAAACAACAGGCGGTCTTATCGCTCAATAGACAACCTTTGGGTAGTGGAGAAATACATAGTAAAACTAAGAGAAGAAGGCCAATTATTTATTCAGGAAAAACACAAATTAGATTAGAGACTTAACCACTTCATACCATCAAGATCCACAGCCCAGGTTTCGTCATTGCACAAATAAAGGATCCTCCATAGGTTTAGTCAGTACACAATAGATACAACACATCCGCAATACGCATCGTTAATTAAAACTATAATATCCATCCACATAACCTGTGCCGGCAAGACACATTCTATTGTAGCGATAAGATATTCTTAAATACGTGCTTAGGATTAGCGATAGATTAAGTACGTGCGAGATGTATGGATGATTATGCATGTAGCTACTTGTATATATACTGTGTTAATTAATTAATAAATAACCATTGTATTGACAGTACTTCAGAATGTCTCTCTGAGTGAGGACAGCCATAACCCCCTCTGGGGTGCAGTCCACACTCACCCTCTCTACTCCCCCATCAACATCGTAATTATTGCCAGGCAGTGGACACGATCTTCAACCATCAACCACTGCCCGGCAAAGTGGTGACCCCGACACTGAACGCGCAACGATCCGGCAAATAACCTAAACAGTATTAGTTCTGCGTGATACGTACCCGGCACAAACGTCTCATATATTCTCGCAGCATTGCCACGTTGGACAGTTAATGGACAGCCGAATTTATACGTTGAACCAGGTACGCACAAGATCTTGGATCACAACCCCTATCTCGCAAAAGTTTCCCTAAAGAATGTATAAAACGTTTTGCTTCCGAACACCGAGGTCCCGCCGTTTCGACAGCAAAAGGGACAAAGTTATGACTTTGACCGGTTCCAAGTTTGAATATTTGGTGGCATTTTCTGCAGCACCGCCAGCTAGCCGCGTTGGTATTCCTAGTGCAAGATGCGACACCGCGAAGAAGAAAGAAGAAGCGCAAAAGATGGGTAGAAGGTGGAGCAAAAATTAATATGGTGATGAAAGATATATATCGTCATAGTGACAGAAGCGAACGTTAATGACATCACTAAAGACTTATTCCATCTCGACAACTACTCAATGGAAACTGAACTACGCAACAATAAGAAAGGTGGTGGTATTATTGTCTACAGTCATAAAAGTACTACATTTACAAAGTGCATAACAAATACTACATCTTTTGAATGCTTATGTGGTGAAGTAGCCACACAATGTGGATACAAAACATACATCTGTACCATTTATCGCCCCCCAAGCCACAGCGTAAGAGACTTTATCGGTGAGTTGTACCGTCTATTGACTATATATCCCTCAAGGTCAAATTGTATTTTGTGCGGTGACATCAACGTGGATATTGCAATGTCCAGTCCTTTGACAAGCTCCTACCAGAACACCCTTGCTGAGCTGGGCTTCACATGCTGTATTACACAGCACACTAGAGTAGAAACTAATGCAATAGGCACATCAAAATCCTGCATAGACCACATATTTATTAGAGACATACCTAGTGCAGACCAAACCAAATTACATGATATAAGCTCAGCAGTAATTCGAGAAGCAATTGCAGATCATTTTATAACCAGCATTGCACTTATTGGTACCTGTCATAAGACAACCAAAATTATTAACAAACTTGACGAACAGAAAGTAAGGCAGGAACTTGTCAAAGTAGACTGGAAACCCGCTCTGGAAATGCATAACCCGAATGAAATATACCAGTTTGTAACCAACAATTTTACCAACATATACGAGTCATGCACAACCCAAACACGGGTCTCTTCTAGCACGAAAGTCGATTGTGAGTGGATAACTGACAAATTAAAACATATGACTACCCAAAAAAATAATTTACTACAGATACACCTAAAAGATCCACAAAATAAACAAAACGAACTTTTGTATAAAAAATATAGAAATAAAACAAATAAATACATGTATAAAGCTAAAAACAATCACACTAAGAAAGAAATATGTAACAACTATAAGAATCCTAGGAAGCTGTGGCAAACCATCAACAAACTTACTGGTAGGATAATAAAAGCAGTAGACGATCTCCTGCTAAAGTCTTTCAAAACCAAGGCAAAAAGCCTGTCTGATAGGTTTGCCAGAGACTTCGAAAATAACGTAACTAAGATACTGACCACATGTAATGAGCCATTGCTTGATGAGGACACTTATAACAATAGCCCAAACCTAACTTTAAATATTAACAAAATTAGCGAAAACTGTATGAGTAATATTATTAAAAACATGAATGATAAAAAAAGTGCAGGATACGATAAGATTAGAGTAAAAGATATTAAACACATTTCTCAAGAGATAACACCAGTCCTTACACACCTAGTTAACCAGTGTATACACTCCTCAACTTACCCAGATAAACTAAAAATAGGAATGATCCGGCCAATTCACAAAAAAGGAAGCTATACTGACACGAACAATTATAGACCAATCACTATTCTTCCGACCATAGATAAAATAATTGAAACATTCCTAGGTAAATCCATTAACAAATTCCTATCAAGCAACGGTATCATACATGAAAGGCAGTATGGCTTTCAAAAGGGAAGAAATACTGCTCAATTGCTCGCTCAATTCACAGATGAGGTCAATTGCCACCTAAATGAGAAAAAGCATGTACTAGTGACTATGATTGATTTCAGTAAAGCCTTTGAAACACTAAATTTAAACAAACTGTATAAAAAATTGGAGCAGAGTGGTGTACAGGGGCCACCCTTAGAACTTGTTAAAAACTACCATACAAATAGGTATAATATGGTCAGGATAGCAGATGAGCAGAGTGAGATGGCTCAATCGCTACAAGGCACAGCCCAAGGCTCAATAATCGGCCCTACCGAATACATAATTTATGTCAACGATATGTGTAACATATTTAGGGAGGCCTCCGTATACCAGTTCGCCGATGACACCTGTTTAATAACTGCAGACAGGGATGAATATACCGCAGAAAGTAAGATGCAGAGTGAGTTCGATATACTGTGTAAATGGGCCCATGATGCTGGACTATCTATAAATTATCAAAAAACTGAGCTAATGCATATACATTCTCCTTACATCAAAACTAATATGATACCCAGGATTGTGGCTCATGGTCACTCTTGCATGCATACCACTCACATTTCCTGTAGCTGCGACACCCTAGAAGTTGTATCACATCACACTTACCTTGGACTTACAATAGACAATAAATTTAATTGGAATAATCACATAGAACTAGTTTGTAAAAAACTTAGAGCCATCCTATGTAACTTGAATATACTCAAACATAAAATGCCATATAATACTTTGCGACTACTGTACATGGCAATGGCGGATTCAATCATAAGCTATGGAATCTCTAGCTACGGGAGAACCTACAAAACTTATTTACAACGTATTTATAACCTGCAAATTAGACTACTAAAAACAATAGTCCCGTTAAAAATTAAATATAAACATAGAGATAATTACCATAGACTATTTAAATACTGCAGAATTATGAATGTATTTGATAAATTGAAAATGGCAATTGTAATGCAATATAAACATAAATTGGGAGACTTGGTCAAATGCACAAGGAAAGGCAATCTAAGAATTCTCACTAGCAAGAAAACATACGTAGTCAACAAATATAACAACATATATGGTCAAAGAGTATGGTCTAGCTACCTCCCTGGTGTCTTGAACAGCTTTCCCAAAATTATCTTAAGTGATATAAAGAGTAAACCTGCACAAACTAAAACTATAATGAAGAAAATGTTCATTGAGGCCCCCAGTGATATATAGATAATTATAATTAGTTAGTAAGAATAAAGTTTAGTAAATAATCTTAAATAATAAAGATTGTACTAAACATAACCCACCATGTATTTAAATAATAGTTAAAAATAAACAGTTTAAATTTAAAAAAATTAATTTAAATTTTAAGATGACACCTTATCAATATATTAAACACATATTTCAATAAGAATACATAAAATGAACTGTATGAATGATCGTTTAGTGCAAATGTTAATTACGAACAACTCACGATAAATGGGAAGATACCATCTTTAGGCAGCTGGGGTTTTCTTCCGTAGCATTGACACAAACTTAAACCTATAACAAAACACTTGTTTATGTGTCTAAAGTTCAGTTTAGCCTAATAAACTGCCAAACCTTCTTCACTTTCACTTCAAAAAAGGAGAAGGTTGACCTCGTTTTTTTAAATGGTTTTCCCAGATTACCTACTCGAAGACGCTTGGACTGAGTTGGAAAGTTCTTTTTTTGTTTAAAGTGTACCCTAGATGGTTCCATCTTCGTAAGTTCAGGATTTGATCAAGAGACACTGGAGAAATCGAGGAAATTCTTCAAATAAGGCTTAAAACAATGTTTTTAAAGTAAAATATTACTTTAACCTGTGGCGTATCTTGTCAGTCAGAACATCCATGAATAATTTACTCTATAAAAAAAGATGCCAAACGAACTAATTGAAGTCAGTTAAAATCAAAAGTAGGTTAGGAATGAAAAAAAAAACTGTACACGAGCGTCGTCTCCTAGAAGCGTAGACGGGTTAATAAACTTCCAGTAATTAATAAAAAGAAAAATATAATTATAATAAAATATCAACAATATATACCCAGCACGACAATGACAAAAGTGTTCATAGTACTGTCGATACAGAATTTTATCAATTATTTACAGTCACGGTCTGAATGCGATTCTAAGCATGAGTTTGATTGGTTTTTCGACGGTAAATTGAAATTCTATTGAGAAGTGAGAAACAGAACTTATAATGCATGTAACTGAAACCTGCACAGGACCCGTCGGGTTAAATCTGAAGTGGGCTCCTTTCCGTTAGGACCGATTTTCAAAATGTACATAAGGTAACGGCGCCTATTACCGTAATACGCGAGGTAGTTCCTAAATGATTATAAAAAATAATGGGTATGAAAGTTCCTTAACGTCCTAGTTTTTTTTTTATTATTGAAGAGTGTTTATTTAACTTTCAGAGTCGTATTTTTTTATACCAATTTTAGTTTATTATATTTGATAAAATAATGATTGAAACCACGAAAGGAGAATCTTCTATTACCGTGGTAATGGATGGGATGTGATTCTATTACCGCGATTTTAGCTTTTATTACCGAGGGTCCAAAAAGCAGCAATTTTCTACCATCGGTAATAGTAACCTGATACACAATTCGGCATCACTTTGGTTCCGTACTATATAAAAATAAAGAAAACATAAAACATACTTAAATCAACAAAATGATGTCCACTGGTTATAAGAATAACTACTACTTGCATACATAGCAGGTAAAGACTACCTTTTATTAAATCACAGTTACATTACATTATACTATGGATTCGGTATTTTGTATTCAAAGTTTAAATAAATAAAATACGGGGTATTATAAAAACCTAATAAGTACAATACTGAGCATACTAACAGGCTAAATGACTCGAAAACAATATTTTGCGTTTTGAGTAGGTAAGTAACACCTTTATCTATACTTATGTGTCGTTTCCGGGTTGTTTGAATGTTTTTGGACTTTATTTAATTTACAAATTTTGCTGGGATATGTTATTATCTCCGTTCACCACACATCTTAATAATACGAACCAGAGAAATCAATTTTATCAAATGAAATTGTACGAACGGAACCCTAGATGTGATTTATTTTAAGGGAAAACTAAAATGTCACTCGGTGATAGATACTTCTTTTTAACCTATTACCGACCCAAACAAATATTGAATGGGTCGGTAAAAAAATCCCATAGTTACTATTACCGATTGTTGTGGGATCTTACCATCGGGAATAGACTTAATTTGGAATTTAGTAAAATCTAATTCCGATCCATAAAAACTTTAGGATACAATTGTATTTTCATTACAAATCAAACATACATATTACAAGCTTAATATAAAACCAAAATCACATAACTGGTAAGTAAATATAGTTAATTATTACAATATTTAAACGACATGACAATATAAGGGTTTCCATAGAAACTGCAGATTCAGTACTAAAGTTTTGGTTAAAAATTAAGGGTTTGTTGGATACTTTCCATACCACGGAAATAGTTCTTTAATAGCGTCAATAGATCAAGATTCGAATAGCTGTAAGAGATTTTATAATCGATGACATATAAAAAAGATAAAGCACAAAGAAGCAAATTGCCGACTTAACTATTACCGTGGTATGCCACGGTATTAGTTTCCCCAACTAAACATGGCGTCTATCACCGCTGTATTTTATATTCCATTTTTAATGAATTTCCAGCCCAAAAAATATATAACGAGTACGCAAAAGTTGTGCAGAAAACTATAGATAACCATTTAAAATCCATAGCATTTGTTCAATTGTGATAGGTATTGCGCGAAATAATAAATAAGATTCGGGTATACTTACCAGTGACGCCATGCGTTTGTATGACACAACCTCTTCCTACGCCGCCGTCGCAGAAACTGACGGATTGCGTACTTGTTATTTCATTCACACACATTTGCATTAACAGGACCGTTAGTCAACTAAATTAGGCTTCATTTGTGTAAAGTATGTTTTATTGTAAATCGAACGGTTTGCTTTTAAAATGCGTATTTGAAAATGCCACGGTAATGGTAGCCGAATTTGATACCCCCGGTAATAGGCGCCGTTACCTTAAATAAAAATAAAAAGCCTTAATTTACAGACATTAGTTTGAAACATATTTCTATCTTTCCACTACTTCGCACTTTTTAAATTTAGTGTCTGTTTGCCCTTCGGCAAAGGCCTCCTCCAGCCTTCTCCACTCGCTCCGGTCTTGAGCAACCCTGCTCCAGGTGCATCCTGCCACTTGCCGTATGTTGTCTTCCCATCTCTTCTGGGGCCTCCCCTTCTTTCTTTTTCCCTTTCTAGGGTACCATTGGGTGACCCGTTTGCTCCACTTGTCGGCGCCTCGGATAATGTGTCCAGCCCACTTCCATTTGAGCCTTCTTACCTTTGTGGAGATGTCTTGGATTTTCGTCTTACACCTTATCTCCGCGTTTCTCAACCGGTCGGATTTCCGGACGCCGAGCATACTCCTTTCCATGGCACGTTGAGAGCACGCTAGTTTGGAGATTGTAGCTTTTGTCAGGGTCCAGGTTTGGCTTTCATACATTAGTACTGGCAAGATGCATGTGTTGAATAGTTTACCTTTCGTCTTTGTTAGGAGAACTTTATCTTTAAACACTTATTTTAAGGACCAGTAGCTTTTCCACCCATTAGCCGTTCTTCTTTCTAGTTCCCGGGGTCATGGCGTCTATCGGCGATATTATTTTTCCCAGGTAAATGTATTCGTCCACATATTCTACTAACTTTCCTACAATGTTGATGTTGTTCTTCTTGCCATTTGTCATCGTCTTTGTTTTGTCCAGATTGAGTGATATACCCACTGTCTTGCTGTTTATAGCTATGTCATTTATCATCTTGTTGAGTTCTTCAGTCTTTAGCAAACAGTACAACATCACCAGCAAATCTTAGATGGGTAAGTTGCAGTCGCAGTGTCCAGGTACCGCCTTCTATATCTGACCCTTGACCCAGCCATCTAGCCTCTTAAGGTGTTAGTAGAGACTCTTCGCTATTAAACCGTTCGCTGAAACGACTATCGGAAAAATGATCGTTGATTCAACACTCCACATGGCGTTTACGTCGTGAGCCAGGTTGCTGGCTTTGTCCTTCTCGGCCTTCACGAGGTTGTCGTCATGGAGGATGGTGATGTCAACGAGCACTGAAATGACTGGCGTAATTCCAGAAGCCCAAGAAAGTGAAAATGCGGTGCCGTTGCGGAGAACACCGGAGTGAACTGCGTGTATATTCGGCGGCTGACCCTACACCGATCTATACGATGTACTGATCATACTAAAGGCCAGGCTCTTGACATGTCTTGCCTACCTTATTAACCAACAAGGCAAAGGTAATATAGTCCAATACATGTCTAAAAATGTTAATTAAGTCACGCGTATAATATCAGTTAAAATCGACTAAATAGTCTTCCTAGCAATGTTCCAGATTTTTTCCCAAAAGGAATGCACACACCATTGCATAGGTGAGATATACAAATTGTATTTCATCAAAAACGTTTTATGAAGAGGTTTATAACCTGGATCAAAATATAGGACAGCTTTTATCCCATGTACACGCAAACAAAGTCGCGGGCGGAAGCTAGTATGTTAATAAAAGTAAGTGGTAATAAAAATTTATCTGAATACTGTTTATGGGTTTATAGAACTGCTATCGATCGGAGTACCAAAGAGTAATGAAGAAAAAGACTTCGAAAAAAAAACCGATCAGAAGTGCATATATCTTGTATCATTTAATTCTCTATATTCTCTATATCATTTAATTCTTGTAACACAAGAGTCTCCTATTTCTGGGAAATTTGCCCGTTGGGCATCTGAAGCTAACTAACGAACCCAAGTAGCAATGCCTTTACTGAACTAAGTCTTGTAGATATCTAGAAGTCAAAATCACGAATTTGAAGCCTTGTCTTGGCCAAGACTTCCCCGGCCCTCTAGATATCCCTAAGATAGTCCTCAAGACAATGTTTAGTAAAAGTGGGCACAGGCGCTTACTTCAAGATTAAGTATCAGTTAAGACTAGTTTCTGAGGTGAACTTCAGTCAGACTTAAGAATACAGCATTTAAGAGTACTTTAATACTTCTTTCTAGATATCTTGTAGGTTCACTTCATACTATTTGAGGCTATCTTTAAGATTTCTACAATACTAAGTTAAAACTTCAATAAATGACAGTCTTCATTCTAACTTGATCTTAAGATGACTTAAACAAATAAAAGATAACCCATAATTTCCTTAACACAGTTTTTTTGTAGATATAAATGGTGAACTTACCAGTTCAAAACATAAATCTCTAATGGATGATTAAAAAACACTGAACACAACACTATAACAACGATTTTGTTGATAACCTAGTGCTAAAATATTAAACGCACATCGGCCACTCGAATGAAATATCTTTAGATCACTATAAAACGAATGGGCCCCATGAAATATAGCGAAAAGCGTATTTATTTCGATGTTAATTATTCACCAAAAAAAAAAAACACAAGATAGAATACGGAAATATTTGATAGCTAAGTTCTTTATTTACTTGTATGTTATTACTACATAACTTTTTCAACACTTAGATCTTTTACTTTGTCTATATTATCGGAAGAGGACCGGCGTAATGTATTTGTTTATTTTTATAAAAGTGCAAAATGGCGTTAAATCTGGTTTGTCTTCAAAAAAGCCGACTTTAGCTAATCTGTACTTTTTTAAGGATTAGTTAAGAGAAGTAAATTCAAGTTTGCCTTAAAATGTTCATCTTTAAGACATACTTGTCTAAACTCGTATTTAACATTGAATTGATGTAGTATTACTTAAAACAAATTAGTCTGAACTTAGTATTTACTTTGATTTTCGAAATACCCAATTGCCTTGATATTTTCCTATGTTTATTCTTGTTTTGTTCGTGTCGGTGAACGGTTTACGCGAGAGTTAGCCAAATATTACATAATTTAGCATTGTATTTTTTGCCAGTGAAATAAAAAACCAATATTTTTTAATAGCAGTGATGAGTAACTTTCATGTATTTTTAGCCTAGTAAACATGATTATCAGTATCAGAAGAATGGAAGGTGCAATTCTAGTAAAATCTGTACAGTCAACTTCATAAATATACAATGCGTCCCAAGACCGTCCGTTTTTTAGGATTAGAAATACGGTAAACAAAGAAGCAGCGTCGTCAACCTTTTCTGCTTGGGACAAATATTAGATGCCACCCGGAAATTCATCCTTGCTGCAAACACACACCAACTTGTAATAAATGTTCACCACTATATGTTTCTCATTTGTTTATAATCTACTGCGTTTTTGTATTTACATTTATATATTTAAATACATTTAAACATTTTCAATTAATTACTTGCTTCGTCTAGGAATCGAACCGACTAAATGTGAACTAAATCATCCAGTATTTTTATGATGCCAAGAATGGACAAAAAGTTATAACTCTTCTTAAGTAGCATACTACCTTAAAATGTAGGAATAACGTAAAATGTATCATTTTAATCAGATAAATAAAATACTTGACAATGTCGAAGTCATCATATGCTTTAAAGAGATGAGATAAGAATAGAGATGGGTAGGGTAAATACCCGTATCTACCCAAATTGGTGGGTATAAACTATTTCGAATGGATTTTTTCATAAAGTGACATTTTAGGGCCGAGTTTTTTTTAATGAAATGTTTAAAGCCTTCTGAACAACTTTTGTTATTGCTAAATATCCAATATGATGCATATGAGAATGTGTGTGTTTATGAGAAAAAAAATGTTTGTTATTAAAAATACCACGTATTATTTTCCGAAATAAGATCAAGTTAAAACGGGAGCCACTACCAGAATAGTAACTATAAGCCTTAACAAAATGTAAGAAAAATATTGAAATAGTGTTGCCATCTACTTATTGGACAAGAAATCATCATCTTGCTAGGCCTTTTTCCCATTTACTTGGGGTCGGCCTTCCCTGTTCTTTTTCTCCATTCTGCACGATTGAGTGCAAGGTCGGCGTCTATATTAAGATCTTTCAGGTCTCGCTGAACCGTCGTCAGCCAGGTGGCAGGTGGTCTTCCGCGTCCTAGCTTCGTGGTTGGAATATCGAGCGCTACCTTAACCATGTAGTCTACTGGGCGCCCCCGTACATGACCGTACCACCTCAGACGTTTTTCCGTCAGCTTTTCTGTTATTGGCGCTGCTTTAAAACTACCCCGGATATACACATTTCTTATCTTGTCCATCATGGTGACACCCGCTGACCAGCGTAACATGCGCATCTCAGTGGCGTGGAGCTTGTTCAGGTGGGGTTTATTTGTAGCCCAGTACTCGGATCCGTACAACATCATTGGTCTTACTACTGTCTTATATACATGACCCTTCACCTTTAGAGGCATTTTTCTATCGCCTAGGATGCCTGTGAGTTCTTGCCATTTCATCCAGTCTGTCTGAGTTCTATGGACTACATCGCTGTCAATCTTTCCGTCGTTGCTGAGTACGGAGCTTAAACTTTGTAACAGTTGGCAGGCGATCATTACCTATATAGAATTTGTCATTTTCTGGGTTATTAGCCGTTTTGTCGAACAGAAAGGACATGTGTTTGGTCTTCTTCCGACTGATTTTTAGGCCGTCCTTCTCGCGCTTCCATCCAGCTATTCAAAGCGTGTTGAAGGTCAGTCTCAGTCTCTGCTATTAAGGCCAAATTATCGGCATATAGAAGGTGCCAGGGTACAGCCCGTTGGCATTTTCGTGTGAGGTAATCCATCGTGACATTAAATAGAAGTGGACTAAGTGTGGAACCCTGGTGTACACCGACCTTGAGCTTGAAGCTGTCACTCGCACCTGCTGAGCAAATCACCTGTGTAGAGACGTCTGTGTACATGACCATAATAAGATCTATATACGACTCTGGGATAAACTGGGCGCGAAGAGCCTCCCATATAAGGTCGCGTGGTACATGGTGAAACGCCTTCTCAAGGTCGATGAATATCATATGCAGATTTGTGTTGTTGACTTTGGCTTTCTCAATCAGGATTCTTATAGCCTGAGTAGCGTCAGAGGTGCCCTTTCCATTTACAAACCCTCACTGATTGGGTGTGAGCTTCACGATACCATTAAGTCTGCTGTTGATTATCCTCTCCCATAGTTTAAAGGTATGATCCATGAGCTTTATTGCTCGGTAATTCCCACAGTCACGTACGTCGCCTTTTCCTTTGTAAAACGGTATTAAATGACTTCTTTTCCAAGCATCTGGTATTTTCTGTCCTGCCATAAGTCTGTTAAACAACTCGCTTAGCCAGCCGATGCCAGAGTGCCCTATTATGTTTCCAGATCTATTGGAATCTCGGCTGGACCTTGGCCTTTGTTGTTTTTCATCTTTCTGATCTCTTTGATGATTTCCTCCGTTGTAACTGCTGTTATTGCTTGGTTTAACTTTCGGGGATTCGTAACATTAAGCAAATGGCGGTAGTACTCTGCCCATCTTTTTCTTATATCATTATTTTCTGTTAATAGTTTATTGTTTTTATTTGTGATATATTTGGCTGAAGTTATATCTTTGCTGTTATTATTTCGAGCTTTTGCGACTTGATGGATATTGATTTCTGTAGTGGAAGATTCTAATTCTTTGTAAAAGTTAGCATCGGCTTTGGCTCGTGCGCTTGCCACTTCACGTTTTGCGTTGGATTTCTCTCTGTTGTAGTCTGCTTTATCCGCATCATTACCGGTTTCTTTGTGTTTTCTTAAATGCAAACTTCTTGGCCTGCACAACATCCTTGACAGATTGTTGTCACCATTTAGTCTCTTTAAAGAAAGAAAAAAAGAAAGAAAGAAAAACATTTATTTATGACAAACACATATAACAACAGAGAAATACAAAAAATAGGACGGACACTGCTTGTCACAAAAGCAGCAAACAGCGTGAAGGGGGCTCTCTTACTCCTGGTTCTCCCTAAATGTGTTTCTGCGGATTTTCTACAGAATGTTTCTAAATCGTTCCACATATAGTTTTCGGTTTCTACCTTTGAAGTGTCTTTTGTGCCAAAGTACGTTTCTATGTTTTGAACGAATCTTGATCCCGCGGCGGTTTTCAGGGATTTTAACTTAATTTTAGGTATCTGCTTGTTGCTGCACTTAACAGGTTTGGGCAATTCAACAAACAATAAGATCAGCCCTAACTGGCAGGTAGCGACGTCGCGATCGTGCCATCTGCGACGCGCGAATATTACACCGCGTCCGACCCGGCCAATTAATGTTTACCAGTTGCCTGGTTGAGACGGCTATTGTGCGTTAAGTGCCACGTGTGGATATTTGTTCCATGCTTTAAATATCGATTTTGTTTTGTTTGAGGTAAAAGCTCACGTTATTGAATTTTGTTTGGATTGGCGGTACAAAAATAATAAAATATACTTACATACAACTTTCATTTTTCCATCCTAAAGTTATATATAAACTCACTAAGTAATTAATTCACTTCTCTCTGAGCTCGGATGATTGTAAATACAAACATTTAATTTAATTTTTATTTATTTTATTAACAGCATGCAAGAACAACGTTTATACATTCCTGCATAACTTGAAAACATTTTCATTATAATATTTGACTTAAAAAACGCATCAAAAGAGTTTATACCCACCTTTTTGGGAAGAAACGGGTAAATACGGGTAGATTGGGTAAATACCGGGTAAATACCCGGTATTTACCCATGGGTTTTTACCCACTACCCATCTCTAGATAAGAAATATCTCCGCGGCGGAGCAACAAAACTTAATTTTCCAATAATATCCTCGTGCTCATACATAATAGAGAGAGAAGCAGAGTTTCTGAATGAATTTCCTACTCGGATTAATTCAAATGATTAATTTTACGTTATTCTTTTCTTTTAAGATAGGTACTATGTTACTAAAGAAAAATAATATTTTTTTGCATTATTTCGATTGGCATACAAAAACACAGGTTTAAAAAAAATTGAAGCAAGATGCTTTTTATTAGAAAATCTTTGAATGCAGTATTAGTTTTTTTTTAACATAAATTCTTATTTCAGCATAATATCCTATATACGATATTTAATGTACTTTCTCTTCATTTCGCATAGTCTTGGGACGCCCTGTATACGTTGTAAAGTGACAAAAATATCTTTACGCGCTTGTCATAAAAGTCATGTAGCCTAGTTGGTAGTGACCCTGCTTACGAAGCCGGAGGTCCCGGGTTCGAATCCCGGTAAGGGCATCTATTTGTGTGATGCTCATTAATATTTGTTCCTGCTGAGTCATGGATGTTTTCTTTGTATTTCAGTATTTAGTTATCGATTTAAGTATGTATATGGTCGTCTAGTACCCATAGTACAAACTTTGCTTAGTTTGGGACTAGTTCGATTTGTGTAAGATGGTCCCCAAATATTTATTTATTTATTTTATTTCAGCATATTTTGTCACTGAGTGCGTGTAGGTATATTCAATGGTGACTAACTACATACCTATACATAATTAATTATCAGCTCGTGATTGAAGTCAAACTTTGAATTTTCCTCTTATGTTATCAATCTTTTACTATATATGGAGTGTGTCATAATAATTTTAGGGTAGGCACAGCAGTAGGCACTATACCTCTCTTTCTAAGTTTTCTAATAAGCAAGAGACGGATAGTGCGAGAAAAATCGAGAGAGCTCGCGCGCCGTCTTCTGACAGCCGTGCTGCTCAACTGCCCTTTAATGGGAGACGGTACCTAGTACCAGACATGCGGTAACTCACAGCGATTTTATATTGTTCTATTCTATTCGTCTACGAAAGGCACCAGACCATTTAACATTTTTTATTCAACTTTCTTTGGTTTTATTCGGCTAAACTCGTCCCTTTAAAACGAATTCCACTTAACACACACTTATCGGAGTAATAATGATATTTTAATTAACTGGACACAGATGAACTTAAGGCAAATATGTCTACAACTTGATTGAAGTTTGCTTTTTAATGCTTTTTCTTTTCATTCGATCTAAAACCCCCTCCCCTCCCCTCCCTTCTTAATTCAAACAAGTCCTTACTGACACTTCACGTATACTGAGTATAGTAATATAAGAATTCCAAGGCATGCCTTGAAGACATACTTCAGACAAGATTGATTTGGGATTTCCTAACTCTTAAGAATTTCTAGGCATTTGTTGAAGAAATACTGTAGTCAAAATTTATTTGCCATTTCCTAACTAGGTTTTCGATAAGAGAGATTTCTTTTTCCTAAGTCAATCTGAAGTCTCTCTTCTTAATTCAAATCAGTTCTTACTGACACTTCACGTAAACTTAGTATAGTTAAATCAGAATTCCATACCTGTGAATTCTTTCTTAAGACATTCTTCAGTCAAAATTGATTTGGTACTTCTTAACTCGGTTGTCGATAAGATATGTTTTTTTATTCTCTTAAGTCAATCTGAAGTCTCGCTTCTTAATTCAAATAAGTTCTTACTGACACTTAACGTAAACTGAGTATAGTAACATAAGAATTTGTAGCCACTTGTTGAAGAAATACTTTAGTCAATGTTTATTTGGCATTTCCTAACTCAGTTTTCGATAAGAGAGAATTTTTTTTTTCCTAAGTCAATCTAAAATCCCTCTTCTTAATTCAAATAAGTTCTCATCGACACTTCAAATAAACTAAGTATAGTAAAATCAGACTTTATAGGCGTTTGTTTAAGTCATACTTTACACAAATTTGATTTGGCATTTCTTAACTCGGTTTTAGAAACGCATACTTGTCTAAAGTAGAATTATTATGATACCAATTAGACTTAAAGTAAAAGTAGGCTTAAAAAAATCTTTTCTGTCCTAGTCAAAACTAAGTAAAGGCGGATTATAGAACTTTTAGATTTAGCCTTATTCGCGATTGCTACTTGGGAACCTTACCCACCTAGTGTTTCATGGACGCGATGGATAAAATATCTCTGCCAGTCTTGATTTTAGAGAACAGTTTTTAAATAAAACATGCTTCTTTTGGCGTAAACGCAATTTAACCGTATAAAATATGTGTCATAATCATAATGATGTCCAATCGATCTCCTAGGAGTGCTAGGTAGGTACACCCTAAAAAATACAAATATTCTATACTAGATTTTTAATGTCATGTTTTCTATAAAATTAAGAAAAAATGTGCCAAAAAAAACTAAAATTAATATTATAAGGTATGTTGTACAATACACAGCTTTCTTGCAGACTGGCCAGGAGCTCCAGCGGTTTCCAAATGATTGAGCACGTTCACGAGAGTTATCTTGACTTTGCATGGTAAATTACACGTTCGTTAGTAATAAAATGAGACAGCTGCTTTTGCAGAGTTCAAAATGAATCAGAAATGTTGATGTATTATGAAGTGCGCCACTCAACCAGGGGCTTTTCCAGAGTCAGTTATCGTATAAATTTACTACAAAACAAGGAATTAAACCATCTATAAAAAGCGCCCAAGAATTGGTTATTCGCATTTCCAGGAAAATTCTTCATAAACTGTAGCCGTCATGTTTGCCATTTATTGCATAATACGCTATCAAAACTATACATTAAACAGCAGAATGCAGAAAATGAAAAAAATGTCTGGAGCACGATCCGCCATGTTCCAAGGATCATTCAAAAGTCCGACGTAAACAAATCTTACAATGGGTTCAATGCGTGTTGTCGATTGTCATCAATTGTCACGCCACTTTGACGGTAAAACCTGCCACTCACTATACTTGCCTCGCGCTACGCCCAGCGCCCAAAGAGCTATACAGGTTGAAACCACGAACGTATACTCGTATACTGGACTTTGCCATTTAAAAATGTTTTGAAACAAGAAAAAAAATAACTTTTTTTTTTTTTTTTTTTCCTGCATTTCTTCTCAAGTTGGGCCCCGAAGGGGCCCTCAACTAATTGCCTCTAACAATATTGTGGTATGAAACACACAAAATATAAAAAACATTAAAACAAAGAACCTAAGATAACTTGAATCTCATATATATACTGAGAATGACTACACGTCACGTCACGTCACGTCAAACGCACAAATAATTCTATTTTAACCATGAACCTAGAATACTATGGACGGGCTGTACATGTTGCCACAGTGAGGGATGGAAAAACTCTTATGCAGCTAAATAAAATTAAGAACCGGTCCTAAAATGGCTGATGACTTGCCATAAACAACCTACTAAATTTGGACGAGTAATGGTTTGTTGGGCACAACTTCATACTAAATCAGTTGTGCCCAACAAAAATAGTGGAACTATGACAAGGACAATGACTGATATTTCCCTTTCTGTCACACTTATCGAGATTGGTACGAGTATGCTACCAGCTCGCTCGCACGTGGTATTATTATTACCATAGCCGGTCCAGATTATTCTACGTTCATGATTTTGACCTTTGTTAGTGTACTTGTTTTTAATTTAAAGTTAAAAACTAAATTTATGGACCAATTGAAATAATTATGTGTAAAAATACAACGAGGGTGACTATTCTGTTCTCTTGCGAGGTATTTTTATTCGTATTGCAAGGAGCAAAATCTTTAATATTGTACAGTTTTTCTGTCTTCATTATTGAATGTATAATCTGTAATAATATAGTTTTAACTTTTATGATTACCATTAATCTTAATTTATACTGATAATTTCAGATTTACAAAGGATGTAGAAAGGCGGCGGCATTGGTTGTCAATTTATGCCTTTAAAGGGACAGTTGAGGGAAAGTTCAGCTTGCATTTTAAAGCTGAAGATGATGACAGAGAGAAACCAGGACACCTAATCAAAAATGCTATATCATATTACTTGCCGTTGGGTTGCTTGCGGCTGTGGATCAAGAAATATATTTACATATTCTCCTCTTTTCTATTCTTAAACCCTTTACTGTGAAGAGTCAGTCCGTATCGTATCCCTTAGATATTGACTCTATGATCCTACAGTGGTAATACTTAGTACTTATATAAGATGGACGTTAATTGTCTAAGAAATTTATTCATTTGAGTAACTCTGTATATTGTTATACATGTGGTGATAAATAAGTGTCCCGTCCCAAGCGTCTTATTACAGACACTGATCGCTGGTCCACGCGCAAGCTGCGCCGCCCTGGAGCTGTCGAATAACAACTCGTAGTTTTTTGTAACATCGGTCAGTACAGTCATGATTCAAACATTGAACATCGTAATAGTACATACATTACTATAGAGGCCGGGAAACGAAGGATGCAGGCCAAGATATAGACTACGCTACTAGGTATACGTGGCCGGCAACCCCGTTTCTCGCGGAGATTTGTATAGTGATTTTGTCAAACGTGCAACGAAATAAAAATACGAAGTAGTCAATTTGTTTTATTCGTAGCTTAACACAACTAAATAATACGCTTTTGAACTGCACCGCCATCGTCAGCACCGCTCCGGGCCCGCGCCCTCCGGCGCGCCCCCTCGGCGGCAAAACAAAAGAAGGTTGCTTTACAGGCCTAGATGTGTAAGGCTGTATGAAATTCCTTTACATATCTTCTCTCATCGCACCGGATACATAGTACCTAGTTCCGGGCCAAATTTGAAGTAAGTTATGTCAACATTTCATTACAAGTTTGAGAAAAATGTCTTTGAAGATAATAACATAATAAGATGGATGGAGATTGTTTTTCGATTACTTATTCATCCTAAGTAGGAGGAAATATGTTGAAGCGTATAAAGCAATTCATATATGGTAAACAATAATGTAATGAGAATAATTTGCATATTATATGAGTATCAAGTATCTTAAAATTCGTCAGTCATTCCTAACATATGCAGAATCGTAGACACCCTATAAGAAAGAGATAAAAGAAAGACGTGGCGTTATTCAAGGTCATTTTTCTTGTTTGAAAACATTGTTTGAATGGCAAAGTCCAGTATATATAAGTTCGTAGTTGAAACCTAAGTCGTCGTATACAGAAATTTGTGTTTCTATCGCAGTATTTTATGGCAAATTAATTGCATTTACTCTAGAAGCAAACATTATAAATAGCTAAAACACCAACCTTATCACCCTACTCCCCCTATTTGACAAGACTTGGTCTGCACGGCTATCATGCGACGGCGCGCGAGCTCTCTCGATTTTTGTCGCACTATCCGTTTCTTTCTTATAAGAACACTTAGAACAAGAGATATACTGCGAGAATAAAAAAAAATACAACCGAATTGAGAACCTCCTCCTTTTTTTTGAAGTTGGTTAAAAATCAAGAGTATATCGCGGCCGTCACATGATAGACGTGCAGTAGCTTAAAGTGTCAGTTTAACGTAGCAATTACTTAGGGTGACCATGAGACTCCGTAAATTTGTTTTTTTTTTTACAAACAACTTTTACAAATGTTTGTCTGTTGTCGTGTCCACATGTTTAAACTAAAGTTAGACAGTAAGAAACACATATTTCTGTTCACGACATAGGCTTCACCTGTAGAACCATAACGTTGTAAGGCTGGGTCCAGACATTTGTTCTCCTTGTCAGATTTGCTTATCAGAGCTATAACCACGAAAAAAGAATTTGGAACTTCGGATATCTCCGTCTTTATCCCTTTATATACTCGGAAACCTATACAAGACCAAAAAAACTACGACAGATATGTCACTGTCATTAAGTGTCAAAGTCACTTATGTCATTGTCAATCGAACATTTCAGATTTAGCCAACCTTTTTGCATTGATCATCAAATCATAGTAAATATTCGTAGATATGGCTAACATTTTCAATATCAAAAAAGTTACATTCAACAATAAAGAAAGAAAGAAAGAAAGAAGACATTTATTCACTACACAAAAGACACACAGAGACCAAAAATACAATACAATTGACACGTACTTAATGTGTGTCTTCGCGGCAGTGAATCGGCCGCTGTCTCAGCATTATGCCGAGGTGTCAGACAGACACCTACAGCGCTGATTTTCAGACAGCACCGTACGTGACCCACGGAACGCAACACAACATACTGCCGATACAAACATGTATACCTACACATAATAAATAAATACCTAGTTAATATAATACATTTGTTAAATAAGTAACGCAAACTAAAACGCGATACGCTTGGGATGTTTAAAAAACAAAAATAGAGAAAAATAAAATAAAATAAAGTGCTGGATGCGCATTATTAAAAAGTAATTGTTTTTTCTATCGTTCAAAAATGATATTATGGACGACAGGTCAACACGCGACGGCGGAGCTACGCATCGCGTCATATGAAGATTATATGTAAGAAAATGTGATTATTTATTACGACTTAGATTGTTTAAGCAATAAAAGAACCCAGTAGTTAGAACCTTTATAGTCATTATTTACATAGAACACCCTCTCATAATATTTATTTGATAACATTTAACATTGTAATATTAAAGTAAAAACCTAGTAGAATTGTATTAGAAAGAGAGAGGAGATGTTACCGCTGCGCGAGCGCAGCGCAGACTGGCCGCCTGGAGGGGAGGGGTGTATCGCGCTCGCGCCAACATGACCGTAACGAGAGCCGCGGCCGCCGAGCCCGACTTAGCGCCTAGTACGGCGCATTTTCACTTTGGAATTAATATGTTTCTACTTGTATCTTTGTAATGGCTCATCGTATAAGAAAGATTTATATATTGTTAGAAAGCTAATAAAAAGTCTCTATTTCTATGTAGTCTCTATCTCTCTATCTTTCTGTGTAGTCTCTATCTATTTAATGTTTAAACTTAGAAATAAGTAAACTCAGTAGGTTCAGCGTAAATGATAAATAAGAGTTACAAAAGGGATCGAATTACGGTTTGCCCGATTTTCATGTATGATTATTCGAATAAGAAAATAAAAAACCCTACTGTACTTATAAGATCTCAAGCCATATTAGAACTTTGTAAATCAGCTTAGACTTCCGCCCATTAATGCTTATAATATCAGAATAACACCTTGTAACGTAAATTAGTCAAGTATGTATGTATGTATGTATGTAAGCACTTTATTGTACACAATAACAGGTTATGGAATATACATGTCACACAATAGATCAAAGTACAAAGGCGAACTTATCCCTATAAGGGATCTCTTCCAGCTAACCTTTGAGCAATTGAGAGGAAGGTAGGTAGAACGAGATAGGCAAACTTATACCGTGTACAAAAACAGAGAAAATAAAGCAAATCCTAATTAGTATTAATTCTAGACAAATAAAAACATGCCAATACATATATAAATATACAATATAAAATATAATACACACTAACATATGTTACATATATATCGCAAATATACAATAAATAAATAAATACTATATTCAACCAATTCACAAGTCATTGGAAAGCCACAACTTCTTCAAATTCATCTTAAGTGACGCAACAGACTGCGACTGTCTCAGCGACAAAGGCAACTCATTCCACAATTTAACAGCGCGCGCAGTAAAAGATCTGGAGTATGTTCGCGTCTTTCTAGACGGTACAGCAAGAGTAAGGTTAGTACTCGACCGCAAGCGGTGGCCACTGCCGTCTGCCATATAACTAAACCGCTCAGAAAGGTAAGGAGGGGAAGTAGGGCTGAACAGTGTATTGAAAAGTAATGACAGGATATGCACATCCCTGCGCCGGCGAATCGGTAACCATCGAAGCTTAGAGCGGAATTCAGAGATATGATCATACTTGCGTAGACCAAATACATATCTGATACATACATTTTGTAGACGCTCCAGCTTATCAAGTAGCTCCTCGTTGAGGTCCAGAAACGCAATATCGCCATAGTCCAGAATTAGTCAAGTCAAAGTGGGCGTAACTTTTGTTGTCTCACTCAGCACGTCTTGCTTACCCATTGTCAGGTATAAATAGCAGGTACGGCCCGGAGCAAATCAGTGTCAAATCGGAGCCTCCTGGAAGTCACAACAAGAAGAAGAAGAAAACTACAAAGTATTAGGAAGTTAGGGACTTGTATCAAGTCACTTAGGGCAGTGATAGGGCAGTATAGGGAAAAGTAAAATAAAAAATCTATTTTTTCGTTATTCCTTCTTTTATTTGGTAACAGCGTTTACCCCAAAGTGTCTGAGGACACGGGCGAAGCCCAAATACACCATTCGGGCGCCGAGTGGTTAGAACGCGCTGTCCGTGCACATAGGGGCGGAGCTCGTCCGTCGCCGACTTGTGTCTCGGAGCGTGGTCGACGCACTGTCCGTGCACATAGGGGCGGAGCTCGTCCGTCGCCGACTTGTGTCTCGGAGCAAGGTCACTCTTAGGTGACTGTGAGGGGCGAGCATTGCCGCGGCAGGTAGCGCGCGCGCTCACTCGCCCAGCCGACGCCGCCGAGAGCGGACGTCGCTCACAGATTTCGTTCAAAAACAATTACAATATCACAAAACAAAAATTACTTGTTAAACTTTTCATAAATCTATTCAGATATAAAATGACAGATTGTCAATTACTAATCTATGGGGTCATGGCCGGTGGGGTCTACAGATTATATGATTTCACCACAATTTGTCAGTACAACATGTCGAAGTCATAATTGGGTGTGTCGTATAGATGTAACAATCCAATCACATGTGCATGCAATTTCTCAATACAACTCTTTTGACAGTTGGATCAGCAGCGCAACATGCCTCCAGACAATAGCAATTAGTCAGATTCTGATAAATTGGGGCTGACAAATCATTACATGTATAGACCCCTTGAGAAAATTGCGGATGATTGTGAAAGTGAGCTACACACTTTTGGCCTGTTATTTTGTCGAATAGCTAAACGCATGGCATAATATTTAAATTACATCTAACGTTGTTCACGACTATTGTTTATAAATCGTACCAAATGTTATGAATACCTGAAATATTACAAGTACAATAACAGTTTTTCTACCAAAAATCTTTTATGGTTAATTTTTAACAGGGCATCTTGTATTTTTGTAAATAAGTTGAATTAACTTGTTTATTTAAATCATTTTCTTGTTGCAGCCTTTTAAAAAGTGAAAATATACCACCGTCAACATATTTTATTTTTGTGGCAACCCACGTTGGTCTTGAATTAGGTTTCCGAGTATAGTTTATGGTACTCGAGTGACAGAGACAGATATATACGAACTTCGATATTATTGCTATTAATTTTAGGCATCAAATATAATGACCACCAAAAAATGCTTTGATACCCTAAGCTCTTTTACCAAAAAAATATACTGAACCCCAAAAATTATAATTCTACCATTACAATAGTACTAGCTATTTTAGTAACGACTGCACTTTAAATTGTATTCGAACACCAAATTTACTAAATGATCACCAAACCTTTGCGACCAAATTAATACAATACTTCTACCTAAATAACCCTTTATGATTGCCATAAAATATATGAATGTTACCTAATAACGTATCATCATCATCATCATCATCATCATATCAGCCGAAAGACGTCCACTGCTGGACATAGGCCTCCCCCAAAGAGTGCCAAAGTGACCGATCCCGCGCCACCCGCATCAAGCGGACTCCCGCAACCTTTACCAGGTCATCAGGCCACCTTGTCGGGGTAAATAAAGTATAATGATGCCAAATTTACAAGTGCTACCAAAACCCGAATCAGTGCACCCTACTTCCACGTGGTCTTGTCTGTCCTACCCCTAGAGTGTATATAAAAGCCCGCGGAGCCAGAAGCTCGCGAAGGAGGTCCTGAGTTGAACGGGGTGCACGAGGCCCAAGCGAAGCGAGTGGGGGAAGGTGGCGAGCGAAGCGAGCCGGCGACCTCCCGAGCGGAGCGTAGGTCGAGTGCGCACGTGAAATGAAGGGCCGACGAAGCGAGTTTCTGGCGGGAGCCCGGGCGGACGGCGGGACACTGAGTCCCAGAAACGAAAGCGGGGCTCCGTCGAATTACGGAAATGATTTTACTATTTTTGATTTAGCAATGATTTATTAGGATAGCATTTTCTTTCATAGGATAGTAAGAAGTTATTATTTCATATTTATAGAAGATACAATTTTGGTGATCATTTACTATTTTTGGGTTAGCAATGATTTATTAGAATAGCATTTTCATTAATAGGATAGTAAGATGTTATAATTTGGGTTATTATTTCACATTAATAGGAGATAAAATTTTGGTGATCATTAAACCATTTTTGGATTAGCAATGCTTTATAAGGATAGCATTTTCTTTAATAGGATAGTAAGATGTTATAATTTGAGTTACTATTTCACATTAAAATGTAGATAAAATTTTGGTGATCATTTAGTATTTTTGGCAGTAAAAAGTATTTTTCTGGCGTTATATTTTACTATATCTGGTAGTCCGTTAAACATATGCCTTAATTTTATTCTTTACCAGCTTGAACAGATTGTCCGCAATTATTGCCTCAATTTTGTGTCCGAGCTCCGTCCCGAATGCCTCGCAACTCCGGTGAGTCCTCCGCTCAGACGCACTGTTTCCGGCAGCAACTCATCTATCCCATGGTTATGATCCAAATAGTTAAAGCAAAGACGCGAAATTTCACGTCCGTGAGGCAGCCGTGGCTCGCGGTATTCGAGCTCCTGAAGCGTAGTGGAACAGCCCTGTGCAACCCACACTGACCCAATTTGGACTGGGGCGGAACATGGAGGCGGCGGTGAAAAAATAACTGTCGCTAGGTACTCGATTAAAACAGTATTTTATTATATAAACAGTGTACACCCTTTCTTGCGACCGTTGTTTCAATCGGCTGCCTCGCGACAAAAAAAAAACGTACATTTTTTGCCTCTGGTTGCCTCTTGGACGCGTCATTGTCCTATAAACTTTATTAGTAACCCAAAATAGGTAGGAAGTAACTCTAGTGTGCTTCAAAAAAACTTATGATTATACATACAAATTATTAGCAGTGGTGAAATCGTTACTCAAAAATACACTGAATCCACGGTAATCTCTCTCCGGATGTATACATAAATAATAAAGCTTAAGACGGTCGAAAGTAAATCTAAATATATAAAAGAAGAAGCTGACTGACTGACTGACTGACTGACTGACTGACATATCAACGCACAGCCCAAACCGCTGGGTCTACAGATTCCAAATTTGGCACGTAGGTTCCTTATAAGGTGTAGAGGAGCACTAAGAAAGGATTTTTCAAAACTCACCCCCTAAGGGGGTAAAACGGGGGTCCAAAGTTTGTATGGGGGAAGCATTATTTTTTGAACTAGAGACTTAAAACTTTGTAGGAAGATTACTTATTAAGATACAAAAAAGCACTTTCAGCGTTTTAAAAAAATTCCACCCCTAAGGGGGTTAAATAGGGGTGCAAAGTTTGTATTCAAAACTACTGGGACTACAAACTTGAAATTTACACCAGACCTTTCTTTTATGACGTAGGCAAGGGATAAGACGGGATTTTTGGAAATTCTATCCCTAAGGGTGTTAAATAGGGGTGCAAAGATTGTATGGGTGAAATATTATGTTTTGTACTAGAGACTTGAAACTTTGTAGGGATATTACTCATTAAGATACAAAAAAAGTTCTTTCAGCGTTTTAGAAAATTCCACCTCGAAAGGGGGTCAAATAGGGGTGCAATGTTTGTATGGGGTAAACATTATTTATTGAACTAGAGAATTGAAACTTTGTAGGAAGATAACTTATTAGGATACAAAAAAACATCTTCAGCGTTTTATAAAATTCCACCCCTAAGGGAATTAAATAGGAGTGCAAATTTTGTATTAAAAATACTGGGACTTGAAACTTGAAAATTACACCAGAACTTATTTTTATGACTTAGGCAGGGGATAGAACAGGATTTTCGGAAATGCTATCCCTAAGGGGGTGAAATGAGGGACCAAAGTTTGTATGGGGGAACATTATTAATTGAACTGGAGACTTAAAACTTTGTAGGAAGATTAATTATTGATACCAAAAAAGTGCTTTCGGCGTTTTATAAAATTCTACCCCTAAGGGGGTCAAATAGGGGTGCAATGTTTGTATGAGGTAAACATTATTTATTGAACTAGAGACTTGAAACTTTCTAGGAAGATTACTTATTAGGATACAAATAAAAATATCCTAAGTGTTTTTAAAATTCCACCCCTAAGGAGATTAAATAGGGGTGCAAAGTTTATATTCAAAACTACTGGGACTACAAACTTGAAATTTACACCAGGAATCACTTTTATGACGAAGGCAAGGGATAAGACGGGACTTTTGGAAATCCTATCCCAAAGGGGGTTAAAAAGGGGTGCAAAGTTTGTATGGGAGAAATATGATTTTTTGTACTAGAGACTTGAAACTTTGTAGGGATATTACTTATAAAGATACAAAAAAAAGTATTTTCAGCGTTATATAAAATTCTACCCCTAAGGGGGTAAAATAGGGGTGCAAAGTTCGTATTCAAAGCTGGGACTAGAAACTTGAAATTTACACCAGTACTTCATTTTATGACGTAGGCAAGGGATAAGACGGGATGTGTGGAAATTCTATCCCTAAGGGGGTTAAGTAGGGGTGCAAAGTTTGTATGGGAGAAACATATTTTTTTGTACTAGAGACTTGAAACTTTGTAGGAATATTATTATTAAGATACAAAAAAGTACTTTCAGCGTTTTATAAAATTCTTCCCCCAAGGGGTTAAATAGGGATGCAATGTTTGTGGGGGGGAAACATTATTTATTGAACTAGAGACTTGAGACTTTGTAGGAAGATAACTTATTAGGATACAAAAAAAGTAATTTCAGTTTTTTATAAAATTCCACCCCTAAGGGGGTTAAATGAGGGTCCAAATTTTGTGTAAGGGAAACTTATTTTTAGCTACTACGTACTTAAAACAGTGCACAGATTACTTATTCATTTACAAATAAAGTTCTTTCGGCGTTTTGGAAATAACTACACCTAAAGGGGTTAAAAAGGAGGTCCAAAGTTTGCATGGAGAAAAAAGATTAGTTAGACAATTTTATTCGAGAATTCACAGGATAGTTCCTAACGATAAGTAAGTAAACAAGTGTTTCCGGTTTTTTGAGAATTCAACCCCTAAAAGGAGACATGTGGTGACAAAATCTGAAAATCAACATCGGCATCTATTGTTTCTATGGTTTATCGGGTGCAAAAGGAGCTGATTAGGAAAACAACAACGATTTTACATTCCAACGTGGCGTCTAAATATCAATATGGGCGTTGTTATTACGGTTTTTTGGGACGTTAATAACGAAAATCACATAGATTTTGAAATGTAATGTTGTGGACTTGAAAATTCATGAAAATATTTGTGCCAAATTGCAATTCAATCGGTCCAGTTTTTTTCGTAGCAAATCGGTTGTAACAGACGGACTGACAGACAGCCACACGTGATCCTATAAATAAGGGTTCTATTTTTGCTTTTGAGGTATGGAACGAGACCCGCGTTATATAGGTTTATAGGTTTTAAAGTTTGTATTTGGTGCCATCTCGATCGTCAGCAATCGGTACCTAGGCGAGTGCAGGCGGCGCGGGGGACGGGTAGGAGACATTGGGAAAGTGCCTGCATCCGTAATAAGTACATTCAAGGTGCTGCACGAAGATCTGCTTACTTTTTATAAGTTAAGCGTTTTGGCCTCCGTTAAATTAAACCAAATTTTTGGGTATTTATGTTAAACACTGGTTCGAAAAGCATGGAAAAAAAATCTTAGGAAACAAGCCTATAGCAATGTCCAGGCCACAAATTTGACTTGACATTCGTGGAGATATTTTGGTATTTCAACATTATCATGAACATAAAGTAGCTTTTGTTCCAGAGGACAGATTCTCATTAATCATGATTGTAAATTTAATAACAGAAATACGTACATACATACATACATTGACGCCTTTATTCACGCACATGAACTTTATGTTCCAGCACCACTTTTAGCATAAATGTGGGTATAAAAGATCGACAAAAAGTGATATTGCTTAGGTTGTTAGCCCATCCATCTCCCACAACACACTTCAACCCTGCTCTCTTAATCGACTTTTACGACACACACGGGAAGAAAGAGGGTGGTGAAATTCTAACCCGCCACCACACATAATAGTAAGGGCATAAACATAATAGTAAATCAAAATTAATTTACCATAATGGGTTATGACGAAGGGTTATTCGTAGGGGAAGTTAGTAGTAGTAGGTTAGTAGGCGGCGTAGCAATTCAACAATTATTGGAAAATTACTTTTACTACGCGGGCGAAGCCGCGGGCAAAAGCTAGTTTATTAATAACCATGTACTTGTAGGTATATATACTAAATCAATAAATAAATAGTGCGATGCGATGCAAATGTATAATTTACAGATTTTTCCCTGTTCTTGTAGTATAAGACGATATTATTTGCCAAATTTCATAGTTCTAGGTCAACGGAGTGTGTCAAAATGTAAGTTTTTTGCGGCATAAACGTCTGTATCTCTTTTACCGTTAATTTAAACGTTGGATTTTTTCATAGCTTCAAGGGATTGTGGACTTGAGTATACGGTTTCAATTTCAACTCGATATTTTTACGCATTCCCGAGATAAAGGGTTTTCACAGACAGACGGACAATGAAGTGATCCTATAAGGGTTCCGTTTTTCTTTTTGAGGCACGGAACTTCAAAAACGTATTTAAACAATGTTGAAACAATTAGAAGTTATTAAATAATTGTCAACAAAATATATTCTACTTTTGTTAAACCATTTCTGATTGCGGTTTCATGAATTTCGATACACGTCACTATGTTGATTTTGGAGTAAGTCTATTACCTCATAAACTACAAAGTTCATCAGAAGGCCACTATTTTTTTTTTCTAATTAGGCGTCTTTTCCAATTGTTTGCCATAGCACCAACGCGTTTTCGGAATGCTACCCAATGAGATCACGCGTTACCTCCGACACGTCAAATACACATTTTTATTCAGTGAGTTTAATTGGATTGAATTAAGATCAATTAATATTTTTCGATTTCCAGATCAAGTGATCACGGATTTAAAATCACCTTATATACGGGGTGGAATCAGTATCTCATCAATAACTTATCACAAACATACACAGTTTGACAAATGAACAATACCATATTTTAGGATTTAATTCCTGTTAATCCATTTATTAGGGGCTGAACGCAGCTCGCAGGTCACCCGAACATCTGAAATCATTGTTTAAAAAGGTATATAAATTTGGGTATGTAGAGAGGGTAGCCGAGAAAAGATTCTGTAAGAAATAATAATATAATAATAAGAAGTTATGAATCGAACAATGAGAATTGCCTTGACGAACTTTCTTCGACCAAATCGGAGAAATTGAAATGAATTATCTAGAGTTATCTAATCGAAACCAAGAGCATATTAAAAATAACTGAAGAGAAGAAGAGGGAAGCCCGGAAGCCTTCCCTCTTCCGAGAAAGAGGCGAGATGATATGTTTATGCATGATAACTTACTTCTCCCGCCACTCTTCTGAGAGCTTTCATCACAGCAGAGCCCAATTTAAAAGCCTGTGCTGTTTCCTGGTCCGCAGCTTGACCAACTGCATCAGAAATCGCATTTTCCATGTGTTCTCTTATAACCTTCTCGGCCACCTCTTTTGCAACTTCTCTAGCTGCAGTTTTTGCAGCATCTATTTCCTCCTCCTTAGTTGCCCTAACTGCGGCCTTGGCTGCTTCCTTAATTGCTTTTACCGCATGTTTCATGGCTATCTTCAAGCCAGCTTTTTCAGCATTTGCCTCGCCCTAAAATGTATAAACATTCATAATGTTACTCGTATATTTATTATGATTTTATATTACAGAAAGGGTTTCAGGGACGTTGCTGACTATTAAAATTATAGTCATTGTAATTATATAATTTAATATCATCAGAGTGAATTTAAGTATCTATTGCTGCTATAATTTTTTATAAATGTGTTCGAGTTAGTAAGCCTAATTTATATTTTGGGACAGCTATTATGTATAAATATTTGATTCAAGTTAAATTTTGCATGTTTGCTTCATACTATGTGATACTAATTCACCAACGCATCAACAGATGGCGTTACGGGTTCTAAAATGGTCTAGAAACGATGTTTACTTCAATAAATTGTCTTGCATTAGCTAACAGAAAGAACGGTTGTTTTAATATCTCCCACACCTTCAGAACGCCCGGTACAAAAGTGGTCCTTACCGAACGGATATAAGAGCTATATTAGTGCAGCTAAATAGATAACCTCAAATGTTGTTTAGAACTTACGAATTAAAAAACAATTTAAGTCAAAGTTAAAGGGAAAAGACTGTGCTATAAGTGATAAATTGACATTATAAGTGTACATAAACATTTGTGTGTGTATATAAACATTTCATTATGGATAACTACATAAAAGAACAAGAAAATTTATATGTGTTGTTGGCGAAGACTATTACTAATTACAAGAAAACTCCCAAACAAAGGTTAACGAGAGGCTATGTACAATTACGAATGGAAACTCTTACGGATTATTGGACTAAATTCCACAACAATCACTTGGAAATGTTGAAGTTAGTACCTAAACAAGATCGCGGACAACTTGAGTACTTCACAAAAGATTACTTTTTGGAAATGGAAGAGCTGTACATTGATTTACGGTCGGATATGATGGATTTGTTATCTACTATGAATGTACGAAGCGGAGAAAGTGCACCCAGCTCATATAACCCTCCATCTGCGACCAGCGTAAATGATGAAGTCCGTTTACCGAAAATAAACATCCCTCAGTATTCAGGCAGTTACCACGAGTGGAATTCCTTCCATGACCTATATACGTCGTTAATCCACAACAAAACAACACTCACAAAAGTACAAAAAATGCATTATTTGAAAAGTTGTTTATCTGGTGAAGCGGAATCATTGTTAAAACATGTACCTATCACTGAGAGTAATTACGACATTGCGTGGAATATTTTGACGCAAAGATATAACAACAAAAGAATCATAGTAAACACGATTTTGACTCGATTAGTAAATCAAAGAAAATTAACTACTGGAACGGCCAAAGGGTTACGAGATTTACTGGACACGACGAGTGAATGTTTGAATAAGTTGAAAAATCAAGATATTCCAGTTGATACTTGGGACATACTAGTGGTGCATATAATCGTCAATAAAATGGATTCAGAATCACACAAAGAATGGGAAAGCGAGCTAGGGTCCCTAGATATTAGCGAATTACCAACTTTAAACATGTTAAAGAAGTTCCTGGAAAAGATTTCGTGTTATGGAAATGATACAAACCCCGACGTCGTGCACACCTGTAAATAAAAGAAGTTTTCATGTGAATAAAGTCGAACAGAAATGCATTTTTTGTAACCAAGACCATATGTTGTACACTTGTAAGGAGTTTTCGAAGCTTGCTGTAGATAAGAGAGTGGAATACGTGCAAGGCTGGCGGCTATGCTTTAACTGTCTAGTACCGGGACATTCAGTCAAGTTCTGTAAACATCGATCATCTTGCCGCCGATGTGGGAGAAAACACCACTCTCTGCTGCACAGCACGTGGTGCCCTCAGCCGGAGACCCCTCCAAAGTCTCTAGAAACATCGTCACCGATTTTAGAGAATAAAGAAGATATCCAGGAAGAAAAAGAAGATAAAAATAAAAAGAATATTATATCTCACCTCACTATGGGGACCCATGCGGTGATGATGCCAACTGCATTAGTGCAAGTTAACACAGTTAATGGAGAAAAACACTTGATGAGAGCGTTATTGGACCCCTGCTCTCAGGAATCCTTCATAACGGAGTCCGCAGCACAAAAGCTTCGTGCCCGACGTACGTCAATAAGTGGACACGTCACGGGAGTAGGTCAAATGAAGACTCCACTCAAGTATGCTGCGGAAATTCAGTTCTCATCAAGAATCGAGCCTGAAATGAACATGAAAGTAACTGCGTACGTTGTACGTCATATCACCGACATTATGCCGGCAAAAGAAGTGAAAGTTGAAAATTGGCAACATATCGAGAAGTTGTGCCTCGCAGATCCAACATGTCACACACCAGGTCACATCGACTTACTGTTAGGAGTCGAAGTTTGTAGTGAAGTTATTAAACCTGGTGTGATCAAGGGCCCCTCAGGATCACCTATAGCGCAAGATAGTCACCTGGGGTGGATCGTTTCGGGAAATGCGAGGACAGAGCACACTGCCACTAAAAACATCGCCAGCATGCATCTAAATGTTGATTTAAACAACATGCTGAAGAAGTTCTGGGAGTTAGAAACTATAGAAGAAGAAAACCATACACTAACTTCAGACGAAAAGAAGGCAGAAGATATTTTTGAGAAGACACATAAAAGAAAAGAAGATGGACGTTACGTGGTTCGACTGCCATTTAAAGAAGAATCACCTGTCTTACCACGTGACTCACGAGATATAGCAGTTAAGAGGTGGACAGCTTTAGAAAGAAGATTAGATAAAACACCACAGTTGAAAAATGACTACAACATAGTCTTACAAGAATATCTAGATCTACAACATATGGAGAAGGTGGGCAATGAAGAAGTACCGAAGAATTCAGTGTACCTGCCTTTTCACGCTGTGGTGCGAGAGGATAAAGAGACGACAAGAGTTAGAGTAGTTTTTAACGCATCAAGCGCCGGTACGAATGGGGTAACACTGAATGATGCATTGCTAGTTGGCCCTACTCTGCAAGAAAATCTACGCGATATTCTGCTTAGGTGGAGAACTCACAAAATCGCATATGTTGCAGATATCGTAAAAATGTACCGGCAGATTGAGGTGGATGAAGCAGACAGAGATTATCAACGAATTGTCTGGAGATCTGATGCCCAGAAGCCGATAGAAGACTATCGACTTCTCTCTGTGACCTTCGGAACTGCCTGTTTGGCCATAAACAGGCCATTTTGGCCCCGTATTTGGCCATAAAGACTTTACGCCAGGTGGCTTTAGATGAAGGTCAAAAATGTCCTGAAGCACAGCGTATAATTCTTAAAGATTTCTATATGGACGACCTCTTGTCCGGTCATGAAACAGAAGATAAAGCTAAAAGAAATCAGAAAGAAATTGCAGGTATTTTAAAGAAAGAAGGATTTGAGCTTCAAAAGTGGAGTTCTAATAGTGAGAACTTCATGAAAGAAATTGAACTAATGAAAAGATCGCAAAATACCTAACGGGAAGTAGACGGCAAAGACAGTATTAAGACATTGGGTATTTTATGGAACACGAAAGATGACAAATTAAAAATAACTAATAATATGAAAGACTTACCTGCACAACCTATCACCAAGAGAAATGTTTTAGCAGATATAGCTTCACTGTTTGATCCAATGGGTTGGCTAGCCCCATCTGTTGTGATTGCTAAAACATTTATGCAGAAATTATGGACACTTGGGATAGGTTGGGATGAAGAACTTGCTGATGACTTGATAGAAGAGTGGCTGAAATTTAGAAATGAGATTCCTTCGTTGACAGATGTACAGTTAAATCGCTGGATACATACCACTTCGGAAAGAAATTCCGTTGAAGTTCACGGATTTGCCGATGCGTCAATGAGAGCTTACGCTGCAGTAGTATACACTCGCGTCACTGATTCAGATGGACAAATAAAAGTGTCTCTACTTACAGCAAAAACGAAGGCAGCACCGTTGAAGCAAGTGTCCGTACCGAGGTTAGAGTTATGCGGTGCGGTGCTCCTGTGTAGACTTCTAAAACACATCGTAAACATATTGAAATTGCAGCAACATCAAGTATTTGCATGGTCAGATTCACAAGCTGTACTCGCATGGATAAAAGGTGATCCCGGTCGATGGACTCCTTTTGTGAAAAATCGAGTTGCTGAAATAAGTAAAATGAAGGAGATAAACGGGTGGTACTATGTTAACACCAAGCACAATCCAGCAGATCCTGCGTCACGAGGAGTAATGCCGAAGAAGCTGTTAACAACCTTACTCTGGTGGAATGGACCAGCCTTTCTTGCAGAACCAGTCATAGAACTGCCGGGTGGAGAAGTACCTGAAACAGAGCTGGAATGTCGTAAAAATATAAAATCATTAGTGACTACGAGTACAACTAGAGATGATGAAGAAGACTTAATACTTACCTTGATACGTAGATACTCTTCGCTCGGGAAACTGGTGAGAATAATCGCATATTGTCGTAGATGGAGACTGCACCTGCAAAGAAAAAAGACAAGAGAAGAACACTTACCAACTTACCTGACGACTGAAGAGAGGGACGTAGCACTTACCATTTGCTTGAGACGATCCCAGGAAGTTGAATTTCCAGAGGAGATACATGATTTAAAGAGTAAGAAACAGCTGAAAAGAAAAAGTCGTTTGCTGTCACTCACCCCCTTTTTCGATCCAAAGGGTGTGTTAAGAGTAGGTGGCCGACTACGCCATGCTGATATAGGAGCCCAACAGAAGCACCCCATCATTATAACGAAGGACAATGCTCTGTTACCTCTTCTTTTAGCAGAAGCACACAGCAGCACTCTTCATGGTGGTCCACAGCTGATGGCTATTTATCTGCGGTCAAAGTACTGGTTACTGAACGTAACTAATAAAGTGAAGAAATATGTACGTAACTGCATCGTATGCATCCGGCAGAGAGGAGAGACAAGCAGTCAGCTCATGGGAGATTTGCCTGCTGTAAGAGTAACACCCGCAAAACCCTTTTTGATCAGCGGGGTAGACTTTGCCGGACCAATCAATGTGCGTATGAGTAAAGGACGTGGCGCAAAGTCGACGAAAGCGTATATCTCTCTCTTTGTCTGCATGGTCACCCGAGCTTTTCACGTGGAACTCGTCAGTAGTTTAACCACACAGGCTTTTCTAGCCGCATTAAGGAGGTTCGTAGCTAGAAGAGGACGATGTGCCGAGATGTGGAGTGACCATGGCACAAATTTCGTTGGTGCTAAGAGAGAACTATTGACTATGTGGCGCCAAGGTCAATCGAGAATCCCAGATGATAAACTCATCTGGGATTCTCGATTGACCTTGGCGCCACATAGTCAATAGTTCTCTCTTAGCACCAACGAAATTTGTGCCATGGTCACTCCACATCTCGGCACATCGTCCTCTTCTAGCTAGCTGGCTCAATTAGAGGATATGAGGATTAAATGGAAGTATATACCTCCTGCAGCTCCAAATTTTGGCGGCTTGTGGGAAGCTGGCGTGAAATCCATTAAATACCACATGAAAAGGGTCATAGGCAACTCGACGCTTACATTTGAAGAGATGGCCACTTTACTTGCCCAGATCGAAGCCTGCCTCAATTCCCGCCCCTTATACCCACTCAATGATGATCCGGACTCCTTACAACCGCTTACCCCGGGTCACTTTCTGACTTGTGAACAGATAGTTAGTATCCCTGATGACGACTATACTGACTTCAAGATTCATCAGCTATCCAGATGGCAGTTAACTCAAAAGCTGTTACATGATTTCTGGGCCCAGTGGCAGAAAAAGTATTTGACACGTCTCCAACAACGCATGAAGTGGAACCGAATAACCAAAGAGTTGGATATTGGAGATCTGGTATTAATCAAAGACCAAAGACTCCAGCCAGGTAACTGGCCGATGGGTCGTGTTGTCAAAAAGCATCCAGGCCCTGACGGTTTAACTCGGACTTATGATATAAAAACGATATCTGGTGTTATGCAAAGGCCTATAACCAAACTATGTATCTTACCTGTTTCAAAGGACAACGTCCTTTCAGGGGGAGTATGTTCGAGTTAGTAAGCCTAATTTATATTTTGGGACAGCTATTATGTATAAATATTTGATTAAAGTTAAATTTTGCATGTTTGCTTCATACTATGTGATACTAATTCACCAACGCATCAACAGATGGTGTAACGGGTTCTAAAATGGTCTAGAAACGATGTTTACTTCAATAAATTGTCTTGCATTAGCTAACAGAAAGAACGGTTGTTTTAATATCTCCCACACCTTCAGAACGCCCGGTACAAAATGTGTTAAGAGTTCCCAGCTTATTCGGCTATTGTGGTTTGGTTCTCAGTTTAAAACGGCATGCTGGCATAACAGGAAACTTTGCTTACACAATAGGACCCACCATATCTAGGTTGGAAACCAATTTGTAAGGCTAGAAATTAAAATCGAAAAAAATATATAGAGTGTAGAAGTTTACTGTGAAAAACTTCTTCTGTCTGAGAGCCATCCTAAGTTTGTTTAGGGAATCGAATTGCATTGAGCGTGTTGGGGGCTCTAAAAGATTGTTTTTTTTTAATTCGTCCATTCGGACAGGCTAAGACCATGGGCCATACTGCCTCGTCTTCAATTGATCGAATGACATTTACATGACGCGACCCTGGTCGGCCCAGAACCGTTCTGTGGTATCACAAAACCGAAAGCATATTCTCTACTAAACAACACAGGAAAATCAGAGGCAATAAAGCTGTGGAAGTTCGCCAAAGGTCAAAAACATGCTAAAGCCTTGATCAAAGGGTACAATAATAAACTGTCTAAAGAGCAAGTACAACTAAGAAGGCACAAAACCCGCGAAGTGACGAGAATTCTGAATTTCTGAAAGGACATTGCAAAATTAACAAGCACCTTATTCAAATGGGTATGAAACAGGACGCAACTTGCAGGTTCTGCCAGGAGACAGAGGAAACAGCAATGCATATTCTCTGCTCCTGCGGAACACTCATGCACAAAAGAAATATTTACCTAGGGCGGCACATCGTGCACCCAACAACCAACGAGGTACAACATATCACCGCCCAAAGAATCTGGAATTTCTTAGAGGCAACGGGACTTAACGGTGAAATCTAAACAAAGGGCTGCAATAATAGATCACTTGCTGGTCGAAGCGGCATATAAAGGCCCACAACACAACAATAATAATAAATAATACATGACGCGAATCGGTATTTTTTATTGAATTCTTATGTTCATATATTTTCCAAGGCGTAGGGTAACTATTGACACTTGCCCCACTTATTCAAAAAGTTAAAATATTCTAATTCTCTATTTCACAATTTTTACGAAAACAAATACCAAAGTGTCGGATAGAGACAGACGAATTTAAACGCCATTTAAGTTAAAATAAGCTTGATGATCTTTAATGAATTATGTAGGTCATTAGATTAGAGTTTACCTCAGTTTGACCCATTCCCAGTACATCTACTTCTTTCATCGCCTCGTCGGAGGATGGAACGTCTATCTCTGACCTGATGCTATTCTGAAATTGGAAAATGGGACTTGTAGTCATAATCCACATACAGCGGCGCCTATTATATAATCCATGTGGTTTAAACACAACTTACGGGTGTGTAATGATGGGAATAAAAAAAAAAAAAAATTTCATTCGCTATAACGACTTTTTTTATTTTCAAGGTATATAATCACTCATTGTATATAATAAACATTTGTTATATAATCATTATATGGTATAATGCTCATGTCACATACAAGTCATATGTCATAATTATCAAGTAGAATAATATTTTATTATCAAAAGAAAATGTAGCAAATATAACGGTTCGCAAATTGTACTATGTAAGTATATATTAGGTAGTAAAAAGTGTTCGGTTCTGGCGCTTCGCCGGCAGCTACCGCGGCACGCTCGCTTCGCTTGCTCGGCTTGCGCGCTGTAGGGTCGCAGTTCAACCTAACACTCCTCCTCGCTTCGCTCGTCGTCGTTCCTACACCGACCTGCCTTAGAGTCTACCAAAAAATATTATGCTAATTGTCCATAAGAAGAAATTAGCATTATATTATATCATTTTTACACTATAGGAAATATGCATTATATTTAAAGTATGTTATATTAAATGTTATTATATGTATCAAATGACCATTATATAAAATGATTATTATATCGTATGTAAATATATGAAGTGTTGTTATATGAGTCGAGAATTATATGAAAAGAGTGTTATGGCGACGAATATTATTTCAAAATTTTATAGGCATCGTTACGCACCCACAACTTACGTGTACTTAATTGGTTAACTGTTTTGTTTGACACAAGTTTTATTCTTTAATTATGTAATACATCTCAAGATTTATCACGATGACTACTGTATGACTACGATTGACTACTTTTTCTTGTACCTCTTCTATGACTATCCACGCCGTAGCCGGCCGTGGCGTCCCTAGATAGTTGCGGGCTGCCCTGGGGCCGTAGACAAGGTTACAATCGACCAGCGCTAACGCCAATAGAAAACGAATAAAATGTTTGGGAAAATCGACCAGCGCTAACGCCAATAGAAAACGAATAAAATGTATGGGAATGACAGATGTCAACGAAAAGTGTTTTTGTCGGCATCTGTCATTTCCATACATTTTATTCTTTTTCTATTGGCGTTAGCGCTTGTCGATTGTAACATTGTCTACGGCCCTTGATATGGCTTGCGAAGCCGAACCTGCTATTAGGTTGGTTTTAGTGTCGCGCTGAGCCTCGACTCTGATATACCAATATGGATGATGTTCAGAAAGCGTTTTCTAGAATGGCGCTGGCAGCTGAGCGCTGACATACAGTATAGCGGCCGTACGCGCCGCACGTCGGCGCCGCTGCTCGCGTGCCTCTGCCTACAGCCTACAGTACCTAAGGCGCGAATTATGCAGAGCGCAGCGCAGCTATTATGCCTCTTCAAAATGTTTTCACACAATGTACGAAGGCGACATGTTGTGAATTACGCGGCACTTTCACCTTACGCCGTCTCTGTATCAAAAACATTCTGTAAAAAACTAGCCAAGTCTCGATCGAGCTGCTTGTTTATGTCTAAAAAGTAACGAAATCTGTGAGATATCTTGTAGTGCCAAGTCTCAGGCATTCTTATTGAAGAGAAGCGCACACTGCATGCGATACACTCATATGAGATCGAGTTAGATTGAATCTCGATTTACTCTCATCCTAAGATCCATTACAAAATAACTTACCATAAAATTAAGTATAGTTGGGTCTTGCTAAAATAAAAATAAAATGATCTGTTTATGCATATAATAGAACTCAATTATTGCGGCATGTACCTATAAAATATCATCATTTGATAAAGACGTTAAAACGGAAACGTCAGAGACAACGTACTCAGAAATGAATTGGCCTGAATGTAATTTTATATCAGGTCATTTTTACACCCGAGTGAACTTGACTAGTTCCCCAGTTCTCGATAAAATTTCTAACATTAATGTGTTTTATCAACGCACATATCATTCGTGCTCTAATAGTATTTATCACAATCGTGTTATAATAGAGAGCTTTTTAGTCAAGTACCGTGTTTAGGCCACGAAGCTTGCTGAGTGGCCTAAGTAAGGTACGAGATTAAAAAGCTTGATTATGACAGTATTGTGAACAATACTTTTTGTACGAGTTCATTAAAATTAATAATTTAAGTCATTAATACGAAAACAAAATATCGCTTCGTAAGTACTATATTGTCTAGTTCTAATATCCGACTTCTTTTACACAAGATAATCCATAGATAATCACACCACCGGCGTCCGTAATGTTGCAGTACTGTGCTGTGATTGGCCAATCACAAGGCGTAGTTTTTTTTTTTTTTTTTCATGCCCTGGATACAGCAGCCAGTTTAAGTAGATTTTTGACAGACGACGCGACGCTGCATCGTACCGAAACGCCATAGATTGGCAATTTTGTATCGGATCAAGGACACATATTATTGAAATACGAAGTTCTATTTTCAAATTTTTTTCGATTGTCTAGAGCGTATCGAAAAAGTTATTTCGGTTGTTTCGGAACTAACATAGACTATTCAATGACGAAAATAATGACGTTGCAGTATTCTCTATGAAATCTTAATACACAGATTTTAATCGACGAGTACAAAAAATGCGTTTAGAAACCGTAGGAAATGACCAGCATTATTACAACCGATTTTACTATAAGAACTTTCTTGTCTGTGGTAGTAGGTAAAATCTGTACTGGGACGTTATGTTATAAAATAACAGTATAGAGTTTTGTAACGTTACGAGTTTAAATTTGGAACAGCCGTCAAAACTCAAGCGGGTCTCTATTCCAGTACCTATCCATAGATATTAAAACATTAATCGATACGAAACGTCAATTAAGTATGTTTTTTTAATATATACCGCATGACATTTGATCTCGAGTGATATGAGTATAGGGATTTCATTCATTTGTCTGTGATTAAAAAAAAACCATTCGTCATGACGAATTGCCGCCATTGCTGTTGTCATTTTTTTGTTGGTTTTTTGCTGTTACTTACTACTTATGATATGTGTGAAGATAAAGTAGTGCATGCTACTGTACATAATTAGGCCTTAAAACACTCGTATTCTAAGGCCTCTCATTATGAACCAGGTGCATAAACTACTATTATTTAAGTAAAATAACAATCTTGTTTTTTGATTTTACTGAAATATTATATACACAAACACAACAATAAGAAAACATGTCCCTAGGCAATAACAGAAAATAAAAATAAGATTACAAATAAAACCAGATCGGCGCCAGGCGGTAGGGGTCCGTTTGTACCTACTCCTTTTTTTGCCCAGGAGGCTGGCGGCATTGCCACGTTGGGCTAGGTATGAGCCAGCCTTCAGATCACCATCTTTATGTTATAGAGATTCAAAGTCTTACAAACACCCGAGTTTACAGCAGACAAGTTTAAACACTATAGTATTCCTACTGGTTAGATCTGATTTTCGCTGTCAGGAAGAGATGCTCTCTATCGATAAGACCGCCTGTTGTTTGCCTCTACTTGTATTGCTTTAATCTGCACAGCGTTATTTTATTGAGGTGTGCAATAAAGAGGTAATTGTAAGTACAAACCTAACCTAAGATGCCTAATAAGTTTCTGTTATAATTACATTTTAGGTACAAGCTTGTTAACAACTTTACTTTTCTGTATATACCGTCATCAGCTACTCGTTGAGACAATTCGAACGAGGTCAATCTCAACGGGGTTACGTCTTTTAAGTCCTGCATTTCCATGGCCACCTTCTGTTTCCATCATCAGATCAGCTCGATGGTTAGTTAGTAAATATTTATTTATGGGCATTTTCCGCAAATCGACATCCGATGTGTCTATTTTGCGTGAAATCGGCGGGGTAGCGCTCGCTCTAACCACCCCAGCTCCCAGAAAGTTGGCGAGTGCCTCAGTGCTGCTGACTGCGCCCCGTAGTTCTGGAGACCTTAGGTGCTTTATCCTGTATTCTTCCACCTGCTTGCAGTCCAGTAGAATGTGTTTTTTTATGGGACACCAACAGAGTACATAAGAATAGTGAGTTACATTTTAATACTTATGTGGTATTTAGGCACTTATGAGTACGTACGCCAATCCCCAATTATGGGTGAACACATCATTCACATTTTAATACAGTTTTTTGTATTGCGGATTTTACGGTCGTTTCAGTGGCAGAACATTTTGTATCACGCTATTCACACTTGTCGGACACCAATTTATATGAGGCGCTGACATCCGATAAAAAATTAAAAAATCGAGCCGGCAGCCGACAAGTGGGAACGGAGGGGGGGGGAGTAAAGGGTAAAATTTGGATGAATTATGGTTATAAAATATAACAATAAAATTATTAATATATCAATAAAATTTAAGATTCATTTGTTATTTAATTAGTTAAAAAATGCTTTCTAATAAGTTTTAAAGCTTTAAGTTAGTTTCAGTTAAGAAATTGTATAGGTCCTGCCTATACAATTTCTTAACTGAAACTAACTTTAGGGTAATATTTTATTATTTGATGCAATTTCAACTTAGGCCCATTAACTGGACTGGATTGGACTGGACTGGTTAGTTGTTTCTTCTGCCTCGTCACAGAACCTCTTTGGTCTGTCTGCATGTGTCTATCTCCTCCCAGTATCTTTGGTGTAGGTCTTTGGCGTATTGGTCCAGTCCAGTTGATTATATATATTATGTAGCTTTGCAGCAGGGGTAAAATTAGCTCCGGTCCGTATACCGTTGTTTCGAAGCCTTTCCTGGCTGGTTTATCATAGTGACGTTGTTTTTATCTGCGCAAACCTCTGTGAGCATTTCGTATATCAAGCTAGATGTGATGTTGACACTGCTCGGTGCTTGTAGTACCGATTTACTGTCTGAGAGTATCCGTACCTAAGTTTGTGTTCTCGACTTGTCGTCTCTCTATGGCATTGCAGCACAATGGTACCATAATATCGAATTGGCATCCAAACTATACTTAAAACAAACAAAATAGCTCAATCGGTTGAAGATATCTGCTTTAAAATTGAGTAACAAGATTCCACCCGAACAAACTATGTACATACATTGCAAGTTACATAAAAGCTTGTAAAAAGTAAATAAAGTAAAAGTAAACATAAGTGTCACCTCAGTCTCTTCTTCACTGGAATTCATCTAAAATCACGAACACATTATTATTTGAACAAATACGATGATGGGACAGGTTAGTTTAAACTTGAAACTAATCGGTCTCGTTGTATCATCGTACCATACCATTGGCTACCTCGCCTTTAAACTTTAAAGGCGAAGTCGGTACCTCAAAGGGAAACAAGGAGCCCTTATAGGATCACTTATTTGTTGTCCTTAAACTTTAACCAGTTACGTACACGGTACACGTAACAAAAAATGCTTAATCGAAATCAGTTACGTATAGGTGTCGTACTGGAGACTAACAATGATGAAACGTGACCTGACCATCCAAAATCGTTAAATAAGGGTAAGAGTCAGAAGTGGGTAAAAATATCATGTTAAAGATGGCATAATAAGAAAACACAATTTTTACCATCTCAGGGCTATCCTGGAATCATGAAAAACACACAAATAAGAACTTATCATTAAGAATATTGCATCATGTATACTTTTGTTAGCTATGAGACAACACCACTCGACAACACTGCAAAAAGATACGTCGTGAATTTCGCAATAGGTTTTGTGAATCGAAAAAGAGGTTTTCAATTTTGCGCCACTTATCACTAAATGTATTACAGTGTAAGACACATACAATAAATACTTCACTGAACTAAAATAAATCGATGGTCAAATTATAATGAACTAGCAGCCCGGCCCGGCTTCGCACGGATTACCCGTTTTTCCCGTAGGAATGAAGCATTTCCCCGCGGTAAAAAGTAGCCTATGTTCATCAAGGATAATGTCGGCTTCAAATGGTAAAAGAATTTTTCAAATCGGTCCAGTAGTTTTGGAGCCTATTCAATACAAACAAACAAACAAATCTTTCCTCTTTATAATATTAGTGTAGATAGTGTAGATGTTACATTTTGGCGTAGTTGGTAGTTTCGCTGCCTGCGAAGTCGGAGGCCCAGGGTTCGAATCAAGGTAAAGGCATTTATTTGTGTGGTCAGCACAATATTTGTTCTATCTTCATTTCGAAAAAGTGACTTGACTTAAAATCAATATAAATTAAGTGACCTGCTCTCAAAATTTCACGAGAAAAAAACAGCGGGAAAGCGAGACATCTGGACATACAAACGATTTTCGGGCCAAGCTGAAGCATACAACTTCGTTCGCTTCGCTGCTCCCTCATTCGATAAAAATGGATAATAAGTAACTACAACTTAGAAAAGTTGAAAAACCCCCGACATATTATTTCAAAGTCCAATATCTCAAAAATGGCTCAACATATTTTAATAAAACGTGCCTAAAAATACTTGGGATAAAATTTACTATGTCACAAAAAAACCGCATTCAAATCGGTCCATCCGTTTGGCAGCTACCATACCACAGACAGATACACAAATACACGGACAGACACGTTAATCTTAGAACACCCCTCTTTTTCCGTCGGGGGTTAAAAAACCGGTCGATTGGTTGCCGAGACATAGGGGTTGTAAGGGGTGTATATCGGACAGTTAGGGCGAACCACTAGGTATTGTGCAGAATAAGTTCATACCACATCGATCACTGCCAATCGGCGCTCCGGGGCAAAGCCGGGCGGTCTTTGTAAAATCTGTAATATTTTACTACTTTATAAAATGCCAATTCTCACAAAATATTTTTTTTTCAAAATATAGTGTTATTACTTATCCTCGTAAGTCCCCGCGTACTTGTGGAAGTACAAACTAAGCATAGTATTTCAGACCTGATTATGGAACTGCATAGCACGAATAACTGCCTAATGTACTTACCCAAGTACAAATTCTTGATTCCCCATGTACCGGGTAATTATTTTTCTCGTCTGAAGCACTATTCTTTGTTTGTACTTTGTATAGTTCATCCGGCAGATATGAATACTGCTATTGAAAAAACACAGGATTTACGAGGTTATTATATTAAAACTTTATTGAATAAATCGAAAAATAGCGCATACCTGTCGCCAATAAGCTCCACGTTGCGGATCCTGCAGCAAAGAGGTGATTTCGCCCCCGTAGTAGGGTCCACGTGGCATCGGCATTCCGATCCGCTGGCAGTGTTGTTTTTATAATAAATAAATACTTTTTTTTAGCTGCTGTATAATATTAATATTCTATTTTATTAGCAGTGATCGTAATTTCCACGACAAAACACAGGAAGGGTTAGAAACATTTTTTATCGGATTCGATAATTTTTAATATTAGTTGTAAGTTGTTGAGCTGGCCATCAGATAATGTTTTTTTACGTCATGCATTTGAATTATGTTACTCACTTGACGTAAATAAACTGGGAACGAGGGAATATTTGTTTTATTAGGTTATGGGAAAATTTTACATTTGACCCTTTTATAACGAGTATTTTACAAGTTTTTTTTATTTTATTTAACTAACTTACTAACAAGTATGTGACAAATCTTGCGAGTTAAATTTGACCCACTTCCCGGTGACCGATTGAGCTGAAATTTTGGGTATTAGTATAGTTTGGATGACAATTCAATATTATGGTACAATTGAGCTGATCTGATGATGGAGACAGAAGGTGGTCATGGGATATCAATACTCAACCGACGTAACCCTGTTGAGTTTCGGTTCGTTAGAATCGTCTCAATGAGTAGTTGATGATGGTATACAGAAAAGTACAGTCGGCAATAAAAGCTTGTACCAAAAATGAAATTTTTGACAGAAACTTATTTAATCCGTTTTTTTGATCCGTTCGATCCGGACCTGACTGCTGACTGGAAACCTGCACTGGCCGATCAGCTCTTGCCATCCCAAATCTATTAAATGTTTATCACGAAAATATGAAAGCGCTCGAAGCACAGCTCGAAGTTATGGACTTTCCGGTTGGCCAATGGGACTTTGTACTGTTTAATTTATTACTACATACGATTCCTGTAAACACGAGAAAAGATTACGAACGATCTTTGACCAACCCGAGAGAAATACCTGAAGTAAATACACTGATTATGTTCTTAGAATGCGAACTGTCAGCTGATCAGATGATTAACGTTTCAAACAGTCCACTAAATATACCTAATTCCTTAAGTCCTAATCATTGTAATAAAAGTTATGCAAATATAGGCCAAGTTCAAACAAATACGAAACTCATTTTTGCAGCAAGTGTTGTTCCAGACCAAAATCGTCATAATAATAATTCATAATTCATTCATTCATAATTCATTTATTCATTGTACCATGGTAAGGAAGGATGTCTATACAATAAAGAGTGACACATGGACCCTGATAGGGTATGACAATGTTATCTTAAAAACTAAGGTATACAGTATATCTAAGTGGAAATCATGTTGAAATATAGTATTAACATACATAGCTATCTAAAGGATTAGTTTCATAGTTTGTCGTTATAGAAATCTTTGACTGTATAATAGCATTTTTTGACGAGGAACTTCTTTACTTTGTTCTCATACTTTTTGTCCGTTTCTTCTGCCTTCATTTGCATTGGAAGATTATTATAACATTTTATGGCCGCGAATTGAGGGCTCTTTCTAAATGATTGTAAGTTGGCTGTGGGTTGAACCAGTTTATATTTGAACCGTTTATTTTTTTGTTTTTTGAAAAGATGTAAGTTTTTCCCTTCGTCCCTACATTCATACGGATAAGATCCTATCTTGCTCGAAGTGCCAAGGTATGCATAATTTGGCGAACTGTTTAGAATTTCTAGATCTATCAGTAAGTACATGATAGACATTCATTCGTAAAAACAAAAAACGTGTGTTACTACTGCCTTTGCCCCGGACATGATGTCAAGAGTTGTAAATCGAATTTTTCGTGTAGAAAATGCAATAAAAAGGACCACTCATTAATTCACTTAACAACCGCGAGTGCGTTACCGGTTATACGGCCCCCCAGTAAAAGCACTAGGTATTACTAAATGGCTGATGCAACCGCATTACACTGAGACCGAACTGCTCTTTACTATCCTCCGCTAGAAACCACTTTAAGCTGCACTTATAGGTAAGATCTTATGATTATTTTAAATTATTGTAGCTATCTAACTGTAATAGTAGTTTATGTGACTGATCCATAATGAGAGGTCTTAAAATACGAGTGTGGATTTATGAAACGAGCGTTAGCGAGTTTCATAATAGGAACACACGAGTGTTTTAAGGTCTAATTATGTACAGTTGCATACACTACTTTATCTACGCACATGCCATAAGTAGGAGAGTAACAGCAAAAAACTGCCAATAAATGACAACAGCAATGTCGGTAATTCGTCATGACGAATGGTTTTTTTTAATCATAGACAAACGAATTAAGTCCCTATACTCATATCATACGAGATCAAATGTCGTGCGGTTTATATTAAAAAAACATATTGAATTTACGTTTCGTATCGATAAATGTTTTAATATCTATGGATACTAGGATAGAGACCCGCTTGAGTTTTGACAGCTGTTCCAAATTTAAACTCATAACGATACAAAAATCTGTGCTGTTATTACATTACAGTACAGATTTTACCTACTACTACAGACAAGAAAGTTCTCTTAGTAAAATCGGTTGTAATAATGATGTTCATTTCCTACGGTTTCTGAACGCATTTTAGAGCACTAAGGATATGTGCGTAGATAAAATATATAACGTACCTGCTTGTTAGCCCTGCATGAAGACATGTTAACTATTACTGTAACCTTGCTAGTATACTGGGTCCTGTAACACAGAGAGTCCTAGCTCAGCACCCCATGCCAAATGTATTCCGTGTAACGTGTCTTTGTGAAAGATATATTTTTTATTCTTACCTTAGCTTTTATGGTTAAATAACAAAAGCAACAAAGATGTAAGTACTTTTACGTCATACCTGGTCATAATGCCAGTTTTACCGCACGCTGCGCGTACACTAAAAGTCGCATAGTGGCCAGGTGATGACATACAATTGTGAACTCACCCTCCCCTTCGGTTCGGGCCACAAGCACCTGCAATCAGGGCCATTCACCGCAATAGGTACGTAATGTACCTACTACTCGTATTAGTAAATCTTTTTTTGAAGTACGTACCACCTAATGGTTATTTTCTCCTATCGTAAAACAGATTCGAGGTTTACACTTCACATTTAATTTTATGTGTATCTACAAGGACCCGTCAAGTAAACTTTTCTATTATTCTTTTTTTTTATTTGCAAACCTGTTTCGATAAAAAATGTTTCTAACCCTAGCTATATAGTCCTTTGTTTTGCCGTGGAAATTCCGATCTCTGATTATCATATAGTAGTTTATGCAATCGTTATATAATGTATGCTTTTTCAGTCGAGTACCACGTTTAGGCCACGAAGCTTGGAGAGTGGCCTAATTAAGGTACGAGAGTTAAAAAGCTAATTATATAACTATTGCATATAATATTTTTTCTACGAGTTAACGGAAATAGTAATTTATTAAACAAACTTGGTATCTATTGAAAATCGCCTTGCTTAAACGAAGTGCAGCCAACCGCTTTTTTTATTTTTGCGCGTTGATGTCTTCTATAAATCGAGGCTCCTGATTGGTCAAAATTCATTTTAGTCCGGTACACAGTTATCTTATATTCATAATATGACTGCTAGCTATCATCTTATGAGCCCAAGTCATATGAACTTGATTTAGATATCGCTGTCAGTCATTTAATTGACGGATATAAGTGCTCGAGTAGAAAAAGTAGGTAAATTGTAGCATTTGACGATTTGACATTGATAGATTAGAACTGTGTGAACAGATCGCGAGTTAGACTATTATATAAACTGACGTATTATAAGAAAATTAAGCCGAATATGGGTAATCAGGGGAAATAATTCGTGTAGTCTTGTAAATTGGTACAATTGTACCTTGTGGTGTCCAGATAAACATTCTAAAAGTCCTCGAGGGCGGGGGTTGTGCTGACGGTGTATATGACTAATTTTAGAGGAAATTGTATGTAGAAACTTTTGTCCAAAGTAATTATAATGATATCCGTACAGATATTCGAGATATGAGCAAAAATCAGAAAAAAGGTGCCTTCAATCCCCTCCCGTCCCCCCACACCCTCAGCACAGCCCCCACCCTCAAGGACTTTTAGTATGTTCTTAAAGTTGTACCAATTTACAAAACTACACGAATTACTTCCCCTGATTTTATTAATTTGCTTGACCTAATGGTGTTCATAATCCGACGGTAACGTATATATTTACGCTTACCCGTTGCGAATTTCCGTAGTTACCCAAAGCGTTAACGTTGCCAGCGTAATACGGTTCACGCTGCAGTCCGACCTGCTAAAGAGGTGGTGTTCGTTTTATAATTGCAAAGTACTTTTTTTAGGCTCTTTACATTATTCATATTCCATATTTGTAATTTTTAAAGTTAACTACCTTTTAAAATCACGGGTTTCGAAGCTCAGTCATATGATAGGCATGCTTGGGGATATAAATCCAACACGCAGAGTCATTTTGGGGTAGTTTGATATTTGCACATGCTAAGAACCCATTCATGGGTACATCGGTAGATACCCGTGAATTGTTATTATAAAATATACTTACACTAAAATACATATAATACTTGTCTTGTATTTCAGAAAAATCACAGTCTTCTACATAATATGTGTGCGTTGCACATTGTTCTTCTCTTTTTTTTCTTTTTTTTCTTTTCTTTATTTGCGTGTTTGCGTACAAATAAGGATAAAATATCTGACTCTACATGAAAACCAACTCACCCTCCTCATCGCTGAAAGCTGAAAAGGATCATTTTATTTTATTTAATGTTTCCCAATCAAATGCTTTCGCAAGATGTTTTGTTCCGTTTCGTTCCAGGAGTTTTAATAAAATATAGTGGAATAAATATCGTATATATACTGTTGCTGACTATGTCTACCTTTAGGTCTATTTATGGGTTGTACCTTGGTTTTTCGACAATAGGGGTGTAGATTCGAAAATTATTATGACATAAAAAAAGAAGGCAAAAAATATGCCTAGTGACGAAAATCCCATTATCAGGTATTTCAAAGAATTACGAAGCTATAACAATTTTAATATTGCTTGTTAGAGAGAGAAAACGCAAGCAGTGTGTGGCGTCACGCTACGTTGCCGTCTTCTAATGACGTCACAATCTTCAAGTGTCAGCGTTTCATATGAAGTTGCGTTTTGCGAAAAAGGGACAAAACATTACCCTACCCATTCTTAAAACTTTGGACACTTATAACTTCGGGATGATATAACCTTTTGCGTTGATTTTTTCTCCATGTGACTACATTTTAAATCTTTTTCGATAAAATATGACATTTTGGATTATTTTATTTAGTGTCTACACCCCTATTGATCTATTGAGTGTATGTTTCGCAGAACCTTAATTTCATCGAAAACCATTTTCTTCAGAATCAGTAAATGTGAAAAACCACGCATTCGGTGAAACGTTTGTCGGTGAAATAAGGGGAGACCCTATTTTTGTCCATTGTTTTTGATCTTATTCAACCGGTTTGACACGCTGTCTCGCACGCCAAGATAGTAGTCAGTATGTCAGTGCGAGCGCGCGAAACTTAATGAAATGAAAATGGGAAAACTATGACTTTCTCAGTGTACTGGAAAAACCCGGCGTTATTTTGTAAGTAGGTATAAGTGTTTGTTTGAAACTACATTTTTATAGAATTTCGTTTCACATAAATTGATTCTCATATTATTATTTCAAAGAATAGTCATTTCGCTGGATACTTATTCTTTAGAATTTTTAACCATAGATTTTTGTTGTAAAGATAATTTATATCTTCGATATTTCTGTTCACCGAATTTTAAATCACGTATTTTTTATACTTATATTATTCAGTTTATGCAAAACTTATTGCCAAGAAAGTAGTTGTTAAGATTTTTTTTCTCATCAACCGACTTCCCAGATTATCGTTTCATCGAATCATCAATTCGCGGAATACCTACTAACTATGTGGAATTTTTAATTACAGTTGTTTGTTGTAAAGAAAATTTTGTATTGCGATATTCATCCTCCATACTAATACTATGGCATATGTTTAACGGACCACCAGATATAGTGAAATATAACGCCAAGAAAATACTTATTACTGCCAAAAATAGTAAATGATCACCAAAATTTTATCTCCATTTTAATGTGAAATAGTAACCCAAATTATAACATCTTACTATCATATTAAAGAAAATGCTATCCTTATAAATTATTGCAAATCCAAAACTAGTTAAATGATCACCAAATGTTTTATCTCCTATTAGTGTGAAATAATAACCCAATTTATAACATCTTACTATCCTATTAAATGGAGGTCGTCATTGCGCCACGTCCGTAGGAGATTACCCACCGCCTCCCTACACGTGACCCCTGGGTGGTGCTAAAAGCGCAATAAACCTTGGCAACCGTACTGTCCTAGCGATCTCACGGTTCTAACTTCACTGTGTTACTTACCTACTATCAATATGCTCCGAAACGCTCTAAAAGGTACTTCCCAGTACCCACAGACAAGAGACATAGGATCTTCAATCCGCGTCTGCTCTTTAAATATAGAAAGTATAAGTTTAGCCATGACAGAATGCTTGACTAAAAGAGCCATAGAAAACAAACTTGACATCATATTGCTGCAAGAAACCCATGCAGCTGACGCTTCACAGCTCGTTCGTCGAGGAAATATACCTGGTTTCACGATGGTTGGTGCCACATACCACGCTCAATATGGAACCGCCTCCTATGTCCGGAACAATTTGACAAAGATCACTCATTTAATCTCTAACACCATAGGACCCGAAAACATCGCAATGACGGTGTTCCAACTAGGAGAAATTAAATTCTGCAACATCTACAAACCCCCTAACAGCCCATGGCCGAAGCCAGCTCTACCCAACCTGGGCCATCTGTCTATACTAACAGGCGACTCCAACAGCCACCAAACCAGCTGGGGATATGTAGCTAATGACACCAATGGTGAAGCAGTCGTCAATTGGGCGGACGAGGCGGACTATTTTCTGATAACTGGAAACAAAGACAGAGGGTCCTTTAAATCAGCCAGATGGGGACGCGAGTATAATCCAGATCTCACATTTGTCTCGTTAGATGCCGATCGTAATCCTTTGTCAGTGGCAAAATCAATCTTACAGGACTTCCCAAACAGCCAGCATCGGCCAGTGATGCTAGATATCGGCCTTAAAATACCCATGATCCAATCCCACCCAGCGCCCCGATGGAATTTTCAGAAAGCTGATTGGAAAGCCTATACAGACTGCTTTGACGACTCCATAAGATGGATTCCGCCTCTCCCAGAAAACTACAAACGCTTCCAAAAGCTAATAATAGTCCCAGCCAAAAAAATCATTCCACGAGGATACCGCAAACAGTACATTCCCTGCTGGAATGATAATACCGAGTCCCTATGGCAGGAATTCAGCCAGACAGGCGATAGAAATACCGCTCATAAATTGGTCAAATCCTTGAACGCAGAACGCCAAGCGAAATGGGAAAGCACAGTCACAAATATGAATTTCACCCACTCTAGCCGTAAGCCTTGGCACCTTCTTAAACGCTTCACCTCCGGTACAAATGGCCGAGCCAGCCATGCTAAGGCCTGCCCAAGCGCGATTGCTGACAGGATCGTGAAGCTATCAAAAGCCCCCAGCGACAAAGTGCACACTCGTCTTATCGGAAAGCAGCTGAAAACAATCAAGCTCAATGCAACCCCGAAATGCAACTACAGTAGCCCCATCACCGATTCCGAAGTGACCGCTGGCATCAAACACATGAAAACTGGCAAAGCTTGTGGACAGGACAACATTTTTCCGGAGTTTATAAAACACTGCGGCCCCAGAGTAAAGCAATGGCTCGCACTATTCTTCACGAGCATGCTAAACTCTGGCAAAATCCCTAATCAGTTAAAACATGCCAAAATAACAGCAATATTGAAACCGGCAAAACCAGCTGACAGACCTGAAAGCTACCGGCCAATTGCACTGCTGAGCGTGATTTATAAACTTTTCGAGCGAGTGCTTTATAATCGCATCGCACCTGCAATTGAAGCGCATATCCCGCAAGAGCAGGCAGGATTTCGTCCGGGACGTAGCTGCGACGATCAAGTCTTGGCGCTAACTACACATATAGAAAAGGGCTTAGATGAAAACCTGAAGTCTTCCGCAGCCTTTATAGACCTCACTGCTGCCTACGACACCGTCTGGCGCCAAGGCCTGCTGTCCAAGCTAATAAAAGTTATCCCATGCACCAAGATCTACAGAATAGTGGAACAACTCTCTGACCAACAGGCCTTTCCAAGTATACCTAGGTGACAAAGTTAGCCGGCCAAGGATTCTCAACAACGGGCTACCCCAGGGGTCGGTACTAGCACCCATGCTATTTAACCTCTACATACACGACATCCCGGACACGCTCTCGAGGAAATTTGGGTACGTGGACGACTGACTTAGCTATTATCTCTCAAGGGCGGAGCATTAACACCACAGAAGCCACCTTGCAACAAGATCTTGCCACCATGAGAGACTACTTCGCCCGATGGCGGCTTTGCCCAAACGGATCCAAAACTGAGGTATGCTGCTTCCATCTTAGCAACCGTCTGGCTGGCAGAAAGCTTAGCGTCAGGTTTGGAGACACTGTCCTAACGCATAATCCCTACCCGAAGTATCTCGGTGTTACACTGGACCGAAGCGTCACCTATAAAACGCACCTACAAAACGTCGCAGCGAAGCTAAAAACCAGGAACAACATCCTGCAAAACATGACAGGTACCTCGTGGGGAGCTTCGGCAGCCTGCTTGAGAACCACCGCCTTAGCACTGGTGTACCCCACAGCAGAATACTGTGCCCCAATATGGTTGAATAGTGCCCACACACAGAACATAGACACCCACCTCAACAACACCATGCGCCTTATCACAGGCTGCATGAAACTCCTGGACACTGGTTACCGGCCCTCAGCAGCATTGCCCCACCAGATCTCCGACGCTTCCAACACCTCCTTAGAGAGGTCGATAAGATCCACACCAGGCCCGAACTGCCACATTCAGGTCTCCCAGACTAAAATCACGGAACCCCCCGGCCCTACTCTCACACAAATCGCCTACCGAGTGGAATATCCAATCTGCCTGGCTGGAGGAGTGGCTGGCCAAATTGGAGTCACTGACCCTATTCGAACTCCGCCCCGGCCACCTCCCGCAAGGTTTCAAAGAAGCTCGACGTGTCTGGTGCTCCCTGAATCGAATAAGGACTGAAATAGGGCACTGTGCTCAACTGCGCAAAAAATGGGGTTGGAGCGACGCTGAAGAATGTGACTGTGGATGTGCGAAGCAAACAGTGCACCACATCGTGTTCGAATGTCCTCTAACCAAGTACGACGGAGTGCCCTCGGACTTCAAAGACCTCACCAGCGACGCTGTAGACTATTCAATAAATTGTAAATTTAAGTTGTAGCACAGTTGTAGTTTGTAGTCGTAACTTAGTTACGAGTAGGTACTTATTGCTACAACTTAAATTTACAATTTATTGTGCAGTCGTTACTAAAACAGCTAGTACTATTGGTAGAATGGTAGAATTATTATTTTTGATGTTCAGTATACTTTTTTGGTAAAAGAGCTTAGGGTATCAAAGCATTTTTTGGTGGTCATTATATTTGATGCCTAATATTATAAATGGGAAAGTGTGTTTGTTTGTTGCCAAACGGAGCTTCAAATTGACGTGATTTTTTAAGTGGAGATAGTTGAAGGGATGGAGAGTGACATAGCATAGTTTTTATAGAAATGGGGGGGGGGGTTAAAAGTTTGTATGGAGCTGCGATATAAACGAGTTCCATGCGGACGGAGTCGCGGGCAGAAGCTAGTATTATATAATTTCAAGTCATATTACAATATTTATCCGTTTTGTGGTTGTACGTTATTTCAAAAGTATTAAAGTAAACAATAATATTCGAACTAAAAATACAAGAACCAAATATTACATGAAACATTTTCTGCGAAACAAAATTCTATGAAATTTCTGTCTGTAAAACAAGGGATCACCAGAATAAGTTCATACCACAGCGTCCACTGCCAATCGACGCTCCGGGACGAAGTCGGAACGTTTAGCGAACGCTCTTCGTAAAATCTGTACAAAAAATATTATATATAGCCCGACAAATCCCTATTTAACACTTAGGGTGTCGCTGTTAACAGCATAATATTCATATGGCAATAATGTACATGCGTCATGTGTAGTTATTATATTCCAGTATTTGGGACATGATCATTTTTTGTTGTTGTTCTTTAAGAGTTGGACTTAGACCCTCGTGAGAAAGCTTTCTCCATCTGACTTTATTAGCACCGACAGCTCGATTTCCTTGTACGCCGTGTCTGCTTTATCCTTCTAAGTTATTCCTTATTCCTATTAATTTAGGTTATTCCTCGCTTGCCTTCTCTGATGATATTTCATAAACGTATCATGTCCATTACATATATAAATAATTTTCCCTCTCCTGTTCTTAATGGTTTGGAGTTTCCCTTTGTCCCTAAAGTACTTAGTCTTAGCAATTCTTCATTTGTGTTTTTTTCCGTCTAGAAAATTTTTCTATTTCCACGCCACAATTAAAATATCTATTTACTTCTTAATATTTTGTTTCTCTTTGAGTCGCGGTCTGCGCTTACTTGCATACAAGTTTTGATTAATTTTCTCTCGGTTAATTAAGTACTTAAATCTATGAAATGTTTCGTCACCAAGCCCACAGATCACAAAACAACATTATTGAGTGTATTGTATGGCTTGTATGTATTGTCCCCTAACTATACATTTAGTTAATATATACTTACCCTGCCATTTGCGTAGCTCAACGAAACGAGGGAACAGAACAATAGGTATACCCGCATAGCTTGCTATGACCACAAGTGACTTGCAACAATAATTCTGTTCTATTAATACGTCTCTCTGTAATCGCATAATATTCGATATTACATCCGTAAATAATGACTGCTTTAAGAAGTTAATAGAGACGAATTGCCATTTAGAAGTGGCAATCGGATAAGTCATCACATCATATAACACACACACATAAAACCCGCCTCATTTCACAACTCGCCTAATTTTCTCGAGAGAGCTATCTCCAGACAACCCAGATACTCCTTCGGCCCTGACGAAACATCCTCTCGCACCTGCGTCGCCATATTTTTTCGGGCCTCTTAAAGCAATCGAGTCATGCATGCAGATAAAAAACATAGACGTTTTCAATGCGATTCTCACATTGAACTCTAAACATTGCAAAATAATACAAAAATTGTGCGTCAATTTTCGTTTATCTTGTATAAAGCCGTAAATATCGATTAAGAAAAAAATGCAAAAAGTTAACTAAAAATTATATGCATTTTTAGATAGGTACTCTGTACATTTTAGGGTTAAGACTGGTTCTCGTTGTCCTCATTAGTTATTAACTTATCTGTGACCTACATGACATTTCCGTTCCTCGGCATAGCGTATATTATGTGGTAATACCTTAGAGCATTAAACCAACCGGAGTGGCCATTGACAGGCGTTCCCCTCTGCCAAAAGTATATGACCAGTGGTCATACACATTGTATGGACTGACGTTTATCTCACGTAGCTATTTTCACGTTTCGCATACATTTGATGTTCCCCTCCCCCGCAAAAATCGGCAGACTTTTTATGTATAGAAAATGACTCATGGCTCCGGTTGGTTTAATGCTCTAAGGGCACAAATGCGCGCTGTTGAATAGAATAATTGTTAAATTTGCAGGATATTTTGAAGAAAAAAAATGATTTATCCGACAATGTGGCCCGATAGTATTTTGAGACCTTCCGTCGATTCCACAAGGATCACCTTTGGCACTTTCTATTTCAACGGAATCTTATCAGAATCTGTGTCGTACTTTTGTACTTTTAAGTACATAATTGAGTAATTCTATAAGTCATCCGTGGTCTTCATCATCAATTCCACTCCATCAAATGTATGATTTCCGGGTGTAAATACACGTCATACTTTCGGAAATACCAAAATCACTACACGCGTGCCTATTAAAATTGAGGAGTTCCCTCAATTCGTCATGCATGCCATCATCCAACTGAATTTTTGAAAAAAATGGGACTCTCCTAGAAACATAACTATTATAACTTACAAAAAAAATCGAACCGGCTCATCAAGGATGGAATTCTGAGGTACCAAACATTACACAAAAGATTTTAAAAAATACAACCGAATTGAAAACCTCCTCCTTTTTTTTGAATTCGGTTTGAAATAGTATTCAATTGCTGGTTGAGCTTTCAAAGACCACCAATGGATAGCTTATAATGTTAGAAATACCTAGTTACAATCTTCCGTTTGATAATAGCTATATCCTTTTTTTTTACGTTGGGGAAATGCGTTTACGCTTCCCGTCCTATCCGGGGAAACAGGACGGGTTAACCGAAGCTGGACTAAAGTCTAAAACCACCAACCACATCCGGCTCCGCCTTGTAAAGGGGGGCGTCGCAGGATTGCTCTTGGCATTCAACTGCGTACTTGATAGCTATATCCTAGGAATATATCTACACTAACAATATTTATTGAACAAGCGAGCGAAGCGAACGAAGCAAAACCTCTTTCGTATGTCCGGCCTCCTCTTTCGGTTCTCCTCCACAGGTCGCATTTCTAAACCGATTCTCATGAAATTATGTAGTATCAGTTTTTCTTAATTAAAAAAAAATCTATAAAGACCTGCGGGATTACAGCTCACATACAGAGCCAGTATAAGAATCTGTCTTTTCCAGGTATTCTAAAGTCTTCATCAAAAGTGGAGTATCAATGTGACGAATTCCTTTATTCGATTGTTCTCAAAATAATTAATGAAATACCGTTGATAATTCGTAATCAAGTGAATTTACAGAAATTGATGACTTGACCAAATCAATTTTAGCGCATCTTCGATTCATTCCAGTACAAAACAAAAGTGTACTAAATTCAGTTGTAGGGTGCGAGTCAGTCGAGATTCATGTAGATAAAGAATCTGCGGGTCTGGACTGGCCTGTGGGTAGTCTCCACTACGGGGCTACCCGACTGCCGGCTGCTGCTCTTATTTATTTGCTTTCTTGCCTCAGTAACTCTCAATGCAATCAATCTAATATTTGTTTAAAACACCGGACAGCGCTAGTTGGACTCGCCCACCGAGGGTTCCGTATAAAGGCCTAGTTTGGCGTCCGCCAGATACTTTCATAATATGTATTCCTGTGTATTGATTAGCAAATAAATAAATTAATATTCTCTTTATTTATTCTTGTTCTTAGGCTAGGTTTTTACAATACTGATATAAAAAGTAAAATATAAAACTATACATACAAAACATAAAACCATTATAAAAACCTAACCTAAGGGTACCGCCGGCAGCGAGGCGGGGCCTAAGCTGCCGGTGGTCAGGGCGTCAGAGACAGGAACCTCCTGACTATTCGCGCAGTATCCAGGAGTACCGCCTTCTGTATCTGACCCTTGATCTAGCCATCTAGCGAGAATCTCTTGAGGTGATGGTCGAGACTCTTCGCTATTAGATACGGTGATGGTCGGTTCAAGTGCCTGAAACAGGGGCAGCATCCGGACACGGTACGCGGACAGATTGGTTCCTCCCTCTGTCGCCCCATAGTATGCGCGCATGCAGTTTTCGTTGATGGATTGCGTCCACTGCATGCGGCGCACTATACCACCGGCAGCGGGAGCCGTGGGCGGAGCAGGATGCCCCGCAGGCCCCAAGCATGCCGGCAGCGGTGGTCGTCCTCGTTGCGCAGGTGGTCGCGGCGGCGGGGACGGCGGCCCGCGCTCGTCGCGCTGTTGCGAACTCATCGCCCGACGACGATGGCGATGGCGAGGAGCTGGACGGCGCGGGCGGAGGTGGTGGGCGTGCGCGTTGTGCCGCTCTTGAGCGTGTCCTTGTTATCATATTTTTATTCGTATCGCTTATAATAAACATTAAAAACGAATTTATAAAATATGGAGAAAAATTGACACGTCTGTCATGACAGCGGTTTTTTTTTTAAATTAATATTATTATTATGTCTTTCCCGCGCACGGGGCGATAACGTCCCGAATCTTTGCGAGGCGTGCGTGGAGCTAGGTACCTACAAAGTACCAACGGAGCCAACACGTCGCCCTTTTAACAATTTAATGAAATGCAAGAAGTACCTACACCGAGCGGATGCTGTCCCTGCCCGTGTCATGGGACACACAGAGACAGCACCCGCTGCCCCCGCTGGGGTGTACGAGTATAGGGCCTATCGATGGTTGATGGAATCTACTGGGGTGTCCCAGTAAAGAGACAATTTTATTTTCAAAATATTGAATATTTAGTTAACAATAAAAATTGTAATTTTGGTTGAATATTGTAACAAAACTAATATAATTATAAGGTTTATATTCAATTCGCGCCCCAACACATTTGAAAGCCATTTTTCTTAGATTGTTAGCGGCCCGCCGCATAACGGCTGTTCCAGATTTTGTAGCCACTTCTTTAAACAGCCTGGCCCATCTTTGCTTTAAACCTTTTAAGGGTTTGTTTTTTGTGATCGTTTCTTACATTCTCTTTTACATAGGAACCAAAACATCTAGACACCGCGAACTTGAGGTACATTTGGAGCATTTTTCCTTACGTACAAAGTCGGGATCTGCCGGGACATAAATGTCATCGTCCGTAACGAGTACGTTTCTCAGCTGACTGTTATAAACTCTTCGGCGCCCTCTTTTGGCACGTTCCTCTTGGTCCTTTATGTATTTAGGAGCTGAATGTTTCACATATGCTTTCAAAGCTAGATCGTTCCTCTTCATTCTGGCGACAGTCGACTTTGATATTTGTAATTTGTCAGCTTCCACTCGGACGAAAATTGTAGCAGTCTTATTAAAAATCAATTTTACTCGATTTACATTTCTATGTACCATCACTGACCTATCTCTCCCGTTTCTTCATAACGTCTTATTATACTATATATACTAGTTGATCTAGCTCCTTCTTGAAGAAAGTGATTTACTGTATCCTTTTTATTATGTGACTCGTATAATAGAATAACTCTATTAGCAAAAACTTCAAATTAATGACGCTTCACTTTGAAAAAATTTATGCAATAACGATATTCACGCTTTAAATGAATAATAACGAAACCATAGACGCCATGACACCAAAACTTTTTTTCTTTTTAATAAAATTTTCAGCTAGGTAGTAAAACTTTGAAAATTGTCTCTTTACTTCTGGGACACCCTTAAATTAAACGGGTTATTGGGTGAAAATGATGGACTATTGGATGAAACATCGGACGCCTGTCTAATAAAACTGTCTCACTTTTTATCTTTGGCAGACGGTGACTCGCCAACTCCTAGAGGGCCTATTCAATTCAATTCAAATAATTTATTTCAGGCTTGCACCCATAACTGTTAGCAATACACAATAAAATCTTAATGTATAGTTAGCAACAAAATATTGACTTACTTAACTACGTGTTGCGAGGACATGGAGCTGTGTCCATAACGCATGAGCGCGGAGTCCCAGCGGTCCGCGAACGTGCTCAGGATCCTGTTGGTACTGCTCTGAACCCGGGCTAGAAGGCACGCGCAACGTTTGCGCATAATGGCCGCAAAACCGTCGGTCCGCGCCTCCGCGAACATACCGGATGCGCTACAGTGCCGAGGCAGACCCATCAGTATCCTGAACGCGTTGTTATATTGGACACGCAAATCGCTATATGTCCGCTGCGTAAAATTGACCCACAAGCCGCACGTGTAAAAGGACTGGCAGAACGCTTTGAATAAGGTTACCTTGACTGGTTGTGAACATCGTGCGAACCTGCGAGCCAACATGTTGCATCGGACGGCCAGCGACCTGCGCTCCCTCTCTACATCACAATTATCTTTTAAATCATCGGTGACCCAGAGACCCAAGTATTTGAATTGTTGCACCCTGTTTAGGGGTGCACCACAGAGCGAGATACCAGGAGCGTCTGTATAGGTCTTGGACCCTGCTTTAAAGATCATCATCTTGCTAATAGCGAGCTATTAATAGCGACATTAAAAAATGGTCTAATGGCAACACCGGTCAGAGAGCTGGGGGGTAGATAGGTGGCACTGTACTTTAAACATATAGCCAACTCGCCACTTAGGTGTCCCCATCAACCCTCGATCAACAGCTCTTGCGACTCCACTCTAGACGGGCAGTAAAGGCAAGCCAGAGGCAGGGGGCCTGTCCAACCATCCACCCGGTCGGCTCAAGCAGATCACAGGATACCCCCAGGAGTACTCAGGTACGTAGGGTCGCTAATCCCTATATAACCAGCCCGCCACAAGCTGCCTTACGTTGACTGATTGCAACAGAAATCTGGTGGGCGATGGGGCCGTCACATCCCAACGCTTTTTAGGGTTCCATAGTCGACTAGGAACCCTTATAGTTTCGCTTTGTCTGTCCGTCCGTCCGCGGATAATCTCAGTAACCGTTAGTACTAGAAAGCTGAAATTTGGTACTAATATGTATATCAATCACGCCGACAAAGTGGTAATATAAAAAGTTTTTTTATTTTATTAGGGTACCTCCCCTATTATACGTACGTAATGTGGGAGTGTTTTTTTTTCATTTCAACCCTAACGTGTGATATATTGTTAGATAGGTATTTCAAACTGAATAGGGGTTTGCAAAAATAATTTTTTGATAATGTTAATATTTTCGGAGATAATCACTCCAGAAGTTAAAAAACTCTAACCTCTAACTTTTGAACCATAAGTTTTAAAAATAAGAAAAAAAATCTCAAAATTAGAACTTTATAAAAACTTTATAGGAAAATTATTTTGGACTTGATAGGTTGAATAGTTTTTGAAGAAAAAAATAAAATAATTTGGAACTAAGTTTGTAATTTAACCGTATAAGCAGGTATTTATTGTACCTGTAATTTCTACAAAATTACAATGAAATGACGTGCTTCCAATAAAGCAAAAACGGTGAAAATCGGTTCACGCAATAAATAATTATCCCATAAAAATCATCTTCCATACTTTAAGCTCGCGCGCAATAGAGTTTATTTGCCGATAGATGTCGCTGTATGCGGAACGCTCATATCGTACATGGCGGTGTTAAGATTTTTCCTGATTTAATGGGGTCGGAGCAGGTGCGCATTCGACATTAGGTCGAAAATTTGTCGTGCTCGAATTGTCTTAGTTGTCTTTCGTCGTTCGTTGTCTAATAATAAAATTGTTCGCTGAGTATTGCTTGTAGGGGTTTAGGGTTCTGTACTTAATATGTCAACTCAATGTAACAAATAGCCCATTTTATAACGCTTAAGTAGGGACACTCACTGTGACGGACGGAAAACTACGGAATCTTACACTGAGCGTGGCCCGACACGCTCTTGCCCGGTTTTTTAAATGCAAGGACTGTTTTCTGCAACTTTGTTTTTCATTGATAAACAATCAAGACAACACTTGTGACTTTAATTTATACGCACGTCATGTTCGCGCCCCTACCACGAGACTGTGACGTCATATGGGCGAGCGCGGGGCGCCCCACCACCACCAGCAGCGAGCAGCGGCTCGTTCTATTCGCCTTGAGACAGCGTACCGCACACACGCATCCCATACATATATTTAATACCATACAAACTTGTAGAAACCTTATTAATTACATTATAACTTCTTCTCGAGTTCATCTTAATAACCTTATGTACGCCCGTACGTGTGTACGTGCTCACGTACCCACGCTCGGGCCATACTTTCGTGGACTGGGGAAGAGAAAGAAAAGTGATGAAGAACACGAAGGAAAACAAGAAATGTACAGGCAGATCGAAAAAGAACCTGCTATAGCAAGCAAGAAGCGTCATATTTCGCACATACACGCAGAACTCATTCCAAAATTCTATCCTGGCAAGAAAGCCACAAATGTGAATGGTTGGCTCCATAAAATTGAACAACTAGGGAGCCTATATGACTGGGATGATGGTGTAAAAATTTTCGTGATGCAAATCCGGCTACGAGGAGCCACCAGAGAGTGATATGATGACCTTGATGACTATACTGCATCTTGGAATTTAAGGAAATAAAAGCTCTTTAAAGCATTTCCATGATCCACTGAATTCGTCGACCGCCTAGAGGAAATGCTAGCAAGGAAAAAGACAGTGAAACTATGACAAATTATTATCATGACAAAATGTCGTTGTTAAAGAAATGTAATATTGAAGATGGCGCTGCTGCCTCATGTTTGATACGAGGCCTTCCAACAGAATTACAGGCTAACGCGAAGGCATATAATTGTGAATCTCCTGATCAACTCTATTACGGATTTTTGTCGTCGCTTGAAAATTACAGAAAAGTCGAATCAAGAACTACGGAACAAAGAGCGGTTAGCGCCGCGGAACCGCTGCCTTCGCCGGATTACTGCCAAAACTTTGTTACAACTGCCGCAAGACGGGACACGAAGCTCGAGACTGCCGCGCCACCCGCTGCCAGGTGTGCCAGCGCGCCGCTGCTGGTTCGCCGCGGGCCCGTCATCGCGCCCGCCGCCCGCCAACCGCCCAGCATCAGCGTTCGCAAATACCACAACAGATTCACACTGCCGGTGACAAGAACATGCCCATGGATAGGCGCGCGGGGCGGCCGATGATGCAGGATGGCCGAGTGTTACGACCTAAAGGTGCTACTACGGGTCTCCGCACGTCATGACAATAAACGAGTTCCACGCGAACGGAGTCGCGGGCAGAAGCTAGTTTTCAATACAAGGAATCTATTGTAAACAAAAAATATATCATTAGAAAAGTTGAAAAACTCCAATATCTCAAAAACAGCTGAACCGATTTTGATGAAACATGGCTAAGAACACTCAGGATAAAATTATACATATTACATTAAAAAAACCGCATTCTAATCGGTGCATCCGTTTGGGAGCTACGATACCACAAACAGATATAAAGACGGACACGTTAAACTTATAACACCCCTTATAACCCCTCTCTTTGCGTCGGGGGTTAAAAAGAACTTCCCACACTTGGACACATCATTCACCTCGTATGATACTCAATTCAGTGTCGGGGTACGTTTTTTAGAGCTTTCTTGTGTTCCGAAAAGGCAAAACGGAACAATTATAAGATCACTCGTGTGTCTGTGTTTGACCGTCCGTCTGTTACAGCCGTCTGCTCCGAAACTACTGGACCGATTGAGTTGAAATTTGGTACACTTATGTAAATTGGTGATTCAAACAGGAACATGTAACGTAAATAAATGAACTTTACAGTACATGTGGTGCTACTTTCCTGTTAGTACGGAAAAAGCACTTTCCGTGCATATATGTCGAAACTTTAAAGAGCCATATGTACAGTAAAACGTTATACGATACACGTGCGAATAGGTAATTCGCAACGCGTGTCGATTTAATCCTCGTTGCGAATTTCGTATTATCGGCACTTGTATCGTAAATAACTATTAAATATACACAAAGTTCTTTGGGGAGGGGGATAAATTAGAAAAAAAAGCTACAAACTACGTATATCGTGTGATACATCAAATGAAAGGGTACATTATGAAGATCTCTAGTATTGTTTAACATAAACAATTTTGAAGTTATTTAAGAAAATAGGCGAAAATTAACCATTTCCTCGCCCCCCTCCCCCCCCCCACCGTATCTCCTATTGCACTAGGCCTAAAAATATGAAAAAAAAAACCGGAAAATAGTTCTATACCTATAGATTACAGGAAAACCTATATGGTATTAACAGTAACCCCGTTTAACCGGTACGAATATTTATGTTTCGCTAAATGGACGATCGATTTAAATTTACAAAATAGCACAGCAACGGTATATTAAAGAGTATAGACTTAAATTATACCTTTCTATAAAGAGCATATTCTATTCTTTACTTCAATCATACATATATCATGGCGGTAAAGTGCGAATTTTTGAGATAACTTAACTTACAGAAAAAAATAAAAAAACAATTATTAAAAACTTTTCTTTTGTATGCATGAATGGCTTGTAGTAAATGTATTAAGGATTAACACACTTTTTATGTATCGTGTACAGGTTTCTTTTAAAATGGAAAATACCGCGCTCTGGGACGCTTTCATGGGCGCGGCGGGGGGGGGGGGGGGACTCGGAACAATAACTATGTATTTATTAGTACATAAAAAAAATTGTGTTGGATTGTGGAAAATTGGAACATAGGAAATTACAAGGTAGTTTGCTGAAGAATGAAAACAAAATGGCTATCCGGTTGTCCCATGTACAATTGACTGTTGCATTGATGTATTTGTCTAACAAGACTTGAATTTTTGATTTAAAACAAAAATGATAAATGCGTCAAAAAAAAGAAATCGGACATGGAAAATTCATCGTCGCGTCTGTTCAAGACACTTCACAGGATTGCCAAGGAAGGTCACAGAAAATCTAGTATGAAGTGACCTTGATTTTGTTGGAAGCCATGCTTCCAATGCAGGCCTGCCGATTTCGCTCGTGTAGCGTCTCCTTAAAATTATGCATTTTGCTTATATGACGACTGAAGGAAACCGTAAATAAAAACTATAAATAAATGAGTACAATTTACTTTGTTTGTATAATTTATCGATAAGCACACACACAGTAACATCCCTAGCAAAGGACAGCAGAACTTGTGACAACCTACACAATTGACAAATAACCAATGCATGTACATCTCTTTCTAACGCGTTATTACGGCGTAAGGAAGTAAAGTACAGGTATGTATTAAACAGGTATTTATTTTATATTTATTTATTTCTCTGCTACCTATTTAAGCGCGGTCTCCATGTTTATCTTTACTCCAAGGTAACATTAACAGGTTGACACTGACACGCTGATCATAGTGATGTGGGCGGGTCACCCCCTCTTAAACTAATATCGTTACTGCTAATTTCATTACACCTAACAACGTTCGATATAATTTTCATTAGCCCTAATATTCGGATAACTAATTTTTTATGGCATAATTATTTGCTGCGCCTAATTTCAAACCTCCTAATCATTCCTAATACTAAACATCAAGTGTGCTAATATATTGGAAACTAGTAATCATTTTTCCTAATGACTACTAAGCCTAATGATTAATGTGCTTAATGATCACTAGGTTTAATGTTCCCTACACCTAATTTCGTCACACCTAACTATCACTTGACCTATTAACTTTTGCTCTGATGTTTGACTAGTACTAATTAATGCATTCCTGATGAACAGGCTACTTTTTACCGCGGAGTATGTCGCGGCCGTCCCATGATAGACGTCCTAATCTCGTCAAAATGGGAGCCAATAATGCACGGCCAAATAATGAACGGCCCGATAATCCGTGTCCGGTTTTCGTGGACGTGGATTATTGGATCGTGCATTATCAGGGCGGACGAAAATGGCATGTCATAAGCGAACTCTATCTTAGGTCGGTTAGGTTAGGGTTCACTTGTGTCCCTCAAATGACGACTTTGCCACCATTGGCATAATGTTCATTGTAGCATATCCTATTATACAGATATTACGCAAACCATTGTTTTACTTGCAGTAATAAATGGACACGTGTGAAGCAGATGACAGAGCAAATTCCGTTAGCGTGGTAAAAGCGGCACGAGAGAGACGGAGTGTGATCCTGCCTGAAGGAGGGAACGAGAAGCAAGACAAGGGCGTACGCGCAGATCATAGGGGAGCGGGGATGCAACGACAGGCAGATACCGGCAGAAAGACCCTATTGTATTAAAATTAAGTTGAAAATAAGGAAAAGCGATTGTATAAATAAAATTGTAGCGTTAGTTGAGGGAAGGAAATATTTACGAAGACGGGGAAAAGTCGCGAGCACGACACTTGTTCGAGAATTGCGGAAGGGGACGATACTTTCTAATTACGAGATTACTTTTCTCTTTCCTGTGTCTGATGATATGAGACATCTAAGTGTTTTAAGTATTAGAGTCAGTGCTTGAAGCTTACTCATATAATATCGATCGAACTTCGCTTGCGAAGCTCGTTTGATCTTCTATTATAACTTACATGAATTAAGCATATTATAAAATGATAATTATATCATATGTAAATATATTAAGTGTTGTTATATGAGTCAACAATCATATCAAATGAGCGTAATTGCGACTAGTATTGTTTCAAAACATTTTAATGGCATCGTTACGCACCCGCTTGTAGTTGATTATCCGTGGTACTATTTTTGTCTTCAATTTTTAAGTCATAACAATTCATTTGACTAAATGTTTATTGTCTAAAGATTTTCTGCTGTAATAAAATATATGCTAAAATACCAAATACCATAAGAAAAGATCATTTATTAACAATAACAATATACAAACTAAACTACTTATGAAAACACGTAACTTGAATATAAAACTAAAGCTAACTACAATTAAAATAACTAAAGCTAAAAAATAAATTTACCTATCAAAATTTTGTGCCCTTGGTAGGGTTCCCATCACGCAAGCAGCGTTCCCGCGCTGGATTGCGATTGCAATTCTTTGCACGAGAAAGCTGCCCGCCCGAGGGTCGCCAGTTGCCTCCCTCAGCCGTTTGCCAAGCTCCTTGCCCCACGAACCAAGTGTCTCGACGCCGAAAGCGAGGAATTCGTATTGGGCGCCGAGACAGCTGTACTTGGCTACCTTTCGACGCTCCCGAGCGTCCACCGCCACGCCAGCACGCCTGCTGGTAGGACGCCGCTACTGTGTCGGCGCAAGTGGCGTCCCACACCAACGTACCCATCCTCCTGCCCCGTCTTCCAGGGAATCAATGACATTCCGTCAGGGCGCTTGCCATCGTTCCGCACTATTTGGGGTTCCAGAGCGGCGGGAACGCCGGCACTGACGAGCGCCCTTTTCAGGATGTCATTAAGGGTGGCATGACGGGACAGGCGGCCGACTTTTTCTCTAAAATCAAAAATGACCGAGATAATAGACTTCAAAATTGGCAAATTTCTAAACTTGTAAAATTTAGAAATTTTAGAAAGGGTCTTTTCTTATATTGTGTCAGACTCTGCCTTAGCTCCGGCGCTGCGGGAAGTGCAGCCCTTCCGCCCTTGCGTGGCAAAGCACGGTCGCCCGTACTCCGCTCCGCAGCTTCGGCTTGTTGGTCGCCTTCGGACCACGGATAATCAACTACAAGCGGGTGCGTAACGATGCCATTAAAATGTTTTGAAACAATACTAGTCGCAATTACGCTCATTTGATATGATTGTTGACTCATATAACAACACTTAATATATTTACATATGATATAATTATCATTTTATAATATGCTTAATTCATGTAAGTTATAATAGAAGATCAAACGAGCTTCGCAAGCGAAGTTCGATCGATATTATATGAGTAAGCTTCATTCGAAGATATAATACACATGTAGTCCTTTAATCTACCAGGCAACATTTCGCAAGTTTAAAGTACGCAGTAAAAACCATAGCTCAAACAGTTTTATCCCCACCTTTACCCCTACCCTACTTAGGGACCTCGGCTTGCCACCATTTCTCATTCTTTTTAGAGACAAAACTTTCCTAGGGGTATAGGGGCGGGCGGGAAGTTATATCTTCGAATGAAGCTTACTCATATAATATCGATCGAACTTCGCTTGCGAAGCTCGTTTGATCTTCTATTATATTTCGAAGCTTCATTCTTCAGATATAACACACATGTAGATGTTTAGAGTTGAAAGTTTTGCTGCCCTTTGTAATTGTAAAACATCATAATCATGAAATGCAATAATTATGTTTTGACAACAATCTTAGATACTCCCAATTATTAATCAAAGAGTACAATTGTAACTTCACATAATTCTACCTATACAAAAGGTAGATTGATCTGGCACAATGACCTTAGTCGATTAATTGACGATGGTAGAAACGAGACAAAGTTTTCGATGTTCTCGACCAGCCTGCTGCCTTCCGGATAGCATCTAAAGAAATGCCTGACCGGTGTGCAGCTGACGTGGCGGCGTGGCGCGTGCTGTGAGCGCTGAACGCCGCCATGTCTTTACCGCTTTCGCCAAGCACTCGCGTAATGCACCCCGGCTAATGGATTGAGCAGATGCATTTTTATGGGGACTTTTGAAAGTCAACAAAATATGTTGTGAGCTTTTTCAGTCCTAAAGCATCATTATAACAGTCACCGGGCAAATATTTCTATTAGGTATCTTCAAAATATGGAAGGCACAAAATCGGTTGTAGACGACCTACACCTGAAGTCTTAACTATATCATCAAAAATTACTTTAATACAATTTGGGCATGACTTAATATTATTCCACTTAATAAGTGACAGTGTTTGTACCCTGTGGGCAGGACATATTGCTAACAAAATCGCCAGATTCTTTGCTAGTTTTACAAATGAAATTTCTCTATTAGGGTACCATGTTGTTATATGATTTAATACCACTTGAGGATCCCAGGTATGGCTATATTTAGGAGTTACGGGCTTTAATTTGTAAACACCTTTCGGTAATCCTTTACTTTGGTCATCTGAGCTGATACTACTCCCCCGTAGGAGCGAGGGTGCTGACCTATGATTATTTAATGAGCCATACGACGATCCTTTATTAAATTCGTGCGTTAGAAATAAAATAACAGCAGAAATGAAGCCCTTATAGAAATTGAATATCTATATTATCTATGCTAAATTTTCAGCACAACTTGTATTTAACACACGTTGTACTGTTGTAAAGTGTTGTTTGAAATTGACGCTAACATGAGATTAGATACTTTTACTAATCTCAACAAAAGCGGAAACCACGGTTGGGATGGCCATTAGGGAAATACTATACTATTCCTGTGGCGTTGTCATTTATAATCTTATGTAAACACTTTAGTACGAGTGCGAGTGGTGGAAACGCTTAAAAATATTTATTATAAATACCAGCTAATAGTGAATGCGATGACGGTAAGAGTGTCCGAGTCTGGCTTCCACGAAATATATATTTCACATTTGGCAGAGGTACGAGAAGCAAAGAGGTCAATTTCGGGCACACCAAAGTGTTTACTTATTCTTTCAAAGGCTGCAATACTTAAATTTCATTAAATATCAGGATTTAGCGTTCTGGATTCTCTGTCTGCTTCTACATTATTCTTAGTGTTAATGTACGAATCGAATAACCATATGTCTCGTTCTTCACACCACTGCCAAATAGATCTAGGTAAGCTATTTAAGTGGGGAAACTGGATGTCTCCCATTCGATTAATATAGCTTATCGCGGTAGTGTTGTCGATGCGGAACAACAGAGCACAGTTTGATTTATTTCGCGAAAAACATTTTAATCCAAAGAGCGAGCAAGCTCTAAGTAATTAATATGGAATGCTAATTCTTGCTCTTCCCATGCTCCGTTTGCACACACTCCGTCACAAACTGTACCTCATCCTGATCGGGACGGATCTATAGATATTTCTGCATCGAATTTCGTGATTCCAAAATGACAAGACGTTACAAATAATATTATTAGTCCACCAAAATAAGTCAGGTAAAATTTCGCGAGGAAGTTTTACTTTTGATCATAGACATCGTATTCCTGAATAGCTCGGAATTTATATCTTTCTAACAACTTCGTGTACAACCAGCTGTATCTAGCTGTCGGGCATGCAGTGGTAAGAACTCTTAAAAAGTGCGCATACCCTGCATAAGAAGGGATATAGACATGATAATTGAATTGTAAACAAAACCTAAGAATTTACAGCATTGTTGGTAATTTTGGGATTGTATCGAGCTTTTGGTATAGTTTACCACAAATCGTAGGCACTCGAGAAACCGGAGAGTCTCCCTCCCATTATGTTTACATTCGTTAAGGTCCCTTCCAATACACAAAATGCCACCCCGGTATATAATAGAAGTTAGGCCTTGTTTTTAGGTAAGTTACGACTTCTTTCATAACTCTGGTGAAGGTTCTAGGCGCCACGGAAAGTCCATAGACTAATAGGGAACAAAACTCGTAAGTAACATTGTTATGCTCGAATCTTGTCAATGGTAGCCATAAACCCGTCTTTAGGGATTAATTTAGAAGCAGTTCTAGTCTTCCATTTTAAAATGGGACTTAGTTACAAATTTATTGAGCCCTTTCAGATTCAGTATGAATCTATAGCCACCATTCGATTTAGGAGTCAGAAAATCTTTGATAGAAACTGATCATTAGTCTGTTGGCATCCAGTGATGCTTTCACTGAATGCCTAGGTTAATTAAGTTCTGTACAGCTAAGCTCGTTTCATCATGCTCTTGGCATGTGAAAGTATTTACAGGTTTGACAGATTGCGTAACATGTCCTAAAAAGGAATTGGAAAGCCATTCGAAAGCATATATGTATACCGTCTAATAAATAAAGTACTATTATTCGTTACATTAAGCCAACACTTATAAAAGGCTTTAAGGCGACCGGCATGTACCTGCGTTACTGCCGCGGCGTCGCAAGTGGCTTGTTGTAGGCTGCTCGCGGCCGTATGATGGTCGACGCTGTCAGCCTACTTTTCAGTAGATTTGGAAGCTTTAATTTTCTCTGAGAGTTTGCTTCCAAAGAGAGTATCATCTCTCTCAACGTATTGTATGACTTAAGGAATACTTCGTCTAGTCCAGGAATGACTAGTTTTATCTAAAATCCGACTTCAATTAGATAGGATTTTTATCGTTAGTACCTATACCGACTCCCAATTGCTGTTGAGATGATTCGATTTTCTTGTCACGGCCTCTTTGGATGTCTGTAACTGCCGCCGAAATTACGGCGTTTAAGGACGGCGCCCATAATAATTTGCAATTTACAGGTACTCTTATAAGAGTTTATCTTTACTCTTTTTATCAATACCTTTGTGTAATATAGGTAGCCACCTTTGCGCTAAATTGGGATGAATTTTCTCCCCATATTTTGGGACATCATCAGTGGCGTCCCCTAGAGCGGTTAGTAACTCGGCATCTATTACAGGGGTCGTTTTGTCATCACAGGCCTCCACGGGAGGTGCATTTTCTTCATTTGAACGTGGGAGTGAAGTTTCCACTGCCTCATACACTTGTTCGTGGTTTATAAATTAAAATATAATATTTTGATTTTTCTAATTGAGGGTAGATATGAAATGCATTGTAAAACCACTCGTCAGGAATTTTAATGCATATATGTATCTAGTGCCCCGCATCGCGAACACGGGATATACTAATCTCGATTAATGGTTGTAGAAATTGCTATCGTGTTGACTCACGGTCAACCGCCAAGCACGAGATACCTTCGTGACGACTCTCGGTCGCCTCCCAGGTTTAGTTACAAGACGTGGGCTCACGGCCCGCGCGGTATTAAATGCATTTATTAGCGATTAATATTGTTAGAAATTGCTATCGTGTTGACTCACGGTCAACCTTCAAGCATGAGATACTTTCGTCACGACTCTCGGTCGCCCCCCAGGTTTAGTTACAAGGCATGGGCTTGCGATTAATATTGTTAGAAATTGCTATCGTGTTGACTCACGGTCAACCCCCAAGCATGAGATACCTTCGTGACGACTCTCGGTCGCCCCCCAGGTTTAGAATTACCAGGCGTGGGCTCACGGCCCGCGCGGTATGAAATGCATTTCTTAGCGATTAATATTGTTAGAAATTGCTATCGTGTTGACTCACGGACAACCCCCAAGCATGAGATACCTTCGTGACGACTCTCGGTCGCCCCCCAGGTTTAGAATTACCAGGCGTGGGCTCACGGCCCGCGCGGTATGAAATGCATTTCTTAGCGATTAATATTGTTAGAAATTGCTATCGTGTTGACTCACGGACAACCCCCAAGCATGAGATACCTTCGTGACGACTCTCGGTCGCCCCCCAGGTTTAGAATTACAAGGCGTGGGCTCACGGCCCGTGCGGTATTAAATGCATTTATTAGAGGCACCACAATGTAGAACTATTTATTGAAACTAATTGCACTTACCTGATTTATCTTCGGAACCTGATGAATCAGATAGCACCGCACTGTCATAACTCGTTTATAGTTTTTTGTTGCAATTTCCGTATATTAGCAGAATAATACTCTATTTTTTCCTGTGCACTGCGTTTAGGCATGATTAAATATTTTGAATTATTTTTTAATAGAATTAGTTCGTGCGTTCGTTGCCTCGCAAGAATAAAGAATGAGAAATGGTGGCAAGCCGAGGTCCCTAAGTAGGGTAGGGGTAAAGGTGGGGATAAAACTGTTTGAGCTATGGTTTTTACTGCGTACTTTAAACTTGCGAAATGTTGCCTGGTAGATTAAAGGACTACATGTGTGTTATATCTGAAGAATGAAGCTTCGAAATATAACATTTAATATATCATACTATATGTCTAATGCATACTTCCTATAATTAACATATTATGATATACTTAATGTTAACTTCTTCTAATGTTCGGTAGACTCTAAGGCAGGCCGGTGTAGGTACGACGACGAGCGAAGCGAGGAGAAGTGTTAGCTTGAACATGACTCCACAGCGGCCGGCGAACCGCCAGACCCGAACCACACCGAACTCTGTTTATTTACCTATTTTAGGAGACCTAACAGCTATAGAACTTAATAATAACATGAATATAAACCAAAAAGCCAATAACAGGATCTCTCAGATAGCGCAGAATATGAGTATACTATATGAACTCACTCATACACAATTACAGGAGCAAATTTATTAGTTAATACTTATAGAGTATGTAAGTACAATTTGCAAAGCGGTATTTTATCCGACACAAGTCCTTTGCCTTATTATATTTGGCGTAAAATATATTTTTCGTAAAATAAAGGTCAAAGTACCAGTTGGTAAACGAGATATTGCTTAAGCATGAACATGCCAAACGTAAGGTTTGCGTAATAATTATTTAGCAAACGATTATTTGGCAAATAAAATTCTACGTTTTTTTTTGTGGAGTGTAAATTTGTCAAACATTTTTTGGTACCTAAAACATAGGTAACCGATTTATTTGCTTTTCGTACTAGAACAATGCAAATACAATTATAGGTACAGTCAATAGCAAAATTAGATGATCATTTTAGTACTTTGTCGCACTAAACGTAACAATACTGCGACACTTGGAACGCGTCTAAGTAGTGAAAGTGACAAGGTACTAAAATGATCATCTACTTTTGCTGTTGACTATACAATAATACAATGGACCTAGGACCAAGCTTATCTAGTTAAGTTCTACGCAACCTTGATCCAGTCGTGTTTGTTCTCCACTTAATGGAATCCGTTCATCTTACTCCAACTCTCCGGAGTGTATCAATTTCTGACCATCTGCTTGGCATCGACATCACTAGATTGAATTCTTGGCACAATCTGCGGCAGTAAAACTTGGCATCCTCTCCAAGGTGAGGCGGCATGTCACACCCAGGCAGCTTCTTCAGCTTTACCAAGCACGAGTAATGTATGGAGCACTCTTGCCGACTTAGATTTCACTAAGGCTAAAATGCAAAGACTGGAACACCGTTAGAAAAGTTGCCTGCTTATCGGTGCTCTAATTATTACATTTCGGAGAGTGTGCGCTAGGATTACATGAATAAATGCCCTCACCATTTTGCCATCTTGCGACTAGGCGCGGACGTGGGCTCCACCCTTATGTTGCTCGCACTCGCACGAACCCCTTTGCTTCCAGTTTTCTCGCGAGGACTGGTAAAGAGTGGAACTCACTTCCAGAAAATCTTCTCCCAGCTACTTATAACCTGGATCTTTTCAAGACGGGAGTGTACTGATGTAACACCCTCGACCTCAATATCACTCACCATCAGGTGAGGTAGATGTCAAATACGAACTTAGTAATAAAGAAAAACCTTCCAGGTGGACAAAGCATATATTTTACCCAGCGACTACTCGGGCAGCTCGTAAATATGCGATTAAGAAGTGTGATTTTCCGTCCGCGTAGATGGTCATTGCCGCTTTATGGCCAGGTAGGTATGAGGTATACTCGCGACACTCGTCTCGCCTGTAAAGACGCTGTTTTCCCGCAATGTCAAACTGTAAAATTCAGACTCAAGCAAATTAATTGACTAATATCAGATGCATATTTTCCGAAAACATCAAATTGCAATCGTTGTGATAGCACCAGTTAGGGTAAAGTAAGATACTCCATGAAAAATTTCCATTAATGCAAGAAAAAAACGTTGCAGCCATTTCAATTTCATCATTCTTTTATCAGGCCTTCATCACGGCTGCCACAAGGGTGGTGGAGGTGGAGATAACTCTCTTACGGCAAATATAGTTCCAATAATGTGCTTTAATTTGCGCCTTTTCTAGCTGCGCCCGAATCTTGTGCTAGCCGTGCATAAATGCAAAGTCGCCACGCACCCAACTTATTTGCTACAAAAGCGAATATAAAAGTTGCCGTTATGGATCCGACAAGTAGTTGAACCATTCCTTATTTTTTGTTCCTTTTTATTATATTTTATATGTACTTGTGCCAGAAAAAAACAAATGCTTGCGCTCTTCCAAGTTGCTTTCAGGCACAAAACTAAAGACTACTGAGTTGGAATTACCAGTCATCGTCAACAAACTTCATGTAACTGTATATCACCGTAGTAAAGTAGATATATAATACTGAAATGAAAAATATTAAAATAGTTTCATAACCGCTAACGACATAAAACAAGTTGTACCTGAAGAATGTGTAATATTGACGTCATATTGGTATACAATGTTTTGCACGCGCTCACTCCCTTGTGCGCCCAGCTTAAGAAGGGCGAGTATCCAGCAGAACTGTGCTGTGCAAGGCAGACGAGCCGTGTGCGCTGACAAAAGCCACGTCATTAATAGGAAGAGATACGGGAGCAAGGCTGCCGTCCTAACGTAAAGTGCAACAACTAGGTTCAGGCTACTTTCGAGAAAAACGCGGTAAAAGATTTTAATTTTGTTTTGATGATATCTCCATTACTATGCATCCTATTGACTTGAACCTTTGACCAAAAAATTTATAATATTATTGAGCTTATTTGTACGTACTTATTTATTATTTATTTATTTGTTAATACTGTAAAAAATTAGCGAATGCAATTATGCTTGGGATGGTCCAATACATGCATGATGTAATTACAAGCCATAACTGCAATAAGTAGTCTACTTATTGCATTTATCGTAAGTAAAGCAAGATAATACGATTATGTTTAGCAATTATAGTATGTTCGCTGTACTGTACGCTTGAATCTTAAGTGCAATAACTAGTTTACTTATTGCAGTTTTAATTAGTAAGGCTTTAATTAGTAGTAGTTTTTTAATAGGTAAGCTAGTTTCATAAGTGTATTTTTTGAAATAAATTTACAATAAAACAAAGAATTAAAAAAAAACATTTATTTTTAGAGTAGTTTTGGCAATACTTACTAGTTTTTCATATCTCATTATTACAATAATAGTATTCGTTATAAAATTCTAACAAAATAGTTATCAAAATCACATTTTAAATATACTTAACCTAATGTTTTCTAATATCCTAGCTGTAATATTTGACTTGTAGTAGCCGTAATAACAAGGGTATCTTATAAATCACATTTTACGTAAGAAAAGTTTTAACAAAATAGTCAAAATCACATTTTATAACCTAATGTTTACTAACTTAGCTGTAATACTTGACTCAAAAAGCCATAATAACAAAGGTATCTTCTAAATCACATTTTAATATAGGAAAGTTTTAGCAAAATAGTCTTCAAAATCACATTTATAACCTAATGAGCAAGCTTTTCTATTATTAACTTAACGGTAGTAATACTTGACTCACAGCCGTAATAACATCAGTATCTTCTAAGTATATCACATTATTAAAATATAAAATGTAAGTTTTCTTTTAAAAAGAATACACCGTATTTTGTAAATCATTACAAAAATGTTATACTTAAATAATAACTAATAAGGCACATTATGAGATCTTAAGGTACATTTTAGAGATCTTTTAACTAGAACTTAATCTATGTTTGTTGCTTGAGTAGTTTCTGCCAACTTTATCCAGAAATGGCGCCTTGTCTCAGGCATCAAAGGCACTAACTTTTTTATTATATTTTGCTTCCGGTCTATTGTTATTCTTCTTGGTGTAGTTCTGACAGACGGATTTGGAAAACATTTATTTTTTTTAATTTTTATCTGTAGAAAATCAAGTTCTTCCCAATCATTATCCATATGGCTTTTTTTATATTTCATATTGAATTCTCCTCTTTCGGCCTTTACTGACATAATATCGTGTAGATACACTCTTGGTGTGATATTTCTTAGTTTATGCTGGGAGGAATAATCCTGATAGTGGAAAAAATCTGTTACCTGTATTACTGTAACAGTATTTTTTTAAAATTGGACATCCTTACGGCATCTACGAAGTCATCCATGTCATACACCTTCCCTTTTTTTTTAAGGCCATTTCCACCTGATGGTGGAAATGGTCTGCCGACATGAATGTGTGTCCTGGCTCAAAATACTTCATTGTTATGGAATTTGCAGCCACAAGATCGCTATTTATTATGTTTATAAGGAAAGACATCAGGGCCCAGTTTTTGTTTTGGGCCGAACAGTTGTCAGCCCACAGGACAAAGTGTTTGACGTCACGATGATGAGTGAAAAACGACCTATATGCTGATATTATGTCTTCTTGGCGTCTTCCAGAGACTGTCTCATTCCAAAGTACAGCATATGGCACATTTGGACCACTGCTACTTTTGCCAAGTGGAACGAAGCTTTCGTTAAACGCTATTATACGAGGACAAAAGATGGCTGACTTGAACTGGTCCATTCTGGGAAGCTGTATCACTTTCTCCAAATCCACAGAAACGTAAATGCACTGTACGTCGTTTGAAACTTGTTCCTTATCGGTATGGTACTCTTGTCGGGATTCGGTGTACCGTAGTTTATGTACTTCATGATCAATTATTTGAGCGCATGTTTCACAGTCTACCTCAGAACAACCTTCATGTGATTTGAATAAGGCACAAGTTTCACATTCTTCATTCCCAAGATGAGCGAATGAAATGTTCATATCTTTCACGACTTTGCGATATGTCTCGAATGATACAGTTATATCAGGATTGGCTTTCATGATATCTAAGGTTCCAACGTGCAGGTGCTTCTTATGTAATCTACGTCAGCTTCATCCCGCGCGGTCAAATTTGGTCGGACTTGCCTGGGCATGACATGAAGGTGTGTTTTGCGTGGCGCAAGCAAACAGGATAGGGATGCCTCCATACTGCCAAAAAAGTTGCATTTCCGCCCGCTGTCCGTTCTTGGGGGGTAGTTGGGCTAGGGATAGTGATGTGCCGGGGAATATTCCCGGGAACGGGGAATATTGATATACAAATTAGGAAAATTTAAGTTTTAATAAAAGTAATTAAAATGAACAGTGCCCCGACAAATGAAGTGCCATGCGCCAAAAACTTCATTATTTTCCTAATTCTGTCTTTTTTATCTCAATTACCATTAAATATGTGAATATTTTCATATTTTCTATTCTTACACATTTTATTGTAATTTTTTCGTTAACTTTGTTGTGTTTTTGTTACTTGCAGAAGTACTTTTGTAAAATTTGTTTTTTTCGGCTCGGGGAATATTCCCAATACCTGGGAATATTCCCATTGTTCCCGGGAATATTCCCATTGTTCCGGGGAATATTCCCAGGAACATTGGGAATTTACTTTTGCGGACAAATTACACTGGGTAATGTATTGGTAAAAAAATCAATGGCCCAAGTTATCATAGAATTCCTGATAGCAAGATGTATAAACAAACACAATTTCAATATTCCCGTATATTCCCTTGTATGGGAATATTCCCGGGAATGTTCCCGGGAATATTCCCGCCTGGGGAATATTCCTGGGAACGGCACATCACTAGCTAGGGACCAGGTTTTTATGCAAATAAGAGTAGTCCGGATAAGCTTGGTTATGGTTTCATCAGACCACAGAATAAATCAGGCATAAAATACAATATCTGGAGTGGATGATAATAAAACAATGAATATGGCGTTCCACCGCAACAAGTGAGGTGAACAACAATGAGGTGCGAGCGCATCGGCTCTCATGCCTTCAATAACAGCTCTGCCTACTAGCGCCATCAAGCCAATTCTCTGGATGCGCCGTCAAATATACATATTAAATGATCATCTGCTACTCGCCTAATGCACGTGCTGGCTGACATGTGCTGCGGGCCTAAGCAACACTATCGACGTTCGCAAGTGACAAACAAAAGTGACTTTTATCGTAAACTTCATTTGTGATTAATAGGTTTACAGATACATTTTCATTTACGTTCATATACATAATTGCTTTTACACACTATTTTTGAGAGATTTCTTTTCAGAAGACGCATCTGAAGCGAAATAAAGAGAAGATATTTTGATAATCTAGGAGAACATAACACGGTAAATTCATGATCATAATGTACATTGTATCTATCTAAGTAATTTGTTACGTACCCAGAAAACGTGTGTTTTTGAATATATATGAATATATCGATCTAGATATCCCATGTAATTTATATAAAAAAAACGTTTACGTTGTATCCATCAGATTATGTGCTAAGTGATTTAGCTTAGATTATGAAATTTAACGAAAAACAACACATCTCTAATGGGTGTGCAGCCCTAGCTTTGTTTACGGATGGCCGAAGCGTGCAGCGGCACGGCACGCGAGCTGTCAGGCGAATATGGAAACGTTTAGGCCTGTAAATAAACTCAGTGATGAAGTTTTATTCTTTACCATTTTGATTTTTTTTATTTCTAATAGTACTACTTTTCTAGTAGCGAACTCAATGCCTTTATTAGGTGCCCGCGTTGGTTTGCCCCCGTATTGCAAATAAAGCAGGCAAATCCGCGGAATAAAATATAGCCTATAACATTCAGTCTTTTTTTTAAAAAGGAGCATTGTTGAAATCGGACAAGCGGTTCCAGATATTACCCATTACATACAAACCTACATTTTACAAAGCTACAACCTCTCAGACATGCCCTCTTTATAATATAGTACGGCGGAAATTGGCCAATATTGATAAAAGTCGTGGACACGTCTTCTATATACCTAAAACTGGTATGGATGTGTTCCTTGTTGTCTCCAGAGTAGGAATCTACCGGTTTTAGTCAAGGGAGAGGGAGACGGATATAGCTGTGACGTCATAAAGATGGCGGCCGACGGTCATCGATTTTTGTTTAAATCTCGGGTTCTATTTTTCTGATCGGTTCAAGTGAGGTGTCATTTGAATGCGTACTAAATGTTCTATAATTCATTCTTGGAGATCTGTAACGTACAATCAACCGTTTGGAAAAAAATATAAAAAATAGATTTTTTTACCTTAGACGTCTGCTTTCTTACCATCATAATTCGAGAAAGAGATACTTTGGCGTGATAAATGTCATTATAAAAAATATTAAACATTTTATTAACTTTCCAATAATATGCAATTTGTTGACGTTAAATAATAAACCTGTCATTTATGGCCAATTCCGTAACGCAAGTCCGCGGGAACCGGCACGATGCGTATGATTGAAATACTATGAGAGTTCTATTTTGGTGTTCCTTGAGATATGTTGAGATTGTAGAGGGATGTAGTTGTAGGTTCTAAGTAAAACCAGACATAGTTTCACCGAAGATGTTGTATTCTCGGTAGATCAAATATAGAGAACAAGGTAATCATTAGCTTATAGTATTTATAGATAGTTATTGCTTACTTGCTATATTACTCAATTATGTGCGTCACATGTTGCAGGGCGTAACGATAAGTTACCGTTAATGTGTTAATTAGGCACATAGTACACCTTCCCCGTAAAGCTACTAGCTAGCTAGCTTCACCCCTGCAAACAAGAAAAAAAAATGTGACAGACGTAATTTCGTTTAACATTTTTTTTTCATATAATTACTGCTAATTGCCTTAAGACTAATTAAATATTTTCAACATACATTTTAGTATTATTCTTATGAGTTATGTATATCTGATTACTTTTTAATATTTTTACATTTGGTGACATATCTTCTATGACCTCATATGGTCCAGTATAAATCGGATCTAGTTTATTTCCTACTTGGTTTTTTAAAAGTACAAAGTCACCTGGTTTGTATTTTACAGAATGAATTTTCTTATCATATATAAATTTCCTACTAGTTTTACTTAACATTAAATTATTTTTAGCTTCTAACTGTGCTCTTTGTAACCTATACTTAAATTCTTTAGGATAACTTTCATAGTTATAGAGAGGGTCGACAGAAGAAATTAGATTATTTGGCAATCTACATATTTTGCCGAAAACTAGCTCATGAGGCGTATATTGTGTCTCAGTATGTACGGTTGTATTAAATGAAAAACACCAATAGCTTAACCAACTGCTCCAGTCCGTGCTATTATTGCTACATTGAATCCGGAGGTAGGCTCCTAGATTCTTGTGCGTGTTTTCTAGCGCGCCTATAGTTTCATGGTGATATGCTGTCGAGTGTAACTTATTTACTCTCAATAAGCTACAGATTTCTGTAAAAACACTAGACATAAATTCGGTGCCTTGATCCGTAATAATATCTTTCGGTACTCCATATCTTAAAATAAAATTATTTACAAACGCTCTTCTTATTTTTAATTATTCTTTGTATTCTTTCTTGTACCTTCTTTATTTACTCGAGTCTTCTTAATTTCGGATATTTTTTCTTCAAAGGGTGTTACTAAAATCTTCAAAATCTTCGTTATTATTTTTCTTGTTCTTCTTCTTGCTGATGTGGGGCTGGGGCGGAGCTGGGGTGGGGCCCGTTCCGGCAGGCGCACGGAGCGGGCCCGTTCTGACTGCGTTTGAAGTTCCTTGATTCTTTACTGGAAGGTCGCCATGAGATATGTTGAGATTGTAGAGGGATGTAGTTGTAGGTTCTAAGTAAAACCAGACATAGTTTTACCGAAGATGTTGTATTCTCGGTAGATCAAATATAGAGAACAAGGTAATCATTAGCTTATAGTATTTATAGATAGTTATTGCTTACTTGCTATATTACTCAATTACGTGCGTCACATGTTGCAGGGTGTAACGATAAGTTACCGTTAATGTGTTAATTAGGCACATAGTACACCTAAATGAAAGGTACTGTTGTTTCTATTGGTGTTGCTGTTGTTGTTGTTGCCCTAGGGCATCCCCGTGGTGCTTAAGGCGGTGCATTAGAAATTATCGCGTGCTTTGAAACGCCGTTCTGACTAGATTAAGAAACAATGAGAGGTTTTCAGGTGTATGATTCTTGACTAGTTAATAAAATGTTTAATATTTTTTATAATGACATTTATCACGCCAAAGTATCTCTTTCTCGAATTATGATGGTAAGAAAGCAGACGTCTAAGGTAAAAAAATCTATTTTTTATATTTTTTTCCAAACGGTTGATTGTACGTTACAGATCTCCAAGAATGAATTATAGAACATTTAGTACGCATTCAAATGACACCTCACTTGAACCGATCAGAAAAATAGAACCCGAGATTTAAACAAAAATCGATGACCGTCGGCCGCCATCTTTATGACGTCACAGCTATATCCGTCTCCCTCTCCCTTGACTAAAACCGGTAGATTCCTACTCTGGAGACAACAAGGAACACATCCATACCAGTTTTAGGTATATAGAAGACGTGTCCACGACTTTTATCAATATTGGCCAATTTCCGCCGTACTATATTATAAAGAGGGCATGTCTGAGAGGTTGTAGCTTTGTAAAATGTAGGTTTGTATGTAATGGGTAATATCTGGAACCGCTTGTCCGATTTCAACAATGCTCCTTTTTAAAAAAAAGACTGAATGTTATAGGCTATATTTTATTCCGCGGATTTGCCTGCTTTATTTGCAATACGGGGGCAAACCAACGCGGGCACCTAATAAAGGCATTGAGTTCGCTACTAGAAAAGTAGTACTATTAGAAATAAAAAAAATCAAAATGGTAAAGAATAAAACTTCATCACTGAGTTTATTTACAGGCCTAAACGTTTCCATATTCGCCTGACAGCTCGCGTGCCGTGCCGCTGCACGCTTCGGCCATCCGTAAACAAAGCTAGGGCTGCACACCCATTAGAGATGTGTTGTTTTTCGTTAAATTTCATAATCTAAGCTAAATCACTTAGCACATAATCTGATGGATACAACGTAAACGTTTTTTTTATATAAATTACATGGGATATCTAGATCGATATATTCATATATATTCAAAAACACACGTTTTCTGGGTACGTAACAAATTACTTAGATAGATACAATGTACATTATGATCATGAATTTACCGTGTTATGTTCTCCTAGATTATCAAAATATCTTCTCTTTATTTCGCTTCAGATGCGTCTTCTGAAAAGAAATCTCTCAAAAATAGTGTGTAAAAGCAATTATGTATATGAACGTAAATGAAAATGTATCTGTAAACCTATTAATCACAAATGAAGTTTACGATAAAAGTCACTTTTGTTTGTCACTTGCGAACGTCGATAGTGTTGCTTAGGCCCGCAGCACATGTCAGCCAGCACGTGCATTAGGCGAGTAGCAGATGATCATTTAATATGTATATTTGACGGCGCATCCAGAGAATTGGCTTGATGGCGCTAGTAGGCAGAGCTGTTATTGAAGGCATGAGAGCCGATGCGCTCGCACCTCATTGTTGTTCACCTCACTTGTTGCGGTGGAACGCCATATTCATTGTTTTATTATCATCCACTCCAGATATTGTATTTTATGCCTGATTTATTCTGTGGTCTGATGAAACCATAACCAAGCTTATCCGGACTACTCTTATTTGCATAAAAACCTGGTCCCTAGCTAGTGATGTGCCGTTCCCAGGAATATTCCCCAGGCGGGAATATTCCCGGGAACATTCCCGGGAATATTCCCATACAAGGGAATATACGGGAATATTGAAATTGTGTTTGTTTATACATCTTGCTATCAGGAATTCTATGATAACTTGGGCCATTGATTTTTTTACCAATACATTAACCAGTGTAATTTGTCCGCAAAAGTAAATTCCCAATGTTCCTGGGAATATTCCCCGGAACAATGGGAATATTCCCGGGAACAATGGGAATATTCCCAGGTATTGGGAATATTCCCCGAGCCGAAAAAAACAAATTTTACAAAAGTACTTCTGCAAGTAACAAAAACACAACAAAGTTAACGAAAAAATTACAATAAAATGTATAAGAATAGAAAATATGAAAATATTCACATATTTAATGGTAATTGAGATAAAAAAGACAGAATTAGGAAAATAATGAAGTTTTTGGCGCATGGCACTTCATTTGTCGGGGCACTGTTCATTTTAATTACTTTTATTAAAACTTAAATTTTCCTAATTTGTATATCAATATTCCCCGTTCCCGGGAATATTCCCCGGCACATCACTATCCCTAGCCCAACTACCCCCCAAGAACGGACAGCGGGCGGAAATGCAACTTTTTTGGCAGTATGGAGGCATCCCTATCCTGTTTGCTTGCGCCACGCAAAACACACCTTCATGTCATGCCCAGGCAAGTCCGACCAAATTTGACCGCGCGGGATGAAGCTGACGTAGATTACATAAGAAGCACCTGCACGTTGGAACCTTAGCGAGCGTATTCTAAAGATTGACATGAGTGAAGAAGTTTTTACAGGATAATTTGCAATGTCGGTGCTATCTCAGAAAGACCCATTAATCAACAAAGATTCAAAATCACACTTATTTTCAACAAGAGCTCAGCTTTGTAGGATCCTGTTTGCACCTGTTTGGTATATCACTGAAGATATGTTATGATCACGACAAAACTAACGAGACCGATACCAAAGACACGCGCTTTTCAGAAACCTGTCACTTGTGGAAATCGCGGACATAAAATTGAAGATTGCCGAAAGCGTCGTGATACATTGAGAACTAAGCGCGTCTCAAAACCACCAGACAAAGAAAAGGAAAGGACCTGCTTCACCTGCGGGAAATCGGTACACTTCAGTGCCAGCTGCTCAGACAAAGCGAACAAAAAAGCAGCAAGTATGCCGACCACGAAGTAAGGACGTCCACATAGTCTGCGTGCGGCGGTTAACGGGAGGTACCCTGGTGACGTCGTCTGGTGAGGTTGTTACGTTCCTTTTTGACCACGATTCTGCCTGTCCATTCGTCAAATGTAGTTTTCCTGATTAGCTACCGGGCTCAAAGCGTAATGATGTGTCTGTCTAGTGGGAATAGGAGGGGACAATGCTAGGTGTAACTGGTGTAAGTACCTACTGAGCAAATCATTAGCACAGCCCATAGTAATAGTATTACGTACAGATGGTTCCCTGTTTAGATACGCCATACGTGCCTAAATGTGGCCGTCTCTTTCTATCGCATGCAACGCGATCTTTCGGAGGCGGAGCCTTTATTAGAGCTAGGGTTGCCACATGGGGTCTATACATGTCATAAATTGTCAGCCCTAATTTATCAGAAGCTTACTTATTGCTATTGTCTGAAGGCATGTTGCGCTGCCGATCCAACCGTCAAACGAGTTGTACGGAAAACAACCGAGTGGTAAAATCACGTAACTTGTAGAACCCAACAGAGTGAACCACTCCCGGCACGGCAGGATTTAAGATATCTCCTTGCCTATTCTGTTTCTCGTAGTGCCTGACGACACGATTTCGGAAGCGATTATTACTTATAGGTAGAAATATATTCGAATTAGGTATTCGTGTAGAGATCGTGGAAACAAATCTTTCCGATACTGCGCGGGGTTATAGGTTATAGGTTATAGGTGTACGCGGGCTGGGTTTCCGCAACTCGACGTCATATTAGCGCCTATTTTGCGTGTGGGTTGTTGGCACTACTGCTATTCGTGCCAACCCAGTTCCACCAGGAAGCCTAGCAGACCCTTTATGTTGCCGACGGCTTCCGGTAGTGACCCCGGTGTTCCGAGGTGTTTTGCCCGGTGTACTGCCACCCCAGGGCACGTCAGGATGACGTGGGCGGCTGTCTCTTCCTCTTCCATGCAGGCTCTGCAGAGAGGACTGTCTGTAATACCTAAGGTGAAAAGGTGTTTGTTTAATAGTGCATGACCAGTTATGGCGCCTGTCAAGAGACGGAGTGCCGGCCTCTTTAGCTGTTTTAGCTTCCTTGACAATCCGGGATTGATTGTCGGGAGGGCCTCCCTGGTTTGCCTGCAGGTGCCTAGGGTGTTCCAAATTTTTTGGTGTTCTACCTTGGTGTTTTTTCGCAGTGTGCTCCGCAGCCATGCAGGGGGTAGAGGGATCGTGGGTTCCGGTCCTATGGCTTCCGATTCTGAGCCTTCTCTAGCCAGTGCATCCGCTGCGTCGTTACCGCGTGAATTGCTGTGCCCTTTGATCCATTGCAAGGTTATGACGCAGTTGGTACATTCCTCTGATAGAATTTTGTGGCACTCGTGTATCAGCCCAGACGTTGTTGTGTGACTTTGCAGGGCTTGTAGTACAGATCGACTGTCGGAAAGTATGCGGATGGGATATCCTCTTACCTCCCTGGAAACGATTGCGTGAGCGGCCATTATAATACCCATGCACTCTGCCTGGAAGACTGAGTTATGGATTCCTAATGGTGTCGAGATTCGTATGTTTAGGTCCTCCGAGAACACTCCTGATCCGGCGCCTGACCTTGTCTTGGACCCGTCCGTGAATATTCTTAACTCCCTGGGGTTAAGTCCTTCCTGGAGGGTTTCGTATAGTTCGATTTGTACTTCTTGTCGAATACGAACTGTTTTGGAATGATGTCGTTTGCTGCCTCTATGAGGGGAGGTACTGCGCGGGGTTTCAATTAAATTTACTCAGACTTAGTACCTACTCGTGGATAACACGACGCGTTACGACAGGTAGTTTAATAATTGTACCAATGATCCCCATAAAATCGTAGATAGAGGATTTAATTGATTGGAGAGAGATATAGACAGGAAGTCCTGGCGAGTGCACAGGGAGGGCGGAGGTGGATTAGTCTGGCTGAATTGAGGGGGATCGTAGGACAAATGCAACCTTGACACCTCATGTCTATTTACTTTGGTTTTATTATATCCGTGACATCTGTTTCTGTATCATATTTTGACAGGTGGTGACAAACAAGCTAATGAAAAGCAGGAGGGGCCTGAGGGGCAAGAGATTTGACATTGTGTCTCGTTCCCGCTCGTGGTATTGTATGTGCTTACATCTTTGTCACACATGTGCATTGTGTTTGTGAGTGAGTCCCCCTATCCTTTCTCTATGCACAAAACTTTAACGTCGGCCGGTTGCGGAGAAAGACAATGTCTGTGACATTGTCAAAGGTATGATATGAAAGCTAGCACTAGGGGTAATCGCGTCTACAATTAAAATAAATAAATAAATATAAGGGGACAATCTTACAAAAATCGAGCTAGTCCCATAGTAAGCTCAATAAGGCTTGTGTTATGGGTACTAGACGACGATATATATAATAGATACAAATACTTAAATACGTAGAAAACATCCATGACTCAGAAACAAATATTCATGCTCATCACACAAACATTTGCCCTTACCGGGATTCGAACCCAGGACCTTCAGCTTCGTAGCTTCGTAAAAATATTCACACGTAAATCTGTGCGCAGTACCGTAGAATTTTGAGGGTTTGGTAGAAGCCGCTACTAGTTAATTAGACAGTAAGGAGGCCAAGACGGCGGTTAATGGGGAACAAGTAGCCCATTATAGTTTAGTGGGTGTCAGAACACCCTTTCCAGTTCTGATGACGAAGACGATTAGTCGTCTTAAAGGATAGGCGCGCAAATGAAAGCGAGTTAAGCCAAATGCAGTCGTCCTTTAACATGCAATCGGTTTTAGTCATCTATATATATAAAACGCAAAGGTGACTGACTGATTGACTGATTGACTGACTGATCTATCAACGCACAGCCCAAACTAATGGACCGATCGGGCTGAAATTTGGCATGCTGATAGCCACTATGATGTAGACATCCGCTAAGAAAGGATTTTTGAAAACTCACCCCCTAAGGGGGAAAAACGGGGGTCCAAAGTTTGTATGGGGGAAGCATTATTTTTTGAAATATAGACTTAAAACTTTGTAGGAAGATTACTTATTAAGATACAAAAAAATTACTTTCAGCGTTTTACAAAATTCCTTCCCTAAGGGGGTTAAATAGGGGTGCAAAGTTTGTATTCAAAACTACTGGGACTACAAACTTGAAGTTTACACCAGACCTTCCTTTTATGACGTAGGCAAGAGATAAGACGGGATTTTTGTAAATTCTGTCCCTAAGGGTGTTAAATAGGGGTGCAAAGTTTGTATGGGTGAAACATTATTTTTTGTACTAGAGACTTGAAACTTTGTAGGGATATTACTAATTAAGATACAAAAAAAGTTCTTTCAGCGTTTTAGAAAATTCCACCCCTAAAGGGGGTCAAATAGGGATGCAAATTTTGTATTCAAAACTACTGGGACTAGGAACTTGAAAATTACACCAGAAGTTCTTTTTATGATGTAGGTAAGGGATAGAACAGGATTTTTGGAAATGCTATCCCTAAGGGGGTGAAATGGGGGTCCAAAGTTTGTATGGGGGAACATTATTTATTGAACTGGAGACTTAAAACTTTGTAGGAAGATTACTTATTGATACCAAAAAAGTACTTTCGGCGTTTCATAAAATTCTACCCCTAAGGGGGTTAAATAGGGGTGCAAAGTTTGAATTAAAAACTGCTGGGACTACAAACTTGAAATTTACACAAGAACTTCCTTTTATAACGTAGGCAAGGGATACGACGGGATTTTTGGAAATTCTATCCCTGAGGGTGTTAAATAGGGGTGCAAAGTTTGTATGGGAGAAACATTATTTTTTGTACTAGAGACTTGAAACTTTGTAGGGATATTATTTATTCAGATACAAAAAAGTGCTTTCAGCGTTTTGGAAAATTCTACCCCTAAGGGGGTCAAATAGGGGTGCAATGTTTGTATGACGTAAACATTATTTATTTAACTAGAGACTTTAAACTTTGTAGGAAGATTACTTATTAGGATACAAATAAAAATATAATTAGCGTTTTTAAAATTCCACCCCTAAGGAGATTAAATAGGGGTGCACAGTTTGTATTCAAAACTACTGGGACTACAAACTTGAAATTTACACAAGAACGTCCTTTTATTACGTAACCAAGGGACAAGACCGGACTTTTGGAAATCCTATCCCAAAGGGGGTTAAAAAGGGGTGCAAAATTTGTATGGGAGAAATATGTTTTTTTGTACTAGACTTAAAACTTTGTAGGGATATTACTTATAAAGATACAAAAAAAATTCTTTCAGCGTTTTAGAAAATTCCATCCCTAAAAGGGGTCATATAGGGGTGCAATGTTTGTATGGGGTAAACATTATTTATTGAACTAGAGAATTGAAACTTTGTAGGAAGATTACTTATTAGTATACAAAAAAAAACATCTTCAGCGTTTTATAAAATTCCACCCCTAAGGGGATTAAATAGGGGTGCAAAGTTTGTATGGGTGAAACATTATTTTTTTTACTAAAGACTTGAAACTTTGTAGGGATATTACTTATTAAGATACAAAAAAAAAAATTTCAGCGTTTTAGAAAATTCCACTCCTAAACGGGGTCAAATAGGGGTGCAATGTTTGTATGGGGTAAACATTATTTATTGAACTAGAGAATTGAAACTTCGTAGGAAGATTAATTATTAGGATAGAAAAAAAAAAGATCTTCAGCGTTTTATAAAAATTCCACCCTTAAGGGGATTAAATAGGGGTGCAAATTTTGTATTCAAAACTACTGGGACTAGGAAATTGAAAATTACACCAGAACTTCTTTTTATGACGTAGGCAGGGGATAGAACAGGATTTTTGGAAATGCTATCCCTAAGGGGGTGAAATGGGGGTCCAAAGTTTGTATGGGGGAACATTATTTATTGAACTGGAGACTTAAAACTTTGTAGGAAGATTACTTATTGATACCAAAAAAGTACTTTCGGCGTTTCATAAAATTCTAAATTAAATAGGGGTGCAAAGTTTGAATTAAAAACTACTGGGACTACAAACTTGCAATTTACACCAGAAGTTCCTTTTATAACGTAGGCAAAGGAAAAGACGGGATTTTTGGAAATTATATCCCTAAGGGTGTTAAATAGGGGTGCAAAGTTTGTATGGGAGAAACATTTTTTTTTTGTACTAGAGACTTGAAACTTTGTAGGGATATTATTTATTAAGATACAAAAAAAGTACTTTTAGCGTTTTGGAAAATTCTACCCCTAAAGGGGTCAAATAGGGGTGCAAAGTTTGTATTCAAAACTACTGGGACTACAAACTTGAAATTTACACCAGAACGTCCTTTTATGACGTAGGCAAGGGATAAGACCGGACTTTTGGAAATCCCATCCCAAAGGGGGTTAAAAAGGGGTGCAAAGTTTGTATGGGAGAAATATGTTTTTTTGTACCAGACTTGAAACATTGTAGGGATATTACTTATAAAGATACAAAAAAAGTTCTTTCATCGTTTTAGAAAATTTTACCCTTAAGGGGGTTTATTAGGGGTGCAATGTTTGTATAAGGGAAACATTATTTATTGAACTAGAGACTTGAAACTTGGTAAGAATTTTACTTATTAGGATACAAAAAAAAGTATTTTCAGCCTTATATAAAATTCCACACCTAAGGGGGTAAAATAGGGGTGCAAAGTTAGTATTCAAAGCTATACTGGGACTAGAAACTTGAAATTTACACCAGAGCTTCATTTTATGACGTAGGCAAGGGATAAGGCGGGATTTTTGGAAATTCTATCCCTAAGGGGGTTAAGTAGGGGTGCAAAGTTTGTATGCGAGAAACATATTTTTTTGTACTAGAGACTTGAAACTTTGTAGGAATATTATTATTAAGATACAAAAAGTACTTTCAGCGTTTTATAAAATTCTTCCCCTAAGGGGGTTAAATAGGTATGCAATGTTTGTGGGGGGAAACATTATTTATTGAACTAGAGACTTGAGACTTTGTAGGAAGATAACTTATTAGGATACAAAAAAGTAATTTCAGCGTTTTACAAAATTCCACCCCTAAGGGGGTTAAATGAGGGTCCAAATTTTGTATAAGGGAAACTTATTTTTAGCTACTACGTACTTAAAACTTTGTGGACAGATTACGTATTCATTTACAAATAAAGTGCTTTCAGCGTTTTGGAAATAATTACACCTAAAGGGGTTAAAAAGAGGTCCAAAGTTTGTATGGAGAAAAAAGATTAGTTAGACAATTTTATTCGAGAATTCACAGGATAATTCCTAACGATAAATGAGTAAACAAGTGTTTCCGGTTTTTTGAGAATTCAACCCCTAAAAGGAGACATGTGGTGACATAATCTGAAAATCAACATCGGCATCTATTGTTTCTATGGTTTATCGGGTCGCTGATTAGGAAAACAACAACGATTTTACATTCCAACGTCGTGGCGTCTAAATATCAATATGGGCGTTGTTATTACGGTTTTTTGGGACGTTAATAACGAAAATCACATAGATTTTGAAATGTAATGTTGTGGACATGAAAATTCATGAAAATATTTCTGCCAAATTGCAATTCAATCGGTCCAGTTTTTTTCGTAGCAAATCGGTTGTAACAGACGGACTGACAGACAGCCACACGTGATCCTATAAATAAGGGTTCTATTTTAGCTTTTGAGGTATGGAACGAGACCCGCGTTATATAGGGTTATAGGTTTTAAAGTTTGTATTTGGTGCCTTCTCGATCGTCAGCAATCGGTACCTAGGCGAGTGCGGGCGGCGCGGCGGGACGGGAGGGTAGGAGACATTTGGGAAAGTGCCTGCATCCGTAATAAGTACATTCAAGGTGCTGCACGAAGATCTGCTTACTTTTTATAAGTTAAGCATTTTGGCCGCCGTTAAATTAAAACAAATTTTTGGGTATTTATGTTAAATACTGGTTCGAAAAGCATGGAATCATGCATCTTAGGAAACTAGCCTATAGCAATGTCCAGGCCACAAATTTGACTTGACATTCGTGGAGATATTTTGGTATTTCAACATTATCATGAACATAAAGTAGCTTTTATTTCAGAGGACAGATTCTCATTAATCATGACTGTAAATTTAATAACAGAAATACGTACATACATACATACATTCACGCCTTTATTCCCAAAAGGGGCAGGCAGAGCACATGAACTTTATGTTCCAGCGCCACTTTTAGCATAAATGTGGGTATAAAAGATCGACAAAAAGTGATATTGCTTAGGTTGTTAGCCCATCACACACAACACACTTCAACCCTGCTCTCTTAATCGACTTTTACGACACACATGGGAAGAAAGAGGGTGGTGAAATTCTAACCCGCCACCACACGGGCATAAAAATAATAATAAATAAAAATTAATTTACCATAATGGGTTATGACGAAGGGTTATTCGTAGGGGAAGTAGTAGCAGTACGTTAGTAGGCAACGTAGCAATTCAAAAATTATTGGAAAATTACTTTTACTACGCGGGCGAAGCCGCGGGCAAAAGCTAGTCACACATAAAGTCTCAGAGACTTTATGTGTGATAACTGTTGCGGCGTCGATACAGTGGAACTACACTGGGGCAGCTCGCGGCTGCTGCCGCGCTGCTCTTCGGCGGCGGTCACACAACGCATGTTAGATAATCGCTTAATTAGACTAAAATTATTAGAAACTAATTTTGATAGATTGTTAAGTATCCAGTGCCCAATTGAACTATACACATCTTTCAGTAATGTATTCAAAAACATTTATGAAGAAGGTTGCATATATAAAAATAACACAAGCAATGCAAGTAATAGAAACAATAAACATTGGATAAATAACAACTTGAAAAAATTATTTTAGAAAAAGATAGACTGTATACGATATGGTGTAATAACCCTAAGAATATGACGAAAAGATTAGAATACACAAGGTATAGAAACAAGTGCAATAAGTCTATTACTAAGTGTAACAATGAACACGATAGGAAATGTATATTAGACTGTAACAAGAAAATTAAAAAAATCTGGAATAAAATAAACAGTTTATTGGGAAAAATACTCAGTCGATAGACAATAATATCCCTCCTTGCCCGTGGTCTACCTAATCTGTTCACCTGGGTGGACCACGGGAAGTTTTTTCTACCCGTGGTCCACCTAGGTGGACTAAGGTGAACCACGGGCAGGCGTGGTACACCTATGTAAACTTTGCTAAAAGACCTTCCTTAATATGAGGAAGTGAAATATCACATTTTCGGTTCTGGCGCTTCGCCGGCCGCTGCCGCGGCACGCTCGCTATTATTTATTGTATATAATATTATTAAATATTTATATATAAATGGCATCAAATATAATGACCACCAAAAAATGCTTTGATACCCTAAGATCTTTTACCAAAAAAATATACTGAACACCAAAAATAATAATTCTACCATTACAATAGTACTACCTGTTTTAATAAAAAGTGCACATTAAAATTTATTCGAACACCAAATTGACTAAATGATCACCAAATCTTTGCGACCAAATTAATACAATACTTCTACCTAAATAACCCACTATGATTGCCATAAAATATATGAGTATTACCAAATAAAGTATAATGATGCCAAAACAAGTGATACCACAACCCGAATCAGCACACGCTACTTCCACGTGGACTTGTCTGTCCTACCCCTGGAGTGTATATGTCGTCGGCCTATCGTAAAATCCGCCAGATCACGAAATTCCTAGGCATATCGTAAAACGCTGCCATTTCATGATATGCCTAAAAGTTGGCCAGGCTTATCACGATGTGCCTGATATACAATACGGCAGATCGATTAGAGCAACGCATTTGTCGATATTCCTAGCTCTATACCGGACACATTGTAAAATAGTTTCTTTCCTGGCCACTGGTGGCGCTGCGTATGCGATGGCGGCCGTGTTTATTGGGAGCCAATAATCAGGGCGGACAAAAATGGCTTGTCATAAGCGAACTTTGTCTTAGGTCGGTTAGGTTAGGGTTCACTTGTGCCCCTCGAACCAGAAATAGACACCCCGCGCAGCGGGGTGGCGTCTACTCGCTGGAGATTATCAGTCCGCACTCCTTATTTTTTCATTATCTACTTCAATTTTGGACACCCTACTTACATATAACGGTGAGTATTGAACGATATGGCGGCGTTTCATGATATGCCTAGGAATTTCATGATCAGCCTAAACGTCACTGGCTTAGCCAAATCATGAAATGCCGGCGTTTCATGATATGCCTAGGAAGTTCATGATCGGCCTAAACGTCTATAGGCAAATCGTTAAATGGTGAATTTTGAACGATATGGCGTATGTCACTCAGCCAAATCATGAAAGGGCGGCGTTTCACGATATGCCTAGGAATTTCATGATCTGGCGGATTTTACGATCGGCCGTCGACATATATAAAAGTTCGCGGAGCCAGAAGCTGGAGTTTCTGGCGGGAGCCCGGGCGGACGGCGGGAGACTGAGTCCTAGAAACGAAAGCGGGGATGCGTCGAATTTAAGAAATTATTTTACTATTTCTAATTTAGCAACGATTTATTACGATATCATTTTCTTTAATAGGATAGTAAGATGTTATAATTTGGGTTATGTTTTCATATTAATAGGAGATACAATTTTGGTGATCACTTACTATTTTTGGGTTAGCAATGATTTTTTAGGAAAGCGTTTTTTTAAATAGGATAGTAAGATGTTATTATTTGGGTTATTATTTCACATTAATAGGAGATAAAAATTTGGTGATCACTTAACTATTTTTGGATTAGCAATGTTTTTTTTGGATAGCATTTTCTTTAATAGGGTAGTAAGACGTTATAATTTGGGTTACATTTCACATTAAAATGGAGATCAAATTTTGGTGATCATTTAGTCTTTTTGGCAGTAAAAAGTATTTTTTTGGCGTTATATTTTACTATATCTGGTGGTCCGTTAAACATATGCCTATATAAATAACTGTGGTTGAGCAACTGCGCAGAAGTTTTGTGCCACTTGTGGCTTGAACCTTGATGATGGTCCGTGTCACGTCACGATATAACTAGGCGCGTTCTGCGGTCTGCGGTCAGGTCTCCCATACAAAATTGTTGATTATTATTGAAAGACAGTCTTCATTAACCTGTCTCCATCTCTCTATTTCCAGTGCTGAGTTTAAGATTGTTTTAACAGCCTTACGATTGATTTTTTTTCAATCTCAGTCATAGTAATTTTTTTGCCAAAGATCAAAAGCATCTGACTGAATAAGTATTAAGCATCCTGCAAACAATTCCCGTAATATAATTGGAAAATCTTCAAAAATTCTTAAACAATTGCATATCAGTGTCTGCCACTTTTTGAATTGTAATACCTATGTCTGGACCATTTTAACTAAGAATAAAATTCTCTTACCTATTTTAATATCTTTGTGATCATCAACAATCCACGCGGACGAAGTCGCGGGCGGCCGCTAGTATATAATTAAATGGAACAAAAAAATGAGTTTCGCAATTTTTAACGCCGAGTAAGGCTGGTTCAACTACTTGTCGGATCCATAATGCCAAGAACTACGAGGTATAACTATTACAAACTGCATTGCCATAAAAAAAATCTTGTATTAAATATCAAGTAAGTTTTGTATTAGCTTTTGTAAGACGAGAGTGAGTGGGCAGCTTTTTAAGTACGGCTAGCACAAGATGCGAACGACGGGAAAGAAGGTGCAACTAAAGCACATTTTTTGGAACTATTTATATTTGCCGTAAGAGGGCTTTCTGCATCACACTTGTGGCAGCCGTTATCTATGCCGTTCATTTTATTGTACCCTAAATGGTGCTATCATATCGCTTGGGTCTTCATTATTTCGGAAAATATGCACCTGATATGAATCAAACTCTTCCTCTACCGCTGACGCTTGTCTACTTCAGAATAATGTAAGTATTTGTGGAAGTCCGCTGAATATACAGTCTAAGAAAAGTGAATATTCGAAAATTTAATTTAGATTTTTGAAAAAGCTCTACCTACATAGAATGGTTTTGAATTTCAATATGATAACATAAATAATAGCAAAATCACGTTTTTTTGCAAAAATGCATTTTTGTTACTTTTAATTGTAAAGAAACCACAGTTTTGATTTTTTTTAATATATGTTTTAAATATATTATGTCTTCGTCAATAGTTACTTAATGCATATCTTTATTTTCAATTCAATTTATCGGATGAACAAAAATACTACAGGACTGCGCAACACGTTTTTTTCCCGAAGAAGGCTTTACGTAGGTATCTATCTAACTTGGAAAGCAAACACTTTTTGGTTATCCTTTTTTATGAAATTGTTCAAATAAACGAATATTATATTATATTACATACATTTATTCTTTTCATTCCAATATCTGACCACTTTTTCCTCCCATTCATTTTACTAACGGAGCTCAATTCTGGGTCAATTTGGACAAATGCCGTGCAGTGTATAAAACAAAACAACCATTCACAATTAATATTGTTGAGGATTTTTAAACTTTAATTCAATATCGACAAAGTAATACCCTAATTCTGGTTTGACAAAGAAGCTGTTTAAAAATAATTCTACAAACTTAACAACATATAGCGTCATACATATTATAAACGATGAAGCTAAAACTTTTCACTTAAATTCAATATTCACATACTATAAATAAAAATACATAAATACCTAATTTATACCTAACGCTCGTTCTAACTTTTCATCATATTTAGCAAATATGCTTAAAAATATGTGCCATGTCATATAAGCATCACTTTTCCCTCTTTAGAATTATAAAAACTTATAATTCTAATTATTTACCACCGTGAAACAGCTTTCTCTCTTAGGTCTACTTATGTCAAACGAATCATCTGTTTGATAATAACATCTTTAGATAACTAATAGGTATAGTTTAGGTACTAACCATTTAAAACACCTTTGACATTAAGACGTTAATTACGCAGGCTGTAAACAAAGATACCCAGTATCCCCATTTATAACATTGCAGCCTTAGGTGGCCATAGGTCAGTTGAATAGCCTACCTTTTGATCAATCTACTTATAACCTGGATATTTTCAAGACAAGAGTGTTTTGATGTAACAACACCCTCGACCTCATTATCACTCACCATCAGGTGAGGTATATGTCAAATAAGAAACTAAGTGATAAAAAAAAACCTTCCAGGTTGACAAAGGATATATTTTACCCCGCGTCTACTCGGGCAGCTCGTAGATATGCGATTAAGAAGTGTGATTTTCCGTCCGCGTAAGTGGTCATTGCCGCTTTATGGGCAGGTAGGTATGAGGTATACTCGCGACACTCGTCTCGTCTTATTCCCGCAATGTAAACTGTAAAATACAGACTCAAGGTCATTATTCAGGTGCATATTTTCTGAAAACATCAAATTGCAAGCGATATGATAGCACCAGTTAGAGTAAAGTAAAATATTCCATGTAAAATTCCCGTTAAATAATGCAAAAGAAAAACGTTGTAGCCATTTCAATTTCATCATTATTTTATCAGGCCTTCATCACGGCTGCCACAAGGGTGGTGGAGGTGGAGATAACTCTCTTACGACAAATATAGTTCCAATAATGTGCTTTAATTTGTGCCTTTTCTCGCGCATCTTGTGCTAGCCGTGCATAAATGCAAAGTCGCCACGCACCCAACATATTTGCTACAAAAGCGAATATAAAACTTACTTGATAATATAAAGGTTGTTTTGTGATAATTAATGCAGTCAATCAGCTATACCTCGTAGTTCTTTACGTGATGGATCCGACAAGTAATTGAACCAGTCCTTATTTTTTGTTCCATTTTATTATATTTTATATTTACTTGTGCCAAAAAAAACAAATGCTTGCGCTCTTCCAAGTAGCTTTCAGGTAAAATGCTTAAGTGCTTGTGTTGCTTGCGAGTGCTTGAGTTGGATCAATATCGGAAACACTCTTCATATAACTGTATATCACCATAGTACAGTAGATAGATAATACTGAAAAATAAATAAATATTAAAATAGTTTCATAACCGCTAACGACATATAAAACAAGTTAAAATACTTGAAGAATGTGTAATTTTGACGTCATATTGGCATACGATGCTTTGCACGCGCTCGCTCTCTTGTGACCCCAGTTTAAGGGCGAGTATCCAGCAGAGCTGTGCTTTGCGAGGCAGACGAGCGGTGTGCGCTGACAAAAGCCACGTTATTAAGGCTCCGCTTCCGCAAGTTTAGGTTTTTAGCGCTACTCACACAACGATCGAGGCGCGCGCACCGCACACGCACACATGTACGTATTGCACAGTGGGGCGTCGGACTTTGACTCGCCAACAAAATTATAACTTTGGATTTTGTTACCAAATATACAAATGGTTATGTCAAATGTAGGTATTTCATCTTAATAACAATAACTACCTACTAACTGCAGCCCACGATCAATGTTTGACACGATTTTCCGTAAGAGTCAGGTCAGCGAACGAAAAAACATAGAAGTCTAACTAACACCGTAAAATGGCCCCACAAAAGGGGTGCCGTGGTAGGCGGGGCGTCAGAGGGATGCCAGGGTGCCGTTTAGTTCGAACATGGCTGCCGTGACAAACTGTTAAGAAAGCCAAATGTTCAATTTCATTAAACATGCCTTGTTGTGCTGTAAAATGGTGTGTGAGTCGTTCGGACAAGCACAACAAAAAAGATGGAATCACTTTTCATAAGGAAGTACAGTGATAAACATATTATTTTGATTTTATTGTTATGATCACATTTTGTATAGGGATGGTATTATGCCAACAGACATATTAGTAAGTTGGTTTCCCTTGAATGTCATATCAATATTTAGTAGCTTTTATCGATGTCTCTAAGTATAAAAGGTAACAATATATTTTTTAGATTCCCAACAGATCGAAATACGTAAGTTTGGAATGGCATGATTTGAAATGGCATGCAAAAAAACTACGCTTTGTTCATTACATTACAATCAGGAAGATATTAACGTAACAAGCAAAGGTTTGGTGAATCTCAAGAAGAGTGCAATCCCAATTTGTACGTTTATTTATGTATTAGATACTTGAACTCTCAGCCCTACCCGGGTGAAAATAGAGAAAATAAATTGGCCTCCGTAAACCCCTATAATGCCATACCACTCTTAAAAACGGCTCTAACGATTTCAATCAGAGCCGTTATCGAGAACGTGATTAGAAATATATATACAAATACTGCTTGTATCATAGTACATGCATTATATATTAGGATTATGTGTCATAGTGGATCCCGAGCTCCTTTAGGGGCATTACCGGGAATAACGCTAGGAGGATGATGGTGATATATATAAATATATAATGTCGCGCGATTAATTATTTCAATGATTTTTATTGGAATTCAATTCATCGAGTAACCGTCAATAATGTTGAGAAATTCACTATTTCTGTAAGTGGGTAAGTTTCGAAATTGTTGACATCAAGTTGATTTATTTTAAGAGCGGGTAACCCCGAATGGAGTTATAACTGTTATAAGTGTCATGGCGGCGACCCATTGGCTTGCAAAAAATCTTTAATCGAGATTTATTATCAGAATCAGAATCAGAAAATATTTATTGTTTAACTGTGTACATACAGGTTGAACAAATAAGAAAAGTATCAACAGTTGCCTGTTACAGGCGTACAATAATAAACTTAATATTAAACTGACAAATTATACATTAATGATTTCTTACTGGGTTTTTATAATTAAAAAAATTCCTTTAAATTGTAAAACCCTCTTTCGATACCTAAGCCAATTTCGCAAATAAGTTTTAAATTTATTTCCATGCAACATTTTAATTTTTACAGGAAGATTGTTGAAGATTCGTATAGCAGAAATGAAAGTACTGTTTTTATACATCGTATTATTCACTCTTGGGAGAAGTATATCGTATTTGTATTGGGTTCTTAAGTTTTTTCTTGATGCTGATCTTTCCATAAAAAAATCAGCATTGTTTTTTACAAACAAACATAATTCTAAAATGTAGATAGAAGTAAGTGTGAGAAATTTCTGTTCTCTAAAAACATTTCGCAGTGAATGTCGAACATGCAATCGGTATATGGTTCTGATACATCTTTTTTGAAGCCTAAAAGTAGACTGTATATCATTTGAATTTCCCCAGTAAATGATTCCATATGTGAGTATAGGATATACATTTCCAAAATGAGCATTATATAAGTTGTGGTTACCTATAATTAGATAAGCATCAGTCACTTAGAGCATACATAACTGGAGTACCCTTTCAGTAGAGGGGTCTGTTGAAAACCTTGCACAATGTGCAAAAAATTATACAAAGACAGTTTCATAATCGATTAATGGTCATTCATACAATCGCCTCGCGAGAGACAACACCAATCATAAAAATGCACGCACATGCTGTAAGCACGTTTAATAAACATTCAAACACCTCAAGCTTAGAAAATATGGTGTAACATTGCATTTGTAAGTATTTTTGTAATGCTTTAATATTATTTTTGTGAAAATATTTTCATGACGCGTCAAATTAAACGATTGTGTAATCGATTACAATTCTTTCTTGCATACGTCATGACACTCCCCACGAGACTCCGTTTTCATATTTTGTAAGAAATAACTCAATGGCATTTGAAAAAGAGTCTATAATAACATTAGCATTGATTAATCAAAATTAGTTTTATTTACGCACTCCCCACGAGACTCGGTTTTCATGCTTTGTAAAAAGTAACCTAAATGCAATTGCAATAGAGTTAATAATAATATTTGCCAGGATTATCTAAAATGACAGATCACCCCACGATCACCCTCACGAGACTCGCAAGTAGAGATGAGGGTAGTATCGATAATCAATAATTATCGACAAAAAGTATGATTCAATAACCACCTGCACAAATTGCCGAGTGAACACGATTGATTAGAAAAAAAGTATAGGTACTTTGCACTTTTCCGAGACCCAGCATTAAAAAAAAGGACCGCCGTATTCAGCAGGCAAGCAAATTGAGTGCCTGCGCGTACAAGTTCCATGTGTTCAAGACATTTTGATGCATCTCAGTATCGAATTCATTCAAGTAAAAGGTAAAAATTAATCGATTTTGCCGTACCTACTTTATTTTTATGTGAAATTTATTTTGGCGGAGCGGACACGCCTTTAGACAACGGTGCAGCGGCAGAAAATACCGAACATCTAAAACGCAATAAATATATGTAAAGGCTCTCTACAAATTTGTACCATTTGGTGTCGAGAACCTCGGTCAATGGGAGCCTCAGTGCGCAAAAGTTATTTGCGGAGATCGCGAAACGACGTCTGGTCTGGTCAACGTAACTGGTGATCGAAGAGGGCGAAGAGCTGGCACTTTTCAAAAGTTTTCGGAATTAATTGAATGACAAACGTTAATGTCGGGTCCACCTAATTTCCTATAACCCGAGCAAGCTGGTTTTTAACGGTCCAGGCAAAAAACCAGTCATAAGCGGGAAACTTCTTGTAATATAATACTAGGTACTCGCTACTTTATACATAATGTATGTAGTTAATTGTTTATTTGTTTTATACAGATGAATAAGACGTCATTTCTTTTTTGCGTTATTGTATTTTATAGCCCAATAATTATTTCAGTAATCAATTGAGTCTCAATAATCCATATTAATATAATGAATGTGAAAGTGTATGTGTTTGTTTGTTTGTCCGTCTTTCACGGAAAAACGGAGCGACAAATTGACGTGATTTTTTAAGTGGAGATAGTTGAAGGGATGGAGAGTGACTTAGGATAGTTTTATCCCCGAAATCATCACCTAAAGGCGTAAAATGGGGGGGGGGGGGGGGAGTTTGTATGGAGCTGCGATATAAACGAGTTCCACGCGGACGGAGTCGCGGATAGAAACTAGTCATCATCCATCATCATACCAGCCGAAAGACGTCCACTGCTGGACATAGGTCTCCCCCAAAGAGTGCCAAAGTGACCGGTCCTGAGCCACCCGCGTCCAGTGGACTCCCACAACCTTTACCAGGAACTTTAGAAACTAGTATACATATAATAAAATTATATACGTTTGTGTAAATATCGATACAATTATCGAAATTAGTTATCGAACCAAACCTCGCCCTATAGGTTTAGCCGATGACATTGGCATTAACGTATTCTTAACCCGTGTTTCCACTAAGTTTTTCCATGTGTGATATGTTTGTGTGGATTAAAATGAGAATGTGTTATCCTTTTTCATAATGTGTGTGTGTGTGTAAATAAACAGATCGTTTTTGCATTAGTGAGTAATCTTTTGCATGTGTTATTTCTTCACCCCCCGCAAAATTCGGCAGACTTTTTTGTACTCAAATACGAATATAAGGCTACTCCAGTTATGTATGCTCTAAGATCAGTCATGATTATAATATAGATTTAAGAGCATGTAAGATGTATTATCGGTTGGTAATCCTTAATAAAAAAATAAAAAATAAAAATTCCTGACATTTTTTTCGGAACATGTCTCAGACAAAATGGATAGAGCATAGCAGTTGCTTGAAATATTTTTATTAATAGTTGCAATATGAATCTTCCAGTTTAATTGTGAATCAACAGTTACCCCTAAGAACTTCATACTATTAACAACTTCTATGGGTACACCGGCTTCAGAGATATTGAAACTAGAAGGGGCAGTTCTTTGATTTCTAAATTGCACTAGTTTTGTTTTGCCCAAGTTTACTTTTAAATTTAATGTTTTTAACCATTCCACAATTGTTTTAAGTGTACTATTTATGTTTCCTTCCATAAAAGAAATATTTGAATTAGCATCTAAAAATAATACAGTGGCATCATCAGCGAATAAAACACAAAGCTCCTTGACAATAATCGGAAGGTTGTTAATATATACTAGGAACAAAAAGGGGCCAAGTACACTACCCTGAGGCACCCCTAGTTTCACTGGCTCAAAATCTGATTGAAACTGTTCTACGGTTTTATTTTCTTCGCAATATTTGGAAATTATTGTCGCTTGCTGTCTATTACATAAATAGTTTTCAAACAAATGTAGTATACATGCCCTCTTATACCAACGTTTTCAAACTGTTTTAGAACTATATTATTTATTATCGCAATCCTGTATTATTTTCGGTGTTTACCAATTTAATTAAATAGTATTGTGATTGAGTTATATTGTGTGACTATTATTTCGCGAATAACTGCAAGTAGGTACACGCACACATGGTCCGTAATGTCGGATCCCCCTTTACACACGCCTGCACGGCCTCCCTATATTCCTCGACACATATATATAGTATTAGAATCTGTAGTTGACTCCACCACTGGGATCATCGGAGAAAGGATTTAAATTAAGACAGTAATTAACTATAATTTCAATTTAAAATGAAATAAAAAATATATTTCTGAATTTAAAAATATCACGCTAATGTTATGGTAACTAACTTGCTTCTTGTTGCATGTAACCATTCAATAATTATCCGTTTTCGCTGTCACTGTCAAATGGCTGACGCCCGACGTGATACCCGACGGCTAATCACAGCAATGCATTCGTAGATTGACTAATCACATTCGTTTGTGTTGGGTAATAATAAATAGGCTGATATTTTGGGCAGCTGTGATTGGATGCGCAGTTGGCTATGCGCACACCAGGTTTTAGGCACGCATTTGGGTAGAAATTTGTAAGGAGCTCGCCTTCTATTGCTTTTTTCGTTCGCTGAGTCAGGGGGGCTAGCACAGCTGACTCCGCGCCGCGACGCGAGTCGAGAAGGATCTACCGTCCTCGTTCTAATTTTCACGGTGCGAGTGTGACAGGGGACGCTCAGTCGCGCGACAAGCGGCTTGTCAGCAAGTTGTGCTAGACATACTGGTGGGAATATTTTCCCGCGGTTAAATGAAGTTAAATGTAGTTCATTTTTTTGCACATTTGTTATTAAGTCAAAGACCAACTCCACAGGGATCGCATCTTTCAAAATAAGAAAATTAAAATTAAAAACTTAATTTATTCTAATAAGATTTAGTTTAATTAACCTGTGAATATGACATATCGGTCCTTTGCAATATGGATATTGATAAATCGGAAAAATCATGTCGGGATTCCGGGATTTCGGGATCCCGGGATCTCGGGATACATGCCCTATCCATGGTCTCAACCAAGAGCGCTATATCGTCAGCAAACCGAAGGTTAGCGATGTACCTACTCGCCGTTGATGTTGATGCCTAAAACGTCCTCCAGTGCAGTAGTGAACAGTTTTGGAGAAATAACATTTCCTTGCCTGACTCCTCCTCATCATCATCATCATATCAGCCGAAAGACGTCCACTGCTGGACATAGGCCTCCCCCAAAGAGTGTCAGTGACCGATCCCGCGCCACCCGCATCCTGCGGATTCCCGCAACCTTTACCAGGTCATCAGTCCACCTTATCAGGCCTACCCACGCTGCGCCTTCCGGTACGTGGTCGCCACTCGAGAACCTTTCCGCCCAAACGGCCATCGGTTCTACGTGCTATGTGTCCCGCCCATGTGCCACTTAAGTTTAGCGATCCGGAGGGCTATATCGGTTACCTTGGTTCTGCTGCGGATAGCCTCATTTCTGATGTCATCACGCAGAGAAACATGACCCTCTCCATTGCCCTTTGGGTGACTTCGAGCCTTCTTATGAGGCCCATAGTAAGCGACCACGTTTCAGTGCCATATGTCATCACTGGCAACACACACTGGTCAAAGACTTTCGTCTTAAGACACTGCGGACTATTGGACGAAAAGATCTGCCGTAGCTTCCCGAACGCTACCCAGCCCTGTCGGATTCGACGATTGACTTCTTACTCGAAGTTGGACCTACCTAACTGGATAGTCTGTCCTAGGTATACATAATCGTCTTCAACTTCGAGCGTAACGTGTCCGATTGTATATTGTTTGTGTTGTTGTGTATAGTGTTTGTGTGATATTGTGGAAGTTGGTACTACATGGGCATTTAACATGATCTTCGTCTTATCCATGTTCATTCTTAGACCAACTCGCTAGGAAGCTTAACCCCCTGACTCCTCGCTGCAGCGGAATAGGTTTCGAGCTCTGGTCCTAGAGTCGAACTGACATACTGGCGTTCTGGTACAAACACTTCAGCACTTTGATATAGCGATAGTCAATTTGGCATCGCTGGAAAAATTGTAGTACGGCCCAGGTTTCAATAGAATCGAAGGCTTTCTCGTAGTCCACAAACGCTAGGCAGAGCGGCAGGTTATACTCCTCGGTCTTCTGTATAACCTGACGGAGCGTGTGGATGTGGTCTACGTTACTAAAGCCTCTTCGGAAACCGGTTTGTTTGAGAGGCTGGAAGTCATCTAGCTTAAAAGTGAGATGGGTCTGTAGTTCTTCACCAGAGAGTCGTCACCCTTTTTGAAGAACAGCACCACCACCCCTCCGTTCCATGCCTTTGGAGTTCTCCCTTCCAGTAAGACGGAATCGAACAACTTCTAAAGGGCTGTATACACCGGTTTTCCACTCGCCTCGCCTTCAGGAGTTCGGCTGTTATTCCGTCTTTACCGGGTGCCTTGTTGATCTTGAGCTGTTTAAGAGCCGTCACAATCACGTACAGGCTGATGTCCGGGATGTCATTGGTATAGTGCCGGGTTAGTCTAGCTCTAGGGTCTTCCGCCCGACCAACTTCGGGTCTGCGTGTTAACGTGTAAAGCTGTCCGTAAAAGCGCTCTATCTCACCCAGAATCTTGGTTTTAGAAGAAAGGATTCTACCATCTTCAGTTTTCAACTTCGCGAGCTGGCTCTGCCCTATAGACAGATCCCTCGAGAACACTTTAGAGCCATTATTACGCTTGATGGCCTCTTCAATAAGATTTTCATTGAATTGGCGCAGATCGCGGGTAAGGGTCTTGAAGATCTGATTATTGAGCTGCCGTAGCAAGAACAAGGCAACCGATATAGCCCTCCGAATCGCTAAACTTAAGTGGTAGTGGGCGGGGCACATAGCACGTAGAACCGATGGCCGTTGGGGCGGAAAGGTTCTCGAGTGGCGACCACGTACCGGAAGGCGCAGCGTGGGTATCCCGGCCCCCTCCACAAGATGGACTGATGACCTGGTAAAGGTTGCGGGAGTCCGCTGGATGCGGGTGGCGCGGGATCGGTCACTTTGGCACTCTTTGGGGGAGGCCTTTTTCTAGCAGTGGACCTCTTTGAGCTGATATGATGATGGTGATGAGTTAAATATCGAATTCACTAACAAAATTTCACGAGAATCTGCTGAGAGATGCAACCTATAGAGGCGACCGCCGGACAACCGTACATACGAAGTTACCTACATAGACAAGAAAATTACTTACATGCATAAACAATCCAAATAAATATCTCGACTAGCAGCAGTCCAATAATTGAAATCACAAGCAATCCTATGATTGTGATTACCTGAATCAGCATGATAACTATGTATAAATAAGCCGCCCAATATTCATGCTGCAAAAAACGGATTTTTATGTTTCTTTATAATTCATGTTATTCTTAAGCAATATGTTAGTTGAGAAAATATTTTTTATTGATAATATTTTTGACAGTAAAATGATTTCGCTTTTTAATGATTAAGTATTAATAATTTGTCATTAAAAACTTAATACCTAATGGTATGGGTGTACACGTTGCGCCGGGATAAGAAATAAGTGAAGAGTTTGTTGTTTTGTTTGTTTCGTCATCCGTGTGTGTGTTGTGATCCTATACAAACCAAGTAAATGGGAGCGGAATCGGTTGTTAGTATCCAATTCTTTTTCATGGTGCTATTTAGTTCTTAGAGTTTGTAGTTTTTAATATATATTTGAAGCCAACTATGTAGAAGTAAAGCACAAACACATTGTTTTCGCCGCGGATTAAATTGACGTTGCTATCCCTGTTTCGGTATAAATATAGTTGTTATACTTACTGTTTATTTTTTATTTATTTATCTATTTCGACGGAGCTCACAATTGTTACATTCTATGTGGAAACATTAAGTACTTAATACTTATGTAAGTATGTCTAATTGTAAAACAAGTAATAGGCAACATCGGCATCCGTTACAATTTTTTGCATCAATGCACTAAACTATCTAAAGTAAACTAAATCACATTAGTCAGACTATGGTTCTAGGTTCAACAACAGATCACTGATTTTGCATTTGAAGCTGTTATGAGTCACAAATAATATCGATATTTTCCTTTTTAACTCTCGACGAAATTATAAGGGGAATTATAAGTTTAACGTGTCTGTCTGTGTATCTGTGTATATGTCTGTGATATCGTAGCTGCCAAACGGAAGGACCGATTTGAATTCGGTTTTTTTGTGTCATAGATAATTTCACCCCGAGTGTTCTTAGTCATGTTTTATCAAAATCTGTTAAGCCGTTTTTGAGATATTGGAATTTTAAATGAAAATTTCGGGGGTTTTTCAACTATTCTAAATTGTAGTGTCGAGATCATTGTAAACTCGTGGCAGACGCGGTACAAGCGAGTGCTTGCCAAAGTTGGTTTTACAAAAAGGAACGTGAAATAAGGCACGAGGCATGCCAGGTATGACATTTTATGGTATGGTATTGACATGGCCAAAACATATAAACTTCTATAAAATAATTATATATTTATTTAAAATAAAAGCTAGAAGTCGTAGTTTTATCCCCGCCTATACGTGTTAAGTGGGACTCTATACTATATACAAAATACAGATGCTCCAGCATGTACTAGTGTGGTATTGGAGATATGTTCAGTGTACGAATGAAAGCTTCCCCTACAAAGCAACATGTGCAAAACGAGCAGTAGAGCAATTCGCAACAATTGCGCAGCTTCTTTTGCGACTAGCACGTTTTGCGACTTGCACATTCTGTGACTAGCTGATTATGCGGCCTGCGCATTTTGCAACTTGCAACTTTAGCGACCTGCACATTTTGGGACTTCCACATCCGACTATATATTCATTTAAATATCGGGTTCGATGGATTGACATGGTTGACAGTTATATTAATAATAAGATTAATATGTTTCTGCTAGTAAAACTATTTATCGTACGATAAGTGATATACCGCCGGCCACTCCGAATTGCACTTGAGTTTATTGTAACGACGCGTGTCTGTGTGAGTGTGTCGCATCGGACGTTTATATGCGGATTTGTTTTTCTGCTTTCAGCTATTATATCTACTATGTCGCGAGTCACTCCTCGACAGGGATGAGTAGGGTTTAGTACTCGATGTCGATTACAGATTGATAATGTTGTTGATGATAATGTACCTAATATTAAAACAATAATAAAAACTGGAAAATACCTTCATGATAACTGCAAACACCAGATAGATAATGCTGGTTAATATCATAATTGTACATGATGCGTAGGTTATAGGGTTGAACCAAGATGCCACTGCAATAATTTAAATGTACATAAAGCTCCCGTCATATTTATTTTCTGACGATTACAATCTAGATACCTTCAAAACAAGAGGGAATATGGTATGGTGTAGGCTGTTACTGAACGAGTGAGCTTCATCTTAGGCTGTTCAGATTTTGTATATAAAATAAATTACACTTATGCTCCGTACCAGGAGCCGTGGCTATATAGCAATCACTGTGGTGACTTTCATCTCGACATCGTAATTTGTCAAAGAGAAATTGATACTCCGTTCGTTGAGTGGGTCTCGAACCTGGTTCAAAGGCTTGGTACTTATATCTTCTAACGTACGATTCCCACCGACCGAACCGGGCCGGGTCACGGAGGCAAAGCCAAACGGAGCCAGTCAGATGCGTCCACAGCCGACCGCAGCCGTCCACGTCCAAATCCATTCAAAAATAAAATGTTAAGGGGCTCCCATAATTAGCGTCTGGGATCGTAACTTCGATCTAAATCTCTTAGTTTTCTTAGGTTTTTTGTAGCTTATTATGTTAACAACAACGGCTTTAAGCAATATAGTATCCCATATTTACTTCAAAGTTCATTGTTTTCGAGATATTTGGCATCAAAGTTGAACAATTTTAGGCCTAAAAACCGGTTTCTGGCCATAACTTTTGTGTTAATTGGTTTAAAATGATAACCCTAGACCAGTTTTTAGGGACGTCACAGACGAACCCAAATATGTAGATTTTGTATGTGTTAGATCTTTCACGTCAATAGAGATACAAAATAAGTGTTAGTTTAGACAATGTTTAAAAAGATCATACAAAATTAAGTATTCATTTGTTTCAAAATCCGGTAGACCAAAGTGGAGATAAAATATTTAAGAACCGATAACCGTTTGATTTAGGTATACTTCTATCTGTAGTGCAAAAGTAGGAGATACGATTCAAAACTTGTCAAAAATCGATGGAAACCTCGGGTAGCCCCTTAAGTCTGTATCAAAGGTTCAAATTCCTTTGGGAAATTCTAAAATGCGATCAGGGGCGCTCCGGCCCGACCCGTCCGGTGAAAAAGGGATGGCATGGTTTAGAGTAACCACTCAAAGCGTTTACGTATCCAGTGACCGACCTCCATCTATGCTACCTCGTGGCTCTGTGGCGATCTATGGGCGTCGCTGATCTATGAACGCTTCTAAGATCAACAATGTATGAAGAGATTCCCATACAACGTCGTCGAAAAAAATGTTACTTGGAAAATTATATTTTGATAGAGATAGGCTTTGCAGAATCAAGGGAATCCTAATGAAGTAATTACAATTAATAATGCCCGTCGCTACTGTGATCGCTAAAATAGCAATTGCCAGAACTCCCTGTATGATATAAAATGGGTGTAAACATTTACTAAACAAATTCCGAATTTGTAATAAAATTATGCATTTAACCCACCGGCACCGCATTTGCCGCCACCGACTTTAGCTCAAGTTCGCCACTGTTGCCAACCGTTGTTGTTTGACGTCAATGGTAGGTCATTGACGTCAAACGAAGTCCAAATCATAATAGACTTTAAACTTGCATGGCGTTAGGGTGGTTTTTGTTTGTTTCTGTGGCGGTGAATCGGTTAAAAACATTAATTTGAAGTATAATACTTAATAGTGACGTACCCTGAGGCAAATCAAGCATCCCTGGTAATCCGTAACCGCCAAGAGCGGAAACAATATTCCAAGCGGCTATTATTATACAGCCCGTTTTAAGCGACAGGCAGCCACAGCAACTTTTCACCGTATACATAATCCCTAAAACACACAACTGTATTTAGCTTTCTGTAGGCTGCGTTAATAGACAACGAACATCCCGTGACCTCGTCCGCGTTTACTCGTTAATCACCTTTACCCTTGAACGGGCAGAAAGGCATCTGGTTTTGCATAGAATTAAACCCTGTCACATAGAAATAAAGTTTATTCATGGTGGGAATACAGTTCCTTCTGCTTTATAAAGGGCGGGAGAAAAACTATCCTGTGTCCTTTCCAGAGTAACAAACTATCACCATTTTAGACAGGCCTTCATAATATTAATCTTTACTAATATCAATCTTTACAGGGGGCATGTCTGAGAGATTGTAGCTTTGTAAAATGTAAGTTTGTATGTAATGGGTAATATCTGGAACCGCTTATCTGATTTCAAAAACTCTTCTTTTTTTCAAAATTTCTGAATGGTTATAGGCTATATTTTATTCCGCGGATTTGCCTGCCTTATTTGCAATACGGGGGCAAGCCAACGCGGGCACCTAATAAAGGCATTGAGTTCGCTACTAGAAAAGTAGTATAGAAATAAAAAAATCAAAATGGTACCTAATGGATAAAACTTCATCACTGAGTTTATTTACGGGCCTGAACGTTTCCATATTCGCCTGACAGCTCGCGTGCCGTGCCGCTGCACGCGTCGGCCGTCCGTAAACAAAGCTAGCAGCCCTACGCCCTACGCTACACCCATTAGAGATGTGCTGTTTTTCGTTAAATTGCTTAATCTAAGCTAAATCACTTAGCAGATAATCTGATGGATACAATGTAAACGCTTTTTTATAAATTAGAAGGGATATCTAGATTGATATATTCATATATATTCAAAAACACACGTTTTCTGGGTACCTACGTAACAAATTACTCAGATAGATACAATGTACATCATGATCATGAATTTACCGTGTTATATTCTCCTAGATTATCAAAATATCTCTCTTTATTTCGCTTCAGATGTGTCTTCTGAAAATAAACCTCTCAAAAATACTGTGTAAAAGCAATTATGTATATGAACGTAAATGAAAATGTATCTGTAAACCTATTAATCACAAATGAAGTTTATGAGAAAAGTCACTTTTGTTTTAAACCATTTTCGAATGTCCACAGTGTTGCTTAGGCCCGCAGCACATGTCGGCCAGCACGTGCATTAGGCGAGTAGCAGATGATCATTTTATATGTATATTTCTTTTTAAATGCATCTTATATTAGAAATGCATTTTAATGTAGACATTATATAAAACCCGCCATTATATAGTCCCGTGTGGTGTCGGGTTAGAATAGCACCACCCCCTTTCTTCTAGTGGGTGTCGTAAGAGTCGAATAAGGAACAGGATTGAAGTGTGTTGTGGGCGATGGGGTAACATGCTAACAGTGGCACTAGACACAAGTTTCTTGTGCTCTGCCTACCCCTTTTAGGGATAAAGGCGTGTATGTATGTATGTATTATTCATTTATCATTAAAAAACAAGAACGGTTTACACCAATTACACTTGTTAAAGTCTTACAAACTATATATTACAGGATTACAGGAGTAATTATTATACATTATTAAACTTGTATTTATTCGTTACTGACATCCATCAATTCTCACACATCTCACAATAGGTACGGCATCGGGATACTAACTTAGAGGGGCTACAGCGAAGTGAAAAAAAACTTCGTTTGAGTATCTCCGTCTCGGCCGCTCGAACTAGCAAGTGCAACAGAGAGGGAGATACACGAACGAAATTCGTTTTGTTTCGCGGTACGGCCTTAGGCCAGCGAATTATACAAAACTAACTCAACGAATAATCGATAACAGAAATAAATACAATAAATAACCCCAAATAATAGACACGAAAGTTCAGTTCAACTTAGCCCCGCAGCACACGTCCGAGTCATGCCTCTAGATTCTGATCTGGGAACCTGACGAGCTTAGCTGACGAGGGCGCACCGAGGGCTTAGACCGAGGGCGTTACGTCCTTAGGTCCGCAGCACACGTCCGGGTCATGTCTCTAGAATCTGATCGGAGAACCTGGCGAGGGCGTTATCCCGCAGCACACGTCTGGGTCATGCCTCTAAAATCTGATCTGGGAACCTGACGAATAAGAAGAGAAAAAAAAACATTTGAACGTAGTCGGCAGTAGTAGTCTCGTAGCTCCGCTCCCGATGTTTCTTGCCTGATACCGTCAGAAATGCAGCTTCCATCGCAGGTTACAAATCAAGATTGAAAAAGTGGCTTCTAAACAACATGTTTTAAGTGGGACAGAGTGCTCGAACAAATTGTCGAAAATGTGGACACGCTGGACAAAAGCACCAAATTTTTTTCGGGTACTTGTTAGGTCCATAGCTTTAAATTTTTGATAGTAACCAACTCCTCCGTCGGCCATCATTAATTTTATGGCGGCCATTTAGAATTTTAGTTAATTTATCAATATCCTGAGTTCTATTTAACGTAGACTGACAAACTTAGTGTCTAAGTATACATATTTGGGGTCAAGGAATTCAACTACATAGTTTTTAGAGTCAACAATTTGCTGTTGTTGACTACAATTTTATTATTTACCTACACTTATTCTAACAGAGCTGATAATGTCCAGAACTCGTAAACTAATATGGATATTTAAGAACCTAAGACATGCTGCTTCTAAAGATCTTTGAAACCAAATTTATGTATTTCTTGCGCAATTGGTCCTTGAGTACTGCATCTCGATCTGGGGGGGTTCCACCAAGACTAAATTTCTAGAATTGGAAAGAGCTCAGAGAGCTGTTCTTAAAGTAATGCACAGTAAGCCCTATAGATTTCCTACTAACGAACTGTATGACACTTGTGACTTGCTATCGGTAAGAAAGCTATGTATTGCATACAATCTTGAGGAGACAAAAAATCGTCATACAAACCTGATACAAGTGTAAAAAGAAGGAAACCTAATGTAATTCCCACTCCGTTAACTAATTCAGCATTTGCAAAAAGACAGTATGCAGCTCAGTCAGCTAAGCTATATAATATAGTTAATAAACAGATTAGCATCTTCCCCTGCACCTATATAGAATGCAAAACTAAGATAATAAACTGGCTTAAAACAAAAAAACTACATTGAAACAGAAAACTTATTGTTAGGTATCTTAAAGACTTACGTCTAAAACATACTCACATGCCTTTAGGATGGTTATAGGTCTAAAGTTATTGTAATCTGTATATGAACCTTTTTTATGAATAGGGCGTATTATGCCGACCTTTAACCCGTCCGGGTAAGAAGATGTTCTAATGCAAGCATTAATCAAGTGGGTAATTAGGGGCGTGATTTCTTTTATTATATATTTTATGTCTGAGGCACGAATGCGGTCAGCACCCGGGCTTTTGTTATCGTTTAGTTTTTAATTATATTGAATGCAGTGTGATGATCTGCCCATTTTAATCTCATAGTTAGGTGGGGTGCGTTACAGTATAATTTAGGGTTCAGCAAAGGGGTTCCGCACGGAACACTTATATTTTTGACTATTTTTAAAAAATTCGTTAGCAAAGTCGATTGTTAATTTTTTGACATTAGTTTTAAAATGTTTCATAATGATACTATCGATACAATTGCCTATTCTACCACTTATACTATTAATTATATCCCAGACTTTTCGAGGGTTTCTAAAATTAATACATATTTCGTTTTTAATATACTTATTCCTAGTGTTCTCTATGATTTATTAGTTTTATTTGTATATTTATTATATAACAGCCTTTTTAATTTATTATTTTCGTCTTTACGCCATATATTATACAGTTCAAAGCGTTTTTTGCTCATATTAGCTACCTTAGTATTTATCCATTTACAAGTAGATCTTTTGTTAAGCTTAATTTTTGTTAGATAAGTACACCTGTCGTAGATTTGCGAGAATTTATTGTTAATAAAGTTCAAAATGTCGTTATGGTTGTTATATGCAAGGGCTATACTCCAGTTAGTTTTTTTTTAATTCAGCGTGAACTTTTGCACTGTCTAATTTACGAGCTGGATCTGCTGGCTGTTGTGGGGGTCGGCGGCGTCGCTTGTGATTACGCAACCGGTTATCAGGTGATCGGCGAGCGCGTTGTTGACGACCGCGGTGTACACTTCGCTGCAGTTTCTGCTCCTTACGAATATGTGATCGATACACGATTTGGATATAGTCTTGCCTCGTTTTTCTATTCGGGTGTATTGGTTCATGCCGCTTTCTAGTCCACTTTCGGTTAGTTTCTTGAGGTAGTCTGTGGCAGCAGGAGAACAGGATTTCAGGTCAATGTCCATATCACCCAATATTACACACGTACTACGTGGTTGGTATTGTTGCACCAGTTGTGATAGCTCTTTTATAAATGTAGATTTATTTAAATGGGGCGGTCTATACATGATAATAAGGTTTGATTTCATCCCTTCCTGGGTTACTATTTCACCGGTTATGCATTCGAAGCTTTTTGTATCCACGGGATTTCTGTAGAAGTGGGCACTATTGTGGACGTATTAAATTATACCGCCTCGTCTCTTGTTTGTGCTGAGCTCAGTGTACATGTCGTAGTTTGTCAGTTCGAACAGCTGCTTGCAGTTTTCCGTTATATTGGCTTCAGTGATGGCTATAGCGTGTATGGTATGCTGGCTGTTTGATACTATACATTCGAGTTGAGTAAAGTTTTTGATTATGGATCTTATGCAGTATTATATAACTATTTTTCCATTTCATATTGAGTTTCATGAAATCGGTTCAATTGGCGTGTTAACTACGCTAATAGATGTTGATATATTTGAATTAGCCATTTTTTTATAAAGATTTTCTGTATGTAACGTTTGTAATCACTATGACTAGCACGCGGGGCTTAGGTATTACGTAAGGCGCTTGTAGTTTGGCCGTTCATTAGCTGATGTTGAATTTTTTGGATATCAGCCACTGAGCGAACCGTGAAGATTTTATTCTTCTCGGATATTCTAGCAAGAATTTGCCCCTCTTTGGTCCAGACAAATTTGCACAGTTCAGTGTTTTTTAGCTCCACCTTAGCCCTCCACAGCAAAAACGAATTATGCTGCCGACTACGTGCAACTGCTGCCCACTACGTGCAACAGCTGCCGACTACGTGCAACAGCTGCCGACTACGTGCAACAGCTGCCGACTACTTGCAACAGCTGCTGACTACGTGCAACAGCTGCTGACTACGTGCAACATCTGCTGACTACGTACAAAAGCTGCTGACTACGTGCAACATCTGCTGACTTCGTACCAACAGCTGCCGACTACGTGCAACAGCTGCCGACTACGTGCAACAGCTGCCGACTACGTGCAACAGCTGCCCACTACGTGCATCAGCTGCCGACTACGTGCAACAGCTGCCGACCTTTTAACTCACTCTACAGTTCATAATATTACATTACTAGTGGCTCTGTGAACTCTAAAAATAGAGAGCCACTCTACTCAAAAAAAAAACAATTTCAGTTTTCAATTTTGAAAGATTGTCGAAAAAGATCTGTAGGTAGCAGGTAGGTAGGAATAATTATTGATACTACTCCTAAAATTTCACGAAAATCGGCTGAAAAATGTGACATATAAAAGAAAACAGCCGGACAGCCGGTTATCCGGACATGCGAAAGAATTTTTGCCCAAGCTGAAACAGAGAGCTTCGTTCGCTACATTCGCTCCTTCAACTATATATACTACGTGATCAATGCTACATTTTCTTTTACAATAAGCGTGTCGCTAACACTGTCCACTGCCTGAGCTGGTGCAGACCGGTTATAGCCACTCGTTGGCACGTGACGAGCACCCAGTGGACACTATTGTCGTTTGGGTAGGTTCTGATTTGAAATCGGTTAAAACTTTGTTTTTGAAGTAAATTATATCATCTTAATTTTGCACATTATGTTCATTATTTGTCGGAAAAAAAACAAAATCGAATTGAATTGAATTATTTCATTGTTATAAGGAGATTGTTAGTTAATTTAGGTATACTAATCATTTACGTCGATTGTACATAATAGGATAATGAGAAAGAACCGAGCATAATTGGTGACGAGGTTGAGAAATAATAACTAATACTGCATGGGCATAATCAATTTTAATACGTCTTTACTAGTGTTGTGCGTACTCGGTCTTGGAACGAACATTATACCAACGACTCGTTCAAACGTACAAAGGAACTATACAGTTTTGTCTTGTAGCTAAGATGCTGATATCTACACTTGTACTCGTAATGAGCATTAGAAGCGAATGCTACATTACAGGTAAAATCTCACAAATTATACACGAACGGTCTAGCGAGCATTGGTAAAACGACACTAAATTTTTCGAGCTTTATGTTCGACAAATTTAAAAACGGCGAATGCTTTTTGTTATGTTCTGTTACGTGTGATGCTTACATGATTGCTCAAATCTATCAGCACCTTGAAGCGCACCAGGCGGGCCTGCATAATAGCAGTCTGCAAATTATCAGAAAGATCGAGAAAGCCAAGCTAATTTATATCTTTATCTCGCTCTATTCCATAGCTGAACGACCTGCATGCTCCTCAAATTAATATTTTTAAAGATTTTGGCAATGGCCTTCGAAGGTCCCATTTAGTAGTAAACAATAACTGCAGGTTGGTCTACGTGGCTGGCATCTGCCGCCCTTATGCTTTGACGTCCTCTCCTCCTGCCTCTGTCGCGTCACGGGCGTGATCTCAGTTTAGTGGTAGGCCTATAGTTCATTCCATTACTTCAGAGCTACTTGTCACTTACTTTTCGGCTATTTACATGCTCCGTCTCGCTCAAATCCTACTGAACTAGAGGCCCGAAGACCGACTCAGATCATGCGGAGATGGGAATCCATTCCAAATAGTTCTTAGTTCCCGGCCGACTCAATAGTTATTACTTTTTAGTATTTTGGTGTATTAGAGCTGGCAGTGCGGCCGCAACTCAACATGTGGGTTCTGCTGCTCTGCCTGCTCGCCATCGGCACTCAGGCCAGATATATTGGTGACGGGGACGATGCGGAGGTGAGGCCATTTTTACGATTTTTGAAAACTTTTTTTACTGGCATTTTAATGCATACTCGTTGTACTGTCCTCACAGTTCAGCAGATAACATGACGTAAACTATTTCTTTCAACATCGTAGTGTTTCATAGTGTTATCCTTGTTAACACTGACATTCATAAACTCGTGACTCATATTTGCCATACTAAACCTGTGGTTGTTCAAAATATATTTATAATAATTCAATTTAGAAATAAACCCGCGTTGTGAGTGCACAAGCAGTGGGAATTGACATTTCAGAGACCTCACGCTTGTTATGTATGCTTCACATATCTTTACCACCTAGGACACCTAGGTATATCACTAGTAATATTGTAAGGTTAAAACGCTGTATTAGAATACGAACCCTTAGGTATAAGATCATTTACAGCATCAAATAACATCAGCGTTCCAGCGAGCGAGCCAAGCCAGACGCTACCTTGCATTTTCCATACGATAAGCCGCGACCACGGCGACATCCGCCCGGCCTGGCCGACCGTGAGAGCGCCGATCTATTTTAGTCCTAAGATATTATTTGAACATGTAACATCGTAACTAAGAAAGTGTTAATTAAATGTAGTTAAAAACAAAGGACCCCTACATTTTTATTTAATACAATCACCGCAAGTGTATAATTCGCTACACTAGCGCCTCTAGCGGTGAATACACACGCGATATGCATATGCAATGTTCCGATTATTGCACCTTCAAGAGTGCGTGGAGCTGGGGTTCCTCCAAAAGAGAAGCCTCCTCGCACCGATGTGGATAAGGAAGGTTTCACATTGGTGTCTAGTAAGGGTGCCATACATTTTCTATGGTTAATTTTCGTGTCACAACGGAACTTTTTTACTACTACCAATTAACGACGCTAGCTACTGGCCAAGAATTTGGTCCTCACCCGTAAGCGCAAGCCGCGAATGAGCCAGTGTGGTACAGCAAAGCCAGTTGGTTCGGGCTTGCGGGTTGCCACACCGAGTAAAGACTGATGACGTGATGCAGTATATTCACCAGAAGACTGGCTACTCGCTGAGGGGTTTCCAGCTCCGTTCGCGCCACTATGTGCCCTTCAGCTCGTTTGTGGTGCGCGTGCCGCGGCCGCTGCAGGAGACCATCGAGTAAGTAATCCGAGTGGATCTCGAGTACGAATTTGTAGGTCGGTGAAGTTGGTCGCTATTTTGAGTTTTTTAGATACTGGACCAGTAGTTAATGTGTTTTTTTAGCGTGCGAAACGTCTAATAAATATCGTACTTGTTATTTTACAGCTGGCGGATCGGGCTTTTAATCTGCTAATCACCAACGTTGGTATATCGACATTAATTAAATATTATAACTATATAAGAGTCGGTTCAAATTAAAAAACGAACAATGGCGCTGTTTAAAACTGGGCTTAGTTTATAATATATTAACTAACTAGCTTCCGGCCGCAGCTTCGTCTGCGATGCGAGGATCCGGGGTGAAAACTATCCTTTATTTTGGTCCAGGCTATGAACTATCATCGTGCATAAATTCATCCAGTTTGGATGGGCCAAACATCCAAAGATCTGAACATCCAAACTTTCTCATTAATATTATAACAATTGATTTATTTATTGGAGAAACAACAGTATCAAATGTATTACAATACGTGAGTAAGAAAGTAACGAATATAATTAACATATGGACTTATACTTCCTAAAATGCTCTCACAAATCTTATACTATTAAACGAGCAATATTTGAATATAACTATAGTCTTGTATATTCCCCAAGGAAAATTACGTTTTTTTTTTCAAACATTAATTTATAATATAACACCGTTTTTTTTTGTTTGTTTAATTTTCAAATGTTATTCTAAGATGCCTCATCCAAGAATCCTCAAAAATTTCCATCGGGAAGTAAATATATAAAAATAAATGTTTTTTGTGTGATTTATTTATTATTCTTGAAGAGCTCCTGTAAATTAATCAAAACAAAAATTAAAATATCTATAAATATTTTCCCTCTTTTTTCAGAAATTGGTTAAATATCGATTTTCTTTGACTAATATTTTGGTGGATTTTGAGTCTACGTAATTACGAAAATGATAATATATCAGTTACACACAAAAAAAGCTGCTGTTATAAATTATTTCCAAATTTTCATTTTTTTCCATACTAATGAAAATAAAATGCTTGGGCGTATATATATACATTTGCAATCACGTTATCGGAAACCGCTCTAACGATTTCGATGAAATTTGGAATATAGGAGTTTATGGGGGGCGAGAAATCGATCTAGCTAGGTCTCATATGTGGGAAAATTCATTTTCTCCGTATTTGCAACCGAGCTGAGCTCGGTCGCCCAGGGAATATATAAGTAAATAGCAGAAGATCTGGTCATGATACGATTATCGTGGGATATTTAAATCTGAATTGCATATTTATGGGTTTTAATACATACTAAGGTAACAAAAAATATTAGTTTAACGGTTTATGTTATGTTATAAAATTTGTTTGTTTTGTCGACCTTCCATATTTTTTCTCGCCAAACAAATGCCACTTAAATGTGATGAAATCTTAATATCTATGTTGCAGGACAATATTGGGAGACAGAACCAATTGCTGCGAATAAAACAGCGCAAACCGTCACTAAGCAAGAACAAAATGACGAAAACAAAAGTGAACAGTCACATTAAACAAGATGGCGATAGAGAATCGTTCTCCCACAAATTTATACCAGAACCACAGGAGTATAGACCAGCGAGTGGTAAACAAAAAGCAGTAAAGTTATCCGCATTTAGTTCGGCTTCCGTAGCGCAAGGAATTCAGGTATTTTTACATTCTTTCATATTTTGAGATCACCTAAGTTCGGAAAATGCTTCAACTATATCGTTTCGGTGAAACCTTAAAATTTCACTATATTAAAGGAGTATACACATGTTATGATTTATCACTGTCAATTTATTATAAGCTGACGAATTGCTATCGTCTGTGCTACAGTTACGGACCACGCGTTAATATTTGTATCGATTTGAAAAGTGGGCACAGAACTTCGTGGCTTGATTACAGGCAGTGTACGTAACACATTGATTGTGATGCTAATATTAATTTCAATGACGTTTGCTCCAGTTCATAGCTGATATCGTCAACATCGTATCGGTAAGTTAAATAAACTAAATAATATACCCGCCCGTTTCAAACTAAGTTGCGCTGTTGCTGTTGCTACTCATTCAAGTATAGACGCTCCCCTAACGATCCCGACGCACGTTTGTCAGGACATATAACCCGAATTGTGCCTTCCATCTTTGTCGTATGATACGTGCCCTTACAAATCGCTAGGGGCATTATATATTTTTAAGATTGCAAATAACAGCATGATATTTGTAACTCTCGTGTTCGATCTGACTCTCACAATACAATGCTGTGCCTAGTGTAGAAGTTATTTTACCTAAAAACATAAGTTAATAAATGGTCTTTTAAATAATTCTTATTCTTATTTTGCAACTAAAAATACATCCTTTGGCTACGGTGCCCACGTACCATTCTTTGTGGTGCTTAAAAACTTGATTCCTTTCGATCAATAATAATGGAACACATAAAAAGTGTTATGATATTTATGATTTCAATACTATACGACCAAACGCATTGCAGAATCGGGCCCTTCACAATTCAATTTACTTTTATTTTGATTATTTTCCTTGAGTTTAGAGTATTTAACGTTTTTTTACAGTCGGACTTCTGGAAGTGGGTATGTACTTGTTTGAATCTATTTTATCTGTATAAGTACATTTTTCGGCAAAATTTCAAAATTTTGCAGAAAAATGCAAAATTTACATTAGATTTTTTACGGAAAAAGTCGCCCACGTTCTTCGTTTATCTATAAGGATATCAAAGGCAAATGTTGTTCTACTTAGTGTTATTTATTTCGATCATTACGCCCTTTTAAAACATTACAATACATGACAATAGTGTGTTTCCACATGGTTTTCTTTGAAATGGCATGACGATTTATGCACCATTTTTCTGAACTTATATTTGCGATGGAGAGATGAGCTAGACTCCTTTTTAAAAGAGTGGCTAGAGACTGCTCAGAATCGTGAGCACTGGTAAAAGTGGGGGAGGCCTTTGCCTAGCAGTGGGACACTACAGGCTCAAAATAATAATAATAATAAAACGTCGAAGGGATGTGACGGCTCTATCGCCCACCAGATTGCTGGTGCAATCAGTCAACGTAAGGCAGCTTGTGGCGGGCTGATAGGGAGTAGCGACCCTGTACCTGAGTGCTCCTGGGGGTGTCCTGTGGTCAGGTTGAGCTTCCCGCCTCTGGCTTGCTTTAACTTAACTGGCCGTCCGGAGTGGAGTCGCAAGAGCTGTTGCTCGAGGATAGATGTGGACAACTAAGTGGCGAGTTGGCTATATGTTTAAAGTCCAGTGCTACCTCTCTACCCCTCCCCTTTTGTATTATATGGAGCTGCGATATAAACGAGTTCCACGCGGATGGAGTCGCGGGCAGAAGCTAGTAATATATATTAACGAAGTAAAGTAGTCGAATTTGTCCGTTAAAATTCTAAGGTGTAGTGAGGGAAGGCCTACCTATAGTATAGATTAAATATAGATAAGTATTCGCATGTTATTGTTTGTACAACTTCGTTTTTATGTTTGTATAAAGCAGTAACGCTGCTAACGAAATATATGTTTTTTTTAATTTCCTTTAATTTCAAAGTTCGTTTTTTTATTTTTGTTCCAGATGAATAACATGTGATGCTGATGATGCAGTGTTTTCAGTAAATATATTAAATGCATAGAGAATTCAATTTAAGTTGTGGCGTTTGTAGGTTGTTTCTTGTTTCCCTTCTTTAAGTAACTTCTCCTAATCATCGAAATATTGAACAAAATCCCAGCCCTACAATACGAATGGCATACTACATTATAAGGTGCTAATAATTTAGGTACCAATACGAGTAGGTACTCTTGGAGTTGATATTACCTACTCTTCTCTTGGTATAGAATTCAGTAAATATATAGAGTATTTAAAACTTGGTTTATGTTCGCTTTTGAGAAATTACTTATTAAGGGAAATTACTTCGATACGTAAATCATCCTGTTAAGGGGCTCCCATAATTGGCGTATGGGATCGTACCTTCGATCTGAATCTCTTAGTTTTCTTAGGTTTTTTGTAGCTTATTATGTTAACAACAACGGCCTTAAGCAATATAGTATGCCATATTTACTTCAAAGTTCATTGTTTTCGAGATATTTGGCGTCAAATTTGAACAATTTTAGGCCAAAAACCGGTTTCTGGCCATAACTTTTGTGTTAATTGGTTTAAAATGAAAACCCTGGACCAGTTTTTAGGGACGTCACAGACGAACCCAAATATGTAGATTTCGTATGTGTTAGATCTTTCACGTCAATAGAGATACAAAATATGTTTTATTTTACACAATGTTTAAAAAGATCATACAAAATTAAGCATTCATTTGTTTCAAAATCCGGTAGACCAAAATGGAGATAAAAGATTGAAGAACCCATAACCGTTTGATTTATACTTCTATCTGTAGTGCAAAAGTAGGAGATACGGTTCAAAACTTGTCAAAAATCGATGTTAACCTCGGGTAGCCCCTTAATTAAATAATCAATAGTTAGTGATTAATACCTTTTAGATTATCTTATATGGGCCCTAGTGATTGGCCACTTCACTTGGATGTAATACTGAAATAAATGTTAATGTCATGCTATTCGTTTGATGTTCGACGATGTTCACTTGACAGAAATAGTCAAATAAATATCTTGTTAGTTTAATCAAGTGTAATTAAACTGACAAGATATTTAACACTAGGTACAAAATACAAAGGCCTAACTGCATCTTTGATTGTAAAATAATAATTATGGTCAGCTTATCTCCACCCATCACTGCCACATATGTAAATTAACATAGAATGACTCGTAACTTTGGTTTTGTGATTTGCTAGTAGGGATGAGTGAACAGATGTTTATTAGGTTCGCGAACCTGTTTTACTATTTAAGTGAGTAAAGCTGCAAAGGCCGCGGACGCCTCGGTAGTCATTGGATGGGTCACTCTCGCGCTCGTATTCTCGCATATCTATCAGAACGTGACGGATGTCCAATTTCGTATCCTCAGCGATAAATGGTTAAAACGACAATCATGTGACGCCCGCAGAACTCCGAAAACTAGCGGGTGGGTCAGGAACGCGGAGTACTCGGCTCGTATGGCTACCTACTACAAGTTTATATCGAACAAAGATGCACATACATTAATTTCTACAGAGATGCATATTTTATTTCTACAATTAGTATTCGTATATCTCTGTTAAATATAGGTAAACGTACTTATAAAATCTAATCATTTTTCAATTTTTAAGTTGGCGTGTGGGAATGTATTGTAATTGTGTATTTTCCAAGCTAGGTTTGCGGTTGTTATGAGATTTTATTGATGATCAATTTAAGGGAAACGAAAATCAATATCATTTATTTGAACGTAATAAATAATTTCCTTCGTGACTTCTACATTGCTTTCTAATAACTTGATTATATGCATTTAACTATTTAACGCCCACCGTCAAACATGATACCCAAGTTGTATTTCAATCACATCTATATTCTCTGTATGTGTCTGACATTGATCGTCAGTTTTGCCATTGCCTTCGGCTCGGGCGCCAAATACCAGCGATCTGAGATATTCTTTGTTTTACCGCTCCAGGTGAGTGCTCTATAGTGAGCCCTATTAGACGAAGTTTCTAGTATCCACAGGAAAAACTTTTCAAGACTTGAAAATGCTATTTAGTGTATTTAATAGTCTTAGTCAATTCACATGTATTTTAATAAATAAAACGTTATACCATACTTATCCATATTAATCATAGAAATAATGGAACAATGATAAAATGTGACTGTTGATTTATACGGTTCCTTATATTTTTACGGAATTGAGCCGTTCACAAACACTCTAAACCGGTTCAGGGGCACCAGCACAACTTACTGCAATGTCACGTAGCGCGTAACGACTTCTATCTCACTCGCTCTATATAAATTAGAAACAGGAAGGTAGATTCTTCGCGTCTCGCGTCGTGTCGCGGCGTCTGTTGTGCTATCGCCGTAGTTCGAGATCGGCTTGGTATCACAGCAAGGCCCGCACAGCGGCGATATAGGCTAGTTTACTTAGACTGTGCGCGACGCGCGCGCGCCTCCTTAGCCAGTGCGAGGAACACCTCCTCGAGTGTGGTCTCCGAGAGCGTGTAGTCCTCCACCAGCTCCGAGAACTGCTCCTGAAGCTGCTCCAGTCGGGAGAACATCTCGCTGTATGGGAGCGAGTCATTCACGCGGTAGCTCAACGTGTACTGAAAAACAACGAGACTGATGAAGTTTTAGAACAATATTCCTTTGCTATTCCGCTAAATAACATACCTACCTACCGGTGTATCAGTGATAATGAGATGCACCTATGTGACTTTTTTCATGCGCATAATCGTCGTCGCACCCTCCGCACGCGCAAATACTACAAACAATAGAGTAGGAATATAGAAAAACTGATAATGGAATTCCGCAATTGACGAGCCTAACTGCAATGAGTGGCACGGCACGTATGTCTTTTGCCGAAGACCTTTATCACTTACTTGACTATGAATACCCTTTAACCCTACACGAATATAGTATAGTTATGTTTTAAAATCACTTAATCATCGATATAAGTTAAGCTATTTGCATTTGATATCCTAGATAAATGAAGAAACGTTGATTAATTTGTCCGTTAAAATTCTGATGTTATGTGGAATGAGACACACACATTACTGGACAGTGCTGAAGTCTATCACAGTAGGGAGGGATCATTTGAAAATCAAAATCGAGTATGGACTATATCATCATCATCAGCCTATATACGTCCCACTGCTGGGCACAGGCCTCCTCTCATGTACGAGGGAATAGGCAGTAGTCCCCACGCCGATCCAGTCCAGTGCGGGTTAGGAACTTTATTTACTTTCAGCTTGAAATTTCTTCGTAAATATAAGCAGGTTTCTTCACGATAATGTCCTACAACTAAAAGCTACCGGTATATACCACCTGTTGTCTGCCATTGTTTATGTTTAATTTAGCACTATTTTTCTACTGTCTACTATGTCTGTTGAGCAATAAAGAATATTTGTATTGTATTGCATATATCAAATGATAGTAGACACATGTACCGAAAAAAAAACCGGCCAAGTGCGAGTCGGACTCGCGCACCGAGGGTTCCGTACAAACCATAACAAGCAAAAGTTGTAGTATGTTTATTACTAAATGATAAATGAAAATGGAATCTGTAACATTACAATGTGCGAAGCTGGGGGAGCATAAATTTAAACAAGGTCTCTTTATCAATTTAGTAATCCTAAAAAAAAATAAAAAATTAAGAACCACATCATTTATCTCTCACTCATAATAAATCTCTAAATTAAAAAAAGAATCAGCCAGTATCAAACTAACCATTTTTGTGTCCCGAATGATCTCGGCTTCCCGTGAACGGAAATACTTTAAACTTTTTTTACAAGTACATTACTATTCTAGCTAGGACTTAGGATAGTTTTTATTCGACTGCGATGGTTAATACATTTTCGGAAACATTTGAATCTCATTAAATTATTCATTTCTTCTGCTTGAAATCGTAGCCGCCATATCTGTCAACTGTCAGTGGCGTCAAAATGGCGGCCTTGCCTTAACTATCCAACAGTACCTAATAATTTCGATCCGGTGTTGTGATAGACCTTCACAATACGCATATTAAATTCTAAAGCATAAAAAAATAATCGATTCCGATATGGAAACTTATATGCGCTAAATTCGTATTGAGGCGTAATTTCAACAAATGGTTCAACAAATTTCAACAAAATAACGTCAAACGTCAAAAGTCTGACCGACTTCCTTTTTTTTATGGCATGGAATATTTAGCACTGTCATCGGCTCATCGCGTTCAGCCATGAAGTTTATTTGAGTTTCTGCAAGATTACACGCGGAGTATTTTGTCACGATACGATACTGCACGGCTATCACAAGACGGCGCGCGAGCTCTCTCGATTTTTCTCGCACTATACGTCTCTTTCTAAGTTGTCTAATAAGAGAGTGACGGATAGTTCGAGAAAAATCGAGAGAGCTTGCGCGCCGTCTTGTGATAGCCATGCTGATTTGTCAGTATTTATATTTATCAGCAATAAACGTATGTATTCAATCAGTACAGAACGGGCCTTTTATAAACATTAATTATCAACCGCGTCTGTATTAAGGCGGTATTATAACTTCGTACTACGCGCCTTCAAGTTGACATGCAGCCAATATAGAGACACAGAAATTGGCCAACATACAGGAAAATACTTTTATAATGAATCACAACATACATTTAATTAAGTTGGCAATAGCGGTAACATACATAAGATTTGGCAGAATGTGATCTGAAACATTGCAATAAGTATGAAAAAAAATATATCGGAGTGACTCAAGATCATTTCGGCCATCACGTCTTTATTTATTTAATATTAAGTGTTAAAAATATGTACAGAAGAAGATCAATAAACATTTAATGCTGCAGCCTGTGTCCTACTTGTTGGATCTATTGTCACAAACATCTACTAAACTTTTCCCCCGGTATTCATAAAATTTAAAATACCTATGTTAAATAAAACGAGTTTTGTCCTTTTCCTACTAATTTAAAAATCAGAGTGACAGATAAAGACGAACGAATCTTAACGGCATTTCAACTAAAATGGGTTTATTCCACGTTTTACTTGATAGGCTAAATGAGAACTGCATGTGTCCTATGTCCAAGAGAAGAAATGCGTTAACTCCCACCACATTACCATGCATGCATTATGCAAACGAAGTCACAGGTACAGCTAGTTTTATAATAAAATTGAAATACCTGAAATACCTACACTAGATTTGCAGCAGCCTGGCAAAACTTCTTTTATCAAAGTGGTTTATTTACAAAGTTTTTAGTCACTATCTTTTTATAAATCCGGTTCAAAATACTAATTAACTGTTTTTGAAAAAAAAAATTAACCAGACCTGTAAAATGTTGACTGAAAAAGGTATGAATAGTACCACATTGAAAATTGAAGTTTGAAAAAACGTTATCTATAGTTGTACTATTTCGTGTAGTGCTAGTGCTTATTAACGGAAACATGTTTAGGGATGAAAAATATGTGGAAATTCCATTTTGGGGATTCATTCTAAAATCGATATTGAAGTCTCCCACAACAATCAAACGGGAACACGGGTTATAGCCCCTTTGGGGTTGCTGCCGTATATTGTTGTATTTATGCATTCAATTGCAACATTAATTTGACATTGTGGTGACCTATATTATATATATAGATACAGTTATCACTCTGCCTGACATCAAACATTTCAAAATGCAAGCATTCACAATGGCCGTTTGCAGCACCTGGGTTATTTAAAAAAAATTATCTTGTACATGATGCATCTGGGATGGCATCCTTTAGATTGCGACGTACATAAGCGATCCCCAACCTGGATTTGCTTTAGATATAGCTGGTCTTTCTACTCTGCACACCTCATAAAAACCATCAAGTTTAAAAGTGTCTCTACTACATCCCAGTTTTAAATTATGCGACTTATATTGCTATTTCTTATGATTGCGTGGACATAAAAGTTTCGTTTTGCTACAGCTGAAAGGTATTATAGACCTGAGTATTTGATATGAATTTCAATTAAATACCTCTACGCGTTTACGAGGAAAAAGGTAGTGAGTTTAAAATTTATAAAAATATATTTGTATGATTTTACTATAAATGTATACTTTTCGTAATTTTTCCATTGTCTGTGCTATATGAAGTTTCTTCGTGCCAAGTTTCAAGTTTCTGTGTTAACGGGAAGTACCCTTTAGGTTTTGAGTTTCTTGCGAGTACCCAATTTCAAAATATGCGACTTAATTTGCTATTTCTTTTGATTGCGTTGACATAAAAGTTTGGGTTTGCTACATCTGAAAGGTCCTATAGACATGACTTATTTGACATGAATTTCAATTTAAAATCTCAACACGTTTACGAGGAAAAAGGAATAAGTTTAAAAAAAATTAAAAAACCTCTTTTTGTATGATTTTACTAAAAATGTCTACTTTTCTTAATTTTTCCTTTGTCTGTGATATATGAAGTTGCTTCGTGCCAAATTTCAAATTTCTGAGTTCACGGGAAGTACCCCGTAGGTTTTGCGAGTGTCGAAAAACTCAATTTTTGCAGCATAAACGACTGTATCTTTTGATTGCGTTGGCTTTTAAGTTTGATTTTTTCACAGCTCCAAGGGACAATAGACCTGAGTATTCGATATAAATTTCAGCTTGATACCTCCAAGAGTTCCTGAGAAAAATGGTCTTGACAGACAGACAGACAGACAGACAGACAGACAGACGGACAACAAAGTGATCCTATAAGGGTTCCGTTTTTTCCTTTTGAGGTGCGGAACCCTAAAAATATTGGTACGTGATGGGATTCGAATACACGACCTAATACTACGACTAGGAGACTACCGTAAGTTTTTTGGGCTACTTATGGGCATTATAAAAAATGTATACCCAACTAGAGTGAGTCGTCAAACAAAAATTAACCCAGTGTCAGTTTTGTAACGTTTAAAAACTCACGCTAATTGGGTACAGAAGTTTTTGAAAATGCCCATTTATGTACCTAACTGACCTGATACTCGCCCAGTAGTTCAGACTTAAACTGCGTTATCATCCGCCCCTTGAACTCATCCAACAAGAAGTTGTTGTCCGCGTCTGCAGACACATTTATTTATTTAATAAGTTAAGTGCGAAAGTCGAACTAAATGCTGTAAAGCATCATTCATCATTCTCTACCAGTCAATCTTAAGGCTAAGCAGATTGGTGTGCCCAGCTCTTTATTGCTCGCATTCGAAAACGATCATAACCCCTTTAGTATGTTACTAGCCACCGAGAACGCAGGCTAAACTTGCGGGGTAAAATATAGCCTATATCCATCCAGAAAGTCAATTTTATACACAGGTAAAAGATCTTTTAAAGATCGGAGTGGTACCGGATATAACCCCCTACCCACGGACTTACAAAGCTACCATTTCACTGACTTTTCCTTTTTACGAGTTTTTGATTTAACTTGCAATTGTTATGTGTTATATTATATGTTGTCCGTTCCAAATCTTGCAAACCAGCATATTACAACCATTTCCTGATATTCGAATGAGCTGAAATCTTGCGTACTTATGTAAGTTAGGTGACAATGCATCAAGATGATCTGATGAGGGAGAGATGGCTACAGAAACTTCTACACTACACACCACAAAGCCATCGCGTGTCGAGGGCACTTCATCTCCTTTGAACAAACTGGCGCCATTTTAAGTAGGAACTGTTTCAATGAGTTCGTAGATGTTGTTATTTCCCTGTTTCTAATGGTGCAGATGGTTTTGAATTGACCACAGCAAATTAAGGGATCATAACGAGCAATATTAACATATATTTGCGCGGAAAATTCTACTAGCTTAAATGTACGCTTTCAGGCATATAGTACGCTATCTTCAGATGGTAAAGCGCCTCTATGTTGTGACTGAGTGGAGTCACTTACTCTTCTGAGCGCTTAGTTTGAAGACCACGGAGTAGCCTTGTCCGTGATGTGCCTTGAGATCGGCTGGCGAGCCCAGCACGCACAGCTCGCCACCCGCCATGATTGCGATGCGATGGCACAGCGCCTCTACCTCATCTAGGCTAGAAACAGAGTCAGCAGTGTAGATCACCCAATTTTTGGCTTGTCTCATTCAACCTCTGTTAGCAAACCCGCCAGTCCAGGTAGTAATAAAGGTTGCTCGGTTACTACTAATTTCAGCATTCTAAAATAGATTTAATGTAGCGACCGTCCGTTTACTAGTTTTTTTATTGAGCTGAGTTTTGCCTTGAAGTTTAATTATTTGACTTCTCCGAAAGTTGCAAAACAGTAAAAAGTAATTGTAATGCATTGAGATTTACAGAGCCTATCGTTTTTTTTGAGAGTGGTCCACGCCGGCAGTTGACACGTTTCGAAGCTTCGTCTCTGGACTTGCGTGAGGCGATGATGAGTGGGCGTTGTTGTCTCGTGAGCAGCAACGCTAGGACCATGTGCCGATGCCGGAGAGATCTGGTCCACGCCGGCGACAGCAGGCCCCTATTTCTCCATCTTGACGATTGTCAACTGACAGTGAAAATTCCACGTACATTGCTGGGTTTATAAACCGTTCAGCAACCAACTTAGCCTGTGGACGCAGCCATGCAAGTCGAATTTTCATTGTCAGGCGACAATTGTCGATTTGGTGAAATAGGGGCCAGGTGTTGAGGCTTCATCTCTGGTACCTGTGTGAGCCGATGATGAGCGAGCGTTGTTGTCTCGCGCGCAGCAAGGCTAGGTGCATGTGGCGTTTCGCGACCGGGTCCACGCCGGCAGTCGGCTCATCCAGCAACGTAGTCGGTACCTTCTGGCACAAGGCCGACGCTGCCGCTAGCCGGCGAAGGCAACCGCCGCTATAGCAAGACACGCGCTTGTCCGCGAATTCAGTCAGATCTGTGAAGCAGTTGAAACTCGCAGGACGTTCTCAAAAAGACAATTTGCCCGTATGTTTGTAAACATTTAGAAATGTTAAAGCAAAGAAAACTTAATGAGATACGTCATAGCAAATTACCTATAGGTATAAAAATGTTCATTACTTACCTGCCTCAGTAGTTTATAACGTTGTTTTTTTTACTAAGATACATAAGTTGATCACGAAAACAAATCTACATGAGATACCATGTTTTATGTTCAAAAAGTATTCAGTATGATTTTTTTATTTAAATGTATTTTACAGAACAAAATTATGCAATCGTGCATCTAAGGGCATTATCTACAGAATGAGCCTTCATGACGCAGGACAGGGACAGTTATGCGTTGGAATGCGATGCAAGTATAACGCTTTCTCCGTCTAACGCATACCTATATAGTTGCGTTCTCGATGATAGGCCATGATGGCCGATTGTGTAGAACAGCCTTAAGATACATTGGAGGTAATCAACTATTTTAGTTGCGATTCTGTACCGTTAGCCAGGAGACAATAAGCCAGTTTCTTAGGAAAATTATTTCAACATTGACTTCTAACATACTTAGTTAACAGTCGGCCAATAAAAAGGGGTAGAAAGACACAGACAAATAATTTGGTGGACCGTCACAAAAAAAAACAGGTTTAGAAAGTGACTCAGGGGACGTAACCATGGCAACTAGTGACTAAAAGTTGAGCCACCCACTTACCAACTTGCTCGAGCCAGAAGAAGGTAACGGCGGTGACTTCAGCCGCGTTCAAGCCCCGCAGCGTCAGCAGCATCTTCAAGTTCTGGCGGCCCGTTTGGAAAGCGTCCGCCCCCCCGGACTGAGGGCAGTAGCTGAGTGTGCGTATGTACTGTCGACAAAAATACGCGCTTAAAGACTCCCGAGCAGCCTCGACTCAAATCGGCTCGCCATACAAACGTGGTTCGGTTCTCATTTCAAAACGGCATGCTGATACCTTGACACTTTTTAAACAATGAGATCGGAGAAAACTTGTATTCCGACCGAGATTGGTTCTTCGGAGCACAACCCGTTATACAAGCGATACATCACGCACAAGTTAGACTCAAAGGTTCGATAGCGCCTGTAAATACTAACTGTTTGATACCTTTCGTATAGGAACCGCTGGCAGATTGATTGGAGATAGTTTGAATCTCAGGAAATTACATAAAATTTCCAGAAATCATTCCCTAAGGGTATATATGAAATGAGGGGTTGATGGTTTGTATGGAGCCACGATATTAATGAAACGGAGTCGCGGGCAGAAGCTAGTAATAACTATAAATACATACACAGACGCTTTTATCCCTAAAAGGGGTAGACATGAAACTTGGGTTCCTGTACCAATTTTAGCATAAATGTAGATATAAATGATCGATAAAATATGATATTGCAGTGACAGGTCGCTAGCCCATCGCCAACCACACACTTCAACCCAGTTCCCTTAGTCAACTCTTATACACCCATAAGAAGAAAGGGGGTGGTGCTATTCTAACCCGACACCACACAGGGGAACTATAAAGCTAGCAATAAATCACCAATAGTGAACATTCAGTGCTCATACAGACCTCCTTTTTCCGATCGCTCGCGAAGTGTCCGTTGACAAAGATGGTGCCGCTTGTGGTGTTGGTCTCACCGGTCAACATCTGGAACAGTGCGCTCTTCCCGCACCCGGTCACTCCCAGCAAACCAAAGCACTCACCTGTATTAAGAAAATTTAAATATGTAAATACTTTACTGTACACAAGGTACAGGTAAACATTCAGACAAAATGGGTTAACTTGGTACAAAGACGAACTTATCCCTATAAGGAGTCTCTTCCAGTTAACCTTTGAGCAATTGAGTGGAGATCAGGAACTAAAAGATAAACAAACTCACGTGTGTACAGAGACGAAAAAGAAAGTTAAAAGTCCTATTTGTACGTCAAAATAGATTGCTAAAGGTAGGGCACAGCGAAATGTCATCCTGCTCGAATGTGGAGCAGCCCAACTGGGGAAAGTACCTCCACCTTGCAGAAGACCACAGCCATAATAACACTACTACTTGCTCTGGAATAGTGTTGTGTTCCTGGAGGTGAGCAAGGGGTCGCTAGAGCTCCCGAGGATGCGTTGTTTTGAGAGCGAGGGCATTTGTTCCTTCAGCTGTCAACACGGCGAATCCTCAAACAAATTAAGGGTCGGCAACGCCCATGTTACTCCTTTGGAGTTGCATGCGTCTATAGGCTGCGGTGTCTGCTTACCATCAGGCGGGCTTTACGCTTGTTTGCGACCGTCATTGTATAAAAAAAACACGTATACATAGCACGGGAGCATTCTACACCATTTAACAGCGAGTTTCTGAGGCTCTTAGAGTAATAAATGTCGTATAAAAGAAGCTGCGTTCGGCTCCCTCTTTAATTGCACTGATTGTCTTCTCGCTGTATGCAAGTGACTTAGATTGGATATAAATTCCGCTCGGTACCGCACTGCCAGCCAACTTTGTCCGCATCTCTCCACCTCCGTCTGGATATGAATCCTGGCAGGGTCGCCATGTAACGATGGGCGTGCTGAAGGTATGATTTATTACTGCTTTAAATAGGCTACCTACAAGATAAAATACGAGTAGGCTTTTAGGTGCTAACTACCTCTAGATACCTACAACACAGTGTGATTAATGAATGATGATTGATGATGATGACCGCCACAAAGTTTTAATTTATATTGCGCATCATACTGACCTTTCTTGACTGAGAAGCTGATGTCTTTGACGGCGAATAACGGGATGAACCCCAAGATTTTGTAGATTTTTTGCACTTTACAACACAGCACGGAGTCCTTGATCTGCTCCTTGGCTGCAAATAGTCGGTACTAGTAAAGTACGGCAGAAGAGGAAAGTATGGAATATAAGAGGAATTGGCGCGCAGGGCCAAATTGACTGGCTACGATTTCCTCATTTCGCGCTCAGCCTGCATTTCCTCTTAATGCTTGTTTGGGGATCCACCTTTTTCCAGCGAGACAAACGCGCGTTTTACGAAGGAGCGACTGCCGCGCGACACTTAGCCATAGATCACCTGTCAAAATCTCCTGTGTCGATACTGTATCGCGTTTGTAGCGCTGCAAAATGTTGCCTTGTGCAACCGCTCTTATGTATCGTGGTCGAGAGGTACTTGTGTCAGTAAGTACAAATGTGTAGTTTTTAATTTAATAACAACAATTAATAATAATGTCAGCAGCTTACGCACAACAGTATCAGCACATGCAGTTTCAATATACTGAGGATTTCCAGAATGCATTGTGTCACTAGCTGGCTATACGAACTAGTACTATGTGGCGAAAATTCAGGAGGTGTCAAATAAGTAATCATTAATTGAATTGGTGGATTTAAAGCTGCCGTCAAAACCACCGCTCGCCGTAGTGCTGCCAGCTGATGACAGCATGTAGCATTCTGGAAACCCACAATAAAATTGAACAAAAGATATTATGTATTATTATACAAATTATTGATTTTCAAAAAATGGGGACTACCCGTAACTAAAGTCGTGATTGAGGAGTTGGTGGCCCGACAAAACATCATCGGTGACATTAAATCCCACAAACTTCGCTGGTTCAGTAATCCAATGCAAATGGGAGAAATTCGGGCAGTCAAGAGAGCATATTTCGACCGGCCGACTGGTCTCCGCCTAGTCGAGCAGGCCAGGTATAACTGGAAGGATAGCTCAGGTGGATGAACGCTATTCTATCTTCAATCGGAAAACTGGCAGAATGTGGCGCAGGATCGGGATAGGTGGCGTTTTGGATCACAGAGCAAAAATAAGTAGTTGTACTAACGCAGCCTAATAATCCTCTCCACATAAGCGGCCTCTTTGTCCACCATTTTGTCGTGGAAGTGCGGCGGGGGGGAGACCTTCGGGCGCGCGCAACTTATCGTCGCGCCGCCATCCACGACCAACGTCAGCAACTACACAAGAGGCACGGTATACCTATATTGGGTGATATCTTACTTCATATCTTTGACGTTGTTGGTAGTGATGAGGCGAAGATGTATCGTTTGTCATATTTAGTTTATTAACGAATAATGAATGGAAAATCGAACTAATTCTCGCGTTGGGGTGTCCTGAATTTGCGCGGTGGTGCGCGCTAATTTAGTTATGCGTTTTGTTTAAACAAAATCATATCATGCTTTATTTCGATTATTATCAATTTTATTAACTTACGGAAGTATCATCTGACCCAAAACGAATGAATACGCCCCGACGCTAACATAAAAAATCGGCCAAGAGCGTGTCGGGCCACGAGCAGTTTAGGCTTCCGTGTTACCTGTCTGTCTTAGGGTGGGTTGCACCAAACCGTCTGTAATCGTAACCGGTGTTCGTTAAAATCTGAATGTATGGAAAGTTTGACCGGTTTATATGGAATGACAGCTGCCGGCGCCATATTTAACGGTGATCGGTCTGTAATCGTAAGTTGGTGCAACTGGCCTTTAGTTACATCGACGTGCGGTGCGGTTGCGTCGGCCGAATTTGTACGAAAATTGGCCTTTCCAAGATGGTCGACTATTACTCGGTAACTAGGTACTCATGCCTAATTTTCCGTGATACATTTCCTTAAAAAATCATAATCCGAATCATCAAAATCAAAATCCGAATGATCATCTTCCGAATCCTACACCGGAGACGACGATGCAACGGGGCCACGCCGTTTCGTCGCCTAAATAGTATTATTTGTTGTTTTGGTTTCGTGACGCATTGGTTGTTACTGTAATTTCACGTAAATGTATTTGTCAATAAATAAATAAATAAATAAATAATAATATGTACTACTACCACGTTTTTTTTTACATCCCCAGTAGTTCATTTAGCCGGCAGGGGGGGGACACATGACCAATAGCTCGCATACTAATCACTGATTTGAAAAATGATTTAAAAAACCCGTTATATTTTTAAACGAGCTATCCAACGATACCCCACACCATGGGTTTAACGAGAAAAAAAATTACATCCCCGCTTTGTACCCTAATAAAATTTTTTTTTGAATATTTTATCGTCGTCGTGATTGAGTTATATACAATTTTCTACTAGTAATGGTTACTGAGCTAAGCGGAAGACGGACGGACGGACAGACGGACATGGCGAAACTATAAGGGTTCCTTGTTAACTACGAAACCCTAAAAAACAATGAGCACTTATTTATTTTTTTGCATCTTCATACCGCGTATAAGTACATACATACTTAAGCACTTATGAACCCATAATATTATTTCTTTGTTTTTTGTTATTATTGTGGGCGTTAACATATGTCAAAAATTGGAAGTAAGATCTCAGCCACCAATTTGATATCTGAAAGTTATAAAAAATCTGTACAAACGTGTGATGAAGCACTTACAACAGACGTCGCTTAGTAACTACATATCAAAATGATAACTTATTTTCAGATTTATTAACTACCTACTCGTACAAAACGTCGCCGAAAACGTCGATGGTTTAATTGTTTGATACCTACCAACGTGGTAGATTGAAGAAAACTAGCTTTTGGCCGCAACTTCGTCCGCATGGAACTCATATCGTAGCTCCAGACAGATTATCGGCCCCCTCCATTACATCCCCTTAGAGCCCCCGCAGACTGCAGACTATTTAGTCGGCCGATAGTTTCGCTGGGCTCTTAATCGGTATGGAGATGTATGGTAGTGCGCCCATTACAACGATACACACTGCATGTGCATACATCATACATCAAACTATCGACCGACTAAAAGTACGCAGTCTGTGGGGGATCTAAAGGGACGATTCCTGGGTAAAAACTATTCGTCAATCCCGGGATTTAGACTATCGCCATTCTAAATTTCATCTCAATCGGTTCAGCCGTTTAAGCGTGAAAAACTAACAGAACATACTGGCTACATACAGATGACGTTACCAGTCTATGATACCAGCATAGACTAGTAACGCCATCTACATAAATTATAGTTAGTATTTTAGTTTCCAGGGATGAGCCGTCTTGGTGGGTATGTAGTCTATAGTCTATGGTATATGGTAACAGACAGTTACGTTCGTGTTATTAATATTATATCAGTATGGATAATTACGAAGTAGCCGAGTGCTTGTCCAGTGAGAATGAACATGTGCCACCCGGCGCCGCTCGCCGCCCAGTAGCTCCACGGTTCCGATCCACGTGACGAATCTGCTCCAAACCACACAACAGTTAATATATACGGTTGAGGACTTTTAGCTTATTAGGTATTACTCCAAAATAAAGAAGGCAAAAAAACATTCAATGCGAAAATGACGTTTAGATAATTCACGTTAAAAAAATTTTTTTTTTAATGTTGCTTGTTAAAAAGGTACGTCAAGCGTCATAGGAAATGACAATAATTTTGTATGGAAGAAAACGGATAAAATACATACCACTCTTAAAAAATACTTGAGTGATACCTAAGCACGAATATTTGTTCCTGAGTCATGGATGCCTTTTATGTATTTAAGTACCTATTTTAATCTATGTATATAAGTATTGCCTTTTATTTCTGTTATTTATTTAGTCGTATGGCATTATTCCCGATTCGGCTAGTCTACAATGTTTACAAATTATCCCCTCAGTTAATTTCTAGCAGCAACAGCTACTGTCCGACCGAGACCTTAAAAATGACAAGATATTCCAGTATGCTGTTTTAGAATGAGAACCAAACTACGCCTGTATGGAGGGTTGACTTGAGTCGGGTTGCTCGGGAGTCTTTTTTTTATACAACGACGGTGGCAAACAAGTGTACGGCCCGCCTGATGGTAAGCGCACGCCGCAGCCTATAGACGGATGCAATTCCAAAGGAGTAACATGGGCGTTGCCGACCCTTGATATGTTTGAGGATTCACCACGTTGACAGCTGAATTAACAAATTTCCTCACTCTTAACACAACCCAGTCTTGAAAGGATACGTATTAATTTACAGATCAAAATTGGATAGGTACATGAATACTTAAAACATCGGAAATACACACAAAATATCGAAAATCTAAATTTTATACCTAATGATCGAAATATATAACGTTATTATATCGAAGTCCAATTTGTCTGCAATTCAAATGCCGAACGATTCAAATACCTACAGAAAGTACAAAATATCAACAATTATGCAGGCGATGTATTAAAATTTCGAATGTCAATAAATATCGGCCATTGAAATAGCGAAGCCCTTTTAATCGTAAAGTAAAACATCGAACAATCCAAATAACAATAATAATATGAACACACCCGCTAATTTGGTCTGTGGGGTCCCAGCGCCCTCAATCTTTTCAAAGAAATACCAAAAAAAATTGCCGACACCACCGGGGACCGAAGAGCTGGCGGCTTCCTCGCTCAACGCATTATAGTATTGCAGTACAGTGGGGAACCGGGCCCCCAGCATCTTCGGCACCATGCCGCGGGGATACCATTTATTGTAGATATAAATAGTAGTGTTAGTTACTGTTATAATTTTAAATTTAATCCAATATTGACCATATCATAATTAGTCTCAGATAAATATGTTCTACTTGCATACAACTTAAAAAAATTTTTTGGCGTATTAAAATCACGGGAGCGTGTTCCACCTTCGCTATTAGTAGGTACATAGGTAATATTACCAGTGTGTGTTGCCAGTGATGACATATGGCACTGAAACGTGGTCGCTTACTATGGGCCTCATAAAGATCAAAGTCACCCAAAGGGCAATGGAGAGGGCCATATTGGGAGTTTCTCTGCGTGATCGCATCAGAAATGAGGCTATCCGCAGCAGAACCAAGGTAACCGATATATAGCCCCCCGGATCGCTAAACTTAAGTGGCAGTGGGCGGGGCACATAGCACGTAGAACCGATGGCCGTTGGGGCGGAAAGGTTCTCGAGTGGCGACCACGCACCGGAAGGCGCAGCGTGGGTAGGCCCCCGACAAGGTGGACTGATGACCTGGTAAAGGTTGCGGGAGTCCGCTGGATGCGGGTGGCGCGGGATCGGTCACTTTGGCACTCTTTGGGGGAGGCCTATGTCCAGCAGTGGACGTCTTTCGGCTGATATGATGAGGTAATATTAGTGGGAAATTCTCTTTAAAAAACCGGGCAAGTGCGAGTCTGCCTCGCGCGCCGAAGGTTCCGTACAAAGTTTCTTACACTCTAATACCCGTCACGCCCGTGCATTATTTTAAACCAATTTCGATAGTTCTTTTCTTATTTGAAAGAAGGCACTTTCAGAAAACTTTAATACAAATTTAAAGAATAAATATCAAACACAAGCCAGTAAGCTACGGTAGCCTATCGGTTCAGGCATGCGGCTGTCAAACGGCGGTCGTGGGTTCGAATCCCGGCTCGTACTAATGAGTTTTTGGGAACTTATGTACGCAATAGTTACCGTTACCTTTTCGGTGAAGGAAAACATCGTGAGGAAACCGGTCTAATCCCAATAACGTCTAGTTTTCCCTCTGGGTTGGACGGTCAGATGGCAGTAGCTTTCGTAAAACTAGTGCCTATGCCAAATCTTGGGATTAGGTGTCAAAGCGGACCCTGGGCTCCTTTAGGGGCACGACCGGGAATAACGCTAGGAGAATGATGATAAAGGCAATTGTTGAAAAAAATACCATTCCCCCCTTATCTCCGAAGTTCAACAAGCGAAAAGTTTGTAATAAATGTATAAGATTGAGATTGACGTAAATATTACCGGAAAGTTATAACTAAACCCATTCAGGGCCCAATGACGACACATATGCGTCAGACCGTCGTAGTCGCTTTCCGCTACATAATAGTATTAACATACGATCGAACGGTCCGGCGGACCGAGAGGGACACAGCTATATGAAAGAATCAGAGCGATATATGACTATCTGATTCTTTCAGATAGCTGTGTCCCTCTCGGTCCGCCGGACCGTTCGATCGTCTATTAATGCTTTATCTTTGCTACTAAACTTTGGGTGCCCCCCCCCCTCTTATACGTAATTTTAGATAGATTTAAAAAATATGTGGATTAAATTCCTTGAAAACTATTCCAAATTTTAAATGGATAGCATATCTAGCATTATTTAACTTTGCGACAGACAGACGGACGGACAATGGCGTAGTAGCTACATTCGACGTTTTAAACTTTGGCCTTAGAAACGTTCGATGTTTTAAATTCGATATTTTCATTCGAATGGTTGTATTCGAATTTTTCTCGGTCGGTAAATTAAACTTTCGATATTTTGAATTGCAACCATGCAAGCGTTCGACATTTTTTAAACGATATTTTGTACTTCGATGTTTTCACTGTCGATATATCAATTTACGATATTCAAATCTTTGGGTATAACTATCTGCGCGCGTTATAACCCGTCTTGAAAACCTATTGCTAGTTACCACAGCAAATCCATGCATCAAAGACGCCAGGGCCGAACAACGTGGGGCATTTGTGCCTGTTCAGTGTGCAGTGAGCGTTGGCCTGCGCGGCGCCGGCGGCCCTCATCAGGCCGGCAGTGAACGCGTGTTGGGGCGCCATCACCAGTATTAAGAAGACGATCGGGTACCACGCCGTTGACTCCGGAATAAAAGGCGTGCCTTTAGCTGAAACACAATGTTTGTACAGATAACTCAAGTCCCGAGGTCAGAATTTGAGTTGAAATCCATTCGTTACGATTTAACTGCTTGAATAAACGCCTTAAATAGTCTTAACAAAAATGTTCATGCAAAAAATCTAGATTTTATAATACAGGCGAATGTGCGCTTAGGATGACGTGCGGGCTCTAATAATCATGGAGGGTTGTTAAAATAACATCTGCCAGCCTGCTTCAAGAAACCATACATGTTGCTAATCCCCATGTCGTGGTACAGGTTGAGGTTCGATTGGTACATTTGTTACCTCGGGGAGCCAGCCGACCGACGGAGAAAACGATTCTGAATAACCAGAAGCGGCTTGAGCGCTGACACAGGCACGTGAATACTACACTTGCATGACGAGTATGTTATGATTGTTACTTGTAGAGTGTCAGATTATTCCTAAGTGACATTTTACTAAATTTGTTGATCATCGGCCCAACCCTTCCTAGTACGAACAACGCGCAGAAGCGAACATAACGGATGTGTGATGGAGATGATACTAATATTTAGGTATATGCTAAAATAACTCTGTGTGTCTGTCCGTCTGTAAGTCTACCTTTTCACGCTCAAACTGCTGAATCGATTTAGATGAATTTTATTATATAGATAGTTTGAATCCCGAGGAAAGGACATAGACTTTTTTATCTCGGATCACATCCGTTAAGGGGGTGAAATGGGGGACAGATATTTGTATGATGGTATGATATAAACGAACAAAGTCGCGGGCAAAAGGTGGTAGAGTATATAAACGTACTGTATATGTAGGTACTAATAATGACCCAGGCGATGACGGTTCTCTGACTAAACAGCAAGCAGTGCAGATAGTTTTGCGCCAGGAACGCCAGCGAGGCCAGCGTCACCAGCACACACAGCGCCACTGCCGACAATACATACACTTCAACACTACACCGTGTTATTATTATACCTTATACTAAGCTTATAAAAACCGGCGAAGTGCGTGTCGGGCCACGCGCAGTGTGGGTTCCGTATTCGCCAGTCTGCTAACTCTGCTAAATTTAAACTAAATGGTGCGGTCGCGTCGGCCGAACTCGTACGAATGACGCCTTTGTAAGTACTTCCTTTTAAATTCATTAAATGTACTACTGCCACGAATTTTTCCACATCCCCAGTAGTGTAGCCATTTAGCCAGCGGGAGGAGGGGGGGGGGGGGGGGGGGGCATGACAAACAGAAATTTCAATCGAATCACAGTTTTCCATCTGTAAGGGATACTGAGCAAAGCCGAAGACAGGCAGACGGACGAACGGACAGACGGACAAACGGACGACACTAAGCACAGCTTGTAATAAGGGTACTACATACATACATACATACATACATACATACATACATTCACGCCTTTATTCCCAAAAGGGGTAGGCAGAGCACATGAAACGTATGTTCCAGCGCCACTTTTAGCATAAATGTGGGTATAGAAGATCGACTAAATGTGATATTGCAGTGATAGGTTGCTAGCCCATCGCCCACAACACACTTCAACCCTGGTCCCTTAGTCGACTTTTACGACACCCACGGGAAGAAAGGGGGTGGTGAAATTCTAACCCGACACCACACGGGTAATAAGGGTACTAGATGACGATAAACATACTTATACTTAAAGTCACAAATATTCGTGCTCATCACACGTAGGCAGGGTCACTTCCATCTAGGCTACAGACATCGTCACCCTGTCAACAATACCCCCTAAACGTAACTTTAAAAATCGCATTTCGTTTCTCCACTTGGGACGAGCGATAAGGTGTGTAAGGCGCTTTACTTACACAAGAAACCGGATTGGTTGATTGTGGCATCATTATCCACTGCTGCAGCGAGCACGACCAGCGGCAAGCCACAGAGTAGCAGGTGTACCGTCAGTTGCGCGGCGAGCGTGGTGGCCCAGTGCAGCGCGCGCGGAGCGCCCGCCATAACATGAGCGTGCCGCGCCCCCGTCGCGGTATCCTCGCTAGGCAGCATCACAGCGGCGGCCAGAGCAAAGAAAAACACTAGGAAAAGTAGCGGTTAATAAATAACTGAAGTCCTCTTCACATATAAAGTGTACTTATAAGTAATAAAATAATCTCAACCATGTTTAGGTATAGTTATTTATGATACAAGTGCGGAAAGTTGGTAATTCCCAACGAGTGGCGATTACCAAAAACACGACCGTCAGGGAGTGTTTTTGATCGACACGAGTTGGGAATTACCTATCCGCACGTGTATCATACAAAACTTTACAATGCATCATGCGAGGAAATTAAAAAATATACAAAAAAGGTGAAATTTGAATTGTCATGAAATCTCATTCTCGCACGCGTGTGGGAATTGTGTCCCTCCATCCATTCCCGCACGGCCGCCCCCCGGCGCGCCGCGCCGTGCCGGCTTGGAGGGCTTCCCGTGTTCATGTTGACCCATGTAAAGGCGCACTTTCAGAGCAAGTGCATTGTAAAAATATATACGATCTACAGTGTATCAAAGTCAATGTTATGACGTTAATGTAAGGATGAATAAAATTGCTCTTGATCTTGTGCTCATGATCCAAGACTCCAAGTCGTCGTCCAAGACAGAGTATATGCACTGCCACTTCTCAGAAACATGTATTTAAAATTTGGGAACAACCCTTTAAAGAAAGTCAACCATTTTAAGTATCTGCATCGACAAAAAAGTCTATACCTACTTATAACTGTTGAACCAGCCAAACATTTCACGAGAAAGAGTTGAGATAGGTTGAGAAATGCGTCTTCTGTAGAAGATAACAGCTGAACATGCAAAATTGCTAAACTGAAGCAGAGATCTTCGTTGGCTTCGCTCCCTCGTTCGCGATAACGCTACCATTGCACGGGCCGTAAGACTGTTTTGAGAAAGGATCTCACCCAGGGCGACATCAACGACCCACGTCCGTATCTTGGCGTAGTCCTTGGCAAGGTTGATCTCGGCCTCGTCAGACACGAAGGCGCCCTGCAGCGGACGGTCGCGTGCGACGGTCGAACCGCTGGAGTTGAACGCGCGCCTGGCGACCGCGTTACTAAACACGTTCAGTGCGACCGGCGCGCAGTGGCGTACCGTCGGCGAATACACTACCTGGCCCACAGAATATTTCATAGTTCTTACGTACAGCTCCTCTATCTAGCAAAAATGATGTTTGACAGCTAGAAAATAGAGTATAATAGATTTCTACAGAGGAGCCACTAAATTAAATCCTGATCTTACGATGGCATCTCTCTCGGTTTTGGTATTATTGTCACCATAGCTTGTCATGAGTAATCATAGGTTCATGTTAATATATATCATTTACGTACAGCTCTTCTATCTGACAAGACCGATGATTGACGGTTAAGAAACACAGAATCGTGCTATCCCGCTCTGCCGCATAGCACATGCTACGTCATGTCTAGTTACGGTTATCTCGTTTAGTGCGTCAACACTGTCACCTTTTTTATTATGATTGCGTTTACTATGTATCACTGAACGATTGTGTCATTGACCTCGGTGTCAGCCGCGTTCGGGTGAATTATCTATCACCCTGATGGAGTGCAAGCGCTGAGTTTGACCGAAGTATGACGAACGGGCCTGATTGGGTAAACATATCACGTAAACATGTAAGAACGTTGAATGTTTCAACTGGTATCCTGCTGTTTAGGCAAAATATTTTTCACCAAATTTCACTTCCCACAAAACTTATGGCAGTGGTTTCATTTCCCAAACGAACAAATAGCACATTTTAGTTTCGCATTTTGTTCATTTGGTCAAAATATCATCTGGCATAATTTTGGTTTGTCAAGTGTTATTAAGACAAAAGTTTATTAAGCAAACACTTCGTTCGGGCTAATATCGTTTTGCAAACAAAAGATTTGTTCAAATTTTCATTTCGCACATTAGGTATCAGGGTGGAAAAAATGGCTTGTCATAAGCGAACTCTGTTTTTGGTCGGTTAGGTTAGGGTTCACTTAATCAAAATGACGGCGTTGTAATTTATGTAAAAAAGGACTTGTCATCCAGCACAATAGAGCCTTCTGACATAAATGATGCTAATTGTCTTGTTACAATCATTGGTCAGTATTTTGCCATTGTTTCCATTTATAGACCTCCTTCGTATAGACAAACGGATAACTTTATCTCCTCACTTGATTCCTTACTGCACTCTTTAAAGTTTTATAGAAATATTATCCTAATTGGTGACATAAATATAAATATTACTAAGACAAGTCAAGATAATAGGTCCTCTGACTATCTTGATATGCTGGCATCGCATGGTTTGTTACCATCTCATAAACTCCCAACTAGAGAACGCAACTGCCTGGACCACTGTATGGTTAAAAGTAAACTGATAAATATTACACTGGTATGCGACTCTTCAATCACGGATCACTCTTCTATAATGATATCTTTGTCGAATAAACCGATACAAAAAAAGAGCACAACCAAAACTTTTAAGAAAGTTGATTATTTGTCAGCTGTTGCAGAATTAGAGCAAATAAACTGGGTATCTTTGCTTGTGGGGTCCGACGTGAATGAGGTTACAAATTTGTTTTTATATCTTGTCAATAGAACCCTAAAAAAGTTTACTATATTGGTTGGACAATCTCACAGGAAGCGCACGATAAAACCCTGGATCACACCTGGTGTCATTCGCTGTCTGAGAAATCGTGATATACTCCATAAAAATCTAAAAAGAGATCCTGATAATAGTATTATACGAATAACCTACAAGAGATATAGAAACACATGTAATCGTATGTTGAGTAAACTTAAGCGCACTTATCAGAGATCTTTAATTAAAGAACAACATGGCAATCTAAAAATGCAATGGGCTATAATTAAGCAAATCTGTAACTTCAATACTGCCACAGCTGACGAAAAGCAACTTCTAACACTAAAATCTAACCCTCAAGAATCCTTAAACTATGCAAACACCTACTTTACTAATATTGGCAGGAAATTGGCAGACGATATTATCAAGGAAACTCATCTAACTGAAGATGACCGAGTTAAAAATAAGTGTGTGGGCCCTACTCCACTGACCTCCATGATAATGCTTCCAACTGACGAACAAGAAGTAAAGGTTACAATCCAAACACTAAAGAACACTCACTCAGCTGGCTGGGATGGTATCTCGCCTATCTTCCTAAAGCTCGCTGTAATACTTTAGCCCTCCCAATCAGCATGATATGTAACCTTTGTTTCAACAGTGGAAAATTTCCAGACCCACTAAAAAAATCGGTGGTCGTATCTATCTTTAAGTCGGGGGATAGAGACTGCATTGCAAATTACCGGCCCATCTCGTTACTGCCTACTCTAGCTAAAGTACTAGAAAAAATAATTAATAAAAGACTAAAGAACTACCTCGAGACCAATGATCTCCTTAGCGCTAATCAACACGGGTTCAGAGAACGTAAATCAACTGTCGATGCAGTGCAACAACTAACCTCATTCCTTGTTGACAAACTAGATAATAACAAAAAAACACTTGGTATCTTCTTGGACTTAAAGAAAGCGTTTGATACAGTCTCTGTCCCCATACTTATAAATAAAATGGAGAACATGGGTGTGAGGGGATTGCCACTGCAACTGTTCCAAGACTACCTTACAAATCGCAAACAGGCGGTAAGAGTGGGAGATCAATTCAGTCTCGAAGAGCCTATCAACTACGGAGTGCCTCAGGGTAGCGTCTTGGGGCTAACGCTTTTTCTTATCTACATACATGAACTCTGTAGGATCAATATCACTAATGCTCAAGTAATAACGTTTGCCGATGACATTGTGCTGCTGTTCCACGGAAATTCCTGGACGGAAGTCAATAATAATGCTCAATTCGGTTTTGACATTGTAACGGAATGGTTAAATTACAATTTACTGACTCTCAACCTAACTAAAACTAAGCTAATTCCATTTAGTGTTAGAAATAGGAATCTACCTACAGAAGGAACTATCGCTATTAAAGCTCACAAATGCTCAGATCCCTTCAGGTGCCACTGCGAAGTTATCGCTGAAACCACAAGTTTGAGATATTTGGGAGTACAAGTCGATAAGAACCTTAACTGGCAAAAACACATAGATAGCCTTGCTGGAAGAGTGAAAAAACTTATCTACATTTTTAAAACTTTACGGCATGTTTGTGACAATAAGCTACTCACCTCAATCTACCACGCATTATGTCAATCTATCATTAGCTACTGTATCACTGTTTGGGGAGGTACAACAAAAACGGCGATGCTGAAAGTAGAGAGAGCTCAGAGGGTCGTACTTAAAGTAATGTCTTTTAAAAGTTATCGCTACCCCACACAGTCCTTATTTATACCAGCAGACTTCGGTCTTAACTGTAAGACAATTATTTATTAAGTATCTTCTACTAGCACAACACAAAAACATACCTGATTACTCAGCATCCCGAAGAAGAAAGGATCTAGTCTATTCCATTCCTAAGCATAAGACCAAGTTTGCAAAGCGCTTTATAAAGGTTCTTGGACCAGCTATCTATAATAAGGTAAGTAAATACATAAGTCTACGTTCACTTGCATCATACGCTTGTAAATCGACCATAGAAGCACACTTAAAACAGTTGAACTACGAAAGCACTGAACTGTTAATAAAATAAGTAATTGGCGAACACACACACGCACACACACACACACACGCACACACACACACACACACACACACACACACACACACACACACACACACACACACACACACACACACACGCACACGCACACGCACACACTCACACACACACACACACACACCAGGCACACACAGGCACATATTCACACATGAACATACACATAACACTAATGTACTCATAATTAGTCATACTTAGTCATAAATATACCATAACCATGTAAATTACAATAAATGAATTTATCCATCCACTGACCTGACTCATCTGGTCACCGTGCGTTTACTACGTGTGTACAACTTCGTTAGACTAGCGCGGCATTGCCGCTATGATTTTGTCACTCACCCGCATTCTTCACTTATTGTTTGTATCTCTTAAATTTGTCCTCCTTTTTCTTATATATTTTGTAGGTATTTTGTCAAACGTTAAATTGAAACAAAACAACGAGGATGGCGAATCCTGTTCCACCGTGATACAGTATAATTACTAGTACGGGGAACAGATGAAGCTTACTCCGAGTATTATATAAAAAAAATGTTTTACATACGTAATTGTTTACACCTTAGCGTTTAATACTGGATTATACCTTTTAAAAGGTGTAAAAAGTGTAAGTAGTCGTAAGTCTTTCATTGCAAATAAAGTTATTTTTATTTTTATTTTATTTACTTGTGTCTCTCAGACCAGAAATAGACACCCCGCGCAACGGGGTGCCGTCGATTCGCTGGAGACTCTCGATGAAAAGGGCGAAACCGACTCTGGGCTTGCTTGCACACTGAGAAAAATGGATTAAAGACGACGTAATGAAATATTATGCAAACAGTAGAAAATATGCTGCTTGCCACTAATAAAACAGTGCGCAACACTTTAAATAGTGACACGAATCTAAATATAGTCTGCTGGATAATGAACTTATTGTGCAAGAAACCTCACCAGAACATAAGGTTCAAATGCATTATCTTTTATCGTGCAAGTAGCATACAATATTATGCACACAGCACCAAAAATACATAACGTCGAATAATATTCAGTGATCAATGCACGATAAATTAGTGACGTCACAAATGCACCATAAAATATCGTTATTTGCGTAGAAAGTTATGGTTCTAAGAATTGCACTATGGTGTTTTGTGCAATGCTTATATATATTTCAGGCTATGCAGCAAGTTTGAAAGTGCAAAGCCGTAATTAAATAGTGCGTATACACATAAAAGTTTCGCAAGCAGAGGCCTTGGAGGGTGGATTGGATGGACAGTGTGCAGTTCGAATCTTGACCTTGCGTGATGTGCGTGTTTATTCAGAGTCGAACTAAGGATTTAATGGGATGGGAGACCTCCTCAGAAAATGGGATTTGATGAAGAAGTCGTCGAACACTTTGCCAGTAAGTACCTAGTTATCTATTATTTAAAATGGTTAGTCGTAAAATGTAGATTGGAGAACCTAACTATTTAAGTGTATAATTGTGTAATTTACATAAATTTTATTTGGTATTTCAGGCGTGTACCAGCTATACCGATCTTTCGTCGCTATTGCGGTTTGCTCTAGGCAGGGAGGAGCAGGACTTCCTTGACTTAGATAATCAAGGAGTGATACCCGCTGACTGAGCCCCAGAGTCACAACTAACTACAAGTGCGGGACAGCCCGCTAGCTGCCGCTGCTGGAGGAATCGTTCAACACACCAGCCAATTGCAGCACTCCTAAACCCAAAAATGCCGGGAGAATCAGGTATGGTTTACTTCTCTGTCCCATAGAATGTGTGGTTTGATTAAAGTAAATTAATAAATTTAATATATTCCAGGTCGTAACACTCTGTAAGGCGACGCCTTAGGAGGGCTATACTAAAAGCCTGCCACAGGGAAAGCCAGACCGGGCCTAACGCGCAAGGCAAACGCCGACTGACAAATATGTTAAGCTGCCTGAAAACCATGATCTCCTGCAGATGAGCCAGGATATAGCGCAGCCAACTTGGCTGACCTGATGATGTACTTCGGGTTCGGAGACCATCGCACGGAACATCAGCCGCACGTATGTGTTATCCTACTATTTGACGGAAATCGAAACGTTTAACCGTCCTTAATTATGAGAATTTATTCAGAAAACTGAATTTTAATTAAAAGTTTTTTTTTCAGATGATGACGATTCTAGATAGCAGGTGCGATAATGAGTTGCATGTACAAGATTTTGCCGGCTGCAAGCAAGAAGGGGTTTCTGGAAGCCGACCCGATGTGCTGTTTTTTTATTAGCCTGTTATAGTGTCTGTTTTTAGTTATGTTTGTAGTTATGTTTACGAAAAATAAATGTTAGTATATTCAAAAAAAATGTTTTTAATTAGAAATGAGTAAAAGGATGATGCCAAGGTAGAAAAGCACTAAAACATTTAGTGCACTCGCATGTAAAAACATGGTTCTATCATGGGCAGGCACTAAATATTACGGGGCACGTCTTGATAGGCACCAATTAGTAAAATGCAAACGCACATAATAGCATAATACGTAACAATAAGTTATCGCAATGCATTATACTATAAAGTGCCTCCAAAATAAGCATTTTAAAGCAGTGCACTATAAGTTTTCTTGCTTAAGGCAATAAATACCTTATGATTCCTTGAACGATTTTTTATAATGCGAGCTGCGAATGAGCTTGTGACGTCATTGAATTGATGACGTCACGGTGGAATCATATTTTTTTGTGCACAGCCGGCAGCGTAACTTTATGTGCGTGCACGATTGGTCAAAAATGTCTGCATTCACATAAGTTTATAGTGCCCCATTTTTCTCAGTGCATGCATGCTGCTTATTTGCATTTTAATATATTGTTACCTAAGTACCTATAGCACAAAAGAACATAATAAACTTACCTGTAAATTTACTTTTGTTTTTTACAAACTACCGGCTTAGCAAAATATGTAATCCCACATAAATAGATTTCTTATACACTACACAATTAGGATCTAAATCGATTGCCACGCAATAATTTGGAAAACGAATGTTATGCCAAATAATACGTTTGACCAAATGAAACTTGACTATGTAAAACTTTGCCAAACAATAATTTGCGAAGTTATATTTTGCCATAGGACATATTGCCAAGTGATAAAATGCGAAACAATAATTTGAATAGTGATTTTTTGCCAAATGATCATTTGAGAAACATTTTTTGGGAAGTGACACTTTGGGAAATGATTTTTGCCCATACAATAGAGAACCGTTTGAACTTTATACCAGCGGCAAGCATAGTACGCCGCCCTCCAACTATGTGAAGAGACGATTTCTGAAAGGTCGCTGGCAGATAGATGCGAGAAGCCGGAGACGTAATCATTGGGAGAGGCCTGTGTCCAGCAGTATATAGGCTGATACAGACCGATGGTTATGATGATAATGATTATGTTGCTTGGTGTACCTTAGCATCGGTTTCGTTGAGTTCAATCCCAAAAATACACATGCCGTACATTTGGACCTCCCTGCTGGTCCGGAGCGCGGCTGAAATAATTGTTAAGTAAACACATATTTTCCTTACAAAGATCCCTCTGCCCCCCACTTTGTAGTAATAGTAATGCACTATTTTATGAGAATTCTAATGGCCCGGCACCGATCTTGCCGCTATTTGCCGCATAATTTTTGATCTCTCTTAGGAAGAGAGATCAAAGCTCGGTATTGCGCTCCCATGTCGTCGTCGAGATTGCTCCGCTAAATTTGTAACACATTCCGTGCGAGCAAGCGAGCTCAGGGCTGTTACTCTGAACGCGCTCATTCGCCTCACCTCACCCGTCACGCCTAAGGAAACTAGACCTCTGATTACGCTGTTAGTGTAGTGTAAGTTAGGGGGTGGGGAGTGAGGTGAGGTTAAAACGAGTAACAGAATAGCTATACTGAGAGCGGGCGGGGCAAGTTAAGCAGTTAAAGTCATGTCTAACCTAGCGTAATGCCAAAGGGTTGGCGACGCATTGTGGACGCCCTCTGACAAGTCAAGGAAGCCAAGACGATCAAACGATAAAATAGATCTTCCTCTCTTAGCATAGCCGCGTCCTGTATGATGGGCCATGATGGCCGATGATGTAGAGCCTTCCCGAGTGTACTCACCAGCAGCGACATCGGACACCTCCTTGAAGTGCACTCCACTGAACGTGCTTCGCAGCGACTCCAAAGAATCTTTATCCACGTTTACTAGAGCAAGTTTGTAGGGGGATGCTGCGTGCTGGTTAAAAACAAATCTGGCGAGTGGCTTATTCTGATTTGCGCTGAGCCGTTTGTTGTTGTTGGTTTCGGCGGTGACACCCCACAATATTAGCGTTATGACGATTAGCTAGAAAAAACGAACTAAAATATACTACAAACCAAATAAAAAAGCATACAGAGTGTACCTACAGGATTATTATGCAAAGTGTAAACAAATGCATACTCTGTTTACTTTACTTTTGAGTGAAATTGAAGATGGAGAACCATCCGTCGAATACTTTTAGACTAGTTTGTACAAAGGACACCGATTAAAGCACACTTTAAATTTACCTTTTTTTTGACAGCAAGCCCTTTGACCTCCTTTTGATACTGATTACAAATTGTACTTACCCCGGCTATTAAAATATACAGATTTGAAGTGATGTAATGCCACTGCCTCAACAACAGGACTGCGAACTGACGGGCGTACAACTTAGCCCCCGTCTCCTTTTTATGCACCGGTTCTAAACAGAAATAAAGGTTGCACATGTTTAATATTAGCACGAAAACATGCTATTATCGAGCAAACGCTACCTACTATAAATTTGGGATGTTCTTGGCTATACGATTAATTATAAATTTCAAATGAAAGGAAAAATTGAAAAATTTAATGCTCCGAGCCGGATTCGAACCGGCGACCACAGAAATTCATGGCCCGTCGCTACTAACCAACTGAGCTATCGGAACAATCTGGTTCGGGCACCAAATCCTTCAATCAGTTCCTTCATACAACGCCTTAGGGAGGCGAATCCGGCTCGGAGCATAAAATGTTTCAATTTTTCCTTTCATTTAAAATTTATATTTTCCGTTAGCAGCGTTACTGCTTTAAAACAAAAATTAATTATACAAATAATTATCTGATTTACTCCATAGAAACATCGAAATTTGTCGAAAACTGCATTTTTCTCTCGTGCTTGCAAGACACAAACATGTCTCTTACAAGGGAACAAGGTTTTTGCAAGTCGCCTCGAGTCGAGACAACCCCGAGACAAAAGCATGCTTCTTAGTGGCACTAGTCTTAATTATATCTCTAACTTTGTTCCATCGTCTTTCAATACTTATACTATTAATATTGTCTTTATCTTTAACATCTTCCTTATACTGTTCTAATTTAAATCCTACATTATTGCTTTATTGCACTCTATAATTGCTATCTCTTGCCTTAAGCTTATTGAGATCAATTCTCTTTGGTCTATTCTTTCTCTTGACTATATTGCTTACAAAGTTGAACTTGCTGACTAGGAGATTGTGGTCGGTGTTAATATCTGCCCCAGGCATTGTTTTACATGAGATTATTTCCTGTCGATGCTTGTTTTTTGTAAGGCATGTATTTAACGCGGCGACAAATTAATCTGATTTAGGGATTTATAAAAAATTAAAGGAGGTAGCAAAAATAATAAGTTGGCGACTAATTGCGGAGACTAGTATAAAGTAAAAAGTAGCAGCTAAGTAATCAATTTTCGGCTTTGTTTCAATATAAACTAGCATCGAGTTATTGTTTTGGCGACTGAATTAACTGAATTGAGCGGAAACATGACAGCGGATAAAAAGTTGAAAATGGCCTACTCTAATTGTTCAATGGATTGCATATAAAATAAATCAAGGTCATAAAAAAAACAAGTTTTCTGCTCTTTTATAAAAAAAATAACCACGAAGACGAAAGCGGCAGCAAAGCTGCCGCTTCCGTCTTCTAACCTATCCGTGATCCGAGTCGGTTAGTCGCCAAGTCATTATTTATAGTACCTCGCCTATGATTTCAGTAATCTTGTTTATTATTTCTGCTACCTTAAAGTAGCTGCCATTATTTGAATTTTAAAATATCCTTAGTTTAAAGCTCATTTAATATAAATGATTGCCAAAATATTTAATCGCTGACAAGTTATTATTTTAGTTGCAAATAGTTTGCTGCTCTTTAATTTTTCTGTCGCCGCGAAAATAATAAGCCTTTTTGTAATAATATAATCCAATTGATATCTGCCGATATCACCAGGCATTTGCCAAGTATATAGCCGTCGTTTGGATTGTTTGAAAATTGTGTTCGATATAACTAAATTATTTTCATCACAAAACTGCACTAATCTATCGTCTCTCCTATTTCGTTTCCCAAGTCCAAAATTACCCACAACACTCCCCTCAGGTCCTTCCCCTACAACAGCATTAAAATCCCCCATTACAATTAAAATATCTTTCTCATTTACTGAATCCAAAATTGTGCCAAGGTGGTTATAAATATCTTCTATATCATCATCAGAGTAACTGCTAGTAGGCATAGGCTTGGACTATGACTATATTAGGACTGGCTGTAAGTTTGACTGCTGTTATTCTGTCACTAAAGTGTAATGTGTTTTCTACTAAGTTGCCCCATTTCCTGTTCAAAACTATTGCTGTACCGTTAACTCCTTGATCTTCTCCTGTGTAAATTATCCGGTAATCATCGCTCCAGTAATCACCACTTCCATCCCATCTCACTTCACACAATCCTAATAATTATGTCTATATTTAGTCTAGTCATTTTTGAGTTCAACTCTTCCATCTTGCCCGGCGTGAGCATAGTTCTCACATTCCACGTACCAAAAAAAAACCACCACCAGTACCAGTACCAGTAAATAATCTACTTGGTACAATAATTGCATTACATTAAATTTGGAGATGAAATTAACAAAAGGTGAAATATAAACAAAAAACAACAGCTTTGGAGGTGAAGAAGATCGCCGAACATGAAACAAAACTTGTAGTCAACTAGTCATAAACAATTAATACGCTACATTTTGCTGCCTAATCATTTTATTACCTACTATTGTAGCGTCCATCACTTCGGTGTAACATGGTTTGCCGTCACTGCACAGCCTGCAAAAATTCAATTATTTTATTTTCCTTAAGCATGCAATAAATTATTACATCAAATATTGAATTGTTTACTCTAAAAAGACGTCGTCGAGAGTGCTCTTGCCGACACCGATGGTGGCGATGCACAGCTCAGACCGCCTCTCCTCAAGCGCGGCGAACAACGCCGGGAAACGCGCCGAGTCCTTCGCCGGCAAGTTGTACGACACGGCGTTCGGCCGCTTGTCCCTCAATGTCGCGTCCGGCACTACCTCGGTGATGGCCGCAGTGATCTCCGACTCCTTCGGCTCGCCGGCAGTCGTGAACGAGAGACGGTAGCCGGTACCTGATAAAGCAAATAGCCGTTACAAAAATAAGCTCCAATATTATATAATTATAATAGGTAAATTATAAATACATACATATTTTTGTGGTTCTCACGCGTCTGCCTCCTCTTAAGAAAAACCGCTAAAATGGATCAGAAAGTCCAGATCTGGCCACCACCAGTCAACACACTCCAGAAGGAGAGTGTGTGAAGACTCGCTGACTCCTCGAAGAAGTGTGTTGAGTGCACTCACCGGTGGCCGGCTCGAGAAACATGGAAGTGGAGTGGCACTTCCACGTTTCTTAAGCCGAAGCCAGAGTGGCCTCGATGTGGTCCCCGAGCGAGTCCTCCTCCACAGAGTGTGTTGAGTGAGTACACTCACCGATGGCCCGCTTGAGGAACATGGAAGTGGCATGGCACTTTACTCGGCCGTGTTGCAGCGCCACGATGCGGTCCCCGAGCGCGTCCGCCTCCGCCATGAAGTGTGTCGTCAGCACCATCGTGCGCCCCCTGCGGAGACTCTGCCAGCCAACACAAAAAATAACACGTTAAGAGTAGCTACCTCAGACGATTGTTTCTAAAACGCTTAAGCTAGCAAGTGAGCTGGTGGATAATATGTTAATCTGATTCAATTTTCATGCAATATTCAGTTTTAACTGAACATGCTGAACTTTAACTGAATGCTGCAAAAGAGAGCGGTGCGCATCACCGCGAGTTAAGGGGCTGTATTGAAAAATATCGAGTTGTTTGAAACGCCATTCTGGGAAACAATGAGGCCTGATTTTCAGATATATGATTCCTGATTATATGTTTGTTTATCCAACCAGATCGATAAACGATTGCTTAAAATTTCCTCGATAGAAAAAAAAACCAAAGTTGCGTCCTAATTAATAGATTTTTTAACCAGTGTGGGTAAGCAACATGATATCAAGCGGCGAAACTTAGTTGAAATGATGATCTATTACTCGTCTTTCACCCCTTTCTGAGGATGTTGTTTCCTTGTCTGTCAAACGTTAGTAGCATAAGCTTGTTTCTTACGCGCGGACCGCCCATTGAGCGCATTCGGCCGCGAGCCGTCATCGAAGCAGGAGCTACGTCACTTAGCGCCGCAAAATTACTTACAATAATAAAATTATACAGTATATTTAGGCCTACGGCGCCATTCAACACGAAACGCGCCGGAGGTCTTTTTGTAAGTGGCTTGGGCGCTCCTAGACTCGCACTCACACATGCGCAATAAATGTACAATGTTATACTAAACAGTTAGAATTTTCGATAGACTCGGTAACGTTCTCGTGGGCCCGTGGGTGGTGGATGAATGTCGCTAACAACAATTTGTGTACTACACTGTATTGGGTTCAAATCTCCTGGTTGGAAAGTGATTTTACTTTTTATATTTTTGAATTGGAACTTTCGAATATTTTTTTTAAACGAAATATGTAAACATTGCACAGAACTTTTATTTTTCTATGTATTATTTATCACTTACACCTATTATGTTTATTCAAAAATATTGTACATTTTTTTGAAAACAGGAAAAAGAGTAGGTTTTCTTTGCCTGTTGTTTCAGTCAGCTGTTGCAGCTCAGGCTGCTGTCAGTGTTTACTTTTTATTTAGTAAAAAGTATGCATAAAGGTATTGTTTTAGTTCAGTAATCGTTATTTCGTAATTTAATTAAAATGTGCCCTTAGTTTTTGACATACATTTTTAATTTTTAATTTTGAGCTATTTTGAAAACGACAAGTAAAATAAAATTTGATTAAAAACCACAGAATTTTGTACCGAATGTACAGAAGAATGATTTGTTTGAAGAAATCAACATTAGGTACCGAATGGGAGTCAATAATGCACAGCCAAATAACGTAGGGGAGACCGGGACTAGATGAAGTTCGGGGCAGGACGGGAAAAATGTGCTTGTGTGCGTAAATGGTGAACACAACAGAGCCGAACACGGCGCCATTCCGTTTTTAATCGATGTGCACCAAGGTAGGTATAAGTGCTATTGTAATACTTTATCACATACTTGTTGTAGCAGTGTAAAACTATCGAATTTTGGTTGATATCTCGTACAATTATTTTGTAGGTTAGAACCAGGGACTGCCAGGGAACCAGGGAAAAATACCGTTATGTTGTATATGTGTTTGGAAGAAGTTGTCTGTGTAAGTGTAAGTTCGCTTATTTTTTCGGTAACCTTTATAATACCGGTTTCGAACCGGTATTACAAAAGTTTCGGTACCTTTTAAATCGATAACGGTAACCGATATTTCCAAACCGTTACGGTACCGTTATATAAATTTGCATACTATTGTTATGGCCGAATATATTTACGCATAATTTGGTTAAGCTTATTATCGATTGTCTGAAACTTACTAAGTGTACTTAAAACGGGGTGCGTTTCAGGAGATATAACATCAATATAATTATATGATTTAGATAAAGATTATAATATAGACGGTTTACGTGACGGGTGACGGGTAGGTTTTGACAACCGCTTTAGCTTAGTTGGTAGTGACGCTGCCTACGAAGCAAGAGGTCCTGGGTTCGAATCCCGGTAAGGGCAAACATTTGTGTGATGAGCATGAATATTTGTTTCTGAGTCATGGATATTTTTTATGTATTTATTTATATTATATATATCGTCGTCTAGTACCCATAACACAAGCCTTACTGAGCTTACTACGGACTAGGTCGATTTGTGTAAGATTGTCCCCTTATATTTATTAATTTATTTATAGTAGATTAGGTTAGGGCAGCTAGAAAAAGGGGGGTCGGGGGGGTCGGGGGGCTCAGGGAGCAAAGCCACCCGCAATAAAAAAACCGAAATAATCGTAACAGCGGGGTGACGTCGACACGCTGACGGTTAGGTTAGGTTAAATTAATTGGCAAAAAAAAACTATTTTATGCGTGACAATGATTCAAAGCATCAAAATTATGCGTAAATTATATTCGGACTATTGAAATTCGGTGTAATCGAACTATGCGAATCTCGATTCTGCCAAAAGATTTTCTGCGCAAAGTCAATTATGCCTACATACATTATGCTTAATATAATTATTACTAAAAAAACAATGCGAAAACAGAGGAAACTGAATTAAAACTATGAGTGTTGCTTTTTTTGTAAGAGGATTTATAATAAACAGTTTAATTTTCAAATTATGACGCTTTTCCTCTTAAGTGGTTCATCTTGCCCCGGTCTCCCCTACGGCCCTATAATCTCATTTTTGTCGTGCATAGCAGGATCAGCCCCGGACCTATATTGCTCAGTACAATTCATATGCATGTAAATTATCTTGGCCGCGCATTACTCGAACCTGTTTAAAAACTTACATAAAAAGTAATTAATAATGGAGTAAAACCAACAAATGGAATGCGCTTCCAATATTTTCGTAATTTGAAACCAAAACTGATGTTGTTAAAATTACTACATTACCTACAAAAGATTTTTTACTCAAAGTAAAAAGTAAAATATAAAAAGTAAAAAAAAAACTATAAACGCATTTCAGTTCCGGTAGATTTGAACCCACTATCACAAGATTGGTAGTCAATAATTTATTCTCTACTTATACCTTTGAGTCATATGACTATGATAACGAAATTAAGGTAATATAAGCCAGTTATCTTATCAAGATAACCATATTTTTAAACGCTTTTATTTAACTTGCAATGTATGTTTCTCAGTATGTTTGTTTAGGTCAAATCTTGCCAGCTAATTTGGAATCACTTTTTATTTAAATGCTCAATTTGAACAATAATAAATTTTATACCTTTTTATAAGGAAACAAATTATTTTTTTCCATTATATTAATATAATGGAAAAAAATAATTCTTTCTCTCTGTATCATATAGTTTAATAATAAATATTACATAACTCGTGTGTTGATGTGTGTATGTGTATACATATATATATTATAAAATAGCTAAGCCTACCCATCTATTGTTTGTAAGGGAGTCCCTCTGCCAACAAACTGTCATGCAGTTTGGCAGAAGAATGTTTTTGTAAAACAAGGGTTTTTTAAGTGAATAAAATTTTCTTATTCTTTCTTATTCTTATTCTTATTATTTTTGTTTAAATTCCCTGTGCATCGTACATGCGTAGTACCTTGTTCTCTACTGTCAAGCTAGGTGACGCGACGTGAGCGGAACGCGTGTGTTTCAGTGGCATGCACTTCATAAAGACAAAAAGACACTGCCTACCCTACTATAATTCCGATACCTTTTTAAACTCAAGCCTTATTGAGCTTACTAACTATGGGACTAGCTCGATTTGTGTAAGATTGTCCCCTTATATTTATTTATTTATTTATTTAAACTACTTAATTTAATTTATACTTGATCGTAGTAATCCATTATTCTAAAAATTAATAAGCACGCAAGCTCTATCTACCGGTTGATCATTGTCATCGATAGACTCAATAGTCATCATCTATGGTATCGCGACGATGTTTCCACCACGCGGCACTGGCGCCGCTGCGTGCCCTGCACAGCAAAGACAGAAAACATTTCCGTCTAAACCTTTCTGCGTGTGCGTCTCTGTGAGTCGTAGTTACGTGGTTACACTGTAGTGGTTCTTCCTATAAATACGAGAACACAATGATACAAGTAACGCACACAATTAGACGCAGAAAGACAGTGTCTTCTTAGAGAGTGTCTTTCGTGGAAATCCGAAACGATGACGCCCGAAGGTTTCCGAATAGTTCCGATGCGATGATTACCTGACTATTTTAACCCTTAACCAGGTAGTGATCTCATAGTGACCACTTAGCAAATGATTTCTTTCTGACGAGCAGAAAGATTATAGAAGGCACTAAATGTCATTGACGTATAGTCTATAAACTGACAGATTTCAGAACGCACCCAAAATTGATGTGTCAAAACTATTTTTTTTGACGTTTTACTTGTCAAATTCAAATTAAGAAAAAGTGGCCGGTTTTGTGTGTTGCTCCAAGTAAATATTAGTATTGTGCCGAAAAAAAATACGATAAGTGCTATGTGATGCTTTATTTTGGTAGTATATAAGATAATGTATGTGTAGTATGCCGTTAATAGTTACAGTAATAGTTATTTATGTAAAATGTTTGCTCCTAAAGTTTGTGGTCCCTCTGCCCGTTTCGGTTCAGTACAAGTGGTTTGTATGTGCCCACTGCCTGGCAGGGTATATAAGAGAAATTTAAGGGTAAGTTCATTACTTACTGTAAATGAACTATTTAAAAAAAAAAAGAAAAATCTAAAAATTGCCTTAAAAGTAATACGCTTGGTTTAAAAATATATATTAAACGGATTATTTAGCATGGGAATGCGAGCCGAGCAGGTGCTGGCAATTTGTGCATTACGTGACTGAGTGAATATATATATCATCATCATCTGCAGCCTATATACGTCCCACTGCTGGGCACAGGCCTCTTTTTGAAGCTCTTTTTGCTTAATGGTGCTTAAATATAATAATAAATATCCTTTATTCTTACTTTTATTGTGGTCTTATTTTGCCGATAATTAAATGTTAACATTATGACTAACCCTTAAAACTTCAATGTATAGCCAGCAGGGCAGTGGCCACATACGGACCACGTGGGACTATTGGTAACGGGCACAGGGCGTATAATGACCACAGGGTTATTTTTTAGGAAATCATGATACAAAAAAAAACAAGAAAATAGTTTTTTATTGCACTATTATCTACCAAAATCAGAATTCAAAAGTAAAAAAATCGTCAGGCCTGTTTAAGGGAGTAGCATTTTTGATGGTAATGTAGTGCAAATACGAGACTATTCTTTTATGCTTTTACTGTATTTGGGTACCTAAGTCTATTTACCTTTTTTATTCGGCCGCCAGTATTTGTTTGTTTTGTCAGATAACAGTTGCCGGCCGGCACATAATTGTGATTAGTGAAAAAAAGGATATTTTAAATTGTGAAAGTTGTACTGTGTGTGTTTACCTTAGAGCATTAAACCAACCGGAGTGGCAATTGACAGGCGTTCCCCTCTGCCAAATACGTATGACCAGTGGTCATACGTATTGTATGGGCTGACGTTTATCTGACGTAGCTATTTTCACGTTCCGCATACATTTGACGTTCCCCTCCCCCGCAAAAATCGGCAGACTTTTTATGTATAGAAAATGACACATGTGACCACTCCTGTTGGTTTAATGCTCTAAGGTGTTTACAGACTATTAAAAATGATGCTTGTTCAAAACTTTCTTTTAGCAAGAAAATATAGGTGATCGAAAAAGGCCGATGTACAACGGAATTGCAGTTAACACAAACAAGTGGTAAAGTAAATCGCAAATTCAATCCGAAACAATATGATTCGTATTATTGGCTTACGGGTTGCGCCCATAACAAAGTTTTGGTAACTTGGTAAGTTAGTAGGTCTTTCTTTGCCTACCCAGTCTCAAATCTCTGTGCACGCCACTGGTGTGTTTGTTGTATATCATGTATAAATACGAGACTTTTAATGCGGGTTGAAGGGCGCGAGCAGGTGTCAGGTCGTGGCTTAAAATACCTAATGTTGAAGCTTGGCAGGGCCTTAAGATAGGATCATCCTGCCGAAGACCGCAGGAGGGAAAAGACTAACTTTACCTAGTCTGTACATCATGGAGGTGGCCCAGTATGTAAGGAGTTCAGCTAGGACAGCTAGCACCAGCAGTTGGTTCGTCCAGCACTGGCACCCTCGCTCCGTCCACGGCACACGTCACCGGACAACTTGACTATCTTGTACTGACCAGCAATAAGTTCCATAGCTCACGTCTCGCCTCCAACTCTACCACCAGCACCATTGCTCCGCCCAGACGGCGCAAGTCTTCGGACAAGACAACCATCTTGAAGGTACTGACCAGCAACAGATTCCACAGCTCGCGTCTCGACTCCACGTCGAGCCCACTGGTGGGTTCGTCCAGCACCAGCACCCTCGCTCCGCCCACGATGGCGCACGCGAGCTGCAGGCGCCGGCACATCCCGCTGGACAGCACGGTGGCCATGTAGTCCGCATTGTCGGACAACTGCAGCCTCGAAATCAGTTCGGTAGCCGATGTCTGCGATTGCGACCATGTTTGCCCTTTAAGCTGTAAGACAGTATGTTAAGTAGTTCTAATGGCGTCGAGGGTCAATATGCCCGAAGACTCAAATATTTCTTCCATCCATATTATAAGTAGGTACCTACCAAGACAGTAAGAGAGCGGTTACACACATCGAAGTTTTGAAGCTATACAAACGCGATACACGTGATCTATGGCCAGTTATCCTCCTGTATGTCGCGCGTTCGTGAAACGCGCCTTTGCATCGCCACAAAAAGTCGCCATGTGTGACAGTTTTTGCTGGCTAGGTAGGTACCTACATATTTATTTATTTTATACACGGAAAACCAACAGACACAATAGTAAAACCATATAGCCAATAACAGGTTCTCACTTATAGAAATCTATAGGAACCCAAACTTAAACTTAGCGTGCATTTACGCGGGACGAAGTGGGCGCTCGCACGTACATACAATTCGCCTTGCGAACTGCACTGCCCCTCCCCTTCGTCCCGCGTTGCGCACGTTATTTGCCGGCTACTGTAACCCATCGCGCACTAATGGAAAGCATGGTAATACGTACAAGGTATTTAATAAATCAAGATATATAAATCGCAGTAACCTGAGCCTACACTTGAAGTACCTATAAACTATGAAAAATCTTATCAGTTTAGTTTCAATTACTTGTATGATATTAAAAAATATGTCTATATCTAAATTAACTATCATTTTATTTTTAAAACTCATGCCTGCTCTGCACAAAAAACTTGTTTTTATGAATGAATGAATAAAGGAAAGTAGTTTGTTCACTATAAACTTAATATGGTACAGTACAGGTGTTACAGAATTATATATAGTGTTCCTAAGATGTTCTTAGCCATGAATGGCGTGTGAAAATTATTACAATTAAAAAGTTCAAGTCAAATAAAATTATATCATGTCAAGTCATTATGTCGTCAAAATTTAAAATTTGTCTCTCTCTCTATTAGTCATAATTAAAATTTCAAAAAGAGTGCAAAACCTGGACAAAAAAAAAAAAAAATAGAACGGGTTGCACTCCGGGAGTTCCGGCAAAAGTGAAAACTAGAATATATTGACTTTTCGAATCGATGGATACCGTAGCGACAGAAGTAAACTATTTCACTTGCAAATTAGCGCGTGAGAACTTATTGTGTGTCGGCCGTACGGGTAAGCGCCGCCGATTGCATGGCGTTTGTGCCCTTATTCTCGCTAACTCGAATGGCGCAGCCAGTCTCTTACTACGGCATCGGTCCCGTGACCTATCGAAAATCAAAATCTGTGGCGAGTTTAACAATTTTCCCCATCCCAAAAAGTGCACAGCGCCGCTACAGAACTTTTCCCTTCAAAATTTGCTGCAGAATAACCTAACATAAAAAGAAATTAGTACATTACAATTATTAATTGACACTCTCTCTATTCTAATGTCTTCGTCTAAGGAAATCTATCAAAATGTGTGGTCTAAAAATTCTTTGACACTATAAAAACCGTGGGCACATAATGATTTAAATAATTGCGTTTTAAATTTATGGTCAGACAAAGATTTCAATGATGCCGGTACTTTGTCAAAAATTTTGATGCACATGTTATGGGCGCTTTTGTTTCTACGGGCTAATTTGTTATTTTCCGGCAATGCTAATGTTAGTGCTCGGAGGTCAAAACCTTTTTTAGGGAAGTGGGGCGCCGCTTACAAGAGACCTCTATTGTAATTTCTCTCTCGATCCTCGCTCTGGGTAATTTCTGATGCAAAGGTTGGTTATAGCAATTCAGCGCGGCAATGCGGCTAGTGTTATACACCTGTAGGTACTTTAATTTTAGTTTAAGGTATTTTTTTGTATTCTCCATTTAAATTTATTTTTACATTAAATAACACATAATTTTGAAATAAAATAAATATGCTAAACTATATCTTCTCTGCGGTCTACAGTGTTCGAGATTTGGAACTGGTCTTTTGACACATCGCGACACCCATATAACGTAAATTGGCACTGCTCATCGAAATAATAAAAAAAGTTTCAATAGATTCCGAGTTACAAAACAAAGTCCAATCTCCATGCACGCTCTTTTTAGCACTTATAAAATTATTGTCATATTTTTTACGGCTTATTTGTATAGAAATTAGCATTGAAAACTCGGTATGCAAACCATTACGTCCTACGAGTTTTTATTTTTAAATTTAATGATATACTGCTTTAATCGTTTGGAGTCTGTCAATTTAGAAATAAATCGATATGAATCAAATAATTGTGAATAGGAAAATAACAATGTATTATTTAATTACTGTTACGATAATACGAAATAAAATCACATCGATCGAAACCGACATACCTATTTGATTGTGCAAAATGTTGCCTTTGAAAATATGGCATTGATTTCTGCACGGCGTGCGAGCTCTCTCAATTTTTCTCGCACTATCAGTCTCTCTCTTTACTTACAGGACACTTGTGTTAGCAGGCGATAGTGTATAGGCTCTCTATTTGATTTCCTAATAATAATTATTACACAGTAATCAATCGATTCCTTTTATTAGCCATCATCAATCGTAATCGGATATTATGACAATCGATTTACTCTAGCCACATCACTCTTTACATCATATTGGAACTGTCCAAAGACCAGTCCCAAATCTCGTACACTGTAGTAGTTTCTTTATCGATTATATTAAAAAGCTCCAAGATTTTCTTGACAAAATTTAAAAGACATAAAGACAAGGGAGGGAAACTAAATTAAGTTTTTAAATAAGGCTCTACATGGTTCGCGTTTATCAACACCACACAGGGTCCGGACGCATTTTTTCTGGGCTATAAACGCACGATCAGCATCGACAGAGTTTCCCCACATGAGGATGCCATATCTGAGGATGGAAATGATATCGCATGATACGTCGTTAGGGCAGTTTGTGAAGAAACAGTTTGTTTGAGACGCCATAGAGCAAACATTTTATGAACTTTTTTGCAAACAACGTCCACGTGTTCCTTCCAGTTGCAATGCGCGTCTAGGGTTATATTTAGTGGAAGTTAGTCAGCTAAAAAGTTGCCAATACAAATTGTTTTGCTGCCACCATTGCCGTATCGTGTTGCTCGTGTTTTTTCTCAAATTGCCACTTTTACTTTTGTTCTCAGAATTTAGTTTTTTTGATTTTTCCTGTTCTGAAGCATGAGCACTCCTGGTGCCACCAATTATAGTTAAGTATTCAATACTAAACTATAATTGGTGGCACCAGGAGTGCTCATAAATATGTTACACCCCATCTAAAAGAATGGCAGAGCCGTGTTTCCTGACACAAACATTTTATATGCTTAAAAGGAGGTCCCAACGTTTAATGTATTTTCAACAAGTACTAAAAACATGTTATATTTTAAAAAAAACATCAAGAGTGCTCATGATTCTGAAAAGGAAAAAACAAAACAAATCTAAATTCTAATAAAAAAGTAAAAGTCGCAGTTTTGCGTGAAAACTTAATGCTTTCACTCGTGTGTCCTACGCCTTACCATAGCAAAAAACCTGACATGCTCGAATACAGTGAGATCCGAGAAGAGAACGTTCTGTTGTGGGCAGAAACTGATGAGCTTGCGGACTTCGTTCGCCTGCAGGAAGGTGTCCTTGCCTTCCACCAGCACCCGCCCGGACGAGGGTGATATAAGACCTAGAGATACACGTCATCGTACAGTCACGAGGGATTGTTGAGTTGAGCGGTTTTAACGTAGATACAGGGATAAATTAACCTAACTAAATTGAGAAGTCTCAGCCTGATTTATACCGAACATTAGCCGGTGACAAACAAAAAAGGCTTTCACGCGATGAGGGACAGGAAAAAGACATTCTATATCGATGCAACTAGTTATTTTCTGTGGTAACACACAAACTACACATGGTTATTGGACACCCAGAACATGCGCCCGGCGTCGCGTCTTAGCGTGTTATGTCATTGTGCTACTTTTAAGCTATGTTAGTCTGTAGGGTATTTGTAAATATCAGTTTCGTTGCCTGAGAAAATTGAATAAACAAATAAACATGTTTGAGCTCATTGGAATCCTCTAAACGTGTAGGTAGTGACTGTGCAAATAGTGTACAGAAAATTTGACAGAAACTTATTAACATTAACCAGCAATAACTTACTTCCTACTGAGAAGCGAAACAATTTTTTTTTAAATTGTTTATTTAGTGAGTTGCGCTATGTTTAGTTGACTAGATTGATTATTAATAATTATGTAAATATAATAGTAGTTTACAAGTTCTTGTTTAAAAATAGCAACATTGAATCTTTTTGCCTGTACAGATGCCGTCAAACTTCTTGAACAGTTGACCTTGCCTGCGCAAAGGCGAATTGTACCTGCGAGCTGCCCCCCCACTTAGTCCCGCATGTTCAAGAAGTTTGACAGCATCTGTAACAGGAACTCCCAGTTCCGGCTCTTGTAGTTATACCTCATGTCTGTAAAATACGTTGTCAATAAAGTATTCTATTACTATGAACAGACCCGTGATGACGTTGATGAGCGTGGACTTGCCGGCGCCGTTGCGGCCGAGCAGCGCAGTGATCTCGTCGCGATACACCTCCAGGTTCACTCCGTGCAGCACTTGATCGTTGCCTAAGGACTGAAAAACAAGCGGCTGTAAAACAGTCGCCTTGGACGGTTTTTTGAGGCCTAATTTTAGCACTGGACTCAAAAAGGTAAAGTAAAGCGGCTTTGCGACTTATGCCTAGTATCATCAATTCATCATCATCATCAAGACTTTACAGGATAACGCGGCAAACGCGATGGATGCCTTCGATGCACATGCAATCTCAATTGCCTTGTGTGGTCGGAACATAAAGTATATTACTTAAACCATTAACTATTGTATCGTCTACAGGTAAGTCACCTACTTATTTTTTTTCCTAATTATGACACATCCGCTGCCCCGTAATAGGTACGTTGTACAGTCGAGTACAAAAACATGTGCACGGACAATGTGATATAAAATATGTGAACACGACTTCATTCTAAGGTCATAATATTTAATGATTTCAACTGTTTGTAAACTTATCATGAAACTACCCCATACGAACTGCGGACAATCGTTGAAATTGAGAATTTTAGAAATTTTAACTACAAGGAACTACTTAACACACACGTCTTTTCCGGCCATACCTTGTACATGTCAATAATCTTTATGCCCACTGGTAAACTCGAAGGGGCCTTTTCAAAGTACCGCCGATCACCTTCGCTCTTGAAATCGGACCCCGCCGCGACCTCTACTTCTGGCTGCTTGCGCCAATACTGTTTCTGAAACATTGAAAAATAGGTGTAATTCATTATCAGAAACCAGATTTTCGTGGCATTTTTGAGCTATCAAAGTGATTATTCTCGTTTTTATTTATTTATTTTATTTATTTAAACTTTATTGCACTATACAAAATAAAGTACAAATGGCGGACTTAATGCCATAAGGCATTCTCTACCAGTCAACCATTGGTCAAAACAGAAACAAGGAGGTGCAGGCATTTAAATTTAAATGAAAACTTAATCCAAGATAAACTTCTATCAAATACATACTGAAATACAACATACACGTATACAAAATAATATATACTAATATATATATATAGGTATTACTACCTTTTTACCTAGTGAAAAAATACTATGGTGACAACTGTCCTACGCGCTTATCAGAAAGATACTTGCGTAACTTGCGCTTGAAAGTCAATTTGCTTTGTGCTTGACGGATAGTTAGCGGAAGAGCGTTCCAGAGTCGAATTGCCTGAACGGTAAAAGAACCAGACATAAAACCGGACCGGTGAGGGAGAACAGACAACTTCAAGCTACGGGAACTGCGGAGTGCGCCTCCGGGTCGAGCAGTAACAAAAGTAAATTTGGACTTGAGATATTTTTGACTTCTAATGATCGTGATAACAGGGAGCGCTAGCGATACACCTATGTTTTAGCTTATTGTGCTATGTAATGGCAGGATTTATACTTTGTAAACTATCGTGCGACATGTTGAAATAATACTACCCAATAATTACACGGTTTCAACTATCGCTACGGGCGACATGTTTCGAACTCTTCCGGAGTTCTTCTTCAGGGTGTGTGTTTACAAGGCGGTGTTGCTTGAATCAAGTATTATTGTATTTACCTTCCTCAATAACCAATTGAGAAATCATTCATCATCTTTTATGAATGACGATGGTACCATCCTAAAGGAACCCGGGGTCCACTTTGGCACCTGGCAATCTGAAGTATTTATTTATTTATTTAAGCTTTAATGCACAAAGAAAGAGATATATGTGTTTTCGAAAATACCCATCAAACCTTTTTTAAAACACGAGGAGAAATTATGCAGAGACAGACCCGTCGAAACATTATGAATCTCATATACAAACCGCGTGCTCACAAAATGATTTATAATAAGAATGTTTATAACATGTGCATAGTAATTTATAATAAACTACCTGAGGACCTAAAATTGTTACGACAAAATAGCTTTAAGAACAAATTGACAAACTGGCTTCTGGACAAATGCTTTTATAGTGTGAAAATATTTTTGGATTATGTTTGACATGTTGATTGATATGATGTTTTTATATATTATTTTAATTTTCTCGTCGCTTCTCCATTTTTGTACCTGACTGACATTATTTATTTCATTATTATTTGACATTATTATTCTTGTTTGCATTTGTTATTATTATAATTTTGACTTGTTAATGCAATTTTTTATGATTATTATTATGGAATATAACGCTCCTCAAAAAATGTTTTGTACGCCTGCACGCAGGCTGAATGCACTGGACTATGATATTATATTATTGTAATTTTAAAAACTATGTAACTGCATTCCGAGCAAAATAAATCTTTGAATCTTTGAATCTTTGAATCAAAATAACAACTGATCGTACAAAAGGCGGACTTAATGCCCTAAGCACTCTCTACCGTAACACTAATATATCGATATCGATAAGTTGAGGACTGAGAAGTTTACTATGACAATTCAAAAATGCTACCATAACTCGCTCCGGTGCCTGGCGATTATTTTACCGACGATCGTAATAATGGCGAGAGCGCCAAAGACAAAGTACCCTTTTCCGGATAGTGACACAATGTAGAATTATCCCATAAATATGTTCTTATGTCCTATGTCCGTTGTGAAATGCTAGCTGCTCACGCGGCTCAACGCATGCGTATTAAAATCGACGCAGGCAACTCAGGCAAGGCTGCGGAATACATATAATAAATAATAATAAATCAGCCTATATACGTCCCACTGCTGGGCACAGGCCTCCTCTCCTGGATGAGAGGGAACGGGCAGTAGTCCCCACGCTGGCCCAGTGCGGGTTGGGGACTTCACGTACACCTTTGAATTTCTTCGTGGATGTATGCAGGTTTCCTCATATAATACATAATAACACATGTGGAATACATAATAAACAATATAGGTAGCCTACTAGCTTCTGCCCGCGACCCCGCCCGCGACGAACATATATCTATGTATGTATGGTTGTAAGCACTTCATTGTACAGTCGCCATCACGTACATCTGAGCGGTCAAGGAGTTAAAAACATCTGAACACGACTTTATTGTCAAAGCCATAGAGTGCACGTTCAGATACTTGACTAGATAAATATAAAACCAATATTCATTCTCATCACGCAAATATTTGCCTGATTCGATCCTAGACCCGTCTGCTTCGTAGTCAGGGTCACTGCAACCGGTCGTCGAAGTATACTACAGATACTATATAATATAGATGCGAGAACTCAATGTCGGACCACAAACATATCATATTTAGTGTAAAGGGCCCGTTAGATATGGAACCACAAACACGGAGAAATCCAAAAGAAACTTCCTGGGAAGCCTACAAGGCTCACCTGGAGGACCATCTAAAGGATATCCCAAAATATGTTAAAAATCCAGATTCCCTCAACATAGCAGTAAACCAACTATCCAAAGGCATCTACAAGGCCTGCGAACTGAGCTGCCCGTTGCGTGAATTAATCACACAAAACACTACGACATGGTGGAACAGAAGGCTAGAAAAGCTCCGTGTGTCCACCCGTCGCATATTCAATCACTCAACCAGACCTAACGAGTGGGAAAGGTACGGTAGAGCTTTGACTGAATATAACAAACAGATCAGAAAAGCCAAAAGGAGGTCTTGGCGGAAGTTCTGTGAAGAGATCGCCCAAACACATAAAGGAGCGAGAATTCATAAAATTCTCTCCAAGACACCAACCAATTACCTAGGCCTACTTAAAAGACCTAACGGCAGCTTTACGACTACGGAAGTAGAAACAATGGACTTGCTTAGAACCATCCACTTCCCAGGTTCGTACCCCACCAGTGAAACTCAGTTATGCACCCAAAGGAGCACACAAGCCCGGAGGGCACATAACACCGACTGGAATTTGGCTGCAAATATATTCAGGCCAAACCAAGTTATATGGGCACTGAAAAAATTCAAACCATTTAAATCGGCGGGAGAAGACGGTATCTTTCCTGCATTACTACAGCAAGGACAAAACCTAATCCTTCCGCACCTGGTAAGAATATTCCGAGCTAGCTTTGCTTGGGGGACCATACCAGAACTATGGACTAGAGTCAAGGTACGATTCATACCAAAAGCAGGGAAAAAAGACTACTCACAGCCCAAATCCTTCAGACCAATCAGTCTATCATCCTTCTTACTTAAAACGATGGAAAGAGTCATTGATCAGCATATTAGAGCGAAATATCTGGCAATCAGACCACTAAGCCTGAACCAACATGCTTACCAAAAGGGGAAATTTACGGAAACGGCACTACTTGATCTGGTCGACAAAGTGCAAAAAACCCTAGAGGACAAGCAAACAGCTCTATGCGCTTTCCTTGACGTCGAAGGTGCCTTTGACAACACACCCACAGGAACTATCCTCAAAGGATTGGCATCAAAGGGCGTGGATGAAAGCACCATCAGATGGATCCAGAGCATGCTTTCAAATAGAAAAGTCACTCTGACCCTCAATGCAACTGAGTTTACATTCTACACCACAAGAGGTTGTCCACAAGGAGGCGTACTATCCCCACTACTATGGACCCTAGCAGTGGACTAACTCCTAGCAACTATGAAGGACCTAGACTATGACACGCAAGGATATGCCGACGACCTTATAGTCATAATCAAAGGTCCGTGCCTCCACACAATCTCGAACCTAATGCAAGGAGCGCTAAACACCATAAATAAATGGTGCAAAGAAAATGAACTGTCCATCAATGCGAGCAAAACAGTACTAGTACCTTTTACAAAAAAAAGGAAACTAGACAAGCTTGCCAAACTAAAACTGAATGGACAGGAAATATCTTACTCAAATGAGGTCAAGTACCTAGGAGTTACTTTTGACCAAAGGCTAACTTGGAACGCTCATTTGAATAGCATAATACAAAAGGCAAAAATGGCCATGTGGACTTCGAATGTCAGGAGCAAGATGGGGCATAAGACCCAAAATTGCTATGTGGCTTTACACAGCGGTAGTGAGGCCGGTAATCACATACGCCTCCGCGGTCTGGTGTAACAAAGCCAACCAAAAGACAGCCATCACAAAGTTAAGCAGTTTACAGCGTACAGCTTGCTTAACAGCAACAGGAGCTTTATGCTCAACACCGGGGGCAGCCTTGGATGCACTGCTCGACCTAACGCCACTCCACCTGCACGTGCAAAAGGAGGCGAAACAGTGCATCTACAGGATATGCACACTAACAAGGCCAAAATGGCGCTCTCAAGCGCTTATCAAACTGGAGGCCCTTGTTTTCGATAACAAAAAACTAAACATGCCCACCGACGATACCTATGTGGAATGCGAATTTACAAAACGGTATACAGTGGAAATACCTCCAAGAGACAAATGGTTAAATGACCAAATGGACTTCAAGGAGGGAAGCCACGTTTGGTATACAGATGGATCCAAAAAAGGTGATGATGTTGGATGCGGTATCTATGGTGAGAGGCCAAAGCTCAAAGCTAGCGTCAGCATGGGGAAAGAGGCCTCAATCTATCAGGCTGAACTCTTCGCAATAAACAAATGCGTGGAGATCAATCTCGATAGAAACCTAAGAAACCAACACATCTACATCAACTCAGACAGCCAAGCTGCTCTGCTGGCACTAGAATCCCTAGAGTCCTACTCTAAACTAGTCCAGAACTGCAAAAACAACTTAAACGCCCTGGCTAATACCAACAAAGTTATACTTAGATGGGTACCAGGACATTCCGACATAGTAGGAAATGAAAAAGCTGATGAACTTGCAAGGAAGGGCGCAGACATAACCCTGGTCGGCCCAGAACCGTTCTGTGGCATCACAAAACGGAAAGCTTATTCCCTACTAAATAACACAGAAAAATCAGAGGCAATAAAGCTGTGGAAGTTCGCCAAAGGACAAAAACATGCTAAAGCCTTAATCAAAGGGTACAATAATAAACTGTCCAAAGAGCTACTACAACTGAAAAGGTACAAAACCTGCGCAGTGACGAGAATTCTGACAGGTCATGGCAAATTGAACAAGCACCTGGTTCAAATGGGTATGAAACAGGACGCAACTTGCAGGTTCTGCCAGGAGACAGAGGAAACAGCAATGCATATCCTATGCTCCTGCGGAACACTCATGCACAAAAGAAGTATCTGCCTAGGGCGGCACATCGTGCACCCGGAAGAGGTACAACACATCACCGCCCAAAGAATCTGGAATTTCCTAGAGGCAACGGGACTTGATGGTGAAATCTAAACAAAGGGCTGTCACAATAGATCACTCGCTGGTCGAAGCGGCATACAAAGGCCCACAATACTACAATAATAAAAATACTATAGATTGTCTTTGGTACCTATTTGTAGTATAATTGGTGGAAGTCGCAGAATCACTTACCATAAATGGGAAACCCCATGGTAACGCCTGTCCGTACGTCCCTGGCCGCACTCGGGAGAGGTACCAGGCGACCATATAAAATATGATTGACTGCAGCGCCATGCAAACGAAATGTTCGGTCACCGTTGTTTTTTCATTCTCCAGGGAGTTTGCTGACGACATGTTCGATATCGTTATGCTATCACCTGAAGAAAATGTTATTTAAATCAATATAAGTGGATTAACCAATGAAAATACCTCACTAACTAGTTTTCAATTGATATCTAAAGATTTGGCCTAATGGCAAGATACGCCTTAGGTAGCCAGATTACCCAAGTTGATTAATTGTAGTTTGCACGCTCGATTATAAGATTGTAATGTTATATCCCCGCGCGCACTGTGCCGGCTGAAATAGTTAATTGTGCCACTAGTACGGTAAGAGATGTTTTGGGAACGAGAGAAATAAAATTGGATGAAATTAAAATTCTGTGAATGCATTCGGTGAGACGTTTGTCGGTAAATTAAGGGACTCCCATGCAATACCTGGGCACACATTTGCCAAGTCCTAGTTGAGTGTCTATATGCCTTATTGGAAATATTTCACACAACTATTATTATTACTATTAAACCAACTTCAATTTAGTACTGCGGCACATAGGTACCTACATGAAAATGTCCACATCTCCTTTCCAATTTACAACTTGATTATTACAGAAAAAAATCCAAGTTGCTATTACATACGTGGGCTGATAATATTTGAAGAGTTCCGTCGATTAGTTCGAAGTATTTTAGAGCTGACACTTCATTAGTTGCTACTCCAAAATTGCAATTTACGACGGTAAATACACGAAATACAATAGAATGTATTATTGAAATCACTACACGTGTGCCTATAAAATTTGAGGGTTGCCATGAAGGGAAATTTACCTAGGATCCTATAATCGGTGTAAATGAGACCCCTCAGGAGTAAATATACTCTTTTGAATAAAAAAGAATTTAGAAAATCGGTCCACTATTGACAGAGAAATAAGTACATACATTTAAAAAATACATACATTACGTTGAAATAGCTCACCTCTTCCCTCTCTAGCGCTGAGTGTGAACCAAAACCGCATGAAGGCAGTGTGCGGGATCAACTCGGTCAGCAGAGAGAAAACCCGGCTGTCGGTATCCAGGACAAATAAGCTAAGCCCCCATAAACCATAGATTTCCGTAAATGCCAGCAGCGGTATGTATTGAGCTAAAACAATGGCTATTTATTACTAGGTGCATATTACAAAGTAACCTGTGGGATAAACTTTATCATAGACGCGGTTAAAGATTTTTTTAAATCGGATAAGCGGTTACGGAGATTACCCGAAACATACACACTTCTAAAGCTACAATCTCACAAATACCATGTGAAGTAACTGTCGGTATAGCCCTCCGAAACGCTAAACTTATGTGGCAGTGGAAGAGGTACATTGCACGTAACACGTACTGATGGCCGCTGGGAGGTGGAAAGGTGTCGAGTGTCGACCACGTGTCGGAAGGCGCAGTGTGGGTAGACACAAGGTGGACTGTTGAGCTGATAAAGACCGCGGGTGTCCGCTGGAGGCGAGTGGCGCAGACCGGTAATTTTGATTCTTGGTGGGATGATGTTAGTCCTTACTGATGTTAAATAGGTACACGGTGAGAAGCGCTAATGCGAACAAGGTCAGATCATGCAGAGCCACAACTGCAAAAATGAAACAGCCGTTCGTGTTCGGTACATAGCCCGTCATCTTGCAGAACAGAACAGTGCCAGCGGCGTGGACCAGCATCACGGGCACCATGTCGAGAACATAAGAGGCAGACAGTGCTTCCCAGGAGACACCCTCCATTTTTATAAGTTCCTGCAAAAAATAATAACTTTTAATTTCATAACCCTACTTGGAGCCTCGCGCCAGAGAAATAACAAAATAGTTTATAAACAACAACCACAACAATACATAGAATATATATAATGTACAATCGATCTACTCAAAGCCAAAAGTGCAGGGTAAAAGGTAGTCAAATATATTATTGGCCTTATTTGAATTTTCACCGTGATTTTTTCAATTGGCGTGGTTTATAAGTATGTAATAAAAGCATTGGTATTTAAATATCATTTTCACACCTTTCATTCGGAAAAGTAAGTTTTGCTCCACGACGAGAGGGACCAAAACGCTACTTTTCTGTTCAAGCTACTTTTTTAATTTATACATTGGCATTGGAACATTTGTACGCAATGTGCCAATTGAACACAGATGTTAATAAAATAATCGATTGTAATTTCATCGTAGTCGATTCAAAACGAACATATTTCAAGTTTTAACTATAACAATGTTGTATAAAAATAAAAATTAGTAATAAAAATTAAGATAATTTAGATATATTTTATCAATAGCTTTTTTTAAATTTCCTCATAGTCGGTGTGAAAAATAGTATATGTCACTCGGTAGCAAAATTATTTTCGTCTCGGGCGTAAACACTTGTATCCCTCACTACGCTCAGGATCCTACGTTAGAATCCCTCGCTACGCTCAGGATTCTATTGTAGGATCCCTCGCTACGTTCAGGATTCAATACACCGCCCTCGCCGTAAATATACTATTTTGCTCCCTTGTGACACAAATAACTATTAAAAGTCAGGTTGAAAGGATTCGAGGTCTGGGAATTTATTGCACGGGACACAAAGGACTTTCAATTAGTGCGACACAGGAGAAAATTTACATTTTTCTAATGTACGGCTGGAAAAAACTACATAACTTAGGTTATGCACTTGTAAAAGACCTGCTGCAAGGCGCAATATATGACGAAAAGAGTCTTTGAATGAGCATAGCTTTTATAGTGACTGTTGCAGCATGTTACATACTTACGTGCATGCCGGTGTTCTTTCCTTCGAATAGTCTCTGAACGAGGTGTATGAAGGGAAAGTCAAGCGCGAGAGGCAATATGTAGGCGGAAACAATTCCTGCTATGTACACTCTGAAGTTCGTGTATTCAGCAGAAAAGGGGAGCTCTTGCAGAGTAAGACTCTGGGGACAAAATATAAACGAAACTTACCGGAAACTTTTTTTTAAGAATAAGATAAGAAAAACATATTAATTTGAGACAATTGTATGGATAAAAAAGGGTGTCAGCTATATTTTTCTGTCACAAAATGGTTCCTTCTCAGCATACTTTTTGTTACATCTGATCTTCCAATGGAATCGTCGAGTGCTATCACGATTTTCTCAAACATGCTGGAAAATTCATTTTACTTCTAATCATACTTCACGTTCGCGAAAATAGACTATGAAACGCAGCGTTAAGGGTGTCATGAATTTGCAAGTCGGTTAAAGAATTTGTATAGTAAATTGCCGGCGAGTTTAGAAAAGGCGCGCAGGCACGGGGCGCAGGGCGGGGTTATTTTCTTATAGTTTTCAAATTGCATGCAAAAATACTACACATACCTCGGGCGGAGCTAAAGTATTGCCTGCCTTGTAGTACTATCTGAGTACAAGTAGGAAGTACGGCCTTCTTGGAAAGCAATCCCTCCCTCCCCGGTGTTTGTAAAGTTGTTTCACACGGTTACCGCGAGGATAAGCAATGACGTTTAACCTCTGTGTTACTAATTCTTAGCGATCATCTGATTCATAGTCATCATCTGATCTTGTAATCAGTAATAAAACTAAAGACGTATCGGACATAAACAACTCTCTCTAGCCACAATAGTGGCAAAAGTGCTGGATCAGCATGCTTTATACAAACATCTGCATAAATATCTGTTTAGACATTCATCTTAATGATGGTCAGTTCGAGTTAAGACCTGGTTTTTCCACTGCGCTGGCTAAGTTTTATTTTCTGTATGTATGATACTTATAAGATTATCAGCTATGCCTATGTTGCATAAACTAAATTGATGTTTGGATTGGTCCGTTTTGTTTGATTTTAAAGGGTAATTGTGTACTGACTGGTTCTACATCGGCGCCGGTAACCAGGTGGAGGTAGCTGATGTCGACCGCCCACTGCACACGGATAAACGACTGAGACTGCATACCTACAACATAATTATAAGTATGTAATCAGGATTCATATTTCCACAAACCGAGCGAGATGAAAAGTACCATATGCAATCGCTTACTTGTCTCATTGAGTCAATACTACTATTAATTATGTGAAATAAGAAAATAAAATAAATGAAATAACTCTGTGGGTTTGTCTGTCTGTATGTCCCTCTGTTACCTTTTCACGCTAAACCACTGACCGATTCAGATGAAATTTGATAACGAGATAGTTTGGATCCCGGGGAAGGACGTGGGATAGTTATATCCTGGAAATTATCCCCGAAGAGGGTTAAACGGGGGGCTGGGCTTTATATGGAGGTACGCTAGAAGCACGTTTAAAGCTAGTAGGTAGGTAATATTTTCTTCAACGATGTTTAATATATTACGTTTATTAAAAAATACTTTTAAACGTAGGTAGGGTGAATCACCAATAACTGGCCACTCTTCAATAACTGGCCCCCTCATACTAAAAATTTGCTCTGTTCCCCTACAAACACTACTAAATTTAGTAAAACGTGGCCAGTTATTGAAGGGTGGCCAGTAATTAAAATCTATTGCTAATAATGAATTCTGTTTATAGGGGTACATAGTTCATTTTTAGTATTGGACGATGTTATTGGCGATTTACCCTGCATACTTCTGCAAAAAACGTGGGTATATAAAATACTGAAGTATCATAAAATCAACCGCTTTGCACTATAAATATTGATATTGAGATAATTCGTTTTCTTCTTTAGTCAAGACAAGGGTACCTTACATAATATTTAGACGTTTTGGGCTCAAAACTGTTCCGTACAATCGAGGTCAAAGAGATAATGTACTATAATAAAACTTTTTTCCTTATTAAAAGGGAATTATAGGTAACCTTAGGTAGGTTAACCTACCTTCAGTATTTTGAAATTAGGAAAATTGAACGTTGTACCTACAAACGCTTAAGAACTGTATAGATTAGCAAGCCTTAAGAATTTCGTTTGTGAGAAAACCACTAGTGCAGAAAACGCTTTTATTGGCAAAATAAAAATATGGCCTTACAAAATAGTTATTTACGATACAAGTGCCGAAAATAGGAAATTCGCAACGAGTGGTGATAAATTAAAACACGACCGAAGGGAGTGTTTTAAATCGACACAAGTTGCGAATTACCTGTTAGCACGTGTATCGTACAACGTTTTACTGTACATATAGCTCTTTACAGTCTTGACATATGCACGAAAAGTGTACTTTTGCGCACTAGTGCAGGAAAGTAGCACCATAATGTACTGTAAAAGATATATCCGCCGTAAGTTCTTACCAAAATCTTCATGATGGTCCACGTCAAATGGAAGTATCGGTATGTACTCATTGTTTCTCCAAAAGTCGGTCTTCATTCGAATGGTGTATTTCAGTTTCTCCGACCAAGTATCTGACTCCATATCCTGGAACATAATACGCCCGTACGTTGACCCGGATATGTCCTAAAACTACGACCAAGACCAGCGGGGGATGCCCTTGTCCAACAGTGGACGTCTTTCGGCCGATATGATGATGAATATTACGCCCGTATCCACAAAATATCATGAAACATTGTTGATGAATGGATTATACTCAACTAGATGTTATAGATAGGGCTTAAATGGATTTTTTTTGCTGAAAAACTGCACTTTCTGATGAAAGTGCACCTCTGCACAGTGACAGAAAATTATTCGCCACGAGTGGGATAGGAACCCGCGACCTCTGGAATCCGTCCATCGCTCTGATCCAACTGAGCTACCGTGGGATCGATAATAGAGGCGACGAATCTTTCGATCCCCGCGCTCTCCTAATACTAAATTACTAGCTACTACTACCCAAGTCGCTATTATGCGGGCAGACAATATTTGAGGAGTTCCCTCGATTCCTCAAGAATCAGCTTTGGCACTTATCTTAGACATACTTTATTAAGGGATTCCGTAAGTCATCTGTACTGCCGTCCTATCCTTAAAACCAGACTAACCCACAAAAGGTCATTTTTGAGTTTGAGGCATATTTAGAGGGAGAATAAAATTCCCCGTCGACTGAGCTTGGACCTATATTTTTATGATTTATAGTTTTGAAGTTACAGAACAACTCAACATCGTTAAGCCCATGATTTTTAGAGATTTGCAATACAAAAAAGTGACTAACTAACACTACAGCACTATAATATAACTAAATGCCTTTAACTGTCGCTTGATCCTACAAATCTTGCACTTGATCCCATCCTATAAAAACGTTTGTCAACACAAACGTTACAAATCCCCTAAAAATCCCTTTGCCTTATTATTAAATTTTTTGAATGACATTTTCATATTACTTTTACTACGCTCAAAACCAGTCTGTGTTGGCTTATTATACTTAAAACTGGCTAAAGTACCTTAACCCGTTATTTGTAAAATATTTGAAACTATTTTTATTGCATATACAACGCTAAAACATCGTGACTGTGTTAATGCCGTGTATACCTTCATTCAAAATTGTAATAATACAACACTACAACCCGTTTACCCAGCATTGCTATGCTAAAACCGGTCTAAGCGCACAACTCGCGCCGCTCTAGTGTCTCAGACGGAGAGCAGTCGGCGGTACGGCGCGCGCGCAGAAGGTTGTGTTTATGCCAGTGAGTGATGGTTTCGCATTTTTCGCCGCACAATGATCGGGAAAAAGAGGTAAGGTTTCATTTTTATGTACTTATAAGTCAAATCGTTATCCGAAATACGCATAGGTGAACCATTTTTCTACTTGATAGGCTCGTAGTAGGTATCTACAAATTTCTGTCGTATATAAATACCTGTGATTGTGTTTAGTAATTGACTGAACAATGTCTCATTAACCCATTCAGCGCCAATCACAACACGTTGACGTGATTGCGGAACACCCGCGAGACACCGATCACGTCACTGTGACGTTAAAATGTTTTTGTTCGCAACTATTTGTGAAATAGATATTATGATATTTTTTTTATCAGATTCTGCTCTCAAAGGCTATGTCTATCATCGGTTATATTTCGTTTTATAAAGTTAAATTTAGAAAGTCTACTTTTATGGCCCTAAAAGTATAGGTCGTGACTAAACGTGTCTGCTTACGTTTTTATATTCCATTGTTATTTCCAGCCTTTAGCGTTAATGCAAATCACGTAATAGTATCAAATAAATGTATAATAAACTTAATTCTCAATACTTTTAAACATCACAACACTGTGTTGTGAAATGGCTTGCGGAGGCAGGTAAATATTCGGCACTGCGTTTGTGTTTATCAATTTCAAACCTTAAGTCAAGTGAACTAAGTCCATATTTCTTTATATCTAATTTGAGTTATCACATTTTGCTGCACTAAATGGTAATGGACGGCACTGTTCCATTTTAGCAGCAACCAAGATAACAAACTTTAGTAGTAGGTAGCGATAACAATACAGTTGCAAATAAAAAAAAACTAGAATAATATTTTGCAACGAATTATTTGTTTGTAAAAACAATAGCACGCATAAACAATGAGAATTTCGTCTTAAGACTTATCATGTCAACTGCAGCTGCTACGATAACAGAATTTAACTTCTCCCTATAAGCTTTGATGTGACCGCTGCATAATGACTCACTGATTCTTCGGCGACACCTGACCGATAATCCTTTGTTTGTGTGTAGGGCGAGTCCTATAAACAATGTGAATTTAGTCTTAAGACTTGTCGTGTAATTTGATCACGATCTTACCTCAATGTTAGAGACGGCTTCAGCATATACCGGTAAGTCTTAAATAAAATATTGTAAATTTGTATACATATATTAAATGTTGTACGGTCAGGGAAAGATAAGCCTGAGATTTATGTATTGTATGTATGGTAACAGAAATATGTTATTCTCGTTATTAAACCGTCTGTGAGCAAACGAATAGTCTAAAACGGAGGTTAAATTCTCTTATTATAAATATACAGGGTGGATTCTATAAAGTGTACATATTAAAAGGGGTGAAATTTCAACCCATTTTATCAGTAAAACTGTTTTAATTTTTTTGAATCAAATCTCATACTTGTTTTTTAAAATATAGAATAGAAAGCATTTATTCGTGACAAAACGGTAAATATAAAACAGCTTGTCATAAAATCAGATTATAAACCCATGAGAAAGTTAACAATAGTCACTTGTAATTAATTATCGACATATAATTAATTATGGACTATTATTTTCATAGAAGGTGAAAATACGATGACAGAAGTTCAACTGATCAGTCTTTTGGAGGGTTCTCCTGATGAGTTTGACATCCAACTTGGTCACTGTTCTTCTTCGTCAGATTCGGAAGAAGAAGAATATTCTTCCCCGCCAAATGAAAACAGGAATGAAAGTGGTGTTAGTGCAAATTGGAGCTTTACACGAAAAACGTCTAGTGTTTCGGAATTTATTGAGACATCTGGATTAAGAGGTACTAGGAAGGAAAAACCTCAAGAATATTTCGATATGTTGTTTACTAGCACTTTTCTAGTTTTTTTAGTCAACAACATAAATAGATATGCCATACGATTAATAGAAGCGAACAATAATGCATACGCAAGAATTACGAAATGGAAGGATGTAACCATTTCGGAATTCAGGGTATTTTTAGGTCTGTTATTCCATATGGGAACAATTAAATGCAATAAATACGAGGACTACTGGAGTACCGAGGAATTGTTTGACTTTAAGTTTTTCAGTAGTCATATGTCAAGAAACAGATTTATGTTAATTTTAAGGTGCATAAATTTTTATGATGAAACTACAGGAGACAATCGATTAAATAAGATTTCAGGTCTTGTAAATTTGTTTAATAAAATAATGGACAATATTTACTACCCGGCCAAGGTACTCTGTATAGATGAATCCCTTGTATTGTGGCGTGGTAGATTATCTTTCCGCCAATTTATGAAAGGAAAGGCTAACAAATATGGCGTAAAATTATACTTACTTACAGATCAATTTGGTTATGTTATAAAAATGATTGTGTATGGGGGAAAATGCGATACCCGATTAGGAGGTAAAAATCATGTAACGAAGATTGTGAAAGATTTATTAGAAGGGAAATTGGGCGTAGGGCATTCAGTGTATATGGATAATTTTTATAACTCCGTCGACTTGGCAAATTATTTAGTAGATTCTAATACCCATGTCACTGGAACCCTACGTTCCAATAGGAAAGGTAATCCGCCAGAAATATTAAAAAAAAGTTAGCAAAAAATGAAAAAATCTCGATGTATAATGACAAAGGAGTATGTATAATGAAATGGAATGACCGGAGAGAGGTGCTAATGATTTCAACGGAACACAATAGTGAATGGCAGGATTACCTTTCCGCCAATAATAATGTAAAAGCCAAGCCTGGAGTCGTGCTTAACTACAACAAACATATGGGAGGCGTAGATAAGCACGACCAAATGATGGCGTACTATAACCCAGAACATAAAACCCTTAGGTGGTATTTGAAATTGGGAGTGCATGTATTTAGTACAATGCTATGTAACGCGCACTCTCTATATAATAGATTTGGAGAGAAACCAATGCCCTTGTGTGATTTCAGAAAACATATTATTCGGGCATTGGTTTAAAGTCGGGAAATTGCCAATTGTCTCCCGCGTCCTCCATCAGACTATCACGTATCATTCAAATTGCCAAGACACCCAGAAACAAACAGATTAAAACGAAAAAGATGCGTGCTGTTGGAGGAAACATAACAAACGTGTAGAGACGGGCGACTTTTGTCCGAAATGTCCACGACAACCGGGGTTATGTCAAGGGGCATGTTTCGTAGAGTATCACAAGCAAAATAATGTTATAATTAATTAGTTGATGATAGTTTATTATAAACAATAAACATTTATGAATTATTAGTAGCTTTTTATTTCCTTTGTTCCTATAATCTCAGTTAAATAAGCAAATTCAATGTCTGTGTTGGCTTCATTTGGTTTGCCCAGACAGTAAATGGATGTTCTCTTAATTTATACATTTTAATACTTAAATATGTTTTAAAAGATTATTATCTTACACACTGGTTAAAACAAAATGATGCATGAAACTATCCAACGCGGGCGGCAAAATCTTTTGCACGTTAGCGGCGCCATATGACGTCTACGTGTTGTGATTGCGGCCGGGCAGTTTATGAATGTATGGTGGCGTGTCGAGTACGTTCAAGCTGGAGGGCCGTGGCGGTGAATGGGTTAAGCATCTACAGTCTACACATTACAAAGCGATACGTTCGTTTTAGTCTCAAATTCGCTGAGTGATGGTATATAATTTTTTACGTGACGGTGTTATGTGTGTATTTTGTAAGTTATCTATGTACCTACGTTAGCGGCGAGTTACTAGTGGGCAGACACCCGCGGGGAGCTCGAGTGACTGAGCGAGACACTACGGGTACCTATGGCTATGTATACCTTATCGCGCGTTAGATGCGCGCGGGAAACGGATTCAAATTATTCGTAAAGTTTTGGCGTGGATGCATTCTATTTGATGAAGTTTTTCACGATTTTGGTGTCGTGGGGTTATTTAATTTTGTGTATTTGTTATATATAATTCTTAAGCATAATTATCTTACTTATTTCTTTCAGACGTCTTACGAGCTCAAGAATACAGAGTATGATAGACTGCTGCATTGGATTAGAACAATTACAAGAAAATAATATAACATCCGTGCAACATGAAACGAAAGATATGCATTCTAATCAAGGTATGTCGGCTTCAGAACTTATACCTCGTGGCAGTTCTATAGCTACGCAGCGTGATACCGGCAATAATCTCCGTATATGCAGGACAGAAACAGAACTGGTTGAAACGCTTAATTCAAAGGAGTATTCAATGAATATGCCCTTCTTGGGTAATTTTTCCAATACCTCCACTTCATACAATAGTAACTTACCAGTAACGTCAAGTGGCTTTGATTCACAACTGCAGTCTAATGAAAAAGCATCGTCTTCCAACCACACGATTCCTTCGTCAATCAACCAAAAAGAAGAATCCTTCGAATCTAACAACTTAACTGGAATGATAAATATTATCTGCTCAAGCTTGAGCCCCTTGCCGCAGCATTCTCCAATCTCGGTTGTTTCTTCAGAGGAAATGTACGCGCCCCAAGAACCTTCTGGCTTTAACCGCACCTCAAACCTCACCCCGCTCGATGTTTTTTTGTCCTCGGCTCACGACTTACAATCAGTCGTTTGCGCCAGTAGGTAAAATAACGAACACAAACCACTGGCGGTACTTTGGCATGATGGCATATCTAGCCGCAAGCAAGAAGATGTTATGAGTGCGTACTACTATTTCTTTATGCAACATCGTAACGTAAAGCACGTACATTTATGGATGGACAACTGCAGTTCCCAAAACAAAAATTGGTTACAGTTTTCTTTAATGATCCATTTGGTCAACAGTAACTTAATTGCTACTGAAATGATAACATTTTGCTATTTTGAACCGGGCCACACCTTTATGAGTTGCGATCAATTCCATCATCAAGTTGAAAAATCCATCAAATTCAAAGGCAAACTCTACGATTATCAAGATTTCGAAGAAGCAGTGGCTTTAGCCAATAAATCTCGGGTTAGCGTCAAGAGAATGACTCACGAAGACTTCTTCAAATTGCCTAACTTGGTATCTGAGAGACGTTTGGTAAATACAAGTCCCAGAGTCTATCTCAAAGATTTAGTACAGGTTCTTTTCAAACGGGAATCTTTTGATTTGTTCTACAAAAAGGATTTTGACGAAGATTATGAAACTCTACGACTTATGACCGACAAGTATTTAAAAAATCCCGGCGTACTTGAGTGCCAGTTTATGACTGAACCCAAAGGAATTGAACAGAGCAGAAAAAATGCTATAATAACGGCTTTGAGCGATATAGCACCCACCCATAAAATGATATTTTGGCAAAATATAACTCGTAACTTTGGCAGTAAATAATAACCCTTCAGCTGTGGCGAAAAAACATGGCCGCTTACCCACGTCTGTGGCCACCCTTGAGGGGCCTCCAATTGCGCCCCTCCGAGGGCCGCTCCACCGACCTGCAGGAATGAAGCCCACAGAGGGATGAACACAGCTGAAGGGATAAGAAAAAATCCAGGGTGACTCTCTAATTTTTTGACTGTACCCTATAGTTAGAATTAAGTCAATCGTTTTTATTTTCTTAAATGAGTGATAATCTTGGTAAGCGATTAAAAATGTTGATTGTATTGATCTCAATAATGTTAATTTGATTGTTTACTTTATAAAGAAGTATTTTTGTTACCCTTAAATAATGTTACCTAATTAATCAGCCAAAGAAGACCGAGATTGAGTCCTAATTCGATTTTATAACAAAGAATTATTAATTGTCATATTGTTCATAGGTGTTAATAATAAAAAAACAAATCATACAAGTGTGTTTCATTTACATAAAATGTCAAATAACTTAAGTAGTATTGACAAATCAAACTAACTTTTTCATGTACGATAACAATACTTAAAACTAGTTAACCACGATGGTTTGTCAGCTAACGTGCTTTTAGGTTAGTGCACAGCGGCAGTACAACCACAGTTTCTTGCTATTTCATAGCTTCATGATTGCTAAAGGACAAAAACGATAGATTACTTAGTCGCTATTTAGCTATGCATATATTGTTAAATGTGTGTGTGTTGTAAATGTATATTTATTACTCTTTAAATGCTATGCAAGAACACCGTTACAGTGTACTTAGTGATGTTTTAGTGTTGAAATTGTTAATTTGTTGTGATTTATATGCACATCTAAAGTATAAAATCCTGAATAAACAACAACCAAAACAGTATTTCACAAAATGCTACACTACTATGGGAAGACTAAATTTAGTTTTAAATTTCGTATAAAAAAAAATCACGATAAACCTCCACATAGTCTAGAAATAATGGTTTAATGGTTTTTTGCTTTTTTCTCAAAACTACAATTTGTGGGTTAGTCCGGTTTTAGGTATAGGACGGCAGTGTAGATAACATCAGTTCCACTTCACTAAACTTTTGATTACCGAGGATAAATACACGAGTTCAAATAGAAAATACCGAAATCACTACACGCGCGCCTATAAAACTTGAGGGTTGCCCTCAATTTCCCTGGGATTTCATCATCAGATTCTAATTATGACCTATTTTGGTTTTATATCATAAGTTTTGTATATTAATATTTATGTTACTCTGTAAGGTATTTGTGGGGATCCACATCGATAAACTTAGTTAAGAGTAGATGTAGATAATGCATGCATGTATGTAGAAGAAAGGTAACCGATTTTGTAATTGACGGATGCCACTATCGTACGAGGCGGTTAAGTATAGTGGAGCTGCAATATCCTGTATTCTATCCGCTCGATCAGCAAGAACCTCTAACGTAGCGTCAGGTTGTGTTGCAATGAAGGTCTGGATATTCATTGGGAGACGAGTTGTCCACAGGGTCTTAATAAAATCATCCGGAAGGGTCGGTCCGCCGAGGCTTCGCAAGTGCCGCAGAAATTGCGAGGGTTTCCGGTCCCCTAGCTCCTCGTGCATTACCATCTGCAGCTGCTTCTTCTCTTTCGAAGCCGTAAGTCGCTTGATCAATTCAGCCTTCAATGTCTCGTATTTATCCGTGGCTGGAGGAGAGATAATAATATCTTTTACTTCCTTCGAATACTGTTGATCGAGTTGCCCTATGACGTAATTGAATTTTGTCGCGTCTTGGGTGATGTTCGAGATGCTAAATTGTCCCTCTATTTGAGCAAACCATATTTCGGGCTCTTCCGGCCAAAATGGTGGAACTCGGATGCTGACCCGGCAAATGTCGGATGGGTCAGTGGGAACGCGCAATGCGTCTTCCTCGAGCGGACTACCGCCTGTTTTGGGTACTTGCGTCCCGTTATCTGGCATTTTCTTAATTCACTTGCTTCACTGTGTTCGTGTTCAACGGGGTCACCAGTGTGGGTACTCACTTTGTTCTATTAGCGGGTTCGTTAGTAGCACTTGAAATCAAAGTCTGCAGTTCACAACACAATACTTAGTTTATTCATAAGCACAAGGAAGCGGTCCACAAGCATAGAAGGCGAAGGTAACACAGAACAAGCGATAGTGTAAGGAAGTATATGCTATTAGCCAGATACGTAAACAAGCAACTACAATGCTAGGAGCGCGAAGCGACGTGCGTCTAGCGTCAAGCGGTGAGATCGACTGATGCGCGGGCGTCGGCGACCGGCGCTCGCGTGGCCCGTTAACTCTTGCACAAAGGGCTACGTCAGCGCTTCGTCTCCACTATACTTAACCGCCTCGTACGATAGTGGCATCCGTCAATTACAAAATCGGTTACCTTTCTTCTACATACATGCATGCATTATCTACATCTACTCTTAACTAAGTTTATCGATGTGGATCCCCACATATTTGTAAATAAGGGCCTTGTTGCCTGATTCAAATAAATAAATTAAAAAAACACACAATGGAACATAAAACTTCTCTTTTTATCGGTTAAAATTTGCATCCTTGTACAAATAAATACTGAATGCAGTCTACGCTAAACTTGGAATTTGGATGACCACTTAAGCTTAGTTGGTAGTGACCCTGCCTATGAAGCTAGAGGTCCCGGGTTGAAATCCCGGTAAGGGCATTTATTTGTGTGTTGAGTCATGGATGGTCTATGTATTGATCTATATATGTATGTTTATCGTGTCCTAGTACCCATAGTATACAAGCACAAGCTTGCTTTGTATAGGACTAGGTAGATTTGTGTGGGATTGCCGACAAATATTTATATAAAAATTATTTAAACTTAACTAACATCAAATATGACAACAGCATCGTCCGAGCTCATATCCTTTGAGTATTTCAGTATTGCCAATGAAGTCTCATTTGAGAGAGAAAAGTAGCCTGTTTCATTCTCACCTGAAAAATAAATATAAAAAGAGTGTTTTAAATGCAAGCTTTATTACAAGTAATATTTACCTACCTACTATTGCATTTGTCATTCATTACTAACAGTGCGCTAAAAATTACATCATTTACGTCAAGACTTCTTTCCCTTAAGAACTACAGGTATTAATTAGAGGTATAACGTCGCTTCTGAGTTTTGGATCGTCTGCGATTCGCACAGCACGTCTCTGAAGCGAGTGAACAGGACTATAAGGGAATCCGGGAACTCCCACCCAAAGTTGACAGCAATATTCTACGTAGGGACGGACTTGACTTACATAATAAAGTCTCTGTCCAGCGTAGAAGTACCGACGACACTCACAGAAACAAAAACCAATGTATATAAGAAAGAACATACGGGGAAGGTGATTCAGCTGTTTGAGGTGCAGCCTCGCTCCAACCACCTCCATCAGCCGGTCGGTGAAGGCGGTCGCCGGCGCGTACAGCACGCTCCCTTGCTCACAGTCACGTAGCAGCTCGGCATAGCTGAACGTCTCCTAATATTGACATCAACATTTATCCGTCATTAGCTAAGTCTACTCCAGTGCGCACTGGAGTGGCTTAGCTATAAGTCATCACGGCATCAGTTATTGCCAAACACACACAACACCACATCGGCGAGGTAGTAACAAGGTTCTTTTAGGTGTAGCAAAGGGGGACCTGGGACTTTGGGAATTGTATGGGGGAGATTAACGTATGTTTTCCTAAGTTAACCTATTTGGTAGTTAAATAATTACAAAACACTTACCGAGTTACGAGTCACGTATGGATCTTCATGCGAATGAACAATAATATATACTATAAAATAAAAAACCACAGGTTTCAAGTAATCGTAAATTGAAACCCAGAGTATCCGTTTTCGCATGATGAAGTGCTTCCATAGTAAAACACAAATGGGCCACATAATAGGACTGGCACTGTGGCTTTACATATGATGACAACAGCTAACAACAGACCAAATAAAAATATTATTTACTCTGACCAGCCAACACTGTTTATATGAGAGACCACTAGTTAAAGATTAGTAATTTCATGTACGAAAGGCAACCGGATGGCTCGTGGTATTTGAGCTCCCGACGCATTGTGGGACCGCCCTGTGCTACCGGTTGCCTGTTGGACGCGTCATTACTCCGAATAAACGGTCTTATTAGGTGGATTATATACTTTGTGCAATTACAAGATTTATTAGCACCAATATTATATCAAAGCCTGCGCCGTAAATGTCTTGAACTATAGACTAATCATAAAAGTGTTTAGACACACTATAGTTCCTTAACAGCAATACAGTAATTCATAATTGAAGACGGGAAAAGGGGAAAACAAACACTTGAAATGTCCAATGCAATGGAAATTGACAGTGCTAGTTGTCAGTTCGTAACCTGTCACCGTGAACAGAAAACGAATACATTCTTCTTGCAGTAAGTTAAAGAGGTTGGAATAGAATGGTTGAAGATAAGAGCGATGCAGATATATTCAGAAACTCCGAACGACTACGGCCAGAAATCTGCCTTATATCCGAGGCATATGCCATAAAATATATGAGCATAATCTTGTCCGACCTAATACGTTTTCGTCCTATTATTAAAATGTAATCATAGACAGATGTTGAATCAAATCATACAAAACCTGTTCAAGACTGGCGCGGCCCGGCCTGGCCGCGGCGGTCAATATAGCCTGCATCACACTGGCGCGGCCTGACCGCGGCGGACAATAGTAAACTTGTCATTTGCCAGTGTGTTGTAGGCCTGCGCGGGTTATCGCCGTACCGTAGGTGCGGTGCCGGTCACGCGCCCGGCGGTGTTTTCTTAGTGTTGTTTTGTAAGTTTGGTAGTATCTATACCACCTATGCTATCGGTAATTAGTTGAGGCCCCCTTCGGGGCTAAACTTAGGAAGTTATGTAAGGAAAAAATGCAGGCCTGCGGTGGCTGTCGATAGTTAATTTGACAGCTGTGTGAGGCTTTACTATTGCCAATTAATGTTAAATTTCAGGCTAAAGCTAAGGCTACTACTCACAGACGATACGGTAGCCTAGTTGGTTTAATGCTCTAAGAGTGGTTCAGGTATGCCATTGTCAAACGGCGGTCCTAGAATTGAATCTCAGGTCTCGTACCAATGCGTTTTTTGGAACTTGTACACGGAATATTCGTAATTTTGATGTTTTCCGTTAGCTTTTCGGTGAAAAAACGTCGTCAAGAAACCTATATACATCTGCGAAGAAATTTAAGGGTGTATTTGAGGTCCCTAATCCGCACTGGGCTAGCGTGGGGACTACTACCTGTTCCTTCGCATCCAAGATATGAGGCCTATGCCCAGCCGTGGGATGTATATGTGCCGATTTATTATTCATTCACCTAGGTGCCGAGCTGTGCCATTCGTCTCGGCGCTAAATGAAAGCATCCAAATGGACGGCCTTGTTTATTTTATTTTATAATGATTGTTATGAAAGACTACCTCCTGGCGCCACGTTGCTACCTCTTCCTCATCGTCGTGTTTTGTTTAAAGTTTTTTATTTTAGCGCCATTGAACTCGGCGATTAAGGTCTCTCGCAGACTGGCGCGGCCTGGCCGCGGCGGACAATAGTAAACTTGTCCGCCGCTGTCAAGTTTTCTATTGTCCGCCACCGCAGGCCGCGCCAGTGTGTTGCAGGCCTTAAGGATGCGTTCAACTCTTGAGAAAAAAGTATGAAACGCCCAAATAGGTTATAGCTGAGGACAAAAAAAACAACAACATTCCTTTGACTGTCTGTATTTTATTAATTTTTCTGGTTGATACCTGTATAGAAATGTTTATTTAATCATTATTCACATGTCGGAACGATATTACCCGCTCACGTCACACCACATTTTACAGAAGAGAGCGGTCATATTAATACCACTACTTTATCTGTAGATATTTTGTGTATTGCTAAAAGTGGCACTGGAACATACCTACGTTTCATGTGCTCTGCCTACCCCTTTTGGGAATAAAGGCGTGAATGTATGTTTTATGTGTGTAATGGGGTCCATATTGGCTGCCATAAAATTCGTGATCCTAATTTATTTTGTACTAACGTATTGTAGTCATAATCATCGCTAGTCCTAATTTTCTTCGTCCTAACTTTTTTGTTCCTCAATAATCCTAATCATTGGAAGTCATAATGATCAGTTGTCCTAAAATTTTTTTTCCTAATTTCATTCTTAAGAAATTGCTTGAAGTTATAATTTTGTTAATCATAACATTTTTCTTCATAACGGACATACATCATAATTTTGTTAGTCCTAATATCATAACTAAGAACATACTTTAACTACTAATTTTGTTTTTCCTAAGGAATAAAAGCTTTCACTAAGTAAATTGAAAAAAAAAATCTGTTCTGGCGCTTCGCCGGCCGCTGCCGCGGCACGCTCGCTTCGCTCGCTCGGCTCGCGCGCGTAGGGTCGCAGTACAACTTACACTCCTCCTCGCTTCGCTCGTCGTCGTACCTACACGGACCTGCCTTAGGCTACGTCCGCACAGACAAGCGGCTAGAGTCTGTAGAGTCGATGTAGAGCGAATATGTAGAGTCAATGTAGAGTCGATGTAGAGTCGATATGTAGAGTCGATGTAGAGTCGATGTAGAGTCTATATGTAGAGTCGATGTAGAGTCGATATGTAGATTCGATGTAGAGTCTATATGTAGAGTCGATGTAGAGTCAATGTAGAGTCGATGTGTCAATGTAGAGACGTCTAGCTAGAGTCTTGTGACCTCGTCTTGTACCTAACGATAAAAAACCACACGTTTATTTACTTCGATAACGCCAAGTAACATTTATGATGAGAAATATTATGAAAAACAAATTTAGGATTAAAAAATGTATGACTAGTGTCATTATGAATTGAAATAAAACGGGCAAGTGAGTGTTATGACGAAAAAAATTAGGAAAATAAAAATTAGGACCTGTGAAACTTATGATTACTGTCATTATGACTTCGAATGGTTATGACTTACGATCGTTAGGATCAAGAATTATTAGGACTAACGATTATTATGGCGTAAAATTTTATGACGAACATTTTCGGACTTCCAATAATAGGACTTAAAAAAATAGGTGAAACAAAGCGCCCCCGTGTAATGTTATGTTCTTGGCGGCGAGTTCACCAGCTAGGCTTTACCTACTGTAACTTGTTAACCTCACATCACCCGTCACCGTCAATAAGGTAAGGACCAATTTATTGGCCAGCTTAACTCACTGAATTAAATTTTCTATGAAATTGATCTATACGATTCTATGGTTCATGTGTGTGTCACAACGGAACTTTGTTCACTTCTTCAGTTTGTATGGCTAACTAGCGATTATCCAGGCTAACTACTGGCCAAGTATTTGGTCCTCATCCGCATAGCAACTAAAGCCTCTTGTTCGGACCAGGTTACTACTTTAGTGTGTTTAGTTACTAGTTTAGTGTGAGACATTTGCTGCAAGTACGAGTAGCTTTTGTATGGACTCGCACTAAAACACTAGGCTAGTCCGAACAAGGCTTAAGAGTTTTTTTACATTTGCGTTTGTGTAAAAGTGAAGCAACCAATTTTAGTGTTTACATTTGACAACACTTTTGAAAGTTATGAGCGTATATCATGTGTTTTACAAACCCTTACCAGCATATCTCCATCACTGCCATAATAAATAAACATAAATGTAATTATGATCTATTTAGAAAACGAAGCTGTACTTGAACACTGCTTCAAGCATAATTTATTTAATCTTATGGCATACATTAGTTTTGGCTTTTAAAATTTGTCACTCTCTGAGTAGAGTAGATACGCTAATTCTATGCTAACTATTAAAAAGGAAAAATCTGCGATATTGTAACTTTCATGACAGTTAAAATTAGTAATTAACGTAGTCACTCATCCCAATAATGGATACGCTACTTGACAGCCTTATTCTATGGTGTGGCTATCACACGTAGTGGTTATATTCTCTTTGGTATTCACAGACGTCAAAATAAAAACGAAGAACTTTAAATGTGATACAACGTAACAATACGAGACTTAGATAGGTATTGTCTACAATAACTTTGATGAGAAACTTCAGTATTGGCAATTGGCACTTACTCCAAATCCTTGTTCTGTCACTTTCTTCCCATCCTGTATCACAATGAAAAAACTATCTAAGTACCTATTTCTAAACTGAAACACTGCCTGCACGCGAGGCAATACTCTGTTGCATTCGCCGATACATGTGGTGCGAATTCACTTCCCTTTGTACTAAGCAAAGAGAAAATAAAGCCATTGCCTTTCATTGTTAAGTTTTACCGATACTTGTTTACATTGGACTTAGTATGCTCCAATCACTAACAAAACGTAAACGTCTTTCGAAAAAAAAATGACCTTCAAATCGTTTGTATGTCCAGATGTCCTTCCGTCCAAAGGCTGGCTCTTGAGTTCTACAGCTCACAAAGCCACTGGTACTGGTATATTTATTTAACAATAGTCACAATTCGAGTAAAGTAAGTATTTAATAAACAAGGCCCTTTCATTTGGAAGCGTTTGTGGCTCGTGGCTAAACTATGGGCTTTGTGGTACCGATGAGTCTTAGATAAGATCCGTTCTAGAAATATGATTCTCGCTGTGCCTGTCATGAGTAGTCTTAATTAACAGACACTTGACCGGCCTTTATCATGCAACCGATGCTCCCCTCCATGTCATAATTTTTGACAAGGTCACTGTAGATTTTTAGTGCATTAACTTTATTGTGCATCGGTGTGCAAAGATAATGCGTGAGTGCCATTCCTAAAGGTTGAAACAAATTAATGGACGCGGCTGACGGACGCGGCTCACAGCCGCGAATTATAGGTGTCAAGATAATGAATACCTATACATTGAACTGTGCAAACTAGAGATGCAACGGATATCCGGTTGCTATCCGGTATCCGGCCTATCCGGCCATTTTTTTACTATCCGGCCGAATACCGGATAGTTGCGCACTATCCGGCCGGATACCGAATAGTGATTCTGTTTGGTATTTTACTTCAAAAAATGGTTAGTAATACTAAAAACTCATCTATTCACTAAATAGGCGGGCGCACGTGTACTGCATACGAAATAGTTCCGTACACTGACCTAATAAAACTCGTTTCTTGCCTAGAAAACGGTCCGCGCGAAGTGGCGCGAACCTACAATACGTAACAGGTTGAAACCTGCACGACGCGCCCGCCGCCAAACTAAAATCGTAGGTATCGTTTGGCCGTCCGAATATTCGGCGGCCGGATACCGGATATTCGGCTGGTGATCAGGCCGAATATCCGGTATCCGGTATCCGGCCAAACAACTATCCGTTGCATCTCTAGTGCAAACTATCGGATGTAAGCATTGGACGTAACCCTGAGCGTTCGGACGTCCGACAGAAATATGGCGCGCTGGATCCCGTTCGACTGTACACATATCAGTCGCGTCCGTCAGCCGCGTCCGATAATTTGTTTCAAGCTTTACAGATCTGCGGACAGTATGCCGGTGATAACGATTAAGACTAGGTGTAATTTACCATCACGATGCCCAATATATTTGCTGTCATCTGAAATCATAAATAATCTTAATCTAACAGATTATCGTGTCCGTACTAAATCACGAAAAACTTTATCACGAAAACTTTTTCACGAACGACTTTATCACGAAAAACTTTATCACGAATAAACTTTATCACGAAAAGACTATATCACGAAAACTTTATCACGAAAACTTTTTCACGAACGACTTTATCACGAAAAACTTTACCACGAATAGACTTTATCACGCAAGACTTTTTCACGAAAACTTTACCACGAAAGACTTTATCACGAAAACTTTTTCACGAACGACTTTATCACGAAAAGACTGTATCACGAAAAATCTTAATCACGAAAAGACTATATCACGAATAGACTTTATCACGAAAAATCTTAATCACTAAAACATTACCACGAATAGACTTTATCACGAAAAAAAAATTGCTGACTATTCTGAAGGGGAGTCAAGTTTGACTTTATAAAACCGACTTCAAAAAGGTAAGGTTAAAATTAGGTTCGAGTGTTTTTGTCCACTTCAATTGTGTTCAATATCGATATCTGAGGACTCGAGAAGTCTTTTAATATGAATCATTGGGAAAATAAAAAAGGTCGCCATTATGAAATTCTTTAAATACGGTCGAATTTCATTCAAAATTGAATTTCTTTAAATAAGGTCCGATTTCGTTCCAAATCGATATCTGAGAGCCCGAGGGATCTCCCAATATGAATCCGAGATTGGATTGTAAAAAAGTTGCCGCCATCTTTAAATGAGGTCCAATTTCGTTCAAAATCGATATCTGAAAGTCCGAGGGGTCTACTAATATGAATCCAAAAAAGTTGTTAAAATGACATTATCGTCTAAAATGAGTGGTTTAAAAAACGACATGCTAGAATAAAATGAAACTTTGTATACGCAATTTGATCCGCCGTTCTAGTTCGAAAACTAGGTTCGCTTGCTAGATATTTAAATATCGGTTTATACCCTGCCTGTAACCTCCTATAGTTTATACATAGGTGTTTACAACACGCAGTGCCGGGAACCCGCCTAGCGGGTGCCTACGCCGCAGGCACTTTCTGCCACATACGAACGTAGCGCTAATGTGGGAAACCACAGGATCGGCTACGAGCGTAGCGCGTAGCGATTCTTGGCATAAATGTGTTAACCCATAACATTCCGGGCCCATGACGACACATATGCGTCAGCCCGCCGTAGTCGCTTTCCGCGACATACGAGGAAAACCATGGGTCGGCTACGAGCGTAGCGCTTAGCGATTCTTGCATACTAGAGAAACCACGGGATCGGCTACGAGCGTAGCGCGTAGCGATTCTTGGCATAAATGTGTTAACCCATAACATTCCGGGCCCATGACGACACATATGCGTCAGCCCGCCGTAGTCGCTTTCCGCGACATACGAGGAAAACCACGGGTCGGCTACGAGCGTAGCGCTTAGCGATTCTGGGTAATGAATGTGTTAAAAGATTTCATACGAAAAATTATGAAAATTAAATTACCCCAGCTAAGTTAAATATAGTGCTCATCAATGATAATTTTTTTACAGCCATATTGTGAGGTGATTTTTCAGTGGTGCCGGGGTTGTCCTGAAACAGATGAATCTACATGTGACCACGGATTAATACATCAAGAGGATTATCATTAGATAAATAAATATTACGGGACAATCTGACACATACCTATCGGACTAGGTCCATACTAAGCTCAATAAAGCTTCTAATTATATTCTTTTTCGTATTCTGTTAAGGGTCTAGACGACGATATATATTGAATAGATGTAAAAACTTAAATTCATTCACCACTCACTTGATTTCGAATTTTAAAAATGCTAAATTGCTTTCAATTTTTCTTTATCAAAGAAGCCCGTACTTCGCTTGGCAACCACAGTTGCCACCATCAGTTTAGGGGTGCGCAAAATTGGCAACTGTGGTTGCCACAAGCAAGTGAGTGGTTAAATAACATCCAAGACTCCAAGACAAATATGAAATTCATGGTCATAACACAAGCCACAAGGTAACGTAGGCAAGGTCACTACCCGGCCCACTATAGGGTACGATTGTTACTGTTGTCGATCATAATCATCGACATAAGTAATTAGTACAATATTTCCCTTTGATATCCTTAATAAACGAAGAAAGTACTTGAGGAGATGAATTTGACGGCTAAAATTTTAAAGTTATACTTATAGTGTCTTTACTAAAATCATGTTGGCCCTCTGAGATGGAAGGTCAGCCTACTGAAATTCTTAGAACTATATAGTACGAGTACCTTGTACGGAGCACGAAGACGGATATGAACGGTTGAACGCTAATATGTGAAGTGTGTGGTAGGTTGTGAATAACTTTGGTGTAGGAGGAATACGGCCGAGTCTTCGGATATGCCGCTTGGCGTCCAGGTCTCCTAGACGCCACTGCTCACAATGGTCTACTTTTCGGTGAACAGTAGAGTCAAGAAGAGTTGCGCACTTTCCTCCCAGCGATCACTAAGCATACTGCAGGCTGTCAGGTGGCAATTGAGTACGCCTTTTATGTCGCAGGTACCTATTGCCGGTGTCTCCGTTTTCCACGAGAGAGTTCCGAGTTCTGAGCACACTGCTTGCCACATTAGAGCGTTCCGTAATCCAAATATAATAACATTGATAACTGACGGAGGCACTGATACTGGAGACGGCGAGGAGGACTACTATTTACGTATAGAGACTCACCACGGAACCGGTGCGACCGCCATGCGTCTGAACGCCGAAGACAAGCAGACATACCAGGAACAAGCCAACCGTAGCCTGATCGCACATTGTCATAGAACAATGATGCACATAAACTGAATATTGACTTTAATAATCATTCGATTTCTACGTGAAGAAAATCGGAGATAGCTCGAATGTAATTAGATTTTAATCAAATTTTCCATTTAAGAGTTTTGGCATGGCAACGTACAAATAGGATATGTTACGCTATGTGACCGTGACTTGATATTGTCAGGATATGCGTCAATGATACTCGAGAGCTAATTCAAGACTGTTTATTCAGTAATCATTCATATGAGGGTGGATGTGCATTTTACCAACTACCGACAGATATGACAATATTGTGCCGATTCAGTGGATCTTTACAAATTAACATTCAGATGTTATATTGTATGTGTAAGGTTATGTAGGTACACAACATAGTATTAAACACAGACCCTGAACAGGGTCAGCAGACGAGCATTGCCAAACTGCGAAAGATGGTGTAGATAATATGCACGACCAGACGCTCACTAACCGGTCGAGAAATGAAAAATTTCGTCACTTTGCCACTTTATTGTTGGTCCAAAAGTGACGAACCTTTCCATTCCACGACAATGAACCCTCGGAACAGTAGACGAACACGCTTCTCGATTTGAGGTCAACTATTCTATTTATTTGTCTGAGTTAGGCTCACATTTACAAATACTTTACAGACTAACCAATAGGACTGTTATTTGGAACGCATCACCTCACCCGGCACGCCTAACAAAACTAAACCTTCAGAGGTTTACGCTTAGGTACTACGAATCGCTGCGTCGAGATATATTATGTTTGTGGGTGTACGGTGAGGTGAGGTTAAAGCAAGTTACAAAATAGCGGGGTTGATATTGTTGGTCTGAAACGTAAGCTCTTTTTAAGGGTCCCGTACCCGAAGGTAGCCATCGGGACTCGGTGTTATTAAGGCGCCGTAGGTTCATGGTCTTCTCTCCCTCTCACTGAGCTTAAGCGTGAGCGAGATGGAAGTGCGTGCTCGGTAGCGCGGAAATCATGTTTTTTAATTTTATTTTTTTCGGTAATAATAAATAAAAAAGTAAACACTGATTTCTCTCAAACATGATATTGCCGATTTTTAGAAGCCATTTTAATATTTTTAGCTTTTGTCCATAAATTGTAAGAAATATTTTAAGTGTATTTTAGACCTATGTTCGTGATTTATTTCTATAGAGCGATAATTGCTTAATCATGTTTCTAAACACTGATTTCCCTGCAGAAAAGCCTCAAGATTACTATTCGTATTTTTAAAAAACCATATTATTATAAACAGACGCATTATATTGTTTCAAAAACTCTGTTCGCTTAACTTCGCTGAACCTACGGGGCCTTAATGTCTGCAGCACACGTCAGGTATCCTGGGCTAATCTGGGCAGCTTAGCGCATTAGGCTCCGGCCTGGACGCCAGCGGGCAGCGGGGCGACGACCGGCAATTCATACATTCGATCAAGTTTAATTCGAGGTTACACGCACTCTAGGTCCACGTCAAATATTATGGAGTTGCATGAGCGTTTATGTGTATTGTATCGCTCCGCTGTACGCGCGCCCGTCATTAACATGGCAGAATCGTGCCTTTTTTCGTGGTGCGTGCTTTTACGCCGCCGTCTTAGCTGGTGAACCAAGACGGGTAGTCCGGTCGCCCGGGAACCGGGAGCTCGGACTGTCGACTAAAACTCCACTCGTGCTCTATGCGCTGCTGTATGACTTTTAAGGGAAACAAAATAAAATAAAATTTATTTTCTGTACTTCATTTTATTTTATTCCTAACAATACTATCTTCAAAAAAGGACCTGGTAAAAGTACCTGTTTAAAAGAAAACATAATTATTATAATAACTTACATGGTATAATTACAAACAAGTACTACTGGTAACTACGTAAGTAACTTGAGTTTACTGTTAGACTAAAAAGATCAATACATATGTATACTACATATAACATAATGGCATTGGTGGTACTCCGGTTTAAGTCAAGAAAATATGTTTAGTATGTTTCCAGTAAGAACCCCGAGATAATAATGCAATTAAAATACCTACAAGTATGTAGCAGTGTGTATGTATAGTAGGTATAATTTAATACTGTCATGGGAGCACTGTGGAATGTCATCAGGCTCGTTTTTGGAGCGGCCAAACTAATAGAAAACGAATACAAATACAAAATCATTTATTAGCCAAAAAGTAACACATAATGATGAATTATTTATCAGACTCCAAACAAGGCTCTCCAAACTACCCATTCCTTACTACAGATTCAGACCGCAGTCGCAATAACACCACTAAGGGCGGGTTGCACCGACCTACGATTACAGACCGATCAACGTTAAATATGGCGCTGACAGCTGTCAGTCCATAGAAACTTGTCAAACGTTCCATACATTCAGATTTTAACGAACACCGCTTACGATTACAGACGGTTTGGTGCAACTCACCCTAAGTATTTGAGGACTGTACGTATATAAGACATTGAGTTTCTGGTGGCGAGAAAGGTCACCGGAACTCCTAAGGATGCACTGCTGCTGATAGCTCTCAACACTACGAAACATCTAATCCGCAAAGGGTCGACACTGCTCTTGTGACTTGTCTCGAGTCGTTGGAGATGTTTGCTTACCATAAGACAGGCCGTATGCCTATTTGCCTCCGTCGTGTAAAGAAAAACGTATTTAATTTACATTTTTTATGTAGTACAAACTCTTACCTGTATGTTTCTTTATCCATCACTATTAAAAAGGTATATGTTAAAGTAAATACAATATAAAGTGTGGAAAAATAAGTCTGGCCCAGGAGGGAAACTACCTTAAATCCTTAAGAGTCCGCAGTAAGCTCGATTCTCCATACAAACGTAGTTACGCTCTCATTTTAAAACTACGTGTTGGATTGTAACGAAACGTTGCATGTTCAATGAAAGGAGGTATATCTATGTCTGAAATTAGTTAACGTAGCTTCAGATACCATAATAAAAAAGATACAGCGAATTTAAATTTTTCATACAAAACTAGTTTTTGCTGTATTTACTTTGTTTTATAAATTGGAACCATATAAACTAATTACAGACATAGATATACCTCATTTCATTGTATATGCAAAGTTTCGTCACAATCCAACACGTAGTTTTAAAATGAGAGCGTAACTACGTTTGTATGGGAAGGTGAAATTCGGCCGAGCTTACTGCGGCCTCTTAAGTTGGCTCATTTGACTTGAAGGGGACATTCCTTTACTTATAAAAAGAAACAAAACTGCATTCAAAGATTTTCGAAAACTCGCTTGCCTCGCCCGGGACTCAAAACAACTAAAATTTATAAAACAAACACTCGCTTTTTTATTACACTAATCGATAGGAATAGTCTAGGTTCAGAATAAATTCATAGATATTCCATTGATTTATTCGTCCAATCTGTGTTAGGTACGATTAGAATTATTTTGTTGAAGAAGAGGGTTATGTGATAGGTACATACTCCAAACCAATCGTCATTAAACTTCTTTCCACCCTGAAAATCATTAAAATAGTGAAAACAGAAACATTTTGGTACACTTACGTGAAGTAAGTACAGAAGTCCAAAACAATCACAAATTTATTATGGCTGACTGTAGGGAACATTTTAGGTGGAATTAATGAACTAAATATTATCGGTTTTCGACATTCTGAGAAGGGCTCTCGTCAGTGCTGGCGTTCCCGCCGCTCTAGAGCCCCAAATAGAGCGGAACGATGGCAAGCGCCCTGATGGGGTTTCGTTGATTCCCTCGAAGATGGCCCGTATGTTGGTGTGGGATGTCACTTGCGCCGACACACTAGCGGCGTCCTACCTCCCATCGACCAGCAGCCATCCACGACCAGCACTCGGCGCTCAATACGAATTCATCGCGTTCGGCGGGCATCGGGACACTTGATTCGTGGGGCGGGGGCACGCAGATGCTCCACAAGGAGCTTGGCAAATGGCTGAGGGAGTCAACGGGCGACCCTCGCGCGGGCAGCTTTCTGGCACAGAGAATTGTAATCGCAATCCAACGCTGGAACGCTGCTTGCGTGAGGGCCACCCTCCTACCAACTCACTAAATTTTGATAGGTATATATTTTTAATTTTTAGCTTTAGTTATTTTAATTGCTGTTTAGTTTATATTCAAGTTTTGTCTTTTCATAAGTAGTTTAGTTTGAATATTGTATTGTTTATTATGTTATTGGAATTCATGTATTCTTTTGACAGATATTCGTGTTAAAAAGTATTTATAATAATATGTAAGATATAGTAGAAGATCAAACGAGCTTCGCAAGCGAAGTTCGATCGATATTATATGAGTATGCTTCATTCGAAGATATAACACACATGTAGTCCTTTAATCTACCAGGCAACATTTCGCAAGTTTAAAGTACGCAGTAAAAACCATAGCTCAAACAGTTTTATCCCCACCTTTACCCCCACCCTACTTAGGGACCTCGGCTTGCCACCATTTCTCATTCTTTTTAGAGACAAAACTTTCCTAGGCTATACCCCTAGGAAAGTTTTGTCTCGCGGGCGGGCGGGAAGTTATATCTTCGAATGAAGCTTACTCATATAATATCGATCGAACTTCGCTTGCGAAGCTCGTTTGATCTTCTATTATATTTCGAAGCTTCATTCTTCAGATATAACACACATGTAGATGTTTAGAGTTGAAAGTTTTGCTGCCCTTTGTAATTGTAAAACATCATAATCATGAAATGCAATAATTATGTTTTGACAACAATCTTAGATACTCCCAATTATTAATCAAAGAGTACAATTGTAACTTCACATAATTCTACCTATACAAAAGGCAGATTGATCTGGCACAATGACCTTCGTCGATTAATTGACGATGGTAGAAACGAGCCAAAGTTTTCGATGTTCTCGACCAGCCTGCTGCCTTCCGGATAGCATCTAAAGAAATGCCTGACCGGTGTGCAGCTGACGTGGCGGCGTGGCGCGTGCTGTGAGCGCTGAACGCCGCCATGTCTTTACCGCTTTCGCCAAGCACTCGCGTAATGAATGCACCCCGGCTAATAGATTGAGCAGATGCATTTTTATGGGGACTTTTGAAAGTCAACAAAATATGTTGTGAGCTTTTTCAGTCCTAAAACATCATTATAACAGTCACCGGGCAAATATTTCTATTAGGTATCTTCAAAATATGGAAGGCACAAAATCGGTTGTAGACGACCTACACCTGAAGTCTTAACTATATCATCAAAAATTACTTTAATACAATTTGGGCATGACTTAATATTATTCCACTTAATAAGTGACAGTGTTTGTACCCTGTGGGCAGGACATATTGCTAACAAAATCGCCAGATTCTTTGTTAGTTTTTCCAATGAAATTTCTCTATTAGGGTACCATGTTGTTATATGATTTAATACCACTTGAGGATCCCAGGTATGGCTATATTTAGGAGTTACGGACTTTAATTTGTAAACACCTTTCGGTAATCCTTTACTTTGGTCATCTGAGCTTATACTACTCCCCCGTAGGAGCGAGGGTGCTGACCTATGATTATTTAATGAGCCATACGACGATCCTTTATTAAATTCGTGCGTTAGAAATAAAATAACAGCAGAAATGAAGCCCTTATAGAAATTGAATATCTATATTATCTATGCTAAATTTCCAGCACAACTTGTATTTAACACACGTTGTACTGTTGTAAAGTGTTGTTTGAAATTGACGCTAACATGAGATTAGATACTTTTACTAATCTCAACAAAAGCGGAAACCACGGTTGGGATGGCCATTAGGGAAATACTACTATTCCTGTGGCGTTGTCATTTATAATCTTATGTAAACACTTTAGTACGAGTGCGAGTGGTGGAAACGCTTAAAAATATTTATTATAAATACCAGCTAATAGTGAATGCGACGACGGTAAGAGCGTCCGAGTCTGGCTTCCACGAAATATATATTTCACATTTGGCAGAGGTACGAGAAGCAAAGAGGTCAATTTCGGGCACACCAAAGTGTTTACTTATTCTTTCAAAGGCTGCAATACTTAAATTTCCGTTCATTAAATATCAGGATTTAGCCTTCTGGATTCTCTGTCTGCTTCTACATTATTCTTAGTGTTAATGTACGAATCGAATAACCATATGTCTCGTTCTTCACCCACTGCCAAATAGATCTAGGTAAGCTATTTAAGTGGGGAAACTGGATGTCTCCCATTCGATTAATATAGCTTATCGCGGTAGTGTTGTCGATGCGGAACAACAGAGCACAGTTTGATTTATTTCGCGCAAAACATTTTAATCCTAAGAGCGAGCAAGCTCTAAGTAATTAATATGGAATGCTAATTCTTGCTCTTCCCATGCTCCGTTTGCACACACTCCGTCACAGACTGTACCTCATCCTGATCGGGACGGATCTATAGATATTTCTGCATCGAATTTCGTGATTCCAAAATGACAAGACGTTACAAATAATATTATTAGTCCACCAAAATAAGTCAGGTAAAATTTCGCGAGGAAGTTTTACTTTTGATCATAGACATCGTATTCCTGAATAGCTCGGAATTTATATCTTTCTAACAACTTCGTGTACAACCAGCTGTATCTAGCTGTCGGGCATGCAGTGGTAAGAACTCTTAAAAAGTGCGCATACCCTGCATAAGAAGGGATATAGACATGATAATTGAATTGTAAACAAAACCTAAGAATTTACAGCATTGTTGGTAATTTTGGGATTGTATCGAGCTTTTGGTATAGTTTACCACAAATCGTAGGCACTCGAGAAACCGGAGTCTCCCTCCCATTATGTTTACATTCGTTAAGGTCCCTTCCAATACACAAAATGCCACCCCGGTATATAATAGAAGTTAGGCCTTGTTTTTAGGTAAGTTACGACTTCTTTCATAATTTTGGTGAAGGTTCTAGGCGCCACGGAAAGTCCATAGACTAATAGGGAACAAAACTCGTAAGTAACATTGTTATGCTCGAATCTTGTCAATGGTAGCCATAAACCCGTTTTTAGGGATTAATTTAGAAGCAGTTCTAGTCTTCCATTTTAAAATGGGACTTAGTTACAAATTTATTGAGCCCTTTCAGATTCAGTATGAATCCATAGCCACCATTCGATTTAGGAGTCAGAAAATCTTTGATAGAAACTGATCATTAGTCTGTTGGCATCCAGTGATGCTTTCACTGAATGCCTAGGTTAATTAAGTTCTGTACAGCTAAGCTCGTTTCATCATGCTCTTGGCATGTGAAAGTATTTACAGGTTTGACAGATTGCGTAACATGTCCTAAAAAGGAATTGGAAAGCCATTCTGTATACAGTCTAATAAATAAAGTACGATTATTCGTTACATTAAGCCAACACTTATAAAAAGCTTTAAGGCGACCGGCATGTACCTGCGTTACTGCCGCGGCGTCGCAAGTGGCTTGTTGTAGGCTGCTCGCGGCCGTATGATGGTCGACGCTGTCGGCCTACTTTTCAGTAGATTTGGAAGCTTTAATTTTCTCTGAGAGTTTGCTTCCAAAGAGAGTATCATCTCTCTCAACGTATTGTATGACTTAAGGAATACTTCGTCTAGTCCAGGAATGACTAGTTTTATCTAAAATCCGACTTCAATTAGATAGGATTTTTATCGTTAGTACCTATACCGACTCCCAATTGCTGTTGAGATGATTCGATTTTCTTGTCACGGCCTCTTTGGATGTCTGTAACTGCCGCCGAAATTACGGCGTTTAAGGACGGCGCCCATAATAATTTGCAATTTACAGGTACTCTTATAAGAGTTTATCTTTACTCTTTTTATCAATACCTTTGTGTAATATAGGTAGCCACCTTTGCGCTAAATTGGGATGAATTTTCTCCCCATATTTTGGGACATCATCAGTGGCGTCCCCTAGAGCGGTTAGTAACTCGGCATTTATTACAGGGGTCGTTTTGTCATCACAGGCCTCCACGGGAGGTGCATTTTCTTCATTTGAACGTGGGAGTGAAGTTTCCACTGCCTCATACACTTGTTCGTGGTTTATAAATTAAAATATAATATTTTGATTTTTCTAATTGAGGGTAGATATGAAATGCATTGTAAAACCACTCGTCAGGAATTTTAATGCATATATGTATCTAGTGCCCCGCATCGCGAACACGGGATATACTAATCTCGATTAATGGTTGTAGAAATTGCTATCGTGTTGACTCACGGTCAACCGCCAAGCACGAGATACCTTCGTGACGACTCTCGGTCGCCTCCCAGGTTTAGTTACAAGACGTGGGCTCACGGCCCGCGCGGTATTAAATGCATTTATTAGCGATTAATATTGTTAGAAATTGCTATCGTGTTGACTCACGGTCAACCTTCAAGCATGAGATACTTTCGTCACGACTCTCGGTCGCCCCCCAGGTTTAGTTACAAGGCATGGGCTTGCGATTAATATTGTTAGAAATTGCTATCGTGTTGACTCACGGTCAACCCCCAAGCATGAGATACCTTCGTGACGACTCTCGGTCGCCCCCCAGGTTTAGAATTACCAGGCGTGGGCTCACGGCCCGCGCGGTATGAAATGCATTTCTTAGCGATTAATATTGTTAGAAATTGCTATCGTGTTGACTCACGGACAACCCCCAAGCATGAGATACCTTCGTGACGACTCTCAGTCGCCCCCCAGGTTTAGAATTACCAGGCGTGGGCTCACGGCCCGCGCGGTATGAAATGCATTTCTTAGCGATTAATATTGTTAGAAATTGCTATCGTGTTGACTCACGGACAACCCCCAAGCATGAGATACTTTCGTGACGACTCTCGGTCGCCCCCCAGGTTTAGAATTACCAGGCGTGGGCTCACGGCCCGTGCGGTATTAAATGCATTTATTAGAGGCACCACAATGTAGAACTATTTATTTAAACTAATTGCACTTACCTGATTTATCTTCGGAACCTGATGAATCAGATAGCACCGCACTGTCATAACTCGTTTATAGTTTTTTGTTGCAATTTCCGTATATTAGCAGAATAATACTCTATTTTTTCCTGTGCACTGCGTTTAGGCATGATTAAATATTTTGAATTATTTTTTAATAGAATTAGTTCGTGCGTTCGTTGCCTCGCAAGAATAAAGAATGAGAAATGGTGGCAAGCCGAGGTCCCTAAGTAGGGTAGGGGTAAAGGTGGGGATAAAACTGTTTGAGCTATGGTTTTTACTGCGTACTTTAAACTTGCGAAATGTTGCCTGGTAGATTAAAGGACTACATGTGTGTTATATCTGAAGAATGAAGCTTCGAAATATAATAAGTAAATATTGTGTCCCCTAGTTTTGCTTGCGTTCAATGTAATACCCGGGCGGAGCCACGCGGGCAGCTAGTCAATAAAAACTTTTTTTTGTAGGTACGTATTCTTTTGACCGAACCAAAACTGCAATTTCTATCATCATTATATTTATATCATAATATATATATATATAAAACTTACCATCACGATGCCTATTATATTTTTTACGATCTGGAACGACAAAAAATTAAATTTGTTTTATTAATAGGTAAGTATATATAGAAATAGAGATTAGATAATTCTGCTGATAGTGCTGATTCAATGCCGGTATTTTCGGTGCAGGTATTTCTTATCTTAAAGGGACCTAAATTTACTTCTTAACACTTTCGGTGCCAAGAACCCGCCTAGCGGCCCTACGCCGTAGTCGCTTTCCGCTACATACGAGGAAAACCACGGGATCGGCTATGAGCGTAGCGGTCGACTGTCCATACAAACTTAGTTTGGTTCTCATTTTATAACGACATGCTAGATAAATATGAACCTTTGTATTCATAATGGGATCCGCCGTATCTAGATGAACAACTAGTTTTCGTTGCCAGAAAAAAAAGAGCGAGTAGAACGTCTTTCATACAAAGTCTGTGTTCGCTTTTTATTCCATTACATTTCTTTTTTAATTTATAGCATCAGAAATTCGTTTTGGAACAATATGGCAGATACTAATGTGTATAAAGTGTTTCATGGTTGTTCCAGTATGCTGATTTAAAATGAGAAACAAACTACGTTTGCATATGGACGGTCACCCTGATTGTACCGTGTTGGGAACCCCCTTGAGGCCTTTACTAATTTTGTAATATACGAGTAGGTGCCTCGACAGAGCCGCAGATATACTTGACAAGAGACTGCAGTCATTCAATCTACGAGTAACTAGAGCTGCAGCGACTTTGTCGGTTGTTATTATAAATTGCAATAGTTCATTTACCGAAGCCATGTTAAAAATACCGCCCATTGATAATTTCTTCACGGCTCCGGGTCGAGGTCTGTGGTCATCGTTCTGTAACAAGAATATTATTTGTAATAATACTAATAATAATAACCTATCACATGTCTCTACGAGCAAAAGCAACCTACTTGCACAAAAATGTAATAACTTCCTATGTTGAACAAACAACTCTGTGAATCTTTCTCATCTAGGAGGTCCATTCGATGTGTAATTGAAACATTTTTTGAAATCGGCAGTACAAATTCGCACAGCTACAAACTTTACTTTTAGTACTGCAGTAGAATAGCGGACATAAAATGTAATAAATGTAATTTTCATTTTTGACTTTCCCAGCCTTCTATGTCAAATAAAAAAAAAAAAATTTTTAACTATACTACGTAATCGTATTTGAAGTTAATTTCTGGGCGAACTAGTAAAACTGTTCGCTTTGGCTGTTGTCGTTAGCTACTCATCCCCCAGACGTGTATCATTATCACGCAAATTGTGATTCAGTATTGTTGCGTTGCGAACGCAACCCATTTTATGAGGGCGCTTTTGTTCACCAATTTTTTTAAGTCCTATTATTGGAAGGATTTTTTTAATTTACTTAGCGAAAGGGTTTATTCATTAGGAAAAACAAAATTGGGAGTTGAAGTATGTTATTCTTAGTTATGATACTAGGACTAAAAAAATTAAGATGTATGTCCATTATGAAGAAAATTGTTATGATTGTTAACGCGCGCCATGAACGCGCTGATGTCACCGGCCCCCACCACCGCGCGGCTCCCCGCGCCCCGCCGTCCGCCGTTTCCCAAGGCGGGAGGCCCGGGCCGGCCGCCATTCCTCTCTAGCGCGTCTGGCCGGCTCACGCGACCCATTAGTTATTATATATTTTGATTGTAATTTAATCGCTCAAGTGAATAAACCCAGTTAATATCTAAATTTGGTGTCGCCTACGTTATTGCACTATTAAGTAAGGAACCCCGAATCTTCGTCAACAATTTCGAGCCGGATTCGACGTTAAGGAGCTACGCCGTCTCGACGAGATCGTAAATTTATCAAAAGTGCAATTCGCGCCCGGCCAGCGGCAGCCATTGCGCTGCAGATAGTTACAACGGAGCAAAGTTTAACCGCTAGAGAGGAATCACCGCTACTTTAAATCAAACAAACTATACAACAAGCATTGTCGGCGTCACAGCATAGCGGTATCATCCCAGATTGAAGAAACGAAGAAACTTCAAGAAGCAGAAAAGCAGTCCAAGGCGATATAGTTCGAGAAACCAGGAAAAGGGGTTTGCAGTGTATCATTCGTGAGCTCGTTCCAATAATTAGTTTCAATTCTATTTCCCACTTATAGTTCTATAAATAACTCGATTAATTTCATAAATCTTTGCAATAAATAATCAATTTATAGTGAAAATTTAATACATTCGATTTCTCGTTTCACGTCACCAGAGTGGTAATCCGTTTACATCTTCACCAAATTTCAATATTTTTTTGATATTTCTTTTTAATTAGCAAGTTTAATTATCACAGATACCATTTCCATCAGTATTTTTTGGCAAATAATTATATTTTGTTTTTTTTTTCACCTTTTCAAAAATAAAGTCCACGTTTATTTCTCAAAGGCCTAATTTACTGTATTGTGCCTATTTAACGTACCAGCAAGGTGCATACCATTGTTCGATTCTAATATTTATTTCGAATATTTCAGAAAACTGCACGTGTTGCGAACGTGTCCAGGCCGTGTCGGAGCCGCGCACGCGTTTCCGCTACCTGTTTGCGCCTGCTTGCTTGCCTTCCTCTGCCACGCCAAAGCCTTTCGCACACTGCACGCATTAAAAATTTACGTATCGTTCCATTAGCTTGGTCAATTTCATACATTCAGTCTAAACGTGTTCATCATAAAATTCTCATTACAGCTGGAGGTTGAAATCTATATTCTGTTTATCCGTACGACGATTCATTTAAATTCCAGTTGCATTCAATAACGCATAAAATTAGCATCATGGATTTAAAATCACTTAAAAAAACACGTGCCTCTTTCAAATCAAAAATCACGATATTTAAATCATATCTAGACCCGCTTTTGCTAAACAATACTTTAAATACGTTGCAAGCTCATGAATTAAATACAAGATTAAGTAAAATACAAGATATGTACAGCGATTTTGATTCAATTCAAACTGACATAGAAAATTTAACGGAAATTCCAGGTGACGAGCACGTGGAACGGGAAGGCTTCGAAACAAGTTACTTCGGCGCCGTGGCTGCTGCGCAGGAGCTGCTCAGCAGGCACGCCGCGGCTGGTGCTGCCTCTGCGGCGCCGCATGACAGTTCGGTAACGGGTTCTAATAACGTTGCTGCACTCACAGGTGGGCCAAACATTAAGCTTCCTACCATCAATTTACCTACCTTTTCTGGGCGCTATCAGGACTGGTTAGAATATCACGATACCTATAAATCTCTCATACATGACAATGCATCAATTCCAACAATTCACAATTTTCATTATCTACGAAATTCACTAAAAGACAGTGCTTCTCTCATTATAAAATCACTTGAATTTTCGTCAGATACCTATAACATCGCGTGGGACTTGTTGTGTGAACGTTACAGCAATAAAAGAATTTTAGTGAATAATCACTTAAATGCGTTGTTCAACATAAACCCAGTGATTCAGGAGACTTCAAGTGCCTTACGAAACACTGTTGATTCTGTCAATAAGAATTTAAGGGCCTTGAGGACTCTTGATTTACCTACAGAACACTGGGACATACTAATAATCCACATGGTGACCAGCAAACTCGACTCTGCCACACTCCGCGATTGGGAGACTGAGCGGAACGATATTAAATCCATACCCACACTAGCAGAATTCACTCACTTCTTGAAAAATCGTGCGGATTTGCTGGAAACCATGGAGGACGCACAAACATTAAACAAACCACGTAGACACAGCGACATAACTCACAATCGTCCCAAGGCGTTTATTGCACACCATGTTCAAAATCAATCACAAAACAAATATAAATGTCCTGTTTGCAAAAATAACCACTCAATTTATCAATGTACCAAATTTAAATCAATGCCAGTAGAACATAGAGTAGAAAAGGTTAAACAATTGAATCTTTGCACTAACTGTTTGCGATCAGGACATGACGAGCAACGTTGCAGGCTGAGCTCATGCCGGCTTTGCACACAAAGACACAATAGCATGCTACACACAACCAGTCAGGTAAAACTAGATTCTAAACCTTCAACATCCAAACTTTCAAGTGAATGTGTAGTTTTACCAGCCGTCAAGGAGCAGACACAGATGCAATCACAAAATAACAGCGTCACTTTGTCCTCCACACACAGTAGCCATGCTCATGTACTTCTATCCACAGCTGTCATTAATGTCAACGATTGTGACGGCTACACACACAAAGTCAGAGTACTTCTGGACAATGGAAGTACTTCTAGCTTCATAACTGAAAATCTTCAAACAAAACTAAAGTTGCCTACATATTCAACAAACATATCCGTTCAAGGGCTAAATAGGCAAACTTCAAAAATCACAGAAAGGTGTGATGTAACTATATCATCACTTGCAAACAATAATTACACAGCAGACGTCAATTGTTTCGTTGTGCCACAAATCACCCAGTTGATTCCTACTACTAAACTAAATTGTGACTCATTCACTATTCCCCCTCACATCCACCTTGCGGACCCAGCCTTTTGCGAGCCATCCGAGGTGCAGATGCTGCTGGGTGCAGACCTCTTTTGGGAGGTGCTTACAAACAACAAAATAACCTTGGGCCCTAAAAAACCCACACTTGTGGAAACATCTCTCGGGTGGCTCGTACAAGGTTCCATACAACAACCACATTCAAAACAAACGCGATCTTATACAGTCCATTGCAACTTAATAAACAATATTGAGCTCGATGCGAAATTAGACAAGTTTTTTGAACTAGAATCAGTTCCGCCCACTCAACAAATCCACACTAAAGGTGAGAGTGAGTGCGAACGCATATTCACACAAACCACAACTCGCCACCCAGATGGCAAGTTTGTGGTCACAATACCACTAAAAGAATCCCCTGACTGTTTAGGCGATTCTAAAACACAAGCATTACTAAGATTTCAATCACTGGAACGCAAATTTAAACGCAACCCAGAATACAAAAAAGCATATGTCAAATTTATGGAAGAATATCTGCGTTTAGGTCATATGTCTGAAAACACAAACATACATACGAACGAGATTTCAAACCTGCTTCCTCATTTTGCAATTTGGCGCGAAAATAGTCTTACATCACGCATACGCACGGTATTTGACTCCTCAGCCGTCACTAGCTCCGGCAAGTCATTTAACGACATTCAATATATTGGGCCAACTGTACAAGACGACTTACTCAGCATATTGATCAGATTCCGACAGCACAAATTTGTAGTGACTTCAGACGTACAAAAAATGTATAGACAAATATACGTCACTGAAAAACAAAGAAGTCTGCAGCAAATTCTTTGGCGCTCAGACTCCTCACAGCCAATTAAACAATACAAATTGAATACCGTATCATACGGAACCTCCAGTGCTCCATTCCTAGCCACGCGATGCCTGGTACAGTTGGGCCAAGAATGTACGAACAAAGATGTAAGTGAAACAATCTTGCACGATTTCTACGTCGATGACTTTATCTCGGGTCACGATGACAAAACGACATTGCTAGAGACTTGCAGAGGTGTCATTCAGACACTAGAAGGTGCACACTTTCATCTACGTAAGTGGCGTTCAAACACACCGTCTATACTAGACAATTTAGTTGCAGACAACAGCAGCGAGGAATTGTTCAAGTTAACAAAAGAAGAGCATTCAAAAACATTAGGCTTACTTTGGTCATGCAAATCGGATCAGCTGCTGTTCTCTGTCACTGACAACATTGAAACTAAGCCCATAAATAAACGCACTATTTTATCTATGATTGCCACCATTTTTGATCCATTGGGACTCATTAACCCTTGCTTGTTACAAGCTAAGCTAATTTTACAAATTCTATGGGCTAGAAACATATCATGGGAAGGAGATGTACCTGCCGACATACAGTTACAGTGGAACAACTTTGCAAAACAAATCCCTGAAATCATGCAAATTAAAATTCCACGAAGAATACTCTGTGATTTCTACATCAGAGTAGAATTGCACTCCTTCAGTGATGCGAGTATAAAAGCATATTCATCATGTATATACATACGCTCATTATCCAACAGTGGAAAGGTCAATGTGCATTTAATACTTGCCAAAAGCAAAGTTGCCCCACTGAAACAAAAATTAACCACTCCACGACTAGAATTGCTCGGTACACTCTTATCAACACAGCTTGCTCAGAAAGTAACGAAATCACTGCGTTTGAATATTGATGCCCAGTTCTTTTGGTGTGATTCAACTATTGTGCTATGTTGGATAAAAACATGTAAAGAACAATTAAAACAATTTGTTCACAACAGAATAGTTGAAATCACTAACAATTCTAATCCCACAGCTTGGCATTATGTACCGACAAATTTGAACCCTGCAGATATAGGTAGTAGAGGTCAAAATGCTTCAACACTCAAGCTTTCACTTTTGTGGTGGGAAGGTGCATACCATTGTTCGATTCTAATATTTATTTCGAATATTTCAGAAAACTGCACGTGTTGCGAACGTGTCCAGGCCGTGTCGGAGCCGCGCACGCGTTTCCGCTACCTGTTTGCGCCTGCTTGCTTGCCTTCCTCTGCCACGCCAAAGCCTTTCGCACACTGCACGCATTAAAAATTTACGTATCGTTCCATTAGCTTGGTCAATTTCATACATTCAGTCTAAACGTGTTCATCATAAAATTCTCATTACAGCTGGAGGTTGAAATCTATATTCTGTTTATCCGTACGACGATTCATTTAAATTCCAGTTGCATTCAATAACGCATAAAATTAGCATCATGGATTTAAAATCACTTAAAAAAACACGTGCCTCTTTCAAATCAAAAATCACGATATTTAAATCATATCTAGACCCGCTTTTGCTAAACAATACTTTAAATACGTTGCAAGCTCATGAATTAAATACAAGATTAAGTAAAATACAAGATATGTACAGCGATTTTGATTCAATTCAAACTGACATAGAAAATTTAACGGAAATTCCAGGTGACGAGCACGTGGAACGGGAAGGCTTCGAAACAAGTTACTTCGGCGCCGTGGCTGCTGCGCAGGAGCTGCTCAGCAGGCACGCCGCGGCTGGTGCTGCCTCTGCGGCGCCGCATGACAGTTCGGTAACGGGTTCTAATAACGTTGCTGCACTCACAGGTGGGCCAAACATTAAGCTTCCTACCATCAATTTACCTACCTTTTCTGGGCGCTATCAGGACTGGTTAGAATATCACGATACCTATAAATCTCTCATACATGACAATGCATCAATTCCAACAATTCACAATTTTCATTATCTACGAAATTCACTAAAAGACAGTGCTTCTCTCATTATAAAATCACTTGAATTTTCGTCAGATACCTATAACATCGCGTGGGACTTGTTGTGTGAACGTTACAGCAATAAAAGAATTTTAGTGAATAATCACTTAAATGCGTTGTTCAACATAAACCCAGTGATTCAGGAGACTTCAAGTGCCTTACGAAACACTGTTGATTCTGTCAATAAGAATTTAAGGGCCTTGAGGACTCTTGATTTACCTACAGAACACTGGGACATACTAATAATCCACATGGTGACCAGCAAACTCGACTCTGCCACACTCCGCGATTGGGAGACTGAGCGGAACGATATTAAATCCATACCCACACTAGCAGAATTCACTCACTTCTTGAAAAATCGTGCGGATTTGCTGGAAACCATGGAGGACGCACAAACATTAAACAAACCACGTAGACACAGCGACATAACTCACAATCGTCCCAAGGCGTTTATTGCACACCATGTTCAAAATCAATCACAAAACAAATATAAATGTCCTGTTTGCAAAAATAACCACTCAATTTATCAATGTACCAAATTTAAATCAATGCCAGTAGAACATAGAGTAGAAAAGGTTAAACAATTGAATCTTTGCACTAACTGTTTGCGATCAGGACATGACGAGCAACGTTGCAGGCTGAGCTCATGCCGGCTTTGCACACAAAGACACAATAGCATGCTACACACAACCAGTCAGGTAAAACTAGATTCTAAACCTTCAACATCCAAACTTTCAAGTGAATGTGTAGTTTTACCAGCCGTCAAGGAGCAGACACAGATGCAATCACAAAATAACAGCGTCACTTTGTCCTCCACACACAGTAGCCATGCTCATGTACTTCTATCCACAGCTGTCATTAATGTCAACGATTGTGACGGCTACACACACAAAGTCAGAGTACTTCTGGACAATGGAAGTACTTCTAGCTTCATAACTGAAAATCTTCAAACAAAACTAAAGTTGCCTACATATTCAACAAACATATCCGTTCAAGGGCTAAATAGGCAAACTTCAAAAATCACAGAAAGGTGTGATGTAACTATATCATCACTTGCAAACAATAATTACACAGCAGACGTCAATTGTTTCGTTGTGCCACAAATCACCCAGTTGATTCCTACTACTAAACTAAATTGTGACTCATTCACTATTCCCCCTCACATCCACCTTGCGGACCCAGCCTTTTGCGAGCCATCCGAGGTGCAGATGCTGCTGGGTGCAGACCTCTTTTGGGAGGTGCTTACAAACAACAAAATAACCTTGGGCCCTAAAAAACCCACACTTGTGGAAACATCTCTCGGGTGGCTCGTACAAGGTTCCATACAACAACCACATTCAAAACAAACGCGATCTTATACAGTCCATTGCAACTTAATAAACAATATTGAGCTCGATGCGAAATTAGACAAGTTTTTTGAACTAGAATCAGTTCCGCCCACTCAACAAATCCACACTAAAGGTGAGAGTGAGTGCGAACGCATATTCACACAAACCACAACTCGCCACCCAGATGGCAAGTTTGTGGTCACAATACCACTAAAAGAATCCCCTGACTGTTTAGGCGATTCTAAAACACAAGCATTACTAAGATTTCAATCACTGGAACGCAAATTTAAACGCAACCCAGAATACAAAAAAGCATATGTCAAATTTATGGAAGAATATCTGCGTTTAGGTCATATGTCTGAAAACACAAACATACATACGAACGAGATTTCAAACCTGCTTCCTCATTTTGCAATTTGGCGCGAAAATAGTCTTACATCACGCATACGCACGGTATTTGACTCCTCAGCCGTCACTAGCTCCGGCAAGTCATTTAACGACATTCAATATATTGGGCCAACTGTACAAGACGACTTACTCAGCATATTGATCAGATTCCGACAGCACAAATTTGTAGTGACTTCAGACGTACAAAAAATGTATAGACAAATATACGTCACTGAAAAACAAAGAAGTCTGCAGCAAATTCTTTGGCGCTCAGACTCCTCACAGCCAATTAAACAATACAAATTGAATACCGTATCATACGGAACCTCCAGTGCTCCATTCCTAGCCACGCGATGCCTGGTACAGTTGGGCCAAGAATGTACGAACAAAGATGTAAGTGAAACAATCTTGCACGATTTCTACGTCGATGACTTTATCTCGGGTCACGATGACAAAACGACATTGCTAGAGACTTGCAGAGGTGTCATTCAGACACTAGAAGGTGCACACTTTCATCTACGTAAGTGGCGTTCAAACACACCGTCTATACTAGACAATTTAGTTGCAGACAACAGCAGCGAGGAATTGTTCAAGTTAACAAAAGAAGAGCATTCAAAAACATTAGGCTTACTTTGGTCATGCAAATCGGATCAGCTGCTGTTCTCTGTCACTGACAACATTGAAACTAAGCCCATAAATAAACGCACTATTTTATCTATGATTGCCACCATTTTTGATCCATTGGGACTCATTAACCCTTGCTTGTTACAAGCTAAGCTAATTTTACAAATTCTATGGGCTAGAAACATATCATGGGAAGGAGATGTACCTGCCGACATACAGTTACAGTGGAACAACTTTGCAAAACAAATCCCTGAAATCATGCAAATTAAAATTCCACGAAGAATACTCTGTGATTTCTACATCAGAGTAGAATTGCACTCCTTCAGTGATGCGAGTATAAAAGCATATTCATCATGTATATACATACGCTCATTATCCAACAGTGGAAAGGTCAATGTGCATTTAATACTTGCCAAAAGCAAAGTTGCCCCACTGAAACAAAAATTAACCACTCCACGACTAGAATTGCTCGGTACACTCTTATCAACACAGCTTGCTCAGAAAGTAACGAAATCACTGCGTTTGAATATTGATGCCCAGTTCTTTTGGTGTGATTCAACTATTGTGCTATGTTGGATAAAAACATGTAAAGAACAATTAAAACAATTTGTTCACAACAGAATAGTTGAAATCACTAACAATTCTAATCCCACAGCTTGGCATTATGTACCGACAAATTTGAACCCTGCAGATATAGGTAGTAGAGGTCAAAATGCTTCAACACTCAAGCTTTCACTTTTGTGGTGGGAAGGACCGCCTTTCCTCCACGAGACTGAAATACAGTGGCCTCCACAACCTCAAAATATGCCAATAGAAACGTTACCAGAGGTTAAAATCCAGTGTCATGTATCAGCTGACGAACCTCAAGAGAGCCATTTCACTTCTAAATACTCGAGCCTTTGCAAGTTACAAAATATTGTAGCCTACATGAACAGATTTGTATACAATTGTAGAAACGCTGCAAACAAAAGCACAGGTCCATTGACAGTGTCAGAGCTCAATTTGTCGTTACAAATGTTGTGTAAACAAGTACAACGTGACACGTTTCATAAGCAACTGTCTAATTTGAAAAGTAAACGCCCACTTTCTCCCAAAGACAGTTTATTAAAATTAAATCCGTTTATAGATAATTCGGGTATTCTGCGAGTCGGGGGCAGACTCGTAAATTCCAATTACGACTACAACACAAAGCATCCTATTCTATTGCATGCGTCACATCACATCACTAAAATATTGGTACACCATTACCACCATATATTGTTACATGCTGGACCACAGCTGATGCTAGCAACATTACGTCACAAGTATTGGATAATAAACGGTCGTAACCTTTGCAGGCAAACTTCACAACGTTGCGTTACATGTGTAAGATACTCAGGTAAATCGCATCAGCCAATCATGGGCAACTTACCGCCACAAAGGGTACAGTCCGAATACGTATTTGCTAATACAGCCTGCGACTACGGTGGACCGATCCTGATAGCGAGCAGAAAGGGACGTGGTTGTCAGCTAAAGAAAGCATATATAGTTGTTTTTGTTTGTTTGGCAGTGAGGGCGGTTCATTTAGAGCTCGTCACTGATCTGACAGCCATGGGCTTTATTGCCGCTTTAAATAGATTTATAGCCCGCAGAGGCAAACCAGCCACCATACTGTCCGACAACGGGACTTGTTTCGTAGGGGCTTGTAACGAACTAGCAAAGTTCCTTAAAAATAACTCTAATGAAATAATGTCATACTCGGCTACACAGGAAATAGAATTCAAATTTTGCCCAGCCTATAGCCCACACTTTAATGGTTTGGCAGAGGGGGCAGTCAAGCAGGTAAAATATCATTTAAAACGAATAGCATCTATGGCTCACTTAGATTACGAAGAGATGGTCACATTGTTGGTACAGATAGAAGCAATTCTAAATTCTAGGCCTTTAACCCCTCTTTCATCAAATCCATTGGATTTAACCCCATTGACTCCTGCACATCTTCTATTAGGGCGAGCACTCACAATGGTACCTGCTCCCCAGGTACAAGACTCTTCGATCCATACGCTGACGAGATACCAGAGAATAGAAGCGCTGAAAGCGCATTTTTGGAATCGCTATTATAAAGAGTACATTTCAGAGCTGCAGATTCGAAACAAATGGCGCAGGGACGGAGGACAACTGCAGCTCGGAGAAATGGTCATTGTCAAGGACGACCGCTTGCCGCCCAGCAGATGGCTGCTTGGGCGAGTCGCCGCTGTCTACCCAGGCGCCGACGGCGTCGGCCGCGTCGCTGACGTCACCACTACCACGGGCACTCTGAGGAGGGCCTACAACAGGCTCTGCCCTCTGCCACTGAACTTGGACCAGGACGGACCTGTTCCAAGGGGGGCAGCTTGTTAACGCGCGCCATGAACGCGCTGATGTCACCGGCCCCCACCACCGCGCGGCTCCCCGCGCCCCGCCGTCCGCCGTTTCCCAAGGCGGGAGGCCCGGGCCGGCCGCCATTCCTCTCTAGCGCGTCTGGCCGGCTCACGCGACCCATTAGTTATTATATATTTTGATTGTAATTTAATCGCTCAAGTGAATAAACCCAGTTAATATCTAAATTTGGTGTCGCCTACGTTATTGCACTATTAAGTAAGGAACCCCGAATCTTCGTCAACAATGATTAACAAAATTATGACTTCAAGCAAGTTCTTAGTAATGAAATTATGAAATAAAATCATAAATCATAAATCTTTATTTGCAATAGATATAGTAATAACAGATCTTAGGCTAATACATACAGGTTCATATATCTTGACTTAAATAAGTCATGCAATTTTATTTTTTTTGGCTGATTCCCAAACAACCTACGTTAAATACTCACATTGTTAAAATATTCAGTGGTACTATAAAAGCATTTTTGTACTAGCCAAGTAAATAGTTGATGCCTTAATTTTTTTGAGGGGTAGTTCTCTTAATTGCTTTGGTAAATTATTGAATATCTTAATACACATGGCATAACAATTTCTACCCCTCATTGCAGTGCGCATTTTTGGAAGCACGAGTCTATCCGGATATCGTGTGTTGATATTTGTGACATCTTTTTTCTTTATGAACATTTCATTGTGCAGCTTAACAAATATACACACTTCATAAATGTACAGTGAGTGTACTGTTAGTAATTTTAAGCTAACAAAATATTCCTTGCAGGATGTTGGTATGTGAATGTTGGCTATTGCTCTTACACATTGCTTTTGCGCTAGAAAAGTACGATGAATATGTACAGAATTTCCCCATATTATGATGCCATATCGCAAGTTGGACGCTACAAAAGCATGGTATGCTCTTAAGGCGGTTCTTTTATCCGCTACTCTTGTTAGTCGCCATAGGACATATGCAAACCGATTAATTTTAGAGCAAACCTTGTCAACATGTTGTTTCCAACTACAATGATCATCCAGCACGAAGCCAAGAAAAGTAGTACTATCACATTCTTTTAAATTGTGATCATTATATGAAATAGTGAGATTCAACTTTCTTCTCCTTTGGTTGATAAATTGAATGTATTTGGTTTTTTCCAGGTTTACTTGCAGATTATTAGCTTTAAGCCATTGTATTATGTCAATAATGGTGTTATTAATTGAGTCATTGTAGTTGTGACTATTATTATCCGGGATAACTACCGATATATCATCATATATCATCTGCAAATAGAGTGCAATCGTAGTTAGTAATTAATGGCAAATCATTCACATAAAGTAAGAAAAGAAGAGGTCCTAAGATAGTCCCTTGGGGAGTACCCCAGTAGGAGTACCTACTCTATTAAATTTCGTTTCTGATTTGTATTGCTCTTCTTGTTGTCGCAATTAACACTTGCAATTTCAACCATTTCACGCCGATTGGTGAGATAGCTTTCAATCCATTTCTGAACTACACCTCTTAAACCATATATTTCTTTAGGAGGAGGTCATGAGAAACATGGTTGAAAGCTTTGCTCATGTCGAAAAATATGGACACTGTATTATTTAATTCATCTACATTATTAATTATATTATTTATGACGTTAAAAGCAGCTAAGGTGGTGGATTTTCCTTTTTGAAAGCCATGCTGTTGTACACTCAATACTTGGCATTTATTTATAAAATTAATTAATCTTTTATGCATAGCTTTTTCTATGACTTTGGCTAAGATTGGAATAAGTGTAAGTGTAATTGGAATAAGTGTTAATAATTATCTGCCTTTACTTTGTCCCCTTTCTTGTAGATAGGCTTGACAATCGATAATTAGGAATATTAAATTAGGATAACTGACCATTATGATTTCCGATGATAGTTACAAAAATTTAGTTGTCGGCCGAGTACATATAGACGGCCGAGCGTAGCGAGGTCGGATAGTTATGAGGCTGGCAACCCCTTTTCACGCCGAGGTATGTATGTACAGTGCTTTTCTCAAACATGCAATGAAATAAATGATAAAACTCCAAGAAATCAAACTTTAATTTTCATGGCTGATCCTGTGCCACAAATTGTGGAATGGAAATTTGAAAAGACCATCTTGCAGGCCTAGGCCTCCTTTTTCGTATGAAATACCATTACGGGTCTGTCTTCTAGCTGCGCCCGAAACGTGACACTTCGACGCCCATTATGAAGAGCACAGCGTTAATATTTTATTGCACGTTGGAGAAAATATCATTCCCTACTTTATTTTATGCAGTACCATAAAACGGCCACCGGACACGGTCAGCATAATCACGGCACCATTCTACACCATGTATCTATATCTACCACATCTGCGCATGTATCTTTCAGCCAAAACTATTGTAACCAGAGCCTTTTCGAAAAACAAACAATAGTCACCTTCCCATCGACATTTATTTGAAGTGGTCGAGCTGGGTTACCTTTGTTTTACCAAAAAAAAATTGACAAATTATCACTTCCCAAAACATTTTTCGTAGGATTTCATTTGCCAAATAATCGTTTGCCAAATGAACACTCGACAAATAATTCTTACGCAAACCTTATGTTTGGCATATTCATGTTTGGGCAATATCTCGTTTACCAACTGGTACTTTGACCAAATTTCATTCAGTCAAATATGTTAGTTGGCATAATATGTTTTAACCGAAACAAAATTAGGCAAATTATTTGTATCGTCAATATTTAATTGACCATTTCTATTCCGTCGGTTAATCAGCAGAGGAACTCTTCAACAAATCATTTGCATCTTTATTTCAATGGTGTATAAGATACACAATAAAATTACAACTTTTTTTGTTATGTCGGTAGGGAAAATTAATTCGAGTATAGGTCAAATTCTAACCTAACTGCCAGCGTGTCGACGTCACCCCGCTTCGCGGGGTGCCTATTTCCGCTCTAAGGGACACAAGCTAACCCTAACCTAACCTACCAAATAATACAATTTTTACGATTGTTTGTTTTTTTACTGCTAGGAGGCTTCGCCCCCCGAGCCCCCCCTTTTTGGCTGCCCTAACCTAATTTAACGCCTTTGCCTACCGGCCTACTGAACTGTGCATTATTTTATTTCAGGGACCGTGCCGTTTTATTAATAGTATTTTGGTAAAATGTCATAACCCAAACAATTGTGATTTTTGTCTATTTATAGTTTGCCATAACATTAACTTGACGAAATGTTTATTGTCTAATGTTTTTTTGCCTTATTAAAGCATTTGCTAAAAGACCACATGTCATAATGTAATTTATCGTAATAATATTTTTCTGAATGCAAATTTGACGTAATGAAAATTTTCGTATTAAAATTGTGCCAAAATTTGCATTGGCAAACAAAATATTTGCCAAAAATTGTTTGGGAAATGAAATTTGACCAAAATAAATTTGGTAAAACAACAGGATCCCCGTCGAGCTCCACCCATCGCCAGCATCGGCGCAAACAATCATCATCAGCATTCTCAACCTGCAACCGACGCCTGCTGGGCTTAGACATCTCGTCAAGGACGCCACTCGTGCCGGCCCTGCACGGTTATGACAAGACGGTGCGCGGCCTGTGTCGCGGCAAGACAGAGTATTTCTAAGTGTTCTAATTAAAGTGACGGATAGTCAATATCGTTGCGATCGCGACATAGCTCGCTCGACTTCTTGTGATGACCGTGCTGACCTAATCTTGTCCCGGAGTGAACCTCGAACTTTCTAATGTCGGCAGTCCATCAAGTTGGTCCAGTTCTCACTGTCACCATAGGAACTTGCAGAATTATTGATTCATTTGCCATCACGTCGGAGTCAACACTTTGCCAGGCCGTGATTGGTGGTTGGATACAGTGTCTACTTCATCGTTATCATTATCATATCAGCCAAAAGACGTCCACTGCTGGACAAAGGCCTCCCCCAAGGAGTGCCAATATGACCGGTCCTGCGCCACTCGCATCCAGCGGACTCCCGTGACAACAGGTCATCAGTCCACCTTGTGGGGGGGGCCTACCCACGCCGCGCCACCCGCATCCAGCGGATTCCCGCGACCACAGGTCATCAATCCAACTTGTGGGGGGGGGCACCCACGCCGCGCCATCCGGTACGTGGTCGCCTGCAATGTGACCCCCCACTGCCACTTATGTTTAGCGATTCGGAGTGCTATATTGGTTACGATCACGCAGAGAAACTCCCAGCATAGCTTTCTACCCATTCAGCAGGAGCAACAAAAAATAAAAATTAATTATTGAAAACTTTTGTATTTGGTGGCAGATTGCGCTAAAACTATTAGAGATATCGCTTTTGTATGTATAAATGGTTTATAGTAAATTTATTAAGAATTATTTCGCTCCTACACTCTTTTTATAAATCGTGTACGGTTTTCTTTTAAAATGGAAAATATCGCGCTCCGGGACACTTTCATGGGCGCTGGGGGGTGAAGCTCGCCCCGGAGGTGAGGGGAGAGTAAATAAAATTAAACTTTTCCGTATAACTTAGGTACATATAAAAGTCATCCTTTAATTTTGCCAAATTTTGAGCTAATTTCACTGTAATATGTGTTTGTGTATTGAAAATGATAGCAACGGATAAAACTTTATTTACTAAAGTATACATATACAAAATGATATTAAACTAATTATAATAAATTACAATTAGAAAAATGTATCAAAATTTTGCCCTTTAGGCAGGGTGCCCATCACACAGGCAGCATTCCCGCGCTGAATAGCAACGTCTAAATCAAGTTATAAAGATCACAGATATGCTGGTCCGCGAAAGTCCAGGAAAAGAGTTCGCGCTCAATTCAAGCGCAATAATGGTGGTGAAGTGACATAACTAAGTTACAGTTAGTTACCTGCTTTAAAGGCTAATAGGCAGGAAGGGATTGCTTTTATTCGTCAGCATTCTCCATCCTACCATTAAAAAATGATTTCCTAAAATGTCCGAAACATACAACAAAACAAAAAAGCAGCGTGAAACGCACCACAGCCAAAACTAAAATTTCAATACAAATTTTTGAAGTTTTTTTAACATCAGCATTGAAAATGCTAGTGATTCTGAGTTGAAAGGAACCAATAAGATCAGGATCTGTGAGAATCAGGACTTTAACTTGCTCCGCTTCCAACCATTCCTCTTTGAGTGTCCACCTGCCTGACAATTATTAAGATGTTGATCGATATAAATGTTTTCTGATCAAATAATCTGAAGTACTTATTGTTCTGTACAATGGTACTGTGGTCATACTGGTCATGCACTAGTAGCTACTCGTACAATCACTCACTCGTCTCGCACATATTTAATAAATCGCTAATCTTATACAAGTATTTTAGAATATCTTATCGCTAACTTATGTGGCTTGTGATTTCACTTTCATAATAGGGTAGGGTAGGGCAGTGCGTAGGTTGGTTGATAAGGGCAGTTGCCTTATGTGCATGTGCCACACGGTAGGCCTTAGTTACCCCGTGTTGAGAGCACACTCACCGTGAGCCTGGTTCGACCGTCAGGATACGCTTGGACGCTGATGGCGAGCAAACAGACCAGGAACACTACACGCATGGTAACTGACTATTGATGTCTTCTTTATCCAATTTCACAAACATGTAGCGAAGTTTCTGAACCAATCAATAATTCCATTTAGTTTAGCCACGACGGCGACTGATTGTATTGGTAACGCTGCTTATCTACTCGGCGCTGGCGGTACTAACTAGAATTCTACTGGCATGACTACGAGTATATAAGAATAAGAAGAATGAGAATATTTATTTGCGTTAAACATTACCAAACAGGTGTCACAGACAAAATTATAGGAAGGTTTCCATATTAAATTAAAAAATACATAAAAATATTTACAGAACTATAAATCATTAAATAAAACCAACTAAATAAATACATTCTAAATGTTCTAATACATATCTGAATATTGCTAAAAAAGAAAAAACATTATTTCATGTGAGAATTAAAATTTACATCATGTCATGTCAAAAGAATAAAAAAAAACATTTAATGAATAAAAAATATTATAATTTAGTTATCATTGGTGCAATTTTTGTTTAAATAATCTGATATTTCATTTCTTAATGTCTGTTGGTATTATATTATAGATCTTAATCGACAATATTATGCCACTTTTCCTGTATTTTGACAAAGTAGGGTGCTCGTCAGGTAGTAGTCTATCCGGATTTCGACACGTTAGCTATAATCATATCAGTAGAGTTGTATTCATCATCATCAGCCTATATACGTCCCACTGCTGGGCACAGGCCTCCTCTCATGTATGAGAGGGAATGGGCAGTAGTCACATACTCCTTTGAATTTCTTCGCAGATGTATGCAGGTTTCCTCACGATGTTTTTCCTTCACCGAAAAGCTAACGGTAAATATGAAATCATATTCCGTACATAAGTTCCGAAAAACTCATTGGTACGAGCCGGGATTCGATCCCACGACCGCCGTTTGACATGCCTGAACCACTGCGTACCTACCGTAGCGTAGAGTTGTATTAAATGGCACATTTTAGAGGCTTCGTTTCGAAGGCTCGTAAAATTTCAAGTCGGCGTACAACTTATGAGTTCTTTTTACGATCCTACTTTCTACCGTACCAATTTTTTTTTCAAAAAGTGCTTTTATCAGCTCTAATTCAAAAACTATAGCCACGTACTCGTGCAAATCAGAATTAGTTTAAGTAATGGGAAAATTGATGACCTCTGTCTGTAGCCTAGTTGTTAGTTAGTGACACTACCTACGAAGCCGGAGGTCCCGGGTTCGAATATATTATGACGGGTCTCAAGTGGGAGAAGACGGAATCTCCTACACAGATCCAAATACTTATTTGGGTCGTAGTGAATACATGATCATAAAAAGTAATTATATTTATTGGCATATAGATTGTCATGTAAAGAACTTTTGATGTATTAATATTATATTGTATTGTATAAATTATAATTTCGAGCGTGACTGTGTTAATTTGTATTATTATTTTGAATTAATTTATTTTCAATGACTTAGTAAACTTAGTATGTAAGACAATTGCAATACCCTTACAGGGTCTTCATGTGACACTAACAACTGCTATATTAACACCTATTTATTGTAACTATAATGAACATGATCGCAATTAATAAATATGAATATGGATTCCAGACCTGAGATGAGACGGGTGCGGCCTGGCCGCGGCGATCAATAGAAATCATGTCAATATTTAGCTGTGAACTTGACTATTATTGACCGCTACCGCAGGCCAGTACAGCACGATTTAGGCTTTATTCTAAACCATTTTCAAAAACGTCACTGTGATCGCTGACAATAACCGTTTTGATGATTTTTTTATTTATGTATACATGCATGGATAGCCAACAGCGGGAATAGGCAAAATGCCTCATGTTCAAATTGATAACGTAGTGGTGCTAAATGTAATATAGTACCTTATTGACAGAATAATATAGTAAACCATCAAATAGTATAGTAAGCCCAGGTTACTATCTAATCTGATCTGATGAGGGTTTCATTAACAATCCACTCTCTTAACTTTTAAAGTTAGGTTAGACCACTGGTTTCATGGTCGGCCTTATTAGCCCAAGCACTTTATTTTCATTAGTATGGAAAAAAAAAAATTTGGAAATAATTCATAACAGCAGCTTTTTTGTGTGTAACTGATATATTATCATTTACCTAAGTAATTACGTAGACTTAAAATCCACCAAAATATTAGTCATCAAAAATCGATATTTAACCAATTCCTGAAAAAAGAGGAAGAATATTAATAGATATTTTAATTTATGTTTTGGTTAATTTACAGGAGCTCTTCAAGAATAATAAATAAATCACACAAAAAACATAATGGACGAGTCATTTATTTTTGTATATTTACTTCCCGATGGAAATTTTGGTGGATTCTTGGATAAGGCATCTCAGAATAACATTTGAAAATTAAACAAACAAAAAAAACGCTGTTACAAATTAATGTTTAAAAAAAACTTAATTTTCCTGGGGTATATCACACGATTTAAGTGACAAGATAGAGCGTCCGTCACTGGCTGACACCTGAGTGACACCGATAGGAACGAGAGGGACGCTGTAGTATGTGACTAGTTAAGTATAGATAAGTATTATAAGATATAGTGAAGCGACCACTCTTGCTGTACAGTACAGACAGTCATTAAACGTACGTGAACCAAACCTCTCGTGTTTAATTGATTATCCGCTAGACACCCTACTGCGCACGGTACATGGCGACCTTGACCAGTAGCGCGCGGGTGCGCGTCGTGTATCGCAAGGACAATGTGTGAAATTAAAGACAATGTGAGACTGGAACAAATTCAAGATTTATTTGAGGATGTCGGACTCAAACTTTTTGTGCTTTGCGTAATACTACTGTTGTGGTGCGTGTTTTAATGCAACAAATAGAAAACGGTTTGAAAAATGGGTTCGTCGAATACAAAACAAGAGGAGAAGGAGGTCATTATCACGCAAAATGCAGCTGGAAGTAATGCGGCGAAAGCAGACCAGACAGACCAGACAGACCATATGCGCATAAATAACTGGCTCCTAGGCGTAATTATCGCTGCTATGGGAATAGCCGTCATAATCTATCTTCTCAAGAGATACAGAGAACAGCATAAGAAATGGATTCGGCAGCAGGTTAAAGCGGAGGTTTTGGAAGGACTCCAAAGAAGATTATCTTGGAAGCGAAGGGTAGATTCACCGAATGAAGAACAGGGACAGTAAAGAAAAGTGGAGGTGACCTTGGTTAGTAAATGGAGCAACGATTGCAGGACATTTTAAGTGAGTTAAAAACATTCAAGTAAGTCTAAGAAAATTAGGGATAGAAAAGAGATTAGAGCGAAAAAGTTATGTACAACAAAAAATAGATAAGGCGAAATCGCTATATATAGAATATGAAAATATAATTAGTACTTTAGATATAACAGTACTACAGGAAAGTGCTTATATTTTTGATTTAGTTGTAGAACAGACAGATATAGTATATAAGAAAATATTATGTTTTGAGACACAAAAAATTGACACTAAAACACCAACAATGGATAAGTTCGATATCAAAACGGCAGCCACTCTCATCCCCATTATGGACGGTACGCAGGAAGTTACGGAAAGGATTATAGACGGAATAGAAATGTATGAAACATGCTTGGAGAGCGATAACTGTAAGTAAATGTTGATTTCTTTCATATTAAAAACACGTGTCAACAAGTCGGCAAAACTTAAGTTAAAACAGAAGTATGACTCAATTACAGAATTAATTTTAGACATGAAAACATACTTGTTAACTAAGAAATCAGCAAGTTCTCTTTTAAGCCAGCTCAGTAATATTACTCAGCGGGATATGTCGGTTAAGGAATTTGGGGACGCAATTGAGGACATGTTCGTCAACCCCACGATTTCGCAGGCCAATAACAATGAAAACGCGTACGAAATCTTGAGGCCTTTGAATGAAAGCATGGCAGTTAAGAGATTTGCAGACGGACTACGAAATAGGAGGCTAGGAACGGTTATATCGGCGCGTGACTACGGAAACCTGAAGGACGCAATAAGGGCGGCAGAAGACGAAGAATCGGCGCAGCGGCCATCGCAGAGCATACTCTTTAACTATGTAAATAGAGGTAAGTCCAATTACAGGCCCGGACCCAACTACCAAGGTTATGTGAACAGGGGTCACCGAGGATATTATAGTCACCGCGGAACATCAGTAGGCCGTGGTACATTTGGTCAACGAGGTTACCAATATTATTCAAACAGGTACATGCGCCAACCTCACCATTATCGCCCACCCCTAGCCCCTTATCGCAACCCCCGAGGTAGGTTTGGCAGCAACAGGGCATATCGAGGCGGAAGAGGTAATCATCACCAAATATATTCGGCCACGTCTGGAGGGTCAAATAACACCCACTCAAGTGAGATAAATACGCCCCCAGAAAATGAGACTTTTAACGGCATTCAGTTTTTTCGAGCATAAAATATTTTCATACAATCCCGGTACCGATTTTATTAAAGTCTTTATTAACAACAGCATAAGAACTTTGTTAATAGACACGGGATCGACTTTATCTGTCTTACGAAGAAACGTGATACCCGAGAACGCTTTTATAAACAGGGACAATATTGTTGTTAACGGTATAGGCGGACGAGTTACCGCGAATTGCTATGCTGACATACAGATAACGCTTGAGAACCATGCCATGTTCAACCATAGGTTTTATTTACTAGATAATTTGCCATGTCAGACCGATGGTATTATAGGATTGGATTTCTTGAGAACCAACTCGGCGAACATCGACTTATCGAATAACAAGTTGACAATGTTTACTAATGGCAATGTATGTGTGGTACAAATTCATAGGAATAGCGAGTATGGTTATTATTTGACAATTCCGGCACGTAGCGAGTCAATTCATTTTTTACCATGTACTACAGAGAATCAATACGATCGGGTCATTAGACATAAACAACTCTCAGAAAACATATTTTTAGCAGGAGGTATAGTCAGACCAAATAATGGGAAAATTCCTGTGCAAATTTTGAACTCAAGTGACCAAGACATTCGATTACCAATATTCGATATAGAAACCGATTCTTTAGATGATTTTGAATTATGTACACTAAATAAAACTCAAACAAATGTCAATAGAGTGAAACAACTTTTGCCACAGTTGAATTTAAATCATTTAAATTTAGAAGAACGGAAATCGATAGAAATAATATGTGCAAAATTCTCAGATATATTTTACTTAGAAGGGGATACATTGACAACGACAAATATAATGAGTCAATCTATAGCTTTGAAACCTGATATAAAACCAATATACACCAAACCAAACAGGCTTCCACAAGCATTAAAACCGGAAATAGATAAGCAAATAAAAAAAATGTTAAGGAAAGATATTATAGAGGAAACGAACAGTGAATGGTCAAGCCCGATATTATTAGTTCCCAAAAAGGAGGATGATAAGGGAAACAAAAAATGGAGGCTAGTAGTCGATTTTAGGAAAATTAATGACGTCATACAAGACGACAAATTCCCATTGCCTAATATAACGGAGATTCTCGACGCATTGTCAGGAAGTATATATTTTAGTCATTTAGATTTAAATCAGGGTTTTTACCAGGTCAGTTTGGAACCAGAAAGTAGAAAGATAACAGCGTTTACTACTAGCACAGGTCAATATCATATGAAACGTTTACCGATGGGGCTGAAGATATCACCAAGTGCGTTTTCGAGAGTTATGTCAGTCGCACTTTCGGGACTAACATACGAAAAATGTTTCGTATACTGCTACGACGTCATTATTTTTGGCAGAAATTTGGATACACATAATAAAAATTTAATTAAAGTATTCGAACGATTTAGAGAAGTAAACTTAAAACTCAATCCATTGAAATGTGATTTCTTAAAGAAAAATATTTTATACCTAGGACACGTCGTTTCTTCCGAAGGAATTTTACCAGACCCCCAAAAAACAAAAACCTTAGAAAATTATCCAGTTCCCAAAAATGCCGATGAAGTACGAAGATTTGTTGCTTTTTGTAATTACTACCGTAAATTCATAACCAATTTTGCAGAGATAACATTACCCTTAAACAAGTTATGTCGTAAACATGTACCATTTGTATGGTCCAACGAATGTGAACAAGCGTTTGCTCATCTTAAAACCGCATTAATTACACCACCAATTTTACAATATCCAGATTTCAGCAACAACAATGAATTTATTTTACAAACAGATGCATCTGGAATAGCAATAGCATCAGTATTATGTAATTCAGATATGAGACCAGTAGCGTACACGAGCAGACCACTTAACAAAGCTGAATTAAATTACCCAACCATACAAAAAGAGCTTTCAGCTATTGTATGGAGTGTAAAATACTTCCGACCATACCTTTATGGCAGAACATTTACAATAATGACTGACCATAAGCCATTATTGTATCTTTTTGGTATGAAGGACCCCTCTAGTAGGTTATTAAAATTTCGGTTAACACTAGAAGAATTTGATTTCAAGATAGTTTACATAAGAGGAAAGGATAACGTTATAGCAGATGCTTTGTCTAGGATAATTATAACTTCCGATGATTTGAAAAATATAAATAAAAATGTTATGACAGTAATGACTAGAGCACAGACAAGAAAATTGAAAGGTTTAGGAAAGGACACTCAAGGTAACCCTAATATATCTACGGACAAGAGGACTGATCAACCTCGAGTTGTAGAAATATTACGGAAACCGAGCGATCTGACAGATTTGACGTTTATATGTGATAAAGATATATACACGATAGTGAAACGAAATAAAATAACGCGCGGGGAAAAATGTTTTGTGTTCGTACCTAACGAGCAACAGCTATATGTTAATCTGAAATTCCAGTCACATTTTACGCGAGACGTATTTGTGAACGAATTGAAAGATTTTTGTGAAAAAAATAATATAAAGAAACTATGCATAGTGAAAAATACGAATAACGCGTCGTTTATAAAAGATGTATCGACTGAAATATATTCTAGAAAAGAATGGACCGGTCCTCAGCTATTAATTTTAGAAGGAGTTAGAAAAATTATCGACAGCGATGAGAAAACATTTATATTACAAGACTACCATTTGCTACCTACAAGCGGCCACGCGGGTGTTAGAAGAATGGTAAATAATATAAAAAGGAAATATTTCTGGCCTAGGTTAGAAGATGATGTAAGAAATTTTGTAAGAAAATGTTCCAAATGTCAAATAATGAAACACTCACCAGCTATAAAACAACCAATGGTTATAACAACAACAGCTGAATCAGCGTTGGATAAGATATATTTAGACATAGTTGGCCCTTTGGACAAGGACATTGATGGTAATGTATATATTTTAACACTGCAATGTGAGCTGAGTAAGTACGTCGAGGCATATGCAATACCTTCAAAAGACACAGTGACCGTCGCAAAAGCGTTCGTAAATAATTTTATACTTAGGTACGGTATCCCAAAGGCGATATCAACCGACCGAGGAACTGAATTCATGTCTTTGATCATGCTAGAGGTATGTAAATTATTACATATTGATAAGCAATATTCTACAGCATACCACCATCAATCTTTAGGTGCACTTGAAAATTCGCACAAAACCTTACGTAACTTTTTACGCATACAATGCGAGGAAAACATCGACACTTGGGGACAATGGCTACCGTTTTGGTGTTTTGCTTATAATAACACTGTCCATACGTCAACATCGTATGCACCTTTTGAACTTGTGTATGGAAAACAATGTGTATTACCTAGTAGGTTAAATAATAATATTGTTGAACCGGTTTACAATATTGATAATTATGTTATAGAGTTAAGATATAGGATACAACTAGCCAATAAGGATGCGCGCGAAAAATTAATTTTAGATAAACATAAACGTAAGTTATCGTATGATCGAAACGCAAAATCAATTGTGTATGAAAAAGACAGTTTAGTGTTGTTAAAAAGTGAGACAGGTACAAAAATGGACAAAGTGTTTCACGGACCTTTTTATGTTGTGGAAGTTTGTGGACCTAACATAAAAATATTAAAGGACAATAAAGTGGAATTAGTACATAAAAACAGAGTGAAGCCATTTATTGAATGACTACACTTTATTAAATAGATAAGGAACTTAAATTGTTAAGAGAAAAAAAAAACAAAAAAAAGGATAAAAAAAAACAAAAAAAAAATATATGATTTTTTTTTCTTTTTTTTCTTTGCACCCCCGAGGTGTAGTATGTGACTAGTTAAGTATAGATAAGTATTATAAGATATAGTGAAGCGACCACTCTTGCTGTACAGTACAGACAGTCATTAAACGTACGTGAACCAAACCTCTCGTGTTTAATTGATTATCCGCTAGACACCCTACTGCGCACGGTACAACGCTCTATCTTGTCATTTCGTCGTGATAAGGCCGACCATGATACGGGGAAAGCAAAAAATCGACTAGTATAAAGCCGGCTGTCCAACGTTGGCGCGTGAGCAGAATGCATCTATGCGTTAGAGGAAGAGGGCTTTATTTCGTTCTCATTGGTTTGCATAGCTGGATTCTGCTCACGCGCCAACGTTGGCCCACTGTGGACAGCCGGCTTAAGAAAAACAGGATGCAGGATCTAAACATATTTTAGGTCGAAATTAAAGTAGGTTAGATTATAGTGAGTTTTTAAAAAGGGCTGCTACCATTTTGTTACCTAGGTATGCTTTCCAGTTTCCAGTCATTCCACACGCATTCCTAGACTGAAGTTAAACAAGATAGTATATACGTTCATAATACTAAACCAACTACTTACAATTGGTTAACTATAGTTTATTCGATTTCAAACCGCAACATGCAATACTAAATATTAATTTAAATAGGTTACCTCGTAAACGTATATTGCCTTATTTAAAATTGAGTTAACATGGAACGTTTCAGAATTGTTAAGATGATTATTACGACACCACAATTTTCATTTGTTCGTAGGTACCTATAAAACTTTATTTCCGTAAATGCTTGCATTGTAAGACCTTGGATAAAATCGATTGTTGCATTGACGTACGTAAGAGCTATGCCATAATTAAAACATTAGCACCCAATAATATAGTAAACCATCAAAATACCGTTATTAAAAAATATTATAATAATCGTGAAAAGATACACGAACCCTGAAAATTTAGAAAAAATATGCATCTTTTTTTATTGTCCAGGAGTAAATTTAAAGTTACGAACAGAAACCTTACGCTTTTATACAGACAAAATTGTATGACAACTATATGTACCTAATTAAACGCAGTATTTCGAGACCGAAACAACAATTTACTTAACTGTTTTTAGTGTTCCTTACCAAAATTGGTCCAACGGAACATTTATGCGATCACTCGGAGGCTGTCCGTCTAATACAGCCAGTTTTTCATCCAACGTACTAATAAATGTACTTTGTACTAACAAAATGTTGGTTGTGATGTTATACCTGTCTGTATATCTGTATGAAGCGTTTTGCGCTGCCGCCAGCAAAGTCAATCTATGTCAACAGAATGACTTTTAACTTTGAAAATTTGCGTTATCCACTGACAGCTACTCCACGAACTACCTATTTGTGCTGCAGTACGGCGCGGCGAACTCAATTTATGGTTTGAATTAAACCATAAATAAAGTTGACAAAGGTAAAATAACCACAGAGGTTTAAAAATGTGCGTTCAATCAAAAGTAAAAACTACCTGATTATTTAAACGCAATCCGTAACAGGCCAGAAGCATAATTTCAGAACTAATATTTAATAGCAGGAATGATATGATTACAGATTCAAATTTAGAATGTTCTGAATCACGCTATCGAAATTTTTTAACTCAGGTATATATACCCTAAAGTTCATTTATAGAGCTGGTCGGTCGGGGAGGCGGGTGGTACTACACACGTAGACCAAAGTTCATAGTCGGCCGGGGGCCGACCCTCTAGGCACGCTCAGCGCGCCTCACATATTGTATCGGTCAGGAACCGAGCGTTATGGCGCGCTATGCGCGCTAGTAGATTGTGTTGTCGGCCAAAAGCCGACACTAAGGCGCGCTCGGCGCGCCTTAATGTGGGGCGCCAGTGGCGCCCATGCATTCTGTCGGTGACCGGCTGACTGTCTTGGCGCGCTACGCGCGCCTATACACTCTACAGTCAGCCCAAGGCTGACACTAAAGGCGCGCCCGGCGCGCCATAATGTGGGGCGCCACTGGCGCCCCATTCATTCTATCGGTGACCGGCTGACTGTCTTGGCGCGCTACGCGCGCCTATACACTCTACAGTCAGCCCAAGGCCGACACTAAAGGCGCGCCCGGCGCGCCATAATATGGGGCGACAACTATATGTACCTAATTCTGTCGGTGACCGGATGACTGTCTTGGCGCGCTACGCACGCCTATACACTCTACAGTCGGCCCAAGGCCGACACTAAAGGCGCGCCCTGGCGCGCCATAATGTGGGGCGCCAGTGGCGCCCATTCATTCTATCGGTGACCGGCTGACTATCTTGGTGCGCTACGCGCGCCTATACACTCTACACACTACACTATACACTCTACAGTCGGCCCAAGGCTGTCACTAAAGGCGCGCCCGGCGCGCCATAATGTGGGGCGCCACTGGCGCCCCATTCATTCTGTCGGTGACCGGCTGACTGTCATGGCGCGCTATGCGCGCCTATAAACTCTACAGTCGGCCAAAGTCCGGCACTAAATGCGCGCCCGGTGCGCCTTAATGTGGGGCGCCGCCGGCGCCCCACTCATTCTGTTACTCAGGGGCTGATTATGATGGCACGCAAAGCGCGCCAATACACTCTTTAGTCGGCCGACGGCCGGCAATCAGGCACGCCTGGCGCGCCTTTACGTGGAGCGCCACTGGCGCTCCACTCTTTCTATTGGTCTGAACTACCTGTTGTGGCGCACTACGCGCCCCTATACACTCTATAGTCGGCCGTAGGTTGATACTAAAGGCTTGCCTAGCGCGCCTTATGCTGTCGGCTAGGAGCTGACTGTTATGGCGCGCTTCTATAGTCGGTTGATTGTACGCCTTTACATCTCCAAACATTTCGCCGAATCATCCTTGCGTTGTAGTTTTTGCTCGTCTGTCAACAAACGCGGCACCCAACGAGCACAAAGCTTGTTCATTTCAAAATGTTGGTGCAAAATATGAAAACACGTTCATTTGAAATGTTTACAATATCTGCTATTTTCAGCAACTTCACACGTCGATCATCCGATACAATTTTTTAAATTTTATTGATCATTTCTAGAGTCGATACCTCATTGGGCCGTCCGCTGCGGGGAGCATCTGTACAGCTCGGTCGACCGCGTCTGAAGTCAATAACCCAAATATGAACGATGCTTAAAGATGGTGAAGAAGACCCCAAAACGCATGGAACAGAGGTATGGTGGTTATTTACTTCAAAAAGGGTTACAACGAGTTGTCGTTGTAACCCACCCACCAGAGTGGTGAAGAACAGCCGACCGACCCAAGTCACTTCTGATCTGAGCCATAGACGTATAAGCTGTTTTGGAGAGAGTCAGTTACCGAAGAGGTTTTGGCACCGTAGACCACATCCATACGCTTCGTCAGGTTATAATGAAGACTGAGGAGTATAGAGGGCATTAAGGCTCTGCTTAGCGTTCTTGGACTACGAGAAATCTTTCGACGATACGATCGAAACCTGAATTGTTCTGGAGCGGTGCCAATTACAGGTAGACTACGTGAGTAATTAAGCACGTAAGCACGTAAGTACTGAAATGTTTAAACTAGATCGCCACTGTGTCAGTCTGACTCCAGGATTGGAATTCGAAACCTATTCCGCTGCTGCGGTGAGTCAGTGAAGGAGCTGTTATTTCTACAACACTGTTCACCGCTGCACTGGAGGATTTTTTCAAGAGTCTAAACTGGAGAAGACTAGGCATCGACATCAACGACGGCAACATCACTCACCTTCGAATTGCTGAAGATTTAGTAGCCTTGGCTGAGACCATAGAGAACTTGAGTACGACGTCAGTAAAGTCTCCGATAGAGTTGGTATAAGGATGAAGATCATGTCAAATGCCCATGTAGTAGCAACTCCTATTACAATCGGTCGCTTTGTATGGATAAACAATTGAAGTATGCTTTGAATACATATGATGGAGAGTCAAGTTGGAATCTTCAGCTGGTTTAGGATTGATTTGTTTGTACGGCGGGCTATCCACTTGTTGCCAAGCATTTGCCGCCAGCCCCACATATTGAACGCATCAATCCTTTCCTAAGCCCTGTTCTTAAAAATAAGATAGAAAAGATTAGAATGAAGTTAATCTTTGTTTTCAACCGTATTCCGCAATTATTCCACGTCTTCTCTAATTCTTTGACCGCTGGCTTGACCATCGGACCTCTTCGAACAACTTCCGCCTCGCAATCGCCGTTGGAGCGTTTAGAGAGTTTAGGTGTATAAAATTGTCTACGGTGTCCGGATCTTGGACGGCGTGCGATGAGTGGTGATGGACCTGTATACGAACAACAGCTTGATCTTGTTTCTGTTGATCCGCAGGCCGTATTCCAAGCTTGACTCTCACGAAGGTCCTCAAAATTTCAGTAGTGAGTTTGTGTTGTATTATTTTGATTAGAATAGGAAATCGGTATGATTACATATCTGTCAAGAAAATGACCGCAGGCACTGCGTGAACCGCCACCAACGCCGATGAATGCCTTTTCCCGTCCACCCGGATGGGTTTATTAAAGGCCCTTAACCTCACAGTAAACTCCATAGCTTATCTTTGGAAAAAAGAAAGTTCTATATTTAAATATTATGATGCGTAATGGGATTTCTTACTTACTTACTGGACAATTTTGCGTTTTCCTGGACACTTCTTAAAATTTTCCAGGATGAGTTACTTTCGTATACTATCTTCACAGATGTTATTGGCTCGTTTCAAACTATTTTTGAGAAAAAATATTAAAGTAGCTGATTGTTACGGCATTTAAGGCACATGGTAACTCTTTACACGAAATCGTAACTTATTTTATGTACGCAAATATCATTAGTGCTCTAAAATGCGTTCAGAAACCGTAGGAAATGACCAGCATTACTACAACCGATTTTACTATGAGAACTTTCTTGTCTGTGGTAAAATTTGTACTGTAATGTCATTACAGTACAGATTTTTGATAAATTTGTATCGTCATGAGTTTAAATTTGGACCAGCTGTCAAAACTCAAGTGGGTCTCTATTCTAGTATCCATAGATATTAAAACAGTTATCGATACGAAACGTCAATTCAGTACGTTTTTGAATACAAACCGTACCACATTTGATCTGGAGTGATATGAGTATAGGGACTTCATTCGTTTGTCTATGATTAAAAAAAAACCATTCGTCATGACGGATGATCGAATTGCCGCCATTGCTGTTGTCATTTTTTTGTTGGTTTTCGCTGTTACTTACCTACTTATGATATGTGTGTAGAAAAAGTAGTGTATGCAACTGTAGATAATTATTTATTTATTTATTCATTAATTAGGCCTTAAAGGACTCGTATTTTAAGGCCTCTCATTATGGATCAGTCGCATAAACTACTATTACGATAAATACTCGCCAAATAACGCTACTTATCAACCAAATTCAAATTACCAGTAATTTACCGGTTAACCGGTTTTGCCTCACTCTAGACTCTGCAATCCCTAATTAGAGACCTGATTAGAATGAAACTTCAGTCACTGACGACGTCGCTGTTGATATTGAAAAACTAGCAACCTTGATCTATGCCTTCCTACAATTTACAATACAATATAAATATTCGTTATTGCTCACCAGACACAGTAGATAATAGAAAAAATACCTCAGGTAAATTAAACATAAACAAAGGTTGACAATGGGCGGTCTTATCGCTAAAAATATAAAATGTATCGCTTATTATTTACCTACTACGAAATCAGACGTTATTAAAAGTGGTTTGTCAGGTTGAATTTATAGCTTCAGAAACTTAGTCTCCGACCTAGATATGGCGAATCCCACGGTGTATACATAAAAAGTCTCATGGGTTGGTGCTGGTCGAGACGGGTAGGTACCTATATGGAATGTATACACATCAGTAACGATGCATTTATTCTCACGAAAATGCGCACTTGTGGTATCTGATTGAGATTCAGTAATGGAGAATGAAACAAAAAGAATGTGTCATACGTATATTTTATTTAAATACATATTTGTTATAAATATATTGGATCTGCTAAAATTGACAAGCAAGAATATAATAGAATCTCAGAAATGCTTCCGACCGTCTTCATCATAGTCCTAGACTACCTCTTCGTATTCGAAGTGGTCAGTCGGCTTGAACCGGTCCCATATCGATGTTGCCACCTGAAAATATGTATAATAACCTTTATTAGCCATTAATCAAAAGTTAAGGCTGGCGTTACAAGGATACAACTATTATACAGTGTGTAAGTCTAATACGGGCGATAAATTAAATCGGACATAGTATTCATTAGTGTAATCACAAAGTAAAAGGTTTTTTTAAGTTGCAGGTCATTACGACCCCATAATTATTATTTTTTAAATTTCTCAACAGCAATGTACTGTAGGTAAACATGGTTGCGGTACCGAAATGTCAAATGTTCATTAGCAACTGTCAACGAGCGTTTAACGTCAGTGTGTTTGCATTACATTGCGGGCTGAATTATTTTGTATGGACAAAATTATTGTTGCAACTTTAAGTAAAGTTTATCTAATTACCTTTACGTCACAACTGGCCATAATGCGAGTTTTACTGCACGCTGCGCGTACGGGAAAACTCGCATTGTGGCCAGGTGAAGACGTAAAATTTTGTACTCAACACGGGCGGTAATTCGTAAAGCCCCAGAGCGCATATTTATGGCCCTCACCTTCGGTTCGGGCCACAAACACCTGCGATCTGGGGCATTCACGAATTCACCGCCCTAGTTACGTAATGTAGGTACTATTACTTTGTCCTATACTAACCACCGTTAAGAGATATCGATCGCCCTTATAAGACTAACACACTGTATACTTATTATTACACACCTGACAAGAAACAAAAAAACCGTAGTAGTACAGAAACAGCGACTAAAAGAGCAGAGGCAAACAACAGGCGGTCTTATTGCTAAACAGCGATCTCTTCCAGATAACCTTGTCAGTTTGATTGATAAGATCGCCCTATTATTAGGGTTCCGTAGTCAACAAGGTATACCACTAATGACTACTACTAGCAGGTACTACTACCGTAGTACATGTTATAGCGATAGGCAAATTGTACTAGCCAGAGGTCACATTATCTCGGGAAAAATCTTAACTGCGCGATTCAGATATTAACACAGATGGTACAATTGACATGCGGCTGAACAGACGGTTGGTAGTGTTGTCGATTGTATATAATTAGAAAGTTGCTAGAATACGGAGGAAAATTAAATCAAGTTATTTTATTATTTTATTTCTTGCGTTATCACTTAGGAACCATTCGTGTGACGCACTTTGAAGTATATTCGTCGTCAAGTACTCAATATTATTTAATAGTTGGTCATTGATCTGTTATTTTTTTAATCGTTTCGTTCATGTTTCTCCGTTTCCCTCTATCTCTACTCAATTTCCAAAAGTTAGCTGTAAGATATTCCTCATAGAGATAAGCACGCCTTTGGACAATGTAATTATGTTACCGGTTCTTGTACTCGTACCATAAAACCCTGACTTCGCATGGGATATTGGGACAGGCGATGTTAGGTCTATTTTTAGAAAAGTTGAAATTCCCGCCTAGTTTTTAAGGCAGGATCCACACAAAACTACTAAATAGAAAGTGTTTTTTATGCATAGCAATATTCTCTGATCAATTGTGCCTAACTTCATGCCGTTTACGATCAGTGCAGTTTTTTCGTTGAAGTGGCAGCACGTGTTTTTATTCACCTTTTCGGAACTTTGCTATAAATGAGAGATTTGCTAAGAAGAGATAAAAGTAAGCGTTTTCTTGCATTATAGTCTTCAACTAATGCTCTTGGGTGGTACTAATAATGTATTCCATACGATAATATAAACTTTGCCTGCCCCTGGGTTATCAATCCAAGTGTGTGATATATTTAAAATATCATGATTAGTAGACTTACAAGTTTGACCTCTATCCTCTTTGTGTGCATGTCTGTACGTTTGCCGTGGCACCATAGCTCTAATCTGGTCAACTGATTTTTATTAGTCCTAAACCATTACCCTTTTTTTGTCGTCGAGTAAGTTAACATGATTTTTGACAACCTTATCGAAAAAACAGTAAATGTATGAAACGAACTTTAGATCGTTATCTGCCTAGGCCTACCATTGTTTTTTTTTTTAAATTATAGGTCTTATTTGGGATAGTAAAATTTTTAGTTTTTTTAGATCGGTGTTAATTTATTATTACAATTCATCATCTTAACACATTCACTGCCCTGCTAGGACCCCGCCTAGCGGACATCTACGCAAAAGGCGGTTTCCGCTACTTAGCGGAAAACCACTAAATCTGCTTAAAGCGTAGCGCGTAGTGATTCTTGGCAGCCTGGGACGCAGCGTCCCTGGGTAGTATATATACCTACTAGTAGTAGGAATTAGTTATATGTGTAGGTATAGGTTTAAGTTTTGTTTATATCCAATTATATATAACTAGGTAAGGTAAACGTCCGAGTACTCGACGCTGTACCAGTATATGCATGGGCAATCTATGTCAAAGTGGCATGGCTTTAATTCGAATACAGAAAAATCCTCTTAGTTAAGTAGATGGAATTTAACCCATATTGCTTTGACATAGTGTGTCCATGCCCTATACCAGTACAGCGTCGGGCACTTGGACGTTTACCTTACTAGGTACTATGTAAATAAGAATTAAAACGTACGTCAACAACTGATAGCATCGTGGCCACATGCTGGAAAAAAATAGGATTAATATTTGCCTATTAAAATTGGTTTTTTTCGGCACACGACGGCACATCATTACAAAACATGGAGTAGGTATAGGTTCTCGTACTCGTACTCTACGTAGTAGTGTTGCTATATTCGTAGCAAACCATCAAACTCACTGAGAAATAATAATAATAAAACTTTAATAGGGAGAGCCGACGCAGGTGTTTATTTGCCACAACAAAGTTTTTATTGCCAACCCTAACCTTGTCCTTACAACAAAAATAACGAAAATGTATGCTGCAATAATAAACCTTTAACGGGGGAGAGCGGGCAGTGTTTTAGTTGCCACAACAAAGTTTGTATTGCCAAGCCGAATATTTTCCTTGCAACAACATGAATATATTATTATAAAGCGTAAATTAAAAAATAATAATAATATCATGAAAAAATATGACTTAGACTTGTAAGTTTAAAAAATACGCATATGTAACCGTCCAATAGCAAATTTTAAGCTATGGGTAGGATTCTTGCGCTATGATTAAAAGAAAAAAATGTGTTTTTTCATTGTAATTACGTTCCAACTAACTATTTGAAAGTTCAAAAAACAAGTCCTAATGCCCAGGTAAAACATTGGAAAGTAGCCAAATGTAAATATTTTTGGCGGAGTGGAGGCCTGTACCTGTATCGTGTCTCCAAAACATATGAACCGATTTTGAGTGTTTTTTTTTGAAAGTTTAAAATCGGGATGCTTCTTAGATATGTTTGGTGTGCCAGATTTATGTACTTTATTATTCGAAAAGCCTGTACAAAAAAATACCTCCACAAGGATGCCGCCAGCAACGGGGCAGGGTCCAAAGATGTTGGAGATCAGGGCTACAGAGTAACCATCGGACGGACCATAGAATCTACGCCGTGCCCAGCAGGGTCACTGCGTAACTTTTAGAACGCCCGTTGTAGTAGTACAAATCAACTGTCGTTAGACTAAAGGTTCCAATGCAAAAAACAGATAATATTGTCTAAGTTTGTAACAAATACTTTTGCGTAAGTACAGTCGAGTTCTCCAATATCTACACAGACAACCTTTCAAATATATCTATACAGAGACTTTATTGTTACACATGTGTAGATAAATTTGAAAGGTTGTCTGTATAGATATTCGAGAGCTCGACTGCACAATGCTATTGTCTTACGTTAAATAAGCTTACAAAAAATAACAATTATAACAAGTAAGTACCCCCATTACGTTGAAGACGCCCGCAATTGCAGGCACTACGAATAACTTCTTTGCGTGAGACTTTTGGTGTGTTTTCACCTCATGCTGGAAGAAGAAAATGTGTCATTATCATATTACATAGTATTTACAACGTCTTGTTACGAGCGTGGGGGGTATAGGATAGAGTTATAACACCTTTAACACGACAGTAGATTTATTCTGCGCTTTACACAGGGAAAAGTCCGACGCAATTAACTGACACATGTGACTGAGTCCACGTCTACTAGTACTAACACAGCTACACTATAATGTTACTTCGCACTACACCACTTCACTATACAACCACTTGTTTCACTGTACTTCTTCTTCCAGTTCTCACCCGATACTACCCTTAGTATCCCATTCTAAGAAACCCACGTAGATCACTTAAGACTTCACTTTCTGTACTCCCTTGTTTCTGTACTTGGTCCCATTATTATGTATGTACCCCTTTCCGAAGATTCTAGACCTTAACTTTCGATTTTCATCTCGTTGTTAATTTCATTACTCATTTGTTTTTAGTAGCATGGGCTTTTCCAGATAAACGTGCTTTGTCTATCGTAAGCATGGAATTTTCTACTCGGTTACTTCCACTAGAACATTCCATGCTACTCGGCGTTTTGAAAATGTACTCACTATAAATTTAAAACGTACAAAAAGTGCATATCAGTCACTGGTCTTGAACCCAAGTACAGTCGAGTTCTCCAATATCCAAGACAACCTTTCAAAAATATGTATACAGAGATGGAGACTTTCCTCTTGATTATGTGGCATACAATGCATAACAGTGCTTAAACTAGTGTTAGTAGCCAAATATGAGGACATCACACATGCATTGTCAGTAACTTCTCCAGCCACCACATAGCCAAATTTCGTCTCGATTAAAGTTGGATTGTTTGGCCCCAGACTTTGTTGACCTGGTAAAATAACATTAAAAAACACATCAGCCGCTAGCAACATAGATATGTCCCCCGGAGTATAAAAGTCCCTATCAGCCAACATAATGTTGTCTGGTATGTTGAAACTATGTGGATTATACTCCTGCTGTGGCAATTGGGATGTTATTTTGTCTACAACAGAACATATTACATCCTGTGTGTATGAATTGTCATGTGAACCACACCACAACCGCTTTGGACACAGTACAAATTTTGCGACCCAGAGTGGAAAAAATTATATTTTTCTGAGTAGTGAGTTAATGGGGTTTTCAGATCAGAGATCTGAAAACTGCCCATTAACACTTATAATATTCAAGTGATATTTGAAAACCTCCGTCGGGTATTTGCTTCGTTCGATAACCTTAGAACTTTTATTTATACAAGCAGCTTCAAAAACTTTAATAGCGCGATGCAGGCCAGATTTTCTGATTGGTCGATTCATTCGACGTGCATATGACGTACAGTGAATTTTATAATGCAGAATATTACTTAAGTATTTAAAGAACATCACTTACGAAAGTAGTTCGATAACTTGAATCATAATCATATCGCATTAAAATCTAAATTATGAGCTATGCACAATGCACTTGTGGCTGAGTAGAAATATGAACCCTTCAAGTCATCACTCATTCATATTGCAATGAAATATCAAATATCAATGAAACGAATGCATAATCATTTTTATAATTAGCATTTAATCATGTAGGTATGTGACAATACATTGTTGTCTATTATATACCCATAACTCAGAAAATAAAATCTACCCATTAATACTTATGTTATTCAAGTGATATTTCAAAGCCCCAATCGGGTATTTTTTAATGTTTTGAAGTTGTAAAATAACGGTCATTATTTCAAATAGCAAAAGCTTAACACAACATGCAGTCTAAGGCGGCCAACCCTCAGTTGCATGCAAGGGTCCCAGGTCCAATGCCCCGGCTTAACCCTCATAGCGCAGAGCGACTATGGCGTTTACACATAACATATCTAACAAGTTGATCAGACTCGTTAGACATGATCGCAACCCCCAGGGACCTGCTTCCCTGGCTGAAGGCTACGGTTTTACATGTGGTGAGTTTACCCCCTCCGGGTGTGGGTATCCATACCTATCGACCGCCTAGGTATAGAAAACCCCAGTTTTCATGGTTCTGTTTCAACACAACACACACACAGGGTGGCCAGTCCAGTGCATATGAATTACGTGTTGGGGTTGTCCGGTCGCAACTTCCCGACAGACTTAGGTCTGATTTTTTATTTATATGAACAAATGTTAAAAACTTTAATAGCGCGATGCAGGTCCGGGTTTTTCATTGGCTATAACTCATGACGTGCTCGTGCGGTATGTTTTACAAAGCTGTTAGTAATCTAGACTTTAAAATAAGGCAAATTAAAAATAATTTTTATTTGCTTTCAATTGTAATCCGTTTGAAGACCTATTTTCTATATCAATTTATTGCAAAATAGAGGCTATAACAAAGCTGTTAGATTCATATTAGAATTGATCAATTGGCTCATATTGCTTTTAATTACATAGCAAAGTTGATCGTAGTAAGTAACTTGTGGTCATGCATTTTGTTGTAACTTGAGTCATTCTACCTGTCCGCTCATTGCTCAAGGAGCATTTAGAACATACGAATCATCAATTCCTCGTCTACCGCTGGCCCATATACCTATGCGTTACAATTTACCGTTGGCCCATATATGCGTCAGAATTTAGTATGCATTTGCGAACAAATTATTTACCTCCTAGGAGAGGAGGATGATAACGCTATTTAAAACTTGGTTCGTTTATAAATATTTTTAAATAATCTTACAAATAATGAAAGCAAGTATGTAAGCTTAAAATAAAACAAATCTGGTATCTTTAATATTCTATTTGTATATCAAAATATTTTCTAATAATAAAGAAACATTTATTTTTTAAGTAGGTATCATCAACTAAAATTATACTAAAATAAATCTAGGTTAAATCGAATAATTTGCATTGCTTAATCTTTTTACAATTTTATCAACTAGTCCTTCGGTGGAATTCAATACGTCATCATATTCACTCTCGACGATATACTGCACGGCGACCTCTTCGGACTCGTTGTCCGCTTCAAGATTGGATATGCTTATTTTAATAAGACGTACACCTTTTTTACTTTGTTTAATTATATAGGAATTCAATCCACTGCCGCAGGCTTTGTTTTTTCCGCTGCACGTCTTTTTCTTCAAGGATTTCTTTGATATTTCGGAAGGCTTTTTTACCTCTTGAACGTTATTCATACATTGCTGTTGATACTCTAGGTACGCGCCAAAATCTTGTGAGCACGGTAACTCATCATCGAATGTTCCTTGTGAATAAAAAGTGGAAATATTCGGCTCACAAACAATTTTGGAGGTGGGTAATGGCTGCGAGCTGGATTTACTCTGAAAATAAGCACAATACATTTTAAATGGTGTAATCGCAATATTAATAAAAGAAATTTAAATATTAAATTAGAAATTCAATCAATCAACTCACCATTTTGACTGAAGTATACGATTTATCGATCTCGGACGACGTGCGTTTACGGCAAGTTTTCCAGCCAGAATGATTTCTACAATTGCATTTTTATTTATTAGGTATGTAAACTGCTTATATCGTGAAACGAGGATGCAATCAGTACAAGATAGAACATGTTAAAACATGTGTTTCATAAAGTACTTTGAATCATATACGAATGTTATAATTACAGGTTCTGACAGGTTTCATAAAATAATAGATTTTAAAAGTTACATCCTTGCGAATTATCGCATTCAGTGGAACAAATCTTTCCGTTCGTATGGCTACCTATACTATTCTTCTTACTTGCACTCATTGTAGCATAAGGTGTTGAAAGGAGACGAAAGTCGTATTCCATTATTTTTAGCGGAACAGTATGTCGGCGTTGTTTGAAATTAGAGCGATCGCTTTGATAGAACCGCATGTTGAATAATTGCTGATGTTTTAAAATAGGTACCAGAGGTATTAAACCTGTAAAAATTTGCCTTCTGCATGTTTTCTACCATTACCGTTATTAAGTTTTATTGATTAATTAACTTGAAGAAGGTTGAGAACTACTGTGAAGTGATATTCGTGCAAACCGACCTTTGATTGTGAGCTTCATTACTTTCTCACGGGTTTTCACGAGCGAAGGAACACTGCATTGAAATCATGTGCGTAAGTTTTTATAAATTAATTTTTTTATTCATTCTGCGTGATTAATAAATTTATATAACCAATATAAGTTCAACAATAGCAAATATTTAAATAAACCTTTTTATTGCAGGTCTGATTCAGAGTCATTTGCCGAAATCGAGGTCAGAAAACCGACACCAAATTCAAGGTAATCATCACTTGATACTAATTTGTTTTGATTTATTTTGTGAGCGATTTAATTTTTTAAAGATGTGTATTTAATTTTCGTTATATTTCTTTTATAGGTCGAAAAAAATATCGAATAAGAAGAGGGCGCTTTGTGAATTCGATGTTGGAACGCAGGAGCTAACACGGTGAGTTGCAGTTTTTTTTTTATTTTGTTATAAAACCTGTCTCCTAAAATAAGGTATACTAAATATAGCATTATTTTGTTTCAGGTATAAGAAGCAAAAGGCGGCTAAAAAGCTTACTGAACTATATGAATCTGATGACGAAACTCCGATACCACGGTATATATTTTAATTTTGCTTATGTAGAAAATTAAATTAATTTTGTTTTTGACCCGTATTAATATATTTTTTTCTTTATAGATCTACTAAACTGAAGTCCAGGCCGTTAACGGAGAAAGTTTCGTCTCAACGGTAAGTAATTTACTAATTTTGTTTTACAACGAAGGTACATTAGTTATTCGCATGTATTTAAGTAATATTTTTTAACGTGTCTGTCTGTGTATCTGTGTTTTTGTGTCAGATGATTTTATCTCGAGTGTTGTTTACCATGTTTCGTGAAAATCTGTTCAGCCGTTTGTGAGATAGTAAACTTTGAAATGAAAATAGCGAGGGTTTTTCATCTTTTCTAAGTTGTATAGTTATTACCTACAAAGATGTCATTAGTTTAGTCTTATATGTAAGTTCGTTTGTATATTTTTAACAAACTTATTTATGGGTTACAGGTCAAAAGCTGGTCCGAAGCCATTGTCGGATCAACAAAGCAACGCTTCTTCGGGCTGGGCTCTAGATGACGATAGTGACAACGACTTCTGCGCCGAAAAACATGGTGCAGGGCTGCGATCTGTACTAAGACGAAAAGTCCCCGGCGGAAGCGTGTATCGTTACGGTCAGTTGTCCGGTGATCTTTATTTAGATTTAAAGTTGTATAACGTTGCTGATATTGCATCAATCGCATCGAAAGGCAGATGGGAGAAAGCACTTGTTAACCTCAAAATTCAGGTAGACTCTAATTCACCAGAGGTTTCGCATATTAAAAACGTGTTAAAAATATGTAAGGAGCATTTCACCGAAGAAGGAACATTTTACCGTGAATAATTAATAATTATTCTTACTATACCTTTATTTGTGATATTTCACCTTATTCTTTTTGTCGAGCTGATTATATAATATTGCTGATGTAATATCAATTGCACCGAATAGGAATATTTTACCGTGAAACGTTATTAATTATTCTTACTATACCTTTAATTCTAATACTTGACCTTAGTCTTAATCATTTACCTATGGAATATGAGTAACCGGTCGGTTTTCTGTTCCGTTTGCGAAATAGCTGTACCAAGTCGCGCATTTTCCGGTCATTTACGTAGCACAGCGCACAAAAATAACAACTCTATAAACAATATTGAAGGCATTGAAAAAATTGGTAGCGCTTTTCGTAGTAGGCTTGCATCATACCGAGTGCGGGGAAGCCAAGATGACCTTGACTGTGCGTGCCCACCTTTTCAGTTCATAAGTAACATACGCGCCCGCGTTCGTCGTATTTTGGAAGCAAGGCAATCAGCTTTCGGTAGTGTCAAAGTGAATTTCGAATTATTTGCGGAGTTTTCTTTGCTAAAAAACGATACATGTGACATTAAGTCGTTTGCAACGCAGAATATTGTAATACATCCAAATTTCGATTTCAATGAAATATTTTTAAATGTTTTGCAGACGATTTGTCGAAAAATTGACGAATTTCAAACCAAAGACAGCGGGTGGTCTTTCATGAAAAATTTATACCTAGAAATTAATATCTGCAAGTAGAATCCTCCTAAATTAACTGGGATTCTTTTATATGATTTTATAATTTTTTCAAATGCGTTTTTGATCTCAGTTTTAGTTTTAGATTTTGATGGAACACACCATGCATATTTAGAAAACGCGTCAATTACAACTAGAATATATTTATATCCTATGTCGAGCGTGTGAAATTTTTGTAAATCCAATAAATCTGCTTGCCATAAATTATCAATTCCCTTTAAAATAACTGGTCTGCGTTTGAAATTTTTACGAGCTGATCGATGAATTTCATTCACGATTTGTTCCTTTGTCATTATTAGTATGTTTGACGATAGTCTCTACTTCCTGTTTGGTATAAAAGTTCAATCTTAACTGTGCATTAAGATTTTGAATCTGAGCTTTTATAGTGTTTAATATTTGATCAAGGTCTTTTTTGGCATAAAATATTTGACCAAGGTCTTTTTTGTCGTAAAAATTCGTGAAAGATTGATCGACATATTGCTTGTTAACTGCATCATCCGCTGTCATTGGTTTTGTAACGCCTTTCAATCTTGAAAATTGTAAATCATAATCTCCATTCTCTGATCTCAAAAGTGCTTTGTCAGAAACTGTCATCAAACGTAAACGCTTGTGTACATGATGACCAAACTTGTCGATATTCATTTTTATTTTGTTAGTTGTTATTAACTGAAAAGCTTCTCATTAACTGTCTGGTAAAGAATGAATTTTAAAGTTATATATTATTCACGTGCCCAGCTTCATGTAACTCTTCAATAATAGATATAATTTCGTTATCCAACCCCGTATTACCAGCATCGCGAGAAGCAATTAACAGTTTCAACCTATCTTTAAGCTCGTTAGGATCATCCCAATAAACATAGTTAGTATCCTTTTTAACGTTTTTTAATATAGGTAATCCTTTACCCTTAGTACAGCTTTCAGTGCTATTCGTTCGCGGTTTTGTCAACTTAAAAAGCGGCTTAATAATGTGTAAATACTTCTTGCCTTTGTTACTTTTGATTTGTTTGTTTGGATTAAAGTCACGCCTGTGGGCATTAGTCTCTACTAAAAGTATTTTATAATTGTGCTTATCTTCATCTGTTATGACACGCAAATCAGGTACTTTCTTCAATAATCATTCTTTTAATCCTGGTGTCAAGTTTAGAATACGCCCATTGACTTGGAGTTTCTTATTAGTAAGATGAACTGAAGAAGATCCTAGCATAAGCCTACCACGTTCTGTTCGAACACCAAAAGGAACATTATCAAAGGTACTTGACTTTTTAGCAAAAGCTGGATCATCGCGTGGAGAATAATATGATCTGTCGTTAGAGTTATCCGTTATATTACTATTAACACTTTCAAATGTCTTATCGTTATCCTCAATGTCTTGACTTTCATTCGATAGGATGTCATCATCATCATCATCATCATCATCGTTGTCATCATTAGTATCATTACTTACTTTCGATAGATTGTCATCAGAAATATTCTCATGGTGTGATTCAAGATTTGAATTTGAATCAAATGATTTTTGCAAAACAGTATTATCGTTCATACTTCCATCGCTATTTTTTGCACTATCCGGGCTGAATTTTAATTTTTTTATTGTGTTTTTGTTAAATTTGAATTCATCGTCATCAGATTTTAAGTCATCAGTATTTAAATTAGCGTTCACTGTACTTTTTGTTATATTATTAAGTGGCTTGGTAATTGGTTTGAAAACAGACTCCAGGATCATGTTATTGTCATTTTGTATGTCTCGTATAAGTTTGACCTTTCTTTTGACAGCCTCTGTAGACTTTAATATCTTTTCTTTAACATTTTTCTCTTCGGTCGTATTGCGACTCATGTCTGATCTCGGTGGTTTCTTTGATAACAATAAACGTAATATTTAAATACATTTCTTTAAATGATGTATTAATCAATTACAATAAAGGTATCAAAACCCATCCTATAACATCCTGAATTTTTAGAACAATCTTTATTTATAACCAAATAATTATAAGGTATGCTCCATACTTTTGCACACATTTCTCGAAACTTTAACCAGGTCATATCGCATCCCACATGTTCGTCATATACATGACGTAAATTAACGTCATCTTGTTTAAAGATAATTATTAAATTTGCGTTGTCTCTAATTAACTGTTTAGGTATTTTACTGTACGTTTGATTCAAGTAGAAACTATCAATACATTTGTGCCTTCCCATAGCAAAATAATCTCGAATGTTATTTTGATTCTCACACGCTACGTCATCAAATATTATAATTGAATTAATATTAGCTTCATGAGGGCTAATTACTTGATCATTTTCAGTGTACTTTTGATAAGTGACTGCAGGAACTAATGCTAATACTTTTTCTAAATACTGGTACATGGGTTGGAAAAGAGTTTTAGAATAAACATAAATATGTTCAAAACGCAATCCGTGCTCGTGAAGAAGAAGTCCAATTATTAAATTAGTTTTTCCACAGTTAGAGGGTCCGCAAATTACACAACGGATAGTGTCAGGTAAAAGTTTACCATGACGAAAGTTGTGTTTTTTACCAACTGCACAAACCACATCCAATTTCATGCTCTGAGATTGTTTTTGAAATTTCATATTTCTGCAAAAGAAGACGTGTTACTAGCAGGAAAGTTTTATCTTAAATAATGTAGATTAATAAGACAATAAGTAGTTATATTCTAGAAGGATCGTCTTATTCTGGCTCGAAAACAAATACCCGACGGAGGTTTTCAAATATCACTTGAATATTATAAGTGTTAATGGGCAGTTTTCAGATCTCTGATCTGAAAACCCCATTAACTCACTACTTTTCTGTAATGTTTTTAGCTTTAATTGTTCAACAACATGAGTTGTGATGAAGCTAGACTGGGCACCGGAGTCTAATAGAGCTTTGACAGTCAAATAAGTACCATCCCGGCAAGTAATATTCACTTTGACAGTCGGCAGTAATACTGTGCTATGTCCAAATAACGCCATGCTGTTATTTGAAACCTCCGGCTTGTTATTTGTTATTGTTACTGACATAATGCAGTTGCGTAGATATTTTTGTAAAGTTGTCTGTATAGATATAGGATAACTCGTCTATCCATAGGCTCTAAGGTCGCGGTCCGAACCACCGGGTCCAACTGGGTATTGTGTTAACACGGCGAATTTTGAAATACCTTGACGGCGTGCCACTATGAAAATAAAACTGTTATTGACCCCGCCGTCGTAACAGTATGTATAAAACGAACGAATAATATTTTCACACCACTGCTCGGAAATGTGGCAAAAGATGGTCAGAAAACAGGCTTCAAAGTTGGGAAAGTTGGACATCGCACGAATAGGCCAACTATGAGTTAGACAATGTTATTGTTTGGCAGTTTGAACAGCGATTCGCTCAATAACAGCTCCTCCGGCGTGGTGCCCCCCGACACGCGAGCGGCCGCGCTAAAGTGTTTCATATTATCATCTTTAATTAGGTGCTTATTTTGACTTAGTTAGTTAGTTAGTTAGTTAGTTTTACTGGGCGTTTTCCGCAAGTCGACATCCAGTGTGCCTATTTTGCGTGAATCGGTGGGGTAGCGCTACTCTAACCACCCCAGTTCCTCCAGAAAGTTTGTGAGTGCCTTGGTATTGCTGACTGCGTCCTTTAGTGTGTCCGGAGAGCCTAGTTGTTTTTCCCTGTATACTTCTACCTGCTTACAGTCCAGTAGAATATGTTTGGTTGTTTCTTCTGCTTCCATGCACGCTCTGCACATGGGGCTGCCTGTGATACCTAAGTTGTAGAGGTGTTTGTTCAGAGTGTTGTGTCCTGTTATTATTCCAACTATCTTGCGTAGTTGGCTTCTCTGTGTCCTCAGTAGTGCGGTAGTGAGTTTGTTGTCGCATTTCGACAAAATCTTTTTAGTATGTCTGCATGTGTCTATGTCCTCCCAGTATCTTTGGTGTCCCTCCCAGTATATTTTGACTTATAATAATTATTATTTGCACCTTCCTCACAGTAGGCGTGAAAAGCACTATGTAATGTCACGGCCAAGAGTGCAATAGATGGACTCGTCTTCGTGGTCCTCACTTGGCGGCTCGGACCTCGAACCCACTAGTCCATCTATTGCCCACTTTATAGCCTTTACAACAATGTACTATTTCTCTAACGTGCAATGAAATAAAAATCCCTATCCGACCGACCTCGCTACGATCGGCGTCTTTATGCCTACTTTCCCAGCCTCTGTAGTAGGTACTGGCAAACAACCTCTCACCCTAAACGCATATACGTAAGTACGTCTTCCTTTCCGCCGTGGGTGTCACCCAATTTTATGACTCTATTATGCATCGCGATATCGAAGTTTCTAAAAGGGTTGCATAAATACAACATCCAAACAACAATTACTGGACTCCGGTCCGCGAGAGATCTCTCTATTGCCGTTCTTCCTACCTATTGTATATTTGAATACTACTCTTTCCTGTAGATGGAAAGTCCTTGTAAATATCTCGATGTAACGACTTGTAATGTGGAAGTCACAGATATAGATATACATAGATCACGCAAATGCATGTTGTACTTCGCGAGTCCGAATCCGGTCTCCGAGTTGGCACTCCGACTGACATACCGCGCGCGTCAGTTGTCCGTGAATATTAGGAAAATGCCTTATTGCAGAATCGATTGCCCGGACAACGGGGAATTCACATCACTAATTCGCCCGTGTGACATCACAGTAGGTAGACAAAAGTGACACGGGCGGTTTTCATAAATATTGAGGTGTTTAAGTTATCTAGTGTATAAGTTATCTATATCTATGGTGGAAGTAGTATGAATAGCATTTGACTGGATACCTATTTAGACTTGGAACTCCCATTCCAATTACGTTGTGGTTTTCACTTAGATTCCGTTATGAGAAGAAAATTATCATTTTGAAAAGACTTCAAAAAAGAAGGAGGTTCTATGTTTCACTCTATGTATCATTATTTTTATGTAGGTATTTTTATCGATTTATCTGGCAATTGTGGACCGATATTAAATATTAATTGTGGACATTATCCTGAGGTAGTCCCACTGTCACCAAGTCAGGGTCTGATGTTGGGATCCCAGGGAAATTGAGGACAACCCTTAAATGTTACAGACGCGCGAGTAGTGATTTCGGTATTTAGAGAGTGATACTTGAGTAATCAACGGAACTCCTCAAATATTATCGGCCCACTACTATATAGCGACTAGGGTTTTTTGGTACCTAATAGGTAATAATCAACGCATTTGCTCTCGAAAAGCAGTGCATGTGGTAAAGTGGAAATAAATGTGGAAATGCTCATGTAAGTACATAGCTTGGCATAGTAGGTATAGAATAGGTAAGTAGGTACTATTTTTTTTTTTTTGGAAGTAAACAAATCAATATTTAGGTAACTACTTAATTTATATTTATTTAAAGTGCTATAAAAGGTAATTACTGCATACCAATACAATTAAGGTGACTGCACAGTCGGACTGTTCCTGATATACGTTCTGAACTACTAAAAAAGTAACAATGATTTCTACATAATATGTAATAATATTATACTCAGCCCTTAAATATAATAATTTTACTTACCTGCGCACTGGCCTGAATTGATCAAAAAACGAATATATAGCATTGAGGCATAGACAAATGTAGAAAAATACTCATCATCATCATCCTCCTAGCGTTATTCCCGGCAATGCCGCTAAAGGAGCCCCGGGTCCGCTTTGACACCTAATCCCAGGATTTGGCATTGGCACTAGTTTTACGTAAGCGACTGCCATACGACCTTCCAACCCAGAGGGAAAACTAGACCTTATAGCGATTAGACCGGTTTCCTCACGATGTTTTCCTTCACCGATAAGCTAACGGTAAATATTCCGTTCATAAGTTCCGAAAAACTCATTGGTACGAGCCGGGATTCGAACCCACGACCGCCGCTTGACAGCCGCATGCCTGAACCACTAGGCTACCGTAGCTCTAGAAAAGCTGAAGGCGGAAGACTGGCTGTAGACAAATACTCAATAATATAAAAATGAACTTACATTCTTTAAAGATTTCTATAAAAAAAGTATAAGGATTCGTTAAATTGTTGTGTTTTCGGTGATATAAGGGTCCGATTTTAATTGTTTACAGGAGCTCAGTTTTGTTCATCGCATCGGTTCCGTTTCGTTTTCAATATATTTTGCGTGCTCCCTCCCACACGCACCAAGCCGCGAGAGGAAACCAGCTCGTAATTGGTATATTAAAATATGAAACAACAAGCGATGAACAAAATACAGGTCCGTGGTACACAGCGGGCAATAACATCTGACACGCCCTAACCATCTTACCGGACTGTCCGCGTTGCCACCCATGTAAACAACAACACTTCACTTACGTCCTTTCAATCAATATTTACGTAAAACTACTATTTGTATAAGTGATCTGTTCACCTCAAATAAATATTTAAATTGCTAATATTTTTAAAAATATTAACTAACTTGTTATGTTATCCCATGGCCTTAACAAAGCTAGAAGTACCCAATGGCTTGCCAGAGGCTATAGTCTAAGTTTTACGGGAACAAAACTTTACAATCGCGTTTTACCCTAAATTTGTATGGGATTCGACGGCTAAACGCGAACGCGGTCGTTACGCGGTCGTAACGTTTTGTTTCGGTAAAACTTATACTAGAGTATATCTGCCGCGACTTTATTTCTAGTACATCAACTAAGTATTTGAGTATCTGTCAGATTTTTGGCACTGTGATAAAAGTAAGTGTATATGCATGTTTCTGAGATTTATCTTATCACATACGATTAACCAACTTTAATTAACAGACATAGTACCAACACACATCTAGGATGCATCTAGGTAATTGAACGAGCAAGCAAAGCGAACGACGATTAGCTCGCTACCAGCTATTTTTCTCTACAGGTCGCACTTGTCCACGGATTCTCGTGAAATTTTGCGAGCAGGTTCAATAATAATTAATTATTATTTGGTTCTATTTGTGGAAAAAAAAAAACACAATTTCTCGAGTTGTTGCTTTTAATAGTTAAATTATTGTTGCTTCGCCGATTCCTACTATCTTTGTCAAGCGTGTTGTTTATGGCGATATAATAATGCACGAGTAGTACGTGCGACGTGTGCGCATAAAATCGCCTTCGCGTCTACGTAAAGGAGACGCTACACGATTGAAATCGGCAGGACAAGAAATAGTATGGAGTGACCTTAATTTGATAGGCCGCCATGCTTCCGACACGTATCCACACGGGCCGAATCACGCAGCAGGACTGCATGCAGTTACTACACCTACAGCGTTCACAAGAATAATCTTCAAAATGTTCGTAGCTATGTTTGGCTCTTGGCTCTGTTCGTTCTTCAGTTCGAAAAAATTAAAAACTATTAATGCTCAATGTTCTGTTACATGTCAATAATGCTCAAGTCTATCCACACCTTAAGGGTACTGATACTGAGGCTCTTGTATAAGTTTTACCGAAACAAAACGATACGACCGCGTTCACGTTTAGCTGTCAAATCCCATACAACTTGAGGGTAAAACGCGAACGCGATCGTAAAGTTTTGTTTCGGTATAACTTAGTCTTATTAGCCTCAGTAGGTAGTATCAATAGTAAGTCCTTACCGCGTGGTCTTTCCTCTGGACTAAACGTGCGTGGTGTCCAACCAACAAACTAAGTGAAAGCGCAACTAGCATGGCTGCCCTTGCTATGCGAACCATGGTTACGTGCGGCCTAACTAAACCTGCTGATAAAATAACCAAAGGCACGCGGCAACCGTCACCAATCGAACAATCAGTTTCAATTAAAACTTTCAGTAAAATTAGTTAAGTCTCGGTCATAAATTGATTGCTTAGAATGAAAATCTTGAGAACAAAGATTAATCCAAATTCATAGGTTGAAAACTCATCGCTTGCTATCGGCCTCATATGAAGGGTTAACGTCAACCAAAGCAGGGGCAGTTAACGCTGTACACCAACCAGTAGGTACACGCCGGCCGGCCGTCTTAGACGGTCTAATAGTGGTTTTCGCGTGCTTCTACGGAACGCACGCGGTCGCGCTTTGCATCGTCATTGGCCTCGTAAATATGCCTAAACCAAAAAAAGCTAAACCATACTGTATCAGATCGGATAGTAAGAATAACGACAAAGATTCGGTTTTTTTTCTCCCTGCCGATGCCGTCGGGACGGTCGGATAGGATAGTTTTTATCCCCGAAATCATCCTCTAAGGGGGTGAAATGGAGGGGTAAGTTTGTGTGGAGCTGCGATATAAACGAGTTCCACGCGGACGGAGTCTCGGGCAGAAGCTTGTATAATAATATTTGGTGATTTCGTATTTGTACCCGACTGCCCGAAGGAGAGGAGGGTTATTTAGTGTCTCATTGCGTTCTGTAAATCCCAATGCATCTATGGACCTGTATGTTGATATAAATGGGTCACTAATTTGTGCAATTTTTCAATGGTTATCATAAAAACCCTAGTTTGTTTACAATGAAACAGTGTGTGTGCAACAATGACACAGCGATGATGTAGATTTTTTTTTAATGAATTGCTTTAAAAAGATCCAATAATAATAACTAACAAAACTCGATTCAATGCAAATACATAAATGTGGAGACTTATAAAACTCTTTCACTGTTGATGTATACATTCAGGTGTTACATTGAATGCACGTATATGGACGCTAAAACGGACTGCGATAGCTGTAGGAGCTAATTTTCATAGGAAAATGTAGTAAAACCAAGTCGACTAGTTTTCACGAAAGCAATATAATGACAAGACAAAAACAAAAAAACAAAATACAAAAAAGTATAAAAATAATAGACAAAACATAAAAATAATAGACAAAAATAGTATCAAAAAAGGTTGCATGCGCAACATCCCACCCCCTTGTGTGCGAAAGCGCACAAAGCTAGTCGGGCCAGCCAAAGAGTCCTACGTGTCTAGCCTGATCAATTTTTTAGAGGGCCGACGGAGAAGGCCTCCTGGCGTTGCTACGTCCACCACCCTGACTACGCCATCTCGGCCCGGAAAGGTTGCAGAGATACGGCCTCGTGGCCAAGTCCCTCTTGGAAGGTTTTCATCCACGATGAGCACTAGGTCGCCAATGGTTAAGTTGCGTTCCCTGTTTTCGCCTGTCTGTCGTGGTTGCATTGTGGGTAGGATCTCTTTCACCCAACGGTTCCAAAAGTGGTCAGCTAATCTCAAGGCCTTCCTCCAGTCCGCTCGTCGAAGAAGGTCTCGGTCGTCCAGGGATGCGGGTAGGACCTGGTTCGAGGATGTTCCAATTAGAAAGTGGAAGGGTGTCAGAGTCTCCTGATCATCGTGGCTCACAGAGACGTGACTTAGGGGCCGGGAGTTGACGACGGCCTCGGCTTCCAGCAGGAGGGTCACAAGCACTTCTGGGTTAGGTGCCCTTTCGCGTAGGGTGGCTTTCAATGCCACTTTTACGGTGCGAACTAGCCGTTCCCAGCATCCACCAAAGAAAGGAGCAGCAGGTGGAATAAAGCTCCATTTAGTTCCTTGGCTGGCAGCAAAATCGTTGACCTCTGACTTATAAAACTCCTGTAATATTCGGTCAGCGCCGACAAAACAAGTTCCGTTGTCGGAGAATATGATTTCGGGAGCACCTCTTCTTGCAATAAATCGACGCAAGCTCATTATCGCTGAATCAGCCGACAAGGAATGTACCAGCTCCAAATGGACGGCCCTGGATGTCAGGCAAGTAAATAGGGCTACGTATCGTTTCTCCTGTTTGCGACCGATCGTGGAGTTAATTGGGCCAAAATAATCAAGTCCTGTGTAAGTAAATGCACGGCGATGATGCGCCATCCGCTGTGGAGGCAGGTTTCCAGTCATTGGATTCATCGGCTTAGATTTTCTGATCCGACAAAATAAGCATTTGCTGGTGACGCTTCGGACGGTGCTGCGTAGGGGAAGAAGCCAGTATTTCTGTCTCAGCTCATTGACGACCATCTCGTTATTAGCATGTCCAGCCTTGCGATGGTAAAAGAGAACCAAAAGGCGCACGACTGGGTGATGACCATCTAACAGTATGGGCGATTTGACTTCGGTACCGACATCTTCTACAGCCGTAATTCTGCCGACCAAATGTAGCAAATTGTCCGCTCCCATCTTGGGTGATAGATTTGCTAAGCGACGGCTCTTAGGCAACAACTCTCCTTTATCAATCCGCTGAATTTCTTCTCCAAATGTCTCGGATTGTACTTTCTGCAGGACGTGCCTTTCTGCGGCTTGCATCAATTCCGCTGTCAGGGGTAATAGAGTGGTGGACGTAGGCGCGTTTGTACGTTGGCGAACCCTAAAATCGGTATTAGGATCAATGTGTCTAACGCGGTCCAAAAGTGAGCGAAATTTAGAAGCAGCCTGTAAAACGCGAGCAGACGCGCGCAGTAAGCGCAACCAGTCACTAAAACGACTGAAATCCGCGGTGATAACCAGATGCCCAACCACAAGTCTAGGAGTACGCTTAAACTCTTCATGAACTGGAGGCTGGCCAGCTGGTTCCAGAGGCCAATCTTCCGGAGAAGCCAGAAGAAATGAGGGGCCGGTGAACCACCGGTGGTTAGGGTTGAGGTGGAGCGGTTTAAGTCTCGTGGCATCGTCGGCAACGTTCAAGTCCGTTGGGTCCCACCTCCAATCTTGGACGCGAGAGTTTTCGGTAATTTCTCCGACTCGGTGGGCCACAAAAGGCTTGAACGTGCGTGCGTCACTTCGTAACCACCCCAGCACCGTCCTCGAATCTGTCCAAAAAAACGTTCGAATAGGCTTTTTCTTATGAAATTCTTTTATTGTTTCGGCAAGGCGAGAAGCAATTAAAGCACCCTGCAATTCTAAGCGAGGAATTGAAGTTGGCTTCAACGGCGATACCCTTGCTTTGCTGGCTATGAGAACGAGCTTGACTGTACCGTCCGCGTACAAGAAACGCCAATAAGCGACGGTTGCATAGGCAAGCTCGCTCGCATCTGCGAAGACGTGTAGCTCTCTCTGCAACGGTTCGCCATTTAGTTTAGCGTACCATCGTGGAATCCTAATATTAGAAACATCTGACAGTTCCTTAAACCATTCGTTCCACCTTAAAATCTGAGAAGGTGAGAAAGCTGTGTCCCAGTCAATGTTGGATCTCCATGCCTCCTGAAGCAGTATACGGCCTTTGACCACTATAGGTCCAAGCAAACCTAATGGGTCGTACACTTTCATGAGGTGGGACAAAACTTTACGTTTAGTAAAAACACCATGTAACATTAACCCTTCTAAACCAGTCCTAAAACCAATAGTATCTGACATGGGATCCCATGAGACACCTAAGGCTCTGATGTTACTTGATTCACTACAAAGGGACACTTCAGAAGGCTGTTCGGCGCGCAATTCAGTCGAAACAAGGCGTAAAGCTTCCCGACTGTTAGAAATCCAACCACACATTTCAAAACACTCACTCTTCTTCGATATCCTCTTCGAAATCCCCTTCATCGTCGGCCGTAGCATCCTGGTATTGCTGATACTCTGACACCAGGTCATTCATGTTGCTTTCGGCCTCCGTAAATTCCATCTCGTCCATCCCTTCACCGGTGTACCAGTGAAGAAACGCCTTTCGCCTAAACATGGCTGTGAACTGCTCAGATATCCTCTTAAACAGCTCTTGAATAGCTGTAGTATTTCCTATAAATGTAGCAGACATTTTGAGGCCGCGAGGGGGTATGTCGCACACAGCAGTCTTCACGTTATTCGGGATCCATTCAACGAAATACGTGCTGTTCTTGTTCTGGATACAGTAATACAGTAATACAGTCTTTATTGGTAAAAATGTTTTACACGTCAACACATTTTTATTAATTACAAAGTAATATATATGAACTTAGATCACTAACAATACAATTTCGTATCATTATAATAACCCCTTTTAGTTTTAATTAACCATTTTGCGGTGTGGGATCAATGATCATTTATAAAATCATCAATTTTATAGTACGCTTTTTCAATAAGCAGTTTTTTTAGTTTTGTTTTAAAAATATTATCACTTTTTGAATCCAAAATGTCATGAGGTACAGCATTATAAATAGTTGGCCCCATGATTCTGAGTGATCGTCTTGATTTAGCAAGCCGACACTGTGGAGCTAGTAGTCGTGGCCGCCTGCGCGCAGGGGGTTCGCGGGTTTGTCCACTTTTTTTGTACGCTTGAATTTAATGTTTGTCCTAACGTATATGCACGCAGTCAGGATATAAATACACGGTAAGGTTAAAATTTTGTGTTTTTTAAATAAAGATTGGGCGGGATGGTCAACAGGTTTTCCATCAATTATACGCAGGGCTCGTTTCTGCATTCGGAACAGTCTGTCACGATCAGCAGCAGTCCCCCAGAGATCAACACCCTGCGTTAGAATTGAGTGGAAATACCCGTAGTAAGCAATTTTAAGGTTCTCGACAGAAAGAGTAATTGAAATTCGTGACAATGCGTAACAGGCTGAGGCTAATTTGTCACAAGTCGACTGAATATGCGGCGACCACTTTAAGCCAGTATCAATCCAGAAACCGAGGTACTTTACTGTGTCTACTTGTGGGATTTCGATATTATCTAGTACAATATTTAGCCGGTTTTTATTCGTATTACGGAGTTGAAAATGGACTATATTTGTCTTGTCAAGATTTAAAAGCATCCCATTGACGGAAAACCATTTTTTAATATGGCTCATAACAAGGCAAAGTTTATCCCTCAGGTTATTAAAATTATCGGCGTGAACAACAATACAGGTATCGTCAGCGATTATTATGTAGTCTAGGTCGGGGAAAGCTGTTGTGATATCATTAACGAGAATCAAAAATAAGTTATTTCCGGCTATAGATCCTTGAGGCACGGAGCAGTCTCCTGTTGACTCCAAATTTGACCTTGAACTCAGGACATAAGTGCTTTGTTTCCTGTCCTTTAGAAACGATTTGATAGTTTCGTGGAATGTACCGGTGATGCCGTACTGTGCTAGTTTATTGAGAAGTAGCGAGTGATCTATCATCTCGAAGGCACGCGACAAGTCACAGAAGATAGCGGCAACCTGTCGCGAGTCCTCGAGATACCCTATTACCCGCGCCACCACATCGCGAGTAGCGTCCGTCGTCGACCGACCAGGCTGATAAGCATATTGTTGGCAATTTAACAAGTTGTTTGAGGTAAAATGTTGCATTAATCTTGTACTAAGTAGCCGCTCAAACACCTTGGAGATAATAGGTACCAGAGATTTCGGCCGGTAGGATTTCGGTGCGAACAGCTCACCTTTACCCTTGTAAACCGGTTGGACTTTTATTAGTTTTAATACATCGGGATATACGCCCGCGTTGACACACTCGTTAAATAAGAACAGAAATAACGATATAACTATCGGCGAAAGACAGTCGAGAATATGAGTAGACATATCATTTATGTCTTTTGATGCCTTTCGTTTGATTTTTTTGCAAGCATCGATCATTTCATTTAAGGTGAATGGTGTGAAAACAAAATGTGGAGGAGGTTCGGTTAAATACATTTTTAGGTATTCAAGCGCAGTGTGAGTGTAGGTTTTGCATTGCTTATGTTTGCGTCAACATAATACCTATTCAACATAGCAGCGGCCGCCTCGGCGCGCGCGTCGGGGCAGTCGCCCGCTGACCTGCTGACGAGTATGTCAATCGCACGATTTCCGTGGTTGATACTTAATAGGAAAATGTAAATCAAAATAATACTTTAATACATTTATCACAGATTCAGTTCTTTTGTTAGGACAGTTATACTTTAACAGGAGAGAATCCCAGTCATACAAATCAAGGCTTTGCGTAAATTGTTGTTTGTTATAAGGTGAAAACTTCCTCTTCATTACATGGGATTTAGATGTTACATTGTTATGTATCTTAATGCTAATATTTGTAGATAAATGGTCAGATAAATTCATGTCAGTACAATATAATTTGTTTATGTCAGATTTACTAATGTTAGAATATACGTGATCAATACACGTTTTTGAGGTAGAAGTTATTCTAGTTGGTACATTAATAAGACTCTTTAAACCACCCATTTTTATGGTATCTAGTAAATGCTTTGTGTTGTTACAGTCAATTAATAAATCCAAATTCATGTCACCTACAATTAAAACTTTACTATTTTTAATGGCAATTAAATTTAACAAATCATTAAGTTTAGATAAATATAAATTGATATCTCCGCTTGGCGGTCTATATATACATACTATAATAAGGTCAAGGCCGATACACTCAACAGCACACGCTTCAAACTGCATTTCGACGGATAGATCCGTTATTTCTTTGCGCTCCATGGTCAGGATTTGTGGGCTGACATATATGGCGACTCCACCACCCATGCGCGATGGTCGGCAGTAGTGGGCTCGAAGATGGTAGTTGAGGACGTTTACGGATGTAATCTGGTTCGGGTCAAGCCAGTGTTCTGACAGACACATAACATCTATGTTTTTTTGCAGTTGCAGTTCACTTTCAAGTTTACATGTTTTGTTCGCTAATCTATTAATGTTTAGATGTAGCACATTAAGTAGTTTATTTATAACTTCTGGCTGTTTAGTCGATGGCACAGTCATCTGCGGGAGACTGGGTCTCCCGGGGGCGGAGAAAGGGCCTCCACTCGGAGATGTATGTGTTCATTGGCCAAGCAGTCGTCGATAGGAAATTTTCGTAAACAGCAGTCGGGATACCTATCTTAAACGAATTATAACTGTCACGTTTTGACTGTATTTTCTCGACTGTGTATCGTTCATCGTCGTAAATGCTTTTTAAATGATTTATTAGTGTATCAGGTGTGGTATCTTTCTTAAAATAACATCCATGCAAAAACTTGTATACAGTCACACCTTTTATTGAGGAGTTTGTCGCAGTTCCCTTTATCGTAACGGTAGATTTTCGATGTTTACGGCGGTTATGGCGACTTTGGTAGGTTATAAAGTCATTATCAGCGGGTATGCCAGAGTGCAGTACTGTTTCTTGGCTATCTACAGAACTAGGTTCGGTATTAAAAGGCTTCTGGTTTGATTCATCGATATTTATATCCTTAACGGACTGGTTTTGAGCCATTTTTACTTTCTTGTCGACCATAGATTGCCGCGGTTCATGTTTTGCTGGTTGGTCATTTCGCTTCGCTCTTAACGGCTGTTTAGCTAGCGCGGTGATTCTTTCTCTCGTTCTTGCAGCCGCCGGTCGCTGCGCGCGGGCCGGTGCATGTGTAGAGGCGGGAGCAGGACGGCTAGTAGGAGTCGTCGTATTACTCGTCGAAACTGGTGTAGACGGCGCATGCGCATCAGCTGATTCATCTTCGGTGACCACTTTGGATGAGCTCACGTCATTGTTCAACAAGACAACAGATTTTAACTGAATTAATTCACTGTTTAGACCGTCTATTTTTGTGAAAATCTCACTGATTTTTAGTTCAATCGGATTAAGCGCACTTGTAATTAGTGTTTTTAGTTGTTCAAAGTCGATTCGCGACATTTTACACGTTAAATATGCGTGAGTTCACGTATGTTATGTTCGTTCTACCGCACGCGCAACGCGACATTGTGATGAGCGCGACAGATGTTGAGCATCTGCTCGTCCACTTCCCTCATGGACATGCGGCCGCGGAAGATGGCCGCCACGGTGAGGTACCGTCCGTGGCGAGGATCACACGCTGCCATCATGTTCTTAGCATCGAACATCTGCTGCGTCAGCTCTGGGACTGATAGGGCTCTGTACTGCTGGCTCCCGCGAGACGTGAGCGGCGCGAATCCAGGCATAAAAAATGCAGCCTTGGGAATGGCACCATATTAACTGCCAGCTTTCGGAGATCAGCGTTCAGCTGCCCCGGAAACCTTAGACACGTCGTTACTCCAGACATGGTAGCCGACACCAAACGATTCAGATCCCCGTAAGTCGGTGTGGTAAGCTTCAGCGTTCTAAAGCAGATGTCATACAAGGCCTCATTATCTATACAGAACGTCTCATCAGTATTCTCGACCAGTTGATGCACGGATAGCGTAGCATTGTATGGCTCGACAACAGTATCAGATACTTTAGGGCTAGGGACGACGGAGAACGTATTCATAATGCGGTCGGGGTACTCTTCCCTGATCTTTGAGATTAAAAGCGTCCCCATGCCTGAACCGGTGCCGCCGCCGAGCGAATGCGTCATCTGGAAGCCTTGGAGACAATCGCAGCCCTCCGCTTCCTTCCTGACCACGTCGAGGACAGAATCTACCAGTTCCGCGCCTTCAGTGTAGTGCCCCTTCGCCCAGTTATTGCCAGCGCCCGACTGGCCGAACACGAAGTTATCAGGCCTGAAGAGTTCCCCGAACGGCCCAGCTCGGACGGAGTCCATAGTCCCTGGCTCGAGGTCCACAAGGACGGCTCTGGGCACGTACTTGGCGCCCGAAGCTTCATTGTAGTAGACGTTGATGCGTTCTAGCTGTAGGTCCGAGCAAACCTAATGGGTCGTACACTTTCATGAGGTGGGACAAAACTTTACGTTTAGTAAAAACACCATGTAACATTAACCCTTCTAAACCAGTCCTAAAACCAATAGTATCTGACATGGGATCCCATGAGACACCTAAGGCTCTGATGTTACTTGATTCACTGCAAAGGGACACTTCAGAAGGCTGTGCGGCGCGCAATTCAGTCGAAACAAGGCGTAAAGCTTCCCGGCTGTTAGAAATCCAACCACACATTTCAAAACACTCACTTTTGTTAGGACAGTTATACTTTAACAGGAGAGAATCCCAGTCATACAAATCAAGGCTTTGCGTAAATTGTTGTTTGTTATAAGGTGAAAACTTCCTCTTCATTACATGGGATTTAGATGTTACATTGTTATGTATCTTAATGCTAATATTTGTAGATAAATGGTCAGATAAATTCATGTCAGTACAATATAATTTGTTTATGTCAGATTTACTAATGTTAGAATATACGTGATCAATACACGTTTTTGAGGTAGAAGTTATTCTAGTTGGTACATTAATAAGACTCTTTAAACCACCCATTTTTATGGTATCTAGTAAATGCTTTGTGTTGTTACAGTCAATTAATAAATCCAAATTCATGTCACCTACAATTAAAACTTTACTATTTTTAATGGCAATTAAATTTAACAAATCATTAAGTTTAGATAAATATAAATTGATATCTCCGCTTGGCGGTCTATATATACATACTATAATAAGGTCAAGGCCGATACACTCAACAGCACACGCTTCAAACTGCATTTCGACGGATAGATCCGTTATTTCTTTGCGCTCCATGGTCAGGATTTGTGGGCTGACATATATGGCGACTCCACCACCCATGCGCGATGGTCGGCAGTAGTGGGCTCGAAGATGGTAGTTGAGGACGTTTACGGATGTAATCTGGTTCGGGTCAAGCCAGTGTTCTGACAGACACATAACATCTATGTTTTTTTGCAGTTGCAGTTCACTTTCAAGTTTACATGTTTTGTTCGCTAATCTATTAATGTTTAGATGTAGCACATTAAGTAGTTTATTTATAACTTCTGGCTGTTTAGTCGATGGCACAGTCATCTGCGGGAGACTGGGTCTCCCGGGGGCGGAGAAAGGGCCTCCACTCGGAGATGTATGTGTTCATTGGCCAAGCAGTCGTCGATAGGAAATTTTCGTAAACAGCAGTCGGGATACCTATCTTAAACGAATTATAACTGTCACGTTTTGACTGTATTTTCTCGACTGTGTATCGTTCATCGTCGTAAATGCTTTTTAAATGATTTATTAGTGTATCAGGTGTGGTATCTTTCTTAAAATAACATCCATGCAAAAACTTGTATACAGTCACACCTTTTATTGAGGAGTTTGTCGCAGTTCCCTTTATCGTAACGGTAGATTTTCGATGTTTACGGCGGTTATGGCGACTTTGGTAGGTTATAAAGTCATTATCAGCGGGTATGCCAGAGTGCAGTACTGTTTCTTGGCTATCTACAGAACTAGGTTCGGTATTAAAAGGCTTCTGGTTTGATTCATCGATATTTATATCCTTAACGGACTGGTTTTGAGCCATTTTTACTTTCTTGTCGACCATAGATTGCCGCGGTTCATGTTTTGCTGGTTGGTCATTTCGCTTCGCTCTTAACGGCTGTTTAGCTAGCGCGGTGATTCTTTCTCTCGTTCTTGCAGCCGCCGGTCGCTGCGCGCGGGCCGGTGCATGTGTAGAGGCGGGAGCAGGACGGCTAGTAGGAGTCGTCGTATTACTCGTCGAAACTGGTGTAGACGGCGCATGCGCATCAGCTGATTCATCTTCGGTGACCACTTTGGATGAGCTCACGTCATTGTTCAACAAGACAACAGATTTTAACTGAATTAATTCACTGTTTAGACCGTCTATTTTTGTGAAAATCTCACTGATTTTTAGTTCAATCGGTTTAAGCGCACTTGTAATTAGTGTTTTTAGTTGTTCAAAGTCGATTCGCGACATTTTACACGTTAAATATGCGTGAGTTCACGTATGTTATGTTCGTTCTACCGCACGCGCAACGCGACATTGTGATGAGCGCGACAGATGTTGAGCATCTGCTCGTCCACTTCCCTCATGGACATGCGGCCGCGGAAGATGGCCGCCACGGTGAGGTACCGTCCGTGGCGAGAATCACACGCTGCCATCATGTTCTTAGCATCGAACATCTGCTGCGTCAGCTCTGGGACTGATAGGGCTCTGTACTGCTGGCTCCCGCGAGACGTGAGCGGCGCGAATCCAGGCATAAAAAAATGCAGCCTTGGGAATGGCACCATATTAACTGCCAGCTTTCGGAGATCAGCGTTCAGCTGCCCCGGAAACCTTAGACACGTCGTTACTCCAGACATGGTAGCCGACACCAAACGATTCAGATCCCCGTAAGTCGGTGTGGTAAGCTTCAGCGTTCTAAAGCAGATGTCATACAAGGCCTCATTATCTATACAGAACGTCTCATCAGTATTCTCGACCAGTTGATGCACGGATAGCGTAGCATTGTATGGCTCGACAACAGTATCAGATACTTTAGGGCTAGGGACGACGGAGAACGTATTCATAATGCAGTCGGGGTACTCTTCCCTGATCTTTGAGATTAAAAGCGTCCCCATGCCTGAACCGGTGCCGCCGCCGAGCGAATGCGTCATCTGGAAGCCTTGGAGACAATCGCAGCCCTCCGCTTCCTTCCTGACTACGTCGAGGACAGAATCTACCAGTTCCGCGCCTTCAGTGTAGTGCCCCTTCGCCCAGTTATTGCCAGCGCCCGACTGGCCGAACACGAAGTTATCAGGCCTGAAGAGTTCCCCGAACGGCCCAGCTCGGACGGAGTCCATAGTCCCTGGCTCGAGGTCCACAAGGACGGCTCTGGGCACGTACTTGGCGCCCGAAGCTTCATTGTAGTAGACGTTGATGCGTTCTAGCTGTAGGTCCGAGCAAACCTAACTTTCATGAGGTGGGACAAAACTTTACGTTTAGTAAAAACACCATGTAACATTAACCCTTCTAAACCAGTCCTAAAACCAATAGTATCTGACATGGGATCCCATGAGACACCTAAGGCTCTGATGTTACTTGATTCACTACAAAGGGACACTTCAGAAGGCTGTGCGGTGCGCAATTCAGTCGAAACAAGGCGTAAAGCTTCCCGACTGTTAGAAATCCAACCACACATTTCAAAACACTCACTCTTCTTCGATATCCTCTTCGAAATCCCCTTCATCGTCGGCCGTAGCATCCTGGTATTGCTGGTACTCTGACACCAGGTCATTCATGTTGCTTTCGGCCTCCGTAAATTCCATCTCGTCCATCCCTTCACCGGTGTACCAGTGAAGAAACGCCTTTCGCCTAAACATGGCTGTGAACTGCACAGATATCCTCTTAAACAGCTCTTGAATAGCTGTAGTATTTCCTATAAATGTAGCAGACATTTTGAGGCCGCGAGGGGGTATGTCGCACACAGCAGTCTTCACGTTATTCGGGATCCATTCAACGAAATACGTGCTGTTCTTGTTCTGGATGTTGAGCATCTGCTCGTCCACTTCCCTCATGGACATGCGGCCGCGGAAGATGGCCACCACGGTGAGGTACCGTCCGTGGCGAGGATCACACGCTGCCATCATGTTCTTAGCATCGAACATCTGCTGCGTCAGCTCTGGGACTGATAGGGCTCTGTACTGCTGGCTCCCGCGAGACGTGAGCGGCGCGAATCCAGGCATAAAAAAATGCAGCCTTGGGAATGGCACCATATTAACTGCCAGCTTTCGGAGATCAGCGTTCAGCTGCCAAGGACCAAAATAAAACGGACTGCGATAGCTGTAGGAGCTAATTTTCATAGGAAAATGTAGTAAAACCAAGTCGACTAGTTTTCACGAAAGCAATATAATGACAAGACAAAAACAAAAAACAAAATACAAAAAAGTATAAAAATAATAGACAAAAATAGTATCAAAAAAGGTTGCATGCGCAACAGACGCATTGAAACAAAGCTCATTTTAGGGTTCCGTAGTCAACATGGAACCCTTATAGTTTCGCCTTTTTCGTCTATCCGTCTGTTCGTCCGCCCGTCCGTCGGTCCGTCTTCGGCTTAGCTCAGTAACCATAATTACTAGAAAACTGATTGATTCGGCATGGGTACATAAATCAATCACGCCCACAAAACAGTAATAATACAATAAAATCTTGGTTTTTTTTTATGGTACCTCCCCAACACCAAAAACGGGAAGGTTATTTATAACTATAACAGGAGGCGTTAAACAAGCCTCTAAAACTAATATTGCTGGATGGATACGGACTATATTCAGAAAGGCTGGCCTTGATGCACCACCAGGGAGTGTAAGGTCAGCAGTTGCCTCTAAAGGATGGCTAGATAACAGACCAATAGATGAAATATTAGAAAGAGGGAACTGGAAATGTTTCCCGACCTTCAAAAATCACTAGTATCGTAGTGTACAAAGGCCAGAAAATACTATTAGCACTGATATGCTCCATAGTAATTTCAGCAGTGTCTGAGCCTTGTTGATTGATAAAGATTAATGTTTAATTTGATATAAAAATATAAATAGATTCCTATTTCACTATTTCTCATGTTGAAATATATTAGTTGTGTTACATTCGTATATATTTATGTTATATTCGTACAAGAATTACAGATCAATCAATCAATCAATATATATATATTTAACTGTCACGACGTTGACGTCTCCTGGCATTTTATGCTATAAAATGGTCTAAATTGATTTAATTATTCAATGTTACGAGCCTAACAGGCACACAAGTCAGCGGTGCAGGCCTGCGAGTGTAGGCGGCACTTAAGAAGACCTAAATCAGCTGTTTTCAAGGCAAACATCCCCCAGCTCGCCTTTGAAAGATCGCCATATCTGACGTTTGTGTATACAAAAGTTTCACAAGAAGCGTTTCTAACGGCAACCAGACTTCCCTGCGCCAGTATTGGCCAAGTGACTGCGTTTCCAAGGGAAACACCGAGCTACGCCTGCGCCTTTGACAAGTTTCGCCTTAGTGTCATATATTTTTCTTGTTTATAATTATTTTGACAGACAATTTGTGATATTAATATTTAGTTTTGGATTGTAATAATTTTTAAATTTCTTACGAATTTAGGTTCAGTGTTTGTATATTACTTTTTATATCGTGCCTGTTGCTTCCGATGGCATGTTGCGTGTGCAGCAAAACATTTACAACAACAAGAGGCCTACACATACACCAGTCTCGCATTCATCAGGTTCGTATTCTCCCCGCCACTTCTACTCCAAGTCCCGTAAACCTCAGTATTTCATCAGTCACAGCGACTCCTCTTCACGTTCTCCTCGGCCGGCTCAAACAATCAACGTCCCTAATAAAACGCGTGCCACGTGGTGCAAGATCAACGGTGGCACAAGCACTTACCGATACTGTAAATATCTGTGTTCGGGACAATACCACCGAGAAATGGCACAACCTACTAACTTTTTCATATAAAATTCTGCACGTTGCCGAAGATAAAGTAAATACCATTTCCCTGACCCAAAAAATTTAAAACAATATTCAAACGGCTAATTTACCCACCCCCAACCTACATCCTAGATCCAATACAAATAAATATGATTTGTTTGACAAGGTCGAGGAGAAAATTCACGACGGAGACCTTAAGGGAGCGACAAGACTTCTCTTTTCAAGCGATACCCTCGCACCCGACACTCCGGAGACCGCTGCGGCGTTACACTAAGCACCCCCCAGGCCCGTCCACCCCCTTTTTTGTAGACCCTCCAACCGACTCATCAGCCTGTATTCATGCAACTGAGCGAGATGTATTAGCAGCCCTCGCATCCTTCCCTAAGGGTTCGGCGTCTGGCCTGGACGGCATCTCCCCACAGCACCTCATAGACCTCTCCAGTCACGGCACGGGCGTTGCTGGCGAGCAGCTTATTAAAAGCATCACCAAGCTGGTAAATCTTATGCTCCAGGGAGATGTCTGCCAAGAAGTGACGCCTGTGATATACGGGGCGAATCTCACAGCCCTCACTAAGAAGGATGGTGGGGTGCGCCCTATTGCAGTAGGGTCAACCTTCCGCCGTTTGGCTGCCAAAGTCTGCGTGCGTCTCACGCGTTCAAAATTACAAGCCCTCTTTGAACCCATACAGGTTGGCTTCGGAACCCGCGGGGGCTGCGAGGCTGCGGTTCATGCCGTGCGCACCTTTGTGCACAGCAGCTCATGTGAGGTACTTATGAAATTAGATGTCAAAAATGCTTTTAATTCGGTCAACCGGGACACCCTGCTAAACGAAATTAAACTTCATGTTCCGGAAATGTACAACTTTATGCTCCAATGTTATCACTCACCTTCTAAATTAATGCACAAAAACAATGAGATTCTTTCGGCAGTGGGTTGTCAGCAGGGTGATCCCCTCGGTCCAGCTATTTTTAGTTTAGCTATTAATTCGGTAATTCACAGCCTAAATTCTAAATTAAATGTATGGTACCTCGACGATGGAACCCTAGGAGGTGATTCACAGACTGTTCTGGCAGATTAAGTCCAAATTAAAAACAAATTCGCAGATATTGGCCTCGAATTAAACCTAAACAAATGCGAGTTGTATATTTCTGATATAGTGGATTCGTCATCGGCTTCACAAATTATACAAAATTTCAACATCATTTCCCCAAACATACAAATCATGCCTAAAGAAAGTTTAAATCTCTTAGGTTCACCCATCTTTGATGAAGCCATCCCACCCCTTTTGAGTAAATCTATTTCCAAATTTAAAGACCATTCGGACCGCCTTACCAAAATTAGCAGTCACAATGCTCTTTTTGTCTTAAAATTTTGTTTACTCATCCCCAAATTTACGTACCTGCTACGCTGCTGCCCTGTTTGGAAATACCCCCACCTTATCCAACCTATCGATCGTCTTTTAAAATTCCACATAGAATCCATTCTTAACATCCATCTCAGCGAGCAGGCATGGACCCAAGCCTCCTTACCGATAAGGTACGGTGGTTTGGGTACTCGCAAAATCTCCAGTATTGCTCTGCCGGCATTCTTGGCTTCCATAGCACCTCAGATCTCGCAGGTAAGATCCTTAAGGCCTCCCCGGCTACAAACTGCGAGATTGGGTGCCTGGTTGAAGCCTCCAATGCCTGGCTGGCTGGACCGAGCCCAAATTATCCGTCCCGACCTAAAATACAAAGGGCCTGGGATACCATAGCCTCTATTTCAGTCAGAAATTCACTCATCGACGACGCGACAGGCAGGGATCGAGCCAGACTTTTGGCTGTATCCAGTCCAGAGTCAGGACACTGGCTACATGCATATCCATCGCCTAATACCGGAACATTCATAGACCCATCCACACTCCGTATAGCCGTCGGTCTCCGGCTCGGGTCTGAGGTTTGTGTCGCCCACAGCTGCGCATCCTCTGGGGCCGCCGTAGACTGCTTCGGCCACCGCGGACTCGCCTGTTCCTCAGGCGCCGGCCGCCTGTCCCGCCATGCCACTCTCAACGACATCCTTAGAAGGGCGCTCGTCAGTGCCAATGTTCCCGCAGCTCTGGAGCCCCAGATCGTGCGGAGCGATGGTAAGCGCCCCGACGGGATGTCGTTGATTCCGTGGAAGATGGGACGTGCGCTGGTGTGGGACGCCACTTGCGCTGACACCTTGGCTGCGTCCTATCTTCCTTCGACTAGCAGACGTGCTGGCGCGGCGGCAGATACGCGGGAACAAGCAAAGGCGGTGAAGTACAGTTGTCTCGGCACCCAGTACGAGTTCGTTCCGTTTGGTGTCGAGACTCTTGGCTCGTGGGGTAAAGGCGCGCGTGGGCTTCACGGGGCGCTCAGCAAACGCCTGAAGGAGGCAACAGGCGACCCTCGCGCGGGCAGCTTTCTCGCGCAAAGACTTGCAATCGCAATTCAGCGCGGGAATGCTGCCTGCGTGATCGGTACCCTGCCAAAGGGTCCAAATTTAGGAATTATTTAGTTTTTGTTAGGTCGTTTTTAAGTTAGTTTTAATTTTAAATCTAGTTTTAATGTACTTTTGTATTTTATATATTTTTATGTGTGTTTGATAATATATTTAAAATATATATTGTTTTAACCTTCGTTTTGACGTGAGCAGTCAAGTCAGATTATATATCTAAGGCTAAAAGTGATTATGATAAGAAGAGTATATTAGACTGTAACAAAAATATTAAGAAAATATGGGACAAAATCAATACTATGTTAGGAAATGACAAAAAGTCGTTGGATTCAGTGATACTTAATAATATGAAAACACAAGGTAGTACTAAGAATATATGTAATGGGTTTGCGGAAACCTTTTCTAATGAAATTGATCTCATTAAACATAGGTGTAGTGATAAATGGTTGGAGAGAACAGAATATGTAAAAGAGTCGGACGTGTGTATGCGGTGGCAACCGGTGAGAAGTAAAAATATGATGCGAGTAATTAATAGTATGAGCTCTAAGAAATCTCCCGGCTGCGATCACATACGCATGTGTGACTTGAAAACCGTATCTGATAGAGTAAGTCCTATCTTAGCTAAATTAGTTAATATGTCAGTTAGTCAGTCTTGTTTCCCAGAAGGTCTTAAACAAGCAATAATTCGTCCAATTCATAAAAAAGGTGACTGTAAATCATACTCCAACTATAGGCCTATTGCGATACTTTCTAGCATAGACAAAGTAATTGAAAAGTGCATTGTTAACCAATTAGGATCATATTTACAAAAGAATAATATATTAAACAAGTGTCAACATGGTTTTCAAAAGGGCAAAAGCACAAGCACGTTACTATCAAATTTTACTAATGAAGTGAATGGTTATTTAGCAGATAAAAAAGTAGTTGTAGCTGTATTTTTCGATTTTCGGAAAGCATTTGATACCCTGGAGACAAATACACTTATTGATGCCATGAGGGAGTGCGGGGTGGGCGAGCCACTGAGCCAGTGGTTCAGTGACTATCTCACGGCGCGTTCCTACCGCGTGAAGGTGGGGTCGACACTGGGCGACGAGCGGGGGGTGCGGTGCGGAGTGCCGCAGGGTTCGGGATGCGGCCCGGTGTGCTACTTGTTGCACGTGAACAGCCTGTGCGGCGTGCTGCGGTACTGTTCTCCGCTTATGTTCGCCGACGACCTGTGCGTGCTGAGAGCCGGTGCCGCCGCCGACCTAGCCAGTACCTACCGTTCAGTGCAGCATGATGTCGACGCCGTTGTCAAGTGGTCGCATGATAATGGTATAGTTTTAAATGCAGATAAAACCAAATTACTAATTTTACACTCACCTTATCTAATCCCTTCCTGTTCGCCAGAGCTTACAATAATTGCGCATGATTTCTCCTGTTTCCACAATAATCTAGTTTCATGCCATTGTAAGCCAGTTGAGCGTGTTAAATGCATGACTTACCTTGGCATGAAAATAGATGAAAACTTTTCATGGTCATCTCATATAGAGTATATATGTGCTAAACTAAGAGTCCTACTTGGTAGATTTTACCACCTAAGCTTTAGAGTCCCAATAAGCACCCTAAAATGTATTTATATATCACTAGTGGAATCAATTATAAGTTACTCCCTGGATTGCTATGGCCTCACCTTTAAAACGAATTTGGATAAAGTTGAAAAACTACAAATTAGATTTCTCAAACTATTAGTAAACAATAAAACTAAAAATAAATATAAAAATGATTATTATCAGTTATTCAAAGTATGTAAAATTCTTCCGGCAACACTTAGACATAAATACTTAATTTTAGTCAGTCAGCACGGCAATCAAGAAAGTAACTTATCTCAAATGAGCCAAACATATGGCACCAGATCCGTAGCTGCAGGTAAGTATGCCGTTCTCAGAGTAAGCAATTACTACGGGGATAGGCTCATCGAAAAACGCTTACCATATTTGCTTAACGCTTTACCTGCGGCTATGAGACAAGAGAAAAACAAAAATAAATTTAAAAGAGCCCTGTTGAAACACTATCTTGACAGTATTTAAATACCTACTTAAATACCAATCTTATATCTAGTACCTAATCTTATACCTATCCACTTTATACCACATCATCTTACCTACTTACTTATTAAGACTTTACTAATTATATAGACTGATTAGGACTATACCACTTTATATTAGACTCATTTATCACTAAGAGTACCCCAAATTATATAGACTCATGGATCCCACAGTCAAACTGTGCAAACAGTTTTGTGGGACGTTGTATTTAGTTTTAAGTCATTGTAAAGTGCTTTACTGAAATAAATATAATATGATATAAAACATAATGTATTTTTTTGTTTCTGTTAAACTAGACATTTTTGTTTTTTTTTGTTTTTTTCTAGATATGGGCAAATGGGTCAATATGGGTATAATTAGAAGTTGTATAATAAATTCTTTCAAGATTTCAAGCCTGATGTTATTTTTATAGGTATTTAAATAAAAATAAAAATGTTTTTTAATAACAATAAGAAAAAAACATACATGTTAATTCTTGCCCCTTTTGTTAATACTTACCTCGGACACGTTAATTCTAGCCCGTTCACGGGGTAAGTATTAATTTCCGACTTTTAATTTTGTTGAAGAAAGTATCTACTTCTTGTCAAATTTATACCACGTAACTATACCTGAATAGTTTAAGCATCATTAAAAACGACAGCATTATCACAAATATAATATGTGAATATAAGACATAAGACATAAGACATTTATTGAGCAAAAGTAGTGTACACGTTATTACAAGTACCAGTCCCTGCACTAGGCTTTGCCTGTATCGCAGGAGACCGCATATATTTACATTAATATTAAATGGATTCAAATTAAAATCCAATTCGATAGTATATTAAAAATAAACAGTTTAAATATATAATAGAATTTGCGTGTGTGTGTGTGTGTGTGTATGCAAAGTGTTAGTGTGTGTATGTGTGTATGTTTTATTTGAGTATTTCCAGAATCTTCTCTATGTCCTCATAAGGAAGTGACTTGAGCCATGATTGCACCTTTAGTTTCACTTCCCTTGTTGAGTAGTCTTGCAAAGGAAATTTTGCACAAATTTTATTATATATGAATGGATGGAGAAACGATCCAAACCTTTGGGCAAAAACAGAATTTGCAGATGAAACTGGAATTCTGAAATTACGTTTTTGCGATAGTTCTGCATATTCGGCAGAGTTAATAACCTTTGCGTGACATTTTAATATCACTCGCATAATAAAACTCCCACGGACATTAAGTACATCCATGTTCTTATAGACCAGCAGAGTCGGGAAGCGGCGACGTTCCCTTAGGATAACTTTAAGTACCGCTCTTTGTGCTCTTTCCAGGAGAAGTATATATGTTTTTGCAGCTCCGCCCCAAGCGGTGATACAATATGTAATGACAGTATGACATATGGAAAGATAGACGGTTTTTAATAATCGTCTATCAGCAGAATTGTGTAGACTTCTAAAGATATATATTAGTTTGCGAACACGATTTGCTGTAATTAATATATGCTGCTGGAAAGTGAGTTTTTCATCGAAAAAAACGCCAAGGTACCTAACAGCAGTGCTCCTAGCGATTGGTGCACATGAACATGGCGATGGTAGAAGCCCATGACGTTGACACGTGTGAAGAGCAATACTTGGGAAATTGACCGATGCTGAGGCTTTAGTTTTATGAAAGCAGACAAATTTGGTTTTGGTGACATTCAATGTCAGTAAATTGGCCTGAAGCCATTCTGCCACTGTAGACAAACCTCTTGCTGTCAATTCAGCTACTTCGGCCCATGAGTCATCGTTGAAAATAATGGCGGTGTCATCTGCGTAACATAAGACATCAGCGTTTAGTAAGTTTGTAGCGGTAATGTCATTGATATATAGTATAAATAAAGTTGGTCCCAGTATACTTCCCTGTGGAACGCCAAAATCAATAACAGTACTGTCACTAATGTTTTGGTCAACTTTAACACAGTGAGATCGATTTGATAGATAACTCTCAAACCAGGCCAAGGCGTTACCTCTGACTCCAAGGAGTTCGAGCTTTTTTAGTAGAATCGGGATCGAAACAGTATCAAACGCCTTTGCTAAATCAAGGAATACACCTACGCAGGCCTTATTTTCATCTAGATAATTTGAGACAAGCTTAGTCATCAGTTCTACCGCATCGTCCGTTGATTTATTTCTTCGGAATCCAAACTGGCGTTCTGAAAACAGGTTATTTTTTTCTGCAAAACTGACCAGACGTTTGCTTACAAGCTTTTCCAATATTTTTGAAAAAACACCCAGTAATGAGATCGGTCTGTAATTTCCAGGCTCAGATCTGTCTCCTGCTTTGTTTATCGGAGTGATTACAGCGATTTTCCAATCATTTGGGAAAGTTCCTTCAGCCATACTAATATTATATATATGAGTGAGAGGAAGCGTGATCGAGTTTTTAACTGTTTTCCATCAAGGCCTGGAGCGCAATCTGGTCGTAAACTAATTATTAGTGACTCGACTTCGGCTTCATCGGTTGGTTCCAAGAAGAGAGACTGTGACGGCGATACTCCTATTGAGGCCATTTGAGCTAGTTCTTCTTGTGTCCTGTTCACGTCAGAAAGGATACGATTTGCCAAGTTTTTGCCGACGTTGGAGAAATATTCACTACAAAAGTTTAGAGAGTCAGTCACCGAGCTTTTAATTGTGGAGAGTTCCAGAGGTTTTTGGGAGCTGTTCTTAGAGTATGTTATATTTTTTATAGTTTTCCATAGTTTCTTTGGGTTATCTTTGTGCTCAAATAACTCTTTGGACTCATATTCATATTTTAATTTACGGAGAAGATTATTATGAAAATTTTTGTAACGGTTGTATATAAGTTTCAACGTTTCGTCATTGGGCGCTGTACGGGATTTTACATGAAGATGATCCCTATGTTTTGAGCATCGAATAAGACCAGGCGTCATCCAGGGCTTCAATGTAAATTTAGATCGACTAATCGACGTTCGTGTAGTATGTTTGTGCAAGGAATTTACAAACAAATTATTGAAAGCTTTGACAGCATCGTCAACACTTTCAGAGCTTGTGACAGAGCTCCAGTTAGCCGCATTCAATTCCTCCGCCACAGCAATATAATTGACTTTAGTAATAAAGCGCTTTTGATGTTTAGGTTTTGATATGTTACTATCTATACCAGTAATAACCAGATCATGATCCGTGATACCTGACCCATAGATAACTGAGGTCGCTGAGTCTATATGAAACATGAATATGATCTAGGCAAGATTTGCCTCGAGTAGGTTTGTTAACGGTTGGTTTAAGACCGAGCTCAGCTAGCGAACATAAATAATTCGTAACAGTTCTCATATCGGAGCTGTTTTCTGATAAGGTATTTATATTTATGTCTCCAGCAACAACCACACATGGTGAGCTTGTGATGGATAAGATACAAGATGAGAGTGAGCTCAAAAAAGGAGAAGTGTCGGTGAAACAGGGAGGGCGATATATACCTAAAACACTGAAATTATTTTTTATTTCCACTATCAAGCAGTCTGCTTCCTGAAATGATGGCTCTGTTACTTCAGGTCTCCATAAGTTATTTACGTAAATTACTACACCACCCGCTTTATTAATACCTCTGAGTGTCCGGAATGATTGAAAGCCAGTAATTTGAGGTATAATGGTATCATTCTGAAGCCAGCATTCAGTAAGAACTATTATATCTATAGAAATGTTTATTCTTGTCAAATTAAGTAAAAAAAAATATGCTAAACCGTTTTGAAGTTACGGAAGAAAATGTAAATTTTGTAAATTGTGATCCCGTCCTCCCCTATTATTTATTGATGGAGCGCTCACGGTGGCTTCCGTTGATGATTGGTCCACGATCACAGTATCCACGGTGGCCAGCGTCCACGTGTTCTACGATACCGCATATCCGATTTCAAAAAGTATACCTGCGTGTGTGCGTTTGTGTGCATACGCATAGTAACAATATGGTCACACATTCTTAACCAATAGCATGATCCGCCTTAGATTTTTCTGTAGGTAGCATTTTTTCGTGCTGTCTTGATTCGCGGTTGCCACACTGTTATTGACAGGCGTCTGATTTGTGACAGTCTCCAAATTCTAGTTAACTGGGTAATGGGATTGCAGTATGGATTGCTCGTTTTTGGTCGGCTGCTTGCGATCTCAGGAGAGTTGCAACCCTTGTGGCGCCATCACTTTCTGGGTGAATGTATTAAATTTTTGCTAGAGGCTTTTTGCTAGGCGGTATGTTCGCGTCTTTGATGAATATGCAACGCAGTGGTTATTTATTTATTTATTTATTTCAAACATATGCAAGTTTACAGTGCAAGACCAAAACACTTACATATTATTACAATTAGTCATGCTTTCATTACAGTCATAATATTACATTACACCATAAAATGGAAATTCATAAGTCATTCATTGGGTACATTATAAATAATTTAACATTCATTACATTATACAGAAATTCAATAATAAAATAAATAAAAATAAAACATTAATGTCAAATACTAAATAACGTCAAATATCAACTTTAATACTTTAAACTTATTAATAAGTCAAAAAAAAAACCAAATTATCTATATTTATATTGCACTGCAACTGTCAAGATACAGCCTAGCACGCCTCACGAAAACACCTAAGCTGTCGTGGAATATATCTGCATCAGGGACCTGCTCATATAAATCATTAAGGAGGAAAATTGCCCTACGCGTAGGAGCATTGTCCCCCCGTCTCGTGCGCGCCACGCTCCGCGCGAACGGGCGCGGGAGCCTTCGTGGCGCCACGGCGCCGCCGCCTCCGCGGCCAGGCACGCTCGTCCGCGGCGCCGGGACGTGCAGTCCCACCTGTCCTAACACACATGGATTGTCAACTTTATGGTTGAGAAGCTGATAATAGTGCACCATAAGTAGCAGCTTTCTTCTCGACTCCAACGTATCCAATCCTACCATCCCCGACACAAATAGGGACGGATACATATAGGGATAGTACCCATACTTCCTCCGGTATAGGAACCTAGCAAATTTCCGTTGTATTTTCTCTAGGTTCAGGGTATATTTTACCTCGTGGGGATCCCAAACCACAGCGCCATATTCGAGTTTGCTGCGAACGTATGCATTGTACAGCATTAAGGCGACATTGGCACTATGATAAATCCTCATGATAAATCCTAGCGTTTTGCTCGACTTCCGACATATGGTTGTCACATGTTGGCGGAAGTTTAGTTCTCTGTCAAGTGTTAGTCCTAAGTCGCAAATCTCTGTGACGCGCTCCAACGGGACGCCGTGCAGAGTGTAAGATACACTGATCGGCTTACGGATGCGATTGAAAGTGATCGTTTTGCATTTGGACACATTGAAATGTAATTTATTGATCTTACTCCATTCAGCGACCGCATCTATATCCCGCCGCAGTGCCTCACAGTCGCCTATTTGGCCCACTCCCAGGAAAAGCTTAAGGTCGTCTGCGAACAGCAAACACCTGGCAGTGCGAAGAACCCTCAGTAAGTCATTTATCATTATGATGAATTGTGTCGGACCGAGAGTACTCCCTTGGCTCACCCCGGAACGTGTGTAAAACGGCTTTGATTCGCATCCCGAGATCCTGACGACCTGACAACGATCCTTTAAATAACTTGCGAAGAATCTAAGCAGACTTGGTGAGAATCCCATGGAGGCACATTTTTTTAAAAGTATGTCTTTGTCAACGTGGTCGAAGGCCTTCTTAAAATCAAAATACGCCGCGTCAACTTGACGACCAGCGTCCATTTCCACTGTTGCATAGTCTACGAAAACAGTGTGATTGGTGGACGTCGATCGACCACAGCGAAAGCCATGCTGCCCGTCAGCAAGCTGGGTAGAAATCTGATGCCTAATTCGATAATCTATCATCGACTCAAACAGCTTGCCGAAGACAGACAGCACTGCTATGGGTCTATACGTTTCTACTTCCGTACTTGACCCACTCTTAGGTACGGGAGAGACTCTCGATTTTTTCCATTGATCAGGATAAACTGCGCATTTCAATGCTAGGTTATAAATATGCAACAACGGTTCCTCAAAAGCGGATATGCAGTCTTTCACAAGATATGGAGGAATAGCATCAAGGCCTGCCGAACTGCGCGATTTCAGCCGCTTAGCAGCCCTACGCAGCTCTGCCGCGTCGACACTATCTAAAGTGACAAGTGGCGCCTGAGACCCTGCACCATTCACCACGCGCATCGCTTCTTGTACATCGAGTAGCGGCTCTTCAGTCTGGAACACTGAACTGAAGTACTCAGCAAATGCATTTGCGGCACTCTGCCCGGAAACCATCTCGCCCTTATAGTAGAATTCAGTAGACTGTCTCTTATCTTTCCGTTTGCTCTTCACATAGTCCCAGAACCTCGAAGGATCGTCAGTAATGTCCTGCTCAAGTTTTCGGACATAGTAAGCCTTGTCGACCAGGTACTTCACACGTCCTCGATAGTAGCGGTACAGCTCTCGGTTGAAATCCAGTCCCGCCTCTTTGAACTTTTGGAAATGAAAGAATTTATTTTGTATATTGCGGATTATTTCCGGCGTATACCAAGATGGATAAACATACCGCTTATTAGTTGCCTGCTTTTTCAGCGGTACACAGTTACTGATACATTTATTTAACTTTGCATGAAAGATTTCAGTAGCCTCATCCACACATTGCACTTTCAGAACCTCACTCCATTCCATATTTGCTATAGCAGAATACAGTGCACTAAAATCAGCCTTACGAAAATTCCATGTAGGATCCACGTGAACGCTTGCCGGAAGAGGCAAAGATGGCTGGTGCCCATACTTGCCTCGTCGCAGCGTTAATGTTGTTTCGAGTGGCGGGTGATACGCGTCTGGGGTAACCAGAGCTCCTACTTCTCCCGTAACACTTACACTCTGTGGACCCAGACCACTCAGCACCAGGTCTAAGACTCCACCATGCTCGTTTGCTATGTTATTATGCTGATACAGATTGCAGAATTCCATAAAATACTGAAACTGTGTCCTAACAGTTGCACTGCATGAATTTAAATTGAAGTCACCTATGATTAGTACATCGAAATCCGAGTATCTACAGACAGTATTCTCTAAACAATTCAAGACCTGCAAATATTTATCATCTTTACAACTAGGAGGCAAATATACTACAGAGCAAATAAATTTTAAATTCTTCCATTCTATTATAGCTGTTAACAATTCCATATCATCTGTTTGTCCGTCCACATTATCGATTAAGCGTATAGAATAGCAATCCCGTACAGCAAGCAGAACCCCTCCCCACCCAACGTCGTCAGCACGGTCGCGCCTCAGCACGACATATCCAGCAGGAAAGAGTTCCGCATTACCTACAGAGCTAGTCAGGAATGTCTCGGTTAAGGCGACTATTTCCGACGGACATACAAGTAAATTATTATAAAAAGTACTAATTTTAGAGCGTAAACCTCTTACATTCTGATAAAAAACGGATACACTCTTTAACTTTACACTTTTATTAGATCTTACCGTTGTCGCGAAAGTTGCGAAAGCTATTTCGCCACGGTTTGATACAGATATTTCTGGCCCAGTAGTCAGTCTCCATCACTCGTTCGGCTAGGTTTGATGGCACCCCCAACTTAAAAGATGCATATTTGCATCGTGCCTTCAACTCCTCAACAGTACAGTCATTACCATCGCAGATGTCGGTCAAGTGCCTATGAACCTGTTCCTTGGTGGTACCAAGCTTTACATAGTATAGGTGTAAGTACGTCCATCGCTCTGCAGCCTCCAGCGAGCATCTTGCCCCTGGAGCAGCTGTTCCACGCCGGACGTTTGGAAGTGATGCGCGTATGTTCTTTCTCTTGACGTCAATCTTGCTAACCTGGTTATCTGAGACAGGTACTGGATCGATGGCAAGTTCGGTCATCTGAAGGGCTTCGCTTTCGCTTGCTGCAGGAGTTGGAGGCCTTTGACTCGTAATTTCTCGGTAATCCAGGTCTACGGATGTATTATGCGTGCGATTACCCGAAAGTTCAACTAACGACTCGCCAGGGGCCTCACCTGACGCTTGTCCTGTCAGCGCGGCACCCGTGTTACTCGCTGCCGAGGCCAATGTTGGAGTCGCCTTTGGCTCCGCGAGCCCATGCCGATGATGTTGACTTTTTTTCTTCTTCTTTTTGGGCTTCAGCGATGTTTGCTTTGCCTGCATAGGAATTACAGACTTTATACCTGCTTCCAAAACATCAATCCTGCTGACAAGTCCACTAATCACGTCCATGAATAAATTTGCCATTACTGCATTCTGTTCGACCAGCATCACTTGCATCTCTTCGCGAACAATCATACGCATCATGTCCGCGTTTAGGTCTTGGGCAGTGGATACTGATGATACACGTCGTCGCCTCTGGTTCACGTTGACACTTCCAAATGAACTGACATCGCCAGCGTGGCTTAATCCAAATAAATTCGTATTCTCGGCACAGGTGCCACTAGATACACTGTCCAGTAGGTGGCTATCCGCTACGAGACTCGTCTTACTAGCCGATGTTGTCTTAGCAAACTGGGTACGGACAGGTGTACAGTCATTATTACCGCGACGTACCTTGCTTACACAAACTGGGCACCGCCATGAGCTTCCTAGGCTGTGCTTATTCTCTACGAGATAGTCCATGTTTATATTTACACATATACAGTGATATTCCAGTTTGCATATGCTACAGCACAGCATTTCGCTTGCATTAATATCACGGTTACACGCGTGGCAGCTCATTTTGGGTTTACAACAATGTGGCCGTATGTGATAAAGTTGTTAATCGCTTGGTAGTTAGGCCCGTCCGTGGCAATGCAGTTAGCCGCAGCAAGTAGCACTAGATAAAAAGTTCACTAGACCGTTCGTCACATCAGCGGTCAAGCGCTGCAGCGCTGCAGTGGGTCCGACCGGCCAGCGGGTGACTCACCGCTACCGGCTCGCGCGTCGGCGACAAAATAAACGTTAAGATATAATTTTAAAAATGTTTTTTGTTATATCTTCAGAACCGTTGAATTTATTTGAAATCAGTTTTTTACACTTTATTCCTTAGTTCACTGGCAACAAAACAATATAACTCACTACTACAGGCAGTCACTTTTTTACGCGTTTTCGAATTTATAGTAGCGGAGGCAAAATTAACGTGTCTGCTTTGCGCTAGCGACACCGGACGACATCTTATATACTCTTTGAATACAACTGTAGGCACCGTTTTTCACAGACTGGCGCGCACTGGCCGTAAACTTGTCATTAGCTGTCAAAATTACTCTTGACCGCCACCGCCGGCCGCACCAGTGTGAAGCAGGCTTTAAGGAAAAGAGTCAATAGAATAGCAATTTCACAGAAGGTTCGAACTGAAAACACCGAGTCTATAGTTCAGTTAATCTGTGGCCCGAGCGGGCCCCTTTTCTGACACTAATAAAAAAATCAAATAAAAGTGTCAAATTCTGGGTAAAGCAAAGTTTGTGTGTGTTCATCTAAATACTTAAGTGTGCACATTTTGGTCGTAATCTTTTTGGGTTTGGCCCCGTAAACATTTTATTACACTTTAAGTACTAGTAATTCTACTGACACTTACATAAATGATGTTATGTAAACTGTCTTGGTAAATATGCCATCACCCCGTCAAAGGTAATTATGTTGGGAACGCTATTTCATTATAATAAATAATTTAAGAGATTCAGGATATGTTACGGTACAATATTTAAAAGATGCCCTGATCCACGCTCTAGGTCACATCTGCACAGTGTGTAATTTCGGCCCGGCTGCGGCCATTCTTAGTTTATGTGTTTAATTGATAGCTGTTTTTGAATTGAAGCTTTACTTATAAGTATTTTATGAGTAAATTGTGATTTCCTTGAAAAACCCATAGAAATCATAGAAACGCAGATACATTATTTGCTAATAAATAAAATTTGTTCTCATAAAAGAAGTCTGTAGCTATAAACTCGCAAAAAAACTACATAAAAAATACGGTAAATTAAGACACAATTAAGGTTTATACCAAAAACATAAAAATAAAAATCTGGTTCAGTGTCTTAATGGTCGCATTTTATTTTTTTATTGAAAGATTCTGTACACATAAGCACATGGTAGTATATAAAACATCAGCTAATAAAATTGAAGGGGTGACGAGATATGAATTATTTAATTTTTTGTTGAGGGCTGTCACTAACTTTTCTATGGAAATGTAATTATCATATTCAGAGTTATATTCATGAATTTTGGTTCTCAAATCACTCAACTTTCAATAGTTATTCATGATACACGTGCGGAAAGTAGGTACCTGCCGACGCGTGACGATGACCAAAAACACGACCGCGAGGGAGTGTTTTTGATCGACACGAGTTGGAAATTACCTATCAGCACGTGTATCATACAACATTGGTATCGTGTGTGGGAATATTGGCCCGAAATCCATTCCCGCACGGCCGCCCCCCGGAGGGCTTCCCGTGTTTATGTTGACATCAGACACAAAATGTGTTTGTTGGTTGACTTAGTTCGGCCCAACTCTGGAACAACCAATGACGGCAACACTGCCCGTACTGCTTTATCATAATCTAATGAAAAGACTTTTGCCAATCTTTTAGGACTCAAAGAATGGCTTCTTGACGACCTACATACTATTCTAAGAGTGGCATTGTCATGCGGTTTTGAAATAGATTCTATGAAATTTCAGTTATTTTGCAACAATCTGGCTACCAAATACGTACAAAAATATAGCTGGTACTATTCACTACCTATTGGTCACGGTTCACAAAATATTAACACATGGTGCCACAATCATAGATTCTTTTTCCTTACCCATTGGAATGCTATAACAAGCCGGTGAATCAAGGAACAAATTTTGGCGTTACGATCGAGAACATCACACTCGCAAATTAGACCGTAAAACCACTACCCTTGACTTGTTCTTCTGACCCTCTTTTGTGGACTATGTTAGTTGGTGATAGACCAAAAAAAAGAAAACGTTCTGACGACAACGAAGATAACAACATCGTATTACCATCAGAAGAAATTTTGATATATTGTGATGATTGATGACGACATCGATAGTTTCTAGTTTATTTATAATTTATTTTTATGGTTATAATTGGACAACCCTATTTCCGTAGAAATTTCTAAAATACTTAGAAACGCTATATCTCTTGACCCCTTCTATTGTCGTGGGTATTTTTTAGGACATAATAAACAACTAAATATATTGTTCATATTCATAACGAAGAATAAAATGCGACTGATAGGTACACGATTCAATTAAAAATCAATAAAAAGTGAAAATATGTATATATGTCTTATAATATTACAGCTACAGTTCCTATTTTTTTGTAATATGGATACAAAATGCAATGTAACGTTACTTAAGATACTAACAATAACAGAAACAATTATATCATAGGAGTAAAAAATATTAAGGTTTCCTTAAGGTCATTGACCTTTCACAAAAAAAATCATATCTCTACAAGTATAATATCTAGAGATGTGTAATATAAATAACATATAACCAATTAGACGTATTATTGTAAAACATACCGACATGTTATTTAAAACTTTTCTGACATGGTGAATTAATTTAAGTAAACCCGACTTGAAGTTTTATTTATATCATCAATAAAATGAATATGAACATGAATATACAGAAATTTACTGTGATTTTTTTTATCAGTTGTTCGCCATATCGAGCTTTTTCGAATAAACACATAAAATAGGTGTGGCCGCAGCCGGGCCGAAATTACACACTGTGATCTGGTTCAGCAGATTTTTGTGTGCTATGAAAAGAAAGAAAGAAAAAAGACATTTATTCACTACACAAAAGACACGCAGAGATAAGAAATAAAATACAATTGACACATAATGTGTGTGTCTTCGCGGTAGTGAATCGGCCGCTGTCTCAGCATTATGCTGACGTGTCAGACAGACATCTACAGCGCTGATTTTCAAACAGCACCGTACGTGACCCACGGAACGCAACACAACATATACTTCCGATACAAACGTATATACCTACACGTAATAAAAAAAAAATTGTTAAATATGTCACGCAAATCACATACGCGAAAGGGTTGGCATGTTTAACCAGTTGCAAATTGGGCCGGTCCTGATTCTGTTACATCTATGTGAATGAACGAAAGATGGAAGTGTTTCGTTACAAAAAAACCTTGTAAATCAACACAAATGCACTAAAGGTACAGTAGACGGCAAACAACTTGAGCAAATGACCTTAAATGCGCAGAAGCGAACTTTTAATCTCCTTTGGATGGGATGTTCCCCCACCATGTCATCTAATGCTCAAGAAGTACCTATGCCGGCTGCTGTAGACCGCTGAACTCAGTCCTCGCCTGCGCGGCGCGCGAGTGAAGGGGTACGACGATAACGGGCGCCGCGCAGGCGTGGCCTAAGTTAAATGGTCCACGAGTGCGAATCAGGTAAGCTTGTTGGCCACCGACGTGTTATTAAAAAAAACCTTACGAGTACGAGTAGATGCGGATTTTGATAAGAGTGTTACAAAATGACTTTCAATCAAGATGCTTACCTTGCTAAGTTAAGATGGTAAAACACATGGCGTTTGTATTATTTGAGGCATTAGTATATGCAAAATATACAAAGTCGTTATCTAAAGCTGCTTAAATATAGTAGGAAAAATATGTTATATCTACTCGTACTAGTTAATTTCATACACGTTTCAGCAGTGGAGAAGTGGAAAACGAAACTCAATCAGTTTACCGTAATGTAAGGCTTCGGGACATCTGCCGGAGCAGGTTCTGGTGCAAACAAAAACATTCGTTACGTTCGTAGCGTGCATGGTGTTCTCGCTTCTCTATTACCAATGGTGGTATATAACGTACCGCCCGCCATATTTTAAAGCAAACAATAGTAAGTTATTCATGTATTTCTAATCTTCACAGAAGTAAAGACATAACTAAAGAATATACCAATCAAGTACATAACTTGGACGACCGAGGTCTACTAGGATGAAAATAGAGAAATGGATTTTGGCTAGATATGAGACCTACCTAATAGCGCTTCTGCTTGTGTTAGCGTGAGTAAGGCCTCTTAATAGCTTAAATGTAGTCAGCGTCAGAGATATGTATACCCCCTGAGAATAGTGCTCGGACTTACACAAAACGGTATAATAATTTCGTCCCATGACGTAGGTATGCAGCATCTTGGTCGAGTGGCGACTTGCTACAGAAAACTACTATAGACACTTATGTGACTTATGTCGCAGGTTCGAATCCTCGGAGTAGGACAACCTTTTTGTGTTTTTTTTATAACAATGAAAATATTATTTAAGTCGCTTCAGTATAGCCCCCAATTTCAGCGAAAGTGAGACATCGCCCTGGTCACGTGAGTTTTAGGGCTACGTGGATGATTGAGATGTCAAAAGAAGCCCTTTGGCAAGGACTACGTACAGACGTACGTAATAAAAAAAATACCTTTTTGAATAATTGCAAAACTGTCGAAAAATTACGCATTTTCTGGGGTATTTTCGTACACAATCGGCAATATCTTGAAAACGAAAAGCGATGTCGAAAAAATGAAAAACGCGCTCGGGGTATTGAGTTTGCGTACATAATGAGAAAACAAAACCTTTGTATATCTCTTATGGTCTAGGCAGGAATCGAACTCGCGTTTTGGCTAGGTGTGACGTAAAGGATATTTTTGTTGATTTCCCGGCGACATTTACTTGAGTTTTTGTGATCATAATATGTATATATTTATTTAATAATAAATAGTAATAATAATTTGATTATCGTTTAAAATAATTCTTATAGTAGGTAGTGTTTATTTGAGGTAGCTGTATTTATTAGTGATAAATATATGTAATATATTTATTAAATTAGTTATATATAAATTGAAATGTTAGTTTGAGTTTAGTTTATAATTGTTGGCCTATATTATGAAAAAAGAAAAACCTCTCTATCTCTTACGGTCTAGGCAGAAAGGTACCTTTTGTGTGGCGCGATTTCAGGGCGCGGGCTCGTTTTGTTTTGTTTTGTAATTTGTTTTTGGAGTGTTTATTTGAGGTTTCTGTATTTATTAGTGATTTATATATATATATGGGTAAATATATATATATATATATATATACATAAAGAAAGAGAGAGAGATATATATATATGTATACCTATATCTCTCTCTCTCTTTCTTTATGTATAAATTGATTGTTATTGGAGTGTTTATTAGAGGTTCCTGTATTTATTTGTGATTAATTTACATTACGGCAGAGTCAAGTAAGGAAGCCACACTGACCGAGTATAAATTGAAAAACCTCGCCTGCGGCTCGGTCCGTCTACAATACGAGGCCAGTATGACTATTACGGTCGAAAGAAGTATAGTTCTTTACTCAAAAATTAAATAAGAAAAGAAGATAAAATATATTTAAGGAACATTAACGGTACCAGTACCATTCATATTCGTGCATTTGTTAAAGGATATATTTGTTATTTCTTGGGGACATTTGTTGTTAATTTATTCATCCCTGCTGAATATTTGTAATTTCTTTCGTTTGTAGCCATCCGATTGTCTCTTTAACCATGGCATTAAAGGACAATGGGCATGTTGGTACCCGGACAAATAGAGATGAGACTGGTGTCATTAGATAGGTCTTTTGAAGACTAAAAAAAGTTACTATAGGGGTCAGACCCGCTCGCTGTAGGTGCTTTCGGAGATATTCAAGTTCAAACTTTCTATGAGTTTGTTCATTACTGAACCGGTGAGGCGTCTCGTGCTATGCCCGTAATTCAATATATGGACTTAAAATGAAAACCCAATTTCTATATTAAGACTATTTATAATAAGCACTCTGTTCTGAATAATATTTCCGCCTTCTCCGGTACTCAGAAATAGAAAACAAGTCACTTTTAACTCGTCAAATTATTCATTAATATTATGAAAACTCCAAATCCTCTATCTAACTCAACTCACTATCTTCTTCTGTCTTTTCATAGACAAATTAAAACTAAACATTCCTTTAAGCTGCCAGATACTATAAGCAGCTATGACATTAAAAACTTTTTACAAATATAACTGTAAGTATATTTTGTTCTGCTATGAACATATTGAGGCCAACCAAAAATTAAAGCAAGACCAAATAAAAACTAAATATAAAAAGAACGCACATGAAAAATATTTAAAAGCTAACTATAGTCAATTGGTAAAGGACAAACTTTCATGATGCTAGTTTGAACGATGGAACCCCTCGTGGTTTTAAGAGGGGGCGCTCCGCGAAATCGGAGTTTTTAAATTGAATATTTACCTATGACAAACTAAAGCGAATGCCAGGAAAATGAACATACAGAAACTACATCATATTTGCAATCTATTTGTCTGAAAAAAACCATACAAAACCAAAATTGCCTCGATAGAAAACAATCGCAAAAACATGTCTTATTTTTACCTAATTTCAATTGTGTGCCGTTCCCGTGCATATAATTTACGTAAAAATTTAGTGTATAATAGCTCTTGATATTGACTAGTGATTTGACGAGCGGCGTTTTTTTATGTAGTCCCTTTTCAGACTTATCGAGGTATAACGTATTTGGCGTATAAGTCTTTTTTATTTAGCGCGATACTGTTTCTCCCGTCGCATGTTTCGTGCAGTTTGGTATATCTTCTGTTGCCGTTCGCGGGCGGAGTCAATCGCAATCGCTCCGCTGAGACGAGAAGACTACGTTCTGTGCTCTCACGACAGCACGGTGAACATAATTATTTCAATAATATTGTGACCCAGTATATTCGTCCAGTAAATGAATGTATCATTACATTTCAGTAGATATTTTGGTATATTTTGAAATAATATATTGAAAAGTCGACCTTAACATGTAGACCTTAAAGTTCAAAATACAACCATAAGATTACGCAGCGATCGGCCGGCGACCGGCTTCTTAGAATAATTTGTGCAGTACATGCAAAACTACACGAACATTTTTTCTGTCGAGCGTGTATTTACTTTATGAAAGATTATCACTATCACTATAACAACATAGTACTCGTATAATAAAACAAAGTCGCTTCCCGCTGTCTGCCCCTACGAATGCGTAGATCTTTAAAACTACGCAACGGATTTAGATGCGGTTTTTTTTAACAGATAGAGTGATTCAAGAGGAAGGTTTATATGTATAATATAATTTAATATAGTATCCGAGCGAAGCCAGGGCGGATCGCTAGTTGAGAATAAATCCGGTTAATTTCAAAATCGATGTCCTCTCGGTCTCTAAATACGAATTCGAAGTCGGAAATAATTCAAAAAGTGGTCGCATTATTTTCATTTTTGAAATATTTGTTGTAAATTACGATGCGCGTTTTTTTTTAAAGAACAACATACGTTTTCAGGCTTTTCGAGAAATGATGTCCATTTTGAATTCCAAGATGGCGGACATTGTTTTTCGAATTTAAACTTTCGTGAGACATGTTGAAATAATACTAATACAAGGTTCAACACACGTATTAAATGTCACTACGGGCGACATGTTTCGAACTCTGCGGGGGTTCATCAGGATGAGTGTTTTCGCGGCGGTTTCGCTTGAATCTTGTCGTGATTCAAGCGACACCGCCGCGAAAGCATTCATCCTGAATAAGAACTCCCGAAGATTTCGAAACATGTCGCCCGTAGTGACATTATTGACATTGTTTTTCTTTGAAGTCATCACGGGAGTCGCTTTTAGGGTTATCGAGGGTGCAGATTCCAACAATTATTGCCTGCGAACTTGGTCATTTTTATATTAAAAAAAGTGAACACAATTAAGCAGTTTTTCTTTAGTACCTACCAGTATGTTCAAAATTGATAACTAAAGGGCCAGAGCGTCTCCATTGTCTCCAAGCAGGAATCCGAGATCAGAATTGAAAAATTTGGCCGCAACACTGTGGCCTGAAAATCTGACTTTCATAGATATGATCGAAGGTTTCATAATATATAACAGTTTTTTTAATGCTACTTATAAATTCACAATTAAATTCACGTATTCAATGACATGACAGGCGACATGTTTCGAACTCTTCGGGAGTTCTTCTTCAGGATGAGTGTTTTCGATGATTGTTTTGAAGAAGAACTCCCGAAGAGTTCGAAACATGTCGCCTGTCGTGACATTTAATACGTGAATTTAACCGTGGTTTTATTACTAGTATTTTAGACATGTCTCACAAAAGTTTTAATTCGATTATGGCTTTTTTTTGCTTTAGGTTTTTACTAGCCATTGTAACCCTTACGTGATTTAGTAAATAAAAAACCGGCCAAGTGCGAGTCAGACTCGCGCACGAAGGGTTCCGTACCATTATCTATAAAACAGTAAAAAAAAGTTTATTGTATGGGAGCCCCCCTTAAATATTTATTTTATTTTGTTTTTCAGTATTTGTTGTTATAGCGGCAACAGAAATACATCATCTGTGAAAATTTCAACTATCTAGCTATCACGGTTCTTGAGTTACCTACAGCCTGGTGACAGACAGACAGACGGACAGAGAAGTCTTATTAATAGGGTCCCGTTTTTACCTTTTGGGTACGGAACCCTAAAAAACGGAAGGTCATATTTCAGTTATAGCTTTCGAAACTCTGACTTAATAGCGAAAATAATATCTTCAAATATAGGTACAGATTTTGTCTTGCTTCCCACTTTTTATAATAGGGATGATGACTAAATTTTTTTATGATGTCATTTGAACCAGTTTTTGGACAGGAACAAATGTTTGTATTGGAGGAACTACAATTAAAGAACATAAATACCCAAAAATTTGAGACAAAGATTAACCTCGCTGGCGGCAGCGCAAAACGCTTAATACTGAAATACAGACAGGCGTAACGTCACAGCCGACATTTGTTAATACAAAGTACCTACATGTATCGTCGTATGGAAAATCAGGTTCTTAAATTGTTGTTTCATTCGCGGATTACTGCCTTTAAGTACATAATTGTTGTACAATTTTGTTTCTATAAAAGTTGTTTTGTTGTTTCTATTAAATTTACTCTTGTACAATAAAAAAAAAATCTAAACTTTCAAGGTTCATATCTTTTTACGATTTTAATTATATTTTATTATTTATACTTTATTACGGTAATTTGATGGTTTACTATACATTTAGCATCACTACGTTATCAATTTGAACATGAGTCATCATGCCTATTATTCATAGGTATTCATCATGTTTCATCTGACTGTCGGGGCATGTACTATGCGAGAAGGAGCGGGGCAGCAATAGACGCATCAGCGCGGCAGGTGCGGGGCGCGCGGGTGATTTCTGATTTTTCCCTGGCGGTACGCGCCCTCTTAACATGCAAGGCTCTAACTTTAGCGTCTTTACCGGGTTGAAGAGCTATAACTCGACCTACTGGCCAACACAAAGGTGAGACATTATCTTCTCGCAACAAAACTAAAGTACCTATTTCGATATTAGGGGACTCATTTCTCCACTTAGGCCTGCTCTGCAACATAACAAAATACTGTTTATGCCATTGCTGCCAAAAAATTTGCTGCATTTGTACACATTGCTTCCAAAAGCTTAGTTTTCCCAAATTGTCATTAGTTAAATCGGTGTCAGGATAGGAAGATAGCGAACTACCCGTGAGAAAATGACCGAGAGTCAAGTATGTCATATCATTAGGGTCTCTTGACATCGGAGTAAGCGGTCTAGAATTTAATTATGCTTTCTATTTGCACTAAAACTGTATACATCTCCTCATAGGTGAACACTATGTTTCCAATTACGCGTTTTATGTGATATTTTATACTCTTTATTCCTGCCTCCCATAAACCACCAAAAACTGGTGAATAGGAGGGTGAAATGAAAATATATTATTTCTGAAGTTACATAATTAACCACAGTCTTCATGATTTGTGGAATTTTGTAAATCATATAGCTCTTTAAGAACATTTTCGGCGCCTTTGTAATAAGCAGCATTGTCACAATGAATTTTTGTAGGCTTATTTCTTCGAGCTATGAATCTTTTAGAACATCCCAAAAAAGTATTAGTTGTCATATCTGAAGCCAATTCAATATGTATTGCTTTTGTTACAAAACATACAAATATGACAACATAAGACTTTGTGATTACAGGATTTCTAATTCTAGTCTGCTTAACATAAAAAGGACCTGCGTAATCTGTGCCCAGATTTGAAAGGGGCGGGTCATATTAACACGATCGAATGGCAAAGTACCCATTAATTGTTTAGCGTTTTTTGCCTTAAGTCTAAAACATTTTATACATTTATACAAAACGGACTTTATTTCTCTATATGCATTTATTATCCAATATTGCTCATTTAAACTATTCAACAATAAAGTGTTGCCAGCATGTTTCAACCTTAAATGTTCTCTCTGAATAATCATTTTGGTAATATGAGAACCTTTCGGTAAAATAATGGGATGTTTCTGAGAAAATTGCAAACTTGCATTTTGTAATCTAGCACCCACTCTTAGCAATCCTTCAGAATCAAGAAAATGATGCAATTTATTTAAACTGGACTTTAATGGCAACTTGTTAATAAAATTATCGATATCATCTTGAAAAATATTTCTTTGCTCACACTTGATTATTAACCGCAAAGCAATATTCAATTCTCGGGGGATTAAATGTCCAACTTTTTTATCAACATTTACATGTTCACAGTTATATACAAATCTAAGGATATAAACCACAATCCTAACTATTTTGTAAATATAAGAATATCTTTGTGTTCACTTATGAATTACATTTGAATCCACACATGCGTTACAAGCCTTAAACGAGCGCTTTAAATCTGGTAAATCATTTTTTTAAGTGATAAAATAAACAAGGCGGCCTCAGATTTTGAACGGCATTATGTAAATACTAATGCTGACCCTGCAGATTTGTTATCTCGCGGTGTAGAGCCCCAAGCTTTGGAAAAATGTAAGTTGTGGTGGTATGGACCCCAGTTCTTGGCAGATTCGGCTTATTGCCATGGGACTGCAGAAATTGACATTTTAAAGACTGATTTACCAGATTTAAAGCGCTCATTTAAGGCTTGTAACGCATGTGTGGATTCAAATGTAATTCATAAGAAATAGAAATAGAAATAGAAATAGAAATAGAATAATAATTTATTGCCAAAAAAACAAACTAGTTACAGACATATACAAACAGTGACAAAACAGTAATAAGATGCTAAAAATAAAAGTAAAGAGCTCAATTCTTTTGGGGCAATAGGTCCCAGACTCAGCATGTGCTGAACAGCGAGAGTTCAGCGCTGGTTTTCAGCCTGGGCCTTCTTAGGGCTCGGTCGGTAGCAGAACCTAAGCGTCGGAGTTGGACGCTGTGCTTTCCAATGCGTACGGAGAAAAAAAAAAAAACAAACAAAAATTAAGTAAGAGCGTGTGTGTGTGTGAGTATGCGAGCGTGCGTGCGTTGTTGCGTGTGCTTGTGTGCGTATATGTGCGAGTGTACGAGCGTGCGTGCATTGTTGTGTGTGGGTGTGTGTGTGTGTGTGTATGTACAAGTTTGCGAGTGTTAAGAAAAGAAAAGGAATTAAAAAGAAAAAAATATGTATAATGAATGTGAATACCCAAGTGGAGAACAACTAAGGGGAGATGAGACAACTACTTGCTTTGCATTTCTAATAAGTGACATTTAACTAATCGCTTGAATTTAAACAGTGACATCGGCTCACGCAGCGGAGGAGGGAGGTCATTCCAGATTTTTGTGGCCGCAAATTTAAAACTCCCCCTAAAAAATGCGGTCTTGTGCAGCGGTATCGCAAGTTTAGTGCAACGTCTTAAGGTCTTTACACGCGAGTCAGTTACCCATTTTAATTTCTCAAACAAGTAGCGAGGCTTCTGGAACTCGATTATTTTTCGAACTGCGCAGGCCAGGTGCAGTTTCCTCCTACTCTCCATGTTTAGAATTTTGTTTTGATTTAAAAATGGGGTAATATGGGCTCGTTTAGGAATCTCGTAGCAGAAACGAGCACATGCATTTTGTACACGTTGTATGGCTTTTTTTGTTTCTGCTAGGAGCCTTGGTCCATATACTGTGTCTCCATAGTTAAATTGTGTAGGTAAATAAGTTAACACAAAGATATTCTTATATTGACAAAATAGTTAGGATTGTGGTTTATATCCTTAGATTTGTATATAACTGTAAATATGTAAATGTTGATAAGAAAGTTGGACATTTAAGCCCCCAAGAATTGAATATTGCTTTGCGGTTAATAATATAATTCAGAACAGAACAGAAATATTATTCAGAACAGAGTGGTTATTATAAATAGTCTTAATATAGAAATTGGGTTTTTATTTTAAGTCCATATATTGAATTACGGGCATAGCACGAGACGCCTCACCGGTTCAGTAATGAACAAACTCATAGAAAGTTCGAACTTGAATATCTCCGAAGGCACCTACAGCGAGCGGGTCTGACCCTTATAGTAACTTTTTTTTGTCTTCAAAAGACCTATCTAATGACACCACTCTCATTTCTATTTGTCCGGGTACCAACATGCCCATTGTCCTTTAATGCCATGGCTAAAGAGACAATCGGATGGCTACAAACGAAAGAAATTACAAATATGTCAGCAGGGATGAATTAACAACAAATGTCCCCAAGAAATAACAAATATATCCTTTAACAAATGCACGAATATGTATGGTACTGGTACCGTTAATGTTCCTTAAATATATTTTATCTTATTTAATTTTTGAGTAAAGAACTATACTTCTTTCTTTAATAATAAGATAACAAACAAGGACAAGATTAGTTCCATCTTAACGCTAGACGAGGATGCATAATAGAGTGAATGCAAATAACTAGTGAGTAATTTCGAATAGTACCTAGTCTTTTTGTAAGTTTATGGCCTTCTTGGGTATTAGCTGGTTAAGTAGTTCGAATTTGAAGAAATCGGGATACATACTCAATGGTTAAAAAGTAAAAACAATATTCAAATGACTGCTATATAATTATAGCTCCGACGGAGTGACGTGATGCAATGTCGCAGTCACGTGACACGGCCAGTCGAGTTTTACAAGCAAGGGGTATACTTATCTCTGCAGCTTACTGTATATAAAAATACCGTCAGCAAAATTATTTAATACCCAATGTCTTTACCTTATCGGCGGACTCATCTTTGCGTAGGTATCTCTCGTGTCCGTTTTGGTATAGTACGGCTCTTCTCAGGTGAACTTTTCGCTTCGAGTCCTTATCTTTCAAACAAAGCCATTGTCTCTATTGTGTATTGTTGTATTATCGCATAGCCGCTAGATACCGTTAAGCACGCGCCACAACAACATTATGCATGTTAAAAAACAAACGGTATCGTCATAGTGTTAAGGTTCAAATTGAATGTCACTGGTACTCTAGATATTACGTTTTGGTAGTGTAGGACCATTGTATTGCTTCGGGGCGGTCTATCGTCCTACACTACACACAACAATACACAACAGAGACAATGGCTTTGTTTGAAAGATAAGGACTCGAAGCGAAAAGTTCACCTGAAAAGAGCTGTACTGTACATATGTGCGGCCGCCTCTATGCAAATGTAGATGTTACCGCCAACAGCGACGTGACAGCGACGGCGGCGGCCAACTGAGGCTCCTGTCATACGGCTCCCGCCGCGCCGCGCGCACACTTCATACCACTCCGCTGTCTTTCGTCCCCCATCGCCCGTGCATCGTGGATGGGAGTTTCACCATCAAAATTGATTCTATGTATTTAAGTATTTTATTTATGTATATAAGTACGCATATTGTCGCCTAGTACCCCATAGTACAAGCTTTACTTAGTATGGGACTAGGTCGATTAGGGTAAGATTGTTCCCAAATATTTATTTTATTTATTTATTTTAATTTGCCAAGCTATAGCGAACGATTTTAACTACTAATTAAAAATACTAAGGGCCTGTTTCACAATCTCCGGATAAAGTTATCTGCCAGTTAAAATTATAGCTATCCTTTTCTCGCGACATCGAGACACGAGTCGGATGGCCGAATGTTATGGTTTTTAAAATAAATTGGACTGGTAACATTAAAAAGTCTTTGGACAGGTTGATTGAAATGAACCAATCACGTGCAAGAATCGTTGGCCAATCGGATTCGAGTTCCGGTCCGGTAGTTTTTAAGCGCCTAGTCGATCAAAAGGCGGGCATTCTAGAAACGGCACTGGAAGTGAGCGGTTGTCTTACTGTCAAGAAATAATCAATTTTAAATTTATTAGCGTAGCATAAGCAGTGATTTGTCGAGATGTTAATAAAGTACTTTAACAACAGTGAATGAGTTTAAATCGTAATATATGTATTTCAAGCTACCTATTTTTGATCTAGGGTTATCAAGTAACGTAGAACCGATGGCCGTTGGGGCGGAAAGGTTCTCGAGTGGCGACCACGTACCGGAAGGCGCGGCGTGGGTAGGCCCCCGACAAGGTGGACTGATGAGTTGGTAAAGGTTGCGCGGGTGGCGCAGGACCGGTCACTTTGGCACTCTTTGGGGGAGGCCTATGTCCAGCAGTGGACGTCTTTCGGCTGATATTATGATGATGATATGATGAAGTAACCTTGGACTTTCATTATACATTTTGGGAATCAAGTATTCTTGAGTTCTTCGTCCCATTATAATTTTTGGCTACAGTTTGTTTTAATAGCACTATTTAAGTGGAATGAGTCACACGTTTATTTTTCTTTTGTACTTAAAAGTCATATGTGTAATACCTATTAATTACATTTAGGGCCTGTTTCACAATCGCCGGATAAAGTTATCTGTCAGTTAAAATTATTGCTATATTTTTCTCCCGTCATATAAAAGAAAAGTGACAGCCAACATTTATCTGACGGATATGTTTAAACTGGAGATTGTGAAACAGGCCCTTAAGTAAGTAACTTTACAACTCTCCACTCAGTGACGACGACGATGAGCAAGTGGACCTCTTACAGAGCAATCCAGAATATTCATACGTCCGCCTTCCTGATGGTCGTGCGTGAGACAACAGTCTCCAACAGATGTCTGGCGCCCTCTCCACTCAGTGACGACGATGATGAGTTTGATGATCTATTGGAAGGATCTGTTGCACTTGCTAGTTTGAGCGGCAGAGATGGAGACACCCGAACGAAGTTCGTTTTCACTTCGCGGTAGCCCTTCAGCTCGAGACCGAAGACCGCCTGATTACTTACGGGACTACGTAACGACCATAAACAACGGGGGGTTAATGATGCGATATATTTTGTTGACACCTATTTGTTTTGTCTATTGATGTGACGCAGTGCAATAAAATTGTCAAATATAACTAGTTTCGATACTGTTAAATAAAGCCTAATAATTCTATAAGGTTTGTCTTATTTACAACAGCCGGACATACGAATCCATTTTCGTCCAAACTAAAACATTCGTTACAATCGTATATAGCTTCAAAGTTGCGCGACACATATAAGGATGTGGGTTTGTACTTTTCATACTGTACGATATTTGACGTACGTTTATATGATTCTGTGGCACACTTTAGAAAAATATGGTGCGGCATGAATAGTTTCTATCAACTGACGTCCGTATATAGATTCAAAGCTGCGCGAAACATATACGGATGTCAGTTTCACGCATTCTTTTCGAAGTACGATATTCGACGTCCGTATACATGAAACTATAGTATAATGGTTATACTACTTTAGAAAAATAATCGGAGTTGAATATGGTGCGGCATGAATAGTATATACTGTTTGTTTAGTTACAAAAGTTTTGTTCGCAGCCACGTCAAATTTGCCTGTACTGTTTGGAAACCTTACCATGCAATTCGTATAAATGATTAGAAAGCAGCCTTTTTTTGTCAAGGGTCTTGATTACAGAACTGGTCATACATATAGTAACTATAAGGACTTACTAAATTATCATAAAGTCCAAATGCTCAGTGACCGTCGCAATAGGGATGACGACTGAGATTTTTTTACGATGTCATTCGAACCAGTTTTTGGAGAGGAACAAATGTTTGTATGGGAGTAACTACAATTAAAGAACATAAATACCCAAAAAAATGAGACAAAGATTTACCTCGCTGGCGGTAGCAAAAAACGCTCCATACTAATAGACAGCTAATTGTGACGTCACAATATTGTTAGTACAAAGTATCATAGTATGGAAAATCAGGTAAATTGTTGTTTCGGTCGCGAAATACTGCGTTTAAGTACATAGTTGTCGTACAATTTTGTTTCTATAGAAGCGCAAGGATTCTATTGGTAACTTTAAATTTACTCTTGGACAATAAAAAAAAATGCATATTATTTCTTAACTTTCAAGGTTCATATCTTTTTACGATTTTAATCATATTTTATAATGTATACTTTATTACGATAATTTGATGGTTTACTATACATTTAGCATCACTACGTTATCAATTTGAACATGAGTCGTCATGCCTATTGTCATGTTATTTAAAATTATACAAATCATCAAATCTGCTTTCAAACCCTGAGTACCTATCAGCGCCAATGTAGAAAAAAATATTTGTTTTCCTTATCTAAAATAAAACGTGTCACGCGCAAAATATTTTAAAGCGCGTGCATGCAAACTATTTACCGGCAACGATCAGGGACTACGTTATTTTGGCTATTAATCTATTATACTCAGAAAAGAATAATGCTAGGTATGTAATCATTATCCTCCTAGCGTTATTCCTGGTTGTGCCCCTAAAGGAGCCCGGCAGTTTTTGACATCTAATCCCAAAATTTGCGCGAAAAACTTAAGTTAGTTTTGTTTAACTGTTGTATTACATCCCGTACGATACGTATAAAACGTGTTTATAGATAACTAAACAGTGATGATTGAATAGCTCAGATTGATTGTGTCTATATACTGTTCTTTCCTAAATTGGCTAGTAACACTCTGCTATTTCACCTTTTAAAATACATAGGCTACGGTAACCACTTACCATCAGGTGGGCCGTAAGATTGTTTGCCACCGACGTGGTATAATATATATATATATATATATATATATATATATATATATATATATATAAGCTACGGTAGCCCAGTGGTTCAGGCATGCGGCTGTCAAACGGCGGTCGTGGGATCGAATCCCGGCTCGTACCAATGAGTTTTTCGGAACTTATGTACGGAATATGATTTCATATTTACTGTTAGCTTTTCGGTGAAGGAAAAACATCGTGAGGAAACCTGCATACATCTGCGAAGAAATTCAAAGGTGTATGTGAAGTCCCCAATCCGCACTGGGCCAGCGTGGGGACTACTGCCCGTTCCCTCTCATACATGAGAGGAGGCCTGTGCCCAGCAGTGGGACGTATATAGGCTGATGATGATGATGATATATATATATGGAACGAAATTATGCCATATATATAAGCCTAATAGGTAACTTTGTAATAGCACTATGTATACTATATAGACTCTGATAACATGCAAACTCCACAATATTCGATACACAAAATATTTTGCCGGCTAAATTTACGTATTCTTATTACTGACAACTTTAAAAACGCAACGGATATAAAATATGTGAACAAAAAGCAAATACTTACTTTGTTTAAGTTAGGGCACCCGGTTAGCGAAGAAATATTTACCATCTTTTAGTGCAAGTATTAATATCGGTCGCGCATTCGCTCCAACGGTGCGCTATACAGCTACAGTAAGCTTGTGTGCGTGCTAGTAGTATTTTCACACACACTACGCATTACGCGTCTCAAAATACCGAATCCTGAGCGCGCGCTTTTTTCAATAGCACCCTTAAGGATTTAAGGTAGTTTCCCTCCAGGGCCCGACTTATCTTTCCACCCTTTATATCATCATCCTCCTAGCGTTATTCCCGGTAGTGCCCCTAAAGGAGCCCGGGGTCCGCTTTGACACCTAATCCCAAGATTTGGCATAGGCACTAGTTTTACGAAAGCGACTGCCATCTGACCTTCCAACCCAGGGGGAAAACTAGACCTTATTGGGATAAGACCGGTTTCCTCACGATGTTTTCCTTCACCGAAAAGCAAACGGTAAATATTCCGTACATAAGTTCCGAAAAACTCATTGGTACGAGCCGGGATTCAAACCCACGACCGCCGCTTGACAGCCGCATGATTGAACCACTAGGCTATCGTAGCTTCAGCCAATAAAATATATATGAACGTGAATACAGTAAACAATTTTGGCTTGTTGATTCATCGCATTTTTTACTATTTACACGTTTTACATAATTTTTTGACGTCAACTGCAATGCAATACCTGTTAATTACAATGAAGACTTTATAATATATCATTAAAAAAAATTGTTTGTTAAATTGTTTATGTATTCAAGAGCTTGAACAACTTGCAACTGGGATTAAATTTTCAAAATCTTGCATATTAATATCTTCTTTCTGATGTTAAACGGTTGTCAAGATTATGAAAAGCATATACTATGGGATTTTTTTTCAGCTTTTGTTATACGGTTTCTCAACTTGTGAAAAATCCGTATATGAATCAAATTACTTGTATAAAACGAATAAATTTTATTATACATTCATACATCTGCATCCAAACAGGTGGGCTAATGTGGCTACCAAGTGGGTATACTATACCACATGACGGGCGACGCAGACGGGGCCGACCTAGACGGAGATGGCGGGATGACCTGGATGTGTTCTTCAACAACTGGGCGGTAGAGGCACCTAACAGGGACGCATGGAGATCACGGAGAGAGGCCTTTGCGCAGCAGTGGGACTCACAATAGGCTCGTAAAAAAAAGAAAAAATTAAAATAGTGTGTTTATCCGTTTTTTTTTGTTGTTTCATGTATTACTGTATTTTTATTAGATGTTATAACAACAAACACTAATATATTTTTATATTGGGGGTATATATTACATTTAAAGAGAAATCGACTTTTGACCATACAAGCGCGTCACGTCCATACAAGCTAAACCACTGTGCGCCACCGCGCCGCGCCTTTAAACTTACCGACTCCCATTGGATAGAACGGGCGACGACAGGCCACCGCAGGATTCATGGGATGCAACGGCTCCCGCGGCCCATCGGTCCGGCCTGGCGCGGCAGGGCCTGTGGGAAATCGGGCCTTTTTTTTTTTTTTAACCTGACTGTTGCTATAATAGGACGGACCCAATATAGCGGTCGAAGTGCGTGGTTGGAGGGTGGCCGGGGGGAAATCCAGGGGAAGCCTCCGGCACGACCACGTGGGGAAGTTTGAACACTGGAATACTCTAAGAGATTGCGCTCCAGTGAGATTGGTTGAACGGTATCGACCGTATCTGGGGTGTAAGTGGTATAGGTGTTATAGGTGTACGCGGGCTGGGTTTCCGCAACTCGACGTCATATTAGCGCGGTGTAAGTGGTATCAAACTACTGGGAGTTTTATCGCTGGTTCGCTAAAACCTAGCCTAGCTGAGAAGAGTCCAGCAAGAAACTCAGCTAGGCCCGACTTGCGTCGGACTGACTCTACCCGGTATGCGGCGGTACCGGGACGAAAGCGGACTATATGTATCTGTGTTGTCGCCACCTCGCGGTGGACGTCCCCGCCGGCGGGAACGCCGAAGTGTACGCGATGTGTTGGACGCCGAAAGGGCAGCGTTCCATCTTTTGATGGACGCTGTGATTTTGTCGTCCGGGTCCGTGAGTGTGTGCCTAGGACGCCGGACCGTGCGGCCCCTAATCAGTGAGCGCTGGAAATCGGCCCGTGGGACCCCGACTGTTATGTGCCTGTGCGCTCGCGCCGGCCTTCGTCCCCGCCGAGGCGCCGGCCGCGTCAGTGTCCGCTGCGGAATGGTCGTGAGCGGACGCCCCGAGCGCCCCCGCCCGGCTCCACCATGTCTTTGCACATAACGATCTCCGATTCACGGAATCCTCTGAGGACACATCCCACTCGCATATATGGATTGGTTAGATGAAAAACCTCTATTTTTGGCCTTTATACTTTTTGTGGTTTCGGCATTTGATCTTCAGGTAGAGTATGGCCGTAACTAGGGATGCCCCAACACATGTCGTCACAAAATGCTATTTGCTTGTTTGTTTTAGTTCGAGGGAATAGCAGAATAGAATACCTTATTGTAAGATTGCCAGGTCACAACATTTAATTTAGATTAAATTATAAGAATGCCGGACTTAACTCAACGTTACGTCACCACTTTTTACAGTGGAAGAGTTTCGAGACTTTCGAGGCCTGACCTATTTTTTAAATGGAATATGTTTGGGGATCACACTCACGTGGCCTGAGGTGGCGCTCCATGTTCCAGTTGCCAGTTAGTGACAAATTTAACAATCAATACACAATACTCACTGGAGATGGTTGACTATAGGGGAAGATGTATATAGTAGTAGTCAACCAACCCTAGGCATGGGGCAAGTTGACTATAGGGGAAGCTGTATATAGTAGTAGTCAACCAACCCTAGGCATGGGGCAAGTGGACTATAGGGGAAGCTGTATATAGTAGTAGTCAACCAACCCTAGGCATAGGGCAAGTTGACTATAGGGGAAGCTGTATATAGTAGTAGTCAATCAACCCTAGGCATGGGGCAAGTTGACTATAGGGGAACCTGTATATAGTAGTAGTCAACCAACCCTAGGCATGGGGCAAGTTGACTATAGGGAAGCTGTATATAGTAGTAGTCAACCAACCCTAGGCATGGGGCAAGTTGACTATAGGGGAAGCTGTATATAGTAGTAGTCAACCAACCCTGGGTATGGGGCAAGTTGACTATAGGGGAAGCTGTATATAGTAGTAGTCAACCAACCCTAGGCATGGGGCAAGTTGACTATAGGGAAAGCTGTATATAGTAGTAGTCAACCAACCCTAGGCATGGGGTAAGTAGACTCGTTTTCCGTTTTCTCTAAGACTGAGCTTGTACACTATATTATAATTCGTACAGAGTTCAATGTAATTTTGCTCCAAAGTCTGCTAGTATACATCATTTGAATTGCTTTGTAAAAAAATATTCTCATCCATCACCATCCTAGCGTTATTCCCGGTAATGCCCCTAAAGGAGCCCGGGTCCACTTTGACACCTAATCGCAAGATTTGGCGTAGGTATTAGTTTTACGAAAGCGACTGCCATCCGACCTTCCAACCCAGAGGTAAAACTAGACCTTATTGGGTTCAGACCGGTTTCCTCACGATGTTTTATTTCACCGAAAAGGTACCTAACGGTAAATATTCCGTACATAAGTTCCGAAAAACTCATTGGTACGATCCGGGATGCTGAACCACAAGGCTACCATCGTCCTCTTGTTCTTGTAGAAAAATATACTGTAAAGCAATAATAAGTTTGTCAAAGCTTTTATTGCCGACTGTACTTTTCTGTATACCATCATCAACTACTCATTGACACTAACGAAACCAAACTCAACGGGGTTACGTCCATAGTACTGAATTCCCATGGCCACCTTCTGTCTCCATCATCAGATCAGCTCGATGGTACCATAATATTGAATTATCATCCAAACTATACCTACCGATACTTATACCCAAAATTTCAGCTCAATCGGTCACCGGGAAGATGGTCAAATTTTACTTGCAAGATTTGTCCCATACTAACAGGGCAAGCTAATATAAAGTTTGTAAAATTACAAACGTTTAAACTGAAACTTTGTCCACCATCCGCGCTCTCCCCTACCTACCCACAAATTGTAAATAAAACCCAAAAAAGTAAGTTGCAAATCTTTTTATTTATGTTTTACGGCAGAATGGAAAGCATAGCTGGCATACTGTCGGATTCTGGTCACGCCATCTACCAAAGAGAAAAAAACTTTACCCATAAAGCTTGTCACAGACTGTTGCGGCCTGCAGTAGAGGTTAATTTAACAATAGCTGTCAAAATTACTATTGAGAGTCACCGCACGGCGCCTGTCTGTGAGAGGCTTTACAGTCAAGTCAATAGCTCATAGCTAGACATGGTACATTTTGTAGCGTTTTTTGTGCAACGCAGCGTTGACAAAATGGGTAAAAATAAGTTTATGAACAACAATTTTTTCGGGACGGCCTTTATTCAATTCAATTGAATTCACAACATTTATTTCGACCAACTGGGATCATATAAAGTTAGTTACAGTTTCTTAGCCTAAAGTTAGCAAATATTACTAAACTTTACCTAGCGCATATACAATACAATAAGGACAGCACTTAGTAGGGCATGACTGTCAGTACATACGTGGATCATGTGACAATGATTCAGATACTCACAATCAAACCTTTCCGCAAATGCCCTCAGGGTACCACTAGAGCTAGCCCGCACCCTGCGCGCCAGGGACGTGCAGCGTTTCCTCATAGTTGTATATAAGCAGTCAACTCTGGCATCCGCGAACATCCCCACTCACTACAGAAACGGGGCAGCCCCAGTAGCACCCTGAAAGCATTATTGTACTGTACACGATGGGCGTTGTACTGTCTTTGCCTATAAGAGACCCACAGACCCAACGCCAACGCGCTTTTATTGCCAACTGTACTTTTTTGTGAACTAAACTACCACTAATTGAGAAGATTCTTATTAGCCCAAACTCAACGTGGTTACGTCGGTAAAATTCTGAATTCCCATCGCCACCTTCTGTCTCTATCATTAGATCAGCTCGATCGTGCCATAATTATTGAAATGCATCCAAATTATGGTTCAGTCGCTTGAGGTTAACTGGTTCAAAATTAAGTTCTAAGATTTGTCCTTCACTAACAAACCAACAAGCTAACAAAGAAGTGATTTAACTAAATAAACGCTTGTAACTATTTCAGTCGTAATGCTTAATTTGCGTTATTAACATTACTATTAACCGTAATTATTAATTTTGATTGATAGAGTCTACTTATAACAACTTCGCTACACAGAAAATGTAAAAAAAACACGATGACAGGTCGTTATAATAACTATACCTACTTAAATGGAATAAAATATTCAGTAAAAAAACAATAATACAACAATACAATACAATACAATACAAATACTCTTTATTGCACATCTCAAAACATGAATCAAATAAACATAATAACTTATAAAAAAATAGATGTTGACAACAGGCGGTCTTATCGCTAAAGAGCGATCTCTTCCAGACAACCTTTAGGTTCCTAGCGGAGGAATATTAACAAAGAATTACATAATAGGTAGGTGGCAAAATTGGAAGTAAACGAATTTCCAACATACACAATTACATCAATAATAAACATACACACATAAAACATAAAATAAACATACATAAATTCCTACATAAATACATATACATTAGTGTTAACCATAGAGACGGAAAAAAGAAAAAAAAAGGAAGAAAAATAGTACCTATCTATGAGGAATCATGGCAGAGACAGATGGATCTGTCTCTTCCATGATTCCTAAAGTGAGCTTTGAAAATAATATATTGATTTAAACTTTCACGATTCTCACACATTATTTATAAACGGGACTCAATCGCGTATTAACTTATTTATTTACCTCACTGAGGTCCCCCGACGTTTCGGATATGTTGCAACATCGATGGTCACGGGACAACTGGCTTGTGCGGGTATCAACATCTTCTTGCTGCTTGCATCAGTGAGGCAAATAAATAAGTTAATACGCGATTAAGTCTCGTTTAGTATAAATAAAAACAATACTGTTCTGACGTAATCGTAACTGGAATATTTTTTGTGCTAGTAACTGAGCAAGCAATTAAATATTCGCTTTCGCTAATGTCTCCAGAAATCCTAACGGATTAAAAATATTAGAACTACTCACTTTGATCTGATAGCGCGCTCTATCGCCATGACTGAGTAGATGATGAACACATGCCATACTGAAAAGAAATGTGATTGCTATAATTTAATGTGGCAGACTTTTTATACACCTTGAACGGTATGGTTGCATTTCTTAACTTTGATACAAATAATCGTTCTGTAGAAGAGATCCTCCGAATATTCGGTAATCGGCAAATCTGGGACTGACCGAGTTGCAACAATGTTAATAGATAATAGAGTATATTGACCCTGAATCACTTGACAATAATTGGCAAATTTAATATAGACCGCCACCGCAGGCTGCGCCAGGGTGTGGTCTAACTCGGCAAAATATATCATATATGGCAACAATTATCAAGTGTTCCATTTTTGTACGTGAATTTTAAGTAGGCGGCCACCAGTAGCCACCAGTAACCGCTACAAGACGAGTTCTTTCATACATTTTGTAAAGCATCGGCGTACTCGTACATCACGGTCGCTTAATCCTGAGCCACAAACTGCGGGAGTGGTGCGCGCTCGCTACTTGGCATTAGTGGCCGTCTCTGCATAATGTGCGGCAGAGTGGTCGCGTTTAGTGGCGTACACTACTGGCTGTAATGTGCGGCAGAGTAGTTGCGTTTACTGGCGTACACTACTGGCTGTAATGTGCGGCAGAGTAACCACCCACTTGCTTGTGGCAACCACCAGTTGACAATTTCGCGCACCCCTAAACTGATGGTGGCAACTGTGGTTGCCAAGCGAAGTAAGGGCTTCTCTGATATAGAAAAAAATAAAGCAATTTAGGCTACCTTTTTTAAAATCCGAAATCAAGCGAGTGGCTATAGTCGCGTTTACTGGCGTACACTACTGGCTGCTGTAATGTGCGGCAGTGTGGTCGCGTTTAGTGGCGTATACTAGTAGTTGTAATGTGCGGGCGCTATAAAATTGTTTAATGAATGAATGAATGAAAGCATTTATTTCGGATATGGTACAAGTACATCCATATTATGTTAGTAATATCTATTATTAGGTGTGTTAGGGGAAAGTATAATTATAATTACTATACACAAGTAAAGGCATCCAATACGCGAGGATAGGGCTGTCCATCCTCTCAGCGATCACCTTCAGGTCAATCAATACATACTTACATGTAATTAAAACTATCTCTGTTACGGTGGTGCCAACACTAGTGTGGCTCCACGGTTCTTCATGCCCGAGTTCCACGACCGCAATCAGCTGTGCGATGAGTAATACGTCCAGTAAAATTACTTTTATGACATTGTTGAACACATACATAGTCATCGCCCATATGCGCTCCTGAAATATGAAAAGTAAGTAATGTACAATCAAATGTTGGCTCATGTTTGTTTGCACCTGACTGAGTGTACCTAGACTAGGAGTTTAATTTAGACAAATTATGTGTTATATTGATATGATATTCATTTTGATAGTCATTCGTTTTGATTTGTGGTTCAATATTTTTTTGTGTAACCACAAATATTTCAACTATTAGCTGTTTAAAAGGAAATTAAGAGTAGGTAAAAGAAAACAAACAGAAACAGGGTTGAAGTGTGTTGTGGGCGATGGGCTAGCAACCTATCACTGCAATATCACATTTTGTCGATATTTTATACCCAAATTTATGCTAAAAGTGGCGCTGGAACATACGTTTCATGTGCTCTGCCTACCCCTTTTGGGAATAAAGGCGTGAATGTATGTATGTATGTATGTATGTAAAAGAAAACACAATCTTTGCTGTTGTTGAATATGCATTTTATCATCAGTCACCATCATATCAGCCGGAAGACGTCCACAGCTGGACATAGATAGGCCTCCCCCAAAGAGTACCGCAATGACCGGTCCTGCGCCACCCGCATCCAGCGGACTCCCGCGACCTTTACCAGGTCATCAGTCCACCTCGTGGGGGTCTACCCGCTGCGTTGTTGCATTTATTTACCTTAATTAATTGTTATATAAAATGAAAGGGCAATTGAATTTCCTTCGCTGTTTAGACTACTTCAGACTATTCGTCTGTGGAATGATCTCCCTGTTACCGTCAGGCAAGCTCAGAGCTAGTTCTCCTTTAAACGCAAGTTGCGTAAGCATCTCTTTTTAACTGTTAAAGGTTGATGATCATTATGATATCTTTGTTCGGCTACATATAATTTTATGTATAGCTAAGTTTATATTGTACGCATTATATATGTTTGTATATCAATGTAATTAATTGATTTGTGTTTCCATTCGAGTCTCAGTATATAAATGATCCTGCTGATCCTGCACCACTAAAGTTTCTGTTTAGCCAAGGGTATACTGGTAGAGAATGCAGTAATTGTGTGTATTGCAGTTATTAATACGTTTGTATTGATATGTATGTTAGTCTTTAAGGTATTTGTAATATGGGGCTTGTTGCCTGATTTAAATAAATAAAAAATGCTTTAAGGCGTTAAATGCACCAATTGTACCTTTATTTATATATTATTGCAATAAAGTATAAATAAATAAATTGACGTATCCTACTAATATTTTAAATGCGAAAAGGATGTTTAGACGATTGTATATTTAGATGTTTCGATGTTAGATCTTTAGATATTTATCATATGTTTATATACTTGGATGTTTGTTAGGTAGGTGTAGGTACTCAATGACGCTTAATAAACGGCTCAACCGATTTGAATTAAATTTTGCACGAAGATAGTTTAGGATAGCTTCATCACGGGTCTACGCAAACGAAGTCGCGGGCGGGAGCTTGTTATTAAATACGGGATTAAACTGGCCAAGATCAAGTAGGGTGGGACGACGCGGTTAGACGGCGACCCATGCCTCCTGAAATATTTACGTATTTCTTTCTATTGGAGCCTCCGAGACACATTAATTGTAATCCTGACTTTTTAAATAGGACTTCGAATTTGTTTTTCTCGTTTAGTAGGATGCCGGGCCGCGTACTAGAGGAACGTGTGTTAATACTTACGCAATTTCAGATCAGTTATTACAAACGATATTCGTAATAATATCATATGCGTCACAAATTCAATGAAAAATAAGCATTACTAATGCTTGAATTATATAATGATAGCACCATCTAGCGAGCATCATTTTGGTACAATCTCAGTTTGGTAGAAGACATTGATGTTAGTTGTCGATTTGCGCCATCTTTAGCGAGCTTATCCTTAGTCCACTTTCAGCTCGAAAGATATGTCGCTTATATAAAATAATATACCAAAAAGTACTAAATGGCTTTTATTAAATAATTTAGTGTTTATTTTTTTATTATTTTATTTTACTTTTGTTATTTTACTTTAAGGTATATTTATGTTTTTCTTGTTTTTACACCTTTGATAGTTTACTTTTTGTGTTGACAACCAAAATAAAACTGTTTTATCAGTCCATATTATAATTAAATTTGGACCAGGTAAATTCGGTCGTATTGGACTAAAATCGGCATAAATTACAAACGATAAGACTGCATGCATGCATTCAAATCCACAACCTGGTGGCGCTCGAAACAGGAGGCATTGTCTTGTGGACTGCGTGCGCTAACGGTTCCGACTTAATGCTACCCTCAACTTTATTTGTGTTGGCTAGGAATTTATTAACACTTTTTAGCGGGTTTTGCGTTAAACTTTCCATCTTTGTTGTATAATGTTGACCATTAGGTGCCTCACTCTTCACACAATTGTTCGTCTTCTAGAAGTTTCCTTTCCTGTTCTTCACGCGCTTTCGGTCTACGCGTTCCGATCTTGGTTGGCGTGTGGTAAATAAATCCGGTTTGAAGACCACTTTGTAGACTATACGGGGTTCAGTCAGGAAAAAAACCATGTAGTATCATGAAGACTTGGTATATTTTGGAAAAAGCACGGTAAAATATATGATAAAGAAATGTCACAGCGGGTAGTGTGATCAACCTCGCGGTTAGCAGCGGACTGCCTTCCCTTGCCTAGTGACGGGTTGCATTACATATGACCGTTTTTGATTATGAACCTTATAGATTAAGGACTATTTTAGCATAACACCTCATTTAATAGTAGATTGTACAACAAGTGCATAAAACGCTCCATTTTACGCGAGACGTGTATCCCTCCGAGCGAGCTTGCGAGCGAGGATGGATATAAAATCGAGTGTGTAATTGTCGTTACTCACATGAGAAAATTTAAAGCGTAGATTAGATTAAGGCCCTTAACTAGCTATATTTTTTTGATGATAACCCCGTAACTTGTTAACTATATGTAACAGTAAACGAAATAAACATTGCAATCATCTGTCATCACGGTTCATGAGATACAGCCTGGTGACAGACGGACAGTGGAGTCTTAGTAATACTTAGGGTCCCGTTTTATCCTTTGGGTACGGAACCCTAAAAACTTGTGATACTTTTAAATATGCCATCATACGAGTATACATACATGGCATATATGCGTCCCTGATGTACGAGTTAGTGTATAGTTCTACTGAAATGTGTTTCCATTTTATCTATTTTTTGTTTTAACATACCCCGGGTCCGTTGCAACGTACTGTAATCTATCAACATTTTCGGTACTTTTTTGTCGTCATTAAATATAATGCTATTCATAAAATGTAATTCTTTGTAATGACTGTTTGTACCAAATAATAATAATAATAATACGCACTCCCATTATTCCGTAATATATATATAAGCCGCATGCTAAGATGCTGGCAAACCAGTACGAGTATAGTACTTTTTCTGCTACATCTGGAAAACAGAATATTTTTGTTATAGTGTAATTATTGTTACTCGGTATTGGGCTTGTACTAAGGGCTATAGTCACTGGAAATACGACCATAACAAATAGAAAACATGACTCGGGAACAAATATTAGTGGTCATCACACAAAGTACCTAAGATGGAGTGTTGTAATTGCAACTAGGTATATCTGTCTGGTAATTGCAACTAAATTTAATAATGCCCTCTATATGATCACTATCATATAGAGGGCATTATTAAATTTAGTTGCAATTACCAGACAGATATACCTAGTTGCAATTACAAGACTCCATCTTACACTTATTTGTTGGCTTAGTCGTGACAAAAAATCTGAATGCGCATAAAAAAACTACTAAGTTTTACGGTAAACTTTAATGATTGCACATCAAAACCGTATGTTGATGAACGATTAGTGTTTTAGCTGTGCAACTTACAAATATAAAAAAATAACTTACGAATGGCAAGCCTATATTCTTCAGGGCAGCCCTGGAGGTAGTACCATTGCCAAAAGATGGTTATCATATCCAACACTATGATGAAGGTGGCGCACAGCTTCATTTTGCACCAGTATTTGTTTGCACAAAAAAGCCGTATATTTGCTTTAGTCTGACCCCATGAAAAAACGTCGCCTGGCACTTCAATGCCTCTCCTGAAATATTTATAAAACACTTGAACTTCAAATACCGCATTGGTTTGGTATTTAAACCTGCAAGATATAAAGATATTATTTAGAGACATCGGAAACTTGAGACTCCCGAGCGAGCTCGTCAATCAGGTGGCCGTACTCACTCACACAAATATGCATATATTCAAACGAGAGGGTGTATATAAAACCCATGCCCTTTATTGTAAAAAATATGACTAACGCCTTATCACTCCTACGCGGTTCTCTGAATCATCTCCGAAAATTTTATGTACGAATATCACATCGCAACCAATTTTTCGCATGTCATTTCGCCGAATGATTAAGTGTCAACTTATCACAGGGTTTAATTTTATTTCCCAACCTCGCGGTTACCAACTGTATGCTTGGACTTTTTTTCATAAAGTCACTTTTCAAAATGCCACCTTTCGAGTAGCAGAATGTTTGACTTTTGTACATTTCTAGGTATAACACTTACCAGATGTTTTATTTAGTAACTATGTAACGTATTTCCAAAGTGAGTAAGCGCAACCGCTCACTTGTTTTTTTGACAATGACGGTACCTGAATTATCGCATCATTGGAGATAACTGTTTACATCATTACTCTTGGACTGTTGCTTGGTGGTACATGTGTTATTTTTTTAAACAAACACCAGCCAATTATTCTAACCTCACCTAAACCTCATTTTTTAATGCCCCCCGCCCCCGAACCCCCCCTCGTGGATGATTTCGTCTCCCCATCCCCACTTCTCTCTTTGTAATTTATATAAAGCGGGTGATAGACGGACGAGTAAGTTCGCGTACTTACGGCTCGACGACCTTTTTCGCTCGTGTGTCACCGTAAGTACGCGTACTTTAAAACCGCCGAGCCAGTTTGTCGACGATCCAACACGTTTGAATTTTGCTCGTAGCCCGCCTGTCTGTCACTACCGCGAGCCGCGAGCCGCCATTTTGTTTGTGCAGTTAGGGTGAGGATCGTGTGCCACTGACGCCGAGCCGAGTAAGTTCGCGACTAAAGCTCGTACGTCTGTCGCTGACGCCGAGCCAAGTAAGTTCGCGATCTTAAATCGTCTATCACCCGCTTAAGAACACGTTGAATAAAAGTCTGACTTTGTTATGCTGTCTTGTTCTTTATAGTAAAAAGTTGGCTAATATAAGAAAAGGGAACTGTTGCACTGACGAAACGTTATTCGGTTAGTAGTTGTTTGTCCAACTGAAAGATTTGCCAAATGATAGGTATGCCAAAATTTTTATTTCATTATAATAATCGACTTGTCAATAATTCTACCAAATGAATCTGTTGTCATACAAAAATTTGCCGTAAGTTAGTTGTCAAGGTGAATCATCGGCGAAAAAGTTGGTTGGCAAGTGAAATTCGGACATAACAAATTCGGAGAAAAGGCAGAAATGGGCAAAGTCTGCAAGATCTACATAATCTATCTATAATAGACCGCACGCAACGGTCAGCAATGCAACTCCCACCGCCGCAAGTGGCTAAAAGATTTAACTCTGTACAGCGTCGAGGAGTTTCTTAAACTACAGTCCATTTAACTAATGACCTACTTAATTACTTATTATTGTTATTTGATTACAGTCTATATTAATCATTTGAATTGTAACTGTGGTGTTATCAATAAAGCATTGTGTAGTGTATTGCTATCCTTATCTCGTGCGCATACGTCACGTCACGATGACCGGACGCGGTGACATGCAAAATTTAAGTAAGTATAAGAACTTATATCTAAGTTTAAACACGCGTCTATAGAGTGGAAATAGAAAATATTACAATATTAACAATTATATTAACAATATTAGCTCAGTGCCCTAATAAAAACATTGGTTGGCAACTTCTCAATTGATATTGAATAGCAACACCGACATAGGTACCTATAGAACGTGCAAATAAGTGAACACTACACATTGTACCTATAGTATTTTAATTTAGATAAGCAGGTGCCTAATTTAAATTTGATAGATGGGCGTGCCTCGAACGCATTTTTCATCGGTAGGATTTTTTCCCTTGTCGCATTTTGCCAGGATCGTATTTAGTCAGGTGTGATTTATGTTCTTATAATCGATTGTTATTCTCATCGCATATATATATATATATATATATATATATATATATATATATATATATATCTATGCGTCGCATTCACCCTTTAAGCAAACATTTTAAAATCGGTGTGGGTAGTTCTCGAATTTGAAACATATACTCATCAAGAAGAGTAACGGGGTTATTAATCTGCTGCTCAATAAAGACTTCTTATTGCTAACTATAATGATATAAATATACGTATCTTTAGTTACAATCTAAGGAGTTCCAACGTAATATCTTCATAATTACTTTCATACTTCATGTTCATTATTCTTCGATCTTGTAGTAGTCCTCTGTTCAAAAGACCATTTTTGTTTATTTTATTTATGAATCATTTTATTTCTTTATTTAATGATAGCAAGGGAGATCCCATGCATCTCTGGGTACTTTGTTGTAAAACTTTATACAGTTACCCAAAAACGTTTTGTTAACTTTTTGCGAACGAAACTTTGGGACAGCTAATTTATATCTTTTTTGTGTATTTCTACTGAACATCAGACTGCTTCTTGAAGGACTTTGAATTTCTGTCTGTATACATAATCACGTCCAGTGTGTACTTTGAAGCTACTGTTAAGATATCTACGAGTATGCCCTTAAAGCGTTCTCTCAGCGAGTCTTAAGAGACAAGACACAGTATAGAAGACAGTAAATAAACTTCGAACAAAGGTACATCGCACGGCTGCACACATGCGCGCGTGTTCGGTACGCACGCACACATAGCCTTCGGGAATGATGGAGAATGCTTCAGTCGGGGTCGCACCTGAGACGTATGTCGTGGAGAGTAAATAATACAACGGATCACGGTGATATAAAGAATATTAAAAGAACCTTTATTTAGGTAGAACAGGGCTTTATATACGGTCTGTGTGTCGTTGTGTGAGTGACGCTTACAGAGGATTAACGATGTAGATTCTTATCGTTAATGCACTTTAATGGTGATGTGTTTACTTGTGCGTAAACCATTTGCTAGGGTAATGTATTGTAATATACAAGGTTATTACTACAATGTTGCATTTCATAAGATTATTCGATGTTGCGTCATACACCACACACCGTTGCCGCGTTCGCTCGCTCTCACTCGCTACCATGTCGTCGACGTCGTTTTTTCGGAAACGTGTGTACTGTTCAGGAGCTATCTTTTTTCCAAATACCAAGGGATCCCGAGACGTAAATCAATAATAATAAAAAATCTTAGTGTTTTCTTATTAGGTATGTTTTATTATTAATTTCAATCACAATGAAATGTTAAAACAATTGTCAAGTTTGATTTTACCGAATGCCGCCGCACGGCACGTGCCGCAGGTCAAAAGAAGCCGCCTCGTTGGTATGAATACAGCGAGCCGCCAGTTGCCAGTGCCACGATATCAAAAGGAGCCGATTAGGCTTGTAGCTGTTTAGCTACAAGCCTAATCGGCTCCTTTTGATATCGTCACCTACCATAACAACTATTATAAGTACTTACAAAGAACTATTTTAGGTATAGTATTAGTGGTCAAATATTCGATGAAGTGAGAAACTAAAAACACATACCTAACAATCTATAATATTATTACTTTATGTATACAATATTGTCTAAAAGAACAGAACAGTGTAACAGAAATACTTTGCATACAACCAAAATTAGTATTATAGGTATGCCAAGCCACAAACGTGACACAGCCCTGTGCATCGAGCAAAAGTAGGCAAGGAACGCTCCTAAACGGCCTCAGATTACCTACTGTATTATTCTTCTATACTGTGGACAAGACTCTAGGGCAAATATAGTTTCTATTTCCAATAAACAAAATGACAAAGATAGTTTTCGCAAGATCAATAAGCCATATGACATGATACTGTGGAAATAACTGAAGTGAACTAGGCGACCCGTTTCCACGTTTGTGAGTTGCCTGATTCTTCTTACAGCACATGCGGGAGAGCTGAGCCTATTTGCCAAAGCAGAAATGTGGGCCCATTGTCCAAGTTGAGCCCCAGACAAAGCGTGTTTTCGACAAGGCCCAGTTTCTCTCCATGTAGGCTGTCTTACATTTTGCAAGGTGAACTTCACACATATCGTTTTCTTTTCATTTAAAAGTAGAATATTTTCCATAAATCAATTAAGCACTTCTTTCGAAATTGCATTTATATGGTCAAAGTCACGTATTTTCCTATCAACTTCGAAAATTAGAGAGATGTCACCAGCAAATAAAAAAAATTCTCATTTATTGTTTATTAGGTACGGCAGGTTGCTTAGGTACACAAGAAAAGGCTTAAAGGTCGTGCAACTTGACTCAATCCCGTAAACAACCACTTTTTGAGTTCTTTGGCCTCAGTAAGACATAATAAGGTTTAGGGTTTCAACAGATAGTGTGTAATGATTTAGCTTGTGTAACATCGACCAGCGTGTCATGCTCCACACAATCAAATGCTTTGGAGAGATCGCAAAAAACGCCTATAGCATCTTGTGTGTCCCTCAGCAACATAGATGTGCTTAATGAGCACAGAGGCGGGATCTGTTGTCGAACGGCCGCTTGTAAAACCAAACTGCTGAGTGTGAGGTAGCTCATGTTAATTGAAATGTCGAAGCAATTGGTTCAGTATTATTTTTTTAAACACCTTACTGAGAATAGGTAAATATAGAAATCTCCTCCTTGCTTTCCGATTTAAATAATGGAATAACTTTGCTGCATTGCATTAGGTTAGGGAACGCAAACTCACTGATACAGGCGTTAAACACAACTGCTAAATACGGTGCCATCCTCGGAGTTCCTTAATTTCACGGACTTGAATGTTTTAATGATCTCATGGTGGGCTCAAGGAACTTTATTTTCAGTATAACCGTTGAAAAGCGCCAGCGATATCCATATATCCAGGTTCGTAGTCAAGAATTAATCGTCTATTTTTAGTCTGTAGCGGTCTTCACATGGCTTCTTTTTACCATTTTCGGTGTTTATTATATTCCAGGTCACTTTTGCTTTATTGTCTGCCGACTTGACTTTGTTGTCTATACAGGGTGTCCCAGAATTTGACGTCAAGCAGTAAACGGATGATAGACCAAGTCATAACAGTTATCATTAAATACCAAAAAAAACAACTCATGTTCTTTAAAAATTATGGTCACTTTAAAAATTCACAAAAAAATCCACACCCTGTGTATAAGTAGACTTGGCGGCAGAACAAAATTTCTTAAACATTTTTAAAAAATCTTTACACATTCTGTGAACTCATCTTTGATATGGTTTTAGGGTTCCGTACCAAAAATGGTAAAAAAGGAACCCTTATGGTGCGACTCCGTCCGTCTGTCTGTCACAAAATAAAATATCTCACAAACTGCTTAAGCTATCAATTTGAAATTTGGAATGATTTTAAAAGAGAGTTATCCACGTGCATGGAAACGGGAAATTTAAATATACATTGTAATTTTATATCTAAAATATCACAAATATGAGAGGGGCAAAAATAATCAACTCTTTATCATCAATTAGTGACCTAAAAGTTTTTTTTTTAGTGGGGTATCATATGAAGGTGCTTGACTTGCACATATAGCAGCAGTTTTTTTTTTTTTTGGTAATACAACTATCTACGAAGAAAAATGTGACCCCTCCCCCCCCCTTTTTTCTCCGAAGTTATACAAGCAAAAAATTTGAAATTGTTACTTGTGATTAAGATAAACATAAGTATTACTGGAAAAGTAGTTTTACTGGAGGAGTAGTAGTAGTAAGGTATACTTTTTCTGTATTGCTTTGGCGTAGTTTTAGATCTTATATAAAAATAATTTCCTATCGCAATTTAATCAACTTTGTAAGATTTTTTTGAAGAAGAATTTCCAAAAGATATATTATTCATATAAAATAAAATAATCGAGAACGGTTCACGTGATAAATAATAATTGCTAAAACACCAACATGGTTTACCATTGAATTGCCGACAAACATTTAATCGAATATTATTTCAAAGACAACGTTTCAAGTATTTTTATTTCATCGACATGTCATTGCGTCGGGGACTCGATACTAGGTAATTTGAACCGAGGTCTTTTAATTGGTAGTTGACTTATTTCAAGAAAATTCATGTCATGGCTTTTCATTTCGGGTTTTTTTAATTCAATTTTTTTTACATGTAATAATATTTTATTCCGCATAAAATTATTTCGAATATATATCTAAATCCCTAACGTTTTTTAACCTATTTTTGCCGTGCAGCGAGTCGACGCCACCCCGCTGCGCGGGGTGTCTATTTCCGGTCTGAGGGGCACAAGTGAACCCTAACCTAACCGAACTAAAATATAGTTCGCTTATGAGAAGCCATTTTTGTCCCTGATATTTTTTTGTAATTAACGATTTACACCAATGATTCTAAGTTTTATTATACATATATATTATGCATATATGTATGTCACACAATTAACTACATAATTTGAATAATGTATAAATGTGCAGTAGGATATATAAAATTGTATTAAAGTAATACGTCGAAGAAATGAATTGCAATGTTTTGTAGTTGTGCCAATTAAGATAATTTGAAACAAATCAGCGATCAAGTAATATTCGTTGAATAGTATTTCTACGTAGTAAGATAAATTTAAATAAACAGTAGTTGAAATAAAATAACGCCAAACAATATTACTAGTACTAAAGTTTCTGTGGTATCTCAATAAAACGCAGTAATTAATTAATGCTGGTTTAATTCACCCGGAGGTAAAACACGTTACAACGAGGATATAGAAAGAGAGAGATGAGACAGGTGGGACAGAGGGAAGTGAATGCTTAAGGTGCGTTCAGGATACCACACTCTCCCCCACCTATTATTTAACCTTTTAACATTTAAATATTTTAACCTTTCAACCACCATTGTCCAATATGTAGACAGATAAGACAACGAGTCTTTTTAAGTGTCCCTTCATGTATTACACTCAGGTTAATACTGCAAGTTACTGAAGGCGGTTAAAAAGTCAATGCGTTTCTTAAATTACAAATGGACGTACAAACACACACATTAAACTTATGTTAATTCTAAAGACTGTGAGCAAGGTAACATTTGATTCACATGTCGCTTCCATTTCGACCCTTCCACCTCTATAACATAGCTTACCCCAGGTATAGAGTGGCCTATGATTAAACCCTGAACCCATGGCCTGCTACCCTTCCTGTAATCCTTGACCATGACTTTTTGTCCCAATTCAAATGTCGTTACCCTATTACCTTGATCTCTTTTCTCGACCTTCTCCCGAACTACATCAGATAGTGGCGGTGGTCGCAATAAACTGAACCTGTTCCTTATCTCCCTGCCCAACATTAACCGGGCTGGTGACACACCGGTCGTACGCTGGGGTGTGCTTCTGTAGTCTAACAAAAACAAATGAACGGCTGAGGCTATGCTATAGCCACTTTCTTTTATCTTTGTTATTGTGGACTTAAATGTTTCTACAAATCTCTCCGCTGCGCCATTAGTTGCTGGGTGATATGGAGGCGTCATTGTGTGTTTAATATGATTTAATTTACAAAATTCCTGGAATTCTTCACTTGTAAATGAACGACCATTATCTGTAACTAAATGCACGGGATATCCGAATCGTGAAACTAAACTTTTAAAAATTTCTATAGTACGAGTACTTGTGATATTTGGCATTTCATATACCTCTGGCCATTTTGAGTAACTATCGACTATAACTAAAAACATTTTATTGTAGAATGGACCTAAAAAGTCAGCGTGTATCCTATACCATGTTGATGGTGGTACAGGCCATGGTTTCTGCGTCTGCGTGGGTGTTTTGCCGTTTTGCAAGCATACTATACATTCTTTAGTTATATTATCTATTTCTAAATCTAAATTAGGCCACCAAAAGTATGACCGCGCGATTTCTTTCATCCGAACAATTCCGAAATGACTTTTATGTAATTCAGCCACCACTGCCGGTCTTACCGCCTGTGGCACTAATACCCGATAGCCCCAAAATATGCAGCCTCTGTCTAAAGTTAATTCGTCTTTCCTATTATAAAACGGAAGTATTTCTTTATCTATATCTTTTTTTTCTGGCCAGCCATCTGTCAAGTATCTTATTGTTTTTGAAAAAATTATATCTTTTTGAGACTCTACTTGAATTGTCTTCCAATTCAATGTTTCCATTTCCGAATTGTTCGTATAGCAGACGGCACTAATGTTTCCATTTGTACATAGTGAGTGATTTTTTATTTCTTCACTTTCTTTTTCCACAGTTCTGGAAAGAAAATCGGCTGGGTTGTCGGATGACTTAATATGCCTAATCTTATAATTAAATGCAGAGAGGAAAATGGCGTAGTGTTGCAATCTTTTGGTAGCCATTTTCGGAATGCTTTTTGTCGGACCAAAAATTCGCACTAATGCTGCGTTATCTGTCTCCAGCTCGAATAAACGTCCATAAATGTAGTTATAAAATTTTGTAATTCCAAAAACCACTGCCATTGCCTCTTTATCAATTGTTGTGTATCTTTGCTCAACTTCACTTAGTTTTTTACTCGCGAAGGCAATTGGTCTGATCACACCATTTTTATCCCTGTTTGACAGCACTGCACCGAGGCCTGTATCCGATGCATCACATGTTAGTATCAGTGGCAGTTCCGGATTGTAATGTCTTAAGTTACCCGCAGATGACAATTTCTTTTTAATAGTTATGAAAGCTTTGTCACACTCAGGTGTCCAATTAAATTTGCTTAATTTGGTGCAATCGTACAGTGGTGTCAATGTGGTAGCCATGTCCTTCAAGAAACGTGCGTAGTAGTTAATTTTACCCAAAAATGATTTTAGTAATGATAAATTTGTTGGAGTTTTTGCGTTTAACAAAGGTTCAATGTTGGACTGTATAACACTAATACCATTCTTGTTTACACTGTAACCAAAAACCTCTAGACTAGTTTTGAAGAATTTACATTTTTCAGGTTTCAACTTAAATTCACTTTCCTTTAATTTATTTAAGACTTTACATAAGGTTTCATAAGTATCAGATAGGCTCTTACCCTTAATATAAATATTGTCTATGAATACTATTGTGTTTGGAATGTTTTCCAGTTTTTTGGTCATTAAACGCTGAAAAGCCCCCGGTCCCGAACTGACACCATATGGCAAGTAATTGTACTTAAATGTACCTGCCTCCGTGACAATGGTAGTACAATTTTGGCTTTCAGGACTAAGGGGGGCCTGCAGGTAGGCTTCTTTTAAGTCCAATTCGCAGTAATATTCGCCATTTTTTAGGGTATTTAAAATGTCATCCACATGTGGTAACGGAAAACGGTCGATTTCGAGACTTGGGTTTACTGTTAACTTATAGTCACCACACAATCTAACCGAATTGTCCGGTTTCAGTATGGGTACCACGGGGGTTCCCCACTCACTTTGCAATACTGGGGTTATCCGACCATTACTTAACAATCTGGAAATTTCATTATTTACCTTTTCTTTTAATGCGAAAGGTACTCGCCTTACTGGTAAACATCTGGGTCTGGCATCTGGTTTGAGTTTCAATGATATAGCTTCACCCTTGAAGTTACCCCAACCTGGGCTGAATATCTCTGCGAACTGGCTCTTTACAAGTTGTTCTGTATCTGAAACATTTTGCATAACATTAGTTCCAATATTAATGCTATTGTTTACTGTTGGAGGCCATAGTTTTAACTCATGTAACCAGTCTCGTCCAATCACTCTAGGTGCATTATTTTTTACTACAAAAACATTTAATTTTTAGTCTCCTTGTTGAATGACACTGTCAAATTTTTTAAAATACCTATTGGTTTGGTTATACTTTGGTCAAATTTTTTAAATAACACATTACACTCTTGTAGTTCAAATTGGTGGAAATATGTATTTTTATCATTTAATGACATAACTGTTACCTCAGAACCTGTATCCAATTCAAATTCTAGCTCCTGACCACAAACCTGTACTTTAATATAATGAGGTGGTATTCTACTTACACCGACCCTGTATGTCTTCTCACAGTAATCTTCTTCAAATAGCTTTTTAATTGCACTTTCTGCCTCTTCTGTTTCTTCTTCACTAGCCTTTTCTTCCAGCACCTTAATCTGACGCTTGTTGCACATTCTATAAATATGCCCTTGTTGGCCACATTCACTGCAAAATTTTCTGATTAAACGGCATTCTGCCTTAATGTGGTTATTGTTTCCACAGCAAAAACATACTGATGTTTGCTGTTTACTTCTAGAGCTGGTTTGCTTATGTTTAGGCCACATACCCGTGCTTTTTGGTTTTTGTCGATTGTAAAATATATTTTCAGTCCTTTCATTTGGCCCATTTGTGTGCAGCAGGGCTGCTTCTACCGTTCTGCTCACTTGTAAGCATTTTTCCAAAGACAATTCCACTTCGCTTTTCATAAGCTCATACTTAATTACTTTAGAAGACACACCTTCCATAAACTTTTCTTTTATTTGATCCTCTGGATCTTTGAACTGGCACTTCCCAGCCAATTTTCGCAATTCCAATAAGTATTCTTCTATTTTCTCATTTGGTAATTGATTTCTTTTACGAAACTCTGCCCTTTCCACAGCCGTTGATAGAACTTTTACATATTTTTCCTTGAGTTTTTTACACAACTCTTCATAGGCTAAATCATTAGCTGGTTTTAGTGGTGAACACAGATAGGTTAATGTTTCAAACACTTTTGGAGATAACTTTGTTAATAACAGGGGTACCCTTTTGCTGTCGTCAATTTCATTGATTGCTATGAAACATTCGAGTTGTTGTTCAAATACCTCCCAGTTTTTTCCATCAAATTGCTTCATTTCTCCACACCACATTTTTGAGGTTTTTTGTTGTAAGGGTATTTGTTGAGATGACTCTGCTGCTGCTTTGGTTTTATAAAAATCAGCAGGAGTTTTCTCAAACCATCCAAGTTTGTGTCTGTTGGGAATCTGATTTTTTCCTCCTCTAATAGTTGGTGTAATTCTTGCTTGGAACACTTATAAATGTAAGTTCTTTTTCCCGACTTTATTAATGTTATCTTATCCTTTAATTGTTCCGAAATTTCATTCTCTTCAGAGTCTTCTATTTTTTTGGATACTGACATAACCTCCAAAACGATGTCACATTCTCGTAAACAAGTATGAAGTAGTCTGCAGTTGTCGCTGTTGGTACGGTACTTCCAATATGGCTGCACTCGTAATTGATGATTTATAGCCAACTTCACTTCCCTGACCGCTTTTTATTTTCACTGATTTGTACTGCTAATTTAATATATTTCTGCTCAATTTATATCTCACTTTGTGCTTTAGGTTCTAGTACTCGTCGCCAGTTGTGGTATCTCAATAAAACGCAGTAATTAATTAATGCTGGTTTAATTCACCCGGAGGTAAAACACGTTACAACGAGGATATAGAAAGAGAGAGATGAGACAGGTGGGACAGAGGGAAGTGAATGCTTAAGGTGCGTTCAGGATACCACAGTTTCGATGAACCGTTGTCGATGAAATAATATTCGATGAAAAGGTTGTCGACAAAACAAGGGTACACCCACCAACATACATACTAAGCTGACAGCCCTTGCACGTTTGTACCAAATGGGGCCGATATATGGCGCTGACCCCATTCCTACTTTGCGCTGTTAAGATTTTTCTAGAATTAATGGGGTTGGGACGGGTATGTTTCAATAGCAGGTTAGCAGGTTAAAAAAAAATCGTGATTCAATTGTCTTGGTAGTTAGATGGTCTTGGTGTAAATGTTATTCGTTGTTTGAAATTGAATTATGTTGTGTTGGGTTAAAATAAGTACGAGAAAATAATAATTAGAATGAAGGTGTCAAATATAGGGGCATTTACTTTACCTTAAGTTAATTGATAGTTTGTACGGAACCCTCGGTTCGTGAGTCAGACTCGCACTTGACCGGTTTTTTCATTTCATACAGCTCATATAATTTATTACTGCTCGTGTGAATGTATTATCTCTTAACATCTCCATCCGATTTGCTGTGATGGGTTTACATACTCGTAATATGATATCTTGCTCTTGTTTTTGGGTATCTACTCTAAAATAAGCTTTTTGACCACAGTGATCTGATTTAAAACAGTTAAACATAATTTGATTTGTAACCACACGATTGCAGGATATATTATCCAAACAAGTCGCCGTGGTGGCCGTAATTCTGGTGAGATCATTAAATAATGGAAACAAATCAAAGAACTTAAATAAATTTAATATGACTTACTGACCAAACTGACTGTTCATGTTTAGTGTCTAAAAGATTGACATTAAAATGCCCACAGGCTGTTATTATCTTACTGCAATAATTGAAGACTTGTTTCAACGCATCTTCCATTACCAACTCAAACTGGATAAAGTCTGTCGATGGTCGTCGGTAAACTCACATCATGATGCGACTCTCCAGTTCTACACAGGATATTTCGGTACTTCGTTCAATGGAAAGTTTTACATGTTCATTATGTTCAAGTCCGAAGTAAAGTACCTACAGAGTATTCTAGTGCTTCTAAGTAGTGTTAATGCTATACTTTTTTTAAATAATAGTGCATTATAGGATAAATACCGTTCCCTCTCATCCATGAGAGAAGGCCCGTGCCCAGCAGTGGGACTTATTATAAACTCACTTATTATTATTAATATTATATAAGATACGTAAGTTATAGGATAGTGTAACTAGAATAGCGTAGGTTAAGTGTACTTAGTGCTTAGTTCGTGTAAAAATATGCTCGTGCCAGTAAATTAGTTTGTTTACTCATGTGGCTTCTACGGGACCAATGAAAGTTAGAGGCTAGCCGGAGCTGAACTCCATTCACTTGTTTATTGCTCTGAACCTGAGCGGTCGATAATTAGGTTAGGCCGTGCGGGAAGGTCCTACACTGTCGTCAGGTAGCAGGTAGCCGTGGCCGTGCTTCCCTCTTGCACCGAAAGAGACACCTGCCGAGGTGGCGGGAGCGTGCATGTAAGTAGGCGTGTGCGTCCGCTGTGGCTATCCCCCCAGGTGGCGACACTCATACTTACTCTTTAGAATATTCCCCTTCAACTTCTCTGCCTGATATAGCCATGGTATAATGCAAACCTGAAAATTAAATGTATTCAATAATTCTTAAAATTCTCCAAGTAAACATTGATTGATTGAAACAATATAAACAAGATTTATATTGATTAGAGGTAAGACTTGTATTAAGACATTTCATGTTTAGTTTATTAGCTTTGAGGGGATGCCTTTATTTGAGACGTACACGCGCCCTAGACAGAGACACGCTGATGCCTATGCCCACGAGAAAAAAAGATGTAAGTAACACTCATCGGGAATCGCTGATTTGGACAAATTTCGATAAATACCTAACTTAGTAAAGTTTTATTAAAATTTCATAAAGAAAGACCTTAGATGAGATAAAATACTATAGTATTAACTTGATTGTGTCGTAAAATATATACGTATCGTTTGAGTAGGCTCAGTAAAAAAAGGTAAATGCTGACCCAACTTTGGAATTTCTTGAAATTTTAAGCAATTATGTATCGATAAAATCAGATGAACAATCATAATTATTATTATAGTCAAGAATCATATATCTGAAAATTAGACCTTATTGTTTCTTAATCTAGTCAGAACGGAGTTTCAAAGCACGCGATAATTTCCAATGTTAAACTTACTAACCTTAAGGTAGTTAGGATAAAATAATAATCGTAACGAGCGTATTATCCGCCAACCACCAACAAATTTTTTAATATATTCATAATCATAAACTAATATAAATGAAAATAAATAATAATTTTGGTCATTTCAATCTTTATATTTCTTCTCGGGATATCGAGAAGAAATATAAAGCCGTGTTGCACCGAAATATCTAGTCACTGTTTTAGCATTAGATTTACAGATTTAAAAGCAAAATTAATATAAAAAAAACTGCAAATTTATTAATATGTTCTAACACAGGAATTACAATACAGACAAGCAAGCGCGATTGCCATAGATAAAAATGTCTTTCTAGAACATAGGGTTACGTTCAGAAATACATCACGTTTCCCTTCAGCTTTACCAATTCTGCAATTACCAATTTAAAATATCTCGAGGCTTAACAGTTCTACCACTTCTAGTAGTCATTAGAGAGTCTGGAACATTACTCATCATACTACCATTACCATCATTTTTAATGGGAACATAATAAATCTCAGAGTTGTTCATATTATCACAATCATTGTCATTATTCAGAGGTGAAAAAGGAATGAGAGAGTTATTCATAGAGAAACTTTGCTTACTTGGTAAAAGATTTTTTATATGTTTACTATTTCTCCTTATCCTTGTACTATCTCGCTTCTCTATCCAATAAGATCTTGGTTCCTTACATTTTCCCGCTATCATTTCCTTTTTTCAGTATTTTTGTGATCAATTTTATCTCTTATTTGATACTCTATTTCTTTCTTCCTCACAAGTTTTTCCTTTTTATTAAGTGATTGCTTCAATATTAGTAATTTATGTATGTTTGTCTCTATTTTAGGCTCTAATAGCTCGGAATTAGAAGGTAATAGAGTTCTCAATCTTCGGCTTTGTAAAATTTGCGAGGGTGAAATATTCAATCCAGATAAGGGTGAATTATTATAGCACATCAAATAGTCCCTATAATCCACACTCCTAGCTCTTTAGCTTTCCTTAACATATTTATAGTTATATGTACGACTTTTTCCGCCAATCTATTGGTCTTAGGATAGTGTGGACCACTTGTAATTACAGTTATCTCTTTATTCTTGTAATATGTATGACATTCAAACGAATTGAACGGATTATTGTCCGAAACAATTTCCTGACGATATCCCACCTCAGAGAAAACATCTTGAAAGGCGTTTATAATCGATGAAGAGGTTTTGTCACTCAATGGCAAAATTTCAAGCCAATGTGAAAAGTAATCCCACCAAAAACATAAATGTAAAAAAGGAGAGCCAAGTTCAATACAAAAATTTTGCTTGGCTGTGGGCTTCGCCGCAAAAAGAACGGAGATCTAAATGAGTGCTAAGTTCCATGCAAAATCCTAATATGTATTTATAGGAACAAAATAACATTATGAACAAGTATTAAACTCTGTTTCTTTGCTTTATTGGATTTATGCGATTCGGCCTTCGTATAGGTCCAGTACAGAGAGATACTTTTTACCCTGTAATTTAAAACTTAGGTCCTCTAAAAGTAGGCAACATTTATGGCTTCTTAACGATTCTCTTATTCCGGTCTGACGGGTCCAAACACAGTCTAACATTTTAAATGGGGATGTTCTCGCCAAGACTACCCGGAGAGCCAGGGGCCCATCAGCTGACCCTCATACAACGGTTTCTCCTGGCGAGAGCAAATTGGGCGCGATACGCACCGCTAATCTTAACCCTACCTAAGTACCTAACTTATGTCTAAAAAACCCACTCACCCTTATTCAGGCTTCGAGAATTGCCGCCAGCAAGAATGTGCTTATGTGGATGAGTAAGTGTGTGTATGTGTGCTTGCTGGTAGTCTTCGATGAGGCTGCCGCTTGAGCTCGGGCGGCGGAGCCCTCCCGTTCACCAGGACTCGTCCAGGCAGCTCCTTGTAGTCCAAGCAAATCCCGCACACCGTAAACTAGGTAACTAAGCTAAATCTCGGGCGCCGCCCCGTATGGGCGCTCCGTACGAGTAAATACACAAAATATTATCCCGAACAACCGTACAGCTCGGCGGCCATGGCAACTCTGTCCTACGCGGCCGGTCGCACCTCTCTCGCGCTGGCGGCGTAGCTCTGTCCCACTTTCGCAATCCGAATGCGCGCGGGCAGTAACGACGGCCGCGCGTACTTCTGTTTCACCTGGCCGAATGCTTTCTCTTTCGCGCGGCGAAATAAATGAAAACTGAACTGTCTATACTAAACAGTCTGCGCACGAACGCGGTCTCGATCGGGCATGTGCGCACAACGCACCAATAGTGTTATCGAAATGTCAACGTCTAAAACTGTTAAATGTGTAAATTGCAATATTGTGATATGCGAGTTGTTGTCATTCGTGCAGAACAAGTACGATGTCATGGATAATGAGTCTCTGCTACGTATATGTTCATCTGCTTTTAGCGAAGAAGAGGTGGTGATAGCGAAGAATATGTTATTTGATTCCTTAAAAAGCAAAAAGAAGAAGAAAATCTCGAGAAGGAACGAAGGGAAAAACATCGCGATCTTGAAGATATCATTTGTGTGTTCAGCGAGACAGACCCGGAATTGCTACCGATCTTTGTGGCGCGGGAGCTGAATAAGTTACCGCCAGTAACGTTCGACCACCTAGATGTAACGACGTTATTGAAGGATATACTCCGAGTAAAAGCAGATATTTGTGATATAAGAACTTCATATGCTACAAACCAACGGGTGGACGAATTAGAAAATAAATGGCACAATGACAAATATGCATCATTTATTAGTAGTCGAATGAATGTAAACACCAGAAGAGGAGCCGGTATAGCATTCGATAGTGGGCCGATGGGATTTTTAAATCAAAGTGAAAATTCAGAAAAATCAGTTAGGTCGGTTGAAGTTGAACTTGAATTGAACAATAACGGTCATTTGTCGTCGTCAGCACAGTTGATAGCGCACGCGCAGGGTGAACCGATCGCGGATCACCTGCCGTCTTTATCGCACACGAGAGAGCGGGGGGAGCTATGTCACTCGCACTCGTCACCTAATGAGTCGGTAAACAAATCGGTCCCAGCACCTGTGTGTGAAACGGATAGTAAGGATATGAAAGAAAAATCGACCGTGGGCAGTGAGAATAAAGTTCTAAGTCTAGAAACATGTGATGGGTATAGAAATATTTTAAAGGAGACGGTGGCCGTAAACAAAGATATTTTGACTGCAACGTCAAAACAATCAACTTTTGTGGAAGTGGAAACCACCAAAGGTTGACGAGGAGTGGAAGGACGTGCAAAGAAAGAGGTTGAGAAATCAATTTATAGGTTGCAAAGGAAAGGCAGATCCCGTGGAAAATTTGAAGTTTAAAGCGGCCGAGGAACGTATTCCTTTGTTTATATCGAATGTGCACAAGGATGTCTTAGAAAGTGATATAATGGAGTATATATACCAAAAAACGCACGAAAATGTGACGATGTATAGAATAAAAACGCGAAAGCCAAAAAGTTATCATTCATATAAGATTTTTGTATCTCAAGAAAAGCTAAGTATCTTTATGAATGGTACGCTTTGGCCGGCGGGCGTATCGTTTAGGCGTTTTGTTGACTTTAAGGATAGGCAGGCAAAGCCGAGGAGTGATAAAAGTGATAACGCCGCCTTATGATGACTATTATGAGTGACAATATAACAAGGTTAATCAGTTTCAATTGTAAATCATTTAAACGGTCGATAGATGGACTGAGATCACTGTGTGCGTCGGCGGACATCATAACGCTACAGGAAACTTGGCTAACGAAAGACGAAATTCCTCTATTGGGCACAGTGAGTAGTGACTTTGCATATACGGGTTCGTCGGCGATAAACACTGGGGCCGGGTTACTTGTAGGGCGTCCATACGGGGGAGTCGCGATTCTATGGCGTAAGAGTGTTTTCCAGTCGGTGTCAGTCATTAATACTGAAAATACGAGGATATCGGCGGTCAAGATAGCGTTACAGGATCGGCCCGTTCTGGTTTTCAGTGTGTACATGCCAGTGAATGCCATAGAAAATATCCCAATATTTACAGAGTGTCTTGGAGAGATTATTGCAATAATGGAGGAAAATAGTGATGTCGAAGTAGTATATGTACTAGGAGATTTTAATGCACATCCCACAGAAGTGTTTTTTAGAGAACTGAGCCAGTCGTGTTCGGAACAAGATTGGTACTGTGTAGATGTAGACATCTTAGGGCGGGAGTCCAATACGTATACATACACTAGCGAGGCTCACGGTTGTAATAGGTGGTTAGACCATTGCATTGTTACAACATCAGCGCGAGAAACTGTGCGAAACGTTTGGGTGCGACAGGACGTGTACTGGTCTGACCACTTTCCTCTCGTGATCGAGTGTGACATGAGCAAAATTCAGGTTAAATGTGTGAATGTCAAGTCACCTCATGAAGAAGTGATGTGGGGAGACAGAGAGGCTGCTCAGGTGAGTCTTTATCATGGTTTGTGTAATGATAAACTTAAATTAGTAGATTTCCCTGCTGAATTTACCACTTGTGCAGATGGAATTTGTCACGATAACGCCCATTTTATTGTGCTTGATAAAATGTATGGTAATATAATCAATGTCATAACTGAAGCAGCTAGGAAGTCGGCGAAAATAAAACGTTAAAAGCATTATATCGTAGGATGGAACAAGCATGTCGCGGACGCTCATAGAGATGCCAGAGAGAAATTTCTGTGTTGGGTATATGCTGGTAGACCACCACAAGGAAAAATCCACAATGACATGAGTGAGAGTCGAAGGCTGTTCAAGTCTAAGCTGAAATGGTGTCAGGAGAGGCAGGACCAAATAAAAAGCGATATCCTGGCCTCGAGCCATTTAGCTAAGGACTTTAAGAGCTTTTGGAAGAATACCAACAAGTTAAGTGTAAAGCCTGGAGTTCCTGTGAGCGTGGGGGGGCATGACGGAGGGTAAAAGCATAGCTAATAAGTTTAAGGATTTGTTTACTGTATCATCCTTACACACGGTCACTAAGGATCAGAGGTGCCGTACTGAGACCAGCGTGGGAGAAAGTACCATCCAATTTTCCGCTAAACAAGTCGACAACGTCATAAAAAGTATGCAGAGGGGAAAATCTCCAGGACACGATGGTCTCAGTATCGAGCATCTTAAATATGCGGGGGTACATCTCCCTCGCATCTTGGCCATGTTTTTTACGTTGTGTTTACGGCATGCGTGCGGCAGCTGATGAAAACTGTCGTCATCCCGCTGGTTAAAAATAGGACAGGGGACGTGTCGGATATGGCAAATTACCGGCCGATTTCTCTTGCTACTATAGTCGCAAAGGTGCTTGACAGCTTGCTTAACGATCACCTCAGAAAGCACATAAAACTTCATGACGCGCAGTTCGGGTTTAGAGCTGGACTATCAACTGAGAGCGCTATACTGTGCCTTAAGCAAGCTGTCAGGTACTACAAGGACAGAAGCACGCCAATCTATGCGTGCTTTCTTGACCTATCTAAAGCGTTTGACCTGGTGGGGTATGATTTGTTGTGGGACAAGCTCGGTAAAACTACGGTACCTCCCGAGTGTGTTTCCCTACTAAAGTACTGGTACGCCCACCAGGTCAATCAGGTGAGATGGGCTGGAGCATGGTCTGACCAATATTTATTGGAATGTGGAGTAAGGCAGGGAGGACTGACGTCTCCTGTCCTATTTAATTTGTATGTGAATGAGTTGATTGAGGAACTGAGCAGCATGCATGTCGGATGCCATATTGACAATGTTAGTGTAAATAATATTAGCTATGCTGATGACATGGTGCTGCTCGGTCCCTCTATAAGAAAACTGATTGCGAAATGTGAGAGTTACGCCGGGCGACATGGTCTTAGGTACAATGCAAGTAAAAGTGAGATGGTGGTTTTTAAAGCCCGTAAGTACAACCCACAAAGTGTGCCTTCGGTCATGTTGGGCGGGGTGGCTCTCAAAATCGTGAATAAGTTTAAATATCTGGGTCATATAGTTACGGAGGACTTGGACGATGAACTGGATATCGAAAGAGAAAGGAGGGCCTTAGCGATAAGGGGTAACATGCTCATCCGTAGGTTCGCGCGATGTACGAGGCAAGTGAAGCTGACACTTTTTAAAGCGTATTGTACCTCATTCTACTCGTGCAGCCTATGGGTGAAGCATACGAGTCGCGTCTATAATGCGTTGCGTGTCCAGTACAATAACATCTTCAGGATGCTGTTGAAGTTGCCTCGACACTGCAGTGCGTCAGGCATGTTCGCCGAGGCGCACACAGATGGCTTCCACGCCATTAGACGCAAGAGGGTTGCCTCATTGTTGAGACGAGTGAGAGGCAGTGGCAACAGTATTCTGAGGATGTGGGCTGGACGCATGGACTGCCCTATACTGAGGCACTGGGTTGGTATTGTGACGGGACGGGTAAAATAGTGTACCGCTCGCTACAATGCAACCTGCCCAAGTCTTTTAATTTTAATTTTATTGTTTTGTTCATTACTAACATGTGTAGTCTTAAGTTTCGATAGGTTTAAGTCTTATTAACACACATATGGATTCTTTAGTAGTCTGAAATAAATGATTTTTATTTTTATTTATTTATTTTAAACAGGGGATTTTCTACCATGACAATTCTATTTACATGAGCATTTTCCTGTATGTTTTTGAAGCCTGTCTTCCACCAAATCTAAAGCCTTCTCATTGAAGGCTTCACGTTTTTTATTTTTGAGGTTTTCATGACTACGTGCCTCTTCAACGTACACAAGTCGTTTCACTTCACCCCACAAAAAAAATCCATGGGCGTGATGTCCGTTGACCGCGGGGGCCATGGAACTGGACCCCCACGTCCTATCCAGTTACGACCATACGCATCGTTCAAAAAATTCCTCACTACATTTGCAAAATGAGGCGGTGCTCCGTCAAGCTGATACATGAAATTGTTCGCCAACGCTATCGGAACATCATTTATCATATCCTCAATCACGCCACGCAACATGTCTAGGTAGGTACCACCGGTTAACCGCCCCTCAATAAAGTATGGCCCAATAATTTTAGTCCTTATGATTCCTGCTCACACATTGACACTAAAACGTTCTTGGTGGTAATGTTCCCGGATCACATGTGGGTTGTCAAACTCCCAGACATGTTCATTATGTATATTGTACAGACCGACACGAGTAAACAAGGCCTCATCTGTCCACAAAATGTTTTTGTCCAGGTTTTGTAAAAGCCACTCGCAGAAGTTCTTGCGCAGCACACCGTCAACGTCGCGGAGGCTTTGCACGGGTTGGAAGTGATAAGGATGTAATCCAGCATTATTAAAAACCTTCCTGACGTAAGACTGGCTAGTACCAAAACGCCGAGCTGCATCATTTGTACTGTGGCAAGGCCTTCGCTCGAAATATTCGAGAATAGCATTTTCTATGCCTTGGCTCAGCGGCGTTCCTCCCCCTCCGATTAAAAGTCTTCGCACTGTGAACTGGCCGTAGTCTAGTAAACTTTGGTTTGCAGCAACGATGGTATCCCGACGAGGAACTCTTAAGTTTCTTAGTCCCTGTCTCTGCAACCGCGGGACACTTTGTTCTCTGTACAGACTGTACAGAGACACGGCAGACCTAGCACTTTCGCCACTTAAAAAATAGCACCGTACCATTTCATAATACTCACGGTTTGAATATTCGTATGCACCTGATTGTGCCATTTTTATTTACTTTCGCAGAATTTATAAAAAACGTATTTTTTGACATGTTTATTTATTTGGTTGCCAAGACCACCGATACTTATCAAAAGTAAAAAAGTAAAATTGCAATAAAAAGGAGACAGGAAGGAGTCCGTAACAAACAAGTAGAGTGACCAAGTTTTGTTATTTCCGATGAACATTTTTTTTTCGAAAATGTCAAAAAATAATGGTCTTTTATGTTCAAATTCTATTGTACTGGTGTTCTTGAATTATGTGGCTGAATATGGTCAGGGGTCCAAAACGATTATTATTAGTATTTTATAAAATTATTATAAGTAATTTAAAATATTTAGTATCTATTATAAAGGCGAAGAAAATTTTATCACTTAATATCTATTAAATCCACGTGTTCTTTTTGTTAGGAATTCCTTAGGGTTATAGATACATTGTTCAGTTAGCCACACTTTGAATGTTTTACAGAACTGTGTAACCGTTAAATTGGCTCTATACAATTTTACTTTCAGACTAGGCATTTTAAGAGGCATATGGGTTTCAGCTTTTTTGTTTCTGTTGTCTCTTAATTCGAAAAGTGACACGTTCTGTTTGACATACTTGCCTTTTTCGTAAATATAGTTAGCAGGTACTGTTAACAATTTATGCTTTAAAAAGAGTGGGTGACAGGAGTCAGTGTTTTGCAGACCCCAGATTGCTCTTAGGCATATTTTTGGCTACAAATACTTTATTTGTTGCCGGAGAGTTTCCCCATAGTATAATTCCGTATCGGATGGGGCAACAAAAATATGCATGATAAACTGTGATTGCGGTATCTACAGAACTTGTGTTTTTTATAGTTTTTAAAGCAAAGACCCAAGAAAGGACCATGTGTCAAAATGGTCCTGAAACCAACAGCACTGAGAGTAATGTCATTAAATAGGTCTTTAAATCTTCTTTATTTCATTCTATTGGCACAAAGTCTAATTCCTTTGCAGAACGAAGATATTCGTATTTTAGCCACAGTCAGTAGTACGAGCTATGAAAAAACGCATTCGGAGAATATTCATATTTAGTATTCTGGAGGGTAGATATGATAAAATGTACTAATGATGAAAGCACATCGAGCGTGGCACATATTCATATTTTCTTAATAAAACAATTAATTAGCTACAAAAAACATGTTTATTTTACACACTAACCTTACTTTAATAATTCTGAATATGTTTTCACTGAGAGAACCCGTTTTTGTCATAGATCCTACTAACTTTAACTTAATTAAATGAATATCTCAGTTTTGCAATGGAATTCAATTTGGTGCCCATAGAACGAATTGAAGAAGATTTAAAGACCTATTTAATGACCTAAGTTTCAGCTTTGTTGGATTCAGGACTAGGCTCCATACAAAGTTGCCCATGGTCCTTTACACTATTCACCTGCTTTATGTTTTCTTTGCGATAATGGACATGGATATCTAGTTTTCTAGCTTGAATTGTAGAAAATTATACAAAATTTGTTTTATGGGTATTTATTTGTAGGTTCTTCCATTGCAGCCACGATATCACATCGCTTAATGTGTTGTTTATGGATGACTGGTATGTTTTCGCGTCCGTAGGGTAGCTGCATTTAAACATAATCTTAGCATCGTCGGCGAAAAGTATGCATTTTTGGTTAGTCGCTAAGGGAAAATCGTTAATATAGATTTAGAATAGTAGAGGTGAGAAAATGCTACCCTGAGGTGTACCTCTGTTTATCAATTTTATATTGGAATCATAATTTTTAACTGTGTTTGTTATGTCCTCAAATTTTGCGATTCTAGTTACGAGTATTTGTTGCCTGTCGCGTAGATATTTTTGTGAACATGAACATGAACATGAACATAGGTACCGCACCCAGCCAGGAAGCAAGCCTGACCCGGACAAGCCGGATATACCAGGGGGCACAAATTTGTAAGGAGTGACACGCTCTGGGATGGGAAGGGAAGACCGACCAACCGCAGCCAGTCGGCCACAATCGACCGGCTATGCAGCCTTAAGCCAATATTGGAATAGTGGAGAGGTAGGATACTTCGTCGGGGGGTGAGCGTTGGTGAAATGATGCACGTTGCTTCGTATGAAGTCTTCTTGTACCTTCTTGTGTTGGAGGTGGCTCTTCTCTGTGGTTGTTCTCCTCTTCTGATTCTCTGTCAGACTCTTACATCTCGTAGATGATTCGGGCGACTTTATTAATTTTATTCAACGAAACGGCGTTTCTGATGGAATTTTGCCTCTTGTAGGTTCGCCAGTGCAGTTCTACGTTCCTTGGAGTAATTGGGCTGATGCTTGAGCACTTTGTGGGCCGCTGTTTTCATGATGCCTGTAATCCTTTCTCATGTCAGTGGCGTTTTTATTTTTATGTCTTCTGGTTTTCTGTTCTCTGTGATCAGTTCACTTAAAGACTTTTGGTATTATTTTACTGTGGTGGTGTTTTGCAGTTGCTCGTAGTTAAGCGTTTTATAGTTGAACGAGTCTGTTGTTTTGTTTTTGTCTGATCTAGTGGGGACCGTCTTATTAGTTTTGGTTGCGAGGGTTTTTAATTCGCCCCATACGAGTTTGTGATCTGACAAGTTTGAGTGTTCGCCTTCGATGTATTTGAATAGTGGTTTGCCATTGGTCTGTATCATGAAATGGTCAATCTGGGAGGTTTTGTTGCCAGCTCTCCAGTTGGCTTTGCAACTTCTTCGACCATGCGACGTTTCTAATCGGAAATTTTCCCTTGAAATCAGATCCAATAAGATTTCTCCGTTGTGGTTGGTTTTTGGGTGGAAACGGTTCTTGCCTATTTGGTTTTTCTGTTGGCGCTTGCCCGATTCTTTGTAACCAATGTGCGCGTTGAAATCCCCTAAGATTATTGTGGTGGACTTCTTTTGCTTTTCTTTTAATAGTTGGAGCAGGCGCGTTACGTCGCTTGTCGCTGCTGACGCAGTGAGTATGAATAAGTCAATTTTGACGCCCATTTTGATTGAGGCTGCCATATCATTCGTGTTTGCCTTTGTCCAGTTTAGCGTGAGGCCGCTGATTTTTCTTATAAGGATGGCGAGGCCTCGGCTGCTATTGTTTCCACTAAGATTCCACGTGTAGTGTTTTGACTGGTACGTCCCTGTTTTTAAGTGAGTTTCTTGTAAGAATGCAATGTGTATTGATTACGATTCTAGGTATGAATCAAAATAGTTTTTTCCCCTGTGTGGCGGCGCCTCTTATATTCCATGTGGCGATATTAATATTATTATTATTGATGGGGTTTTGTGCAGTGAGATGTGGCCTTGGCCTGGTTAGTCTATATCCTGTATGGTTTCGTATCTCTTCTAGGCTGCCTGCACTCAAGGTGGTATCTTCTTGCGTGGCTTTTGACGTGAGTGCTCCCAGGTAGTTTTCGAAACAACCGCTGAAATTAAGGCCTATATAGCCCACCGCGTCGCTCGGTACCTTGTGGGTAAAACATGCTGTTTAGGGTCTCTTTGGAATATTTTTACAATAATGCTGTAGTAATCTGCCGGTATTGTGAATGTATGTATTTTTGGATTTCACTGTCTTGAGCCATCACGTCAGGGTTACTTTTAATAGCCAGGTGCATATTATTGTCGTTTTGGTTTTCATCGACGTAACGGGCAAGGTCCCGACGGACTGCGTGATGGTCACAAACGTAAGGTCATATAAATCGTTAACTTGATACGCTATCACGTGGTATAGACAGTTTCCATCTCGATTTCGACGATAGGGTTCTCGCTATTCATGTTTCTAGACCTTTGTTTAGTATTGATGGTGAGCTGTGGAAAGGGCTTATAATCTATTTTTGTATGGGCTACACTAGGTCGGCCTGCAATTGGCCTTGGTATCTTACTACCTAGAGCCTAACGTTGCTCTAATTAAGTGTAGGTAACTGAGCGTGGCAACGCTCTGCCGTTGGAAGCCTCGCCTAACTATAATAGTTGTTGCTGGGGGCCGATGCAGTCTTATAAGGCAATGCGCTAGTAGTATATTTTATTGCCTGGTAAAGGTGGTCTGGGTGCAAGGGAAGAAGACTTTAATTGGGTGTGGGTCGTTAGGGCATCAGCTCCATCTGTTCTAGACCACCTGTTGGGAGAGAAGACGGTGTCCCTTCGGCGGTGATTAGTTAGTAATGCCTTGAGTTATTCATGCGGCAGGCCCCCGAGACCCTGGTAATAAGTTGGACCTAAGGCCAAGTTGTGTTAGTATAGTCGCATGTAGGTGCGTCCGTAATCGTGCCCCAGCAATACGGGACAACGGAATTATGGTTGGTTACTACACGAGTCCTGCCGTCGTTAGCTGTGATACGCTAGAATGGCATTATTTTAATTCTAAGCTCAATAAGTCTAGGTTTGAGATAAGAATACGCATGCTATTGATACCGCGGAGAACTATTATTTTGTAATGACCTATTGTAAAGAGGCCGATGTTAAATGTGCGATGTTTCTAAATTCCATGTTGTATTAAGGGCGTAAGGGCGAATAACTGCTAGCCAGATGTTGGACCGATGGAACTTTTACGTAATGGGTGATGTTTTTATTTTAGTTAGTTTGTCGAACTTAGAACACAAGATTTTATGATGGGGAGTTTCGACGCAATTTGGGTTTTGAGACAATGCCTTTATTTATATTTTTATGGTGTCTATTCCGGAGAAAGCATGAAGCGCTGTATATTGGGTACCAGATGGTTAGCGTGTCGTGACTCGTGGAGGGAAATTCCAAGTTGTAGTTTTTTGTTACTTTGTACCTGATTGAGGGTTATTTGGCTGGGGTCTACTCAGTTTACGTGTTAAAATGATGCAAGCATTTTGGTTTTTTCGAGATGTGATTTTGACTTAAACTTTTTATGTAGGTGTATGTACCTGATGTCTTTTGGTTCCCAGTTTATTTATAAATTTGTACCTACCTTTTCGGTTTCAGTCACCCGTGTCCTTCGCGGGGATCACTTACTGGTATAAACAAAGTGACAAAAAACAGAACCTATGTTTTGTGCGAGTCGCAGCTTGGGAGGAAATGCGCTATTGATTTGAAAGTTGTAGGTATGGGTTTAGTAATTTAGAGCCTCACACAGGGTTTTGCTCATTGATTCAGTCAATATTTTTACCTAGGAGTAGGGCAGCAGTATAGTAATACTTTAGCGGCCGTTTGTACTAAATGTACTGTAAATACAGTATCGCGACTGGGCATGGGCCCCGCTCAGTTTGATTATGTGTTAGGACTTATCGCTAACAATGGTGGTAGACTGATACAATGATAGTAGTAGGTATATTACATTGACGTTTGTTGAATATAGCCTGTTTGTAAGGGGATACAGTATCGTGACAGAGCATGAACCTCGCTCACTTTGTGTATATATAAGTAGAGACTTGTCACTAATTATGGTGATAAACGGTTAGATTGATAATATTACGTATAGTATAGGTAAAAATTTGGAGCATATAAATAAACATGAATGTCCACGTGCGTCTAGTCCTGGCGTTGGTGGTTATTTAGCTGGTTGGTTATATAGCAAGGAATTAGGTACCTACAAGACACGTGCGCGTGCTGTGGTCACATACTGAAGGTCCAGAGATGTTGTGTCTTGTGTAACTTCAAAGTCGGGCCTTGTCCTACGGGTTAAGAATATTTGGTCTAGGCAGACATAGCTATCTGGTCATGTTTCGTAGGTCATGTAGTCTAGACAAAGAGGTGAGCGTGGATAGGCTAGACGGACTGGGGGATTCCCGAGTCTGTGGGGCTAGGTGCAATTGTTGTTTGGCTGGGTATATGGGATTAAAATAGGTCTTGTATTTGTAGCCCTAATACTAATTACCCGGGAAATTGAAAGTTAAGTCCATTCAACAAAAAGGAGCGGTCTCACCAGATTCGCCTCGAAGACGGTTGCGGCCTGTAGGCGGTTACCGCCGCGCGTAAGGTGCTGTGGTAGCCGGTAGGCGGGGATTCAAATTGTCCGGAACTGATTGCACTCACTGTTAGGACCTACAATACGTGAACACACTGCTCGTTTGTATAAACCGGCACTTGTAGAACCATGTGATATGCGATAAACAAACAAATATGACTATGAGTAAACCGGCACTTTGCGAACTCAAAGGGACGAGACGGAGTGATCGGCTCGGGCTACGGGCGCGCGCCTCCGCGCTGTCACATCTGGGCTAAACCCTATTGTTTTGTGGGACTATTGTAATTCTTTATGGCGCAACGAGAGGTCGGGGAAGGCTCTCAAAGCAGCGTCCGCTCGCAACGGCAGTCGGAACAGAACCTCCTTATCTATTGTCGCTTCTGAATATTAACATAAATGAATGAATTTGAAGAAGTTGTGGCTTTCCAATGACTTGTGAATTGGTTGAATATAGTATTTATTTATTTATTGTATATTTGCGATATATATGTTACATATGTTAGTGTGTATTATATTTTATATTGTATATTTATATATGTATTGGCATGTTTTTATTTGTCTAGAATTAATACTAATTAGGATTTGCTTTCATTTTCTCTGTTTTTGTACACGGTATAAGTTTGCCTATCTCGTTCTACCTACCTTCCTCTCAATTGCTCAAAGGTTAGCTGGAAGAGATCCCTTATAGGGATAAGTTTGCCTTTGTACTTTGATCTATTGTGTGACATGTATATTCCTTAACCTGTTATTGTGTACAATAAAGTGCTTACATACATACATACATACATAAATTACAGGATTCGTTCTCCAAATACTTTTACTCTGGCTGTATATCGAAATAATACTTCATATTATAATCCAATTGTTCGCATGTGTCGGAAATTCAATGATTTGGTACGTGTCTGTAAGGATCTTGACATTTATGTTTTAAAAATTGCTCAATTTAAAAAATCTGTTTATTTTGCCACAAATAATTACTTTTAATTATAAATATTTTATTTTTTTCAATAAATGTTAAATGCACAAGTCTTTGTTTTTACCTTTTGTTATCATTTTCCTTTCATTATACTTAGTTAAAATTTATTCAAAATTAAATTCCTATGTAAACAACTATTCTTTCTCAAAAATACATGTATACATGTACTTTTCTAAATTATTGCTCATAGCCATGATGTGTACATATAATTTTGGACTGTAATCTAGTCATAAGTGTTGACTCGTATGTATTTCTGTTTATTTGGATTACTGTCTGTTTTATGTACCTTTTGAAATAAAATACAAAATAAATAAAATAAGGTCCGGAATACGGTATTAAAAGTAGTCGCATTTCTCGTGTTACACCGTGTATAAGAATTTATATTATGATCGTCAAAGAGAATAATAATTGTAATAAAATGTCACATTACATTTGATTCAAATTATAGGCACAATTAATTAATGTTTAATGTCCATAAATTCTTTTACTGCATTGCATATATCGCCTTGGCCACGACTTTGGTCTTAAGCGACCTGCGGTGCGTCCGGCGGTGCGGAATTTAGAGCGGGGCGGTGAGCAGGCTACGTACTCCGCAGTAGCTGCGGTGACTCGAGCCGGATGGGACGTACTCGGGTGACTCAAAATGTCTTTGTCGAACGTGGCCCTCTTCAGTGCCTCGAAAGCAGCTCCTATTTCATGGGAGACATTTTAAATATGAGAGGTGTGTAATTAATAAACTTACTTACCAGGAAAACCAGGAAAATGTCTTTAATTTCACCCCACAGTCTTTTTACTACATGCCGCAACTTATGTTGAGGATGCTTCGGCATCCATATTGCAGGCCTGTTTAATATTTCAGAAATAAACTTTTCTGTGTATGTGGAATCGCGCCCGGTTAATACAATGAACTTTGTTCTTAAATCACCGCCCGATCCGTGCTGCCGCTAAGACCGGTCGCACCGCACGGAGTCGTGGCCGCGCTTTTTTTTTTGAACCTGACTGTTGCTATAATAGGACGGACCCAATACAGCGGTCGAACTGCGTGGTTGGAGGGTGGCCTGTGGAAAATCCAGGGGAAGCCTCCGGCACGACCACGCGGGGAAGTTTGTACACTGGAATACTCTAAGAATTTGCGCTCCAGTGAGATTGGTTGAACGGTATCAACCGAATCTGGGGTGTAAGTGGTGTCGAACTACTGGGAGTTTCATCGCTGGTTCGCTGAAACCTAGCCTAGCTGAGAAGAGTCCAGCAAGAAACTCAGCTAGGCCCAACTTGCAACGTACTGACTCTACCCGGTATATGGCGGTACCGGGACGAAAGCGGACTATATGTGTCTGTGTTGTTGCGATCTCGCGGTGGACGTCCCCGCCGGCGGGAACGCCGAAATGTACGCGATGTGTTGGACGCCGAAAGCGCAGCGTTCCATCTTTCGATGGGTACCAGATGGTTAGCGTGTCGTGACTCGTGGAGGGAAATTCCAAGTTGTAGTTTTTTGTTACTTTGTACCTGATTGAGGGTTATTTGGCTGGGGTCTACTCAGTTTACGTGTTAAAATGATGCAAGCATTTTGGTTTTTTCGAGATGTGATTTTGACTTAAACTTTTTATGTAGGTGTATGTACCTGATGTCTTTTGGTTCCCAGTTTATTTATAAATTTGTACCTATCCTTTCGGTTTCAGTCACCCGTGTCCTTCGCGGGGATCACTTACTGGTATAAACAAAGTGACAAAAAACAGAACCTATGTTTTGTGCGAGTCGCAGCTTGGGAGGAAATGCGCTATTGATTTGAAAGTTGTAGGTATGGGTTTAGTAATTTAGAGCCTCACACAGGGTTTTGCTCATTGATTCAGTCAATATTTTTACCTAGGAGTAGGGCAGCAATATAGTAATACTTTAGCGGCCGTTTGTACTAAATGTACTGTAAATACAGTATCGCGACTGGGCATGGGCCCCGCTCAGTTTGATTATGTGTTAGGACTTATCGCTAACAATGGTGGTAGACTGATACAATGATAGTAGTAGGTATATTACATTGACGTTTGTTGAATATAGCCTGTTTGTAAGGGGATACAGTATCGTGGCAGAGCATGAACCTCGCTCACTTTGTGTATATATAAGTAGAGACTTGTCACTAATTATGGTGATAAACGGTTAGATTGATAATACGTATAGTATAGGTAAAAATTTGGAGCATATAAATAAACATGAATGTCCACGTGCGTCTAGTCCTGGCGTTGGTGGTTATTTAGCTGGTTGGTTATATAGCAAGGAATTAGGTACCTACAAGACACGTGCGCGTGCTGTGGTCACATACTGAAGGTCCAGAGATGTTGTGTCTTGTGTAACTTCAAAGTCGGGCCTTGTCCTACGGGTTAAGAATATTTGGTCTAGGCAGACATAGCTATCTGGTCATGTTTCGTAGGTCATGTAGTCTAGACAAAGAGGTGAGCGTGGATAGGCTAGACGGACTGGGGGATTCCCGAGTCTGTGGGGCTAGGTGCAATTGTTGTTTGGCTGGGTATATGGGATTAAAATAGGTCTTGTATTTGTAGCCCTAATACTTAAACCCCGGAAAATTACCCGGGAAATTGAAAGTTAAGTCCATTCAACAAAAAGGAGCGGTCTCACCAGATTCGCCTCGAAGACGGTTGCGGCCTGTAGGCGGTTACCGCCGCGCGTAAGGTGCTGTGGTAGCCGGTAGGCGGGGATTCAAATTGTCCGGAACTGATTGCACTCACTGTTAGGACCTACAATATGTGAACACACTGCTCGTTTGTATAAACCGGCACTTGTAGAACCATGTGATATGCGATAAACAAACAAATATGACTATGAGTAAACCGGCACTTTGCGAACTCAAAGGGACGAGACGGAGTGATCGGCTCGGGCTACGGGCGCGCGCCTCCGCGCTGTCACATCTGGGCTAAACCCTATTGTTTTGTGGGACAATTGTAATTCTTTATGGCGCAACGAGAGGTCGGGGAAGGCTCCCAAAGCAGCGTCCGCTCGCAACGGCAGTCGGAACAGAACTCCCGCCTGTCGCGTAGATATTTTTGTAACCATTTATTCGCAGTCCCTCTTATACCATAATTGTATAATTTATTAAGCAGTATCTCGTGGTCAACAAAGTCGAAAGCTTTTCTCAAATCAAGAAACAAGCCAAAGGTGGGGCATTTTGTGTTGATATTACTCAGCAAATATTTAACGAGTGTGAAACCAGCTAAAGCAGTTGATTTATTTTTCCTGAAACCATATTGTTCAGGAGTTAAGATTTCATGCTTTTCCAGAAACCCTAGTAATCTTGAGAACATGATCTTTTCAAATATTTTAGATAAGATTGGAACTAATGCTATCGGTCTGTAGTTGGCCAGATCGATTTTTACACCTTTTTATGTAAAGGCTTTATGATGGAGAATTTAAGTCTTTCCGGGAAATTGCCCTGTTCTAAAGATAGATTGATCATGTATGCGAGTGGATTTGCTATTGCCGCAGCGTCTGATTTTAGACGTTGTGTTGTTAAATCATCATAGCCGGTGGACTTCCAATTTTTAAGGGAAATAATCGTTTTGTACATTTCTGTTGAGGTTGTTGGTGTGAGAAAAATACTTGATGTTACTGTTTTGCTTACATTTAGCTTATTTGTTGTTATAGCGGCAATAGAAATACATCATCTGTGAAAATTTCAATTGTCTAGCTATCGCCGTTGTTGAGATACAGCCTGGTGACAGACAGACAGACGGACAGCGAAGTCTTAGTAATAGGGTCCCGTTTATACTCTTTGGGTACGGAACCCTAAAAAGTATCGCTCTTTGCACACAAAGTGACCCTGCATATTAAAGCCTTCAAGTAGAGGGCTCAGGTTCGAATCCCAGTAAGGGCATTTATTTTTGTGATGAACACGAATTGTTCCTGAGAACAGAACGGTGTTTTTTATGTATTTATGTATTTATTTATATAAATAAGTGTGTATATCGTAGTCTAGTATCCATATTAGAACAAGCTTTGCTTAGTTTGGGGCTGGGTCGATTTATGTAAGATTCTCCACTTGTATTTTTTATATTTTTTTATTTCTTGTGTAAAGTGTAACAACTTCTTCTACACTCAATGTATATACCTCCCAATCAAATCTTACCTATCTTACATACTTTTTCATTTAATACATGAGAATGCATACGCTGATGATATAGCACATCTAGCACACATCTACTTAAAAAAAAAGTCCACCCACCACAGACTTCGCCCTACTGTGCTCACTAATTATTAGTCTATTTTTAAAGAAAGACAAAGAAAATCTTACCTGTCACAAAAGTTATCTTCATGGTATTGACTATAAATCCGAGCAGAACGGGGTGTCTTACTGGGCCTTTTACCCAACTGAAATCTTGCTGAAGAATTTGGTTTGTCAAGTAAGTATTACTACTCCTATACGCGACATAGCCGCCCTGCAGGATAACCGTCACCCAATCCAATACTAGTAGTATATCGAATGTTATAAGTTGTACCATATTTTGAACCGTATATAAGCGACAAGCCCATATTTTTTCCTGAAAACGAGGGTTTAATGAAATTGGAGCCACTACAATTTATACCACGGTTCATAAAATTTACAGAATACAGCATTTATTGGTAAAATAACTTGAAAGGCAGTAAGGCAGCTTCTGTTGCAGTATATTGTTTATTTTATTTATACGTATATAATAAGCTAACAGCATTGACAGATATCTATTATTGAAGACACATGTCAAACATTAACCACAGACAACACCCACCCTCAAGAGTAGATCCATTATTTTAACATTACTTTAACTAAGAATCTACTAACTCATTTTAACTAACTCTACTTGGGTTTAACTGAATAAACAAGATGTGTAACGTTATAAATTTTTAACATCATTCATCATATATAGTTTCTACTCAATCATATAACATCTATAGAAATCGATTTTCATAACGTTACATTAACAAAAAACATAATAGAAAACATCCGTAGGTATATTTTGATTGATGGACTGTCCCACCCTCAATCAAAAAATGTTTTAACTATAAATATGAATAGGTATCTAAACCAACCCTAAAACACCTCTTAACTTTTCAAAACTTTGTCGAGGCAAAGGTTTACTCAGTATATCTGCTAACTGTACACTCGTATGAACATACTGAATGTTGACAACACCTTGAGTAATCTTTTCATTTATATCTTAGTAATCTTTTTCAGTTGTTCATGCGAATTGCGTGCTTTGATAGCGGACTGATTGTCCTCATCATCATCATTTTCATCATATCAGCCGAAAGATGTCCACTGCTGGAAATAGGCCTCCCTCAAAGAGTGCCAAAGTGACCGATCCCGCAACCTTTACCAGGTCACACCCTGCGCCTTCCGGTACGTGGTCACCACTCGAGAACCTTTCCGCCCCAACGGCCATCGGTTCTACGTGCTATGTGCCCCGCCCACTGCCACTTAAGTTTAGCGATCCCGAGGGCTATATCGGTTACCTTGGTTCTGCTGCGGATAGCCTCATTTCTGATGCGGTCACGCAGCGAAACTCCCAACACGCTATGACAGTCTGACATATTAAATTTATCCAAAACATTTTTAAGATATTGGGTTTGGTTCAGAGTGGTTACGCCATTTTGCAAGTCTTGTTCAATGAGAATCCCAAGATATAGACTGGCAAGTCCCAAATCTTTCATTTTAAATTCTTTTGTCATACTTGTTATGATCATGTTCAACATTGGACCAAATCCACTACACAATATGTCATCCACAAAAACTAGTATGTACACCTTACTTCTGTCATTGACATAATAATATAAACAATGATCACTTTTCGTTTTTAAGAACTTTTGGCTGAACATGAAGTTATTAAAACGTTCATACTAAGCCCTAGGTGCGCTTTTTAAGCCATATAATGCCTTATTTAATTTACATACTTTGCCTTCTGGCACTACATAATTTTCTGGCAATTCTACATAAGTAACCTCTTTAATTATGCCATTTAAGAAAGCGCTACATACATCTAGTTGATATACTGATATCAACGAGATGTATGTAGCGCTTTCTTAAATGGCATAATTAAAGAGGATACTTATGTAGAATTGCCAGAAAACTATGCCAGTTGTCTTCAGTGCATAATGCTAATAGTGATTTATTTGACTGTTGCCATTTTTACAACGGGCGAGTATACGTCACAATAGTCTAAGCCTCTCTGTATAAAGCCCCTAGCAACTAAACTAGCTTTTTACAAATCGATTTTATTATCTTTATTTGGTGTCAATTATCAAAATCTTCGTATCAGGTTTTTCAACGAACGACCAAGTGTGGTTTTCAGCCAAAGCTTTCATTTCAGTTTTCATCGCCTCCTCCCATTTACAGGCATTCGGAGACGCCTTTGCTTCCTTTAGAGACGTTGACTCTTCCGTATCTATGAGAGTGAAATATCACGTGTCATAGTCCTGTACACTGGCAGGTGGTCTCAGCGTATTCCTAGGCCTTAGTGACCTAGTGTTGACATTGTCACTGGCACTGGATGTGGGAGCTGCGCTTGTACCAGCAACTGAGCGATTGGGGTCCTCTTCAACTTCCGACGGTATTAGTTCGCAGGTATCAACAAACTCGTCTTCGGATGACTGAACATTGTCAGCTACTGAGCTTGTACTTGTGCTCGCCATATCTTGTTCAGTGTCGGTGGCTTCAAGTATTACTGGGACATCTTTTACATTTTCTGCCAAAGTAGTTGGTGACGCTATCACCTCTTTTTCAATTGAGAAGGTTTTACTTACTGGAAAGTATATCTTGTACCCTTTTTTGTTCTCGCCATATCCCACAAATATTCCCTTCTTACTCTTGCTATCGAGTTTCTTTCGCTTTTGTTTCGGGATATGGGCCCACATTTCTGTGCCAAAAGTATACCTTAGTTGGGTAACATCAAATTTCATATCATAGAACAGCTCGTAGGGGGTTTTACCTTCTTCAGGACTCGTCCCTGCCATATTGATAACATACACAGCCGTTTTTACTGCCTCTGCCTACAGTTTCTTACTGACTTGGCTTGCTTTCATCATTGTACGAGCAGCCTCCATCACAGTACGCATTTCACGTTCAATTTTCCCATTCTGAACAGATGTGTATGGTATTGAGGTTTGATGTTTGATTCCTTTGAGTTCAAATAGGTCCTGCATAGGTTTGTTGGAAATATCTGTACTGCTCTGGAATTGACATGAGGATCTTGGTGATTGTCATTTTATCTGATATTCCTTCTCCTGCTTGTTTCAGTTTGACCCGGATTTCTTCCAGTTTCGACAGGAAGTCTGATACAGTGCCCTCGTTGAATTGCATTGTAAAGAAACGTTTCTGTAAGAGATGAATGCTGACAGTCGATTATTTGTCATAAACCGACTTTAGTTTTGTCCACATATCATACGCGCACTCACAAGATAGAATGTTGGGTTTGTGGACCTGGCTCCATACGGGTGACAATGATGGTTTGTGCCTTCGCGTCGTCCCGGACCCATGAGATTGCCTCAGCTGGTTTTTCCGGTTTTAATTTTCCGCCCGACACAATTTCAAATAATCCCTGACCATTTAAGATTATTCGTGTTTCATATTTCCACGTTGACCGTTTACACCATTTAATTTATTCACCGTTGTAGCCGAAAGTGACGTCGCCATTTTTTTTTTTTTTGCTGTTGAACTTCCCGGTCGCAAATCCGACGTTACCCGTCGTTTTCGTTCAGCGTCACGACACGGTTTACCTGCAGCAAATGAGCCAGATCTGGGCCCATAACCACTTGAAAGGCAGTAAGGCAGCTTCTGTTGCAGTATTTTATTTATTTATTTATTTATTTATTTAATAATTTACACAATAGGCTTACAGTAGAACCAAAGCGCCTACAATGTTAGGACTTAAAACGATCTATATATATATGTCAATTGTACTATACATTACACAAACAAATAAAAAGTAGCACTAACTAAATCTATTACACATATAATTTATTTTAGTTAGCAGGCTCAGCCAATTGTCTGCAAACACGTCGGCATCCTGCCTCAGCACCAGCTCATAGAGCAGCGCCGGCGCACGAACGCCGGGCGCGTTATTCGCGCGACGCGTGCGCGACGCCGCCGCCGCGCGCGCGGCGAACAGCGGGCGGCGGCGGCGCCCCGCGCGTCCGTACGTATACAATAAGCATGTTACAAGTCACAAATGAAATACATTAATACACTATACACCGAATATTTTACGGTTTTTTTCATGCAAAATAGTACTATTACAATTATTTGTTTTATTTATTTAATCAGGAATTTCAGTTTGTTACGGCGCAGGGGTCAATCCGTCCGTTTAATTGTAAACTCATCGATTGAGTAATAAGCCTGCTCAGTGAGCAATAGCATAAGTTTGTTTTTGAACATCGTGTCACTTTCCGAGTCCTTTATATCCGCTGGGACTGAGTTGTAAATAGTTGGTGCCATGAAACTGAGCGACCGCCGAGACTTGGCAAGCCGGCGCCTTGGTGCGCACAGCAGAGGACGCCTTCGGGTCGTCCGATCTGAGGTTGGTGCGGTAGTTTTATATATATCAATTTTTTTTCTAATGTACATGCAAGCAGTTAGCACATATATACACGGTAAGGTTAGTATTTTATGTTTTATAAATAATTACTGTGTCGGGTAGTCGACGGGTTTTCCGTCAATTATACGCAGTGTGCGCTTTTGCATTCTAAAAGGTCTGTCGCGGTCAGCGGCAGTGCCCCAGATATCAAAACCCAGTATAAGAATTGAATGGAAGTATCCATGGTAACTAAGCTGTCCTTAGATTCTCGACCGTTAGAGTCGGTGCTAATCGAGACAGCGCATAACACGCTTAGGCCAATTTGTCGCACGTCGACTGTATGTGAGGAGCCCATGTTAGTCCGGCATCGATTTCAACTCCCAGGTACTTTACAGAATCAACTTGTGGGATTTTGGTATTGTGAAGCTAAATATTGAGTCATGTTATTATCGTGTTTTTAAGCTGAAAAAAATGGACGATGTTTGTTTTATCGAGGTTTAGGGACATACCGTTAGCGGAAAACCATTTCACGATTTGATCTATCACATGACATAGTCTAGATTTTAATGATTCATAATCGTCAGCATGTACTATGATACAAGTGTCGTCTGCATACATAATATATTCAGGGCCAGGACAAGCGGTAGTGATATCGTTCACCAGGATCAAAAATAGGTTATTACCCGCTACAGATCCTTGAGGGACCGCACAGTCGCCTATTGGCTCTAATTTTGATCTAGATTTAAGGACACACGTACTTTGCTTCCGGTTTCTTAAGAATGAAGTGATGGTTTCATGGAAGGAGCCGGTGATGCCGTATTCAGACAGTTTTGATAAAAGGAGCGAGTGGTCTATCATCTCGAAGGCGCGCGATAGGTCACAGAAGACTGTCGACGCGACGACTTTCCGCGCGTCCTCGAGGTGCCCCAGAACCCGCGTCACCACGTCGCGGTTTGAGGTTTATTTTATTTCTATTTATTTACTTAGGTATTTTTGTGCGAAACCCGATTCATACTTATCATACGTGACGTTTCGTGTCGTGACGCGACAGTGCAATTTCGGTTTCATACATTTGTACTGTTTCGAGAATGCCATCTCGCATGGTAATTTTGATCCCGGTATTTGCGGGATTAGGGATTCACAATTCTGCGGGATCCCGGTATATTTTATATCTACCTAATTAGGACTGCTTATAGACTAAGCTCGAACACTCTTCGGAAATAGCCTTCATGTAAAAATCTCGAAAAATTTCAATTTTTTTTATTCATTTTAGCTTGGCAAAAATCTGTAGGCGAGATATTATATCGTCATTTTAATTTGATTATGTCGTTAAGTAATGTATTGTTGAAGTAATTTAGATATAGCCATGTTAGCCATAGTTGTGCAGCGCGGCAATGCGGCTAGCGTTATGGGAACCTTTGCACCTGGACTGGCGCGGGGCGGGTTATTTGATACTAAGTTTTAGTTTAGTAGGGAATAGGTTTTAGGTTTCTAATTTTTGTGTTTTTAAGTCGTTTTTAAGAATTATATTGTATTTTTATTTATAATGTAATCTTATATTGTGAATAAATGATTTATTAGGTATAACAGTTTAAAATGTTTAAAAAAATTACAACAATATTTAGATACAGATTATTTATTTCACAATATACAATTACAATATAAATTAAAGCTAGCTTAATATTAATACACGGTGTAACACGAGAAATGCGAATAATTTTAACAGTGTGTTCCTAAAGTCGTAAGAAGTAAAAATTTTATATGAACCCAGGACGAAAAATGATTTTAATTTTTGTTGTTTTCATACATAATAAATAAATAAATTTTCCTTCCATACAACTTTTTAAAACAAAAAAGGAAATATTTCAAAAACCAAGCTGAATCTAGCTAACATTATACAGCATTTTTAACTTAAAAAAAAGGGGGCCAAGTTGACGCAATTTGAACCGATTTTTCCAAGGCTTTCGACAAGGTGGATCATTCGCTTTTATGTCAGAAAATCTCGCTATATGGAATACATGGGTCACTATTTCGTTGGGTTTGCTCGTACCTGCATAATCGTAGTCAACTTATTACTCTAAAAGGTTTTAAATCATCACCTAAGCCCATCACATCAGGTGTACCACAGGGCTCTCACCTTGCGCCACTGTTTTTCATAATATTTATAAATGACCTTGTGAGTCGTCTGTCCCGTCATTGCTTATTGTATGCTGACGATTTGAAAGTATTTTCAACTGTCGGGAACCTTGCAGATTGTGTTAAATTACAAATAGATATAGATATAATTCATGCACCACTTATGAATTATATCTATAATTATATCTTGATAACCGAATGTTTCTTAATGTTGGAAAATATTTTGTAATATCATTTAGTCGTAAATGCAACCTCATAAATTACCCGGCGCATGTATTGTATAGGAAATCCGTATGTTAAAGATTGCAATTAAACAATTATCGCCTAGCAACATTATCGGTCGAAGATTTTTTAAAAGTAAAAAAAATTGATATATTGTCTATGCAATGACCAGTCGAATTTGAGTTGTTTAGTAGCAGCCAAAGTTGTCGTGTCGTTTTCGATTGGCTTGCTCTGAATTATTCCGTAAAACAACTGATTGTCGCGTCGCAGTTGCAAATAACATAATTTTAATATATAAACCGAGTGTGGAAGCAGGACACAACCATTTTAAGTCAATTCAGTTGAGTGCCGACAAGACTCCTATCGGTGGAAGCTTCAGGAAAGGTATTTCGCGAACTGTAGGTAAGTCGGCTAGCTGAAAGTTGGTGAAAGTACTCTGCCCTGTTTGCTGACACCGACTTCTGCCTACTACAATCGCAGACAAGCCTGGTAAGTGCTCAATTATATTGACTTAGAGACTATTCCACACAAACTTTATTTCGTACATTTTCGTATATTTTAATCTCGTAAATACAGTCCATTAAGAAAAAGACATTTGGTCTTCGAGCCGCATAGTATTGTAAGGCGATCGTGGAATATTTGGTGTTTTTAACAAGATTTTGTAGGTTCATATAGTTTTTTTCTCGTACAAATTTGAGGGTAATCTTAGAAACGTTTGGGTTGATTCTCTTTGGATAGAAGACGCGTTTCGTTTCTGTGTGTTGGTATACGTCGCGATCTGTCAAATAGAATAAAATCTAGTTTCGGAACGTTTCTAAGCTGTCAAATCGGTTATTGTTTAGTTCTTCAGTTGAGGTTAGAATAAATAATAATTGTCGGTGTTTTCGTTTATTGTGAAGTGTTATTGTGTTTCGTACGGGTAAAATGACTGGAACTGGAAATAGTGATAACGCTAGTGACAAGTGTGATAGAAACCGCGTAGGTCGTGATTATGCGTTCGCTCGAATGGAATACATCGCGAGCTCGGATTTGGCCGGGTACTCGCCTGATGATGTCAAGGCACTTGAGAGGGAATTCCACGCATTCCAAATAGAATTGTTATCGTCGCTGTCGAGCGGAGATAGGAAAAGTGAGCTACAAGTGTCATCGCAATTCGAAATGATGGTAAAAGCTATTAAATTGCGATTCACTAATCAAGTGTTAGAACAAAAGCCGCCACTTTCCAGTCCGAGCTCGTGTGTGCAATTGCCTCGTATTGTTATTGCCCCATTTAGTGGGAAGATGGAACAGTGGGTGTCTTTTATTCAAATATTCGATTCATTAATTCACAAGAAAGACATTCCTGCAGTTGAGAAGTTCCATTATTTGTTAACCAATGTGCAAGGTGAGGCGTTTAACCTAATAAAAAACTATCCCTTGTGTGACGAGAATTATGTTGCTGCTTATAACACATTGAAGCAGCATTATGAACGGAAAAGAGTAATTGCTTCAATGTTTTATGAAAAGTTGCTTAATTGCGAGTCTGTTAAATCGAAAAATAGTGTTGAATTGAATCATGTTTGTCGCACCTTTAAAGAAAATTTAGAAATATTGGAAAAATATCAGTTACCTGATAAAAACTTCATGTTGTATCATTTGTTGTGGTCTAAGTTGGATGTTTTGACCAGAGAAGCCTTCGAGTTGCATCTCGAATCAAATATTGACATACCAGATTATGGAGTGTTAATTGCTTTCATCGAGAAGCGGAGTCAGGCCTTGGAAAATTCGGTGTCTCGGGCCAATAGTGTTGTTAACAAGCCCGTAGTTAAATCTAAATCGTCATTTGTTGTGCCGCCTGTCAGCCAATGTGTAATTTGTGCTGCTTCGGGCCACGGTTTGGAAAGCTGTACTCAATTTCTGAAATTGTCTCCGATGGAGAGATTTAATAGGGTAAAAGATAAGAAACTTTGTATCCTCTGTTGTCGGCCATCACATGGGGTAAAAAATTGTAAATCAACTGTCATGTGCCATACATGTAATGGCAAACATCACAAATTGTTGCATTTTGATAAAAGCAGCGACTCGGAACCTGCATTATCAGAGGTCTCAGATGCTCCGGTAACCTTGGCTGTTCCAAACTGTAATGCACAGGTCTTATTCTCGACAGCTATTGTGCTGATAAAAAATAAATATAATAGATTGGTACCAATTCGAATATTGCTAGATAGTGCAAGTGCTTGCAATTTCATGACATTGAGATGCGCTCAAAAACTTGGATTGTCCATAAAGAATGCTAGTGGGCAATCAGTGAATGGCATTGGCCAAACGTCAACGGAGACTCTGGGATCTGTCGATTGTGAAATTGTCCCTACAAATAGCGAGTCCCATTATGAATTTTCGTTGGAAGCATTCATTTTGTCGCGGATTTGCTCTGATATGCCCTCGGAACAAATTGATGTCGCCTCTTGGGGGCATATTAGAAATTTAAATCTTGCAGATCCATCATTCTTCAAACCTGGACCTATTGACATGCTGGTTAGTGTGAATATTCTCGCTTCCGCTCTACAACCCGGTGTTGTCAAAGGCAATGCAGGGCAGCCTATTGCCATCCGCACAGTGTTCGGCTGGATTGTAATGGGCGAGTGTGCCTTAGGTGTTGCTTCTTCTCGTTCTCGTTCTCGTCGTGGTTCCAGTGTTGAGACGAAAGACTGCCTTCTCGTGTCGAGTCTTTCGTTGGACAATAATATAAATCGGTTCTGGGAGTTGGAAAGTGTTGATACTCCTAGAGCTGTTGTTTTTTCGAAATCGGAATTGTTGTGTGAACAGTTAATGGAATCTTCGTACTGTCGCAATCCTGATGGAAGGATGGTGGTACCATTAACTTTTGTTGACACTGAGGACAAGCCTAAGTTTTCAGGGTCTCGAGAGATTGCCCTCAAGCGGCTCTTAAATTTAGAAAAGAAGTTTATCGTAAATCCCAATTTTCGGCAAGCTTACGTAAATTTCATGGATGATTATTTGGAGTGTGGTCACATGGCGGAAGTGGATCCCCCGTTATCGTCTGAGGGTCACTTCTTCTATATACCTCATCAGGGAATTTTGCGTGACTCTGTTACAACGCCTTTGCGCACAGTTTTTGATGCGAGTTCCGTGGATGCTACCGGGAAATCCTTAAATTCTACCTTGCTGCCAGGTCCCAAGTTACAAAAAAGTATATTCGATTTGTTGGTTCGATTTCGGTGGCATGCGATAGTCTTCACAGGAGATATCAAGCAGACGTATCGCCAGTTTCTAGTCGATCTGCAAGACTGTAACTATCAACGGATTTTATGGCGTCCATCCCCTGATGAACCTATCAAGGACTATCGCTTGCTCACAGTTAGTTATGGCGTGTCCTGTGCCCCCTACCAGGCGCTCTGGTGTGTGTCGAAGTTGGCGAAGGAATTCTCAGCTCGGGCGCCCCACGGTGCTGCAGTGCTAGCCAGGGATGCATATGTCGACGATATTGTTTCAGGGACGGATTCGGTCGAGAGTGCGATAAACTTGCGCAAGGAGTTGGTGGAAATTTTGTCATCCGCTCAGCTTTACTTGCGTAAATGGACCTCTAATAGTCCTCAATTCCTTGGAAGTCTGCCTGGGTCGGAGCTATATTCGGAGCAACTTCATAACTTCGAAGATGTTCATGACTTGTCGCTCAAAATTTTGGGTCTTTCGTGGCTCCCGAAGGAAGATAAGTTCACATTTAAGACAGTTCAAAATGACTGTCGCTGTACGAAGCGGTCGATCCTCTCTGACATCGCTCGTATTTTCGACCCATTGGGTTTGTTATCGCCTGTTGTATTTTTCGCAAAATACTTAATACAACGCTTATGGGTTTCTGGTGTCGAATGGGACAGTGAAATCCCCAGTGCTATCGCTCAGGAGTGGCGTAAGTTGAAGTCACAATTGTCGGAGTTAAGCTTACTGTCCATTCCCCGTAGAATGATTGAAACTTTCGTGTCGTTGCAGCTCCACGGGTACTGCGACGCTTCGGAGAGGGGCTACTGTGCCGTCGTTTATTGTCGTGTCGTTCAAAATGACGGTTCCATTGTCGTGCGTCTTTGCTGCGCAAAATCGAAGGTGGCTCCCCTGCGTAAGTGCTCGATACCTCGTTTGGAGTTGTTATCAGCCGTGTTATTGTCGGACCTGCTCGCTTCGTTCACTGAAGCTTTAAAAGATTTCCACACCTTTGACAGTGTCTATGCTTGGTCGGACTCCACTGTAGCCCTGACCTGGATTCGATCGTGTCCCTCCAGGTGGAAAACCTTTGTGGCAAACAGGGTTGCGCACATACAGGAACAGGTTCCCCCTGAATGTTGGCATCACGTTTCTGGTTTGGAAAACCCAGCGGATTCTGGTTCCCGCGGTTTGCTACCCGCTGACTTGGTCCAGAACCCGTTATGGTGGGCGGGGCCTTCCTGGCTTCCCCTTCCCCAAAAGTATTGGCCACAGTCAGAGATGATTCTGGACGACGCTGCTTCCAGTGAACAGAAGATTTATAGTCTATTCACAGCATCTAACGTCTCGTTTATAGACACAATTTTAAATCGATTTTCGTCGTTGCAGAAGGTATTGCGCACTTTGGCTTATTGTTTTCGATATTTGCACAACCTGCAAAATCCTTCGTCGAAAAATACAAACCCTAATTTGTCGCCTGAAGAACTTCACAGTGTTCTCCATTTTCTCGTGAAGCATGTCCAAGAATGTGCTTTCGCTTCAGTACTTCGTTGTTTGTCGAAGGAAAAGTCGCTCCGCTCTGTGGCCAAACCGATCCGAAAATTGTCGCCTTTTTTGGACGAATCTGGTTGTTTAAGGGTGGGCGGTCGCCTTTCTAAAGGTACTTTGTCGTTTGATGTTAAACATCCGCTCTTGCTGCCTCGTGATCATAGGTTAACAACGCTGGTCATTGAGGATTATCACAATCGGCTTATGCATCCTGGATTGCAAACGCTGCAAAATCTAATAGCCCAAGATTTTTGGATTATGTCGTCGAAAAGGGCTATAAACTCTGTGACTTCATCTTGCATGAAATGTTTTCGCGCTCATCCGAAGCTTGCTGAGCCTCCTATCATGGGCAATCTGCCAGCCTTTCGAATCAACCAAGTTAAACCCTTCTCGTCTTCGGCGGTTGATTACGCGGGTCCATTTGACACTAGTCTAGGTCGCGGTCGCGGCCTACGCACATTCAAATCGTATATTTGCCTGTTCGTGTGCACGGTCACAAAAGCAATGCATCTAGAGCTTGTTTCCGAGCTTACGACGGAAGCGTACTTGGCTGCTCTGCGCCGGTTTATCGCGCGTCGTGGTCGCTGCTCAAGACTCGTCTCGGATCAAGGCAGGAACTTTGTCGGTGCCTCCAATGCATTGCACGGTTTGATGACCAAAGCTGCGCGTTCCGAGCAAATTGAATTCGTGTTCAATCCCCCGGGTAGCCCGCATTTTTCCGGCTTGGCAGAAGCCGGTGTAAAGTCGGTCAAAACACACTTATCGCGTGTATTAGGATCGCAGCGCCTCACTTTCGAGGAACTATATACCGTTTTGACTCAAATAGAAGCCATGTTGAATTCGAGGCCTCTATCACCCGTTAGTTCCGACCCAAACGATTTTTCGGTGTTGACAGCTGGCCACTTTCTGACGATGGAGCCGCTCACTATATTACCTGAAAGTAATTTAGTTGATGCAAAGTTAGGCCCCCTTCAGAGGTGGAAACTGATTCAAAAAATCCACCAAGATTTCTGGCGTAAGTGGCACTTAGAATATTTGCACACTCTACAACAGCGCCACAAATGGTACGATGGTCAAAACAAAATAGATGTCGGGACTCTTGTTCTCATTGTTAATGAGCAATGTAGTCCAATGAAATGGAAAATGGGTCGGGTGGTTCATCTCCATCCAGGAACGGATGGTATTTGTAGGGTTGTGACAGTCCGCACCGAGTCTGGTGAACTTAAAAGACCAGTTGTAAAACTGTGTCCTCTTCCTTTACCAAATTAAATAGTTTTATCGTCGCTCTTATCTAGTGTAAGTTATAGATAACGTACCTAGTAGAATTGTAGTGCCTCTAAAGAGATCCAACCCATATAGCTATAGTAAATTTCAAAATAACACGTATTTTGGTGGGCGGAATGTTAAAGATTGCAATTAAACAATTATCGCCTAGCAACATTATCGGTCGAAGATTTTTTAAAAGTAAAAAAAATAGATATATTGTCTATGCAATGACCAGTCGAATTTGAGTTGTTTAGTAGCAGCCAAAGTTGTCGTGTCGTTTTCGATTGGCTTGCTCTGAATTATTCCGTAAAACAACTGATTGTCGCGTCGCAGTTGCAAATAACATAATTTTAATATATAAACCGAGTGTGGAAGCAGGACACAACCATTTTAAGTCAATTCAGTTGAGTGCCGACAAGACTCCTATCGGTGGAAGCTTCAGGAAAGGTATTTCGCGAACTGTAGGTAAGTCGGCTAGCTGAAAGTTGGTGAAAGTACTCTGCCCTGTTTGCTGACACCGACTTCTGCCTACTACAATCGCAGACAAGCCTGGTAAGTGCTCAATTATATTGACTTAGAGACTATTCCACACAAACTTTATTTCGTACATTTTCGTATATTTTAATCTCGTAAATACAGTCCATTAAGAAAAAGACACCGTAGTTAAGCACTTGGGCGATCTTTTTGATGGCCAACTTACTTTTCGTGCACACTATGAACATATAGTTAGTAAAAGTTGCTGGCTTCTGGGATTTCTGATACGTATCACTAAAAACTTTAGAAACCCACAAAGTCTACTGTTAATATATTATAGTTTGGTACGCAGTGTTTTAGAATATGGATCTGTAATATGGTCGCCTTTTTATGCTGTACACTCTAATAAAATCGAGAGTGTGCAAAGAAAATTTCTTAGGACCTTATGCTTTCGTTGTCATTATGGACGGTCTGTCCCAGGCTATAGTCAGCGTATGACAAAGTTAAATGTCACATTATTAGAAGTAAGACGTAAGCGATCTGATCTTCTCTATTTATATAAAATTATCCATTCTCATATTGATTCCCCTTATCTATTGTCGCTTCTGAATATGAACATGAACATGAACATGAACATAGGTACCGCACCCAGCCAGGAAGCAAGCCTGACCCGGACAAGCCGGATATACCAGGGGGCACAAATTTGTAAGGAGTGACACGCTCTGGGATGGGAAGGGAAGACCGACCAACCGCAGCCAGTCGGCCACAATCGACCGGCTATGCAGCCTTAAGCCAATATTGGAATAGTGGAGAGGTAGGATACTTCGTCGGGGGGTGAGCGTTGGTGAAATGATGCACGTTGCTTCGTATGAAGTCTTCTTGTACCTTATTGTGTTGGAGGTGGCTCTTCTCTGTGGTTGTTCTCCTCTTCTGATTCTCTGTCAGACTCTTACATCTCGTAGATGCTTCGGGCGACTTTATTAATTTTATTCAACGAAACGGCGTTTCTGATGGAATTTTGCCTCTTGTAGGTTCGCCAGTGCAGTTCTACGTTCCTTGGAGTAATTGGGCTGATGCTTGAGCACTTTGTGGGCCGCTGTTTTCATGATGCCTGTAATCCTTTCTCATGTCAGTGGCGTTTTTATTTTTATGTCTTCTGGTTTTCTGTTCTCTGTGATCAGTTCACTTAAAGACTTTTGGTATTATTTTACTGTGGTGGTGTTTTGCAGTTGCTCGTAGTTAAGCGTTTTATAGTTGAACGAGTCTGTTGTTTTGTTTTTGTCTGATCTAGTGGGGACCGTCTTATTAGTTTTGGTTGCGAGGGTTTTTAATTCGCCCCATACGAGTTTGTGATCTGACAAGTTTGAGTGTTCGCCTTCGATGTATTTGAATAGTGGTTTGCCATTGGTCTGTATCATGAAATGGTCAATCTGGGAGGTTTTGTTGCCAGCTCTCCAGGTGGCTTTGCAACTTCTTCGACCATGCGACGTTTCTAATCGGAAATTTTCCCTTGAAATCAGATCCAATAAGATTTCTCCGTTGTGGTTGGTTTTTGGGTGGAAACGGTTCTTGCCTATTTGGTTTTTCTGTTGGCGCTTGCCCAATTCTTTGTAACCAATGTGCGCGTTGAAATCCCCTAAGATTATTGTGGTGGACTTCTTTTGCTTTTCTTTTAATAGTTGGAGCAGGCGCGTTACGGCGCTTGTCGCTGCTGACGCAGTGAGTATGAATAAGTCAATTTTGACGCCCATTTTGATTGAGGCTGCCATATCATTCGTGTTGGCCTTTGTCCAGTTTAGCGTGAGGCCGCTGATTTTTCTTATAAGGATGGCGAGGCCTCGGCTGCTATTGTTTCCACTAAGATTCCACGTGTAGTGTTTTGACTGGTACGTCCCTGTTTTTAAGTGAGTTTCTTGTAAGAATGCAATGTGTATTGATTACGATTCTAGGTATGAATCAAAATAGTTTTTTCCCCTGTGTGGCGGCGCCTCTTATATTCCATGTGGCGATATTAATATTATTATTATTGATGGGGTTTTGTGCAGTGAGATGTGGCCTTGGCCTGGTTAGTCTATATCCTGTATGGTCTCGTATCTCTTCTAGGCTGCCTGCACTCAAGGTGGTATCTTCTTGCGTGGCTTTTGACGTGAGTGCTCCCAGGTAGTTTTCGAAACAACCGTAGTGGTTACCGCTGAAATTAAGGCCTATATAGCCCACCGCGTCGCTCGGTACCTTGTGGGTAAAACATGCTGTTTAGGGTCTCTTTGGAATATTTTTACAATAATGCTGTAGTAATCTGCCGGTATTGTGAATGTATGTATTTTTGGATTTCACTGTCTTGAGCCATCACGTCAGGGTTACTTTTAATAGCCAGGTGCATATTATTGTCGTTTTGGTTTTCATCGACGTAACGGGCAAGGTCCCGACGGACTGCGTGATGGTCACAAACGTAAGGTCATATAAATCGTTAACTTGATACGCTATCACGTGGTATAGACAGTTTCCATCTCGATTTCGACGATAGGGTTCTCGCTATTCATGTTTCTAGACCTTTGTTTAGTATTGATGGTGAGCTGTGGAAAGGGCTTATAATCTATTTTTGTATGGGCTACACTAGGTCGGCCTGCAATTGGCCTTGGTATCTTACTACCTAGAGCCTAACGTTGCTCTAATTAAGTGTAGGTATCTGAGCGTGGCAACGCTCTGCCGTTGGAAGCCTCGCCTAACTATAATAGTTGTTGCTGGGGGCCGATGCAGTCTTATAAGGCGATGCGCTAGTAGTATATTTTATTGCCTGGTAAAGGTGGTCTGGGTGCAAGGGAAGAAGACTTTAATTGGGTGTGGGTCGTTAGGGCATCAGCTCCATCTGTTCTAGACCACCTGTTGGGAGAGAAGACGGTGTCCTTTCGACGGTGATTAGTTAGTAATGCCTTGAGTTATTCATGCAGCAGGCCCCCGAGACCCTGGTAATAAGTTGGACCTAAGGCCAAGTTGTGTTAGTATAGTCACATGTAGGTGCGTCCGTAATCGTGCCCCAGCAATACGGGACAACGGAATTATGGTTGGTTACTACACGAGTCCTGCCGTCGTTAGCTGTGATACGCTAGAATGGCATTATTTTAATTCTAAGCTCAATAAGTCTAGGTTTGAGATAAGGATACGCATGCTATTGATACCGCGGAGAACTATTATTTTGTAATGACCTATTGTAAAGAGGCCGATGTTAAATGTGCGATGTTTCTAAATTCCATGTTGTATTAAGGGCGTAAGGGCGAATAACTGCTAGCCAGATGTTGGACCGATGGAACTTTTACGTAATGGGTGATGTTTTTATTTTAGTTAGTTTGTCGAACTTAGAACACAAGATTTTATGATGGGGAGTTTCGACGCAATTTGGGTTTTGAGACAATGCCTTTATTTATATTTTTATGGTGTCTATTCCGGAGAAAGCATGAAGCGCTGTATATTGGGTACCAGATGGTTAGCGTGTCGTGACTCGTGGAGGGAAATTCCAAGTTGTAGTTTTTTGTTACTTTGTACCTGATTGAGGGTTATTTGGCTGGGGTCTACTCAGTTTACGTGTTAAAATGATGCAAGCATTTTGGTTTTTTCGAGATGTGATTTTGACTTAAACTTTTTATGTAGGTGTATGTACCTGATGTCTTTTGGTTCCCAGTTTATTTATAAATTTGTACCTATCCTTTCGGTTTCAGTCACCCGTGTCCTTCGCGGGGATCACTTACTGGTATAAACAAAGTGACAAAAAACAGAACCTATGTTTTGTGCGAGTCGCAGCTTGGGAGGAAATGCGCTATTGATTTGAAAGTTGTAGGTATGGGTTTAGTAATTTAGAGCCTCACACAGGGTTTTGCTCATTGATTCAGTCAATATTTTTACCTAGGAGTAGGGCAGCAGTATAGTAATACTTTAGCGGCCGTTTGTACTAAATGTACTGTAAATACAGTATCGCGACTGGGCATGGGCCCCGCTCAGTTTGATTATGTGTTAGGACTTATCGCTAACAATGGTGGTAGACTGATACAATGATAGTAGTAGGTATATTACATTGACGTTTGTTGAATATAGCCTGTTTGTAAGGGGATACAGTATCGTGACAGAGCATGAACCTCGCTCACTTTGTGTATATATAAGTAGAGACTTGTCACTAATTATGGTGATAAACGGTTAGATTGATAATATTACGTATAGTATAGGTAAAAATTTGGAGCATATAAATAAACATGAATGTCCACGTGCGTCTAGTCCTGGCGTTGGTGGTTATTTAGCTGGTTGGTTATATAGCAAGGAATTAGGTACCTACAAGACACGTGCGCGTGCTGTGGTCACATACTGAAGGTCCAGAGATGTTGTGTCTTGTGTTACTTCAAAGTCGGGCCTTGTCCTACGGGTTAAGAATATTTGGTCTAGGCAGACATAGCTATCTGGTCATGTTTCGTAGGTCATGTAGTCTAGACAAAGAGGTGAGCGTGGATAGGCTAGACGGACTGGGGGATTCCCGAGTCTGTGGGGCTAGGTGCAATTGTTGTTTGGCTGGGTATATGGGATTAAAATAGGTCTTGTATTTGTAGCCCTAATACTAATTACCCGGGAAATTGAAAGTTAAGTCCATTCAACAAAAAGGAGCGGTCTCACCAGATTCGCCTCGAAGACGGTTGCGGCCTGTAGGCGGTTACCGCCGCGCGTAAGGTGCTGTGGTAGCCGGTAGGCGGGGATTCAAATTGTCCGGAACTGATTGCACTCACTGTTAGGACCTACAATATGTGAACACACTGCTCGTTTGTATAAACCGGCACTTGTAGAACCATGTGATATGCGATAAACAAACAAATATGACTATGAGTAAACCGGCACTTTGCGAACTCAAAGGGACGAGACGGAGTGATCGGCTCGGGCTACGGGCGCGCGCCTCCGCGCTGTCACATCTGGGCTAAACCCTATTGTTTTGTGGGACTATTGTAATTCTTTATGGCGCAACGAGAGGTCGGGGAAGGCTCCCAAAGCAGCGTCCGCTCGCAACGGCAGTCGGAACAGAACCTCCTTATCTATTGTCGCTTCTGAATATTAACATAAATGAATGAATTTGAAGAAGTTGTGGCTTTCCAATGACTTGTGAATTGGTTGAATATAGTATTTATTTATTTATTGTATATTTGCGATATATATGTTACACATGTTAGTGTGTATTTTATTTTATATTGTATATTTATATATGTATTGGCATGTTTTTATTTGTCTAGAATTAATACTAATTAGGATTTGCTTTCATTTTCTCTGTTTTTGTACACGGTATAAGTTTGCCTATCTCGTTCTACCTACCTTCCTCTCAATTGCTCAAAGGTTAGCTGGAAGAGATCCCTTATAGGGATAAGTTTGCCTTTGTACTTTGATCTATTGTGTGACATGTATATTCCTTAACCTGTTATTGTGTACAATAAAGTGCTTACATACATACATACATACATAAATTACAGGATTCGTTCTCCAAATACTTTTACTCTGGCTGTATATCGAAATAATACTTCATATTATAACCCAATTGTTCGCATGTGTCGGAAATTCAATGATTTGGTACGTGTCTGTAAGGATCTTGACATTTATGTTTTAAAAATTGCTCAATTTAAAAAATCTGTTTATTTTGCCACAAATAATTACTTTTAATTATAAATATTTTATTTTTTTCAATAAATGTTAAATGCACAAGTCTTTGTTTTTACCTTTTGTTATCATTTTCCTTTCATTGTACTTAGTTAAAATTTATTCAAAATTAAATTCCTATGTAAACAACTATTCTTTCTCAAAAATACATGTATACATGTACTTTTCTAAATTATTGCTCATAGCCATGATGTGTACATATAATTTTGGACTGTAATCTAGTCATAAGTGTTGACTCGTATGTATTTCTGTTTATTTGGATTACTGTCTGTTTTATGTACCTTTTGAAATAAAATACAAAATAAATAAAATAAGGTCCGGAATACGGTATTAAAATTAGTCGCATTTCTCGTGTTACACCGTGTATAAGAATTTATATTATGATCGTCAAAGAGAATAATAATTGTAATAAAATGTCACATTACATTTGATTCAAATTATAGGCACAATTAATTAATGTTTAATGTCCATAAATTCTTTTACTGCATTGCATATATCGCCTTGGCCACGACTTTGGTCTTAAGCGACCTGCGGTGCGTCCGGCGGTGCGGAATTTAGAGCGGGGCGGTGAGCAGGCTACGTACTCCGCAGTAGCTGCGGTGACTCGAGCCGGATGGGACGTACTCGGGTGACTCAAAATGTCTTTGTCGAACGTGGCCCTCTTCAGTGCCTCGAAAGCAGCTCCTATTTCATGGGAGACATTTTAAATATGAGAGGCGTGTAATTAATAAACTTACTTACCAGGAAAACCAGGAAAATGTCTTTAATTTCACCCCACAGTCTTTTTACTACATGCCGCAACTTATGTTGAGGATGCTTCGGCATCCATATTGCAGGCCTGTTTAATATTTCAGAAATAAACTTTTCTGTGTATGTGGACATCGCGCCCGGTTAATACAATGAACTTTGTTCTTAAATCACCGCCCGATCCGTGCTGCCGCTAAGACCGGTCGCACCGCACGGAGTCGTGGCCGCGCTTTTTTTTTTGAACCTGACTGTTGCTATAATAGGACGGACCCAATACAGCGGTCGAACTGCGTGGTTGGAGGGTGGCCTGTGGAAAATCCAGGGGAAGCCTCCGGCACGACCACGCGGGGAAGTTTGTACACTGGAATACTCTAAGAATTTGCGCTCCAGTGAGATTGGTTGAACGGTATCAACCGAATCTGGGGTGTAAGTGGTGTCGAACTACTGGGAGTTTCATCGCTGGTTCGCTAAAACCTAGCCTAGCTGAGAAGAGTCCAGCAAGAAACTCAGCTAGGCCCAACTTGCAACGTACTGACTCTACCCGGTATATGGCGGTACCGGGACGAAAGCGGACTATATGTGTCTGTGTTGTTGCGATCTCGCGGTGGACGTCCCCGCCGGCGGGAACGCCGAAATGTACGCGATGTGTTGGACGCCGAAAGCGCAGTGTTCCATCTTTCGATGGACGCTGTGATTTCGTCATCTGGGTCCGTGAGTGTGTGCCTAGGACGCCGCCGCCGGTCCGTGCGACCCCTAATCAGTGAGCGCCGAGTAACGACAGAGGGGCGCGTTCGCGCGCCTTGTCTTTGTTCGTTCCGCCCGCCTCTCCGCTGCTCGCAGTCGCCGGTCGCTCTAGTAAAACCGCGCGCTTGGTCGCCGGCGCGGCAGTTCGTGGCATCTCTTCTTTTTCGCGCTGTTTTTGTATTATGCGCGATCCGCTTGTGGCCGCCGCCGAAGCAGGTCGCGCAAAGTCGTGGCCAGGCGGTAATGCGTTTTTAGGGTTCCGTAGTCAACAAGGAACCCTTATAGTTTCGCCATGTCCGTCCGTCTGTCTATCTGTCTGTGAGTCTTCGGCTTAGCACAGTAACCCTTACAACTAGAAAACTGCAATTCGGCGTGGGTATATAAACCAATCACGCCGACAAAACAGTAGAATAAAATTCTGAAAATATTTTTTTTAGGGTGTATGTAGGTAAATTGCTGATGTTGTTTTTTTCTCGTTAAACCTATAGTCTGGGGTATCGTTGGATAGCTTGTTCAAAAATATTATGGGTTTTCTAAAACTATTTTTCAACTCACTTATGCGTTTGCGAGATATTGGGATTTAAAGCCCTATTTTTTTGTTCGAGTCATGTGTGTCCCCCCCCCCCATGCCGGCTAAATGGCTACTACTCGTACTGGGGACGTCGTTATCTTCAATAGAAAAAACCTTGTCCTTCAGGTAGTCGCTAACCGAAGGTGGTCGCGTAACCGGCGAAACGACCCTATACATTGGTGTGTTATAAAAATAATCATATATTATTATTTACGAGGGTAAGCTATAATAAAAACCCCAAAAGCCCCTTTGAAGTCCGCATTCTGTGACAAACGGGCAACTACGGGCAGCATTCGAACGCTTTTTCAATAAAGCGTTCGAATGCTGCATCAGATGACTCTATTCGCAACTCGAGGATTTGAAGCAAACTTAAAAATGGAATATTTGGATTTTCAATCTTATTCTAGCCAGAATATTTGAAGATTTTTATGTAATGCTTTTCGTACCATTTTCGAATTTCTCAGATGTACCTAATTATCAGGTTTCCTCACGTTGTTTTTCCTTCACCGAAAAGCTATCATTATATATCAAATTATGTTCCGTACATAGGTTCAGAAATCTCATAGGACGAGATTGCAACCAACGACCGCCGTGTGACAGTCGCGTGCCTGAACCACTGGGATATCGTTGCATCAATCTTGGTCAAAATAATTATCGTTGATAGTAGGTGTTTAAGCTTTTTATGTCCATGATTTTGTTCATATTTTATTCAATCCCAGGTTACGGAATTTCTAGTGGGGAAGGATTTTTGTAATTTTTGGAGCGATTATCTCCGAAATATGCTCACTTAATAAAAAAAGGTGAAAGATCGAGATCTTTAAATATAAATGTAAGAACATTTATTTTTAAAGACCCATCGATGAATGTGTCACATGTTGACCTTATAGTTGAGTTAAATGCCTGTGTCATAAGGACAGACGGACGTGACGAATCTACGAGGGTTTTGTTTTTGCTATTTTCATTATCATTACAGAACCCTAAAAATGTACTTTGCGAAAAGAGTTTCTTCCGTACTATTATTCTGAATGTACGAAAAATAATAAATTGAAAAAAAACAACGGGTTTATAAACGTAATTTTTTTCTTTTTTGCCTTAAAGTTAACTGAGATTGCTTTATGCCATTAAGGTCGCGTTATGTAGGTACTATACATACATCTATTGTGCATAAAAAATGAAAAAGCTTTATTAACGACAAGTTTTATATTGTAGTAGCTTCTGCCCGCGAGTTCGTACGCGCATAAATTATGGTTTATATGGTATTCTTATGTTTAACCATACCTACTACATACTGAAAATAAAGATTTCATTTCCATATTTTGATTATTATTGTACCACTTTTTCCAAATTAGGCTAGATACACTGTGCGCATCATTTTTGTAACAACCCTCTGACTGTATCTGTAGCAAATAAATTTTCTGATTTCTTATTTCATAGATTGTGCGTGTTACAGTTCAAATTCTCTTCGAATGTAAATAAAACCCTCATAAACTTGGTCGTCAATAATATTATATCCTCGTTGGGTTTGGGCGGCCTCAAGAAAAAAACGCAAGATCATCTAAACACCCAGTGTGCAACGTATGTGCCAATATATTTTTATGTCGAAACTGCCCACGAACATGTAACATTACTCGTAATTTTTGATGAAATCTTAATCAGGTTTTTTTTTTTCTGGGTTTATATGAGTAGAAATAAATAGTTTAAACCAAATTCCAACTCCATAAATATCTTTAGTTCATTTGGATGTACATTGGGCTTTTGGGTGATGTTATAAGCATGTAACTTTAATTAAAAAGAACAGAAAAATTAAACATCTCGAATAATCCAACTAATCTGTTAACTTTGTTAACAAATAAACAAAAGACTTAACTTCGTCATTATAAAACTATGAAGCTTTTATTATTTATTTATAATAGTAACGCCCGATATGCAGTGTAATATACATAATCTTTCAATTAAAAATAAAAATATATATTAATTATTATTATTATTATTATTATTTATTTAAAGACAACATACAGGTCCAAAACATTATTAGTATTTACTTAATCTAATGTTAGTTAGTTCCTTAATAACTTATACATAAAATAGATTTAGTCCTCTGACCCATTTGCCACAACAGAGGACAATCTAGCTTGTTAGCTATCATATATAGGATGCTGTTGCTACTCCCGCGCACCCTGCCTAGCAGCGAGGCCGTTTTCTTGCGCCAGACGGCGTCAAACCCGTCTGTGTGGGCCTCGGCGAACATAGACGATGCGCTGCAGAAACGCGGAAGCCGCAACAACACCCTAAAAGCATTATTGTATTGAACGCGCACGGCATTGTACGCCCGTTGAGTATATCTAACCCACATACTTGACGTGTATAGCGATGTACAGTAAGCTCTAAATAATGTTATTTTTACCTCATCTGTACATCGAGCAAATCTGCGGGCTAGCATGTTCGCTCGGACAGACAATGCCCTGCGCCTAACCAGAAATATAATAACCAGAAATTACAAGTTAGTTTAATAAAACACACATTTACGATTAGTTTTATGTAATTCCCCAAACAAACAAAACGAAGAATCATTGAATAAATCAAGATTTTTTACTCACGTGTCGTGCGTTTTGGCGGCATGGTTGCAAAATGGCGGATGTTAAAAACTCCTTTGTGAATATTGTCCAAATGACAGCTGTCAAAATGGCCACCAAGGAACCGATTCCTCAAGGCGAATTTTAATTTAGAGCGAAAATTTTAAAATGACATCTGATATTTTTTTATGTACGGCGTATTGTTCATTGGGCGTTTAGGTCAGTCATTTTATTACTTATGTCTGGGCGGTAATACTAAGGGCGGGTTGCATCGACTTACGATTACAGACGGTTTGGTGTAACTCACCCTAAAACCTGCTGCACCTACAATAAAAAACGCTTCGGTTACACCTAGTTGATGACCCAAATTTATTGTTTAGGAATGAATTTGATTACACATGTTAATCGAAGCCCACACGAGCAACTTCTGAGTGTAGGCATTATTTTGGTAGAATATTTAAAATGGTCTAGTGTAAAAAAAATACCCATGAGCCCGCCATTTTATGTTCTTCGAATAAGTATAACACTAATTTCTTCAAATTAAGCCTATTAAACACCCCAAAAAACCAATTTACTATATTTATAATAACCAAAATATGTCGTAAATTTCGGTGACCTGGTGACGAGGTCAGCTAAATAGCCTTAATACGACATTAATGTAACGATGAAATATCGTTGCAGTTAGATAATTTAATAAAGATTGAGTTACATCCAAAATCCTGGCTGTGATTGTGTAAAAAAACAAAGAAAATTTAATTTTACCAAATCGCTTCACCCCACAAACCTTGACGGTGGAGCATCCCTCAGTGGGTGCCACAGACGTGGGTAAGCGGCCATGTTTTTTCGCCACAGCTGAAGGGTTAAGGTTTTCCTGACTTTTTTGGTGGTGCTGCAAGTGTCTCCTAACCTGGGCCTTAAAAGTGTGTATGCCTTTCAGAGTCCTGAGAAGCGGTGGCGATAGATTGTTCCAACATTTAGTTGCAATATATCTGAAGCTCCCCCGAAAGGCAGCTGACGCATGACGATGGGTCAACAATGGCTGCCTACACTGTCGCTCACCACGCGGGTTTCGGAAAGACAACTTATCAAAGAGATATTTGGGGGCCTGCTGGTTTACTACACCGAAAAGAAGACATGCCAGATGGAGCTTGCGTCTATGTAGCATTTTAAGGATATGACATTTGTTTAAAAATTGTGTGACATGAGCCCTAAATGGAATAGTGAATCAAAAACGGGCGCAGGCATTTTGAGCTCGCTGAATGAGCCGTTTTGATTTGGTGAGTAGACGTGGCCCATAGACTTTAAGAAGTTCCCACACAAAGTTCAACCCCATTTTTTAACCCCTTTGCACCATTATCTTAATATTTTTATAGCATATGTGTTGTCCGGGAGTTTTATCGACAGATTAGTAAAGTTTGCATCAAAATCCGTTCAGCCGTTTTCACGTGATATGCATACAAATAAACAGACAAACATATAAAAATTCTTAAAAACTTTTGGATCGTGTTCTGTTATCGATTCTAAGTATCCCCAGCAATCTTTTTTTCGAATATCTTCCATGTACAGACTTTCGACCGTCTTCACCTTTATTACATGTATAGAATGTTAGTTCGTTAGTATGTAACGGCCAAAATTTGAATTTGAATTATTATTTACGAGTTAATACTCAGCAGTTATCACTTATCATCAACTAATTGAGCAGGATTTTTTCATACCTACTTATGAAAGTTTGGTGAAAACGCAATATTTTGACACCACTGAGCTGATCTGAAGATGGAGACGATAAGGAGAAGGTGATTCTATAGTACTTAAGTCAAACCTCATTAAAACCCTCTCCACCTGCAGTTGTTGACTGTGTAAAAAAGTGTAGGGTTGGCATCAAAACAATCCACAAGTACCTTACAAACTCCGTTCCACGCAAAGACATAGACCATTACGAGGCAGGCGAAAATGTACGCGTAGAAGTACATCTCTACACTACCTGAAACAAATACAGTAAAATTTGGTTAAGTGGGGACCCTGGATAAGTGAAAAACCTCCATAGTTCTGCTGAGACTCATGCTGCGGACTTTAGCACTAAATTACCTCTAATAGTGGAACAAAACAAACTTCTATACCCACGTCTATAACTGAGACACCGAATGTATTTTCCCTGTTTTAATGAGACTATATTTTACAAAATAGAAATAGAAATAGAAATAGAAATAGAAATAGTTTATTCGTGACACATATACATAACTAAACAAACAAAAAAAATCAAATAAAACATCAATATTATTAGTGTCACGAAACGGCCGCAACTCAGCATTGTTGCTAGCGTAGCCAGCGCTGGTCTTCCGCGCAAATAATAAAAAATACTTTTTATAAGTTTGTATTTTGAATTCTTAGATATATAATATAGCTCTATTACTGAGATAGCGACAATTTATTTCCTCTCTAACTCATGTTCATACTTATTATTCATATTCAAATATTTATTGCCATCATGTTCATAACATTGCGTGTTAACTATGACCTAATCTTTTAGTTAATACATAGTTAGATATACATTCATACTTATTATACTCTTTGGTAGATAGGCACATGATACCCTGCTAGGGCGTCGCAATTTGCTTATGACCAAGTACGAGTAGGTACCTATGTATAAATTTCACTTAAGCAATATCAATACGGCTAAAGTCGCAGATTAATGTAATTATATGGAATTATACAACCCGAAATTAATTGAAATACATGGCAAATTTTAGTGTCAGTGCAATGTCAAATTCTATTCTAGGGACCTTATTGCTGATAAATTTCCAATTTGTTTGCTTAATTCTTAGTCTTGTGATCCAGTTCGTGGGGAATTGCCTCTATACATTGCCTTGCAAACGGTGGAGAGCAAAATGTTTTAATTTAAATTGACCGGGTATGAAGTCATGAAAGAAAAAAAAACCGACTTCAGTCCATGTGTCCGTTTGCAACCATTTTAATTAGAAGGGGCCATTACTTGTTGTTTCTGAAATAGCACTTTAATTGTTGCTTTAATGACAAAAGGGTCTATGATGAGTTTAAGATGATAAAATTATTACACCGGTAGCTTGGGCCCCGCCTCGCTGCCGGCGGCACTCTAGGATAGGTTTTATAATATGAATAATTATATTTTATTTTTAAGCAGTAACGCTGCTAACGAAAATTATAAATTTTAAATGAAAGGAAAAATTGAAAAATTTAATGCTCCGAGCCGGATTCGAACCGGCGACCACAGGCATTCATGGCCCGTCGCTACTAACCAACTGAGCTATCGGAACAATCTGGTTCGGGCACTAAATCCTTCAATCATTTCCTTCATACAACGCCTTAGGGAGGCGTATGTAGCGACATCTACCAGAAGAGATAGGCTCGAATCCGGCTCGGAGCATTAAATTTTTCAATTTTTCCTTTAATTAAAAATTTATAATATGAATAATATTAAACAAACAGAAGGCGGTACTCCTGGACTCTGCAAGAATAGTCTGGAGATTTCTCTCTGTGTCGCCCTGACCACCGGTAGCTTAGGCCCCGCCTCGCTGTCGGCAGCACTCTTGTATAGGTCTTTATAATATTTATAATAGTAAACAAACAGAAGGCGGTAACCCTGGACACTGCGAGGATAGTCAGGAGGTTTCTTTCTGTGTTGTCCTGACCACCGGTAGCTTAGGACCCGCCTCGCCGCCGGCGGCACTCTAGGATAGGTCTTTATAATATTTATAATATTAAACAAACAGAAGGCGGTACTCCTGGACACTGCGAGGATAGTCAGGAGGTTTCTTTCTGTGTCTCCCTGACCACTGGTAGCTTAGGCCCCGCCTCGCTGCTGGCAGCACTCTAGTCTTTATAATTTTTATAATATTAAACAAATAGGAGGCGGTACTCCTGGACACTGCGAGGATAGTCAGGTGGTTTCTCTCTGTGTTCGTCCTTCCACCGGCAGCTATGCACACTAGGATAGGTTTCTATAATATTTTTTATACGCAAGGTGTTTCCAAAAATAACGCAAAACCGTTTAAGGGCAGGTATCGTGTTCATTTTTCATATTCCCTATTTAGGATTCACTCAACTGCAACTTTTCCCTATCCTGCCGTGAAGCCATAACGGTACTAGCAGCGGAAATCCGATCAGTGAAAAGATCTGGTTGGTACACTAAGCTACCTTGCTCATACGTACAGAACGTCCGTGATTAAGGTTTTTTTGAACAACCTTTTAGCCTCCGATCCTCTGTCGGGTTCAATAGTGTGTGTTTTGTTTTATCAAGAGTTCAGGAAATAACGAATAAATTGGTATCGTGATATGGCTTGTGAACTTTTTATTTATTTATCACAACACCAGGTATCCGAAAATGCATTAGGAATTTACATTACATATTACATTAGAAACATTTTCTACACCACCATTTGTAGGACAAAAATACCTGCTGACTGACCTAGTCTTTATCCAAAATGTCCTTATCTGGCCATCCGTCAGTACAATATCTCATTATAATGCTGCAAGTGGTACATTTTTTTTTCTACTTTCAACAGTTTTCCAGTTAACATTCTCAAAATTTGATAATGACAAGACATTCAGCACACTTAACTCACTACTTTCCAACAATGGATGACTAAAATGGCTGTTATCTGATGTAGGATAGTTACCGTGACAGGTAATCTGCAGGGTTCCTACCTGTTTTATATGGTTAATGGTGTAGGTGAAACCTGACAAAAATATAGCCTAATAGTGTGACCTTTTGCAAGCCATTTTCGCGATACCCCTTGGGCCAAATATACTGACTAAACCAGTATTGTCTGTTTGCAAATCGAATGTTCGTCCAAAGAGATATTCGTAAAATTTTGATACCCCAAAAATTATTGCAAAAGCTTCATTTCACCATAGTCAGAAGCATCACAATTATTACTGGTCACTCGTTACTGTAATGAGATAGTGTGACTGGTTTTGTTAAAAATTCTTTAATTTTTACAAAAGATTTGTCACACTCTTGACTCCAGCAAAACTTCTCATTCTTTAAACAAATGTACAAAGTTTGCATGATTGTGGCCATATCTTTTAGGAACCTAATATTATAATAGTTTACTTTTCCCAAAAAAGAACGCAACATTTTTATGTTTTCTGGGCGGGGTGTCATCAAGGCTAAGGCATAAGGGCTCTATACTGTCTTTAACTACGCTAATGCTTTCACTTGATACATATATCCGAATACAGTAAGCTGTTGTTCAAAGAATTTACATTTTGATATTTTGAATTTCAGCTCCGCATCGGTGAATCGCTCCAAAACTGATTTTCGTCTTAAATAAGCTTCCTCTATTATTTTCCCTACAATAAAAACCTAAAGGTAAACGATCTTCAATTGGAACTGTTACTGATTTACCTCAGGTTATGCACACCATGAAGAAGGACTTGGAGAGTATTTCTACCTGGAGTGAACTCTTTGGTCTTAAGGTAAATAAATAAATAAATAAAATAAAAAGCCTTTTATTTCTCACGGATTACTACAAGATACATTGATTGTTCTTATCTTATTCTATCTTATTATTTCTATATAATTATTTTACATGCAATGATAATTTGATTTCCATAATATACACTACTTAATATCTTATTATTTCTAATAATTAGTAACATTCAATGCAATGGTAATTAGTAATAGTAGTTCAATTTAAGTATGTATGTCCTAAGTTCAGTAAAAAATATTCTTAATTATTAATTATTCTTAATTATTGAAATACATTGTTATGGAAATTTATTGTTTTGAAATAACTAAGTTTTTAATTTCAGTCAAGTTTCTGTGAGAACCCCTCCTGTGAAGGTAAAGGCCTCCTCCAGTGATAGCCATTTCTCTCTATCTTTTCCAGTCTTTATCCAGTCTTTTCCTCCTATTTGGGTGATGTCGTCAGCCCATCTTGTTATAGGTCTCCCTCGCTTTCTAGTCCCTGCAGGTCCCGGCCATGAAGTTATCAGTGCTGTCCAGCGATCGTCGGTCAGTCGGGCTACGTGGCCTGCCCATCGCGATTTTAACTTTTGAGCATAAGATAATGCATCGGTGACTTTTGTTTTGTTGCGTATGGTGGTGTGCCGTATTTTATGAATTTTTCTTATTTTCAAAATGCTTCTCTCCATACTTCTTTGGCAAGTTGTTATTTTGTTTTTCAAACGTTTAGTGAATTTCCAGGTTTGGCAGGCGTATGTTAGAGATGGTTAGAGGCATGAATCCATAACTTTTTTCTTAAGGTGTAGTGGTAGTTTACCTTTCATAACTTCTTTTTGAGCCCAGTACTTTTTCCATACACCAGGCTATTCTCCTGTCTATTTCGAGGGCATTACTTTGTTTTTGAAAAGAGATTTGCTTCCCTAAGTATATGTAGCTTTCGACGTATTCCATAGGCATGTTATTTAGAGTAATCGCATTTTGTATACTATTTGTCATTAGCTTCGATTTACTTAGGTTTATTTCTAAACCAACCTTTGAGCTTTCGTTTTGCAGGGACTCTATCATGGTACCTAGTTGAGTACTATTTTCTGATAGTAGTACTATATCGTCAGCAAATCTCAAGTGGCTGATGCGTTTGTCATTTATGTTTAATCCGACTTTTTCCCAGTTTAATTTACGTATAATATATTCCAGTACAGCAATAAATATTCGCGGAGACAGTGGGTCGCCTTGTCTTACTCCACGTTTGATCGGTATAGGCGGTCCTGTTGCCTCTAGCTTCACTTTACTGGTGATGTTCTGATACAGGTGCTTTAGAAAATCTATATATTTTTTATCCACATTCTGCGACTTTAAAGCTTCCCATATCAAGGTAAACCCTGCTAAAACCCAGGCCATAACCGTAGGCAGTCCGAAGCTCATTCCCAGGGTTGATTTTATTAACTTCCCTGCCGTAATGTTCAATGGTGTTCAAATTCCATATTCGCACCAGGTAAGGAACCTTGGTATCATAATGGATCGCACATTATCTTGGGTATCTCAGGTGAGCGAGGTCAGCAGGAGGATGTTTGCTTCGTTCAGTTCGTTCTCTTCGTCGACTTCGTAACTTTTTGCCACTCGCCATTAAAATTGCGCTAGCTCAATCTCTCCTTCCCATTCTAGATTATGCTGATGTGTGTTATCTTGACTTTACTGAGGACCAGCTTAACCTTGAGTGCCTTCAAAATCTGTCTCTTAGTTTTATATTTGGTTTGCGCTAGTATGACCACATTTCCTCCTTTCGTTCTCAGCTCAAGTGGCTTCCAATTCGTCTTCGTCGTGATTCTCACATTCCTGCGTTACTCTACAGTATACTTTTTGTTCCCTCTACTCCTCCATATCTCAAAGAGCGTTTTAATCGTCTTAATCGTCCCATCAGATCTTCTTAAAACCATCTTCTCACCTTCATCTACCAAATTTTATAGTAGCTCATTTACCTTTCTGGCTGTTCGTTTGTGGAATGCTTTGCCGTTGCATATAAGGTGTGAAAAATCTCTTCCTATTTTCAAAAATCTGTTGAAGCAATTATTACCTGTCTCTCCCTTAAGTTGCCTTTTATGTATTGAATGTATATATATTGTATGTGTGCATGTATGTATGGTTGTATATATGTGTGCGTATTTATTAATTTATTAGGTATGTATTTCAAAGTGTCCTGTTTAGTAATATTTGAAATATTGATGTGTTAGTATGCTCTTCTTGATGAATTCCTGCACTAGCTGTTCAAAAAATTTGTTTAAATGCTTCCTGCTATACAAAGGTTATCTGGAGATCGCTTTAATGCAAGAAGACCACCTACATATCACACAAATAAATGCCCTTGCCGGTATTCGAACCCAGGACCTCTGGCTTCGTAGGCAGGGTCACTACCAACTAAGCTAAAGCGGTCGTAAAATTTATTATTATTATTATTATCCGTTATTATTATCTCCTAATTTAATCTTTTTCTTAGGCTAGGTTTTTTTACAATCATCATATAAAAAGTAAAATATAAAACTATACATATTAAACATAAAAGGAAAAGCATTGACTTTTTAACCGCCTTCAGTAGCTTGCAGTTTTAACCACATACCATTGTAATACATGAGGGGACACTTAAAACGACTCGTTGTCTTGTCTGTCTACATACATATGGGACAACGGCGGTTAAAAGGTTAAAATATTAAAATGTTAAAAAGGTTAAATTGGCGGGGGAGAGTGTGGTATTATTCTGAACGCACCTTAAGCATTTACTTCTCTCTGTCCCACCTGTATCATCTCTCTTTTTCTATATCCTCGTTGCAACGTGTGTTTAAGCTTTAATTAATTAATTAATTACTGCGTTTCATTAAGATACCACAAATATTATTATTATTATTGTCAATATAAACTTTGACGCCCTCCAGACCCGACAGAAGTAGGACAATAAGTCTCTGAAACGAGCCCGGCCCTGTACTGACTCCATAGGGTAAATATAATTATTTATATATACCCTTATCAGTTATTTTTGCAGTAAAATTTTGTGAGTCTACGTCTAGAGGTTGTAACGTTACATGTTTTATTACGATTAAAACAAATCTTAAATTGATAAACCTATTCTAAAATAAACACATATACACGGTGCCCGCGAGCATTGCGAGAGACTTTAACCACGAATTCCTGAGGTTATAAAGAGTAATAAATGTTATATGTACCTAGGTCTAATTACACCTTTTTTTTTCTTTAGATTTTCATACATAATAATTGCTACTCTAGTAAAAACGTGCCTTTAGGACAAGCTGGCAACGTCTGTTATTGCTATCTCTTTTTAGTGCGTCAGACAATGTCATATGTTTATTTTTCTATTGGGCATAGATTATTCAAATGACCGTTTAGATTCTTCTTTAAAAAAAGGCCTGCTACACACTGGCGCGTCCTGCAGTGGCGGACAATAGAAAATTTGACAGCGGCGGACAAGTTTACTGTTGTCCGCCGCGGCCAGGCCGCGCCAGTCTGTAAGAGGCCTAAATGTGAACAAGTTAGACATACCTCATTTTATGAAAGAAAAAGGTTTCAAGTTCTAAGAATCTCAAGTGCTTCAGCGCACGACTCGATAATTAACTTGATATTGACATTCATTTAATTTAGCCGACTTGAGCTCGTTGATGAGACTTCTTACGCGCCCGGGCGATTCTTAGAGCGTTTTTAACGTCTCATTAATTTTTCACCATTTTTTTAGAAACTACCTAATAATTTGGTATTTTTTTTTGGTTTGCTGGTCGAAGTACGTACCTACGGGCTTTCTACCTAACGTCCAAAAATGATACCACATTATTTAGCCATTTATACAAAAAAAAAGGTAACAGATGAATGAGGCGGCGTTCAAAATGTTCCAATAATCACCCGCCCCAATCTCGGTTACCGTATGGTAATTGGTGGTATTAGGTGCCTCACTTTGAATGTAATAATAAAATAAAAATAGTATGTTTCGTACTTCTAATCCAGTAACTTTATACATCAGTAGTAGGTATGCGTCAAATCCGGTAGTTCTGATTTTTTGCAGACTTGTTTATGATGTTGGCCTAATGAATAATCCAAGTTTGTGACCTCGAGCGCCGAACGCAACTTTGTCAAAAATCGAAATAACCGCGAAAAACTCGTGTTTTTTTCAAATTTTGGCGATTGTAACCCTAAAGGACTAGTTTTAGAAAAAACTTTCTTAGGAAAGTGTAGGAGGTAACCTGGCTAGATTGAAGCTGGTTTTCGTCGCAGCCTTGGCGAATAGTTGGTACCGCAGCTCGTCAAGGTTATGGGTGCTGGGGTTGCCTCCGTATAGAGAAATTATGACTCGCTCTTCTGCTGCTGCTATCTCGTCAGGTGTGGAGAAGGTGTCGAGAAAAATCGCAGCTTGCTTTCAACGTCCGGTTTTTTTTCGACTATGGACATTATTTGCTTCTTCCCTAAACCAAAGAAGCAGGATGTCGAGTCACAACCCCTAAAGGCATGGATGAAGAGGAAAAGCTCTGGTCTCAAAGAGCATTTTGAGGTGGGTCGCATTCATGACTTCACACGAGCAATACTAGCACACTCCGTTGGAGGTAATTGGAACTTCATCCCGCTAAAATTGTTTGAGTGACGTCTAAGATTGCAAAAAATTGCGAAGTTCGAAAAAAAATTATAAACTTTGAAAGACTTAATCTCGGAAACTATTGGGTCCACAGAGACAATTCTAGTATCATATTGTAGCAAATTTAGTCTTCTATAAAAACGTTCTGAGTAAGTTTTTTCAAAAACTAGTCCTTTAGGGGTGAGTCCGCTGGATGCGGGTGGCACAGGACCGGTCACTTTGGCACTCTTTGGGCGAGGCCTATGTCCAGCAGTGGACGTCTTTCGGCTGATATGATGAGTCCTTTAGGGTTATAATCCGCAAAATTGTTAAAAAATACGATGTTTTCGCGGTTAAATCGAGTTTTGACAAAGTTGCGTTCGGCGCTCAAGGTCACAAACTTGGATTATTCATTAGGCCAACATCATAAACAAGTCTGCAAAAAATCAGAACTCCCGGATTTGACGCATACTGCCCCATACTTTCAGGCGATAAGGTTACTGGATTAATCTTTATGCTTAAAACACATCAAGCTCCTTTTGGCTTAAAACACAAGTTAAAAAATAAACAAAAAAAATCTTCAATAATATTAATAGTTACTTAATGTAGAACATTTTCAAACTGGGATCCATCCTTTTCTAGACATAAATTTAACCGTCTACGTATGTGGTCGGTAAGTGGGGCAGGCCTGTATTTCAATTGCTGCGCCGCTTCCATAATTCTTTCGATCAATTGTTCTCGGGAACGAATAGGTTTTGAATACACCATATTTTTTAAAGTCCCCCAAAGATAAAAATCCAATGGTGTAAGATCCGGGGACCTCGGTGGCCATCGGATTGCTGCAGACGCTCTACCAATCCATCGATTTGGAAACTCTCGGTCTAGGTGGTTCCTAACAATCAGACCATAGTGTGGAGGTGCTCCATCATGTTGGTACCACATAGACCGTCTAGTGTCCAAATCGATGTCTTCCAAGAGGTCATTCAAATCATTGCGTAAAAAATTTAGATACAGACCCGAATTCAGTCTAGCCGGAAACTCTACCGGCCCTATCAATTGGTCATTAATAATGCCTGCCCACATGTTTACCGAGAACCGGTGTTGATGAGAGAATTCCCAAGCTTTGTGTGGATTTTCTTCCATCCAGTTGTGGAAATTGTGGGAATTAAATATCCCCGTTCTTGTAAATTGAGCTTCATCGGTCCATAATATTTTTCTTAAAAAATTTTGATCCTGCTCCAGTTTTTCGTTCATTCGTTGACAAAATACTACCCTAGAAAATCCGTCATTGTCTATTAGCCCCTGCACCTTCCTATAATGGAAAGGATGGAGGTTGTGTCTTTTCAAACACCTCCATACAGCTTTGCTACTAACGCCGCAAGTAATGCCTATACCACGTGTTGATAGGGTTGGATCCTCGGTGATAAGGTTAAGAATTCTGTTTTCAGTCTCGATGTCCAATCCTATTGGTCGCTCGGAGTTATTCGCTCGAATTCCCCTTTCACGTAACTGCCTAAACATACCCACAAAAGTGGAATGATGGGGCACCGTTCGATTCGGATATTTATGTCGATATTCTTCGACAGATTGCATAGAGTTGCCATTACACAAACCGTAAGTAAAAATGATGTCTGCCACGTGTTCCGGTGGGAATGTACGCGGACGCGGCATTTTAGTTTTAGCATGCAATAAAAATCTATTCTTGTCGAATGAAAAATCTACGACACGACTTGTCAATCGGCATAGACTAGCTGATAAAAGAACATACCTTTTCCAATGAAGCTCAATCACATAACGCAAGTCTAAGTCACCTTATCAAAAAAAAAACATTTGTGGTCTGGTAAGGCTATGCACGCACGAAGCAACTTTATCGCCGGCGACAGTACATCTGTCTCTTTTGCACTTCTTCCCACTTTGAGCGTGCAAAAGAGATAGATGTTCTGTCGGCAGCGACCAAGTTGTTTCGTGCGCGCATACCCAACTCCGCCAATTGGTACTCCTTAGAATAGTTAGGATTAATAAGTGGCCGCTTGAAAATTTCCCACTTCATTCCTCCGACATAATGACATTAATGACTTTCATTTGTGTCATCGATATTGTTGTTTTCAATTTTCTATAATCTAATTCATCATGTTTGAACAATAGTATTTGGTATCACCAATCAAATTCACAATATTAAAAAAATGGAGGCCAGTTCAATGAGGCGACCGGCCTTTTTAGTTACGAAAGCTGAAGGAAATCTTTTGCATGGTGCATCTTATGGTACGAGTCACATCAGTGTGCCCCTTGCTTGAGTATTCAATGCTGCAGACGGCATTAACTCAACCGCTATGGCTAAAAAGCATATTGGAGTTAATCTTTTTTCACTAACTCGTTCTGAGTGTTCATAGTGAAATAAAAAAAATGTGTTATTAATAGAAAGGCTGTTAAATTTTAGTTTCATGTAATAAATGAAAAATAAAAATACTGAATATTTTATTTATGTTCGGAGTGTATAACATTACTTCTAGGTACTTTACTTTCATCTTCATCTATGGAGGGATTTGCGTGGAACCGAGGGGCTAGGTCAATTTGTGTAAGATTATGTCTGATATGTATTTCTTAATAGCTTCTGCCCGCAGCTCCGTCCGCGTGGAACTCGTTTATATCGCAGCTCCATACAAACTTTACCCCCCATTTCACCCCCTTAGGGGATGATTTCGGGGATAAAACTATCTTATGTCACTCTCCATCCCTTCTAGTATCTCCACTTAAAAAATCACGTCAAATCGTCGCTCCGTTTTGCCGTGAAAGACGGACAAACAAACAAACACACACACTTTCCCATTTATAATATTAGTATGGATTATGTACAATAAATCATGCTTAGTAAGGTACAAAATCATTGAGTACATTTAGCTCCAGAGAAACGTGACCCCTTACATACTTTGGATACAGGGAGTCGTTAACTCTGCGGTTTGCTGGCCATTCATGGTGTAACAGCCTGTTCTAATATGAATGGAGTCTTGGTAAGAGTTAATATTAACTTTACTGTTCAAATAGTAACAAAAGGTACATAATTCGTTATAAATGACGTTTATTAGTCCAATAATCACGTGCACAATAGAACGAGCTCGATTTACAAGTAGTTCTCCCACTCGCAGGCATATCTCACAGCGCAGCAGCGTCTTCTACAATATCATCTGGAAAGCAAGTGAAATAAACGTTGGGTGCACAGCGCACAAACACTCGGTCGCTCCTTGCCCCCGGCATCAGTGAACGCTCTCAACACGTAAAACAATCAATATTTATTTTGTTCCACAAAATAATTTGCAAAAAAGACTGTCACTATTCTTAGCAACAGGTCTTCCGGTTTATTGGAATGGTATTGTTTAGATTGACTTTAGATCTTGGATTCCTTCTTCATTTTTATTTATTATAAATAATACGCCGATATTTCTGTTGATACTTGACACGTAAACAATGTCATGCTAAACAATCATAGTGACAGAACTGGATTTGACTTTTACAGTCAAGTTATTAGTTGGTTAAGTCTCGCAACGTCGCAATCATAAAGGTGTTTCATACTGGAGATTTCATTACAACATTTTTTCAGGAAAATGGAAATATCTCAACAACCGAGCCGAATTTAGTAGATGATCATTAACATTTTAAACTTAAAATATAATCAGGAATATGCTGTTAACTTCTCTCGCAATGGTCACGGGCACCGTGATATTATAAACTTAACTATAGAACTACTTAATATAAGTATTTACATCCTACACTAACACACATCCTTAATAACATAATAAATAACAACACAATAAAATAATTAAAATAAATAACAAATAAACACATCATGTTTAACACTTGTGCGCGCGATGTTACCGCCGGGCGATAAGGAATGTTCGAGACGGCTCGCGGCTGCATCGCCGTGGCACGCGGTGGCATTACGAGCTACGCTTTGAAAGATACCATACATGTGCCGCCTGCGTTCACAAACGTTTCTTTGTGCGCGCTGGCAAAAATTATAACTTTAAAATAATGAAATAAATGTAATAAGTCCTTCATTAGTTACAAGTGTCATCTCGCAGCCCAATAGGGGTGCGACTTATAGTTTAAAACTCGGCCGCGTTTTAGTGCGACGTCCCTGCGGCCCGTTTGTGGGGAAGGCCACCACGCAGCTGCCCCGGCTCTCCCGAGCCACTTCACCAGCTCCACTGTCCGCTGCTCCAGAACCCTGGAACCTAGCAGCCGCCGTCGCCCGAGGGGAGTACCGAACTACGGCGTAAAACCAGACGGTCTATAGCACCCACGCCCACGACCTAGTTTTCATTTTAAATAAATATTTTATTCTTCTTTTTGCTTACGTTCAGAGTTTATTTTACACCAATCACCACAACCTGGGGAATGAACGCGACAAGGTGCTTGTAGGTATGCTTCTTTTAAATCCAACTCACATAAATATTTATTTCCTTTAAAATTTGACAATTTGTCATTAATGGTATTTATGGAAAATGGACAATTTCTAGGTTAATGTTCAAAGTTACTTTGTATTCCCCACAGAGTCGTACTGAGCCATCACTTTTCAACACAAGGACCACCGGTGTTCCCCATTCACTGAACTATGAAGTATGAATACGACCATTTTCTATAAGCCTATTTATTTCAGATTCAACCCTAGATTTAAATGTAAAGGGTACATTTTCTTGCTGGTAAAAATTTTGGTTTTGCATTTGGTTTCAGTATTAGAGTAATATTTGACTTCTTAAAGTTACCCCAGCCAGGCTCAAACACAATAGAGAAATCCTTTTTTATTTGCTGTACATATTCTTCTTTTTGATGGACAGTGGTACACGCATTCACATTTTGATTAAAGTTTAATGGCCATAATTTTAATTGCATTAACCAGTCCTTTCCAATCATTCTTGGTAAACCATCTTGTACCACCACTAATGTGGTGCCAAATTGTTTATTTAATCTTTATTGCACAAAAGAACAACAAATCGTTCAAAAGGAGGACTTAATGCCGTAAGCATTCTCTACCAGTCAACCTTTGGGCAAAGCTGACAAATTGTGGGCGATGCAACTACAGATAAAAACACATAGCGGATAGCTAGTTTGCACCAGTCATAAACTTCCGATCTACTCTGACTGCTTGCTGGCGACCACGGAGATAATCCGAAAATTTCTCAATGGCAGCGGAGGACACATTTAAACGTTCAAGAAGGGCAAGGAGAATGTCATGGTCAACAGTATTAAATGCGTCAGAGAAATCGATGAGGACAAGTACAGTTACCAATTGGTTCTCCATGCCGCGCCTGATATCCTCTGTCACCTTTACCAAAGCAGAGCTGGTGCTATGACTAGGTCGAAAACCAGACTGGAGGGGGCTCAGTAGCTTATGTGTGAAAACGAACTGAGAAAGTTTCTTGTGAGCCACCGCTTCAGCGATTTCCGACAGAAATGGAAGAATGGAGATAGGTCTGAACTGATTAGGCAAGGTAACGTTATGAACTTTAGGCAGAGGAATAACAAATGCTTTACGCCAGAGGGGAGGGAATTCTCCATTTAAAAGCGAGGAGTTTATGATGTCAGTCACTATGGGAAGTACGCAGTCAAGGACCGACAGAATCATAAGCCGACTGACATCATCAACACCAACGGCTTTGGATTCTGAAGCTTTGATGATGGCTTTAACTTCTGTTTCAGAAGTAGGAGAGAACGAAAATGACTCGGAGACGAAGGTAGGTAGGGCCGAATTATCAGTAACAGTGGTAGTTTTGACACTATTGTCGACGCAAAGTGCAGAAAAATGTCTGTTTAACTCATTAAGAGAAAAGGGAATGCCTTCGGTACCACACTAGCGGGTTTCCCTAGGCCAAACGACTTGAGAAATTTCCAGACATCGGCCATAGAAGATGAGGGTACGTTGTCATGAATGAACCTTCGCTTCGCTGTGCGCACCACCTGATTGCAGCGGTTAAGAGCCGTCTTGAAGATTCGCCAGTTCTTGTCGGTACGGTCACGCTTGAAAGTCCTGAAAGCACGATCCTTTCTTCGCATAGCCATGCGGACACCTCCTGTCATCCACGGCGCAGGAGGGAGCCTGACTCTAATAGAAGTAATAGTACGTAAGGGAGCATGGCTATCGAAGACTCCCAAGATGGCCGCGTTAAACAGCGATACCTTGGCTACAGTCAATATCTGCAGCATCGCGTGAAAGCGCGTCGGAATCAATTTTGGCAAAACTGCGCATACATACTGAGGCGGGCTTGCATTTTGGCGGTTTAATTTTGTACGTAACACAAAGCAAGTCGTGGTGAGAGAAACCGGGAGCCAAAAATTGACCGTGCTTTATAACATTACTGGAAGACGGGGTAATGATCACATCCAGCCAAGTATCAGTGGTAGTGGTGTGATGAGTAGGATCCGAGGGAAGGACTGAGAAACTGACGGACCTGATTAAGGACATCAATGGCCATTACATCTTGCTCACAATTTACACAAGTTTTATCGTCTTCAAGGTTTTCATATCCGGGGAGCAGGCCACTGTTTTCACATTAGCCTTCTTCATGGAACAAACCCTGAAACTATGTCCTTTCTTGCCACATTCAGAACAGTATTCGTATTGCAAAGTGCAATGGTCACGCATATGTCCTGTTCTCCCGCAACAGAAACAATTAACTTGCGATTGTTCATCCTTCTTTGGAAACTGAGGGCCATTCTTCCCTCGATCTGTGGCTACCTTAAAAACCTCGACAGGTCTAGCTGACAATATAAATGCCATCTCAGCGGTTTCTGCCACCACTGCCAGCTTAGATACCCCGGAGGCATCTGCAATTTTTAGTATTTCATATCTTATTGCCCCGTTGTAGACCCCATTCAACAACCACTCCTTTAAGCATTCGTTCAATTTTTTGAAGTCACAATCTATTGCCAACTTTCACAAAGCTAACAGATAATCTTTTATGGTCTCTCGTTCTTCGTGCTTCCGATCCATAAACTTAGCTCGGTAAATTGCCAGATTTGTTTTGGGATGATAATATTCTTCAAGTTTATTACATAGGCCCTGGTACGAACATTGTAGATGAGAAACCGGTGAGCATAACCCTGCTAAATTTTCATACACTTGGGCACTCAGTTGTTTAACAACAATGGCACTTTTTTCGGGTTGGTCTTGGACCGTCTAGAACACAATTTGACTACATTAGATTTTTGCCTAGAGCTTAAAGTGACTACTACATAATGGGTCGAACACTCAAATCTCCTAAAACACAAATTGACAAGTGCATATTTTGCCTACATAGCATAGTGACAAGAACCCAAACTGTCTGGACATTCAGGTATAAAATTGAATTCCTCTATTTTTTATGTTTACTTGTCTGTTCAAGTTTAGTCTGGAATGTAAGTCACTTTTTGACTATATGACTGTGGCGGTGTTATCCTTTTCCTTCCGCCACTACACTACTTATGAGTCTTATGACATATATATTACATGATGGAAGGTGATGTGATGAGACTGATGAGCTAATGAAGATAAGATCACTTCACAGATAAGTACATTAGCCCATAGTAGTAAAACACTTGTTAAACCTCTTTGTGTTCATTTTACCGTACTGGCCACTAATAGTGTACAGACAATATGATAATTTTGACGTTTTCTAAAAAGAGTAATGTTGTGTTTATGTCATGCTACTGAAAAAACTGCAAAATGAACGAACCTAAGTTATTGTTTTTAGCAAATAAAAAAATTGTCTGGTGCAACGGATACCGATATAACTTCTTTGTATCGGTAAACAAAGTGGGGAATTCGTTTTGGAGATGTTCGAGTGCAGTGCAAGCATAACTGTGAGTAAAAACGACGAAATTATAGTTCGTAAGAAACCGTCACTACATTCTTGCGAGCCCAATATTGAACAGATGAACAGAGAATATGTTCTTGAAAACGCTAAAACCTATGTTTGTGAAAACATGTACGGATTGAAAGAAAATTATGAGAAACCCGTGATGGATTTTATAATTCAAAACCCATCAGTTGATGTGCAATTCCTACCATATGAGTCAGTGCGAGAGAATCTACGTAGGACACGACTCGCGTTCTTGGATGTGGCGAAAACAGAATTTACGAAATCCTTCGAAGTTTCATTGCCAGATATGATTAAAAAAGATTTTCTTGTAAGTGAGTATGAATTGGACACAGAAAACAAAATTTTTATATTTTGCAATCGATCGTCTCAAAAGGTCCTCCGGTTAAATGCTCACCTCAAGAAAATGGTGTTTGGAGATGGAACTTTTCGAGTGGTGCCAAAACCGTTCTATCAGCTATTTACTTTGCACGTGGACTTAAACAGCTGTAAATATTCAACCAACGTCAAACCTGCCATTTATGCGTTATTGCCAAATAAGAGCACAAGTACATACACAGCATTATATTCAATCCTGCGTGATGTGCTGAAGGTTAATATAAAAATTTACAAATGTTACTATGAAATGGCCCAGATAACGGCATTTAAAACGGTTTACCCGAACGGAAAAGTTACGGGGTGTTATTTCCATTTTTGCAAGGCGATTTGCGATAATGCAGATAAAAAGGGGTTGACTTCAACACTTTCCGGTAAAGAAATAATCTCACTAGCATTGAACTAGCCTTTCTTACCATCCAACTTAATTAGACAGGCATGGGACAACGTTGTCAATAATGGGCCGAGATGCGATGAATTTAATTCATTTATTGTTTATTTTGAAAAACAATGGCTAAGAAATACTGCTTTGATTTCTTGTTGTAGAGAGATACATAGGACTACGAATACATTAGAAGCATTTCATCGCCGATTGGCGGTCCGCATGAACAAAAGTCCAACTCTAATTCAGTTTCTGTTCAAGCTAAAAAGAGAAGCTAGATATCAAAGCATTTTTATGGCAGGTGCCTTTATGAAACGAGAGAAAAAGCAAAAGAAAGACATTCTTTTTAACAGAAGATACGGCCGAGAATTGACAAAATTAATAAAAAAACAAATTGCACCAATCGATTTTTTAAGTCATAAAAAACATCAAGAGAGCATTGAATTAAAGTGTATACCGAATTTCTTTTAATATCGTGAAGATTCTCTTTAAGTTATTTAAGTTCTGGAGTGACTTTTCTTTTTATTTTCATTTCCTGTCCATATGAGTTAACATAATATATCTATAAGCTGTGACATATGTCTGTACTTTTATTTTTCTCCTCGCCTGTACATTCAAAAACAAAATACAACAGTAGGCGAAATGTGTTCTACGTTTTTTCGGTACTTGTCAATTTGTGTTTTAGGAGATTTGAGTGTTCGACCCATTAAGCTCTAGGCAAAAATCGAATGTAGTCAAATTGTGTTCTAGACGTTCCAAGACCAACCCCTTTTTTCGTGTCGGGGATGTCGTGTAATACGAGTAATACGTACCGGTTTAATTGCTCTTCGTACGTACGCCAATTGTAACCACTAAAGTTCTCCAAGCTAGATAGAGAAATGCCCTGTTGATTCACCGCCATTTTCACGTTTCTAACCTTAACGTACTCCCGCAGTAACAATCGCAATTCCTCTGTGTTTAGGTCAGTACTCGTTTCTATATTTAATTCTTGCACAAGTTGCATTAATTTTTCTTGAGATAAATCTTGGATCCAAGCCGTTCTCCCACTGGAAATCTTCGTTTTATATTCTTCCATTGCATATCATTGCATTGTAGCTGCATAGATGATAATATGTTTATATAATTTTCTCTGTTTTATCGACACCTGTCAGGCTGTCAGCATGGCGTAATTATTTGCGTTTCGTTAATGCGCGCGAAACTCCGCAGACGGGTGCTGCTTTACCGACAGATTCGGTTTCGCGACGATGAGGGAGGCGATGGCTGAGATATGCGTCATACTCGTGATCGGGTGCTGTTTGTGGAGTCCGGACTGTTCATGCTTGCAAGGGCATAGTACCCAACTTCTTAAATACTAGTGTTATTTTATTATTATCGTATTGACGAGAGACATCATTCCGATCTTGACACGTTTTATTGTTATTGACCATGTACATCACTGACAATATTACATTAATATTCCTTTTTTTTTTATTGTTTTGTTTTGACGCTTAGAGACCGTATACATCTCTACGAACATTGAATAATTATTGATTGTATTTGGACGCTCAGAGACCTTATACATCTCTGGAATACTGAATTAATATCATTAACTTTCTGTTAATGCACAGACCTTATTCTAATCGAATGTAATGGTCGTATTTTGTTTTGTTTTCATTTACTTTGTGACATTTAGTGTGTTGTTATATCAGTCGTTAATGTGCAAATTTTAAATTATTATTGTGTTAGATTATAATCTTTTATTGTAAGATTATTATTTTTATTGTAAACTACCGTTTGACATGTAAAAGTGCCCTTGTGGCCTATTTGCAGAATAAATAATTTGTATTTTTGTATTTGTATTCTGCTCTGGCGATAACCTCAAGAACGAAGTTTCAATACATACGTTATCCGCGTGGATTTCTAACTTTCTCGTCGCCAGTGTCATGTTTGGATGCGCTGCTGGTCCCGGGGCGGTTGGATATCCAGTAATTAATTAATACAAGGATATTTTATAGCATTATTTTTACTTTATAAATGCCACACACTAATAGTACACATGACACTTTCCCAAGACCAAGAGGGCATCATTAGGTCCCGTTTAGTCACCACAAATAATTATAGATAATATGTCGACATTGGCCTATAATTATCAACGCATATTCTGTCTTCGTCACTCATACACACTCATGTGCATGTACCTACGTCCTACTTGTGAGAACATCTCGCTTAATAAATCGACAAATATTATCGACAGTACACGTACGAGTACAATTAACCGTCATGTCATATATGATAAGGGTATTGCGGCTTTTCAACATGGATTTAAGAATGCGATCAATGTCGGCAAGCAGGACGGTGGGTAACGAAATTAAATATTTTAACTTCGACTTACAAGTGGCTCATTTGCATTTATATTTGGTTAAGATACAAAACTAAAAAATCGGCCAGGTGCGTGTTGGGCCACGTACAGTGTAGGGCTCCGTAGTTGCCTGTCTATCTTGGTTACATCGACACACGCGCCAACTAAATGGTTGCGTCGGCCGAATTTGTACGAAAGTTGGCCTTTTTAAGTACATTTTAAGTTGGTCGACTATTACTCGGTAACTGGTAAAAAGTTATGCCTACTTAGCCGTGATAGTTTTCCTTTTAAATTCATTATATGTACTACTGCCAAGATTTTTCTCACATTCCCAGTAAAGTTACAGTGCGGATACATACATATATTTGCAAGTAATGCTGGCATGGTCTGGCATGCAAGTTGTGCCCTTCCTCATCTACTGGCATGCCCGTAGCTGTCGCGTCTATTCACACGTGACAGTTCGGCAAGCCCCCGCGACCCCTCACTCAACAGGCATGCAAGTAAATCAAATGTTGTGCCAGCTACTTGCATGCCACGGCGTGCCAGTTGCATGCTAGAGTGCAAGCTACGGGCATGTGTATTCCCAGCATTAAAATAATTATTTTCTATTAAGAGTCCGCAGTAAGCTCGATTCTCCATACAAACGTAGTTACGCTCTCATTTTAAAACTACGTGTTGGATTGTAACGAAACTTTGCATGTTCAATGAAATGAGGTATATCTATGTCTGAAATTAGTTTACGTAGCTTCAGATACCATAATAAAAAAAATACAGCGAATTTAAGTTTTTCATACAAAACTAGTTTTTGCTGTATTTACTTTGTTTTATAAATTGGAACCATATAAACTAATTACAGACATAGATATACGTCATGTCATTGTATATGCAAAGTTTCGTCACAATCCAACACGTAGTTTTAAAATGAGAGCGTAACTATAGTTTAAATTATTTTATCTAAGCTCATGAATGGCCATTGTCCTGAGCTCATGAATAGCCTTTGTTTGCGGTCGACACTTGCAAATACAATGAAGATTTTATGTGGCGCTAACCTTTTTCTTGCAAAAAATGGCACGCGTCCGACCACAGTCGTATTGTTAGACTTGAATGCTATTGTTCTGAAGATAAGAGGTCAGTGGTCTTCTGCCGCAAACGAGGGCTATTCATGAGCTCAGCACAATGGCCATTCATGAGCTCAGTTTAAATAATTTAAACTATACCTTTGTATGGGAAGGTGAAATTCGGCCGAGCTTACTGCGGCCTCTTAAGTTCTACTACTACGACTAGGAAAAAAACAGATGTAATTGTGTGTGACTTACTAATTTTTGGTCTGACAGTCGTCCAGTTGATTGTAACGTTCCATTTCAAATATATCCAATATACGTCAAGAATTAAGAATAAGAATGTGCACAGCTTTTTTTCAATAAATGTACAAACTAAAGTGCAGCAGGGGCAGCATAGTTCTTCAGACAGATCTTCTTCCTCTGTAGGTTCACTGCAGAATACAAATTTAAAATGCAAAATAAACGTATTTTTACCCGACTCTTAACACTTTTACTGCCAAGAATCTCTGCCTATAGCAAATTCGTGGTTTTCTCGCTAAGAACCGGAAAGCGCCTACCGCGTAGGCGCCCGCTACGCGGGTCCCTGGCAGTGAATATGATATTGGAGCTGGGTTGTCTCGAAATTTATATGCAAGAATATTCATTTGCCCGAATCACGTTCATTTACTAGAATAGTTCATTTACATACTCTTGTTTTCCCGAACATCAGATACCAGAATGATACGAATGCCATACATATTGTTATCCATAATGTTAAGTGAAAGAATATTATTATTTTATTATTTATTTAGCGCATGCCGCGCAAGAGTCAGTGTGGTACTGCCGAACCGGTTGGTTCCGGTCTTCGGGTTGCCACACCGAGCAAGGCGCTATATGTATCGCGCCTGCATTACTCCGCCACGGCTGATGATATGGCGGAGTACGTTCGTCAGAAGGGTGTAGTGTTTCGACGGTTCCGGGGCAATCTGCCGAATCCTACACCGGAGACGACGATGCAACGGGGCCACGCCGTTTCGTCGCCTAAATAGTATTATTTGTTGTTTTGGTTTCGTGACGCATTGGTTATTACTGTAATGTCACGTAAATGTATTTGTCAATAAATAATAAATAAATAATAATAATTATTATTATTTGGTAGAATATTTAAACGCCATACTAAATACTGTTTCTTTCGGAATCCATCCTGGGAATGTATCTGCTTATTACATTTATATAGGCGCTCGAAAATTGTTCAGTATTGTGGGTCATTATAATACGTTGGTGGGTATTCAAGATTTTCCGCTCTTTTATTAAAAAAATAACCTCGAAGACTACGGCGGGAGCGAAGCGTAGTGGAGCTTCTAACCTATCCGCTATCCAAGTCGGTTCCGCCCTAAACTGTTGGCTCAACAAAATTTAGGTGGCATTTATATGGAAGGCAAATGATGTTATGGCATATGATAATTATGGATTCAGATTCAGAGCTTTATTGGTAAAATTACATATTTTACAGGTCAATATCGTATCAATTACTATAAATCATAAAAAAAAAATTGTCTAAGATGTTTTGTTGATGGTGCCTTGTTGTTTTATGAGTGGGTCAATGATATATTGGTCATAAACTCATCTACGCCGTAGGAAGCCGTTTTTATGAGGAGCTGTTTGAGTTTGTTTTTAAATGTTGCATCAGTTACGTCGTTTTTAACGTCAGGCGGTAGGACGTTGTAGATTTTGGGGCCTAGCACGATGAGTGATTTCCAAGCCCTGGCCAACATTCGTTGCGGGAAGAGCAACAGGTGCTGCCGGGCGCGTGGCCCTGCGCGCGAGTCCAATACGAGCCCATATTGCGTCTCACAAATGTGCAAGCATTCAGAACGTACACACTTGGTAAAGTTAGTATTTTAAGTTCACGAAAGAGATTCTGCGCAGGGTGATCGTAGGGCTTTTTGGCAATAATACGAACTGCCCGCTTTTGGATTCTAAAGATTTTGTATGGATCTGCAGCGGTTGCCCACAGGTCGATACCGTAAATAAAGATGGAGTAGAAATATTCTTAGGAAGTAAGCTATAATAATACCTATGCAACAAGAAGAACCTGCCTGGGGCGGCACATTGTGCACCCAGAAGAGATGCAACATATCACCGCCCAAAGAATCTGGAATTTCCTATAGGCAACGGGCCCTAACGGTGAAATCTAAAAAAAGGGCTGCCACAATAGATCATTTGCTGGTCGAAGCGGCACATAAAGGCCCTCAAATCAACACAAATACTACTAGCTGCCCCTTGTCCGTGTATTTCAGAGAACCCAGGCAAACCAGCGGGACGGAATAGTATACAGGGTGACATTTCAATCGGTGTCCAAATTATTTGTAGGCATTTGGTAAACACTAATAGACTCCATTAAAAAAAAAAACTGTTAAGTATTTTTTTTAATTATAAACTCTCTTTCCCATAAGAATTATCCGTACAGTGTGGTTCCTGGGCATTTAGTACCGCCCGGAGCGGGGCGGGTCGAGGGAGGGGAGGCGTGCCGTGCGCAAACCTGAGGTGCCCGCGCGCTAAGGTTTTTTTTGGGATAACTTTAAGCAGCAATTACTAAAAATGTCTGTACTGCATGATATGAAACAAAAAAAAACGCATTTTATGATTTTGCTGAAGAATCTTATACTTGAATTTGGACGCTGATTAAAATGTCACCCTGTATAGCCTATAACCACCCAGAAAAAGTTTATCTTCTATCTATATCTTATATCTAAAGCTGTAGAGTATCGAAATATATTGTCAAAAAAAATAATTGGGGCTCTTAGAATCGATAACAGAACACACTTCTACAGTTCAACAATTATTGTCTGTTCTATTTAGGTATCACTAACTTCGACGACAACATAATTTAAATATAAAATTTGTAGACAACGGCATTCCGCGGAGAATTGAGTTGGTACCATTTTTTTGTGTAGATACTCCCGTGAATTTCAGAAATATTATTGGGAATAAGAAGCGGTCTATAAAGAGATATTTTGGGCTTTACATTCCTATGAAAACCTTAGCCTTCGCTTCGCTTCTTCTTCGCTTGCCTCTCCGTTTACCTTCGAGAATTCAGCGCTCATGTTTCGCTTGCAAGACACCTGAAGCTAATGAGTGTCGAAAGGGGCTCACCCTCGGCCCTTCGACTCTCAGGCTCGCATTGATAACTCTCTCAGACCAGTTGCTTAGGCCTTTCATTGCACAGAAAAGTTCGGCTTTCGGCCTTGCTTGCCTCGCCGCTCACCTTAGGGACTTTGGTCTCAGATTTCGCTCGCAAGACACCTGGGGATAGTACGGGTCCGTAGGGGCTCGCCCTCTGGTTTTGCTTGCAAATCAACCGGAGATAATGATTTTTCATGGGGGCTCCCATTGGGAGCGCTCTCTAAAGGCTTGATTTGGACCTTACATTGCTACGGAAACCTCGACCTCCGGCGTCGCTTGCCTCGCCGCTCACCTTCGGGACTTTGGTCTCTGATATTTCGCTTGCAAGACACCTGGCGAACTATCGCCCTATCTATCGAGGCCTGACCCTGACGAACACTTTTAAAGAAGAAATTAGAGAAGGGTGAAACGCAAAAAAAGTGCTTCCGACAATTTCAATATTTGATCGAAACAGCATTTTATTTCATTCTTGGCCGCTGCAACTATGCGTGAATATTTAGATAGCGCTATTGTAGAACGAGTTAACCAGAACACTTTAATATGACGTTGATTTAAGCCTTTTGGCATACAACTTGAAGTTATCAGACCATTTTGCTGTTACACTATTCAAAAATGACTTTCTTATAGAATGGACTTTCTTAATTGGCAGCCTATAATTATATCCCGCGGCTTGCCTTCGTTTTCTCGCAATACGCCGCCGAACCCGCGTGGGCTAATAGTTTGTTATAAAATCACAACAAATATTTACCTGCGACTCCGTGGTTCTGACATATTTATAGTTAAGATTTTAAGAGGTCATTTATATTATGAGTATATTGAAGTAGAAATTTTATGATTTAGCGGTGAAATATCAGAGCACGCTAAACAGGTAGGAAACAGAAAAGACGCCAAACATTCATATACATGTAACTAGATTGAACGCACAGAAATTTTGATTTATTTACTGTTAATTTAGGTGACATATATTCAAAGAGAAGATAATAAGTATAAGCATTTTATTTAAACCTATTTGACAGCGCCACTGCGCCATCTTTTAACTGCCGCCGAAACTAACCATGCATGTGTGCGTGTGTAACCAGTGCCTACACACGCATACTTAGGCATAATTTATTAGGTCTTCTTCGGGGGTTACGTAAGAGAACTCTTCGAGATCAAAAAAATCAAAATAAGAGAAAAAAACAAAAAATCTTCATTCAGGTAAATTATGAAATAATATTTTCACAGGAACGGAATTTCGTACGAAGACAGATGAGAGATGTTTTAGTTGGTGACTCGAGCCACTAGCTTGAGTTTTATTCTGAATTTAAATATAACGTTATAATATGTCGTTTTGTTATTCCGAGATGATGACAACCGATACCGAGTATGAGACGCCAGATGAAACACGAGGCGTCACACGGAAGAGGAGGAGACATCAGAAGTCATCTTCACCTCGGAGGCACCATAAGAGGGCGCGGCGCGTAAAGCTGTTCCAACGACGACTTAGACTGCTGAAGACGTCGAGCCACCATGACTGGTGGATCCAGTCAGGATGACACAAGAGTTGTCAGGGGAGGGTTTCACCGTCTTCACAGCCCAGTGGTTTTCCAGCACAAGGAATAACTTTTCTCAACTAACATGCATTTGACTATAAAACTTTAACTGGCTACAAATAAGTACATCTTCAAAGTAATATAGGAGAATATTTTTGATTGTTTATCGATAGTGTTTGGTTTGCTTACATTTTTAACGCTTTTGGTAAATGATTATAATTTCTAATGGTCATGTGAAGAGGGTTACGCGAGATTATTTTTTAATTTGGAGAACTGTAACTTTAGCTTATTAAGATTGCGGTTATTTCTTCTATTATTTATAAACGTGGAATACAGGTCAGGATGTTTCCTGACAAACTAGCAAGTCTCAAAATATAGGTAAATGGAGGCAAGGGTGATTATACGGTATTTGATAAAATATGGTGTGCATATGAGTCCATTGGGTTAATATCTGCAAGTATCCTTAAACATTTCTATTGAAGGATAAATATATAAGCTGTATCGTTACTATGCCCCATAGAACAAGACCGTATGTATGTATCATCATCATTACTTAAGAGTCTTGCTGTTGTCGGTGGAGTAACCGCCCCTTTTATCTGTCCATTGCCAGCCTCTTGGCTTCCTCATATGACTCAACATCAGCTATATATTATCTTTTGTTTGGCTAAAATATATTAGCTGTTATGTGTGTGTGTGTTGATGTTAGTTGTGTGTTTAAGTATGTGTATGTGTGTGTGTTGTTAAAGTAAGTATACATATTCAGTAGTATAGTTGCTACTGAGTGTTCCCGCATCAAACTCTAAATTTTACAACAATTATTTTACTTTCCGACGGTGAATTGTCATTGTCGAGTGATAATTGTGGCGCACAATAGTAAATTTGTCATTTAGCTGTCAAACTTACTATTTACCGCCACCGCAGGCCGCGCCAGTGTTATTTCGGGTGTTAAGTCTTCTATGTGTAAATACTTTTTGAACACTACTGGCTGCCTCCATTACTAGCTCTGTTTGCGTCACAGATTACAGAGAAAAGCAGATAGGCCCTAATAAATTGAACGTTTTCTATACATCCGATCTCTTCTCACTTACGTACTGAAGGCCGAGTAAGAAAGGGATATAACCATGTTATCTGACAGGTCTTCATACGTCATTGTCTCCGCTTTCTCGCTCGCACGAAGTAATTCGCTCTCTCGCTCGCTCGAGATTTAGTGCACAGAAATATATTTTCTTACAAGTTATCGATATCGATATTTACTGTTAATAAATTCGTAATATGCGATACTCGTAAGTTAATTGTATCTCTATCCATACTATGCCAAAATGAATATGGTACTTACCAAATAGAAAACAAAAACCATTACACGACTACGAATATATTCATATTAGCAAATAACTACATTGGTAGTCAGACGAGTTACTTTTTAAGTCTCACTATATTTTTAACCGACTTCTGAAACGAATCAATTCCACTGGCTCTTTATTTTTTTTTGTATGTTCCTCGATTACTCTTAGACGCCTGGACCGATAAGAATGGTTTTTTGTTAAAAAAGGTGGTCCTAGGCAGGTCAGGATCTGAAGATGGGATCCTGGAGAAAACCAAGGCAATCATCAAATCTTATTTTGAAACGATTTGGGTACTTTGAAATCGTGCATTTGCTTTCAGAAAGCAGTTCATGCGGTTATATAGAATGTGGCTTCGTGAAGAATTGATTTGAAGGCGATTAAAACTTTGTTTTAAAGTAAGCTAACACAAAATAACAACGCAATTATATTCCTGAAAACATCTCATTTTAATAAGAAAGTTACATCTTTTGCTTTAAATAATAAATATCCAATTATATAAAACTTTTTGCAATCAGTAAACTTGCGTCACCTGAAGAGGCAATGCAGGTAGTCTTTCATTACTGCTCAGCATCATTTTGTTGTAGTTGCCTTCTATCTATCCCTCTATCCCTGCATTAAACACAGTAACGACAACATTATTATACAATCTCTATCAGTTGAACAAACCGACACAGAGTTACTTTCACATGTATAATACATATTAGTAGTTATGGATATATAAAGAAAATCAATGTACTAATACAAATTCTTTGCATATACAAAACTCTTGTTTGGAGATCACGGAGCGGGTGAACCTCGGTTCGTGTACTGCGGTGTGGAAGGCAAGAAACCACCACACTATGCTTCATCAAAAAAGGAGTAATGGATTACTCCACCGACAAGAGCCAATCTTTTAAATAAATGATTATGATGATACAAAACTTAAATAAACGAACTCATCTGGAGGGACCTCAGAAATATCAAGTAGCAAAATAAATAAAACTCACTATTCCAACATACCTCAAGCGGCCTTTGAAAAACTGTAGGTATCGCATCTGATTAAAATATTTTGACTAAACGCCTACATAAATAATGCATGTCGACGAAATATCGATATATACATGGTAACAACACTACCCATGTTTACGACACTTGTATTTTTACTAAATATCCCAAAAATATCAAGTTTGATCCATGTAAAAAGTACTTATTCGATAGTAACAAGCATCTGCTGTAATCCCAGACCATTATATTGCGTAATGTACATGAAATATTTGAAAAATAACAAAATTATTCTTACCGATGATACCCGATTCTTTTGTGACAATGTGCTAACTACCCTCCCATTTCCCAAATCCTAACTCGCCGCTATCGACGCTCGGCGCGGGCACTGTGCGCCCGGGCTTGACACACGTCGCGCGTGTCCGCTTTCGAAAATACCTGAAAGGACTCAAAAGGGTGAAATCTAGTCACCCTCCGTGTCTCGAGTGGCTACCGAAATTCTAAGCCCTGCAAACGCGTGTGAAAAGAGTGAAAAGTGCACTGGTGTTTGGACTACCATAATATTTGAGGCGTGAGTACTTCCCTTAACTCCCTGAACACCCCCTACACATTGTCACACTTTCTCCGGTCTTCTTTAACAATCTAGCGTAACTCCGGCAGTACGGAACTATACAAGCCATTGTGCCACTTCATACGAATTTAATCATTGACTTATCACAGAAATATATAGTTTTACATCACAATATTCTTGAAAAAACCAACTTTCCTCAAGATTCACGAGAGATTTGACGTTGATTTGACTTTGACAGATTGTTTTCATTGTTTACTATTTTAACACCGTGCATAACAGTTTTTGTAGACAAGTCGTTAATAGACTCAAAATAGCATACTATTCGTCTCATTCTAACTCACGTCAGCTGACCATAAGCAGTGACAGAGACAACTATATGAAACATCGTCTTGCTTTATACTGCGCGTCTGTATTAGTCTGTGGTTTGCGTCGGATTAGACTTTCGCGTGTTTTAACAGATGGCGTCTCTGTTGCACCGTGTTTGTTGAAGTGATTTTTCATTACAATAAAAAAAATTACAAATAAAAAAGTATTTGAAAATTACGAAGAACAAATTTAGAGATTAATTCATTAAAAGAAAAATGTGTTATTATAATTAATAATAGCTGGTATCCGGGTAACAAAAAAAAATGTATGGATGACGTACCTATGTTCATAATTATGTTGATAAGGCCTGCCACATACTGGCGCGGCCTGCGGTGGCGGACAATAGAAAATTTTACAGCTGCGGACAAGTTTACTATAGCCCGCCGCGGGCAGGCCGCGCCAGTCTGTGAGAGACTTAATGAAAAATCCGCAGAACGTGAGGATGATCTGATTTGGCCACCGTTAATAGCCAAAAACAATTTGGAGCAACTTCCATTCTCAACTTGTAAGCAAAGAGAATATAACCACTACGTTCTAAGAGACGGAACTTCGAACTTAGTTTTGGACATGGACCTATACTCAATTACTCAGGACGGGCTATCGGTGTTGCCACGGAGAGGGACGGAAAGGCTCTTATGCAGCTAAATTAAGAAGTGGTCTTAAAATGGCTGATGACTTGCCGTAAACAACCTACTTAATTTTGACGGGTTTGTGTGCCACAACTTTATACTAAATCAGTTGTGGAAAATAAAAAAAAGTGGTACTATGACAAGGACAACGAATGATATTTCCGTTTCTGTTACACTTATCGAGATTTGTATGCTACCCTTAGAGCATACATAACTGGAGTACCCTTTCAGAAACTTACCTCTTTGTTGAAAACCTTGCACAATGTGCAAAAAATAATACAAAGACAGTTTCACAATCGATTAATGGTCATTCACACAATCGCCTCGCAACACATCATAAAAATGCACGCATGTGCTGTAAGCACGTGTAATAAACGTTCAACCACTTCAAGCTTAGAAAATATGGTATAACATTCTATTTGTAAGTAATTTTAGTATTTTTGTATTGCTTTAAAATTATTATTATTAAATTATTTTTCATGGCACGTCAAATTGAACGATAATGAACGATACAATTCTTTCTTGGTTACGTCATGACACTCCCCACGAGACTCAGTTTTCATGCTTTGTAAAAATTAACCTAATTGCAATTGAGTTTATAATAATACTTGCAAGGGTTATCTAAAATGACACATTAGTGTCACGAGACTCGTAAGTAGACATGCGGGTAGTGTCGATAATCAATAATTATCGATAATAAGTATGATATGAAATTGCCGAGTGAACACAATTTATTTGAAATGTATACTTGACAGTTTTCCGAGACTTAGAATTTAAACAAAAAATGGACCGCCTCAAGCACCAGGCACGCAAATTGGGTGCCTGCGCGTACAAGTTCCATATGTTCGAGATATTTTGATGTATCTGAGTACCGAATTCAGCCAAGTAAAAGGCGAAAATTAATCGATTTTGCCGTACCTACTTTATTATTATGTGAAATTTATTATGATGGAGCGGACAGTAGTATACGTTTGTGTAAATATCGATAGAATTATAGAAATTAGTTATCGAATCAAACCTCGCCCTATAAGTAGGTTTAGCCGATCACATTGGCATTTACGTATTTTTAACCCGTGTTTCCATTATGTCTTTCCATGTGTGATATGTTTGTGTGCATCAAAATGAGAATGTGGTTTCCTTTTTTATAATGTGCGCTGATACATAAGATACGACAAAACCTAAGGAAAACAAGGCTTTAATCAGCATAAAACAGCTTTAAGGGCCGGTAGGGGGCAATCGAGGGTTGGGAATGTAAGAGAATTATATAGTAAACGATGTTCCACAACCTTGAAAAATATTACACAGCTAGCCAATGAATGTTACTTCCTCTTGAATCATTCGAATTTAAGATAATTCTTATAGGTAAGTGTAAAAAAAAATCAGAAAAACACTGAAAACGTGTACAACGCACTCCCGTATTGTAACAACTGAGTCGTAAGTATCAAGAATTATTAAATGAATTGTATCAAATGATAAAGTTAAAACTATAGTTAAATCCTTGCAATCTTCATTTCTTAACAAATATGTACTTATTTCGTGTAAAAGTATCACAAAGATGCCCAATTTTTACGCTCTAATTCTTCATACGAATTAGTATGGAGCGGCCGGCTCACTACAAGTGCGACCGCTCGCGGCGGCCGCGTTCAGTCGGCCGCGAGCCTCCGGAGCGAGACCACGTCGCTTGGCGCCGCATTGACAGATTGCGATCGAACCGTGTACTACACAAAATGCGTAGTACACGGTTCGCAGTGGTTCAAACGAAAATTATTCTTATGTTCATTGATTAACATATTTAAATCACGTAGAACTTAACAACATGCTTCCTCGGTTTGATCATAAAAAAGGATTGGGTAGTAATTAGCACCTATAGAGTATAATTAGATGTAATTGACATATAATTATACTCTATAGGTTGCATCTCTCAACAGATTCTCGTGAAATTTTGTGAGCGAGTCCGATATTTAACTAAAGTGCAAAAATGATTTCGTATGTCCGGCTGTCCGGCTGTCACCTCTATAGGTCGCATCGTGAAATTTTGTTAGTGAGTTCGATATTTAACTATAGGGCCAAAATGGTTTACTGCCTTTTCGACGAAATATGTTTCTTTAAATTTCACTTCGCAACCAAATTTTCGCAGAATTATCATTTGGTAAATCAATCGTTGGCATAACTTTACTTCGCACTATGCTTATTTGGCAACATTTTTATAATACAACAAACTTTTATGTGGCAAATAATTATGAAGTAAATGATTTGCTTAGGAAAAAAACCAACCGTCAAAATGTCATTTGGGAAAATATAAAGTTTGCTTTGGAATTATGATAATTATTATTATTAGTAACGTATAGTTAGCATAATATTTTTTGTTGAATTCTGAGGCAGGTCAGTGTAGGTACAACGACGAGCGAAGCGAGGAGGAGTGTTAGGAAGAACCGCGAACCTACAGGGTGTGAGCCGAGCGAGCGTATCGAGCGTGCAGCGGCAGCGGCCGGCGATGTTCCGGAAACGAACAATTTTTTCCTCATACTTACATTATAATCATATAATCTGACAGCTGTCACATGGAGGTGGAGTGGGAAACACGTTGACAAGCAACTCACATTGGAATGAGACGCGAGCTGTAGTGCGGTTGTGCTTCCAACCTTCCGCCGACTTCATCACGTTCCGTGTTACAGAATTAGTAATCTGTTTTCATCCGAGTGGTTTATGATTATTTCACGCTATTTATAATTCTAATCAATCTGATTAAACCTAAGGAGTGTAGATCGACTTCTATTTCGTGAAATATCATGGTTAACGAGAGTGGGGGAAATAATGAATCTCCTCACGTTCCGTGTTACAGAATTAGTAATCTGTTTTCATCCGAGTGGTTTATGATTATTTCGCGCTATTTGTAATTCTTATCAATCTGATTAAACCTAAAGAGTGTAGATCAACTTCTATTTCGTGAAATATCATGGTTAACGAGAGTGGGGAAAATAATGAATCTCCTCACGTTCCGTGTTACAGAATTAATAATCTGTTTTCATCCGAGTGGTTTATGATTATTTCGTGCTATTTGTAATTCTAATCACACTGATTAAATCTAAAGAGTGTAGATCGACTTAATAGTGTTGTAATTAGAGTACTTAATTTCGTGAAATATCATGGTTAACGAGAGTGGGGAAAATATGAATCTCCACCAGTTCCGCCCGACCCTCCTACATACATATGGCAAAAATCGTCCTCGCCTAATATTCAGAGCAATGACGCGTAATTCAATGTCGGAGAGGCAACCGTCCCTCCCAAGCAAAAATTGTCCATGGCAATTGATTGCAAAACCTTTTATTGCGCGTATTCTTGGTGTATTCCCATTTTGTCGAATTTCGCATTTGTATTCAAGCGGTTGCCTGCCAATTTTTTTTTTTTTTTCTTCGCTCGTTTACTCGGCTCCGGTCACACTAGGAGGGATGGCATAAAAATTCCACTATATACACAGCGTACACACTTTCAGGCTACCGCGTTTCAATCGGTTGCCACGCAACATTTTTATTTTACAACCCTTCTCCTATTTCCGAACCAGTCACAGTTGGCTCAATTCGGGTTGCAAGAGGGTGGTTCCACAACACTTCGGGAGCTCAAATACCGCTAGCCATCTGGTTGCCTCTCCAACATTGAATTACGCGTCATTGCTTTAACTATAAGCCGTTCGGTCGAACAAAACAACTGTCCACATAGATAGGCTGCGCGCTCGGTTCGGGCGAACGTTGGTAGGTATTAAGATGAAATACCTATATTTGACATAACAATTTTTATATTTGGTAACAAAATCCAAAGTTACAATTTTGTTGGCGAGTCAAAGTCCGACGCCCCACTGTGTATACGTGCATGTGTGCGTGTGCGGTGCGCGAGCCTCTATCGTTGTGTGAGTAGCGCTAAAAACCTAAACTTCGCGCGGCGCTGCTCCGAAACGCCCCCTTAATGCGCGTGTGTAAATAAACAGATCGTGACGTGATATGAACTATTTGCTAGCGATGCAACCTCTTTTCTTGCCAACCTCTATCTTGACGCCTGTCTGCCACGACACTGTCATTCGAGATTAGTCCGTGTTTATAATGTCAAGATTGTCAAGTAATGTACAATTTTGTTTGCTCATTATTTCAGATCGTTTTTGCATTAGTGAGTACTAGTCCAGTCAATGAACTGACAACTTGTATGGAAAATTTAAATGAAAGATTTAAAATGAAATAAAAAAAACGCTATTATAGCGGCAGGAAACATAACGAAGGCCATAGGTACGGTCAATAGGGATGTAGTACTAAAATTTTATCGATATCGATAAATTACGGCCAGGAACATCGTGGGTCCACTGCACAAAGAAAAATATTTCACATGAACATGTGATTCAAACCCCAGTTATTAACATTTGGGGTTTGAATCTGATGTTCTCCACCTAACTTGACTGGTTAGGTATAGCGCCCTTCACTGATTAAAACAGCACGTTAACTAAGAAGGGTACCTGAAGTGTACATCTGTTTGCTACACTGTGCCTAAAAAGAATGTTAATAAATGACCTTCTCTGCCGCCGCTGCTCGTGCTCCTAGCATTGGCAGGGCATTGTAACATTCCCAATTGGTCGTGTTTGTTTACCGTACTTTGCGGCCGAGAGTTTATTAGGTTAAGTAGTTCGACTCTAAAACGGAATATGAACGAACGATCACCAGTAGAAAAACCTTTAAAATATGGAAAGGCTCCTTACCGCCAACGTGATCACATCTATTATTTGGTTTTCATTTAGGCGGCATTTACCCCATCACCACACCAACCATTCCCTTTCACCTCATCATACAACCGAGACGTTATCATCCCCTTTTTAGTTGTACTGATCCGCCGACCTGGGACTACATAGTTTGTCTAACACAACCTTACTGAGTGCCTCAGCAACGCACCGTGTAGCAGCACACGCTAGGCAGAGTATAGAAGACAGCAAATAAACTTCAAACAAAGGTATATCGCACAGCTGCACACATGCGCGCGTGTTCGGTACGCACGCACACATAGCCTTCGGGAATGATGGAGAATGCTTCAGTCGGGACCGCGCCGTTGCCGCGTTCGCTCGCTCTCACTCACTACCATGTCGTCGTCAACGTCCTTTCGGAAACGTGTGTACTGTTGTGTATCTGGGTGCCTTAATAACACTGGGACAAATCCGGAGCTATCTTTTTTCCAAAAACCAGGGAATCCCGAGAAGTAAATAAAAAAAAAAAAAAAAAACATAAGTGTATTCATTTAAATCACAATGAAATGTAAAAACAATTGTTAAGTTTGATTTTAATACCGAATGCCGCCGCGCGGCACGTGCCGCAAGTCAAAGGAGTCAAGCGACAGCGAGCCGCCCGTTGCCAGTGCCACGGATTCATTGGTCAACTCGGCCCGCATCTGATTCAGCCCGCGGGCCGAAATGTCCACTATGAAATTTATTTACATGTTTGCATGGTCAACTTGGCCCGCGGGCCAAAACAACCCCTTAAAAAATCTAAACTCGGCCCGGACTACATTCCGAAGTGCCCACTATGAAATTGATTTGTATTTTTTTTATACTCAACTTAGCCCAAGCAAATGAAACAATCTAGTTGACGTTGTTTACTTCAATTCAGTCATGGCTAGAAATAGATTGTATACCTTGCTATCCTACTTCTTGTTTATGATTAATGATGACATAGAACTGTCACATTATCACTGCAAATCATTTTAATATCGGTAAAAGAAAAGTATTAGAAATTATATAATTAAATATTATTAAGTAATAACAAGGCTGTGCTTGTTAAAAATGAATGAAAATAGAATTTTAACATTACCTACAGATTTTGAATTAGTAACATCGCAACGAGGCGGCCGCATTCTCCAAAGGTCAGGGTATCGTTATCGCTTTAAAAGAAATAATAACCGAGATGGGTCAATATTGTGGAGATGTGTAAAGAATGATTCTTGCTATGCTACTGTGAAAACTAACACTGAAATTGCTGTTGTCATTCATGAAACTGAACATAATCATACTTCTGACATTGCTTGTAATAATCTTAAGAAATGTTTCGACAGTATGGAAAAAAAAATAACCGAGGACTTAAGCACTCCAGTTTCACACATATCTAACGACTGTATAAATAATTTAGAAGATACAGGTTTGCCAATAGTGACCGCAATGCCAAAATTTGAAAATATCAAGAAAAAGTTATACAGGAAACGCAATAAGTCGTTAGGCTTAAAACGTATTACATTTGCATCTTCGAATGATATAATAGTTCCCAAGAAATTTCAACATATGTTATTTGCTGATTACGATGTGAAAGGCAATCGAATATTAATATTTGCTATCGACGAATTATCGAGTCTACTATCACAATTTAACACATTTTACATTGATGGGACTTTTAAAAGTTGCCAGAAGAATTTTTACCAACTTTTTACGATGCATGCCGATTGTGGGAGTGACAGAGAACATGTCAGAGTTCTGCCGATCTTATACGCGTTGCTCCCTAACAAAAAACAAACAACCTATGAAATTCTGTTTCGCATAATAAAAAGAAGAGTACCAGCTTGGAACCCCACTAACATTAAAATGGACTTTGAAAAGGCTATGATGTTAGCTGTAATAAATGTGTGTCCAGATGTGGAAATATTCGGTTGTTTCTATCATTTCACAAAATGTTTGTGGAAAAAAGCGAATTAGCATTGGGTAAAGACCATGTAAAGCGTTTGTGTGCAATGGCACATTTACCATTTCAAGTGTTACCAGATTCTTGGCAGTACGCCTTACAGGAATCTCCAGTGACTTCATTACGAAGAAATGTAAAGGACTTTAATACATATTTTTTTAGAATAGAATAGAATAGAATAGAATTCATTTATTGCATAAATTATAGGTGTTAATAGTAAGGTTACATGTATTTTAGTAGAATCACTATAATTTGCCTGTCAGGCGTACAATATCAGTTTACTCAAATCTAAATTATCTACTAAACAATAATTATTAGCATTAGCATTAACTTTTAACACATTTATACATAATTTTAGCCTAGTTTTACCTAATAAGAAAAATAAGGCAAGTTCTATAATATCTTACTAACTTGTGGAGAAATCCATATCGAAAAAATCGTATATGTTGTAAGGCATCTTCTTGTTCAATATTGTAACTAGAGATTTTTTAAACACCTTTGCATCCTTATTTTTAATTGATTCAGGTAATTTATTAAATAACTTAGCAGCCATTACATATAAGCTTTTATTATAATAGGCAGTTTTTATAGGGATTTTTGGGAGTATCTCATATTTATTTTGATGGTTTCGGGGCAGGTTTTTTTCTATTTTCTTAAAGAGATTTAAATTTTCTTTAGCAAATATGCATGCTTCCAATATAAACATAGAGGGGAGGGTTAAGATACCTAGTTTACTGAATAAAGGTTTGCAACTATCAGTACGTTTTGCTCTTGCAATAGACCGAACACATTTCTTTTGTAGAATAAATACATCATTTTTATTACAAGAATTACCCCAGTGCAGTAAACCATATCTTAGGATAGAGGATACTTGGCCATGATACGCAGTGCAGTATTTTGGGAAGATATAATTGAGATTTTCCTAAGAGCATAAACATATTTACTAAGGTTTTTACAAATATTATTTATATGTGCTTTCCAGCTTCCATGACAGTCTAACGTCAGCCCAAGAAATTTAATTTCTCTCACTTCTTGTAATGGTAGATCCTCATATTTTAGTACAATCTCTTTTGGTATTGACTGTGTAGAACTGCATAAATTTTGTTTTACTTAAGTTAACGATGAGTTGATTCGTAGTGAACCATTTCATAACATTGTTTAATGCCAAATTTAGTCTATCTTGATAGGTACTGCTGTCATTTCCTGTAACTAAGATAGTTGTATCATCAGCAAATAGAACAGTACGATTGTTAGTTATTTTGGGCAAGTCATTAATAAATAATAAGAACAACAAAGGACCTAATATACTTCCTTGCGGTACTCCTCGTTCTACTGTTCTATTTATCGAATTCGAGACAAGTTCTGTTTTGCTTTTTTTATCAATGCGAGTTATGACAGTGTACTGCTTCCTATTTTCTAGATAAGATTTTATGAGGTCAAAAGCAGTCCCTCGTACTCCATATTTATATATTTGTTTTAGTAACAACTTATGGCAGACAAAATCAAATGCTTTCGTCATGTCCATGAAAATAGCTGTGACCGGTTGACGAGTATTTAAGCATTGTGAGATTGTGTTCATTAATTCGACGATAGCTAAAGTAGTGGATCTATTTTTCCTAAAGCCGAACTGTTCTTTAGCTAATGTCTTATATTTCTCGAAGAATTTACTTAGCCTATTGTAAATAGATCTTTCGAATATTTTCGAAAAGATTGAAGTTAAAGCTATCGTCCGATAATTCTCACACTGTTCTTTGTCGCCTTTTTTGTGTACTGGTTCAACAACTGTTACCTTTAGGTTTTCTGGATACACACCAGTAAGTATACTTAAATAAACTAGGTACGAGAGTGGTTCTACAATCGCATTTGAACAGGTTTTTATCACTTTCGTACGTATCTCATCGTGTCCAACGCTCTGTGTGTTTTTGAAGTCCTTTATAATAGTTGATATTTCTTTCGGGGTAGTTGGCTGCATAAAAATTGAATTTTCTACAGTATCTATATTGTTTTCAGGTATGACCCCTGTATCCTGTTCAAAATACGTGTTTGCTAGTTCAACAAAGGTGTTACTAAAAGCATTCGCGATATGTACTGGACTGTGTAATATTTTACCTTTGTAACTTATCTGTTTTATCTCTGATCTATTGTTTTTGTATTTACTCTGGTTTATAATACGCCATAGGCTTTACTTTTGTTATTAGACTTATTGATAAGGTTAAAACTTTCAAGTCTCTGAGAGTATGTTACTACTTTTTTCAGCAATTTATTGTAATTATAGTAGTGGTTTCTGTACAGGTTTCTATTTTTCAGGTATTGCAAGTATATTATTCTTTTTTGTCTACAAGATTTCCTAATGCCATTTGTTAACCACACTAGTTTTTGTTTTGCGTTACATTTTACTAGTTTAAATGGGAAGCATAAGTCATAGAACAGTTTAAAAGTATCATGAAAATTATTGTATGCAGTATTGCAATCATCAATCTCGTAAACATCAGAAAACGTGAGACTTTCTAAACAATTCTGGAATTTAATTAAGTTTTCTTTACAATAATCTCGTCTTTTAATAAACCATGTGTCGAGATTATCTTTATTTTTAACAGGGACGTTTAGAATTTGCGCCGAATGATCTGATAGGTTCAGGTGTAGAACTTTACTTTGACACCCTCGAATATTGTGGATTATATTATCTACACAAGTCCCACTTGCTGGTCTTGTGGTCTGTTTAAATTCCACTTTTAGGTTGTAACTAAGAAGTAGGTTTTCAAATTCTCGGGATATTTTAGTGTCTTGCATCATGTTGATGTTAAAGTCACCGGCAATTACGAACCTTTTCTTAAATGAGTTGCATAATTTTATCAACATTGATTCCATAATATGCATAAATAGAATTAAATTAGCACTGTTTGGCACTCTATATATACAAACTACTACAATGTTATCCTTTAGTAGATGTACAGCACAACATTCAAATACAAGATTAACAGATAGTTTCTTATAATCTATTAGTTCCTTATATTCTAAACCTTTTCTTACTAGAATACACGCATGATTTTGACACATGGATGAGCCCTACTTCTATGTTTTTTGATACTTGGACTTGTTATCGACAAGTTAATCGTACAAACAATGTTGTGGAAGGTTTTAATTCAAAATTAAACAAGATTACGAAACCAAAACCTAACATAGTACAATTCTTAGTAGTAATTGAAAAAATCATGAAAAACGACCTTAAAATGTTACAGAACGGGTTTCGTGTGAAACGAAATAACGATGTAATTGAAAAAAACGACAAAATTTCCAACTTTGTGACCAAATATGAAAATAATTTAATAAGTTTAGAGTTATGTTTAGAAAAACTTAGGTTTTAGAAGGCTAATGTAGATAGTATTATTCTATAGCTTATTAAAATAATTACAGAAAACCCTTAACTGAAAAGCAGCATTTTTATTATTATCGACTCTGTTCTGTTCCTCCTTCCGACGCCCATGACCAAAAACGCAAATGGCCAATAAACGCTAAAGACCTTACTCGCGTAGTTCCAAATACGCAACATACCAAATACGTAAATTACCAAATGTGTATTACGCATAATACCTAAAAAGCAATAGGCCATAAACGCAAATGACCAAAACCTAATTAAGCAATAAGCCATAATCGCAAGTGAAAGAACAAAGAACTGGAATACGACGGCTTAAAAAAAGGCATGGATTTTCTGGGTATTGTTATAATAACCTCCAAGCTTTGTCTGTCAGTTTAAAAAGGAAATTTAGACACATCTTTATGTCATTGATTTTTATTGTAAACAAGCAATATAACGTATTATGATCTAATATTGAGATTATTTCATTGGCGACGATATGGACGCCGAACAATTCGCGCAATTCCTGAGCGTACAACAACAGACGCAACAGGAACAATTATTAAAAATCCTTACATTGGCACTCACCCGCACCACGACACAGGCGGGAGCGAGTTCCTTGCAATTGGACGATAGCGTGACGAGCGCTACCACCTCGCAGGTACAAGCACCAAACAGGATGGCTATTATCAAATACTTCAACATGGACAGGTACAACCCAGAAATTTACCGCATCAGCGATTACTTAGAATTCTTTGAAGCCAAGTGTAACATACATGGTGTGAAAGATGACGAAGACCTGAAGAAAGACCTTCTTCTTAATTGCATAACGCCCGACATATTTAGGGAAATAAAAACGGCTCTTACCCCTAATTTTGAAACAAGTACGTACGCAGACGTCTGAACAAAACTCTTGGATTTATATCGAATCAAGAGAACGAGATATCGTGCTCTTACTGAATTTTGGAACTGCGTAAGAGAACCCAACGAGTCAATGGAGCACTATGCTAATTGATTGAAGGCATTGAGCATAGACTGCGGCTATGACGACAAGTTACTAGAGCGTCAACTTCGTGATAGATTTGCGACGGGCCTAAACCATACTGAGCTCGAAACAGATTTAAAACAAAAGTGGCCTAATCTAACGGAAATCATAAACGAGCAGAGTACTGAAGTATCATTTGCCACATTATTCACAATTGCACAATCACGAGAGCAAGCGGAACACGACACGCCATCGACAAGTATCAAACACATCAAAAAGAAAGCTAACTCCAGCACTCAAAAACAACGGCCAAATAGTTATAGAAGCCCACGAAAAATACACTCTAGCCAATGTCTACGTTGCGGCAAGCATGATAAACATGACCTAGCAAACTGCTCAGCCAAGAAGCATACATGTGAAGAGTGCAACACTGATGGACACTACGAAAGTTGCTGCATAAAAACTGGCCGAGCGTATATTGTGCGTGACCGACCCAAAACACCCAGACATAAACTACAACGGGTAACTAACACTACAGGTAGCAGAGCATCTTCTTCCACTTACTCCTCGGAAGATGACATCACTGATGATGAACTTGTGTGCAATGTTTTACCAAAGCGCATTAGAGACTGCAAGAGGATAAATATCGTAATCAACGGAATACGCTGTACTATGGATTGGAACCCAGGATCAGCATATTCAATAATGAGCACAACATTTTGGCGACAAATTGGGGCCCCAACATTAACCAAAGCACCCAGGTTGAAGGCCTACTGCAACAACAAACTCAAGTCAAAAGGCCTTACAGACGTGATCGTAGAAGTTGAGGGAAAACGGAGAGTCGTACCCGTAGTCGTCATGAATGATGCCGATCCAATGCTGTTTGGTTTACAATGGAGCGAGGCGTTCGGGATGGAGTTTCCCAAGCCTGTCTACTCTATCAAGGACGCAACACCTAAAACTTTGGAACATGTCATCAACAAATACAAACAAATCTTCGACGGCAAGCTCGCTAAGGTTGAGAATTACCTAGTAAACATCCACGTCAAACCTGGAGCTGAACCGGTACATTTGCCGGCACGACCTATCAAATTCGGAATGAAAAGGAATATCGAAAAAGAGATAGCACGTCTCGTGGCGGAAGGGATTATACACCAAGTAGATCCTAACATTACACCTGTAGAGTGGGCGACACCCACTGTAAATGTCGTAAAACCAAACGGTGACATTAGGATCTGCGGAGACTACAGAAGCACGCTGAACCCTGTTCTGATCAAACACTTACACCCGGTTCCACTTTTTGATGCACTACGGCAAAAACTTGCACACGGACATATATTTTCGAAAATAGACTTAAAAGACGCCTACCTTCAATTCGAAATAGCTCCTGAATCAAAGAAGTACTTGACACTGTCCACGCATAAAGGATATTTCGTCTACAATCGCATGCCGTTTGGAATCTCCACAGCGGCCTCTATATTCCAACATTACTTAGACGAACTCCTAATAGACATACCAAACACGGCTGCTTACTTCGACGACATTCCAGTGGCAGGAATAGACATGAAGGAACATTTACACACCCTATGCATTATTTTCGAGCGTTTACAAAAAGCAGGTCTAAAAGTAAATCTCAAGAAATGTTCATTTCTGAAAGAAGAAATAGAATACCTTGGACACACAATAGATAAAGAAGGGATACGCCCAACACAGAGCAAAATTGAAGCAATTTCCAAAGCTTCCACACCATCCAACTCGAAAGAACTGAGATCATTCCTCGGGCTCGTAAATTTTTACGAACGATTCATTCCGAACCTTCACGGCCTATGCGCGGACCTCCACGAGTTAACTAGCGGCAGACAATCGTGGCGCTGGACAGAACATGAGACACAGATTTTCGAAGCCACAAAACAATGTATTGCTTCATCAAAACCGCTGGCTGCATTCGACGAGGATCGACAAATTTTCCTTGCATGTGACGCTTCGGAGAAAGGTGTCGGAGCCGTACTGTTTCACAAAAACGGCAACACAGAACACCCCATAGCTTTTACATCGAGGAAGCTTCGAACGGCTGAAACCAAATACTCAGTCATCGATCGGGAAGCACTTGCTATCTTATTTGGAATAAAAAATTTGACCAATATTTGCGTGGAACTAAATTCACCTTACTTACTGACCATAAACCATTAATTCATATCTTAGGTTCCCAACGCAACCTTCCTAAAGTAGCCAACAACAGACTCGTAAGATGGGCACTAATAATTGGCAGTTATAACTACGATATATGTTATCAAAAGGGAGAGAACAACGTACTAGCGGATTGCCTCTCCAGATTACCGAACCATGAGACCCGGCCATCAGTAACAGAACGTGTAGTACACAGGATAGAATCACGTTTGTTAGGTGTCAGAATGGCGGACTTACATCTCTCTGAGGATATATTAAGAGAAAGAACTGAACGAGACCCAGTCTTATCGGAAGTGCTAAAATGTATGCAAACTGGCTGGAGAGAGTTGCAATATACAAACAGCTTAAAACATTATTTCAAGAAACGCAATGAACTGTCAGTAGAGAATAAAATAGTAATTTGGCAAGGCAGAATGGTAATTCCAATGAACCTACAACACAAGGTATTGACTTACCTTCACAGAGGACATCCGGGCGTATCCGCAATGAAAGCCCTTGCACGTTTCTATGTTTGGTGGCCATCCATTGACGAAGATATAGACGAATATGTCAAAAGATGCAGTAGATGCCAACAAAACAGACCTCACAATCCTGAACTTCCCGTTTATTCGTGGTCTATCCCGGAAAAAGTATGGGAAAGAATACATATTGACTTTGCGGGGCCTTTTGAAGGTACTTACTGGTTGGTTCTAAGTGATGCCTTATCGAAATGGATAGAAATTAGACCTATGAGCACTATCACTACAACTAAACTGTGTGCCGTCTTGGACGACATATTCTGCACCTTTGGCCTTCCCGAAATAATAGTGTCAGATAACGGCCCACAATTCACTTCATCTGATTTCAAATACTACTGTAAGAGTAACGGCATTTTACATATCAAGGCATCCCCTTACCACCCACGTACTAATGGTCTCGCAGAGCGGCTCGTGAGAACATTTAAATCAAGATTTTCATCGGCTACAGAGCCTCATCAACAGCGTTTACGTGAGTTTCTGTTTACTTACAGAATTACCCCGCGTAACACTACGGGCAAATCACCGGTCGAAGTCATGTTTGGGCGACAAATAAATACGTTGTTGTCCAATATTCGGCCCAACGGAAGAAGAACTTTACAGTTTAAACAAGTAAAAGCCAACATTAAAGCCACCTCGAAAAATACAGATTTTATACCCGGAAGCACCGTGTACCATAGAACACGCCTTGAAAAGGCCTGGCAGCCCGGAGTCATAGCCGAACGCAAACACCGTTATTCATACACCATTTCAACACCGAACGGAAATACCATCAGGCGACATGCAGACCACATTCGTCCGCGGTTGCAATCACCCACACCCAATAGCTCCCCTGAACTACCAGAGAATTTACAGTCCCAAAATGCTTCACCAACGGACTTGTTTCGAACACCTACTGCAAAAAATTTAGACACATCTTTATGACATTGATTTTTATTGTAAACAAGCAATATAAACGTATTATGATCTAAAATTGAGATTATTTCAGGTATTAAAAGAAAAAAGATTTAATTTAGCAATACATTTATGAAATTAATAATTTGAATTACATTATGAATTATAATTAACATATCCTGTATATGGTTGATATTGAAATCGTTGATATTGTCATCTGCTTCAGCTATCTCCGACCAATCTTGCTCTACTCGTTGATGGTACAGACAAGCTTTGGTGCCCGGCGAAAGGTATAAATGGTATTTGAGCAGAATTTTTCCTTTGAGGAGGCTAGAAATAGCCTGTGGCTCGTACCAGCATCCACCAAAAATGCACGCATTGTCATGCTCTGGTGTTCTTCTTAAAACCATATTACACGTGAGTTATTATAGGCCTTCAGACACTACTCTTACAATATGCTCCCAGAAATTTGATATCATAAAAAAATGACAGACTTTACAGTGACACGACAGTGATAGATAATTCATTAAAATCATATCTATTCCATTTTAAGTGGCCAGTATTTTTAAAGTGCATTGTTATAAAGTAGCAATTGAGATGAGTCAACATGATAAAAGTAAATGAATTAAAATATACTTACATGATCACCAAAAATTTTGAATTGGTCTTTTGCGTTTTTGGTCATGGGCGTCGGAAGGCTTTTCCTCTATTTCTGATTTAAGGCCGTGGGCTGAGTTAACTATGAAAATAGAAACATATTTCATAGTTGACATTTCGGCCCGCGGGCTGAAAGAGGTCTGGGCTGAGTTGACTAAAGACGGACAAAAACATTTTAAAAGTGTCATAATAGCCCGCGGGCTAAGCCGACCATGCAAAAATATTAATCAATCTCATAGTGGGCATCTCGGCCCGCGGGCCGAGTCAGATGCGGGCCGAGTTGACCAATGAATCGTGCCACGATATCAAAAGGAGCCGAATAGGCTTACAATATTTTCTAACAGAACAGAGCAGTGTAACAGAAATACTTTGCATACTTAAAAGCAAAATTAGTATTATAGGTATGCCAAGCCACAAACGTGACACAGCCCTGCGCATCGAGAATAATTTACTTTAAAAACAAAGTTTTAACCGACTTCAATTTAGTACTCCGCCAACCCACGAGAACATTTCCTACTTTTTTTACAATTTACCACATGAACTGATTTCCGATAGCCAATGCGTTGATTACTATAGAAAAAAACCGAATCGCTGTATGTGGGCCGATAATATTTGAGGACTTCCGTCACTTCCGTCGATTCCCCAAGATGAATCCCCATGAAAGAAGACCAATGGCACTTCATTAGTTCCTATTTCAACGGAGTCTTATCAGAACCTGTGACGTACTTTTGCACTTTTAAGTACATACGAGGGCTGTTCCGAAAATAGTTAGTCAACAGCGTACTATTAATTGTATTCATATAATTTTACTGTAGCTCAAAGGCAAATTTCATTACAAACTTTTTCGTGTAAATGTCACTGGCCAGTGACATTCCGTTATTTTTTATGAAATCAGAAAAAAAACATGTCTGCCACTTTTTGCTCGCAAAAATGGAGCTAACGCGGGAAGCATTTCGTGCTATGATATATTATGATTATAAACGAGGGCTAACTTACAAGGATTCTCGTGAAAATTTAACTAGTGTTTTTGGGGCATTATCCCCATCTCTTGCCACTGTCAGTTACTGGTTCCGTGAATTTAAGCGTGGGCGGAGCGACGTCAAAGATGAGCCTAGACCGGGGCGGCCGCCAACGGCAGTCACTCCAGAAAATGTTATCAAGGTAGAGTGGCTAATCAAGGAATCTCGAAACATTACCCACCGAGAGATTCAGGATGAACTGAAGATTGGATCCCAGGCAGTTTCTACCATTTTGCATGACCACCTTCAAGTTCGGAAGGTTTCGTCTCGATGGATACCACATTTTCTCACGCAGGAGCAAAAAGATAGACGTGTCGATTGGTGCAAATTTATGCTAAAAAATTCGATAAAGGCGATTCACAACAAGTGAGCTACATTGTGACATCCGACGAATCTTGGATATATAGCTACGACCCATTTACAAAACAGCAATCCACGCAATGGGTCTTTGAAGAAGATGATTTACCTACTAAAGAAGTTCGCGGCCGAAGCGTCAACAAAAAAATGGTTGCTGTTTTTTTTTCGACGTAGTGGACCGGTAGCCGTAATTCCACTTGAAGATCATAAAACAGTTACCAGCCAATGGTACAGTGAAGTTTGCTTGCCACAGGCCTTCCAGGAGCTGAACGTCAGCCGTCCAAGTACTGGAACCCGGGGCATAATTTTTCATCAAGATAATGCTCCGGCTCACACGGCTGCCAGAACCATGGATTTTTTAGCAAATCAGGAGTGCAACTGCTACCACACCCTGCGTACAGCCCTGACCTGGCTCCGTGTGATTTTTTTCTGTTCCCCACGTTAAAAAAATCATTACGTGGGCGACGATTTTCGACGGCGGATGAAGCAGTAGACGAATTCAGGCGACTTTTTTTTGACCTTCCGCAAGAACAGTTTTTTTCCTGTTTTGAAAGTTGGTTCCGTCGAATGCATAAGTGCATAAATGTAGCAGGGGAATACTTTGAAAAATTGTAATTAAAGTTTTATTATATTCCTTATACTTTTTGTTTAACTAAAAATTTTCAGAACAGCCCTCGTAATTGAGAAATTCGATAAGTAATCTGTGGTCTTCATCATCAATTCCTCGCCACCAAATTTATGATTCCGGGTGTAAATACACGAGTTATAACAGAAAATACCAAAATCACTACACGCGTGCCTAATAAAATTGAGGAGTTCCCTAAATTCCTCATGGATCCCATCATCTAACTGAATTTTGAAAAAAAATGGGACCCACCTGGGAATATACACGGTGCCCGTGACCATTGCGAGAGAAGTTAACAGCATATTCCTGATTATATTTTAAGTTTAAAATGTTAATGATCATCTCCTAAATTCGGCTCGGTTGTTGAGATATTTCCATTTTCCTGAAAAAATGTTGTAATGAAATCTCCAGTATGAAACACCTTTATGATTGCGACGTTGCGAGACTTAACCAACTAATAACTTGACTGTAAAAGTCAAATCCAGTTCTGTCACTATGATTGTTTAGCATGACATTGTTTACGTGTCAAGTATCAACAGAAATATCGGCGTATTATTTATAATAAATAAAAATGAAGAAGGAATCCAAGATCTAAAGTCAATCTAAACAATACCATTCCAATAAACCGGAAGACCTGTTGCTAAGAATAGTGACAGTCTTTTTTGCAAATTATTTTGTGGAACAAAATAAATATTGATTGTTTTACGTGTTGAGAGCGTTCACTGATGCCGGGGGCAAGGAGCGACCGAGTGTTTGTGCGCTGTGCACCCAACGTTTATTTCACTTGCTTTCCAGATGATATTGTAGAAGACGCTGCTGCGCTGTGAGATATGCCTGCGAGTGGGAGAACTACTTGTAAATCAAGCTCGTTCTATTGTGCACGTGATTATTGGACTAATAAACGTCATTTATAACGAATTATGTACCTTTTGTTACTATTTGAACAGTAAAGTTAATATTAACTCTTACCAAGACTCCATTCATATTAGAACAGGCTGTTACACCATGAATGGCCAGCAAACCGCAGAGTTAACGACTCCCTGTATCCAAAGTATGTAAGGGGTCACGTTTCTCTGGAGCTAAATGTACTCAATGATTTTGTACCTTACTAAGCATGATTTATTGCATGTACATAATCCATACTAATATTATAAATGGGAAAGTGTGTGTGTTTGTTTGTTTGTCCGTCTTTCACGGCAAAACGGAGCGACGATTTGACGTGATTTTTTAAGTGGAGATACTAGAAGGGATGGAGAGTGACATAAGATAGTTTTATCCCCGAAATCATCCCCTAAGGGGGTGAAATGGGGGGTAAAGTTTGTATGGAGCTGCGATATAAACGAGTTCCACGCGGACGGAGCTGCGGGCAGAAGCTATTAAGAAATACATATCAGACATAATCTTACACAAATTGACCTAGCCCCTCGGTTCCACGCAAATCCCTCCATAGATGAAGATGAAAGTAAAGTACCTAGAAGTAATGTTATACACTCCGAACATAAATAAAATATTCAGTATTTTTATTTTTCATTTATTACATGAAACTAAAATTTAACAGCCTTTCTATTAATAACACATTTTTTTTATTTCACTATGAACACTCAGAACGAGTTAGTGAAAAAAGACTAACTCCAATATGCTTTTTAGCCATAGCGGTTGAGTTAATGCCGTCTGCAGCATTGAATACTCAAGCAAGGGGCACACTGATGTGACTCGTACCATAAGATGCACCATGCAAAAGATTTCCTTCAGCTTTCGTAACTAAAAAGGCCGGTCGCCTCATTGAACTGGCCTCCATTTTTTTAATATTGTGAATTTGATTGGTGATACCAAATACTATTGTTCAAACATGATGAATTAGATTATAGAAAATTGAAAACAACAATATCGATGACACAAATGAAAGTCATTAATGTCATTATGTCGGAGGAATGAAGTGGGAAATTTTCAAGCGGCCACTTATTAATCCTAACTATTCTAAGGAGTACCAATTGGCGGAGTTGGGTATGCGCGCACGAAACAACTTGGTCGCTGCCGACAGAACATCTATCTCTTTTGCACGCTCAAAGTGGGAAGAAGTGCAAAAGAGACAGATGTACTGTCGCCGGCGATAAAGTTGCTTCGTGCGTGCATAGCCTTACCAGACCACAAATGTTTTTTTTTTGATAAGGTGACTTAGACTTGCGTTATGTGATTGAGCTTTATTGGAAAAGGTATGTTCTTTTATCAGCTAGTCTATGCCGATTGACAAGTCGTGTCGTAGATTTTTCATTCGACAAGAATAGATTTTTATTGTATGCTAAAACTAAAATGCCGCGTCCGCGTACATTCCCACCGGAACACGTGGCAGACATCATTTTTACTTACGGTTTGTGTAATGGCAACTCTATGCAATCTGTCGAAGAATATCGACATAAATATCCGAATCGAACGGTGCCCCATCATTCCACTTTTGTGGGTATGTTTAGGCAGTTACGTGAAAGGGGAATTCGAGCGAATAACTCCGAGCGACCAATAGGATTGGACATCGAGACTGAAAACAGAATTCTTAACCTTATCACCGAGGATCCAACCCTATCAACACGTGGTATAGGCATTACTTGCGGCGTTAGTAGCAAAGCTGTATGGAGGTGTTTGAAAAGACACAACCTCCATCCTTTCCATTATAGGAAGGTGCAGGGGCTAATAGACAATGACGGATTTTCTAGGGTAGTATTTTGTCAACGAATGAACGAAAAACTGGAGCAGGATCAAAATTTTTTAAGAAAAATATTATGGATCGATGAAGCTCAATTTACAAGAACGGGGATATTTAATTCCCACAATTTCCACAACTGGATGGAAGAAAATCCACACAAAGCTTGGGAATTCTCTCATCAACACCGGTTCTCGGTAAACATGTGGGCAGGCATTATTAATGACCAATTGATAGGGCCGGTAGAGTTTCCGGCTAGACTGAATTCGGGTCTGTATCTAAATTTTTTACGCAATGATTTGAATGACCTCTTGGAAGACATCGATTTGGAAACTAGACGGTCTATGTGGTACCAACATGATGGAGCACCTCCACACTATGGTCTGATTGTTAGGAACCACCTAGACCGAGAGTTTCCAAATCGATGGATTGGTAGAGCGTCTGCAGCAATCCGATGGCCACCGAGGTCCCCGGATCTTACACCATTGGATTTTTATCTTTGGGGGACTTTAAAAAATATGGTGTATTCAAAACCTATTCGTTCCCGAGAACAATTGATCGAAAGAATTATGGAAGCGGCGCAGCAATTGAAATACAGGCCTGCCCCACTTACCGACCACATACGTAGACGGTTAAATTTATGTCTAGAAAAGGATGGATCCCAGTTTGAAAATGTTCTACATTAAGTAACTATTAATATTATTGAAGATTTTTTTTGTTTATTTTTTAACTTGTGTTTTAAGCCAAAAGGAGCTTGATGTGTTTTAAGCATAAAGATTAATCCAGTAACCTTATCGCCTGAAAGTATGGGGCAGTATGCGTCAAATCCGGGAGTTCTGATTTTTTGCAGACTTGTTTATGATGTTGGCCTAATGAATAATCCAAGTTTGTGACCTTGAGCGCCGAACGCAACTTTGTCAAAACTCGATTTAACCGCGAAAACATCGTATTTTTTATTAATTTTGCGGATTATAACCCTAAAGGACTCATCATATCAGCCGAAAGACGTCCACTGCTGGACATAGGCCTCGCCCAAAGAGTGCCAAAGTGACCGGTCCTGTGCCACCCGCATCCAGCGGACTCACCCCTAAAGGACTAGTTTTTGAAAAAACTTACTCAGAACGTTTTTATAGAAGACTAAATTTGCTACAATATGATACTAGAATTGTCTCTGTGGACCCAATAGTTTCCGAGATTAAGTCTTTCAAAGTTTATAATTTTTTTTCGAACTTCGCAATTTTTTGCAATAAGTATCTTAGACGTCACTCAAACAATTTTAGCGGGATGAAGTTCCAATTACCTCCAACGGAGTGTGCTAGTATTGCTCGTGTGAAGTCATGAATGCGACCCACCTCAAAATGCTCTTTGAGACCAGAGCTTTTCCTCTTCATCCATGCCTTTAGGGGTTGTGACTCGACATCCTGCTTCTTTGGTTTAGGGAAGAAGCAAATAATGTCCATAGTCGAAAAAAAACCGGACGTTGAAAGCAAGCTGCGATTTTTCTCGACACTTTCTCCACACCTGACGAGATAGCAGCAGCAGAAGAGCGAGTCATAATTTCTCTATACGGAGGCAACCCCAGCACCCATAACCTTGACGAGCTGCGGTACCAACTATTCGCCAAGGCTGCGACGAAAACCAGCTTCAATCTAGCCAGGTTACCTCCTACACTTTCCTAAGAAAGTTTTTTCTAAAACTAGTCCTTTAGGGTTACAATCGCCAAAATTTGAAAAAAACACGAGTTTTTCGCGGTTATTTCGATTTTTGACAAAGTTGCGTTCGGCGCTCGAGGTCACAAACTTGGATTATTCATTAGGCCAACATCATAAACAAGTCTGCAAAAAATCAGAACTACCGGATTTGACGCATACCTACTACTGATGTATAAAGTTACTGGATTAGAAGTACGAAACATACAATTTTTATTTTATTATTACATTCAAAGTGAGGCACCTAATACCACCAATTACCATACGGTAACCGAGATTGGGGCGGGTGATTATTGGAACATTTTGAACGCCGCCTCATTCATCTGTTACCTTTTTTTTTTGTATAAATGGCTAAATAATGTGGTATCATTTTTGGACGTTAGGTAGAAAGCCCGTAGGTACGTACTTCGACCAGCAAACCAAAAAAAAATACCAAATTATTAGGTAGTTTCTAAAAAAGTGGTGAAAAATTAATGAGACGTTAAAAACGCTCTAAGAATCGCCCGGGCGCGTAAGAAGTCTCATCAACGAGCTCAAGTCGGCTAAATTAAATGAATGTCAATATCAAGTTAATTATCGAGTCGTGCGCTGAAGCACTTGAGATTCTTAGAACTTGAAACCTTTTTCTTTCATAAAATGAGGTATGTCTAACTTGTTCACATTTAGGCCTCTTACAGACTGGCGCGGCCTGGCCGCGGCGGACAACAGTAAACTTGTCCGCCGCTGTCAAATTTTCTATTGTCCGCCACTGCAGGACGCGCCAGTGTGTAGCAGGCCTTTTTTTAAAGAAGAATCTAAACGGTCATTTGAATAATCTATGCCCAATAGAAAAATAAACATATGACATTGTCTGACGCACTAAAAAGAGATAGCAATAACAGACGTTGCCAGCTTGTCCTAAAGGCACGTTTTTACTAGAGTAGCAATTATTATGTATGAAAATCTAAAGAAAAAAAAAGGTGTAATTAGACCTAGGTACATATAACATTTATTACTCTTTATAACCTCAGGAATTCGTGGTTAAAGTCTCTCGCAATGCTCGCGGGCACCGTGTATACATACGAACAAAAAAAAATTCGAATCGGCTCATCAATAACGGGAGTTCTGAGGTAAACATTGAAAATAATAATAATGATATAAAAATATAAAAATACAGCCAATCCTCCTTTTTTTAGTCGGTTAAAAAGTAGGCAACGAACGCTCCTAAACGGCCTCAGATTACCTACTGTATTATTCTTCTATGCTGTGCGCTAGGCGTCTTGTTGTAAAACCTGGGCGCCTACTCCCATCGTTATATCCGGCGAGTCAATACTCTTACAATTCTGTAACCGTCTTGTACCTGGCGGGAATTTAACGCTACCATGAGATGCGCAATGCACCTGAAAATTGCCACAGGAACGAGCGTGAAATACATTGTCTGGTACAGTCGACACACGTAAAAAGAGCTCTGGCGGCCATACATTTACATACATACATGGCGCGCAGAGCTCTTTTTACGTGTGTCGACTTGTCACGGCTGACCTTGACTGGGCGGCTATATTTTATTAAACGTCTGTGGTAGCGGCGTTCTGAAAGTTACCTGTGGATTTTTTGAAATTTACCGGTTCAGCGATTCCGAAAATAAGTTTAGAATTAAATGTATATAGTTGTTATCTAATGTAGAATACACTAAAACATATAATATTACCATTATTTGTTTATTAAAAATGTACGGCAATTAAAATCTCAGTGTTCTATAGTATTTTGATGAGATAGGTTTGAACGCTTCCCGCCTCAGTCAAATTGACAATATTTTTTAAATATTTTTCAAATTCTTGTGTCTAACTGTCAATGTCATCATGATTTGGTGAAAATTATAACAGTTATTTTTGGATTTCCGAAATTTTCATGGTAACCAGCGAGTTAAATTGAGTGAAGAACTCCACTGCTTTCGCGCGCGCGTGTGTATATATTTTTGAGACAAAGACTCGTTATTTTTCAGATAGAGACTCGTGTGTTCTGAGATAAGGACTAGAGATGGGTAATGTCAGCTCCGCGGAGTGATCTGAATCATTAAATCCGACTCCGCTATCGGTACCGACTCCGCTTATTGGCTCTTCGACTCCTTTGAATCCCTCCAACAAAATCAATGGAATCACAAGCAAGGAGGAAAAAGGATACTTTTTATGCTGGAAATCATCACCTAAGGGACATGAACATGATTCGTGGTTTTATGTGCCGATATGTGCCTGTTATCAGATGTCAACTATTAGTATATACCTAACACATTGTTCGTCTGTGACGATGATGATGAATAATATGCATAGTGTAGTGTATTCTCATACTACGTAGGTAGATATAAGTTAGGAATCATGATATTAAAGAATGCGGGTATGCCGCTCGCGCTTGACCATATATTCAGTCGTTATTAAACCGCCATTGAAGTAACTTCGTGTTTGCCTTATCTCCCTATATACATACTTAACAATTGGCGCAGCCGCGAACCTACATAAGTACTGGACACAAGTGCGTATAGGTAGTGAAAGTGTACTAAAATGTCTGCCGGGAAACTAAAAGAATTTGATTTAAACGAAGGCAAGTGGTCAATTTACTGTGAAATTGTGGAACAATACTTCGAGGCTAATGACATTGAGGACGAGAAAAAGGTACCCATACTGATAGCCAGCGTGGGAACAGCCACGTACGAGTTGATGGTGGATCTAAGCAGCCCGAAAAAGCCTAAAGATATTGAATATGATGACTTGATCGACTTGGTGGCATCACATGTTCAGCCGAAACCGTCGTACCTAGCCGAACGGTACTTTCGTTTAACAAAACAAGCCGCAGGTGAATCTGTCGCACAGTTTTCGGCCACATTAAAACGACTAGCAACAACGTGCGATTTCAAATCTGCCCTAGATGATAATCTGAGGGACCAGTTCTTATGTGGCCTGACCAGCGAAACCACCCGCCAACGATTATTCTGTGAGGAAAACGACTTGGACTTTAAACGGGCTTATAAAGTGGCGATCGCACTAGAAGCCGCCGCTAAAAACGCTGCTGTTATGGGACAAGTATCGTCGAAAGCAATGGAGCACGACCTCCACGCGGTACACTCCGCCCCGGCGCCGGGGTACGGACGCGGCGCCGGCGGCGCGCGCTTCACTCGGCGAGGCGGTGCGACGGCGCAGGCGGACGGCCGGGGGCGCGCGCGCGGGCTGAGCGGCCCGGGGCCACGTCAGACGCGCCCATCGTGCACCTGCTGTGGAGACCATGGTCACGACCAAACCACGTGCAAGTTCAAACGATATGTTTGTAAAATATGTCTCAACAGTGGCCATTTAAAGAGGGCATGCCCCAACACTCGTTACATGAACTACACTTGTCACTCGGACATCAATTCTGGTGAACACGATAACGAGTATAACGACTCAGACGAAAGTTGGTACGAGGACAGGGAGCCAGACGAGACAGGCGGCGCCACGGGTCTGTACCACGTGGAATTGATGGGACGGGAGCCGGTTGTGGCGGAGGTCATCGTTGACGGAAAACAACTCCGCATGCATGTAGACACCGGTTCGCCGTACGCCTGCATTAATGAAGAGCTGTATAAAACGTCGTTTCGCCACCACAGGTTAGAACAAGATAACGTGAAGCTACGCGGATACGATGGTGGACTTATACGGTCTCTAGGTTTCATAAGGGTGACCGTACAGTATTCAAAAGTGCGACGCGAACTTAACCTATACGTTATTGTGAACGGCGGTGTGCCGTTACTTGGCCGGGAGTGGTTAAAAGCATTAAAAATGAATGTTATCGTTTCTAGTTCGGTCTTAAAAATAGACAACAACGACAAAAAGTGTGGTGAGCCATTGGACAAGTCTGCGATAATGCGTGTATTCAGCGACTCCCTGGGGAAGCACACGAGTGCGCGCGCGACGCTGCGCGTGCGCGCGGACGCCCGGCCCGTGTTCCGGCGCGCGCGCCCGCTCCCGCTGGCGCTGCGCGCGCCCGTCGACGCCGAACTCGAGCGCATGGAGCGCGCAGGTATTATCACGCCGATTCCCTCCTCCGACTGGGCCTCCTGTTTGGTCGTCGTTGTCAAGAACAACGGTAGTCTCAGAATTTGTGGGGACTACAAGTCCACTCTTAATCCCGCCTTAGAAGTAGATAAGTATCCTCTTCCGCGCGCTGAGCAGTTATTTAGCAACTTGAGTGGAGGTAGGCTATTTTCGAAGCTAGATCTTAAAGAAGCGTACATGCAAATCGAGCTTAGCGAGGACTCTAAAAAGTATACGGTAGTAAACACGCACCGCGGACTGTACATGTATAACCGGCTCGTATATGGAGTAGCGTCAGCAGCGTCTATTTTTCAACGGGTCATAGAACAAGTAGTGGCGGGAATATCTAATGTTACTGTCTATCAGAATGACGTCCTCATAACGGGAATTAATGAAGCCGATCACATAAAAAACTTAAAGGCAGTCTTAAAACGTTTTGAAGCCGCGGGATTGACACTTCGTAAAGAAAAATGCACTTTTTTTCCAAAGAGGTTAAGTACTTAGGCTTCATTATTTCGGAGAATGGGGTGAGGGCTGATACTGACAAGGTTAAACCCATACTTGAGGCGCCGGCACCCGAAAATACGACCACGTTAAAGTCCTTTCTTGGCATGGTAAACTTTTACTCAAAATTTATAAATGGGTTCACGGACATTTTAACACCCATGTACCAGTTGTTAAAGAAAGGACAAAAATGGGAGTGGGGCCAACCTCAAAAAGAAGCGTTTGATAAAATTAAACATGCGTTGACTGATAGCCCCGTTTTAACACATTATAGTGAAAGACTTCCGTTGATACTTTGCTGTGACGGGAGCCAGACGGGGGTAGGCGCCGTCATCCTGCACCGCACGGCGGAGGGGGAGCGGCCCGTGGCTTACGCATCGCGCGCGCTGAGCGCGGCCGAGCGTAATTACAGCCAAATTCACCGTGAAGCATTAGCTATCATTTTTGGTATCAAAAAATTTCATACCTACTTCGGCCGCTTGTAACCATTTTTGGGTCAAAAACAGACATACCGTCTACAGCTGCGGGGCGGCTCATTAGATGGGCGCTATTGTTGTCGGGCTACCAGTACGATATAGAGTACGTGAAATCCGCAGACAACATTGCAGACGGATTGTCTCGTTTACCTCTACCCTTAGATGACCAGAGTGATGCTAGTGACGATTGTAGCTTCGTACAATTCATAGAGAATAACTTCCCGATTCGTGCGCTCGACCTCAAGAGGGAAACTTCTAGCGACAAAACATTAAATCTAGTGTCGCAGTACGTCAAAACTGGATGGCCGATGAAAGGGGTGTCAGCCGAGCTCACACCTTATTACAGAAGGCGAGACGAACTTAACATAGAAGGTGGTTGCATTCTCTGGGGCACCCGCGTCGTTGTGCCGGCAGCGCTGCAGGCCGCAGTGCTGGCCGAGGTGCACGGCGGACACCTGGGCATTGTCAAATGCAAGGGCATTGCGCGGAGCTATGTGTGGTGGCCCAGTATAGATTTGGACATTGAACAACAGTGCAATTCATGCCGTGTCTGTGCAGAGACAGCAGACGCGCCTCCGCGCGTGCCGATCGTGCCTTGGACGACGTCTAAAAAGGCATTTGACAGAATACACGTAGATTTTTTGACGTATAACGCAAAAACCTATTTAGTAGTAGTTGACAGTTTTTCGAAGTGGATTGAAGTTTTTCTAATGACAACCACGACGGCCGCGTCGACTACAGACAGGTTAAGAGAGTTATTCGCCCGGTTCGGCATTCCATCCAAATTGGTCTCGGACAATGGGCCCCCTTTCTCCAGTGACCAATTCGCACATTTTATGTTGACAAATGGTATAACACACGTGACGTCAGCCCCTTATCACCCCGCATCCAATGGCGAGGCGGAAATAGCAGTAAGAACTATAAAAAAATGTCTAAAAAAGTCAACAAAAGAAAATGTTGACCCCAGCGTATTTTTACAGCGTTTCCTTTTAGATTATAGAAACGCCAAGCACAGCACCACTGATGAGTCACCGGCCGTGTTGTTGTTAGGACGTCAATTAAAAACTAGGCTTGATTTGTTAAGAACAGGTTTGTTTGACACCGTGGAGAAAAACAAACAAATAAAGATAGCTCGCGGACCCCAGAATTGTAGGCTCATCGAAGTAGGAGATCTAGTATGGGCTAGGGACTTTCGTAAAGGCAGGAAGTGGATTAAGGGTACGGTTGTACAGAAAATCGGTAACAACAATTACAAGGTTCAGACGGAGGAAGGCACAATTTCTCGGCACACTAATCAATTGCGCGCTCGGCATGTTATCGAATCGGCGCCGGCGAGCGGTGCGGATGCAATACCGGTCAACGAGGCCGGCCATCAGGGCGACCCACGCCGCAGTTACTTGCCACGTCGTGGCGCTGCCGTGGAGGTGTCTCCCCTGGCGGGCGTCAGCAGCAGGGTCCCGCGAGATGTGCCGCCCGCACCCACCACCCGACAGGGGCGCGCCCGCTTGCCGGTTATCCGTTACGGGTTTGAGGAGATATATCCGTAAAATTTTCAAAGCAATAAGTAAATTAGCATAATTTAAATATTGTAATATAGATTTCCGTTTTAAAAAAAAAGAGAAATTAAAAAAAAATGGTCTTCTATAGTATACCTACTAAGGTTAATGACTCCAATTATTTTTATACAGGAAACAAATGCAATTTTCGTGTTTTTCTCATTTACGTGTTTAGTTGTTTCTCATATTAAGCACTAGGTACAAGTAAGTACCATGTGAAAGGGGGAGGAGTAAAGATACATGTATCGTCAGCATTCACAAAGTCGTTGTCGTATCATGCATGACATACTTAATTATAAATTTAAGATTTGTTTGAGCTGTTACACATAGTTACTTGCGTTTTTAGTTTAGTAAATTCAGTTATCACTGTTATCAGTTAAGGTTGTAAACATTGCGTCCCTTCTTACTGCCACGTAAACATAAGAATTAATCAGCTGTTTATGTAAAGCATGTAGGTAGGTACCAGTGTGTAAGATCAACCTTATCAGTAAGGGGGGAAGTAGTGTAGTGTATTCTCATACTACGTAGGTAGATATAAGTTAGGAATCATGATATTAAAGAATGCGGGTATGCCGCTCGCGCTTGACCATATATTCAGTCGTTATTAAACCGCCATTGAAGTAACTTCGTGTTTGCCTTATCTCCCTATATACATACTTAACACATAGAACTTTAGGGGAGGCCTATGTCCAGCAGTGGACGTCTTTCGGCTGATATGACGATGATGATGAATAACATGCATAGAACTTTGGGGTAGGCCTATGTCCAGCAGTGGACGTCTTTCGGCTGATATGATGATGATGATGAATAATATGTATAGAACTTTGGGGTAGGCCTATGTCCAGCAGTGGACGTCTTTCGGCTGATATGATGATGATGATGAATAATATGTATAGATTTTTGGGGTAGGCCTATGTCCAGCAGTGGACGTCTTTCGGCTGATATGATGATGATGATGAATAATATGTATAGAACTTTGGGGTAGGCCTATGTCCAGCAGTGGACGTCTTTCGGCTGATATGACGATGATGATGAATAACATGCATAGAACTTTGGGGTAGGCCTATGTCCAGCAGTGGACGTCTTTCGGCTGATATGATGATGATGATGAATAATATGCATAGAACTTTGGGGGAGGCCTATGTCCAGCAGTGGACGTCTTTCGGCTGATATGACGATGATGATGAATAACATGCATAGAACTATGGGGTAGGCCTATGTCCAGCAGTGGACGTCTTTCGGCTGATATGATGATGATGATGAATAATATGCATAGAACTTTGGGGGAGGCCTATGTCCAGCAGTGGACGTCTTTCGGCTGATATGACGATGATGATGAATAACATGCATAGAACTTTGGGGTAGGCCTATGTCCAGCAGTGGACGTCTTTCGGCTGATATGACGATGATGATGAATAACATGCATAGAACTTTGGGGTAGGCCTATGTCCAGCAGTGGACGTCTTTCGGCTGATATGATGATGATGATGAATAATATGCATAGAACTTTGGGGGAGGCCTATGTCCAACAGTGGACGTCTTTCGGCTGATATGAAGATGATGATGAATAACATGCATAGAACTTTGGGGTAGGCCTATGTCCAGCAGTGGACGTCTTTCGGCTGATATGATGATGATGATTCATAATATGCATAGAACTTTGGGGTAGGCCTATGTCCAGCAGTGGACGTCTTTCGGCTGATATGATGATGATGATGAATAATATGCATAGAACTTTGGGGGAGGCCTATGTCCAGCAGTGGACGTCTTTCGGCTGATATGACGATGATGATGAATAATATGCACAGAACTTTGGGGTAGGCCTATGTCCAGCAGTGGACGTCTTTCGGCTGATATGATGATGATGATTCATAATATGCATAGAACTTTGGGGTAGGCCTATGTCCAGCTGTGGACGTCTTTCGGCTGATATGATGATGATGATGAATAATATGCATAGAACTTTAGGGGAGGCCTATGTCCAGCAGTGGACGTCTTTCGGCTGATATGACGATGATGATGAATAACATGCATAGAACTTTGGGGGAGGCCTATGTCCAGCAGTGGACGTCTTTCGGCTGATATGACGATGATGATGAATAATATGCACAGAACTTTGGGGTAGGCCTATGTCCAGCAGTGGACGTCTTTCGGCTGATATGACGATGATGATGAATAACATGCATAGAACTTTGGGGTAGGCCTATGTCCAGCAGTGGACGTCTTTCGGCTGATATGATGATGATGATTCATAATATGCATAGAACTTTGGGGTAGGCCTATGTCCAGCTGTGGACGTCTTTCGGCTGATATGATGATGATGATTCATAATATGCATAGAACTTTGGGGTAGGCCTATGTCCAGCTGTGGACGTCTTTCGGCTGATATGACGATGATGATGAATAACATGCATAGAACTTTAGGGTAGGCCTATGTCCAGCAGTGGACGTCTTTCGGCAGATATGATGATGATGATTCATAATATGCATAGAACTTTGGGGTAGGCCTATGTCCAGCTGTGGACGTCTTTGGGCTGATATGATGATGATGATTCATAATATGCATAGAACTTTGGGGTAGGCCTATGTCCAGCTGTGGACGTCTTTCGGCTGATATGATGATGATGATTCATAATATGCATAGAACTTTGGGGTAGGCCTATGTCCAGCTGTGGACGTCTTTCGGCTGATATGATGATGATGATTCATAATATGCATAGAACTTTGGGGTAGGCCTATGTCCAGCTGTGGACGTCTTTCGGCTTATATGATGATGATGAATAATATGCATAGACAAACAGCTGAATACTGACATATATAAATCAAAATTGTGCTGGTGAGGGAAGAGTTATTTAAATACGATGCGCTAAAGACGGGACGGTATGGAAAGCAGCCTTCGTTCGAATTATCGTTATTATGTGCCACCCATCTGGACAATAGTTGTGGGTACTATGTCTGTGATGAGTTTGGATGTGACCCTAAACATCTGGTGAGATATTCTGATAAAGAGGTAAGTTTGAATCACAGGCAAGGAGATAGGATAGTTTTTTTTATCCTGGAAATCATCACCAAAGGGACATGATTCGTGCTTTTATGTGCCGATATATGCCAGTTCTCAGATGTCAAGTGTTCGTCATATTGTTCGTCTATCGAGTGTCTATGACCGTCCGTCTCCGTGTCTGTGTCTGTGTCCTGTGTATATGGTTCATTATTATACGCGTTCGCAGTCGCGGGCAGAATATACTAAAACCAGCTAGATATATAGTAACGATTTGCTGGGGTGGAGGCAGGTCCAGGAGCAAGGAAAATTTGCGACCGGTCGCTACTTGCGTTGGGTCTGTCTCTATGGTAGCGGCCTGTCCGGCGGTTAACATGGTAGATGTCCTCGGGGGGAGCTCACAGTTGCTAAGATCCTCGAGGCAAAACTGATTGGGATCCTTCACGAGGTTACCACCTGTTAACTGCCTGGTTCTACCGTTAGAAACAGGCAGAACGGAAACAATCAGTTGAGCCCATACTTTCATATCCCAACCCACCCTATCCCGTTCATCCCGTCTAATCAGCCGTAAGCGATGACATGGCATGTCGCAGCGGGCTTTATATCCAAAAAGAAGGATGGTTAGCGGTAAAATGCCATCCGCGTGTTTGTGCCGTGCGCGGGGACCCGTACGGGTGGAGAGGGAGGTCCTGGTGGCTGAGTCGACCAGTGGTCGGGATAGTTACTGCTGGGAGACAACACTCTTCTTCGGCTCAGGATTCACCTCACACGGGCGGTCATGGTCTAGCCAGCCATGATCAATCGGCTGTCGTGTCCAGTCTGATGGCCACGGGCGAGTGTCCTGGGGTATGGGGTCTGTAGTCGGTGGAGCACGGGTTACGAGTTGTCTGAGGAGATGACGAGTAACTCGGCACCGTGCGGACTCATGGACAACATACTCTTGGGGCGCTATGTCAGATTGGTAGCCCTGATGCGTTAACGCATCCCCAGGGTGTGGGCTCCGTGGTGGGTGGGGAGCCAATCTGATGAAGTAAGGGAACAAAAGGTCACATGGATACTTTAAAACCTATGACGAAAGAAGGAGGGAAAGCCGCAAGGGATGAGGCCAAAAAGGCGCATAGCGCAAATGCTGTACCGGCGGTACGCACTTCTGTCCCAGACAGTGGAGCGAGAGCGGGTAACAGCCGAGCAAGGGGGTCCGCAAGGACGCAGAAGGCGCGCAGCGCATTTAGAGGCAGAGGCCATGGTGGAGCAGTCCAAACCGGAGGCACCGTCCGATCTTTTCCCCACGGGTCGAAAAGCGGACACGCCCAGCAGGCCCCCGCAAGGGGACCGGCTGGCGCAGGGGCCGGAGGGGAGGTCAGCGGAACTATGGCCATCTGCAACCGGCCGGCCGGTCCTCTTCTGAACCCTGCTGACGAGCCGGGTGCCGTCGATAGCTTGTCCGTACCCGAGGGTGCAGATACGTGGTCCGGTGGAGGAGTCGTCGGAAGCAGGAGGCAGAAGAGGCGAGACAACGCCAAGGCAAGGGCTCATACACTGAGCGAGGGCACCCCCGAGGATGTACCCACATCGGGGCCACGGATGGTGCAAAAGAAGAGGCAACTGGGGGCCAGTGGCGACTCTTCTCTGCTTGTCAGCGACTCCAAGCGAACGAAAGTCACGGGCTCGTTCGCTGAAGTGGCTGCAAGCGAGAGGATGGCCATCGTCCCGGAGGCCTTTCCGGCCGAGAAGATCGGGTTGGGGCATCTGGGCGCCATCCAGGGGCTCATTCTGGAGCTTCTGGTTGATGCTCCGGATCCCCTACCCCGAGTCACTCTCGGCCTTGTAGTGGCGGGTGCTCTCCACGTCAATTGCCAAGGGAGAGAGTCCGTCGCATGGCTCAGGTCAGCAATCGGAAGTGAGGAGATTGAGGGCCTGCGCCTAAAGGTCATGGACGCCAAGGATCTTCCGAAACCTGTCAAAATGGCATGGACAACGAAGATAGTTGGCGGCCATGACGTGAAGCTGCTTCTCCGTGTGCTGCAGAGGTACAATCCTGCGCTACACACGGAGGAGTGGAAGGTGGTAGACACCTTGACGTCGGACGCGAACACCAGGCGCATCATACTGATGGACAGGGTGTCGGCCGACGTTATCAAGGCAGCGGGCTACCACCTACACACAGGGGTCGACCTGAGCTCCTTCAAGCTCCTGGAGGACGCGGAGGAGAGGGCGCTTGAGGGGGCTGAGGATGGCGCTTGTGCGGGGACGGGCGCGGGGGGACCGACGCCGGGGGAGGGCGCGGGGGGTCCGCCGCCTGGGGAGGCCGAGGAGGGCACACCTCCAGATGGCAAGGTGCCAATTGCTATTGGCGAAAAGGCTGAGGAGGCTGAGGCAGTCAAGGAGGAGGGGCAGTCAAAATCGGAGGCCGGGGACATGGCGGGCTCCAGTGACAGACCTGCTGAATCCCGCATGGCCCGAGAGTCATCACCGCTATCGGGGATTGGCTCGGAGGATCTGCAGGGAATGGCAGAGCTGTACCTGGAGGCCTCCATGTCTCCCATGTCCTGCGACGAGACTGTCCAGGAAGTGGCTGCTGACCTCAGCAAGCCAAAACTATAATAGCGCCAATGGCGGGTTTAAGGTGTGTACAAATTAATCTACAACACAATAAGGCTGCCACTGCCCTTCTGGCAAGGCAGCTAAAATGCGACAAGTTCGATATTGCTCTTATTCAAGAACCATATATCAGCGTGATATCGTTTTCGCGGAGCGCGTCGGCGCGCAGGATCGAGGCGGAGCAAGTGCCGGTGCCGAGGACGGTGGCGCTGCGAGCCGTCCGCGCCGCATCGTCGTCAGGCTGGCGCGGCGCCAGCTGCGAGACGAGCTGCTGCGCGCGGCCCGCGTGCGCCGCACGCTCACGTCTGCTGATGTCGACCTGCCGGGTCCGCCGCGCCGTATCTACTTCAATGAGCGGCTCACGCGTTCAAACCGCCTTCTATTTCACCGTGCTCGCGAGGAAGGTGGGAAGAGGCAGTGGAAGTTTGTGTGGACCAAACGAGGTCGTGTCTACGCCCGGCAGAGCGATGGCAAGCAGGCGTACTCCATTCGGTCGGCAGCCGACATGGAACGTGTTTTTGGCGTTAGCTCGGTTTGTGATCGCAGCTAATACATTTATTCACGTTGTTTTTTGTTTTCTCCATTCATGGCATGGCAAATTACAAGTCTTTATTTGTTTAGTGGTAAACCGATGTATTATATACGCTTCTACAGGCATTTTTACAGACAGCAAGAGCAGCTCTATTAAAAACAATATTCTTTTTATTTCTACTACGCACAATTCTTTTATTAGTGGCCATGCCTAAAAAGCCATTTAAAGTAGGTTTGTTCAACGCAGGTTCCTTGGGCACTAGACATGACGATTTCGTTGCAGCTGCTACTCGAATAAATGTGGATGTTTTAGCTATTAACGAAACCTGGTTGAAGGAGGGTGAGGAGGGGCGTGCGCCGGTACTTCCGGGGTTCAGGTTGCGTCATGTTCCGAGACCGCGGGGACCACGCTCGCGCGGCGGTGGCGTCGGTTTCTACATTAGACGTAGTGTGACCGCTCGCACCTGGTCTCCCCCCGTCGACCCGTTGCACAGTCTAGTTGAGCAAATGTGGGTCACCTTGACCCTCAATGGTAAGAAACTGGTTATTGGAACGGCGTACCGTCCACCATGGATGGATGCTGATTTATTTTTTGACGGTATCTCCAACTCTATTAGCTCTATCCCTGACCATGATCACTTAATAATATTAGGAGATTTTAATATAAATTTAAACTGCAATTCCGACATCAAAATTAATAAATTTAATAACTTCCTAACATGTTTCCGTTTAGCTCAATTAGTTTCACAGCCAACGCACTTTACAGACACTAGTGAAACGTTACTCGACGTAGTTTGTTCGGACCTGCGGGCTAAAAACGTGTCTGTGAACCACGTCGGTTCGCTTTATGGGCACTGCTTTGTTGTCTGCGAGTTCAATGTCAGATTAGAGAAACCTGAGCCAGTTCGTATGACATATAGGCCTTTTAAGTACATCAAACTGGATGAGCTGGATGATTGCTTGCGGTGTGTGAGGTGGGACTTGATATCTAACTTGGGAGACATAAACCACATGGTCACAGTTTTTAACAATTACGTTCTTACTATATTCGACCTGCTTGCACCTGTCAAGACAGTTACAGTTAGGGGCTGTTCTCACCCCTGGATAACTGACACGGTCAAGCTGATGATGCAGTTACGAGACAAGGCTGCGGCGGAATATCATGTCAATAAATCCTACAGTAAAAAAATATATTACAAGGAACTTAAATCCATTGTTAACAAGGCAATTTTTTATGAAAAATCCGCCTATTACAGAGTCAATGTGAATGCAAATCTAAATAATCCAAAATTGCTATGGAAACACTTAAAATCTACAATTTTGCCTAAGAAAAACACAGATTTACCATCATCTTTTCACAATCCTTCCATTATAAATGATCATTTTTTAAACATACCAGGTAATTCAACAATCTCCATATCACGCCTTACTTTCTTTGAGTTTGAGAAGTATGGTGACTCGGTTTTCCGTTTAGTACCAATTAGCTCTGACCAGTTGATAATTATCATTAGGGGGTTGAAATCCAACGCTGAAGGTTGTGATGGGATCAGTCTAAATATGCTATTAATGACACTACCACATACTATTGACATACTTACTGACATAATTAATACTTCAATTAAAACTTCAACCTTTCCTGATATTTGGAAATTGGCTATAGTGCATCCTTTGCCTAAACACACTAACCCATTAGAACTTAAAGACCTCAGACCTATTAGCATACTTCCTTGTATATCTAAAATCATGGAGAAAGCAGTGTGTTCTCAGCTTACGAGATATCTTGAGTGTAACAATATGTTACCTGACAATCAGTCTGGTTTCCGGAAGGGTCGGAGCACAGCGACTGCCTTACTTGATGTCACCGACAACATCTTGCACTCCCAGGATAGGGGAATGTGCACACTGCTTGTCCTGTTAGACTTTTCTAGAGCTTTTGACTCCATAAATATTAATCTCTTATTATCTAAACTCAGTTACTATGGTTTTGACAATAATACACTAAGGTGGTTTGACACCTACCTTAACTACCGCAGTCAATTTGTGAAGATCACACTCAGTGATGGCTCCACATCAACTTCAGGAGAAACTAGTGTAATAAGAGGAGTGCCTCAAGGATCAGTTATCGGCCCAATCCTATTCATATTATATTCTGCAGACATAAGGTCACACATCACACACTGTAAGTATCACATCTATGCTGATGATATTCAGGTCTATATATCGTGTAAACCTTCTGAAGTTGATAGTGCTATAAGCAAGCTAAACCTAGACCTTGCAAGTATTGCCGCTTGGGCCACTGACAACAGTTTGCTACTTAACCCTAGTAAAACCAAGTACCTTGTCTTTGGTACCAAGAGGCGACTGTCTGCCTTTCACCCATCAGCTGATGTTATGATGCTCGGTACTCCTATAGAGCGTGTGTATGAGGCTCGGAACCTTGGCCTACATATGGAATGTGGACTTAGGTATGAAAAGCGCATCTCTAATGTGGTCAGTAGCTGCTTTTACAAGCTTAAATTGCTTTATAAAATTAGGCCCTATTTATGTGAGCAGTTGCGCATCCGTCTAGTTGAATCACTGGTCCTGTCTAAACTTAATTACGTGGATGTTGTAACTGGTCCCTGCCTCTACGCAAAGACCAAGAAGCTCATACAGCGTGTGCAGAATGCCAGTGCACGTTTTATTTTCAACATACCATCAAGGGCCCATGTTACTCCATTTCTCAACAAACATAATATTTTTAAAATGCAACACCGGCAAAAACTGCATCTTGCTTGTCTCTTATTTGGGGTTTTAAAGCACCAAGCTCCAGTATATCTTTTTGAGAAGCTCATCATCAATAGGTCACGGGGAAACCGTCAGTGTAAAAAGCCTCTTATTACTCCTCAACATGCCACAGCCTCATTCCGGGGGAGTTTCCGCTTTGCAGCTACTAGATGCTGGAACTCTCTTCCGCCGCCTTTAGCCAGGGACCTAGGAAGCATACACAGTTTTAGAATCAAGCTGAAAAAGTACTTGCTAGAGCATCAATTTAGTCAGGAAACCCTATGTTTTGAAACTAGTTGCCTTTAAGTGCTCTGTCTTTTGTCTATGTATCTATTTTTAGCCGCCTCTTTTATAATTTAGTTTACCGCTTTGCCATGCCTAAGATGATTATAGATTAAGATTTAGGATTGCAGTCAGGTACTTACTGTTAGGATATGTCCCATCTACATATAAATAAATCCGCACAACATCTGGTTCGCATAAAAATTGTGTAATCTATCATGTTTTGAATGTGTAGATATCTTGGCATTACCGTTCGTCAACCGAGTCATGAACCTGTACAGAAAGCAGTCGTTTTATGTCTGTACAGTTGAGCCTGTGACGTTCAATATTTAATATTGCACCATACTGTTATGGTTTTTAAAATAAATTGGACTGGTAACATTAAAAAGTCTTTGGACAGGTTGATTGAAATGAACCAATCACGTGCAAGAATCGTTGGCCAATCGGATTCGAGTTCCGGTCCGGTAGTTTTTAAGCGCCTAGTCGATCAAAAGGCGGGCATTCTAGAAACGGCACTGGAAGTGAGCGGTTGTCTTACTGTCAAGAAATAATCAATGTTAAATATATTAGCGTAGCATAAGCAGTGATTTGTCGAGCAGTTAATAAAGTACTTTAACAACAGTGAATGAGTTTAAATCGTCATAACTCAGAAGTGGGATTCTTACAAGGCTACAACCAGCCTTTCTGCGCTCGCAAGCTCAAGAAAAAAACGTAAGTACAAATTCAAACAAAAGTGGAGAGTTTGATAAAATAAATGGAATTAACGGTTAAATTTTTGCGAGGCCCAACGGGAACTACTCGGTTTTTAGCCCTCATTATTAGCTTGCAACGTAGGGCGATAACAGCTGCAATGGTTAATTGGTTTGAAATTAACCGTTAGTTTTCGAGATTACTGAATTTGTAGGATAAAACTGTATTTATCGTTACGGAGTAATTCCGGAGATTTATACGGTTGGTCTTGCATAATTATCTTGCTAGGTCACTCCCTAGATGGGCATGCTAGATAAAATTATAGTTAGAATAGTTTCAGGATTAAACTCTATTTATCATAACGGAGTAATTCCGGAGATTTATACGGTTGGTCTTGCATAATTATCTTGCTAGGTCACTCCCTAGATGGGCATGCTAGATAAAATTATAGTTTGAATAGTTTCAGGATTAAACTCTATTTATCATTACGGAGTAATTCCGGAGATTTATACGGTTGGTCTTGCATAATTATCTTGCTAGGTCACTCCCTGGATGGGCATGCTAGATAAAATTATAGTTGGAATAGTTTCAGGATTAAACTCTATTTATCATTACGGAGTAATTCCGGAGATTTATACGGTTGGTCTTGCATATTTATCTTGCTAGGTCACTCCCTAGAGATGGACATTCTAGATAAAATTATAGTTGGAATAGTTTTAGGATTAAACTGTATTTATCGTTACGGAAAAATTCCGGAGATTCATACGGTTGGTCTTGCATGTTTATCTTGCTAGGGCACTCCCTGGAGATGAGCATGTTCGATAATTCAGTGATAAATTATATGTAGAGCCGATATGTAGAGCCCATATGTAGAACCGATATGTAAAGCCGATATGTAGAGCCGATATGTAGAGCCGATATGTAGAGCCGATATGTAGAGCCGATATGTAGAGCCGATATGTAGAGCCGATATGTAGAGCCGATATGTAGAGCCGGTATGTAGAGCCGGTATGTAGAGCCGGTATGTAGAGCCGGTATGTAGAGCCGGTATGTAGAGCCGATATGTAGAGCCGATATGTAGAGCCGATATGTAGAGCCGATATGTAGAGCCGATATGTAGAGCCCCTTTATGTTGACCCCTGAGGCCATGTGGTGAGGTTACCCCTGATAATGATCTACGGTAAATTCCAAACCACGAGTTTAAAATTTAACCAGTACATTTAGTCCATAAGCTCAGAGTGGCTAAGCAGGCTAGTAGTGCCTGATTCAGTCATGTATGGCGTGTGTTGTTTAATTTATGAAAAGGCTGATAAGGACAATGTTTGTATCTTAGAACAGGCTAAGTATATCTTTTAGAACAGTCTAAGTATCTGTTAGATTAGAACGGGCTAAGTATATGCCTGTTAGATTAGAACGGACTAAGTATTTCCGATAGATCGGGCTGAGTATGTCCGATAGATTGGGCTAAGTATGTCCGATAGATCGGGCTAAGTATGTCCGATAGATCGGGCTAAGTATGTCCGATAAATCGAGCTAAGTATGTCCGATAGATCTGGCTAAGTACGCCTGTTAGATTAGAACGGACTAAGTATGTCCGATAGATCAGGCTAAGTATGTCCGATAGATCAGGCTAAGTATGTCCGATAGATCAGGCTAAGTATGTCCGATAGATCAGGCTAAGTATGTCCGATAGATAGTGCTAAGTATGCCCGATAGATAGTGCTAAGTATGCCCGATAGATCGCGCTAAGTATGTCCGATAGATCGGGCTAAGTTTGTCTGATAGATCGGGCCGAGTATGAATTAGATTATTTTATTTCATGAGATAAATTACAGTTTAAAGTTGGCTTAGTCAAAATTATAAGAATTTGTGTCACAATCGTCACAAAATAACACACAGCGCTCAACAAAGTCATAATTGTTCGAATCTAATTTAGTGTGTGCGCTCAGCTGATATTCTTAGGCATTATGGTCGCTTATCGCGGTATGCACGGCGATACAGTCGCTGCCTAAGTTTGTAATATCACAGTCGATACTCGAACTCGACTCGGCGATTGCACGAGTGGGAAAATCAACTATGTTTTTACATCCAAAGCTATTCAGTACGTCATCTATCCGCTGTTTCGCACTGTTATTTGATAAGTAATCTACATTGTGGTCATCAACTATCAGATACCTTTTATTTTCGTCATTAAGACTACTTAAAAATAATTCCAGTTTCTCCAAATAAATATCAAAGTCACCATTTCTTGTTCTATCTGATAGAACGGGCTAAGTATGTCTGATTAACGTGTCTTAATGTCCGTACACATATCAAAATTTCAGTATAAGTGTAGCTGTAACATACTTGAATAATATAATTCAGTAGCAATTAATTACAATTTCAAATGCACCGATCTGGAAGGAGGTACAGGCCAACTATGTCCGTTAGATTAGAACAGGCTAGGTATGTCTGTTAGATTAGAGCTGGCTAAGTATGCCTGATTGAATCACCTGTGCTTGCACTATGTAAATGTGTAATCACTCTGCAAACACAGGTATGGCACAGGCTAAGTATGCCTTGTCAATTATAATTATGCAATTACCACTACCGGGCAAACAAGCATTTATTTAGATGTATATACTTTAAATAGTATCCGAAATTAATGCCTTCTAGTAACTTTACTATTTTAAAATAAAAAAATGTAAGTGCTTGAACATGGTTAAGAACAAAGATCTTATAAACTAGAATAATTCATGCGTATCCAACCTGCATGCAGTTGTGCAAAGATTTCTGTAATTTTATGACTACTTAGTAGGATTAGGCTCAAAGTGAGACGCTTTATACCACAGAGTTCCAGTTAACGGGTCTGTTACATGGCAACCCTCAGAAACCAGCACACAGCCAGGTGTGCCTGTAATGGGTTATCGAATTACATAGTGCATCACCATGTGCGTACTACTAAACGGGCTATGTGAGCCTATGATATGTTTTATGCCAGCAAGCTAGCGTGTGTGACCACGTGCGTAGCCGCTAAAAGGCTATGCCTACAGTGATGATACATGCAGTGGGAGATTAAATGCGTAACGACTATGGTTACTATTATCATTTTTCTGACTGGCGGAGTTTTAGACTGAATGAGAATGAGAATCATTTATTCGTAAAAAAAATAGGTACGATAACTTGGTCTTAAAGAAAATAAACATGTGAGACACGTTGTTTTGTCATTAGCGTACGAGTATGATATAATGTTAATCATAAATTATAATTAATGCTTAAATAAATAGATCAAACTACAAGAATGTCATGCAAATCATATTAAATAACGAGAAACATTCACTACGATAGTTTTGATTAGCAAAAGATAATACATTATTTAAATGTCAAAAAGAGAAGATTCAATAAGATTAATATAAATTGTCCGCGTAATAAATTATAAGTCAGTATCATTTAAAAATTGTTATACTACGAGTATAATAAATGTTAGACTATAATAACATTTTTCAATATATGTATATGTTGTCTGGAATTTTATTAAATATTTGTGGCACCATTCCCAATACACTTTTGCGTAACTACCAAGGCGGTTTTACGTAAGTAATTTATTACGCAATGCGTTTTCGTACTGTGGTCTGGTTTTTCGTACAGGGAGCCTTCGTATGTCAGCAATTTTCCGTACAATTTAGGATTACATTTAACAAAAGAGCCGTTTCCAAAATATATAGACTGGGTAAGGTTAGTGATCTAAAATATAGAATGCAGCTAAGAAATGACATTTTAAGACCACACATTGAGTGGACTAAGTTAGGTAGTGATGAACTGAGCAGTTAGTTAAGATAGAGTTTGAGATTAAGGTTCATGTTTGAGATCTGATTTGGATTCAAGTTTGGGAGGATGTTTTAGTCGGTGGCTCGAGCCACTAGCTTTGGTTTTATTCTGGATTTAAATATAACTCTATAAAATATTGTTTTGTTATTCCGAGATGATGACAACCGATGCCGAGTATGAGACGCCAGATGAAACACGAGGCGTCATACGGAGGAGGAGTAGACATCAGAAGTCATCTTCACCCCGGAGGCACCACAAGAAGGCGCGTAAAGATGTTCCAACGACGACTTGGACTGTTGAAGACGTCGGAGCCACCAGTCAATCCAGTCACGATGACAAAAATGTTGTCAGCAGAGGGTTTCACCGTCTCACAGCCCAGTGGCTTTCCAGCACAAGGAATAATTTTGTATTGGAAATGATCGTGTGCTTTGAAAGGCCGATCTGACTAAATTAAGAACCGATAAGGTCTGATTTTCAGATATACATAATTATGATCGTCTGTTTTAGATAAATCAATCTCAAAATTCCAAAATAACTCTGAACGTTTAGTCAAAATAAGCTCTCACTCAGCCTTATTCATTCTAAAATTTTGCCTACTCGTTCCTAAATTTACGTACCTTCTCCGTTGTTGCCCTATTTGGAAATTTCCCAATCTAGTCCTTTCTACTGATACCCTATTGAAGTCCATACTAGAATCAATTCTTAATGTTAAATTCAGCGAACAGGCTTGGACTCAGGCATGTCTACCCATAAGATATGGCGGTTTGGGAACTCGAAAAATCTCGAGCGTAGCTTTGCCGGCTTTCTTATCATCAACTCACAGCACGCAAGATCTCGCAGGTAAAATCCTTAAATTCTCAACGACTGCAAACTGCGAGATCGCGTGCTTGGTTGATGCTAGGAACGCCTGGCTAGCAGGACCGAACCCAACTTTGCCATCAAGACCAAAATTACAAAGAGCTTGGGACTCGTTAGCTTCCGCCGCTACCATAAAGTCGTTGATCGACTCTTTGTCTGGCCGGGACCGAGCCAGGCTGTTGGCAGCAGCCAGACCAGAGTCGGGGCAATGGCTTCACGCCTACCCCTCACCTAACTTAGGTAGCTTCATTGACCCAGGCACACTCCGAATTGCAGTTGCTCTCCGCGTCGGAGTTGATGTGTGCGTGGACCACAACTGCATCTCCTGTGGAGCCGCGGTAGATCGCTTCGGTCACCATGGAGTCGCCTGCTCCTCGGGCGCCGGCCGCTTGTCCCGTCACGCTGCGCTCAATGACATCCTGAGAAGGGCGCTTGCCAGCGCCTGCGTCCCCTGCGCTCTTGAGCCTCGCATTGTACGAGATGATGGAAAGCGTCCGGACGGGATGTCTTTAATCCCCTGGCGGATGGGCCGTGCACTGGTGTGGGACGCTACCTGTGCTGATAAGCTGGCAGCGTCCTACTTGCCGGGCACGTCCAAGCAAGCCGGGGCCGCGGCGGATGCCCGAGAGAGATCCAAGGTCGGGAAGTATAGCTGTCGCGGCGCCCAATACGATTTTGTCGCATTTGGCGTCGAGACACTCGGCCCTTGGGGAAGAAACGCGCGTAAGCTCCACAAGGAGATCAGTAAGCGGTTAAGGGAGGCTACGGGTGACCCTCGGGCAGGCAGCTTTCTCGCCCAAAGAATAGCGATTGCTATTCAGCGCGGGAATGCTGCCTGTGTGATGGGCACCCTGCCTAAAGGGCAAAATTTTGATACATTTTTCTAATTGTAATTTATTATAATTAGTTTAATATCATTTTGTATATGTATACTTTAGTAAATAAAGTTTTATCCCCTTTAATTATGATTCTTTACTATATGATTGTTATCTCAACTAACATGCATTTGATTATTTAACTTTAACTACTAGCTATAAATAGGTACATCTTCAAAGTAAATCTTTTAGTTTAGGCTGTAATAAAGTTTTTGGGTGAAGAATATTTTTAATTGTTTATCGAAAGTGTTTGGTTCAATTAAAATTTTAACGATTTTGGTTAATGATTATAAATTCTGATTGTGACTCATCTAAGCTACGCGAGATATTTTTTAAAAATTTGGAAAACCGTAACTTTGGGTTAATAAGATTGTGGTTATTTCTTCTATTATTTATACTTTCTTAATGAACTTCTGATAAACTAGCACGTCTCAAAATATACCTACATGGAGGCAAGGGGGTGAGCATACGAAATTTGAGAAAATATGGTCTGCCTGAGTCCATTGGGCCAAGATTTACAAGTATCCTCATATATTTTATTGAAGGATAAATATTTTATCTGTATCGGTACTATTCCCCATAGATCAAGACCGTATGAGAGCCTAGAATAGGTATGCACATGCATAGTACGCAGTGTGGGCTGTCTTAAATTCCGTTACGCGCTTGAGATGCTGGAGATGAAGGGCGTAGGCGAAGGAGGATAGTTTTTTTTTTTGGAGATGTTTAAAATATGTGACGTCCAATTCACATTTGTGTGCAAATTTACTCCCAATAATGTTGCATCGTGTAAGTTTTTTTAATTTAGTGTCTTTGTAGTGGTAAACTATTGGCAATGTGGCTCCCTGATAGGGCTTAAATTGAATTATTTTAGTTTTGCTGTGATTAAGCTGTAAGTTGTGAGGTTGTAACCAGTTTACAATTCTAATTATGATCAGAGTTAATTTGTTATTAATTCCGTTAATATTACCACACGATGGCAATATAGAAATGTCATCCGCGAAGAGAGTACAGTGGTCTTCCAAATCGTTTGGAAGATCAATTTTGTATACAAGGAATAATATATACCTACATCCCAGGACACTCGTACCTTGCGGAATAGAGCCTATCACAGGGACTATCAGATCGAATATTTTGTGTTATTTCTGTTTGGAGTCCACGTTCAATTCCTACATACTGGAAGCGATTGGTAAAATATGAGTTAAACCAGTCGAGGGCAGAGCCTCGTATTCCCGAATTGTACAACTTGCCCAATAGTAAATAATGACAAACTCTAACGCATGCGTATTTCATATCGTTAATAAGTTAATAACCTTGAGACTCTTCGACATATTCGTAGATTGCTAGTGTCGTTGAGCGATTTTTCTTGAAACCGTTTTGGTTATCATTCAGTAGGTACTTTATATTTTTCATAAAAATGGTATAGTTGTTTTATCATAACCGTTTCATATAATTTAGTACATGTTGGCAGAAGGCTGGCAGTAATGGTCGGTAATTATTTACATCAGATATTTCACCCTTTTGTGAACGGGCTTTATTAAGGAATTTTTTAACGCGTCTGGTAAATTGATTAACTAACTTATAATATCGTATAAGTCAGAATGTACTTTATGGGTCAACGGGACTTAAAAATTAGTTAAGGGTGTTTTACTGGCAGTCATTGTAAGGGAATTTCCTATGGAGTAGAAAAATATGTTGAACGAGTTTGCAATTTCCTTAGGGTTAGTCTGAAATTGTTCTGTTTTTTTTGGATGCATTTATTCAACGCATTCCTTAGAGTACCTACTATCAAATAGGTTATAATTTCGTCAACCGTTTTGTTACTTGAGAATATAGAATGTTATGGTTGTATAGATCGAATTTATAGAGAATGTAAATGATACATTGAAATACTATATGTGTAATTACATAGTGATGAAATATAAGTAAAAATGATAATAATAATTATGATATATGTATCCTTAGGTAAGAATAATTATATGAATAACATTTCAGTAGAAGTAATCACAGATCAGTGCATTCTGCAATGTGAATTCAATACCTGTAAATGTTATTTCTCTCAGTATAAGGATCATAAACTTAATTTATGTAAGGTGCGTGCACCGGGACGTTGCACGAGTCGGTTGGCCGAATGTTATGGTTTTTAAAATAAATTGGACTGGTAACATTAAAAAGTCTTTGGACAGGTTGATTGAAATGAACCAATCACGTGCAAGAATCGTTGGCCAATCGGATTCGAGTTCCGGTCCGGTAGTTTTTAAGCGCCTAGTCGATCAAAAGGCGGGCATTCTAGAAACGGCACTGGAAGTGAGCGGTTGTCTTACTGTCAAGAAATATTCAATGTTAAATATATTAGCGTAGCATAAGCAGTGATTTGTCGAGATGTTAATAAAGTACTTAAACAACAGTGAATGAGTTTAAATCGTCATAATACTGTATTCGTTTTTAGTTTTCCTGTACCACAAATGTATTTTTAACTTGTTTTCTCTTTCTGTATTTACGTATATATATTCATTATCCGAAACAAAAGTTGCGTTCGGTCTGTCAAGTTGACAGTGACAGTGACACTGACACAGTTTGCGACGCGTTCACACGCTGCAATCTGCCGTGCCACTCTCAGCTATAACCACGAATATATTCCGTTTAAAATATGTTTAGCGTAGGTATTTGTTTTGTGTTGCCTTCCAGGAGGTAACTCATGTAAAGGTTCCGACGGAAGACCAGCGCTGGCCCTCTAGGTTAGCACCATGCTGAGTCGGGGCCTTTTCGTGGACCCTGCTATTTTTAAGTTACTGTGTTTTGTATTTTATACCCATTGTTTTGTCAGTCCACGAATAAATGTTTTCTTTCTTTCTTTCTTTCTATATATAAAAAAGTGAAATAAGAGGTTTAGGTGGAACGGGGGGAACAATTGTTCACCTGTGTCCAGATAACAACAATAACATGAGGACATGTATCTATGTCAAAAATGGCATCAATGCTATGCCTTTACATGCTTTCTGTTGCAGGGATCTCACCACGGTGATGATCCAAAAAAAGGGGGAGGGTAAGGAGCTCATCCTATCATCAGCCTACCTCCCCTACGAGGCGACGGATCCCATCACACAACAACTGCGGGATCTTGTTGCATACGGCAGCCGGGCGAACACCAACCTGATAATCGGCTGCGACGCAAACGCTCACCATGTCATCTGGGGCAGCTCAGATGTCAACAGGAGAGGAGAGAAGGTACTGGACTTCCTGGTAAGCTCTTCTTTACAAATACTAAATAAAGGCAATGAACCTACCTTCGTCAATTCTAGGCGGGGGGAAGTTATTGATTTAACGTTGGCTACTAATAATACTAGTAACAAAATCAACTCATGGCACGTATCTGACGACATATCCCTTTCGGACCACAGATACATCTGCTTTAGGTACCGAACTAAAATAGAAATAAACACGGTACGAAAACGGAATCCTAGGCACACGGACTGGTCGGCCTTTAGAAGGGATCTAAAGGTGGACCTAGGAGACCCAAAAGGCAAGCTCAACTCTATTATAGACATAGAATTCGAAGCGGACAAAATAGTACAAGCCGTATACACGGCCTTCACTAATAACTGCCCGGAGAAGAAAACCCTGGCTAAAAAGTTACCATGGTGGACCCCAGAGATAGTTAAACTCAGGAGGGAAACTAGGGCAATATTCAATGACGCAAAGGCATCTAATGACTTTGGGCACTATGCACAAAAACTCACAGAACTCAGCAAGGCTGTGAGGAAAGCCAAAAGGAGAGCGTGGAGGAACCACTGCGATCAAATTGAGTCAATACCAGAAGGAATGAGACCAACAAAGGCACTAGCGACCACAAAGTCGGCCCCGCTCACATCCATTAGGGACAATGACGGTAGAATGACGAAAACGGGGCTGGAAACCCTTAAGGTAATGTGTAACACGCACTTCCCAGGCTCAGTAATACACGACAGTGTAACAGACGATGGTGCAATTAGTGCGTTGGAACAGACCACAAGTACAACGAGACACAATTGGGACACGTCCAAAAAGGTAGTAGATCATAATAAGATAAAGTGGGCACTTTCAACATTTCAACCTTACAAAGCCCCGGGGCCAGATGGCATCTACCCCATTCTACTACAAGAAGGCGCTAATGTACTAATCCCGCATCTTAGCAGATTGTACAGGGCGTGCTTGGCCTTCGCACACGTGCCACGTGTGTGGAGGATGGTAAAAGTAACCTATCTGCCCAAACCGGGTAAGGCGGATTACAGTGAAGCCAAATCGTATAGGCCGTGTACGGGCTTGAAGGCCGTATCAAATATATCTAATAAGGTTGTTAAGTTCGGAGACAAATGAAATGTGTATGACAGGATAGATGGTCGTTTAATGACTGAATAAACTTAAGACTAACATGGCGGGCGCAGCCGCTATAAGTAGGTAGAGTTGGTAGATATCCAATGTAGGTAATGTGTCCCTACACCATTCCCCCTTCCCCTTTTTTACAAAACATGAAAAAGCAAAAATAAATCTTGTTAAAAGAGACAATAATATCGTTTTATTAAAATAACACTTACTATCTTAACACTAACACATAAAAACTTTGCCTCAGTAGCACTGCAATTTTACACCAAGTAAAATACATAGTATACGCATAGCGTTATGCATAGGTGACAGTCGGCGCTGCTTGCGATGCTGTCGCCGCTAGCTGCTTCTGCACCCAGGTTCTAGGATACACAACAGGACCAACAGAAACATGGCTGCTATGGCTACCATTATCCATCTTATGGTACCCAGCTGGTACTGAAAATCGGTCGTCACCGTCTGTGTCTGAGTAACGACACTGCTGCTTTTATCTCCCTCTTTACTTTGTCCCCAACCCATGGCTGGATATTACAAGTAAAATTGAAGTAAAAAAAACTTTACTTATTTAAATCACACTCTAGCAACAGTACAAATTGTTTCGAGAATAAAATGTAAAAAATTAAATAAACTCTTATATACTGACAATTATCTTAGTACGAACGAAAATTGCATAATCGTTACGTACATAAAATATTAAAACTATACAACATAGGAAAATACCTCATATGTCTATAACATTAATTAATAAAATAACTTGCAGCATTATTATGCCTACCGCATCGAGGCGTTGTTATTGTAACAGCTATTCGCTGCGTCCGCAAATCGCACTGGCCTCTTTACAATACGTCCACTGCGCGTTGTTTTAACGGGCATAGTATTGCAAGAAGTGTCATTGTTATTCAATGTGGAATTATTCTGTATGCAACTAAAATTCTTAGGTAAACTGTTTACAGGACTCTCATCCGTACTTTCCATGTCGTTAATTACATATGCCGGTTTTAACCTATCTATGGAAACAGTCGTTTCCCTATTTTCCAATTGAATAACGAATGTTTTATCTTTCCTACTTATGACCTTATACGGGCCATCATAAGGAGGCTGTAAAGACTTACGTAATACATCGTTCCTTAAAAATACGTATTGGCATGTTTTTAAGTCGTTATGGACGAACAATGAACGTGAATTACTGTGACTTGGCGGTCTAGGTTTTAATTTATCTATGGATTCCTTTAGCCTTTGCAAATACTCCGAATCTGAATTATTAACCTTAACCTCGTCATAAAATTCACCAGGTAACCTTATTGTTTTCCCGTACGCTAACTGAGCCGCGCTCACTCCGGTGTCGCTTCTAGGAGCGGCACGCAGACCTAGCATCACTGTGGGCAGTTCGTCCGCCCAGCAAGTGTTATCTGTTAAGCGAGCCTTAAGGGCTGTTTTCATACTTTTGTGGAAACGTTCGATCATCCCGTTGCTTTGGGCGTGGTAAGGGGTTGTACGCAATTTATGGACTCCTAGGTACTTCATTAATTGCTTAAACAAATCACTTTCGAATTGCCTACCACAGTCGCTTGTTAAGCGCGTAGGGCAACCAAAACGAGTTATCCAACCCTCATAAACTATCCTGGCTATCGTTTCCGCTGTGATGTCTTGAACTGGATATGCTTCAGGCCAACCTGAAAATCTATCTATCATAGTAACACAGTAACGGTAACCTTCGCTTGTTGTTGCTAACGGTCCCGTAATGTCCACGTGCACATGCGCAAACCGATCAGATTCCGCGAATCGTTCTAGGCCTGATACTGTGTGACGTGTTATTTTCGCTTTTTGGCATTGAATACATGATCGAGTCCACTTGGTAACATCGGAATTCATTTTCGGCCAAAAAAATCTTTCAGTAACTAAACGCTTCGTAGTTCTGATACCAGGATGACTCAGATTATGTATAGAATGCCACGCCTGCTTTCTAAAGCTCTCCGGTAAATAAGGTCTAATATGCCTTGTCGAGACCTCACAGTAGATATTTTTCTCACAGTCGGGCAAGCTGACTTGTTTATACTGCAGAGTATCATGTGACGCTCGCAAGCTTTCTTGTAAATAGTCGTCACTATCTTGCCTAACTGCTAACTCTGCGTAATCAATGCCTGTGGGACAGTAAATAGCTTCAACCCGGGATAAGGTATCCGCCACGACGTTCTGCTGACCACTTATATGTTGTATATCTGCTGTAAACTCACTGATATATGATAAATAACGAATTCTTCTAGGACTTTCCTTATCGCTATTAACTTTACTGAACGCAAATGTTAAAGGTTTGTGATCCGTATAGATACTAAGATCACGACCCTCTAAAAGATTTCTAAAGTACCTCACAGCGGCATAAATTCCTAACAATTCTCTATCATACGCGGAATATTTCTTTTGCGCATCGGATAGCTTTCTAGAAAAATATCCTAAGGGTTGCCATACGTCGCCAACCCGCTGCTGTAAAACTCCTCCTAGACTAATTTCTGACGCGTCTGTCATCAAAGCAAGTTTGGTATCGGGCAATGGATGAGAAAGTGTGACGGCGCTTTTTAAGCTCTCCTTACACTTTTCGAACGCTTCATTGGCCCTATCTGTCCAGTTTATAACGGTTTTATCTCTTTTTTTTGCATTATGCAAATAATTATTCAATTCAGCCTGGTAATCGACAGCCCTAGGTATATGCAATCGGTAGAAATTTAACATACCTAGAAACCGTCGCAATTGTTCGACGGTTTCCGGTTTCGGAAAATTAACTATAGCCTGCACTTTGTCGTCCAAAGGTCGTATACCGCCTGCTGACACTTCGTAACCAAGAAATTCGAGCTTAGATTTGCCAAAGTCACATTTAGACACGTTAATCGTAATTCCATATTGATTAAAACGATTGAAAACTAGTTTTAACTGCTCTTTGTGTTGTTCCTCTGTTTCGCTCGCTATTATTACGTCATCTATATATGTAAACAGAAAATTTAAGTTTTTTAGTACTACAGTATCCATAAAACGCTGGAACGTCTGCGCACTGTTTCGCATTCCAAAACACATACGAGGAAATTCGAACAAACCGAAGGGCGTTATTATACTGGTTTTCTCTATATCCGCCGGGGCCACCGGTATAAAATGATACGCTCTGTTTAAATCCAACCGTGAAAATATTTTCTTATTACCGGCCAACAGATAAGTAAAATCTTGTAAACGAGGAATCGGGTATCGGTCAGGTTTTGTAATCGCATTAAGTCTCCTATAGTCGCCACAAGGTCGTAGCTCCCCATTTTTCTTGGGAACGACGTGCAAAGGGCTTGCCCAGGGGCTATTAGAAGGTCTACAGATGCCTAGTTCAACCATTAACCTAAATTCCTCTTTTACCTTATTATACCGGTCTGGTGGTAAAGGTCGTGCCTTCGCGTATACCGGGGGTCCCGTAGTTTCAATGTAATGAACCACGGAATGTTTAGGGGTGTCTTTATAGCACACCGCTTTCGTTAAATCTGGGTAACTTAACAATATTTCATGCCAAGGGTTTTTTACATCTACAGACTTAATTGATAATTCGGATGCATCGTGGCTAGTAACGGAACCAATGACATTAAACGTAGTAACTTTATCGAGCAATTTTCGCGCGTGGAGATCAACTAACAACTTATAATGGCTTAAAAAATCGGCTCCGATTATAGGCTGCTTTACATCCGAAACTGTAAAAATCCATTTAAATGCTCTTCTAAGGTTTAAATTTAGTACTAGGCTACGCACACCGTAAGTTTGTATCTCGCTACCATTAGCGGCATATAACTTATATCTAGCACTCACCAAAGCAGATGCTGCACGTCTGTTTGACACGGGTAAGACGCTCACATGGGACCCTGTGTCAATAAGAAAGTTTAAACGGCTATTTAAGTCTGTAACACATAGGCGATTGTTTGTTGTGTCGATAAATATCTCCGCCTCAGATTGTATCGAACCTAGTTTTCCTTTTCCGGCAGGTTCTCCCAGTGGCACGGCTTAACACATTTCGCAGCCTTCTTTCCATAGCGGAAATGGTAGAAACATAACCATCCCGGTTTCCGTCCCGCTTTGCTGGTACTCGGCTCTCGTGACCTTGAGGGCTGCCTCGCTGGTGTGGCACTTCTCTGCGGAGGCCTCGACCTCCGTAACTCCGCCACCTCCATCGATAGTTTGTTCAACTTGGTGGTCAAGTCGTCATCCGCAGGGCGCCGCCTACTGGTGGATATCTCGGAAACTTCCATCGGCCGAGTCGCTTCCATGACCTTGTCGGCGATGCTTGCCAACTTTTCCATATCAGTGACCTCGGACGCAGCTAAAACTGCCTGCACCGCCGGTGGGAGATGACCATTCCACATAATAACCAAAGTCTGGTCCAAAATCTTCCCTCGTGCAAGGTCGCGCATATTTCTGAGGAGTTGGGACGGCTTTTGGGTGCCTAGCTCCATCTCCCCTAATAACTTCTGCGTTTGACGAGTATCAGACTCTTCATAAATCTTAAGAAGTCTGTCCTTCAACGTCCCGTAGCGATTTTCCGGCGGCGGTGATAACAATAAATCGCTCACCTGCTTGATGGCGTGCTTGCTGAGCTTCGTCACCATTAGGTTCTGCTTGGCTGCATCCCCTAACCGCTGGTTCTCCACCGCTGCCTCGAATTGTATAAACCAGAGCCTTGGCATGTCGGTCCAAAACTCCGGGATCCTCGAAGACACGGTGATGCTGGCGAGCGCCGCAGCATTCCCCGACTCACTATTGCTGGTGGCCGGTAGTTGCTCCAACTGTAGTGTGCTCGCTGGTGGTTCCGATGGTGGAGCTGTCGCTGCAGATGCTCCAGGCGCCGTCTGCACCGGTCCCTGCTGTACCACGACTTTTGGCTGTCCTTGTCCGTTCGTCATTTTACTGTCTTATAGTATTTTTTAAAGTATTCGTTTTCGGGGTCACCACTGTACGGGCTTGAAGGCCGTATCAAATATATCTAATAAGGTTGTTAAGTTCGGAGACAAATGAAATGTGTATGACAGGATAGATGGTCGTTTAATGACTGAATAAACTTAAGACTAACATGGCGGGCGCAGCCGCTATAAGTAGGTAGAGTTGGTAGATATCCAATGTAGGTAATGTGTCCCTACAGGCCGATAAGTTTATCGTCGTTTTTCCTCAAAACACTGGAGAAATTGGTAGATAGACACATAAGGGATGGCCCATTAAGGAGGCATCCGCTGCACAAACTACAATGTGCATACCAGCCAGGGAAGTCAACGGAAACCGCACTTCACCTGGTAACAACCAGGGCTCTACAGGCTATAGAGAATAAAGAACTATGTCTGGCAGCTTTCTTAGACGTGGAGGGAGCGTTCGATCGTACCACGTATAAAGCTATCAGCGAAGCAGCTGCAAAACATGGTGTAGAGCCCACCATATGTAAATGGATAGGCAATATGCTAAATGGCAGACTAATAAAGTCATCACTCTTAGGGGATGAGATAATGGCCACGGCCACAAAGGGATGTCCACAGGGTGGAGTACTCTCACCAACTCTTTGGAGTTTGGTGGTGAACTCACTCCTGGTAGAACTCAATAAAGGTCCAATCCACACGGTAGGATATGCTGATGATTTAGTGATACTGGCTAATGGGAAGTTCCCAGGCACGGTATCGGAAATCATGAACAAGGCATTGCAGATAGTGGAGAGATGGTGCAACCGGCACCAATTATCCATTAATCCAGGCAAAACTTTAGTAATACCCTTTACTAGGAAAAAGACCCTTCGAGGCGTACAGCAGTTAAAACTGTACGGGAGGGTACTAGAACTGTCCAATGATGTGAAATATCTAGGCTGCCCCCGTTACGAAAAAGGGCGCATGTCACATTTTTGTCAAAATTGAGTTATATACATTGCCGTGATCAGCAAAAAAAGGCGCGTCTGCGAGTATTTTTTATTTTATCCTAGGAAGTCTAGAAACAGAGTTACCATAAGAAAAAAGGGCGCTTTTACACCCATTTCCTCACTTAAACCACCTTAAACTAAATTGAAAAGTCGTTTGTCCGAAATACAATGAAGACCTGGAATGTAAAGGCGTAAGTGCGTATATGCGCCTATTTTTTTTTGTCACTTTTACAACATTTCCATAAAATAAAAGACGCGACTTATGATCTGCTGTTTTATAAAAAGTGGAAAAGACGCAAGTGGTCACCTGCGTCTTTTTAAGTAAGTTTAAGTTAAAAGCATTCTTGTTGACATTGACGCATCCGCCATTACCTCAACAAAAGAAAGGCGCTAGTGACCACAAGCGCCTTTTCAACTTCGCATATGACTTATATCATTAATTATATTTGACACATCTGCAAGCGAAACAAAATAAAAAAGGCGCTAGTGGTTACTTGTGCCTTTTAAATTAAGTACTTTTGCAAAAGTACCAGGACTCTTGTGGTACTTCCGTCTACGTTTTGCTCTTAGCTTAGTTTTTGTTGTTCTTAGAAAAGGCACTAGTACGCACAAGCGTCCTTTTTTTCCATAATCTTTTTAAAAAGCAGGGTAAGTGGGGAGGAATTCTATCGATGTTCTTTCAGTTACGCCCGAAACTTTGCCACCGGGAGACCTGCGTCTGAGCAGCTCAGCGTGTAGGCAAGTTGCAAGTTATATCGTTTTTTATTCGCGAGAGATTATTTAAGTACCTATAAGATTGTCACTGTTATATTTTTATTTATTTACAGTGCCTACATGAGGGACACTATTTTGCCGTGCACGATAACAGCAGTAACTTTATTCGTAATATTATTCAATTGTTTACTTTATTTGAATAAGAATCAGAGGGGTATTAAGCACGTAACGTTTCGAACGAGCGGTAGGACAACTCAACTGTAATTATTCCGTACAAAAAATGACATTTTACATATACCTGACGCGCGTGCAATGCGTTACATGATCGACCAACTGGTAAACATTTGAATACATTTTTGTTAGTCCAGCCCGAGTCCACTCCTTCTATGAAGAGCTTAGATTCCTCCACTCGTGTTGGTGTTCGGTTTTGGCGTAGGCTTTAAAAGGCCGAAATTATGGTTGCCTGCGAGAGTCCTACAAATGGATATGGACCTACAAAGTGATTTGTAGACCCCTTTTTGGCAAGCTTATCCGCTCTTTCGTTGCCGATGTGCCCTCGTGCCCTGGTATCAAAACTAGTTGCACCCTATTATGCTTTCCAAGCTTGTTCAGTGCCTAGACGCCATCATAGACTAGTCAAGAAGCCACTTTCGGCGCCGTAAGCTTATAAGCGTAAGATTATATAGATGGTCTGCCCTCTGGTGGGCCTGTCTATATTATAATTATCCTGTACACAGGCAATTATGGCGTATGTCTCCGCCTGGAAGGCGGTTGCCAAACTACATATGCTTACACTACTACTATAGTCATTCGCATAAATGCCTGCTCCCGTACCGGATCCCATTTTTGATCCGTCCGTGTACCATATACTGTCTTCAATACCAGACCTAGGGGGTTCTAAACCTTCGGCCCATTCAGCCTGGATGGAACTTTTGTTGTGTAGTTACTATATATAATACATAGGTAGCATTTTATCGCATCCCATGTTTGTTATTCTGTCTAAGAAACCGTCAGTCGCCATGTTTGTGTGCTTAGTCTTTGGCTTGCTACAACTCCACAGTCCAAGAGTTCTAAATCTGTAAGTAGAGCGATTTGCGCGCCTCTGACTTAATCATCATGTGAAGTGGCGGTAGGTCCAGTAGGGACTTTTAGCGCCGCTGTAGGGGTGGTACGCCCCTGTTATAGCCATGCATACCGATCTCTGCACCATCATCAGGGCATCTCTGCATGTGCTCATTAAAGTCCTTGCCACCATACCAGACTACCGTACAACAATATGGGTCTCACCATCATGGTGTAGATCCACTTCAGTACCTTTGGGTTCAGTCCCCATGTTTTGCCATACGCTGATCTACACATTCCAAATACTTAGTACCAAATAGTTAAATGATGCTGATGACCAAATGTGATTTGTTTCTTAACGCAGTTTTACGGATCTTATTACACGTCATTTTAATATATGTAAATTTGGCAAAGTTACTTCATACGTTATTTTATGTTTTTTAATTTTTAATATGTACTATCGAACCAACTGAATCATGACCCACCATAGAACCTTGTTACAATTAACGAACATACGTACGATCATATGACGTTAATATGTCAGTTAATTGTGACAAGATTCCATGGTGGGTCAGGATTCAATTTTGTCGATGGTACAAGAGTTTTCTAAAAAATAATATTTTTTGAATTGTAGCTGCAAACCGATGTTAAATTAAAACAAAACATGTAGAAGTGACTTTTATGTGAGTAAAGTCAAATCAGTCAGTATCAATTGTATCATTGAAAAGACGCTAGTGGATACATGCGTCCGTTATTTAACGATAAATAGGAGTAATATCTGGTAAATACTTAATTAGGCTTAGTTAAAAGGACGTAAATGGTGACTAGTGCCTTTTTTACTAAGTGTCTCGTATTTTCCAAACATTTTTTACTAAGATGAAAAGGAAAAACGCGGAAAATAAAATAAATAAGAATAAATTATACAATTACTAAAAACTAAAATGTGCACAAGGTATTTACCTAACGAAAGCCGTTTACAGAACGTCTCTATCTATTTTCATTTGGAAACAGCAGATTTTTTACCATTTAATTAACTTTATAATTTTTTTCTCAGTTTCGACTTCATGTGACAAGCGCCCTTCTTCGTAACGGGGGCAGTAGGTGTCACACTAGATAAAGAGCTGAACTGGAAGAAGCATACAGATCTCACCATTACAAAGGCACTGAGGGTATTTGGAATGTGTAGATCAGCGTATGGCAAAGCATGGGGATTGAACCCAAAGGTACTTAAGTGGATCTACACTATGATGGTGAGGCCCATATTATTGTACGGTAGCCTGGTATGGTGGCCAAGGACTTTAATGGGCACATGCAGAGATGCTCTGATGAAGGTGCAGAGATCGGTCTGCATGGCTATAACAGGGGCGTTTCGTACCACGCCCACAGCGGCGCTAGAAGTCCTACTGGACCTACCGCCACTTCACTTGGTGATTAAGTCAGAGGCGCGCAAATCGCTCTACAGATTAAGAACCCTTGGACTGTGGAGCGAGGGTAAACCAAAGACTAAACACACAAACATGGAGACTGATGGCTTCTTAGACAGAATAACAAGCATGGGAAGCGACAAAATGCTACCCAAGTTTGTATTCCACAGGAACTACACAACAAGAGTTCCATCCAGGGCTGAATGGGCCGAAGGTCTAGAACCACCGAGGTCTGGTGTCAAAGACAGTATATGGTACACGGACGGATCGAAAATGGGATCCGGTACGGGAGCAGGCATTTATGCGAACGACTACTGTAGTAGTGTAAGCATGGGTAGTTTGGCAACCGTCTTCCAGGCGGAGACATACGCCATAATTGCCTGTGCACAGGAGAATATAGACAGGCAAACCAGAGGGCAGACCATCTATATACTCAGCGACAGTCAAGCGGCTCTTAAAGCGCTTACAGCGCCGAAAGTGGCATCTAGACTTGTCTACAATGGCGTCCAGGCACTGAACAAGCTTGGAAAGCACAATAAGGTGCAACTGGTTTGAATTCCAGGGCACGAGGGCTTCATTGGCAACGAAAGAGCGGATGAGCTTGCAAGAGGGGGGTCAACAAACCACTTTGTAGGCCCAGAACCATTTGTGGGACTCTCACAGGGAACCATAATCTCGGCCTTTAAAGCCCACGCCAAAACCAAACACCAACACGAGTGGAGGAATGAGGCGAGCTTAAGGCACTCTAAGCTCTTCATAGGAGTGGACTCGGGCTGGACTAACAAACTCTGGAAATTCAGCAGGAAGCAGCTCAGAACCATATCTGGGGTGTTCACAGGTCACTTCGGGGTCAAGGATCTCTTGGCCAAGATGGGACTATCGGACAGCTTAGACTGTAGAATGTGTGGCGAGGAGGATGAGACTATGGAACACTTATTGTGTGAATGTCATGCCCTTGCCAGACAAAGAATGAATTACTTTGGTAACGGCTATCCGCAACCAAAGGAATTCAAGGTACTGCTCAGCTGCATCATCCGCTTTGTGGAAATGATGGAGCGAAGTTGGGAGTAGACATAAGGAGAGGGCAAATGCACAAAAGATCCCACTGGGTCGAAGTGCACCCGAAGGGGCCCTCATCTAGATAAGATAAGATAAGATAAGATAAGATAACGATTTGCTGACCTTTTTTGATTTGAGGTTACTTTTTTATCTTTGACGGTGTCAAACAAGCATACTGTCCAAGCGATGGTAAGCAGACACCGTAGCCTACGGACCTGTGGCGCATCACTACGAGCTGCCCACATCCCTAATGGTTGGCGCGTCAGTGTTAGTCGGTTCATGTTACTTTCCCATCGCGATCGCAAGCTTGCTCAACTTATTGTAACTATCTAATTCATTGTACATAATATAAATATTGATCCTACAGTCTTATCTCACTTGTATATGAAACATAAATAATATATAGCACCATCAGCGGTGCTAAAGTGGTGATCCCGACGTGATCATACTGGATGTGGGCTGCTCGTAGTGATGCGCCACAGACGCTTACGATTCCAGAAGAATCTTAAACGCATTTACGTTCCTTTATTGATCTGAGGATTCGTTGTGTTCATGGATAGAGACGAGACAAACGCGGCTCCCTCACTCAACACATCCTCGGGAGCTCTGCCGGCCTTCTCGTCACCACCAGGAACACAATATCACATACCTACAGAGAAAGTGCTGGCATTATTCTGGCTGCTTTGTTCTATGAGGTGGTAGGTTGAGCTGAGTTGAGCTGGTCTACTTTAAATATGAGCGAGATGACATTGCGCTGTGTTAGAGCAAAGCAACTACTAAGTACTACCCATTTGGCCCAGTGTACATTTTGTCATCCAGAATAAGTTCATACTACTGATCATAATTTTTCTAAAGTTTGTAATAGGTACCTATTCGTAAGCCTAGTCTAATTGTTGATCTTATCAATCTATTTATCTTAATTATAGAAAAAATATAACATAATACCTTCAACTTGAGACGAAACATCATAGATGTGAGTGACGAGAACAACCTAGATGCATCCACCCTCGCCGCCCAACGGCAGGAGTCAGAGCGTTTGGCGCGAGTGCAGTGACCAACAAGGAATAATCAGAGAGGTAACATCACAGTTTACTACATAGGCTATTGCCTCCAGGATATTTCTGATCCTTTGGGTTTCGTTTGGTCGTATTTGGCAGTGATAAATTCAAGCACTTAATAGAAATCTATCGAGAAATAAATAAATAGGCTTTGTACTATATATAAGGCACGAGTGGAGGAGGAATCGAGATGAATTTAAAACCATGTAGCTTGACACCTTTTTCTAGAGAACAACAAATATATTTGTGTTATGTATGTATGTATGTTGGATTCATAACATATTACGCAGGAATATCCGATTGAACTTACTTTACGACGGTTTTTGTTTGACGTTAACATTAGATACTCGTAAAATATGTTTGTATAACTAATTTCAGGTTATTTATGTAACAATGGATCGAGCCATTTTCTGCAGTCTACGAACAAACATTGATGATCGAATCTGTATAATAATGAAAACTGGTCAATTGGTACGTACCTGTTTAATTGCTTTCGATTATAAATATAAGGAACACCATATTGTCAGTTTTTAGAAAGGAATTACTGCTAGGAAGGAACCTACTTAATATGGTTACATTAGCTAGAGTATGGAACGTGGAAATTAAGAGTATAGGGCCGGTGGTCGCCGTAACATCCATACTAATATTATAAATGGAAAAGTGTATGTGTGTGTTTGTTTGTCCGTCTTTCACGGCAAAACGGACCGACGAATCGACGTGAAGTTTTAAATGGAGATAGTAGGGATAGAGAGTGACATAGGATAGTTTTTATCACCGAAATCATTCCCTAAAGGGGTGAAATGGGGGGATAAAAGTTTGTATGGAGTTGCGATATAAACGAGTTCAACGCGGACGTAGTCGCGTAAATGTGTTATGCAATCATGGTAGGTAGAGACATTATTTAGAGGCCCATTCAACAATAAAATTAAATTAAATTAACAGCGTACACCAAGCAGATGCTGTCCCTACCCGTATCTACCCGTGGCACCAGACACACAGTAACAGCACAAGTCACGGTATATAGAACCTAATGGTAACCTAACTTAATCTAGAACGACCTGGATGGAGTCGTAGAAAAAAAATACTCAAATTTTGAAATAATCTGTTTTGTTTATTAGGTACGAGTACGAGTATATATAACGTCTTCGTCGACGTTAGTCCTGACTGATTGAGATAAATCAACGCCCAGCCGAAACTGAGGGGTGAAAGTTTGTATGGAGCTAAGATATAAACGAGTTTCACGCGAACGGAGTCGCAGGCAGAAGCTAGTAGGTACCCACTTGATAAGAGTTAAAAGTAAACAGAAAATTCTTCTTATTTTGAAGGCGGTTTAAAAGACCCTTGGAGATTGCAGATTAAATATTGTTACGCTGCTTTCCTCTCGATATTTTTCGTTGCCGCGAAAAGCATATCGTAAATATCAAATGGTCAATTATTCCAAATAACTAATAGGTAGGTATGAGCCAGGGTTCATCATCATCATTATCATAGCAAACGAAAGATGTCAACTGCTGGACATAGGCCTCTCCCGGAGTGCCACTATAACCGTTCCTGTGCAACCCGCATCCAGCGGACTCCCGCGATCTTTATAACAGGTCATCATTTGCCTTACGCGCTTCACATAAAAAATAGACAAAATAAACGATGACAAAAACGGAACGCTCACGTTGTTATCCGTCTGTCTGTCTGTCTGTCAAGACCCTTTGTCTCGAGAACGCCTGGAGGGATCGAGTTGAAATTATAACCATATACTCAGGTCTCCAGTCCCTTGAAGAGCTGTGAAGCTGTGAAGAAATCAAACTTCAAACTTAACGTAAAAAAACGTATGTTTCAACACTACACATTTGTAATTAAGTACGGAACCCGCGGTGAGCTAGTCCGACTCGCACTTGTCCGGTTTTTTTATTTGTGTTACAATATTTTCTATTGTTTCAGATAATGCCGACATCTGAAATAAGTAAAGCAACCCAGGATTTTTGCTGCCGCTTTTTGTTAGGGTTAATCGCCAGTAACTGGCCACCGTTCAATAACTGACCACCTCATACTAAAAATGAACTCTATTACACCACCCTTAGCTATCAAAACCACGAATCGTCAAATCCATAAACACTGTGTATCTTTAGCGTTTGTAAGGCTACAGTTGCCATCAGACAGGTCGTACTTATGCTTGTTTTTCACCTCACGAAGTTCTGGATAATTTTCTTTTACTTATCACCATCTCAGCATGAACTAAACGTAAACTATCAGTAATCATATAACTACGGTAGCCTAGTGGCTTAGGCACGCGGCTGCCAAACGGCGGTCGTGGGTTCGATCCCCGGCTCGAACGAACGCACTAATGACGTTTTCTGATTTTCCGTACATAATATGTACGGGAAATATCTTTTTTTGATAAAAATCTGTATTTTCTCAAAAGCGTAATATTTCGATAGCAAATATTCACAGTGAGTCATAAATTCGTAGCTTAATACCTACCAAACAATTCAATAAAAGCTACTCAGTATCAGCTTTTTCAGAACGGCTGATTTTGACGTATCAGGACGTGTATTTGACAACTAAATATTCGTCATGGTACGACTATTTCCGTCGAACTTAACCTGGCCGGATAATTTCACGTGACCCTGAAAAAGAACAATATTGAACGGATTTAAGACGATCGTGGTGGCCTTATTTCCATGCAAGTTCATTTTACGCCGTAATCAGCCCGGAATTAACGTCTCCCGGTAGGTGCCCAGGTGTAACATGACCTAATTTGTGCCTTACGTTCGCGCGCGGTGTTTACGTTGTTCGTGTTGATATACATTTCACAGTTAATATGTAATACTTTAGGCAGATATTTAATACATTACCATCGTGTTCTTGTCAGTGAAGTTTCTATTTAAAATATCACTACAGTAGGTATAGGTACTGTTACTGGTGGAACTTAGTCAAGAATAGGCACTGGTTCATGGTACATAATATGACTTTACTTCAGGAAGCTAAAGAACAGACTACTGGCAGAATCTAAAACAAAATACAAAACGAATACAAAAAGTTATAAAAAGGTAAAACGATTCCAAAGAGGTGCGTCGTGCACATTCCTCCCTTTTTCTATAAAGGCAGCTTCACCAGCTTACGCAGGGGCCGCCGCATGATGCCCATTAGAGTGCGAACATCAGCCACCCGGATTACGCCATCGGGGCCCGGAAAGACTGCTGTCACTCGTCCCCGTGGCCAGGTTCCTCTAGGCGAGTTTGGATCTGCGATCAACACCACGTCGCCAACGGCCACCTCCGGAGCTACTCCACGCCCGCGTCTTGGGATGAGTGTTGGCAGGTATTCTTTGACCCACCGCTGCCAAAAATGGTCTGCCAAACGAACGGCCTTGCGCCAGCTGCTTCTTGAGGAAAAATCTGAGTCGGATAACGTGGCATGAGTCGGGCGGCCTGAAGACGCAGCCAGAAGAAAGTGCGTGGGAGTGAGCGCTTCTTCGCTGTTGTGATCCACGGTGACATGGGTGAGTGGGCGCGAGCTGACAAGCGCCTCAGCCTCTGCCAGAAAGGTGCGAAGCACCTCGTCTGTTGGGGCACATTCTGTGAGTGTCACCTTGAGAGCCACTTTTACGCTCTTCACCAGTCTTTCCCAAGATCCGCCCATAAAAGGAGCGGCTGGTGGTATAAAACGCCAATTAATTTTCTCTGAAGCAGCATACTGAGCTGCGGCTTCGGCGTAGAGGCGACGGAGTTCTCGGTTGGCGCCTACAAACGCGGTCCCATTGTCTGACCAAAGCTCATCATCGCCGAGTCAGTCGACAAACTGTCAACCACTTCCAGATGGACGGCACGGACGACGAGGCAAGTGTAGAGGGCGACATATCTTTTCTCTCGTCTTCGGCCGATAGAGACTTGAACTGGTCCGAAGTAGTCAAGTGCCGTGAACGTAAACGGACGCTTGTGGTGTCCCAAACGTGCCTCGGGTAAGTCTCCTCTACAGGAGACCGCATTCGCCGCATTCGCCGAGCCGTGAACTTCCAAGGTGGCTGGAAGTTCACGGCTCGGCGAATGCGGCAAAACTGGCAGTGAAAGGCGACTGCGCGGACTGTACTTCTTAGGCTCAATAAGTGGTATTCTTGTCGGAGCTCATTCACCACCGTCTCTGTATTGGCGTGAGCGGCTTTCCTATGATGGTGCTCCACAAGTAAGCGCACAGCTGGGTGTCTTCCGTCCAGTACAATCGGACTTTTAGTTTCTTGACGTATGTGTGACGCTGCTGTAATGCGGCCGGACAAACACATCAATCTGTCTTCTCTGATGAGAACCGTCAGTTTGGACAGGCGACTGGAGCGTGGCAAGAGCTGAGCAGGCCGACTATTGAGGTGAGTCATCTCGCTGGAAAATGCGCCCAACTGGGACTTGTGCAAGATGTGCGCCTCTGCTAGACGAATGTCAGTGGCGGTCAAGTTTTTAGCTGACCCATTGTAAACTGTTGCCATTGACTCGAAGGCTGAAACATAAAGCCCTCCCTCTAATTGATCTAAATTATCTACACATAAGCCCCTTCGAGTTAGACTACGCATACGCAGTAATGTGAGATACTTATGCGCAGTAGCAGTTGCACGCACCGGTCTGAGCCAGGAGCTGAAACTCTCAGGATCGGCTGAAACTGGCTCATGCTGGGCAACGTCATTAATGAGGTGAACTAAGTCGGGACCCACTGCGTGTTTGCTCTCTTCTAAGCCTGAATACTCAGGTGCGCAGGGCTCACTGAGCCATTCCGAAGAGAACAAAAATTCAGGCCCCGATATCCAGCGTGATTCTGGAGACAACGTGACGCGCTTGATGCGAGTTGCATCGTCCGCAACGGTTAAATGACTTGGCACCCAGCGCCATTCCTTCACGTCAGTTATCTCTACAAACTCGCCTACTCTTTGTGACACAAACTACTTGAACAGACGGGCCTCGCTTCGGAGCCAACCCAAAACCGTCATAGAGTCGCACCAGAATATGCGTTTGACAGGTTTCAGTCTGTGAGCTTCACAAATGGTGGTGGCGAGGCGAGCTGCAACCAAAGCTCCTTGAAGTTCCAAACGATTTATGGAAATTGGCTTTAGAGGAGCTACGCGAACCTTACTACATATAAGCGCCAGTTTCACGTCACCGTTTTCCATAATAAAACGCCAATATGCGACTGCAGAAAAGGCAGACTCGCTTGCGTCACAGAAAACGTGAAGCTCGCGCACTTATCTACTTTTAACTCGCCAGGACAGTAACAGCGTGGGATCTGCAATCGGGAAGCGGCAAATAAATCTTCAAACCAATGTCTCCACGCTGCACTATCATCCTGCGAGAGCTCCTCGTCCCAGTCGAGACCCTTACGCCATGCGTTCTGGAACATAATACGGCCTGTCACTACTACTGGCGCCAGAATTCCGAGTGGGTTGAAAACCCACATGACGTGAGCCAACACTTCGGACCAAATGTTACTGGTGGAACTTAGTAAAGAATAGGCACTGGTTCATGGTGTAGGAACCTGTGCATTAAAACAGTCTAATCACGAAATGAATGATTCCTTTTATTGTATTTTAGACAAACTCAATTAATAACATCATATATGTCAACTACTGTTTTTCTATCTAGTATTAAAAACCAAAGACAAACCCTATTAAAATAGGTCCACTGCAACACCTTCTCCTAATTTTTAAACTGTCTTTAAATTTAATGAAGATATCAGTTAGTCAATTTAGACAAACAAGGCATGACAGTTTAACAATTATAGACACTGCAGTCTACAGTCTTAAGAAATAAGATTATCAGCATGTCCCTGAAACTTCAGTTTGTTCAAGGGTTTCGTCATGATGTCAGCCAATTGGATTTCGGAAGGACAGTATGCGACTTCAATTATGCCTTTAGCATACTTTTCATAGATATGATGATAGCGCACGTCAATGTGCTTGGATCTTTTGTTGAAGGAGCCTGTTTTGATCAACTGTATAGAGCTCTGATTGTCGACTTGCAGAATAAGCTTGACATTTTCTTTCACTAACTCTTTCAGTAAGGATTTTAGGTACATGGCATCTTTGCAACTATCAGCGGCAGCTATGAACTCTGACTCTGTCGATGAAAGCGCCACGATAGGCTGCCTTTTTGATGACCAGTACACAGGACCATTTTCAAGCATCAATTCGGTTCCAGTTGTGCTCCGTCTAGTCATCAGATCACCCGCGTAATCAGAATCACTGAATGCTCGAATGTTGCCTATTGGAACGTTTCTTTTAAACATTATACCTTTATCTTTAGTCCCAACCAAGTACTTTAGTATTTTCTTGACTGCAATCACATCATCTTTAGAAGGATTTTCTGTTTTCCTAGTAGCTTGGTTCACAGCCTGAGCTATGTCCGGTCTTGTTCTGGTAGAGAGATACAATAAGCTTCCCACGACTTCCCGGTATGGATAGTCCACCTTCTCCTGGGAAGTTTCTTGTGATAACTTCGAACAAATAGTACTCGGTATAACAGAGGGTTTAGCGTTCTCCATCCCATATTTTTCCAAGATGTTTTTTATATAAGTTGTTTGTGTTAGTTTGATACCTTCTTCTGAATGTTGTATTTCCATTCCCAAATAACTGGTAGGACTTTCGTTTTTCTTCATTTGAAACGTGTTTTCGAGTCGATTCAAAATCTGCTTTATGTTTTCTTTGTCTTCAGCAATAACCAGTCCATCGTCCACATATAGAGCAATGATAACAGACTTTTCTTTGTTTATAAAAACACATCTGTCATTTTTTATGCTTTCAAAACCTAGATCTGTCATCGTTTGAGTGAAGGTTTTATTCCAGGTAAGCGGTGCTTGTTTAAGTCCGTATAGTGCCTTTTTTAATAAGCAGACTTTGTCGGTTTTATTATATCCTTTAGGCACTTGCATAAATACTTTGTCTGACAATTCGCCGTAAAGAAATGCAGTTTTTACGTCGAAAGTCAGTATCTGATAGTTTTTGGCCGCTGCAATGGCAAATAAAGTCTTAAGAGCGGTTTGACAAACAACCGGACTATAGACTTCGTCGTAGTCAAGGTTTCCTTTCTGCTCGCAGCCTCGGACTACCAGCCTCGCCTTGTAGGTTCCATCGTCTTTTACGCGAAACACCCACTTGTTAGACAGTATCTTATGCCCCTTTGCTTCTTCTTTCTTGACCATTACCCAGGTCTTGTTTTCTTCTAACGAGTTCATTTCTGCTTGAATTGCCTTCTCCCAATTTGATTTTTGCTTACTGGCGATTGCTTCTTCATAGGTAAGCAAAACGAAGTCATTATATTTTTCAGGCAGTTTTCTAGTTCTTTTAGTTTTTATGCCTCCTTGTGTGCTTTCATTACTTGCTAGTTCAGTTTCTTTTTGTTGTTCTTGATTTTCTTTTCCTACATCTTGTTCCTTGACTTTTTGTCTTTCTTGTTCAGTTTCTTCCTGTTGTTCCTGTTTTTTTTCTTCTGTATCTTGGTCCTTGTCTTTTTGTCTTTCTTGGATATCATTTTCAGAATCACAGCTTACAGGATCGTAGTATTCAAGTTCATCATCATCATTTTCTTGTGAACTGGTATTTTTCTTTGCTTCGGAAGCTCTCTTATTATCATTATCTTCTATGTCTTCGAATTCAGGTAGGATTACTGAAAACTCATGGTTTTCAGCAGTATCTTTTTTATCAAACATTACGTCCCTCTGGACTGTAATTTTCCTGCACTCAGGATCCCACATTCTGTATCCAACTGGAGCATATCCAATCATTATTTGCTTCTTGGTTCTGGTCTCTAGTTTCTTTAGATATCCCAGACGCTTAACATATCCTTCGCTCCCGAATGTTCTTATGTTTGCAAGATTTGGTTTTGTTTTATACCATAGTTCATACGGAGTAGTTCCGGTTGTTTTCGAAGGTAGGCGATTCACCAGGTATATAGCTGTTAAAACAGCTTCTCTCCACATTTCTTTATTCAATCCCGATTGAAACAACAAAGCTCTTGCTTTTTCCGTCAATGTGCGATTAAGCCGTTCAGCTTTTCCATTTAATTGTGGACTGTGAGGGATTGTATAGTCCAATTTAATACCTCTTCGCTGGCACCAAGTTTTAAATTCTTTTTCTGTATATTCACCACCGTTGTCGCACCTCAACTTTTTTACTTTCAAATCTAATTCTCTTTCAGCTTCATTAATGTATTGTTTAATTATTTCAGGAACTTCATATTTATTTTTCATCAGGTATACTTTTGTGAAATGAGTGTAGTCATCCAAAACTGTAACAATATATCTCATTCCATCCCATGTTGTTTGTTCAACATAGCAGACATCAGTATGTAGTATTTCTAGAGGTGTCGTTGCTCTGGTTCTTTCTGTGTTGAATGGTTTTCTAGTCTGTTTTGCCATAATGCATACTTCACATAAATCATCTTCTTTGTTCACTTCATTAGGTATACCATCAGCCATCTTTGGTAAATTTTTAATCACTTTCTTTCCAGGATGTCCCATCTTAATATGCCAGTCTTCCTCTGCACACATTGCCGTATTATTTTGTTCATTCAATTTTACTGTATATAGACCAGATTCATTTTTCTTGCCGTAAAGTGTGACGTCTTCTTTATATATCTTTACGGTGTCCTTTGAAAATACTACTGAACCTCCATTATTAGTTATTTCATTTACTGACATCAGGTTCTTTGATAGTTCTGGTACGTATAGTGTATTTTTTAATACTCATAAGTCTCCTGTGATCGTGCCGATACCTTTGGATAGTATCTTGGCATCATTTTTCGCTATACAGATTTCTGACTTTTCGCTCCTGAAGTCTTTCATGTTTTCTCGATTGTTCGTCATGTGAACTGAGCATCCTGAGTCCACAATGAACTCAAGTTGCGACTTAGAGTTCGTATTATCATTGTTGCTTGATAAGAAAGCCACTCTTCCTGGTTTCGTATATTTGTTCTTTTTATTTTTGAAGAAACATGACTCTTCTGAATGGTTATACTTTTTACAGATACTGCATTGTTTCGACCTGCAGTCCCTTGCTTTATGCCCCTTCTTGTTACATTTAAGGCATTGTATGGCCGTATTAGCTTTGAATGCTATTGCCGAACCCGAAGGTTGACCATTCTTTCTATTTTCTTCTACCAGAAGTCGTTTTTTTAAATTAGGCAATGTTCTGTCGCTTGAAGAATCCCACGCAGTGACGAAACTACTGTAGGTATCAGGTAGAGCTGATAGTATTTTTGACATTATCATGTCTTCCTCAATGGTACTGCCTAATTTGGATAAGCGATATGTGATGGTATCCATTTCGGACAAAAACTCTGTCATATTCTGTCCCTGATATGTGAAGTTGAAAAATTCTTGCATTGTAATGCATTTGTTTCGTGACTCCTGCCCGTCATAAATGTCACACAGGGTTTTAAGCATTTGAGCAGCGGTTTCGCATGTTAGAATATATTGCAGATGCTTTCTGTCGATTGACGATATTATAAGGGCTTGCCCCTGAGCATCCAGCTTTTCATCGAATTTTTTTTCTACGTCTTTATTTTCCGTCACGTCCAACAAACCTTTTGCTCGCAGAAATATCGTGAGCCCAAACTTCCAGCCACGGTAAGACTCGACGCCGGTTAACTTTTCGATATTCTCATTTTCAGATCTTGACATTTTTCTTACTTTTATTTTTCCATGAATATTACGATGTTTTTATATATTTGTTTTATTTCACTACTTTGCCTTTATTTTTAAAGCTTTAAGCCCATAACCTGTAGGAACCTGTGCATTAAAACAGTCTAATCACGAAATGAATGATTCCTTTTATTGTATTTTAGACAAACTCAATTAATAACATCATATATGTCAACTACTGTTTTTCTATCTAGTATTAAAAACCAAAGACAAACCCTATTAAAATAGGTCCACTGCAACACATGGTACATAATATGACTTTACTTCAGGAAGCTAAGGAACAGACTACTGACAGAATCTAAAACAAAATACAAAACGAATACAAAAAGTTATAAAAAGGTAAACCGATTCCAAAGAGGTGCGTCGTGCACAGGTACCTACTTTTGTTTGGGCGACTTTCGAGACATCACGGTTATCACAAGACGGCGTGCGAGCTGTCTCGCGGCGAGATAGACCATTCGTCTTTGTCTAATACAACACTTAGAAAGAGACGGCTAGTCTATTTCCCCGCAAAACAGCTCGCGCGCCGTCTTGTGATAACCGTACCTAGGTCCAAAAGCGAAGCCCAAACCTTTGGCTATGCGTCTCTCTGTCTGTCCCACCTTTTACAACAAAATTGTTAGCCGTGTGTTATTGACAAGTATTGACAGTGAACAAGAATCGCCGGTTAATGTTGTTGTACTTATATGTTGTTGTTATAAAGTGGTGCGTTGAAGTCGATGGACCACGGCGCAACGGAACCCATGTTAATCGTCACAAAGCTGGATAGAAATCGGATGCCTTACTCGATTGTCTATCATTGACTTGATGATGCAATATTATGTAAATACGTCCCATACATGTGTATGGATTTCGTGATTGGCCGGCACGGTAATAATTTCAAATTGATTGGTTATTGTATTTTAGAGCTGAAAAGCTAACAAAATATCTATAGATGATTGTTAATGAAATAGAGATACGTAAAATTGATTACTTACTTACTTACTCCGCTGGCTCAGCGACCAGAAGTGGATCTTGGACTCCGACAAGAGTTGGCGCCAGCGCGCCCGGTTCTCTGCGATCTCCTCCCAGTTTTTTGAGTGCAGGGCACGAAGGTCTTTCTCAACCTCGTCCCTCCAACGATATCTAGGCCGCCCAACCGGTCTTTGACCGAAAATTGATTACTGCTCCCTATAATCGATTATTCATACAAATTTTAAATGGAAGGAAAAATTGAAAAATTTAATGCTCCGAGCCGGATTCGAACCGGCGACCACAGGCATTCATGGCCCGTCGCTACTAACCAACTGAGCTATCGGAACAATCTGGTTCGGGCACCAAATCCTTCAATCAGTTCCTTCATACAACGCCTTAGGGAGGGCGTATGTAGGGTGTATGTGAGACGAGCTTATGTGTAGATAATTTAGATCGATTAGAGGGAGGGCTTTGTACCTTTATGTTTCAGCCTTCGAGTCAATGGCAACAGTTTACAATGGGTCAGCTAAAAACTTGACCGCCACTGACATTCGTCTAGCAGAGACGCACATCTTGCACAAGTCCCAGTTGGGCGCATTTTCCAACGAGATGACTCACCTCAATAGTCGGCCTGCTCAGCTCTTGCCACGCTCCAGTCGCCTGTCCAAACTGACGGTTCTCATCGGAGAAGACAGATTGATGCGTTTGTCCGGCCGCATTACAGCAGCGTCACACATACGTCAAGAAACTAAAAGTCCGATTGTACTGGACGGAAGACACCCAGCTGTGCGCTTACTTGTGGAGCACCATCATAGGAGAGCCGCTCACGCCAATACAGAGACGCTGGTGAATGAGCTCCGACAAGAATACCACTTATTGAGCCTAAGAAGTACAGTCCGCGCAGTCGCCTTTCACTGCCAGTTTTGCCGCATTCGCCGAGTCGTGAACTTCCAGCCACCTTGGAAGTTCACGGCTCGGCTAATGCGGCGAATGCGGTCTCCTGTAGAGGAGACTTACCCGAGGCACGTTTGGGACACCACAAGCGTCCGTTTACGTTCACGGCACTTGACTACTTCGGACCAGTTCAAGTCTCTATCGGCCGAAGACGAGAGAAAAGATATGTCGCCCTCTACACTTGCCTCGTCGTCCGTGCTGTCCATCTGGAAGTGGTTGACAGTTTGTCGACTGACTCGGCGATGATGAGCTTTGGTCAGACAATGGGACCGCGTTTGTAGGCGCCAACCGAGAACTCCGTCGCCTCTACGCCGAAGCCGCAGCTCAGTATGCTGCTTCAGAGAAAATTAATTGGCGTTTTATACCACCAGCCGCTCCTTTTATGGGCGGATCTTGGGAAAGACTGGTGAAGAGCGTAAAAGTGGCTTTCAAGGTGACACTCACAGAACGTGCCCCAACAGACGAGGTGCTTCGCACCTTTCTGGCAGAGGCTGAGGCGCTTGTCAACTCGCGCCCACTCACCCATGTCACCGTGGATCACGACAGCGAAGAAGCGCTCACTCCCACGCACTTTCTTCTGGCTGCGTCTTCAGGCCGCCCGACTCATGCCACGTTATCCGACTCAGATTGTTCCGATAGCTCAGTTGGTTAGTAGCGACGGGCCATGAATGCCTGTGGTCGCCGGTTCGAATCCGGCTCGGAGCATTAAATTTTTCAATTTTTCCTTTCATTTAAAATTTATAATTTCCGTTAGCAGCGTTACTGCTTAAAAACAAAAATTCATCGATTATTCATACATTAGATAGAGTTGGATCTATATACGCCCCGCTCATCGCCCAGGCATGCAGGCTGCAACCAAATATCCGCGATACATGTACCAACCAAGGTTGCTCTGCATGTCTTGTGAAATTCTTCATATTTGTACGGATTAATTCTTTTTCGATACGTTATTTTAAATTAAGTGACATTTGTCTTAAAACACTTTTTAACATAAAAGGAAATGTGAAGCACAGATTAAGGCTCATCGTTCATTTAGATGCAAATATGTAGACAGCTCGGATCGGATAGGATGTGCATCCCCGTGCAATCCCCTTTTTAACTGACCTTTGGATACGATTTTCTTAGTACCACTTATATTTTTTTAATTTCATGAAAGGTTTGCCATATCTTACGAGAGAATAACAATATTCTTTTAAGAAATTTGATTTGGTGATAGAACACATTATCAGCAGTTGCACAAATATAACTTAAAAACAAAAAAAAACCGTAATTATAGCAGACGTTTAATTTATTTCATAATCGAAATCCGTATGCGTAGATCTTTAACCGATTACCTAAAAGAAGACAAAATGTGTTTTTATACTTGGTATTACAGAATAATACTTAATACTGCGACATTCATTTCAAATATTTCTAACTGTAGGTTTTTAAATCATGAGACATGATCGACTACTTCAACAGTGACTCAGCCTAAGGCGTCTTCCATTGTCGGGCGCAGCCAGAAGCAGGTATAAGCAGATTTTCCACCGGAGTGGCAAGACGAGACGAGGCGAGGCGAGAACTGAAATTAGTATTGGTAAATTTTCAATTTTCTCCTCGCGCGCGCTTGGTGGAAATAGTAAGTGACATACAAATTAAAATTCTCGCCTCGCCTCTTCTCGTCTCGCCCCTCCGGTGGTAAATCACCTTTAAATCCGTACGCGTGTATAGTCTGACCGGTGTAGCGTAGAGCAAAGAGCCATAAAGATAATAATTATTAAAAATCAATAATAATGTACTTTAAACACTTTACTTAACCTTAAATAAAGAGTTCTGTACAATTTTCCTCGATTTCTGTTACATTTATATTAACTAGGTCCCCACAGTTTCTTAATAATGAGAGTACCATAAAGATGACGGGCTGCGGGGGTGGATATTTTTTATGAACCGGAAATAGGGGGGACGCGTATCCCACCTTTGATGTGCCACTGTACTAGTTTTATAAACCTGAGACTTATTGTGTGCGGTTTTTGGAAACCATTAGAGCAAAATTGTGCTATAAAACATAGTTTTTAAGTTATTCAAGTTTATGTTCTCGTTATTTAGTCAGTTTTCAATTACTTACTAGAATTCAAAGTCGCCGAAATCCAATGAATAAAATGGGGTGTTCATTCACTGTTACCGCATGTTTTATTTTTTGGCAATATCTTGTGTTCTAGTGGTTATATTAAGATTATTTTTGTATTATCATAACTATACGTTTTTTTTCTATCGTTGATCCAGTGTTCTAACAAAACTTATTTTTTTTAAACATGAAGTACTCACTGGTTTATAGATTTTTTAGTAAATGAACATCGACCGATAATTACCAACTTAATTTATTGGTTTATACTATGATTTCAAAATCAGTTTTAACAAACATTTGTTCTAGTTTTTAAATTGTTTTAGAAAGAGAAAACCATTTACTAAAATTCCATGTGTTGGTATATCAAGATAAAAAAACAGCAATTTAAACCAATAAACCATAACTATAACAGTACTCCATTCACTGCTTTCAGTTCTTCATTTACTAGAAAACTGGTAATTTTATATCTTTCTACCTAGATAAATGGTCGTAAACTTCATATAATGAAAATAGTTTTCCATTAGGTATATTAAGTTATCGAAAACAAAGTAATTTAAAAAAAACTGGAATACTTGTCTGACATAATACAATGTTTGAAGTAAAAAAAACACAAGTGTTTATTCCCTGAAGAACCTACCCTGCTGATGGAAAGAAGCCATTATCGATGCCAGTGAAAATATTCAGAAACAATAATTATCAATAAATAAATATTAAGCCATTCGTTGCCGAGGCGCAAATATTCCATCTCGTGAGGACACGATATCGCGTCAATGGCAATCAATGTGTATTCAGTAAAGTTTTTGAAGTGAAAACTTCTTTAGCGGCGCCATGCACTTTTTGGTATAGGGTTTTTTTAAAACTCGCGACAGGTGTAGGAGCATAGGAGGTCACGTGACGTGTACGAGCGTAGGAGTTAGTGTTGCCAATTGCCGGAATACAAAAAGCAGGAGTTGCGCTTCAAAAGTTCTGCCGGCACTCCTGGAGTGCAACCCGGTCTTTTTGACTAGATTATACGTTCAAGATTATATGTTAATCTTAATAATAACCAACACCTCAAGAGACTATCGCTAGATAGCTGTATCAAAGATGAGATACAGAAGGCGGTACTCCTGGACATTGCGCGGATAGTCAGGAGGTTCCTCTCTGTGTCGCCCTGACCACCGGCGGCAGGCCACGCCTCGCTGCCGGCGGCACTCTAGGATAGGTTTTTATGATTATTTTATATTTTTGTGAATTTTATATTTTACTTTTTATCTATCCTGAGATAAACCATAAATAAAGAGAATAATAATATATTCTTTATTACACCACAACATAAGAAACATGTTTATTTATAAATATATGTATATAATTATATAAAGCGTGTATATTTGATATAACGGCAAACTTTAGGGGGTCTTAGTCTAGGCACTAATAAATATATTTATCGTAAAATTATTTTAAAAAAGCGAACTTTTTTTTTTCATATAACATAATTCAGCACGCAGTGGATCACTACTTTGTCTTACTGACGTGACGTCACAATAAATCGTCACATGTCACCCGATTCTTTCATGTGTCATCAGGTCACAGTGTACGCAATACATTGCCGTTCGATAAAATTTCAAAAATTAATTACTCTTTGGTAGTTCTTAATTTTTTCTTGCAATATCGGTTCATAGCCCTAACACGTACCTCTGGTCGTTTATTCCCATTTCTACAGATTTCCATTACAGATTCCCAATCCTACAGATTCTCAATTCTACAGATTCCCAATTCTACAGATTCCCAATTCTACAGATTCCCAATTCTAGAGATTCCCAATTCTACAGATTCCCAATTCTACAGATTCCCAATTCTACAGATTCCCAATTCTACAGATTCCCAATTCTACAGATTCCCAATTCTACTGGTTACGTGCACTTCAGATAATAACCCTAAAAATCGGTTCTGGCGCTTCGCCGGCCGCTGCCGCGGCACGCTCGCTTCGCTCGCTCGGCTCGCGCGCTGTAGGGTCGCAGTACAACTAACACTCCTCCTCGCTTCACTCGTCGTCGTACCTACACAGACCTGCCTTAGAATTGGGAATCTGTAGAATTGGGAATCTGTAGAATTGGGAATCTGTAGAATTGGGAATCTGAAGAATTGGGAATCCGTAGAACTGGGAATCTGTAGCATTAGGAATCTGTACAATTGCAAATCTGTAGAATTGGGAATAAGCCCCTCTGGTTACAATTTGAGGTAATATAAAATATACACACTGTATAGTTAAAGTATGTGTATACTATTTATTTATTTATTTTTATTTGTACTTGCATGTAGTATATATATATATATATATATATATATATATATATATGTATTACATACGTCTGTACACGTGTTAGTTTGTCTATCTTTTTGTTCCTGATCTCAACTCAATTGCTCAAAGGTTAACTGGAAGAGATCCTTTACAGGAATAAGTTCGCCTTTGTACCGATTAAACTTTTTTGTCTGTATTTTTACCTATGTCTTGTGTGCAATAAAGTATTTACATACATACATATAAGAAAAACATCTTATTTAGTTATCTTTAGCATAATATTCAGTAAAACTCAGTTTACCGTTCCCATAGTCGCTAATTGACTGACAACCTGAAACAAGTATAATAAAAACTTATTATAAAAACCGGCCAAGCGCGTGTCGGGCCACGCGCAGTGTAGGGTTCCGTAGTTGCCTGTCTGTCTTAGTTACGTCGACGTCCGGTACGACGAAAATTAGGAATTTACAGGCCAATATCGCGCAAACGAAACACTGATTTGAAATAGTACATTACGTAACTAGGGCGGTTAATTCGTGAATGCCCCAGATCGCAGGTGTTTGCGCTCTGGGGCTTTACGAATTACCGCCCGTGTTAAGTAAAAAATTTTACGTCTTCATCTGGCCACAACGTAAACTGGACGTTCTCACCTTCGGTTCGGGCCACAAACACCTGCGATCTGGGGCATTCACTTATTCACCGCCCTAGTTACGTAATGTACTATTAGGAAACCCATACTATTTTTAAACGAGCTATCCAACGCTGCCGTCCTAAAACTAAAAGGCGGCTAAAGGATCATACGACCTTTTTGATTTATCTATACAGCGTGACTCAGCTGCTTGTTAGCTATCGATCTATCTAGGTTTGGTTTCAATATCTTCAAAAACGGCCGAGATACAGACTTGACGCTAGCGGTTAAATGCAGAATTTTTGGGCTATTACTATCAACTAGGCGGCTATTTAACACTTACTTGACTTGAAGGCGATTAAGCGTCAATAGCTGCCAATTTTTAAACGTAAATCGTATTATTGTACTAGACTTAAAAGCGGCTATTTTACTTTCAACAACTTAAAAGCGACTATTGGAGTTTTGTCACCTTAAAGCTTACAAACATAATATTCACCTGCATAGGGGTTATAGATAAAAAGGCGGTCTTTCTATGTTTACAAGAGAAATAAGCGGTTAAAATCCAAAAGCCGCCTTATTATTTGTAAGTATTATTTAATAATACCAAAATACATACCTTAAATGCCGTCATGGCTTTATAAGCTACCAATAATAGTAATAATAATATATCCTTCTTTAATTTAATCGCGGCTAAATGACATTGCCTAACTAAAAGGCGGCAAGTCGACTCCCGCGCAGGGGAGCCCCTCGGCACTGTCAGTCGCCGGAGCGTTTCACTAGAGTGTGATCGTTTTGCACGCGGTACGGGCGACGATTCCCGCCAATTCCACCATGTCGCTGCCACCAAGAAAAACGTCTAATAGGTCAGTAAAGTTAGATTTTCGCATTAGGCGGCTAGGTGTAGTATCTATTAAGTAAACTTTCATTATAGAAGCTTGTTGCCCGCTATACGTGTAGTTTATAAAATAAACCAGATTTTGGCGGGTAGCATACATACCGGCCAAAGTGTGCCTTTTTTACTTACTTAAAAATAAATTCATTGATTGCATAGGTTTTATGTTATCATAAGGGTAAGTTTACCAAAAGTGAATGTCATACCTACCTACTGACAGCACGTACATCATCTAAATCAATTTACTATTTATTTCATCATCATCATCATCATATCAGCCGAAAGACGTCCACTGCTGGACATAGGCCTCCTCCAAAGAGTGCCAATGTGACCGGTCCTGCGCCACCCGCATCCAGCGGATTCCCGCAACCTTTACCAGGTCATCAGTCCACCTTGTCGGGGGCCTACCTACGCCGCGTCTTCCAGTACATAGTCGCCATTCGAGAACCTTTCCGCCCCAACGGCCATAGGTTCTACGTGCTATGTCCACTGCCACTTAAGTTTAGCGATCCGGAGGGCTATATCGGTTACCTTGGTTCTGCTGCGGATAGCCTCATTTCTGATGCGATCACGCAGAGAAACTCCCAACATAGCCCTCTCCATTGCCCTTTGGGTGACTTTGAGCCTTCTTATGAGGCCCATACTAAGCGACCACGTTTCAGTGCCATATGTCATCACTGGCAACACACATTGGTCAAAAACTCTCGTCTTGAGACACTGCGGAATATTGGACGAAAAGATGTGCCGTAGCTTCCCGAACGCTGCCCAGCCGAGTCGGAATCGACGATTGACCTCTTTCTCGAAGTTGGACCTACCTAACTGGATTGTCTATCCTAGGTATACATAATCGTCTACAACTTCGAGCGTAAAGTGTCCGACTGTAATAGGAGTTGGTATTACATGGGCATTTGACATGATCTTCGTCTTATCCATGTTTTTTCTTAGACCAACTTGCTCGGAAGCTTTACTGAGGTCATCGAGCATCGTACTTAAGTCCTCCATGGTCTCAGCCAAAACTCTTATATCGTTAGCAAACCGAAGGTGAGTGATGTGCTCGCCGTTGATGTTGATGCCTAGCCTTCTCCAGTCCAGAGTCTTGAAAACGTCCTCCAGTGCAGCGGTGAACAGTTTTGGAGAAATAAAATCTCCTTGCCTGACTCCCCGCTGCAGCGGAATAGGTTTCGAGTTCTGGTCCTGGAGTCGGACTGACATAGTGGCGATCTCGTACAAACACTTCAGCACTTCGATATAGCGATAGTCAACTTGGCACCGCTGGAAAGACTGTAGTACAGCCCAGGTTTCAATCGAATCGAAGGCTTTCTCGAAGTCCACGAACGTTAAGCAGAGAGGCAGGTTATACTCCTCGGTCTTCTGTATAACCTGACGAAGCGTGTGGATGTGGCCTACGGTGCTAAAGCCTCTTCGGAAACCGGCTTGTTCGGGAGGCTGGAAGTCATCTAGCCTGCGTACGAGACGATTTGTAATGACCCTCGAAAGCAGCTTATAGGCTCAGAAGTGAGATGGGTCTGTAGTTCTTCAGCAGAGTGTTGTCACCCTTTTTGAAGAACAGCAGCACCACCCCTCTGTTCCATGCCTTTGGAGTTCTCCCTTCCAGTAAGACGGAATTGAACAACTTCTGAAGGATCGAATTTAAACTTTCGTGAGACATGTTAAAATAAAACTAACACAGTGAGTTCAGTGTGCGTATCGTCTCTCGGAGGAGATGACCTCCTGCCGCAATCTCACATAACTGCTCCAGCGCTGGACGCTCCCCCTCCCCCTGCCCTGTCGGCGCGTTCGGCACGCGCCGCTCGACGTGAGGAGCGGGCGCGGGCAGTGTTACGAGCGAAACCGCCGCGAGTACACTCATCCTGAAGAAGAACCCCCGAAGAGTTCGAAACATGTCGCCCGGAGTGACATTGAATACGTGAGTTGAACCGTGTGATTAGAAGTTTTAACTTCTGAAGGGCCGTAAGGATCGGTTTTCCACCCGCCTTCAGAAGTTCGGCTGTTATTCCGTCTTCACCGGGTGTTTTGTTATTCTTGAGCTGTTTAAGAGCCATTACAATCTCGTACAGGCTGATGCCCGGGATGTCGTCGGTATAGTGTCGGGTTAATCTAGCTCTAGCGTCTTCCGCCTGACTAGATTCGGGTCTGCGCGTTGACGTTTATAGCTGTCCGTAAAAGCGCTCTATCTCACCCAGAATCTCAGGTTTAGAGGAAACGATTCTACCATCTTCGGTTTTTAGTTTCGCGAGCTGGCTCTGCCCTATAGACAGATCTCTCGAGAATACTTTAGAGCACTTATTACGCTGGATGGCCTCTTTAATACGATTTGTAAATTTGTACTGAATTGGCGCATATCGCGGGTAAGGGGGTTGAGCTACCGGTATAAGGTCGCATCGGGTGAAGACTGTAAAATCATTTCACTCCTTTCCTTTAGGAGCTTCTAAGTGGAGCTAGAGAACCTTTTAGTTCTGTTGGTGCCTTGGGCCTTGAAGAACTTAGACCCAGTGACACGGACAGCTTCCACAAACCCGTCGTTCAATTCGTCCACATCACCGCCTAGGCAATCAAAACGGTTTTGGAGTTCCAGCTGGAAGCTCTCGGGGTTTTGAATTTGGAATGATGCTGGACGGAGCGTAGTCTTCATCAATCGAGAGCGCTCTTGCTTGACGCATATATTCAATGTGCTTCTTACCAGACGATGATCGCTCCCGGTTTTGACCGAATTGGTCACAGAGCCATCATTGAATATATGCTGACTTGATGAAGTCAATCTCGTTTTTAGTTGCACCGTTGAGACTCATCCAGGGCCACTTTCTGTGCTCGCGTTTCTTGAAGAAGGAATTCATCATATAGAGTCCCTCCTTCTCCAAGAAACCAGCCAGTAGTTGGCCCCGGTGGTTCCGACTTCCAACTCACTACACACACTACACTATTCACTCCTCACCATCCTCTCTTGCCCAGTTTAGCGTTGAAGTCCCCCATGACAACGGTGAAGTAGGTTTTGGAGCTATGCATGGCCTTCACTACGCAACATTTATTTGCAACGATAAAAAAAAATACGTAGGTAGTTCATTCATTATAAAATTTTGTAAAAATGTGATTCGTTTTTTTTAAATGTTTTAACCGCAGAAAATTTCGGTTTTGGTCCACAGTTCTTTTTTTGTTTTTATTTTGTATGATTAAAGTTGATTTTAACATACCTAAGTGGTTTTTTATTAAATTTAATTTCTCAGTGTTTTTAGTTATTCCCCAAGTCATTGGTAAGTATTGGTAACATATCGATTGCAATCCATAACAAAAAAGCAGTTACTTTTATTTGTTCTGCAATTAACTGCCTTTTTCTCTAGCATTGATAATTCAAAATGTACATTATATTCCAACACATTCATCTATTTTAAACTAGAAGGCCATTAAAGTAGTATGGCCGTTTTCTAGTCATGTTTGTTTGCACCGGATTGACTAACATACATAACTAATAAGCGGCTATATCATGTAACTGCCTTATAGTTATGTTTTATATTTAACTTTTTTGTATTTGTACAATCTATCACGGATAACCTAAATTACTCGGTTATAAGGCCGCTAAACATACTTTATCCGCCTTTAAGCTATGTACTTTATTACATAAAATTTTACGGATGCATAGCTAAAAAGGAAAATTGAAGATTTCAGCTAGTAAAACAAGTAAAAACATATCAGATTTGTATGAAAAAAATAGTGCAAGCCTCGAATATTAGTATTAAAAAGAAAGTACATGGATACCGCACAAGATTCTTTAGAGACATGGTTTTGCGCGTTTTTTGGCCATAACTCAAGTTGACCTTCTTACATTTAACCGCCTTTTAGTTTGAGGACGGCAGAACGATAAACCAAACTATGGGTTTAACTAGAAAACTGTTGTACAGTTTGGCGGAAGTAGAAAAGTAAACTTAAATATGTACTGTTTTTGTGAATAAACGCTTTATTATTATTATTTTTTTTTTTATTTTTTTAATAAATACCCGCTTAAGGTGTAGGAGGTTTACCAAAAAAAAATTTTTTTAAGATTTTATTGTGCTGTTTTGTCGCGTGATTAATTTATACACCCATGCCGAGTCACAGTTTTCTAGTCGTAGTGGTTACTGAGCTAAGCCCAAAACGGGTGGACGGACAGACGGACATACAGAAACTATAAAGGTTCCTTGTTGACTACGGAACCCTAAAAACGGTATTTAAAACATTGGATTTGTTAACATTGGCTGCATGAGGAGCAGTATTTTTCTTACTGTTTTGTTTGAGTGCATGAATAAAATGAGGTGAAATCAAAAAGATATATGTGAGCGCTTAGTCTTGCGCTTAAGAGTTTGCGGTCTATCAGTCAGTGGGGCCAAAAAATAAATAACGGTATATACACATTACAAGAACAATATTTCTTTGCTATTCCGCTAAAAAACGTGCTGGTCTATTAGTGAAGATAAGATGCAATTATCTGCGTAAAAACATGCAAAAAATTACAGCAAACCACCACCAATAATGACAAAAACCTCGGCACGTGTTTCGCCTCTCTACGAGGCATCATCAGGAGATGCTGGCAGGAGATGTTGCTTGCGCCACGTCCACTGAGCAAATGAGGCGCTTTTTTTTTTTTTTTATAGTTGTGGTCCTGTTTGGCCTGCTGTGCGGCCAGTTACAGATAGTGGATTGTACAGCCTCACTGGGGGCCTTATGGGCCACCCAGCGGGAGGAAATGAGCCGCCCGGAGCCGTCCGCCATATTTATATTCTGGCCCCCTCATACTACCGTTCATGCGTGAAAGAGATGGAAGAACACGTAACAACGGTGATGACGCAACATTCAATTGTTCGTTAATAATAACGCCTCTATTGTTGTACCTAATTATTTCTAATTGTTCTAGAACACTTAGACGCAATAGCCACCTGAGATGCCCTACTAGAACTATTACAACGTATGTTGATATAATTAGGTACCACATTCACATATACGGTATATACACAAACGAAGCAAAATTAGTTTTTTACGCCACTGCTCGGAAATGTAGCGAAAAATAGTGACAATTGAAACATACAATTAATTAATCACTGAAATAAAATAATAAATATTAATTAATTTAGGTTAAGCTAACGTACTTTGATAACTTTGTGAATAAAATCTACACGTTTTGACTGTGAATATTTCTGGAACAAAAATTAAATTTTAGTAGAGTTTATTTTGAAGTTAACCCTTGTAATTGTCACTATATAGAGTAAGTGTCATTATATAACTATGATTGAAATAAATAATTTATTAGCAAGGTGTTAAAACAAGAACAAATAATATAGCTTTAAGTAGAAAACTTAACACTAAATTAGAAACTGGGTCAAAAATAATTATAAATAAAAAAATGCACCCAATCACTTTCTGAGGGCAGCGTGGCCAGAAGGCTGGCATCATTGCCACGTAGTATGGCAATGCTGATCCGCTGTGATGCTGATATGATCCAGCCTTTCGGTCACGCGTCACCTCTACCAGGCGTGTTCAACACTCCTTAAATAGTTCATGGGTGCTTTCCCCCCACCCATGGGGGCTTTCCCACTGTCTCAAACCCAAACGGCGCAAAAAGGGAGTCACTGTTGATGGCTGTGTACGTGCACCGCTTGAGGAATTCCGCCGAATTTTCCGTAGAGCCAGCCTGTACGGCGGTCGGTGCCGTGAAGATGCGTTAAAACTTGAGTATCGGAACATGTCGAGTCCCAAACCAGCGGCCGTCCCAACTTCCATAGCAAGATACATGCCGTCGGGTCTCTTTCCGTCATCACGGCCAAGGCCGGTTGGTTCTAAAATAGCTGGCGTTCCCGAGCTGACTAGGGCCCGTCGGATGACTTGGGACATGACGGGGGTACGGCCAGCGCTTCCGCTGCAGGACAATCCGTGGTGATCCAGCTGGTCGACTGGGTCACCGCAGCGACAGCGGTGAGGGGCAACGCAGAGGTCACGCCCAGATGGAGAGCGAATGTGTCCGTTCCGTTCCATTCCGATCGGTAATGAAGGCAGAGCTTGGAGCCACTGCCCGGTTTCCCACTCCGCAACGACTAGGAGCCGGGCGTGCTCTGGGAGGCTGGTTACTGCACGCTACAAAGGTTGGCAGTGTTACAACATACTTTCCTGTCTATAAGAACAGAAATAAAGTGATAATCGACAATGTATTTTTTGTGAAAGAAATGAAAGCTAACTTATTAATTTATTCAAAGATTACGGACAATCATACAATAATTTTGACAGGACATACCACGAAGATATATAACATGAACAGAGAATTGATAGCAATTGCAAAGAAAGATGAGAGATTGTACAAAATAACCAGTTTTGTCTGTAAAGAAATAGGCGTAAATACAGTACATAGTAAAATGACAATGAAAGAAAGGCTTCAGCGAATTAGAAGGAATGCCTAAGCAAATAGAAACGGATTTTATGAAATGTGCTATCTGCGTTGAAAATAAAATGCACAATTTGCCATTCAACAACAATTGGACAAGAGAAAAAGATATATTGGATATGGTACACAGTGATGTAAACGGACCACACAGAACTACAGGATACAAAGGAGAAAAATATTTTCTAACGTTTACAGACGATTACAGCAAGTAAGCTAGACTATATTGTATCAACTCAAAAGAACAAGTTTATGAATGCTTCGTAGACTATGTTAATGGAGTACAAAATATTATGGCAGGAAGAAAGATTAAAGAATTAAGTTGCAAGAGTAGAAAAGAGTATATAAATAACAGAATTTTTAACTTCGCCAGACAGAAGGGAATATTGATCAAGCCTTGCCCAGCATATGTTCATGAATTAAACGGTACAGCAGAGAGATACAACAGATCGATAATGGATATGGCACGATGTCTTATGGCGGAAGCAAAAGTTGACCGGCGTTATTGGCCAGAGGCGATTAAGACAGCAGCTTATTTAAAAAATTGGATTATCACAAACACCAGAAAGAAAGACGCCGTATGAAATATTCTTTGATTAGAAACCAACTGCAAAACATTTGAGGATGTATGGCAGTAAAGTTTATGTGAGAGTACCCGAAGAGTATCAAAATGGGACTAAAAAGCAGAAATGGGAATTTTACTACGATATACAGATGTTGGATACAGATTGCTAATTAATAACAGAGTATTTGTGGCAAGACACGTTGACATCATTGAAGAAGATGTAAAGCTTATTGGTTTTGATGACAACTATGTAGAAAACAAAAAGGATGAAGAAAAATGGGAAGATACCTTAGATGAGATTCAACCGGTATATAGTAATAATAACAACATTGGAGACGAAATCAATAATGCGCAAAGAAAGTCTGAGAGACAAACTAAAGCACCATTGCGTTTCGACGAAGAATTTTGCTACCTTTGTATAACTGTTAACTATTGTGATGCGATGATTCCAGATAATTTTCAGGAGACTATTACATGTAATGAGGCTGATAGATGGAAAGAGGCTATGAATCGTGAGATGAACAGCTTGGTGAAAAACGATTCGTGGACACTGTTAACTGCGCCGCGTCAGGAGAAAAAGGTACTAGACATAAAATTGGTGTACAAGAAGAAATCTGAAGAACTTTATAAAGCAAGGTTAGTGGTAAGAGGTTTCCAACAAACTGACAATGTTGATGATACATATTCACCTTCTGCTAGGATGCAAACATTGAAATTACTTCTATCGTACTTGTTAGCGACGTGCTCGTATTTTACGGAAATATATTCAATTTGTTGCATGTTTTTTTACTAAAGTAGGTAGACATATTATGTTTGTCTATAAATAAGGGTAGTTTTAACTGTGGCCGAGCGCCTATTAGTGTTTGTATGTGTGCGGCGTCATCAAGTCAGTCGGTCCATGCTATCCGCGCGAGACGCCCGCACACCCCTATTGTTTTATTTAGTTGCTTTAATGTACTATTTTTTGTGTGCGATTGCCGAAATATAAACTGTTAAACGTTCTCAAGTGTTCAACATTTTACCCCGCGGCACCCGATCCCTAACAAAGTGGTCTTCGAGCCGGATCGACGTATGTACCGCACGCCGCCGCGAGCCGTCATGGTGAAAACGCGTAGTAATGTGCAAAAAGAACGTGAGCAGTTACGAACAGAGGATAGCGCATCCAAATGTCAAGAGCCAGGACCCAGCCAGCAGTACCAGACCCTTAAGATGAGCAGCGTGAAGTCCGAGTCAAAGTTATTTGACGCGCCAACCTACGCGCCATTGCCCGGTGCGATAAAACCGATATCCGAGCCGCCGCCATTGCGCGCTGCTACTAATTCGAGATCCAAACGGTCTACGACGTCATCTGTATTGGCACAAAGGAAAAGATTAGAGCTAGACGCAGAAAAAAGGAGGCTGAAATAAGGATGCAGTTAATAGATAAGGAGCTAGAGGCCGACCTAGCCGATTAAGATGAGGATAAATACAGTTCACTAACTAGCGAGGACTGTACACGTCGCGATGTTGAAAAGTGGATAGAACACAGCGCACAGGAGTTGGAGAGACCGCAGGCCGCTCCCGAGAATGGTATGGACACGGGTGATCTGCATCAGCTGGCAGCACCCGCCGCCGGCTCCTCCGATGGGACTGTCCAGCGGCTTGCTGCTGCAGTGAAGAACATAACGGTCGCATCTGTTCACAATAAATCAAACGCCAACTTTTTAAGCCGTATTTGTACGCCACGGGATTAACCGGAATATTCTGGGGACCCGCTTGAATGGCTGCATTTTAAAAAGGCGTACCAAGAGTCAACCGATGTGTGAAAAAAATAGCCGAAAAAACCTCGCGTGATTTGTGCACAAGCCCTAACCACAATTTCAGTTTTCTTTTATTTTGTTACGGGCGCATTAAATCTGCAATATGAACAATAAAGTATTAGGTTACGTTATAATAGGTTAGGTCATGTCGTTAGCGTTATCGCCTTAACAACGCAGGATAGGAGGTCCGCGATGAGGACCTCCGTCGACTTCGCCTATGTTCCTAAATACATAATGAACACAAAACTAACCTTTACTCGTAGTGCATCAGGCGTTTGATTGTAGTTTTTTATCTGTTTGGATATGATTTCATGACTTTGTGCATCAGTACTCTGGTTATAGTTCGAGCATTGTACTTGTAATTATTGGGGCGATGACATTTTTTTAAGGACAATAGTTTTATGCCTCATGTAATGATGCCAAGTTATTATTAGTCTTTGTGATGATTATTCTTTCTATGTTTATGCTTTTTTTAATTTTATGCCTAAAATGTATGCTATATGATGATTATGCGTAACACTTATTGGGCGAAAAAAAATAATGCGTAACGCTATTATGTCAAATCATTTTATGCGATCCAACAGAATCATATTATGAATGTGAAAGGAAAATTATGAATGGATTAAAATGAATTTTGGTATAGATATAGTGTAAAACCTGCATTAATATATATGTCGGAGACAGGATGGTTATTAGTACGGACGCTAAATTGTAGCGCAGCGTGGGAATGGCTACGATTGGTTGGTTTGTGGCTGACGTCACATCGAACCATACTCAGCCCCACTCCTTGCGCTAGAATGTAGCCGGGCGGGCCGAGCTCCGGACATTCTCTGGCTGAACACGCGTATTGGAACCACCTCGGAACTGTCCACGCTACAATTCATTATCATTGAAGTGAAGTGCAATCTAATACGAGTATACCCAATAATTAAATAAAGTATTGATTTGATTCAAAGTCTTAGTCTCAATACTCGATCTCCCAACGATGCCCGACAGCAACGCCCATTTATCATGTACCACCACCCCAACACCACCATTTCTCCGTCATATATTTACTTTTTATTCCGGGAACCATAGTCTAAGGGGGCGAACGTTTGCTACGATATAAACGTGTTCCACGTGGACGAAGTCGCGGGCAGAAGCTAGTTATCTATAATGGCGTGCCACAGTTGTCTTTCGTGAAGTTTGAAGCCACACTTAGATGAAATCTCTAAACAGAAAATACAAAATAAAATAAAATAAATCGTTTTAAAATCGTCTTTACTAATTAATGTAAAATGTTATCAAAAGTGAATAGTTTTTTTTAGTAAATTACACGTTTTATATCATACCCAAAAATAAATACTTAGTCAATTAATTGACAAAAAGGATTCAATTTGTTTTGTCGGGTAAGGATTTAGCCGAGAATTAAAAAATGGAAAGAGCGAGTCGGACTCGCGCACGAAGGGTTCCGAACCTATAAAAACCTTAAATATCTCTTTATTTTGTTTGAGTATTTGTTGTTATAGCGACAACAGACATATGTACGTAATTTATGGAAATTTCAACTATCTAGCTATCGCGGTTCTTGAGATACAGCCTGTGGTGACAGACAGACGGACGGACGGGCAGACAGCGAAGTCTTAGTAATAGTAGGGTCCCGTTTTACCCTTTCGATACCCTAAACAGGTGTACATTCTGTACAACCCAGTTAATTAAAGAATGCACCCTGTACATGCATACATCTTGCTGCAAGGTGCCAACATGACTTAATCTTTTTTTAATTTTTTATGCAACGACGGTGGCAAACAAGCGTAAGGCCCGCCTGATGGTAAGTGGACACCCCCGCTTATGGACGCATGCAACTCCAAAGGAGTAACATGGGCGTTGCCGACCCTTGATATATTTGAGGATTCGCCGTTTTGACAGCTAAAGGAACAAACGCCCTCGCTCTCAACACAACGCTTCCTCGGGAGATCTGGCGACGTAGCTCACCTCCAGGAATACAACACTACTACAGAGCAAGTAGTAGCGTTATTACGGATGTGGTCTTCTGCAAGGCGGAGGTACTTCCCCAGTTGGGCTGATCCAAATTCGAACGGGACGACATTTCACTGTGCCTTACCTCACATGACAATCGGGATTTAACCATAACACACGAGTGACGTAATGTTATAAAATACGCGTGTTTAATACATATCGAGGTACGCTATGAGCAAATGTGTTGAATTTTTTTTTTCTATTCCTGTACCGTTATCTATCATTTATATGGGTAGGGTTCGGGTTGCATAAAGTTTAAAGTCATACTCATCATTACGCATAAAACTGTAAATAGTCATACATTTATGCGCATAACGTTTTTAGTCATAATGTTTAAGAACATATTGTGTAATGCGCATAAAGATGCGCATAAAATTATTTAAGCATACTTTATAATGGACATCAATTGATTGCTCATGAAACAATTTAACCATACTGTATAAACGCATAAACTGCAAAAGCCGTTTATGCGTTTATACAGTAAAAACCGCATAAGCCTGTTTTCCTTAGTAGTAAATGAAGATCTCGAATCAGAAGCAAGTAAGTTACAAAAATGTCTTTTATGTTGGGTCACAGTAGCAAAAGTTTACAAACAAGTTTTATCTAATAACAAGTTTTTCCGCTCTTTTATAAAAAAAATAACCTCGAAGACGAAAATGGGAGCAAAGCCCCCGCTTTCTTCTTCTAACCTATCCGCGATCCGAGTTTGTTTTGCCACTAAGTCCCTGTTCCCCACTGCCTACGTCAAAACTTGAACTTTATACACCACTAGTAGCATTGGTTGATCTCAGAGAAAAGTTTATTTGACCTCCTTTGTTTTGTTTTTTGATTAAATCTCAAATTTTATTATCAGCAATATTATGTCCAAATTAATTTAATTATATTTATTTAATTTATTGTAATTCAATTTGATAATGGATTTAGTTCATTTTGACACTACTGTTATATTATTTACATTGCCATTAATTTGCACAAATTGTAAACGACTAAGTATGACTGAACTGAATGTGTATTCTTTATGATAAATATTACTAGGCTTATATAACATCTTGCAATACCTCACAGGGGTAATAATGTTTGTATCTGTATAATATCATTACCATCTAAATGTAACAACATGTATGCAATTTTGAAATAAATAAATAAAACCCTGTGGATCCGTTATATCCAAAAAATCCGGATATCCGGATCTGTTGAATTTGGAGATCCGAAATATCCGGATCCGAAATATTGGCGGATCTTGCAAACCCTACGTGCGCCTCTCGGTAAACATCCCTGATGCACTGCAATGGCGCGGCAGCCCTAGCAGCATCCTAAAGCCGTTATTATATTAGACGCGTAGGACGCCAAAAGTCTTTTGAGGGTAGTTGATCCATAGGCTGCAGGTATAAAATGACTGACAAAACGCCTTAAAAAGTGTGATCTTTACGTCATTAGTACACCATGCAAACCTACGGATCAACATATTGCTCCTGGCTGCGAGCGCCCTACGTTCCCTTTCCACGTCCTTGTTGTCACTTAGGCTCTGTGACGCGTGACTCCGTGACCCAGTGTCCAAGGTACTTAAACTCCCTAACAGTGTAAAGAGGTGTGCCATACAGTTTTACTGGCGGTACATATGGGTAGTATTTGGTTCCCGCTTTAAAAACTAACAACACGCTTTTGGAAGTATTGTACCTCAACCCGTGATCTTTCGCATACCTCTCAGAGACACTGAGCATCTTGTTGAGGGTGCCGAGCGATGGGGCCAGCAACAACATGTCGTCCGCGTAACTAATGATGATCACAAACGTGCCATCCACTGAGCATTCAACCATAGTGTTACTGATCTCACCAATCAACCTATCCACATACAAGCTGAAGAGCCTAGGCGACGACAAGCCCCCTTGCCTCACACTCCAGCGAGTATGAGTTAGACAGCGAGTTAGCCCACCTGACAACATTCCTCTGATGACCACCAAAATTTGAGCAATGTGATTAACTCACCGGGTAGGCTCGAGTCCTCTTCTAGTTACTGCCAAAGTTTGTCATAGCACACCAGACCGAAAGCCTTCGATAGTTCAAGGAAGCACGCATACGATGTTTCCCTGTCTGTGTAATACCGAACAGTGTGCTTCAAACAAAGAACTACTGTCTCGGTAGAAAGTCCAGGCCTGAACCCGAATTCAGCATCATGTAGCGTTAAATGTTCTTCCAGTTCCTTGTCCAGCACACCGTCCAGCACCTTAGCCACAATCGTTGCTAACGAAATGGGTATATAGTTATTTATTTATGTCAGCGGCGTCTCCTGTTCGATTTTTTACTATAGGCACTACAACGGTTTTCATCATCTCGTCAGGTAGCTACGTATGGCTCACTGGCTGGCTCTTAGGGGAAGAATTTCCAAACATCCCGTCTTATCCCTTGCCTACGTTATAAAAGAAAGTTCTGATGTAAAGTTCAAGTTTCTAGTAGCTACCAGTAGTTCCGTGTGTGCGTTGATGATTAGTCAGCACTTCTTGTATATAAATAGACGGATTACGATAATTCTAACAATCTATCATTCATCTTATTGAACCTGGCAAAGGATATATACTCCGAAGATGTATAGATATGTTGAACGTTACATCAACGATTGTTTTGCATTTTTACGAGATATTTAGAAGGAGAAAACGTACATTAACGATTCTTTTAGTCTTTTTCCCGAAGGCAGACGTTTTTTTTACGATGCGTGAATTCTTCAAACGCTGAAATAAAAACATATTTTAGATTAGTTAGTAGTAAGTTCACAATGTCACTATGATTTCTTTACACAATTATGAACGCATCCATAACAGATGCAGCTACCTATATTCGTTTCGTCGCCTAAATAGTATTATTTGTTGTTTTGGTTTCGTGACGCATTGGTTATTACTGTAATGTCGCGTAAATGTATTTGTCACTAAATGAATAATATTTACCACTATTATGTGTCCAAAATGTTGAAAAAACATAAAACAATAGCTACAGAAACGTTGTTACTTTAGCATATAGTAATTACAAACGATGATTACGATTTGAAGTAATGTGAAACGGAACGTTTTGATTCAATTTATTTAATCGTATGGCATACATTTTGCCCTTGGCTTTGATTCAATAATCAGCGTCTGGCGACGTCACGCCTGTCACATGAGTGAGGTCACTGGAACTGTTGTAGATCCGTTTAGGCGCGAAAGTGTAAATTGTCAGTTTGTAACAGGAATTTTTGCCTACAAGTTATAGTATTATTAGCAAAAAAGACACAAGGATCAAAGATTACAATTATAATCACATTTTGTAGAAATATTAAATGAATTTACATTCCGTTGAAATAGGAACTACTGAAGTGCCATTGGTGATGATCTTGGGGAATCGACAAAGTCCTCAAATATTATCGGCCCACATACAGCGATTCGGTTTTTTTCTATAGTAATCAACGCATTTGCTATCGGGAATTAGTTCACGTGGTAAATTGTAAAAAAAATGTGGAAATGTTCTCGTGGCTTGGTAGAGTATTGAATTGAAGTCGGTTAAAACTTTGTTTTTAAAGTAAATTACACACAAGATACACCACCAGCGTCCGTAATGATGCAGTACTGTGCTGATACTAGCCAATCTAAAAGCGTAGTTATCGAGTCTCCTATTATTGAAACACGAAGTTCTATTTTTTTCCGTTTATCTAGAGCGTATCGAAACAGACTATTAATGCAATGATTTAGTATATTACTAAATCAATGATTCAATGATGAAAAGAGTGACTTTGCAGTATTCTCTATGAAATCTTAATAAACAGATTTTAATTTATCGACGAGTACAAAAACATACATTCATGAAGTTTTTACTCTTTTTCATGAAAGTAGATCCTCCTTTCATGATGCGTGTGTTTTTCATAAAACCCTGAAACAATAGTAAGTTTTCGTTAAGTTAAGTTTCAAGTAAGTAATGTAGAGAAAGCGCTCGGAGGTAGAGGAAGGAGACACGTTAGAATATCAAGACATTCATTGGAGAACGTTGCCAGAGGTATGAGTAGCGTGGCCTAGAGGCCAAAGCCTAGGGGGCGACTGCTCGACGTCTTCAACTCTTCCTGTATTTATAGACTTCCAGAGAACTTCATTTGAAACGAGAATAGTGTTTTTTTGTTGTGGTATATTAATAGTATTTTATGCAATCGTTATATAATGTATGCTTTTTCAGTCGAGTACCACGTTCAGGCCACGAAGCTTGCTGAGTGGCCTAATAAAGGTACGAGACTTAAAAAGCTAATTATATAACTATTGTATACAATACTTTTTCTACGAGTCAACGAAAATAATAATTTATTAAACAAACTTTGTATCTATGGAAAATCGCCCTGCTGAAACGACGTGCAGGTAACAGCTTTTTTTTAAAACGCGTTGATGTCTTTCTGTAAATCCAGCCTTGTAATTTGTCAAAATTCATTATTCCTTTATTAAAAAAAAACACCAATACTTATGTAAAACCATTTATTTATTGTGATAATGAATATGTAAATTTTGTATCTTATTTTTTGTTGTTATTACAGGAGTGTGTTTAAGAACTTGGGATAGATTTATATCTCCAAGAGCTGCAGGTTGAGATTCAATATTAGAGGTGAAGGTTGGACTCGGGGCGTAATCTGTATCTCCAAAAGCTGCAGGTTGAGATTTAATATTAGTCGGGGTGAATGTTGGACTCGGAGTGTTACTTATATCACCAAAAACTGTAGGTTGAGATTCAATATTGCTAGGGGTGAAGGTTGAACTTGGGGCACTGGGAATGTTGGTTAAAGTCATTGGCTGTATCACTGAAGTACTTGTAGATGGGCATTTTAAATTATTGCACTCTATTGAACCCCAGATAGTGTTGGAAACATTAAGTTTGCTTTGTATTGAATCGTCGATGTAGCCTTCGGCTACAGCAGTCGACTTCCACCGTCCGTACCGTTTTAATGCTGTGATGTCTCCTCCTGCATCAATTAATAATGTGGCAGATGTACGCCGGAAGCAGTGGCCTGTGTATAACTCAGGATTTGGAAGGTTCAGGAATATGGCCATCTTCTTACCCATATCTCCAAACATGTTAATGCCGACATTCTGTGATGAGCATGTTCCATTTTATGAAAAAATGTGTATTGTTACTATTTCCAGGCCTTAAATCAATATATTTTTTGCAGATTTTATAGTAATTGCCTGTAATTGTAAAAGTCCGGTCAATCCGGTTTTTAGTATTGATGACTTTAACTAAGAGGGCTCCATTCATGTTCTGAACATTTTCATTCAGTAAACTATATAGTTCTTGCCGGCGGCATGCACCCATTATGCCAAATATCACCGCGACCTGAATAGATGAGCATACATAACTTAATCAGAACATGTAATATTAAATAACAAGTGGTTTTATCAATCTATCTCTGCCTGTTTTATGCCAGTTAATATGCCAGATAAATGGAAAAAAATATTTTTTAACTTTAAAAGTCAAACAAAACTCGAACATTTGATGGAAATGTGACTGACTTTCATCTTCCTTCACTTACAGGTGTACATTAACTCTTGTTACCTTTGTCAGGAGATACAGTTCATCAGGGGCTTTATTCACGAACTGTTTAACTTCTTCGGGGGAAAAGGTCTTCGACTTTTTTGCTTAATAGCCTTGCGATTTACGCTTTAAAAACGCATGGAGTTTGGCGAATTTAGAAATGTCAATCTTCTGGTAAATGTTTAACGTTGATTTTAACATTGAAAACTCCGACCATAATGTCGATGGTGCATATTTCGCACCAACTTCTTGAAGGTACACTAAAAGAACGTTTTCTGAAAACGACGCGATCTTTTTCTTCAGCCGCCATTGCATAAAGTTTTCATACGCCTTATTGCATAGTTTTTTAGATTTCGCTGGAAGCAAATTCTCAGTGACTTCCTGGGCAATGTTAGTTATTTCTTGCGACGTACTAGTTAGTTCTTCTTCGTCACTCATATTTTATTTTAAAATCAGTTTATCTTTTATTTTACGGTACTCGTATTTATATTTTTGAAAGTCAGAATTAAACCAAATTCAATCGCCACTCAATCTCGATTCTCGAAATCGAAAATGAGAAAAAAACTCATTCAATTTTTTTTTTATGCGAAAACTCATTCAAATCTGTGACATGTAAAAGCCGTAACTCGTTTAACGAGACTCATTTGTAAATATATCGTAATTTTTGGCGTTTTCAAACGTACAAACGTCACTATCTGTCAAAAATGCCGTTACTTAAACATTTAAGGCGCTTACAGACAAACGTAACTGACCTGCGAACTAGTAACGGACCAAAACCAGTTTTCATAGAGAAAATCAATTAGCAAGCACTAATTACATGCAATTTTGTGTGCAATCAATGCTTGAAACTTTATTTTGTCTTGTAACGTTTCTTTACAATAGCACGCAGGCCAGATTGGGTCATGTATTAACAGCTTTAGCAGCAAGAAGCCACCACCATTGCTACGTAAAAAAAACGACGGTGAACCTTTTTGATTGGTAGAAAGTACTTTACAAAGACTAGTTTTTTTTTCTATATCCCGATGTTCTATTTTCAAACGGTTTTTTAGTTCTGCGTACAATTGAATAATTATTATTTCGATTGTCCATAGAGCGTAAACTTTTGCATCTGAATAAAAAGTATTCAATTGCGTTATGGTTTGCGATGTTCTAATTTAAAGATCAAAATATTTATGCTAATACATTTATTGTTGTATTGTTACTGAAACCTCAATAAGCTTATTTGCAGGTAACATTTTTCAAGCTCTCCGGCTACAAACTGCGAGATTGCGTGCCTGGTTGAGGCCTCGAATGCCTGGGTAGCTGGACCGAATCAAAATTTTTCGTCTCGACCTAAGATACAAAGGGCCTGGCATACCATATAGCATCAGTTTCCACCCTAAACTCACTACTACACACCGCGACAGGCAGGAACCCAATACGAATTCATCGCTTTCGGCGTCAAGACACTTGGTTCGTGGGGCAAGGGCACACAGATGCTCCACAAGGAGCTTGGCTAACGGCTGAGGGACGCAACGGGCGACCCTCGCGCGGGCAGCTTTCTCGCGCAAAGAATTGCAATTGCGCAGGAACGTTGCTTGCGTGATGGGCACCCTACCAAGGGCACAAAATTTTGGGGTGGCCGTCTAGTGGCATAACAGCTATTGTCATAATATCGATTGTCATACAACATTACGCATAAAGTTGATGCTCATAATATTTTTTTGGCATAAATTATACAAAGGCATAATTGTTCCCTGTCATAATTATACGGAGTCATAATTTATTTAACCATAATGTAGAATGTCATACATTTATTTAGTCATAATATTGATAATTATAATTATTTTTAGTTATAATTGTAAAAATTAGTAATTATTTTTACTAAAAATTGTGCAAAACCGAATAAAACCGATAGCCAAATGTTTTTTGGGTCCCGACCAATACGGGTTTAGGCAAAACAAGGGCACGCGTCAAGCAGTTCTTGCTCTTAGGATGGTGATAGACAGGAGAATGGATCTAGGCCTTGACATTTATGTAGATATTGAAAAAGCGTTTGACACAGTAGACTGGATCAAGATGATGGACATTTTAAGATCGATAGGGATAGATTATAGAGACAGACGAATTATACATACATTATATAAGAAACAGGAAACAATAGTAGAAATAGGGCAAGAGAAAGGAAAGGCAAAGATAAGACAGGGGGTACGACAGGGCTGTCCACTCTCACCTATGATATTTAATATTTTCATTGAAACTGCAGTTAAAAAGATTTTAGATTCAGGCAAGGGGGGAGTCAAATTTAATGGGGAAAGCTTCCATTTCATACGCTTCGCTGATGACATCGCGGCTCTAGCTGAAAGCACCACACAACAGCTTGTAACAGAAATGGACAACATATTTATGGAATTTGGGCTCAAAATCAATATAAAGAAAACAAAAACATTAATTACATCAAAACACAGACAAGCCATAGATCCCATTCACTTAAGAAATACCGCCATAGAACAAGTTAACAGTTTTAAATACTTAGGTAGCAATCAATCAATCAAGCGTTTATTGCACCATGGTAAAACAAAATACAGTTCTTATATGTATAAACACAAAGGTATCTCATGGACCCTGGAAGGGTGTAGCAAAACCTTAAAAATAAGCTTTATGAAAACTACTATAATTATTATGCTTAAAATCTAGATTTGCTAATTTACAAACTAATGAACTAATGATAGGGAACAGATGATTTTAAACAATAGAATGCTAACAGGTAAGATATTGCTAAAGCTTGTCATCAAAAAACTCGTTCATTTTATAATAACATTTTTGTGCAAGAAAAGATTTCAGTTTCTTGGCATATAAACTGTTTTTTTTGCTCCTGCTTAATATAGTCTGGGAGATGATTGTAACACTTTGCTGCTGCATAGTGAGGGCTGTTGCGAAATATTCGCAAGTTTGAGGTAGGCAATTTGAGTTTATGTTTAAATCTTTTATTTTTGTATTCCTCGAATAGGTGTGTATTTTTTTCACAATTAAGCCCAATTCTAAAATATATAGGCATGGTAGGGTAAGTATGTCATGTTTAATAAAATGAGGCTTGCAGCTATCCCAATTTCTTATACCTAACATTATTCTTATGCATTTCTCTTGCATGACGAATAGGTCGTGTGCATCCCTACTATTGCCCCACATTATAATTCCGTACCGTAGCCACGAGTGTGTGAAGGCATAGTAGGCAGACAGTGCTAATGCATAGTGGAACTTCGCTATCTTGGTTTTAATATTTGATACGTGGGTCTTCCAATTTACATGTTTATCAAGCGTGATACCCAAAAGGTTAAAGTTATCCACCTCTTCAATTTCTGTATTGTCAAGAGTTAGTTTTAGGTGTAGTGTCTTTCTCTGGTATGGGAGAAATTGTATTAGTTTAGTTTTAGTTGAGTTTATGGTGAGGTTGTGATCTCCCATCCAATGGTTAATTTAGTTGAAGGTTTCGGATAATTCAGTGTTATAAATGTTATTAATATGAAAATCAAAAAGAAGAGACACATCATCTGCAAACATGGTACATTTGGTATCGATTTCTTTCGGGAGGTCGTTTATATATACTAAAAAGAGTAAACATGCCAGAACGCTACCCTGCGGAATTGACCCCCTTACTTCTATTATATCAGAACGGACTGATTCCCGAACATAAGACGAAGGATTGAGGTATTCTATTTGGACGATCTGTGTTCGCTTTTCAAGATACGATGACAAGCACAGTACAAGTACACGAACCAATCGTGAGCTATGCCTCGGATCCCTGAGCCGTACAATTTGTTTAGCAAAATCTTATGTGAGACTCTATCGTACGCTTCGGCGAGGTCTAGAAGTAGTCCCATTGCATGGCGTTTGTTGTTTATAGTCTCTAAAATTCCCTGTGTAATTGCTAACAGCGAGGGCAGTGGATCTATTTTTTCTGAAACCATATTTGCTGTCGTCTAGAACATGGTTTTTTTCTAAAAATGTATAGACCCGGTTACACATACTTTTTTCAAATACTTTAGAAAATGAAGGTAGAAGAGCTATGGGCGATAGTTATTTTTGTCGAGAGTGCTACCCTTTTTATGTATAGGCTTTATTATAGAAATTTTCAGCTGTTGAGGGAAAATCCCTTCAGTAAAAGATTGGTTAATTAGCATAAACAAGGGTCGTGTTAATTCGGTGGCACACAATCTTACCAGCGTTGTAGGTATTTCGTTTATTCCTGTACTATGTGTGTTTTTCAGTCCACGTATAATATTGTAAACCTCGAGTTCAGAGACTCAGTTCAGGTATAATGAATTGGTGAGTTTAGTTGCTTTTGTAGAGGTAGTAGTGCTCTCTCGGGGGATAAAGTTTTTCTCTAATGAATCTCCCTGCTCCTGTTCCGAAGTCATCGGCAGCGTGTATTCATAACCGTTTACGTATACCTTCTCGTTCTTTACCGTCGGTCGCAACCCGCGCCTGCGCGCGTCATTTAAAGTGTCTCTAAGTACGTGTCGTTTTTTCAGTGCCGCAACACTTAAAAATTCTGAAACTCCGAGACCGCTGTTCTTGAAAGTGTATTTATTGGTTAAAACATGATTTTTCATCCTCTTGCTTATTAATTCGATTCGTACTGGTCTTCGATATCCACATCTTCCTATTCTTTTCACGTTCTCAATGAACCCGTTTATGTTCATGCCCAGCAAGTCATAAAAAAACATTGTTGACGCGTTCCAGAAGTACATACCAGTCTTCATCTGGGTACTCGTCCAAGCCGTAGAGAACAATTGTTTTGTTTTGATAGCTTTCTTTCGTTTCTTTTCGATCCTCATCTTCAAATTTTTCTCTGAGTGTTTCCAGCTCGGAGCGTAATTTTGTGTTTTCTGTCTCCAGTTTTGTTATTTTTTCGTTAGTGGCACTTAAACTCTCTCGCAAGCGCAATTATTCCTGCGTCAATACAGATGAGCTATTAGATATGTCTGCTTTGAGGCAGTTTATTTTTGAGTTAAATTCTGATATTAGTGCCTGTTTGATAGTACTAGTAATAGTTTCAGTCAGACTGATCTTCATTATTTCCAATATTTTTTTTATTAAGTGGCTAAATCTATCAAATGATATGTTAGCAGTGTGCGTTATCTCCTCTTGTCGTGGGGCTCTTGTGTGGTGGTATGCAGCCGAGGCATTAGGGGTAGACATTACACAAGTATCACCCAATATATTCGTGATGTCGGTGTCCCTGGTCGTGTTAGGATCTTCTGCGGCGCGGTCTACCTGTCTCATAACCGCTGGGGACGCGGGGGTACTATCATCTCGCCGGCGTTGTGTAATTAGGTCACAAGAGGGGCATTTCCATTCGGTTTTTAATTTTGCTTGATTTTCTCTGAAGAATGCCGTCGTTATGTTAATGCAGAGGTAGTGGTAACATCCCTTGCATTTCGTGCAAAATAGACGCTCTAAATTGTCAACTTTTTGGTCACAAGCCGGACAAATCATTGTGTTTTGTTTTCGCAGTTTATAGTAATCAGCCTTTTGTCATAAGTCGTTAAGTCGCAAATTGGTTGTGTAGCAGCTCAGCCGCGCTGTCTAGATGCGGCCGCCTTATCGCTGCCGTGTTGCCGATGACACCCGAAGTTGCGGTCGTTGCACTCACGTCAACTGCTGACCGTTGGCCGTACGATCTATCGCGGCACTTATACAGTGATGACAAAAATTTAAAATATTAACATTGTTATATCACCGAAACTAGTTGATATATTTGCAATCGGATTTCACAGTGATATTTGTTGTACTGATTTTAATATGCACTTTTACTATTTTTTCTGGCAGTTTCGTTACGAACGATATCAAAGCGATGCTATCTTGTTGACGCGCGCCTACGACTACGCCTGACCAGCATAATAACCTGTGACTCCAGATGTACTGCCGACATAAAAGCAAGAATAGCAATGGCGGAAAAAGCGTTCAATGGCAAAAAACATCTAAAGAGCCAAGATTTCCAGAAGCGTAAGGAAACGTTTTATAAAGTCATATATCTGGAGCATAGCGTTGTATTGCTGCGAGACATGGACACTTACCCAGCGAGACCGAGAAAGATTAAGTGCCTTTGAGATGTGGTGTTGGCGAAGGATGGAAGGAATTAGTTGGACGGAAAGAAGAACGAATGAAGAGGTTTTGGATTTAGTCGGAGAGAAGAGATCCTTGCTAAGGACAATTGAAAATAGAAGAGGAAATATGTTGGGCACCTGTTACGACATGACATTTACATAAGAACTATAATCGAAGGGAAAATAGAGGGAAGAAGAGGCAGAGGAAGGCCGCGACGTGCTTTTATGGACCAGGTCAAGGAGAAGGTCAATGTAGTGTCGTATCAGGAGCTCAAAGCAGTGGCAGAGCGTAGAACTGATTGGCGGTTACACCACCAACAAGAGCAGAGCTCTTAAGTTGAAGAAGAAGAAGAAAGATAATTAACTTCATGAGGTAACTATCTTCAGGATCAAAGTTACCCCAACACATGGTGCAAAGTAGCTACTTGAAAAATAATTTGAGGTTAAGCGAATTCGAAACTACTAGAAATACTGTAAGACAATGAGTAGCCTATTAAATACTAGGGCGCGGTCGTGCCCGGGTTTCGTGTACCCGTTTCTGTGTTAAACGGAAACGGTTTTATGACCCGCTCGGAACGTTTCTTTAGGAACCGTGTTATTAAGGTTTCACGCGGTTTCCACCATGTAGTGGCGATCTGAGACGTTGCCTTTAAAAACTACTATAAAGATCATGGCTCGTACTTTTCGAATTTCGTTTTTTTACTGTCAAACCTATTGGATAATCATAACATAATAAGTATTGGTAATGTCAAAAATAGTTTAATGCCTCATTAAAAGTAAACTGTGAAGTATTCAATTTAATATTCTTCGTAATATAAATAAAATGTAATGGAATATACACAAAAAAGGAAAAAAAGGCAATCGGGTGAATAAAATAAAAATCAACCCTGTTTTTAAATGAGTAATATTAGCTTATGATACTTGGTTATGCATTTAAAAAATCAACTCAAAATTACAATATTGTTAAGTAATAATAATAATTTGTTTGCACATACGTATAGTAACTTATCCTTTTCATATACACAGAATATGTTTTGTTTTGCAGAAAAGGTGCTTGAGAATTATCTTTCGCATGAACAACAAACAATCACTTCGAAATGTTTTTAAAGAGCAAGGCTTTCTAATATTAAATAGCATTTATATTTACGAGCTCTGTAACTTTGTAAAAAGTAACAACGATTACTTCACGACACTAGCTTCCCAACGCGATAACCTACGCACTCAATATAGGTACAATTTAAAATTTCCTTTGGTAAAAAATAAAACTTATGGCAAAAGCTCATTTATTAGTGCCATTCGAGTATTTAATCAGCTTCCTAATGAATTAAAAATGTTGGATGACACAAAATTTAAACGTAATTTAAAAACATGGTTAAGCGAGAAAGGTTTCTATTCATTGAAAGATTTTTTTGATTTTTCGTCTTAAGGAAAAAAAGAAAATTTCCTTGGCCTTAGTTTTAAGCAAATATTGTATACCCGAAATGGATAACCGTTGGGGCCTAACGCTTGTAATATTTAATACCATGTATCTATGTAACATAATTTTTTTCTATTCTATTCTATGTCATTAATTTAATACATTACCAAATCATTTGCAAAGCATACTAAATTACGAATTATTGAACAGAATATTGTAATAAAAATGTTCTTACTCATTAACATCAGGATTGGAGATTTTAGGTGAACTATTTTTAAATGCTTCCCCATACCTCCTGTAGAACTACCACGACACGCAAACTCATTGTTTGCCCGATCGCACAAGTCACAAAAAGCTCTGTCACCGAGTCTAGTGGCATAATTCCAACAACACGTTAACAAACAAAAAATAATAAAAACAAAATGACCAACAATCAACAAAATATTTATAAATAACTTAAATGGCAATAGTTAGATTCGTAAAGTCGACCGACTGAGTGGCGAACTATAATCTTACTAAAGAAAAGACTCATTAGAAATTTAAAAATAATTTTGTCATATCTTACTAGCTCTAGTTCCTACCGGAGTGCGATTTTTGAATCTCACTGGTGATATCAAAGTCACCGGTGACTAAAATTATCACCGATGACTTATTGGCCGTATTTTTGAAAGTCACACCCTGTTTACCAACATGCAGAAATTTTACAATGCCAGTCAGAGACAATCTTCCCGTTACGTTCCTTTTTACGCAGATGTTGTCCTTGATACCGGTTTTTATTTTCTCATACTATAACTTAAAACAGATTCAAACGTAAAACGTAGCGTATCTGTCAGTGTCATGTAAACGAAAATTAAAGTTTTGAAAAATTCTTGGCAGATGTCACATACGTCAACTGTCAAAAACAATCACATGGTGATTTCAATTACGAGTGGGTAGGGGCACTCGTAAATCGATATCATAGGTATGACAAATGTAAGTCACCGATGAGTTTCAAAAATACGAACTTTCGGAAATCACTCACATCGGTGAGAATTAGTCACTTGGTGAGATTCAAAAATGGACCCCCAGGTACTGTCATAAAACCCTTTACCCCGGTACGCACGAACAAGAAAAAACAAAGGAGGCTTAGGGCATAGGCTTAGCATGAAAGCTATTATCATTTAATTGTGGAAATTTTCCCTCTCATACGTGTGAGGAGGCCTGTGCCCAGCAGTGGGACGGTATATAGGCTGATGATGTGTTGAAATTTCAACTTTATCGCAAATGTATAAAACGTAATATAGCTTGGGAATTCAACAACTTGTTAATTAAAAAAAATGTAAGGCACTGATAATGCCTATCTAAATGCAAATTTTGTGTACATCCCGTTACTGCTAGTTTTTTTTACCTTGTTGAACTACATCAACTATGTAATTCATGTTTCAAAGTAAATCTTGCCGTTAATAATGAAAAAAACCCTTAAATTACACAAATATGACGGCGCATCCAGAGAAATGGCTTGATGGCGCTAGTGTTGCCTATTTGATTGCTGAACGAACTGTAAAGAGGACGTAACACCGAGCGCTGGGGTGGCGGCCAGGATACGTGGTATCGACTATTAGGCATAAGCACAAAAAATATGCTATGTCTGTGGACGGAACTGACAGAGCTGTCATTGAAGGGCATGGTGGCCGATGTTGCGCTCGCACCTCGCGTGTTGCGGTGGAGCATCATATTCATTGTTTTATTATCATCCACTCCAGATGTTGTAGTTTATGTCTGATTTATTCTGTGGTCTGATTGAACCATTAACCAAGCTTATCCGGACTACTCTTTTTTCTACAAAAACCAGAAGGCGTAGCACGGTTGCCATTTTATCACTTATTGCTGTGGATAAGACATCCGTCACGTTCTGAAAAGTATGCGAGTGCTAGACTGACGGATGTCTTATCCACAACGATAAGTGATAAAACGGCATCCGTGCTACGCCTTCTGGTCTCCTAGCCCAACTACCCACCGATATGAATTCTGCGGATAAAGACCGTGCACACAGTGATAATATTAACTTGTCTTCAAATTCATTTTTCAATAAGGCAATTTGACTCTACGAGTTTGCAAGTAATCAATAAGAGTATTATCATTATCATAAATCATTTTTGCTTCAACTCAAACCGGTGCGGACGGGTCGAGTTGCCTTGCCCGTTACCCGAGCGGAGCCGAGGTGAGAAACGTTTCTTGGAAACGGGACGGGACGGGACGGAAAATTCGGGTTCTTAGTACCGCCGGGCTTAAGGATACGTGTAGGGGAAGAGGGGGGACAGTGGTTCACGGGGAACAGTGAATAAAACTATCTAGCTCCATCGTTTACGCACACATTCAAACGCCGACGCGTGTTTGTAATCTCGTCTCGACAGGCCCTACACTGCTCCAGTCGCCCGCGAGCTCAGGCACAAGGAGGGTGCGTTATCGCTGCCGGTCGAACAACACAGTAGGTAAAATTTATTTTACATATTTATTGAAAATCTTTGTAGGCAAATTCACGCGTCTTATTGAATGTGATTTTGTTTTATCTTGTTACTTTGTGATTGCAAATTGTGTTGATTGGTGTTTTGAGTGTAATCATTTTTTTTTGGTGAAATATTCTTACTGTAACGGTTTATGGGCCATCTCCTTATGGGGAGCAGTGGATATGGGTCCAGTGGTACTATGTAAAGCTAGGAAACTGGCTACCTCGCCTAGACTGATTATATCATATTTTTATGATATAATGTGATTTTTATGATATATGATATATGAATGAATGAAAACGTTTATTTCGGAACCAGGTCCATATTGGTTAGTATTACAGATATTATTATTTTATGATTATTTGTAAACTAGTGAAACTAAAACCTGCCTATATGGCTGCCTGATTGCTGTGATTTTATGTTGTAGGAAGACATTTGTGCCTATATTACAGATTATAATAAGTAATATTAAAATAAACGATAAGTATTTTTTTTGATGACATAAAGTATTGTCTTTAAGTTTTCTTTTTTGAATGTATGTTTTCTATAATAAAACATAACTTTTGTTGTTTTATGACGTTATTGTATGTAACTTAATACATATGATCCCGTGTTCCCCCTATGGTCCATAGTTCCCAATGCCCTGATTCAAGGTTCCCCGAGCATGGGGAACAGAGGGCCAATTCCCTTTTTTTTAAAGTCACTCTGTGGCCTAAAGTTCCATTTGTGTGCCTTCTATAGTGCATTTTATTTATGCCTTAATAACCCCTTATTAATATGAGGACAAGAAAACGGACATAAACTGTGTATCTGCTGGGCTATGCGCCTCAAAATAAAAACTGATCCACTGTCCCCCCTCTTCCCCTACACGGTTTGGCTTATTACACGTATACCGCGAGCCCTATTAAATACAAGAACACTTCAAAACATACTTATCGCGAATCGATGACAACTTGCTGACATGGAAGTAGCTATTTCCCGTATTATTTTTTTTAATTTGCGTAGCGGCACTGTGCGACGTCTGACAAAAAGAGCGGAACGAAACTTTGACTTTCAGAGTTGCCACTTGATTGCCCAGAGTAACAAATGCGTTCGGAAATGTTGCTGTATTAACCATAGACATCGACTTATAAGCGCATGAAACTAAATACAAAATTGGAGCACATTTACCTAGGGGGAGCAAAGTAGGTACGTTTTACGGTACATTTGTAGTTATTAAGTTTTGTACTGTATTTAAACGTAGATTTTTATGGTTTTGCAAATATGTTTCAAATTGTTACACTGATCTATCCTACTGCCTGAACCACAGGATATCCTAGTTCAGGCCCTCGTAAAATTATCCCTTAATTTAATATTTTAGTACTAAGTCATTATTGTGTAAAATACGTTATCTCTCACTTATAATAAATCTCTAAATTGAGAACAGAATCAGCCAGGCTCAAACTAAGCATTACTGTGTCCCGAATGATCTCAGCTTCCCATAAACGGAAAAAACATGTTACTTTTTTTGTAAGTACATTATTACTCTAGCTTCCGTTTAGGATAGTTTTTATCCGACTGTGACGATTAATTAATTTTCGGTAACATATGACCTCATTAAATTTTTCATTTCTTCTGCTTGAAATCGTAGCCGCCATATCTGTCAACTGTCAGTGACGTCAAAATGGCGGGCTTGCCATAACAATAGGTATGATGACAGTAATTGAAAATCACTAAAATATGGTATTTATTTAGTGAAATTTTAATCATAGAATTCGAAAAATGCTCACATTTTTTTATTAATTAAGAGATCATTATTTATTTTGATAAAATTAAACTGAAAAATACGGACGCCCGCTATGATATGTTAAACACTAATCAGAGCGCATGACGTCACGTTTGTATAAACAAATGCCGATAACGGCCATTACCACAGATTACAGAGAAAACTTACGTACTGAACGAATAGTAAGACAGGGATAGAACCATGTTATCAATCTGTCAGATCTTCATACGTTATTGTCCCGCTTTCTCGCTCGCACGGCCGCGCAAAAATTGTAAACTTTTTAATTTAAGTTTTTTTAATGAGCAATTGAGCGATCTAGGTAGCAAACGTCAAAGGTCTGCGTTCTGTTTATACAAACGTGACGTCACTCGGGACACCATGACATTGACAAGCGTTTTAGCGTCAATTTGAAATTTATAAACTAAAATGCATTTTTTTCCTACTTGACTGTTATATTCTCTTGAAAAATCTTATTCGTTGTACGTAATAAATGTTTCTGAACATTATAGAACAGTTCTTCAAAATGTGTCATCATGCCTATTCAACAGTTATAATTTCGATCCGGTGTTGTGACAGACCTTCACAAAAAGCATATTAAATTCCAAAGCATAAGAAAATAATCGATTCTGATATAGAAACTAATGTGCGCAAAATTCGTATTGAGGCGTAATTTCAATAAATGTATCAACAATTTTAACAAAATAAAATACCGTCAAACGTCAAAAGTCTGACTGTTCCTTTTTTTTAATGGCATGGCACAGCGCTGTTCTCACGTTCAGCCATAAAGTCTACTTGAGTTTCTGCAAGATTACACGATGACTATTTGTCACGATACTGCACGGCTATCACAAGACGGCGCGCGAGCTCTCTCGATTTTTCTCGCACTATACGTCTCTTTCTAAGTTGTCTAATAAGATATAGACGGATAGTTCGAGAAAAATCGAGAGAGCTCGCGCGATTCTTGTCATAGCCGTGCTGCACGTCTATCATGACACTGCCGCGACATACTCTCGATTTTTCTCGCGCTATACCTCCTGTTCTAATAAGATAAAGACGGATAGTGCGAGGAAAATCGAGAGAGCTCGCGCGCCGTCGCATGATAGCCGTGCTGGTTTGTGGGTATTTATATTTATCAGCAATAAACATGTTGAATTGAAAACATTATTGTATGAAATCTGTATAGAACGGGCCTTTTATAAACATTAATTAGGTATAAAGTGCGTGCTTTTTTTTTGAGGCAGGCATTTTGAACCTGCGCCAAACTTAGTTTTTGGTAAATACGAGTTTTTTCAAGGCGGTATTAGAATACTTCGTACTTCGCGCCTTCAAGTTGACATTCAGCCAATATGGAGACAGATATTGACCAACTTACAGGAAAATACTTTTATCATAAAGCCTGCTACACACATTCATTAAGTTGGCAATGGCGGGAACATACACAAGATTTGGCAGAATATGATAGTGCGATCTGAAACATTGCAATATGAAAAAAATAAACATATTACTTTAATATTTTTAATAATTACTTTTAATAGAAAGGGACTCGGACTCGCGTTATGGTTGTAGAACTTACCTAGTGGTTATGTATAGTTCTGAAGGATTATCTATTATTAATTCTTAAACACATCTTAACCTGAGAGTCGGAGTGACTCAAGATCATTTCAGTCATCACGTTTTTAATAATTTAATATAAAACAGTGTTAAAAATATGTAGAGAAGAAGATCAATAAACATTTAGTGCTGCAGCTGGTGACCTACCTGTTGGATCTATGGCCACAAACAGCTACTAAACTTTTACCCCCTTATTCATACTTATAATACCTGTGTTAAATAAAACGAGTTTTATCCCTTTCTTTTAACGGCATTTTAGCTAAATTAGGTTTGATCAACGTTTTACTTGATAGGTTAAATTAGAACTGCATATGTCCTATGTCCAAAAGAAGAAATTCGTTATCTCCGACCACATTACCATGCAAACGAAGTCGCAGGTACAGCTAGTTAATAATAAATGAATTATCAATGATCATTCCAAGGTAGGTGTGTTCAGGAACTAGGTCAAGTTGGGAGCAGCCACATACCCCATCAGTACTCCCCTACTTAATGCGTGCAATGACGCCGCTTTTCGGTCTGTGGTATATATATTTCCGGTAGCTCTGTTCACTTAAGTTGTTACAGCAATACCCTATGCTGTCCTTACAAGACCCACACAGGATACTGTCGGTGAACTCCGCTTTACAGATCGCGCACTTCATAATCCGTTGCAGATAATTTACGATAAAATTACAATAGTTTGAGAATCGCTGAAAATAACAACTAAATGCGGGCGATTAGCGAATACATGCGAAGTTAGTGAGTGCTCGCACAGGACTGCTACTAATTTCGGAAAATACACTAAATGACATACCTTGAGAGATTTGAAACCCCTTCGACTATCTTGACCGTCATTATTTGCTTCAACTACGAGGGCGGAGAGTAGGCAGAGCAGGAGTATAGTGTACGAATGCATGTCGCCGATCAAAGACTGTATAACCATTGTAGAAACCACCCGTTGCCTTAATAGGCGTGAATAGATTAAAAGACTTATAATCGATTTTCAAACGCTTATCGTATCTTCAACCGTGTAACGATCAAATTCCTAATTAAAACTTTTTTATGGATACAAATATTACAAAATTAAAAAAAAAATGATGATTAAAAAAAAAATACACGCCGGAGTTCCGTACATTGATAAGAACGTGAAAAAATACAGGATGTAAAATAGTGCTAGGCTGCTAAATACTATACATTAACCAAAACTGGTTGAGACCTCCACAGATAGTAACTGTTAGACATTAGAGACCTAATTATATTGGAACTTCAGTCACTGACGAAGTCGCATCGCTGCGCTGTTGATATTCATAAACCAGCAACCTTGATCTCTGCCTTGCTATATTTGCTATGAAATCAGAGGTCATCATAAAGTTGATAGGTAGGTTGAGTTCAATACTTATCTCGAATTATCATAGTTCACCAACGTCAAGGGAAGTGGGTAAAACATTTGGACAAAACGGCATTCGGCGGAGAATTGTAAACTCCCGTGACTTTCTGAGATATTATTAGAAGCGCTCCCTAGAGGGATATTTTGGGACTTTAATTCCTACGAAAACCTCATCCTTCGCTTCGCTTCTTGTTTGCTTGCCTCCCCGTTTGCCTTCGAGATTTCAGCCCTCAAGTTTCGCTTGAAAGATACCGGAAGATATAATAAGTGTTCTTAGGGGTCATTGCTCGCATTTAGACCACTCTCAGAAAAGTTGCTTTGGGCCTTTCATTCCAACGAAAAGGCCTTGCTTGCCTCACTGCTCACCTTCGTAACTTTGGCCTGGGATTTCGCTACCAAGACATCTGGAATGCGATTTTTGAATCTCGCTGGTGATATCAAAGTCACCGGTGACTAAAATTATCACCGATGACTTTTATGTCACCATTTTCCAAAAGCCGTATTTTTGAAAGTCACACGCTGTTTACCAACATGCAGAAATTTTACAATGTCAGTCAGAGACAATCTTCCCGTTACGTTCCTTTTTACGCAGATGTTGTCCTTGATACCGGTTTTTATTTTCTCATACTATAACTTAAAACAGATTCAAACGTAAAACGTAGCGTATGTGTCAGTGTCATGTAACCGAAAATTAAAGTTTTGAAAAATTCTTGGCAGATGTCACATACGTCAACTGTCAAAAACAATCACATGGTGATTTCAATTACGATTGAATAATACAATTATGATTGATAGGTTTGACAAATGTAAGTCACCGATGAGTTTCAAAAATACGAACTTTCGGAAATCACTCACATCCTTAGAGCATTAAACCAACCGGAGTGGCAATTGACAGGCGTTCCCCTCTGCCAAATACGTATGACCAGTGGTCATACGTATTGTATGGACTGACGTTTATCTGACGTAGCTATTTTCACGTTCCGCATACATTTGACGTTCCCCTCCCCCGCAAAAATCGGCAGACTTTTTATGTATAGAAAATGACACATCCTGTTGGTTTAATGCTCTAAGCTCACATCGGTGAGAATTAGTCACTTGGTGAGATTCAAAAATCGATCCCCTGGAGTGGAGAAACTGAATAGCAAATCACATGAATACACAATGAATCGACATCATTCATAAGGAACAAGTTATCTATTTATAGGAAGATGGGTAGATGGAAAACGAATTACAAGCATTTCCTATACAGAATATTGTGAGCAAATTGTGTTGAACACATTATCCTCGTAAATATATAATAAAAAGAAGATTAAGAATAAGAAGATTATAAAAAAAAGAATATTGGGCGTAAATAGGCAGACTTAATGCAATAATGCCACCTAACCTCCAGCGGGTCGACGTCACCTTGCTTCGCGGGGTGCCTACTTCCGCTCTAAGGGACACAACCTAACCTAAACTAACCTTCTAATAATACCATTGTAACGGCTATTTGTTGTTTTTTATTTGCTGGCTTCGGAGAAAAGGCAGAACCCTATTCTCTACGGGAAATAAAAATAGTAATATTCGTATTTTTTTATACCTACCTCGTGTAGTTTCAAAAATCCGAATTTCATAATTCCTAAGAAATAAAATTCCGAATATTGAAAACACGAAGTTCATTATCACGAATATCATTTATATGTATATATTTATGTGTGTATATATTAGTAATCCCCAATCCGCACTGGGCCAGCGTGGGGACTACTGCCCGTTCCCTCTCATACATGAGAGGAGGCCTGTGCCCAGCAGTGGGACGTATATAGGCTGATGATGATGATGTGATATTAGTAATCAAATTTCGGTAATTTGATAATCGGAGTACTGTTTTTCGGGCCAATGACACTTCACGCTTTTGATTGTTCGAAGTTATAAAAATCGGAAAAAAAACTATCGACATTATGATATTCGGTAAAATGAAATTCGTGTTTTTTAGTATAATTGTAGTTAAAAGTCTTAGGAATTATGAATTTCGGAGTTTTGAAAATCGGAATTAGCAAATTCGGGATTAAATATTTTGGAGTATTTGGGTGTTCCCATCTAGAAGTTTTCTTCAATTGGCTCAATAGATTTTGTAAATCGATGCAGAATTTGTTTTATCTATGAGGTTTGGTTGTTATTAGTTGGTTTATGTATGGAAATGAAAGTTTGTCATTTAGCTCAAGGAGCTGTCCTTGAGAGGACCTCGTATTCAGTGCTGGTGATAAGGATTGCGTAAGTGGTTGAAGGGTCCCGTTGGGCCTGAAGAAAACTGTATCCACCAGCCAGGTGGACATAATACTCACAGTATTCGGCTCACAGTCTTCAGTTCGGCAGCGGCAAATATCAGAAAGCTCTACACGAGTTGCGCCCTGGAAAGTGTGCAAGACAGGGGCGTATCGAGGGAACTTGATACCCGGGACAAACGTTTTAATTGCGCCGCCTACAAATCGGTTCCGTACAAACCTAATCTTAAAATAAACCAGCCAACGCACTATGGATATTACGAGTACAGTACTACTATGACAGGTCGGATCTTTATTGAAAAAGTTGTAAAACGTGACATAAAACAAAATCAGTATTCAAAATTTTGTTAGTGAGCCAATATTTCAACAGCCAGCATCAATAAAACAACTTTTATTAGATTAGATTCATTTATTTCATTTATGGAAGCTACGGTAGCCCAGTGATTCAGGCATGCGGCTGTCAAACGGCGGTCGTGGGTTCGAATCCCGGCTGGTACCAATGAGTTTTTCGGAACTTATGTACGGAATATGATTTCATATTTATCGTTAGCTTTTCGTTGAAGGAAAAACATCGTGAGGAAACCTGCATACATCTGCGAAGAAATTCAAAGGTGTATGTGAAGTCCCCAATCCGCACTGGGCCAGCGTGGGGACTACTGCCCGTTCCCTCTCATACATGAGAGGAGGCCTGTGCCCAGCAGTGGGACGTATATATGCTGATGATGTGATGTGATTTCGTACACTGAAAATTAGAAAGGTACAAACTAGTGTAATTAAGTAAAAAACAAACAAAATGAAAACTAAAAGTAAACATTGTCTCAAATCGCTGCCAGGTGGTAATATGCCCAGAAGGCTGGCAGCAACGTTGTATGGCAATTATCCTGTGGGCGAGGTACAAGTCAGCCTCTGGTCACGTGAAGGCTCGACCAAGCACTTGCGCGGTCCGAGGAATGTTCGATTAGAATCTTTATTTAGATAAGGTCATACCCAACTAGCAAAATTTTCGTCATATAATGGTTGCGGCAACGTTTCTGCGGCAACGTTTTAGCTCTTTCTGTTAGTCACATAAACGTAATCATTACGTTTATATAACGCGATTTGGGCCCATTTTATCCGGCATGTCAGTCATATAAAAGTTGTATAACTGCAACCACCGCCACTTATAGATCTTATAATAATCACCGACGGGTGTGTATCACAATATCGAAAATATGTTTCACCGATGATTCGTTTGGCAAATTTTCATTTGACCGAATGCATTTTTTTCAGAGACCGTTTTCAGTATTTTTATAAAACAAACCTTATCTAACCTAATGGGTTCCATGCGTTACTATTTTCAAAAGCTTGGAATTGTCAATGGTTTCTGAAAAAAATGCATTCGGTCAAATGAAAATTTGTCAAATTAATCATCGGTCAAACATATTTCGAACTTGAGATAGGTTACCTCACCGACGTGACTATCTTATGATAATCTGGCCGTATATTAGCAACTTATATGACTTTTATATGACTGATTTGATCTATAACTTCCACTTATATATGACATATTTGTGGAGTAATCGCATCCTATGCAACTAATCAACAGAATACAAAGGAGTTTAATTGGTTTGCATTGGATGACGGTAAGTACTTTTTTAACCCGCCATGAAGTAAAATGTTTTTAATGCTCATAACTTCGGCGTATGGTAGAATGTATTGCGAATGTAAGTTTATTGTTGAAGTAAACTATGTTTAATAGTAAAAATTTAATGCCTCACTGTAATTCTTAGTTAATTAAATATAAATTTAATAAATATTGTTGATTGTCATGATCGCCGCGGTTATACGGCAATTATCCAGCTATTAAGCTATACGATCGCATCTTATATAGCAAGTTTAGCGGTCCAAGCGCCATTATACATTTGTCGGACCTATTTTAGAGTTCGTTAGAGTTTCTGAAAAAACCTTTTTAACAGATTTTTGTATTTTACTTCTAGAGACAAGTAGAACCATAAAATATGGTCATTGTAGCTGAAGTAGACTGTTTTTTAAGAAAAGAAGATCAATTGTGGAGTGATGATGATGTACAATGGCCTTGGAGCGAGACTTATTTCATTTTGTCTTCGATGTGTATTGGATGCGGATACTCTATGTCGCCGTTGACAATTGATCCCACACATTTTATTATATCGAACAAGAATATAAAAAATCTACACGACACTATTTTTATGTTGTCCGACTCTGTGAGATGTTGTATGTAGGAGTAAATAATACGACGAGTCTCGGATATAGAATGAATGCTTTATTAGGAAATACATGGGTTTATATTATAGGCATACTCTAACAATGAAGGTTACTGAAATGAGGTTACTAGTTAATTGGATTTGGTAATGTGAGACATAGTATCAGGTTCTGAGATGCTAGGAAATAGGATCGGAAATAGGATAGTTATTCATTAGATAAAGCAAATGCACTCGTGCGTGAAACGTCCGTATCCGTTACATTAATGAATGGAGCCATCTTGCTGTACTCCTCACACCTCATCTGCAGTACTAGTTTTTCTTTCGGTCACATTTGTTACTTCTACGGAACCACTTGAAATTTTCATATACTAAATGCTGATATTCAAACAACGTGTCGGATGTCTTTAAGTGATGTTAAAGAGCTATAACAGTCATTAAAAGGTAGCATGTAAAACTAAATAGTGGTATAATAGCAAAGTTGAAAAAATGATAATGAAAAATGAAAAAATATTTATTTGTACGAAAGTTGTAGCCTAAATACAATCATTACAGTGGTAGCTTATAGTAAGGTCGCTTGCAGATTAGGCTTAAGAATGAGTTCCAGTTCCCTAAACTAGGTAAACCTGTCTTATAGGAAACCGGAGGGTATTCCGCCGCTGTTCTTGCATTCCGCCGTCAAAGATTGTTACTTACTTATTTTGCTACTTACGTATTATTTTAGAAGATTCAAAAGAAATGAAAATCTACGCAACAAAATATTATAAAAGTATACATATACCCCACGTCTTAATTGTGGCTGTGTGTGTGTGTGTGTGTGTGTGTGTGTGTGTGTGTGTGTGTGCGCGTGTGTGTGTGTGTGTGTGTGTGTGTGTGTGTGTGTGTGTGTGCGCGCGTGTGTGTGTGTGTGTGTGTGTGTGTGTGTGTGTGTGTGTGTGTGCGCTCGCGCGTGTGTGTGTGTGTGTGTGTGTGTGTGTGTGTGAATGTGTGTGTGTGCGTGTGTGTGTGTGTGTGCGCGCGTGAGTTGTTGTTTCATTTACTCGACTACGTTTAATTCTTTTATTACTCGGCCAAATAGTCACATGAGCATCAGGTAGAGGTAACTTATTCAGCAATATCTTATATGACTAAATTGCTGAATAATATGATGACAGCATGTAACATTTACAGATATTGTGCTGTATAAGTAACATGATGTCATATAAGAGCAAAGTACATTGCTGTTACTTGAATGCACTTGACATGTCGTAAGTCAGATATACATATAAGTGACTGTTACTGGACTAAATAGTCATATAAGCCTCGTATAAAAGTGATTTATTCTGCATTTCTTATATGGATTATTAGTCATATAAGCAAGTCGAGTAAACGGTTACTCAGCACCATAGTACCTATGACTGATATGCTGATTGCTGAGTAACTAAAGAGCTGCATAAGCTGGCTTTATACGACAGGTGCTGTATAATTCACGTTTACATGACTTTTATATGATTTATTAGCTGAATAAGCTCAATCTTATAAGATTGAGCATATTCTTTGAGTAGTCCTATAGGACTACTTTGCTAGTTGGGTAGTTAATGAAGTATGGGGAATTATAAAACGATTAAAAAACCATTGCGCGTAATGATGACATATTACTGTTTTAATAACTTGAGCAGCATGTGTAAGCGACAAATTAACTAAACTAACGACGAATATTGATTATTAATAAAATCCAGAACGAGCTTACAAAACGTAGGTTGTGATTAATCCATTTGTGATATTAAAATTCTATCCGTGCGACTAAATTACTAAGTGAGTGAGTAGGAATACAGAGAGGGCAACTTCAATAATAAGATAGATTCGATTTTTTCCAATTTAGGTTTGACATAACGAACTACTCTAAACTTCACTTTAAGCAAAGTTTTGTGAGCTGTTTTATTAATGATTATTGGTTGAGTACTGACATTCTATTTGAGGTCTTATGTTTTTTATTTTGAAACGATTTTTTTAAGAAAACTACGTTTAATGCGCGCGAATTCGAATGGGGGCGGGGCGACGACTCGATGCAGTCAGGTGAGTTGGGCTGCGGTCCTTTAGGTTAGGTCGTAATAATTGACATAGATAACTGTGTAGGTATGCCAACTATTTAAATTTTAAGGAGTTCAACTAGATTAGGGCTGTCGCCCCCGCAGTAAACAAAAACTAACAACCCTAAGAAGAGCGGAAATACGCACCTTGCGAAGCGGGGTGACGTCGACACGCTGGCGGTTAGGTTAGGTTTAGGTAAGGTTAAAATAATTGACATAGATAACTGTGTATGCCAACTATTTTAATTTTAAATAATAAGCCTTGTAATAATTTGTATGTTAATTAAGGCCCAATTTTTCAATTCCCAGATAAAACTGTCATAAATGTGAGCTCTGTCTTTTTCTTTCTTATATGACTTATGATATATGACTTAAGAAAAAGAAGGTGATAATTTTAACTGACGGATAACTTTATCTAGAGATTGAAAAATCGGCCCTAAAATACTTGAAACAATAAATCACAAAACGTTTTCCATGACATAATTCAACTATTTAACCTATAAGCCTTAATTATTTCGGGATATTATTCACAATATTATATAACAATACAATACATTATTTAACATTCTAAAATAAATTAAAACTAGCTTAAACATAAATACAACATAATCATAATAAATAAAAAAAACAAAATTGGCTATAACTAAAAATGAAAATTATAAAACGGGATGTAACAAAAAGAATACCGCCTCTAGGAGGTCAGACTGGGGCATGGACCCCATTACGCTACTATTTAATGAATCATCCGACAAGTAAAAATACACGATTTAAAATTACTTGTATTGACCATTCCACGAACTGAATTTTCGACTAAATGAAAATACATGAAACGTTGACTGAAGTGAAATTCGACAAAGTGAGTGTCGACAATTTGATGATAAACTAGAATAGCGTTTCTTCAAATATTATATAATCAGTTTTTTTTTTAAATTTGAGTTCATAATATATTTAATATATTATGTCAATATAATGCTCATTATAGTATATTTTTCAAAGTGGTTTTGTATTTGTAACACTTCATGTAAGATAAAATGCCGCTCAGTATATAAAAAAAATTGCCCAATATTGGAAAAAATGCAGTAAGTAACGTTGACACTAAAAAAAATATTAGGTCGCTCAAATATTATGTAGCTTCTCATTTTGTATTTTAGTAACTCAAATTAATGTTTGTAAGTTGCTTCCAGTCGCTCACTTAGTAATACTATAACCTAAATTAATAATTTTTGACACTTAAAACTTTAATTTACAGTTACTCGTTTAAATACTACCCATAATTAGTACATTACGTAACTAGGGCGGTGAATTCGTGAATGCCCCAGATCGCAGGTGTTTGTGGCCCGAACCGAAGGCGAGGGCCATAAATATGCGCTCTGGGGCTTTACGAATTACCGCCCGTGTTGAGTACAAAATTTTACGTCTTCATCTGGCCACAATGCGAGTTTTCCCGTACGGGCAGCCTGCTGTAAAACTCGCATTATGGCCAGGTGTGACGTAAAGTATACTACCCAATTGATTAACCTACAACATGTTATTTTATAGTGGCTGAATCAACATTAGTTACATTATTAAGATCGGTAGGTAGTCAATATTATTAATATTATTATGGACATGTATATTTCTTTAATAATCCATTGCACGACGGTATAATCACATGAACACATATATATCTACTGTTAGGAATGTCGAAATAGGTCATACGCTAGCGGCAATTTTTGCTATATCAAATTTTATGTTGTCTCCTGGAGTCTACTTAATGCACCGAAGTTAATTCACCTAGGGGAATTAAGAACACTAAAAGTATAATTAATTCTTCTCAAAAAATCTGAGGGGTTTAAAGTGTACTTTTTAGTTCCCCTAATTCACCCTTAGTTCACCTGAGTGAATAAGGTTCACTGAAAGTATACTTAATGCACTCGCGACCAACCAAGGGTGAATTAAGTATACGGAAAGTACACCTTATGCACTCGTGTCCAACCACGGGTGAATTAAGTTAACTGAATGTGTACTTTATTCACCCGTGACCTGCTAGCGGTGTATTAGGTATACTTTTTTGACAACTTCATTCGCCTGATAGGTGAATTAGGTTATCTTATCTGAGAGTGGATTTAGTGCCCTCCAACCCAGCCGCAGGTCCCTTAGGTATACTTTTTATTTCCCTGATTGGTGCTTTATTTTTGAGCTAGATTAGAACTTTATTCCCCTGTTTGGTGAATTAGGATGACTGGTAAGTGGACTTTGTGCCCTCGAATCCACCTAAGGGAGCATTAGGTACACATTTTGTCAACTTTATTCCCCTGATAGGTGAAATAACAATAACCGAGGATAATCCATGGACAGCTGACAGGGCTGCTAAATTCCTCTGAGAATATTACTAAAATGCTATGCTTCGTTTGTTTGCATTACAAAAATTCAAATATCTCGCCTTTTAAAAAACTTACAATTTCACGAGTATATTCTGATAGGTATCCCTTATCAGCTAGCCACGGATTATGCTCGGTTTACACTGTATACTATGTCAACTCCCACGAATAAGAGGAATCCAATGACTCCGCAATTAGAGAAATCCATCAAGCCACTTGGTGTATGGTGTGCAGTCCGTGGAATAACATTTTCTTGTCCACATACTTACATAAATCACCTTTAAAAATATAAATTGTAGCGATTCTTAAGCCTGGGAAAACTCATGATGCAGCAAACTACCGACCTATATTTCTTCTAAGCCTTACATATAAATTGGTGGAAAGCCTTTTGTAAAATCGGTTGAAGGATGTGGTGGATCAAGAAATACCCATCGAACAGGCGGGTTTCCGGGTTGGTCGTAGCTGTGCAGACCAGGTCCTTGCACTCGCCAGCCATATAGAGGCGGGTTTTCAAAGAAACCAGAAAACCTTCGCATACGATACGGTCAGGGCAGACGGCCTGCTATACAAGTTTACCAAAGCAATACCATCGGCAAAGATTCTCCGCCTCCTCAAAAGTATGCTAGGCCCGCGCAAAATCAAGGTTCTTCTTGAAGACTGGGAAAGTCGATTTAGACTATTGAAGAATGGACTTCCTTAAGGATCAGTGCTGGCTCCTCTCCTCTTTAACATCTACACCCATGACATGCCCGTACGAATTGTGACAATTTTTTGTACGCCGACGACTTGGCTTTCACAGTCCAAACTAAGACATTCGGAATTGGGGAAATGCTGTTGACGCAAGATCTAGAAACTCGATAGCCTCTCCAACACACGCCTCAAATCTCAAAGACCTGTCTATCTGGTCAGACCCCTAAATCCAAGGCCCAGAATCTTTCTCCGTTAACTTGGAATGGACGGAAAGCTGCAACTCGTACAGTACATAAAATCAGTTCCCCAATAGCGTCGACATCAACCCAACACAAGAACCACCTCGCTTTGATGAGCCGCGAAAGATTTGGGTCACACTAAACAGAATAAGGTCCGACGTCAGCTGTTAAAACCACAACCTCCACAAATGGGGCTACAGGTCCTCACCAAACTGTGACTGTGCCGCGCCAGACCAAACAACTACGCACATTGTGGAGGAATGCCCCAGGCGGCGTTATACGTTAGACACGAAGGATCTGCATACAATATTGGCTTTTTTTTCTGAATAAAGCCATACGATAATAATGAGGCATTCTGAAAGATAAGGTGCAAGAATATTTAGAATAATTACCGTGCGTAAATTGAGGTAAATCAATAGGTATTGGTTAAAATCTATACGAGTAATAAAAACGACCACATACTCAACAAATATTTTTATCGCTACATATCTAAATAACTAACTTCGATTATAACCATGTAACTAATTTAAATTCTCCATTTGCCCTATAATATCATGAAATTGTATTGTAATCTGGCTAACACAATAAATAAAACTGAAATTGGTAGTTGGTAGTTACAATTCAGAAAAGTTGATAAAATGTGTACCTAATGCACCCTTTTTTGGATTCGAGGGCACAATGTCCAATACCAGTCAACATTATTCACCTATAAGGGGAATTAAGTTGACAAAATGTGTACCTAATGCACCCTTAGCTGGATTCGAGGGCACAAAGTCCACTTACAGTCAACCTAATTCCCCTATCAGGGGAATAAAGTTGACAAAACGTGTACCTAATGCCCCCTTAGCTGGATTCGAGGGCACAAAGTCCACTTACCAGTCATCCTAATTCCCCTATCAGGGGAATAAAGTTGACAAAACGTGTACCTAATGCCCCCTTAGCTGGATTCGAGGGCACAAAGTCCACTTACCAGTAATCCTAATTCACCAAACAGGGGAATAAAGTTGACAAAATGTGTACCTAATGCACCCTTAGCTGGATTCGAGGGCACAAAGTCCACTACCAGTCAACCTAATTCACCTATCAGGGGAATCAAGTTGACAAAATGTGTACCTAATGCACCCTTAGCTGGATTCGAGGGCACAAAGTCCACTACCAGTCAACCTAAATCTAATCTAGCTCAAAAATAAAGCACCAATCAGGGAAATAAAAAGTATACCTAATGGACCTGCGGCTGGGTTGGAGGGCACTAAATCCACTCACAGATAAGATAACCTAATTCACCTATCAGGCGAATGAAGTTGTCAAAAAAGTATACCTAATACACCGTTAGCAGGTCACGGGTGAATAAGGTACACATTCAGGTAACTTAATTCACCCTTGGTTGGACACGAGTGCATAAGGTGTACTTTCCGTATACTTAATTCACCCTTGGTTGGTCGCGAGTGCATTAAGTATACTTTCAGTGAACCTTATTCACCTCAGGGGTATAAGTTCAAAAAAAAAATCAAAATTATTTATTTTTTAACAAAGGTTTTTCACATGTGTTCGTTTCCCCCTTTTAAGTTAAACACTTGTATTAGGAGGAAACGCTCTTTCATACAGGTGGTAACTGTATGTTAAAAATAAAACTAAACATAGTTTGTTTTCAGCTTACTACTAAATAACAGGTTTTATCTATCTACTATCTTTTTATTATACTCAGATTGGAGAGGTGCTCAATTGTTTTTCAGGTTACACATGAAAGAGAACTTAAATTTAAATTAACTTAATCTAAACGAGTGAAATGATTGAAAGAAACGTGCAAATATGATAAGATTTTACGAGATTAGTGATTACCTCGAACGATATCGAATCACTTATGGCTAACTGTTAGTCATAAGTAATTCGATATCGTCGTAATTTTGGCTTTTAAGCCAGTTATAAATAAGTTTATTACATTCTCTATAGGTTGTGCTGTAAATTTTAGTTTTTCTATTTATTTTGTTATAAAGAATTACTGATGCAACTTTAAATTGTCGTTTAGCAAAATCAGTCCTAGTTCATGATAATTGCTTTATTACTTCATAGGGATTACGTTTTTGTATTATACTTTGATCTCGTTTTATTTTTTTATGAATTTTCAGAATACAATTTAGGACGTAGTAGTACGTAGTTGACTTAAAACATCTTGTGGATTTGACAGGTGATTTAATTATACTTTTAGTGTTCTTAATTCCCCCAGGTGAATTAACTCGGATGCATTAAGTAGACTCCAGGAGATTGTACATCGAAATTGACTGTGGTGGAAGAGCCTCCTTTTTTTTAAAGTTCTCGTTTTTAAGAAAGGTAATTTTATTTATTTAAATCAGGCAACAAGGCCCATATTACAAATACCTTAAAGACTAGACATACATAATATCAATATAAACTTATAAATAGCTACAATTACTGCGACGTGTTGCGCAATTTCGTGGTGTCCGGTAACTGACCGCGATAATAAATCGTGACAGCAGTGTTCATCCTAAAATAAGAAAATATAACGTCAGCTAACTCTAAAGTGGTGGATAGTCCGTCTGCTGGTCACCAAGTGCCTAAACATTCTGATTTTGTTGTCATCAAGTGTGGTTATTTGATGACGCCTGTTGTAAATCAAATGAATTGTAACCATCGTCTAATAACATATTTAAATAGCTACAGTTAATAACTAGCTGATGAGTTATCTCTTCCAGTTAACCTTTGAGAAATTGAGACAAGATCAGGAACTAAAAGATAGACGAACCGATTTCCGAAGTTAAATACACTAGTTATAATAGAAAATACCGAAATCACCACAGGTCAGTGTATAATGTCGGCCTGGCTGCGGCCACGCGTAGATTAAGTGTTTAATCGAGAGACCTTGATATGGCGACCTACTGATTAAATTTTGATGTTAAGTTTCTGTATATATTAGAGAAATGATTTTTTTGTGAAAGGTGTTAAGGAAGACTTAATATTTTTGTTCCCCCTAAAATATAATTATTTCTGTTTTTGTTAGTATCTTAAGTAACGTAACATTGCATTATGTATTCATATTACAAAAATAGGAAATGTAGCTGTAATGGACAGTGATTTTTACGGTCTAATTTGCGAGTGTGATTTTCTCGATCGTAATTCCAATGCGTAAGGAAATAGAATCCAAGATTTTGGCACCATGGGTTAATATTTTGTGAACCGTAACAGTCATATAGATAGTACCAGCTATATTTAAAACGTATTGATAGCCAGATTGTTGCAAAATACCTGAAATTTTATAGAATCTATTTTCAAACTGCATGAAAATGCCACTAGAGTAGCATGTAGTCCCTCAAGAAGCCATTCTTTGAGTTCCAAAATATTGGCAAGGGGTTTTCTCATTGGTTGTTCCAGAGTTGGGCCGAACTACGTCAACCAATTGACCCATTTTGCATCTGATAAAATTTTGGATTTGTTTTTTCTTTCCTCTTCAATACGAGCTTCTGGCGAGTTTTTCGCTACTCTCCACTTCTGCACGTGATTTTTATAGCCTGAATGTGAAGTTTTTCATATATCTTTTTGTTTTAAAAAGTTGACGCCTACTAGACGCATTTAATTGCAATCTGTCCACTTAGTGTTGTACTTTTTACGATACTGCGAAGTGACCTTATTAACCGGATAACCCTACCTAAGGGTAAGGTAAGGTAAGGTAAGGGTAAGGTAAGGTAAGGTAAGGTAAGGTAAGGTACCTAAGATCATGAAAATGGAAAAAAAAGTATTATTTAATAACTGGTTATGAAAGTGAAAAAATCCTTACTCATAACCAGTTATGAAATCTTAGTCACGAACGTGGACGAAACGATAGAAAATTAAAATCAGTGTTTGAGTTTTCTTGTTTCACCAAACACATACTTACTCCGTACGTGTGTGTCAAGGCAAGTACTGCCGCGTATTGAACACGTAAATCAATACACCAATCCGGCATTCATGCTCTTCCCAAACCCGTGCGTGATTGGAGGACGAGTTCCTTGAATTGAGCACGAGTTTGGAACGCGTATTAAGTAGCTTAACAAACCCGTTCAAGATTTGAGGCAATACTGCCCCCTACTGAACACGGAAATGGAAATACGCCTCCCGTCACGGCAAATATAAAGGTACTGTTACACATGCTCTTTAGTCGCACGAAAGCATGCTAGTTTCGAGCAAATAGCATGTGTAAATGTAAAGTTGCTAGTAAGTAGCATGCTATTTGCATGTATAATAATTGAGCATGCTCAAACAAGCATTCTACTAAACAGTATGTGTACCAGTACATTAATAGCTAAGATAAAAAGCTCACTCAAATCGGTTCACTGTTTTAAAGTTACGATGCTACAAACACGCAGATACGCTAAAACATCTTTAGTTCCGTAGGGCATTCAAAATAAGCTTTACATATGATGAATTGAGGAATGTATCCTATTTATGAGTGTTACGAGCATGACGTTGGAGTACAGCATTAGAATAGAAAATCGATACACAGGATTTTCTATCTTGTAACAGACTTTTTTCAGTGAAGATACAAGAAATTCTTATTTTACCTATTCTACTTACCACCAAACAATTTACCTGTAATCGATGACCAGATCATATTAATTTTATTGCGAACGATACCTAGACCTCTGATCTCTAGATAGCTGAGCAATAGCAATACTACGAATCACGGCGTCAAGATTTATTGGAGGTGATGTTAATACGTTATTACAGTCTACGAGATTTGGGACTGGTCTTTTGACACATCGCGACACCCGTATAACATAAATTGACACTGCTCATCGAAAAAAAAAACAATAATTACGAAACAAAGTTAAATCTCCATGCACGCTCTTTTTAGCGATTACAATAGGATTGTAATATTTCTTTACGTCTTATTTATGCAGAAATTAGCATTGAAAACTCGGTATGCGTACAATTACGTCCTACGACATTTAAAAAAAATAGTGTAACACTGCTTCAATCGATTGGAGTCCGTCAATTTAGGAATAAATCAGTATGAATCAAATAAGTGTGCAATGTATTATTTCATTACTGTCACGATAATACGAAATAAAATGACATCGATCCACGAATCGATCGAAACCGACATATATTTGATTGTGCAAAATGATCCATTTGAAAATATGGCATTGATCTGCACGGCGGCTATCATGAGACGACGCGCGAGCTCCCTCGATTATTTCACGCACTATCCGTTTCTTTCCTATTAGAACACTTATATAGAACAAGAGGTGTACCTACGCACTTTAGTGCGAGAAAAATTGATACTATATCGCGGCCGTCTCATGATAGACGTTCGTTTGTTCGTTCGACGTTCTTTGACGACGCAATATTGACAAGAAAACACGAAAAATGACACTGTCACTTTGCAGCTTGTTTTTATTGAACAACTATTATTTTGGCAATTTTTGCACGGACGGGTTCAAAAGGCTCTTTTGATTTCACTTGTTTATGAATTTACTTAGGAATATATCAAATTAATTTTGCATGTAGATTCAAACCCATATTCTAAAGAATTTAGAGGTAGTTGCATTCGTAACGCCTTTACAGGCCACTTTTGTTGGCATACGACTGTGTATAGGCTCTCTATTTGATTTCCTAAAAATAATTATTACACAGTAATAAAAAAATACTTTTATTAGCCACCATCAATCGTAATCGGATATTATGACAATCGATTTACTCTTGCCACATGATTCTTTACGTCATATTGGAACTGTCAAAAGACCAGGGCCAAATCTCGTAGACTGTACGTTATAATAGCATAGCTGGGGATACTCGTACAGGAACTAACGAAAGAGCGAGAGAAGTGATAGTCGAACCTCAGATATATAGTATATATACGTGGGTGTGCCAAAAACTTTTGTTGTTTCGAGTATGAAGACCATTTTAGATGTGCGTGGTGTCTCGCTGGCGGATGCTCACGGGGAAATACTGACATTTCATAAATTGTTAATCATCATCCTCCTAGCGATATTCCCGGTTAAGCTCCTAAAGGAGCCCGGGGTCCGCTTTGACACCTAATCCCATGATTTGGCATAGGCACTACGTTTTACGAAAGCGACTGCCATCTGATCTTCCAACCCAGAGGGAAAACTAGACCTTATTGGGATTAGACCGGTTCTCTCACGATGTTTTTCCTTCACCGAAAAGCTAACGGTAAATATTCCGTATATAAGTTCCGAAAAACTCATTGGTACGAGCCAGGATTCGAACCCACGACCGCCGCTTGACAGCCGCATGCCTGAACCACTAGGCTACCGTAGGTCCTATTTCATAAATTGTTAATAAGTAAGACATATTTAACTCAAGCGAAAGCTTTGCTTATGTTGGTGTAAACAACGTGTAGGCCGGCAAGGCACATTCTAGTGTAGCGATAAGATATTCTTAAATACGTGTATGAGATTAGCCATAGATTAAGTACGTGCGAGATGTATGAATGATTATGCATGTAGCTACTAGTACATATACCGTGTGAGAGGATGAATAAATAACCATTGTGTTGACAGTACTTCAGAGTGTCTCTCACCCTCTCTAATCCCCCATCAACATCGTAATTATTGCCGGCAGTGGATACGATCCTCAACCATCAACCACTGCCGGCAAAGTGGTGACCCCGACGTGATCCATTAACCACTGCCGGCAAAACGTGTAAACGGCATTAATTTGAAAACCCTTGTCCAAGATTTCAGAATCAGCCACTGAGGTGATGAACGGCCAAGTTTGACACACATATGACAGTCGACATATTCCTTTGGATACCGTGTTGTTCGGGGACGATGATAGGCTGTACGTGAACTTTCAAAACCGAGTTTACCAAGCACTCGAAGACTGCCTAGAATTGATTATGGCGGAAAATAGTAAACTTGTCCGCCGCTGTAAAATTTTCTATTGTCCGCCACCGCAGGCCGCGCCAGTGTGTTGCAGGCCTTATCCTTCTATCTAATGCAAAAAAAGCAAACTATGACATATGCTTCTTTGCTCGCGTTCTTGTATAGGGGTACAGTTCAAAATGTATCACGTGACTTCCGGAATAACTTTTTGTAGAGAAGCCTAATCTGATTTAAAATAATTGTTAGTTACAAGTTTTAATCCTTCTTTATTTGCCATTCGTTGTTAATGACAAAATGTTTTTTAGTTTATGTGGCGAACATGAAAATAATGCTGAAATGACCGCTATTTTCAATGCATCACGAGTCAAATAAGCTACGTCAGTCAATGTTGCCAATATACCGGGTGGAAAGGCACGACGATCCTTCCCGCAAAGGGGGGTTAGTTTAAGTGATGGAAAATCGATTCGTAATGTTTAGATTTTTTTTTACGATCAATTATTAAAAATAATAAAATTAATTAATGTTCTTCTGTGACAACCCTACAATTACTATACGTACTAATTATCGTTTATACGTATTGATAAAGGTCACTGACTCTTGTGTAATTGTTAAAATGTTACTAACCCTAATGAGGGTGGTCACTTGCAGTATTTTGCATTAAAAGTTAACTGCCTATAACTTCAAAACGGTTATGAATATGAGCCTAGTTTCTTTAGAGGAAATACTGTACTCAGTCTAAACAATCCCCCTTTTGCGGAAGGGATCGTCGTGCCTTTCCACCCGGTATACCGATTTATCTGTACTTATATAGATTTTAGTGAATTAATTCAGATTTATATTTTAAGGATACACCATAATAGCAGCTTCCTTAAAATAATCAAAACACTTTGAATTTAACAATTCATTGAAAATGCTTATCAAAGTAGCTTTTCCCTTTAGATTGAAATCAATCGCAAATCCATCGGATATAATTTAGGCCAGAGACAGTTATTATTATGCCGATTACCATTAATCGCGGTATTTTTCATAAATATGGTATAAAATAAAAAATACTGTTTTTATTCATGTAACTACTTATTTTGAAATAAAGGTAGGCCGGTTTTTTATTAGGGTTCCATAGCCAACAAAGAAGTATCCACTTGAAAACTTAATTAACGGTTGTATCTCCGACACAACCAGCTTCTTTTCTTCCAAATATTAGTAAATATAACACTGTACTTACTGCGTTGCACATGAAAAAGTAAAATATGTATAGTTAAATAAGTTAGTCAGCCAAAAGTCATGAGAGTCACATGTAATACATACAATTTTATATGTTAAACGAAATGGCGATTATGAAAAGAAATCACGATTTTATTAGTGCAAATAAGGGTCTCTAATTGTTACCGATAACATTTAGGTTCTGATTTTTTCAGTCCATACCGTTACCATCATAGTTTTTATTTGACATATTGTCAAAAGTCATATAATTAAACTGTTGCGTCATGGAAAATGCCACAAGCCGCCGCCGCGACAGAGCGGCGCCGGCGCGGGAGACAGGCGAGCGGGGAGAGCGGCACACCACGACGCGCCCCACCACATCGCCGCCCGGCCGCCTGCATATAAGCGCTGCGCGATCGTCGTGCCGGAGGCTTCCCCTGGATTTTCCCCAGGCCACCCTCCAACCACGCAGTTCGACCGCTATATTGGGTCCGTCCTATTATAGCAACAGTCAGGTTCAAAAAAAAAAAAAAAAAAAAAACAGACCGGAGGATTCCAGTCTACAAACTTCCCCGCATGGTCATGCTGGAGGCTTCCCCTGGATTTTCCCCAGGCTACCCTCCAACCACGCAGTCCGACCGCTGTATTGGGTCCGTCCTATTATAGCAACAGTCAGGTTCAAAAAAAAAAACAGACCGGAGGAGTTTGGCTAGCGGATAGCCGTCTGTCCAACTCTCTCCCCTCGCCCTCCCCTCCTCCCCGCTACTGGCCGCTTGGTTACCGAGTGCCCTGCCGTGGCATCCCGACCGCGCATTAAATTTCTCGGCAGTCGGGTAGCCCCATAGTGGAGACTAGCCACAGGCCAGCCACAATCAGCCGACACAGCCTCAGGGCTTTGGCAAATGAAGAACCGGTTCAAAAAAAAAAAAAGCCATCCCGACTTCTGGCCGTTTGGTTCCCGAGTGCAATGCCGAAGTCTTCCGCTCTCTCTTCTTAAATTTGCATCGAGATAATTTGAGACCTTTGAAAGGATTCAGGATAGTTTTTATCTCGAAAATCATTCCTTAAGATGGTAGTAGTTTGTTTGGGACAGTGATAATTAAGGTAACGCCTAAAATAATTTAATAGCAATATTTTTTCTCAAGTTATACGCGGAAGAAGTCGCGGGCAACAGCTAGTATCATATAGGTACTCAATTCCAGGGGATTGTCTTGTATGAGGAAGTGAAATAAAACATATTCGGTTGTTGCCTTAAAATGTTTCAGAATAATTATTGATATACCTTTGAACGTTATAGTCATAAATTGTATGAGTTTTGTTAGGACTATTAAGCGTTATACTCAACAAACATTATGACTATTGATGTTTATCAATTTCTGACTATCGAGATTTAAAACAATACGTTTATGGGAAACGAAGGGATCCCTGCAAATAAACAGTTGGTTATCACGTTCGCGTTGGTTTGCGAGGACGAACAATATGATTTGGCTCTAGAATCATGATCAATGAAAAACATTTTTTAACGTCGTGAGTGGTCATGTTCTCGCTGTTGATGTAGCTTAGCCTTCCCTAGTCTAGAGACCTGAAAACATCCACCAGTGCAGTGGTCCAGCAGAAAGGAGAGAAGTCCAGGAAAAAAGGAGTAATAACATCTACTTGCTTGAGCTGCAGCAGAATTTGCTTTGACTTCCGGTGCTGGAGTTGAAATCACTTAGTGGCGGTATATTGCGGTATTTTACAAGTATTTGACACCATTTGAGAGACGGTACAGCCTAAGTTTCGATCGAATCAAACGCTTTGTCGTAGTCCACGAACGCTATGCTGAGTGAACTCGCTACACTCAGTTTTCTTTAGCATAACCGGACGGACAGTGCGTATTGATGTGGGCTACGGTAGTAGAAAGTGGTCTACGGTATAAGAAATGAGGCTATCTACAGCAGAACCAAGGTTACCAATATAGCTCTCCAAATTGCTAATCATAAGTGATAGTGAGCGGGGCACATTACACCTAGAACTAACTGGCAGGAGTTGGGACGTAAATATCCTCAAGTGGCGATCACGTACCACAAGGCGCACCGTGGTTAGACTCCCCACAAGGTGGACCTTAGGTAGACTGATAAAAGCCGCGCTACCTCTACTAATATTGTGGTTTCGTGCTTAGTGTTTCTGTCAGATTTATGGAATCTTAAATAATGTGTACTTACCCAAATCTTCCAAAAAAGTTTGTCTACAGAAACAGAAAGGCATGATCAAATTCTCGTTCTTATTGGCGTTTCAGATAAATACTATTAAATAAACAGTTTTTTTGGACTCTTGTGTGGGACTAGCCCTGTCCCATCTCCAAGCGACCTCCTCTAAAGCCGGAGCTGCGGGCACCACGGCAGAACAACACAAGCAGCGCAAATATGCTGTCCTCGGTGAGGGCAACATGTTTGCGCCGTTTGGAGTGGAAACTCTGGGGCCGTGGGGACCGGGCGCGAAATCCCTATATAAGGAAATTTCGGAGCGGCTCATCCAAACATCCGGCGACCAGAGGGCTGGCAGCTATTTTGGCAAAAGGATTAGCCTAGCAATCCAAAGAGGCAACGCTGCCAGCCTTCTGGGCACCATAACCAATGACGGGAACCTGGGTGGAATTTACTTTTTATAGGTTTAGTTTATAATATAGGTACAGTTTAACTAAACTTACTATAACTACTAATAAGTATATTCGGCAAAGTATTAAAGCCTTGAGGCGATTCACGAGTATAATACGCAGACAAAATCACGGGCCAGAATTCATAGTTCACTTTATAAGCACGATGCCTCTCTTGCCGCACAGACTTTAGTTACCTCTCTTGGTCGACCGGAACCTGTACCTACGGCTTGTTTATTTTGTACTGCGGAGATGGCCCGTGCATAATCAAAAGTATTTTATTATACACGAAATCTTCACCTACATGCGTTATGCCACTGCCCTAGCTTTATAATTCAGCAGCGTGACGTAGACGTGCCGATTACATAGATGTACCTGTACAAAAAATAACTGAAATCATAATTTACCGAGATAATGTTAGTAACGTCAATTCCAATCTGTAACATAAACGACATACTTACAGTAATAAAGAAATAAGTACATTTTGCATGTAATTTTGTAATTAATTAATAACAAATTGCGAAGTTATGCAGAACTACATGTTGCTGTATGTGACCAAGAAACCAAGCGACGTTTTTCTATTACTAGATTGGCTGATAAGACAGAAGAGTAACGAAAAAAATACAATGTTTCCATTGTTACGAAAACAATATTATGTATCTACGTACATAATAATATCATTAGTGCTGTAAAATGCGTCCAGAAACTGCAGGAAATGGTCAGCATTGTTTTAACCGATTTTACTATGAGAACTTTCTTGTTTGTGGTAGTATGATATAAAAGTATAGATTTTTGTAACGTTAAGAGTTTAAATTTGGGGCGGCTGTCAAAAGGATGGAAAGAATAAGCTGGACAGAAAGAAAGACAAACTAAGAGGTTTTGACGAGGGTAGGAGAGAGCAGATGAGAAGAGGCAAAATGATCGGACATCTAATACGGTAAGACAGCTTCTTTTTAAACATCTTGGAGGGCAAGATCGTAGGAAGGAGAGGAAGAGGAAGACCCAAACATACTTACACCAGCGAAATAAAAGAGAAAGTGGCTGTCGAGTCATGTGAAGACGTGAAGAGGCTAGCAGAGGACAAAAATCAGTGGCGGTTACTCCACCGACAAGAGCCTGGCTCTTATATAGATGATGTCAAAACTTAAGTGGGTCGCTATTCTAGTATCCATAGATAAAAAACAGTTATAGATAGACTCCAAAACAAAGAAGGCAAAATAAAAAAAAATAAAAAAAAAATATGCCCAGTGACGAAAATCTCATTCAGATATCTCAAAGAATTACGAAGATACAACCGTTTTAATATTGCTTCTTAAAGTGAGAAAACGCAACGTCACAACATGCGAGGCTGCCGCAGTGCGAGCCGCGCGCGTGGCGGGCCGCGGTGATAGCGGCGCCGAACACGATGGGGCACGGTACGTTGCCTCTGTATTCTAATGACATCAGTCGTTTCATATAAATTTGCGTTTTGCGACAAAAGGACATAACATACCCCTTCTTAAAACTTTGGACACATAACTTCGTGATTATTTAACCTTTTGCGTTGCTTTTTTCTCCATTTGACTACATTTTAAATCCTTTTTCGACAAAATACGACATTATTGATCAGTTTATTTAGTGTCTACACCCCTATCCAGTATGTTTTTTAAATATTTACGAACGACATTTGATCTGGAGTGACATGAGCATAGGGACTTCATTCGTTTGTCTATGATTTAAAATAACGATTCGTCTTAACGAAGGATTGGATAGCCGCCATTGCTGTTGTCATTTTATTTTTAATTTTTGCTGTTACGAAAGAAACATTGTGAACCCATCTTAGGGTACTTTTATAAGATAAAGTAGTGTATGCAACTGTATATAATTAGGCCTAAAAACACTCGTGTGATTCTATTATGAAACTCGTTCACGCTCGTTTTATAAAATCACACTCATATTTTCAGGCCTCGCCACTCGACCACTCATTCATTATGGATCAGTTGCATAAACAACTCTATGCTATTCCGCTAAATAAGTTTCCATTCTTTATATACGGGGCCGAAACTTTGGTCACTGAGACTTATGTGCAGGACCGTCGAATATTGGAGACGACTCGTGGTAACTTCGAAGGCGTTCCGAACTAGCTTTTGATGATCACCAGTAAGTTAGAGACCAAGTCGATGTATTTTGGGTATCAATAAAGTCTCAAGTATTATAACAGTTAGACCAAAAAAAAATTTGCGGGAATTATAAGGTTGCAATGGTCACTTTATCTTGTGAATATACGGTTGCTTATATTATCCAGACTGATTCCGTAAGGGTTTGAAAACACGACGAAGCGCTTCGAGAAAAGAGAGTAATGTGTGGTTTCGGACTCGGTGAGACCCCTCCGGCCGACCTTACTCATTAGTGGCCAGACAAGATGTCAGTATAGAAAAAAATGCTAGTCGGCCAGGTGGAAGGGAAGAGAGGTAGAAGAAGAGCACCTACCAGGTGGATACAGTCAAACCATCAGCAAGAACCAGTGCCCTTAGGCTTGCCTATGTATGGTGCAGAATAAAAGTGCCTTGAGGAACATGGTGCAAGACTTCTTGGTAGTCCCGACCCTCAGCAATGAGGATACCACTAATAAAGAGATAACATTGATTATGAACTTTAGGTTACCTAAGTATCACACTTCAGATGGTGGTTCAAATTAAAAGGAACTCGGATCTTATTTAAATATTACAATATGTCCAAGGCACCTCAAAAAAATTCAGAAGATGACCATATGCAGTTTTTTCTTTTTTTTCATCACAACATATTGGTTTAATATTTTCGCTGTTTTTATTTTCATTTTTCTTTTCGTCGTTGTTTTCCTTTTTTTTATTTTCTTCTTGCTGATGTTTTTCTTTATCTCTGTTTTTTTTTCCTACATTTTGCTCTTTCCGTTTGTTGTTCCCGTCGTTGTTTTCCTTCTTTTTATTTTGTTCTTGCTGATATTTTTCTTTATCTCTGTTATTTTTTTCTACATTTTGCTCTTTCCGTTTGTTGTTCCCGTTGTTGTTTTCCTCCTTTTTATTTTCTTGTTGCTGATGTTTTTCTTTATCTCTGTTTTTTTTTTCTTCATTTTTCTGTTTCCGTTTTTCTTCTCGGTTTTCCTTTTTCTTTTCTTCCTTCCTTTTTTCGTGATTTTCTTTTTTTTTCTCTTTTTTTTCCGATTTCTTGTCCTTGTTTTCTTTTTTATTCTCGTTATCCTTCTTTTTTTTCTGTTTTTGGTTCAAACTTTTACTTTTATTGATTTCAGAACGGTCTTCTTTCTTCTTTTTTTTCTCTTTTTTTTGAGAATTGTTGCTGTCGTTAATTTTATTAATACTGGTGCTTCCGTCTGCATTCCCCTTCCCTCTTTTTTTATTGTCTTTTTTATTTTTATTAGCTAGATTTTCGGTATTTCCCGTAGCCTTCACATTGGGATTATTATTTTCTATCCTTTGTTTTCGTTCTTTATATTTTTTTATTTTCTTGTTAAAGTTATTTGTTTTCTGTTTTTTATTTCCACCGAAAATTGTTTTCTTGTATTTAGTTTTTTTACCAAGGCTGAGCCCCTTATTGAAATATTTTTTTAGACTCTGTTTCTTCTTTATCGGCTTCTTAAACTTCGGGAACTTCAGCCGTGGAAAGCGAAGTTTTCTTAAGGTGTTATTTTCTTCTTTAAACCGGTTCTGAAAACGAGACATTCTTGTTAAACCTATTGATTATTAAAGCAATCATTAAAAAGGGTGTGTTGATTGGTATAACAACTTTTGATACATTTCCACTAGATGTAACAACATTTAATATAATTCCATTGGACATTATCACTCAAGGGACATAATAAACTCTTGGTATAACAACAATCAGTATAATTTCATGGTGTATAATTTTCAAATAGTACCTTTAATTAATTTTTGATATATTGGATAATAAATAAAAGTATTAGTGGTAAGTAAAAATTTTTTATTAAAAATACTAAATATTAGTGGTATAATGTTTTGTAAGATATATTTTTATTTTCACAAACATGTACTTATTTTAACCTAATCTAAACCTAACTTAACCGCCAGCGTGCCGACGTCACCCCGCTTCGCGGGGTGCTTATTTCCGCTCTAAGGGACACAAGTTAATCCTAACCTAACCTACAAATAACACCATTGTTACAATTATCAGTGGCTATTATACTGTTGTGTGTTACTCGTCGTCGTACCTACACCAACCTGCCTTAGAGTAAAATAGGTAAGAAATAACGTTGGTAAGTATTCCAGATTATGCCAATAGTACATTATATTAACTGAGTTTTATATCAACCAAAGTTATATCCCATGTATGTTATACGTAATAACTGTTCGATTAGTAGTTGTTATGTTACAAGTTCATTATAACTGTTGATAATTATATTACATGAGAATACATATATCAAGTATTGTTATATCAAAAGTGTCGTCTCGTAAATCTAAAACTATTAAAAGGAGAGTTTTTAGTCCCGAATTGATACAAGCATTTCAAACCGATTTTAGAAATATCAACTGGGACCTAAAGTTTTTAAATGCGGACTGTAATGAAAAGCTTAAGATATTTTATAATGCATTTGAACGATTAGTTGCCATACACTTTCCTTTTAAAAATATTGTCTACAAGGAGCAACAAAAGAACTTGCTTAGAGGTATAAGAAAATCTAAACGTAAAAGAAAATTGAAATTAACAATTGCAAGGAAAAGTAATGATATTATTTTAAACAATATAAAAGAACGTTCCGAAAAGTCCTCATTTCTGCTAAAAGATGCCATAGTATAAATACTAAATCTCAGGCTAAAAATAAATCTAAGGCTATCTGGGAGCTCTTAGTCTCAAAGTATTTTATGCCTTTTGCTGGTTTCACTGCGTTGAGTGAAATATTGCTGCTTTTCCTTGACCATACAGCACGCGGCCCTTATGTACTGACATGGAAGTGGGAGTATATTAAACTTATTAAATAACTAGCTTTTGCCCGCGGCTTCGCCCGCGTAGTAAGTGTAATTTTCCTATAAGTGTTGAATTGCTACGCCGGCAACGGCCTACTCCTACTAAGTTCCCCTATGAATAACCCTTCGTCATATCATTACCCATTATGGTAAATTATTTTTATTTACTATTATTTTTATGCCCGTGTGGTGTTAGAATTTCACCACCCCCTTTCTTCCCGTGGGTGTCGTAAAAGTCGACTAAGGGAGCAGGGTTGAAGTGTGTTGTGGGCGATGGGCTAACAATCTATGCAATATCACGTTTTGTCGATCTTTTATACCCACATTTATGCCAAAAGTGGCGCAGGAACATAAAGTTCATGTGCTCTGTCTACCCCTTTTAGGAATAAAGGCGTGAATGTATGAATATACGTATGTATGTACGTATTTTTGTTATTAATTTTACAATCATAATTAATGAGAATCGTCAAATTTGTGGCCTCGACATTGCTATAGGCTTGTTTCCTAAGATTTTTTTTCGATGCCATTCGAACCAGTATTTGGAGGGAACAACATTACAGTTGGTATGGGAGCAACTACAATAATTAAAGAACATAAATACCCCAAAAATTTGATTTAATTTTGCGGCAGCCAAAATGTCTAACTTATAAAAAGTAAGCAGATCTTCGTACAGCACCTTGAATGTACTTATTAAGGATGCAGGCAGTTTCCCAATGGAGACATTGGGAAACTGCCTGTCCCGTCCCGCCGCGCCGCCCTCACTCGCCTAGATAACGAAAGCTCTTTCTATGTCAACAGAATTGCCCCATAATAGCAATCCGTAGCCTAGAACAAAGGAAACGAGTCCATGATACGCCGTGAGCGCAGTTTCTACAGAGATTGTTTGTCTTATTCTCTTCAGGGCAAAGACAAATCTGTCTAGTTTCTTGCAAACTTGATCCACATGAGATTTCCAATTCAAATTCTTGACAATATTAAAACCTTAAAATTTTACAATGTCAACTGTCTCTACATGGGAATTATCATATTTAATTTGTAATGGTACAGGGTTCACCTTATAATTATGAAATTGCATGGCTTTTGTTTTGGCTATATTCATTTGCAGGTTGTTTTTTTCAGCCAGCTAACCGTGTCGGATAAAGTTTTATCATTTTCTCGTTCAAATGCAGATGTATCTTTAATGTCACTTTTTATTATAAGAGTCGTATCGTCAGCAAAAATAATACAATCTTGATCTATGGAAACTGGTAGATCATTGATTGCTATAAGAAAAAGTAGTGGTCCAAGAATACTGCCTTGTGGAACACGTAGTTTTTGTGGAACTTGTAGGTTTTCTTTCTAACTTTGTAATCTCAGAAGGAATGCGCTTTAGTGATAAATCGAAGCCGAAGGTGTCGCTAAGCGGGAAGCACAGCAGCCCGAGCGTCCTGTCAGGTAAATCGTCGCTTTTTTGAACCTTATTGCTTTATCACTTACGGTTTCTTTTGGCGTGCATTCCAACACTTCTTGTTTATTTGATATCCAATTTCTTATTTCGAAACCTCCTTGTATGTGAATTTTGGATACATCGCGTATCATTTTCATAGCAGAGTCTGTGCTTTCTACGCTTTCTATATAATCTTCCATATAGTGTGATTTCAGTATGGCTTCGACGGCTTCAGGCATTTCTTTTTGAAATTTCATTGCATTTTTGTTTTAAATGTGTTGTGCTATAAATGAGGAGCACTCGGCGCCGAACAGTAATGACGTCATGACGTAGGTCTTCAGCTCGCTATTTGCGTTTTCGCGCCATAAGGATCTTAGTGCGTGCTGGTCTTCTTTGTTTATTTTAATGCGTAGATAATAATCCTTGATGTCTCCCATGATTGCTACAGGCTTTTCTCGAAAACGTAGCATGATAGCCAATAAAGACTGTAGCAAGTCGGGACCTCGAAGAAGGTGATCTTTCAAAGACCGGCCGGCGGTTGTTGCTGAACAGTCGTAGACTAATCTCAGATTTTGTTAGTTCGGATTGTCCACCCCTAAATGGGGTATATACCATATTCGGCTATGCTGCACTTGCAGTTCGTCATCTGACAATAACCGGGCGTAAACATTTACAAATAAATGGTTGATTCGGTCTTTATATCTCGCCGCTAAGTGCATCGTTTTGCCATTGTTGTGACGAGTATTTGTCTGCGTCTGCGCATGTGGACCCCCTGCCGCGCGGCGTCGATGTCCGCGGGGGTGGCGATGGAGGGCGAAGTGCAGGCGGCACTGATAACAGCGGCAGCGGCCAGTTTGGCGCGCTCGCTTGGGCGCGCTCATAGAACGTCGTCGTCAAGGTATGCTCAGCGGTTGAATTATGGGGATAGGGGATCTCCCTGTCTCATACTCTTTTGTATATTAAATACTTGACCTTCTCTCTCCGTGCGTATTGTAGCTGTATAGTTTTTATACATAGTTTGGAATATTCTTATATACAGGGTGAGCAATCCAAATGGGTCAGTATGGCGGTTTTGGAAACCATAACAGATAGCGAAATCTTGGCTTAGGAACCATGACGTTGATTTTAGTAAAAAGAAAAACTGCATTCATATACTTACAAAAATACGTGTACTCGGCCCAGGAATCGAACCTGGACTTTTTGAAAAATTAAATTTCGTTATTTTCCTTTGAATATCGGTTATGTAGCTCTTAAATAGTAAATGTTACTAAGAAACATGATATCTAAAACTAATAAAATGCATTGTTTTTAAACAACGAAGTTTTATTTTTCAATACTTCAGGGCCGCTGCCGGCCCTTTGACTTTGTATGGGGAAGTTTTAATATTGTTTAAGTAATTGAACAAAAACACAACAAAAAGATAATTATTTTATTTCAGTAAATGTTCAAAATGGTAACCATTTTCCTGGATGCAAAGATTAATTCTATTGGGTAACGATTTCATTATTGCATTTCGTATTTTTGTGGTGTGTATCTGTGTTAAGATATTTTCTAAGGCTATTGTTAAATCTTCTACAGTATCGTAATTTGATTTGTAAAGTTCATCTTTGACATAACCCCATAAGAAATAATCGAGTGGTGTGATGTCAGGCGATCTTGCGGGCCATTTAATGGGGCCATTTGTACCAATCCAGTTATTTAGAAAATGATCATTGAGGAAGTTTTTCGCAATTTGACTGTTATGTGCCGGGGCTCCATCTTGTTGAAAATAAATATTTGAAATGAATTCCTCTGGCATTTCCAGTATAATTTCAACAAGGTCTTCTAAAATTTCGATGTATTTAAATCTATACAATCGCCCGTCATAGATTTTAAACATCAAAACTCTATTATGTAAAAGTCCAACCCAACAGTTAAATGAAAATCTTACTTGGTGTCGCCCTTCGTGGATCCGCAAGGGATTTTGTCGTGACCAAAAATGGTGATTTTTGCGATTGTACATACTATTATTTGAAAACTGAGTCGTTTGTGTGTGAAAGTGTCGATTTGTGTTTATTTTTTCCTTTAACCAGTTACAAAATTCGAGCCGTCTGATGTCATCGCCTAGATGCAAGGCCTGAACCAAATGTGCATTGCGGTAACACTTGTACTTGTATTTTTTCATAATATTACGTACGGTACCGTACGAAATGTCTGGGATATCGCGTACAGCATCTCGAATTGAAGCATCAGGAGCTGCCTCGAAGTAAGTCAAAATGGCTATCTCAACATTAATATCACATGTTCGTGGTTTCTTCTGCTTTTTCCTTGTGAAACTACCGTAAGAACTCAAATTGTTTATAAGTTTTGAAAATATCTTTCGTGTAGGTATAATACGTAACGGATGTTTATTTCGGTACCAATCTAAAGCTCGTGTGCAATTCTTATCACATTTATAATAGGCTTCCAATAAACCTAAATGTTCTTCATTAGTAAAACGCATTTTCCAAACACGCACATAACACAACAATAATGTGAAAGTTATTTAAAATTGACACAAGGCAGTTTTAAAAAGGCTCGATGATTTAAAACACAACATTCATTCCAAGAAAAGAAAAGTTATTAAGCGTTCCATTTTCAAATTATTAAATAAGTTGGCACGCCCGCTGAACGAATGCGTTCTAATTTCAAATAATTTGTAATCTTTAGAACCTGTGAAACAGGCCCTTAATATGATGGTTGTAGATAAGATATGCATAAGTGGTCTATTCAGATAAACGATTTATAATGATAACCGGAATCATATTAATGACGATATTTTGCAAAATATTTAAATTGTGGGCATTTCAGTCTAATATTTACATAAGTTTTCGTTCGATTACTTAAAGAATATTAAAACTTCCCCATACAAAGTCAAAGGGCCGGCGGCGGCACTGAAGTATTGAAAAATAAAACTTCGTTGTTTAAAAACAATGCATTTTATTAGTTTTAGATATCATGTTTAATAGTAAAATTTACTATTTAAGAGCTACATAACCGATATTCAAAGGAAAATAACGAAATTTAATTTTTCAAAAAGTCCAGGTTCGATTCCTGGGCCGTAGTACACGTATTTTTGTAAGTATGTGAATGCAGTTTTTCTTTTTACTAAAATCAACGTCATGGTTCCTAGGCCGAGATTTCGCTATGTGTTATGGTTTCCAAAACCGCCATACTGACCCATTTGGATTGCTCACCCGGTATATTGTTGGTAGAATTTGCAGTCTTAAAGCTTCCCATATGTTATCATATTTTAGGAAGCCTTTATTGATGTTGATAAAGGCGAGGTAATATTTTTTACAATGCACTTGCTCTGAAAGTGCTCCTTTGTATGGGTCAACATGAACACGGGAAGCCCTCCATGCAGGAATGGATTTCGGGCCAATATTCCCACACACGTACGAGAATGAGATTTCATGACAATTCAAATTTCAGTTTTTATGTATAATCGTTAATTTCCTCGCATGATGCATTGTAAAATGTTGTATGATACACGTGCGGATTGGTAATTCCCAACTCGTGTCGATCAAAAACACTCCTTGACGGTCGTGTTTTTGGTCATCTACACTCGTCGGGAATTACCAACTTTCCGCACTTGTATCATAAATAACTATTTCCGTGTTCATGGTTTTTTTCTATCAGTTGTTTTATTGTGTAGATGTGATCGACCGTTGAGAATCCACTTGTGAATCCAGCCTGTTCTTTTGGCTGGTTTTCATCGAAAAAAAACTTGAATATATTTGCTATGAGGCTAATGGGTCGGTAGCGGTAGCTGTTGATCAAGTTAAAGTAGTACCTATGATTGTGAATGTTGTCCATGTTCTGGTGAAAATCTTTTGAGATCCTTTCATTGAACAGCTGTGTAGTGGTTTTCAGAATGGCCATCTCCTTCCCTTGCTTGACTGACTTCACATTGAAGAATATTACGGATTTTTCTTACTTACTGAAAATATACCACCGTAAACATATTTTATTTTAGTGGCAACCCACGTTGGTCTTGAATTACGTTTCCGAGTATAACTTTTTTTAATCAGCCACTATATTGCAGTGGTACCAAATTCCTAAGCAAATTTTTCGAAATTAAGAGTTTTTATTTACCATCAAATATTTGTAAAACATAAATTATTTACTAAAATTAAAACAAATTATCATGTTTTGTGTGTTAATATACATGTTTTACCAATTATCGGTGTTTTTTATAAATATAAACGGATCCGATTCGGTACGGATCCGGATTCAGTTTGGTTCAGATGGCAAGTGCAAGGAAATTGAAAACAAAACAGGCCATAAACAAGAGGTGTCAATGTGTCATATTTCTAATTTTCCACCAAAGTTCCAGTTCAAAATTAAAAGACGAAATATGATTACTATAATTCGTTATTAATAACTTCTTAAGATTCGTGTTTGTGGAGTGAAGAAAAATGTGTACGTTCCTTTTAAAATGGACGAAGTAGAAAATAACTGCACCGCTGAAGAAATTGCGTGAGTAGTAATAGAACTAACGGAAAACTTAGTGCTGAAAAGTCTAATGCTATTTTTTTTAAATTAGTCGTAGAAAAAGTATTGTATGCAACGGTGTATAACTTGGTCTTAAAACGCTCGTGGCGTCTTTAATTGCGATGCTCGCCAAGGCTCGCATCGCAACTCACGACACTCGCGTTTTAAGACCCGACTTATACAACAGTTGCATAAAATACTATTTTGCACTACGTTCCATAACGCCAGGAGCCCTTATTGTTTTCCTAGTAGCTGATTTCTGCGCCGCTACACTTGAAATTTTCAAATGCCTAGTGCCGCAACATCTTTTGTTTTGAGGGTTAAACAGCGATTCTCATGAACAAATACCCACAATGCACCCACATAACATTCCGTTACGTTACGCACGTCAGCAGCGCGCTTCGCAGTAGCCAGTGTGTGCCGCAACCTTCGAGGCCGCAACGGTGACCGCGCGTGCGTCTATATGGTGTATTACGATTCACTATATAAAAATATGGATAGGAAGCGACGAAAAAAGGCGTCCCTGAAACTGTTTTGTGAGTACGGAACCGATCAGGATTATCACACGTTGTTCCCAAGAAAACAAACACGCTATAAATTATATGGGACGCAACGTTTAAGAGGTGAACGTGCCGATACGTTGTGTACTAATTGTACACAGAAATGCTAACAGAGTAAATCACAACGTCAATTAACGTTGACGTCTTTCGACGTTTGTGACGTATCTCAAAGCAAGTTGGTTTATAAGGAGAGCAGAACTTTTTTCAACGCATCGAAAGTTTGTATGGGATAAATATTTGGCGCAAGAAGAGCATCTATTATGGGCGGCGGTGGGCCGAGCGTGTTAAACAATTGCTAAATGGCCATGCCGTGCGAGGTCCATCCATGCCACTAGATGACTTTCTAATTCTTAATAATTCCAGCGTCAGAGAGGGAGATAAACACCGTTTTCGTTACGCGGTAGCGGCCCTGATGTAGCAATAATATAATAATTTGTATACATACATACCATTTTTATAAGGACTTTGCAGGTGCCATTTCCATGTCTGCTGGCATCGCAGCTTACGAGTCGTTGTTGAATTAACTGTAAACATATAAATAAATAAATAAGTACTTAACACATTAATCTGACATATATAACATTTCTGACACAGGTTAATAGTCGCCAGCTCCAAAACAAAACTGATCTCCAGCTTGCACGACAGGGAGCCCGCTCCGCGTTTTCTCAGTTTACACCTAAAAATCGACCGCATCGCAGATTCAAATAACGTGTTAGCATTATATTTCTGTCAGAAAAATTACAACCAGTTTGAATACGGTTCGTTTTATTTAACATTACGAAAAGTACTTACAACCTACCATTACCGACATATTTTGTTTCATTCATTCTTCTTAATTCATTTATTTATTGTTATCTCGTAGTAGGGTTGTAAAACAATTACGCATAAAAAATAGAACAAACAGTATCTAGCTACTCCATACACGTGCCACACTTCGGCAAGGGGCGGACACTCCGCGATTTACGTTCATCGCTACAAGTACATGCCGGTGCCCCAAAGTTGAGGAACCGGCATGAACTTGTAGGATGAACGTCGACGTCGTCGTCGACGACGTCAGAGGGCCATTAATCTTAATGTTTTAGCTGAGAAAAAAGCGCCTTTTGTAAAAATCAAAGGAGTGTCCCTTCCTTACTTGTACTATTATCTATTCTGTGACTTCGGTCAGTTTAATGACGTCTCTTTGATTGAACTTCCTATGCCGTATCTACAGTCAAGTTCATATTGTTACGACGGCGGGGTCAATATCAGTTTTGTTACCTGTCAAGGTATTTCAAAATTCGCCGTGTTGTCACATGACTCGGAATGCGGCCTTTGAGCCGATGTACCGGGGTTCGAGTGCTTACAAAAATTTATACACAAAATTATGAAAGGAACACTAATCTAAGTGTAAATTTATGTAAATTCGCAAACAGAACATTTTATCTGTTCATATTGTAACTAGGCAGCTCATGCGATACTTATACTACGTGACTTAAATTGGCATTACTTGTTTATTTATGCACCGATTTGAATAAAACAAACACTAAATGTTGAGGAAAGTCTAGCATAATAAATTACTGAAAATCGCATCCAAATCGGTTAAGCCGTTTCTGAAATTAGCGTGCACAAACGCACAGACAAACAGACAAACAAATAAACAGACAAACAGACAAACAAACAAAAAAATCAAAAATCATTAATTTGGGATCTATTGCGTTTATGAAGGCCCCCAATAATAGTACATTGTGATACAAGTGGGGTATGTGGATAATTACATCAGAGGCGAAATTGTTAACGCGAACCGCTGGTGAGCGTCATAAGGAAGCCGAGGATGTAATTATCAAAGCTCACGCGTATCTAACGGCGTTTTTGAATACATTTTGCGAGGAAAAAATCATTTTCATAAGAGGAAAATGTTATAGGCCTGCCAAATTATTTTCTTTACATTACATTACATAGTAAATCATTAGGATGAGAACAGGTTTTTTTTTTACTCACAATTGCACATCGCCAAGAATTTCCAGTGGCGTCCATTCTATTTATCCCTTTTCTAGTCACCACGAGTCAACATTTTTGATAATAACCAAACACGCATTAACAAATTTTACAAATATTTGTGACATAACCTATAATGGCGCGCGGTTTTTTTTCGTAAAGTTTGCGCAGAGCGGGCACAGAAATCTCTAAACAGCCAATACAAAATATTATTTTCTTTTCGTTTTTAAATGTTATCTGTATTAAATCATGTAAAATGTTATCATAAGTGAATAGTTAATTTATTAAATTAAACGTTTCTATATCATATACAAAAAGAAATAGTCTATTAATTAACAAAAAGGATTTAATTTGTTTAGTCGAGTAAGAATCCATTTGCCAAGAATTAAAAAAAAGCTGTACATTCTGTACAACCCGGTTAAATTAAGAATGCACCGTGTTCATGCATATATCTTGCTGCAAGGTGCCAACGTGACTTAATCGGGATATAACCATAACACACAAGTGTTGTAATGTTATAAAACACGCGTGTTTAATATCCAGTATTATGAGCCTAAAAGCGACACAATTGCTCGTAACGTACCTCGTTACGAGCAATTTTAATTTTTAATTTATTTTTATTTTTATAATTATAATTTATTTTAATTTCACTTCTGTGAAAATTTGAACAGTTTAGCTATAGCTGATACGCAGACAGCCGGATGGACAGCGGAAGCTTAGGGACAGGGTTCCGTTTGATATCCTTTGGGCACTCGACTCTAAAAAATATCTATTTGAATTCCTTGACCCCAATTAGTATTATTTAGACACTAAGTTTGTGACTCTACGTTATTTAGAACTCGAGATATTAATGATACGTATAATTATTCCAAATTGCCGCCATAGAATTAAAGATGACTGACGGAGGAGTTGGTTCCTATCAAAAACTTAAAAGCAAAGGTCCATAACCTCGCAAGTACTTACGTGAAAAAAAATTGGTGCTTTTGTCCAGCGTGTCCACATTATCACCTGAAACTGCCTTACCTTAAACTAGCGACAAGCGACCTCACGTCACGCGTCACAGCGCCCCTTCCTAATTAGGTGTAGTTTAGCTTACGAATACATACGTTTTCCGCGGTTAAGATCTGTAAAATAGATAAATAAATGTGCCTTATCGTAGGTCCCTTAAAATTGATAAAATAGGACGCAATACAGAAGGGTTCCGTACCTACTTAACAAAATAACTGAGATATTCACCTTCACGCTTTGGTGCTTGAGGATGGTGAATCCAAATCTTTTTCATCTATCTTATTCAAAATAGTTTCCGTTTATTTCATTTATTAAATCATCACACAACACACACAGTATCACACATTTCTCTTTACCTGGGCGACGAAGCTCGATGTAAATTGTGTCTTTTCAGGGTAATGCGATTATTCCCAGATAATAAGACCTACTTAAATCGATTTTTCGCCACCCTAAACTCCTATATTGCAATATTCATCTGCGAAAACTTGATTGCAAGTATATATAACCTCTACTAATATTACTTGTTTTTTAGAATAATAAAATAATATAGCATTCGACTTCGCGGTTAACAAAGCGGGCAGAGGGACACAATATTTCAACTTTCAGAACTAAATGGCTCAATATCAAATTTCAATTTAAAAAAAAAACAACGGAATCCTTTGTTTCAATTTTCATTTTGTCCTAAAAGTATATAATTATATTAATTATACCTTCCCCAAAATTCGCATCAAATGAACCGTTTTTTTCCAAACGACGGGCTCGGAGTACTTTGTCAAAAGGCACCAGCCACCAATGTTAAGTAAAATAAAATAGCTATATAAGGCCGGATTCTTTCTAGAAAAGGAATTAAATCAACATGAAGTTGCATCTATGAGTCCCTGAACCGGCAAACCAGCCTGCCGGTCACTACGCGTAGGAGGCTGTTGGCGATGGCATACGAAAGGCACGAACGACAGCCCCAGCAATATTATTGCTGGCTCCGCGTTTTAAAAGGCAAGGAGCTGTATGTCTGTGTCTACTTAGCGCAAGTTCTGAACGAACTGAAGTTGTAGCCATGTCAGGCGACCGCGTAGGCTTCTTTCCATATATATCGCAGACGCTGGCGCTGCATGGATGCCAGCCTGGTCAGCACAGGACGACGCGTAAGATATGTCGCGGCGAGATAGACTCATCATGCTCCTAGCGTTATTCTTGGTTGCACTTTGACACCTAATCCCAAGATTTGGCATAGGCAGTACTTTTAAGAAAGCGAATCAGCCATTGGACCTCCAAACGAGAGGGAAAACTAGACCTTATAGATTAAGAATTAATACTATATACACCTCTTTCTAATGAGGATACGTAGAAAAACACGGATAGTCTTTCTCTCCGCGAAACAGCTCGCACCTTCTTGTGATAACCATAGCTTGGAATTTCCACGGCAAAACAAAGGACTGTCGCAATTTAGCTAGGGTTGACACATTTTTTGTCCATATGAATAATAAATAAAATAAATAAATAAATATAAGGGGACAATCTTACACAAATCGACCTAGTCCCATAGTAAGCTCAGTAAGGCTTGTGTTATGGGTACTAGACGACGATATATATAATAGATATATATACTTAAATACATAGAAAATATCCATGACTCAGAAACAAATATTCATGCTCATCACATAAATTTTTGCCCTTACCGGGCAAAATGAATAGTTTATGAATAGTTGTGAAATAGAAACAAATAAACTTTTTAGATTTAAATTTTGCAAAAATCTTATCCGATGTAAATCTCGGGTCTTGTTGTAGTAGTCTAAAATGATATAGAAACAGGTTAGAAGATATTGATCTTCTTCAAAGTCCACAATGCGCGTATACGACTACTACAACGGCACGGTTGGTGTTGTTGTTGTCGAATGGATTTAAGACGCTCGTGGTAGCCTTATTTCCATGCAAGTTCATTTTACGCCGTAAACGACCTGGAATTAACATCTCATGACATCTCATGACCTGCTGAGGTCACGTCCACACCTAGGCCTTAGGCTTCCTGGTCAGAAACTTACCTCTGAATCACTCCTGTTATCCAGCTGCCTGGCTCGAACGCTGAGGGCGAGCAGGCACACTACGAGTACGACAAACGTGTCAACTCGCAGCCGCTCCGCCATCTTGAATAACCAAAGCAAAAGCAAAAAAAAACTTAAAGAAGAAGCGCGCTGAAATTACTGTTTTAATTAAATATTAATCGATTACAGCGAAAAATTAACAAGTTTTGATATCTGTGCTTCATTAACCATTATCTATGGATTATTCATTTACATTTCACTACCCAATCAATCAATTTGAAATGATTACCGTGCGGTAACCATAAAAAGTCCTTAGTAACTGACACTTGTAAAGTACGAGTTTAAACGTTTTAGTGACTCTTTTTGCCAATTTCTTTCTTTTTTAAGTATGTACTCGTAGACAAACTATTTAAGTACCTACCGACTCTAACATAAAAATCATAAAGATAAAGATAAAGATAAAGATATGTTTATTTGCACAAATGTAGTGATGAACATAGGTGGACAATAATTTTGGATGCGTACATTTCACTTGAAGAAGCATGCAAATTTCCAAATTGAAACTAAGTTAAGTTATACAATAATATCATAATCGGATACACATTATGATTTCATTTCTTCTTAAGATTTACAATATTACAATTACAAAGATTTTTTTATTCATTTACAAATGTCAATTTCTACCTAAGATTTACATTATTACTAAGTATTACATAAAATTATTTATTATTTTACGAATGTCAAATATTCATTAATTTTATAATAACATTTATCGAAGCAAAATTTATGTAGTTTGTATTTAAATTCAGGCATGTCCGAGTTCCTTATTTCTGTGGGTAAATGATTATATATTTTTACAGACATACATAAAACGCTATTCCCAAGGAAAGCTGTCTTTGATTGAAAAGGATAGCATAGGTCGGTGCCGTTTCGTAATTGATAAACTGTGGTAGATGACTTATTTTTAAATAAGCCTATATTGTATTTGACAAATAGACCTATCTCATATAAATATAATATTAAATGAAGAGTTTGCATCGAAAGGAATGCTGTGCGGGTTGCTTCATATCAAATGTAGACATTTCACTTATTACATTGCAGCATGATGATGATGAGTTTGAATCACTTATTATATGTATGAGATCTAGGACTTTCTCAAATATTATGTTAAGTCCTCTGTTATTAATCGTACCTGCGCTTCGCAAAAACATATAGTTTGTGTATGATAGATTTTTGTTTGAATCTAGAATGTTAGCATATTCGTATTGTGTATTGTCTAGGTACAGTTGATAATTAAAATATTCTACTCTTTTGTTATATAAAGCTGACTTATGACTAAGTTTAAAAGTAGGAAGGCATATTATAACATTGGTATGCTGTACTTTTTGGAGTTGTTCTCTTATAAACACAATTTGCTGAACACAATTAGATGTTACAGTATAGTCTTTTTCGCCAATATAGATAATACAGAAGTCACCTAAGGTAAAATTTTGTAGTTTTCCTTGTAACTCACTGAATAATTGTTCGACCCCACCGCCTGTCATGCGATAGTGAAGACAGCCATTGGTAGGTGATTTTGTGTAAACTTGTATTTTACTTTTTTTCTACCTGCTAGTGTTACCAGTTCAGAAACTCTTAAACTTTTGATATTTATACAACAAAATATACTGTTATTTATAAGTGATTTTGAAAGTATTTAAAAAAGAATACAAATGGTAACAGAATAGTCGAAGAAATGAAAATACATGAAACGTTGACTTTGAACTGGAATTCTACGAAGTGAGTGTCGACAACTTGATGATAAACCTCCAAAAACCCTGTTGCCTACAACCCAAATGATTAAGTTTTAGTTAAGAATGAAGTAGGTAATAAGTTGGATAGTGTATATTTAGGTCCATATAAAGTGTTGAAATGTCTTTCACCAAACGTCGAAATAGATGTCAATGGAAAACCTATATTAATTCATAAGAAAGTTTTACTTTACGGCGATGTAAGGTTAAAAGAAAAAAAACAATTAAACGTTTTTTTTTCTTTTCCATGGGAGATGTACGGAGTTAATTATATTTGCTACCCGTTGCTAATTATTGTAATTATAAATTATGTTTCTTTTAATAAACCTAAGTCTTTTGTCAGCATTCACGTTGTTTACTATACCCAATAATACCTCGCTTTACACCGGGCAGTCGCCGGCTAGCTGTCGGTGACCAAAGTCACGTCTGTGTGCCTGAGCTAGTAGCATCCAATGGTTGTTTTATTTATACGATTATACCCTGAGAGACCCAAAGGTTGGACGTCACAATTTTAAACGATCCTAAATCTCCCGAATACCTCAAAACTTTTTTTTCAGTAATAAGGTAAACGCAGGTATTAACGACCCCCTTAAGGCAATTTTAAAATCGACTTAACTTTTGAAGTAGGTATACTGGTTGCCATCACATTAAGTTTTATTAATTGTTGTTGGTTTCAGTTTGAAATAGTAGTTCCTCCTACATTTAGAGGTTATGTTCTGATTGTAATCGGAAAGCATGTTTTTTTATTTCAGAGAGGATGAGAGATAAAGTCGATGACAGCAGCTTAAATGAGTTGAATGATATTACTAATGCTGTGAAGAGTTTACAACAACTAGAGGAAAATAAAGAAATCTAAATCTATCATTTGATATTTACCGTTAGCTTTTCGGTGAAGGAAAAACATCGAGAGGAAACCTGCATACATTCACGAAGAAATTCAAAGGTGAATGTGAAGTCCCCAACCCGCACTGGGCCAGCGTGGGGACTACTGCCCGTTCCCTCTCATCCATGAGAGGAGGCCTGTGCCCAGCAGTGGGACGTATATAGGCTGATTTATTATTTTATTTATTAGTTCTACATTAGTTCAGAGAATGATTTTCTAGTAACTTCTTAGAAATAAACGATGAGGAAAACTGAAGTGTTGTTTCTTTTTGCAAACCCCTATTCTTTTTCGAATTCCTATTTAACGATACCCCATGATAGAGGCAGGAAGCAAAATAAAAATCTTCCCCACTTCACGTGTACGGGAGGAACAAATTTTATTTAACCACCTTGTCGGCGTGATTGATATGTATATTCATGCCAAATTACAGCTGTCTAGTACTAAGGTCTCTGAGCTTAGCCGCGGACAGACAGACATGGTGAAACAATAAGGGTTCCTATATGACTACGGAACCCCAAAAACAGGTTTTAAATGGCGTGCCTGTCTTACAAGAACATAGTACTTGTAGTGATTTAGAAAACATCTCAATAGACTTACGCCAAAAGTCGTTTGCTTTGACACCTGTTGGCAATTATCAAGATTGTGTATTCCTAGTTCATAAAGGTTTGCCATATCTTCATATTTGAAAATCAAAAAAACAATCTCAGTATCACAATTCGATGGCCAGACTCTAGGTTGTCTATTGTTTGGCCGACATTCACATACTATAATAATCATTTGCCCGAACTTCGCTTGCCCGAATTTCATTTGCCCGAATGTTTCGTTTACCATAATAGTTAATTGACATACTCTTGTTTACCCGAATATTGGATGTCATAATGATACGAATGCCATACGTATTGTTTTCCAGATTATTTTTTGCTTCCATCTTCTAACCTATCCGCGATCCGAGTCGGTTTTGCCACTAAGCCCCTGTTCCCTACTGCCTATGATACACCACTATCTTGGCATTGGGTAATCTCAGAGAAAAGTTTATTTTTACTTAGTGGCAAAACGGACCCGGATCGCAGATAGGTTCGAGGTATTTTTTTTTTCATTTTAGACACTGCAATACGTACCTACCCACATTATTACATATGAATATTATGGATGTTGAGATGGATGGCAAATGACATTATGGCATGTGATAGTTATGGATTACAATGATTATGGAAAATGAGATTATTGATATTGATATTATGGAAAACAAAGATTCTGGCATATAATTAATATGGTAAACAATGAGTATGGCATACAAAATTATAGAAAACAACTTTATGGCAGTTGAATATTATGGCAGATAAAATTCGGGCAAATGAAATTCTGGCAAGCAAGAGTATACCCAGACTCTAAGTATAAAGATTTACTCAGTCAAATGCCAATAAATAAAGGGTTATCGTATTAAAAAATATATAAGAAGTGACGAAGTCGATTGTTGCTATTACCGTCCTAAAATAACGACTGTGAATCTATTAACGATTTTTATGCAGATATGACTGATCGTTACCCGGGTGTGTCCTAAAACTTTTTATGAGTCGGTAATACATTGTCCTTAAATATTTTATTACTGACCCATAGGAGTCAGTAATGGCAACCATAAGAAACCATTACCGACCCATAGAAGTCGGTAATAGCAACCATAAGAAGCTATTACCGATCGTACATACTATATACTATTACCGATCGGTAATAGTTTCTTATGGTTGCTATTACCGACCCATAGGAGTCGGTAATGGCAACCATAAGAAACCATTACCGACCCATAGAAGTCGGTTATAGCACTATTGTATTAGGGTTACCTGTAAGGATAGTTGCTGTATTTAATAAAATAAATAAAAATAAATAAATAAGAAGCTATTACCGATCGTACACACTAAATACTATTACCGATCGGTAAAAGTTTCTTATGGTTGCTATAACCGACTCATATGGGTCGGTAATAGTATCTTATTGTTGCTATCACCGACTGCGTTTACCTTACTGTGTCTCTCGAGTCCGTCAACTTCGCTCCTCTCGCAACCTTTCCTTATCTATTCCGCGTCACCGTACTGGTTTTATGTCCAATTCCTTCTCCGTCCTAGTAGCACGCTTTTGGAACAGTCTCCCTGCCAAAATTCGGCAATCTCCAAACAGATCTCTCTCTCTAAATATATTCTAAGCTTGAAGTGGTTGAACGTTTATTACACGTGCTTACAGCACATGCGTGCATTTTATGATGTGTTGTCTCTTGCGAGGCGATTGTGTGAATGACCATTAATCGATAGTGAAACTGTCTTTGTATTATTTTTTGCACATTGTGCAAGGTTATCAACAGAGGGGTAAGTTACTGAAAGGGTACTCCAGTTATGAATGCTCTCAGGGTAGCGTACACATTTTGATAAGTGTGACAGAAACGGAAATATCATTCGTTGTCCTTGTCATAGTTCCACTTTTTTTTGTTTGCCACAACTGATTTAGTATGAAGTTGTGGCACACAAACCCGTTAAAATTAAGTAGGTTGTTTATGGCAAGTCATCAGCCATTTTAAGACCCCTTCTTAATTTTGAGCCTATCCGTCCCTCTCCGTGGCAACACGTATAGCCCGTCCTGAGTAATTGAGTATAGGTCCATGTCCAAAACTTAGTTCGAAGTTCCGTCTCTTAGAACGTAGTGGTTATATTCTCTTTGCTTACAAGTTGAGGATGGAAGTTGCTCCAAATTGTTTTTGGCTATTAACGGTGGCCAAATCAGATCATCCTCACGTTCTGCGGATTTTTCATTAAGTCTCTCACAGACTGGCGCGGCCTGCCCGCGGCGGGCTATAGTAAACTTGTCCGCAGCTGTCAAATTTTCTATTGTCCGCCACCGCAGGCCACGCCAGTGTGGGGCAGGCCTTATCAACATAATTATGAACATAAGTTCGTCATCCATCATTTTTTTTGTTACCCGGATACCAGCTATTATTAATTATAATAACACATTGTTCTTTTAATGAATTAATATCTAAATTAGTTCTTCGTAATTTTCAAATACTTTTTTATAGGTATGTAATTTTTTTTAATGTAATGAAAAATCACTTCAACAAACACGGTGCAACAGAGACGCCATCTGTTAAAACACGCGAAAGTCTAATCCGACGCAAACAGAGCGAGTAATGGAGGCAACCTGTAGTGTTCAAAAAGTATTTACACATAGAAGACTTAACACCCGAAATAACACTGGCGCGGCCTGCGGTGGCGGTAAATAGTAAGTTTGACAGCTAAATGACAAATTTACTATTGTGCGCCACAATTATCACTTGACAATGACAATTCACCGTCGGAAAGTAAAATAATTGTTGTAAAATTTAGAGTTTGATGGGGGAACACTCAGTAGCAACTATACTACTGGATATGCATACTAACTTTAACAACACACACACATACACATACTTAAACACACACAATTAATAACAACGCACACACACAAAACAGCTAATATATTTTAGCCAAATAAAAGATATATCTGATGTCGAGTCATATGAGGAAGCCAAGAGGCTGGCAATGGACAGATAAAAGGGGCGGTTACTCCACCGACAAGAGCAAGACTCTTAAGTAATGATGATGATACTTACATACGGTCTTGTTCTATGGGGAATAGTAACGCTACAGCTTTATATATTTATTCTTCAATAGAAATGTTTAAGGATACTTGCAGATATTGGCCCAATGGACTCATGCACACCATATTTTATCAAATACCGTATAATCACCCTTGCCTCCATGTACCTATATTTTGAGACATGCTAGTTTGTCAGGAAACATCCTGACCTGTATTCCACGTTTATAAATAATAGAAGAAATAACCGCAATCTTAATAAGCTAAAGTTACCGTTCTCCAAATTAAAAAATAATCTCGCGTAACCCTCTTCACATGACCATTAGAAATTATAATCATTTACCAAAAGCGTTAAAAATGTAAGCAAACCAAACACTATCGATAAACAATCAAAAATATTCTCCTATATTACTTTGAAGATGTACTTATTTGTAGTTAAAGTTTTATAGTCAAATGCATGTTAGTTGAGATAAACAATCATATAGTCAAGAATCATATATCTAAAAATCAGACCTTATTGTTGCTTAATTTAGTCAGATCGGCGTTTCAAGGCACGCGATCATTTCCAAAGCACCCCCTTAAAAGTTATTCCTTGTGCGGGAAAACCACTGGGCTGTGAAGACGGTGAAACCCTCCCCTGACAACTCTTGTGTCATCGTGACTGGATCCACCAGTCATAGTGGTTCGACGTCTTCAACAGTCTAAGTCGTCGTTGGAACAGCTTTACGCGCCGCGCCCTCTTATGGTGCCTCCGAGGTGAAGATGACTTCTGATGTCTCCTCCTCTTCCGTGTGACGCCTCGTGTTTCATCTGGCGTCTCATACTCGGTATCGGTTGTCATCATCTCGGAATAACAAAACGACATATTATAACGTTATATTTAAATTCAGTATAAAACTCAAGCTAGTGGCTCGAGCCACCAACTAAAACATCTCTCATCTGTCTTCGTACGACATCTTTGAAGGGCATATCAATCACTTACATATTTACTCACTCACGTAATATTATTTCATAATTTACCTAAACTAAGATTTTTGTTTTTTCTTCTTATTTTGATTTTTTTGATCTCGAAGAGTTCTCTTACGTAACCCCCAAAGAAGACCTAATAAATTATGCCTATGTATGCGTGTGTACGCACTGGTTACACACGCACACATGCATGGTTAGTTTCGGGGGCAGTTAAAAGATGGCGCAGTGGCGCTGTCAAATAGGTTTCAATAAAATGCTTATACTTACTAACTTCTCTTTGAATATATGTCACTTAAATTTACAGTAAATAAATCATAATTTCTGTGCGTTCAATCTAGTTACACGTATATTAATGTTTGGCGTCTTTCCTGTTTCCTACCTGTTTAGCGTGCTCTGATATTTCACCAAGTCATAAAATTTCTACTTGAATATACTTATAATATAAATGACCTCTTAAAATCTTAACTATAAATATGTCAGAACAACGGAGTCGCAGGTAAATATTTGTTGTGATTTTATAACAAACTATTAGCCCACGCGGGTTCGGCGGCGTATTGCGTGGAACGAAGTCAAGCCGCGGGATATAATGATAGGCTGCCTATTAAGAAATTCCATTCTATAAGAAAGTCATTTTTGAATAGTATAACAGCAAAATGGTCTGATAACTTCTAGTTGTATGCCAAAAGGCTGAAATCAACGTCATATTGTGTTGTGGTTAACTCGTTCTATAATAGCGCTATCTAAATATTCACGCATAGTTGAAGCGGCCCAGAATGAAATAAAATGCTGTTTCGATCATATATTGAAATTGTCGCCAGCACTTTTTTTGCGTTTCACCCTTCTCTAATTTCTTCTTTAAAAGTGTTCGTCAGGGTGAGGCCTCGATAGATAGGGCGATAGTTCGCCAGGTGTCTTGCAAGCGAAATATCAGAGACCAAAGTCCCGAAGGTGAGCGGCGAGGCAAGCGACGCCGGAGGTCGAAGTTTCCGTAGCAATGTAAGGTCCAAATCAAGCCTTTGGAGAGCGCTCCCAATGGGAGCCCCCATGAAAAATCATTATCTCCGGTTGATTTGCTAGCGAAACCAGAGGGCGAGCCCCCACGGACCCGTACTATCCCCAGGTGTCTTGCGAGCGAAATCTGAGACCAAAGTCCCTAAGGTGAGCGGCGAGGCAAGCAAGGCCGAAAGCCGAACTTTTCTGTGCAATGAAAGGCCTAAAGCAACTGGTCTGAGAGAGTTATCAATGCGAGCCTGAGAGTCGAAGGGCCGAGGGCGAGCCCCTTTCGACACTCATTAGCTTCAGGTGTCTTGCAAGCGAAACATGAGCGCTGAATTCTCGAAGGTAAACGGAGAGGCAAGCGAAGAAGAAGCGAAGCGAAGGCTAAGGTTTTCATAGGAATGTAAAGCCTAAAATAACCCTTAATAGAGCGCTTCTTATTCCCAATCATATTTCTGAAATTCACGGGAGTATCTACACAAAAAAAATGGTACCAACTCAATTCTCCGCGGAATGCCGTTGTCTACAAATTTTATACCCACATCCCTTGACTTTGGTAAATCGACATACGAAGACGTCGTCAGCGACTAAATTTTCAACATAATTAGGTCTCTAATGTCTAACAGATACTGTGAGCGACGTCCGCTCTCGGCGGCGTCGGCTGGGCGAGTGAGCGCGCGCGCTACCGGCCGCGGCAATGCTCGCCCCTCACAGTCACCTAAGAATGACCTAGTGCCGAGACACAAGTCGGCGACGGACGAGCTCCGCCCCTATGTGCTCGGACAGTGCGTCGACCACGCTCCGTGACACAAGTCGGCGACGGACGAGCTCCGCCCCTATGTGTACGGACAGCGCGTACTACCACTCGGCGCCCGAATGGTGTGTTTGGGCTTCGCCCGTGTCCTCAGACACTTTGGGTAATCGATGTTACCAAAATAAAAGAAGGAATAACGAGAAATAGACTTTTTATTTACTTTTCCCTAACTGCCCTATCACTGCCCTAAGTGACTTGATTTCAAGTCCCTAACTTCCTATTACTTTGTAGTTTTTCTTCTTCTTGTTGTGACTTCCAGGAGGCTCCGTTTGACACTGATTTGCTCCGGGCCGTACCTGCTATTTATACCTGCTAGTGGGTGAGCAAGACTTGCTGAGTGAGACAATAAAGGTTACGCCCACTTTGACTTGACTAATTTACATTGCAAGATGTTATTGGGATGTTATACATTTAAATGGGTGGAAGACTAAGCTGATTTACAAAGTTCTAATATGGCTTGAGATCTTATAAGTACAGTAGGGTTCGTAAATATTTTCTTATCTGAATAATCGTACATGGAAATCGGGCAAACCGTAATTCGGTCCCTTTCTTAACACTTATTCATCATTTGCGCTGAACCTACTGAGTTTACTTATTTGTAAGTTTAAACATTTAATAGAACTTTTAATAAGCTTTCTAACAATATATAAATCATTCTGATACGATGAGCCGTTGTAAAGTTATAGACGTAAACATATTAAATACAAAGTGAAAATGCGCCGTACTAAATTCTAATTCAGGCTCGGTGGCCGCGGCTCTCGTTACGGTCATGTTGGCGCGATACACCCCTCCCCTCCATGGCGGCCAGTCTGCGCTGCGCTCGCGCATAGGCAACATCTCCTCTCTCTTTCTAATACAATTTGTATTGGGATTTTACTTTAATGTTTACAATATCAAATGAATGCTATGAGAGGGTGTTTTATGTAAATAATTACTATGGGGAATCTAACTACTGGGTTCTTTATTTACTCTAAACAATCTAAGTCTTTATAAATAATCACATATTTCTCTTACGTATAATCTTCGTATGACGCGATGCGTAGCTCTGCCGTCGCGTGTTGATGTCGTCGTCCATAATTCTCCCCCTTTAGTGTGAGGCGAAGCCTCGCACTATTGGTTGCAACGGTGTTATCACTTAAGCACTTTCACTGATTGATTTTTCTTTCACTGATTCTAACACTTATTATTTTGACGCTACGTTAAAGTTCCCATTCTCCGGGTTTAAATTTCTTCGATGATTGTTCGACGACTTCTAATGAGTTTGCTTCAGGTGGCTGCTTGACTGGTATGGTAATCTTCAGTTTTAGTTGATCCCGTTTTCTTTCTTTGGCCTTCCTGCAGGCTGCTTCAACTAGTTCCCTTGATGGTTGAGCTATGTATATTTTCCTCTCTGCTTTATTCCGCGCCTTCGGCGCCTCGTTTTCCTTATCCCGGTGGTCGCTGCGTCTGCGGCGCCACTCTGCCCACGCTATCCTCTTCTCGCTGGGCTTCAATGTTGGGAGATCGGCCGCGGCATTGGCGTCTCCCGGCTGCTCTACGGATGTGTGGAAACAGTCCACTGTTGATGCTGATGTCGCGACGGAGTTGATGCCCTCCATGGGCTTCCGCGAAGTCGGGCTCGCGCACGCTGCCGCTGCGTGTGCCCCGTAGTGCGGTACCGTTGCCTCGAACGGTGTGCGTGTGTGTACACGTAGATTGATCGGACCCCCCAAATCCGATGATAGACGACCGGCGGTCTGTCTATTAATAACCGAACCCTTACCCGGGTTTTTGTACTCCTTGGTACGTAAAGCTTCCCTGAGCTTGCTTAATTTATTGCGCCAGTCCTCCTTCTGGACGGCTATCTTCTTTTCGGCGTCTTCCAATTGACGCGCCATTTCCTCGAACTCCTTCTTCATTTTCTCCGCCGCGACTGGGTCCAGGTCCCTCGTGAGTGCCCGCTCAGATGGCGAGGCTCGGTCGTGAGCCTCGTGGAATGTGAGGGACCTGACGCCTGATGTGATGTTGCTCGTACTATCTTCACTCGAAGTTATGCCGGTGCCCGATGTGCTGCTCCTGCGGTGCCCGCGGCCCGCGTAGCCGAGTCGATTGCCGTGCGCACCCGTCGCGCCGGCCCGAGCTCGACCTCGATTCATCGTCCTGGACGAGGGGAACGGCCCGCTATCGCCCCAAGGCGTGATCGGTGACTCGTAGATTGATCCGGTCGAAGGACCCGATCGACTAAACTCCCACTTGCTCGATGCGGCAGCCGGCGTTGATGAAACTGGATTACTGGAACTGGATACTGGAACTGATGCTTGCTTGCTGATTTTCTTGCTGGTACTAGTTGCTTGTAGAGATGTTACTTCCAGGAGTGACGAGCGGACACTGATTTGCTCCGGGCCGTACCTGCTATTTATACCTGCTAGTGGGTGAGCAAGACTTGCTGAGTGAGACAATAAAGGTTACGCCCACTTTGACTTGACTAATTTACATTGCAAGATGTTATTGGGATGTTATACATTTAAATGGGTGGAAGACTAAGCTGATTTACAAAGTTCTAATATGGCTTGAGATCTTATAAGTACAGTAGGGTTCGTAAATATTTTCTTATCTGAATAATCGTACATGGAAATCGGGCAAACCGTAATTCGGTCCCTTTCTTAACACTTATTCATCATTTGCGCTGAACCTACTGAGTTTACTTATTTGTAAGTTTAAACATTTAATAGAACTTTTAATAAGCTTTCTAACAATATATAAATCATTCTGATACGATGAGCCGTTGTAAAGTTATAAACGTAAACATATTAAATACAAAGTGAAAATGCGCCGTACTAAATTCTAATTCAGGCTCGGTGGCCGCGGCTCTCGTTACGGTCATGTTGGCGCGATACACCCCTCCCCTCCATGGCGGCCAGTCTGCGCTGCGCTCGCGCATAGGCAACATCTCCTCTCTCTTTCTAATACAATTTGTATTGGGATTTTACTTTAATGTTTACAATATCAAATGAATGCTATGAGAGGGTGTTTTATGTAAATAATTACTATGGGGAATCTAACTACTGGGTTCTTTATTTACTCTAAACAATCTAAGTCTTTATAAATAATCACATATTTCTCTTACGTATAATCTTCGTATGACGCGATGCGTAGCTCTGCCGTCGCGTGTTGATGTCGTCGTCCATAGATACTATTGGTTGATGTATCAACCAGTTTTGGTTACTGAGTATAATAGTCTTTAGCCGCCCAGCACTATTTTTCATTCCGTGTTTTTTTAGATTTTATCTATATTTCGCTAAAAGTTTCAGTCATGTGTATGCTTGCCAATTTTCAAGTTTCTAGCTCATAGATTCTAGGAGATCCCATACAAAGTTCAACCCCATTTTTTAACCCCTTTGAAGCCTAAACTTCATAATTTTTATAGCCCATAGCCTGGCCAAAAAACCATTTAACCTTTAAGTCAAAGTTAGTGATACCTAAATAGTCAAACAGACAATAATTGTTGAACCGTAGAAGTGTGTTCTGTTATCGATTCTAAGAGCCCCAATTATTATTTTTGATAATATATTTCGATACTCTACAGCTTTAGATTAAGGTATAGATAGAAGATAAACTTTTTCTGGGTGGTTATAGGCTATACAGGGTGACATTTTAATCAGTGTCCAAATTCAAGTATAACATTCTTCAGCAAAATTATAAAATACGTTTTTTTTGTTTCATATCATGCAGTACAAACATTTTTAGTAATTGCTGTTATCCCAATAAAAAACCTTACTGCGCGGGCACCTCAGGTTTGCGCACGGCACGCCTCCCGTCCCTCGACCCCGCCCCGCTCCGGGCGGTACTAAATGGCCATAATTCTTTTGGGATAGACAATTTATAATTTAAAAAATACCTAACATTTTTTTTTTCAAAAATGGAGTCTATAAGTTTTTACCACATGCCTACAAAAAATTTGGACACTGATTAAAATGTCACCCTGTATACTATTCCGTCCCGCTGGTTTGCCTGGGTTCTCTGAAATACACGGGCAAGGGGCAGCTAGTAGGTTAGTGTTGATTTGAGGGCCTTTATGTGCCGCTTCGACCAGCAAATGATCTATTGTGGCAGCCCTTTTTTTAGATTTCACCGTTAAGGCCCGTTGCCTCTAGGAAAATCCAGATTCTTTGGGCGGTGATATGTTGCACCTCTTCTGGGTGCACAATGTGCCGCCCCAGGCAGGTACTTCTTGTTGCATAGGTATTAGTATAACTAGATAAACGACAGCTCCAATGGTATATACCTTTACTTTGCCAGTATTTCATTTGCCCGAATTTCATATGTCATACTCATGTCATACTATATTAATCATATGCCAGAATGTCTATGTCTATTTACCATAAAATTAATTTTAATAATATCATATGTTACCATCTTTGTAATCTGCCGCTGATAAGCTGAACCGCTATTACATTTTATAACATAACGGCTAACGATAACAACACTGGACCTTGCTTAAACGATGCAACTAGCTAACTAGCTAAGCTCGGCTTGTTATGCACTATCAAGGCTAGCTCCTACACTAGCGATAGAAAATATAAAAAAGGCTTACTTACTACGGATATTTCCACTCCATCTTTATTTACGGTATCGACCTGTGGGCAACCGCTGCAGATCGAGACAAAATCTTTAGAATCCAAAAGCGGGCAGTTCGTATTATTGCCAAAAAGCCCTACGATCACCCCGCGCAGAATCTCTTTCGTGAACTTAAAATACTAACTTTACCAAGTGTGTACGTTCTGAATGCTTGCACATTTGTGAGACGCAATATGGGCTCGTATTGGACTCGCGCGCAGGGCCACGCGCCCGGCAGCACCTGTTGCTCTTCCCGCAACGAATGTTGGGGCCAGGTCTCGGAAATCACTCAGCGTGCTAGGCCCCAAAATCTACAATGTCCTACATCCTGACGTTAAAAACGACGTAACTGATGCAGCATTTAAAAACAAACTCAAACAGCTCCTCATAAAAACGGCTTCCTACAGCGTAGATGAGTTTATGACCAATTTATCATTGACCCACTCATAAAACAACAAGGCACCATCAACAAAACATCTTAGACGATAAGAAATTTTATGATTAATAGTAATTGATACGATATTGACCTGTAAATTATGTCATTTTAACAATAAAGCTCTGAATCTGAATCCATAATTATCATATGCCATAACATCATTTGCCTTCCATATAAATGCCACCTATATTTTGTTGAGCCAACAGTTTAGGGCGGAACCGACTTGGATAGCGGATAGGTCAGAAGCTCCACTACGCTTCACTCCCGTCGTAGTCTTCGAGGTTATTTTTTTAATAAAAGAGCGGAAAATCTCGCATACCCACCAACGTATTATAATGACCCACAACACTGAACAATTTTCGAGCGCCTATATAAATGTAATAAGCAGATACATTCCCAGGATGGATTCCGAAAGAAACAGTATTTACTATGGCGTTTAAATATTCTACCAAATAATATTCTTTCACTTAACAATATGGATTACAATATGTATGGCATTCGTATCATTCTGGTATCTGATGTTCCGGAAAACAAGAGTAAGTATGTCAATTAACTATTCTAGTAAATGAACGTGATTCGGGCAAATGAATATTCTTGCATATAAATTTCGAGACAACCCAGCTCCAATATCACATTCACTGCCAGGGACCCGCGTAGCGGGCGCCTACGCCGTAGGCGCTTTCCGGTTCTTAGGGAGAAAACCACGAATTTGCTATAGGCAGAGATTCTTGGCAGTAAAAGTGTTAAGAGTCGGGTAAAAATACGTTTATTTTGTATTTTAAATTTGTATTCTGCAGTGAACCTACAGAGGAAGAAGATCCGTCTGAAGAAATATGCTGCCCTTGCTGCACTTTAGTTTGTGCAGTAATTGAAAAAAAGCTGCTCACATTCTTATTCTTAATTCTTGATGTATGTTGGATATATTTGAAATGGAACGTTACAATCAACTGGACGACTGTCAGACCAAAAGTTAGTAAGTCACACACAATTACATCTGTATTTTTTCCTAGTCTTAGTAGTAGAACTTAATAGAAAATAATTATTTTAATGCTGGGAATACACATGCCCGTAGCTTGCACTCTAGCATTCAACTGGCACGCCGTGGCATGCAAGTAGCTGGCACAACATTTGATTTACTTGCATGCCCGTTGAGTGAGGGGTCGCGGGGGGTTGCCGAACTGTCACGTGTGAATAGACGCGACAGCTACGGGCATGCCAGTAGATGAGGAAGGGCACAACTTGCATGCCAGACCATGCCAGTGTTACTTGCAAATGTATGTATGTATCCGCACTGTAACTTTACTGGGAATCTGAGAAAAATCTTGGCAGTAGTACATATAATGAATTTAAAAGGAAAACTGTAACGGCTAAGTAGGCATAACTTTTTACCAGTTACCGAGTAATAGTCGACCAACTTAAAATGTACTTAAAAAGGGCATCAAATATAATGACCACCAAAAAATGCTTTGATACCCTAAGATCTTTTACCAAAAAAATATACTGAACACCAAAAATAATAATTCTACCATTACAATAGTAGGTACCAGCTGTTTTAATAAAAAATGCACATTAAATTTTATTCGAACACCAAATTTACTAAATGATCACCAAATCTTTGCGACCAAATTAATACAATACTTCTACCTAAATAACCCACTATGATTGCCATAAAATATATGAGTATTACCAAATAAAGTATAATGATGCCAAAACAAGTGATACCAAAACCCGAATCAGCACACCCTACTTCCACGTGGACTTGTCTGTCCTACCCCTAGAGTGTATATGTCGTCAGCCGATCGTAAAATCCGCCAGATCACGAAATTCCTAGGCATATCGTGAAACGCCGCCATTTCATGATATGCCTAAAAGTTGGCCAGGCTTATCACGATGTGCCTGATAAACAATACGGCAGATCGATTAGAGCAACTCATTTGTCGATATTCCTAGCTCTATACCGGGCACATTGTAAAATAGTTTCTTTCTTGGCCACTGGTGGCGCTGCGTATGCGATGGCGGCCGTGTTTATTGGGAGCCAATAATCAGGGCGGACAAAAATGGCTTGTCATGAGCGAACTTTGTCTTAGGTCGGTTAGGTTAGGGTTCACATGTGCCCCTCAGACCAGAAATAGACACCCCGCGCAGCGGGGTGGCGTCTACTCGCTGGAGATTATCAGTAGAGAGCGAAGCGTAGGTCTGAGTCCTAGAAACGAAAGCGGGGATCCGTCGAATTTAGGAAATTGTTTTACTATTTTTAATTTAGCAATGATTTATTACGATATCATTTTCTTTAATAGGATAGTAAGATGTTATAATTTGGGTTATGTTTTCATATTAATAGGAGATACAATTTTGGTGATCACTTACTATTTTTGGGTTAGCAATGATTTATTAGGATAGCTTTTTTTTTAAATAGGATAGTAAGATGTTATAATTTGGGTTATTATTTCACATTAATAGGAGATAAAAATTTGGTGATCACTTAACTTTTTAGATTAACATTTTTAGATTAGCAATGAGTTATTTGGATAGCATTTTCTTTAATAGGGTAGTAAGTTGTTATAAAAAACTAAGGGTTACTATTTCATATTAAAATGGAGATAAAATTTTGGTGATCATTTAGTATTTTTGGCAGTAAAAAGTATTTTTTTGGCGTTATATTTTACTATATCTGGTGGTCCGTTAAACATATGCCCTTAAAAAGGCCAACTTTCGTACAAATTCGGCCGACGCAACCATTTAGTTGGCGCGCGTGTGTCGATGTAACCAAGATAGACAGGCAACTACGGAGCCCTACACTGTACGTGGCCCAACACGCACTTGGCCGATTTTTTAGTGTTGTATCTTAACCAAATATAAATGCAAATGAGCCACTTGTAAGTCGAAGTTAAAATATTTAATTTCGTTACCCACCGTCGTGCTTGCCGACATTGATCGCATTCTTAAATCCATGTTGAAAAGCCGCAATACCCTAAACATATATGACATAACCCTTCCATTGACAGCCGCCATATTGCTATAATCCTTTAGGTGGCAGTCGCCGGGGAGCCGGCGATGTCAAAAAACCGTCTAGTGGCAAGCGCCGGCGAGCCGGCGATAGCATAGTTTCGTATTTATTCCGCAAAATGAGCTGCTAAATTTACACCTGTCTTGTTCTTTCTTGCAAGACGCGTTCGTGAATAGATAAGGATGGCGTATAATAACGGTCGCGACAACGCTTTCATAGACATTTCATTAGAAATTCCTCAAATAAATTTTTGAACGCGCGTGTGTCAGTTTTTGAAAACCTCGTAGTGTAAAAATATTCTAAGGCGAGAGACAATAAAACTATATAAACGTGTAAATAAATATATATACTTGTAGATAAACTTGTAGTTTCTACAATTAACTGTTTTATTCCATAGTTATAGTTAATATATACAAGAAATTGGAAAAATTTGGATATCCAAAAATTTATCAAAGCTAGCCAAATTCACATACATGGAATGGCTCCGTTATTATGTAACGGTTATAGGCTATTTTATAGGAAGAATATAAAAAGAAGATTTCCAGTGGGAGAACGGCTTGGATCCAAGATTTATCTAAAGAAAAATTAATGCAACTTGTGCAAGAATTAAATATAGAAACGAGTACTGACCTAAACATAGAGGAATTGCGATTGTTACTGCGGGAGTACGTAAAGGTTAGAAACGTGAAAATGGCAGCATTTCGCTATCTAGCTTGGAGAAATTTAGTGGTTACAACTGGCGTACGTACGAAGAGCAATTAAACCGTTACGTATTACTCGTATTACACGACATCCCCGACACGAAAAAAGTGCCATTGTTGTTAACAAAACTGAGCGCCCAAATGTATGAAAATTTAGCAGGGTTATGCTCACCGGTTTCTCCTCTACAATGTTCGTACCAGGGCCTATGTTATAAACTTGAAGAATATTATCATCCCAAAACAAATCTGGCAATTTACCGAGCTAAGTTTATGGATCGGAAGCAGGAAGAACGAGAGACCATAAAAGATTATCTGTTAGCTTTGTGAAAGTTGGCAATTGATTGTGACTTCATGCGCGAGCGCTCGGCGTGCGGACGTGTTAATTCACTTGAGAGACTTATACGAACTTCCAGTACTCGTGTGTGGACAAACCGTTGGTAGTGAATAATAGTTCGAAAATGGTGAACTGTAAAAAGTGTAAACTATATGTGTCCATAAAAAAGGATGATCTCTTGCGGTGCAAAGGACGATGTGAAGGAGTATACCATAGGAAATGTGTACAAAATATGATTCAGTTCATAAATAGTGAAGTATGTGATACATGCGCCCGGGGTGAATGTAGTCCCAAGCCCGAGCCTCCAAAGGTTGAAATAGATGTGAAGAAGGCGACGGTGGAAACGGTCCTCAGCGAAGTGAACAACAAACTTGAAATAATATATACGCTAAAAACTCAACTAGAGGAGCTGCGGGAGACAGTTGATTTCTACTCGGAGCAGTATCAAAAAATGACGGAGTTTAAAGAAAGTGCACAGAAAAAGATTGCAGCGTTAGAAAATAAAAATAACTACCTACAAAAAGTAAACGAAACTTTGGAAGAGAGAATCTCACAGTTAGAAGCAAATGAGGTAGAGAATGAGATTGAAATAGTAGGTCTTTATCAAGCTGAGAAGGAGGATACTAAACAAACCGTCATGAAAATAGCAGAAAAACTAAAATAGAAAGTGCCAGGAGGGTAGGCAGAGAAAAAACGGAGGACGGCCGTCCACGAGCACGATCCATTGTGATAAGGCTTGCATCCAAGAACGCTAAAAATGAGTGGATTAAGTAGAAAAAAACTAAGCGAACTAACAAAGACTTAATTTCCATTAATAACGAGCAAAATGTTTACATTAACGAAAATCTTACTCAACAAATGCGTAAACTACGGTGGAATGCTAAAAGTACGCTAAGAACAATATATAAATATATATGGGTTCAGGATCACCGGCTACTGGCTAGAAGGAACGATACTTCGGGAATACAGCGCATTAAAAGTGATGCGGATATAGGCAAATTATTATCCGCTGTGCAGAGTGCGCAGTGATAGATAAGAAGGTCACACAATAGCGGGCGACAACACACGACACGGTTTTTGATAATGCTTAAAATTCAACGGTATATTAGATAACATTAGCGAAAGTACATCGAAATATAAAAAGTTTGAGGATATATGTAGTTGGAGCAAATATATAAATAGTACAGAAACGGACTTACAAATAATACACTTAAACATAAGGAGTTTGAGAAAAAACTTTGAGCAATTTCAATGCATACTTAGAAACTGCGAGAACTTAATAGACATTATTATACTAAGCGAGGTAAATATCAAGAAAGAAGAACTTTATTTGTACAATATGGAAGGATATACAATGCAGTCACGTACACGGGATAATAAAAGAGGAGGAGGGTTATTGATTTACACAAAGAAAGAATTAAAAATAGAAGGAGTAAATAAGCATGGAGTTGCATCGGAAATTCTACAAATACTAATAAAAAACTCGAAAAGCTCACTCCATATTTTCGCCATATACAGGCCACCGAGCAATAGCAAACCCGATTTTATATCAGAGTTAAATGATATGCTGAAGAATATTCCGCCTGCTGAGGGCATAGTAATTATAGGAGACATCAATATAAACTTGCTAGTAAACAATAACGTAAATGAAAGTTACAAAAACACCCTGTGTGACCGCGCTCTAGAGTGCGTTATAAATGAATGCACGCGGGAGGAGATCCTGGACGGGCAACTTGTGACGTCGTGCCTCGACCATGTGTGGGTGCGCGCTGGCACGGGGATGCGCGCGGCTGCCGCACACATGCTCACGTGTAAGATATCGGACCACCATCTCATCGGAGTCAACCTAACGACGGCAGGCGAGGACTCACGCGCTGAGTATCGACAAAAGCGGGAAGTACAAATAATTAATAATAGTTTTGTGAAAACGGAGTTAGAAAAAATAGACTGGTCGGAAATTTATAACATTGACTGCCCTAGAGTTATGTATGAAAAACTATATTCTACTTTCAGTGATATATACATAAAGTCAAAAACAACAAAATCGATTTACAACAATAGAGTTACACAACCATGGATAAATAACAGTCTTACCAGTATGTTATCGCGCAGGGATGAGCTCTTTAGAAAATGGAAAGCGAGTCCAAAGAACGCAATTTAAAGGCTGGATTATACTAGATTTAGGAACGTAACAAACAAGTGTATTTACTGGGCGAAGCAAAACTACAAACAAAACGAAATCAAGAATTGTGAAAGTGATTTGAGGAAGTTATGGGCAACGGTCAATAGTTGGCTTGGAAATGTCAAACCAAATTTAGATGAGGTGGTGCTAAAATATCTGGGTACAAACACGTCAATACAGACCGTCTGTTCAAACTTCGCCAGAACATTTACTATGGAAATACAAAACATAAAACATAAATGTAACGAAAAATTCCTCATTAGAGAGAACTATGTAAAAGAGTGCGAGGTATCTTTTCGTTATCAAAAAGTGTCACATACAGATATTGAAAAAATCATAGATAAATTAAGCAATAGAAAATCTGCAGGCGTGGACGAAATTAGAAGTAGGGATATAAAGCTTATCAAAACAAGTATAAGTCCGATATTGGCTAAATTTGTAAATACCTGCGCGACAACCGGTGTTTACCCAGATATGTTAAAAAAAGCAATAATTAGACCTATATATAAGCAAGGAAACCACTTAGACTTCACCAATTATAGACCAGTAGCTATACTTTCAGTAGTAAATAAGATCGTAGAAAAGGTTATTACATCCCAAATTAGCACTTTTTTAGAAAACAATAACATAATATCAAATAGTCAACATGGATTTAGGCGAATGCGCAGCACCTCAACCGCTCTGGCTCAATTCACAGACGAGGTAAATGAGCATTTAAATAATAAAAAATACGTTGTGACATTATACATTGATTTTAAAAAAGCATTTGACACACTGGACCACGAACAGCTCATTCTCGCCATACAGGAATGTGGTGTCCGTGGCCCAGTGGTCGAGTGGATTAGAAACTACTTAAGTAACAGGACAATAACAACAGTCATCGATGGACAGAGCGGAGAGGAGGCTAATGTGATATACGGGGTGCCGACCGGCTCTGTGTTTGGGCCATTAGGGTACATAATGCACGTAAACAGCATGGTTAATGTGGTCCACAAGTGCTCAACTTATATGTATGCTGACGATACATGTTTGCTATACGCGGATAAGGACATCAAAACTGTGGAAAAAAATATACAGGCAGATTTTACAAATATAATAAAGTGGTCGCACGATAACGGCATAATTCTTAACATAAACAAAACTAAATGTATGTCAATTATGTCGCCTTACGCGTCAAAACCATATGAAAATATCAATATTGTAGGACATTCATACGACTGTTTACATAATAATAAGAATCAAGAAGACTGTAATTGTGGTAGTATTCAACTTGTAGATAAATATAAATATTTAGGCGTAACTATAGACACTAAATTCAGTTGGGGCCCCCACATAGATGTAGTATGTAATAAACTCCGTGCAATTATGTCAAAATTAGTAAGTTTAAAAAATATATTAAGTAGAAAACTAATGAAAATGCTGTACCACTCGCTAGCCGAGTCAGTAATTAGCTATGGGCTAATTGCGTATGGACGTACCTTTAAAACTTATCTTGAGAAAATTAGTAATATACAGATTAGAATAATAAAACATGTATTAGTAGACAAAAAAACTAAAGAGAATTGTAATAAAAATTATAAGTTATTATATAAAATGCTAAAAATCCTTCCGGTACATGAAAAAGTCAGGTATTTAATGTGTATCGATGACTATGGCTGGAACAGGTTTAAAACGAGTAGACTGCAGTTACGTAACCTCAGAGCAAGCACACAAAAAAGATACATAGAATGTAACGCTAACAACTATTACGGTAAAAGAACCCGTAAGTATATTGTTCCTAAGGTACATAATAAGATAAGTGCAACCTTAGAGAAGTGTAGTAGTAAGCTAATATTTAAGAAAAGATTAAAAGCAGAACTATTAGATTTATTTGATAAAAGTGTTAGGTAGTGCATGGCATGACGTGTTGCATAACCGAGGTATACCTACTTAACGAGTTATTTGTAGAAACGCTTATTCATTGTTTAGTTTACTAGGGTTAAGGTAGTTCATATAAATAAACAACAACTATAGTAACGAGCGTATTATCCGCCAACAAACTGTTCTCAGTTTGGCGGAACTTTATTTGTTAAACTAGCGTATAAGATTTTGTGAAATAAATAAAAAAAAAAAAAAAAAAACTTCAAAAAATTGAACGAATGCTAAAAGGAGTGGTTGTTAAATGGGGTCTACAACGGGGCAATAAGATATGAAATACTAAAAATTGCAGATGCCTCCGGGGTATCTAAGCTGGAAGCGGTGGCAGAAACCGCTGAGATGGCATTTATATTGTCAGCTAGACCTGTCGATGTTTTTAAGGTAGCCACAGATCGAGGGAAGAATGGCCCTCAGTTTCCAAGGAAGGATGAACAATCGCAAGTTAATTGTTTCTGTTGCGGGAGAACAGGGGATCGATTTTTGAATCTCACCAAGTGACTAATTCTCACCGATGTGACTGATTTCCGAAAGTTCGTATTTTTGAAACTCATCGGTGACTTACATTTGTCATACCTATGATATCGATTTACGAGTGCCCCTACCCACTCGTAATTGAAATCACCATGTGATTGTTTTTGACAGTTGACGTATGTGACATATGCCAAGAATTTTTCAAAACTTAAATTTTCGGTTACATGACACTGACACATGCGCTACGTTTTACGTTTGAATCTGTTTTAAGTTGTAGTATGAGAAAATAAAAACCGGTATCAAGGACAACATCTGCGTAAAAAGGAACGTAACGGGAAGATTGTCTCTGACTGACATTCTAAAACTTCTGCATGTTGGTAAACAGCGTGTGACTTTCAAAAATACGGCTTTAGGAAAATGGTGACATAAAAGTCATCGGTGATAATTTTAGTCACCGGTGACTTTGATATCACCAGTGAGATTCAATAATCGCACTCCTGGACATATGCGTGACCAGTGCACTTTGCGATACAAATACTGTTCTGAATGTGGCAAGAAAGGACATAGTTTCAGGGTTTGTTCCATGAAGAAGGCTAATGTGAAAACAGTGGCCTGCTCCCCGGATATGAAAACCTTGAAGAGGATAAAACTTGTGTAAATTGTGAGCAAGATGTAATTGCCATTGATGTCCTTAATCAGGTCCGTCAGTTTCTCAGTCCTTCCCTCGGATCCTACTCATCAAACCACTACCACTGATATTTGGCTGGATGTGATCATTACCTCGTCTTCCAGTAATATTATAAAGCACGGTCAATTTTTGGCTCTCGGTTTCTCTCACCACGACTTGCTTTATGTTACGTACAAAATTAAACCGCCAAAATGCAAGCCCGCCTTAGTATGTATGCGCAGTTTTGCCAAAATTGATTCCGACGCGCTTTCACGCGATGCTGCAGATATTGACTGGTCCCCCGTGCTTCCTGCTTCCACAACTGTAGCCAAGGTATCGCTGTTTAACGCGGCCATCTTGGGAGTCTTCGATAGGCATGCTCCCTTACGTACTATTACTACTATTAGAGTCAGGCGCCCTCCTGCGCCGTGGATGACAGGAGGTGTCCGCATGGCTATGCGAAGAAAGGATCGTGCTTTCAGGACTTTCAAGCGTGACCGTACCGACCAGAACTGGCGAATCTTCAAGACGGCTCGTAACCGCTACAATCAGTTGGTACGCACAGCGAAGCGAAGTTTCATTCATGACAACGTATCCTCATCTTCTATGGCCGATGTCTGGAAATTTCTCAAGTCATTTGGCCTAGGGAAACCCGCTAGTGTGGTACCGAAGGCATTCCCTTCTCTCTTAATGAGTTAAACAGACATTTTTCTGCCCTTTCCGTCGACAATAGTGTCAAAACTACCACTCTTTCTGAAAATTCGGCCCTAATTACCTTCGTCTCCGAGTCATTTTCGTTCTCACCTACTTCTGAAACAGAAGTTAAAGCCATCATCAAAGCTATAAAATCGAAAGCCGTTGGTGTTGATGATGTCAGTCGGCTTATGATTCTGTCGGTCCTTGACTGTGTACTTCCCATAGTGACTGACATCATAAACTCCTCGCTTTTAAATGGAGAATTCCCTCCCCTCTGTCGTAAAGCATTTGTTATTCCTCTGCCTAAAGTTCAAAACGTTACCTTGCCTAATCAGTTCAGACCTATCTCCATTCTTCCATTTCTGTCGAAAATCGCTGAGGCGGTGGCTCACAAGAAACTTTCTCAGTTCGTTTTCACACATAGGCTATTGAGCCCCCTCCAGTCTGGTTTTCGACCTAGTCATAGCACCAGCTCTGCTTTGGTAAAGGTGACAGAGGATATCAGGCGCGGCATGGAGAACCAATTGGTAACTGTACTTGTCCTCATCGATTTCTCTGACGCATTTAATACTGTTAACCATGACATTCTCCTTGCCCTTCTTGAACGTTTAAATGTGTCCTCCGCTGCCATTGAGTGGTTTTCGGATTATCTCCGTGGTCGCCAGCAAGCAGTCAGAGTAGATCGGAAGTTTTGTGACTGGTGCAAACTAGCTATCCGCTATGTGTTTATATCTGTAGTTGCACCGCCCACAATTAGTCTGCTTTGCCCAAAGGTTGACTGGTAGAGAATGCTTACGGCATTAAGTCCTCCTTTTGAACGATAAGTTGTTCTTTTGTGCAATAAAGATTAAATAAATAATTTGACATTAGTGGTGGTACAAGATGGTTTACCAAGAATGATTGGAAAGGACTGGTTAATGCAATTAAAATTATGGCCATTAAACTTTAATCAAAATGTGAATGCGTGTACCACTGTCCATCAAAAACAAGAATATGTACAACAAATAAAAAAGGATTTCTCTATTGTGTTTGAGCCTGGCTGGGGTAACTTTAAGAAGTCAAATATTACTCTAATACTGAAACCAAATGCAAAACCAAAATTCTTACCAGCAAGAAAATGTACCCCTTACATTTAAATCTAGGGTTGAATCTGAAATAAATAAGCTTATAGAAAATGGTCGTTTTCATACTTCATAGTTCAGTGAATGGGGAACACCGGTGGTCCTTGTGTTGAAAAGTGATGGCTCAGTACGACTCTGTGGGGAATACAAAGTAACTTTGAACATTAACCTAGAAATTGACAATTTTCCATAAATACCATTAATGCCAAATTGACAAATTTTAAAGGAAATTAATATTTATGTGAGTTGGATTTAAAAGAAGCATACCTACAGGCACCTTGTCGCGTTCAGTCCCCAGGATGTGGTGATTGGTGTAAAATAAACTCTGAACGTCAGCAAAAAGAAGAATAAAATATTTATTTAAAATGAAAACTAGGACGTGGGCGTGGGTGCTATAGCCCGTCTGGTTTTAAGCCGTAGTTCGGTACTTCCCTCGGGCGACGGCGGCTGCTAGGTCCCAGGGTTCTGGAGCAGCGGACAGTGGAGCTGGTGAAGTGGCTCGGGAGCGCCGGGGCAGCTGCGTGGTGGTCTTCCCCACAAACGGGCCGCAGGGACGGCACGCTAAAACGCGGCCGAGTTTTAAACTATAAGTCGCACCCCTATTGGGGTGCGAGATGACACTTGTAACTAATGAAGGACTTATTACATTTATTTTATAAATAAAATCAGATCGGTTTACATCTATGTATGACACTTATTAAAAATACAAAATTTATTTATTTAACACGGCATAACAGTAAAAATTATCAAACAATATTACAACACTAAAATCACAAATTACCTAAATCTAACTTTAATCGCCCCCAGCCATTCCTGGCGCAAAAGTCCCCATAATACTGGTGGCATTTCCACGCTGAATAGCCATGGAAAGCCTTTGCACCAGAAACGACTCAGAGCGGGGGTCCTCCCCTTTTTGTCTGAGGCGACGGCCTATGTCGCGAACAAACCGTTTCGCGTCCGCCCCCCAACACCCCGCTGTTTCCACCGCCAAAGGGACAAAAATATAACCCGGTCCCAAAGGAGCATATTTTTGCCGCTTCACCGCCGCTTGGGTCTCGGCAGCAGCTCCGGCTGCGCGCGTAGTGCGACTGATATGGGTGGCGGCGAATGTGCTGACACATGTAGCATCCCACACTTAACACCGCCCCCTTTCCCACGGCACTAAAGTGAGGCCGTCCGGCCGCTTCCCATCAGTGCGGCTAAGCCCCAGCGGCTCCAGCACCGACGGAACACCTGCCGATCTGAGAGCTCTCTGGACGATATCGTTGAGGGCATGGTGACGCGGATGCCTACCGGTACATCGGCGGCAACTCAATGCGTGATGGCCGTCAGCACCCACCATCGCACCGCAGATGCAGACATGTTGATGACACACATCACAGCCTAGGAGGAGAGCAACGGATACACGCAACGAGTCACCATCGAGTAATGTGCCCAATTGAGGCGAAGGTAACGCATTCAACCACGCCCCCGATTGTGACCGCGATACCGCCAGAAGTCTCGCAAGGTCTGCCCCAGCAGCATCACCAAAAAGAGAACACGACTCCGGACCACAGGGAAAAAACTCACACTTGGCCGTATTCACCTCCAGCCCCAAAGCCTTTAAGCGTGGCAACAATACGAGTAGGTCTTGCTCCACCTCTTCTGGTTTACCTCCAATAGTCCCATCATCGAGGATCGAGAGATGTTAAGAGGGGACTTGAGCTCGACGATGACCTTATGAATAGCAAGGCTGAAAGTGAGAGGGCCAAGAGGGTCTCCCTGCTGAGCACCAACTTGGGACAGAATACGGTCCGGACCGTGAAAGAGATTAGATGGCGAGTGATAGACTTGGTGAAGAAAAGGATAGAGTGCTGGAATGCTCTCCACGACCTCGCTCAACAGGACGTCTCTCTCCAAGGAGTTGAAAGCATTTTTTAAATCCAGTTTTACAATGACGTTACCCGCATTCGCTGGATCCAAAGCAAAAGTGCGCACGGCATGTATCGCCGCTTCACACCCTAAACGCGTCCCAAAACCAAGTTGATGTGGTTGAAGATAGGAAGCCATATCTCCTCTCACCGCATGGCACCCAAGCTTGGCCACCAGCCGCCGAAAATTGCTCCCCACGGCTATCGGTCTCACGTCCCCCTCCTTCTTCCGTAAAGCGCAAAAACTCGCCCCATATAAATAAGGGATTCAACTTCCTGGAAAACACCTAAGGATTCAACTTCCCACTAAGCAGGAAATTGCACATCCTCGTCAGAGCCTCCATCAAGCGCACTTCGCCATCCCCCGCCGTGCCAGATGTCAACTCTTTCAAATGAGCCGGGCGTATGCCATCCAACCCCGCGGCCGACCCGTTGTGGAAAGAGTTGACTGCCAGCGCTACATCCTCTACTCCAACTGATAAGACCGGCTCGGCCGGATCCGGGTCCGATGGAAAAGAGAGAGTACGAGACGGATTCGGATGCTTTGCCTGTAATGCCGCCAAAGTATCCGGCCCCGATGGAGCGATCGTGTCCTCGCTCATAAGCAATCGAACTGCCCCCCTCAAATCGCCCTCATACACCTTGGCCTCGATCGTCCTAGTAAGCGACGCCGACCGAAAAACTCACAATCATCGGAAGATAAATATGAAAAAGCATCCACGTTGGCCTTGACCTTCGTCGTAAGAGAACCTTTACCCGACGTTTCAGGAGTTTTCAGGGCCCTATAAGAAAAAGACAGGAGACAGTACCACTCATTAACCCCATTATCTATAATACACCTATCAATAATACCGTACAACTTATTGGCCGCCGCACTCCTCGCACCTTTTGGAATGTGACGGAGAACTCTTACCGACTCCTTAAATGTAGCGAGTTCATGCAGGGTACAACTGTCTGAGTGTGTTGGGTTTGTTGCCAATTGTATTTGCACGGTACCATCAGACGCTGCGGCGGGGCGAGCGGACTGCGGGAGGGGCGAACGAGGAACATCTTTATGCATACGCGTAATATGGACTTTAAGGCCACGCGACGTAAACACTCGCGACGAGTCTAGGCAATAGGGGCACGTCGATTCAGACGGGGAACTCATTGTCCATGGGACGACTAATAACAATTAAAATATAATAAGAGTTACCATAAAATATAACTACAATGTAACGACACAATGAGCTTCATCTAAAAATCAGGTATAATTACTTAAATTACGACAATGTCAATTGATAAATATTAAAACCGCCAAAAAAGGAGAAATTACTAATACAGGTATAAACACTAAAATTAAATATATCGTCACGAATAAACGAAACATAAGCCAATGGAATAATCTAATTTCCAAATACAATTTCCATTTAAAATTGCACAAAAATAAATGCACACTATATTAAAGTAAATACCTAATTACATCAACAGAAATAAAACAAAGTCAAATGATAAATAATTACAAAAAACTGCTAATAAATCATTGCACATCTACCTTATGCCTATAACTTAAGCAAACAATATATATTTTGAAATGCTCACAAGAAAAAAAAACTATAAGTACTACTATTTTTTTTGAATAATGAGTAGCGCCGCTAAAACATTAATAAAAAAATACATTAATATTATATTTTTAATGTCACGTATTTTAACCATATTGCATGTAAGTAATTTTAAAAAAGCACAAAAACATACTAAGTACTTAAATAAACAATCGCGCTGGCACTATACACACTAAGATTATAATAAAAAGGTATAATAAATAGGAGGAAATTAAAATTTGTATTCATAAAAAAAAGTAATAATAATAGTTTTAGTTAAAAATACCTTTAACTAAAACTATCATTTGAATGATTGGAATATAAAACAATAATGTCTTCTGTGAGATGCTGGCGCCGCCTTCTTGGAAACCGTGTTACTATAGAACGGACACGACTCCACTATGAATCCCACTAGCTCGACACAGAAGTGTGCTCGATAGTTCCCGCAAAAAGTTCTAGATGGCAACAAGCCGGAAACTGCGCAGAATCACAGTGTAATTGCTTGACCTGCCAATTCAACTCATACGTCCTAGATGGCGCACTATGCAAGAATGATTCTCGGTGAAAAATATACAAAACGAAATCAATCTTGATTGATCATTAGACCACCAACACGGATATAACACTGCATATCTTCCCTTAGAACGGTCTTCGCACCAAAGTCTTCAATATACATGGCACGACTCTCGAGCCGCCACACCGAAAACGTTGACATTCTGACGGCAAACGTCAACAAACCGCTTCGCCGTATTATCACATTTTTCGGACCGGAGTTGAAGGATCTTGTCACAAACACTTGTGTACGATACAGGAACCACAATTTACAGGTTGAGATTGCACTAGATCTGTTTCATCTACTTTTTACACAAAAAATCGCAATGATATACGGACCCCGTATTTATTGTTTGGGCAGAACGAAAGGAGGAAATGTGGTCATACTAGCGCAAACCAAATATAAAACTAAGAGACAGATTTTGAAGGCGCTCAAGGTTAAGCTGGTCCTCAGTAAGGTCCAGATAACACACATCAGCATAATCTAGTATAAACTGTCTTGGTGGGTGAAATACACAGAAACACTTCTTTAAACTTTGATAAATGATTTAATTCAATACTTAATTAAATATACTTAATTTAATTACAGAAGCACTCCCTCAATTCTTTGAACAAGTCGTCACAAAATCCAGCGGCAATCTGCCTTAAAAGTAGGTAGTCAAGGCTTTTAACAGATGGCAGCACTTACTATCAAACCTTATAGTACTAATTTTACATTTCAATTGAAAATAAATGCAGAGGTATAAATAAAAATCAATACATATTATGAATCTAATAAAAATCATACAGGAGTTTAAGTTATTTCGATATTTATAATTTAACATCGTTCCTCGTGGAACAAATTAGTCAAACCAGCCTCCTTTTATACATATTATCTGATGGCAACGGAAATGTGGTAGTTAACAACTCGGCCATCCTTTTTGAACGGGTCCACCCGTCGAAATAATCTAATTACTGCACAGAGAATATGTACAAAAGGTAGTCCAGTCCAGCCATAGACAGGTAAACAGGCAGACGGCCTAACTGATGGAGAGTGGCCAGCACTGCATATAGACCTTTGCAACGCCAAAAGGTAATGTCCCTTTATTAATGTGCTCTTGTTAATTGTTTTATGTACAATAAAGTAACTTTTCTTGCATTGCATTATTATTTTAAACCTTAAGCTAACAAAATTAAGCAACGAAAAATTGTTAATTAGGATTGTAGTGCAAGCAATCCTTACTTGGCACTTAATTAATTGTTGTGGAGATCATTCACACCTGTAAAATTAACTAATGACTCAGCGGCATATTATATTCAGCCATTTGGTGCTTGACTCGACCATCATTAACTGAGTATTATTGATTGCTCAGTGATTAGCCCTTGACTTGACTAATCACTTAGTATCTCAGCATAAAGCTCAGCGGCATCCGTGCCAGCCATGACATTACCCAGGGTTAGTTCATGAATATTAACCAACCACTGACTGAGCTGTATTATTATAACTTAGCTAAGAATTCAATTATCACAGTTGTAAATTGTATAACAAGAATCAGATCGAATTCATTGTTACGCGTCATCCTCAGATTCATGGCCTTCATTACCACTACTAGAAATATCATCATTAGCATGGCTAAAACTGAGCCAAGGGAATATCTTGTCTGCCGAGTAGGTGCCCTCGTACCCATTCCTTTTACCCGTTAGAGGCGTGTCTTCAATAATATACCTGTCGTTCGGGAGAACCTTCTTTATGCGATATGGCCCCCTAATTTTTGGTTCTAACTTTCTAGATTGCCCGTCCATGCTCGGAATTGCTCTCACTACTCTAACTAGATCTCCTTCCTTAAACTTCTTTAGATCTGTTGTGTGTACATCGTACTTAGCTTTATCTTTTATCTGTTGCTCGTCTATTAGTCGTTTTGCTTCCTGCCTAACTTCACCTAAGTCTCCGTCAGTCATGCCGTTACCCAAATCATCTATTACATCATTAAGTATCCTTTCACACGGATTTGTTACTCTACGACCGAATAATAATTCAGTAGGAGTTTTCTTTGTCGTGGCATGCACAGAAGTATTAATGCCTAGCTGGACATCTGGTAGGTATTCATCCCACGAGCCTTTGGGCTTATCGTGCGTCATTGTGCCCAATGCAGCTAAAACTGTTCGATTATAACGTTCGACTTGCCCATTGGCACGTGGGGTGGCTACAGCATTGTAGACGTGTTTGACGCCTATACTCTTTACGAATTCCTTAAATTTTTGTCCCGTAAAACTCGTACCTTGGTCAGTAATGAGCCTAGTAGGCGTGCCAAAATAGCTTACGTGATCTTTGAATACTCTAACGCTAGTAGTACATTTAGTGTCTCGCACCGCTGTTAAATTTACGAATTTTGTAAATGCGTCGACAATAACCAAGATATAAGTGTTCCCTCGCTTGGTTTTGTTAAACGGTCCTAAATGATCGGCGTGTATGGTATGGAATGGAATATCTATCTTTTCTATCGGATGCAATGGTACGGCTTGCGTTCCACCGGGCAACTTATGGTGAGCACACTCTAAACATGAGCTTACGTATTTCTTTATAAATAGGCGCTTTTTGGGAAACCAGTACTTTTCCCGGATTCGCTCTAACGTTTTGTCAAACCCGAAATGGCCTACACTATCATGGTTATTTTTTAGGATTTGCCAGCGTGCTGCCTTTGGCACCACCCAGCGCATAACGTCAGGGCTGACTATACGGTAAACTTTTCCATTTTTCAGTTTATAATTTTTTAATACGTCAGCTACTTTCTCGGAATCGGGATCCGTAAGAATATTTTTAATGTTCTTAATTTCATCATCGCTACTCTGAACCGTCGTGATCCAGTCCTCAGAATCGATCGATAGGATATTTATTACTCGGTCTTGGTCACTGGTATCGGGGATGGCATGTCTACTCAGCGCGTCGACGTGAGCCATTCGCCCTCCCGGTCTATACTCTATGTCACAATCATATTCTTGGAATTGTATCCACCATCGAGCGATTCTGGGTACTAGGTCGCGTTTCGTTAACGTAGTGCGAAGTGCACTGCAGTCCGTCAATATTTTAAAATGTTTACCGAGCAGATAAACTCGGAATTTATTCAATGAGGAGATAACAGCTAATGTCTCTAGTTCAAAAGAATGAAACTTCTGTTCGTCCACTGTAGTTTGACGGCTGTAAAAACCGACGGGTTGGAAGGCTCCAGTTTCATTCTTTTGGACCAGAATACCGGCAACACCCATTTTGCTGGCATCGGTGTGTAGCTGAGTTTCAGCCTCATGGCTATACAGTGCAAGGACTGGCCTCTTAACAAGATTATCCTTCAAAGTCTTGAATGAACTTTGCTCCTCTTCAGTCCACCGCCACTGGGAATCTTTCTTTAGAAGCGAAGTCAAAGGCTTCGCGAGAATTGCGAACCCTTTCACGAATCTTCTAAAAAAACTAGCTAGACCTATAAACCTACGTACGTCGTGTGGATTCTTTGGCACCGGAAAATTCGAGACTGCTACTGTCTTTTGCAAACCGGGCCTTATACCTTCGGAGCAGATTTCGAAGCCTAAATAATCTATTCTGTCATAACAGAAATTGCATTTATTGAGTTTTAGAGTTAATCCCCCGCGATGTAACAATTGAAGGACTTCCTCCAGCCTAACAAGACTTTCTTCGAACGACCGTGCTGGGATTAATACATCATCCATATAAACTAATGCGTACTTAATCCTAGCTTCGTTGAGGATTTTGTTTATTGTCCTTTGGAATGTAGAAGGGGCGTTTACTAGCCCGAACGGCATACGATTGTATTCGTACTGGCCGTCGGGCGTTACAAATGCAGTTTTACTTCGGGACTCCTCGGCTATAGGGATCTGATAATAGCCTGAGGCGAGATCTAATGAAATAAATATACTAGTACCAGCAAGGAGGTCTAGCTGGTCTTCTATTCGTGGTAATGGAAAATGCTCTTTAACGGTCTTATTATTCAGAGCTCGGTAGTCGACACAAAGCCGTTTTTCCCCAGTTTTCTTCTGTACTAGTACTATCGGGCTTGCATATGGGGAGCTGGAATCCCTAATAATACCGTTATCAAGCATTTCCTGTACCATTTGGCGAACCTGCTGCCTATCCGGAGCTGAGAGACGATAAGGCCTATAAACAACTGGCTCGTTGTCCTTCAAATGAATCACCATCTCTGTGGTAGACGTAAACCCAAGGTCATGTAGTCCTGATGAAAAACAACTTTTATACTGATCAAGTAAAGTTACTAATTTTTGTTTTTGATCAATCGTTAGGTCTCCACAGTTTAATTGCGATTCATTTGAAATTTCTACGTCCAGCACCTCCACGCTTTTCATTGAATCATTTACAGCCTGCGCCCTAGTTAGTAGACTATTATTTAACAATGTTATGTCCGTAGTGGCTAGATTTTGAATGATCAATCTACCATTTCCATTCATGAATTCATATTCCCCTGGTAATAAAAAATATTGTTGACCGGGGCGGCCTCTTACCGTGCCGCGTACATAGAGACGACCAGAATAGTTAATGTCTGCTGCTACTTCTACAAGGGTGATCCCTTCAGACTTAACGGTTGTTTCGTTCAATACTTTAAGACTAAACTTTTCCGGTTCCTCTACTATATGGCGTTTCACAATTAGATCGCTACTTGTCTTTATTATTCTAATTGAGGGTCGTTCCGTGTAAGTATGCCCTAAGAGTACGGGATAATTAATCATATGATCGTCAACAATAAGAACTTCTACGTCATTTTCAATTATTCCCTGTACATCTACGGTTACATGCCCACGACCTAGCGGGATATACGAAATATTGCCTAACCCGCGTAAAAGAGGTGAATCAACCACTTGCCATTTTAACTTTAAGAGTTGTGCGTCTGACAAGCGAATCAAAGTGCAGTCACTGCCGAGATCTATGTGTGACATAATAGTTTGCCCGTTAATTTTTATAGGAATTTTATATTTGTTTGTGTTGGTTGGATTCGTCATAACTTCCATAACCGTTTTAGTATTTTCAGTTGCTGCACTTTGACTAGCTTTTGGACAGTTCTCCGCTAAATGACCGCGCCAGTTGCATTTCGTACATTTTACCGTAGGCTTTTTGCATCGGTAAAAGGCGTGACCGGCTTCGTTACAATTAAAACAAACTACTTTACTCGGTTTATCATCCCTTTTTTGTGCGTCCGATATATTTTTGTTATTTTTCCTATCCTTGTCTTTGGTTTTCCATTCACTATCCTTATTTTGACCTACTTTAACGGTTTTCAGATATTTTAAAACCTGTTCCGGTTCTGTAAATTGCGCAGCTTGTGCTCCTATCCGAATACCGCGATCTTCGATTCCCGAGGCCATACAGTCAACAGCATTTCTACCGTAAATCTCACACCGATTTAGCAAATTAAGTTTTTCATAATAATAGATTTCGAGTGGTTCTCCAAATCTTACTGTTTTAGCTAACATTTCCATCAGGAGATCCGCATAATTTTCGCGAGAGGGAAAAGAATTATTTAACTTAGTTTTCCATTCTGACCATGAATGAAGAACAGACGTTTGCCCCTGGTACCATATTTTGGCTACTCCACAAAGCTTTGACATAGCGTAGTGCACTATTTGTTTATCGCTCCATCCATAGATTTGTGCGCATTCCTCTACTTTACGTATCCAGGTGTCTACTGTCTGTTCTTTGCTCATGGGGTCAAAATCAGGAATAACGTTCATAACGGGAAACCTATCCTTGTCATCTTTCTTGTCCTTAATGAGGTCTAATAACTTCTCTATAAGGCTATGACTTAAAGAAGATTCTCGCTGTCTACGTTTTATAGGTATTTCGCCTGTATCTGAGGATGAACTATTGGAACTCAGCCGACTGTCTGATCTATTATCCCTATAACGACGCTTGTGGCATCGTTGGGTACCTGACTTATGCCGGGGAGTCCGGCTCCGGCTTCGTGAGTCGCGTCCTCTCAGCTGTGCAGGACTGCGTCGTCTGGGACTGCGACTGTGACCGCGACGCACTGATGATCTTCCCCGATGCTCTGGGGTACGATGCGTCGATGCATGACGAGCGGGCGTTGCGCGCGGCGCTGACGGAGTCCTTGAACGTCGCCTTGACTCGCGATTATGATCAGTCGATCTTTTCCGGCCCCTCGCATGTCGAAGAGGAGACCGCTCACGGGGTGGAGGCGACGACGGAGTCATTGGTCGCCGTCTCTCACCCTCCACCCTTAAATTGGGCATCTGAAACTTGAGACCAGCATGGTTAACAAGAATGTCTCACTATTTCTTAAATAAATGCAATGGTTGATAAACCATGTTGCGATAGCAAACGGTGAAATCACTAGATATTTTTATTGGAATTGTTATAACCTTCCAGGAATGGCATTCGCAGAGTTAAGTGACGTACAAGTCATTACTTCGAGAGCGTAGCCCTGGCTAAGCAAGCTCGACAGTCAACTCAACATGTAGGTACCTCAAATTCATCGAGCAAGGACATACGTACACTGTTCACTGTTCACGTCATAAGATTAAATATGGCTGCATGAACTTACTATACTAACCACTAATTTAATATCATTAAGTGGGTAGGTATTCTGATGTTCAGTTTATAAAATAATTAAGAACATAGAAATTAATTTAAATGTTTACTATGTTTGAATATTAACTTTTTTTTTAAAATTTTTTGTTATTTTTTTATTTTTCTACAATGTACATAGTGTTAGTAGATTGCTATGCCCGAAAGGGTACATGTTGAAAGAAATTGTATTTTAACACCAATGTAAACACATGTTTTGCAATAAATGATATGAATATCAATAAGATATTCATCATTTCACATACAATTCAAACATTGTTCATGATCAAATAAATTAAATGGAAAAGAAAATTGACCATTAAATCATGCAGTAAACCTGAACTTTTCATACTGTATTTAGGAACAGAACTTTAGTATTTGAAATGTAACTTACGTTTTCATGCCATGTGGACGTGTAGAACAAAGGATTACGTGTTTGCGATCGTACTTTGTTCCTCGATTCGATCCCTTTCTTCTGAGATATAAACTGTCTTGGTGGGTGAAATACACAGAAACACTTCTTTAAACTTTGATAAATGATTTAATTCAATACTTTAATAAATATACTTAATTTAATTACAGAAGCACTCCCTCAATTCTTTGAACAAGTCGTCACAAAATCCAGCGGCAATCTGCCTTAAAAGTAGGTAGTCAAGGCTTTTATACCCTTAACAGATGGCAGCACTTACTATCAAACCTTATAGTACTAATTTTACATTTCAATTGAAAATAAATGCAGAGGTATAAATAAAAATCAATACATATTATGAATCTAATAAAAATCATACAGGAGTTTAAGTTATTTCGATATTTATAATTTAACATCGTTCCTCGTGGAACAAATTAGTCAAACCAGCCTCCTTTTATACATATTATCTGATGGCAACGGAAATGTGGTAGTTAACACTAGAATGGGAAGGAAAGATTGAGCTAGCGCAATTTTAATGGCGAGTGGCAAAAAGTTACGAAGTCGACGAAGAGAACGAACTGAACGAAGCAAACATCCTCCTGCTGACCTCGCTCACCTGAGGTACCCAAGATAATGTGCGATCCATTATGATACCAAGGTTCCTTACCTGGTGCGAATATGGAATTTGAACACCATTGAACATTACGGCAGGGAAGTTAATAAAATCAACCCTCGGATTGAGCTTCGGACTGCCTACGGTTATGGCCTGGGTTTTAGCAGGGTTTACCTTAAGACCAAAGAGTTCACTCCAGGTAGAAATACTCTCCAGGTCCTTTTTCATGGTGTGGATATCCTGAGGTAATTCAGTAACAGTTCCTTGAGAGTAAATTTGCAGATCGTCGGCGTAAAGGTTTTTATTGTAGGGAAAATAATAGAGGAAGCTTATATAAGACGAAAATCAGTTTTGGAGCGATTCACCGAGGCGGAGCTGAAATTCAAAATGTCAAAATGTAAATTCTTTGAACAACAGCTTACTGTATTCGGATATATGTATCAAGTGAAAGCATTAGCGTAGTAAAAGAAAGTATAGAGCCCTTATGCCTTAGCCTTGATGACACCCCGCCCAGAAAACATAAAAATGTTGCGTTCTTTTTTGGGAAAAGTAAACTATTATAATATTAGGTTCCTAAAAGATATGGCCACAATCATGCAAACTTTGTACATTTATTTAAAGAATGAGAAGTTTTGCTGGAGTCAAGAGTGTGACAAATCTTTTGTAAAAATTAAAGAATTTTTAACAAAATCAGTCACACTATCTCATTACAGTAACGAGTTACCAGTAATAATTGTGATGCTTCTGACTATGGTGAAGCCGCTGTACTTTCAGTGAGGGCTGAAAATAGTCTAGTGAAACCAATACCTAGCCTATGCAAGCAAAAAGTTAAATAATGTTCAAATAAAATATCCGACAATTGAAAATGAAGCTTTTGCAATCATTTTTGGGGTATCAAAATTTTACGAATATCTCTTTGGACGAACATTCGATCTGCAAACAGACAATACTGGTTTAGTCAGTATATTTGGCGCAAAAAGGGGTATCGCGAAAATGGCTTGCAAAAGGTCACACTATTAGGCTATATTTTTGTCAGGTTTCACCTACACCACTAACCATATAAAACAGGTAGGAACCCTGCAGATTACCTGTCACGGTAACTATCCTGCATCAGATAACAGCCATTTTAGTCATCCATTGTTGGAAAGTAGTGAGTTAAGTGTGCTGAATGTCTTGTCATTATCAAATTTTGTGAATGTTAACTGGAAACCTGTTGAAAGTAGAAAAAAAAATGTACCACTTGCTGCATTATAATAAGATATTGTACTGACGGATGGCCAGATAAGGAAATTTTGGATAAATACTAGGTCAGTCAGCAGACTATTTTTGTCCTACAAATGGTGGTGTAGAAAATGTTTTAATTTGTATTGCTTAAGTATAGGCTAGTCATAAAAAAATTAAGCTTTCAACCAAGAGGGTTCATGGCGTTAGCCGCCATCTTGAATTGAAGGCGACAAAATTTATTCTTTTTACTTAATGCTTCAACAATTGACTTTTCGACAGAAGTGTCTATGAGAAGTATAAAGGCAATAAAATTTCAAATCGTTTTTGTATCAGTATTTATTCTGTACGTCTTATAGATACAAAGTTACAAGAGGGAGGACATTTTATATTTCCAAAAAATCATATCTACTGTTGACATTGTTTTTTTTTAAAACGAATTATTTTTAAACCGTTTTGAGGTTCCTGGCGGGTTAACGTCGATGACTTCATTGGCCACGCCGGCATTTTCCGTCTCCATGCAATGTGAAACGAACGTCATTATTATCCTCGGTCCTTATATCAATTTCTAATGCATTTTCGGATACCTGGTGTAGTGATAAATAAATAAAAAGTTCACAAGCCATATCACGATAGCAATTTATTCGTTATTTCCTGAACTCTTGATAAAACATAAGACACACACTATTGAACCCGACAGAGGATCGGAGGCTAAAAGATTGTTAAAAAACCTTAATCACGGACACGTTCTGTACGTATGAGCAAGGTACCTTAGTGTACCAACCAGATCTTTTCACTGATCGGATTTCCGCTGCTAGTACCGTTATGGCTTCACGGTAGGATAGGGAAAAGTTGCAGTTGAGTGAATCCTACGAGTAAATAGGGAATATGAAAAATGAGTCGAATAGTGGATGAATGATTAAAATAATAAAAGGGCCGATAAAATTCAGTGACGCTGGCGTGGCTATAGGCCTTTCTAAATTTTGAGGAATCTAACTACGATCAGATGAAATCATTCACCTCGACTACTACTTGGGATATCCAGTCCAACGTTATTCGTGGCCCGACGGATTATACTTGGTGGCAAGAGCGTAAAAGACTGGTTAGTGAACCGGCATCACATGGAACTCTAAATAGAAATGTCGAACACTCGACCGCCTTTTACAAGGTGTTACAAAACGCAAAACCGTTTAAGGGCATAACAGGTATCGTGTTCTGATAAGAAAAAACTAAGACTTTTTCTTATCAGAACACGATACCTGCCCTTAAACGGTCTAGCGTTATTTTTGGAAACACCTTGCGTATAAAAAATATTATAGAAACCTATCCTAGTGTGCATAGCTGCCGGTGGAAGGGCGACACAGAGAGAAAGCTCCTGACTATCCTCGCAGTGTCCAGGAGTACCGCCTTCTGTTTGTTTAATATTATAAAAATTATAAAGACCTATCCTAGAGTGCTGCCGGCAACGTGGCGGGGCCTAAGCTACCGGTGGTCAGGGTGACACAGGAAGAAACCTCCTGACTATCCTCGCAGTGTCCAGGAGTACCGCCTTCTGTTTGTTTAATATTATAAATATTATAAAGACCTAAACTAGAGTGCTGCCGGCAGCGAGGCGGGGCCTAAGCTACCGGTGGTCAGGGCGACACATAGAGAAATCTCCAGACTATTCTTGCAGTGCCCAGGAGTACCGCCTTCTGTTTGTTTAATATTATTCATATTATAAATTTTAAATGAAAGGAAAATTTAAAAATTTAATGTTCCGAGCCTATGTCTTCTGGTAGATGTCGCTACATACGCCTCCCTAAGGCGTTGTATGAAGGAACTGATTGAAGGATTTTGTGCCCGAACCAGATTGTTCCGATAGCTCAGTTGGTTAGTAGCGACGGGTCATGAATGCCTGTGGTCGCCGGTTCGAATCCGGCTCGGAGCATTAAATTTTTCAATTTTTCCTTTCATTTAAAATTTATAATTTCCGTTAGCAGCGTTACTGCTTAAAAACAAAAATTAATTTAGTATGGGGAGGCGCATCGTTACTGACGATTTCTCAACATAATTTGAGACGTTGGTGCCGTTAAGAAGCCTGAGTCTTCTGGTAGATGTCGCTACATACGCCTCTCCCTAAGGCGTTGTATGAAGGAACTGATTGAAGGATTTGGTGCCCGAAACAGATTGTTCCGATAGCTCAGTTGGTAAGTAGCGACGGGCCATGAATGCCTGTGGTCGCCGGTTCGAATCCGGCTCGGAGCATTAATTTTTTCAATTTTTCTTTTCATTTAAAATTTATAATTTCCGTTAGCAGCGTGTTACCGCTTAAAAACAAAAATTAATTATTGATATTATAAAACCTATCCTAGAGTGCCGCCGGCAGCGAGGCGGGGCCCAAGCTACCGGTGTAATAATTTTATCATCTTAAACTCATCATAGACACTTTTGTCATTAAAGCAACAATTAAAGTGCTATTTCAGAAACAACAAGTAATGGCCAACACACACAACACAATAAGGAATGGGCTGAAGTCGGATTTTTGTATTTTCATGACTTCATACCCGGTCAATTTAAATTAAAACATTTTGCTCTCCACCGTTTGCAAGGCAATGTATAGAGGTAATTCCCCACGAACTGGATCACAAGACTAAGAATTAAGCAAACAAATTGGAAATGTATCAGCAATAAGGTCCCTAGAATAGAATTTGACATTGCACTGACACTAAAATTTGCCATGTATTTCAATTAATTTCGGGTTGTATAATTCCGTATAATTAAATTAATCTGCGACTTTAGCCGTATCAAGGCCGTATTGATATTCCTTTAGTGAAATTTATAGATAGGTGTACCTACTCGTACTTGGTCATAAGCAAATTGCGACGCCCTAGCAGGGTATCATGTGCCTATCTACCAAAGAGATTAATAAGTATGAATGTATATCTAACTATGTATTAACTAAAAGATTAGGTCATAGTTAACACGCAATGTTATGAACATGATGGCAATAAATATTTGAATATGAATAATAAGTATGAACATGAGTTAGAGAGGAAATAAATTGACGCTATCTCAGTAATAGAGCTATATTATATACCTAAGAATTCAAAAAAACAAACTTATAAAAAGTATTCTGTAAAATATAGTCTCAGTAAAACAGGGAAAATACATTCGGTGTCTCAGTTATAGACTTGGGTATAGAAGTTTGTTTTGTTCCACTATTAGAGGTAATTTAGTGCTAAAGTCCGCAGCATGAGTCTCAGCAGAACTATGGATGTTTCTCACTTATCCAGGGTCCCCACTTAACCAAATTTTACTGTATTTGTTTCAGGTAGTGTAGAGATGTACTTCCACGCGTACATTTTCGCCTGCCTCGTAATGGTCTATGTCTTTGCGTGGAACGGAGTTTGTAAGGTACTTGTGGATTGTTTTGTTGCCAACCCTACACTTTTGTACACAGTCAACATTTGCAGGTAGAGAGGGTTTTAATGAGGTTTGACTTAAGTACTATAAGATCACCTTCTCCTTATCGTCTCCATCTTCAGATCAGCTCAGTGGTGTCAAAATATTGCGTTTTCACCAAACTTTCATAAGTAGGTATGAAAAAATCCTGCTCAATTAGTTGATGATAACTGCTGAGTATTAACTCGTAAATAATAATTCAAATTCAAATTTTGGGCGTTACATACTAACGAACTAACGTTCTATACATGTAATAAAGCTGAAGACGGTCGAAAGTCTGTACATGGAAGATATTCGAAAAAAAGATTGCTGGGGATACTTAGAATCGATAACAGAACACGATCCAAAAGTTTTTAAGAATTTTTATATGTTTGTCTGTTTATTTGTACGCGTATCACGTGAAAACGGCTGAACGAATTTTGATGCAAACTTTACTAATCTGTCGATAAAACTCCCGGACAACACATAGGCTATAAAAATATTAATATAATGGTGCAAAGGGGTTAAAAAATGGGGTTGAACTTTGTATGGGAACTTCTTAAAGTCTATGGGCCACGTCTACTCACCAAATCGAAACGGCTCATTCAGCGAGTTCAAAATGCCTGCGCCCGTTTTTGTTTCACTATTCCATTTAGGGCTCATGTCACACAATTTTTAAACAAATGTCATATCCTTAAAATGCTACATAGACGCAAGCTCCATCTGGCATGTCTTCTTTTCGGTGTAGTAAACCAGCAGGCCCCCAAATATCTCCTTGATAAGTTGTCTTTCCGAAACCCGCGTGGTTAGCGGCAGTGTAGGCAGCCATTGTTGACTCATCGTCATGCGTCAGCTGCCTTTCGGGAGAGTTTCAGATATGTTGCAACTAAATGTTGGAACAATGTATCGCCACCGCTTCTCAGGACTCTAAAAGGCACACACACTTTGAAGGCCCAGGTTAGGAAACACTTGCAGCACCACCAAAAAAGTCAGGAAAACCTTAACCCTTCAGCTGTGGCGAAAAAACATGGCCACTTACCCACGTCTGTGGCACCCACGGAGGGATGCTCCACCGTCAAGGTTTGTGGGGTGAAAATTAAATTTTCTTTGGTTTTTTACACAATCACAGCCAGGATTTTGGATGAAACTCAATCTATATTAAATAATCTAACTGCAACGATATTTCATCGTTACATTAATCTCGTATTAAGGCTATTTAACTGACCTCGTCACCAGGTCACCGAAGTTTACGACATATTTTGGATATTAAAAACTTAGCTCACTCTTAAATTCTTCTTGCTGTTTTTTATTCACCCTCCCTGAACGTTAATTATTTCTCTTCTTTTGAAAAGCTTCTTGAAGATCTCATGCCCTCGTACAGTCACCATATTATCATGGGTGATTTTAACACTTGCTTGCTTAAAAATTACTTTCGCTCAAATTCCCTAAAAGCACTTGCTGAAGCTTGCAACTTATCAATTTTTCCCTCTGATCCCACACATTATTTTCCAAATTGCGCCCCATCGCTTCTTGATCTCACCCTTGTTTCTTCAACTGAACATGTGGCTAAATATTATCAATACTCTGCGGATGCTTTTTCTTATCATCATCTATTGTTCTTATCCTATAAAATTCGCCCCCCTAAGGCTAAGCCCAAAATTCTTCTTCAGCAATTTTAGTCGATTGAATGTAGATAAGCTTCGCGAGGATGCTATGAATGTAGACTGGGATGCAATTTTTAAAGTGCAAGCTGTAGATGAGAAAGTATCTCTTTTTAATGCCGCTCTGACTCATCTGTACGATGTTCACGCTCCTGTTCGACCAGTTAAAGTTAAGCATCTTCCTGCTCCTTGGCTTACTGATGAAATTAGGTCTCTTATAATGAAGAAAATCTTAGCAAAATCGCGATACAAGGGGAATTCTTCCGAGAAGAATAAGGCTAGGTACCATGCGATGCGTAATCGCTGCAGCACAATTTGCCGTGATGCTCAGAGACGTCACATTCACTCGGCTGTGGAAAATGGAGAACCCTCTAAAATTTGGAAGTTTCTTAAGTCTTTGGGAGTTGGGAAATCTACACAAACTTCGATTCCCAATGATGTCGACTTTGACAAGCTTAACCAGCATTTCTCTTCTTCTACCGCTTTTAGTGGGTCAGTTAAGACTGATACTCTTAACTTTCTTTCGAGTATCCCAACTCCTGACTTTCCTCCTTTCTCTCATGCTCAATTCGCTGTCAGTGATGTTAAGAAGAACGTATTAGCTATTTCCTCCAATGCCGTTGGTGTCGACAGCGTTAGCCGTAAGATGATCCATCCTCTCCTTGATCTCCTTGCTCCTGTCATTACGCATATCCTTAATTGTTCCATATCATCTGGTGTCTTTCCCTTACTGTGGAAAGATGCCGATGTTATTCCTCTCCCTAAAAAAGCCAATCCTTCCGCTTACTCCGATTATATTATATCCGATTATAAAACACTAAATTATTTAATAAAAGCCATTTAGTACTTTTTGGTATATTATTTTATATAAGCGACATAACTTTCGAGCTGTAAGTGGACTAAAGATAAGCTCGCTAAAGATGGCGCAAATCGACAACTAACATCAATGTATTCTATCAAACTGAAATTGTACCAAAATGATGCTCGCTAGATGGGGTGCTATCATTATATAATTCAAGCATTAGTAATGTTTTTTTTTCATTGAATTTGTGACTCAAAATCATGAATATTATATTATTACGAATATCGTTTGTAATAACTGATCTGAAATTGCGTAAGTATTAACACACGTTCCTCTAGTACGCGGCCCGGCAGCCTACTAAACGAGAAAAACAAATTCGAAGTCCTATTTAAAAAGTCAGGGTTACAATTATTGTGTCTCGGAGGCCCCAATGGAAAGAAATACGTAAATCTTTCAGGGGGCATGGGGTCGCCGTCTAACCCCGTTACCCCGCAGCCCACCCGACTTGATCTTGGCCACTTTATACCCGTATTTAATAACAAGCTCCCGCCCGCGACTTCGTTTGCGTAGACCCGTGATGAAGCTATCCTAAACTATCTTCGTGCAAAATTTAATTCAAATCGGTTGAGCCGTTTATTAAGCGTCATTGAGTACCTACACCTACCTAACAAACATCCAAGTATATAAACATATGATAAAAATCTAAAGATCTAACATCGAAATATCTAAATATACAATCGTCTAAACATCCTTTTCACATTTAAAATATTAGTAGGATACGTCAATTTATTTATTTATACTTTATTGCAATAATATATAAATAAAGGTACAATTGGTGCATTTAACGCCTTAAAGCATTTTTTTTTTATTTAAATCAGGCAACAAGCTCCATATTACAAAAACCTTAAAGACTAACATACATATCAATACAAATGTATTAATAACTACAATACACACAATTACAAACTCTACCAGCATACCCTTGGCTAAACAGAAACTTTAGTGGTGCAGGATCAGCAGGATCATTTATATACTGAGACTCGAATGGAAACACAAATCAATTAATTACATTAATATACAAACATATATAATGCGTACAATATAAACTTACCTATACATACAATTGTATGTAGCCGAACAAAGATATCATGATGATCATCAACCTTTAACATTTAATAAGAGATGCTTACGCAACTTGCGTTTAAAGGAGAACTAGCTCTGAGCTTGCCTGACGGTAACAGGGAGATCATTCCACAGACGAATAGTCTGAAGTAGTCTAAACAGCGAAGGAAATTCAATTGCCATTTCATTTCAAATAACAATTAATTAAGGTAAATAAATGCAACAACGCAGCGGGTAGACCCCCACGAGGTGGACTGATGACCTGGTAAAGGTCGCGGGAGTCCGCTGGATGCGGGTGGCGCAGGACCGGTCATTGCGGTACTCTTTGGGGGAGGCCTATCTATGTCCAGCTGTGGACGTCTTCCGGCTGATATGATGGTGACTGATGATAAAATGCATAAAAATTCAACAACAGCAAAGATTGTGTTTTCTTTTACCTACTCTTAATTTCCTTTTAAACAGCTAATAGTTGAAATATTTGTGGTTACACAAAAAAAATATTGAACCACAAATCAAAACGAATGACTATCAAAATGAATATCATATCAATATAACACATAATTTGTCCAAATTAAACTCCTAGTCTAGGTACACTCAGTCAGGTGCAAACAAACATGAGCCAACATTTGATTGTACATTACTTACTTTTCATATTTCAGGAGCGCATATGGGCGATGACTATGTATGTGTTCAACAATGTCATAAAAGTAATTTTACTGGACGTATTACTCATCGCACAGCTGATTGCGGTCGTGGAACTCGGGCATGAAGAACCGTGGAGCCACACTAGTGTTGGCACCACCGTAACAGAGATAGTTTTAATTACATGTAAGTATGTATTGATTGACCTGAAGGTGATCGCTGAGAGGATGGACAGCCCTATCCTCGCGCATTGGATGCCTTTACTTGTGTATAGTAATTATAATTATACTTTCCCCTAACACACCTAATAATAGATATTACTAACATAATATGGATGTACTTCTACCATATCCGAAATAAATGCTTTCATTCATTCATTCATTAAACAATTTTATAGCGCCCGCACATTACAACTACTAGTATACGCCACTAAACGCGACCACACTGCCGCACATTACAGCCAAGTAGTGTACGCCAGTAAACGCGACTATAGCCACTCGCTTGATTTCGCATTTTAAAAAAGGTAGCCTAAATTGCTTTAATTTTTTCTGTATCAGAGAAGCCCTTACTTCGCTTGCCAACCACAGTTGCCACCATCAGTTTAGGGGTGCGCGAAATTGGCAAATGTAGTTGCCACAAGCAAGTGGGTGGTTACTCTGCCGCAGATTACAGCCAGTAGTGTACGCCAGTAAACGCAACTACTCTGCCGCACATTACAGCCAGTAGTGTACGCCAGTAGACGCAACTACTCTGCCGCACATTACAGCCAGTAGTGTACGCCAGTAAACGCGACCACTCTGCCGCACATTACAGCCAGTAGAGTACGCCAGTAAACGCGACTTTACTCTGCCGCACATTACTGCCAGTAGTGTACGCCAGTAAACGCAACTACTCTGCCGCACATTACAGCCAGTAGCGTACGCCACTAAACGCGACCACTCTGCCGCACATTATGCAGAGACGGCCACTAATGCCAAGTAGCGAGCGCGCACCACTCCCGCAGTTTGTGGCTCAGGACTAAGCGACCGTGATGTACGAGTACGCCGATGCTTTACAAAATGTATGAAAGAACTCGTCTTGTAGCGGTTACTGGTGGCTACTGGTGGCCGCCACCTTAAAATTCCCGTACAAAAATGGAACACTTGATAATTGTTGCCATATATGATATATTTTGCAGAGTTAAGCCACACCCTGGCGCAGCCTGCGGTGGCGGTCTATATTAAATTTGCCAATTATTGTCAAGTGATTCAGGGTCAATATACTCTATTATCTATTTACATTGTTGCAACTCGGTCAGTCCCAGGTTTGCCGATTACCGAATATTCGGAGGATCTCTTCTACTAAACGATTATTTGTATCAAAGTTAAGAAATGCAACCATACCGTTCAAGGTTTATAAAAAGTCTGCCACATTAAATTATAGCAATCACATTTCTTTTCAGTATGGCATGTGTTCATCATCTACTCAGTCATGGCGATAGAGCGCGCTATCAGATCAAAGTGAGTAGTCCTAATATTTTTAATCCGTTAGGATTTCTGGAGACATTAGCGAAAGCGAATATTTAATTGCTTGCTCAGTTACTAGCACAAAAAATATTCTAGTTACGATTACGTCAGAACATTATTGTTTTTATTTAAAATAAACGAGACTTAATCGCGTATTAACTTATTTATTTACCTCACTGATGCAAGCAGCAAGACGATGTTGATACCCGCACAAGCCAGTTGTCCCGTGACCATCGATGTTGCAACATATCCGAAACGTCGGGGGACCTCAGTGAGGTAAATAAATAAGTTAATACGCGATTGAGTCCCGTTTATAAATAATGTGTGAGAATCGTGAAGTTTTAAATCAATATATTATTTTCAACGCTCACCTTAAGGATCTGTCTCTGCCATGATTCCTCATAGATAGGTACTATTTTTCTTCCTTTTTTTTCTTTTTTCCGTCTCTATGGTTAACACTATATGTACTCGTATATGTATTTATGTATGAATTTATGTATGTTTATTTTATGCTTTATATGTGTATGTTTATTATTGATGTAATTGTGTATGTTGGAAGTTCGTTTACTTCCAATTTTGCCACCTACCTATTATGTAATTTTTTGTTGCTATTTCTCCGCTACCTAAAGGTTGTCTGGAAGAGATCGCTCTTTAGCGATAAGACCGCCTGTTGTCAACATCTATTTTTTTATAAGTTATTATGTTTATTTGATTCATGTTTTGAGGTGTGCAATTATGAGTACTTGTATTGTATTGTATTGTTGTATTATTGTTTTTTTACTGAATATTCTATTCCATTTAAGTAGGTATAGTTATTATAACGACCTGTCATCGTATTTTTTTTTTACATTTTCTGTGTAGCGAAGTTGTTATAAGTAGACTCTATCAATCAAAATTGTTAATTACGGTTAATAGTAATGTTAATAAAGCAAATTAAGCATTACGACTGAAATAGTTACAAGCGTTTATTTAGTTAACTGACTTTTTTGTTAGCTTGTTGGTTTGTTAGTAAAGGGCAAATCTTAGAACTTAATTTTGAACCAGTTAACCTCAAGCGACTGAACCATAATTTGGATATAAGTACAGTTTGGATGGCATTTCAATAATTATGGTACGATCGAGCTGATCTAATGATGGAGACAGAAGGTGGCGATGTGAATTCAGAATTTTACCGACGTAACCACGTTGAGTTTGGGCTAATAAGAATCTTCTCAATTAGTGGTAGTTTAGTTCACAAAAAAGTACAGTTGGCAATAAAAGCGCGTTGGCGTTGGGTCTGTTGGTCTCTTATACGCAAAGAGAGTAGGTACAACGCCCATCGTGTACAGTACAATAATGATTTATGGGTGCTACTGGGGCTGCCCCGTTTCTGTAGTGAGTGGGGATGTTCGCGGATGCCAGAGTTGACTGCTTCTATACAACTATGAGGAAACGCTGCACGTCCCTGGCGCGCAGGGTGCGGGCTAGCTCTAGTGGTACCCTGAGGGCATTTGCGGAAAGGTTTGATTGTGAGTATCTGAATCATTGTCACATGATCCACGTACTGACAGTCACGCCCTATTACTAAGTGCTGTCCTTATTGTATTGTATATGCGCTAGGTTAAGTTTAGTAATATTTGATAACTTTAGGCTAAGAAACTGTAACTAACTTTATACGATCCCAGTTGGTCGAAATAAATGTTGTGAATTCAATTGAATTGAATAAAAGCCGTCCCGAAAAATTTTGTTGTTCATAAACTTATTTTTACCAATTTTGTCAACGCTGCGTTGCACAAAAAACGATACAAAATGTACCATGTCCAGCTATGAGCTATTGACTTGACTGCAAAGCCTCTCACAGACAGGCGCCGTGCGGTGACTCTCAATAGTAATTTTGACAGCTATTGTTAAATTGACCGCTACTGCAGGCCGCATCAGTCTGTGACAAGCTTTATAGGTAAAGTTTTTTTCTCTTTGGTAGATGGCGTGACCAGAATCCGACAGTATGCCAGCTATGCTTTCCATTCTGCCGTAAAACATAAATAAAAAGATTTGCAACTTACTTTTTTGGGTTTTATTTACAATTTGTGGGTAGGTAGGGGAGAGCGGGGATGGTGGACGAAGTTTCAGTTCAAACGTTTGATGATGGAGACAGAAGGTGGCCATGGGAATTCAGTACTACGCACGTAACCCCGTTGAGTTTGGTTTCGTTAGTGTCAATGAGTAGTTGATGATGGTATACAGAAAAGTACAGTCGGTAATAAAAGTTTGTACCAAAAATTATTTTTTTGACTAACTTATTATTGCTTTAGAGTATATTTTTCTACAAGAACAAGAGGACGACGGTAGCCTAGTGGTCCAGCATCCCGGATCGTAGCAATGAGTTTTTCGGAACTTATGTACGGAGTATTTACCGTTAGGTAGCTTTTCAGTAAAAGAAAACATCAAGAGGAAACCGGTCTAAACCCAATAAGGTCTAGTTTTGCCTCTGGGTTTGGTAGGTCAGATGGCAGTCGATTTCGTAAAACGAGTGCCTACGCCAAATCTTGGGATTAGGTGTCAAAGCGGACCCGGGCTCCTTTAGGGGCATTACCGGGAATAACGCTAGGATGGTGATAGATGAGAATATTTTTCTACAAAGCAATTCAAATGATGTATACTAGCAGGCTTTGGAACAAAATTACATTGAACTCTGTACGAATTATAATATAGTGTACAAGCTCAGTCTTAGAGAAAACGGAAAATGAGTCAACTTGCCCCATGCCTAGGGTTGGTTGACTACTACTATATACAGCTTCCCCTATAGTTAACTTGCCCCATGCCTAGGGTTGGTTGACTACTACTATATACAGCTTCCCCTATAGTCAACTTGCCCCAGGCCTAGGGTTGGTTGACTACTACTATATACAGCTTCCCCTATAGTCAACTTGCCCCATGCCTAGGGTTGGTTGACTACTACTATATACAGCTTCCCCTATAGTCAACTTGCCCCATGCCTAGGGTTGGTTGACTACTACTATATACAGCTTCCCCTATAGTCAACTTGCCCCATGCCTAGGGTTGGTTGAATACTACTATATACAGCTTCCCCTATAGTCAACCATCTCCAGTGAGTATTGTGTATTGATTGTTAAATTTGTCAATAATTGACAACTGGAATATGGAGCGCCACCTCAGGCCACGTCAGTGTGATCCCCAAACAAATTCCATTTAAAAAATAGGTCATGCCTCGAAAGTCTCGAAACTCTTCCACTGTAAAAAGTGGTGAGGTTACGTAGAGTTAAGTCCGGCATTCTTATAACTTAATCTTTGTTTGCTTGCTTAATTAAATTTTGTGACCTGGCAATCTTACAATAAGGTATTATATTCTGCTATTCCCTCGAACTAAAACAAACAAGCAAATAGCATTTTGTGACGACATGTGTTGGGGCATCCCATATGAAAACTCAGTATTTCATAGTTTATATTATTGAATGTAAAATAGGCCGATTTCGAATAAAGTGGCCTTAATGAGATCACATTTGCTACTGTTACGGCCATACTGTACCTGAAGATCAAATGCCGAAACCACAAAAAGTATAAAGGCCAATAATAGAGGTTTTTCATCTAACCAATCCATATATGCGAGTGGGATGTGTCCTCAGCGGATTCCGTGAATCGGAGATCGTTATGTGCAAAGACATGGTGGAGCCGGGCGGGGGCGCTCGGGGCGTCCGCTCACGACCATCCCGCAGCGGACACTGACGCGGCCGGCGCCTCGGTGGGGACGAAGACCGGCGCGAGCGCACAGGCACATAACAGTCGGGGTCCCACCGCCCGATTTCCCACAGGCCCGGCCGCGCCCGGCCGGACCGACGGGCCGCGGGAGCCGTTGCATCCGATGAATCCTGCGGTGGCCTGTCGTCGCCCGTTCTATCCAATGGGAGTCGGTAAGTTCAAAGGCGCGGCGCGGCGGCGCACAGTGGTTTGGCTTGTATGGACGTGACGCGCTTGTATGGTCAAAAGTCGATTTCTCTTTACATATAATATATACCCCCAATATAAAAATATATTCGTGTTTGTTGTTATAACATCTAATAAAAATACAGTAATACATGGTTTTATATCGTAAATTTAACCAACAAAAAAAAACGGATAAACACACTATTTTATTTTTTTTACCAGCCTTTTGTGTGTCCCACTGCTGGGCAAAGGCCTCTCCCCGTGATCTCCATGCGTCCCTGTTAGGTGTTTCTACCGCCCAGTTGTTGAAGAACACATCCAGGTCATCCCGCCATCTCCGTCTAGGTCGGCCCCGTCTGCGTCGCCCGTCATGTGGTACCCACTTGGTAGCCACATTAGCCCACCTGTTTGGATGCAGATGTATGAATGTATAATAAAATTTATTCGTTTTATACAAGTAATTTGATTCATATACGGATTTTTCACAAGTTGAGAAACCGTATAACACAAGCTGAAAAAAAACCCATAGTATATGCTTTTCATAATCTTGACAACCGTTTAACATCAGAAAGAAGATAATATGCAAGATTTTGAAAATTTAATTCCAGTTGCAAGTTGTTCAAGCTCTTGAATACATAAACATTTTAACAAACAATTTTTTAATGATATATTATAAAGTCTTCATTGTAATTAACAGTATTGCCTTGCAGTTGTCGTCAAAAAATTATGTAAAACGTGTAATTAGTAAAAAATGCGATGAATCAACAAGCCAAAATTGTTTACTCTATTCACGTTCATATATATATTATTGGCTGAAGATATGCATACTAAGCAATTCCAATAGGTCGTAAGTAAAATATGACGTCATTGTTATGGCTCTCTATGGCACCTGTCCACATCTTTCACTCAACAGACGTAGGAATGACGTCACGCACGGGGTATACCGCGTTTTACAGATTTTAGTGATTTTCTCGGAAACGAGTAAGAATAAAAATGGGAAAACCACTTTATTTTCAACTTAGACATCATTATCATTACATACTTTGAAATTTTGTTAATTATGGCGGCATTGCAATTCTTAGTCACAATTCTTTCAAGGCATAGTTAGGGTCCTGTGCAAACAACAATTCCGGTTTTGAGATGGTTCATGTCAAAATATTCAATTCCGGTTACATGAAAATATTATTACTGTCCACATTCTTGTCCATACTACTGAATCGCCGAAATTGGGACTATACATATCATCATCCTCCTAGCGTTATTCCCGGTAATGCCATCTGACCTTCCAACGCAGAGGAAAAACTAGACCTTATTGGGATTAGACAGGTTTCCTCACGATGTTTTCCTTCACCGAAAAGCTAACGGTAAATATTCCGTACATAAGTTCCGAAACACTCATTGGTACGAGCCGGGATTCGAACCCACGATCGCCGCTAGACAGCCGCATGCCTGCACCACTAGGCTACCGTAGCTTCACTATGCAGTTGTCAGTTGGGACTATACATATATACTTTCACAATTCTCAGTCTCAGGTAAGACCTTAATTTTAGGTGATTTTAACGCACACCATTCTAACAGGTCGTATACTCGTAAAATTGACAGTAGAGGATCTCAAATAAATATATGAATTACACGATGAATTTAATTAGGTAACGCTAAATGATGATAGGTAACTTCAAGGTACTGTTACACATGCTCTTTAGTAGCACGAAATCATGCTAGTTTCGAGCAAATAGCACGCGTAAATGTAAAGTTGCTAGTAAGTAGCATGCTATTTGCATATATATTAACTGAGCATGCTCAAAGCATGCTACTAACCAGCATGTGTACGCGCATAAAATTTGTACTCGATAACTGTCAACGTCGTTCCTCTGACATTTCGTTAGATACGGCCGATATGTGTTATAAACTTATAAATTCAATTGGAGAGTATTAACATTAACATGTCTACGACCCCTACTTGCTCTAGAAATAAAAGATTTTAAAAAAACAAATTGGCGAAATGGGATGTGCGCAAAGCATAAGCATAAGCTCTATGCACACAAGTGTCAGAACTCCACAGATAGCCGATGTATATGCCCAGCGATAAATAGCACTTCTAAAACAAAATAAATGGGAATTAGGTATAATTTATACTAATTAGAATTGACGACAAGTATCATATCGAAGCGTTATGCAATAGAGTTCGGAAGCTAATATTTGTTTTTAAAAAACTACGCTCGATCACGGAACCACATTTAATCAAGCAAGTATATTTTGTGATATGTCAACCGATACTAACCTACTGCATTTCTTCATGGGCGGTGGTATAGCTAAAACTACGCTACTTAACCTGGAAACAGCCCAAAGGGCGGTCCTAAAAGTATCTACATCCCGCTCTTTCCTCAACCCTACTAACCTTCTTTATGCGTCATGTGAAGTGCTCACTATTCGACAACTATTTATATTGAGCACAATCTTAAAACAGCACTCCGCAGCCCTGTACAACGCTGTACACGGTAGTAAAAGACGAAGAGATACTGTTTGCCTCCAAAATTCACATGGGAGATGTGTATTCCAAATTTTACGTTTTCTTGGGTTCGTTTCTTAACAACAGGTTAAATGCTAAGTGAGATCTATACTCGCTCATCTATACTAAATGTAAGAAAACTCTCCGAGATGCCCTTCAAAAGATGTCGCACGAAGACACAGAGATCCTATTTATTGTTGTAAAATGAATCTTGATTTATTTTATAAAAACTTTGCAAAGTTAAGTTTTGTACTGTATTTAAATGTAGATTTTTTATGGTTTGCAAGTTTGTTTAACCCTTGGAACGCCGAGAGCCACTAAAGTGGTCGAGTACTGTCGTGCCCACCACGCCAACAACCTTTGAAGTGGTTATGGCGGACACTGTCACAACAATTTTCTTACTGTCAGAATAAGTTTCATATTCGCTCTTTAGCTGTCAAGATGCTGGCGTGTACGTCACATAAAAGCGGTCAAAGGGTTAAATAGTTACTGTACTAATCTTTAACAAACATAATGCTTTTGTGCAACGCTTCATGACGGTATCTTCAACTACCTACGCGCTGTTTAGAATTTTCCAGCAGGGGTCGCGACAAGTGTGGTAAAGCGTATGTACGAAAGTTTGTACGGCACCTCGGTGTGCGAGCCAGCCTCGCACTCGGCCGGTTATTTTTTTCCGTAATGATAGTTTTAATTAGGAATTTGATAGTAACACGGTTGAAAATACGATAAGCGGCCTGAGGCAGCGGGTGGCTCCTACAATGGTAATACAGTCTTATCTGCGACATACATTCGTACACTATACTCCTGCTTTGTAGCCGCCCTCGTAGTTGAAGCAAATAATGATGCTCAAGATAGTCGAAAGGGTCTCAAGTCTCTCAAGGTGGTCCATTAGTGTACTTTCCAAAACTAGTAGCAATACATTTAAGAAGTGTATAATGGACTTTCTGGATCCTGCGCCTGTGATCTTAGCAATACGCCGGAGAGGCCGCGCGTACGATCAGTAACAGTACACGAGTACAATTTGCCGGAGAAGCCGCGCGTGTGGTCAGCAACAGTACTTATACACGAGTATAATACTCCATAGAAGCCGCGCGTGCGGTCAGTAACACTATACACGAGTACAATACGCCGGAGAAGCCGCGCGTGCGGTCAGTAACAGTATACACGAGTACAATACGCCGGAGAAGCCGCGCGTGCGGTCAGTAACACTATACACGAGTACAATACGCCGGAGAAGCTGCGCGTGCGGTCAGTAACAGTAAACACGAGTACAATACGCCGGAGAAGCCGCGCATGCGGTCAGTAACAGTATACACGAATACAATACGCCGGAGAAGCCGCGCGTGCGGTCAGTAACAGTATACACGAGTACATTGGGATTTGGGATTAAAACTAGAACCAGATTATAACATACTTTTTATTTAAGTTTTACGGCATAAACAACACATTTGCAATAAAGTTGGAGTCACTTCGTCTTCATGTCTGAAAAAAAAAAAAATATAAGTACACTTGAATATAATGTGTGACCGTTCTATTTAGAACGCTTAAAAAGAGACGGATAGTCTATATTGCCGCGACACAACTCGCGGGTCGTCCTAAAGTTTCAAAAGACAGGCTCGGGAACATAGAAAAAATCCGAGGAATCATTTCCGGAAACATCATTATTCGAATTTTCGAAATTAGGAACGTCGTTTTCCTCTATACGAAAATTTGGACGCAGCTAGAATATAATAAACAGGTTAGGTAAGGTAACGTTTATATACTGAAAAACTTTTTTCTTCAGCGGATCATTTTCATATTATTTTGCTGCCTTGGAGCCGGCGTACGCCTTGGTACCGGAAGCCATAGCAACTGCGGGACGCTTGGAGGTGGAGGCCCGCCTACTTTTTAAAGAGTTAGGCCGGCGCTTACACGTGAGGGGCTGCGACCCCCGCTCCGGGTCGTACTTGATTCAGGTCTCCATCGCCGGTTCAGCGGGGTAACGCTGCGGGCATCATGAGGACCTTTGAGCCTGGTGCGATGCGGGGTGGGGAGCTTTAGTTTTTATTGATCTTTGATCATATTCATACTACAGTATAATTTTTAATCGTTATTTTTATTTCGCTTTGCCTATATTATCTGTTGTTGTGATTTTATTCATAATAAAATATAGGTGAAAAACTTAAGTAAGTCACCTGTTGTATGTAGTAGTAGCGTATTCGAATAGACAATACATGTTTAAGGCGCCGTAGGTTCAGCGAAGTGAAGCGAACAGAGTTTTTGAAACAATATAATGCGTCTGTTTATAATAATATGGTTTCAAAAAAATACGCATAGTAATCTTGAGGCTTTTATGCAGGGAGATCAGTGAATCGAAATATGATTAAACAATTTTCGCTCGATAGAAAAAAATTACGAACATAGGTCTAAAAGGGTCTAAAATGCACTTAAAATATATTTAACAAATTATGCACAAAAGCTTAACATATTAAAATGGTATCTAAAAATCGGCAATATAATGTTTGAGAGAAATCAGTGAATATTTATTTATTTATTTAAACGGCAAAAAAATTAAAATTAAAAAACATGATATCCGCGCTTCCGAGCACGCACTTCCATCTCGCTCACGCTTATGCTCAGTGAGAGGGACAGAAGACCATGAACCTACGGCGCCTTAAAATTAGAACACAATATCTTACTTAAGTTTTTCCCTACATTCATTTTATTTATTTATTCAGCCTTATATTGAAAATTTAATTTTACCCATTGGGCGTAGCCAAAATAATCATATACAATAAAATATAAATAGTAATAGTCACATTAAAAGTTATTTTATTCATTAACTACGTAACAAACCACAAGCTATATATCCTCGAGCCGTGCTACACAATGAAATTTGTATAAGACAGAAATACATATTTTGAAAAGACTTCAAAAAAAAGAGGGGGTTCTCAAATCGGTTGTATATTTTTATTTTATTTTTTTCAATGTTTGTTACCTCAGTACTCCGTCATTGATGAGCCGATTCGTAATTTTGTTTGTTTGATATACTTAATATGTTTCCAGGTGGGTCCCATTTTTTTTGTTTGATGATGGGATCCATGAGGAATTGAAGGAACTCCACAATTTTAATGGGGACTCGTGTAGTGATTTTGGTATTTTCTATTATAACTCGTGTTATTCACACCAGGAAATCAAAAAAATTGGTGTATTGGAATTGATGATGAAGACCACAGGTGACTTATGGAATTCCTCAATTATGTACTTAAAGTACAAAAGTACGTTACACATTCTAATAAGATTCCGTTGAAATAGCAACCATAACGAAGTGCCAATTTGCTCTCGGAAATCAGTTCATGTGGTAAATTGGAAAAGAAATGTGGAAATGTTCTTGTGGCTTGGCGGAGTACTAAATTGAAGTCGGTTAAAACTTTGTTTTTAGAGTAAATTATTTATGCTAGTCGACTTTAATGTTTGAATTAAGACTTTGTACACCAAACTATAATCACATACTTACTTATTTCTATGGAGCTCCCAACTCAAATGAAATAAATTATTATATTACTGTTTGGACAACTATTATATAGTTAATTTGACCAATCACGTGGCGCCTTTACTGAACTATAATGAATTTTACCAATATAAAACGTCGCCTTGGTCATAAAAGAATTTTTTTTTAATCAATGTTATAATTTAAATCGTACAATTTTTTCAATGTTATAATCAAAATTAATAAGACTACGTGAAATCGTATCTTGAAAACATGTTACTTCAATACACCATAATTTATAGCATTTTGAAGTAGTAGGATACGTATATCCATATTTCTGCCCCTAACGCATAATTGCGTTAGGTATAATAGACCATGAAGGCTTATTATGGAGCCTTTAAATTTTATGTACTTTTTTTGCAATTGACACTAAGGGCGTTGCAGACGCGTTCAGTTTAAGATTGGTCATACTACAAGGTATACTCTACATATTTCAATACCCTAAATACTACTAAAACGAATAGTACCTATCTAATACTTATAAGCGACGTTCCGATTTGTATTTGGACCAAATCGAAGCGTGGACGTGTGTACATTTCGTCATAATAATAATTAAGTTATGAGAACATTCTTCTCTTGCTATTTAGTTGAAAATGAATTTTCATGAAAAGGTGGTAGGTTTGCCAGCGCATCCGACTTCCAAATTGTCCGCCAAATCGAAACGTGTAGAAGGCGTTTCACCAGTAGGATAGGACAGAATGTTTGCAATTACTCACTTCACTGTGAGTCCACGTTCATACGCGCAACATAAGTACAATAAAAGCACATTCCATACTGAAAATAGAATAGAATAATGTATTGAAAACGTATTTTGCTAGTACACTGTGTTCCATATAAGATGAGAAAAATCGTGCGTTAATCATCATGTGATTCAAAGAAACATTATGGAACGCAAAATGTTAGTATCAGTATTTAACTACGTCTGAAAAGTAAAGTAAAAAAGTAACGGAGCTGGACTGGAAGAAGGGCTGCGTCTTCCGGTACGTGGTTGCCACTCGAAAACCTTTCGGTCCCTACTTGAGATGATATATGTTATAGATATAAGGAGATCTAATATACCATCATTAGATGAGATGAAATGATATATTTTAGATTCGGAAAAAAACAAATATATATATGTATTTATATTTGTCAATAAACTTACATGTAACCACAACTAGCCTGATTGCAGTATGTACAACAGAAAGGTGGTTCCACGGTTCTTTGTCACCGTATTTGTGGATCGCAACGAGTTCTGCAATGAGCAACGAGTCCAGAAAAGCTAGCTCTATAAAGGTGTTGTTCTGCATCATACCCAGCGCCCATTTGTACTCCTTAAAAAGTAAAAGTTAAATGTTATAGTAGTTTACCAGTTGATGGTCGAGGATAGCGTCCACTACCTGGCAATAAGTAAAATATTGATGGGGAGTACGGAGGGTGAGGTGGACTACACCCCAGAAGGGTTTATGATTATTCTTTCATCAACTTACACGGTATATACACGAGTTAGCTACATGTATAGTCAATAATCATTCATACATCTCGCACCTATTTAATTTACCCATGGTTTATACTAATGCGTTTTATACAACATCTAATAGCCGTGTGGCCTCTCACTCATATGTATGGCCGAGCTAACAACATGAACTTACTTATCATGAGCAATCAAGCTAGCTCTTTTCGTATAGCCACATTTCATCTCCTTTCTCTATTTCTCTAGCGGTGAGAGTAATGAATGAGCATTTCTCAAAAAAAATGCCACTATTATTAATTGTACTTCTAGGAATTTAATGTTAACTATTTCCACTCAGAATCAGGAGCTCTTTCGACCCTGGTGGAACAAAAATTTGTCCCAAAGATTTTTTTCCTATTGTGTTACCGTTTACCTATGTATGGCGGCGGTAACACAGTAGGAAAGTTCAATTAGTTCAAAAATGTATGGAAATTATGAGACACATTTTTTCTCCTATTGGGATGGAACGACATCGCGATTTTGAGTAGAAATAACATAAAAGTTGCAGAAAATCTCCGAAAAAATGTGGTGGCATTTTTTTTTTTGAGAAATGCTTGAGTACGGTTGAGATAGAGAGAGAGAGAGAGAGATCTACTTAATGTGGCCGTCTATTTATGAATAGTAATTGGAACTGGTAACTTCTACTGTGAGCGACGTCCGCTCTCGGCGGCGTCGGCTGGGCGAGTGAGCGCGCGCGCTACCGGCCGCGGCAATGCTCGCCCCTCACAGTCACCTAAGAATGACCTAGTGCCGAGACACAAGTCGGCGACGGACGAGCTCCGCCCCTATGTGCTCGGACAGTGCGTCGACCACGCTCCGTGACACAAGTCGGCGACGGACGAGCTCCGCCCCTATGTGTACGGACAGCGCGTACTACCACTCGGCGCCCGAATGGTGTGTTTGGGCTTCGCCCGTGTCCTCAGACACTTTGGGTAATCGATGTTACCAAAATAAAAGAAGGAATAACGAGAAATAGACTTTTTATTTACTTTTCCCTAACTGCCCTATCACTGCCCTAAGTGACTTGATTTCAAGTCCCTAACTTCCTATTACTTTGTAGTTTTTCTTCTTCTTGTTGTGACTTCCAGGAGGCTCCGTTTGACACTGATTTGCTCCGGGCCGTACCTGCTATTTATACCTGCTAGTGGGTGAGCAAGATAAGCAAGTAAAGGTATAAATGTAAACATATTAATTACAAAGTGAAAATGCGCCGTACTAAGTTCTAATTCAGGCTCGGTGGCCGCGGCTCTCGTTACGGTCATGTTGGCGCGATACACCCCTCCCCTCCATGGCGGCCAGTCTGCGCTGCGCTCGCGCATAGGCAACATCTCCTCTCTCTCTTTAATACAATTTGTATTGGGATTTTACTTTAATGTTTACAATATCAAATGAATGCTATGAGAGGGTGTTTTATGTAAATAATTACTATGGGGATTCTAACTACTGGGTTCTTTATTTACTCTAAACAATCTAAGTCTTTATAAATAATCACATATTTCTCTTACGTATAATCTTCGTATGACGCGATGCGTAGCTCTGCCGTCGCGTGTTGATGTTGTCGTCCATAATTCTCCCCCTTTAGTGTGAGGCGAAGCCTCGCACTATTGGTTGCAACGGTGTTAACACTTAGGCACTTTCACTGATTGATTTTTCTTTCACTGATTCTAACACTTATTATTTTGACGCTACGTTAAAGTTCCCATTCTCCGGGTTTAAATTTCTTCGATGACTGTTCGACGACTTCTAATGAGTTTGCTTCAGGTGGCTGCTTGACTGGTATGGTAATCTTCAGTTTTAGTTGATCCCGTTTTCTTTCTTTGGCCTTCCTGCAGGCTGCTTCAACTAGTTCCCTTGATGGTTGAGCTATGTATATTTTCCTCTCTGCTTTATTCCGCGCCTTCGGCGCCTCGTTTTCCTTATCCCGGTGGTCGCTGCGTCTGCGGCGCCACTCTGCCCACGCTATCCTCTTCTCGCTGGGCTTCAATGTTGGGAGATCGGCCGCGGCATTGGCGTCTCCCGGCTGCTCTACGGATGTGTGGAAACAGTCCACTGTTGATGCTGATGTCGCGACGGAGTTGATGCCCTCCATGGGCTTCCGCGAAGTCGGGCTCGCGCACGCTGCCGCTGCGTGTGCCCCGTAGTGCGGTACCGTTGCCTCGAACGGTGTGCGTGTGTGTACACGTAGATTGATCGGACCCCCCAAATCCGATGATAGACGACCGGCGGTCTGTCTATTAATAACCGAACCCTTACCCGGGTTTTTGTACTCCTTGGTACGTAAAGCTTCCCTGAGCTTAATTTATTGCACCAGTCCTCCTTCTGGACGGCTATCTTCTTTTCGGCGTCTTCCAATTGACGCGCCATTTCCTCCAACTCCTTCTTCATTTTCTCCGCCGCGACTGGGTCCAGGTCCCTCGTGAGTGCCCGCTCAGATGGCGAGGCTCGGTCGTGAGCCTCGTGGAATGTGAGGGACCTGACGCCTGATGTGATGTTGCTCGTACTATCTTCACTCGAAGTTATGCCGGTGCCCGATGTGCTGCTCCTGCGGTGCCCGCGGCCCGCGTAGCCGAGTCGATTGCCGTGCGCACCCGTCGCGCCGGCCCGAGCTCGACCTCGATTCATCGTCCTGGACGAGGGGAACGGCCCGCTATCGCCCCAGGCGTGATCGGTGACTCGTAGATTGATCCGGTCGAAGGACCCGATCGACTAAACTCCCACTTGCTCGCTGCGGCAGCCGGCGTTGATGAAACTGGATTACTGGAACTGGATACTGGAACTGATGCTTGCTTGCTGATTTTCTTGCTGGTACTAGTTGCTTGTAGAGATGTTACTTCCAGGAGTGACGAGCGGACACTGATTTGCTCCTTTTTTTTTTTTTTTTTTTTTTTTTTTTTTTTTTTTTTTTTTTTTTTTTCTTTTTTTTTTGAACCTTACTGTTGCTATAATAGGACGGACCCAATATAGCGGTCGAACTGCGTGGTTGGAGGGTGGCCTGGGGAAAATCCAGGGGAAGCCTCCGGCACGACCACGCGGGGAAGTTTGTACACTGGAATACTCTAAGAGTTTGCGCTCCAGTGAGATTGGTTGAACGGTATCAACCGAATCTGGGGTGTGAGTGGTATCGAACTACTGGGAGTTTTATCGCTGGTTCGCTAAAACCTAGCCTAGCTGAGAAGAGTCCAGCAAGAAACTCAGCTAGGCCCGACTTGCGTCGGACTGACTCTACCCGGTATGCGGCGGTACCGGGACGAAAGCGGACTGTATGTGTCTGTGTTGTCTCGCGGTGGACGTCCCCGCCGGCGGGAACGCTGAAGTGTACGCGATGTGTTGGACGCCGAAAGCGCAGCGTTCCATCTTTCGATGGACGCTGTGATTTCGTCGTCCGGGTCCGTGAGTGTGTGCCTAGGACGCCGGACCGTGCGGCCCCTAATCAGTGAGCGCCGAGTAACGACAGAGGGGGGAGGGATGGGGACGTAGTCAGCAGCCTTCCTAACTAACGGATTCCTATGGTGGGGAGCGTTATCAAAATAACGTCTGGCAGCCTGCTTAAAGAAACCATACATGGTGCTAATCTCCATGTCGTGGTGCAGGCTGAGGTTCGATTGGTACCACGGGGCACCAGTCGCCCTTCGGAGAAAACGATTCTGAATGACCTGAAGCGGCTTGAGCGATGACATAGGCACGTGAGCGAATGCTACACTTGCATATGTCATGATTGGACGAACACAAGTCTTGTAGAGTGTCAGCTTATTCCTAAGTGACATTTTACTAAACTTGTTGATCATCGGCCCTAGCCTTCCTAGCACGAACAACGCGCGGTTGCGTACCCTACGGATGTGGCTACGGAAAGTCAGTCTCCTGTCGAGGGTCACTCCAAGATATTTGGCCTCGTTGACCCAGGGGATGGGTCGGTCAAACATCTGGATCGGAGCCACCCGCCTTTCTGTACTAATGCAGTCCGACGGATGAAAGACTATTGCAGTGCTTTTCTCCGGGTTGACTTCGATACGCCAAAGATTAAACCAACGACCTAGGTCGGAGATTGCCTCTTGGAGGTATCGCCGGATAGTAGCGTACTTACAATGAGTCGTAAAGAGCGCGGTGTCATCCGCAAACAACCCCAGTTGCACCTTAGGGTGCCTGGGAATGTCGTTTGTGAATAACGAGTAGAGAGTGGGAGAGAGCACGGAGCCTTGCGGGACTCCGGCCCGGATGGGGTGTGGGTCCGAATACGTTCCCTCCAGTCGGTATCGAAAGCTTCGGTCACTGAGAAAATCTCGTATTGTGAGTACGAGTCTGTCCGGCATTCCGAGCTGGTATAACTTGTATACAAGCCCGTTATGCCAGACCTTGTCGAAGGCTTTCGCTACGTCGAGAAAGATCGCACCGGTCTTGAGCCCCTGGAATCGAGAGAAACCATCCAACACGTGCTCCGTGACGCGGTGCACCTGTTGGACGCATGAGTGTCCGGATCTAAAACCGAACTGCTCATCGATGAGGAGGTTATTCTCAGCCGTAAATCTGAGAATTCTCGTGAGAAGGATCCGCTCATATAGCTTTCCAAGGGAGCTAAGTAAGCTGATCGGCCTGTAAGAGGCAGGCGAGGTCCGGGGTTTGCCGGGCTTCGCTATCCCTATGACCGTTGCACATTTCCACGCGGCTGGAAAGTGAGCATTGGTCAGTGCGGCATTGAAGATGCCGACCAAAAGGAGGAGGAGGGTTTCGGGGAGAAGTTTCAGGATGCGATTGGATAGACCATCCGCACCCGGAGCCTTCCTAATACGGAGACGCCTGACAAGGTCACTGACTTCCTTAACCGACACCGGTAAAATGGGTGAAGTTACGGGGAGACGCGATCTCCTGTCCACCTCGGAATCGACCCTACTAATGTGGGCTTCGTCGGTGTTGAGGAGGTTGGGCGAACATTGGGACTCTAAACTACTCGCAAGGCATTCGGCTTTCTCACTGTCCTCGAACGCGGGGGTTGAGTGATCCGGTCGATCCAAGGGAGGGATGGTCCAACAGGCATCGGATTTGAGAGATCTCGCTAGTTTCCAGTAAGCCAGGTGACTAGGCGTTATCTCCCCCATCAGATCCCTGAACGAGTTCTCCCGAAATTCGGCAATTCTCTGTTTGGACTCGTTAGACAAGTCCCTCAGGATTTGCCGATTTTCGGCAGAAGGGTGATTTGAATAGGTACGTATGGCGCGATTTTTCCTTGTCACCAACTCTCTCAGTTCCGTAGGTAGAGGTCGGTTTTGGATGTCCTCCGCCGACACCTCCCTTGAGGCTTCGCTTCGAACAGCGTTGAGGTAGTTGGTGAAAGTATCGATCGCTTGGTCTGTCTGTTCGGTTGTAGTTATATTGTCTGGGATATCTCTAAGCAGGGGGGAGTCCGTCTGTAGGAGACCTGATTGTACCTTGTCCCAGTCCACGAGTGTCCTGGTTCGAGGAGTACTATTGGGGTGAGGGCCTAGTCTCAAGAGGACTGGCCTATGATCCGAGTCTAGTTCGTGTAGCACTTCTATAGAACGCAGAGTTAACGCTACGTTCTTTAGTAGTGCTATGTCGAGTATGTCAGGTCGGTGGTCTACGTTATGAGGGAAGTGAGTCGGCTCTAAGGGAGCGAGGAGATCGAAAGGGAGGCTATCGATCAAAAGGTGATGAAGCCGATTGCCGTTGGGATTGGATGCTACGCATCCCCAGCTGGTATGCTTACTATTTAGGTCCCCGGCCACGATGACCGAAGGACCTAGGGAGGCTAAAGAGTTGAGGTCAGTCAGAAGTAAGTCTCGTTGAGGTGAAAGGTAGGTTGACGCAATCGATATCGGGGGGTGCCCCTCCATCGAGATGCGACAGACCGACACTTCCATATTAGTCAGGGGCGGTGGATTGAGACTTATGCAATGTAAGTTACGTTTGTAGAAAATGAGCGTGCCCCCGAATGGCCTACCATCTTGCCTATCATCTCTAATCTGAACGTATCCAGGGACGCGAAAGGCTCTAATGCCGGGACGATAAAAGGTCTCTTGGACCAGAAGTAAATCTACTGAGTGATCGCGAAGGAAGTTCATCACCTGGTCCTTCATACCCCTTAGACCATTGGCATTATAAATGCCAATGGTAATCGAAGCAGGTTTAAGCTTCTGGGATGTACTATCCATACTAATAGGCACCGTTAACCTGGCTGCCGCTTGGTGCGGCGAGATAGCGAGTAGCTGATGCGAATATGTGGGTAGACAGGCCGCTCGCCACCTCCGGTGGGAGTACCTGTACTAACTGCATAAACGCATAGAGTGGGTCCATAGCGGGCCGGCCCGCTTGACTGGCGGCGGGTCCCCATACAGAGGGGCCCGCCTGGGATTGGGGTGCAGAAGGCACCGGGCGGGGACCTACGGCCGCTGAAGGCGGCGGGTTCCTAGGGGCTCCTAACCCTACGGCCGGAAGGGCGGGGAAGTTTTGCGGAGTGCTATGGGGAGCACCCCGGCCCGCGCTTTGCTTGCGCCCAGAGGGAGGCGAGGACTTCGACTTTGCCCCGGTGTCGCGACTCTTTGGGCGGCAAGGGCATCCCCCATAATTGGCAGTATGCCCATGGGGGAGCTTGCGACCCAAACAGTTGCAGCACCGTATGCCGTTCGGGTCCTTGCAGCCTTTTGGGCGCTCGCAATCGCGAGTCGCGTGATCCCCAGCGCACTTGACGCAACGGGGGGGAGAGTGGCAGCCACGGGCGCCGTGGCCAAACCGCTGGCAGTTGTGGCACTGTGAGAGGTGGGTCCTCTTTTTGGGAGTCTCCACTCTCACCGCCATTTTAAGGACCTCCTTAAGGGAGTGGACGGCTTTGCGCTGGTTCGGGTCGGTGACTATTAGTACGATATCGTACTTCCCTACTTGCTTATTGTAGAGGCGATGAACCTCCCTGACGGCGATCCCCTTGCGTTTGAGGTCCGCGGCTACCTCGTCCTCCGGGATATCCTTGTGGATTCCCCGGAGGACGGCCCTGTAGCCTTTCTCCTCGACGGTCAGCCTCCGGTTGTAGGCCATCGACAGCTCGTCGAAGAGACGGGTCAGAGCACGGTAGTCCTCGGGTCCCTGGACCGTGATGCGCATCCCTTCCAAGGGCGGTTTCAAAATCTCCGAACCGACCACCCGGATGCCACGCTGACTGGCTATGGCCATGGCAGTGTGGTATCTATGTGTGTCGATCAGGACACATGAATCCGGCTTGTCCGGGTTGCCTACCGGAGTTGGCTTGCTGGGGGCCGAAGACCCGCCGTCCGCTGCCAGAATGGCACTACTGGCCTGAGGGGCCTGCGCAGAGGGCGCCTGGACGGCGGGAGTCCGAAGGGCTTTCTTCGCCGGCGAATCGGCCCTAGGAGACTTCGGCAGCGCACGTTTGCCCTTGCGGCTGCTGCCTACTGTGGTCCAGACTGTCGTGTCCATGGTCATTTCCTCGTTCGAGTAGAGGAGGTCGCGAGTCTGTTCGTCGGTCAGTCTGGTCGTGGAGAGACACCGAAGGAGGGGGTGGGGGGGAGAGCTGGAGCGTGGGACAGTGCGTTCCTCTCGCAAGGAGGGTCTCTGGAGGGAGCGAGAACGCGATTGTCTCACGCTTAAATCCGCTTCGGGGGGGGCCTGAAGGGCCGGAGGGTTGGCTAGGGCAGACGCGGCTGCCTTGGAGAGTTTACTTTTGCCCTTACTGGGCGTTTTGGCCTTAGGGGCCTGGGTAGGGGGCGAAGGGGTCGCTGCTGCCGCCGACGGCGGTGGCGGCGGCGGTCCCATGGTGGCCTTAGGGGCTTGGGCGGCCAGAGTGGCCGTCGGAGTGGCCGGACGGGCCTGGAGTTGCAAGTCGAGACTTGTCGGGGGGGGAGGTTGTATGGGAGCCGCCTGGGCAGAGTCAAAGACCTCGCCGCTGAGAGCCAGCTTGAGCTGTCGGTTCTCAGCAGCGAGGCGATCGATTTCGGCCTGCATAGCCAGCATGACTTCCTCCATCCTCGTGATCCTTTCTTGCAGCTCCATCCTACTTGGTTGGTCGGTCGCCGCTAAGCTTTTCCTACGCCTAATATGAACCGAAATGCTATCCTGATGTCGGTGTCGAGTCGTGTCCACTTGTCCGCCGTGTCAGTGTCAGCTATGTGTCCTAACACGAAGGGAAGAGTCGGACTGTACGAATTACTGGGCTTCGTGGTGGTATCCACCCCACACTGTGACTTAGTTGGCACCGTTAGGATCCGTCACTGTGTAGCCACTGCGAGCGTGGTCTTTCTAAGGGACAGAGACCCGGGTCTGACTTGAGAAAGTCTTAACTAACGGGTAGCCACTGACGTGTCTAGCCCACAGCCCCGAAAGACTGCGACCACTACGAGCGTGGATTTCCAGAGGGGCAGGGACACGCGGGTCGACTGGAGACTTATGAAAGTCTTAACTAACACACCCGATGCTTCCACGTGGTAATTGCGATAATCACCGCGCGGGGGAGCGATAAGAGTGAGCAGGTAGTCGGAGAGGATATTCGGGTTACAACAACAATAGGGCAAGAGCGCACCGCTAAAGCACGACCTCACTCGACCGCTGCCGTAACCGGAATCTGCTGCCGTAACCGGAATGAGCCGTACCTGCTATTTATACCTGCTAGTGGGTGAGCAAGACGTGCTGAGTGAGACAATAAAGGTTACGCCCACTTTGACTTGACTAATTTACATTGCAAGATGTTATTGGGATGTTATACATTTAAATGGGTGGAAGACTAAGCTGATTTACAAAGTTCTAATATGGCTTGAGATCTTATAAGTACAGTAGGGTTCGTAAATATTTTCTTATCTGAATAATCGTACATGGAAATCGGGCAAACCGTAATTCGGCCCCTTTCTTAACACTTATTCATCATTTGCGCTGAACCTACTGAGTTTACTTATTTGTAAGTTTAAACATTTAATAGAACTTTTAATAAGTTTTCTAACAATATATAAATCATTCTGATACGATGAGCCGTTGTAAAGGTATAAATGTAAACATATTAATTACAAAGTGAAAATGCGCCGTACTAAGTTCTAATTCAGGCTCGGTGGCCGCGGCTCTCGTTACGGTCATGTTGGCGCGATACACCCCTCCCCTCCATGGCGGCCAGTCTGCGCTGCGCTCGCGCATAGGCAACATCTCCTCTCTCTTTCTAATACAATTTGTATTGGGATTTTACTTTAATGTTTACAATATCAAATGAATGCTATGAGAGGGTGTTTTATGTAAATAATTACTATGGGGATTCTAACTACTGGGTTCTTTATTTACTCTAAACAATCTAAGTCTTTATAAATAATCACATATTTCTCTTACGTATAATCTTCGTATGACGCGATGCGTAGCTCTGCCGTCGCGTGTTGATGTTGTCGTCCATATCTACCTTCGATGGTGAAGTTGCTTTTAAACTCAAATAGTCTCAAGCGTAGTTAAAATTAGGAAAAGGCGGAAAAGGGGAAAAGATACGATAATTTGTTTGATCGAAAGTATATAAATGTAAAATAATACCGTAAAAATGCCGTATATCATAAAGAGAATGCATATTATGAGGCATGCAAACCAGTACGGAAGCAGGACCTTTACCGCCATATCTGAAATAATGGATCTTTTGAGTAGGTGTACAGTACAGCTAGGACAGAAGGTTATCCGCGTCTAAACGTCATAATGGCGCCAATTTTGCTTATGGATTATCGGCACTACTGCTATTCGATATAACAGCACCAACCCAGTTCCACCAAGAAGCCTAGCAGGCCCTTTATGTTGCCGATGGCCTCCGGTAGTGACCCGGTGATACAGGGAGCAGCTTAAACTTTCGTATACCTTGTTCCGGATCGGTCCAGAACGATTAAAAACTTAAGTACGTTAATTTGTTACTTAAATCAAGACTTTGAAGTTATAGCCATAAGTTTTCAAACCGTTTTGGACGAATCCGCAACAAGGAATGCGAAAGGTTATCCAAGCCAAACCTCTAACAACGAACGAACTAACACGAATTGGAATAGCTACAAAACCATTAAATAATAAGCGGTATTAAAGTATGGAAAGAATACCGGTGTAGGGTCCCGATAACCGACTCTCGGTCCGAAGGTGGTTGTCGTCAAAAACAAAGACTTATGAGAGACATACGCGCCCTATTCGCTGCGGCGGGGGTGGGTGGGGAGACTTACCGCTCGGCCACGACTTTGGTCTTAAGCGACCTGCGACAAGCGTTTTATCTGTTCATTGCGCGGTCGAGATGCGCAACGCACTGTGGTTAGTTGGGATCACGCGCAATCAACAGATAAAACGCTGGTCGCAGGTCGCTTAAGACCAAAGTCGTGGCCGAGCGGTGACCCTGGCCATAGTGGAGCGTTTTTCTAGTAATTTCATGTTTATTAAAAAATACCGCTTAGAAAAGTTGAAAATCCCCCAACGTATTCATTTCAAAGTTAAGACACTTGTCCCACCGCCGGCGAGCAGCGAGTACTCTCATAATAATTCTGAGTCACGCAAGTAAACGCGAGTAAGAGTGCCTTAATGTCTCTAAGCCGGCTGAACCGAGTTTGTTGAAACGTAGCTAAAAACCATCACGATCACTTCACCTTTCGTACAAAAAACACAAGTAAGGATCTCCCCACACCTATCGACGCAGAATCGGCTTTCGCCGACTGTTTTGTACCACATTCCTCGTGTTTTGTACGCGATCCCGTCGATGGACGTCGCTTCGCGTCGGCCGAGCCGATCGACGTCTTTTTCGCTCTTATTGCGTGGACATAAAGAGTTTTTTGATCAGCTAACGCCGATTCCGCGTCGATAGGTGTGGGGAGACCCTTACACAACATCACGTCATTAACATCATTGTGAGCTTTTGCCTGTAACGTAACATGCGCTAGAATGCCCTTTACAAGTGAATGCTCGAGTATGAATTTAACCGTACGTACTAAATATATGAAAGCGATACCGTTTTTTCGCGTCTTGAAACTTGACTAATTAATACTCATATATGAATGCGAAAGTGTGTCTGTTTGTTAACTCTTCACGCTTAAACCACTGAACCGATTTAGATGACATTTATAATAGAGATAGTATGAGTGCCGAGGAAGGACATGGAAATGTTTTTTCCCGGAAGTCATCCCCTAGTTTGTATCGAGAGAAGCTAGTTCATAATATAGTAAAAAGTAAAATGACTCACGGACATGAGCTTGGTAAACGGCAGGAGTGGTTGCGAGATAATAAAACTTATATGCGAAAAATGATACATTCAATATTATCATAAAGATAGCGAACACTTTCACTTTACACCAGAATTTGTTCTCGCAAAAATCGTGCAGAATTTCTCTACAAGACATATCTGCATCGACACCATAATTTGATTCCGCTGAACTTCTCCTGTAACACACATAATTATAAACACAGACTACTAAAATCATATCACATCCTTTCGGCTCTGCTGGTGTCGGATAAAACCAGCTAGCCCGCGTATTACGAGTAAGTACATACAACGCAGTCGGGGTGGAGGCATAGAATATAGCATATATCCACCCTTAAGATCCAATGTATATACGAAGTGCTGAAAGATTTTGAAATTGCGCATTGTTTGTCCGAATTTTCGTTTCGGCTCTAAGCCGTTTCTTTGAACCTTTGAAGTTTTCATGACTATTATAAAACAAACCTAACCTAATGGGGGTTCTACATGATAAATATTTCAAAAGCGATACAGTTGGGAAATTAAATTTAGGGATTGCGACAGGATACCGTTTCTGGCATTATCCCAACATCAATGTTATGGGATCTCTGAAAAACTAAGTGTAAAACTTCGGGCAGAAAGTTGGTTAGCTCTTTAGTGAAGTGGCAGAAACGCGGGCCTTAGACAGCAAGTTTCTAATACAACTGCGGTCTTACCTTCGAGTCTGTGTTGACATTTTTATAACTTAGCAGTTTGTTTTTGCACTTTTTGTTTAGTTTAAAACCGAACCCATTATTTAATGAAATGTGACACAAAAATTTTGAACTCATTGACACACTGCCATGTTGACAAGTTCACTCGCTGTTTTTTTTATTGGTCGACCAGGCTAAGGATCTTAGAGTATAGATATATTATCTACAAAGGAGCTATACGCATGCCACCATAAGGCCTGCCACACACTGGCGCGGCCTGCGGTGGCGGACAATAGTAAATTTAACAGCGGGGAAGTTTAAAAAAAAATGGCCGATTAAGGTTAACTAAAGTGATACTTAAGTCACATCTAACCTGTCGGTTTTGTTACTAAAGGTATGCAATTGACATCGACTGTCGGTTTTGTTACTATCCGTAACCATCCGTTTAAGGGCCATAAAATAATGAATATGCCCAGCGGCGGACAAATTTACTATTGTCCGCCGCGGCCAGGCCGCGCCAGTGTGATGCAGGCTTTAAGCCTCTCACAGACTAGAGCGGCCTGCGGTGGCGGTCAATACTTAATGATAAGTTTATGCTTATGGCCAGGCAGCGTGACACCATATTTACCTTAGAGCATTAAACCAACCGGAGTGGCAATTGACAGGCGTTTCCCTCTGCCTAATACGTATGACCAGTGGTCATACGTATTGTATGGACTGACGTTTATCTATTTTCACGCTCCGCATACATTTGACGTTCCCCTCCCCCGCAAAAATCGGCAGACTTTTTATGTATAGTTATAGATGTGATAGAAAATGACACATGTGACCACTCCTGTTGGTTTAATGCTCTAAGCTATTTACAGGCTTTTTATGTTTTATTTGCACTGTTCGTATGTATGTAAGTTGTCCGTAAAAATTTGGAATCCATTTTTCAGTAACTTGGCGTTGTCCGATTGAGCTTTATATTTCGGTAAAGGTATAGTTTGGCTGACAATTAAATATTATGGTGCAGTCAACAGTAAAATAAACCGATAAAACCGGCCAAATGCGAGTCGGACTCGCGCAGGAAGGGTTCCGTACCATTACCGTACACCAATCTATAAAAAGGGCAAATTAACGGCGTTTGTTGTATGGGAGCTCCCCTTAAATATTTATTTTGTTTTGTTTTTAGTATTTGTTGTTATAGCGGCAATAAAAGTACATAATTTGTGAAAATTTCAACTGTCTAGCTATCGCGGTTCTTGAGATACAGCCTGGTTACAGACAGACGGACGGACAGAGAGCGAAGTGTTAGTAATAGTCCCGTTTTACCCTTTGCGATAAGCGACTGAACAGTGGAGTACAAATTTTGACGGACAACTTACCTACTTACGTATGTACTTACCTGACTGACTTGTGTAAGGCCCTGCCCTATTCCGTAACTTGTTCTAAGCTCACCTCGACGCTCACCCACAAATATATCATGACATGCGCCGTAAATAAAGCGTAGGTAGAGGTCTAGTTTCGTGACGGGTGATCGGCGGGGTGAGCCACATTAACGCGTAGCGAATATCAGTCCTAGGGACAGATTTTTTACTTTTGAGCGCTTCTTTCACTCGGAAACTGACAAAAATTATGAAATGCTATTTTGAAATAGCGGTATTGACCACTCGTATTCAATTATATTGGTAGAAAGGCGATCGCGTTGGCGTTTTACCCTCAATTTGCTCAGCTATATGTCTATCTACAACGTGTCGCTGTAAGTAGCGTGCGGCGTTAACTGGAGACCACGGACTAAAGGCTTCAAAATTAAAGGTTTTTTTTTACCAGTCTTCTTTTTGATAAATCCGCACTACGACATCTGTGCGCAACACAAAATGTAACACAAAAGTGTAAAAAAACCTGTATTTTCACTACGATAGGCATTTACTTCTTCACCCACACACATCATCAGCCTATATACGTCCCACTGCTGGGCACAGGCCTCCTCTCATGTATGAGAGGGAACGGGCAGTAGTCCTCACGCTGGCCCAGTGCGGATTGGGGACTTCACATACACCTTTGAATATCTTCGCAGACGTATGCAGGTTTCCTCACGATGTTTTTCCTTCACCGAAAAGCTAACGGTAAATATGAAATCATATTCCGTACATACGAGTAAGTTACGGAAAACTCATTGGTACGAGCCGGGATTCGAACCCACGACCGCCGTCTGTCAGCCGCATGCCTGAACCACTGGGCTACCGTAGCTTATTTACTTCTTATTAAATCAAAACTATTCTATTGGTAGCATTAACTACGAGTACAGATCGATTCACGAGAGCTGGCGCGGAAGATGTATGAAACTGTCATTAATTTCATAGACATTACTCGTCAGCTCTTGTGAATCGACCTGTAAGTTATGGACGATAAAGAAAACACAATTCACAATTTCTTCAATTATATCTTCACAATTTTCAGGTCTCTTATTTCTTTTGTTTAAATTTTATTTTATAATTTACACTTCATCGCCATAATTGTATATTTTGCTGTCTATATAACAACACAATGTACCTATACGCCTTTGCATGAGGAAAGCTCCCAATAATTCCTAGTCAGCGTTTACAGAAACAGAACGGGGCGAGGTGGGGACGCGAGTTCAGAATGCAGTCCGATTCACCCCTGTAGCTGTTAGAGAATAAGGAAAACAGTGTTAAAACAAATTAGTATAGTGCGCATCACGGGACTTGTGAAGTGAGAATCGCAGTTCGTTCCACCTCATATAAAACTAGCTTCTGCCCGCGACTCCGTCCGCGTGGAACTCGTTTATATCGTAGCTCCATATCCTTAGGGAATGATTTCCGGGATAAAAAATATCCTATGTCTTTTTCCAGACCTCAGTCTCTCTTCCCGATTTATTGTATCAAATAATACTTTAGGTAACCCAATATCTTAAAGGAAAAAGGTATTTCGTCAGCAAGCCACCAAGTGTCTTTATTGCCGACGCCTGTTAGAAATCTTATGAAGTATGTTATTTATTAGATGTATGAATATGTTATTAAATGATGATTATCAAATACAATATTTGCCGTTGCTTACTAGTCATATTTCAGGAGGCCCGTAACTTCTCATCATCATAGTTTAAAACAGCGTCTGTTGCGACAGCGTCATCCACTTCTGGACTTATGCCTCCCCCAAAGAGTGTCAAAGTGACCGGTGCTGCGCCACCTGTATCCAGCGGACTCCCCCGACCTTCACCAGGTCATCAGTTGACCTTGTCTGTAGGTACTTACGAGTTAACCCGTGAAATATCCCGTGTCTGAAATACAAACTCATCCCGACTGACACGGTACCTCAATGACGCCTCGTACACGGCACCTCCTGGATTTGCCTCGAACTGCAACAATAGAATTAGGATAATTTCCAATCTCACTATTTATTTATTTGCGCCAGGTAAGAATGCCCATATTTACAAATATCTTACAGACTAACATATCAATATACAAAACTTATTTTAATCAAGAACGATAGGTACATTTTTTTAAATATAATTTATTTTCTAAAGTATCTATATACAAGATGATGTTTAAATTTTTTTTAGTTTTAATGTTAATATTGTGGTTTAGGCATTGTGTATAGTAGGTACTTAACCTCCTGGATCCCCCGGTCCTCACTTGAGGACATAACTTTTTTTAAAATCTGCAATCGTCAACTGTCAACCTGAATAATAAACACCGAGTCACAAATGGTCAATCAGCGATCAGTTTTGCGAGGGGAAAACTTCATGTTTTTTTTACTAATTTCCCGACTTTTGCACTGATTTGTTTTGGCACAATCGATATCTCCAGGATCCAGAAGGTTAAATCGAGCTTAGGTTAATTTAATAATAATTAACAGTAACTAAATAAAATTAAAACTAAGTGAAATCCACAAAAAGCTCTCGAGGCATTGTACCGAGGATGTTGGCGGATGCTTTGCGCGAGATCCGAGAAACATGCGTAAACTGGCGTTTTCTTATCTGTGCAATTATACTCGTCAGTATGCTTGAGACTCACTATGTATAGTGGGGGTATTGCTGAATAGGTATTTTAAAATAATTGGTAGGTTTTATAATATTTTTTTAGTAAAATAACCGTTTAGGATTTTTACCTATTTAAGGTTAGCTTAAGAGTCCGCAGTAAGCTCGGCCGAATTTCACCTTCCCATACAAACGGAGATTCGTTCTCATTTTAAAACTACGTGTTGGATTGTGACGAAACTTTGCATATATACAATGACATGAAGCATATTTATGTCTGTAATATGTTTATATCGTTCCAGTTTATAAAACAAACAAAATACAGGAAAAACAAATTTTGTATGAAAAACTTAAATTCGCTGTATTTTTTTTACTATGTTGTCAGAAGCTACATATGCACGGTGTTTTTTTAACCGTCTTAGAGCCAAAGCCCAGTTAATTTAGACATTATAAAGAACTTGAAAAAAGGTTCCTTTTAGTTTTATTTTTTAAAAATTTTTTTGTAATGCATAAAATCTTGTTTTTTTGTGTTAATATTAATTTTAATCATCCAGCTCAGTGTCCGCTAGCCGCCCTCTTATGTAGATAGGTACGAGCTCTAACCGGGTGAATGAACTTCGCTCCGCTCTATGGCGCGAATTTTTCCAACTTAATTATCATTTATTACTAAAAAATTAACAAAAAAAATTTTTTTCTTTACGAATGGCTAGTACCTTTTGGATACTAAAAAAACACATTGTACACTAATTACAGACCTGAATATACCTCATGTCATTGTTACCATCCAACAACAACAAGTAGTTTTAAAATGCGAGCGTAACTTCGTTTGTATGGGGAGCTTACAGCAATATTCGCTTAAATATCCAAAACCTTTTGGCATATGAGTTATATGAGGTGTCGTTGGATTCCTCATAATCGTGAGATAGTGCAAAGTAAATAATATTCGAATAAAACAGATGGGTTTAAATTTTTTTTTTAATTTTACTTGTTAATACGTTCAGTACTCACTCCAATCTGATAATTTTCATAGGTCACTTCGGTCGTTGCGTTGAAATCAGGCAAGTAAACATCGTTGCCTTTCGATCCATTGAAAGAGAGGAGGCGGCTGTTGGCGCGCTGGCGCAGCATCCAGTTGATGGCCGCGACAGTGCGCGGGACGCATTGGGACCTGGTAAGACAGCAAACATCATTCGCTCGGGCTTATCCCATATTTCTCTTCTGAAACTAGCCCATTTAATTGTATATCTTTTAAGTTACCGGCCATCTCGTTATTCCCTTCCTCTTCATATCGTCTCTCACACCCGTCTCCTTGACCTACTTCGTCTCTTTCATCCAGTCGTTTGACGTCCAGTTGGTTTAGTGGCTTTGCGAGCGAACACACAAACAACGCGTTCACAGAATATGTTCAAATACTGTTGGGTTATCTCACAAATACGGATGGGCTGAATGTGTCGAACTACTTGTACAAGTACACGTTACACGTTACACACGTTACATACATCCATACATACAATCACGCCTTTATTCCCAAAAGGGGTAGGCAGAGCACATGAAACGTATGTTCCAGCGCCACTTTTAGCATAAATGTGGTTATAAAATATCGACAAAATGTGATATTGCAGTGATAGGTTGCTAGCCCATCGCCCACAACACACTTCAACCCTGGTCCCTTAGTCGACTTTTACGACACCCACGGGAAGAAAGGGCGTGGTGAAATTCTAACCTGACACCACACGGGTGAGCTAAAATTGCTGTACTGACAATATGGCATTTGAACCTCAGCAACTTTTTATGAAACATTAATAACACCTCGGTTAGTAGGGAAATACAGTGACGTTAGTGTTACGTGTCCAGCCGGAATCAGGGAATCGCGATAAAACGCGATTCGGTTTGGACACTTGCAATGGTCCCCTGTAGCCTTCCTCGGCAGGACTGCCGTGTTCACCATCCGCTTTTACTACCTTGAGTCGGTGTCCTTGAGTATCCAGTTGATATAGCCGACCAGGGCCCTCGCCGCCTTTCGGGAGAGCGGGTCGGAGACGGAGACGTTGTCCCAAACGAAACACGTGCACCAGTGCATCTCTATGCCAGCTTCACTGCATGACCGGTTGCTTCGGATCTTCAAATATAAATACAACAATCAATTCAGGTCTCGTATTCGTATAATCATTAATCAAACATGAGCTCATAAAAATAACTGTGCATCGGTGTTTACCTCCGACAAAACCCTCATTTCGTACTGTGCACGTAATGGTGAATGTCGCGCGTTTTCGTGGAAATGGACGATATACTGAATTCAATATTGAAGTAATCGTTTATGACGCACCGGTTCCATCAAAGTTAGACCCCTCTTCAAGTCTCCGCCCTGCACTTTATACGGGTTCCAGTGCCTCCTCATATCCAACGCGTCCAGTAAAGTAGCGTGAAGGTCGTGCGCCGTAGTCAGTACGCGCGCGTTCGCGTGAAGCGCGCTTAAAGCGTGAGGCCGCGCGCGCGTGAGGCGGTCCGGCAGGCGGATCGCTAGGAGAGGTAGGCGCTCATCGAGTTTGCCGCGGATGGAGTGCTTGCTTCGGACTGCTGCGTACCTAGATGTCGTTTATACTTAAAATCAGTTCTAATAGGTGTGCTATGTAGCTAGCTACTTATGTATATAATTTTAAAGAATGACGACAGTTGCCAGGCAGTCTTTCCAAAACGGTTTACCGTTATTTAACCTTATAAATTTGGTATCATGATTGTTATACAAAATCCTAACATCATCTAATAAGTTTTATACCTAGAATATGAAATTCACTGTTTCACGCCATCACTATGAAATCGTTATATTCGACTTTATGTCGAATAAGTAGAATTCATTGGAACCTTTAACCTTTTGCGTCTATAAAAAATATAGTTTTTTGCGTCTAATTAAGAAAGTTTAATGTATAAGTACCTGGGTCCATGGTCTCCCATGACCACAATAAGCGTGTCCTCAGTCCGCTTCAGCAGTCGTCTCAAGAACGCAGCCGTGTCGTCATCGGCCAATTGGAGGTAGTTCAAGTTTTCGTGCGTGATGTCACTGATGATAGTGAGTACGAACCGCTTTCCATCCAGCTCTAGAAACTGGGAATGATGCATACTGGTCTGCGATCTAGCAACAGATTTTCATGACCAAGTCTCTCCAGGGCGGTGATTAAGATTCAGAGAGTAGTGCCAAGTAGCCCAGTGGACAACTATGGCACTGTCGGTGAGTTTGGCAACAGGAGCCTCGCAAAATTGAGTCATGTAATTATTGGATCATATTGAGTAATCGGGAGGAAAAGACAAAAAGAGAAATTTCTTATCTACGTGTTTCAGAGGGTCTTGCACCTCAACCCACCCCACCAACGGTGCCCCAGCTGACAACATGATATAACTTTCTGAAGTATCCACGGCATAACAAACCATTGGAAGTGGTGGGTGGGCGTTTCTTTATTCATAACTTTTATAAGGAATTCTTGAACAGATTATTGTCACTCACCTAGCAACCGCACGCGGCGAATGACATAAGTAAAAATATGAAAAAATATATGTTTAATTCAGGAAAATGCTGTATTGCGTTGTTAACCGCTGCTCAAATAACAGCAGAATAAAAAACGTGTCTCATGGAGGATATTCAATCATCGGTACAGATTATTTTAGAATAAATTTTATTTATTTTATATAGAATAAATTTTTCAGACATCATTTCGGCCAGTAGGCCCAGTAGTCAAAAAATATCAATTCTAATTCTCTAACATTAAGTTTATAATCCTGCGGATTTTTTCGCTCTTCTGGATGTTAAGTTAAGGTAAGTGCGGCGACAGTGGTTCTCTATGAAAATCGATTGAATGCCACTTCCAAAGGTTTCTTATTCCGTGGAAGCATCTTACAAGTTATCGCCCGGGGAGAAAATACTGACGAATGTTTTGCCTTGTCCGGGGACTCTACATACAAATGTCGAAGAGTTATTTGAGCTACAATTGCTGTATTTTTCACAACATGTCCTACCTTTTCCGAACATTCAGTTTTGTCTGCGGAATAAATACACCTGCAGAATTATAATGCATTTTCAATAACAAACCTGTTCGGTGATATTCATCATCATTTTGAACTGAGGTGTGTCTCCGACGCAGAAATACCAGGGATTGAACCGGTGAGAGTAGGCGGCGCGAAAAGCCCTCAGGTAGTGATCGGCTGGCTGCCGCTTGAAGCCGTTGAAGCGGAACTGAAAGGTGCCATCTACAGGCATATCCTCGAAGTAAGCGGTCCGATATCTGAAAGAGATCAAACAAGGACTTCAAATATGGGTTGATGACTCCCCGCTACAACCCTTCTGGCCTCCACAATCTTAGTCAATAATCTTTTTAAATAGAAGTCAAAACTCAAAAGAGAACACGAATCTACAAACCCACTAAATCAAAACAAAAACGTGTCTTCTTTACCGTGAAAAATGAGGCTATCCGCAACAGAACTAAGGTAACCGATATATCCCTCCAAATTGCTAAACTTAAGTAACAGTTAGAACTGATAGCCTTTGGGGCGGAAAATTTTCGAGTCGCGTTCATGTATCGGTAGACATAGCTTGGGTAGACCGCCGACAAGGTCGACTGATGACCTAGTAAAGGTCACGGTGGCCCAGAACCAGTTACTTTGGCACTCTATGGGGAGGCGTTCGAAAGCCGAAAGACCTCTGCTGGATGTCCAGCAGAGGTCTTTTGGCTGATATGATGGTTGTTTATCATAAAGATCGATACCTCACCCCTCTCTTTTTAACATCTTGAATATGAAAGGGAAGTCGTCCAGAGTCCTGCCGTTTGCGTAGTGCCACCGCACGTCTGGCTGCTCCAGCTCTGTTTTGCCCGTGAGTATAGGAAACAGGGCGCATGGGGTCGCATCGCCTAATATATTGTACCTACAATAAAAATCAATCACACTGTCAATTTGTCATAAGACCTTAATTGGCATTGCATTTTTCGTAAGAGTCTAACGATTATGACAAATGTAATCCAGGGCCAACCCGAGGGTAGAGCGGAGGGAGCGACCGCTCTGGGGGCCCGATGGCAACTGGCGTCAGAAATTAGAAATAGCATGTTTATACGCGATTATTTTTGCCGTGTTAACTGAAAGCGTAATTTGGTGATAACTCTTATCACCCTGATTGAAGAACATCATCATCATCTAATTTCATATAAAGACCAATAGTTTTATACGTTAGCATAATTGACGACAACATCTATTTTTAACCCATTTCAAAAAACGAGGAGGTTCTCAATTCGTCTGAATCTTCCTTTTATGTATGTTCCCCGATTACTCGAAGACGTCAGAAAGTCGACGAAGCCCCGCTTTCGCGGGACTCCTACTTTCTGCTCTGAGGGACACAAGATAACGAACGATCCTATACCTACCGGTTTTAATAGACGAGAGTGAGTTTATGTAAAGGAAAAAAAATACAATAATCTCGCGAGGTGTGTTGCTATAAAAAATTTCAGTTGCTATGCAAATTTTCATTAAAAAATATACGATTTATTAATTTAGTTGTTAAATAATTATGTACGATGCTGTTTATAGAGGCTAGCTTTTGATTTTTATTAGTAGACATATAATAAATCTGTAAAATAAATAAAGTAGCTGACGTACAACATTAGTCGCCGAGTAGGCACTTTAGAAGATAGTAATATATTTTATCGGTAGCTGGTTTATGTTAATTATTTTTGTTTGTAAATTGGCGCAGGATTTTTCATATCATGTTGGGATAGTAAAGATGCCGTATTAGTTTAAGGTGGTTCGATTTCCATACAAAACCTTATTTGACATTCACAGGCTTACGACGTGATTTTTTAAGAAACTAATGCGGCAATTACACTTCGTCGTTCGCCGCATGAAGCATGCGGCTACCGCAAAAGTGTAAAGAACACGTTAGTCGGCCGCATTCGGCGATCGACAGCTGCCAACGTTTAGTAGTAGGCAGACAGACTAATGTGAAGACTACGTTTGTTGGCCTAAGTTGTTTAAAATGAATTCGGCGACCGCATTAGGTGGACGACGCAGTGTAATTGCCGCATTATGTAACTAACGTTTGCGTGAAAATCCCCCTTTCCTTGAATAAACTTGTATAAACTAGAATAATTTGACAAAAAATGGTTTCCTAAAGTATGACGTCACAAAAAAAAAACCTCAAGTTATTTTAGTTTTTACAAGTTTATTCAAAGAAAGGAGGGATTTCGCGCTAAAGAAAGCCAATTTATGAAAGTTAGTGTTAAGTTAGTGTTTGCCCGGTAAGGGCAAACATTTATGTGATGAGCATGAATATTTGTTTCTGAGTCATGGATATTTTCTATGTATTTAAGTATTTATATCTATTATATATATCGTCGTCTAGTACCCATAACACAAGCCTTACTGAGCTTACTATGGGACACTAGGTCGATTTGTGTAAGTTTGTCCCCTTATATATTTATTTATTTATATATATTTATTTAGTTACATAAGTTTCTTAAAAAATTACGCCGATAGCTTGTGAATGTCAAATAACGTTTTATGTGGAAATTGAATCACCTTAATATAAGCTGTTCTATTAACCCGTTGCGAACATACACAATAACTACAACTTAGAAAAGTTGAATTACCGCCGACATTTTCATTTCAAAGTCCAATATCTCAAAAACGCCTAGAAACAGATTTTCATTAAACATGGCATTAAACAAGGACATTCGGGATAAAAATTTCTGACACAAAAAAACCTCATTCAAATTGGTCCTTCCGTTATGGAGCTACGATGCCACAGACAGATACACAGATACACAGACAGACACGTTAAACTTATAACTAGTGTTCGGAGTTTCGGTGGCAAATTTCACAGAGGTAAATGGAGTCGCCTAACTATTTTTTTGATTTTTAAACGAATAACGATTAAATGATTAATTTTGCACAATACTCCTTATAAATTATCTTGCGAGCATAACCTACTTATACCACGATAACACAGGACTACTAATATCACAAGTATGAATGTAGGTAAGTAAACATTGCTTAATAAATTTATTTATTTTTACTTATTATTTACGTACAAACATGGCACCTAAACAGTCGGGACAGTATAACGTTTGTATCTGCCGCCAACTATACAATTCGGTAAATGAATAATTTATTTATTCAAATCTTAAAAATTAAATCATAAAAACGACTCCATTATCCACTGTGTAAAATTTGCCACCGAAACTCCGAACACTACTTATAACACCCGTCTTTTTGCGTCGGGGGTTAAAAAGACGTTACCAAGCAAGAGCAAATAAATAATCTAGTAGCTGCTCTTACAAATTTCCTAGTATTAGTAGGATAGTAGGATTCTCATTGTCTCGGCCATTGTAAATTGATTGTAAAGCGTAATATTTTTTCTTTTCCTACACTCAGAACAGAACTTTATAAGTGTAGGATTGCAGAAGTGCACAAGAAAAACTCACCCTCTCATAACAGTCGCGTTTAATTCTTCTTTGATTACTTTCCAACTCTTGGGCATCAATCGTATGAAACCAGACCTTGGCGTGGAGTCGAACATAAGGATGACCACGTCGAGGCTCTGCCCCGCTGACGGAGGAACATAAACAGGTCGGAAGCCGAGAATGGTTCCCGCCCAGCTCACCATCGTACCGCTAAACAAAAAAAAAGTTTAGAAGGGGAGTAGGCAAGAATGAATTGCCCCAGGAATAGTAACCAAGGCAATTGTCAAGAAAAACAAGCAACACACTCACTCTGTAGACACCAATAGCTCGTGTCTTAGTGAAAGCTCCTTTCTCCTTCTCTTATGATTTAAGGTCTTATAGCTTATAGCCTTGATTTTGCTTCAGCACAGGACGGCTTAAAAGCAGTCAAAGTAGGCATGAAATCATCGTGATGTCTTACTTCGGCAGACGGTGAGGGATGCGCGCGCGATGTTACTTAGCCTTTTACATACTGGGTGGCGAATGTTCGAGATGGAGCGAATCGGAAAGGTATTCGATTGGCATGGCATTGAAGGAGCCTTCAGTCATGGACTGCTCTTAGCTCTTGACAAAAGCCTGATTACTAAATTCTAAACAGCATTGAAGCTATTACATACTGTACAGTCGTCTAATGACATGCATGCAGTGTCGAACTTATGCCTGGGGAATGGGATTGAATTGATGAAAATCGTATACATATTTTTAGACTTGAATGTACAAGCGGGTTCTGGAAGAAAGACAACCTGTGTCGCGGCCGCTGTAATTTGCTCGTAATGAAAAGAGGTTATGTTGTCACGTCCCTTAGACATAGATACGACATGACCAAGAAGAAAAAGATGTGTTTTGACTTTGCAAGTGTCCTCAACCACTTTTTAATAAGTGCATTGCATGAGTATAATATGGAAAATCGAATCAGTGACAAAGTGGTATCGGTAATGGAGACGACAAATGTGACGGGAGAGAAGTTAGAATGGATACGTCAATGGGTACCGGGGGCGGGTAGGGGGAGGCAGGGACCTAGCTCCGCCTTCTGCCTTCCGAGTCCAAGATGGCACTGACACAATAAAGATGTATTTCATTTTAATCGTACGTGTTATTCACACCAGCGTTTCTGTTGGGGTCCACTCCCGTTCATCACACCTGGGCCTAGACAAAGTGACATTCGCTTGCGCTTCGCCATAGAATCGCTTTGTGTCTCTCTATCACTCTTCCATATTAGTGTGACAGTGACAGTTGCGTTTCGTTCGCTACGAAGCGTTAGCGATTGTAACCTTGTCTAGGCCCCCTGGTGTCATGAATTGGCACTAGTTTTGATGGACCCGACTGTCACCCGACCTTCCGAATTTCAAACTCAACCCCTACATATCTTTTTTTCGTGGGGTAATGCGTTTACACATCCGCTTGGCTGAGGAACCGCAACGATTATGACGGAAACGCCCAGATTTCTGTCAAAAAGTTCTAAAACCCTACAGTTTTCTGCCCGCTGCATAAAGTAGTCACGGGAGCACTCTTCTACTTAACTTAACCGCCGCACATTAGCGACGGACGAGTTATTTCATGCATTTTGTATCGCATCGGCGCACACAAGGTGTTTAGCGGCGCGACCAAACCACAAGGTGCGGGAGTGGCTCGCGCTCGCTACTTTTATTTAATAGCGGCCACTGGTGACGTAATGTGCGACAGAGTGGTAGCGTTTACTGGCGGCTAATAGTCGATCTAGTGTGCGGGCACTCTTACATACCTGATGTTCTTGTCAGTCCCAAGGCACGACACCCTGACATGATCGCTGGCCGTCAGCTGATACCCACCGTCCTTGACCATGGTACGTTTGCCAAAAGAGTGATGGAAATCGTCTTCATACAAGATGTCCTCATACATGCATGATATGTTACTCACTGTCTTTCTTACTTCGTCTACAATACGGCACTTTGAATGCTGAAAGGTAAATTATTCATATTGTAGGTAAATCATTATAAAATCCACTGTAGCCGAGCGGTTGGGTACGCGACTTCCAGCCTGTAGGTCGCGGGTTCGAACCCCGCCTCGTACCAATGGGTTTTTCTAACCGATTCAGATTCTTATCTTTATTTTTCAGTAGATCGTAAGTTTCACCTTTAAATATAATGCTAGTAGCATCGTCCAGTTTTTCCCACTACCCCCCCCGTTGTAATAACTGAAGTTGTTTCGTAGTTTGTGTTCAAGTTTTCTAGAAACTGATTTTTATTTTGGAATGAAGTATCACCACTTATAAGGACGTTATGTCTATTAAAATTGTGGTAGGCTCATAATCTTGGGACTGGCATAAGCTACAATAGTTACTAGTATTTGAAATAAGTAGTTTATTTAAACTTGTAGAATAACTTATTATTATTTATTAAATAAACTTTTACAAGTGGTGCAATAAAGAAACTAATCCACACGGATTTCCGTGGTAGGATTGCTTACGAAGTACTGTCGCGGGTGCCGCGGTAGTACTCGGGGAGAGCTCTGTCCGTCACGGATCGCCGCGGTGGACTGAATGCCGAGCGCCTTTTTTTTTTTTTTTTTGAACCTGACTGTTGCTATAATAGGACGGACCCAATATAGCGGTCGAACTGCGTGGTTGGAGGGTGGCCTGGGGAAAATCCAGGGGAAGCCTCCGGCACGACCACGCGGGGAAGTTTGTACACTGGAATACTCTAAGAGTTTGCGCTCCAGTGAGATTGGTTGAACGGTATCAACCGAATCTGGGGTGTGAGTGGTATCGAACTACTGGGAGTTTTATCGCTGGTTCGCTAAAACCTAGCCTAGCTGAGAAGAGTCCAGCAAGAAACTCAGCTAGGCCCGACTTGCGTCGGACTGACTCTACCCGGTATGCGGCGGTACCGGGACGAAAGCGGACTGTATGTGTCTGTGTTGTCTCGCGGTGGACGTCCCCGCCGGCGGGAACGCTGAAGTGTACGCGATGTGTTGGACGCCGAAAGCGCAGCGTTCCATCTTTCGATGGACGCTGTGATTTCGTCGTCCGGGTCCGTGAGTGTGTGCCTAGGTCGCCGGACCGTGCGGCCCCTAATCAGTGAGCGCCGAGTAACGACAGAGGGGGGAGGGATGGGGACGTAGTCAGCAGCCTTCCTAACTAACGGATTCCTATGGTGGGGAGCGTTATCAAAATAACGTCTGGCAGCCTGCTTAAAGAAACCATACATGGTGCTAATCTCCATGTCGTGGTGCAGGCTGAGGTTCGATTGGTACCACGGGGCACCAGTCGCCCTTCGGAGAAAACGATTCTGAATGACCTGAAGTGGCTTGAGCGATGACATAGGCACGTGAGCGAATGCTACACTTGCATATGTCATGATTGGACGAACACAAGTCTTGTAGAGTGTCAGCTTATTCCTAAGTGACATTTTACTAAACTTGTTGATCATCGGCCCTAGCCTTCCTAGCACGAACAACGCGCGGTTGCGTACCCTACGGATGTGGCTACGGAAAGTCAGTCTCCTGTCGAGGGTCACTCCAAGATATTTGGCCTCGTTGACCCAGGGGATGGGTCGGTCAAACATCTGGATCGGAGCCACCCGCCTTTCTGTACTAATGCAGTCCGACGGATGAAAGACTATTGCAGTGCTTTTCTCCGGGTTGACTTCGATACGCCAAAGATTAAACCAACGACCTAGGTCGGAGATTGCCTCTTGGAGGTATCGCCGGATAGTAGCGTACTTACAATGAGTCGTAAAGAGCGCGGTGTCATCCGCAAACAACCCCAGTTGCACCTTAGGGTGCCTGGGAATGTCGTTTGTGAATAACGAGTAGAGAGTGGGAGAGAGCACGGAGCCTTGAGGGACTCCGGCCCGGATGGGGTGTGGGTCCGAATACGTTCCCTCCAGTCGGTATCGAAAGCTTCGGTCACTGAGAAAATCTCGTATTGTGAGTACGAGTCTGTCCGGCATTCCGAGCTGGTATAACTTGTATACAAGCCCGTTATGCCAGACCTTGTCGAAGGCTTTCGCTACGTCGAGAAAGATCGCACCGGTCTTGAGCCCCTGGAATCGAGAGAAACCATCCAACACGTGCTCCGTGACGCGGTGCACCTGTTGGACGCATGAGTGTCCGGATCTAAAACCGAACTGCTCATCGATGAGGAGGTTATTCTCAGCCGTAAATCTGAGAATTCTCGTGAGAAGGATCCGCTCATATAGCTTTCCAAGGGAGCTAAGTAAGCTGATCGGCCTGTAAGAGGCAGGCGAGGTCCGGGGTTTGCCGGGCTTCGCTATCCCTATGACCGTTGCACATTTCCACGCGGCTGGAAAGTGAGCATTGGTCAGTGCGGCATTGAAGATGCCGACCAAAAGGAGGAGGAGGGTTTCGGGGAGAAGTTTCAGGATGCGATTGGATAGACCATCCGCACCCGGAGCCTTCCTAATACGGAGACGCCTGACAAGGTCACTGACTTCCTTAACCGACACCGGTAAAATGGGTGAAGTTACGGGGAGACGCGATCTCCTGTCCACCTCGGAATCGACCCTACTAATGTGGGCTTCTTCGGTGTTGAGGAGGTTGGGCGAACATTGGGACTCTAAACTACTCGCAAGGCATTCGGCTTTCTCACTGTCCTCGAACGCGGGGGTTGAGTGATCCGGTCGATCCAAGGGAGGGATGGTCCAACAGGCATCGGATTTGAGAGATCTCGCTAGTTTCCAGTAAGCCAGGTGACTAGGCGTTATCTCCCCCATCAGATCCCTGAACGAGTTCTCCCGAAATTCGGCAATTCTCTGTTTGGACTCGTTAGACAAGTCCCTCAGGATTTGCCGATTTTCGGCAGAAGGGTGATTTGAATAGGTACGTATGGCGCGATTTAAATGCCGAGCGCCGCGGCAACCCGGTTTTATTAGGGCCGGGCGCGAGAGGTAAAGTATTTGGGTGTAATACTAGATGCCAAACTTAACTGGAGCAGCCACCTCGACAAAAAAATACAAAAAGATACAGTCGCGTTCTGGCAATGCCGTAGAATGGTAGGTAGGACTTGGGGACTAAACCCCAGGATCACTCTATGGCTCTACCAGTCGATAATTCGACCAATAGTAAGCTACGGAGCCGTAGTGTGGTGGCCTCGCACCACACTAACCACGGTCGAAGCTAAACTACAACGCCTCCAGAGACTGGCCTGCATGGCGGCTAGTGGCTGCATGAGGACCACACCAACTGCAGCCCTGGTAGCCATCATGGACATTCCGCCGCTACACCTCTTTATCAGGCAAGAAGCCCTGGCGTCAGCCATACGGCTCAAAAAACAGAATCTCTGGAGACCGCCCAGGGTTCCACACACCGAGATACTCTACGAGGCTATAGGTAGGGAACCCCTCATAGAGGCAACAAACGACATCATTCCAAAACAGTTCGTCTTCGACAAGAAGTACAAAATCGAACTATACGAAACCCTCCAGGAAGGACTTAACCCCAGGGAGTTAAGAATATTCACGGACGGGTCCAAGACAAGGTCAGGCGCCGGATCAGGAGTGTTCTCGGAGGACCTAAACATACGAATCTCGACACCATTAGGAATCCATAACTCAGTCTTCCAGGCAGAGTGCATGGGTATTATAATGGCCGCTCACGCAATCGTTTCCAGGGAGGTAAGAGGATATCCCATCCGCATACTTTCCGACAGTCGATCTGTACTACAAGCCCTGCAAAGTCACACAACAACGTCTGGGCTGATACACGAGTGCCACAAAATTCTATCAGAGGTATGTACCAACTGCGACATAACCTTGCAATGGATCAAAGGGCACAGCAATTCACGCGGTAACGACGCAGCGGATGCACTGGCTAGAGAAGGCTCAGAATCGGAAGCCATAGGACCGGAACCCACGATCCCTCTACCCCCTGCATGGCTGCGGAGCACACTGCGAAAAAACACCAAGGTAGAACACCAAAAAATTTGGAACACCCTAGGCACCTGCAGGCAAACCAGGGAGGCCCTCCCGACAATCAATCCCGGATTGTCAAGGAAGCTAAAACAGATAAAGAGGCCGGCACTCCGTCTCTTGACAGGCGCCATAACTGGTCATGCACTATTAAACAAACACCTTTTCACCTTAGGTATTACAGACAGTCCTCTCTGCAGAGCCTGCATGGAAGAGGAAGAGACAGCCACCCACGTCATCCTGACGTGCCCTGGGGTGGCAGTACACCGGGCAAAACACCTCGGAACACCGGGGTCACTACCGGAAGCCGTCGGCAACATAAAGGGTCTGCTAGGCTTCCTGGTGGAACTGGGTTGGCACGAATAGCAGTAGTGCCAACAACCCACACGCAAAATAGGCGCTAATATGACGTCGAGTTGCGGAAACCCAGCCCGCGTACACCTATAACCTATAACCTATAGGGCCGGGCGCTTGAGTGTGTGCCGTCGTGACGAGCGGTTCGCTGTGTGCGTGAGTTGTTTACGCACTGGGGCCGGCCGGCGAGGAATAGCGGTCTCAAGTGTTACATCCTCCCCCTCTGGCTCCGATGGCGGCCCGACGAGAAGCCAGTTAGTTTCTGTTTTTCTGCTTCCTGACCATAGGCAGACTGGTAGCATTCTTCTTGGTACGTCCTCTTTTGCGTATCGCTTGTACAGGAACCGGCAGTTCATCCTTTGGACCATGGTATGGCTCCAGAGCTGACGCATGGTAGATTCCTACAGCAGTATCTGGGGTGCTGGCCAAGGCAAGTTGATAAGATGACGGGCCATGTTGTTTGGTGATGATGTATGGGCCATCGCGGCGGGGTGCAAACTTTGCACTTACTCCTTGGGCGGCTCGGCTGATGGGGTGTGTTTTCACTAGCACCAAGGTACCCGCATTATAGAGTACCCCGGATCTCCGAGTTTTATCTACATAACCCTTTCTGGTTTCTTCTTTCTGCTCTTGCACCTCTCTTGCTCGCTTTAGGGTTTCCGAAAGAAGAATCAGTTTTGGAGTGATCTCAGCAATAAAATTTTCATTGAGGATAATTTCTCTTAGATCATTATACGTATCATCAGTCGTTCTGAGTTCTCTGCCGAAAGTTAAATAAGCGGGGGAGAAACCTGTAGACGACTGCTGTGCCTTATTCATAGCGAAACGGATAATTGGAAGCTTGTCGGCCCATTGTCTGTGGTCATCTTGCACCAGGATGCTTAGCTGGGTTTTTAAATCACGGTTTCGCCTTTCGACTGGGTTAGCTTCCGGATGGTATACAGGGGTCAAGTTATGTTTTATTCCGAGACAATAGGCGACTTGCTGCATTACGGAGCTCACGAATTGCGGGCCATTGTCGCTGATTAATCTCCTTGGCATGCAATATCTCAGGAAGATCTCATTGATCAGGGTGACTGCACACGCCTCTGCCGACGCCGTTTGTAGAGCAAAGAGCTCAACCCAGCGGCTTGCTATGTCTTCCACTATAAATATCCAAGTTTCTCCAGCAGGTGTAGAAGGTAGTGGCCCAAATAGGTCAAACGAGATAGATTCAAATCTTTTTGCTGTTGCAGTAGTTTGAAGCAATCCAGCCGGTTTCATGTTAGACGGTTTGAACCGTTGACATTGGATGCAATTTCGAACATAACTCTCAATTTACTTGCGCATTCCCTTCCAGTAGTAGCGCAGTGATATTCTTTGGAAGGTTTTTTCCGCTCCATAGTGCCCTCAGGTTGGTTCATCATGGTAAACAGTCAAGAGATTAGCCCATTCGTGTTCGGGAACTACGAGTTGGGCGTTTTCGGCATCTGAACTCGGGTTGTGTCGATACAGAAGGGCATTATTCATCAGATACCCTTTGCTACTCCAATATGCTGCATTTTCGTGTTGTTTTGGGTCTTCCATTGAAGTGATAATTTTCTGTATGAATGGGTCTTTTAGTTGTTCTTCCCTGATGTTCTTTGGATCTCGCGTAGGCATGTCTATTGCGATTGAACATATTCCACATGTTTCGCTGGTTTCTTCGTTACACGTTGGTCTTGATAAGGTGTCGGCTACTACATTGGTCCTGCCAGGTGTGTACTTAATAGTAATGTCGAAAGCCTGTATCTGTAGTGCCCATCTAGCCAGTCTGCCCGTCGGTGATTTTAACTGCATCAACCAGCGAAGGGCCTGATGGTCGGTTACTACTGTGGTAGGTAATCCTTCTATGTAACCACGGTATTTCTGTAAAGCCCATACAACAGCAAGCGCTTCCTTCTCAGTGGTCGAGTAATTCCGTTCTGCGGGAATTAGCAGTCGACTGGCATACTCTACTGCATATTCTTCGCTTCCCTCCCCCTGGACCAAAACTGCCCCGAGAGCATAATTACTGGCGTCAGTTTTCAATATGTAGGGTTTAGTGTGGTCAGCCTGGCGCAATATTGGGGACGTAGTTAGTCGACGTTTCAGCTCCAAAAAGGCCTTTTTCTGCTCATCAGTCCAGGTCCAAGAAGCAGATTTCTTAGTCAATCTCGTAAGTGGTTCAGCAACCGATGTAAGTAAGTAAGTAAGTAAGTAAGTAAGTGTTTTATTTGTAAACATAGGTAATTACAGAGGTGGTATTTTTTTACAGTTTCACTATGTTTGCCAATAGGCGTACAAAAACTTTGAACTTAATACTAAAGTACCTTATAGCTACTATCATGCATACTAAATTCAGGTGCCTTTATACAAATTATATTCTATACTAAAGTCAGTAATGGCAGTTAAACAATCTGTGTTAAAACAATTATATAGCTTATAGATGAAAGTATTAGTGCATGTCCGGTCTTAAAGAATGTCCATTAAATCTTTCAAGTAAAATAACAGGAATCAAAGAAATGTCAATCTATTTTATCATTAATATAATCTGAAATGGAATAATAACATTTATGTATTAATAATGTCATTAATTTATTTTTTAACTCTAACATATTTAATGACTTCAAGTTAAAGGGTAAGTGGTTATATATTTTACTGGCCAGACAATACACACTTTTTTGCATTAATGCTGTCTTTGCAGGAACTATGCAAAGATTTAAAGTATGTTTCTTTCTCAAGTTTCAATTAGAGACATCAATCTGCCTTTTAAATAAGCTTGTATTGTTCTTGACAAACATAATTATTTCATAGATGTATAGAGAAGGCATCGTCAAAATTCTTGAGTCCTTGAAATAAGGTACACAACTGTCAGTCGGTTTGAGACCATACATGGCTCTAACACACCTCTTCTGTGCCTTGAAAACGACTTCTCTACTTGTGGAGTTACCCCAAAAAATAATGCCATACCGTAGTTTAGATGAGAAGTTTTCTATAAATCGCCTATACCATGAGCACGTCTGTAAAAATGTAATCAGGTGCTTCAGATTCGTTGGAGATGGCAAATTCATAATCGTAGCAACTTTCTCCGAGTCGGCTTGCAGACCATCGGGTGTAATTACATGCCCTAAATATTTGATGGAGGAAGCGAAGAATCTACACTTCTTCTTGTTGATGGTGAGATTATATTCTCTCATTCGCTGAAATATTCTTCTTAGGTCTGCCAGATGGGTCTCGAACGTCGTGGAGAAAACGATCAAATCGTCTAGGTACCCAAGTATCTTAATTCCTTCTAGACTCACTCTGAACCTGTCAATCATCCTCTGGAAAGTGGCTGGCGCATTACGGAGCCCGAAAGGCATACGGATAAATCTGAATATGCCAAAAGGAGTTATAAAACTAGTCTTGTCTCTGTCTTGTTCGGCCACTCGAACCTGCCAGTAGCCAGCCTTCAGGTCTAGGGCAGTCATAAACGACGTAGGCTTCGCTTCATGGAGTAAGTCGTCAATGCGGGGTATAGGATATGAATCGGGCACCGTAATAGCATTTAGGCGCCGATAGTCTACGCAGACTCTGACTTCGCCGTCCTTTTTCGGTACCATGACGACGGGTGATGCCCATGGTGATGAACATGGTTCTATGATACCACCTTGGAGCATTTTATCTATCTCCTTCTTAAGAATGTCTCTTCGTGGCGGGGATAATCGGTATGGCGGTGAGGCTATAGGAAAATTGCTACTGGTGATGATATGATGCTCTACGTCAACTACGGCTTCGCCATTTGGAGTAAAGATATCTTCGTATTCGTGCAGAAGTTCCCCGAATACCCTTTGCTGGTCTTCGGATAAGTCTTCAGATATCTCGACATCGATTGCGCTAATTCCGACATCCCAGTCGAGTTCTCCGTCGAACAAACCCTGCTCGTGAGGTGTTAGGTCAACAGTCTGAGAGTGAATATTGAGCTGTGCGTCGCGTATCATGTAGTCAAGATAGGATGAGCTGACGTCAGCGAACCTGCTCTTTTTGGATGACGGACTATCTATGGCAATCAACTTCCAGGCAGGTGTTTTCTTACCTTTGTTAGCGTCTTCCACAATCTCTCCAGTTTGTGTAGTGAAGCCTGATATCACTGTTCCGTTATCGGCGGGTTCTGGCAGTGAAGGTGATGAGCATGATGGTAGCGATGGGGAAATCGAACCATGTCCTGGTAATGAAGGTGATGATTCCCAAGTCAGAAGGGATACAGGTGATGGCAACTGACACTCTTGAACCAAGGTTTGCTGTTTGAAAGTGACAAACCCTTCATCATATAGATCATAATCCTCTTCTGGCTGGTCTATGAAAGACATCGTGAATTGAGGCAAGTTAATAAGTATACCTGCGTCTTGTATATAGCCTACGCCGAGTAAGGTCCGGGTTTCCTTGCAGCCGGGCAGGGTTACAAAAGTAGTAATTGTGGTCTTTCCGTACAGTTCTACCGGGGCTCTAACGATTTCCACGTTCTGACGTTTCCCAATACCGTCAGCGAAAGTTATTTTCATGTTCTGTTGCTGAAACGTGTACCCATTTTCCCTAAGCTTGCAGGCTAGTTGATATGATATAATGCTTGATTTGGCACATGTATCAAGCTGGGCGCAGTCTTCCAGGTTACCAATTTTGACAAAAACAGTTGGTCGTGCTCTCACATCCAGCTGAACATCCACGGAGCATGCTCCAGTTTCGGTGGGTTTTTTCCTATGGCACGTCGAGCAGTTAGATCGAACTACACCTGGAGCTCCGCATCCATAACAATAAAACCGTGGTTGCGAGGGTGACGGGGCTTGTGTCACGGCCTCTTGCTTCGGTACGGCAGTCGCGGTTCCCAGTGCCTTTTGTCTGCGTCTACATGTGGTAATGTCGTGTCCGATGGCGCGGCAGAATTCACATCGTGTTTTGACGCGATTGTATGTTTGGTGCCTCGATTCGCCTTTACTGCCGGTATCCAGGCGCTCGTATTGCTCTTTTATTATGCTTTCCGCAGCCCTCGCCAACTGAACCAGGGTATCAAAAGAACTAACAGCTCTTCTAGGTACGGCTGATCTTATTTCCAGACGAAGAAGCCCGTACACCATATCTAGCTGATGGGCCTCGGATAACTGTGGTGGCGGCATCTGGGCAAACAGCATACGCTTTTGGGCCACAAATGTTTCCGTGAGAACCGATTTTGGTTGTTCCCCGGAATTTATTTCGCGGAACAACTGATAGGCTTCCTTCTTGGGAGCAAAAGCATAGTGAAGCCGCTTCTTAAAATCAGCCCACGACTCAACCTCGTGCTTGATGCCTTCCCACCAAATGCCGGCATCTTGCAGCAGAACTAAGGGTAAGCCAAAATCAATACCTCCTTCTCCGGGATCTTCTCCACCATAATGTAAGTGTCAACTGCTGACAAGAACCTCGTCACTACGCCGACGTCTTTTTCCCCATTATAGCGGTGGATGCAACTTGCCATTGTGCCGTGGCGTGATGTCGTTGAAGATAACGTTGCCATTAGGCGACTGAATTGATCTTCACTAAAGGATGCCATGGTCTCCTTCTTCGTCTTCTTCACAATTGAGGTGACGCGTCCCGACTTGGTGATGTATCTCGGTTGTGATGAACCGTGCCGCTCGTTGGTCGCCAGTGTAGAATAACTTTATTTATTCAATAAACTTTTACAAGTGGTGCAATAAAGAAACTAATCCACACGGATTTCCGTGGTAGGATTGCTTACGAAGTACTGTCGCGGGTGCCGCGGTAGTACTCGGGGAGAGCTCTGTCCGTCACGGATCGCCGCGGTGGACTGAATGCCGAGCGCCGCGGCAACCCGGTTTTATTAGGGCCGGGCGCTTGAGTGTGTGCCGTCGTGACGAGCGGTTCGCTGTGTGCGTGAGTTGTTTACGCACTGGGGCCGGCCGGCGAGGAATAGCGGTCTCAAGTGTTACAAACTTATAATTTTACTTGTTTAATTTATAAAACGAGACTCACATAGCATTTTACCCAGTCCTGTCCCTCACACCTCACCCGATGCAGTTTCTCATAAGTCCACGCAATGTCGTCAGAGAACGGGTCAAGGTAGGGGATCTTGCAGCCCGTCCCTCTATCCCGTGTTAATGCTTCAGCCAATTGTTTCTCCTGAAATCTGTTACACAAATACTCTGAAATCTGTTACACAAATACTCTGAAATCTGTTACACAAATACTCTGAAATCTTTTAAACAAATACTCTGTAATCTTTTACACAAATACTCTGTAATCTATAACACAAATACTCTGAAATCTATTACACAAATGCTCTGAAATCTGTGACGCAAATACTCTGAACTTTCCGGTGCACTTGAACCTAAGCTCAAATTACCTTCTCACACAGAACAAACAAATATCAAAAACACATGTTGTCATATACGCATAAATTCAAAATAGCCTTTCGTCAAAAAACCTGGATCCCAAATCACCCTAAAACTCAAAACGAACTTAATACGAACAAACGGATACTTGATTATGTACCGTTCCCGCAACACCTAATGTCATAAAGGTTGAAACTCAGATCAAACCAATCCCATAACACACTAATCCTAAAATACTCCATTCTACAAAATAAAACAGTCTTAAAACACGCTAGTATCAAAACACCCTATTTTTTGTAACCTCACTCTTATTTTCTAGAATCCTCGGTGGCAGACACATATCTGGTGACTCACACATATCTGGTGATCCGTTAAACCGGCCTGGGTATGCCCGAAACTACGTCCAAGATTGCCGGTGGATGGACACCAGCGTCCCGAAGTTTCAGCACAATTTACTGCGATCGCCAACCCACCTGTCAACCGTGGCGATTATGGGAAATCCCCTCCAAACTTAGGGAGGCCTATGACCAGCAGTGGACGTAATCCGGCTGATGATTAATAAATATGCATAGCCTTATATCCGTCATAAATTTTGAAGGTTGAAAATATTATTGCATTTCTTTTAACTTGTCAGGAATGGCCACTACCAATATATACAGACGCATTTAGGGTATTTTGGGACAAGCGCGTTTTGAAACTATTGCATTTTGAGAATCGTGTATAACAAGACTAGTATATTACGGGAATAGATTCTTTTGATCTTCTGCATTTATGACACTAGGCGATCTTAGCAATAGCATAAAAGAGATACAAGTTCGTTTTGGATTCAGAGTTTTAGTGTGTTTTGGGACTTAAGTATTTTGGTGCTAGACTATTTTGAATTTATCTTTATATGACAAAATGTGTTTTTGATTTTAGTTTGTTCTGTGTAATGGGGTAATTTTAGTTTAGGTTCAAGTGAACCGGAAACACTCTGAAATCTTTTACTAAAACACTCTAAAATCTGTAACACAAATACTCTGTAATCTATAACACAAACACTCTGAAATCTGTCACACAAATACTCTGAAATGTTTTACATAAATACTTTGTAATCTATAACACAAACACTCTGAAATCTGTCACACAAATACTCTGAAATCTGTTAAGAGTCCCCAGAAAGGTTGACGCGAGTCGACTCTCCGTACAAAAGTAGTTTGGATCTCATTTTAAAACGGCATACTGGAATGTCATGAAACTTTTTAGAAATGTAATGGGTAAAAGAAGAGCCATTAACTAGAGACACTGTATGAAAAAAAAACTACTAGACCTATTACTTTTCTAGGATGTCGTTTTAAAATGAGAACCAAACTTCGTTTGTATGGAAAATCGAGCGTCCTAGCGACCTAGGTACTTAATACATTAACAAGGCTGGAATGCGAACGATAGGAATGCTGAACAGACTCACATCACATCATCAGCCTATATACGTCCCACTGCTGGGCACAGGCCTCCTCTCATGAATGAAGTCATGAAAAAATGTGCCTAGTGACGTCCATCTCAAAAGTCTCAAAAAATACATTATCATTTTTAATTTAGTCTGTTATAGTCTGGACATTAAGGTATTTAAAAGAATGTAAACAAACAAAACCACGTGACTTGGTCATTCGACCAATAAGAATATTAAGATAATACCATAGATACAAAAGGTTGCTATTCACAGCAATCTTATTGGTCGAATGACCAAATCACGTGGTTTTGTTTGTTTACATTCTTTTAAATACATAAACATCCAGACTATAGAGAGAGAAAACGCTGGATGTACTTCAAGCGTCATATTAAATGATGATCTGCATCAATATGATCAAATTTTATACTGAAAATATATACTACAAATAATGTAAAACGGCGTTATTTTTTTTTAAACATTGCACTAAAATGTTTAACGAACAAATTTTATTCTACACGAAAGTGTGAGCCTGTAGAATATTCTAACACTGTGGTAAATCGAAACTAGAAATATACCCTATATTTTATAGCTAGGCTTCATACTTTCGATTAGTAAGAAATTTGACCGTTAAACTATTGAGTATTATGTAAAAAACAGTTGTTTTTTTTTTGCCGGCATATTTCTAATGTAAGTACCTACCTACTAAATTCGATATAAAATACTTTTACAGTACATATGGTGCTACTTTCTCACACTAGTGCGGAAAAGAGCACTTTTCGTGCATATGTCGAGCGCACAAACACCTGCGATCTGGGGCATTCACGAATTCACCGCCCTAGTTACGTAATGTACTATTTCATCCATAAACAGATGTGCGAATCGTGACTCTATTGATACCTCTTACTATAGGTAAACTGCGCGGTAGGGCTCCGGGCTTCGCCTCCCGCACGTCGCCCGCACCCGCTATCGTACTATCCCCGCACCCACGCGCCGCCCAGGCGAGGACTGAGTTAAGCGTTCTACCTATAATAGTGTAAGGGCGCAGCGCGCTATTAAATGTCACCATTCGCGACCTACAGAATGAGTAAACTCTTCTTAAAGTTATGTACATACGTACGCGGTAATTGCAGTCCTGAAAAAGAAAAAAAAATCTATACATAAATCTGGATCGTGATTTCTTACCGACACGTTTTTCGAGGCGGGAGGGAAAAGTCATAAAGAGAGTGCAGACTCGTAATGCGACCAAAACATTACCCTTCTAAGACTAAGGCCTACTGTCCACGAGGTGTAGCTGCATAGACGCTGCACGCATCGCCGTGTAACTAGCATTCATGCAGCCCGGCGTACTGACGCTGTCCAACAAGCGTAGCGTAAGCGTATCGCAGCCTGCATTTTCTTTCATTCGTGATGATGTCGTCCAGTGTAGAAGACGTTATTTTGGCCTATTATTATCTTCGAAGTCGGCGACGACGCCGTTTATATTGGATACATCCATATAAGTATAGAAAGGAATACATTCATTTAACACCTCATTCCATGCCTTGTCTGTTATATCTTTACGGGAATATTCCGTGAGGTTATTCCTGCACAGAGGATGTTTTTTCCACTATTTGCACAAACTTTGCAGCCGTTCCCGCCATTTTTTCTCGCATACTATCAGCGTGCTGTTCCGTGCGATGCAGCCCGGCGTATAACACGCTACAGCGTCGCTTACGCGACGTTGCCGCTCCGTGGACAGAGTTGTGCGGTTTTGTATGTAGGCTGCAAGCAAGCGTACACCAAGCGTACAATGACGAATACGCGTCTATGCAGCTACGCTTCCGTGGACAGTAGGCCTAACCTAAGGGTGGGTTAACGTTAAATATGGTGCCGACAGCTGCTATCCCATAGAAACTTATCAAACCTTCCGTACATTCGGATTTTAACGAACAGCGCTTACGATTACAGACGGTTTGGTGCAACGCACCCTAATAATACAATAACAATGCCAAAAATAACAAAATAAAATAAAATACATAATTCTGACCTGTTCGTTGTGTTCCAAGCTAATATCTCATCATCATCAGCCATGCTGTTAAATTTGTAAAAAAAAGTAAGAAAACTGAAATTACCTAAAGGAAAAAAACCCTATCACTGTACTAATGTCGAATGAGGCATCGTTTTGTGTCGCTCCCCCAAACAATATATTTGTTTTATGACTAAATAGTTTCAGATTATAATTGTTACATTTATGCCGGTTCCCAATAATCAATCCACGGATAGTTTTCCTTATCAGCAGTTACATTTTGACAGATTACCCGTAGAAAAAGTGTCAAAATGTAACTGTTGGTAAGGAAAACTATCGGTGGATTGATTATTGGGAACCGGCCTTAGTCAATCACGTCATAAAATAAGGATTAGGTACATATTTGCAAGTCATATTAATTTGTTTTTATACTCGTCGACTTTAATTTTTGAGTTAAGAATTCATAGGTACACCAAACTAAAATCATAATACTTTTTACTATGGAGGTCCCAATTCAACATTTTACAACGTGTAGACAACCATAATAAATTCGATTAATAAAATGTACCTATTTGACCAGGACGCCGTCATGAGAAAGTCAAGAGTAAAAAGTAAAAGACATCAACGCACAAAAAAGAAAACGCCGTTGCCTGCACTTCGTTTAAGCAGAGCTTAGATTTTTTTATTATAGGTACCAAGTTTGTTTAATTAGTTCAGTTGACCCCGTAGAAAAAGTATTGTATACAATCCATACTAATATTATAAATGGGAAAGTGTATATGTGTGTGTTTGTTCGTTTGTCCGTCTTTCACGGCAAAACGGAGCGACGAATTGACGTTGTTTTATAACATTGATCAAAGTTACAACGAACTACAAGAACTTTTATATTATGCTTTTATATTACTTGCTGCTACGGAACCCTTCATGGGCGAGTCCGACTCGCACTTGGCCGCTTTTTTTAATGGAGATAGTTGAAGGGATAGAGAGTGACATAGGATACTTTTTATCCCGGAAATCATTCCCTAAGGGGGTGTAATGGGGAGAGGGTTCAAAAAATATTTATAAACATTATGTTATACAATTTCCCGCGATTGACTATTTACAGGAATATCCTTTTTGAGACGTGTCCCCATTAAAATCTACTATCGAAAAATATCCACAGAAATAATACCAAAAAAAAATGGTGGTATAAACTGGTAAACTACTCTATACAGTTAGGCCTCTCACAGACTGGAGCGGCCTGCGGTGGCGGCGCGGCCAGGCCGCGCCAGTGTGATGCAGGCTTTAAAGACACAAATGACGACTGCACTCTTTGGGTGTCGGACTGCCAATAAATCTGTCAACCAAAGTAATTGGCTCTGTCAATTTCTAATACACTATTTCGTCCGATTTCAACCGAAACACGAATCCTTTTCTAAGAGATCCCGGACTGTACCTTGTGGCCTAAGGCACTTGTCCCACCAAGAGCGAGGAATCGATTAGCTATCGGCGATTTTCTCGCCCAAGAAACGAACAAAAGATGATTGCTCCCGTGTAAACAAAAGAGAGAGATATTTTTGTAGTTCATCGCTGGCTGTTCACACTACCAGCTAGTACTCTCTCTTCACTAGTTGATAGCAGCGATAAAAGCTATCAACGATAAAACTCGCCCAGCGGTACTCGGCGATGAACGCTTGGCGATCAGAGCGATCATTCTACCGTACAACTGAGCGAGTGGTGCGAGTAATCGCCCGTCGCACTTGAACACTCGCTTCTAGCCGAGCGACAAAACTATCGAAAATAAAGCTCGCTCACTCGTTCTAGTTCTACTCGTTATTGCTCGTCACCGGCGGTGGGACAAGTGCCTACACGTGGTACTCGCCTAAAAAAGCATACATTAAATAACCCCCCCCCCCCCCCCCCAGACTACGAGTACAAGTATCCGCATACTCACGAGGTTGTTACACACGTTGGGTCCAACTGTGACTTATCCAGGGAATGAAAAATGTACGAATATACAGCGCACAATCCTACTGCCACGAGCACGTACCACCATTTTGTCGGCCGCTGTGTCAGAAACAATTGTCATTGTCAGGATTCCACGATCAAATTTTAATTTTAAGATGTTGCGTGAACGCGCGTTGGAGCGGTACACTCGGCCACTTTTAAATCACAATCAAATGTAATATGCCTAAATTGAACAATAAAGCTTAAAGGGTATGAATGTCAATAAAATCACACATGACAGTTTCGGAAAGAATATCACGTCAGATAAGTATAAATATTTTACTACTAGCACAACAATTAACGAGTTCGTCCATACAACGGTTAGTATAGTAGATCGTTGGTGTAGGACGTTTCCAGAATGCTACAGCAATATCTGACTGACTGTAATGAATAGAATTTGGTCCCAAACAGACATAATATTAACTAGTTTTTAGAAAGTTGTCTTCTCTAAAAAATAGTCCAAAAGACCCCGTGACGGCCACCAGAAGTAGTATTTTAATAACAAAAGTACCAATTCAAATACGACTATTTTGGAGTCGGGGCTCAAGGGATACCTTCATGGTTCTGAACGTGAAGAGAAGGATACGCATTGTGAGGCTGCCAGAAGTCGTGCTCTATAATATCGGGGCAACCTGCAATATTCAAAAGCATGCACTCTTATCGGTTCCTTTTGGTACGGTGCCACATGACAGACACGCAGTAACATATCATCATATCCACCCAAAGACGTCCACTACTGGACATATGCCTCCCGCGTAGAGTGCCACAACGACTGGTCCTGCGCTACCCGCATCCAGAGGGCTCTCGTGACCTTTACCAGCTGGTCATCAGTCCACACAATCACATCATCACGGGGTCAAAAGAAGTACCATCATTGATTAGGTACTATAAATATGTTTTAACTATCACGATGTTTGCAAACTCACCACCTGCCTAATGGTACTCAGACAACTCTCTATCTCTCTTTCCACTGGAGTCATTGTCGGCCATTTACTGATATGAAAATTCGTTGTAGCGACGGCTGAATGCCGCTAAGCTGATCACTCCATCCATCACTCTGAAACCAGGGCACCCTCGGGAGCTCTGGCCGCCTTACTCACCACCAGGAACACAACATTATATACCTCCACAGCAAGTAGAAGTGATAAATAATCTGGAAGCACGGCAGTGCTCTCCGCCAAGACAAGCCAATGGGCCCTCCATCTACGCCGATCCCACGCAACCTCTTTGTCATCTCGATACGACCTAACATCCACTCTTTGTTTGAGTTGATTGAGTGTACTAATATAATTTGTAAGGGCCGGTAGACGTTTTACGCTAATGTTTTATTTCCTAACACAAATATAGTGTTATTTTTTGTATCTTACCATTGTTCGATCTAAAATTCCGGTAGCTTGTAAGTCTTGTAACGCAATATCCCCATTTCGAGTAGCGCAATCATGTGAACCTGAATATGATCGGTCGAAGTCCCGAACCTTGGTGGATTCGTTCCTCCAAGTAAACTTTTCGTCAGCCAACACTTGAGTATTTAGATATATCCTAGGAATTACTACAATTGACCTAGTTATTTGTTATAAATCGTTTTTAATATGTCTCACTTATACTCCGCGCGTATATTTATATATAAAAAGGACTCTGTGACCACAAAGTGACTACATGATACATTCATTATTGTCTATGATACAGACGTGGGTGTGCTGACTGACATATTACAAGAAGTTTATAAGGTTATATATTAAACGAGGTTAGCCCACTCCGTTTTTTAAGTTTTGGTTTAGTCACAGCTTAATTTAATTTTGCCTACTCGAATACTTCTGGATCAAAAAATGTCGTGTAGTTTCAGTATCCAGGCAACCGGATGGCTCGCGGTAGTTCAAATGTTTTAATGCAGACTCGATGTGGCTATGTACTCTGTAATTATATTTCGTATCACAACCGAAGACGATTACTATAATTTACTTGCAGCAGTACATGAGATGGTGCCATCCTTGTCACACATTTAGAGCTAAAATATTTAAAAGTAATAAAACAGCATTTCCGTTCCCCCTCCACCGGCCCCGGCGCACCAGCGCCCCGGTGCCGTCCACTCCTCATTACATATTTGTGTGTCATCCGAGTCGCACAAAATTATCGTGATTAGGAAGGAGTAGTGATTATGGGAAAACGTAAGCGATCGAGATCTAGGGGTCGTGATTACAATGACATATTACGGGAGCTGAAGAAGATCAAGTCAAAATCAAGAAAAAGACGGCGTTCGTTATCGTCGTCAACATCGGAAAGTGATAAATCGTATAAACATAAGCGTTATTATGATTACGAGTACGACCACGATGATAACGAGTACGAGGAAGATTACAATATGGATTATCAAGGTAAACGACATATTTTCAACGGTTTTTATGCAACAACTACCCGCTTTGTATATTTTTTTTATTGGTCGGTATTTAATCATTGCAATGGTCATAAACTTGTAGGCTAAATGCCTATGAAACTATGGTTTTTACCGTAAGCGATTAATTGCATAAAACAAACGTTTAGCAACATATATATATATCGTGTTGAGCATATACGCTAGTAATCTTTTGGTAGTGATAAAACTATTGTATACTCCACGCGAGTCGTGTTGAGGATAATATACACATCTGTAAATAACTCCACTAAAAGTGTTGAGATTTCTATTCATACTCCACGTAAACCGTGTAGAGGAAAAAACCACATTCGCTCCACTTTAACAGTGTCGAGAGCCGCATACGTTTTGACACTATACTGGGCTAATCTCCACGCTAGTCGTGTTGAGGCATGTTGTATAAATATGTATAAATTTGACGTCCGAAGTTGGATAAATCTTGTCAGGTGTTTAACATATCTGAGAGAGTATACTTTCTTTGTAGGCGAGCGCAGCCCGGATATTTACTCGTCCAAAAACCCCGAGGCCGCGCGATGCGAGTCGGTTGAGCCCGGCCCATCGTCGTCCACGAGTCACGCGGCGCCCGCGCTGACCGGCCTGAGCGAGGCATCCGCGCCGGGCGAGGCCCCCGCACCGCTCGCGAGAACTACACTGACCGAGGCGGCCGCGCCCGCGGCACCTATATTAGCCGAATCGCATGACCACTTAAAGGCCAATGCCGAAAATATTATTACAGAAAATCATAATTTATTTATTTATTTATTTATTTATTTATTTGAAAACATGTTTACATGCCCTTACAGTTAGGTATCCAATGCGACATGAAACTTAGAATTAACAACATATACAAACAGGAACATACAGGTTATTACAAATAACAATCAGGTACAACCTAATAACACAAATGACTGGCACTACTTAATTACACTTTCACAGATGTAGGCCTCGCATCCATCATCTCACAGAATCTCAGGCATTCATTTCTCACAGACGCCCATCGCCACGCAAACAGGTCGCACTCGGGTGCTGATGCCAAGAGAGCATTCAAGTGTGTGAGGGCACGGAGCAGCGGAGAGTTCAGGCGCGACACGGAGCGTCGCGCTGGCAAAGCCAACAGATCGCGTCGCCGCGGTCTGAGGGCTATCCTGGGGATAATGACGACACTGTTCCGTCATTGGAGCCAGAAATATTAGAACTACTGGGCGAAAATCCTGCTGATAATATAAAAAGTGGCGAAAACCTACATAAGGATATTGAACCCAGGTGGACGCATATTTTGACGAATGGACTAACTAAAGACACCCAATTGGAGCTAGTCAAGCGCTATTTACCTCCTGAAAATTGCCCAAACATGAAGGTTCCAATACTCAATTTGGAAGTAAAAGCAGCACTTTCGGAAGTCAATATCAAGAAGGATTTATATAGCCAGAGCAAGCAAAACCAGCTTTCTAGCAGTCTTGCAGCAATAGGACAAGTGATGAACTGGGCTCTGTCATCAAAAGACGTAGTACCTCAAAATATAATAAAAACTTTAAGCGACGCCGGCAGGCTCATATGCGACAGCCATTTCAGAGAATCTCTATCACGCCGGTTTGCTGCCCTAAACACTCTAAATAAAGATATTAGAGATACCATCAAAAATACCAGAATTGACGAACATCTTTTTGGCTCGACTTTATCGGAGTACATAAAGTCCTCGAAGGCCATCATCAAGACTGGCTCCGAAATGAAATCGACAGCCGTACGCCCTGCGTACAGGCCACAAGTAGCGACACAGCATAGGGGCGCTTTAAACTCGAGGGGGGCGCCGCCGCGAGCAACAGCAGCGGCCGAGCAGCGGATGCCCCCTGCGCCCGCGCGCCGCCCGCCGCGCGACCGCCGGGAGCGGTATGCGCCGCGGGGCCGCCGCTCGACCGGCTACACGCGGCATCAGACGAAGAAGCGCTATTAGGAGTACCACAGGTACCCATCGCTGGTCGCTTATCTTACTTTTATGACCAATGGTGTGAATTCACTAGTGATCACACGGTTTTAAATTGGGTTAAGGGGTATAAAATACCCTTTAAATATGAACCGTTTCAGACCACTGAACCTCAAAACAACTCTTGTAACGTTCAGTCCCAGACAGAAATTATTGATGAATGTATATCAAACTTATTGCATTCTAATTTTATATCTCGTTGTACACCTTGTGAAGGGCAATTCGTGTCACCTATTTTCACAGTGCCTAAGCCAAACGGAACCCATCGGTTTATATTAAACTTAAAAGAATTGAACAAGTACATTAGTGTAAATCACTTTAAGATGGAAGACTACCGCACTGCGCTTAAACTATTAGATTATAATTATTATATGGCAACATTAGACCTCCAAGATGCTTATTTCTTAATATCGGTAGATGAAGCTGACCGTAAACGATTACGATTTAAGTGGAGATCTCAATTATACGAATACAATGTGATTCCGTTCGGAATATGCACAGCACCGTTTGTTTACACGAAATTACTAAAACCCGTGTTAGAATATCTTCGCACATCGGGCTTGTTGTCAGTTAACTACCTAGATGATTTTTTATGTATAGGTAGATCATATGAGGAATGCCTCAAGAATATAAATATGACAAGAGCTATTTTAGAGTCATTAGGGTTCGTCATTAATGAAAATAAGAGTGTTACTACTCCGAACAAAATTTGCAAATTTTTGGGCTTTGTCTTCAATACCACGAATATGACTATTACTCTGCCCGATGACAAAAAACAGAGAATTAAGAATCGAGCAATTGATCTCATACACAAGAATAAATGTACAATTCGATATCTCGCTGAATTTATAGGCTTGTTGACCTCCGCATGTCCAGCTGTTAGTTATGGGTGGATGTACACTAAGTTGTTCGAACGGGAAAAGTTCTTAGCATTAGACTATTCGGAAAATTATAATAAAACAATGAAATTAGAAAAACATTTATATCAAGACCTTTCATGGTGGATAAATAATATAACGTACTCTTTTTCTCCGATTCGTAAAAATAATTATCTATTAGAGATTTACAGTGATGCTTCAATGACCGGATGGGGCGTGACATGCGGTGGTAAAAGTGCTCGTGGTAACTGGTCACATAGTGAACAGGCTCTTCATATAAATACGCTAGAACTAATGGCCGCGTATTACGGACTTAAGATATTTACAGCGGACCTAGAAAATTGCAATATTCTATTGAGAATTGACAACACCACTGCCATATGCTATATAAATAGGATGGGTGGGGTGCAACATACTCACCTAAATAAACTGGCAAGAGACATCTGGCAATGGTGTGAGTCAAAAAACATTTATGTTTTTGCATCTTACATAAAATCCTGCGATAACGTGGAAGCGGATTGGGAATCTAGGCAAGTTAACATAGACACTGAGTGGGAAATTTCAGATCATGTGTTTTCACAAATTACTAAAAAATTCGGTACACCAGAATTTGATCTTTTTGCAAGTTCGCAAAACTATAAATGTAATAGATATGCCTCATGGAAGCTAGATCCGTATTCGGAAATAGTTGATGCATTTACTTTTAGTTGGCATGATATTAACTTTTATGCCTTCCCCCCTTTCAGCCTAGTCAGTAAAGTATTAGAAAAAATTATTTCTGATAAAGCCAAAGGTATAGTAGTGGTACCCTACTGGCCATCACAAGCATGGTATCCCTTGTGGAGCAGGCTTATCACGTCGGAAAAAATGTTTTTCGGCCCTGATAAATTTCTATTACATTCTCCTTTCAGGATCTGTCATCCGCTTCATGTGAATCTTATCCTGGTGGCAGCCAAATTATCAGGGAGTCGATGATCAGACGAGGCCTACCACAGGTATCCATAGACATCATGATGGCATCTTTGGCCAAGAATACGCTAAACCAATACAATAGTTCAATTAAATCTTGGTGGACCTACTGTAAAGTGAAGAATATTAACATTTTTAAGACCAATGCCACCGAAGTAATATGCTTCATGACTGAAAAATTTCACGAGGGTGCTAGCTATAGTAGCCTAAACACGCACAGATCTGCCTTGTCCCTTATTTTAGGTACAAGTGTTACATCAAATGACTATGTAAATCGGTTCCTTAAGGGTGTATATAGGCTTAACCCTCCAAATCCCAAATACAACTCGACTTGGGATACTAATGTTGTACTGAACCATCTGTCTAATATTTATCCATATGATAATATTTCATTAGCTGATTTATCACATAAAGTTTGTACTTTAGTTGCGATTGCATCAGCACAAAGAATGCAGACGATTAGTCTAATGAAACTTAAAAATATATCAATGCATAAGGATGTTATTCTAATTAAGATTACTGATATAATTAAGAATTCAAAGCCTGGGGCCTGCCAACCGCTCATTAGATTACCCTACATACCCGAAAATCCCAGTATTTGTCCGGCACTTGCAGTTCAAACTTACATTAATAGAACTCAAGCATTACATAGTGATCAGTCTGAAGGATATCTGTTTATTGGAACACGAAAACCTCATAAAAAGGTGGGTTCTCAGACACTAGCACATTGGGTAAAAAAGGTTTTACGAGATAGCGGTATTGATATAACTATGTTCGGCGCACACAGTACGCGGGCAGCATCAACGTCTGCCGCGCACCGCGCCGGGGTTAATCTGGAGACGGTCCGCAAGGCTGCAGGCTGGAGCGATCGCTCCAATGTATTTCTTAAATATTATTGTAGAGAGGTCGTACAATCAAACAATAATGATTTTGTTGATGCTATATTTGGCACATAACCATATTAAGATTAATAACATATATTCCATTAACAATTAAAGGTTAAGAAATAATACATGTGAATTGATCATGAGCATAAAACAAATTCATGAACACTGTTGTGCTTAATTTTGTAGCTAATCTGTTGATTATTATACACTGATTGAAAATACTATTTATTTTTATTTTTTACATGTTACCAATAGATATTGTTGCAATGCTCTAAACATCTGCAAGTAAATTATAGTAATCGTCTTCGGTTGTGATACGAAATATAATTAAAAATCAAACGAACTTACCTTGTGATGTTTGATTTCAATTATGTGAGTATCACAACCGAAGACGATTACGTCGTCCCGGCCCCCCCACCCCAAAATAAAAAATAACAAAAATAATATTATATACACACAAACACTCTGAAAAAATGAGGAGTGGACGGCACCGGGGCGCTGGTGCGCCGGGGCCGGTGGAGGGGGAACGGAAATGCTGTTTTATTACTTTTAAATATTTTAGCTCTAAATGTGTGACAAGGATGGCACCATCTCATGTACTGCTGCAAGTAAATTATAGTAATCGTCTTCGGTTGTGATACTCACATAATTGAAATCAAACATCACAAGGTAAGTTCGTTTGATTTTTAAGTATAAAAGCATTTTTCTAATTGCATACATATATTTTTTTAATTATTATGAGATATTTCTGAAACTATATTATGTTACTTATTTCAACCGCACATTTTCCGCAAAACATTTTCTCTCAGATAGATATTTACCGGGATATTTGGGTTCAAAGGTCGTTTAATCGGTTCTGGGACTTAGAAAATTTTGGTATCGTGAACCGACTCGGATGGCGGAGAGGTTAGAAGATGGCCGTCTTCGTGGTATTTTTTGAAAGAGAGGAAAAAACTTCTTTAGAGAAAAGTTTTTCAAGTAAAAGATGCTTATTTTGACGTACTACCCGTCCTTGAGGTGTGGTGTGAAGCTAGGAACTATCCTGTTGTTCTAAGAATGTACATACAAGCACTTAATGAGTGTTTGCAGCTTTGCAATTATAACATCTTTTTTTGTGAACAAATTATAACAAGGTACGTAAAGTTCGCCTTCTCAAATTCAGATTTTAAAAAAGTAAGTACGAATCCACGCTAATGTTATAAATGTGAAAGTGGGTCTGTCTGCCTGTCTTTCTGATACCCCTTCACGCTTAACCGTTAAACTGATTTAGATAAAAGGTATAGAGATTTGAGTCTGCAGGAGGGACATAGGATATAAACGAGTTCTACGCGCACGAAGTCGCGGGCAGAATCTAGTAAGTTTTATCCCATAAAAAAACATTCTCAGGAATTCGTATTAATCTTTATTTACTTGCTAAATAAAATTGCAAATAAATAAGGCATGCATTTCTCCTCACCGCTTCATGAAATTGTCCTACGCCTTTCAATATTTGTCATTTAGCTTTACAACTTTCATTTAACAAATAATCAATAACTGAGCCTGCAGATTCTTTTAAATCTGGAATCATTTTCATGACAATTTTCTATATAAAAAAAAACATTTAGCCTTGTTTGTAAATACACAGCAAATTTTACATCGCCGCCTTTTATTTTTTTTAATAATAAGTTGGAAGTGTATTATTCTTTCGAAAACGCCATAAGTTATTTGAGAAAACTAAAGAGTCGCGATAAGTCACAACTGTTCTTCCGTTTTGGCTGTTTAGGACCTATGCCTTTTATTTACATAGCCGTTTTAACTTTTAAAAAGATTGTAACACGACAAATAATGGGATTTGTATGCAACATTGTAGTCGAGCAAAATCGAGCCGGCAAGGCTTTTATTTCTTTAATTTTGACTTACTATAAACTATGCACTTAACGTCCTGATTTTTTACCAATAAAGTCCACTTTGCCGATGATTTTTGACAACAGGATTGTTACCAGCTTTAGAACGATGAAGTTCGTGATTTGCTCTACTTGTAATATTATAACAAGTAATGCCATAAACCCGTCGAATAAAACAAACAAAGCAAACTTAGGAGTCTTAAGACGTATGTAATTAACTTCCATTTTTTGTTGACTGTATCGCAAAGGCTTAAAACTTAATATTGCTTTGGAATTTAACGACTTATTTCTCAATAGTTTATTCGACTTGTGGGTTTATCCAAAAAAAAGTTGCAAGACACTGATAATGCCTATCCAAATGATAATCTCGTTACTGCAAATTATTTTTACCTCGTTAAACTACGTCAATGATGTTTAGTACGTCCGAAATTGTAAGATAAAATCCTGTCAAAAACGCAAGCAGAAAACGACTTTATCATGAGAGCACAAACTCGTACATTCACCAGCAATAAGATCTGCCACAACATAGCAGGCATAAATATCTGACACGACTCTGTCTAACGCCATAAGGACGTGTCAGATATTTTTGCCGGCTTTGTTTCGGCAGATATTGATGCCGGTGACTGTACCGTTATCCGATATCGAAATAATTATGGTATACTTTGAATCAGTAACGTAAAAGTTAAAGTGTCGTTTTGTTTGAGTAGGTACCTTCATTTTAAAATGATAACGGTACACTTTGAAGCAGTAGCAAAATAGTCGCATTATCGTTTTGTTCGAGTACCTTTCTTTTAAAATTATTACTGTATCCTTTAGATAGGTATCGTAGGCAGAGAAATGTTGCAAGTATCGTTTTGATTCAGTGCCTTTATTCGGTGCTCATATTCAACCTCGTCAGTAAAGGTACGGTTTAAAACGGTATTCCTTGCAATACCTTTATTAAGTACCGTTAAAACCCTTAATTTCGACACCACATTCAGTCCCATATTTAGAACCATAATGGCATGTACGGTCGAGGAAAATGAAGGTTTGGCAAATGTCAACTCTATTTTAAGGACGTTAAGGATCAAAAGTGCTAAACATTAAATTTCCTCGACTGTACAATACAATAAGCGCTCGGTTAATATGAAAAAGTTCTCATGTACAGTCAGCCAAGATAGTGGGCTACCACTTATGGACCTTATTTTGCATGCAATAAAGTACAAAAGCGATAGACCACTTTCTTGGCTGACCATACTTACCTACTGTTCTTGTTTAGCTATCATATCTATAAGCGGCTATTAATAAAAGTTAACGTGTGTATTAACGCAGGTCATCTCTATGAAGACTAGACACTTTGTATTTTTGAAAAAACCCACACCACACGAGCGGACGAATATTTTTAAGAGAGGTAGGGCATAATAATGTCGTCACGCTTGAATCTGGAGCAGCCCGACTGGGGGAGTACCTCCGCCTTACAGAAGACCACAGCCATAATAGCACTGCTGCCTATTCCGTAGGTATTGTAGTGTTGTGTTCCTGATGGTGAGTAAGGTTCCCAGAGCTCCATCCTTAAAGGCCAGCAACGCACTCACAACACCTCTGGTGTTGCAGGTGTCAATAGGCGGCGGTAATCGCTTACCATCAGGTGATCCGTCTGCTCGTTTACCTCCTATAACATAAAAAAACAGCGTTTTTAAGGCGTTTTTTTCTCGTCATTGACGAAGACGGCTATTTCATAGAAAGATTCAGTCTCAGGTGATTTATTTAATTTTCGTAAAAGAACATGCAAATACCATTAAAGGTACAATGATACATAGGACCTGGGGCGATGCTAATCTAGTCAAGTTCCACGCAACCAAGATCCAGCCGTGTTTGTTCTCCACTTTAATGGAATCCGTTCAACTTACTCCAACTCTTCGGAGTGTATCAATTTCTGACAATCTGCAGCTCCTTGGCGTCGACATCAAGTTACATTGAATCCTTGGCGCAATCTGCGGCAAAAAAATTTGGGGAGAGTCGGCACGTCACAGCTAGGGATGTTACGGAGGTGGCTTTATGGGAACCGAAGCCGAAACCGGAGTTTTTAAATTTGTTTTAACGAAACCGAAAGCGAATCCGAAACCGAAAGCGAACCCAAAAGCGAAACCGAAAGCGAAACCGAAGCCGAAACCAGTGCCGGAGGTAAAGGTGGAGGTGGAGGGAGACTAATGTGAACCTAATCTATCGTGAACCAAAACAATAAACGAATGAGTAAACAATCGTCGTAAAGCAGGTGGGGTGATTCCCGGGGAGACAATTCAAAACCTGTTTGTATTGTACTCCTACCTAGGCACACGCCGCGCGCCGCGGCCGCTGACTTTCGGCTCCGTTAAAACCGCCGCTTAAAATTAGACGAAACCGAAGCCGGAGCCGGAGGTGTTCGCTTCAAATTAGACGAAACCGAAGCCGAAGCCGGAGGTGTGAATTCAGTCGAAAGTTTCGGTATATCGGAGCCGAAGCCGAATCTCCGTAACATCCCAATGTCACACATAGGCAACTTCATCGGCCTAACCAAGCACGAGTCCGGTCGTGTACACTGTTGCCACCTCTGGCACGGATTCGCTACATATCAGGTACTACATATTCGCGCATTGCATTTGATTGATAGGCCTGCCAAAAAGCTCATTGGTGACTTAGATTTCACTAAGGCTAAAATGCAAAGACTGAAACACCTCGGTGCTCTACAGGATAAATTTCGGAGTGTGCGCTAGGATTACACGAATTAATGCCCTCACCATTTTGCCATTCTGGGACTAGGCGCGGCCGTGGATGGGATCCACCCTTATGTTGTTGATATTTAACTTTGATTCGCACGAAGCGCTTTGCTTCCAGTTTTCTCGCACGGACAACTAAAGAGTGGAACTCACATCCGCAAAATCTTTTCCCAGCTACTTATAACCTGTTTCTTATCAAGAGAGTGTATGCATGTAACACCCTCGACCTCATCATCACTTACCATCAGGTGAGGTAGAGGTCAAATGCGAACATAAGTAATAACAAAAAACCTTCCAGGTGGACAAAGGATATATTTTACCCCGCGACTACACGGGCAGCTCGTAAATATGCAATCAAGAAGTGTGATTTTCCGTCCGCGTAGGTGGTAATTGCCGCTTTATGACCTGGTATGAGGTATATATTCTCGCGACACTCGTCTCGTCTCTAAAGACGTTGTTTTCCCGCGATGTAAACTGTAACATATAGACTCAAGGTCATTAATTGACTAATATCAGGTGCATATTTTCCGAAAACGTCAAATTACAAGCGACATGATAGCACCAGTTAGGGAAAGTAAAATAAAATATTCCATGTGAAATTCCCAATAAGGCAAGAGAAAAACGTTGTAGCCATTTCAATTTCTTCATTATTTTAGGTAACCTATCTGAATCACTAAACTTTTTTCTCCTATTTTCGTTTCGGCATTTACTGTTCGACAAACTTCGATTGCCTCTTTTTTCGTTTGTCCGACACTTTAGTTCGCGACGTTTACGGCTGTTCATTATATGGTTTAGCTTTAGTGATTGTTTGACAAATTAATGATTCCCAATTATTGGTATACCCGCAGTATCGTTATACCGACGTAACGATTCGGTTGATAATCTGTTCGTATTTTATCGAATCGGCTTTATTATAGTTGACATATAATTATATTATTGTTTATACGGAACACACATATGTTACTTACATCAACCACTTAATAGGCATGCATCACGGCTGCCACAAGTGTGGTGGAGGTGGAGATAACTCTCTGACGACAAATATAGTTCCAAAAAACCGGACAAGTGCGTGTCGGGCCACGCGCAGTGTAGGGTTCCGTAGTTGCCTGTCTGTCTTAGTTATATCGACGTGCGGTGCGGTTGCGTCGGGTAGCAAAATCATTTTTATGATTAAGTCCTGTTTAGTACTTATAAATAATATTGACGTTGTGTTCTACATAATGGGCTTCGAAGTGTCACGTTTCGGGCGCAGCGAGACGAGAGACCCGTAATGGCATTTCATTCAAAATGGGTCGACTATTACTCGTTAAGTATATAACTACTTATGCCTACGCGTCCGTGATAGTTTTTCCTTTTAAATTCATATATAAATTAATCCCCAATAGTAGCCATTTAGCCGGCAGGGGGGGGGGGACTCGAACAAAAATTAGGACACGAGTTTGCGAGATATTTGAATCAGAGTCAGAATCAGAATCAGAATGTCATTTATTGTGTATCACAGGTAGTTAAATACAGATTTTACAAATAGGTCAGTTCTCTGTGACATGTCTTACGACGTACAATAATTTAATACTCATAATAATTAACTATTTCATGCAAAAATTAAAAATAACAATAATTATATAATCTATTACTTATGTCAAACAATCACATACATTGATGTCAAATTATACTACAGTAGAAATGTCAGTCTCATTAATAAAAAAACAAAATAAAAATATAAAATAAAAAAATGTCAAACAGTAAATAATAAAATTCTCACATTATACTGGTACCTACATTGTAAAATTGTCAAATAAAAATTCATTTAAATTATAATAACATTTCTCTTTTAGTAGATTATATAATTTTATCTTAAATGTTGAAAGATTTTCATCTTTGATAGACTCTGGTAATTTATTATACAATTTTGGAGCCATTGTGTAAATAGATCGTTTAAAGAAAGAAGTTTTACAGTTATCTGGTGGAAGTACTTTGAATTTATGCTTAGCTGGTCTAGGATGCTTATTAATTTGAATTTGGAAGCGACTCATGTACTGCTTTACAAAAACGCAAGCTTCATAAATGTATATGGAGCTTAGTGTTAGCAGACCCAGCTTCTTAAACAAATGTCTTCAGCTTGTTCGTTGGTTGACTTTAAACATCACTCGTACTGTTTTCTTCTGGGCTATAAACAAAGGCGCCAGTTCACAGGCGCTTGCATTGCCCCAATGCATGATACCATACCTAAGATTAGAGGACACGTATGCATGCATTTGGGCTTTATAGCCCAAATATCTCGCAAACTAGGGACCGATTTTTGACTTTCGAGCGCTCGACTCTTTCACTCGAAAGCTAACAATAATTATGAAATGCTATTTTGAAATAGCGATAGAAAATTCAAAAACGAGTGGTTTTCACCACTCGTATTCGATTCTATTGGTAGAAAGTAAGTACCGGCCATTTTGACACTACCAACGTATTTACTTTTATTTGAATTTCGAGCGCTCGAAAGTCAAAAATCGGTCCCCTGATCACTGATTCGAAAAATGGTTTAAGAAAACCCATAATATTTTTAACGAGCTATCTAACGATATCCCACACTATGGGATTTACGAGCGCTTTAGGGGTAGGGGAGCTACCCAAAAGAAAAATAAAATTAAAAAAAAATTGTACTGTTTTGTCGGCGTGATTAAATTATATACCCATGCCGAATCACAGTTTTCTAGTACTAATGGTTACTGAGCTAAACCGAAGTTGGAGGGACAGACGGCCAGACGGACATAGCGAAACTATAAGGGTTCCTTGTTAACTACGGAACCCTAAAAATGTGCTTTATTCGCGCGTTTTCTCGCTTCGCCAGCATCTTGTGCTAGCCGTGCATAAATACAAATTCGCCACGCACCCAACGTATTTGCTACAAAATCGAATATAAAACTTACTTGATAATATAAAGGTTGTTTTGTGATAGGTACTTAATGCAGTCAATCAGCTATACCTCGTAGTTCTTGGCGTTATGTATCCGACAAGTCATTTAACCAGTCCTTATTTTTTGTTCCATTTTATTATATTTTATATGTACTTCGGCCAAAAAACCACAAATGCTTGTGCTGTTCGAAGTAGCTTTCAGACAAAATACTAAAGGCTACTGAGTTGTCGGATCCATCGGACTTGTATTGGAAACGCTCTTCATATAACTGTATATCACCAGAGTACAGTAGATATATAATACTGAAATGAAAATTATTAAAATAGTTTCATAACCAAATGGCGAATTGTAAGTGTCAGGTGACAATTAAGAGGAGAAAAGAAAGAGATCCCTTATAGGGATAAGTTCACCTTTGTACTTTGATCTATTATGTGACATGTATATTCTTTAACCTGTTATTGTGTACAATAAAGTTCTTACATACATACATACAATTGTCAAGTTGGTGAAATAGGGGCCAGTTGGTGTCGGTGTGACTAACTGCTACAGTTAGAATGAAAATAATGTATGTAAGGGCGTCTCATTCTAACTACAGCAAGTTGTAGTTACATATTACTTGCCTCCATACATCGCATTTCAATTGATATCAATAATATAGGTATGTAATATATGTACACAAATACTGCTTGTTTAATAGCAAAGGATATTATGTGATAAAAATATGGAGGCAGTAGTGAAAATATATAGGTACCTACACATAGACAAGAAAATTACTTACATATAAAAACAATCCATAAACCTGACGCGACTAGCTTAACTCCAATACTTGATAGCACAAGCATTATTGTGCATCCGATTACGTTAATCAGCATGCTAACTATGTATAAATAAGCCGCCCAACGTTCATGCTACAAAAAACGGATTTTTATGTTTCTTTATAATTCATGTTATTCTGAAGCATTATGTTGTTAAAATTGTCTTTAAATAAAAAAAAATTGTCCGTGGTGAATCGGCGGTAGGCGGGAAAAACATCGAATAAATGTCACTCTGTTTGCTGATACGTTGAAGTTTTATTAGGTTATGGGCCCAGCACTACTTTTATTAGTTTTTCGGTGTTAATAATAGATCATAGACATTAAAATGTCGGGAAATTATTCAGTAAACGTGCCCAAGTTAAAAGGTCGTGAGAATTATGACGACTGGGCGTTTGCAGTGGAAAACTTTCTCATCCTGAAAGGCGTCAACTTATCTAGTCAGCAAGTACTAAATGAAGCGAGCGACAGGAAAGCCAGAGCGAAGATGATATTGACCGTGGACCCATCCCTTTATGTACACATCAAAGGAGAAGCGACAGTACGGAGCACTTGGAATAAGCTAAAGTCATTGTTCGACGACTCCGGTTATACGCGCAAGATTAGCCTATTGAGAAATCTCATTTCTATCCACCTAGAGACGTGTGAGTACATGATCGTTTACGTGACACAGCTAGTGGAAACGGCACCGAAATTAAAAGGTACTGGTTTCGAGATAAGTGACGAGTGGATCGGTTCTTTGCTGTTGGCGGGTCTTCCAGAGAAGTTTAGCCCGATGATTATGGCCATTGAGCACTCGGGAATGAGTTTGAGTGCAGATGCTATAAAGACCAAGTTATTGGACATGAGTGCAGATTTTGAGGTTAAATCTGAAAGTGCTTTTATTGCTAAGAATTCGCAGAGGCGAAATGGCGGTAGCAATAAAAAAATTCAGAGAAATCGTGGCAGTGGTAACGAAACGCAAACTCAGCCATCCTGTCAGTGGAAGTATCAAATCGTCAAAAATAATTCGTTGTTACCGATGCAAGCAAGTTGGGCATTTTAAAAATCAGTGTCCTGAAGAGCGAAAAGGGAAAATGAATGCATTCAGTACAGTAGGTATTTTTCAACAGAAAATTTAATCAAGAAGATTTTTCTCAAGTACTCATTTAATCTCGGATCCAAACTTGTTGTCAAACGTGTAACATTACGAACCGAAAACTAAATAAATAAATTGTGGCAAATCAACAAACCGTGGACGTTGTGTGTTCTGGAGACTTACAGATTACTACTGTAGTTGGAAATAAACAGTATGAAGTACTTGTAAATAATGTTTTGTGCATACCTAACCTCACCACGAACTTACTATCCGTGAGCAGAATAATAGCGAGCGGAAACCGAGTAGTATTCAACAAGCAAGGATGTTTCGTTTACGACTCGGACAATGATTGCATTGGAGAAGCAAAGTTAGAAAATGAGGTGTACAGATTAAACATTGTGAAGTCTCAACAACTGATAGCGGCGTCAGTGACACCTTCGAGTCAAACATGGCACAGGCGATTAGGACACATAAATTCAACAGATCTTTCCAAGATGAAGAATGGAGCAGTTGAGGGGTTGTCATATCCAGATAAAAGTGGCAATTTAGATAAATCCAGTTGTACGGTATGCTGCGAGGGAAAGCAAAGCAGACTGCCATTCCCTCTGAGTGCAAGCAGAAGTAAGAATGTCCTAGAATAGGTTGACGACCGCTTTAGCCTAGTTGGTAGTGACCCTGCCTACGAAGCAAGAGGTCCTGGGTTTGAATCCCGGTAAGGGCAAAAATTTGTGTGATGAGCATGAATGTTTGTTTCTGAGTCATAGATGTTTTCTATGTATTTAAGTATTTATATCTATTATATATATCGTCGTCTAGTACCCATAACACAAGCCTTACTGAGCTTACTATGGGACTAGGTCGATTTGTGTAAGATTGTGCCCTTATATTTATTATTATTATTTATTATTATTATAGGTGCACAGTGCTTTGTGTGGGCCAATGGAGAATATGTCACTTGGAAATGCAAGATATTACCTGATTTTTGTCGATGACTATAGCCGGATGTGTTTTGTCTACTTTCTTCAGTCAAAACATCAGACATTCAAGTACTTCAAGGAGTTCCAGAAGATGGTAGAGAACCAGCAATCAAAAAAGATTAAATTGCTGAGGTCGAATTCCGGAGGGGAATATTGTTCTATTGAAATGGAGAACTACCTGAAATAATGTAGTATAGTACATCAGAGGACAACTGCATACACGCCAGAATCTAAAGGATTATCGGAGAGATTTAATAGATCCATAGTAGAGAAAGCACGCTGTCTCCTATTCGATGCTCATCTAGAAAAAAGGTTTTGGGCAGAGGCAGTAAACACTGCAGTATATGTGAAGAATAGGTCACCGGCAGCAGGTCTCAGTGGAAATACCACTCCCTATGAGATGTGGACTGGCAGAAAGCCGAATGTTGGCCATCTACGGATTTTCGGCAGTGCAGAGATGGTGCATGTCCCAAAACAAAAGCGTAGAAAATGGGACAAGAAAGCAACCAAGATGTTACTGGTCGGATATTCAGATGTGACTAAAGGTTATCGCTTGTTTAATCCAGCATCTCAGGATATTGTTGTTGCTAGAGATGTTGTATTTATGGAAAATGCTGAAGAAAATGTAGCAACTATAATGACAGAGGATAAACAGCAACAGTGACGGTACTGCCATACAAGCTCAAAATTCATTATCGATCAAAAATCAAAGGTAATGACTAATGAGAGCACGAACTATTTCCATTCGCACTGTTTCGCGCACTCATTGCATTTTTCAAATTTATTCGCTACATCGTGGTACAAAATTCGACCGCGCGGCGCGGCTGGCCGGCAGCACTATCGCTGTGACGACGAGCCGAAATCGCTTGAGACAGGCACACGGCTAGTCATCTCACTCGCACGCGTTGGCTTGCAAGCGGGCTTCTATTTTAGCTATCTATCTATGTCTCTTTCTTACCCATGAAGACTGCCTAATAATGAGACATAAGGGCTTATAGGTTCATAATAGCAAATAGTACGCCCTGCATGCGTATGAAGTTGAACACAAGTCTATTAAAATGCGAAATTCGCGCGTGCGCCGTGATGAGTGTGATGACGGCCGACTTGCAGTTTCAATTTTAATTAATTTTGTTTGTTGTTTATTTAGCGGTCATTAAGTAGTTTGTTTGCTATGTTGCTGTTTAATCGGATTTACAATGGAGAAAGTAGTTCCTTGTCATTGTGATAATTTAAAGTGTGTGCAAGTTTTGCTTGGCGAGGGAAAGGTAAACTCTTTAAACTTTGCTCAGAAGAAACAACTAATTTGTTCGCCAGGTTTTGCCGCCTGATTTGTGTATTTCTCAGAGTAGTAAATCCGTAAATCGCATAAAAGACAGTTTAATAAATCAAGGTACAAAACTCATTGGATTGTAGATATGTCTGTAAAATTAAATCTACTTAGTAGTAGCATGCCTTCAGTGTGTTTTGGTGAGCTCGCTATGCAACTGAAGATTGATCAATAATGAGGCAAGAAGATGGATTTATCCACAATAACCGTAAAAACTATAAAAACATATGTCTCGGCTTGCCCTATTCCGAAACCCTAGGCACGCCACTGAACAGCAACCAGAAAGTGTAACGGTAACAGGCCAGCAAACATCGGAGAACAATCAGTCAAGTGGCAGCAGCCCAGATCAAAGTGTTGAAGAACAAGTTTACAATGAGAACGATGAAACATATGTTCCTAGCGAAACAACAAGTGAGGATGGCAGCTTCTATGAAACAGATAATGCAGGAGAGGCAACATCAGGGCCACAGGAACCACAGGAGCCACAGGAGTTACCTAAGCGTGTTCGACATCCGCCAGATTACTATGGTTTCTCAGGCATGGGAATAGAAGATGTGACAGCTGAGCATATGTCACTCGCAGAGGCTGTCAGTGGACCAGAAAGAGTTCAGTGGCATATTGCAATGATGGAGGAACTACAATCTTTCGAAGACAATGATACTTGGGAGCTAGTAGACAGGCCGAAGGATGGGACAGTTGTGAAAAATAAGTGGTCGATTAAAAAAAAGTTCAATAGTGAAGGTGAAGTTCGTTACAGGGCAAGGCTCGTAGCTAAAGGTTTTACGCAGAAGAAGGGCATAGACTTTACGGAGACCTTGTCACCAGTACTAAGGTATTCTACTCTAAAACTGTTGTTTGCTTTGAGTGTGCAATTAGATTTAAATATGAACCACTTAGATGTACCTACTGCATTCCTGAACGGTTTTCTAGAAGATAATGTTTACATGGAAATACCAGAGCACTCTAAATTTGTTAACAGGAACAATAAAGTACTAAAATTAAAAAGAGCTATTCATGGTCTAAAGCAGTCGGCCAGGGCCTGTTATACCCGTGTAGAAGAATGTCTGTTAGAACTAGGTTACCAAAAATCCAAAATTGAACCCTGTCTTTTTATGAAAAATGAGAATAATGTAAGAGTGTACAATGCATTATTTTTAGATGTTTTTTTTGTGTTTTATAATTGTAGAATCACTTATGAGCTGTTAAAGACTGCATTAGTAAATAAATTTAAAATAAAAGATCTAGGTCAGATTAAACAGTGTCTAGGGATGAGAGTGAACATTCAAAAAGACTGCATTACTGTAGACCAGGAGCAGAGCCGCGGTAGGCGGGAAAAACATCGAATAAATGTCACTCTGTTTGCTGATACGTTGAAGTTTTATTATATGTAAGTTGAGAAAATATTTTTTATTGGTAATATTTTGCACAGAAATAGTACATTACTAAAGAGGCCGGGAAATGAGGGTTCGCTGCCGGCCGAGTGGATGGATGGCTGTCTATACGTACAGCCGAGCGTTGCGAGGTGTAACTATTACTGTGCGAAATATTATCAATAAAAAATATTTTCTCGCAAAAAACCTTTGAACCGATCTCGTTCAAAACAACTTTCGCCTCCAATTTTGTATGAAATGCCAAATTACGGTCTCTCGTCTCGCTGCGCCCGAAACGTGACACTTCGAAGCCCGTTATGAAGAACACAACGTCAATATTTCATTGCATGTTTGAGAAAAATGATTTTGCTTTTTAATGATTAGGTATCTAATTAAACCAATGATATTTTAATAATAATCAAATGTGATGTTTCCTTATAATAATATACGTACTATGAATAATTTTGTCAATAAAAAAATACGTATGGGAATCCATACAAATCCGGCTTTACATGGGACGCTGCAAATGTGCTAACACAAGTTGCATCATGCATGCGTAGATTGATTCTGTCGTGAAATACACAAAATGTTAAACAATTCTAGCGATAAATAATTTATCTTGATTTTTTCCCGCAGCTATAGTCGTTTTTATAAACAGATTTTGAGAACCCTTGTCTACTAGGCCTCAAAGTGGGGTAAGATTGAAAGATTATTTTACAGCAGATTTTTTTTGGGTGATAATAATGGTTTTATTTAAATGTGAAGTAAAGTTTTAAACTACTGGTGTTGATTTACCGTTCGATATATGTGTCAAATATACCTACGACGCCTATACATTGTAACGGCGTAATATTTTAATTTATTGGCATCGTGTAGCACTGCCTCTAAACATCAACACAGCATCTAAAAAGAAGTCTTAAACAGCTTTAATTGTGTTGTAATGAACCTGTGGTCTGTGTTGTCAGCTTAGGGAAAAATCCTATTTTTAAATATAAAATTGAGTTTTTAATGCAACTTGGTAGCAATCAAGATCTAGATAGGTATATAGAATTTTGTTAGTGAACTTACAAATTCCAAGTTTGAAAATGGGGCTAATTCTGAATTAAAGGAAATTACAAAGAATTAGCAATCCCCAATTTAATTTTCATATAAATTAATAGTAGCAGGTTTCAATTAGGTGAGATAAAAAATTAAAAGACAGTATTCAGGATTGGATAATTTATTCCACTGCAATACCAGAGATAAGGCCTGAGGGCCAGTGGGTTTCCCAAGATGTTCATGGGGCCATTTTTGAATTCGCGGCTGACACAGCAGCATCAGGTTTCTGAAGAAATCTTATTTCTGACCCATTGGTGGTCACCATTTTGGGAGCTGATTCCGTACCGGTGTCCTGAAAGGGAGAAGAACCGTGAGTATTAATTGTGATGGATTGAGTGTAATTCCGCGTGGCGCGAAACACGAGGAATTAGGTAGTAATCTGTTCTCTGGTCTTTTCAGGAGAGGAATTCAGCGAGGAGGGAGTTTCGCGATAGGAGGAACTATGAAAGTTATATAGTTCACTATTGGTAAGATAAACTTACCCATTTTGTGAAGGTTTCATGTCGGCGTGTAGTAGGTACCCACCGTTCACTAATTAATCCAATTTAATTATTTTCAGTGAACGGGAAATTGAGAAAGAAGGAGAAGGATTAAGAAAGTGTTTGGTTGTTGGAAATGCTTCTTGTCTAGCAGCTTCGGCATCGGGTCCCTCTAGCGAGACGGAGGAAGCTACCCAGTTTCAAGGTCCGCCTGCTGTCCGGTCGCCTTCCACAGCAGTAAATTCAGGTGTGTTCGCTCCAGTTCGAAACAGGCGTACCTAAAATAAAGATATAATTGTGTAAATAATTATAGTTAGAAATTTTATCCCTGGTGCCAATCCATTGCCATATTAGTATTTAAGAAGTACAGTGTAATAAAGGTGTAACTTACTCATGGTAGAGATTCCAGTCCTTTGGACCTAGTGTTACACGACCCAGCTCTATCCTTAGCAATCGAAATAGGTCAGGATTCATAGATTGAAAGGTTGACTGGTCTCGCCATGACATGCAAATTGGTGTAAGATATATACAGCTTCCGTTACAGTTACGGTGCCTTTCTGTGAAATAAAGAGTATAATAGCATTTGGCAATTGTTTCTTTCATATCCAAAGCTTTCCCAGGGTTTTAGCTTCATTACTGACCTTATTAGTTTGTTCTTATTTTTTCTTGACAATTTTCTGCGACAGTGTTTTGAAGGGGCACATAGCCGGGAGAAAGCACTTGTTACAGTGGCGCCCAACGTTAAATCTTTCTTTTTTTTGATATATTTTCACCCAGGGAAAGTTTTATGGCACTAGAGGTTTTGTGTAATTTCGTATAGGAATCACCTGTGAACTCACCTTGTGTACATAATTGTGTTCTTTATTTATAAACCCCTACTATTTACCACATTTGTGGCTGGTTTTAGGCAGTATTTCATTGGTATTTAGTAATATTTGATAACACATTGACAAATTTTGGAGGTTATTATAATTTGCTGACACTAGCATTTTGACACATGTACTTAAGCTTTTTTCGTTTTGCGACGTTACGAAATTCCGAATGTCCATTTGACATGTTTCAGGCGGAAAACCTTGTTTAAGCAGCCGTTTGGTTGAAATATTTCTGATTATTTTGAGAATATTAACAAAACTTGAGACAAATCTTTGTCAGCCATCTTGTGTACAAAACAATATTTACTTTTCAAAATTAACAATTGTAGATTTAGAATTATATTTAAAACTTAGATCCATTCTGCATTAAGGATAGCTTTATACATTTTCAGTGTTGGTTTCTTATGTTGTACAACAAAACTTACGGTGTATTTTGAGATACATTATCATATAGTTATACACTTAGGAACTAGAATAACAACAATCAGTAGCACTATTTAGCTTTATTACAATCAACATTGTTGGTTACACAGACATTTGGTTACTTACATTGTAAGGCAAAGGGATCAAATTTTATCATCAATTAATATTACAAACATGGAACGCCAAATTCAGTTTCATAGTTTGCTCAAAGATGAACTTGTTTATGAGGTACAAATTCGGTTTGAAACACCAGCAACAACTGTTGAAGGTTTGAGGAAGCAGTTGCGAGGTCTTATTGTTGAGGCTCCAAGCGAGGTCATACTGGACACTCCTTTCTCAGCAGAGACCGACCTTAACGTGATTTCGGAGAAGCTTTCAGAGTTATCTTCCTTGGTGGATAGGCACACTAGGCATAAAGATCGATACACCGCGAGTCGAACAAGGGCCTTAGCACACCACTTGTTCTATCGGTTGGGCCGGATAAAACCGGAATTGAGCGCTGAGCATTTGGCTATTAAGGCAGCTTCGCAGTCCAGATTGGAGGCATTGTTGGTTAAGGTAGACAGTTTTAATCCAGGATCAGCAGTGTCTGGCGTTACTCCTGAAGCAATGACAAGCGACTTTAGAGATTTGCAATTACAGTGTTCATCAGACTTAAGTATTTCCAAATGGGGAGTCAAATTCAATGGTAGTACAGACCCGCGCTCATTTTTAGAGCGTGTTGAGGAGCTGAGGGAAGCAAATAACGTTCCAAGTTCAAAGTTATTTAGAGCAGCTCCACATTTGTTTGTCGATCAGGCTCTGATATGGTATCTAATATTAAGGAATCTGTGAACAATTGGAATGACTTAAAGCATTTGCTTTTGGATGAGTTTGAGCCTTGTGATTATGACCATAGACTAAAATTGGAAATTCAGTCAAGAACACAAGGTGATAACGAGCCAATTCATTTATATTTTGCAACCATGTCTGGTTTGTTTGGTAGGTTGAGGGCGGCTTTATCAGAGGAGGCAAAGTTGGAGATTTTATTGCATAACATTCGCCCAATATTTACCCAACAGTTAGCCTTACTGGAGATTAACACGGTGGCAGAGCTTAAAAGTAATTGCAGGAAGCTAGAAGGGGCATTGCAGAGGGTTAAATTATTTGCAGATCCGCCCAAGGTTACTTCTAGTACACTTTGCAGTGAATACGCCTTCAAAGGGAAATCGTCCTCGGTAAATGCAGTTGCAGTGAACGGGAATGCGGCCTATAATGCGCCTAACCCGAAACCCGACACTTCGAGTTCGCGAAGAACTAACAATTTCTCATCGGCCGGTCGAGGCAATCATTATAGTGCTCCAGGTACGTCAGGGTCCTCGGGCAGCATACCAGTTTGCTACAAATGCGGCGGCACTGCACATAATTTCCGTTTTTGCAAACGTGCAAAGCAGCACATAAAACCAAATAATGGTCCGAATTGTCAAAGTGACGCGACAGATAACGGAAAATCGTGTGCGCAGCAGGGGAGCGTTCAAAAACCAAATACGAAAAATTCAAAAAAACTAATTGAGAACCGTAGCGATTTTAGCGATGAAATAAAACGCGATATATTAAATTCGATTGATAAGTTTAATAGTTATTCCTCAATCACAACGGTTTATTTTGCCCCAAATAAAGAGGATATTCGACCTTACTTAAGGGTTAACGTAAATAATTCTGAGATTTACGGTTTGTTAGATTCGGGAGCCGGAATTTCTATTCTAGGTAACCAATCTCATTTGGATTTCATTAAGTTTGGGTTTAAGTTGAACCAAATGCACACGTCACCGAAGTGTAATGTGGCAAACGGAGTTGAGGTTGAGACAATAGGGTATATCTTTGTCCCCGTTACATTTAATAACATAACACATGTAATTAAGTTTATTGTGATACCCAGCATTGTCTCAAACGTTATTTTAGGAGTGGATTTTTGGCAGTCCTTTCATCTGGCACCGGAAATATTTAAAAATATTGATTATATGGCTTCACCTGAAACTTATTTTAATTGCAATGGGTTAGATGCAAGACAGGTGCACACAATACAATCATACGACCATTTGTCAACGGCCGAAAAGGAACTCGCGGATGCCGCAGTAGCTAAATTTAGGGAAATTTCGTTCGAGGTTCGATTGATACTGGCGACGCTTTACCTATCAAAACGAAACAATACCCCTTGTCAGCCGAGAAACGCGCAGTTTTAAGTTCCGAACTCGACCGTATGTTAGCTTTAGATGTAGTCACACCCTGCGAGAGTCCGTGGAGTAACCCGGCTTTATTAGTGAAAAAGTCTAACGGTGATTGGCGTTTTTGTCTAGACTGTAGGAGGTTAAATTCGGTGACGAAGGGGGATTCGTACTCCATTCCTTACATACCGCAAATTCTGGACAGCTTAAAGGAGGCGAAATACCTGTCGTCGATCGATTTAAGCTCCTCTTTCTGGCAAATACCGTTAGCTGAGAGCTCGCAGGACAAAACTAGTTTTGTAGTAAATGGTCGAGGCTTATACAAATTTAAAGTCATGCCTTTTGGTTTGTGTGGCGCGCCTGCTTGTCAACAGCGTCTCATGGACACGACACCATAATTTAACCAGTGACGTAGAAAACGGTTTAGTCTTTTGTTACATCGAGTTACTCGACATCGTAATTTGTTCGTCAGACTACCAGACCCACTTGCTTTTATTGAACCGTGTGTTGGCGAAGTTGAAAATGGCAAATTTAACAATAAATTTTACCAAATCTACGTTCTTCAGGCAGTCGCTGAAATACCTCGGATATGTCGTAGACGAGTACGGCTTGCGTACTGATATTTTGAACTTTCCAACACCAACGACTTCGCGTGAGGTAAAGATTTTTCTGGGCACGTGCTCGTGGTATCGTAGGTTTATTCGTGATTTTTCAACGATAGCCGCGCCCTTGAATAAACTCACGTCGAAGGGTAAAAACGCACCAGCCTTCAGGTGGTCTGAGGAAGCAGAGGAAGCGTTTAAATCCTTAAAGAACGCCCTAGTGACGGCCCCTATCTTGGCAGTTCCGGACTTTAGTAAGCCGTTCGCCGTACACTGTGATGCGTCTTCTTATGGGATCGGTGGAATGCTTTCTCAGACTATCGAAGGACGCGAGCATCCAATCGCGTATGTCAGTCGCTCCTTAAATAAAAGCGAGTGCAACTACAGCGCAACGGAGCGTGAGGCGTTGAGCGTATTATTTTCAGTTGAGAAGTTTCAAGCGTATTTAGGGTCACGAAAATTTACAGTAATTACGGACCATGCATCATTAAAATGGTTTATGAAACTTGAAAACCCGTCAGGTAGGTTAGCTCGTCGGGGTTGCAGACTGTCTCAATTTGATTTTGATATTGAGCACAGGAAGGGATCGCTTAACGTTGTGCCTGATGCACTGTCTAGGCTTATGACGGTTGACGCAGTAAACGTAACTAATGTGGTAAATGATGAGCCGGATGAATGGTATGACAGAATTAAAAGTGGATGCACAACTCATCCCGCAAATTTTCCAAATTTTTGCATGAAGGAGGGAAAGTTATTTAGACTTAGCCAGTCTAAGTATAACTTATTAAGAGAGTTTGATTGGAAGGAAGTGGTAAGAAAGGGTGACCGTAAAAGAGTTTTGCAGGAAAACCATTGCGAAGCAACTGCAGCTCATTTTGGTGTTTTTAAAACTCATCGCCGGCTGGCGTTAACATACTTTTGGCCGGGAATGTATAAGGATGTGGTCGAGTATGTAAAGGCTTGCGATACCTGTGCAGCCTATAAACACTCCCAAAAACCGACTGCAGGCCTGATGGGACAGCCAAAGGTATGTCATCGCCCATGGCAGGTAGTTAGCATCGATCTGGTGGGCCCACTTCCGCGCTCTCGAAGAGGTTTTACCTTTTTGTTTGTGGTAACATGTTGCTTTTCGAAATTCACACTGCTATTTCCGCTTCGCCGCGCCACAAGCGCTTTGGTGGCGAAGACTTTTGAAGAACACGTCATTTTAACACATGGTGTGCCTGAAACCGTAATCACTGATAACGGAGTGCAATTTACGGGATCAGAGTTTAAGCAGTTGATAAAACGATACAATATACCTAACCTATTTTACGGACCGCGTTATACCGCCCAAGTAAATTTAGTTGAACGGTACAATAAGACAGTGATGATTTCCGTAGCGTCCTACGTAGAGGACAATCACCGAACATGGGATGAAAAACTGCACCAGATTAGGTTTGCGATAAACAGTGCAGTAAACGAGTCCACAGGGTTTTCTCCATTTTTTTTAGTTCACGCTAGAGAACCAGTCATCAACGGGTCCTTTTATAAGGACACCGATCAAAAGTACACCACAGCTGTTCCTAGGGATGAGTACGCAGGTCAATTTGGAATATTGAAAGACATATTTGAGCAGGTTAGGTTACGTTTATTAAAAGCACATGCAATTAACGCAAAATATTACAATTTAAGACGCCGTTCGGCGAAGTTCTCGGTTGGGGACATTGTTTGGAAGCGTACGTATGTACAAAGCGACGCTTCAAAGTTTAGAATGTCAAAACTTGCGCCCAAGTATGAAAAATGCAGGGTTAAAGCGGTTTTGTCTCCTTTAGTTTATGAGCTCGAAAGGATGGATGGTCATCCGATTGGCTCGTGGCATGTTAAAGATTTTAAGTAGGCAGTTGGTGTAGGGTTATAGGTGTGAAGTTGTCCCTGGACGTACGGCCTCGTGTTTGTGAGTGCGTCGCCGTGCCGCCAGGGCCAACAACCACGGACGCCTAGAGTAATGTTATCTCTGGACGTACGGCCCCGAGTTCAATACGAGCCGTCGCCGTGCCGCCAGAGTTAACTAATTATTACTGCCAAATGTGAACATCTTAGTTACGGTTATTAATCGCAAGTAGTGTTAAAAATATTTTGGAATATTTAATCACGAATTTTGGAAGGTACGTGGTGAACAGGAGCTACTGTTTTACTACTCATGTGTGTTTAGATGACGAATGAATGATGTAAATGGGAATTTGACTGCGAAGTATGTTAGGTGCGATCAACCTGTGCTCAATACCAGGATCGGATTAATTAATCTTTAATATGACCTTATTCCCCTTTCATCCATGAGAGGAGGCCTGTGTGCACACTAGTGTCACATTTATAGGCTAGTTTATAAATGCTTGCACTATATCCTGTTACGTAATGTCGGTGACGTGTAGTCTCCTGCTTCGCCTCCTTTGATGAGTACCCAAGTGGTACAAATTCTTTTGCGCACTTGCTTTGTCTACGTGTGGTCAGGTGCCTGACAAGTGCCTAAATGGTGCTTGTTTTTTTTTTTAGCTAACATATTTCTCTTTCGGCTGAGACTTGGAGACAAAGAGTTTTTTTTTTCATTCTTTTATACCCTATGCCCTAAATCTGGGACAGGGATATTTTCTCGGATATGGACTTTTGCCCGGGCAAGCGGAGATTGTGTTGAAGACTGCTGAACATAGGCCCTGGCAGTTTGAGTTAGCTTCTGCAGCACAACTTTAGGTTGTGATGCAAAGGCTAAAGGAATGTTTACCGGTATGAAGGCAAATAGGTTAGTTTAGGTTAACTTTCCCACTTATTCGTGGGTTCGATTGGATCCTTTGTGTTTTTTTCTTTTAAATTGTTTTCTTAGTAACCCGACGGGTTGGTTTCTCTTTAGAAAAGAGACTGTGGTAACGTTTTGGGGTAGGTTAGTGATCCCCAGGGGATCAACCTCGGCCTTATGGGCCACATATATATATATATTTTTTTTTTTTGGTTGTTTGAAGTTTAGGATAAGTAATTGGTCTTACCATTTCTCTAAATATTGGTTGTTATTTTTTTAAGTTGTTGTGGCAGGTGCGGAAAGTCGCTGAGGACAGCGAGCGGTTCACCTGCGTTGAACCTTTTCATCGGGGGGGGATGTATTGTAACGGCGTAATATTTTAATTTATTGGCATCGTGTAGCACTGCCTCTAAACATCAACACAGCATCTAAAAAGAAGTCTTAAACAGCTTTAATTGTGTTGTAATGAACCTGTGGTCTGTGTTGTCAGCTTAGGGAAAAATCCTATTTTTAAATATAAAATTGAGTTTTTAATGCAACTTGGTAGCAATCAAGATCTAGATAGGTATATAGAATTTTGTTAGTGAACTTACAAATTCCAAGTTTGAAAATGGGGCTAATTCTGAATTAAAGGAAATTACAAAGAATTAGCAATCCCCAATTTAATTTTCATATAAATTAATAGTAGCAGGTTTCAATTAGGTGAGATAAAAAATTAAAAGACAGTATTCAGGATTGGATAATTTATTCCACTGCAATACCAGAGATAAGGCCTGAGGGCCAGTGGGTTTCCCAAGATGTTCATGGGGCCATTTTTGAATTCGCGGCTGACACAGCAGCATCAGGTTTCTGAAGAAATCTTATTTCTGACCCATTGGTGGTCACCATTTTGGGAGCTGATTCCGTACCGGTGTCCTGAAAGGGAGAAGAACCGTGAGTATTAATTGTGATGGATTGAGTGTAATTCCGCGTGGCGCGAAACACGAGGAATTAGGTAGTAATCTGTTCTCTGGTCTTTTCAGGAGAGGAATTCAGCGAGGAGGGAGTTTCGCGATAGGAGGAACTATGAAAGTTATATAGTTCACTATTGGTAAGATAAACTTACCCATTTTGTGAAGGTTTCATGTCGGCGTGTAGTAGGTACCCACCGTTCACTAATTAATCCAATTTAATTATTTTCAGTGAACGGGAAATTGAGAAAGAAGGAGAAGGATTAAGAAAGTGTTTGGTTGTTGGAAATGCTTCTTGTCTAGCAGCTTCGGCATCGGGTCCCTCTAGCGAGACGGAGGAAGCTACCCAGTTTCAAGGTCCGCCTGCTGTCCGGTCGCCTTCCACAGCAGTAAATTCAGGTGTGTTCGCTCCAGTTCGAAACAGGCGTACCTAAAATAAAGATATAATTGTGTAAATAATTATAGTTAGAAATTTTATCCCTGGTGCCAATCCATTGCCATATTAGTATTTAAGAAGTACAGTGTAATAAAGGTGTAACTTACTCATGGTAGAGATTCCAGTCCTTTGGACCTAGTGTTACACGACCCAGCTCTATCCTTAGCAATCGAAATAGGTCAGGATTCATAGATTGAAAGGTTGACTGGTCTCGCCATGACATGCAAATTGGTGTAAGATATATACAGCTTCCGTTACAGTTACGGTGCCTTTCTGTGAAATAAAGAGTATAATAGCATTTGGCAATTGTTTCTTTCATATCCAAAGCTTTCCCAGGGTTTTAGCTTCATTACTGACCTTATTAGTTTGTTCTTATTTTTTCTTGACAATTTTCTGCGACAGTGTTTTGAAGGGGCACATAGCCGGGAGAAAGCACTTGTTATATAGATTATTTTACAGCAGATTTTTTTTGGGCGATAATAATGGTTTTATTTAAATGTGAAGTAAAGTTTTAAACTACTGGTGTTGATTTACCGTTCGATATATGTGTCAAATATACCTACGACGCCTATACATTGTAACGGCGTAATATTTTAATTTATTGGCATCGTGTAGCACTGCCTCTAAACATCAACACAGCATCTAAAAAGAAGTCTTAAACAGCTTTAATTGTGTTGTAATGAACCTGTGGTCTGTGTTGTCAGCTTAGGGAAAAATCCTATTTTTAAATATAAAATTGAGTTTTTAATGCAACTTGGTAGCAATCAAGATCTAGATAGGTATATAGAATTTTGTTAGTGAACTTACAAATTCCAAGTTTGAAAATGGGGCTAATTCTTTGTAATTTCCTTTAATTCAGAATTAGCCCCATTTTCAAACTTGGAATTTGTAAGTTCACTAACAAAATTCTATATACCTATCTAGATCTTGATTGCTACCAAGTTGCATTAAAAACTCAATTTTATATTTAAAAATAGGATTTTTCCCTAAGCTGACAACACAGACCACAGGTTCATTACAACACAATTAAAGCTGTTTAAGACTTCTTTTTAGATGCTGTGTTGATGTTTAGAGGCAGTGCTACACGATGCCAATAAATTAAAATATTACGCCGTTACAACATAATTTTAAAAACTATATCCATCTTACCCCGCTCCCCTTTCATCTTGCCCCATGTTTAATAATAGCAATTTTAACTGCACTTTTTTAATTTAAGCATAAAATTACATATCTCTACCCTTCCAAAAGCTTAGTTCCTTGAACCCGATCCTGATAGCATTCAAAAATTGAAGGTTTTAAAAGAATATTGGTGCGTTGGGGTAAGATCAAACGAGTTTTAGGCGAGATAACCAATGTTCTTTTAAAAGCTTCAATTTTTGAATGCTAACAGGATCGGGTTCAACCTAAATACTTACCCTAATACTATAAAGCGTAACGTTCCATTTACGGGCATTTTCAATAATTCGTGCACCCAATTACCGAGATTGTTAAATAAAAATTAACTCGGTGTCAGTTTTGTAACGGCAATTAAGCATTCGGTTTGTATAAAAACTAACTTTTTCTGTTTAATTTATGAATGATATGCCTATATAATTTAATTAAATGTGAAAAAAGTTCATTTTCTCACTTGTATGCTCAATTTTCGTCACAAAACTGACACCGAGTTAATTTTTGTTTAAGAACTCACGCTAATTGGGTGCACGAATTATAGAAAATGCTCTTACATGAGTTGTACGCACACATGCGCAGCACGCGACGTGATAACATCCGGCCACTCCGACTTGCACTTGAGTTTATTGTAACAACGCGTGTCTGTGTGTGTGTGTGTCGCATCGGATTTTTGCACGGATTTGTTTTTCTGCTTTCATCCATTATATCTACTATGTCGCGGGTCACTCCTCGGCAGGGATAAGTGGCGTTTAGTACTCGATTGTCGATTACTGATTGAGAATGATGTTGATGATGTAACTTATATTAAAACTATAAAAAAAACTGCAAAATACCTTTACGATAACTGCAAACACCAGATACAAAATGCTGCTTAATATATCTATTGTAGAGGATACGTAGGTTGCAGGGTTGAGCCAAGACGGTGCTGTAATAATTTAATTCTACATAAAGCTCCCGTCATCTTTATTACCTGACAATTACGATCTACGTACCTTTAAAACAATAGGGAATGGTGTAATATATGGTATGGTGTAATATAGGCTATTACTGAACGAGTGAGCTTCATCTTAGGCTGTTCAGTTTTTTCATATAAAATAAAGTGCACTTATGCTCCGTACCAGGAGCCGTGGCAAAAGCGATCACTGTGGCGACTTTCATTCCGACGTCGTAATTCGTGAAAGGGAAATTTATCCTCCGTTCGTTGAGTGGGTCTCGAACCTGGTTCAAAGCCCTCCTTGCCCATGGTCCACCTAATTTGTTCACCTGGGTGGACCACGGGAAGTTTTTTCTACCCGTGGTCCACCAATGTAAACTTTGCTAAAAGACCTTCTTTAATATGAGGAAGTGAAATATCACATTTTCGGTTCTGGCGCTTCGCCGGCCGCTGCCGAGGCACGCTCGCTTCGCTCGCTCGGCTCGCGCTATAAGGTCGCAGTACACCTAACACTCCTCCTCGCTTCGCTCGTCGTCGTACCTACACCAACCTGACTTAGGTAGTAATTTTGGTATTACGCGTAAAAACATTTTGGTAAATCACGTATTAGGTAATTTGAGTGTAATTTTGGGGCATTCATCTATACAGTCTACTGGAAAAGTTTACCGAGGTGAACCACCACCAATAAGTTTTTACCTTAGTCATTCTAGATGGACCACGGGTAGAAAAAACTTCCCGTGGTCCACCCAGGTGAACAGATTAGGTGGACCACGGGCAAGGAGCTGTTCAAAGGCTTGATACTTATGTCTTCTAACGTACGATTCCCACCGACCGAACCGGCCTGGTCACGTGGCTCCACCTCGCAACGGAGGCAAAGCCAAACGGAACTGGTCAGATGCGTCGACAGCCGACCGCAGCCGTCCAAATCCGTCCGTCCAGCCGTATCAAAGGTTCAAATTCCTTTGGGAACTTGTAAAATGCGATCAGGCGCGCTCCGGCCGGGCCGGGGGGGAATGGCATGGTTTAGAGTAACCACTAAAAGCGTTCACGCATCCAGTGACCGACCACCATCGAGGCTAGCTCGTGGCTCTGTGGCGATCTATGGGCGTCGCTCATCTATGAACGCTTCTAAGATCAACAATGTATGAAGAGATTCCCATACAACGTTGTCGAAAAAAACGTTAGTTGGGTCGTTCTTCTTTTTAACCGACAATGAATCGTCTTTTTTCTGTTTTTTGCGTTTTTCAACTATTGATAATGATGGTTTTAATGTTTGATTTTAATAAACGTTGCATGTATTTTTTATTAGGACTAATTCATGATTCTTTCCGTGGTGATAATGTTTTTTTCTTTATGATAGTTTTACAGAAAATACTGTGACAGAGTGGTCGTTTTCTGCGGGGACCACATTTTGGATTACCACTCTGTCACGCGATTCTATTGAAAAACCACCATAATGAAAAAAACATTATCGCCACGGAAAGAATCATGAATTAGTCCTAATAAAAAACACATGCAACGTTTATTAAAATCAAACATTAAAACCATCATTATCAATAGTTGAAAAACGCAAAAAACAGAAAAAAGACGATTCATTGTCGGTTAAAAAGAAGAACGACCCAGTTGCAAAATAATACTTTGACAGATAGGCTTTGGAGAGGCAATTGGTATCCTGATGAAGTAATTACAATTAATAATTCACGTCGCTACTCTGATCGCTAAAATAGCTATTACCAAAACTCCCTGTATCATATAAAATGGTTTTACACATCTACTAAACATATTCAGAAATTGTAATAAAATCATGCATTTAACCCATTGGCCGCCACTGACTTTAGCTCAAGTTCGCCACTCTGTTGCCACCCACCTACCATCGACGTCAAACGAAGCCCAACCCATAATAGACTTTAAACTTGCGTGGCGTGGGGGTGCTATCTTACATGTTTCAGTGGCGGCGAATGGATTTACCTTTAATTTTAAGTAAAACAATATTGACCTACCATCAGGTAAAGGAGCTACCGATGGTAATACGTAACCGCCAAGACCCGAAATAATAGTCCAAGCGGCTATTATTATACAGCCCTTTTTAAGAGACAGGCAGCCACAGCAACTTTTCACCGTATACATAATCCCTAAAACACAAAACTGTATTTAGCTTTCTGTAGGCTGCGTTAATAGACAACGAACATCCCGCGACCTCGTCCGCGTTTACTCGTTAATCACCTTTACCCTTAAACGGGCATCTGGTTTTGCATAGAATTAAACCAAGAAATAAAGTTTATTCATGGTGGGAATACGGTTCCCTCAGCTGTATAAAGGGCGGGAGAAAAACTATCCTATGTCCTTTCCAACTATCTCACAGACAGATAGATAGACAGGCCTTCTATTAATCTTTACTATTTAATATCTTAAGAGGCCGCAGTAAGCTCGGCCGAATTTCACCTTCCCATACAAACGTAGTTACGCTCTCATTTTAAAACTACGTGTTGGATAGTGACGAAACTTTGTATATACAATGACATGAGGTATATCTATGTCTGTAATTAGTTTGTATGGTTCCAATTTATAAAACTAACGAAATACAGCTAAACCTAATTTTGTATGAAAAACTTAAATTCGCTGTATTTTTCTTATTATGGTATCTGAAGCTACATAAACTAATTACAGACATAGATATACCTCATTTCATTGAACATGCAAAGTTTCGTTACAATCCAACACGTAGTTTTAAAATGAGAGCGTAACTACGTTTGTATGAAGAATCGAGCTTACTGCGGAGTCTTAAAGAGGACATGTCTGAGAGATTGCAGCTTTGTAAAATGTAAGTTTGTATGTAATGGGTGATATCTGGAATCGCTTATCCGATTTTCTGATATTTCTTTCAAAAATTCTGGATGGTTATATTTATAGGCTATATTTTATACCGGGGATTTGGCTGCCTTCTATGCGATACGAGGGCAAACCAACGCGGGCACTTAATAAAGGCATTGAGTTAGCTACTAGAAAAGTAGTCATATTAGAAAAAATAAAATAATAAAAAATGGTAAAGAATAAAACTTCATCAGTCATCACTGTGTTTATTTACGGGCCTAAACGTTTCCATATTCGCCTGACAGCTCGCGTGCCGTGCCGCTGCACGCGTTGCCGTCCGTAAACAAAGCTAGGGCTGCACACCCATTAGAGATGTGCTGCTTTTCCATAAATTGCATAATCTTAGGTAAATCACTTAGCACATAATCTGATGGACACGATATTAACGTCTTTTTATAAATTAGAAAGGATAGCTGATATATTCATATGTATTCAAACACACGTTTTCTGGGTACGTAACAAATTACTTAAATAGATACAAAGTCTTTTATGAATTTACCGTGTTAACTTCTCGTAGAGTATCAAAATATCTTCTCTTAATTTCGCTTCAGATGCGTCTTCTAAAATTATATATCTCAAAAATAGTGTGTAAAAGCAATTATGTGCATGAATGTAAATGAAAATCTATCTGTAAACCTATAAAAGCTATAAATCACAAATGAAGTTTATGACAAAATTCCTGCAAAAGTCCCTTTGTTTTAAACCACTTTCGAATGTCGACAGTGTTGCTTAGGCCCGCAGCACATGTCGGCCAGCACGTGCGTTAGGCTAGTAGCAGATGATCATTTAATATGTATAGTTCGTTTGAAATGCATCTTAAAAATGCATCTTAATGACATTGTATAAAACTAACGTAACGAATAATCGATAACATAAATAAATACTATAAATAACCCCAAATAATAGACACGAAAGTTCAGTTCAACTTAGCCCCGCAGCACACGTCCGAGTCATGCCTCTAGAATCTGATCTGGGAACCTGGCGAGGGCGCACCGAGGGCGTTACGTCTTTAGGCCCGCAGCACACGTCCGGGGGTCATGTCTCTAGAATTTGATCTGGGAACCTGGCGAGGGCGCACCGAGGGCGTTACGTCCTTAGGCCCGCAGCACACGTCCGGGTCATGTCTCTACAATCTGATCTGAGAACCTGGCGAGGGCGTTACGTCCTAAGGCCCTGCAGCACACGTCTGGGTCATGCCTCTATTAGAATCTAATCTGAGAACCTGATGGCTAGAGCGTTATGTCCTCAGGCTCGCAGCACACGTCCGGGTCATGCCTCTATAATCTGATCTGGAAACCCGACGAGAGCGTTATATTCAAATTTTAGCTTGTACCTACTCAGTTAATTTGTTTATTGAGATAAATCAATCACGCCGCCAAAACAATAGAATAAAACCTAGATTAGTGGGGAGTGAGTGGGGATGTTATATTTTTCCTCGTTAAACCTATACTTAGTATCGTTTCGTATCGTATGGTATCGTTTAGTAGCTTATTATTTCTGCGACTATGTCAGAGACGCATTTATAGCCGGCTTATCTTCAGCCGACTTTTAGAAAATACCTCTATGAGCCTAGACGATGCTCACCGACACGCGCGCTCACTTGAAACGGCCCAAATTAACAATGAATACTTTAAACAACCGACTATCAGCACGTTCATTAATGCAAGCGCTGCACCTAAACCAGCTTCGCAGTACGACACCTGCTACTTTTGTGGATCAAAAAGACATTTGCGCCGAGCATGCCCGGCCTTCAACGCCACCTGTTTAACATGCGGTGAAAGGGCCATTTTGCGAGGGTTGAGGGATGCAAAAGCAAATCTCAACAACAAAACGCCTCTGTTGCCAGCTGCAACGAAACACAAGATTTTTGTTGAAAGGCGAACTTATGATTTACTACCTTTATGGTATCTACTTGCTAGGTACTTGATGAAAAAGAAAAATAGAGTAGACGTCTGTCTAAGATTTTATTGAGTGTTCAAATGGTGTGTTGTGATTGTAATCCTTTTCTTTATTATTCATTATATATGTGAGACTGCTGCATATTGTGTTTGCATTCATACGAAGATGGTAGCAGAGCCTACAGTAAATTGAAAAAAGATCGTAATATATTTTTTAATAAATTTACGAGACTTGATTGAAAGGAAAATGTCAATTCAAAAGGAATAATTTGCCCCACAAATATTTAATGGAATTAATTACGACAAATGGAAATACAGGTTAAAAACTTATATGGAACTGAAAGGATGCTATGGAGTGATCGCACACGGATTGAAACCGGCAGAAATTACGGAAGCTAACTGGGCTAAGATGGAATTAGTTGCTAATAGCGATACTCGGTTGGAGACAATTATATCTGAAAATACAGCGGCTAATATGATAAATAGGTAAATGTGACATGATATATTTGGCAAAAAGTAGTGCAAACAAATTTATATGCAAAAGAAAATTAATGAAATTAAAGATGGCGGACGATGACTATCCTATCGAATTTTTGAATATTTTTGACAAGCACATAAATAAACTTAAAAATACTGGAGAGAGCGTGCGGGATTTTATGACCGAATTTGGTGTATATCTTAACACTCTACGTTCTACGAGCATATTTACACGATTGTTAAAAACAATGTCCTTTACAAAAAAACTAAATCTGACAAATTTCCATGCTGGTTCTCTCCCGCGCTTATACATATATTTAAAAACAAAAACCAAGCATGGGTCAAATGGAAAAAGTACCAAAATTTAATTGATTACGAAGTTTTTTCGAAACTTAGAGACCGATTTAAGTCAGAAACTACAAAATGTTACAACAGGCACCTAGAACGGACCGAGGACAGCATACATGGCAACATTAAATACTTCTGGACCTATATCTCAAATCGCACACATACAACCGATATACCTAATGTAATGTCATATAATAATATTACTTCAAGCAACAGCAAACAAATTTGCAATATGTTTTCAGATTTCTTTCAATCCGTTTATCAGCCTTCCACGGTTACCGAAGACTATGACATTCCCGAAAATAACCCTATGTGTGCCGAACCGTGGACTGTATTTGAGCTCGGCACTTCGATAGCTAGTGGTTGGTGGGAAAAAGGATGAACGCAGATAGTTTCACTGAATTTACTTTAACTTCTTTAAAATGAAAAATAAAATAATACTTCTTGAAATAAACAAACATAAAAATAACTTCTTCTTAAATACTAAACATAGCCGCTTGTGGCTAGTAAGTGGAGAGTGCGTTCGTACCGGAGCGTTGAGTTAGACTGAATTTGGGGCCCCTAGAAGGGGGTATTTATTTGGCTTGATAGCCCGCTATCTAATGGCGGTATAAATGAGCTCGCGCTCTGATTGGCTGAAACGGTCGGTACGATCGCATACTTTACATTTTTCTAGCTTATAATATGGATACATTGTTGGCTTTTTTAGCCTATCCTAGGTCATTACTTATATTCCTAGGTATCCTAAATTATGACTCATTGTTATACTTGCCATATGGGCAGTGTACGAGTGTTTGCCTTAAGGGCCTAAATAAATAACAACTATAGCTGGTTTAGGGCTTATGTTGTTAACCTAAGTTGCACTTAGGTTTTGTGTAGGTCTAGATTAGTTCTAGCCTTTGCCTGAGGGGTTGACCTACCTATTGTTATGTTCTAGACTTGAGTCTAGATGGCTTGCCTTAGAGGCTGACCTGCCTATTAGACTTGGACTGTTAATAAGTGTCTAAGTCTAGCCCTATTTGGGTAATGATTGTACACCATGTTATAATGTTTATTTCGTACAAACTTAACTAGTTAGGTATTTAGCTATAATATAGGTATTTACAAATATCATTATAAATCTTTGTCCGTTACAACTGGGTGTCATTGGAGCGAGTTACGATTGCCTATGGTGGTCGTCCGGCACATTTCTCCCGCCGCTTGCGCCATTAGTCGCAAGTCTTGGAACTCGGGTGCTGGACGTGGTGCTCGATGCTCGGGTTTGCTGTGCAGGTTCGATGCTCGGGCTCAGCCTCGGAGATATTGCGCGCTGAGTGCTGGGTTGCAGGCTCGGCTTGGGCGCGCGTGGTGAGTGCGTGTGCGCTTTGTGACTGCGCGGGTGCACTCTGTGGTCTGGAGGCTGCGGCACCGGCCGAGGGCGCGGACGCGCTGAGAGGGCCGGGCGCGGGAAGGCCGGGCTTGGGGGCGCCGGCGGGCGGCGCGGGTGCGCCGGGAGGGCCAGGCGTGTGAGGGCCTGGCGTGGAGGCGCCGGCAGGCGGCGCGGATGCGCCGGGAGGGCCAGGCGCGTGAGGGCCTGGCGTGGCGGCGCCGGCGGGCGGCGCGGGTGCGCCGGGAGGGCCAGGCGTGTGAGGGCCTGGCGTGGAGGCGCCGGCAGGCGGCGCGGATGCGCCGGGAGGGCCAGGCGCGTGAGGGCCTGGCGTGGCGGCGCCGGCGGGCGGCGCGGGTGCGCCGGGAGGGCCAGGCGTGTGAGGGCCTGGCGTGGAGGCACCGGCAGGCGGCGCGGATGCGCCGGGAGGGCCAGGCGCGTGAGGGCCTGGCGTGGCGGCGCCGGCGGGCGGCGCGGGTGCGCCGGGAGGGCCAGGCGTGTGAGGGCCTGGCGTGGAGGCGCCGGCAGGCGGCGCGGATGCGCCGGGAGGGCCAGGCGCGTGAGGGCCTGGCGTGGCGGCGCCGGCGGGCGGCGCGGGTGCGCCGGGAGGGCCAGGCGTGTGAGGGCCTGGCGTGGAGGCGCCGGCAGGCGGCGCGGATGCGCCGGGAGGGCCAGGCGCGTGAGGGCCTGGCGTGGCGGCGCCGGCGGGCGGCGCGGGTGCGCCGGGAGGGCCAGGCGTGTGAGGGCCTGGCGTGGAGGCGCCGGCAGGCGGCGCGGATGCGCCGGGAGGGCCAGGCGCGTGAGGGCCTGGCGTGGCGGCGCCGGCGGGCGGCGCGGGTGCGCCGGGAGGGCCAGGCGCGTGAGGGCCTGGCGTGGCGGCGCCGGCGGGCGGCGCGGGTGCGCCGGGAGGGCCAGGCGTGTGAGGGCCTGGCGTGGAGGCGCCGGCAGGCGGCGCGGATGCGCCGGGAGGGCCAGGCGCGTGAGGGCCTGGCGTGGCGGCGCCGGCGGGCGGCGCGGGTGCGCCGGGAGGGCCAGGCGTGTGAGGGCCTGGCGTGGAGGCGCCGGCAGGCGGCGCGGATGCGCCGGGAGGGCCAGGCGCGTGAGGGCCTGGCGTGGCGGCGCCGGCGGGCGGCGCGGGTGCGTCGCGATGTGAGTCTGGCTTTGTCTGGAGGATGACGAGCTTCTTTGTGGGGCGGCGTAGGGTGCCGCCCTTTGTTCTGATATCGACGACTCTTGTTACTCCGTCTTCACCGGGGTAGAGTGCTGTGACGACTCCCATTGGCCACACGTTGCGCAGCAGGGTGTTGTCCATCACTAGAACGACGTCGTTTATGGCGATCATGGGGCCCTTATGGGTGGGGTCCCGCCTGAACTGTAGCTGGGGTAGGTACTCCCGCAGCCATCTTGCCCAGAACATGTCGGCGAGTCGCTGTGCTGTCCGCCACGTTGCTCTGCCGACTGTGTCTCGCTCGTCGAAAGTACCCGGGGCTGGGTTCCATGCTGCCGGCCCGATTGTGAAGTGGTTTGGAGTGATGGCCGTTGGCTCGTTGGGGTCCACCGCGACGTGTGTGAGTGGTCGCGAGTTGACTGAGAACTCTGCTTCGGCTAAGAAGGTGGACAATGTTTCTTCGCTCGGGTGTCGCTCGCTCAGGATTGCTGTTAGCGCCTTCTTGACACTTGACACCATGCGCTCCCATGCGCCCCCCATGAAGGGGCTTCCCGGTGGGATGAAGCGCCAGCTAATGCCTCGCTGCGTTGCGGCGATGTTGACACCCGTTTCCAGTGCTCGCCGCAGCTCTTTGTCCGCCCCGCGTAGATTCGTGCCATTATCAGACCAAATCTCTGTAGGGCAGCCCCGCCGGGCTATGAATCTTCTTAATGCTGCTATGGCGGAGTCGGTGCTGAGCGATGCGGCGACTTCTAGATGTACCCCACGGGTCGTGAGGCAGGTGAAGAGTGCGACATACCTTTTCTGAGTTGAGCGTCCGACTGTAACTGTAAGTGGCCCGAAGAAGTCCCATCCCGTGTACGTGTACGCTCGCTTATGGTGGGCGAGGCGCATGTAGGGGTGGTTTCCTGTGGGCGGAGTCGGCGGCAATGTTCTTTTCTTTGCGCATTGCCGGCACGCGTGTGCTACTTGTCGGGTCGCCGGCCTTAGGTGTAGTACCCAATATTGTTGTCGTACTTCATTGATGACAGTTTCTATGCGTGCGTGATGCAGTTTCCTGTGTACAAAATCTATGTACAGTCGCGTAGCGGGGTGACGGCCGTCCAAGACTATGGGGTTCTTTTCTATTACCGTGTCCTCGGCGGCGTCGATGCGGCTCACGAGTGTGACTACGTTGTCTGTGACTTGTACTGCAAGATTTTTTAGTTTACCGCTTCGCTTTTCATTGCTCTTGAGTGCTGCTATGTCGTCTTTGAACGCGCTGAGTTGTACACCGCGCCAGATAAGGTTCGTAGCTCGTCGTAGCAGCTCCGTAGACAGGGGTTCGTAGCGGTCTATGGTCGGGGTAAAAATTTTTAGTAATTTTACCTTTTGTTTTTTGAGTGCAGTTTTGCTCCAACTGGGGTCCGCCTTGGCGTTTGCTTTGGTACGCTTGTAGTTTACGGAGTCTTTTTTCTTGCAGAGCTCTATGAATTGTAGGACGCGCGCCGTAGTTCGCAGGTATCGTTCCCATTTTGAGAACCTGCTTGCTTCCGGTAATGCCTGAGTTATGTCGCATTTTCTGACTGCTACGGCTACACACGTTCGCTCCTCCCCTGTGGGCGTGGCTTCGTCCTCATCGGGTATGTACTGCGGCCACTCCTTCTCTGGTTTTCTTAGGAAGTGTGGGCCTGTGTACCACCTGTGTCTGGAAGCGAAGTCTCGGGGCGTCTCTCTTGTGGCGTCGTCGGCGACATTCAGTTTAGTGGGTATATAGCGCCATTCACTTACTTTTGAGTGTTCCTGTATGGCGGCTATTCTGTGTGCTACGAACGGTTTGTATGACCGCGAGCCGTTGCGCACCCACTGCAGCACTGTTTTGCTGTCCGTCCAAAACGTAGTAGAGTCTGGCTGTCTCTCGTGCTCTTCTTTGACGACTTGGGCCATTCGTGCTCCCATTACGGCTCCTAAAATTTCGAGTCTCGGAACGGAGTGTAGTTTTAACGGGCATACGCGCGCCTTGGCCATTATGAGTGACACGTGTATTTCACCTGTGCTTGAGAGCTGCAGCATACGCCTCCTGCGAGGCGTCCGTGAAAACGTGCAGTTGAGTATTTACTGCATGTGTGAAGCCGGCGTAGCACCTCGGGATTGCTACGTTGCGTAGAGCCAGTAGGCTTTTCATCCAATCCGCCCAGACTGCAGCGAGGTCGTCGGGAAAGCGCTGATCCCAAGTGAGGCCGCGCCTCCATGCCTCCTGCAGTATAGATTTTGCTCTTACCGTAACAGGCGCCGCGTATCCGAGCGGGTCGTAGAGTGACATCACAATTTTCAGTGCTTCTCTTTTCGTAGGGCGGTTGTTGTGTAGCACGTCGACTGGTAGGCGGGCGAGATCTAGGTTGAAGGTGAGTTCGTCCGTGGATGGCCTCCAGATAAGGCCGAGGACGCGTTCAGTCGCGCCGGGGCCCTCGTCCAGATTGACTGGAGTATCTGTGGGCGGGGCGTTTTCTCCTAGGGCGGTCATCAGGGCGGGTGAATTTGATTTCCACCCTCGCAGCTCGAAGTTGCCTTCTGCCTGTATGTCCCGCACCTTCACTGTAGTCTCGATCGCCTGGGCTAGATCTGGGAATGAGTCTAGGTAGTCGTCTACGTTATGCTTTTTTATTATCGCATTTACCGCTGTAGGCTCCGTGTTCTCGTACCTCTTGGCGTTCTCGTTCTTGACGTAGATAGCGCAGGCAGGGCTATTTGTCGCACCGAATATGAGCCTTGTCATTCTGTATTCGGTTGGTGTAACGTCCCCTCGTTGCCCGCCCCGCCACAGATACCTTAACACGTCGCGATCCTCCGGTCTGACTTGTACTCGCATGAACATCTCCTTTATGTCCGCAGAGATAGCTATAGTATGTTGTCTGAACTTACATAGTACTCCGGTAAGAGATTGCAGCAATCCAGGTTTCATCGGGTTCAGTACTGGAAAATGTGGGAGAAAAAAGGTTTTGTGTGGAGGACCCGTTGACTGGACTATCTAAAAAATATTTTTTTTTTTTTTTTTTTTTTTTTTTTTTTTTTTTTTTTTTTTTTTACTTTTTGTTTTAAACCACTTTTGAATGACGATAGTTCTGCTTAGGCCTGCACCACATGTCAGTCAGCACGTGCATTAGGGCCGGTTTACACATTGATTAGTGATTAGTGCGAGTCCATACAGACTCGCACTTATCACTAATCAAAGTGTGAACCAGCCCTTAGGTGAGTAGCAGGTGACCATTCTATATATTTATTTCGTTTTAAATGTATATCTTCAAAAATTATTTTAATTAGGCATATAAAAAATACTTTACGAATAAACATCACAAACGACTCAAAATAACTCCGAATAAAAGACATGAAAGTTCAGTTCTACTTAGGCCTGCAGCACACGTCCGGGTCATTCCTTTAGAATCTGATCTGGGAACCTGGCGAGGACGTTACGTCCTTAGGCCCGCAGCACCCGTCCGGGTCATTCCTCTAGAATCTGATCTGGGAACCTGACGAGGGTGTTACGTCCTTAGGCCCGCAGCACACGTCCGGGTCATTCCTCGAGAATCTGATCTGGGAATCTGGCGAGGGCGTTACGTCCTTCGGCCCGCAGCACACGTCTGGGTCATGCCTCTAGAATCTGATCTGGGAACCTGGCGAGGGCGTTACGTCCTTAGGCCCGCAACACACGTCCGGGGCATTCCTCTAGAATCTGATCTGGGAACCTGGCGAGGACATTACGTCCTTAGGCCCACAGCACACGTCCGGGTCATTCCTCTAGAATCTGATCTGGGAACCTGGCGAGGGCGGTACGTCCTTAGGCTCGCAGCACACGTCCGGGTCATGCCTCTAGAATCTGATCTGGGAACCTGACGAGAGCGTTATATTCAAATTATAGCTTGTACCTACTCAGTTAATTTGCTTACTGAGGTAGATTGGTATGATTTTAGGGTTCCGTAGTCAGCAAGGAACCCTTATAGTTTCGCCATGTCCGTCCCTCTGACCATCTTTGGCTTATAGCCCAAGCACTTTATTCTCATTAGTATGGAAAAAAATGCAAATTTGGAAATAATTCATAACAGCAGCTTTTTTGCGTGTAACTGATATATTATCACTTTAGTACGTAGACTCAAAATCCACCAAAATATTAGTCATCAAAAAATCGATATTTAACCAATTCCTGAAAAAAGAGGGAAAACATTAATAAATATTTTAATTTTTGTTTTGGTTAATTTACAGGAGCTCTTCAAGAATAATAAATAAATCACACAAAAACATAATGGATGTGTCATTTATTTTTATATATTTACTTCCCGATGGAAATTTTGGTGGATTCTTGGATAAGGCATCTTAGAATAACATTTGAAAATTAAACAAACAAAAAAAACGCTGTTATAAATTAATGTTTGAAAAAAACGTAATTTTCCTGGGGTATTAGCTCAGTAACCCTTACAACTAGAAAACTGTAATTCGGCATTGGATATACAGTGTGTAAGTCTAATAGGGGCGATAAATTAAATCGGACATAGTATTCATTAGTGTAATCATGAAGTAAAAGGTTTTTTTAAGTTGCAGGTCATTACGACCCCATAATAATTATTTTAAAAATTTCTCAACAGCAATGTGCTGTAAACATGGTTGCGGTACCGAAATGTCAAATGTTCATTAGCAACTGTCAACGAGCGTTTAACGTGAGTGTGTTTGCATTACATTGCGGGCTGAATTATTTTGTATGGACAAAATTATTGTTGCAACTTTAAGTAAATGTTATCTAATTACCTTTACTTTGTCCTATACTAACCACCGTTAAGAGATTCGCCCGTATTAGACTTACACACTGTATATACATCAATCACGCCGACGAAACAATAGAATTTATGTCATTATGTGCAATAATAAACTATTGAGTATTGAGAACAAAATCTATTTTTTTGTTAGGGTACCTCGTCCGGTACACCTAAAGTAGGGATGTATTTTTTTTCTCGTTAAATCCATAGTGTATGGCATCATTTAGTAGCTTTTTCAAAAATATGGTTGGACTAGTAATATTATAACAGAAATAAAGTTAGAACTAAAAACTACATACATATTTACAAATTGCCTACGATATATTCCCATAGGTCGGCGCTCTGCGGTAGGGTGCCCATAAGGCTAGCTACGTTTCCTCGCTGAATGGCGATGCCAATTCTTTGACCGAGGAACAAGCCAGCCCAGAATATATTAGATTTGTCTAAAAACATTTTTCAACTTTGCAATGCCCTCATTTTTGTTCGAGTTATGTGTTTCACGAGATGCTGTTACAAATAAACAGCCAAACAAACACCAAAAATATAAAAATCCTAGAAGTGTGGTCTGTCATCGTTTTTAAAAGCCCTTATTTGATTTTATTGCTGATATATGTAATAGGGTAGTTTTCTCGTGTTAGAATCACTCGGCCAAAATAGTACATTACGTAACTAGGGCGGTGAATTCGTGAATGCCCCAGATCGCAGGTGTTTGTGGCCCGAACCGAAAGTGAGGGCTATAAATATGCGCTCTGGGGCTTTACGAATTACCGCCCGTGTTGCGTACAAAATTTTACGTCTTCATCTGGCCACAATGCGAGTTTTCCCGTACGCGCAGCGTGCAGTAAAACTCGCATTATGGCCAGGTGTGACGTAAAAGAACATTGTTATCCACGCCTGTCTGTGAGAGGTTAGAGTTTATAAAAATAGTAAATTACATCGTAAATTTTGTAACATTTTTTATAGTGTAGTAAAACTATTTTTGGTAAGTACAAGCTTTTATTGTCAACTGTACTTTTTTGTGAACCAACATCTACCACTCATTGCGACGATTCTAATGAGCCCAAACTCAACGGGGCTACGTCGGTTATGGCCACCTTCTGTCTCCATCATCAGATCAGCTCGACCGTACCATAATACTGAATTGTCATCCAAACTTCATTTATACTCAAAATTTCAGCTCAAAATTTCAGTTCAGTATCTGCCGAACTGAAATTAACCAGAGGTTACAGCGGACAGGTGCCTCCACTTCAGGACCGGAAGCCGCGCGGAGAGACGACCGCTACATTGTCTCAACAGCTCTCCGAGACCTCACAGGCGTTACTGTCCAGCAGAGTCTGCGTGAGGTACGAGGTGTGGCTGCCAGCAAGTGGACAGTAAAGAGACTCAAGCAGGCGAAATTGACTGGCAGGACGCCTGCGTCGGGCCCCAGGTTGCTACCGCGACACCGTACAGAATGTACCTAAATGCCTGCGACGGGTGAGGAGTCTACTGGAGACCAGAAGAAGGTTTTGCTCATTGCTGCTTCTGCGAAATAGTCGCCTACGGCGGAGGTTCCGTCATGTTTTGGGGCGGCATTTCCTACGACGGGCGGACTGAGCTGGTTTCCGTGCCTGGAATAAAAGCATTTTATTTCTTGTAGAATACAAAAAATAGTACACTATATCGTTAGTTAGTAAAAAAACTTATACCTTTTTAAATTAGGTACATTTTAAAGGTATAAGTGTTCAGCTGGTCTGGAAGAACTCCTGGGTAAAGGCCTCCTCCAACGATTATAATGAAACCTACCCCGTATTTTCCAGAAGTGTTTCCTATGTTACAAGTTTACAACATAGGGTAAATTGTTCATATCTATTTTTCTATCTTGGTGCCTTGTCTATATTATCGTATTTTATTTTGCTTTTGCAACTTTTATTAGGTGTTCGTGAGTCGACAGGGTTCGGACTCGGACGTTATAGGTTAAAAGATTAGTAGATATTTTTAACATTGAAAATGTTTTTTCGATCGCAGCGCTCCGGTAGGGCCCCATTTTCGCTGAAAGTGTGTTTGCCCCGTGGTATATAGTGGTTTAGGGACATGAGGACGTATGAGGGCTCAAAAGACGCTGAATTTAAATAACTTTCAGAAGGCTTTGAAAAAAATTTTTGTAAAAGTCGAAAACTTTTTTTGAAAATTGAAAAAAAAAACAAAAAAAAACCTTGTTTTTTTAACACCTTTCCTCGGAATATCTTCGATATCTCAAGAACGGGGTCGAAAATCGAAAAACTGAAAGAGACGCCTAGAGATATTGAGACGGGGAACATTTTATGTTTTATACTTTTTTTGTGGGAGTGATAGGGGGGGCAGTATGCTCCCCCTTAGCGGCGCGTGGAGCGACGCCGTGCGGTATTACTTGGGCGCCATAGCCCTGTGGAACTTCGCAGCTTTGAGATACGAAGATCTATTAGGACTTAAAAGACGCGGAAAATTAAGAGCTTTAGAAAAGTATAAACAAGTATAAACAGATTTGGAAAAGTCGATTATTTCTTTTGAAAATAAAAAAAATCTATACGAAGATCTATTAGGACTTAATAGACGCGGAAAATTAAGGGCTTTAGGATAGTATAAACAAATTTTAGAAAAGTCGATACATTTTTTTGATAATAAAAAAACGAAAAAATCTGTTTTATAACATATTTTTTTTAGAATATCAATGATATTTCGTGAATGAGGAATGTTCAAGCAAAAACGCTCTTATTTATAGTTAATTCACCATTAGCATGGCAACCTTATATAAGATTCATTCTCGGTCTCATTCGTTTTGCGACCGAAGAAAATGTTGTTTCCGCTCTCTCTCTCTGATCGGGGCGCGGTCGAAGATGGCGGTTTAGCGTTGCGCAAGGCCCAATTATTCAAGTAATCATTGTAGTTCATAACGTGCGCGGACGCATAGTTTACGTCGAGTCAATTCACAATTTCAGTCACTTACTTTCATGAGTATAATCAAGCGGCGCGGGTCCTGTATTATTTATAACCTAAGTTTTTAGTGAAGTGTCTGCCACTGGCGTTATCGCGGCGCCCATGTTTCGCGTCTTCAACCCAGTAAAGGTACATAATTAAATCACAATTGTTTGAATAAAGTCGTCATCCAAATCCCTGTGAGAGACGACACCGGATCGAGGCGGTCCCGACTCCAGCGACGCTCCGGTGGATGACAGCCAGGACGACCAGGACAGATCCTAAGTCTCCATCGAGTCGGGGTAACGAGGATTACTCCATAGAAACGAAACATTTTTTGGTGGCCCATGAGGGGAATATTGTAAACAAAGAAAGTTGAAGAATCGACGGCGCGGCGCCAGAGGTTAACAACAAAGGTCAAGAACTTAGCACGATAAAATACATTAAAATCAGTTCGCGGATGGGCATTGTTTTCGTAGATGTTTAAAGTGTACATTAGTGCGGTCGTTGGTGTGCATCATCATTGTTCAACTTCTAAGTCGAGTCACCGGTCAGCGGCCATTGCTCGTTTCGTTCGCGGCAGAAGGCGACGACGGCAACGTGACGTAAGAAGAAACATCAAGTTCAAGTTCATTCATTCATTCACCGGACACTTCATTTCGGTTGGTAGTCAGTAAAACAATAATAGTTCACTTCAATTGCATTATAGCAACACTGCTAACTTCAATTCACACGCTCATTCAATTCATTCAATCGTTCACAGATGTCAATGTCAATGCGACACTGTTGTTGATTTGATTTATCGACTGAACAGTTTTATCAAATCATTGGTCAATTACAGTCTTTAGTAACTAATAATAGATAGGCAGTGTTGTTATACAAGTAAGTGAAAACAAAGTGTATTTAGATAAGCAATTGAATTAGATGTTAATTGTTATTAAATGGTATTCAAGTGTAATTCGCGTCTATAACTTGTAGTGGCTACAGTATTACGATAATTACTCTGCTAGTTACGATACCGTTTATTACGCAGACGCAATAATATTCGATAGTTTACAATGTCAGTCAAAACGGCTAAAATTCAATTCCGCTCGAAGTATCGAATGTTGAATGACTTTGTGGGCACGGTCAAGGAACGTCCAGGTACTATCGCTGCCTCAGTTGCAAAAAGACATTTTGACACCTTCTATCCTCAGCTTATAGCATCATACGAGGTGCTTCTAGGTGCGGCCACCACAGAAGTGTCTGAGGAGGAACGGGAACAGTTTGACCACGAGTTTAGTGAGATTAATCGGCTTCTGGTGCAGATTAGTGAGGCAACAGAGGCCACATCAGAGGCATCGGGTCAAGATGTTAAACAACCGACACAGACGGCCATGGCAAGGTTGCCGGTCATCGAGCTGCCTAAGTTTTCAGGTGAGATTGTAGATTGGCTGCCTTTCTATGACTTATTTATGAGCCTAGTGCACAACAGGGATATCTCCGACGCGGAGAAACATTATTATCTCCGATCGTCATTGGAAAAGGACGCGTTGTCTGTCATTAGACAATTGCCAATGGACGGAACCAATTATTCCGTGGCACTCAATTTATTGTTAAATAGGTACCAGAATAGCAGACTATTGCTGGATACTTACATAGGCCGTATTATGGATCTGCCCAATGTTGCAGGCTGCAACGCGGCGTTGCAGTCCACATTTGTAGACCCCTTAAGGGAATCGATTCAAGCTTTAGAAAAGCTAAAGCAACCTGTAAGGGAATGGTCGTATCTGCTTGTGTATATCGTGTTACAGAAGTTGCCTGGGACCATCAAGACACTCTTCGAGGAAAAGCATGGCAAGGTTCCAGAGCAACTGCCGACAATCTACCAACTGGTGGAGCTGCTTGAAGACCAATGCAGGGTTCAGCGAACAGTCACTTCACCAGTGGTTGAGAAAAGGATGCAGGCAGGCCGGCGTTCACCGATGGCCCAAGGACGATCGGGTCACGTTTCATTCAGGCCCCCGCAGCCAGTGCGGGTACTGGCACCTGAACACGGACAATCAAATCAGGTGACATCATTTTCATCATCTAATTGTTCATACTGTGGCAACCAAAACCACACTCTCTATCGGTGCCCAGATTTCTTGCGGATGACAAGAGCGGACCGAAGATCATGGGCGCGTAAATCGGGTCACTGCTTTAAGTGTCTGCGGGAGCACTATGCCAGGGAATGCAAGCAGCGTAACTGGTGCCAGCTGTGTGGCACTGAGGCGCATAATTCGCTGCTGTGTAACGCAGACACTATTGCTCACGCGTCAAGGACACATGAGGAAGCTGCACCACGTGTAGATACTGCGCAGCGCGCGTCATCTCGGGCAGCACCGCGCGGCCGTCGGACTCCGTCACCCCGACCGGCTAGGCAGGTTTGGGCTACACAATCAGCTTCTTATTCATCATCGGGGATAGGTGGCGACCAGGTGGAAGGCTCAGCTGTTGCAGCACCTCAGCTACCAAGCGCCACACCCCCAGCTCAAGTCATACAATCAGGGTATCAACCTCGTACACGAGTTGGAGATCGTGCTCGCCTGGCGCAGGAGACATTCCACTCGTTACGTTTCGGCTCAGGGTTCACTCCCCTGGAGCCGCAACCATGAGATAGAAGAACTGTTGGTGTCACGAAGGGTCAGATGCCAGTCACCATCTGCCCCACAGCCATTATTATGGTCAAATCAGGTCAGGGACAATATTTCAAGGTCAGAGCTCTCGCTGACACTGGAGCGGCCGTGACAGTTGTGCAACAATCAGTAGTCAATCAATTACAGTTACACCAGCAGTATAATAGAAGTCAAATTTATGGCATTGGAAATCATCGAGTGAATCTTCCAGGCACCATTGTCAAATTAGTCATCAAACCTATAGGCAAGATCGTACCTATTATCAGCACGATGGCTGTAGTAGTATATTCGTTAACAGGGGATATTCCCTCTTGTCATATCAATTTGAAGGAGCAACTCAATACCTCCAACATTCAGTTAGCTGACCCCAACTTCGACCAGCCCCACGATGTGGACATTATTCTGGGAACTGATGTGCTTGATTATGTCTTTGATGGTACAAAGATTTCTACTCCAGTTCCAGGTTTATCAGCCTATGGTTCCTGTTTTGGACATCTCATCATGGGAGCGGTCTCCAATCAACATTCATCACTTCACTCAAACGGCACGTCTGTAGAGGACTACGGGCTTCATGCCACCCGACTGGAGGACGTCCTAGAGCGGTTCTGGAGGACCGAGGAGCCCCCAGCGGAGCCTGCAGAGCACCCTGAGCATTCGGAATGTGAGAGGTTGTATGCAACTACTACTCAACGTATGCCTGATGGCAAATATATGGTTCAATTACCGTTCTTATCAAACAGGCCTGCACTGGGTGAATCAAGGGCCATGGCTATGCAACGGTTGCGGTCATTAGAGTCTAAAATGGCAAAAAATCCTGACTTCGCTGCGAAGTATAGAGAATTCATGCGAGAGTATGAATCTCTAGGTCACATGTCACTGTCCACCTTCAACTTTGACTCTGAACATTACGTCATCAGTCATCACGGAATATTTAAAAAGGGAGGGGATAAATTACGCACTGTATTTGATGGAAGTGGGAAAACTACGACGGGCGTATCTCTCAATCAGTGCCTACACGCAGGTAAACCTCTCCAGAACGATATAACTAAGATATTGCTCAATTTCAGAAGACATCAAATTGTATTTACTAGCGACGTCCGAATGATGTTCAGGCAGACCTGGATTCATCCCGACGATCGAAAGTATCAGCTGATCCTGTGGAGGGAGGACCCGTCCCAGGAAGTTAAGGTATATGATCTCAATACCATCACATACGGACTACGAAGCTCTCCACATGGAGCAGTAAGGACGCTGTTGCAGCTGGCCAGTGATTGGGAGGCGGCCCACCCAGGCTCCCAGGCAACGCACGTCGTGCGGCGTGACGTGTTTGTTGACGATATCCTCACGGGAGCAGACTCCGTTCAAGAAGCTCAGCGGCTAAAGGCAGAGCTCATCGAGCTCATGGATAGCGCCGGCTATGAGCTGCGCAAATGGTCATCCAATTGTCCCGAGATACTCCAGGATCTGCCACACGACCACTGCGAGCAGCCTCATCAGTTCGATGCAGACGACAAGAGCTTTATAAAGGTATTAGGAATACAATGGGACCCTGTATTGGATACAATGTCCTATCAAATCAATGTACCACTGGGACAGCCTATCTCAAAGCGAAGTGTACTCAGTACTATAGCTAGACTATATGATCCATGTGGGTACTGTGCGCCCATCATTTTCAGATTTAAAATATTACTTCAATCATTGTTCATGGACGGACTACAGTGGGACGAACCACTTACTCAAGAACAGATAGTTCAGTGGACTGAACTCATTCAAGATTTATACAATTTATCAAAATTACAGATCAAAAGATGTGCTGCGCTTCCTGGGGCTGTGTCATATTCGCTGCACGGGTTTGGAGATGCATCCGACCTTGGATACGCCGCGTGCGTGTACCTCAGAACGGAAGACGCAGCAGGAAACGTACTGGTACGATTAGTATTAGCGAAGTCACGCGTAGCGCCTAAGCGAGTCACTCAGACCATACCCAAGAAGGAACTAAACGCTGCACATTTACTGTACAAGCTCCTCAACCATGTGGCTGAATCATATGAAGACTCCATTGAGCTGGACAGCATCAACGCATGGTCCGATAGCACCATCGTGTTGTCATGGCTGAACACGAAACCCCACCTACTGCAAACGTTTGAAGCAAACCGAGTGCAAGAAATCCAACAATCTAAACGTCAAATGACGTGGCGTCACGTAAGGTCAGAATTGAACCCGGCGGATGTGTCATCACGAGGGATGTCAGCTAAGGACTTACTGAATCATCAGTTGTGGTGGTCACCAACCTGGCTACTCGCGGACGAGAGTCAATGGCCAAGTTTACCAGTCACTGCACCTACCGATTTGCCTGGATTCAAGAAGCTCGTTCACACCTTAACGGTTACAGAATCATGGGAAGACACGTTGCTGACCCGGGTCAGCTCGTTCAGCAAACTAATCAACATTACTTCATATGTATTGAGATTTTGTAAGAATATTCGATTAGCGAAGGATCGACGTAATCTTAAGCCGATACTCTCTCTGGACGAGAACCGTGACGCTATTAAGCATTGGATACAAAAGATTCAACTCGATGCATATAAAGAAGAAATCGTACTCATAAGGAAAGGAAAGCAAGTATGTAAATCACTTCAAAAACTCAGCGTATTCATCGATGATGAACACTTCATTCGCGTCGGCGGCCGACTACGCAAATCCACTTTGTCATATGGAGCTAAGCATCCGTACCTCATACCTAAAGATCATAGATGGGGACATCTACTTATTGAATATTATCATAAGATATATTGTCATGCTCAGACCACTGTGCTAATCAGTATTCTACGTCGTCAATTCTGGATACCATCGGTCAAACGACAGGTGTCACGTGTAATTCATAGTTGTATCTCATGTTTCAGATTCAACTCTGTAGGTCAAGGTCCTTTTATGGCCGACTTACCCGCGGATAGGGTCACGGCCGCGCGCCCCTTCTCAGGGGTAGCTGCAGATTTTGCTGGGCCTTATTTAGTTAAAGCAAGTTTACTCAGAAACGCTAAATCAGTCAAGGCTTACATGTGTGTATTCGTATGTTTAGGTACCAAGGCCGTCCACCTCGAGCTAGTGTCGTCGCTCAGCAGCGAGGCCTTCATAGCGGCCTTCACAAGGTTTGTCAGCCGGAGAGGGCTGCCCTCACTCGTCCGTTCGGATCAAGGTACTAATTTTGTTGGTACTAGCTCATACCTCAGGGAGGTCAATCAGTTCTTACTGGATAATGCGGTTATTATTCAAAGGGAACTTCAACGACAGCAAATCCGGTGGGAATTCAACCCACCAGGGGCTCCTCACATGTCCGGGTTGGTCGAAGCGGCTGTCAAAAGCACGAAAAATCTGCTCAAACGCGAATTACAAGACCACACCCTTACATTCGAGGAACTCACGACGTTACTTTGCAAGGTTGAGGCCATACTCAACTCGCGCCCTCTAGTGCCCATGTCAGACAACCCTTGCGATTTTGACGTCCTTAGCCCTTCTCATTTTATTTTGGGACAAGCGCTCGTAGCCTTACCAGAACCTCATTGGAAGGACATTCAACTGTCGCGATTGTCTCGGTTTCAATTAATTCAGAAAATAACTCAGTCTATTTGGTCAAGATGGCATTTAGAATACCTTCATACCTTGCAACTGCGTACTAAATGGTATCGTCACATTGATAATTTGCAGTTAAATGATTTAGTGTTTATCATGGATGAGAGAGCTCCCCCTTTACATTGGCGTAGAGGCCGAATAATCGAATTGTTTAAAGGTTCAGACAACATTGTACGCTCAGTCAAATTGCGAACACAAAATGGAGAGCTCACCCGTCCTGTAGTTAAGCTATGTAAACTGCCAATGGAATGTGAACCTTAATAATCAGTCATTGTATATTTGCATATATATGTGTTGTCAATGTTCTTAGAGTTTAGTTGTCATTACTTACTTAGCTGCCATGCTCATTGACTTGTTATGTTTGTTATCCCTGACTATCAGTAGGATAACACTTCATGTAATCAGCTCAACTTTTCCCTCGTGGCGGGAGGAATGTTCAAGCAAAAACGCTCTTATTTATAGTTAATTCACCATTAGCATGGCAACCTTATATAAGATTCATTCTCGGTCTCATTCGTTTTGCGACCGAAGAAAATGTTGTTTCCGCTCTCTCTCTCTGATCGGGGCGCGGTCGAAGATGGCGGTTTAGCGTTGCGCAAGGCCCAATTATTCAAGTAATCATTGTAGTTCATAACGTGCGCGGACGCATAGTTTACGTCGAGTCAATTCACAATTTCAGTCACTTACTTTCATGAGTATAATCAAGCGGCGCGGGTCCTGTATTATTTATAACCTAAGTTTTTAGTGAAGTGTCTGCCACTGGCGTTATCGCGGCGCCCATGTTTCGCGTCTTCAACCCAGTAAAGGTACATAATTAAATCACAATTGTTTGAATAAAGTCGTCATCCAAATCCCTGTGAGAGACGACACCGGATCGAGGCGGTCCCGACTCCAGCGACGCTCCGGTGGATGACAGCCAGGACGACCAGGACAGATCCTAAGTCTCCATCGAGTCGGGGTAACGAGGATTACTCCATAGAAACGAAACAAGGTTGAAAATCGAAAAACAAAAATGTTAAAAAACACCTACAGATAATATATTGAGACGGAGAACGATGCCGCGATCGAGTGAAAGAGCACGTATCAGAAATAGAGAAAAGTGTGCAAGGTTTTTCGCGAGATCGAGCACTACTGAAAAGCAAAATGTTGCCGTCGATAGTGAAGCAGGCGCCATGCAGGCGCATCGGCATCCGCGGTGGCAGATATTGAGGCCGTGAGAAGTCGACGAAGGAAGACCCAGGCTGAGATGCGCATTCGCACGTTGCGCAAGAACAGATTGGACAATGTCAAAAATTATATGAATATTTTGTGACAGGATCTGGTGGAGCAACAAGTTGCGCGTGTTGAAGAAAGATTCTGCGGTGTGGAAATATGTTGCGAAAATAGGATACGACCACAAGTGACCCCAGACCCCTTAAGGTGAGCCTAGCTTACTAGCCATCTTATATGTTGAAAATTTATAGTTAAAATGTATATAGGTATAAATGAAAGGTCTGCGTTATCGGGAAGGGTGTAGAGAAAGAAAACAAAAGATTACGGTTGAAATTAAAGTTCGTTTATTAGTTTCTTATTTTATTGTTTATTTGATTTGTTGTGTGATATTTGATTTGGGTAATATTTGTATGATAATAGTTATTTATTGGTTAATTTATAAAATGAAGTATTGGTTGGATAATTTGCATTACTAGTATTTGGCATTTATTTGTTGGATTAGATATTAAAATTTAATATTTATTGGTAGTATTACTAGAAAAATGTATCTATTTGTCAGTTTAATTGTTAGAATGAGGAAATTACTAGATAATTGTTATTATCCGTATTTGGTTGGTATTTTAAATTAAATAATCAGCAATTGATAATATTTCATACAAAGCAAATTCGAAACTGTTTGCATTATTTTATCGAATAAGGTTAGTTAAATCCTTGCGCGATGCTTGGTTTGCTTCCTAAGGCATAAAGTGGTCGGAAAAGCACCAAGCACGTTAGGGTTGAAATGAAAAAAAAAATCGCTCCCCACTTTACGTATAGGGGAGGTATCCTAATAAAACATTTTTTTCCACTTTTTATTTTACCACTTTGTCGGCGTGATTGATATACATATTAGTACCAAATTTTAGCTTTCTAGTGCTAACGGTTACTGAGATTATCCGCGGACGGACAGACAGACAAAGCGAAACTATAAGGGTTCCTAGTCGACTACGGAACCCTTAAAAGGAAACGGGATCGCGCCGTGAGAGGGGAATGTGAGAAGTCAGATGACTAGTGTTACAAATCCCTTGCTACTTCATATTGTAAACACAGTACCTACCTACTTACTTGTGTTATGGTTTTTAAAATAAATTGGACTGGTAACATTAAAAAGTCTTTGGACAGGTTGATTGAAATGAACCAATCACGTGCAAGAATCGTTGGCCAATCGGATTCGAGTTCCGGTCCGGTAGTTTTTACGCGCCTAGTCGATCAAAAGGCGGGCATTCTAGAAACGGCACTGGAAGTGAGCGGTTGTCTTACTGTCAAGAAATAATCAATGTTAAATATATAAGCGTAGCATAAGCAGTGATTTGTCGAGATGTTAATAAAGTACTTTTACAACAGTGAATGAGTTTAAATCGTAATAACTCAGAAGTGGGATTCTTACAAGGCTATAACCAGCCTTTCTGCGCTCGCAAGCTCAAGAAAAAACGTAAGTACAAATTCAAACAAAAGTGGAGAGTTTGATAAAATAAATGGAATTAACGGTTAAATTTTTCGAGTCCCAACGGGAACTACTCGGTTTTTAGCCCTCATTATTAGCTTGCAACGTAGGGCCATAACAGCTGCAATGGTTAATTGGTTTGAAATTAACCGTCAGTTTTCGAGATTACTGAATTTGTAGGATTAAACTGTATTTATCGTTACGGAGTAATTCCGGAGATTTATACGGTTGGTCTTGCATAATTATCTTGCTAGGTCACTCCCTAGATGGGCATGCTAGATAAAATAATAGTTGGAATAGTTTCAGGATTAAACTCTATTTATCATTACGGAGTAATTCCGGAGATTTATACGGTTGGTCTTGCATAATTATCTTGCTAGGTCACTCCCTGGATGGGCATGCTAGATAAAATTATAGTTGGAATAGTTTCAGGATTAAACTCTATTTATCATTACGGAGTAATTCCGGAGATTTATACGGTTGGTCTTGCATAATTATCTTGCTAGGTCACTCCCTAGATGGGCATGCTAGATAAAATTATAGTTGGAATAGTTTCAGGATTAAACTCTATTTATCATTACGGAGTAATTCCGGAAATTTATACGGTTGGTCTTGCATATTTATCTTGCTAGGTCACTCCCTAGAGATGGACATTCTAGATAAAATTATAATAGTTTTAGGATTAAACTGTATTTATCGTTACGGAATAATTCCGGAGATTCATACGGTTGGTCTTGCATGTTTATCTTGCTAGGGCACTCCCTGAAGATGAACATGTTCGATAATTCAGTGATAAATTATATGTAGAGCCGATATGTAGAGCCCATATGTAGAACCGATATGTAAAGCCGATGTGTAGAGCCGATATGTAGAGCCGATATGTAGAGCCGATATGTAGAGCCGATATGTAGAGCCGATATGTAGAGCCGATATGTAGAGCCGATATGTAGAGCCGATATGTAGAGCCGATATGTAGAGCCGATATGTAGAGCCGATATGTAGAGCCGATATGTAGAGCCGATATGTAGAGCCGATATGTAGAGCCGATATGTAGAGCCGATATGTAGAGCCGATATGTAGAGCCGATATGTAGAGCCGATATGTAGAGCCGATATGTAGAGCCAATATGTAGAGCCAATATGCAGAGCCCCTTTATGTTGACCCCTGAGGCCATGTGGTGAGGTTACCCCTGATAATGATCTACGGTAAATTCCAAACCACGAGTTTAAAATTTAACCAGTACATTTAGTCCATAAGCTCAGAGTGGCTAAGCAGGCTAGTAGTGCCTGATTCAGTCGTGTATGGCGTGTGTTGTTTAATTTATGAACAGGCTGATAAGGATAATGTTTGTATTTTAGAACAGGCTAAGTATATCTTTTAGAACAGTCTAAGTATCTGTTAGATTAGAACGGGCTAAGTATATGCCTGTTAGATTAGAACGGACTATGTATGTCCGATAGATCGGGCTAAGTATGTCCGATAGATCGGGCTAAGTATGTCCGATAGATCGGGCTAAGTATGTCCGATAGATCGGGCTAAGTATGTCCGATTAATCGGGCTAAGTATGTCCGATAGATCGGGCTAAGTACGCCTGTTAGATTAGAACGGACTAAGTATGTCCGATAGATCAGGCTAAGTATGTCCGATAGATAGTGCTAAGTATGCCCGATAGATCGCGCTAAGTATGTCCGATAGATAGGGCTAAGTTTGTCTGATAGATCGGGCCGAGTATGAATTAGATTATTTTATTTCATGAGATAAATTACAGTTTAAAGTTGGCTTAGTCAAAATTATAAGAATTTGTGTCACAATCGTCACAAAATAACACACAGCGCTCAACAAAGTCATAATTGTTCGAATCTAATTTAGTGTGTGCGCTCAGCTGATATTCTTAGGCATTATGGTCGCTTATCGCGGTATGCACGGCGATACAGTCGCTGCCTAAGTTTGTAATATCACAGTCGATACTCGAACTCGACTCGGCGATTGCACGAGTGGGAAAATCAACTATGTTTTTACATCCAAAGCTATTCAGTACGTCATCTATCCGCTGTTTCGCACTGTTATTTGATAAGTAATCTACATTGTGGTCATCAACGATCAGATACCTTTTATTTTCGTCATTAAGACTACTTAAAAATAATTCCAGTTTCTCCAAATAAATATCAAAGTCACCATTTCTTGTTCTATCTGATAGAACGGGCTAAGTATGTCTGATTAACGTGTCTTAATGTCCGTACACATATGAAAATTTCAGTATAAGTGTAGCTGTAACATACTTGAATAATATAATTCAGTAGCAATTAATTACAATTTCAAATGCACCGATCTGGAACGAGGTACAGGCCAACTATGTCCGTTAGATTAGAACAGGCTAGGAATGTCCGTTAGATTAGAACAGGCTAGGTATGTCTGTTAGATTAGAGCTGGCTAAGTATGCCTGATTGAATCACCTGTGCTTGCACTATGTAAATGTGTAATCACTCTACAAATACATGTATGGCACAGGCTAAGTATGCCTTGTCAATTATAATTATGCAATTACCACTACCGGGCAAACAAGCATTTATTTAGATGTATGTACTTTAAATAGTATCCGAAATTAATGCCTTCTAGTAACTTTACTATTCTAAAATTAAAAAATGTAAGTGCTTGAACATGGTTAAGAACAAAGATCTTATAAACTAGAATAATTCATGCGTATCCAACCTGCATGCAGTTGTGCAAAGATTTCTGTAATTTAATGACTACTTAGTAGGATTAGACTCAAAGTGAGACGCTTTATACCACAGAGTTCCAGTTAACGGGTCTGTTACATGGCAACCCTCAGAAACCATAGCTGCATAGTTATTGCTTTTGATGGTCAAATCCTCCAAAAAAAGAGTATCTTCTTGTTACAATTCCTTTCCTGTTGAACTATACGTATTCCCAACCATTCATTGCTTTATATGCCGTGAATTCAGTCGCATAAAAGAAAAAAACTGTCGATCAAAGCCTAAGTATGCGACCATGTGTGTTGCTAATTACTATTAGTATTAGTAGGCCAGGTGTGCCTGTAATGGGTTATCGAATTATATAGTGCATCACCATGTGCGTACTACTAAACGGGCCATGTGAGCCTATGATATGTTTGGGAGATTAAAAGCGTAACGACTATGATTACTAATATCATTTTTCTGACTGGCGGAGTTTTAGACTGAATGAGAATGAGAATCATTTATTCGTAAAAAAATAGGTACAATAACTTGGTCTTAAAGAAAATAAACATGTGAGACACGTTGTTTTGTCATTAGGCGTACGAGTATGATATAATGTTAATCATAAATTATAATTAACGCTTAAATAAATAGATCAAACTACAAGAATGTCATGCAAATCATATTAAATAACGAGAAACATTCACTACGATAATTTTAATTAGCAAAAGATAATACACTATTTAAATGTCAAAGAGAGAAGATTCAATAAGATTAATATAAATTGTCCGCGTAATAAATTATAAGTCAGTATCATTTAAAAATTGTTATACTACGAGTATAATAAATGTTAGACTATAATAACATTTTTCAATATATGTATATGTTGTCTGGAATTTTATTAAATATTTGTGGCACTATTCCCAATACACATTTGCGTACCTACTAAGGCGGTTTTACGTAAGTAATTTATTAGGCAATGCGTTTTCGTACTGTGGTCTGGTTTTTCGTACAGGGAGCCTTCGTATGTCAGCAATTTTCCGTACAATTTAGGATTACATTTAACAAAAGAGCCGTTTCCAAAATATATAGACTGGGTAAGGTTAGTGATCTAAAATATAGAATGCAGCTAAGAAATTACATTTTAAGACCACACATTGAGTGGACTAAGTTAGGTAGTGATGAACTGAGCAGTTAGTTAAGATAGAGTTTGAGATTAAGGTTCATGTTTGAGATCTGATTTGGATTCAAGTTTGGGAGGATGTTTTAGTCGGTGGCTCGAGCCACTAGCTTTGGTTTTATTCTGGATTTAAATATAACTCTATAAAATATTGTTTTGTTATTCCGAGATGATGACAACCGATGCCGAGTATGAGACGCCAGATGAAACATGAGGTGTCATACGGAGGAGGAGTAGACATCAGAAGTCATCTTCACCCCGGAGGCACCACAAGAAGGCGCGTAAAGATGTTCCAACGACGACTTGGACTGTTGAAGACGTCGGAGCCACCAGTCAATCCAGTCACGTTGACAAGAGTTGTCAGCCGAGGGTTTCACCGTCTCACAGCCCAGTGGCTTTCCAGCACAAGAAATAATTTTGAAGGGGGTGTATTGGAAATGATCGTGATGTGCTTTGAAAGGCCGATCTGACAAAATTAAGAACCGATAAGGTCTGATTTTCAGAAATACATAATTATGATTCTTTACTATATGATTGTTATCTCAACTAACATGCATTTGATTATTTAACTTTAACTACTAGCTATAAATAGGTACATCTTCAAAGTAAATCTTTTAGTTTAGGCTGTAATAAAATTTTTGGGTGAAGAATACTTTTAATTGTTTATCGAAAGTGTTTGTTCAATTAAAATTTTAACGAATTTGGTTAATGATTATAAATTCTGATTGTGATTCATCTACGCTACGCAAGATATTTTTTTTAAATTTGGAAAACCGTAACTTTGGGTTAATAAGATTGTGGTTATTTCTTCTATTATTTAGACTTTCTTAATGAACTTCTGATAAACTAGCACGTCTCAAAATATACCTACGTGGAGGCAAGGGTGAGCATACGGCATTTGAGAAAATATGGTCTGTCTGAGTCCATTGGGCCAAGATTTACAAGTATCCTCATATATTTTATTGAAGGATAAATATTTTATCTGTATCGGTACTATTCCCCATAGATCAAGACCGTATGAGAGCCTAGAGTAGGTATGCACATGCATAGTACGCAGTGTGGGCTGTCTTAAATTCCGTTACGCGCTTGAGAGGCTGGAGATGAAGGGCGTAGGCGAAGGAGGATAGTTTTTTTTTTTGGAGATGTTTAAAATATGTGACGTCCAATTCACATTTGTGTCCCAATTTACTCCCAATAATGTTGCATCGTGTAAGTTTTTTTAATTTAGTGTCTTTGTAGTGGTAAACTATTGGCAATGTGGCTCCCTGATAGGGCTTAAATTGAATTATTTTAGTTTTGCTGTGATTAAGCTGTAAGTTGTGAGGTTGTAACCAGTTTACAATTCTAATTATGATCAGAGTTAAATTAATTCCGTTAATATTACCACACGATAGCAATATAGAAATGTCATCCGCGAAGAGAGTACAGTGGTCTTCCAAATCGTTTGGAAGATAAATTTTGTACACAAGGAATAATATATACCTACATCCCAGGACACTCGTACCTTGCGGAATAGAGCCTATCACAGGGACTATCAGATCGAATATTTTGTGTTATTTCTGTTTGGAGTCCACGTTCAATTCCTACATACTGGAAGCAATTGGTAAAATATGAGTTATAAACCAGTCGAGGGCAGAGCCTCGTATTCCCGAATTGTACAACTTGCCCAATAGTAAATAATGACAAACTCTAACGCATGCGTATTTCATATCGTTAATAAGTTAATAACCTTGAGACTCTTGGACATATTCGTAGATTGCTAGTGTCGTTGAGCGATTTTTCTTAAAACCGTTTTGGTTATCATTCAGTAGGTACTTTATATTTTTCATAAAAATGGTATAGTTTTATCATAACCGTTTCATATAATTTAGTACATGTTGGCAGAAGGCTGGCAGTAATGGTCGGTAATTATTCACATCAGATATTTCACCCTTTTGTGAACGGGCTTTATTAAGGAGTTTTTTAACGCGTCTGGTAAATTGATTAACTAACTTATAATATCGTATAAGTCAGAATGTACTTTATGGGTCAACGGGACTTAAAAATTAGTTAAGGGTGTTTTACTGGCAGTCATTGTAAGGGAATTTCCTATGGAGTAAAAAAAAATGTTGAACGAGTTCGCAATTTCCTTAGGGTTAGTCTGAAGTTGTTCTGTTTTTTTTGGATGCATTTCTTCAACGCATTCCTTAGAGTACTATCAAATAGGTTATAATTTTCGTCAACCGTTTTGTTACTTGAGAATATAGAATGTTATGGTTGTATAGATCGAATTTATAGAGAATGTAAATGATACATTGAAATACTATATGTGTAATTACATAGTGATGAAATATAAGTAAAAATGATAATAATAATTATGATATATGTATCCTTAGGTAAGAATAATTATATAAATAACATTTCAGTAGAAGTAATCACAGATCAGTGCATTCTGCGATGTGAATTCAATACCTGTAAATGTTATTTCTCTCAGTAAAAGGATCATAAACTTAATTTATGTAAGGTGCGTGCACCGGGACGTTGCACGAGTCGGATGGCCGAATGTTATGGTTTTTAAAATAAATTGGACTGGTAACATTAAAAAGTCTTTGGACAGGTTGATTGAAATGAACCAATCACGTGCAAGAATCGTTGGCCAATCGGATTCGAGTTCCGGTCCGGTAGTTTTTACGCGCCTAGTCGATCAAAAGGCGGGCATTCTAGAAACGGCACTGGAAATGAGCGGTTGTCTTACTTTCAAGAAATAATCAATGTTAAATATATAAGCGTAGCATAAGCAGTGATTTGTCGAGATGTTAATAAAGTACTTTAACAACAGTGAATGAGTTTAAATCGTAATACTTGTGATTCTCCGAATTCAATGGGTGACGCGTAGAGTAGTTTGTTTATAGTAATGGACCTACTTTATACCTACCAAGGCTGCCTCGCATCACGCTATGCGACACATAGCTTTGATTGTGTATGTGTACTGTGTAGTAATAACTTATATTTTAATTACCTATTGCAGTGCACTAGCGAGTGGATGGTTTATTCTCGCCTCGTCAGTCACAGCTTGCGCCACGATCGGTCGTGCGGTGGTGTGTCGTACGGAAAATCGACAGTAAATAATTTTTTTAATTTTTTACACTATCAGGATCAATCTTGTGTCGACGATGGATAGTGGGAAGAAAGAGCCTAGCGCGGTTGAGGCTACGTCGACCGCGCTGGAAAAATTCATGCAGAATGGCAAGCGAACCGCTTAACCTCGAGTCAGGACATCGTCGAGCATATCCTCTCGCGCGACTACTCCTGTACAGCCCGAGAAGAAATCAAAGCGGAAGATTTCGGCTTCATCAGACGAGGACGACACTGCGGAAGATGCCAGCCAGCAGAATGTGGCGAGTGTGTATCAAGCTCGACCGATCCGCGGTGTGTTTGCGGACGCGACCAAGTTGAAACACTTCATCGACGAGATTGTGGCAAATTTGAACTCCGTTCGTCCGGATGTGCCGCCGATAGTTCGAGATGCGAGTGACGTCAACGGTCTTCGTGTCAAACTGAACAAGATACCTAAGAAATCTACGCATTTCTGTCAATTCTCGTACAAGGCCCCGATACGATTGGCAGTCGTCGTAAATATGTACGGAGTGTTCGTGAACACGGCCGACGAATTTAATGAGCGCAAGAAGATTTTTGATATGGTGCATCTGGAACCGAAGCATGGACTGTCGATGTTGGTATCGTCGTCGGAATACTGGTGGCATGAACCGAGCAAGAAATTGATGCACTCGTTCCTGACGAATAAATTGGCTCACGATTTGAAGTCTGTGGCGTCGAAGGATGACTTCAACGAGGCTGTGAACAAGTTTCAAATCGATCCTGTGCAGGCATGGGCCAATTTGAAAGATAAACTGTTGACTTCGAAAAAACCGAACAGTAAAGGTGCCCAGGAGTGTGGAATGTGAAGGTTCAAAATACGCAGACCATGCCGAGTACCGTTCCTATCCAATTGATGGAGTTCGTAAATGACAAGATGCAGTGTGTCTGTGGCAAATGGAAACGGCTCCTAATGGAGCCGAAGTATATTCACGCTTTCGCTGTTATTAACGTCGGAGGATTCAAACTCACTCGTTCGGGAATATCTCTCGACACGGACCTGGAGTTCATGGCGTACAATAACGTGCCGTCCGAACTTCAGACGATAAACGAGGGTGTCGCAGCGCAACCTAAAAATTTCTTCAACTGTTCGTTTCTCAGTAACGAATCTGTCTCCACCGACGAAGAGGACGATTCTTCGTCCCAGAAGCGCACGTATGAATTTAGTCGATGCCGTTTGATATTAGATTAAAGATTGTTTAAAAAAGAGAGAAATATTGTACGGTGATCGGAAATAAAATTGTCATTTATGTGTCTAAAATTAAATTGTTACAAAATTAAAAAACAAAATAAGTATATGTTAAATACAATGCTGTATTTGCGTTTTGTGAGAAATATTATACGGTGATGGGAAATAAAACTGTCATTTATGTGTGTCTAAAATTAAATTGCTACAAAATAAAAAAACGAAATGTATGTTAAATACTATACTGTATTTGCGTTTTGTGACAAATATTGTACAGTGATGGGAAATAAAAATTGTGTACATTGTCATTACTGTGTTTTAAATTAAATGTTAAAATTAGAATGAAATGTACGTAAAATACTGTATTTGAGTTTTGTGACAAATGTACGGTGACGGCAAATAAAAATATATTACAAATATGATTTTCTTTATTTATTTTTTCATTAATAATCTAAATAGCTAGGTTCATTTTCAATGCCCTTTCAAGTCGTGTAGAGCACGAGATCTGTGATTTTATTTTATGTTGCTGTCTGGTATTATTATTTCCTTTGTGGAGTTGTGGTCCTTCCATGGTGACCAGTCGGCTTGGAAGATGGATATCGTGAGTTGCTTGTTGAGGGCCGAAGATTTAATTGCGATGGGCGTAGGTAACTTGTCATGTTATGTTTGTGTCTTGGTCTGCTTAGGTAATTGCTTCGATTTATTCTCGTGGATTGCAGTGTTTGCTAGGGCTACATTCTCTAATAACAGTTGTAATAGTTACGACCACTGGCCTTATCTTGCTGTTATATTTCCCACACCTGACACATTATATTCATTCAACCAGACAGATAGTCCCACGTCCCACGTCTTATTTGGCGGGGATTGACTGGTAACAATAACGAAGACAAAAATAGCAGTTTTTTCCACAGGTATACAAGTTAAAAGATTAACCTTAACTCAATAATCTTTTACGGTACTGACCTATCTAAAACTTCAAATATTATAAGCAAACGAATATATAAAAGAACATACGAATGGCAAGCCTATATACTTCAGGGCGGCCATGGAGGTAGTACCATTGCCACGTGATGGTTATCATATCCAACACTATGATGAAGGTGGCGCACAGCTTCATCATGCACCAGTTTTTATTTCAGCAAATAATCCGAAGATTTGCTTTAATCGGAGCGTATGAAAATAAGGCTGCCAATTCTTCATTAAAGTCCCTGCTTCTCCTGAAATATTTATAAAACACTTTAATACCGCATTGAGTTGGTATTATAAACCTGCACTTATTAAATATATGATTTAAAGACTTTGTAATCTTGACACTCCCGAGCGAGCTCGTCTATAAGGTGTGGACGTATACACTCACACGAATATGCATATATTCCAACGACAAGGTATAAATAAAACCCATGCCCTTCGTAGTAACAAATATGACTACCGGATAGTCTGCAGGATCTGCCTACATTATGGGTCATCGCCATTCAAGAAGCTACGCAAGTGGATACTAGATTTAACTCTGTTCAGCGTCGAGGAGTTTCTTAAACTACTGTGCATATAACTAATGACCTACTTAATTATTTGTTATTGTTATTTTATTATGTCTCTATTAATAATTTGACTTGTAACTGTGGTATTATCAACAATAGTAAATTGTTTATTGAGAGGCATTAGTGGAATCACAGGGAAGAATGCCAGTAGCACGCGGCCAACTAGATTTGCTTAAACCAATCAGATCACACACAAGCTCATACTCGTAACTACCTAGAGAGTTATGAAAATCCATATTTCCCGTGGGAACAATTTAGGCCATTGTCCTTCTGTATACAGGCATGGAATAACACCATTTACGAGCAAGTGTGATTAAAAGTATTGTACTGCGGGTGTTTACGAGTCCCGGCCGACTTCTCCATGCAAACTTTATTTAGCTCACATCTTTAACCAACGCGCAGCCAACGTATGTGCTACAAAAGAGAACATAAAACTTACTTGATAATATTAAGGTTGTTTCGTGATAATGCAGTTTATCAGCTATACCTCGTAGTTCTTGGCGTTATGGATCCCACAAGTAATTGAACCAGTCCTTATTTTTTGTTCCATTTTTTTATATTTTATATGTACCTACTTGTGTCAAAAAAGCACAAATGCTTGCGCTCCAAGTAGCTTTCAGACAAAATACTAAAGGCTACTGAGTTGTCGGATCCATCGGACTTGTATTGGAAACGCTCTTCCAATAACTGTATATCACCATAGTACAGTAGGTATTTAATACTGAAATGAAAATTATTAAAATAGTTTCATAACCGCTAACGACAGAAAACAAGTTATATCTGAAGAATGTGTAATATTGACGACATATTGGTATACGATGCTTTGCACGCGCTCGCTCCCTTGTGCGTCCAGCTTAAGGGCGAGTATCCAGCAGAGCTGTGCTGTGCGAGGCAGACGAGCGGTGTGCACTGACAAAAGCCACGTTATTAATAGGAAGATATACGTGAGCAAGGCGATGCTGTTGGCAGATATTTTCCTCAAACAACGCTCCGCAACCTCGCATAGCTTTAGTGGATAGTTACCCTAAAAGCGGCAGAACAAGTGAGCATGGAAAACACTGAAAGATGCAATTTGTAACACCAGTTGGTGTCGGTGTTAGTGTGACAAATTGCTACAGTTAGAATGTAAATAATGGATATAAGGGCGTCTCATTCCAACTATAGCAAGTTGTAGTGACAAATTACTTGCCTCCATATATCGCATTTCAATTGATATCAATAATATAGGTATGTAATATATGTATACAAATACTGCTCGTTTAATAGAAAAGGATATTATGTGATAAATGTGATAATATGGAGGCAGTATTGAAAATATATACCTACATAGACAAGAAAATTACTTACAAACAAATAAAATCCAAGTAAGTGAATCGATTAGCTGAAGAGTAATAATTGATTTCACAAGCATTAGTATGGCTCCGATCACCTGAATCAGCATGACAACTATGTATAAATAAGCCGCCCAATTTTTATGCTGGAAAAAACGGATATTTATGTTTCTTTATAATTCATGTTATTCTTAAGCAATATGTTGTTGAGAAAATATTTTTTAGTAGCGTAGCGAGGCCTGACAGTTATGAGGCTGGCAACCCCTTTTCACGCCGAGGTATGTATAGTGCTTTTCTCAAACATAAATAAATAAATAAATAAAATAAATATAAGGGGACAATCTTACACAAAACATGCAATGAAATAAATAAAAAAAACTCCAAGTAATCAAACTTTAATTTACATGGCTGAACGCCTTGATGCTGTGCCACAAAATGTGAATTATAAATTGAAAAAGCGGCCAAGTGCGTGTCGGACCACGCACAACGAAGGGTTCCGTGCCTATTAAAAAGGTCGTATCGTTTCTGAAATCTTATAGCACTTACATCCTCTTCTTTAAGGAAGGCAGTTTTTTTTCGAAATATCTCGAAAACCTTGGAACCGATCTTGTTCAAAACAACTTTCGCTGAAAGAATTTAATAAGCCCTATGTCCATGTTTTTTTTTTCATATCTAGGGCTCCAATTTTGTATGAAATGCCATTACGGGTCTCTCGTCTCGCTGCGCCCGAAACGTGACACTTCGAAGCCCATTATGAAGAACACAACGTCAATACTTCATTGCATGTTTGAGAAAAATGATTTTGCTTTTTAATGATTATCTAATTATACTTACCAATTAGATTTTAATAATAATCGAATATGATGTTTCCTTATAATAATATAGGTACCATGAATATTTTTTTCAATAAAAAAAATACGTATGGGTTCACGTTGCCCCGGGAAAAAAATGAACTGACGAGTTTGTTGTTTTGTTTGTTTCCTCATCCGTGTGTTAAGAACCTATACGAACCAAGTAAATGAAAGGGGAATCTGTTGTTGGTTTCCTAATTTTTTCACGCTGCCTTTCGAACCAGTTCTTAGAGTTTTCAGTTTTTAATGTCTATTTGAGGCCAACTTTGTAGAAGTACATACATGTATAAAACCGTTGTTGTTTTCGCCGCGGATTAAAAGGACGCTGCTATCCCTGAACCCTGAAATAGGCCCAAACTAACTAACAGGTAATCGTGACCGTGACGTTATATTGTTGAAACCCCTTACAATTTAATCAATGTTTTGATCGTGAAATTCTGCGTTTCGGTATATATATATAGTTGTTATACTTACTATTTATTTTTTATTTATTTACCTATCTATTTATTTAAGGATTGCCAACGGAGTTCACAATTACAATTTTTTGCATCAATGCACTAAACTAATGTAAGGCTAAAACGAAATCACATCAGTCAGACTATGGCTCAAGTTTCAACAAAAGATAACTGATTTTACACTTGAAGCTATTATGAGTCTCAAAAATATCGATATCTTCCTATTCTGTAACGAGATCATTGTAAGCTCGCGACAGACAAGGTACCTACTTACTGGCGATTGCTTGCCAAAGTTGCTTTTAGAAAAAGGAACGTGAAATAACTCAAATAAGGCACGAGGCATGCGAAGTATTTTAGTCTGGACACTTGAAGTGAACTTATCAACAATTTGAGGCGAATCAATTAGATTGTTCATGATTTTATACAAGAAAGACATACTTTATTGGTACATAAAAATGCTTTTTCTCAAACTTGCAATGAAATGTTGACGTGACTTACTTCAAATTATTTGGAATTGAAGTTTTGCCCACATTGCAGTTTGACCACCGAGCATTATGCCTAAAACGCAAAGTGACCACTTATAGGTAGGTTAGGTTCGTTAGGTTTCTTCAGATGCCCGAAGGGCAAACAGACCAGAAATAGGAGCCTCGCTCCGCGGAGCTCCGTCAATATCGCTAACGTAACCTCAAAACGTCGAAAATGTGATGTAGGCATTTTGCTTTTTAGGCATAATGCTCGGTGGTCAAACTGCAATTTGGGCAAAACTCCAACTAGGCAAACTGCGTTCAGGACCGTCTGAGACAAACCCGGAAATAGTACGTATCCGGTGCTATGAGTGAAGATGATATGTAACGTAATTTCATACAGCCTTACACACCTAGGCCTGAAAAGCAATCTTCTTTTGTTTTTAAATGGGGGGGGGGAGGGGGCGCGGCGTCGGGAGCTGGCGGCCCGGCGGCGGCGGTGCAGGCGGTGCACTTCGGAAACGTATTATTTAGTTTAGTTAAATTGACTGCTTTTATTTTTATTTCATTGCAAGTTTGAGAAAAGCACAATACAAATCTCGGCGAGAAACGGGGTTGCCGGCCGCGTATCCCTATCCGCTTGGCCTGCAACCCTTCGTTTCCCGGCCTCTATGGTAATTTACTATTACTTCAAATTTACTCATCCACCATAAAAATCACATTTTGTAATTAATTTGATATAAATTTAAATCTAAGGAAACTACATAAATATGATTATTAAGTACTAGGGAAAAATAATACTTTACTAAATTAATGTAAACTCTCTCTACTCGTATCTGCATGACTGCGGGAATTTTTTATATGGATAAGGGAAAATGTGGAGCATTTCGTACACGTTTTACTCTAGGCGATGCAATAAAAACCGGCCAAGAGCGTGTCGGGCCACGCTCAGTGTAGGGTTCCGTAGTTTTCCGTCCGTCAGAGTAAGTGTCCCCACTTAAGCGTTAAACAAGCAATACATAGCGAACAATACAAGCAATACTTAGCGAACAATTTTAATATTAGACAACGAACGACCAAAGACAAGTCAGACAATTCGAGCACGACAAATAGTCGACTTAATGTATGGGCGCACCCTTTCCGACCACATTAAAATCAGGAAAATTCTTAACACCGCCATGTACAATATGAGCGTTCCGCGTACAGCGACATCTATCCACAGTGTTAGGGACGACAATGATCGAGTACATTTACAGAATGACATAGACGCTATTGCTGAATGGAGTGAGAACAATCGACTGGACTTTAACGCATCGAAATGTGAATATATTACTTTTTCTAGACTTAGCTTCTCAATTTTCAACCTCCAAAGTCGCAATCATGCTATTCAATGCGTATATCCGGAGTCGACTTGAATTCGGTGCATTAGTGTGGGATCCGCATGAAATTAAATACACCACTTGAGAAAATCCAAAAGAAATTCGCCAGGCATATCTACAAGCGGCGATACGGATACTATCCTTTCATGTACCCGTATCTGTTCTTAAAAACTCTGTTCAAACTCAGTTCAGAAATTATTTTGTATTTTTTTTTCAAAAACTGATAAACCTATCAAGTTCAAAATATTTTTTTCTAGAAAGTTTTTATAAAGTTCTACTTTTGAGATTTTTTTCATATTTTCAAAACTTATGGTTCAAAAGTTAGTGGGGGGGACACATTTTTTTTACTTCTGGAGCGATTATCTCCGAAAATATTAACATTACACAAAAATGATTGTACTGAACCCTTATTCATTTTTAAATACCTATCCAACAGTATATCACACGTTAGGGTTAAAATTACAAAAAAAAAACACTCCCCACTTTACGTATAAGGGAGGTACCCGAATAAACATTTTTTACTTCATTTTATTTTTCTACTTTGTCGGCGTGATTGATATACATATTAGTACCGAATTTCAGCTTTCTAGTGCTAACGGTAACTGAGATTATCCCCGGACGGACGGACAGACATGGCGAAACTATAAGGGTTCCTAGTCGACTACGGAACCCTACAAATGACAATTATCCTAATCAATGTGAATTAAACATTGCTGAATAAGCCTATAATATTGGTGTAGTTTGATGTTGATATAAGTTAACACAGCCGAGCTATGATAGTTTTTCTAAAATATGGACATTGTACTAAAGCACCCCACATGCGGGGTAGCTTCGTTCTCCATTGCTATAATCTCTCTGCTACGATCTTTCTCGTCTCCTTTTCTACATCCATCACAACGAAATCAAGAAACAATAACAGTGTTAGCAAACTGATTACTTAAGCAGAGTCTAACGCAAGGTCTAACTGTTGATATGTGTTTAAATTATTTTGTATTACTATGTTCTAGGGGTTTGATCTGAGGGTATTTAAGAGCCATGTCTGATATAAGGGTTTTGTTTTTTGTAGTCATGTATAATTATTTCTGTATTTTATGGTTAAGTAATTGGTAAAGTGTACAGAGTCCGAATAAGTTATTAGAGGAATAGGAAATTCAGGTATTGTGATTTTGATTTTAATGCGTTTGTAAAAAAAAGGGTGCAGCTGTGGATATCGAAGTATCGTTAGACCGTGGAACATGGCACATATATTTTCGGAGAGGAATTAAAGATAGCTCTTTTACTTTTACCTATAGTAGATGTGGGGAATTAATTTATTAAAGGGGTTAAAGCTTTAAAGTAGCATGGAAGGAGAAAGATGCCCTTTTGGTACGTTTTGTTATCAGTTTTAGACAGGATAATAATTTTGGTAACAATAATGGGAAACAATATTACAGTCAAAAGCATTTTCATCCTAAAAATAACAACGGTACATCCGCGCATTTGCACATTCAGTAATAGGTACTATAACCGCGATGCCAGTCGGCAAGGTCGGGGACAGATGTATTTCCCAAGTAAACAGAATTCAAACAATTTCGCTAGATCAGAATAGGCGGGCAGCGAAATGTCAATGTCGCTGATCAACGCCTTTGCTACGTGATTCTAATTATTTTTTACGACTTTCACGAAAACGATGTAGATATTTTATCTTATGATACTAGGAATCACGTAGGCGTAATTTGTTGGGATATATAACTATCGTTATTGGCACATACATTTGGATAAAATAAAAAAAAATAGGAACTTTTAGACGTTTAATGAATTTGTGCGTTATATGTAGATGTGTGTGCGTGAAGTATGTATATACCTATAGCAGGATTAGGAGTTTTGATTATTTATTGGAAGAGGGAAGTTTTAAGAAATTTTTGGTCAAGATTTATTTAATGGAAGATGATAAGGGGTACCGGACTGATATTTTTTTACACGGAGTTGACAATTATATCGTAGGTGCAGGATGGCACATTAGCAAAAAGGGAAATATATGAATAGGAGAAAAGTTGTTATATAAGAGTGGTACTTATTACGCGAAATGGGGTTTTATGAACAGTTTAGTGGTAGGTGTAAGAAAGATTGGGTTAGATTAACGTTGGATTATAGGGGTCAGAAGTTTGTAAAGTTGTATGGAATGGGACGTGAAGATAGTTTTTTTTGAAAGGAATATGGTTTTGGATATATAATTTTAGGAAAGGTTGGTCTTGAGTAGAAGGTTTTTGAGCAAGGAATGGTATGATAATTTGAAAGTGTTTTAAGCATAGTGTATGGGGAAAATAATCAACTAAGTTTTTCACTGAGTGATTAGCCTGATCAACTAATAGCTACTGGAATCCTAAAATGTTTATGTTTCCATAGGGAACGAGTGAATTGAAAGGCTCTTTGCATGAAATTTTATTGACAAGGTTAGAAAAGAAGGGTTATAATGGAAATTATGCCTTCCGTTATCTTCGGAAGCCCGAGAGGTGCCGTAGAGCGAGTAGGTATATTATGGATAGCAAGGTACACCAGGGTACAAGGCCAGGCACGGAATCCTTGAGGTCTGATCATGATTCGGTCGAGCTACCAATCGCGAAGATCCTTGGACACATGGATTGTTTAATGAAAGGAAGTGTTAAATGAAATGGCTGGGAAAAAAAGCGAGCAAACATGAACATGAAAGAAATGTGCGCATCAGCATCATCTGATGCGCACATTTCTTTCATGTTCATGTTTGCGTGAATAATACAAGAGGTTCGGTTATGAACTGACGATATATTTGAAGGTGCACGAGCTTATATATAGGAGTGGAACAATACGTGATTACATACCTGGTACAAGGGTTAACTAACAATACGTACTTAACTTAGTCTAGTCTAAACATACTACCATGCTACATCTCCCTTCCTTAAAAAAATAAAAAAATACAATCACATGTGTATTTTTTATTTTATTTTACAAAACATCGATATATATATTTAAGTAGGTACATATTATTTTGTCCTATTTTTATGAACAATTTCATTTTTACCATCTTTCAGTATTTTGACATTTGGTGATAAGTCCTGAATGACTCTATACGGACCATTACATACACTTTCTAACTTGGAGGCTGTTTCATTCTTTACCAAAATTAAGTCATTGGCTTTATATACAACTGGTTTCACATTTTTATCATAATTACTTTTCCTTGTTTCTTTTGACAACAATAAATTTTGTCTTGCCTGTTCCTGTACCTTTTGTATTTCATACTTTAAGCTAAGAGGATAATTATCACTATTATATAAAGGTTCTACATCTCTAACTAAATTACTAGTGTTGTAGTGTATTGCCTAGTATACACATTTTTTGTCAAATACTAACTCATACGGGGTGTATTTAGTAGCTGAGTGTACATTTGTATTCTATGAAAAACACCAGAATGGTACATGTACTCCACTCTTTCGTTTCGTTGTTTATTTTTATTGTAAGGTGAGCATTTAAATGTTTATTTAGATAAGATAATATATATTCATTGGTTTCTCTAATGCTCCAATTGATTGATGATGGTACGCAGTAGATGATAATTGCTTAATACTTACAAAAATACTTTTTTTTTAATAGTTTCTGATATAAATTCAGATCCTCTGTTTGTAGCAATTTTACGAGGAATTCAATATCTTAATATTTTCTACGAAAACTTTCGCAACACTTACTGAAACACTGTAACACAAACTTTGTAAGTTCACATTGTATAGTTAAAATATAGTTCTTATTAAAATAATCCTTACTTAAGTATAAAAAATAATTCTTCTATAAATAATTCTTACTTCCTGTTTGAAATTCTTTTGTATTACTTTTCGAAATTGTTCTTTCTCTTTTTTTTTAGTAAATAAACTCGTGGTTCGGACCACTTTATATTTTATTTATTCCCTTGGTTAACCATTCTATATACTTCATATTATTTTTATCTGTGAATATAAAAATCTCGTTTATGTTTTCTTTTCTACACAGTTGCTCCAATTCACTCATGGTGTACTCTGTCTAAATATGGTAAATATGGTACTCTATAATGTCCTATGTATCATAATAGTATCACCTATTTTGTCTTACTAATTTGTTTAACTTGTCCAAATAATCTTAGCCTTCCTGCAGAGAAGGAAAGATAAATATCAGTTATCAATTAAACTCCCACTAATTATCAGGTGATCAATCCAATAACTAGCTAAAGTATAATTGGTACTTGGTATAAAATTTTATAAGTGTTAGTATCGAATTTCATTCACACTTATTTAGATATAACGTTTAATTATCAATATACGTTACAATTATAAGTGTACGTATCTCATGAACTAAAAATAATTTTAATACAAAATCAACTCACCATGCTACAGGCATTAGGGTCTTATATAAAATTAATCAATCTCATTTTATTAGAATAGGTACCTAATACGTATTCATATTTTTGTTTCACAATTAAATATTGATTATATTGAAATACAATATATATTCATGCTTAATTATCTTAAATAAGGTAGATTAATAATAGATACCTAGTCTCTAATAGGCAGATTAATAAGTAATTCATAAAAAAAATATTATAATACTATTAATTAGTAGCATTTTTGTTGTCAATCCATGTTACGTTTCTACGTATTTTTATTTACATTGTCTTTTTCCTTGAATCATTTTCTTTAAAAATGTCTTAATAAATATTTTCTTTCAGAATCATTTCCTTTAAAATGTCTTCATACTCGTAAGTATTTTTATTGTCTTTATAAGTCTTTTTCTTCAAAATCATTTTCTTTAAAATGTCTTTATAAGTGTTTTCATTTTCTTTATAAATATTTTTATTGTCTTTTCCCTCAGAGCTCTGTTGTCATGTTTAAGATTATCTTAGTTTCAACATTCATGTTTGTATATTTAAGACTTCATTACATTATTATATCTTTTTACTTGAAGTGTGCTTCTCATATGCACTACTTTTAATCATCAGGGAGGATACACAACGCATTTCTGTGGTCGGCCGACCTTATAATATAATAATTATTATTATTTGCTCAGGATACAAGGAAATTATTTATTCATAAGCGCGCTCATATAATATATTTATTTATTTATTACTATTCAGGCAGTTCTTTTAACACTTCCTTTCTTTTTAACATGCCTTGTGTCCAAGGACCTTCAAGATTGATACTCGATCGAATCATGATCAGGTTTCAAGGATTCCTTGCCTGCCTTGTATCCTGGTGTATCCTTCAATACCTACGTTCCTATCTTCTCAACGGTGCCTCTTGGACGCCCGCTATTAACGAAAGACATATTTGTCATAATATCCTTTTCCCATTATCTCAATAAAATTCCATTCAGAATGCCTTTCAGATTACTCGTTCAAAAATGAAAACATAACATACAAGCATTTCAGCAGCTCTTAGGTGGCCTGTCTAATCGCTCCGTGAAAAACTTATTTCATTAGTTTTCCCATCTACTATGCTTAAAGCACTTTCGAATTGTCACACCATTCCTTTCTCTAATAATAAAATACTATTCAAAACCAAACGAACATTTTAGGATCGCTACAATGTTGTTAGATACATCTTCCCTAAACCTTTCAACTACATACGAACTAGATACGAAGGTATCTAATTCCAAACAAATTTCCAAAACTTCTGACCTTCATAATCCCTATACTTTTCACTAAAAGATGGACACTTTTATTTTTACAAAATTCCATTTCATGTTGTTAATAGGTATCACTCTTATATTAAATATCATTCCTCTTTTTTTTTCTTTATTTTATTTATTTGTCAACCATTTATATATTTACCTATTGGTATATAAGTTGGTAATTATCTTGCATATTATTTATAATTGTCAACTCCGTGTAGAAATAAGTATCAGTGTGTGTACCACATAATATTTTTTTTTATAAATCTCGCGAATATACATCCATTGATATACCACCTATATTTATAAACTGGCGTTTCATTTGGTTTTAACTAAATGGATTGTTGATAGATATTTGTTGTAGTCAATTTATCTCCTTGTAAATGAAAACGTCTGAAAATTTCGCACATATTCTTCAATCTCCAATCGATGAGCGATTTATATATTATTATCTAATTTTATTTTTGAATATAATCTCTTTATCCTATCCGTATTCCTATTATCATTCTTGTCGAAGGATATAAAACTTGTGTATCTATGGATTAAATAAACTCAATGACACTTTAATTTCACGTGTAAAAGTATTTGTATAGGTATAAATCCTTTTTGAGGATTCCCGATAGAATCTGCTAAAAATATTCCGTCGCATAATTGTTGTGGGTAACAGTAAACAACTTCGTCCTCCTCTAAAATAATGTCAACGTATTGAGTTCTAACTTTAAATGAATAGTTTATTCGTTGAAAATAGAAAGATTAAGGTCCATAAGATATCCGCAACGCAGGCTTCGTCAATTGCGTACAAACAAACATACATCCCCCTAGGCACTTAACTAACAACGAAAGAATCCGCAACAGGCTTCGTCAAAAACACGTTATACCTAACCTAAACTAACAAAAAGGACCGCCCCGGATCGCTGGTGGTCCAAAAGTTCCCATGACACTGGCGGCGTTCCCACGCTGAATGGCCAAAGAAATCTGTTGAACCAGGAACGATCCGGAACGAGGATCACAGCCCCTATCCCTAAGCCGCCGACCCAACTCCCGTATGAAATCTTTAGCCTCCGTACCCCAAGGTCCCGCAGTCTCTACCGCCACTGGTACAAAGTCATACATCGGTTCCAAGGCAGAGTACTTTGCGTGTTTCATCCGAGCCGCCGTCTCGGCGGCCGACGCCGCGGATCTGATGGTGTGGCTCAAATGGGACGGGGCAAATGTACTTACACATGTCGCGTCCCACAAGAGGCACCGTCCCTTCTGCCATGGAACCAACGTCAGACCATCCGGCCGTTTCCCATCCGTACGGCACAACCCCGGAGGCTCAAGGACACAAGGCACGTTGGCCGAAACTAAAGCCCGACGAACCAGATCATTTATGGCGTGGTGCCTCGGAAAACGCCCCGCACACCTCTGACAGCTCAAACCATGGTGCCCGTTTTCCTCAACCACCACCCCACAAATGCAACGGTGCGCCTCACAGACCTTACACCCCAACCGCAACGCAACCGCGATTCGAAGGGAATCGTCATCCAACAGCGTGCCTATGTGAGGGGAGGGTAGTGCGTGCAACCACGCTCCCGCCTCGAGGGCAGATGCAGCCTTCAGGCGCGCTATATTAACTCCTACTGCCCCCCCTAATAACCCCGCCAAAACTCTTTTGCACAGAATGTCGTCCCAACCCCTCTGTACCACAAGACTCTTAGGCCGTTCATCCCCTTGACAAATGATAGACCACTTAGCCAATGCCTCGGCGACAAATGGTACCCGGGTATTGCCACCATCACTTGGTAAAATCCGAGTGACAAGACCCAAAGTCCCATGCGCCGAGGCAAGGAAGGCAACCAGACCGACATCCTGACAACGACGTACTCCCAGCCCACCGTGACGGACCGGAAGAGCCGCCTGACTCCACTGCGTTTCACCTAAATCAACATTTAATAAGGACTCCAGAGCTAACTTAAGTGCTGCATCTACCTTTGCCACATCGTCCTCGAACAACCAGGTGGGTGACGTCCTTAAAATGTACATCATCCGCGGTAAAGCAAAACAATTCCGCAACAATACGAGAGAGACGTGTGAAGATAAATTACTCAATCGCTCCGAAGCCCTCTCAAACGCCAAACGCTTCTCTTCCAACGCCAAACTGACTCCTTCTGGGAAGATAGGAGCACCTAGGAGAGACAAAGATGATTTTTGAAGGCGCCGCACCCCAGGCAACACCGACTCAAAGCTTGACACCAACCCGGCGTCAACATTGCCGCAGCAAAAGAGCTCGCACTTCGTGGCGTTGATCTCTAAACCGATGGATTTCAAAGCCGGCACTAACTTATTAAGGTCCTCCAGGACCGTACGTGGATGACCCCCAATAGTACCATCATCCAGGTACCACACGTTTAAAGGGGATCCTACCGATGCAATAATGTTCTGAACGGCTAAACAAAAAATCAAAGGCCCCAACGGGTCACCCTGCTGGGCCCCCACCCGTGAAGAAATCGGAATGTCATTAAACAGTAAATGGCTAGCTGTGGAGTAACATTGATGAAGAAATGGATATATCGACGGCACCTTGTCCAAAACTTCTCCAAGAATTGTGTCCCTCTCAACAGTATTGAACGCATTCTTGATGTCTATCTTCAGAATGACAGTATCGGTCCCTTCACTAGCAAACGCAAAAGCACGAGTGGCATGAATAGCCGCCTCACACCCCTGCGGGGTGCCAAAGCCCATTTGGACCGGCTGAAGATAATCTGCCATCGGCTCCCTGACAGCCCTACAACACAGTTTAGCTGCAAGCCTACGTATTGTGCAGCCTACAGCTATCGGCCTAATACCGCCATCTTTTTTAGCAAGGGCACAAAGAGAAACTCCGTACAAATAAGGGCATACTGCGGGGTTTACCGACCCTCCTAACAAAAAATTGCACAGCTTCGTCAGGGATTCTAGCAACCGGGGGCCATTGCTACCCGCTGTAGCAGATGTTAGCTCCTTGAGATGCTGCGGACGCAACCCATCTAGACCCGACGCAGACCCGTTATAAAAAGTGCCTATTGCCTCCCCCACCTCAGCCGGCGACACTGATATAGAAGGGGTCGAGATATCTGGCGGCGGTGGAAACACAAGCGGCCTTGAAGGTGACGGATGCTTCTCCTGTAGTGACGATATAGTCTCGTCATTCACCGGTGCTAGCGACGAGTCGGACAGAAGAAGGCGGACCGCACCTCTCAGGTCTCCGTCATGCACCTTGCCTTCAATGCTCCGATACACTGACCCCGCCCTGTGGGATGGAGCATCTGGAAAAGAACATGTAGTGCTATCCAAGTTTTCCTTTACCTTCCTCGTCAATGACTTCTTTTCACCCTTCTCCGGGACTCTCAAGGCAGAAAAGGAGAAAGATAGCAACGAAAACCAATCGTCCACGCCGTTGGACTGTAAACAGTTATCTATTAAGGAGCACAGTTTCCCCGCCGCCAAACACCTCGCACCCTTAGGTATGTGTTTTAAAACCCTCACCTTCGTTTTAAGTTCACCTAATTTCTCCAAACTGACTTGGTGATTAGCCACGGCCTGGGTTACTGAATCGCTGTTGCTTTGGGGTGATAAAGGTTCTAATGTGGCTGTGCTAGGGCCCGGAACGCCCAGGATGTTTGAACTGTGGGGAACGATATCCTTGTGGACGCGCGCAATGTGCACGTTAAGGCCTCTAGGCACTACATACAGCTTAGGCGATCCCGGACAATAAGGACACACAGATTTAGAGGGGCTGCTCATTATACTTATTGGACATTACAAATACATTCACACATAAAAAATACTTACGAAGTGAACCCCCTACAACCCAATAGTAAAAAAAAAAACAATTTAAAATCAAAATAGAAATACGGACTAATTACAGTTTCAAAAGTGTATATATTTAAGGTACCGTCTGTTAAAATAATAATGTCACATTACTTTCATAAGAAACGAATAGGTAATAAATTAATTAATTAATGCATAATGTCAACAGTTAAAAATTCTAAAACACAATAGACAGGCGGGTTAATTTCAATTCCAATTTTACAAATATAAAAACTTTGGTAAAATAATAATGTCACAGTAATTTCATTGCCCAACCTAAAGTTCAATTATAAATTAATTAATTCATGCACAATGTCAACCGATAAAAAAAAGGAGTTTAATAAACAAAAATAGTAAGTACAAGAACTTAGGCTATCTATGGCATAACACAAAATTATCAAGCGTTAGTCCCACCGCGCACGCAGATGCAGGCGACACCTTGCGGTCTTGTTGCAGCACCTTCCAACCGCTAGTATCCCCGATATCGTTGCACGCGCCGCGCTCCAATGTCTCCGCAGTAGATGGCGCCGCGTACGACAGATGAGTTTCATGAAAGAGCCCTGCGGTTGCGCCCGATTGCACGAGACCCAGGAGCGCAATAGAGCGCGTTGCACTTTGTCATGTTGACCATAGATGGCGTGACCGAATGAAGCGCAGTGCCCCAGATCAGTGATTAGTTCCGACTATCGCAGTTAGATGGCGACCTGATCACCACACAGCTGATGTGTCATGCCCAGTTGATGTTATTGTTTTGAAATATAGATCGAAATCTATTTCACCACACGGAACCACTAACTGCGCACTTTTCACTGAACACGATATTCTCACTGACTTCGTTTTCCTCTGCACACCACACCAAAAGTACGTAACTGGACTGTTCGCCTTGTAAAATTATGACACTGCACAAAATAGATACATGCGGATAGCATTCGTCTGCGCGTAAATTGTTCGGAGATAACACTCCCCACGCACCACCAGCTTAAAAAACCGCACAAAAATTACATTTCGCACGTTTCTAACGGCCTTTGAAGTATATTTAGGCTTTATTACGCACGGACCCGTTGTTAACCGTGGCATCGCTGCCTACCCTCCTCCCTCCATTCATATGACTTTAAATTGCTTCTGTACTTAGTCAGAAAGTCAATATCCATTATACCATCACTGGTACAATTCAAGTTCTCAAATACACTTGTTTACAAATTTATTTCCTTACCACCTGAGTCGTAGTGTTACATATATTTTCAAGGTATGCTTATCCCAGACATCGTTAAATTTAATGCGTCCCGACTGGAATGTCGTACTGCGCTATTGTCTCGAACTTTATTACGCTAATTGTAGCTCCGGTATCAACTATCAAAGAACATGTTTTGTCTTCGTCGTCGTCAAGTGGTAAAGAACTCACATTCCTTTGGAAAAAATATAATGACTTAATGACATATGACAAATTTATACATAATATAATTCATAATAACTGTTAGCTTTAGTCAAAATCCAAAAATACATAAAAATAACTTAATTACCTCCTGAAAAGTTGGAATAGATATTTGATATCTTTATTTTGGTTTATTCACTTTTGCTTTAAAATATTCGGATTAAATAATAATAATCCCGTGCTTCCCATTACACCGGTATTTATATAAATACTGAGAAATTTAAAGGAAAACAAATAATAATAATAATAATAATTTTAAATCTATATAATTATTTCCTGGTGGAAAGTTTTGTTGGGTTTTTGAATAATCTTGGAACAAATTTTGAAAACATTAATTTTGCTATATTGTTTGTTCAGTAATTAATTGTTTGATTTCATTGTTCGTCAATTTGTGTGTCTATTTGTCTATCATCAGACTGTACCTTATAAATCGTGATAGTTAGACCTATGTAACATTATATAATATATTATCGCAGTTACTGCATATCCAATCATCTTCACTGGGAATAGTCCAAAATTCATATGACTTAATTCTATTCCTACATTTCGGATGATCAATGCTTTCCACATAACATTGATCCGTTTTAATATAATTTTTTCTTTCTATTTCACTTAATGTTCTTACGGTTTCCCTAATTAAACTTGCTTTTAGTGTCTTTGGAATATCACTTTCCAGCACTTCCTTTGTTGCCAACGATAGTGTCACAACAAGCCTATGACTTGGCTTATTTTTTTATAATTGTTTTACAACCTCAGTCTCGCTTAACGAAAATAGTGTATGCATTGTTTTTTTTTTATCAGTTTAAAAAAAAATAACACTATTCCACACAACGATAGGTCTCTGTCCTTAATTTTTAGGTCACTCTATAAAAATACTACACTCACTCGTGTGGAGAGCACAATGCTCGATGACGTCAGGCAGGCTACCAAGGAGGGTAGGGCACCAGCAACTCCCGGCAGCGACATCGCGAATTCACCAATTTTATACAATTATTTATAAAGTTCACCAATTGAATAATACTTTACGTTATGTTGGGTGAGGGGGGGTGGGGGGGCCCGTCCCGGCAGGCGCACGGAGCGGGCCCGTTCTGACTGCGCTTAATTAATTGACTCTTTACTGGCAGGTCGCCATGTGAAGGACGTGAATAATACAAGAGGTTCGGTTATGAACTGACGATATATTTGATTTTTTTTTTTTTTTTTTTTTGAACCTGACTGTTGCTATAATAGGACGGACCCAATATAGCGGTCGAACTGCGTGGTTGGAGGGTGGCCTGGGGAAAATCCAGGGGAAGCCTCCGGCACGACCACGCGGGGAAGTTTGTACACTGATATATTTGAAGGTGCGCGAGCTTATATATAGGAGTGGAACAATACGTGATTACATACCTAGTACAAGGGTTAACTAACAATACGTACTTAACTTAGTCTAGTCTAAACATACTACCATGCTACACCAGGTTTAATGCGTTGTGTACCCTTGCCACAAGTGAAGCATAGTAAGATGCACACTTTAAGTTATAACTAATAATAATCAAGATTCTCAATTAACGAAGGCACGCCAAGACGTGGCGTTACGAGACTTGATTATAGGTACTATGAAAAAAAAGGGTGGAATACAGTAAAGATGATACGTATAAAAAGTGAGCTCAATACAAAATATAATATATTATGACAACATAATTCATGTCTTTCGCGCGAGATAAAATGAATTACATAGATTTGGTATTATACAAGGACGAACGGAAATTACCGATCGGGAAAGGCATCGAGTAAAAATATAGACAATACGTGAAACGATAGAAGCAGAAGTTTAACAGTAGACAAACAAGAGATATTATGAGTACATAACTACCGCAGCTACAACATCTTTTGAAAATTATTTTTAGATTTAGTCGTAACTTAAGACAGACGTATTTTAAATATGCTACATGAATTAAGCTAATATGTAATCAATTGCATAGGTTTCGGCGTCTAACTGAACCTGAATTTTGTTTTAATGATTTTATATGTTGGTACTTCTATTTATTGTTGTTGAAATAGTAATTTGTAATTTAATGTATTCTGATTTTAATTTAATTTCTTGTTAGCCTTTGATTTTAGGTCAAAAGCTTTATTCTCAGCTTTATTATTGTTATTATTAGAAGTAATTGTGGAAATTATTGTTTTAAGATATGATATTTAATACATAGGAGTAAGGATAAATTATATAACGAGTGATCCTCTTTTCAGGGAGGAAACCCCTTACCTTTTCAGGGGAGGTGCGATAGGCAGACACTCATATCAGCACGTCTGTGCGTATTGAGTGATCAGCACATTTAAAGTAAATCCTGCACCTCCACTCGATAAGGGATTTCCTCTTCTGGCACGTAGAATGATAGAAATGATAGAATAGCAAGTATTGTGAGAGATGAGAGTGTATAAGCTGGGAGACATTACATCTGTTAACCTGTATACTGTGTTTGGTGAACCAACCCTTCCACTCCGGCACCCTGCCTATTTCACGGGTCACTCCTCGACAGGGATAAGTGGCGTTTAGTACTCGATTGTCGATTACAGATTGAGAAGATAATGATGATAAGATAATGTACCTTATATTAAAACAATAAAAAAACTGGAAAATACCTTTACGATAACTGCAAACACCAGATAGATAATGCTGATTAGTATCGTAATTGTAGACGATACGTAGGTTACAATGTGGAGCCAAGACGCCGCTGCAATAATTTAATTGTACATAAAGCTCCCGTCATCTTTATTTCCTGACAATTACTAGGGTAGTCTTGGCACCTTCAAAACAATAGGAAATATCGTGTGGTGTAATACTAGGCTATTACTGAACGAGTGAGTTTCATCTTAGGCTGTTCAGTTTTTTCATATAAAATAAAGTGCACTTATGCTCCGTACCAGGAGCCGTGGCAAAAGCGATCACTGTCTGTGGGAACTTTCATCTTGACGTCATAATTCGTGAAAGGGGAATTGATCCTCCGTTCGTTGAGTGGGTCTCGAACCTGGATCACAGGCTTGGTACTTATAACTTCTAGTCCGAGGCAAAGCCAAACGGAGCCGGTCAGATGCGTCGACAGCCGTCCACGTCCAAATCCATTCAAATATAAAAAGTAACGTCTGTATCGAAGGTTCAAATTCCTTTGGGAACTTGTAAAATGCGATCCGGCGCGCTCCGGCCGGGCCGTTCAGCGATGGCATGGTTTAGAGTAATCACTGAAAGCGTTCACGCATCCAGTGACCGACCACCATCGAGGCTAGCTCGTGGCTCTGTGGCGATCTATGGGCGTCGCTCATCTATGAACGCTTCTAAGATCAACAATGTATGAAGAGATTCCCATACAACGTTGTAGAAAAAAATGTTACTTGCAAAATAATACGTACTTTGACAGATAGACTTTGGAGAGGCAATGGTAACCTGATGAAGTAATTACATTTAATAATGCATGTCGCTACTCTGATCGCTAAAATAGCTATTGCCAAAACTCCCTGTATCATATGAAATCGTTTTACACATCTACTAAACAAATTCAGAAATTGTAATAAAATTATGCATTTAACCCATTGGCCGCCACTGACTTTAGCTCAAGTTCACCACTGTTGCCACCCACCAACCATCGACGTCAAACGAAGTCTAAAACATAATAGACTTTAAACTTGCGTGGCGTGGGGGTGCTATCTTACATGTTTCACTGGCGGCGAATGGGTAAACATTAATTTGAAGTAAAACAATATTGACCTACCATGAGGGGCATCAGGTTTTACAGGAACTACCGATGGTAATACGCAACCGGTAATAGACGAAATAATAATCCAAGCCGCTATTATTATACAGCCCGTCTTAAGAGACAGGCAGCCACAGCAACTTTTCACCGTATACATAATCCCTAAAACAGAAAACTGTATTAAGTTTTACTTTCTGTAGGCTGAGTTAAGAGACAACGAACATCTCGCGACCTCGTCCGTGTTTACTCGTTAATCAGTAATCACCTTTACCCTTGAACGGGCATCTGGTTTTGCATAGAATTAAACCAAGAAATTATTAAGTTCATTCATGGTGGGAATACGGTTCCCACTGCGCGCGAGAAAAAAAAAGCGCGGGAGAAGAACTATCCTATGTCATTTGCAGAGTAACAAATATCACCATTCTAGACAGACAGAAACACTTTCGCCTTCACAATATTAATCTTTACTAATATTATAAAGAGAGCATGTCTGAGAGATTATATCTTTGTATAATGTAAGTTTGTATGTAATGGGTAATATCTCGAACCGCTTATCCGATTTCAAAAATTCTTCTTTTTTTTCAAAATGTCTGAATGGTTATAGGCTATATTGTATTCCGCGGATTTGGCTGCCTTCTTTGCAATACGAGGGCAAACGAGCGCGGGCATTTAATAAAGGCATTGAATTCGCAACTACAAAACTAGTGCTACTAGAAATAAAAAAAAATGGTAAAGAATAAATCATCACTGTGTTATTTACGGGCCTAAACGTTTTCATATTTGCCTGACAGCTCGCGTGCCGCTGCACACGTCGGCAGTCCGTAAACAAAGCTAGGGCTGCACATCCATTAGAGATGTGCTGCTTTTCGATAAATTGTATAATCTTTGTAAATCACTTAGCACATAATCTGATGGATACGATATTATATTAACGTCTTTTTTATAAATTAGCTAGATTGATATGTATTCAAAAACACACGTTTTCTGGGTACGTAACAAATTACTTAAATAGATACAATGTGTATTATGAATTTTCCGTGTGAACTTCTAGAGTATCAAAATATCTTCTCCTTATTTCGCTTCAGATGCGTCTTCTAAAAATATGTCTCTCAAAAATAGTGTGTAAAAGCAATTATGTGTATGAACGTAAATAAAAATGTACCTATCTGTAAACCTATAAATCACAAATGAAGTTAATGTCAAAAGTCACTTTTGTTTTAAACCACTTGCGAACGTCGACAGTGTTGCTTAGAGCCGCAGCACATGTCAGCCAGCACGTGCATTAGGCGAGTAGCAGAAGATCATTTAATAATTAAAAAAAAAAAACAACACGTGTTTATAATCTAGGGGATGGTGCCGCCTGGTAAGCAAAATGTTGCCTGTGTTGGGAGACACCGCTTTTCCTTAGGTTATCAGAATGTTACATGCAAAATTATACTAAGTACTACTTAAGATGTATAATATGTATATTTCGATTTAAATTCATTTTAAAAATGCGTTTGAATGAAGACATTATATTAAACCATTAAACTAACGTAACGAATAATCGATAACATAAATAAATACTGTAAATAACCCCAAATAATAGCTACACGAAAGTTAAGTTCAACTTAGCCCCGCAGCACACGTCCAAGTCATGCCTCTAGAATCTGATCTGGGAACCTGGTGAGAGCGTTACGTCCTTAGGCCCGCAGCACACGTCCGGGTCATGCATCTAGAATCTGATCTGGGAACCTGGTGAGAGCGTTACGTCCTTAGGCCCACAGCACACGTCCGGGTCATGCATCTAGAATCTGATCTGGGAACCTGGTGAGAGCGTTACGTCCTTAGGCCCGCAGCACACGTCCGGGTCATGCATCTAGAATCTGATCTGGGAACCTGGTGAGAGCGTTACGTCCTTAGGCCCGCAGCACACGTCCGGGTCATGCCTTTAGAATCTGATCTGGGAACCTGGTGAGAGCGTTACGTCCTTAGGCCCGCAGTACACGTCCGGGTCATGCTTCTAGAATCTGATATGGAACCTGGCGAAAGCGTTACGTCCTTAGGCCCGCAGCACATGTCCGGGTCATGTCTCTAGAATCTGATCTGGAACCTGGCGAGAGCGTTACGTCCTTAGGCCCGCAGCATATGTCCGGGTCATATCTCTAGAATCTGATCTGAGAACCTGGTGAGAGCGTTACGTCCTTAGGCCCGCAACACATGTCCGGGTCACGTCTCTAGAATCTGATCTGGGAACCTGGTGAGAGCGTTACGTCCTTAGGCCCGCAGCACACGTCCGGGTCATGCATCTAGAATCTGATCTGGGAACCTGGTGAGAGCGCTACGTCCTTAGGCCCACAGCACACGTCCGGGTCATGCATCTAGAATCTGATCTGGGAACCTGGTGAGAGCGTTACGTCCTTAGGCCCGCAGCACACGTCCGGGTCATGCATCTAGAATCTGATCTGGGAACCTGGTGAGAGCGTTACGTCCTTAGGCCCGCAGCACACGTCCGGGTCATGCCTTTAGAATCTGATCTGGGAACCTGGTGAGAGCGTTACGTCCTTAGGCCCGCAGTACACGTCCGGGTCATGCTTCTAGAATCTGATATGGAACCTGGCGAAAGCGTTACGTCCTTAGGCCCGCAGCACATGTCCGGGTCATGTCTCTAGAATCTGATCTGGAACCTGGCGAGAGCGTTACGTCCTTAGGCCCGCAGCATATGTCCGGGTCATATCTCTAGAATCTGATCTGAGAACCTGGTGAGAGCGTTACGTCCTTAGGCCCGCAACACATGTCCGGGTCACGTCTCTAGAATCTGATCTGGGAACCTGGCGAGAGCGTTACGTCCGGGTCATGCATCTAGAATCTGATATGGAACCTGGCGAAAGCGTTACGTCCTTAGGCCCGCAGCACATGTCCGGGTCATGTCTCTAGAATCTGATCTGGAACCTGGCGAGAGCGTTACGTCCTTAGGCCCGCAGCACATGTCCGGGTCATATCTCTAGAATCTGATCTGAGAACCTGGTGAGAGCGTTACGTCCTTAGGCCCGCAGCACATGTCCGGGTCACGTCTCTAGAATCTGATCTGGGAACCTGGCGAGAGCGTTACGTCCTCAGGCTCGCAGCACACGTACGAGCCGTGCCTCTAAAATCTAATCCGGGAACCTGAAGAGTGCGATATATTCAAAATTTTGCTTGTAATACCTACTCAGTTAAGTTGCTTACTGAGGTAGATTGGTATGATTTTAGGGTTCCGTAGTCAGCAAGGAACCCTTATAGTTTCGCCATGTCCGTCCATCTGTCCGTCTTCGGCTTAGCTCAGTAACCCTCACAACTAGAAAACTGTAATTCAGCATTGGATATATAAAGCAATCACGCCGACGAAACAATAGAATAAGATCTAGTTTTTTTTTTGTTAGTTCCTACACCTAAAGTAGGGATATTTTTTTTTTTCGTTAAACACATAGTGTAGGGTATCGTTTAGTAGCTTGTTCAAAAATATTATGAAATTTCTAAAACCATTTTTCCACTTTACAAAGCCCTCATTTTTGTTCGTCATGTGTTTCACGAGATGCTGTTACAAATAAACAGACAAACAAACACCAAAAATCTAAAAACCATAGAAGTGTGGTCTGTCATCTTTTTTAAGAGAATATGGTAGTTTTCTCGTGTTAGAATTGATAACGTAGTATTCCTAAACTGATAGTAAACCATAAAATTATTTAAAAAAGTATAAATTATTGAATATAATTAAAATAAAAAAATATGTTATAAATCTTTATTGTTCATACTTAAGTCAATTTAAAGCTACCATCCTTACGCTTTTAAAGGATCAAAATTGTACGACAACTATAGACCTAAAACTAAACTTGATTTTCCATACAACGATTAGTACAAATGGTAAACTGTGATGTCATACTTGTATGTCAATTCGTATGAATCGCTTTGGCTGGCACCAGCGAGGTCCGTCTTTGACTATTTTTTTTTGCTATTTATGTTCTTTAATTGTACGAGTAGTTGTCCATTATAAAACACTTGTTCCTCTCCAAAAACTGGTTCGAATAGCATCGTAAAAAAATCTTAGGACACAAGCCTATTGTCCCCATTTTAGTGAAACAGTACACTGCATTTTGGTTTCAGCGGATTGATTTTAAATTTATTTATCGTATGGTAATGAAAAGAAAATTTTATTAGTAACAATTGTTACAGGTCACTGTATCATAAGAAGTGCAGATTAGGTTTATACATCATACAATTGAATACATACATACATACATTCACGCCTTTATCCCTAAAAGGGGTAGGCAGAGCACATGAAACTTATGTTCCAGCTCCACTTTTAGCATAAATGTGGGTATAAAAGATCGACAAAATGTGATATTGCAGTGACAGGTTAACTGAATACATCTATATATAAAGACATTTATTTCATAATATATAATTTACAAAGTTTACAAATGTCAAAAAAATTACAAAACAAAGGGTATAATATGGGATAATAATAAATTATTATATTATATAATATGCCTATGGTAATGATATTAAGCTACATATTATTATCATTACCATAGTCATTTATTTATAATATGATGCTTTATTTTCAAATTGTGAGTGGCGTGCTGTAAAATTCGTCATAGTTATAAAACATGTTTTCAGAACAGACGCCACTTTTTAACCGACTTCAAATAAAAGGAGGAGGTTCTCAATTCGGTTGTATTTTTTTTACGTTTTTTTTTATGTTTATTACCTCAGAACTCCGTCATTGACGACCCGCTTCAAATTTTTTTTTTCTTTTTATGTACCTATATAATGTAATTTTTTTTGTTGTTACTTGCACTGCCCACAATCTTTTTCCGCTTTGCCTTAAGGTTTGACTGGTAGAGAATGCCATATGGCATTAAGTCCGCCTTTTGTATGATAAGTTTTCTTTTGTGCAATAAAGTTTAAATAAATAAATAAATATATGCTTCCAGGTGGGTCCCATTTTTAAAAAAATCAGTTAGTAGATGGGATCCATGAGGAATTGAGAGAATTCCTCAATTTTATTAGGCACGCGTGTAGTAATTTTGGTATTTTCTATTATAACTCGTGTATTTACATCCGAAAATCATAAATTTGGTGGCGAGGAATTGATGATGAAGACAACAGATGACTTCTCGAATTCCTCAATTATGTACTTAAAAGTGCAAAAGTAAGAGACAGGTTCTGATAAGATTCCATTGAAATAGGAACTATTTTATTTATTTATCGTATGGCTGATTATATATCTCTACTTCAAAGATGTACAGTTTTCAGGTACGCTACCGCGTCTTCAGTTAAAGTTTCAAAATCCTCTCCTCAGGGCTGTTATTCGCTACGCGCTAATGCGGCTCACCCCGCCGGTCACCCGTCACGAAACTAAACCTCTACCTACGCTTAGTAACTACGCATTGCGGTGTCAAGATATATTTGTGGGTGAGCGTTGAGGTGAGCTTAAAAGAAGTTACAGAATAGGGGGGCAGGTATCCAGAGATCAGGCGCATCGTGTGGTGGAGTTGGACGTCAACCAGAGAAGTGTGAGCGCTGTTCAGCCAGACCGCAGAGCTGTATTCAGCCGTTGAATATACCAGCGACAATGCGGAGGTCCGGAGAGTAGCTGCATCGGCACCCCAAGTAGTTCCGGTGAGTTTCTGGATGATGCTATTGCGAGTTTTCAACTTTGCAGACACTTTCTCAAGGTGTTGTTTGAAATTCAGGCTTCTGTCAAGGGTAACTCCGAGGTATTTGGGAGAAGGATTGTGTTTAAGACTGATGTGTTTGAACTTCATCTCTCTCTTCGTCTCTCTTCAGTTCTTTGTTGGCCATTTTGTTATTCAGATGAAAACAAGCTAGGTACTTCTGCCTTAGTAGGGTTGGGACAAAGGAGCCAGTTAGTGAAGAAGTTGTCCATGGTAGAGAGATCCCTTGTTAATGTTAATTGGGTAGCCTCCATGCTTGCATCCTGTGTCACCAATGCCAGGTCGTCTGCGTATCCAAACTTCCGACTGGTTGTTTCGGGCATATCGTGGATGTATAAATTGAAGAGCACAGGTGCGAGAACTGACCCTTGGGGAAGGCCGTTATTGAGCACTTTAACTCGACTAGCGCAGTCACCAAGATGTAAATAGGAACTAATGAAGTGCCATTGGTGATGATCTTGGGGAATCGACGGAACTCCTCAAATATTATCGGCCTACATACAGCGGTTCGGTTTTTTTCTGTAGTAATCAACGCATTTGCTATCGGAAATCAGTTCATGTGGTAAATTGTACAAAAATGTGGAAATATTCTCGTGACTTGGCGGAGTACTAAATTGAAGTCGGTCAAAACTTTGTTTTTAAGTAAATTATTCAATCTTGATTTGAAACCTGCGATGGAACCTGCATTTCTGACGGCATCAGGCAGTCGGTTGGCTGTCCGAGGCTATAATAGACTGACTTAGCTGACTTCGCAAGTCTTTGTTTCTAAACCACCAGCCTGTCTCCATGCCTATTGCTCCGCAGGGGATATTTGGAGTTCGTGCCCTTGCATTATAGATTGCCGAGGTTTTCGTGTGTGAAGATTGCCACTCTGTATATCAGTATATGGTAGGGGCAGAATTTGGAACTCCGAAATAACTCCCGTGCCGGAGCGACTGCCGGCCATGCCGCAGACAGCCCTCGTTTGCATGGAGAACACGCGGTACAGGCCCGAGCCCACAACTCCACGCCGTAGGTCAACACCGAGTGGACCGTCGCGAAGTAAAACTCTGGCATGGCGCATGCGGCCCGCCCGGCGGTGCGCGCTGCGCCGGCGCAGCGCGAAGCATGCGCGTCCCAGCTGACCGCACACTTCGTTTATGTGCTTCTCCCCCGTTAAAGCGCTGTCGAGGTCCACCTCGACAGTGCTTTAACGGGGGAGCACGAGCGTGCACGCGTTTGCTCGGGTTCCAACCCGAGCAAACGCGTGCAGGACACCTGCAGTAGAGGGGCATCGCCCGCGCACACTCGCAGGCTCTCACCGGGGTGACCATTTAATTGAATTAATACGTATTTTTGAAGAAAAAATTGAACTTAAGCACCAAGTATTCCCTCCATTGCCACATGGGATCCCTAAATTTTTTTTTGTACAACTTGTCGCTGTCGCTACTATAGGTATCAATATTTTTTCTGGAGTTGACCATACGAGTAAACCACCCAAACAAATATTTACACTACCATAACCTTTTAACCTACTCTACAGTTCATAATATTACATTACTAGTGGCTCTGTGAACTCTAGAAATAGAGAGCCAGTCTATCCAAAAAACACAAATTCAGTTTTCATTTTTCAATTTTGAAAGACTGAGTCGAAAAAAGATCTGTAGGTGGGAATAATTATTTAAACTATTCAGAAAAATTCACGAAAATCGGCTGACAAATGTGAGATGTAGAGGAAAGCGAGCCGTCATGGTTGACTACAGGCATACTGCAGGGGTAGCTGTTGGGGTAGGTTGACTCGTTTTCCGTTTTCTATAAGACCGAGTTGTACACTACCTATATTATAACTCGTAACGAGCTAAATGTAATTTTGCTCCAAAGCCTAATTAAGAGTATACATATCAGTTAAATTGCCTTTAAGAAAAATCTCTAAAGCAATAAAACTACAAACTGAAATATTGTCAACCCTGCTCTCCCCTACTTAGGGGAGACCGGGGGCAATGGTACCACTTTAGAAATAATGACCTATAACTCAGAATCTAACGCTACCACGTTAAAATAGCTAAGGATATAACATTCTAGTCTCATTGGCTATCAGAATCTAGAAAAATATTCTCATTTAATGGCATCAGAATGGTGCAAATTGAGTTTTTGTTCATGAAGTCCTTGTGTTACAATTGACCCCTAGTACGGGTCAATTGTACCAGATAATCAGAGGTCAATAAAACCCAAAATAATGTTTAAGTCAATCAGTAATTATTGTTGATTTCTTGAGACGAATCAGTTTGTTACGTACATCAGTCTTAATTATAGAGACTCGTATTTACACTAGACAAAGGTAGCATTTCAGTTGAACTAAAAGCAACAATATTTTCCAAGTTTTTGAAACATATTAAGGTAACGGCGCCTATTACCGGGGGTATCAAATTCGGCTACCATTACCGCGGCATTTTCAAATACGCATTTTAAAAGCAAACCGTTGGATTTACAATAAAGCATACTTTACACAAATTAAGCCTAATTTAGTTGACTAACAGTCCTATTTACGCAAATGTGTGTGAATGAAATAACAAGCACGCAATCCGTCAGTTTCTGCGACGGCGGCGTAGGAAGAGGTTGTGTCATACAAACGCATGGCGTCACTGGTAAGTATACCCGAATCTTATTTATTATTTCATGCAATACCTATGACAATTGAACAAATGCTATGGATTTTAAATGGTTATCTATAGATTTCTGCACAACTTTCGCGTACTCGTTATATATTTTTTGGCCTGGAAATTAATTTAAAATGGAATATAAAATACAGCGGTGATAGACGCCATTTTTAGTAGGATAAACTAATACCGTGGCATACGACGGTAATAGTTAAGTCGGCGATTTGCTTCTTTGTGCTTTATCTTTTTTATATGTCATCGATTATAAAATCTCTTACAGCTATTCGAATCTTGATCTATTGACGCTATTAAAGAACTATTTCCGTGGTATGGAAAGTATCCAACAAACCCTTAATTTTTAACCAAAACTTTAGTACTGAATCTGCAGTTTCTATGGAAACCCTTATTTTGCCATGTCGTTTAAATATTGTAATAATTAACTATATTTACTTACCAGTTATGTGATTTTGGTTTTATATCAAGCTTGTAATATGTATGTTTGATTTGTAATGAAAATACAATTGTATCCTAAAGTTTTTATGGATCGGAATTAGATTTTACAAAATTCCAAATGAAGTCTATTACCGATGGTAAGATCCCACAACAATCGGTAATAGTAACTATGGGATTTTTTTACCGACCCATTCAATATTTGTTTGGGTCGGTAATAGGTTAAAAAGAAGTATCTATTACCGAGTGACATTTTAGTTTTCTCTTAAAATAAATCACATCTAGGGTTCCGTTCGTACAATTTCATATGATAAAATTGATTTCTCTGGTTCGTATTATTAAGATGTGTGGTGAACGGAGATAATAACATATCCCAGCAAAATTTGTAAATTAAATAAAGTCCTAAATCATTGAAACAACCCGGAAACGACACATAAGTATAGATAAAGGTGTTACTTACCTACACAAAACGCAAAATTTATTATATAATATTGTTTTCGAGTCATTTAGCCTGTTAGTATGCTCAGTATTGTACTTATTAGGTTTTTTATAATACCCCGTATTTTATTTATTTAATCTTTGAATACAAAATACCGAATCCATAGTATAATGTAATGTAACTGTGATTTAATAAAAGGTAGTCTTTACCTGCTATATATGCAAGTAGTAGTTATTCTTATAACCAGTGGACATCATTTTGTTGATTTAAGTATGTTTTATGTTTTCTTTATTTTTATATAGTACGGAACCAAAGTCATGAATTTTATTTTAACCCTCGATATTGGGTGCCGAATTGTGTATCAGGTGACTATTACCGATGGTAAAAAATTGCTGCTTTTTGTACCCTCGGTAATAAAAGCTAATTTCGCGGTAATAGAATCACATCCCATCCATTACCACGGTAATAGAAGATTCTCCTTTCGTGGTTTCAATAATTATTTTATCAAATATAATAAACTAAAATTGGTTTAAAAAGTTACGACTCTGAAAGTTAAATAAACACTCTTCAATAAAAAAAAAAATCTAGGACGTTAAGGAGCTTTCATACCCATCATTTTTTATAATCATTTGAAAACTATCTCGCGTACCACGGTAATAGGCGCCGTTACCTTATGTCGATTTATTATAAAAAAAATACTTAGGGGTGCTCATAGCACACATCTTTCTATCAATAAGAACATCTCAATACAACAAAATAACGAATTATTTAACAATTACTAATCCCATACAGTTACAATTGAGCCCTCCTGCTACAATCAACCCCATTCTTCACAACAAATAAATATTAAATAATACCACTAAAACGGATGGAATTGCGGGTAATATAATGTATATACATCCCGAAGTGTCGTATGAATCATAGGTATAACATAAAATACCTACCGGAGATGTAACTTGTTACAAAAATAATTAGTTTCAATTGTCTTATTTTAGCAGTCGTGTAAAAACTTTGGCTCAATTGTTGCACGGGGTCAATTGTAACGTTACAATTAACCCCGAGTGTTTTTTTTTTTTTTTTTTTTTTATTTATTTAGGAAACAAACGGTTGTTAACAGAATCATGTTAGCTTATGAGATATACGATTGAACCTATAGTTCCATTAAGTATAGGTACAGACAAAAAGTATTACAAGTGTCGAAAAAGAGTGGGTAAGACCATGCAAGTCTATTTCGCAGAATGATGTAAGTTGTTTCATATTGTAATATAATGAAATGCTACATTTACCTTGGTTTACAAATGAAAAAGAAAACAGTTACTAATTAACTAACTAAATTAAGCGTTTCTAAATCATGCATACAATCCGGAGTTATCATTATTCAATTATTCGGTGTAGATCAGGCTACGCAGAGCGCTGCGATATTGAACAAATGAGAGAGAAAAAATATCTAAACTAATAAAGTTGGCGTTATAATTTTGACATGCTCGTCTGAAGAATGTGTTTTTGGCAAACTTGGTACGGCAAAGTCTGACGAGGAATGTTAAGGGGTGGCGACAAGGAATGCAGCGAGGCAATTTAAAAGTAATACTTCTAAGAAGAATGAATGAGTCAATGTAGTTGTTTAATAGCTTGTAAAGAAAGATTTGATCAATGAATACTCGACGTTTGTCTAGAGAAGCTAGACCGTGACGCTTAGCGGTATTGTCTGTGGTATTCAAGCCCTGGCGGTAGTCAAGCGACTTCAATAATTTATTTTGAATTCTTTCAATTCTTGTTTTGTGGAAATTATATTGAGGGTTCCAGATAATACATCCAAATTCTAATATGCTACGAACATAGGAAAAATATAGTATTTTTAAGGTTTTAGGGTCCTTAAAGGGCTTTGAGAGTCTAAGAATTAATCCCAATTGTTTATATGCTCTCGAGATAATGTCATCAATGTGTGGGATGAAAGTAAGCTTATGATCTAAAATAATACCCAGGTCCCGAACTTGATAAACCCTATTTATGGTATTACCTAAAAAGTTATAGTTAAAAGTTATAGGTTCTTGCTTGCGTGAGAAGCTAATGCAATTACACTTATCGGGATTAAGAAGTAATTGATTCAAGATGCAATAGTTGGTAAACCTCTCAAGATCCCTTTGTAAGTCAAGGCAGTCGTTATTTGTTTTCACTATTTTGAATATTTTCGTGTCATCAGCGTAAACGAGATGTTTAGATTTAGTAAACGAGGACCCTATGTCGTTGATATATAAGATAAATAAAAGCGGTCCCAGGTGAGAGCCTTGAGGTACCCCCGAGTCAATAGTCAAGAATCGAGAGGTGTAACCTCTTAGTGATACTGCCTGGCTTCGATTTTTTATGTATGACTCCAGCCACCTAAGGAGGTCACCGTGTATACCGATCCCGTGTAGCTTATATAATAACAGGGAATGATCAATTTTATCGAATGCTTTTGAGAAATCGGTATACACGACATCCACCTGATAGCCATTGTCGAGGGCATTCAAAACAAAATCAGTGAAAGTAATGAGGTTAGTGTCCACACTTCTACCACGAAGAAAACCGTGTTGGTCTGGGGAAATTATGCGAATAACACAATTAGCCAATATAGCGGTAACTATTTTCTCAAAGATCTTGGCAAAGATGCACAATTTAGATATAGGCCTATAGTGTGTTACGTCATGTTTATCACCGCTTTTATGAATAGGTGTTATTAGAGCGGTTTTCCATACTGATGGAAAACAGCCCTCTGACAGAGATTTATGATAGATGATGGTAAGGGGTAGTGACAACTCTTTGCTACAACTAGAGATTAAGATGGGGTGAATTCGATCAAACCCTGCGCCTTTATTTACGTTGATTTCTTTTAGATGTTTAAGAACAAGAGTATTATTTATGTTAATTGAGGAGATAGATACGGGGGTGCCGTTTGCAAGGGAATCAGTTACAGGAGAGACTAAATTACCTTTAATAAAAACAGAGTGGAAGTAATCGTTGAAATAATTAGCTACTGTCTCACAATCGGTTGAAGAATTACCACTATAGGACATACAGTCTGGGGTTTTATTTGCTGAAAATTTTGATTTGATGAAAGACCAAAAATATTTAGGACACTTACGAATATTACCTTCGGCATAACTAATATACGTGTTATAACAATCTATTTCCTTTTTATGAACTCTTGTTCTTAGTAACTTAAAAGAGAGATAATCTAAGGGATTTTTGTAAGTTTTCCATCTAGTGTGTATTTTACGTTTTTCGCGACAAAGTTTGACTAAAGCCCGGGTGTACCACGGGGGACGATCACTAACGGTATTGGATTTACTAATGGGGACGAAATTCTTTATTAAATTATTTAAAACTGAGTAAAAATAAGTGACGGCCTGTTCAGTACTCATTTTGTACATAATAGTCCAGTTAATGGAAGACAGACCTTCCCTAATCTTTTCATAATCTGCAGCATAAAAAAGCGGTTTATCCCTAGGAAGGTCCCGTGTGACTGATAAAAAAGGGAGTCTAAAATGTATATCTAGTGACTTATGATGGCAGTCCTCGGGAGTTAGAGGCGACGTGCAGTGTGCTACAGCGCCCGTTAAATCACTGAACACAAGATCTAGAATTCGGTTGTTAATGTTTGAGCATCCATTTAATTGTTTTAAGCCAGAGAAATTTAGGAAGTCTGAGAGTAAGGTCGCGGTCGCATCGTTATTCGTGTTGATGACTAAACTTTGGTTAACAAAAGACCACATGGCGTGACTAACATTAAAATCTCCTAGAATAATGTAACTATCATTTGGGTTGTTTGTTATAAGGTCAGACGCGGTATCGAAAAAGGTCTGTAAGGCCGTGTAATGATCGCCGCCGTGAGGAAAATAACAACAGGCAATAAAAAGTCGAGAGCGCTGCCGACCGGCACCCGGGCGCGGGCGCTGCGCAGCGGCGCCGGCGCACTCGATGCTCAGCCACAGCTCCTCGGAGCGCGGGTTCGAGCGGAGGTCGGGGCGGGGGCACACAGCGAGTCCGCGCCCGCGCCGCACCGCCACCAGCACGCCGCCCCCACGCCCCGCGCCCGCGCCGCGCGCCGCGCAACGATCGTGCCTATAAACCGCGTAATCATTCCAGAAATATTCAGCATCATTGAAGTCGCTTGTCAACCATGTCTCGGTAAGGCAGATTACGTCAAAGTCGGCTGTTAAAACGTTTGCTAAAAAACTGTGAGATTTAGTTCGCAACCCCCTAACATTCTGATAATAAATGTTTAAAATAGGTACAGGCGCCATAGGAATATGATATAAGTAGGTATAACAGGTATGAACACATGTGAAGGCATGTTCAATTTAGATTTAACGTTATCAGAAATATTTCCAAACACATTTACACGCCGAACAAAACTTAGCCGTAAACAGTAAGCAAAAACAGTACAGTATTCTCTTATAAATGCTATGTCGTTTAACAGAAATTCGAATGCAAGAAAAGTGTATGTGTTAACATGAGGAAACCGGTTGAAATACAAACGCAGCGATAAGGTAACAAGAATAACTAGTCATTTTAATTTTAAGAGGTCCGATTCTTTCGAAATGTTCACAATTTTAGAGCTGTCGTTTTTACGCATTAAGATCCTACAATCCCTAACCCACAAATAGGCATAGTTTAAATTAGATTTTACTTCACGGGCTCGCTTTAACAATAGTTTATTTTCGCGGGTTAGGTGATCGTTTATATATAGGTTCTTTGGGGGCCCCGACATCCCGATGTCGACCGTGGTGAGAGTCCTGCGCATGCGCATGGCCGCCAGCAGCTCGTCCTTGCGGCGTCGCTGCACGAAGCGAACAATGACAGCTGGCTCGCGGTCGGCGCCAGCGCGCGCGGCTCCGCTGCTGGTCGCGGCGGTGATGGTACCGTACCGGCGCACACGGTGAATCGAGTCGATGTCCGATTCCAACCCACTGACGCCTAGTTTCGTTGAAATATCGCTCAAAAGAGACATGAGATTTTCGCCGCCTTTATGAGGTAGCCCTGATATCTCTAGATTGTTTAGCCGAGAAAATTGGTCGCGGGAATTCAGGTCACATTTAAGAGATTCTATGGTTCCACAGGCCTCGTCAAAACTCTTCTGCAGCGAATTAAAAGAAGATACTTTATCTTCTACCTGAGATAAACGCCCATCCACGTTTGACAACGAAGCTTCTAGTTCATTCCATTTCGCGCTCAGTTCCTGCAGACCCCTAGAAGTAGCCTTAACGTCGCTTTTTATTGTGTTGACATCCGACTTCATTGAGTTAAAGTCGTTCCGAAACGATTTAATTTCGTTTAATACATCAGCGGTGGTGCCGGTGTCAGTCGGTGGTATATTTTTGCATTTTACACATCGCCACGCCGCCTTTGCAGCCGGTCCTTTTCTGCGATGGGTCGACTCACTAACTCCTGCACATCCATAATGAAAACGTTCATGGCAGTATCCACATTCAGCGAAATCCGTCATTTCATCACTGCATTTTGAGCAACTCATTTTGACTTGGGTAAGTCGCGAAATAGTTACCACACAATTATGCACTTTATTCTTACACGCACAAGGATGCAATTCGACTGTAGTTGAGTTGAGGTTAACTAGTAAACAAGTCCCGGTATTTATGACTGCGATAAGGAACAATGCAGGCGACCGCACCGACTCAGTTCCGAGCGAGATATGAGTGTTGTGGTACATATCTCCTTTTTTAACTCACACTCACTAACCTTCACAAATTTCGATTTCTATATCTAACTGACCCCCACACTGTGACATATTAAAAACTTTAATAACTAGAGAGTCACAATTCAGTACAAGTTTCACACTACGACTATCTAATTACAAACACTAGTACAAAACGTAAATCGCAAATACTTACTTTGGTCAATCAAAAATGCAAATCGTCGTATAGCACATTCTTTTCGCACGGCAGCGAGTGGCCGACTAGTGAGCAGGTAGGCACACGCTCAAGGCACACTGGTGTATACACACACATGCATATTTCGATGTGGTTGAAGAATTATAGGCGACGGTACTATTGACCCGTGGTACTATTGACCCCGGTCTACCCTACCCAGAAATTGTCAATAAAACAAAAAAAAAGTAACAATTTGTTTTATGTTTTGCAGCAGAATGGAAAGCACAGTTGGCATGCTGTCGGTTTCTGGTCACGCCATCTATCAAACAGAAAAAAAAACTTCACCCATAATGCTTATCACATGCAGTAAGGTAAGCTTAAGAATTAGGCCTGAATCACACTGACGCGGTCGCGGTCAGTAGTAAACATGTTACATTGTTGCAACGTGGCCAATCAGTCAGTTATACGAGTATAACTCTGCCCCTAACCCCCTAACGAATAATTCGGTTGAAAAAAACATTGTTATCCGCGCCTGTCTGTGAGAGGCTTTACTGTCAAGTCAATAGCTCATAGCTCGTAGTAAATCACATCGTAAATTTTGTAGCATTTTCTTGTAGTGTTAAAAGAATTGGTATAAATAAGTTTCCAACAAAAAAATAATTTTTGGTACAACCTTTTATTGCCAACTGTACTTTTTTGTGAACCGTCTACCACTCACTGCGACGATTCTAATGAGCCCAAACCCAACGGGGCTACGTCGGTTATGGCCAACTTCTGTCTCCATCATCAGATCAGCTGATCAGCGTCATCCAAACTATATTTATACTCCAAATTTCAGCTCAATCGGTTGGGGTTAACTGGTTCAAAATTCAATTCCAAGATTTGTCCCACACTAACAAAGGTGGTTCCGATCGCCATACAAAACGTCTTTTGACATTCGCAGGCTAACGGCATGATATTTTAAGAAACTTATGTAACAAACTTCAATTAATTGGCTTCCCATTTGCGCGAAATTCCCCATTTGTTATAATAAACTTGTATAAACCAGTCAAGCGGCGGTCGTGGGTTCGAAACCCGGCTCGTACCAATGAGTTTTTCGGAACTTATGTACGGAATATTTACCGTTAGCTTTTCGGTGAAGGAAAACATCGTGAGGAAACCGGTCTAATCCCAATAAGGTCTAGTTTTCCCTCTGGGTTGGAAGGTCAGATGGCAGTCGCTTTCGTAAAACGTAGTGTCTATGCCAAATCATGGGATTAGGTGTCAAAGCGGACCCCGGGCTCCTTTCGGAGCATTTCCGGGAATAGCACTAGGAGGATGATGATACAAGTTATTTCTAGGAAAGGAGGAATTTCGCGCAAATGGAAAGCCAATTTATGAAAGATTGTTACATAAGTTTCTTAAAATATCACGCCGCTAGCCTGCGAATATCAAAAGACGTTTTGTATGGCGATCGAACCACCTTAAATAAAAGCTTGCTTTACAATGGCCTAAAATGCAATATTCAGTAAAAAAAACAATCATGTTCTGACGTAACTGCAACCAAAGTGTCGCATTTATAACGTAATTATAAATGCGAGACTTTGGATGTTTGTTACTCAATCACACTTAAACGGCTCAACCGATATGGATGAAATTTTGCACAAAAATAGTTTAAAGCCTGCATTAAAATATACGATTGATTTTATCCCGGGCCCATGCCGACGTAGTAATGGGCAGACGCTAGTTTAAAACGAGAGACTCACTTTCCTCTGATTGCGCGCTCCAACGCCAGGGCTAGGTAAATGACGAACACGTGCCATACTGGAAAGAAATAATGATTCAGATTATTTAATTATGATGTGGCCGACTTTTAATAAATGTGTCATTAGAATTGGAATCTTCTACATTGGGCGAAAGTTGCTTTATTGTTTTGATGCAATTCGTCCAGATCAAATAATCTCAATAGGTACTTTAACATCGTGTTCAGTAGAGATGCGCGCAATATTTTGTATTCGGCAAATCTGGGAATTTCGGAATGTTTGTTTTCGGAAGAGTTATTCGTCAAGGGCAGAGTTATACAGCAATTCATTACAGACAGAGTTATATTTTAACTGACTGACTGGCCGAGTTGCAACAATGTACCTAGGTAATAGTGTATATCGACGCATAGGCATAGCCCTGAATCACTGGCGCAGTGGCGGTCGATAGTTGACAATTACTGTCAAGTTTACTATGACCCGCCAGCGTAGGCCGGGCCAGTATGTGACAGGCTTTTAAAGCCAGGGTTATATTAGAGCCAAGCCGCGTGTCGCAACGCGTACTTTGTATTGAACGTAGCGACATCGACAAGCGGGTCTGAGCTAATCAGAGCTAATGTAACCACCTTCATACAAAATATATATGTAACCGATTGCGATACGCGGCGTGGCTCTACATGACAAATTAAGGTGGTGTTGCCAAATATTTTTAATGCAGACTCAATGTGGCTATCTACTCTGTAAGTAGATTAAGCATATTTTCTAATTGCATACACATTATTTTTTAATTATTATGAGATATTTCTGAAACTATAATATATTCTTTATTTCAACCGCACATTGAACCAGTATTGGAGACCAACAGTGACCGCTACAAGCTGCACAGAGAGAGTAATGTGCGGCAGAGTGGTCGTGTTTAGTGGCAGCCACTAGTGGCTGTAATGTGCGGCAGACTGGGCTCGTTTAGTGGCGTCCACTAGTAGCTGTAACGTGCGGTAGAGTGGCCGCGTTTAGTGGTGGCCACTAGAGGCTGTGATGTGCGGCAGAGTGGTCGCGTCTAGTGGCGTCCACTAGTGGCTGTGATGTGCGGCAGACTGGTCTCGTTTAGTGGCTGCAATGTGCGGCAGAGTGGCCACGTTTAGTGGTGGCCACGTTTAGTGGTGGCCACGTTTAGTGGTGGCCACTAGAGGCTGTGCTGTGCGGCAGAGTGGTCGCGTCTAGTGGCGTCCACTAGTGGCTGTGATGTGCGGCAGGCTGATCTCGTTTAGTGGCGTCCACTAGTGGCTGTAATGTGCGGGTGCTATAAAAAGTCTTAATACATACACGTAATTAAAACTATCTCTAATACGGTATTGCCAACACTAAGGTGGCTCCACGGTTCTTCATGCCCGAGTTCCACGACCGCAATCAGCTGTGCGATGAGTAATACGTCCAGTAAAATTACGTTTATGACATTGTTGAACACATACATAGTCATCGCCCATATGCACTCCTGAAAAATTAACAATAAAGCTGCAAACGCACAGAGAGCGGTGGCGGGGCGGCGCGGCGCGGTGCGGAGGCGGTACCGGTAGTAATGTTCGAGCTAATACGAAAGGGTCCGCACAAAAAACCGCGCCGCGCCGCTCTGTGCGGATCGTTTCATATTAGCTCGAACATTACAACCGGTACCGCCTCCGCGCCGCTCCGCCACCGCTGTCAGTGCGTTTGGGCCTTAAGCTACATATTAGTAATCTGTGAAGTACCTAATGTACAGACAGCGGCAGAGACACATGGCATGTTTCTCTGCACCTGACTGAGTGTAACTAGCTTAGGAGTATAATTTTGACAACTTCGTGACATATTGAAATGATGTCGATCGTTTTGATTTGTGGTTCTATCTTTTTTTTGTGTAACCACACATCCCAACCACTTCCACCAGCTGTTTAAAAACATTACGAGTAGGTGCAAGGAAACACGATCTCTGTTGTTGATTGTTGTTGCATTTCATCATCATATTAACCGGAAGACGTCCACTACTGGGCATAGATAGGCCTCCCCCAGAGAGTGCCACAATGACCGGTCTTGCGCCACGCGCATGCAGTGGACTCCCGCGACCAGATCATCAGTCCACCGTGTCTGGGGTCTACCCACGTTGCGCCGGCCGCTCCGTTGTTGCATTTATTTACCTTAATTAATTCTCATATCAAAAGTGTGAGACACACACACTTTCGCATTTATAATATAAGTCTGGATATATGGGATTCGTAGCAGAAGTTGGGGCGCGCCACTCATTGCTACCTATCATCATCGATTCATCGATCATCATTATAATAAATAAATCAATATTCGGGGACAATCTTACACACATCGACCTAGTCCCAAACTAAGCAAAGCTTGTACTATGGGTACTAGACGACGATATACATACTTATATAGGTAAATAAATATATAAATACATGGAAAACATCCATGACTCGGGAACAAATATTCGTGCTCATCACACGAATAAATGCCCGTACCAGGATTCGAACTCGGGACCTCCGGCTTCGTAGGTAGGGTCGCTACCAACTAGGCTACAGAGGTCGTCAAATATCTTATCATTACATACTCGTATCAAGCGAAAGACGTCCACTGCTAGACATATGCCTCCAAATAGTCCCAAAGTGCCCGGTCCTGCGCCACCCGCGTCCATAACAACGGCGTAGGTATACCTACTTATCTATAATAACTACCTACTTACTTGGGTGACAAAACAAATAAATAATACGCACATCCATTATTCCGTAACATATATAGAAACTGCATGCTATGAGGCTGGCAAACCAGTACGGGTATAGTACTTTTTCTGCTATATCTGGAAGATAGAATATTTTTGATATATATAATTCTTGTTATTCGGTATTGGGCTTGTACTAAGGGCACTACACACACACTAGAACGACGAGGATAATAAATAGAAAACATCAAGAACATAGGGCTTATTAAATTCTTTCAGCGAAAATTGTTTTGAACAAAGTCTGTTTAAAGGTTTTCGAGATATTTGTAAAAAACTGCATTCTTAAAGAAAAGGACGTAAGTGCCATAAGACTTCAGTAACGATACGACCTTTTTAATAGGCACGGAACCCTTGTTGTGCGTGGTCCGACACGCACTTGGCCGCTTTTTTAACCGACTTAAAAAAAAAGGAGGAGGTTCTCAATTCAGCTATTTTTTTTTTCAATGTTTGTTACCTCAGAACTCAGTCATTGATGAGCCGATTCCCATTTTTTTTTGTTCGTATGTATATACTTCCAGGTGGGTCCCATTTTTTTCAAAATTCTGTTAGATGATGGGATCCATTAGGAATTGAGGGGACTCCTCAATTTTATTAGGCACGCGTGTAGTGATTTTGGTATTTTCTGTTATAAATTTGGTGGCGAGGAATTGATGATGAAGACCACAGATGACTTATCGAATTCCTCAATTATGTACTTAAAAGTGCAAAAGTACGTCACAGGTTAGTCACAGGGTTACTGTCCAGCAGAGTCTGCGTGAGATACGAAGTGTCGCTGCCAGCGAGTGGACAGTAAGGAGACTCGAGTAGGCGAAATAAACTGTCAGGATGCCTGCGACGGGTCCCAGGTTGCTACCGCGACACCGTACAGAATGTACCTAAATGGCTGCGACCGGTGAGGAGTCTACAGGAGACCAGAAGAAGGTTTTGCTCATTGCTGCTTCTGCGAAATAGTCGCCTACGGCGGAGGTTCCGTCATGTTTTGGGGCGGCATTTCCTACGACGGGCGGACTGAGCTGGTTTCCGTGCCTGGCCTTAAGAGCCTTTTATTTCTTATAGAATACAAAAAGTTACATGTCTTTGGTTAGTTAAAAAAAACTTAAACTTAAATTAGGTACATTTTAAAGGTATAAGTATCGAGATAGTCTGCAAGAACTCCTGGGTAAAGGCCTCCTCCAACGATTGTGATAAAACCTATCCCGTATTTTCCAGAAGTGTTTCCTATGTTACAAGTATGCAACATAGGATAAATTGTTCATATCTATTTTTAACCGACTTCAAAAAAAAGGAGGAGGTCCTCAATTGTATATATATATATTTTTTTTCAATGTTTGTTACCTCAGAACTCCGTCATTGATGAGCCGATTCAAAAAATTTTTTTTTGTTTGTATGTATATACTTCCAGGTGGGTCTAATTTTTTTCAAAATTCAGTTAGATGATGGGATCCATGAGGAATTGAGGGGACTCCTCAATTTTATTAGGCACGCGTGTAGTGATTTTGGTATTTTCTGTTATAACTCGTGTAGGTATTTACATCCGGAATCATAAATTTGGTGGCGAGAAATTGATGATGAAGACCGATGACTTATCGAAATCCTCAATTTATGTACTTAAAAGTGCAAAAGTACGTCACAGGTTCTGATAAGATTCCGTTGAAATAGGAACTAATGAAGTGCCATTGGTGATGCTCTTGGGGAATCGATGGAAGTCCTCAAATATAATCGGCCCACATACAGCGATTCGGTTTTTGTCTATAGTAATCAACGCATTTGCTATCGGAAATAAGTTCATGTGGTAAATTGTAAAAAAAAATAGGAAATGTTCTGGTGGCTTGGCGGAGTACTAAATTGAAGTCGGTTAAAACTTTGTTTTTAAAGTAAATTATTCTATCTTGGTGCCTGGTTTTATATCATCGTATTTTATTTTGCGGTTCGATTATAGGGTTCGGACGTTATAGGTTAAAAGATTACTTAGATATATTTACCCGACTGCCCGAAGGAGCGGAGGGTTATGTTTTTCGAGCGTATGTATGTATGTAGGTATGCATGTATGTATGTATGTATGTATGTGGCATATTCTTTGACACGCCCTGCAGCCTAAACCGTTTGACGGATTTCGTCATATGAGGTGTCGTTGGATTCCTCTTAATCGTGGGAGTGACATAGGCTATTTTTTTAATATGTTGCTGTCTGGTATTATTATTTCCTTTGGAGTGTTATGGTCGTGATCTTCCATGGTGACCAATCGGCTTGGAAGATGGATATCGTGAGTGGCTTCTGAATTGCTTCTGTTATTCGTTTTGGGAGGGGTGGGGCGCCGTTCGTTGCTATCGTGAATCGTGACTTTTTGAGAGCTGAAGATTTAATTGTGATGGACGTAGGTAACTTGTCATTTTTTGTTTGTGTCTTGGTCTTCTTATGTAATTGCTTCTATGTATTCTCTACGGCTACATTCTCTACGGCGACAGGAGATTCGGATAGTAGACGTTTGCTCGAGTTCTTTCCAGCAGGGGTTAGGATTTCTGGTTTCTTTGTATTTAATGTGTAATTTTATTGTTGTGTACCTACAGGCTACCCTTTTCCCTGACTCCTATTAATTCGTTCCAGTTCGTCTTGCAGTTCTTTTCGTTTTTCTTAAATGGCTGGAGCGTTTTGCAACTTTTTTCTAAGTAGCTCTAATTTTTGGCCCATCGTTGTAATAGTTACGACCACGGGCCTTATCTTGCTGTTATATTTTCCTGGCCTGTTGGGACATTGAAAATGTTGTTCAATTTCCCACACCTGACACATTATAATTCATTTAACCGGACAGATAGTCCCACGTCCTGTTTGACGGGGATTGACTGGTAACAATAACAAAGACAAAGCTGCTATTTTTGTCTTTGTTATTGTTACCAGTCCATACAAGATAAAAGATTAACTTTAACTTGATAATCTTTTACGGTACTGACCTATCTAAAACTTCAAACATAACTAACGAACGGCAAGCCTATATTCTTCAGGGCGACCATGGAGGTAGTACCATTGCCACACGATGGTTATCATATCCAACACTATGATGAAGGTGGCGCACAGCTTCATCATGCACCAGTATTTATTCGAGCAAAAAATCCGAAGATTGGCTTTTATCGGAGCGCATGAAAATAAGGCTGCCAATTCTTCATTATAGTCCCTGCTTCTCCTGAAATATTTATGAAACACTTTAACTTCAAATACCGCATTGATTTGGTATAATAAACTTGCACTTATTAAAGATATGATTTAAAGACTTTGTAATCTTGACACTCCCGAGCGAGCTCGTTCACACACACGAATACGCAATATCCGCATATATTCCAACGACAAGGTACCTATAAATAAAACCCATGCCCTTCGTAGTAATAAATATGACTACCGGATACTCCCGCGCCGCGCCCGACCCGCGTTCGGTGTGTGGAGGCCTTTATTAGAACACATAGAACAAAAGGTATTGTGCGAGAAAAATCGAGAGTATGTCTCGACCGTCCCATGATAGACGTGCTGGCGATCCTTAAATAAAACCACCACCAGGCGGAACCCGGGATCATGAAATTCATTGAGATTGAGCGAATCGCTGTTCAAACTGTCCAACAATAACATTGTCCAACAATAACATTGTTGTTAAGGCCTGTTCGTAAGATGTGCAACCCCAGCCTTGGAGCCTGTTTTCTGACCGTCTTTTGCCACATTTCCGAGCAGTGGCGTGAAAAATATCTTACCTACGAGTCCGTTGCGACATGTTTATCGTGAATAAGTCTCCAGTCTTAGCTTTTTATCAATTATAAATGGAACTAATAAAAACATACCGCCAAAAATTTGTACTTATACCATTTTACATCGATGCCAGGCTGACATGAGTAAACGTATTGGCAAAGAGTATAATAAGTATTATATTCCGCTGATAGAGGATTTATTTATTCCATCTATTCTCTATGATTCTCTTTGATGTATAGTTCAAGCAAGTTCAAGGTAGTCAGTTGTAGGCATAATGCTTCCGGTGCCCGGTGCAATTTACCTTCATTTTAGTAGGTACTTCTCCGGTTGATCTTGACGGCTCATGCTCTGCAGTCAAGCAACGGACTTTGTCTCATCTTGCTGCTACTGCACACCCCGATTCATTTCAGGCAGTGTGTTGCAAGCTTTAAGCCTGCTTTACACTGGCGCGGTCTGGCCGCGGCGGACAATAGTAAACTTGTCCGCCGCTGTCAAATTTACTATTGCCCGCCACCGCAGGCCGCGCCAGTGTGTGGCAGGCCTGAGGGTTGAACGCGGCAGCCTGCGGTGGCGGTCAATAGTAAACTTGACATGAATGGCACCAGTATGATTCAGGCCTGATTCAGGCCTCTCACAAACTGGCGCGGCCTGCGATGGTGCTCAATAGTAAATTTAACAAAATAAAGCGCTCAAAATATGTTTATTTATTTATTCAACCAACTGCAAAATTTCTAAGGACACGGCTCGCTTGAAAGACTACTATATCAGGCATTTTAATGAATGAGGTTTATTCACGATTTTCGCTACGGCGATAGAATTGTGCTGAAGACCAACAAAGTGAAAAATATTATAAAATATAAAGTAAAGGATAATCCTAGAGCTACGGTAGCCTAGTGGTTCAGGCATGCGGCTGCTAAGCGGCGGTCGCGGGTTCGAATCCCGGCTCGTACCAATGAGTTTTTCGGAACTTATGTACGGAATATTTACCGTTAGCTTTTCGGTGAAGGAAAACATCGTGAGGAAACCGGTCTAATCCTAAATAAGGTCTAGTTTACCCTCTGGGTTGGAAGGTTAGATGGCAGTCGCTTTCGTAAAACTAGTGCCTATGCCAAATCTTGGGATTAGGTGTCAAAGCGGACCCCGGGCTCCTGCAAGGGCATAACCGGGAATAACGCTAGGAGGATGATGATGAAAGTAAAGGATAATCCTACTAATATGATAAATGCGGAAGTTTGGATGTTTAGATGTTTCAATGTTAGTTACTCGATGACGTTTAAACGGCACAACCGATTAAGACCTGCAACACACTGGCGCGGCCTGCGGTGGCGGACAATAGTAAATTTAACAACGGCGGACAAGTTTACTATTGTCCGCCGCGACCAGGCCGCGCCAGTCTGTGAGAGGCCTTAGCCCTTCAGCTGATGAAGTGAGACAGCTAGCAAGCGAAAACTTCAATGGCCAATGGAGGAAAAAAATAATTTGGTTGTTAGTCTAAGACAGTGAGTGGCGCGTTTGACACGATCGGTGTTCGCGAGTGAAAATTAGTGGGTTTAGTGCTGAATTTTAGTGCCAGAAGGACAGTTTTTGAAGACATTTATGTAATTTTTAGAATTACATAAAAACAAGTGTTAATTTAACGGGTTAACTGTAATAGACCCGTGACTAACACAACATACCTACTCAAGTACTCATGGTCAAAATTTGGCAACACGTTTTTCAGCGCTTTTCTACAGCGTTTTTCAGCGCTTTAATATTACTATTAGCTATTAAAATTACCGTTAGTTATCACACATTTGTTTATAATTAACTTAAATGGATTAGCAATGGCATGAAAGTAAATAAATCGATTGAAATTGGTAACATTCATAACAAACCCCTCAGAGGGGGACCTAACCGACCGGGAATTTCCCTCCGAGGGATGCCCACATGATACCTTGTGACGTCACTACGATCCGCACTCTATACTAATTATGACCTTGATTTATATTGTTTTTAGATCATGGTGATTTTTATTTAACCGACGGTTATATTATAGTTTAAACTAAAAGTATACTTAACCGTTCAGCTTTTGCGAAAAAACATGGCCGCTTACCCACGTCTGTGGCACCCTCTGAGGGGCGCTCCACCGACAAGGTTTGTGGAGTGAAAACATTTGGTAAAATTAAATTTTCTTTAGTTTTTTACATAATCAAAGCCAGGATTTTGTATGTAACTCAATCTATATTAAATTATCTAACTGCAATGATACATCATCGTTACATTAAAGTCGTATTAAGGCTATCTAGCTGACCTCGTTACCAGGTCACCGAAGTTTACGACATATTTTGGCTATTTTAAATATAATAAATTGGCTTTTTGGTGTGTATAATGGGCTTAATTTGAAGAAATTTGTGTTATACTTATTCGAAAATCATAAAATGGCAGGCTTTTGAGTAATATTTTTACACTAGGCCATTTGAAATATTCTACCAAAATAATGCCTACACTCAGAAGTTCGCGAAGACGCGCTACTGACCGGGCTGCACACGCTAGAAACTCGGCGAAAATTACTACATATAGTGCACTATTACCGCTGCTTACTAATAGAATTGACAATGCGTCCGTGTTGGAACGAATGGGCCTGCAGGTGCCGCGTGCGTGTGGGCCGGCGGGCGGCGGGGGCGGCGCGGGCGGCGCAGTGGCGGCGCGGCGCCCGCGGCGCCTGTTCGCGGTGGCCGGCGAGCGCACCAGGCGCGGAGCGAACGCTCCCACTGCTGGAGCACGAACGGCCCTAAACCAGGAAGCCGACAACATAGACATATTTGCGGACAATATTGGTGTGTTCTGTAGGAAAGTTTTAGCATTCATATAGCAGGAAAATATTAAAGATTTTTCACTTCTCATGCTCAAAAAGTACGTCATATTAGGCTTAGCAGGCGGGGCTAAAATAGTACATTTAGCCCCTAGGGAAATTATGTATACACGTTTATGATTTATAAAACATTTTTGTTGAACTGGCCATCAGAGAATGATTTATGTTTGACATGCATTTGAATTATTACTCACTTGACGTATATAAACTGTGAATAAGGGACTATTGTTTTATTAGGTTATGGGAAAATTTTACAATTGACCCTTTTATAACGAGTATTTTTCATTTTTGGGATCAGTTTTACAGTTTAATTTGTGTTTCGCAAATATGAGTGCCCAAAAATTGGAGCGCTTTAATATTGAGAAGCTACGCGGACTTGACAATTGGCTGGTATGGAAATTCGATATAAACCTGCAACTTACTATGCACAAGCTGCAAGATATGGTGAAAGGCGTCGAGACTCTCCCTGTACCACCTAGAAAAGAAGCGCCGGCTGACGAAATAGCAAGTTATCCAAGGAAACTTACCCAATATGAAGATCGTGACGCATTACTCCAATGTATCATCGGCTGTAGCGTCTCCACGGAACCTAAACGTCATATACTCACTGCTAAATCCGGTAAGGAGATGTGGGATTTACTTCACTCAGTTTACGAGCAGAAGAATGACAAGACGACTAGATTTGTTGTACTGTCAGTTGTTCACTTACACGAAAGATGAAGCTGACGACATAGCCACGCACGTTTCTAAGCTGCAGGCATTATGGCAACAACTCAACGACGAATTAAAGGAAGAAGGATCTCTCCCTCAATCATTGTTAATGAACAGGATACTGAACACGTTACCGTCAACATATCTTGAGTTCAAGAATGCTTGGGAGTCCGTGCCTAAGGAGAATAGGAGTATTTCTATTCTTATGGAGCGTCTGCGTCTTCATGAACAGCGCCTCGAAGACCTGGGTACTAACCCTTCCACTTCCTCGTCAACGTCTGACAACGCTCTTTTGTTGAACAAAAAGAAAGTCAAATGTTCACATTGCAACAAGATTGGACATACTAACAAACAATGCTTCGTCCTCAAGAAATTGAAGAAACGAACTAAGAGTAACGAAACCGTTCAAGATTATGGTGACGCATTCCTATCTCGAATTGATGTCTCAAATTCAGAATTTATAGTCGATTCTGGTGCGTCTCACCACATCACGTCTAACGCCAATTGGTTCAGGAGCTACTCACCTTTCGATAAACCAAGAGCTTTGCGACTTGGAGATGATCGGGCTATGTATGCATACGGCCAAGGAATTATAGATGTTGAAATGTCTGTACAAGGCAAATGGAAACGTGCTCATCTAAACAATGTTTGGTATGTACCTCAAGCTGGACAAAATCTATTCTCAGCGGGTTCAGCCTTGGACCATGGTTATATAGAGGTAGCTGACAAGGACAAGCGTATCTTCAAAGATAAAAGCGGCCAAGTTAAAGCTGTCAGTATCAGAGATGGTAATCTGTATAGACTTTTGATGAGAGTAACAACTGTCAATGCTTGTGTTGTCAAGGAAGGAACAAGCCTGCAAATTTGGCATGAACGACTTTGTCACCAAAACAAAAGACATGTTAAGGAAATCCTTACACGCAACGGTATTAAGTTTTCACCTGATCAATCTGACTGTGATGGCTGTGTATACGGAAAAATGACCAGATTGTCATTCGGTACTAGGCAACATCGTGGCACAAAACCCGGCGATCAAATTAACGCGGATGTCTGTGGCCCTATGTCAGAACTATCACTTGGCGGAAGAAGATACTTCGTTGTATTTAAAGATGACTTCACAAGATTCAGAAAAGTTTACTTCTTAAAGCAAAAATCTGAAGTAGCCAGTGTACTACCTAAATTTCTTGCTGAAATTAAAACTGCTGGTCACGTTGTTAAGGAATTACTTACAGATGGCGGAAAAGAGTTCAATAATGCCGAAGTACATCGTATGACAGAAGCAGTTGGCTTATACCACCGTCTGAGTATGCCGTACACTCCAGAACAGAACGGCGCGGCTGAAAGAGAGAACAGGATTCTGGTTGAGGCAGCGAGAAGCATGCTATACAATAAAGACCTGCCTAAGAAGCTGTGGGCCGAAGCTATTAATACTGCGAGCTATGTACTTAACAGAACTGGACCGACACAGATCGAAGGGAAGACACCATACGAGCTTTGGTACAATAAGCAACCTCATATTGACCACTTACGTATTTTTGGCACAGAATGCTTTGTACATATTCCAAGCCAGAAACGTAAGAAGCTCGACAAAAAGGCTATGAAAGGATTTTTGGTTGGATATTGCGGAGATAAGGACGGCTATCGTATCTGGATACCTGAAAAGAATGACGTAATCATCTCAAGAGATGTACTGTTTAGATCTGAAACAGTTTCTTCTGACTTCTGTAAGCTTCCGTATATATCTGGTGAGCGTGAAGATCACGAAACAACCGAGGTCATTATTACAGAAAACGATTCTTCTCTTCAGGACGATCAAGATGAAGCTGGACCATCCGACACAGCTGAAGATGAAACTCCTCCTGATCTTCATGAAGAAGCAACACATCATTATAATCTAAGAGATAGACTATTGCTTCAAAGCTCCAGATCGAACTGTTGCATCTGTCTCTCTGAAGATGAACCTCAGACTTACAAACAAGCGATGAAGTCAGAGAACCATGAAGAATGGATTACTGCCATGGAAGAAGAGTTGAATTCTCTCAAAGAAAACAAAACGTGGATTTTGGTAAATTTACCTGATAATAGAGAAGCCCTTAGCAACAAATGGGTTTACAAGATCAAAAAGAAGGTTGATGGTTCTATCGACCGTTTTAAAGCTCGACTCGTCATTAGAGGTTTCAGTCAAGAGCACGGTATTGATTACCACGAAACTTTCAGCCCTGTTGTCCGCTGGGATACAATCCGCGCTATGTTAAGCGAAGCAGCTATTAGAAAAATGCATATGACCCAATTCGATGTGAAGACTGCCTTTTTATACGGTGACATCGACGAGGTTATTTATATGAAGCAACCTGTGGGATATGATGACGGATCAGGCCGAGTATGCAAGCTCATCAAAAGTCTGTACGGCTTGAAACAGGCGCCTCGGTGCTGGAACAAGAAGTTCAGTTCCTTTTTGCTGAAATATAGATTGAAGCAAAGTGACTCAGATCCATGCTTGTTCATAAGTCAAGACCGGCAGCTGATCGTCATGATCTATGTTGATGACGGACTGATCTTATCACCAAATAAGACACTTGTGGAAGAATTCCTTAGTGCTCTGACCACAGTATTTCAAGTTCGCACTTCAGAAGTTGGTTGTTATCTTGGTTTGCAGATAAATCAACAAAACGATTGGTCGATATTTATTAACCAAGAAGCATACATAAAAACTATTTTAAAAAGTTATGATATGTGTGATGCAAACTCTGTACTTACCCCGATAGACAAAAGTCAGTTGACAGACAACTGCAATTTCGACACTGACAAGAATGTCAATAATTTTCATTACAGAGAATTAGTCGGAAAATTACTTTATTTATCTATTGTAAGTAGACCCGACATATGTTTTGCTGTAAATGTTTTGTCAAAACATGTTGAGAAACCCGACAAACGCCATTATGCGATTGCGAAGCGAGTATTGCGATATTTGAAGGGCACTCAAAGCCTTGGTATTTTCTACAAGGGTTTATCATGTGAAGAAAATACCTTCGTTGCGTACAGCGACGCAGATTACGCCGGAGATATCGAGAAGGTCGACTTCTGGCTATGTGTGTCTCGCCGCAGGGGGAGCAGTGTCATGGTCTTCCAAAACTCAAAGATGTGTGAGTCTCTCGACCACTGAATCGGAATTTGTGGCGGCAAGCCTCGCAGCCCAGACGGTTATATGGCTCAGTCGTCTCTACAAGGAAATCCGAGGATACGACGTTATACCGACGGTTTACGTAGATAACCAAAGTGCTATCAAGCTTGTCAAGAATCCAGTGTTTCATTTCAAGACAAAGCATATAGACACGCGGTATAAGTTCTTGCAAGAATTGCATCAGGAGAAGAAGGTCAATGTCCTCTACGTACCTTCGCAAGACCAGGTAGCGGATACCTTTACGAAAGCCTTGCCAAAGGAAAGCTTTCTAAGAACGCGAACCTCACTAGGATTGGTGAGTAAGCCTGATCTGATGTAGGGGGAGTGTTGAACTGGCCATCAGAGAATGATTTATGTTTGACATGCATTTGAATTATTACTCACTTGACGTATATAAACTGTGAATAAGGGACTATTGTTTTATTAATTTTAATTTGACCAATCAAAATATTTCAACGTGTTATTCCACCAATCCCAACTCCTTAAAAAAAAATTTGTACTTATTTGCTTTCAACTAACCAGAATACTAAATTTACTTGGGCCATTTAATATCATTCAGATCATGCACGGAAAAAAAAATAGAGGTAACAAACAAACCTGGAACAAATACTGGGCAATGAAAGAAATTTTCAAAAGTTCATTACCAACTCCACTGAAAACTAAAGCGATGCAAATCAGCCTTATGCCTTGCCTAATCTACGCATGTCAGACCTGGACAATGACTCAAAATACACTAAACAAAATAAAAATATGTCAGAGAGGAATTGAAAGAAGTTTCATGAACATAAAAAGGAAATATAGAGTAAAGAACAGAACAATCAGAGAAAGAACAAAAGCCAAGGAGATAGCAAAACTTGTACTCCGATTAAAGTGGAAATGGGCAGGACATACGCAAAGAGTTATGGATGGAAGATGGTCACACACACTAATGAACTGGTATATTATATATAAAAAACGTAAAAAAGGCAGACCATTCAAAAGGTGGAGTGATGGATGATATTGTCCTAATAGCAGGTAAAACATGGTCTAGAACAGCAAGATACAGAGGAAAATGGAAGCAATTGGAGGAGGCTTTCACCGCAATAGGCGGTCCTTACAGTTAACTTATATATTAAGAATTAAGTTCATATTATTATATTATAATGTTAAAGGAAAATAAAGCTTATTATACTATACTATAACCAGAATACACCTAGACATTAAAATCGACCAATGAGGAAACAGAATTCAATTCAAACATTAGGTGTTTTTTATTCCCTAATTCACAATAATTAAAAAATAAACGCCTGTGACTGACTACAGCCGCGTCCAAACGTTCATGCATGGTTGACTGCATACATGACATAAGCTATGAAGATTGAGCGGGATAGAATGCTGTCCATCTCGCCTTATCGTATGCCCCGCGTCAGAGGCGTTTATTCGTGGAGTGTGAATATTTTGTATCTGTGTCAAAGCAGTTTATTAAAAAGAATGGATGGGCGCTAAATCGAACAATCTTTTCGCCTTGGTATAATTATTGATTGTGGATGGATAATCTTTGTTTTTACTAGTTTCTCGCAGTCGAAGTGAAAAGTAGAGTGTATAACTCTGGTCTAAAAGCCCTAATTACCCCTCGAACTATTTCCCCTCACTTCGTTCGGGAAAATATCCATCACGTGGTGAAATGACTTTAGACCCTTGTCTTAAAATCTACTATAAACTGTGCCATTGTATTGTACTAAGTACTCGTTGATGTTATTTATGAGTTTATTTAAGTTGTTTACTTTTCTTTGTTTTTTGTTTTTTTAATGTTTTATGTGATATGAATTACCTATAAAGTGTATGTGTATGTAACTGTAAGGGCCTGTTTCACAATCTCCAGTTAAAACATATCCGTCAGATAAATGTTGACTTACACTTTTCTTTTATATAACGGGAGAAAAGGATAGCAATAATTTTAACTGGCAGATAACTTTATCCGGCGATTGTGAAACAGGTCCTAAGTGTAGTAACTATTGGTACCACTTAAGTTTTATACTGTATATTTGGTGTACTGTAAACTTTTGTGTGAATTAATAAATTATCTTATCTTATTAAAGGAAGTAGGTACATCTAGCGCCATCTAGTAACGAGTTGAAATTTGACATAGATTAAGGGAACTGGTAAAATTCATAAAAAATCGTCCAGAAGTTTTTGAGATTAATTGGAACGTACAATCCATCCATCCATACATCCAAACTTTCGCATTTATAATATAAGTAGGATTAAATTAAATAAACAAAATTTAAATTAACATCATGTTGTATACAAGATGTATATTATCCTTGCAATCATTACTCATAGAGCAAATCTGAATGTCATGTTATCATCTTAGATTATTTAATATGATATCGCAGTTATAAGTTGCTAGCCCATCGCCCACAACACACTTCAACCCTGTTCCCTTAGTGGACTCTTACGACATCCACGGGAAGAAAGGGGGTGGTGCTTTTCTAACCCGACACCACACGGGTATATCACAAACCGAGTTTTTTTTTATTCTTCTGAAGTGTTAACAAATAGCTTTTAACCATACGCTTAAAGGTGTATCTGTTAAGCGCCCTTGGATAGGAGGAGGGATATCATTCCAGCACTTAGACGCCGCGAACTTGAAACCTCTGAACCCAGCAGTTCGGTCTTAAGTGGAGAGTTCTCAGAGTGAAATACTAAGTGGGTAGTGTCGGAGTGCCCGGGGTCTGCTTTGTCACCTAATCCCAATATGTAGCCTAGGCACTAGTATTACGATGCGTCTACCATATAAAATTCAAATCCAGAGAAGAAACTAGACCAGGGCTGCCATATGTACGGTTTAAATGTATATGTACGGTTAAAGATTCTCGTACAAGGTCACTCAGAAGCTGTAGGGAAACCCAACTAATAGTTCCTCCACATAAAACCGCGTCATTCAAAGGTTGTTTCAAGTTTGCCACATCGAAAATTTGGAATTACCTGCCTCCACCGCTGCGAGAACCAATGCCATTGTCAAAATTTAAAAAACTGATGCAAAAGCACCTACTTTAAAAACAATTTTTTGTTTTATAATTTCCCCGAAATACGACATTTTTGAAGCTGGTATACGATCCATAAATTTATTCATGTGGCAGCCCTGAACTAGACCTTATTGGAATTAGAACGGTTTCCTCGCGATGTTTTCCTTCACCGAAACGCCACTGTATATGAAATATTTCGTACGTTGTTTATAAAAGCCAGTGGTAGCAGCCGGGGTTCGAACCCGCGACCTCTAGATTGTAAGTCGCGCGCCTCACCGCTCGGCTACAGTGTTTCTTTTTACTATCCGTCTGTTTCTAAGCGTTCCTTCGCGGAGCGGCTTGTCATAGCCGTGCTTAGAGCATTAAACCAACCGGAGTGGCCATTGACAGGCGTTCCGCTCTGCCAAAAGTATATGACCAGTGGTCATACACATTGTATGGACTGACGTTTATCTGACGTAGCTATTTTCACGTTACGCATACATTCGACGTTCCCCTCCCCCGCAAAAATCGGCAGACTTTTTATGTATAGAATAGACTCATGGCCACTCCGGTTGGTTTAATGCTCTAAGTAGCCGTGCAGTTCTTTACAAGAATATACGGAATAAATAAAATAATGCATAAACTTTATGAGGCCTAGTCTAAAAATCGATACCTACCCCCTAATACTTTTCGGTGGTTATCGGCTGTAACACATCACTATTTGTGGGATGTAGAAGCAGAAATGCTTCTGGAATATCTGAATCATATGAACAGATGCGTTTTTGCTTCTATAGGGTCATTTCGCCGGTTAGCGGCCACCTAATTTCATCTGCCGGTTGGCGACCACTTAGCTGAGTTGGTGAACTGGAGGGATATTTTCTCGGTTTTTTAGATTTTTATTCTAAAACAACAAAAAATGATAAACTAATTGTATCAATAGGGTCAGTAGAATTGATGTTATCTTCAATAGAAAAAACCTTCTCCTTCAAGTGGTCGCTAACCGAAGGTGGTCGCGCAACCAGCAAAATCACCTCATTTAATTAAAAACTGACAACGCATGAAACGTAATTTTACTCCGTCGAATTAAAAAACAGACCTTAGTGATTTATTTTGTGTAATTGCAGTATAATTAAGCTTGATATAATGTATATCCGCTATAGATATACGTCTTAATCTAAATCTTATCTCCCGCTTGTAAATATTTACCCTGTTTTTTTACCAACATTTGGCTGCGAGCTGACTTAATATTTGTTATATTTACCACATGGGCAACTATGATACGATATCTTTCTATCAAACAGTATACTTATTTTTGATTGACAACATTAAATTGGTTTAAATAAATGTATATACGGCAAGTTAATATATATTATTTTTCAACACATTTGCTCGTAACGTACCTACCTCTTATTATGTCGCTTTTAGGCTCATAATCCTGGGTATTAAACACGCGTGTTTTATAATATTACGATGCTTGTGTTATGGTTATATCCCGATTAAGTCACGTTGGCACCTTGGAGCAAGATTTATGCATGAACACGGTACATTTTTTTTTCAAATTAAGATTGAACATGTCAAGTTGGTTTATTTATTCATTTATGCATTCTTAAATTAACCGGGTTGTACAGAATGTACAGCTTTTTTAAATTCTCGGCACACGGATTCAACTCGACTAAACAAATTGTGTGTTTGGTTATTATCTTATTATCAAAAATGTAACTCGTATTCTAGACTAGAAAAGTGATAATTAGAATGGACGCCACTGGAAATTCCTGGCGATGTGCAACATGTGAGTAAAAACCTGTTACAATCATTATGTAAAGAAAATATCTTAGCAGGCCTATAAAATTTTCATCTTACGAAAAGGATTTTTTCCTCGCAAAATGTGTTGAAAAACGTTGTATGAAACGCGTGAGCTTTGATAATTACATCCTCGGCTTGCTTATCACGCTCACCTGCGGTTCGCGTGAACAATTTCGCCTCTGATGTAATTATCAACATACCTCACTTGTATCAATGTATGTACTATTATAAAAGCTTTACATTAACTTGCCGTGATAGTCAAATTAATAAGAAAATCGCCGTGTGCCTAATATGCCTACTACTTAGAAAAACAGGCGAATCAATAGTTTAAAACTCACACAAATTTACTTCGAATATTAAGTCTTCAAATTTGCGTCTAAACTTTAAAGTTCAAAGTTTTGTCTTTATTAAAGTTAGTGCCTTTTTTCAAAAACGGTATTGTAGTGGATTTATGAAAGACATATGACGATTCATGGTGAAACAATGACAGAACGAACGGTTAAAGTTATATAATGTAGCCGACCTTTTATAAAGCTGTCATTGGACTTAGAAGCTTATATTTTGGACGGTAGACTTGTTTTTGTAATGCGACTACTTGATGCGATTCGGCCAACTTTAATAATATCAAGTATACAAAGGTCCTTTTCCTAGAAGAAGACATATATTTGACTATAAAAAAAGTGTGGTTCTAAACTCGATTGCCTTAACAAATAAATTAAAATATTATTATTAAAAGTATTCATTAAATTTATTTAAAAATATTCATTTTAACAAAACAAGGAACGTCTGCTTAGAGAAAAAGATATACATACAACTTTTAACATTAACATAATTCGTATCAGTGGTCCCGCGGCGGCTCCAACACTACCTGGAACAGTTAACAGTTTTTTACCCGACTGAGGAAGAAGGGTTATGTTTTTCGATCGTATGTATGTATGTATGTGTGTGGACAAGAAAATTCTATTCCACGGGCTTGGATTCCTCATAATGTCATAATCGTATCAGTGACATAGGCCTTATATATCTGTCTGACAAATACATTTATTTTGATACTACCAGTTCTGCCCGCGACTTCGTCGAGGTTTCGCCCCCCATTTCATCCCCACCAGGGGGAGATTTCCGGGATAAAAACTATCCTGTCCTTCCTCGGGATTCAACATTTGTAAGTTTCTATGTTTTGTGTAAACTTCGGAACCGCTATCCGATACCATTTAATTTTCTGTTCATTTTTGTGTTTTAGGGACAGTAAATATATCTTTATATTTTGTTTCAAAATTTCTGTGAATTGCGTTGCGTGTAGACTGCTGGATGGTTTAAGATATACAATTTTATCCCGAGATTTGCCTGCTTTCTTTGCAATACACGGGGGTGAAGCAACGCGGCTAGCATTAGTAGAATACATGACGACACGCCTGCGTCAGTCGGCGTGCTAGCTGTTAATATTAAAATATTCTATTTGCTAACCTTATAAATAATTATAATTGCTAACCTTGTTAATTATTGTTAGTATATAGTAAATAAGCTTCTTTTAATAAACTTCAGACTTTTGTCAGCATTTGCATTGTTTACCTCGCATTACATGGCGACCTTGCCAGGCGTGTAAAACATACATTAATTGAAGGTCGCCGACACCCGCGCATTAAGTAAGATCCATATCAGGTCAGGCCTTGTCCGGATTCTGTCGTTTCGGCCCAAAGACCACCGCTCGGGACTAATCTTTTTACAAAGAGTTGACGACACACCTGCGTCAGTTGGCCGCGTACTGACAGTCGCCCTTGTCCAGTTGTCGTTGTTTTGGCTCGTACACAAGCATGGAAACCCGCTCCGGACTAGTTTTGTTCCGCATGTCTACGAACAAAATTACAAAAAAGTAAGCACCATGCAATACAATAAAAATATTCTTCAATGCACACACCTCACACCGATAAAGCAGGTTACACTTACAAATGAAAACACAGAGAGGGAGACAGTAGAAGTTTTAGGATGGTTGTAGGAGGCTACCAAAATATTTTTTGGGTTTAAACATGTTTTTCACCAATATTTTGGTGGTTTCCGCTATGGTTCAGAGCCCTTTGACATCATTTTCATTGAATGACTGGGTGAGCGAGCATTCGGTCGTCGAGTTTAACCGATCGTCACTAAACATACATGTTCGCTCGCTCAAATGTTTGTATTTTCCGCAAGAACGACCGTATGCTCGCTCAGAATTGATTAGAACAACGCACCGTAAGCCGGCGGTACGCACTCAGCTCGAGCTGGCGCCGCACGAGCTGCGAGGCGGACGCAGGCATCTCTCTATATCTATGTATGGTACTCACAGCGCAAGCTGAGCCGCCGGCGGTGCGCACTCAGCTCGAGCTGGCGCCGCACGAGCTGCGAGGCGGACGCAGGCATCTCTCTATATCTATGTATGGTACTCACAGCGCAAGCTGAGCCGCCGGCGGTGCGCACTCAGCTCGAGCTGGCGCCGCACGAGCTGCGAGGCGGACGCAGGCATCTCTCTATATCTATGTATGGTACTCACAGCGCAAGCTGAGCCGCCGGCGGTGCGCACTCAGCTCGAGCTGGCGCCGCACGAGCTGCGAGGCGGACGCAGGCATCTCTCTATATCTATGTATGGTACTCACAGCGCAAGCTGAGCCGCCGGCGGTGCGCACTCAGCTCGAGCTGGCGCCGCACGAGCTGCGAGGCGGACGCAGGCATCTCTCTATATCTATGTATGGTACTCACAGCGCAAGCTGAGCCGCCGGCGGTGCGCACTCAGCTCGAGCTGGCGCCGCACGAGCTGCAAGGCGGACGCAGGCATCTCTCTATATCTATGTATGGTACTCACAGCGCAAGCTGAGCCGCCGGCGGTGCGCACTCAGCTCGAGCTGGCGCCGCACGAGCTGCGAGGCGGACGCAGGCATCTCTCTATATCTATGTATGGTACTCACAGCGCAAGCTGAGCTGCCGGCGGTGCGCACTCAGCTCGAGCTGGCGCCGTACGAGCTGCTAGGCGGACGCGGGCATCTCTCTATATCTATGTTTGGTACTCACAGCGCAAGCTGAGCCACCGGCGGTGCGCACTCAGCTGGAGCTGGCGCCGCACGAGCTGCGAGGCGGACGCGGGCATCTCTCTATATCTATGTATGGTACTCACAGCGCAAGCTGAGCCGCCGGCGGTGCGCACTCAGCTCGAGCTGGCGCCGCACGAGCTGCGAGGCGGACGCAGGCATCTCTCTATATCTATGTATGGTACTCACAGCGCAAGCTGAGCCGCCGGCGGTGCGCACTCAGCTCGAGCTGGCGCCGCACGAGCTGCAAGGCGGACGCAGGCATCTCTCTATATCTATGTATGGTACTCACAGCGCAAGCTGAGCCGCCGGCGGTGCGCACTCAGCTCGAGCTGGCGCCGCACGAGCTGCGAGGCGGACGCAGGCATCTCTCTATATCTACGTATGGTACTCACAGCGCAAGCTGAGCCGCCGGCGGTGCGCACTCAGCTCGAGCTGGCGCCGCACGAGCTGCAAGGCGGACGCAGGCATCTCTCTATATCTATGTATGGTACTCACAGCGCAAGCTGAGCCGCCGGCGGTGCGCACTCAGCTCGAGCTGGCGCCGCACGAGCTGCGAGGCGGACGCAGGCATCTCTCTATATCTATGTATGGTACTCACAGCGCAAGCTGAGCTGCCGGCGGTGCGCACTCAGCTCGAGCTGGCGCCGTACGAGCTGCTAGGCGGACGCGGGCATCTCTCTATATCTATGTTTGGTACTCACAGCGCAAGCTGAGCCACCGGCGGTGCGCACTCAGCTGGAGCTGGCGCCGCACGAGCTGCGAGGCGGACGCGGGCATCTCTCTATATCTATGTATGGTACTCACAGCGCAAGCTGAGCCGCCGGCGGTGCGCACTCAGCTCGAGCTGGCGCCGCACGAGCTGCGAGGCGGACGCAGGCATCTCTCTATATCTATGTATGGTACTCACAGCGCAAGCTGAGCCGCCGGCGGTGCGCACTCAGCTCGAGCTGGCGCCGCACGAGCTGCAAGGCGGACGCAGGAATCTCTCTATATCTATGTATGGTACTCACAGCGCAAGCTGAGCCGCCGGCGGTGCGCACTCAGCTCGAGCTGGCGCCGCACGAGCTGCGAGGCGGACGCAGGCATCTCTCTATATCTATGTATGGTACTCACAGCGCAAGCTGAGCTGCCGGCGGTGCGCACTCAGCTCGATCTGGCGCCGTACGAGCTGCTAGGCGGACGCGGGCATATCTCTATATCTATGTTTGGTACTCACAGCGCAAGCTGAGCCACCGGCGGTGCGCACTCAGCTGGAGCTGGCGCCGCACGAGCTGCGAGGCGGACGCGGGCATCTCTCTATATCTATGTATGGTACTCACAGCGCAAGCTGAGCCGCCGGCGGTGCGCACTCAGCTCGAGCTGGCGCCGCACGAGCTGCGAGGCGGACGCAGGCATCTCTCTATATCTATGTATGGTACTCACAGCGCAAGCTGAGCCGCCGGCGGTGCGCACTCAGCTCGAGCTGGCGCCGCACGAGCTGCGAGGCGGACGCGGGCCGCGCCGCGGGCATCGTCGATACCTCTCGCACCGGCGTCACATCAGAGGTCGCTGTCTTGTTGCACTCTAAAACAGTAGATTGTGTCTCAAGGGAGCTAAATGACATTTATGGTGAGGGCGGTATGTTGAATCCTGAGTGAAGCGGAGGATTCTACAATAGAATCTCGAACGTGATGGTGACGATAGGCCATATTTTCTTTTACGTTTAGTACCTTCCAATGACGCCCATAGCTACTGATTTGATTTCGGATTTAGAAGCTTAAATTGCAATTTTTTTACAAGCATAGGACACAACCGGGAAAGAATGCTGGGAGGATGTTTACCTCGATCGGCGAGCAGGATCTCCCTGCGCAAGACCTCACCGTCCCTGATCACGCGGCGCGGGCGCTCGCAGCGGCCGTCCCGCTCCCGCGCACTCTTGTCAGAGTCTTGCATCGAAGAGTTGTGACTCAACGGCTCAACCTAAACAAAATACCGACGGGACTAAGCTCGTGTATATAGTACATTATTGCCGTGGCCGGGAAGGAGGCAATTGCAGGCTGAGTATTTGTTTAGTTATTCGTGTATTCGTTTAATTATAATACGAAGCCTGCAATTGCCATTCCAGCTGAGGCCAATATAGTGCTTTTCTAAAAAATGGGAGAGTTAAAAATGCTAAATTTATACATACATACATACATTCACGCCTTTATCCCTAGAAGGGGTAGGCAGAGCACCTGAAACTTATGTTCCAGCGCCACTTTCAGCATAAATGTGGGTATAAAAGATCGACAAAATGTGATATTGCAGTGACTGGTTGCTAGCCCAAAACACACTTTAACCCTGCTCCCTTAGTCGACTTCTACATCACACACGGGAAGAAAGGGGGTGGTGAAATTTTAACCCGACACCACTAAATTTATATAAACTTTAAATATCGTTGCACAACGTGAAAATATGTACGATTTCCCGCCGTTATTTTTTAAACAGAATTGCAAGTGTATTTTTCCACCAAAGACGCAAACTATTTGAGATACATACAAAAACGGTCGTGTTTGCAACAGTAAAATACGAGTTGAATTGGCTGAATACGAGCTGTCGTCTTTTATATGCCAGTTTCTACTTTAAAAAAATTTGGTACTCGACAAATAAAGGATTTTATATATAACATTCCAGGCGGCCTGGATTTATTAGGCCTTATTTTTTAATTTAGATCTGACCTTCTATACACTTTACCTTCCAATATGTAGCAAGTTATGTACATTTTAGTGGCTATAAACAAAAGAACGTCAATTAGGATTGTTCATTTTTTTTAACCCCCTTTTATATTTTATTTTTCGAAAATATAGAGTAATTCAAGAAACTAACTTCAACATTTTAGTAATTCATCGCTTCGTTTATTTTTTATAATTTATTGAAAATATGAGATACGACTTTTCGTAAATTACATATAGCGGCTGAATCTATGTATAGCACACGCCCAATATATATAAAAAAGTTTTAAATGACAATAGATGGTTAATCTTGAATACGGTGGTTGACACTTGAGAGCTTATCCTTGTTTGACTGACAGGCCCATGTCAAAGACTACTACTACTTCTACTTTGCTTCCTGCTCGCTTCTAAGAAAATCGCGAAAACGTATAAACTATTATTACATAAATTAGAATATTACGGAATACGCGGCTCTGTACATTCTTTGTTGTCCTCATATTTATGCAACCGGCAGCAATATGTTGACGACTCTGTTAACTCCGATGTAAATATTATCAGATGTGGAGTCCCACAGGGACCTGTTCTCGGACCACTGCTATTTATCATATTCATCAGTGATTTACCAGACAATATCTCCTGCGGAACTCCATACCTATATGCCGATGATACCAGCATTATATTTAAAGGTGAAACTTACGATGTACTGAACAAAATGGCAAAAGACGGCTGGAACAGTTTATGTAACTGGTTTGATGCAAATGGCTTAAGGTTGAACTATGAGAAGAGCTTCTACATGACGTATAGGCGTGCTGTTAATTCCGATGACTGTTCACTGGAACTACCGATAAACAAAACGGATTCAATACGTTTCCTCGGAATTGAGCTGGATCCATATCTTAGATGGCACAATCATATTGATTATATTTCAAAAAAACTCGCAAAAGCATGTTACTCGATTAAATCGATGGCAAAAATTGCAGATGCCAATACCCTTAAAATCATTTACTTTTCCTACGTAGAAAGTCTCATTAGGTATGGCATAGAAGTATGGGGCAACAGCACTAGTGTCAACAAAATACTTCTCATACAAAAAAAGTGCCTACGATTTATAGAAAGATGTTTCCCCGTTACGCATAGACCACTTTTCACGAAGCATTGTATCAATACGGTTATTGCACTGTATATTTATCAAATATCCATTTATGTTTACAAAAATAAAAGCTCTTACAAGACGGTTCAACAAACACAAAGTTACGCGCTTAGAAGAAATTCTGATCTGGCACTACCTAAGTCCAACTTCATTCAATACAAAAAGAGTATCAATTATGTAGCTGTTCAGATATACAATCATCTTCCAACTCACATAAAACAATTGGAAAAATTGAGCGTTTTCTCAAACCAACTGAAGACATACTTAAGTCAGAGACCATTTTACAGCCTTAATGATTTTATTGCGAAATTATTGGACTGAGTATTGTTAGTTTATTATTGTATGTATAGTTGTTATGTTGACGTCTGACATGTATCTATATATTTCTTGTTTTTTTACTTTGTGTGTGTGTGTTTTCATGTATACAATTTTTGCATGGTATTTATTATTTAATAAGGCTAAATAAATATCTGAATCTGAATCTGAAAAGTGGTTTTCACCGTGTGTGACGTCAGTATTATGGCTGCCATATGAAAGGTGTCCAAACTGCCATACAGAGTCGTAGTATTGACGTCATAATTTACTTACAACCTTCTGGAATTCGCTACTTTTCAATTTGACAGTTTTGAATGAAAATTACAATTAAGGGAGAAATAAAAAACACGTGTCGCTTAAAAAAACATTTTCGAGCGAACTAAATCATAAAATGGCCTACATGAAATTATGAAATGTTGTCAATTCAGTACTTAACCGACGTTACCCCGTTGAGTTTGGGCTCGTTAGAATTGTCTCAATTAGTAGTTTATTATGGTTTACAGAAAAGTACAGTCGGCAATAAAAGCTTGTACCAAAAATGAAATTTTTGACAAAAACTTATTTTATAAAAGCCCTGACACGACTTCTTTTAAACAAAATGAAGTGTTTCAGGTCCTTATTATACCTTAATACCATTTTGCTTAAAGAGTGAGTGAGACGCAAATACACATCGGGCAAAGAACTTGGACAAATGGAATGCCACCTTAGGGAAGTGATGGAGGGAACACTTCTACAGATCTGGCTATCTCACCTTCATTTTTTTAGAAGGACTGGAATGCGGTCTATTCATGAAGTCGATGTGATTCACGCCGCTCCTGTTGCGGGCGATCGGTGACAGCTTTCTGAATTCCACTCGCGGCTCTAGCTCCACTCTACAAAAATCATACGTTTCAAGAAATAGGCAGGTGGTACACATTTTTTTTTTTACACTTGACTGTGTATTCGAAAACTACGAAGTTTTGTTCGAGACTTTGGTTACGCAGTGCTATTATTTATTGTGCCTGGCCGTAGTTAATTTAATAGAATATCTTTCGTTCAAGAGGGAAACGAACGGGAGAGGAGGAAGAAGAGTTCCGCGCGATTCTGTCGTCTTATTTCTTAGGCCGCATGTTTGTCATTTCCAGAGTATTTTCAGTCGTTTGAAGAACTACCAAACAGTCAGAAATATGTGGCAGTAAAAATTAAAAGGGACCCACTGATTAGGGTTTGTATTACAACTAATTCGATACTACCGAAGCAACAGCTAGGATTATTTTCTGTTTGGCCTAAAGTTCGACTAGTAGAAAATGCCTCATGGGATTAAGTTCGCCTTTTGTATTTGTAACTTGTATTTGTGCACCAAAGTTTAAATCCATAGCCATACTAATATTATAAATGCGAAATAGTTTTTATCTCCAAAATCATCCCGGTGTGTCCACACTCTCTAAGGTCACTGTAGTGTCCAAGCTGTCGGGTTTGCGAGTGATGGACTTCATCACAATCACATTTAAAAATACCTCGCTATGGGCATCGGCTCCGTACTGGCGCGATCGAATGTGACAGCTTAGGCTTGTCCACGCTATGATCACAGTAGTGTCTACGCTGAAATCTAGTATATGTTCCTCACCGCAGGTATCGACTTCGTACTGGCGCGGCCGAACAGCGAGGACAATTTTGGCTTGTCCATACTGAAATTATGTCCCCTTAGGGGATGATTTCGGGGATAAAAACTATCCTTTGTCACTCTCCATCCCTTCAACTATCTCCACTTAAAAAATCACGTCAATTCGTCGCTCCGTTTTGCCGTGAAAGACGGACAAACAAACAAACACACACATGCACTTTCCCATTTATAATATTAGTATGGATAATTCACAGGAAACATTACCTCCGTACTGGCACGATCGACTGAGACAGCTTAGGCTTGTCCACGCTATATCACTGCAGTGCCCACGCTGAAATCAAGTGTAGATATGTACCTCGCGGGGGCATCGCTCCCTTCCAGCGCGATCAGTGGGGAGAGCTAGTCTTTGTCCACGCTATGGTCACTACAGTGCCCACATTAAAGTCGACTGGAAATACCTTGTTGGGGCCATCGTCTCCGTGCTAGAGCGTCCAAACAGTGGCGACAGCTTGGGCTTGTCCTCACTCTCTATGGTCACTGTAGTGTCCAAGCTGTTGGGCTTGAGTGTGATGGGCTTCACCACAATCAGGCCCGGTTCAGAGTCCTTGGTCTCGAGATAGTTTGGGTTCTCAAAGCCTGTTCAACAAAATTCACTCTATATTAAATGGATGATGGTATTTATTCTACCTATAAATGCGTCTTCACCGTACAAGCTTTATGTTTTATTATTTCACTGTGTCAATCGTTATATAATGTATGTCTTATCAGTCGAGTACCACGTTTAGGCTACGAAGCTTGATGAGTGGCCTAATTAAGGTACGAGACTTAAAATAGTAGTTTATGCGACTGATCCATAATGAGAGGCCTTAAAATACGAATGTGGTTTTATGAAACGAGCGTCAGCGAGTTTCATAATAGGTTCACACGAGTGTTTATGTACAGTTGTATACACTACTTAATCTACACACATATCCAGACATCGTAAACTGCGATCGAAATCCATTGAAGTACTAGGGTTGTTACTCAGTCAAGTCAAAGTCAAAAATTATTTATTGAGTAGGCTTAGCAACTAGCACTTTCGAATCGTCAGTTATGCTACTTATACATTTATATGGCGGAATGTGTTTATTTATCATTAATATTATTATAGTATTAAATTACACTTATCAATGTCTAGGTTGATAAGTGTAATCTATGATATTAAACTAAAACTTCTTGGAATTGATAAATATATTGTCTATAGATTTGCGAGAGTATATTTCTTTTAATTATTTTGTTTGTCAGAAACGAAGTAATATTTTTCGATCTCGATAAAAATCTTCGGTTTGCGGGTTTACAATCAATAAAGTAAGTTTTTTTTTTTCAGAAAAAAGCGATGCTGATTGTATTGTTTGCGTTGTTTCGCCATCGAATATGCGAAAATTATTACTCACTATCCCAAGTGAAAAATTTGGAGAGTTTTGGATAAAAATTGTAAATACAATACAAAAATTTACCATTTAACTGTTATAATAACATTAAACTGAGATTCAGATTCTGTTCAGTTATTATTATTTGTATTATTTTAGTACATAATATTTTAGTTCATTAATATTTTAGTTCATTAATTTAGAACCATCGCCATCCCTAACAGGTTGTCATACGTCATTTCAATGGATTTCGATCGCAGTTTACGATGTCTGCACATATCATAAGTAGTAGTAAGTAACAGCAAAAAACCAACAATAAAATGACAACAGCAATGGCGGCAATTCGATCATCCGTCATTGCGAAGGTATTTTTTAAAAATCATAGACAAACGAATGAAGTCCCTATACTCATATCACTCGAGATCAAATGTCGTGCGGTTTGTATTAAAAAACGTACTGAATTGACGTTTCGTATCGATAACTGTTTTAATATCTATGGATACTAGAATAGAGACCCACTTGAGTTTTGACAGCTGTTCCAAATTTAAACTCATAACGATACAAATTTATCAGAAATCTGTACTGTAATGTCATTACTAATGACATTACAGTACAGATTTTACCTACTACCACAGACAAGAAAGTTCTCATAGTAAAATCGGTTGTAGTAAAGCTGGTCATTTCATACGGTTTCTGAACGCATTTTAGAGCACTAATGATATGTGCGTAGATAAAGCTAATTAACTAATTATATGACTATTGTATACAATTCTTTTTCTACGAGTCAACTGAACTAATTAAACAAACTCGCTCTATCTATTGAATGATTAAATCGTCGTCTACTACCTACCCATAACACAGGCCTTTTTGCTTAATATGGGACTAGTTTTTTGTGTAAGATGGTCCCCAATTATTATTATTATTTTACCTGTCTGTGTGTCCTCGCTAGCAGTAAAGGTCTGCGACGCCGTGTGCTTGCTCTGCATTCTTCTCCGCTCCAGCTCAGAGTGTATGTCTGTCTGTACGCGCAGGTTGATGTCGCCGTAGCGCCGTACGATGTAGTTCAGGAGCCAGTGGTACCCCTTCTTCAGGCCCGGGTCGATTTTGGGCTTTTTCTTGTTGGTTTCCGTCTCGGCTGTGTAGGATTCCACTAAGGTCGGACATCGGTATCTAGAATGTAGACAAGTGAAGTCGAAAGATTAAAAAAACACCCAACTGCTTATAATAATAAACCATTTATTTCAGGCATCTAAGGCCCATAACAACAAATACCTTGAAGCCTACATACATACAATACATATAAAACTAATTATTTAGGCGACGAAGCAGCGTGGCTCCGTTGCGTCGTCAAGTCCGGTGTAGAATTCGGCATGGCATTATGGGCATTAAAAAGTTGTGTACCCAATTAGCGTGAGTTGTTAAAGAAAAATTTACTCAGTGTCTGTTCTATGATGAAAATTAACACTTCCACTGCCGGTAACCCGCCTTGCGGGCGCCAATGCCGCAGTCGCTTTCCGCTTCATACGAGGAAAACCACTGAGCGGCTACCACGAACTTCGAAAGTCGAAGTTCGTAATATATGCATCCCTGTCACTCGAGTAAGGGAGTGCGATAGAGATGGAAATACCCGAAATTCGACTTTCGAAGTTCGTGGTAGCGCCGCTGGATCGCGATTCTTGGCAGTGAATGTGTTAAGAGTCCGCAGTAAGCTCGATTCTCCATACAAACGTAGTTACGCTCTCATTTTAAAACTACGTGTTGGATTGTAACGAAACTTTGCATGTTCAATGAAATGAGGTATATCTATGTCTGTAATTAGTTTATGTAGCTTCAGATACTATAATAAAACAAATACTGCGAATTTAAGTTTTTCATACAAAACTAGTTTTTGCTGTATTTAGTTTGTTTTATAAATTGGAACCATATAAACTAACATCTTCTAACCTATCCGCCATCCGAGTCTAAGTCCCAGAACCGTTTAAATGACTAATGATTTAGGAGCCAATATCTGCGAGTTAGTTTCGTCAATTCACTGACACGTTTCAGGGATTTTATCAAATCACCAAACAAGTCTAGTGAAATGAAAAAACTAGTTGCCTTTTTTGTCCGATTTCGTCATTTCACTAAACAGATTCAGAGATTTGATCAAATGACTGATTTGTATTAGGCAAATGATAAAATTGATAAAATGGATTCGCCATTTTGACATCCTGCCTGATTTGATCATATCCCTTAGGGATTTGTTCAAATCTCTGTTTTGGCCATTTCACTGCGACATAGACACTAAATAAAATAATCAATAATGTCGTATTTTCTCGAAAAAGAATTAAAAATGTAGTCAAATGGAGAAATAGGCAACGCAAGATGTTAAATAATCACGAAGTTATGTGTCCAAAGTTTTAAGAAGGGGGCATATGAAACGATGACGCTGGTAGTTAGTGACGTCACTAGAAGACTGCAACGTGCCGTGTACCATCGTGTGTTCGGCACGACGCACTCTGCGGCAGCCTCGCAGTTTGTGACGTCACATACTGTTTGCGTTTTCTCTCTCTAACAAGCAATATCAAAACAGTTGTAACTTCGTAATTCCTTGAGATATCTGAATGGGATTTTCGTCACTAGGCACATTTTTTTGCCTTCTTTCTGTTGGAGTAATAATAATTTTCGAGTCTTCGCCTGTATTGGTTAAAACGGTCTCCTATCTAGAAAGGACGCGGCTGATGTTGCTCAGAGGACGTTCACACAGTAGATATACCGGGTGGAAAGGCACGACGATCCTTTCCGCAAAGGGGAGTTAGTTTAAGTGATAGAGAATCGATTCGTAATGTTTAGATTTTTTTTACGATCAATTAGTAAAATTATAAAAATTAATTAATGTTCTTCTTAGTGACTACCCTACTATTACTACTTACTAATAATTGTTTATATGTATTGATAAACGTCACTGACCCTTGTGTAATTGTTAAAATGTTACTGACCCTAATGAGGGTTGTCGCTTGCAGTATTTTGCATTAAAAGTTAACTGCCTATAACTTCAAAACGGTTATGAATATGAGCCTAGTTTCGTTAGAGGAAATACTGTACTCAGTCTAAACAATCCCCCTTTTGCGGAAAGGATCCTCGTGCCTTTCCACCCGGTATACGTAAGATGTGACACACAGACACGCGTTGATACAGCAAACTTAAGTGCAATCGTGGTAATCGGCGGTACAGTCGAGTCCTCCAATATCTATACACATAACAGCATTACGTATCTCTCGTCTCGCTGCGCCCGAAAAGTGACATTTCGAAGCCCATTATGCAGAACACAACGTCAGTATTTCGTCCGAGAAAAGGCCATTAACGTTTTAGTTTAGCAACTTCCACTGTTTCATACTGCGCGTTAGTGTAATGACAATGACATTGCCCCCATTCTGATAAGCAGAAGACTTACAAAACTAAGTATGCGGGTATTAGATAGGCTTAAAATATTGTACGTTATGTCATACTAACCGCATTATATCAGAGCAAGGATGTATGCGAAATCTACACTCGCGCACGAAGAATGCGGGTTGGTAACATACGGTCATATTTCCTAAAATAGTGCAAGTTGTACAGTTTTTTTAATCCTGTCATGAGTCATCATCCTCCTAGCGTTATTCCTGGTAATGCCCCTAAAGGAGCCCGGGGTCCGCTTTGACATATAATCCCAAGATTTGGCATAGGCACTAGTTTTTACGAAAGCGACTGCCATCTGACCTTCCAACCCAGAGGGTAAAATAGACCTTATTGGGATTAGACCGGTTTCCTCACGATGTTTTCCTTCACCAAACTAACGGTAAATATTCCGTACATAAGTTCCGAAAAACTCATTGGTACGAGCCGGGATTCGAACCCGCGACCGCCGCTTGACAGCCGCATGCCTGAACCACTAGGCTACCGTAGCTCCTAATCCTGTCATGAGTAATGACCTTTATTTAATTTTACATCTAAACTGCTAAAATAACAGTAAAAAATATAACGTTACCAGCTTCTAATAGGACTCGTAAAAACCCATGAAAAAAACAACGTTAACGGAGCGAGATATCGCAAAAATCGAAAATTTTGGATATTGATATTTATGGTAGAATCCCGGAAAGTGCTAATACAGTTACAGAAAAAACAAGTTTTAAATATAAAAAACCTATTAGAGTTATTTAATTCAGGGTGACCCGAAATTGTTGACCGCGAGTGTAGTCTACGGGCTTAAGGTGGGTTGCAAACAGTCTTTAGAAGATGTAAGCGGTGTTCGTTAAAATCTGAATGTATGGAAAGTTCGAGAAGTTCTATAGAATGACAGCTGCCGGCGTCATATTTAACGTTAATCGGTCTGTAATCGTAAGTTGGTGTAACCCACCCTTAGAAGAACTGAGCCCGAGCTGGGAGAAGAACCAATTATATAATTTCATATGTTTCATAACTCAGTTTTGATCCGCTTACGTTTGACAACTCTTTAAATTTGAACCGTAAATCAGTCGCAATTAAATCATTTTTATATCATCTATGACGGCAAATATGCAACATATTTACCGTTACCCATTAAAGGGTTTAAACCATTCAAGGCCTATATATGAGTCATGCATCTAAGAGCCATATCCGCTACGAAGCATAAATCGCTGCTACGCGCTACGACGTATCGATCCGTGAAACGCACCGTGTGCTACGCCGTAGCACGTAGCAGCATTCGTCCTCATTGCAATGAAAATAACCCATATGCGAGTCATTGGATTTGAATGGGTTAAAGGAAACTTATACACGTATTTTTTCCTCTTATTATCCTTGTGATAAGAGCGTGAACCGATTAGGAGTATTTACATTTCCTTGAATGCAGGCAGGCAGGCTGAATCACTCTCGAAATAAATTATTTACCGGGTTATATTACCTCGTTCCATCGTGCGTTTGTCAGGGGGGTAAACTATTTATTTATTTAAACTTTATTGCACAAAAGAAAACTTATCGTACAAAAGGCGGACTTGATGCCATATGGCATTCTCTAATAGTCAAACCTTAAGGCAAAGCGGAAAAAATTGTGGGCAGAGAACTGTGTGAATTGAGCTCCTGACATGTGTAATTAAACTAATGAACGTTCATATTTTCTTGCAAATAACTATTCATATTCTGGAAGGAACAACTGCGAATAAATCATCTTCCAATTCATATGTCTATTGGCACTGCGAATAATCCCTTGCGGGAGTAATTCGATTACGAACTACAACAGTAACATATTTCGTCTTTGTTTAACAGTCAGAGGTGTCTCTAGCCCATGTAGCGGCCGTGTGCAAACATTACTCTAGCGCCCCCTAGGACGGCTGCGCACGTGTGCCCTGCACTACAGGTAAAGACGCCTCTCAGTTGAATGCCAAGAGCGATCCTGCGACGCCCCCCTTTACAAGGCGGAGCGAGATGTCGTTGGTGGTTTAACACTTTCGCAACCAAGAATTCGCCTAGCGGGCGCCTACGCCGTAGTCGCTTTTCGCTACATACGAGGGAAACCACGGGATCGGCTACGAGCGTAGCGCGTAGCGATTCTTGGTAGCGAAAGTGTTAAGACGATAGTCCAGGTTCGGCAAGCCCGTAATACCCGTCCTGCCTCCCGGGACAGGAGGGGGAGGGGGGAAGTCATTTTGAACCTTTTTAGACCTTCCCTTTAACCTGATCTACGCACAGCAGTACGCCGGCATGCACTTAAGTTTATTGTAGCGACGCGTCTCTGAGTTAGGGTGAGTTGCACCAAACCGTCTGTAATCGTAAGCGGTGTTCGTTAAAATCTGAATGTATGGAACGTTTGACAAGTTTCTATAGACTGACAGCCGTCAGCGCCATATTTAACGTTGATCGGTCTGTAATCGTAAGTCGGTGCAACCCGCCCTTAGTGCGTCACAACGGACGTTTGTACGAATGTTTTACTGATTTAAGGTGCTACTGTGCGCTGTGTGACTTTAACTTTTGAATTTTTCCTTTAATTTAAATTTATAATTTCGTTGGCAGCGTTACTGCTTGATACAAAATTATTTTAGTATGGTGTGGCGCATCGTTACTGACGATTTCTCAATATATAATTTGAGCCGCTAAGAAGCCTAAGTCTTCTGGTAGATGTCGCTACACGCCTCCCTAAGGCGTCGTAGGAAGGAACTGATTGAAAGGTTTAGTGGCCGAGACAGATTGTCCCGACAGCTCAGTTGGTTAGTAGCGACGGGCCATAAACGCCTGTGGTCGCCGTTTAGAATCCGACTCGGAGCTTAAAATATTTCAATTTTTGCTTTAATTTGAATTTATACCTCCTTCTTTTATTTGAATTCGGTTAATAAAAATATAGACACCTGACGACGGACGCACGACTATTTTATACACTTTGATTAGCCTAAATATACTGTAACATTATGCTGAGGCAAGGCCCTTTTTAACATCACATAATGATAACTGTAAGATTCATTTAAAATGTAATATGTTACTTAATTCTAATTTTAAGGTTCCCATGTAACTTGAATTATGTGATGTTGAACAAAGTTTTTCTATTCTATTAATTTAAAAAGCCAAAATAATGTATGCCATAAAATTAAATAAATAAATTCTATCATATTCTATTTGCGAACGATAGTGTTAGTCGGCGGCGGTGTCAGCCGAGTTCTGTACGATTCTCACCGAACGAGCCGGGCCGGAGCGCATTCTATTACACAAACGAATTTGAACCGTATATACAGCAGATGCAATTCATATTTGATTACAATCCCCACCGATCGCGTCGGCAGCTGCCCCCTCGCAGTGGATGCACGATGCATTCAAACATGAAATGTAATCACTTTTTATACGGTTCAAATTCCTTTGCATTTAATAGAATGCGCTCCGGCCCGACTCTGTCGGTGTGAGTCGTACTCTCGGCGGGTGAGTTGGCAGCTCGGAGGTGCGGAGGAAGCGAGGTAGCAAGAGATACTTACTTGTTTACGAGGGGCTCTATGTTGAGTTTCTCGACGACATCTATGTCGTCCAGCGCGCCCGTCTTGTCCTGCTTGTTGGCCAACACCAGCACTGGCTTGCCTTAGGACAAACATAGTATAGTATAAGTTTAATATAATAGAATATCGGTCATCCTAATTATAATCATTATGTTTCTGAATCCAAATAATTTATTTTAATTTTGATATGACATCCAATAATTATTTTAATAGTCTGACACAAAGAAGGTTTGAACTGATTGAATATTATGAAATTGTAAATTTTAATATGCATGCCTTTTGTGGTAGAACATAAGCAACACTGTATTTATTATGCCATCTTATGTAACTATGTTGTCACAATAAAAATTGATTGATTGATTGAATAATTATAAATTGCTAACAAGTAAAGTTAAACATTTTACCACTAAACTTATACAATACTAGCTGCCCGGCCCGGACGGATTACTCGCACGGATTACATGTTTTCCCGTAGGAATGAAGCATTTTCTGCGGTAAAAAGTTGCCTATGTTCATCAGGGATAATGTCGACTTCTAATGGTAAGAGTTTTTCAAATCGGTGCAGCAGTTTCGGAGCCTATTCAATACAGACACACAAAGAAACAAACAATCAAATCTTTCCTCTTTTAAATATTAGTGTAGATAGTGTAGACAATACAAATACTCTTTTCACCTCACCGGCTCGAAAAGGCTTGCTTTATCGCTCAAAATCTGCGCCCAAAAGTCCATTTTATCCGCTAGCGTGGAAAGAGTTTTTGAATTTGGAATGTGACGGTCGATCGCGAGACCCAACTTTTTTCTATACAGAATGAGAGGTGCGTTCAGAAATTGATGGTGTTTTGCCAATAATAAATTGTTATTGTTTTGATAAAATAAAATTAATAATACTTATTCTCTCTTAATTAAGTAGGTACATACGAAGTATTAACATTTAGACTGACTTATAAGGATAAAATACGAATAAATAATTTTAAAAAGTCGTTTTATTTTTCTAAAAATTTCGCTTTTTCCAAATTTGGAACGCACCGTTTGAAAAGTTAATTTAAGAAAAAAAAATGAATATGAGACATTTAATTTTGTTTTGTTCTAAAGCCACAGGCAGTTAAACCAAAATAATGTTGGTTATTTATAGATTTTAGTGCCTCAGAGGATATATATAGATATATATATGAATTTTGATGCCTGATAAGTTAGCGGAAAAAGTGAAATAAGCGTATTTGAGTCTTAGTTTAAACCGTGATTACCCAACAATATTTTGAGTTTTTTGTGTAGGTAAGCGTGAAGTTATTTAAAGATGCAAAAATATTTATGTTACATTTAATAATTATAAAATGCTAGATCTTGATGAGATGTAAACAAACCTTTATTGAAAATGAGTATATCAGGTCTAAATTACTTCCATTACATTTACTTACCTACAATTCTCCTCGCGGTGGTGAGGTGAAAAATTGTGTGTTTCGCTCGGCAGCAAAATTGTTTGGCGTCTCGTGCCTTGAAAGCCTCGCTATGCTCAGGATTGTACTTTTGAACCATTCGCTTCGCTCATGGTTCAATTTTACAATCCTTCGCTAGCTCGGCTTTCAATACTAAGCACTTGCGCCAAACAACTACTTTGCAGCCTTGCATAACAAATAACTATTATTGCACACCTCACAGAAACAAAGCAGCTACAAAGAGAATCAATATAACAACATACATTAGGTACAGTCAGCAACATGCATATGTTGTAGATGCCAAGTAGCAACCAAAAGTAGCCCAATAAGTATAGATATATATATCTCAACTCTCAACAGATGTGCTTATTACTGCACGGCTGTCATAGGTCGGCGCGCGGGCTGTGTCGCGGCGAGATAGACTACCCGTCTCTCTCTAATTAGAACGCTTAGAAAGAAACTTATAGTCACAGAATAGATAATAGTACAAGTACAGAAGGGACACTCCTTTGATCTTCACAAAAGGCGCTTTTTCTCAGCCAAAACATTATAGATGTATGGCCCTCTGGCGTCGTCGACGACGATGTCGACGTTCATCGCTACAAGTACATGCCGGTTCCCCAACGTTGGGGCACCGGCATGTACTTGTAGCGATGAACGTAAATCGCGGAGTGTCCCACGCCTGGTATAGTCTAACTATGTCGCTGCGACGCAGCTCGCGGGCGTTCTGTGATAACTGTACTGTAAATATGTGATAGGTAGGTACTATATATTTGGCTGCTTTGGTTTACTACTATCAATATGTCATGATGCCGACATATACTACATTTCAGGATGGGATGAGGGAATATCATGAAATAAGACGTAAGTGTGCGAGAAGGATAGCGTGAGATGACATTTGAACGAGGTCCGAAACATTTTCATTTCAAACTTCAGTATCTCAAAACCGGCTGCACTGATTTTGTTGAAACATAGCTAAGAACCACCTCAATCACATATATCAGTTTAGATTTAAAAAACGCATTCAATCGGTCCACACGTTTAGGAGCTACTGTAGCGTAGACTGTTTGTGTTTTGAATAAGTTTGTTGGAGTTGTGGGATGGGCAGCATCAGTGAAAACACACTTAATGTGGAAACTATGTATTGCGACCATGAAGGTTAGCACAAGAAGAGCGAATGGCCATCGTGCCACAGATAACACTATTAACAATAGTAAAACTAGGTATAAGCCTACAGTCAGTTTAGTATAAAATAGGTTTATCAAAACGGCCCCCAGAGCCCCCTTAAATATTGATTTTATTCTGTTTTTTGGTATTTAATACATTATCTGTGAAAAAACTGTCTAACTATCACGTTTCATGAGGTACAGCCTAGTGACAGACAGACAGACGGATGGACAGCGGAGTCTTAGTAATAGAGGCCCGTTTTTTATCCTTTGGGTATGGAACCCTGAAAACAAATTCATTATCTTTGATATCACTGTGTTTTGTATGAATATTTTTTTAAATATATTAATCATCCTAAAAATGATCTGTTTAAAATATACCAAGCTTATTGTTCGCACAGGTTCGCCCGCGTATTACAAAGAACGCATGCAAAACCGCGGGATAAAAATAGCATATTCTATACACAGGAGTCAGTTTTTTTTAAATCAGATAAGTATTTAGTTGTGGAGATTACCCATAAGTAGGTACATATAAACAAACAAATGTACAAAACTAAAATCTCCCAGACTCTTCCTCTTTATAATAATAGTAGACTACTTAACTTTACTTGTGGTTTTCATTTTTATTGTTCTACACCTAACAGTAAAAATTAACCCGAATGAAATAATAATGTACTAACTATTGTGGTAGTAAATAACAAATAATATCCAATTTTAATCTGATAAGGATGATGTAATTCTAATAAAATTTTCGAACTTTTCAACAATATACTAAGTATTGTAGATAAATAAATAATTCAAAACAAGAAACATTTTTTTTCAGCAGACAATGAAAATTAGATAAAAACATACCATTTACCTTCATAAGCATTCAATATGGTCAGGAACAACTAAGCATTAAGTATGGAATACCTATTCCATCAACAGTTTTAGGAAGGTCATAAAAATATTAACAATCAACATTCCTGTCTCTTTTACTTATTAGCCAGATAGTCTAGCTAAACTAGTAGTACATATCTATGAAATTATTGCAGTTTCTTTATTCTTTTTAATTTTGCCTGTATTATTTTGGCTTCCTGCCTGCCAGGGTTTTCCTAAGTATGATTCGTTATTTTCGACCAAACCAATTTTTTAAAAACCACGGTATTACTCAGCAATCTGCCACCTACACGATAACAATCACGCGATAATCGACCTTATTACCTCTCGCCATATAGCACAATATTTTATCAAGGAAAATCATGGGTCATTTCTGTTATTTCCAGTAACCCCAGATAAGGCAACGCGATTTTAACCAGTACGTATTTAATTAATAATTCGGTACCTATGTGGGTTAAACCGCCGCAGTTTGCCATCAATAAGTTTAAATTATTCAGAGCTCAAACATCAATCAATTATTTATAGTAAGCTGCCGTGAATTGCCGTTATCGCGAACACACAAATAATTATTAATTAGTTCCAGTACTCACCTGATATTTTATCGTGCGATAATACCTCCTCCAACACTGCTCTGCACTCGTCTAAGCGTGAAAAATCACTTGAGTCGATAACGAATATAACCCCATGTACTTCGCTATAATATTGCGACCAAATCTGCCTAAAATGTGGCCCTCCACCCAAATCATATATAGTCACGGGCGTATCCTTATGAATCAAATTAACAGCCTTAAAACCTACAGTCGGCAGAACCTTATTATCGTTTTCTCCTGCCAAATTATTCACGGTTTTCGTTTTACCCGCGTTGTCTAGACCTATCAATATTAACACTATACGTCTCCGCACGCTTCTGCGGCGAAACACGCTCGCCCAACAATTACCCATATTTGACACTGAAAACTAATATTTAAACTAAAATAATACTCTCACATCGTACGGCACGGCAACTTTGAATTGGTCGCCAGTGGCCATTTGTAAACAAAAGTTGTGTTGACACAACCGTTACCAATGGCGATCGAGGTGAATGTGGCCAGTATCAAAATGGGTATGTTTTCGTTGCGCGCCAGGTTCACTTACTTCGATAAGTTTAATAGTGGTTGAATATGATAATTTCATTTTATTGACATCGTAATCGAAGGGCACGTCCGAGGTTACAGCTGTTTAAATTATTTGTACGACAATGTAAAGAAACATTATCAATGAAACACAATGCAGGTATTTTATAATGTAAGTAATAATAATTACGACACAAAATATTGATGAACTGCCGTTGAAAGTAATGTTACTTTCACTGCCATTAGCCAGACTAGCGGCACAGATTATAATAATAGCGGGCGCTCTGTTCGTAGGCGCTTTCCGCTACTCAGGGGGAAAACTAAAGCACGGTTAGCGTAGCGTAGTAAGTTGCATTGTTATAAAGGTGTTCGGAAGTCAACCTGATGTGCCTACAGGGACCGTAGACAAGGTGACAATCGACAAGCGCTAACGCCAATAGAAAACAAATAAATGTATGGGAATGACAGATGTCAACGAAGTGTTTCGTCGGCATCTGTCATCCCCATACATTTTATTAGTTTCTATTGGCGTTAGCTGGTAGTTAACTGCAGTGTGTAGCGGCCTCCTTTTTTTAATATCTATCGTTAAATTTAAATAATCACAATTATTTACCAGTGGCGCTAGTGTGCACGTGAACGCAGCCTTAACTTGTGTAGTTGGATTTACGTCTAAACTTTATATTTTGCCACCATCTAGAAACCATTGACTATATACGTGTCAACTTAGAGCATTAAACCAACCGGAGTGGCAATTGACAGGCGTTCCCCTCTGCCAAATACGTATGACCAGTGGTCATACGTATTGTATGGACTGACGTTTATCTGACGTAGCTATTTTCACGTTCCGCATACATTTGACGTTCCCCTCCCCCGCAAAAATCGGCAGACTTTTTATGTATAGAAAATTACACATGTGACCACTCCTGTTGGTTTAATGCTCTAAGCGTGTCAAGGGATTCTACATGCTTACACGCTCGAAAGTTTGAATATAATTTGTAGTGTCAAATAATAGACGCATCTTTATTGACGAAAATAGACGAAAATGCACTTTACGAACACAGTGCGACGCAAATAAAACTAATAATAAAAATACCATAATGACATTTATTTGTGGTAATGTTAGCAATAAATACAGGTACAATTTGGACATAATTTTATTTACAAAGCCAGATTATAATGAAAAATAAATAAATGCGCGCCAATTCTACCTTACCTTCAGGGTTGCCATATGAAAAGCCAAAAATCAGTAAATTTATCTGAATTTAACGAGGATAATGTCTCCGTTTTTCACAGAATAATATGCCAGATCTTTCATATTGTTATCTAGGCATATTTCCGCTCCTTTCATTTGATCGTCGAGTAAATATAGTTTAGGTATTCCAGTATAACCTCCTTTGCCGAACAGCCTGTGAGCCAGTGTGACCAGTTTTTGGACGGCCATAGTGTTGGGAAATTTCTTTTTCAGCGTTTTTCCGTTTTCCACTTCGAGCGTAATTTCTAGGAGTTGTGATGTCAGCGTGGATGTTTTCGGCTGTGCCACGAGTAGACTGTCTTCTGGAATGCCATATTCTGTAAGCAAATAAGGCATAGAATTAATTAAGTGGGAAGAGAACTTTACTTTGCTCCTTTAACACGGGCGATACCACTTCTGTATGAATCAGAATTAGGGCTTGAAAAGATGTTTATACCCTCCGAATTCTAATAACGTGGCAAAAGGGTAACAGAGTACAACTAAATTTTGGAAGATGCGCACGTTTCCACTCCAGCCCGTACCGCTTCATGTAGTCGTATTATATAGTGACGGAGATGTGAGCTTACTGTTGACGAGGTGCCGGAAGCGGCAGTGCTCGAGGTCGAACGCCGTGCTGCAAGCGGCCTGCGCGCGTTTCCACTCCAGCCCGTACCGCTTCATGTAGTCGTATTATATAGTGACGGAGATCTGAGCTTACTGTTGACGAGGTGCCGGAAGCGGCAGTGCTCGAGGTCGAACGCCGTGCTGCAAGCGGCCTGCGCGCGTTTCCACTCCAGCCCGTACCGCTTCATGTAGTCGTATTATATAGTGACGGAGATCTGAGCTTACTGTTGACGAGGTGCCGGAAGCGGCAGTGCTCGAGGTCGAACGCCGTGCTGCAAGCGGCCTGCGCGCGTTTCCACTCCAGCCCGTACCGCTTCATGTAGTCGTATTATATAGTGACGGAGATCTGAGCTTACTGTTGACGAGGTGCCGGAAGCGGCAGTGCTCGAGGTCGAACGCCGTGCTGCAAGCGGCCTGCGCGCGTTTCCACTCCAGCCCGTACCGCTTCATGTAGTCGTATTATATAGTGACGGAGATCTGAGCTTACTGTTGACGAGGTGCCGGAAGCGGCAGTGCTCGAGGTCGAACGCCGTGCTGCAAGCGGCCTGCGCGCGTTTCCACTCCAGCCCGTACCGCTTCATGTAGTCGTATTATATAGTGACGGAGATCTGAGCTTACTGTTGACGAGGTGCCGGAAGCGGCAGTGCTCGAGGTCGAACGCCGTGCTGCAAGCGGCCTGCGCGCGTTTCCACTCCAGCCCGTACCGCTTCATGTAGTCGTATTATATAGTGACGGAGATCTGAGCTTACTGTTGACGAGGTGCCGGAAGCGGCAGTGCTCGAGGTCGAACGCCGTGCTGCAAGCGGCCTGCGCGCGTTTCCACTCCAGCCCGTACCGCTTCATGTAGTCGTATTATATAGTGACGGAGATCTGAGCTTACTGTTGACGAGGTGCCGGAAGCGGCAGTGCTCGAGGTCGAACGCCGTGCTGCAAGCGGCCTGCGCGCGTTTCCACTCCAGCCCGTACCGCTTCATGTAGTCGTATTATATAGTGACGGAGATCTGAGCTTACTGTTGACGAGGTGCCGGAAGCGGCAGTGCTCGAGGTCGAACGCCGTGCTGCAAGCGGCCTGCGCGCGTTTCCACTCCAGCCCGTACCGCTTCATGTAGTCGTATTATATAGTGACGGAGATCTGAGCTTACTGTTGACGAGGTGCCGGAAGCGGCAGTGCTCGAGGTCGAACGCCGTGCTGCAAGCGGCCTGCGCGCGTTTCCACTCCAGCCCGTACCGCTTCATGTAGTCGTATTATATAGTGACGGAGATCTGAGCTTACTGTTGACGAGGTGCCGGAAGCGGCAGTGCTCGAGGTCGAACGCCGTGCTGCAAGCGGCCTGCGCGCGTTTCCACTCCAGCCCGTACCGCTTCATGTAGTCGTATTATATAGTGACGGAGATCTGAGCTTACTGTTGACGAGGTGCCGGAAGCGGCAGTGCTCGAGGTCGAACGCCGTGCTGCAAGCGGCCTGCGCGCGTTTCCACTCCAGCCCGTACCGCTTCATGTAGTCGTATTATATAGTGACGGAGATCTGAGCTTACTGTTGACGAGGTGCCGGAAGCGGCAGTGCTCGAGGTCGAACGCCGTGCTGCAAGCGGCCTGCGCGCGTTTCCACTCCAGCCCGTACCGCTTCATGTAGTCGTATTATATAGTGACCGAGATCTGAGCTTACTGTTGACGAGGTGCCGGAAGCGGCAGTGCTCGAGGTCGAACGCCGTGCTGCAAGCGGCCTGCGCGCGTTTCCACTCCAGCCCGTACCGCTTCATGTAGTCGTATTATATAGTGACGGAGATCTGAGCTTACTGTTGACGAGGTGCCGGAAGCGGCAGTGCTCGAGGTCGAACGCCGTGCTGCAAGCGGCCTGCGCGCGTTTCCACTCCAGCCCGTACCGCTTCATGTAGTCGTATTATATAGTGACGGAGATCTGAGCTTACTGTTGACGAGGTGCCGGAAGCGGCAGTGCTCGAGGTCGAACGCCGTGCTGCAAGAGGCCTGCGCGCGTTTCCACTCCAGCCCGTACCGTTTCATGTAGTCGTATTATATAGTGACGGAGATGTGAGCTTACTGTTGACGAGGTGCCGGAAGCGGCAGTGCTCGAGGTCGAACGCCGTGCTGCAAGCGGCCTGCGCGCGTTTCCACTCCAGCCCGTACCGCTTCATGTAGTCGTATTATATAGTGACGGAGATCTGAGCTTACTGTTGACGAGGTGCCGGAAGCGGCAGTGCTCGAGGTCGAACGCCATGCTGCAAGCGGCCTGCGCGCGTTTCCACTCCAGCCCGTACCGCTTCATGTAGTCGTATTATATAGTGACGGAGATCTGAGCTTACTGTTGACGAGGTGCCGGAAGCGGCAGTGCTCGAGGTCGAACGCCGTGCTGCAAGCGGCCTGCGCGCGTTTCCACTCCAGCCCGTACCGCTTCATGTAGTCGTATTATATAGTGACGGAGATCTGAGCTTACTGTTGACGAGGTGCCGGAAGCGGCAGTGCTCGAGGTCGAACGCCGTGCTGCAAGCGGCCTGCGCGCGTTTCCACTCCAGCCCGTACCGCTTCATGTAGTCGTATTATATAGTGACGGAGATCTGAGCTTACTGTTGACGAGGTGCCGGAAGCGGCAGTGCTCGAGGTCGAACGCCATGCTGCAAGCGGCCTGCGCGCGTTTCCACTCCAGCCCGTACCGCTTCATGTAGTCGTATTATATAGTGACGGAGATCTGAGCTTACTGTTGACGAGGTGCCGGAAGCGGCAGTGCTCGAGGTCGAACGCCGTGCTGCAAGCGGCCTGCGCGCGTTTCCACTCCAGCCCGTACCGCTTCATGTAGTCGTATTATATAGTGACGGAGATCTGAGCTTACTGTTGACGAGGTGCCGGAAGCGGCAGTGCTCGAGGTCGAACGCCGTGCTGCAAGCGGCCTGCGCGCGTTTCCACTCCAGCCCGTACCGCTTCATGTAGTCGTATTATATAGTGACGGAGATCAGAGCTTACTGTTGACGAGGTGCCGGAAGCGGCAGTGCTCGAGGTCGAACGCCGTGCTGCAAGCGGCCTGCGCGCGTTTCCACTCCAGCCCGTACCGCTTCATGTAGTCGTATTATATAGTGACGGAGATCTGAGCTTACTGTTGACGAGGTGCCGGAAGCGGCAGTGCTCGAGGTCGAACGCCGTGCTGCAAGCGGCCTGCGCGCGTTTCCACTCCAGCCCGTACCGCTTCATGTAGTCGTATTATATAGTGACGGAGATCTGAGCTTACTGTTGACGAGGTGCCGGAAGCGGCAGTGCTCGAGGTCGAACGCCGTGCTGCAAGCGGCCTGCGCGCGTTTCCACTCCAGCCCGTACCGCTTCATGTAGTCGTATTATATAGTGACGGAGATCTGAGCTTACTGTTGACGAGGTGCCGGAAGCGGCAGTGCTCGAGGTCGAACGCCGTGCTGCAAGCGGCCTGCGCGCGTTTCCACTCCAGCCCGTACCGCTTCATGTAGTCGTATTATATAGTGACGGAGATCTGAGCTTACTGTTGACGAGGTGCCGGAAGCGGCAGTGCTCGAGGTCGAACGCCGTGCTGCAAGCGGCCTGCGCGCGTTTCCACTCCAGCCCGTACCGCTTCATGTAGTCGTATTATATAGTGACGGAGATCTGAGCTTACTGTTGACGAGGTGCCGGAAGCGGCAGTGCTCGAGGTCGAACGCCATGCTGCAAGCGGCCTGCGCGCGTTTCCACTCCAGCCCGTACCGCTTCATGTAGTCGTATTATATAGTGACGGAGATCTGAGCTTACTGTTGACGAGGTGCCGGAAGCGGCAGTGCTCGAGGTCGAACGCCGTGCTGCAAGCGGCCTGCGCGCGTTTCCACTCCAGCCCGTACCGCTTCATGTAGTCGTATTATATAGTGACGGAGATCAGAGCTTACTGTTGACGAGGTGCCGGAAGCGGCAGTGCTCGAGGTCGAACGCCGTGCTGCAAGCGGCCTGCGCGCGTTTCCACTCCAGCCCGTACCGCTTCATGTAGTCGTATTATATAGTGACGGAGATCAGAGCTTACTGTTGACGAGGTGCCGGAAGCGGCAGTGCTCGAGGTCGAACGCCGTGCTGCAAGCGGCCTGCGCGCGTTTCCACTCCAGCCCGTACCGCTTCATGTAGTCGTATTATATAGTGACGGAGATCTGAGCTTACAGTTGACGAGGTGCCGGAAGCGGCAGTGCTCGAGGTCGAACGCCGTGCTGCAAGCGGCCTGCGCGCGTTTCCACTCCAGCCCGTACCGCTTCATGTAGTCGTATTATATAGTGACGGAGATCTGAGCTTACTGTTGACGAGGTGCCGGAAGCGGCAGTGCTCGAGGTCGAACGCCGTGCTGCAAGCGGCCTGCGCGCGTTTCCACTCCAGCCCGTACCGCTTCATGTAGTCGTATTATATAGTGACGGAGATCTGAGCTTACTGTTGACGAGGTGCCGGAAGCGGCAGTGCTCGAGGTCGAACGCCGTGCTGCAAGCGGCCTGCGCGCGTTTCCACTCCAGCCCGTACCGCTTCATGTAGTCGTATTATATAGTGACGGAGATCTGAGCTTACTGTTGACGAGGTGCCGGAAGCGGCAGTGCTCGAGGTCGAACGCCGTGCTGCAAGCGGCCTGCGCGCGTTTCCACTCCAGCCCGTACCGCTTCATGTAGTCGTATTATATAGTGACGGAGATCTGAGCTTACTGTTGACGAGGTGCCGGAAGCGGCAGTGCTCGAGGTCGAACGCCGTGCTGCAAGCGGCCTGCGCGCGTTTCCACTCCAGCCCGTACCGCTTCATGTAGTCGTATTATATAGTGACGGAGATCTGAGCTTACTGTTGACGAGGTGCCGGAAGCGGCAGTGCTCGAGGTCGAACGCCGTGCTGCAAGCGGCCTGCGCGCGTTTCCACTCCAGCCCGTACCGCTTCATGTAGTCGTATTATATAGTGACGGAGATCTGAGCTTACTGTTGACGAGGTGCCGGAAGCGGCAGTGCTCGAGGTCGAACGCCGTGCTGCAAGCGGCCTGCGCGCGTTTCCACTCCAGCCCGTACCGCTTCATGTAGTCGTATTATATAGTGACGGAGATCTGAGCTTACTGTTGACGAGGTGCCGGAAGCGGCAGTGCTCGAGGTCGAACGCCGTGCTGCAAGCGGCCTGCGCGCGTTTCCACTCCAGCCCGTACCGCTTCATGTAGTCGTATTATATAGTGACGGAGATCTGAGCTTACTGTTGACGAGGTGCCGGAAGCGGCAGTGCTCGAGGTCGAACGCCGTGCTGCAAGCGGCCTGCGCGCGTTTCCACTCCAGCCCGTACCGCTTCATGTAGTCGTATTATATAGTGACGGAGATCTGAGCTTACTGTTGACGAGGTGCCGGAAGCGGCAGTGCTCGAGGTCGAACGCCATGCTGCAAGCGGCCTGCGCGCGTTTCCACTCCAGCCCGTACCGCTTCATGTAGTCGTATTATATAGTGACGGAGATCTGAGCTTACTGTTGACGAGGTGCCGGAAGCGGCAGTGCTCGAGGTCGAACGCCGTGCTGCAAGCGGCCTGCGCGCGTTTCCACTCCAGCCCGTACCGCTTCATGTAGTCGTATTCGGCGCCACTGCGCAGCTCACGGGTTATCTGGGAACCGTTCAGTTCCTGAACACAAACATAAGCATTAAATTAAATCAATACTTACTCCATAATACAAATACGAAAGTAACTCTTTATCTGTCTGACTGTTACCTTTTCACTATGGTATGGAGGCAGTTTGAATACCGGGAAAGGACATTTATCACAATATTGAATGAATACCTAAATGACAAGTTATTTTAGCATATTTAAATCTCGTATTTGTATGATTGCTTGCACGCTGAATACGAGGACTTTTGCACTATATCCTTAAACCATGTTTGTAAATGTATTCTTAAAATTTACTGTTTTTTTTGTGGGTAAGAAAGACAATTATTATTATTAAGACTGATATTGTACCTGTAATGTGCCAATTTTCGCCATAATCATTTGAGATCCAGTGTCATAGTCTTCTGTGGTCTGTATCGGATTTTTCAGGAAATAGAGCTTCTTCAGGTTGTTCAATTTGTCCAGCTCGCTGACTGACCGCCACTGAAACAGTAAATTATAATGTCTTTAGTCATCATCCTCCAAGCGACTTCCCCGTAGTACCCTAAAAGAGCCTCGGGTCCGCTTTCGAACCTAATCCCAAGATTTAGCATAGGCACTAGGTTTATGAAAGCGACTGCGATCTGAGTTTCTAACCTAAAAGGAAAAGAAGACCAGAACCCGTATAATGGTCGGCCTTCTCACGCGATAAGTGACAAAGGAGCGTCGCCTCATTTTATCGGAAGGTGTCAGCCAGTGACGGACACTCTATCCTATCACTTATCGTGTGATAAGTCCGACCATGTTAGGATGAGACCGGTTTCGTTAAGATGTTTTCTTTCATTGAATAGCTACTGTTCAATCATCATCATCATCATATCAGCCGAAAGACATCCACTGCTGGATATAGGCCTCCCCCAAAGATTGCCAAAGCGACCGGTCCTGCGCCACCCGCATCCAGCGGACTCCCGCGACATTTACCAGGTCATCAGTCCACCTTGTGGGGCCTACCCACGCCGCGCCTACCAGTACGTGGTCGCCACTCGAGAACCATTCCGCCCCAACCGCCATCGGTTCTACGTACAGTCAACAGCAAAATTAGATGATCATTTTAGTACTTTGTCGCACTAAACGTAACAATACTGCGACACTTGGAACGCGTCTAAGTAGTGAAAGTGACAAGGTACTAAAATGATCATCTACTTTTGCTGTTGACTATACTATGTGCCGCGCCCTACTATTACTGTTCAATATCAAATGATACTTCGTACATAAGTGTTTATTTCACCCACTGGCCGAGCCCAAGCGATTTGCACCCAAAACCTACAGATTTAAAGTCGCGTGACAGCTCGGCCGCGGCAGCTCTTACTAGTATCAAAATGTATCAATAATATAATCAACCCTGGAGTCAAATCCTTGTAAAATGTTTGTGAGAAGAGGATGAGCACAAGTATTTGTTCCTGAATTTTTAAATGATTGTTTTTCAACTCTCAACTGAAAAAGATTTGTTTAAGGGGCCAGAGATGTGGGTAAATGTGTTTTCATAGATTTGACACTTAGCATGTTTGACAGCTAGGTGTCAAATATGTTAACCAGGTATGATTCTTGTAATAATGAGCATAAATAAGTACACTTACATCGTTAATTTTGTTCCTGTTTAAGAACAGCACCTCCAAACTCTCAAACAGATCCACCTTAGCGTTTCCTGGGTTATCATTGAACCGGATCTGCTCTATCTGACAGTCGTTCAAACTGAGCACCTGCAGGCCCGGCAGCCAGCCGAGATTCATCACCTCGTACCAGGAGTCTATAGGGTTCCCGTCGAGGCGTATAGTGGTCAGTGTCCGAAGGGTCACCGAGGGGGTTATTATAGTCCTGACTCGGTTGTAGGCAGCGATGATCTCCTGTATCTTCGGGGTGAGGTGCGAGAGAGCGAGGATATCATTCCAATCGTAGTCGCACATGGAGAGGTTTAGTTTCTCGAGGTTCGACAGGTGGATTGAGAGTTGGTCGAGAGTTTCTACGGGCATGTCGATGGTCATGCGGTTTTTGCTGTAACAGATTTATTAAATGGTCAAAACGACTTGTCACCAGTAACCAGCACGACTATCATGAGGCCGCCGCGACATACTCTCGATTTTTGTCGAACTATACCTTTTGTTTTAAGTGTTCTAATAAGAGAGAGACGGATAGTGCGTGAAAAATCGAGAGCTCGCGCGCCGTCGCGTGATAGCCGTCCAGGGATGGGGGATCGCAGTAGCGGCTCCAAGGGTTGAACCCCTTGTACAGTACGCAACCAATCTTGGCTGCTCTCTGCCATCTGTAGACCACTCTTTGCAATCTGCAGCAAACTGACCTGACGTCGAGCTCCGTGAGGTCTGGCAACTGCGCGCTGAGCTGGATGACCTCGCGCCAGTTGCTGAACAGGTTGCGAGAGACATCGATGCTGCGCGCGCGCGGGCACAGAGCGGCAACGTCGCCCGCGCGCGACACGGAGCGGTCGCGCACGCACACTTCTAGCAGACGGTCGAACTTCCTGTAATGCAGGGTTTCTTAAAGTGTGGTCCATGGTCCCCTTAGGGGTCCGTGACATGATTGCTAGGGGTCCACGGCCACGTCGTTCACTCTTAACGTAGGTGTCACCAGCAATAACATCTGCAACAACATAGCACGCATAAATATCTGACACGACTCTATGTCTAATGCCATAAGGACATGTCAGATATTTTTGCCGGCTTTGTTTCGGCAGATATTGATGCCGGTGGTGACTGTACGTACGTGGGTAGACACATGAAGCATGAAATTTTGTTCAATATTTTCTTCAACAGGGGTCCGCGGTATTTATAAATTCTGAAAGTGGTCCATGCTTAACAAGTTGTAATGTAAATAGATTCCTTTACCCCTCCTTTCCCGCCGACCCCGATCGGGGTCAGCATTTAGTATGGTTTTGCGAACAAAAATATTTAGCCCGGGAGAGGAAGCATTATCAAACTGAAGAACAGAATTGACTGAGATGAGTATGAGTCCACATTCTACCCAGTCAAGCCTCCAAATCGAAATACATCTACACGCTCGATTTAAGGCTAGGATTGCCACTGGAGTTCTCTTGCTTCATTAATTTTCAACCAATCGCCAATGACGACATACATAAACAAATGCATTTTTGGAATCGCAACACGGTACCGAATATGGCCTTGATCGGTTCACATCCCATTTTCGTTACAGCCTGTAAATATGGAGTTTAGGCACTAGTCCCACCGCGAGCGAATAAGCGATGAGCTATCGGCTATAAAAACGTACAAAAGATAAGCACTCCCGGGCAAATAAAAGAGACACGGCGATATTGATAGTTCACCGCTGGGCGAGTAACTAAAAACATCGCCGTGTCTCTTTTATTTACACGGGAGTGCTTATCTTTTGTACGTTTTTATAGCCGATAGCTCATTGCTTACTCGCTCGCGGTGGGACTAGTGCCTTAAGCTGCTACAAACTGCAGCGTAGCGATACGAGGGAAGCTTGGCTAACTACATCTTGAGTCACTCTGTACTCTTTTATACAACACAACAAATCCTCAAAACAAAGGGATCGGCAGCACGCTTGTGATTCTTCTGGCGTCGCAAGCGTCCTTAAGCGACGGTGTTTGCTTATCAGCAGGCAGGGCTATGCTTGATACCGACCGACCGTCATAGTATAAAAAAACATTGTTTCTTACTCTATCTTTCAATTTTACATCAAACACACTTGACCACACCACAATCTTATTACGACTGCATTCACTGGACTTTGTCGTTTCTTCTGCCTTACCCAATTTTAAATAACTACAACTTAGAAAAGTTGAAAATCCCCTGACATTTTCTTTTCTAAGTCCAATATCTCAAAAACAGCTGAACAGATTTTCATGAAACATGGCTAAGAACACTCGGGATAAAATTATCTATAACAAAAAAAAACCGCATTCAAATTGGTCCATCCGTTTGGGAGCTATACCACTTAAACTTAATGACACCCCTCTCTTTGCGTCGGGGGTTAAAAAGTACTGCAGCGGGTGAATTCAAGGATCTTACTGCTTGAGATGGATCTTCTCGAAGCCGACCATTTCAATGAAAGGTGCCCCCATCTCGCGCTTCCACTCGTTGATCACCGTCCGGCGGTGAGCGGCCACAGTCTCATCCTGCAATTAAAAAAAAAAAGTAAGCTCCACGGCCGGTTTCCGAAGTCTGTCGCTGGTGTACTCGCATCTGGCTAACGCAGTCATGACCATCATCATCATATCAGCCGAATGACATCCACTGGTAGTCATAGGCCTCCCCCAAAAAGTGCCACAATGACCGGTCCTGCGCCACCCGCATCCAGCGGACTCCCGCGACCTTTACCAGACCCCGTATGAAGGTCCGTCTTATCACACGATAAGTGACAACATAGAGCGTTCATATCGTTCTATTGAACGGTGTCAGCCAGTGACGGACGCTCCATCTTGTCACTTATCGTCTGATAAGGCCGATCATGCTACAGGGTCAGGTCATCAGTCCACCTTGGGGGAGGGGGTCTACCGACACTGCGTCTTCCGGTACATAGAAACAAAAACAAATAAATGCGAAAGTAAATCTATCTGTCCTGTCTGTTACCTTTCATGCTTAAATCACTGAACCGATTGAGATAAAATTTGTTATGGAGATAGTTTTAATCTCAGGGAAGGCCATAGGATACTTTTTTATCAAGGAAGTCAACTAAGGGCCCTAAAGGAGTGAAATGGGGGACGAAAGTTTGTAGAAGTGTTTGTGAAGCTACAATATAATCTTGTTCCGCGTGGACGGAGTCGCGGGCAAAAGCTAGTAGAAGTATATATTCAGCTTGGGCCAAAATTCTTTGATATGTCCATATGTCGCTGTCCGCTGTCCCTGTTCTCCTCTAAAGGTCGCATTTCTCAACCGATTCTCGTGAAATTTTGTGAACAAATTTAATTGTATTACTATAAAAAAAACAGACTTTAAAAGTAAAAAAAAGTTGATAAACGTAAAATAGACTCGCAGTAGTTTTACAGCTCTTACTAGTTTTTATTTAAGTGTGAAAATCATCACCTCCATATGAATCTGATGATGGAGACAAATGGTGGTGATAGGGATAAATGATACATGATAAACGTGTCAGGGCTTTTTAGCTTTAGTATTGCAAAACAAGAACAGTCTACCGATTTCAATTTATGTTTTCTTTCACCTGTCTGCCTGACTTATCGGATGGACATAGGTCCATCCGAAAAGTCAGGCAAAAAACTTAAATAATATTGTACAAAGGAAAATTCTGAGAGGTCATCACTAAGCAAACTTGCAAGTTTTTACGTAGTTGTTTTTACGTAGTTGTTTCTTTGGAACTAATCAAAAATATATAAAAAAAAAATCTCCAGTATCCTCATCATCATCAGCCTATACACATCCCACTGCTGGGCTCAGGCCTTTTCATCAGTATGTATACCAGCATATACTTGGGATGGACTTAGGCACAGGATATATTTTATCCCACAGCCCCACCTGGAGATGCATGAGCAGCTAGTACTAAATATAGTAGAATTTTTCATTATGTAGTGTGTGCTTTATTTGAATATTCATTCATCTATTATAAATAAAAGCTTTTATACTCTATGGGGTAGTAAATTTTGATAATTGAAGTTAAATCATAACTTTGCTACAGTGTAAATTAACTTAAGTATAAGTAGATTCAGCAGTTACACTTGAATCACAATAGCCCTAGCTACCTATAAGGAATAAATTGTATCTACTTATTTTGAACTGTTTAGCACAATAATCTCAATAGTCCTAAATTTTATTACAGTATTGTGCTTTGTTTACTATGACTAAGCTAAGATGCTTTAACTTGTGTGGGTGGATGACCTAATTTGTTCACATTGGCTCAATAGAAACAATACCAAGCAGTAACTTAGGAGGCCATAAATAAGCAAAGTAATTGAAAGAGTTGCCAAGTACCTCTCGATCTCCGTAATATTTCTTGATGGCTTCAGCGCAACTGGTACTCGGTGCGATTTTGTTAGGGCGAATAAACGACCCAGCGCCTGGCTTCGAAGTTTTAAAATACTGAATATCATCCAAGGATCCGTCATGCTTCCCTCTCGCCGGGTCGTCCCATTCCACACCGTACCAAATTCCTTTGTATCCCTGCACTTCCCCTATATATTTAACTGTGGCGAAGTCGTCATTGCACCTCACACGACTTCCGATTCTCACTTGAGACTCGCCTTCCTCGGTACCATTCCGGCTATCCATGGTACCGTTGCAAAATTTTGGTATCAAATTAACAGGCATTGCGCCCACCATTATCTTTAATTTTCGAAAAAGGAATTGTTTATCAAACGAGAAACAGGCTGAATTTTCACGGAAAACAAACTGTCAGAAGAACTCGGAACTGCAACTGTTTGGTACTGTCATAAGAAACAATGGGTGTTGCCTTTCAAAAAATAATGTGTCTTCATCTTTACCATAACTTTTCAGAATACATGTTTATGGCTGGACTATGGTATTGGTTTTTATTAAAATCGTCTTAGTTAGTTAGAGTTAAAGATATTTTTATTGTTAAAGTGGGTTTTGAGAATACACAATTGCCAGTGTTAAAAAATATCCGTGAGTCATTCAAATATGTTAAACATAAATCAACGATAGATGGCACTAGTTGTATCAACATCGGAATCGTTTGATGATTGGTCTTCACCGTGTCGTCTATTATACGACCAAGAATGGTAGTTTTTTTTTTTTTTTTTTTTTTTTTTTTTTTTCTGGCTTTCTCTAGGATTAGCCAAAGTCACGTTGAAGAGTTAAAAGTTAGGGAAACAGGATTAAGGAATTCGGTATAAAATTAAACGGAAATTTGGAAAGACAAAGGATCGGGTTTAATGGAAATACATATTTAGAAATATATAATTATAGTTTAATATCATTTTCCTCTAGGAATACTGCTATAATTTTATATATATCATAGGAATTATTCTGGAGTAAACAAATTATTGATGTTGGAAAAGGAATGTTTAAAGCCTCAAGGCTGGAAAAGAAATCAGACCGGTCATACAGTGCACAGCTAAAGATTACATGGTTTAGATCCCCATACTCTCCACAGGAGCAATGTGGATCCGACACAATATTCATTCTGTGTAATTGAGCCGGGGTACAAACATGCCCCAGGCGCATCCTACACAGAATAGACGTAACGGACTTCGAAAATGACAGTTTGCTAAACCACGGCTTGAAGGGAATGGATACCTGAATTCTTCTATAAAATTTTCCTATTGGTGACTCACTGTTCCAAATCCGATTCCACGCTTCGTACAAGAAAACTTTCGATAAATTAACTAAGTCACTACAATAATTAGAATATGGAAACATATCCCCTACACGTATAGCCTCATTTGCCAGTAGGTCAGCTCTTTCATTCCCAGGTATACCCACATGACTCGGTACCCAGGCCAACACTATTGTACAACCCTTTTGTGAACATTCATATAAAAGATTGCGAATCCCAAAAATAGTCGGGGACTGTTTATGGGATTTAAACGGAAACCTAATAATAGCTTCTAAAGAGCTTCGGGAGTCAGAGAAAATTATTGTCTTGGGCAATTTAACCATGAGAACATATTCGATTGCTTTAAATAGGCCATAACATTCACCAGTATAAACAGAAGTTTCAGGTGGAAATTTAATTTGCTGTATACATTTATACTGTGGGTGATAGACCCCAACGCCAACACAACTCCTATCCTCATGTTTTGAAGCATCCGTATATATGCAGTGCCAGTCAGACCAGTCATTATTAATAATATTAGTAAATTCAAGTTTTGGGTTTACATCGTTCTTTGATATTCCTAAGTCGAATTTAATTTGCGGAACTGTAGTAAGACTGTTGTAGTTGTATTGGTATAGAGGCAAAATATCATTGCGACAGGTGGGTGCTTCCAATTTTTCATATTTTCTATAACTCTTTACTAAACAGGGCGCATCCTTGTGAGCCCAGTAACTAGAAGTATCAATCTGATCAGCAAGTTGTCTCAATTTAGGAAATAGTGGATGGGAACTTAGTTGGAATGAACGAAAGAAGAATTTATCACAAAGGTATTGTCTTCTCAAGCTCAGAGGTGGATCACAACATTCTACTTGTAAACAATTTATTGGACTCGATTTCATCGCTCCTGTAACTAATCTTAAAGCCTTAGACTGAACAGAATCTAACTTTTTAGCTGCGCTTATATTACTTGGATGTAACAAGAATGTGCCATAATCAAATACACTCCTAATCAAAGCATTGTAAAGCAGTCTCATTGTAATCGGATGGGCACCCCACCAGACGCCTGTAAGACACCTTAAAATATTTAAATTTCGTTCACACCTTAATGAAACATATTCAAAGTGAGGTACTCCAGAAAGCTTAGAATCTAATATTACACCCAAAAATTTCGCTTGTTCTTTATGTGGTAAAGCAAGACCATTGTAATTAATATGAGTTTGTGGAATAGTTCGCTTTCGGGAAAACACTACAATAGAACTTTTAGGCGGAGATAAATCTAGACCATTGTTATCCAACCAGTCTTTTAAGACATCCAATGAAAATGATAAAGACTCGCTGATGGCATCTAAAGATCGTCCAGAAACATACAACAGTAGATCATCTGCATATTGAAGAACATTTGCGTGTCTTTTAATAGAAAATTCCAAATCATATGTGTAAATGTTATAAAGTATCGGGCTTAGAACAGAACCTTGTGGCAAACCTTTCCATACTGTTCTATTAATAAATTCGTTTCCACACTGATCTAATGAATATTTGACATATCTTTCATACAGCATATTTACAATAAAATTAATTAATAGATTAGGGACATTTAGCTTAAACAATTTATTTTTTAGAATCGATATGTTGACGTTGTCGTAAGCGGCATTTATATCTAGGAACGCAGCAACCAAAGAGTCATTCCTGGAGAAACACAATCTTATGTCTGTGGTAAAAATGCTCAAGCTGTCAACAGTACATTTCCCTTTCCTAAAACCAAACTGATTAACTGATAATAACTTATTATGCTCTAAAAACCATTCTAATCGAATTTTTACTAGGTGTTCGGCAGTTTTAGCTAATACTGAGGACAACGCTATGGGTCTATATGAGGTCGGGTCTGAACTCGGTTTATTAGGCTTCTGTAGCAAAATTAACGTTTGAGTCCTCCATGGTTGTGGAATACAACCAGAAATCATAACATTGTTAATTAAAGAAAGGTAATAAACAAGGCTATTGTCATTAAGGTTAGATAAAAAAGGATATGGAATTCCGTCCTCACCAGGCGCGGAATCTTTAGTCGATGACAGTACTCCTTTTAGTTCAGAAAGTGTAAATGGAGAATTTAAATCACCATTATCAATGCGGTTGTTATTAGACAAGGACATAAAAGCGATGGGACGCTCAGGAACATATGGAGGAGCCAAACGATCCATGACTTGCTCTGCTAGATCTGGAGATATTTGGTTTGGGGTTGACTCTTTAAATGCTGATCGAAACTTTCTGATATTTTGCCAGACAACAGAAGGAGAAACGTTAGGACTTAGTGACCTACAAAATCTACGCCAGCCCTCAAACTTCTTTGTCCTCAGTAACTCTTTAGTAGAATTAGCAATTTCTAAGTAATTGTCAAAATGTTCATCAGTCATGTCTTGACAATAGCACCGTTCTGCTTCCTTTCTTTGATTGACTGCTATGGTGCATTCTGAATCCCACCATGGTGGGGATGGAATGAGACTTGGGCCACAACTTTTTAATGGAAATGTTTCATTTGCAGATTCTATCAATGCACTGGCTAGTAATTGAGAGCAGACTAAAATATTTGAATTGTTTAACTGGGGTAAATTTTCAACTTTTTCTTGGACCACTTCCCTATATGTACTCCACTTAGCATCATTTAACTTGTGTCTAATACGTGGTTGCCTTATTTGCTTTGTAGGTTTGGTGAATGGAAAAGTTATAATAAGGGGAAAGTGATCACTACCATAAGTGGATTCTGCAGGTGACCATGACAGAGATGAAGCAAGATCAGCTGTGCAAATGGATAAATCAGGCGCACTTGGAGTGCGCGCTAGCCGTGTTGGAGACCCATTATTTAATATACATAAATCATGTGAACTAATCAACTCCAACAACTGTTCCCCATAATATGTAGATGAAGAACAGCCCCACAACTGATGATGAGAATTAAAATCCCCTAAACATATAAATGGTTTTGGCAACATACTAAAGATTTTGTTTATTTCATTAAAAATCTCAATACTAGGACGAGCATAATACAAAGATATAAAACAAATACTATTTACAATTACTGCTAAAATAGATAAGCTATCACTATGTACAGGGAGTGAGACAGATGTAAAGGGCATTGAGTTTTTAATGAGTATGGCCACTCCACCATACCCATCAGGTCTGTCTTCACGAAGACAAACATACCCGGGCATTTTGAACAATGACTCCTTCCTCAGCCAAGTCTCCTGGAGACAGATGAGGAAAGGGTCATGTTTATTGATAACATGAATTAAATCTGGTTTTCTAGTGGTGAGACTGAGACAATTCCACTGTACCAGTCTGGCTCTCTGGTCCATAATTAGAGGGGATTCTATATAAAGCATCAATTACTGCTGCAACGTTGGACGGTGATATTTGGTTTGATTGGGATAATAACTGTATAAGAATTTCAATAATGTCAGAAGTACTCTTATTGTTGTGGTCATTATTGTCATTATTATTAAAGATAGGTTTACCTTTCGGTAATACAGGTTCCCTGATGATTTCCGAATGAGCAACACGGTCATATCCTTTATATGTTTTAGTGTACGATTTTGGCTTTAAAAATATTGTTTTTTTATATGAGTGGGTCAAGTTATTGGATGTAGAGGGTGAATTTACATTGGGAGGTCCATGTTGCGTGTATGATGGAGCGGATGATGTTGGCACTGCAAGTAAGGCTTCAGCATATGAGATCTTAGAAACAGGTGGATGTATTTTGGTTGCCTCCATGTAGGAAATGCAACTCTTGCTCATGGTTTCCTTTATAGCCTTTTGTCTATCAAATTCTAAGCATTTTTTACTAGTGGCCTGATGTGCTCCCTTACACAAGCAGCACCAATAACCATCCTCTTCAATTTTACAATTGTCACCAGAGTGGCCCTGGCCGCACCTATAACACCTTGGTGTTGATCTACACTGATTCTTAACATGGCCAAACCGACAGCAATTATAACATTGTACAGTAGGGTAAATGTATAGTTCGACTGGTAGGGCAGTGTAGCACATGAAAATTCTGGTGGGTAGGATTTGTCCATCAAATGTGACTATTACGGTTCCCGTATTAATAAATTGGCTGCAATTGTTTACGGTTACTTTTCTTTTTATTCTCCTAATTTTTAATACCGGTCCACAACCGACTGGTACACTTATGCAATTCAATACCTCTTCCTCAGACCAATCATTTGGAACGCCTTTTACGACGCCCATGCGTGTGACATTAAAGGTGGGAATAAAGGCCTTGTACCTTTCCTGTTCAAGCTGTTGATTTGCTAAGAAATTATTGGCATCAGTGTATGTAGTGAACGCCATGCTAATTCGGTTTCGACCCACTCGTTTTAATGTACCATTCTCTATACCCTTAATATTATTAAGCCGCAAAAACCTACCAAAGGTAATGGGGTGAAGAGTTGTACCATCAGAACTAGCTTCTTTTGATACATGGACAACATATGGAGAAATATCAGACTGTTGATATTGAACTCGACCCACAGGCACATGCAGGGGAGTGGAATTCGTAACTGCGGGACTCAGTGAAGACGAATTGGAAACAGTGTGTTCTTGTGCTTTATTTTGAATAGGCATTTGAGAAATTTTTGGTGTGTTGAGCTCTAGGGACTCATTTTGCTTTTGAATATGGGGACTTAAATACGTATCTTTATTTTTAGGATCACATTTACAGCCGTTATGATCTTCTTTTCCCTCCTGTCCTACTTTCCTTTTTCTTTTATGACAATTTGCACAAATTCGTGGGAACAATTTCCTTTTCAACTTGTTATCTACAGAAACCACGGACGTGTCTGTATCCATAGACGATTCTACTGCCGCAACCAATATATCCATCTTAGACGGAACATTTTCTAATCCTGGAGGGAAGGGAACCGTCCCTCCAGGATCGGGGGGCTGATCCCCCATTTTAAATTTTGGAAAATATATAAAAACTTACCTATTTAAACAGCTAACTACAATATTTACAACACTATTACTACGAATATGTACAATAAATACCAAAACCAATCCTCTGTACGTTAAATAAACTAATATTTAGATAAAGTTAAGAAACCGCGTCCGCCATGTACGAAGTTTCCCGCCCTTTTTTTTTCAGAATGGTAGTTGCGTCACATAAGGACGAAAGTTCGAATGACAGGTCCGAACCGTACGCAAAAGTCACAAAACTCAATCTCTCATCCTTTTTTGCTGGTGAACGTATCGGTAAAGTTCAATTTTGAGCCCCTTTTGCAGACAAAACTTAGTGACGTAGCATAGTTCGGACCGAGTTTGCGCCGACAGTCGCCGGTTCAATGATCCATTTATTTTAATTCGTTCGTCGTGTCGGTACGGTGCTAGCGTCCTCTCGCTCTCCTCTTTCCGACCGAAATGGGGATCGGGACGTAAAACTAAAAAAAATACTTTTTGACAAAAATGGCTACCCAATGTAGTGTTCCGGACGTGTGCATTAGTCGATAATAGGGAAATGTTCTGTTGTGCCTGTGGAAATATGCAGTTTTTAAGTGAACAATTGTTGCGTGCTGTGCATTAGTGTATACGGATTGGTCCCTACAAAGGATCGAGCGTCAAAATGAGGTACGTAGAGTTCATCGCTCGAGCTTTCCTTAGCAAAACAAATAAATAATTACACAGTTAGCAAAGCAGGCGTGGTACTATTTTTAAACAGCGATAATTTACTGCATCGATGAGCTTTTGATCAGTGTCCGTATCTGTGCGAGCGATATAAAGAAACGTAAACACGGGCGTGTGTACGTCACGGGTGATCGATTATTTGATTATGTACGTAAATTTTGCATTTTATGAATGACAATGCTTCGGAGGCTGCAGTAATATAGAAGTGCGAAGCCTCTGCTACACAATCATAATATTTTCTTGAACATCCGCGACTGCTATCGATTTTTCTTTGCGTATTCATTCGGCCCCACACGACGATAGTGGCGGCTATCTACCCTTAGTTGAAAATAGAATTCAGGGCTGACCTTGTGGTAGATTTGGAAGTAATTTATTAAATGGATAAATTGGGGCTTTTTCTGTCCTCCTAGTGGGGTAGGAGTGTAATAATTCCTAGTATTGGGTTGGCAAGGGGTGTCCCTAGCGGGAGCTCTGTTAATATTGTTAGTGCAAGTGACTAATAAACATCAACACACCCTACCCTAATTTCGCGATTAAAATTACCTTGATACTGGATTATATTTTTCATGTTGGTATTTAGCTATCTTATCTACAGCCATTAGTTTCATAAGTTATCTTATAAGCAGGATAATACATTTTACTGATAATGTGATTTATAGTGTTTAAATTCAATCAAAATTGCATAGCCTAGTATTATATGTCTAACCAAGTTTTTGATGTGTACCTACATCTCTGCTTAATTGTCAACATTAAAGAATATGATGTAGTTAATAAAACTATTGATTTCTGGAGACAAAAAAACATTTTCTAACCATCAATCATTCTAGAATGATTTTGAACAAAACCAATTACATACCTATAAATAGATTACTATCTTAAAAAATAATCTTACCTACAACTCAAAAAACAAGAGTAAAAAAAAAATTCACCAAAAAATCTAAATCAAATATTTATTCTGCAAATAGCCCACAAGGGTGTGTCTAGTCCAACCCACAGCCTGTGTCTAGCTCCAATGGTAATTTACAATGAAAATAATAATCTTACAGCAATAATCATTTCAATTGATTTCAACTAAATTAAAACATAATTGCTAAATATTTTCCATTACATTAGACAAATAAGGTCTCTATCAGAATTAACAAGAATTTTATGGAAGTAACTTCTCCTGATTTATTTATTGTGTGTCAAATCAGTATTTAGGACCGTGAGATCCTGATAATTATATAATACTGATAACACTCCTGTTAAGCAAATTCCCTTAAAGTTTAGTATTCTGTAAATTAGCACAACACCTGGCCATTTAAAGCCACCTGTCCTCAGCCCAACTGGTTTAGGGAATGGCAGCAAAAAGTGCAAACCTTTAACATCTGCTCCGGCCTTAGGGGTTCCAATGGTTCCGTTAAACAGATTTTATATGCATTAGAAATTAAATGTTTTTGCATTGATATATTTCAGCATTATTTATCTCTGTATTTAAAAAAAATCTTCCACATATGGACTGCCTAGAGCGGTCAAATCTTCATCTAAAGCTTTCCAGTTTCTGTGTCTTTAGATTTTCTTGTCCAACAGCATCCTGCTTTTTTTGGATATCATGACTCCAACTTGAGCAAATAAATGATTATAAATGCACAAAAAGACAGTACAGTCCATATGGTCATTAAGACCAAATTTTGGCTAGCAAGCCAAATTAGAGCAGACAGAAGAATAAAACCAAAATGCCCAGGGTCACAGTCATCAAAATTAAAATAATTTACTTTAAAAACAAAGTTTTAACCAACTTCAATTCAGTACTCTGGCAATCCACGTGAACATATCCAAATTTATTTTCCAATTTACCACATCAACTGATTTCCGTGACCAAATGTGTTGAATATTAGAGAAAAAAACCAAATTGCTGTATATGGGTCAATAATATTTGAGGACTTCTAACGATTTCTCAAGGATTTCCGGGTGTAAATACACGAGTTATAATAGAAAATACGGAAATTACTATACATATTATTATTTGTTCCTGAGTCATGGATGTTTTCTATTTATTTAAGTATTTATTTAGCTATTTATGTATGTTTATCGTCGTCTAGTACCCATAGTACAAGCTTTGCTTAGTGTGGGACTAGGTTGATTTGTGTAAGATTGTCCCCCAATATTTAATTTTATTTTTTTTACCTGTGCCTTATATATTTGAGGAGTTCCTTCAATTCCTCATGGTTCCTATCGTCCAACTGGAGTTTTAATTACCAACCTGGAATCATATACTTTCAATTAAAAAAAAATACGAATTGGTTCACAAATGACGGAGTTCTGAGGTAACACACTGTTTAACACACAACTGAATTGTCAACCTCCTTTTTTTTAAGTTGGTAAAAAAAAAAAAAATCTGCTTTAAAACTGTATCTTTCTCAAGACTGCAGGCATTTCTTTTTAAGAATTTTGTAAAAAATAAGATTTCCATTATCTTTGGTTTTTGGTTTTTAGTCCATGCCGACTTTAGCAAGGTTTATTTTCCAATTAGAATCACAACCTTAAACTTTCGTGTGTCATGTTGAAAGTTATAATATTTTCTGCGTTGTTACAGTCTATTGTTTAAGACTTAACTATTTAAAAACTGTATTTTCCGTCTGCGAAACATAGTAAGGTAAACATCCTCGTCCTCGACATTGCAATAGTGTAGTGTAAGACAGGGCCACTTTATGTGAAAGAAATATGGGTTGAATTCGAACAAACAGGATTTTTCTGCATTCAAAGTGCCATGTTTTACACTCATTTTACACTAGTTCAAATTCGAGGAGGTTCGACTTCATGTTTACCTTACTAATCGTTTCTCATTCATAATTTAGGTACAATACAACCTTAGGAAAACCGCTAAATTGATACATAATTGGGTGTAAATAATAATTGTGATTACGGATTATGACTGAATCACAATTATGTAGAACTCAGCTACAAAATGTGCACAATATGTTTAAATGATTTGGTTTATAACTAGAAGTTTTCCTCAGCTTGCAACCAGGATATCTAATGTAAAAATGCATACAAAGAGGGGTCTTATTAATTGTATATTAATACACATTATACACATTATATTTTTGTTTCAAAACAACTACAAAGTTATAATGCACACTGGAAACGGAGTAGAAGTAAGGGGATTTAGTTTCTGTATTGAAACGTTTTTGTATTGTATATAATACTTTGTCGTAACATAGTTATCTAATAGGATATATTAATCATATTAATACATGAATTGTCATCACGTTGATAACATGAAATAGGTCTCTGTCAGTAATGTAGGTACCCTACGGTTAATTAACCATGTAAAGACTATATTTAAATAAGATCCAGAAATACTAAACTCAGGGTTTTTTATTGAAAACGCGTGGAACTCGTTTATATCGTAGCTCGGTACAAACTATCACCCCCATTTCATCCCCTTAGGGCTTGATTTCCGGGATAAAAACTATCCTATGTCCTTTCCCGGGACTCGCTCTATCTCTATTCCAAATTTCATCAAAATTGGTTCACCCGTTTGAGCGTGAAGAGGTAACAGATAGACACACAGACAGACACTTTGCATTTATAATAGTAGTAGGATAACATACCTCATTTCTGGTGGATATTCAACCTAGGAGGGTTACCTATAATAAGCTCGAAAATCGTAATTCCGAATATTAAAATCCCGAAAACGTTTTCCTTTTTATTAGTTGGCCAAATTTTTGTTTGCCCGAAATTAAATTTCCCATGTTATAATTTTCCCATTTCTCAGTTCATTGCAATTTTATTTCGCTTATGATTCGGATAGACACTTATTAAAATTCCGAAGGATAGCTTATCAACTAGTTTTTCGTGCCGAAAAGAATCAAGTCCGAAATATTATTATCCCGCTATATCAAACGATCGAAATTGTAGCATGTTACCTAACCTAACCGCCAACGTGTCGACGTCACCCCGCTTCGCGGGGTGCCTATTTCCGCTCTAAGGGCGCTGCACACAAGGTAACCCTAACCTAACCTACAAATAATATCATTGTTACGATCATTTGTTGTTTTTTACTGCGGGGGGCTTTGCCCGCAGCCCCGAGCCCCCCTTTTCGGGCTTTCTAAAAACTCGTGCAGCACTCTCGTTGTTTTCGACCTAATATACGCCCCTTTTCTATCAATTGTTTATTTTGTAAGGTCGCAGTTTTAAATCTAACCTAGCAAAAGTTTATTTTCGCATCGCAATTATAAAGTGCACTTCTTTTAGCATGAAAGTGAGATTTAGATTTTACGTAGCATCGGTATTATGTAAAAGTGATTAACAAATCGGTTGTTAAATGATAAAGTTGGCAATCGTTCTTCTGGATATCGAGTTTCGGCGTCATTTCAAAAGTAATGATAAACAAACAAACCAGCGTCATTTCAAAGTACATAGATTATAAGAATTCGGTTAACCGTTTTCGGACAAGTGAAAATCGGGCAAGTGTTTTTCGAAACTTCGATAGGTAAATAAAGTTGTGTTGTGAGAGAAGATGTCTGGTAGCGATTAACAAGTCTTGTCGGGGTGAAGACAGTCTAGCTGAAGACCTAAAGAAATTTTATTCTAGATGTGTAACACCTTGCCTTGTTCAATCACTGAAAACCAGCGTCACGGCCCCGTGACAACATGCTGAGTTAGGCTCCAGTTTAGCACATTATATTAAGTTACCTTTTTGATTGTATTTTCTTTTTTTTCTGTGTTGTGTGCTAAATAAACAAAATTCTTATTTTTCTTTACTTTTTACAACAATAACATGTACAATTGTACAGTCGCCATCAGATATATCCGAGCGGCCAAAGTGCTCACAAATATCTGGACACGTCTATTGTCAAGGCATTAGAGACGTGTTCAGATATTTATGAGCACTTTGGCCGCGACTGTACCAAGTACCTAATAGCTAACTTGGTATTAACATTTCCAGTTTTACATATCGAGCGCGAGCTGTCGAAAGGCCGGATAGTCAAAGAAACAACATAATGCTTAACAAGTTTCTGTCAATAAAATAATTTTGGTACTTTTTTTTACCAACTGTACTTTTCTGTGTATCATCATCTACTACCCGTTGAGACGATTCGAACGAGCCCAAACTCAACGGTGTCAGGTCGGTTAAGTACTGAACTCCCATGGCCACCTTCTGTCTCCATCATCAGATCAGCTCGATGGTACCATAATATCGAATTTTCATCCAAATTATACTTAAAAATCTCAAGCTCAATCGGTTGAGGTTAACTGGTTCAAAATTCAGTTCCAAGATTTGTTTCTAACTAACAAAGAAACTAACAGATCAATATAAGTAAAAGCTTGTAAAAAGTGACGATAGTCATCTCGCCACGAGACAGCTCGGGCGCCTTCTTTTTTTTATACAACGACGGTGGCAAACAAGCGTACAGCCCGCCGGATGGTAAGCGGACACCGCAGCCTATAGACGCATGCAACTCCAAAGGGGTAACAGGGCGTAGCCGACCCTTAATATGTTTGAGGATTCGCCGTGTTGTGACAGCTGAAGAAACAAATGCCCGCGCTCTCAACACAACGCATCCTCGGGAGCTCTGGCGAACTTGCTCACCTCCAGGAACACAACACTACTACGGAGCAAGTAGTAGGTAGTGTTATTATGGCTGTGGTCTTCTGCAAGGCGGAGGTACTTCCCCAGTTGGGCTGCTCCAAATTCGAGCGGGATGACATTTCGCTGTGCCCTACCTCACCAGTCTTGTGCTAACCATGCCGGTTATTAGACTAGCTTTGTCCGCATAGAATCACAATGCATGAGGGTTTGTAAGTATATGTTAATACTTACGTATTCAGTTCATCTACAAATGTGTAATTACAATTAACTGACTTCCCCTCTAATTTAGGAGTGGAACAAACAATTGATGACAATTAACATTGTTTTACAAATGGGTGTTTCTCATGCCCGTATGACAGAAATTATCAATCAGTGGAGAGCGGGTCCCTAAAGTATTTAAGGGTTTGCTTGTCATTTTAAAACGGCATATATAACTGGAAGCTACGGCAGCCTAGTGATTCAGGCATGCGGCTGTCAACCGGCGATCGTGGGTTCGAATCCTGCCTCGTACCAATGAGTTTTTCGGAACTTATGTACGGAATATTTACCGTTAGCTTTTCGGTGAAGGAAAACATCGGAAATCGGCCTAATCCCAATAAGGTCTAGTTTTTCCTATGGGTTGGAAGGTCAGATGGCGAAACGGGTCTAATCCCGATAAAGTCTAAATTCCCTGTGAGTTGGAAGGTCATATTATGGCAGTCGCATTCGTAAAAGTGTCTATGCCAAAGCTTGGGATCAAGTGTCAAAGCGGACCCCGGGATCCTTTAGGGCACAACCGGGAATAACGGTAGGAGGATGATGATGATATCTACTCGAAAAAATGTACTTTTTATGCTCAATCAGATCCGCCATATCTAGGTCGGAAACTAGTTATTTTTGCTAGAAATTAATAAACGAAAAATGAGAACCAAACTACGTATGTATGGAAAGTCGACTAGTCGACCATGCAGGAGACTCTTAAGCTACGTAGGTACTATTTGCATAGGGGATCCCGTAGGCATGCAGTCCGAAATCGTCGAGAAATCTTTAAAGTGCAAATAAGCTTCTATCAAATATAAAAATTTTGGTACAAGCTTTTGTTGCCGACTGTACTTTTTGCACATTTGTCAATTACTCGTTTAGTGTGTTCCAATGAGCCAAAACGCGACGACACGACGATTATTGTTTGACAACTATGTACTTAAACGCAGTATTTCGCGACCTAAACAACAATTTACCCGATTTTCGTTACATACAACGATTAGTACACGTTACACGTCCGTGTTTGGGTCACTAAGTGTACCAAATTTCAACTCAATCGGTCCAGTAGTTTCGGAGCAAATTGGCTGTGACAGACGGTAGGACAATAATTGGACGGTAATTGTTCCGTTTTCCTTTTGAGGTACGAAACCCTAAAAAAACTCAGAATTAACTCGTATCATACGAGGTGAATGGTGTCCAAGTGTGGTCGGGGGAGTTATGGGAGAACGATATCCATATAACTATATACATACAAATGCCACCAAATGCTTGAGTTCATTAATACGAATATAAAAGTACATATAAAGAATAAAGTATAAAGTAAGAATGAAGTAAGTATAAAGTCGACTAAGGGAGCAGGGTTAAAGTGTGCTGTGGGCGATGGGCTAGCAACCTGTCACTGCAATATCACATGTCGATCTTTTATACCCACATTTATGCTAAAAGTGGCGCTAGAACATAAGTGTCATGTGCTCTGTCTACCCCTTTTAGGGATATTGGCGTGAATGTATGTATGTATGTAAAATTACATATACATACATATAGATAGATTGTGGGTTACAATTTATGATTTATTTTGATTGTTATTTGGATGTAGTTCCGAACTAAGCCAGGCTTGTCCAATAGGTACTAGACGAGAATGTACATACTTCCAAGTAAAGTTAACTCAATTAATAAACTTATACCCGGTAACACACATTTACCGGGATTCATGTATCTGGAACACCCAAGCTATGCGGTTTCCCAAGTGTTCCAAGTTCCAATACTGGAACAATGCAGGCGACAAAGTGCTATTTTCCAGGCATTTAGCGGAGGTGTCATCTATAAACTATGCTAGGAACTGGAGCGGCAACGAGATAATTTCTGCCTACGTCGTCTTACCGTCGCGGACACAAGTGTGTTAAGTCGTTTATTACTATCGGTTTAAATAACCGAATAAACTAACATAGACAAGCTTAGAGTAAAGATTCATATAGAGACCACAGAATAATTTATAGTACTGAAAGGTACAGAAGGTCCGCTGCCTAAGTGATGACGTTAGCTGTAATTTTTTGGCAATAGATAATCATAGAATGGGATAGGGTTGTCGACGTAACACAAAACTGCACACCCAAAAGTATATTCTTTAATGACCATCCATTTACATGCTGTTTTGAGAAGACTATGAGGTTATGCGTTACGTACTCGCCTGTACCACGGAGCATGCGCGGATGTCATTGTTACTGCCATTATGCCCAGTTGCGTAATAGTAAACGTACGTACTCCTATACCATCATAGTATTCATAGTAGTGTCGATGTCAAATGCATACATTTAAACCCTCGACGCAAAAAGAGGGGTATTATAAGTTTGATGTGCCTTTGGGTCTGTCTGTAGCATCGTAGCTCCTAAACAGATGGACCGATTTTAATGCGTTTTTTTTTGTCCGTAAGCTGACGTGAACGAGGTTCTTACGTACCTTTAATCGGTTTTTCTTTTTTGTTGTTTCAGTTTTCTTTGACATAAAAAATATCGGGGGTATTTTTAAATTTTCTTATCTACCCCGTAGTCAGTTTGGCTTAGGTCGGGCCCAGCTAAGTTTCAAGCTGGTTTTCCTCAGTTAGGCTAGGTTTATTGAACCAACGATAAATCTCCCGGTAGCTCGTTTCCACCTATATCCCAGTGTCTTATCATCATCATCAAATCAGCCGAAAGTCGTCCACTGCTGGACACAGGCCTCCCCCAAAGAGTGCCACAGTGACCGGTCCTGCGCCACCCGCAAACTCTTATGCTCTAATTCAATAAACCTATTTTAACAGAAGTTGCTGTTAAAATTCGTTTGTATTTAAATATATTTTTGACATTTGTGTTCGTAACAAAGGGACAAAACACATTTTATTTAACAGAGGCATTTTTAGTTTAATGACTTAAGGGAAAGTATGCACTGCAGTGTTTTTTGAGACAAAGCAACAGCCAGGGTAAGAAAAAACATAAAATTTCCGCCTTACGACAAAGGAGTGCGGAAGTGAGGATGTTAACACATCGCAGTCGCCTGCTATCGAATTTGGCAACGTGCGAGCCACCTGGCCACTGGAAGCTGGCCATAATAGACGCATTACTCAACAGTGGCGGCGCAGTGGACGTCTAAAGTGGTCCACATGGATGCGGAATCGAACGGTTATACTAACAGTCCTAAATCGTGCTCTGGTACGTGAGGAATCTTTGTCAGCCATTGATAGCAAAATCATATGTATACATTGTATGGATTTATCAATACAACTTGTCTGCTCTCAGTCCTGAAGGTCCATGTTATCTCTCCTATTGGGTTAAGAGATACACTCTCACGAACACTACCTGTTTATAATATAAAATATCTGTATAAAAATAATTTTGGTGAAATGCTTTCAATTACTACTTTAATTATTTCAGTCACCAACCGCATATTGACCAAACACGACAGGTCTATCTTCAGTAATTTAGGAGATGCTATGACCACCTTATGTCTCCATCATCAGGTCAGCTCTATGCTGCCATCATATTGCAGTCACCAAACTTACATAAGTATGCCAAATTTCGGCTCAATCGGATGTGGAATGGGCTGGCTATAGTGACTGAAAATGGTCTGCACATCATGAAAGACGATTCTGACAAGTAACACTGTAAGTTAAATTACAAGCATGGTTGTAACTAATTTATGATACCCTATAAAGTGACACTGAACATTTAGTTTCATGTTCTCTGCCTGGCCCTTTTGAGAATACAGTCGTGTTTTATGTATGTATGATATTCTGACTTGATAATATACCCAATATGCACCTCGAAAATAAAAACTTTCGTATGCATCGTTGGTCACCGGAAGTCAAAGCCAAAGGAAGTGCCAATTGTTAGTCTAGATTAGGCAAAGGCATTAGTTATCGTGTCCGTAACACACCCAGATGGGTGTCTATTAGACGTGCGTGTTGCAGATGTCATGATAATACGATCAGAAGTAACTATCGGTGACATCGCGTGTATGAGTGACATAGAGAGCATAGATGCAATCGCGTATGTCTCACGCAAATCGAATAAAACCTTTAATGAACTGCTATCGCAGTATAGCAACTACGAGTATATATTAACTATCAGAAATAGAAATACGAAGAGGAATAATCATAGCGTTTAGTAATAACAATGTGTGAGAATGTGCAATTAATTGTGTGCCATGTGCTATAAATTGAAGTACGAATAATACGAGGAAGTAAACTGCGATTTGGCGTCACAAATTAAATAATACCCATACCAATACTACAATTATATTAATATTTTCCACTATGTGAGCCAGTCGTTGGTCGTCATTGCTAGGGCTTTCAAGTGTTTGGACAAGATGATGTCTTCTATTTGGTGTTCTTCGGACGAGGAAGACGAAGGAAATGATTACATACAAAGGTAATCCTTAAAATTTACAAATGGGTAGGAACATGTCATCATCAACATATAAGCCGAAAGACGCCCGCTGCTGGACAGAGGCCGCCCCAAAAGAGTGCTACAATGACCCCCCCCCCCCCCCCCACACACACACACACACACACACACACGCACGGTCGCACGCACGCACGCACGCACGCACGCACGTTCACGTTACACGTTCGAATACTTCGAATACAGTTCACATTCACACGCTCAATTTTTTGTTATTATCAATCGATAATTATCCATCTGTTATTATCACGATATTTATCGTGATAATTATCATTGATAATTATTCTTTCGAACCCTGTAAAATAGAAAAAGCTGGACTGAAAGGAAGACAAACGAAGAAGTTTTGAGGATGGCAGGAGAGCCGATGCTTGTTAACAACGATAAAAAATCGGACACTTAATGCGGCACAACAGCTTTTTAAATATCTCACAGGACAAGATCGAAGAAAGAGAAGCAGTTGAAGGCCCTGGCATACTTACGCCAGCCAAATAAAACAGAAAGTCGAGTCGTACCTATTATGTACCTATAGTTATTATGTTATGATCTGTACAAAACTATGGATGCAATAAATGACTAGACTAAGACGAAGACGTCATGGGCTGGCAGAGGACAAAAATCAGTTTCGGTTACTCCACCAACAAGCTCTTAAATAATGATGATGAGAAGATATCCGGCTCCGGCTATACTGACCGCGAGGTATAAGTAACCATTTAACAGTACCATTCTCACGAATCTGATGAGGCCGGTTGCCACACCACCATCAATCATATTAACAATGAGAGCTCGCTCCAGCACTTTCGACACTAGATGCACGGTCGAAATGAAGATCAGTTTTGTAATCGTTTACTATATGTATGCCATACCTAATCTGTGTGTGTAAAGTCATCACCGGCATCAATATCTGCCGAAACAAAGCCGGAAAAAATATCTGACACGTCCTTATGGCATTAGACATAGAGTCGTGTCAGATATTTATGCGTGCTATGTTGTGGCAGATCTTATTGCTGGTGACTGTACACAATTTAATGTTTTTACTGTCACGAATAAATACCTTTTTTTCTTTCTTTGTAATGTACTAGATGCCCGCATATTGTAAAGGACGCTGGCTTAACCAGCGGAATAAATAATGGTATATGTCCATCGTGAAGTTCTACAAACTTTGAAAATACTTGAAAAAGGAACATGCGTTTTATTAATACGGTGTATATCTTCATAAGTTCACGCATTTATGCCCAGGAACATTACGATATTTATGATACGTTCTTGGGCATTTTCAAAAATATGGGTGCACATATTTTTCGTGATTTGGTAAACGAAAATTAAGCAAGTAAATTATGTGCAAATCAACTTGTCAAACTGAATACTTAAGTATCGACACAAAACTGAAACTGGTAAACAAAAATTGTTTTTGACACGGTTATTGGGTAGGTACACATTTTTTGAAATGCCCTTAAGTTATTAAATCACTGGTAGCAATATCTTGAAAATATTTCAATCATATTACATTTAAAATTTTCTCCCAAAATGGGTGTTTGAAAAGTTCTTCATAACCATCTCAAAGTTATTATTAACTCGCTGTTATTACCAATGACTAGATGTTTACCAGCGCTCTGCACCAGAATGCCGCCCGTGACTAAGTTTCCGAGATGGGTCCAAAACAACAAACGAAAGAAACGTGAGTCGTTCTTAAATGGGTCAGTGTTGCTGTTGAAACCGTTTTGAGCGTGCTTAGGTCATAGACCCGTCTGAATGACCAGCTACTTTTGAGTGATTCTCCAGTAAGTTGCAGGAATTTCAACGCTGGGAACTGACGAAAATGTATAGAGACTTCAATTTATTGTCCAAAAAACGTAAATAATTTAGTGTTAAACCGTCTAACTACTCTGTCAAATTAGAAGTTACGTCCAATTAAAAAGTAGTTTGATAACTTACTGTGGGGTATGGTAAGTTATTTCCAATTAATAACCGATGTGTGGGAAGTTTAATAGTTTTCTGTTCAGTATGTTGTTGCCGCCACTTACGTTGAATATGGCACCTTTTTAATCAACTTGTAAAATTGTGACCTGATATTTCTGACTAAATAGTAATGGTGTTAGATTCGTGGCCACTTCTAGGTAAAAGACCGTCGGCCGTCCACCAGCTCGATGGGTCGATTTTATCGATCTTTATCGGGTCGATATTAGGAAAGTCGCAAGTCAATCTTGTATAAGGCTAAGTTCAGATGAACGCGCGGCGACGCGTGGTTGGCTCGGCGCGCGGTTTAAGATTGTAACAAATCGATGTTGTTGTGTACATGACCGCGCGTTCACGGGCAGCGACCATTTTTACCTGTAGACCCAGAAATGTGCGGCGAATTCCCATTGTCAGGTAACATTTTTATATCTTTACAAGGACGGTGGCAAACAAGCATATGGTCTGTCCGATGGTAAGCAAACACAGTAGCCTATGGGTGCATGCGATTAAAAACGTTATTAATTTCAGGATGCGTTGTTTTCATAGCTAGAAACCTCATTATTATATTACATCATTGGCTAGAGATGAACGCGGGAACTCTCATCACATCACAACCTCGGGAGCTTTGGTGAACTTACGCAACACGAATACAGCACCACGTACCGTCAGAGCAGCAGTGGCCTTACTATGGTTGCGGTAGGGTTAGTACAGACCGATCAACGTTAAATATGGCGCTGACAGCTGTCAGTCCATAGAAACTTGTCAAACGTTCCATACATTCAGATTTTAACGAACACCGCTTACGATTGACAGACGGTTTGGGGCAACCCACCCTTAGACGTTTGCTCATTAAAGGTTGATGTAAGCCGTACTTAGCCACGTTTACGGTTATTAACGGGCCACAGATAGGAGCCGTTTATCTGCGATCTCGTAATTAGCTGGTTCCGCAAACCATGGTGCGCACGCTTGGTCAATTTTTGTACCATCGCTCACTGTGAGCCGTGCTTAGAACGGTCTAAGTCATGAGCTAGATCGCCGATAGGTCAATAAAATGTTACAAGAAATAAATTAAAATTAAAAATCCACTAAACACATAAGATCATATCTATAGACAAGACTTACTGTGAAAAAACCCGCACTCAAATATGTAGACGCTTCGGAGCTACGATGTGACAGACCGACACACACATACACATGTCAAAGCGGTGCCACACTGCGACTTTTTTGCAGTGTTACAGCACGGCTATCCCAAGGCGGCGCGCGAGCTCTCTCGATTTATCTCGCACAATCAGTCTCTCTTTTATTAGAAAACATAGAAAGAGAGGTATAGTGCTAGAAAAATCGAGAGAGCTCGCGCGCCGCCTTGTGATAGCCGAGCTGGTAAGGTGATCTATGGCCACAGCCGTGATACATTAGTGCGTTTGTCAAATTCGCGACGTCGTTTGTATCGCTGCAAAAATCTCAGTTTATAACTGTTCTTTAACTTAATAACACTGCTCGTTAACGACGGAGGTTCAAACATTTTGTAGAGTATGTGAGAATTTAAAACTCATCGGATCTGTTCTTCTCACTATGCTTCTGCCAAAAGTAACTATTACATCCGAACCCGATGACTATTCCATGTGCACACAGACCGACTTCCCATAGTCCAACTGGCAAACCGCCCGTGCCCGGCAAAATAACAACAAGAAACTTTTAAAATAACCGTTGTCTTATTAAATGTTTTTTACGTTTTTCATTGTAACCTTTCCGCTAGTTCGCATGCCTTACCGCCTGGCCACGACTTTGCGCGACCTGCTTCGGCGGCAGCGACTAGCGGATCGCTCATAATACAAAAACAGCACGGAAAAGAAGAGATGCCACGAACTTCCGCACCGGCGACCAAGCGCGCGGATTTACTCGAGCGACCGGTGACTGCGGGCAGCGGGGCGGCGGGCGGAACGAACAAAGACAAGGCGCGCGAACGCGCGGCCACGACTCAGAGCGGTGCGACCGGTCTTAGCGGCGGCACGGATCGGGCGGAATATTAGGAACAAAGTTTATTGAATTATCCGCGCGCGATGTCCACATTGTCCATAGACACAGAAAAGTTTATTTCTGAAATATTAAACAGGCCTGCAATATGGATGCCGAAGCATCCTCAACATAAGTTGCGGCATGTAGTAGAAAGGCTGTGGGGTGAAATGAAAGACATTTTTCCTGGTTTTAGTGGTAAGTAAGTTTATTAATGATATTAAATTGCATTGCTTACGAAATAATTTTTGTACTGATCACGAATGACGATTGCACTTGCTGATGATCGATTATTACGAGGTTACATTAGGAGCTGCTTTCGAGGCACTGAAGGGCCACTTTCGACAAAGACATTTTGAGTCACCCGAGTACGTCCCATCCGCTCGAAGTCGCCGCGGCTACTGCGGAGTACGTGGCCTGCACGCCGCCCCGCTCTAAAATCCGCCCCGCCGGTCGCACCGCAGGTCGCTTAAGACCAAAGTCGTGGCCAAGGCGTTAGGCCATAGCCACCACATAAATACAGTTAGCGCCGGTCACCACACCGCATGATTTAATGGGCTCTTCCGTTGTCATCGCGTGCGTTCACCCAGTGCACCCGAACTTTAGCTCGTTTGTAAGAACGAAATGGACTTCCGGAGAATACCTACAACGACGCTGAGCTGGAATATAAATCTGAAAGATACATATCTTTTCATATTTCATTAATAATCTGAACTATGCCAGCGAGCCATGGAGCGCGGCATATTAGGAGTAAAACTGATAGATCGCATTCGTAACACCACACTGCGCTCCAAAACTCAAATAGTCGACGTTGTAGTGCGACTGGGCTGGTCGTGTCGGCGAGTGAGCTGTGGGCCAAGATCGCCACTAAGTGGCAGCTCGACCGCTCCAAACGGAGACCTGGCAGAACCCGTGGGCGATGGCGCGATGAGCTAGACTTTTTGAAAGAATGGCCGGAGACTTTTCAAAATCGGCAGGGTTGGAAAAAGAGGGGGTATACCTTAGCCCAGCAGTGGAACACCATCGGCCAGGGGTTCTTAAACTTTTGTTAGGCAAAGGCCACAATCAGAATTAAAAAAAAACCGCGTACCTGTGAAGAAAGTTTTGAAAAAATCTCATGATTCCTGTGTCTATAACCTACCTACGTTAAGAGAGAACGAACTCGTGGACCCCTAGCAATCATGTCACGTATCCATAAGGGGTCCATCCATAGACCACACTTTAAGAAACCCTGCCATAGGCTCATAAATAAATCTGAACAACTGGAACTTCTTTCACTCATCCCGTACGAGTGTCAGCCAGGGTCATATACCTACCGTTCCTGACTAGATTGCGTTTTATTCCACATTTGAATGCAATTTATTAAAACGAGCGGCGTCGTCGCGGCGTCACAAGATGAGGGTGTGACGGCTTCGGATGACTCATGTCACATCCGTACGGTTGTATTTGTACAAGCATAACTGTGAAAGCTTTTTGTGACCAATATAGTTCTGCTCACAAATATTAGGGTTCGCATCGAATACGAACTACATATACAATATGTATACATGACCGAAAGGGAACGATTGCACTGTCAACCCTAATTTAAGGGTGGCCAGGACGCTCGACTCTCCATACAAACATAGCTTGGTTCTCATTTAAAAAAATGCTAAAATAACATGAAACTTTGTATACACATTGGAATCCGCCGTATCTAGGTAGGAATAGGAAACTAGTTTCTGGTGTGCTATTATTTTGCTATTGTGTGTGTCTATTTTTTTGACGTTTGGGCCTGCAATGAAAAACATAAAGTCAACATATTCATACCTAAACCGCTAACGAGTCATATTTCACAAATAATCCACACTTTTTATTTCAATATGTATTTATTATTATCTATTCTTCTAAGACCCCGGCCGCCCAGCAACACTCGCTCTCGTTTACTCCGATACAAATAGACAGTGTGCGCCGTACCTATCCCGAATCCTGAAGTAGTTCAATGAATACCCCCTTATGAATGCTCTAGAAAAGATGGGCGAACTAGTGACATTTCCTCGATATATCTACACTAATGAAGAGGAAAGATTTGATTGTTTGTTTGCATTGAATAGGCTCCGAAATTACTGGACCGATTTCAAAAGTTCTTTTACCATTAGAAGCCGACATTATCCCTGATGAACATAGGCTACTTTTTACCGCGGGAAAATGCTTCATTCCTAATACTAATACGCACTAACCGTGCGAAGCCGGGCCGGGTAGCTAGTATTTTATATAAATGCAGGAAAATGATGTCATGATTTTTTTTAATTAAAATATTCATCAAGTTCTTCGAACGGATGATTCATAGATAGCATATTTTATCCTTCCGGTTGGATTGTGCTTATCCATTTTAGATATCCCTACACCTACTTGTATAAAGGCAGGATTTTTTGAGATTCGTATTTGGCCGATTTTTGTGACACGGCCTTCAAAATTAGTTGCTAAAGAAAATCCGTCCATACTTATATTATAACGAAGTAACGTTTGTGAGGTTTTCATTTTGTAAGTTTTTATGTAGGGGGTAATCTCCGGAACTATTGCAAAAACTCTTTCACCTGTGTATAGACTACACTTTGTGGATGTCTATTATCCCGCGGTTTGCCTGCTGACGCGCGGGCAGCTATATAGTTGATAGATAATGAGGTCACATTTCATAACCATCGAACGATTTGTCATAAATTCGGCTAATGATAGCTATCATTAAAATATTATTAATGCAATCGACTATCTTCCATAGCCTTTACCTCAGCTCAGACAAAGAAAAAAAGTTAAAGCATTACGAACAACCTAGTGAAGCCGGTTTTTAACCATGCCAAAGGACCATGGGCAACTTTGTATGGAGCCTGGTCCTGAATCCAACAAAGCTGAAACTTATAAGGTCATTAAATAGGTCTTTAAATCTACTTCAATTCGTTCTATGGGCACTAAGTTGAATTCCATTGCAGAACTGAGATATTCATATTTAAGTTAAAGTGAGTAGGATGTATGTATGAGAACACGGGTTCTCTCAGTGAATACATATTCAGAATTATTAAGGTAAGGTTAGTGTAAAATAAACATGTTTTTTGTAGCTAATTAATTGTTTTATTAATAAAATATGAATATATGCCACGGTCGATGTGCCTTCATCATTAGTACATTTTGTCATATCTACCCTCCAGAATACTAAATATGAATATTCTCCGAATGCGTTTTTTATTGCTTGTACTACTGACTGTGGCTAAAATACGAATATCTTCGTTCTGCAATGGAATTCGACATTGTGCCTATATAATGAAATAAAGTAGATTTAAAGACCTATTAAATGACATAACTCTCAGTGCTGTTGGTTTCAGGACCATTTTGACGCATGGTCCTTTGCTCTGTCTATCTTTTTTCCTTGGTCTGAGGATTGCCTGCGATTTCGTCCGAGAACTCTTTAACCGCACTCCTGTACAAACTTCCACCCCCATTTCATCTGCTTAGTGTGAATGCCACCTCGCATGGTTTACAATTAGGCGTCAAATTTATGACAACATAATCCTTAAAGTAATATTTTCAGTAGGTACAGTTAGTATCCTATGTTCTTCTGTGGGACTTGAACTATCTCCATACGCAATTTCATCAAAATAGATTGAGTGAAAGGTAAAAGACATGTTCGAATCACATTTGCATCTATGATATTGGTACCTATGGGTTATAGTATTTCATTCCACTTAATGGAAGTTACAAAGCTACCTCACCCAGGGACATTTGGAAATGGCCGTTTCAGAGAATCGTCGATCAAGAGTGGTGTGACGTAAAAATGCGTCATGTCGGTGAAAGGGTGCAGTTGGCCAATAGCGTGAGCCTGCTGATGACGCTTAACTTCAAGCTAACAAGTTTTTTGAGGCATGGTGAACCATTGGCATTTTTACGAGAAACTATAGGTTAATTTACACTTAAGTTATTTTTTTTCTATATTATAACATAACAACATAGGCAGAGTATTTTGACACGTACAGGTTTTATGTCGAAGTAATCTATGTGGTTACTTAATGCAATGTGTTTGCAATAATTAAATGTTGGTAGTTTAACAGAAGTGATATAAAATGCTAATTTATTTTAATACCGATAAGGTACGTAAGTAATTTTTTCTAACTTGTAAAATTTCACTCGTGTCCATAAAAAAAACTCATAGATATAACTGCTAAATATTGTCACAATTTAATGACGAAATCTATCAGTTAACATGAACGCCGTCGTAAGTCGAAATGCCCAGTCTGTGTTATAGCAAAAAACTAGTAGCAAGTTTCATAACACAGCATGTTGAATATAAACATCCATCCATCTAGTGTTGGCGGGCTGGTGTTTATCTCATTATGTCAACAGCAGCTGCGCCGGAGTGGAATCGCCGGGTGGCGCCACGTCGCGCCATCTATCGCCATTGTACTGAACTAAATAGAATACTAAGCCACATGTCTTGTTGGGTCAAGTCATGTGTAAAATCTTTATTGAAGCCCCACTGATGCTCTATCGTCAACCTGCTGTCTATTGGCATACTTGCAAGTTGTCAGATCGTAACATATTTACCCCCGACGCAAAAAGAGGGGTGTTATAAGTTTGACATGTCTGTGTGACTGTCTGTGGCATCGTTTCTCCTAAACGTATCGGTTTTAATGCGGTTTTTCATCAGAAAGCTGACGTAATTGAAATGGTTCTTAGCTATACGTCTCAACAAAATCGATTCAGTCGGTTTTGTGATATTAAACTTTGAAATAGAAATGTCGCAACTTTTTTAGTTATTCATTATTCGATATCAATATGTTCTTTCGGTATTCCGTATTACAGTTACAGATACTTTATCGACAGATCCAGTTTCCATTTTTGTACTTAAAGCGCCCAATGAACACACCCTAATACTACAGTTTTGATAAATGTTCAGAGTTTTACGTACACCCTTGGGAAGTAGTGCTACAATGCTTCGGGCACTACGTGGGCAAAGCAGACTTTGGAATTGGTACATTGGATGTTTTATTCAAAATGTTCCGAGGCGTTCGACAGCAGAATCTATGTCACGAAGCCACAGTATAGATGAATCGAAGCGGTGTCTTTTCTGAAGTCGACTCAGCGTGTATGAGTAACTTTAATTGGATTACTGATTAGGGCTTCAAATAAACCATGTTTTCTTGACAATATGAATTTATTATCGCTGCACACAGTATAGCAAGAACACCATTACAACCACAGAGTAGGCATAGATAGTGTCGCCGTCTGGTGACCTGAACTAAAAGAAACTAAAAGTATCCAGTGTTAAATTTTCTTATTTTTAACAACTTTGATGTTCTTTGCCCATCTCAAAAAGTATGAGATATAATTTACTTTAAAAACAAAGTTTTAACCGACTTCAATTTAGTACTCCGCCAAGCCACGAGAACATTTCCTATTTTTTTGTACAATTTACCACATGAACTGATTTCCGATAGCAAATGCGTTGATTACTATAGAAAAAAACCGAATCGCTGTATGTGGGCCGATAATCTTTGAGGACTTCCATCGATTCCCCAAGATCGTCACCAATGGCACTTCATTAGTTCCTATTTCAACGGAATCTTATCAGAACCTGTGACGTACTTTTGCACTTTAAAAAGAAAAAAGAAAAGAAAAAAAAATTGAGGAGACCCCTCAATTCCTCATGGATCCCATCATCTAACTGAATTTTGAAAAAAATGGGACCCACCTGTAAGTATATACGTACGAACAAAAAAAAATCGAATCGGCTCATCAATGACGGAGTTCTGAAGTAACAAACATTGTAAAAAAAACAGCCGAATTGAGAACATCCTCCTTTTTTTGAAGTCGGTTAAAAACAAAACAAACAAAAACGGATCAGGTGACCAAACACAGTACTTGTAATCCTCATCACCCCTGTTTCCCGAACGGTTAGGTTAGGTTAGGTTAGGACTCACCGAATATCTTCCTGACAAACTGCTTTCACAACATAATACAAATAGGATTTCTAGTCTCAGAATCAACGTTTCGCGCCACAAAACAAAGCACACAGCTTTCGTCGCGGCATTCACCCTATATGGGTTAAAAGTATTTGAAAGCCTCCTTCAAACTCGGAAAAGCCAGTTAAAATTTTAAATCGCTGCATTAAACCGAATTTAAACTTTCGTGAGACATGTTAAAATAAAACAGAGGAGGAGGTTTGGAGGTGTTTGGAGGCGCTGCATTAAACATTGCATCGCTGGCGGAAATTAAACTCTGGAACCGGGACGCGCGGGCGATGGCCTAGATACGATGCCAAGCAGTCTAGCCTGGTGAAAAAGACGTATATCCTGAATGATCTCATAGACGCATGCGGCTTTTAGATTAGGTTGGTTTACTGAATGAAGTACCTTGCTTGGTAAAAACCTCGTGAACTGTGTAACTTGTTGAGAGATATGACGTTTCAGATTAGGTCGAGTGGTAAAATAGTCTTACATACGACCTCTAAAGACGTGATTGATCCGTTTTCTTAAATTTTAAAATGTCTAACTTAAACTCACGGCAAGTTTCTACATAAAATCGAGTAGATAGCTGTTGTATGGACACGCACTAAATACTAATCAATGTGTAAACAGGTCCTTGGGCCGTAGAGACTTTGTTTATTGATAGCCTGTGTTGACAAGTCATGAGCAATGCTGTGCTTGCTATCCCGGCGTGTCTTGTTCACCTCACGCTGAGGACCTTTAGTCTTTAGACGTTTGTCAATATTTCATGTAAAAACTACAGAACGTACTCATCAGAATAGCATATAAATAATTTGTAGGAGTGGAAAGTCGCAGGCAGAAGTTAGATCATTATTTTTTGGCTAGCATTGGGTCGAAGACCTCCCTATTATCAGACATACTTATCTACAACCACACATGCAAGCGCTTCAACGGTAGACCACTGCCGTGATAGCTTATCATCAGGCCCAGGTTAACCACCGTCGCGGTATTCAAAAAAGGCAAACCTCCGTATTACCACAAAAACAGCCCCCTTAATTAGAGTTTATACTATATTTTGACTTTATTTATGTAATGAGGCTGTCAATTACTTCATATGCAATATTGCAGCTTCCTATGTGAAACAGTCTCTGAGAAAATTGTATGTGGGTACCATTGGACTATTTTGGTACGGAATAGGTGCCTATTAAATGTGAAGATTACAGATCAAACAGTAATTGGATCCACCCCTAACCAACCTATTTATAAAGTTCCATATTTGTACTAGTTTCATAGATACATACTTATTTCTAGACTAATCATTGTCCCGAAAGCCTCGCTGGATGGAGCGGAGCTCGAGCTTCCAATATCCGGAGATATTGATAGGTATTCAATGGACTATGAAAAGGCCTACGTTCAGCGGACTTACGGTTTAGCGGCTCGGCTATCCAAGATTCAGTTGACAATCTGTGTATACCTACCGCTGTTCATCTTGCGGAGTGCAATTGTTAGGGTCAGTAGTAGTTTTCTCAACAAAATATGGCCCTGGATAAAAGTCATGGAGTAGAAGTCGTTTATGTCGTAGCTCCATACAAACTTTCACCCCCCAATTCATCCCCCAGCAGTATGTATTGTTTTTAACAAATCCGAAATGATATGGGTGCTGCTGAGCTATTTCCTAAACTGTGGGTGTTATTTCGTAAAATGCATTCAAATGTAGGCACACCCAATCCTAAAATCGCATCCTACCTAAAGGCCGAAACGCACAGAGAGCGGTGGCGGTCCGCACAGAGCGGCGCGGCGCGGTTTTCTGTGCGGACCCTTTCGTATTAGATCGAACATTACAACCGGTACCGCCTCCGCACCGCGCCGCGCCGCCCCGCCACCACTCTCTGTGCGTTTGGAGCTTAATTCTTCGCCTTGAATAGCCCCTAGAAAATTGGAATTAGTGATACTATACATTAGACAGCATGAAAAGTGAACCTGGCATTGGCAGCTTTCATAAAATAGTATCTAAAATTAGTTTAGCGCGGGTAAAAGCTGTAGCCAATCTATCTAGTTATGCATTGTGGTAAAGCGCGATAGGCAATGATGTTATATCTTGATTAATGTAGCTATAGTCTGTTCTGTAGTCTATTGTCTGTTGATAACCAATGCTGGCGTCTTCAGTTGTTTAGTTTATTTTAGGTGAAAGGCAATCGGGTCGAGCAGTGGGTGGCGGGGAATGAGTTATTAGACGGTAGTAAATCGGTTAGACGTTTAATTTATTGCTTCACTGTCAGGGAAATTGATTTAGTTGCTTCGAGAGGTTGTGATTGAAATAGTTCTTCGAGGAGTCTTGCATCGGCCTACCTCATCCCCCTAGTACTTGATGCCGGAATTCTTATTACAATACGTAATCGTGGTCTGACTTCCCCACTCCGGTTGATCTGAGGTGAAGCGTTGTGAATAACAGCTACACTATAGATTACTGTAACTTGTTTCAATCTCACTTCACCGTTCACCCAAAAATACATCTAGACGCCGCGATTGGTAGTAACTAAGCGTAAGTAGAGGTCGTTAGGCGTGACGGGTGAGGTGAGGCGTATTAGCGCGTTTCGAATAACAGCAGATAATTGAGTCCTGGAAAGCGTTGCGTCGGGCGAAGCGGTATGCACCACATAAAATTCAATATGATATGACATGAAAAATAAATGCGTTTGTACACAATATAATGAGCCGCGCGACCCTAACATACGATTCATAAATTGTCTGAAGGAAAAAAAAAACTTAGTATGTTGTGGCCCGTAAACTACATATACTTATAGCTCAAAAACTACTAGGAAATAAGTTGCGTTCCTGATGACTAAGATGAAATATTAGATACTGTGACTAAGCACTGTTATTCACAACAAGTGAGAAGCTAACACAAAAAACACAATAAGCAAGTTGGGGATGATTCAGGCAGACGAATTTGCATATATCTGTCGCGACTGGCACACGCTCAATTGAACCTTAACTAGTTAATTTATATGGCTTACGGTTCAATATGCATATTGTATGGTATTCAAGTGGATTCCAGAGATAATTACGGAGACAGAGAGCATTGGTAACCCAGAGAGAGGACTGGCCAATATTTCGCACAGCGAATCAGCATATCAATTGGCAATGCAGCCAGCCTTCTAGGCACACCAACTTGTATCGATTTGGGTCAAATTTGGGTCTCGTTTTTTTGCTGTGACAATTTAGGCGAAGCCTATGTCCAGCAGTGGACGTCGGTCATTGTGGCACTCTTTGGGGGAGGCCTATGTCTGGCACTGGACCTGATGTGATAATTGCGTTTATCGCTTTACAGTGACAAGGTAAAGGATTATTCGCATTAGTTCCTTTGGAATCGTCTTCCAATTCATAGGTTTATTCGCAATACTCGTAGTTCCTTCATATAAAAAGCAGAATGCACTGAATTTGTATAATAAATATGTTCACTTACTTTTAAATAGTTAGTTTTTGTGTGTTATGATTGTGACAGTGTATGCAGTTTGTTATCGCTCTACAGGGTGTATTATTCAAACGGCTGCCGCGTTTAAATAATACACGGCCCTTTCGTAACAAAAACTACGAAACATGGTATTTGCCTGTGATCGTAGGTACAGAGTTTCATAACGATAATTGTTCCTTACATCGAGTACTTACTATTAATTTAGCCAAAAAACTAACTAGGTAAAGACCGGACCGGATTTCCGGCCATGCATGAGCGGTTTTTTTATATACTGATATTATTCCCTAACCATTCCAAAATATCAAAAATGCACAGCGTAAATATTCAAGTTTTCACTTCTGCCGGCACTCCCAGAGCGCAACCCGGTCTTTTTTATTAGTTCTAAATGGTCTCGCGACTCCTAAGAGCCAATTTCCGCGTCTCTTATAAAATACAGCCTGTATACTTCTGTCACTTTATTGATAGTATCTATGCGCGAGAGCAACCACTCGTGTAGATATGTAACCGTGACATAATATTTCAACCTTTCTGCATCTCTGTAATAAATATTTATGTTAGATGCTGCTGCCATGTCAACTGCAATACATTTGAGTTGACGTAACAACTGTAACTTCTGACCGACTTTAGGACAGTTGTATTACAGACCACCCGAACTGAATTCGGACCGCATCGCAACTGTGCAGCAAGCGAACTGTGTAGTCGGTTAGAAGATTATACTTAGTGAATCCACATTGCTATCCAAAACTAGTTTACTCTCGCTATTTGGGTACACTATCAGTTGGGCCATACACAGTTAACATACACCGATTTAGGTTCGTGTATAAGGACCAAATTCTTGGCCAGCTTAACTCAGCCAATTACGTTTTCTATGAAACTTTTCCGTTGTGAAAATTAACCGTACAAATCTATGGTAAATTTTGAACAAATTTGAATTTAAACGGAACTTTGTTCACGTCTTCAGTTTGTATGGCTAGCTACTGGCCAAGAATTTGATTCTATCTGCATTTCATGTGGACATTGTCAAAGTTGGACTCTGAATTTGCATCCGCATAAAGGGCGCCTCGTCTTATATTATCATGCGATATCAACATTATTTATATGCACATAATACATATGCGTCAGACCGTGGTCAGACCGCAGTAGTCGCTTTCCGCTACATACGAGGTAAACCTCGGGATCGGCTACGAGCGTAGCGCGTAGCGAGTGAATGGGTTAACACATTCACTGCCAAGAAACGCTACGCTCCTAGCCGATACCGTGATGTTTCTCGTATGTAGCGAGAAGCGACTAAGACGTAGGCGCCCGCTAGACGGGTTCCTGGCAGTAAGCAGTTAACTGATGATGATACTCTTGAACTATTGACCACAGGAAACACAAAATCACTGTGTATGACTCAGTACGATGGGACCGGGGTTCGAGTATTGTATTATAAAGACCCTTATCGTAAAAAGTCTCTTAGTCGAAAGGGACCCTAATTATTTGCATGGAGTTTCGACCCCCTTAACCGGTTACTTCGCAATGTAAAAAATACCCTACGTTCTACGATTTATTGTACGAGTCAGGTCTGCAAGTCACAAACGGGTCTTAAATTCACTTTTTTTAATTCGTAAATAATTAATATTATTCTAGCTTGTTCGATTTGGACGTAACAGAATGAAGTTTTAAAAGCTGCCTACTATACAGACTATTATAGGGTTTCTACTTTGATCTTGTGTGACATGTATTTGCTTAAACCTGTTAATGTGTACAGTAAAATGCTTACATACAAACATACTATAAACTAGAACGGAAACTTGTGTGACTGATGTTGACGCATAGCATGCAAAAGCTAAACATTTATTTCTTTTTGCAGGTAATTCTTCACCAATGATGGATGGTGCGAGCGAGTAAGCTAGCCGTAGGAAATAAGACATTAAGCTAACTTCTCGAAAGCTTCTGAGTTTGGTTGCGGAAGCCATTACGCCATTAGCTAAAAGGTGGAGCTTTTTCATTGGAAGGCGATTTATGGCAAGCTTTGGACTTGTAAGGTGTAACTTTGAGAGATTTAAGTTGAAGCTAGCTTTTCGAGTTGAGTTCGACGCTCTTTCTCTTAGAGTTAATAGATATAAATATTCGATGCCATGTATACTACTGATATAGATTTTTTCTTTACGACCGTTATAAATCTCTGTTTAGCCCAATGGTTGACTAGTAAAGAATGCCATCTGGCATTAAGCACGCCATTTGTAAATCAATGTGATTTGTCCAATGAAGATTGAATTAATAATCAAGATAATGTTATGGTTTAACCCTTTGCTTCTCAAATAAAAAAAATGCGTTTGCAGCATACAGGAGCAAAAACAAAAGTACAATTTTTTTTTTTCAAAATAATGTTAGTGACTGTGTAGTTTATTATAAGATTTCGTAGAGCTACACTCGTAGCCAATGACAAGGGGGAACTTCGTATGTAGAGGAAAACGCCTGCTAGCAGAGCGCCCACCTAGCGGTTTCCGGGCACTGAAAGTGTTAGATAACAGAATAAATAATAGTACTAACGTACAGAAGGTTATCTGTCAACAAATCCCATGTTTAGGTAAGCTGAACGAGCCTAAAAGTGGCCAATATTTCACTTGTTTATGATTATGAAGAGTCGGGTTGTTGTATAAAATATTGCTCAATTGACTTTTTAATTAAAATAGGCAACTCGGCGGGAATACGAGCTCTATGAATGTCTTTCCATTCATTCCAATGTGCTTTGTAAACACAGATAATTCGTTACACTTGACGTAAATAGCAAGTCAGGATGGGTAGTGCCAACTTACGATTCCTGACCGATTAACGTTAAATAAATAAATATTAGTGGACAATCTTACACAAATCGACCTAGTCCCAAACTAAGCAAAGCTTGTACTATGGGTACTAGGCGACGATAGACATACTTATATAGATAAATAAATACTTAAATACATGGAAAACAGCCATGACTCAGGAACAAATATTCGTGCTCATCACACAAATAAATGCCCTTACCGGGATACGAACCCAGGACCGCTTGCTTCGTAGGCAGCGTCACTAACAACTAGGCTGAAGCGGTCGTCAAATATGGCGGCGGTTGCTGTCATTACATAGATACTTGACAAAAGTTTAATACAATCGGATTTTAACGAAATCCGCTTACGATTACAGACGGTTTGGTGCAACCCAACCTTAATCCTGACTTCCAGACAAAACATCATTTGAAGCTCTATCGCGACACTTAGTTTCTACTCTACTGATAGGATAATGTCACTTATACAACTGATAGTATAATGACTCGTTAGTTAATTACCGTGTAATTAGTCGACGCGACTGTTAGACGGAGATAGCAGAGTTATTTTCCGTTACTTTAACCTTTGAGACAGGTGTTTCAGTTCACATTGTCGGGACTCACGAAGTTATAGTATGTAGGGGTCTGTTGCCATTATATTACTTTTTCTTCAAGGACGGTGCAGTATAGGGTGATGTTCAGATGTCTTAAGCCGTTCAAGGCACAGCTTCCTAAGGGTAAGCCAAATCTCGTATGAAGTGAAATTAACGAAAGAAAATTTGGAGAAGAGGCTGCAAAAGTTGGTAGAAATCATTTACTGCCTCAAATTAATGCAATTTTGTATGAAATAAAACTGAGAATCCATAAATAGTTGACATCACTCATCAACAATTGGCGAAATAGGTTTTGTATATTACCACGTCTTGCATTCCCCTAACTTGCAAACGAACGAACGCAAAACGTGTTCTAATTATTTCCTCAAACATCTTGCATTTGAACTTTGCAGTTGAACCGTACGCCGGCTGCGATTTTTACGAGCTTAATACTAACTTTCTTCTTGACATTCGTTACTATATGTGCGGGGTCGCATCTTGCAAGATAAATTTCACCAAATTCTCAAAGTCCAAACGAGTTCAAAAATTGTACAATTATGAAAATCAAATGTCAATGCGATACTATTATATCATAAAGCTGATACGATGGTGGAGACGGAAACTGGCCATAGGAACTCCTGAGGTACCTACATAAGTTAAACCCTTTGTTTTTGTGCTCGTCTCAACGAGTACCTAGTTTGTTGAAGGCTGCAAAAAGTACAGTCATTAACAAAATCGTGTATTAGAACTTATGAAAAGCCAGAAACTTATTCAAACTAAATTGCATTTCTAATCTAGTCTGTCTTGATCTTGATCCTGCGCAGAGACAAGCTGTTCCACTACACAATCATTAACCGGAAACAATCATCTGTACATCAACACGACATCGCTTACAAAGCATATCTCCGTCTCGTTCCGTCGTTGTTTACAATTTTACCGCAGGTTAGTCGCAGGCCCGCTGTGCGCACGGGCAGCCGCGATCCATGATCTATAGATCTTATAGATTGTGAGTGCAAGTGATATAAGTGACGAAGCTATTGTGCATGGTTAAGGACCGACAGTGCATTCTTGGCTGTGACGTGTTGATTGTTTGATTTTATCGATGGGTTTGACGCCAATTTGCGCGTAAGGTAGTATATTATGTCCTGAAATTTTACATTACAATGCTAATATTTTTTAAACACCAAAAAGGAATACGACTACGTACGATTTTTTTAAACGTATACTTATTTACATATTTATTCATTTTTTATTTAAAATTGTGCCTACGCAGGTTAATACAGAGATTTAAGATTATAGGAAAAGTAAGAATAGAATAATTGCTACGTTGTTAAGCTACACAGGATACGCATTGATTGGTACAGTCAAGGGACATAAATATCTGTACAGGACTCTATTGTCAATGTCATAGTCATAGGCGTGTACACGTATTTATGTGCATATGTTATTTTATTACCCCTGACTGTACATAAGTATTTACAATTAAAAACGACACACAAAGATACATGTTATATATTTTTTGCCTTTCTACATTTATAAGCAGGTAAACATATGAAATTTAAAACATTTTAAAGAATTTGTAAGATCTGGTGCATTATTGTCATATTGCAAAAATATTATCAAACGTAATGTATACCTACAATAATTTAATTGTTGCTACAAATGCTACGAAATCTACTAATTATACCTACCTATATCATAGATCATTAGATCATACTGTAGGTATAGGTATAGTTTATAAGTTCATCACGTACTTGCTCTGTTATCAGTGCTATGTTCATTTCATAACGATGCAATAGTAACATGAGATCACTGACTACATGTTTGATGAATCTCGCTCCAACTTAATTTATAAAACAACCGCCTTTGTTCGATTAACTTACAATCCGAGATTCCCTGCATCTCTGATCTGTGGAAGACATAAAATTATACATAGTTCAGATTCATTTACACAGTACAGTCAGCATCATATGTACATATAGCAGCCAATGTAGCCAAATATACCGTAACACAAACTTCCTTACTCCTACCGTAATAGAGACGTGATGCGGCATATTTAGTCGCTAACTTCATTATTATTCAAAATAATATATTATGATTGTCAATACATTAAATAAAATACAAGAGAATAATTTAAAAAACGAATCAGGAAAAGCATCACTTTACTTAACATGTCAAAATTTTATCCAAAAGAATCGTCATCTTAGTTATGTAGCTAACAATAAATATAAATCTACAAAGTCGACACTCAATCGGCTATACAATCTAATTAAGCCCAAATTTTACGAACATGATAATTACCACACTAACCGTAGTTCAATGTCATGTCCCTAACACGCTCTCGGTCAGCGTGAGAACTATTTAACTGCCCTTCCCTCTAATCCAAGAGAGGAGACCTGTGCCCAGCCCACGGTGTTCCAAAAACGAATCGTCTGTAAGTATCTGAATGTATGTAGTATGTATGTATGGCTATCACACAACCGTTCTCGAGTTATGTCACGGCGAGATAGATAGTCTTTGTAGCCGCGACACAGCGCTCGGGCCCTCCTGCACGGCTATCACAAGACGGCGCGCGAGCTCTATCGATTTTTCTCGCACTATCCGTCTCTCTCTTATTTATATTAGACAATTAGAACAAGAGGTATAGTGGGAGAAAAATCGAGACTATGTCGCGGCCGTCTCATGATAGACGTGCTGTAATGTGATATTTAGTAAATAATCAACACTGTAAACAGAGAATGTTCATTCCTATTAGCCCGTTTCACGAAGCCACAAGTTACAATTTTATAAGTCTGGACTGGCAACACTGAGGCGCTTGGCCGATAACGACTGGCTCTTTGACCAGTGTTGCCCGTTTACACGCGTAAAATTATTAATTGTACGTGAAACAACACAGGGTGACATATTTTCATGTTGTTCAAATGTGAGCCATATCCCAAGACAAATCTAGTTATGAGTTCTCTCTATACAAAATCAAGAATCGTGATGTTCCGATTCATTAAAATTGTACGGCCACCGAGAAGCAGCCCAGTTCTAATTATTTTCTCAACCTCGGCTACTTATCGAGCTTGACAGATTTCAAATTTTAAACCATAAACACAAACAGCAAGGTCGATTTTACTAAACACAGCGGAAGCATCATACGATGTTGTGAAACGCCAATTTAATTGTTGAAGGAAAGGCGGCGGAATTGAGCCACTGTATAATTACGTTCACAAGTGCTCTACAATTATATCCGTTCTCATAGACAGACCCTTATTGTTCTCGTAAAAGAATGCGGTAGGATGTTTAATCTGCGTTAGGGTTAAATGTATTTGACTTTTAAATTAGGAATTATCCCATGATTGAAATAATCACACCTTACTATACGTTTTTATGTTTTTACACGATTGCCCAACTAAAAGGATTGTAATGTTTTTAAACTTGCATCATTAATGCCTATTAAGAGGGGAATATTTAAAGCGTATACACTAAGTAATACCTACACCTTTCATAGTTTCATCATAAACCGTTTCCAAGAAAATCGAGCGTGACAGACACAATACACCCCTCACAGCATAAAGCTGTAATAGGGCTGTATAAGCCTTCTACGGCCATTATTTAATGGCCTAATAAAAGCTACTTGTGGTGCTGTTTGGGAGTTAGGTCTGCCATACACGCGAGCGATCTTATGAAAGCTATACAAGTCGAATGTTAATTCCAACTTTACTGATGTCAAAATTAAGTGTCGCAAAGTAGGTATGTACGCTATACTATTGAATCGCACTGCCTAAAATACATATGGTGGTATAGTAGCACAGGCATACTAGTTATACTTTAGCAGCATAGCCGATAATTTCATTCATCAACGTTTGTGTATTTTCAAAGGCAACATTTCAGTGTTGAAAAATGAATAGCGAAGCCTGTAGCTGTGTAGAGTATGCACAAGAGTTGCATCGGCAACTAGGTCGCTCGCAACGGACTCAAACTGTCTCAAACAACGCTAATTAGTCAACTTGCAGCTATACGGTTTCGAAAATTGTGAAGTTAAAGCTTTCCGTGGCTCGCTATTGATAAGGATAGTTTGTTTGTTTCTTCACACATGTTTCCATTAATATTCTAACAATAGTAAATAACCGTTACTGGTAAATTGCGCACGTCCTTTTCGGGTTGATTTAGGGCTCAATTGCGCTCAGAAATTGCATAATACAGTTTGCGTACTATAGTGCCAAGTTTTAGAATATGCATGCCTAGTGTTAGGCCGGCCTCACAGAACGGAATTCAGTAACTGAATCATAATTTGAATCACTCAAGAGCAAATAAGTCGGTACACTTTGTGCAGAATTTCTACCAAAAGATGTACCTTTTTTTGCACTCGAGTGTTCCAGATACCAACTGCCGGCCGGCCTTATGCCTACCACACACTGGCGCGGCCTGGCCGCGGCGGACAATAGTAAACTTGTCCGCCACTGTCAAATTTACTATTGTCCGCCACCGCAGGCCGCGCCAGTGTGTTGCAGGCCTTAAGGTGCACCCGTTTAAGCGCACCTTTATAAAAATAACGTGGCAACTACGACGAGGCACGAAATAAGCTGCTATTAGTCGTCACGGCTAGCAGAATGAGGGCAGTAGATTGATGAAAACACTTGTGTCGATCATATTACCCTTGAATTGTTTGGATCGCCAATAATGACGTCGCGTTTTCGAGCCAAATATCCCGTACGAAACAGGGCATCGCATTTTAGAACGAATTCTCTTGTATTGTTAAGCCAAGTATCATAATTGACCAGAACGTGATATTTTGAGTACATATAAGTACATTTAGTAAAAATATCAGATGTAATCAATACAATCGTACCTAATCCGATTTCAAAAAATGTTTCATCTGTATGTAGATTGGTCTTGCATGGATGGTTACATACGCTAACATCTATATCAAAGGTAACAACAGGCGGATATTTTAGGTTAGGTTAAATATATATTTTAACATTAGTAAAAAAGACTTTATCGGAACATACATTTATAGCGGCCTTGGCTTTGTAATATGTATTGATGCATTTGCGTTGAAATATATTTGGTACAGTTCTATGAAAATAAGTAAATAAGTTCTGTTGAATATTTGCATGCTGCATGTGGCAAAATAGTTGATCGAAATTTGTAGGTATTTGTTATCTTATTGTACATACCTACACTATTTTATTTGAATTAATAACATTGACTTTTAATTTAATCAAACCGATTAATACATTATTTTATACGTGCATATGTATATCGTCTGTATTTTGACTTCGTTTGCCATGGTTACAGAAAGCGATATAGCGTTGGACAGCTTCTAATTTGGGTGAGGACAGATTTCTTGCCCAGTAGTTAGCCTGGTTAATCGGTAGTAGGTAGTATAAAAAATCCGTTGTCATACAAAAATTAACCATGGAATTGTATGGCTATTTTTTGTGTCACAACGGAACTTTTTAACCTACCGTTTAACCAGGCTAACTCCTGGCCAAGAATTTGGTCCTCATCCACTTTCCAAAGTTAAAGTTTCATTCACATTTAACTTAAGTTACAGAAGTTGCTATAATTTTCTGATATGTTTCTAAGCTGCATGTTATCATAGTCATTGTTATTAATACTTTTTTTGCACTTTGTTTACTAGCATGAAAATTCTGAATTTAGACAGATGATTACTTGTCATTAGACCAATCAAAGTAATTGTATGATAGAGACATTACAGAAATTATGAGTGTGACATGTAACGTATTTTAGAAACATTATATCATCAATAAGTGTTTCAGAGTTGCCCATCACTGATCACAAACTGAAAATATTATAAATTTAATATACCTTAATGTGTATTGTACCCAGGAGTGCAGTAAAAGGTATTTTCCGCCTTGCATTGCTCGCGAACTTCCCTGTGCAACTTTATCCTGACTGGGTGCAAGTTTGTACGAACTACCTTAACTATTTTTTTTGACTGTCGCGACAATTTCTAACTTTGTCATACGGACTGACTGTGACATTTTCATCTCGGAAATGTGTTGAAGGTTGGAGTTTTTGTTTAACTCACAGCATTGTTTATTTAATTAACATTACATACCTACATAGTGTGGAATTTGTGTATATATTTTATGTAATCTTATTGCAATACGCAGAAAAACCTATGTAGAAACTATAGAGTAGGTATAATTCTTCCACCTAGCGTTATCCTGGCTTTTGCTCCACTTTGCATGATCCTAGGCATTATTTCCTGTGCACGTGTTCGCTCATCTCAGCCTTCACGTTTTGATCCGCCATCTGGTCCTAATGGCCCTAGAAATAGAGTAGGTAGTGGCAGATATTCTGGCCCGTACAGGAAGACACAGCGCGGGTAGACACCCCACAAGGTGGACTGATGACCTGGCAAAGGTCGCGGAAGTCCGCTGGATGCGGGTGGCGCAGGACCGGTCACTTTGGCACTCGTTGGAGGCCTTTGTCCAGCAGTGGACGTCTTTCGGCTGATACGATGTTGATGATGAGATATTTATGCGCGCTTTGCTGTCGCAGATTTGATGCTGATGATGACACCGTTGCACAATCAATTAAGTTCCGATTTCATCACCATAATGTTACCATTGCTATTAGTATTCAATCATCTCGAATGTCACTTCAAAAACTTGTCGCGCACATAAATAGGCCAATCTATGAACTGTAACGAAGCCCTAGAGACCTTTGGTCACGGTTGCTAATACGAAATTCTAGTTTTAATCTACGAGTAGTATTCATAGTTGTATGGCTATTGACTGTGGTGGTATAAAAAAAATATACTAATTGGTATTATACGTTCATTGATAGCTGAGCTATCGATATGTACAAAATGGTAATTTATATATCCCAATAGACTATGTACCCATATTTTGTCGTTTTATCCCGCAGTTCTATTTAATATAGCTTGATAATTAACAATTACGGTTTAGAATTTAATTGCCAATTACGATTGTTATGTTTTATGTTGTTATATTACGAAGCGACACGAATCGTGTGTACATAACACAGCTAAGCTGTGTTTTATTATACACTCTACCACATAGTGATAAAGTCCTCATTTGCTCATAAAGGAAATATAGCACATATTTGATTAGAGCAGTGTTAGTAAATATTTCGTCTGGACAGCGATAACAGAATTTCCTCTACCACGGCATGTGGTATGGTATGTACCAGTATTTACTTTATGTACTTGTGCGATCTGTCAATTAGTAACTTTAATAGGTCACGCTGATTACATTCATAAGTTTTAATTAAATGAATTGTTTGGGTAATACAATTTATTTTATTTCTGGTACGTTTCTTAGTATATTTTCCTTATAACGGTAATAAATGTATGGGTACTACTAGGTACATGGAAGGTATACCAATCACAGTAATAAAGGACAAAGTTATAACTAACAAACGCAATCGAAGACTACAAATCAATGCCATAAATTCAAAAATATATATCCAAATTGATCTTTGACATTAAACCCGTAGCTTATACAGCTGCTGCCAGATTTGTAGAATACTAGCTGCCCGGCCCGCCTTCGCACGGTTAGTTTTCCGTTTTCCCGCGGTAAAATGTAGCCTATGTTCATCAGGCATAATGTCGGCTTAAAATGGTAAAATATTTTTTCAAATCGGTCCTGTATTTTCGGAGCCTATTCAATACAAACAAACAAGCAAACAGTAAATGTTTTGTGATTTACGTTCCATCTGTAACTGTATCATTTTGTCTATAACAGCGGTATACCCAAAGAAAGTTCAGACTCACTTTGTCGTACAATTAGGTAGTGTGTCACCCGCCAAACATCAATGGATCCAGCAGCATCCAAATCACACTGCTCACTTCCTCGACCAGTCACGGCGACTGGTCACGAGTCCATCTTATCTGTGACCCTCCGTGGGAAGCGATCTTGTACCGTTTTTACATTGTTCGTACTGTACCCACCGACGGTAGACTTCGAAGTACCACCATCTTGTTTCTTATCGAAGATTGCGTATACCTCGACACATTTATAAAGAGCTCCGGAAAAAATTGAGAAGTTTCCCAATTCGTTTTATGTGTGCCCCTACTAGAAGACGCCTGGACAGATTTGGAATTCAGGGTATCCTTCCAAGGTGGTGCCATGGTCAGCAGGTCAGGATCTGATGATCGGATTTTGAGAAATCGAGGGGACTCTTCAAAAAATGAAATCGGTCTATTAGTTCCGGAGATTAGTCCTTACGTACAATTACAAACTTACAATCTCACAGATTTTTCCTCTTCATATTATTAGTATAGATTAATGTCTGGTCATTGTAATAAGTAATAACCCTAAAGTATAGAAGCGTCTACGTTTGTTTAAATTCGTTAGCAGACGGTTTGGCCTACGCAAAACTTTATTTATCTATCTACTTCATTGTATTTTTAACTCAATTGCTCAAAGAGATTTCTTTTATGTATAATTCGCTGTAGTATTTATAATCTGTTATCTTTACTAATGCAAGAAAGAGGAAAGTCTGCGAGATTGTAGCTTTGTAAGTTTGTATGTAGCTGTAATTAATCTCCGGAATCGCCTATTAAATTTCAATATTTCTTTCACGTGTGAGGAATGGACAAAGGTTATATTTAACCCGCGGGTTCCCCGCGTTCTTTGCAATACGTGTGCGTAGCTAAGTAATGCAATAAAGTGTCTTCATCAGCTACAACATTAATTTTGAGACCGACGACTGTAACATCGATTTCTATATTTTCTATAGCCAACTAATCTGACCAAAACTAAATGCAGTTGGCTCACATCTGAGGCGAATGACGTTATCCACCATCAAATATGGCAATAGTGCAACTTCTTCCTACGCAATGGCTGTTTGAATCTTTTCATCACACTTGCTCGTCAATGGCGTTATTACTTGCGAGCGTACAGAGCAGTTATAGCCGTTTTACCTCCCACGGGTTGTTAAGTTTAGTTTTAAAATAAAGAACCCACTCATACTTCACTTCGGACTGAAGATGTTTCCAATCAGCCAAGGTGTATTTCATATCTTCAAAAGTTTGCTACAGCCAACTTTTAATGAATTTAAACATAAAAAAATACTTAAAATTAAAATTAAAAAGCCTTTATTTGATCCAACAGTTTTAGTACAAGTGATACTACATCATGCGTCATGCATTATTTTCTACTTACTGTACAGTTACTTATCAGTTATATTTCCATTCAAAAATTTTATACCTATTTCATATAATTTAGAGTAATATAATTCAATTTAACTTAGATTAATTAATTAAAATTATTTTAATTTAATACAATTTAATTGGGATGTACTTGTACGATTGTAATACGTTATTTAAATATAAATATGTCTTGTGTGTACTTAGTAGTTATTTTATAATATATTACATTACCTTTGATCATAAATTCATTCACATCACTTTAGTATAGAGTACAACAAAACAAAATAAGTTAATTCATTGCAATACAATATGACAAAATGTAGTAATATTTTAAAGATGTTATGAATTTGACTATTACCTACAGTGACTAGAGAATACTAATTATTTACTTATAAGTCTATCCCAATTCAATTAAGGGACCCCCTTTCGGGTAAAGGCCTCCTCCAACTGCAGCCACGTCTCTCTGTCCTGTGCGGCGCGCACCCAGTCGGCGCCGGCGACGGCGCGGATGTCGTCCGCCCAGCGCTTGAGCGGGCGGCCGGCGCGCCGCTTGCCGCCGCCCGGCCCGCGCCACTCAGTCACTCTCCGAGTCCATCTCGAATCGCCGTAGCGCGCAATATGTCCGGCCCACCTCCATTTCAATCTTCTGACATGCTCTAAAGCGTCTTTTATTTTTGTTTTCTTTCTGATATTATCATTTCTTTCTCTGTCTCTCGTTTTGATGCCTAGTAAGCTGCGTTCCATCGCTCTCTGACAGATTGAAATTTTTTTAGCGTTGCTTTCCGTTATTGACCATGTTTGGCAGGCATAAGTAAGTGTCGGTAAAATACATGAGTCCATAAGTTTTCTCTTAAGTGGGATCGGCATTTTTGATTTAAATATGTGTTTTAGTGACCAATAGCGTTTCCAGCTCAACGCGATACGTCTGTCTATTTCTTCTTTGTCTGTCTGGTCAAAAGAAACAAGTTTTCCCAAATATATATAATTTTTTACGTATTCAATTACGTCATTATTAATTTTGATCGTATTTGTCGAGGCGTTTGTCATAATTTTTGTTTTATCTAAATTTATTTCCAGTCCTATTGCTTTACTCCTGCGGTAGAGAGAGTTCAGCATGGTCTCTAATTCAATTGCGCTGTTTGCGAATATAACTATGTCATCCGCAAATCTCAAGTGACTTAGCCATCTTTTATTTATTCTTATGCCGTTTTGTTCCCACCCAATGTCGTGGAGTATAAGTTCTAGGACAGCGATGAAGATTTTAGGCGACATTGGATCTCCTTGACGTACTCCTCTTTGTATATTAAAGTACGGGCCTTTTTTGTCTAACTTTACTCTGCTTTTGCAATTATTATAAATATCCATTATAATTTCTACGTAAACATCCTCAATATTATGGTGTTTTAGTGCTTTGACAATTGAATTATGAGAAATAGAGTCAAACGCCTTTTGGTAATCGACAAAAGCCATGTATAGCGGCGTATTGAACTCTTTATATTTCTCTATTACTTGGCATAATACTTGAATATGGTCAATTGTCGAGTACCCAGGTCTAAATCCCGCCTGTTCAACAGGCTGTAGAGCATCAATTTTTGGTCCGATCCTTGACAATATGCATTGTGAAAAAAGTTTGTAGAGGCTGGAAAGCAGGCTAATTGGTCTATAATTTGATACGTCCGATGGATCACCTTTTTTGTATAATAGTGTGATTTCCGACTCGGACCATTGCACTGGAACTGTTCTCTCTTTCATAATCTCGTTAAAAATCTGTGCAATTAATTTTGAAATAATGTCTTTACCTGTTTTTAAAGCTTCATTTATAATACGGTCTGACCCAGGACTTTTGTTGTTGTTCAGTCTATTTATTATCATAATAACTTCTGATGCTGTGAACTCGGGCCAATTATTATCTGCAGTCGTCGCTAATTTAGTTTTCATGGCATTATATCCGTTTGTAGATTCTTGTGTTTCTTTGTATTTGTATAGCGTCTTATAAAAGTCCGTTGCCATTAACACGATTTCTCCTCTTTTTTCTGTTGACTTTTGAGAATTTTTAAGTTTAGGGATCCATGTTTGTTTACCGGCTAGGGTTTTTTGGCATCTTTTTATACCTCCTGTTAATTCAATGCATTTTTTATATTTATTTAACTTGTAATTGTTATATTCGTCCTTTACGAGTCTCTTCGTTGATTTGTAGAGTTCTTTTAGGTGCTGTTTTTCCGTTCTATTTTTATTATCGTTTTGTTGGAGAACATGTCTCTCTTTGATTAAAGATATGGTGGAGTTAGTCAATCTAAAAGGCGTTTTTTTTTTCGCGCTTCTTGATTCTGTAAGACTATCAACAATAGCTCTTTCCAATGCGTTGTAGAGGTGTTGTGTAGAGATGACATTTTCCGTATATTGAGTTAGTTTTTTATCCAGGTACTTGCGATAACTTGTTTGTTCTCTCTCGGTTTGTAGAGTCGATTTTGAGGGTTGAAACTTTTTTCTGCTCTGCTTCAGTGTTTTAATTTCTATTGTACCTCTCACAAAGCGGTGGTCTGTTGGAAAAGTTATTTTTCGTAAGATCTCGATATTTTTAAAGAGAGTTCTTTGGTTTGAAAGTATAAAATCTATTTCATTTCTCGTGTGTCCGTCCGGTGACATCCATGTCCAACGTTGATTGATGTTTTTCTTGTAGAGAGTGTTTATGATAGACAATTCTTCTTCTAGAGCAAATAATTTTAATCTCTCTCCTCTTTCATTACAGGTGCCTGAGCCGAAGGGCCCTATGATAGAGCCTATCGCGTCGGACGTTACTCCAATCTTTGCGTTGAAGTCTCCAAGTATTATTTGGTTGTTCCTAGACCTTTCTCTAGCTTTCCCGATGTCCAAGTAAAAACGCTCTACTTCTTCGTCCGTCGCTTTTTCAGTCGGCGCATATACTTGTATAATAGAAATATGTGTATTGTTAATTTCCATGTTCAATAGAGCGACGCGATCTGAAAAATGTGTAAATTCTATAATATTTGATTTGTATTTCTTGTTGACTAAAAATCCAATTCCTCTTTGACCTTTTGTTTCGCCATAGTAATAAAATATGCACCAATCTAGTTCTTCGATGCCATAGCCAACCTTTTTTACTTCAGACAGTCCAATGATATCCCATTTAACGTATCGTAAAGCATTTTTTAGTTCTATTATTCTGTGTTCATCTTTAAGCGATCTTATGTTGTACGTGCAGATGCAGAGGTGATGTCCAGTTGGAGGGTTGCAGTCGTTTTCTCCCGCGGTGACAAGCCGTGTTGGGAGATTATTTATTTGTTTTTGTTTGTTCGTATCGGTATTCTTGCTAGTGGAGGGGGTCTCGTGGCGTCATGCGTCGCGATCGCTGTTTCTAGTTATGTAAGATGTTATATTATTTTGATGGGATTTGTGCTTCTTGTTTGTACTATGTTTTCTATTTTGGTTCCAGGAGGCCGCTGCTTCCGGACCGTTTTGTGATATTTGGGGTGGAGACAATGATAAATGTCGCTTGTTAGAGTTTCCATCCTTGATATTCTTCTTTACAATTAATTTATCATATTGTATAAATGCTGTATTTCCATTTTCAATCTCTTTTTGCTGTTGTTGTTTGAGACTTTCCCTTATTTTCAGAATATTTACTGGGAATTCTTACTTAAAAACTTACAGGAAAAAAATACTTAAACATGTTTAACAAAATTATTTACAGATTTAATATGTAGTTATTTAGTGTCTATGTAAAAAGTTGTTAAGTGTTTTCAAATCGTGGCTGTATACCGAAGGGTCTTTGCCATACGCGCCTCACGTCAAGTTCAACAAAATGGACGACTGACATGTTGCAGATTTTATTACAATTTGTATTAATTTCATCTAAAATGTATTTGTTTCCTCGTAAATGTGATGAAAAACATTGTGTATAACACGGGCGTAAGTGGAACATTGCAAACTCGAGTCATCAAAAGCCCTCCGCCTTCGGCGTCGGGCTTCTGATAGACTCTTGTTCGCAATATTCCGCTTACGCCCCTCGTTAAACAATGTACTATAATTTGGTAAAAAGTAATAAACTATGCCGGAAGGCATTTATATCGCATACATAACATTCTAGATCACACAATGCTTACTACAGTTTGGCGCAATTATTGTAAAAATAAATAATAAGGGTCATTCTTACGCAAATCGAACTAGTCCCATGCATATTAAGCTCAATAAGGCTTGTAGACGACGATATGTTTAATAGATATACGTAGGAAACATCCAAGACACAGAAAAAAATATTCATGCTCATCACGCGCATATTTGTATCCTTACCGGGATTCGAACCCAGGACCTTCAGCTTCATAGGCAGCGTCACTATACCTACTAGGCTAACTGGTCGTCTAAGTAGTGATTGTTTTTTTTTACTTGTATAAATTATTTAATAATAATATGATACCATAAAACTTAAAGCAAAATGCATTAGCACTGCAAATCTGGAAAGAACAGAGTTAGAATTGCATTTCCCATTCTAGTAACAATATATATACTATACCTGATTCCATTCATTACAATTGTATCGGACAAATTCGTCCACGTTTCTTTGTTAATCTTGTTTATCAAAGAGAAATTTAGAACTAGTTTTACTTATTTCGATTATTACGTTTTTTTTGCGTTTTCTTTGAACTCGCATGACGATTATCGCACGATTTTTCTAATCGAATGAGCGAGCGAAGCGAACGAAATTCATGCTTCAGCTTGGGCCGAAAATCATGTGTATGTCCGGATTCTGTCCGCTCGTAGCGACCTCTAGAGGACTACAGAGCTGTAGCTGTAACCACGAACTTCGAAAGTCGGAGTTCTGGTATTACCATCTCTATCGCACTTACAGTATTCGACTGACAGAAATGCATGTATACGAACTTCGAGTTTCGATTTTCGTGGTAACGCCGCAGGTCGCATTTCACAACCGATTGTCATGAAATTTTTTGAGCAGTTTCGTTAATTGGGTACATGGAATATTTTTATCGAGTCACTTATTCGTTTTTTTTTCTACGAAAATTTAGGCTCACAAGTTCTGTAGCTCACAGAGCCCCTAATTTTATATGAAATAGGGTTTAAATTGTTCCTTTTGTCACGGCCGCTAAGGAAATATGTTTGGGCATTTTTATTCTCAATATAGTACTGTGTATACGAAATCCAAGCTAATTTGTTTAGTACTTGTTAGAACTATGCCGCTCGTGAAGTTTGTCTACATTTCTGTTTGCTATTGGAAAAGCTGGTTGCCGAGTTAGGTAAATGCTATTAGACTAACTTGGGCAAATGTCTGGCGTTTAACTAGGCAAGTGGGTAGTTAATTGCCTAAGTGGTAAATATTCGCCGCTGCTGTGGCTAAATAGACGGTAGCAACAATTTTTAAATCTATTTATCTCTTTTTATTATGACCAGTTTAGCCTAGTGGGTATAGTGGCTGAAGCTGGAGGTCGTGGGTGCGAATCCCGGTAAAGGCGAATATTAGTGTGATGAGCATGAATATTTGTTTCTGAGTTTAAGGTGTTTTCTATGTATTTAAGCATTTATATATTTTATAGTTACTCGTATCGTTATTTAGTTCCCATAATACAAGCGTAATAAGACTAATAAGGCTTGTGTTATGGGAACTAAAATACGATACCATTATGTTATGTGTAATCGAACCAACCCCTTGGTAAGCCCATGACATTTTTTGTAAGATTGGATAAGGATCGCTCTTGGCATTCACTAGCAGAGCAAGTACCCTTTTTTATTGTGGAGAAAACCTGCGAACCCAATCACCGAGCGGTGACTGGGTAATGTGGTATTCCTATCCACTAAAAACTCCACGGTGCTCTACTGTATCTGCGCTCTCATGTAGGGGACTCCAGAATGTCATGCTGAACGCAGCCCCCTCGCGCCTCGCCACATTTGGCTTGTCCTAGGGTAAGGAATGTTGTCGCCTCCACTGGGGTTCTTAAGCGAGTGCCGCAGCCCCCGCCAGAACACTGCGACCCCAATGACCGCCTTTAGTCGCCTTCTACGACAGGCGGGGGAGACGGCAGACCTATTTTTGTCCGACCCTACACGGTAACAGCAAGTACCTAGTTAGGGCTTCTATTCTGTAAGCTGGAGGTTTTACCAGAGATTAAATTTCGATGTGCGCCGTACCTCTGTAATATTTTATTACGCTACACTTTTGTCAAAGTAGCCGCACTACAAATGTATTATTAAGGCGCCGTAGGTTCATGGTCTTCTCTCCCTTTCACTGAGCATAAGCGTGAGCGAGATGGAAGTGCGTGCTCGGAAGCGCGGATATCATGTTTTTTAATTTTAAGTTTATGGCCGTTTAAATAAATAAAAAAGTAATCACTGATTTCTCTCAAACATGATATTGCCGATTTTTAGAAGCCATTTTAGTATTCTTACCTTGTGTGCATAATTTGTTACAAATATTCTAAGTTTATTTTAGACCCTTTTAGACCTATGTTCGTGATTTTTTTCTATCGAGCGAAAATTGCTTAATCATGTTTCGATTCACTGATCTCCCTGAAGAAAAGCCTCAAAATTACTATTCGTATTTTTTTGAAACCATATTATTATATACAGACGCTTTATATTGTTTCAAAAACTCTGTTCGCTTCACTTCGCTGAACCTACGGCGCCTTTTAATACTTGGTAGAATATGCATACTACACATGGATCTAATTATACTTCTGCACAGTTGTATAATAACGAGACGCAATGCGGTCGATTCGACCACGAACCTGATCCATTGCCTTTGACAGAGACCTACATACATGCGTACTTCTCATTTTCATACCTTGTTGCGAGTCGTTATATACGAGTAGGTATGTGTGTTTAGGTAACGATTTATATAGCTAGATTGAATTTGAATTCTATGTACGCTATAGACAAAACGGAACGTAATGAGAATTTAAGCGTTTCCTAGAGTTTGGACAACCTATTCTAAACACCTAATAATTATGGGATGATAGGTAGTTCTTTAACATTTTCTAAAAGCATCATTTTTTTCATCATTCTCCTAGCGTTATTCCCGGTAGTGCCCCTAAAGGAGCCCGGGGTCCGCTCTGACACCTAATCCCAAGATTTGGCATAGGCACTAGTTTTACGAAAGCGACTGCCATCTGACCTTCCAACCCAGAGGGAAAACCAGACCTTATTGGGATTACACCGGTTTCCTCACGATGTTTTCCTTCACCGAAAAGCTAACGGTAAATATTCCGTACATAAATTCCGAAAAACTCATTGGTACGAGCCGGGATTCGAACCCACGACCGCCGCTTGACAGCCGCATGCCTGAAAACGCCTGCCACAAAAAAAAGTGCCTACATGTTATTATAATGTTATGTAACCTCATTATCTTTCTTACTAGCGCAATACACCATTAAGACCATAATAGATTGAGATCACTAGACATATCTCGATTGCACAGATGGTTGCAACTTGCAATAACACTACCCACGCCAATTGCATCGTTTCGCGCAATGTGGGTAGTTCTAATTTAGAGGTGTCGGTGAAAGCGGGCAGTCGGGCGTTGGCGTGCCGAGTGAGCAGTCTAGTGGGGCAGATTGCTGGAACATAATAATGTCGTCAATGTGGACATGCCGGACCACCAACTCACTACTAACCAACTCCTCCATCGGCCTTTTTATAAGGAGGTATTTTGAATATATATTTATTGCTAATTGGCTACTTTGGCTGTCGATAACGGTTTATCCATTTCCCATATTTTTTTATGAAAAGATCTTTAGGTATAAGTTTATGTTGAATTGACCATTCAAAGCGATATAAAGAGTGCACAGCGAAAATTGACATATTACTTATATTATCTTTCACCGCCGGTAAGAATAGTGGCAAAATCGTCGCGAATGTCTCAAATAATGAAATCCACCCCTACCTACCTTCGCATTATTATTTGACACGTCAAATCATGCGAACCGAACGAAAATAATCATGGCAAAATCCAAGACGTGTAAGACTTCCCCGCACTATAGCACGCGTACAAAACGATTATAAATGGGCTTATCTAGTCATGCGCGATGTCTAGTGAAACAGTTTAGACTGGCCAAGCGAAGTTAACTCTTATGTCAACGTCGTCAGTACCGACATGTCACTATGTGTACCTAATTGTCCTCGGTCCCACATTGTTTGCCACTGCCGCCTAACGATGATAACCTGTAATAGTCAGGATTCCCAGCATTTCTTGGGCCCAACGTCCACCGCGACCAATCTGCTATGGCGATGGCGGTGGAACTTTTTATTGCTACACGTCCGGTCTGAGGCTAAAGCTGAAAGCGAGTTTGGAGAATGGGCAATGCTTTATGAACAAAGTGTTTGCTCAGGAACGGAAAGTTAGAACGTTTTCTTTTTCCCAGAGATGTGAGTGACTGGTTTACTCTACTCTCCCTGGATACAGGACATTTTCTAAAGAAACGAATGACCGAAATACGCAGACGGAGTCAAAATTTTGTAATCGCTGTCATGAAAAATTAAGTTACAGAAACAGTTAGAACAGAAAGACCATTTAAATGAAGAAGACGAGAAGAAAACCCTCATAGCTCAATTGAGAATTCAGTTCATTTAAAGCCAATCGGTCACTTAGAAAAATATGATCAGTACACTATTCGTGCCTAAATTTTGTGATTGCTGTCATGACAAATTAGGTTGCAGAAACAATGAAAAAAAACCCGCACTGCCCAATTTAGGATTCAGTTCCTTAAAAGGCGCAACTAGTGCCACCTACAGCCTTCGTACAGGACTTCCAGAGCAAACCTAAATTGGCTAGTGTAATCACCAACTGAGCTCTCCCTCTCGCTCACTGCAGCAGAAATTGGTCAGGAGGGGAGAATGCCATTGCGCCTGTAGGTATGAAGCTTAGGCATCGGTGGGATCATCCTAGCTATCCATATAAATCTTATAGATACTTGGACCAAACCCAAGTCACGCATCAATTCAACAGATAGCTCAGTTAAGTCACGTTGTGAGGCAACGCACCCGACCGTATCAGCGCGGCTTAGAGTTCACACTACAACAAGTTTTTTTTCAAGGAGGCTATTGTTAATGTCGCAGTATCTTTGTGATTCTGTCACAGATTTGTCTGGTTGCTTGCTCGATTGGGTTTTCGATCGATCTCTTGAGATTAGATAGTGATTAGTATTGATGGTCTACTTGGTACCATCGCTTGGGACATCCAAAAAGGACGGACTATTCAAGAATCATCGAAAACTATTTTTTTAAACAGACTCTAGGGTGCTTCTGCTCACATACAGAGTTTAAAAAAAAAAGTTTTTGAAAAATTACCATCAAACTAAACTAAAGCAAATAAAACTAAAAGAAACTAACTGAACATTTTGAATATTGTCGATTGACATTATCCGACACTGACAATTGCGACCATTAATGTACTGTACATATACAGTTTGCGTTATAAAAGTCAGTTTCGGAACCTGTAATGTAATTATAGGTTAGTTACTTTAGCAATGTACGTGGTCTGACAGCCTGAGTGTTCACGCCACCCCATTTTCCACCACTCCGTGTGACCTTCTATAACACCTCAATGACACCGGATGTATGCTATTAAGCTAATTTCCTGTTTCTTTAAAAGCGCTAAAAAGCTTCATAATTAATAATAATACGGACGTCATAACGACATTACGGACGTTATATACCTATGTTTTTATACCTACATTGCATCAAAAATGTTTTGTAAAGAAAACAATGTTCGTTAATTAGGTACTTACACCTAAATATACTTCAGTCTTCAACTAGCTGCTCACGCGTTTTGCAAAGAACGCAGACATACTCGCAGGATAAAATATAGCAGATGTCCACCTAGAAAGTCCATTTTATACACAGGTGAAAGAATTTTTGTAATCGGATAAGTATTTGGAAATTACTCATTACATACAAACTTGCAACCTGACAGACATTACCTCTTTATAATAAGTACTAGGGGTTCTCTATTGTATGGGCAAAAATCATTTCCCAAAGTGTCACTTCCCAAAAAATGTTTCCCAAATGATCATTTGGCAAAAAAACACAAGTCAAATTATTGTTTCGCATTAAATCACTTGGCAATATCTCCTATGGCAAAATATTACTTCGCAAATTATTGTTTGGCAAAGTTTTACATAGTCAAGTTTCATTTGGTCAAACGTATTATTTAGCATAACATTATTTTTCCAAATTATTGCATGGCATATGATTTAGATCCTAATTGTGTAGTGCATACGAAATCTATTTGAGTGAGATTACATAATTTTGCTAAGCGGGTAGTTTGTAAAAAACAAAAGTAAATAATTTACAGGTAAGTTTATGTTCTTTTGTACTATAGGTACTTAGGTAACAATATATTATAATGCAAATAAGCAGCATGCATGCAAGCAAGCCCCGAGTCGGTTTCGCCCTTTTCATCGAGAGTCTCCAGCGAATCGACGCCACCCCGCTGCGCGGGGTGTCTATTTCTGGTCTGAGGGACACAAGTGAACCCTAACCTAACCGACCAAAAACAGAGTTCGCTTATGACAAGCCATTTTTTCCACCCTGGTACCTAATGTGCGAAATGAAAATTTGAACAAATGTTTTGTTTGGAAAACAATATTAGCCCGAACAAAGTGTTTGCTTAATAAACTTTTGTCTTAATAACACTTGACAAAGCAAAATTATGCCAAATAATATTTTGACCAAATGAACAAAATGCGAAACAAAAATGTGCTATTTGTTCGTTTGGGAAATGAAACTACTGCCATAAGTTTTGTGGGAAGTGAAATTTGGCGAAAAATATTTTGCCGAAACAGCAGGATACCAAGTACTAGGTCATCAGTCCACCTTGTGGGGGGCCTACCCTCGCTACGGCTTCCGGTACGTGGTCGCCAATCGAGAACCTTTCCGCCCCAACGGCCATCGGTTGCTGGAAGCGGGTGGCGCAGGACCGGTCACTCTGGCACTCTTTGGTGGAGGCCTATGTCCAGCAGTGGACGTGTTTCGGCTGACATGATGAAGATGTTGATAAGTACTAGTCTATTACACTAATATTATAAAGAGGAAAGATTTGATGTTTGTTTGTAATGAATAGGCTCCGTAACTACTGGACCGATTTGAAAAATGACTTTACCATTAGAAGCCGACATTATCCCTGATGAACATAGGCTACTTTTTACCGCGGGAAAATGCTTCACTACGGGAAAACGGGTAATCCGTGCGAAGCCGTGCCGGGCAGCTAGTATTAGATAATGCTGTTGATTTTGAAAATCTTTTACACCATTTGCCTAGAGAATATCATTTTGTAATAGCGTCAACGGCTTTGACCAATTTGTCCATCTCCGTGACTCCACGGTCCAGCGGTTCTCAAACTCAACACGTGATACTTCACAGTTAATTATCAGTTATCCCTATCTACGTGATTAGTCTTCAATGGTCTCGGATTAATATCTGCATCGAAAGTGGACACGGTTCGTTTAGTTTATGCTTTCTTTATCGTCCCGCTCTGCTTGCTGGTCGTTAGTTGGGTTTTATGACGTAATAGTATTGTTTAGTTTTTCCATTGACATGTCTAGAGGACAAACGACAGTTTCTATACAATTTGCTCCTGTTTAAGCTCTACTGAATTATCTTGTTATTGACCGCTGCGCTACAATCCTTTTAGAAGTGGTTTCCGGAAAGTCAACTCAAAGCAATTGTTATTGGGTAGAAATTCCTTTGTTAACCTGCGAAGAATACGTTTGTTTCTTTATTGTTATAGTCAAGCCGGACACTAGGAAATTGATATTTTTTGAGCATAATCTTTCAGCTTTTTTCCACTATTAGAAATAAAAGAGGCTTGTTATCTTATCGGCGTTAATCCTGTTGTTATTGTTTAGTCTTATCTTTGTAATACCTGGGTTAGTTCTAGTTATTCTCACAAAACGGCTGAAATTGCATTTTAATTTGTTTACGAAGGGTTTTATATTAACACTTGAAGTTTGGAGCTTTGAAAGCTTTTGAAATCTGTTTTGTCACATACATTAACAATGCTCCTATGTTCTGTTTTATTTGATAACTCAACTGATTTCGTTTATGAGCTAGAGCCGCTTGTAAAACGCTAAACTAACTTCACCATCACCTACCTACAGATGTCAAATGTAAAAAAATAGGCGCATAGTAAAAGTTTATCAATATTAAATATTCCAAAGTATAAGACCCACAGCAAGCTTTCCATAACAATGTACCAGTATCATTATAATGGTACATATCGAAATATGCGCCATACGTACGTAATTTTCGAAAACTCATTGGTTCACATCGCTATGCAGTTCAGATAAGCTCACATGCGTTGAAAGTCGAGTAGTTCAGTCAGTCCCACCCGTTTCAAGCGCCACTGCACAATGTCACACGTGCGAATTTCCTAAGCGGCGATTTCCGATATCAGCGTGCAGTGTGTCACTCGGCGCGGCGTATCTGTTGCGACACCGCGCTTCCGCCACCATGTAGATAACAAAAAATAACCGCTGCCACTTGTGCGGGCCTATAACATATTGCATGCGACACACAAAGACATTGTTTCTGCAAAAGTATCAGTGGGATTGAGATGACGATGTAAAACATCGGTCAATTGTGTGTGAGCTCCTAATGGTGAATATCCACCAGATATGTGCGAACTGCAAGCTCTGTTTTCATATATGTATTAGACACTGACTAAATACATAAGAACACATCATCATACATCCACAGTTGATATGAATCCTAAAGGAGCCCGTCTATAGAAATAGAAAGAGACGTGTCATGATAGACGTGCAGGAGGCGCATGAAGTGCGAGCGCGAGAGAGACACACGCAGGTATAAAGAAGGCACTATAGTTATACGGAAGCGACTGTCATCTGACCTTCTAACCCAGAGGTAAAACTCGACCTTATTTGGATTTAGAAGTTTTCAAGCCGACCGAAGGCTTCCAACTCAACGACTTCCATAGACAATAGTCAGGACCAACGACCTGCGCCTAATTAGTTGAACCTTAAAAAAAGTAATCAGTTTCCGAAACCGATCGACGTGTGGGGGCCTCCCCATTTTTTAGCAGCACGCTGTATCTATAACCGAATAAATCATGTTCTTTGTCCCGCGACAAATCCTTCCTTTTTTTTAGAACAACGTGCCGCAGCGTTATACTTATGTTACTAAACTTTTGCAGCGCACTGATTGTACGTGTTATTGTGAACCAGTTGCATTATAGTAAAGAGTGGACAGTAATTTCACCACAATTACGCGGCGGATATGCAGCGACAGGATGCGACCAATCCAGCGCGGCCATTGGCTCCCAATTAACATTGTTAGCTGTGCGCCTGCGACGCGGAGGATAATTAGAAATAAGTTAGGTCGGGCCGTGTTAAGACCTCCCACTGGTCAACAGCCTTTTCCTATGACCTATGTCCTGGTTACAGATAGATGTAATCCGGTTAATCGGCAAATATTCCAATATTTACTGTAAGTAGTGGGATGTCAAAATAATAAGTGTTTAACTATACTAAAGATAGGCTGGATATAGATTTCTATACTATTAAACGAGCAATATTTGTATATATTATAATGTATTTGAAATCACATTTTCGAAAATGGCTCTAACTACTAGCATGAAATTTTAAATATAGAGGTTTACGGGGGCGAAAATTAGTATTCTCCGTAATTTATCTATTTTCACCCGAGTGCACCTCGGTCTCCCAGGGACTATTTATTTATTTGCATGACGCATCAAAGGCGATACTTACAGACTTTCATGCATATCAATATAAAAAAATAACTTAACACAATCACACGTTAAGACGGCAAAGAATATAGGGGCAGATGTTACAAACCGACGGTAAACGAAAGTTAATTGTGTCCGTTAAAATCTGTTTGTTTAGCGGTTTGACAGTTCTCTATGAAATGACAGCATTAAACGCAAATGTGGTTGATGCAAATTCCAATCCCTCCTAGGGGCTATTCGTAAATTACGTCATTTCAAAATAGGGGTGGGGGGGGGGGACCTGGTCATTGGATGACGATAGTCATTTTATTAGACAATAGGTGACACAAGACTCTTATATTTAAAAAAAATTATACATTAAATGTAACTAAGTATGCGTAAGTTGCACTTTTATCGCGGTGAAATGACAAAGACACACGTTACCGTTGCATCACGCATCACTGACATTTTTCAATGTATTACCCATTTGTGGTAAAAATAACGACGTAATTACGAATACGGGGATAATTAACGTTTAATTAGCAATCATAATCACTGCTGAGTAATGACGGATTAACTGGATCCGTGGGTGCTATACTAATTTATACTTATCTCTTTGTATTGAGTGAGTCATTGAAATACTTATTAACACGTTAGTCGTTGACACTAAATAAAAACATTATGTAAATAAAATAAAAAAAGCGCACTAAAATAATTCTAGTTATAATGCCGTTTAGATTCGTTGGTGTTTAAGTCACTTGGACACTCTCGTTTGCGAGAAAGGGACTAAACACATGTTAGTTAACAAAAGTTTATGTTTTAGTACTTAATTATTAGTAGAATTTCGCTAGTTTTATATGAATAAGGTTTCCCACATTAGGCTATACGAACCTTGCGGTCTAGGTATCTGGTCAGATAGGAACAAGGAATAAATAATACAGGCAGCCTTGGTAAGTAGTATTGTAGAGATCCTAAACGATATGCTACCGTATACCTGCTATAGATGGAGACAGTAGTTATGTACCTACTTACCTACCTTTTTTGTATTTCTGTTGCGTTATCCCGGGCTTCCATTCCTAGAATTAAATTTGTAGAGTAACAGTTAAAGGAAAAATCCACTTTATTCATTGTCAAAAATATCCGACACGTCCTATAACAGCTCTAGAAATAAGTTGCCAGATATTGCGCGCCTTATTCTACCATACATTGTCACAGGTGTCTAGTACAGTAAAGTGCATCTACACTATTTCCCTGATGAAAATACTTCGTATACTACTAATATTGTGTTCTGCATAAGGGGTATATGCCATAATCCATAATCAATCGCCATGCGAGTTGGCGATATTGACCTGGTAAAGGTCGCGGGCGTCCGCTGCATGCGGTTGGCGCAGGACCGGTCATTGTGGCACTCTTTGGGGGAGGCCTATGTCCAGCACTGGATGTCTTTCGGCTGATATGATGATGAAAATGATAATGATGATACTAATATTATACACAAGTGAGATTGTAGCTTTATAGGTTTGTATGTAATGGGTAATCTCCGGACGCATCTGATTTCAAAAATTCTTTCACCCGCGTTTAGAATGGACTTTCTGGGTCGTTATAGGCCATATTTTGTCCCGCGGGTTTGCCTGTGCTTTCTTTCCATTATGCGGGCGAAGCCGCGCGGATAGCTATATAATTACCCGATCGATGCGGAAATGGTTTTGTAAATGAACATTGCCGGATACGTCACGTCATGAGAGGCTCCAATAATGACAAAGTGCGAAGTGCCGGTTCACAGAAACACTGTCCATTATTGATTGTAGGTGAACCTTGACGGCTAGATTGCTTTGCTATTTGTTTCTAAAGAAAGTTTCACGAAATATTAAACACTTTCTTGAACCACTGAAGCGATTTAACGTAACCTAGATTTCACAGTCAATTTAATTCCCTTAGTGTCGATGTCAATTCGACCAAACTGGAATAGAGTTTATACCGAAATTAAGCTCATACAAATTTGACGTTTAATTTCAGATTAAACTCTTTGGTCGAATGTGGCTTTATTTTTTTTTTTTGTTGAGATATTCAAAAATCCTTTATGTGAATATCTATTTTAAATAACTGGATCGACTCCTTCAGGCTTTTGGTTTGCTGTCAGACAACGGTGACATATGTTTCTAGGCTAGACACCCACCTACATTTTAAACCTTGTCTGGTTGAAATACTTTATTCTCTTTCTTACAAACACAAAGAACAATGTGACATATTAAGACAAACTAATTTAAACGCCGTTTTAGCTACTGCACTACCACAGTTCTTAATAGCTATTATCGCTATCACACTCGCTGATCTCGCTCTCGACATATCACGGTATATTTGTCGTCAAAACCGAAGATTGACGAGAGACATTAATATAATAGAAGCACTGAAAAGAGGTTTAATGGACGGCAATACGAGTAGAATGGTTTTCACTTCGTAATTTATTAAGGAATAAATCGCCGTTGAGCAGAAAGCGTATTGTTTATCAGTTATTTTATCTCGTGAGAGTAAACGCAGTATGTTATGGGAACGTTTCAACGATTATTCATAATTGAATGTTGCGACTCGTCGAGTGTCAGGCCTTGTTTATGAAGAGGCGGAGCGTGGAGCTAGGCGAGTTAGGCGACTGCTGGTTTATGGTAACGCTTAAGCTGCGGTTAGGATGGCAGTGGGCAGCAGGGCGGCGAGCGGGCGTCCATACATTGAACTCGCTGGAATATATGGACGGCCGCTCTCTGCCCAGCTGTACACCTGCGTCCACACTGCGGCCTTACACCTGGGTTATTCACGACGCGTTAAAGCGGCTCACCCCGCCGATCACCCGTCACGAAACTAGACCTCTACCTACGCTTAGTTAGTACGCCTTGAGGTGTCAAGATATATCTGTGTGTGAGCGTTGAGGTGAGCTTAAAATAAGTTACAGAATAGGGGGGCTGTACGGGGCGAGTTGCACCAACTTACGATTACAGACCGATCAACGTTAAATATGACGCTGGCTGCCATTTCATAGAAACTTGTCAAACATTCCATACATTCAGATTTTAACGAACACCGCTTACGAATACAGAGAGTTTTGTTTGGTGCAAGCCACTCTATGTATGTGTTTGGGTTTTGGTGACTTCGGACGCGGAGTCCGCACGCGTCGCTTGTCGGCTAAACGCGGTCTCAGATCACTTATGACAGTGTCGCTCTTAATTCGTTAATTAATAGTTAGACTAGTTCTCCAGTTCGCAAATCAAAAGGGCAATCAAGGCAATAGAATCATTGTGCCAACAAATCTAAGCCAATTAAGCTGTCTACGTTCCTGGTATAGGTATGATGACGTCAACAACTGTTTCAATTTAGTTCACATCTCAGCGACATTTTAATATGATTCCCGTCCTCGTTCTAATACGTTAGAAGAGAGAAAACAGATTGAAATTTGATTGTTATCGGCTAAGACAGAACGGATAGCAAGATACGTTCAAGATTGCATGCGTTTGGGGCCGGTTGCATCGACTTCACTTTACTGAATGGTAAACGTTAAATATGCCAGCAGTTGTCATATCATAGAAAACTGACAAACTTCCCATATAAACAGATTTTAACGGACGTAACTTACGATTACCGATTGTTTAAACTTTGAAACAACCTAGCATTTGTGTCTATTCGACCAAACAAGAGCAGGGTTTATTTCTTTCAATTTTGAATGCAGTTTAACTTCAGTTTAAGTCCGTATTCCTATTTGGTTTAATGCAAGTTGACGAACTATTATTTAAATGACATGGAGCATATAGATTCAGTGAGTGGGTATTGTCCTTACTATAAGTTAAATTGTTTTGTGAACTGAGTTAATCAATGTTTTGTCAGGTGTCAAAGGTGCCTAGAATAGATGACACACAAGGTATAGAATGTGTTTAGTTAAGGCTTCTGAATTTATTAAGTGAATCAATTAATACTAAGATTCCGAATGTGACTTAGTTTTTTGTCTAGAACATTTTACAGCGATTCGTGTTGTTTAAAAGATTGCTCAATCCACGAAGACACGCCTCTCTCCTTCTCATTGATTACTAGATTTATAATGTCTTAGTGTCTGTAGAAGTGGGTTCCAGGGCTTGCTAGACCTGTTGAAAACCAATAGCAAGACCAAACGGTCATTATAAAGTATAAAAAAATAATTTTCCATATAAGCTCACATCAAGTTTTCACCGTAACCCACTTTCTCACATGAACTAGGAACCTATTCCTGGCCTAGAAAAACTACTGCAAGCCTGTCTTTAGAAAACCGTAGCTGATTATCCGTATTCCGATGCAATAAGGCTGAAAATGCCAATGTTATATAATAAATAATAATAATATGATTCTGTCAAGTTATCTGTATCGGATGTCGAGATAACGGGTGATGTGCATCGAGGTTAAACTTTTGTTACCGTCAGATAAACATAGGAATAGGATACATGAATATCATTAATATTGTAATATTCCCGTGTATGTTTTGTACAGAAACCCTTTAACTACATCTCTCTGGGGGTCTGTTATAAGGTTTTTTTTAATGACTGTGTGCGCTGGGCCATGAAAATGGTACGCATACAAATCGTGCAATGCATAGAATCATGTCACTTTGAAATGAGACCTTCGTTGCATCTAAAGCCACTTGATGATAAAGTTTAATGTTAATTTTATTTTTGTCTTATACAAATAAATAAAATGCTGAGCATTTTCGTTGGCTGGCAATTCTGGCAATACAATTCGTAAACCTGCATAAGAGCTTGTAAGAATATAATTTCTAAACCATAGAAACACCTTATGTTAGGTTTATTTATTATTGTTCTCAACTCAATGTAAACGAAGCAATCTATTGAGTGATTTTACACAGACTTACATATTGCAATTTGCAATCATAAATTAATAAATTTGTCAGTTGGTTGCGCCTGCGACGCTCCGTACGTGCAGCCTTGCCCTTAATGTCCGTCAATCATCCCGCAATCAGTAGTACTCGAGACGACGGCGCGTACGGACGTGTCGCAGCTCCTTTAAAAACCATGTAAATCGCGCGAATCGTAGATCCCATCGATAAAATCAAACTTCTTTGTATCAGTGAACTGTGATATTCAAAACAATACATTCCATAAGTGATAATGCGACGTGTGAAAATGAACATAGACCCCGACTTGGGTGACCTGGAGGAAATGCTAGCCCACGTCCAGACCCAATTGGAGAACGAGCTCGATATGGAAAAGGAGAGCAAGATGACGTCATATATAAACGTCCAAGAGTCGCCCAAGATGGTAAAGAGGACGAGCTCCTTCAGTAGAGGCGAGAGCTTCGAATACAGAAGACCCGCCCCAAGACCGCCGCTTGCCAGAGTTAATAGTGAAATAAACTCCGGCAGTCAATCACTAAACGGCGAATACGGTGCACTAGAGAAATACAACAATCAGAACGGGATTAGGGGGTCCCAGACCAGTTTAAAGTCGGAAGAAATGGGCTCACAGATCTCCTTCCAGTCGTTTCGTTCTGAGCCGGTACAACGCCTCTCTTTACTGAGTCTGCCGGAGAAAAGAGGATCTTCATCGTCCCTCAATGGAAGAGGGAAGACTGCTACACTACCCAGAGGATACGGGTCAAGTAAAGAGAAGAATTGGGAGGAGTATTGGGCACAGTAAGTTATTCTGGTGGTCATTTTAGCTCATTAATGTTCTCTACTAGAAAGTGATGGTTATTGCGTTTAAGGTTCTTTATTTTTTTCTTTATTTCCAGCTATGAGGCGTAATGGCAAAAAAATAATGTTTTTGGTAATACGGTGAAAGTTCGTTACACTAAAGCATGCGGGCGGATGAATGACGTCGGAGTCCCTTTCTTAGAAGGGTGTTTTTCTCGGAATTGCAGCACTGCCCTAATATCGCAGAAAATAAGTGACTCAATACGACATTTAATTGTGGTATTAGTCATTCATAATAATCTACCCCGTATTCGATTCATGGTGACGTAAATATTTGTGATTTTTCCCTACGCTTGATACTAACCTAGGTAGCTGTGATATGTAGACCGATATGAGTGTCAAGTCAGGATGAATTCGTTTGAGATAACATGTGTTTCCGAACACGGATAAAAGATAGGGTTACTCGTAAACGGAATGCAATAATAATCTCACAATCAGACCATTTTAGTCTAATTGACTTAATATTCCTATTTCACAAAAGCCGGTAAAACATGCAGTTTTAAAGTTCTGTCGCAATATATAATCGATATAATAGTTTCCCTTGCGTGAGGGATGCGACTGTTTACTAGTTCAAGTAATTTAATGAACATCTTTGCCCAATTATATCTTGAGGTTCAATGAAGCAATATTTTACAACTATTACAAGCTAACGTGTATCAGAACTAAGTCTCTTCTTTATTTTGTATACCGTACATATATATAGAATCTGCACTAACACATGATGCGGGTTGTATTCCGTTTGAAAGACCCGTAGTACGTCCAATTTCATCAATTTTGTCAAATTGTTTTCTACGTTATATTCAAGTTAGTCTTTTTTTAGCTGTTGCAGTGCAGAAACTTAGTAAATACTATAACAAGACCGTATTTCATAGAGAAACGTAATGCTTGTGACCTCATTAAATAAAAGATAGTAGCGTAATAATAACAGATAAGAACGGAATGTTTTTGTTTACGCGTCGTTTTGCGATGATTGATAATGATAACGGTGACAGTATACATAAATGTCATAATTTTGCACTCACTGCGACTACAACCTAGACTATACATTGGGGAAATTGCAAATTGGCGCATAACGTATGATACTATTTGTTCTACTAATTTGATATTACCTACTCGTTATTATTTGTGATAGTATAACAGACACGGTGGGGGTCAGATAGACAGTCCAGCAATGAAACATTATCCTATTCTATCTAAAACTAGCGCATCAAATCGCGAACCAATACAGCATAGTATCTATGTCACATTACCATTTCAATACTCGAAGCATGTCCACCTTTGTTAGACAGTTGAACTTAGACGAACGATAATATCTCGCGTAGGACAGAGTATACAATTGACGCACGCAACATGTTACACCATAAAAACCATTTTCTAAAAGGGCTCCTGACTATGCTGGGCCTCTTTTGTAAGTACGCGTTGCAAAAGCTCTTTTACCGCGATCATTACTCCATTGTTATTGTTAATTTACAAACTTTGCCTGCCGTTTGAAAGCAGACCTTATTCGATTGAAATACAGTTAAAATAACGTGTTTGATGTGGAAGTTTGGGGGTGATCGTGTGGGCTTGTCATGGCGAAACTAAGATGCGGGCCATGTGTGGGATGCTGTAAACAATGCCGAATGCTCGGGGTTTCCTGATGATGTATTATCAAGATTATGATATGTTTGTTTGCTAATTTATGCAATTGACTGTACCGCGAACCACCTAGTTAATCTTTAAAGTTCAAAATTAAATCTGATTGAATGTGGAATTACACTGCATAAACAAACGGCTTTTAAAATTTTAGGACGGGTGATTTGTCATAGAGCATTTAAAATGGCGATCAATTTGCCTGTGGCCATTAGGGATTATTACGAGAGTATCGTTTTAAATTCTGTGAATTATCGCATAGTTAAATAATTGGATTTAATAATCAACACGACTGCAAGACGTCATTTCACTGCCCATATAGCTGAGGCGCTGAGTGCATCGAACAATGGAACAATAAATGGCCTTACATTCAGTGCCATAAGGGTCGCCAAGACGGTCTATAGCAACAGAAACTAGTTTCCGACCTAGCTATGGCGGATCCCATTGTGTATAAAAAATCATGTTATTCCAGAATGCCGTAGAACCAAACTAAATTTGTAGAGACTAGGGACAAAGGCCGAAACGCACTGACAGCGGTGGCCGAGCGGCGCGGTGCGGCGCGGAGGCGGTACCGGTTGTAATGTTCGAACCAATACGAAAGGGTCCGCTCAGAATACCGCGCCGCGCCGCGCCGCTCTGTGCGGATCGTTTCATAAAGCTGCAAACGCACAGAGAGCGGTGGCGGGGCGGCGTGGCGCGGTGCGGAGGTGGTACCGGTTGTAATGTTCGAGCTAATACGAAAGGGTCCGCACAAGAAAACCGCGCTGCGCCGCGCCGCTCTGTGTGGATCATTTCATATTAGCTCGAACATTACAACCGGTACCGCCTCCGCGCCGCACCGCGCCGCCCCGCCACCGCTCTCTGTGCGTTTGCAGCTTTAGCTCGAACATTACAACCGGTACCGCCTCCGCGCCGCACCGCGCCGCTCCGCCACCGCTGTCAGTGCGTTTCGGCCTTAAGAGCCTGCCATGCCATCTTCAGTTCCCTCTAGCCGTACGTATCAGTAATATTAATGACCCCCACGTCGGCCTACGTATTTCTAAACCGGGCCAGATCCGAACCTTTTTTATGTCGCAAAAGTAAAAGTGAAGTGTAGGCGCCGCCGTAACCCACGCCGAAGGTAATATGTTTGTGTTAACTTGAGATATACTGATACCATAACTGATTGAGCGGTCGATGTGATGTAAATTGTTTCCAAACCTCTGGCTCATAGTAGGCACAGTATTAACATAATATATTGCAGGTCTTCCCAAGTACGTACGCCAGCTTCATCAGTTTTATACGAATCTTTAGTGACTACATAACTATTCCACAGATGGCCATTAAGGATGAAATTAAATGACCTTTCTATAAATGTCTTAAACGTTTATATGTCTGTGAGATAGCTTTGTAAGTTTGTAAATTGTTATGTTTCGGTTATAAGCTCCGAACCGCTTATCCGATTTCAAAAATTGTTTCACTTGCGTGTAGAGTTTCTTGATGGTTGTAGGCAATATTTTACCCCGCGGGTTTGGCTGCGCTCCTTGCAATACGCGGGGGAAGCCGCGCGGGCAGGTAGTTTTACTATAGGTAATAAGGCTTAAATGTCGATCCTGGAGATTTTCCGCCGTATGAACTCAATAATCAGGTTAAGGGTGTATAATATATGACCGAATTTATTCAATTCAGTGCGAACGGAAATCGGAATTTGGATCCGAGCCATCGACGCGTCTGCATAATTGAAACGATCGCGATGCCGTACCAACCAACCGGTGGATAGGTTATGAAGGAGAATTTAATATTAATGCGGTGAGCTCGCTGGAATATGAATAGGGGTACCTTCTAAACGGTTTAGTGGTGAATTGGAGTGATAATGGCCATTTCAGCCAAAGATTCCTAGATATTTTAAGAGTTGAAGTTGAGTTTGAGCTTTTCCGTACCGAATATTTGGCCGAATGACTCGGTTCAACGTAATACCTGCATCAGCCGCTCTAAAACTTACATATTCAGTGGAAAAAACGTATTTATTTTTAAAGTACATTCAGTTTAATAACAATAATAATCCGTTCAAGTTCAATGATTTTACAAGGCAATGTTTACTGTTAGTTTTTTGCAATCTGTACAGGGAGAGAATCACCTCTAAAATTATTCGGTGTATATTCGGCAGTTGAAGCGAATAACTCGGCCGAATAACGAAGATTCAAAAATATGCCGAATACCGAATGTATCTCTAGTTTTTTTTACATATTGAATTATCATTAAATAATGACTTTAGATGCTTTGTGCAAAACAATGGCCACTCGGACTCTTCATTAATTACTCTCCACTTGTGCGGAATGAGTGTGAATAAATTTAAACATAAAATTTCATTTTTATCTGTTCACTACGCGTCGGCGAAAAGGAAACAAAGTGTATTTTCATAACCTTTAAGACACTGATGCTTGATGGACACCGACGTAGTAAAAAAAATAATCTTATGTAACACATACTCGTACATGGTCAGGTGGGTACCTACTTGTGTTCCCGCACTGATTTCACGGGCCCCCGATTTTACGAGTACCTGTCACTCTGTAGGGCACATATAATTGAGCATCAATTCGGTCTTCCTGTCATATCTAGGGAGTCAGGTCCAAATGTGTATATATTTGCTATGAATTCGCAGGTATACTTTTAAGTTACTGTGAGTGGAAGTTTTTTGATGGGTAACGAACCGATATAAATAAAAGCAATCTTATCTATTTTGAAACTTCGAAGAACTTTGTCCAATGTGCATTGCGTCTCACTCACTCTTTAAGCAAAATGTGAGACGCAAATACACATTGGACAAAGATCTTGGACATGTGGAATATGAGGCGATACGATACATTTTAATGCAAAACAGCCTAGACTGTCAACGGTCAAATAACCTGCGTAAAATCCTCGTATTCTCATGATTCGTTCTTCCATAATACAGCTGAATTTGAAATATCCCAGTTAACACATTATGCTGACTATTTCGCCACAGTTAAGACGGTGTCGACATAGTAGGATTATAAATTGTCTAGGCGCCGCGAAATTATTTAACTTAGGCAAAGAGGCAGAGGCCTTTTTCCTCCCTTTTATCATTTGATATTTAGTAGTGGCTTTTCGTTGATAGGAAATATCCTGAGGAAAACTACATACGTCTGCGAAGAAATTCAAAGGTGCATGTACAGTTGTGAAGTTCCCAAGCCGCACCGGGCCAGCGTGGATGAGAAGGAATGGGCTACTCATTCATGAGAAAAGGAAGTATTGTGGTGATCCTATCATTCATCAATTCCTCGGGCGTACAATAAGGCCTACTGTCCACGAGGCGTAGCTGCATAGACGCTGCATTTATCGCCGTGCAGCATTCATGCAGCTCGGCGTACTGACGTTGTCCACGAAGCGTAGCGTAAGCGTATCGTAGCCTGCATTTTCTTTCATTCGTGATGATGTCGTCCAGTGATGAAGACGTTATTTTGGCCTATTTTTATCTTCGGAGTCGGCGTCGATGCCGATTGGATACATCCATACATAGAGAAAAGCATTCCTTTGACACCTCATTCCATGCCTTGTCTGTTATATCTTTACAGGAATATTCCGTGAGGTTATTATTGTACAGAGGAGGTTTTTCAACTATTTTCACAAACTTTGCAGGCGTTCCCGCCATTTTTTCTCATAAATACTCAACGTGCTGTTCCGTGCGATGCAGCCCGGCGTATAACACGCAGTACGCCCGGCGGCATGAAGCTTGCATGCAGCGTCGCTGACGCGACGTTGCCGCTCCGTGGACAGAGTTGTGCGGTTTTGTACGTAGGCTGCGAGCAAGCGTACTCCAAGCGTACAATGACGAATACGCGTCTATGCAGCTACGCTTCCGTGGACAGTAGGCCTAAATTGAAGGTGCTTAATGCTTTGTATGTTTTTCGTACAATCAATGAAATGAATATGTAAATATATTCCTTGGATAGTCTCTCATTTTTCTATGCGTTGTCAATGATTAGACCCGCCTTCACCCCGAGCTAATATCTCATATCTGTGTGCCCTGTTAGTAGTTACTAACAATTATAAAATGTTCATGATATGTTGACAAACTGGCTCTTAGTCTACTCATACAGAATTTTAATACGAGTTGCAGGCTCCGAATGTCATGATAACGCTTTAGCATAATTTTATTCGGGTCTGCGGTAATTCACTGCCTTGAATAAATTATAGTAGTTAAATTCCCCGGCGCTACTTATTCCTTTAGGTCAGGATATGTTGTACCGAATGTGAGCTAGTTCGTGTGGTTTGCTTATTCCCAAGGAGTTTGTGATGAATTATAGCACTGAAACGTGGTTGTTCACCATAATTTAGGTGAAGGTTGAGACCTAAAGTTCAATGGAGAGGGCTATGCTGGGAGTTTCTTTGCGTGATCCCATATCAGAAATAAGGCTATCCCCAGCAGAACCAAGGTAACCGATACAGTGCTCCGAATCGCTAAACTTAAGTAGCAGTGGGCGGAGCACATTGCACGTAGAACCGATGGCCGTTGGGGCGGAAATTTCCTTGAGTTGCGACCACGTACCGGCAGGCGCAGCGTGGGTAGAGCCTGCACAAGGTGGACTTATGACCTGGTAAAGATCGCGGGAGTCCGTTGGATACGGGTGGCGCAGGACAGGCACTCTTTAGGGGAGTCCTATATCCAGCAGCGGACGTCTTTCGGCTGATATGATGATGATGATGAGGGAGTTTGTGATGGTGCCCGTATTTACATCAAATGCCATTTTTTCCTATCATAATGTCTCATAATTTTCGTTCTCGTTGGTTGTCAGTAACTCACTAAAAATATTCTTAAGGCCAATAAGCCGGCACGATTTTCTTTGTGAAAACGCGACAATTTAACAATAGGACCTTTCCCTTTTATGAGTTATATTGTCATCATTTCTGACCCTCCCATTCGGGCCGGGCAAGCGTAGCACGTTATAATTATGATTCACTATTTGCTACGCTTTTTGTGTGTTAACATTTCATTTGTTCTGCTCATATAATCCTATATAGGTCATTTCTAGAGATGCGCCGAATATGGGTTTTGCCGAATACGAAAATTCGGCCCAATGTTCGGTTCGTTATTCGGTTCAACGCACAGCCTTTATCCCCACATTCAGAATTTCAAAAATATAATACCGTGGACCCCTGTTGAAGAAAATGTTGAAAAAAATCTCTAGTTTCATTTGTCTGTACTTACGTACACTGTGTGTACTACTTTAAGAGTTAACGAACTGGCTGGGGTGCCCTACCAATCATGTCACGGACCCCTAATCCATGGACCCCGTACCAAACTTTAAGAAACCCACCCAGCCTTAGAGGGTGAAAGTTTGTATGGAGCTACGACATAAACAAGTTTCACTCGGATGGAATCACGGGCAGAAGCTATAACAAAGCTTTCTATCCATAACGTATCATAATGTTATGGATAAAATAACAACATGACAGACATTTCTATATAGCGTCACATCCGAATATGGCCGCCGGCCCTCGGATACTGGAAGATTAGGATAATAATAAATAACACATTAGCATAATGTGGCAAGCTTGCTTTATATGCATTTATTGGGTTATTAGACCAGTTTAAATGCATCTAGTTATGTCTTTATTGATATGTAAATTGTCTAGTGATGATATCGTTATATGCAGAGAGATGTCTTTGGGAAACTGACAGAATGTTTAATGGAGAACCATTGTTAACAATGATCATCATCATATCAGCGTAAAGACGATCACTGCTGGACATAGGCCTCCCCCAAAGAGTGTCAGTGTCTAACAATACCTGGGGAATATTAATCAGTAGGAGAGTTTACACAACCAATATTTTGTACTTATATAAAGAGCTCAGTTTGTCTTTTTTTTTCAGTAGAAAATAAGCGTGTTGATATAGGTACATGTATGCATGCAAATCACGGACATCTTTTTGCTAAGATCGTGACAAAGTTCTTTCGCTTCTTTCGCTTACATGACAATCATGAACAAGAGAACGCGCATTAAGGGTCGGCAGTGCGCATGTGACATCCCTGGAGTTGCAAGCATCTGTAGGCTACAGTGACCGCTTTCCATGAGGCAAGCGTACCTGTTTGCCACCGTGATAATCAAACTTAAATTGACATTTAACACATATTAATGAGTGACCAATTGACATTTAGCCGCTATTAGTCAATATTTAGCCCACTCGCGTGTTCAGTAGGCGGGTCGACCTTCTAGGGCAATCGCCGCGTCCGTCCGTTACGTAAAAACCACCGAAGCAGATATTCTGTAACTTGACTTAAGGTGGTTCGACGACCATACATATAATTTTTTGACATTCGCAGGCTAACGACGTGATATATTAAGAAACTTATGTAACACACTTTCGGTGAGGTGAGGCGTATTAGCGCGTTCCAAAAACAGCCCAGAGCTATAACCACGACCTTCCAAATTCTCCATCTCTATCGCACTTACATTACTGAAGCATTTACACAAACGCCAATACAGTTAACTGACCATCCTGTATTTACATAGAACCTTATTTTATTACATTACAAAATAAAATTACAATGCTGTGTTGTCGATAGTACGAACGTCGAGTTTCGATTTTCACAGTTTGAGGATATCGGTCGGACGAGGGATAGGTTTCGTACTGACACGGTACTGTTCGGTATTATACGCACGTATTGTCCCTTAAAGTGGTTTTCCACCGGCGAGGCGAGGCGGGGAAGTCCCATACTAATTTCAATTCTCGCCCCTCCACGCCCCGCCTCGCCTCGCCGGTGGAAAACCACCTTTAGAGCGCTTACGCTACACACGGCAACTTCTTCGGCGGTCGGATATTCATATTCATATTCTATTTATTCATAAAGCCAATTTACATGTCATACTTAAGCACCATAGTGTCGCCTATCCACCAGCCAGCCATGATTCGACGTCACAGCCTTCGCGCTACTTCTAGAAACCAGTCAAAAAAAAAAACACGGCAATTTGCAGCGATACAAACGCGCGATTCACGAACGCGCTAGCCAGTAGCTATAGATTACCTGTATAAATCACATGTATCGTTAACTGTATCGCATGTAGCGCTGCATAAAGTCGCCGTGTGTATATTTGCGATTATTTAATGTGGCCGACTTATAAAACTGTGATTGGAATTGGAATCTTCTACCTTGTACGGTAGGATTGCTTTTTGAACTATGATGCAATTCAGCCAACTCAAATACTTAATCAAAAGATTACCGCTCTTATCTTTCTCAAAAGGAGGTACCTAATTCTGAGATTCTCAAGTGGCATAGGCAGCATGTGCGGGAGTGCACCTATGGCTAGTTATACTAGGAGAGAAAAAATGCCCGTGATGTTTCTATTGCAGTGGGCTGGCGGGCCTGAGGCGATTGGGGGAGTCTTCTTGTTATAACCGTAGGCCGCGTCGGATACGAATACGCAAAATATGTGGACTGTATATTAATTGTGCGCGTACTGCGTTGGACAGCGTTGAACTACTTGAACTCCTTGCACCATTTTAATGTCCTTTACAATTGTCGACATAATGTTCATGTATAGGTCATTGTGGTAACACTCCAACACACGACAAACTTGTAACGTTAACTATAAATGAGAGATGCATACTTACTCGTATTTTAATAGACAGGCTACAGCATGGTAAAATAATCAAACTAAGCCGATATTAACACTATTATTTTGTACTCGGCCTTTTTTTAAGGGTGTCCAGCCACTTTATTCTTTAGGTTGATAACAGTGCTAATCGCTTTCCTTGTCTTACCTTACAAGGCCGCTAATACACCGCATACCACACGCTCGCTACATCATATCGAGTTCAGAACTCATTTTACATCCGTGGCCATACTAGCCGACTGACCATTTATGGACCTTATTGCAAAGAAATAAGATTTACATCTGGTCAACTACGTCTTCGTTTGTGCATGCCGATGCCGCTGCGTTGAGCAAGCACTATTCCAACTAATCTCGTCTATCGCTTTACGTCAAAATTGTCGTATCTCCATACGAATTTCACGGTGGCATACGTCCTTTTGACTTTTTATGGTAGTAGTCCAATTTAGGAGCGCTCGCACATAACTGGCTCGTTTAAAAACTATGCTCAAAGTATGCTGGTTGCCTCGTGCAGGTCTGTACTCATGTGCTTACAAACACATAGGTACATATACTGACGCCCGTGTCCCATTGGGCTAGGCAAATATCAAGGAAGGTCCTTGTCTACATCATCATATCAGCCGAAAGACGTCCACTGTTGGACATTGGCCTCCCCCAAAGAGGAGTCATGTAAACTTCTATAGATTCTAAGAGGGGAGCAGGAAACGTAGAAACTCTTCGGAGCACAAGGACGAATGTGTTCACGAGTACTCTGGTTGTGGCCTGACCCACTATAGGACGTGTGGGGATGTATATCACATCATCACTACTTCCTGGCATCCGGTTCGAAGGACCACTTTGCTTACACCGTTACTATGCGCTCACTTGGCTACCAATCAATTTATACGACAGCAAATTTCCTATCTGATTTGACAGTGATGTAGATACTGGAGCGTTGACTAATGTTATTTTTTCAAGAGACTAGCTTTTGCGCTGTGTTTATAAACGTGTATGTTTGTCTGTTGTGTTTCAGTGTAGAACTCGGAATTTACAACATATTTGTGGATTTTAGATTAATATATAACCCACCCGAATACTCACTGTTTACCATTAGGTGACTTTGACATGTTTCGTTTACCTACTCTATTTCACAAAAACATACGCCTAATACAGCATTTACTTTCTAGTTTACTGTCTTTTAACAATCCTTCACGTGCTTAGAATGACTTGTAAGCATAAGCATGAGGTAACCCTCGTAATATATCCTGTTTTTTCCTTCCTGCATACGCAAGGTTGGACGCATCGCATATATATATAGTGTGGCCGACTTTTTATAAAACTTTCAATGAAATTGTCCTACGTTCATTGGTAAGCATTGTTTGTTGTAAACCAGTGGCGTGCAGAAAGGTAACGATATGAATAACAGTCGTTTAAGTTCTTTCACGTATAAGATTTACACCGAAGATATTTGTTTTCCGATTAATTGTCATTGTCTTGCGCAATGACCCTTAGTAAGATGGTTTGATAGTTTGGTTAAAATAATTAAGAGGGTCATGAAATATGTTATTTTGTCTACGATTTAGCTTTAGGCACTGGTCCCACCGCGAGCTAGTAAGCTATGAGCTATCCGCTATAAACACGAACAAAAGATAAGCACTCCCGTGTAAATAAAAGAGACACGGCGATATTTATAGTTACCCGCCCAGCGGTGAGCTATAAATATCGCCGTGTCTCTTTTATTTACACGGGAGTGCTTGCCTTTTGTTCGTGTTTATAGCCAGCCGATAGTTCATAGCTTACTAGCTCGCGGTTGGACCAGTGCCTTAAGCTGCTTTGAAGTGTCAACATCAACAACTAACAACGTCAGATAGATAATATCTAATAATGTTAATATATTCTATTACCGAAAGCTATCATTGTTATTAATGTTGTTATGACAGGGTTATAACTTATATTCTAAGTAATATTAGGTATATTGGATGTATGTTAGTATGTAAGGTATTTGTAACTATGGGCCTGAGTTGCCTGAAATAAATGGTTATTATAATTATAACAATTATGTCATACACAAGCCATTTGTTAACACATTGCTGCAAGTTAGACAAGACACACATGACAACTTCAGTCTCTTTTGGCGCCACGACTAGGGAACTTGACTTTAGCCGACATTGGCGTTGTAAAGACCAGTTAGATGTCTACAAAGGACGTCGCAGACTGTTTGTTCTTCAGACGTTCATTTGTCTTCACCGTCTAAAAGGTCCATTTCAATCCAATGACCTCTAGTTTTTGTGCCGGACAGGTTGACGTCTTAAAGTAGAGGGCATACTATAGCTTTATTGAAAGCTTCAGGGTAGTCTGTACAGCTGTTTGTTTTAGGGAAAGTCATTATGTCATTAATCATTTGCTACTATGTCGTTTTTCTCGTAGTATATGAGAATTTCAATTGTAGGCGGCTATTAATTATTACTGGAATTCTACACGCAACACCACTCGCTCTGCATATGTGTTCCTGGTGGTGAGTCAGGTCGTCAGAACCCCTGAGGAGTTGTTCTTTGTCGACACAAAAAAATCGACGGTTCAATAAAGTATCTTTCGATCACGCATGTCTCCTCCGGATTCGCAAACGTCCAAGCTTAGAAACACAGAATAAATAATAGTAGTTAACTTACAGAAGGTCCTCTGTCTAACAATATGATATTTGACTAATTGGACAGCTAGAGAACTAAATCTTACCACTATACCGTCTCAAGTGGCTTCCTATCCGATTCAGACGTAACTCTCACATTCTCGCCCACCTTTATGGAATTCTTTTTTACCCTGCAACCCCCCGCTACCTAAAGGAACGCTTTAAATTTCTTTCTTCTGCAAGGTGTGCTCAGATGTTGCTTCTGAGGGTTCCTCAATCAAACTCTAAATTTTACAACAATTCTTTTACTTTTCGAGCTGTCCGATGGTGGAATTCTTTGCCTATTGAGATTAAACGTGCTAAGTCTCTTCCCATTTTTGAAACTCGACTTAAGGATTACTATTTATCTCTTCCGTAACTATAGTCATTCCTACTTGGTGTGTGTTGTTTGTTTTCGGCTGTAAGTGATACTGTTTCTATGACATTTAGTTATTGTATGTGTATGTAGGTTTATATATATATGTATATGTATTTATGTAAGTGTATAGTCTTTCTTATAGTTAAGTTGTTCTTATATTCTATTTCACCTACTCAAATCTTATCTTTTCTTGCATCGTCTCCACCACCCAAAGGTTGTCTGGAAGAGATCGCTTTTTAGCGATAAGACCGCCTGTTGTCTACCATTGTTTATGTTTAACTTACCTCTTTTTATTTTTTACTATGTCTGGTGAGCAATAAAGAGTATTTGTATTGTATTGTATTGTATACCGTACGAGTATATCACTAGTTTGCTCTTTCGTCTTAGTTGCATTTTGGGTGAATTTGCACCTCGGAGGTGTTCATTAACAAGTCTCGCTCTCAAACTGCAGCGTTTGCTCTCGTTGATCGAAAACACAGCATTTATATATTCAACGTTGTAATTGACTCTCAATATTCCTTAACAAACCAATTGCTACTTACTCTACTGCTAGACACAAAACGTCTCTTAGAGCAATTACATACGGCGACAATCTGTGCGATAAAAACGCGCGTTTCAAGAACGCGCGACAGTCGCGCGACACTCGCTCGCATCGATGCTGTTTCGCGTTTGTACCGCTGCAAATAGTAAAGACGATAAGAATTTATTACATCGACGGCGAACCGAGCGCAAAATCGTCTCGTCATCCCAATCCCCTGCATTTAGTTGACCCAGATCTTGTTTACACTGAATTCGCCACGATCCGTCGTCACAAAACGCTTGATTCAGTGGAACCGCGACGAATCAGGAATATACCTAGTGATTCGGGTGGTCGAAGATATACACACGGAAGATCCTTTGTTCTTTGCTACTGTACGCGTAGTAGATACTTTCCAATGCGGTTTAGAGAGCCTACAGTTGAACAAACTTTTTATTCATCATTAATTTATTTGCATATAAAAAGGGTTTACATAGGTGTTATTGAGTTACAAGTCCCATTGTCGATGCAACTTATGTGGGAAGCTGTATCCGATGCTCAACCTATGCAGCCCACCGTATACCTATCGCATCATCGGGAACCAATCACAGACGAATATCACGACATCTACGGGCTTCCTGATTGGCCGATGATTTTGCCACGGAGCAAGGCAGGGACCACTCCGGGCATTCGCTATTACTCGCCTCATCATTTATGCACGCATATGTGCCCTTTACTTTACCCGAAACCGAGTTAGATTGTCAGCTCAACGAACGTGATGAGTTTGAAGCCGAATATTACGGTATAATGGCCGAAGCTGAATCCATGTTCAAAGACGAGGTAAAAATTGATTGCCAAAATTCAGTAGGTACGTTGCATTCGGTGAAATTGCCTACTATTTCTTTGCCTAGCTTTGACGGTTCACATGAGCACTGGATTGTGTTTCGAGAGACATTCTTATCGTTAGTTCACAACTCGCAAGAAATATCAGATATACAAAAATTTCACTATCTTAAATCGTCGCTTACGGGCAGCGCAGAACTAGTGATTGACTCGCTTGAATTTTCAACGGATAACTACAAGATTGCTTGGGAGTTATTGCTTAATAGATACAACAACAATAGGTTACTTGTTCATAACCACGTAAAAGCCCTATTTTCTATATCGACGTTGCAAAAGGAATCACCCGCATTACTTAGGAAACTCATAGATAATGTGTTAAAAAACATACGTGCGTTAAAAGCACTAAAGGAGCCTGTACATTCGTGGGATACCTTGCTTATCTATATGATTGTTTCCAAGCTTGATTCGACCACTGAGCGAGAGTGGGAGCAGCATAAAGGGTCTTTAATGAGTAAACCAAACGAGTCAAAATTAACTATAGACGATTTACTAACCTTCTTAAGAGGCAGGGCAGACATGCTTGAAACTTTAATTGTCACGCACAGTAAATTCAATTCACAAGACACTAAAAAATACACACAATGTGCACATAACAATTTCACTCCTAAGGTGCACTGTAATGTTATGACAGAGAAGCCGCAAGTTAAAGTACCTTTTAAAAAACAATTTAAGTTGTGTCCAATGTGCAGTGCAAAGCATCCTTTATATTCATGCCAAGCGTTCTTAGATTTAAATATGCACGACAGAATAAGGTTTATTCAGGACAAATCTCTTTGTGAGAACTGCTTGCGCGTTGGCCATAAAGCAGATGTGTGTAGGTATGGGCCTTGTAGGAAATGCGACAAAAAGCACAACTCAATTATTCACCGCGATGAAGTTAGTGTTATGGTAACAACAAATTATCCCGGCGCGCCGAAGGCAAGCCAAAATAAGACTAATGAGCCGCATACCAATCACACCTCCACTGCCGTATCAGGGAGTTATTCTATAACTACACATGCGCATATAGACCAGAGCCAGGTACCCGATGCACAAATAGATGTCCACTGCGCGCAGGCATCACTCATGCAGCCGGTTTTGTTGTCAACTGCGCTCGTAGAAATAGTCGATGATTTAGGTCAAGGTCACAGGGCACGCGCGATCCTTGATTGTGGAAGCGAGCGATGCATTATCTCACAATCATTATGTGACAAGTTAAATACGCAATTTGTACAGTCCACGCAAAAAATAAAGGGTGTAGGAGGTTCGGTATCGCAATGTACGCGAACATGTGATGTCGAACTTAGATCTTTAACTAGCACTTATAATACGCGAATTAAGTGTTTAGTATTACCGCATATAACCTCCTCATTACCCACGATTGCCATGCGCAGCGAACAATTCGTTATACCGAACGAAATAGTTCTAGCGGATCCCAATTTTTATGAAAGTCAGCCGATAGACCTGCTGATAGGGGCAGATATATTTTGGAATTTGCTTCAGGACGGCATGATACGTTTAAGTAACGGGCCCGTCTTACAGAATTCGCATGTAGGTTGGATAATTTCCGGTCCAATTCATAATAAAACGAGCACGAGCACTAGTGTTAAATGTAACTTCATGCAAACTATAGACATGCAGGTATCTATAGACGAACAGTTACGTAAGTTTTGGGAGCTCGAAGACGCGCCCATTAGTCAGCGCGTTAATGAATCGCGCACTGAGGATGAACGGATTTGTGAAGATATGTTTACACAAACTACGAAACGTCTGGTTGATGGTAGATTCTGTGTATGCATCCCTTTCAAACAGTCCCCAGATAATTTAGGCGAAACACGTAAACAAGCTGAACAACGATTTTACTCAGTGGAAAAACGGCTAGAACGATATCCTAATTACAAAAAAATGTACAGTGACTTTATAAAAGAATATTGCGACTTAGGTCATATGGAGCGTGTCGATTCATACGGAACCCCACACTACCTACTTGCTCACCACGGAATTTATCGCGAAAATGCCATTACAAGTCGGTTAAGAATTGTTTTTGATGGAAGTATGCCGTCTACGTCAGGACATTCGCTTAACAGTTTGCAATTTGTAGGGCCGCCAATACAGGGCGATTTGTTATCGATATTAATGCGCTTTAGGGAGAATAAATATGTGGCCTGTGCAGATATTGAAAAAATGTATCGCCAGGTTTTGGTCGACGAGAAACAGCGGGACTTACAATTAATCCTTTGGCGAGAAAATCGTTCTGATCCCCTACAAGTTTACAGACTACGAACTGTATCATATGGCACGAGTTCAGCTGCATTCTTAAGTTGCAGGTGTTTGAAGCAGTTAGCGCAAGAATGTGATGACCCTGAAATAGCTGATGTTATTAGGAACGATTTTTACGTCGACGACCTTATTTGTGGCAACCCTAGCAAGGATAAATTAAAAAGAATTTGTTCCGGCGTTAACAAGGTCCTGCAGTCAGGTTGCTTTCCATTGCGGAAATGGATTTTTAATTTCGAATTTCCCGAAATAGCTGAGTTAGTTGACTCATCCAAAGAATTGTCTTTGGGTGATAACGTCCTAAACAAAACGTTAGGGTTGGGATGGTACAACCGCTCTGACGAATTATTTTACCACACAAAATTTGAGTTGAGCAACAAGCCGATAACAAAACGCGTTATATTATCGGTTTCTTCGCAAATTTATGACCCTCTAGGGTTGCTCAGCCCAACTATTATGACCGCGAAAGTACTTTTACAAAAATTATGGCTATTGAAGATAGGCTGGGATGAACTTGTTCCAAATGACATTGCGCGAGTCTGGACACGGTTTGTCACCGATCTACCTAAATTAGAAACAATACGCATCCCTCGTTTTGTGCTGAGCGACAACCCTAATCGTTTGGAGTTACATATTTTTTGTGACAGCTCGCTCACGGCGTACGGAGCGTGCGCATATATTCGCGCGATTGATAACGATAACAATGTCACAGTTAGGCTGTTATGCTCCAAAGGAAAGGTCGCGCCCATTAAACCTGTTAGTATTCCAAAATTAGAATTATGCAGTGCTTTGGTAGCAGCGCGACTGTACGCGAAAATAGTTAGTTCACTTCGAAGTCGCATTAATAAAGTTGTATTTTGGACGGACTCGACGATCGTGCTTGGCTGGTTACGCATGCCGCCTAATTTACTTAAAACATTTGTCCAAAATAGAACGGCCGAAATACATGAACTAACAAATAATCATCCCTGGCGTCATGTGCGCAGTGAAGACAATCCTGCTGACCTTATTTCGAGATCGCGCCCATTAGATTCGCTGTGGTCTTCTCCATTTTGGGGACAAGGTCCACAATTTCTTCAAAATGTTAATTTCGCAATTGAATCCGAATCGCTTAATAATAATTACGATCTCGAATTGCCCGATGTAAAGGGACCTATTACACATACATATGTAACAAGTCGAGACAGCGAGGTATGGTTTCCGTTTCAACAGTTTTCTCAATATAATCGTTTACAGCGCGCCGCAGCGTATATGCTACGATTTATTTACAATGCGCGTAATAAACTTAACAAAGGGTCAGGGTCATTAAGCATCGACGAGTTAAATGAATCTGTTTTGTTGCTAGCCAGGCTGTCGCAGTATGAGTCATACCGCGATGTGCATGATTGTTTATCAAGTAAACAGGTATTAAATAATAGACATGGCGCAAGTTTAACTAAATTGAATTTGTTCCTTGACGAAACTAAAGTACTCAGGGTAGGAGGCCGTTTAGAAAATTCAAGTCAGTTTAGTTTCGAGAAAAAACACCCTATGTTAATTTCGTGTAAACATCATTTAGCTGTATTACTGTTTCGTTATGAACATAAAAGGTTGTTGCACGCGGCACCTCAGCTGTTGATGTTTAATATAAAGGAGGCTTGGTGGCCAGTAGGAGCTAGAAACTTAGCGCGAAAGATTGTCCATGATTGTGTAACTTGCAGGCGCATGGAAGCTCGGACCTTGACACCTATCATGGGTAATCTTCCACGCGAGCGTCTGGAACCAGGATATCCTTATATTTACTGCGGCGTAGACTACGGCGGTCCAGTGCTCATTTTGAATCGCAAAGGTAGGGTTGCTAAAACGATAAAATCATATATTTGTTTATTTATATGTTTTGTAACGCGTGCAATTCATTTAGAACTCGTTGGTGACCTTTCGTCCGACGGTTACCTATTAGCATTAAAACGTTTTATATCACGTAGGGGTAAGCCGTTGGAAATTGTATCGGACAATGGAAAAAACTTTGTCGGACTTAAAAACGATTTTGAAAAATTCCTGTCTAGTATATCTAGGGATATACAAGAGTACGCCTTATCTCAAAAAATTAAATTCCGAATGAATCCGCCATATGCAAGCCATTTTGGCGGGACGTACGAAGCAGGTATAAAAAGCTGTAAATACCATTTGCGACGCGTTGTAGGCAACGCACATTTGACATTTGAAGAGTTGAGCACAGTTCTCACTCAAATTGAAGCTGTGCTCAACTCCAGACCGCTCACTCCAATGTCATCTGACCCTAATGATTTTTTACCGCTAAGTCCTGGGCATTTCTTGATTGGTCGTCCACTAACTGCACCTGTGTGTGCTAGCCTGAACGACGTTCCTGAGCATCGATTAACGCGTTACCAAAGAGTAGAACAGATTCGCCAACACTTTTGGACTCGATGGTCAAGAGAGTACGTATCAGAGCTACAGGCGCGATCAAAATGGAAGTTCCAGTCCGAGGATCTCAAGGAAAATACGCTGGTTGTTATCAAAGAAGACAACTCTCCCCCACTCAAATGGAGTCTAGGCCGTATTATCAAGACGTATCCAGGCAAGGATGGTGTCTCAAGGGTCGCCGATATTCGAACTGCAACGGGCTCCGTGAAGCGCGCATTCTCAAAAATATGCCCGCTTTTCCATTCAGACCAGTAACCACGCCGTCACCGAGATCCTATCTACCTATGAATCCAGAACTACGAGTAGACTTACCTATTGTAAACCAGGAGTTTCCAAGGCCGGGAGCATGTCGATGCAACTTATGTGGGAAGCTGTATCCGATGCTCAACCTATGCAGCCCACCGTATACCTATCGCATCATCGGGAACCAATCACAGACGAATATCACGACATCTACGGGCTTCCTGATTGGCCGATGATTTTGCCACGGAGCAAGGCAGGGACCACTCCGGGCATTCGCTATTACTCGCCTCATCATTTATGCACGCATATGTGCCCTTTACTTAACTTTTCTATATATTTTCTGTACCTAAACGTGTACCTACTGTACTGTTATATACTTAATTAAAAGTAGTTTATGAAAACTCGTCTACTACATTATTGCTGCTAATCCTACTACGAAGAAGAGCTACACGCCGAACCACAGCCATATCCTCGCGCCGACACCCATCCTTCTTAGCTGTTTCTTGCCAGCATGCAAATGTTTATTTATTGTTTTGGTTTTTTTTACGCACCTAATGATACATATTGATTTAGGTTACCGTAGCTCCACAAAACAATTTCATATGCATCTTATTCGTTCACCTTACACAGGCGGCATTGTGATTCACAGTCATTTAACATATTTAGAGTAGTGAACCTTTACTTAAATCTGATGAATCTAATGCGCACGTATTAAATAATAAGACATGAAAAATTACTACTCATTTCTGCTAATTTCGACAGACTAGAAAAGAAACATGAGTACGATTACTATGCTTGGCAATTTAAATGCAGAAGATTACTGCAGGCAGAGGTCACTTAGGTCGCCAAAGCTCCCGAGGTCGTGTTGCGTTGAGGGACCCGCGTTCGTATCTATCTATCAACACAACGAATCCACATATCAATAAAGGGTTGGTTTGTGATTTTCGGCATCGTAAGCCTCAATAATAAGTTGTAATATAAAAAGGCAGCCATTAATATGACATTTTGTCCACAGCGAACAGTCGATAAGCAGCGCGCGCGCATCCGTGATGGTGTACGACGACGGCCTGAAGCGCTGGGTGCCCTCGGGCAGCAGCTCGGGGCTGTCCAAGGTGCACATCTATCACCACACGCAGCACAACACCTTCAGGGTCGTCGGGAGGAAGCTCAACGACCATGAGGTTAGTATTGTTGTCAAACCCAGAGGAGTTAGTTACTCGAATTACTTACAAATTGTAGAATGAGTACCAATGAAATGGAGATCGTTGGAGAAACCTTCGACTACCAATTGCCGTCTTTCGTCTGAACTTATGAACTTAGTACTTTAAACATTTTTCCTAAACTTATCAATGTTGTGCGCCACAAATTTAGCCCCCTTTGTCTAGTTAAACCGTTCGTAAAATCTCATATTCTTCAACCAATAATGTAACTTCGAACACCACACTTATACACATGCTCTTCAAGTAGCGCGAAAGCATGCTTGTTTCCAGCAAATAGCATGTGTAAATGTAGAGTTTCTAGTAAGTAGCATGCTATTTGCATATATAATAATTTGACATGCTCAAATAAGCATGCTACTAACAGCATGTGTACCAGTAGCTTTACCGGAGGCCGCTTTCCTCGAGTTTGTGAATGTTCTGCAAAGGTCACGTCCCGTTGAGGACTACTATCTATATATTGGTCATGAATTATTTGGTATTCCAGGTGGTGATAAACTGCGGCATCGTCCGCGGGCTCAAGTACAACCAGGCGACGGCTACGTTCCACCAGTGGCGCGACGCGCGGCACGTGTACGGACTCAACTTCTCGTGTCGCGAGGACGCTGACAGTTTTGCGAGAGCCATGATGCACACGCTCGAGGTAAGAAGTTGTTTCACAGACGTTCCAGGTGTGGATGTGTTTGTGGGGCTTTTGGCGAATCGAGTGTTTGTGTGATATATTACAATATAATGAAATCGTCACTCGCGTCTTTAAGGTCGATTGCTCGACAGGTTTCGAACCGATTCGCGGTTCTTATTCATCACTCTCTCTTGTCTTGAGGAGGTTGTTGAGTGTCTTTAGGTGGCACTCGCGTTGCCGGCGCATTTAGCAGTACGTGCCCGGTCGGCTGGACGTCTCAAATATGTCTGATACTCACGGGAGTTTGCATAGTAAAGGTCGAAACGCACTGACAGCGTTGGCGGAGCGGCGCGGAGGCGGTACCGGTTGTAATGTTCGAACTAATACGAAAGGGTACGCACGGAATACCGCGCCGCTCTGTGCGGATCCTTTCATATTAGCTCGAACATTACAACCGGTGCCGCCTCCGCTCCGCCACCGCTGTCAGTGCGTTTCGACCTTTAATGGGCTGTTTACACTTTGATTAGTAATAAGTGCGGGTTCATACATTTGCTGCAAGTGCGAGTAGCTTTTGTATGGACTCGCACTAATTAGTAATTAATGTGTAAACAAGCCCTAAGGCTAATATGAAAGGATCCGCACAGAGCGGCGCGGTATTCAGTGCAGCGTGCGGCGGGCGTATCTGTTTAACATGAACGCCACGCGCCCCGGCCCGCTGTGCGCCCGACTCCAGTGAGCACTCAGGCCGTACACTATCAGATGTTTTAGCGAACCTAGTTATGTAAAGATAGCAGCAGAAGAAGCTGAATAGCACGCTAAAAAATATTTGCACAGATCCTTATTCATCTTTTTTATTAAAGATCCTGGCGAATAAACCGAGTGGCAACTCGGTGCCGCCTCCAGCCCAGCCCCAGCCCCCGAACCCGCCCGTGCCGTTCAATGGACACAACAACCAGCATTACGACGAGGATATGGGATACAGGTAGGACACGGCTGTCTGTGGGTCACATTTCGACTATAGGACATTTGGTGATGGACCAATAATAAAATGGAAACGCGTATAGCCTAGTGGATGACGCCCCTGAGGTCCAGTCCCGGTAAGGGCATGTTTGTGTTAAGGGGCTACCCGAGGACAAGTTTCGAATCGTATCTCCTACCGTTGAGCTACAGCTAGAATTATAAGTCAAATGGCTATGGATTCTTCAATCTTTTATCTCCATTTTTGTCTACCGGATTTTGAAAGAAATGAATACTTAATTTTGTATGATTTTGTAACAAGTGCTTTCTCCCGGCTATGTGCCCCTTCAAAACACTGTCGCAGAAAATTGTCAAGAAAAAATAAGAACAAACTAATAAGGTCAGTAATGAAGCTAAAACCCTGGGAAAGCTTTGGATATGAAAGAAACAATTGCCAAATGCTATTATACTCTTTATTTCACAGAAAGGCACCGTAACTGTAACGGAAGCTGTATATATCTTACACCAATTTGCATGTCATGGCGAGACCAGTCAACCTTTCAATCTATGAATCCTGACCTATTTCGATTGCTAAGGATAGAGCTGGGTCGTGTAACACTAGGTCCAAAGGACTGGAATCTCTACCATGAGTAAGTTACACCTTTATTACACTGTACTTCTTAAATACTAATATGGCAATGGATTGGCACCAGGGATAAAATTTCTAACTATAATTATTTACACAATTATATCTTTATTTTAGGTACGCCTGTTTCGAACTGGAGCAAACACACCTGAATTTACTACTGTGGAAGGCGACCGGACAGCAGGCGGACCTTGAAACTGGGTAGCTTCCTCCGTCTCGCTAGAGGGACCCGATGCCGAAGCTGCTAGACAAGAAGCATTTCCAACAAACAAACACTTTCTTAATCCTTCTCCTTCTTTCTCAATTTCCCGTTCACTGAAAATAATTAAATTGGATTAATTAGTGAACGGTGGGTACCTACTACACGCCGACATGAAACCTTCACAAAATGGGTAAGTTTATCTTACCAATAGTGAACTATATAACTTTCATAGTTCCTCCTATCGCGAAACTCCCTCCTCGCTGAATTCCTCTCCTGAAAAGACCAGAGAACAGATTACTACCTCATTCCTCGTGTTTCGCGCCACGCGGAATTACACTCAATCCATCACAATTAATACTCACGGTTCTTCTCCCTTTCAGGACACAGGTACGGAATCAGCTCCCAAAATGGTGACCACCAATGGGTCAGAAATAAGATTTCTTCAGAAACCTGATGCTGCTGTGTCAGCCGCGAATTCAAAAATGGCCCCATGAACATCTTGGGAAACCCACTTGCCCTCAGGCCTTATCTCTGGTATTGCAGTGGAATAAATTATCCAATCCTGAATACTGTCTTTTAATTCTTTATCTCACCTAATTGAAACCTGCTACTATTAATTTATATGAAAATTAAATTGGGGATTGCTAATTCTTTGTAATTTCCTTTAATTCAGAATTAGCCCCATTTTCAAACTTGGAATTTGTAAGTTCACTAACAAAATTCTATATACCTATCTAGATCTTGATTGCTACCAAGTTGCATTAAAAACTCAATTTTATATTTAAAAATAGGATTTTTCCCTAAGCTGACAACACAGACCACAGGTTCATTACAACACAATTAAAGCTGTTTAAGACTTCTTTTTAGATGCTGTGTTGATGTTTAGAGGCAGTGCTACACGATGCCAATAAATTAAAATATTACGCCGTTACAATACATCCCCCCCCGATGAAAAGGTTCAACGCAGGTGAACCGCTCGCTGTCCTCAGCGACTTTCCGCACCTGCCACAACAACTTAAAAAAATAACAACCAATATTTAGAGAAATGGTAAGACCAATTACTTATCCTAAACTTCAAACAACCAAAAAAAAAATATATATATATATATGTGTGGCCCATAAGGCCGAGGTTGATCCCCTGGGGATCACTAACCTACCCCAAAACGTTACCACAGTCTCTTTTCTAAAGAGAAACCAACCCGTCGGGTTACTAAGAAAACAATTTAAAAGAAAAAACACAAAGGATCCAATCGAACCCACGAATAAGTGGGAAAGTTAACCTAAACTAACCTATTTGCCTTCATACCGGTAAACATTCCTTTAGCCTTTGCATCACAACTTAAAGTTGTGCTGCAGAAGCTAACTCAAACTGCCAGGGCCTATGTTCAGCAGTCTTCAACACAATCTCCGCTTGCCCGGGCAAAAGTCCATATCCGAGAAAATATCCCTGTCCCAGATTTAGGGCATAGGGTATAAAAGAATGAAAAAAAAAAACTCTTTGTCTCCAAGTCTCAGCCGAAAGAGAAATATATTAGCTAAAAAAAAAAACAAGCACCATTTAGGCACTTGTCAGGCACCTGACCACACGTAGACAAAGCAAGTGCGCAAAAGAATTTGTACCACTTGGGTACTCATCAATGGAGGCGAAGCAGGAGACTACACGTCACCGACATTACGTAACAGGATATAGTGCAAGCATTTATAAACTAGCCTATAAATGTGACACTAGTGTGCACACAGGCCTCCTCTCATGGATGAAAGGGGAATAAGGTCATATTAAAGATTAATTAATCCGATCCTGGTATTGAGCACAGGTTGATCGCACCTAACATACTTCGCAGTCAAATTCCCATTTACATCATTCATTCGTCATCTAAACACACATGAGTAGTAAAACAGTAGCTCCTGTTCACCACGTACCTTCCAAAATTCGTGATTAAATATTCCAAAATATTTTTAACACTACTTGCGATTAATAACCGTAACTAAGATGTTCACATTTGGCAGTAATAATTAGTTAACTCTGGCGGCACGGCGACGGCTCGTATTGAACTCGGGGCCGTACGTCCAGAGATAACATTACTCTAGACGTCCGTGGTTGTTGGCCCTGGCGGCACGGCGACGCACGTCCAGGGACAACTTCACACCTATAACCCTACACCAACTGCCTACTTAAAATCTTTAACATGCCACGAGCCAATCGGATGACCATCCATCCTTTCGAGCTCATAAACTAAAGGAGACAAAACCGCTTTAACCCTGCATTTTTCATACTTGGGCGCAAGTTTTGACATTCTAAACTTTGAAGCGTCGCTTTGTACATACGTACGCTTCCAAACAATGTCCCCAACCGAGAACTTCGCCGAACGGCGTCTTAAATTGTAATATTTTGCGTTAATTGAATGATTTTTTAATAAACGTAACCTAACCTGCTCAAATATGTCTTTCAATATTCCAAATTGACCTGCGTACTCATCCCTAGGAACAGCTGTGGTGTACTTTTGATCGGTGTCCTTATAAAAGGACCCGTTGATGACTGGTTCTCTAGCGTGAACTAAAAAAAATGGAGAAAACCCTGTGGACTCGTTTACTGCACTGTTTATCGCAAACCTAATCTGGTGCAGTTTTTCATCCCATGTTCGGTGATTGTCCTCTACGTAGGACGCTACGGAAATCATCACTGTCTTATTGTACCGTTCAACTAAATTTACTTGGGCGGTATAACGCGGTCCGTAAAATAGGTTAGGTATATTGTATCGTTTTATCAACTGCTTAAACTCTGATCCCGTAAATTGCACTCCGTTATCAGTGATTACGGTTTCAGGCACACCATGTGTTAAAATGACGTGTTCTTCAAAAGTCTTCGCCACCAAAGCGCTTGTGGCGCGGCGAAGCGGAAATAGCAGTGTGAATTTCGGAAAGGAACATGTTACCACAAACAAAAAGGTAAAACCTCTTCGAGAGCGCGGAAGTGGGCCCACCAGATCGATGCTAACTACCTGCCATGGGCGATGACATACCTTTGGCTGTCCCATCAGGCCTGCAGTCGGTTTTTGGGAGTGTTTATAGGCTGCACAGGTATCGCAAGCCTTTACATACTCGACCACATCCTTATACATTCCCGGCCAAAAGTATGTTAACGCCAGCCGGCGATGAGTTTTAAAAACACCAAAATGAGCTGCAGTTGCTTCGCAATGGTTTTCCTGCAAAACTCTTTTACGGTCACCCTTTCTTACCACTTCCTTCCAATCAAACTCTCTTAATAAGTTATACTTAGACTGGCTAAGTCTAAATAACTTTCCCTCCTTCATGCAAAAATTTGGAAAATTTGCGGGATGAGTTGTGCATCCACTTTTAATTCTGTCATACCATTCATCCGGCTCATCATTTACCACATTAGTTACGTTTACTGCGTCAACCGTCATAAGCCTAGACAGTGCATCAGGCACAACGTTAAGCGATCCCTTCCTGTGCTCAATATCAAAATCAAATTGAGACAGTCTCCAACGAGCTAACCTACCTGACGGGTTTTCAAGTTTCATAAATCATTTTAATGACGCATGGTCCGTAATTACTGTAAATTTTCGTGACCCTAAATACGCTTGAAACTTCTCAACTGAAAATAATACGCTCAACGCCTCACGCTCCGTTGCGCTGTAGTTGCACTCGCTTTTATTTAAGGAGCGACTGACATACGCGATTGGATGCTCGCGTCCTTCGATAGTCTGAGAAAGCATTCCACCGATCCCATAAGAAGACGCATCACAGTGTACGGCGAACGGCTTACTAAAGTCCGGAACTGCCAAGATAGGGGCCGTCACTAGGGCGTTCTTTAAGGATTTAAACGCTTCCTCTGCTTCCTCAGACCACCTGAAGGCTGGTGCGTTTTTACCCTTCGACGTGAGTTTATTCAAGGGCGCGGCTATCGTTGAAAAATCACGAATAAACCTACGATACCACGAGCACGTGCCCAGAAAAATCTTTACCTCACGCGAAGTCGTTGGTGTTGGAAAGTTCAAAATGGCAGCCACCTTATCAGGATCAGTACGCAAGCCGTACTCGTCTACGACATATCCGAGGTATTTCAGCGACTGCCTGAAGAACGTAGATTTGGTAAAATTTATTGTTAAATTTGCCATTTTCAACTTCGCCAACACACGGTTCAATAAAAGCAAGTGGGTCTGGTAGTCTGACGAACAAATTACGATGTCGTCTATGTAACAAAAGACTAAACCGTTTTCTACGTCACTGGTTAAATTATGGTGTCGTGTCCATGAGACGCTGTTGACGAGCAGGCGCGCCACACAAACCAAAAGGCATGACTTTAAATTTGTATAAGCCTCGACCATTTACTACAAAACTAGTTTTGTCCTGCGAGCTCTCAGCTAACGGTATTTGCCAGAAAGAGGAGCTTAAATCGATCGACGACAGGTATTTCGCCTCCTTTAAGCTGTCCAGAATTTGCGGTATGTAAGGAATGGAGTACGAATCCCCCTTCGTCACCGAATTTAACCTCCTACAGTCTAGACAAAAACGCCAATCACCGTTAGACTTTTTCACTAATAAAGCCGGGTTACTCCACGGACTCTCGCAGGGTGTGACTACATCTAAAGCTAACATACGGTCGAGTTCGGAACTTAAAACTGCGCGTTTCTCGGCTGACAAGGGGTATTGTTTCGTTTTGATAGGTAAAGCGTCGCCAGTATCAATCGAACCTCGAACGAAATTTCCCTAAATTTAGCTACTGCGGCATCCGCGAGTTCCTTTTCGGCCGTTGACAAATGGTCGTATGATTGTATTGTGTGCACCTGTCTTGCATCTAACCCATTGCAATTAAAATAAGTTTCAGGTGAAGCCATATAATCAATATTTTTAAATATTTCCGGTGCCAGATGAAAGGACTGCCAAAAATCCACTCCTAAAATAACGTTTGAGACAATGCTGGGTATCACAATAAACTTAATTACATGTGTTATGTTATTAAATGTAACGGGGACAAAGATATACCCTATTGTCTCAACCTCGGTGACGTGTGCATTTGGTTCAACTTAAACCCAAACTTAATGAAATCCAAATGAGATTGGTTACCTAGAATAGAAATTCCGGCTCCCGAATCTAACAAACCGTAAATCTCAAAATTATTTACGTTAACCCTTAAGTAAGGTCGAATATCCTCTTTATTTGGGGCAAAATAAACCGTTGCGATTGAGGAATAACTATTAAACTTATCAATCGAATTTAATATATCGCGTTTTATTTCATCGCTAAAATCGCTACGGTTCTCAATCAGTTTTTTGAATTTTGCGTATTTGGTTTTTGAACGCTCCCCTGCTGCGCACACGATTTGCCGTTATCTGTCGCGTCACTTTGACAATTCGGACCATTATTTGGTTTTATGTGCTGCTTTGCACGTTTGCAAAAACGGAAATTATGTGCAGTGCCGCCGCATTTGTAGCAAACTGGTATGCTGCCCGAGGACCCTGACGTACCTGGAGCACTATAATGATTGCCTCGACCGGCCGATGAGAAATTGTTAGTTCTTCGCGAACTCGAAGTGTCGGGTTTCGGGTTAGGCGCATTATAGGCCGCATTCCCGTTCACTGCAACTGCATTTACCGAGGACGATTTCCCTTTGAAGGCGTATTCACTGCAAAGTGTACTAGAAGTAACCTTGGGCGGTTCTGCAAATAATTTAACCCTCTGCAATGCCCCTTCTAGCTTCCTGCAATTACTTTTAAGCTCTGCCACCGTGTTAATCTCCAGTAAGGCTAACTGTTGGGTAAATATTGGGCGAATGTTATGCAATAAAATCTCCAACTTTTCCTCCTCTGATAAAGCCGTCCTCAACCTACCAAACAAACCAGACATGGTTGCAAAATATAAATGAATTGGCTCGTTATCACCTTGTGTTCTTGACTGAATTTCCAATTTTAGTCTATGGTCATAATCACAAGGCTCAAACTCATCCAAAAGCAAATGCTTTAAGTCATTCCAATTGTTCACAGATTCGTTAATACCACGATACCATATCAGAGCCTGATCGACAAACAAATGTGGAGCTGCTCTAAATAACTTTGAACTTGGAACGTTATTTGCTTCCCTCAGCTCCTCAACACGCTCTAAAAATGAGCGCGGGTTGTACTACCATTGAATTTGACTCCCCATTTGGAAATACTTAAGTCTGATGAACACTGTAATTGCAAATCTCTAAAGTCGCTTGTCATTGCTTCAGGAGTAACGCCAGACACTGCTGATCCTGGATTAAAACTGTCTACCTTAACCAACAATGCCTCCAATCTGGACTGCGAAGCTGCCTTAATAGCCAAATGCTCAGCGCTCAATTCCGGTTTTATCCGGCCCAACCGATAGAACAAGTGGTGTGCTAAGGCCCTTGTTCGACTCGCGGTGTATCGATCTTTATGCCTAGTGTGCCTATCCACCAAGGAAGATAACTCTGAAAGCTTCTCCGAAATCACGTTTAGGTCGGTCTCTGCTGAGAAAGGAGTGTCCAGTATGACCTCGCTTGGAGCCTCAACAATAAGACCTCGCAACTGCTTCCTCAAACCTTCAACAGTTGTTGCTGGTGTTTCAGACCGAATTTGTACCTCATAAACAAGTTCATCTTTGAGCAAACTATGAAACTGAATTTGGCGTTCCATGTTTGTAATATTAATTGATGATAAAATTTGATCCCTTTGCCTTACAATGTAAGTAACCAAATGTCTGTGTAACCAACAATGTTGATTGTAATAAAGCTAAATAGTGCTACTGATTGTTGTTATTCTAGTTCCTAAGTGTATAACTATATGATAATGTATCTCAAAATACACCGTAAGTTTTGTTGTACAACATAAGAAACCAACACTGAAAATGTATAAAGCTATCCTTAATGCAGAATGGATCTAAGTTTTAAATATAATTCTAAATCTACAATTGTTAATTTTGAAAAGTAAATATTGTTTTGTACACAAGATGGCTGACAAAGATTTGTCTCAAGTTTTGTTAATATTCTCAAAATAATCAGAAATATTTCAACCAAACGGCTGCTTAAACAAGGTTTTCCGCCTGAAACATGTCAAATGGACATTCGGAATTTCGTAACGTCGCAAAACGAAAAAAGCTTAAGTACATGTGTCAAAATGCTAGTGTCAGCAAATTATAATAACCTCCAAAATTTGTCAATGTGTTATCAAATATTACTAAATACCAATGAAATACTGCCTAAAACCAGCCACAAATGTGGTAAATAGTAGGGGTTTATAAATAAAGAACACAATTATGTACACAAGGTGAGTTCACAGGTGATTCCTATACGAAATCACACAAAACCTCTAGTGCCATAAAACTTTCCCTGGGTGAAAATATATAAAAAAAAGAAAGATTTAACGTTGGGCGCCACTGTAACAAGTGCTTTCTCCCGGCTATGTGCCCCTTCAAAACACTGTCGCAGAAAATTGTCAAGAAAAAATAAGAACAAACTAATAAGGTCAGTAATGAAGCTAAAACCCTGGGAAAGCTTTGGATATGAAAGAAACAATTGCCAAATGCTATTATACTCTTTATTTCACAGAAAGGCACCGTAACTGTAACGGAAGCTGTATATATCTTACACCAATTTGCATGTCATGGCGAGACCAGTCAACCTTTCAATCTATGAATCCTGACCTATTTCGATTGCTAAGGATAGAGCTGGGTCGTGTAACACTAGGTCCAAAGGACTGGAATCTCTACCATGAGTAAGTTACACCTTTATTACACTGTACTTCTTAAATACTAATATGGCAATGGATTGGCACCAGGGATAAAATTTCTAACTATAATTATTTACACAATTATATCTTTATTTTAGGTACGCCTGTTTCGAACTGGAGCGAACACACCTGAATTTACTGCTGTGGAAGGCGACCGGACAGCAGGCGGACCTTGAAACTGGGTAGCTTCCTCCGTCTCGCTAGAGGGACCCGATGCCGAAGCTGCTAGACAAGAAGCATTTCCAACAAACAAACACTTTCTTAATCCTTCTCCTTCTTTCTCAATTTCCCGTTCACTGAAAATAATTAAATTGGATTAATTAGTGAACGGTGGGTACCTACTACACGCCGACATGAAACCTTCACAAAATGGGTAAGTTTATCTTACCAATAGTGAACTATATAACTTTCATAGTTCCTCCTATCGCGAAACTCCCTCCTCGCTGAATTCCTCTCGTGAAAAGACCAGAGAACAGATTACTACCTAATTCCTCGTGTTTCGCGCCACGCGGAATTACACTCAATCCATCACAATTAATACTCACGGTTCTTCTCCCTTTCAGGACACAGGTGCGGAATCAGCTCCCAAAATGGTGACCACCAATGGGTCAGAAATAAGATTTCTTCAGAAACCTGATGCTGCTGTGTCAGCCGCGAATTCAAAAATGGCCCCATGAACATCTTGGGAAACCCACTTGCCCTCAGGCCTTATCTCTGGTATTGCAGTGGAATAAATTATCCAATCCTGAATACTGTCTTTTAATTTTTTATCTCACCTAATTGAAACCTGCTACTATTAATTTATATGAAAATTAAATTGGGGATTGCTAATTCTTTGTAATTTCCTTTAATTCAGAATTAGCCCCATTTTCAAACTTGGAATTTGTAAGTTCACTAACAAAATTCTATATACCTATCTAGATCTTGATTGCTACCAAGTTGCATTAAAAACTCAATTTTATATTTAAAAATAGGATTTTTCCCTAAGCTGACAACACAGACCACAGGTTCATTACAACACAATTAAAGCTGTTTAAGACTTCTTTTTAGATGCTGTGTTGATGTTTAGAGGCAGTGCTACACGATGCCAATAAATTAAAATATTACGCCGTTACAATTTTTTTAAACATTGTCCAAAAGCATGTATTTCGTATTTCTATTGACATGAAAGATCTAACATATAGGTACGAAATCTACATATTTCGTTTCGTCTATGACGTCTCTAAAAACATGTCTAGGGTTTTCATTTTAAACGAAATAACACAAAAGTTATGGCCGGAAAACCATTTTTTGGCCTAAAATTGTTCAACTTAGATGCCAATTATCTCGAAAACAATTAACTTTGAAGCAAATTAAATATGAGATACTGCATTGCTTAAAGCCGTTGTTGCTAATATAATAAGCTACAAAAAACATTAGAAAACGAAGGGATTCAGATCGATGGTCATTGGCGTATGGGAGCCCCTTAACACGATAATTATGAATATAGTTTGTCATTCGTGGAGGTTTTCTATGTATTTATTGAAGTAGTAGGGAAATATTAAGGTGTTGCTAGGTATTTTCAATATGTCAGAATCTCAATATAAACGTAGTCTGGTTTGCAGTTTAAAAGAGTTAAATAAAGATACACTTTATTAAATCACTTGTAATTATTTATTTGCTACTGAAGTTTTAACTAGTATTCACATTGTAATTAAATTTATAATTTTAGTTACTATCCTAGTTCAAAAATATGTATAAGTGGTGGCAACTTTTCTGGTTGATGTATATCCTATCGTCGTAGTATTAAGTATTATTGTACCGTTGTTGTCCCAAATAAACATTAATAGGGAATTAACTCTTAAATTTTATCTCGTGAATAGAAACGACACAAATAGGAAGCACTCGTCGCCTTTTTCGTTTGTTCAGTCTAATTTTGTAGTCACATTACTGTGACCACAAAATTAGGCTACTTTACAGTAGCGCATGCGTGAAATACTTATCAGGGTGAATCAACTTCTTCCTGTCACGAGTTGCCTCGGTTACGTCTCTTGGGTCACCTTTATGTGGTTAATTTGATGGACTTAAATCCTAAATACATGCGCGGTTTTCTTGACAGTTATTTCAACCGCTTTTTAGTGGCGATTATCGGTATTCGATAATCGACATTCGGTCAGGATAGGAAAGCAAGAAATATGGGTGTAGACTCGAAAATTATTATTACTCCAAAATGAAGAAGGTAAAAAAATATGCCAAGTGGCGAAAACCCCGTTCAGATATCTCAAAGAATTACGACGCTACAACTGTTTTAATGTTGCTCGTAGAGAGAGAAAACGCAAACGGTGTGCGAGGTCAAATTATGAGATGCTGCAGGGGGGCGCACACGATGGGCGCGGCACATTGCCGTCTATCACGTGACGTCACAATCTTCCAGCGTCATCGCTCATATGAAGTTGCGTTTTGCGAAAAAGGGACATAACATCACACACACACATCATCAGCCTATATACGTCCCACTGCTGGGCACAGGCCTCTTCTCATGTATGAGAGGGAAACACACACATGAGGGACATAACATATCCCTTTTTAAAACTTTGGACACTTATTAATTCGTGATTATTTAACCTTTTACGTTGATTTTTCCATTTGACTAAATCTCAAATCCTTTTTCGAGAAAATATGACATTATTGATTATTTTATTTAGTTTACCCCTATAAGTAGTACCCCTATTGTTAGTCCTACTTGTTATGGCGATTTTTTGGCCAAATGTTGCACTTTATGAAGAAAGCAAGCCGCTCTGTATACCGTGATAGCTGGAACCAAACTGAGTGATTTGACCCGCAGCAGCAGAAGTTTCACCCCTTAGGAAACGAGATGGCGCCACTTAAAAAATATTTCCAAAAAAACTATAAGCTTAACGAATGAACCAATTTTAATGAATAATGTCTCAAATGAAAGCTTATTATATTCATTACTTATAAAAAAAACATTAAATACTCTTGGTACAAAACTGCGTGTCAAGTTTTTTTTTATACCTGAATGGCAGTTTTTACTTGATTTCAAAAAAAATAATATGCAACATGAATGGTTTAATTTGATCGAATGATCACAATTTTGTGTGTGTCCCAGAACGATGACGCGCGAGGACGCGGCCATACTGCAGCAGCCGGCGTACCACGCGCCGCAGCACCAGCACGCGCAGTACCACCCGCCCAGCCAGTACCACGCGCCGCACCACGCGGTAATTACCATCAGTGCTACCCACAGATATAGGAAATGAGGAGATCGGACATGCCGCTCGATTTGTTATTGAATATGCCTGTCGCAAGTTCTTGAATTCGTGGTTTTATTACAAAAAATAATATTTATAGTATTTACCTGTGAAAAGTGATCCCATTGGTGTCGAAATTTATCAAATCACTGCGATGTTTGCAAGTAATTATTGCACTACTCGGCATTTTGGAAAAAAACTAAACTTTCTCGGTGGACAACGGACGGTGAACTATAGAGTATGCCCAATGAGCTAACATGTGAGACCTTTAATTTAGAGTCTGGCAAACGAGCGTGACCTGAGAAAACGCGGCAAATTCAAAAAAATTACATGTGGTATTACTCATTTTTTGTTATTTACGGATTCCTTGAATATTTTCAATATTATCTGTAAAAATACGAAACGTATCATCACTATCGTCAATATTATTATAACAAATAATCAGCCGACAAGGATTAAGATTAAAAAGTCATACTAACCTAAAAAATCCGACATCGCACTAAACATTGTTGTTTCAATTGGAAAACAACTTCTTTCTCCTCTTGTTTTTGCTTGAACTTACTGATCATAGTATGTAGCAGCTTTCGCACATGACTTTTTATTGTTCTACCCATATTACGGCAATGCAAACAAAAGACTGAAAACTCTAACCAAAGAATTTGACGTGCCTTTGACAGATTATAATGTTGCCACTTTTAAAAAAGGCCAGGTTACGCTTTCGTTTGCCAGACTCTAGAAATATAATAGCTTCTGCCCGCGACTCCGTCCGCGTGGAACTCGTTTATAGCGCAGCTCCATACAAACTTTCACCCCCCCCATTTCACCTCATTACGGGATGATATCGGGAATCGGGCTTGTTTGTTATTTATTTAAATATATGCTTGTTTGGCGCCGTAGTAATTTAGAGTTTGCGCCGACTTAAAATTAATTAGGTAAACTTAGATTAATTTAAGAACTTAGTTATTAATATAAATGAAAAAGGTTTATAATTTTTTGCCATTCAGTTTTATTTCGGCGGTTTAATATTTTTGTAAAAAAGTTTTTATTTTTACATTTTCTGTGGCTTACTTTAGTTAGTTACTAACTTAATTACTAGTTACATGCAATATTTTTGATTACTCTCTGCATATGTGGTCATACATTTCAATCAGTAAGTGAACAATCAATCATCCCCTGTTTTCCTACCCTAAGGGTTAATTTTTTTATTTAAAATTTATGTGGGACCAACCCTTTCTAATAAAAAAAGAATTATCAAAATCGGACTACTCTGTAAAAAGTCATGCGTGGTCATACATAATATATATATATATATATATATATATACTATACGCGTTGACTTGAGAACCTCCTCCGTTTTTTTCTTCGGTTAAAAACTATCCTATGTCCTTCCCCGGGACTCAAACTATCTCTATACCAAATTTCACCTAAATCGGTTCAGCGGTTTAAGCTTGAAGAAGTAGCAGACAGACAGACACACTTTCGCATTTATAATGGGTTTCCGTCGCAGCCAGATTTGAGCGCGAGGTAGACTTACCGTCTCTTTCTAAAAAGAAGCTTAGAGGAAGATGGGTAGTTTATCACGCGCGCGAGATAGCTCGCTCGAGGTCTTGTACGAGTCGAGTCTGACGCTAGTGATCTTGTGTTGCCTTTTCCGGATGAAACTTTGACAACCTTTAAACCTCTTTTGAAACTCGGTACATACAGTATGAAACAGATAATAGAGTATGTTGACGGTTAATTTATTTGTTTACATCTAATTAGTTTCCGAGTACTAATTAGTAAATTATACTATTAATTTAATTGACTATATTTCAACATTTGTAAACTTCTCACTTAGTATGCGATCCTATGCGAACCATGTCTGTTGTGCTCAAAACTGTAAGATTTTTTTTCTACTTTGGAGATGACGTGTTTTTTTGAGCTGTCAATTTCAAAATATACAGAAATAGTAGTGTTTGCACAAATATAATCCATACTAACATTATAAATGGGAAAGTGTATGTGTGTGTCTTTGTTTGTTTGTTTGTCCGTCTTTCATGGCAAAACGGAGCGAGGAATTGACGTGATTTTTCAACTGGAGAGAGTTGAAGGGATGGAGAGTGACATAGGATAGATTTCATCCCCGAAATCATCCCCTAAGGGGCTGAAATGGGGGGTAAAAGTTCGTATGGAGCTGCGATATAAACGAGTTCCACGCAGACGGAGTCGCGGGCAGAAGCTAGTATATACAAACTAGGACTCGCATGCGCGTTGTCGACCCTAAGGGCTCGGCCACATGTCCACGCTGCGGCGCCGTGGATTTTTGCGGTGCCACGCTGTGATTTTCTCCGTCCTAAAGTGCCGCGTCGTGATAGTACAGTCAGCACCATATAGTTAGTAGCAGCTAAAGTAGCCAAATATATCGCATCACACCCTTACTCCTATAGCAATAAAGACGTGTTCCGATATATTTGGCTACTTTGACTGCTACTAACTATATGGTGCTGACTGTACAAATTAATCGGCGCCGCACCGTGAGATTTCCCCGCGCGTGCATCTTCAGGAAAGTAAATGACGCCGGGCCGCGGATTTCTGCGTCGCGGTACCGTAAGAGCCCCCGCAGACTGCAGTCTTTTTTGGTCGGCCGATAGTTTAGTCGGGCCTATCATACATACATCAAACTATCGGCCGACTAAAAGTCTGCAGTCTGCGGGGGCTCTTACGGTATAGACGCCGAGCCGTGGATAAGCCCTGACTAAACAGAACTTTACACAGAAATAGTAATGTGGTGTGTGTTTGCAGCACCAGCAGCCGATCCCTGGCGCCGCGCCGGCGCCGCCGCCGCACGCCACGCACGCCGCACACGCCGCGCCGCACGCCGCGCCGCACGCCACGCACACGCTGCCGCACGCGCCCTCGCAGCCGCAGCACACGCACCATCGCACCTCCAGGTACGCACATGCCGCTTCACCTTGAAACTAAACAATATTCTCGGAAAATATCATTGAATCATGCGATCTGCGCGTTAAGGCGCCGTAGGTTCATGGTCTTCTCTCCCTCTCCCTGAGCATAAGCGTGAGCGAGATGGAAGTGCGTGCTCGGAAGCGAGGATATCATGTGAGGATATATTTTTAGCTTTTGTTCATAATTTGTTACGAATATTTTAAGTGTATTTTAGACCCTTTTTAGATTTATGTTCGTGATTTTTTCTAGCAAGCGAAAATTGCTTAGTCATGTTTCGAATTACTGATCTCGCTGCAGAAAAACCTCAAGATTACTATTCGTATTTTTTTTAAACCGGCCGAGTGCGAGTCGGACACGCGCACGGAGGGTTCCGTACCATTATCTTTAAAACGGCAAAAAAAAACACGTTTCTTGTATGGTATTTGTTGTTATAGCGGCTACAGAAATACATCATCTGTGAAAATTTCAACTGTCTAGCTATTGCGGTTCTTGAGATACAGCCTGGTGATAGACAGACAGACGGCGCGGACAGCGAAGACTTATTAATAGGGTTCCGTTTTTACCCCTAAAAACCATATTATTATATACAGACGCATTATACTGTTTCAAAATTGTGAGAAAGATTTTAGAAAGTTATGGGCTACTCAACAACTGGCTTGGAAACGGTAAACCCAATTTAGACGATGTGGTAAAAAATATTTAGGTAAAAATACGTCTATAGAAATGGTATGCACAAACTTCGCCAAAACATTTACGCTGGAAATACAGAAAATAAAACACAAATGTAATGAAAAATTCCTGATTCGAGATAGCTATGTTAAACCCTGTGACGTGTCATTCCGATATCAAAAAGTTTCGCACAAGGATATAGAGAAAATAATAGACGATTTAAGCAGTAGAAAAACGCCGGGACTAGTCGGCATAAGGTGTAAAGATTTAAAGCTTATCAAAACGAGCATAAGCCCCGTTATGGCAAAGTTTGTGAATAACTGTGCGACGACAGGTGTGTATCCCGATATGCTAAAAAAATCTATAATTCGACCTATATTTAAACAGGGTAACCATTTAGAATATACCAACTATAGACCAATTGCTATACTATCGGTGATTAATAAAATAGTGGAAAAGGTTATTGTATCGCAAATTAGTAATTACCTAGATAAAAATAATATTATATCACGCAGTGATCGGAATAGGCAGAGTATAAATACCTAAACTTAGTAGCACAGAGACAAAAAGTGGAGACTTCCTTACGACTATATTTTTGCGTGACTAAAATCCCGGGAACTTACAAAGTAACTAATATTTTATAAATAGGATAAAAATCAATGTTTTTCGGGTTCAATAGAATCAATAGGCACAAAATAAAACAACCAATAATATAAACGGATTCTTTATAGATATTACGTCGTAATACAAATCACATAGAAACACAGTATAAACCCATCTGTACTCGATAAAGGATGGTATGAAACTGTATTGTCAACTTATTATTAATGCATGAAAAGGATAGCAGGTAGCAGCAACAAGTGATAACGACACCTGGTTCCCTTTTACACGATAACAATAGGACCCACGAGAAATATAATAGATAAGACTACTATTTTGTCTATCTCTTTCACTTAAACACGAAATGTGAACGAGGATAAAGGAGACAGATTAATTTTAAAAATAGAATAAAATTGTTGTTTCTTCTGTAGTCCACAGAAATATAGAAGTAACAACAATTTTCTCATCAGTGATTTTCATGTAAAGTAAAAAAAAATAGTGTTGCTGTTACTACTGAATTATTAATACAACCAAGATTCAATTATAGGATTTACTTTTATATAACTTTAATTTTTAATCCGGGAAGTCCCGGAAAAAAATGTTAGCACAAGGAAGTCTCCACTTCATGACTTTGTTCTACTAAGTTTAGGTATTTATACTTTACCTATTCCGATCACTGTATATCAGACTGTACGGTCTGTACAAAGGTGTGCATTCCGCCCGTCAGCATTTTACTTCACGTAGCATATATTTAATTCCTTTAAGTCAGTACATGTCCGACCGCCGCGGAGTGTATTCTCATTAAACCTACATATTGTATCATTTCAATTCGTTATCAATAAATCATAATTTCGGTGGAAAACTGCAGTGTTATCATTATCAACTATCATCTCAAGAGTGTACGAGATTGTCCCGTACATCTTTATGGTCCTTCGAACAATTTTGAATCAGTGCACAGTGAAATCAAATTCTGGGACACGCCACGTGACGACGCAACGTGACCAGTGCTGTGACACTCGCATCAACGTGTATCATCATTATCAAGCGGTGACTATCAAGATCAATCAATATATCAAGATTATCAATATCAAACTGGAAGCTTTTATCAACCAGTACTGGATTGTGTGAGAGTGAACCCAGGTGCGATAGCGAATCGGTTAAGGCGGCCTCCCACAAGCGGGTCTCACCGTCTGATTGAGAAAGCGCACATATCCACGGGGAACACTTGAGCACGAAACAGCTAATATCTTCGAAAGATAGATAAGTTTGGAGCCATTATCAATCACCTATCACTAGCCCCACTTATATCAGTTATCATATCAACTTTTTGACAAAATGACCAAAATTGAGGACATACTGAATACCCAAGGTCAACTTGCCATTGCTATTGAAAAGCTTTTGGTAAATTTCAAAAAAGATGGACCTGAACGTAAGACTCCACAACATATCAAACGACGATTGGAAACTCTGGAACAATATTGGAGGGAGTTTCAAACGAATCATATTACTCTTTCCGAGTTTGACACGCAGGACTACGTGTATTTTGCAGAAAATCATTTCGAGCGGGTATCAACTCTCTGCAGCGAAGCTCGCAAACTTTTGCAACAAGCACTGCCGGTGCCATCATTTCAAGAAGCTAAACCCACTATCAAGCCTGCTACTTCTCAGTTCAACTTGAACATGGACTGGAACCAGCAACAAGTGCCGCAGACTCAACCTGCAGAGGATGACCTTGTGGACAACGTCCAAAAGGAACAACCACCAGCCTCGGTCCCAACTATATCTAACCCAAAAATGACTGAACGAGGCAATCAAAGCAAATTGGAAGAAATGTACCGAAGACAGCAGAGCAACTTCAAAGCTTTTCAACGCGCTATCAACAACACCAAGTTAGAATTACTTACCGAACGGTGGGAATACGAAGATGCTCTGCGAACGGTGCAGGCTCGCTGGTCAGCAATCGACTCTTTACATTGGGAGATCGATAGTGAACAACTAAACGAAAAACCCGAGTATGAAGCAACATATAACCTATGCGAACAAAAATATAACGAAATCAAGAAAAGTATCAATATCAAAATGTGGGATTCGTCGCATCGAGAAAAATCAACTCCTGCTATTGAAATACCCATCTTCAATGGCAATTACCACCAGTGGATGTCATTTAAGGACTTGTTCACCGAAACCATCCATAAGAACAATTCCATATCCAATGCGCAAAAGATGCAATTCTTGAAAAGCAAGGTGAAAGGCGAAGCGGAGAAACTTATACAGCATTTAAAGATCAGTACTGAAAATTATCAAGTGTGCTGGGAAATTCTCAACAATTCTCTACAACAACACTAAATTAATATTTAGTTCCCACGTCAATATCCTTCTCGGATTACCTATCATGCAACATCAATCGGCAGTATCAATAAAGAGACTACACGACAACACTAAAGAATGCCTTCACGCCATACAAAATTTGGGCGTTGAAATATCTACTTGGGACCCGTTAGTAGTACATTTGTTAGCACAGAAATTGGACGCCGATTCTCATAACGACTATATTGAACACTTAGCGGACCCGAGAGAGCTACCCACACTGGCAGAATTTTTGTCATTTTTGAAAATGAAGTTTACTGCCCTGGAATCCTCTCGTCGAAAACAAGAATCAACCAAGCCGACTCTACCATCAAACTACGAGAGAAGATTTAGTCTAAACAAGCCTTCGTCATATCAATACCCTCGCTCTGAAAATCATATCAAAGAAAATCGATTTTATCAATCAACATCAAACAAAAATAATTATCAAGGATCGCCAGCAAAAAATTATCATGCATTCGCAACTAACACCGCAAAGTGTCCTTGTTGCAATTATAATCGCGATTTATTTCGCTGCTCGAAGTTTCTAGGCATGACACCCGAGACAAAACTTGCAACAATATCCGCTCGGCAAATATGTACGAACTGCTTGTACAAACATTACGGCAATCCATGTTTATCAGAAAAACGATGCAAGCAATGCAACGGCGAACATAATACGATACTCCACGAGGCCTTTGTCGGCAAGAAGAAAGCTGCCGCCAACGAATCAAATACATCAAAGAACGCAGGGCACGTGGCCCAAGAAGAAGAACTAGAAACCCTACTATCAACAGCCTTAATCAAAGTCCAGGCAAAAGATGGATCCTATATCAAATTACGTGCCTTAATTGACCAAGGTGCCCAAATTTCTCTTTGCACCGAAAACGCTGCTCAACTACTAGGCCTACCGCGTCACAAATACAATGGTTCAATATTTGGAATCGGAACCAAGGAAAACAATTGCAAGGGATTTATCAATATCAAGGCCACATCGATACACACGGATTACACTTTTACCGCAAAAGTTTTTATAATGAATCGTCTTATCAATAACTTACCTAACCGATCATTTATCAAACCATCGTGGTCTCATCTCGAAGGTATCCAGCTGGCAGACCCCGAGTTCAACATCAGTCAACCCATAGACATTTTACTCGGTGCGGATATCTACTCGAATATAATTTTAGACTCTATTATCAGAAAGGACGAAACCACTCCCATAGCACAGCAATCTCATCTCGGATGGATTTTATGTGGCAACATGAAGTCATATCACTGCAACGTTGTTGTGAACAACCTCGAAGATATCAGTAGATTTTGGGAAATAGAGGACATTGCTGAAACATCGGACGACTTATCATCAGAGGATCAATACTGTATCAATCAATACAAGTCCGAAACAGTTCGTCAAACAAATGGGCGCTATGTGGTACGTTTACCCTTCAAACCCGACATTGAAGAAAAATTAGGAGAATCGAGACACAAGGCTGTGGCACAATTTTATCAACTAGAGAAGAAATTTATGAAGAACGAGCAATTATCAAAAGATTACAAATCATTTATCAACGAATATTGCGAGCTGGGACATATGCGCGAGTGCGAAAGAGACACAAAACCTAGCAACTACTTACCACATTTCTGCATTCATCGCGCTGAATCAGCTACAACGGCCTTGCGCGTAGTTTATAATGCGTCAGCACCTTCGTCGTCGGGTTACAGTTTGAACGACCTGATGTACAGTGGGCCGAATTTACAATCAGATTTATTTACATTGATTTTGAGATGGAGACAACATAAAATAGCGTTGACCGCGGACATTGAAAAAATGTTTCGCCAGATACTATGTAACGAAGAAGATCAACTTTATCAAAAAATAATTTGGAGAAATCATCCGAATCAAGCACTGCGCGAATATGCTCTTACAACTGTTTCATATGGAACGAAACCAGCACCCTTCTTGGCAATGATGACTCTTAAACAATTAGCCATGGACGAAGCTCATCGTTATCCAGAAGCGGCAAAAATATTGGAACAAGATTTTTATATGGATGACCTTCTTAGTGGCGCGCACAGCATCGACGCAGCAAAAAAGATGCGAACGGATCTTATCAACCTCCTAAAGGCAGGGGGTTTCAACTTGCGGAAGTGGTCGTCCAATCACCTTTCATTACTGGAAGATATGAGCAGCGCAAAACAACAACAATCATTCGATTTCAAGCATCAAGAGTCGCAAAAAACGTTGGGGCTGCGATGGAACCCCCAAGAAGATGCATTTTCCTTCCAATTGAAGATGGAGCTGTCACCTACAAACAAAATAACAAAACGTTCCCTTTTATCAGATATATCAAAAGTTTTCGACCCTCTAGGATGGTTGTGCCCGGTAACAACGAAATTAAAGTTGTTATTTCAAGCTGTCTGGAAACAACCTTTAGGTTGGGATGATCAAGTACCGGAACCTATCGAAAATGAATGGAGAAGTATCAAGCAAAACCTGAATGAAATAAATCACATAAATATCCCTAGATGGATGCAGACCAAAGAAAACGACACCATCGAATTGCATGCCTATTGCGACGCTTCGGAGAATGCTTATGCTTGCGTCATTTACAGCGTGATTCGAGAAACCTGCCAGAATGCATTATCAACCCCTCCAGAAATCACTATTGTAGCTGCGAAGTCAAAGCTCATCCCCTCAAAAAAGGCCGTGTCTCTGCCAAGGCTGGAACTCTGTGCAGCAGCTCTACTTTCAAAATTACTTAGAACCATCACGGAAAGTTTATCAAAATACAATATCAAATTATTTTGCTGGATGGATTCAACTGCTGTGTTGGGGTGGCTACAAGGCGACGTTCACCGCTGGAAGCCATTTGTATCAAACAGAGTACAGAAAATCAGAGAATTCGCACCTGCCGATAGGTGGCGATATGTTAAATCCGCCGATAATCCTGCAGACTGCGCTAGTCGAGGAATTAACGCCTCCCAGTTGAAAGAACATGCCTTGTGGTGGAAAGGACCTTCTTGGTTATCAACATTTGAAGAAAAACCCCAAGAAGTCACCTATAAGACCGACCAAGATATCAAGTATCAAAACAAACAAACGCCACAACTTATCAGCAAAATGACGTCATCAGTGACTTAATAATCAAACACAGCAATATCAACCGTATGACTCGCGTACTCGCATGGGTATTGCGCGCCTTATCGAAAAACAAGCCTACAGTACCCTACCTCACCGTGCTCGAAATACGTAGAGATACGATCGTCAAACACGTACAGCAGGAATCATTTCGAGAAGATATAAACAACTTGACAAGACACGGGCAAGTGAAATGAAACAATGATATTTTATCACTTAACCCTTTTTTAGACAACAAGGGACTACTGAGAGTTCGTGGAAGATTAGGAAAGGCAAATATCGATCCAAACATGAAACACCCACTAATCATTCCACATCAAGGTCACATAACCGACCTACTTATTGAAAACGCGCACAAATTGACTCTTCATGGTGGAACTCGCCTAACCTTGAGGCAGCTCAGGTAACAATTTTGGCTCATAGGAGGGAACCGAGCAGTTAAAAAATATATCAATCATTGCGTCACATGCTTACGTCATCGAGCTATGAAGCAGGAACAAATCATGGGAGACTTGCCGGCAGCGCGGTGTAACCCGACTCGTCCTTTTTATCACACCGGAACGGACTACACTGGTTTTATTGAGATTAAATCAAATAAGGGGCGGGGTATCAAAACAACAAAGGGTTATATTGCTGTCTTTGTGTGTATGGTAACGAAGGCCGTACACCTGGAAGTAGTATCGGACCTCAGCAGTTCAGCTTTTTTGGCAGCTCTTCGGCGGCTGGCCGCACGTCGTGGAGCGCCGCGTCACATTTATAGTGATTGCGGGACCAACTACATTGGAGCTAGCAAGCGACTGAATCAAGACTTCATAGACTTGAAAAATACTCTGGACGACGAATTCTTCAGAACTATATCAGAAATGGAAATTGAATGGCACTTTAATGCTCCATCATGGCCAAGTGCTGGAGGTTTGTGGGAAGCCTCAGTTCGAAGCCTCAAGCATCATCTCCGTAGAGTTATGGGTGCACAGAAACTCACATATGAAGAATTATCAACACTCCTGACACAAGTGGAAGCGTGCCTTAACTCCAGGCCCTTGTGCTCTATCACGCAAGACCCTGACGATTTGGACTTTCTAACGCCCTCGCACTTTCTATCAAGTGGTCCAAATTTAACAATTATTGAGACCGAAAAGGACGAACGGACGAGGTGGCAACTCGTACAAAAACTATTTTCGGACATATGGAAGAGATGGCAGTCAGAATATCTATCTCAATTATCACAAAGGAGTAAATGGCAAAAACCTAAAGAAAACATGAAAATTGGCGACGTTGTTATCATACATGATGCCAATTTAACAGCACGGAAATAAAAAAGCAAATTTTCGACATAGGAAGACAAGTTGATCAAATGAAGGCTAGCGAAGCACGAGGTGTTCTAGCTGATCGAATATCATCGCATGATGTACACCAGTACGTCGTTGTATACCTATTATTGAGCGCTGCGATAATTGCGTTCACCGTATACGCATGGCGACGCTTACGACTTCGGTGCTCGGCGCAGATACCTCCCGCGCCCCCCAGCGACGCATCTGCGAACTTCAACATTCAATATGTTGCCAGAGATGTAAACCGCGAAGATTCTAAACCACAACACAAGGCGAAAATCAACGTGCAACAACACACCACCAATGCGGGAGTTCACTTATCAAGACCTCAAGGATTGGACAAGGCCACGTCACCCATCGTAGGCCTGCGATTCGCTGCGCGTGAATAGCAGTGAAGCAATTTATTTTTTAGAAGATATTTGTTTCTATTATAATTTTGTAAGTTTCATCTTCCTTCATCCCGCGCCCGGGAGCATGTACGGTCTGTACAAAGGTGTGCATTCCGCCCGTCAGCATTTTACTTCACGTAGCATATATTTAATTCCTTTAAGTCAGTACATGTCCGACCGCCGCGGAGTGTATTCTCATTAAACCTACATATTGTATCATTTCAATTCGTTATCAATAAATCATAATTTCGGTGGAAAACTGCAGTGTTATCATTATCAACTATCATCTCAAGAGTGTACGAGATTGTCCCGTACACAGACACTCAGCACGGTTTCCGGCGTATGCGTAGCACCTCAACCGCTCTAGCCCAGTTCACAGACGAAATTAACGATCACCTAAATAGTAAAAAATACGTTGTGACCTTATACATAGACTTCAAAAAAGCATTCGATACCCTGGACCACGGACAGCTCATTCTCGCCATGCAGGAGTGTGGCATCCGTGGGCCGGTGATCGAATGGTTTCGGAGCTACTTACGTAACAGAACTATTATCACTAAGATCGACGGAAAGAGCGGGGAGGAAGCTAAGGTCATCTATGGCGTGCCGACCGGCTCCGTGTATGGTCCAGTAGGCTACATACTGCATGTCAATAGCATGAGTAATGTAATACAAAACTGCTCCATGTATATGTATGCTGACGACACATGTATTATGTACGCAGACCAGAACATTAATACCGTGCAGAAAATGATACACACAGACTTTGTAAACATAATCAAGTGGTCCCATGATAATGCCCTGATTCTCAATATGGAAAAAACCAAATGCATGTTAATTAAATCGCCTTATCTACGGGAGCCACAAGAAAACATTAACATTATAGGCCATACATATGATTGTTTGCATAGTCAACAAACAGATTGTAAATGTAGTAGAATTTTATCGTAAATAAATATAAATATTTAGGACTAATTATAGATAATAAATCCAATTGGAGCATGCACATAGATATAATATGTAATAAATGACGAGGAATAATGTCAAAATTAACAAGTTTGAACAATATCGTTAATAGAAAATTGATGTTTACCCTATACCACTCATTAGCTGAGTCAGTAATCAGTTATGGCTTAAATGCCTATGGACGTACTTTTAAGACTTATCTTGACAAACTCTATAACATCCAGATTAGAATATTAAAAAACTTGTTAGTAGACAAACACACCAAGAGTAGTTGTAACCAAAATTATAAATTACTATATAAAAAACTGAACATCTTACCAGTACATGAAAAAGTTAAATATCTAATATCCTTTGACGAGTATGGACTTGACAGGTTTAAGACTATTAGAATACCGTTACGAAATCTCAGAGATAATAACAGGAAAAGATATGTAGAACACAGGGCGAATAATTACTATGGCCCAAGAACTCGCAAATATATGGTACCTAAGATTCTTAACCAGTTAAGTCCAGCAATAGATCAATGTAGTAGTAAACAAATGTTTAAAAATAGATTAAAAAAGGAACTGTTGGGTAAGTTGGATTAAACTCAATGTATAACGTTACGTTTAGTTTCACGCTACGTGGATTTATTTATCGTTAGTTAGTTTGCATGACTTAGTTTATTGTTAAACAAGTAGGTATAGCTTGCGAAAATGTATAAGCATAAATGAGAGAGCGCATCACTCGCCAACAAACTGTGAATACAGTTTGGCGAGGTAAAATCTGTACCTTACATTTTAAGTATTTTTTTGAGATCAATAAATAAATAAAAACTCTGTTCGCTTAAATGTGTGTGTGTGTGTACAGCGCGCCGATGCCGCCCAACATGTCGCTGACGGCGGCCGGCGCGCCGCCCGCGCCGCCCGTGCCGCCGCACCAGAACCTGCCGCACACCAACGTGAGTACCTACACAATACACATGCACATTATACATGTGTGGCCGGCGCGCCGCCCGCGCCGCCCGTGCCGCCGCACCAGAACCTGCCGCACACCAACGTGAGTACCTACACAATACACATGCACATTATACATGTGTGTGTGTGTACAGCGCGCCGATGCCGCCCAACATGTCGCTGACGGCGGCCGGCGCGCCGCCCGCGCCGCCCGTGCCGCCGCACCAGAACCTGCAGCACACCAACGTGAGTACCTACACAATACACATGCACATTATACATGTGTGTGTGTGTACAGCGCGCCGATGCCGCCCAACATGTCGCTGACGGCGGCCGGCGCGCCGCCCGCGCCGCCCGTGCCGCCGCACCAGAACCTGCAGCACACCAACGTGAGTACCTACACAATACACATGCACATTATACATGTGTGTGTGTGTACAGCGCGCCGATGCCGCCCAACATGTCGCTGACGGCGGCCGGCGCGCCGCCCGCGCCGCCCGTGCCGCCGCACCAGAACCTGCAGCACACCAACGTGAGTACCTACACAATACACATGCACATTATACATGTGTGTGTGTGTACAGCGCGCCGATGCCGCCCAACATGTCGCTGACGGCGGCCGGCGCGCCGCCCGCGCCGCCCGTGCCGCCGCACCAGAACCTGCCGCACACCAACGTGAGTACCTACACAATACACATGCACATTATACACAATAAAGGCCGAAATGCTCTGACAGCGGTGGCGGAGCGGCGCGGAGGCGGTACCGGTTGTAATGTTCGAGCTAATACGAAACGATCCGCACAGAGCGGCGCGGCGCGGCGCGGTTTTCTGTGCGGACCCTTCCGTATTAGCTCGAACATTACAACCGGTACCGCCTCCGCACCGCGCCTCGCCGCCCCGCCACCGCTCTCTGTGCGTTTGCAGCTTTACTACTACTTAAATACGTTTCTGACAAATATTAGATTGTACAACAAATGCATACAACGCACCATTTTATGCGAGACGTTTACCTATTCATCCGAGCGAGCTTGCGAGCGAGTATCGATATAAAATCGAGTGTTAAATGGGTTTTATGGCCGCATTGTACTCTCTACTTTTCACTGCGATTGCGAGGAAATGAAAACTATTAAGTTTATTTCATGAAGTTTTATTGTGAACTTTGGCTGTTGGTATCCTTGCCTTGATCTTAGAATACTAACGAAACGTAAAAAAATACAAATAAAGAGTTTATTCTATGAAGTTTGAGTTGCTCGTGTGGCTGTTGGACCGATTGCCTTGGTCTTCGACGAAGATTTTTACTTTAGGCACTAGAACATTAAAAGCGACTTTATATGTCGCCTATACACAGCATAAAGAGGCACTTTTTGAACATGAGAAGTGAAAAATTCATTTTCGGTACAACCTTTTACTGCCGACTGTACTTTTCTGTACACCATCATCAACTACTCATTGAGACGATTGTAACGAACCCAAACTCAACGGGGTTACGTCGGTTTAGTACTGAATTCCCATGGCCACCTTCTGTCTCCATCATCAGATCAGCTCGATGGCACCATAATATTGAATTGTCATCCAAACTATACTTATACCCTAAATTTCAGCTCAATCGGTCATTGGGAAGTTGGTCAAACTTGCAAGATTTGTCCAATACATACTAACAGGGCAAAGTTTATATAAAGCTTGTAAAAAGTTGAAAAAACCCCCAACATTTTCAATTCAAAGTCCAATATCTCTACGGCTGAACAGATTTTCATGAAACTTGGCTAAGAACACTCGGGACTATATTATCTATGACACAAAAAAGCCGCATTCAAATCGGTCCATCCGTTTGGAAGCTACGATACCACAGACAGACACGTTAAACTTATAACACCCCTCTCTTTGCGTCGAGGGTTAAAAACAAGGCTACAAACACACGGCGCTATTTTTCTCCTATACCGTATACGAGGTTTTGTCAAATATCGTTGCGCTTACTTAAACGTAGAAGCCTAATCAGGCCTGTAAATACCGCTATTTTCGTATAGCGGTATCATTTATAACGTTATTTTTCCTACAAAGCGTTATACTCAAAACGATATTTGACGCGTTGTATAGCGGTATCGTAATCTACGAAAGAGCACGGTAGGTACGGTACGGTAGTGTCTACGATATAATTATCGTTATAAATCTAAACCAATATATAAATGCGATAATAGTACATTACGTAACTAGGGCGGTGAATTCGTGAATGTCCCAGATCGCAGGTGTAAGTCAAAATGTGTTACTAACATACTATGGATCATTGGTCTGAAATAATAGTTATTTACGATACAAGTGCCGAAAATAGGAAATTCGCAACGAGTGGTGATAAATTAAAACACTACCGAAGGAAGTGTTTTAAATCAACACGAGTTGCGAATTACCTATTCGCACGTGTATCGTACAACGTTTTACTGTACATATGGCTCTTTAAAGTTTCGACATATGCATGAAAAGTGCTCTTTTCCGCACTAGTGCGGGAAAGTAGCACCATATGTACTGTAAAAGTTATTTACGTCACACCTGGCCATAATGCGAGTTTTACTGCACGCTGCGCATACGGGAAAACTCGCATTGTGGCCAGGTGAAGACGTAAAATTTTGTACTCAACACGGGCGGTAAAAGCCCCAGAGCGCATAATTATACACCTGCGGGCATTCACGAATTCACCGCCCTAGTTACGTAATGTACTATTATTTTATTTATTTATTTACGAATTACCGCCCGTGTTGAGTACAAAATTTTACGTCTTCATCTGGCCACAATGCGAGTTTTCCCGTACGGCGTGCAGTAAAACTAGCATTATGGCCAAGTGTGACGTAAAAGGTATATGAAAATAGAACTATGCGTAACGGAAGTGGAGTTCTTATTTCAAAGTCTTATCGGGCCCACTTTATTTTGTAATCTGTGCTTAAACAACTGCGCAACGAATACCCAAAAGGTCTATTATTCCACCCACAAATTTGCTATTATTATTCAAACCTCTCAAATGTCACTTCAAAAACTTTTTGCGCAAATGCCCGAAGACCTTTTGTAATGTTTGCTAATATGAAATTCTACTTTTAATCTACCAGTAATTTAACGAGCTACGCTAGCCTAGTGGTTCAGGCATGCGGCTGTCAAACGGCGGTCGTGGGTTCGAATCCCGGCTCGTACCAATGAGTTTTTCGCAACTTATGTACAGAATATCATTTGACATTTACCGTTAGCTTCTCGGTGAAGGAAAAAACAGCGTGAGGAAACCTGCATACATCCACGAAGAAGTTCAAAGGTGTATGTGAAGTCTCCATCCCGCACCGGGCCAGCGTGGGGATAGCTGCCCGTTCCCTCTCATCCATGAGAGGAGGTCTGTGCCCACCGTTGGGACGTGTATAGGCCGATTTATTATGGTAGACAGTCGGCTGCCCGCGCTATATTCAACGTTGATTGGTTTGTAATCGAAAATTGGTGCAACCGCCCTTAATGTGGGTGTCGCTTCCGGTCATTATGGCGCTCTTCGGGGGAGGCCTATGTCCAGGAGTGGACGTCTTCCGGTTGATATGATGATGTTGATGAGTATTAATGCGTTTTTTTTATTATACAGGGAGGTACCGTTGCGCCACCGACGCCTCCGGCCGCGCCGCAGTTACCACCTACGGTTAGTATTCTATGCTTTGAGGTTATTCTTTCTTCTTTATTACACTTGCTATTTACAGTGTGTGGCCTGTATGAGGAGCAAATATTTAAAAGGACGCTTCCTTAGAGCATCTAACCCATTGTGTTTAATTTTTTAAATATTGTTTTAATTCAGAGAAATGTTGATCTAAAGTTATGACCTCCAAGTAATGTAATTTGGCACCACGAGACCATAGCACAGCAGTTAATGCAGATTTTGAGGTAACATCATTTTATGTGTCGTAATGGTTTTTGCATTTTTGGTGGAAAAATAATCCTTTTTTTTTAATGTTTTTATTAGTGTTTTTAAAATGCAAAAAAACTACTTATGTCACCCCAGAAGAGAAAAAGCTTGATTGCTGCTAACTACAGTGTGTAAGTCTAATACGGGCGAATCTCTTAACGGTAGTTAGTATAGGACAAAGTAAAGGTAATGAGTTAACATTTACTTAAAGTTGCAACAATAATTTTGTCCATACAAAATAATTCAGCCCTTAATGTAATGCAAACACACTCACGTTAAACGCTCGATGACAGTTGCTAATGAACATTTGACATTTCGATACCGCAACCATGTTTACAATACATTGCTGTTGAGAAATTAAAAAAATAATAATTATGGGGTCGTAATGACCTTAACCTGACCAACTTAAAAAAACCTTTTACTTCATGATTACACTAATGAATACTATGTCCGATTTAATTTATCGCCCGTATTAGACTTACACACTGTATATGACGCTGACTGTTTCTATTAGATTAAACGCATCACGGTATCCCCAGCCTTTGCAAACGTGCAAGATTATTAATTTGATTTGTGTACAATAACCGACATCGTTGCCCATCACTGGCAAACACAAACAAAAACAGTCAAAAACATCCCACGTTCGTGTTCGTTGTTTGCCATGCATGTGGAGGCGGCTTAATATTAGCTACTAGCTTCTGCTCGCGACTCTGCCCGCGTGGAACTCGTTTATATCGCAGCTCGATACAAACTTTTACTCCCCATATTTCACCCTCTTAGGGGATGATTTCGGGTATAAAAACTATCCTACGTCACTCTCCGTCTATCTATCTCCACTTAAAAATCACGTCAATTCGTCGCTCTGTTTTGCCGTGAAAGACGGACAAACAAACAAACACTCACATACACTTTCCCATTTATAATATTAGTATGCATTTACATGAGTACCTACATGTGATGGTCGTTCCGCAGCTAGTGCAAATCCCCGTGGCGCCGCCCGCGCCGCCCGCCCCCGGGCCCCCGCCCCCGCCCCCGCCGCCCGGCGCCGCGGGGGCGGGTGCGGGGGCGGGCGCGGGGGCGGGCGCGGTGGGCTCCCCGCCGCCCCCGCCGCCTCCCCCGCAGCCCGCGCAGCCCGACCTGTCCGGGCTGGCCGCGCAGCTGCAGCAGGCGAGACTCAAGCGACAGGCTAAGGTTTGTTGTGTTCTTTCCCTCCCGGCTGAACAATTATTAAACGTCACCATCGAGTGAGAAGAAAAGTTATATCGTTTTTTTAAAAATGCTGAAAATGTCTTCAACGAAAGGCATTCTCTACTCCACACAAATGTAAAAAAAATCGCGCCCACAAAATATATTTTCATATTTTTCGTATCACAACACGATACCTGCCCTTGATCGGTTTACACCCCATTTTTGCAACACCCTGTATATTAACCGGTACCCTTGCCATTCCAGCAAGCGACAGCCGCCGCAGTGGCTTGCGGCGCGGACGCGTCCCCCCCGGGCGGCGCCGAGCACTCGGGCTCCTCGTCCAGCTCGGGCGGCTCGCGCGGCAACAACACCAACATGCACTGCATGATGCACGAGATGCAGCGCACGCTGGCCCGGCGCAGGGCGCATCTCGACCGCAAGGAGGTACGCTCATAACAATACACTCGGGCTCCTCGTCCAGCTCGGGCGGCTCGCGCGGCAACAACACCAACATGCACTGCATGATGCACGAGATGCAGCGCACGCTGGCCCGGCGCAGGGCGCATCTCGACCGCAAGGAGGTACGCTCATAACAATACACTCGGGCTCCTCGTCCAGCTCGGGCGGCTCGCGCGGCAACAACACCAACATGCACTGCATGATGCACGAGATGCAGCGCACGCTGGCCCGGCGCAGGGCGCATCTCGACCGCAAGGAGGTACGCTCATAACAATACACTCGGGCTCCTCGTCCAGCTCGGGCGGCTCGCGCGGCAACAACACCAACATGCACTGCATGATGCACGAGATGCAGCGCACGCTGGCCCGGCGCAGGGCGCATCTCGACCGCAAGGAGGTACGCTCATAACAATACACTCGGGCTCCTCGTCCAGCTCGGGCGGCTCGCGCGGCAACAACACCAACATGCACTGCATGATGCACGAGATGCAGCGCACGCTGGCCCGGCGCAGGGCGCATCTCGACCGCAAGGAGGTACGCTCATAACAATACACTCGGGCTCCTCGTCCAGCTCGGGCGGCTCGCGCGGCAACAACACCAACATGCACTGCATGATGCACGAGATGCAGCGCACGCTGGCCCGGCGCAGGGCGCATCTCGACCGCAAGGAGGTACGCTCATAACAATACACTCGGGCTCCTCGTCCAGCTCGGGCGGCTCGCGCGGCAACAACACCAACATGCACTGCATGATGCACGAGATGCAGCGCACGCTGGCCCGGCGCAGGGCGCATCTCGACCGCAAGGAGGTACGCTCATAACAATACACTCGGGCTCCTCGTCCAGCTCGGGCGGCTCGCGCGGCAACAACACCAACATGCACTGCATGATGCACGAGATGCAGCGCACGCTGGCCCGGCGCAGGGCGCATCTCGACCGCAAGGAGGTACGCTCATAACAATACACTCGGGCTCCTCGTCCAGCTCGGGCGGCTCGCGCGGCAACAACACCAACATGCACTGCATGATGCACGAGATGCAGCGCACGCTGGCCCGGCGCAGGGCGCATCTCGACCGCAAGGAGGTACGCTCATAACAATACACTCGGGCTCCTCGTCCAGCTCGGGCGGCTCGCGCGGCAACAACACCAACATGCACTGCATGATGCACGAGATGCAGCGCACGCTGGCCCGGCGCAGGGCGCATCTCGACCGCAAGGAGGTACGCTCATAACAATACACTCGGGCTCCTCGTCCAGCTCGGGCGGCTCGCGCGGCAACAACACCAACATGCACTGCATGATGCACGAGATGCAGCGCACGCTGGCCCGGCGCAGGGCGCATCTCGACCGCAAGGAGGTACGCTCATAACAATACACTCGGGCTCCTCGTCCAGCTCGGGCGGCTCGCGCGGCAACAACACCAACATGCACTGCATGATGCACGAGATGCAGCGCACGCTGGCCCGGCGCAGGGCGCATCTCGACCGCAAGGAGGTACGCTCATAACAATACACTCGGGCTCCTCGTCCAGCTCGGGCGGCTCGCGCGGCAACAACACCAACATGCACTGCATGATGCACGAGATGCAGCGCACGCTGGCCCGGCGCAGGGCGCATCTCGACCGCAAGGAGGTACGCTCATAACAATACACTCGGGCTCCTCGTCCAGCTCGGGCGGCTCGCGCGGCAACAACACCAACATGCACTGCATGATGCACGAGATGCAGCGCACGCTGGCCCGGCGCAGGGCGCATCTCGACCGCAAGGAGGTACGCTCATAACAATACACTCGGGCTCCTCGTCCAGCTCGGGCGGCTCGCGCGGCAACAACACCAACATGCACTGCATGATGCACGAGATGCAGCGCACGCTGGCCCGGCGCAGGGCGCATCTCGACCGCAAGGAGGTACGCTCATAACAATACACTCGGGCTCCTCGTCCAGCTCGGGCGGCTCGCGCGGCAACAACACCAACATGCACTGCATGATGCACGAGATGCAGCGCACGCTGGCCCGGCGCAGGGCGCATCTCGACCGCAAGGAGGTACGCTCATAACAATACACTCGGGCTCCTCGTCCAGCTCGGGCGGCTCGCGCGGCAACAACACCAACATGCACTGCATGATGCACGAGATGCAGCGCACGCTGGCCCGGCGCAGGGCGCATCTCGACCGCAAGGAGGTACGCTCATAACAATACACTCGGGCTCCTCGTCCAGCTCGGGCGGCTCGCGCGGCAACAACACCAACATGCACTGCATGATGCACGAGATGCAGCGCACGCTGGCCCGGCGCAGGGCGCATCTCGACCGCAAGGAGGTACGCTCATAACAATACACTCGGGCTCCTCGTCCAGCTCGGGCGGCTCGCGCGGCAACAACACCAACATGCACTGCATGATGCACGAGATGCAGCGCACGCTGGCCCGGCGCAGGGCGCATCTCGACCGCAAGGAGGTACGCTCATAACAATACACTCGGGCTCCTCGTCCAGCTCGGGCGGCTCGCGCGGCAACAACACCAACATGCACTGCATGATGCACGAGATGCAGCGCACGCTGGCCCGGCGCAGGGCGCATCTCGACCGCAAGGAGGTACGCTCATAACAATACACTCGGGCTCCTCGTCCAGCTCGGGCGGCTCGCGCGGCAACAACACCAACATGCACTGCATGATGCACGAGATGCAGCGCACGCTGGCCCGGCGCAGGGCGCATCTCGACCGCAAGGAGGTACGCTCATAACAATACACTCGGGCTCCTCGTCCAGCTCGGGCGGCTCGCGCGGCAACAACACCAACATGCACTGCATGATGCACGAGATGCAGCGCACGCTGGCCCGGCGCAGGGCGCATCTCGACCGCAAGGAGGTACGCTCATAACAATACACTCGGGCTCCTCGTCCAGCTCGGGCGGCTCGCGCGGCAACAACACCAACATGCACTGCATGATGCACGAGATGCAGCGCACGCTGGCCCGGCGCAGGGCGCATCTCGACCGCAAGGAGGTACGCTCATAACAATACACTCGGGCTCCTCGTCCAGCTCGGGCGGCTCGCGCGGCAACAACACCAACATGCACTGCATGATGCACGAGATGCAGCGCACGCTGGCCCGGCGCAGGGCGCATCTCGACCGCAAGGAGGTACGCTCATAACAATACACTCGGGCTCCTCGTCCAGCTCGGGCGGCTCGCGCGGCAACAACACCAACATGCACTGCATGATGCACGAGATGCAGCGCACGCTGGCCCGGCGCAGGGCGCATCTCGACCGCAAGGAGGTACGCTCATAACAATACACTCGGGCTCCTCGTCCAGCTCGGGCGGCTCGCGCGGCAACAACACCAACATGCACTGCATGATGCACGAGATGCAGCGCACGCTGGCCCGGCGCAGGGCGCATCTCGACCGCAAGGAGGTACGCTCATAACAATACACTCGGGCTCCTCGTCCAGCTCGGGCGGCTCGCGCGGCAACAACACCAACATGCACTGCATGATGCACGAGATGCAGCGCACGCTGGCCCGGCGCAGGGCGCATCTCGACCGCAAGGAGGTACGCTCATAACAATACACTCGGGCTCCTCGTCCAGCTCGGGCGGCTCGCGCGGCAACAACACCAACATGCACTGCATGATGCACGAGATGCAGCGCACGCTGGCCCGGCGCAGGGCGCATCTCGACCGCAAGGAGGTACGCTCATAACAATACACTCGGGCTCCTCGTCCAGCTCGGGCGGCTCGCGCGGCAACAACACCAACATGCACTGCATGATGCACGAGATGCAGCGCACGCTGGCCCGGCGCAGGGCGCATCTCGACCGCAAGGAGGTACGCTCATAACAATACACTCGGGCTCCTCGTCCAGCTCGGGCGGCTCGCGCGGCAACAACACCAACATGCACTGCATGATGCACGAGATGCAGCGCACGCTGGCCCGGCGCAGGGCGCATCTCGACCGCAAGGAGGTACGCTCATAACAATACACTCGGGCTCCTCGTCCAGCTCGGGCGGCTCGCGCGGCAACAACACCAACATGCACTGCATGATGCACGAGATGCAGCGCACGCTGGCCCGGCGCAGGGCGCATCTCGACCGCAAGGAGGTACGCTCATAACAATACACTCGGGCTCCTCGTCCAGCTCGGGCGGCTCGCGCGGCAACAACACCAACATGCACTGCATGATGCACGAGATGCAGCGCACGCTGGCCCGGCGCAGGGCGCATCTCGACCGCAAGGAGGTACGCTCATAACAATACACTCGGGCTCCTCGTCCAGCTCGGGCGGCTCGCGCGGCAACAACACCAACATGCACTGCATGATGCACGAGATGCAGCGCACGCTGGCCCGGCGCAGGGCGCATCTCGACCGCAAGGAGGTACGCTCATAACAATACACTCGGGCTCCTCGTCCAGCTCGGGCGGCTCGCGCGGCAACAACACCAACATGCACTGCATGATGCACGAGATGCAGCGCACGCTGGCCCGGCGCAGGGCGCATCTCGACCGCAAGGAGGTACGCTCATAACAATACACTCGGGCTCCTCGTCCAGCTCGGGCGGCTCGCGCGGCAACAACACCAACATGCACTGCATGATGCACGAGATGCAGCGCACGCTGGCCCGGCGCAGGGCGCATCTCGACCGCAAGGAGGTACGCTCATAACAATACACTCGGGCTCCTCGTCCAGCTCGGGCGGCTCGCGCGGCAACAACACCAACATGCACTGCATGATGCACGAGATGCAGCGCACGCTGGCCCGGCGCAGGGCGCATCTCGACCGCAAGGAGGTACGCTCATAACAATACACTCGGGCTCCTCGTCCAGCTCGGGCGGCTCGCGCGGCAACAACACCAACATGCACTGCATGATGCACGAGATGCAGCGCACGCTGGCCCGGCGCAGGGCGCATCTCGACCGCAAGGAGGTACGCTCATAACAATACACTCGGGCTCCTCGTCCAGCTCGGGCGGCTCGCGCGGCAACAACACCAACATGCACTGCATGATGCACGAGATGCAGCGCACGCTGGCCCGGCGCAGGGCGCATCTCGACCGCAAGGAGGTACGCTCATAACAATACACTCGGGCTCCTCGTCCAGCTCGGGCGGCTCGCGCGGCAACAACACCAACATGCACTGCATGATGCACGAGATGCAGCGCACGCTGGCCCGGCGCAGGGCGCATCTCGACCGCAAGGAGGTACGCTCATAACAATACACTCGGGCTCCTCGTCCAGCTCGGGCGGCTCGCGCGGCAACAACACCAACATGCACTGCATGATGCACGAGATGCAGCGCACGCTGGCCCGGCGCAGGGCGCATCTCGACCGCAAGGAGGTACGCTCATAACAATACACTCGGGCTCCTCGTCCAGCTCGGGCGGCTCGCGCGGCAACAACACCAACATGCACTGCATGATGCACGAGATGCAGCGCACGCTGGCCCGGCGCAGGGCGCATCTCGACCGCAAGGAGGTACGCTCATAACAATACACTCGGGCTCCTCGTCCAGCTCGGGCGGCTCGCGCGGCAACAACACCAACATGCACTGCATGATGCACGAGATGCAGCGCACGCTGGCCCGGCGCAGGGCGCATCTCGACCGCAAGGAGGTACGCTCATAACAATACACTCGGGCTCCTCGTCCAGCTCGGGCGGCTCGCGCGGCAACAACACCAACATGCACTGCATGATGCACGAGATGCAGCGCACGCTGGCCCGGCGCAGGGCGCATCTCGACCGCAAGGAGGTACGCTCATAACAATACACTCGGGCTCCTCGTCCAGCTCGGGCGGCTCGCGCGGCAACAACACCAACATGCACTGCATGATGCACGAGATGCAGCGCACGCTGGCCCGGCGCAGGGCGCATCTCGACCGCAAGGAGGTACGCTCATAACAATACACTCGGGCTCCTCGTCCAGCTCGGGCGGCTCGCGCGGCAACAACACCAACATGCACTGCATGATGCACGAGATGCAGCGCACGCTGGCCCGGCGCAGGGCGCATCTCGACCGCAAGGAGGTACGCTCATAACAATACACTCGGGCTCCTCGTCCAGCTCGGGCGGCTCGCGCGGCAACAACACCAACATGCACTGCATGATGCACGAGATGCAGCGCACGCTGGCCCGGCGCAGGGCGCATCTCGACCGCAAGGAGGTACGCTCATAACAATACACTCGGGCTCCTCGTCCAGCTCGGGCGGCTCGCGCGGCAACAACACCAACATGCACTGCATGATGCACGAGATGCAGCGCACGCTGGCCCGGCGCAGGGCGCATCTCGACCGCAAGGAGGTACGCTCATAACAATACACTCGGGCTCCTCGTCCAGCTCGGGCGGCTCGCGCGGCAACAACACCAACATGCACTGCATGATGCACGAGATGCAGCGCACGCTGGCCCGGCGCAGGGCGCATCTCGACCGCAAGGAGGTACGCTCATAACAATACACTCGGGCTCCTCGTCCAGCTCGGGCGGCTCGCGCGGCAACAACACCAACATGCACTGCATGATGCACGAGATGCAGCGCACGCTGGCCCGGCGCAGGGCGCATCTCGACCGCAAGGAGGTACGCTCATAACAATACACTCGGGCTCCTCGTCCAGCTCGGGCGGCTCGCGCGGCAACAACACCAACATGCACTGCATGATGCACGAGATGCAGCGCACGCTGGCCCGGCGCAGGGCGCATCTCGACCGCAAGGAGGTACGCTCATAACAATACACTCGGGCTCCTCGTCCAGCTCGGGCGGCTCGCGCGGCAACAACACCAACATGCACTGCATGATGCACGAGATGCAGCGCACGCTGGCCCGGCGCAGGGCGCATCTCGACCGCAAGGAGGTACGCTCATAACAATACACTCGGGCTCCTCGTCCAGCTCGGGCGGCTCGCGCGGCAACAACACCAACATGCACTGCATGATGCACGAGATGCAGCGCACGCTGGCCCGGCGCAGGGCGCATCTCGACCGCAAGGAGGTACGCTCATAACAATACACTCGGGCTCCTCGTCCAGCTCGGGCGGCTCGCGCGGCAACAACACCAACATGCACTGCATGATGCACGAGATGCAGCGCACGCTGGCCCGGCGCAGGGCGCATCTCGACCGCAAGGAGGTACGCTCATAACAATACACTCGGGCTCCTCGTCCAGCTCGGGCGGCTCGCGCGGCAACAACACCAACATGCACTGCATGATGCACGAGATGCAGCGCACGCTGGCCCGGCGCAGGGCGCATCTCGACCGCAAGGAGGTACGCTCATAACAATACACTCGGGCTCCTCGTCCAGCTCGGGCGGCTCGCGCGGCAACAACACCAACATGCACTGCATGATGCACGAGATGCAGCGCACGCTGGCCCGGCGCAGGGCGCATCTCGACCGCAAGGAGGTACGCTCATAACAATACACTCGGGCTCCTCGTCCAGCTCGGGCGGCTCGCGCGGCAACAACACCAACATGCACTGCATGATGCACGAGATGCAGCGCACGCTGGCCCGGCGCAGGGCGCATCTCGACCGCAAGGAGGTACGCTCATAACAATACACTCGGGCTCCTCGTCCAGCTCGGGCGGCTCGCGCGGCAACAACACCAACATGCACTGCATGATGCACGAGATGCAGCGCACGCTGGCCCGGCGCAGGGCGCATCTCGACCGCAAGGAGGTACGCTCATAACAATACACTCGGGCTCCTCGTCCAGCTCGGGCGGCTCGCGCGGCAACAACACCAACATGCACTGCATGATGCACGAGATGCAGCGCACGCTGGCCCGGCGCAGGGCGCATCTCGACCGCAAGGAGGTACGCTCATAACAATACACTCGGGCTCCTCGTCCAGCTCGGGCGGCTCGCGCGGCAACAACACCAACATGCACTGCATGATGCACGAGATGCAGCGCACGCTGGCCCGGCGCAGGGCGCATCTCGACCGCAAGGAGGTACGCTCATAACAATACACTCGGGCTCCTCGTCCAGCTCGGGCGGCTCGCGCGGCAACAACACCAACATGCACTGCATGATGCACGAGATGCAGCGCACGCTGGCCCGGCGCAGGGCGCATCTCGACCGCAAGGAGGTACGCTCATAACAATACACTCGGGCTCCTCGTCCAGCTCGGGCGGCTCGCGCGGCAACAACACCAACATGCACTGCATGATGCACGAGATGCAGCGCACGCTGGCCCGGCGCAGGGCGCATCTCGACCGCAAGGAGGTACGCTCATAACAATACACTCGGGCTCCTCGTCCAGCTCGGGCGGCTCGCGCGGCAACAACACCAACATGCACTGCATGATGCACGAGATGCAGCGCACGCTGGCCCGGCGCAGGGCGCATCTCGACCGCAAGGAGGTACGCTCATAACAATACACTCGGGCTCCTCGTCCAGCTCGGGCGGCTCGCGCGGCAACAACACCAACATGCACTGCATGATGCACGAGATGCAGCGCACGCTGGCCCGGCGCAGGGCGCATCTCGACCGCAAGGAGGTACGCTCATAACAATACACTCGGGCTCCTCGTCCAGCTCGGGCGGCTCGCGCGGCAACAACACCAACATGCACTGCATGATGCACGAGATGCAGCGCACGCTGGCCCGGCGCAGGGCGCATCTCGACCGCAAGGAGGTACGCTCATAACAATACACTCGGGCTCCTCGTCCAGCTCGGGCGGCTCGCGCGGCAACAACACCAACATGCACTGCATGATGCACGAGATGCAGCGCACGCTGGCCCGGCGCAGGGCGCATCTCGACCGCAAGGAGGTACGCTCATAACAATACACTCGGGCTCCTCGTCCAGCTCGGGCGGCTCGCGCGGCAACAACACCAACATGCACTGCATGATGCACGAGATGCAGCGCACGCTGGCCCGGCGCAGGGCGCATCTCGACCGCAAGGAGGTACGCTCATAACAATACACTCGGGCTCCTCGTCCAGCTCGGGCGGCTCGCGCGGCAACAACACCAACATGCACTGCATGATGCACGAGATGCAGCGCACGCTGGCCCGGCGCAGGGCGCATCTCGACCGCAAGGAGGTACGCTCATAACAATACACTCGGGCTCCTCGTCCAGCTCGGGCGGCTCGCGCGGCAACAACACCAACATGCACTGCATGATGCACGAGATGCAGCGCACGCTGGCCCGGCGCAGGGCGCATCTCGACCGCAAGGAGGTACGCTCATAACAATACACTCGGGCTCCTCGTCCAGCTCGGGCGGCTCGCGCGGCAACAACACCAACATGCACTGCATGATGCACGAGATGCAGCGCACGCTGGCCCGGCGCAGGGCGCATCTCGACCGCAAGGAGGTACGCTCATAACAATACACTCGGGCTCCTCGTCCAGCTCGGGCGGCTCGCGCGGCAACAACACCAACATGCACTGCATGATGCACGAGATGCAGCGCACGCTGGCCCGGCGCAGGGCGCATCTCGACCGCAAGGAGGTACGCTCATAACAATACACTCGGGCTCCTCGTCCAGCTCGGGCGGCTCGCGCGGCAACAACACCAACATGCACTGCATGATGCACGAGATGCAGCGCACGCTGGCCCGGCGCAGGGCGCATCTCGACCGCAAGGAGGTACGCTCATAACAATACACTCGGGCTCCTCGTCCAGCTCGGGCGGCTCGCGCGGCAACAACACCAACATGCACTGCATGATGCACGAGATGCAGCGCACGCTGGCCCGGCGCAGGGCGCATCTTGACCGCAAGGAGGTACGCTCATAACAATACACTCGGGCTCCTCGTCCAGCTCGGGCGGCTCGCGCGGCAACAACACCAACATGCACTGCATGATGCACGAGATGCAGCGCACGCTGGCCCGGCGCAGGGCGCATCTCGACCGCAAGGAGGTACGCTCATAACAATACACTCGGGCTCCTCGTCCAGCTCGGGCGGCTCGCGCGGCAACAACACCAACATGCACTGCATGATGCACGAGATGCAGCGCACGCTGGCCCGGCGCAGGGCGCATCTCGACCGCAAGGAGGTACGCTCATAACAATACACTCGGGCTCCTCGTCCAGCTCGGGCGGCTCGCGCGGCAACAACACCAACATGCACTGCATGATGCACGAGATGCAGCGCACGCTGGCCCGGCGCAGGGCGCATCTCGACCGCAAGGAGGTACGCTCATAACAATACACTCGGGCTCCTCTTCCAGCTCGGGCGGCTCGCGCGGCAACAACACCAACATGCACTGCATGATGCACGAGATGCAGCGCACGCTGGCCCGGCGCAGGGCGCATCTCGACCGCAAGGAGGTACGCTCATAACAATACACTCGGGCTCCTCGTCCAGCTCGGGCGGCTCGCGCGGCAACAACACCAACATGCACTGCATGATGCACGAGATGCAGCGCACGCTGGCCCGGCGCAGGGCGCATCTCGACCGCAAGGAGGTACGCTCATAACAATACACTAATATCCTTCTGGATCTATGTCTACCTGCCAGACTTATAAAACCCACGCCATTTGGGGAAACAAGCCTGAGCGTAAGTGCCTTTACACAACATAACACAATATGACGCATTTATTTTGTGCGCTATTAATATAATCTGTAAGTTCATGCTTTGCTGCCCGTATCCAAATTGGGTGAAAAAAAAGGCAGCCCGCTTCATTGCCCTGAATATATCTTCTATCTTAGTTCGATCTCTTTTAACATTTCGTGATTGGATACCAGGGACCCGCCCGGTATCCCCTTCGAGGGTTTTTGAAAGGGTTTTTCGTAATGCTTTGCTTACCAAAGCCGATGCTCCTCAAAACCCATTCATTTGGCTTTTAAAGTACAATGAATGGGTATTCAACACGAACAAGCGCTTCAACCCTTTAAAAAGGGCTTAAAAAGCCTTTCGGGGTTTTCTACCAGTAGCGGTAGCTCCCCGTTAGGGAAACCCCTTCATACGTCTAAGTTAAATGAATGAGTTTTCAATCAATGAAGGACAGCAAGTGATTTGGGCTATTAAACGAACGACTAACCCGTTCAAAGGCTTTTTTCTGGGAAGGGGTGAGCGGATCTGATGTATCCTGATCAGCATGCTTTACAGACCTACATCTCCGAAGACGACATTTACTTGTGCAATACCCTTTAGTAAATGTACAGTTAAACATTTCTGTTCCAGGAATCGTCCTGCGACAACAGCGGTAACTCGACCCCTTTGAAGACGTGGGAGCGCGCCGCTACGCTGCCGCACCGACTGCCCAACACCTGCAACGGCACCACGCGTGAGTACACACCCTAATCACTACTGTCTCCTCGCGAGCTATGAGCGCCTGGTACTTTTGCAGTGAATGGTTGAACTAGATTGTACTTGTAAACTGGACTCCTCACGTGTTATCGCTCTGGTACTTTTGTTGTACAAAAAAAATGCGTAAGAGCTATGTGTTTATTACGTCAAACAGAATCCTGTAGACCTCATTTTGCAAAATTGGAAATATTGACGCTAACCTGCATTTATATTTTAGAGTCATGTATTTTTATTCATGAACATATGGAATTATTTAGAAGCTGTGTATGTAAATTCCCTAGGAAAACAAAAAATACAGTAAATTATTTACCTAGTGATAAGCCTAGAACCAGCTTTTATAGCAATTCTTTTTTTGCCAAGGGACCTAGAATATTTAACCACTTGCCAGATAAATTAAAATATCTACCGACACCCTCATTTAAAAAACGTTTACGTAAATTTCTTATCAGCAAAAGCTATTATGACATAAAATATTTTTTTTAATGACACTGTTGACATTGCGTGAATTATTGTACTTTATGTTATTATTATTTAATGTTAGTTTTAATAGTTATTTATGATACAAGTGCGGAAAGTTAGTAATTCCCAACGAGTGGCGATCACCAAAAACACGACCGTCAGGGAGTGTTTTTGATCGACACGAGCAGAGCAAGTGCATTGAAAAATTATTTTTCACACCTTTCATTCGGAAAAGTAAGTTTTGCTCCACGACGAGAGGGACCAAAACGCTACTTTACTGTTCAAGCTACTTTTTTAATTTATATATTGGCATTGGAACATTTGTACGCAATGTGCCAATTGAACACAGATGTTAATAAAATAATCGATTGTAATTTCATCGTAGTCGATTCAAAACGAACATATTTCAAATTTTAACTATAACAATGTTGTATAAAAATTTATAGATATTTCGTAATATTTAATAATTAGCAATAAAAATTAAGGTAATTTAGATATATTTTAACAATAACTTTTTTAAATTTCCTCATAGTCGGTGTGAAAAATAGTATGTGTCACTTGGTAGCAAAATAATTTTCGTCTCGGGCGTAAACACTTGTATCCCTCACTACGCTCAGGATCCTACGTTAGAATCCCTCGCTACGCTCAGGATTCTATTGTAGGATCCCTCGCTACGTTCAGGATTCAATACACCGCCCTCGCCGTAAATATACTATTTTGCTCCCTTGTGACACAAATAACTTATTCCACTTAATCTGTAATGTTAATTTTCTATTGTACGCCTAATCGGCAGGTTATAATGATCAACTTTTCCTAAACACCTGTATTACTTACTTATAACCAACAATAAAGATTTATGATTTATGATTTGCAGTAAATGGTTGAACTAGATTGAACTTGTAAACTGGACTCCTCGTGAGTTATGGGCGCCTTGTACTTTTGCAGTGAATGGTTGAACTAGATTGAACTTGTAAACTGGACTCCTCGCGAGTTATGGGCGCCTGGTACTATTGGAGTGAATGACCCAGTTTGTCAAAATCAGATCAGCTTTGGTCAAGTTTCGATAGTTTTTTTTTTACAATGTTTTATTTACTTTCACCTGTCCCGTTGTCTGTCTGTATCTGTATCAAATCTTGCAAGTTAAATTTGACCAACTTCCCGGTGACCGATTGAGCTGAAATTTTGGGTATGAGTATAGTTTGGATGACAATTCAATGTTATGGTACCATCGAGCTGATCTGATGATGGAGACAGAAGGTGGCCATGGGAATTCAGCACTTAATCGACGTACCCCGTTGAGTTTGGGCTCGTTAGAATCGTCTCAATGAGTAGTTAATGATGGTATACAGAAAAGTACAGTCGCCAATAAAAGCTTGTACCAAAAATGAAATTTTTGACAGAAACTTGTGTTATTTCGAAGGTTTAAAGTGCCACAAGTTCATTGGTTACACACTGGCAACCGTACTATTTTTAACACTTTGTTTTGTCACAACTTTTCTTGTCCTGCAAGCCGCAAATTAGGCATAAACTCAAAATATTTAAGGGTAACAAACGAGAATTTCGTAGACCATTTTCGGTATGTGCTCTTGTTTTTATATATGTTATTTTCCTTGCAGCTAACTCGGAATCACCGGCGACGCAGCAGCCGCAGTCCCCGCGCTCCGTCCGCAAACGCTTCGGCTCCGCCAGCGAGGAGACCATACTTAAAGTACGTATTTTATAACCTAGCTGATTAAACATTGTTGCCATGATACTGTCCACATAGACAGATTGATAGATACGTTATTTATTTGGCATTTTGCAACAAAATAAATAAAAAAAAACAAAAAAGAAACGGAGAGTACTAAGATAAAAGAATATTAAAACAATTGTGTTAGGAAAAAAATAATTATAAATGAAATTAAAGACATACTGTGCGTTGCAATAAACGCCTACTATACAGTCAATTATTTAGAAGGAAGAAAGCCCTAGACGCTTGTGGCTCTAAACGCTCGGATGCTATATAAAATGTGCTAGTATGAAAGAACTCATCCGCAACATTAGGGTGGGTTGCACCGACTTACGATTACAGACCGATCAACGTTAAATATGGCGCTGACAGCTGTCAGTCCATAGAAACTTGTCAAACGTTCCATATATTCAGATTTTAACGAGCACCGCTTACGATTACAGACGGTTTGGTGCAACTCACCCTTATTGTTACAAACGAAAGTACATAGTATTTCATTAATTACTTAAGACGCATTACAGAAACCTACTTTAGGTTTAGTGGCGCGAATGTATTGATGCGCACACAAAATTAAATAAAAAAAAGTGTCTCAATTTGCGGCCGCTCTTATACTTTTAGGACTTTGGCCTGTTCCCTCTCATGGTATACACGGTGTTCCCGGGAATTTCCGTTAACTTCGGAATATTCAATTCAATTCAAAACATTTATTTCGACCAACTGGGATCATATAAAGTTAGTTACAGTTTCTTAGCCTAAAGTTAGCAAATATCACTAAACTTAACCTAACACATATTCAATACAATATTGCAGAGCACATTCACAGAAACAAATAAGCATAATTATTTGATGAACAAAAAATCTTCTTTGTTTTATCCCAAAAATTTAATGTAGTATTACCGTATAAAAATGTACCTCCAAGTCAGTTCGTGCCTAATATCGAAAGAACTCACTTGATAAACCTTCTTGTAGAGTATAGGAACCTTACATTTAATTTAACCTTTAGATGCATACAGTATCAGAAATTTTACAACTGAAGTAACAGAAGTAGTAATCATATTAATGTCAGTTATAGACTTTGTCAAACTAGACACAGACTCTCAAATGTGATGTGGAGTTAACTGTTCATTAGCCATTCTGCAAGCAAAGTGATTGATACCAAATGCACCTAAGGGTTAAAAAGCTGTTATGACGTCACAGTTAAGAGCTATTTACACTGACAAATCTGATTAAATCAAAATATTGAATATCTTGATAACAGTAAGAGTTAAGATGATGAACAATAAAAATTTCTCTAAAAATGACGGCGACGTGGTTTGCCACCCGTCACGCCCTGGCCCACGGGTAGGCAAAATGTGGTCTGAAGAATGTCGGATAGCTACGTTGAATGTTCAGGGAGGTATGAATGACAAGGTAGATGAGATATGTGATATGATGAATGAAAGACGGATTGATCTGTTGTGTGTGAGTGAAACTAAGCGGAAGGGGTGTGATGTGATACCACCAAACATGGTCCTTACTCTGCATACTGGTCAGGGGTCACAGATACCGAACGTGGTAGTAAGGGCATAGGTTTCATCCTTTCTGCGAGAATGAGTGAGTGTGTGAATGAGTTTGAGTGTATCGGCCCAAGACTCATGTGGATTAGGCTTAAAGTGGGTTTAACCCGACTATTTATAGTAGGAGCTTATGCTCCAGTCGATGACGGCGGGTCACAAAGGAACCAATCAGAGCGTCTTGAGTTTTGGGAGAGTGTAAGAGATGTGTTAAGAATGTGTGAAAACAATGAGAGAATAGTTTTGTTAGGCGACCTCAATGGGTGGGTTGGGGTAAGGAGAGGTGGGTACGAAAGTGTTTTAGGAAAGTTTGGCGATGAAAAAGTGAATGAAAATGGCGAGAGGCTGCTTGAGATATGTTTGGAATGGAGTCTCGTTGTGACTAATACTATGTTTAGTCACAAGAGAATCCATATGTATACGTGGCATAGAGGCAATGTGAAGAGTATGTTAGATTATGTGATTGTGGATAAGCGGATAGTCAGTAGAGTGGTGGATACCAGAGCATATAGAGGAGGAGCCAGTGTAGGCACAGATCACTTCCTGGTAATAAGTCGCTTGAAAGGCCTCTTCAAACGATGGCGACACTATTGCTCGGATTCTACCACTGAACTCCAACGAATAAAAGTCGAAAATCTTCAAGACTTGGAAACACGGGATCGCTACAAAAGCATTTTGAAAGAGAATATTAGTGGAGAGGCGGTTGTGAGTGGAGAAGATATGAAAGAGGTATGGAGATGCGTGAAAGAAGGAATGATAGGGGCCGCTACCGAGGTGTGTGGTGAAACAAAGAGAAAGAAAGGAAAAGTAAACGAAACCCCATGGTGGGATGGAGAAGTGAAAGAAGTTGTGAACGAGAAGAAGAAAGCTTGGCTTGATTTAGTAGCCATTGGAAATCTCCAGAGTAATGCAAGGACGGATTTAAAGGAGAAGAAAGAAGAAGTAAAACGTTTGTATGGGCAATTGAAGCAAAAGGTAAAAAGTGTGATCTTGAGAAAGAAAGATGATTTGCAAGAGAAGATGGATAAAAGATTCTCTAAAGATTTCAAAACCAACAAAAAATTGTTCTGGAAAGCTGTAAAAGCGGCTAGAGGCTCAACAACAGTATCAGAGCTAGGAATAATTAGAGATGAGACTGGAAGTATAGTGAAAGGGGAGCAAAACGTACTGAGAAGATGGAAAGAATATTTTGAAGGCTTGTTTGAAAGAGAGGAGAGAGACACGGTAGAGTCACGGAACTCTGAGGTGACTCCCAACCTTGAAGGTGATGAAAGGGAGATAAGCATGACAGAAATTGTGGATGCGGTAAAAAGTATGAAGTCAGGTAAGGCGGCAGGGTATGATAGGGTAACTGCTGAGATGATTCGGAGTGGTGGCGGAGTCGTTGCAACCCTGCTGCACCGACTCTTTAACTTGTGTTGGAGATATGGCAAGGTGCCGGACGATTGGACTAAAGCTGTCATTGTTCCAATTTACAAGGGAAAGGGTTCGCGGCAGGATTGCAAAAACTATCGTGGCATCAGTCTTCTCAGTGTGGTTGGGAAAATGTATGCAAAGATACTGATAGAAAGGGTAGTGAAAGAGACTGAGAGTAAAATGTGGGATGTGCAAGCAGGGTTCAGAAAGGGGATGGGGTGCGTGGATCAGGTTTTCTCTTTACGATGCATCACCGAAAAATGTTTGGCCAAAAACCAGAAGGTGTATTGTGCGTTTGTCGATTTGGAGAAAGCCTATGACAGAGTGGTGAGGGATGTTTTGTGGTCAACTCTGTCCATGTATGGGGTAAACAACCAATTGATTCAGGCATTAAAATCCCTCTACGAGGGATCTAGAGCATGCGTAAGGATCAATGGTGGCTACACAGACTGGTTTAGCATCCAAAGAGGTGTTAGACAAGGTTGTGTGGCCTCGCCATGGTTGTTTAACTTATTTATGGACAGTTGTTTGATGCCTTTAAAAGAGAGTGAATGTGGTTTAAAAATGGGTGAGTTACTCGTCAAATGCCTCCTATACGCTGATGACCAGGTGCTCATTGCGTCATCAGAGAAGGAGCTGCAAGAGATGGTAACTTGTATGGATGACTCGCTGAAGCGGAAGGGTATGAAAGTCAATGTGAGTAAGACAAAAGTGATGGTATTTGAGAAAGAAGAACGTGTGACTGTGTGCAATATTCTGATTGACAGTGAGAGAGTGGAGCAAGTAAATGAATTTGTGTACTTGGGTTCCTTATTTACGAGAGACGGAAAGTGTGATGGTGACATTGAAAGAAGAGTAAAAGCGGGAAATCAGGTGAATGGAGCATTGCACGCGTTTGTGAGCAGCCAAAATATAACAAAGAAGGCTCGACTCGCGGTTCACAGAGGAGTGCTTGTTCCTACACTGATGTATGGTAGTGAGACTTGGGTATTTCAGAAAAAGCATGAGATTAGACTGAATGCAGTTGAAATGAGAGCGTTAAGAAGTATGTGTGGAGCTCGTTTGAATGATCGAATAAAAAATTGTGTAATAAGAGAAAAATGTGGAATAGAAGACGATGTAGTGACTAGGATTGAGAAAGGTACGCTTCGGTGGTTTGGGCATGTTGAGAGGATGTGTGAAAGTAGATTGACTAAGAGGATTTACGTCCAGGAGATGGATGGAAGGGTCGGTAGGGGGCGGCCTAGGCGAGGGTATCATGACCAAATTTCAGCAATACTGTTAAAAGGCCAGGTCAGGAGTACCCGCAACCGACGAGCCTGTATGAGGAGATGTATGGATGTGATCGAAGCGAAAGAAGTATGTAAGGACCGTAGTATTTGGCGTTCCTTAGTCTCTGCCTACCCCAATGGGATACGGGCGTGAGTATATGTATGTATGTATGTAAGAGTTAAGATACTACTCTCTTCGAGAATTTAACTTTATTTGATGTAACATATGCGCCCTTGGACCCCAATCAACGGAAATTGACATAAACACGTAGCATTGTCTGCTGAAGTAGAGTATAGTATATATTTATTTATTGTATTTGGAAGTGAAAACTTCTTTAGCGGCGCTGTGCACTTTTGTGATAGGGATTTTTTTAAAACTCGCATCAGGTCACGTGACCGTAAGATTCGACGGATTGAAAATTGGTAAGACGAAAACGTGACCTGATCGAAAAACAGTTAGAATGTCATTGAGTTTTCACTTCTGCCGGCACTCCCGGAGTGCAAACCGGTCTTTTTTTAACCCCCGACGCAAAAACTGGGGTGTTATTTTATGTGGTGAAGAAAAGATTGATTATATAAAGATGTGTAACAGATGTGTATGTGTTTGTGTGTGTGTGCAGCAAGTGAACGGCGGCGAGGCGGGCGGCTGCGTGTCGGGCGCGGAGTGGGACGCGTTCAAGCAGGACATGCTGCGCGAGATGCGCGCGCAGCTCACGCAGATCAAGCGCGAGATACTCGACGGTACCTAACATGACATAATCAAACCTGGGGCCTAGACATGGTTACAATCGACAAGCGCTAACGCCAATAAAACTAATAAAAGTTTCTGGCAAAAATCATTTTTGGTACAAGCTTTTATTGCCGACTGTACTTTTCTGTATACCAACATCAACTACTCATGGAGACGATTCAAACGAACCCAAACTCAAGGGGGTTACGTCGGTTAGGTACTGAATTCCCATGGCCACCTTCTGTCTCCATCATCAGATCAGCTTGATGGTACCATAATATTGAGTTGTCATCCAAACTATACTTACTCCCAAAATTTCAGCTCAATCGGGCACCGGGAAGTGGGTCAAATTTAACTTTCAAGATTTGATTACAGACATACAGACAGACAACGGGACAGGTGAAACTAAATAGGAGCTTGTAAAATGTATGGGAATGACAGATGTTAACGAATAGTGTTTCGTCGGCATCGGGCCCCCCTTTTCACCAACATGACACCCCTATTTAACCCGCTTTGGGGTGGGTTTTTCCAAAACCCTAAAATAACTTAATAAGGAGTCCATACACAAAGTTTCAAGTCTCTCACCTAAAATTGTACTCCATTCCCATACAAACTTTCAACCCTCTTTTTACCCCCTTGAGGGTGGAATTTTCAAATATCCCTTCTTAGTGGTTTACACGTTATATAAACTACCCATTGTGAAAAAATCAGCTTTCTAAGTTCAACGGTTTGGGCTGGGCGTTGGTTCAGTCAAAGGGTGTTGAGAAAGTCAGTCAGGATTTTTAGGTTTATAGATTACTTTACTAAATCTCTGGCAATAGCCGGACTTTAAACAAATTGCCTGCAAAGAAGACCAGGTACAGTCATCGTCATATAGTAAGTAGCAGCCAAGGTAGTCAAATATTTCGGTACACATCTTTATTACTGCAATAATGGGGGTGTGTTACGAAACATTCGGCTACTCTGGCTGCTACTAACTATGTACAGTTGAACCCGTTTAAGACGATGTCTCAGGGACCCAACGAAAAACGCGTCTGCGAGAAAGCTTATTATACGGGATAGGGGGTCGGGTACATGGTCATCTCAATCAAACTTGTTTAAGGACATGATGCCCTGATCCATCGGTTGTAATTTGCTTGTCGCATTTGGAGGTAAGTAAACAAGCTTGATAATTCTGTAGCTCAACACCTTTACGGTGAGCGGGGCAGTTGTCAATTAATAGAATTATGCGTATATATTTAATCTAAAAGTGATCATCTAGAGCTTTTAACCACTGGATGAAACGAAGGAAGGTCATCCAAGCTCGAAATTGTCCATCATAAGTTACAGGGAACAATGTTACGTTTTTGAAGCAACGTGGATTTTTCGCCTTAGCAATCACTTTTCTGACCCATCAGAATTGGCACAGGCCAGGACAGTTTATCTTTACTTGCTTTGCCACCATGACAAGTTTCTCCCTGGAAAACATGGGATTTATAAACCGAATTCGTCTGCAGACGCTCGCCGCTGCCGCGAGCGAGAGACAACACGCGTGCGCTTGTAGGCGTATGAAACGGGATGAAGAATCGTATTAAGCGTTAAGAAATGTATGAGAACATGTCTCAAGTTGTAGGGACTGACATAAAATGTCGTATTATGCGATAAATCACACGTATGCCTGCTACACACGACAACGATTTATCGTAGCGATTTGACTGCGCAGTCCGTTTGTGCAGTTTTATCGATCGTGTGTATGACATATCGTTTCAAATTATCGTTACGATTTGTCATACACACGATCGATAAAACTGCACAAACGGACTGCGCAGTCAAATCGCTACGATAAATCGTTGTCGTGTGTAGCAGGCATCTTAATGCCACATGCTTAATGCGGGTTCTACTGTATACGACGCTGACTGTACCATTGGCGCCACAGATATTTTGTGTCTAAGCATTTGTTTGCTTTGTGTAGCTTTTCAAATGTTAACCTTATCATTACAGCCATGAAAGCGGAATTCGCGCGCAGGTAAACCATGCCGCCACGCATCGAGTGTTAACTAGTCCATCGCAGCCGCACACTGGTGAACAACATGCATCCCCCTCGCTCCAATGACGTTAGATAAGGACGACCACATCACCTAGGCTCGCAGTATCGTGTGAATATTGATCGAAGTTTGAAAGAACGAATGTATTGTACCGCTGTTTTCTATGGTTATTATCGCAAAATTTGTTAATGATAGTGGGCTTATATTCTTATATCAATGAGGCATATACTCTAGCCGCTCGCTTTACAATGGAATTTGAATCAGCTGTAATAGAGAATAGAGTCGAGTTTGCTTTGTTTCAACATCAGACAAGACAAATGCATCTCTATTTTAATTTGGAAAAGGCACGAATTTCATTGAAGAGCATGCCTATTAATAGCTATTTGGGTGGCTAGAAGTTTGAAGTAGTAAATAAAAAGAAACAGCGTGATAAAACTGAGAGTGAATGTCCAATTTATAGCGAATTGTTTTTTGGTTTATGTTCAAAAATGATGTTTATATTATTTACTGGACATAGAGCTAAATCAACTGGCATGGTTCAACGTCGATTAGTTGCGTGGAAAATGTTTTCAGGATTTGTCAGAGATATTTAGCTTAACTATGGGTGATATTCCACTTGGACAATGTGCATTTGATCAAAGAAATGGATGATTTGATCAAATATATGAACTACAACTACGTCAAAGAAATTCGATCAAAGTTTTTCGTGACATTCGTTTCTCGCACTTACCTGACAAGCTTTAGAGAGAGACCACTGCTATGTTGACTATAAAAGCAGTGCTACAGAATTGGAGCTTTTATGTATGAAATTGACGATATTAGCTTGAAAACTGTATGTATGTAAGCACTATTGTATGAACAGAACAGGTTAAAACATAAACATGTCATAAGACATGTGTTGACTGAGATGAAACCCGGAAGTTTTTATATAGAAAGTATTTAATTGCGGCAGGTGTATTGTATATGTGTGGGCGACGTGTTCGCCAGTAGGCGGCAAATTGTGATCATATGACGTATGTTCGTGTAATGTTAGTCGGCGCCGCGGGCCCGAGCCTTAGAGCGTCTAGTAACTCGATTAATTACTAATTAGTAATTACTAAAAGTTCTAAGTCCGCGGACAGAGCCTGTTGACGGTCTATCAAGCCATTCAGTGTGATTTTATTGTGTAACAATATTTAATAATAAACCGGTATTTTTCAAAAAATAACGGTTTAATGTTATATGATAAAATCTTAGTATCCTATCGAGCGAATAATAAATAAAAATGTAGAATTAGCGCACGAAGCAGAAAGCAAGTTGTGTTTTTTTTAATTTTATACTTAAATAAATATTTATTCGGGTACGGACGATGTAGTTGGTAAGGCTGCCCTGGCGACGTTTACTATTGATTCTTGTTGTATTCCCAACACTCTTTTGTACAAATATCTTATTCGCTAATTTAAGATTGTAAGATATAAAGTAACTAACGAACGCACACGTATCGCCGCGATCATGTCATTCATTCGTACTATAATTACGAAACGTAATGGTTCTTCGACTTTTGTAAATGAGGTATAATTTATTATAAATTCGTTAATAAATCAATAGTAAATAGTGCAAGGAGCTTAAAATATGTGTAATATTCATGTAGCGTCAAGTTATATCTAGTATTATTCGATATTTATTGAATATGAACGCGTATTTTGTACGCCTCACCTAGTATAGTACTTTATACATAATACGTGTAATTAATGTATGTTACTAGTTTTTTTACTCTGTTGCCGGGAGTTTTATATAAAGTTGTTGACACCCAAATCTTCCCATTATAGTATTAAGTCTTCCATAAATCATAAGTTTCTACAGTTTTCGAAAGGGATTGGCACATGATACATGTATAGCATATTTACCACTCAATGTCTTGATTATCTTACTTCAAAATAGGATTCATGTTATAATTTAGATGTTGCAATTTTAGTGTACTAAAGTAGAAGTTACTTTAAAAACAAAGTTACAACCGACCTTAATTCGACTACATATTTACGTACAATTCGACTTATTTCAAGAGTTCGCTCGATTTTACCAGGGTCCTATCATCAGTCCTGACCTAGTGACAATTGGGCCACCTGGGAATGATACCTTGTCAAACAAAAAAAAAGGATTTTCCATATCAGTCCAGTTGTCTTGGAGTAACCAGGGAACATACATAAAAAAGACTGACGAATTGAGAACTTCCTCCTTTTTGCAGTCGGTTAAAAATGAGAATTCATAACAGTGGTACATATTTTCACAATTTTCCGCTCCGCTCCCCCAGCCTATCTAACGTGGGCTTTTACATCATCCCATGGCAAGTATTTTTGTTCTTTCTTATGATGACCTGTAAGTGCTGTCCCCAGAATTAAGGCTTGTGATTTTTTTTTAATTCATCCAGTCATGTAGTGCAACCATTCATAGGCCAAACTAGACTAAGTGCTTCGTAGTTCCCTAGACTAGCCAGCTAATAGCTCCCTCCCCGGCAATGGGCGAAAAAAACATGTACAATGTATGACATATTACTAAAAAAAACGTAAATTCAAAAGTACATTGCGGTACACTTTTTTTTAAATGTAGCAACTCAATCGGCTTGAGGCAAACTTTTAGTTTATAAGAGTACGTTAAACTGACTGATATATCATTCCAATAAAGCAAGGCAGAATCGGCCTATTCGTTGCTTGTACAAAATAAACACCAGTATACAATTTAGACATTTTTTACACGTTTTTTTTTACTTTCTTAGAACCGCATCCTTTTTGGGATTTTTGAAGTTTTTAACAATAGATGTTTTAACTCTGGCGCTCGCTGTTACATCCTACAGAGATCTAGAGTAACGCAATACATTTTGTATCATTCATTCCACTTCATGAAACCTGGTATCAAAAAAAAGGTATCAGATGGGGATCTTGAACCACCCCCAATGTATTATGTTCTATTTAGTTTACAAATTAGATCTCTTTTCTTACATACTGTATGGTTCACATAACTATAGTGAGTACAGATGTAGAATAATTCCGTTTTAAATGGCGTCTGATGCGTTTATGTGTTGCCACAAGTATTATGCCTAACCTAATCTTTAAAGAGGATCCATAATTTGGCATTTGACAGTTCAATAAGCACAAAATGTTGCCACAGAACGTGTTTAACTTTGCAACACTTATCTGTCAAAATAGCAGTATTATGGATTACATTTGTCGCTGTATAAATATTGTGGTGACATTGTTTTATATTATTTTGTATTGATGAGGCCGTCGCATAATTGACGACTATTAAAATAACATCCATTCACTAGAAGTGATTACACTTAGTGATATTTATAATATTGTAATGTATGATAAAAAATATTAGCGATAATTTTTTTTATTAAAAAAAGAACTAACCAAATTTAGTTGGATTATATTGTTCATTGAACTATTATTTTATATTGGTCTCAATATGTCAAAGATGTGTATTTATTGAATATCATAATAGTTGGGTTTTATGCCGTTTCGATGAAAATATAGTGAATTTTATGCCACATTGTGCTTAGTTAATTTCTCCTATGTGTATAATCCTTGGAAATATTGTGATTTTGGTGGGTGTAATGCCACCACTGTCATTCAAGTCAGAAATATGACAATGTAAAAAAATATTTATCGATTGCATTAAATTGTCCAGAACTGTTTTGTTTCACTATGAGATGGAAAACGAACTATTTCTGTAAATTACCTCAACCATCATATTCATAACGAACTACTTATACAGACAATTTATAATGAAACGACGATTTTTGCAGCATTTTGATTTATAGTTATTTCCGTTTATTATTATTTTTGCGTTGCGACGCTAAATGATTTAGTGGTTAAACACTGTCAATAAGAATGTATTAACTGGGAGATTAGAAAAATTTAACATAAAAGACTGTAGAATTTAGTAATGAATTGTTAAACCTAAATATTTAAAACGTCCAGCGCGTAAATCATACAAATACATTCCAAATTGCAACTTATGATATTTTATTAATTTCTTTTACTTTATCTTTTGTATAGCGCAGCGAGAGTCTAGCAAAACTTCCGTTTTGCAGTCAGGAAGTTTAGTTTGCTTTGTTTTAAAATGTTTATTATTTACTTGAAACCAAAAACCTCATTCTTAGGAAGTCTTTGTCGTTTCATCATCTTCACAGCTATTATTAATATTGTCAGTGTTTTACCCACTCTATATATAATTTGTAATTTATTTCGAGTGCTTGAGTATTGAGTTGGTGGCGCTAGCTTAGTGTTACCATGTAGATTTACAATGTCCTATTATTTTTTTTGTAGTCAAGTGTAACTGTAAATAGTGATAACAAATTATATTTTTTTGTGATCGTACTCTTTTGTTTTTTTCTTTTTTTACCTCAAAAATAGGCCATCGTCACAGTTGTTACTGAACTTAAAGGCCATTACACACTTTGCAATTTGTCACAAAAACTTGCTATGGGATATATATAAGGGAGACCCATACCTTTCATTAGTCGGTATAGCAAGTTGGTGTGACATATCGCATAGTTTGTAGTGTGCTTGAAAACCAAGTTAACTTACAAAGAAAGAGAAAGCTGGTTTTTATCACGGGACTAGCACAACTGACGCCGTTACGCGACATGAAATGAGAAAGTCTACCCTTCTCTTTCTATTTGCACAGCGCGAGTAAGACAGGAGTTGCTGTGTCGTTCGCGACGTGTCTTTGCAGCCAGTTGTTCTGTAAGTACTGGTATAAGTACATTCTTATTTATCAGACTTTGTTAGAAAGAGATGAATTCTTCATAAGGGAAATAAATCGTTTACGCTACTTACGCACTCATAATATCTGACTCTATCCTTTGCCACTGCGTTAGTGTAAGGCCTAACCGAAGGCGGAGCGTCCATACAAATTGCATTTGTTTTATGCTTGCACTCAGGCCTTACACTTAATGTCAGTGTAGACATTTTGTGTACTTTAGTGGAGCAGATATTTATGCAATCGGCAACATTGCCGTGAGAAGAGATTTCTGAAAGTTGAGTTGACATAATACCCATCCCCTTTTAAAATCATATCCTAATATCCTATTTCAAAATGCACTGCCGTAAGTACTATCGGTTTTAATTTGCTTATGTATAAAATAACCTGTTGATATCGGTATTTAATCGAAGCTAGAAAGTTGAATTGTCAATAATACAAAAGAATAGACTTGATTATTGTAATATCAATCTTATGCCCTCCGTAATAAGGTGGGATTCTGTACGTTGGTCAGCGTCTAATAGAGGATATAATTATTGTAATATCAACCTAATGTCCTCCGCAGTAAGGTGGTATTCGGATCGTTGCGTTGTCAACAACTATTGTAATGTTTTACATGAAGTCAATAAATCTATAAGTGAAATGTATATATGTGATTTCATTTGCAAAATTCCTACTACTTACTACCACTGTAAGGGTTGATATGGCTCACCCCTTGTGACCACTATAGACGTCATTGATGCTGAAAGGGTTAAACATTGGGTTCCTGTCACTTGACCTGCTAACATTTGCCTTAATGTTTCACTAGATCTAATGCATTTTTTTTAGAAAATGAACTTTTCGACTTTTTGAATATCATCAAATATAAGGCTTTTTTTTCGTTAGGTTAGGTTTGTTTAAAATAATCCTATAAATAACGTTCACTATTGAAAAAAACGAATTAGGTAAAATGAAACATTAGTCAAATTAAGTAGTTAGGTCTTACAAGGAAGAACATTAACCTTTACCTTGGTCAAAGAGTTCCGCACGAAAAAAGGCGCAAGCGGGCGGCACGTGGTGAGTGTTTGCGGATAGGGTGTGTTTCTATGTTTGTATGTTTTAGTATTTGAGTTTAGTTTAGTTCCCCACCCGTCTCTCGGTGTTGGGCCGTTAGGTTTTAGTAATTGTATATATGTTATTAGTTTTCTGTTTTAGTCATACTCTTGTATGTGTCATTGGCAATTAGTTAAGGGCCCCTTCAAGGCCCAACTTAGAAAAAAAAAAAAAAAAGGTCAAAGAGCTTATTCAGAATGCTTTAACACCAGCTTTTAAAAAATCACCAAACAAAGTGATGATCTGATGATGATTAAACATGATTGGTGCAGGGTCATTTCGCTGGTTACGCGACCACCTGAAGGAGAAGGTTTTTTCTATTGAACATAACATCAATTCTACAGACCCTATTGAGGTAATTAGTTGTACATGCATTTTTTTGTTGTTTTAGAATAGAAATCTACTAAAAAACCGAGAAAATATCCTTTCAGTTCACCAACTCAGCTAAGTGGTCGCCAACCGGCACATGAAATTAGGTGGTCACTTACCGGCGAAATGACCCTATTTGACACTTCAAAAGTGGCACACTTAAACTGAGTCAATTGCATCAACTTGTTTCAGTTTCGCGTAGTGAATAGAAACGTATGCTGTCAGATTTGGTGGCCATTAAACACAGAATTTCGTATCTTGCACTTTTTAAGTATATAAAACATCACTATCTAGACCTCTTGCCTGGTAGGTAATAATTCATTTTCCAAACCTTAGTAACTTAAGAGTTCGCAGTAAGCTCGAGTCTCCATACAAACGCTGTTACGCCCTCATTTTAAACTATGTGTTGGATTGTAACGAAACTTTGCACATACAATGACATGGGGTATATCTATGCCATGCCTGTAATAAGTTTATGTAGCTTCAGTTGCCATAGTAAAAAAAATACAGCGAATTTAAGTTTTTCTTACAAAATTTGTTTTTGCTGTATTTCGTTTGTTTTATAAACTGGAACCATATAAACTAATGACAGACATAGATATACCTCATGTCATTGTACACGCAAAGTTTCGTCACAATCCAACACTTGGTTTTATAATGAGAGCGTAACTACGTTTGTATGGGAAGGTGAAATTCGGGCGAGCTTACTGCGGACTCTTAATAGCGTTTGCTTGGAGTAGCAGCTGTGTTTCCATATAAATAACTATTTGACACTTGACATGCTTGACAGCACAGAAACTATGTTGTACAGTCGAGGTCAAAGATATCTTTACAATTGAGTGTTACAAAAATACCTTTACATTTAAATAAGTTTACACACTACATGACAAAAACTAACTTACAACGCACATTACAGTTTCATCTTTTCACTTAATGCACCAAAGTTCTGTTTACCATCAGTCTTCCATAGAAACATTTACACACATTGAGACATAATAGGTTTGCATTTCATATTACAAAATAAGATTTCCTGTCAATGTGCCTTAAATAATTATGTTTACATTTGCAGTGGAACTTGAAACTTTACGCTCAAGCGTACTTTTCTTTACTTACACCTATTGCTACATAAACATCTTTACAGTTTGACACGAACCTCGGTTCTTATTTCAAATAATGACAATCACCGAAAACAGTACCATACTGTCAAATATTTCTGTCTCTTTCATTTTGGGCGTGACGTCAACGACGACATTTTTTTCTGTATGAGGAAAGTCTTCCAAGAAGAGGCCGACATAGAAATGTGAAAAATTACGCGTCAAAAAAATTCCTACTTGTTTTCTAATCGGGATACGTACAGATTATGGCGTTAATTAAACGGGTAATTGAAGCGTATGCGTTATACAATGAGAAATCCTTTATTTTGTTGTATGTTATGTGTAAGAAGGATAAATTGTTGCGCGCCATTATAGGTAATTTCACAAATATTTGTAAACATTTTTAAGGTGGTACGACGACCATGCAAAACGTCTTTGACATTCACGGGTTAATGGCGCGATATTTTAAGAAACTTAAGTAGCAATATCTTTCATAAATTGGATTTCCATTTGCGCGGAATTCCCCCTTTCCTAAGACTTTTTTTGGCGCCATTTTTTTTACTTTTGTATGGACCAGATGGCCTCAGTCGGCCAATGCTCCATACAAATATAAAAAAATCGCCTCAAAAAAATTGTTCTCTTAGTTTTTTCTGATCAGAAGACGATGCCTGTTATGCCGCTTTCGGCCACTTTCGAAACCAAATTTTCGAAACCAGTAGAGAAAACGGAATCATTCGTCTTGTTTGGAAACCAGGTTTCCTAATTTTAGAAACTCCTACCGAATACGGAATGTTAAATCTGCTTTCGAAACCTCATAAATATCAACTTTTTTGATGTAAGGTATAAGAGTAAATGATGTCGTGCCTACATCATTTTTCGTCGTTACATCATCTTTACGTTAGCGATGTCGACGGAGCCCCGCTCCGCGGGGCTCCTATTTCTCGTCTGTTTGACCTTCGGAAGCATATTTAACATTCCGTATTCGGTAGAAGTTTCTAAAACAGACTGTGATTTATTTTTAGGAAACCTGGTTTCCAAACAAAACGAATGATTCCGTTTTCTCTACTAGTTTCGAAAATTTGGTTTCGAAAGTGGCCGAAAGGGTTATGCCCTTGATCGGTTTCACACTGGTACACCCTGTATAAAGAACCCGCCAAAAGACAGACAGTCAGACATGGCAAAACTATAAGAGCTTGTGGGGACATAAATAAATAACACAGCGATTGACACAGCATGTTATCAAGAAACAGATTGATCGTCTGGTACTCTGCGGTTAAGCAGGGAAACACGTAATTTGCTCTGACAAGAGCAGTTTTCCGTTGCCCTGAGAAGGACAGTTTGTATGTCCGGAGCCTGAAGCACCCTCGTCAGATTCTTCGTGTCTTCCAGCACCGAGCGCGGAGAGCGGAGCACGGCGATCGACGACGATGTTCACTCCACGGCGGCCGACGAGCGAAAGGACTGGCGCCGGCGCAGAGCGTAGTTTTATTCACCCGACCTATGACCTCGCGCATGCGCCGTGGCAGGCGCACATTCCCCGCGCGGGGGGCTATCTCTGTCTCACTCGCGCGTATCCGTCCCGCTCTAATTTGTTGCGGATTAATGTAGTAACTAGTTGTAAGCTTTTTTGTTGTATATAGTTAGGCCTATTTGTAAATAAAATTCATTCCAGTATTAGCAGTCTACAGTTAACAACAAGTGTTTCAATACAAGCCTCCAGCCTAAATCAGCTGAACCACCATCAGCTAAAAGCTAATATAAAAACGACTAATAAATTCCTCTTTTTTTTAAGTCGGTTAAAGAGCCGAAATTGATAACAAATATAAGACTCAAATCAAGAAATTAAGGAAGAACTGAATATGACAATTCAATGTCAATATTCAAATTAAGAACCTTTCAATCAACCTGTAAAGATATTTATATATGTAGCAATAGGTTTCAAGTGCCTTTGCTAATGTAAACATATTTAGGGCACATTGACAGGAAAACTTATTTTGTAACATGCAATGTAAACCTATTATGTCACAATGTGTGAAAATGTTTTTATGGAAGACAGATGGTAAACAGAACTTTGGAGCATTAAGTGAAAAGATGAAACCGTCATGTGCGTTGTAAGTATGTTTTTGTCATGTAGTGTGTAAACTTATTTAAATGTAAAGGTATTTTTGTAACACTCAATTGTAAAGATATCTTTGACCTCGACTGTACAGAAATATCGCTTAACATATCTAGTGGGCGTGCAGCTGAATCCCGATAAGGTGTATATGTAGTGTATTTTTATAGCACCTGGGAGGCAAAGCCCCGGCACGCCGCGCGCGCCCGTTATCGTCATACCCCAGCACCCGCGAGCCGCGCAGGCCAGGACCGAGTTAAACGGTCCACCTAGTCACCCAGTTTCGTTTGGGTTAGGAGGTCAGATAAATAACCGGACAAGTTAAGGTTCCTGCTCAATGGGTTGAAAAATCTAAACACAGTTTAAAAAAGGCATTTCTTTTATTAAAAAAAGAGAAAATAAAATTACAGAAAAAAACACATTGCGCAACATTTATAAATAATATCTATCGGTCATAACCACATAGAACATTATGCGTCAACAATTAATGAAGTTTACATTTACAATGTCATTGTATATTATTCATTATTTTATAATTGTCTATGTACTGGATACTACAATATTTAATGAAAATTACTAAACGTATCAGGATTTATAAGTAGACATTCAAAGGGTAAAAATAGCGATAGGCGATTGACAGCGATTGAAAACTCGTCAGTAGGACTGTCAAATGTAGTATCCAGTACTAAACGTTCAAGTCTTACTAGTAATGAGGCCGCAGTCATGAATATATGGTGGCATCTCTTTCTTACTTCGGGTTATCTCACAATAACCTTATTGAAGAGGATACAGAAAAGTTACAAGTTGAACAGTTCTCTGATCAAGATAACTCGCCTAGAGCTCGTGCGACAAACCGCAAAGTATTGAACACCCCAATTTAAAATAAAATTGGGTCTGATGAAATTTTATCTTGGATGAACTGATCCAAGATAAAATTTACAGCAATAGTCTTCTAATTATACAGATAATATCTTGTAGTACCTAGTGATTTTCACTTTTTAGCATTTGAATAGTTTGAGATTCTAAAGGTCGATTGAAGGATCGAAAAAAAGAACGCTGTCTCGTTTTCACTCGAGTTGTCCACGTATTTCGCAAAAAGGACGGAACGATAAAATTTCCAATGTACTAGTTTCTCATAATTTTATTGATTTTGTAATCAATTTGAACTATAATGATGATTCAACTAAAATATTAGATCCTTCAACTCAACACCTTCTTAGAAGGAATAGGCCCTTTATTCATAAAAATAATCGAGTACAAGTGGAAAAATTTAATCATACAAGTACATATCGCCGCTTAAGACCAAGGCTAGTAAAGAATACTGACAATTAACAGTTTATCTAGATGGTGTTGTATGGAGGCTGCACTTGCGATGAGACTTCGCTTTACGGCTGAACTACGTGAGTCTAGGCAATAACGACCTTCATCCCGATGTCATGCAATTCTCACTCACCGCGCCGGGCCGGAGCGCGCCTGAGCGCATTTTACAAGTTGCCAGAGGAATTTGAAGCTTTAATATAGACATTCCATATTTGAATGGATTTGATTCCGGTCGGCTCCACGCGGACGTGGACGTCTGCGCCCGGCTGTCGTCGTTTCTGCCCGGCTTTTGCCTGCTGCACTCTATTAAAACGCGGATTATAACGCCGGGTGATCACATCTACTGCGATGCGGCGCCACGCGGCCCGGACAAATTCGATGCGTTATGAAATACGTTATCGGATTACAATACCTTAATTAATGTCAATGAATTATGACGTCAGCATGTCGTAACAGTTACCGCTATTGCCATGTAGTTTATCTATAATCTATAATCAATCTGTTGATATTGCCACTCTTTTATCGTTTTACTAGCTTCTGTTAAGTGTAAAGTCATAACTTAACTACAAAGTAAGAAGTAACTTTTTAAAATCGGGTCCTTTTCGCAGTTAAGTAACGATATAGAAAGCTGAAGCGAGTGAATGTTTTACGTAAGTAGATTAAGTTATTGCACATTAACCGTATCAGATCACAATTAGTGCAAAATAGCACTTAGTTCACTAAGTATAATGTTTAAATTACCACGTTACAATTCCATAGGACCTTAAGTTAGATAACAACATAAATTAACAAAAAAAAATGTGATGTATATTTTGGTAACTAAATTTTCTTGATTTTCAGGTAGGTAAGGTAGAGATAATTAAAAAACATCTCCTTGCTTTGGCTGACTTGTTGAAAAGTTTCTGGCTGAGTGCATTGTTGCTTTAAATGAATAAAAACAACTCCTTCATCCATGACACATAGATCAAGTAGGTATTTATTCTCATTTTGTGATAGCAGTATAGATTTATCTTCTTGCATCTCTCAATAGTGAGACTTAGATTGTTGTCAAACATTTTTATGCACGCAGCCAGGTAGGTATAATTTAATATTTATTTTCATGGATCCCTATAATGTACAGCCAAATAATCGACGTCCCCTATATATCTCTTTTTAACGCATGCGTAAAGAGCAAGAGAAAGAAACGTGGACGCGGATTACAGGGCTGTATACAGGAATCCGTTTTTGCTTGGGTGGGCTCTAGCGATACCTAAACTAATTCTAACGTTACATCAGAGAAGCGGGTATCGGATAACGCTCGCATTCGATTTTAATCTTTACGCCCATTAACTAAGGTTGATTTCGCTAACACTGAACGTTACCCGTTTTGAGTCAGCAGTCCGAACCACTAATACCTTATAAACTAGTTTTTTATAACATTATTATTGTAAATATATTTGTAAAAAAGCCTATACATATACAAAGTACACAGAAGCGTACATAAGTGTTGTACTTAGAGAGATTTGTGTGTATTATAGTCCGTTTCAAACTGACTGATATAAAAGGTTATTGACTCAGGAAACAATTTCTTAATCGAAATTGTTAATAGCTCGATTCGAAGGCAGAGGCGAGGAATATGCGATCAGAAGCTTACTTTATTACCTTCCATCGTGTGTAGATAATCATTTATTGTACACTGAAAAAAGTGGGGTCATTTAACTTTTTCACCAATGTATTTGAAATGGACTATAAATAAATTTGTTGGTTTATGCTTTGTGCATCGAAGCGTTAAGAGTTTGAAAAATCACAACATCCTTAGATTCTTATCAGTGTACGGCGATGAGATGTAAGCCCTGCAAATAGAAAAATACGTTAATACATACTGCCAAAATTAAATTTTAGACATGTATCAAAAATAAAAACGTGCAAAAATCAGAAACAAAGGAAGTGAGTTTCGGAATCGCAATGCGCTACCGCCTCACCCCTATTTATGGTACACACTGTATAATACTTTCACATACATACAAAGATTCACGCCTTCATTCCCAATAGGGGTAGGCAGAGCACATGAAACTTATGTTCCAGTGCAAGTTTTAGCATAAATAAGGTTATAAAATGTACTATTACTATTTTTAATAAATAAATCAATACACTCTTGTGGTGCCATTACCACAGACGTGTATAAATAACGATGTAAAGACATCTTTCGCATTAATACAGTGAAATTAGGTGCAAAAGTGTATACAATAAGATTGTTAGAAGAAGAAAACCAATGTAATATTTAATTCAATTTTCTGTCTTCTCTAAATACCAAATCATTTCAAAATACTACTCCATCAATGAGACGGTGTCTTCTTACAAAACAAAACGCGCAAGCAATCAAGAAAAAAAACATTAGATTCAATCATTCGAAAATAAGTAAAGCAAGACAACATCATAAAACATTCATAAGGGATTAATAGTGCCATGCAACGTACATCAGATCATACCCAAAGGGTTGGGGCTCAAATGTCAGTCTAATACATCATGCGTTTTAAGAGTCCGCAGTAAGCTCGATTCTCCATACTAACGTAGTTACGCTCTCATTTTAAAACTACGTGTTGGATTGTAACGAAACTTTGCATGTTCAATGAAATGAGGTATATCTATGTCTGAAATTAGTTTACGTAGCTTCAGATACCATAATAAAAAAAATACAGCGAATTTAAGTTTTTCATACAAAACTAGTTTTTGCTGTATTTACTTTGTTTTATAAATTGATATATATATATGATATATACCTCATGTCATTGTATATGCAAAGTTTCGTCACAATCCAACACGTAGTTTTAAATGAGAGCGTAACTACGATTGTATGGGAAGGTGAAATTCAGCCGAGCTTACTGCGGCCTCTTAACTAAAAACAATATGCACAATAGGCCATCATGGCGCGGTACAGGGGCGGAGTTATATAACGCATAGTTGCGACCGACCCCGTATCAATGTCGGCCTTATCACGCGATAAGTGACAAGATGGTTCCATCGAACGGTGTCAGCCCGTGACGGACGCTCTATCTTGTCACTTATCGTGTGATAAGACCGACCATGATACGGGGTTTGATCTGAGTGTGCTTTCCTCGAAGCTACTGTTAACCTAACTTCATGCAACTGATGTACGTATCTACGATTGAGCGTTGTTAAAGGAATCTATACTAATGTAATCAAAGTGTTCCACTTTTGTGGGGTTATACACTTGATAGCTATAAAACATGCTGAACTGACCAAAGAAATTGAGACACTGTCCTAAATAACGCAAAGCATTGAGTGTGGTTGGACTTTCTCCGGATTTATTTTTGGTCAAATTTCCGTGGCACCGTGCACTACTTGTGACAAACTTAATAGTGACACGGTAATTAGACGCATACATACCCGAGAATGACCAGACTATAAACATTACTATTTGTTTTTTTTCGTGCAATCAGCTTAGATGTGTGTAATTTAAACAGAGCCGCCCCTTCTCATTAAATGTACTCCATTAACTGTCCGTTTTCCGATATTTATGTGGCGTAGCTACTTTTTCTCCAAGAGCTGATTACAGAGAAGTTCTTGAGAAAGTTCTATGAAAGCCACGCCAATGCTATATCTGGTTTTAGGGTTTCGTACCAAATATGTAATAACGTGACTCTTATGATGCGTACTTTGTGCGTACATCGATATATAAGCCAGAAACTACTTAAGCTATCGATTTGAAATCTGAAACAGTTATGAACAATACCCTTGTTAATGTACGTTCCTGTGCGTACTGAAAATGTTTTTTATTTATTTATTTGTATAACTGTTTCAAGTGTCTCACTCCCCTGGTCAACTATCTACGAACAACAAAAGCCACACGGTAGCGTACAAAATGTGACGTTTTCAAAAGAACCTGAGTGGAAATTGCTTGGTATAATAAAATGTTCTTTTCTTGCAGTCTTCTCGGCTCACTATTCGTTTAGCACGGGGAGCATGGATCTAGAAGAATATTTATACTATGTTAGTAGTTGTATGTACATTGCAACATTAGTAAATAACAGAAAATATCTAGTATGTACTGAACCGAGTATTCGGAAATATCCGGTTCGAAGGACTGTTGAAAGAAACATTGTATTCATAAACTAATTACATAATAGAAATATGATCGAAAATATGTAACTACTTCATCACTTATCAGAATAGTTTATCAATGATAAAGTATGTTTTTTGCATGAAAGCAAGTTCGGCCCACCAATTCATCCGCCGCTAGTCATACGACCATACTACAAGTATTAAGTATACTTATTAGTGCACGGACCTTTCGCTATGAATTCTAATAAAGCAGCAAAATTGAAATAAGTACTAAGTTACATATATTTTATGACTAGTTACTGTTCGCCATATCCATATTTCACGCGGATTGGTACAAAAACGTTGAATTTCTAAGGTGGGCACTCTAAGTCAAGTCTCTAAATGAAGAAAAACCCTCTTAGTTCGAATTTAACGCATATTTCTTTAGCACGTTAACTTTCATCATCATCTTATCAGCCGAAAGACGTCCACTGCTGAACATAGGCCTCCCCCAAAGAGTGCCAAAGTGACCAATCCCGCGCCACCCGCATCCAGCGGACTCCCGCCACCTTTACCAGGTCATCAGTCCACCTTGTCGGGGGTCCACGTTTACCTTAGATTGTTTTTAATTACGGGAAGTTAATTAGGTATAATATAACCATTATTATTATAACTGTCATCTGCAGCCTAATTTTTTAACAATTCCGATCTCCGTTGCCAGCACATAAAGTTAACCGTAGTCAATATTTTCTTCTGATAATTCTGGTGACAGATTAAGTGACAAAATTTATTGCCTGTTCATGATAAATGAATGTAAGTACAACGGCGTACATTGATAAATTGGTAGGCCGACCCGCCGCCGACGAAGCACAATGACAACATATATTAGTTAGTAAACAAAACATAGATACCTTCCGTTTCCAAAGCTATGGGAATGGGACCTGGCCGCGGTGGAAGTAAACATACATATAAGCGATATGCTATATAAAACAGTTCACGAGATTGGCGTGGAGAGACAGACAAGCGGGCGTAACGTGGTTTCCATTCACAATTTTATCACTTATCGCTGTTAATAAGACATCCGTCACGTTCCGATGACTATGCGAGATGGATGTTATTGATAAAATGGCAACCAGCTTAGGCCTGCGGAGGACGGGAGAAACTTATTTGAAGATTTTTAGATACGCACAACTGACCCGTTAACGGTGCTACAAGCCCCAATTTTACTGGCAACACTGTCCAAAAGGCCGATCGTTATTGATCAAGTGCCTGTGTTAATTGGCAATACTGTCTAAAGAGCCAGCCGGTGTTTACATGCCTCAGTGTTGTCAATTTAGACAGTCTAAACTGGCAACACTGTCCAAAAGGCCAAAAGGTGTAGACTTGTCTAAGGCCTCTCACAGACTGGCGCGGCCGCGCCGCGGCGGACAATAGTAAACTCACCGCAGGCCGCGCCAGTGTGTTGCAGGTCTAAATCGGCAACTGTCAAGCACTTTGGCCAATAGCAAGTGGCGTTTTTGACCAGTGTCGCCAGTTCAGATTTGTAAAATCGTAACTTTTAGCTTCCCAAAATCTAAATGAGTAGTTGGCATTGACACGTGAGAAACATCCATATTTTTCTTAAAACAGTGAATGCGAGAAAAAAGAATGGACAGTAAAGTTAAACGATATCATGATAAAATGTACGTAAAATATTAATATTCTTATGGTTTGCTTTTTGTTCCGAATTTGGCACACTAATGTCCTTATTCATCAAACATAAGTTAAAATTTCAATAAAGATACAGCCATTCTCGTGAACTTATAAAAGTAAGTCTGTATTAAGCCTGTTTTTAAATCACATCTGCTAGGGTAGACACCTGTCATTCCAGTACGTTTTGAGGTTATAAGTTTATTGTACTCGGGTGACAGTTAAATGACAGAAGCCATTTAATAGGCCAATTCAATGACAGATATATGTTTTGGCTAGAGCATCAACGACAAAACAGGCCATACGTAGTGTTATTATCTACATCAGATACAAAGATAGCTACATAGAATTAAAATGATAAATTCTGACAATCAACATAATTTATACAGCGTTTGTTATCGATTGACGCTTATATGCATCCTGTGTATTCAATTCTTTATTATTTTTTGTAAAACATGAACTGTTCACATATATGATCGTGTGGATTGCCATTATTCTATAAATATGGATTACAGTAGCCGGCAAATAAGTTGCACAACGCGGGACGAAGGGGAGGGACAGCTCGCAAGGCGAATTGTACGTGCGAGCTGTCCCCCCACTTCGTCCCGCGTTGCGCAAGTTATTTACCAGCTACTGTACTATGTACTTAGATGAAATGTGTTGGTAATTATAGTTTAGATACAAAATGTAAGTAAATTAGTATGAGCTGCAAGCATGAATAGTAAAGATGTTAATTATGTTAGGTATTACGAATAATACAATATAGCGCAATGATGATTCTTCAAGTCTATAAACACTGTGTTGTGCTGACGTCATTTACGTTATCACACCACACCATTTGCATACTTATTATAAGGAATTTGTCAAAATTATTTAATAAGTGCATACACAAACTTATCAGCCAGACAAGGTGATAGGTGATATCCTCGCCTAGGCACGAGTTAAGCCTCTCACAGACTAGCGCGGCCTGCGGTGGCGGTCAATAGTAAATTTGACAATAATTATCGAGTTTACTACTGACCGCCACCGCAGGCCGCGCCAGTTCGTGACAGCTTATTCTGCTTTAGCAGAGCCGAAATGATGTGTGATGGTAACACTTTCAGTGCCAGAAACCCGCTTTTCTAAACAAACGGAGTTCTCCATGCGATCGACTACGAAAAATCATTGGACCCGATTCTACGTGCACAGCTTAAACAGCCTAAACCTAAATGGTCTAATTTTTTGACATAACGTAAGCGGCAGATAAAAACGACATATTTAGGGTGAGTTGCACCAAACCGTCTGTAATCGTAAGCGGTGTTCGTTAAAATATGAATGTATGGAAGGTTTGACAAGTTTCTATGGACTGACAGCTGTCATAGCCATATTTAACGTTGATCGGTCTGTAATCGTAATTCGATGCAACCCGCCCTTAGAATAGCATTTAGGCTAAGCTAAGTTGAATAGACCGCCTAATACAAGAAACGTCAGATTCAAATTAAAGACCCATGGCGCTGTCATTTGATTATGACAGCTGCTCCCAGAATAGCAAAGTGTTTTAGCGACACCTAAATAAAATACGGTATTTGACAAAAGTCAAATCAGCTCCTTTTTATGAATCGTCAAAAACGCCCCGTTAGTATGGAATTTGTAGGGATTACTTGCTTGTGACGTCACAATCAAACAACGTCCTTATTGTTAGTTTTTATGAAATCATAAATCTTAAAATAGCAATCTTAAATGAAAAAAATATATTTTCCTAGTATTTTCGTAATGTTAGTCTGTTGCTAATGGCAAAACAATTTATTTTCACTGCTGTCAAATACCCTATTAGGAAGTTTAGAGGCCACTGTAGAATCGGGTCCATTGACACTGTGTTAGCAAAACTCCCAAATCTCCCGTAGCTGGCAACACTCACAGCTCCATATTGTGCACGGACGACGTGGGGCAGGCGGCGGCGGCGCGGATGTGGCAGTGTTTGTGGCACTTCAGCCCGCAGTCGCGGCACTCGTAGCCCTGCTTGCCGAGCCGCCGGGCGATCGTCTTTTGGCAGACCTCGCACATCGTGCCGCTGGAATGGGGACAATGTTCTAAATTTAAATTTTTATTCGTGACAAACAAAAGAAGACAGAACAAAAAATAAGTTTCTGTAAAAAAAAATATTTTTGGTACAAGCTTTTATTGCCGACTGCACTTTTCTGTATACCATCATCAACTACTCATTGAGACGATTCTAACGAACCCAAACTCAACGGGGTTACATCGGTTAAGTGCTGAATTCCCATGGCCATCTTCTGTCTCCATCATCAGATCAGCTCGATGGTACCATAATATTGAATTGTCATCCAAACTATACTTATACCCAAAAAATTCAGCTCAATCGGTCACCGAAATGGGTCAAATTTAACTCGCAAGATTTGTCCCATACTAACATACTACGTAACAGGCCAAGTTAAATAAAAGCTTGCAAAATACAATAAAACACTAAGTTTTGTCACGATATTAGTGTTTAATAAAGTACCAAAGTGCGCTACCGAATAAGACCTTAATCGGTTCACGCCCCTTTATTATTACACCATGTATACATACGTATTATAGAACATGACATGTCAGTCATGTTGCCTGAAGGACGTATTAAGCCTCTCACAGACTGGCGCGGACTGCGGTGGCGGTCAATAGTTGGCATAATAAGTTACCTCATTAACCTGACTAAATTGAGAACTTTCAGAAACAATAATGTCAAGTGCCGCGCCAGTGTGGTTCAGGCTTTATTCTTTTGATAATTCTCAGTTTAGTCAGGTTAACCTATTTTCATCCCTTTCGGAGATTCGCTACAGGACTCCATCTCTCTATGGAATCTTCTATTTATCTAACCGCGATTAATTGGGAAAGGAAGTGACGGTTTTACGTTTTCTGTTAATGCACAACGAATGCTGCGGGTTCATGCTAGGCTCATGTACACTGTTGCTAGTAAGTGGCGTATTGTTTAGATGTACCTACGACTTATTAAGAGTTTTGCGTATGACCTATTAACGGACATATAAGGCACACGATCTTATCACACGTGAAAGAACAACGAAGAAAATTATACGTAAGTATCTTACTAAATCGTGATTAAAAATTGTAACTAAACTGGGAAACTAATCTCGTGCCTAACTAAGTAATATAAACATTCCACACATGTCGGGCATACCCAGGAGCTATTCATGGCAACGCGATAGAGTGGGATAGCAACGGCATTTATTACTCTCCCCTATGTAGGTATGTTTCTTACCATGCCATACCCAACGTGTGTAACTATGTTGATTTATAAAGTTAAGGAAAAACTTTAGGAAGGTCTTTAACCCGTTTCTTGGCTTTGTCTCATATAAGGTAGCGCGCCTGTGTTTCTTCTAGTGTCGCAAGTCCAGAGGTGACGGTGTCAGGCAAGCCATATCATCATCATATCAGCCGAAAGACCTCCACTGCTGGATATAGGCCTCCCTCAAAGTTCTGATGCGGATAGCCTCATTTCTGATGCGTTCGCGCAGAGAAATTCCAAACATAGCCCTCTCCATTGCCCTTTGGGCCAAGCCGTATACTACGTGTTAAAAAATACTCACCCGCTCAAATGCTTAGCGATGAACGTGTGCTCGTTGTAAATGTGCAGTTTAACGCCCTTCCGCCGCCACCGGGACCGCTGGGCCACGGCCAGCGGCACGAGGTAGTGCTTCTTGATGCCGGCCTCCAGGGTCTCGAGCACGAGCGTCGAGGCCTCGTGCACGAACGTGCGCGCCGAGGCCGTGCTGAACCCCGACATCTCGCTGAGGGAGGATCTTTGTAGTTTAAGGAGAAAATGCGGGTGGTGTTTGACGCGTCGGAATGTGCGTTTCGTTTGGCGGGTACAGGGACAACAATGTTCAGGTAGTGTTTGATGCGGCAGCGATGTATATGCGTTTCGAGGTATACAAAAAAATCAAGCAATGTTGCGTCGATATGATTAAAACAATTTGAAGAGAATTTGCAAGATATTCGAAGTAATTTTGTGATCATGTTTGGGCCGTTCGGTGAGAATTAAGTGCGGGAAAGTGGTGTTTTCCATGCGTTTGCCACGGTTTAAATGATTTTGCGTTGTTGAGGCGAAATCGAAACATTTGATTGCATTGTAAAAGAGAACATTGGTACAAATGAGTTTGATTTCGATAAAGTTAATTGAAATATGTACAGATACGATTGAATTTATTATATAAAAATGTATTCAAATATACAGATAACAAATCGAGTTGTAGACAAATGATCAAGCATGGACAAGCATTTTGATCGTAGTGTTGATAAGATAGAAAGATTTAGTATGAAAAACCAGTGTTACCAGATTGCAGTGCGATTACCCCCAGCGCATGAGTGTTGAAAATGGAAAGAAAGAAAATTTACCATTAGTGCCGTAATGTTACCAGCTTATATATAAATATCTACAAATATTTGTTCATGGCAAGACAGCATTACTTGTGAGGTTACTGTTATAAGCAAAATTCAGTTAGTAATTGTGTTTTACATAATACAATACGTATAAGTATAATATTGTTTATGTGAAAGTTAGATTAATGTAATATAGTCTTGCCATGCTACAGCCAGAAATCGTTTACTAAAAATACGATTTATTGTTCTCTTTTCGGGTCACTTGAGTTCTTGAACGAAGTGAATCGATGAAAGAAAACCAGGCTCAATAACTTCCTCTTACAAATACCTCCCTAATTTCAATTCAAAATGATCAATTATTTTTTTAACAATACCAGGGAAGGCAACCTTGCATATGTACATTTCCATTGAATACCCATTCTTCGCAAAATCTTTCGCCTGGAGAAAGACCTCTGTGAACTAGACTATTGACTACTCTAATAAAATAGGTAGTAAGTAACTCATCGTGATAGAGTGCAAAAAGCATTTCTCATTCCAGCCCTCGCTCTCCGAAACACATCCGTCTCTCTCAAACTTTAAGCTTGCTTTTAAAGATACGACACATGCAAAATAGCTACTGGTTTTTAAAACATTCATTCGTCCACTTATTTATAGAGTCTGGCCAGCAAGCCATGCTACAGGCATTGAAAACAAAATATATATGGCATCAATGTTACCTATAAAATAAGCTGCCAGTAATGACTTATTACGCCGCTATGCATTTCGTGTTACCAGCATGAATATTTTTCTAATTTGCCGTTTTTTTGGGACTCGACTTGCTGGTCAGACTCTACCCAATTTATCGGTGCGTCAGCGAGTGTTGCCAGCACGTACCTTCTGGATGTCCTCGACTCATCTCCAGATTGTGCGGGTGACGCCCCCGCCGAGTATACGTTTCTATTGGGGACGGACAAGGCTTTTTCTGAAAAAAAAAACCATTTTGGATTTGGTTTAGTGAATACTTAAGTATAGTCTGGCAAGCGAAAGTTGAACCCACTAGATTAAATTCTAGACTTTCACCTAGGCACCGCACCGCCCCGTTTGTCTGTGACATAATATTAATGGATGACCGTAATAAAATGATTACGTTCAAGGGCGCACTACTTAGCTGGGCCATTTGTTTCAGCGACAAAAGATGTGGCAAAATGGCGCATCGCCCATGCGTTATTGACATACACGGACCGATTTTGACGCGGCGCCGTTTTATTAAGGCCGCAGGTCATTAGAGCCGCCCGGCGCCCGACCCGCACCGCCTCGCCTCGAGCGGTTAGTATTCTTTACATGGATTTGTACGGGCTTAGGCTTACTACATCAACTCCGTAGTTAGCACATTTACGAGGCTAGGCGGTGCGGGTCGGGCGCCGGGTGTCTTTAATGAGCCGTGACCTTTAGGCTAGTCTGAGTGGTTGGCCTAAGATTCATGCTGACCTTGGTGGTTCCTCTCCGCGCTGATGCTGCGCACGCGGCTCTGGTCGGCGTCGCTGTCGCTCGGCAGGTCCAGCGACGTGCCGCGCGTTCGCGACCGCCCCAGCCTGTGTTAGATGCGTCATCATAATTACAAAACATGTATCAGATATATCATATAATGTTGGTTATCAAACCATTTTGAAAAATGCTCTGAGGGTGTATGTATAGGTGGCGAGAGGTCTTTATGAGAGCAGCTTTTAAAATCCACCAATCAAATTATCAATTTCATGAATGACGATGATTAAACAAGATTGAGACATAATTCTGAAAATCTTTCATTGATCTGAACACAAAGGCGTAGAACATGGTTGCTGATTAATCATCAGTTATCTCCGTCATAACATACTTAATGCAAATATATGCATGCATGGAACGCTTTACGTTTTTCTGATGATAAAGCACTATTAAAGTAACGAAAGTTAAGTACAACTTATGTTAGGTCACTGGCCACATAATTAGTTTTAACACACCCACACAACTTTGACGTGTTATCATTATCATATGCGTAGGTAATGTGGCCGTCAATTGAATTTGCTAACTACGTAAACAAACCGCCATATTGAAATTGTCTTTCAATATGGCGGTTTGTTTACATAGCTAGCAAATTGAATTGACGGCCACTTTAGGTATTGCAGTTAAAAAGTTATAACGAATGCTTTCATTTTAAAATTATAATAGTTGACTGAATAACGAACATGACAGAGAAATAGTTAAAACAACTTATCTGCACATGTACAACACAACAATATTTCATGTTAATGTCACTTAACACACTTTAAGTTAAATACCTAATACGTAACAGTTTAGAAGTGTTCTGTCGGTTCTGCGTACCCATGTGTAGGTATGTGATACAAGTTTACTCATATCTGCAGTGTAAGTAGACTTGAAAAGCGTACCAGGTGTAAAATAATAAATTTCTGCCAAAATCTATCTTCTAACATCATCAACTAGGTTCTCATTGAGACGATTTTAACGAGCCCAATATCAATTGGGATTGGACATAATAAGTAAGTCCTATTTATAAAAATATCCGTAATGTTGAAATCAAGACGCCATATCTGCCGCCCACGCTACGTATAATAAATATGTATAACGTACGTGACCACCGCTTTCTGTTTTAGAATAACGTTGCATTTTTAACTTAGTTGTTCGAGTGGGGATATAGCTCAGTGGTAGAGCAATCGACTGCAGATCGATAGGCCCCCGGTTCAAATCCGGGTGTCCCCTGTAAGAATTTTAGTTTTTTTCTTTTAGTGATAGCGATGACTGTTTTATAGTTTCCGCCGCATAATATACGTATTAACATTTAGTGCATTTCAACATTGAATGGAAGTGGGGATATAGCTCAGTGGTAGAGCAATCGACTGCAGATCGATAGGCCCCCGGTTCAAATCCGGGTGTCCCCTGTAAGAGTTTTAGTTTTTTTCTTTTAGTGATAGCGATGACTGTTTTATAGTTTCCGCCGCATAATATACGTATTAACATTTAGTGCATTTTCAATTGAATGCAAGTGGGGATATAGCTCAGTGGTAGAGCAATCGACTGCAGATCGATAGGCCCCCGGTTCGAATCCGGGTGTCCCCTAGTTATACTGTTTTTTACTTTTTTATTTCTGCTGCATGTAATTATTATTTTGCCTTTCGTTTTTACGCTCCTCCTTTTTATACATATTTATTGTACGACTCATTCGGTTTAGGTAAATTATATTATGTAAGGGAAATAAATGACTGACCCAGACAGAACTAGGACGTATTTAATAACGAACCGAACCTATGTAACCTACATTTAGTGGGAAAGGTGTGTGGGTTATGTTGCTGGATAAGCAATTCGTTTTCCAACTACGCATTTATTATGTTCTTGGTGTAAGTGCTTGGTTGCAAAAATTGCTTAACAAGTAGGTACGTACCTAGTAAAGACTCGAAATACGGAATGTGTTTAAAATTCTTCGTTAAAGCAATTATTGCAGCTAAAATGCATAAAAAAGGATAAATATTAAATTATAATACGTATAATTATAATAAACAGTTTTATTATCACAACTTATTAAGAAAACATATAAAACTCAAAGACCTATAAAATTCTATTGGCAGTGTAACTAACTCAGGAATAAGCATAGAAAAAGCCAACGCAAGAGAAAAATCAAAAACATGTTAGCACGACTAATTTATACATCTATTCACCACCAACATCAAAACACAATTTAATTAGTACTTACAAAGGTAAAACAACGATTGTAATGTAATAAATAGAAATACGCTACATCTTTCTTGAACACAAAGTTCACACGCTACATTTAAATCGTATCTATTGGTTCACAAGTTTGACTAGGTATCGCTAGTGCAAGAGAGCACGCACTAGCCAATAAGACGAGACGTTAAATTACGTCCAGACGGTAAAACTGTTTGAAACAGAAGCGCGTACTAGAATTGTTGCATTTTGCCGCGCCGGGAAAGCTTAAACTTGGAACTGGATACTTCTTTAGCCTCCCTAGAACGCAATTATAAGATAGAAGCGATTGAAAAAGCTACAAATGAGACCCGTGGCAGCTCAGTTGGTAAGAGCAGTGCACGGAATGCGAAGGTCGCGGGTGCAAATCTCCTCGCGTAATTGTAATTTGTGGCAGATGTAGGTACGTCAGGCAGGACGCGAATTTTATGGTCACGACCGAAGGTATACGTCCTAATCCTGGACGTTGCATTAGTTACTGATATGGGTACTTTATGTCAAAGTGACATGGCTCAAATTCGAATGAAGAAAAAACATCTTAGTTCGTATTTAACCCATATTGCTCCATGTCATTCACTAGTGTAACGTCGAGGTAGTCGTAGTGGACGTTTACCTTATCTTTGCAACAGTATTATTGTTTAAAGGCAGTCCACACCGCGTAAGTTAACCCATATAAACCTATGTATATAAGTAGTAAGTATATTATTCACCTTCTTTTAATGGTGCCGAAGAAGTCTCTCCTCCTTTTCTGTCGCGGCGCGGGCTCTGGTGGTGTCTCTTCGGGTTTCTGGACGTAGTCTCCCGTCTGAAAATATAGCGAAGTCGTCTAGATTTTGGTCAACGGGAAACCGGTGTAATCCACAGTCTAGCTAGTTGTCCCTCTGGGTTGGAAGGTCAGAAGGTAGGTAGGTACCTACTTGCTTTTGCAAATGTCTACGCCCAATCTTGGGATTAGATGTCAAAGCGTTCCTCGGGCTGCTTTAGAGTACCTACATCCGGGAAGCTTAGAAGGCTGATGAAAGACATAATTTTTCAGAGCTGTTAAAGTTTTATCATCAGAAAAAATATAGAACTAGGTATGTCTAAGAAACTGGTAATAAAATTATTAACATAAGAATTTTCTCATTACTATTCTCTGCTGTCTTTTTGAACGTATAAAAAAACTGTACATGGACTTTTTGTTTCAAAATATTAACTGCCCCCAATTTTTCCTACCCATCACGTCCACACAAATAAAAAAGACGCCCCATACAATATTGTATCTGAAATTTTATAAGTATTTAGGACGCTATTTTTCTTGTTTCCCAACGATTTCTGAAAAAAAGTCCCCGTACAGTGATTTTGAAACTGCATCTTGCAGCATCAACTACATATACATGCCTAAACAATGCAACAAACGTGTGCAAAAGAACCGTGCGTGTTAATAAAAACAAAAGATCCGTGCGTGTTAATAAAAACCATACCGGCTCCGCACTCTCCCCGTTCATCTTAGCGCCATTTTCCTTGATGCGCACTTGTCTGGCTGGCGACATGTTCGGCGTCACATGCTGTTCCGGGTTGTTCTCATCAATGCTCTCCATAGTGGTGCTGGTCAGGTCTGCTGAATCCACGCTGTTAAGGGTATCTTCGCGCTCCACTTCGATGAATTTACCGGAGTCGGTTAGTTCAACCTTTTTGGGGGTTTGACAGGGTTAGTGTGGCAACACAGCACAGCTATTAAGGCGGCATTTTGACAGTGCACTTATATTGCCCAAGGGTTTTCAAGGAAAATTGCGAATTATTGTATAGGTTTTTTAATCACAGTGAGAAATTACAAATCATTCGTCTTGGATTTTAATTTAAACCCTAGCGTTCTATGCGTCGCTATCCCAACAATTTATTTATTTAGGTACAGTCGCCATAAGATATATCGGGGCGGCCAAGGTGCTCACAAATATCTGAACATGTCTCTATTGTCAAGGCATTAGAAAAGTGTTCAGATATTTGTGAGCACTTTGGCCGCTCCAGACCGCGGCAGACGTTTTTGTTTTAAGTAACATTTGCGACTGTCAAAATGCCTCCTAAAATATAAAACATCACAATCAAAATTCAGGTTAAATTAACACGAGTTCTAGCAGAACATGCGAAGTATATCTAATCTGATTGAAAACTAAAACGATTTGGTCTATATACACTAAAATGTATGAGAATTTCGTATCGGAATTTTTCTTACCTTGATCGATTTCTTTGGTTCCTGATTTGTAAAATCCAATCCAAATCATGCATCATGGCAAAACGCAGGCAGGATGAAAAAAATAAAAACAATGTTATCAAAAAAACTCTTAATTTAACTCGTAAAACAAAACCTTGATCAGTTGATCACACATTTATCTAGTATAGGTATCAACTCCCTAAACTTCCGAACTTTTACGACGTTTAAACTGATCACGTGTTGACGTGTGTCTCCATAGCAACAGCGACTTTAACAGTCAGTGTTGACTTGAAAGAAGTTAGATACTCGTGTTTAAGCAGCCATTACCTTAGAGCATTAATGCTCTAAGGCCATTACTGATTAATAGCCAAAAGCTCACCCGCTGCACGGAGTGTATGATGAGGGTGGACTTGTTGGCCGCGCTGGTGGGACTCAACTCCAGCTCCCGCAGCGCCGACTCCGTCAACGCAGAGTTCTCGTGACCTGGACAGTAAAAAAGAGTTAACGGTTGCCTCAATCAGGCACATAATATCTATGTGTACTTTGCAATGTTTTCCTGTGCTGTTCGTTTACAGAATTATATTTGACGTATGTGACGCTGGCAAGGCGACCCAAAACGAGTCTTAACCTCCGATGCTCATTACTTTGCATGTTTTCTCTAGCTTACGTCGTCGGCTCTGAGCTCAAGCATATCAGGTTTCACTTCCACCACATATTTTCAGAACGACATAGGTTCACTATTTTTTAATTTACTCCGATCCGACGTTATCTGCGTAAACGTAATCCTCGGTGTTGCAACCCAACTATTGAGGCTGTGTGTTGATGTCTGTAAGGTAAGTACTGAAAATACTAGTTTGCTAAAAGCAGATTTTATGTCAATGTCTTCCGAGTAGGCGAGTACCCGTTGACAGAGACATCTTGACATTATTAATGTAGGGTCAGGAAATACTTGCATCGAGCTTGAGCGTGACTTGCCAAATGTGGTTTGAAAGCAGATAACTCCTTCAGCCTCCCCAAACCAATCTTGGATCCGCCACTGCCGTCACGCACGTATTGGTACGTTTACGGCTGGGTGCTCGGCACGGTCCTATGTAGCGTGATTGTTAAGGCAGTACTGACCATTCTGCTTAAAGATGGTCTTGGTGGTGGTGGTGAGGTGTCCCTGCGGCGACAGCGTCCGCAGTGACTCCTTGATCTTGACGGGCCGCGAGCCCAGGTCGGGGATGTCAGCGCCCTCGATGAATAGGAACTGACAACACATGAGTGATTACAACAGATTAGCTTTTTGAATACCATTTAGATTGCATACGGCCAGGTACTAAGCACTAGGTCGGTTGTGGCCTCAAAATAATCACGAGTGACAGGTACTTTATTGATTAGTCGATTCTTTGTATTAACAGCTGGAGGTTCATCATTCTCAACAGTTTGCATCCTCGGGAACTAGGACAAATTTCGAATGCAAAAAATATTCGTCACGAGCTCACGAGCGGAATTTAAACCCGCAACTTTTGCGGGGTGGCCGTCTGGTGGCATAACAACTATTGTCATAACATCGATTGTCATACAACATTACGCATTAAGTTGATGCTCATATTTTTTTTTTGGCATAAATTATACAATGGCATAATTGTTCCTTGTCATAATTATACGGAGTCATAATTGGTTTAACCATGATGTTGAATGTCATACATTTATTTAGTCATAATATTGATAATTATTATTATTTTTAGTAATAATTGTAAATGTCATACATTTATCAAGCCATAATATTTATGATTATAATTATTTTAATCATAACAATTTTCTGAAATCAATACAAGTTACAAAAGGGTGGGCGTCAAATAAACTTTTTTCCTCAAAAATCGAAAATGGGCGAGTTAGACGCATCCAATAATTGATGAGGGGCCCGATTTTAGGACTTAAAAAATTGTGTCTTAAGCGAACTCTGTCTTAGTTCGGTTAGGTTAGGGTTCACTTGTGTCCCTCAGACCAGAAATAGACACCCCGCGTAGCGGGGTGGCGTCGACTTGCTGGCATTTAATAAAAGATCCAAACCGTTGTTAAACGTGCATTACACTTATATTGTGGATTTCTTCTCAACTCTCACAACCAGTAATATTTGTTCTTCCGAACATTGTTTTTTTCATAAATAAAACCATTTTTATTCAGTTTCACACCCCCTCTACTCGTTTTAAACACCTGCAGATCCTGATTTTCCATTATTACGCACAATAAATACTATTCTCCAAATAAACGACTCGAAAGGCAATAACAGCAACAACCGTGCACAATAACAAGTAACTCGTCACATCTACCCACATTCACATTTCACAAGCAGAACATAAAATCTCCTGTGAATTTTATAATAGCAATGTCGCGAATAAGGCAACTTACTACCAAGAAAAATATAAGGCGTATGCGTTTTGTAGTTTATGCGTTTATAGATTATGGTTAAATTGTTTTATGACCAACCAATTTATGTCCATTACAAAGTATGCTTAAATAATTTTATGCGCATCAACTTTATGCGCATTACACAGTATGGTCTTAAGCATTATGATTAAAAAACTTATGCGCATAAATGTATGACTATTTACAGTTATGCGGAATGATGAGTATGACGAATCCATGTATGCCGATCAAAAATATGACTTTAAACTTTATGCCACCCGACCCCTACCCACTTTTGCGTTCCGTGCAATGCTCTGAACCAACTGCGCTGTTGTGGGCTATTTCGTTGGCAGACTCTTCTGCTTAGTAAAAACCAACTAAATAAATACCGGTAAATTCGAAACCGGCTACAAGCCGGTCAGTAGTCATGTCAGCTATCAGATGATACGCTATTTATTGTGAACATACTACTGAGGCTAGTATAAGTTTTACCGACACAAAACGTTGCGACCGCGTTTGCGTTATCTGTCAAATCCCATACAAATTGAGGGTAAAACGCAAATGCGATCGTAGAGTTTCGTTTCCCTAAAACTTATACTAGAGCCTCTGCTGAGTGTACCTCAACAGTGAGCGTGCCGGACACGTCGTGCTGTTCCATGGGTCGCGTCTGCAGCGCGATCTGCTGCCGCTGCGAGGGCGCGGCCAGCAGCTCGTCGATGCCCACCAGCCCCAGGCCGAGGAACCTGGAGACAGGACTTTATAGTATCGAAAGAGTATTCTTAAGACTTTTTTATACAAGTCGACCTTAATGTTTGATTAAGACTTCGTAAACCAAACTTAAATCACATATTTTTTACTATGGAGCTCCTAACTCAACATTTCATAACTGTTGAGACAACTGAAATTAAATTGACCAATCACGTGGCGCCTTTACTTAACTAATGTATTTGACCAATAGAACGCCGCCATGAGAAAGTCATAACGTAAATAGACATCAACGCACAAAAAAGAAAAACCCTTTTTTTGCACTTTGTTTTCAATACATACCAAGTTTGTTTAATTAGTTCAGTTGACTTGTAGAAAAAGTATTGTATACAATAGTTATATAATTAGCTTTTTAAGTCTCGTACCTTAATTAGGCCACTCAGCAAGCTTCGTGGCCTAAACGTGGTGTACTCAAATGAAAAAGCATACATTATATAACGATTGCATAAAATACTATTTAAAACTAAGGTGATAGTGGCACCGTCGCGTCCTTTAATTCAGATCGCCATTGGACCCGATTCTACGTGCACATAGCTTAAATAGCCTACAAGTAAATTGTTTAAATTTTAGACACAATTTATATTTAAGCTAAATTGAATACGCCTAAATTAAGAAACTTCGGATTCAAATTAGCGCTGTCATTTGATTATGACAGCTGCCCATAGAATAGAAAAGTGTTTTAGCGGCACCTAAATTAAATTAGGCAGTTTAGAGGCCACTGTAGAATCGGGTCTACCTATTTCTTAGAATTTAACTTCTGCCTGGGTCTTGGTTTGTGTACATGAGATATTTTATTCAGGAATCTGGTTTCTTCACGTCGTTTTAGCATGATGAAGTTTTTAACACATAACAGACATCCTTAAAATTTTCGCAGTTTTTCATCAATTTCATCATCAGCCTATATTATAGGTACATCCCACTGCTCAGCACACGTCTCCTCCGATGATGGAAGGCAATGGGCAGTAGGAAAGTTCCCCTAGGTCGGATCCCTGAGGAAAGTTTTCCATAAGACAGGCTGCGTTCCCCCTTTGGATTTTGGATGGCTATGCAAATAATTGGTGCGCGCCTGGGCTCTAAGGTATCGTAAGGTAGGTAAGGTAGGAGCATTTGCGACAGGAAGGGCCACAAACACATGAGACTGCAAGACCGCGCAAGAAGGCGCGGCGTGGGTACGCCCCCACAAGGACTGATGACCTGGTAAAGGTTGCGGGAGTCCGCTGGATGCGGGTGGCGCAGGACCGGTCACTTTGGCACTCTTTAGGGGAGGCCTATATCCAACAGTGGACGTCTTTCGGCTGATATGACTGCAATTAGTGAAGATACGTTACCTGTGTGTGGAAGGTCCGCCTCCGGGCGAGGGCGGCCCGGAGCGGTCGTACACCTCAAACAACAGCTCCGCGGTTGTCGGCGACAGATCGCTGCAACATACAACAGTCATCAACAACTAGCTTAGCCATGCAATGCAAAAAGTTAACGGTTTCAAAAAAAAGTTCGATGTAATGAAAATTCGACGAAACAAAGCATTCGGTTAATCGTCTGTCAGTAAAATGAGGGAGGAAGTGCTTTTCTCTTCCCACTGTGGCGGGTTGGTGTCCTTCTTGAAAGCCGTCTGGTTCTTCTGCGGAGGTTCGTTAGCCTCGACCACGCAGCATGATATAATGATCCGGCTCGAAGGACCAATGAACTAAGATTACTTACAACAGGAAGTGCTCCTCCCACTGCGGCTGGTTAGTGTCCTTCTTGAAGGCAGTCTGGTTCTTCTGCGGGGGTTCGTCCATCTCGACCACGCAGTAGGGCGCACTGCAGCCGGCTTTGCCTGCACGTTAAATCGATAGAGTTCAGTCAGAGTTCAGAGATTTAGCTTATTTGAATTTTGCCTTGCGATTAATTATTTTACATTTGGTTTTAAGTATAGATAGGATAAAGAAATACAAGCAGTAAATTGTATTTCTTTATCCTCCTGCTCCTGGGACAATGGTATCCCGGACCTTTGGGAGGCTTGCGTATAGCGGAAAATTATTATAAAAATGTGATCTTCATATTAAAAACCTAGCAAGAAGTCATTTTAAAAAACCCAGTTAGATTTCGTAGCGGGTATTTGCCACTTTACACCACGGGCTGCCGTAAGGAAGCATTGTAAAGAAGTCAGTGGGCTGATCTAGGCTTTTGCTTTCGCTTGACTCCATTTGGGAATCTTGACCTCGATGAGGTTAGATATAAACTTAGATGCTTTTGGGGGGTGCTTTGGCCCCTTAGGTTGAGTATCCACCAGAGCTGTGTATCGCTTCCTATTGCTGCATTTTCTCCTCGCTCACCTTCGCAACCCCGCACAACTCTGTGTCTCAGTAGATACTTGCCCTTAACCTCCTGGATCTGCTAGTGAAAAATGGAAGTAATCACCTCCCAGGTCCTTGGCGCCGACGACTTTAACGAGCAGCCTCTTCTCCCCGAGCTGATGCACGTTGGACATGGATGCCGACGACGGTATTGACGCGTACAGGCGGTCGTGCGACAACTGGAACGACATGGTGAAGTTACAAAGACGCACTCCTTTACGTACTTCTATATTTAATAAGGTATTCTTGCATGTAATTATCCGTCTAGCCTTCACCTAACCCCGAGAAGGAAGAGACGGTTCGCGACTGACAGCCAGTTATGCTTTCCAAGGTACCCAGCTTTTGGAGGAATACTCAAATAGGCAGCCGTCTATGGGTGACGCGCTAAGTAACAAGAATTTGCAATTAAATTTATTAAAAAAACTTTCTCTAGCCAAATGGGAATTAATGCTATTTAAAAGTGCTCAAGTGACTTAAAAGCGGCAAATCGACTGGAATTCGTTTCTACAAACTCATCACTGGTCCTTCATCAAGTGCAGAAAACTATGGACTAGCGCACTGTTTCTAATCCAACAACACAGCCGGTTGTTGTAATTTTACCTTCAGAAACTACTGCGGATGGCTGACACTGACGCAATTCTTGCGCCTCGTTCTTTCTGTATCGTTGCTAAGTTAGTACCTAAGTCGTAAGTCCAGAACCTCACCATAGAGCATTCTTGCGTCTGGTTCTTTCTGTGTAATTTCAAGCTACTCACCATGGAGTCATAGTGCAGCGGCAGGCGAGGTGAGGAGTCGAAGTGGCGACGAAGCCGCGGCACCGTGGGGTAGTGCGACAGGTTGAAGGCCAGCTGCGTGCTGCGGAGCGCGTTCACCACGATGTCACTGAAAAGGAAACGTATACTTACCTATACATAAGTCAAACCATCTCGAATAGCAATTTAAACATTCTCAAAAAGATACGAATATTCTCTAAAGTTTCAGGAAACTATTTCGGCAACGTAAAGCAAGGTTCCATTTATGAAGTTTAAGGTAATATTCATTTAAAAAATTACAGAGAATTTTCTGCATAGAAACTTGCGAAACTTATCGTGACGGCCCAGGGTAGCAATACTTCACCTACTGGTACCAGTAGACAAGTACCCAAGAGCAAGCTGCTCCCCCCAAAATCTATACCTCCCACAGACTACTTAATAAGAATCCCAGCCAAAGCCTCGGGGCTGCTGGCTAGCACAATACAAAAAAGCTGCTCTCTCCGGTTCCGGTAGAATTAAGTGCAGTACCTGACTAGCTGCTGCAGATTGGCTTCGCCCGAGGACGTCTTTAGTGGTCCGACTGGCGCGAGGGCCACCTTCACCTCCGGCCATCCGTCGCACCGGAGCTCTCCTGTGAGCTTCTCCGTGATGCAGACCACGTTGAGACGAGCACGGAACCTGAACATTTTTGGATAAAAATAGAATAAAAACATGGTTAAACTGTGTGCATTTGGAAGTTTGGTTTAGCAGCTGCTAGCAAAGATGGGTTCCTGTTTTTTTATTAAGTACCTAGTTAGTAAATACTCGTACAGATGCATTACGTGAAACGTGCGTTTTTATCGCTGCAAAAAGACGTCGTGTGTAACCGCTCCAGTCGTGGACGTGATTTAGGCTATAAATATTGGTAAAGTTTTCTTAAAATCTGTTTTATTCACTTGTCTTATCAGTGGCATCAAGATACTGGGCTCGGGAGCGCTTGATACCGTTTGGTCCTCCAAACGCTCCAAACGCTGGGTCAAACCCTCCTGGGTTTGACGTAGCTGGGGTGAGGTTTCTCCTTTAGACTTTTGGTCCGCTAGCGCTGCAGAAGCTATCTAATCATCATCATCATCACCTGTTGACGTTGACGCGGTAGTGGGACACCTCGACCTTCTCCCCGCGTTGGCTGAACGCCTTTAGCTGGAAGGCCGGGGTCGCCTCGCAGTCACACGTGATCGTCTGAAACAACATTCGGATTTAACAACATCGTTATCATTGTTAAAGATCGTCGATACACGAAGGACGCCACTCCTGTTCAGAGGCATATTGTTATGGGGGTCCTGTCACTTGACCTACTGTTCCCCCTAATGTTTTACAAGTCCTAATGCATGTTTGTTCGAAACAGTGAACTTTTCGGGTATCTTTGAATATCAACTAATAGAATTAGGTTGGAATGGGTTTGTTTTGCAATAATCTTATATAGTTTATAATATAAGAAAATACGTCTAATTAAAGATTAGGTCAACTTAAGCATTTAGCATATTACTATAGGATAATCATAGTGTCCAGATAGTTAGAATAAGCGGTGTGGTGAAGTAAAAAAAGTTGTGAATGCCATATATATGTTTTTTTATAGTGGCTTCCAGTATTTCTTTTTTTTTTTAACTCTCAGTTTTTCACGCAAGCCCTATCTTATCATCCAATTAACATACTTAGGTATAAACCTTTGCGTTAGAATCGATCTACGTTACTAAAATAATGAAGTTATTTGTATTACAGAAAGTTTAAAAATGTATTATCAATGACCAGTCTGCCGTGACCCCTCCATTTTCAGATGGTTTCGCTAACATGACATTCAACGTCAAAGGTCAACGTTATCTGGGCGGTTAGAAAACTATCGAAATAAATTTACGACACATCGTATTACGCTCTGAGATTAATTTCAATAACGACCGTGCAGCGAACACATAATGTTCAAATTGGGAAAAAGGTTAGAACGTGATAGGAGGTTTCATTGTGTCATCCGCCTACGTGCCTACGATAGCCTTTTGTTATTTAGAATATAATCGTATTTTTCATTAGCTTCATCATGTGGGGATATAGCTCAGTGGTAGAGCAATCGACTGCAGATCGATAGGCCCCCGGTTCAAATCCGGGTGTCCCCTTTAAATAATGATACTTTTTTTTTCCTTTGAAGGCTTTTCATAGTTCTTACGTCGTTTATGGTAATATTTACTTCATATTCGTAAGTAACATAGAGCGGGGATATAGCTCAGTGGTAGAGCAATCGACTGCAGATCGATAGGCCCCCGGTTCAAATCCGGGTGCCTATCGATCTCTGATTTTAATCTCTGATTTTGCGCGATATTCAATTGTTTTTTTATTCATTCATTCATTTTCAACAAACAGGGCCTCGTTTCACGAAGTAACAAATTACAAGGCGAAGTCTCTTTTCAACAATACCTCTTGATAGAAAGAGGTTCCACTTGTAACTAAATAGAAATAGGCCCCAGCTGGTGTCCATTTTTTTTCGTATAGTGACAATTTAAGAACAGCTAGGGTTTCCAAGATTAGTCCGTCCTACTATTTTGACGCGGGCGAAGTCGCGGGCACAAGCTAACTTTCCAATAAGTAGAATTATCCAATTGACGGTTCCGGGCGGAACGGAGTTGTGTCTAAATTAATTAATTCGTGGGGCATTCGTCATACTTATACAGAAATAAATCTTTAGAGAGCCGTTTACGAAAATCAATGGGATTCGTTTCTACATAGTTTTTAAGTAACGAGTATCTACGCCACTATCCGAGGGAGCCTAACCTGTCGAATGAGCGCTCGTTAGAACCATTCAACTGTCATTTTCCCACACAAAAATTGACATTCAAATCTACCTGACGCGCGTACAATGTGTTACGTGATCGACCTGCCGCTTACTAGCTTCCACCATCTTCTACGTATCGTCGCTATCGCTGCCGCCGCCGCTCGAAATCATGGCACACCCCTTAGTTAAGGTTAAGTAGTGTTACCTTCAAATAAGTACCGCTACGCTACGAAGTTGATGCTGTGGTTTTCCCGCTAAGAAGAAATCGCGTACGATAAGAGCCCTCGCTAGGCGAGTTTCTGGCTGTGAGCGTCCTAAATATCTTCTTCTTCAACTTAAGGGGATGCCTTAATTCGAGTCGACCACGCCCCCTAGACAGAGACACGTTTATGCCTTCCGCGCACGAGAAAAAGAGATGTGATACTCTCCGGAAATGGCTTTTTTTGGAAAAAAAATTGATAAATACCTAATTTAGTGAAGTTTTATTTATATTTTACTTTATTAGATAAGATAAAATACTATGATATTAACTTGATTCTTTCGTAAAATAATGTATCGTTTGAGTAGGTAATAAAAGGAAAATATAGACCCAACTTTGGAATTTTGTTCTATAGAGGAAATTTTAAGCAATCATGTATCGATTCAATCAGATAAACAATCATATAGTCAAGAATCATACGAGTATATCTGAAAAGCAGACCTAATTGTTTCGTAATCTAGTCAGAACGGCGATTCAAAGCACGCGATAATTTCCAATGCACCGCCTTAAGCATAGCACTCTGGCTGGCCGGGCCATCTGATATGGTATGACCTTAACTTTCTCCTTTATTTGTTTGAAATAGTTTCTTCTCGTAAATATAGTCAGTAAAACATGTACTCACGACGTCATCCTTGGAGTCGCACTCGCAGAACACGTTGGACACGCTGGGCGGGTTGCTGTCCAGCGCCCGCACCAGCTCCACTCCGATGCCTTGCTGGAACAGACAGGGGAAATACTTAGACATGCACTCAACAACTTTCACTTTATAATAATAAGTAATAAATAAATAAATAAATATAAGGGGACAATCTTACACAAATCGACCTAGTCCCATATTAAGCTCAGTAAGGCTTGTGTTATGAGTACTAGACGACGATATATATAATAGATATAAATACTTAAATACATAGAAAATATCCATGACTCAGAAACAAATATTTATGCTCATCACACAAATTTTTGCCCTTACCGGGATTCGAACCCAGGACCTCTTGCTTCGTAGGCAGGGTCACTACCAACTAGGCTAAAGCGGTCGTCAAAAACTTTATATGAAATGAAATGAAAATAATTTCTTCTGCACGTCTATCATGGGACGGCCGCGACATAGTCTCGATTTTTCTCGCACTACCCCTCTTGTTCTAATAAGAGAGAGACGGATAGTGCGAGAGGAATCGAGAGAGCTCGTGCGCCGTCGCGTGATCCGTGCTGGAAACGAACAATTTATATAATCGTTCAATTGATGAAGAAGCGCAACTTCCTTTTTACGGACAAACTAATAGCTTCTCAGACTCCTTCCGCGTGGAACTCGTTTATATCGCAGCTCCATACAAACTTTTACCCCCCCCCCCCCCATTTCACCCCCTTAGGGGACGATTTCGGGGATAAAAACTATCCTATGTCACTCTCCATCCCTTCAACTATATCCACTAAAAAAATCACGTCAATTCGTCGCTCCGTTTTGCCGTGAAGGACGGACAAACCAATACACACATACACTTTCCCATTTATAATATTAGTATGGATTCCAAGTTTTAGTAGTAATTTTCCCACGCAAGCAATAAAATGAGGCATCAGCGCGGCCTAATACAAGCAAGACCGCGTGCGAAATAAAATAAGTACGCGATTTTTTCAAGGTTACGGGTAAAATTACGTATTTAATTAATTATTATTAATTAAAAACGATTTGCACACTTCTACATTTTTGAATACATCAAAATGTATGTTGCGAGTTTATGTTAAGTGTGTCGCACCTATTCATGACAGGCAAGTGCGGCAGGAAACACGATAAGAGCAACTGCTGCTATCCTTTTCTCAGATTTTATGCTCCGTGTGCAGCAAAAGACACATAGGTACCTACTTATTTATTATTGTACAAAACAACGAGAAGCAGTGTTGGGGGAAGGGGGCGGAGTGGGTATCCTTGCGGTGAAGAGGCGAGGCTGAGAGGCTTTCTCATCGATTGGTGATAAAATCGCAGCGCCGCGTCAGACCCCGTATCATGGCCAGCCATATCACAGGATAAGCGACAAGATAGAGCGTCCGTCACTGGCTAACACGGTTAGATAAAACGAGACGACGCTATTATCTTGTCAACTTATCGCGTGAAAAGACCGACCATGATACGGGGCCAAAACATTCTAAAGTAAATACCTACCATTCATGGCTATTATATTTGAACCTTGAAGTTTCATATTGTTATAAGGCTTCACTGGTACGTTTACATTAAATCAATTAATGTAAATGCCGTCTGGTCTGGATTATTTACAATTCCATGTAATGCGTTGGGGTGATATGATGACAATTTCGGCTCGGACCTAATTGCATGTTGGTATGAGTTGCTATGGTTTTAGAGCACCAACACTGCAAAACTTAGGGTGTCACGTAAAGGTACATAATGTAATTATAGTTATTAGGGTGTCCCCACGTCCCCCTAAGTGGGAATAATTAAGTGTCTTCAATTATTGGCATTTGTGGGCGGCGTTTATATAACTTTGTTAAAGCTTTGAGCTCTTTCTGATATTAACTAAGGCATCTGCGAATGCTTTACCAGTTTTTTTTCAATACCTTTAGATATTAGTAGGTAGTTGGGCAACAATAACAATGACTTACCTACGTAGGTATTATTAAGAGAAATTATCTATGCTTTTAAAGTATGGGAAACAAATCCGATTCGATCAATAACATATCTAGATCGGTAGAAAATCTTAGTAAGTAATTGAAGCGAAATCGAAATATACTCTTAAATACGAGTCTTATGAGTACAAGTCAACAGCAAAAGTAGCGGGCCGAGCGAGACGCTCATAATTAGTTAAACATGCTCTTATACCAATTATAAGTGGCTCCGTGAGCTGAAGATCTCAGAAACCTGTATTACCACCGAAGCTAAAAATATTAAAATGGCTTCCAAAAATCGGCAATATCATGTTTGAGGGAAATCAGTGTTTACTTTTTTATTTATTTAAACGACCAAAAAATAAAATTAGAAATCATGATTTCCGCGCTTCCGAGCACGCACTTCCATCTCGCTCACGCTTATGCTCAGTGAGAGGGAGAGAAGACTATGAACCTACGGCGCCTTGTTGATTTGATTGCAAACGAATCGTCAGACTAATCATTAACGTTAATCTTAGATATTATAAATACCTCTAGACAGGCAAGTAAACAAGTCTTTCGACCTTGTTCGGCTCCTAAACTCGCGTCCATTATCAATCAGGCTAAAAGCTCCCCACTCAATGTCAAATTACGCACGAATTGCTCATCGCTCGCTTCGCTCTGTTTTTACTTAATTGGTAACCCTGAAGCGTTTTTGGATACGCTCTGCGACAGGTTGTTTCCCGTCGGTAATCGTAAGTTAGGTCCGTTAAAATCTGATTTCATGGGAAGTTTAAAAGGGTTCTATGGAATGATAGCAACCGTGCCATATTCAGCGATTAACGGCCTATCAAATGTGGTTGATACTTTGATACACGCCCCTTAAAATGGTTTGCACCAACTTACGAATTCAGAATGTTTGGTGCAACCCACCCTCGGTCTTACTGATGTACTGTTGCCGATATTGGCATTTCCAGAAATACCGCCATCGCCACTAAGCAATATTGCAAGTTTGGCAAACAATGTGATTTGTCTTAAATCGCAAAGTAGTTTATGATTTCGCATAGGTACACATTTGCTAACTTTTCCCAAGCCGATGGCTAAATATTTTCCGTTTTTTAAGTCATGCGACGACAGGTGGCTTTCAGTCTCCACTTTCAATATTGCCGACAAGGTTGCAGATCATCATCCTCCTTGGAATTTTTCTCGGCTGTATCTATCCTAAAGGAGCCCGGGATCCACATTGGCATTAAGTCCCAAGAATTGGCGAAGGCACTAGTTTTATGCCATCTGACCTTCCAATCCAGAGGGAAAACTAGACCTTTGTTATGATCGTAGTCGGAAATTTTCTTATGTTCCCAACTGATTCGTGCGATAACGTATCACTAAAACCGTATTTCAAAATTTTGCTTATTCATAAAACTCACTCACTCACGTTTCTTATTGACGTAGTAAAATGGACGGCAATCAAATTGTTTTATTATTTGGTCACGCTGCGCTATAATTGTTGGAAAGGAACATTAAATCGTATATTACGCCTTGTATAGGTGTACAATAAAATGGTTCAATAGGATAGTTACTTGTATACGTGCATTACATGCGAACTTTTGATCGTTTTTATGCTATACATTATCTATGATTTCATTTACACACTAATTTAGCAATTAGATAGTAGGTAGTATAAGTTACAGGACATTCTCAAAAATATGATAAATACTTTCACGAGGACTTAAGGGATCATTTATTTCTGAAATGGGTTTTTTTCTAAAATTACCAGAAACTTAAAATATAAGCAACTTTAGATATTTCGGATAACGCACATGACCATGACCGGTCTGAGTTTGTATATAATAAATACAATACATAAATAATAAAAATAACTTGACATAATTTCACATGTTCTATTATAGAGCAGTAAAATCGATAATTGTGAAGGACGTAACGAGGTCGGGATGTCACATTACACAACGGCTGTGCGGCTACGCGCTAATGCGGCTCACCCCGCCGGTCACCCGTCACGAAACTAGACCTCTACCACCCTCTACCGACGCTTAAGGCCGAAACGTACTGACAGCGGTGGCGGAGCGGCGCGGTGCGGCGCGGAGGCGGTACCGGTTGTAATGTTCGAGCTAATATAGAATGATCCGCACGGAGCGGTGCGGCGCGGCGCGGTTTTCTGTGCGGACCCTTTCGTATTAGTTCGAACATTACATTACAACCGGTACCGCTTCCGCACCGCGCCGCGCCTCCCCGCCACCGCTCTCTGTGCGTTTGCAGCTATAGTTACTACGCATCGCGGTGTCAAGATATATTTGTGGGTGAACGTTTAGGTAAACTTAAAACAAGTTACAGAATAGGGGGGCAGTTATTACTCCATTTAGAACAATATATACTACTAGCTACGTAAATAAGGAAATTAATATCTGTACATGACTCTATTGTCAATGTCATAAAGGCGTGTACAGATATTTATGTACGTATACCCCTGACTGTACATGAACCGTAGCCATCAATATAGATTTAAAAAAAGATGTTGTCTTTATATTTTTCATTTAATTTTCGAAATTACCCCATGTCGGCTAACTCAGGAACCTGACATGTTAAATCATTTTCTGATTGCTTTTTAACCTGTATATTGACATTTTTAACGCATATTTGAGTAAGTCATAAGGGTTTAACTGATGAACTTTCGAGTAACTAAAGAGTACATAGTTTCGAATTTTACCCGTAGGGGTTCTTCATTTATCTTCAATGTGAATGTAGGTATCTATAAGCTGTAAGCCACCCGTTAATTCTCTTAAAAAGCAAAAACTGTCCATACTAAGCAAATTGAGTATCAAGATTTGATCATCATACTGACCTTTGACATACGTGACAATGATATCATTGCCATATAATAAGATATACTGTTGCCATATAAAAAGTTTTAAATAAATCTTAGGCTCATCTTTCCTGGACAGACCCAAGCTACGAGAAGAGCCACCTAGCGGGTTCAAGGCGAATGGTAACCCTAAAAATTTGTCTCGCTCGACCACCAAACAATAAAGTCCATAATAATTGAATACCAGTGGTAAACTAATATTTTTTTACTTAGATCTTTGTGGATACAGACTTACATCTAGTCAGTTGCAAAAAACCATTAGTTACTGAACGAGCAAAAGACGGAGCCAAGTTCTCCGTTTCAACTTGGTTAGAAATGCTTTCGTACCTACATATGTCGGGCTGTTCTCTCAACCGATTCTCGTGAAGTTTTGTGAGCAGGTTCCATAATTACGAGTATATGGTTGTTTTTCAGTCAATTATTTTTTTCTTTAAAGACAGGCTTCTACAGCTGATTCTGAAACCTTTCTCCGACAGTCGTTTCTTCGATGGACTGATCACCGGCAGAACGTTTCGCTTATGGTTTGTTCATCGAAAGAACTTTACGTCTACGCATGTTTCATACATGAACTGTACAACTGTGAACGTTTCGCCGACAAATTGATTCGCCGACAGATTGATTCGCCGACAGATTGGTTCGCCTACACATACTTCACCGGTGAGACTTTTCAGCGAATTGTGCGCTCACCTATGCACGTTTCAGCGGTGGTACTTTTCAGCGATGAGTGCCTTCACCTATGCACGTTATGCATGGTAAATAACAGTTATGGCACACGAAATTATGGTAAACAAAATTATGGTCTATGAATAGGACGGCAAATGAATTTCGGGCAAATGAAATTCGGACAAGTAAGGGCATACCGTATAAGTAAGGGGTAGGGTTGTCTATTGTTTGCCCGACATTCAAATAGTATAATTTCGCTTGCCCGAATTTCATTTGCCCGAATGTTTCGTTTACCATAATAGTTTATTGACATACTCTTGTTTACCCGAATATTGGATGTCATAATGATACGAATGCCATAAGTATTGTTTTCCAGATTATTGTTTGTAATAATATTATTTAAACGTCATACTAAACATGCATTTGGATTCATCTATGTTAATTTTTAGTTTTTAGGCATATAATTAATATGGTAAACAATGAGTATGGCATACAAAATTATAGAAAACAACTTTATGGCAGTTGAATATTATTGCAGATAAAATTCGGGCAAATGAACTTCTGGCAAGCAAGAGTATACCCGCAATGTAGACTGATGATCCATTGCTGAAACATAAATAGGTGAAATCACTCGTTGCTGCCTTCGCACTCATCGCTGAAAAGTACCACCACTGAAACGTGCATAGGTGAAGGCACTCATCGCTGAAAAGCACCACCGCTGAAACGTGCATAGGTGAAGGCACTCATCGCTGAAAAGTACCACCGCTGAAACGTGCATAGGTGAGCGCACAATTCGCTGAAAAGTCTCACCGGTGAAGTATGGGCAAACAATAGACAACCCTACCCCTTACTTATACGGTATGCCCTTACTTGTCCGAATTTCATTTGCCCGAAATTCATTTGCCGTCCTATTCATAGACCATAATTTTGTTTACCATAATTTCATGTGCCATAACTGTTATTTACCATGCATAACGTGCATAGGTGAAGGCACTCATCGCTGAAAAGTACCACCGCTGAAACGTGCATAGGTGAGCGCACAATTCGCTGAAAAGTCTCACCGGTGAAGTATGTGTAGGCGAACCAATCTGTCGGCGAATCAATCTGTCGGCGAATCAATTTGTCGGCGAAACGTTCACAGTTGTACAGTACAGTTCATGTATGAAACATGCGTAGACGTAAAGTTCTTTCGATGAACAAACCATAAACGAAACGTTCTGCCGGTGATCAGTCCATCGAAGAAACGACTGTCGGAGAAAGGTTTCAGAATCTCTACAGCTTATATTACTAGCAGTTATGGGCCAGTAGAGACACTACAACTACCCCGACGCCCACTAGACCACATAAATCTCTACTAAATGCATCTAATTATAAACAGGCATGTTTACAAGCACTAGAATGACAAATTATCCATAAACAATGAACAATTACATAACTTCATCAAGGCGAAAATAACACGATGCATCAGCCGCTTGTCTCCTACGTTCCAGCTACGCAATCTTAAAAGATGACTATATTCTTAATGTTCCATAGACATACTACATTTTAGAATAAAACAGCTACATAATATATCTACGGGTCTCAGCCAATAACCTCTGGCTTGCTGGCACAAAAACTAACGATGGCCCACGGCCAATCGTCAAGTTCCATTGTTGAGTTATATTACCTATACAGATGGGACGCTAATGTTTTCTAGACGTAGATCCTTACATTGTTATTTATCTAGCTAATTAGTTTGCTTTAGCTTAGTCTCGATAGGGTTACTATGTCAATTGTAGCATTGATACAAAAACCAAAGTAATAAAGAATAATTTACTATTAAAACAAGATTTTAACCGACTTTAATTCAAAACTTCGCCAAGCCACACATACATGGAACATTTCCTTTCCACTTTGCCACGTGAACTGCTTTCCAAGAGCAAATGGCTCCACGTGTCCCCATAAAATTTGAAGGGGACTACCTAGGGGACCTAAAGGCTCCTTTCAAACAAAAAAATCATTTAGAAAATCGGACCAGGCGCCTTCGAGTATAATCAGGGAACATACATAAAAAATAAAAGATTCCGACAATTTGTGAACCTCATTTTTCAAAGGGGGTTAAAAATGTAAGCGTTAAATAGTAACGTTTTTATTCCAGATTATTCAACATCTTTATTTACGTGCCATCTTTAATCGGCCGTACATGTGCACAACATTTTGATAAAAGGATTCCACATAAAGTGAAGCATCATAAAGGAAAAAGTCTTGAAAAATTGTTTTTAAACGGGTGGTTGTAGGGGAGAGAACATGATATTGTAGATTTTAAGGTAAATCCACTCTCATTCCCGATCTACATACATACTTACATACATACTTACAGTAGGTACTTACTTAGATGATTTATCTCGAGAATGCTCCGGTGCTTATATATAATGAGATAATTGTTTGTGGTCCTACACATGATTATTTAACAAGTAAATATTTCTGTGTGTATTTGACATTCAAAGTAAGCTACGGTAGCCTAGTGGTTCAGGCATGCGGCTGTCAAGCGGCGGCCGTGCGTTCGAATCCCGGCTCGTACCAATGAGTTTTTCGGAACTTATGTACGGAATATTTACCGTTAGCTTTTCGGTGAAGGAAAACATCGTGAGGAAACCGGTCTAATCCCAATAAGGTCTAGTTTTCCCTCTGGGTTGGAAGGTCAGATGGCAGTCGCTTTCGTAAAACTAGTGCCTATGCCAAATCTTGGGATTAGGTGTCAAAGCGGACCCTGGGCTCCTTTAGGGGCACAACCGGGAATAACGCTAGGAGAATGATGATTTGACATTCAAACATGTTGAATAGGTAATCTAGTTTTTATTCATCACAGCATATAATATATAACACGAGCTCATCACAACATGTCCATATCGCCGACTCGGCTAGGTCGAGCGCCGACCATGAAACAGCACGTGTCGCCGAATGCCAAGCGGGAAAGAAAGTGTAATAATAAACACAAGCACTGTGCCGGAACGTTGAATGTCAGCTGTTTTAATTACTGTGTGAAATAAAACTCGGCTCAGCCGTGCCAGCAGATTCCAATAGAGGAGGCGTTTTGCTGACGTTTATTCGGCTATTACTCTTCCAAATATATTATTAATTTAACCTTTATAAACACTACCTAGTTAATGTTGAAACATAGGTATATGGAGTTCGTATATGGCCCAATGTATCTAACTAACTAACTCTTTCTATCTTAGGTTTTTACATGTTAAGACAGATATCACCATTGTTTGTTTACTTTTATGAGTTTGGGCCGCACGTAGCGCATTCACAATAAATTCACAGCAGAGATAAGGTGTCTTAATCAATATCCCGGATTCTCCAACAGTTAATTTGACTACCTAAGGGAATAATGATATTTAATTTATATGGCATACAAACGATGTCTAGTTAGATATATGATTAAGTCATTTGACACATCGATTTAGACGCTAATATTGAAACTTTTTTCATTTGGTCTTCAAACTTCGTTTGGAACTTATAAGTTTAGTGAAGCATAATTAGAATATCTAAAAAGAATCTGTCTTCATAAGCGTCACACACACTAATTGGCAAAGGTTTTTTTCTTATATGAATTATAATCATACCTCCATGACAATTACAATCTCAATCAATTTCGTATTCCTCATAGATCAAAGTACCATTATTCTGATTAGATTATGAGTAGTGCTCGACGGTTAGTTATTGTAAAGGTAACTGTGTCAAATCTTGCCGACTATTTCTAGTCTAGATGAACAATGCATGCATTAGCTGACGTTAAGTTTTAGCCTCCAAGAATAGCTGTCGGGCGAGACGAGTCTGGTGTCAATACGAAAGTCACGACACGCCTGGCGCGTGCGTCACCTTTTCTGCGTATGTCCATTATTATTATTATTATTATTATTATTATTTTGTATGTAAAGAGAAGACCACGTTTGTATAAAAAAGTAACCATAGCAAAAAGTTTCACGCTCTTGTATCAAAATAAATCGTTGTTCTAAAGTGCTTCGGTGCCATTTGCAGAACGAGAGATTGCACTCATAATTTGGTCATAAAAAACAATTCGTCGCATGTGTGTCTGCGGTTTATGTAAACGCGAAGGAAAACACATTTTAAAATATAATTGAACGAAGTTATCTGAAGTTGTGTTATATTCCAATTATAAGAGATGCTGATATATATTTTCTACGCCAAATCTTGCTTCACAGCGCTCAACCTCGTAATCATCGAGTCTTCACTGGATTTGAAGCGGCGTGCCTCTCCATCTCCAACCATGAACAACATTAGCTTTTTTTAAAAAAGATTATAAATTTATAGAACAGCATCAGCAGGAGTAAAAGTTTGTATGGAGCTGTGATATAAACGAGTTCCACGCGGACGGAGTCGCGGGCAGAAGCTAGTGATCTATAAAAGGATAATTACCTAGTAGCAATTCTTCCAACGTGCAACGGCCGTTGGATGAAAACTTAGATTAGCATTTTATAGCGACGTAACCGGTGTGAAGGTCGTCTCTCAGGCTACATTCCTCGCTTATCGACCGCCCGCCAATCTCACCGACCTTTTGACTCCCAATCACTACGCTAAATTGAGATGTGAAGTCATCGTTGTTTCTTGTTGGAGCTTCGATTAGATCGATTCATCGATGTTTTCACGTGTTGTAAAATAACATTGAGATCACACATTATCTCATGAAGGATTGGTCATAGTAGTGTGTGGAATACAGTCAGCAAAGTAGTGGTTGTGGAGAGTAACGAGTACGGTAAGCTTTACACAAAAGCGCTTCTTCTTATTCACAATTTTTCACAACAGCATCAGTTCACCACAGGATTTTCTACACAATTAAAATTTTAAAGGCATATTCTATATGAATAGGTCAAGTGATAATATGGCACTAGGTCAAAGTCTCTTCTACATTTTCATAGCCTTGAGTACTTACATAACATAATAAAAATGCGTTTTGCACACTTAGATTTTTCGACACTTTTAGTACGTCAAAAACAAACGAATAACTAAAAAATCAAATCCCGTCCTTGTGGGAATTATTATGACCCCAAAGGCTTCCACTACTATTGTGCGCTTCGGGTTAAAAGCACCAAAGTTCGGTGGTAAATTCTCTGTATATTCCAAAAAGCTGATCGAATGACAAAAGTTCCATGTGGTGTATGTGGTGCAGTCGGAGCACGTTATCTCAATCTGGGTCAATGCGGGAGAATTTAAATTTAGAACGCGGAATCACAGAGCCTGCAGCGATGCGGCGTGGATATCAAAACAAACGTACATCTTCTGGCATGTCTGTTTAATAGGAGTAGATCGTTTTTACTCTCATACATGAGAGGAGGCCTGTGCCCAGCAGTGGGACGTATATAGGCTGATCATGATGATGATGATGATGAGATCGTTTTTGAAACGCTAAAGAACTGGCGAATCAATCTGACAAAATACATTTAAATTGCACTGTAATTTCTAACAAAAAAAAATCTGTACGTTTCAATTTCTTATAAGTATACAACGTGTCCCAAAACTCAACGATAAGCCGGCACCAGAGGATGGAGCTGCTTATGATTAGTCGAGAAAAAATAAGGAAAAAAATATATCTCAATTATTTTAGAAATTACAGAAAAATGAAATTCATCGAAAATCGACATCCCTAATGGTATTTTTAACGACCATGTCTACAAATATTCAAATATTACTGTTTTTTTTTTTGTTTTTGGAAACTTAAGTAGCCCTGCTATCTAACACAGTTCTTATATATATTTTTTTAATTTTTATGTTTTTTTTTTTTTTAGATATATTTTTTTTCTTATTTTTTCTCGACTAATCATAAGCAGCTCCATCCTCTGGTGCCGGCTTATCGTTGAGTTTTGGGACACGTTGTATAACATTTTTAAAATTTTAAATAGGATGATGTCTAACTAGCAAAAAAGTTTAAAAAACGATACGTATCTCGACTGCGCAAAACTTACTCAAAAACTGTTTCTTATTCATACATATGGTAGCCTTAGGTCGCCCGGAGCACAATTTCGAATCGTTTGATATCTCATTTATAATATCGGTTCAGTATCTTGGAGCACACGTAAATACAAACATAGACGGCAAAAATCTTGATATGAGCCTCATCACCATCAACATATGTTGGACATCACTGTTGGACTAGGCCTCCCCCAAAGAGTGTCAAAGAGACCAGTCCTGCGCCACCCGCATCCAGCGGACTCCCGCGACCTTTACCGGGTCATCAGTCCACCTTGTGGGGGCCTACCCACGCTGCGCCTTCCGCGATATGAGCCTATTTTCAACCTAAAATTTGCTATTGCTACTAAACCGCAGGTTTCATGGTTCTTTAAAAAAAATTGTAGGTAAGTAAATTAAATCTATTTAATATCAGAACGATTGATATTCCGGAATAATCATTATATCGACACAGCGTATCGGGCTAGCATTAGCGAACGAGTTAGACTACATTTCGGGGGCTACGAGCTACAGCGAACTTACTGTAAATAAATAAAATAAAAATTGTTTAATTCAGACCGGCGATCCATATTATGTTAGTAACAAAATGACAAAATGACAGACAATAGAACCTTAAACTGTAAATGAGAGATTTAGCCTTATAACTCCTTATCTTTGGAGCAGTGATTGGTGCAAGCCGTGGCCATATTAACAATCCGTAAAATTAAGTGTATTATAAGACTGTCAAATGCATCGCTAACTGTAATAAATAAATAATAAAAATAAAATTTGGGGAAAATTTTACACAAATCGACCTAATCCCAAACTAAGTAAAGCTTGTACTATGGGTACTAGACAACGGTTAAGGTAAACGTCCGAGTGCTCGACGCTCTACTAGTTTATGGCATGGCCACTCTATGTCAAAGCAATAAGGGTTAAATTCGAATATAAATGATTTTTCTTCATTTGAATTTAAGCTTTGTCACTTTGACATCAGCGTCGATCACTCGGACGTTTACCTTAACCGTTGTCTAGTACCCATAGTACAAGCTTTACTTAGTTTGGGATTAGGTCGATTTGTGTAAAATTTTCCCCAAATTTTATTTTTATTATTTATTTATTACAGTTAGCGATGCATTATTAGATAAATAAATACTTAAATATATAGAAAACATCCATGACTCAGCAACAAATATTCATGCTAATCACACAAATAAATGCCCTTACCGGGATTCGAACCCGGACCTACGGCTTCGTAGAAGGCTTGGTAATAAAACGATGAAGGTTGTAAAAGTTCCGTAATGCAATGTACCTAAACCATAGCAGTTTAAAATGTTCTTTCCTGCCAACTCCGACACAATTTTTCCTAGTTTTTCCATGCCGCTGCATTTTGGCATAGTTTAAACGAAATAATGTCCGCCATGAAACGCCCATAAAAATGTCGTAACGGAAATTCCAGGTTTTTCGCCAGAATAACGTTGTTACTAGGTTTACGACCACAGTCCCGCTATTCTGTAACGTGTTAAAAGCTCACCCCGAAGCTCGACCACAAGTATTTATTTATTTTTATAATTTAATCATACAAAATCTTTACAGTTTGACAGGAGAAACCAAAGCACTGTACAATTTATAATTCTAAACATGTAAAAACCGAAAAAGGAAAAAAGCATAATATCGAAACATCCATCGTCTCGCAGTATCTCAGACAAATGTGACATACATTCGCCCATCGACTAGCAAATACATCGCATTCAGGTGCTTTTGACAGGAGCAAGTTCAACAGTTTTAGTGCCCGAACAGCAGGAGAGTTCCTGTGTGCTACAGTACGAGTTGATGGGACTGCCAGGAGATTGTGATGTCTCCGTCGCAGGACTGTTTTGGACACAAAAGGTGTAGCGAGTTTTTCGGCTCGTGCCACTAGATCCGGGCAGTCGGTGCCGCCACGTAAGATACTACACGTGGTCACAGAATATATCTTGACTCCTAGATTCGTAGTTACTAAGCGTAGGTAGAGGTCTAGTTTGGTTAGCCGTAACGGGTGGGGTGAGGCGTACAAGCGCGTAAAGAATTACAGCCTAGAAAACGCCCGCTGCATTGCTAGCAACGCACGCAAATTTATACCATAGGAAAACTATTATCGTTTATAACCTGTATACTAAAATATATTTCATTTAAGTAATTCAACAGTCTATCTGAAGTTTCCAACCCGCACTATGCCAACGTGTGGACTGTAGCTCATTCCATCTTGTCCATAAGAGGCGGATAGCTATTCAGCACTGGGAGGTACCTATAGGCTGATGATTATGATATAGATGATACTATATTATGCAATTTTAATGATTAGACTCACACACTAACAAGAATCAGGCAGAAAGCTGAAGAACAAAGTAAGTACATAAGGCTAATCGCGTAACTCTAGAAATAAATATCGTTAGGACAAATCGACTGGCATTTACACATGTAAAAAGCGACATATCAAATGTCTAAAAGCGCGTTCGAAATATTACTCAATTACCCTGCATTTATCATCATCAACATATAGGACATAGGCGCCATACGTAATTCCCCAAAACTGTTATAACATACTTTAAGTGCACATGTGTCGACCTACATCCGAAATACCACACTCATTACATCATGTTTCTAAATCTTTTCTTGAGTGATAATCTCATTCAACACTTTGGAGGAGAGGGAAGGCGAGTGCATTGTCATCGCTACCATGCTATAGACTATACCAGATACCTACATAACTCTGGTTAGTGTTTTGAGCTAAAATTAATTTCTTGAACTGCTGTCTTTGTGTAAATCATCTTGTGAAATGATTAAAGTAGCGTAGCGTCTGCATGAGGCATAGTCCGTGCACTCAGAACAGAACATTCATCGGGTGTGTATTTCACTATCTCTTTTAATAAAAACAGATGCATGCTAAGATAAGTATATAAGCTTTTTTCACAAACTCTAGTTAAAAATACTAGTTTCTTGTGGTTATACTAGCCAATTCGGGAAAGGTATTTTCATCCGCATTTGTAGTATGTTAATTGAGAAATTGTGTGAGATACTTCGTCAAAACATTGAATAAGACTCGTATACGTACCTTAAAATACAGTCTTTTAATGTCAACTATCTCACGTGTATGGCAACCGTTGACAGGAGAAGCATGTTTGACATAACAATGCCACAAGAATCGTGTGTTGAAATTAAGTAGTTATTTTACTTAAGCATACAGATCGGTAATCGAGACGAGAATTTTCAAACAATATCAACTGAGTGGGTATTCTCATTTAAAACCATATTTATTATTGGCATAATTCAGACAGAAATAACCTTTTTGGTTTGACTAACTGATGTTTTCAGATAAAGTGTTTCGCAACTACAGCTCGGCACTGATTAGGTACTTGATTAGTATTACATAGTTGGAGATACTTGTACCTCAAACCGCTGCAACCGCAAATTACCGCTCCGGCACCTCGGATTGTGTATATGGAGAGATACAAGTGTATTCTAGGAAAGGGGGACTTTCTGCGAATGTCAAAAGACGTTTTGTATGGTCGTCGAACCAGCTTAAGGCACTTGTCCCTCCGCCGGCGAGTAGCGAGTACTCTCATAGTAATTCTTACTCGCGCGAGTAAACCCGAGTAAGAATTGCTTAGTCGCTACTCGCCAGCGGTGGGACAAGTGCCTAAGAGACACGAGGATGACAACGAATAAGTACATTTAATGCACACAGATATTTTGGACCTATCCCGCTTGATATCAGGACTAATAGTGAAATTAAAAATACTCACTGACTGGTTGACCGGTAGAGAATTCTAATGAATTCCAAGGCAATTTTTATTACCCTTAAACAATTATGGCGATGTAGGTACAACATATTCTCCTGCATAAGAATATCTATAAATATAAATAAGTAGAGCTGGTAAATTAAATCCGACTTTGGTTTTGGAACCATGAGTTCTTCTTTTGTGCAATAATTAAATAAATAAAAATGTAAAAACAACGCGTCTCAACAAACATAGCCAACTTGCTTCTGTGGGCGCCAAGCCTGAGCGCAATAATTTCAAATTAGATGTCATACGTCGGGTCAGATATACCTCCTCGAAACTGCACTGCCCCGCCCCGTACGCTAAATTTCAAAATAAAATAAGTCACGGACGAGACTGACTTACTATGAACACATTGCACACAATGTAATTAGCGTAATAACCAAACATATCTTAATATACATGGTGTGATATGTCACCGGTGAAATGATTCACGCCGGGCCCGCGCGTGACGTCACCGTGACGTCATGGACGTTTCAGTCGCGATGTCTCATTAACATAGTGTTCACTTTCCATGGGACGTCGGCTGGTAGGCTATTTATATACAATAGGCTACGTGCGAATGTCATTGCCATTCATATTTGACGAGGTAATGTCAACTGTGAAATATTTGGGTAATTTGTGACTCAGCGTCTACAGATTACGGCAACTTTTATGGTTGCTATAAGTTTCTTGGGTTCGAAATATGGAAAGATGGTTGGAGGCAAGTCATATTATCAATGTGTCATGAAATTGGTTCATATTTAAATCTCAATTCATTGACGTAGCTGCATCTTGCAGAGCAAATACGCAGCATAAACTAAAGTGCATTCATCCTTACTTGTCTTATTTGGTAAACAACATTCTAACCTCAAAATGTATCGTTTTAGACTATAGAAGTTATTTTATCGTAAAAAAAAGCGTTGCTAGACAAAAAATCGTGAAGTGATGTCCGAAAAGTCGTCTCGGCATGATCTAATACTCACAAAATTGCTATTCTATCTATTCTATCTATTAAACCTAAACCGCGAGAGGCAAGTATGGTGCGATTGCACACCGGCTGTTATCAGTTTTATCAGGATTCCTGGTTCCCATACTACGTAACGGGTATATCTGTAGGCGAGGTCTACATTATAGCACAGTGTAGTGGTGTTAATGGAATACCAATTACATTAAGATAATTTCAATCGCAATGAGTGACACTTTTTTACGTACTGAAATAACGTTTCTCTCAGTTCGCATTTCATTGTTAAATAGATTGTTTTGTTTTTTCGAGGAACATTAAACTACAATGTTTTACAGTTCAGGAACGTCAGGATAGGATAAAAAATGGTCAATTCATGTATAACTGAAAAAAACATTTCTTGGTTTTCATAAAGAGTCAATAGATCTGAAGCTACTATATAATAGAGCGGTAGTGGTATGGTGCAAGGAAGACTAGGCGATCAGAATTTCATCATCATCCTCCTAGCATTATTCCCGGTAATGCCCCTAAAGGAGCCCGGGGTCCGCTTTGACACCTAATCCCAGGATTTGGTATAGGCACTAGTTTTACGAAAGCGACTGCCATCTGACCTTCCAACCCAAAGGGAAAACTAGACCTTATTGGGATTAGACCGGTTTCCTCACGATGTTTTCCTTCACCATAAAGCTAACGGTAAATAATCCGTACATAAGTTCCGAAACTCATTGGTACGAGCCGGGATTCGAACCCACGACCGCCGCTTGACAGCCGCATGCCTGAACCATTTTCCTCCATCATTTTCCTCTATAATTTAGCCATGTTATACGGCAATTGTAGCCCCGTGAGTTGTCAACTCGACTAGCTTATTATTGTTATCTTGGTAATTTAATATGTATTCTAACATGTCTTTACTGTATATCTATATTTTCTATATTAATGTTGTGTTAAAGAAGACGCAGCCCAATGGGTGAAGAATGTATATTTAATTTGTTTAATGACTTAGGTTCCGTCGTTGACGTCATACGCTCAAATTATAATAGGAGTAAAAGCCTGTTTGACTGCAGATTTGGGGAAGTGTAAGTTTTGGTTGTACGTTATTTCATAGAGTACATTTTTATAGAATTTCGTTTCACATAAATTGATTCTCATATTATAATTTCATAGAACAATCATTTCGCTGACTACTTGCTCTGTAGTATTTTTAACCATAGATTTTTGTTGCAAAGAAATTTCATTTCTTCGATATTTCTGTTCACAGAATTTCAAATCACATATTTTTAATACTTATATTATTCAGTTTCTGAAAAACTTATTGCCTAAAATTTTTTTTTTCGCCTCAACTGAGTTCCCAGATTATCGTTTCATCGAATCATCAATTTGCAGAATAGTAACTATGTAGAAATTTTAATTACAGTTCTTTCTTGCAAAGAAAATTTTATATCGCGATATTCATGTTATAGAATTTCAAATCATATTACAATATTTATCCGTTTAGTATTCATATGAACGCAATTGATAAGTAAAACATTTTATTGAGTGGTATGTTTTAACTACCTACTATGAATTCTGTTTAACTCACCATCGCTTTTTTTAGCAACGTTTTGTGTAGAATCATGTTACATTGCGTAAATTGGAGTAAGTAATGAAAGAATTATTGAAAACTGTCGGTTCTGGTAAGGTCGCAGTTCAACCTAACACTCCTCGCTTCGCTCGTCGTCGTACCTAACCTACACGGATCTGCCTTAGAGTAGAATAGGTATAAATAGTTTTCAATGTAATGAAAAAATTAAGGCCTAAACTGATTGAAAACTGGAAATGATTGTATCAATTACAATGTTAATTAGGTTAGTTTTTAAAATTAATTGAATCGTGTGTCTGAGAAATATGTTTCATTCAGAGGCGGTGAAACAATAATATGCGAAATAAAAATACAAGAACCAAATATTATACTAAAGTACTTTCTGTGAAACAAATTTATATGAAATTTCTGTCTGCGGAACAAAAATATACGTAAGATAATTGTACTGTTTGATAAGTCTGTTATTTAAAAAAGAAGAAAAAAAAAGCATTGAATGGTACTTATGAGAAATATGTTTCGTTCAAGTAAATGGAAGTTGAAAGAATAATATTCGAACTAAAAATACAAGAACTAAATATTATGTGAAACATTTTCTGCGAAACAAAATTCAATGAATTTTCTGTCTGTAAAACAGGGGATCACCGTAACTTTTTTATTAAAAGGGGCCTCCAGTACCACATCCGATTTCGAAATTCCACCTGTGTAAAGGACTTTCTGAATGGACATAGGCTATGTTATATCCAGTGGGTTTGCTTGCGTTCTTTGTAATACTCGTACCTACACGGCGGGCGAAGCCATGCGGGCAGCTATATAGCAGTCAACATTATTACTGCAATATCGAATGCCCGCTTGACATTGAAACTGTTTGATAACAAATAACATAAAATGTGTACCTTATATAATAAACATGTGCCGAGCGGAATTGCTTACTTCACATAAACTATGTACTGCAATGTTTATGTACGTGGCAATAACGACAACTTAGAAAAGTTGAACAACCCTCGACATTTTCATTTCAAAGTCCAATATCTCAAAAACGGCTGAACAGATTTTGATGAAACATGGCTAAGAAGCACTCGGGATAAAATTACCTATGACACAAAAAAACCGCATTCAAATCGGTCCATCCGTTCGGGAGCTACGATACCACAGACAGACGACACAGATACACAGACAGACACGTTAAACTTATAACACCCCTCATTTTTCGTCGGGGGTTAAAGAGTCTTTTAACGAATCTATTTTTAGCTCCTCTCTTAGCTCAAATGTGCAATATTTCAGCATGTATTTTCAAATCAAATGGCTAATCAAGGCAATGAGTTTTTCGAGAATATGTATTAGTAGTGTCCTTTTGCTCGATATATAGCCGTGTCGATTCAGTTTCGTGTGTGTGTAACTAACTAGTTAAGTAACCGCAATGGCCGGTCGCGGTAAGGAAGGAAAAGTATATCGCCCCCAAAGTTTCCGGTCGTCATTTCATTTTATCTGCAGAAGCAAGATAAACGTCCCAATGTTTGAATTGCCATTGCCATAATTGAGACCCTGTTAACCTCAATGTTTTACGATTCAAGATGCCAAGTATTACGCCAGGGTCAAGCCCTGGGACATTTACCTTATGCAAGTCTAGTGATGCAGTCAAGATCACCCTGGCAACAGTCAAGTCGATTGTTTTGGCAGACGCGCGCATTACGTAACGAATTAGTTTGCTAACCGACTAGGGAATGCAAACCGGTTATAACCGTAACCGAAATAATCGGTTATAACCGGTTATTTGGCCAATTTTCATAATCGGTTATTGAGAGTTTAAAATAACCGGTTTCGGTTATTATCGGTTATTTCCGTATGACATTTTTGCCTATAATTTGCTACAACAAAAACCAATTGACATATAAATCCTGAATTTGTTAATTTGTAATAAACATATACGCAATGATTATTAAATAACTTCAAATATATTTCAAGTCAAAACTAAATATATGCGGGTCTACCGGTTAACAACAGACATAATAAATAGTGCTAATACTAGCTGCTAATCCCGAAAATACCACGATGGTCGTCACCCGGCAACCGACCCAGTGCCGCTTTCTCTTCCTTTGTTTATTACCGTCTTATTGTTTAAGAATCTTATGTCTCTTTCGCACTGATAAGGAAGGGTGGTTTAAGCTAATGGATCTACCTGAGCGGCTAAGTTAGAACGTCAGTCACCAATTTGTTTATCGGGAAATAGCACATGTTAACGCATTCGTAGTGAATTTTTTAAAAGTTATTATTATAGTATAGGTGTTGAACCAGTGCTACCTAACTGCACCATGGGAACTAAGATCTATACCTACACTTTGGAAACCGAGGTCGGTTCATTCAGCCAGTTTGTTGGCACACGCGCTCACGGCCGGACGCTGCTTACGCGCGCTATCACTGTTTAATTTTGTCTCTGTCTAACAGCAAATACTTAGTATAATAGTTTACTTAGTAAGATTCGCACGGCAGCCTAAGAAAGGGCATAAACATCGTCGTTGTTATAGGGACTTATGACTTCACTCAACTATTCATTATGAAATAATTTCTAAGCGGTGTCAACCCTAGCGTCGAACGGCCGGCGCGTGCGGGCAATGACCCGCGCGTTCAAGGTCGCTCCATTGATAAATTTCGTAGGCATTTAAAGCATTAGGTATTGACATTTTTATTCAGACTTGAGTATCTGTTCGTAGAACTATTATATAATCTGTGGTTTAACTGTGTTGGTTGAGTGAATATTGAACTATAATATAATAAACTATAAAATAATTTGCCGTTACAAATGTTCTAAGGTAAGAAAGTGTTTTATTAACTATTTTTAGTCATTTATAATTTAATCTATCTGTGTACCTATTTAACAATACTTACTATTTTACATCATGTCATGATACTTATGATCATCATGTGTCTATGCTTAAATTCAACTTATAATGTAATGCTAACCAAACACAAAAACTATTTTACATTGTATTAATAGTATTTCTAATGTTTTTACTAGTTTTTAGCCCCTGGGCTCGAATAAATAAATATATGACCATAAGTGCCACAAGTTAGAGCAATCTGAAATGATATGTTTTTCTATTGTTGAATGTACAAAAATTTAAGTGCAGTTATTTATTTAAACTTATTTTGCTTGACAGTGCTTGAGGTGGTCCTCAAGAATGGAAGAATTTAGAAAATTTACCGGTAAAAGTGAGGTTTGGAACCACTTATTGCGTTCTTCATCGGGCCAGAAAGCCAAGTGCATACACCGATATGTGATATGAAACATATAGATTTGAACTGTTAATATTATATTATATTATATGGTTACTTTACTAATGTTGATTGTTAAATTTTAAATAATATTCATAAATCTCTTTAAAATTGATAAACCAAGTCAAAATTAAGCTTTTGTTTCATTTGCTGTGCCCGATACCTAGTTTATACCGTTATTTAGTAAAATTTACCAGTTTTATTCAGTAATGAAAAATAACCGGTTATAACCGAAACCGGTTATTTGTCGGTCATAACCGTAACCGAAACCGGTTATGGAATTTGACCGGTTATTGCATTCCCTATAACCGACCAAGCCAAGTAGACAAACAAAATGTATAGATTGTGTACTTGCCTGAGTCGTATAATAATCGACGCATGCGCCGGCCTGGAACATGCCATGGACGCATACTGCCAAATTGAATGGAGTAGGTATACTTATTCGTATGTAGGCTACTTATTAGTATGTTTGTTTATATTTATGTGCTTGCTCGGACTACCCGTGTACTACTTACTCGTAAATGGACGTTTTAGGGAAAAGGTAATTTTAAGTTTCTTTAGTAGTTTAACCTATGGAGCTATTAAGACATTTGCTAATGTTTCATTTCTCCAAAAGTAATTTTTCCCGAAACCTTTAGACCACGTATCCCATTAGGTTACTTTTGTTTTGTAGTAGGTACCTAATTAACTGAAAAGTCAAACTTTCCAGAAAATAGTTAATTCGATCTTACGATAATTTAACAAATGCCATTCGGAGAACCCGAGTTATTAACTGTTGGTAAGTACCGTGTCCGATCACAACAAAGGCGAAGTTAGCAAACGCTTCAAATAACATTGTTTTTAAATGTTTTAAGTTAGCTTCCAGGCTTCCAGTTAGCATCAAGCGAGAAGTTCATTGAATAAGTAATGAATTAGTAAGTAGTAGGTAGACTACCATTTAGGTACAACGATTACTGAGTACTACTTCTGGCCGTTAGCAAACATAGTTCTGATGCAAGTCCCAGGTTTGGATGAAAAACTTGGAGACCGCTAAATAGCATAGTGTGTATAGTATTACTTAATCGAGGGCCTTTATAAGATTTATTTTAATTATGCAATTTAGCTAATCTTAGTTATCATCTTGTATATATTACTATAAGTTATCATAATTGGGACTCCATTACGTAAACACATTGTACTCGCGTCAGGTAGATCAGAGGGGTCATCACGTAACGTTTCGAACGCGCGTTGGGACAATCCAACTGCAATTTTTTCAAATAAAAAATGACATTTAGATCTACCTAAGATAAGATAAGATAAGATAAATCTTTATTTGCTATAAATATGGTACAATATGGTGGTAACTTACGTTATATTCCGGTACAATCACATATTTAGCTACATACTAGCATGCAAATGAAATGAGCACTTATAACTATAATCACCCATAATCTACTTAGCACTAAATTCAAATAAATCACCTAATGTATAGAACACTTGTTTTTTGAGCAAGCAATGAAGCTGTGTTTTAAACTGACTAAGTCGTAAAGACTTTATACTTTCTGGAATAGCATTAAATATTTTCATGCACATATAATAACTACTGTTCAAAAAGAGGGCACTATTGGGTATGAAATCGAGAACAAGTTTGTTGGGATATCTAGTGTTTCTGGGGTATACATCTTTAGCCTTCTTAAATAGTTCTGGATGTTTTTTTACAAATGTAGCAGCGTCGAAAATATACATAGACGGTAGAGTTAAAATGCCATGCTCTATGAATAACGGTTTACACGATTCTCGCGGAGATATTCCACACATTGTCCTTAAACATTTCTTTTGTGCTATAAATGCTCTATTGATGTCACAGGAATTTCCCCATACAAGCAGGCCATATCGTAGTGTCGACGCAACATATCCGTGATAGGCCATCAATACCGTATTCCAAGCGGAGATATTACGGAGTCGTCTTAAAACGAATACAAATTTCATGAGCTTTTTGCACACTGTATCTACTTGGTTTTTCCAATTACAATTTTTATCTAAAATTATCCCTAAAAATTTTGCAGAATCGGTTTCGTTGATTTGAATATTATTGTGGTGCACATTTAAAATCATTCTCCTATTTCTGGTATTACTAAATTGAATATATTGGGTCTTATTAAGGTTAACAGACAAATTATTTGGTTTAAGCCATTCCATTACTAATTTAATTGTTTGTTTTATATCAATATTTAACTGTCCGTCCTTATCACAAGTCACTAGAATGGATACATCATCGGCAAAGAGAGTACATTGATGTGTGGTGATGTCTGGTAGGTCGTTAATGTAAATTAGAAAAAGTAGTGGTCCGAGTATACTACCTTGTGGTACCCCTTGATTGTTTGCCATATACGCGGATTTATGGTGAGTAATTGTTGATTTATTTAAACTTCTAATCTCCACAGATTGCCGTCTGTTTTCTAAGTACGATTTGAGCCATTTTAGAGCGGGACCCCGTATCCCAATATTGTGGAGTTTTTGAAGCAATAGCTCATGAGACACAAAATCGAATGCCTGTGACATGTCAAAGAACACTACAGCAGTTGGCTTTCTAATGTCTATACTTCTAATTACAGCATTGATTAAGTTAAAAGTAGCAAGGGTAGTACTTTTATTTTTAACCGACTTCAAAAAAAAGGAGGAGGTTCTCAATTCGGTTGTATTTTTTTTTTTTTTTTTTTTTTTTCAATGTTTGTTACCTCAGAACTCCGTCATTGATGAACCGATTCGGAAAATTTTTTTTTGTTCGTAGGTATATACTTCCAGGTGGGTCCCATTTTTTTCAAAATTCAGTTAGATGATGGGATCCATGAGGAATTGAGGGGACTCCTCAATTTTATAAGGCACGCGTGTAGTGATTTCGGTATTTTCTCTTATAACTCGTGTATTTACATCCGGAATCATAAATTTGGTGGCGAGGAATTGATGATGAAGACCACAGATGACTTATCGAATTCCTCAATTATGTACTTAAAAGTGCAAAAGTACGTCACAGGTTCTGATAAGATTCCGTTGAAATAGGAACTAATGAAGTGCCATTGGTGATGATCTTGGGGAATCGATGGAAGTCCTCAAATATTATCGGCCCACATACAGCGATTCGGTTTTTTTCTATAGTAATCAACGCATTTGCTATCGGAAATCAGTTCATGTGGTAAATTGTAAAAAATAGGAAATGTGCTCGTGGCTTGGCGGAGTACTAAATTGAAGTCGGTTAAAACTTTGTTTTTAAAGTAAATTATTTTGAAACCCGTTTTGTTCTTTTTTAAGAATTGCAATTTTTTCTAAAAATGACTGTATTCTCTTATGAATAGCCTTCTCAAATATCTTAGATATGACTGATATAAGCGTTATTGGTCTATAGTTGGACATTAGGGTCGTGTCACCTTTTTTGAATAGTGGTGTGACGACTGACAATTTTAAAGCATCTGGAAAACATCCTAACTCAAATGATAAATTTACTAGGTGGGTTATAACTGGCACTAGTTCATTGATGCATAATTTCAGAATCTTAGTTGATATGCCATCGTATCCTGTGGAATTTGTAAGTTTTAGTGTTCTTATTATACCAATTACTTCATTGTAACTTAATGGAGTCAGGAAGATTGTGTTATTAATATATTTCGAATTAGTGTTATATATAGTTGAGTTTGTTTGAGTGTTAGTTTGTTGGATTAACTAGTTGTTAAATTCACGTGCTATATGAGTGGGGTTTTCAATAATAATACCGTCTTTGTTAATTTCTTTAATGAAATGTTTATCTGTGAGGTGATCGGGGTTGTCTCTAATAATATTCCAACAAGCCCTGCTTTTATTAGAGGAGTTCTGTATAAAATTGTGATTGTGTAATTTTTGGGAGCTGTTAATGCAATTGGTAAGAATCTTAGAATATAACTTGTAGTTTCTTTTACTTTCTAAAGTTTTGTATTTGTAATGTTTGAAACGTAGGATTCGTTTATTTATGCAACTCGTTTTAAGGCCTTTCGTTATCCATCTTTGGGTTCTGAAATCGGTTGAGACTTTACACCTTATGAACTAACCTAACCTACGTACAATGTGTTACGTGGTCGAGCAGCGACTAAATCAGGCCCCGTCATTCATGGTCGGCCTTATTACGCGATAAGTGACAAGATATAGAGCGTCAATCTCTTCTTTTGACGACCGGTTAGCCTAGTGGGTAGTGACGCTGCCTACGAAGCTGGAGGTCCTGGGTTCGAATCCCGGTTAGGGCAAATATTTGTGTGATGAGCATGAATATTTGTTTCTGAGTCATGGATGTTTTCTATGTATTTAAGTATCTATTATATATATCGTCGTCTAGTATCCATAACACAAGCCTTACTGAGCTTACTATGGGACTAGGTCGATTTCTGTAAGATTGTCCCCTTATATTTATTTATTTATTTTATTTATTAATATCGTTCTATCGGACGGTGTCACCCAGTGACGGACGCTCTACCTTGTCACTTACCGCGTGATAAGGCCGACCATGGTACGGGGCCAGTCTTCATTCTAACTTTGGGGTTTAACACTTCATAGAACTTTTCCGTAAACACGCTAATCATACATCGCTAGCTCTATCGGCGACGCGAGCGCAGGCCAGAAGAATTAATCAATTAAGTCATTAAGCTATAAACCGAACAGAGCAAATTACTTAAACTCACGGTCTTATTGTTCGTTATTGAGCCAACTGTTCTCTGGGAAGTTAATTGCTAATGACTTTATGAATCGGTAAGTTTGATATTCACTTGGGACAATGGAAGTATATCTTTGTCAATCGACAGGCAAAGAGGCCATGAGGTCTTTGACAGACGACGGTAAGTTTTACCTGGCATACCAAACAATAGTAACCAGGGAATCCATTTCAAGAACTTTCAGGTTACAATATATTAGTCTAGGCTATAAGATCATCTTATCAGCCGAAAGACGTCCACTGCTGGACATGGTCCGCCAAAGAGGTTCTAAAGTGACAGTTACCAGGTCATCAGTCCATGTTGTGGGGGCCTACCCACGCCGCGCTTTCCGGTACGTTGACGCCTCTCGAGAACCTTTCCGCCCCAACGGCCATCGGTTCTACGTGCTATGTGCCCCGCCCAGTGCCACTTAGAGCCTTCGCCCACGGCGACTTTTTGTAGCGATGATGTCGCGCGTTTTTGGAATCGCGCGACTGCATCGCGACACCTGCAATATAAAGTTGGGCCATTTGCGACTGCATCGCGGACAGCATCGCGACTGCATCTCTTCAAAAAGTCACCGTGGGCGAAGGCCCTTAAACTTAGCGATTCGCAGGACTATCGGTAGGTTACCTTGGTTCTGCTGCGGATAGCCTCATTTCTGATGCTATCACTTACCGGAAGACCCAGACTGATGACCTGGTAAAGGTCGCGAGAGTCCGCTGGATGCGGGTGGAGCAGGACCGGTCATTGCGGCAGTCTTTGGGGGAGGCCTATGTTCAGCAGTGGACGTCTTTCGGCTGATATAATGAGTACATGTGTGTAAGACCCTACTTGGTTGTCTTGTTACCCGCTTGTACAACATTGTTGCTCGAGTGAACGTTTACGAGCACAGCTTTTATTACCTACAGGTTCAACGATGATTACGTCGCCATTTTATTTTTACGACTCGTGGAATATTAATATACCTAAATAGTTGTCGTTCCCTCAAGCATGTTATTTATTACCTTTTGTTGGTCATATTGAGCAAGAAATAGAATTTACTTTTATGTATATTTTATAACTTTTATAAGTACCTATTAAGTTAATCAATATTATATGTTCTTTGCCGGTCCCTTATTTGACCGACAAACGCTACACCGAATGCTGTTATTTCGCCGAATTTTCATTATATCGAAAAATAAATACTCAGAAACGGTGTTCGATGACATGAACATTCTGCGAAACATACTATCGATCAATCGTTTGTCGGTAAAACAAGGGTAAAGGCTTAGATTATGTTATGAATATCTTAGCTTACTTTTGTAGTTCAGATACTTGGAACTGACTGGTTCCTTTACCGTCTAAAAGGAGACTTAACAAACTTACCTCGCTACTATTAGATACCCACTCAGGTAAACATGCCTTCAAATATAATATGTACACGTCAGGCTCCTCAAAACTATCTTAAAATGTACTCCAATGCTTTTAAAATAGAGTCGTGTTTAGATATTTACGAGCACATTGTTCGCTCCGATATGTTTGACGTTACTCCCAACAACAGGCGAGACGCTCCCGATTTACATAAGTTCACCATAAAGACCGTTCTTGATCTAGATTTTTTATACACGACCTATTAATACGCCAACCAAGCCAATTTTGCCCACCAACTAAATACGAGCTCTAATACAATGGAGTAAAGTCTCATTTCGTGTGCGGCTCTTTGACAGCTACAAGATTTGTTGATGTTACAGGAAACGCCGGGACGCTAACCGTTCTTCATTTATTTCTGTTTGTCTTTGAAGCCATTTCGTGTTATGGAGCGATTTCGGTTGTAGGAACTTTATTTATGTACTAAACTCTAACAACTTTTTGAAGTGATTTAGAAATAGATGCGATGGAAAGCCATTAGCATTTCCGATTGGAGGTAATTAATAATACAAGGAATATTCGGCTTTAGCAAGAAAACTACCTGCAGGGTAACCGCGTAGGTATAAAACGTGCGTTTGGTTGGACCGTTGGATACTTCAATTGCGTAAGATTTAAAGTTTCAATTGCGTTGGAGTTTGGAATTGTGCTCGTTCAAAAACTTACGCAATTACGCCTGGTAACATTCCCTCCGCTGAGTGGCGATGTCAAGCCTAACTAAATGAGCCAGCCATAGATATATATATTACTTCGTAAAGATAGGCCCAACGCGTACGAGCCGTCCGATGCGGTGGCCCGACACAGGCAATTGCGGGCCACCGTTACCTTAGTCTTCAGCTGTCACAGTGTGTCACAGTACCTATGTCAAACGAATATTGTTCGGACGACAGGCGTACCTATCTTTACTTTCGATGTCATTGGCGCCAGGTCTACGACGGCCAAATGTGAATTTAGTAATTATCTACATAACACAACAACACAAACACACAAACTACACAACTTCCTCGCTGCGCGCCTCATGAGTCAACAGTTGCGCAGTCTCAAATATGTGCAGATAAGGAAACGCAAACATACTGGCGTATTCAAATTGCAGTGTGTACATTTACGTTCTCAGTCTCAGGCAGAACTCAGGTTGGGTCTCAAAATTGTATCTTATGTTTATATTTTCGTCTTATCTGCCTGCCCTAAATCGAGTATTAGTTAAGGGATCATACACAGATTTAGGGCGGATTCCCTGTGGACATTGTCAAAGTTAAGAGCATAACAAACAACAAAACCTAATTTTTGGTTGAACTTCTTAACCCGCATAAACGACGTCTCCTCTTATATATTACTACGCGATAAAAACATTAGTTATATGCACGTAAGCTCTTGACCAATGAATTTTGTTTTAAACACTGCGTATGACTCTAAGACCATGGGAAGAAAATACAGGGGGATGTGCTATTCTAACCCACCAATGCACGGAATCTTTCCTTCTTAGTCAATTGATCGAATTAAATCTAAAAATACTATGAGTACTTCACTAACAAATTGTTAACAAAAATGTGGGAGATTTTGGATCAATAAACATATGGCTTGGCAAGAAATAGAATTTATGTTTTCAACTTCTAACCTTTTTTATTATTAACATACCTAACTACTGGTCTGGTATTGTTTATTTTGTCTTGTATTCGAAATGTACCTGAATAAGGTATATACACCTCAACCTATAGATATACGTTATTATTATGACTTATTCAAGGCTCACATGTCTCTACGAGCGGTTTCCGCTACAGAGCGGAAAAACGCTGCCACGCGTAGGCACGTTATGATGCATGACCTCAAATGGGTTAAGGTTGAATTGACAAGTATTGTTTTTAGTGTTTTTGTCTTATAAGTAGTTATACTTACAAGACAAAAACAAGAGAAGATCTTAATCCTTATAAAAATACTCACACGGTTTACAATAGTTATATTTACTTAGGTATGTAATTATGTATGTGATTGAGTAATTTTGAGAAATCGTAAATTAAATGACGACAAATGTTTTGTATGTCGCAATGGCGAAGCCCAAAACAAAGTAGACTTTACCATCTGATTTAATGTATTTTTCCATTCAAGTGACACGAAGATTCGTAGCACCCGTTCACGTGAGGTACCTCAATTAAGTCATAGTTAAGCCTTATGTCGCGACGTCTATACACGTTGTGCACGTGAACGCGTTCTTTGTATTATTGGCATAAAAACAGCTAAATGTAAACGCAGTTTTAATAGTCTCAAGTAGATAAGTCTATGTTTATAATGTAAGATGTACACTGTTATGATTAAAATATCAGTTATTATTAACTAAGAATATTTTTACAGTAAAAAGTAAGTTGCTATGCCAGAGTTGAGACAAACCAAAGTGTGGCTGAACACTGTATAAGTATCTAATTAATTAAGACAATTAACTAGTCAAAAAATGTACCTCTTAAAGGAGGTGACTGGAAAATTAGGGACAAAGACCACTCTCTGACCAAAATGATCAGCGTCTCCCTAGATAGGACGGAATCATCATAGGGTGCCTTACTGGCAACCCTACCCTAATACCCTAATAATGTTTTTATAGTCCCGGATGGGTAAAAAGTAATATATCCGCCGCATGAGAGGGTAAAGAATGCTTCCTAAAAGCAAATTAGCGTTACTACAATTATAGTAATCGATTAAGGCCTTTAAGAACCTTCACTGCATACTACAGTCATGGGAATTCAAATTAAAATCATCATAACAGTATTCTAATTATCATATAACGGCGTTTGCTGGCAATGAATACCTCACAAGAAAATCAAGCAAAATTAAATCCCTTACCTCCTCCACCGACTTCTTCGAGAACTCGTTCATGGACACAATCCATTGCTGCACTAGTTCGTTCACAATAACCAGATCATTATATAACCACGTCAACAAGTCGTTCACCCATTGCACACTCGGCGGGTCGGGGCCCATGCACGTCGGGACCACGATGCTCTGATGTTTCTTGTGGAGTGCCTCGGGGCCGGGGGACATGCGGCCCAGGCGTCTCTTGTTCGGAGGGGTCGCGGGCACGAAACCGCTTGGCTTAGGCTTCAAGGAGTTGAAAGTGGCGCTCTTCACTTTGGCACTAGTCGCTAGCACTGTATCCGCACTGTTCACGATCTCGCTCGCTGTCGACTTCGGCTCCTCCACTTTAGGCTTCTCCGGCTCGACTGCTTTAGGCTTGCTGAAGCGTCCGTAAGCCCATTTCGCGATCCCCAGCAAAACGATGGAGAACAGGAGCCAGATGAATATAAGCATGACTAGGTTGTCCATGGCTGTGTCCATATAATCGAAGCTGCATATCAGGTCGTCGACGGCTTCGGCGAGGTCAGACATGGCGCTCCATGTCGTCTGCCACCACGAGGCGGCGTTGCCCGCCGCAGTCCCCTCACCTACTGAGGCCATTTTTTCTCTATTTCTGAACGCGCTATTTTCAGCCGGAGCTCGCCGTCTCTGTCACTCTTAAGGCGCGTTCAGAATCGCGTCTCCATTTTAAACAAATGAACACAGTATTAATAGTTAATTGTGGTTTGGTCGTTCGGTCGTTCGTATCTAAATGTTTCTGTCCGTGCGCTTCGATGACATTGTTTGAGGCTGGAACAAAAGAAACAAGTGTTAGATTAATCGATCATATGACAGAATCCAAGAGTGGCGATCACTTCAGCAATGGTTGTCGTAAGTGGGTGCAGTGATATACAACCCATCTAATTCTCAAAAACACGCCCAATCCCTACAGCATAGGTAGGAACCAAAGCACAAAGGACCAACAAACTGGAATGAAGAGGGGCGCTTCCTCGTGGATTTGACCATCTAAAACGTAACATCATAAATTATTCTATTCATCACCATCGCACACGAGACACGACTGATGACAAGAACATTCATCAAGTAACAATTTAAAACGTAGTCATCACAAACAGTCGGTGGAAAGTGGCCCTTACGTAGTGATTTTAACATTCTGTACAACCCGATTATACGATGTGCCGTGTGTGTGTGCTGTGTAGGGATATATTATCCTGAGTGAAACCGTAAATCATTCAATTTATTACAGTGAAAAAAATTAGTTTTGTTTAAAAACGAGGTTTTTATAGCCTGTTGTTGTGTCCAATCATTTAGAAGTTAGAATATATTTAATTAGTGGTTAATATTCTTAAAACGATTAAAAACATGATCAACCTTTTTCAGTTGCTAGTAGAGACGCCATCAGAAATATCAGAGCGGCGAAAGTGCTCACAAATATCTGAACACGTCTATAACGCCTCGACGATAGAGATGTGTTCAGATATTTGAGAGCACTTTGGCCGCTCCGATATATCTGATGGCGACTGTACAGGCAGGGAGCTAACGCAACTTTATTTTTCTTTAGATTTAGTTGCTGCATGTCCTATATGAGCCATTTTTCTAAGTGGCATGTCCGCTACAGAGCGGAAAAACGCTGTTACGAGCTACGGCCGTAGCACACGTAGCGTTGCGTGGCATTGAATGGGCTAGGGGCTACGGCGTAGCAGACAGCTAACGCTTACACCATGAAAGAGTAAATCATAGATATATACTTGGCCGAGTTGCATTAAAGTAGTCATTTTATTACGGATATACTTCCTAGAATTACTAGGTGTCAAATTTAAATAAATATTAGGGTTTTGGACAGTTCAATAAGTTTTTATTCCTACCTTACTACTACCGTTAAAAACAAATACTAAACTAGCAAAGGCACTTTTAAATGTTCTCAGCAATATTTTCCAAAACATATCAACACAATTATTCCTTCTCTAAGCTAATTCAATGGCTCCTAGTCAGGTGCAATATTTTTACTCTGTCAGTTGTCCTCGAGATAATAGCTATAGTTTCCACTGTCGTACGGTACGAATAATCGTACTAATTAAGCTAATCGCGTATACAAAACACAGGTAGTCATGGAAATTGATAGTAGTTGTTAAACGTCGTTACTAGGACGGTAATAGGACGAGTAATCTTGTAGTAATCAGTAATGTCATGTCATGTCTCATCTAGCTACTAAAGCGTAAGGCTGAGTATCCAGCGGAGTTGCGAAGCTGTTTTCATATATTTAAGAACTGGCTGTCAAATGTATGAAAACCTCTTTGGTCATGTTTAGTGGATATTTGCCCTAAGATCAATAAAAACCTGTTTAAAGCGTACTTACTCTCATCATTTTCTTAAGATTTAGACTTAGTTTAATAATTTATATGGAGAAAACTCCACATGAGTTTGTAATTAATATTTGTGTTAATTTGTTTGTTGTTCTAATGTGTTGTGTTGTTCTATAACGGTAAAACGGCTGAACGGATTAAGATGATATTTGGTTTAGATATAGTTTACAACCTGAACAAAGGAGATTTTTACCGCTTAAAGGCTTAAAGCATCCCCCAAGAGTGAAATTGGGGGTAGAAGTTGATACAGCGATTCACGCGTACGAAGTCGTAGCGAGAAGCTAGTCTATTTTATTTATATTTTTATTTAAAAATTATTTCACTAGCACATAGAATGGACCTTCAAGATAGACATTGGCTACATTTCATTCCGTGGCTCCGCCTGGATTCTCTGTAATGCAACGCCGCGAGTATATTCATAATCCTACTTACAAAATATCTAGTTTATAGTTCTAATATGCAAATGAGAACCCATTGGCATTGCCATAATGGCTAATCGGCCATTGTTCTCGATCGATACCATCTATAGGCGGTCAGCCGCGACTGTATTGACCCATTTATACTTCCTACGATCTATCGTTGCGGCCTGAATCTTGTAAAACAGAGCCCTTGACCTCAATCTTTACCCGACTGCCTCGGAAGGAGGGGTATCTTTTTCGAGCGTACTGTATTTTGACATAAGAGGTGTCGTTGGATTCCTGATAATCGTGGAAGTGTCATCCATAGTAATATTTTAAATGCAAAAGTCTGTTACCTCCTCACGCTCAAACCGCTGAACCGATGTAGATGAAATTTTGGTATTAAGATAGTATGAGTCCCGGGGAAGGACATTGGATAGTTTTTAAGGGTGAAAGTTTGGATGGAACTTAGATACTTATAAACAAGTTCCACGCGGACGGAGAAGCTAGTAGACTATAATATTTGAAAAACCAGTTGGGTTTTCACTTGTTTTATATTACGATGGTTGCAAACAAACGTACGACTCGCCTGATAGCGGGCAGACACCGTCGACTATATATATATATACTTGTTTTGACAGCTAGACACAAACGCAGGTCCTACACTCCAAATTACCAATGATGGGGAAATGGTAGAACGTTGTACTAAGTCCTTACATGTTGATTTTCCTATTGGTATCTTTCGGATACAGAATCTTATTTACCCGTTACTTGAAGCCTCGAAGAGTTTCAACAAAATACAGTCGATACTGTTACAGAAAATTCGCTATAAGTAGTTTGCTTGGCCTATATCATGTTATGTTACACTATATTACTTTATTAGTACCTAGTAATGTATACTGTTTTGACTCCGAAATGTGAAATAGGGGACTGCGTAGACTCAAAACTTAAGGCGCCGTAGGTTCATGGTCTTCTCTCCCTCTCACTGAGCATAAGCGTGAGCGAGATGGAAGTGCGTGCTCGGAAGCGCGGAAATCATGTTTTTTAATTTTAATTTTTTGGCCGTTTAAATAAATAAAAAAGTAAACACTGATTTCCCTCAAACATGATATTGGCGATTTTTAGAAGCCATTTTAATATTTTTAGCTTTTGTTCGTAATTTGTAACAAATATTTTAAGTGTATTTTAGACCCTTTGAGAGTTTTGAGACCTATGTTCGTGATTTTTTTCTATCGAGCGAAAAATGCTAAATCATGTTTCTAAATACTGATTTCCCTGCAGAAAAGCCTCAAGATTACTATTCGTATTTTTTTAAAACCATATTATTATAAACAGACGCATTATATGGTTTCAAAAACACTGTTCGCTTAACTTCGCTGAACCTACGGCGTCTTAAGGAAAACTGAAGAGCGAATCATACGTAGGTACTTATCCATTAACTTCAGCATTTTTGGTAAACAGGAAAATCCATACATTCTACAGACTTTTCCGTCTCCCACTTTATGATTTACCTACGCAGGTACCCATCAGAAGTGACTACGCAATCGAAGACGTCAAAAGTTCTTATTCCCTTTTATTAAAGACTTTCGGCGTCTTCGTTTGCGTAGCTATTTTTGATGCAGACTGTACGCTGCGTGCCTTTCTGTCGTTGTGACAATATAAAGCTTACAAAGAGTGTTTCTTTCCTTGATTAAACAAGTGTCTACTCCAAGGCAGCCTAAACAAGTCTTCTTTAGACTTTAGACTGACGCGAGTCGCCTGCTGGGTCTCGGCCGTGGCCTCCAAACGGCGCCTATTCAGTTTCGTAAACCATTATTGCAACCGAGTCCGATAATGAGGCAAATATTATATGGGCACACGCTGAAGAGACTGCGTGGCTAATTAATATTTTAGTAAATAATATAAACTAGTGGCTCTGTGAGCAGTAAGATAAGATAAGATAAGATAATTATTTATTAACGCCACAGTAAACTTTTACACAGAACATATCAATATAAAATAACAAGCAACGCTAAAAGGAGCAGTAGAACTAACCTTTTTTTTTAAATGAATCGTCAACAATATTCTATACAGGGTGTATCAAAAATGGGGTGTGAGCCGATCGAGGGCAGTGGTAGCGTATTGCGATACCAAAAATGCATTTTTAAAAATTCATTTTTGTTTACATTGAAATGTTTGTTATTGTATACATTACAGTCTTTGTTTTTGTTGACATTGCTTGTGTATGACATCAAAAACGTAACCGAAGAGAGCCCCAAAAGAACAGAGGGGCAACCATGTGACGTTAGGACAATTTAACGGTCGTTTATGTTGTTGCAAAATCCATGTGTTTCTTTGCTTCCTTTTAATTTATTTAAACAGCAACGAGGTCAAATAGGGTTCACATGAACGAGCTTTGTTAGCCTTGAGCCTGACTAAAGCCGCATAGTAATATCAACTCATTTTTATCGTAAGCAGGGGCGGCTCACTCCGTGATTTCATTGCGCCGCACTAGTACATAACGGCTTACCGGCTCCAGCCGGTATGGTAGCGCTGCTGTCGCACGCACGCGTTCTATCTATGGCAGCGCGTTGCATGCGATAGAAAGCGATGGCCACGTTTAGGGTCGTTCGGCATACCTAAACAGGGGATTTGTTAACTTAGAACCCTCTTGCACGTAATACTATTTATTCTGAGTCATAAGTTGAATGATATTGTATTATGTAATTGTGCTAAAGAACTTGGTTGTCTGATGTTGTCTTTACATCGACAATGGCGACTTGATATGAAGTCATCGCGTGTGGGGTACTAAATGTACTGACTTTCATGCCAATGGCGGCGAAAAGGTTAACCAGCTTAACTAATCCCACTATAAAATTATGAATCATAGGGTAGCTCATAGCAAGGTCATAAAACTAAACGCACATAAATTTTTAAGAATAATAGTTAATTTAACTTCACTTACTTTTATGAAAAATACTAAAAATAAATTAAACAAATTTATCCTGAACACCCGACCTTGCCCAAATGACATCACCGTGCGGCACAGACCGTGCGGTCACCTGATAACGAATACCAACTTACAAATACGTTTTATTGCACCTTATTCCTTTGACTTACGACGTGAAACACCTTGGCAAGGCTAAACCAAACTTGGTATTCAAGTACGTGCTTTTATAGACTTTGCATCTTGGTAACAAGGTCTAAAATGGCTTGGCGGGAATAATGTATTACATAGGCTCGTGTTGGAGAAGGTTAATTAAGTGTAAAAAATGCAAAATTTAATTGAAGTGTCTGACATTGTCCAGTCTGGGACTAAGATTTGTACACTAATAAGTACATAATTATATGCGGTAAATATCATCAATAATTATATCCTAAAGTACCTATTCAGCATACCATTTACCTTCTTCTTTTGCTTATTTAAGAGTTAGGCTCTTGTCGGTGTAGCTCAAAGTAGGCCCTCCATCTACTCCGATCGGCAACCTCTTTTACATCTCGATACGACCCAACATCAACTCTTTCTTTGAGCTGTTCTATGTAGTTTATTCTAGGTCTTCCTCTTCCGCGCTTCCCCTTACTTACCTACTGTATCTACGTAATTTAATTGTACCAAGCAAGCAGTATGAGATCATCATCCTCCTAGCGTTATACCCGGTTGTGCTCTAAAGGAGCCCGGGGTCCGCTTTAACACATAATCCGAAGATTTGGCATAGGCACTGTGTTGTTCCTGTCGGATTCTGGGTTGCCGTGTACAGAGTCTAAAATTGCCGTGTTTTAAGAGAAAACCTCAAATAATTGCCGTGTTCTGTATATTTGAAAAAAAAAAGCCCCTGAATAAAATAAAAAAACGCAACATTCCTTCTGATTTTGGAAATTGAAACGCGGCAACACTGCACCGCGTCAAGCAGTGACCAGGCCCATGGCAGTCCGCCTCGGCCCGCGGGAACTACGGTAATAGAGCGAGATAGGTTGTTGAACCTTGGTTTTCTCGCTCTATCTTATGGCGAATGGACGTGTCACGTGTTAGACGAATTACATACGAAGCAATTTGGCAGACGGTCCGTGGCGCTTGATGGCGATATCTATCGCTAGCTGCGGCTTCGTGAAATTGCCGTGTATTATGATATGGTAATGGATTTGCTGCCGTATACCGTGTTTTAGGTCCGACGATACCCGAATTGCCGTGTATCACGGCAATTGCCGTATCAGTAACAACACCGCACTATACTGTGTGTTACCAGCACCCGGGCTTTTTTTAAAGGATGTTATAATAACATAGATATGTAACTCAACCATGACATTCTTTTTATTAATAAACTAGATCTCAGACTTCGTTAACTTTCTACCAAAATTTTAATTGCCAGCAATGTAAAGCAAAGTAAACTGACAAGTACGTGTAACTGACAGCTCTGCGTACTTTGTTTATTACGGCGTCATACACCTAGTCCATTGAAGGTTTGTATTTTTTGAAAAATAATTGCGCAGTTAATTTATATAATTATGTTTTGCAAATACATGCAAACAATTGCTAATGTAAACATATATTATTATCAGTTTTAATAAATGCCCGCATGCCGGTAACACACGGTATAGTTTTACGAAAGCGACTGCCATCCGACCTTCCGACAACAACTACACCTTACTGGGATTAGACCGGTTTCCTCGCGAAGTTTTCCTTCACCGAAAAGCTAACGGTGAATATTCCGTACATAAGTTCCGAATAACTCATTGGTACGTGCCGGGAATCCGGGATTCAAACCCACGACCGCCGCTTGACAGCCGTATGCCTAAACCACTAGGCTACCGTAGCTTTCAGTAAGTAACCGTAAGTCTCATCTACGAGTACGAGTTATGAGATAATATTATTAATGAAACTTATTCCAAAATATGCTGTCTTTTTGCGTTCTGGATTAAATTTACAAGAAAATCGGAAAGAGAGCTTAGTTATTAACTAGCTATCGGGACGTAAACTATCATATACTTTATTGTACACACAAATCTCATATTTACCTACCATTTATGTGTAAAGTGAATCAATTGGTATGGAGATTGAAATTCAGTAGTAAAACTTCCTAGAGTGACGCTTTTACATTGAACAATACTGTGCTAATTACAATTATTCAGCATTATAATTAACAATTACATCAAGTGCTGTCAATTATCCCAATAAATATGAGCTCAAGACAAACAATGACGTAACAAGTTTGAATTCTAAGTCTTTTCCAGCCCTGCTATTCTGTAACTTGTTTTAAGCTCACCTGAACGCTCACCCAGGTCTTGACGCTGCGATTCATAGTAATAGACTAATAGTAACTGAGCGTAGGTAGAGGTCTAGTTTCGTGACGGGTGACGGGTGGGGTGAGGATTATTGAATCAAAGGTGATACAATGTTTGGATCCTAATGGCCAATTAGAAATGTTCACAATCGTTGGTACGCAATAGTATGTACTCGCGGCGTGAGCTAATTAATCTAATTATAGTAATTATAATTATTCGACAGTCAAGGGCTCGGTACTGATAAGGCGATAAACAGTGTTGTACGCGCGATTACGCATCGTATATGTACATTACTAATTATATACAACTAGATTCTGCCCGCGACTCCGTCCGCGTGGAACTTGTTTATATCGTAGCTTCATACAAACTTTCACCCCCCATTTCACCCCTTTAGGGGATGTTTCCGGGACAAAAACTATCCTATGTCCTTCCTCGGGATTGAAATTATCTCCATACCAAGTTTTATCTCAATCGGTTCAGCGCTTTAAGCGTGAAGAGGTAACTGACGCTTTTTCGCATTTATAAGATTAAGTAGGGACCATTTGCGCACGCGGCTCCGCCCGCTTGCGTCGAACCCAGGCGGAACTGAGATCTCATCTGAAAGGTCTTTTATATAGGGTAAATCGCCAATTCCTTGTTATTGTGTTGTCGACATTGTCTTATTATATCTTTATTTTTTTATTTTATTTTCTGTCTTTGACGATTGTGATAAAAAGTCTTATATTTTTGACATGTATGCAAATCTGTAATGTATTTTTGATCATAAAATAAATAATCTAATCTAATTTAATCTAATAACTGGCCACCTTTCAATAACTGCCCCTCTCATACTAAAAATGAACTGTGCTGCCCTACAAACTGAATTCAATTTAGTATTAACGTGGGCAGTTATTGAAGCGTGGCCAATAATTAATAACACCTTACACTAAAGATGATTTATATTATACGTGTATAGAGTTCATGTCAGTTTTGGAACGGTAGCCAGTTATTGGCGAGTTACCCTACACTGGTGAAATATTTACATACAAACCTACAAAGCTACAATGTTACAGATTTTTCGTCTTATTGCATTTAGTATATACAGATAAATAATCACCTGTATTCCCAAAAGGGATACCTACCATTTACCAGCGATCATTATTTGTAAATATGGAGACAATGCAGTGGCAGGTTTCTGTCGATCGCCCAAATCGACTGTAATGCACTTAAGTATTTTTTTGTATACATTTTAATGTGTAGGTAAATATTAGTAATATGATTAAGTGTAAATAAATACAGTTGGTCCAATATATGTATGACAGTAAATACGCCAAATAATATGTAAACAAACTTTCATTGATAAATTCTGATCCTATAATCGAATAATTCCGTTTATCTACTTACTTCCGCAGACCGGAAGTTATCGATAATACATGCTTCTGCCCGCGACTCCGTCCGCGTGGAACTCGTCAATAATATTCTATAGCAATTCATCGATTGACTGATTACTAATGACAAGTGGAGTGTTTGACAGGTTTTTGAGCATCTTTCTCAGATGAATTTCATCATCATATCAGCCGAAACGAAAGAACTCCACCGCTGGGCATAGGCCTCCCCCAACGAGATCTTAGAATTAGCTGGCGACCAATAACCTAAATCGGTTTATGACTCAGACATAAGCCAGGTGACGTAGGTAGACTAGGCTTGGCTAGGCTAGACTGTTATTATATCAAATGGACGGGTCCACGCAAAACTACGAAAATGTAACAAAATCAAAACACCAGCTTGAGTTTTTCGGAACTTAGGGTATATTTACCGTTAGCTTTTCGGTGAAGGAAAATATCGTGAGGAAACCGGTGTAATCCCAATAAGGTCTAGTTTTCCCTCTGGGTTGGAAGGTCTGATCAGCTGATGGCAGGCGCTTTCGTAAAACTAGTGCCTATGCCAAATCTTGGGATTAGGTGTCAAAGCGGACCCCGGGCTCCTTTAGGGCACAACCGGGAATAACTCTAGGAGGATGATGATGATCACTCAGACCAAGAAAATATACAGACGGAGCGTTACGAACAGTCTAGTGAAGCCAACCGGTTTTCAACCAGGCCCCATAAGTTCAGCACATGCTAAACAAATTAAATCGCACAAAACTCGAAATAAATGATCTTGACAGCATTGCGACACGTGCTGAAGAGTTTTGTGCAATTTTGTTTGTATATGTGTGCGTGAGCGTGAGCTAAGCTTAAAGTAGCTTGGTTTTGTTTGTATGTGGTTTGACTTCACTTGACTGTTCGTAACGCTCCGTCTGTCTTTTTTTCTTGGTCTGAGGCTGAACATTTGATATTTATTTATTTAATTTTCATATTATTTATTCGCTTTAACACGCAAGATTTAATTAATCAAATATTTTTTTCTGCAGGTAGGCCTTCAGGGCCTGGGATCTTATAAGATCTTATTTTATATGCCAGAGTTCTCCTATACATTTACCATCTCCGGATCAATTACTATACAAGAAACTGTTAAATATCTAATAAATGGTCACAATTTTGACGAACACTTTAGCCTAGTATGTAGTGACCCTGCCTACGAAGCTGGAGGTCGTGCGGTAGAATCCCGGTATGGGCATTTAAATGTGTGATGACGATGAACAAAAGAAAGATAATAATTAATTAATTAGGTAGTGCTAAAATAAAACCGAAGTAAGTAATTAAAAGTGAAACAAAACTTAACTGAGCACATTTGTTCCTGATTCTTGTTTTTTTTTTATGTATTTAAGAAGGTATTTATACATCTACTTATATTAGTACATATTATCGTCATCTATTACCCATAGTACCTACAAGCTTGGTTTAGTCTGGCACTAGGTTAATTTGGGAAAGATCCAATAAAAAAAATGTAAAGAGTCCCTAGTGACTAAATAAGTCTTTTCCCGGAAAAGCAGCCGAGATATGACGAATTTTCGTAATTTTTATCGAAATTGTCACAGCCGGTTTCGAGACTGTATGAGTACACAAACAAATTAAATATACATCTACAATACAATCAAAATTATTTAAAATACTTCGCTCCATCGACTCACCTATAACATATATCTATAGCTCACAATATCACCTCAAAATCCTATATGTATTTTCACTAAAACACATGCAGTCAGATGACCGCACACTCGGACTCACATCAACAGACTGATTCAATGTAAGTGGTAGCACTAAGTTACTACCTTCAGCATGTATGCCAAAATAGACGTTATGTCCAACATAATACTGAATAATTCGCATTGCAGCAGATGCATCGGGTTGCACTTTATTGAGAGTAGATAGGTGAAGGTGAGAACTTGAGATGTATCAGTTTCCGTGGGGCAAAGAAATAATTAAGAATACGGAATTTATAATCGTATGAAGAACCCGGAGTAAACTGAGCTTCTAATGTACATACATTAGAATTGTGTTGTTTAATGCTTGTATATAAGATTCGTGAAGCTTGATAGTCACTACAATCACGACACAATGTAGGCGGTGCGACGATTTCGCTACTTACCAGGAGCTTTGCTAAACGTATGTGTGAAACATAAGTAACAAAGCCAATATTTTGTCAAATTAAAGACATGTGACGTATCGGGGTAAGATTATGTTGTCTGTCGTATTAGGCTTGAGGCGCGAGGTGACAGGTGAGGTGGGAGGTGGGTTGACCAGTGAGATGTCTTGCGATGCCGTCACGAAATATATCATTGTTTTAGCGAATTTCACTCCAGGCGCGATAAAGGTAATAAAGGAAAGAGATTTAAGAGAAACTAGTTTCTGACCTAGAGACATATTATACTAGCATGTCGTTCTAAAATTAGAACCAAACTACGTTTGTATAGAGAGTCGAGCATCCTACCGACGACAGTCCCGTCAACACAAAAAAACTGACAGATATATTATACTTTGATTATAAAAGCAGCTTCTAGCAAAAGCTGCTCACAGTTAAATTCCAAAGCACGTGTTATTATTGAGTGTAGAGTGTACGAGATTATTTTCCATAGGAGCCGAGTCGATATTTATTTACGTCGGATCCACTGGAGATCCACTGATGTGTTATTATTCTAGATATTCGAAAATCTCCGCGCCGATTATCAAAACGCTCGAAATTCTACAAGTCGATTACCTAGTTAAACTAGCTTCTGCCCGCGACTCCGTCCGCGTGCAACTCGTTTATATCATATAAACGAGTTATTTATATCATAGCATGTTTTCCGTGATACTAAAAACTATTCTATGTACTTCCCCCGTATTCAAACTATACCTCTAGAAGAAGAGGTAGCAGACAGACAGACAGTATTAGTATGGATTACCTTAGCTATGTGTACCCAATACATTTACTCATGACTCAAGCGGGCAAGCCCTTCAGCAGTGACGGGGTAAATGATTATGAATAATGGTTCGAATGCAGACTACTGATAACACGTGCGATTACCTATCGTACGATACTGTGATACCCCCCCGTGACTCACATCTGAGTCTGCGCCATTGAATAGATTCCTTTATACACTTGTTTAAACTTCTCGTCAGACCCGGTCAAGGTTACAAAAATATGATTCTTACGTACGATTCCCACCGAACGGGCCGGGCCGGGTCGCCTGGCGCCGCGTCGCAACGGGTGCGCAAGCACCCGGCGGCAGCCGACCGCGTTTTAATAGAGTGCAGTAGGCAAAAGCCGGACGGAGCCGGTCGCATGTGACGACAGCCGACCACAGCCGTCCACGTACGCGAGGACGGCTCCTCTCTCCTCCTCCCTCTGGCCGCAAGTACATTCAAATATGAAATTTAACAATGATACTGAAGCTTTAAATTCCTTTGGCAACTTGCAGAAAACGTGCAGGCGCGCTCCCGCCCGGCCCGTTCGGTGGGAATCGTACATTATTTCATGGGCGTATTGGTTAAAAGTCTTTCAGTGTTAGTTAGTGTGTAAGTACGAGTAGTCATTATGTAAACATGATAATTACCGTCTGTTTATTGACCCTGAATTAAATTCGGAATCGACAGTGGAACAGGGGCGTCGATGTTGTTTCTTTTGGTAACGCATTAGTGCTAATAGACACACAGAGATGTACTATTTTGAAGCTTTCTTGCTGTGTTTGTTTGTTTTGGTCAAAAGAACTGGACCCGACCTTCCGTCTAAAATAAGAGAATGTTGGTTTCATAAATTACGTGTGCTTATCGAAAGAGCGAGCGACTAGGCCTATGCCAAATCTTGGGATTAGGTGTCAAAGCGGACCCTGAGCATCTTTAGGGGCATAACCGGGAACAACGCTAGGAGAATGATGATGATCGAACGAGCGAGCGAAGCGAACGAAGTTCTATGCTTTCCCGTCTGTCCGATGTCTGTCCCGATATCAGGCTTGTTCTCCTCTACAGGGTCGCATTTCTCTTCCGATTCTCGTGAAATTCTGTGGTTCGTTCATTATCCAGTACCTTTTTTGATTTTAATAATATCATCATCATACCAGCCGACCAGACGTCCACTGCTGGCCATGGGCCTCCCGCAAAGAGTGCCAAAGTGACCGGTCCTGCGCCACCCGCATCCAGTGGACTCCCGCGACCCTTACCAAGTCATCAGTCCACCTTGAGGGGGCCTATCCACGCCGCGCCTTAAGGTTCGTGGTCGCCACTCGAAAACCTTTCCGTCCCAACGGCGGCCATACTCTACGTGCTACGTGTTCTACGTGCTATAGGCAAGTAATATTTCTACAGCTCACAGACACTTGTTACACTATTATTGAATAAGAGAACGAAGCTCTCCGTGTCAGCTAAGGCCAAAAATCTTTCGTATGTCCGGCTGTTCTCTTCAGGTCATATTTCTCAACCGATTCTCGTGAATTTTTGTGAGCTGGTTCAATTACCTCTGTATAGATTTTCTAGCAAGTTTTACATTTCACAGAGCCACTCACTAGTAACGATTACATTAATAATTGAATAATAAATAATATATAAGAAAAGCTTTCTGTAAATATCAATTAGTCTAGTTAGTAGAGCACATCACATTAAATATGCATTAACTAATATGTTTACCAGCACCAGCCCGTACCGTACCAGCACCGAGAACCGAATTCCGGGGAAAAGTAATACCTACTTAAACACTTATTCCTCAGTCAATCTGAATAGTCATAGTGTAAAATATATGGCTTGTGGTAGGACCAGATAAATTATTTAGTGAATTTTAGTGTGTACTCTGATGTCCCCTTACTTATTTTGCCGGTACGTTTTTAACCGACTTCAAAAAAAAGGAGGAGGTTCTCAATTCGGCTGTATTTTTTTTGTGTGTCCATGCTTGTCTTGTCTTGAAGCGAGTCTTTTTCAAAAACTTTCACGCCAACACTGGGATTATCTTGGCTAATAAGATTTTTTGTCTTAAAACACCATTGAAATCCATGGACACGACTGAAATTTTTACCCTTCGAGTAAACATTAAAGCATTGAACGTACAAAAACGAGTGCAGTGACGTAATTCTGACATCATTCCTCCAGCCATGGCGTCACCGCAACGGGGTCCGTGACCTCACTTTGTGCCAAATTGAGATCTAGACATTGGCGAAACATAGCCAACAGAGGAGTGTGTGAATGCAAATAAATATCGAGGCATATTTATTGTGTTGCGTCGGGCACTTCTTGTCCATCAGGCGAAAACGAGTAGCTCACCTCAACCCTCTCTCACAAATACTTATATCTTGACAAGTGTAGGTAGAGATCTAATAATGTCGGTAGGCGTGATGGGTGGAGTGAGCCGCATGAGCGCGTAAATTATAACAGCAATTCAGCCATAGCGTCAGCACAAAAAACAGGGGGGGCACACTTAAAAAGGGCCTACATTTTGACAGTTTGCAGGCCGGATGAAGAACTAGAAATTGTAAAAAAAGACTAGCTGTCAACCGCCAATAGGCGCCAACGGTCATTCACCATTGTCAACTCAACTCTGACTTGTATGGCCCATGGTCTTACCCTGTCCGAATAAACGAATAAAAAAAAAAACAACTCTGACTTTCGTTCCCTGGGATGTTGATACGCTCTTGGTTTTCTCTTGTTATTATCACGCGACGGCCGCGACATACCCTCGATTTTTCTCGCACTATGCCTCTTGTTCTAAGTGTTCTAATAAGAAAGACACGGATATTGCGAGAAAAATCAAGCGAGTTCGCGCACCGTCGCATGATCGCCGTGCAGGTACATGTATACACACATGCATGTATATTGTATACTTCTATATATATCTATAGTTATGCGAGTAATCTGCGTTAGTTCATTTCCTTGACACTGGCGGCAGCTACATACATGCTAGTTAAAAGTCAGAGTTGCCACTCTTCTCCTTATATAATTACTTTACTCTTTGACAAAACGGTGTGCGTGACCTCACTGGGCCACTTGGTGCCAAATTGAGATCTAGACGCAACGGCAGCCAACGGAGGTACTGAAAGAATGCAAAAATAATGTTCTTCGAGGTTGTATTTGAATTTTGAATTTTTGAATTTAGAAATAGCACTTACCTATAGCGATAAGACCAGTTTTTGCCTCTGCTTGTGTTCTGTAGCGTTTTCGTTTATTAAGAGGTAAGAGACGGAAGATGGCCAAATGTAACGGACAACTTACTTACCGTCTGGTTTAGACATTAATTTGTGTTTTCGGCAAATTAACAGTCTTTCTGCCAGAACGATTGGCAATTGAATATGAACTTGAACTAAACATGTTTACTCATCTGCATATGGAAACCAGCCTTTACATTTCCTATCCGACACCTATACTGTACGACAGCTTCAGTTGCAGTTACAGTTTCAATTGCGTTAGTAGGGCACGTGACCCAGTGCTCGACACATTCATCCTTCAATCCTATCCTAATTCATGCCAATAGAGGTGAACAACAGTGTCAATTATTAGAATTACGGTGTCAACAATGGGATCCTTCAAGAAGAGTTTTTTTACAGCGGGATTTTTATTGACTGTTATCTAACACAATTTATGCAATGTCTTGCAGTTCATTTAACCAGGTACATCCACTTTAATCTTAAGTTATGGTTCGCGAATTGTGGTTACGTGACAGGCACATGAATGGCGCACTTCAGGGCTGACGCCAGTGAAGACATACCTACTTGAGTACCGACCCATTTGCAAACTCGCAAGGTAATGCTGAAACATCGCATCATTAGGCAGATCGTATGCTTGTTTGCCACCGTCGTAGTATTAAAAAGAAACCAAGAAAAGGCTTAATAAATATTATACGAGAATTCGATTCTGACAAAACCACATCATAATGAAACAATCCAAAGAGTTGTGTTGACATGTAGTATACCTATTGGAAAAAACAATGAATTAGTGATATATTCTTGCACTAAACGGCAAAATCGTAGATCGTCAAATATATTTACTACCAAAGGAAGCAAAATCGTTAAGCGCAATCGCTCATCCAGGCACTCCGCTGTCTTTGACCCTAAATCTTCACAAGAAGTTGCCAACAGCTTTGCTGATTACTTCAAAAGCGTATATTTGCCACAAGCGAACGTGCCAACCGCGCTCCCGGCTATCATTTCCTCAAACACTGCGACCACCCATGCGTTCACTGGGGCAGTCAGTATCCAGTCGATTAGCGAGTCCGATATTAAGACAGCTATTAAGAGACTACCAGCAAAGTTTACCCAGGGTCCGGACAATATACCCCAATTAAATAAATAAATAAATTCAAACTAAGACATATCCATTGCGTTGGAAAACAACGAAAGTCATCCCGATTTACAAAGCCGGACATAAATCTGATGTACGGAATTACAGACCTATCGCAGTTCTATCTGTGTTTGGGAAGGTTTTCGAGTCTGTCATTTATTCCCTTTTGTTTAACCAACTCCAAACCTGGTTCTGTGATGAACAGCACGGATTTCTCCCGAAGCGTTCCACCACCTCTAACCTACTTAACATAACCACGTTAATATCTAATCATTTGGACCAGAGTTGCCAAGTCGACGTTGCCTATTTTGACTTTCGCAAGGCATTTGATAGAGTAAGCATCGACGTATTACTAAGAAAATTAGATATGGCAGGCTTATCAATGGATTTATTAAATCTAATTCATAATTACATGTCTGACAGAGAGCAATATGTTGTTTACAAAAATGCAAGGTCGGAGCCATTTCCTGTGACATCGGGAATAGGTCAAGGCAGCTGTCTCGGGCCTTTGCTCTTCTTAATACTTGTAAATGACCATCCAACCTCCATCAGGCATACGACATGTCTTCTATTCGCAGACGACTTAAAACTAGCATTGAATGTAACCAATGAAATTGACTGCTCCAAGAGGATATCGAGAGCGTTTGTGGCTGGGGTTTGGAAAATAGCCTGGAGTTAAATATTGAAAAGTGCTCCATAATGTCCTACACCCGGGCCCGGATTCCTCTTCAGTACTGTTACACCTTAAATAACGCACCCATGAAACGTGTCAACCTTGTAAGGGATCTCGGCACGTGGTTTGACACCCAGCTCAGCTTCAATCACAACATAATTAAGACTTGTGACGCTGCCCGAAGATGTTTGGGATTTGTACTCAGGCAAGCTAAAACATTTTCCAGTAGGGCTGCTGCTATGGTCGTGCTTTTTAATGCATATGTACGCAGCAAACTGGAAACAAACGCGGCAGTCTGGAGCCCGCATGAAATCCAGTACACACTCATGCTTGAAAGAGTACAGAAGTCATTTGTCCGTTTTCTTTACAATAGACTGTACGGCTATTATCCAAAACTCTATCCTACGTTGTTTATACTCGGTTTGGTTACCTGTTCTTCTTTGGAAGTCCGAAGAGACACTCTTATTGTGAAGTATTTTATCCAGCTCTTGCGTGGTAAAACACACAATCCATTTCTCCTATCACAAATTTCATTATGGGTACCCTCGGTTCCCACTATTGTGTCCCGCCCCCGGCGGCGCCCGCTGCTCGCGGTCCCGGCGACGCGGACGCGCAATCACAGCCACTCTCCACTCATTCGCGCGCTAGGGCTACTCAATGACATTTTACTTAGTGACAGCGACCTAGATATATTTTATAGCTCTGAGTCTAGGCTCTTGACCTCAACCACCAGCTATTTGGAGGCTAGATCTAGACCTAGTTCTATTTTAACATAAGGATGTTTTGTTTTCTTTTTTCTCACACTTCTTTTGCCTATGTGAATTTGATACTAAGTTAATCAGCATGCTTGGTTATTTACTGTAAATGTTGATTGTGTACTTATAATAATAATAAATAAATAAATAAATAAAATACCTACATCGTTATTCCTTCAATATAGAAATTGGACCGGCCAAATAAACACTATAACGACATAGATTGCCATAAACGTATCAAATATTTCGTTAAAATAACAATAAACGTCCAAGTTATAAGCTGACGTAGATACCTACAGTAAACTATGATATAATGCGTATGATATAAAGCTTGTTACACATACTCCCTTTGTCGAGGGTGACATCAGACATGGGTTTGGTTAACCGATTATTTTGATGTGCTCGATACACAAACCATTGTGTCAATACATTAGTAGGCATGTATGTACGTAGGTGCTTTATTTATATTCCATTTTAATTTTTATTAAAGTAATTATGATGTTTCGAAGGCAGAAATTATGATAATCCATCAGTTTTTGCAGTGTTTTTTTTCACTCTCATAATATATATATGGAATTACTGGCTTCCGCCCCGCCCTCGACTTGTGTGGATCCGGAATTAAAATTATCCTGTATTTTAATCCAGATTATAAAATACCTTCGTGCAAAATTTCATCCAAATACGTTGAGCCCACAGAACTAGATATAGTTCTGTGGTTGAGCCGTTTCAGCGTGATTGAGTAACAAACATACAAACATCAAAATCGTAAGTACTTAACTCAATTTAAGAGAAAAATCTGTACATCCTCTTATTTCTAAGCGACGATCATTTATACCTATGTTGGCTAAGGGGTAAAAATAAGATACCGGATGTCTATCCATTTTAAATCTCGGGCAGTCACGTGAGACCTCTCTTTTTACATGCAAATAAGACGTTGAAAAGATATGAAGGGAAACGGCGTATAAAGGGGCCGGTCGAAGACGCCCCTCTCATACAAAGCGGCCAGTATTGTACGCCGAGATTATATCTGTATCGCTATAGATATATCTAATGTAACCCAAGCTGTAGCGTGCATTACATTATCCATACTAATATTTTAAATGGGAAAGTGTATTGTGTGTGTTTATTTGTTTGTTTGTCCGTCTTTCACAGCAAGACGTGATTTTTTAAGTGGAGTTAGTTGAAGGGATGGAGAATGACGTAGGATAGTTTTTATCCCCGAAATCATCCCCTAAGGAGGTGAAATGGGGGGGGGGGGGGTAAAAGTTTGTATGGAGCTGCGATATAAACGAGTTCCACGCGGACGGAGTCGCGGGCAGAAGCTAGTTTGAAATAAATTGAGAGAAATCGTACAAGTGACGCCAATCTGCGAAGTCTTGCTGAGTCGTCATCGATTCATTACGAAATAATTTAATTAGTGAGCTAGATTTATGACCTGGCTATCAATGCCTAGTGGCTATGCATGACTATTGCATGGATCATGGTTGAGGGAGCCATGAAAGATACAATTAACAATCCGGAAAAATGAGGCGTCAGGTCTAAATATAGGTCAAACGTTTTGTAAATCTGACTAAAGGCCTCCACACACCGAACGCGGGTCGTTCGATGTCTCTATATCTTTCGCACAGTGGCGCGGCGTCTCTATCGCACAGCAGCGCGATTAATATTAAGTAAGTAAATGTTTCGTTATGCATAGGAAACAATAAAATTAATTTATTGAATCAGGCGTTACTTTGCGGACGTCCATGATATATTACGAGAACAATATTTCTTTGCTATTCCGCTAAAAAACGTGCTGGTCTATTAGTGAATATAAGATGCAAATATTTGCGTAAAAATATGCAAAAAATTACAGCAAACCACCACTAATAATGACAAAAACCTTGACACGTGCGCTCAGTGGACGTGGCGCAAGCAACATGTCCTGCCAGCATCTCCTGATGATGCCTCGTAGAGAGGCGAAACACGTGTCGAGGTTTTTGTCATTATTGGTGGTGGTTTGCTGTAATGTTTTTAAGCAAATAGTTGCATCTTATCTGCACTAATAGACTAGCACGGTTTTTAGCGGAATAGCAAATAAATATTGTTCTCGTAAAATAACAATAAAATTATGGACGAATGAAATTGTCCTTGACTGTATTATTCTTTAGCCCCGTTCCGCTAATAGGATTTTACTGAAATAATGTAATAAGTATTCAGTTCACATGTCCGTAATTATGGACGGTGCCTTGACACTGCTTACGAGATTGTCTGTAATTTGCCTCGTGCGAGTTGCCTTCGGGAAAAGGTGAGGGTGACGTGGAAGGTCACCTTTTACCTAAATGTTGTCTGTTACGAAAGATCTAGAGCAAAGGAGCGGTATTTAAAATGTCAAAGCAGGCAAGCCAGCGTGTTGGTAAATTAAATTAATATTTATAAACAGAATGTAGCATAAGTTCAGTCAGCAGCATAATTGTCTATATAAGCTACTTAAAATAACAGGATCAATTGCAATAGTGTTAGTGATGATGTTCTGTGATGATGATATACAGATTTCCGATGGTCCTTGGTAGCCTAGATATTTTTGCGGATAAAAGGCATGAGATCGATAATCGATTTTGTTTATACAATTCTGATTAGTGGTACCTTAAAATAGCACTTAAAATAATTATTGATTCCATTGTGCAATACACATGCAATACACAATTAAAATAATTAAAAAGCAGAAAGATTATCCATCCCTCTTTCTGCATTGGCAATGATAGGTAATTAGGTAATCATCTCAAACCTAATGTCTCCTGACTTTTGTGTCAAAAACATAAACTAAAATGTCAAATGTAACAACCAACGTATCTCTCACTTGGCAGCCCAAACCCCCGAAAGCAGGTGATGACCAAGGTCAAGGCCGGGGACAAGAATATCAGGTTCCGCGGGGTGACACCATCTGTACCCACATCCAGAACGACCCAACTACATCAAGCTACATAAGATTATGATGCTTATTGCTAGGTGGTTATCTCAGTGGTTATAGATAAAATTAGTGTGAGCGATCACGTGGATTTGAGTTTGGAAGGCAATACACTCATACAAATTGTTAACGCATTCGAATTTGGACTTAGCAACGACTTACCTAGCTTAACTGGATTAATAATCGGTTAGACCAAGGTTAGACGTTCCTAATATAAATGATTAAGATACTTAAACGTTTTTTTACAGATAAACACACGTTTATTAGTAATCACAAAATAACAAGAATGATGCAAACAACATAAAAAATAAACCAAGTCTAGTCAAACAAGCCCCCGCGAGTTGTACCCGGAGTGCCCGGAGCAAAGGTGCCCATCAGCAAAACTGACAACCATTGTACGTCTGGAACAGATTCATCATCCTACTAGCGTTGTTCACAGTTGTGCCCCTGAAGGAGCCAGGGGTCCGCTTCGACACGTAATCCCAAGATTTGGCATAGTCATCTGACCTTATTCCAACCCAGAGGGAAAACCAGACCTTATTGGGATTAGACCGATTTCCTCGCGATGTTTTTCTTCAACGAAAAGCTAACGGTAAATATTCCGTACATAAGTTCCGAAAAACTCATTGGTACGAGCCGGGATTCGAACCCACGACCGCCGCTTGCTTTTATTACACGACGTAGCTTTTATTGTATGGAACAGATTATAAAATTAAAATAAAATATATATATTTCAGACGTAATCGATCCATATTTTGTTAGTTACAGTTGTTATTAATGTTAAATCGCCCCTAAAATACAAAGAAAATTTACGCATTAAAGGATTAGTCATACCTTAATTTAATTGTTTCCATTGTGTAACGTTTAGTCATACAATTTAAATTGGTAACCTTCGTTACACATCGGAATGAGATAATCCCTTTACGTCGCTCTTAAAAACAAAAATAAATAGGTTCAAATATTGTTTGCGACTTGTAGAGCAAAACAACATTGGAAAAGATGGTCAAAAAAAGGGATTATGTTGAAGATTTTATTAATATAAAATATTTTGGCCCAGCAATCGTTCGTTGCTTAGCTTAATGTCGCAACGCCGCCACTGTCTGACTTAGTACTTAGATAAATAAAAACTGAATCCCAAGTGTAGGGTTTTCGTGAAACTAGGTCGTTCCCGTCCCGCCGCCGCGGCGCCGACTGGGTCCATTAGCTTCCGTGATTCCGCATTGCGAATTTATTAAATTATGACTAATTGGTCGGCCCCCTAGACAGTTTCACTGATTGTGATCGACTAAGAACGAAGTCAGAGACGGCGAGAATAATACGAATAGGAGGTCAAAAGATATGTTATCTGTGTTCTGCTTCTGACATGTTAAGGACAGAAAGCACAAAAACCCCTCCAAGTTCGCGCGCGAATGTGGAGGGGGGTTTTCGTCAGTTTTTGGCCCGCGTCAAAGAGCCTACAAACGCGAACAATTGTGACGATTGTGAACACTGCAAATGTGAAGCCTAGGAACAGTTCACGTGCGACTCTCACCGCGATTCACACCCGCGAATCGCGCGCGAATGTGGAGGGGCCTTTAGCCTCGGTACGCAGAGTGCTCGCAATAGATATCATTTTTATGTGAAATTTTATACCAAATTGACCTCTATATAAAGTCTACGCCCGAGCGCACTCCAAAGCAACGAACTATAGCTTAGCAAGATATTTACTTATTGCATCGTTAAGATCATAAAAGATGGATCAAATGCGTCTAGGTAGGTACTCTCCTACTTACACCTTTTAAAAACTAGCTGAATTGTTGTGAAGATTCGTGTGATGAATAATTATAATTATCCACGCTACACTACCTCCGTAACACTCTGAATAAGCCACAGGAATTATGCTATGGCTTGTTTTTTTTTAAGATTTTAAAGTAATTAAGACGGACGAGGAAAACCAACGAGGCGGCATAAACTTTTTCCTTGGGTTAGTACAAAAATTTGTTACACCTACGTCATTTTAACAACATTTTTTACAATTTCCTATAAAACAAATGTAGGTACCTACACGTGATCCTTGATCTCGGATTAAGAACAGCTCATCAAGAACCGGCTTGACGTTGAGCCTCGCCTCATTGGCTGATTTCAAAAACTGGATTTTTACATATCACGTGCCCCGGTTAATTCAATTGAAATTAAAACCTTTCTTAACTTAATTTAGACGCGTGTTTACGCATTTAACTGATTTAAGTGGTTACTAGACTGTTAACCTACTAACTGTTCCTGGCACGTGTTTCTTGCACCATGACGGTAACCGGTAACTTACATTACAGTACAGTAGGTACAACACATCACAAAATGGGTTTATTCTAAGATTAATCCATTAAATCTTGCCGCTCCATCTTATAAATAAGATCTTTATAAATAACTTGAGGGTCTTACATTTCAAGTTTACGTATAATTTGAAAACTAAAGAATAAATGTCCATTGTGTAACGATCATCCTATTTGACAAATAATTTAAATATACAACGCTACACTTTCTTATGATGCTGCAGCAAAATGGGTAAAACTGAAGGAGGTATATGTTAGATACCTACGAAAATATCGGAAGTTCGTTATTTTGCTATCGTTTAATACATACTAGTAGCATTTGTTATCGGTTCACATACATAACACATAAATGGAGGCACATAGTTTCATTCACCGGTTCGGTGCCGAATTACGTCACTATTCTCAACGCCATAAGGTTCAAAATGTTCGCAAATCTAAGTATGCATCGCACTCTTACGCAGTTCCAGTGAAGCATAGAAAATTGGGAAAATCAATGAATATGTACTTACATTGAATATGCATTACGTTTCTTCAATGCAAAATGTAATCTCCTTAGTTTACTATTTTCTAATGTTAGCTATAGAACTCTGAATATTTATTTTTCTAAAACTTAATAAAAATATAGCTTTTTTATAGTGTCGTGAAAACTTAAATGTCAATAAATTACCTATCGATAAAACACTCACCTCAGTTGACGTCCAAAAAATAATCCAATTGAGTCGCTCACGATCACAGACAATTAAAAAAGAGAAGCAACAGAAACACGAACGAATACGACCAAATTACAGTAACGACGCAGCACTATTAATCATGTTTTTGTTCAAAAAACATCACAATAACGCGGTGTCCGAGGAAATCAATAGACTGAAGCGTGAAAAACGTCCCTACCGCGCTGCGCTCGGTACCGCACTGACACAACATATAACGTATCCGAGTTTGCGCAATAAAACACCTCGCCATGCTTGTGCTTAATCTAACTATTAACTGAACCATGTTAGTGAGAAGATTTAACTGCGACAATTTATTCCTTATTAAACGTGCCAATGATTACGTCGGCAATTTGATCAAGGCATAGGTAATTAAATGTAAGTCACAACTAGCCGCATAGTGACATAGTGATCTAAGAATGTATTTTTTTTGTTTGTCACTTGGGGTCATTCACCGGCACATTGTTCAATGATTAAGGTTACTGAAGATCTTGACTATTATCATCGATTTGAACAAGCGTATCAAGTGAACTTTACTTATGCTCTGAATATTTACATTTTTTTCGTTAGGTAATTGATAATATTTATAAATTAATATTGAAAGTATTACATAAGATTAGAAATCGATAATGAGCATGAGTACATCCCTATACTAAGTACAAGAGATTTTAGCCTTATTGTTTAATTCAATAAATTGATTTAAAAAGAATATATGTGTAGGTTTACCTACAAATGTAATTTTGCTTCGAGTTTGAATAGAACTCATAACCAAGGCTCACGGATAAACTATGCTATTTGGTTGAAGCTGGGTAGTGGGTAAGTATTCATTCAGAGGGGGTGGATTTCAAACAAGTTACACAAAAAACTTTAAATTCGTTTATAATTTGACAAATTCCGAAAGTTACCTGCGTATATTGGGTACATTGTCAAATATTTCGTTACACAATGGAATCAATTGATTTACCTATGTATGCTAAAGTCCATTATGCTTTTTGAAGGAATCTACGGTAGCCTAGTGGTTCAGGCATGCGGCTGTCAAGCGGCGGTCGTGGGTTCGAATCCCGGCTCGTACCAATGAGTTTTTCGGAACTTATGTATGGAATATTTATCGTTAGCTTTTCGGTGACGGAAAATATCGTGAGGAAACCAGGGACTGCATAACCGAAAAATACCGGTATTATTCATAACCGATATGACGTCATATCGGTTTTGAAATAGCGCTTTCGGTAGCGGAACCTTTATATTTCGCTATCGAAATATAACGGTAACCTTTATTTTTTTCGGTACCTTAACCGATTTTTAAAGGTTACCGATATTTAGATTTTGGCGTCGTTGCCAAACCGCCGGCGCTGCCGTTTTGTCTTTCTTTTCGCGAAATCGTCGCATCGTCAGTAGGAACATTACATTCAGTACATTGGCACAGCAACATAGCGTGAGGTGCGGATGTGCGGGCGGGGACTCGGAGAGTGCGGAGCTATGATGACAGATGTACAGCCGGATACCAAACAGGATGATGTTTTCGCTTCATTATCAAAAGAAAAGAAGCATCAAAGAAGCGTATGATAAGCCGCTGCCGTTTCGCCCGCGCCCGCGTCGATTCTTTATTCATTTAGCAAATGTTACGTATAAAAAAAATTGTCGTTTTAAAAATGATGATTTGGCAACTCAATCTTTTATATAATATTTAAATGAGGTCAAATGTTTCCGAAAATAAATTAATCGTCGCAGTCGGAAAAAAAATATCCTAAACGGAAGCTAGAGTAATAAATAATAATGTAGGTACTTCAAAAAAGTAACATGTTTTTCCGTTCACACACAACACAACAATGCTTAGTTTGATACTGGCTGATTCTTTTATTACTTAGATAACAAAAAAAATCTGATGATATGAAAGATGTTCTGACGGGATCTCGCGATAGCTAAGAAAGAATCATTCCTTTAGTAAATTCATTAAAAGTACTTATAGTATTATAAAAAATAGGGTTTTGACGCGTCGCCAGCCGCTGACGCGGCACGCTCGCTTCGCTCGCTCGTCTCGCGAGTTCGGGTATTTCCATCTCTATCGCACTTACATTACTCGAATGACAGGGGTGCATGTACCTATACGAACTTAGATTTTCGTTTTTTTTTCGAGTTAAGATTTATGTTTTTTTTCAAGTACAGCAGCAGCGAAATATACAATTTTAATATTAATTAACAAATAGATACTCTTAATAATAATCATGTGATATGAACTCAATAATTTGAACTCAAGAAAACAAGAAAAAGAACGTGATAATGTGCAATAAATATTTTGAATTTTGAATCAATTTTGACAAATGACAATGTCGACAGCGAAAGATAGAAACGAACCTATCGTTTCAAACCTCTTCTTCTTAAGGTTTTTTATTATGCAACCTTTCCAGAACTGAATAACTTCAAATTAAATATATTGTTGTAAGTATTATTTAGATTTAAATAATGAAAACATTTCTATCATTTTAGGGTCGACAACAATGATAAAATTGCTGTTTGAGATACTTTGCCAGTCGTGTGGCATAAAGTGTCTTATATAAAAGACCTCGTGCTTCGTGCTTTATCCTTCTTTCCAATGCTAAAAAAACGCACTATAGTTTCCCAAACGTTGTTTTTAAAATGAATATTAGATCAATACAAAAAACACTCAAACACAAAAAAGTCACTAAAACCCTTACATAGGCATGAGGCCTAAAAGTTTTTTTTTTTTTTTTTTTAAATTCGTCCATTCGGACAGGCTAAGACCATGGGCCATACTGCCTAGTCTTCAGTAAGTATAATTTCATTTGATCGAATCCAGTAATAACGTCTTCAGTAGTTTCAAATCAGAAGTCTCTAGTCCAATAAATATGTCTTCAGTTATTTCCAATTCATATGAACAAATCTAGATATTAAGTCATCAGTATTATCAACATATGTGTCAAATCCAAAAAATAAGTCTTCAGTTATTCCAATCCAATTCATGAAGTCAAATCCAGTAATAAAGTCTTGAGTATGTTCCAATAAAAACGTCAAATCCAATATTCAGCTCTTCAAAAAAGCTTACACCTCATCCAGACATTCCAAAAAGTCATTTGACCAACAAAATATAGGTACAATGCTTCAATAAAAATATATACAATTTTAAGCAAGTTTTAAATTTAGCATCATATTTACAGCATACACACAGTATTATGTACAAAATTAAACAAAGGTAAATAAGTAGACGACTCCTTCAACAAATCAGTTACTGAGAGCGGGATTCGATTAGAAGCTCCATAAATCTCAAGCAACTCATCCATCAGCACTAGGCGCTGAATGCCAAAGGATGAGCAACTAAACAGAATGTGATCTATAGACTGAACCTCTTGCTTTTGACAATGATCGCAATAAGGGGAAGAGACAAAGTTTTTACGATGGAGATGAAAATTTAAACGACAATGACCAATGCGCATACGAGTAATTATGGTGTAAAACCTACGATGCATGTAAGTTTTAAACTTACAAAACCAAGGCTTACTATTAACTTGGTTATCTAACAAAGCATACAAATGAGCCTTATTCTCAACTTCTGTAAAATGATACCAATGTCTTCCCCAAAGAACAGTCATACGCTGTTTTAGATTACTTATAATATCAGAATATGGCAAGGTCACAGCTAACTCTCTGCTGTCGGGAACCAGGGACAAGTCAGATGCATTAGCAATAGTTCTAGCTAGGTAGTCGGCGTTTTCATTACCAGAAACTCCTTTATGAGACGGAACCCATACAAAATCTATTTTAATACCAATTAAAGATAGTTCTAACCATAATTCTTTAATGGAAAAAATTAGATAGCAAGTGCTAGCATTCATTTTGTTACTCGATAAACTTATTAATACACTCATACTATCGCTTACTATGACCCATTCTTTACTATATTGATGATGTTCTTTAACATGTTTCAAAGCAAATAAGATGGCAGTTGCTTCAGCAGTAAAGATACTTGCATTTTTATTGATATTAAACCCACTACCTTTATTAATTTCAGGTTGATAAATTGCAAAGGAAACAGCATTATTATTAATGGCACCATCCGTATAAATAAATTTACAATTAGACCATTCTGACAACAATAAATAAGCCTCCTCTTTGGAAGTTAGCTTTGAATCTATTACAATTTTTATATCGGGATATTTACTCTTAAAAGAGCCTGTGTAACAGGGAAGAAGGTCATTATCAAGATGTATATTTAACTCCTGCAAAGAGTGAAAGAAAGAAGTAAAATCCTGAAGAACATACATGCGCCTTTGAAAAGGCGATGATTGGAAAGAAATCAAGTTGTGAAGAAGATCGTTCTTAGGCAAGCTGTATAACTTTAAAATAAATCTTTCTTTTAAATAACGAAATGATGGCAATTTATTTCTGAGTAAATAAAACATCATGGGCTGATTTTCACATTTTATTTTCACACCACGTAAGTAACCTAGCAGTTGATCTTTGGTGACGCACTGCCAGTGCGCTGTTCTCCGCTATATATATTCAACACTTTCCCGTACGCTTCCCCATGACTGGGGAAGCGCACCAAACCGATAACCAAATCAACTATGAATTAAAATTAAAATTAAGACTAAATATGTACAAATTAACACCTAAAATTAATTTACAATAAAATATTTTATCAAGCGCGCCTATCACTTTCAACGTTCCCGCCAAAAAACAAGAGGCCTAAAAGGATAACGCGTTGTGGCACTGGCAACACCGTCAAAGGCGTCATCTGGCGGTTTGACATTGACAGACGTCAAAAAGACTGTTTTGGTTGGCTCACTGCGCGCGTAATAATTACTGTTTTCTTATTCTTATCATTTTAAGCTAGACAATGGCGGAAAAGCTAGAAGACCTGAATCTTCCTCTGACTGTCGTCACGCGTATAGTCAAAGAAGCGTTGCCTGAAGGCGTCTCCATCTCCAAAGAGGCCCGGACGGGGCTCGCTAAGGCCGCTTCAGTTTTCGTTCTATACGTGACTTCGGCGGCGACTAACATCGTGGAAAAGAAGAAAAAGAAGGCTCTGACTGGGCAGATAGTTTTGGACGCCATGAAAGACATAGAATTCGATAGATTTGTGGATCCATTAACGGAAGCTTTGGAGCACTACAAGCAAATTATGTCGGCGCGAAAATCCGGCGGCAAAAAGAAAGACGATGATGAACCCGAGGTTATTGAGGACGACTGAAGCGGAAAATGACTTCCGGCTGTATAATTTAGTTCCATAGTCTGCTGTCGTACAAAAATGAATTTCAATATGAATCTAAGTTCCATTGTTCGTGTGATACATTTCGCGAGTCCCAATAAATATTTCCAGGGACCAGTGACCAGAGGGCCCTTATTTATCCAAACAAAAATATATACAAACTCATGAACTTCCTACTAAGGCAGTGCTTACTAAAATAATGTCTTCAATTACTGGTATTTGTGTAAATAGAAAAGACAAAGTGGATGCCTTATGTAAGTTATTTGTAAGATAGTTATTAAGTTTGAATGTGATTGAAATACATTTCCTGTTTTCACAAAAACTTCTTTCTTTATGTAATATTCAACAGTAGTTAACACATTCAATGCCAATCACAGCACAAATGTGGCTGCTAAGCGATGGGTGCTTTTTGCTGCATATGGAGTTTAACTCAAACTGCAAAGTCTTTGTAGTGAAAGACTAAAAATTAACCTCGCTTGATAGCTCATAGTTTGCTGTTACATTGACAGTGGCAACATGATATGCAGTCATGACAAGTGCAGCACTAAATGTACTGACTTTATATCAAGCCAATGGTGGCAAAAAGGTTCAGCTGGAACAAACTGAAGTGCACAGGCACACTATCGTAGCAGGGAAGTGTGGGAGGTCCGCTAAGAAAAACACATGATATTTGTCACCACTTTATTCAGGAATAAAATCTGCTTAAACAACCTGGTATTGTAACATGAACCCCGCACCGTCAGTGCTCTATGCTCGCTTATGTACACCGGATGACTCCCCACTCCGTATAACGAAAATAAATATCATATCTCTATATCCTATAATCTAATTTATAATCTTTGCAAGTTGAATTTAATTTTTCATATTTAATACTGACATTGAACTTCATCAATACATTTGATGAATTTCATTGGCAGTCAATTTTAATACTACATTTTAATTTATAGAGAAAAATTGGAAAGAGTTAATCTATGAAAAATAATTGTTCTTGTATGCTACATCTGGTCAACATGCAAGCTACAATTTGTACTGTTTCTACAACAAAAAAACTGTCCAGGAAGTATCTTTTTGGTTTACATCTTGGACTATGTATTTAAGAAGAGAGTACATGTTTCACAATGCCATCTTGTAGAACATTCATGAGTGCAAGCCAATACACAACACTTGCAGGCCTCACAGGCCTCACAGGCCTGGGCTGATATAAACACACAATTTTATTGGCCAGGTTAGGCAGGAGTATTTACATTCCATTCCACTCATACATATGTACTTGTGAAAAGGAGCTGTAGGTATCCTTTAAGGGTTGTTGATGTTGGGTCTTTAGGGAAATTCAGGAACGGTGTCGGTCAAATCCACCTGAAGCCCAATCTTAAGTGAGATTTCAACAGTACAAGTCTCGGATAACTACCATCACACAGTTGCAGTTTGTATTGAGCAAACACAACACATTTTCTATGCAGCCTAACTCCACTCAGTCCAAGCGCGCCTGTACAGTCAGAATCGCATGGATAATAGCAGCCAAAGAAGCCAAATATATCGTAACACGTCCTTACTCTTGTAGTATTAAAGCCGTTGTGGCTGCTGCTAAACTATATTATGCTGACTGTACAGTGAAAACGTAGCTTAACCCAGCTATAATGAGCTTTAACAATGTTGTGTGTTCTAAGTGGCTTGACCCTCATGTTTCTAACACTAACATGATAGTTACCATGATGTCTACACTTGACAACCATGAGGTTTCAGTACATTCATTGAGATAAAAATTATATATAGTACAGTTACCAAGATTAATATCTGCTAAAGCAAAGGGCGCCGTTAGGAGGCGTCGGGCGTCGTTTCAGATATTTTTCCTGGCAGGTATTGATGCTGGTGACTGTACTTTACTGTACAGTCAGCTGCAGAGAAAAGGACCCCCCCTGCATACAAAATTTGTATGCAGGGGGGGTCCTTTTCTCTGCACCTGACTGTACATATGCAGAGTCCGTACATTTTACTGTACAGTCAACGTCATATTAGTAGCAGCCAAGGTAGCCCAATATTTCGGTACACGTCTTTATTACTGTAGGGATTGTTACGAAATATTTTACTCTGGCTGCTACTTACTATATGACGCCCACTGTACACTGTATTCTACAGGGTATAAGTCTGTATGACTTTTCTAAAAACATTGTTCCATTGCTTGACACTAGTGTCGGGCACTGGGACGTTTAACTATCCTATAAATGACAGTAGTCATGGTGTAGACGTCATGGAAGCACGCGCTACAAATTAACAAGCTCTGGAAAATACTTAAATTTTCATGTCTAATTGAAATCTTCGTTAACATTCACTTTTGTAATTTTACATTTTAATAATAGACTCTTTATTCCAGACTTTGATTTGAATAATTTTAAATCTCTAAAAAGGTAATTATTATCTATGTTCATATAATTTATTTTGTAATTTGTTGGTGTCAAGGACATGTTCAAGCATCCAATTACTGTGCAACTGTGGGTTTAATCAAGGAGAAAATGTGTAGGTAACAGGTTGCCAGCCTGTCACCCACAACACATTTCAACCGTATACCGTCGTCGACTTTAACGACACTCACGACAAGAGTGGTGCCATCCGGGGTTAACCATAGAATAAAGGTTGACTCTAGCATTCCGTTTGCGTAGCTACTTCTGCGTACTGAATATTTTCTACATACCAAGGGCGGTAATAAGAAAGCCTCATATAGCATTTTTATCGCCCTTGCCTTCGGCTCGACTCAAATACATGTGACCTGGGAAATTCTTTGTTTTAGCGCCCTAGGTGAGAAATGTTCTGTTCCACACAAACGACGTTTATATATTATGTCGCGCATGGTGTCTTGTATGAAAACCCAGTAACGTGCAGCCTACGTAACTTTCTCCCTCGTCGTAAATGTAAGCTGGCTCTATTTCCAGACAAATCCTTTGCACCAACAACTACCCTAGTGGTGTTCTCAGCGTCGCTCGCGACATTAACCTACCTATTATTTCAAAACGTATGTCTACAAAATATTTGTAACCGTTAACTTCTAAATCGGGACTAGCCTGTCGATTGTCAACCAGCGATGCTATAACATAACTTTGGTGGATGTCGACTATATAACTTGATATTACCTACAGTCACATTTTTTCAAATCGATTTTCCACACAGCTCTTAATTTTTTTTTAATTTTTGTTTTTAAGCAGTATAACGCTGCTAACGAAAATTATAAATTCGAATCCGGCTCAGAGCATTACATTTATTTTTTCTTTGATTTAGAATTTTCTAGTTTACAGCTTTTTAAGTTTACTAGTGCGAAATCTTTGCACAAATAATTTATTAGCGAAGGCGGCCTTTATCCCGGAAGCATTCTTCACCAGCCAATCTTTGTGCAAAGACAAAATTCGACAATCGGCAGTATACTTATCTATAGTCGCGAAGAAAGAAATGGAATAGTTTCTCAAGATCCGAAGTGATACAGTTTCTTTGCTTGCGAGTATAGTTGACACCCACCAAAGTGACATCGTTTGGGTCGCTAGTTAACAAGCATACAGGCCTATGTCGGACCACGTACCGTATGTACCTTAATCAGTCCGCGCGAGGTCTGACGCTAAGTTTGGCAATCAAGACACTACGAATAAGTTTAGAAGCGAAGATATATATTTCTTATTGAATATACTATTACCGTTAAAGATAATAATGCGAATAATAATTCTAGTAGTTAACAGCAAATGATAGCGATACATTCCACAATTTTGTAGGTTTTCCGACATACTAGCTTTTAATTTAACCCATTAACCGGCACGCTACGCAGTCCGTCCGTCTTGATTGGCGCTGAATGGCTTAATTTTAATTTTCAGATTTAGAGCTTCAATAATAGCCCCTTATTAACTGTCTGATCTGAGATAGCATACAAATTATACATACAGTTGACGCATTTGTGCGGTGCGGTGTGTTTGTCGGTCAACATAGCAAAAAGTCCAATATTTATCAACCGGTCAACTTCGCGATTGGTCAACTTCGTGATTGGTCACTACGGAGCCAGGGACTTGGTCAAAACTAGAGTGGTTCAAACTTATAGTTATATTCTGCCATAAATTTATCTGTGCGGACTGATAATCTCCAGCGAGTCGACGCCACCCCGCTGCGCGGGGTGTCATTTCTGGAGGGACACGACTGAACCCTAACCTAACCGACCTAAGACAGAGTTCTCTTATGACAAGCCATTTTTGTCCGCCCTGCCTATTTGAGAAGTAGACCGTTTGAGAAGTGGACCATTTGCGAAGTGGACTATATGCGCATTCCCATACAGATCATTAGAGTGGACTTTTTGCTATGTTGACCGACTGCGCACAAACCCAACTGAATAGGAACTCAGACATCATACTTTAAGAAGCCCATAAGAAAGAAAAGCATGATTTTATAATTTCACATGCGCGGCAATGAAAAGTAAAGTTACAGTGGGTTACTATTTAGCCAAAATTTGAAAGAGATAAAAATATATAGCATCTCATTAAATGACATGCTCGACTCATACGTACCTTTCTGTTGAAATTTCATGACAAAACAGGTGAAGGAATAAAAATCAAAAGTGTACAAAATAAATGTTTATTACGGGAGATAAATAAACAGGATTATCGAAAGCAACTGTGATGGAAACAAAATAACGTTTCAATTAAGGTTATAAAACTTAATATAAACAAATGTTAAATACATAATCTCCAATGATAAGATTGATAGAACACTGATTATAATTACAAATAATAATGCATGAGTTGTATTTAGAGTTTAGCCCGACCAGAGGGTCCAGAGGCAATGTCTTCTAACAAATGTGGTGTGAAGGAGATAGCTGCTTTAAGGACCGTGATACATACTAGCTAAAGATTCTGATGCTGATAGCTTAATCTTTTGGACGCCTACTGTAAAAAAAGTCGTGTCTGACACGCTTCGTTACGACAGTCGAGCAAGAACTGACGATTAAAGTGGCGCGGTATGCCGACCACTTTAATCGTCAGTAGCGTTCAAAGTTTAACCCACTGGAAGGGCCATAAGCGACAAAACACTTCAGTCCATCCAAGTTACTAAAATGAGGTTTCCATTAAAAAAATTAAATACATTTTAAAATTACAATAACTACGCTATTAATATAATACAATCGATTAAAACTAGTTTGGAATAATCGTAATTATTTACAAAAAAATACACAAGCCAGTTACAAGTGTACTGCCGAAACCAGCACTCGCTGCCCTTTCCTCAAAGCAGCATGTCGACCATTGAAATATTCATTTACACTGACTGGCTTGAAAAAATATCAAAGTTAAGTAAGTGGGTGATCACTCATCATCATCCTCCTAGCGTTATTCCCGGTAATGCCCCTAAAGGAGCCCGGGGTCCGCTTTGACACCTAATCCCAAGACTTGGCATAGACACTAGTTTTACAAAAGCGATTGCCATTTGACGTTCCAACCCAGAAGACAAACTAGACCTTATTGGGATTAGACCGGTTTCCTCATGATGTTTTCCTTCACCGAAAAGTTAACGGAAAATATTTCGTTCCGAAAAACTCATTGGTACGAGCCGGGATTCGAACCCACGACCGCCGTTTGACAGCCGCATGCCTGAACCACTAGGCTACCGACGCTACCGTAGCTCTCTCCTGGGTGATCAATGAAATAATTAAATAGGTACAACAATGTTGAGAAAACGTCAAGTATTAAAAGAAGCGAAATTTTAACCCTTTTCTGGTAAATTAGATTGTTTGGCAATTACTAAAGAGTTCATACTTTATATCATTGGTTATTCTAACTAACAAGCAATATTTTAAAGTTATATTGCTTGTGATGTTTAAATTTTAATTATTCTAGATTATCTTTAGTAATCATATTAACTGGTTTCGATAGTATATCTGCAACATTAATTTATATAGTCTATGTTAAACTATATCACAAATGGAACAATACAAATACCATTTGACATCTTACAACAATTTTAGGTGCCTTAAGGCAACATATCTCTGTAACGCAGCTGCTAAATAATAATTATAAATCTCAATTATTAAAAGATGAAAGTTCAGCATTCATTGTATATCATATCTTAACTAAACCGTTTAAAAAGTAACTTATTGTCCTTTTATAAATCTGAAACAAATAGCAACAATACTAATTGCATTAACATAAACATTTCAATACTAAAGTTCAGAGTGTCAATTTCAGGTTTTCTTTGACACTGTTCCATTTGTGGATCGAGAAATGTCTTTTAATAAAAGTTACTACCCCTTACAGTCCGATATTATTAAAGATTAATAATAATCACAATTATTTGGTTGTTACAGGCTTTACGAGGTACAATTAATAATAAATAAATACTTTCACTATGAAATGCTTATTGCAACAAATCAAGGTATATAGGGACATTCATTGCTTGTTTCTAGTTTATTTACTTTAAGTCTCATTCATAAACTTATTAAACCTAAATGTATCGCGTAATTGCCCGAACAGTTACATCTGACGGTTCGCTTCGAAATGCCTCGTAGCGAGGCCGGATTGTTATGAGGCTGGCAACCCCTATTCACGCCGAGGTATGTATAGTGCTTTTCTCAAACATGCAATGAAATAAATAAATAAAACTCCAATCGAAGTTTAATTTTCATGGCTGAACGCCGTGATGCTGTGCCACAAATTGTGGGATGGAAATTAAAAAAGACCATCTTGCTAGGCCTCCAATTTTGTATGAAATGCGATGACGGATCTCTTGTCTCGCTGAGTCCGAAAGTTGACACTTCGAAGCCCATTATGAAGAACGCAACGTCAATATTTCATTGCATGTTTGAGAAAAAGATTTTTCTTCTGGTATTTGCCTTAACAAACTTAGTCATGAGTCGAAAATGTATAGTAACTCCAAAATAATAAGATCGCTTTTAGTATGATGGTATACGGCAAAATATAAATGGTGACAATCTTGTAAGGAGACCGAAGCGCCTGACTATAGTCGTTCTTGGCGCAGTGGCCGCAACTCGTGACGTCTCTAGCCGCAGTTCGCATCAAAAGGGTTAAAATACTGTCACGTTTTCAAGTCCGTGGAGGTCAAGAGGTTATCCCGTAAGTTTTAAGAAGTTGTTATGACGTTTAAATATTTGTTAATATAATTGTTTAGCTAAATATTGAGTGACGTTATAGAGTTAACACTACTTAGCCGCGCGATCACCATTTCATCTCTTTCCGTTCAGTACAGCGCGAGAGAGAAGGATAGTCTTGTCACGACTTTTTAATAAGCTCCAATACTTTAATTCACTGTCGACAATGCACATACGTACATTTATCAATAGCAGTTGAATCTGTTAATCTCGATTTTAAACTCTACTTGTTAAACACGAAAAATACATATTATTCGTAATAAAGGAAATTCGCTGCATCATTAAGTATAATTATTGCTTCAGATAATTGTACAATTACATTCATCGGAATGGAATGAACATGTTTGGCAGTGGTACAAGGATTGTCTGCCACAAATATCTACACAACTGTATTCAAAAATACATCAACACTGTATTGAAATGACAAGGGTGTAATGATATAATTGAGTACCTCAGTAGTGTAGGTATTTTTGCAGCTGACTACACAATTTTTTATTTGGTCACGATTCAGGGGCAATCATTACCAATATTTATAAATCTCATCCGGTACTCCCAGGTCTCATTTTGTGGTATTATCATAAGAATAAAAACCTGTCATTGCCTTTTACAGCCGCTTTTAATTATGATTATGACATTTACTAGGTCAGATTAAGACATGGGTGAAATATTTATTAAGTAACTAGCTTCTGCCCGCGAATCCGTCCGCGTGGAACTCGTTCATATCGAAGCTCCATACAAACTTTCACCCCCCCCCCATTTCACTCCCATTTCTGGGATAAATCTATCCTATGTCCTCCCTCGGGACTGAAACTATCTATACAAAATTTCATCTAGATCGGTTCAGCGGTTTAAGTGTGAAGAGGTGACAAACAGACAGACAGACACACTTTCGCATTCTTATTAGAGATTAAAACCCTACCCGTTGATGGTTTCTCTTTTTCAAGGTTATCGAAGGTGCATTGTGCAAAAATGAATATTTTGGATTGCAACATACAACTTTAGCCGCTGAAAAAAGCCGAAAACTTTCCCACAGGCTAGGTCAACTTCGTCAATATCATACATACCTACTTTGAAACGTAATAACTTTATCTATACTATTCTACCCTGAAAGTTTGTCTACAAGTTTTTGTTCTTATTATAGAATACATGAAGTAATACCATAGATTGTGGAAATGCTTTTCCCTGGATGGCAATATTTTCTGGATCATATATTCTTGTATGGGATCTCTTTTTAACCCCCGACGCAAAGAGAGGGGTGCTATAAGTTTAACGTGTCTGTCTCTGGTATCGCAGCTCCCAAACGGATGAACAGATTTTCGTTTAGTTTTTTGTGTCATAGATAATTTTATCCCGAGTGTTCTTAGCCATGTTTCATGAAAATCTGTTCGGCCGTTTTTGAGATATTGGGCTTTGAAATGAAAATGTCGCGGGTATCTCTTTCTAAGTTGTAGTTATTATATCCTACTCTAGATGACACTAGGGTGAAATTATATATAATTTTGTGGTATTTAAGTGTTATAAACGTTCTAAATCCAGTAAACCTATTTTGACACCCGATTGATTCGTTGTGCCTATGATAATAGTCTGAAAACTAGGCTATTCTGTATAACTTGGGAGTAGGCAATTGCACAAAAAATCCCACTCGTTTGAAGTGTATCTGAAAGGGCCCTCACCTAGATAAGACTATTCCATAGAATTAGGTTTACTGTATTTAGGGCCGATTTTTCAATCTCTAGATAAAGTTATCCGTCAGTTAAAATTATCACCATCTTTTTCTTAAGTCATATGAAACAAAAGGACAGAGCTAACTTTTATCTAACAGATAGTTTTATCTGGGAATTGAAAAATCGGCCCTTAAACTTTTGTCATCCAAGAGCTAGGCTCTTGTCGGTGGAGTAAATTAAATAAATAAATATTTGCGGACAATATTACACAAATCGACCTAGCCCCAAACTAAGCAAAGCTTGTACTATGGGTGCTAGACGACGATAAACATACTTATATAGATAAATACATACTCAAATACATAGAAAACATCCATGACTCAGGAACAAATATTCGTGCTCATCACACAAATAAATGCCCTTACCGGGATTCGAACCCAGGACCTCTAGCTTCGCAGGCAGGGTCACTACCAACTAGGCTAAAGCGGTCGTCAATATAGTTTTATCTGGGAATTGAAAAATCGGCCCTTAAACTATTGTCATCCAAGAGCTAGGCTCTTGTCGGTGGAGTAATTTCCATCTATCATGAAACTTTTATTTTGTCGTTTACTTTCTCCATTTAAGTTGTTATCGGTCTTACCCTATTCTTTCTTGACATAGAATATGTCCTAGTATAAGCATATTATGGGTAAGGACCAAATTCTTGGCCAGCTTAACTCACTCAGTTAAATTTTCTATTGAAAGTGTCACAACGGAACTTTTTTCACTTCTTCAGTTTGTATGGCTAACTACCCACTAAACAGGCTAACTACAGGCCAAGAATTTGGTCCTCACCCATATAGCATTGGAGCAATGGAGTGCTCGTTTCCTGTAGACAAGTCTAACCATATAAATGAGGTTTTAAAGCCCTTGATTTTAGCTACGTACACAGGAAACACGCGAATCTCTGTAATGCATATTAACACTAACCGGACTGTAAATGGAACAATACACCAGAAACCGACAGAACTCGCTAGGCGTGTAGGTTCATACCACTGCCCGCCTAGCGGGCTCGGCCGGCATCTGAGATCTGAGCAAACAAATTCGAGAGCCTACCAGGCGGGTTCTTGGTTGCGAACGTGTTAAGTCCCGTTCAGTAAAATGTGATGATAATCGCATGTAAATCAATATAATCGTGTGAAGTGTCACCTATACTTGTGTCATGTATACTGAACAGCTTCTATGTATGTCTGGGTGTTCAGTAGGAGGCCTCGTGTCCCGCGAGGATGTATAAGTCGTTGCCGTCGTCTCCGGTGAGAGTGTTGCTCTGGAGCAGGTGAGACTCCAAAACCACCACCCTGAAAATGAGGAAGGCATATTGACTACCATCAGCTCAGCAATAGAGGATAAGATAATTTTATTGTTAGAACGGTGTACATTGTTGTGGTAGTCATAAAATTGTAGAATCAACAGGACTGTAGACACCCAGGGGTGTAGATTTAATGTATTATGAATGCAAAAGTAAGGGAGAGAAAAATATGCCTACACTGAGGTTATAAAATGTTGTATAACATAGTGTAACAAAGATAACGCTACATAACATTACGATGTTGAAGAGAAATAGTTGATGTTATGTAACGTCAACACCTTAACGACGAAAATCGCATTCGAATATCTCTAAGAATAGGCATGATGACAGTAATTGAAAATCACTAAAATATGGTATTTTCGAAAAATCTTCATATTTTTTTAGTAAGTAACAGATTATTATTTATTATGATAAAATTAAACTGAAAAATACGGACGCCCGCCATAATATGTTAAACACCAATCAGAGCGCATGACGTCACACTTGTATAAACAAATACCCATAACGGCTATTACCACAGATTACAGAGGAAGGTTTTCTATACATCCGATCTCTTCTCACTTACGTACTGAACGAATAGTAAGAGTAAGAGAGATAGAACCATGATTATCTGACAGGTCTTCATACGTCATTGTCTCCGCTTTCTCGCTCGCACGACCGCGCAATACTTGTAAACTTTTGAATTCATGTCAATTCCATGAGCAATCGAGCATCTAGGTAGCAGTCAAAGGTCTGCGTTCTGTTTATACAAACGTGACGTCACTCGGGACGCCATGACACTGACAAGCGTTTTAGCGCCAATTTGAAATTTAAAAACTAAAATGCATTATTTTCCCACTGTTATTTTCTCTAGAAATGTCTTATTTGTTGTATATAATAAATGTTTCTATCCATTATAGAACAGTTTTTCAAAATGTGTCATCATGCCTATTACGAACCTACAACATTTTTAACCGACTTCTAAAAACAGGAGGAGATTCTCAAATCGGTTGTATTTTTTTTTTTCAATGTTTGTTACCTCAGAACTCCGTCATTGATGAGCCGATTCGAAAATATTTTTTTGTTTGTATGTATATGCTTCCAGGTGGGTCCCATTTTTTCACAATTCAGTTAGATCATGGGATCCATGAGGAAATTCCTCAATTTTATAAGGCAATCGTGTAGTAATTTTGGTATTTTCTAATATAACTCGTGTATTTACATCCGGAAATCATAAATTTGGTGGCGAGGAATTGCTCGGAGGAATTTGATAAGACATCTGTGGTCTTGATCATCAATTGATGACTTATCAAATTCCTCAATTATGTACTTAAAAGTGCATAAGTACGTCACAGGTTCTGATAACATTTCGTTGAAATTGGAACTAATCGAAAGGAAGTGCCATTGGTGATGATCTTGGGGAATCGACGGAAGTCCTCAAATATTATCGGCCCACATATAGCGATTCGGTTTTCTTCTATAGTAATCAACGCATTTGCTCTCGGAAATCAGTTCATGTGGTAAATTGTAAAAAAAATGTGGTAATGTTCTCGTGGCTTAGCGGAGTACTAAATTGAAGTCGGCTAAAAGTTTGTTTTGAAAGTAAATTTAGAATGTTGGTTGTGAGGAGGAGAGTGAACGGACTTGTCCCCGCCGCGCAGCCGGTAGTCGCGCGAGTCGTCGGTGATCTCCTGCGTGACGTCGGCGTGCCGCAGCGAGCGGCCCTGCACGCCGTGCCTGTGGAACGCCAGCACCGAGTCCGCTAGGCACACTGCAACAAACACACACTATTATCTATTAAGGCACCGTAGTTTCATGGTCTTCTCTCCCTCTCACTGAATAGAGGCGTGAGCGAGATGGAAGTGCGTGCTCGGAAGCGCAGAAATCATGTTTTTTAATTTAAATTTTTTGGCTGTTCAAATAAATAAAAAAGTAATCACTGAGTTCCCTCAAACATGATATTTACCGATTTTTAAAAGCCATTTTAATATTTTTAGTATTTGTGCATAATTTGTTACGAATGTTTTAAGTGTATTTTAGACCCTTTTAGACCTGTTCGTTTTTTTTTCTATCTAGCGAAAATCGCTTAATCATGTTTCGAAACACTGATCTCCCTGTAGAAAAACTCAAGATTACTATTCTGCCATAACGAAAAAGGGCACATTTAACATTTGGATAAACTCGCAAAAATTGAGATTGAATGATTTTTGGTGTTTTACTAAATAAATATATATAAACGTCCAATTCAAAAAATTTTTGGATGAGGAAGTTTTCTTAAACAATAAACCTGCGCTACTGTGTATATACATTTTTATTTTGATTAAAGAAATTGTAGATAAATCGAATAAATATTTTTTACTTAGTAAATTAAATTGAGCGAAAATACTATTGCAACATATAAAAGGCATAACTAACCAAATGAGACTTTTGATTCTAACATATTCAACCCATTGGATATTCTATTAGGAAAATAAGGCATATTTCATTACTTATGCCTTTTTATTCTACAATTTAAGTAAATAATTTCACTAAACTAAAGATTTGATAGGCATCTATTAAAATCTAAAACAACTTGGGCTTACGAAATAAATATTATGCGAATGTCAGGTGACGTTTTTTGTTGCGAGTCGGTAGGTAGTTAGTAGGTTTTTGTTAAAGCAATCCGCTGTGATATTTTATAGACACTCAAGAACTGTTAACAATGCACCGACTGATGTAAGTAATTTGAAACAACCCTCAATCGCAAAAAAAGTAAGTGTGTTTCTTTAAAAAATAACACTGAAGTATTTTGAAAACTCTCGTCAGCCAAAATATAGTTACGCTACAAAACAATTGATGACATTAAACGTATATCCATACAGCGTAAAAAAACACAACAAATAAGGTAGGGTTATATTTAGTTACTAACAAAATTGATATTTTTCATTCTGTAATTCTATTTTATTGGATTATTGTGCGTAGTTGATTTTGTTATTTAATATGAGTTCCGACGAAAACACTGACGAAGCAAGAGACGAAAGAAGAAATATTGTGGTAGTTATATTTTTCTCTAGTTAAGGTACCTTTAGTTTCTCTAGATATTAAAGTCTGATTTCTTGGAGTTTTTATTTAATTATTTCATTACATGTTTGAGAAAAGATCTATACAATCCTAGGCGTGAAAAGGGGTTCCCAGCCTCATAACTATTTGGCCTCGGTATGCGGTATGCTCCGTCTATATGTACTCGGCCGGCAACCCCTTACTTCCCGGCCTCTGTAGTAATACATACATGTACTATTGTTGTTATTATAATTGCTTTAATATCCGTTTTACTTTCTTGAATCTTGGACATTTATATAAATTCATGGAGATGTATATATTTTTAATTTTTCTATAATATCGTTTTAAATTGGTAACTAAAAATTGGTTGGTTGGTTGGTTGGTAAATTGGTTTTCGGGTAACCCTACCGTAGGGTACTTCCGGAACCCGGATGAGCGTAGAAATAGCACAACTGACGCGTTTAGTTTTTCCCGTAATCAGTTCACCTTTCAGTGCATTAAATAATAAAGACACGTCTGGGTAGTTGTGCCTTTTATTTTAAAAGCGACAAGCGGCTCAAAATTGTTAAATACTAAACTGAAATGGCACATTTCGCCTCATATGCCCTTTTCTTTAAAATCACTCAAAAAAGTGCCTTTTTAACTAAGTGCTACTTGAAGAAATAATTAAGTCATAAGTCACAATTGTAATAATGTGCCCTTTAATTTTAATCGTAAAAGAACATGCCTTTTATTTTTAGTAAATATGGATATTTAGAGTAGTTGTGCCTATTATGCTTATGGTAATTCCTAAGAACTCCATAGGAAAAAATAAAAAAAAATTAGACAGACGCGCCTTTTTTTCCGCTTTCCGAATATGTATCTAACTCAATTTCACAAAAAATGTTAGATGTGCCCTTTTTCGTTATGACGGCAGTATTAGCATTTTTTAATAACCATATTATTATAAACAGACGCATTATATTGTTTCAAAAATTCTGTTCGCTTAATTTAGCTGAACCTACGGCGCCTTAAAGGAAAAAAATAATATTTCGTTAGCAGCGTTACTGCTTAATACAAAATTAATTGAATACACAATATTATCGCTCAGTACGCCACGTTCACAGTTTTGGATGCACATTTCAAACAATGGTGACTAAACTAAAACCTCATCTTCGCGAATTAAATCAATATTTCTTGCTCCATAGGCAGGGTCACTACCAACTAAAGTCGCCGACAATAGAATTTGCTAACTATGTAATCAAACCGCCATAGTGAAAGACAATTTTACTACATATACATTAATAAAGCCTTTACAGAAATATGGGTCTATATCTGTTGGTCTAAAAACTTTTGCCCGATTTTTTTCGGCACATATTTTTTGGTCTAATAATCTTTGGTCGATTGTTTTTTATGTCGAAAATTGTTTGGTCGAAATTGTGTTGCATATATTTTTTTGCCCGTAAATTATTTAGTCTAACATTTGTATGGAATAACATTGTTTGGTTCGACCAATTGTATTTTAGGCATAAAATTGGTATTCCGAATATTGATGTCACTAATAATCGCATCTAAACTGTCGCATTTATTAAATTGGATTACCTATGTTTTTTATCAAAAAATATTTGAGAAATTATCATTTTCCAAAAAAAAATCGTACAATGTCATTTGCCAAGCAATATCTTGTTTACCAACTAGTACTTTGTCCAAATTTCATTCAGTCAAATATATTAGTTGGCATAATATGTTTTAACCAAAACAAAAAAAAACGCAAAAAGATATTTTTGCGTTTTGTGTAGAGGTCGCAATTCTAACCTAACCGCCAGCGTGTCGACGTCACCCCGCTTCGCAGGGTGCCTATTTCCGCTCTAAGGGACACAAGCTAACCCTAACCTAACCTACCAAATAATACAATTGTTACGGTTATTTGTTTTTTTACTGCGGGGGGCCCCCGAGCCTAGTACCTACCTACTACTTTAGTTTAATAAGGAGGCCTAAGGTGGTTCGACGACTATACAAAACGTTTTATGACATTCGCAGGCTAACGGCGTGATATTTTAAGAAACTTATGTACTCGTAACAAATTGCCTTTCCATTTGCGCGAAATTCAAGTTTATCCTAGGAAATGGGGAATCTTGCGGTCAAGTCGCGGGAGTCCGCTGTATGCGGGTGGCGCAGGACCGATGATGATAAAGCAAACAGTTAGATAATAGACCTAGGATTCTATATAACAAATCTTTCCGCATATAGTTATAGCTCCTTAGTATCCTTAAACGTATATTTGAAGACTGTGAAAAAAAGTACAGTCGTCATTAAAAGCTTATCAGTTTTTTGTATCAGGAACTAACTTTTACCAAGTCGTACTGTTTCTGGTTATGTAATAACCCATTTGCTTTTGTTTTTCATTTAGTTTTGTATATCATTTAATTTACACGTGATTTTGATAGTAGACTCCTTTACATAACAATACCTAATTGGATAGGAACTTTTATATTTTTTTAAACGATAAATGTCGAAAACATAAACTGCTTCACGATAAAAAGTTCATATGTCACAACTGTCTGCATAAATACATATACATATGTAAGGTTTTGGAGACTCGTTTATACTCGTATTCAATCGTGCTCAGTTAATCTGGTAAGTTGTCCAAAATTAATCAACTAATATAATATAATACAATTTTAATGTTCCTTGTTTTCTATAATTTTAGAATACAAAATGTTATATTATTAGGCCTCTCTCCCCGTGTGTCCTAAGACTAGATTAATTAATTAATATTGCAATTTTTATTCATTCTTTTAAAGTTCATGAGCTACTTTCAAAGTAAAATCAAATGTGTCATGATTTATTTAAAAATTCATCCGTTACCGTTTTGTTACAACCAAGTATCATCATAGCCTGTACCAAATACTTACATCTTAATCCCAAAACAGATTTGTTTCAAAATGCCTAAAACTTCAAATGGCTTACACCTTCTTAAAATACCAAACTATCAGGATATTTATTTTATTTTGACTGAATTTCATTTCAACTTGGTCCCATGTCCACAACTCAAATAAACTTTCAATCAGTATGTCTAAAGATTAAAATTATGTATTCTCAGAACCCTACTAATAATTATAAATGCGAAAGTTTGGATGTTTAGATGTTTGGATGTTTGTTACTCAATCACGCTTAAACGGTTCAACCGATTTGGATGAAATTTTGCACGAAGATAGGTTATAGCCTGGATTAAAATAAAGGATAGTTTTTATCCGGGTCCACGCAGACGAAGTCGCGGGCGGAAGCTAGTACCATCATAAAATAACCATTGCATTTTTCGAAATTACTGGGGCCGAACACAGCACTGATAAATTTATTTAACTAGCCAAGTCACATAACACAAATATATTGTGTGGTCTATTTGTGCGTGAACATAAGGACTGTGACGTAGTAGGTATATTTCGACACACGGGAATCAAAATTTTTAGGGTACTTTCCGTCGACCTAGAACTATGTAATTTGGCAAGTATTGTTGTCTCATACTACAAGTACGGGGCAAAGTCTGAAAACTATACATTTGAAATTAAATCATTAAAAATATAGTCTTTATTTAAATTACGTAATCAATCAAATTCATCGAGGTAGAACCGATTCGCACAGTTTGTCCGTATTTTTTAAATACTCTTAGAGGTATATAAATCCAAAAGTGCGCGCAGGTTTAAGGCAATGGCCACTATACCTATGCACCGAACCGCTGCGTTCAGAGGTAGTTTCGAGTAGCTGCGTCTAAGTGCTGGAATGATCCCTCCTCCTATCCAAGGGGCGCTTAGCAGATACACCTTTAAGCGTGTGCTTAAAGGCTATTTGTTGACGCTCCAGAAATCCAAACAGCAATAAATATGCCAGTTGTTCAATTGTTTTTTATCTAGTTTTTGTTTATAATGTGTACTGTAAATATTTATATTCTATTGAAGCTGCATCTAGATAGTGTGTACTGGTATTATCTCACTTTGTATTTATGTTTATTTCTCTTTCACCTGTCCCAATAATGTAGGTAGCTTATTTATCATTTTTGTATGACGTTTCCGTGAGTCACCGACGGTGCTGGCTGAAAATCAGCGCTGCGGGTGTCTGACACCTCAGCATAATGCTGAGCCAGTGTCCGGTTCACTGCCGCAGAGACACACTTGTTTGTTTATTATATTGTTTAATACGTGTGTCCTGTGTGTTTGTGAATAAACGTATCTTTCTTTTTTTCTTTCTTATTTCGTACTACAGTAGTGCTAAGCACTGTAGCTGTGTGGTGTCATTTGTACTATAATATAATACATAAAAAGTGCAGTTTGTAAACTCACTACCTGGTTACCATCGTATCTAATAATCCTGTCTGCTAATAATTTAAGTTGATAACTTAAAAAGATTATAGGGATATGAAATGTTACATATGTAATTTATTTATTATATACAATATATGCGTTTTTCTAATTTGTTAACTGGACAAAAACGACTAGGTACATGCGAGGGGGCTCACATAATCTTTTACTTTTACCTATACTTTTCTGAGGCTGCCATTTCTCTATAGTTTAGTAACTAACCATACCTATGTATAATTTGAATAATTCGCCTTCCTAAAGGCTGAAGAAGATTCAGATGTGGAAAACTGTTTCACACGTGTATTTTTTGTTCAAAGTTACATGGACTTACTTAACAAAGATAAATCATAACATAAGTAACTAGATACTCGTATAGAAACGAAGTAAGAATCCTTTGTTCTAACGCGAATTTTTTTTCAGGGTTGACAATGAGGATCCTGCCATTCTTCTGTCTCCTGCTGGGGTGCTGCCGGGCCGCTCCCAGCGACCTCAAACCCGAAAGTCTCAATATCCTCATCACGGACCAATTGCTCAAAAATGACTACGTCATATACACTGCCGAGCATGACATTGTCAATATATTTGCCCCCTACAATCAGTTCCCTTTTAAAAGATACAACTTGTGGTCTCGGGTGGACGCGTGGGACTTCACTGGTAACGATATCAGTGAAGAATCGTGCGCAAAATATACAGTGTTCTTTGTAGAAGCTGATGTCAACAATAACGAGAAAACATACAAAGGATTGTATGTTAGGAAGAATGAGCAAGTTACTAAACTACTCGACAACGGCAGAGACGCTGTGGCTAACAACGAAGACGTAGTCTACTTCGGGGCCAGCGATGGCATTTACAAGTACAACGACGTCGCCAATACTGCTGAGAAACATGGCGCTGTCACGGACAACATCATCCAAATGGCGTTTTATAACGGGACCAACACTATTTACTATGTAACTGCAAATCATGAACTATACAGGCTTAACACTGAAGCGACGTCCAGCGTTAAAGTGTCGGCAGTCAAAGATGTCCAGGCTATAGTATTCGGTTTCGAGGGGAAAATGTATTACTACGATTCCAAGAAGGACGTCTACGTCTTTGATGAATTAGGTGACATGGAGCCCGTTAAAATCACAGGTTTTCCGGCTAGCGCCAATAAAATCATGCTGATTTCACCCTTTATTGGTGTGGAACGGGGCGCCCTTTTGCTTGTAGATAAAATCGTGTACTTAATCCAGCCTGACGGCAGAGCCGGCATAACTAGAATCACTCTAGACTTGGAAATGACTGCTTACGAGCCGAAGCCTGCTTTGATCCAGTACCTCGCTAAAGATAAGAAACTGTACGAGTTAGATGTTGGTGTAGTTTATAAGAGCAACCTCGACAAGTTGCCGGGGGGCCTAAAGCCGTACGTTGACAAGTTCCCAAGGTTTACCGATTGTAATAAAACTTCGGTGTAATTGAAAAAGACCAGAACCAAATTAAACGAATTGCTTCCAAACATCTTGTTCTTTCATTTGTAAACTAGGTGTCCGCGCGGATGGAGAATCCTGGAGGTTCATTCTAATAGTGAAAGATTTTTTGAATGAGGATGAGTAGTTTCAGAGGTAACCCCCCACATACAAACATACAAAGCTACACCCTAACGGACTTCACCTCTAAATAATATTAGTATAGATTGATGACTTGATAAATGTCGCCGGAGTCCGCTGGATGCGGGTGGCGCAGGACCGGTCATGTGGCGCTCTTTGGGGGAGGCTTATGTGCCGCAGTGGATGTCTTTCGGCTGATATGATGATGATAACTCTAATAGTTTCATAAGCACATAATTGTAATACTAACAGTATATGGGTTCTGTGCATGAAATAAATGATCGAATTGACTTGAATAGCCCTTATCTCGGCGGACACATGTGTGTGTGTGTGTGTGTATGCACCCATATTTTACACTTGACTGTATGCATCTAAGGGCGGTTATGTTTGTGATTATAATTATTATGTGGCCGACTTTTTATAAAACTGACATTGGGATCGGAGTCTTCCACCTGGGACGGGAGAGTTGCTTTTTGAATGGAATAGGCACTTTGGTGCAATACGGCCAAGTCAAATAATCCCAAGTACCCACGACTTGTTGCGCAAGCTATACAAACGCGATGCAGGCAAAAAGTGTATTTTATAAATCTGCTACTGTCTTTAGGGGTTTGGAATCTCATGCTGATCAGCTGAGGAGTACTTTCGTAACTTTTCAAACGAGCGTTAGGTTATGGAATTGTTCCCTTTCGAAAAATAATATTTAGTTTGGGATTTACCTATCGGACGGGCGATGCATTACGCAATCGACCCGAAGTGTTCAAAGTTTTAAGAAAGGGTATGTTTTGTCCCTTTTCCGCAAAACGCAACTTCATGTGAAACAATTGTCATTTACTATGACGCTTGCAGATTGTGACGTCAGTAACTGCCAGAGTTTTCTCTCAATAACAAAACGGTTGTAGCTTCGTAATTCTTTGAGATATGTGAATGGGATTTTCGTCGCTAGGCATATTTTACTGCCTTCTTAATTATGGATTAATAATAAATTTCGATTCTACACCAACACCAGTATCATACGAAGGTACGGATTTTCATCATAAGCGTACGTAATATATTTATTAACAAGGGGGACGGCGCGTACGCAGTCCCGACTACCAAAAATTACGCATCCGAGTTATCCACATTAGGGATAATCGCAAGGGTCAACCCAACCGCAGTGCAATGGGAGAGTCTCGCCCTGGGGGAACCGCCTTCATGATCACGGTATCCCCTATGCCAGGTAAGTATGAGTTCACAACGGTACACTGAGAGGGTCACTAAACCAGGAAAAATCTTAACAGCGCGAAGCAGAAATCGCCGCGGACGTAACAGCGACATCTAGCGGGGAATTGGGTAAGTAACTAAAACGTTGTACATGTTATTGTATTCTTTCTCTTTATAACTGCTTTGTTTGTGTGAGGTGGGCAATAAAGAGTATTTGTATTGTATTGTTGTCTGGTGATGAACGAGCAGATGTTTTCCAATTACAAAAAGAGCACGCGCACGTGTGCATAATATCTGGACGTTCCATTTTAACATCTCGGTCTTAATTACGAAAAGTTTTACTCAGTACAGATGGGCAAAAGTTACCTAGGTTTTTTCAACTTTGCCATACAAATCCATACACCTCAAATTCCACAATAGGGTATATTCACGTTTTTTTTAATTTTTTTTACTATTCTATAAGTAATTATGTAACCGGAAAAAATATAACACTTACAATATTATTAAATGAGCTAAAAAAAATTAAAGCTACTATCATTTTCGGTCGATTAAAACGCCGCCATTTTGGCGCGCTTACTTTGTGACGTCACCGTGCACTTAGAATAAATTAACAATGAAGTGTTTTGATTCACAGTTTTAATAAAAGTGAGTTAAAGCTTAATAAAAGCTTTATTAAAGCTTGTAAGATCAACTTATTGTAACGGAAGGGCACACAAAAGCTTATTATAAATATTGTATTGCCCCTATGTGTGAAAATAACATTAAAACTGCACCTGACGTGATATATTTTAATATGCCCAAAGATGCAGATATAAGAAAAAAGCGGTGTAAGGCGATGAGGAGAGATAATTTATCGTGCTTGAGTAGTTTATATTGTTGTGAGGATAATTTGGAAGAGAGTCTTAAATCTTTTTTATTAGGACTGGCGAACAATATAAACAATAACCTAACCCAAAAATTTAATAAATAACATACTTATTCACAAAACTATTCTGATTCCCAATTTTTTAGTTATTAATGTTACAAATATTATGATTTTTCTTGATCAACAAGCTGACTACGTGTGTTGATTTTGATTACGAAACGGTTTAGCTAAGTTTCTTCGTTTGCACTGTTGATCGAAGTTGAAAGAATTTAATCCTATTTACTGCGTGCGCTACACAACTTTGTTTTATTTATAAGCCGTGACGAAAACAACCAAGTTGGTTATGTTCATAAAGATGTTCTCAACATGTAACATTCCCAATACCTACATATCTTTGATTATATACCTAATATACATATGTGCTAGTTTTTTATTCCACTTATTTAAGAAAGACACCTACGCGGTACGTACTTATGAAATGAAATGAAAATGAAAATGAAAATGAAAACGCCATAAGGTATTAGACCCAGCTAGAAAGTCGCGATAATACATAAACACTAAGCATAAAAACTAGTTTGATGTATTCACAAGGTACTTAAATACAAAATACAATGCGTAGCAGCCTCCTTTTTTTAATGTCTATCGTTAAATTTAAATAATCACAATTATTTACCAGTGGCGCTAGTATGAACGTTAAAGCAGCCTTAAGTCACACTTATAATTTAGGGCAATACCAATATTTTTTAAGTCATTTCTTATGAAAAGTATATAATTTAGCAGAATATTCAACGACAAAAATATTGAAAAACATATTAAAAATTAAGAGGGCACCGAGCTTCTGGCGCGAGTTGATTTTAGGTATTCTATGCGTTCCGTGCATGTGTGTGTGTGACGCATACAGGCAGGACCGAGCGAGCGCTGGCTGGAGTTGTGCGCCGAACGCCTATATAGAACGGAAAGAATGGCGGCAAATGGCACTATAAATGCTTTCAGCGAGGGTGTTACCAATATTTACAAAATTTAAGCAACCAGAACAATTTCAAATAGTTTTATTGATAAAATTCACATTTAGAGAAACCTTAATGCAGATATTTTTTTTATTTATAATTAACGTCGTTGGTAGGTTATAGTAACTGCGATGAATGACAAATTGGTATTATAGATACAATAGAAGTTCAATAAAATTAACTCAATAATGTAAATATTAGAACGGCTAAATAAGATGAAAATCTCAGTAGGCTGACTACGTTCATATGGGAAGCTGTTTTTTTTTGTGGAGCCCCGCAACTCCCGCAACCTTTACCAGGTCATCAGTCCACCTTGTCGGGGGCCTACTCACGCTGCGCCTTCCGGTACGTGGTCGCCACTCAAGAACCTTTCTGCCCCAACGGCCATTGGTTCTACGTGCTATGCGCCCCGCACACTGCCACTTAAGTTTAGCGATCCGGAGGGCTATATCGGTTACCTTGGTTCTGCTGCGGATAGCCTCATTTCTGATGCGATCATGCAGAGAAACTCCCAACATGGCCCTCTCCATTACCCTTTGGGTGACTTTGAGCCTTCTTATGAGGCCCATAGTAAGCGAACACGTTTCAGTGCCGATGATAGTTACAGAAATATTGAAACAAAAAATTTAGAACGAAAATAATTAGGACTAGCGATTATTATGACTACAATATTGGTACACTACAATACAGGTTGATTGCTAAGGTGCGGTAAATAACCTTTTAAAGAGGTATAGTTAAATTGATATAAGCTGTCCATTTAGCACTTGAAAGCTTATCTTGTGAACACCGGGCTGTTTCCGCAAACCGCCGACCAGGTAAAATTAAGCAAGTAACAATATAACCATCTCGTCTAAGTCACAAGGTTGAAATTGGTACCTATAGCGTAACTCAGTAAGAAAGTCATTTGGTTAATAACAATATTTGTGGACGCACTAAAACGTCATTATCGAAAGTCTCTCAGAACTCTTTTATACAGTATTGAATTTCCACCCCTTAGCGGATGATATCCATAAAAACTAACCTATATTCTTCCCTGACACTCAAGCTATCTCTATACCAAATTTCATCTAAATCGGTTAAGCGGTTTAAGCGTAAAGAGGTAACAGACAGACAAACAGAAAGTCAGACAGACACATTCACATTTATAATATTAATATGGAACTAGATGTTTTTTTGTGGTAGTCACACTGCCCTCGCGTCTCGCCACTGCCACTGCCAACGGACTCGCATGCGGAGACAACGCACCAACGTCCGAGTTTTCTCCGCATCTCCGTCCGGAGATGCGATGCGCGACGTCCCGCGCTAAAATTCGTACGGAACTACGGAGCTCGGTGTGACATACCCTGCGGCACGCACCGCGTCTGCGTCCGAGCGCGCGAGTCGTCTTGCGTCTCGTTCCTCCGCGCGTCCAGGCGGAGCCAGTGTGTCGTACCATGCGATTTTTCTATACAAAATCAAGCTTCTACATACAAAGTTAAAAAAACGCATCAACGGACGCCGCTGCGAGATGCGGAGCAGTTTGACTAGTAGGTAGGTATAGGTAGGTGCTGAGTATGCTTATACGAAGCAACAGGAGTATTCTCTACTTCAAAATTCTCGGTATGCAGGTAGATGTCTTGCCCAAGAGAGATTAATTTATTTGCTTGTAAAATATTTGTTGCTTATTGTTGAACATTAAACAATAAATAAATAAGTAACAAAATAAAGAACCATCGAAATAAGGACAGTACGGCGATAAACCAAATTAATTTGCAACGAGAGTGACAGCCGGTACCGGCGCACAGTCCCTGGGCTTATAATTTGTAGTCAAATGACTTTTACTTACCTTGATTTTTCATTCAACCGTTTAGCATTCTTTTTTCGCCAACCTCTCCTCTTCCTTGCTCTATTTGCTTTGTTGCCCATAGCAAACAACACAAAATTCGTCGTTACTTTTACAAATCGTGCGTAAGGTCAAGCGACACAGCCTCCCCGTCTGACAGCCGAAGCAAGACTAAAGCGGATAGGGGGGAAGCGCGGCGGCTCTAGCTAAAATGAGCGGAACGTGCGCGACTTTAGTTATTTCCTTTGTATCGCTAAAAAATCCACATTTTGAAAATTTTACGCATAAACGTCATAGATATCGTTTACTTCTGTCATTATTCAAAACCTGATGACCTACCGTGAAGTATTTACGCCGTACTAAGGTTATTTTTTCATTTTTAGAGGTACCTTTGGATTTCTTTTCTATCGAGGAAAGTATAAGTAATCGAATTTCTAAAGCAAATAATTGATAGAGTGAATCCTCAAATATCTTCTATAGGAATTGCAGAACTAAAGCTTTAGTAATAACAATACTGCAATGTTAAAACGAGCGCAAAAATTTCATAATTTCTTCGGTGCAGCCTTAAACGTTTGACATAATAGGAATACTAAATTGCTGAACAACCTTCTCGAAGATTACTATAGTGATTAAAATGTGTTTAAAAACCAGCCACTCAGACAGCGACAGTACCCCACACCTCCCTCCGAAGAGGGTGGTGAACGATCATCGATGGCTAATGACCAGACAGTCATTGCCTCTCTCACGCTCAGGGCACCGCGCCACATCTCATCTTCGTGGATGGGGTCAGCTCACGTATTGTGATAGCCTGGTGAAGAGCTTACTATAGAAATGATCCTATGAAGTAAGGTCTTGACGTGGACAAATCGACCAAAGGACGTGATGATTCTGAGAAAAATCTTAACAGCGCGATGTACAATTTAGTATGAGCGCACGACGGACGTAACAGCGACATCTACCAGGTGATTGGATAAACGCGCACACCGTCACCACGTGTTCTATATTTCCTCAGCGCTGATGTAATCATGTGGCGCCTGACCTTGCTTCCTTGATAACAAAACCACGATACAGATAGTAAAAATATATTTAAAATTCTTCAAATACATGTAGCGGTAGTAGCTCGAAAGATTTTTTTTATACTCGGCGACCTTAATGTTTGAATTAAGACTTCGTACACCAAACTTAAATCACATACTTTTTACTATGGAGCTCCCTACTCAACATTTCATAACTATTTAGACAACTGAAATGAAATTGACCAATCACGTGGCGCCTTTACTGAAATATAATGTATTTGACCAATAGGACGCCGTCATGAGAAAGTCAAAATGTAAATAGACATCAACGCACAAAAAGAAAAAGCCGTTGGTTGCACTTCGTTTGCAATAGATACCAAGTTTGTTTAATCAGTTCAGTTGACTCGTAGAAAAAGTATTGTATACAATAGTTATATAATTAGCTTTTTAAGTCTCGTACCTTAATTAGGCCACTCAGCAAGCTTCGTGGCCTAAACGTGGTACTCGACTGAAAAAGCATACATTATATAACGATTGCATAAAATACTATATTGATTGCATATTGCATGGCTATACGAGTTTTTTTTATTGCCTCTACTACGTTTATATTATTCAATGTGTTCTACTCAGAAAGTCGGAATCACGACCTCTTTCCAATATGAGAAAAAAAGTTCCAAAAATTCCATACACTTTTGAACATACATACAGTACATATGAAGGGTCCACGGAAAGAACATGTCTAGTCATTTTGACAACATTTCGAGATATTGCGGTTTTTAAGTTTAGAATGATTCCCAATAATTATTAGAATACCCCGTAAAGTTAAGTGCTGATTTAACATTCGAGTTTACAAGGGGGACGGCGCGTACGCAGTCCCCACTACCAAAAATTACGCATCCGAGTTATCCACATTAGGGATAATCGCAAGGGTCAACCCAACCGCAGTGCAATGGGAGAGTCTCGCCCTGGGGGAACCGCCTTCATGATCACGGTATCCCCTATGCCAGGTAAGTATGAGTTCACAACGGTACACTGAGAGGGTCACTAAACCAGGAAAAATCTTAACAGCGCGAAGCAGAAATCGCTTCGGACGTAACAGCGACATCTAGCGGGGAATTGGGTAACTAAAACGTTGTATGGTGATGAACGAACAGTTTTCCTAGTACAAAAAAGCACGTGTGCATTATATTATGATGTATTATTTTTCTTTGATGCACATTATGTGTGTTCTACTCAGAAAGTCAGAAGCACAAGCTCTTTCTAATACGAGAAAAAAATGACCCTAAAATATACCATACATTTTTGAACATTCATTTTGTGTTACCGCCTTATAATATGGAAAATGTTAACACAAAATAACACTATAGAGAAATAAACTTTGTTAAGTTGTGTTTGTCTTATTAGGACGGAAACAACTTGTAAATAACAGAAAATTTTGCACCCAGCCTGCGTACACCTGATAGCAGAAAAATTTACGATTTAAAATAATGTTTTTTTTTAATTAGTACTCATAACACGCACCAATATTATATGTTTTTTAATTATTTATTTGAAGCATTTTTACTTGCCAAGGACTGTACGCTCCTGCCGCTAACTCTGAAGGTTTATAATGTTTACTTAATTATTAAATATTGCCTCCGCCGCCTTTAAACCTTCCTAATCATTTTTGTAACGATGACTAACTGAGTTTCCCTATGTTCCTATTTTTCGCTTACATTGATAATGATGATACCTGATTTTGTTAATGAAGTAAAACCGCTTATAAAGCACTAACTTTATGTACAGTCAGCAGGAAAATTAGCTACGCGGGCCAAGTGCCGAAAATGACCTACACACGACTCTAATATCAAGAGGATAAGGACTGCCTAGATAATTTTGAGCGTAGCTGATTCTGCTGCTGACTGTACCATCGCATTGCCTACAGATGTCAAAAGTAATAAAAGTTTATATAACGAAACAGTAGCAATCTACGTCAGAAAATTTATTCGCATAGGGCCTGACAGAGAAAATCAGGGGGACTACGATATAGCCGTTCGAAAAGCGGCAGTTATTGTAAGGGCCAAGCTCCAGCCCAATCTGTCTTTAATAAGCTTAAAATCAATATGTATGATATCGCTATGATTTCAAGAGATTATACGAGCTTCGAGACCATTGGTTTTCGTAGAAGCACTAGGCAGTGTTGTCACATTTACCAAGTTCTACCGACCTACCACCCTCGGTCTCAAATCTACCACTTTTTAATTGTTTTACGAAAGCAAACAAAATTATATGGATGTTACGAAACTTTACTAGCATTTCTTGTATAATTGCAGCAATTTCACCAGCATCACATTGAGTACATAGTGACGTTGACAAGTTGATATCTTTCACAAGTTCTGACACTAGTGACAGCTGACAGTGACAGTTTCGCGCCGACTTGCCTGCTCAGCATTTGATTTTGACAAGCACGATTCCTATAACAGCTGCCATTCCAGTACATTTTTTCGACTGAAGGTTAAGGTTATATTTTGTATGGAGATGACAGAAGTCACATCGACAACGTGTCGCCGCGCGGGGTTCCCGGGGTTATAAATTTGAGTGGTAGATCTACCTACATTTCATTTTCTTCCACTTATCCTGTTCTCAGTGGCGTGCACTCCATATAGGCAAAAAGGCGCTGCCTACCCTATCAATATAATGCTAATACAACACAATACCTACTATAACGAAAATAGTATGGCACGGTAATATTATTAATAAACAATCACAGTTATTATTTATTGAATTATAAATTTGAATTTCGCGGTGACCCACGGCCATGCGCACGTGAATGTCGCGAATTGTTAACCTCTGATCCGTTTGCCGCTTAGAGCATTAAACCAACAGGAGTGGTCACATGTGTCATTTTCTATACATAAAAAGTCTGCCGATTTTTGCGGGGGAGGGGAACGTCAAATGTATGCGGAACGTGAAAATAGCTACGTCAGATAAACGTCAGTCCATACAATACGTATGACCACTGGTCATACGTATTTGGCAGAGGGGAACGCCTGTCAATTGCCACTCCGGTTGGTTTAATGCTCTAAGGTTTGCCGCTTGAGGCGTACTTCGGAAAAAGTACGACTTCAACGGTATAAATTACGAACACACGCATACATAACTCACACATCTGTAACCCAAATCCTCAAGTAAACAGTTCTTCATTTCCGACCGTCTGGCTTGCGCGATCATTGCGCGTCATGTAGGCTAAATGATATATCATGCCCACAATAAACAAGCAGTGAATTTGCGATCCGATATCTTCTTTCTCTTTCTTGCATCCGAATAGTTCCGACAGCGCCCGCCGTTGCCGAGCGCCACCATATTCGTGATTTTAGGCGACCAAATTTAGAAGTATGCATTCAACAAGCGATCATTTCCCATTCAAATATATCGTAATTTTATCACCTGTTTGTGGTGTTATGGTTTGCGAACTTGAGATGACACGCGCGAAAATTTAGCTTTATAAATTTGTTTCGTGGTTCTTTCTGTTTTTTTGTTGTTAATGCGTTGTGAGCTTATAAGTATTAGTGAGGTGAGAATTAGTGCCTATAAAGTCAGAGAACGAATAAAATGGAGGTTGAGGAGTTATCTTGTGAGTTGTGTGGTGATCTTGTGTGGATGAAAACAATAGTAAACGGCAATTTCGGCAAATTACCTTTTGCTTCAAAGCTGAAAGTGGTTCAAAAAGGAAGATGCATGCCGGAATTACCGGATTTGCATCCAAAAACAGCTAATGTTACTCGGCGTTTTTCATTTTCGACATTACGAGACGGTCAAGTGGTTGGCCGGCTGTTTACATTCAAGTAGATTGTTTTGTTTCCCGTGTGTTTTGTTCTCGAATTTTAAAACATTCTGGCTTGATACGGGATTTGCCGATATGAAAAACTTGTCGACTGCTGCTAAAAAACACGAACAGTTGGAAAAGCATTTAAAAGCGTGCCTCGCACTTCACACTTTCGGTAAATACAGAATCGAAAGGTTGGGGTATAGCAAAGGGGGCGCGAGATTTAGAAATTTTTTCATGGTGGTCGGTATCATTATGACACCTATTTTTTATGTTGCTATCGTATAGAAGACGCTAAAATAAGCTGTCTTCGTGGTTATTTTTTTATAAAAGAGCGGAAAATAATTAATCGCGCCCCCAAAACGGATGGTCACAGAGAAAAGTTTATTTGACATTTTATGCTTATCTGAGCACGTTATATAGGATACGTGATTGACATCATTTGCACGACACCGAAATTTTTTAAGTCCCAGAACCGTTTAAAATGACTGACTTTTGAACCCAAATATCTCGGTAAATATCGATCGGAGAGAAAAAGTTTAAAGAGTTCTCTACTTATCAATATCATTTCATCCCAGTCCCACTGCCTACCCTGTCCCAAAACCCTGTGCACGACTGCACGCCAGTGCCTGTTCTACCATTACGCCAAAATTGTATGTGGCAACACATACTCGTATTCGCATTTTCAAGATCTTTGTGGGCCAATTGGAGCGAGCCCCGAACATCCCGACGGTTTACAAAAATCAGATTAATATACTGGTCCCTCAGTGAGGGAACTTTCAGATATTAAGCTGAAAAGAACAGATACTACACTTTGATCTTAGCCAAAAGGCCGAGAAGCGATAACAAAAAGATTCTGTTCGAGGAGGGTCATTGAATCAGGAAAAATCTTAACAGCGCGAAGCAGAAATCGCCACGGACGTAACAGCGACATCTAGCGGCTATAGCGGCGAGTGACTATACTTATGGAACACATCAACCAGGTCACATAATTATTATACGCCTTCAGTAAATGTAAAAAATACATATTTTTCCAACTAGTATTACCCGTGTTTTCGCCTGCTCTTGACTTAAGACATTTTTAGCCATACGAATTTGAAGTTATTCTACAATATTAAGTAGGACTTTTCGGCCCAAAGCGACCTTTCAAAATGTAGCGTTTTTGTACAATTTAACCATTTTTCGTTTATTTCTATGGGTAAGCAATCGCGGCATGATTAACCGTCTACCGTAAACGTTTCTGTCTAGAAGTAAGTGGGACACACTCTGTGGTATAGTATTAACTTTCCATGAATCACAAAACTGTAGCGTAACTTTACAGGGTCATTTTCTGCTAAGGAAAAGGCAAGGCCAAAATCACCAAATTCTCAACCATATTCTCACTTCACCCTATTCGCAACTAACCACATTCTCTGCTTACCAAATTCTCGTCTCACCACGTGCTCAGCTTACCAAATTTTCACGTTACTGCGTGTACAAAAGTCACTGTCATGAACATCTTGACACTTTGCAGAAACATGCCCAAGTAGTACAGATAGCAGAACTACTAATTATTGGACTTATCTATAGTTCTGTGCGTATAAAGACTCTTATAAGAAGTAGGAACATGTTGGTGATAAAAGCTGTATAAAAGGTAACATCCCGTGTTATTTAAACAGTGTCTGATGAACAGCGAAAAGCTGCATTACGGCTGAGAAAACTACCATCGATACGCTAATAATAATGCTAAATGTTTTATAACATTATTAATGCTTGTAACTGAAATGTGGTGCATATTACTGCTTAACCCATTCGCCGCCGCGGATTTGAACTCCAGTTCGTCGCTGTAGCCACCCACCTGCCACCGACTTCATCAGTCCAAAAGCAATAGTCTTAGACTTGCACGTGGGAATGCCAGCTCGCTGTTTCCCAGCTGCTCATAAAGAGACAATTGTCACCTTGTAATAATATTCCGACGCGCGACGTAAGTACATTGCAGGCTCGATAAGTAACGATGCAGTCCAACAAACCTTTACATTATGCCCCAGCAATGTACGTCGAAGTTTCATGCTTGAGTGATATTGATGAAAAATCAGATAAACTAGCGAGTATCGTATTTTCGACGAAAAAGTATTGAATAAATAAATGGTTGGGGACAATCTTACACAAATCGACCTAGTTCCAAACTAAGCACAGCTTGTACAATGGGTTAGTACCCATAGTACAAGTGCTGATGATATACAAACTTATATACATAAATAAATACTTAAATAAATAAATAAAATAAATAAATATTTGCGGACAATCTTACACAAATCGACCTAGCCCCAAACTAAGCAAAGCTTGTACTATGGTTGCTAGACGACGATAAACATACTTATATAGATAAATACATACTAAAATAGATAGAAAACATCCATGACTCAGGAACAAATATTCGTGCTCATCACATCCATGACTCGGGAACAAATTATCGTGCTCACACAAATAAATGCCCTTACCGGGATTCGAACCCAGGACCTCCAGCTTCGTAGGCAGGGTCACTACCAACTAAGCTAAAGCGGTCGTCAAATACATAGAAAACATCCATGACTCGGGAACAAATTATCGTGCTCACACAAATAAATGCCCTTACGGGATTCGAACCCGCTAAAGCTGCATATTTAATGATATGATTAAAAAGTTGTATATAGGTATACATATATTGTGTGTGTTTCTATCAATTGAGTATGTTTGCGATAGCTAAGATACGATAAAACGTGCTAATGCCATGCATCATCTTCGCAAGTTCGCACATAACAATTTAATCATGTATTCAACATTGGTATTTACGAGGGGGACGGCGCGAACGCAGTCCCCACTACCAAAAATTACGCATCCGAGTTATCCACATTAGGGATAATCGCAAGGGTCAACCCAACCGCAGTGCAATGGGAGAGTCTCGCCCTGGGGGAACCGCCTTCATGATCACGGTATCCCCTATGCCAGGTAAGTATGAATTCACAACGGTACACTGAGAGCGTCACTAAACCAGGAAAAATCTTAACAGCGCGAAGCAGAAATCGCCTCGGACGTAACAGCGACATCTATCGGGGAATCGGGTAACTAAAACGTTGTATGGTGACGAACGAGCAGATGTTTTCCTATAACAAAAGAGCACGTGTGCATTATATGATGTACTTCCTGGTTTCGCATAAAGTATGTTTTACATTTACCTATGATACAAACAATCGAACAGTGGGTGACCTTTATAAGCCGTCGTCCCTAGAGTGTAACATGATATATTTTTTATTGTTACCGGCTATTATGCAATCAATCTATGGTCAAATTACCAACTTACGTTGATAAATGAATAGGGACGTCTCGGTTCATTTTTGATAAAAGTATTGCGTAATTTTTTTATTTTTATTAATGTCAAGATTTTCGTTTGTGTAACTGAGCAGAACCCTTTTTTATATTTACGGTAACGTCTGCAACTTGCTGTAGATAATTCTAGTAATTCGATTAATGAGATAAAGAGCCATTCTAGAGAATAGGACAAATTTAGTACGTCGATTAAGTCACACTTATAATTTAGGGCTATACCAATATTTTTTAAGTCATTTCTTATGAAAAGTATAGACAATTTAGCAGAATATTCAACGACAAAAATAATGAAAAAAAATATCTAAAATAAAATGTTCCACATAAAAAAAGTAATAAGCTGGATTAATATTCTCAATCTCACAGATTACTAAAGAGGTTAAAATGTGTTTAAAAACCAGCCACTCAGACAGCGACAGTACCCCACACCTCCCTCCGAAGAGGGTGGTGAACGATCATCGATGGCTAATGACCAGACAGTCATTGCCTCTCTCACGCTCAGGGCACCGCGCCACATCTCATCTTCGTGGATGGGGTCAGCTCACGTATTGTGATAGCCTGGTGAAGAGCTTACTATAGAAATGATCCTATGAAGTAAGGTCTTGACGTGGACAAATCGACCAAAGGACGTCATGATTCTGAGAAAAATCTTAACAGCGCGATGTACAATTTAGTATGAGCGCACGACGGACGTAACAGCGACATCTACCAGGTGATTGGGTAAACGCGCACGCCGTCACCACGTGTTCTATATTTTTACTCAGCGATGATGCAATCACGTGGCGCCTGACCTTGCTTCCTCGATAACGAAACCACAATAAAAGATAGTAATAATACTTTTTAAATAACGACAGCGTAATTCTACAAATACATCTATTACTGTAGTAGTTGAAAATTGTATTTATGCTCTTGTTATTTTCGTTATTTATTCAGTTTCAATAAAGTTATCACCCGCTTACCATTTTGCATTATTTGCATTAAATGTCAATTCAGCCAGACAAATACAAATAGTTTATTAACAGAAAAAATATATAACATTTACAGTTTTTACTGACCCCCACACTAGGCAAAGCCTGTCCCGTGAGAGAAATCATACGATTTACAAAAGGTATTACAAAAGCGGCTATTGCAAACAACATTTTCACGTTTAATCTCGGATTAACTCCTTATTATAATTTGGTCAATCCGCACATAACAATAGTGAATGGAGCTCACTAATTTAGTTTAGTGACTAATTGAAAGTTAATTCAACGAATTCAACCACTTTAATACAACGTACCAAGGGATGCGTGCATATGTATGACTCTTAATAACCATAGAAGGTGTATTGTGTAATCTTTTGTCGGTCCTTATTTCAGTTTATAATATAATCCGATATCGCTAGTTAGCCACAAATTGTAGGATATTTATTATTAACGTCAATGTAAGGCTTAATTAAAATTCGTTACTCGGTGTGTTGAACGCTTTGAATGAAAAAATAGCCATAGTCGCATTTTGAAAAACTATGGCAATGGTATGGTAAGAAAAAGTTGTACATAGTTCCTACATCAATAAAGTTCCACATTCAATTTTCTCTCTTTGTTACCAATTTTTCTAGTCATTTGTTATACAAACAATGTTATGTTATGTGGTTCTTAAACATCAAGATAGTGTCAGTATAACCTTAATATAACTATCAATAAAGTCTGTCCACGAAAAAAAGTGGTCGGCGTTCTAACGAAAAATTAGGTTTAAAAAGTAATGAAAACAACTTAATTATATATTTACATCACAGTTTTATTAGTTTTCTGTAACATGTAAACAATGATCTGCTCAACAAATTAAGATTGATAAAATGCCCTGACATATCTTCTCACACCTTCCATCAATTTCTATACATCTACTTCGATGACCTATTTACAAGTTGTATCCCACATTTTTTTAACTTTTGCTCATTTGTAGCTATTTTACCACTTTTCTTTAGTTTTCTTTTAATTACCTCCCCCGTGTGGTGTCAGGTTAGAATTTCACCACCCCCTTTCTTCCCGTGGGTGTCGTTAAAGTCGACTAAGGGACCAGGGTTGAAGTGTGTTGTGGGCGATGGGCTAGCAACCTATCTCTGCAATATCACATTTTATGGATATTTTATACCCACATTTATGCTAAAAGTGGCGCTGGAACATAAGTCTCATGTGCTCTGCCTATCCCTTTTGGGAATAAAGGCGTGAATGTATTTATGTATGTATGTATGTTCTTTTAATTATTGCCCAGAAACGCTCGACGGGCCGTAGTTCTGGGCAGTTTGGAGGATTTGCTAATTCCGGTACGACATACACATTATTTTCATTGTACCAATCCATTACCAACTTAGCATAATGCGAACTAGCTAAATCAGGCCAGAATATGACGGACTGCGTGTGGTTTCTTATAAACGGCAATAAGCGGTTTTTCAAACATTCCTTCATGTAAACGACTTGGTTGTTGGTGCCAGGTGTAACAAATGATTTGCTTTCTTGACCACACGAACAGATGGCTTGCCACACTAGAAATTTCTTTGCAAATTTATCTAGTTTTTTTGTAGTAAATTTTTCATCGATATTCCCTCGTTGACTTGCGACGTAAAACTGTAAACTTGGCAATTGTTTAAAATCCGCTTTCACGTAGGTCCCATCGTCCATTAAAATACAATCAAACTTCGTTAAGTAATTTGTATACAATTTTCGCGCCCGAGTTTTACAAAATTCATCTTTGGTAGCATCCCGATTAGGAACCGTAGACGCCTTGTAAGATCGTAAGCCTCGATGACTTTCCTTGCCTTACTTTTGTCAACAGGACCGCGTTTTCTACCCGAACCTGTCTTTCTTTCAACCGTCAAACTCGACTGATAATTAGCCAATATCTTTTGAACAGTTGATTTAGGAATATTCAATAATTTCGCTAACCTTTTGCGATTCCAGGATTTTGATTGTAATTGTACACGATTTTTTTACGCTTGTCCAGTTCGTCGGAGGTCATTTTATTATAATTATGAATTTAAGAATTGAAAGTAGTCCCAAAAAAATACTTATATTTCCCGCTTTTGAACTATCAAAGTCAGGTGACAGTTTTTTTTTTTTAAAGTGTTGACCACTTTTTTTCGTGGACAGACTTAAATAGTAATTTAATCATAAAAAAATATTAAAGTATATCTAGAATAGTTTGTATAATCTACACTAATATTATATAGAGGAAAGATTTGATTGTTTGTATTTAGAATATGCTTCGAAACCACTGGACCGATTTGAAAAATTCTTTAACCATTTAGAAGCCAACATTATCCCCGATGAACATAGGCTACTTTTTACCGCGGGAAAATGCTTCATTACTACGGGAAAACGGGTAATCCGTGCGGGCAGCTAGTTTTTAAAATAAACTTAACATTACAGACGCAGACGGCTTAGGGCGATCAACCCTGTTAATATAGATGTTACAATGAGAGATATACTACGAGCTTCGACTAATGGTTTACGTGAAAGCACTAGGAACTAGAACTTGCATTTTCAAGAATTTTTGTGGGCCAATCCCGGCGGCACTGCAATGCCGGGCCGACCCGTGACGGGAGTAGAGATGTGCCAACCCGAAATTATCACAAACCGAGTTGAACGGTTTGACTTTCTATGTAAACCGGTTTCAACCCGGGTTGATCAAACCGAGTTGCTATGACGGTCCTAAACGTATTAATGTAGTATTAGGTTTGACCTGTCCGTGTCGACCCGTGAATTTAAACACCTACTTGTTTGGGTTTTAAGGCGCCGTAGGTTAAGCGAACAGAGTTTTTGAAACAATATAATGAGTCCGTTTACAATAAAATGGTTTCAAAAAAACACGAATAAATCTTGAGTCTTTTCTGCAGCGAGATCAGTGATTCGAAACATGATTAAGCAATTTTCGCTCGATAGAAAAAAATCACGAACAATGGTCTAAAATACACTTAAAATATTCTCAACACATTATGCACAATTGCACACAAGCTAAATATATTAAAATGGCTTTTAAAAAACGGCAATGTCATGTTTGACAGAATTCAGTGATTACTTTTTAATTTGCTTAAACGGCCAAAAAATAAAATTAAAAAACATGATATTCGTGCTTCCGAGCATGCACTTCCATCTCGCTCACACTGATGCTCAGCGAGAGGGACAGAAGACCATGAACCTACGGCGCCTTAAACCTAAACTGTTTATGGGTTATTGTTACATTAGTGAGCGTTACCTCGGTAGTGCCATAAGGTAATAAGTAATTATAAATTGCTCACTATATATAATACGTAGTGTACATACATAACATATAGCTGAAAATGTATTTATAATAGATTTTAAATCTAAATTAAGTATATATATATGTCGAATTGTGATAGCGGCGCCAACAGTTAGCAACGATGTTTATAATTTTAAATTGGGTAATCTTATGTAAACAATCGGTTGTTGTTTGATCGCTGTCAACTGGTAGTGACTCCATTTGACAGTTAACGTAATTCATTCGATTTTATTTGCTGGTAACACCCTACTTGTTTCAATTAAATTGTGATTTAAATGGCAATGTTATGTTTAGAGTTAAGTTGGCCAACCTGTAGACTAATGTCCGGTGGTTCTTTATTCTGATTGGCTGTCGATTGTTATTTTATGTTGCTACACTGGAAACGCAAGCGTTGGGCTAATATCTTGACGCTGATTGGTTAAACAACTTTGTCCCTCGCTTGGACATGGCTCTTGGCGGGAATCGGTATCTAGCTGGCGGGAATAAACCGCCATTGCGGGACATTCTGTATTGAGCGCTTGTACGAATTAGACGTTCTCGCCAAGAGACTTGTCGGTTTCCGATCTAGTGCATACCTAGGTACCCTAGTATAATGTTAAGGTCTATGGCAAATAAATAGCTTACCGTTAATAGTTGTGTGAATCCGATTCGATATTTAGTTTAGTGTTACTATTAACTATCTTTTAACTATGTGAATGCGAATAAAGCATAAGTGGTATATTTCGTCTGATTTTTATTTGCAAACGTGATAGGAAGTCCGTCGCCATGCCCGATATCCCAGAAGAAGCCCAATTACCCGCTCCGGTCAACCTTTCTCCAACATCAGAAGCGGGATGTAATCAGTGCCCACAGGATGTGAATAAGAACGTGCACATGTGTGAAATGCTCATGGAGCAGCAAAAAAAATGGCTTTATTGGAGGCAATCACACCATTACCTGAGTGACGTGGATCGATTTCTGGTACGACCGAAAGAAAATGAATTGCGTACAGGCCACAGCAAGGATGATGACTTCGCTTATGTCGAGATGATCTGGGCGGTCTACTGAACAACTACGTTGCCCAATTTAAATGACGTGCTCATAAATCCGGTGAGGTCAAACCATTTTTATTGTTTTTGCTATGTTGATACAAGATTTGACGTATTTTCCGTTAACAATAGTGTTTTTCCTACGTTCTCCTTAAAAGTTGTCGTATTTACAAAATTGTGGTACATAAGTATAGGTAGTCATTTCATTTTGATAGCTTTGTGAAAATCTAACTACCTACTTTCGTATTAACTTTTAGAACAGTGTTCAAATTTCATTAATTTCATTGTTTTGCTTAACAACTTTGTAGCAATTGGTTAAAGTACATTGATACCGTATCGGGGTTGAAAATATTTGCTACACGTTTGAAATTAATGTTTCAGTGTGACATGGCGTACACCTATAAGCAGTACTCCTGACTGCAAACGTCTCGTCCAGTAGCGTGGGTCATTGAAGTTTCGAGACCGTGCAGCATCGGCGGTTCTCGCACGTCGGACTATCAGAGGACACGTGCTGTGCTGAAGCTAGCTAGGACACTACTGACAACGACTGTATTGAAGCAACAGAAATAAAAGGACGGTATTCGTTCCAATTTATTTCATGCAAAATTAGAGCCAACAAACGATAATTAGTGTTTCAATCATTATTGATGAGATTTGTATTGCTTTTTTTTATCTTGTAGACCACGGCATTGGTGTAATTTTGTGAATAATACATCAACTTTAATTTCAAATTGAATTCAAGACAAATTAGTTTACTTGAAGAATAGCTTGATGTAAACGTCATGGTCTGTAGGTATGATAAAACTGATACCACACAAATTGCCATTTACAGAATGAAATGCGGTACTTCGTCGCAGTGGAGATTTCGTGCTTTTCGTGGTGAACTCGGCGAGCAGGCGGGCGGCATTGGCAGTGACGAAATAACAGAAGACCCTCTTTCCTTACCGTGTGCGTCGTGGCAACGCACCATGGCCTACAGTTAATCCGGTGAGCAGTTCACATTTCATCGGAGTTTTTATGCAGTTCTCACGTGCTATAAAATCTTTTTTTTGTCGAAATTATATGGGTTTGGAGTAATCATTTAATGATAGAGTGAACTTGATCATATTGTAACTGGCATTCTAAATTGAAACTGTAGAGTTACTTACTAGTTTAATCTTGTCATCTCTTATGATTTATTTGAGACATCTGCTGCTACTGTCATAAACATGCAGAATAGCAAACCCAAGGGCAATGAGAGAGCAGGCTTTCCGAAATATGGTGGAAAGTGCGGATTATAATCAAAGGAGGTTCGATAGTAATAAAGTTTAGATTCAAAGTTTCTCAGTAGGTGATTATGTTTTGATCAAGAACGAGGAAAGCAACCAATTAAAATTGGACCCAAAGTTTCGAACCTTTTTATGAAGTTATTGAAGTATTAGATGGAGATAGGCATTAGCTAAAATGACTTGACAGCTAATAGAACATACAAATACCCTCATGATAGAGTCAGGAAAATGCCTGAGCAGCAGGTTCCTCCTGAACTTGATTTGGCCGACAATGACTTTGAAAGCCCCTCTGTTTCAGACTAAGTTCAGATTCACACTTGAGTCTTTTGGTGCTTTCGATGGACTGAAGGCACGCCCGATGGACTGGGCATTATTTGTTTTGAGTTTGTGCTTTCGATGGACTGAAGGCACGCCCGATGGACTGGGCATTACATGTCTGATGTTGTGCTTTCGATGGACTGAGAGCACGCCCGACGGACTGGGCACGATCTAGTAACTGCGTCAGAGGTGCCGGAGCATGTAAGAGGTGCACGTTGACTGCTTTTTATTATGCGGTATGCTCTTTGCGAGGAGTAGCACTTACGCGGCTGAGATGGTTAACTTCTGACGAGTTATTAGTTCTAGCGAGCGCCGAAGGACTGGTGTGAGTCTGTGTAGTGTGATTTAGATTGACTGTATGGTCTGATTTTTCAATGTAATGGCTTTAGAATGTAATTCACACTGTGTGTGTGAATGTATGTTGTCTAAGCTTAAGTTTTGTGTCAGGTTAGCCGAGCGATATACTCTCAGATTATTTTATTGTTCACAGTTAGCGCACCCGAGGACGGGTGATGGTCATGATGGCCGTGTCGAATTGTGATAGCGGCGCCAACAGTTAGCAACGATGTTTATAATTTTAAATTGGGTAATCTTATGTAAACAATCGGTTGTTGTTTGATCGCTGTCAACTGGTAGTGACTCCATTTGACAGTTAACGTAATTCATTCGATTTTATTTGCTGGTAACACCCTACTTGTTTCAATTAAATTGTGATTTAAATGGCAATGTTATGTTTAGAGTTAAGTTGGCCAACCTGTAGACTAATGTCCGGTGGTTCTTTATTCTGATTGGCTGTCGATTGTTATTTTATGTTGCTACACTGGAAACGCAAGCGTTGGGCTAATATCTTGACGCTGATTGGTTAAACAACTTTGTCCCTCGCTTGGACATGGCTCTTGGCGGGAATCGGTATCTAGCTGGCGGGAATAAACCGCCATTGCGGGACATTCTGTATTGAGCGCTTGTACGAATTAGACGTTCTCGCCAAGAGACTTGTCGGTTTCCGATCTAGTGCATACCTAGGTACCCTAGTATAATGTTAAGGTCTATGGCAAATAAATAGCTTACCGTTAATAGTTGTGTGAATCCGATTCGATATTTAGTTTAGTGTTACTATTAACTATCTTTTAACTATGTGAATGCGAATAAAGCATAAGTGGTATATTTCGTCTGATTTTTATTTGCAAACGTGATAGGAAGTCCGTCGCCATGCCCGATATCCCAGAAGAAGCCCAATTACCCGCTCCGGTCAACCTTTCTCCAACATCAGAAGCGGAATGTAATCAGTGCCCACAGGATGTGAATAAGAACGTGCACATGTGTGAAATGCTCATGGAGCAGCAAAAAAAATGGCTTTATTGGAGGCAATCACACCATTACCTGAGTGACGTGGATCGATTTCTGGTACGACCGAAAGAAAATGAATTGCGTACAGGCCACAGCAAGGATGATGACTTCGCTTATGTCGAGATGATCTGGGCGGTCTACTGAACAACTACGTTGCCCAATTTAAATGACGTGCTCATAAATCCGGTGAGGTCAAACCATTTTTATTGTTTTTGCTATGTTGATACAAGATTTGACGTATTTTCCGTTAACAATAGTGTTTTTCCTACGTTCTCCTTAAAAGTTGTCGTATTTACAAAATTGTGGTACATAAGTATAGGTAGTCATTTCATTTTGATAGCTTTGTGAAAATCTAACTACCTACTTTCGTATTAACTTTTAGAACAGTGTTCAAATTTCATTAATTTCATTGTTTTGCTTAACAACTTTGTAGCAATTGGTTAAAGTACATTGATACCGTATCGGGGTTGAAAATATTTGCTACACGTTTGAAATTAATGTTTCAGTGTGACATGGCGTACACCTATAAGCAGTACTCCTGACTGCAAACGTCTCGTCCAGTAGCGTGGGTCATTGAAGTTTCGAGACCGTGCAGCATCGGCGGTTCTCGCACGTCGGACTATCAGAGGACACGTGCTGTGCTGAAGCTAGCTAGGACACTACTGACAACGACTGTATTGAAGCAACAGAAATAAAAGGACGGTATTCGTTCCAATTTATTTCATGCAAAATTAGAGCCAACAAACGATAATTAGTGTTTCAATCATTATTGATGAGATTTGTATTGCTTTTTTTTATCTTGTAGACCACGGCATTGGTGTAATTTTGTGAATAATACATCAACTTTAATTTCAAATTGAATTCAAGACAAATTAGTTTACTTGAAGAATAGCTTGATGTAAACGTCATGGTCTGTAGGTATGATAAAACTGATACCACACAAATTGCCATTTACAGAATGAAATGCGGTACTTCGTCGCAGTGGAGATTTCGTGCTTTTCGTGGTGAACTCGGCGAGCAGGCGGGCGGCATTGGCAGTGACGAAATAACAGAAGACCCTCTTTCCTTACCGTGTGCGTCGTGGCAACGCACCATGGCCTACAGTTAATCCGGTGAGCAGTTCACATTTCATCGGAGTTTTTATGCAGTTCTCACGTGCTATAAAATCTTTTTTTTGTCGAAATTATATGGGTTTGGAGTAATCATTTAATGATAGAGTGAACTTGATCATATTGTAACTGGCATTCTAAATTGAAACTGTAGAGTTACTTACTAGTTTAATCTTGTCATCTCTTATGATTTATTTGAGACATCTGCTGCTACTGTCATAAACATGCAGAATAGCAAACCCAAGGGCAATGAGAGAGCAGGCTTTCCGAAATATGGTGGAAAGTGCGGATTATAATCAAAGGAGGTTCGATAGTAATAAAGTTTAGATTCAAAGTTTCTCAGTAGGTGATTATGTTTTGATCAAGAACGAGGAAAGCAACCAATTAAAATTGGACCCAAAGTTTCGAACCTTTTTATGAAGTTATTGAAGTATTAGATGGAGATAGGCATTAGCTAAAATGACTTGACAGCTAATAGAACATACAAATACCCTCATGATAGAGTCAGGAAAATGCCTGAGCAGCAGGTTCCTCCTGAACTTGATTTGGCCGACAATGACTTTGAAAGCCCCTCTGTTTCAGACTAAGTTCAGATTCACACTTGAGTCTTTTGGTGCTTTCGATGGACTGAAGGCACGCCCGATGGACTGGGCATTATTTGTTTTGAGTTTGTGCTTTCGATGGACTGAAGGCACGCCCGATGGACTGGGCATTACATGTCTGATGTTGTGCTTTCGATGGACTGAGAGCACGCCCGACGGACTGGGCACGATCTAGTAACTGCGTCAGAGGTGCCGGAGCATGTAAGAGGTGCACGTTGACTGCTTTTTATTATGCGGTATGCTCTTTGCGAGGAGTAGCACTTACGCGGCTGAGATGGTTAACTTCTGACGAGTTATTAGTTCTAGCGAGCGCCGAAGGACTGGTGTGAGTCTGTGTAGTGTGATTTAGATTGACTGTATGGTCTGATTTTTCAATGTAATGACTTTAGAATGTAATTCACACTGTGTGTGTGAATGTATGTTGTCTAAGCTTAAGTTTTGTGTCAGGTTAGCCGAGCGATATACTCTCAGATTATTTTATTGTTCACAGTTAGCGCACCCGAGGACGGGTGATGGTCATGATGGCCGTGTCGAATTGTGATAGCGGCGCCAACAGTTAGCAACGATGTTTATAATTTTAAATTGGGTAATCTTATGTAAACAATCGGTTGTTGTTTGATCGCTGTCAACTGGTAGTGACTCCATTTGACAGTTAACGTAATTCATTCGATTTTATTTGCTGGTAACACCCTACTTGTTTCAATTAAATTGTGATTTAAATGGCAATGTTATGTTTAGAGTTAAGTTGGCCAACCTGTAGACTAATGTCCGGTGGTTCTTTATTCTGATTGGCTGTCGATTGTTATTTTATGTTGCTACACTGGAAACGCAAGCGTTGGGCTAATATCTTGACGCTGATTGGTTAAACAACTTTGTCCCTCGCTTGGACATGGCTCTTGGCGGGAATCGGTATCTAGCTGGCGGGAATAAACCGCCATTGCGGGACATTCTGTATTGAGCGCTTGTACGAATTAGACGTTCTCGCCAAGAGACTTGTCGGTTTCCGATCTAGTGCATACCTAGGTACCCTAGTATAATGTTAAGGTCTATGGCAAATAAATAGCTTACCGTTAATAGTTGTGTGAATCCGATTCGATATTTAGTTTAGTGTTACTATTAACTATCTTTTAACTATGTGAATGCGAATAAAGCATAAGTGGTATATTTCGTCTGATTTTTATTTGCAAACGTGATAGGAAGTCCGTCGCCATGCCCGATATCCCAGAAGAAGCCCAATTACCCGCTCCGGTCAACCTTTCTCCAACATATACAACTAAATAACACGAATTATGTTTAAAGTGCCACAAAATCCGTTTCTATCAAAATTCTATTACGTAATAAATGGCAAAACTCAAAAATAAGTAATAATAATAAATCAAAATAAGTTCAACCGCTCAAGGACAACTGTCACGCCACCCCGTACCATTGAACGAATTAAAGTAAACTTTGTTGCAACGAGATAAGGTCTACTAATGGTCGTCGTCGTCGCCCGCCCACTTGTTCGGGAGAAATCGGGTTTATTCGGCTTCTCCTTCGGTTCGCCCAACGCGCGCTGCTGTCGGTTCGGTTTCGTTCGCCCGGCCCGGGTCCGCTGTCGGCGAGCGGGCACGAAGGTTGCGGTCCGCTGCTCGTTATAGAACCGAGTTAGTGGACTAACAAACCGGGTCGGTTCGACTTTAGCTTGACTCGGTTTGGACCGGGTTGGCAAACCGAGTTGACACATCACTAGACGGGAGTGGAGCGAGCCCCGAACATCACGTCGGTTCACAAAAATCAGATTAATATACTGGTCACTCAGTGTGGGAACTTTCAGACATTAAGCTGAAAAGAACAGATACTACACTTTGATCTTGGCCAAAAGGCCGAGAAGCGATAACTGTTCGAGGAGGGTCATTGAATCAGGAAAAATCTTAACAGCGCGAAGCAGAAATCGCCGCGGACGTAACAGCGACATCTAGCGGCAAATTGCGTAACTATGCTGGTAACTTTTTTACTAGTATTTGCCCCTCAGTATTTGCCCGTCTCGTAGTCTGCTCTTGACAAGTAATTCAGCCATACGACTTTAAATTAATGTAACATCATTGCCTATTTATTCTTATTTTTCAATTCTCTTTTTTTTATTCTATTTATTCTTATGATCGGACGAAGATTAAAAAATCGTGGATTGTGGATCGTAAAAGTAACAACGACTGTGTTTAAACTATAACAATAACATATATCTGATATCTCACTACGATCAACAAAAAAATGTATTGTATGGTTTGATGTTTAAGCGGCCTGGCCATACAAAAAGAACAGCTTCTATATTTAAATCGAAATAGCTTATTGTGTAAGCTGTCAGGTAAACAAGTTGTATGGTCATTCGTCTGTAATTCATAATTTATTTCATAATAATCATGTCGTACATTGGGTCTTAAAATAATAATTGGGATAGAGACATGAACCCTGTAAGGGCACAGCAATTTACAGTAATCCTGTAATCCTTGGTTGCTTAGTATTCTTCCAAGTAGTCATCGACCCCGTATCTATTCAAATGTGGTGCTACCCTGAGGTAGGCCACATCCTCATAGATGGTGGAGGTGCGGGGATGGCTAGAAATAGGTCGTTTTCAAATAACGTTTGGCGCTCTTTGGGGGGGGGGGGTCGATTTTATGTGACACTGACAACGCCACGCGACTATGTGCAAGTCCTAGCGACTGGGCAAAAGGGATACAGGTAAACTAACCTGACTAAATTCAGAAGAATCGGAAGGCATCTCATGTTTATATACTTTAGTCATATAGATAAAAAAAAATGCCTATACGCGCTGAGGGGGAGGAGTTTTCACATTGCATCTCGTTCCCACTTGTGGTATTGTCTATGCTTACATCTTTGTCACACATGCGCATTTGACGACCGCTTTAGCCTAGTTGGTAGTGACCCTGGCTACGAAGCAAGAGGTCCTGGGTTCGAATCTCGGTAAGGGCATTTATTTGTGTGTTGAGCACGAATATTTGTTCCTGAGTCATGGATGTTTTCTACGTATTTGTATTTATTTATCTATATAAGTATGTTTATCGTCGTCTAGTACCCATAGTACAAGCTTAGCTTAGTTTGGGACTAGGTCGAATTGTGTAAGATTGTCCCCTAATATTTATATGTGTGTCCCTCTATGATCCTTTCTCTAAGTGTGCGAACGAGAGTGTCGCTGGCGGTGTCCGTAGGGTGAATTTGCATCTCGAGACGAGCTTCCCACCAATAGACTAACGATCTTGGTTTTCAAGCACAAAATTCGGCTAGATATTAAATATAATCGTTAACCAGCCAATCACTTAGCATCGTATCAATATATTTTGTTTAAATATATCTTTAAATTAACACTCAGACCAAAATTAAATAGGTACAAGCGAAGTGTCAAAATTGTCTACCGATAGAATTGAATACGAGTGGTCAATACCACTCGTTTTTAAATTTTCTATCGCTCGTATTTCAAAAATAGCAATTTCATCATTTTTGACCGTTTTCGAGTGAAAGAGTCGAGCGCTCGAAAGCCAAAAATCTGTCCCCAGGTCGTTCAGTACTCACGTATGCTGTCGATGTTGAAGTCGAACTCTATCCGAGGCAGCAGCTTGTGTTTCCTCTTGTCGTCCTCGCGTCGCTCCACAGATGGCAGCACCGGTATTAACTCCACCACGTTCTCGTGCGCCACCAGCACCTGAAACATTATAGCATACTTCCATTCATTTTAACGGGTATTGCAAGGTTACGGCCGCTTCTCCACCGGCAAGCCAAGGCGATTATTGTATCAACACTAGAACCGGGAACCCGATCCGCGGACGCCTACGCGGTAGCTCGTAGCTATACTTGGCAGTGAATGTGAACGCAATCGGCGATACCTTCCCAAAATGTTCTAGCTCTAGAGGTAATAAATATTTATTGTAATAACTAAAGGACTGGAGGTAGTCAGCGTCATATAGGTAGTAGCAGCCAAGGTAGCCAAATATTTCGGTAAATGTCTTTATTACTGTAAGAATAAGGGTGTGTCACGAAATATTTGGCCACTCTGGCTGCTACTGATGACGCTGACTGTACATTGAAGAATAGAAAAAGGAAAATAAAACTAACATTTTAAAGCACAAAGTAGCCGTCAAAGACAATAAAACACGACATTCATCAATCCTAGGAGAGTGATTTTACAGTATGTGAAGCCATTGCGCGGCGACTACTAGCGACATCTAGTTGAGAGTATGAAGTCGCTTCAGTAAGCCTCTTGACGATAGATGGCGCGACGTGTCTCAGGAGAGTGATGGATGATACAGTACAGCCATAATGCGGCGACTACTGGCGACATCTAGTTAAGAACTAGAAGTCGCTCTAGTACTCCTCGTGACGGTAGATGGCGCAACGTGTCCCAGGAGAGTCATGATACAGTATTGTGAATCCATTATGCAGCGACTACTAGCGACATCTATTTTAAGAAGTAAGAAGTCGACCTAGTAATCCTTGTGACGGTAGATGGCGCAACGTGTCCTAGAAGAGTGATTCTACATTATGTGAAGTCATAATTTTGCAAGTATGAGGTAAACGTCCGCTCGACGCTGTACTAGTATATGACATGGGCACTCTATGCCAAAGTGACAAAGCTTAAATTCAAATGAAGAAAAATCCTTTATATTCGAATTTAACCCTTATTGCTTTGACATAGAGTGGCCATGCCATAAACTAGTACAGCGTCGAGCACTCGAACGTTTACCTTAGTGACATCTAGTTAAGAATTAAGAAGCCGCTCTAGATATCCTCGTGTTCCAGCAAACGATATTACAGTAGAGTATAATACAAGCAGACGGAGCGTGATGAAAATAGGTTCAAGAATTGCATTTTTTGAACTAGAATATACTATAGAGTGAATTCTAAACGACCCCCAAACCCTTTATATTCCGTGAAAGTTCCTTGCCAACACAGCTAATGTGCATCCCACCAGGCGCGGGACACTCCGCGATTTACGTTCATCGCTACAAGTACATGCCGGTGCCCCAACGTTGGGAAACCTTAATGTGGAGACGATGTTTTACGCCCGAGGCATTTAGCGAAATTAACCGTGAATTATAAATAAACCAGCGTATGCAAGCGAAGGCCAACTGGAGTAATCTGGCGTTGGTAAATGAAATAAGTGAATTTTATTCTGCAAGTAGCCCGCAATGGCACTTTTACAAGTCAAATTCTACTACTTTCTGAGAAAGACGACCACTGTCAAGAATAAATGCCGAATCAAACTCAACAGTCAGTAATTTATGTTAAAAATAAGCGTATCACAATGATAGCTTATTATATGGTATAAGTAATGTCTGTATAAATGTTTGTTCGACGATAACTCGAGCACCGTTGATCGGACAGTCGTGAAAATTTGGTAAAGAATTTTAAATTCGAATATGAGCCTGGTATAATTGACAGTCAGAAACTTCAGAAAGTAGTTTCGCAGTTGTAATGTACCGTGAAACATGCCTATTTTGCGCGCTTTTTTCAGAAAAACACGAATATCTCATATTTTTTTATATGGCAGGATGTAATAACTTTTGCTTTACGAATCCTTCGTAGTCCCACACATGTGTTTATAAGAAATATTTTTTTAATCAACACCTTATCTATCGTGCCGCGATCAAAATCGATTAAAATTATCGATTTTGATCGCGGGTAAAGTTATCTGGCCTTTTGCCAACAATGACCATGTAGAATTATTGACGCAACTATAGCTCTTACGATGTTGAGACAAGACTCAGTCTAAAATTTTGGGCAAACATGGCGTTCCATTTTAACATCTTGGTGATAACTGCGAAACGTTTTACACAGTACAGATGGGCAATGTTACCTAGGTATTTTCACATTTGCCATACAAATTCATACACCTCACACTCCACATTCGGTTGCAAGCTCCTGGCTGAAGTTAAAGACATGGCTCAAAGTAAAATCATAAATATAATCTAGTTTCTACTAAAAATAGTAAGGTTGCCATACATTTGTGTTTTCGTTCATTACCAGATTTGCTTTTTGGGCAAAGTTTTGCCTGGTGGTGACGCACAGCGACACCTGTTGGCGGAGAGTCGAGGCCACCATAACAAACCTATCGACAGAAGTGTATTGGCCAGCCGCCGGCAGGTGGCGCAAGAGGAGGACTGTCGACTCTGTTTCACCGATCGGGTCGAGCTCGGTCGTTAGAGCGAGATGTCGGTCTCTTTTCTAAACCCAGACGGCGCGATAAACAGCGTTTTTTCCGCCGCTCCGATAGATATAAATTGTAACGAACAAGCTACCAATAAACCACCAACAAACAAAAAACTATGTTTTTTCTTCAGGTGGCAAAGTAGGCATTTGTAAAGTATGCATTAGTACGGACCGTGTCCTTGTCGAGTTGACGCACGGCGCGCAGCGTGTGCAGGCGCTCGCCGCGCGGCAGCACGGTGTTGCTCCCGCTCCCGCTTACGCTCAGCTCGTCAGAATGGAACCAGTTCGCTCCTGGAAAAATAATGGTTAAAACTCATAATTTTTAAATTACTAACAATAAAAGGAAAATATCAAGCTACGATTTATTTTTATAGGTCGCCGTTTGACCACATATGTCTGCGATGTGAGGTCGCTAGTCCGTGTCCCCCTAAAAACTTCATACAACACAAGCGTTTTTGACGGTGTGTTTGATGTTGAACTAGAGATTTCCGGGTCTATAGATATCTGTTCTGTTCCCACATGGGAACCTATCGAAATGAGAATGAGTAAACATGAAGACTATAAATATGAATATTCATTATGCAATCACACACACTTTTGCCCCTGATAGTCTTCGTTTTTTGCTACATATGTATCGTCAAAACGGAAGACTTTCATAAATGACTAGCGACCCGCCCCGGCTTCGCACGGGTACTATATTATACATATAAACCTTCCTCTTGAATCACTCTATCTATTTAAAAAACCGCATCAAAATCCGTTGCGTAGTTTTAAAGATCTAAACATACATAGGGACAGACTGCGGAAAGCGACTTCGTTTTAAAGAAGATTAACCATTTTCTTGATACTTGCCACCAGTCGCCGTGGTCGAAATTTGCCAGGTTAATGCATCTTGTAAATTGTATCTTATAAAATGGTGCCGGTTAATGTACGGCCCAATAATCGGCGTCCACTGTATCTCTATTTTTTTCATGCAATTAGAGATTATTGAGCCGTACATTATACGGCACCCACGATTTATTTTTTGCCAAAAAATGGGTACACTGTCTACAGTCTACAGTGGAGATCATTTTCAACAATGAACTATCTATCGCTATCACACGTGCTCTTACAACTGACCTTGACGAGGAATATAAGAAACTGTACTGTACCGGAGTTGATGTTAAGCAAGCATAGGCGGAGCGGGCGGCGGGTGGCGCCCACGCACACCAGTGGGTACTCCAGTTCCGGGGTGATGATCAGCTCGAAAACGAGCAAGGGAGTCGGCAACACGCATTCTATGTTCTGGAAAGAGACAATAGTACATTGTTTAACGAGGGGCGTAAGTGGAGTATTGTGAACAAGAGTCTATCAGAAGCCCAACGCCGAAGGCACACAATGCCTTTCATCACATTTGCGAGGAAACGAATACATTTTAGACAGAATGAAAACAAATCGTAATAAAAAATGCAAGAATTCAGTTATCCATTTTGTTGAATTTGACGTGAGGCGCGTATGGCAAAGACCCTTCGGTATACAGCAACGAGTTGAAAAAACTTAACAAAAATTCCACATAGACACTAAATAACTACATATTAAATCTGTAAATAATTCTGTTAAACATGTTTTAGTAGTGTTTTAAAGTTTAAATTTATTTATAAATACGTTTTCGGGCATCGTATTTGATATAAAACCTCTTTGCTTTGTAACTTCCGCATGAGTGACAGATACAATTTAAGTAAAAACTATTACGCGCGTGGGCGTAACACAGGCTATTGTAGCTCTGTGTTCAGGCACAAATACTTTAAGGCGGTGCATTGGAAATTATCGCGTGCTTCGAAACGCCGTTCTGACTAGATTAAGAAACAATAAGGTCTGATTTTCAGATATATGATTCTTGACTATATGATGGTTCATCTGATTTTATCGATACAGGATTGCTTAAAATTTCCTCTATAGAAAAAAAATCCAAAGTTGGGTCTGTATTTTCCTTTTTTTACTCAGCCTATTCAAAAGATACATTAATTTACGACACAATCAAGATAATACTATACTATTTTATCTCATCTAAAATCTCACTTTATGAAATTTTAATAAAACTTCTCTAAGTTAGGTATTTATCGAATTTTGTCCAAAACAGCGATTCCCGAAGAGTGTTACATCTCTTTTTCTCGTGGGCGGAAGGCATCAGCGTGTCTCTGTCTAGGGGGCGTGTACGACTCAAATCAAGGCATCCCCTTAATCATTGTCCATTCAAATCGAATTGGCATATTACTAGCGCCAAAGCCGCGCGCGACTGCAGCGCTCAAGAAGGTGGTGCCAAAACTGGGAACTAAAACTTAGCAGCATGGCCGCGCACGGGAATGAGCTCGCTCCCGTATATAAATGTAGGAAAACTGATTCCATGTGATTTTGTATTGTGATTGTACCACCAAAGGACACTACACTAGTGACAAGAGGTCAGAGAACTGAAGAAAGACACTCCTGGGCTGCAGCCCAAACCCACGCGACACGGCGGTCTTCAGACGGACGGAGCCAGGCAAAGGTATGTTGCTGATACCATTTGTATGGCTGTGATTCTTGTAGTGCCTGAACAGGGGTTTTAAATAACTTAGCTTGATTACGTGCACACTCTGTATGTCTGCGCATTATGAAGCCCTTTTCGAGCAAGTGTGATGAAATAGTTATTTACGATACACGACCGAAGGGAGTGTTTTAAATCGACACGAGTTGTGAATTACCTATTCGCACGTGTATCGTACAACGTTTTACTGTACATATGGCTCTTTAAAGTTTCGACATATGAACGGAAAGTGCTCTTTTCCGCACTAGTGCGGGAAAGTAGCAACATATGTAGTTACTGTAAACGTCATTTGAAATGCCTGAAAAAACATCGAAAGGTGTGACGGTATGACCAGAAACTAGTAACGTCATTTTAACCTCGAGATCCCAGAAAAAATGTAACTAGAAAGCATGAGTTGTTGCAAATAGTGTTATTAACCTGAGATCTTATTTTACAAGCTTTTATTTAACTTGCCCTTTTAGTATGGGACAAATCTTGCAACTTAAATTTGGTCCACTTCCCGGTGACCGATTGAGCTGTAATTTTGGGTATAAGTATAGTTTGGATGACAATTCAATATTATGGTACCATCGAGCTGATCTGATGATGGAGACAGAAGGTGGCCATGGGAATTCAGTACTTAACCGACGTAACCCCGTTGAGTTTGGGCTCGTTAGAGTCGTCTCAATGAGTAGTTGATGATGGTATACAGAAAAGTACAGTCGGTAATAAAAGCTTGTACTAAAAATGAAAATTTTGACAGAAACTTATTGTAATTTGGCCTATCGCTCCAGTCTAGTCCCGCTTGAGCGTAGCGGTCTTGGCACTCACATGTACGATATTATACAAATCGTTTATTTGCTGAATACAGTTAAAAGCTGGTGTACAATATTTTCAAATTCGGTGTCTCCAGCCTGCATGCCGGCGTGCAAATTAATTAGTTATTTATATAAAAAAATAAAGTCAAATTATAGTTCAAATGACAATAAATTAATAAATGGTACAAACAAACACAAGGAGGCTAGGAATAAAATATAAATATTACTAACAAATCCTATTTGCACTCGAGATACATTTTTACGCAGTAAAAACATCTGTCCAGGAGCCAATTCGTGAGACAATGTTTTAGGTTGCTGGCTGTGAGTGGTTTTAAGTTATCTGGGAGATGATTGTAGATAAGAGAACACATGTTAATTTAATTACAATCGCTTTCTAAGTTTTTATACGGCTTCTAGGTCGATACAAAGGGTTCATAATTTTCTTCCCTGTCTGCCAATTCATTATTTCCAAATACCTCAGAATAAATAACTACAACTTGAAAAACCCCGCCATTTTCATTTCACAGTCCAGTATCTCAAAAACGGCCGTTTCAAAAACAACACATTCAAATCGGTCCAAACGTCCACAGATACACAGACATGTTAAACTTATTATACCTTACCTACCGAATTCTACACCGGACTTGACGACGCAACGGAGCCACGCTGTTTCGTCGCCTAAATTAGTTATTTATGATACTAGTGCGGAAAGTAGGTAATTCCCAACGAGTGGCGATGACCAAAAACACGACCGCGAGTGAGTGTTTTTGATCGACACGAGTTGGGAATTACCTACTTTCCGCACTTGTATCATAAATAACAATTTTATATATATAATGTATGTATTTTAGGCTTTAAGGTATTTGTTGTTATGCGTTATATGCCTGAAATAAATGGTTTATTATCATTATATTATTATAACACCTTTCTCTTTGCGTCGGGGGGCAGCTTTATGCACCGCACACTTTACACACCGGGTGCACTGTAGTACGAAGGCAGATGAAGTAGTGGAGTATGTAAATAAATATAATAAATAAATATAAGGAGACAATCTTACACAAATCGACCTAGTCCCATAGTAAGCTCAGTAAGGCTTGTGTTATGGGTACTAGACGACGATATATATAATAGATATAAATACTTAAATACATAGAAAATATCCATGACTCAGAAACAAATATTCATGCTCATCACATAAATGTTTGCCCTTACCGGGATTCGAACCCAGGACCTCTTGCTTCGTAGGCAGGGTCACTACCAACTAGGCTAAAGCGGTCGTATGTGCGCGTGAAGACCGGATTCATCCTGAGCGTCGTGAGGTTGGAGTCTCGCCGTGACGTGAATTTTAATACCTTTGTGGTCAGAGTTCCAACAGACCATCTATCGACCTTCACTAAGGAAGAATTTTGGCCGAAGGGAATCAAGTTCCGACGTTTTCGCGGTCGGTTCTGACACCGCGAAATTGCACAACACATCGCAGTAATTGTAGTTATTAATAAGTTTATATTGATGTGTATGTTGGTCTTTAAAGTACCTATTTGTAATATGGGTATTTTTGCCTGATTTAAATAAAATTAAAAAATAAATAAATAAAAATAGTGTTGTACCTTGAGCAGCATGAACTTGTGCAGCGGGTCGTACCACTGCATGAGGAAGAGCCCGTGCGGGGTGGCCCCGCACAGGTACTTGTACCCGTTGTAAGGGTTGCGGGCCACGGCGCACCTTATGCACCCTGCAACATGGACCACAGTGTTCAATGCCACATTTACATTCAGCAGGGAACTATAGTACATTACTACAGAGGCCGGGGAGTAAGGGGTTGCCGGCCGAGTACATAGCAAGCGTAGCGAGGTCGGATAGTTACGAGGCTGGCAACCCGTTTTCACGCCGAGGTACTAACATGCAATGAAATAAATTAAAAAATGTCCAACAAATTAAACTTAAATTCTCATGGCTGAACGCCGTGATCTTGTGCCACAAGTTGTGGAATGGAAATTAAAAAGACCACCTTGCCGGCCTAGGCCTCCTATTTTGTATGAAATTTCATTACGTATCTCTCGTCTCGCTGCGCCCGAAACGTGACACTTCGAAGCCTATTATGAAGAACACAACATCAATATTTCATTGCATGTTTGAGAAATATTATACTGGTGAGGTAGCGCACGGCGAAATGTCATCCCGTTCAAATTTGGGGCATGGGTCTATAGGCTGCCGTGTCCACTTACCATCAGGCGGGCCGTACGCTTGTTTGTCATCATCGTTGTATAAAAAAATACATTCAGGCGAAGTGAGCAGGGAAGTATATTATATTTATATTTGGAGACATCTTACACAAATCAATCTAGTCTCAAATAAAGCTTGTACTATAGGTACTAGGCGACGATATACATACTTATATAGATGAATCAATACTTAAATGCAAAACATCCATAACACATGAACAAATGTTCATGCTCATCACACAAATGAAAGCCCTTATCGGGATTCGAACCCGGGTCCTCCGGCTTCGTAGGCAGGGACACTACCAACTAGGCTACACAGGTCATCTCTCATTTCATGTATCCCTTGATAAAACGTAGTTTTACTTGTCAATTTTTGTCAGAATCTTAAATAAGATTGATACATAATACTATAACAAGTATATCTTAGTAATAAGTATGTCATTGATGATGATAATGATTGGTGATATTTTTACCCGACTGCCGATGGATAGGCGGGTTATTACCTCTAGTGTCGGGCACTCGCGTGGTGAGCGAGAAGCGTCGCGGCAGCAGTCGCGGCGGCAACACGCGCAGCGACTTGTTCCCGCGCGCGCCGATCAGCGCCAGCAACTCGTGCCGGTACAACGATGGAGTTTTGCCTGGAATATATGCGACATTACGATTATACGTTATAGTGAAATTAAACCTTGTAGACTTATTAGGAGATGTAATTATTCTTTTAGAAACAACCGACCGTTTCAGTTAGAGGACTTTCTTTTTTACTGCCCGTGGTGAGTGCACCATTTTCGTAACAGCGACTTCTTCAATCAGGCTGTAACATAACTTACCAAAAAACCACAATTTTCCACATGATTCCAAATAATCTCAACAGCGGGATGTACAAATGGCCTCGTTCGATGGCCGGCCCTAGACCTACAATAACATTGCACAATATTTTTATGTTGAAATATAATTGAACTCCCCCTTGCGATCGAACGATCAATATTGTCACGCAATAAAATTGCCCGATAACTTTGATGCGTATGCCGCTGGCGAAATATATACTAAAAAATATTGTGCAATACTGTTCCTAGACGGTACAATAAAAATAAAATTTGCCCAAACTTTTGTTCATATGCGCAATCCTCAATAAACCCTAACCGGCCAAAACATTACACAATTCGTAATTTTGTGCAATTTAATTGATCGTTTAGCTGGCGTAACAGCGCCATCTAGCGGTGAAGTGTGCAACTCACCCGAGAGCGACATGAGCACGTCCTGTATGACGTGCAGCCAGATGGTGCGCCGCGGGCACAGCTGGTCCATCGCGGTCTCGTGCAACTCGTTCAGGTTCAGCGTGTATATGCCCTCCTCCGCGCCTTAACACCGGGGACACATTGTATATTTGCAATTTCATTGGTTGCAAAATCAAAATCAATTATTTATTCTGCAAATAGGCCACAAGGGCACTTTTACATGTCAAATGATAATTTACAATAAAAAATAATAATCTTACAATAAAAGAACAATAATCTTACAAAATAATAATTTAAAATTTGCAGATTAAATACGATATAAACGGTTAACAAACTAAATGTCACGAAGTTAATGAAAACAAAACAAATAGAGATCTGAAGGCGCGCCCCAGATTTTTTCGGGGTAAAAACTTAAGGTACGGCGCCGCTGTCCGTCCGTCCGTCTGTCACCAGGTTGTATCTCATGATCTCATGAACCATGATAGTTGGACAGTGGAAATTTTCACGGATCATGTATTTCTGTTGCCTCTTTAACAAATACTAAAAGACCAAATAAAATAGATATTTAAGGGGGCTCCGATACGTGATTTTTTTGCCGTTCTTATAGATAATGATACAGAACCCTGCGCGCGCGAGTCAGACTCGCACTTGGCCGGTTTACTTCGGTTGCAAACAAGTAATAGCCCCTGCCTGAGTAAATAAATTTCTGTCACAAATTTAGTTTTTGTTACTTTATTGCCAACTTTACTTTTCTGTATACTATCATCAACTACTCGTTGAGACGATTCTAACGAACCCACACTCAACGGGGTTACGTCGGTTAAGTCCTGAATTCCGATGGCAACCTTCTGTCTCCATCATCAGATCAGCTGGTAACATAATATTCAATAGTCATCCAAACTATACTTAAGCCCAGAATTTCAGCTCAATCGGTTGAAGATATCTGCTCCAAAATTAAGTTGCATGATTCCACCCTAACAAACATAGTTACTTACATACTTAATATGACCTTGTAAAATACAATATAGCCTATCGCAAATTATAGAACATATTTCATAGTATCTTTTGACCTTAAATAATCAATTGGAGATAGTACCTCCTATATGCTGTTTTCTGTTTCTATTATTATATTTTGGATTTCCATACTATCCATACTAATATTATAAATGCAAAAGTGTGTATGTCTGTCTGCCTGTCTGTTACCTCTTCACGCTTAAACCGCTGAACCGATTTAGGTGAAATTTGGTATAGAGATAGTAGAGTCCCGGGGAAGGACATAGGATAGTTTTTATCCCCGAAATTATCCCCTAAGGGGGTGAAATGGGGGGGTGAAAGCTTCTATAGAGATGCGATATAAACGAATTCCACGTTAAACGAGTCGCAGACAGAAGCTAGTTAAATTATAAACAAGCTACGCGGTAAAAAATAACTATAATATAAACTAAAATGCATCTGTCTGCGTGTATGGTGCTTACCGATGAGTATATGTTGGTCCCTGGTGTCAGGGTTGATCCATGACGCTGTACAGTTTATCCGCAGCGGACAACCGTTGAATACCTGCAATATATAATGTTTAAGAAATAATACATAAGGGTTAAGAGTCAATTTACAACTAGGCATATTGAGTTCAATACGCGTTGTGATATTGATATCATCACCATCATGAGTTCAAGTTGAAACAGAATCTGATGACGTGATTAAAAAGTAATTTGTGACTTACAAATCGCACTCTTCTGGATTCGTCGAGATAAATTAATGCTACTCGACACTAGATGGCGCTAGAAGTTCCATAAACTGAACGTTTTAAAAAAAATAGTACTTTCCAATAAGGTACCCCTGGGTCGGAAGGCCAGATAGCAGTCACTTTCGTAAAACTAGTGCCTATGCCATATCTTGGGACTAGGTGTCAAAGTGGACCCCGGGCCCCTTTAGGGGCATTACCAGGAATAACGCTAGGAGGAACGCTATATATCATAACAAACAAGTTGCTACTTGCCAGTAGATGGCGTTAGTAGTTCAGTTAGAAAGAACGTGATTTTACGGTATTCCACTTGTGCATTCGATCAAAGATATTGGATGACTTCATCTTTCTCTTCAAATTTACTAGAAACACTGACATTTGATCAAATATTACGAATACGAATTCCTAAACATATGGTCGGGATATGCTAGTTGCTATTTGATACCAGATGGCGCTAGTAGTTCTTTCATACTTTTTGCAATGTGCAAATTATAAAGAGCATCAAAATTTACTTATTGCACATTTATTTATACATTATCTGGTGGAAACGCAGCCTAAAGGGAAGTAAGCTAGTGCGGAGCGTCGCGATCGCTGAGTGGAGCAGTGTGTGGACAGATAGGGCAACACATCGCGGCCACAAGCATAGTGTGGCTGAGGTACCCATGTTTAGGCGTGTCGAGGTATCAGGTTAGATTATTCGTTCCACGGCCGTCTGAGAACAGTCCCACGTCGCATGGCATTTGCAGAAAAAACCCGCGCATCATAGGTCCCACTTACTATGAACGTCTACCTACGTAGAAATACGAATGGTTACATCAGAAACCATATTCAAGCGTCGATTAAGAAACTTTCTATTGGAAAATCCACTGTATTCTATGAGTGAATTTCTTGACATAACCGCAAAATTTTTATTGATTGTTTTTGATATCATTAAATTATTGTTATATTATGTACTGATGATCCTTTAAGGTGAACTTTGATATCTATGACACAAATTTAAAGCCTAGCGGTGCAAAGAGGCAACGCAGCCAGCGTCTTAGGGTCCATGCCTCAAGCGGGTGAACTGGGTGGGGTATTTTATATTTAGTTTATAAGTCTAGTTCGTAGTTCTTTCATAGTATCATATTAGTATGGATGGTTCTTTTTGATTACATTCAACATTTGAACATATCATCTGTGAGAAACAAATCAATTTGATGTCACCTCAATTGTACGTACCGAGTATTAGTTAGTAAAAACTTACTGTTTTAATTAAGTGGACATAGTTATATTTCAATTCTTAGTCACTATTCGTCTTATTATTTTTATTGAATGTTATTGTATGTTATTGACGATCACAATAGGGATTCTTTTAAGTTGACATGTAATTTATAATGTAATCTTATGTTGTGAGTAAACAAATGAATCTGAATCTGAATATATAGAGGAGCGTTATGTTATGTTACGAGTGTGGAAGGGGGTCGTGCGTGTGTGTGTGTGTGTGGGGGGGGGGCTTACCTTGGAGAAGCAGGCGCCCATGTGCACCTTGGGCGTGGGCGGGAGGCCGTTGGGCGCCGGCCGCGGCGGCGTGTGCGCGCGCCGCGCACGCGCGCGCCGCGGCGGCACCGGCGGCGTGTCCAGCACTGGACATGGACATAAATAAATAAATAAATAAATATTTGCGGACAATCTTACACAAATCGACCTAGCCCCAAACTAAGCAAAGCTTGTACTATGGGTGCTAGACGACGATAAACATACTTATATAGATAAATACATACTTAAATACATAGAAAACATCCATGACTCAGGAACAAATATTCGTGCTCATCACACAAATAAATGCCCTTACCGGGATTCGAACCCAGGACCTCTAGCTTCGCAGGCAGGGTCACTACCAACTAGGCTAAAGCGGTCGTCATTGGTCACATGGACATGGACATGGACACACGATCACACAGTGAAACCATAGCCGATCGATCAATGCTGCTGAACCAGCGGACGAAAAACCTTAGTGTACAGAGGCCTAGTATAAGGGCGGGTTGCACCGACTTACGATTACAGACCGATCAACGTTAAATATGGCGCTGACGGATGTCAGTCCATAGAAACTTGTCAAACGTTCCATACATTCAGATTTTAACGAACACCGCTTACGATTACAGACGGTTTGGTGCAATTCACCCTAAGTTGTACCGAAACAAAACGTTACGACTGCGTTCGAGTTTAGCTTTCAAATCCCATAGAAAATGACGGTAAAACGCAAACCCGTTCGTAAGGTTTTGTATCGGTAAAACTTATACTAGAGCTTCAGGTACTGTTACAAATGCTCTTTAGTAACACGAAAGCATGCTAATTTCGTGCAAATAGTATGTGTAAATGTAAAGTTGCTAGAAAGTAGCATGCCATTTGCATGTAAAATAATTGAGCATGCTCAAACAAGCATGCATGCTACTAAACAGCATGTGTACCAGTACCAACCTCCTGAGACCCAGGGTACGCTTTAGTGGTTTTGAATTAGGAACCTTTCGGCATTCAGTAAAAGTACAAAATCAATTTAGAAATTTGTTCTAAATTTAGTACGAGGGGTCTTACGAGGTTAAATAGCGCCGCTAAATGGCCCTCAGGAAGGGTGCCATTGCCTTTATGCGGGGTGTCAAAACGATGCCAGGTAGCCGTTTAGTTAGAAGATGCGCATACCGGGTTTTAGGCACGTGTTGAGGTAGAAAATTGTAAGCAACCCGCTATGGTTTTTTCATTCGCTGTATTGAACTACTACTATACTTGACGATTCCTAAAAACTAGCTACGTCCATTATTTAGAAGAGTGTAAGTTTGTCAGTATCGGTTTTTTTTTTTATTTTAATATTTTGTATTTTTTATCTGAGGTAAACGATACGTCTTCGCAATGTCGAGTTCTCCAATATCTATCACCGCCGATCATAAATACCTATACCCAGTCCATACAATGTTACTAGAGAACAAGATACAATTATGTTACTGACATAAGACCCACGTGTATATAATCCGAACTCGACTGTCCCATTTTGAACTCGTGCACATCAGCCTATTAAAATATCAGTGTCGATTCAACTAAACACGTAATCCGAGAGTTAACACAATGAGCCCAATCGAACCTAATTAATTCATTACCTTACAAGGGGGACGGCGCGTACGCAGTCCCCACTACCAAAAATTACGCATCCGAGTTATCCACATTAGGGATAATCGCAAGGGTCAACCCAACCGCAGTGCAATGGGAGAGTCTCGCCCTGGGGGAACCGCCTTCATGATCACGGTATCCCCTATGCCAGGTAAGTATGAGTTTACAACGGTACACTGAGAGAGTCACTAAACCAGGAAAAATCTTAACAGCGCGAAGCAGAAATCGCCTCGGACGTAACAGCGACATCTAGCGGCGATTTGGGTAACTAAAACGTGGTGTGGTGATGAACGAGCAGATGTTTTCCTAATACAAAGGGGACAGTAATTGCATTTATTCTGTAGAAATCTCACTAAAACTAGTGGCTCTTTGAGCTGTACATAAAAGGCTAGCCAACCTTTGTAAAAAACCGGCCAAGTGCGAGTCGGACTCGCGCACCGAGGGTTCCGTACAAACAAGCAAACTCCACTCCACACGTTTACGAGGAAAAAGGTATTAAGTTGAAAAAAATTAAAAACTTTTTTTTGTATGATTTTACTAAAAATGTCTACTTTTCGCAATTTTTGACGTTGCTTCGTGCCAAATTTCAAGTTTCTGAGTTTACGGGAAGTACCCCGTAGGTTTTGCGAGTGTCGAAAAACTCTAAAATTTGCAACATAAACGACTGTGTCTTTTGATTGGGTTGACTTTTAAGTATGATTTTTTCACAGGTCGAAGGGACAATAGACCTGAGTATTTGATATAAATTTCAGCTTGATACCTCCACGCGTTCCTGAGAAAAATGGTCTTGACAGACAGACAGACGGACAACAAAGTGATCCTATAAGGGTTCCGTTTTTTTCCTTTTGAGGTACGGAACCCTAAAAACTAATTTGGAAAAGGGAATCGACAAAAATAGTACATTATTGCAGCGGCCGGGAAGTAGCAATTCGAGGATGACTTGATTTTGTCGGATGAAGCAAAGCTGAATCCGACAATAGAGACGAATCCACGAATGGCCGTTCCCGCCAAGGTAGATATAGTGCTTTTCTCCAAAAATGTGAGGAAATGAATTAATATTTTCAATAATCTGAAAAAGCAAGTATGTCAATAACCTATCATGTTCCCTGATGATTTGTCTTAGTCAAAGCATATAGTCAAAAGGAAACAGTAAAGGAATTTCATACACTTTCCTGGACGCTAAAACTGTACATGCCTTTTAACGTGTTAAATTTGCGTTCTACACCTGTAGAGGAGAGAACCGTTGGAGAAACAGCAATACGAAATATGTTTTTCCCTATCTGAAGAATTCGTTCGCTTCGCTTGCTCATTCAATAAGTATTGCATTGTATTTACCCACAAAGCAATATCAATAAGTAAGGAAAATGTAGCTACTACTAGATTGCTACAAATTTTATATTATTTTACTGTCATTACATAATGAACTGTGTGCAAATGACACCATCCGATTTCAATTGATTTATGTGGGTCAATCCCGCGGCACTGCAATGCCGGGCCGGCCCGTGACAGGAGCCCCGAACATCCCGTCGGTTTACAAAAATCAGATTAATATACTGGTCCCTCAGTGAGGGAACTTTCAGATATTAAGCTGAAAAGGACAGATACTACAATTTGATCTTAGCCAAAAGGCCGAAATTAGTGATGGGTAACTCAGGAGTGATTGATAAAAAAGATATATATCCGTGCGGGCGAACGAATCACTCTTTATATCCGACTGAATCGGCGTATATCTGTATATCCGTACAACTCACTCCATTCAATCACTCCTAGCATCGCATTCGCGGTCGCGCTGACGCCAAATGCAACTCACCGTCTCGCTCACTCAATGGCACTGTCATTTATGTGTACTTGATTCATTCAATCAATCGAATGAATCCATTTCATATATCAGTCCGTGAACGCATTGCAATGCATCGCATGAGAGACGAGAGCTGATACTAACCGGAGCGACGGAATACGGATATATACGGATATAATGATATAAAAGAGTGATTCATATCCCAGGGAGCAAAAGATATATTTCAATCTTTTCTTTAAAGTGACACATTTCGCCCATGTCTAGCCGAAATTAAATTTCATCTCACAAAATACATAGCGACTATAGGGCAATGATGTGTTGCTCTTCAATTAATTATTTTAATGAAAAAAAATTTGTTCGAGGAGCGTCGTCGAATCAGGAAAAATCTTAACAGCGCGAAGCAGACATCGCCGGGGAGGTAACAACGACATCTAGCGGCAATTGCTCTTAGTGCCCAGTCATGTACGGAATAAAACATTCATATCGAAGCAGAACCACATAAACAAAGTACGGATGTAGTGCATATTGGTTTCCCATCGTTTTTTCTCGGAAACGTTCGTATTTGTCATGCTACTTAAATCAGCCTCAGTACTTTTTGTACCGAGACTGACTGAAATAGTAAGACACGTTCGTACGTTTCCGTCAAAAAACGATGGGAAACCAATATGCACTACATCTGTAAAAACATTAATATTCATAAAATATTGGGTTAGGCTCGTAAAACACACTTTCCCGAAATGTGCACTTTCTGCAAAGGTGCACTTTCCGCAAAATGTATACTCCCAAAATGTACACTTTACCAATTTGGAAACTCTCCTGAAATGTGCACTTTTTCAAACAGTTCACTTTTCCAAAACGCACGATTTCCCAAAATGTACACTTTCCCATTTAGGGCACTTTCTCAAAAAGTACACATTTATTATTTATAGTTTCGGTCTTTCTGTCCGTCCGTCCGTCAGTCTGTCCGTCTGTTTGCATTTGCACTATTTCATAAAAACCCTTAGTGCTATAAACAGGGACAGCCCTACCCCTAAAGTGTACTTTCTGGTAAAATATACCTTCTGCGAAAATGCACATTCTGGGCATGTTCATTTGTTATTGACAAAGTGTACATATCGAGAAGTGCACTTTTACAGACAGTGTACTTTCAGGGAAAATGATTATTCTTAAAAAATGCACCTTTACAGAAAGTGCACATTTCGGGAAAGTATGTTTTACGAGCCTACCCAAAATATTGTACGAATATTACAAAGAAGTAAATTTTGCTTTCACTTGTTTAATATACTTATATTCCTCAGGCTCGATGACCACGTTTAGCTTATTAATAGCGCCCTATCAATTGCCCTGTAGTCATCGAGTGTGTAGAAACTGAAACTATATATACCGGGTGTACAATCCAAATGGGTCAGTATGGAGAAGTCGGAAACTATGAGAGATGTTTGCGTGATATGGGAGTTAAAAAAATGGCAGGTTAAGATTAACTAAAGTGGTGCTAAACGGGATAAGTTACGTCTGACCTGTCAATTTTATTACAAAATTTATACGATTTGTTACTATCTGTAACTATCCGTTTAAGAAACATAAATTAAGCGGTTTCTTAAAGCGAGTTAAGACAAAATAAGTGCTTTTTACGTATGTATTCTCTAGTGACGACTATAGCAATCCGTTTTGTAAACACATTTAGAGTGTTTGATTGTTAATAAGTCGATACGTTACTAGGCTACAATGGATCAATTTCTTTGATATTGAAGCTTTGTTTTACTATGAAGTTCAATGGTGTATTTAATACCTAATTTAATATCTAAATAGTTAAACATAACTCACCTTTCGTCTCCACTTTGGCCTTGTCTCTCTGACTGTCCGACAAACTCCTCTGCCGTTGACTGTACTTATCCTCCACCGGCACATCTGGTTTCACATCACCCTCCGCCATCTTGAAAATCTCGTCCACCGACGAAGTCTTTCTCTTACTCTCCAACTCGCACTGACAGAACTGGCTTAGGTCTATACCCACAGTGACAGATTCAGAATTGTGCCTGTTATGTCTTTTCCTGTGTTCGTACGTCGTGTGTTTATCGTCCGTCATACTTATGTCGATCTTCCGACACAAGTCGTCGTCCGAGGTCGACCCGTTTTCCACTTTGTCCTCCAACTGCAACCTGTTCGCTATTTGGAGCGCTCTGAAGTTGGACACTGATATCTTCTGCTTTTTACAAGTATCACAGTAAACTATGCCTGAATCAGAGTTTTGGTTGGAGCAATTTCTGTAGTAACTTAGTATGTCCGCGTTAGAGTTGCACGCGTCGCAAGAGCATTTAGAAGCGACAGACCTCTGTAGATCGCTCAGTGTATTATCGTCCCTAGGCTCGGGCTTTGGACATAGTCCACATTCGCAGTTAGAATTCCTAATCTGCGGGGATTCTACTATAGACTCGCTGCCAGGCTGATCCGCGAACATGATGTCTGTCTCGCCCATTCTTCTGCAAAGCGGGTCGTCTATGGACACCCTGGAAGCGTTCAAAGGAGTTTGATAGTTCGAAGCCAGATTCTGGTATATGTTTGCTGTGGAATTGTTGAGGAAGTTTTGTTTTAGCTGGATACATTGGGAGAGATGTTGGTCGTGGACGGACAGGCAGGCGGCTTGCGACATGGCAGCTGTGTCCGCCGTCATTGGTAGCGTTGCCCTGCGGAGATTATCAGTTAAATTTGGTAGTTAATTTGGGCAGCTTTAAGCTGGGGTAGCAGTGCGGTTAATCTGGAAGCTCCGTGTGAGATTAGACACAATATGGTATTATCAAGCGTTTTCGTGTTAAATAACAAGTGGTGCAGGTGGTTGACAATCGATAAACATGGTGATCATTTTGAAACATTCGGTTTTTGGGCGAATATCGAAATTTTGAACACATTCTGTGAATAAAAATATTTTAATGTGTTAAATATATTGTGCTTAATATCTGGGAAATACGTCTAACAAAGCGCACTAAACCAATAGGTTTTTAAAATTGACAAAAAAAAACAATTTAGAAACAATTTTTTTTTATAGTTCTTCTTTATTTAAAAAGCATAGTTCATCTACAATTCAATATAATGTCTACAATTCAGATTATTCTTAGTAATATTTTGCATTATATATATTATTTAATTAAACAAAAAAGAGCTGTTATTTAAAATAAATAGATACAAAATCTAACTCTCTACTAAACTAACTACACATTACGTTACAACCTTAATAACATACAGAATATATAAGATCGTCATAAATAAATATAACTATAGCTGTTCGGAATACTACCAGTACAATACTTAATTGGAGTCATTTATCACTTATCAGTCATAGCGTCATATAGCCAGTTGAAGCAGCACTGACAAATGATAATGTAATTGTACTTACCATAAACCATAGTTATAAAGTAAAAAAAGGGTTAGTTTCGGGTTAAGTGTCATCATTAAAGGCCAAAAACAAACAAGAAATCATTATACTGTAGTCATTAAACCAATCTCAAACTAAATCGACAAATTAGAGTTAGAAAACGAACTAATATTTTTTTTATACCATAATGGTGGAAAAGCTTAACACAGAATGACAAGCGGACATCATAACATAACCTATGGACGGTTGCAAATCCACGTTCACATGCTACCCACATTTATCCGTTTCAAAATCTATTTTTCAATTTGTTAAAAGGATTATGAAACTCAATATTTACAACACAAAAAAAAACTAGTATTTTTGGTATCTAAGAAGTCTTTTAAACCTAAACTTGACACAAGTTTTTATCAAAAATTAAATTTTTTGTACAAGCTTTTATTGCCGACTGTACTTTTCTGTACATGACATCAATTACTCATTGAGACGATTCTAACGAGCCCAAACTCGATGGGGTTGCGTCGATTAATTACGGAGTTCCTATGGCCACCTTCCAGCTCCATCATCAAATCAGCTCTATGTCATAATAATATTGCATTGTTATCTGATTTATACATGCATTCAAAATTTCAGCTCAATCCGAAACCACGATTTGATTACAGACAGACAACGGGACAGGTGAAACTAAATAAAAGCTTGTAAAAAAACTGGCGAAGGTCCATAGTTCAAGCCTCGGTGAGGCAGAATAAAATAAAAAATAAATAAAAACAATTTATTTCACGAAACTATTGTTGTAGAATAGTCCCAACGATTCTGGTAAGGAAATAAATACAAAAAGACGGCCAAAATTTGTCTAGCTGGCGAAGACAGCGAATTAAGGGTTAAGCATTAAAAAAATCAGCATCCCGCCAAAACGTGGTTACTCCAATATCTCAAAAACAATTATTTCCGAACAGCTATCTACTAAATAAACACACATACATGCGGAAACATGCTGGTGTCTGTTTACCTGAGCATTAACTCTTCGTCTATATATTGCAAGAGGCTCCTAAAACAAAGGAGATGGCATACAGTTGTGCACACAGCACACATTGCGATTGTACTAGTAACTATATGGCCTGAAGTTTTTTGCGGAGAAAATAGTTTTTACATATATAAAATATGACTTTAGGCCGAAACGCACTGACAGCGGTGGCGGAGCGGCGCGGAGGCGGTACCGGTTGTAATGTTCGAACTAATACGAAAGGGTCCCCACGGAATACCGCGCCGCTCTGTACGGATAGTTCCATATTAGCTCGGACATTACAACCGATACCGCCTCCGCGCCGCTCCGCCACCGCTGTCAGTGCGTTTCGGCCTTTATATACAATTGAAAGAAATAAGTGTATGTATGTGTAGTCTATAAAAATTTACAAGTTTATGTTGATATGTAAATTTCTAACATCATTTTTCGCATTTTTGTAAAAAATGCCCATGTTATCTATCGTAAACTAGTTGTACCCGCGCCTCGGCTTAACATACTAAACAATATTTGAGTTCGCCAAGTTATTAAAAACCGACTCTATTTAGTTACTAAGTTACTAGATTAAAATTAATAATTATTGGCAGTTTTTTACAATGTCGGCCATAGGCGCTAGGCGGGCAGTAGTATGAACCTACACGCTTAACGAGTTCTGTCGGCTTCTGGTGTATTGTTCCATGTTTAGTCCAGATGCGAAACTGTTAATGATTTCAACTACACCTTTGTCTATCTGTAGACTTTCAAACTTTACCCCTTATAAAAAATACAAAACATTTTGTTCATCAAAAAGTGAATGTCGAGCATAGAAAGTTTCTTTACCAACTGAAGCACCTAGCAAAAAAAAATCGGTTTCAGGAGAACCGTCAATTTAGTATCATAACATACATAGATACATGGCCATCTGAAACATTCAATAGTTTGTTCTAGTCACTATTTTATATGATTTCTCATGCAACTACTAACTTTAAAAGAAAAAATATAATTACTAACAGAGACAGGGCATAACTTCAGACCATATAATTATAAAAAACATGAAAACACTTTGACTTGAAATATTCAAATCCAATACTCTTCACACGTAACACACTTCGAACCTTACCTCGCTCATTATAATCATATTTAACATTAACATATAGATAAAAATATATAACAAAAAAGCCAAACATATATCTCGGCACAAAACATGCACTTATAGACGAGAAAACACTTTAAAACGTGAGTCTACTCAGTGCATATATGACACTCGAACACATTTTGAAACCTTAGCCATACACACATCGAAACCGTCAAACGAACGCGCCAATCTTTAAAACTGTTAGAACGAAACCGCACCAAAAATGTTAACAAAATAAACTTTTTTTTAATATACCTCAGACTCATTCTCATAATATCATCACCCGTGATCACCCGACACCACTTGCTATAACATAATAATTAAATTAAAGTAAATAAATAATAATAATGAAGCTCGGAATAGCGTTCTGTTGGGTTACTCACTTCTCGCTGTTGGGCATTGTGTCGTTAGTCATCGGCTCGGGATGCGTGTGGGGGTTGTGTTTGGGGCAGGTCATGAGCGATTTCACACTCCAATCCTCACTAGCTTGTCTATGGTGTGCTGAAACTGGAAAAAAAACCGATCATTTTGGCACTTTTTGGGGGAGGCCTGTGTCCAGCTGTGGACGTCTTTCAGCTGATATGATGATGATGAAAATTCTATTGCCTGGTGACCTCTGCCAGTTATTTCATTAGAAATGTATAATTCGGTCTACTTAAAAGACTTTATGACACTATACATACATACATACATACATTCACGCCTTTATCCCTAAAAGGGGTAGGCAGAGCACATGAAACTTATGTTCCAGCGCCACTTTTAGCATAAATGTGGGTATAAAAGATCGACAAAATGTGATATTGCAGTGACAGGTTGCTAGCCCATCGCCCACAACACACTTCAACCCTGGTCCCTTAGTCGACTTTTACGACACCCACGGGAAGAAAGGGGGTGGTGAAATTCTAACCCGACACCACACGGGGGCTAACCCGACACCACACGGGGGCTAACCCGACACCACACGGGGGCTAACCCGACACCACACGGGGGCTAACCCGACACCACACGGGGGCTAACCCGACACCACATGGGGGCTAACCCGACACCACACGGGGGCTAACCCGACACCACACGGGGGGATGACACTATTACACTACTACTTTATGACACTATTTTTCTCCTTTTTGCAGTCTATCCAATAAAACTCGTATGACAGTTGCAAACATACTAATTTATTTCGTTTTGAACGTACCGTTATGCATGTCATGAGTTGTCAAATATGAATTTTGTTACATTTTCTACAGTATGAAATTAGTATTAAAAATGCATTTTGTAAAATTTTCTACAATATTAAATTAGTTGTCACTAAGACGGCAACAGATGGCAGCAGTAGTGGTATCTAAATATGCATTTTTTACATTTTCTAAAGTATCAAATTAGTATTAAATATGCATTTTGTTACATTTTCTTCATTATCAAATTATAATGAAAGAAGTAGTGGTATCTGTATAAGTATGTATTATGTTACATTTTCTACTGCAACAAATTAGTATTAAATATGCATTTTGTTAAATTTTCTACAGTATGAAATTTGTTGTCACTATGACGCTAACAGATGGCAGCAGTATTGGTACCTAAATATAAATAAATATTCGGGGACAATCTTACACAAATCGACCTAATCCCAAACTGAGCAAAGCTTGTACTATGGGTACAAGACGACGATTAAATAGATAAATAAATACTTAAACACATAGAAAACATCCATGACTCAGGAACAAATAATCGTGCTCATCACACTTCGTAGGCAGGGTCATTACCAACTAGGCTAAAGCGGTCGTCGGCTAGGATTTTTTTTTATACCACGTCGGTGGCAAACAAGCTTACGGCCCACCTGATGGTAAGTGGTTACCGTAGCCTATGGACGCTTGCAACTCCAGGGGTGTTACATGCGCGTTGCCGACCCTTTAAGGATTTATACACTCCGTTTTTGAAGAACCCCATACTGTAGTCCCTCGGGATAACCTCGGCAGGGAGCTCATTCCACAACCGGAGCGTCCGAGGGAGAAAAATTTTCTGAACCGTCCGGTACGCGACCATTTAGGTTCCAGGGTGTGAGGATGAATGCCCTGCCGACGGCGAGCGGTGCGGTGGTAAAAAGCAGCCGTAGGCATCATGTCGAACAGTCAACACCAGTATGACAGTTGACCATACTCATCCATGTCGTTTTTAACCCATGACGCAAAGAGAGTTTAACGTGTCCGTCTGTGTATCTGTCTGTGGTATCGTAGCTCCGAAACGGATGGACCGATTTGAATGCGGTTTTTTCTGTGTCATATATAATAGGCATGACGACTCATGTTCAAATTGATAACGTAGTGATGCTAAATGTATAGTAAACCATCGAATTATCGTAATAAAGTATACATTATAAAATATGACTAAAATCGTAAAAAGATATGAACATTGAAAATTAAGAAAAAATATGCATTTTTTTTTATTGTCCTAGAGTAAATTTAAAGTTACCAATAGAATCCTTGCGCTTTTATACAAACAAAATTTTACGACAACTATGTACTTAAACGCAGTATTTCGCGACCGAAACAACAATTTACCTGATTTTCCATACTACGATACTTTGTACTAACAATATTGTGACGTCACAATTAGCTGTCTATTAGTATGGAGCGTTTTTCGCTACCGCCAGCGAGGTAAATCTTTGTCTCATTTTTTTGGGTATTTATTTTCTTTAATTGTAGTTACTTCCATACAAACATTTTTTCCTCTCCAAAAACTGGTTCGAATGATATCATAAAAAAATCTTAGTCGTCATCCCTATTGCAGTCATGAAAATCTGTTCAGCCGTTTTAGAGATATTAGACTTTGAAATGAAATAGTCGGGGGATTTTCAACTTTTTTAATTTGTAGTTATTTTGCATGACATGAGTTGTGACTAAGACGCTAACAGATGGCAGTAGTGGTATCTCAATATGCATTTTGTTAAATTTTTTACAATATCAAAGCAGACTTTGAATATGAAATCATTTTAAAAATAACACATATCGACAGGACTTCCAGTTCCTTAAGGCGCCGTAGGTTCATGGTCTTCTCTCCCTCTCACTGAGCATAAGCGTGAGCGAGATGGAAGTGCGTGCTCGGAAGCGCGGAAATCATGTTTATTAATTTTAATTTTTTGTACATACATACATACATATACTCACGCCCGTATCCCATTGGGGTAGGCAGAGACTAAGGAACGCCAAATACTACGGTCCTTACATACTTCTTTCGCTTCGATCACATCCATACATCTCCTCATACAGGCTCGTCGGTTGCGGGTACTCCTGACCTGGCCTTTTAACAGTATTGCTGAAATTTGGTCATGATACCCTCGCCTAGGCCGCCCCCTACCGGCCCTTCCATCCATCTCCTGGACGTAAATCCTCTTAGTCAATCTACTTTCACACATCCTCTCAACATGCCCAAACCACCGAAGCGTACCTTTCTCAATCCTAGTCACTACATCGTCTTCTATTCCACATTTTTCTCTTATTACACAATTTTTATTCGATCATTCAAACGAGCTCCACACATACTTCTTAACGCTCTCATTTCAACTGCATTCAGTCTACTCTCATGCTTTTTCTGAAATACCCAAGTCTCACTACCATACATCAGTGTAGGAACAAGCACTCCTCTGTGAACCGCGAGTCGAGCCTTCTTTGTTATATTTTGGCTGCTCACAAACGCGTGCAATGCTCCATTCACCTGATTTCCCGCTTTTACTCTTCTTTCAATGTCACCATCACACTTTCCGTCTCTCGTAAATAAAGAACCCAAGTACACAAATTCATTTACTTGCTCCACTCTCTCACTGTCAATCAGAACATTGCACACAGTCACACGTTCTTCTTTCTCAAATACCATCACTTTTGTCTTACTCACATTGACTTTCATACCCTTCCGCTTCAGCGAGTCATCCATACAAGTTACCATCTCTTGCAGCTCCTTCTCTGATGACGCAATGAGCACCTGGTCATCAGCGTATAGGAGGCATTTGACGAGTAAGTCACCCATTTTTAAACCAAATTCACTCTCTTTTAAAGGCATCAAACAACTGTCCATAAATAAGTCAAACAACCATGGCGAGGCCACACAACCTTGTCTAACACCTCTTTGGATGCTAAACCAGTCTGTGTAGCCACCATTGATCCTTACGCATGCTCTAGATCCCTCGTAGAGGGATTTTAATGCCTGAATCAATTGGTTGTTTACCCCATACATGGACAGAGTTGACCACAAAACATCCCTCACCACTCTGTCATAGGCTTTCTCCAAATCGACAAACGCACAATACACCTTCTGGTTTTTGGCCAAACATTTTTCGGTGATGCATCGTAAAGAGAAAACCTGATCCACGCACCCCATCCCCTTTCTGAACCCTGCTTGCACATCCCACATTTTACTCTCAGTCTCTTTCACTACCCTTTCTATCAGTATCTTTGCATACATTTTCCCAACCACACTGAGAAGACTGATGCCACGATAGTTTTTGCAATCCTGCCGCGAACCCTTTCCCTTGTAAATTGGAACAATGACAGCTTTAGTCCAATCGTCCGGCACCTTGCCATATCTCCAACACAAGTTAAAGAGTCGGTGCAGCAGGGTTGCAACGACTCGGCCACCACTCCGAATCATCTCAGCAGTTACCCTATCATACCCTGCCGCCTTACCTGACTTCATACTTTTTACCGCATCCATAATTTCTGTCATGCTTATCTCCCTTTCATCACCTTCAAGGTTGGGAGTCACCTCAGAGTTCCGTGACTCTACCGTGTCTCTCTCCTCTCTTTCAAACAAGCCTTCAAAATATTCTTTCCATCTTCTCAGTACGTTTTGCTCCCCTTTCACTATACTTCCAGTCTCATCTCTAATTATTCCTAGCTCTGATACTGTTGTTGAGCCTCTAGCCGCTTTTACAGCTTTCCAGAACAATTTTTTGTTGGTTTTGAAATCTTTAGAGAATCTTTTATCCATCTTCTCTTGCAAATCATCTTTCTTTCTCAAGATCACACTTTTTACCTTTTGCTTCAATTGCCCATACAAACGTTTTACTTCTTCTTTCTTCTCCTTTAAGGTGCAACGTCACTGACGAATTCCATACAATTTTCGTTCGGACTAGACGTATAATCTATCGATGTCAGGAACTTGAAATTGTGATATTTAGATAATATATGACCCTCTTCTCCCGCAGTTTGAATAAATACACGCAAAAACCAGTAATATTCAAACAATAGCCATTTGAAATTCATAAAATTTTACTCCGAGCCTTGTATGTGTGCGTGAGTTAGACACTGTCCGTGTAAATGACATGGCCGCGTCACAATGACAGCACGTTGCCTAAAACCTTCACTAGATGTCTTTAATATCAAACAAGATTAGTTAGATAGCGGAGTGAATAGTAGTAATTATAATCACCAGACGGTGACACCATCGTACAAACACTTTTAGTTTGTGGTGAAAGAGATAGCATTATTTTTATCTTGCTACGCTGCTCATTTTGGTAATGACGTAAGAGCAATGTCATTTGTTTTTGATAGACTGAATTTCAAGCAACAATGAATGAATTTCAATGCTTTGCTCTTTAGCCGTGATAGACCTACTTAAAGTCCACGGAACGATAACTATGCATAGGTACATTTTGCTTCTTATTAGAAAGAAGTAAGATCCAATATTGAAACGTAATCTGTGCTACCGAACGTATACATAATAGGTTTTGATCAAATGACATACATACATACATACATACATTCACGCCTTTATTCCGAAAAGGGGTAGGCAGAACACCTGAAACGTATGTTCCAGCGCCACTTAATGTTGGTATAAAATATCGACAAAATGTGATATTGCAGTGATAGGTTGCTAGCCCATCGCCCACATCACACTTCAACATTGGTCCTTTAGTCGACTTTTACGACACCCACGGGAAGAAAGGGGTGTTGTTGATCAAATGAACCGTTTGAATTTCCAACTTGCAGATTATAAGCAAGTTTCGATTGAGTGAATGTTACGTAATGTAGCATTAAATATAACAGACAATTATTAGGAGTGTAAGTAACTGATAAATTTAAACATTCGCTTTAGTCGACTGCACATCGATTGACAGTAAATTACCTACTGCAACCTATTTAGGAATCGACTGTTCAACTAGAATATTAGATTACCCCCAAAATGTAAATTAACTAAGTCACAATTTTTCTTCTTTACGAGTACAAGTGAATTATACACTCGTAGGCATTCTTCGGTGCAGGGACTGATGCCAGTTACGACCGGTGGTTAGGCAAAGTGGTTAGGGGACAGCATAACAGTGCCGCAACCAGTTAGAAATGTCCATTACCGGTATTTTTTTAAAGCCTTGTGATATCTTTTTAATACCGGTTTCAAACCGGTATTATTTCGATACTTACTTAGATATTTTTTTGTTCTTAAGCGGGTCGACCTTGCCCTCCACGCCGAAGCCGAAATATCGGTTACCTTTGTAACTTTTATGAAACCGTATTTACGGTACCGAAAAAAAATGACATAAAATATAAAGCTGCAGCCATCTATGTCCCGGAGAAACCCGATATATTTAATTAATTATGCTATTATTAACATACTAGGTACAGATAGGGAATGCAAACCACCATCATGGAATCCCGAAATCCCGGAATCTCCTACCGATTTTTCCAATATTCTAATACCAGAATTTAAAAGGACCAATGTCGAAACAAGTGTATTATTATTATTTTTATCCTGCTAGTATTGTAAATGCGAAAGTTTAGATGTTTATATGTATAAATATTTGAATGTTTAGATGTTTGGATGTTCGTAACTCAATCACGCTTAAACTGCGCAACCTTATTGCCTGCCTAACCTCTTAAAGCCCATGGGCCTACTCATGGGACTTATTCTGTCGAAGGCATTTAAATTATATTCAACTGGAATAGAGCTGAATTTGTTTTGTTTCGGGCACTTTTCAAAACAAACGAAAGTCAATTCTATTTCCAACACAATGCGATTCCAATTCCAGTGCCAATTTGTAATATATGCTGTGCCTTAGGAGGAGCCTAGATTAAAATATAGGACATTTTTTTAATCCCAGGTTCATGCAGACGAAACTGTGAGTGGAATCTAGTTTTTAATAAAAAAAAAATTGACATGCATTTGTAAAAAAAAGGAACGCATAATCTAATGTAGTTAAATTTATTTGTTAGTTGTTATTGTCTGTCCTACGTAATTTTTCTACTGAAGAATAATCGCTTTTCCACTCTATTGTTGCTGGTGGTAGGAGCACTATTTGAACTGTTAGAAGGTAAAATAGGCTTCCGCTAGAATGGGTAACTTCTATGAATGAACGTAGAACACTGTAAATGGGGAATGTAGGAAAAAAATGATTTATTGTTTTTTTTTTCTGCTAAGTTTTTTCTTTTTTCTCAAAAAAACGTAGTTTTTAGGGTTGTTAACTGATTACACAAACGTTCCTGAAATAAAACTTTAAGTACTAAACCTTTGGTTGTAAACATGAATGTTAAAAAAATATTATGCATCTAAAAAAATAAACTGTTACTACTATCGGTTCAGGGAGGGCACTAATTCTATTGTATAGACAGTTTCCAAATTTACAATGACTCCCTGAACAGATAAAAGCAGTGGTCGAAAACAGCCCCATAGGTATTTTTAAGTAAATAGGTTGGTTTTGCTGTGAGAGATGAGTGTTTAATTTTATATTAGGTTATATACCACTAGTAATGTTTGGACAAAAAAATAAGGTGTAAAACTTCCAATAATGTAAATCCTAAACACAAAAACACAAATGTATTGTTTACACTTTTAATTTCAGACTTATTTTACAAGAAAAAGTGAACTTTATAGTGCTTTATTTTAGCATTACAAAGAAGGATAAAGCACAAAGCACGAGGTCTTTTATATAAGACACTTTATGCCACACAGCTGTGTTGTTCCACATACAAGTGTTTTTATTATTTATATCTAAATAGTACTTACAACAATCAATATATTTATTTTGAATGTATTTATTATTTAACTCTATAATTTTAAATTTCCTTATTCAGTTCTCGAAAAGTTGCTTAAATAAAAAACCTAAAGAAGAAGAGGTTTGAAACGATCGGTTCGTATTTTTCGCTATCGAAATTGTCAAAATTGAAAATCGTATCACGTTCTTGTTCTTGTTTTCTTGCTAATCAACAAATTATTGAATTCAGATCACGAGATTATTAAACGAGTATCTATTTGTTAATTAATATTAAGATTTTATTTTTCGCTGCGTGTGGTGGTGTGCGGACTGCGATGGAGCTACCAGAGGCAGGCCTAAGTGGCTTGCAAAAAAGACCGACTCGTTCTCTCCCGAACGTTTTGCCTTCAACAAAAGCAAAGAGGCAGAAACAAAGTCCATTATCAACAAATGAGAAATGTTGGTGTTCAAAATTTACAAGTTGGTGTGTGAACTTTGCAGCAATAATGAATTTCCGTGTAACAAACCGTGTCTGTTCAATATTTATCCCAAGCAGAAAAGGTTGACGACAACTTCTTCTCTGTTTAGCGCATTTCTAATCCTAAAAAAATGCACTATAATTTGCAACCAAATCTTGATAGGTATTATTATCGAAGCCCCGGTAATCTCGGTATTGAGGTCCAATATCAAAATTCAATGCTACCAGCATTCGATCATCTGATATTGAAGGTATATATCTATTTCGTTTTTGACGATTATAATAATGACTTCGTGTAAATTGGCATAGTAAATAATATATCAGTTTATATTACGTTCCACTGCTTGGCACAGATCTCCTCTCATGGACGAGAATTAAATGAAAAAAATAACGGTATCATAATTATACCGGTATGGAAAAGGAATTATAAAAGTTTCAGTAAAATTAAAAATAAATACCGGTAACCGATATGTATTTCTACACGGTTCCGGATCCGGTACCGTTACGTTGGCGGCGCGGCTAACCTTTACAATATAACGCTATTGTAATGGAATACCGATTCCATACCGGTATAACGTAACCGAAATCAGTCCATGCTCGTAAGTCAGCCTTTGAAAACAAAAGTGTTCGCCAATTGTTAAAAACTGAATCGATAACAATATCCATATACTTAATTGAACGAGCGAGCGAGACGAACGAAGATTTTCATTTCAGCTAGGCAATTATTCCAGACTTCCAGATTCGCGTTTAAAAGATCTTTACTTTACGCAAGTTGTTTGCTAGCAGAGCCGTAAATTTTTAGTGTTTCTGTTCTCGATGTTCGTCTGTTTATATATATACATATATATTGTATGAAGGTATTTATATGTATTTTATTTATTTGTCTATTGTCGTTATTTATTATGTATGTATAACCACTGTGTGTTTATATCTGTAGTTGCACCGACCAAAATTTGTCTGCTTTGCCCAAATGTTGACTGATAAATGCTTACGGCTTTAAGTCCGCCTTTTGTACGATAAGTTGTTCTTTTGTTCAAATCAAAGATTAAATAAATAAATATTCTTTCGTATGTCCGGCTGTCTAGACTTCTCCTCTATATGTCGTAGGTAGCTATATTTCTCAACCGATTCTCGGGAAATTTTGTGAGCTGATTTGAAAATTATACAGAGTGACATTCAATCCGAAACTATAAGGGACACGGAAATTTGCTCTAAGGAGTCACCCAGACCGATTTTAGAAAGAATAAAAACTGCATTTAACTTAGTACGCAGTCAAATCTGTCTAAAAATCCGAGTTCGTTTTTTGCGTATAAAGTTAGCTTAGGCATAGTAAGTATACCTAAGTATACTTACTATGCCTAAGCACGGCTATGTCCCCCCAGTAAGCATCACCAGTGAAAGATTTTTTATAATCGGATAAGTGGTTTCGGAGGTTATACCGTACATACAAACATACAAATAAATAACACTTTACAATAATCGTTCCGGTAGCATAGTGGTTCAGGCATGCGACTGTCAAACGGCGGTCGTGGGTTCGACAGATAAGTTTCATCTCATATTCACCTAAACAAGACATTCAATAATTTTGTAAGCAAATGCCCATAACCCAACCATTGAAGATTAGTAATGAATGAGTGAAAGCATCATAAACGTATAGAAACGTAAACGCGTGAAAAAGTTGAATTCGAATTTTGAATTTTGACGTTTATCGAAAACAGTACCATATTGTCAAATGATATATTTCTCTCTTTCTGATGCGGTCTAGGTCCAGATTCGAGAGACTGGCCACTAAGAGTTTTGATATACAAACTCGCCAATTATTCACAAAGCTTACTAAATTCGTCCGTCCGGTAACGCAAAATTGTTACCAACTTTGAGGTCATTATTTTAGACGCGAGTCACGGGCGAATACAAAACATTTTGTGAATAATACGTAGCCTCTACACCCCAGATTCGGTTGATACCGTTCAACCAATCTCACTGGAGCGCAAACTCTTAGAGTATTCCAGTGTACAAACTTCCCCGCGTGGTCGTGCCGGAGGCTTCCCCTGGATTTTCCCCAGGCCACCCTCCAACCACGCAGTTCGACCGCTATATTGGGTCCGTCCTATTATAGCAACAGTCAGGTTCAAAAAAAAAAAAAAAAAAAAGTAGCCTCTCTGATTGTAATTATGTAGTACCGCAACTGCGGGTGAATATGGATATAACAAATCAAAGTACCAATATACTTCCTAAGTATAGATACCTTATTCCTTATAACGTTAGATTTTTGTAAGGAAAAATACCTCTTTTATCTTCCTTTATAAATATTGTACTTACTAGTGTTATTTCGATTATTTAATGTGTTTCAAATGGAACAGTGTAAATGTTTTTGTTTGTCAAAATAGTTTTCATGACGCGAATGACTTGAAGATTTACGCAAGATTTGTCTAATATCATGTGGAATAAAGGTAGTACTTTGATTTTTCAACAGTAAACCTACGGATACTCATGAATCATGATTTTCCAATTAAATGAAGGCATAACATCTTTTTAAATGAAATACCTATGCATCATAATATTTACGTAGTATGTAACATGACAGAATAGGTCCGCCAAAAATATAGGGGGTTTTGTGGATAATCTAGATACAAATCATGCTTATCAAGAAAACTTAAACAAGTTAAATATGAAAAAAAAAATTTTTGCACATTACAAGTAAATCTAAGTTAGTTTAGACGGTCATATTGGTTTAGAAATCCAAATTGAAAAACAAAAAAGATGTACGTTCATCGGGATTTGAACCCGGTTCAACGATGGCATTACAGACAGATTTAAGCAAAAGTGTATAACACTGCGCTACCGCATGACATTAGGTAACGAGTGAAAAAGTCAGATGCATTCGTCGTACATTCTAGAGTGCCAGACACAAGTACATTTAGTTTCGCTATTTCCTAATAGAGGCGCTACTGTAGATTTAGTTTTGCGCCCTCTAGTTTGATTTATGCAAAATGTTTGACAATGACAAACTTCGAAGTGACATTTAGCTACGTTAGTCTGCGTAAATTCACGAAAAAGCACTTTTATGCATATTTTCGGACTACATTTTAAAAAGAAACATTGTTTAGTGCAGATTGATTGCGATTCATACGTAGCAAGCTCTTCGGCTTCCGCAGTTTGAAACATATGTTGGTACTCGTCACGGTTTTGCGTAAAACGATGAGCAACCATCGAAATTATATATCGCGACATCTGTTAGCAACAGCTCGACAGGAACCAGTGACGTTGAACCTTAAATCCGTCCTTGCATTACTCTGGAGATTTCCAATGGCTACTAAATCTTTGTCCGTTTAAATAAATAAAATTTTTGTCCGTTTAAATAAATAAAAAAGTAAACACTGAGTTCTCTCAAACATGATATTGCCGATTTTTAGAAGCCATTTTAATATTTTTAGCTTTTGTGCATAATTTGTAACAAATATTTTAAGTGTATTTTAGACCCTTTTTGACCTATGTTCGTGATTTTTTTCTATCGAGCGAAAATTGCTTAATCATGTTTCTAAACACTGATTTCCATGCAGAAAAGCCTTAAATTTACTTGATAAATGAGTTTTTGTAGTTATTACTGTATAGGCGCTGCGTGGGTGGAATGATCACCTGGTAAAGGTCCGGTCATTGTGTCACTCTTTGGGGGAGGGCGGGTAGTTACCTCGCTTGACCGTCCCGGCTCGCTCAGGCGCGTCGCTGAAGGTGAGCAGCCTCGCCCTCGCCGCGTGGCCGGGGTCCTCGTCGGCGTCCAGATCGATGATGGGAGAGTCGTCGTAGCCTGCCCGGCGTATCGCTCGCTCTTCCTCCATGCGGACCTGGAATTGTGGCACTCTTTGGGGGAGGGCGGGTAGTTACCTCGCTTGACCGTCCCGGCTCGCTCAGGCGCGTCGCTGAAGGTGAGCAGCCTCGCCCTCGCCGCGTGGCCGGGGTCCTCGTCGGCGTCCAGATCGATGATGGGAGAGTCGTCGTAGCCTGCCCGGCGTATCGCTCGCTCTTCCTCCATGCGGACCTGGAATTGTGGCACTCTTTGGGGGAGGGCGGGTAGTTACCTCGCTTGACCGTCCCGGCTCGCTCAGGCGCGTCGCTGAAGGTGAGCAGCCTCGCCCTCGCCGCGTGGCCGGGGTCCTCGTCGGCGTCCAGATCGATGATGGGAGAGTCGTCGTAGCCTGCCCGGCGTATCGCTCGCTCTTCCTCCATGCGGACCTGGAATTGTGGCACTCTTTGGGGGAGGGCGGGTAGTTACCTCGCTTGACCGTCCCGGCTCGCTCAGGCGCGTCGCTGAAGGTGAGCAGCCTCGCCCTCGCCGCGTGGCCGGGGTCCTCGTCGGCGTCCAGATCGATGATGGGAGAGTCGTCGTAGCCTGCCCGGCGTATCGCTCGCTCTTCCTCCATGCGGACCTGGAATTGTGGCACTCTTTGGGGGAGGGCGGGTAGTTACCTCGCTTGACCGTCCCGGCTCGCTCAGGCGCGTCGCTGAAGGTGAGCAGCCTCGCCCTCGCCGCGTGGCCGGGGTCCTCGTCGGCGTCCAGATCGATGATGGGAGAGTCGTCGTAGCCTGCCCGGCGTATCGCTCGCTCTTCCTCCATGCGGACCTGGAATTGTGGCACTCTTTGGGGGAGGGCGGGTAGTTACCTCGCTTGACCGTCCCGGCTCGCTCAGGCGCGTCGCTGAAGGTGAGCAGCCTCGCCCTCGCCGCGTGGCCGGGGTCCTCGTCGGCGTCCAGATCGATGATGGGAGAGTCGTCGTAGCCTGCCCGGCGTATCGCTCGCTCTTCCTCCATGCGGACCTGGAATTGTGGCACTCTTTGGGGGAGGGCGGGTAGTTACCTCGCTTGACCGTCCCGGCTCGCTCAGGCGCGTCGCTGAAGGTGAGCAGCCTCGCCCTCGCCGCGTGGCCGGGGTCCTCGTCGGCGTCCAGATCGATGATGGGAGAGTCGTCGTAGCCTGCCCGGCGTATCGCTCGCTCTTCCTCCATGCGGACCTGGAATTGTGGCACTCTTTGGGGGAGGGCGGGTAGTTACCTCGCTTGACCGTCCCGGCTCGCTCAGGCGCGTCGCTGAAGGTGAGCAGCCTCGCCCTCGCCGCGTGGCCGGGGTCCTCGTCGGCGTCCAGATCGATGATGGGAGAGTCGTCGTAGCCTGCCCGGCGTATCGCTCGCTCTTCCTCCATGCGGACCTGGAATTGTGGCACTCTTTGGGGGAGGGCGGGTAGTTACCTCGCTTGACCGTCCCGGCTCGCTCAGGCGCGTCGCTGAAGGTGAGCAGCCTCGCCCTCGCCGCGTGGCCGGGGTCCTCGTCGGCGTCCAGATCGATGATGGGAGAGTCGTCGTAGCCTGCCCGGCGTATCGCTCGCTCTTCCTCCATGCGGACCTGGAATTGTGGCACTCTTTGGGGGAGGGCGGGTAGTTACCTCGCTTGACCGTCCCGGCTCGCTCAGGCGCGTCGCTGAAGGTGAGCAGCCTCGCCCTCGCCGCGTGGCCGGGGTCCTCGTCGGCGTCCAGATCGATGATGGGAGAGTCGTCGTAGCCTGCCCGGCGTATCGCTCGCTCTTCCTCCATGCGGACCTGGAATTGTGGCACTCTTTGGGGGAGGGCGGGTAGTTACCTCGCTTGACCGTCCCGGCTCGCTCAGGCGCGTCGCTGAAGGTGAGCAGCCTCGCCCTCGCCGCGTGGCCGGGGTCCTCGTCGGCGTCCAGATCGATGATGGGAGAGTCGTCGTAGCCTGCCCGGCGTATCGCTCGCTCTTCCTCCATGCGGACCTGGAATTGTGGCACTCTTTGGGGGAGGGCGGGTAGTTACCTCGCTTGACCGTCCCGGCTCGCTCAGGCGCGTCGCTGAAGGTGAGCAGCCTCGCCCTCGCCGCGTGGCCGGGGTCCTCGTCGGCGTCCAGATCGATGATGGGAGAGTCGTCGTAGCCTGCCCGGCGTATCGCTCGCTCTTCCTCCATGCGGACCTGGAATTGTGGCACTCTTTGGGGGAGGGCGGGTAGTTACCTCGCTTGACCGTCCCGGCTCGCTCAGGCGCGTCGCTGAAGGTGAGCAGCCTCGCCCTCGCCGCGTGGCCGGGGTCCTCGTCGGCGTCCAGATCGATGATGGGAGAGTCGTCGTAGCCTGCCCGGCGTATCGCTCGCTCTTCCTCCATGCGGACCTGGAATTGTGGCACTCTTTGGGGGAGGGCGGGTAGTTACCTCGCTTGACCGTCCCGGCTCGCTCAGGCGCGTCGCTGAAGGTGAGCAGCCTCGCCCTCGCCGCGTGGCCGGGGTCCTCGTCGGCGTCCAGATCGATGATGGGAGAGTCGTCGTAGCCTGCCCGGCGTATCGCTCGCTCTTCCTCCATGCGGACCTGGAATTGTGGCACTCTTTGGGGGAGGGCGGGTAGTTACCTCGCTTGACCGTCCCGGCTCGCTCAGGCGCGTCGCTGAAGGTGAGCAGCCTCGCCCTCGCCGCGTGGCCGGGGTCCTCGTCGGCGTCCAGATCGATGATGGGAGAGTCGTCGTAGCCTGCCCGGCGTATCGCTCGCTCTTCCTCCATGCGGACCTGGAATTGTGGCACTCTTTGGGGGAGGGCGGGTAGTTACCTCGCTTGACCGTCCCGGCTCGCTCAGGCGCGTCGCTGAAGGTGAGCAGCCTCGCCCTCGCCGCGTGGCCGGGGTCCTCGTCGGCGTCCAGATCGATGATGGGAGAGTCGTCGTAGCCTGCCCGGCGTATCGCTCGCTCTTCCTCCATGCGGACCTGGAATTGTGGCACTCTTTGGGGGAGGGCGGGTAGTTACCTCGCTTGACCGTCCCGGCTCGCTCAGGCGCGTCGCTGAAGGTGAGCAGCCTCGCCCTCGCCGCGTGGCCGGGGTCCTCGTCGGCGTCCAGATCGATGATGGGAGAGTCGTCGTAGCCTGCCCGGCGTATCGCTCGCTCTTCCTCCATGCGGACCTGGAATTGTGGCACTCTTTGGGGGAGGGCGGGTAGTTACCTCGCTTGACCGTCCCGGCTCGCTCAGGCGCGTCGCTGAAGGTGAGCAGCCTCGCCCTCGCCGCGTGGCCGGGGTCCTCGTCGGCGTCCAGATCGATGATGGGAGAGTCGTCGTAGCCTGCCCGGCGTATCGCTCGCTCTTCCTCCATGCGGACCTGGAATTGTGGCACTCTTTGGGGGAGGGCGGGTAGTTACCTCGCTTGACCGTCCCGGCTCGCTCAGGCGCGTCGCTGAAGGTGAGCAGCCTCGCCCTCGCCGCGTGGCCGGGGTCCTCGTCGGCGTCCAGATCGATGATGGGAGAGTCGTCGTAGCCTGCCCGGCGTATCGCTCGCTCTTCCTCCATGCGGACCTGGAATTGTGGCACTCTTTGGGGGAGGGCGGGTAGTTACCTCGCTTGACCGTCCCGGCTCGCTCAGGCGCGTCGCTGAAGGTGAGCAGCCTCGCCCTCGCCGCGTGGCCGGGGTCCTCGTCGGCGTCCAGATCGATGATGGGAGAGTCGTCGTAGCCTGCCCGGCGTATCGCTCGCTCTTCCTCCATGCGGACCTGGAATTGTGGCACTCTTTGGGGGAGGGCGGGTAGTTACCTCGCTTGACCGTCCCGGCTCGCTCAGGCGCGTCGCTGAAGGTGAGCAGCCTCGCCCTCGCCGCGTGGCCGGGGTCCTCGTCGGCGTCCAGATCGATGATGGGAGAGTCGTCGTAGCCTGCCCGGCGTATCGCTCGCTCTTCCTCCATGCGGACCTGGAATTGTGGCACTCTTTGGGGGAGGGCGGGTAGTTACCTCGCTTGACCGTCCCGGCTCGCTCAGGCGCGTCGCTGAAGGTGAGCAGCCTCGCCCTCGCCGCGTGGCCGGGGTCCTCGTCGGCGTCCAGATCGATGATGGGAGAGTCGTCGTAGCCTGCCCGGCGTATCGCTCGCTCTTCCTCCATGCGGACCTGGAATTGTGGCACTCTTTGGGGGAGGGCGGGTAGTTACCTCGCTTGACCGTCCCGGCTCGCTCAGGCGCGTCGCTGAAGGTGAGCAGCCTCGCCCTCGCCGCGTGGCCGGGGTCCTCGTCGGCGTCCAGATCGATGATGGGAGAGTCGTCGTAGCCTGCCCGGCGTATCGCTCGCTCTTCCTCCATGCGGACCTGGAATTGTGGCACTCTTTGGGGGAGGGCGGGTAGTTACCTCGCTTGACCGTCCCGGCTCGCTCAGGCGCGTCGCTGAAGGTGAGCAGCCTCGCCCTCGCCGCGTGGCCGGGGTCCTCGTCGGCGTCCAGATCGATGATGGGAGAGTCGTCGTAGCCTGCCCGGCGTATCGCTCGCTCTTCCTCCATGCGGACCTGGAATTGTGGCACTCTTTGGGGGAGGGCGGGTAGTTACCTCGCTTGACCGTCCCGGCTCGCTCAGGCGCGTCGCTGAAGGTGAGCAGCCTCGCCCTCGCCGCGTGGCCGGGGTCCTCGTCGGCGTCCAGATCGATGATGGGAGAGTCGTCGTAGCCTGCCCGGCGTATCGCTCGCTCTTCCTCCATGCGGACCTGGAATTGTGGCACTCTTTGGGGGAGGGCGGGTAGTTACCTCGCTTGACCGTCCCGGCTCGCTCAGGCGCGTCGCTGAAGGTGAGCAGCCTCGCCCTCGCCGCGTGGCCGGGGTCCTCGTCGGCGTCCAGATCGATGATGGGAGAGTCGTCGTAGCCTGCCCGGCGTATCGCTCGCTCTTCCTCCATGCGGACCTGGAATTGTGGCACTCTTTGGGGGAGGGCGGGTAGTTACCTCGCTTGACCGTCCCGGCTCGCTCAGGCGCGTCGCTGAAGGTGAGCAGCCTCGCCCTCGCCGCGTGGCCGGGGTCCTCGTCGGCGTCCAGATCGATGATGGGAGAGTCGTCGTAGCCTGCCCGGCGTATCGCTCGCTCTTCCTCCATGCGGACCTGGAATTGTGGCACTCTTTGGGGGAGGGCGGGTAGTTACCTCGCTTGACCGTCCCGGCTCGCTCAGGCGCGTCGCTGAAGGTGAGCAGCCTCGCCCTCGCCGCGTGGCCGGGGTCCTCGTCGGCGTCCAGATCGATGATGGGAGAGTCGTCGTAGCCTGCCCGGCGTATCGCTCGCTCTTCCTCCATGCGGACCTGGAATTGTGGCACTCTTTGGGGGAGGGCGGGTAGTTACCTCGCTTGACCGTCCCGGCTCGCTCAGGCGCGTCGCTGAAGGTGAGCAGCCTCGCCCTCGCCGCGTGGCCGGGGTCCTCGTCGGCGTCCAGATCGATGATGGGAGAGTCGTCGTAGCCTGCCCGGCGTATCGCTCGCTCTTCCTCCATGCGGACCTGGAATTGTGGCACTCTTTGGGGGAGGGCGGGTAGTTACCTCGCTTGACCGTCCCGGCTCGCTCAGGCGCGTCGCTGAAGGTGAGCAGCCTCGCCCTCGCCGCGTGGCCGGGGTCCTCGTCGGCGTCCAGATCGATGATGGGAGAGTCGTCGTAGCCTGCCCGGCGTATCGCTCGCTCTTCCTCCATGCGGACCTGGAATTGTGGCACTCTTTGGGGGAGGGCGGGTAGTTACCTCGCTTGACCGTCCCGGCTCGCTCAGGCGCGTCGCTGAAGGTGAGCAGCCTCGCCCTCGCCGCGTGGCCGGGGTCCTCGTCGGCGTCCAGATCGATGATGGGAGAGTCGTCGTAGCCTGCCCGGCGTATCGCTCGCTCTTCCTCCATGCGGACCTGGAATTGTGGCACTCTTTGGGGGAGGGCGGGTAGTTACCTCGCTTGACCGTCCCGGCTCGCTCAGGCGCGTCGCTGAAGGTGAGCAGCCTCGCCCTCGCCGCGTGGCCGGGGTCCTCGTCGGCGTCCAGATCGATGATGGGAGAGTCGTCGTAGCCTGCCCGGCGTATCGCTCGCTCTTCCTCCATGCGGACCTGGAATTGTGGCACTCTTTGGGGGAGGGCGGGTAGTTACCTCGCTTGACCGTCCCGGCTCGCTCAGGCGCGTCGCTGAAGGTGAGCAGCCTCGCCCTCGCCGCGTGGCCGGGGTCCTCGTCGGCGTCCAGATCGATGATGGGAGAGTCGTCGTAGCCTGCCCGGCGTATCGCTCGCTCTTCCTCCATGCGGACCTGGAATTAGAGATAAAACATATTTTTTTGAATGAATGAATGAATTTATTCGTGACACAATACACAGTACTAATTACAAAACAAAGCAAAGACAAAAGAAACAAGTGAACTGAGTCGTGCCGCGAAAGGGCCCAACTCACGTGGTTTTGATAGCTAGAAACGAACGCGGTCCCTTACTCTCATCACAACATATCCTCGGGAACTCCGGCTACCTGACTCACCACCAGGAACACAACATATATTACATAGAAAGTAGTGGTGTTATTATGTCTGCCATCTTCTGTCAGGTGGAGGTGGAGGTACTTCCCCAGTTGGGTGGCTCCAGAGCGTGATGCCATTCCGCCGTGCCTTAGCTCTCTTCTGCTAGTTGGACTTTGTATAGTTACGAGAACAATATTCCTTTGCTATTCTGCTAAAAAGCGTATACAGTCACCGTATCATGGTTGGCCTTATCACGCGATAAGTTACAAGATAGAGCGTCAGTCTCGGTGGAACGGTGTCAGTGACGGACGCTCTATCTTGTCACACGTATCGCGTGATAAGGCCGACCATGATACGGGGCTAGGTCCATTAGCCATGATGAGATGCACCTATTTGCCAACCACCTCTTTGCACCAACTCTTTTTGTGCCTTTAGCCTAGTCCACTTACTCGTCCACTGGACAGGTCGCGGGAGGGTACCACGTGGTCGGTGAGCAAGGAGCGAGGCCGCACCGGAGACTGCTCTAACACCCTTCTCCCTCTCCCCGTGTGTTTGGACGCTATGCGTTGGGGGACGTTGGATACCGCCTGCTGATGAAATAAAAAAACTATTCAAACACTTCCGACACAACAGGCATAGAAGAAACATCACAACAGACAAGAAATTTGTTTAAAAAATAAAACTCTAATTAAACTATATGATACAGAGCTAGAATAGAAAAAAGAAAGGAAAAATAAACCATCTTCGTCTGTAGAAGATAGAGTGCTTTAACCACTAAGCTACGGTGACTGAACATCGCGTATCTTTCAACCATATAAATAAGTAAATAATAATAATAAGATACAATTTTACACCATACGTATAAACGGTGTCCTGCCGTTTGACCAAAAGTCATTTAGCAAAATTACACTTGACAAACGTTTAGCAAAAAAATTTTTCGCCAATTGATCATTTTACTACTAGTCATTTTACAAATTACTCACTTTGCAAAATGATCAACAGTTAAATTTACATTTTATAAATAATTATTTGACAAAATAATCATTTAGCAACTGACTTATCAGACAAAACTACTATTGGTCTAAAAATCTTACATCTAGACACAATGGAAAAACCCACCCTATGTATACTATGCGTCATGTAAAAAGGCAATTAGACTAATCATGGAAAAAACCTGGGTCTCTGTTAGGTACGACGACGAGCGAAGCGAGGAGGAGTGTTAGGTTGAACTGCGAACATACAGCGCGCGAGCCGAGCGAGCGAAGCGAGCGTGCCGCGGCAGCGGCCGGCGAAGCGCCAGAACCGACAACTTTTTACTAATACTAATCTAATCTTGTAACTTACCTGTAAATAATCTGTACCAAATGAAAGTTGACATTTGGACAAATGCTTAATTTGCGAATCATATTATGGTGAAATGAAAAAAAGTCAATTGACATTTTATTATTTAACCCATTTACCAAGTGTAGTGTTTGCTAATTGATCATTTGCTAAGTGAGTTTTTGTAAGATGATACTTTTGTCAAATGTCTCGTTTGCCAAATGATCATTAGGTGAAACGTTGTTTGTCAAATGAACTTTTGTCAATATTTTTTTGGTCAAACATTTCCATAAATAATCCATAATTTGCCATTATAATTATTCGTCCTAATTCGTTTTTCTCAGAAACCGTCAACTTTTCAGGATTTTTATACAACAAACCTACCCTAAACGATAGGGTTCTATGCCAAGTTTATATAATTTGCCCTGAAAATGTAAGGTCCCTGGTCCCAGAGAAAAATACTTTTATGGCAAATGATGATAATGCCAAGACTAAGCGTTATGGCAAAATAAATTATGGATATCGATGGTATCCGATTTCAAAGACAGTCTTTCCCTCTTAATTCTAGGGGGATTCTTAAATAGTTTTTTATTCGAATCATACTTTTTCCACTATTTCGATCGAGCCAAATCCAAATTTGCCACGTATCCTAACCAGCAGTGAGATATTCAAGGTGGCAACCAATATAGTACTAAAACTGTTGAAGTGTTGAACCGGTCAGATGATTTAAACCAGGATTTTACCCGAGCCTCAGATGGAAGGTTTAAATTTCGAGTGTATGTATGTAATACAATATCACAGGCTATAGTCCAAACAGCTTGATGGATTTTGACATATGAGGCATTGTTGGATTCCTATTAATCGTGAAAATTTGTAAAAATGCAGTTGGGTTTCTTGAAAAACCTTTTCACTTGTTATTAGGCAATAATAATAGATGATATGGCTCAACATAAACCAGGTATTAAACAATATACTCATTAGACTTTCATCCCCGAAAGTAAAATACTGTCTATATGCAGATGGCGTTACTAGTCTATGATACATGGTATATTAATCTATGATATAATAAATGATCGGACATACTCCATCTTCGTCTAACTCTGAGTTGCACACGCTAGGTGGGTTGGAGTACTTCTGCAACAACTCTATAGCCAGCCGCTTGTTCATGTCTTGCAAAAAGAACGCATGCTGTGGACAAAATAAAGAAACATTACAACAACATTAATTTAACTTCTGGCCTCGCAAAACAGTTAAAGCGGCGATTACACTGCTTCGGTTGCCTAATGCCTTAAGCCGCAGTAAGCTCGGCCAAACTGCACCTTCCCATACAAACGGAGTTTCGTTCTCATTTTAAAACTGCGTGTTGGATTGAGACGACACTTTGCATATATGACATGAGGTATGTATATCTATGTCTGTAATTAGTTTATATGGGTCCAGTTTATAAAAGAAACGAAATACAGCAAAAACAAGTATTGTATGAAAAACTTAAATTCGCTGTATTTTTACTATGGTATCTGAAGCTACAGAAACTAATTAATTACAGGCCTGGATATACCTCATGCCATTGTACATGCCAAGTTTTTTGTCCCTGTTTTTTTTAGAATCCACGCGGCTATTACATTAACTCGGTCACCGCACATTGCATGCGGTGACCGACTTAATGTAATAGCGTAGTAGCGCTAGGTATTGCGTTTTGTGGTACCCATCCGTGGCGCCAAGAACGCCTATAGGTGTTATGGCGCTTATAAATGCTTTCAAGTAAGGTTCATAATCACATTCTTATGTGACTCGCACGTGACCGGTTTTTTAGTATTTGTAGTTATAGCGGCAACAGAAATATCGCGGTTCTTAAGATACAGCCTGGAGACGAGACTGCACACATACACATTATCATCACTCGTTCAATTCATTCGTGCCAGATCTCGTGAATCGACCTGTACATGCGGAAAGTACTGAAAGTGAATGAAACGAGAAAGGTTCGTCAAGATCGTAGCAAGTGATCCGTGATCTCTGCCTACCCCGCCGGGAAATAGACGTGATTATATGTATGTATGAATATGTTAACATTAAATTAAGGTCGTCACCAATGGACCTTGCTATCTAAGATGTGAACGAACCGCCATATTGAAATTGTCTCTGAATGATGAATTTAGTTGTGATGGGGAAGACTCTTACTGTACTCTTTTATGTCAAAACATATCGAATATTAAAATATCGAAAGTAAAAAACAAGTACGTATTTTTAGTTATTTTAACCACTTTACCAACCGCGGTAGAGAGCGTGAGTTGGGTAGTGTGTACCGGCTTTACAATATCACCAACTTTAGTCACAACACTACCCATCATAGACAATTGTAGAACTTAAAAGAAACAAAAACGTCATTGCATCAGGGCACTAACCTAACTTATGAAACCATTTCAAACTTTTAATGAAATATCCAAGATTCAGTTATATATTTTGTGGTTTTGTATTTCACGGTAGGTAACGACCGGTTCAATAGTGTATAGTTTCAGTTTGATGAGGTGATGTGAAAATTAGAGGAGAAACAGCGACAAAACAAAGTTACGTCCTTTGTTTATTACATAGATAGCAAAGTCCATTGGTGACGACTTTACCTGCAGCAATTTATCGGCCGTGGGCCTCTTCTTAGGGTTCTTGGTGAGCGCCAGCTTGAGGAACGCGTGGAACAGCTGCGACCACCGTTCCCGTTCCTTGAGCTGCGGCGGTTTGAAGCCCGACTTGGACATCAGGAACAGCACTCGCATCGGGTGGAGCTCGAACATCGGCGGTTGGAGTTCAGCCAGTTCTGAAAAATATTTAAAAAAAAATTAGGAGACGGCTAACGGCAAAATTTCCGAACATTGGCCGACGGTTCAAATTGTCAATGTCATCGAGATTTCATTACGTGATTCTAGAAAAAATACGCATCAGAACTGGGAGCCTTTACGTTCTTATTCCAAGGTAATATCCAGAAAATTTATTCAAAAATGTATTTCTCGTGATACTGTGTTATTTTTGAGAAACGTGACGCCGGTACCTAGTGCGCCTAGTGGTTCAGTCAAGCGGCGGTCGTGGGTTCGAATCCCGGTTCGTACCAATGAGTTTTTCGAAACTTATGTACGGAATATTTACCGTTAGCTTTTCGGTGAAGGAAAACATCGTGAGGAAACTTGTCTAGTCCCAATGAGGTCTAGTTTTCCCTCTGAGTTGGAAGGTCAGATGGCAGTCGCTTTCGTAAAACTAGTGCCTATGCCAAATCTTGGGATTAGGTGTCAAAGCGGACCCCGGGCTCCTTTAGGGGCATTACCGGAAATAATGCTAGGAGGATGATGAATTGAATCATACCCAAATCCACCTAGTAAGCTCAATAAGGCTTGTGTTATGGGTACAGGACGACGAGATATTTAATAGATCATCATCATTCTCGTAGCGTTATTCCCGGTAATGCCCCTAAAGGAGCCTGGGGTCCGCTTTGACACCTAATCCCAAGATTTGGCATAGGCACTACTTTTTACGAAAGCAAGGGAAAGAATGGGAAAAGAACTATCTAAAATATAAAGTCGCCGTCAATAGAATTTGCTAACTATGTAAACAAACCGCTAAAGTCAAAGACAATTTCAATACGGCGGTTTGTTTACATAGTTAGCAAATTCTATTGACGGCCAGTTTGTGTAATTTTCTGCTAGATGATGTTTGTACGTAAAACCAATGACCGACCACGTACTGGGAGGCAGCATACAAGATGGGCTGATGACATGATAAAGGTCACGGGAGTTCGTTGGATGGGGCACAGTACCGGTCATTCTGGCACTTTTTGGGGCCTGGGTGAAACTCAAAAAATTTTTACATAGTTAAGGGCCTTAACCTAATCTCCGCTTTAACTTTTCTCATTTTCGTAACGATAATTACCCATTTACAATCGTTACGAAAATGAGAAAAGTTAAAGCGTAGATTAAATTAAGGCCCTTAACTATGTACAATTTTTTTGATTTTCACCCGCCTATGTCTATGGATTTGATGATGATGATGATTAAGATGGTTCTGTACCTATGATATGAGCTCCGGTACATACAAAGCAACTGTCTACACTAATTGGTTATGATAAACAGAACCTACAGTTAGCGCGTTTTGAATAGGCAACATGAAAAAAAAATAGGAAGGGCCTCATTGCAGTGTAGTATTTGAACGCTTTTCGGCCGGCCACTGAACTGTTTCATGTGAAACAGTACTAAAAGTACGTGAAATGCAGCTAAAGCTCTCTTCTACAAAAAAACTCAGCGCAGGGTAGGGGGCGACACTAACACATACCGTAAGTGCCGTAAACAAAGCACCTAGACACATCATGTCATATGTCATATTTATTGGTATCAAATAATTCCTGAAAATATGTCAAACTATGATAATTTTATTATTAATTTGAATACCTACAGAGCTTTGAAGGACTTTTCAAAAAGCTGTTTACGGTATGTGCTAGTGCTGCACTCTGGCGGCAGAACATTGCAGAAACACTACTACTAAAGGAGTTTGCTGAGAAGTTGATTTGAAGTCCCACTAGATGGCGATATATAACACAATTTAGTAGGCGGAGTCACGGAAGTGTGCGCAAGCGTTCCCGTGGCTTCGCCAAAGGGCAGCGCGTAGAGCACCGTGGGGGTTTAGACGGTAGTCCGGGCGGTCCCGGGAGTCCGTCATACCCGACCTGGTTCCCCAGCCAGGCGGGATGCGCAAAAGCATTTCCCCAAGAAAAAAAAAAAAAAAAAAAAGGGTGGCAGTGACCAAAAAGTCTCCTAGATCACATGTTCCTCCTCTCCTCCCCCACTCCTAGACAACTGCAATTTTGTGAGTTTATATTTACCAAAAGAGGGGTCTCCTTTTCATTTTCCACCCCTTTTATGTTGACGGTTTTTTAAGAAATTCTACATGTCTGTCTCCTAGCTAACGGAACAGAATAACAACAAGAAATAGTTGAAAAACCCGTGTACCTATAGCAGTTATCCCGCACGCCCAAATATCACAGAGCTGGTTGTAGCCGCCTTTCCTCTCCACAGCCGCCACCTGGAACACAAGACACCGTTTAGACGGACAGACCATACTCGAAAATATAGGTTCATACCTTAGATTCATAGCCTAGCGGCGCCTGCGACTCGAAAACGATAACGCAGGTTAAGCAAAGATGGCAGCGGTCAGTTTTGGGATGAGTGACCGCCTGTTTGAGTGGTTAACATAAATGAGCGCTTCCATGCTTTGGAAGGCACGCTGAGCAGTTGATCCCGACTGCTGTCTATGACAGTAGTCGTTAAGCCGAGTAGAGGCCTTCGGGCGGCTTAAGATCTTCTAACAGTCGAGTTACCCACTCACTTGACAAAGGGGGGACAACTGTTACTCGCGTCCGCAGGAGCTACCTACCACAACCCTGCACGAGTCCCCTGGTACTAAAGAGTGACATTCCAAAAATAATGTATGCCATAAGATTAAATAAATACCTTAGAGTATAGATTTCTACAAAGGAGCTACGCGATGCCACAATAAGGACAATTATATTCTACAGATCGCCATCACATCATCAGCCTATATACGTCCCACTGCTGGGCACAGGCCTCCTCTCATGTATGAGAGGAGGCCTGTGCCCAGCAGTGGAGACGACAGTGGGACGACTCTCATAATGATATTTGGGTGGTTCCATTTCATAACTTTAACGATCACGAAATCCCGCCTCACCCCGTAGTCCCTCGTTATTGGGGTGAGATGGGATTTCATACAAAGGTGATTTTGGAAGATTGTTGGACCAATTATTTTCTATAATGAATATTACTATAGCTCCATTTGAAATTGGAATACATTATTTAGGTAGCAGTAGCCTTAACATCCCATCTCACCCCCTTTCATCCCTTCTCTCCCCATTCCTAACCCAACTCGCCTCGCGATCCCTACTCACCTCATTTTATGGTACTAACGTTGATCGGTCTGTAATCGTAAGTTGGTCCCGCCCTTAGGCAGCTGTCCCACCGCCGGCGAGTAGCGAGTACTCTCATAGTAATTCTTACTCGCGCGAGTAAAAGCGAGTACTCGCTCGTTGCTACTCGCCGGCGGTGGGACAAGTGCCTCAGTTATACATTGAACCAAGAACACTGTTTGGAAATCGTTTAAGGCGCCGTAGGTTCATGGTCTTCTCTCCCTCTCACTGAGCAAAAGCGTGAGCGAGATGGAAGTGCGTGCTCGGAAGCGCGGAAATTATGTTATTATATTTTTGGCCGTTTAAATAAATAAAAAAGTCAAACATGATATTGCCGATTTTTAGAAGCCATTTTGTGCATTTTTTGTGATTTTTTTCTATCGAGCGAAAATTGCTTAATCATGTTTCTAAATACTCATTTCCCTGCAAAAAAGCCTCAAGATTACTATTCGTATTTTTTTAACCCATTTTATTATAAACAGACGCATTATATTGTTTCAAAAACTCTGTTCGCTTAACTTCGCTGAACCTACGGCGCCTTAAAGGTATTAACTGTCACCTCTGGCGCCATCCAATACGGCGTTCCGATGAAAGATTTCCTCTTGTTGATGGTGGCGGTGATCTGCGCAGACACACCGAAGTCAGCCAACTTGACATCTCCGCACTCCGTTAGCAGGATGTTCGCGCCTTTGATGTCGCTGGGAATCAAAACATTGTTTAGAATATACTTACGTTATAGAACAAATATAGTACCAGTATCCTTCTGAGACTCAGGGTACGCTTTAGTGGTTTTGAATTAAGAATTTTATGACATTCAATAAAAGTGCAAAGTCAATTTAGAATTTTGTTCTAAATTTAGCACGAGGGGTCTTAGAAGGGTATGACAATAGGGGTGTAGGCACGAAATAAAGTAATCAATAATGTCATATTTTCTTGAAAAAGGATTAAAAATGTAGTCAAATGGAGAAAAATTCAATGCAAAAGGTTAAATAATCACGAAGTTATAAGTGTCCAAAGTTTTAAGAAGGGGTATGTTCTGTCCCCCTTTTTGCAAAACGCAAATTCATATGAAACGATGACGCTGCAAGATTGTGACGTCACTAATAGACGGCGACGCGTCGTGTTCGGCGCCGTTGTCAACGCGGCCCCCCGGCAGCATCCCGCAATGTGACGTCACACACTCTTTGCGTGTTCTCTCTCTAACAAGCAATATTAAAACGGTTGTAGATTCGTAATTCTTTGAGATATCTGAATGGCGAAGTAGAGGGCACAGCGAAATGTCATCCCGCTCGAATTTGGAGCAGCCCAACTGGGGAAGTACCTCCGCCTTGCAGACGACCACAGCCGTAATAACACTAGTACTTGCTCTGTAGTAGTGTTGTGTTCCTGGAGGTGAGCAAGGTCGCCAGAGCTCCCGAGGATGCGTTGTGTTGAGAGCGAGGGAGTTACTTCAGCTGTCAACACGGGTCAGGTCGGCAACGCCCATGTTACTCCTTTGGAGTTACATGCGTCTTTAGGCTGCGGTGTCCGCTTACCATCAGGCGGGCCGTACCCTTGTTTGCCAGCGTCGTATAAAAAAAAGGTAATTTCATCATTAGGCATATTTTTTTGCCTTCTTTCTTTTGGAGTAATAATAATTTTCTACACCCCTATTTGCAACCGAGTGGCCGCGTTTGGTGGCCGTAATGTGCGGCCGCTCTTATAGACAAGAGTCTCGGCTATCAACCAAAGTCTTCATAGGTTTTAATAACAAGCTGAGGAGACCTACCGGTGCATTTTGCCCATACTGTGGAGGTAAGACAGACCCATGAGCGTCTCTCGACACATGTAGGCGATCTGCAGCTCCGTCAGCGGACCCGTCACGTGGTAGATGTCCTGGAACATCATAAATGAGATTATATAGGTCACGTGTACATACTCGCGGTACAGCTCATGGAACACTAAAGAGCACGTCGTATGCGGCAGATAGAGAAAACACTAGGAGACTAAACAATTCACCGATTCAGGCTACTGTCAAACATATAATTTACTAGCTTCTGCCCGCGACTGCGTCCGCGTGGAACTCGTTTGTATCGTAGCTCGATACAAGCTTTCATCCCCCATTTCACCCCCTCAAAGGATGACTTCCGGGATAAAAAATATCCTATGTCCTTCCCCGAGAATCCAAATATGTCTATACCAAATTTCATCTCATTCGGTTCAGCGGTTTAAGCGTGAAGAGGTAATCGATAGACAGACAGATATACATACAGAGAGAGAGACAGACACACTTTCGTCTTTATAATATTATAGTATAGTATGGATTGGAGTGATTCTTTTTATTCTGTTAGTACTGTTGGGTCGATAAACTATTTTTGTTGGGAACCTCACTATGCCTCATGGCATTAACACTAGTAAAGGGAAACCTGTATATAGCAACTTATGATGAGTTTCAGAATTCTGCCTTCTTTTTTCGTTTAAAGCTTGTTAGTTACATTATAGTTAAGGAGTAGTGTAACACATACATAAAGTACGAGCCGTAGACTATGACGAGATGTCTGTCAGTCCTTCATCATCAGGATCTCCGTTTTCCACTCACCTGCAAGCTCCCTCCCCCGCAGTACTCCATAGAGATCCACAGCTTGTCCCTCCTCAGGTACGAGCCGTAGTACGCGACGATGTAGGGATGCCGGCAGTCCTGCATAATCAGGATCTCCGTTTTCCACTCACCTGCAAGCTCCCTCCCCCGCAGCACTCTATAGAGATCCACAGCTTGTCCCTCCTCAGGTACGAGCCGTAGTACGCGACTATGTAGGGATGCCGGCAGTCCTGCATAATCAGGATCTCCGTTTTCCACTCACCTGTAAGCTCCCTCCCCCGCAGTACTCCATAGAGATCCACAGCTTGTCCCTCCTCAGGTACGAGCCGTAGGACGCGACGATGTTGGGATGCCGCAGTCCTTCATCATCAGGATCTCCGTTTTCCACTCACCAGCAAGCTCCCTCCCCCGCAGTACTCCATAGAGATCCACAGCTCGTCCCTCCTCAGGTACGAGCCGTAGTACGCGACGATGTTGGGATGCCGACAGTCCTTCATCATCAGGATCTCCATTTTCCACTCACCTGCAAGCTCCCTCCCCCGCAGTACTCCATAGAGATCCACAGCTTGTCCTTCCTCAGGTACGAGCCGTAGGACGCGACTATGTTGGGATGACGGCAGTCCTTCATAATCAGGATCTCCATTTTCCACTCACCTGTAAGCTCCCTCCCCCGCAGTACTCCATAGAGAGCCACAGCTTGTCCCTCCTCAGGTACGAGCCGTAGTACGCGACGATGTTGGGATGCCGGCAGTCCTGCATAATCAGGATCTCCGTTTTCCACTCACCTGTAAGCTCCCTCCCCCGCAGTACTCCATAGAGATCCACAGCTTGTCCCTCCTCAGGTACGAGCCGTAGTACGCGACGATGTTGGGATGCCGACAGTCCTTCATCATCAGGATCTCCTGCTGGATGATGGCGAAGTCATCACCCGGCTCCAGCTTGATCACCTTGATGGCGGCAAGCTCCCCGTTCCCATTGAGACGTTTCGCCTGGAACGGACATAAAATTACGTTAAACATGGTCACCGGTCGTGTAAAGCTACGAAACGTAGAAAGGGGATTGCATTGGAGTCCTAGCTCCCCAAAATTGATGGAGGTAAACCTGAATAAATTGAGAAAGATCAGCCCCCCTATTCTGTAACTTCTTTTAAGCTCACCTCAACGCTCACCCACAAATATATCTTGACACCGCGATGCGTAGTAACCAAGCGTAGGCAGAGGTCTAGTTTCGTGACGGGTGACGGTGAGCCACTTTAGCGCGTAGCGAATAACAGCCCAGTAGACGAATTATCTTAGACATCTGATGCCCTAAGGTCAACCGGGGCAAATGCGTCTATGGGGTAAATGCGTCTTATGAAGAAATCTTCGGAACGCAAGATTTTATTTTTAGAACTATTACAACCCTCGATGTTCCAAGTATGGTTACTAAACTTTCAATTTAGACGATTGTGATAGTTCTAAAATGTTCATTTTAGGAGAGATCTTCAAAAGACGCATTTACACTATAGATGCATTTTTCCCGGTTGACCTCATATACTTCAGTTGTGTTATAATACGTGACGTCAGTTTCGGTTTAATTTTTGACAGCTGATAAACAAAAAAGTCTATACGCGCTGAGGGACAGGTAATACGAGTACGACATAGTATTTCCCACTTGTGTCAATGTCTATGCTTAGATATTTGTCACCCAAACGGTTCAACCGATTTGCATGAAATTTTGTACGAAGTAGTAGCCTGGATTAAAATATAGAATAGTTTTTTCCCGGGTCCACGCAGACGAAGTCGCGGGCGGAAGCTAGTACTATACAAATATCACATATCAGTTGTCACATATAATATAATGTTTCTTGTTGTAGATATACAATGTTGGTATACTACATGGGTATCGAAACAAACAACAAAACAGAGTCCTTAACATTGAATATATTTACAAGCACATCCTCCGCTCAGATTGTATTTGACACATTGAACAAAACACGACACAACTGACCCTCGTTTCAGTACGCTACAATATTTACGCAGAACTAAAACAAAAGAAAGCATTTAGAATGCAAACCAAACAATGTTGGGGGCCGACACATTGTTCGTAGCCAGTTCAAATAGGAAGCAATTTGATTTAATAGCGAAACGATCGTCAACCTATAATATAATAACTGTAGTAAACTGTGAATCTCTCAAACTGGAAGGAAACGACTCAACGACCTAGAGTCGGAGCTAATTATTAATGACAAGCTTAGAGTACGGCAGTTTTGAGAAGTTCAGTGCAGTCATTTTGAATTTATATTTGAAATGACTGTAATTTTTTCCATGCCCTTAGTTGCCCAGAATAATGAATTGAAATGAATAGCAACGAATTTATTTTAAACCAAAAATCACCAGCACATTGTCGTTCTTGTTAAAGGCCTAAATGTACTGACAGCGGTGGCGAAGCGGTGCGATGCGCCGCGGAGGCGGTACCGGTTGTGATGTTCGCTAATATGAAATGATCCGCACTGTGCGGCGCGGCGCGGGGCGGTTTTCTGTGCGCACCCTTTCGTATTAGCTCGAACATTACAACCGGTACCGCCTCCGCACCGCGCCGCGCCGCCCTGCCGCCGCTCTCTGTGCGTTTGCAGCTTAAGAGCAACACAAAAATCGGAAAACGTCTTTATTACTATAGGAGTAAGGATGTGATACGATATATTTGGCTACTTTAGCTGCTACTAAATATATAATGCCGACTTTACTAAACCGAGAAAACATGGTTGGACCGCGGTTTATACATATACCACTATAGCATCTGCCCGCGACTCCGTCCGCGTGGAAGTCGTTTATATCCTAGCTCCATACTGCTCCATACAAACTTTCATCCCCCATTTCACCCGTCGTATGGGGGTCCCGGGGATTCGAACTATCTCCATACCAAATTTCATCTCAATCAGTTCAGCGGTTTAAGCGTGAAAAAGTAACAGACAGACAGACAGATTAGTATGGATTTACAATTAAGGGCCGCTTGTGTCAAATCCCAAGGAAATAAACACAAACGCGCATCGACGGCGCGCGAAATAAACGCAGTCCGCATAAGCCCTAAACTCTAAAGTATTGAGATAAATACAAGAACCAATATCAACATAACTTCATATTGTAACACAAATCAATTGACCACATAACATGGCGGAAGCGTGTCGAATGGGCCACTGGCTAAACAATCTAATCATCGACAGTCCGCTGGTGGTCGAAATGGGTCAACGCGCGGCTGCGTTAAAAAAGGACTAGATACGCATAGGTATAGATATAGGTACCTATTTGACCTAGCTTGGTTAATTAACCAGTTAACGTGGCCAGCCAATATGATAGCCACAGGGTTTTATCAGTGTTAAATCTCGCATACCTAGTCTCACAGATCTACACCTACGACCAATCATAAATTGTACATGTTATTGGTTATTTTTGATGAAGACTTAGATGTTGTGTTTGTCGTTGTCCTTGTATAAATAATTCATTTCTAATGATAACTGGTTTTACCAGAAACAATTTCATAATTTATGAAAAAAAAAAATACGAGTCGTTCTAAAGATTGTTAAGAGGAAAGAATAGCAAGCTTTGCAGCAGCTTGCTTGCGACTGACAATAGGTACTTTTTCCATGAAATTTCCATTTTGGGGAGAAAACTGTTTTCTCTCTGCTTCATCTGTATTTCCTGAGAACTAGGATCCAGGTGTATTCAAAACAAGAGTAAATAGGCTATTACTGAACTAATGAGCTTCATCATAGGCTCAGTCGTCGCTTACCATTAGGTGAGACTAGGGTCAAACACTGAACTTTCTTTTATTTAAAAAAACTTAACGAATCACTTTGATTTTGATGTCGATCGCTTCGGCGTAATGTATTATAGGTTTCGTTTTTTTTAATGAAGTTTTTGAAGTGCCTATAAGTTTTAATTAATAGGAAATTTTGAAAACAAATAAATAATAAACCTAGTCGTTGATTGTGTCAATAACGTAGATGAGTACTAAAAAAACATTGAGATTAGAAAATATTTGGAAGTGGAAAAAAGTTTTCTCTTTTTGTATGGACGAGTACGTAGTATTCCAAAGGTATTCTTCCCTCTTAAAGCAGGAAATTGGTTTCAAAGGAAATATTCTTTCATGCACATAAAACCTCCTATGAAGCGATGCTCTTCATAAAACTTACTTATAAATCAAAACAATTGCATAATAAAATACTTGTACAGAAAAATGTGCCAATTATGCATCGTCAATACAAAACTGCTATAACAACTTAAAATTAAAAAAAAACCTGCGCCTAAGGCTATCGCACGTGGCTCGCGACACCACCGAATCAACAACTGTCAAATACATATTGAACCTTATCCCATGGATGTAAGTTTGAATATGTACGTGGACTGTACAGTAGCGTGGTACAGTTATGCGCGGCCGCGGCCAGTTCGGAGGTGCGCAGTCGCCTAATTAGTACACGGGTCGGGAACCTCTCAACTCGCACGACACTGCCCGCTGCGTGCGCAAGTTTAAGTGCTAAATAATCTCAATATAAGTCTTCTCTTTATTCATCAGTCTCTAGGGTAGGCTTTTACAATAGTTATATAGAGAGTAATATATCACACTATAAATACAAAACATACAATCATTATAAAAATCTAACCTAGGGTGTCGCTGGCAGCGGGGCGGGGACTAAAGCTACCCGTATTCAGGGCGACAGAGGAACTTTCCCCATAGTGATAAACGATAAAACTCCGGCCGATGTGGACCCCCTGTAGGGCTATACCATTTTTACCGCGCTATAAAGACAAGATAACGCATTCGCAATATTCGCATCTTTATGTCACCGCTTGATAGAAAAATGATGAATGCTTAGCTTGAGTCCAAAACAAAATAAGCGGTGATATGGTTTACTAAAGAATACGATCATTTTCCAAACTATTAGAGAAATCATACAATAAGCGAATATTTTTGAAATAAAACATTTACTCACACAAACAGCCTAAGATATGAATACACGTAAACGTTGATGAAAGTTGATAATAATACCACCATATTCTCGGCACGAACCTTTACAGCAAAGTTCGTCAAACGTCTCCGTTCTTGTCGGATTCCCGGGATTCTCGCCCGAAATTTAATCACGGGCCAACGCTGAAGTCTTTATTGAATTTCGTAAAGTCGACGTAAAATATATTTTTACATGTTTCGTTTTATTACTAAGGAATAAAGTACTACAATAAATTTTAGTCTATTCATAGCGAACTCTAGCCAAAAAAAAACACTTTATGATTCTGGCAGTCTGGCATTAAGCTTTGCATTACAATTTGATATTTTAATGAGTCTAGCAAAAAAAATACACGCTATGATTCTGGCAGTCTTAACTTAAGTTTTGCACTACAAGTTGATATTTTAATGAGTAGCAACCTTTTCTTGTTGCTATTCTGTCCTAGTAGCTAAGCCAAGACAACAATGGCAGTTTTTAATTTTTTTATTGTTTGGATTTTGGATTCCTAGCATGCTTATTGCTGAGTGCCATTGTGACAAAACCCTATATAACCGTACATTAAACGAGTCTTCCAAGAGATATAAGATAGTAACCATTGCAACGAGCGACGAAATTTGTGGGTTGGCCGTGTTAACGTGTCATAGAAACTTGTTTCTCTTTATATATTTTGGACCGCCAACTGTGTATAGAAATATTGATATTTTATAAATAATAGGAATGATTGTTTTAATTTATGTATATTTATGTATCGACATTTTTACTTACATAAGCCGTGAGATGCGGAGAGGTGTTAGCAATCTCTTTTTGCGATCAGATGGTGGAACTTGAAAGTTGTTGCTAGAAAATTATTTTGAAACATCGTCGCGTCATTTTACGGGTGTAGTCATAATTATGGGAGAACACCGTGAATGTGAGGGAATTGCTTACGTGCACCAACATGCAACCATTGCCCTTATATAATAAATCTATATGTCGTCTGATCAATGGTTGACCAGACATACTACGCCTCGTAATCCTATGAGGCAGCGCTATGTCATCAATAATGACTTTTAATAGAACACGATGATGATTCATCTGTATCAACATGAACCATCATCATCGGTATTCAGTCCCTGCAAGACAGACGGTTAGACAAAAGGTAGTTAGTAGTAGGTTTTAAATGGTACCTCTCTGATACCGAAGTTTGCTCGGCGTCGTGTACGAAAACCCGGAGAAAATTAAATAATGAGACATAGTTACACCATTCGTTCGCCAAAGTAAACCCCTATATTGTTAATTTATGTTATGCATCACAAACTATTATTCAAAATTCAAACTGTTTCAGCAAAGAAAATAATAAACACGGAAAAGAATCTTCAAAATCAAAAGTTGGATTATATTCCCCCGACTCATCTCCAGACATTTCATCCGACAGCTTTCCAAGTGTCAACAATCAGAGACCCTAAAAAGTCTAGACTTACGGAAGCCGTGAATTACCAATTACACCGTCCATCGGAAACTCCACTTTATCGTAACTGTTTAAGGTTTATATTTGCTTGGTAGAGCCGCGTCAAGTTATTGAATCAAACGACAGGTCATTGTTTCCGAGGTTTTGTATGTCTGTCTGTATTGAGCGGTCCTTTGTCATGGAACGATGCTTTTCCTCGATTGTGCTAGTTGGCTGGCTGTTATGATAGTTTCTCTTTGACCTCTAACATTTCTAAAAAATATGATCATTCTAAATAAAATGACCAAGTCACGTGGTTTTGTTTGTTTACATTCTTTTAAATACCTAAACGTCCAGACTATAGTTATACGTATACGTAGTAATACATCATCATCATCATCATAATATTAGCCGAAAGACGTCCACTGCTGGTCATAGGCCTCCCCCAAAGAGTGCCAAAGTGACCGGTCCCGCGCCACCCACATCCAGCGGACTCCCGCAACCTTTACCAGGTCATCAGTCCACCTTGTACTTGCAGCCTACCCACGCCGCGCCTTCCGGTACGTGGTCGCCACTTGAGAACCTTTCCGGCCCAACGGCCATCGGTTCTACGTGCTATGTGCACTGCCCACTGCCTCTTAAGTTTAGCGATTGTCCTATAGTTTCCAATAACTAACAATATGGAAATACATAACTTCCAGCAGTTAGTGGTACAGCTGAGAATTACGTCGCGAGAGCTATATGTGTATACTAACTTCCGCCCGCGACTTTGTCTGCGTGGACAAGGGATAAAAACTATCCTATATTTTAATCCAGGCTATAAACTATCTTCGTGCAAAATTTCATCCAAATCGGTTGAGCCGCTGAAGCGTGATTGAGTAATAAACATCTAAACATCCAAACTTTCGCATTTATAATATTAGTAGGATAATTCAAAGCCCAAAGGAGTAATTAAGTCAATCGATAGCGAGAATTGTGTGTTAACCCGATAGTGCTCTATATATATCCAACAAAGAACTATTAGCCCAAAGGGATCCCAGTAAAATGCCCCTAAATTCCCAGCTACTGACCCTTCCGAATAGACAACGGTCAGCCATCGGCCCAATTCCCCAGTAATTGGGTCAACTATATGCTACAAAACCAATACGTCACATGTATCCATTTGTATTGACATACGCTGTGTTTTTGAAGTGGGATATTTAATTTTCCGCCAGTCAGCATGTCAATTGTGTAAACATGAGCCCCAGATGTGGCAGTTTTATTCTAATTTGGGGTTAAGGATGCACGCGGGTGAACTTGGCAAGTGTTTACATCTCGTACAGTCAGGCTCGGAAGTCGTATATGTATAGTCAGCTGTAAAGTAACTAACGCACTGCAAAATAATTTTACTCTCTTTAAGACAGACGGACAAGCGATTGACCCTTTTATAATTTGTGCTACAAAAATGATATAGTGTGTTTTGGATGCGTCATTATACCAGCGAAATGGGCATCAATCAATAGATATTCGATACCCATCAGCCTATGAAGATTATTGACCACCTTATACTGTAACTTGCTGCATGTGCCCGCGGCTCCGCCAGCATTATGTCAAAATTGACAACAAACAAAGTGGCCTTTACATAAAGCTTAAGCTTTCTACATGCCAGTTTTGTTAATATTACATACCTACTAAATGGATTCTTGAGGAAAAAGAAAAGACAAAAATAAACCCAGTTAGTAACGGCTTGACCACAAATATACAGTATCGGTCGCCACTAAACTTTTTGATGTATGTTGACTACTTTTTCAGTTACTTGACGAGACAATATTGGAGCCAATCGCCGCTCCCCTTACATTAAGTAACCAAACATTATCTAAACATACTACCATATTACAAATTGACCCAATCATTTGTTTACCTTTCGATACCTATACAAACCTATGTCTAGTAAACCCTTTCATACGTTCAATGTTGTCCGTCACAAAGCAGCGAAGTATTTATTATTAGTCAGTTTATGCAATCCTTTTAGTTCGGGCGTTCCCCAAATATCTCATTCCCGATATAAATGTTTTCTTTGCCAGTTTTCTAAAACAATACAACAGGCATTATAAAAATATAGACATCAAGAATATATATGTCAGGGACATCATTCATTTGGATACCTGGGCTATTTTACGGAAAGTTGTACACTCGACTTTTTATTAATTTCTGTTATAATCGGGTTTTTTTCTAACTCAGAATCGAGAGCCTTACGAGACTAGCACGGGACAGGGATAAGTATTGTACTCGATGAGAAGCTTATGCTCAGCTGATAATGATGATGAAATCTAGTATCATCATCATATCAGCCGAACGACGTCCAATGCTGGACATAGGCCTCCCCCAAAGAGTGCCAAAGTGACCGGTCCTGCGCCACCCGCATCTAGTTAGACTATTAGAGAACCCACAAAATATGACAAAATAATTGGTATTTTTGTCAACATGTTTAGGTAACGAGTTTTTTCAGCTATGACCCCAGCCAAACGTTTTTCGCTCAGTAGTTCTTGTTATATCTAGTTAATGATATATTTAACCCCAGACTCGACCTCGTAGTAAACAGCGGCGTAAGGAAGCCACTCACGCGTGGCTTGTAGTAAATCCAATATTGCAGATCTGTATGACTATTGACATTAAAGGCCGGCCCCTAAGGGTGAATATCCACCAAAGACATGCGAAGCTATGTTCGTTAAACGAGCGAGCGCTTTCCGAACTCCGTTTCAGTTTGGGAAAAAGTGCTTTCGTATATCCGGTTGGACTCCTCCGAGCTTCTGACACCGTGATACCTTTGCGACGCTACTAGTACAGTCGCCATCAGATATATAGGAGCGGCCAGAGTGCTCACAAATATCTGAACACACCTATTGTCGAGGCATAGAGACGTGTTCAGATATTTGTGATCACTTTGGCCGCTCCGATATATACATCTGATGGCGACTGTACCTAACATCAGCAGGGCTATCACGGGACGGCCCGCCTCTTTCTAATTAGAACGCTTACAAAGAGACGGTTAGATTATGTCACCGCGATACAGCTCGCGGGCCAGAATGTGCAGAGATGCAAAGTTATTTATTTATTTAACTCAGGCAACAAAGGCCCATATTACCTACAAATACCTTAAAGATCGCGCGAGCTCTCTATTTTTATTGTACTATCCGTCTCTCTCTTATTACAACACTTAAAGACTAACATACATATCAATGTAAGAGGCGATTTTTCAATTTCTAGATAAAGTTATCCGTCAGTTAAAAGTCAGTTTTTCTTAAGTCATATGAAAGAAAATGACAGAGTTAACATTTATCTGACTGATAGTTTTATATGGGAATTGAAAAATCGGCCCTAAAACTGTTAAGGCGCCGTAGGTTCATGGTTTTCTCTCCCTCTCACTGAGCATAAGCGTGAGCGAGATGGAAGTGCGTGCTGGGAAGCGCGGAAATCATGTTTTTTAATTTTAATTTTTAAGCCGATTAAATAAATAAAAAAGTAAACACTTTTTTCCCTCAAACATGATATTGCCGATTTTTAGAAGCCATTTTAATATTTTTAGCTTTTGTTCGTAATTTGTAACAAATATTTTAAGTGTATTTTAGACCCTTTTAGACCTATGTTCGTGATTTTTTTCTATCGAGCGAAAAATGCTTAATCATGTTTCTAAACACTGATTTCCCTGCAGAAAAGCCTCAAGATTACTATTCGTATTTTTTTAAAACCATATTATTATAAACAGACGCATTATATTGTTTCAAAAACACTGTTCGCTTAACTTCGCTGAACCTACGGCGCCTTAAAAACTACAAAAAAAACACAACTACTGCGATGCGTTGCACAATTTCGTGGTGTCAGGTAACAGCAGGTAACCAACCGCGGAAACGCCGGAACTTGACTCCTTTCGGACAAAATTCTTTCTTAGTGGTGTTTTTACGTTATGTGGCGCGTTCGGTACTGACTACAGCTCCCCATGTGTGAGCGTTGAGGTGAGCTTAAAACAAGTTTCAGAATAGGGGGGCAGCACGGCTATCATGCGACGGCGCGCGAGCCCTCTCGATTTTTATCGCACTATCCGTCTCTCTCTTATTACAACACTTAGAACGAGAGGTATAGTGCGATAAAAATCGGTAGTACGTCGCGGCCGTCCCATGCTAGGCGTGCTGGTTTTGTTATAGTATAACAAACTACGGTCGTCAGTAAGGTGGAATGCTCGGTGAATTGTATCCTGTATAGGATTCTGCTCTAATTGAATTAAGTGCTATACTGCCAATTTAGCGGCTGGAATTCCTCGTCGAGTGACTCGACTGGGAACATAGGTGTTGACGTTTGATGTTTGCAAACATTATTAATATTATTATCAATGATATATATATATAGATATTATCAATAATCCTTGCGTCATATTAGAATATGAATGGGGATTTATGTATGATATTATGTAAGAATATATGTGGGTCCGTGAGGAACCTGTTGCGCGGGCCATAGACTGCTTAGAGCAGTCTAGACCAACGGCACGAGAGTTGTCTTCATATTAAATGAGGCCTCGACTGCTCTAAGCAGTCCGTCTATCGCGGGTATCGACTGCTCTTAAGCAGTCCGTCTATCAAGGGTCTCGCTCGACTGCTCTGAGCAGTCCGTCTATCGCGGGTCTCGACTGCTCTAAGCAGTCCGTCTATCGCGGGTCTCGACTGCTCTAAGCAGTCCGTCTATCGCGGGTCTCGACTGCTCTAAGCAGTCCGTCTATCGTGGGTCTCGACTGCTCTTAAGCAGTCCGTCTATCAAGGGTCTCGACTGCTCTAAGCAGTCCGTCTATCGCGGGTCTCGACTGCTCTAAGCAGTCCGTCTATCGCGGGTCTCGACTGCTCTAAGCAGTCCGTCTATCGTGGGTCTCGACTGCTCTTAAGCAGTCCGTCTATCAAGGGTCTCGCTCGACTGCTCTGAGCAGTCCGTCTATCGCGGGTCTCGACTGCTCTAAGCAGTCCGTCTATCGCGGGTCTCGACTGCTCTAAGCAGTCCGTCTATCGTGGGTCTCGACTGTTCTAAGCAGTCCGTCTATCGCGGGTATCGATTGCTCTTAAGCAGTCCGTCTATCAAGGGTCTCGCTCGACTGCTCTGAGCAGTCCGTCTATCGCGGGTCTCGACTGCTCTAAGCAGTCCGTCTATCGCGGGTCTCGACTGCTCTAAGCAGTCCGTCTATCGCGGGTCTCGACTGCTCTAAGCAGTCCGTCTATCGCGGGTCTCGACTGCTCTAAGCAGTCCGTCTATCGCGGGTCTCGACTGCTCTAAGCAGTCCGTCTATCGCGGGTCTCGACTGCTCTAAGCAGTCCGTCTATCGCGGGTCTCGACTGCTCTAAGCAGTCCGTCTATCGCGGGTCTCGACTGCTCTAAGCAGTCCGTCTATCGCGGGTCTCGACTGCTCTAAGCAGTCCGTCTATCGCGGGTCTCGACTGCTCTAAGCAGTCCGTCTATCGCGGGTCTCGACTGCTCTAAGCAGTCCGTCTATCGCGGGTCTCGACTGCTCTAAGCAGTCCGTCTATCGCGGGTCTCGACTGCTCTAAGTAGTCCGTCTATCGCGGGTCTCGACTGCTTTAAGCAGTCCGTCTATCGTGGGTCTCGACTGTTCTAAGCAGTCCGTCTATGGCGGGTCTTAGTGTGTTTAATACTAACTGTCCCGCGGATCAACGGGGATTCAACTACCTACATCAGAACCATGTAGTTTTCATGTATAAATAAGGAGCGCTGTGAGTCAAGGATTGACAAAGTAATAATAATAAAGCAACATTTTCTTGATCCGCTGCATCCGGAACGTCGTGAAGATTCATTCTAAATATTATGTGGAATTGTTATTGAATTCAAGTATGTAGTACGGAGATAACCTTTTACCGGTACAAAAGTCACAAACAGTTTCTTTACTAAATTTATTGTAAACGATAAAATGTTTGTCACATTCGATCTGTATGTGAACATTCTTTCTCTTATTAGAACACTTAGAAAGAGACCTATAGTGCGAGAAAAATCGGGAGGTCCCGCGCGCCGTCTTGTGATAGCCGAGCAGACTGTTCTGAGAAATATTTGGCTGAGCAAGTGAAGGATATCCTAATGCACAGAGGCAAATAACGCATTTTTTTCGTAGGTACAACTTTCGTCGCTTTTGCCGGCTCTACGTTTTTGCATATCCATCTACTCGATAAGAGCTTTCCAATGAACCCAAACACGACCGGTCTATCTTGTGTAGTTTAGGAGATGCTATGATCTTCTGTCTCCAACATCATAGGTGCACGCGTATCTCCGAGCTGACAATTAAGGCCTCCACATCGAACGCGGGTCGTGCGCGGCGCGGGGCGGGCGCTGCGCGGGTCGGGCGCGGTTGAAGCAGTATATACACATTGCAGGCGAGCGGCGTCTCTATAATATCTCACTATCTCTATCAATCAGTAGCGTGGGCCCGCCGCGGTAGCAACGCGGGCCCACGCTACTGTGTGATAATGCGTTGGTAGTAACAGAGATATCAATCACCCGACCCGCGCCGCGCCCGCGCTGCCCGAGTTGTAACTTGGCGCCGCGGGCGCGCGTTCGGACCGCTTTCGATGTCTGTTTGAAGTGTAGTTTCAATGTTTTACAACTTGCGCGGGCCCGCGCCGCGCCCGGCCCGCGCCCGGCGGTGTGTGGAGGCCATGTGGAGGCCTTTGATTCGATCGCATGTTGACAGTGACACTCATCGCGTCACGTCCAGCATTGTCACTATTTGTCACTACGATAACGTGATGATTGATGACCCTAACTAGATGAAAGAACACGTGCTATACGGTAGAGAGATGACAGGATAATCCTAGTTCAGGCGCGTTTAATCAATTTACCTAATGTAAACAGTGCAAGCACAATGTACAGTCAAGTGTAAAAATATGGGTGAATTCAACTTACTCATAAATATGTCCCATACCTCTTATGTCAACGGGTTAAGGTTTTGGTACTTATTTATGAGAGGATGTTATCGATACATATTTTTGCACTTGACTGTAACATTATCAATAAGGTTGTTTCAATGAATTATTCTTTATTGTATTTAAAATGTCACCCGAATTCCGAGTCAGGTATATAGAGGACAAACAAAACAAGTAACTGTCGCGTTTTGATCCGGTTCCGAGGCATTGTGCAGGAGGCAAGGTCAAGCTAAATACAGTGAAAGTGACGTGACTCACGCCGTCAACTTACATAATACGATGTAATTTGACACTCATTACACTAATTACCAATTAGGTAGTATTGGGTTAAACTGTGTGTAAGTTTTCGTAAAAGTAGTACTTATGCAAAATCTTGGGATTAGGTGTCAAAGTGGAACAGGGCTCGTTTAGGGCTCAACCGGGAATAACGCTAGGAGGATTTGGTTAAACTGTGACGATGTTCACACTTTTTTAATGAAGTTTCGAGATTCTTGGCTGTTGCAACGAGCTTGGCTCAAAATAACTCTTTCATCATCATCATCGTCATCATATCAGCCGAAAGACATTCACTGCTGGACATAGGCCTCCCCCAAAGAGTGCCAAAGTGATAACTCATTATTTATAAGTACCTAATTATAATTTACCAGACAGCTTGTAAATACAACACACCATAAAAAACGTACAGAAACAACATTTACAAAATATTAAACATCATCATCATCATCATCATATCAGCCGAAAGACGTCCACTGCAGGACATAGGCCTCCCCCAAAGAGTGCCAAAGTGACCGATCCCGCGCCACCCGCATCCAGCGGACTCCCGCAACCTTTACCAGGTCATCAGTCCACCTTGTCGGGGGCCTACCCACGCTGCGCCTTCCGGTACGTGGTCTCGCCACTCGAGAACCTTTCCGCCCCAACGGCCATCGGTTCTACGTGCTATGTGCCCCGCCCACTGCCACTTAAGTTTAGCGATCCGGAGGGCTATATCGGTTACCTTGGTTCTGCTGCGGATAGCCTCATTTCTGATGCGGTCACGCAGAGAAACTCCCAACATGGCCCTCTCCATTGCCCTTTGGGTGACTTTGAGCCTTCTTATGAGGCACATAGTAAGCGACCACGTTTCAGTGCCATATGTCATCACTGGCAACACACACTGGTCAAAGACTTTCGTCTTGAGACACTGCGGAATATTGGACGAAAAGATTTGCCGTAGCTTCCCGAACGCTGCCCAGCCGAGTCGGATTCGACGATTGACCTCTTTCTCGAAGTTGGACCTACCTAACTGGATCGTCTGTCCTAGGTATACATAATCGTCTACAACTTCGAGCGTAAAGTGTCCGATTGTAATGGGAGTTGGTACTACATAGGCATTTGACATGATCTTCGTCTTATCCATGTTCATTCTTAGACAAACTCGCTCGGATGCTTTACTGAGGTCATCGAGCATCGTACTTAAGTCCTCCATGGTCTCAGCCAAGACTACTATATCGTCAGCAAACCGAAGGTGAGTGATGTACTCGCCGTTGATGCTGATGCCTAGCCTTCTCCAGTCCAGAGTCTTGAAAACGTCCTCCAGTGCAGCGGTGAACAGTTTTGGAGAAATAACATCTCCTTGCCTGACTCCCCGCTGCAGCGGAATAGGTTTCGAGTTCCGGTCCTGGAGTCGGACTGACATAGTGGCGCTCTCTTACAAACACTTCAGCACTTCGATATAGCGATAGTCAACTTGGCACCGCTGGAGAGACTGTAGTACAGCCCAGGTTTCAATCGAATCGAAGGCTTTTTCGTAGTCCACGAACGCTAAGCAGAGAGGCAGGTTATACTCCTCGGTCTTCTGTATAACCTGACGAAGCGTGTGGATGTGGTCTACGGTACTAAAGCCTCTTCGGAAACCGGCTTGTTCGGGAGGCTGGAAGTCATCTAGCTTGCGTACGAGACGGTTTGTAATGACCCTCGAAAACAGCTTATAGACATGGCTCAGAAGTGAGATGGGTCTGTAGTTCTTCAGCAGAGTGTTGTCACCCTTTCTGAAGAACAGCACCACCACACCTCTGTTCCATGCCTTTGGAGTTCTCCCTTCCACTAAGACGGAACCGAACAACTTCTGAAGGGCCGTAAGGACCGGTTTTCCACCCGCCTTCAGAAGTTCGGCTGTTATTCCGTCTTCACCGGGTGCTCTGTTGTTCTTGAGCTGTTTAAGAGCCATTACAATCTCGTACAGGCTGATGTCCGGGATGTCGTCGGTATAGTGTCGGGTTAGTCTAGCTCTAGGGTCTTCCGCCTGACTAACTTCGGGTCTGCGCGTTGATGTCTATAGCTGTCCGTAAAAGCGCTCTATCTCACCCAGAATCTCAGGTTTAGAGGAAACGATTCTACCATCTTCAGTTTTTAACTTCGCGAGCTGGCTCTGCCCTATAGACAGATCTCTCGAGAATACTTTAGAGCCCTTATTACGCTGTATGGCCTCTTCAATACGATTTGTATTGAATTGGCGCAGATCGCGGGTAAGGGACTTGGAGATCTGTTTATTGAGCTGCCGGTATAAGGTCGCGTCGGCTGAAGACTGTAGAATCATTTCACTCCTTTCCTTCATGAGCTTCTTAGTGGAGCTAGAGAGCCTTTTAGTTCCGGTAATATTAAACAAAAAAAACAAAAATAAATAAAACATAATTAAATATTGTAGAGTAGTCATCAGATATACCTATCCGAGAAACAAGGTGCTCACAAATGCCAGAACCAGTACCTTATCTATGTTAAGATATTTTCAAACACCCTGAAGAGTGCAGGATATTTGATATCGTGATGGCGACTGTGTATATGGAGAGTATTACATAAGAGTAGCGCTTGGTTCGAGGGACTCCACCGAAAAATAATATGATAAACGTTCCCTTAAATGTAAATAAAACGAAAAAATTTAATATAAACCTATTTAACACGATTCGTTGAACCCATTTATAAGTTCTGTAACACGTGTAAATAATTCCGAAATAATATCATTTTACCACTGTTATTGTTGAACTTGTATTTAGAACGATAAAATTCGGTAAGTATCGGTACCTACATATGTCAAGAGTCAATATAGATAGATAGCATAATGAATTAAATAGATATCGACCCAATACCTACCAAATCGTGCCGCCCCGCCTCGCATAAGGTATACATACAGAGTAAAGTTTTAAAAGCATTTTAAAGAAAACGCGCGGTTGTTTTATGCGAAAAACGCAGCGATTCCAAAGCTACTTCTATGTAATCGCTGCGGTAATCGCAGGTATCTATGGAATCGAGATGTTTCTTAGGTCGTTGAATGTCTTGTTTTGTTAAAAATAAATAATATATCATACACTTACTTCAAACAGCCTAGTTTGGGTTCATTTAGGAACATTTTTATTTTTGTATTTTTTTATTACATGATCTAATAACTTCAAGTCATCATTGCAAGAATTTGTTCCAAAGTAATAAAAAGCCTTAAAAGAAGCCCAACATATTTACCTAGTACCTACTTAAGGAAGTTTCGGCAATATTACAGGCCCGGGAAACTTCAAAGACCTTTAATAAAAGATATATTGGTTCCGACAAGCTCAGCTTCGGAATATTCTGGAAAGCCTTTAGGCATATAGCGGCCATAGCGGGCCTTTTGTTCATGGAAACAGCCCGATAGGTATGGTCGCGTTTGTAGCCGCTACTATAGGCACCATCGCCACCGCTACTATAGTTTGTTCCAGTTTAGATGACGTGGAGTACTTAATGCCTGTCGTCATCTTCAAGTTTGTGGTAGGGTCCTAAAACCATTACGCATTAACAACTGAACAAACACTAGGTACTGCAGTACACGTGCCAGCGTGCCACACTTCGGTTATTTTTATGAACTCTTTGTTATCTTTTCCCTTCATATTTAGCAACAAAAGAAGTTGTAAAACCCCACGTTAAGTGCAATTTCTTCATTTTAACTGGAACATACATACATTAGCCTAAAACTCCAGGGGACTTGCATCCTTTACAAACGAGTAGGTAAAATCTATTTTTTAAGAACTAGTGTAGTCCCCTGAAAAAATCCTAACTAATGTGCCATTTAGGCGACATTTTTAGTGATAAGACAATTACGATCTATCACATTCACAATCGGTATTACTCCATTTTCCCAATAATATACGTTCGAAAGTGTTTCATTTATCATTTTAACTGAAAATGTCTTTATAGAATCAAACAAACTTTGTTTTATTTGTGAACATCTGGAAAAGATTACATGTATGTATTTTGGAGACCAATTATCGCCGTGATAAAACATGTATCTCTGACGCACTTATTCTACACACTTAATGTATCTCTTTGAGCATGCGAATGACTTCAAGAGAGACGAGATATTAGCAATTTATTTTAACGTTCGTTTTTAAAATTTGAATTCAAAAGTGTCACTTATGTAACGATTTCATAAGCTATAAATAGATCAAATGGAATTAAAACGCCCGCGTATAAGAGGATGCGACGTATTCGGCCTTTTTTCCTTTCTTTGTAATTAGTCTAAAAATACATAACCCGTCCCCGCAAAGGGACGGCTAAGCGCAATCGTATATTAATATTGTAGGTTCCGTAACACATTTGTCGCTATAGTCTTAAGTTCTGAGAGATCTTCGTCGATTCAATCTTGACAGAGAGGTCATGGTCACCCCTTCTGGTGTAGGAAGCAACACATCACGCCGCCATTCCTCTCTGACAGTCGCCTTCCTTATGATTGCGTGTAGTGATGCATCTATTGCCAGCTTTGATCTAGTCTGTTCATCACATTATTTCCTATACCACAATAAGTCGATCGATATATGCAGAGTTCCTGGAGTATTTATGTATGGACTCATTGGTACGAAATTCAGAAAGAAGTGGGAATACAAGTAGATGGTTGTTTTTATGACTACGTAATAAGTAGGAAAATGAAGTATCAGTCATCATAAGTCATAAATCTCATGTCCCGTCATGCACGACGTTTTAGCATGACAGATTGCGGAAACGACTGCCATTTAATTAGGTCCATTCTTTATTGCGGTGGAAAAAAATCAGAAAACGTAAAAACTTACAAACTCACTTACTTATCCTCTTTTGATCTTAGCCAACATTTTGACATTTTAATCTCAAATTAAGTTATTCATCCAATTTGGTCGAATCCGGCCTAAATCGTAGAATCCGTTTTTACTTTATCTGTAATTGATTAATGGCAGAAATTTCTACATCATGTATAGTATACCTAAGAAAGAGGGACAATTCGCTATAGAAACTTTGAGGAACCCTGCTCAAGCAATGACGTGCGTGGTAACAATAAAAATAAATGAATAGCGGAATGATTAGTGCCCCACGTACATATGTTATGCAGTGCACTGCCCGCTCAGGTCTACCTATGATCTTTGAATACAAGAGTCGATACATAGGCGATAGATAGATAGATTCGCTTATTGCCCGACTACGGTAGAGCCGATAGGGATATGATTTCAGCAGTCCATTGTTGTATTAAAGTGTGTTCCACCGTAGCTTTTAAGATACTGAACTGATTTTGATAAATAGGCGTCAATCGATTCGAAAATATGCTTCGGGTGACATACTTTTTGTCGAAATAAAAAAATACATATTTGCGGCCTTCGTTTTTAAAATTACTTTAACTAAAGGACTCCGAACACAATGTTTCAAGTCTCTCAATTAAAATTTTACTCCATCCCCATATAAACTTCCAACCCCCTTTTTACACCATTGATGGAGGAATTTTCAAAAATCCCTTTTCTTAGTGGGTACTTACTTATAGATGTTCATGTTCAATCATAAACCATAATCTCGAAATGGATTTAGATGAAAAATTCGCCCCGGAGAAGCACAAAATCTTTTTACCCCGGAAATCGCCCCTAGGTGAAGTCGCAGAAAAAGTGTTTACAAAACAAATTGAATATGAATTACAGGATGCCTATGTGATCTTACATTCTCGTTGCTACTGATATCTTATTTTACACTATTAAACGATCAATATTTGTACATATTATATATATATACATACATTATAACTCTAACGCAAATAAATTTGGGTTTTATGTCTGGGGAATATAATTCTCACCGTATTTCATCTATTTTCACACGAACGGAGCTCGGTCGCCACTTAGTGATGATTCGCAATTAATGAACTTATACGCAAACATTTAAAGCAATGAAAACCGATGGAAAAAAAAATTCCGTACCCATTACGATGTCATCTCAAATGACGAGGGATTATTTGAGCGAGTCGTGAATCATTGTAAATGTTCGGAAGCACCGTTTATAATGACTTGATCACGTCATGATGATGCATACCATGTTAATGAGCAAAGGTGAATTTTCACACGGTTCCCACGGAAAGTATCAGTTGTAAGTTGTAAGCTTCTAAATACCTATTAGATATATTCTTTGAATACTCCAACGGCCGCTGCCATAAAGGGTTTTATTGATTTCAGGAATCATTGCGTTGACAGGTAAAGACAAAGGCAGGCCCGACACAATCTACTTATGCACTAAACAGAAATCCTGCTGTTTAGGTACCCGTTTATTGTTCTTGAGCATAGTTTAAGGAGGCACACTCTGAAAAGAACTTCGGCAACCTGTTCAGTTAGGTCTATTTTATTGGGTTCGCCCTTGTTTAAACTTGTAAATTGTTTGGACATAGAAGTTTGTAAGAGCCGGTATTATACAACACAGACAATGCATGATTCGGATAATTTTCACATATTAAAGTTCATTAAAGCTTAAGCCCGTCACAGACGTAGCTATAATATATATTAATATACCAAAATATATATTTATAACAAGGCATCTTACGGTATATTACGATACATTTTGCGTACTATTTGACAGTGTCCACATACGCCGCTATAATATACTAAAATATATATTATAGCTGCGTGTGTGGATATATAATAGCTGTGTGTTCTCCATTTTATTATGATCGACCGGGTCCGAAACTCTACGTTGCGCTCAAAAACTTGCATTGCTGACGTTGGGGCCAAGACTGCCAAGCTGAAATGGGAACGGGCTGGCCACGTATGCATCCCCAGAGGTTGGCTGAACTAGCCACAGCGTGGGAGGCGACGGCGTGGCAGGCCGACACGGAGATGGCGGGACCTGACCCCGTATCATGGTCGGCCTTATCACACGATAAGTGACAAGATAGAGCGTCCGTCACTGGCTGACACCGTTCGATAGAACGAGACGGAGATCCTATCTTGTAACTTATTGCGTGATAAGGCCGACCATGATACGGGATCTGGACGTGTTTCGCAACGATTGGCCAGAGTTTTCTCAGAATCGGGACGATTGGAAATCGAGAGGGGATGCCTTTGCCCAGCAGTAGGACACTCCAGGCTAGGAAATACATAATCAATTCGTTTAGTTTAAGAATTAATAAGACTGAATTTTCAGGCAAAACGAATATAGACCAGTAGCCTTGTCGCATACATGTGGTAGCAGGTGGCTAGCAAGTGCATGGCGATCCAAAGCGCAAATAGATAACGATAAAAAGTTCTCAATACTTGTAATAGGTTTCTCTGCGAGTTGATGAACATGGTGTAAGGTATACTGGCGGCCCGCGACTCGACCCGCACGTCTCACAGAACCCAGCACGCTTAGCATATTTTTGTACCTACAATCCAAAGTAACATAATTTCCGTTTGCAGCGACGGAGAAAGTATATTGTATATATGTATATATATATATATATATATATATATATATATATATATATATATATATATATATATATATATATATATATATATATATATGTATATATATATATATATACATATATATACATTACAATATATATCATTACAAATAATTTAGCAATTATAATTTATACTTGACCATTATTTTAGAAATTTAATGAAGTCAATGAAGTTGGTAATGAATTCATTAAATAGTTAAATACGTTAATTATGATATACTACCTTCTGCCCGCGACTCTGTCCGCGTGGAACTAACTTTTTCACCTCCCACTTCACAGCCTTAGCGGATGATTTCCGGGATAGAAACTATCCTGTCCTTCCCCCGTACTCGAACTATCTCTATACTAAATTTCATCTAAATAGATTCAGCAGTTTAAGCGTGAAGAGGTATCAGACAGACAGACTTCCGCCGTTCAATTTAATCCTGTTTTTGGAAGTACCTATTACGTTAAAAATAAGTAGATAATACATTTCAGAGGCGAGAATGCGAGTCCGTCCTGTTCTCTGTTTGTTATATTACCAGATGTGTGACGTCACGATCGGATACCGATATTGAAAACAATATTATAATGTACCTATTACATATTGATACAGAGCCAAAACTATAAGAACGCTACGGTATAATTTCGCACTTTATGTTATGTTCAGTTGCTTTCGTAAGACTAGTGCCTAGGCATAATCGAAGATGCCAAAGCAGGCCCCGAAACAACGCTATAGGTAGACCGCTTCACCTCCCGCACGTCACCCGTGGCCCGTTATCGTCCTATCCTCGCACCCGTGCGCCGCGCAAGCGAGCACTGAGTTAAGCATCCACCTTCAGGAGGATGATGTTCTATAATGACTTAATGACATGGCGAATAAATCTACATCATCATCTAATCAGCCGAAACACATCCACTGCTGGACATAGAGCCGCGCGGGCAGCTATACATTTAATAAAATTAGGTTAGTAGTGTCACGTAAAGTTAGCTTATCTTGATTACCAGTTTAATACTTTTAAACGGCAACCGTAGAATGGTATAGCTATCAAAGCAAAACATATTCGAAAGCCTTAAGCATTAAGTCGAATATACCTTGTTTCACACATTCTTTCCTATTAGTTAACTATGTTCCAAAAGGACAATAGTGTTACTGAATCCACATAAACAATAAGTCGTATTACAATTACTCTGGTAACTATGTAAATCGTGACAAAAAGCCCTAGTCAGGTACATCACGCTCTAGATCCAATTAAAATGGCCGAGTGCAAGTGCACAAAATAGTTGTTTTGCGTGTGCATTTTGTGCATAGTGCCTATAGGACTTCCGGTTTTAAAACATGCAATCGTATTAGGCACATACCTACCACTATGAATTCGTTTTCTACGGAAGAGAAGGTAATATTTGTGCCTACGCCAATTGGGATTAGAAATGGCTAGTGATTACTAAATAAAATACCAAGTACAGTCACCGGCATCAATATCTGCCGAAACAAAGCCGGCAAAAATATTTGAAACGTCCTTATGGCGTTAGACATAGAGTCGTGTCAGATATTTATGCGTGCTATGTTGTGGCAGATCTTATTGCTGGTAACTGTACAGTCGAGTTCAAAAATATCTGATGAAGTTTATACTCTTAACAATAAATTCGTGTTCGTCTGTACTAACTTACTGAACGAAATTACCTTGTCAAAGAAATTTGCACCAGCTTCCGAACACAGCTGTAGCTTTGACAACGCGTGTGGTAACCCCCGCACACCGACTATAAGCTGTAACCACATGTAATAAAGCCTGTATTCCCTTGGCATTACTTATTGAACCACACGTGGTTGCGTCGTGAGAGCAGGCACATTATACTGACCCATTTATGGATGAAAGCGTGCAGTATATATTGCTGGTAATATTGATATTAACGTCTGAGAGATATTATAGGCGACCAGGTTGCATGTACACGATGAGTAAGTTAAATAGCGCTGTTCTTCCAATAATTTTTTTGATAACGAGAATGACGGATACACCTGTCACAGGTTCAACCGATTGACAGGTTCACATGATTACGAAGTGGCCAAGTAAGAGGTTTACAACTTTGAATCGATATAATTGAAAAATGTATCGATAAATACCGAGCGTTTTTGTATTAAATTGGCAAATAAGTATGGAAGTTAAAATTACGCCAAATAACCTTGGTGACTTTTGAAGTTAATAATATTTTTTGACCTGAAAATGTTGATTCAATATTGGCAACGTGTCCCGTGTTGTGTATATGTTTCTTAAACTTATAACGTTTGGAAAAAAAACCGGTCTCTTCTTGATATTTGCATTAAAATAATCGTAGGTTTTGCCCCCAAGAAGAAGTTACGTAAGAAAACAAATGTATACTTTCCAGATGTAAGTCTCACTACTGGGCACAGGCCTCCTCTCATGGATTAAAGGGAATGGGCATTCGCCCTCAGACCGAGTGCGGGTTGGGGACTTGACGTAACAGCTTTCAATTTCTTCGCAGTTGCATGCCAGCTTCCTGACGATATACCTTCACCGAAAAGCTAACGGTAAACATCTAATGATAATCCGTACATAAGTTCCTAAAAACCCATTGGTACCAGCCGGGATTCGAATCCACGATCGCCGTTTGACAGCCGTATGCTTGAACCACTAGGCTACCGTAATAGGTTCATTGGCAGAAACGTATTAAGAGTCCGCAGTAAGCTCGATTCTCCATACAAACGCTCTCGAAACTCCATAGTTACGCTCTCATTTTAAAACTACGTGTTGTATGTAACGAAACTTTGCATGTTCAATGAAATGAGGTATATCTATGTCTGAAATTAGTTTATGTAGCTTCAGATACCATAATAAAAAAAATACAGCGAATTTAAGTTTTTCATACAAAACTAGTTTTTGCTGTATTTAGTTTGTTTTATAAATTGGAACCATATAAACTAATTACAGACATATATATACCTCATGTCATTGTATGTGCAAAGTTTCGTCACAATCCAACCCGTAGTTTTAAAATGAGAGCGTAACTACGTTTGTATGGGAAGGTGAAATTCGGCCGAGCTTACTGCGGTGTAAGTCGTAAGTCGAGGTGAGCAGTATAGACCGTAAACCACCTTGGTGCGTTTGATTACAGTTCAGGGGACCGATTTTTGACTTTCGAGCGCTCGAAAATCAAATATAAGTAAATACGTTTGTACTGTCAAAATGGCCGGCACTTACTTTCTACCAATAGAATTGTATACGAGTGGTCAATACCACTCGGCTTGAAATTTTCTATGGTATTTCATTATTTTTGACAGTTTTTGAGTGAAAGAGTCGAGCGCTCGAAAGTCAAAAATCGGTCCCCTGATTTGGATTTAATCCATACTTTTAATCATATTACTACACGAAAGCAACTTTGTCTGTCTGTCTGTCACGCTTAAACCACTGAAGTATAGTTAGTTTGAATCCTTAATAAGTAAACCTCCCTCGTTAAATGAGTTATTTAATGACTAATTATAAGTTATAGTAATAAATTGAAATAATTAATTCAATCATCCTCCTAACGTTATTCCCGGTTGTGCCCTAAAGGAGCCCGGGGTCCGCTTTGACACCTAATCCCAAGATTTGGCATAGACACACTAGTTTTACGAAAGCGCCTGCCGTCAGCTGATCAGACATTCCAATCCAGAGGGAAAACTAGACCTTATTGAGATTACGCCGGTTTCCTCACGATGTTTTCCTTCACCGAAAAGCTAACGGTAAACATTCCGTTCCGAAAAACTCATTGGTACGAGCTGGGATTCGAACCCACGACCGCCGCTTGACAGCCGCATGCCTGAACCACTAGGCACGTAGCTTCAAATTAATTAATTTAATAACAAAATATAAATCTCGACATCTCCAATTTTGTTTTGCTGTGCTCTACAGGGTATCATATTGTAATTTTTCTGTAATAGGTTAAGAAACATGTGATATGCAATAAATGTACATGAATAAGAATCCCGGGGAAGGATATAAGAGAAATCATCCCTTACTGGGGTGAAATGGGGGTTGAAAGTATCTTTAGAGTTCCGATATAAACAAGTTCCACGCGGGCAGAGGCTAGTTGATATAATTAGTATGGATAGGAGTTCTAAAAAGATTTAAGACCTTATTCATAAATGTACATCACACCGCTATTACCTAAAAGGCCGTTAAAATTCGTCTGTTAGCCGCTCAGTTTTCAAGTGCGTCTGTTGTTGACTCAGACAGCCGCTGACTCAGTGACCCCGCTCACGGCCCTTACATACAAACACATACACATGCACACACACACATGTATACATATCCATTAGTATCAGCTACCTGTGTCCTAATCTACGTTGATTACATTTAAGTGTTCATATTCAACACCTATAGCGCGTAATTTCTATAACAATGATTGATTGTACTTGATGTAAAAATTCATGTTATATTGTTATTTATTAGAAACGCGTGTTAAGGTCAAATCTCTACTCTAAATAACTCTATTTTCTGAGTACAAAGTAACATGATATTCTTTGGTTGATCTAAGATGCTAGTATAAATGTGATTTAAATGTATTCCTATCTATCTTGCAGTTACCTTTCTCACTTAAAAAGACCATAATGTCGCGCACTTTTACGACGCAAAATTACCCACCTACCCTTCCTTCGTGTAGTTAGTTGCCTGTATTTTTTGAACCACCACGGTGGCAAACAAGCATGCAGGACCTCTTTCTACACCAAAGGAGACATAAGCTCGCTGCCGACCTTTCGTTGACTTTGAGTTACCATTGGGGCCAATGTGTTTATATATTTAATCGTATGGCATACAGGTATCATTAACAAAATACATTCATCATCATCATATCAGCCGAAAGACGACCACTGCTGGACATATGCCCCCCCCCCCCCCCCAAGGAGTGCCAATGACCGATCCTGCGCCACCCAAACACTAAATACATTAGTATCTTCAAATGCAGTGTCCCTGACTCACAGCACTAGGCTATCACGCGGAGGCGCGCGAGCTCTCTCGATTTTTCTCGCATTATCCGTGAGAAAAAGATCGAGAGTATGTCGCGGCCGTCCCGTGATAGACGTGCAGGAAGTCAGGAACACAAAACCATACCCACACCCATGCTCCACTACTTGCTCTGTAGTAGTGACGTCATTACGGATGCGGGCTTTTGTAAGATGGAGGTATTTCTTCAAAAGGGCTGGTACAGTCGGCAGCAGAAGTAGCTACGCAAAGCAACACGCTCAAAATGATCGAGACAGTCCTTATCAAGACGAATAAGAGCAAGACGGCTTTCCGCTGCGCCCTACGTCACACGATATGTGCTTGTCCATACGGCACGCGAGCTGTCTCGCGGCGAGATACACTATGCGTCTCTTTCTGATTAGAACATTTAGAAAGAGACGGATAGTGTATCTCGCCGCGAGATAGCTCGCGCGCCTTCTTGTGCTAACCGTGGATGGATTAATGAGAGTAGAGTACCTATATCTATACCTACTGCATAAATGTTGCTCACATTAACATGCAGCGATAATGCGTAGCATAGCATATCAAGGTCCGCTAGATTAGCATAATCCAGGCGCTATTCACGATACGAAACACACGCGTCCAATATAATTCTGACCTTTAATTACTCAAAGTCGGTATTAGTTAAGAGGTCAAACTATTCTGGATGATAGAAAATGTATGTGGATATGTTGGCAAGTTTCTTTGTTGGCTGGAAGGATTAAGCTTTGTGATGTAACCTTTATTACTATGATAGGAACGACCAAAATTGAATTGTCAAGCGATATTTAACTCTATGCTACCGCAATAAGAGTTTTGTCTGGTGTTTGTAAGGGTAGTTAGGGTAATAAATTTTATTTATTGTTTTCACCCAGATAGCTTAGCAACTACTAATCCATACCAATATTAGTTGACTGTTTGTTACCTTTTCACACTGAAACCGCTGAACCGATTGAGATGAAATTTGGTAGGTATAGAGATAGTTTGATTCCCGGGGAAGGACATAGGATAGCTTTTATCCCGCAAATCATCCCCTATGGGGATGAAATGGGGGGTGAAAATAATGTATTCTATGGTTTTTCGTTCGCTGTGCTGGGTTCTTTAAGGTTAACAGCTTAGCTAGTATAGTATACATAATTCCAAATCAAAACATTTATTCTTGACAAAAACAACAAATATATATATATATATATATATATCTCACCCTGCGGCATTGCTTTCGTTCTGTGCGGTCAGCTAATCCTACTAATATTATAAATGCGAAAGTTTAGATTACTCGATCACGCAAAAACGACTGACGGATTGAGATGACATTTGTCATGGAGATAGATTTAAATCCTGGATTAAAATTATTATTAATTATTAATTACCTGGATTAAATATATGCACGCAATTTAAATTTATTTTTAATTTTGACATGAATGACTTACTCATGTCATAATAAACTATTTTCACATGCCTTAAGGTAGAACGTATTAAGGGTCAACAATGTTACTACACTTATAACATCTACTGTACCATATGTTCTCGTGAATAAACTTTCATTTCATTTCATTTCATTTCATTTCATTTCATTAAAACATATGACACTTTGTATCCCCCTAATGATGCTGTAAACTTGTAAAGGGGTACAATTTGGGCCGGCAGTTTATACGGGAGTCCACGCGAACGAAGCCACAGGCAAATGCTAGTGTCTAACGCATAAATGAACTAGAAATTCATTTTCATAGTGAATGGTATCTTTTTACAATGCCGTGTGATATACGAATAGAGGAACAATAATATAATTAAGGGATTCGCGTTATTTATATACGGTAGCCTAGTGGCACATGCCTGCAGCGCGGCGGTCGTAGGTTCGAATCCCGGCTCGCACCAATCTGTTTTTCGGAACCCTATTTACGGAATATTTACCGTTACCTTTTCGGTGAGCGAACCGGTCTAATCCCAATAAGGTCTAGTTTTCCCTCTGGGTTGGAAGGTCAGATGGCTAATACTTTCAGAAAACTAGTGCCTATGCTAAATCTTGGATGACCGCGGGATCCTTGAGGGCACAACCGGGATTAACGGAGGAGGATGGATGGATTGTTCCAGAAATTACCGGTAACATACAACAGTTATTAGTTAAATTATGAATTATTAAAAAAAAACTTAATACTGTTGACTGCTGCCCAATAAGGTCATATAACTTTTACCGCACACATTTGTATACATTAAGAAATCCAGTTAATTAAAATGCTCATACATATACTTGAGATTATTCGAGATATGAAATAGTCTCAATCCAACAAGGATATTACAGAAAATAAACATACAATATATAAAACAGTTTCATTAACTGTTATTATGAAATGTGTAATAATAATAACTGTAATAAGGAAATAGGTAATGCTATTATGAAATTTATGAAGCACTATAAAGACTATCAAGTTTATTTGAGGACACAATTAATAATTGCAAACAGGATATATCTGAATACAAGAAACTGTAACTGTATATTGAATATATTATTAAATTATTATTATCTTTATTCAGATTTCTTCTTAGACTAGGTTTTTACAACAATTATATAAAAGTAAAATATAACTTACATGCAAAACATAAAATCATTATAAAAACCCAGCGGGGCGGGGCCTAAGCTGCCGGTGGTGGGGGCTACAGAGAAAGGAACCTGCTGACTGTCCGCGCAGTGTCCAGGAGTATTAATACTATTATTTTAGAGTCTGCAGTAAGCTCAGCCAAAATTCATACAAACGGAGGTTCTCATTTTAAAAGTATGTGTTGGATTGTGATTAAACTTTGCATATACAATGACATGAGGTATATCTATGTATGTAATTAGTTTTTATGGTTAGAAAAACACTGAAACTGGTAGGAAAAACAAAGTTTGTATGAAAAAATCAAATTCGCTGTATTTTTTTACTATGGTATCTGAAGCTACATAAACTAATTACAGACCTGGATATTTATACATGTAAGTTTCATAGTAATATTGTACATGCAAAGTCTCGTTAACAAGTGGTTTAAAAATGAAAGCGTAACTACGTTTGTACGGAGACTCGAGCTTACTGTGGACTGGACTCTAAGTCCATGTTCTCGTTTTCAAAGTACCTACTATGTCACCCAATTCCAAAATTTTAATCATCTACTAATATTATATTGATTCAATCAAATGTTTTTAAGCAGTCACTATAGTGCATTCATCCTTACTTGTCTTATTTGGTAAACAACATTCTGACCTCAAAATGTATCTTTTTAGACTAAGTATAGCAGCTATTTTATCGTAAAAAAAGCGTTGCTAGACAAAAAAATCATGAAGTGATGTCCGAAAAGTCGTCTCGGCATGATCGAATACTCACAAAATTGCTATTATATCCTAAAAAGATGCATTTTGAGGTTAGAATGTTGTTTTCCAAATAAGACAAGTAAGGATGAATACACTATACCTATGGTGACTGCGAACAGTGTGAACCTTATTTTACCACCATAATGAATATTTGTGTGTATTTGTGTTATGTTATAAGTTTCGTATACTGTTATGTATGTTAGTCTCTAAGGTATTTGTAAATATCGGCCTTGTTGCCCGATTCAAATAAATAAATAAATAATGCATTTGGCAATATAGACAAAAGTGCTTACGGTACAAAATAAAACATTAGCCACCCAGGGCTGTGATAAGGAAAGCCTCAGATCGTAGGTATCTGACGCCCTTGCCTTCGGTTCGGGCGTTAATTACCTGCTTTCTCAATAACCGCCTGTGGCGAGTACAACACTTTATGTCGTTTTCCGCACGCGAAGCGAGCGCTAATAGCCACTTTATGGTAAGGTGTGATGTAAATGGTTTTACATGTAAAATATGAAGATACTGTAACAATTGCTTCACACTGCAACACATGGCTTGCATAAGACCTTGCCAGCAACTGATTTCTGGCATTCACTAACAAGGCTGATAATCAGGTTAATTAGCAAATTTTAACTTGTTTCAAATTATTTCAGCCTTTGGAAACTGCAATAAATGTGATCACACATTTAATCCTGAAGTGTTTCACAGTAAGATTTCGAATTCCTATAAGTATTGGAAATGGAAACTAGCTTGTGCCTGACCTGAAACTAATTAAAGGATGTGTCCTATTAGATTCCCATAGGTCTAGTATTAATTTCTGGGTAAGTAGAACTAGGTACCTATGAAGAAGAACTTGGGGATTATTTCCAGAAAATTCACCTTAAGTTTATGGGTTACAAAGTATAGTATGCTAGACTACTTCTAAATTGGTTCAGCAAATGATGGAGTGTTGCAAGAAATGGTAATAAACAGGTATACACATTTACACACAATTAGATTTATTAGCCATATGTGGATACGGAAAATATAATCATCATCATCACCACCATCATCATCATCATCATATCAACCGAGGATGTCCATGTGTGCTGGACATAGGCCTGCTGCTCCACGGAAAATATACTTAACTCATTTTAACTATAGAATGTGTTAACAATTAATAACAAATTTTAATTGTATAACTCGTACATTCGTGATTATGATAACAGTATAATCATTCATGGATTACTTTCCTGCACATAAACGAATTGTGGATCACCTACATATAGATAACAATATTTACATACATATCAAAGTGCTGTTTCCTAGAGGCAAAGATACTTTAATTTAATGAATGATTATTTTTCACTGCATAAGATCCTAACAGACCTCCTTTGCTTCATCATCTTTCACAACATTTTATGCTTCTTGATTTAGTGTACTTATTCCTGAACATTACTTGAATATTTCTCCACACAAGTTTGTAGTTTTAAAGCACTCAAATAAGTTTTGTTAACTCCAAAGAGATCTATATTATTTATATCTAGTATTCAACTAACAATACAGCTAGCACACCACAGACTACCTAGGACACTTGAAAGAGATGTGTAGTTTATTGGGTCTCGTGCTAGTGATGCTGAATATATAGGTGTTTCATTCAACTGCTGTCATTCCTTAGCTTGAATTATTGTCATAATCCCTGGATATTTAGATATAATTTCTATTATTTTATAGATGATACAATACAAGTGTCTCTGTCAGGTGTTCAGTTGAACTTCACCTCGACGGTGCGCGAAAGACGCAAGGACAGCACCCCTATTCTGTAACTTGTTTTAAGCTCACCTCAATGCTCACCCACAAACATATCTTGACAGCGAGATGCGTAGTAACTAAGCGAAGGCAGAGGTTTAGTTTCGTGACAGGTTATTTTAAAAAACTGAAATTTCCTCCATATCTACATGAACTTCAATAATAATGTGGGCAAGAATAGCAGTTGAAATTCTCAGAGTATATAACCTTTCTACGATCATTAGACATGAGAAGATAGCAATCTATCTTCTCAGTAATGGCAGTACAGTAAACTTATAGAAAAAAAAATTCAACATAAAAAAGAGGACAGAAGCTTAACTCAGCAGAGTTGACAAAGGCCAACTGCAGCTTTCGGGTGCTTTAAAATCACAAGATGTTCATAGTCACTATTGCTTGTTGCAGTTTTTAGAGCTTTTTTTTGCATCATGCATGTACACTTTATTTTCATCTATTTTATTCTCCATTGTAAGGAAACAAATTATTTCATAAAATATTTTTTGTTTAATTGTAATCTCATTATCAGGCTGTGCTGCCATACTCCCCATCTAGACTACATCAGGCAAATATAGTTGCCATACTTACGTCACTCGACAGTTTTATACAAACTAAGCTTAACGTAGCCTGGCTGATGGTTTGTGTGCATCACTAACCTCTAGTAGAAATGTCATAAAGTAAAAATTGAATTTATTAAGAGCTTTAAGTGACCCACTCTGCCACATATCTCTGTCCATGAATGAATGAATATGAATTAAAATAAAAAACATGGGTGTAGCGTTTACTATTTCTAGCCTTGAACTTGGCTTAACACACTACGTATTGCCTAGATCATTTCAATCAGTGTAGAATTGAAAAATGATTCACCACTAGCGGGACTTGGAATTTCATCGGATGTTTCTGATTAGTAAACATATACTGTCTAGATAATTGTATCATAAATAATTAACCAACTATTTGTCTATTGGAGGCACTTTCAGTACACAAGCAAGAACAATGACAAATGGAATAAGAATTTGCTTTAAGATTTATGAGGTCATACAGTACTGGTACTGAAACATTTTATAGTCAGGAGACAGAAGGAGAGAAAACAACTTAGATTGACTTGGAACATTGAACACTGAAGTGGTGCCTTTACGCTATGCTATTTATATTGGTAACAATTTAAAAACAAAGACTGCAAATTGAGTAACTGAGTTCCTAGGTTTCCCTTGTTTGGTTACAAATTTCAGCTATTATTTTTCCAATTTAAAACTACCTTTAAAATCCCATTGAATTCCAATCCCACAGGCCTAACAGCAATTGCATGACGAACTTTTAGGCAAATAGATGAACTGTATAGCCATTGCACATTCCTTTACAAGAATTTCTACGTAAGTTAAAGTTTGCGTATTCTAACTTGAATGGAATAAATCCCCAGGTCTCACTTCTTTTATTAGTAAACAATGCTATCTCAGCCAAGGACGAGGTCTGCACATGTTTCTCATTGAAACAACGATTCAAATAAATAGCAAAACGATTTTTCTTTTTCAAGTCAGCTGTGGCAATGAAAGAACGATACATCCATAGCACAAAAAACGTATGAATAAGTATTGTTTAACATCGCTAATCGAGTCAGGTTGCGTGTTTAAAGCAGAACAAGCCTGCTAACCTAATTACTAAAGAATTATTCAAGTTTAAAGACAAACCCGTACCTTGTAAACGTCTCCATAGGTGCCCGAGCCAATCCTCTGAATGAGCTCGTACTCATCTTGCGGATTTCGACGCGATATATCCGAGCTCAAAACACCACCACTATGCGCCATAATCACTAACAGACACTAAGCTAACATTTATTTACACTTTCATCTCATTATTCACATAATATTATCACAAAACGCCGAGATATTAATTATTTTTGTTACACAAACTCCGACATCGACATCGTCTGACGTTTGCCACTCAGCCACTCAAGCACTCAACCAATTTACTTTTCACACATTTTGTGATGTGGCAACATTTCGTATTTCCAACTAGGCTAAATTATAGATTAAACGGGTAAAATCATCTTTTACCTAATTTAATTACATGAAGTAATGGAGATGGCATGTCAATTGAATGTATAAGACGGAAAATGTATAAAAGCATTTTTTTGTTCTAAGATCTAAAGACAGTTGCACAACGTAGACGAATCGTAACTTTTTAACGAACATCACTAGTAAAACTGTTCCACGCATGCTTTGCACTATTTCACAATGAATTTTTCATTATTTAAAATCATATTAAATTAATTCACAGAGGATGATGATTAAATCAATTGACGGCGGACACATTAACTAGACAAGCACGGCTATCACAAGACGGCCCGCGGTCTCTCGCGAGCTCTGTCACGCCCTTTCGCATTATCCGTCTCTCTCTTATTAGAAAACTTAGAAAGAGACGGATAGTGCAGGCCTTGGGGCTGAATAAACGTGAAAAACGGTCGACGGCCCGCCTGTTTCCGGCCAGACGGACGGTCCCTTCATGCCGCGTTCACATGCTCGTGTTCAAAGCGACATTCACGTGCACGGGCACGAGCGTGTGAACAGTCATCAGAAGATTAAAAATGGTCCAAGAAAGAAATATTGCTCTTTCTGAGGGGTTACCAGTGGGACCCAACAATATGAGACCCCTAGAATAAATATTCCAAGGAAAAAAAATCTCCCATGTTTGCATAGTTCCTCCAAAGGAGAAGCCCCCGCGCACCGATGTGGATAAGGAGGGTTTAATGCCGCGTTGCAGGACGCAGCTATGTAAACGAATGAGATCGAATTATAGCCCTCTCCCTGTAACGCATAGCTGCGTCCTGCTCACGCGCCAAGCCATCGCAAGCGTATAAATTAGGGCTCCCGCTACACGTGTAAACCCGCCCGCCCGAATACCCGTGTTCTTAAGCCCGCGGTGCTAAGCGTCCGTTCCACACGGACACGCCCGAACCCGCCCGGTCCGCGGGCGGGTACCCGGGTACCCGTGTACCCGTACACACGTACCCGCGGGTTCTAATTACACGCGGGTTCGGACCGTCCGCGGCCGTTTGACTTGAGGCAAATATAATTTATTTATTTCATTTTACTCTATTTGCATTAGCAACTCTATGGGTTTGGTGGGTATGATGTTGTTTTATATTAGGTATGTGCCAAAAGGAAATATCGCAGGAAGCCTATGTTTGCTCTATTGCGTCATAATATTGTATAAACCCAGTATTTTATTTAATGATTGACCGACAAAGGGCACGCAAACTGTTTAACTTTTATTAATAGCCGCTTATACATATGATAGCTAAACAAAAACAGTAGGTAAGTACAGCCAAGCACAAAAGTGGTCCACCACTTTTGTACTTTATTGCATGCGAAATAAGGTCCAAAAGTGGTAGCCCACTGTCATGGCTGACTGTACATGAGAACTTTTTAATATTAACCGAGCGCTTATTGTATTGTACAGTCGAGGAAATTTAATATTTAGCACTTTTGATCCTTAACGTCATTCAAATAGAGTTGACATTTGCTAAGTCTTCATTTTCCTCCACCGTACATGCCAGTATGGTTCTAAATAAGGGACTGAATGTGGCATACCTTTTTAAACCGTACCTTTACTCACGAGGTTGAATATGAGCACCGAATAAAGCAAAGCAAAACGATACTTGCATCATTACTCTGCCTACCTATCTAAAGGAAGGATACAGTAATCATTTTAAAAGAAAGGTACTCGAACAAAACGATATTACGACTATTTTGCTACTGCTTCAATGTATACCGTTATCATTTTTAAATAAAAGTACCTACTCAAACAAAACGATTTTACGTTACCGATTTAAAGTATACCATAATTATTTCGATATCGGATAACGGTACGATTATATGCTCTCATGAAAAAGTCGTTTTCTGCTTGCGTTTTTGACAGGATTTTATCTAACAATTTCGGACGTACTAAACATCGTTGATGTAGTTTAACGAGGTAAAAATAATTTGCAGTAACGAGATCATCATTTGTATAGGCGTTATCAGTGTCTTGCATTTTTTTTTTGGATAAACCCAAAAGTCTTAGCGACTAAACTATTGATAAAGAAGTGGTTGAATTCCAAAGCAATATTAAGTTTTATGCCTTTGCGATAAAGTCGAAATTTCAACAAAAAAATGGAAGCTAACTACTTAAGTTTACTTTGTTTGTTTTGTTCGTCACCTGCCGGCGAAACGGGTCTCCCAAGGTCGTCCATTTAAAATTAATACTCAGCCAGCAATTGCCTACTTCCCTTGCTTCAACAATAATGTACTTTTATCTGTTATCTTCGCCGACCCGAGCTGTGGGATTTTACCGCTGAACGGCTATATTGATTTATTTATTTATTCCTTAATTAACACTAACAGACAGGCTATGCATGTTAATTATACAGGAGGATATTATACAATAAGGTGCTTAGGTCTATACAATACAGTAGATATCAATAAAGTATGGAGCTTGAAGCCGTAATAGACTCCAAGTATCGGCTGCTAGATGAGAGAAATTGAGATTCCGTGCTGTGAAACATATCCAGTTTGCTGTCGCTGTCCAGTATATCATTGAGAAGAGTCAGGGCATGGTGCAGTGGTGAGTGTGAAAGGGCACGAGTTCGTGCCGCCGGGACAGCGAATAGAATGCGGCGACGGGGTCGGACTTGAATACTGGGGATGGGACGCACTTGGAGCTAAATTAAAGATAGCAAAGCAGGGCTACTAATTTGGCCGCGTATTAAACAAAATAAGTATTTTATCAGGAACAAATTCCTTCTGCACTCTAGAGAAGTATAGTTGACCATTCCTAGTATAAAGAGGGTGGGATAGCGATAAGGATAATAACCATACAGTTTACGAAAAAAGGAAGCGTACGAATGATTTTTGCACCCTCTCCAACATAAGGGTGTACTGCTGTTCGTGGGGGCTCCAAATTATCGCGTTAGATTCAAGTCGGCTACGAACGTATGCGTTGTATAATATACTAAGGGCACTTTGCGAGTCTAGAAATTTACATTGGCGGATTACAAAGCACAACGATTTTCTAGCGGCATTACAAGTAGTAACAATGTGGTCATTAAAAGTGAGATGCGGGTCGAACCAGGTGCCAAGGTCACGAGCATTTGTGACTTGTTGGAGGGGCTTGTTTTCAGTTGAGTAATTGTAATGAAGGCGATGATAAGCACGAGTGTAAGACATTACTGAGCACTTATCTTCATTAAGGAACAATTTATTATGAGTACTCCAAGTACAAACACTGTTGATATCCACTTGTAATTTAAAACAGTCTTGGTGATCACTGATCGGCTTAACTAATTTTAAATCATCAGCAAACAATAAGCACGTGGAGTGTTTTATGGATGCCGGCAGCTCGTTAATAAGAATGAGAAATAAGAGAGGACCAAGATTACTACCTTGCCCTATTCCAGAAAAAACTGGGTATGAATTTGACCTGGATTATATATTAGGGAAGTGGAAGGGGCAGGTGGAAGGGGTCTTAAGGGACATAGGATAAAAACGAGTTCCACGTGGACGGAGTCGTGGGCAGAAGCTAGTAAGTCTCATCCCATAAAAAACATTTCATGGAAAAAAGAGGCTGTCTCAAAACTCTTCTCAAACTTAAAAAGTTGTTAGACATTTCGTAGAGCCAAGTCTCAGGCATTCATTAATCTTTATTTAATCATCGTCATCATTATCATATCAGCCGAAAGACGTCCACTGCTGGACATAGACCTCCCCCAAAGAGTGCCAAAGTGACCGGGTCCTTCGCCACCCGCATCCAGCGGACTCTCCCAACCTTTACCAGGTCCTCAGTCCACCTTGTGGGGGGCTTTATTTACTTGCTAAATAAAATTTTACGTCACACCTGGCCATAATACGAGTTTTACTGCACGCTGCTCACAAACACCTGCGATCTGGGGCATTCACGAATTCACCGCTCTAGTTACGTAATGTACTATTGTGACTTGGTAATCGCACAATACTACATAGTTTTAGGTATGCAAAATTTCATAAATGCAGTAAAGTCTCATCATTATTTCTAAATTGGGACCGGCCAATTTTAGACCACCAGCTTCGTTACTATTGTGGTTCAAAACCAAAACTAGATTAATGTTACTACATTATTTTTCACATTTTAAGCTCAAACAAAAATCTGGGGGCACGGCGGTGCCCCCGCCAAGTCGAGCAAAAAAGCGGCACTGCCGTACCATCTTTTTTCGAAGCAGTTCAGGCCGTTTTTGACCCCCCAATAACTTCGTTGTGAATAAAACTGGAAGCCTGAATTTTCAGTAACCAAGCAGGCATTGTTTAAACATGGTGTATTTCAAATTTCATTCAATTTGAAGCAGTAGTTTAAGAATTATAACTAGTCAAAGTTTCTTAATTTTGTCACTCACATATTCACTGAACGATCAACAAAAACACTAATTTAGAACATTATTAGTGTTTAGTGTTAAAATCAAGATGAAAATAAAATATTTTGCAAATTTCGGTCCAGATGTACGTATAAATAACTGTAATCCCATATAAATATATAGGATTACAAAGTTACATTTGCAGCGAATGGCAGAAAAAATTCAAAAGCAAGAATGAGACTGCATTCGTAATTTGTATGTATTGATGACACAATAACCTACAAAAAGAAGCAAGATCCCATTAAAAAAACATTCCATGTAAAAAAGAGGCCAAGTCTCGAAACTCTTCCACCGTAAAAAGTTGTGAGATATTTCATAGTACCAAGTCTCAGGCATTCTTATTATTCTTTATTTGCTAGCTAAATATAATTTTGCGACTTGGCAATTACACAATACTTCATAGTTTAAGGTGTGCAAAAATCCATAAAAGCAGTAAAGTGGTGTGATTGCCAAGTGGCAGAATTCTATTTAGCTGGCAAATAAAGAATAATGAGAATGCCTGAGACTTGGTACTACGAAATATCTCACAGCTTTTTAAGGTGGAAGAGTTTCGAGACTTGGCCTCTTTTTTACATGGAATGTTTTTTTATGGGATAAAACTTACTAGCTTCTGCCCGCGATTTCATCCGCATGGAACTCGTTTATATCCTATGTCCCTCCCCCAGACTCAAATCTCTATACCAAATTTTATCTAAATCAACTCAGCTGTTAAAGCGTGAAGGGGTAACAGAAAGACACAGGCAGACAGACCCACTTTCATATTTATAACATTAGCATGGATTCGTACTTACTTTTTTAAAATATGAATTTGAGGAGGCGAATTACGTACTTTGTTATAATTTGTTACATTTATTCCTATGCTATTTTTATTCACAAAATAATATGTTATAATTGCAATGCTACGAACACTCATTTAGTACTTGTATGTACATTCTTAGAACAACGGGATAGCTCCTAGCTTCACACCACAACTCAAGGACGGGTAGTACTACCCGTGCGCTAATTACACGGATCCGTTCGGACCGGTCGCTTAGACCCGCGGGCGGGTTACACGAACACGGGTACCCGACACGTGTACACGAAACCCGGACACGACCGCGAGCCCTAGTATAAATGCGGCATTACAACGGTGACGAGCAAGCCGCGAGGACAGAACAGAAAAAACAGTTTTTTTATATTCCGTGGCTAGTCTCATATAGTAACAGTAGCACGGCACGGCCATCACAAGACGGCGCGCGAGCACTCGATTTTTCTCGCACTATAAGTCTGTTTCTAAGTTTTCTAATAAGAGAGAGACGGATAGTGCTTGAAAAATCGAGAGCTCACGCGCCGTCTTGTTATAGCTGTGCAGAATAATCAGTTGGTTGCACAGTTGTGCAGATACACACAGTCAACTCATACCGTTTTCACACTGTAAGTATAATTATTATTTATTTCCGTATACATTTTCCTTTAATGCTGGGGGCTTTAGGTTCCTGTTTGTGCAGGCACAATGATAGAAAAGTACTCTGTGGCCATGACCTTTTCTTTTTTCGTTAATCTTGTGTCCATTTTACCTACCATGAGATGACATTTCCTTATATTTATTATTTCATAATAAGAAGGAAGTATTGAATATCTTAGAATTAAAGAGGAAATATTTTAATATGATTTAGTGTCAATAATTGCGTCAATTGTCGCTAAAGATCATATTCATGTTTTGAGATTATCATGTTTTGCGATTGTCATGTTTTGCGATTGTCATGTTTTGAGATTATCATATTTGAGATTATCATACTTGCGAAAATGGTGTTTTGCGTCGGAAGGGCGGGGGATAGGCTAAGAACGTGATGACAGGGTATTTTTAACCCCCGACGAAAAGAGAGGGGTGTTATAAGTTTAACGTGTCTGTCTGTGTATCTGTGAGTCAGTGTAGCTCCCAAACGGATGGACAGATTTAAATGCGGTTTTATTTGTCATAAATAACAATATCCCGAGTGTTCTTAGCCATGTTTCATGAAAATCTGTTCAGCGGTTTTTGAGAACTTTTCTAAGTTGTAGTTATTTAATATTATCCTCGTGGGTCGATTAAAACAACATATAATGTTAAAATGGTATATTTATTACAATCAAATATCTCCGTCCGGCATAGTGTAACCTAACGCTTTACAAAATTTGTCTGTTGCCGACATCAATAACCTCTAACACTTTGTTATAAAATTATATAATCTTTTGGTACATTCCATTAAGTGCACTTCAACACGTTAAGATAATGACGTAAAGACTATCTTTTACGTTTTAAGCTGTGGAAATTCAATTTCCTAAAACGAAAATTCGTTATTTCGGCACTGATTCTGTAATTATGCGTTTTCTGGGCGTTTTTATAAGGGCTTTGCGAATTTAGCGGTTAATTTTCGCTAGAATCGATAAATCCTCATTCATTCATTGACGTAGCGTTGAGCGGTGCGTCGGAATGTATTAAAATGTGTCCACGGCCGCCCATTCACCGTCTTATTTCAGTTTTAGTGTATGTCCATAATCGAGGAGCGCATTGCTCACAGGTAACTTTTCCGCTCGTAATGCTGTCTTCTTCAATATAGTTTATTATAAAAGAGACCAAGAACAACCGCGACAAAAGTTACCCGTGCCATATCTATCCATATATGTTGGTCGCGTGCGTGACAAAGACAAGACGATGCATCCCTTTTTATTAAACAATGTTACAAAGAGTCTTATATTGCAATTAATAACGCGGTTAACGACCACCATAGGCCATTATATAATGTTTATACTAGCATGGCATTTGAGCGAATCTTTTTTAACATGACGTTAAAAAGTAATCACACGCATATAATTAGCACTGCCCCGATAAAAACACCCATACATTGATATTGTTCCGACTAAAAGTAAAATTAAATTGTTAACAATACAATTCATTCTACATGGTACACATCACCTTGGTCTTAGATTTCCTTAAAATAAAGTCTCGAAATCCAATGCGATGTTATACGCAAATAAAATAAAGTTATGTCCATGTACTTATTTTTCTCACTATTGTAAAGAAACACAATATATATATATCACGAAGCAAGCGATTTGACATTAAAGTTTCATTGATTTAGATTTCGCTTAAGAAAATATAGTTATTATGTTGGCAGAACTGAATTTCGATATAATTATCACCAAGCCACGCTCCCAATGATATGCGCCGCCTTTCGTATTGAGATTATTCTTTATAATTTAAATTTCATATAATTAAATCTTCCACCGATTTTGTACTAAATGCTAAATTATTTACAATGAAATAATCAAAACAATAGTTTTATTTGGTAGAAGCCCTTAAAACGAAGAGGAAAAGGTTTCACAAATTCATTGAATTCAAATAACGCAATCTTAGCGGGTCGCGAGCATGCGTCGGCCACCGTCATACGTCAACCATGGAAGCTAAACAATACTCCAAACAAACTGCTAGTACATTATTTCAAAAAACATTTACAAATTTAACCTATTAAATCTAGTCCCCAATCAAATATACACAAACAACCTAAGTTCGTCTTAATGGAAAGAGATCTGTTCAATGTATTATTTGCGGCGCCATGACGCAGTCTAACGTTGCATGACGCAGTCTAACGTTGCATGACGCAGTCTAACGTTGCATGACGCAGTCTAACGTTGCATGACGCAGTCTAACGTTGCATGACGCAGTCTAACGTTGCAGGACGCTTTTTGGCGTGGCATTGCGCAAATTCGCCGCAATGCACCTTACAGCGTTGCTTGGCGCGATCTCGCTGTAAAGCGCCTTGCAGCGTCGCTTGGGGCAAACTAGCGTCGCTACCGCTAGTCGCAAATAAAATACAGATAGGACTCGTATATTTCAGCTATGGGCCAAGTGCGCACTCTCACACAAAATTACCTATTTATTATTATATTATCTACTGTAATACATAATAACCAACATCAAAGAATTAACTCTAATGGTAATAATAAGGAAAAAAGGTATCGTAAACATATCAAAGTAACATTTAAATAGAGGGATTAAAAAATAAAAACAGGTTCTATTATTTACCGTACTAGGGTGGAGCTAACTACCGATATAACTTACTCTCCAATAAATAATTTCATACCGTCACTACGCTGAGCAAAGCGCCTGTTTTTATTCCATCACTATTTTGTCGATATTTGGAGTGTGAGGTTAGGAAGGGCGCCGCTTAGACCGGCACTACACTGACAGCTTTCTATACATACTGAGTAGCTACATGCCCGTGTTTATGGTCGATACAAATTACAAATAAGACAGCTATTAATCGAGGAGCGTATATCACGATCACGTTATTTTCGGTCCGGAAATAAATACTGTCCAGATTTTTCAACGATGAATAGTTAGGCCGGGTTAGAATAGCACTAGCCTTTCTCGCCGTCGGGTATATAGGGCTAAAGTGTGTTGTACGCAACGGGCTAGCAACCTATCACTGAAATGACACATTTTCTCCACCTTTAAACCTACAATTGCTAGAAGCACTGAAAATTACTTTCACGTGCTCTGGCTACCCATTCTGGGATTATTATGTAGGTATGTAAAATGGCATCAATAATGCACAGGAGATAATGCTGTCAGCGTCAATAGTTCTAGCATAACTGACCTCAAATATGTATGCCATAGAATTTTGGGAACGCATAGGATATTTGACAGGGCTATCAAGAATATCTGACACAGTGTTATCCTTATAGCATGTGTCATAACATGCACAATGTATTAGGTGGTCGATTTGGAACACTTTGGGGGATTTAACAGTTATATAACCCTGTCACGATATAGCTCTCACAACATAATTTAATTCATAGGATAGACACGTCATGACAGGGTTATCTTGTAAAAATCTCGCAGATTCACAGACCCACAACCCATTATACATCGTGCCAGTTAAAGATATTAAGCGGGTGACCTGTCAAATATTGCAGTTGTAAATGACGGGTCAGTTATTGTAGAGCCGGTCCGAGCTAGACTACGGAAGCTACCTTTCATCTCCTGTTGGCTCTGGAGCGCGTGGCTCGGACGGTTGTCTTGGCTTTGCTCGCTTTGGCTTTCCGCGTCTTCCTGGCCGAGCTATTTTCCGATGAGTCTACCCGCTTATCCGACTCGAACGAGAACGCTGGCACGATTGTTTTCACCTGGGAGGGAGACAGACTGACTTCTAGCCGTCGCATTCTGGAGCGGGTCATGCGCACGTTGGTTTGGACTTCTATGTTCAATGGAGCTAGTTGTTTCTTCCGCCGCGCGATTTTTCTAGTAGCCTCTTTCTCAACGCTGTTCTTGGACGCTCTGCCGTTCTGCCCCTTCTCCCTTAGAACGGGTTTCGCGCTGTTGATCTCTTCGTATTTCCTCTTCCTAGTGACTCGGACAGCGTTCTCTATTGACTCTTTCGGTCGTGTTGGGCTGGCGGGTTTCTCCTTGCTGCGCAGTTCCCGGGTGCTTTCACTGTTTACTTTGGCTTGGGCGACTTTTCTGCGTTTCCTGGGGACGGGGGACGTGGATTTGGCCTTCTTGGTGCGACTAGTTTTGGGGAAGGCGACTTCGGTGCCGTCGAGGCCTTGGCTGCTCTCAATATAGATGTAATCATCTAGTTTCGACCGGGACTTGGCGTACGTTTTCTCTACAGGTTTGACGCTGGGGACCTGGAATAGAATAATTTTATGAATATAAAATTTGCACGTTTGCAGCACAAGGAAAGCAGTGTTCGATGAATCAGGCCGCGTTTGTATCTGGGGGCATATCGAGTCGGTGAGAAGTTACACGAATAATATGTTCAGATTCACTACGTCATTAAGGAGATTGAGTTAAAAAGGTTATAAAATCATTAGATGCTAACGGTATCTTTTTCTATGCTTTTTTTTATTTGTTAGCTTAGTAAGCTAAGCTAAATGCCAAGTTGCAGTAGTGACGAGCCTTGGTATATTCGCTCTCTATCTTGAAACTAGCAGGACCGTGTACGGCGAAGCGAATACAATGTGAAACAGTGGTGGAAGGTCAAACATATCGTATTCGGACGACCTCTTTAGCCTAGTTGGTAGTGACCCTGCCTACGAAGCAAGAGGGTGCAAATCCCGGTAAGGACATTCATTTGTGTGATAAGCACGAATATTTGTTCCAATATCACGAATGTTTTATAAGTATGTTTATGGTCGTCTAGTACCCATAGTACAAGCTTTGCTTAGGGTCTCCCCACACCTATCGACGCGGAATCGGCTTTCGCCTCGTGTTTTGCACCACACCCCTCGTGTTTTATTCGCTATCCCGTCGATGGATGTCGCTTCGCGTCGGCCGAGCCGATCGACGTCTTTTTCTTTGAGAGTTTTGTGATCGGCTCACGCCGATTCCTTGTCGACAGGTGAGGAGAGATCATTAGTTTCCCCGATTAGTGTTTGATGGTGTGGTACCTCGTCAGTGTCCTCGTATCTCGGCTCCTCGTCGGGCGTGGGCACGGTGTTGGCCTTGATGAGCTGCACGTCGTTCTCTATGGAGTCGTGGTCGCGGCTCGCGACGGCGGCGGCGCGGGGCGGGGACTCCTCGTCACCCGCCTCCGAGCTCGACATGCGCTGCTTGTTCTTGCTCCTCCGCTTGTACAGCTCGGCCTTGGTCATGTCCTGGAAACGACGGATTCATCATCATCATCATCATATCAGCCGAAAGACGTCCGCTGCTGGACATAGGCCTCCCCGCCAAAGCGACCGGTCCTGCGCCACCCGCATCCAGCGGACTTGCGGACTCCCGCAACCTTTACCAGGCCCCTATTTTACCAACTTGACAATTGTCACCTGACACTGACAATTCGCCTTACATTGCTTGTTCTAGAAGTTAAGATGGTTGCTAGGTTACTTGAGGAACTAGCAATGTACAGAGAATTGTCGTTGTCATGTGACAATTGTCAAGTTGGTGATATAGGGGCCAGGTCATCAGTCCACCTCAACAACGGATTCAACGACGGATTATTGTAATGAAACTGTCACGAAAAATTACAATCAAATGTCGGTCTTGTTATTGATACTCGGTGTTTTTTTACCGTCTTAGAGCCGAAGCCCTGGTAATGTATCCAAAATGTACTAATAATTCGTGAAAAAACTCAAACATTGACCTCACAGTGAGCAGAATTAAGTCCTACTAAATCATAATCAGAATTACTGAAAAGCAAATAAAACGGGACACTTTGTGCAGGATTTCTACCAGTAGCTGTCTTTTTGTTCACGAGCGGTCCAGATACTGAATTTAACTGATTTCGACTGTGTGAGACCCTCTAAGATAAAAACACAGGGAAGGGTGTTTAAAGGCCCTAACAGCTCAATTAACCGTACATAACCTGACAATTTTTGGCTATTCTACAGTTGGTAACGTAGCCAAGGGTGGGTTGCATCAGTTGCATGTAGTACCTTCATTAATCTAAAGTTAAGTCTGTCAAAATCTAATCGTAAGGGAGATTTGACCTTCTCTACACGATGATAGCAGCCGATGCCGTATTTAACGATTATCTTCCGCCCGCGATTTCATCGGTAAAAACTATCCTATATTTTAATCCAGGCTATAAACTTATCACGCAAAATTTCATCCATGTCGATTGAGCGGTAGTAACAAACATTCGCACTTTTTTATACCACGTCGGTGGCAAACAAGCTTACGGCCCACCTGATGGTAAGTGGTTACCGTAGCCTATGGACGCTTGCAACTCCAGGGGTGTTACATGCGCGTTGCCGACCCTTTAAGAATTTATACACTCCTTTTTTGAAGAACCCCATACTGTAGTTCCTCGGGAAAACCTCAAGCATTTATAATACCGCCCTCATAAGCCAAATAGCGGTATTCAAAATGAAATGTAATTGTAAGTTATGTCATTAGACGTAGATTTTAAATTGAAAGAAAGAAAGAAAGAAAGAAAATAAGATTATTTCGCCAAAATACAGAATATGATACAGCATTCAATAATATTTTATTATATATTTCGTGGGATGCGAAAAAGGAGTCCACTCAGCACAATGTCGAGCCACAGAAGATGACTCGACGCTGAAATTGAATCTTCCAATGACATTTAATTTTGAGATACCGCTATTTGGCTTATGAGGGCAGAATATTAGTAGGATTCAAAGTCTGTCTTATGTATATGATAGAAAACCCTCGGTTGGTAGAGCGGTAGAAGCTACTCACGGCCAGTTTGAAGCTGCCCTGGTCGTCGTGGACACCCAGCGCCGACAGCACATCGTCCGGAGTGGGGCGGCGAGCAGGCTCGCGAGCGAGCAGCGAGGCCACGAGCCGCTTGCTGTCGCTGGATATCGCGTCCCATGCTGAACCTGTGTTAATAGTTATTTGTGTCACAAGGGAGCAAAATAGTATATTTACGGCGAGGGCGGTGTATTGAATCCTGAATGCAGCGAGGGACCCTACAATAGGATCCTGAGCGTAGTGAAGGATACAAGTAACGCCCGAGACGAAGATAATTTTGCTACCGAGTGACACATACTATTTTTCACTCCGGCTATGAAGAAATTGAAAAAAGATATTGTCAAAATTAATTAAGAAGTTATAACAAATTTTCTTAATTTTTATTATTAATTTTTATTTATTACGAAATATTTTCACATGTATGTTTTTTTTTAAATCGTTTAAGATGAAATTACAATCGATTATTCTATTAAGATCTGTGTTAAATTGGCACATTGCGTAAATAATGCTACAATGCCAATGCATAACTTAAAAAAGTAGTTTGAACAGAAAAGTGTCGTTTTGATCCCTCTCGTCGTGGAGCAAAATTTGCTTTTCCGAATGAAAGGTATGAAAAAATCATTGTTTATCATCAAGTCAGCTGTACGATTCATGAGCTTTAACGTCTTTCCATTTTACAAAGATTTTGAATGAGAAAAGGAAGCCGTTATGAACACACGTGTGTTCGTAGCGTGCTATACGCCCAATCAAGTTACGAACACACGTGTGTTCATAGCACGCTTGACGGGTTAATGGACGTATTAGTTAACTACGTCGACTCTCTAAATACCGATTGTTGAAAATAGTTATTAATCGTAAGTTACTTTCTACAAAGTTTGATGGGGTGACAGTCCAAAACGCGGCCAATTATGACGAACAGATTTTTGGTGTCTTCGCAACATCTAATAAGCAAAATCTGCACAAGAAGTCCTCTCTACCTATCAGAGATCAAATTTAAAAAAATACTAACCGTCCATAGAAAAGCTGCCTTGTCGGATGCGGTCCATGTACGAGGTAACGGGTTCTTTTTTGGAAGTCGGCTGGAAAGGCGCTTTTCCGCACAGCATGCAATACTGTAAATAGAAAAACAACTTTTTAAAGAACTTCTAGACTTTTTTAGTCGGTAAATCGAGGCTGCCATAACTTGGTGTCAAATGAAAACAAGCAGTTCCCGAGTTATTCAGCGGTGTGTTAGATTGAGTTAGGCAGATGAACAGACAGTCGGACAATCGAGTTGAAAGATATGTATACACTTTTGCACCTTATTCCATTGTAATAAACTCTCCGAGATACGAAGACACAGATAACCTATTTATTGTTCTAGAACTAGAATGAATCTTGATGTATGTAAATAAAATAAATACTTTGCATAGTTGTTAATTTTTGTACTGTATTTAAACCTGCATTTTTTATGGTTTGCAAGTATGTTTAAAATAGTTATACTGATCTTTCCTACTGTCTGAAACAAAGGGTATCCTAGTTCAGGCCCTCGTAAAATGTATACATACATACATACATACATTCACGCCTTTATCCCTAAAAGGGGTAGGCAGAGCACATGAAACTTATGTTCCAGCGCCACTTTTAGCATAAATGTGGGTATAAAAGATGGACAAAATGTGATATTGCAGTGACAGGTTGCTAGCCCATCGCCCACAACACACTTTAACCCTGCTCCATAAAAAAAAAAACCCGTAAAATGTATCCCTTAATAAAATATCTTATTATCAAGCCATCATTCTGTAATAGAACATGCGAGTTTTCCCGTACGCGCAGCGTGCAGTAAAACTCGCATTATGGCCAGGTGTGACGCAAAATACATTATTAATAACAAGTGAATTATGAAATGAATAAGGTGGAAATTTTATACATATCTTTGACGTCGTAAGGGTCTCTTTGTATAGTCGAGTTCATAAATGAACATGCAACTATTTTTGATAATTTTATCCTGCTTCGAGAAAAGGATGCCGGCCGTGCGGCTGTTTTGCTAGACTTGGCGGGAGCACTGCCGTGCCCCCAGATGGATAGTACTCACGAAAATAACGCCGAGGCTCCACATGTCGCAGCTGGCGCTGTACCCGGGCGCCTGGCCGGAGCGCGCGCGGGCCACCACCTCGGGCGCCGCGTACGGCAGGCTGGACACGACAATAAAACATTACTACACAGGCCGGGAAGTATAGGGTTGCCGGCCGAGTACATATAGACGGCCGAGCGTAGCAAGGGAGGATAGTTATGAGGCTGGCAACCACTTTTCACGCCGAGGTATGTATAGTGCTTTTCTCAAACATTCAATGAAATAAATAAAAAAACCTCCAAGAAATCAAACTTCAATTTTCATGGATGAAAGCCGTGATGCTGTGCTATAAATTTTTGTTTGGATATTAAAAAAGACCACCTAGCCGGCCTAGGCCTCCAATTTTGTATGAAATGCCATTACGTAACTCTCGTCTCGCTGCGTCCGAAACGTGACACTTCGAAGCCCATTATGAAGAACACAACGTCAATATTTCATTGCATGTTTGAGAAATAGTACATTATTGTCGAAGCAAGGGAAGTAGGCAATTGCTGGCTGAGTAAACAGACGACCATGGGAGTCCGTTTAAATTAATACGAAGCCAACAATTGCCCTTCCGGTTGAGACAAATATAGTGATTTTCTTAAAAATTGTGCAAGAAAACATAAATGTACTTTCTGAAAATGATAAGGCATGCATTTCTTCTCGCCGCTTCATGAAATTGTCCTACGCCTTTCGATATTTATCTTTTGGCTTTGCAACTTACACTTAACAAATAATCAATAACTGAGCATGCAGCTTCTTTTAAATCTGGAATCATTTTCATGACAATTTTCTATATTTTCCGTAAAAAAATTAGCCTCTGTATGTAAAAACAGAATATTTTTTGCATTGCCACATTTTTATTTTTTGAAATAATAAGTTGGAAGTGTATTTTTCTTCCGAAAACGCCATCGTCGCGACAGCTACTGATCTTCCGTTTTGGCTGTTTAGGACCAATGGCTTTTAATTATATGGCCATTTTAACTTTTTTTAAAGTTTGGCCCACGACTAATAACGGAATTTGTATGCAACATTGTTGTCGAGCAAAGTGAAACCGCCACAGTTTTTAATATTTTTATTCTTCACTAACCATAAACTATGCACTTTTCACGTCCTGATTATTTACCAATAAAGTCAACTTTGCCGATGATTTTTGAGAAAAAATTGTAACTACGGGTACATACCTGAAGCAAGGGGTCATCATGCGCGCTCGCTCCTCGCTCTCGGGGGTGCGTCGCGCAAACCCGAAGTCCACAACTTTCACTTTAGCCTCGTGCAAACGACACGTCGTCAGCATTATGTTCTGGAAGGATAAAGTTAATGTCAACTCATCGTCATCTGTCTATATGCCGTTGGGTGCCAAACAAAACTAAGCTTGTACTAAGATATTAGCTTAGTAGCTAAAGGAATATTCAACCTATTACGACAACACAGTTGATATTACTTGAATTTTTCTCCATTTACTGAGTTTTGGCTGTCATCCGAACATCTCGGGCTCCTTAAGGGGCAGCATGATGATAATGATGACTGTTATCCGAAGATACGTTCTACTGTTGGGTACAGTCTTGCCACAAATCGGGCGCCGGAGCTGCCGGTGTCACGCGCAAATTTTCAGCCAATGGGCGTTGCAGATTTCACCCGCGCAAACGCGCTGTCTTATGATTGGTTAAAATGTTTTCGAAAAAATGCTTTCTGCGCAGGTACGTTGTAACTTTATTTGTGGCATTACTGTACTGGACTGATCGTCAAGCCCCAAACTGGCCCTGTGCGGCTCCGGGACTTCACATACATCCGCGTATTTCTTCGCAGAATGCAGGTTTTCTCACAATATTTTCCTTTATCAAACAGTTCCAAGTGAAAGAGTTATTTTGGTTTACTCCCTTTTTTAGACAGGAGAATGAATGACAGAAGGTGTACATATAATGCGCTACCAACTTGTTAGTTCTTGAGCTTGGCGCTGCTGTATTTCTGCAACAATCGTCCGTGAGCAGGTCTTCTTTGGCCAGCCAGGTGTACCAGCTACCTGAGCAGCCTTACCTCAGGTTTGAGGTCCCGGTGCACGGCCCGGCGGCGCTGCATGTGCCGCACGGCGCACGCGAGCTGCGCGAGCAGGCGGCGCGCGACTCGCTCGCCGACCCCAGTAGGGCCGAGGTGCGCGGACAGCTCGCCGCCGGTGGCCAGCTCCGTCACTATGTACCAGCAGCCTCAGCTACCAGCAGCAGCAGCCTTACCTCAGGTTTGAGGTCCCGGTGCACGGCCCGGCGGCGCTGCATGTGCCGCACGGCGCACGCGAGCTGCGCGAGCAGGCGGCGCGCGACTCGCTCGCCGACCCCAGTAGGGCCGAGGTGCGCGGACAGCTCGCCGCCGGTGGCCAGCTCCGTCACTATGTACCAGCAGCCTCAGCTACCAGCAGCAGCAGCCTTACCTCAGGTTTGAGGTCCCGGTGCACGGCCCGGCGGCGCTGCATGTGCCGCACGGCGCACGCGAGCTGCGCGAGCAGGCGGCGCGCGACTCGCTCGCCGACCCCAGTAGGGCCGAGGTGCGCGGACAGCTCGCCGCCGGTGGCCAGCTCCGTCACTATGTACCAGCAGCCTCAGCTACCAGCAGCAGCAGCCTTACCTCAGGTTTGAGGTCCCGGTGCACGGCCCGGCGGCGCTGCATGTGCCGCACGGCGCACGCGAGCTGCGCGAGCAGGCGGCGCGCGACTCGCTCGCCGACCCCAGTAGGGCCGAGGTGCGCGGACAGCTCGCCGCCGGTGGCCAGCTCCGTCACTATGTACCAGCAGCCTCAGCTACCAGCAGCAGCAGCCTTACCTCAGGTTTGAGGTCCCGGTGCACGGCCCGGCGGCGCTGCATGTGCCGCACGGCGCACGCGAGCTGCGCGAGCAGGCGGCGCGCGACTCGCTCGCCGACCCCAGTAGGGCCGAGGTGCGCGGACAGCTCGCCGCCGGTGGCCAGCTCCGTCACTATGTACCAGCAGCCTCAGCTACCAGCAGCAGCAGCCTTACCTCAGGTTTGAGGTCCCGGTGCACGGCCCGGCGGCGCTGCATGTGCCGCACGGCGCACGCGAGCTGCGCGAGCAGGCGGCGCGCGACTCGCTCGCCGACCCCAGTAGGGCCGAGGTGCGCGGACAGCTCGCCGCCGGTGGCCAGCTCCGTCACTATGTACCAGCAGCCTCAGCTACCAGCAGCAGCAGCCTTACCTCAGGTTTGAGGTCCCGGTGCACGGCCCGGCGGCGCTGCATGTGCCGCACGGCGCACGCGAGCTGCGCGAGCAGGCGGCGCGCGACTCGCTCGCCGACCCCAGTAGGGCCGAGGTGCGCGGACAGCTCGCCGCCGGTGGCCAGCTCCGTCACTATGTACCAGCAGCCTCAGCTACCAGCAGCAGCAGCCTTACCTCAGGTTTGAGGTCCCGGTGCACGGCCCGGCGGCGCTGCATGTGCCGCACGGCGCACGCGAGCTGCGCGAGCAGGCGGCGCGCGACTCGCTCGCCGACCCCAGTAGGGCCGAGGTGCGCGGACAGCTCGCCGCCGGTGGCCAGCTCCGTCACTATGTACCAGCAGCCTCAGCTACCAGCAGCAGCAGCCTTACCTCAGGTTTGAGGTCCCGGTGCACGGCCCGGCGGCGCTGCATGTGCCGCACGGCGCACGCGAGCTGCGCGAGCAGGCGGCGCGCGACTCGCTCGCCGACCCCAGTAGGGCCGAGGTGCGCGGACAGCTCGCCGCCGGTGGCCAGCTCCGTCACTATGTACCAGCAGCCTCAGCTACCAGCAGCAGCAGCCTTACCTCAGGTTTGAGGTCCCGGTGCACGGCCCGGCGGCGCTGCATGTGCCGCACGGCGCACGCGAGCTGCGCGAGCAGGCGGCGCGCGACTCGCTCGCCGACCCCAGTAGGGCCGAGGTGCGCGGACAGCTCGCCGCCGGTGGCCAGCTCCGTCACTATGTACCAGCAGCCTCAGCTACCAGCAGCAGCAGCCTTACCTCAGGTTTGAGGTCCCGGTGCACGGCCCGGCGGCGCTGCATGTGCCGCACGGCGCACGCGAGCTGCGCGAGCAGGCGGCGCGCGACTCGCTCGCCGACCCCAGTAGGGCCGAGGTGCGCGGACAGCTCGCCGCCGGTGGCCAGCTCCGTCACTATGTACCAGCAGCCTCAGCTACCAGCAGCAGCAGCCTTACCTCAGGTTTGAGGTCCCGGTGCACGGCCCGGCGGCGCTGCATGTGCCGCACGGCGCACGCGAGCTGCGCGAGCAGGCGGCGCGCGACTCGCTCGCCGACCCCAGTAGGGCCGAGGTGCGCGGACAGCTCGCCGCCGGTGGCCAGCTCCGTCACTATGTACCAGCAGCCTCAGCTACCAGCAGCAGCAGCCTTACCTCAGGTTTGAGGTCCCGGTGCACGGCCCGGCGGCGCTGCATGTGCCGCACGGCGCACGCGAGCTGCGCGAGCAGGCGGCGCGCGACTCGCTCGCCGACCCCAGTAGGGCCGAGGTGCGCGGACAGCTCGCCGCCGGTGGCCAGCTCCGTCACTATGTACCAGCAGCCTCAGCTACCAGCAGCAGCAGCCTTACCTCAGGTTTGAGGTCCCGGTGCACGGCCCGGCGGCGCTGCATGTGCCGCACGGCGCACGCGAGCTGCGCGAGCAGGCGGCGCGCGACTCGCTCGCCGACCCCAGTAGGGCCGAGGTGCGCGGACAGCTCGCCGCCGGTGGCCAGCTCCGTCACTATGTACCAGCAGCCTCAGCTACCAGCAGCAGCAGCCTTACCTCAGGTTTGAGGTCCCGGTGCACGGCCCGGCGGCGCTGCATGTGCCGCACGGCGCACGCGAGCTGCGCGAGCAGGCGGCGCGCGACTCGCTCGCCGACCCCAGTAGGGCCGAGGTGCGCGGACAGCTCGCCGCCGGTGGCCAGCTCCGTCACTATGTACCAGCAGCCTCAGCTACCAGCAGCAGCAGCCTTACCTCAGGTTTGAGGTCCCGGTGCACGGCCCGGCGGCGCTGCATGTGCCGCACGGCGCACGCGAGCTGCGCGAGCAGGCGGCGCGCGACTCGCTCGCCGACCCCAGTAGGGCCGAGGTGCGCGGACAGCTCGCCGCCGGTGGCCAGCTCCGTCACTATGTACCAGCAGCCTCAGCTACCAGCAGCAGCAGCCTTACCTCAGGTTTGAGGTCCCGGTGCACGGCCCGGCGGCGCTGCATGTGCCGCACGGCGCACGCGAGCTGCGCGAGCAGGCGGCGCGCGACTCGCTCGCCGACCCCAGTAGGGCCGAGGTGCGCGGACAGCTCGCCGCCGGTGGCCAGCTCCGTCACTATGTACCAGCAGCCTCAGCTACCAGCAGCAGCAGCCTTACCTCAGGTTTGAGGTCCCGGTGCACGGCCCGGCGGCGCTGCATGTGCCGCACGGCGCACGCGAGCTGCGCGAGCAGGCGGCGCGCGACTCGCTCGCCGACCCCAGTAGGGCCGAGGTGCGCGGACAGCTCGCCGCCGGTGGCCAGCTCCGTCACTATGTACCAGCAGCCTCAGCTACCAGCAGCAGCAGCCTTACCTCAGGTTTGAGGTCCCGGTGCACGGCCCGGCGGCGCTGCATGTGCCGCACGGCGCACGCGAGCTGCGCGAGCAGGCGGCGCGCGACTCGCTCGCCGACCCCAGTAGGGCCGAGGTGCGCGGACAGCTCGCCGCCGGTGGCCAGCTCCGTCACTATGTACCAGCAGCCTCAGCTACCAGCAGCAGCAGCCTTACCTCAGGTTTGAGGTCCCGGTGCACGGCCCGGCGGCGCTGCATGTGCCGCACGGCGCACGCGAGCTGCGCGAGCAGGCGGCGCGCGACTCGCTCGCCGACCCCAGTAGGGCCGAGGTGCGCGGACAGCTCGCCGCCGGTGGCCAGCTCCGTCACTATGTACCAGCAGCCTCAGCTACCAGCAGCAGCAGCCTTACCTCAGGTTTGAGGTCCCGGTGCACGGCCCGGCGGCGCTGCATGTGCCGCACGGCGCACGCGAGCTGCGCGAGCAGGCGGCGCGCGACTCGCTCGCCGACCCCAGTAGGGCCGAGGTGCGCGGACAGCTCGCCGCCGGTGGCCAGCTCCGTCACTATGTACCAGCAGCCTCAGCTACCAGCAGCAGCAGCCTTACCTCAGGTTTGAGGTCCCGGTGCACGGCCCGGCGGCGCTGCATGTGCCGCACGGCGCACGCGAGCTGCGCGAGCAGGCGGCGCGCGACTCGCTCGCCGACCCCAGTAGGGCCGAGGTGCGCGGACAGCTCGCCGCCGGTGGCCAGCTCCGTCACTATGTACCAGCAGCCTCAGCTACCAGCAGCAGCAGCCTTACCTCAGGTTTGAGGTCCCGGTGCACGGCCCGGCGGCGCTGCATGTGCCGCACGGCGCACGCGAGCTGCGCGAGCAGGCGGCGCGCGACTCGCTCGCCGACCCCAGTAGGGCCGAGGTGCGCGGACAGCTCGCCGCCGGTGGCCAGCTCCGTCACTATGTACCAGCAGCCTCAGCTACCAGCAGCAGCAGCCTTACCTCAGGTTTGAGGTCCCGGTGCACGGCCCGGCGGCGCTGCATGTGCCGCACGGCGCACGCGAGCTGCGCGAGCAGGCGGCGCGCGACTCGCTCGCCGACCCCAGTAGGGCCGAGGTGCGCGGACAGCTCGCCGCCGGTGGCCAGCTCCGTCACTATGTACCAGCAGCCTCAGCTACCAGCAGCAGCAGCCTTACCTCAGGTTTGAGGTCCCGGTGCACGGCCCGGCGGCGCTGCATGTGCCGCACGGCGCACGCGAGCTGCGCGAGCAGGCGGCGCGCGACTCGCTCGCCGACCCCAGTAGGGCCGAGGTGCGCGGACAGCTCGCCGCCGGTGGCCAGCTCCGTCACTATGTACCAGCAGCCTCAGCTACCAGCAGCAGCAGCCTTACCTCAGGTTTGAGGTCCCGGTGCACGGCCCGGCGGCGCTGCATGTGCCGCACGGCGCACGCGAGCTGCGCGAGCAGGCGGCGCGCGACTCGCTCGCCGACCCCAGTAGGGCCGAGGTGCGCGGACAGCTCGCCGCCGGTGGCCAGCTCCGTCACTATGTACCAGCAGCCTCAGCTACCAGCAGCAGCAGCCTTACCTCAGGTTTGAGGTCCCGGTGCACGGCCCGGCGGCGCTGCATGTGCCGCACGGCGCACGCGAGCTGCGCGAGCAGGCGGCGCGCGACTCGCTCGCCGACCCCAGTAGGGCCGAGGTGCGCGGACAGCTCGCCGCCGGTGGCCAGCTCCGTCACTATGTACCAGCAGCCTCAGCTACCAGCAGCAGCAGCCTTACCTCAGGTTTGAGGTCCCGGTGCACGGCCCGGCGGCGCTGCATGTGCCGCACGGCGCACGCGAGCTGCGCGAGCAGGCGGCGCGCGACTCGCTCGCCGACCCCAGTAGGGCCGAGGTGCGCGGACAGCTCGCCGCCGGTGGCCAGCTCCGTCACTATGTACCAGCAGCCTCAGCTACCAGCAGCAGCAGCCTTACCTCAGGTTTGAGGTCCCGGTGCACGGCCCGGCGGCGCTGCATGTGCCGCACGGCGCACGCGAGCTGCGCGAGCAGGCGGCGCGCGACTCGCTCGCCGACCCCAGTAGGGCCGAGGTGCGCGGACAGCTCGCCGCCGGTGGCCAGCTCCGTCACTATGTACCAGCAGCCTCAGCTACCAGCAGCAGCAGCCTTACCTCAGGTTTGAGGTCCCGGTGCACGGCCCGGCGGCGCTGCATGTGCCGCACGGCGCACGCGAGCTGCGCGAGCAGGCGGCGCGCGACTCGCTCGCCGACCCCAGTAGGGCCGAGGTGCGCGGACAGCTCGCCGCCGGTGGCCAGCTCCGTCACTATGTACCAGCAGCCTCAGCTACCAGCAGCAGCAGCCTTACCTCAGGTTTGAGGTCCCGGTGCACGGCCCGGCGGCGCTGCATGTGCCGCACGGCGCACGCGAGCTGCACGAGCAGGCGGCGCGCGACTCGCTCGCCGACCCCAGTAGGGCCGAGGTGCGCGGACAGCTCGCCGCCGGTGGCCAGCTCCGTCACTATGTACCAGCAGCCTCAGCTACCAGCAGCAGCAGCCTTACCTCAGGTTTGAGGTCCCGGTGCACGGCCCGGCGGCGCTGCATGTGCCGCACGGCGCACGCGAGCTGCGCGAGCAGGCGGCGCGCGACTCGCTCGCCGACCCCAGTAGGGCCGAGGTGCGCGGACAGCTCGCCGCCGGTGGCCAGCTCCGTCACTATGTACCAGCAGCCTCAGCTACCAGCAGCAGCAGCCTTACCTCAGGTTTGAGGTCCCGGTGCACGGCCCGGCGGCGCTGCATGTGCCGCACGGCGCACGCGAGCTGCGCGAGCAGGCGGCGCGCGACTCGCTCGCCGACCCCAGTAGGGCCGAGGTGCGCGGACAGCTCGCCGCCGGTGGCCAGCTCCGTCACTATGTACCAGCAGCCTCAGCTACCAGCAGCAGCAGCCTTACCTCAGGTTTGAGGTCCCGGTGCACGGCCCGGCGGCGCTGCATGTGCCGCACGGCGCACGCGAGCTGCGCGAGCAGGCGGCGCGCGACTCGCTCGCCGACCCCAGTAGGGCCGAGGTGCGCGGACAGCTCGCCGCCGGTGGCCAGCTCCGTCACTATGTACCAGCAGCCTCAGCTACCAGCAGCAGCAGCCTTACCTCAGGTTTGAGGTCCCGGTGCACGGCCCGGCGGCGCTGCATGTGCCGCACGGCGCACGCGAGCTGCGCGAGCAGGCGGCGCGCGACTCGCTCGCCGACCCCAGTAGGGCCGAGGTGCGCGGACAGCTCGCCGCCGGTGGCCAGCTCCGTCACTATGTACCAGCAGCCTCAGCTACCAGCAGCAGCAGCCTTACCTCAGGTTTGAGGTCCCGGTGCACGGCCCGGCGGCGCTGCATGTGCCGCACGGCGCACGCGAGCTGCGCGAGCAGGCGGCGCGCGACTCGCTCGCCGACCCCAGTAGGGCCGAGGTGCGCGGACAGCTCGCCGCCGGTGGCCAGCTCCGTCACTATGTACCAGCAGCCTCAGCTACCAGCAGCAGCAGCCTTACCTCAGGTTTAAGGTCCCGGTGCACGGCCCGGCGGCGCTGCATGTGCCGCACGGCGCACGCGAGCTGCGCGAGCAGGCGGCGCGCGACTCGCTCGCCGACCCCAGTAGGGCCGAGGTGCGCGGACAGCTCGCCGCCGGTGGCCAGCTCCGTCACTATGTACCAGCAGCCTCAGCTACCAGCAGCAGCAGCCTTACCTCAGGTTTGAGGTCCCGGTGCACGGCCCGGCGGCGCTGCATGTGCCGCACGGCGCACGCGAGCTGCGCGAGCAGGCGGCGCGCGACTCGCTCGCCGACCCCAGTAGGGCCGAGGTGCGCGGACAGCTCGCCGCCGGTGGCCAGCTCCGTCACTATGTACCAGCAGCCTCAGCTACCAGCAGCAGCAGCCTTACCTCAGGTTTGAGGTCCCGGTGCACGGCCCGGCGGCGCTGCATGTGCCGCACGGCGCACGCGAGCTGCGCGAGCAGGCGGCGCGCGACTCGCTCGCCGACCCCAGTAGGGCCGAGGTGCGCGGACAGCTCGCCGCCGGTGGCCAGCTCCGTCACTATGTACCAGCAGCCTCAGCTACCAGCAGCAGCAGCCTTACCTCAGGTTTGAGGTCCCGGTGCACGGCCCGGCGGCGCTGCATGTGCCGCACGGCGCACGCGAGCTGCGCGAGCAGGCGGCGCGCGACTCGCTCGCCGACCCCAGTAGGGCCGAGGTGCGCGGACAGCTCGCCGCCGGTGGCCAGCTCCGTCACTATGTACCAGCAGCCTCAGCTACCAGCAGCAGCAGCCTTACCTCAGGTTTGAGGTCCCGGTGCACGGCCCGGCGGCGCTGCATGTGCCGCACGGCGCACGCGAGCTGCGCGAGCAGGCGGCGCGCGACTCGCTCGCCGACCCCAGTAGGGCCGAGGTGCGCGGACAGCTCGCCGCCGGTGGCCAGCTCCGTCACTATGTACCAGCAGCCTCAGCTACCAGCAGCAGCAGCCTTACCTCAGGTTTGAGGTCCCGGTGCACGGCCCGGCGGCGCTGCATGTGCCGCACGGCGCACGCGAGCTGCGCGAGCAGGCGGCGCGCGACTCGCTCGCCGACCCCAGTAGGGCCGAGGTGCGCGGACAGCTCGCCGCCGGTGGCCAGCTCCGTCACTATGTACCAGCAGCCTCAGCTACCAGCAGCAGCAGCCTTACCTCAGGTTTGAGGTCCCGGTGCACGGCCCGGCGGCGCTGCATGTGCCGCACGGCGCACGCGAGCTGCGCGAGCAGGCGGCGCGCGACTCGCTCGCCGACCCCAGTAGGGCCGAGGTGCGCGGACAGCTCGCCGCCGGTGGCCAGCTCCGTCACTATGTACCAGCAGCCTCAGCTACCAGCAGCAGCAGCCTTACCTCAGGTTTGAGGTCCCGGTGCACGGCCCGGCGGCGCTGCATGTGCCGCACGGCGCACGCGAGCTGCGCGAGCAGGCGGCGCGCGACTCGCTCGCCGACCCCAGTAGGGCCGAGGTGCGCGGACAGCTCGCCGCCGGTGGCCAGCTCCGTCACTATGTACCAGCAGCCTCAGCTACCAGCAGCAGCAGCCTTACCTCAGGTTTAAGGTCCCGGTGCACGGCCCGGCGGCGCTGCATGTGCCGCACGGCGCACGCGAGCTGCGCGAGCAGGCGGCGCGCGACTCGCTCGCCGACCCCAGTAGGGCCGAGGTGCGCGGACAGCTCGCCGCCGGTGGCCAGCTCCGTCACTATGTACCAGCAGCCTCAGCTACCAGCAGCAGCAGCCTTACCTCAGGTTTGAGGTCCCGGTGCACGGCCCGGCGGCGCTGCATGTGCCGCACGGCGCACGCGAGCTGCGCGAGCAGGCGGCGCGCGACTCGCTCGCCGACCCCAGTAGGGCCGAGGTGCGCGGACAGCTCGCCGCCGGTGGCCAGCTCCGTCACTATGTACCAGCAGCCTCAGCTACCAGCAGCAGCAGCCTTACCTCAGGTTTGAGGTCCGGTGCACGGCCCGGCGGCGCTGCATGTGCCGCACGGCGCACGCGAGCTGCGCGAGCAGGCGGCGCGCGACTCGCTCGCCGACCCCAGTAGGGCCGAGGTGCGCGGACAGCTCGCCGCCGGTGGCCAGCTCCGTCACTATGTACCAGCAGCCTCAGCTACCAGCAGCAGCAGCCTTACCTCAGGTTTGAGGTCCCGGTGCACGGCCCGGCGGCGCTGCATGTGCCGCACGGCGCACGCGAGCTGCGCGAGCAGGCGGCGCGCGACTCGCTCGCCGACCCCAGTAGGGCCGAGGTGCGCGGACAGCTCGCCGCCGGTGGCCAGCTCCGTCACTATGTACCAGCAGCCTCAGCTACCAGCAGCAGCAGCCTTACCTCAGGTTTGAGGTCCCGGTGCACGGCCCGGCGGCGCTGCATGTGCCGCACGGCGCACGCGAGCTGCGCGAGCAGGCGGCGCGCGACTCGCTCGCCGACCCCAGTAGGGCCGAGGTGCGCGGACAGCTCGCCGCCGGTGGCCAGCTCCGTCACTATGTACCAGCAGCCTCAGCTACCAGCAGCAGCAGCCTTACCTCAGGTTTGAGGTCCCGGTGCACGGCCCGGCGGCGCTGCATGTGCCGCACGGCGCACGCGAGCTGCGCGAGCAGGCGGCGCGCGACTCGCTCGCCGACCCCAGTAGGGCCGAGGTGCGCGGACAGCTCGCCGCCGGTGGCCAGCTCCGTCACTATGTACCAGCAGCCTCAGCTACCAGCAGCAGCAGCCTTACCTCAGGTTTGAGGTCCCGGTGCACGGCCCGGCGGCGCTGCATGTGCCGCACGGCGCACGCGAGCTGCGCGAGCAGGCGGCGCGCGACTCGCTCGCCGACCCCAGTAGGGCCGAGGTGCGCGGACAGCTCGCCGCCGGTGGCCAGCTCCGTCACTATGTACCAGCAGCCTCAGCTACCAGCAGCAGCAGCCTTACCTCAGGTTTGAGGTCCCGGTGCACGGCCCGGCGGCGCTGCATGTGCCGCACGGCGCACGCGAGCTGCGCGAGCAGGCGGCGCGCGACTCGCTCGCCGACCCCAGTAGGGCCGAGGTGCGCGGACAGCTCGCCGCCGGTGGCCAGCTCCGTCACTATGTACCAGCAGCCTCAGCTACCAGCAGCAGCAGCCTTACCTCAGGTTTGAGGTCCCGGTGCACGGCCCGGCGGCGCTGCATGTGCCGCACGGCGCACGCGAGCTGCGCGAGCAGGCGGCGCGCGACTCGCTCGCCGACCCCAGTAGGGCCGAGGTGCGCGGACAGCTCGCCGCCGGTGGCCAGCTCCGTCACTATGTACCAGCAGCCTCAGCTACCAGCAGCAGCAGCCTTACCTCAGGTTTGAGGTCCCGGTGCACGGCCCGGCGGCGCTGCATGTGCCGCACGGCGCACGCGAGCTGCGCGAGCAGGCGGCGCGCGACTCGCTCGCCGACCCCAGTAGGGCCGAGGTGCGCGGACAGCTCGCCGCCGGTGGCCAGCTCCGTCACTATGTACCAGCAGCCTCAGCTACCAGCAGCAGCAGCCTTACCTCAGGTTTGAGGTCCCGGTGCACGGCCCGGCGGCGCTGCATGTGCCGCACGGCGCACGCGAGCTGCGCGAGCAGGCGGCGCGCGACTCGCTCGCCGACCCCAGTAGGGCCGAGGTGCGCGGACAGCTCGCCGCCGGTGGCCAGCTCCGTCACTATGTACCAGCAGCCTCAGCTACCAGCAGCAGCAGCCTTACCTCAGGTTTGAGGTCCCGGTGCACGGCCCGGCGGCGCTGCATGTGCCGCACGGCGCACGCGAGCTGCGCGAGCAGGCGGCGCGCGACTCGCTCGCCGACCCCAGTAGGGCCGAGGTGCGCGGACAGCTCGCCGCCGGTGGCCAGCTCCGTCACTATGTACCAGCAGCCTCAGCTACCAGCAGCAGCAGCCTTACCTCAGGTTTGAGGTCCCGGTGCACGGCCCGGCGGCGCTGCATGTGCCGCACGGCGCACGCGAGCTGCGCGAGCAGGCGGCGCGCGACTCGCTCGCCGACCCCAGTAGGGCCGAGGTGCGCGGACAGCTCGCCGCCGGTGGCCAGCTCCGTCACTATGTACCAGCAGCCTCAGCTACCAGCAGCAGCAGCCTTACCTCAGGTTTGAGGTCCCGGTGCACGGCCCGGCGGCGCTGCATGTGCCGCACGGCGCACGCGAGCTGCGCGAGCAGGCGGCGCGCGACTCGCTCGCCGACCCCAGTAGGGCCGAGGTGCGCGCGCGGACAGCTCGCCGCCGGTGGCCAGCTCCGTCACTATGTACGTGAATGCCTGGGGGAATTAATACTGGTTATAACAACATGGACCCAGGTTTGTCTTAAAACTACGACTAAGACCACCGAGGAATGGGCAGCAGCGTCCCTGGAATGCTGTGGAATTACTGCGATTGCCAACCCGCTTGCCAAGCGTGGCGATTACGGCATTTACCCCCTAATGAATAGTAGAACTAAACCACGGCACGGAGGTTCCGGCGACCCCCAGTACCCTGGTTATAGCGGCCAGGGTACTAGCGGGGTCAGGTGTGCTAAGAATCTCCGGCGAAGATCCGGCTACCATCACCAACGACCGCTGGCCCTGGCAACTTATAACGCGCGCCCACTACGGACCGACGAAAAGATAGCGGAACTGGAGGAAGGATTGAACAAGTTGCGCTGGGATGTCATAGAGTTATCTGAAGTCCGAAGAGAGGGAGAGGACACGATAGCCCTTAAATCCGGCGACTTACTCTACTTCGGGAAGGGCGACCAACTGTCCCAGGGAGGTGTTGGGTTCATCGTCCAAAAGCCCCTAGAAGATCAAGAGTGTGTCGACTAGGGTGACGTACCTTATACTCGTATCCAAAAGGTACAGATTAACTATTACATACAGATTAACGCGCCGACTTCGACACATTCCGATGACGAGGTGGAGGCTATGTATGAAGATATATCTAAAGCAATGCATAGTTCCAAAACCTACTTCACCGTTGTTATGGGGGACTTCAACGCTAAACTGGGCAAGAGAGATGGTGAACAGCTAGCTGATAGTGGGGCAATTTAGAGTTGAAAATCGGAACCGCCGGGGCCAACTACTGGCTCGTTTCTTGGAGAAGGGGAGGGACTCTACATGATGAATTCCTTCTTCAAATAACGCGAGCACAGAAAATGGACCTGGACGAGTCCCGATGGTGTAAGTAGACACGAGATTGACTTCATCATGTCGACGAGGAAGAGGACATATATTCAATCATGTCTCTCTGATCAATACGTTTAGAGCCGGGAGTGATCACCGTCTGGTAAGAGGCATATTTAATAGTGTTCGTGGACTACGACAAAACCTTCGATTCGATCGAAACTTGGTCTGCACTACAGTCTCTCCAGTGTTGCCAAGTAGACTGCCTCTATAACGAAGTACTGAAGTGTTTGTACGAGAACGCCACTATGTCAGTCCGACTCCAGGATCGGAGCCTATTCCGCTGCAGCGGGTTGTAAGGCAAGGGGATGTTATTCCCCCAAAACTGTTCGTTCCCGGCTGCACTGGAGGATGTTTTCAAGACTGGTTTGGAGAAGGCTAAGCATCAACATCAACGGCGAGTACATTACTCACCTTCGGTTTGCTGATGATATCGTAGTGAGGAGGACTTGAGTACTATGCTCGATGACCTCAGTAAAGCTTAAGAGCGAGTTCGTCTAAGAATGAACAAGGATAAGACGAAGATCATGTCAAATGTCCATGTAGTATCAACTCCCATTTCAATCGGACACTTTACGCTCGATGTTGTAGACGATTATATATACCTAGGAGAGACTATCCAGTTAGGTAGGTCCAACATTGAGAGAGAGGTCAATCGTGGAATCCGACTCGGCTGGGCAGCGTTCGGGAAGCTACGGCACATCTTTTCGTCCAATATTCCGCAGTGGCTCAAGACGAGTATTTGACCAGTGTGTGTTGCCAGTGATGACGTATGGCATCGAAACGTGGTCGCTTACTATGGACCTCGTAAGAAGGCTCAAAGTCACCCATATGGCAATTGAGAGTGCTATGCTTCGAGTTTCTCTGCGTGATCGCATTAGAAATGAGGTTATCCGCAGCAGATCCAATCCACCATTTAATAATTAAAACGCAAATAACTTGTAAACCTACAACCTCACAGACTTTTCTTTACTAGAATCATTACGTGTAGAAGTATAGGTAAACAATAAACTAAACTAAATATAGTCTAGGTATAACTCACCGAATCCTGAACAACTTCGTGAAGTGTTATGATGTAAGGGCAGTCCTGGCATGCTTTTAGTAGTTCGATTTCCTGCTTAATGTCTTTCTTCTGTGTTGAGATTATCTGAAAAAAGAAACGGAATGTGACTCTCTAAAAAGACAAGTACAATATCAAAAATCTAGACGCTTGACTAATAACTACTACATACGAGTACAATATTATAGGGCCACAGTTGGTCCTGTTTCTTCCTACAATACAGAATAATTAACGGACGGAAGGTCCTATACCTTACACAACAGACATTTGACAGCAAGAAAACACCGAATACTAGCATCCCGCTCTACCGCATAGCGCGTGCTCCGTCGTCCAGTTAGAGTAGTCTCGTATGTGCGTCAGCTTTATTACCTATAGTATCCGCAAAACCAAGTGGCGAGTCAGGTAATAAACTATTGGATCATGCTATCTCTTTCGCACCTGCACTGCCTTATGGAGCGGGCCGTGCAACAATAGTACTGACTTTTATTGCCTGACTCGCCACTTGGTTTTGCGGATACTATACTAACGTGTTCACTATATATCACTGTCCGGTAGTGTCAGTGGTGAATTAACACTCCGGTAGTGGACCCGATCTTACAGTGGCCTCTAAACTTCCTAATTTTATTTAGGTGTCGCTAAAACACTTTGCTATTCTATGAGCAGCTGTCATAATCAAACGACAGCGCTAATTTGAATCTGACGTTTCTTATTTCAGGCGGTCTATACAACACTTAGCTGCCTAAATGCTATTCTAAACATGTCGTTTTTAATCTGCTGCCTAAATTATGTCTTATAATTAGACAATTTCGTTTTAGGCTATTTTAAGCCATGTGCACGTAGAATCGGGTCCAGTGTGTGACAGTTTAGACGAAGTAACAATAGGAGTAGGCGGGGCCAGAGGATTGAATAGATGGCGTCCTAGCGAATGTCCGAAAGGGACGATGGTAAATTAACCTTACTAAATTAAGAAGTATCAGAAGACTAATACAGTCTTGACATCAAATGTTGTTTGTTATTTATAATATATCATAAACAGCTGTATTAAAAAACGTTCTACAAGCCTATTTTAACTAAAATGGTGTTCAACTTTATTTGTCCTTATTTGTCCTTTTTTGTCCTTAAAGCACATTTTATTTAGCAGAGGCATTTTAAGTTTTATGAATAAGGGGGAAACAAGCTGGCGGCAAACAAATTAAGCTTATACGCGTTGAGGGACACCAGATTTAACATTCAATCTCGTTCCACTTGTCCATGCTACATCCTTGTCACGTGTATGTGTGTGGACACACACATATCTGTGAGTACTTACCTCTATTCTATTTTTCCTCTATGGACAGGGCCGAAGGTGGAACTGTCGCTCTAGGCGCCAAATGTCAAGACCCAAAATGATAAGGAGGAAAAGAACGAACGAAAACCAAACATGCGAAGTGAATTGTCAAAGGGCGCCCAAAGACCACTACGCTCCACCCTGAGGCTCTAGTATAAGTTTACCGAAACAAAACTTTACGACCGCGTTCGGCGTTTAGCTGTCAAATCCCATACATATTGAGGGTAAAACGCAAACGCGGTCGCAATGGGTCTAGGGCCGGTGCTGGGAAGAGGTCTGCTACAGTAAACATGATAGTTACCTTAACGGCATATTCCTTCCCACTGTCCCGTTGAATGCATTTCCGGCAGACCGAGTAGGAACCGTCCCCGAGCAGCGGAGTACTCAAGTCCACGGCGTACTTTTGGAAGAAGGGAGAGTCCTGTAACAAACACGGACAACTATTAATTATGTCATTGTATATGAAAAGTTTCGTCACAATCAGACACGTAGTTTTAAAATGAGAACGAAACTCCGTTTGTATGGGGAGGTGAAATTCGGACGAGCTTGCTGCGGACTCTTAATCTATGCGAATATATGTTTCAACAGTGAAGAAGAGTCTTTTTCCAAGGCAATGTGTAAAAGGAGTTAGGTTACATAGGCGATGGAGCGACGGGAGCACGTCTGCTATGTAATTATGTGATGCCTTTACTAAATACAATGCCGCCATTTATGAACTTGATGAAAAAGCTCTTAAAGACGTAATTGTATATAAATTAATGTGTTAAGCAGATGTCTACATTTCACATTAAATAAGTGGTAGAAAAACCTCTACGCAGCTGGCTTATTTCGAAGAAGCAAGACTTGGTATAGACGCAGGCTGTCCTCTTCATATGACGAGGACGAATAAATATTATAATAATAAATAAAAAAGAAATATGGGTACTTGATGACGATAAACATACTTATATATAGATAAATAAATGCTTAAATACATAGAAAACATCCATGACTCAGGAACAAATACTGGTGCTCATCACCCAAATAAATGCCCTTACGGGGATTCGAACCCGGGACCTCTGATGAAAATGACACGTAAAAAAAAGAATATAGACTTGATAATGAAATTACTAGCCGCCGACATGAGCGAAAACTAGCCGCCGACATGAGCGAAAACGGGCTCACAAAAGAAGACGCCCAGGATCGTGCAAAGTGGAGGAAAGCGGACCCTGACAAAGGCCGGGATAACGCTAGGTAGAAGAAGAAGAATGAAATTACTAGTATGAAAGGGTAAAATTACCGCCACATATGGTGGGTGATAGGATCCTAAAGAGGAATATGTTAAAGGAATCAGTATGATCGAGGGAAGTAGCGAAGATGCTAATTGTATTAATTACCTTGGCGATCCATCCCTTGAGTTTGTCGTGCTTCTGCCCCGTAGCCTGCATCCATATCTGGTCCGATATGACGTTTTCGGAGAATAGAATACTTGGGGCTACGTAGGAGTATCCTGCAAACAAATACAAATTATTAGTAAGCAGTTGGTTTGGTGTTCGAAAACTGCGGAATCATCTTGAGTTAATAACCGATTAAAGCATTTATGTCGTGTATTCATTGATTCGGTTTTATTGTTAAAATTCTGTACAAGCAACCCTGTTAACAGGAGCTGATACCTGGCGCTTCCGTCAAGGTTTTTTTTTAAATATTGGAGTCTCGCCCCTCTAACCACCGCAGGGTTTATAGCTGTCTATAGAAGGCCGGCTCGCAGGTTGGTTACGCTCTCGTTGTCGTCGCCAACCAGAATTTGCGTATACCTTTCACAGCAAAACCCTCAACGTTTCGGGGGGTTTCAGAATATCCGCCACAGGTGGGCGGGGCTCTTAACCCAGATTACATGGCTCAGTTCAAAATCTAGGTAGTTTTACAAGGACCCGGGGATTTTGCTTCGTGCCACCAGCTCACAGTCCAGGTTCAGAGTCGTTTGAAGAAGCTAGCTGTCCACAACAGCCCCACGCAGTCTTGTAGTTGCTACTCACCTTGGAACAGCTTGTCAGGAGATCTCGGTCAACTTATGACGAGAGCGGGCACCTCGCGACGTGCTAGTAGGTCCTAGTGTAGATACTGACAAGAAGCTAGCTGTCCACAACAGCCCCACGCACAATCTTGTACTTGCTACTCACTTTGGAACAGCTTGTCAGGGTGCGTCGGTCAGTGTGTGAAGGGCGCGGGCACCTCGAGACTTACTACCAAGTCCCAGTGTAGATACTGAGTGAGCTAGCTATCCACAACAGCCTCTCGCAGTCTTGTAGTTGCTACTCACCTTGGAACAGCTTGTCAGGAGATCTCGGTCACCTTGTGAAGGGAGCGGGCACATCGCGACGTACTACTAGGTCCCAGTGGAGATATTGAGTCGTTTAAAGAAGCTAGCCGTCCACAACAGCCCCACGCACAGTCTTGTAGTTGCTACTCACCTTGGTAAAACTTATCAGGAGATCTCGGCCAGCTTGTGACGTGAGCGGGCACATCGCGGCGTGCTACTAGGTCCTAGTGTAGATACTGACAAGAAGCTAGCTGTCCACAACAGCCCCACGCACAGTCTTGTAGTTGCTACTCACCTTGGAACAGCTTGTCAGGGGGTGTCGGTCAGTGAAGGGCGCGGGCACCTCGAGACGTACTACCAAGTCCCTGTTGATCTAGCTGTCCGCAACAGCCCCACAAGCTTGCTGACACTCACCTCGGAACAGCTTGTCGCTGTGCTTGGGCGCGTGCGCGGGCGAGTCCGTGGGCGGCATGCGCGTGAACTCGTCCGCGAAATTGCGCGTGTCGGCCGCGTGCTCGAGCGCGGGCACGAACGGCGCGGCCACCTCGCGACGTGCGACCACGTCCCAGTCCAGGTTCTGAGGTGTTTAAACGTCACTGTTACTGTGTTGTACAGATAATATACACACATACATTTAATACGTGTGTCTCTACTACTATATTATTTTTACGCGTGTCGACCTGTAATTAGGTATAGATCGTTCAGTGCACGGGGGAAGTATCACAATCGTTCTCATAGCTCGTTTGAGCATTACGCAAGACTGGAATGCTACTTTGTGGTATGCCCCATTAATCTAAGGGTGAGTTGCACCAAACTATCTGTAATCGTAAGCGGTGTTCGTTAAAATCTGAATGTATGGAACGTTTGACAAGTTTCTACGGACTGACAGCTCTCAGCGCCATATTTAACGTTGATCGGTCTGTAATCGTAAGTCGATGCAACCCGCCCTAAGAGGATATTTTAGAAATTGTTATTAAGAGTCCGCAGCAAGCTCGGCCGAATTTCACCTTCCCATACAAACGTAGTTACGCTCTCATTTTAAAACTACGTCTGTATTGTGACGAAACATTGCATATACAATGACATGAGGTATATCTATGTCTGTAATTAGTTTATATGGTTCCAGTTTATAAAACAAACGAAATACAGCCAAAACCAGTTTTGTATGAAAAACTTAAATTCGCTGTATTTTTTTTACTATGGTATCTGAAGCTACATAAACTAATTACAGACATAGATATACCTCATGTCATTGTACATGCAAAGTTTCGTTGTAATCCAACACGTAGTTTTAAAATGAGAGCGTAACTACGTTTGTATGGAGAATCGAGCTTACTGCGGACCCTTAACAGTAGCCGCTACACTGTGGCTGTCTAGGTGTGAAAATCCAACAATAATAAAACCATCTGTGTTCTCTCTTTAGAATCATGTCATGTTATAAAACCAAGACAAAGCATTCACGATATCGCATTGCACTGCATTTATGAAAAATATTTTAGTATTCATTTTAAACCAACCACGGAAATGATCTTTATATTGACAATCCGTATATCGTTCAAGCATTATTAAGCCTAACATTTGATGACTATAGACGTCTTCTGCTCAGAAATATGTCATCATCATCATCATCATCATCCTCATCATCAGCCGAAAGACGTCCATTGCTGGACATACGCCTAGAGTGCCAATGTGACCGGTCCTGCGCCACCCGCATCCAGCGAAAAAGCGATCAGCAGAAATATGTAATCAAATACAATGTAATTGCTTTCCCTCATTGAAGCGGAACTTTTAGTTATAGGAACAACATAAACTTCGATTACTGCGCAGATGTTATTCAAAAGCGTCGCCTCAATGTACGTTTTTTCCAGCAAGTTACAGAACAGTGTCGTGAGCTAGCATGACATAAACGAACTAACCTGGAAGAAGGCATGCCTCTTCAGCTCGTCCGCGTCACCCTCGCCTCCGCCGAGACGCCGCCGAGGGTCCTTTACTAGCAATCTGAAAAGCATACACAACCTTAGACGCAAGTAGTTACTAGCTCACTTTTTCTAGTCTTTGTCTATATCGATGTCCCACTGAAGGCAAAGGCCCCTTGAATGCCATTTCTCCCATATCTGCGCTTCTTCCGGCCAGCTCAGAGTTACTTGATATTAAAAATCACAAAGCTACACTAAAGTGACCTTTAATAAGGTTTATCTCGCGGTTAGATTGTTGGGACTCTTGGGACGTTACTAGGAAATAATAATAAAAGCGTTTCTACAAATTTACTGGCTTCGGATATCAAAATATATTAGTAAAAAATAAAGAAATTCCATCGCTCTTCTTATCATAGATTTCGGGTCGTAGAAAACGCACATCAAAAATTTGAATAGGGACCTTTCTCTAATATTCCCATTTCGACATCGGGATCTTTTATATTTTACTCCTTAATCAATACCCGTTAACTTGGGTTTTAGGTATTCTTCTCATCCTCGACGTTGAAGAGCGAGGCCCCCGTGAGTAGTTCATATACGAAACTTACTTCTTAATGAAGTCCTGGACTTCTGGACTAACTTCCGTGGGCACGGGGTAGCTGCACCGCACAATACGCTTGGTGATCTCCTGCTGCGTATTCTTTTCTCCCTCGACGGTGAAGGGCGACGCCCCCGTGAGTAGTTCGTAGGTCAGCACGCCGACCGACCACCAGTCTACCGCCTGGGGACAAGGGATAATAGTTGGATTAGTTTAGTTTAATGTTCGAAGGACTATTACTTCTTGATACTGTTATGGTAAAGGAAGAAGCCCATAGAGATGTCTGCAGTTGTCAATTTTCTCTTCACCGAGCAGAAGATCACCATTGAAAAACTGGCAAGGAGTCATGATCTTAAGATCTTGAGTAGTAATAGCGAGGAAACAATAATATTTGCGTAGGATGTGTAGTCGAAGAATGAAAAGGGAGTTTTATTATTTTTTCGACTATATTATCTTTGCTAAGTGGAGGAGTTCACGGGATTATCCCAACTAATAAAACTGTGTCTATTGACAAGTGACTTCAACCCATAGATCTAATCTTGCCATACACAGGTTTAACGCCCATAAATAACGATTACAGACAGTATGAACACAATCCCGCCTACGTCTAAATTAGGTGTCCTGAATTCATTGGGTCCGATCAGCCACATAAACGCGCCCCAGTTTGCTTATGGCGATAATTATTTAAACCATGGTCATGCATGACCTTTACCCACGTTTTATCTTACCGAACCAATCTATTCACAAAAAATTGCATAAATCATTCTTAGTCCCTACAAATTGACCAGTTTGACTGGCTTCACAATAATTGTGCACGAAATATCATTTGATATATATATAGAACAGTTTCTTTCCGGTGAACGATACGTTAGGGTTAGGACACCGATCTAACCCCAACAAAGTCTAGTTTTTCCTGTGTTGGAAGGTCAGATGGCAGTCCTTTCGTATTTCGTATAATAATTAATGCCTACTCCAACTAGCTAGAGTCTGGCAACCGAAAGCGTGACCTGAGAAAACGCGGCAAATTCTAAAAAATTACATGTATGCAAATTGCATGTGGTATTACTAATCTAATTTAAATTACTAATTTTTAATTTTTTGTTATTTACGGATTCCTTGAATATTTTCAAGATTATCTGTAAACATAAGAAAAGTCATCATTATCGTCAATATTATTATAACAAATAATCAGCCGACAAGGATTACAAAGTCATACTAACCTAAAAAATCCGACATCGCATCTAAACATTGTTGTTTCTCTTGGAAAACAACTTCTTTCTCCTCTTCTTTTTGCTTGAACTTACTGATCATAGTGTGTAGCAGCTTTCGCACATTACTTTTTATTGTTTTACCCATATTACGGCCATTATTAATGCAAAATAATTGTGTAAACAAAATACTGAAAACTCTAACCAAAGAATTTGACGTGCCTTTGACAGATTATAATGTTGCCACTTTTAAAAAACTCCAGGTCACGCTTTCGTTTGCCAGACTCTAGCATGTTTTCGTTTATGACATACATAAAGCATTCGTCCCTTACTAGCAAGTAGCAACCATCTACAGTCGACGACAAAGATATACACGCCTCTGCACCTTATACCATTGTAATAAGGCGAAAAATATAAATATCTCTGTGTCGTTGACTATAAGTGCGAGGAGTATAGAATACTTTGAAACAAACGCGTCATGCTATCTATGGATTCTATAGATTTAACGGATATTCTACAACGGAGGATTAATTTAGCACCTTTTTGCAAGTATTACGCTCCATTTATTTTGTAGGGCATGGTTCAGCGGCAGCGTGGACTCATGCATTGATCGACACGGATTTGAGTCACGCCCGCTATGTTAATAAACATTTGACAATCATTATGATTTTCATTGGAAAGAGACCGCAGGGGGGAGGGAAATATGAACCAGTACGTCTATCATGGGACGGCCGCGACATACTCTCGATTTTTCTCGCACTATACCTCTTATTCTAAGTGTTCTAATACCTCTAATAAGGGAGAGACGGATAGTGCGAGAAAAATCGAGAGAGCTCGCGCGCCGTCGCGTCTGTTTTCCATTGCGGGCTTGTTTGTGTTTAATCCACAGCGCAGCTAGGAAACGGGCTCTTCTTTGTAGATTTAAGGATCTATACTATTATAAGTATTCAATATGAAAAAGTGTATGGACATTAACCTATCGACATAGCGGTTCCTTTTGCCAGATACGACACACGTATAAAAGAGTCAAAGGCGTATGTCAATAAATTACAATTCTATTGACGACGGAGTATTAAATCATATACTACAATAATAATGTCACGCTACATTGTTTAAGTATACAAAAAGCGGCGAAGACAGCAAGGTCTGCAGTCGGTAAATATTTATCTACATTTGATACACATATTTATGTATTACCAATGAGTCACGTCAAACGATCTCATTCCTCAATACCCAAACACATCTTTATTATGTTACATACACTGGCGGCTAGCGCGGGTTCTCTCGCATATTACAGCGAACCCAGGTGGAACCGCGTGATAAGATATAGTCTATGTCCATCCTGAAGGTCCATTCTATATACTGGCGAAAGATTTTTTCAATCGTATGAATAGTTCCGGCGGTCACCCTACATCCTAACTTACAAAGCGACCGTCGAGATCTTCAATATATATAGTATATTTATGTACTGACAACCTTTATATACACTGACATAAGACGTATAGCAGTGGGGCACAATATTGGCTAAGAAAATAAAAAAAAGACGTACCTATGTCGACAACAGCCCGGCTCTTAGGTTTATGATTAACATAATATCTATACGGACAACCTTTCAAAAAATATCTATACACGCAGATATTTTTGGTAGGTCGTCTGTATAGATATTTTTGAGAAGTCGACTGTACATTTTAAAAGAGTACATAGTGGCCCAATAGGGAGAAGTACTAATGTCTTATGACTGGCTAACTGTAGAATTTTGCTATTCAAGGAAGTTAGTGACACCATTTCTATGCCACCAAAGTCGATGTCGGATTGTTAGGTATTGATCATTGATTCATTTTAATATCAATCTCCGAGCGCGGAGCCATCTCTTTACCGTTTTGTGTAAACATTTGTTGGTTAAGAGGTTGGCAAGGAAATGCCAATTACGTTTTTCCACGAGACCCGAGCGTTGCCGAGTGAGTCCGATAGTGCGCGAACGTATGGCTTCCGTGGCGAAACACAGTACTAATCATAATCAGTCTATTGATTACTTATGGTTATTATATTTTTCGTAAGCAATATATTAAGAGGCAACATTGACGCGTCACGTATTTGTGTAACAAGTGCAGTTTACTTGGTATTTAGGATATTAACAGAACAGCAAGTGACCGTGGATTGGTGCAGGCTATTGTTAACTCATGCAGTGATTTTTTTCGATTTAATGATAGGCTGCTTTAGGGTACAAACGCCAACACAGTTAGCTGACCATCCTGTATTAATTTAGAACCTTATTACAATGCCCATAAAGTGTACGGATGGTTAGCTGTGTTGTCGATAGTACAATACAACGGGGAAAACACTAGGAGAATGTTAGGCTGCTTTCCACCAAGTTAAGCTACGTTTCCACACAATACAATTGACAGGCTCTCCTGCATGGCTACCAGTTCTCGTCTCTTTCTAAGTGTTCTATTTAGAAAGAGACAGATAGTTTTTCGCGCGCGGTCTTGTGCTAGTCGCGCTGCACGGCTATCATCACAGGCCCGCCCATGAGCTGCGCCGCGGTTTAATTAGAAAGATTAGAAGGAGATGGATAGTTGGTACATTACCCGTTGGTATATTACGTGTTATATGTGGAGTGTAAATACTGGCTACACGGGCTGTGCGTGTACTGCGACGGAACCTTGGCGACCGATATTGTTCTACCGTGTATCAACGTTGTGTAATGAACGAGTTCAGTCGATTACAGGTTTCGTATCGTATCAAGGGAAACATTAACAGCGTTGCATATTTGCCTCAATTTCACTTTGGACATAAAAATGTCGAGAGTTGCAATTGTTTCTAAAGCGATAATGAGGTCAAACGCGTTTTGTTACTGAGTTTCTATGGCCACCTTCAGACTCGATCATGAGATCAGCTCCATATATATATTATTGTAGTGTGACATACCTATTTAATATAAATTAAGGTCAAGAATGGGTCAAATTTGATTACAGAATACAGATATCGGAATAGGTGTCAATAAATGAAGGCGTAACATTCCCAGCCATACACACCTAAGATTCCAAGAAAATAATTTGTATTTATCGAAGTATTTTGGCCCACTTCATCATATTTACCTTTTATTTTTAGCTTAAGAAATACATTATCTCCATTACACGCTCATCTACAAATTTCTTCACCACGGTCAAACATTGTCATGCCAAACTACAACTTAAGCCGTCCCCTTAAAGCCTATAATACAAATAAAGTCGCAGAGGAATCGAACCTTGAACATGGCAGGAGCGAGGCCACTCTACACGCGGAAGGTCACACAGTACGGTAATCATTTGAGACGGAAAAGAGAATCATAGACTCTAAAACGTTTAGAATAAATGTTAAAATTAAATAGCACTGACAGAAGTATGTGTTCGTCCAAACAATTTGCGATTTAGCGGCTTGTAATAAAGTGCAAATTTGATTATCAACGCTCAGTAGGTCAATTATAACGTTTTTTGCGAACCGCGGCATGGCAACTAATCTTACAATGCAAATTGCTTCATTGAATAGGTTGCTATGTCAAAAGGTCGACTAGCATTTTGAACTTTATAACAGTTTAATACAGGGTTTTAATTCGATTGAGGATGTGTGTAACTGTACTTCATCTCCTGGAGATAAGTGTGAATGAGAAAGATACAGAGAGTTGTAAAATCTATTAAAGTGGGTATCTATTCACAGTCTTGAATTTGCAATAAAGGACTGATTCTCGAAACGTTAGGTACATCAAATATATGAAAAGTTGATTTGAGTTACATGTATTTGCTGCAGTACCACACAAGAAACCCCACCATCCGAGTAAAACATAATACTGAGGAATGTATGGAAATTATGGAGATTTCATACAAATTTGGAGAAATCAGAAACTTAGAAAGTTGATTACGCTAACCGCCATAGAAAATTTTGTATTCAACGCATACATTTTGTTGCAATATACTGGCAAAGTATACACTTATTAACAGACGAGTCGTATAAAGAATATCACAATAGGGAATGAAGTAAGAAAATAAGTCAGGACCGTAAAAAATGGTTATCCTTGTGATCTCAGCCTACCCCTCTGGGATACATGCGTGATTATATGTATGTATGTATGAGAATGCACGGTAATACGCAATAAGAATAAGTGAACATGTCATTCTTGTATGGGTTTCTTACACGTGCCGGCATTGTTCTTAAGAAACGAGTTGCTTGTTTCTTTGTTTTGTACAGAATCTGAAAAAATGCCACTGGCAGTACGCCAATTTTCATGGTCCTTTAGAAGAGATTAAAAGCTAAGGGAACGGAAGTATGAAAAGTTACATAATTACCCTGCTGATTGACATTTGAGATGTGAAACAAACTTGACAGGGATACTTAACAATGACGTTTCGGTGTACATTGTTTGCCAAGTATGTTAAGTAATGTCGCATTTCTTGCGGATCCAGAAGGTAATGTTTTATTTGATAACTAACCGACCGAGTGTATTTTCAAACACATTTTGAACCATTAAAAATACATAACACATAGCATGTTAACTATCAAAGTTAGGTAAACAGCCTAGAACAATCTAGAGTGCCAAACAATAACGAATAAACTTAGTGGTGGCTCGAACAAAGCTTAATTATTATGTAGGGCCGTAACCGGGTTACCGATAACTAAACGTGGTGACACAATAACGTTATAACTTTAACATTCAATTATAAGAAAAACAGGTTTAATACGATACGATAATAGTTATTAAATCTGTATTAATATTAAATTACAGGTTTAATAACACAAGTCACTAGTCGATGAGGAGGTATTATGGCTAAAATGACAAAACTCTAGCAAGATGTCTCATGATTTGTGCCACTCAAATTACAGTTCTGTTAAAGTTCAGTATAGAGTATCTACTCTACTATAGAAATACTATAAAAATGAGAAAAGAAGACAGCACAAATGGCGGACTCAATGCCATCAGGTATTATTATCTACCAGTCAACCATAGGACTAAACAGAATTTTTACTTTTTATCACGCTGCAACAGGATCCCTGGATGCACAACATGAATAATTTAAAAAGAACAATGATTTACTTATGAATATATTACAATTCATTTTGTACTCGTAACATATACGAATTAGATAACATACACTATAAGTAAACCAAGCAATGCATGGCATGTCATAGAATTGACGACGTAACTGGGCATTTTCAATAATTCGCAATTAGCGGTAACTTGTTAAACAATAATTAACTCAGTGTCAGTTTCGTGACGACAATTAAACTTTCGGGTTTTATAAAAATTAACTACACGTTATTTAAATGTGAAACAAGCAAATTTTCACATCATTTGTATGTTTAACTTTCGTCATAAAATTGAAACTGAGGATTTTTTTTTAGAACTTACGCTGATTGGATACACGAATTAAAAAAAATGCCCAACAACGTCAGCGAATGAATATCACTTTGCTTAGTTTGTAACGCCATTGTTGACACACTTCAAGATCGATCAATACATAAATACCGCATATTTGAGTATCAAATATCAGCTTATATCAGCTAAAGAAAGGCATTTATAACGAAGTAAAATCCTATGTAACAAACAGCATTGACTAGGAATGCATTTCGAAGCCATCATGATATAGATGACATTTGCACGCCCAGAACACTTCATATTGGTGTGTGTTTATACTTGCGTGTATCGCTTTCTAAACTGTCGGGAATCCCCTATTAATATATATGGTTTCTGTTACGTTACAACTTTTTAAATAGCAGAAGCCGAATCATAAAAATGCAATATACTATAGATGGTGAAATATACGAGGAAAGCAGCCCACTACTTCTCATTGCGTGCTTTGTTCATAGTACATGTGAGAACGGTCCCATTCTTCATGAATTGAAATTTATATAAATATACCCGTAATCAAAAAAAATACACTCTACTGCGTTTACAATCAAAGTTAGATTTTCTTTTAGTATAACTGCAACTTAGAAGAGTTGAAAAACCCCCGACATTTTCATTTCAAAGTCCAATATCTCAAAAACGGCTGAACAGATTTAGATGAAACACGGGTAAGAACACTCGGGATAAAATTATCTATGACACAAAAAACCGCATTTAAATAGGTTCATCCGTTTGGGAGCTACGATACCACCGACAGGTACACAGACGGACACGTTAAACTTATAACACCCCTCTTTTTTCGTCGGGGGTTAAAAATTGATGTTGGACTATTATAGCAAAGTTAGCTTCAGAATTTGAATACTATCTATTGAACAATTACAGTCACATAATGACAAGCTTGCACAAATGAATCAGGGGTTACTCAATGCCCAGCGACACGACCACATCCTTCGAGACAAAAGCAGTGAAAGTAAACAGGGCATAGACAAATCTGCGACAAGCAACTGGATCATAACTCACGATCACGACGTCAGCAGGGTACAGGGTTGTCAACAAACGAGTCGTGAAGCCAAGCTCGAGTCAACATTTGATTGAAAACGGCAGCATTCAGCAGCACGATACAGGCCCTGCGTAGCGTAGCCAAATTCCTTTAGTTTCCTTGGCAGTATCTAGGACTCCCCGATTCTTTTCCAAACCTAAAAAGCCCTATTCTCCATTTTCTATTATTATTAGTTTATTTAGTTTTACAATCTGTGCCAAAACTTTTTGAACGCTCACCTTTTAAACTTTTTACATAAATCACTGAGGCCTGATCATTCTTTATGCGCGTGTGAATCATCCATATTTTTAATCCCGCGGTTGTCAACCCTGCGAATCTATGAAGCAATGCCCGGTAGCCCATTTCCATTGTCTTGTCTTATGCAACGCACTAGCGACACACGGCAAATAGGCCGGCGTATTAGGACCGACACACAAACCCGAATCGGACTATATTTGATTTACAAAGTGAGATAGGTAAAGCGGCCACATGACGTAAAAAAAGCTGATTGTTTTGAGATCAGAGGTTGCATACCCTGTATTCTGCCTCCACAACTTTCGCGGTCAGGCCTATGCTAACAGCATCTTTTCACGTACTATAAATTCATCAAGTTATTATAGATCCGGGCATTGTCATGTTTCAAGAGTTACGCCAGCGTTATACTCATCGGCATCGATAGCGTTTAACAATATATTAATAACTATTGTAATGTAACGCGTGCGAATTTAAGATAAGCCGTAATATGGTTATTCGAAGATTTTATAGAATTATGAACACAGATCGTAGACCCAAGTGAGATTTGATGGACGGCGGATACACCGAGAGATGGACAAGTCAGGGGCATTGACGAGATGATCATCGTATCAGGAGCGGACCAAGAAGATGGCAGGACGACTTGGGCATTAGGATAGTAAAAGATCTTTGCCCAGTAGTAAAAAAAAATCGCGAAACTAACGCCTACGACAAGGTCATCTGACAGTCAAATTGCTGCCTACTGTAAGAAAGTTGTATTACAATTCAGAACCAGTTAATTTCTAATGTCAATCGACGGTTCAGGCGGCAGCCTTGTACTATTAGCATTTAATTATTTGAATCATTAATGTAACAAGACTTGATTCCAATTAGCTAATGGCTTTTGAAGCTAAATATACCAATGTTAGTAGCCGTGTGGAGTATTGATTACTAGTCCTAAAATTGGGTAAGCAGTGTAGATTAAACTTATCGAGTGCCAATTCAACCAACCAATAATAGAGGTAATTCCAACACTAGTTTATAATATCCAGATTGCTCAAATCGAGCCTAAAAGGGATTTTTATCATGGATAGAATGGATATATAAGTAGTTACTTCGTCGAATCGTCGCTGAGATAAAATGAAGTCAAAATATCTGATCACTTAATTTCGGATTAAAACATATCGACAAAGATGACATTTTATATAGTTAATTGATTATTTAAACCAGGGACCCGCCCACCCCTTCCCAGAAAAAAGCCTTTGAACGGGTTAGTCGTTCGTTTAATAGCCCAAATCACTTGCTGTCCTTTATTGATTGAAAACTCATTCATTTAACTTAGCCGTATGAAGGGGTTTCCCTTACGGGGCGCTACCGCTGCTGATAAAAAAACCCTTTCGAAAGGCTTTTTAAGCGCTTTTTAAAGGGTTGAAGCGCTTCCTCGTGTTGAATACCCATTCATTGTGCTTTAAAAGCCAAATGAATGGGCATTGAGGAGCATCGGCTTTGGTAAGCAAACCCTTTCAAAAACCCTTTGAAGGGGATACCGTATTGTAGCGCTTTAATAGCCAAATGAATGGGTTTTGAGGAGCATCGGCTTTGGTAAGCAAAGCATTACGAAAAACCCTTTCAAAAACCCTCGAAGGGGATACCGGGCGGGTCCCTGATTTAAACTTGACGGTCCGAGGATAATTTGAATAGATTAGGGATAGAGAGTGTCGTTTCCTTGTATCAACAGTTTGCATGCCCTGTCCAACGCGCCTCAAAGGTCACGCGATGGATCAGATTACATAAACAACATTGCCGATCAACTGATTCACACAACTGACCTTCTACGAACAAAGACACTTAACTGACCATTAGTATCGCTTATCCCATAGTAATAAGGTTTAGAATCGATCAGTTTAATGTCCACTAGATCCAGTAAGAAAACTACTAGCCGGCACAACCCGAGAAAATCCGGAAGAGGCCACTTATAACCATTGACTACGTTACGCAACCACTTCTCAATTTAGTTGTTTGTATCGTCATTAGTCAAAATCGTGCGTGGAGCTGTTGGACTATGACAGTCGAGGCCGAACTCCGTGATACCGTACCGTAAGGGACAATTTGTATAGCTAAATAAGATCTATCTAAACAAGTAAATACACGAACAAACGCCTCACTCCTCTCTAGGCTATAAAAGGATTAAAAGGTACAAACCAAGACGCAATAAGACGAAGCAGGGCGCTACCTCATCGCGGACTAAATGATCCATTTCCATGAAGAATACACGCAATTCCTTCTAAGTGTTTTTGTATACTAGTCGCCGAAAAATACGCAGTATGCAGAACAAAGAAAAACGCAATGTTATTCGTCTTTGACGCATAATTTGAAGACGGCGAGAAAGATACAACACATTCACTAACCTTCGAGGACATTCATCGACAATATTTATTATGTAACAATGTAGGCTTTGCCTTTACATATATTAAGTAAACAAGTGTGTGGCATTATTCTCCACCCTGGGCCTTGATAAACCGTCCTCTTAGCTGAATGCCATACATTTGGGTCTAGACTAGTATGTTATGTAATGGAAATTGCCTACCTACCGTTTTATAGGACATACGTTTTATACTTTTATAATACATAATAATCTTATAGACTTTAAGTCATAGGTGTCTAGTCCCTCATGCAACCAATATTACATCGAGTTCAGACTGGCTTGCAATTCAAGACTTCTCTGTAGTGTCCTAACTAGCCCTTGGCCGATTTAATTCATTAATCTGTTAGCCATTGCGCGTTGTTATCTAATCTAATGTGTGCTTATTCTCAACATCGGAAAAATTAACTGTAGTGAGAAATCCATTGCAGTTTACATTAAACTTGGTTCACCAAATAACCACAGACGTTAATTTAACATGATTCGAAAAGAGGGACAAGAATTATTGTTAGAAGAAATGAACAAAATCTATGACCGAACAAAGTTACATTGAATTTCGTCATGTCTGCGTTAAAAGTGTTTCGCTGTATGAACGTACATTTTTTCTTCTTGAAAATTGTACCAACCTAATCCACTCCGCAAAATATAAATGCCCCACGTGCTGAGCTGCAAAACGTCGCTTATGCCTTTTCTTTCTTCCAGTAAACATGTGTGGTGTGTCTGTATCACGGCGCGGTTGATTGATTACCCGCTTGTAAATTTGCCTATATTGTTTTGTTTATTTCCTTTCAAATGCGTCCTGATGTTCACACGTGCTTTGTTATTGTTTAGTGTTTACACCGATTTCAGTGAATATAAACGCGCACTTTTATTGCCACGAGAACAGTGCCTATTGAAGTACTATCGAATCCAATTTTCATAAGATGTGTTGAAAACTAAGTAAGAGAGGTATGACTGTTGACTTTGGTATTTCATGAAGACGCTGTCAATGGCTACGATTATCGAATGGAATCTCAGCGTTCGAATGCAACAATAAGCGGGTACCTTAGCCGCTTTCGTACGTTCTCCCAAAATCATGTCAGAGAACCGTCGAAGTAACCGCCCGTGTTCGAGAAGCCTTATTCGCCTTTCAAAACTGAATAAACTTTCCAAATGTTCGTTGTCACATGCTTAAAAACCAAATATAGCTACCCCACAAATTGCAGAATGTCACGTATGAGTACTGCAAACGTGCAGCACTCACGTGTCTCCGTTCACGTGAGGTTATGTCGAAGGATGAGGGTGAATGCAGTTAATCAATATGTTGACGTACTTGCATGGCGATTGGACATACTGAAATTTATGTCTCCAGACCTCTATATTGTTGGTAATTTCCTGTTAAAATTATATAAGAAAATAAAATTGTCAGATGAATCGCGGTTAATAAGTATTAAATTCATTAATAGAAAAGGTTTACTAGAGACGAATATACAGCAAACTGAGATACAAATATATACTGTATTAGAGCATGGAATTAGATTCTGGGTAAAATGAGTAGAAAAAGTAAGCATCAGATAAAATCGATTGGGCTGTTACTGAAAAAACATTATCCTGTCAAAACCTCTATGATATTGACATAAGATTGAATTGCACCTGTTCTGCAGTAAAGCTGAAGATGATGATCGGCCAATCAGATCGACAAATGTATAGCGCTTGTCCTTGTGGCACACGGAAGATGTGGCGTTTACAACTTATCCAGACAAGGTGAATTGAAAATTGCACGCGATCGGTTGAAGCGTGTTTAGTTCTATATGAGCATCCTTTTTATACATCCTATAACCTTCGGGTTTCATGACTTGCATTTATCATATATCCAATAGTGTGAGCCAAGTCCGCTCTCGGCGGCGTCGGCTGGGCGAGTGAGCGCGCGCGCTACCGGCCGCGGCAATGCTCGCCCCTCACAGTCACCTAAGAATGACCTAGTGCCGAGACACAAGTCGGCGACGGACGAGCTCCGCCCCTATGTGCTCGGACAGTGCGTCGACCACGCTCCGTGACACAAGTCGGCGACGGACGAGCTCCGCCCCTATGTGTACGGACAGCGCGTACTACCACTCGGCGCCCGAATGGTGTGTTTGGGCTTCGCCCGTGTCCTCAGACACTTTGGGTAATCGATGTTACCAAAATAAAAGAAGGAATAACGAGAAATAGACTTTTTATTTACTTTTCCCTAACTGCCCTATCACTGCCCTAAGTGACTTGATTTCAAGTCCCTAACTTCCTATTACTTTGTAGTTTTTCTTCTTCTTGTTGTGACTTCCAGGAGGCTCCGATTGACACTGATTTGCTCCGGGCCGTACCTGCTATTTATACCTGCTAGTGGGTGAGCAAGACGTGCTGAGTGAGACAATAAAGGTTACGCCCACTTTGACTTGATTAATTTACATTGCAAGATGTTATTGGGATGTTATACATTTAAATGGGCGGAAGACTAAGCTGATTTACAAAGTTCTAATATGGCTTGAGATCTTATAAGTACAGTAGGGTTCGTAAATATTTTCTTATCTGAATAATCGTACATGGAAATCGGGCAAACCGTAATTCGGTCCCTTTCTTAACACTTATTCATCATTTGCGCTGAACCTACTGAGTTTACTTATTTGTAAGTTTAAACATTTAATAGAACTTTTAATAAGCTTTCTAACAATATATAAATCATTCTGATACGATGAGCCGTTGTAAAGGTATAAATGTAAACATATTAATTGTAAAGTGAAAATGCGCCGTACTAAATTCTAATTCAGGCTCGGTGGCCGCGGCTCTCGTTACGGTCATGTTGGCGCGATACACCCCTCCCCTCCATGGCGGCCAGTCTGCGCTGCGCTCGCGCATAGGCAACATCTCCTCTCTCTTTCTAATACAATTTGTATTGGGATTTTACTTTAATGTTTACAATATCAAATGAATGTTATGAGAGGGTGTTTTATGTAAATAATTACTATGGGGATTCTAACTACTGGGTTCTTTATTTACTCTAAACAATCTAAGTCTTTATAAATAATCACATATTTCTCTTACGTATAATTTTCGTATGACGCGATGCGTAGCTCTGCCGTCGCGTGTTGATGTTGTCGTCCATAATTCTCCCCCTTTAGTGTGAGGCGAAGCCTCGCACTATTGGTTGCAACGGTGTTATCACTTAGGCACTTTCACTGATTGACTTTTCTTTCACTGATTCTAACACTTATTATTTTGACGCTACGTTAAAGTTCCCATTCTCCGGGTTTAAATTTCTTCGATGATTGTTCGACGACTTCTAATGAGTTTGCTTCAGGTGGCTGCTTGACTGGTATGGTAATCTTCAGTTTTAGTTGATCCCGTTTTCTTTCTTTGGCCTTCCTGCAGGCTGCTTCAACTAGTTCCCTTGATGGTTGAGCTATGTATATTTTCCTCTCTGCTTTATTCCGCGCCTTCGGCGCCTCGTTTTCCTTATCCCGGTGGTCGCTGCGTCTGCGGCGCCACTCTGCCCACGCTATCCTCTTCTCGCTGGGCTTCAATGTTGGGAGATCGGCCGCGGCATTGACGTCTCCCGGCTGCTCTACGGATGTGTGGAAACAGTCCACTGTTGATGCTGATGTCGCGACGGAGTTGATGCCCTCCATGGGCTTCCGCGAAGTCGGGCTCGCGCACGCTGCCGCTGCGTGTGCCCCGTAGTGCGGTACCGTTGCCTCGAACGGTGTGCGTGTGTGTACACGTAGATTGATCGGACCCCCCAAATCCGATGATAGACGACCGGCGGTCTGTCTATTAATAACCGAACCCTTACCCGGGTTTTTGTACTCCTTGGTACGTAAAGCTTCCCTGAGCTTGCTTAATTTATTGCGCCAGTCCTCCTTCTGGACGGCTATCTTCTTTTCGGCGTCTTCCAATTGACGCGCCATTTCCTCCAACTCCTTCTTCATTTTCTCCGCCGCGACTGGGTCCAGGTCCCTCGTGAGTGCCCGCTCAGATGGCGAGGCTCGGTCGTGAGCCTCGTGGAATGTGAGGGACCTGACGCCTGATGTGATGTTGCTCGTACTATCTTCACTCGAAGTTATGCCGGTGCCCGATGTGCTGCTCCTGCGGTGCCCGCGGCCCGCGTAGCCGAGTCGATTGCCGTGCGTACCCGTCGCGCCGGCCCGAGCTCGACCTCGATTCATCGTCCTGGACGAGGGGAACGGCCCGCTATCGCCCCAGGCGTGATCGGTGACTCGTAGATTGATCCGGTTCGAAGGACCAAAACGACTGTGAGCGACGTCCGCTCTCGGCGGCGTCGGCTGGGCGAGTGAGCGCGCGCGCTACCGGCCGCGGCAATGCTCGCCCCTCACAGTCACCTAAGAATGACCTAGTGCCGAGACACAAGTCGGCGACGGACGAGCTCCGCCCCTATGTGCTCGGACAGTGCGTCGACCACGCTCCGTGACACAAGTCGGCGACGGACGAGCTCCGCCCCTATGTGTACGGACAGCGCGTACTACCACTCGGCGCCCGAATGGTGTGTTTGGGCTTCGCCCGTGTCCTCAGACACTTTGGGTAATCGATGTTACCAAAATAAAAGAAGGAATAACGAGAAATAGACTTTTTATTTACTTTTCCCTAACTGCCCTATCACTGCCCTAAGTGACTTGATTTCAAGTCCCTAACTTCCTATTACTTTGTAGTTTTTCTTCTTCTTGTTGTGACTTCCAGGAGGCTCCGATTGACACTGATTTGCTCCGGGCCGTACCTGCTATTTATACCTGCTAGTGGGTGAGCAAGACGTGCTGAGTGAGACAATAAAGGTTACGCCCACTTTGACTTGATTAATTTACATTGCAAGATGTTATTGGGATGTTATACATTTAAATGGGCGGAAGACTAAGCTGATTTACAAAGTTCTAATATGGCTTGAGATCTTATAAGTACAGTAGGGTTCGTAAATATTTTCTTATCTGAATAATCGTACATGGAAATCGGGCAAACCGTAATTCGGTCCCTTTCTTAACACTTATTCATCATTTGCGCTGAACCTACTGAGTTTACTTATTTGTAAGTTTAAACATTTAATAGAACTTTTAATAAGCTTTCTAACAATATATAAATTATTCTGATACGATGAGCCGTTGTAAAGGTATAAATGTAAACATATTAATTGTAAAGTGAAAATGCGCCGTACTAAATTCTAATTCAGGCTCGGTGGCCGCGGCTCTCGTTACGGTCATGTTGGCGCGATACACCCCTCCCCTCCATGGCGGCCAGTCTGCGCTGCGCTCGCGCATAGGCAACATCTCCTCTCTCTTTCTAATACAATTTGTATTGGGATTTTACTTTAATGTTTACAATATCAAATGAATGTTATGAGAGGGTGTTTTATGTAAATAATTACTATGGGGATTCTAACTACTGGGTTCTTTATTTACTCTAAACAATCTAAGTCTTTATAAATAATCACATATTTCTCTTACGTATAATTTTCGTATGACGCGATGCGTAGCTCTGCCGTCGCGTGTTGATGTTGTCGTCCATAAATAGCTTATTCATAATCTTTTATATTTATATTTTTATTTAATAAATTAATAATTCTGCCTCTATGCGGCAAAATCGGGGTTGGAAGTATACAAAGTCTTTAAACACACAAATCACTGTGTGTGTTGCAGCAAAACTAAAAGGTTCGAGGCATAGGAAAGATCAGTTCGAAACCTGTCCCTAATAGTGACTAATTACGTGAGTTTTGTACCCTACATTAATATGTTTATAGTTATCGTTCGTTCCCGATATTTGTCCACTGTAAATATAATTCGCCTCCCACGCGCCGCTACACGTGGCTATAAAACCATACCTTGATAATCGTATGTCCTATAATTAGAACTCATCAATACAGCAAAGATTGCCTTTTGCTATTGCGTCCCTTAACGCGAGGGGCTTTTATTAGACCAGCAATACTTAATCATAACAGAGTTATTTTGGGGAATAATAATTGATGTATCGTTAAGCAAGGGATTTGAGCTACTGAATAATATAGTTGTGTTGGGTGATTTGGGTAAGCAATGATCGCCAAATTGTTTATTGGAACTGGAGTCGATCTTCCACTTGTATTTTGACAGCTCGAAACATACTCGTATTTAATGACACTTGTTATCAAGTAGTTTGACATATGTTCACGTTAATAACCAAATTCGACAGATTGCAAAAAATTACTGATGAATGCTCCATGGCCCATCATCATACAGGCCGCGGTTTTTTACATAATGCGGTAGAACGAGACGTAAATATGTCTTACTCCCTTTAACGCATAGTTGCGTCCTATATGATGGGCCATGGTAGCCCATAGTGTGGAGCAGGCTTTACACGTTCTTATAACGGCTCTAGAAATAAATTCGTGTCGGAAATGCATGCGCGGTTTTGTTGCGACTGATTTAAATGCTGGTGACTGAACAGCAAGCCAAGAAATTGGTCAGTGGTATTTTGTCTCTTCTATTCACAACCATGTCTAAAATTTTCATTTTATAGTTACACTAATTTTTAATCAAATAATGAAACCCGAGAATCTCGAGCGAAGTTGCTCCGCTGTTTATTTTCCATTCTTTAAGGATAAGCGAAGCGAGTTTCAAGAACCACTAAAGGTACGTGGGCATATAGGGATTCCCTTCTCGCCGAAACTAATACAGTTGGGTATACAAAGAACTAGCTTCTGCCCGCGACTCCGTCCGCGTGGAACTCGTTAATATCGCCGCTCCATACAAACTTTTATGCCCCATTTCACCCCCTTAGGCAATGATTTCGGGGATAAAAACTATCCTATGTCACTCTCCATCCCTTCAACTATCTCCACTTAAAAATCACGTCAATTCGTCGCTCCACTTTGCCTTGAAATACGGAGAAACAAACAAACACACACATACACTTTCCCATTTATAATATTAGTGTGGATAGTATTGTAAATAAAACTAGTAAGTATTAAACATTAAGAAAAACCTCTTGCGGTTATTTAATTTAGGGTGACCCGAAGTTTTTGATCGCGACTCTATTTCTTTAGTGCTCATTAATTATATTAACTTGATGTTTTAATTATTGAGAACATATTATACTCGCAGTTTTCCCATTGAGTAATCGAATAACCCAAAATATAAGTCAGCAATATTGGCACATGACCGGCCAAAACTTGAAAACTCCATCAAGGTCTTTAGCGACAGAAGAACTTTTGTAGAGAATTTAAGTTGGTTACGCAATAAATGCCAAAGGCCGAAATCCTAAATGCCGAAAGATTCACACCACACTTGGATAGCCGAAACCGATCGGGTTAGACGCGGTATCAAGGTTAGACCTGAGTCGGTGTCGTCTAGATTTGCAGAGGGATGTTAATAAAGGTGGGCAGCAATAAAGTATTATGGATAACCTACCGACAAGTTGAACTAGTACATTCACTGGTATAATTTCTGCCATAACAGAGGATGCAAAAAAAGGCGCCGTAGGTTCATGGTCTTCTCTCACTCTCACTGAGCATAAGCGTGAGCGAGATGGAAGTGCGTGCTCCGAAGCGCGCAAATCATGTTTTTTAATTTTTATTTTTTGACCGTTTAAATAAATAAAAAAGTAAACACTGAGTTCTCTCAAACATGATATTGCCAATTTTTAGAAGCCATTTTAATATTTTTAGCTTTTGTGCATAATTCGTAACAAATATTTAAAGTGTATTTCAGACCCTTTTAGACCTATGTTCGTGATTTTTTTCTATCGAGCGAAAATTGCTTAATCATGTTTCTAAACACTGATCTCCCTGCAGAAAAGCCTCAAGATTACTATTCGTATTTTTTTGAAACCATATTATTATAAACAGACGCATTATATTGCTTCAAAAACTCTGTTCGCTTAACTTCGCTGAACCTACGGCGCCTTAAACGCGCTTTGTTGATGCAGATATGACTACATGCTTAGTAAGGGAATCCGGGATCCTAAAAAGAGGTAATTAGTGTGTACCTAAGTGGTCTATACCAAATTAAGTGTTTATAACTACAACTTGGAAAAGTCGAAAAACCCCCGACATTTTTATTTCAAAGTCCAATATCTCAGATTAGCAGATTTTGATGAATAGTGGCTAAGAACAATCGTAAAATTATCTATGACACTAAAAGAAACGCAATCAAATCGTTCCATCCGTTTTGCAGCTACGATACCACAGACATATACGAAAGACAGACACGTTACACGTATAATTATAACACCCCACTATTTTCGTCGGGGGTTAAAAATGGCCACCAAATCTGACAGCATACGTTTCCATTGATGACGCGAAACTATGGCAAGCTGGTGCAATTGACTCAGTTTTAGTGTGCCACTTTTGGAGCGCTTATAATCTATCTAGCTCTTTTTTATATTACATCACTGTTTACAGATGTATAAGGGCATTTTCAAAAATATGTGTACCCAATTAGCGTGAGTTGTTAAACAAAAATATACTCAAGTGTCAATTTTGAGATGACAATTAAGTATTAAGTGTGTATAAAAGATAACTTTTCTTTTCACTTTATAAGTTATATCCATAACTGACAATGACATAATTTTTGTTTAACAACTCACGCCAATTGGGTACACAAATTATTGAAAATGCCCATAAATACCCATCCATCGTATCCATACTAATATTATAAATGCGAAAGTTCTCTGTCTGTCTGTTACCTCTTCACGCTTAAACCGGTGAACCGATTTGGATGAAATTTGGTACAGAGATAGTTTGAGTACACAGGATAGTTTTAATCCTGGAAATCATCCCCTAAGGGGGTGACATGGGGGTTGAAACTTTTGTATGGAGCCACGATATAACCGAGTTCCACGCGGACGGAGTCACGGGCAGAAGCTAGTAGTACCATAAAACATTAACTTCTTTGGCATGCAATACAAGCAAAAGAGATTTTTCTAGAGTTATAAATACTATTTGATCTCATATCATAGACTTAACTTTGGGGGTCGAAGTTGCACCACGTCCGTAGGAATTGCCCATCGCTACCTTACACGTGACCCCTGGGTGGTGCTAAAAGTGCAACAACCTGGCAACCGTCCTGTCTTTTCCAAGATCTCCCGGTTCTAAATACTGATTTGCCATACGATAAATAAATAAATGGACTGACTTTACAAACAACATACAAATCAATAAACAAAAAACTATTATCTAACTCAATCCCCTTTCATTTTTCATTAGCTAAATGCGATAAGCCATTGAACACAATCAATATTTAAAAACTCATTAATTTAAACAATAGCGTATGTCTAACGTGACAGACATAAGACTGATAAAAATAATTTATCGACTTGGCTATTTCATAATTGCATGTAGCAATTCCGATTACTGTATTCGATTTTCACACGTACGTACGGGGCACGATTGATCGATAACCTGATATATCAAAGCGTTTTGATTGCCGGCCAATCAAATGAAGTATCACGTATTGATGGAGCGCAATATCTCAATTTAACCAGGAACCGTAGCGACAACGCCTTGCCAAAGTAACAAACTATCGGTGCTATCGCCGAAATAGTTTCAGGTTGAGGTGGCGTATGACTGCTCTTAATTTGATCCTTGCGCATGAGGGACTACGGATAAAAATAGTGCCTTGTGATAGCGCTTCATTTTATATTAGACATATATAGGTAACACAATATATATAATACTTATTCCAAGATATTCGAGCTGCTTTACCCTTGACAAACCTATATTCGGCTTCAGTGGATGTTAACGCAACACCGCTGCCATTGCCCCTTTCTTGCGTCATCCCAGTGATTCCCGGCTACATTACTAGGCAATGATTCCTAATGACCTAGCTACTAGTGCACTGGCCAAGCTTTTGAGAAGCAATCACCTATATTCAGCTTCTGCGGATGTGAACGCCACACCGCCGGCATTGCCCCGTTTTTGAGTCTTCCCAGTAATATTACCAGGCAAGGATTCCCGGTGACGTACTAGTGCACTGGCCATACCGTCACAGGCAGATGTGACATAACCGCAAAACCCAAGTTCAATGCTGGGCCGTCACTCACCCACTTGCGCTGTCCTACTGACCCGCTTGCACGGCCTCGCGAGTTGGCACACTTTTACACGCACTCCAATATACACCCTATAGATAAGATGTTAAGGTGCTGAATGGGATTGAGGGTAACTGTGAGGTTTGTTGCCGTTTAGGTCATTTTGTAGGTTTTAGTTGACCTTACCGACATTGATTTGACAGTTTTTGGTGTTTTAAAGCTACATTGTTATTTGATGGATTCATGAATTTCAACATGATCTATTGTTTAATATTTATGAACATTATATTGCCCACGAACACTAAGGTAATCCTTTTTAATTATGTTATTCTTAAAATAATGTGCAATTGAATTGGGACAGGTCGAATAAGAGCAGAAACATAGGTACTAATTGAAATGGTTAGGGTTGTCAACTGACTGCTACTTTGTCAGTTCTTTGGCATCTTGACAAAACTCTCAATCCGCTAGATCGGAAAGCGTGTGAATATTTCGTATCTTGATTTAAATACTGTTTCCTAAAATTGGACAAATCTAATTCAAAAAGAACATTGGTTACTCGTCTGCTGAATATTATATCTAAGTTCGTTTTATGCCTACATCGTGTATCAAACAAGGCTAATCATAGCACACAAGTGGACTTGCGTCTATTTTTACCCTTAAATTAGCTATTCAGATTGACGTCAACAAGGGTTGCCAACCCTGAGGATTGGGGCTTTTCACCTTCAGCCTTCAGTAACTCTTTCCAATTTAAACGTATCTCAATGAGTTTTAACTTTTTTTGGATCTATCATTTACTCTCTCTCTCTCTCTCTCTCGGTCTCACTTTCTTAGTCTTGTTTCTAAATAGGTAAATTTGAATCGTTTACCAAATAAATATTGACTGCGCGCCAAAAAATACTGATTTCGACATCAAAATTTATCAATTTTATTTTAGCTGTACAAATCGGTATTTTTTAAGTAGTTAGGTGTTTTTTACAAGTATGTTCCTTTAAATACCTACTAGCCATTATAAATTAATTTATAATGCGTGTATAGCAGTCCTTTTTGCTTCGTTTTCGGATTAAGTTTATTTTTGATAATATTGTGCTTCCCAGTGGTATCTGCTTGCTTCTCCTAAGGCCTTGTTTATGAATAGGCGGCGCGACACTCAGTGGGTGACTTCTAATGTGGGGACTGTTCATATACGCGGTCTTTACTTATAGCGGTAGCTAACTACAAACATAATAATAATCAATAATATTGAATTATCTCGAAAAAGGACTAAAATGGAGAATAAAGCAACGCAAGAGGTTTAATAATCACAAAGTTGTAAGTATCCAAAGTTTTAAGAGGGGGTACGTACTGTCCCGTTTCCGCAAAACGAACCTTCATATGAAACGATTGTCATTTACTATCACGCTCGCAGATTGTGACGTCACTATCTACTCGCGTTTTCTCTCTCGAACAAGGCCATATTCAAAAGGTTGTAGCTTCGTAATTCTTTGAGATACATGAATGGGATTTTCGTCACTAGGCATATTTTTTTGGCCTTCTTTCTTTTGAAGTAATAATAATTTTCGAGTACCTATACACTCTTTTCTTGCTGTAGCAAAAGCAAAAATGCAAGAATATCAATGGCGAAAAAAGCGTTCAATGGCAAAAAACATCTCTTTAGAGCCAAGATTTCCAGAAGCATAAGGAAACTTTTTGTAAAGTCATATATCTGGAGCATAGCGTTGTATTGCTGCGAGACATGGACACTTACCCAACGAGACCGAGAAAGATTAAGTGCCTTTGAGATGTGGTGTTGGCGAAGGATGGAAGGAATTAGTTGGACGGAAAGAAGAACGAATGAAGATGTTTTGGATTTAGTCGGAGAGAAGATCTCTTCTTGCTAAGGACGATTGAAAATAGAAGAGGAAATATGTTGGGGCACCTGTTACGACATGACATTTACATGAAAACTATAATCGAAGGGAAAATAGAGGGAAGAAGAGGCAGAGGAAGGCCGCGACGTGCTTTTATGGACCAGGTCAAGGAGAAGGTCAATGTAGTGTCGTACCAGGAGCTCAAAGCAGTGGCAGAGCGTAGAGCTGAATGGCGGTTACTCCACCGACAAGAGCAGAGCTCTTAAGTTGAAGAAGAAGAAGATACACTCTTTGGGGGAGGCCTATGTCCAGCAGTGGACGTTTTTCGGCTGATATGATGATGATGATAATGATGATACATCCGTATTAACGCTACGATGGCACACACGTGAAATACAAACATAGTCTGCCCAAAACCATATACGTTCCCTTCGTCTCTGCCATAGTCGGAAAAATAGCATAGCAAAAGCCATTTTATAGTCACATAAGGAAGTGTTGATCTACACTAATACGCATAAGTATCGGCAGGTGTTAAGTTGATGACCCTTACGTAAGGTTAGATACCGAGTTATTCCTGTCTGTTTGTATGCGAGACAATGTTGTTTGCATGCATGCTACGCTTTAAGCGAAGGTGACACTGAGAGACGTACAATATTATGTATTTGTTTAAATTTAAAACTGCAGGTATCTTATACAATATACAGTCTATATTAAGTCAACAATATTATGATATATAGCGATAAGTCTTCCTAAAATGCTCTTATTTATAAACCTATTTCAACTAAAATGTCGTTCAAAATCGTTTTTTATGTCACTTTGTTCTTATGTATGATGTGATATTTATGAACATAGGAAACTGTCCCATATAGAAAGTCCTCGTATTGGCTGATGATTAGTTTTTTTTTTATACAACGACGGTGGCAAACAAGCGTACGGCCCGCCTGATGGTAAGCGGACACCGCAGCCTATAGACGCATGCAACTCCATAGGAGTAACATGGGCGTTGCCGACCCTTGATATGTTTGAGGATTCGCCGTGTTGACAGCTGAAGGAACAAGTTCCCTCGCTCTCAACACAACGCATCCTCGGTAGCTCTGGCGACCTTGCTCACCTCCAGGAACACAACACTACCTACAGAGCAAGTAGTAGTGTTATCATGGCTGTGGTCTTCTGCAAGCGGAGGTACTTCCCCAGTTGGGCTGCTCCAAAGTCGAGCGGGATGACATTTCGCTGTGCTTTACCTCCAGTACATGATGAAATATTTTTTCAAAGATTGATTGTCTTTGAAAAAATATTATTATTAATATCCAACCTTTGTGTATTGTTGCCTCATTTAGTAAAAATACAAAAAGACCTCCTCTACAAAAGAGCTAAATATAAAATGACTATAAGGAATGTATGTCGGCCATAAAAACCATAAAATATTTTTACGACGACATGAGCAACATCCTAAGGGGCCGCCGTCCCAAGTTCGACAAATTACACTTACCTGACTTTACCTAGTTATTACCCCATAATCCCATCCCATCTAACGGTACTACTGAGAAAATATACTTATTTTCGTATTGTAACTAGCATTTGCCTGCAACTTCCACCCCCATTTCATCCCTTTTAGGGATGAACTTCGGGTTTTTTCTGAACTCAATTTTTATAAGTCATACAGATAATTATGGCGTTATGCAGAATTTTGAAACAGGCCCGATACTTCTTCAGTCGAATTGACCGATCAACTTTTCCTATATGGTACTCATGCTCGGTCAAGGTAAACGCGGAAGTACTTCAGTACAGTCAGCAGCAAGAGTAGCTACGCGGGCCTCGTGCTCAAAATGACCTACACACGACTCTAATGTCAAGAGGATAAGTACTATCTAGATCATTTTGAGCGTGTTATTTTGCGTAGCTACTTCTGCTGCTGACTGTACCTCGGAATGTCAAGTGAATAGACAATCAAGTTCAAATCGAAGCCATTTCCCGCGTAACGGAACCCAACGAAACCGAAGTTGCCGGAGTCACCTATCTCGGGCCCCGCGACCAACTAACCTAGATACCCGCGAACCGTGCCGGTTGACTCCTGCACCTGTCTTTAGGCTTGCTGCGGTGTTTTCTAACTATTTCAGTTGAACATACATACAACTCACGCCTGTATACCCACGAGGTGTAGGCAGATCACATGAAATGTAGTTTAGTTGGCAGTGAATGTGTTAGGAGCCTACCTTCTACGACACCTTCAAACTCTTTTGCCATAGTCGACTCTTACGCCGCTCAAGGGAAGAAGGGAGTGTTGATATTGTAAACCGACACCGCACAATATGTGTCATTCAATTGGCTCCTTTGACATTCATAGGCCGGGGCCGCACTGGTAGTTTCAGTACATCAAGTCGCCCAAGTTGTACCCTAATCGCCAATGCGTCCCCGGCCTGGGAATCGTCGCATTTCTATCAACGCATCGTTAGTAATGAGAGAAGCACCAGCGACAAATAAGATTCCTTTACCCTGAGAATGACACATATAATTCCCGGATTGAACACAGACCCCCGTTAGCCAGGTAACTAGGCCGCTCTCCTTTCGTTGTAATCTTTGCGTTAGCAATCGCTTCCTCATGGCGTCCTCGTTTCCAGGTAACACACTTCCATGAACGCTCGTAACTCGTAAACATCAACAAAATTATAATTATTATGCGAAACGTTTATCTATGCACATGCGTGCTACATAGCGCTTGTAAAGCACAAGAGTTCAATGAAAGCTGGCCGTTTTTGCGTTGAAATTAAACACATACTGCACCCGTTTCCGGAGCTGTAGGTCTATTTCTTGACTATGACGGGAAAATTAGAAGGTCGAATGTGACCAGGTAGATCAACCGCTGGATGGAGCACGCAAAACACTGCACCCTCGCAATTAAGTCTGCAAGGAGGCTATGCATTTGGCGAACCATAGGAGCCCCTGGAGTAATCTGGCCAATAAAACTTCATTTATTGTGCGTAAACGCCTAAAGACCTACGACACTATTCTTTCCGCGTAATTAGTAAGATACAATGTACAATACGAGTAGGTATGCTAAATGTTCGAATTTTCGGATTTCAAATATTGTACGCCATGATATTGTAAAAATCAAAGGGTTATTTGTTATTTCCTGCTACAAGCAGCCTCGCCACAATTTGTGTATAAAACGTAATTTCTTTGTATTATTTGAGAGTTAACTATTTTCTTCTATTAACGCAACCCGCGTACCAGGAAAATAGTTAGAAAACTAATAAAATTAAGCTTTTCAATTGAAACGATAACAAAGCTTCAATTCGACGAAATGTTTAGGTACTAAGTAATAAATAACATTTGACACGTGACGCACGCAGCAAACAGAATAGTACATTACGTAACTAGGGCGGTGAATTCGTGAATGCCCCAGATCGCAGGTGTTTGTGGCCCGAACCGAAGGTGAGGGCCATAAATCTGCGCTCTGGGGCTTTACGAATTACCGCCCGTGTTGAGTACAAAATTTTACGTCTTCACCTGGCCACAATGCGAGTTTTCCCGTACGCGCAGCGTGCAGTAAAACTCGCATTATGGCCAGGTGTGACGTAATAGTACATTACGTAACTAGGGCGGTGAATTCGTGAATGCCCCAGATCGCGTGGGTTTGTGGCCCGAACCGAAGGGGAGGGCCATAAATATGCGCTCTGGGGCTTTACGAATTACCGCCCGTGTTGAGTACAAAATTTTACGTCTTCATCTAGCCACAATGCGAGTTTTCCCGTACGCGCAGCGTGCAATAAAACTCGCATTATGGCCAGGTGTGACGTAAAATATATTAAAACACGATCTCGCGAGTCTACAAAAGTCCAGACACTTATATTTGCATCCCATTTCCGTCCAAACTCTTATCTCGGCGTGCATGGAAGAGAACGCGCGAAACACATTCATATCAAAATGTAGTAATAAACGTAAGTCGACCACCAACTTGGCATATTCATTCATAACCTGATTGGATTGCTAAGGGTCACTAGGCATGGAGACGAAAGGTTAATGGAAACAGCTGGGATCCATCCAGCCTTGCGTATGACCTTAGAGCATCCCGGCGTCCCACATGGCTGAGTGATTACGAGTTAAATTTCCCAATGTCAACGATGGAAATTACAGATAACCGCTAGTAGGGTAGGATTTTACTTCATCCTCGAAGTAATGTTATAATGGAAAGATAGATCTGAGTCATGTAATAACCAGCCTTATTGTCAACGAAAGAGGACTTTCAATGTGATTGTTGCTTGGTCATAAAACACGTTTGTCAACCAACGTACTCGTCGGCGCCAAACTTGCCAGTTGGTTCCGGTACACCCAACACCTAAATAAGACATATGTATATACATATGTGGTGAGGATTTTAATTGATACTTTTGCCACTAAAACATTAGATCTGCCTTTTGGTGATTTTTACAGACTTTATAAAAGGAGGAGGTTCTATTTTAGGAGGTTATATTTAAAAAAATGTATGTTCTCCGTTTTCTCTGTTCATTAGGGACCGATTTTCAAAATTATTGTTTTATTAGAAAGAGCATATATCTGAGGTGGTCCCATTGTCGCCAAGTCAAGATTTGATGATAAGATCCCAGGGAAATTGAGAGCAACCCCCAAAATTCATAAGCACGTGTGTAGTGATTTCATCGGAAATCGCAATTTTGGAGAAGTAAACTGAAGACCACAGATGACTTATGGAACTCCTCTAGGATATAAAGTAAGTACGTCAAACATTCCTACATGAATCCCTTGAAGTAGTGGAGTGACAATTCTTAAATAAGAATATGTATATGTAATTAATATATGGAATCTTAGTAGCGGAGGTGCTTAGTAAAAAATCGATTGGTGAAATCCGTTTTTGCTATGGCGTGCCACATAATGAGCAGTTTTCCAGCGTCGCGGTCTGCGATAAATTGACAGCTCCATAATCAAGGTCTTTTAGCAAGTCATCGTGAGTTTAATCATGACGGCACTACGAGGAAACAAGCCGAGCAAAACGTAAAAAACCTTTACTAACTTTCTTTTAAGAGATTGAAAATGGAATAAAATCAAAAAAGTGCAAAGGCTGGATTAACCAGTAACTTTTCTCCGGTATTTCCTAGGTCGCGATTTTTTACGCCAATCTCGAGTGAATTGCGCCATTCTAAATCATCCGTTTCACTTTTGCCAGAGCACTTTCACTGCTAACGGTACGGCGTGCGCAAACAAAACAAATTCGACTCTAAGACTCGCATGATAACCTTAAAATTGCCGCGGAGACTTCGCGAGCGAACGAAGCACAGAATTCGTGATCGTGCATCAAGGGAAAAGAGATCGTTCCTAAAAAGGAATAAAGATCATATCGCCGACTGTGCATAAGTTTTAGCGGGCGGGACCGAAGCTAGCCGAGGATAGCCGAGCAGCGGCCGAGCGCACGAGCAATGGCTCTCCGGTGCGCATGAGTTTGAAAGTCGAATGCTCCCCACCACTTCTTCGGTACCGTAACCGCTTGTGTCATCCGTTACCGAGCGGTGAAACTCTTGTTACGTTGGTTGGGCCGCTATATTATGCCTACGAAGCCGGTGCGTTCCATTTAAAATTCGATACCATTCAAACGAGGGCAGGCGATCTTAAAAAAAAACAAAAGAAATAATAAATGTTAACCTTAGTACACAAATGGCTAAAGGTGTTAATGATTAACAGGCAGATGTGAATGATGTGATTGATGTCACTATTCTCTATGCAGGTAAACAAATGACACTAGGCATTGAACAACAACAATATGCAGGCGGAAATTGCAGCGAACTTAATGACATAAATAGGTCCGACCTCTGGAGATGTTTTCTAGATAGCAATTAGCACTGAGAACAACCACGCCCACTGGGAATCTAGAACACTGATACAATCCAAGATAAGATAATTAAGTTGGTGGGCCTGAGGAATTAAAACGTCGGAAATATTAAGACCGTGGGTATTCGACGCTATAATACAACCTCGGGCATCGATTAAAAGAAATGGACATTAATTACGATCTTAATACCACGTTCATTGAAGAGCGAACCGGGTATAAACCAAGCGTTTCGCTTTCGAAAATGCTTCACCGCTGGTATTTCGTGCTGACTTGAAAAATACCAGTAAAGACACAAATCGATTACAAGCGACCACCGACCACCGTATAGAAACTTAAGAGAATTGAGGTCGGTGACTTACGATTGCAATAATATAACCTTTCATGCGCTATTACAATATATGACACTCAAATGGCCCGTCATCACAACGTTTAGTGCAATAATAGTCACCTAACTGTACATGGTATAATTAAAGTTTATACTCGTACACACTAGTAGACACTAAAGGAAAGGTAAGCCTGAGATCCAGTCATCTTTAAAGAGCAAGAGGATAATATGTCGCATTCCTCAGGGTCCTATACTTGGGAGAACAAACAAAAGTAACACAACGACAGGCATAGTCGCGAAGCAAAACAGGATGTTCCGATACGGTTAAAGTTAATAGTTTAAACAACTCTCGGCCACTTAATGCCAAATCGAGGTGTTCAATCAATCCCTAGAAAAGGGTAGAGCTCGGCGGTCAATTGCAATATCAGACCTTCAAGAGCATAAGCATCCACACAACCCTTGACGAACGTATTACAATTTAATCTTTAACTAGCAGACTTTAAAGTAGTTATTGGAAGATTTAAATATTCGCATGCCGAGGAAAGCGCCGTACGGGGAAACCCGAGCCGCGGCACGCGAGCACACCGAAACAGGTTCGCTTCTAACTTTATCTTTATCATTCAAGTGCAGATACGCACGAGTGGGAGAGGGACCGACCCAGATGGAGTAGCGGAACTTATCTCTATTTATAATTGGGCCGATGATACCCGGAGTTCATAACAGGACCGCGATGTGTCATCTGGTTTACTGTTTACTGTGATAAGAAGGTGGACACGATAATTACTTTTGTGAAAAAATAAGTCAGGATGTTGGTAAAAATGTGTTCAAGTTCTGAGAAATGTGGCGATGTAGAAGCAGTAAGCAAACTGAGTAAAGTTATGTTAAATGGCGATAGCGAAGGGCAATACCCGCAGCATGATGGGCTGTTAATTACAAATATTGAAGGCACGTACCGTATAAAAGAAGATGTACAATAAGGCTCTATCCGCGTCGGCGAGCCGGAACTAAAGGCGGAACAGACTGTACAAAAGGTTTGTAGGTAATGACGCAGACCGAAAAAAAAGTAAGCCACAGTGAAAGTGGCAGTATCAAACCTCTCTGACAATCGAAATTTAAAATTGGAACAAGCCGACCTCATTCCGTACGCTCTTCGCCGCACGGGTGGAGTGCGAAAATACATCATTAAAATGTGTTCGTACGATTATCCTATGACTAAGACCCATTAATAACCGAAAATGTCCTGTGATCTCTGAAGGAACTGTACCAGTGATTTTCTTTTTCGACAAAAAATTGATCCGCTCTGATAAACGCAATTATTTTGCCAGCTTTCACTTCTAGAACGCTCCGCGAAACATTGCAACTCCAATAAAGGTACTATGTATTTTGAAACTATACCGAATCGCAGAAACGTGGGTTAGTTATTGAATAACGACTTGTTCGCGTCATTAAGTGAGATAAACAAGTATCGAGCGCACGGTATTCGCTGGTGTTTTGATACGACAGGCAGATTTGCATATTGCACAGTAGGTGTTTAGAAGAGTAACGTCACACGTCGCATTCAGTTGCATATCTCATGACATGAGTCAACTCTGCATAAGTTAGTTGCTGCAGGCGTAACTCCAGCGTCGAGCACGCCAAAAGGCTGCTGTTATTGTTTTACATAACGGTTGCTATTCGATTTAAGAGCAAGTGCACTGGATATTGATGTAACAACGTGATTGAGCGTTTCTATACATATTCATATAACTCGGTGTCTAAGGGGAACAGCATTCTCACACAGATCGCATGTCCATATTGGCATTATGATCGCTTATGTTCTACTTGACATGCCATATTATCATTAATCAAGATGGTATAGGAAGTCCTGTTTTACGTTTCTAAACATGCTTTATTAATATTATTTAATTACAATTCAGAGTCAAGGTTTTTAGAGTACGAAACTGGAAAAGCAAGGGTCAAGGAATCTCCCTATGATTTTCATGGCCTCACTCTTTCGGATAACTTTTCAAGCTCTACATGATGCTGTGCAGGAGATACAATCGCCGCGTTAAGGTTCAACTATTTCTTTCAGATCTTTTTCTTTGCATTAGCAGTTGAAAAGCAAGAAGCCTTGAGAACCGGTCCCATAGGTCTGTCTAATTGAAGTCCTTCAAACGCCTTATTACATTAATGTTTAGTAAGTGCTTGGAGTAGGACAGCAGTTGTCCGCCATTGTCCCAGCAGGCATGAGTGCACTATTAAGAATAATTGGACTAAGGCACAGAATATTAATTCAAGTTGAGCAGAGCTCGCGGACGTTGCGGAACTGAGCGCGTACGCTTTCACTCGCGCCGGTGGGAACCTTCCATTTGATAATGTGAATATTCGGCAATTTCGCAACACTATGCAACATCATTAAGTTTTGCATAAATGTGAATGTTGCTTTCACCAGTTTAAGAAGCTAATATGGCACGAATGGTTGGTAGGAATGAGATTAGTTAATATTGCTAAGGTGTCAAAGGTGAACTCCTCAGAATCTGATGACATCTATAGAAATATTTTAGAGAGAATAGTAAAATGCCAGTGACCAAGTAAATATGCCGAGTCTTCCATAAAGATTTATATATTAGTCCGTTGCATTTTCAATTATGGACGGGCGTAGCATAAAAATAGAACTGTATTAAACGACCCACAACACTAATACAATTGTGCATGAATGTTAACTTAAACATCCCCATACGTATAAAGCTGCAGCACGCCCCGTGCGATGAATCGCGTGTCTTAAGGCGTCCGTATCCTAACCTAACCTATTACCTCGATGGTAGGTCTTCAGAGCAACGAGACAGCTATAATTCTGTGTAATGTTAGTTAACAAACGCTGTCCAACCTCTCATTTCGTCAGTGCCCGTAACGGGACGGTAACCCGTTCGGTCGTAATGTCGCGAAACGGACATGCTAGCCCGGTTAGCCTCGGTGGCTTGAAATGCGATTTCAATGTGAAACGTTTTATTACTTATCTCTTTGAGTCAAGGAAGTTGAGTGTTTTATACAGTGGTTAATGTGGTTATGTAGAGTGATAGGGGTAAGCAAACATGGTCTCGTAAGCGAGAACATTTAGCCAGTCTTGAAAAGCACCACTGATTGTCCCAGTTCCCGAAGTACCTAATCAGAAAGTATTTCGATAATGAGTCCATTGATCATAACTCATAAGAATCAAGTTTCAGAGTATATGGCGAATGTGGGGTTGGAAACTAAGTCGCTTTAGTATGTGCTTATGGAAAACAAAACAACACGAATTCGACTAAGGTATTACAAATGGTATTATGAATCATAATGACAGCATGATACTAGGACAGGCGGTATGAAAACGGGCTATCCCGCTGGCCTATTGTGACCTATTTGACGTCGTCCACAGTTTATCCTTCCGCATTTGGGAACGTTGTGGGAGTTTCCGACACAGTGAAGTGAAATAACTCTAATAATATTGTGAAATGTTTTAGCGTTTGTCAAGATAGCGCTTCCATTTTGTTATCTAGTTCAGTAGATTAATAGGTGTGTCAGCCCTGAATTCTTAGTCCTGATATTATTATTATTTTGATTTACAAGGCCAATTAATGATCCTCCTAGTGATATATTACAACTTATGATAGGACAACAGGAATAACACTCCATTATTACATCAGTGACCGTGTGAAATAGTATAAGTAAGACTACGAAAACCATCTTACGGATGCAAGAATGGTTCCTCGTCATAAAGGCTTCAATTCCTCAGTCTTATCTCCTTATTATGATGTCCACATAGTACAGTAATTTATCGCCTACTTATGCATACAATACGACTGCCGCCTTTCCTTTTTGTTCCTTGTAGCTGATGCTTGCTCTTCTTAATCCTGAAAAAGGGTGGTCACCTTTTTTCTTATTCTTCCCTCCTATTCCCTATTTTGTGTTGTGTTCCTCATTCAACTCTCTTCATTACTACCATATTAATTTCACCGCCCCCCGTTTGAAATGCGCCACCGAAAACAGCGCGCGCGCAAGCCAACATGGCCGCCTTATCTAGGTCACGGCAAATGCGCGGCGCCTGCTCTTACTAATTTTTAACCCGAAATCGCCTCGAGTTTGCATTGCGCGGTTGTGTCGAGAATTTTATGCGTATTTGTTCATAGCAGCACGTTCCGAGGCTGGTTTGGTAAGTTGGGTATGTTATCGTCGTGGGTATTTGCTAACCTACTTCTAATTCTTCTAAATTGTGCACGTGTGCCGCAAGGAGTAGTTCTAGGACTCATTCTATACTTTTCTTCTCTTGTTTGGCTTAAATCTTAAACGGGATATATCTTCCTCGATTTTCATAATATAATATTTTTCTCTCAGTTTTCATTGAGGACTGCATACAGTTTCGTAAAAAGATCAAAGCGGCGTACTGTATTAGTTTAAAAAGTTGCGGCTAAGCTCATCAAATAACTTTATTGGTGCACTCTACGGTGAACCTACGTGACTCATTCTAAATTAATGGGCTATGTGAAAATTATACTAATGAGTTATTGCGTCTGCCTGGCGAGTAGTTAATCATACATTTAACTCAGTTCTCGGTTTCACGTATCGTATTAATGATAATGAATTATGATACAGGATAGACATGTACGGGATGGCACATAATAGAAGGCACGTGGAGGGTAGACTAATAGGTGAGTTGTTCACCCAATTTAGCACATTTACAAAATAAATAAATTGTATATGATTTATGTATTACGAGTACCAATAAATATTTCTACAAAAGTATGAACAAAACGTTAAGTTGACGCAAAATTATAAGAAGTAATAATCTACCGCACAAATTATTAGTAGGAGTCAAGGAGCATATTTAATCCGAAGTTTGGTTCGGAGCATACTTTTTCAATTCGCCGGTTATATAATTTATCGTCCTCATCACCTCATCAGTTACAATATAGGACTTTCTCTTCTAAGAATATCCCCGATACGATCACGTTCACGTCTCGTTTCAATGTTCCATTGAAACAGAGCTGAACTTATTTAAAAATGTCATCTCTCTTCGAACGTCACCGTCGACATTCTTACGCTAAAACAATTACAATTAGTCTGTCTATTTTCCGGCGGGCCTACGCAAACGTCGGCTCTCCCTGTCTCGCGGACGAGGTGCTAATAATAGCGTCCCGCTCTATTTTAATGTTCGTTCGCAAGGTGACACGACGATAAACTCGCTTGATTTACGCTGGGTCAGTGGGGTTTTCATGCGGTGGTATACTTAGTACCTAGCGTGTTTGTTATCTATTTATTTCCGTATATCACTGTTGAGGGTAGGTTCTTCTTGAAGTAGCGTCTTATTGAACCGGGATAGTACCGTATAGTGGCCTGTGACACCAAAACGAAGAGACAAGAGACGATTTCCAAATCGACGGCGATACATGTCACCGAAAGTGGCTCTCCCGGCAAACATAGGTACCCTGTAGGTACTGTCGCCTTCAGTGATATCAAAACTTCTGTATCTTATTGCTTTCAGAAAGGCAATGTATACATATATTTAACAAGGAGGTGTTCATTATGGATTCCAGTCATAGAGAATAATCTAAATTACATAAATAATTAAAGAGATTTCATTTCGAATCACTTGCCTCTGGGTCTTGACTGCCTTACATACCGATGGACATTTGTAAACAATGCTAGTTCAACGCACTAATACACTCAACAAAGAACTACTTTAATCAATGATCAATATAATTTCACTTCAGCCCCGTCGAAATAAAGTCCAAAATCATTTAATCTATACAATTCGGGTTTACAAAGTCGCGTCTACAAACTTATTGTGTTTATTGGAATTGTCACCTTATTCCGATTGTTGAAGGTTGTTTTTGATACGTGCGCCTTATTATGACACACGGGTCATCGAACGCCGAGATTGTTTATATGATATTGGACAACGAAATGGGCGCGGCATGCAAAAAACTGTCTTTAAATGGCGACTTTAGCTAATTAGCAAGGTGATCAAAGACGTTGTCCTTGGGTGCTAAGTTAGGACATCCTAACTATAAATTATATGTTTTTACGTCACACCTGGCCATAATGCAAGTTTTACCGCACGCGGCGCGTCAGGTGAAGACGTACTATCGCCCAAGGGTACGGGTTCACACCTCTAGGGCTATTTTCGAATGCACTCCAAAGCGTTTGCTATTTACTATCATCCACCAATAGAAACGGCCGGTGATTGTTTGACCAGTAACTCTTGTGAATTCATTTTAATTTATACTGTTTTAACAATACGGTACAAATTAGAATGACTCGAAAATTCCTGGAAAGGCCTTTCTTTAGCACTGCGTGTAACCATGTAATAATTATCAACTTTTGTACCCTAAGAATATGGTTCAAAATGGTATAGATCGCTATTATACCAAACATGCGGTGACCAGCTTGCCAGTTTTAGTTTCTTAACCAAGCTTGTTGGTATTTCCATGGATTTCATTATTTAATAACATTTTGATGTTTGTTTCATTTCACTTCATTCGACCACCCTAAATCCTAGCTCCCCTAAGTGCATTCGTGCGCTGAACCAACTTTCAATATAGGTTTAAGTTTTAGTATAGGCTTTGGTGTCATGCACGCGGAACACGAGTATGATAAATTGATTGTATCACGGATACCTAGTATCATTATTGTAATATTCAATTCCGACGTTTTGAGTCCTTTATAGTAGGGTGGTCTTAACAACCGAAAATTTGAAATTTCAATTAGGCACCCTCTTATATTGTTCTAATACGTAAAAAATAATACATGTTTTTTATTTTTATTTTTCGATAAGATTTTAGGGGCGCGACTGCTTTTTTTTACATTTTGTGGTTTTCATTTCTGCATACTAAGTTCTTTTATTCATTTTTAATTTCTTGCTACATTTTTGAGCTACGTTTGATGATAGGAAACCGAACCAACCTTGGAAACCTTGGGTCGTCAGATCAGTCATTAATTCAAAAATGAATTTTATTGTGCTAATATGCTTAAAACGGACTATGGTGATGATTTGGCGACTTTAAATTTGATTTAAAATAAGCGTCGAAAATTAAGTGAACGAATTTCGTATTTTCTGAAATGTTTATTCCTTGTTACCAAATGTAGCTCAAACAATGTAGAAATTAAAAAAAAAATCAAAAAAACTTTGTATGAAGAAATGGAAGCCTTAAAAAGTTTAAAATTCGGTCGCGACCCCTAAATCTTATCCAAAAATAAATAAAATATTTTAGTTTTTCATACATCAGAACAATATAAGATGGTGCCTTAATGAAATTTCAACATTTCGATTTTTAAGGACCACCCTACTTTATAGCCCTCATGATCATGGTAGGTAATTTAATTACTTACAAATCTTTAAATAAAACATGGATTGCAAACAGGGATGTTCCATATTTAATATTTAACGAGCTGATAAAATGTGTATCGGTATCGGTCATCTGTTTGAAATGCAACATCTGGTCATGTCCTTTAGGACCTCAGCAGGTAAACGCAGTTCAGCCCTTTTTCGATGCTTGACAGGCCAACGAAAAACGCATAAGGGCCCGTGTAAGACCCACGGTTGTGTTTATTGTAATCAATTAAATATTGTGAATTACTCAATTACTACTACTAACAAATAATTTAACTACTCACCTAATTTATTGCTACTTGCCTGCCTCTTTCGTCAAGCAAATTGCGTATGTGTATGAGAGTCTGCAATGGTTTTATATTCAAGTGTTCGAGTGTTTATATTTTTTCGTTCAAGGAACAAACAGCCCTTTGTTATAATAGTCTAATGAGCGGACCCTAATATTTTGGACACCTGGACTAGGCCAACTGTAGGAACAGGAAGGTCAAAATATGTTGGCCCCCGTATGGCGTCGACACCTTTGGGCAAAAGGACACTTGTAAACAACTTTAATATTACCGACAATGACGATGCTGTCATGAATGGTTTCGGCCACAGCGACCGTGTGATCTGGACTTGTTATCATCGATTAGCAAAATGACTGGAGTGTTACCGACAATATTTCAATACAGTCGAGCTTCAGTTTAGTCCAGAATATTTGAACAGGCCTTAACTATAAAGTAGCTTTTGTTGTGCACATTCCAAAGAAAAAACATGCCAAAGTCGGAAGAGAACAATTATTTAAACATTCGCATCTACGCAACTATCGTTTTTTTGCTTAGGTTTAATAGTTTAGTAAAATGTTTTAGGGTTAGGTTGTAAAAGAACGCATCTGGATCGGCTTTTCTGCCATTTTTGCGATAAAGTCGCCTTTGAAATTGTTATTTAGATGCGAAGCAAATACACCATTAAATAATAGCGAGTCGGCTTAAAAAAATGTTTTAGGGTTGGCTTTCCTGCCATTTTTTGCGATAAAGTCGCCTTTGAAGTTGTCTACAAAAAATTTATCTCTAGATTCGAAGCAAATACACCTTATTGTGTGTCAAACACTGGCCAACTGGCCTGGACTGGACGTTAACAAGTTTGAATGAATGAATGAAGTTGAATTATTTATTTGCCAGAATGCTTTCGTATACTGTCCGTCCGGCTGTCCGGCTGTCCCCTCTATAGGTCGCATCTCTCGCCAGTTCCTAAGTAATTTTGTGAGTGAGTTCGATAGGTAGGGCAAAAAAACAGTTCAAGCATGTTCGAGTAAGTAAGTATTATTTTAAAACTAATAAATTTTCGTGTTAGGCGATAACAGGGTTTCAAGGGTTTCTCACTTGGATACTTACGAGTACTCGGTCCAAATGAGAAACCCTTGTCGTTCAAATTCAAAATTGTTAGTCTTAGTCTTTTCTCTACACGCGATTCACACGTTGGTTGTTCTCAATAAACATGGTCGTTGTAATAGATCCCAACTCGGTGCTGGTGAGGGACGATTTATATTTAATATTAGAAGGTGAAGCATTATGGCTGTGGGTAATGCCCACGCATTTTGTGAAAAATGACTATTGCGTGCATTGTGGACGAGTGCAGTTGAATATGCCAGGAGATGAACATTAAAATGGGTATAGGCAGTTAGCACTTAGCACTGTTGTTTCACGAAGCCGCTTCAGATGCAAGTGATGCAACTCAACTAATAGACTGACGTCGATGGTCAACAGATGTTGGGATGGTTGGGTCTGGTCAGGTCAAACAAAAAAAGGCCTATGTATTATTGGACGAGCCTAATTGGTTGTCATGAAAGAAGGCGTGAATACATAAAATTGTGCCTGCAGACGATTTCGTTCAGAAAATGTGAACCCGTATCCTTGGGCGATAGTACAATTTTGTACTCAACAAGGGCGGTAATTCGTAAAGCCCCAGAGCGCATATTTATACAAACACCTTCGATCTGGGCCATTCACGAATTCACCGCCCTAGTTACGTAATGTACTATTATTCATATGCATCAATTGATAGACCACATACCAATAGCCACGCAGCTACGGGGAAAAAGGATTATAAAAAAACTGCATTGGGAATTGCCAAAACTTGAACACATTTATTCCAAAACAATAAAATTATAACCCAAAGGCACTGTCTATTTCTAAGATCTAATATAATCTAAGTCTTCCAAGATATTCTAATCAGTCGTACCTAGTTATACTGTTATTGCTAACTTAGCCTTCCCGGTGTACTATAAGTTTGACGACCGCCTTAGCCTGGTTGGTAGTGACCTTGCCTACGAAGCCTGATGTCCCGGGTTCGAATCCCGGTAAGGGCATTTATTTTGTGTGATGAGCACGAATATTTGTTCCTGAGTAATGGATGTTTTCTATGTATTTAAGTATTTATATATATAAGTATGTTTATCGTCGTCTAGTACCCATAGTACAAGCTTTGCTTAGTTTGGGACTAGGTCGATTTGTGTAAGATTGTCCGCTAAAATTTATTTATTAATAACTTATAACTTCCAAACATACATACTTTCACATTTATAAATATTAAATGGTATTGCCACTATAATGTGATTTCTGGTAAGCGTTTTGTGTCCTATTATGACCTTTTGACTTTAACAATAACCGAGAAAACTCTAGGCCTATCTAAGTGTCTAGGCAAAATATTTGACTACAGTATAGGTCAGTGGCTACATTGGAGGGGTTCGATCAGTTCACCAAACGCGTTAGTTCTGCATAGCAGAGTTTCCATTCGCGTTTTTCCCCACTCGAATTTGTTTTCGTTCATGAATGTCACCATTGGCATAGTTCCCCAAACGCGTTAGTTCCGCTTTACAGCACCATTTCCAGTCGCGCTTTTCCCCACTTCTTATTTTTCTTAGTCGATTTAATTCATATACGCAATTCGTCTCTAAGGCAGGTCGGTGTAGGTACGACGACGAGCGAAGCGAGGAGGAGTGTTAGTTGTACCGCGACCCTAAGCGCGCGAGCCGAGCGAGCGAAGCGAGCGTGCCGCGGCAGCGGCCGGCGAAGCGCCAGAACCGAAAATGTGTTTTTTTACTTCCTCATATTAAATGTTCGTCATTGTCGTCGTACCGACACCGACCTGCCTTGGAGACGAATTGCGTATATGAATTAAATCGACTAATAAAAATAAGAAGTGGGGAAAAATGCGACTGGAAATGGTGTTAAGCGGAACTAACGCGTTTGGGGAACTATGCCAATGGTGACATAAATGAACGAAAACAAACTCGAGTGGGGGCAAACGCGAATGGAAATTCTGCTACGCGGAACTAACGCGTTTGGGGAACTGATCTAATCACTCCTACATTGATCTCCATGTATTTTAGGAAGCTCAAGATTTAGCTAGATTAACATTCAGAGCATGTTTTTGTTCCAATGTTTTTGCTTTGTAACGGCCTCTAGTATTATCAAAGTACAAAAGTTCTCTGACCATGAATATCATGGCAGTTACAAAAGATTCGAGAATCACAAGGATAAACTTGAGCAAAAAAAACGAGTTTTGAGCATAAAACTTTAAAAGTTAAACTATTAGCTGATTTTCATCAAGTCATCTTAAGTAAGTAACATTGACGGAGCGCCCATACAAACGCGATTCCCATCCACTTTTTCTTAAAATTTCTTTTTAGGCAAGGCTATATTTATATGCTCTAAACTCTTGCAAAACATTCGCGCTGGTAAGTAATCCTATTGTATCATTAATTTAAGAATGCTGGTTTCCATTTTTGGAAAAAACATATTTGCAAGGATTTTGTTACAATTTATTTATTTTGGATTATAATCCGGTAGACAGACAAACATTGGTCAGTTATGAGAGCCAAACGTCCGGCGTTGCAAAGAAAATATTTCAGCAACTAATTATATACGTCCCGTGACGGAAAAGGCCTTTTCTGAATAACATATACACAACTATTAATACACATTACCTTCACGCCTGTATTTCCAGAAGGGATAGGCAGAATACATACATTACCTTTCAGTGAAACTTTTAGCAATTGTAGATTTAAACATGGTGAATATTTGATAGGGACATGTTGGTAGCTTAATGCCCATACCACACCTCAATCCCGTAACCCTATCCCGTAGACACCTACATGAGCTCTTGCATTTATTCACTAATGTTAAATATGTAAATTAAAGTAAGACTTACAAATTTTATTCTGTTTTTGCACGTCAGAGTTCTGTCATGTCATTAACAATACACAAACACCACTATAAATGGTAATCTATAAATATACAGCTAAAACAACATTATTTATTCATTACAAACTGTCATACATAATACATAAATATAATTATGATAACAAAAAACTTAGCAATGGTACTTTTTGTTTTTGTCACTAAGAAAAATGATTTCTACGTTTATTTGCAGTCCCCAGTTTCACAAGTTCATAATGAAATGGATGGCGAGTTCAAATCTCAAATAGGTTTTTGTTACCTACTCAACTCTCATGTTTGTCACACTACAAGAGGTGATAAAGAAATTCCCTCGCCTTCGACTTGTGCAGCAAAGTGGTCTGAGTTATTTACTACATATATACTTGCACAATTGTAATATTTACTTGTACAATTTATTATTATCAAGATGTCGAGAAGAAAAACCTTGTCATAGCGTGGCTTTCGACTGGTTGATGATGATGACCAAGTTCATGTGTTCAATCGATATGACTATGACAGGGTTATATCATAATATAGTTATAGGTACTGCCCGCGCGGCTTCGCCCGCTTATTTCAAAGAAAACAGACAAACCCGCGGTATAATATATAACCTGTAACCATCCAGAAAGTCCATTCTACACGCAGGTGAAAGAATTTTTGAAATCGGATAACCGGTTCTTATGATTACCCAAAACATACAAAGTTATATATCTCACAGACTTTTCCTCTTTTTATTATAAACTACCTTCTGCCCGCGACTCCGTCCGCGTGGAACTCGTTTATATCGCAGCTCCATACAAACTTTTACCCTCCCCATTTCACCCCCTTAGGGTATGATTTCGGGAATAAAAACTACCCTATGTCACTCTCCAAGTCTCCATCCCCTTCAACTATCTCCACTTAAAAAATCAAGTCAATTCGTCGCTCCGTTTTGCCGTGAAAGAGGGACAAACAAACTAAAACACACATACACATTCTCATTTATAATATTAGTATTGATATTAGCTAAGCTATCTTGCAGTGTTCCAAATAGCATTCGTGAAAAAATGACAAATTAAAGTTATACACGTTCATTTGACAATAACATTACACCCTTTTAAAATAACTTCGCGTAACCTCATTTCAAATCGACCCCCGTCTGAGAATTCGTGTAGTCAAGCTTTCTTCAAGTACAGTTCATGCAATAAACAATATCTTACTACCACGTATTCCGACTTCGGAGACAGCACCGAATTAGCGCCGAGCGACCGCGAAGGCATCTGGGTCACGGTCCGAGCGCAAATGATGCAAGATACGACATAGGTAAAGGAAGAAAGAGATGCATAATGCAGCAACACGATTTTTTAAGTTTAAAGGCAATTTTGCCGCCGATTCTTGTAAAATCCGAGTCAGTTCCTGGCTTTATTCCAAGGTGTCAAGCGGGCGCGGGGAAATCGGTGCGATGTTCGTGTATTGTATATGACAATGTTGCGCAGTCAACTTCATCTGCAGGAAATATTGGGAGCATTTTGTTTCGTCAAGAGCATTCGTAACTTTCGTTTCTTTCGTTTAAAGTAGTTTGAAATAGATGAATTATAAACATCGTTTATCAAACTCTGCTTTTGAGGTGACTGTTTCGACGTTTCAAATTATGTTGGTCAGATTTAAATACAAGTCTCAACAATCTATTGCATTAGCAGGCCCCTATTTCACCAAATCGACAATTGTCACCTGACAATGACAATTAGCTTTACAAGGCAGCGTCGACAGATTAAGGCACCGTAGGTTCAGCGAAGTTAAGCGAACAGTGTTTTTGAAACAATATAATGCGTCTGTTTATAATAATATGGTTTAAAAAAATACGAATAGTAATCTTGAGGCTTTTCTGCAGGGAAATCAGTGTTTAGAAACATGATTAAGCATTTTTCGCTCGATAGAAAAAAATCACGAACATAGGTCTAAAAGGGTCTAACATACACTTAAAATATTTGTTACAAATTACGAACAATAGCTAAAAATATTAAAATGGCTTCTAAAAATCGGCAATATCATGTTTGAGGGAAATCAGTGTTTACTTTTTTATTTATTTAAACGGCCAAAAAATTAAAATTAAAAAACATGATTTCCGCGCTTCCGAGCACGCACTTCCATCTCGCTCACGCTTATGCTCAGTCAGTTTGAGGGAGAGAAGACCATGAACCTACGGCGCCTTAAGTTGGTTACTGGACAGCTTATTGACCTAGCAATGTACGTGGAATTGTCAAACAGGGAAACGATGGCTTATAATCATAACACAAAGGTCCGTTGCTGAAGTTTTACAAAAGCGGTATGAACATAAACTTATTCATATCACCTTTAATATATGTCTATGAGTGACCTCAGCTAGCTGTTTCTCAGGACTATAGTTATTTTTATTCCACAATAATAAAATCATTGAAAGCACTCGAAGATTCCACTATCTCTTGCGATTAGATCTAATTAATCCATCAAATACATAACCATAAAAACACTAAACGAAATAACCCTTATGCCGTCTAATTATAGTCTATTATCTACCAATGTTGCGTCCTAAGTCTATACTTATAGTACAAGATTGCTCTTATTCCTTTGGAATAAAGTTGCAAGTCGCATGTACAGTGTATCCAATACGATAACTTTCTATTAGCAGATTGGTTTCATTCACACCGCACAGCTGACTGGAAAGGTTGTAAAAAGCGAACTTGCATCTATTGTCGGTGCATTCAGGACATCAGACTGCACCAAGCCATTATAGTTCCTATTGCAACGTCTTTAAGACTGGTTTGCGATGTAAACTTGCTTTTAATATTTAAAATAATTGAAGAGCAGTAAACAGCCTCTTAGAAGTATTTTGTAAACCTAGTATTGTTATAAAAAGTGGGTCGAAAACGAACGGTACTCAGGTAAACAAGCAATTGGAAATCAATAGTCAGGGGAGGTCTAAGATATGGACACACATTGCCGTCACAGTACCTACCACGGAGCATTATAAAAAACTATCAAAATATATATTTGTTTTATTACTTAAATCCAATTGTTTACCGGTGGCGAAAGAGAATATATCAGAGCTTTAAGTGTGACATATGTCCTTTACATTGTAGAATAGAGTTACATAATTAGTATGACATTTCTTTCACCGCCTCACCTGTCCTTTCGGGTCACCAGGCCACTATAACATCAACTTGACATCTGACAATTGTAGACTAAAAACGACTATTCGGCGCACAATTGTCAAGTTAACTTAAGTTGCAACCGTATTGTGAACAGTGGCGGCGCTGGGTACATCAGCACCCTGGGCGATTTTGTATTGAGCACCCCGGGCGGGTTTGTATGTATGTATGTATGTATGTATGTAAGCACTTTATTGTACACAATAACAGGTTAAGGAATATACATGTCACACAATAGATCAAAGTACAAAGGCGAACTTATCCCTATAAGGGATCTCTTCCAGCTAACCTTTGAGCAATTGAGAGGAAGGTAGGTAGAACGAGATAGGCAAACTTATACCGTGTACAAAAACAGAGAAAATAAAGCAAATCCTAATTAGTATTAATTCTAGACAAATAAAAACATGCCAATACATATATAAATATACAATATAAAATATAATACACACTAACATATGTTACATATATATCGCAAATATACAATAAATAAATAAATACTATATTCAACCAATTCACAAGTCATTGGAAAGCCACAACTTCTTCAAATTCATCTTAAGTGACGCAACAGACTGCGACTGTCTCAGCGACAAAGGCAACTCATTCCACAATTTAACAGCGCGCGCAGTAAAAGATCTGGAGTATGTTCGCGTCTTTCTAGACGGTACAGCAAGAGTAAGGTTAGTACTCGACCGCAAGCGGTGGCCACTGCCGTCTGCCATATAACTAAACCGCTCAGAAAGGTAAGGAGGGGAAGTAGGGCTGAACAGTGTATTGAAAAGTAATGACAGGATATGCACATCCCTGCGCCGGCGAATCGGTAACCATCGAAGCTTAGAGCGGAATTCAGAGATATGATCATACTTGCGTAGACCAAATACATATCTGATACATACATTTTGTAGACGCTCCAGCTTATCAAGTAGCTCCTCGTTGAGGTCCAGAAACGCAATATCGCCATAGTCCAGAAGAGGAAGCAAAAGAGATTGAGTAAGGGTCAACTTGGTACGAAGAGGAAGGAAATTCTGGAGACGTCTTAGGGAGTGAAGGGATCTAAAGATCCTCTGACTCACCTCAGCTATATGGGGTGACCAAGAAAGCGTCTGGTCCATGGTGATACCCAAATTCCTGACAGTAGAGGAAAGAGGAATAGAAATTCCATCAAAAATAATGTCAGGCACCACCACCTTTGAGAGCTTATCTACATAGTAAGGACTACCAATAACAATCGCTTGCGATTTCTTCGCATTAATTTGTAAACCATACTTACACGCCCAGCAGCGTATAGATTCTAGGTTTCGATTGACTTCCGAAATTAATGCGGAGACATCATCCACAGTAGCCGCTGCATAAATCTGTAGGTCATCTGCGTAAAGGTGATATGATGTAGTTAGGGATTCGGTGATACTATTTATAAAAACAGAGAACAATAATGGAGAAAGCACCCCGCCCTGTGGAACGCCAGCGGAGAGTTCGCACCACTCGGACATCTTGTCATCGAACGTAACGCGCTGGCGCCTGCCAAAGAGGTAGCTGCGAAACCAGGATAAGGGAGTTTCATAAATGTTAAGAGAGCGGAGAATACCTAGCAGAATATCAAAATCTACCGTATTAAAAGCACTGCTAAAATCAAGAAGAACAAGGACAGTGAGCTTTTTGGACTCGATATTGAGACGAATGTCATCGGTGACGTTAACTAAAGCGGTGACCGTGCTATGCCCGGGGCGGAATCCGGATTGGAAAGGATTAAACAAAGAATTTCTGTTAAGATGAGAAAGGAGACGACGATTAACATAATGTTCAATGATCTTTGACAAAACTGGGAGAATAGAAATAGGGCGGTATTGAGTGAAAGATACAGCATTAGGGATTTTGGGGAGAGGAATTACGTGAGCATACTTCCACGATGCCGGAAAGGTTCCAGTGGACAAGGAGAAATTTATAATATCCGAAAGGGTAGGAACAATAAAATCCGCCACGAGCATAAGCATATCCACACTGAGGCCATCGTCACCGATTGCCTTCGTCTTAATAGATTTGAGAAGGGCAAGCGTCTCCTGCGGTGAAATCAAACCAAATTCAAAGGGAGATAGGTCGGGGTGTGTAATATTGGCAAGAAGTGAAAGAGTGGATTGCTTAATGGATGGGTCAAGAGTAACCGGCGACGTGCTGAAATGTTTGTTAATAGCGTCAATGTCAAGAGTATTGGAAGAACATTGCTGAGTTTTGCCGACCCCAAGAGACTTTAAAAATTTCCACAACTTAGAAGGGGGACACTCCTCTATTGATTTGTGGATATGGAGGCGTTTTGCTTCCCTACAGACTTTGTTGCAGCAGTTACGTATGGAAATATACCTCTGGCGATTTTCGTCCGAAGGAACCAGCCGGAACTTAATACGAGCTCGATCGCGCTTGGCCATGTACTGTTTGATCTCCGGCGTGAGCCACGGTGCAGGAAAGTGTTTAACTCGCGTTGGTTTCAAAGGAGCATGCTTATCAAAAATCGCAAGCAATATGGCATTGAAAGCCCCTACTTTCATGTTAACATCGTCATGACGACCTACACTGCTCCAATCAGCATGTGAAACATCATCCCAGAGCGCTTCCAGATTTACATCGCGGAGATTTCTACGCATGATTATCTTCTGTCTCTTCTTCGGGGGACGAATGTTAAAAGAGGCGTAAATTAAATCATGATTGGAGAAACCTGCAGCATTGAATTGGCCGTGGAGGGATACCAGATTTGGAGAAGTAGTAAGAATGAGATCTAAAAGAGAAGGAGGGCCGTTATGAGGAAAATGCGTAGCATCAAGTGGCAACACGCTTAGATTTATAGAAGTTGCAAGAGAACGGAGCTTAGCGGAGCGATGGTCATTTTTAAGGAGACAGGTGTTAAAGTCACCCATAATAATGCTGTGATCAAACTGAGGGCTAATATTGACTAAAACATTTTCGAGGGAATCAAAATAATTAATTTGAGATGAAGGGCTATAAAAAACGCCAAGAAGAACTTTGGAGTGATGTAAAGTCACGTCTAAGAAAAGATACTCGGAAGAGTTCGAGTAGACTGATGGCGACTGAGCAACTACTTGATAAGCGAAATTACTTTTTATATATATGGCAACACCGCCGCCCCGCACAGTTCCCGAACCGCCATCGCTAGGGCCAATCCTGTCATTACGAATCAGAATATACCCAGGCAAGGGATATAAAGTTGAAGGAAGAGAGGGCTTTAGCCATGACTCGGAGATAAGAATTGCATGTATATTGTTATTGGAGCTGAACGATGCAAGCAATTCAGTGTAATGAGCCGGCACACTCTGCGCATTTATATGAACGACATTGAAGTTTTTAGTAGAAGTTTTAAAAGTACAGTGCAAGCGTTCACTAAGATCAGGCATATCTGATGCGTCACTCAAGGAATCGTAAAAACTTGAAGAAGAGAGTGAAAAAAACTCGCTGTCCAAACTAGCATTAAACACGTCCGACATTGTAAATACGGTTGAATACAAATATATAGATATATATATACAGAAATATAAATAATTAATAAAAGAACCTAAGCTACTAGCTAAATCAACAAACTACTAATTACACTAAAGAGCAATCTGCCTCAATCGCTCGCCAGCTAAAATAAGAGTTACATCAACAAATGGCAAAAAAAAACAAAAGTAACGCAAAGAAAACTGAAATTACGGACACACCATCAGTATAAACATATGCACCTAGAAAAATACACCAATATAATTTTACTGCGCAATAACGAAACGCACAAAACGTCAAACAAATCTTAACCTACCAGTGACATTGACAAGAATGACAAGTGATGCACGACATTTCGAACAAATATTTTGAGGTGTACCGCGTACAAAAAAATAAAATAAAAATGATCTAGATTGGAATTTGGAATAAGAACAGCACATAAGAGGATACTAAGTATGGGCACCACGCCGTGCCGCTACGCTAGCGCCAACTCGGGAAGGGTTTTTGGGTCGACGCGGCTGCGTAGGAGGCACTCCAGCACCTGGCACCCTCGGAGCACCCGCTGACCCCGCACTTGCCCCCGCCGCAGGACCGTCCTCCTCCGTAGCCGCAGGCGCAGGCAACGACCGCAGTTCTTCCATCGACGTTATTTTCCGTCGCACTCCATCGCTGCACTGTACCACAATACGCCCGTCGCTTGTCCAGCTGTCTCTGACGCCATACAGCCTGCGAGCCTCCACGAACACAGCATGCCGGGTAGAAGTGAGGAACTCAGAGAGAGTTCTACCAGAGCCCTTGAGCAGTTTCTTCGAGGTCCAAACTGCGTTCCGAGCCCTGTGACAGCTGAACTTAAGTAGCACAGCCCGTGGTTTTGAAGGCATAGGGGTCTTACCAAGGCGGTAGCAGGCCATCATGGAATGCGCCGAGACCCCATCCACTTTGAGGTCCTGCTTGATGATGTCCATCGCTGTGTCTGTGATGTCTTCACCTGTAACCTCCGGAACACCATGCAGCAGCAGAATTCCAGCTCGAGAACGGGTTTCCATCTCCTCCAAAGTCTTCAAAACGAAGCCCATTTGTTCCTGGAGTGTCTCGACGGCCTTCCACAGCAGAGTTTTGAAGGTGCCGTAGCCACCCGCCAACAAATCCCCTCCCTGGTTGGCCACGGAACTCTCAAAAGCGGCCATTTGGGAAGTAAACATGGCCTTCATGTCGTCCATGCTCTTTTGCAGCTGTGCTAGGTGGTCCATTGTGTGCAGAAAGGCGTGTCCACTAAAAGTGACCTTTGAACTTGTGTTGTTATGCCAAAAAAAAGTGATGAAATAGGTGGATATTAGCAGAGGGCAGCAATGAGGCAGTAAGTATCACATGGAAGTGGTTACTACATTCAGAAAATGTAAAATACTATTTTTCCTTTATTTTAAAATACAGCTCTACTATTTTGACTTGTTGTTTGTTTGACTACCCACGGGAAAAAAAAAAAGTTTGTATTGAGCACCCCTGACCCCTACTCAAAATAAAACACCCAACACTCATTATACCTACGAGACTTTATTTCACTAAAATGATCTGCCTACTCGTACTTATTATATTGTTAAAATTGACTTCCATGTCTCTTTCAATCGATAAAATGGCTATACGAGTGAGTTGTCGTTCAGGTTGTTGGCACCCCTGGGACCCCTGGGTGCTTGGTACCCGGGGCGCCCGCCCCCCTAGCCCCCTCCCTCCTAGCACCACCACTGTGAAGCGTGGGCCAGCAAGCCGTGAGGTGAAATGAAAGCGCAAGCGAAAGGTAACATTTTTAACAGAACCTGACCCTAATTAGGTTTGCGCTACTGTATCTGCTATCACCTTCTTTTCAGAGCTTTCGAACTTCTCATACAGAGTTTTGGGTAAGTGTTGTATTAAAACGTTAAAACATTTCAAGGGTCAGAAGACTGTGACATAATTTTAAGATGTTGGGTTCCTATTAACTTTAAAGTCGCATAGGGCTCGTAGTTGGGACCGAAGAAGTGTCACTATAATGAAAATGCCCTTACATCCAATATTTATGTCATCATTGACGTTTATTGTACCGAGATGGCGGATGGTATTATAATATACAAAAAAAATGTTTGGGTGGATAAATTTTTCGTGTAGCTGTCATCTAAGTTGACAAATACATTTCTAAGAAACCACGACTCCAGTGGAAAAATTATCAAAATGAATAAACAACCAATGATGAATTTCCATTTAGAATAATTTAGACATGATACCATACGAATATATAAACATAATATTGGTAAGTATATTTAAAAACGCGAAGACTCCCGAACAAAGTAGGTCAAAATAGAAGATATAATTAACTTCAGCCGCACAAAAATATATCTGTCTGCAAAATTCTGTTAAAAACTATATAATATAGCATATTTGGGTTTATGTAACTGTTTGTTTATCATTATATGACTCAATTTTGTCGTTTTTTGCTGGCTTTGCAAATGTAAATCTAAGTGGATCAACTTTTTTGTTATTATTCTATCCCGTAAGCCGGTCGACAATTACGAAGAGTCCGAAGTAAGGTCGATTTTCCATACAAACGTAGTTACGCTCTCATTTTAAAACTACGTGTTGCATTGTAACGAAAATTTGCATGTACAATGACATGTATATCTATGTTTTACATGAAGTATATCTAGTAAAACTTATGTTCCAGTGCCACTTTTAGCATTTTATTTATTGAATTGTACCCTAAAAACTGTTTTTTATTCTCGTCGTCCTTAATGTTTGAATTAAGAATACGTACACCAAACTTAAATCACATACTTTTTACTATGGAGCTCCCAATTCAACATTCCATAACTGTTGAGACAACTAAAATGAAATTGACCAATCACGTGGCGCCTTTACTGAACTATTGTATTTGACCAATAGGACGCCGTCATAAGAAAGTCCAAAGGTATATATGTCGCAGTGAAATGGCCAAAACAGAGATTTGAACAAATCCCTAAGGGATATGATCAAATTACGCAGGATGTTAAAATGGCGAATCCATTTTATCATTTGCCTAATACAAATCAGTCATTTGATCAAATCTCTGAATCTGTTTAGTGAAATGACGAATTCGGACAAAAAAAGGCCTCGTTTTTTCATTTCACTAGATTTGTTTAGTGATTTGATAAAATCCCTGAAACGCGTCTGTGAATTGACGAAACTAACTCGCAGATATTGACTCCTAAATCATTAGTCATTAGTCATTTAAACGGTCCTGGGACTTAGACTCGGATGGCGGATAGGTTAGAAGATGGTGGCGGGAGCTCTGCTGCGTCTTCGTGGTTGTTTTTTTTATAAAAGAGCGGAAAAAACTTAATGCCCCCTCTGCGAGTTAGTTTCGTCAACTCACTGACGCATTTCAGGGATTTTATCAAATCACTAAACAAGTCTAGTGAAATGAAAAACGAGGGCCTTTTTTGTCCGATTTGGTCATTTCACTAAACAGATTCAGAGATTTGATCAAATCTCTTTTTTGACCATTTCAAGAGATTTGCAAGATATAGACATCAACGCACAAAAAAGAAAAAGCCGTTGGTTGCACTTCGTTTTCAATAGATACCAAGTTTGTTTATTTAGGTCAGTTGACTCGTAGAAAAAGTATTGTATACAATAGTTATGTAATTAGCTTTTTAAGTCTCGTACCTTAATTAGGCCACTCAGCAAGCTTCGTGGCCTAAACGTGGTACTCGACTGAAAATGCATACATTATATAACGATTGCATAAAATACTATAAAAAACTGGCAACGAGTGACAAGAAAAAATAATTAGTACGTTTGGCATTGACAACACGGTTAACTGACTATAGAAACTTAATACAACGAAATAAGGTCTAATAGTGGTCAGCGTAGCGTGTTGCTGATTTTACCGCTACAAAAATATAGATACTGACAAAAACTCTTGTCATTGCAATAATGTTAGTTGCAAATGTGGTAGATTTTTGCAAAGTTACTGTACAGTGTACAGTAAATAGCATCAGTAAAGCGAAACAGTCCCACCGGAACAGTTTACAACCGTAACTGAATGGTTACGCAATGTGCCTATTAATTTTACTTCCACGTTTAAACTCGTTCAACAGACAAAACAACTAAATGGTGTACGTCGTTTTAGTATAGTACTTGTGTCAGAAGTTACTCTTCGAGCCACCAAGTGACTACTTTATGATTAAAATTGAAACGAGATCGTCTATTTAATTTGGTTGGTTAATATCGTTCAAGTCCAAAGTCTTTGAATATGCGAGACAAAATTACGAATATAGCAAATAATTAGATGCCTCAAACGATCAATGTATAATTAGCAACGGTCTGCAATTCGAACTTCGAGATATGTAATTAATTTGTACAAGTATGCATTCTTCCAAAGATGTTGCATTGTGTTTTCTAATTCAGTAATTGCTTTTTGTTCGCTATTTAGAGAATTGAAAATTGAAAATCTTAATAACAATGCCCAAATCTTTGTTAGCCTTAGCGTGTCAAGTGTAAATTGGTCACCTATTCCTAAGGATTTATTGATGATAATCGTCAAATTTCTAAAGAACGTTCTGAGAGACCCGCTAGGAGAAATCCAAGTAAGGCCCGAAAAATATCTGACCAGATCCTGAAATAGAAAGAGGAAAACCCCACGAAACCGTCGTCATAATATAAAAGTACTCACGATATCATGTCCCTGGCTGCCACTCCTCACGACCTCAGGAGCCATGTACTCGATGGTGCCACAGAAGCTGTAGGCCCTGCTCTCCCCGCCACAGAACTCCTTGGACAGCCCGAAGTCTGTGAGCACAATGTGGCCTTCGGCGTCCAGGAGTATGTTCTCCAGTTTGATGTCACGGTAGATGATGCCGAGCTGGTGGAGAAAGGAACAAAAATGTTATACGAGTAGTTTAAATTATTTGAACTGAACTCATGAATGGCCATTGTACTGAGCTCAGGAATAGCCTTTGTTTGCGTTCAGCACGAGCCAATTTAAACTATATCACAAAGACCAATATCTTGCTAACGACGGCGTTTCGGCGGAAGAACGGTGACAAAGATTTCAAGAAACCTGTAAGGATTTGTGCCAATTCGAATGACAGGTAGAACTTCCATCCAATACGCAGAATTGAAATAATAAGAAAGCGCGCATCGCAGTACAGTAGATCTTAAAATAATTGAAATAAGGTTGATAATACGATCACTCAAGTACTGTTTTGTTGGCATTATCCTTCATTTCACCACAGCCACATAAATTAGTCATAAGTCATAAACCTTGCTCTAATACAACTAATTAAAATCTTGTTTGATCTCGACAATACGTTTAATTTACTTAAATTGTAATCATGTTTCCAACTCAAATGAACATCATGAAACCTTAATACGTCTTAGTGTTCTTTTGAAATGACCTTCCGAGAATGTAATGAATATTTTGTTAAGTCAAGAACATAAATTTACAAAAGGAGTGGGATATCATTTTGCAAGATGAAACACTACGTGGGTAATGTTGCCAACTTTTTCCCAGAGTCGCGCAGAATGAGCTTTTTTAAATTTCCACTTGACAATGTTGGAAAATTTGGCACGTCTTCAGCGGCGAAGATGAGTATTTCTTTCCTGTGTTGTAATAGCTGCATTATGTATAGTATTGAGGTGAACTTGAAATTAATATTAGAATCAAGAATTGAAATGATCTTGAAAGAAGTCTCAGAGATTCCCCTACTGAACTTTAGCACAGCGTTACTTAAAATTTTACAAGGGAAAGGTGTTAAATCACTTATTAAGTTAACCTTGAATTATTTGTCAAGGAATTTGAGGCAATATGTAAGCATGGGTGTTGGTTGGGTAAGTCCCGCCAACATCATACTGATTAGGAATTCACAATACTATTGGTGACGGAGACAAATTTGGCACAAGCAATGGACCAATACCAAGAGCACGAAGACCAGCTAGTTAGCCTACAGTGACGTGCAAGAAGCTTACCTTATGTAACTGCTCAAGGGCCAATATGATCTCGGCGATGTACAACCGAACTTCGCTCTCGTAGAAGTGTTCCCTTTGGTAGAGATGCGTGAACAACTCTCCGCCGGCCACGTAATCTGGAAATAATAAATGCATGTTACTAAATTACAGCGATACAGATCAGTTTAATACGAAAATAATATGGCGTGTTTGATGATAAATAACTCAGGACCTTTACTTCACTTTTGGGGGAAATCTTTATTTCTGTCTGCTACGTTCATATCCGCCTCTTAAAAAGGCAGCCTTAAATAAAATGCCGATTTGATACTAATTCAACCTGTAAAATTGCAGATAATACGATATCAAATGAAAATATTACGATAGCTGGCACAATGTGCGCTTATAGTAACGTTTCGCAACCGTTAATTCGCAATCGGTCTACACGCCAGTCTAGATAGCATGCAGTGCATTAGGATTTCCGTTTTCCCAACAAAAAGAGACGAGGCTACGTTTAGAAACATCGGTCCAACACGTAATAAACCTCGGGTTGCATCTCGATGCATTAAAGTTAATGCGATTGATATTGAAACGGATTCGAGAGGCGTAATTTAACGGTATCTAGGTCGAAATATCTGAGTCTTGCCCTAAATGCACTAATGCGGTTGCAAAGTAGACGAGGATGCTTTTTGGAATGGATGCCCCAGTTTAGACACTAGCAGATTATAGTCATTAGTGTCAAGTAGAAGAAAAATAAACGTAATGCTCATAAAATAAATTCTTTTTTTTTCTGTTTATAAACTGTGTTTCACACGTCCCTGAGAAACTTTTGCGATCACTACACCAGTACACTATGCGTCTTCTAGAACGAGCAAGAACATTATGTTAGCAGCAATATGTTAGGCAAAGTTGACCCAAGATGTACGTTCAAGGTTCTAGACTCTACAGTAGACCCCCCCGTGACAAACCTATATACACATTTGTCCTCGGTCGAAGTTCAAGTTTACACATAATTGTTATTCAAGACTTAGTTGAGCCTATACGTTACCTTGTATACTAAAATCATGCGTACGTACCAGACGATTTTTCGATTATCATATTTATTTTTGTCACAGTTCATCGACATGAACACTGATTTAATAAATAACAATGCACTCGTAAATGCATTATCATGTTATGTATCATGTTGGCTAAAGAGTGGACGCAATAAGACTTACGTTAAGTCATCTTATGCTAATATAATTGCGTATTAAACGTATTATTCTAAAACGCGCAGAATAGCTAACTACGCACTACCCTATTGAAAGGATAACCATGTTCACATATCGTCAACGGCAGTTATATCAAAACAAAGAGGTTTTTGGCGATCATAATATTCAGCATAAAAACAATACTTCCGATTCTGCGGGGCTACAACGGACGCTGCAAAGCGACGCGAGACGAGAAAATCTACCCTTCTCTTTGTCAGTGAGAAAGAAGATGCTAAGTCGCGCGCGACGCGGCTTGACAGCCCCCGGGGACTCAGTTCCAGAGTTTGGACGTATTGAGCCGATCTGTGAATATCCTTGGTTGTGAACATCGCAAGTTGCAAAATGGAAGGCCAGACACCAGCATGCAAATATCGATCGATTCGAAACGCGTGTGAACGGACATTTGTATTAGTTTCGGTTTTCATATTCATATTGCATCAAAAAGTCAGTTTGAGTGAACAATAAAGTGTGATAGTGTGAAGTTCGTACAATGCGGGCCCTATTTATCTCCGCCATTATAAACGCTATTCTATCGAGTGTTTCCCAACCTCTTAGTGCAGCCGCAATGCCTTCGGTGCAATCGATGAACTTTGAGAGGTTACTATACTATTATAATGCGATTGTTTTGGGATGTTTCAAACTCTTTCGCGCCAAAACTGACCCACTGATTGGATGAAACTTTCCAGTATCAGTCTTTTCAGTATCCAGTTATATTTACATCAGAATAACATACAGGCTATAATTGATAAAATTGATAATAGTTCGAATACGATAGGGTTGATAAACAATGGATACCACTAAAATATATACTAAGTGAAGAGATTTTTTATGAATAATTAAGGGTCCAGTAGGAAGTCTTTCGGCTGATATGGTGGTGATGTTAATGATTTCAAGGGTGAATATGCACTCGAATGGCTTATCACTATCAACATTTTTCGGCAATGTGTGGCCGGCAACACGTTAACAATATTGCCGAGAATTACTCGCACGCAACACATTTCCTTGAAAATGTTGATTGTCGGTCTAGCCACTTTAGGCACTGTTGTTATGCCAATGGTTATGATATTACTGGCTGCTACCTTGATTCATTTATGACGGATTGTGGGCACTTCTACGTAAGTATTCAAAAGTGATATTGTCGTGATATGTCTATCACAACCAACTAGACTAAGGATGCATCAGGTTCACGTTCAACACGATTCAGACCAGACGTTAAGTATGGCGCCGGCATCTGTCATTCCATAGAGACTTATTGTTAAACTTTCCATGTATACACAGATTTTAACGAACACCGCTTACGACTGGTTAATCTAATCAACGGGTCTATGTAACAGTCACATCAACAAAGTCTCGCAGTGTCCCACCATAAATTAACCTCGAGAGTGAAAAATTGAAGAGAGAATTCTCTTCAATTGTTTACTCTTGAGAAGCAGCCCTCGCAATGCTCCTCCACTTGTTACGGTCTTCAGCATCACGGGAACACTGGACCATTGCGGATTGTGTCGACCTTGATATAGTGTGATAACTCGCTGTTTTCCTGCACCTTGCGAGCATAATAGCTCAAACGCACGTGCAAGCACACTACAACAATGGGCCGAGCGGAAAAAGCGGCGTCCGGCGGGTCAAGGCGAGCGCGGAAAGCGTTATGAAATGCCGATGTTTGCCGAACGGTGTTAATAAACAAATTGTGTAACGGGACTACGAAATTTGGACAAATGCACCCAAATTTTCTTGATTTTTTGAACACGTTTTGTTAGGTGAGATACGTGTTCTCAGTTAGTTTCATTCGTTCGATGCTTGAATTACTTACAGCCGGAAGAAAATAATATCTCGAAGGCAGGAGCTAAGATAACTTATGCATTTAAACTATCCTAAAACGTTTTTGGTCTCCCTACGAGAGATCATTATAAAGCGAGATGTCGATAGTCGGGTTTTTTTATCATCATCGTCTTATAAGTCGAAACATGTCCTGCGACTACTGGACATAGACCTCCCCCAAAGACTGCCACAATGACCGCTCCTGCAAAGGTTCTCGAGTGGCGACCACATACCGGAAGGCGCAGCGTGGGTAGACCCCCCACAAGGTGCACTGATGACCCGGAAAAGGTCGCGGGAGTCCGCTGGATGCGGGTTTGCTATGTAGGTATAGCGGAAACTCCAGTAACATATCTCACAAATGAAATCGGACCGAAACATTCATAGTAAAATTTTATGAGAACTCGTGTCAGCAGAGTTGTTTTATTACGTTTTGCTTAGTCCACGTGCAGCCTAGATGCATTCACTCGTGTAAAATACAGTATATTACGTATATGTATACATTATCTTGCGACTATGTTTGTGAAGAACTTTTTAATCGCACTTTTGCACGAACTTTCACGTAACTTTTTCTCTACCTTAGAGGAAGGATATAGCATTAAAAAATATCCTGTATTTTTTCCTGGACCTTAAAGTCGTCCGTTTAAATATTATAAAAGTACCAAATATACAGGCACAGTTACTTTATTATATGGATTATCGTTGTCCCAATTCCACAAGTCAGGAATTGGTTCAATTCCCCCCGGGCAACGGGACAACTTGCCAAAAATCAATTAGTCTTTAGAATTAGCATAGACTGCAGGTAGCTCGAAGTTTTGATGAATATTTGGGCACTGGAATCAGAATAAGATTATGAAGCTTTGAATGCAAACTCCGCAAAGTGTAGGGACGTCTTTTGAAACGGGCGTCCGTGCGCGTCTATTGCAATTGTATGGGGATTAAATCGGATGTCTAACGTCGTCCTTCTGTCGCTTGGATATACAAGATATTGTCTATACTGTCCTCAAATACATATATCTAAACATGTTCTTTCATTCATCATAGACAGACATTTGAAAGCATCTAGTTCGACCCGATATATCTGTTGCCGAGACTGCATAAAAATGTTATAAATTATCTCAATATGGCTTGCAAAAGTTTGAGAATAACACCAACTTAAACGTTAAAACTTATTAAGATAATTTAAAAGTTGACTTTACAGTTTTAGCAATAACTATATTAAAATTGCAAGCCGAACAATACTTTCCACGTGGATCTCAGCACGCCTATCATGGGTCGGCCGCGACATTACTCTCGATTTTTCTCGCACTACCTCTTGTTCTAAGTGTGCTAATAAGAGAGAGACGGATAGTGCGAGAAAAACCGAGAGAGCTCGCGCGCCGCCGCGTGATAGCGGTGCAGAAGAATAGATAACATCGTAAGCAAATCAAACCTCCACACGTGAAGTCATCAAAATGGCGCTAGGGCGAAAATCGTGACTGACTATTGAAATCATTTAATTGCCAGCTTTGTGGTTGCACAAGAGAGATGGGTTATTAATGGAGTCGGTGAAAACACCACCTATCAGATAGTAAGCGCAGTGGGTCAAGGCGGCTGGATGTAGGTCCCCAAATGTTTTGCCATTTATTTGGCAATTGCGGGTGTTTCGTTTGAGAATTGCTGTAGCTTGGCAAAGACTATAGGTTCTCTGTTTGACCCGTATATGTGGCCCTGAAAATTTCCTTTTTTTTTTGTCGAAAAATTTAGTGAATTTGTCGAAAAATTGTACAAGCTACGGTTGCCTTGTGGTTCAGGCATCCGGCTGGCAAGCGGCGGTCGTGGGTGCGAATCCCGGCTCGTACCAATGAGTTTTTCGGAACTTATGTACGGAATATTTACCGTTATCTTTTCGGTGAGGGAAAACATGGCGAGGAAACCGGTCTAATAGACTAATCTTCCCTACCTACACCTAGCTAAAAAAAAAAAAAAAAAGAAATTTATTTTATGTCACACTCCATCCCTTCAACTACCTCCACTTAAAAAATCACGTCAATTTGTCGCTCCGTTTTGCAATGAAAGACGGACAAACAAACAAACAAACAAACACACACACGCACACACACACACTTTCTCATTTATAATAATCGGAATATCCTTGTTTTTCCTCAACAAATAATGCACATCAAGTTTTGAGGTCGGATCGATGCCGATGTGGGTAAAGGTCATAAGTATATAAGTGCAAACAACTGTGTTTATAGAGCACTTTCTTTGGAACAACACGTGTATGGTGACTTGGGATTCATGTGTCATGTTTATTTAGTTTCACAATTTTGTGGAAACTTACGTTAATGTGTTCATAATTTCGTAGATATTGAATTTTTTATGGTTGCAAATCTTATACCTTCAAATCCCTAAACTACGTATCAGAAGCTACTTGGGGACAGGATTTTCGATCCAATATTTATTAGTCATTTTAGAGGTTGAAATTGATCATGTAAGCTTTGAACACACGTGTTGTAAAAACAAATGCTTGCAAGGAAAACATTAAATCAATGTTAAATTAATAAGAACAATAAAGTAACATTACATTAACCAAAAGCATACTAAAATCCGGTACTTCATTCCAAATGCAAGAAACGTCTACACCACATTATATCCGAACTCTTGTACTACAATATTTCAGTAACTAGGTCAAGTTAAGAACAACTTTTATTCCGCGCATACAAATTTCACGCTTATTAGCTTTGAAAAGAGTCACTCGGTTTCTGAGAGACTTTTAATTTGGACTCTAAGTGCTCTTTTTCCAACCCTAGCACTACACATGCAATGTGTAAATAAATCTCAATTGCAGTCGGCGGATTGACTTGAATAGTAAGCGCAATATATCAGAATTTTAGAAAACGCCTGATCCGTTTTGCTTGCGCCGACCCAGCTCGACAATTAACTTCATAAAACAGTGTAACAATATTACAAAACACTGACTTTTAGAACAATAACGGAAAATTTAGTAAGCCCACTTTTTTAATTTCATGCCGAAAACATTCCATTCCTACTTGTCGGCCTTCTCGCCGCCGAAATTTCTGAGAATCACCGTGAGAATCTCGATGCAATGACATTATTTATGCCACGACGTACGTAGGTCAAGAGGAAAATTGGCCAAATAAAGCCTAGGGACCTACATATTTCATTTAGAAAAAGTCATTAACTCAGTATTACTTAGTAAAAAGTGGACAATAATATATTAACTTTCCGACCAAGTTTGAAACCTGGGCCCCATTGCGCGACGCTAAAACCAAATGTGAATTGGTACTCCGTTTTACGCCAGTGCAGTGCCTATTCGCTGTCTGATATTGAAATGGGATTATTATAGAATTTCAATGAATCTTGGTAATTATATAATTAAAATTACACAGAGTACACGTGACATTATTTTTTAAATTACTAGGTACGTTATAATCACTTTTTTTTAAATTATTAGCTTATGCCGCGACTACGTTTGCGTTAAATATTTATTTGGTGGCTAAAGGGCTTATTGCTCTTATAAAGAATGAAACTTAGAACTACTCCAAAAACTTTGCCAAACTGTTTATTTCATACATTTGCTATGATCATTTGGCGGGTTTACTCAGTAAATTTATAGTAGGTATGTAACTGCACCAAACTACGCAAGAAACCCAATTGGTTAGCTACATTTTTAAGCAGTTAGTTCGGCAATCGATTAGACATTCCACTCGTTAACCGGGTCACTTGGTTTCCGAACGCCGTGAGTCATCGGGAGTGACGACTTTATACCTACAATACATCCCATTTGTTCTGTGAATTCCTTGGGGAATAGAGTTCAAATTCCGACTAAAACTGCCAGTTCCATAGAACTAATGAAAGCACCGATTGCTTGTATTTGACACCTGCTATGGAACAATTGGTCAATGATTTCTTATTAGCTAAAGGATTTTTTCAGAGGCTAGGCGAAGGCCGATTATTTCATACGGTTGACGAATTATCGCCACGTAGCCGGTGGGAAAGGACCATAAGACCGTTTTCAGTGAGTTCGTTGTCATTTGGTAAAGTAAACATTCGTGACTTAGCATAATGGCGAGTTTGATGTGGGACACCCATTATATCGTGTTTCTGTTATATCAAATATCACTGTAACTAGTTAATTATTGTTTAGTCGACACTTTTATTACCAAAGTTTCGAAGCAAGATTTCGAAGGGTTTTTGAAAGTCGCATAAAAGTTTAACCTGTATTACTATCGCGTTTATCAATTGATAATGATAGAATTTTTGAATAACACTTTTTCCTTCTCTATTAGCGTTATCAAACAATTGCTTAGTTGGACCGATGGGTCTTAAGATAAGGTCCGTCCTAGAAAAGGGATTCGCACTATAAAGGCATAGCAAAATCAATCGGAACCCCATCGAAAGCAACGAGTTGCAAATTTCCAACACGCGACCTCGTAACAGTTTTAATTTCCCACATAACTGTTATAAAACGTTTGACGCTTTGACGGCACACATGCATGTAAATTGAAGATTAACTTTCAACTAGCGGCTTTATTTTGAGCATATGACGTATTTCAGATAGTTTTACATCTGATTATAGTTAAAATTTACTTAAAAAAAATTTTTTATCTCGTTACTTCACTACAGTAGGTTCTTCGCCATGTTTGAAGAGTTCCCTAGATTTGACCAGGATCGCATCATCAGATTCTGACCTGACCTGGGAAGGATACCCAAACAAAAAAAACTGTCCAAGCGTCTTCGAGTAATCAGGGAAGATATATAAAAAAAAAGTCCGACGAATTGAGAACCTCTATTTATGAAGTCTGTTAAATATGTAGTCCCCAAGGATATTTTCAAATATTTTGACCACCCTGGCATGTTATCTTAGCGATGACGGGCATACTGGTATTTTCTTAATTTACAGAAAACTGTAAAAACATACACGGGTGCAATGCACGTTCTTACACAAGCCACTTGTCCGCTAACATATTATTGTGCAATAAAATTGTATCCAAAAACACCTATTGCTAAGGAAGAATCTAATATCTATACAGAATCGCTGTCTCTATTCAAACAGTAATGGATGATAAAGACAGCATGACCTTTATGCAGGCCTCAGCTATGAAATGAGTGGTACAGACAAATGTAATTTACCGGTCACCTTGTCGAGTCAAATCGGGCAAATATGCAATTTCATATACATATCGGTAATTGACAGTAAGGTAAGTCACCTGTAGGTTACGTTTGTATCCATGTAGACATATGCATGTGTGGCATATCAACAAGCCTGTTTTCCCGGAGAGGTATGCAGATATCACGGATTCAAAGTTGCCCCGTCTAGCCAGAACTTAAGGCTCTCGGCTTAAGGTACAGTTCGGGGGTAAGGACATGAATATCTTTACAAAATACCACCTTTATAACGTGCCACAAACTTAAGTGGCAGTGGGCGGGGCACATAGCACGTAGAATCGATGGCCGTTGGGGCGGAAAGGTTCTCGAGTGGCGAGCACGTACCGGGAGGCGCGGCCCCCACAAGGTGGACCGATGACCTGGTAAAGGTTGCGGGAGTCCGCTGGAGGCGGGTGGCGCAGGACCGGTCATTTTGGCACTCTTTGGCCTATGTCCAGCAGTGGACGTCTTTCGGCTGATATGATGATGATGATAAGCCTTTATAACATATACGATAGAGTCCTGTACAGACATTTATGTCTTTATTTATTACCCCTGACTGTACTCTAGAGCTGACCTTCAGTTAGAATTTCTCCGAAGTCCGATTTGGTCACACTACTAATTTCGAGTGATTTTTCTTTGACATTGACACTTTAGAACGCCCTCGGGCGCTAATGACATATATTTTTGTGAATACCGGCGACTGATCTTGGTAATTATATTAATTAAAGTTACACTGACTGAGTACACGTGACATTATTTATTAAATTACTAGGTGCGTTATATACACTTTTTTTTAAATTATTAGCTTATGCCACCCGCGACTACGTTCGCGTTGACTATTTATTTTGGAAACTTGTACAATTTCCACCTTCTTAGTAAGCGAATGAATAAACTATCTTCATATCAACTTGCAGTCTATGGGCGACCGAGGTCTGCTCGGGTGAACAGAGCACATACGGAATAAAGATTTTTTCGCAGACATGAGAATTTTCACCTCCATTAATAAATAATTGCTAAATATTGCAAATTTCATCGAAATCGTTACAGCCGTTTTCGAGAACGGGAATACAAATACATATACATATATGTAATGACGACCTCTGTAGCCTAGTTGGTACTGACACTGCCTGCCGGAGGACTCGGGTTCGAATCCCGGTAAGGGCATTTATTTGTGTGATGGATGAGTCATGGATGGTTTCAATTTATTCAAGCTTTTATTTAAGTATTTATTTTTCTATTTAAGTATGTATATCGTCGTCTAATACCCATAGTACAAGCTTTGCTTAGTATGGGACTAGGTCGATTTGTGTAAGATTGTCACTACATATTTATTTATACACACAAATATTGCTCGTTTAATAGTATAGGGTCTAAATTGGTACAGCTGTTTGCTCGTCAAAAGGTAAACAGACAGATGGACATACAAATTGTTTTCGCATTTCATGCCTAAACCTCACCAGTATAATTACAGACTAAAAAGAATCACCAGACGAGCGACATATAAGCCTAACAATTAGAAAACAGACTTCACCGCACGTATAAAACAAACTCTAACACAACTAAATAAGGTTGATAATCGTCTGTGGTGTTAATGCCGCATCATTTACGCAAGGCACTGGCTGTCCCCTTGACCCGCTTAAGTCTGAACTAGAATCGAACCCCTAATAGTGTTAGTCATGTAATTACCGATGCATCAATGTATTATCATGTTTGTAAGTGTTGCATTTGCAGTCGGTTGATTTCCTTAGTTCTCGGATGTGAGCTAAGGTTTGTCAAGTGGAAATATGTGATCTCTGCCTGATTTGTTAGATGGGTTCCGCGAACGCGTTGTTTCAATGTAGCGTTTTCCCGAGTCGCATTTTTCCGCGATCGATCAATTTCCTTGTCGCTTTTTTACTCGTAGCTTTATTCAGCGTCTCATTGTTCCGCAATCGCCTTATATATTGTTGGTTTTTTCCGCTCTTTTATAAAAAAAATAACATCGAAGACGAAAGCGGGAGCAAGGCTCCCGCTTCCGTCTTCTAACCTATCCGTGATCCGAGTCAGTTTTGCTACTAAGCCCCTGTTCCCTACAGCCTACACCTACACCGCTATCTTGGCATTGGTTGATCTCAGAGAAAAGTTAATTTGATGCCCACCCTTTGAACAGGGACTTAGGGGCAAAACCGACTCGGATCGCAGATAGGTTAGAAGACGGAAGCGGGAGCCAAGCTCCCGCTTTAGTCTTCGAGGTTTTTTTTTTATAAAAGAACGGAAAAACGATAAATATCTACACGAAAATAAGGCGATTGCGGAACAAAGAGACGCTGAATAAAGCTACGAGTAAAAAAGCGACAAGGAAATTGATCGATCGCGGAAAAATGCAACTCGGGAAAACGCTACATTGTAACAACGCGTTCGCGGAACCCATCTAACAAATCGTGGGCGCCTATTCTAATGTACGATTCCCATGGAAAGGGCCAGGTCGCATCGCACCGCGTCCCAGCGGATGCGCGAGCACCCGGCGGCAGTAGACCGCGTTTTAATACAGTGCAGTAGAGCCGGTCAGACGCCACGACAGCCGAGCGCAGCCGTCCACGTGCGTAAAGAGCTGACCGGTCGAAATATATCAAATCCATTGAAATATATAATATAACGTTTATATTAATGCTCCAAATTCCTTTGGCAACTTGTAAAGTGCGCTCAGGCGCGCTCGGTGAGAATCGTACAATGTCGCATGGACGCCGGGCGGGGGTTCCCTGGCGACCCGTCGGTTGAACTTGTGTGAATACCGAATATATGTATAATTATTTAGAGGTAGCAATGATGCCGTTATGGTGGTATGCCTTTAGACTATTTCCAACTTCACAATTGACATCTGACACTGACAATTCGGCTACCATTTCTGATTAAAACATTAAAACGATAGCAAGCTACCATCGTCGCTTACGGCATATATGGACGGTGTTTGTCTATTATCTTAGCGGTTTTTCCGGTAAAATTGTCAGGCAGTGTAAGTAGTTTCTGTGGCTACTCAAAGGATTGACTACTTGCAGAAGTGACTGCAAGCTGAGCTGATCTATGCAACTATAGGACGTAATATTTGTGACTTTGTAACTCGTGCTGCGTTCTTTGTAAATACTAAACGTGCTGCTAGTCCATCCATACTTCCATACTAATCTATACTATCTATACTAATATTATAAATGCATTTTGTCGATCTTTTATACCCACATTTATGCTAAAAGTGGCGCTGGAACGTAAGTTTCGTGTGCTCTGCCTACCCCTTTTAGGGATAAAGGCGTGAATGTATGTATATATAAATGTAAAAGTGTGTCTGTTACGTCTTCACGCTTAAACAGCTGAACCGATTTAGGTGAACTTTTGGTCTGATAGTTTGCGTCCCGGGGAAGGACATAGGATAGTTTTTATCCCCGAAATCATCCCCTAAGGGGGTGAAATGGGGGGTGAAAGTTTGTACGAGCTACGATATAACCGAGCTCCACGCGGACGGAGTCGCGGGCAGAAGCTAGTACTAATATGAAGATGAAAAGTCTGTGAGATTGTAGCTTTGTAAGATTGTTTGTACCTAATGGTTAATACACGGAACTAATCATCCGATTTAAAATTTCACCGGCGTCATAGTATAATAGTACAAGCACCTGGGTGTAGAATGCTCTTTCCGGATGGACATAGACTATTTTTTATCCCGCGGGTTTGGCTGCGTTCTTTGCAATGCCCGGGCAAAGTCGCACGGGCACCTATTCATCCAATAAAGCGGGAAAACTAGACCGAGAAAGACCCATTGTCAATCATGTGACATTTGTCGTGTTAAAACAGAAGCCTGAACGAAATTTGAGAACCAAACATGGAGTTATTAAGAACTATTGTCTCTGCCTAGATCGAAGTGTAACGTAGTCAGTGGGTCAAGGCCGCGGTAACCGAGAAACCGAGCTATCGCGCCTTAATACAGTTTTCAGACTGAATCGATTATGCTGATAATTGGCATGTATTCGAACTGAGCAACTTCACAGCCCTGTGGTAACAAACACAAGTTTAAACGTAGTAGGAAACGTATGGGGCCCGTGCGCCTACAAACTTAGCTAAGTCTGTCTCGCTCGTACATTTAGCATCAGACATGGAGTGCCTGGATGTCGGGGCCGATCTATCGCTCTCGCTCTATTATGGCCGGAAATCGAATGCAGGTATCCTGACTCATAGGCTGTATTCTACTTCACGTATTGAAATCGATACGCTCAGCCCGAATGAGCATGCGACTAAGACTCAAAACGATCCCAATTTTATACATCAAGTTAAATGTCTCTATCCCCGAGCTGAAGTTTATTCGTGTATCTCTATCGCACTCGCATATTCGACAGAGAGGGAGGAGAAGCCGCTCTGGTGTAGATGCTACTACATTTTGCATCATTATTAGTAGTAGTGTCAGTGTAATAGGCTTGCACCAGTTTATGAGACTAAAATAAATAAATAAATAAATATAAGGGGACAATCTTACACAAATCGACCTAGTCCCATAGTAAGCTCAGTAAGGTTTGTGTTATGGGTACTAGACGACGATATATATAATAGTCTAAATAGTTAAATACATAGAAACCATCCATGACTCAGAAACAAATATTCATGCTCATCACACAAATTTTTGCCCAGGACCTCTTGCTTCGTAGGCAGGGTCACTACCAACTAGGCTAAAGCGGTCGTCAAACTGACGACTCGACGGTCGTGAGACTGCATTACCACTACATGAAATGAGAATGAACGAAACTCCAGTCGAGCGTTACACGGATCCAGGCAAATTGATAACGGTTTGTGGTATCGATATCATAAACCACAACCGCTATCAAAAAAGACAGGAAAACTGTACGTAAATAGGTTGTCAAACAACTTCTTTTAATTAAAGCGAAACGGGTGAAGATATACCTAACTCGGCTCAATACTCTCCACTCCTTTATGTTTAGGTACAGTCCGAGAGAGATTTCATTGGTGATGGCACGTCGCGGCCAGTTGTAACCCTTTTCACAGTTTATTTTAGACACTTGCATTTTCTACAATATCTAGAAACTTCCAGACGTAGGTCCGTCACAAGACAAGTGAAAGTGGTGAAAGGTAACCAGAGATTCTTGCTCTGTTAAATACGCGAATTCCATTAAGCCGATTGTTTTCTCATTCATATAATGAAGTTAAAAACCCTGAGTCTTTTCAAGATTAAGTCTTCCTTTGGACCGAAGAACATTTTGCAGAACGAATGCCAAGAATGTTGTAAATCGTTCCTATTTACAAAAGTCAACCTTATCACGTACTAAAGCTTTAAGGATGTAACATAAGAATGTTACTTATATAAATAAATACATGGAAAACCTCCAAGACCCTGTGAGATCCATTCGTGTTCGTCAGACAAATATTTACAGATTCGTAGTACATATTCTTATTCCGATCTACGCGTATCTTCGTAAAATATTTAAATGGCAACACCAAACCTTGCTTTTATTTCCTGTTGAATTAACTGAGTGTTTATTTTTTTATGAACACATTATTAGTCAGGCCTTATTATTTCTTATTAAAGTTCCACCTTCTGGCTCTATCATCAAAACGACTGGATGATACTAAATTTATGTATTGTCTGTCATCTTTTACTTGCAAAGTTTCAAATCGCTACGACTACTGGAAGGGTTAAAATCAACCTGCAAGACACATTGATACATACATACATGAACATATTTTTTGATATTGCAATTGTAATAAAAAAGAAATGAATACGTTTCGTGAACAGGAATCACCTTGCTTTTATATTAGAAATCCTCGCCGTCGCTCGTTCTTGGTAAACTATTTTTCTCCAGACAATCCTCAGCCCACGCAACTCTTTGCGCAGCTATTTCTTGACCAGACCCCGTATCATGGTCAGCCTTATCACACGATAAGTGACCAGATAGAGCGTCCATCAGTGGCTGACACCGATCGATAGAACGAGACGACGCTCCTACCTTGTTACTAATCGCGTGATAAGGCCGACCATGTTACGGGGTCTGATTAATTAATGTTGAATGACTTTAAATAAAATATAATTGCTGTTCCTGTCCACGGTCCCAATAAACAAAGAGCAATATTTCGTCTTAAGAGTTGCCAACGCTTAATTGGCACTAAGAAAGATTTACACCTTCTTGGCATTTGTTTTGCAAAATGGTTTTTGGTAGAAAGCATAATGTCGTTATATTTAGGTAAAGGTTACTCTATTGGTAAAAATATATCCAGGGAACATGACCTCTTACGCAAGGCCTCAGTTCAGCGGGTCGTTAGACCCAGGGCTGACCTTAGTACAAGAACAGTTCGACGCCCGCAAAGACCTTAGAAGGTCTGGAGGTTCAACGGTCTAGCGGTCGGTCCTATCGATCTGTAGGCCTAGACGGAGAAACTGTTTTTACTGTACCGTCTACCTTGATTTTTTTAAAGCGTTGCCATGTTTAAGTTACAAATTAACTACTCAATTTCTTTGATGTGCTCTTGTTAATTAGGTTTGGACTAATAAATTATTATAATCTAGATAAAGCAATCAGCCCTTTCTGCCAAAAAACATTTTATCATAAAGTTAGGAACGGGCCTAAATGCGAGCATATTAAGTACGCTGAATATATAAACTATGCACTCAGTAGTTTTACAATCTCGGTTCCAAAAAACCAGATTAATTCACAGCAAGGTTATTACTTATTAAACTTTGGTCGACCGCGTTTCTCTATATAATTTCGTCTTCAGTAACCTACAAAATTCGATAAGCCAATGCCCTTAAGGTATGGAACCAATAAGTTAGCGAATTTGGGGGCAAGTGAACTTTGCAGAGGTCTAACTAGTACTTTCGCACGTTTGGCAGCGGATAACATATAGAAAACAGTTTACTTCTACAGAAAGTGTCTACGGATCCCTGTATATGAAGTGTCCGTTTTTCCAGGTCTTCACAAGATATCTTAAGTAGCTGATAAGAACCCCCTCTTTTACCCCCATTTTGTAGTGTTGAAAGGGAGCTCAACTAGTGCGCTTTCTAAGGCGGAAACGGCCGCAAACCAGGAAAATGCACATAGTCCGAAAAATACTGGGCCGATTTCCGTGTGTGAAATAATTGAACTACAATATTTCAGAGATAATTTCAACTTACAAAGATATTGGGAGCACATGAAAACTTGCACAGTGATGCAATTATTTTGAACAGGATGTAGAAAGCGGATGCGACAGTGGAAACTAGAAGTGGCTTGTCGCTAAAAAGTATTGGAAGCGAAATTAAGTGGACTATATTAATTTAAAGCATAGGGTTGGTAGTTTCATCGAACACTTTCATCATCGTTTTATCAGCCGATAGACGTCCACTGTTGGACGTAGGCCTCCCCGAAATAGTGCCAATGCCAAAGTGACCGGTCCCGCGCCACCCGTCTTTACTATAAATGTCGAAGTTTAAATGTTAATGAACCAAGATAAAGAATACTTTTTAGCACTATAATAAGAAAATATTGTGACCACACAAAGACCATAAAACCTCGCTTAACCATTAGGGTTTTATGTGAAAATACGGACGTCAGTTATAGAATCATCATCACAAATGCTTGATGGAAGTACGAGTAGGTAACCACATGCAGTATGAATGTGAACATTTGTATGTCAATTTATTGGGACACCGTGACAGATTTACAGTCCCACAGAGCGCAATTTATGAAGTATCCGGAGAATCGGCTTTGGGAATAGCGCATCACAAATATCATGTACGTATTGCGTATATTTTAGCTCTTATTCCGAGCCAAGTTTTTGTAGGATAATCCATTTTCCCTTTTTAATATCAACCGTCTAGTCCGACTAATTCATTTCTTTTCCAGAACATTCCCTCTTACAGCAAAAATTGCAACTTTAAAATAGTCTGACATCATGGCATCCTTTCATTACTATTATGATGGGAGCAGGACGGATGCTCTCCCTGAACAAAGGATATAAACGACCAGTTGCGCAAGTCTAGACATGGAGGTCAATTTTAGTCGACATATCGCCTCGCAATATGTTTTAATTTAATTAAAATACCACTATGGTAGCAAACATATAACTATGGATGTTTAAAATAATAATCTATGGCTGTTTGGGACTCTAGAATGTTCACAAACGCATACTCGGGAGCTCTGGCGACCTTACGCGAGTAGGGTCACTCTAGGAACACAACACCCCATGCTACACAGCAAGTAAGTGATTTTATAGCTGCAGTCTTCTGTAAGGTGGAGGTACCTCCCCAGTGACCTCCTCCATGAGTGAGAGGACATTCTGCAGTGCCTCTCTAAAAATCAATGATATTTAATGATCCGTCCACTCGTTGGGCACGTTGGCTTGGCGCGCAGATTGATATCATATTGTAATGAAATATGTAAAATCAGATGGACTCCTTGAATGCGCAAACCTTTTTACGATATTCGCAGACAAGATTGAGGTCAAGGGCACCTATTGTATTTGTATAAAATAATGAGCTGTTCTAGAACCTTTGTTAGCTTTTAGCTGAATAATGTTTTACTTATCTCGGGATGTTTCAGATAGCCTTTATGAAATTCAAACCATACGAACTGCTCCTATCATAATAGTCCGTTCTATTTTGGAGGTATTATCTTCTTCGGACCTCTTAAGTTTTATTTTTAATTATTTATGGTCTACGTTAGCGGCAGAGGTCATAGTTGGACGCTTGCAACTCCGATGAGAATCCGTTGTGATGACAGTTTAATGCCCCAATAAGGACTTGTTTTCCCTCTGGGTTGGAAGGTCAGATGGCAGTCGCTTTCGTAAAACTAGTACCTATGCCAAATCTTGCGAGTAGGTATGAAAGCGGACCCTCTTTTAGGGAACAACTTTTAGGGAATAACACTCGGAGCTCTGGCGACCTTACTAACCTCCATACAACATTACATATAATACCGATGCGATAGTTACGTTTATCTTTGTCGATATAGCATGTCAGGCATGGTAAGTCATCATATACTTGTCAGAATGGAATGGCTACGCTACGGTGACAAATGCGACCATCGCATGCAACAGGTTTTGTTTCTACTTTATTTCGAGGACTTACCAAGTATGAGGTGTAGTTTGGCGTCAGTCTGGAAGGCGTAATGGAGCGTGACCAGGAACGGGCACTCTCTTACAGCTTCCAGGACCTAGAGAAAACGTGCCGTAATGAATGGGCTTTGAGACTAAGGACTTTAGGATGGATTTACAGTGACGCAGATCAAAGCTATTGCAGACCTGATATATTATAAAACGCTATCAGAATTACCAGAAATGTTTGGAACAATGTAAATCCGGAATTAACGCTTGGCAGATGGAATGCAAAACTTTTTGAAGAGTAGACGAGTATAAAGAGAGAAGTCAGAGTGTAGTGAGAAGACGAAACTGTCCAGTTAATGAGGAAGGTGTTTTTAAATGCACTATGTCACCAACTGGTAGCAATGTGGATAAGTCTCAGTGTCAAACCCAACCCACCAATCAATTTTAACAATGATTATACATGATTTCTGGATTGGCCCGAAGACCTCCCTCCAAAGAGCTGCCAACTGCGACATAGTGCATTCTGAAAAATTCTCACGTTTGGTTTGTTTTGCCGGAGACACTCACCATCATTGAAATCTACCTATTTATCAGCCGATTCATGCAGCGATTTGTGAGAAGGTATTTAGGCGTACATCTTAAATGGCTATGTAGCCGTAGTCGTGAGCGGCATCAAAGTACGAATTAAGGGACATGAGAACACTTCGTCTCTACTCTAGCCGTTTTCAAGAAAATGGTTAAGATTACCATATCGCATTTCACCAGGTTAAAAAATAAGAACAAACCTGTCTTTCCGTCCTCGTGTGCTCTGCCGTTTTTAATTTCTGCACTATGGAAGCCTTTTTGAGCACCTTCATCGCGTATAATTTGCCTTCGTCGACTCCGCATCTCTTTTTAACTAAAAACACTTTGCCGTACGCTGAAACAAAGAGAGGAATATCGTTAGTTTGTGAAACGTTAGCTAATTAAGTTAGATTTAAGTGGGTCGGCTACTATATTATTCACCATTTCGCTAGCAGACACTTAAATTGCTTAATGATGTGTATAATTAGATTTTAGTTTTGAATAATATGTAGTAGTAATAATGTAGAGCTCTACCATCCACCAATCTCTTTCTAAGTGTTTCAGTAAGAATGTGCGGTCTTGTGATAGCTGTGCGTTCCAATTCCAACCATTCCCGTCACTAGAGCGCACATTAGCTATTGATCATTTATCTGTCTTTTGCCAACGCTATTACGGCAAAGAAAGGGATGTGTATTTAACGTCTATGTTACTGACACACTTAGAGGCCAAGCTGTAACTTAACTAAGCAGTTATTTTCAATCACCTCCTTATCTTTAACTTGTAAAGGCGCAAGCGAGAAATATGCTGGGCATTTTTGTCATTGGCATGATAAGGAATCGGAATGCAGTAAATCATAGACCGGTTAGCATAATAAATATAGTGGGTAGTAACGCAGCCTACGAAGCTGAAGGTCCTGGGTTCGAATTCCGGTACGGGCAAATATTTGTGAGGTGAGTAGTAAATATTAGTGAGAGTAAGTAATTTTATCTAATGAATATATCGTCGCGTTCCCGCTCATACATGAGAGGAGGCCTGTGCCCAGCAGTGGGACGTATATAGGCTGATGATGATATCGTCGCGTCGTCTAGTACCAGCACGAGCCTTACTGAGCTTACTATAGAGCTCGGTTTTTGCAAGATTGTCGCATAGTATTTATTTATAGGTAGGTGAATTGGACAAAAAAAATGTGCAGCTATCAAAACATAGTCAAATATAAACCCATTCTGTTTAAGAAGACTTTATTTTTGTATCCCTCTCACTCGCTATCGCTAAAGTTAGTTTAACCGAAGCGCGTCAATTTAGAAATTTAATATACCCTATTAGTGCTATTACAACAGAAATATTACTGTAGAGCCCATATTCATTGCGCCTTTGTTCCTAGTTGTTAGCTCCTTACGACACGCTTCGAGGCCGCATAATGCACTATCAATCAATACTGCAAACTGCAATACGTCAAGAAGTTAAGAAATTATTTACCGCTCAAATGGAAGGGCATTGATAACGCTGACTTATAAATTGATAGCCACGTTGATTTTAAACATAATGTGATCGTAATTATCACGATACTTAGTATCTTCAATTGATTGACTTATTTGTGGGTAAATAAACATAGAGACCCTAGAAGTGATAATGATAATTATCAAAGTGCTATTTAACATTTGGCAAAAAAGTCACCGTAACTCATAATTATTTTAACAACAAAATCGGTATTTCAAAATGGGTGAAGTATTCTTCAGATCTGAATTGGATCAGGCCGTCATTTTTCGACTAAATATTAAATTTCATGACAATCTCATCACAAAATCAAGGCGCCCACAAATGCACTTGCTATGCGCTAACGCAATCGAGAGCCCTTGAACCATGACGAATCACATATATTTTAATTTTAGTCATCAATATGTCTATTACGCGTTCTGTAATTTGTACCATCACTTTTCAAATTACTAAAATGCATAGGTATTTAAGTCACAATAATGCCTCTTGATATACATCAAAGGTCATTGTATAGGTATAGTATTGGGTAATGAGGCATTTCGTTACATTGATGATAACTTTGGCATCATATCGCTGTCACATTGGAGGGTTAATTAACCCGTCGACTAGGTACTGTTAAATCTGTCGAGGGCCCAGAATGATTGTACCGTCCATACAGACCAATTAACAAAAAAATAAAATAATGTTTGTCAAATAGGTCACGAGGAACCTTTTACACAATTTATTATTTAGGCACCATACGGGTATTAGCATTTAGCATAACATATGTTTGTTACACGTATAGTTAAAACTCATAGATTAAAGCTAGTAAGTAGAGCGATCCGTAATCCTATTAAATTGAATTAGTACTGCACTTGATAGTTGATACTTGAGCTGCACCTGAGTACGCAGTAAAACAATGGACAAATGTAACAAGGGAGCAAAATGGCATATTTACGGCGAGGGCGTATTTTGAATCCCGAATGAAGCGAAGGATTCCAGAATAGAATCCCGAACGTAGTGAGGGATTCTAACGTGGAATCCTGAGCGTAGTGAGGGATTCAAGTGTTCACGCCCAAGTTGGAAATAATTTTGCTTCCGTGTGACTCATACTGCTTTTCATATCCTAGCCTAAGGAAGATTGGAACTTAAGACTTGACAAGCGCGTTGCCGATCCTTTATTGATTTGAGGATTTAAGGGTGCTACTGGGAAAACGTTACAGTATCTAGGTAAGTATGCAAGCTTTGATATAGTGGACAAATTCTTGATATAAATTAGAAAATTTATTCGTAATACCACATTTATTATGGCTAGACTTAAGTGGCCACGTATGACCTTGGCATACATAGAGAGGTGAGTTAAAATAGCTAGAGTGGCTTCCATAAGATGGTTAGCCGGGGAGACGACGGAACAATCTTGGCCAAAAGTAGCATAGGATTAGTCTAGACTCTAGACTAGACTGATCCTCGTCGCAAAGGCAGACCTCAGACTCGGGTCTTGCCTTTAGTTAGATTTAGGTCTACCGTTAAGTTAAAACAACTTGCGGGCGCACACTTCTCTTATTAAACTGAATACTTCACGCCTTTATTCCTAAAAGGGGTAGGCAGAGCAAATGAAACTTATGCTCCAGTGCCACTTTTAGCATATGAGTATAAAAGATTCGCCAAATTTGTGATATCGCCGTGATGGATTGCCAGCCCGTCGCCCACAACACACTTCAACCCTGCCGAAGGGACACGCCTTTAATCTTTACAAAAGGCGCTTTTTTCTCAGCCAAAACGATAAAATGTATGGCCCTCTAACGTCGTCGACGTTCATCGCTACAAGTACATGCCGGTTCCCCAACGTTGGAGCACCGGCATGTACTTGTAGCGATGAACGTAAATCGTGGTGTCCCGCGCCTAACCCTGCTCCCGTAGTCGACTTGTACGACACCCGAAGAAGGGGTGGTGAAAGTCATGGGTCACACAAACCGACAAACACACGGGGAACTTTGAATTTTAGCCTTTACGATAAGTAAAAAAGTTACAATATTAGTTCACTTTCGGCCTATAATGACTACCTTAAAAGAGCATCAAGAAATGAGTACCGACCAGGATGTTTGTTCACGGAGCATTGTTCAAATCGCAAAATAATGGGCGAATTCTCAACACGCCGCCGCGCCGCTGAGATATTTGGTTTTCGGTGTACTTTCGTTTTGTGACTCAGGTAATTAGGTAACTACACATTATTTGCATGGTGTTTAAACACGAAAGGAAATGAGAATAGTTAATGAGTAAGAAACTCATAAATAATGAGTAATTATTGTTTTTGTTGAGACAAAGCATTCAAAGAAAGGTTATGATCATTGTTAAAGATAATAATGAATATTCGGATACATACTGTATCTTGACTATTTTGTTGTTTGTCAGATGCTTAAGTTTGTCAGTAGACGAAACAAACGTCGAGTCCTATTTTACCTCAGCCACCTCAATGCTCATATTTAACCACATAATCAAGTTAAAATGACGGTATTTTAACTTCTCTAAAGATTTATAAAAGCATAAACAAAATAAATCTTTACAAACTCTATTATTAATACATTCACAGCACTGCACAAACAACTGAGCATCGACAACGAGTAGGTACATTATTAAAATGCATATTTCAATTAAGTAGGTCGCAGAAACGCGCTTGAATCGCCAATTTATTAAAAAGTTCAAAGTAACAAAAACATCTTCCAACCTTAGACCGACCTTCATATTCGCAGCAAATGACATAACAAGGTGCGAGAGAATATTAAACAAACACCAGTTTCTAACATTGTAAGAGTACATTGGTTGGCCGACCTAGAGGGGTCGATGATCCGTTTTCCAAGTAAATAACAGGTCGATGCCAAAAATACGTGGCGGAAATGCTGTATGTACTCCAGTGCGTATTTGTATGAACGAGATTATGTACAGTTAGCACTGCAGCTCGGTTATCACAAGACAGCGCCACATGAGGAGTTTATTCGGAAACTAATAAAAAAATACTTTGTCAATGTCCGCGACCTTAAATCCCTACCAAGCATCTCGCAGTATACATACGTCTCTTTCTAAGTTTTCTAATAGGAGAGAAGAATCGAGAAGGCTTGCGCGCCGTCCTGTGACAGCCGTGCGGTAAGTCAGTTGAGCACAGCCCACCCTATTCTGTAACTTGTTCTAAACTCACCTCAGCGCTCACCCACAAATATCTCTTGACACCGCAATGCGTAGTAACTAAGCGTAGGTAGAGGTCTAGTTTCGTGACAGGTACCTTACCAACAAAACCAAAAAAGGTCTGCTTCGCCCAAAGGTTGACCGGTAGAGAATGCTTACGCCTTTGTACGATAAGTTGTTACTCAGCAAGGAAATTAATGAAAACCATTATGAATTGTATCCTAATGGATACAATTCACCTCCGCTACTAATGTAGCCTTTGAGGAGAAAGGGCAATATAGCTCCTAAAACACCAGACAGAATAAAACTGTAGGCGGCAGAAAAGGTCCAACATTTTCGTTTTCTACAGTTTCATTGTAATGCGTCTTTCACATCATGTCGATTAATATTTTATTCTGGCCGAAGGGTGTCGTGTTTCGGCGGTTCCGGGGCAACCTACAGAATTCTACACCGGACTTGACGACGCAACGGAGCCACGCTGTTTCGTCGCCTTAATAATTAGTTTTTATATGTATTGTACAGGTCGATTCACAAGAGCTGGCAAGGCAACAGTTTCATAAATTTCCGCGCCAGCTCTCGTGAATCGATCTATTATGTTAGGCTTTAAGGTATTTGTTGCTACGGGCCTTTATTATTATTAATAATAATATCAAAGGGCGAGAAACAGTACCAAAACGTGTCACTACTTAGTATGACTTAGTATCGAATTCGCATGCGATACGCCAAATGTAAATGGCGCTTTAATGTTCCATTCACACAGCTCACGTATAAAATACCTGTAAAAGTCGTCGTCCAATCCACGAGGCACCGCCCCACCCTCATAGGTGCACAGGTTGCAGACGCAGAAATCGGACGCGTCTTTTTGAAATGAACGGTCGAGACAGTAACACCTTGATTCCATCTCGGCCGTACTTTCCTCCCAAGGGTAACGCGCCGGAGAGTCTTAGCACTAGGACGACCGTTGACCCCTTTTGAATCGCTTTTATATCTCTTTGTCTCCAAACTTTGTCTTTAAATTCATTTGAGTGATCAGACTCAGGGATGTGGCCTCATTAATTCATTGGTAAAATTAAAAGGAGGTAAATGCGACCACGCCCACAATCTACAAATATCTAGAGCGCATATTTAGTTTTAAACGAAGGCCGATATCAGCGCGTCACGTCAGCGCACTTGCGATTATGACGTATTTGATAGTGATCAAAGTGTTACTAAGGATAATAATGCCATGAATGAACGTCACTAACTTCGAATGTCTAAAAACGGAACCGCAAACGAAAAAAAAAGATGTCGCAGCATACGTTAGGTTAAACTTCAAAATCATGCAAACAAAAGCCTGTATGTATTATATCCGTGACATTTGACAGGAGGTGACAGCACCACTTTGATGTCTGTCATTTTCATTTTAAAAGACAGGGAAACACCTTTTCTGTTATAAATATCGGTTCGGTATAATACTGTATTTTCCGTCTTAACACAAGGGAATACGAGTAAGCGGCAAAAGTTTAAACATCTTTGATGACGTCTACCTCACTGAAAATGAATGAAATGACAAAAACTGGAAACGTATCTATACTGGCACTTTTTGAAGGTTTGCCAAATAGGAAATAGTATTGTGAAATAGATTTCTGGTTTTGCTCTCTAGGTGCTTCATGTTTAGATAAAGTCCATCGGCTACTGATATAAGTAGTTTGTTTCATCCACATCTTTTAAGGCCGGTATAAACAATGGTTGCACAAAAGAGGAATATGTATAGTCGACAGAAATACGAGTCCTCATGTATAATTTATTTCACCATAGAGTAAGATGAGAAAAAGCGACACATATTTTTGTAGCCGAATGTAATAAAAAAGTAGGTATGAAATTTCAGATTAAGATGCTTTGGCAAAGTTAGTTTCGTTCTTCCTATACTTAAAATAAAAAGTAGAAGTCAAACCGATCAAATCGACAAAATATCAACATGTTAAGCTACGTATGAGTTCGACTGTACATAGGTACCGATAGCATGGGCAATACAAGTTTGATTGATATTAGAACGTGGCGTGTCAACTGTTTGAGGTAACTGATAAAATGTAAATTCGTGTTCCGGCGGGCCGTTGAACCCGGGAACAATGACTGCCGGCGAATAAAATGCTTTCATGTTGCGCGAATATTATGTATTCGTGCAATTAATTAAATTCGTGTAATAATATGTAAGGCAGCTTTTATCATATCGACTAGACTATAAATTAATTAAAATCGCAGAAACCAAGGCAAATGCGAGTATACCTACATACTAAATAAATAAATTATAATGCTACCTATTTAATTATTACAACAAAAAAAAGACCGGGTTGCACTCCGGGAGTGCCGGCAGAAGTGAAAACTTGCGAATTGCTTAAGCTTGAATAAAAGCGCAAATCCGCATTTTCATTTAAAAATCCGCGTTTTGAAGAGCAACTCCCGCTTTTTGTATTCCCGCAATTGGCAACACTAAATCCTACGCTCCTACAAGTCACGTGAGCTCCTACACCTGTCGCGAGTTTAACAATTTTTCCCCATCCCAAAAAGTGCACAGCGCCGCTAAAGAAGTTTTCACTTCAAAAAGCATGACTTCCCAATCAACGATACTCCATTTTTGAACTATATAGAGTATCAGCACGGCTAAGACAGGACGGCCCACGTGCTAATAAATTAGAACGCTTAGAAAGAGACTTAGAGAGATTAAACTTTTTTTGTCTGTATTTTACCTGTATCTTGTGTACAATGTACAATAAAGTATTTACATACATACACACATACTAGCAAACTTAGAAAGAGAGGTATAGTGCGAGAAAAATCGAGACCTCGCGCGCCGTCTTGTGATAGCCGTGCTGGCCCTTGCCAGCTTCCTTAAGCTCGCGAGGAAATCTGAACACATCTCCAAAGCAATTTAAGTGCGTTCTCATGTTCCTAAGCCATGAGGGGCCTGTGCCCTGTATGGCTGATGATAACAACAAAAAGCAATCCAAATGTATTGGTCACACAGAGGAGATGCAGCTAATTTTGTCGTTGCTGCTAGAGTGGAGATCTTGTTCTTTCGAAAAATTCGGCAAGAGAAAACTAATTAATGTAATGACATCTTCCACACAGCTATAGATCTTTCAATCGAGACAGACAACACTTTTCCTTTATAAGGGCTGCTAATAAGTTTGACATGTACACTGTGACATCAGGCCCCTATTTCACTAACTTGACAATTGTGTCTGTCACCACTGATGACGCTACTATCATTTCATAGCTGCCAAACGATGGACCGATTAGAGTGCAGTGTTTTTTTACCGACAGTCTTGTCTGTCAAGATGAGTCTTAGCCATGTTTGTGTTACACGGACAGCCTTCTCAGTAAATATAACAATCAGAACATAGTAAGGCGTTAAAGCCACGCAAAACTATATAACTTCGGTTAATTGTTGCGTTCAATAAAAGCCGGGTCCGCACCTGACATCGTCAACCGGCCGGGGTATAAATAGCAACGATTTATAATTAAACAGCTGTCAATCCTGTCTAGATCCCGACTATAGCTACATCTGTACTGCTATTCAAAAAGCTATTAGGGGGAAAATCAATCAATGTGCGAAGCTGTTTTCATATATAAATTTGATACCCAGCAGTCAAGCATTCGAGATGTCGAACTAAGCCTGGTTGAACAAGTTTCTGACAAAAAAATCATTTTTGATACAAGCTTTTATTGCCAACTATACTTTTCTATAGACCGTCATCAACCACTAATTGAGATGATCCTAACGAGCCCAAACTCAACGGGGCTACGTAGGTTAAGTCCTGAATTCCCATGGCCACCTTCTGTGTCCATCATCAGATCAGCTTGATGGTACCATAATATTGAATTGTCGTCCAAACTATACTTAGACCCAAAGATATCTGCTTCAAAATTGAATTGCATTGCAAGATTCCACCAGAACAAACATAGTTACACACATTGCAAGTTAAATAAAAGCTTCAAGTACTAGCTGCCTGCGTGGCTCCGTCTGCGAATTACAGAGAACATATAACATATGTCTATCCTGAAAGTCCATTCTATGTACTGATGAAAGATTCTTTGAAATCGGATGAGCATTTCCGAAGGTTACTCTAACATACAAACAAGCAATCTTTTCCTCTTTACTATTATACTATGGATTAATTGTAACCATATAAATTAATTACGGAACATGTACATATTTCTGGTCAGGGTTTTGGGACCAAAATTATAATGGACAAGCCCTCAGCTGGGGAGAAACCGGTTTGTGAATAGGGCTGATCGTGTGTAATAGAAGTAAGTAATACTAATCCGAAACTTGGACTCACTACGTCTTTATGCCGCTGTACTTTATTGATATACGCTGAGAGAGATTGTATGCACCCGCATATTCACAATACGGGACTGAGCTACATGCCAATAATGCTAATTTGCAGTGCAGGTGACGCTGTTAAACAAAGTCTAGATACTAGATATCGTATATCTAAGTCCCAACGTTACACGTTAAGTCTTTAATTCAATATAATATTTCATTTTCGAAATGGAAACTGCTTTTAAACATAAACTAACGGAGCCCCAAGTTAACGCTCTAAATTAGATCGCTCTGCACAGTTATCCCAGGACGGCGCGCGAGCTCTCTTCGATTTTTCTCGCACTATACCTCTCTTTCTAAGTTTTCTAATAAGAGAGAGACGGATAGTGCGGGAAATTGTGATAGCCGTGCTGATAAACAACATGCTGAAAAAATCTAATTTAGTTTCCCGTATTTGAAATCGTCTATAAAACATTATTTGTTTAAATATAACTGTACACATTATTATTCAATACACTCATCCGCTACGATAAAAAACAACAAGTGCAGAAAGTAACCCTATAATGGCGATAATTCAAATCAGCCTCGCAACGTCACACGTCATAATACCAAATCGAAACTCTTAAGGGTGCATTATAAGTAGCGTACCAGCGACGAACACCACAAAATCCATATTCCGTGAGGTAACTGGCCACATTGAACATCTGTCCGGTAAAAAAACTCACCACCTGGCAGCGAGTTCAGTGCGTTCACGCCGACCTCTAGTGCACCCTATGCGCGTGCTTGTAAAACTAACTGAGTCACGAGTGGATAAGGGTTGTTTTCGATTGTGAGAAAGATGCGAGTCTGTGAAATGGGTTTGTGGAGAACGATAGAAATAAATAGTTGAATATCGGTATTTTGGCCTCATTTAGGTTCCTTTGCTGATTTAACCTTTATTAGTGTTTTGTACCAAATATGACAGTTTACGAATTATGCTGGACCTTTCTGAGTCGGCATAATATTTCGTATATTTTATAATTCTTAAAAAAAGCGCAGCACATTTCTTAAAACATGTTTATTAAAAGCCATAAACGGTCGGTAGTCATTTGTAAAGGCATTTATTACAGGTATTTACACAAGGCGAACGGGCCGATGCACTTCATTTATATTCCTGATACCTACTTCATAAAGGTTATTAACATTATCAGTTACCTTCACGTGATAAACGATTTTAAAGGCGCCATTTCGCACTTGCTAAAGTGAAGTGAAGAATGACATCGAATATTCGTTATTTTTGTCGGTAACTTCCTACTGGAAGTGGAAGTGGAGACATTTTTAAGGATCGATGACCTATGCAATTTTAATATGTATGACTCGGCTGAAGGCCTGGGTGTCTGTAATGTCTGTATAGTCGGTCGATTCTTCGTAACCATCCACGAAGAATCGCTTTACAGAAAATATTACTTATTAATTGAAAAAAAAAAATACTTTGCGTTTTATAGTTCCTAAGCTGAATAATTAAATATCTATGTAACCTTTATTAGTTAACTAGCTTCCCTCCACGACTTCGTGAACCCGGGATAAAAACTATCCTATATTTTAATCCAGGTTATAAACTATCTCCCTGCTAAATTTCATCCCAATCGGTTGATGCGTTTAAGCGTACAGATTTAAATTGTAGTGTAGTAGTAGTTGCACTCGCGCGCGCGAGTAAAACCATGGTTAGGGTCTCCCCACACCTATCGACGCGGAAACGGCGTTAGCCGATCAAAAAACTCTTTATGTCCACGCAATAAGAGCGAAAAAGACGTCGATCGGCTCGGCCGACGCGAAGCGACTTCCATCGACGGGATTACGAACAAAACACGAGGAATGCCGATTCCGCGTCGATAGGTGTGGGGAGACCCTTACATGGCAAACTCAGCATGGGGTCTTACCACCCTCAAACTTCCGGTGCGCGCGAAAGCGGCCCATTCCACGATGCGTCATCGTCGTCTCTGATCCGTCAAAGTTCCTGCGTTGCGTCAAATGACCTTCGTGCATTTAACCAACGTATATTTATTACGACAAAACCTTTTTTTTCGAACCAGCCTCAAAATTCACGTGACACGGTTGAGAAATGGGACCTGTAGAGGAGAGCCGGACAAAAGGACAGCCAAAATAGTTCTGGCCCAAGCTGAAGCAGAGAACTTCGTTCGCCTCGCTCGCTCGTTCAACAATTTACTTCTTGGCAAAATACTGTGAGTATTAACTATGAAGCTAATTCGATTTATGTAAGATCGTTCCACAATATTTACTTATTACGAGTATATGCCATTCCTAGCCATCACTCAATTGGCGATAAACATAAAAAGCCCTTAACAACAGAGGCTGCGCGCGCACAGCAACAAAACATTTATCCAACAAACCCCAGCATATCCTGACCCCCATACTCATACCAACTGTGCTTAATTGGAGCTCAACCATACTGGCCGGCCTGAGTGCGGTAAGAGTCATGAATAGAGACACAGGTGTCCGCCGGGGGCCCGTTGGTTGCATTCTCGGTCGCCTCACGCAACCGGCCGGATGTCTGACATGCGATAAACCCTGTAAGACTATACTAATCAAGTCGTCTTAGAAACTGACACCTTAGAGTTGACGCTATTGCCTGAAGATTAAAGTTCAATTTTGATTGATCTGATCGCATCACGATCGAGAACAAAAGAGGAATGAGAAAAGCCGATTGCTAATTTAGATCTAATTGGGACTATTGGGAGGGATTAAGATTAGAATTAGAGCGACTGTAACATTTAAAGGTGCGATCGTGTCGCTATCAAAGTACATACAATATTTTATTCTAATTCAATGCAGGGACAGTCGTTTTTGCTTTGGCATATCCGACAGAATAAGAGGTTGCGATAATGGTGCTCATTTTAAACAGCTATCGCGTTCAGCCGATAATTGTGAATTTAGTCTTATCCAGGTCTTTATATAATATATGTATTTGAATTTGCGGAAAATCTTGATTCGAATACGTGTATAAAACACGTCATTTTATAATCAGCATTATGCACGGTGCGAGCTTGTTGACCTACCCGATAAAAACCGGATTATCTACGGTGCACTTAGAATCACATTAAATATTTAAATGAAACTATTATTTAAATGTAGTTCACCGACTTGGATATCCTGTCCATACTTTGCATACTACGTTTAAGATTTATGAATTCTCCTCATCATAAATCATAATAGTCTGGCTGCATTCTATTCACAATTATTAAAAGAAAAACTTTACACTTTATGAAAGAACTGGCCGTTTACAAATTCCAAATACAATATTTAAAAAGTAAACGCATAGGAAGCCATGCTCGTCGATCCTAACAATCTTATCTCGACATATGGGTTGTCAGTGTCAACGGCCTACGCCCCCTCCCCTGTCTATGGTTTCGAAAAATAAAAAAGGACGCTCAGAAAAGGAACAAGGGGACTCAGTGGCAAGTACTATATTTAGAAAAAAACAATCAATAACTAGGAACACTCTGTTTGAATCTAATATTTCCGGTTATGCACCTATCTAGTATCTACCTATACGAATAACCAAAGATGTTAAAATGACAATTGACCCATTTGAAGATATACCTCAGATCGATAATAATTCAATAATAACAATTATAATACAATGCACCCGTTTATCGTTCGAATTATCAAATTCCAATAGCAATATTGAAATTCATTGATTGTTAACTAAATAAATCGTCGAGTTCAGATTGTCGCGTGTCGTAAACAGAATGACGTCAACACCGTTTTAAGTAGCAATAATAATATTATTAATGTACTGAATGATCTTTTGATTTCATAAAACAACGTCATACTCGTAAACTAATTTTAATAATCAACTTTGACGTAAGCCTGGCAATATCGAAACTTTAAACTATTACCAGATATAAAAATGCGCGAAAGACAACGATAGAATTTCTAATTTCTAAGAAATTATATTAAGTTTGGTGAAACTGACACCTTGTACAAATAAATACCACACGGTGCAATAGTCAATACCAAGTAAATACAAATTAGTCTGTTTTACCTAATTTTAGTTAAAATTGATTTGACGGACGTTTGTAATAAAGGCACAACATATTCAACAAGTCAACGCTCAAACATCGTGTCGTCTCTTTCGTGTCTAAAGGGATAAAGATTATACCTAGGGTAAATTAAAAAGTATTATCTACTATTTGCTTACCATAAGTTAAATAAGATATGCCAATATCACTAAACTATAAAGCCTACTAACTACCCGTTCCGCTGTTTGTCGTGAGGATATTTTTTACTATGAATGCCAACTCAGGGTAACAACCTCAAATCCCGGTCATATCAGATCGCTCATTTTTATAACGATTCTGTTGAGCAGTTTATAAATTAGGTAAGTAAGATCCCTTGTTTATATATAGGTCAATTGTATAAAGACCTAACCAGATGATGGAATTATTTTGAATTTTAATCGATATGATACAGAGAGAAATATAATGAAAAAATAAATCATATTCGACTAACACGAAACAAAAAATATTCAATAAAAGAATTTGTTTCGTTACGATGAATAATTTTAACGTTTGCAAAAAGCACATTTACGCTGCGTTTTGTCTTTATGACGCAATTCATCATTCATTTAATCATTGTGAAGTTGCGTGTGAGTGACATCCTGTTTCCGAATGAAAATGTTATAAAAGAAAATGGGCATAAATAGCTCATTATTGTATGGAACTGTGTATTGTGTAATCCTCCGATCTTGTGCAAAAAGTGTGAGTTCTTCTGTGAAGTACCAGAAGTAACGTCAATAAAAGTCACTTTTTTTCAATGTCCATTTGAAAAACGAGGGAACAATCTCAATGTTACTAGGGCCACATAAGGTCAGAAGTAGAAGGACGGTCGGGTAACGACCGGGCACCGCTACGCGCCAGTTTCGGGGGTCGTCGACCGCGGCGTCCTGAGACAACCTCCTACGTTTCATTGCGCCCTGGTACCGGAGTTGCGTTTTCGCATACACTAAATACCAAGTTTTATTAACTAAATGCTCAAGATTTTTCCAATTCTGTAGCGTGACGATGAACTTGTCTCTACTTGACTACGACATTAACACTAAAAACTCCTGACAGGTGGCAGACGAGCCTACAAGATCCGTTATTTACCGAGTCCTTAGATAAAATTCCACTGACGTAGCTTCAGCATTGAGCGATGATAATTTGATTCAAATTCGTATTCAAGTTTAAATGAATTCTAGTAACTGTATAAAGAGACCAATGACCACCGAGTTGCTACAGTTTTTGCATGGGAATTCATAAAGATCACGAATTGTGCTCGCCGCATTAGGACTGCTTGTAGATATTCATTTTTATTGAAAACTAGTCATTAACCAAGTACGTACTTAGTTGTATTCACTTTTGTCTAGTTGATGAGATTTTTCAAAGAGAAATCGTGTGGAATGTGGGTGTGTTTTCAAATTGATAGTCATTTTTTTTAAAGAATGCGTCGAGTGGTCGCGTTTATCGCATGATAAACGACAGATAACACACAAACAGAGTGACATTACAACGTTACATCTTATCGACGACCGCTTTAGCCTAGTTGGTAGTGACCCTGCCTACGAAGCAAGAGGTCCTGGGTTCGAATCCCGGTAAGGGCAAACATTTGTGTGATGAGCACGAATATTTGTTTCCGAGTCATGGATATTTTCTATGTATTTATATCTATTATATTTATCGTCGTCTAGTACCCATAACACAAGCCATACTGAGCTTACTATGGGACTAGGTCGATTTGTGTAAGATTGTCCCCTTATATTTATTTATTTATCTTATTAGATAACTCGCCTGAGATAATTAGAAATATACATCTATTCCACCAGAGATTGTGATAAAAAACATTGTATTATAACACTCAAGAAGAGCGTCATAATACCATCATGACGAGTAAAATGACCGCCGTTGACGCACGCTGATTTCCATCATTTGACACAGTCGTGACGTATGTGTTAAGTAACTTATCATGTAAAGGTCAGCGAGGAGAATCTCATAAATGTGGAGCAAGTGCGTTTGATCGATAGTACTATTGCATGTTGGAAACTCTTTGTAGACTTAATACCTTATGACATTCGTTTTGAAACTCTATATCACCTAGGTGTAATACTAAAGCATATTTTAAAAATGTGACAAGGTTCTTCAAACTGCCTAACCCGCCTTCACGAAACGTTTTGCATTCATGCATTGTATAATTTGACACGGAAATTATTAACAACTATAAATAATCGGAGATTCGACTTAACCTGGTTCGCCTGTGGCCGGGTGGTAAAATTTAGCCAAGAGAACCAATGGACTATAAGTTCCTTTTATAATAGCAATAATGAGGCTATTTAACCAACACCGTGTGTTCTTCTTGTCCGTGTTGCCAGTTCACAATTGTAACTTTATAAAACGCGTATAGATGACTCGCGCGCGGCTCATCATAAAATGTGGCCTTTGAGCACCTTTTCTCGCGTCGTCGACGCGTGCATTTTATGCTAGCCATGCTGTTATTGACTTCCATCTCAGAGAGCGTATGTTAATTAAGGTCATGTTCTATGTCGACATAATTGGCATCTAATACGTTTTAATGAATTCAGAACGTTCATTAGAAAAGATCGGTAATTAAGATAATAAGCCGCGATACTGGCAATCAACAAATGCGTACAAATAGTGTTGATATCGAAAGTAAACATGGAACCAAACACCATACGCAGTTGGATTACATAAACAAAACAAGCTCGATAACAATTTTAGTCAATAAACAACCGAGAGATTTACAATGTTATAAGAAATGGAGTAAAGGAATTGTTATAGGTTATTCAGTACTAGTATCTATGCCAGTTAATGAGAAAGGTGACATTGTACGTCATGCAAGATAATTTTAAAAATGTATAACGAATACGCGGTATTCGAATGCAAATATGATTAACAAATTAGACACTTATGATGTGAAGCATCATTAGTGAAATACTGTTAAACATGCCATGACATGTAAGACGTAGACTACACGTAAAATTTAATAGTCAGTCACATAGAAAACATGTAAGGCGATGCATCGTGAATTGACTGCGGACCCCACATCTTTAGGGATTTTGAATGACATGCAGAAAAGACAGGGCGGGATGGCAACGCGTCGGAATCGTGAATTTTAAGCTAAACTGGAGGCAGACGAGGCGCCGAGCGGTATGTATATATTTATGTATTACTACACCTCGCGCCCCGGAGCCCCATAATCATGTCATTCGTGCCAGTAGAATCCGTCTTTTCATACGAATTTATCCGTACTCGAAGGGAGGCAATGTTCAGACGGTTATAGACTGAGAATGATGATTATACGATACATTTACAATATAGAGTGATATGATACAGACAGCTAAGAGGAGCATCCGCGCCCTATTTCCACTGATTTAGTGGCAAACATTTATCATCAAGGTTAATTGATGCGTCGCGTCTGCGGCGCGTCCTCATCTTAAAACACGCAAACGCTGTTTGTGAAACCCTTAACCCATTCCATTAGCATAAGGCTGATTTTGATTATGTAGATTGACATCAATCAAGATATCGAAGCAGATCCGCTCGCCAGACTTAATCAACTTTCGATCAAATAACATACCAATCGATCACAATCTGACTTGGACTTCCAGTATACCTTTGCTTTCACCTTTCATGTTCTTTTTATTGGTCACGTGGTAATTTAGGTCTGTGTAAGGTGTAAAGTCTGTTCATGTTTTAGTGTATATCTCCTTGAAATGACAAAGACTATCACGTGCCACGGCTTCGCGGTAAGTAATAATTTGACGACCTGTGCAGCCAAGTTGGTAGTGACCCTGCCTATGAAGCCGGAGGTCCCGGGTTCGAACCCCGGTAGGGGCATTTATTGTGTGTGATGGCCATGAGTATTTGTTCCTGAGTCATGGATGTATTCTATGTATTTTAGTATTTATTTATCGATATAAGTTATGTATATCGTCGTCTAGTACCATAGTACAAGCTTTGCTTAGTTTGGGACTAGGTCGATTTGTGTTAGATTGTCTCCAAATTTATTTATTTTTTAATCACATGATAGAATTTGTAGCGTCACAAGACTCGCGTCGCCAATTATGTAGACTATGCTAGCCTTTCAGGAAACCGAAGACGGGCTAGTACGTCAACATTATTAAACGAATCGGTTAACGAAAATTTTGCCGCAAAACTATACATTATTATTTATAACAATAGCAACATACAACGGGTTAATGCCTTTCGTAGTGGTTCATGCTGTTTATTACAGGTAGGCCAGTAATTATTGTAAAATCAAAAATGGCCGAGTTATGGCTTCTGCGTATATTCGAAAAAAGGTTTTTCTTGAATAACTCGGCAATTTTTGATTTTACAGTAAAACCGTGAGGACAAAAACTGTAGGAAATTTGATTCTCTACAAGTTTTGTCCTCACAATTTTTCTTCTAGGATCGATATTTTGGAAATTAAACCTGAAAAACGCGACAAATTCAAAATATTATCATTATCTCCTATGTTCCACGTTTTACGGCACGAATGAAGAGAAACAAAGTTGTAGAGAATCAAATTCTGAACAATTTTGGTTCCCACCTTTTTTCGAATATACGCAGAAGCCCGATTCGGTCTACTTTTTTAATGTACCTACACTCCCAGTTACCCCCCAAGGGACCTATGAAAAAAAAAACAAGAACTAATTATTCACGGGTAGGTTCGGTTATTTGGATAAAATGACTGGCCTAAGGGTCCAAAGAGTAACAGTTTAGCTATGGTCCAACGCTAAAAATGTAGCTCAAATCACCACGCGCGGGCACGCGCCTCATAAAACTATTTGAAACAACCATACATCCCCAAATTTATATCCTGAAATCAATGTAGCGCTGTAGCAGCGACCAACATATTAATTTTCAGGATCCTGCAGCTTTTGTTTCCACAGCTAGCTATAAAAGTAGCCATTATCCACGTGCCGGGTCCGCTCTGAGTGACGTTTGGCGACTGTACCTAGCCGGTGTTTGCCAAGACCCTCATTTCACGGGTCTCTATATTCTTTGGTTCTGGGAAACATTCGACTTGGTGGCATTAATATTTCTTAATTCAGCAAAAAAGATGATCATTTGTAGATCGAATAGCGCGCACGCTCCGGCTTTGGAATGTGCTCTATTATGCGGATTTCCCGAGACGATAGAGTACACAATACTTTAATAAGGTTTATAAAGGGATCGCATCAAGCATAGCACTAAGTCGTCTATGACATCCCAAGGAGACCTCTTAAGTATCAGCCGCTGAAGTTTGATGTTTATCTTGGTATAGGCTCAGCTTTAAAATCTGACACTGATGACCGTCATTAAATCTCTTACGAGGATAATTTGACAATGCGTCATGCGGGTGAATGCTATGACAAGCGCGGGACACTCCGCGATTTACGTTCATCGCCGTCAGTCGACGTCGTCGAGGGCCATAAATCTTTATGTTTTGGCTGAGAAAAAAGCCCCTTTTGTAAAGTTCAAAGGAGTTTCCCTTCTGTACTTGTACTATTATCTATTCTGTGGCCGTGAGATAAAACCATAAGTAAGTGTTTGTTTGTCATGTGCAGTTAGATTATTTAGAATAAAAGATAAGTATTATCATTGCAACATGCTGCTTTGTTCATCTATTTCCACATATACCCAGAAGATACGGAACTAATCGGTCAAATTCAAATCAAAGAGATGACCGATCCTTTGTTTTCATTACACTACGGCGTGTTGAAATGTTCATAACAGTTCAATGTAAATTTTGCAATGCGATTTATTTCCGAAGATAAATATATATTCCATTATGACATCATATTTGCGGGTCATGCCACCAGAATCAACGATCATACGAGAGATAATATATAATTATCGAATGAGCATTTATTAGATAAAAACAAAAACAAACAAGAAGGCACCATAGCCAATGATGCCAAACCTGGGCAGTATTTACTATTTATAGGTTTCGTTATAATTCGTTATAAATATTATTATGTTACTTAAGTAGCTATTAACGAATGTAATCCCGGGAATTCTAACATCTAACAGCTCAAGCGTATTTTTTAAAATTTTCCCATTAAATTAAAATTAATAATATGCTAATTGCGAATTTACAATGGCCATTGATTAAAACTGGAGTTTGGGTGTAAAAAGTAACATTTGTATCGCCACTACATTCACGGGTTTTATTGTCATTTTTCGACCATGTGTGTAAGCACTAGGCATTACAGATTACGCACGGCTAGCATGGCTAATGGCGTGCGTATGTTTAATTACAGGAACCGTTATGCAACGGGTGTAATTCAGCTATTACTTAATACTTCGCGTTTCACAGTAGAGTGGCCACCCTTGTTCCCCAGCAAATTGGCAACTTATGCCTGTATATGGCTATTTGAATGCAGCTACACTGTGCATGTTTTGCAAATAAACAAATGAAGAAGACAAAACATATCAAAATTAGGCTCTTCGCTCAATAACTTATGGATATATTCATAAACATCGCAACACAAACACTTATGGATATATTCACAAACGGCGGTCGTGAATAAGAAAGAATATCATTTGATATTTACCGTTTGTTTTTCGGTGAAGGAAAAACATTGTGAGGAAACTTGCATACATCCACGAAGAAATTCAAAGGTGTATGTGAAGTACCCAACCCGCACTGGGCCAGCGTGGGGACTACTGCCCGTTCCTTCTCATCCATGAGAGGAGGCCTGTGCCCAGCAGTGGGACGTATATATAGGCTGATTTACTATTATTATTATTTTATCTTTATTTATGTAAATCCTAATTAAATCGTAAATGTGCATTTTTCAGGGTACCACCATGGTTGCATGATCAGTAACTTTACTAGCGTCCTCCGTTCGTTTGTCTGTCTGACACTGTGCCTATAATGCCAAAAATAATGGCCTATAGCCCTCATACTATATAATGTGAAGCATTAACGTACAATATATATGGACGTCTGTGAAGTTCTTCGAAAAGTGTATGCAAAGACGCGCCAAACTATACTAATACTAGCTTCTGCCCGCGACTCCGTCCGCGTGGAACTCGTTTATATCGCAGTTCCATACAAACTTTTACCCCCCATTTCACCCCCTTAGGGGATGATTTCGGGGATAAAAACTATCCTATGTCACTCTCCATACCTTCAACTATCTCCACTTAAAAAATCACGTCAATTCGTCGCTCCGTTTTGCCGTGAAAGACGGACAAACAAACAAACACACTTTCCCATTTATAATATTAAGTATGGATTAGAAATAAAAGAGGAAAAGTTACGATTGTACCTTTGTAAGTTTATAAGTTTGTATGGAATTGGTAATCTCCGGAACCGCTTACCCGGTTTCAAAATATATTTTACCTGCGTGTGAAATGGACTTTATATTTTATCCCGCGTGTTTGCCTGCATTCTTTGCAATACGCGAACGAAGCCGGTAGCTATAATTATATTAGTATATATACATATATTACGAGCTACCCGCGCGGCGTACGTGTTACATGCATAACAAATATGGGGCTATAAGCCTTTTGTACACGTCTCATTGCTGGACACAGCTTTTCGTGAAAGAAAACATACAACATCCAATAATAATTTGTTTGCCCAAAACTCGTAAACAGGCATTGCGGCCAACGTGACCAACTTGTTAAGGTTTCAGTTTCAAACTTCGCCTAAACGTAGGCAGCATTCGTTCGTTCAAAAGTAAGGGGAAAGGTACAGTTGCTTAATTTTACTCTCTTAAATAACGTTGTTGTTTTCGTTTTGGAATATCAAAAACGAAAGTGTAAACAGCGACCCGAAAGCAATTTAATTACTTACAGTCAACTGCATTAAATTAAATATCTGACATGGCAATTCACTAAAACGTAACCGACATAACTCTATTTCTAGATTATTCGATTGGGACTTTGCGTTAAAAAACCAAATGTCGACTTTCCTGCGGGGCTGAAATGGTTGTAATTTTATCACTTATTGTTGTGGATAAGAAATCCGTCACTCACGCACTCGCATAATTGTTAGAAGGTGACGGATGTCTTAATCACAGAGATAAGTGATAAAATTACAACCATCTTAGGCGCTTGATCGTTAAGGAGTTATGTGCGTGTCTACAATCTATTTATCACATAAAACTTCATTTGTCAACGCCCGAGACCCTAAATATCTAGACGCAGATAGTTTAGGCCTGGGTGACCTGGGTATCTGCCAACGCCACGCATACAGAGTCAAGTTGTTTGGAAGTGCAGTTACATTGCTAACAAACCTAGAACTCCTACCTACCGTTTATGTAATAAAAAGGTCAAAATGTTTATAAACAAAACGTAAATAAATCAACGCTAACCGTTACGGTCAATACAGACCTAATTTTAGGCGGGTTACAGAAGATTTTTTATTGTTACGGTAATAGTTTTATGCAATTATACCCACGTAGAAACTTTTCCCGGTATTGTAAAGTCTTGGTAGTATATGCTCTTGCCCACGCACGAGCTCAGAGCTTATTACATGCATTTATTTACACGTAATATTACCATTTGGCATTTTCTGAATACCGCCTACACGAGCTAAATTTCGGAAAGAGTTTTTGATGTGCAGATTGTAATTCTAGGGTCGCCAGGACGCTTGACTCTCCATACAAATTTGTTTCACATTTTAATACCATACCGGACTAGTTTATGTTGCTTTAAATTATAATAGAGAAAATGACGCGATTAGAATCTTTATATTTCTTTATTTAATCGTATGGCATACATTATTTGGCCTTTTAAAGTTGGTCACTCTTTAGTACCACCCAGGGGACACGTGCAGGGTTGTGGTAGGTAGCTCCTGCGGACGCGAGCAACAGTTGTCCCCCCCTTTGTCAAGTGAGTGGGCAACTCGACTGTTACGTAGTTCTTAATCCGCCCGAAGGCCTCTAACTCTAATAGTAGTTAAAATCTTTATATGAAAAATGTTGAACACGCTAATTTTTTTTTTCTTCTTCTGTATGGATAGGTAGTAGACTCGAGTCGAACGTCACAAACTCCTCGTACCGCGGCCGGCGTTGTGCCACGGCGATGACACGCAAACGTCACAAACGTGACGACCCTGACAAGATGAAAGAGCACGAGCTATGCGGTAAGTGGGATGCCATGATTTGAGTTTTCTGTGTCAATAGCTTTTGTTAGACAGAGGGCCTTCTGTCCTTAAGTTTTATTATTTATTCTGTGCTAAAGGTACCGGTACGCGTTAAACGCCAAGCCAACTGATCTTGAAAAGGAAATGGTATTGAATATAAATTGAACTTGAAGTTGCTAAATGGACGCAGTTCTTTGAAATTGTCTATTAAATTTATTGTTTTGCTCCGAAGTCGTATGGATGCTCTCGCACTATACTCGTTGGAACGAGAGGTGTTATATTTATGACAATAATAACTTACCAACATAAACCATATTACTTTATGATTTTTTCAACTCAGGCGCTCTATCTGTTGAAATACTCATTAGAAAGTAGACTTTATACACAAAGACATAATGTCTAATTTTTCAGCAGTTACGTAATACTTTTTACGTTACACCTGGCCATAATGCGAGTTTTACTGCACGCTGCGCGTACGGGAAAACTCGCATTGTGGCCAGGTGAAGACGTAAAATTATGTACTCAACACGGGCGGTAATTCGTAAAGCCGCAGAGCGCATATTTATGGCCCTCACCTTCGGTTCGGGCCACAAACACCTGCGATCTGGGGCATTCACGAATTCACCGCTCTAGTTACGTAATGTACTATTAAACGTTGAACTTAGCGAATCAGCTGTCTTAGTGGCCAGTTGTAAGCTCAGCAACAATTAGCCAATCAACACCCCATGTGTGCAGGCCATTGACCCCATCTATGGCACGCGGGTTCCTTTTGAACCGTGACGTTACACGCTACTCCAATCAAATAACGCTAGTTACAGTAGTTACTCCAATCAACTAGACAATATGGAAATCTGTTTCGTTTCAAATTGTGATTTATGTTAATGATTGTATAGAAAAAACTTACCTCCAGTGCCGAGTACTTTGAGCAGGTCGAAATGTGATATGTCCACTTTTGATTGTCCGTTTAGATTAACTGAAACAAAAATCATCAGTTAATATTATTACGTATAAAGTCATAAGAACTAAATTAGGTATATTTAACATTAACCTTGTTTCAGTATCGCTATTGGAAATTCGGATTTGTTTTCCTTAAACGTTTCTCTATTCGTATCTTTAATTAATATATTATTTTTTATATTCATATTATACTAAACCGTCAGTAAAATTATAGTTGTTCGTATTAATAGGATACAACAGTAAATAATTAAATAATAAATAACAAGTTTCTGTCAAAAAAATAATTTTTGGTACAGTCAACTGCAAAAATATGTAACAATAATTAACATCCTCTCATAAATAAGTACCAAAACCTAATTCGCTAACATAATAGTTATGGGGCATATTTATGAGTAAGTTGTATGCACCCAAATTTTTACACTTGACTGTACTAGCTTTTATTGCCGACTGTACTTTTCTGTATACCATCATCAACTACGGTTACCTATCACAAGTACGAAATATGTTTGACCGATTATTCATTTGGCAAATTTTCATTTGACTGTATGCATTTTTTTCAGAGCCCGTTAAGTTTTCAGTATTTTTATAAAACAAACCTAACCTAACCTAACCTAATAGGTTCCATGCGTTACTATTTTCAAAAGCTTGGAATTGTCAATGGTCCCTGAAAATATGCATTCGGACAAATGAAAATTTGCCAAATGAATCATCGGTCAAACATATTTCGAACTTGTGATAGGTTACCATCAACTACTCATTGAAAAGATCTAACGAGCCCAAACTCAACTGAATTCCCATGGCCACCTTCCGTCTCCGTCATCAGATCAGCTCGATGGTACCATAATATTGAATGTCATCCAATCTATACTTATACCCCAAATTTCAGCTCAATCGGTCACCGGAAAATGGGACAAATTTAACTTGCAAGATTTGATGACAAACAGGTGAAACTAAATAAAAGCTTGTAATATAAGGGGACTATCTTACACAAATCGAAGTAGACCCATAGTAAACTTAATCGAGTTTGTGTTCTGGGTACTTGACATGATATATTAAACAGATATAAATACTGAAGTATTTAGAAACGATCCCAGACTCAGAAACTATTAATCATGGTCATCACCACTAGTTAGTATGCCCCGACCAGGATTCTTACCCAAAACTGGCTATAAGATTATTAAGAAATTTAACATTACATCTACACTCAATTAAAAGGAAACAAAAAGGTCGAGATAATTGAGAAATAGGTATTTGTAAAATGTATTGCTGTCGCGTCAAACTCAAGCCTCCCCCCGCAGAGCGCGATAGAGACAATTGCAGCTTGGACCGAAAATACCTATTAAAAGTACATCAAATCAACGTTTCGTAGTCCCCTGATTTCTTCTCCAAAACTTGACCTATTTAACTATTTTTTTTAATTAAAAATCAAAGAAATGCTTTTGGCTGTGTTCCTATGTTTTTCTTTTTTTTAATAATCTAGTCAAAATTGTTTTGTGGATGTTTGAACACAGCGGAAAATCTGGCATTTTGTAGGTTTTTGAAGGTTAATATCTCTTTTAAAAATAAATTTATGAAAAAAAAGAAAAACATAGGAACATGTGTCAATAGTAGCCATAGATTCATGGAAAAAAAATTGCTCTACTGCCATTATCCAGGGAGAAACAGTGGACTACGTTTCTATGGAAAAACGGCCATTGTGTTTCCTCTTAATATTTCCTTAGTTAAATACATAGTAATTGTAGTTACTTTCCATACAAAATAAAAATTCCTTTTGACATGGTTATTTTGCTACTGCTCCCATAAAGTATTTCTTACAAAATACAATGAGAACTCGAGTAAATACAGTTAAATATTTACCTACTTTAAAATCAACGCAGGCGCATAGTAAGAATGGATAATTAAAATAATATATGTACATTATGCGGCCGGTGTGAGAAATAACTGTAGGGCTCAGGTTTCAAGCTATTTGGCACACAGCTAAACTATTATTAACAGTATTCGAACTTGCCCGATAGGGTTGTCCATCTTCGGCTTAGCTCAGTAACCCTTACAACTAGAAAACTGCAATTCGGCGTGGGTATATAAACAAATCACGCCGACAAACCAGAAAAATAAAATCCAAAAAAAAAACTTTTTTTTGGATACCTCCTGCCTACCTGTAAGTTGGTGATGTATTTTTTTTTGTCGTTAAACCTATAGTGTGGGGTATCGTTGGATAGCTTGTTCAAAATTATTATGGGTTTTCTTAAACTATTATTCAACTCAGTTATGCGATTGCGAGATAATGGCATTTAAAGCCCTAATTTTTGTTCGAGTCATGTGCCCCCCCCCCCCCCCCCCCCCCCTCCTGCCGGCTAAATGGCTACTACTGAGGACGTGAAAAAATTCGTGGCAGTAGTACATATAATGAATTTAAAAGGAAAACTATCACAGTTAACATAACATAACACATTCACATAGTCACATTAGACATAACTAGTTAACGAGTAGTAGACATAACTAGTTAACTGGTAAGAAATGCACTTAATTTCGGGTGCATATACATGTTCATTGAAATTTGAACCTTTTACCGTAGACGGTAGAGTTGCCCCTTTTAAGTCCGCATTCAGATACTTGGCCGCTTTTTTACACATAGTTCAACTCGGTTGCGCGCATAACGGAGTTGAACTATCTGTACTAATCCTGCCGCCAAAGTATGGGTGCGTATTCCACCGGATTCCACCAGATTTGTGCGACTGCGAAGTAGCGGGCCGGTGCGCGGGGAAAAACAATTCTCAATGGGAAGAGATGGGTGAGCGAGGTTAGCAATGCTATTAGTGGGTTTTCTACCGCACACCGCTCACCCCGCTCTGATGAATACCCACCAAAACAGAAAGTACAAGTATCATACAATACAGTCTACATCAAAGATTGTTTTAACACTTTTGCGATATATTCCAAAGTCCCCCATAGTGAATAAACATTATTTAATCTAGGAACAAGAGCCCCACTTGTAATTGTGGATTGAACGATATATAATGAGCCGAAATGAGTACATATTTTTGACGGCGACTATAATTGAAGTATTGGGCTGAATATCTCTCTGGTATACTGGTAATGTGGTGGAGATGAATAGTTTGAAACCTTAGAAATTCTGTATGATTAAAAAGTGAAATCAAAAGAATTTTCAAAAACCCAACTGCTTTTTTTAAATTTTATAGCCAATGTTAGGAGTGACATTAAGAGGAATCCAACGACACCTTGTCTGTCGAAATCTGTCAAACGGTTCAGGCTGCAGGGCGTGCCAAAGAATAAAACAGTCACATACATACTCTCGAAAAACATAACCCTCCTCTCGTTCAACAATCGGGTAAAAACAAATTAAAGTATTGGAAGAGCGCCCTTCACTGTACCACCTTGTTTGTAAATATTGTTGTGTATAAATTTTACACACATATTCTTATGAAACATTTATGCATTCTGGATTTTTTCCACCTTGTAATACTCTCAACGTAGCTCACTGTGAAATAAGTATATTTATGTGCATACAAATGTGTAATTAAACCCTTAAGTAGGAGTACAGTCCAATATTGTACAGTTAATGTCGCATTTACAATTGACAATGATTGGTCGTTCATCATCATCATTAATATCGAAGACTGCTGGACATTGGTCATTACATTAATTAAGTCGAAATAAAAACATAAATAAAAAACCGATTCTACCTATTCAATTGGATTTTTTATGAGTTTTTGTTATTACATCTCTGTGATGATGACCAAGATTGTGTAACTAAAATAAATAAATTAGTTAAAAATAATGATAAAATTCCCAGAGTAATCATAAAAAACTTTTATTTTCAGGCATATGTGAACTTCACCAGTAACTAAGAACATTTGTGTTTTTGACCAAAAAATATTTTTTTCAATCTTGGCCTTATGTAACAATAAGTTTCTGGCAAAAATTTCATTTTGGTACAAGCTTTTATTGCCGACTGTACTTTTCTGTATACCATCATCAACTACTCATTGAGACGATTCTAACGAACCCAAACTCAACGGGGTTACGTCGGTTAAGTACTGAATTCCCATGGCCACCTTCTGTCTCCATCATAAGACCAGCTCGATGGTACCATAATATTGAATTGTCATCCAAACTATACTTATACCCAAAATTTCAGCTCAATCGGTCACCGGGAAGTGCGTCAAATTTAACTCGCAAGATTTGTCCCATACTAACAGGGCAGGGCGTAAAAGCTTGTAAAAAGCTAGTAAAAACAATTGAATTGAAAAAATAGTGATAAAATTCCCAGAAATATAACAAAATTTGTTCATTCTATTAACTCCACCAGTGACTTATTTTGTACTGTATCAATAAGGTAATCAAATGTTGCAAACTCTATTTTCTCCCACTTCCATTATTTATTGATTTGAATCTTTGCAAGTTTGTATAAAAATAAATGCCAGTGACACCTGGGAAGGACACCCTTTCAAACAAAAAAAATACGAAATCGGTCCAGAAGTCTTCGCGTAATATAATAAATATAATAATAGTAAAAATTAAAATATTCCAAAGAATTGAAACCTCCTTTTTTGGTCGGTAAAATGCTACAATTTAATAATACTTGCAAAGAAACCCGCTAGCATCAAGCTACAATTAATAATATCCAGGCATCACAATATTTACTTTTAAACGCAATCAAGATAAACACACCAACGCGACATGAAAACACGCATTGTGATATTTGTGCTCTAGACAGTGTTTTTAAAAACATTTGCACCCAGATAATCATTTACATAACTGATAATGTCATTTTTACCTTTAAAATGTACAATGACGAAGGTCATTGAACTCTCTTTAGGATTATTTCGTTTATAATATAAATATCGTAAAAGCCAGATCAACAGGCGAGCTTTACGACGTTTTCATTATGGAATCGATTTGTCTGAACACGACCTATATTGCTATAATCTATAATATAGGCATCATTGAAATAAACGTCATGAGAACTTGAACCTAGACACTTGGAACATAGGGTTGTTATTTGAACGGATGATTTTGTTACAAGTTTTAACCTTCCGTTGGTAGTTGTGCTATTTGCACAGCCTTATACTTGGCAATTATAAACTTTCTTATCATGATTTATTTGACACTTGCATATAATATTAACACCATTATTTTTCAATCATCCGACTGCTATTCCAAAACCCAAATGTATAACAAATTATGTGTAAAACACTATTCATATTCAAACATAACTAATGTTTGCTTGACCAGTAAAAAAAACTCAACAAAATAAAAAGTGAGCCAAACTCAGCTTACTTTATATGTAATTTTTTACTCCTTATGGCATCAGGAATATGCTGTTTAAATTATTAGGAATCATCCCGGGTCACCATATTGTAATATCAATAACAATTATGGCATATGGATGACATACATGACGATGACGGGGATAATATTGTTTTTATAAAATAATGGCTTTTAGAATGTTTACAACATAAGAAACAAGTCTTTAAATGTTGTTGTATCTATTGCCAAAGGAGAAAATATGGGTGCATTGACCTCCAAAATTTGCTATGACCTCAGACAACATTATTTTTGTATCTATATGAATAATATGAAATATCTATGATAAGTTTGAATGCACCGTGATTAAGTACACGTGATTGGACAATCTGTTGCTTATACATATGTAAGTATAATATGCACAGAATAAAACATTTTTATGTCTGTATGCCTTTTTTATGTCTTTACCAGCATCGAATCCAATCTCGATGGGTCATCAGATCACACTCCAGAGATCCTAATCGTGAGCTCTACCGTAATCCAACGGGAGAGTTCGGAATCGCTACATAATGTAAAAACGGACTGAAAACCTCAATCTGAGAATTCCACTTAAAACAAAAGAATATGTTGAAGACGCCTGTAGCTATATCACCAACGCTATTCAGGTAGCAGCATGGATCAATACTCCGGCCTGTACAAACTTGAGAACCAACCTATTGAAATAAAAAATAAAATAGCTGAAAAACGGCGACTCAGAATGGCAGCAGTCACGACATCAAGCCGACAAAACAAAATTCAACAGAGCCATTAAGGATCTAAAAGCGGCACTCGAGGAGCAAAGAAACTACAGCCTCCAGAAAACTCTCGAAAGTATGTCAGCAACAGGCCGAGGCGAGTTCTCTCTTTGGAAAGCCACTAAGCACCTAAATAAACCTCAACAATCATTCCCTCCCATTAGAAACCAGTCAAATCTATGGGCAAAGACCGATGAAGAAAAAGCTGAAGCATTCGCGGCGCATCTGAGCCAGGTATTTAAACCGAACGAAGGCCATTGTGATGAGACCGATCTGGACGCCATTCTCGACCGAGACATTCAACTGCGCTTACCTCTCAGGCCAACGTCACCACGGGAACTAGCGAGAGAGATCAAATTGCTCGACACCAAAAAGGCACCTGGCTTTGATCTGATAACGCCGAGGATCCTAAAAGAACTACCTAAAAAGTGCATCACATTATTAACTTGCCTTTTTAATGCCATTTTTCGAGTCTGTTACTTCCCGGATACATGGAAGGTCCCACAGATTGTAATGATTCACAAAGACGGCAAACCGCCACATGCATGTTCATCATACCGACCTATAAGCTTGACTCCTGTACTTTCGAAGCTGTGGGAAAGAATATTTCTCAAAAGACTATCCGAAGCAATGATGCAAAATGAGATAATTCCCAATCATCAGTTCGGATTCCGCAAAGCGCACTCCACTGTCGAACAAGTACATCGTGTGTATCACTCTGTCAGACAATGCCTCGAACACAAAAAATACTGCTCAGCTGCATTTTTGGACGTACAACAAGCGTTTGACAGAGTATGGCACAAAGGTCTGCTCTGCAAAATCAAGGAAACCCTCCCTCACTCTGTGTACCACATCCTAGAGTCTTACCTTTTCAATAGGCTCTTTCAAGTCAAGCATGGAGAAGCACGGTCTTCATTGTACCCTGTCAAAGCTGGAGTACCCCAAGGCTCCGTCCTCGGACCTGTGTTGTACAAAATCTATACAGCAGATTTACCGACCAAACATGACGTCACCGTCGCTACTTATGCTGACGACATAGCCTACCTGGCAGCAGACAGCGATCCCATTGCGGCAAGTGCCAAACTACAACAAGTGCTGGACTCCACCTCAGCCTGGCTTCAAAAGTGGCGGATTCAAGCTAGTGCCCAGAAGTCAACTCACATTACCTTCACCCTGAGAAAAGACACCTGTCCCCCGGTATACTTGGCAAACAACATCCTACCACAAACGAACTGCGTAAAATACCTCGGATTCCACTTGGACAGACGCATGACCTGGAAAAATTACATAAAGGCAAAAAGAGACCAAGTGAACTACAAATTCAGAAAACTTTACTGGATGATGGCAAGAAACTCAGTGCTCTCACTGGATAATAAGCTTTTAATATACTCAGCTATTCTGAAACCCATCTGGTCATACGGCATCGCAATATGGGGAGTAGCCAGTAAGAGTAACTTAGCCTGCCTACAAAGAGTACAAAATAACATTCTTAGATGCATCACCAATGCTCCATGGTTCGCGAGGAACGATGAAATTCATGAGCATGTAAAAATGCCAACAGTAGCATCCGAAGTCGCCCGCTACAAGGAACAACACATAGCTCGCCTTACCCATCACTCCAATCCATTGGCCTGTGGATTGCTTAATAATGTCAATGTGGTTAAGAGACTGAAAAGTAACCATATTCTATAAGTAGTGAACGAGGCATTGGCCTCTAAATCTACGACCCGCCATCCTTCATTCCACTAATCTGATCATAGTCTGGAGACTGATTGCAGATAACGAAAAAAAAAATAAAAAAATGTCTGTATGCCCCTGACACTACAATAAATACAAACACAGACAGAGGTTTAAAAATGTTCATCAACAACCGTCGTAGTTTCAAATTTTACAGATGGAAATTCGGACTTAAGTGAGGACATAGAGATTTTTTGATTACGAATTGTATTAAAAAACGTCGTTTACAACACGTGTGAAATGTCTTTTACCACTCGTACCGAGTCTTGCCACTCGCTTTCAGCTCGTGGCAAGATACCTCGGTACTAGTGGTAAAAAGACATTCTTTTCACACTAGTTGTAAAATGTACTAATCTGGGGTTCTATTTCTACAATCGCGAGGCTTTATAAGGCGTTTTCAACTCAATGACAGGGCAGACATTCGACAGGTCATCGGTTCATTGCCTTTGTTCAGACTGGTGATTAAAAAAAGCAGAACTAGTGCGATATGACGTAATATTACATAACATAACATACTGTTTTACATGCTATATTAAATTACGTTAGCACTAGTAATGCATTAAAAAAATTCTGAATGTTGCTATTAGTACATCACTTCATAATTTTACACATCACTATATTTTGGTCTAATGGTCGCACTACACTTGGGAGTTTGTGTTCGCGTTGCGTCGTTGCCTCTCTTTCATTTGCCGCTTTCTTGCCGTAGGCAGAAAAAAGATGCAACACGAATATTTGGGCAAACACCGCCAAGTGTAGTGCGACCATAATGATGCGTTTTCCTAGCTCTTAAGCTGCAAACGCACAGAGAGCGGTGGCGGGGCGGCACGGCGCGGTGCGGAGGCGGTACCGGTTGTAATGTTCGAGCTAATATGAAATGATCCGCACAGAGCGGCGCGGTTTTCTGTGCGGACCCTTTCGTATTAGCTCGAACATTACAACCGGTACCGCCTCCGCACCGCGCCGCGCCGCCCTGCCACCGATCTCTGTGCGTTTGCAGCTTTATCGGCGTCTTTGCCCGCGTGGCAACTAAACACTTTCTTTAGTAGCCTGTTAGTGTTACTTATTGGTCCATAATATATATGCATGCAGAAAATCATGTCAATCTGTCATTTTATTTTGTGTTGTGTGCACATATATACACACAGTAACAAGACTTTCACCATAATTATCATAAAGTACCAATAGATAGTAGATTAATATAATGAGTTAAATTCTAATAATAAATAGGTATATACGAGATAACTGAAGCAAATGTCTGTTATCAAAATAAAATATTTCCCATTAGGTAAATGAGCAAATATTTAACAGCACTCTACTAATACCTATGAATTAGGCACCATAAAATACGATAATTATTTAATTAACACCCATTAATTATGTAATTATCCAGTGCAATAGTCATTGAATTAAATTTACTATAATTATAATCACACGTACCAAGTGCGTGTCGGGCCACGCGCATTGTAGGGTTCCGTAGTTGCCTGTCTGTATTTGTTACATCAACACGCGCCAACTAAACGGTAACTAGTTATGCCTACTTAGCCGTGATATTTTTCCTTTTAAATTCATTATATATTATGTACTACTGCCACAAGCTATCCTACGAAATCCCACACTGGACCCGATTGTACGTGCACATGGCTTAACTAGCCTAAAACGAAATTGTCTAATTTTTAGACATAATTTAGGCGGCAGATTAAAAACGACATTTTTAGAATAGCATTTAGGCAGCTAAGTGTTGTATAGACCGCCTAAAATAAGAAACGTCAGATTCAAATTAGCGCTGTCATTTGATTATGACAGCTGCTCATAGAATAGCAAAGTGTTTTAGCGACACCTAAATAAAATTAGGAAGTTTAGAGCCCACTACTGTAGAATCGGGTTCATTATGGGTTTAATTAAGGTGTAGGGAAGGTACATTTTTTTTCTAACATTATTCTAGTTTTGTTGATATAAACTAAAAACTTACGTTTACATAGTTATAACCTTAGATTTCATTAAATATGGGTTTCATTTAAAAAGTCAGTTAGATTGTAAGTTTGTATGCAATGGCTACTCCGGAACAACTGAACCTATAAAAAAAACACCTGCTTATAGTCTAGTCTATCTTTCATCCCGCGGGTTTGTCTGCAAGGCAACTAATAATATTATATATTTAAAATACTGCCCTCATAAGCCGAATAGGCGGTATCTCAAAATGAAATGTCATTGGAAGATGCAATTTAAAATCTATGTCTAATGACATAACTTACTAAGACATTTCAGTTTGAGATACCGCTATTTGGCTTAAGAGGGCAGAATATTTGTCAAAGATAAAGTCACTGGTGTATTTTGTTCTTAAACATCAACCAATAAAATACAATGAACACCTTGTAACCCTTACATTTGATGGCAATACCTCGGAGCCAATGGCACACCATACTGATAACAGATATCAGCCCGTCAAGCCTGATGATGGTAAACCGTCGCTTCGCAAAACAATTGCGGTTTCAGAAAACGAAAAAGTCCAAGTAATAATGTTTGAAATAAAACGACTTCTACGAAATTCGTATTCAATAAGAAAGATTTTAGGAAATTGTAGACATCTATTTATATCAATTGATCAGCGCTGGCACTTATGCCTTGCTGCCTGTCATCCTGCCTGTCTGTCCGTCCTTCTGTCTGTCACCAGGCTGTATTTCAAGAACCGCGATAGCTAGACAGTTGAAATTTTCACAAAGAATGTATTTCTGTTGCCACTATAACAACAAATACTAAAAACATAATAAAATAAATATTTAAGGGGGGCTCCCAAACAACAAACGCGATTTTTTGCCGTTTTTATAGATGAACGTACGGAACTTTTCGTGCGCGAGTCCGACTCGCACTTGGCCGGTTTTTTAACTATATTTTTGTTTGTTTTAATAAATAAATATTTCTGACCTGATGGATGACTATGGAACCACCTGGGAAGGATGTTCTTTCAAACTAAAGAAATATTATCCAAATCAGTTTAGGCGTCTTCAAGTTATCAGGAACATATTGACGAATTGAGAATTTCCTCCTTTATTGAAGTCGGTTCAAAATAATATTAGACTTATGCATTATGATAAACAGGAGCATTAAAACGGTTAATTTTCATCAGAACAAGATTGTTTACAACCTACAAGATGAATCAACATATTTTTCAATTGTTGTTTACATTAGGCTAGTTATGACTCAGGCATTTTCAATTTAATTTCCATAAGGTGTTAAAAAGAGGCCACTTAGGTGAGATATCTGATAATATTTACACTGATATATTTTATTGTATGTATAATTGTATACGTCATCATCATCATCATCATCATCATATCAGCAGAAAGACGTCCACTGCTGAACATAGGCCTCCCCCAAAGAGTACCACAATGACCGGTCCTGCGGCACCCGCATCCAGCGGACTCCCGCGACCTTTACCAGGACATCACATCAGTCCACCTTGTGGGGGGCCTACCCACGCCGCGCCTTCCGGTACGTGGACGCGACTCGAAAACCTTTCCGCCCCAACAGCCATCGATTCTACGTGCAATGTGTTATGTATACATATGTGTATGTATATTTTAGTACATATTTTTAAATGGAGTTGAGATTTCCTTTAGTGTTAAAGGTCTGCACCAAACATTTCTGTTAAGCCCGATTGTGGACTGGTAGAGAATTCCTTAAGGCATTTAACTCCACCATTTGTACTTTTTCTAGCGTTATGCAATTAAGTTTGAATAAATAAAATGCATATCGACGCTGGAAAGGAGAAATGGGATAAGCGACATTTTTGGAGATATTGAGTTATATATACTCGTATCATTGGAATCGGCAGATTTTTCTGCATCGAATGGGCTGGGTCTCGTATCCGTCGGACGACTTTGGTGTCGCTTATCCCATCGGTTATTTAGAGGATTACTGTCATGTTTTTCTCACTAAACGACTGGATATTTGATCACTTTGTGGAAAATGGAGATTAGATAAAATGTTATATTGCGAAATGAGACTTAGATTTTTTTACTTATTTGTCAGATCAGATTAAACTTAACTTGGATAGTTTTACTTCATTACAACTTACCTTTCACTTGTTGGTTATCTTTTTTTACCTGCCCGCATAAAATATTTTTATGTCATTTGAGTCATTTTACCTAAATCTTCATATAAAAATATATATGGTTAGATAAAATTACTTGGTTGTCATATCTATTCTATTGGCGTTTAGCCACATTTACTTAGTTGCAGATAAAAAACTTTTGTCGCTTATCCACTCTTACTTGAAACTACATTGAAATACGACTGTCGTTTACCCCAAATTGCATAAATGAAATTCCAATCAATTTGTCGTTTATCCCGAATTGCTTTTACACCAATTTGTCGTTTAGAATGTACTAAAAATACAGATCTGTTTTACAATTTGTTTGTTAGATAACTTTACCTTATATGCTTTTTGAAATATAGCGCATTTAGTACTAACTTTTTATAGTTATGAAGGTGGTTATTACCACACACAGTATAAAAAAGTGTCGCTAACGCATTACTTTCGGGCGCGCCAGTTGCACCCAAACGCCATCTACCTTGAGCAGTGCCTAACGAGACGTCGCCTAGGCCCGACATTATTATTTAATATTTTTTGTTCAGATTTGGAGGAAATGGGCATTGTGATTTTGTTATGCTAATAAAGTTTATGTTATTCTCAATTACGAGAATTTAGAGTTTTTTTCGTTTTGGACTCGAAGTATGAGTTTTTACTTTAATATTGTTATAGCTAATTGTGTTGTTTATTGAGAATAAATGACATTCATATTGAGTACTAGCTTCTGCCCGCGACTTCGTACACGTATAAATTACCTATGGTTTAAAAATAATGTTCTTATGTAGTTAACTTCTGTTGTATTATAACTGACAAATTTTAAAATAAAGATTTCTTTTCCATAGACTGTGCCTATAACAGTTAAAATTTTCTTCGAATCTAAATAAACACCGTCATAAAGTTAGTCGTCAAAAATATTACATAGATCCCCAAAGTATCCCTTGAGAGAGCGCTCCCTATGCGAGCCCCAGGTTTGAAGGACTACCACTATCCGCAGGTGTCTTGCGAGCGAGACCTGAAGCCAAAATCCCTAAATGTGAGTGAAGGCCCGAGGCCGAGCCCCCACGGATACTTATAATCTCCGAGTATCTTGCAAGCAAAACCTTAGGGCCGAATTCCTGAAAGTAATCGGAGGCAAGCGGAGCCGAAGGCTGAGCTTTGCGCAGGAATGAAAAGTCCTAACCATGCTTTTAGAGAGTGGTCGCTATGCGAGCTTGGGGGCTGAATGCCTTACTATCCCCAGGTGTCTTGCAAGGGAAACCGGAGACCAAAGTCCCCAAGGGGAGCGGGCAGGCAAGCGAGGCCGAAGGCCGAGCTTTTCGTAACAATGACAGGTTCAAATCAAGCCTTAAGAAAGTGCTCCCAATGCGCGCCTGAGTGATGAAGGCCCGAGGGCGAGCCCTCACGGACACTTACTATCCCCAGATGGCAGCGAAGCCAAAAGCCGAGCTTTACATTGGACTGAGCGGCGGTGAGTGGCGAGCCGAGGTAAGTCCCATAGCGGAGTGGCGAGGCAAGCGAGGCCAAAGGCCGTGCTTTTCGTTAGAATAAAAGAATCGAAGCATTCCTTCAGAAATCAGAAAGCGCTCTAAATGCACCCCCATGGATGGACACTCATTATCTCCCGGTGTCTTGCAAATGAAACTTGAGGGCGAGCCCCACGTACCTACACTTACTATCCCCAGGTGTCTTGCCAGCTTAATCCCAGGCCAAAGTTCTGAAGTGGGCGGCGAGGCAAGCAAGGCCTTTTCGTTGAAATAAAAGGCCCAAAGCCAAAGCTTCTGAGAGCGGTCTCAATGTGAGCAATGACCTCTAAGGACACTCATTATCTTCCGGTGTCTTGCAAGCGAAACTTGAGGGTCGAAATCCCAAAGTTAAACGGGGAGGCAAGCGAAGAAGAAGCGAAGCGAAGGCTGAGGTTTTCGTACGAATGAAAGGCCCAAAATATCCCTTTAGGGAGCGCTCCTATTGCGCTCCCAATAATATTTCAGAAAGTCTTCACATAAAAAAAATAGTACCTACATGTTTTTCACATAAAAAAATAGTACCTACATAACCAATTCTCAGAGGAATGCCGTTTTCAAATAATTTATTGAATCAGGCGTTACTTTGCGGAAGTCCATGATATATTAGGAGAACAATATTTCTAGTATATCTAGTGTGTGTGTGTGTGTAGTGTGTATTTCTAGTGTGTGTGTGTGTGTTAGTGTGTGTTTTCTAGTGTTTTCTAGTGTTCTAGAACAATTAGAAATAATTAGGTACAGCAATAGAGGCGTTATTATCAACGAACAATTGAATGTTGCGTCATCACCGTTGTTACGTGTTCTTCCATCTCTTTCACGCATGAACGGTAGTATGGGGGGACAGAATATAAATATGGCGGATGGCTCCGGGCGGGTCATTTGCTCAGTGGACGTGGCGCAAGCAACATCTCCTGCCAGCATCTCCTGATGATGCCTCGTAGAGAGGCGAAACACGTGTCGAGGTTTTTGTCATTATTGGTGGTGGTTTGCTGTAATTTTTTGCATGTTTTTACGCAAATAGTTGCATCTTATCTTCACTAATAGACCAGCACGTTTTTTAGCGGAATAGCAAAGAAATATTGTTCTCCTAATATGAATGCCGTTTTGTCCAAATTTTATACCCGCATCCATTGACGTTAGTGAACTATGCTAATTCGAGATAAGTATCAACCTTAGATGACTGATTTCTCTGATTTCATAGCAAATATAGGAAGGCAGAGATCAAGGTTGCTGGTTTTCAATATCAACAGCGACGTCGTCAGTGACTGAAGTTCCAATATAATTAGGTCTCTGATGTCTAACAGTTACTATCGGTGGAGGTATCAACCAGTTTTGTTTAATATATAGTGTTTAGCCGCCTAGCACTATTTTACATCCAGAGTTTTTTCACGTTATATCTATATTTTGTAAAAGTTTGAACTGAGGTTTTTTTCATTTCTAGTCAAGTATACCCTTGCAAATTTTCAAGCCTTTAGCTCATAGATTCAAGGAGTTCCCATACAAAGTTCAACCCCACTCCGGGTCCGACCCCGGGAATTGTCTCCACAGATTAGTAAAGTTTGCATCAAAATCCGTTCAGCCGTTTTCACGTGCTGCGCGTACACATAAACAGACAAACATAATATAAACGGACAAAAATTCTAAAAACTCTTTGGAACGTGGTCTGTTATCGATTCTAAGTATCCCCCATCAAACTTTTTTTCGAATATCTTTCATGTACAGACTTTCGACCCTCTGCAGCTTTATTATAGGTATGTATAGATGTTGTAGTAGATTGGATAAAAGATATTTTGATCCCAAAAAGGTATATAAAATAAAATAACGTATGTTTGTTTACTGTGAGGCTCATTTGAAACATAAAGCTTCACAAAATACTAAAATAGTGTTTTTGTTTATTACGCCTAGTGCAAATCATTAACTTGGCATTAATTAGGTACCTACTTTATAATAATGTAGGTTTGCTACTGATGAAAACAAAAATAATTAGGTTTTATTGCAGCTTAAGTCGTTTATCACATTTGAAATTGTTGCTAAAAAAGGGATTAGATGACTTTTCCTGGTTTATTTCATGTTTATTTATGCGGATATGTATTTTTACCTTACTATAAAAATTGCGTTTTTTGGGATTGGATAATTTAAGCTCGAAAAATTATTTTGTATAAGTTAGGTTGGACTCTTTTACCTGTCAAATTTCTCATAAAACTTGTCAGTTAGATAATATTACCTAAATCTATTATTTCAACCATTTTGCTTAAGCGACACTATATCCTAAAATAATCAATTTTACGGTAAAAAAATAAACACATTATGTAGAAAACATCACTATTTATATAAAAAATGCTTCATTTAAGAAATTACTCCACAGGACGAATTTTACTGATTTTTTTTCAAAAAAGTGCGCAGTTTTTTTGGCTCTCCTGTAAAGTTAGCTTTGTGTCGCTTATCCCATTTCTCCTTTCCAGCGTCGATATGCTAAATCATGAAATACAATATTGTTGGACTGTTTTAAACACCGTAATTAATAGTGGTTAACAAGTTAAACAACCATATTGCCCATCTGCCCGTAATGGATGTATGTAACTATAATACTCTGTGGCCCATATCAAAAATCAATAATTATTGGTCAAGCACCTCAGTGTTAGACTTGTAAAATTGTAACTTGTAGGTTCTTCTAAACTGCCTATTGTCGTCACAAACACATTGCCAAAGAAAAGCCTGTTATGGTGGATATTTAGACCTTATAAATTTTTTTTGATGCGTCAGGTGTAATTGGCCTGACTTTTGGATAGGGATATAATTAATATAATATTCCTATAAGTATTTTGAAATTTTAATTACAATATTATGCAAAACTTAAAGCTTTTTTTTCTATTCTTCAATATAAGAAGTACCTTCCACTCTTCTAGTTACAATACAAATAAAAGCAAATGTGCCAAAGTATCCCCTTTCTTGATACCACATTGGTTTATTGAGATATTCAATAGATGCATGCTATTAGAAATATTCCACTTTACCTATTTTTTTCTTAGATTTTTTTTTACTGATGTTTAATTTGCTACTGGTGTGTAATTCGATTGGAATTTAAAATGCTTATAGAAGTAAAAAAATTACTGTCGACTTAGTAAAGAAACAAGTTAATTACATAATGTTTTTATGTAATTAATAATAGACATATTGTTCAAACATACATTCTATCATGGTATTTTCCTGCTCATAGCTTGTTATAGTTGTTATCTAAAGAAATCTGTAGATTTACCCAGAGGGGATTTCTGGCACCAACATATGTAATAGGGGCTACCATGTCACTAGTAAAGTAGCGTGAGCAATTTTATGGCATGTCATGTTGCACAGGTTGTCAAAAGAATTACTGCAAGGAACACTTTTGTTTTATAAAATTATATGTACAATGCAAGTCACTCAAGCACTCTAGTATGACATCATTGCACCCTTTAGCTTTCCCTGATAATCACAAGATTCATATCTTTATAAAGACAAATAAAAAAATCTTTAGTAAAACAGGTTTGAGTAAAAATACCAAACTACCATGTCATGACTGTGTGGTAGGTCATGGCCCAAAGACAACAAAGTATTTTTTAATTCTTCTTTAAATAGAAATAGGTAATTCTGTTTCATATTGTATATCGAATATTTGTTATAATTTTGTTTTTGTAGGATGTTGTTTCTGTTTCTGTGTGATTGTAGCAAACAAATAAACGTTTTATCTATCTATCTATCTAATTTAGCAATGGTAGATTCTTTTTTAGGGTTCCCAACCCAAAGGGTAAAAACGGGACCCTATTACTAAGACTTTGCTGTCTATCCGTCCGTCCATCTGTCTGTCTGTCACCAGGCTGTATCTCAAGAGCCGCAATAGCTAGACAGTTGAAATTTTCACAGATTATGTATTTCTGTTGCCGCTATAACAACAAACACTGAAAACAAAATAAATATCCCATACAACATGTGATGTTTTGCCGTTTTTATAGGCAATGGTACGGAACCCTCCGTGCGCGAGTCCGACTCGCACTTGGCCGGTTTTTTGACATTGTGATTTATTTTAAATAATAACAGCTTGATTTATTCATAGTTGTTGTTATGTGTATTTAAATATCAAAATGACAATGACCTGATAGTCATTGCAATGTCATTTTTTACATCATGATGATTATGAATATAAATTTGTTAGGTATATTTATAATTGCACCAAGAGATTGTTCTTTACAACTTCTAGCCAGAGAAAAAATAATTCATCTATCTAGAAATAGAATCTTAATATATGTATATTAAATTCCAAGTCTAGTTTTTAAGCATTTTTCTATATTCACTATGATTCTAGACACTTAATTACTAAAAGCTAGAGAAAGTTATTTGTGTTTTTAATAATGTAATATTGTTTTAATCCATAAACAACTATTGAATAATATTATAGGTGGTAATTTTAAGCAACATAACATAATCCAATACAGTATTTAAAGATGTAACAGTTTTAAGGGAACCTTTTCTGAGATACCTGTGTACATGGAAGAAGATCATGGAAAAAACTCACCTTTATATCTTTTCCTAATTTTACTAGCGTCCACAAGATTCCAGTCAATAGAATCCCGAGCCGGAGCAGGCACAACTCCACCAATCAGCTCGACAGAGCTGCTTCGCTTCATGCTCGGCCCGGCCACCGGAGCAGCTTCTTCCTTCTCCTTAACTGGTGCACTAGAACTAACACTTTCCACCACATCAACACTCTTGTCTCTTACGTCATGTCCATTAGGCTCTGGCCTGGGCTTCTTTGGGGGAGCCTTCTTTTGTTTCTGCCCTGTATGCCTCCGCTTGAGCTTCGTGGAGTGAGAGCTGTTCCTGCTGCTCACGGGGCTCGGGCACCCGCATTCCATGCTGCCCTCCTGGTCGCTACCCTCGTAGTATCCCGACTCGTGCTCAGGCTTCTTATCTGGCACACTCATCTCGGCGGTGGCCATGGCTCAGCGGCTCACCAAAACCATCAAGTTGGGAACCCAACGGGTCCACCGCGCGTTAATAGCTCGCAGTTCACAACTCTCCAACTTTGTCAGCGAAAGTACAGGACACGTCGAATTTTGCGAACATTATTCGGTTCGCGTTGGTGCGACACGAGCTCTAGATGGCGCGGCGACGGCGATACTAACCGGCCGGTTTCGGGAGTCCTCCGAACTCAAGCCGACTCCTCGCGCAGGGCACCCGTTCGATTAGGTCGTCGGCAAATTCACTTGCGTCTACTTTCACACCTTTCAAACGTCAATTTATTATTTTTACTTCTTTGTATGCTTTCGTTACAAAGTCACAGCCTCTATTCGTCGTCCAGTTACTTGGGGTTACGCATTCACACTGTGAAGCATTTGTGTCAATCCATGCGATTATTGGTATAAAAATTGCACTACACTGTCTGTACACATCATCACCACATAACAGTCCAAATCCGTTTTGTAACCTTTCACTATCACTAATTATATTAGTCCTTTAAGGCTAAGTACACTAAATTAATATAATATAAATAAGTTACAAAATGCTCGCGCGAATGAGATATGAACTCACTCAGCGCGGTAAAATAACTGAAATAATCGAGAAAAGCAAAATAGAAACCGTGCGAGTAGCGCTTCCCCCACCACGATTTACGAGGCCAAGCAGAGCAAGCAAAATATCCACAACAATCGATGAATCGTCAAAGTGACAAGTAACTGACATTTAATCAAGTATTCAACCTCATTTGCATGGTAAACGAATAAAAAGTTGGTTTGGAACAGAATTTATAAAAATAATGAAGTTTAAAACGCTAATTTACTGAACTAAAGTGTACAATGTTAATGTCGCTTCGTTTATTTTAACATATACTGTAGAGTCACCGTTTCATGGACGTAAATAAAAAGAGACAAAGCTATTGGTTATCTATGAAGCCAAGCGAGATGCCAGATCAGTGCGAGTGACGAAACTCGTCTTGTCTCTTTCTACATACTTTAACTTTTCAAAAGGACGATTTAGATTGGATTAATGTTATGACAACAATTTATAATCGAATGTATACAGCTTTTTAAAATTTATAATTATTATTTTTTGTAGGTAAAACCGTAAAATGAGTCACTAAAGCCGCGTCCACTGCGCCAATATATTCGATGTTTTTAAACATCAAACATGTAATCCGGCAGTTTCTGCAAATAAATAATAAGGTATTCTTTTGGTTGCCTAATCATTTTTGTGATTTTTGACATTAAAAAACCCAGAAAAAATATGGCGCAGTGGACGCGGCTTAATTTTTCCTTGTTTTTTTTCAATGAGTCTTCCGAAATAAGTTTTATAGTCTCGCTATAAACGATTGCCATTTTTGCTGTTTAAAGAAGATACAATATTTTGACCAAGACCTATTGTTTATCTGGTTACCTATATGTATTTAATGGGCAGGATCTTGAGAACCTATAAAAGATAATGGAATCCACGATGAACATAACGAACTTCTTGAATTCTGTAATTCGATTGTGGTAAATCTTAAAACACTTAGAGTTCGTCAGGTTTTTTCAAACAATTTTATAACTCTAGGACATCAAAGGATGTAAAAGTATTTATTGAAATATTGTACTACTTTTACTTATTTTGATCATTAAATGCTTTTCAAACATAACAATACTAATGTAATTATATAACAGGTATAGGAATTACATAACGAGTCGGAATACAATGGTGTAAAGAATGATCAAATTAAAATACGTCAAAAAAATTGTAAAATGTATAGTTCGTTTCAAAATGGTATGAATTTCTTGGAATCGCAAGACTATTAACGCACGATTTTTCTTATATTATATGAAGTACTTCTGTAGGAAACATTACATCAGAAAGATTTAGCTATGAGCATGGGATAGTAGTTTTAAACACTGGCACGAGTGTCACGTAATAAAAACCAAGGTACATGGTACAAAAACGAATCAATCAAAGATTCCCAATAACGATTAGTCGGAAGGTTGTGAAATTTCCCTTTGGCAGACGTGTAATTACCGTGGTTCTTCTATCGCGATAACAAGGAAGGTTATTTGAGACACGGAAGCGGCGTGGCGTGGCCTCGCGACTCGGAGTAAAATCACGTACCTAGACATTTGTTTTGGTTCAGTTGGAATTAGGGTTTGCAATTCGAATATTCGAATATTCATATTATTCGAAAATTCGTCATAAATATTATTCGAATAATACAACACGACCTATTCGAATTATTCGAATATTATGTATTCTATAAAAAAAAAATTACTGTTACACTTAATAAAACCGTAGGAATATGTTTTTGCAGGTGAATGTTACACTAGATTTATAAGGAATTGATATAAAACACAAATATGAAAGACCCAAAACTTAAAATTTTCTCCTTATCTGGAAGTACTCGTAATGATACTGGGAAAGTCGGCAACTCGACGTGTTACAATTTAAATGCATATGCGAGAATCCCGGGACCCTTTTTCTATCTGCTAAACAATTAGTATTACTTTCAGTTTATCTTCTTTTTCTACCTAGCGTTATCCCGGCCTTTGCCAGGGTCCGCTTTCCTACTCGCTTTCCTCCACTTCTTCTTTTGTGAGCCCGTTTTCGCTCATGTCGGCCTTCACGACATCCAGTCATCGGTCTGCCGCGGGGTCGAGGGCCGTCGAGAACTAGGCCATGGCATTTGTTCCCTACGTAGTCCGACGGCCTGTGAGAGACGTGACCGAACCAACGAAGGCGACATTCCTGGAGCTTATCCTCTAGTGGAGCGACTCCTGTGACCTCTCGCCATTTAGACCACGCCGCGCTGATTCGGGCTCGGTTGTCGTGATCAATGGTCCCGGACTAATGCAGTACTGATCCTAGGTACACAAATTTGCCATTTTTCGTGTCAAATTCGTCACCTATCTTAATAGGACCGGGATTTCGGGATCCGTACTTCCGCAGGCCATGTATTCGGTTTTTGCGACATTTAGTTTTAGACCGCCGTTCTCTAGCGAGCCCTTCCATTGAATATTATGCTCTAATGCCTGTTTGTCCTCGTCTGTTAATGCGATGTCATCTGCATACATAAGCAACCACGGCGGCGGATCTTGTATTTCCGACGTGACGGCGTCAAGCACCACACTAAACAGAAATGGACTTAGGGCCGAGCCTTGGTGTACACCCACTGTAATAGGGAAGTGTTTTGTGTCGCCAACGGCGGTCCTCACTAGAGAAACCGAGTTGCGGTACATATGACATATCTCGGATGATGTCAATATAGACCTGTGGCACGTTCTTCACCTTCAGTGCCCACCAGATCATCTGACGTAGGATGCAATCGAAAGCCTTTTGCAGGTCAAGAAATGCCATGTAAAGTGGCTTTCGTTTCTCCCTATAAGCTTCGGTCAGACTGTAAGCTTCGGTCAGATATTACTTTAAGTTTATGGCTCTGCTAATCCCATCACGGTTATATAAGCAGTATGTAAGTAGTTCTGGGAGTTAGTTGTTATTGTTTTTATCGTGCCGTGCGTAGAGGAGACCTATTAACATTGTGTTTTTAACAATTAAAGTGCATGTGTTTAGTTTGACACGCTACTGCTGGCCTGGGTGATGTAAGTAAATTGTTTTCTTGTATGCATTAAGTACTGTGGTGAAAATAATTAGACATTAAACTGATACCTATTTTACGTGCAAATTATGATCTAGTATGATTTTACATTACTACATATTCAATTTGTATTCTAGCTAGCTAGGGCAGTAACATGCGATAAAAGGTATCACGTCTGAAAACTTTATTTATACTTTTAATGCATCAGTTAAATAAAAACAGTATTACATATATTATATTACACGTATTTATTCAGGAATGATCATGAATATCATGATCAAAATAATCCTATAGATTATTCACAATTTCAGCGATACGAATACAATTAAGAAAAAATCAAAAGTAATCAGTGAAAAATATTCTTACTTATTCGTTTTTTCTTTAGCAGATCGAGTTCGTTTACTCATGTTGAGCAAGAAAGGCTTCAAATGGAGGACAATAGTGACTTCACCGAATATAAAACTTCTAATAAAGAAAAAAACTTTGCGACTATTGAAATTTGATACCTAATAGTACAATTTCAGTAACGTTAATTTGTATAATGGTCTTAAATGGACAACTTTTTTGAAATCTAACTTTATAATTGATATTACATGACTTCAAATCGAAATTTTGTTTTATTTTCTTAAATATTCGAATATTCGAATAATGAAAATTTTACTATTCATATTATTCGAATACTAAAAACGGACGAATAATGCAAACCCTAGTTGGAATCAGAGATAACAGATGAGGCCGCTACATCAAATTAACTGATGGAACGGCAATGCTTGTTGCTACTGTTTTCTCAAATGAGGAGCAGTACATCCACATTGTGCCACAGAGTTGAGAAGTCTTTAGTAATACAGTTTAAATGCTGATAAAAAGTATCGGATCAGTACATGATGTATGGAATGGAGGACTACATGTACTCGTAATCATGTAAAGGTATTGTTACACATGCTCTTTAGTAGCACGAAAGCATGCTAGTTTCGAGCAAATAGCATGTGCAAATGTAAAGTTGCTAGTAAGTAGCATGCTATTTGCATATGTAATAATTTAGCATGCTCAAACAAGCATGCTACTAAACAGCATGTTTACCAGTACCTATACATGATTACTTTACTCTTTGCCTCAAAGGTTCCTTTAACGTACGTTACGCATGCTCTTTAGTGGCACAAAAGTATGCTAGTTTCGAGCAAATAGGTAGCATTTGGGTAGCATGTTCGTGTATCTGAAAAGTTGCTAGTGAGTAGCATGCTATTTGCATATATCATAATTGAGCATGCTAGCATGCTACTAAACAGCAATAGCAATATTCTATATGCAAATAGCATGCTACTCCTCGTCCAGAACTCACGTGATAGTTTATGGGGGGTGGAAAACCCCACGAATGATCAGTGGGAGCGGGGGTGTAATTTTTTTAAACAGCGCGAATATCTATAACAATGGTCTTACATTGGATTTGATTATTGAACTTATGAAAATTACATTACAGATTACGTTATTAAAATGATTACTTAACAATTTCCTTGGCAGTGGGCATACTTAGTGTTGACTTGACTGGGGGGGGGGGAGAGAGAAGCGTTTAAATCACCAAGGGGGAGGGGGAGGTGAGTGCTCAAGGCTAGTATAGTGCAATAGAAAAATAAATAAATAATGCTAGGTAAGATAAGATCCTCATAATCAATATTAGCATTAGCAATCACGTTTTATAACACATGGTTGATTATATTAAGTATCGTATAGTGAGATGTCAGGTTTAAACAAAACATTTTAACTTTCGCTACCATTAACAATCGTTATATCTCTAATGATAATGTTAACTATTTCCCCGGGTCTTTACTTTTTACAAAACTTTACTATTATCGTCGGTTCAATTCTTATCGGAACCATTAGCCATAAAGATAAGTTGCACTGTTGTTCATAATCCGAAAGTTCCGAAACCAAAGACAATTTTTTCCGATTTCAATTAGATGCTGTAGGACTTGTAGTTTATATCTTGCTATCTTTTACAACGTTTGATGATAAGATTAGGTATTAGGTATGATACTAAGGCTGGAGGAATTGTTCTGGAATTCAGAATAGACAATATAATTACCTACGTCCCTTGGGTTTTTGATATTAGTCTTCCATTCTTGAGATGTGTCCTCTTCATTCCCGTACCGGTGTAGAAAGAAGCACCATGTACCTAATTATTCTAAAGATTGCTTGGAATCAAAACAATTTGACATGACTAACAAAACGTCCTCATAAACAATATAATAGCTTTAGTATGATAAAACATGCATAAACAAATGTAAACATGTTACCTCACCTCTAGACATCTACTTACCATAGCCAATCTCGTGTCGCACAGTGTCCTTGGCCTTCACGATAACAGCAGCCTCTTCAAACGGATTTTCAGTTGACTCTTCTTTAGAAACCTCATTTATATCATTCTTCTCCTTCCCTTCTTTAGGGTCCTCGTTAACCTCTCCCTCTACTTCAGGATCATTTTCAAAGTATTCATCAAATTTGTTTTGTTTGAAGAAATCAAAGTTGATTGCCGCCCTCTTCATCGTCGGTGTGGCGCACGCGTCTACCTCGAACTGCAACATTCTCGCCGGCGACATGACCTCCATTACGGCAGACGGCTTAACGAAAACATCATCGTTGTTCTTAATGAGCGATAATTTCAAAAGATTCGGCACTTTCTTTATTTTATCTTGCTGCGGAACCTCGTCATTTGCTTTCGGTATCTCTTCAGGGGGCGTTTCTGGTGGAGGCGTGCATGGATCAGCAATTGGGGTTTCGGGTGGTGGGGTGAAAGGTTCAACGATTGGAGTTTCAGGTGTCTCTACAGCCGGCGTCGACGTTAGAGTTTCAGCGGCCATACAAGCTGGCCCAATGTCTATAGAAGAGTTCCTGTCTCCAATAGTAACATTTTCACCGACTGCTGAATAATTATCCAGCCTCATACGAAATGTGTCGTCAGGCAAGTCTAAAGCGTCCGCTATAAATAGTTGATTAGAACTCGTCGAGGAAGAAACTCGAATACGAGCCGGTTCGTCAGTTTGTTGACTATCGCTCGTAGGTTTAGTATCCATGTTGTTATAAAAAATAATGTTTCCTTACTTAATTTGTCGCATTCACAATTTTCCTTATTTTAACATGCCATACATGTATCGACAATCGTCCTTGAACTGTTTTTAATCACGCTGAATCGATAAGCGCAAGAACTTGACATCACTAAACTCGAGGCACACCCACACGTGCGCATAGCTGCGGTCTGTGCTTGTGTGCATCCGTGAGCTGTCAAACTAGTTTCGCGGTTTCGTTTTCTTCATGAAAAATAGTCTAATTGGAAATGAAATAGCACCAATTCAGTCACGACAATAGTCTACAATGTTTATTTGTCACTACACACTTCTTATGTCAATAAATACGGCTTTATCTCGCCTCGCGTCCGTCTATAAATAGCCTCGTAATCGTCACTTGAACTGATTTTTGCCCGCCTTTTTGCTAAATCACAATGTTCACAGGCAGTATGGTCGTAAATTCGTTCAATAATGTCAATGGAGCACTTAACCGATAGTATCCACTATTATTTCGAATATAATATAAGTCGATTGGCGTTATAAATGCGTGATACAGCGGGATCGCGCAGCCACTAACCGACAACGCGTAGCTATATGATAGTTGTCAACAAACAAGCGGGCCGCGCTGTCCGGCCGGACTTTGCAAATATCAAATGTGCTGCGAGCCAAATTCAATTGCAAAGTCAGCACTTATTATCGAATTAATTATTTGAACAGCTAGTCCGCCCGCGAACACGCCAAAGGGTATTTCGATGACACTGCAATGTATTGTAAGCCGCTAAAGGTGGCTCAAGGTCAGATCGATAAAGTTTGACGGGCCTTGGAATTCTTTCGTGGACGAGTCTAACTTGGGTAATTTGCAGTCTTATTCATGGCTAAATTATCTAGGTCATGTTTCTAGTCTTGTCTGGTGGGTTAATAAATAGTAAAACATGTCTTTGGCTTTACTATTTGCTTAAATAGTGTCTGGACTGCTTGGTTTGCTCGGTTAGCAACAGGTTGCATTTGACAGATGAGTCACAACAAAAACAAGGAAAAATCAAAGGCGTTTAGAACAACATTTTTATTGTTGTAACCTACATACATTTTGTATAGTGTAGAAATCTTAACAGGAATTTAGTCCAACAGCGTTTTTAGAGAATTATTTTTTATTTGAATTTCTTTTTCTTGCCACCGGCGCCGCCGAAACTGTCGCCTTTTCTTTTCCCGCCTTTTTTATCCGCCATTTTATTGGGTCGGCCATTTTGTTTGTTCTTGTTGAACTTTTTGTTTTTAGCGCCGTGTACTTTTCTATTGTAGCCTTTCATCCAGTGGTCGCGTTTGTCTTCCCACGCTAGTTGTTTCACGCTGGAGTTGTCTGTGTTGGCTACAGCTTGGCTGGAACCCTGTTTCTTATTTGTGGCTGTTTCTTCTAGAAGACTCGAGAATTCTTCTGCTGACGCAAATAAGGAGCCGAGGTCGTCTTTACCTGTTACATAAATATAGTATGAGTACAAAGGAACGCTAGTACGAATAAACATTCACTGACGCTAGTATTTAAGGAACCTTTTAGTTTCAGTTTCATTTTGCCCTTTTTAGACTTATCGCCAGGTATACCAATGTCATCGTCGTCATCGCTGTCTTCCAGAAGTAATTCTGAAACAAGAGACACACAAATCTATTAAATGTCGAAGATAAATAACGAATATTTAAGCAAGAATCTTAGATTGTGAGAAGTATTTTTAGCGCCTTAGCACAGCTTATATAATTTACTTTTTAAAACAAAGTTTTAACCGACTTCAAAGTGTGCCTATAAAATTCGAAGAGTTCCTTTGATTTTTCCCGGATCGCATCATCATATCCTGACCTATTAGACCACGGGACCACCAGGGAAGGATACTATTTCAAACAAAAAAAAAATCCAAATCAGTCCAGTCATGTTGGAGTAATCGGGGAACATACATTAAAAAAACCGACGAATTGAGAACCTCCTCCTGTGTGAAATCAGATAAAAAGGCTCTCGGGGGTTCAGCAGTCGCGCGGCTTTTTAAGACGTCCTCAACTGGATTTAAACATCAATTATCTGATGATTTGTTTGCCAAGATGATAACATGAAGTTTATTCTAGAAAACCAATTGCACAAACGCCAATGACAGGACAGATCTCCTTTTTTGAAGTCGGTTAAAAGGCAATAAAAGTACATTGACACATGATGCCATCTGGCATATGATGATTGATGATTAGATTCGTGTGATTATGCACTTCAGCCAATCAACTATTTTTGGTTTCTCATTGCCATGGTTACGTCTCCTGAAAAACTCTTTAAACTTTACAGGGCTTCAATCCACTAAACGTGTGTTATTTTTACATTGGCACAGCCATATTATGGTAAGGCATCTCCTAAACATGCTAAGAGTCCAATTTATAATATATTTTCCAAGAAACTCGGGTCACTAATTTCTCCTGGCTTATGGGGACAGAATAACTTCATCATCAGCCTGTACACGTCCCACTGCTGGGAACAATAAGAAAAACAAAATTGACCCACTTACATGCCAGTGTCGCCAATAAACGAGATATGTTTCGTGCTATAGAAAATATACTCGTAGTTGGTAAATATATGCAGACTTACCATCCTCATCTCCAGATAGTGCTGGCTCATCCTCGTCTGCGGATATATTCAGCTCGCCATCTTCACTATCTGTTGACATAACATCTTTTAAGGAATAATACATCATAAGGAGCAAGCTCGACACTAAACTTGAAACCATATTAGATTCCAAAAAAATGCTAAAATCTAGCTATGTCCATCATTTGGACGAGTGTAATTTTGCCAGTGTCGTTTTTTTTTTATTTTAATGGCAATTTTAAGATTTTATAGTTCAAGTATAGTTCGGTTAGGTAGGTTTCTGTTGAAATTATTATGGAATAAAAATGGAGAGAATAAAAAACTTATGAAAAACTTCTCTCATTTTTTTTCCGTTCGCACACATCGCGTAACGTGTCGCGTTACTTTTAATTGACTTGGCTATATTAAAAGCACATCATTTTACTCATGGTATGTATTACAAAAGTTGAAGACATCAGATTGAATTTAATCTGGGTATAATGTGTCTAGTGTCTACACTTTACCCTGGGTACGATTCTATTTACCTCCATCATCACCACCCGCTTCTGCCACTTCCTCATCTTCACCATCTTCATCCTCATCCTCATCATCATCGCTGCCGAGTTGTTCATCACCATCATCACCCTTCTTTGGTCGCTTTTGCTTGGTTGTTTCCATGTCTGCCAGGAAGTCTAGTTCTTCGTCTGAGTCAGCTGCAACAAAAAAATATATATTTAGGGACAATCACACACAAATCGACCTAGTCCCAAACTAAGCAAACCAGCGAACGAAAAAAAAACATAGAAGGCTAGCTCCTTACAAAATGTACAAATTAGGAGTGTTCATTTTTCAACCCCCCATTCATATTTTATTTTTTGAAGATATAGAGTAATTCAAGAAACTAATTCAATATTTTAGCAATTCATCGCTTCGTATTTTTTAAAATAATGTATTAAAAATATGAGATACGATTTCTCGTAAATTACATGTAGCGGCTGAATCTATGTATAGCACACAACCAATATAGAAAAAAAAGTTTAAAATGTCAATAGATGGTTGATCTTGAATACGGTGGTTGACACTTGACATCTAATCCTTGTTTGACTGACAGGCCCATGTCGAAGACAATGCAGACTTTCTACTTTATTTCTTTTTTGACACAAGTTATATAGACTTCAATGCCAGTACTATAGTGTCTATAAGGTCAAACAAACATTTGTTAAAATATAGCTAACATGAATATATTTTTGAACCACAAATAGAAATACTTGTTGTTAAGCTCTATCCCTCGAAACGGGAAAAATTAGACTTGTTAGAATTGTACGCGAAGCCAATTCCTTCCCAAGTACGTGTCTAAAACCCGGTATGCGTATTGTGAACTACCACAGCTACCCAAAATATCAGCCTATTACTTATTACCCAACACAAATGGCTGCGATTGGTCAATCTACGAATGTCAATAATCAGTTCGGGTTGCACAGGGCAGTTCTGCAACGATCCGGGAGCTCACATACCGCGAGCCATCCGGTTGCCTCTCGGACACCGAAATGACGTGTCATTGATTTGACTATTAATTTGTACTTTTTTTTTGTTTAATCACTTTGAGTTGAGCACCAGAAACAGTCCCCGCGAAGGATACGGGCGACTGTATACGCGAATACTGTATAATAATAATAAGTGATTCATCTTATCAGCCGAAAGACGTCCACTGCTGGACATAGGCCTCCCCCAAAGAGTGCCAAAGTGACCGATCCCGCGCCACCCGCGTCCAGCGGACTCCCGCAACCTTTACCAGGTCATCAGTCCACCTTGTCGGGGGCCTACCCACGCTGCGCCTTCCGGTACGCGGTCGCCACTCGAGGACCTTTCCGCCCCAACGGCCATCGGTTCTACGTGCTATGTGTCCCGGCCACTGCCACTTAAGTTTAGCGATCCGGAGGGCTATATCGGTTACCTTGGTTATGCTGCGGATAAGTGATTACGGAATGAATAATTGATTCTGTGTATGAATGATGAGTATGGTTGTAATGGATGATGGGTGAAATGAAGAATGAATTAATTTGTAGTGCCTAAGTTCTCACGGTTAGCTCTCGTCCCCGTGACTGAGTCGAGGTACTTCTCGAAGTCCTCGCTGGTGACGGAGTCGGCGTCACTGTCGGAATCTGGCTCATCAGCGTCACGTCGCTTTTGTAAGAAGCTGGAACAACATTTACCATGAACCTAGAATACTATGGACGGGCTGTGTACATGTTATCACAGTGAGGGACGTGAAAGCTCTTATGCAGCTTAATTAAGAACTCGTCTTAAATGGCTGATGACTGGCCATAAACAACCTACTAAATTTGGACGGGTAATGGTTTGTGTGCCACAACTTCATACTAAATCAGTTGTGGCAAACAAACAATGTGGAACTATGACAAGGACAATGAATGGTATTTCCCTTTCTGTCACACTTATAGAGATTTGTATGCTACCAGCTCGCTCGCACGTGGTATTATTATTACCATAGCCTGTCCAGAGTATTCTACGTTCATGACATTTACACTTTTTTAACATCCTAATACGGGTGTTGACTCAAAATGTATCTACACTAATATTAGATTGTTTGTTTGTTTGTATTGAATAGGCTCCGAAACTACTGGACCGATTGGAACAATTCTTTTACCATTAGAAGCCGACATTATCCCTGATGAACATAGGCTACTTTTTACCGCGGGAAAATGCTTCATACCTACGGGAAAACAGAAAACTAACCGTGCCGAAGCCGGGCCGGGCAGCTAGTTATTAATAAAGAAAGAAGGCAAAATAATATGCCTCGTGCCGGTAATCCCATTCAGATATCTCAAACTAACGAAGCTACAACCGTTTTATATCGGTTGTTAGACAGAAAACGCTTGCAGCTAGTGACGTCACAATCTGCGAGCATCATAGTAAATGACAATCGTGTCATATGAAATAGTTTTGCGTATAAGGGACAGGTCCCCTTTTAACACTTTCGCAACCAGACCAAAAATGGAAACATTCACCAGAAACCGACAGAACTCGCTAGGTGTGTAAGTTCATACTACTGCCCGCCTAGCGGGCTCGGCCGGCATCTGAGCAAACATTACGAGTGCCCGCTAGGCGGGTTCTTGGTTGCGACCGTGTTAAAACTATGGACAATTATAACTTTGTGATTATTTAACCTTTTGCGTTGCTTATTTTTCCATTTGACTACATTCTTGATCCTTTTTCAAGAAAATACATCATTATTGATTATATTATTTAGTGTCTACACTACACCCCTATTGTTAAAGAAACTTACATTAATTGAGTGGGACCCGCGATAGCTTAGTTGGCAACAGCGGGATACGGAAACACGGCTACGCGCAACTGGTGCATATTTGTTCTAAAATGGTCGTCTAAATCACTTTCTTCTTTTGTTTCGACTTTTCACCGTTTTAGGATTTTGGACCAGCACACTCGAAACTGGTTCTGTTGTATTTAAACCATTCTAAAAAACCGGCCAAGTGCGAGTCGGACTCGCGCACGGAGGGGTCCGTACCATTAAATATAAAAACGGCAAAATCATGTTTGTTGTATGGGATATATATTTTAGTATTTGTTGTTATAGCGGCAACAGAAATACATCATCTGTGATCCCGGTTCTTGAGATATGGCCTGGTGACAGACAGACGGACAGCCAGCGAAGGCTTAGTAATAGGGTCCCGTTTTTACCCTTTGGGTACGGAACCCTAAAAAGCGAAAGAATGTAAATAATTTAGTTTACTAATATTAACTTTATTTCACGCCCCTTGAAATTCTAAACCACTTACCATAAACTACCACGGTTTAGAAATAAAACTCGTCAATACTCACTCGTATAGGAACCTTTCGTCTACCGGGATTTTGTTGGCGTCTTCATTCAGATACGATGATGAATTCACTGGTAGACTCTTCAATCCTAAAATAATATAAACATTTTAAAACAAGTAAGTATCTTGACAGGAACTTTCAATTGAAATAATCGCACAAACCGACACACAGATTCACTTGTTTAACTTATAAGGACCTTCGTTTGCGTTGGGAGGTTAAAACACAATATTAATTGCACAGGAGGTAAAGGAAGGGTTATCCAAAAAAGAGTTATCCGACAAGATGGAGAGAGCTGTTAATACTGTCGAGTCTTAACTCTTGAATTTATAATGACGAGTCGGCAACTGGCTTCTCTGGACTGAGAAATCACAACGTGTGGGCTCGTTGACGGCAGCGTTAAGTCATATGCGGGAGTGAGAGATAGGAGTAGGAGCCTCTCGTTCCCACTTAAGGCGCACAGCCTGTAACTTACGGCTACATCCTTCTAACTTCTGACCTCCTGGTATTTGGAAGCTTTAGTTATAACATAACTAGCCTTTGGCATTACAGAAATGCATGGCTATGATGACTGGTTATTCGGGCCCACGATGTAGAATATAAGAGAGGCGTATGCCCAACATCCCACTGTTGGGAGCATAACCGCTGGAAACAGGGATTGTATAGACTTATATACCTTTGGCGGTATAATTCTTCCTGACAGCGAACTTGGGATGCGAGCCCTTGACCTTCTTCACGTCACCGCGTGCCTCGTCCTTGAGTCTCTTCGGGTTCTTGAACACGAAGCGATTCAGAAAACGGAAGCTCCAAGCTCCTGCTCTGTCCTCTTAATACCGTCACACTACCACTCACCCACTGAAACATCTTTGTTAACCTTCTCGTTAACCCTGTACTCCTGGTACTTGGCCCTACTTTGTGGAACAAACCATCTAACTCTACTCACTCTGACCATTCAACCTTCGCCACGACCTCCTTGTCATCCTTGTCATGCTGGTACTCGGCTATCTCTGGACTGGGAAATCCTAGCATCTGACCTCCTGGTATTTGGACGATAGACTGACCTTTGGCGGTATAATTCTTCCTGACAGCGAACTTGGGATGCGAGCCCTTGACCTTCTTCACGTCTCCACGCGCCTCGTCCTCGCGTTTCTTGGGGTTCTTGAACACGAAGCGATCGAGGAAACGGATGCCGGAGAAGTCCTTGAGCGGATCGCCGCTGTAGTGGATTATTTGCTCTGAGGAATGGTAAAATTAATTAAATGTTATTTGCTAAAATTGGTTTCTACAATACTATTAAACAAGCTATCTCCTCAAAGGAGAGATCTTAATAATTACCATGTAACAGTTTGTCGGCAAACATTTTCACAGAGGGATGGAAATGATTATGTAGCGGAAGCAACTCGAGGTACGCAGACCGATCTGCGCCGGCGAACGCGGGGTTGCGGACGTGGGGGTTGTATTCCGTTATTTCCTGCAATATTAACAATTATTTATTTGCAGCAACAAAGCCAACATTTATTTCGCAAAATCCGTTACAGACTAACATACATCTATATTTATAAACGTAAAAAACCTGACTGACTGACTCACTCACTTAAATCAACGCCCAGCCCAAACCGTTGAACTTAGAACGCTGATTTTTTCACAATAGGTAGTTCATATGACGTAAGTACCCACTAAGAAAGGATTTTTGGAAATTCTACCCTCAAGGGGGTACAAAGGGGGTTGAAAGTTTGTATAGGGATGGAGTAAAATTTTAAGCGAGAACAGGAAAATCGTCAAAAAAAACGATGACGTAATACATAGACAAGCCCATGGCAGTGAGAAGCCGTTCTCCGATCTTTCGCTCCCACGTTTGCAGGAAGTCTTGGTCGAGCCGCAAAGGTTATGGACGATGAACTACAATTAATATCCCGACGTACCGTTACAGGTACGATTGCCACATTTTGAGACTCAACCCTATTATCAAAACAGAAAAGAAAATCAAGAAGATGTTCGACAACGAAGCGGACTTCCCCGCGTTCGAGAGCAATTGTTTTATATTCAACTAGGATAAAATGATAATGTTCGGTTATGGCGCTTCGCCGGACGCTGCCGCGTCACGCTCGCTCGCTCGGCTGGCGCGCTGTTGGGTCGCAGTTCACCTGATAACCTAACCTTTTCTTTCCCCCGGGGATCAGGCTAGGGGATTCTAGTGGACAACGGCATTTTGATGGACTCTTCATGATCTATATGCTCCTGGTGCGCAATCGCCGCTGTTTAGTAGACAGACGAGTACACGTTTCACTTAATGGAGAGTTGTCTCTGGGTCCATATGGGCTACCATAAAATTCGTGATCCTATTTTTTTATACTAACGTATTGTAGTCATAATCATCGCTAGTCCTAATTTTTTTCGTCCTAACTTGTTTGTTCCTAAATTTCTGTAACTATCATCGGAAGTCATAATGATCAGTTTTCCTAGAAAAAAACTTCATCATTTCATTACTAAGAACTTGCTTGAAGTCATAATTTTGTTAATCATATAAATTTTCTTCATAACGACCATGCATCATAATTTTGTTAGTCCTAATATAATAACTAATATAGTGTAAATACCCCATAGGTTAAGTTAATTTTAGTTACTTTTGTAGTTTTATTGTTGTTGTACCATATCTTATACTTATATTCTGTATTAATAAATTGTAAATAATATCACTTATTAAAGAACATAACCCCTAATTTTGTTTTTCCTAATGAATAAACGCTTTCATTAGTAAAAAAAATCTGTTCTGGCGCTTCGCCGGCCGCTGCCGCGGCACGCTCACTTCGCTCGCTCGGCTCGCGCGCATAGTGTCGCAGTACAACTAACACTCCTCGCTTCGCTCGTCGTCGTACCTACACGGATCTGCCTTAGGCTACGTCCGCACAGACAGGCGGCTTGCTTAGCGTCTAGCTAGAGCCTTGTGCCTTGCGATAAAAACAAACACGTTTATTTACTTCGATAACGCCAAGTAAAATTTAAGATGAGAAATATTATATTAAACAAATTTAGGATTAAAAAATGTATGACTAGTGTCATTATGAATTTAAATAAAACGGACAAGTGAGTGTTATGATAAAAAAAACTTATGAAAATGAATATTAGGATATGAGAAATGTATGATTATTGTCATTACATTATTTGGTTGCCAAACGTAATTTAATGTGTACTTCAGTTTGTCAACGTAGTTTAACTTAATAATATTGTTTTTAAGCACAATATCATGCTGCTTTGATTGTTTGACGTTTAGTGTTTAGTTTAGATATAGATAATAATTTCTACTATGGTGTTTAGTCTGTTTTCTGTTTGTTGGCGCTAGTAGTACTGTTCGCGTATGGGCTGCGTTCACTTTTACCATTAAGGCCCATACGCACGTAGCGGTTTGTTGGGATGCAACTTTTTGCAGGCCAACAAACCATTACTACTACAACTATTTATTTTTTAATTTATTTTTTTATAAGTTTTAAATTTAAATTTTAGTTGAGACGGTATCTTTCCTTTTATTAATTTTTGTTTGTTACTTTCCGTGTCCTCACCAAATGGACCCTGCGGAAGACCAGCGCTGGCTGCAAAGCTAGTACATGCTGAGCTGGGTCCATTTCGTGGCAAAAATGTGTTTTATTTTTTATTTAATTGATGACTTTTAATCGATGTTGTGTTTGTCACGAATAAATGTTTTGATTTGATTTGATTTGATTATGACTTTGAGTAGTTATGACTCACGATCGTTGGGAATAAGAATTATTTGGACTAACGATTATTATGGCGTAAAATTTTATGAAGAACATTTTCGGATTTCCAATAATAGGACTTAAAAAAATAGGTGAAACAAAGCGCCCCCGTTGTCTCTACCCACTAACGACTTCAAGCGGCGGTGGTGCGCCATAAATGGGGGCTGTCCATATATTTCATCCTGTCATTCCAAATTAGGGGGAGGGGTCTGACCATTGGATGACGGTAGTTATTTCATTAGACGGGGCGGGTCCATTCAAGGAATTACAGTAGTACCACAAATAAGTTACAAATGTGTACCTGCGCAGAAAGCATTTTTTGAAAACATTTTAACCAATCATAAGGCAGCGCGTCTGCGCGGGTAAAATCTTCAACGCCCATTGGCTGAAATCTAGCGCACGACGCCGGCAGCTCCCGCGCCCGCCATCTTGTCTGCGCCATGAGCGGGAAAGCACGAGTTCACCTGTCATTGCATATTGTACCTTACGTCTAGTGCAACAAGGTCTTTATTGAAATGGTCATACGTTCGATTTCATTCGGTTCATGCCAGCACTCGTAAGATTGCCGATGTAACTTATATCTGTGGTACTACTGTAATATCCGCCGTACCGTCACAGGCGTTGCCTTACACTTATGTCGCCCTGGTAGGTTGGCACTAACCCTCTCACTATTGATAGTCTTCCTTAGCTGTATCTTCGCTGCGACCTCCTTGTCCCCAGTGTCCCCCTTGTGGTCCCCTGCCTCGCCCTTGACCCTGGCGTGGTACCAGCCGGTGACGGCGGCAGTTGGCTTCCTCTTCTTTGGCTTTATGTTGCCCTGGTCATCAATCTTCAGATCCACATAGGATTCTTCATCATCGTCTGAGAAAATATTTAAAAAACTTTCAGGGCTAGCAAGTATTATTTAAAACTGACTTGGTATAGTTGAGATAATTGAATGTGACCGACTTTTTATACAAATTGGAATACGCTATTTGACAAAAGTCAAATCAGCTTCTTTTTATGAAACGTCAAAAACGCTCCGTTAGTATGGAATTTGTAGGGATTACAGGCTTGTGACGTCACAATCAAACAACCTCCTTATTGTTAGTTTTTATAAATAATATAATAAATAAATAAATATTTGGGGACTATCTGACACAAATCGACCTAGTCCCAAACTAAGCAAATGGGTACTAGACGACGATAAACATACTTATATAGATAAATAAATACTTACATACATAGAAAACATCCCTGACTCAGGAACAAATATTCATGCTCATCACAGAAATAAATGCCCTTACCGGGATTCGAACCCACTCTTGCTTCGTAGGCAGGGTCACTACCCACTAGGCTAAAGCGGTCGTCTTATTATGAATTTGAAAATCTTAAAATTAACAACCTATATTTGTCGAGTTTCCCAGTATTTTCGTCATTTTTATCTGTTGCTAATGAAAAAACAAATTATTCTCCACTGGCAACTCTTACCCATAAGCAAATCCTTTTTATCTCCCCTCAGCAGGTCTACTTTCTTCTGTTCCACTTTTTCTTCTACTTCTTCCGTCTGTTCAATGCTATCTGCTGTCTCGTCCACTTCTGTCACAGTTTCATCTTCTTCTTTAGGTTCTTCTTTGGGTTCCTGGAAGTTTTTTAGGAAATTGTATCATGGAAAAAGTTTTTGGAGTAGAGTAAATTTATAGTGTGTAAGTAACGGGTAATGAAAACCGAAACTTTGATCTAAATAACGTCGTAAATTGAAATCAAGTTATGAGTGTCGAAAGTTTTGAGAAGGGGTATGTTCTGTCCCTTTTTCTCAAAACGCAACTCACGCACGTCACACACTGTTTGCGTTTTCTCTCTCTAACAAGCAACATAAAAACGGTCGTAGCTTCGTAATTCCTTGACATATCTGAATGGGATTTTCGTAACTAGGCTTATTTTTTGCCTTCTTTCTTTTGGAGTAATAATTTTCGAGTCCACGCCCGTATTGAAGCTTACCTCTTTAACTTCTTTTTCGCTCCACGCTAGCCTGACCGCGTCCTTTTTCTTTCCGTCTTTTAAAACCTGAGACACTAAGAACAGCATTCCGCAAGCCTGCAATAGGAAACATTAAGGTATAAAATAACTACAACTTGGAAAAGTTGAAAAACCTCCGGCATGTTCATTTCAAAGTCCAATGTCTCAAAAACGGCTGAACAGATTTTGACGGAACATGGCTAAGAACACTCGGGATAAAATTATCTATGACTCAAAAAAAACGCATTCAAATCGGTCCATCCGTTCGGAAGCTACGATACCACAGACAGACACGTTAAACTTATAACACCCCTCTTTTTTGTCGGGGATTAATAACAAACTTATAAATAACATATTGTAAGTTCTATACGAAAAGAATGGGTATACAGAGATCTCTATGTAGTGATGCCAGCTACAGAGACATTTTATTTTAACCGTTCGCAACCAAGAACCCGCCTGGTAGGCCCTCGTAATGTTTGCTCAGATGCCGGCTGAGCCCGCTAGGCGGGCAGTAGTATGAACCTACACGCCTAGCGAGTTCTGTTGGTTTCTGGTGTATTGTTCCGTTTTTAGTCCGGTTGCGAAAGTGTTAAAGGAAGGCTTTGTACAGATATTGGCGTTGTTTTTGATTTCATTGTTGATGGGACTGAATGATCGATCAAATTATTTGTTTGACTGACTGCAGACTGAGAGACTGCATTGTTTTTTGAATTCTTAATCTAGTTTACTTTGGTATTTTAAGAAGGTAAGTACTATCATTTCAGTAGTTTTGGCAAAAAAATACTGACTGTTGAATTTTACAGTACTGTTGGATCTTAGACAAGTTTTAAAAAAACGCCTTAAACGGGCCTGTCGACGTTAGCTGTCACTTTACGCGGGATTAGCCTGGATTGTCACTTTTTGATAGATTCTTGTTGTATAAACGTTGCACTTAGGATTATTATTGTAAAATGGTAGATCTGATGTAAATTCATTTAATACTTGTAGAAAAAGTGATTATAATTGTTATCTTTCATCCGTGTGACTTTCATTTCTAAAAGTATTTTTATGCAGAAACGTTGGTGATTTTGATTTATAAAAGTGCCGTTGCGGCCTATTTACAGAATATAATTTATTTCCTCTGTCTTACAATTTAGTAGCGGATAAAAACAAATGCATTTTAGACACACTCCTCACTTAATTAACATTAAATTATATAGGTACCTCTTTAGTATACGAGTGCATTGGTAGCCAGTAAGGTAGTGTTGTCCAGCTCCAACTGCATATATATAAGAGAGAGCAAGTGGGACAACCCACTCAACACTGTTGATACCTGGGCCGGAGTCATCTGACAGCACAACTGCAGCAGCCTCTTGATAATGGCCGTCACTCGGGGCACGTTGTCGTCCTGCTTCAACTACTTGTATTGAGCGAGAGCGAGTGACAGTGTTCTCCCGCTCTAACAACTTATAAATCAACTAGAGCGAGTGGGGCAGCGTTACCTGGGCCGGAGTCATCTGACAGCACAACTGCAGCAGCCTCTTGATAATGGCCGTCACTCGGGGCACGTTGTCGTCCTGCTTCAACTACTTGTATTGAGCGAGAGCGAGTGACAGTGTTCTCCCGCTCTAACAACTTATAAATCAACTAGAGCGAGTGGGGCAGCGTTACCTGGGCCGGAGTCATCTGACAGCACAACTGCAGCAGCCTCTTGATAATGGCCGTCACTCGGGGCACGTTGTCGTCCTGCTTCAACGACTTGTATATGAGCGAGAGCGAGTGACAGTGTTCTCCCGCTCTAACAACTTCTAAATCAACTAGAGCGAGTGGGGCAGCGTTACCTGGGCCGGAGTCATCTGACAGCACAACTGCAGCAGCCTCTTGATAATGGCCGTCACTCGGGGCACGTTGTCGTCCTGCTCCAACGACTTGTATATGAGCGAGAGCGAGTGACAGTGTTCTCCCGCTCTAACAACTTCTAAATCAACTAGAGCGAGTGAGACAGCGTTACCTGGGCCGGAGTCATCTGACAGCACAACTGCAGCAGCCTCTTGATAATGGCCGTCACTCGGGGCACGTTGTCGTCCTGCTTCAACGACTTGTATATGAGCGAGAAGAGCAGAGCCGAGTGAGAGGTCGTGAATATTTCCGGGCTGGTCAGCTTTCGGTACAGGGATGTGTAGTATCTGGAAATTATAAGGTAGGTTAAATCAAATAACAAAAAAAAACGGCAAAGCTTGTCACTACGTCATTACGTAGCTGTCAGATTTGGCACATTAATTGAAGCTTTGGCGGAAGGTGGTCAAATTCCGGTGTTTTCGCGGCTATCTGACAGCGTAAAGACCCCGATACGCTGCTGTTGCAGCCATATTGTGCTAAGAGTAATATACGAGTAATTCTCTTCAATTCTTAGCATGTTAATAACGAAATGTAAATGACGAATTATTAATGTTAATGATGAATCGATAATTTTAACGACGAACTGCTGATGTTGATGTCGAATTTTTGACTTCAATGACGAATTTTTGAAAGTAATGATATTTTTATGATGTTAACGACTAATTGATGATGTAACGATGACGGTTATGATGTATACCATATGGTTTATATAATTACTTGTCCGAAGTGTCTTTAGACGCGTCAGTGATGTTAATGACGAATTACCGATGTTAATGAGAAATTGTTGATGTTAATGACGCTGTTTTATGTTATTACCTATCCGAGGTGCCTTTGGACGCGTCACTGATGTGGAACAACAAGGCCAGCGCGTGTATGGCGATGTTGACAGTGGTCAGGTGACAAATTGTTGATGTTAATGATGAATTGTTGGTGTTAATGACGCTGTTTTATGTTATTACCTATCCGAGGTGCCTTTGGACGCGTCGCTGATGTGGAACAACAGGGCCAGCGCGTGTATGGCGATGTTGACAGTGGTCAGGTGACAAATTGTTGATGTTAATGATGAATTGTTGGTGTTAATGACGCTGTTTTATGTTATTACCTGTCCGAGGTGCCTTTGGACGCGTCGCTGATGTGGAACAACAGGGCCAGCGCGTGTATGGCGATGTTGACAGTGGTCAGGTGACAAATTGTTGATGTTAATGATGAATTGTTGGTGTTAATGACGCTGTTTTATGTTATTACCTGTCCGAGGTGCCTTTGGACGCGTCGCTGATGTGGAACAACAGGGCCAGCGCGTGTATGGCGATGTTGACAGTGGTCAGGTGACAAATTGTTGATGTTAATGATGAATTGTTGGTGTTAATGACGCTGTTTTATGTTATTACCTGTCCGAGGTGCCTTTGGACGCGTCGCTGATGTGGAACAACAGGGCCAGCGCGTGTATGGCGATGTTGACAGTGGCCAGGTGCACCAGCTTGTGTATGGCGTCGATGTGCGCGGGAGTCTCCGCGAGGCGTGCCTTGTCCGCGAACGGGTATGCGCGCTTCACTCCGGTCAAGATCGCTGACATTAGCCGAGAGTCGATGTCACCCTGAAATAAGGGGTTAATTATAAATAAAATAAATAAATATTAGGGGACAAACTTACACAAATCGACCTAGTCCCAAACTAAGCAAAAAGCTTGTACTATGGGTACTAGACGAGGATAAACATTCTTATATACATAGATAAATAAATCCATGACGTTTGTCCGTCTTTCACGGCAAAACGGAGCGACGAACTGACGTGATTTTTTATGTGGATGTAGTTGAAGGGATGGAGAGTGACATAGGATAGTTTTATGCCCGAAATCATCCCCTTAAGTAGTGAAATGGGGGGGTTCAATTTTGTATGGAGCTGCGATATAAACGAGTTCCACGCGGAAGGAGTCGCAGGCAGAAGCTAGGTATAAATAAATAAATATTAGGGGATAATCTTACACAAATCGACCATCGAAATGATATATCGTATATAAGTTTTTCTTATAACATATTAAAGATTCTGTAAAATAGAGAATTACTTACCTTCTTGATAGAAGCCTTGAAGAAGGAGAAGTATATCCTGATGAGATTCTCCGCGATTCTGGCGTCATCTTTGCCCAAGAAAAATTGATTCAGAAAGCATATGCCGTAATATTGCGCGCGAGGCGATATGTTGGTTCTAGAAGAAAAGTATATTATAGTTAATGTGATGCGGTACAAGTAACAAACAATGATATGGGTTAATCAACTATTTTTTAATGATATTTTGTCTCGTCAGCCAGGAGATATTATGATAGAGTTTCTTAAAAAACTGTTGCAACATGACAAGACGGTACATAAAAGGGTGAGGACCAAATTCTTGGCCAGTAGTTAGCCTACTTAATTGGTAGTAGTTAAAAAGTTCCGTTGTGACACCAAAATTAGCCATAAAAATCTATGGTTAATTTTCGTGTCACAACGGAACTTTTTAACTATTGCCAATTAACCACGCTAACTGGCCAAGAATTTGGTCCTCACCCAAAAAAAAGCATTTTAAACGTGACATAGGAGACATGACCTTGGCAACTAGCAACAGAAAAAGGGAACGCAAAAGTTTTTCAAAAAACACAACTGCTTTAATAGTACATTACTGAAGAGGCCGTGAAGTAAGGGATTGCTGGACGAGCATTGGGGTAGACGGCCGAGTCGTAGACGAGGCCGGATACAACGAGTCCAGCAACCCCTGTTCCGGCCGAGGATTGTATAGTGCTTTTCTCAAACGATTGAGGAAATATTAAAATAAATACCTACAAGGTAATCACTTAAATACTAGTTTGTTGAAATTACAATCGGAACGAAAGTTCAGAAAACAATTGTGTAATTTGCCGCCTTTTTTATTTTTTAAACATGCCATTTCAACAAGCCGTTCAAGCACCATGTTTAACCGCACATAAGTATAGTACCATAGATTTTGTTTTTTTTTACGTCGCAAGTCTGCTTACAGAGTCTATTGTTGGTTGGCAGTATGTAATTTTTCCTTTGTCAGTTTAATATTAGTAAGCAAATTTAAAAAGTTAGAGTAGCGGACAATAATGTTTTTAGTTAGGGTTTTCATACATTACTTCTTGGCTTAAGGCCAAGAAGTAATGTAGGGAGCCATAAACAAGAAACTTCTTGTCTTCATTTCGTGATATTAACGCATACATTTCAGAGCATGTTTGAGAAAAAAATATATATAGCCTATGTCACTCCCACAATTAAGAGGAATCCAACGACGCCTCATATGTCGAAATCCGTCAAACGGTTTAGGCTGCAGGGCGTGCCAAAGAATAATACATAGTCACATACATACATACGCTCGAAAAGCATAACCCTCCTCCTTCGGCAGTTGGGTAAAAAGTTGATTCACTTATTTAACAAGATACATATCCGAATTTAAACTTTCGTGGGACATGTTGAGATAATGCTTATATTTACACGGTTCAACACACGAAGATTTCGAAAGATGTCGCCCGTAGAGACATTTCATATGCGACTTGAATTATTAGCATTAAGAACATATCCTAAAAATTAACAGTTAAAATAACTGCTTTTAACCTTCTATGGTGTATCTGTGTGTCTGTCGCATTGTAGCTCTTAAACATATTAACCGATTTGAGTGCGGTTTTTTATAATCGAAAGTCTTGTCTGTTGACATACTTCTTAGCAGTATCACAATAGATAGCTATCTAGTGCTTTGGCTTATAATTTTTTTTTACTGAGGCTGTTTGTTGTGTTGCGTATATCTCGTAGATATTGTATTATTCATCCATCCTCCTAGCGTTATTCCCGGAAATGCCCCTAAAGGAGTCCGGGATACGCTTTGACGCCTAATCAGAAGATTTGGCATAGAGACTAGTTTTACAAAATCGACTGCCATCTGACCTTTCAACCCAGAGGTGAGAGAGAGAGAAAACTAGACCTTATTGGGATTAGACCGGTTTCCTCGCGATGATTCCCTTCACCGAAAAGCTAACGGTAAATATTCCGTACATAAAGTTCCGAGAAACTCATTGGTACGAGCCGGGGGCTTAGGCCCACGTCTACGGATTCCCAATCCTACAGATTCTCCTGTTGACATATTCCCAATTTTAAAGATTCTCAAGTTCACAGATTCCCAATTCTAAAGATTCCCGATTCTACAGATTCTCATGTTTACAGATTCCCAATTCTACAGATTCTCAAGTTTACAGATTCCTAATTCTAAAACAGGTCCGTGTAGGTACGGCGACAAGCGAAGCGAGGCGGAGTGTTAGGTGTAGTGCGATCTTACGCCCGCGAGCCGAGTGAGCGAAACGAGCGTGCCGCGGTAGCGGCCGGCGAAGCGGTAGACCCGTTTTATAGTTTCGCCATGTCCGTCCGTCTGTCCGTAGGAATTTATGTGTAGGTACTAAAGTTGAAATTATTATCTGAAGTGCGTAACCAGTAGAATTCGGAATCTGTAGAATTGGAAATCTGTAGAATTGGAAATCTGTAGAATTCAGAATCTGTAGACTTAGAAATCTGCAGTATTGGGAATCTGTAGAATTGGGAATCTGTAGAATTCAGAATCTGTAGACTTAGAAATCTGCAGTATTGGGAATCTGTAGAATTGGGAATCTGAAGAATTGGGAATATGAAGATTTGGGAATCTGTAGAGTAGGGAATCTGTGATGGAGATCTGTAGAATTGGGAATTGGGGAACAATTCCTACACTTTATTCAAATTACCTGAACAGCATCTTCTCAATGTCGGCCAACACGACGGCCTTCATATTGGGGTGGTTGAACAGTAGCTGGCACAGGTGGTAGACGACCTTGGACGCCACCGACTGCGTCGGGTCTCCCAGTTTGTTGATGATGCTTGTTAGCAACATCTGGAAAAAAGAAACATCCATACTAATATTATAAATGGGAAAGTGTATGTTTGTGTCTGTTTGTTTGTCCGTCTTTCACGACAAAACGGAACGACGATATGACGTGATTTTTTAAGTGGAGATAGTTGAAGGGATAGAGAATGACATAGAATAGTTTTTATCCCCAAAATCATCCCCTAAGGGGGTGAAATGGAGGAGGGGGTAGAAGTTTGTATGGAGCTGCGATATAAACGAGTTCCACGCGGACGGAGTCGCGGGCAGAAGCTAGTATTATATACATATAGCATCTCTCAGCCTCCGTATACGTACTATTATAATAGAACTAGCTTCTGCCCGCGACTCCGTCCGCGTGGAACTCGTTTATTACGTACCTGCATACAAACTTACGGCCCCCCATTTCTTCCCCTTTGGTGATGATTTCCGAGGTGAGAAATTTGAACCCCTATTTAACCCGCTTGGGGGTGGGTTTTTCCAAGACCCTAAAATTACTTTTCTTGTATTGTAGTAAGGAGTCCATACACAAAGATACACGTCTGTCACTTAAAATTTTACTTCATCTCCATACAAACTTTCAACCCCCTTGAGGGTCGAATTTTCAATAATCCCTTCTTAACGGGTACTTGCTTTATATAAACTACCTATTGTGAAAAAAAACAGCTTTCTAGGTCCAACGGTATGGGCTGGGCGTTGATTTAAGTGAGTGAGTCAGTCAGTCAGGACTTTTACGTTTATATACATACATTGATTTGCCACGCACACAGCAGCGCGGAAAGATGAGTTGTATTATATACATAATGAGAACTGGATTGAAAGATGTATAGCTTTGTATCCTTTGTAGGCAAGATAACTAGGCTGGTTTATGAACTAAACTAATCATTAGATTATAATAAAACGGATCACTCGCGTCAAAAAGGAAGAATATCGCTCGACATTTTTCGAATCGATCCGCGGTTCAATCATCTGCGATCGTGATTAAGAATCCTAGATCGATACGAAACTTATAGAGTGAATTAAACCCTTAAATGCAAGATATTTGTCTTTGGTAGCAAACATTTTTTGGTATAAAGGTGCGTTCAAGAACGTAAGTTTTTTTTATCTGTGAACTGTCTAAATTGTCTAATGCTTTGTAGAAAGGGCATTGGGTAACCTTGTATGAGAAAAATTGTCATTTTATTTTTGCAGCGGCCACGGATTGTGTAAAAATCTTTTAGAGGACCTCTTAATACGCATATATATATATATAAATAAACTCTTTAAACAATATCGGAGCCGAGATGTTTTAGTTTGGTTTATAACTTTTCAATATGACCTGCGGAAATATGTATTGCAAATATCTCGGCTCCGATGCATTTTAGAGTATTACATTTCATAACAACATATGTTTGTTTGAAAAAGATCTATCATAATATACCAATTTAAAGAGTGGCCGCTCATTTAAAAAATATGACAACTCATAATTACCCAAACCCCTTTGGCAACACTATGCATTTAAGGGTTAAGTGAGTCCTCACAAACCTTCTCCCTCTCCGGGTGGTGCATGAGCAGATAGGACATGGCGCTAACGGCTTTCTCCTTATTCGCGTCCACGGAGTCATGCGCGAACTTGTTGAGGGCCTCCACATACGCTGTAGATAAACAAAATAAAAATATATAATTAAACATCATCATATCGGCCGAAAGATGTCCTGCTGGACATAGGTCTCCCCCAAAGAGTGCCAAAGTGACCAGTCCTGCGCCACCCGCATCCAGCGGACTCCCGCGACCTTTACCAGGTCATCAGTTCACCTTGTAGAGGGCCTTCCGGTACGTGGTCGCCACTTGAGAACTTCAATCTAATTTCAATAATTAAATATATGCGGACAATATTACATTAATCGACCTTGTTCCAAATTAAGCAAAGATCTCAAAAAACAGATCTCAAAAGAGAAAGAAAACTCCTATCCATAAAACTTAACAAACGTCTCTTAACTAATGTTTTGTCATTTGTCACAAACCGAGTGACAGATAAAAGCTAACGAGTTTCAACGGCATTCTAGTTAACAGGTGTCATGCATGCAGGGTTGGGCAGTATTTCAATTACATGTATTTGAAATACGTATTTGAAATACAAATACGTATTTTGTATTTGTATTTCAACTACAGGTTGGAGAAGTATTTTGTATTTGGTATTTGAAATACCGCACTCACATGTATTTAGTATTTCGTAGTTCAAATACTTTAAGTTTTAAAATACATTTGCACAAAAATACATGTTATTTAATTCTATAACCGTATAATGGAACGTTTTTAATATAGTTAGGGGCTTAGGGCACTGTGCTGTGGCAACGCTTTACTGTAAGTGTCAACGTCAAACGTCAGGTGCCAATTTATGAATTTAGTTCGTCCGTTCGCGGTTTTTTATTACGTAGCATAACCCAAACTCAACAGGGTTACGTCGGTTAAGTACTGAATTCCCATGGCCACCTTCTGTCTCTGTCATCAGATCAGCTTTACTGTAAGGTACTACGGTACCTTATTGAATTGAGGCAATATTGAATTGTCATACAAACTATACTTATACCCAAAATTTCAGCTCAATCGGTCACCAGGAAGTGGGTCAAATTTAACTTGCAAGATTTGATTACATACATACTAACAGGGCAAGTTAAATAAAAGCTTGTAAAAATGTGTTGAAAGTGTTGTGAAAAAAAAACGTGTAAAAAGTCTTGTGAAATAAGTATTTTGTAGTTTGTATTTGAAATACATTATTTTGAATACTGTATTTTGTATTTTGTATTTCAAATACCTGTCACCAAAGTAGTTTCTAGTTTGTATTTCAAATACATTTTTACATGTATTTTGTAATTTGTATTTCAAATACAATGAAGTCAGTATTTTGCCCAACCCTGCATGCATGAACGTCTATAATTAAATGCAATAGAAATCATTTAAGTAATGCTCATCACAGAAATAAAGGCCCTTAGGGATTTCGAACCTGGGACCAGGTGGTCTTAGGCAGGCTGACTAGCAACGAGCTTAAACAGAAGTCGTAAAAGTTAAGAGTCCGCAGTAAGCTCGGCCGAATTTCACCTTACCATACAAACGGAGTTTCGTTCTCATTTCAAAACTACGTGTTGGATTGTGACATGAGGTATATCTGTTCCAGTTTATAAAACAAACGAAATACAGCAAAAACAAGTTTTGTATGAAAACTTCAATTCCCTGTATTTTTTTTACTATGGTATCTGAAGCTACATAAACTAATTACAGACCTGGATATACCTCATGTGTGCGCTCAATGCGCAGTTTTAGAATGAGAGCGTAACTACGTTTGTATGGAGAATCGAGCTTGCTGCGGACTCTTAAGAAACGCTCATCATAGAAAGAAAGGCGCTTAGGGGTTTCGAACCTGGAACCACCTTCTTAGGCAGGCTAACTAGCAACTAGCTTAAACAGAATTCGTAAAGGTTAGGTTATACTTCTGAAACTACGAGTTTTCCAGAAAATTTCAATTTCAATGTTTCATCCCCGGTTTGGGCCACGTCCAAGTCGTCCAACGCAGCTCAAGAGCTACTTTCTACTCGTTAACTTCCGGAAGATGAGCTCTAAAAGCCATACAGCGCATTGAGCTGGTCCTCATAGAACCGCGGTGAGTGCGGGTGCTACACAAAATGTATGAAAGACCTCTTCCGCAGCTGGCGGCCACTATTGGATATTGATCCAAAAATCCAAATGGCGGCTCTAATATGAGGCAGCTTTGATACATGATATTGTAAGATAAGATAAGATGTATTTGCAACCAAGTACTTATAACCAAGATACATGAACCCTGGAAGGGTGTAGCAACGATCAGTTACTTAACTTATACTATGTACATATAGTTAATTTTTAACTCACTAATATTGATAGGTGATTGACCTATTGATATTTATAAAAAAATTACGGACATTAAAAACATGTATCCATACTAATATTATAAATGGGAAGTGTATGTGTGGTTTTGTTTGTTTGTTTGTTTGTCCGTCTTTCATGGCAAAACGCAGCGACGAATTGACGGATTTTTACGTGGAGATAGTTGAAGGGACGAAGATTGACATAGGATAGTTTTTATCACCGAAATCATCCCCTAAGGGAGTGAAATGGGGGGGGGGGGGGGGGGGTAAAAGTTTGTATGGAGCTGCGATATAAACGAGTTCCACGCGGACGGAGTCGCGGGCAGAAGCTAGTCTTCCATAAACTCAGCTATGGAATAGTAACATTTGTCTATTAGTTAAGATTTTAGATTGTGTACGAATGATGTCAGTTGGTACATCTTTTATCTGGTGAATTTCATTGTATTTTTTTTATTGCTCGGTAATAAGGTCCATTTTTATATTTTTCTATTTCAGGTTCAGGAAGTACTCACTGCCATACAGCTCCTTGAGCTGGTCCTCGTAGTACCACAGCTTGAGCACACTCCGCCGCGCCTGCTTGTTGCCTGAAGTCATCTCGTCCACGTGCCCGAGGGAGTGCTGCTCGAACGTACGCAACTTCACGTCCGGGATGAGCAGGTCCGTGGCGAGGAGCTCTGACAGTGCGTCTATGGAGACACAGAATTATTAGTGACGCATTTAGGATAAGTGTGTTATAGCGATAAGGTAATATAGTAATAATAGTAATAGCTTTGGGTAAAACTGACTTCCGTAAGTTTAAAACTTTTAAGAGTCCGCAGTAAGCTCGATCCCTTAGGCTACGTGCATCGATCAGCTTGTCCGATCGCTCGGACGATGTTTTTTTTTATTCGATTGATCGAACTCTTAAAGTTCTCGTAGTCCGATTGTCGAACTACAGGACGTTTACATTTCCTTGTAGTCCGATCGATCGGGCTATGAGGTCGGTTTTATTCCTGCGGGATCGATTGATCGAACATTATTCGTAAAGTAATTAAGTAAGTATTAGTAAAGTTGTGTGTTCCGATAACGGGGATTTATAAAGGCCTCATGGTTCGATCGATTGGACAACATAAACTTTAAAAATCCCATTAGTTCGATTAGAAGAACTATAAGACTTTGATAAAATCCTCATTATCCGATCTATCGAACATACAGTAAATTTGTAACGAAACCTTGCATCTACAATTACATGAGGTATAGAAGTAGAGTCTGTAATTATACCATAGGAAAAAATATATAGCGAATTTAAGTTTTGTTTGAAAAACTTGTTTTTGCTATATTTTGTTTGGTTTATAAACTGGAACTATATAAACTAATAACAGACATAATAGATATACCTCATGCCATTGTATATGCAAAGTTTCGTCACAATCCAACACGTAGTTTTAAAATGAGAACGAAACTCCGTTTGTATGGGAAGGTGAAATTCGGCCAACTATGTAAAATGGGAGGTTGGGAACTGAAAACTGGGAATTTTGACTAAAAGCAGTTTTAAAGCTTAATAAGTCCAATAATCGCAAATTTAATAAGCAGAGGATTCTGCTAAGGAAACTATAATTTAAAAAATTCAAAGGTTGGTGGTTCTAATCCTTCCCATGGCTGGCCAAAGGAAGGGATGCCGTGGCGTTTAATTCTAACAATGCCCCGGCTGACATAGGCTGCACATTGCATGAAAAAACTTATTCTCAGCTACTTTTCCGTCGACGAGTCTTTGACCAGTGTGTGTTGCCAGTGATGACGTATGGCACTGAAACGTGGTCGCTTACTATGGGACCTTTTAAGTAGGCTCAAAGTCACCCAAGGGGCAATGGAGAGGGCTATGGTGGGAGTGCATCAGAAATTAGGCTACCTACAGCAGAACCAAGGTAACCGATATAGCCCTCCGAAATGAAGTGGCAGTGGGCGGGGCACATAGCACGTAGAACCGTTGGCCGCTCGGGCGGAAAGGTTCTCGAGTGGCGACCACGCACCGGAAGGCGCGGCGTGGATAGGCCCCAGACAAGGTGGACTGATGACCTGGTAAAGATCGCGGGAGTCCGCTGGATGCGGGTGGCGCAGGACCGGTCATTGTGGCACTCTTTGGGGGATGCCTATGTCCAGCACTGGACGTCTTTCGGCTGATATGATGATGATGATGACCATTTTTAACCCCCGACGAAAAAAGAGGGGTGTTATAAGTTTAACGTGTCTGTCTGTGTATCTGGGTTCTCTATTGTATGGGCAAAAATCATTTCCCAAAGTGTCACTTCCCAAAAAATGTTTCCCAAATGATCATTTGGCAAAAAAACACTAGTCAAATTATTGTTTCGCATTATATCACTTGGCAATATCTCCTATGGCAAAATATTACTTCGCAAATTATTGTTTGGCAAAGTTTTACATAGTCAAGTTTCATTTGGTCAAACGTATTATTTAGCATAACATTCTTTTTCCAAATTATTGCATGGCATATGATTTAGATCCTAATTGTGTAGTGCATACGAAATCTATTTGAGTGAGATTACATAATTTTGCTAAGCGGGTAGTTTGTAAAAAACAAAAGTAAATAATTTACAGGTAAGTTTATGTTATTTTGTACTATAGGTACTTAGGTAACAATATATTATAATGCAAATAAGCAGCTTGCATGCAAGCAAGCCCCGAGTCCGTTTCGCCCTTTTCATCGAGAGTCTCCAGCGAACCGACGCCACCCCGCTGCGCGGGGTGTCTATTTCTGGTCTGAGGGACACAAGTGAACCCTAACCTAACCGACCAAAAACAGAGTTCGCTTATGACAAGCCTTTTTTTCCACCCTGGTACCTAATGTGCGAAATGAAAATTTGAACAAATGTTTTGTTTGGAAAACAATATTAGCCCGAACAAAGTGTTTGCTTAATAAACTTTTGTCTTAATAACACTTGACAAAGCAAAATTATGCCAAATGATATTTTGACCAAATGAACAAAATGCGAAACAAAAATGTGCTATTTGTTCGTTTGGGAAATGAAACTACTGCCATAAGTTTTGTGGGAAGTGAAATTTGGCGAAAAATATTTTGCCGAAACAGCAGGATACCGTGTATCTGTCTGTGGTATCGCAGCTCCATAACGGATGGACCGATTTGAATGCGGTTTTTTTTGTGTCATATATAATTTTATGCCGAGTGTCCTTAGCCATGTTTCATCAAAATCTGTTTAGCCCTTTTTGAGATATTGGACTTTGAAATGAAAATGTCGGGGATTTTCAACTTTTCTAAGTTAGCTGTAATGTACATGCTTGTTCCATCTTCCACTTCGACTAACAGCTCAATTCCTTACCAATAATGACGAGCCCATCTTTTTTCTTCGCCGGCTTCACATTGTTGACCAAGTTCCTCAGGGCTGTCAAATTGTAAATAGGGTTGTCCTGAAACCACAAAGAATTAACTTTAATCCAATGATGACTTGTGTCTTCAGGGAACCCTAGTCAGTAAACTCAGTTTAGACTAGCTGCCCGGCTCGGCTTCGCACGGTTAGTTGGCCGTTTTCCCGTAGGAATGAAGCATTTTCCCGCGCTAATAAGTAGACTATGTTCGTAAGGGATAATGTCGGCTTCTAATGGTACAAGATTTTTTTAAATCGGTCCAGTCGTTTCGGAGCATAATCAATACAAACAAACAATCAAATATTTCCTCTTTATAATATAAAGTGTAGATTTGGTTTGAGATTTAGAAAGTATTGCACAGTAAAATTAAATGATTGTAGGTGCAAGATTCAATAGTAAGAACAAGAAAATGGTAAAACACTTAATACTATACAAATTAACCAATAAAATTATGAAATAATAAACTTATATATTAAATAAATATAGACCCCGTAACTTGTGGAAAATGAGCTTTGCATTTAAGGTAGTTTTTTGGGGAATTCCGATAATTATGGTTACTTTTTAATTTTGGGTTCCTCACTGCCTTTTTTGTAATATGTCAGTGATTGTTACATCTAACATAAAACTGTTATTGCAGGCTATTCATGTAATATACGGTGTAAACAATTGACAATATTTCAAAATATGTAATGACGCCTAAATCGAAAAGCATTTCGGTAATTATGTTATCTGAACGTAATAAAGTAGTTTTCTGTGTTTTTTTCCTGCTCGCTTTTAAGAAAATCGCGAAAACGTATAAAAGTCGTTTTCACCGTGTGTGACGTCAGTATTATGGCTGCCATATGAAAGGTGTCCAAACTGCCATACAGAGTCGTAGTATTGACGTCATAATTTACTTACAACCTTCTGGAATGCGCTACTTTTCAATTTGATAGTTTTGAATGAAAATTACAATTAAGGGAGAAATAAAAAAACACGTGTCGCCTAAAAAAACATTTTCTAGCAAACTAAATCATAAAATGGCCTACATGAAAATATGAAATGTTGTCAATTGTTGGTAAACCTAATATATAAATAACTTTTATATCTTTTCTCTAGTGTGAAACAACACAACTTTATTGATTTGTTTATCTGTCTTTTTTCTTGCTCCTAATTGCGTGACGATAAAAGGTTATTCTATTCTATTCTTGGGCATTCTATTCTAAGATGGTCACATGACCTTAAAATGACTAGTGGGTGTCTGGCTACAAAATTCAAGGGTTCGCCAAATATGGAAAGCTAAGCAACAGGCTTTTGTCAAAGGACAAGTCAAGGTTGTTGGAGAAAGTGAAAACCTACACTAATATTATAAAGAGGAAAGATTTGATTGCTTGTTTGTTTGTATTGAATAGGCTCCGGAACTCCTGGGCCTATTTGAAAAAATATTTTACCATTAGATGCCGACATTATCCCTGATGAACATCTAGGCTACTTTTTACTGCGTGAAAAATCCTACATAAATGTCAAACTACCCACATTTTCCATATGTAACAAAGGCTATTTTTATTTTATTTATTCTTGGACAAGAAAATACTTAAAATTGTCATTATTAGAAAAAGTGTAATCTGAAATTAACTTAGCCTCACCTGTATCAGAATAGTAGCTGCTGCGACTCTGTCCCCGATAGCTCCCTTGTTCAGGAGTGTGCGGGCCCACTGGTGGTCTGATGAACCATTTTTGCTGGATTCTAAAGACAAAGAATATATTCTTTTGTGTTAACTTTATGAAATAATAATAATAATTTATGGATCCTTCCTATTCTTGTATATATTTTATTCTGAACAAACAGTGAACAAATATAATTTTGTTAACAATTTAAAAAAAAAACTTAACTACACAAGAATATCTCAATAATACATAATTTTATAGGAAAATAAAACTAAACTAAATGGTAATGATTGAAGTAAAAATGCATATTATAAAAAGAGCACCATTGTTCTCAGATGCTAGCTGCATTACCTCTCTGAATTCTTTGTAAAAAAATAACATACAAAAAAACTTAAATAAATATGGTTTGGTCCAGGTAAAATGACGAAAATGCACTTAATGTGACAACAACATGTATTGGAGTTGCTACTGTTTGTTCTATTGTTCATGCAAAATTGTTGCACATCTTTTTGAAGATAACAAGGAAACAATACATTGTTAAGGGTTGGTTTTAAGTATAATTATATATTTAAGTATTATTGTACTTTGTCATTTTACCTGGAGCACAATATAACATATGCATTAAGTCACGGTGCCATTTGGGATATAGGCCTACTCCATTTGCTTCTATCTCAGATGTGACACTCGTTTCTACCCGCTAGACAGGATTGGTGCATTAACACATTCAGTGTAGGGAACCTAGTCGGGTTAGTCCCCTGCTAGTCTGCAGGGGTCTATTCTGTAATCGCATTTCGCTACATACGACGAAAACCACGACATCGGCTACGTGCGTAGCGCGTAGTGATTCTTGCCAGTGAAGGTGTTAAAAAAAAACAACTACAATTACAGCAGCATTCTCAATCTAGAATACTTACTTGTTTCATATGCCAGAGTGTCGCCATGTAAAGCACTGCTCGCCTCTTTCCTCAGCTCCTCTATCTTGTCTTGTGTTAATACGTTAGTTATAGTAGCTGGTTCCTCGGTCATCTGGTAAAAATACATAGATAAGTATTTTGATTATTTACAACGAATAATTTAAAATGTCAAAATAGAACTATTCATTTACATGAATAAGTAAGCGTAGATGTAATTTACCTGCTGATACCACTTCTTCTTCTCTCCATATTCAAGACTTTCAGCAAAATTCTTTGCAATACCAGCACCCTTTTTGTTATCGGCATTTTTATCTTCTGTTCCGTAATTTGTGTATGCCTCGTCCACTAATATATTCTCTTCGAACCTTTTGTGCTTCATTTTGACTTAAATTCTAGTAAAACTCATTTGATCTTATATTTATGGGTACAACACGTGCGTTGTAGTTCGCAAGAACACACACACATATAGAAAAGTACTCTGTGACACACACGCATTGACATTGACAGTATATATTTTGTCATTTTTTTTTTTTTTTTTTAATTCGTCCATTCGGACAGGCTAAGACCATGGGCCATACTGCCTAGTCTTCAGTAAGTATAATTTCATTTGATCGAATCCAGTAATAACGTCTTCAGTAGTTTCAAATCAGAAGTCTCTAGTCCAATAAATATGTCTTCAGTTATTTCCAATTCATATGAACAAATCTAGATATTGAGTCATCAGTATTATCAACATATGTGTCAAATCCAAAAAATAAGTCTTCAGTTGTTCCAATCCAATTCATGAAGTCAAATCCAGTAATAAAGTCTTGAGTATGTTCCAATAAAAACGTCAAATCCAATATTTAGCTCTTCAAAAAAGCTTACACCTCATCCAGACATTCCAAAAAGTCATTTGACCAACAAAATATAGGTACAATGCTTCAATAAAAATATATACAATTTTAAGCAAGTTTTAAATTTAGCGTCATATTTACAGCATACACACAGTATTATGTACAAAATTAAACAAAGGTAAATAAGTAGACGACTCCTTCAACAAATCAGTTACTGAAAGCGGGATTCGATTAGAAGCTCCATAAATCTCAAGCAACTCATCCATCAGCACTAGGCGCTGAATGCCAAAGGATGAGCAACTAAACAGAATGTGATCTATAGACTGAACCTCTTGCTTTTGACAATGATCGCAATAAGGGGAAGAGACAAAGTTTTTACGATGGAGATGAAAATTTAAACGACAATGACCAATGCGCATACGAGTAATTATGGTGTAAAACCTACGATGCATGTAAGTTTTAAACTTACAAAACCAAGGCTTACTATTAACTTGGTTATCTAACAAAGCATACAAATTAGCCTTATTCTCAACTTCTGTAAAATGATACCAATGTCTTCCCCAAAGAACAGTCATACGCTGTTTTAGATTACTTATAATATCAGAATATGGCAAGGTCACAGCTAAGTCCCTGCTGTCGGGAACCAGGGACAAGTCAGATGCATTAGCAATAGTTCTAGCTAGGTAGTCGGCGTTTTCATTACCAGAAACTCCTTTATGAGACGGAACCCATACAAAATCTATTTTAATACCAATTAAAGATAGTTCTAACCATAATTCTTTAATGGAAAAAATTAGATAGCAAGTGCTAGCATTCATTTTGTTACTCGATAAACTTATTAATACACTCATACTATCGCTTACTATGACCCATTCTTTACTATATTGATTATGTTCTTTAACATGTTTCAAAGCAAATAAGATGGCAGTTGCTTCAGCGGTAAAGATACTTGCATTTTTATTGATATTAAACCCAATACCTTTATTAATTTCAGGTTGATAAATTGCAAAGGAAACAGCATTATTATTTTTGGCACCATCCGTATAAATAAATTTACAATTAGACCATTCTGACAACAATAAATAAGCCTCCTCTTTGGAAGTTAGCTTTGAATCTATTACAATTTTTATATCGGGATATTTACTCTTAAAAGAGCCTGTGTAACAGGGAAGAAGGTCATTATCAAGATGTATATTTAACTCCTGCAAAGAGTGAAAGAAAGAAGTAAAATCCTGAAGAACATACATGTGCCTTTGAAAAGGCGCTGATTGGAAATAAATCAAGTTGTGAAGAAGATCGTTCTTAGGCAAGCTGTATAGCTTTAAAATAAATCTTTCTTTTAAATAACGAAATCTAATATGAATAGGAGGAAGATTCGATTCAATTTGCATAGCAGCGATAGGACTAGTTTTAAATGCACCCAGTATTGTCCGCATACATTTGTTTTGTATTTTATCTAATGAATTTACAATTTTATCATCTCCAGCAAAACATAGAAAACCATATTCAAAATGACTTCGAACTAGAGACTTATACAAGATTAACAAAATTTTGGGGTCTGCACCCCATGAAGTGGCGCACAGCGATTTTAACACATTGTATGCTTTGTTAGCTTTGGTTATAATACTGTCAGCATATTTTATCCAGGAAAGTTTTGAAGTAAATATAACACCTAAAAACTTTATTAGATCATATGAAATAGGCAGTGATATGTCATTGTACAAAACTGTGGGCAAACACATGCTTTTGCGACCAAAAATAAAAACTTTGGTTTTAGTCGAATTTACATCTAAGTTCAGATAAGCAAAGTATTTATGTAACTTGATTAATGCCTCATTAATAGTCAAAGCTAATTGATTTAAATCAGATCCTGACACATAAACAACCAAATCATCTGCATACTGCAGATTTTTAACCTTTGTTCCTAGAATAAGATTTAGTCTCCTAATGTACAAAATAAAAATTAAAGGGGATAAGATACCTCCTTGACAAACCCCTAAAGAAGATAATCTTGGGCCATATAAGTGATTGTTAAATTTAACAAAAACCTTCCTGTTTGTTAAAAACATTTGTAAGAAATTTATTATTTTGCCAGGTAACCCTATCATTGACAGCTCTCTACATAAAACGGAAATATTGACACTGTTAAATGCACCTGCAATGTCAAAGAATACCGAAAGAAGATACTGATTATTATATATGCTGTTAAGTGCATCAAGTTGCAACTGACAAATACTCTCACGAGAAGACCGACCTTTACGAAAACCAAACTGATTGCAGGGTAACAGACCATTTTGTTCGACAAAAAATTCCAACCGTTGCTTTAGAAGCTGTTCAAAAACCTTTCCTACACAAGATGTGAGTGCTATAGGTCGATATGAGTCGGGTAACAATTTATCTTTATCAGGCTTTAAAATTGGGACCAAGCAATCTGTTTTCCAATCATCAGGAATTAAGTTTTCTTCCCACAGCTGATTTAATATGTTTAAAAAGGTCTTTAGATTTTGTGAACTTAAATTTTTCAGTAAAATATATGGTATTCCATCAAGACCAAAGGATGTATCTCTTCTTGAAAATAGGGCAGATTTAAGCTCTTGCAAAGAAAACGGTTCAGTAAGATACTTATCATTATCATTTTCTGTGTGAACATAATTTAAAGACTCATTAAGCACAAAATCAGGAGTGTATTTCTTAAGAAAATCTGATATCCAACTATTATTACTAGCGTGTTTTGAAATGAATGTTTTATTAAATTTCCGCATGTAATTCCATATTAATGTCAAAGGAGTGCACCGGTTAAATGAGTTACACAGATTTATCCAACTATTACGCCGTTCAGTCTTAAGAACAAGCTTTTTAAGAGCTCGAAGTCTTTTAAATTCTATATAATTCTCTTCACTAGGTTCACTTTTAAATTTTATATAAGCATGTTTTGAATTAAGTACAGCTTCTGAACACTTTTGATTCCACCAAGGCAGCCGGGGAAATTTCAAAGATTTTGGTGTACACGTATTAGAACTATTCAAAGACCTATGTCTAGGGATGGACTCTACAGCAGTAGATCGCAAAATATTACAAAACAGATTGAGCGCATCTATCGAAGACATATTTTCAAAATCAATATTAGTCAAACAAAAATCAACTGATTGCCTGTACATTTTCCAATTCACCTGTTTGTAATTTGGGTGAATGGGCAAATGTACATTATTACATATTGGGTTACTTTGTGAGCTATTTTCATTACCAACTATCATTTTTATCATTACAGGCAAATGATAACTGCTGCCAAGAGGACAATCCATAACAGACCAATCACATGAAAGTGCCAATGATGGAGAAACGAAAGTTAAATCCAGAGCATTAGGACGCCAAGAAGAAGAACCAGTTGTAGTAGTTTGACCATTATTTAAAAGAACCAAGTCATTGCCATCAATAATATCTAAGACATCTCTACCTCGAGGCAATGTATCAACACAGCCCCATGACATATGATGAGCATTTAGATCGCCTCCAAAAAGCATTGGCTGCGGAATAGATTTTATCAAAGCATCAAATTTACTTTTATTAAATGGGGGATCAGAATTTGATGGACTATAAAAACTTACTACACTCAACTGCTTGTTGTTTATAATTATTTGTACACAGATATTTTGTAGAGCATTGTCAAAATAAGTTTTAATATTAGAATATACTATATTGTTATGAATAAGTATTGCTACACCATTATGTTTATTACCACAGTCATTTCTAATGACATTGTATCCTTTAATTGAAAATTTTTGATGTTGTTTTAACCAGGTTTCAGAAATTATTGCTATGTGAATGTTATTTTCATATAAGAATCTAGTAAAGATTAGCCTATTGCTTATTATACTCTGAGCATTCCACTGCACTATGTTCAATATGTCCATAAAGAAAAAAATTAAGGTTGTTTCCTGAAAGTGTTTTTAAGTGTTTCTTTTATATTGTTAGAATTTATTGGCGTTTCTTTATCAGCACAAATTTTAACTATAGCTTCCACAAGTAGATTCATAAATCTGTCAGATTTGGTCAGATTAGATGGGTGTCAATATATTTTGAGCCGAGCTGCGGAAATGCAACGTCACAAAACAAATCGGAATATTTAGCACTACGTGATTTTAACTTATTTTCCTCAATTTTCTGTTTTTTAATTGGACATGCAGCAGATATAGCCACGTGATCCCCACCACAGTTTGCGCATTGTGTTTTAACCTTATTACAATTTTTGAAATTATGAGGTTCAGCACAAATTGAACATACTTCATTATTTTTACAATACTTTGCTATATGACCAAATTTCATGCAACGAAGGCATTGCTTTACTGGAGGAATATAGATCCCTACTTCGTGCCTCCAATGGTCAAGTGTTACATATTCAGGCAACTGTACAGAGGCAAAAGTCACGGCAACCGTCTGAGTTGGAACCATTGAGACGATACCCAGCGTGTCTTTTACCCGCCGCATAAACCGTCTTACGCTTATCACCTTTTTACTGGAAGCTATTAATTGGAAAATCTTCTGGTTCGAATAATCAATCGGCACTGAAGTGAGAACACCCGTAACCTCGGTCTCAGATGCTGGGATTGAAGCATTCATGTGAATTTCATTTAAGTTAAGTTGTCGGGAGGCCGCTGGTCTTGATTCAATACGCCGATGAGGAGGTATTATATTTATTTCAATTAATTAATTACAATTATTTTTATTGAACGCGAATTATAATGTGCGACGATCTACACACCAAGCGATACGGAGCTCAGGTGTAATATCGGAGTACTACTACTATCTTGAGTGCTAGTGGTGAACTGCCTTCCTCCTTTTTTTTTTTTTTTTTTTTTTTTTTTTTTTTTTTTTTTTTTTTTTTTTTTTTTTTTTTTTGACCCTGACTGTTGCTATAATAGGACGGACCCAATATAGCGGTCGAACTGCGTGGTTGGAGGGTGGCCTGGGGAAAATCCAGGGGAAGCCTCCGGCACGACCACGCGGGGAAGTTTGTACACTGGAATACTCTAAGAATTTGCGCTCCAGTGAGATTGGTTGAACGGTATCAACCGAATCTGGGGTGTGAGTGGTATCGAACTACTGGGAGTTTTATCGCTGGTTCGCTAAAACCTAGCCTAGCTGAGAAGAGTCCAGCAAGAAACTCAGCTAGGCCCGACTTGCGTCGGACTGACTCTACCCGGTATGCGGCGGTACCGGGACGAAAGCGGACTGTGCCTTCCTCCTGGCGGGGTTGCGCCTTATATCCATCCTGATAGCGTGGGGACGCGTCGGGGGCGCGTGCTTGTGGGTCACGTAAGCCATCGGTGTTTCTGGAACTCGTCTGTCGCTGAGGTCATTTCTAGATAAGGGATGACGCCAGGATTTTTGGGAAACATCCATTAACAGTTGCCAAAAAGTGTTTTGTTTAGATTCTTTGAGCTTGATGTTATCTTGATGACTTTAAAACTTGGGAATGTGGATCGGTCGCTTATCTATGATGAGTGTGTCTGGATTCTTTAGGTTGGCGCTGTTATGACGTGGCGCCCGCAGTTGGGGTGGCATTCCTTAACTCCTCCCCCCTTAAGAGAGAACTAAGGGTATAACTTGTTATGCCCGTGTTCTCATTTCTGTTAGAGCGTTGGGTGCACTTATGATAGATGGCGCACCCAAAGAGGCACAGAAATATGCATATCGAGATGATGGTCCAAATGCTAGGTATCCATAAATGGTGCTGGATGTTAGATTTCATTGTTGTTTCGAGTGGTTTCAGGTAAGGGTGTACGTCTTCTTCTGTAGTTCGTTTCCCTTCTGTCTTCTGTTCCAAGTTCATTTTGATTTGTTGGACTTCTTCCTTGAACATCTCGCTGCTTTTGGTGATGACTTTAGTATATGAGTTGGCCATTTGTAGTTCACAACTGGGGTCTAAGTGTAGTTTATACGGTCCTTGGATAACTTCGTAAAATGTCTCGTCGCATGTGATTGTAACACGTTGAGGTTGTTTTGAATACAGCAGGAAGTTTCCATCATCTATTGTAGTTATTGCTTCTTCTTCTTCAAGTTTTGTCGTAAAACAGGTGTGATTGCTTTTCTTAAGTAGTGTTTGGTGAATGCAGTCGGGTGTTATCTTGGAGTCTTTCCACCAGATGTGTTTGCATATCATTATTTTCTCTCTAGGTTTGCATAGGTTTGCACTCGGGTAGGCATACCATGAGTTTTTAATTAGGATTGTGGGGTGTTGGTTTTCGAGAATGAGTCCATCGGGATTTGGGAATGGGATTAAATTGTATGCGTTACCACCTTTGACTTTTACTTCTGCAATTTTTGCTACAAAGTGAATTACATTTCTTACATTGTAAACTATTATGTGATCTATCTCTACGTTATCTGTCTCCTCAAAAATATCTCTACAAGCTATACCTGGTTTTGCTAAAGTTATACCTAAATCTAGGATATTAATGATATCTTCTATAAGTATGAAGTTAGTTAATATGTCTATACTTTCCTTATTATAAGAGTTCATACTATAAAGGATTTCAATATCTTTCTTTATGCTATTTAATCTAATTTCTATTTTTCCTATCGTTTCGTTTAAGTTCCACATCAGTATTCCTTGATTGCGGTGAAGGGTTTCAAGGTTATTATTAATTTCCTTCAAATCATTTGCATCGGGGTTTCCCGTTATAAATTTAACTACTGATCCAAGGGGATCAATGAGGCCTCGCTTGAATCGTGTATTTTGACCAAGATTCGGGTTCATTAAGCTACTTAATCTGCCGGTTAAATGTAAATAGAGATTATTCATATAACTGTCATCAGTTTTGGTTCTAGACGACATAATTTTGTTAAGAGAATCTAAAATTTCCGTTAGGTTACAACGTTTTGTTACATATTTATATCCTTCAATCTCTGCTATTGGGCCTATCTTTTCAAAATATATTCCGTTCGGATTTTCCAGCTTCTTTAGGTGGTAGGTTTGACTATCCTTGACCTGGAGGTACCTGTAACAGCAACAGGCCTCAATTTATTTGCTGCACGTCTTTTTCCTCTATTGTCTAAGTATATTTTGGGGGCTTTTACATCGCGAATATACGTTTTACGGCGCGTACAAAATACGTTTGCTTGTTTTTTTGTAGTTGGGAGTTTTTCTTGAGTTTCTAGTATTGGCGGTGGTAATTCGGTGTTTTTATTATACTCATCTGAACGTTTTATTTGTGCTTCTCGTTTAGTTTTATGTATATGTTCGTAAACGATTTGTAAGTGTTCTCTATGTTTCTGTAGTAAAGAGTTGAGTAGCTGAGAGTCATGCAGAAAGTTGAAAAGAGGTTCTGTTTCTATATGCCCGAATAGTATTTCATGTGGTGTTAATTTGGTATCTGATTGGATCGAACTATTGTAAGCTATTATGGCAAGTTTCATTTTATCTTCGTGCGGTAGTTTATTTTTATATTGTTCACTCAGTAGCCTACAATGTTCTCTCAAGGTTGAATGAAAGCGTTCTACAATTCCGTGAGATGCTGGGTTGTACGGTGTGGTAAAATTGATTTTGATATGGTATAAGTTAACTAGTTCCTTTAATAACGCGAATTCTTTTCCTGCATCAGTTGTGATTTCTGCTGGGACACCATATTGTGCAAAATATGACAAAATTTTCGACATAACTGTTGAACTATTTTTGTCTTTTAATCTTTTAATTACTGCAAATCGGGAGAATCCGTCTACTATGGATAAGTAAAGTTTGCCTTCGATATCTACAACGTCACAAAAAATATGATTAAGTGGCTTTAAAGCTATGGGTGGCAATAACATCGGTGGGCGCGATGGATGTCTTTCGTATTTGCCTGCTTTACAAATTGTGCAATTATTTATGTACTCACGAATATCAGTCATTATATTTTTCCACCAATATTTTCTACTAATGTGCATTACCGTTTCAGTTATACCCCTATGATTCGTTTTGCCTTCATGATAGTTTTTTATGATTGTTATTTTCTTTTCGCGGTCTGTTACAGTCTCCACGATTTCTTTACAACGTGTAATGCTTATTTTCGTATTATGTTCTTTAGTTAAGATTTTGACCATCTCTTCGTACAATTCTTCTACGTAAAAGAATCCGTAGTAACAAATACCGGGTTTCATGTATTCGCGCACGAATTTGCGAAGTGCTTCTGTTGGCCTTTTTGATGTATACAAGCTAACTTCCATAATCTCGTTTCCATCTTCTTGTCTTATCTCTACGCTATCTAACTTATTATGTAACTTAAAATAAATTTGATGCTTTTTCTTGTTGATAACATCCTCTACTATTGGAATGCCCGGGTGAATATTATCGTCTTGAGAGTGCTGAGTTTGCGTTTCCTCTCGACTGTTATTGTTACTATGTTCACCTGTCGTGCTACCATCTTGTGCTAAAATTGATACGTTATCATTAAAATTAATTTTTACACGCGATAAGGCATCAGCATTTGCATTAATAGAACCTTGCTTATATTTAATTTCAAAGTCGTATTCAGCTAGCCTTAATCTCCATCTAGTTAGTCTAGAATTAGGATCTTTTAATGTCATTAACCAAGTTAGAGGTTTATGATCAGTATATATAGAAAACTTACGGCCATATAAATAAGGTCTAAAGTATTTACAAGCCCAAACTATTGCAAGGAGTTCTTTTTCCGTTGTAGAGTACTTGGTTTCTGTGTCAGATAAAGTTCGAGATGCATATGCGATTGGTTTCTCGACGTTATCTTCTTTTTGTGATAGAACCGCACCTAGGGCAAAGTCGCTAGCATCTGTCGTTAAGATAAACGGCTGTTCGAAGTCGGGGTATTTCAAGATCGGTTCATTCGTTAATATTTCTTTCAGTTTTTGAACGGCATTCAAGTATTCTTTGTCGATGACTATTTTGGCTCTTTTTTTTAGACACTTTGTTAATGGTTTAGTAATTTTCGCATAATTATCAATGAAACGCCTGTAATATCCCGTGAGACCTAAAAACGAACGAATTTCCTTCTCCGTTTTTGGTACCGGATAGTTTATTATGTCTTGTACTTTACGTTGGTTGGGTGTTAGTCCGTTAGGTGTCAATTCATGACCTAAGTATTCTACGTGCTTTTTTAGGAATTCGGATTTATCGGGTTGAATTTTTAAGTTATGCTGTCGCAATCGTTCAAGCACTTTCTTCAGTTTTTGTATGTGTTCTTCTAATGAAGTTGAATAAATGACAATATCGTCTAGATATACGAGACATGTATTATATAAGAGGTCACGTAATATTAAGTCCATTAGTCGTTGGAATGTAGCCGGGGCGTTTTTCAATCCAAACGGCATGCGTAAAAATTCCCAATGACCATGGTTAGTTGAAAAGGCAGTTTTTTCAATGTCGTCTTCGTGCATTTCTATCTGATGGTACCCACTCGCGAGGTCTAGCGTAGTGAAGTATTGAGCTCTACCTAACTTGTCTAATATCTCCTCAATATTTGGTAATGGGTATTTATCTTCAATTGTTTTTGCATTTAATTGTCTATAGTCTACAACCATACGATATTTTACTTTACCGGATGCGTCAGGTTTTTTTGGGACTATATGTACAGGACAGCTCCAAGGTGAATTAGATTCGCGGATAATGCCGTTTTCGAGCAATTCGTTAACCTGCTTATCTATTTCCTCTTGTTGCTTTGGGGGTTTTCTATAGTTTCTAACGTAAAGTGGCGTATCGTCCGCTAAACGCAGTTTGTGTTTCACTGTGTGAGTGAAAGTAAGTGGTTCTTGTCCGGTATGAAAAACATCTTTAAATTCATGAACAAGTTTGGTTATTTTTGTTTTTTCTTCCTTGTTCATGTGATCTGTACGAATTGTCAATTTACTATCTTCGATTTTATTTAATTTTACCATTTCAATAACATCTGATACCGGTTTTATCTCGTTCGGTATCGGCTTCAAAAATCTATCAAAGTTATTTTTGAATTGTTGTCGTGTTGTACTCAGGTTAGTTACACCTAATTTATATTTGCCTTCTCTAACAGCTATTAATGCACAATTGACGTGGACGCTACTTGTACCAATTTCAGGCACGAAGTAATGACCGTCAGGTTTATTTGAAACACACGTTATCAGATTGTCCGAGAGAGGGTCGATTTTCAAGATCCTTTCAGGGTAATCTATGCTTATTGGAATTATTTTGTTCGGCAATATTAGTTCACTCTTATTCAAATTTATTAATGCCTTTAGTTTCTTAATTAAATCTGTGCCTATCATCCCCGCGTATTTAGGGTCGAAGTCATATAGCAAAAACTCATGCTTTCCTGCCTCGCCCAGCGGTTTCAGGTCCAAATTAATGGCTCCGCAGTGATTGCTCTGACTGTGGGCCGTTTTTATAGTGAATTCTTTTTGAATGATTTCCTTATAATTCCCATTATGTTTAACAATTAACGGGCTAATTAGACTTTTGGTACTACCTGTGTCCAATAAGAATCGTCCTCCCCATTCGTCTATCGTTATATAGGGTAGATGGTCCCTATCTAAATAATTTAATTTTACGTGAATTCGTTTTGCGGCCCTAGTTCTCGAAAAAAACTCTTCATCGTTACATATTTTTTTCTCATAACTGTTTTCGCAGTTTTGTTCATGATCATAACCATAGTTTTGGTCACTCTCTATTTCAGTGTTATATACTTCTACCGATCGCGGCTTTTGTGGGCGATTATGTACAGGTCGCCTATTACTCACAGTTCTCATAGAAACATCAGAGTCTAAATGGTCGACTCGTTGAGGTTGGGGTTTCGGTGGGTACATCTGTCGCCATTGTTCCGGTGTTGGACGCGGTTGACTTGCCCAATGCGTTTGTTGCTGATTATTGAAGTTATTAAATTGGGGTCTCAGAGTGAACTGTGGCGTTTGTTGAATTGTGGCGTTTGTTTGCGTATGGTGGTTTGGAAAGCGGTTAAAACTAGATCTACTTATAGGGTTTTGATTATAATTTTTGTTAAAATTAGGTTTTGCATTAAATTTCAAAGATTTTTCTTGTTTTCTCGCAAAATAATCAGGGTGTACTTCTAATTCATTTTTCAATTGATTATACGCGGAATCGAACGAATTATGTTGTCCAGAACGAATTAATCTATCGGTAGCAATGTCTAAATGTTTGCAAAGTTGGTCAATGCACACGTTTTCAAGAATAGCCGTAGCTTGTGGTGATTCGGCTTTGTTTTTAGCTGCATAGAGTAATTCTTTGATTTTATCTGCGAATACCAAAGCGTTTTCATTGGGAAAACGCTTGATGCGCGTGATTTCAGAAATTATTTGTTCTAAGCTTCTATTATCGCCAAATTTTGTTCTTAATGAATTGATTATTTCTTCTACTGTGGTATTTGGCATGTGCGCGATGGCTTTAATGGCTTCACCGCGCAATTTACTTTTTAATATTATAGGGAAGAGGGCCCTAGCATCGGGGTCCGCTGCCCTAGCTAGAACAGTCACTTGATTTAAAAAGAAATCTAATGTATCCCTATCTCCTTCATAAGGGGGCAAATATTTTTCAATGGTTGCATGATTTAGTGCCATTTTTTTTTTTTAAAAAAAAAGCCTTTACGTTTCAAAAGAGAGACACAACACAAAAAAAAAATTAAAAAAATGGTGGTAATGCGTACAAAAATGTTATAAGGAATTTAGGTATATGGGAAACTCACAGGGTAGCCGCCAGTGCGATGATCGTTGTTATCTTCATTTAGGCAGTGGGAGAATCTCTTCGGGGTTGAAACCCTCCAGCTCACGCCGACGATGAGTAGCCGCGGTTGCCGGGAGACTCGCCGTTCGCTGTCACCAGTTAAGTTGTCGGGAGGCCGCTGGTCTTGATTCAATACGCCGATGAGGAGGTATTATATTTATTTCAATTAATTAATTACAATTATTTTTATTGAACGCGAATTATAATGTGCGACGATCTACACACCAAGCGATACGGAGCTCAGGTGTAATATCGGAGTACTACTACTATCTTGAGTGCTAGTGGTGAACTGCCTTCCTCCTGGCGGGGTTGCGCCTTATATCCATCCTGATAGCGTGGGGACGCGTCGGGGGCGCGTGCTTGTGGGTCACGTAAGCCATCGGTGTTTCTGGAACTCGTCTGTCGCTGAGGTCATTTCTAGATAAGGGATGACGCCAGGATTTTTGGGAAACATCCATTAACAGTTGCCAAAAAGTGTTTTGTTTAGATTCTTTGAGCTTGATGTTATCTTGATGACTTTAAAACTTGGGAATGTGGATCGGTCGCTTATCTATGATGAGTGTGTCTGGATTCTTTAGGTTGGCGCTGTTATGACGTGGCGCCCGCAGTTGGGGTGGCATTCCTTAACTTTTAATAATTTTTCATTTTTTAGGAAGACATTGGCGTGATTTGGGAGATCGAACATAATCCCAACTTTGTATGCATTAATTGTTCTTAGATGCATCACGCCCGACACGCAATGCTTTCGGATTGCATTGGACAAAGCAAGTCTATCTTTATCAGAAAATTTGTGGCCATCCTCTCTGTGATTCAGAAAAACAATAAATTCTTTCTTAGCTGAATTTTCGTCGTACAACCTGTAATAACTTTTGGCCCTGAAAGGAGTATACTTCTCTTTGTCATCTTCTTTAGTCTTCTTTTTTGCAGGTATGCGCTCCGAGGGCGCACCTGTATCCGCATCAGAACTACTTTCAGATTGAAGATCTGGCTCCGGCTCCAAGCCCTCCAACCGAGAACGCTTTCCCGTACGCTTCCCCATGACTGGGGAAGCGCACCAAACCGATAACCAAATCAACTATGAATTTAAATTAAAATTAAGACTAAATATGTACAAATTAACACTTAAAATTAATTTACAATAAAATATTTTATTAAGCGCGCCTATCACTTTCAACGTTCCCGCCAAAACTCATATATTTTGTCAATTTGTGACAGAGACAGCCGAAAATACCACAGAACAGATTAAACATGAACACGTCCGAAAACTCCGAAACAGATTAGAAAGTGGCAAACTTGAAATAAATACAAGTGACGATATTCTACAAGCATTTGACGACGAACGTCAGACGTAATCAGTCTTATTTCTATTACAGTAGTTGTTTTAGTACTTACTGACATGTTTTGCGAGGAAATAAAGACTATTGTTTTTTTGCATATTGACCAAATTTTCTTTCCTCTGGCAACATATGGTATGAGGTGTGTCATAACATGACACGCTAATTTATACTTTAAAGTAACGTCAAAAAGTCTATTATCAGTTAAATTCATCGTATCTTTAGCGATTTGTCAGATACCAAGTGAAACTGTTCGGTGCGGGTGGCATTGTTTCGTTGATATTATATTTTATAAGAAAACTGGTGATATTTACAAAAAACCCTAAGGAATATACATAATGGACGACCAAGGCAGGAAAGTTATCGTCTGCGACAACGGTACTGGTGTAAGTTACGGCGAAATTCTTATAGTTCCGTCGTGCTGTTTAGTGATAACACTGATTCATCAAATCCTTTCTATCTTTATTATAAATTCTGTCGGTTTTTAGTTCGTGAAATGCGGATATGCGGGAAGCAATTTTCCTGCTTTTATTTTCCCTTCCATGGTGGGCAGGCCCATCATCCGGGCAGAGAACAAAATCGGAGATATTGATGTCAAGGTATGTACCAATTTAAATCACTCTTATATTGGGAACTTCGTGTTTTAACACTATATTGATTCAGGACATATTCCTTGTGTCGTGTGTTGTTTCCATATAATAAAAGTTGTATTGTTTGTATATTATTTTATTACAAGTAAGGTAATAATCATTTCAAATAACAACACAGAACAAGGGATATAATATAAGTTACAAAACGGGATTGTAAGCTAGTTATTGGTCATTAAATTAATGCAAAAAAAATTGTATACCTACTTTTAAGTTCAAATTAAAAATATAATTAAAACCAGAAGTCTTTACTGACTGTTGATGATTCATAATCAGGAAATTCAACGTTATTAACAAATATGCATTATTGTTCAGGAAAATGTAAACATTTATTGAACATTACATAATTGAGGGGTGGGAATATACATTTGGAGAGAGCAATTATAGAATATTCCACTATTTAAACTACTGCTCATGCTTAATTCCATACAAACATAATTAACCCCTCATGACATGCTACAATAACATGAAACTTTGTATACACAATATAGCAACAGCAACTAGTTTCTGACCTAGATATGGCGGATCTCTTTGTGAGTATAAAGCTTCATGTTATTCCAGTATGCATTTAGAATGAGAACCAGTTAAATGTTTGTTTGGAGAGTCAACTTGAGTTGTTCCCCTTAAAGCAAAAGTCCATGCCGCCATCCATGCTTCATCCCAATCAAAATGTATTTGTTTCTTACTCTCACAGCTATTTTGCTCCTAATACTAAGGTATTAATTAATAATTATTAAATTAATGTATGTATGAAAACAATTTTACAGTACCGAGACCTTACTATAGGAGTGAGTCCGTTAAGTATAAGCATGGGTTTACAGACATAACATTGTGTTCCAGAACTAACAAAATGTTTGTTTCACATGAAATGATTGTGTCCTGATATTTTAAATAATCTATTTCCCTCTTTTCAACTGCAGTATAGAGTAGTCAGTAAGTGACAAATAGTTTCTTTCAGAATTGATTCACTCATACACCTAGTATAATTGATTGTTTTGAACAGCAGATATTCATATAAAAAATAAAGATGTACCACCTATCCAGCCACAGTCATAGTCGGCGCCTAGTTGGCAAAAGATACTGAATATTCGGTACTCTTTGAGTTACTGGAACACAAAAACAAACTACTAATATTTGCTTCAAGTTTTATATTTCAAGTATTTTACTTGGATACAACTAATAATCATCATATCAGATATTTCCCTCTGGGTTGGAAGGTCAGATGGCAGTCGCTTTCGTAAAACTAGTGCCTATGCCAAATCCTGGGATTAGGTGTCAAAGCGGACCCCGGGCTCCTTTAGGGGCACCACCGGGAATAACGCTAGGAGGATGATGATGATAGAATTATAGGAGATCAAAGGAAAGCTGACTATCCCATCCAGCCACATTTATAGTCAGCAATTAGTGGGCCACCTCAGCACCAATTAGTCTGCATACTCCATAGTTGGCACGTCTGTAGTGTATATTATAAATTCAACTGTAAAATGATGATCCAGGTTAAAAGGTGAAAATATATCTATTTCATTACAGGACATCTAGATCTCACTTGATATTAAAATACCAGTATTTCGGCCATTACATTAGTCTTGTTGTATGTATGTGTAAATGTTGCCGTTTCACGCTCCCAGACGTTTAACCCCGAAGTTGTCCAGGTAATGGCGCAGGCACATAGCACATAGATTAGACTAGACAAATAGTGCTTCTGTGGCCTGCTTCTAGGGGATTTACTCATTAGAAGGCAACTTTCTATATTCAGACACACTACTTCTATTTTTTTTAATGATATGAAATTATCTCTTACAAACGGAAACACACTTAAGTGGCACGCATACACCTTAACTTATTGCAATACGCTCAGTTAATTGAGTCATTGGCTAAAGATAATAATACTTGTTAGTTATGTTTTTCACATATGTATGATGGAGACTGCACGTTTTTGTAGCAATATATTAAACTGCAGCTTTTTAATTTCTAGACTTGGTTATCTTATATATTAACTGTAACATGGACAGTTAATATAGCTACGCATTCTGTAAGTATGATTCTATTCTATGCTTGTTTACATTGAGTTTCTTTACTAGTTCAACAATTGTCAATGTTGTTGAATTCTCCTGATGTAAACACGCCTAGCAAACATACGCAACGTAAGCTTGCCCAATTTTAATGACAATGGCAATAGTGTGTTTCCGTTTCAACAGGACAATGAACATATTGTAAAGCATTTGTTTGTTTTAAACACTAAATTATATAGTCTGCCGATTTTGAAGAAAACATTTTGTCAGATGGTGGTGTGTAAATGAGATTACAGTACCAAATAAATTTGTATAGCACAGACCTTGACCTTGAGAGACTGCTGCGGTATCTTGCTGCGGCGTGCGGAGCCGGGTACGAAAGTTCAACGAACGGAGGTGCGGTGCAGTGTGAAGTACCATGCGGAATTTAAACACAAACTGATGGCATACAGGGTAGCGAACCGTCGCTCCGCACGTTGCAGAGGGATGTGGACGCAGTGTGTTGCCCGCCTTATAGCAATGAAGTTTTCTTCAACATTCCTAATCTTTACAATTTACTTGTCTCTCGTTTTAGTATGTGTCTATGAGCTGTACTATAGCTTGCAAAGCCTGTATTAACCAATTCTTCTACTTATGTTGCTGCTGTCTTAAGCAAAATATTTTATAAAAAATGCCTGTGAGGTACAGGTCGACACACGTAAAAAGAGCCCTGGCGGCCATATAAAAAGTATGGCCGCTAGGGTTCTTTTTACATGAGTCGACCTGTACGGACAGACGGTCTTGACAAGACTATAAATTTACTTTTTTATAATTTTCGCTTGGGAACTTCACGCTCACAACTGTAATATTTTTCACATTTTATTTGATTCCTTTTACCAATCCAATAAAACACGAATTACATGCTCTATTGAAATAATTCAAACTGCCTCTGACGGCAGCAACAAGTTTCAAAATTTTTTGTGTCGTTTTTCAGACTTGTATTAACTAAGCCTGTTGTTTGATTCCACTTGCATTTTGGCTGTATTCTAAATGAAGTGATTCTCGTTCCAGGATTTGATGGTGGGAGATGAGGCGTCCCAGCTGAGGTCTATGCTTGAAGTCAGTTATCCCATGGAAAATGGAGTAAGTACATAAAAAATACTACATTTAAGTCAAAATTGATTGATTACTTTCATTGATCACTCTCATTGATCTCTTCATTGATTACTTTTGCCGCTTTGAAACTAATGATTGTGCCTCACTACACTATTACTGTCTCTACTGTAGTACGAAAGTAGCTGCTCGTTAAGCACCATACCAAGTTTAGTTACCCAATTCGCCGCTAGATGTCGCTGTTACGTCCGAGGCGATTTCTGCTTCGCGCTGTTAAGATTTTTCCTGGTTTAGTGACGCTCTCAGTGTACCGTTGTGAAATCATACTTACCTGGCATAGGGGACACCGTGATCATGAAGGCGGTTCCCCCAGGGCGAGACTCTCCCATTGCACTGCGGTTGGGTTGACCCTTGCGATTATCCCTAATGTGGATAACTCGGATGCGTAATTTTTGGTAGTGGGGACTGCGTTCGCGCCGTCCCCCTCGTAATTTCTTGTTATTAAATGATACGATCATATCGTATCTGATAACTATATTTGTATCAAATGTGTGGGTTAGGTTAATAAGGACTAGATTACATAACAACTTTATGATCAAAACGTCTTAGTTGCATAAGGTCTTGGTAGCTAAATGTCTAATTGTACTAGTCATGCGCAAAATGTGTCACTAAAAAGAAAAGATTGATATGCATCTTCCGCTCGCTGTGAAGTATATCACTCTTTTAGTTCACTAGTTCAATTTAGTTCAGTAGCTCTAGAGGTGCATCCTACATCAGTTGATATAGATAGATGGATTAGATTGAGTATGTCGTATCAGTCGTATGCGTGTCTTTCAATGAACTATTGAGTTACTTGCCGTATTTAAAATTAAAATAACATTAAATCACTCATATCATCGAATCGAATCATATTTAATGATCAATATGCAGAATTAACTACCAATTTTCTAAATGATATACTGAAGTATTGAAGTATATGAATCCGAACTGAACTAGTGAACGAAAGAGTGACAACAAGTGAAGTACTTCATTTGAATCACTCATTCGCGAACTACTCATGTCTAAATTGTACAAACGTCTTAATAGTAGAGTACCCGGGTTTAAGATTGGACTTAGTTATATTACGTCTTGTTTGTATAACGCCCTAATATCAAAATGTTGTAATAGCAAAACGACTAGGTAGGCATATAGTCAAACATTAATAACGTCTAAATGGCATAACGACTAGATGGTTGAATGACAAGAAAAACTCAAACGTAGTTTGTGAAGGAACTGCAACTGGTATGCAATCATGACGTTTTGCTACCAAGACCAACTTATTAATAACTTGGACGTAAACTCTATTAGTCATTTTGCAACTTCGGGCGTTATGAGTTGTCGATCGAACAACTAAGACATTCTACTCACTAGGGCATTCTGCAAAAAAGACATTGTGCTTACCAAGACCTTATGCAACTAAGACGTTTTGCTTATAGAGTCGTTATGCAATCTAGTCCTTAAGAACCTAACCCGTGATAGTAGTTTATGCGACTGATCCATAATGAGAGGCGTTAGAATACGAGTGTGGATTTATGAAACGAGCGTCAGCGAGTTTCATAATAGGATCACACGAGTGTTTTAAGGCCTAATTATGTACAGTTGCATACACTACTTTATCTACACACATATCATAAGTAGTAGTAAGTAACAGCAAAAAACCAACAATAAAAATGACAACAGCAATGGCGGCAATTCGATCATCCCTCATGACGATTGTTTTTTTTTTTTAAATCATAGACAAACGAATGAAGTCCCTATACTCATATCACTCGAGATCAAATGTCGTACGGTTTGTATTAAAAAACGTACTGAATTGACATTTCGTATCGATAACTGTTTTAATATTTATAGATACTAGAATAGACCTACTTGAGTTTTGACAGCTGTTCCAAATTTAAATGTAATTAAACTATTGGTTGCCGATATCGTAAAGTAAAAATTACGATGCACCCACAGATACAGATTTCCTAATATAGTCTATTTGCTTATCGCTGGTAAACATATTGTAGAGAACTTATGATATGTGTGTAGATAAAGGTTTATTTCGATCCGCAATCTTAACGCCTTGATAACGAAGTATTTTTAGAATCGTCTCCATTATTAATGTAAAAAAAGTGCTTAGTTGTAGGGTCAATGTATTTCACTTCTGAAAAAGCGATTGTACATAATGTTCACTGTAAAGTTTGTATATCCACGGAACGAATGGAATTACGATTGGTTTTTTTTTCGTAATTTTTTGACGTGTACATTGTGACCTTCCAGGTGGTACGCAACTGGGAGGACATGTGCCACGTGTGGGACTACACGTTCGGGCCGAGCAAGATGAACGTCTCGCCGGCCGACACCAAAATATTACTCACCGAGCCGCCCATGAACCCCACCAAAAACAGGGAGAAGATGATCGAGGTACTTATAGATACTCGAACACTATAATGAAAATGAAAATGAAAAAAGTTTATTGGACAAAAAAGAAATACAATTATGCTTATCACGACCCTGTGTCCTGAGCTAGGAAACCCTGTGTTACAGGACCCAGTTTCGTGTCAGTGTATATGTGTGTGTGTGTGTCTGTGTCTGTATGTGTGTGTGATAGAGAGTGTGTGTTAAGATGGATATACATATGTATATATAAATATGTGCAGTAGGGGCAATAATATATAGGGTGGAAATAAAGACCTTCCTTCGATTCCTAAATTACTGAAGATTGGCGTTTACAGATTTTGGAAAAAGCATACAGGGTGCGAGAAAACGGTCATTTCCCCACCCCCTAAATCTATTTCCACCCTGTATTTATAATTTAATACAGTAACAATATTTATTTTGTCACGAATAGTAGGAGTTAAGTTTCGTGGTAATCTAGTTGCCTGAGCCACTTTGTCAGGAATGATTTGCTGGGGGGCCTTGTGGTACGGTGGAGCTTACTAAAAGATTTCAAGACCAATGGGGAAACGAAAGCGTGGAATTTTTGGGCAAATCTTGTAGATAATGAGGCATTATATAAGTTGCAATTATAGGCCCATTATAGCCGTTACCAAGAAGCATTTCTTTTAATAGCAATGCTTTCATCCGTTTACGAGTAAAATTAAACTCAAATACTTATTATTATTCTATTACTTCTGTAACCGGCATTCAGCTGACGTCAACGATGCGATTTCTTTTTATTTTACATTCACCATTTGTGAAATAATATCACCATACAACTTTTAGCTTAGTGTGCTTTTTAATTCGAAAGGCACCAGAAGATATGCGAGAAATAAATGCGAATAGTTTTTAAAATATATAAATGACTAGACTTGTTTTTGAAATATACGCGTATAACGTAGGTGTATCACATGAAAAAATAAAACCCCCCTCTTCTCGGGGTTAATAATACTGTCTCGAGAGTGTAGTCACCCGCTTTTCCGCTAGATGTCGGTATACTTGCATCACTAACCAACATACAATACAACGTAACGACCTGCCGCGTTCGTTAGTTACTACTTATCCAATTTCCCGCTAGATGTCGCTGTTACGTCCGTGGCGATTTCTGCTTCGCGCTGTTAAGATTTTTCCTGATTCAATGACCCTCCTCGAACAGTATCTGGTAGTTATCGCTTCTCGGCCTTTTGGCTAAGATCAAAGTGTAGTATCTGTTCTTTTCAGCTTAATATCTGAAAGTTCCCTCACTGAGGGACCAGTATATTAATCTGATTTTTGTAAACCGACGGGATGTTCGGGGCTCGCTCCACTCCCGTCACGGGTCGGCCCGGCATTGCAGTGCCGCCGGGATTGGCCCACATAAATCATTTGGAAACTCAACGCATCAATAGTAGAACTATTGACGAACTAACTAATAGAATAGAACGAACCAACTATTGACTAATAGTAGAACGTTGATGACGTTTTATATATTATCACACATGTGGCAGTTAGCGAGCTATCATTGCCGGCGTGTAGTATTTTATGCAATCGTTATATGATGTATGCTTTTTCAGTCGAGTACCACGTTTAGGCCACGAAGCTTGCTGAGTATAGACATGGGCGAAATGTGTCACTTTAAAGAAAAGATTGAAATATATCTTTTGCTCCCTGGGATATGAATCACTCTTTTATATCATTATATCCGTATATATCCGTATTCCGTCGCTCCGGTTAGTATCAGCTCTCGTCTCTCATGCGATGCATTGCAATGCGTTCACGGACTGATATATGAATTGGATTCATTCGATTGATTGAATGAATCAAGTACACATAGATGACAAGAGTCATTGAGTGAGCGAGACGGTGAGTTGCATTTGGCGTCAGCGCGACCGCGAATGCGATGCTAGGAGTGAGTGAACGGAGTGAGTTGTACGGATATACAGATATACGCCGATTCAGTCGGATATAAAGAGTGATTCGTTCGCCCGCAAGGATATATATCTTTTTTATCAATCACTCCTGAGTTACCCATCACTAGCTGAGTAGCAGTGTAGTAGTAGTGTAATTAAGGTACGAGACTTAAAAAGCTAATTATATAGCTATTATATACTATACTTTTTCTACGAGTCAATTGAAGTAATCAAACAAACTTGGTATCTATTGAAAACTAAGTGCATCTAACGGCTTTTTCTTTTTTGTGCGTTGATGTCTATTCACCTTTTGACTTTCTCATGACGGCGTCCTATTGGTAAAATACATTATCGTTCAGTAAAGGCGCCACGTGATTGGTCAATTTCATTTTAGTTGTCTTAACAGTTATGAAATGTTGAGTTGGAGCTCCGTAGTAAAAAGTATGTGATTTAAGTTTGGTGTACGGAGTCGTAATTCAAACATTAAGGTCGACGAAATAAAATAAAAAATACGACCTTGTAAGGAAACATGTTTCGCGAACTTCTGATTATAACTGACTTAAAAAAACGAGGTTCTCAATTCGGTTTTTTTATTGCTAAAATTACTAGTATCATATGCTTACTTATCAAATATTTTCAGTTATGGTAATCGGACACCGTAACCTTTGGGTACCCGCAACACCAGACCCTTTATTGGTTTGAAGATTCGCTTTGTCGACTGTAAGAGACAAATACCTAGAGGTCCCTCTCTCATATACGGAACTACTGGCGACCTTACTCTTACTCTAACGCTACGTGTCTAAAAGTAGCTATGCAACTACTTCTAAAGAGAACAGGGGTCTATTTCATCAACTTGACAAGAGTCGCTTGAATATGACAATGTCGATGTGTAACGATAGTCTTGCTTCGCTTTCTGCATCATACGGGAAAACCACGGGATCAGATACAAGGGTAGCGCGTAGTGATTCTCGGTAGGGTATCTGTTAAGAGGTGAAATAGTGCGCCAACTATGTCACATCGCGTGAACCAAATCAACATGAATCCTACAATAGTTTATTGGCTCTGTAGCACGGGAATTCGCTGCCCCCAATTATTCCTATTTATGGAAACAATACCGATATAACCCATTGAGCTATTGCAGTAGGAGCACATCTGCTCGTCGAACTCCATAGAACGTCTAGTTGCCCAATGCGCCGCTAGATGTCGCTGTTACGTCCGAGGTGATTTCTGCTTCGCGCTGTTAAGATTTTTCCTGGTTTAGTGACCCTCTCAGTGTACCGTTGTGAACTCATACTTACCTGGCATAGGGGATACCGTGATCATGAAGGCGGTTCCCCCAGGGCGAGACTCTCCCATTGCACTGCGGTTGGGTTGACCCTTGCGATTATCCCTAATGTGGATAACTCGGATGCGTAATTTTTGGTAGTGGGGACTGCGTACGCGCCGTCCCCCTTGTTATTCAATTGATGTATTTAAATATAATGATAGAAGAATTTTTAACGTTTCGAAGGTGTAGTAAATAAATTCGTAATGAAGGAGTCTCGTTTTCTCTGGTCTGGGTTAGGTTCGTAAGGACTAGATTGCATAACGACTCTATAAGCAAAATGTCTTTTTTGCAGAATGCCCTAGTGAGTAGAATGTCTTAGTTGTTCGATCGACAACTGTAGCATAACGCCCGAAATGACTAATAGAGTTTACGTCCAAGTTATTAGTAAGTCTTGATTGTAAAATGATGCATAAGGAAAAGTGTCTGGATAGCATATGATTGCATACCAGTTGCAGTTCCTTCACAAACTACGTTTGAGTTTTTCTTGTCATTCAACCATCTAGTCGTTATGCCATTTAGACGTTATTAATGTTTGACGATATGCCTACCTAGTCGTTTTGCTATTACAACATTTTGATATTAGGGCGTTATACAAACAAGACGTAATAGAACTAAGTCCAATCTTAAACCCGGGCATTTCATTATTAAGTCGTTTGTACAATTAGACATTTAGATACCAAGACCTTATGCAACTAACACGTTTTGCTTATAGAGTCGTTATGCAAACTAGTCCTTACGAACGTAACCCTTACTAACGACTGTTGTGTAATGTGTTGTTTTGCTGTTATTATAATATAATATGTATGAGTTCATGAGACTTTGTTATCTACGTGTTATTAGTACGCTTAATCCAAACGTGAATATCCAGGTGATGTTCGAGAAGTACGGGTTCGACAGCGCGTACATCGCGATCCAGGCGGTGCTGACGCTGTACGCGCAGGGCCTCATCTCCGGCGTGGTGGTGGACTCGGGCGACGGCGTCACGCACATCTGCCCGGTGTACGAGGAGTTCGCGCTGCCGCACCTCACCCGGCGGCTCGACATCGCGGGCCGCGACATCACCCGGTACCTCATCAAGGTGGGTCTGGTGCTGGTGGCCGATATACAGGGTGGAAATGATAAGTGATCTCACTCGATTATCTCTAGTTTAGAAATTACATGCATACATACATACATTCAGATTCAAATTCAAATATTTATTCATGACACAACACAGTATTACAAGACAAAGAAGACACGAGAAGTTAATCTAAGTCTGTGCGGTGTCACGAAATGGCGAAATTCACGCCTTTATTCCCAAAAGGGGTAGGCAGAGCACATGAAACGTATGTTCCACAACCACGTTTATCATAAATGTGGGTGTAAAAGATCGACTAAATGTGATATTCCAGTGATAAGTTGCTAGCCCATCGCCCACAACACACTTCAACCCTGGTCCCTTAGTCGACTTTTACGACACCCACGGGAAGAAAGGGGGTGGTGAAATTCTAACCCGACACCACATGGGTAATAAAAGAAAGAAAGTTCAGAAATTGCCAAACGAAATTAATTTTATATAGAGCTTTCCATGGTGAACTAACTACGGGAAACTATTATTTAGTATAAATAGATGCTTATGTAATTTGACGTCTCGTCGTATCCCCTTTTTTATATGTGCTATCTTACTCCTCTTTGTTTATTCTTGCACTACCTGTCCCTAATGTTTGTTCGTAAATTACTGCTACCCAAAGGTGTGTGGAAAAGCTCTATACCGATAAGACCGCCTGTTGCTACCGGTTATACTTGCTTATATCTCACTAGCTTCTGCGTGCGACTCCGTACGCGTGGAACTCGTTTATATCGTAGCTCCATACAAACTTTCACCCCCCCCCCCCGCATTTCACCTCCTTAGGGGATGATTTCGGGAATAAAAAGTATCCTTTGTCCTTCCCCGGGACTCAAACTATATCTATCCTCTCAACCTCATAAAATTGTATCCCTTAATAGAATATTTTAGTATTAAGCCATTATTTCTGTAAATGAAATGAAATGAAATGAAATGAAATACCAAATTTCACTTAAATCGGTTCAGCGGTTTAAGCGTAAAGAGGTAACAGGCAGATAGACACACAGTTTCGCATTTATTGTATTCGTATAGATGGATAGTGTTCTGCATTTGTTTGTTTTGGTGCAACAAATAATATTATTATTACAGGAGCCGGTTTTAACGAAACGCGACATTAAAGACACCGACAGTCTACAACTTACCAGTATCTCGCTTTACTAAATGAACGATATACTCCCTTTCAGTTGTTGTTATTGCGCGGCTACGCCTTCAACCACTCCGCTGACTTCGAGACAGTTCGCATGATGAAGGAAAAGCTGTGCTACATCGGGTACAACATCGAGCAGGAACAGCGGCTCGCCTGGGAGACAACCGTGCTAGTGGAGCCCTATGTTGTGAGTCACGTTCACCCCTCGGACCGCCTGATGTGCAACGCAATGTACAATACGATTTGGATATTTTTAGGCTTTCTTTAGGCGTTCATTTGACGACCGGCTAGCCTAGTGGGTTCGCTGCCTACGGATCTGAAGGTCCCCTGGGTTCGAATCCCGGAAGGGCAAGTATTTGTGTGATGAGCATGAATATTAGCTTCTGAGTCATATGGAAGTTTTGGATGTATTTAAATATTATATATATCGTCGTCTTGTACCCATACTATGAGACTAGGTCGATTTGTATAAGATTGTCCCCTAATATTTTATTTATTTTATTTGTCACAAAATATAATTTAGAAAATACTCGATGGAAATTACACTCATAAAATGTTTGTATGCTGGTACAGTCGAGTTCTCTTATATCTAGACGGACAATCTTTCAAAAATATCTATACACAGTCTTTATTGTTACTGACATAAAACGCAGGTGTAGATATTTTTGAAAGGTTGTCTGTATAGATATTGGGGAACTCGACTGTACGAGGGTACTAGTTCATTCAACCTTGTAAGGAATATTTTTTTAAATAGAAATTAGAAGTAGCTTCGCGCCATGACAACCTGGCTTCTACACCAACTCGACAATTATCGCTTGACAATGACATTTGACTATGACTATGCATTTATCAGTGGATATGTATCTCTTATGCTTGTAGCGACATCTTTAAGTTTGGACTCAAAAACGTACAGTGAATTATCATTGTCAGATGAAAATTGTTCTAAACACCCTGCGCTTTCATTCCTGAAATTCATTGAATTTAGCTCTCTATAAGACTGCCTGTAGCCCAAGCATTTTATTTTCATTAGTATCGAAAAAAATGGAAATTTGGAAATAATTCATAACAGCAGCTTTTTTGTGTGTAACTGATATATAATCATTTTAGTAATTACGTAGACTCCAAATCCACCAAAATATTAGTCATCAAAAATCGATATTTATCCAATTTCTGAAAAAAGAGGAAAAATATTAATAGATATTTTGATTTTTGTTTTGGTTAATTTACTGGAGCTCTTCAAGAATAATAAATAAATCACACAAAAAACATAATGGATGTGTCATTTATTTTTATATATTTACTTCCCGATGGAAATTTTGTAGGATTCTTGGATAAGGTATCTTAGAATAACATTTGAAAATTAACCAACCAAAAAACGCTTTTATGAATTAATGTTTGAAAAAAGCGTAATTTTCCTGGGGTATTGTCTATATAACATTTTTGATTAGTTACCAGATGGGCGCGTGATCAAAGTGGGCGGAGAGAGATTCGAGGCACCCGAGGCGTTGTTCCAGCCGCACCTTATCAACGTCGAGGGCCAAGGGATCGCTGAGCTGGTGTTCAACACTATACAGGTACTACTAACGCCGTCTATTGACGAATAGGAGAACTGCACAATATAGGGTACTAGTTGCGCCATCTATCAAGAAATAGAAAAACTGTGCATCAATATGGAGGGACGGCATCGCCGAGCTATAGTGCGTTTTTTTAGCATTAGAAAGAAGGCTAAAGCACGAAGCACGAGGTCTTTTACTTACACTTTATGCCACACAACTGTTAAAGCATCTCAAACAGCCACTAAGCCACTAGCCAAAAAGACACGTTATTGTTGTCTACCCTAAAATGATAGAAGTGAATAATACTTAGTGAGATCTAAATAATACTTACAACAATATATTTATTTTTAATGTATTTATTTTTTGACTGTTATTTTGAATTTCATTATTCACTTCTGGAAAGGTTGCATAATAAAAAACCTAGAGAAGAGGTTTGAAACGGTCTATTCGTTTTTTTTCGCTGTCAACATTGTCAAAATTGTCAATCGTATCTTACGTACTTTTTCTTGTTTTCTTTGTAATCAACAAATTGTTGAAGATTACGAGATTATTATTACGAGTATCTATTTGTTAATTAATGTTAAGATTTTATTTTTCGCTGTGTTCGGACTGCGATGGACCAACCAGAGGCAGGTCAAAGTGGCTTGCAAAAAAGATCGACTCGTTCTCCCCTGAACGTTTTGCCTCCACCACAAGTAAAGATACAGAAACAGAGTCCATTAACAATAAATGAGAAACATATCGTTGGTGTGTGTTTGCAGCAAGGATGAATTTCCGAGTAACATCCGACATTTGTCCCAAGCAGAAAAGGTTGACGACGACTGCTTCTTTGTTTACCGTATTTCTAATCCTAAAAAAACGGACTATAGTGTTTAACACTATACAGGTACTACTAGCGCTGTCTATTCTTAAATAGGAGAACTTTACAAACCAGCGTACTGCTAGCGCCTTCTACCGCCAAGTAGGAGAACTGCAGATAGTGAACGGTGAGCGATTCGAAGCTTTCAACCGCACCTTAGGGTGGTATTCAACTTGTCCAAGATTTCTGTCCAATGTATATTTGCGTCTCACATTTTGCATAAAGAGTGAGTGAGACGCAATGCACATTGGACAAAGATCTTGGACAAGTTTTTTTTTTATACAACTATGGCAAACAAGCCCGCCTGATAGTAAGCGGACACCGCAGCCTATAGACGCATGCAACTCCGAAGGAGTTACATGGGCGTTACCGACCCTTGATATTTTTGAAGATTCGACGTGTTGACAGCTGAAGGAACGGATTCCCTCGTTCTCAACACAACGCGTCCTCGGGAGCTCTGGCGACCTTGCTCACCTCCAGGAAGACAACACTACTACAGAGCAAGTAGTAGTGTTATTATGGCCGTGGTCTTCAGCAAGGCGGAGGTACCTCCCCAGTTGGGCTGCTCCAAATTCGAGCGGGATGACATTTCGCTGTGCCCTACCTCACCAAAAATACCACCTTTGTGGATTACCACCTTTATCAAGGTGGTGCGACAAGGCATCGCTTCGTGTCCCACACTATTATACAGGTACTACGAGCCTATCGACAAGTAGGAGAACTGTACAATCGAGGGTACTGGTAGCGCCATCTATCAACAAATAGAAGAACTGTATAAAATGGATGGATAGTTGTTCCTACCGCAACTCATCAACGTGGACGAATAGGGACGTCGACTTTCGAGCGCTCGAAAATTAAGTAAAAGAAGATGCAATTGTAGTATCATATTCACAGGCACTAACTTTCTCCCGATAGAGTTGAATACGAGTGGTCAATATCGCTCGTTTTTAAATTTTATATCGGCATTTCAAAATAACATTTCATAATTTTTGACAGGTTTCGAGTGAAAGAGTCGAGCGCTCGAAAGTCTTCATAATTTTTGACAGGTTTCGAGTGAAAGAGTCGAGCGCTCGAAAGTCTTCATAATTTTTGACAGGTTTCGAGTGAAAGAGTCGAGCGCTCGAAAGTCTTCATAATTTTTGACAGGTTTCGAGTGAAAGAGTCGAGCGCTCGAAAGTCAAAAGTCGGTACCCTTGGCATTGCCGAGCTGGTGTTCAACACTGTATAGGTACACGAGGGGGCCTAGACAAGGTTGCAATCGACAAGCGCTAACGCCAATAGAAATTAATAAAATATATGGGAATGACAGATGTTAACGAAAAGTGTTTCGTCGGCATCTGTCATTCCCATACATTTTATTATTTGCTATCGGCGTTAGCGCTCGTCGATTGTAACCTTGTCTCCAGCCCCTGGGATGTCTATCGATAAGTAGGAACTGAAACACAAGGGAACTACTAGCGCCATCTTTCGACAAATAGGAATTAAAAGACACCCTTAGTGTAATAGATACATGTTAGGATGACTGCTACGCTAATAGCCGGCTATTTATAACCATCGGTATGTTCTACGTTTAAAAACATTTATTCATGACAACATACAATCATACCACAAAAACAAAGAAAATACGTTCTAGGACGTGTCAAGAAATGCCACCATGATGCTGGGTATCTTTCCGCCCGGGATAAATTATTTTTGTTCGCAAATCCATTCTAAATGCTGAACCACTTATGGGTCATCGGGAGTGGAGCGGGTAACAGCCAGCGCTAGTCTTCCGCGGAGTTCATTTGGTGAAGAAAGAAGGCAAAATCACTAGAGATTTACGAATATACAGTATAAGAAAATGACAACATAAGGGAAACAATAATATATCAAAATATTAAAGAGAATAAACAGGGGAACTACAAGTCTACACATAGACCTGATAACTACATAACTCTATGTAGCGTAAAATATTTGATAAAATGCGAATATTTTGTTTGTATAGAAAGTGTTGACAGTTCCCTATGGGATTACAACACCGTTCCGTTACATGTGATCGATTTAACTTCTGCTAGTACCATTCGTGATCAAAATGTGATACTGAACACATCATTGGTCCCGATTTGATTGAACTTGAATAACATTTTATGTTAGAAACTGACCGAGTCGATAAGAATGCATTACGGTTGGGCTGCTAAATGATTAACGTTAGTATTTTAGAAAGTAGTTCAAATACACCTTAGACACCGTAGTGTATAATGTTATGTATAGTAGTGGTATATCACTATTTTTACGTTTACTTAATCTTACGTAGTACAGATGTAATACATTACATCGAAATCATATTGACAAGGATGGGAAATGGAAAGGGTCTTCATATACGGTTTTATGATGTAAAAGTGGGACTAGTGGCGCCATCTAGCTTTAATTATCAATACCAAACACCCTTAATGAAATTGGTGTGTTGTCTTCGGGCGGCTTCAATAGAGGCTCAATGATGTATAGGAAGAACGTTTTTAATATGTGTTATGTGGTTTATAACAAACTTCCTGTAAACTTGAAAGTGCTCGAGGGGAACGTTTTTAAACGTAGCCTCACAGGTTGGCTCTTAGACCGTTGTTTTTATTTTATTTTTTTATTTATAATTCAATATCTAAATCTATGTTAATTGTATGAGCCACCTAATTAAATTTATTATTATCTCTTTATTTAATCTTTCTCTTAAGCTAGGTTTTTACAATAATGATATAAAATGTAAAATATAAAACAATACATATAAAACATAAAACCATTATAAAAACCTAACCTAGGGTACCGCCGGCAGCGAGGCGGGGCCTAAGCTGCCGGTGGTCAGGGCGACAGAGACAGGAACCTCCTGACTATTCGCGCATTATTATTATTGTTACTGTATTTAAATTATTTGATTATTTTGATTATTATTGTACTATTCCAAAATTTTCATAACATTTGATTCTTATGTTTTGTGACATAAAATATATTATTTAATGATTTGCACGCCTGCTCGCAGGCTTGATACTCTGTGCGCACCATTATTGTAACAACCGTCTGACTGTATCTGACACAAATAAATTTTCTGATTTCTGAGATACCGCACTTCATCAGAGAAGGAAAGGGATAGCTAAGCTGATGAAGGGTTGCGTTTTATTAAAGTGAAAAATAAAAATCTCGTAGTTAGGTTCACGGGACTGCTAGCGCCATCTAGCTTTGAGTAGGAAAACCTTACAAGTCTTCGTAACAAATGGTATTAAGCTACTACAGCCCCTTTCACTGCTTTACATTTAATGCTGAACAAAAAGGACTCATTTCGGCGAGAACGTGTTCAATTAAACTTTGCTTGAACTGTACATCGTAATCGTGGAGCGGCAGAGTATCGCAACATTCGTTTTCGACTATACGGATTGGCGACTACTAGCGCCATCTATCGTCGAATAGAGAATACTTTCTTAGTGTAAGACAACTGCGCCATTGTGAAAATTACACATAGTGAAAGTTACCCGTGAAAGAGTGTAAAACTTCACTTCCTCAACGGTAGGCTAGCACAAGTCGATAGTCGCTTAACCTTGTGAATAAAACATACATAACGTACCCCGTTAACTTTATACATGTGCGACTACTTGCGCCATCTAGATTGCCTTTAATAAACCATACTCAATGTTTTTGTGTCCATTACTTTTTTTTACTTACCGAATTCCTTCCGATTACCATCGGTGATAATTTGTCGAAACTACTGTCGTATACTATAGTACGTTTTTTTAGCATTAGAAAGAAGGCTAAAGCACGAAGCACGAGGTCTTTTATATAAGACACTTTATGCCACACCACTGTCAAAGTATCTCAAACAGCCACTAAAAAAGACTTAAGTACGTTATTGTTGTCTACCCTAAAATGATATAAGTGTTTTCTTTATTTATTTCTAAATAATACTTACACCAATATATTTATTTATAACGTATTATTTTTTGACTCTGTTTTTTTGAATTTCGTTATTCAGTTCTGGAAAGGTTGCATAATAAAAAACCTAAAGCATAAAGAAGGAGAGGTTTGAAACGATCGGTTCGTTGTTTTTTTCGCTGTCAACAATGTCAAAATTGTCAATCGTATCTTACGTACTTTTTCTTGTTTTCTAGGTAATCAACAAATTGTTGAAGATTACGAGATTATTATACGAGTATCTATTTGTTAATTAATATTAAGATTTTATTTTTCGCTGTGTGGTGGCGTGCGGACTGCGATGGACCAACCAGAGGCAGGTCCAAGTGGCTTGCAAAAAAGATCGACTCGTTCTCCGGAACGTTTTGCCTTCACCACAAGCAAAGATATAGAATCAGAGTCCATTAACAACAAATGACAAACATATAGTGGTGAACATTTACAAGTTGGTGAGTGTTTGCAGCAAGGATGAATTTCCGGGTAACATCTAATATTTGTCCCAAGCAGAAAAGGTTGACGACGACTGCTTTTTTGTTTACCATATTTCTAATCCTAAAAAGAACGAACCATAACTACTTCAAATGCTTCAACATCCATACTATTTCCTCCGATAAAACTTTGTTACTCAGCGTAAAGAGGTCATGGTATGGTTGTAGTCATTCCTGATATTTCCCGATTTGTATGGGAAATGTCCGGGGACTCGGTTTATTCCCCATGTAGGCCGGGAAAGGCCCTTCACAAATGCGGTTATCATTATTTTTGATTATCAACTATGCGTGTACACACATCACAAACAAATAAGATGACTGTGTTATTATTGTGTGTTAATATTTGAATTGATTATCTCTTTTTGTTCGAACGTTTGATATGTTTTAATAGTTTCCCCTGAGACACACGTAATAAATAATTAAATGTATGTCAATTGTTTCCATATTTCCATTGCAGGCTGCAGACATAGACATGCGCCACGAACTATACAAACATATCGTGCTGTCCGGAGGCTCCACGATGTACCCGGGACTCCCCTCGCGGCTCGAGCGCGAGATCAAGCAGTTGTACCTCGAGCGAGTGCTGAAGAACGACACGGACAAGCTCGCGGTTAGTAAAAGGACAAAGATTGTTTGTTGACAGGATTACATAAAAAAGTATGTGTTTGAGAGACCTACAACTATACTATTGCCACCGAGCAGTCAAAGTTTATTGACACGGGAAATCGGGTAAATGTGTGAGCGACTGAAGGTTTACGCAATTCGCCGCTAGATGTCGCTGTTACGTCCGCGGCGAATTCTGCTTCGCGCTGTTAAGATTTTTCCTGATTCAACGACACTCCTCGAACAGTATCTGGTAGTTATCGCTTCTCGGCCTTTTGGCTAAGATCAAAGTGTAGTATCTGTTCTTTTCAGCTTAATATCTGAAAGCATAGAGAAATATATAATATACTGAGATAGAGTAGTCAGTCGTCGTTACCTTATAGCGACATCTATGTCGAAATGTGCGAACTAAGAGTGTAAAGCGGGCTTTAGATATGGCTAAATTTATCCATGTCTATAGCGGCCTTAATAGAGGGGTGGGGGGCGGCGGGGGGTACGGATAGCTGCCCTTGTATATTCGGTAGGTATATGACTGGATTGCAAAAATATTGTACACAATTCACGAAAGTTGTCTTTAAACAAAGAACATAAATAAAGCGCTCATTAAAATAAGGCCTTAACTATGTACAATTTTATTGCAATCCGACCATATATCCAATATGTAGGCATATAAATAATATCACAATAACGATAAAAGAACAAATAACGCTAGTATTCTAAGTCATAAATAAATGTCATACTTATACATATACTGAACTCATGACAGGAATTGGAATCTTACACTTTTAATTGCATTTGGGCATGATAAAATCACATACATAATCGTTAATAAAGGAAAGCCATTCATAAAATTGATAATTATTTATTTGAGATAAAATATTAGAAAAGAAAAAGGGTCATTATTGTATTTAGATACGTACCCAAACGGGACGCCACAATATTAAATAAATTATTTTTATATTTAACAAATTCTTAGAGATCTCCTTATCTTATTCTTAGAGATCGCCTTATCTTTAAACAGCTACTCATTTATATTCTATAAGACTACAGTATTGATGAAGAATCGTATAATAGTACATTGTGATACAAGTGAGGTAGGTTGATAATTACATCAGAGGCGAAATTGTTCACGCGAACCGCAGGTGAGCGTGATAAGGAAGCCGAGGATGTAATTATCAAAGCTCACGCGTATCATACGACGTTTTTCAACACATTTTGCGAGGAAAAAATGATTTTCATAACATGAAAATGTTATTGGCCTGCCAAATTATTTACTTTACATTAAGCAAATCATTAAGATGGCAACAGGTTTTTACTCACAATTGCACATCGCCAAGAATTTCCAGTGGCGTCCTTCTATTTATCACTTTTCTAGTCACCACGAGTCAACATTTTTGATAATAACCAAACACGCATAAACAAATTTTACAAATATTTGTGAAATAAATAACCTATCAAAATATAACCTATATTGGCACCCAACAGTTTTTTTTTCGTGAAGTTTGCGCAGTGTGGGCACAGAAATCTCTAAACAGCCACTACAAAATAAAATTATATTTTCGTTTTAATATGTTATCTGTATTTAATTCATGTAAAATGTTATGAAAAGTGAATAGTTTTACTAAATTAAACGTTTCCATATCATATACAAAAAGAAATACTCAATTAATTAACATTTAATTTGTTTAGTCGGGTAAGAATCCATTTGCCGAAAATTAAAAAAAAACTGTACATTCTGTACAACCTGGTTAATTTAAGAATGCACCGTGTTCATGCATATATCTTGCTGCAAGGTGCCAACGTGACTTAATCGGGATATAACCATAACACACAAGTGTTGTAAAGTTATAAAACACGCGTTTTTAATATCCAGGATTATGAGCCTAAAAGCGACACAATAAGAGGTACGTTACGAGCAATTGTGTTGAAAAAATACTTACCTTCCTACTTTAAAGATGAAAAATTCACATCATAAATTAGTATAGCGTTATTGTCTCTAATCTCGTCATAGAAAATTACCACTGCGTTACCTAATGAATCTATTAGCTTGCACATTTTGAAATATATCATTAATTCTAGAGTGCTTATTTTGAACAATGTTTATATATTTATTTATAATGTCATACCTTATAATAATATAAAAGGTAGTATTTCTAAAAGATTATACAATTTGGTCACGGCAAAATGATTTCAAATCTCTATGATCATTTAATAGTAGAATGGCCCAAACAAGCAAAAAAATAAATCTGCGCTGCAGATACATTCTTTGTAACACTTTTTCGTGGGCATAAGATTATTAACATTACCTAATTAATGATAACATATTAATACAGTCTATTTATCTGCTATTAAGAAAACATATTCACCAAAAATGTTATCCTAGATATGTATACAAAAAATCAGTTTACTTTCTAAAGTGTATAGCTATATAGGTAGATAACTACCTAACATTAATTTACCTAACTGAATTAAGTTTTTGTGTGTTTTACCAGACGTATCGAAAATCAACCGTGAGATTTCCCCAAATAACGTATGTGCACTGGGACCCCACGGACCAACGCCGAAGAGTACCTACAAAGTTTTACTCTGTCTCATATTTACTTTTTATAAGTTCTTTTAGAAGTACCTAGTCCGTCAGAGGTGCCAGCATCCGTCATAAACTCCAAGGGGCAAAGACACACCATCACATCTTTTGCCATTATCTCTGACAATACCTACCAGTCAGCTCAAGAAGATTAGGTAGGTACATTGATGGTGGCAAGGGACTAGCTGATTATATAATTGTCGCATTGAAAAGTGGCTAGCAGTTTTTTGTCAACATAGTCCATGGTGACCCAGTTCACGTCCGTGGCACAAGATGTATGTGTGAGGTGCGTATTGTGACCCTGTGTCGTAGGCCGGTCCTGTATTTGGAGAGGGATCCAACCCTCAAAAGTGTTGTGCTATCTATACGTCTATAGATAGCACAACACTTTTGAGCCGCAGGGCTCAAAATAAATTTGTACGTCAAATCACACTAAATATCGTCGCTGCTTCTTTGAGATTTTGGGTTGTCTGGGAATCGTTTTTTCGCGATGTCAAGTTGAAATCTGAAAACAAAATGCATTCTTAAGAGAGTATTTACGAGATGCCGGGGCTGGCCTATATGACCAGTCTGCACTTTTGTCTCAGGCGACGCCGCTTGGCACGATTGTTTCTTGGGTCAAACCAGGATCACACCACTGATAATTGTCCTTGCAACGAAGAGGTGAATAAAGAGAACGATTTTAAACGGATCAAGTTTCAAAGTCGAAGTGACGAACATATTTCCTTGGACCTCTAAGGCATACATATACATACATACTTCTAGCATACATAAGCTTCAAATTTAGATACAATTACTGTATAGTGTATAAATCAAGAAAAAACTAAAATATACATTCCATTGCATGTCGAGCCAGTTTTCTAGATACACCAACTGCATAAATAATCCTATATAAATATATACGATTACAAAGTAACATTTGCAGTGGGACAAAAAATGAAAAAGCAAGAATGGGACTGCTTTCATAATGTGTATAGAATGATAACACAATAAGTAACCTACAAAAGGAACTGAGATCCCATAAAAAATTAAAAGGTTAGGACTTAAGGACGTGTCAGTGAATAATAATTATTAAATAATAATAAATAAAATAATAATTAAATAAACTTTTTTCTGTCTATGTCTATGTCTAAAATGATACCAAGCTTGAGCTACTCAGTTGCAATGTGCCCGGTTCACTGCCACTTAAGTTTAGCGATTCGGAGGGAACCTTAATTGGCAACCGACTGGTGAGAACTGGGAGTGATTGTTTTCTTCGGTGGCTTGCAAAAAAGCGTAACTTAAGCTGGAACCTGAAAATAAACAATTTGTACAGCTTTGCATGAGAATATATTGATTACCTAGTATAAGGGTGTTCTTCTAATAGGTAATATGAATAATTTACCTACAAAATAATAATTACTATGTCTGTAAATTTCTCCAAGAAGGGACCACGCACTATATTTATACATGTTCTGCCTTTGTTCTGTGACACGGGGCTATTCAAACTACAGAATAAATAATACTACTACGTACAGAAGGTTCTCTGTTAACAAATCCCCTGTTGAGGTATGCCGAACGAGCATAAACTCGGTCATCGTTTTCTATCACACGCAACGCAACGCGCTGCGATACCTACGCGTGTGTTGGATTTAAATAATGATTTCGTTGAAATGTTACAACAACGTGCGAATTATCAGACTATTTGATTGTTACCTATAAGCTTTGCAAAAATTGAAAAGGTTTACCAGTACAACATATTTATACATGTACTGGTAAACTTCTAGGTAACCTTCTGGTGTTTTTGGAATAGCGGGTTCTTCCACACTTGGTTTCCAATGGAAAACGTAGATTGTGTAGGCGCCGGAGCATCCGAGGCACCAGGTTGTTCTACATGATGATATTATGATGATGATATGAGGCGATACGGCTTCATAAAAATTGCCACTAACATTAAGGTCAATACAATTTAAATTATCAAATGGCGGGTAGTTTGGCGTACTACTATGAAGTGCCATGAAATAATTTACGTAACTCCCTTAACTCTTTTGCCAGTTTCTTAACATCTCGATTAGACGTTTGATTACCTCTCTTGTGATGACATCTTTTCTTTCCCGCATCGCTGTTGGAACTTGATGATGAAGAGGAAGTAGAACTTTCCGAATCTAATCCTTGTCTCGATCGAACCGGTTTATCTTTATCGCTTTCTTCGTTCATTGTACTTAAATGAGCCGACCACAGCCGCCCACGTCCGCGAGGAGCAGACCGGCCGCAAGTACCTACATTCAAATATGAAATTTAACGTCTATATTAAAGCTTCAAATTACTTTGGCAACTTTTAAAATGCGCAAAGCGCTCCGGACCGGCCCGGTCGGTGGCAATCATACATAAGGGTGGAACCCACGACCGCACCTAGTCCCAAGACAGCGAAATGGAGAGGGCGGGATTAATAATAATAATAAGCCCGCAGGGCAGCTTGTGGCGAGCTGTTGGGGAGTAACGACCCCACGGACCCGAGTGCTCCCGAGAGTCGGTCAGGGCCTCCACCTCCGGCGTGTCTTCGTCGGTCGGAGTGGAACCCTAAGGGGGCCTGCAGGACTCAGGGGGCCCGCAGGGGGGCCTTCCAAATGACCGGGGTTCGCCTCGTGAATTTAAATCGGAGATAAATAATAATAATATAGCATTATGCTTTACAGCATTAAGTCGCCTTTTATTTAACAAGCATTACCCATGAATTTATATAACAAGCTATGCAAATTTAGGTAGGTAGCCCGCACGGGTAATCAGTAATCAGTAAGTTTATTGCATTCATGTTGTACATATTACATTTTAGAGTAGAGGTCTCAAACATTACCATCGGTCGGGTTTGCGGGTAATAACAATACCTCCCCAATTTATGAGTAAGGCAACAAGGCCACCTAAAAACGAAACTAAGTTGTAGGTATTCTACCATTTTGGAGATTGCCCATGCCAATTTATAGCTTTCTATAAGGGTCACTGAGCTAAGTCGTAGACGGACGGCCGGACGGACAGATGGACATGGTGAAACTAAGTATAAGGGTTCCTTGTTGACTAAGGACCTCTAAAAAGTTACAGAATTGCACAAATATTACCTACCTTACTTTCTTTTCCTTTTACTGCAGTAATTATAGGCCAAGACCTGTACTACATCGTCTTTATCAAAATCTGTCCTTCTTCCAGATATAATTTTGTTAACATCTCTACACCAATTACATATAAAAAAATTGCATATGACATTGTACATTTGCTCCAGTATATCAGATTTGTGTCTTTCGCATTTTAAGAAAGACATATTTAGTCTGGTATCGAGTATTAACTTTATATATTTTTTAATTCCCCTCATAGACGACTTTTCTTTCAAAATGTAATTTACTATGTCTTGTATTTCCGACAAACATTTAACTAATTCGTCACTTGGATAATTTAAACTTCTCTTGTTTTTAGTATACTCTCTTAATTTTATATAGCTGGGTGTTTCACTGGCTGTGCCCTCCCCTTCGGGTTGGCTAATCTTTTTGTACAAATTTTCGTTACATACTTTACAACTTTTGAAAACGTTTTTTTTTAGTCTGCTTAAAATATACCCCGTAACATATTCAAGAGCAGCAAAGATACGTGGGTCCCTTTTTTTTACATTTATATGAACAAGCATTTCGTCATTTATGACATCGTTGAAATCGATTGGCATTTGTTCACATGAACTTGCCTCATTTTTGGTGAAGAACAGTTTTTTCAACGATTTAAAAACGTAACAAGAATCTTGTTCACAATTAGAGCCCGCAGAGTAGCTGCTACTTAAGTTGTTTACTAGTAGAGAAGCAAAAGCTGCTTCAAAACCAGCACACGTTGGGGAGTTGTTTCTGTACCCATGGCTACGTACGCTGCCAAAAAAGTTCTCGAGCGGGTCCTGGTTGAAGTGCCTACACCATATAGATTTAATTTTATATTTGTGAAATATTTTATCCCGCAAGTACTGCATGTTTTCTACTGTACGTAGCCAGTTTTTGATGGATGGAACAGGGAAACTGCTGTTGTCCTTTTTATTTACGAACTTCATTGAGCTTAAAATCTTTTTAGACTCGATCCAAAGCTGGTTGTGCGCCGATCTTGGTGTTAGGGCTTGGAGCAATGGTTTTCCTTTTTTTTGGCTTTTGTAGCTTCCATTCATTGAGTCGAACAACCCGTCCATAAAAAGAATGAAATCCGCAGTTTGCTGGCATTCGGCTGGTAGTATTCCTTGATCTGAAATAAATGTCTTCCCGTTAATATTGAAGTCTGTCAGTAACAAGGATTTATATTTATACTAGTTTTTGCCCGCGACTCCGTCCGCGTGGAACTCGGTTGTATCGTAGCTCCATACAAACTTTCACCCCCCATTTCGACCCCTTAGCAGATGATTTCCGGGATAAAAACTATCCTACATCTTTCCCCAGGACTCAAACTATCTCTGTACCAAATTTCATCTAAATCGGTTCAGCGGTTTAAGCGTGAAGAGGTAACAGACCGACAGACAGACACACTTTCGCATTTATAATATTAGTATGGAAGTATGGGTTAGTATGGATATGGATAGTATGGATTCTGCTTAAACAATTAAGTTACCTATCAAAATAAAAAGTTGAGATTAATATTAGTAAAGAATTTACAAGGATTTTCCATAGGGTGACAATAAGTCTTTTGTGGTTCACTAGCTCAGTATCCTGCTAACTGATTTAGAACTAGGTTGCTTCGGAGAGAAGATGTAACCATTTATCATCTGCTCTGCATGCATGACCTATTTGCACCAATAGACTTGTTGAAAAGCTACTTAAAGCGCCATAAAACTGGAATTTCGTATTGATTATATACTTACTTACATATGGAATATATAACTAAGACATTGAAAAATTACCAGCCAAGTATCCCATGTTTACACCAACCGTCTGGCTAAAAATTTGGGTTGCGTATTTTACTTTCATCTTCGGTATTTTCTCCGGTGTGCAATGATCCTCAGTTAATTTTTTTATTATTCGTATACCTTTGTATGTTGGATTATTTTCATGAAGTTTAATTATGTGATCCCATTTTGAAATATTTTCCGTCCCATTCATACTGAATTTCAAGTTCTTTGTAAGTAGGTTATTCCTTATACCCTTTAACAAATGTGGCACGTCATAAAGAGGGATTATTTCTTCGCCATCCACTTCAAACACAGCTCGCCGCATCTCAATGTCACGCTTTAAATGGTTTATCCTTGTCTCTTCTATTAGGTGATTAATGGCACTCACATTAGATGCACCTTGATCACATATAGTTGCCAAAACTTTAAATCCAATGGAATGTAATTTTGATATGTGGCTTTTTATCAGTATTGAGAGGTCAGCTTGTTTTGTGCTTCCTGAACAAAATGTGTAGCTTATAGGTTGTTTGTAGTTCTTTAATACGCCTCTAATCATAAATACTAAAACGTGGTCGGCAATAATTTTTTTAGTTTCGATTCCATTATCCACAAATCCTATAATTCGGTCGCTTTTTTTGTTGTAGTCGAAATATAGGATTTGTGGATAATGGAATCGAAACTAAAAAAATTATTGCCGACCACGTTTTAGTATTTATGATTAGAGGCGTATTAAAGAACTACAAACAACCTATAAGCTACACATTCGGTCGCTTTTTTTGTTGTAGTCGAAATGTGGAGATATAGACATCTCGTCAAAAATCAAAGTGCACAGCCTATCATCGGGCTTCATTTTTCTTGCACGTCTTTTAAGCTGCTGAAATATATTTTCGTTGATGCCAGGTTTCAGGCCTGCCCTCGATACCATTCTGCTTAACGTGACCGGAGATGGGAGGATAAAGATTTTTCTCAGCAACCTGTAACATCTTGGCCCACGTTTGTATATTGTTAACCCCATAATTTTTTCTTCGTCTGTGAATCTTCGACCCATTTTTTCTTTTCGAAACTCGCGAAATTGCAAGACTGTAAAAAGTGCAGCCAAAGTGGTAAACTTTTTTAAAGTAGTCTGAAACGTTTTGTTGTTTGACAAATTGAGGGCATCTTTCAGACGTTTTACATATTTGTCTTTAGCCACATTCAGTCGGTTAATTACTTTTTGTAACGGCTTTACATTATCTTTAAAAGCTGTTTTTTTCCGTGATGTCAAGGTGAAATCTGAAAATTTAAAGAACATTGATAACTACAAGAGTACAGGTCACATAGTGATCTACCCACGCAGCGTCATCCGGAATCTGGTTGCCACTCGAGAAACTTTCGACCCCAACGGCCATCGGTACTATGTGCAATGTGCCACGCTCATTGCCACTTAAGTGATTCGGAGGGTACCTTGGCAACAGGCTGGCTGGACTGTGGGTACCGTTCTTACCTGCATTGGCAGGTTGTACTGGCAAGGGATCGTTTTCTTCGGTGACTTGCAAAACAGCGGAAGTTAAGCTCGTACCTGAAAAAAACTCATAGGTACATACAGTTTTGCATGGTAATAAATTGTCGAGTAGGTAGGTACCTACAAAAATTACAAAATGATAATTGCTGTCTGTAGACTTGTCCAAAGAAGGGACTAATACGCCTTGTCTTTTTACATTTTCCGTCTTTTTTTGTGACATGGGGCTAGTCTAACTTAAGTTTCTGCCAAAAAAATCATTTTTGGTTTAAGCTTTTATCGCCGACCGTACTTTTTTTGCACAGTCATTTAACTAGTAGTCGGGTTTAACTTGTGTAGTTTGGAAGTTCCATTGGCCCCCGTGTTGGACACCAGAGGGTTAGAATTTGACAACCCTCTTTCTTCCCTCTTTGGGTGTCGTAAACGTCGACTAAGGGATCGAGATTGAAATGTGTTGTGGGCGATGGGCTAGCTACCTAACACTGTGATATCACAGTCATGTCGATCTTAATGAAAGTGGCACTGCTGGAACATAAATTGACACTGATTTCTATTAAGTCGATACTTCGCCAATCCACATGTATTAAGATTTCGAAATCAATCTAGTAGGTACCTATACCTACTTAAAAACAAACGTGGTGTTTGCTGCTCATCTATTATCAATACACAATAATACCATACCGGACGTTGAAGCTCCAGCATAAGAGGATGTTTGTGTGTGCACATTGCCTTGATTGGTCATATCCCTTAAGGGATTTCTCTTTGCAACAGCACCTGCAATAATAATAGATATCGAAGCATGGATGAACAAGAAAGTGGGCTAAGTATTGGAAAGAGGTCTGGACACCCGCCATAACATTAAACTTACAAAAATTATCAAATATAATTTACTTTAAAAACAAATTTGTAACCAACTTCAATTTAGTAAGTACCTATACTCCGCCTAGCCACGAGAACATTTCCACATATTTTTTTTGCAATTCACCACCTGAACTGATTTCCGATAGCAAATGCGTTGATTAATTATTAGAGAAAAAAACCGTTCCTATTTCAACGGGATCTTGTCAGAATCTGTGAAATACTTTTGCACATCTGAGTACATCATTGAGAAATTCCATAAGTCATCTGTGGTCTTCATTAGCAATTCCGCTCCACCAAATTTACGATTTCCGGGTGTAAATACCTACACGATACACGAGTTACGAGTATAATAGAAAATACCAAAATCACTATACGCGTGCCTAATATAAATGAAGAGTTCTCTCAATTCCTCATGAATCGCATTTTCCAACTGGATTTTTGAAAAACTTACAAACAAAAAATATTGTAAGAATCTCCTACTAATGACAATAATGACGGAGTTCTGAGATAACAAGATTGAAAACAAAACAATTAACCTTCTGTCAAAAATTTCATTTTTGGTACAGATTGCCGACTGTACTTTTCTGTACACCATCATCAACTACTCATTGAGACGATTCTAACGAACCCAAACTCAACGGGGTTACGTCAGTTAAGTACTGAATTCCCATGGCCACCTCCTGTCTCCATTAGCAGATCAGCTCGTTGGTACCATAATATTGAATAGTTATCCAAACTATAGGTACTTATACACAAAATTTCAGCTCAACCGGTCACCGGGAAATGGGTCAAATTTAACTTGCAAGATTTGTCCCATACATACTAACAGGGCCCATGGCCACCTTCCGTCTCCATCATCAGATCAACTCGATGGTACCATAATATTGAATTGTCATCCAAACTATACTTATAAAATTTCAGTTCAATCGGTCACCGGGAAGTGGGTCAAATTTAACTTGCAAGATTTCTCCATACTAACATACTAACAGGGCAAGTTAAATAAAAGCTTGTAAAAAAATATCCGAATTGAGAACCTCGTCGGTTTTTTTTTGAAGTCAGTTAAAAATATAGCCAGTAGCAACACCAGTGTGAGTGGCTAAGGGGGTCTCTATATATTTATTTATGTTCAAATAGTACTGCGATTTCTCAGAAGTTACGCGCGGCGTTATGCCTTTTAAAATGCTCCTCTCCTGAAGAACATAAAAGCGGTGCCAACAAAATAAGATTATTCTCATGGCTTAGGTATGTCTCGTATGCAATCCGCGGACGCGTTCATAAGACAGTTAGATACTGGATATACCTATAGGATAGGTTAAAGCAGTACAACAAATCCCTAAAAACGTCTCATCGTGATAAGAGTGTGAAGAAAGACAAAGTACTATTATAACCTCAAGAACAGTTAAATTAACCTTTCAACTGAAGTGTTGGCACTGCAATATTGCTCAGCATTTTGTTGCCGAGCCAGTATTTTTTTTCAAAGTGTAGGTGACACACTCGCCGGTAATTATATACATATGTGTCGTCAAGGACCAAAATATTCCCCCCAATAGCAAAAGTCCAGGTCCGAAATCTGTTCTGTTCCTTCTCTGGATTCGGAAACTTGTGAAGGATTATGTTGTCTTCACCTATAAAATTAATATATTTAAGTATATACTCTATACCTCTATTATATAAGTACTACATGAAATCTAAGTAAACTAATATTTCGATATAGAGAGACAGAGAGGGAGAGGTAGCATTTTTGTAAGTTTGTATAAAAATAGAATGAGAATAACAATAGTTTTTTTGCCAGAATACGGTCACAATGATGTTACGTGCCGACATGCGACATGGTATAAATTTCCGAGTGGAGGTAGGTATGCCATTTAACAGAACTATCAGACATTACATTGCATTAACAGATAAATGAGTTAACACAAGCTACAAGCTTACAAGCTACGGTAGCCTAGCGGTTCAGGCATGCGGCTGTCAAACGGCGGTCGTGGGTTTGAATCCCGACTTGTACCAATGAGTGTACGCAATATCATTTGATATTTACCGTTAGCTTTTCGGTGAAGGAAAAACATCGTGAGGAAACCTACACGAAGAAATTCAAAGGTGTATGTGAAGTCCCCAAGCCGGTTTTTATCCCGGAAATCATCCCCTAAGGAGATAAATGGGGGGAAAAGTTTGCATGGAGCTACGATATAAACGAGTTCCACGCGGACGGAGTCGAGGAGAGAGGTTAGTACTTACTACTTAAATCAAAATCAAAATATTGAACTAGACATCATCATCATCATCATCATATCAGCCGAAAGACGTCCACTGCTGGACATAGGCCTCCCCCAAAGAGTGCCAAAGTGACCGATCCCGCGCCACCCGCATCCAGCGGACTCCCGCAACCTTTACCAGGTCATCAGTCCACCTTGTCGGGGGCCTACCCACGCTGCGCCTTCCGGTACGTGGTCGCCACTCGAGAACCTTTCCGCCCCAACGGCCATCGGTTCTACGTGCTATGTGCCCCGCCCACTGCCACTTAAGTTTAGCGATCCGGAGGGCTATATCGGTTACCTTGGAACTAGACATACTTTATCGCATTCAAAGCATATGCAGAATGGAGCCTTTCCTCATCATCATCATCATAGCAGCCGAAAGACGTCCACTGCTGGACATAGGCCTCCCCCATCGAGCCTTCAGTTACAGCAAAAAAGGGTAAAAAGACAAAAAGTTACTCACGTTGTTTCCCACAACTCCCAACACAACATTTTCGTTCTGCAGCCATGATTGTTTCATCTATTCATTCGGTTTAAAAATAATACATTATTAATAAAAACCGAACACATTCGAGACTTCAGTTTGCTGTCAAGTTTAAAGTATTGAAGCAGAGCAGAAATTCATGATTGACGTTTGTTTGAAAATTGATAATACTGCCATCTCTGTCGTTATGTCGTAACTATTTCATGGGTGTTTTTCGTATGAAGATAGAAATGTTCCGAGTGAAACGCCCGTGTCTGAAAGTTCCCTCACTGAGGGACCAGTATATTAATCTGATTTTTGTAAACCGACGGGATGTTCGGGGCTCGCTCCACTCCCGTCACGGGTCGGCCCGGCATTGCAGTGCCGCCGGGATTGGCCCACATAATTCACTTGAAATCCTGTTGAAGTTGAGTCTTCTATTCTCCATTCGACAAGCGGCAATTAGCTGCTATCAAGATGGCTGTTACGTGATTACGATTACGATACTAAACGATGCATTTAACTTTTTCACTGCCGTGGCAGATTAATTTTCATATACACGGTGTTCCCGGGAATTCCGTTGACTTCGGCATATTGCAGAATACATTCACAGAAACCAATTAGCATGTGTCGTGAAAAATTTCTTTTTTTCTTTTTGTACAAAATAATTTAATGTAGCATTAACAGTTATTGTCTGATTGTCCAAGGGTTCAAGACCAGAAGGTCCAAGAAGACGAATTAAGTAAAAAAAAATGTACCTCCGACGCAGTTTTTGCCTAATATCGAACGAACTCACTTGGTAAACCTTCTTGTAGTGTATAAGAACCTTACAACATTTAAAAAGCTGTGATGACACCACAGCTAAGAGCCTTTATTTACACACTGGTTAAATCTGCAAATCTGATTAAATTAACTGTCTTGGAGAAATTAACTTTATTTGATCTAACCTATGCCCCCTTGCAATTAACGGAAATTGCCAGAAACACCTTGTATACTGCGAATAACGCCCGTAGTCTCTGACGCATGTGTGCCGTGATTAAAGAGCTTAACGGGTACGGAGATATTTCTGACAGATAGTTGTTTTAACTGGAAATTTCTTCCAATGAAGTCCGCTTTCACCTAACTAGTCCCTACTCCCGACGACAGATATTCTAAACTAACTGTATTTTCGTGCTTTTAATTATTTCTACGTGATTTGTCCGTCGGGCAAGTTGGGCACCTGCTACCTAAACTACCAAGTGTGTCGCAATTGGAATCAGTCAAAATGTGCTTAAAGGTGTTCGCGAGCATTAATTTTCTGACCTACATGGAATTTCATAGATCTGTATGACAAAAATGAGTGTTTTGTTGTAAGTGAAAGCCGACTAATGGTTTATTTAATTATTTATTAGGACCTTCAACAATAAGCATGCAATTGCATAATACTCGAACATAATTATTATTACTATACAAATATTGACATATTCAAAATGAGAGAAAACATAATTTGTGCCAAGTCAGGACACAAACTTAGTCTTGTCCACAATAGTGGGTTTTGGAATGGGTCGGTTGCACCAACTTACGATTACAGACCGAGGAACGCAAAATATGTCGCCGGCAGCTGTCATCCCATAGAAACTTGACAAAGTTTCCATACTATCAAATTTAAACGAACATCGCTTACGATTACAGACGGTTTGGTGCAACCTACCCTGTAGAATTTCAAACATTTTCATATAATTATCATACTAGTGATTCGCATTTTATTGAATACCCGGTAAATGCGAAATGTGTGCATTTATCATTCCATACTATTTATAATTACAATTTCAATAATTAATTGTCGTATGCAATACGCATATCGTGATACAAACACTATGTTGTGCCCATTTATATATTTATAACCGGAGCGGGTATATTATGATAGATCTATTTGAAACAAACATATTTTGTTATGAAATGTAATACTCTAAAATGCATCGGAGCCGAGATATTTGCAATACATATTTCCGCAGGTTATATTAAAAAGTTATAAACCAAACTAAAACATCTCGGCTCCGATATTGTTTAACGCGCTCTAAAAGATTTTTACACAAACATCCGTGGCCGCTACAAAAAAAAAAGACAATTTTTCTCTTACAAGGTTACCCCAATGCCTTTTATGTTTGTGAGAAAGGGACAGAGCACATTTTGCTTCACAGGTGTGTGTAAAGTTTTATGAATAGGGGTGTAATTACATATTTTATGAAGTATTTAACTCCGTCCGAGTTGCGGTCTAAAACTTAGTCACATAAATCCTATAGATCGTTATGTCTATGAGGAAGCATATTGTTGATAGCATAGCTAGGAATGGCGTCTTCGTGGACTGACCGATTTAAATTACAACTGCCATGACTCTCGCTAGTTTTAGCTATCGGATGTCCCACATCTCTCTCATATTGTATACAATGTAAGGATCTATACGCTTAGGCTTATATAGTCCTAAACGATCAATTCAATTGCACAAAATGACGAATTATGCAAATTTTTTGACCGTTTAGGGTTAGTATTGAAGGTTGCGCAATGATTGAACAAAAGTTTGAGCAAGTTAATTTTTTATTGTACTGTCTAGGAACACAATATTTTAGGCAACGGCAGGCGCATCAAAGTTATGCGCAATTTTATTTTGTAAAAATATTGATCGATTGATCGCAAGGGGTTAGTTCAATTATATTGCACCATAAAAGTATTGTGCAAAGCTATTGTAGGTCTAGGGCCGGCCTAATAAGGTGAACCCCCGTTTGCAGAAATTCAAGATCCGCATCGAAGACCCCCCGCGGCGCAAGGACATGGTGTTCATCGGGGGCGCCGTGCTGGCCGAGGTGTGCAGGAACCGGGACAACTTCTGGCTCTCGCGCGCCGAGTACCAGGACCAGGTGAGCTTACGAGTTACGACCTGCCCCCTATTTCACCAACTCGACAATTGTCACCTGACTATTTCTAGGGGGCTAGCACACTAAGTTTTATGTCGGACATAAAGCATTTGTCCCATTCTGGCAAATATGAGAGTGCAAGAGGGAAAAATGTTTTATGTCCGACATAAAACTTAGTGTGCTAGGGGGTCTGACAACATTTCATTTTTTCAAGTGGGCCATTTTATGATTTAGTTCGATAGAAAATGAAATTTGAAGGTGTACGTGTTTTTTTATTTCTCCCTAAATGGTTATTTTCATCCAAAAATATCACAATTAAAAGTAGTGAATTCCGAGAGCTCGTAAGTATAATATGACGTCATTATTATGTCTCTCTATGTCACCTGTCCACATCTTTCACTCAACAGACGTAGGAATGACGTCACGCACGGGGTATACCGCGTTTTACAGATTTTAGTGATTTTCTCGGAAACGAGTAAGAATAAAAATGGGAAAACCACTTTATTACGTTCAGATAAGATAATTGCCGAAATGGTTTTCGATTTAGGCATCATTACATATTTCGAAGTGTTGTCAATTCTAATAAATCACACCGAGTATTAGCCTAGCTAGCAGGTTCAGACGGAGGAATAGAAATAATCTGTAGAGGATGTTGTGATGAAGATGAAGAAAATGTGATATTATAGCGTTTTATTTGTGTGATATTGTACGGGCTAGCAACCGTCACCCATAATCAGAGCCCGGATTTTTCACGGCAAAACAAAACACTATCGTAATCTAGCCAGTGATAGAAACATTATTTTAGCGATATCGAGTATTATTAGGTATATAGGTATAAAAATCACATGCCGAAATATTCAGTGTCATTACTGTCATTAGTGTATATTTTAATAAAAAACTAGATGTGTACTTTTCTTCCGAAAACGCCATAAGGTATTTGAGCCAACTAAAAAGACTCGCTAGTGACCTTTACCACCTAATTGAAAATAATAGACAATACAGTCAATAATAAACGCTTACTTGTTACTCCATAATCCATAAGACTTTAAATGTCATTTCATTACGTATAAAACATAAATTGCGTCTATTATTTATTTCTCAAGGCTTTGAATCCGACGTATTTGATATACGTATAATAACCTTAATAATACAGTTATTGATAAAAATAAAAATGGTGACGTTTTTTCTTCTACTGCACAATTATCGATATCGATAAAATAATGTTTCTACCACTGGCTGGATTACGATAGTGTTTTGTTTTGCCGTGAAAAATCCGGGCTCTACCCATAATATAGTTCACCTGTATTCATTCCTTCTATTTCTATTCCAGGGTCTAGCGTGCCTGAGGAAGCTGGGGCCACGTGCAAGTTAATCTAATAATTGTGACATTAAATTAATATTGTAAAAAAATATGATTCCCTGCTACTATATTATTATGATTTCAACGTTACGTAAGATATATTAACTGTATTATTTTCTAAAGAGATTAATTCCAATTATGTGAAAACAATGTACACATTTCCAAAATAAATTGTGGTTAAAAAAATTCAAACAATTTCACAAAATGTACACGGCAGATTTAATAATATGCAGTGGGATTAAACAAGACATTGAGAATTTGAATAAAGACTTATTTTTCTGCATTTATTGTATTAAAATTATAAATGTATGGTCTATGATGTGGCATTCTGTTTTTTCACAAATACGCAATCGTGTATAGTCTAAATAAATAAGAAAGTGTAATACGATTTTTACTTACTTTACCTGCCTTTTCCTGCCACTGCTTGTGTTTATGTTGTCCTTCTCTAGCAAGTAGGTATGTAAGTGAGAGAGGAAAATCCTTTGTCGGTCGTAAAGGCGATCATACACTACACTAGTACTGACATGAGAACGAACTTTATAATTCTGGTAGAGATCTTGTCCTAATATCACGGAGCGAATCAAACTGTTCGTAAACTGCGGTGACCACCACACAATATTACTCGAGCGACAAGAGCCTCTTAGGATTAAGGGCCACCTTACACCTGGCGTCTTTCGAGCGTCGTCCCATAGTAAGCGGGCGAGCGAGGGGCGAGGCGAGGTGGGTTGGGGGGACGGTTTACTATGGGACGACGCTCGAAAGACGCCAGGTGTGGGGTGGCCCTAACCCTTTGGCCGCCACTGACTTGAACTCTAGTTCGCCACTGTTGCTACCCACCTGCCACCGATGTCATGCGAAGTCCAAGACTTGCGTGGCGTGGGGATGCCAACTCAATTATTTTCTGTGGCGGCGAATGGGTTAAAGAGGACGGGCTATAATTTCGATACTAAGGGCCAGTCTTACACAAATTTTAAGGACTATAATCTGTCAAAATTAAAGTCTTCATTTCGGTACTAAACATTTTTAATGATGTATAAGAACAAATACAGTGATACTTTTATATGTACATATAAATACACATAGGTTTTTTAAACTATGTACGTTTAGAAATGCTAACTGAAGTCTATTTCATATCATGGAATCGTGTATAAAAGTTACAGTCAATCATAAAAATCTATTACATAATGGCAGTGGGTCAGTAAAATGGTTCAAAACATTCATATGTCGTGACTACCGGCGGCATCTGGCGGACGTTTCGGGAAGCTAATTTAGTTCATTGCGGCGCCCTTTATTCAACCTAAGGCAACTTTCTAGTTCCAGATGTTTCACTTGTTGACAATGTTGACATGGCCACTTGGAGGAGTAAATGTCAAAGCAATATGGGTTAAATTAGAACTATGAGGATTTTTCTTCACTCGAATTTAAGCTACGTCACATTGACATAAAGTGCAACGTCTAGGACAAAGACTTTTAGGCTTTAGACTTTTTAAAATAGGTAGCTACAGTGGACAATCGGTAGCTATAGCTATCCTTGTTGGTATTCTCACGTTTATTGAGGCGACTATATGGAAGATAGATTTTCATTCGTCTATTTGGAAGACTAAAAATAAATTAAATATAAGGAACGGCTTTCAACCACACTTTTATATTTGACTGCAAGGTGTCTTAAATTATATACTATGTATTATATTTATGCTACTGTATCTGGCACGTTATGGCAAAGGTTTAGTAGGTAGACAGAAATATGTAAACACAAAATAGATTTGAGCAATAATATTTTCTTTTTTTAATTCAATGAGTTGTTGCTAGTTTACACGTCGTTCTATTTAAATTAAACGGAAGATACAATTTATTAATTGCATACATTTATTGATTAATCGTCAATGAAAAGTTTTGTGTTCACATATTTCGGCTTTCATATATTCCGAAGCGACCCGTATAATGCTTTTATTCATAAAAGTTTCTAAAACACATTTCTGTTCTTTTGTGACATACATATATTTTGTAGTGGGATTTCTTTAGCGGGAAAAAAATTAAATGGACTGGCGATGTCCACGGTTTTTCTAGATGGCCAATGGCAATAGTTATACTAGTGTTACAGTATAAATTAGTATTAGTAACTTTTGCGAATAAAAGTGTATAATTTATATAATAATCTGTTTGTTATTATGTCATGTTAAGTAAAAGTTATGTTCACTAAAATGCTATGCTCTAATACTGAGTATTTTATTTGTTTTAAACTCAGAAGTATAATTAGAGTAATAAATAAATTGATTAATTATAAGTAAAAAATCTAACAAAATTTGGCACAAATCATAGAGAAGCACGTGTTTTTGGAAGTAGGTAATTTGTGCGTTATTTAATTTAATACAATACCATTTATTTTAGTCAATGAACGAAGTAATAGAATTATCAAAATACTAATATTGACAAAATGTACATTAATACAAATATTAAATAATGGAAAAAGTAACATTGAAGAATATGCCTTAAGTATAAAAAAACTAATAAATACATTGTTTCGATAAGATGTAAATGTAACAAAATTCATCATTTATAATATAATCTTTACAAAACATCAGGTTCAGGTAATACATACATACGAGATCATTCACTATGGACCTACAGGAATACAATTCTGTAACAGTGTCCAGGAAACGAGCTGCTACCGCGAAACGAAACCAAAGTTCGTTCGTATCTCCCTCTCTGCGACAGAGAGGGAGATACACGAACGAATTTCGTTTTTCGTTTCGCGGTAGCAGTGGATCTGTTTCTAGTTTAAAATTACAGTTTAACTTCATTTTTACACCTAGCAGAAAAAACTGATCCAATACGATGACCGGAGATGGATGGATAAGTTAGAATTTATCTTGCTGTCGCAATTTGCTTCAGCAAGCTTAATGAAACAGCAGGACAAAACGAACCTATTCAATAAAATGCAATGGCAAAACATTATTCATCGAATCTGTCACACATTGTTACAATAACAGCCTACCGCTTCATGGTTGCAAGAGATTTTATATCTCTTATAAGTTTGTAAGTTGTACGGTCACCAACGAAAATATTGCAATTTTATTGAAGTTATCTAATTTTTTTTCACATTATCGGGCGATTAGTTTCGTTTTCCCAGACACTGTCATATCGAGTTAGTCTTACGTCACTAGCAGCCTTTTTTATTTTTATTACCGTAGTTATCGTACAAAATTTACATATTCACTATAAATACAATAAAACATTAAAAAGAACATTCTTCGCTAAGAGAAAATGGAAGATAACGTGAGCTAAGATTTCAATAAACGACAATTTACAACACGCTTTAGTAATTAATTTTATATAATTTAAAAAGTTGGGGCTTTAGTCAAATCGATGTTAGACCGTTTTCGTTAACAAACTTCAATATTAATAAAAGACAAATATTTACTGAAATATATGCCTAACATTATTGGATTAGGTTTCTATTCCGTAAATATTTTTTGAGCTTACGAATGAAACACAACTTTAGTTTTTTTAACGGTAGGTTGTGTTTGTGTATGGTTACTGAGATGTGTATGGCAAACTTATCAAGTCTTTACCATACCTACTAAAAAAATATTACAAAGGGTAGATTACTGAAAATAATCGCACGCAAATCTCGAATCAAAGGCAAAAACTGCCTTCCTGTATAGTAAATATTTCCACCGCTCCGTTCTCAAACGTTTACACAAGCTTACTCCTTTAGGGCGGCAACAACTTACGATTACAGACCGATCAACGTTTAATATGACGCCGGCAGCTGTCAACCATTCCAGAAACTTCTCAAATTATCCATACATTCAAATTTTAACGAACCCGGCTTACGATTATCTTTACACCCCTATTTCACCAAATCGACAATCGTCGCCTGACAATGGCAATTCGACCAATATGGCTGCTTCGACAGGTTAAGTTGGTTGCTTATTGACCCAGGAATCTACGTGGAATCGTCGTCGCAGGTCACAATTGTCAAGATGGTGAAACAGGGCCCAGAACCCAGATGGTTTTGTGCAACCCACCCTTAACAGAGAAGTTGTATGTTCAGCAGTTTCTAATGTCCGACATTCTTTCTGACCCGCGTCTGGCTTGCAGAGTCCCCTACAAATAATGTCCTAACATCAATTCAAAGAAAACTCAATATTATCAAACTACTTCGAACTCTGCCTGACCGAGTCGTCATCCGCAAAACTGGCTCGGTTCCTCCGCTCACACCGTTTCTGATGCTGCCGTATGAACGCGCTCAGTCTGTTCAGCAGGAACTGTTTATCGTGCCCTTCGAGCACTAGCTGGTTCTTCAACACGTTCACCATATGTCTGTTGGCTGCTGCCACCGCCCAGTAGTAGTACAGAGCGAAGAGCATGACAGCGAACGCGGGAATCGCGAAAGTCGATGTTCCGATGAAGAACACGAATTCTCGCACGGCGGGAGAGAAATTAGAGAAAGTGGTCACAGCGAAAGACCAGACCGTGGCCAAGCCTCGGTAGGGCCCGCAGTTTACTGACGGAAGTATCTCTGCGATGGTATACGCGACCGGAACTATAGACACCACGAACCCTAGCAATAACACAGACATGAATAGACTTTTGGATTTGGAAGCCTTATACACCACTGGGGAAGGCGTGCAGTTTACCAAGCACGTGAACTTTTTCACGTAAAATATTATAAAGTAGAATACAGTGCCCATTATAGGCAGAAAGGGACAGAAGAACGTGCCCATCCATATTATAGTTTGGGTGTACACTATGTCTAGCACGTGTTTGGGGAGGTAGAAGTCCTGTTCGCCTATGATTTTGCAGCAACGGCTGACTGTGTGCCGAGCTATGAAAGCCCTAGGCAGATTGACGAAGAAAGTCGTAAAGAATTGCAACGCGAAGTCGGTAAGTATCAGCTTGTATAGTTGCTGACCCACGTATGTTTCCCAGCATTCCAATGCGAGGGCATCTTCGTTAGAATAAGCGCAGACTTGCCCGTGTATCCCCGTGATTCGGTAGTATATCTGGCTCAACAAAACGCCTAAAGAAGAGAGCCTGAGCAACACTGTCCTGAGCAGAGTGACTATGATAACACTCGCGGGAGTATAGTCTTCGAATTTGATCAAATAACTGAAAAGTTCTGGTACCAGAATGTTCAAGACAACGATGCAAATGTATGGCAGGAATTCTAGGAGCGTGTATTGCAGCTGCCCGAACGAATATGAACCTTCTCTGAAAAGCCTTAAAGTTATCTTTTGGGCCTGCGTTGCGTTGGCCCATTCTACACGATCTTCTAAAGTGTTTTGGTTTAATTCTCCAAGTTTGTCAATGGTATAATTAAATGCTAGGTAGATCAGAATGCCTGCTGCTATCAGCATGCCAAAAACTAGGAGATTGATGAATAGCCTCTTTAAATGCAATAGTATTTGAGTCTCTCTGCTTCTACCCTTCCTTTCCTCTTTAAACCTCTCCTGCTCGAGGCATCCTTTGACTTCGTTGTAGATAGCCTTGTGTTTGATTTTAGCGGACTTGTCGTTGTGTATGCAGAAGTCCCATCCGCCGAAAACTATGTTACAATACATGTAGAACTGTCCCTCGCTCTCAATAAGACGCTCTTTAAAGCCTTTCGCCCCAGTTTTGACTATAGCTACGAGTGATAATAACGCCCACGAAATAGGGACTAGTATGTACGCCAGCGGCATATTGTAATACAATCGCGAACGCAGCAAATCCTCGATAAGGTAGGTGTATATTTGATTACTGTACACGCCATAGAAAAGGAAAGTCCTTTCCATCCATCCTGTGCCCTGTATTAAGTCCAGAAAAACGTTGCTTTCGGTTAAGTTTTTCTGTAGATACGCTTCTGAGCAGCAAGCGGTCGAGTTCGGTTTGTTGTTCTCGCAATCTTGCGGCACTTCGACTAGTAATGACTTTGGTAATATTAGGAAGGTTACTACAACTAGTGATATTACTAGGTTTAGGAATAGGAGCCAGCGTAGGAAGAGGAAGTAGGACACTACTCCGGTGCCGAAGCTGCCCTCGATCTCGCGCATGGGCGACTGCCAGAGCTCAAGCTTGCCCATCACCTCTGTCACCCGGATACGGAAGCGGTGCCATACTTTTCTTTGCCGCCATTGGAGCTGTTCTAGACCCACGAGGCGGAGCTTTGTGGCGTTCTGAAATGTTATTTAATTTATAAGCATCGTGAATTACTATTAATTATAAAAAAAACATCACAGTAGCACGAACAGGCTGTTGCATTTGGCATCCATTCATCATGCTATTATACTGTCATTCTCAAATGTTATATCTGCGTTGGTGTTTAATTACCACGACTCTTTACTTTATACGGGTGTGGCAATTATACATACTAGCACATCTTACAAATAAAATTGATAAGAAATCAGGGGCGTAATGCATAACAACTTGTATAACAAGCGGAAACATCTTTTATTAGAAAGAGACTTCCGATTGTATGAGTTGTGATTTATTATACAAAATATGCCCCAGATGTCTTCTTGCCTCCTGTACAGTTATTACAATATGTACAGATACACAATTTCGTAATTTTCAGGAAATTTGTGGGCCGATCCCGGCGGCACTGCAATGCCGGGCCGACCCGTGACGGGAGTGGAGCGAGCCCCGAACATCCCGTCGGTTTACAAAAATCAGATTAATATACTGGTCCCTCAGTGAGGGAACCTTCAGATATTAAGCTGAAAAGAACAGATACTACACTTTGATCTTAGCCAAAAGGCCGAGAAGCGATAACTGCAATAGGGAATATTCATGTATTTTTTTTATATTTTAAAACGATTCTATAAGTAATTATAAAACCGGAAAAAAATATAACACTTTCACACTATCATTAACTGAGCTAAAAAAAATTAATTAAAACTACTATCATTTTCGGACGATTGAAACGCCGCCATTTTGGCGCGCTCATTTTGTGACGTCACCGTGCACTTAGAATAAATTAACAACGAAGTGTTTGATTCACAGTTTTAATAAAAGTGAGTGATTAAAGCTTGTAAGATCAACTTATTGTAACGGAAGAGCACACAAAAGCTTATTATAAATATTGTATTGCCCCTATGTGTGAAAATAACATTAAAACTGCACCTGACGTGATATATTTTCAGGTTCCCCTCCGTTAGCCCTAATAATTTCATACCTAATTTTACTAGCCCTAATTTCATTAACCCTAAAATTACAAACCCGAATTTTCATTGTTCCTAATTATTCATTAGCCCTAATTTCAGTATCCTGAATTTTCATAATATCTAATTTCTCATGACCGAATTCTCACTAAGACTAATTTTATTTGACCGATTTCTTCCTAGGCCTAATATTGCAATGCCTAATAATGACTACACCTTATTATCAATGTCTCTAAAATCAGTAACCCGAATCTTCATTTTGCCTAAGTATTTTAGCCCTAATTTCATTATCCCGAATTGTCAGTAGTACTAATTTTATTTCATTGCTTATTTTTTCTTATAATGTCGGTTCTGGCGCTTCGCCGGCCACTGCCGCGACACGCTCGCTTCGCTCGCTCGCTGTAGGGTCGCAGTTCTACCTAACACTCCTCGCTTCGCTCGTCGTCGTACCTACACTGACCTGCCTTAGGGTAGAATAGGTGGGTAATCCGATGTCTATCTAGCTTACTCTTATTAGGCAGAGAAGTATCATGCGAGAAAAAATGAGAGAGCTCGTGCGCCGTCTTGTGATAGCCGTACAGCAAGTCGACGCCACCCTGCTGTGCGGGGTGTCTATTTCTGGTCTGAGGGACACAAGTGAACCCTAACCTAACCGACCTAAGATAGATTTCGCTTATGACATGCCATTTTCGTCCGCCCTGATAATGCACGATCCAATAATCCACGTCCACGAAAACTGGACACGGATTATCGGGCCGTACATTATTTGGCCGTGCATTATTGGCTCCCATTTTGATGAGATTAGGACGTCTATCATGAGACGGCCGCGACATACTGAGCGGTAAAAAGTAGCCTGTTCATCAGGGATGCATTAATTAGTACTAGTCAAACATTAGAGCAAAAGTTAATAGGTCAAGTGATAGTTAGGTGTGACGAAATTAGGTGTAGTGAACATTAAACATAGTGATCATTAGGCACATTAATCATTAGGCTTAGTAGTCATTAGTAGCTTAGTAGCACACTTGATGTTTAGTATTAGGAATGATTAGGAGGTTTGAAATTAGGTGCAGCAAATAATTATGCCATATAAAAATGGTTATCCGAATATTAGGGCTAATGAAAATTATATCGAACGTTGTTAGGTGTAATGAAATTAGCACTAACGATATTAGTTTAAGTGGGGATGACCCATATTTTCATATGCCCAAAGATGCAAATATAAGAAAAAAGCGGTGTAAGGCGATGAGGAGAGATAATGTATCGTGCTTGAATAGTTTATATTGTTGTGAAGATCATTTCGAAGTGAGTATTAAATATGTTTGTACCTAAAATCTTTTTTATTACGACTTGCGAACAATATAAACAATAACCTAACCTAAAAATTTAATTATAGGTATAGGTACTTATTCATAAAACTATTCTGAGTCCCAATTTTTTAGTTATTAATGTTCCAAATATTATGATTGTTGTTGATCAACAGTTGACTACGTGTGTTGATTTTGATCACGAAACGTTTTAGCTAAGTTTCTTTGTTTTTACTGAGTGCCCTACACAAATTTGTCTTATTTATAACTCTTGACGAAAACAACCTAAGTTTGTTATGTTCATAAAGATGTTCTCAACATGTAACATACCTAATACCTACATATCTTTGATTATATAATATAGATATGTACTATTTTGTTATTACACTTATTTAAGAAAGACACCTCTATTAGGTACCTACGTACTTAGTCATCATGAACACATTAATTTTAGGCAGATTATCCGACTGTGCCTTGACAAAACCGCTTTCAGACATTGTAGCGAGTCTTTTTTCACAAGGAGTCACTGCTTTCAGTTAATAATTCCCAAAAAACACTGATTATTTATCATAAACAACGCTAAACATTGCGAATAACTTTCAATAATCATACAAACGACCTGTTGACAGTAGTCACAGAGTGTACGGTAGGCTTGTGTAGTACATGTACTAAGATGTCAAATGTACTAGATCCCGTCACTGTACTAGAACGAACTGCTCCGTAACGTTTCTGCTCTTAGTTCATTTAGTTCGCACTCGCTCGCGGACCGCAAGAGCGCAAGCACGAAAAGATATGATCCGTCCGACCGACCGATCAAAACCGAACGTCTCCGAGCTCCGAGTGACCGAGTGAGTATGAGTAGTACAGTACGAGAGGGAATGAAACCCGCGTCCGAACTACGGCGCGGCGGCGCGGGAAGAAGTGAGACGACTATATTTTTAGCAAATGAATTCTTCGATTTCGATAGGCGCTGTTTGCCTTAATAAAAGTTTGTTTTAATATGCGTTGAACTACGAATTTGAATTCTCTCTCAGTACGAATAAAGTCGAATTTGTGGTGTATCACTATGATGATACCTTGACGATTTATTTTCACTACACGAGTTTAATATTCAAAATTTAGTTCGTTTTTTTTCCAAACCGTGTAAACATAATTTGCAAGTGACGCAAAACAAATAAACACCAAAACAGGAAGAACAGTGATTTTTATTGGAAAGTTTTGGACATTTTTTAAAGTTAAATAATTGTCAATAGTTGAACACTTGAACAGCAGTTACCTGTGGAGGGTTTGGCATATTGTGTAATTTTAACGAAGAAAAGTGATTTGTTTGGAAAGTTTTGGACATGTTTAATAGTGTAAATAATACAATTGTGAATAGTTGAACAGCAGTTAGGTAATGTGGCGGGTTAGGCGTATTGTGTATTTTTTTGTAAATAAGTAAAATATTGTTTTGATTTGTTATGGGCTGTGGACGTAAACTAAAGTGGTAACTGGTAGTGTTTGTAAATATTAATATAAAATATAATTGTGCATAACTGGACAGAATATCAAAATGGCATCTAGTAACAGAAAGAAAAGTAATATGTGGTTTCATTTCACTGAAGAAGTACGTAATTTTCGCGCGAAATGTAATTACTGCTCGCAGTCTTTAAGCATTAAAAGTGGATCTTTAGGAAATTTATCCAGACACATGAACAACAAACACCCAACAATATCTTTGTGTGTTCAAAGACAACCGACAGATCCGGCAGTAGAGATTTCAAATGAAACGAATCTACCGAGCACAAGTTCTACATCGTCTGCAGCTGCATTCGTACCACCTTCAATGCCGGTACCTGGCTCGTCGAATATAGATTCGGTAACAACTACGAGATCTGGTCCCGCTACAAACCCACTTACCAACTATTTTCGCAAGCCACCATCAGCGCGTAAAGTCGACCAAATTGACAGGCAATTGGTCAAAATGGTGGTTAAGGGCCATCACGCTTTACGCATAGTTGAAGAACCGGAGTTTAAAATATTTATTGAAATGGTTTCGCATTGCCCGGGATATCAACTTCCAACAAGGAAAACTCTTTCCAACACTTTGATACCAAAGATTTATTTAGAAATTTTTGAAGAAATTCAAAACAAAATCCTCCAAACACAGGCTGTTTGCCTAGGTACAGATGGATGGACTTCCACAACTACTGACAGCTACATAGCCGTCACGGCGCATTTTATTAACGAGGCCGAGACGACTTTGTCATCGGCATTACTCGGCTGTATAAAATATACGGAGTGCCGCTAGCGCAAATTTGATGACTTTTTTAAAGCAAATAATTAATGACTGGCAAATTGCCCACAAAGTAGCCAGTATTGTGAGTGACAATGCCGCGAACATATCAGGAGCTATAAGAATGGGAGGCTGGAGGCCTATAGGTTGTTTCGCCCATTCATTGAATTTGATGGTACAACGAGCTATTGCTGACATTTGCGAAGTAGTCGGAAAAATCAAGAGCATAGTCGAATTTTTTAAGAGGAGCTCAAACGGGTTACACAAATTAGCCGAAACCCAAAAACAGATGGGCCTGCCCATATTAAAATTAAAGCAAGAATGTCCCACGAGGTGGAATTCCTGTTACGACATGCTGGAGCGGATATTACGGGTCCAAAGAGCGGTCAACGCTACATTAGCTGGACTAATGAAAAACGATCTCCTGCTAGAGCCGCGTGAGTGGGAGATAGTGGAAAAAGTTGTGCCCATATTGAAACCGTTCTATGAAATTACAATGGAAATTAGTGCGGAAAAGACGGTTACCCTTTCAAAGGTCTTAGTGTTTGTGCAATTAATTGCCAAACATTTAGCGGTTACTGCATGTGAACCGTGTGAACTTAACGAAGTAACAGTCGTTATAAAAACACTCACCGATCAGCTCAACCTGAGGTTCCCTGATATGGAAAAAAATACTCTGTACGCAGACAGTACTTTATTAGACCCGCGATTCAAAAAAAAAGGGTTTCGGACTCCTGACTCCTTTTTGAGAGCTAGCGAGAGCCTCAAAAAGCGAATTAGCGAGGTGAGATTGCCGGAATCACAAGAAAATACTCCAACTGGAACAATCTCAACTGCTGGAGTACTTGGAGCAGCATCCGAAGAAAGTACGCAATCGGAAAGCATCTGGGACGATTTCGATAGGGAAATAGCAATGGTTACGATGCCTGAAAATAATACTGCCGCAGCAATCCGGGAGTATGATGCTTATATGAGGGAGCCGTATGTAGCCCGCAAAGAGGATCCACTGAAATGGTGGCACAAAAAAAAAGTGGTATACCCAAGATTATACCAATATATGTTAAAAAGACTTTCAATGCAGGCAACTTCTGTTTCGTGCGAGAGGATCTTTTCGAGTGCGGGTCAGGTCATAAACCAAAGACGCACCCTTTTAAAGCCCGAGAAGGTAACTCAAATACTATTTTTGCATAGCAATATGTAAATATGTAAATAACTTTAAAAGATAAAAAAATATTCAAAAACAATAAAAAAAAAAAAAACACAAATACAACAAAAAAATGAAACCAATCAGGCAATCAATGTAAATATTTGATTTTTAAATACGCCTTCTAATTATATTTTAGTTAGAATGACAGTCCTAAGCCTGGGAAAGTATGAAGGAAAATCAAATATTATTTTATAAAAATATTTACTTTAATAACAAGTTCGAATAAATTACTATCAACGATTTAGAGTTTTATACATGGTCACACGAATACGGACGCTTTGGTCCGAACGATCGGTTTATCGTGTAGGTAATCTGAACAAACCGAACGAACTAAACGGCTGGGAGCAGAAAAGAAAAGAGCCACAGATAGATTATTTCATTTGAGATATTCACTGTACTAGTGAACTAAAAGTCCGAACTAGTACCTGTGTACGATTGTACTAGTTCGGAGCGATCCGTTTAGTGAACGAGCACGCACAAGCCTAGTGTACGGTGACGTCACGATTCGCTCCGCCAATGGCGTTGCGTTTTGGAAATTTGCGAGAGAATTTGAAAATTACTACTTTTAAATAATTAAATTTGTTAATAGAAACATGATTATTTGTAAAAATAATCATGTGTGTATATTTACTAAGCAATAAAGATTACTCATGATTTTTTTTGCCCATTTCTGAATCACATGCATATTCCCTATTAGTTGTTCGAGGAGGGTCATTGAATCAGGAAAAATCTTAACAGCGCGAAGCAGAAATCGCCGCGGCCGTAACAGCGACATCTAGTGGGGTATTATTGAGCAGCAGCTTGTGTTGTATGTTTTGGGGTGGCACTTGCAAGAATATTTCAAGATTGATCCCTACAATTTCAACCGACGAACTTAGGTTACAAATTCATGAATTGTATTATACTAATTGCCATTGACTCGAAACAGGCCTAAATTACAAAACATTATTGTTGTTTTTCGTACGCAATGATTACATTCCTTCAAATACTCCCGAGATCATTATTTTTCTTTATAAATACAATGCTGCCATTGACCTTTGAAGGGCCAACATTAAAAATGGCGACGATAACGGTTATGATTGCTCCATCCATAGTCTTAATCTCTTAAATAAAACCAACATCCAATACATGTTTCGGGATTGAGTACTTCTTTGACAATAACATTACGAGGGGGACAGCGCGTACGCAGTCCCCACTACCAAAAATTACGCATCCGAGTTATCCACATTAGGGATAATCGCAAGGGTCAACCCAACCGCAGTGCAATGGGAGAGTCTCGCCCTGGGGGAACCGCCTTCATGATCACGGTATCCCCTATGCCAGGTAAGTATGAATTCACTACGTTAGGCGAGGGGTGTCACTAAATCAGGAAAAATCTTAACAGCGCGAAGCAGAAATCGTTGCGGACGTAATAGCGACATCTAGCGGGGGGGGCTTGGTAACTAAGCGCTCTATGGTGCCTGACGAGTCTGTTCATTTACAATGGGTATTGTGTTCAAGTAATAAATGGTTAGGGACGGCGAATTGACCATTAACTATTCCGAGCGGGCATGTTACTTTAATTATTCTTACACGACACATCACAGCCATGATGATAAAGAAGAGCGTAACAAATAACAAAATTTTAGTTATTATCACATAGATAATAACAACTCTCAAGTATTCAGTAACAAATATTTAAAAAGTTTCAAAACGTAATTGTTGATCATAATGCTGAACATCTTATTCAACAACACGTAAACTGTTTTTTTACCCTTTCAGATTTCTGGACGATTTGCTCTTTGGTCGTTACTTGAACATAGCTTTCGATAAGATTTGACAATGAGCTATTTCTGGTATCATCTTTTTTGATATTACGTAATTTGGAGTTATTCTTTTAATTAGGCAAAATGATATGACGCCTAACATTTATCTTATTGGTCAATTTGCGTCGCTGGATATTTTGTATGTATTAAGATTAAGCTTTTCTGTACATAAAACGGGTGGAATACAGCAGGTATAAAGAAAATTTACGTGCAAAGGCGAACGTCCCTTTAAGAAATATACCGAATGCAGATGTTTTGTAAACGCTCCAGCTTATTTGAGCAGCTGCTCTTTAAATTCAACAAACGCAATATCAGCATAATCTAGTAAAGGGAATAAGAGTGATTGTGCGAGAGTAAGTAACTTAAGTTTGTAGTGGGAGGAAATTCTGCAGACGCCTCAAAGAGTGCTCCGATCAACGATAACCGAATTATAGTCGAAGAAACATTCTCGTACTTAAATGCATACAGACCAGTAGCAGTAGGTTTCTTCAAAGACTTATGTGGGCCAATCCCGGCGGCACTGCAATGCCGGGCCAACCCGTGACGGGAGTGGAGCGAGCCCCGAACATCCCGTCGGTTTACAAAAATCAGATTAATATACTGGTCCCTCAGTGAGGGAACTTTCAGATATTAAGCTGAAAAGAACAGATACTACACTTTGATCTTAGCCAAAAGGCCGAGAAGCGATAACTGCAATTAGTTGTTCGAGGAGGGTCATTGAATCAGGAAAAATCTTAACAGCGCGAAGCAGAAATCGCCGCGGCGGTATTATTGGGCAGCAGCTTGTGTTGTATGTTTTGGGGTGGCACTTGCAAGAATATTTCAAGATTGATCCCTACAATTTCAACCGACGAACTTAGGTTACAAATTCATGAATTGTATTATACTCATTGCCATTGACTCGAAACAGGCCTAAATTACAAAACATTATTGTTGTTTTTCGTACGCAATGATTACATTCCTTCAAATACTCCCGAGATCATTATTTTTCTTTATAAATACAATTCTGCCATTGACCTTTGAAGGGCCAACATTAAAAATGGCGACGATAACGGTAATGATTGCTCCATCCTTAGTCTTAATCTCTTAAATAAAACCAACATCCAATACATGTTTCGGGATGGAGTACCTCTTTGACAATTACATTACGAGGGGGACAGCGCGTACGCAGTCCCCACTACCAAAAATTACGCATCCGAGTTATCCACATTAGGGATAATCGCAAGGGTCAACCCAACCGCAGTGCAATGGGAGAGTCTCGCCCTGGGGGAACCGCCTTCATGATCACGGTATCCCCTATGCCAGGTAAGTATGAATACACTACGTTAGGCGAGGGGTGTCACTACATCAGGAAAAATCTTAACAGCGCGAAGCAGAAATCGTTGCGGACGTAATAGCGACATCTAGCGGAGGGGGGGGGGGGCTTGGTAACTAAGCTCTCTATGGTGCCTGACGAGTCTGTTCATTTACAATGGGTATTGTGTTCAAGTAATAAATGGTTAGGGATGGCGAATTGACCATTAACTATTCCGAGCGGGCATGTTACTTTAATTATTCTTACACGACACATCACAGCCATGATGATAAAGAGCGTAACAAATAACAAAATTTTAGTTATTATCACATAGATAATAACAACTCTCAAGTATTCAGTAACAAATATTTAAAAAGTTTCAAAACGTAATTGTTGATCATAATGCTGAACATCTTATTCAACAACACGTAGACTGTTTTTTTACCCTTTCAGATTTCTGGACGATTTGCTCTTTGGTCGTTACTTGAACATTGCTTTCGATAAGATTTGACAATGAGCTATTTCTGGTATCAACTTTTTTGATATTACGTAATTTGGAGTTATTCTTTTAATTAGGCAAAATTATATGACGCCTAACATTTATCTTATTGGTCAATTTGCGTCGCTGGATATTTTGTATGTATTAAGATTAAGCTTTTCTGTACATAAAACGGGTGGAATACAGCAGGTATAAAGAAAATTTACGTGCAAAGGCGAACGTCCCTTTAAGAAATATACCGAATGCAGATGTTTTGTAAACGCTCCAGCTTATTTGAGCAGCTGCTCTTTAAATTCAACAAACGCAATATCAGCATAATCTAGTAAAGAGAATAAGAGTGATTGTGCGAGAGTAAGTAATTTAAGTTTGTAGTGGGAGGAAATTCTGCAGACGCCTCAAAGAGTGCTCCGATCAACGATAACCGAATTATAGTCGAAGAAACATTCTCGTACTTAAATGCATACAGACCAGTAGCAGTAGGTTTCTTCAAAGACTTATGTGGGCCAATCCCGGCGGCACTGCAATGCCGGGCCGACCCGTGACGGGAGTGGAGCGAGCCCCGAACATCCCGTCGGTTTACAAAAATCAGATTAATATACTGGTCCCTCAGTGAGGGAACTTTCAGATATTACGCTGAAAAGAACAGATACTACACTTTGATCTTAGCCAAAAGGCCGAGAAGCGATAACTACCTCCCTGATGGTAATCTCACAAACCCTGTAATGGGCTCGGAGAGGCCTGGCGCGGCTGTGCCGCTTTTGGCTGGATCGGGCGCCGTCCGCTGCAACGGACGGGTGGCTGTGGTGGGCGTAACGCCCGTCAGGTCCGGTGGTGCTGCGGGATCTTCTGATTCGTCCGTCGGCGCGGTCGAGCCCTGCCGGGTGAGACTCTCTTAGGAGAGGCCCGGCGAGCGACCTGCGAGCCGACGGCGCTACAGGAACGTCCGCGGTCAATCCGGTGGGTCTCGGGGGGGGCTAGCCATCCTGGTACAGAGCGGCCAGTCCCCTGAGGATGATGGGGGCAGGGTTGGCTCCTGTCCGCAGAGCGCCGAGCACGTTCTGCAGTATCTCCACGCACTGCTCTATCACCCTATCCCTGGCGCCATCTTGGCTTGCCGGTAGGGGGGGGGAGGCAGTGTCGTGGGGTAATGTGGGCGGCGCTGCTGCAGAGGGAGCGAGCGCTGGGGCGGTGCTGGTGCTGGCGGCCGCGGGCTGGGCGGCGGCGGTGGTCGTCTGGGTGACGGTGTCTGTGGTGATGGCGGGCTGCCTTTTGCCGCGTCCGCCCCTCCCTCGGCGGCGGCGGCGCGGAGGTACCGCGTCGTTCGCCCTCGCCATGAGGGTGTTAGGGGCGTTTTCGGTGGCATCCACCGAGCGTGGCTGGGGCACGGTGATCCCGCGGCGGTTTGTGAGGGGGGCTGTGCCGGTCCTCCTAGAACGCGCCTCCCGCAGGTAGGTGGGGCACGACGGGTTGTTTGCTGTGTGGGGGCCACCGCAGTTTGCGCATGTCCCCTCCTGGTCGCGCGGCCGCTCGCACTGGCCCGCAGAGTGTGGCCCCGCGCAGCGGACACACTTGATTGGGCGGCGGCAGCCGTGAGAGGAATGCCGGAAAGCCTGGCAGCGGTGGCACTGCGCCGGCCCCTTCTTGCCGCGCCATGCCTCCACTGTGACTCCCGTCATCCCGAGCACCTCTCGGACATCATATATGGCCGGGATTAGGCCATCGGTTTTTTCGAGCTGCATATAAAATATGCAGCCGGGTCTCCCTGCACGCGCGTCCACGTGGCGCGTGTATAATGGCGCGAATCCCTTCGCCGCCAGGTCTGCTGTGATGTGTGCCGGGTCTGTGTCCGCAGGGAGCCCCCTGATGCACACTTTCAGGGGGATCTCGGCCTTGGGTTGTAGCGCCGACCAGGAGATGGAGTCCCCGAGGGCCTCGAGGTAGGCCTGCACCACCCTGTACTCCTCGTGGTCATCGGGGCGGAAGCGGACTCCATTTCCATAGGGGCGGGCATTGGGGAAGCGGCCCAGTTGCTCCCGTATCCGCTTGAAGTGCGCGCTCCAGTCCGGGAGGTTGTCGACCGTGATTGGGCGCGGCTTCTTCAGAGGCGGCTGGGTCGTGGCTGCTCTCGCTGTAGTCGGTGGCGTCTGGCTAGGGGCCGGCGCGGTTACGGCCTCTTCCTGACGCTCGTCGTCATCACCATCCTCGGCGCTCTCATCCTGGGTGTCCATCGGGGACAAGTCCAGGCGGGGGAGGCATGGTAATTGGGCCCTCAGTGGCGGGGACCCCGGTCTGCGCTTGCCCCCGAGTAGCGGAGGGAGCGCGGCTGTCGTGGGTGTCGCCTGCGCCGGTGTGTGTACAAGCGGTGGCGAAGTGGTGGCGGGCGTTTTGCGCTGCGGAAGGGTCGGCTGCGGCGTGGTTGGGGTTGGCGTCGGAGTTTGCCGCACCGCGCGGGGCGCGGCGTTCTTCGGCGCGGCCGTTGCGTTTCGCGCTGGGTTCGCCTGGCCCGCTCCGAGGGCGGGTGGCGGTCGCGGCGCGGGCGCTGTGCGGAGCGCTGGGTTCGCCCTACCCGCTCCGGGGGCGGGTGGCGATCGCGGCGCGGGTTTGGGGGCTGCAGTCTTGCGCTGCGCGGACTGTGGCCGGGGCACGGGCGCGGCGGCCTGTCTGTTTGCAGACGCGGTGGTGGCGGCTGCATAGGTGGGTGTCGCGGGCGCTCTGCTCGCGAAGGGGGCGGCGCGGGAGACTGCGGCCTGCGCGGGTGGCGCGGCGGCGGTCGGCTTCGTCGCGAGCACTTGTCCTCTGACAAGCGGGCGAAGCTGGTCCAAGATCTCCTGCATCGTGATGGACGGCCTGGTGAACGGGGGCTCCTGCGTGCCCTCACTGGTGGGCGTTCCGGGGGTGCTGGGGGTCGATGCGGCTCCGTGTGCCGCCGCGGACGCCAGCAGGACGTTTCGAAACGCCTGCTGTACGCGTGGGTCGCGGGCGGCCTTCGACACGTTCCCTATGCCGCGGGTGCGGCGGAAAGTCCGGGGGCGTGTTGGCGTCCGTTCCGGCGCGACTCCCGAGGGGAGCGGGGTCGGCGGGGGCATCCTTATTTTTCGTGTGGGTAGTTAGCCCACACGAGTTTTCGCTCTACCCTCACCTTTGCTGGACAAAGGTGAGGGGCGGAGAGCGGTGGGGGGCCCTGGTTAGGGCTTCCTAGGGCGCTTCGGGCGCGATCGCTGCGGCGCGGCTGCCCTTACCCGCTTCATTCACCACCAGACCCCGGTGAGACCCGCTTGTGGGAGGCCGGGGCTGGCTAGAACTAGGCGGGCGGTACAGCGGCGCGGGTAGTGGCGTGTAGCGACACATTTATGCATAGCTAACATATAGGTTACCTATATATGTTAGTTAGGCAGGCGGGCTCGCCAGTAGTCCCTTACCCATAGGCGAATGTAGACGCCATGGTAAATAAATAATATATAGTGACATTTCGGTGTTTCCCTTGACATCCATAAGTAGACTCCTATATCTGGTGACCCCTGTGAACATTACAAGTGAACATTACATGTGAACATTTTGCCAAGTGAACAATTTTTTTTTGGTGAAAAGGGACTACTCCTTCCTGTGGGGTGCCACGCAGGAAGAGCATCATAGGCATACAGCGTCATACTAACGCTGAGAAATGTATGGACAAGCGCCTCCGGGGGCACAGCCCCCGGCACAGCCACCGGCACAGCCTCCGGCACAGCCTCCAGCGCAACCTTCGAAGAGTGATTCCGTAAGCGGTGTAGGGGAATTGGCAGCGGTGTCACTGTCAGCTAGAATTCCGGATTTCTGGGCTGATCAGCCCAAGCTGTGGTATGCACAGTTGGAAGCCATCCTAGCACCACAACATCTGGGAGACGTGCAAAGATTTAACATAGTGGTTACCAAGCTGGGGAGAGCTACAATCCAGGCAGCTAGTGACATCTTACTGACGCCTCCCGACACGGGTAAATACGAGGCCTTAAAAGAGCGGTTATTGACAGTTTTTCAAGAAACCGAAGAAAAAAGGCACAGGAGGCTATTGCATGAGATGGAGCTCGGGGATCAAAAGCCCTCTCAGCTCATGAGACAAATGCTAGACCTCGGCGGAGCAAAGTTCCCAGATTCAACTATACGCATGCTATGGGTCGATTTGATGCCCCAGGCGGTGAAGGCCGTAGTAGCAGGAAGTGAGTTAACGGACCTCAAGAAGTTGGCTAGCCTAGCGGACAGAATTGCAGAGGCGACAGGGTCTTCAGGTAGCATAGCAGAAGTGTCGGTGAACCACCAACCAGCGGCGGAGGACAGAGTTTTGTCGGAGATAGCGAAGATCAGCACGCGGCTCGAGCGGCTGGAGCGGGGTGGAACATCGGGCGGACAGCGTAACAACAGTGCTCGGCAGACCCAACCGCGAGGTCAGACACAGCAGAAGAAGAGCCGCCAAGATCCAGATTGGCTCTGCTACTACCATTTCCGTTTTGGACAGAAGGCTTCTAAGTGCATCAAGCCCTGCGGCTGGAAAGGGGAAAACTAGCAGCGATACAGTCAGAGGCGGGTTACTGTATCGGCTCCACCAACCACCGCCTTGTGGTGACAGACTTTAACACGGGCTTACGTTTTTTGGCAGACACCGGAGCCAATATTTCGGTGTTACCGCGGTGCAAAATCGTGAGTAATAGTTGTAAGGTGGAATTAGATTATAAGTTATTTGCGGCGAATGGAACGCCCATCAAAACTTATGGAATTAAGACCTTGTTGTTAGATTTTAAGTTAAAACGTGTCTTTCGATGGACATTCGTGATTGCCGACGTTAGCCAACCTATTTTGGGGGCGGATTTCTTAAGTTTTTACAGCCTGAGCGTTAATCTCGGCTCAAAAAAGCTTGTTGACACGGTCACACGAAATGACGTCATCGCGACTATAGTTAACTGCGGCAATGATTCGGTGAATACGGTTAGCGGGAATCACCCTTTCTGCGACCTATTGAAACAGTACCCGGAAATTACTAAACCGATTAGTTTCAAGGAGGCTCCCAAGCATACGGTGTTTCATCACATCGAGACCCAGGGCCCCCCGGTGCATGCGCGTGCAAGACCGCTACCACCGGACAGGTATAAAAAAGTGAAGGACGAATTTGACTTCATGATTCAATTAGGCATTTGTAGGCCGTCAAAAAGCGCGTGGGCAAGCCCGCTGCACGTGGTGCCAAAAAAGGATGGTAGTTTACGGCCTTGCGGCGACTATAGGCAATTAAACGCATGCACCAAGCCCGATCGCTATCCGATTCCGCGCTTACAGGATTTCACGTATATTCTTGCAGGTAAGAAAATATTTAGTAGAATAGATGTGAATAGGGCCTATCACTTTATACCGGTAGCGGAAGAGGACATAGAGAAAACGGCTATTATTACGCCTTTCGGTCTCTTCGATTTTCCGAGAATGACCTTCGGGCTTCGAAACGCAGCCCAGACTTTTCAACGTTTCATGAACCACAATGTGGTGAGGGAACTCGATTTTGTTTTTTGTTATTTGGATGACGTAATAATAGCCAGTGTCGATGAGATGCAGCACCGAGCACATCTAGAGAAACTATTTAGTAGGTTAGATGAATTCGGCTTAACAATTAACATCGCCAAATGCAGTTTCGGACGCCCGAGAGTAGAATTTTTGGGGTATGAGGTTACTAAGGATGGTATTAGGCCTTTACCGGAAAAAGTGAAAGCCATAACGGATTTCCCCAAGCCACAGTCAGTAGAACAGCTTAGGCGTTTCCTTGGCATGGTAAATTTTTATCGGGCACATTTAAAACACGCAATTAAACATCAGGCCATATTAAATAGGTACTTAGAAAATTCCAAGAGGAAAGATAAAACCGCCATACAGTGGACGAAGGAAGCTGACGAGGCGTTCTCGCAGTGTAAGTCTAGTTTGCTGAGCGCGGCGTTGTTAGCGTACCCGGTTGAAGGCGCGAAAATGGCTCTTATGGTAGACGCGTCGGACTCATGTGTCGGTGGCGCATTACAACAGTGGGTCAAAGGTAATTGGAAGCCCTTAGGTTATTTTTCTAAGCGCCTCACCGACACGCAACGCAAATATAGCGCTTATGACCGAGAGTTGTTAGCTATCTATTTAGCAATCTTACATTTCAGAAATTTGTTTGAGGGTCGGCCGCTAACGGTGTTCACCGACCATAAACCACTGATTTACGCTTTTAGTAAATTAGGTAGTGACAAAGAAACTCCAAGACGAACCCGGCAATTGTTGTTTATAAGCGAATTCACCACTGATATACAACACGTGTCGGGTAGTCAAAATGTGGTTGCCGATGCATTGTCCCGAGTAGAGACAATATCAACACCCACGACTATTGATTTCAGCGAAGTGGCTCGAGCTCAGGCCACAGACGCTGAGTTAGCACAGGCGTTGCGGGATAACAATAGCGCGTCGCGTCTCAGGAGTGTTCAATTACCTAGTGCCAATGGCGAGATTTATTGTGACGTGTCAACAGGCAGAAATAGACCTTATTTACCATTAGGTTTTCGGAGAATAGCATTCGATACTATGCATGATTTAAGTCATCCGGGTATCCGTGCTACACGTATGATGGTAAGAAAAAGTTTCTATTGGCCTTATATGAATCGCGATGTAGGGCTGTGGGCTAAAACGTGTATACAATGTCAACGTGCGAAGGTTCAAAGACACAATCATTCGGAATTGGGTCGCTTTCCATGTATAGGCAGATTCGAACATTTACACGTGGACATTGTAGGGCCCTTACCTACGTCAGCGGATGGTCATAGGTATTTAGTCACATTTATAGATCGGGTCACGGGCTGGCCAGAGGCTTTTCCGGTACGTGACATATCAGCCGAAACGATAGCCAAGGTGATTTACGAAGGCTGGATTTCGCGTCATGGTTGTCCTACTAAACTCACCAGCGATCAGGGCAGGCAGTTCGAGAGTGGTATTGTTTCAGAGTTAATGAAGTACCTGGGCATAACCAAGTTGCGAACGACGGCATATCATCCCCAGAGTGACGGAATCCTGGAACGATGGCACCGCAGCCTCAAGGCAGCCCTTAAGGCGAGGCTTACTTCACCGGCGTGGGTTCAGGAACTGCCGACCGTCATGCTGGGCTTACGTGCGGTTCCACGTAGTGATACCGGAGTAAGCGCAGCAGAGTTGACGTTCGGCAGATCATTGCGTATGCCGGGAGATTTCTATGACGCGAAAACTAGCCTGAGTTTCGACGCGGTTAATTACGTCACAGAATTAAGGAATGCCATAAGCAACATAAGGCCCAAGCCATTAGCGCAGCGCGATTCTCGAACGATATTTGTGCATCCGGACCTTAAAACATGTAATAAAGTATTTGTGCGAGTCGACGCGGTTAGGAAACCCTTGCAACCCCCCTACCAAGGCCCGTTCGAGGTCATTAAGAGAGGGGACAAGCAGTTCAAGATACAGTTACCCGAGAGACAATCACTGATTTCTATCGATCGATTAAAACCGGCATATTCACTAAACGAGTAAATGTCTCGTTTAGTCGAACCGAATAAGAGTTATTGTGCTAAGGAATCTAATAACAACAAGGTTACTGCTGAGCCACCCTGTACTAGTGATAAGCGCAATGCGCCCACAGCGGTTGTTACCGACCCGGCGCATATTACTTGGACCACACGTAAAGGCCGTACGGTTAGGAAGCCAATGCGGTATCAGCAGTAACAATGTTTTTATTCAGACATGAGCATTAATAACATTAGTTGATTATTTAAGTATTTTTTTTTTCATGTTGAAATTAGGTGACCACCTTGCACTTATACTGTAGGTATGGCGTGCAAATTGTGATGTTTAATTTTTATTGCTTAGCTTGCCCTGAAACGGGGATTATAAAGTTAGTTTGTGAGCTTGTTTTTGGCCATTCGACTGCTCGCTACGACAAGTTTTCATCATGGGTTTTGGACAGAGCAAAAATAAGCAAGACGAGATTGAGGCCAGTATCGGCGCGAGGCATACGGAGTTTGAAAGTCGAATTGCCAACTACGGCGTTCTAATTATAGCACTAGTAGTGCTCATTTCCATCGTAATATTGTATACTTTGTGGAGATCCTGTAATAGGAGGTTGAAGGGATGGATTAAGAATCAGGCGGCAACACAGCCAAGCACCGTGGCGCGTGGGCTCGCTGCGCAGCCAGTGCACGCGGCCGCGACCGGTTACGTATAGTGAAACAAGTGTGTTTGTGTTAAGATTTTTTATTTTTTATAAGTGCATTAAAAAAATAGTTTTTGTAAGGGGGGGGCTACTGTAGCGACACATTTATGCATAGCTAACATATAGGTTACCTATATATGTTAGTTAGGCAGGCGGGCTCGCCAGTAGTCCCTTACCCATAGGCGAATGTAGACGCCATGGTAAATAAATAATATATAGTGACATTTCGGTGTTTCCCTTGACATCCATAAGTAGACTCCTCGTCGTCATCACCATCCTCGGCGCTCTCATCCTGGGTGTCCATCGGGGACAAGTCCAGGCGGGGGAGGCATGGTAATTGGGCCCTCAGTGGCGGGGACCCCGGTCTGCGCTTGCCCCCGAGTAGCGGAGGGAGCGCGGCTGTCGTGGGTGTCGCCTGCGCCGGTGTGTGTACAAGCGGTGGCGAAGTGGTGGCGGGCGTTTTGCGCTGCGGAAGGGTCGGCTGCGGCGTGGTTGGGGTTGGCGTCGGAGTTTGCCGCACCGCGCGGGGCGCGGCGTTCTTCGGCGCGGCCGTTGCGTTTCGCGCTGGGTTCGCCTGGCCCGCTCCGAGGGCGGGTGGCGGTCGCGGCGCGGGCGCTGTGCGGAGCGCTGGGTTCGCCCTACCCGCTCCGGGGGCGGGTGGCGATCGCGGCGCGGGTTTGGGGGCTGCAGTCTTGCGCTGCGCGGACTGTGGCCGGGGCACGGGCGCGGCGGCCTGTCTGTTTGCAGACGCGGTGGTGGCGGCTGCATAGGTGGGTGTCGCGGGCGCTCTGCTCGCGAAGGGGGCGGCGCGGGAGACTGCGGCCTGCGCGGGTGGCGCGGCGGCGGTCGGCTTCGTCGCGAGCACTTGTCCTCTGACAAGCGGGCGAAGCTGGTCCAAGATCTCCTGCATCGTGATGGACGGCCTGGTGAACGGGGGCTCCTGCGTGCCCTCACTGGTGGGCGTTCCGGGGGTGCTGGGGGTCGATGCGGCTCCGTGTGCCGCCGCGGACGCCAGCAGGACGTTTCGAAACGCCTGCTGTACGCGTGGGTCGCGGGCGGCCTTCGACACGTTCCCTATGCCGCGGGTGCGGCGGAAAGTCCGGGGGCGTGTTGGCGTCCGTTCCGGCGCGACTCCCGAGGGGAGCGGGGTCGGCGGGGGCATCCTTATTTTTCGTGTGGGTAGTTAGCCCACACGAGTTTTCGCTCTACCCTCACCTTTGCTGGACAAAGGTGAGGGGCGGAGAGCGGTGGGGGGCCCTGGTTAGGGCTTCCTAGGGCGCTTCGGGCGCGATCGCTGCGGCGCGGCTGCCCTTACCCGCTTCATTCACCACCAGACCCCGGTGAGACCCGCTTGTGGGAGGCCGGGGCTGGCTAGAACTAGGCGGGCGGTACAGCGGCGCGGGTAGTGGCGGTTGACGTCGGGGCGATCCGGGCGCGGGGGGAGGGTGTAGTCCGTGCGAAGCGTAGCCAATCCCGATAACTACCTGATACTGTTCGAGGAGGGTCATTGAATCAGGAAAAATCTTAACAGCGCGAAGCAGAAATCGCCGCGGCCGTAACAGCGACATCTAGTGGGGTATTATTGGGCAGCAGCTTGTGTTGTATGTTTTGGGGTGGCACTTGCAAGAATATTTCAAGATTGATCCCTACAATTTCAACCGACCAACTTAGGTTACAAATTCATGAATTGTATTATACTCATTGCCATTGACTCGAAACAGGCCTAAATTACAAAACATTATTGTTGTTTTTCGTACGCAATGATTACATTCCTTCAAATACTCCCGAGATCATTATTTTTCTTTATAAATACAATTCTGCCATTGACCTTTGAAGGGCCAACATTAAAAATGGCGACGATAACGGTAATGATTGCTCCATCCTTAGTCTTAATCTCTTAAATAAAACCAACATCCAATACATGTTTCGGGATGGAGTACCTCTTTGACAATTACATTACGAGGGGGACAGCGCGTACGCAGTCCCCACTACCAAAAATTACGCATCCGAGTTATCCACATTAGGGATAATCGCAAGGGTCAACCCAACCGCAGTGCAATGGGAGAGTCTCGCCCTGGGGGAACCGCCTTCATGATCACGGTATCCCCTATGCCAGGTAAGTATGAATACACTACGTTAGGCGAGGGGTGTCACTAAATCAGGAAAAATCTTAACAGCGCGAAGCAGAAATCGTTGCGGACGTAATAGCGACATCTAGCGGAGGGGGGGGGGGGGGGGGGCTTGGTAACTAAGCTCTCTATGGTGCCTGACGAGTCTGTTCATTTACAATGGGTATTGTGTTCAAGTAATAAATGGTTAAGGATGGCGAATTGACCATTAACTATTCCGAGCGGGCATGTTACTTTAATTATTCTTACACGACACATCACAGCCATGATGATAAAGAAGAGCGTAACAAATAACAAAATTTTAGTTATTATCACATAGATAATAACAACTCTCAAGTATTCAGTAACAAATATTTAAAAAGTTTCAAAACGTAATTGTTGATCATAATGCTGAACATCTTATTCAACAACACGTAAACTGTTTTTTTACCCTTTCAGATTTCTGGACGATTTGCTCTTTGGTCGTTACTTGAACATTGCTTTCGATAAGATTTGACAATGAGCTATTTCTGGTATCAACTTTTTTGATATTACGTAATTTGGAGTTATTCTTTTAATTAGGCAAAATGATATGACGCCTAACATTTATCTTATTGGTCAATTTGCGTCGCTGGATATTTTGTATGTATTAAGATTAAGCTTTTCTGTACATAAAACGGGTGGAATACAGCAGGTATAAAGAAAATTTACGTGCAAAGGCGAACGTCCCTTTAAGAAATATACCGAATGCAGATGTTTTGTAAACGCTCCAGCTTATTTGAGCAGCTGCTCTTTAAATTCAAAAAACGCAATATCAGCATAATCTAGTAAAGGGAATAAGAGTGATTGTGCGAGAGTAAGTAATTTAAGTTTGTAGTGGGAGGAAATTCTGCAGACGCCTCAAAGAGTGCTCCGATCAACGATAACCGAATTATAGTCGAAGAAACATTCTCGTACTTAAATGCATACAGACCAGTAGCAGTAGGTTTCTTCAAAGACTTATGTGGGCCAATCCCGGCGGCACTGCAATGCCGGGCCGACCCGTGACGGGAGTGGAGCGAGCCCCGAACATCCCGTCGGTTTACAAAAATCAGATTAATATACTGGTCCCTCAGTGAGGGAACTTTCAGATATTAAGCTGAAAAGAACAGATACTACACTTTGATCTTAGCCAAAAGGCCGAGAAGCGATAACTGCAATTAGTTGTTCGAGGAGGGTCATTGAATCAGGAAAAATCTTAACAGCGCGAAGCAGAAATCGCCGCGGCCGTAACAGCGACATCTAGTGGGGTATTATTGGGCAGCAGCTTGTGTTGTATGTTTTGGGGTGGCACTTGCAAGAATATTTCAAGATTGATCCCTACAATTTCAACCGACGAACTTAGGTTACAAATTCATGAATTGTATTATACTCATTGCCATTGACTCGAAACAGGCCTAAATTACAAAACATTATTGTTGTTTTTCGTACACAATGATTACATTCCTTCAAATACTCCCGAGATCATTATTTTTCTTTATAAATACAATTCTGCCATTGACCTTTGAAGGGCCAACATTAAAAATGGCGACGATAACGGTAATGATTGCTCCATCCTTAGTCTTAATCTCTTAAATAAAACCAACATCCAATACATGTTTCGGGATGGAGTACCTCTTTGACAATTACATTACGAGGGGGACAGCGCGTACGCAGTCCCCACTACCAAAAATTACGCATCCGAGTTATCCACATTAGGGATAATCGCAAGGGTCAACCCAACCGCAGTGCAATGGGAGAGTCTCGCCCTGGGGGAACCGCCTTCATGATCACGGTATCCCCTATGCCAGGTAAGTATGAGTTCACAACGGTACACTGAGAGGGTCACTAAACCAGGAAAAATCTTAACAGCGCGAAGCAGAAATCGCCGCGGACGTAAGGGCGACATCTAGCGAGGGACAGGGTAACTAGACGTTCAATGGTATTTGACAAACCTGTTCATTTACAATGGGTATTATGGTCCATTAATTGGTTGGGGACGGCGAATTTCCGAGCCGCGAAGGCGCAAAGCCCATTAGATATTCCGGGCGCGCATGTTACTTTAGTCTTACACGACACAATAATGACATCGCTTACTATCAGTAATAGTTTAAAACGTAATTGTTGATCATAATGCTGAACATCTTATTCAACAACACGTAGACTGTTTTTTTACCCTTTCAGATTTCTGGACGATTTGCTCTTTGGTCGTTACTTGAACATTGCTTTCGATAAGATTTGACAATGAGCTATTTCTGGTATCAACTTTTTTGATATTACGTAATTTGGAGTTATTCTTTTAATTAGGCAAAATGATATGACGCCTAACATTTATCTTATTGGTCAATTTGCGTCGCTGGATATTTTGTATGTATTAAGGTTAAGCTTTTCTGTACATAAAACGGGTGGAATACAGCAGGTATAAAGAAAATTTACGTGCAAAGGCGAACGTCCCTTTAAGAAATATACCGAATGCAGATGTTTTGTAAACGCTCCAGCTTATTTGAGCAGCTGCTCTTTAAATTCAAAAAACGCAATATCAGCATAATCTAGTAAAGGGAATAAGAGTGATTGTGCGAGAGTAAGTAATTTAAGTTTGTAGTGGGAGGAAATTCTGCAGACGCCTCAAAGAGTGCTCCGATCAACGATAACCGAATTATAGTCGAAGAAACATTCTCGTACTTAAATGCATACAGACCAGTAGCAGTAGGTTTCTTCAAAGACTTATGTGGGCCAATCCCGGCGGCACTGCAATGCCGGGCCGACCCGTGACGGGAGTGGAGCGAGCCCCGAACATCCCGTCGGTTTACAAAAATCAGATTAATATACTGGTCCCTCAGTGAGGGAACTTTCAGATATTAAGCTGAAAAGAACAGATACTACACTTTGATCTTAGCCAAAAGGCCGAGAAGCGATAACTGCAATTAGTTGTTCGAGGAGGGTCATTGAATCAGGAAAAATCTTAACAGCGCGAAGCAGAAATCGCCGCGGCCGTAACAGCGACATCTAGTGGGGTATTATTGGGCAGCAGCTTGTGTTGTATGTTTTGGGGTGGCACTTGCAAGAATATTTCAAGATTGATCCCTACAATTTCAACTGACGAACTTAGGTTACAAATTCATGAATTGTATTATACTCATTGCCATTGACTCGAAACAGGCCTAAATTACAAAACATTATTGTTGTTTTTCGTACGCAATGATTACATTCCTTCAAATACTCCCGAGATCATTATTTTTCTTTATAAATACAATTCTGCCATTGACCTTTGAAGGGCCAACATTAAAAATGGCAACGATAACGGTTATGATTGCTCCATCCAGTCTTAATCTCTTAAATAAAACCAACATCCAATATATGTTTCGGGATGGAGTACCTCTTTGACAATTACATTACGAGGGGGACAGCGCGTACGCAGTACCCACTACCAAAAATTACGCATACGAGTTATCCACATTAGGGATAATCGCAAGGGTCAACCCAACCGCAGTGCAATGGGAGAGTCTCGCCCTGGGGGAACCGCCTTCATGATCACGGTATCCCCTATGCCAGGTAAGTATGAATTCACTACGTTAGGCGAGGGGTGTCACTAAATCAGGAAAAATCTTAACAGCGCGAAGCAGAAATCGTTGCGGACGTAATAGCGACATCTAGCGGGGGGGGGGGGGGGGGGGGGGGGCTTGGTAACTAAGCTCTCTATGGTGCCTGACGAGTCTGTTCATTTACAATGGGTATTGTGTTCAAGTAATAAATGGTTAGGGATGGCGAATTGACCATTAACTATTCCGAGCGGGCATGTTACTTTAATTATTCTTACACGACACATCACAGCCATGATGATAAAGAGCGTAACAAATAACAAAATTTTAGTTATTATCACATAGATAATAACAACTCTCAAGTATTCAGTAACAAATATTTAAAAAGTTTCAAAACGTAATTGTTGATCATAATGCTGAACATCTTATTCAACAACACGTAGACTGTTTTTTTACCCTTTCAGATTTCTGGACGATTTGCTCTTTGGTCGTTACTTGAACATTGCTTTCGATAAGATTTGACAATGAGCTATTTCTGGTATCAACTTTTTTGATATTACGTAATTTGGAGTTATTCTTTTAATTAGGCAAAATGATATGACGCCTAACATTTATCTTATTGGTCAATTTGCGTCGCTGGATATTTTGTATGTATTAAGATTAAGCTTTTCTGTACATAAAACGGGTGGAATACAGCAGGTATAAAGAAAATTTACGTGCAAAGGCGAACGTCCCTTTAAGAAATATACCGAATGCAGATGTTTTGTAAACGCTCCAGCTTATTTGAGCAGCTGCTCTTTAAATTCAAAAAACGCAATATCAGCATAATCTAGTAAAGGGAATAAGAGTGATTGTGCGAGAGTAAGTAATTTAAGTTTGTAGTGGGAGGAAATTCTGCAGACGCCTCAAAGAGTGCTCCGATCAACGATAACCGAATTATAGTCGAAGAAACATTCTCGTACTTAAATGCATACAGACCAGTAGCAGTAGGTTTCTTCAAAGACTTATGTGGGCCAATCCCGGCGGCACTGCAATGCCGGGCCAACCCGTGACGGGAGTGGAGCGAGCCCCGAACATCCCGTCGGTTTACAAAAATCAGATTAATATACTGGTCCCTCAGTGAGGGAACTTTCAGATATTAAGCTGAAAAGAACAGATACTACACTTTGATCTTAGCCAAAAGGCCGAGAAGCGATAACTGCAATTAGTTGTTCGAGGAGGGTCATTGAATCAGGAAAAATCTTAACAGCGCGAAGCAGAAATCGCCGCGGCCGTAACAGCGACATCTAGTGGGGTATTATTGGGCAGCAGCTTGTGTTGTATGTTTTGGGGTGGCACTTGCAAGAATATTTCAAGATTGATCCCTACAATTTCAACTGACGAACTTAGGTTACAAATTCATGAATTGTATTATACTCATTGCCATTGACTCGAAACAGGCCTAAATTACAAAACATTATTGTTGTTTTTCGTACGCAATGATTACATTCCTTCAAATACTCCCGAGATCATTATTTTTCTTTATAAATACAATTCTGCCATTGACCTTTGAAGGGCCAACATTAAAAATGGCGACGATAACGGTAATGATTGCTCCATCCTTAGTCTTAATCTCTTAAATAAAACCAACATCCAATACATGTTTCGGGATGGAGTACCTCTTTGACAATTACATTACGAGGGGGACAGCGCGTACGCAGTCCCCACTACCAAAAATTACGCATCCGAGTTATCCACATTAGGGATAATCGCAAGGGTCAACCCAACCGCAGTGCAATGGGAGAGTCTCGCCCTGGGGGAACCGCCTTCATGATCACGGTATCCCCTATGCCAGGTAAGTATGAGTTCACAACGGTACACTGAGAGGGTCACTAAACCAGGAAAAATCTTAACAGCGCGAAGCAGAAATCGCCGCGGACGTAAGGGCGACATCTAGCGAGGGACAGGGTAACTAGACGTTCAATGGTATTTGACAAACCTGTTCATTTACAATGGGTATTATGGTCCATTAATTGGTTGGGGACGGCGAATTTCCGAGCCGCGAAGGCGCAAAGCCCATTAGATATTCCGGGCGCGCATGTTACTTTAGTCTTACACGACACAATAATGACATCGCTTACTATCAGTAATAGTTTAAAACGTAATTGTTGATCATAATGCTGAACATCTTATTCAACAACACGTAGACTGTTTTTTTACCCTTTCAGATTTCTGGACGATTTGCTCTTTGGTCGTTACTTGAACATTGCTTTCGATAAGATTTGACAATGAGCTATTTCTGGTATCAACTTTTTTGATATTACGTAATTTGGAGTTATTCTTTTAATTAGGCAAAATGATATGACGCCTAACATTTATCTTATTGGTCAATTTGCGTCGCTGGATATTTTGTATGTATTAAGGTTAAGCTTTTCTGTACATAAAACGGGTGGAATACAGCAGGTATAAAGAAAATTTACGTGCAAAGGCGAACGTCCCTTTAAGAAATATACCGAATGCAGATGTTTTGTAAACGCTCCAGCTTATTTGAGCAGCTGCTCTTTAAATTCAAAAAACGCAATATCAGCATAATCTAGTAAAGGGAATAAGAGTGATTGTGCGAGAGTAAGTAATTTAAGTTTGTAGTGGGAGGAAATTCTGCAGACGCCTCAAAGAGTGCTCCGATCAACGATAACCGAATTATAGTCGAAGAAACATTCTCGTACTTAAATGCATACAGACCAGTAGCAGTAGGTTTCTTCAAAGACTTATGTGGGCCAATCCCGGCGGCACTGCAATGCCGGGCCGACCCGTGACGGGAGTGGAGCGAGCCCCGAACATCCCGTCGGTTTACAAAAATCAGATTAATATACTGGTCCCTCAGTGAGGGAACTTTCAGATATTAAGCTGAAAAGAACAGATACTACACTTTGATCTTAGCCAAAAGGCCGAGAAGCGATAACTGCAATTAGTTGTTCGAGGAGGGTCATTGAATCAGGAAAAATCTTAACAGCGCGAAGCAGAAATCGCCGCGGCCGTAACAGCGACATCTAGTGGGGTATTATTGGGCAGCAGCTTGTGTTGTATGTTTTGGGGTGGCACTTGCAAGAATATTTCAAGATTGATCCCTACAATTTCAACTGACGAACTTAGGTTACAAATTCATGAATTGTATTATACTCATTGCCATTGACTCGAAACAGGCCTAAATTACAAAACATTATTGTTGTTTTTCGTACGCAATGATTACATTCCTTCAAATACTCCCGAGATCATTATTTTTCTTTATAAATACAATTCTGCCATTGACCTTTGAAGGGCCAACATTAAAAATGGCAACGATAACGGTTATGATTGCTCCATCCAGTCTTAATCTCTTAAATAAAACCAACATCCAATATATGTTTCGGGATGGAGTACCTCTTTGACAATTACATTACGAGGGGGACAGCGCGTACGCAGTACCCACTACCAAAAATTACGCATACGAGTTATCCACATTAGGGATAATCGCAAGGGTCAACCCAACCGCAGTGCAATGGGAGAGTCTCGCCCTGGGGGAACCGCCTTCATGATCACGGTATCCCCTATGCCAGGTAAGTATGAATTCACTACGTTAGGCGAGGGGTGTCACTAAATCAGGAAAAATCTTAACAGCGCGAAGCAGAAATCGTTGCGGACGTAATAGCGACATCTAGCGGGGGGGGGGGGGGGGGGGGGGGGCTTGGTAACTAAGCTCTCTATGGTGCCTGACGAGTCTGTTCATTTACAATGGGTATTGTGTTCAAGTAATAAATGGTTAGGGATGGCGAATTGACCATTAACTATTCCGAGCGGGCATGTTACTTTAATTATTCTTACACGACACATCACAGCCATGATGATAAAGAGCGTAACAAATAACAAAATTTTAGTTATTATCACATAGATAATAACAACTCTCAAGTATTCAGTAACAAATATTTAAAAAGTTTCAAAACGTAATTGTTGATCATAATGCTGAACATCTTATTCAACAACACGTAGACTGTTTTTTTACCCTTTCAGATTTCTGGACGATTTGCTCTTTGGTCGTTACTTGAACATTGCTTTCGATAAGATTTGACAATGAGCTATTTCTGGTATCAACTTTTTTGATATTACGTAATTTGGAGTTATTCTTTTAATTAGGCAAAATGATATGACGCCTAACATTTATCTTATTGGTCAATTTGCGTCGCTGGATATTTTGTATGTATTAAGATTAAGCTTTTCTGTACATAAAACGGGTGGAATACAGCAGGTATAAAGAAAATTTACGTGCAAAGGCGAACGTCCCTTTAAGAAATATACCGAATGCAGATGTTTTGTAAACGCTCCAGCTTATTTGAGCAGCTGCTCTTTAAATTCAAAAAACGCAATATCAGCATAATCTAGTAAAGGGAATAAGAGTGATTGTGCGAGAGTAAGTAATTTAAGTTTGTAGTGGGAGGAAATTCTGCAGACGCCTCAAAGAGTGCTCCGATCAACGATAACCGAATTATAGTCGAAGAAACATTCTCGTACTTAAATGCATACAGACCAGTAGCAGTAGGTTTCTTCAAAGACTTATGTGGGCCAATCCCGGCGGCACTGCAATGCCGGGCCGACCCGTGACGGGAGTGGAGCGAGCCCCGAACATCCCGTCGGTTTACAAAAATCAGATTAATATACTGGTCCCTCAGTGAGGGAACTTTCAGATATTAAGCTGAAAAGAACAGATACTACACTTTGATCTTAGCCAAAAGGCCGAGAAGCGATAACTGCAATTAGTTGTTCGAGGAGGGTCATTGAATCAGGAAAAATCTTAACAGCGCGAAGCAGAAATCGCCGCGGCCGTAACAGCGACATGTAGTGGGGTATTATTGGGCAGCAGCTTGTGTTGTATGTTTTGGGGTGGCACTTGCAAGAATATTTCAAGATTGATCCCTACAATTTCAACTGACGAACTTAGGTTACAAATTCATGAATTGTATTATACTCATTGCCATTGACTCGAAACAGGCCTAAATTACAAAACATTATTGTTGTTTTTCGTACGCAATGATTACATTCCTTCAAATACTCCCGAGATCATTATTTTTCTTTATAAATACAATTCTGCCATTGACCTTTGAAGGGCCAACATTAAAAATGGCGACGATAACGGTAATGATTGCTCCATCCTTAGTCTTAATCTCTTAAATAAAACCAACATCCAATACATGTTTCGGGATGGAGTACCTCTTTGACAATTACATTACGAGGGGGACAGCGCGTACGCAGTCCCCACTACCAAAAATTACGCATCCGAGTTATCCACATTAGGGATAATCGCAAGGGTCAACCCAACCGCAGTGCAATGGGAGAGTCTCGCCCTGGGGGAACCGCCTTCATGATCACGGTATCCCCTATGCCAGGTAAGTATGAGTTCACAACGGTACACTGAGAGGGTCACTAAACCAGGAAAAATCTTAACAGCGCGAAGCAGAAATCGCCGCGGACGTAAGGGCGACATCTAGCGAGGGACAGGGTAACTAGACGTTCAATGGTATTTGACAAACCTGTTCATTTACAATGGGTATTATGGTCCATTAATTGGTTGGGGACGGCGAATTTCCGAGCCGCGAAGGCGCAAAGCCCATTAGATATTCCGGGCGCGCATGTTACTTTAGTCTTACACGACACAATAATGACATCGCTTACTATCAGCAATAGTTTAAAACGTAATTGTTGATCATAATGCTGAACATCTTATTCAACAACACGTAGACTGTTTTTTTACCCTTTCAGATTTCTGGACGATTTGCTCTTTGGTCGTTACTTGAACATTGCTTTCGATAAGATTTGACAATGAGCTATTTCTGGTATCAACTTTTTTGATATTACGTAATTTGGATTTATTATTTTAATTAGGCAAAATTATATGACGCCTAACATTTATCTTATTGGTCAATTTGCGTCGCTGGATATTTTGTATGTATTAAGATTAAGCTTTTCTGTACATAAAACGGGTGGAATACAGCAGGTATAAAGAAAATTTACGTGCAAAGGCGAACGTCCCTTTAAGAAATATACCGAATGCAGATGTTTTGTAAACGCTCCAGCTTATTTGAGCAGCTGCTCTTTAAATTCAAAAAACGCAGCTTCAGCATAATCTAGTAAAGGGAATAAGAGTGATTGTGCGAGAGTAAGTAATTTAAGTTTGTAGTGGGAGGAAATTCTGCAGACGCCTCAAAGAGTGCTCCGATCAACGATAACCGAATTATAGTCGAAGAAACATTCTCGTACTTAAATGCATACAGACCAGTAGCAGTAGGTTTCTTCAAAGACTTATGTGGGCCAATCCCGGCGGCACTGCAATGCCGGGCCAACCCGTGACGGGAGTGGAGCGAGCCCCGAACATCCCGTCGGTTTACAAAAATCAGATTAATATACTGGTCCCTCAGTGAGGGAACTTTCAGATATTAAGCTGAAAAGAACAGATACTACACTTTGATCTTAGCCAAAAGGCCGAGAAGCGATAACTGCAATTAGTTGTTCGAGGAGGGTCATTGAATCAGGAAAAATCTTAACAGCGCGAAGCAGAAATCGCCGCGGCCGTAACAGCGACATCTAGTGGGGTATTATTGGGCAGCAGCTTGTGTTGTATGTTTTGGGGTGGCACTTGCAAGAATATTTCAAGATTGATCCCTACAATTTCAACTGACGAACTTAGGTTACAAATTCATGAATTGTATTATACTCATTGCCATTGACTCGAAACAGGCCTAAATTACAAAACATTATTGTTGTTTTTCGTACGCAATGATTACATTCCTTCAAATACTCCCGAGATCATTATTTTTCTTTATAAATACAATTCTGCCATTGACCTTTGAAGGGCCAACATTAAAAATGGCGACGATAACGGTAATGATTGCTCCATCCTTAGTCTTAATCTCTTAAATAAAACCAACATCCAATACATGTTTCGGGATGGAGTACCTCTTTGACAATTACATTACGAGGGGGACAGCGCGTACGCAGTCCCCACTACCAAAAATTACGCATCCGAGTTATCCACATTAGGGATAATCGCAAGGGTCAACCCAACCGCAGTGCAATGGGAGAGTCTCGCCCTGGGGGAACCGCCTTCATGATCACGGTATCCCCTATGCCAGGTAAGTATGAGTTCACAACGGTACACTGAGAGGGTCACTAAACCAGGAAAAATCTTAACAGCGCGAAGCAGAAATCGCCGCGGACGTAAGGGCGACATCTAGCGAGGGACAGGGTAACTAGACGTTCAATGGTATTTGACAAACCTGTTCATTTACAATGGGTATTATGGTCCATTAATTGGTTGGGGACGGCGAATTTCCGAGCCGCGAAGGCGCAAAGCCCATTAGATATTCCGGGCGCGCATGTTACTTTAGTCTTACACGACACAATAATGACATCGCTTACTATCAGTAATAGTTTAAAACGTAATTGTTGATCATAATGCTGAACATCTTATTCAACAACACGTAGACTGTTTTTTTACCCTTTCAGATTTCTGGACGATTTGCTCTTTGGTCGTTACTTGAACATTGCTTTCGATAAGATTTGACAATGAGCTATTTCTGGTATCAACTTTTTTGATATTACGTAATTTGGAGTTATTCTTTTAATTAGGCAAAATGATATGACGCCTAACATTTATCTTATTGGTCAATTTGCGTCGCTGGATATTTTGTATGTATTAAGGTTAAGCTTTTCTGTACATAAAACGGGTGGAATACAGCAGGTATAAAGAAAATTTACGTGCAAAGGCGAACGTCCCTTTAAGAAATATACCGAATGCAGATGTTTTGTAAACGCTCCAGCTTATTTGAGCAGCTGCTCTTTAAATTCAAAAAACGCAATATCAGCATAATCTAGTAAAGGGAATAAGAGTGATTGTGCGAGAGTAAGTAATTTAAGTTTGTAGTGGGAGGAAATTCTGCAGACGCCTCAAAGAGTGCTCCGATCAACGATAACCGAATTATAGTCGAAGAAACATTCTCGTACTTAAATGCATACAGACCAGTAGCAGTAGGTTTCTTCAAAGACTTATGTGGGCCAATCCCGGCGGCACTGCAATGCCGGGCCGACCCGTGACGGGAGTGGAGCGAGCCCCGAACATCCCGTCGGTTTACAAAAATCAGATTAATATACTGGTCCCTCAGTGAGGGAACTTTCAGATATTAAGCTGAAAAGAACAGATACTACACTTTGATCTTAGCCAAAAGGCCGAGAAGCGATAACTGCAATTAGTTGTTCGAGGAGGGTCATTGAATCAGGAAAAATCTTAACAGCGCGAAGCAGAAATCGCCGCGGCCGTAACAGCGACATCTAGTGGGGTATTATTGGGCAGCAGCTTGTGTTGTATGTTTTGGGGTGGCACTTGCAAGAATATTTCAAGATTGATCCCTACAATTTCAACTGACGAACTTAGGTTACAAATTCATGAATTGTATTATACTCATTGCCATTGACTCGAAACAGGCCTAAATTACAAAACATTATTGTTGTTTTTCGTACGCAATGATTACATTCCTTCAAATACTCCCGAGATCATTATTTTTCTTTATAAATACAATTCTGCCATTGACCTTTGAAGGGCCAACATTAAAAATGGCAACGATAACGGTTATGATTGCTCCATCCAGTCTTAATCTCTTAAATAAAACCAACATCCAATATATGTTTCGGGATGGAGTACCTCTTTGACAATTACATTACGAGGGGGACAGCGCGTACGCAGTACCCACTACCAAAAATTACGCATACGAGTTATCCACATTAGGGATAATCGCAAGGGTCAACCCAACCGCAGTGCAATGGGAGAGTCTCGCCCTGGGGGAACCGCCTTCATGATCACGGTATCCCCTATGCCAGGTAAGTATGAATTCACTACGTTAGGCGAGGGGTGTCACTAAATCAGGAAAAATCTTAACAGCGCGAAGCAGAAATCGTTGCGGACGTAATAGCGACATCTAGCGGGGGGGGGGGGGGGGGGGGGCTTGGTAACTAAGCTCTCTATGGTGCCTGACGAGTCTGTTCATTTACAATGGGTATTGTGTTCAAGTAATAAATGGTTAGGGATGGCGAATTGACCATTAACTATTCCGAGCGGGCATGTTACTTTAATTATTCTTACACGACACATCACAGCCATGATGATAAAGAGCGTAACAAATAACAAAATTTTAGTTATTATCACATAGATAATAACAACTCTCAAGTATTCAGTAACAAATATTTAAAAAGTTTCAAAACGTAATTGTTGATCATAATGCTGAACATCTTATTCAACAACACGTAGACTGTTTTTTTACCCTTTCAGATTTCTGGACGATTTGCTCTTTGGTCGTTACTTGAACATTGCTTTCGATAAGATTTGACAATGAGCTATTTCTGGTATCAACTTTTTTGATATTACGTAATTTGGAGTTATTCTTTTAATTAGGCAAAATGATATGACGCCTAACATTTATCTTATTGGTCAATTTGCGTCGCTGGATATTTTGTATGTATTAAGATTAAGCTTTTCTGTACATAAAACGGGTGGAATACAGCAGGTATAAAGAAAATTTACGTGCAAAGGCGAACGTCCCTTTAAGAAATATACCGAATGCAGATGTTTTGTAAACGCTCCAGCTTATTTGAGCAGCTGCTCTTTAAATTCAAAAAACGCAATATCAGCATAATCTAGTAAAGGGAATAAGAGTGATTGTGCGAGAGTAAGTAATTTAAGTTTGTAGTGGGAGGAAATTCTGCAGACGCCTCAAAGAGTGCTCCGATCAACGATAACCGAATTATAGTCGAAGAAACATTCTCGTACTTAAATGCATACAGACCAGTAGCAGTAGGTTTCTTCAAAGACTTATGTGGGCCAATCCCGGCGGCACTGCAATGCCGGGCCGACCCGTGACGGGAGTGGAGCGAGCCCCGAACATCCCGTCGGTTTACAAAAATCAGATTAATATACTGGTCCCTCAGTGAGGGAACTTTCAGATATTAAGCTGAAAAGAACAGATACTACACTTTGATCTTAGCCAAAAGGCCGAGAAGCGATAACTGCAATTAGTTGTTCGAGGAGGGTCATTGAATCAGGAAAAATCTTAACAGCGCGAAGCAGAAATCGCCGCGGCCGTAACAGCGACATGTAGTGGGGTATTATTGGGCAGCAGCTTGTGTTGTATGTTTTGGGGTGGCACTTGCAAGAATATTTCAAGATTGATCCCTACAATTTCAACTGACGAACTTAGGTTACAAATTCATGAATTGTATTATACTCATTGCCATTGACTCGAAACAGGCCTAAATTACAAAACATTATTGTTGTTTTTCGTACGCAATGATTACATTCCTTCAAATACTCCCGAGATCATTATTTTTCTTTATAAATACAATTCTGCCATTGACCTTTGAAGGGCCAACATTAAAAATGGCGACGATAACGGTAATGATTGCTCCATCCTTAGTCTTAATCTCTTAAATAAAACCAACATCCAATACATGTTTCGGGATGGAGTACCTCTTTGACAATTACATTACGAGGGGGACAGCGCGTACGCAGTCCCCACTACCAAAAATTACGCATCCGAGTTATCCACATTAGGGATAATCGCAAGGGTCAACCCAACCGCAGTGCAATGGGAGAGTCTCGCCCTGGGGGAACCGCCTTCATGATCACGGTATCCCCTATGCCAGGTAAGTATGAGTTCACAACGGTACACTGAGAGGGTCACTAAACCAGGAAAAATCTTAACAGCGCGAAGCAGAAATCGCCGCGGACGTAAGGGCGACATCTAGCGAGGGACAGGGTAACTAGACGTTCAATGGTATTTGACAAACCTGTTCATTTACAATGGGTATTATGGTCCATTAATTGGTTGGGGACGGCGAATTTCCGAGCCGCGAAGGCGCAAAGCCCATTAGATATTCCGGGCGCGCATGTTACTTTAGTCTTACACGACACAATAATGACATCGCTTACTATCAGCAATAGTTTAAAACGTAATTGTTGATCATAATGCTGAACATCTTATTCAACAACACGTAGACTGTTTTTTTACCCTTTCAGATTTCTGGACGATTTGCTCTTTGGTCGTTACTTGAACATTGCTTTCGATAAGATTTGACAATGAGCTATTTCTGGTATCAACTTTTTTGATATTACGTAATTTGGATTTATTATTTTAATTAGGCAAAATTATATGACGCCTAACATTTATCTTATTGGTCAATTTGCGTCGCTGGATATTTTGTATGTATTAAGATTAAGCTTTTCTGTACATAAAACGGGTGGAATACAGCAGGTATAAAGAAAATTTACGTGCAAAGGCGAACGTCCCTTTAAGAAATATACCGAATGCAGATGTTTTGTAAACGCTCCAGCTTATTTGAGCAGCTGCTCTTTAAATTCAAAAAACGCAGCTTCAGCATAATCTAGTAAAGGGAATAAGAGTGATTGTGCGAGAGTAAGTAATTTAAGTTTGTAGTGGGAGGAAATTCTGCAGACGCCTCAAAGAGTGCTCCGATCAACGATAACCGAATTATAGTCGAAGAAACATTCTCGTACTTAAATGCATACAGACCAGTAGCAGTAGGTTTCTTCAAAGACTTATGTGGGCCAATCCCGGCGGCACTGCAATGCCGGGCCAACCCGTGACGGGAGTGGAGCGAGCCCCGAACATCCCGTCGGTTTACAAAAATCAGATTAATATACTGGTCCCTCAGTGAGGGAACTTTCAGATATTAAGCTGAAAAGAACAGATACTACACTTTGATCTTAGCCAAAAGGCCGAGAAGCGATAACTGCAATTAGTTGTTCGAGGAGGGTCATTGAATCAGGAAAAATCTTAACAGCGCGAAGCAGAAATCGCCGCGGCCGTAACAGCGACATCTAGTGGGGTATTATTGGGCAGCAGCTTGTGTTGTATGTTTTGGGGTGGCACTTGCAAGAATATTTCAAGATTGATCCCTACAATTTCAACTGACGAACTTAGGTTACAAATTCATGAATTGTATTATACTCATTGCCATTGACTCGAAACAGGCCTAAATTACAAAACATTATTGTTGTTTTTCGTACGCAATGATTACATTCCTTCAAATACTCCCGAGATCATTATTTTTCTTTATAAATACAATTCTGCCATTGACCTTTGAAGGGCCAACATTAAAAATGGCGACGATAACGGTAATGATTGCTCCATCCTTAGTCTTAATCTCTTAAATAAAACCAACATCCAATACATGTTTCGGGATGGAGTACCTCTTTGACAATTACATTACGAGGGGGACAGCGCGTACGCAGTCCCCACTACCAAAAATTACGCATCCGAGTTATCCACATTAGGGATAATCGCAAGGGTCAACCCAACCGCAGTGCAATGGGAGAGTCTCGCCCTGGGGGAACCGCCTTCATGATCACGGTATCCCCTATGCCAGGTAAGTATGAGTTCACAACGGTACACTGAGAGGGTCACTAAACCAGGAAAAATCTTAACAGCGCGAAGCAGAAATCGCCGCGGACGTAAGGGCGACATCTAGCGAGGGACAGGGTAACTAGACGTTCAATGGTATTTGACAAACCTGTTCATTTACAATGGGTATTATGGTCCATTAATTGGTTGGGGACGGCGAATTTCCGAGCCGCGAAGGCGCAAAGCCCATTAGATATTCCGGGCGCGCATGTTACTTTAGTCTTACACGACACAATAATGACATCGCTTACTATCAGTAATAGTTTAAAACGTAATTGTTGATCATAATGCTGAACATCTTATTCAACAACACGTAGACTGTTTTTTTACCCTTTCAGATTTCTGGACGATTTGCTCTTTGGTCGTTACTTGAACATTGCTTTCGATAAGATTTGACAATGAGCTATTTCTGGTATCAACTTTTTTGATATTACGTAATTTGGAGTTATTCTTTTAATTAGGCAAAATGATATGACGCCTAACATTTATCTTATTGGTCAATTTGCGTCGCTGGATATTTTGTATGTATTAAGGTTAAGCTTTTCTGTACATAAAACGGGTGGAATACAGCAGGTATAAAGAAAATTTACGTGCAAAGGCGAACGTCCCTTTAAGAAATATACCGAATGCAGATGTTTTGTAAACGCTCCAGCTTATTTGAGCAGCTGCTCTTTAAATTCAAAAAACGCAATATCAGCATAATCTAGTAAAGGGAATAAGAGTGATTGTGCGAGAGTAAGTAATTTAAGTTTGTAGTGGGAGGAAATTCTGCAGACGCCTCAAAGAGTGCTCCGATCAACGATAACCGAATTATAGTCGAAGAAACATTCTCGTACTTAAATGCATACAGACCAGTAGCAGTAGGTTTCTTCAAAGACTTATGTGGGCCAATCCCGGCGGCACTGCAATGCCGGGCCAACCCGTGACGGGAGTGGAGCGAGCCCCGAACATCCCGTCGGTTTACAAAAATCAGATTAATATACTGGTCCCTCAGTGAGGGAACTTTCAGATATTAAGCTGAAAAGAACAGATACTACACTTTGATCTTAGCCAAAAGGCCGAGAAGCGATAACTGCAATTAGTTGTTCGAGGAGGGTCATTGAATCAGGAAAAATCTTAACAGCGCGAAGCAGAAATCGCCGCGGCCGTAACAGCGACATCTAGTGGGGTATTATTGGGCAGCAGCTTGTGTTGTATGTTTTGGGGTGGCACTTGCAAGAATATTTCAAGATTGATCCCTACAATTTCAACTGACGAACTTAGGTTACAAATTCATGAATTGTATTATACTCATTGCCATTGACTCGAAACAGGCCTAAATTACAAAACATTATTGTTGTTTTTCGTACGCAATGATTACATTCCTTCAAATACTCCCGAGATCATTATTTTTCTTTATAAATACAATTCTGCCATTGACCTTTGAAGGGCCAACATTAAAAATGGCAACGATAACGGTTATGATTGCTCCATCCTTAGTCTTAATCTCTTAAATAAAACCAACATCCAATACATGTTTCGGGATGGAGTACCTCTTTGACAATTACATTACGAGGGGGACAGCGCGTACGCAGTCCCCACTACCAAAAATTACGCATCCGAGTTATCCACATTAGGGATAATCGCAAGGGTCAACCCAACCGCAGTGCAATGGGAGAGTCTCGCCCTGGGGGAACCGCCTTCATGATCACGGTATCCCCTATGCCAGGTAAGTATGAGTTCACAACGGTACACTGAGAGGGTCACTAAACCAGGAAAAATCTTAACAGCGCGAAGCAGAAATCGCCGCGGACGTAAGGGCGACATCTAGCGAGGGACAGGGTAACTAGACGTTCAATGGTATTTGACAAACCTGTTCATTTACAATGGGTATTATGGTCCATTAATTGGTTGGGGACGGCGAATTTCCGAGCCGCGAAGGCGCAAAGCCCATTAGATATTCCGGGCGCGCATGTTACTTTAGTCTTACACGACACAATAATGACATCGCTTACTATCGAATTATCACATGGACTCTTAGTGTCAAAGACAAAATAAAAAATCAAAACGCATATTAATGTTGACCACGAAATGACCACGTTTCTAGTTTCCGTTCCAAGCTCAAGTGGCTCCCTCTATCCGTTATCGCCGTAACTCTTACATTATTTCACTTCTGTTTAGTGTCCTTTTTTAACCCTGCAACGCCCCGCTATCTTAAAGAACGTTTTAGTTATTTTAATTCTGTTAGATCTTCTAACAATTTGCTATTAACTGTGCCTTCGTCATCTTCCAAATTTTACAGTAGTTCGTTCATTTTTCAGGCCATTCGACCGCGGAACTCTCTCCCTCTTGATACCAGCTAAATCTATCGGCAACGTCAAATCTCTTGTAACTAAACGTTATATGGTATTAGACGAGCACATTCTTTCCTAGTGCATTGGAGACAGTAATTGCATTTATTCTGTACAAATTGCGTAATTCGGACGTTTAACTATGTTGTTGTGCAATTTAGTTAGTATACGTGTGCGCAGCGTATGATCAACTTACTTGGCATGGTTAAAAATTAAAAACCGGCTTCACAACGTTGTTCGTATTCGTAATGCTTTGTGAATCTTTTTTTCTTTGTCAGAGATTTGAGTGCACTATTTTAGTATTTAAGAATGTTTGTATCGTATTGTAATGTGTGTAGGTTACCTGTAGTCTAGCCTTAAGGTCCCTCTTCTGACCCATCGGGACCGGCATGGCCTTGATTTGCATAATCTCCTCCCATGTCCGCTCTTCGTTTGACAGGTTCTCTGGAATTATATATACACATATATGTACTCGTTACATTATCAAGAATTTACTAAAAAACCCCTGGGGTTCGCGAAGTAATCCAGAAGTAAAATAGACGTAACGATTCCATATTATTACTGATAGCAGTTTAATTAAATAATCATCATCATCCTAGCGTCATACCCGGTTGTGCCCTAAACGAGCCCGCGGTCCGCTTTGACACCTAATCCCAAGATTCAGGATAGGCACTAGTTTTACAAAGCGACTGCCATCTGACCTTCCAACCCAGAGGGAAAGCTAGACCTTATTGGGATTACACCGGTTTCCTCACGATGTTTTCCTTCACCGAAAAGCTAACGGTAAATATTCCGTACATAAGTTCTGAAAAACTCATAGGTACGAGCCGGGACATGAACCCACGATCGCCACTTGACAGCCGCATACCTGAGCCACTAGGCTACCGTAGCCAAAAAAATAACAACAATAAATCAGCCCATACGTCCCACTGCTGGGCACAGGCCTCCTCTCACGAATGAGGTAACGGGCAGTAGTCCCAACGCTGGCCCAGTGCGGGTTGTATGTGAATACACCTTTGAATTTATTCGCAGACGTATGCAAGTTTCCACACGGTGTTTTTCCTTCACCGACATTCTAACGGTAAATTGACATATCGTTCGTCGTAGTTCCGAAAAACTCACCAATGGTACGAGCCGGGATTCGAACCCACGACCGACGTTAGGACTGCTAGTAGTTTAATTATGTAAACACATCTGTCAAAAAATATCTCTCCGAGAAAAGAAACTAAAGCCTGTCTACGAACATCAAACTAAATGTACGGCAATAGTTAGACATACAAATTTTGGTTTTTTGTTTTATTCATTGGGTTATGTTTTCGATATCTTATATTTACGGAATAATCGTCTGGACGATTACGCCCTGCATATGAGGCGGGCGTGATAACAGCACAACGACCTTGTATATGACTAATGAGGTGCACGGCCTTATTAAACTGCCAATCAGAGTTAACTGGCCCTATTAGAGGCTCTCTTGGGCTGCTTTTTAGCCTTAGATATTAAGGCACGACATTCACCCATCACTTTAAGGGATGAAAAGAATTAATATATCGCTAGCTAAAAAAAAAACTAAGCTAAGGATTTGCGCAATATAAACGCGCGATGGCCGTTGGGAAAGGTTCTCGAGTGGCGACCATGTACCGGAAGGCGCAGCGTGAGTAGGTGACAAGGCGGACTGATGACCTGGTAAAGGTCGCGGGAGTTCGCTGGATGCGGGTGGCACAGGACCGGTCATTGTGGCACTCTTTGGGGGAGGCCTGTGTCCAGCAGCGGACGTCTTTCGGCTGATATGGTGATGATAATGATGATGAAACGCGCGTTTCACGAACGCGCGACCTATATGCGTCGATACTGTTGTATCGCTGCAAAAATCCGCGTGTAACTGACACGATGCTGAAAACTCACTTTCACTGTTTATAAAATCACTCACAAATACCTATTAATGCCGTAATAAGAACTGAAATTACCTGTATGCATTGTATAACGACAATTTCAAGAGACCAATTGTTAATGCTGAATATGACTTCAATACACAGGTAACCTGTAAAAGAATCGCGTAAAACTGAACAATTGGTTCAACCACCTGAGGCTGCTTATTGGATTTCGCGATGTTAATGAGCATAATTGTAATTGATCACGATTCGCGAATTACGAGGCGTCTGGGTTCTGCGAGATTTGAGGTGCGTTCATTTTTTACAATCGTTCAAAAATAGTAAAATTATATAGCTTTATAGCAATGGGGAAAAGCGTGGATATATTAAAAAATATGAAATAGGTCTCATACGTTAAGTTCGAATGTCGATCGAAATTATTCGAATCCATCTTGTCTGCTATGACGATTTTTTATATACATTTTTACGATAGGAATCCAGTTTTATGGGAGCCTCGCTATTGGTAAAGTAGGAATCTTCGGCACATCTAGGCATTTTGATTTTGATTATTTTCGCTCAGTTTTGCTCATACGATAACTGATTGGCTACAGCTGAACTAAAGGCCTGAAGGCCGATTTAAATAACGTTGGGATTTCATTTTTCATTCTTAAATCCTGACCTTACATTTATGCACGTTACCTACGTTAATCACTTGACTCCGATCACCCAGGGGAACCTAGCGCCAATCATTTTATATTTAAGTAGGAAAAAAATATAATGTTCGGTTACGGCGCTTCGCCGGACGCTGCCACGCCACGCTCACTTCGCTCGGCTCGCGCGCTGAAGGGTAGCAGTTCACCTCACCGTTTTTTCTCCTGGAGGATCACGCTAGGGGATTCTAGTGGACAACAGCCATTTATAAAGGTACATACCCGAGAGGTCCGGTAGCATGGAGAGGTGGATGTCGCGGCTCTGCGTGGTGCGCGCGAAGGTCGACTGTCGTCGCTCATTCTGGGACCGCACGCGTTTCACCGTCGTGGCTGGGAGCAGACACCTTGGTCAGTCAGGTCAGTCGTGTTTGAGAATGAATACAACAAATATTACAGAGAAAGTAGGTAAAATGCCGACTTGCGACCGACCTCTGCTCGGATGGAAATACGGAGAAAACGATTTTTCCCAGACATGAAACCTAGATCAATTTCTCGTCCGAAACCGTAAAAAGAGCTGTTTCCGAGAACTTAATAGCAAATATATATACATGTATATTCTATAGGTCTATATATACAAATATTGATCGTTTAATAGTATAGAATAGCGCAAGCAATGCTTTTATACTTATTTAACAACACTATGCCCTGAAGCCATTTAATTCTAGGGCAAAGCAAATGAACACTCTCAAGACAAGAGGTCGCTTAAAACGCCTCATTGTAAAGTAAATTATATCTGTCTCACTATCTCTATCACACAGTTGCGCGGGCCCGCGTTGCTACCACGGCGGGCCCGCGCTACTGTGCGATAGAGACGACGCGCTACTTTGCGAAAGAGATAGAGATTCCGCACGACCCGCGTTATGGACGGCCTTTATAGACGGGAGCATCGTTGCCAGCTCAGCAACACTTACTCCGAGCCTGCTTGGAGGGCAGCAACGTTGCCAGCTTGTTGGCGTCGGCGCGCTGCAAGTTGTCGAACAGCTCCTGCTCAGCGCCGGGGTACAGCTCCTGGTAGAACTCCCCCCCCGCCTCCTCCCACCCCGAGTGCCGCGCATGGGACCTGCCCTTTGATGAGTTTCCGCCCGACATGTTGTTAGGTCATTTTTTGCTGGAACAGATATATGGTTAGCTTAGATAAGTTCGTCTATTCCACATATCGCTAGTTAGGGATACATGGAATTGAGTCGTCCATCTATCCCTCCCGGTTTTCAATGGTAGGGCAAGATGGAATTTATTCCACTTATCCCAATTACTTTCCCCACTGGTAGGGGTAGATGGTTTTTTTGTACCTATCCCTACTATTTTTTTCCATTCAGCCCTACTTACTTGCTGTTTGATGGGGATATATGGAACTATTTCCACTAGTACTACTATACCCTAGATGGCTCATCCCTGAAACGAAAATACTGTCTATGTAGATGGCGTTGCTAGTCAATGTTGCTATGGATTAGTAACGCCATCTACATAAAGCCAGTATTTTAGTTTCGTGAATGAACTGTCAATAGGTACTTCACTCCAAATTAGATTTTTAACCGACTAATTTGTCTGCGTTTTTTGTTTATCTAGGATATCGAAAGTAAATGTTTTACTATAATTACTTAGTTCGTTAATGTTGTGTTCTTCAAACGCAACAATAATATTTTTTATACGTTTCTCTTTTTAAACCATGCAAAAAGAGAGAGATAAAGATAAGTGGACGCCGATTATTAGGCCGGCCGTTCATTAACTAGACCTACTTGAATACTCAGTGACATGACTCATACGTATTAACTTAGGAAGTAAGATGTTCCGCTTTCTTGGTTTTACGCCTGATGACATGGATTCTCGGTATAATAACCTCATAATAATAATGATTATGTCTTACGAAAATATGTGAAGACTAGCTTCTGCCCGCGACTCCGTCCGCGTGGAACTCGTTTATATCGCAGCTCCATACAATCTTTTACCCCCCATTTCACCCCCTTAGGGAATGATTTCGGGGATAAAAACTATCCTAAGTCACTCTCCATCCCTTCAACTATCTGCACTTAAAAACACGACGGACAAACAAATAAACAAACATTCACACACATACACTTTCCCATTTATAATATTAGTATGGATAACAAATTTTAACAACAATCATCCTTAAAACCATGATGTCACTGAGTATGGTCATGTATAAATAAACGCCTGTTTCCCAGAAAAGTAGGCAGAGATCACAGATTTTCCCTTACTGCGGTCCTGCGGCGCTACCACGACACGAACTTCGAAAGTCGAAGTTCGGGTAGGTATTTCCATCTCTATCGCACTCCCTTACTCGAGTGTCAGGGATGCATGTATTACGAACTTGGACTTTCGAAGTTCGTGGTAGCTGCTCTGACAAGTCTCTCTTGCTTTATTCACTTTCATAACATAGGCTTAGGTACAATCACCATCAATCATAGCTACCATTTTAAAGCGGATACAAGCTGCGTGTAAGATATGCGCGCTTGGTTGCAAATATGAATGCTGGTGGATGTACTTTATTAGCATATTCCACACAAACACACAACGACTTACCTATAACAAATAACTTAATAATTTATTTAGGCACTTTTCTAATCACCTTGTAATAAAATGACACAAGTACTCACAATTAGGACGTTGTTAGGACTACGTATTCCGATATCGATGTTTATCTCAAATTATCAATATTGTAAATACCGTGCTTGCGTATGGAAAACAAGGGATTATGTACACTTGTACAGTCAGCATCAGAAGTAGTTAAGCAAAATGACACGCTCAAAAAGACCTACACAGATCCTGTATTACACAGATTGTATACAGTGTGTAACTCTAATACGGGCGAATCACTTAACGGTGGTTAGTATAGGACAAAGTAAAGGTAATTAATTAGATAACATTTACTTAAAGTTGCAACAATAATTTTGTCCATACAAAATAATTCAGCCCGCAATGTAATGCAACCACACTCACGTTAAACGCTCGTTGACAGTTGCTAATGAACATTTGACATTTCGGTACCGCAAGCAACCATGATTACAGTACTTTTTTTTTTTTACTTTATTTATTTAACGAGGGTTTTACAAATGCCACCCTCATAGTGGCTCTCTTATTCTAATTACTTCTTAATTTTAATATAGTCTTAACTAAGTCGTACATTGATTCCGCCTCTTCAGAAGTCGGAGAAGCTAATATACTATTTATCCTACCGAGATCATAGTTATTTATCTTTATTAGGCGCCGCTGTGCGTCGCCACGGCTACACTCCATTGTAACGTGGTACACATCTTCCACAACCCCACATATGGAGCAATTGGGAGAGTCAACTTTCCGCATCATGTATGCATAACTATTTAATGGAATGTGGCCGGAGCGAAGTCGAAGAGCAACAATCAAATCTTGTCTACTAAAATTACTTAGAATGAACCACGGGGTCCGAGGAAGTGTTGGCTGGATGGTTTTATACCAAATACCTTTAGTGCGAGATCTTTCGTCAAAATATTCAGTCCACATTTCATGACACATCCCTTTGACCTTGTACAGGACATCAGTAAACCAAGGTATATAACGGTGTGAGTCGCCCGATTTGATTGCTTGTCTCGCCAGCCGATCCACCTCCTCATTACAGTACATTGCTGTTGAGAAATTTTAAAAATAATAATTATGGGGTCGTAATGACCTGCAACTTAAAAAAACCTTTTACTTCATGATTACACTAATGAATACTATGTCCGATTTAATTTATCGCCCGTATTAGACTTACACACTGTATAGTGTTGTTTGTGTAGTCCGGTTAGTTCATGTTTGCAAGGACGATAAGCATAACTTCATTCCACTGTTCCGTGGAATTGATATGAGAGATTTTTACTTTATCTTCACTTGATTGTATTATTTTATTGTTTCGTTTTTGACACAATAAAAGACAATACAAATACTCTTTATTGCACACCAAACATACACACCTACACACATATACCCAACACACACACACACACACACATATATACCTTAAACATAGTACCTGTGGGTACCCATGAGTTTTAAATATAATTATTTAAATGTTAACACTTGAAGACCTTATACATCTCTAAGAAATAAGATTGTATTTTTTATCTCTTATTGTATCTGACATGTAAACTCAATTCTATTATGAATAATGTACTCATACTATTTTGAGTCTATAGATAGACATTTTGACTTGTAAAAGTGCCCTCTCTGCGTGCCTCCCTATTTGCTGAATACTTTTTTTTAGCACTAGTACTGCTTAGCAACTTCTGCTGCTGACCGTACATAGGTGTATAATTTTATATAGTGGTATTTCCCTATACTTATAAGCCAAGCGGTAAGGCACGCGGGTTTCATAATGGTCAATGGTTTGGGTACTACTATTACATTGGTTTGGGTAAAAAAAAACTATATATATCAACATAGATACCTAAAACTTGACTTTGTTGTAAAATAAATGAATCTGAATATCATATGATAGGTATTTAATGTGAGGATCTACCACCGGTCTAATCTCAACTAGTTCTAGTTTCCCTTCTGGGTTGTAAGTTCATTTGCCAGTCGCTTTCGTAAGACTAGTGCCTACGTCAAGTCTTGGGATTAGGTGCCAACGGACTGCTGGCTGCTTTGGGGTACAACCGGAAAAACGCCAGGAGGATGACGTGGTATTTCCCTACCAAGAAGAAACTAATATAAATATTCTTTTTGAGGTTAAGCGTCAGAACGGTGGAATTTCCCTATGTATCTTTATGAGGTAAACGCCCCAATGTTCGACAGCTTTTTTCCATTACCCCATTTGATTACCTCTATTGCTATGTAATAACACATTAACTGCGAAGAATCGATCCCGAAGTACCCGATCCCGCGGTTTTCCCGCTAAGTAGCGTAAAGGCTACGCGGCCGCGGGTTCCTACCAGTGAACGTGTTAAGATTAAACGTGTCAAGCACTGGGATGTTAACGTTATTGTATTTGGGTTATAATAAAAAAAAATGTACATAGTTAAGGGCCTTAAGCTAAACTACGCATTAACTTTTCACATGTGAGTCACGAGAATTACCCATATATTTTTTTGATAATAAAAATTAGGTAGGTACGTAAACTAGAATGAAACATAGATCAAAGTACTATTAAAGTGAATATGAGAAACTCACCTAGGTACCTATATGACGAACCATGTTGATCTTATTGATCAAATAAGTACACATTACACACATACACCAGATTCACACATTAAGATCATAATCTAATCATCCACTGCTGGACATAGACCTCCCCCAAAGAGTGCCAAAGTGACCGGTCCTGCGCCACCCGCATCCAGCGCTAAACTTAAGTGGCAGTGGGCGGGGCGGATAGGTTCTCGAGTGGCGACCACGTACCGGAAGGCGCGGCGTGGGTAGGCCCCCACAAGGTGACCTGATGACCTGGTAAAGGTTGCTGGAGTCCGTAATCTAATATCTAATGCTAAGTGAGCCTAAGTAATAACTAGAGTCAACCAATCAACTTAATGTGAAACTAGGTTGTGGTTTGTGGTAGTACCTAAACTATACCTAACCCATCAAAACACCCATCAATTGGTCATTGTGTAAGTGAGACATCATCTCTACAACTCTATTTTGTCAACATATTTTATGTTTGTCATCTGACTTGTAAAACAAAGAAATGCCATAACAAGAAAAATCTAAACTATTTTAATAGTTCAGTATATACGTTTGCTGAAGATAGATACTGAACCGATTTTGATAAAAGAGGTGTCAATCGATTCAAAATTGAGTTCCGGTAACATATCATTTATTTCAGTAACTTCTCCGTAGTCGGTTAACAGTTATGCGAACTCGTTGTGCTTGTTATCATCGAGGCGAGGCGAATTTATCGCCGAGAGTATGAAAAAATCTGCTACATCTCGAAAGCAAGCAAAATAATAACATGACTTACCCCCTTATTCATAAAACTTAAAATGGCTTTACTACTCGTAAATAAATCCGCATAGTCCCTTTCCTACGATCACAAATGTCAAAGTGACAGATAAACGAATTTTAACGCTGTTTTAGTTAAAACAGGCTTGTAGTACGCTTATGAATACGGCCGGCCGTTAATCTTTATGTTTTATCCCTTCAGACATGGTTTTAGTGAGATGTCATACAGTGGTCTCCACCAAATTAATTAATTAGGTACCTGAATCAACAGGAAACAATGAGTGACTAACTTTGGACAGGAAGCTAAGACCAAAGTCTGCAAAAATTGTTATTTTCAAACATAAACTTAGGATATAAGGTCCCAATTTGATTGTTGACTTTTTATACAGTTAAATTGTTTTTTGCAGGAACGTATTATTGGAGAACTTTTTGCACATGTTCATTGTGTTGTATGTGAAGTGATACTATTAAAAGGAAAAATTTATTGTTATAGACCTAATGTGAGACCTGACACAATGAACTGATACAGATACAGTTTGTGTCATTGTTTCCTTATAGAACTTATAAAATAAATGAGTGATATGTTTTCATTGTAACATCATCTCCATCGGTTGTTCCCTCAATACTGAGGATTATAACCTCATCTCCTATTTTTGCTAACCAGATAATGTAACAAACATATATATATACAGTCTGTATTCCCAAAATAGGAGCACATGAAATTATTCTTTCAGTACTAATACTACAGATTCTTAATTTTAAGTACCTAAGAGCAAAGAAAATGTCTTTCATTGTAGATGTATTGTTCGTTAAAATTGTACTGTATGTGCAGATTTAACTGGTCTATGGTATTTACAGATGCATAGAGAGAGATATAATAAATATAAATATTTGGGGACAATCTTACACAAATCGACCTAGTCCCAAACTAAGCAAAGCTTGTACTATGGGTACTAGACGAGGATATGCACACGTATTTAGATAGATAAATACTTAAATACATAGAAAACGTCCATGACTGAGTAACAAAAATTCATGCTCATCACACAAATAAATGCCCTTACCGGGATTCGAGCCCAGGACCTCTTGCCTCGTAGGCAGGGTCACTACCAACTAGGCTAAAGCAGTCGTCAAACAGTATCGTCGTATATACTTAAGATGTATTATAACCATTATATTAACCGAGCGGTGAATATTGATATTTTTGAGCGTTTTGCAAGGGACTGTCCTCATAGACTTCAAATAGTAGTTAGTCATGTTAGTTAACTTTCATGATTGTGATAAAACACAGCTACTCAGTTATGTATGGCTATATGAAATGTATAGAGAAAAGATATTTAAGCATAGTAAATGAGTCCCTATCCATACAAAAAAGGTCAAATTCGAGGGCTGGTTGTAGTTTACAAAGGTAAAATTTTGGAGAAGGGGTCTCATATCATCAAATTTGCCCCTCTTTATGATCATCATCAAGCGCTCTGCAGTATCAAGTCTTACAAGCAACTGTCCTCAAGGACTTCTTTACAGTGATTTTTAATCCCTGATCAGGAGTCGAAAAATATTGATAAACAGCCAAAATAGATTTCAATGGAAGATGTCTCATGCAATTAAATCACTGATTAGTTAATTAAATTTAATGATAATTTTAACAATAATGTCCAATGAATGTTTGGTCACCCTACATTTCTTGAAGTTAAGTAGATGCAATATGTCCAACAAACATCAAAGTTTTGCAAACTACCGTTTGGGTGACAATGATTTTGAATTATAAAGTAATTCCTTATTTAGTAAAAAAAAGAGAATTTTTGTTTTAAGTAACTTCAAGTTAATTGTGTATGGTATCAATTACAGAATTTTTAAAAAATTACCCCTGATCATGAAATAAAAATCATCGTGTATAGACATGGCAAACCACCTTATCAAGTTAAGTTACTACCTAAAGCTTGTATGGAAGAGAACACTCTTTAGCGATAACACCACATTTAGTTTACTGCTATCAACCTTTATGTTGTACTGTGGTATTTTTTGTGGTGTGCATAAAGTGTGTTTTGTTTGCATTATATTGTGTTTCAATAAAAAATCATAATCTAAAAATGATAATCTGTCTTCTAAAAGTCACAAAAACTATATCGATTCATCTGAATGTTAAATCATAAATGTGTTTCTTTTGTAAGTACCAATAGCTATTTGTTTGTGCAATAACGATTAAATTATTAAATTAATGTAAATGACTAGTAAACTTTAAAAGGATGTTAACCTTATTCATTTTTGGTGCAGCATATTGTTGTTAACGGAATTGGTATAAAGGACTCCGTTAACTGTTACTATACTGCACCAAAAATGCTACAAAAGCTACAATCACTGGTTATAAACCTGTATAGTTCAACCTTAAAAATATTTTCATTTTCATTTCATTTTCATACCTATAACTATGTTATCCATGACAAGCATTTAGCATGATACTATAAGATTTGTTTTATCAACATCAGCCTATAATCTGTTAATGACCATCCACTTATAATCAACTGATAAGATACCTATAGGAAATGACAAATATGTTTGTTATAATGTATGCAGACCATTGTATCAATATCTGTTTATGAAAATTGATAGTAAATAAATATGATTTTTTATCATAATTCGATTTTGATTGAACTTAGTTTAATTCAGTTAATGTTACTTATAATCTTGTATTTTAGAAAAAGAAAAATATTTCTCCTTATCATTCCTAAAATAAACAAAAACATCAAGATCCCTACTACTGCAGCTTTAACCAACTTTAGAACCCTGTTTTCAGTAAGGTCTAAAAATACTTTTTGTTATAAAAAGTATGAATAAAACTAAACATGACAAATTGTCAAAATAACATGACTCACAATAACAATAATTTGAAAACTTTTGATTCATAATTTCACCGCGATTAATTGCGAGAAACTGCGATAAAAAATGCTTATGCGAAATTACTATATATATCAATAATTTAATATTTAATGTGTTCCGAATTACCTTTCCTACTATCAACTTTCGACCTAATATTCTAACCGGCATAATTTAATAATAACGATTTATTAACATGTTCAGTTAACAGCTTGAAAATAGAACGATATTTGTGGAACAGTGTTTTGTTTATATGATGAAGTACGTGGAAGCTGAGAGAACACAGAACAATGGATTGCAAAACAGTTTAACCACGTACCTTACAATAGAGCAGCAAAATCTCATAAAGAACATGTAGTTTTGACACCTTCACTCACTTTTATAAGATTAATTGTTATTTTTATTAACTAAAAAAATCTTTTCTTCTACCAAATAAATCCAAAGGAGTGGTGCAACGTTCAGAAACTAAACTTATTTACACTATGACGCAACCAGAACAGTCCCAAATATCACTCGTTTTTCTAGCTTAATAAGGGATGAGTACTTTAAATAAATGTAACTTATCAAGATAAAAAAGTAAGGGCGTTTTAAGAAAACAGTTTATTTGCACAATTAAACAACACTAAAGAGGTTTCAGAACGCTTGGCCCTAATCTAGTGAGCTGTCAGATCGCTCTCGTTCACACATACATAAAGTTAATAAAGTAGGTACAGTTGATTGTTCACTTCAAATTGCCCTCATTTTTCATTCATTATTGTATGTAGTAATCGATTGCACTTACCTCTCAATTTCACACACTATTCAAGCGCATGTAAATTAGGAATCGTTGTAAACATAATTGATTCGTCACACATTCACTATGCTTTCAAAAGAAAAATATTATCGATCACTTTTATTTAAGAACATGATGAATGAAATCCCTGTAGAACTTGTTAAATAGTTTCCTTAATCCTTATTTTATTTTGAGCATTTACGTTAGAGAGAATCTGTTATGGAAATTGGTAATGCAGGATTCCGATTAAATATCCGCAGCTCGGAAATCGGTGAAAAACGACAACCTCTCACCGTTCGCGTAAACAAATCTCTGAGGAAATTTTCTTCATGCAATATCCGGTGCGGTTCGGTATTGGTTCGTTTGCGCGGTAATTTTAGTATCGACCAATGATAGGGCTCGGCGGTTTAACGAGCCAATGGGGGAGGTTTGACGTGAGCACTGATCCTAATTGGACCAATGTGATATCCGGTACCGGACAGCGACATCCTGCGCGAAAGCCCGGGAAAGGGCTGAATAGTCTGAAGGCGGGTTGACACCTGCGCAGCATCAGTCGCTCTAAGATCACATCTCGCGAAAAGTAATGATTATTTCGGTCCTCGGACGTTTAGTTCCGCATACTCCCGTCGCGGCGCTGCGCTCCAGGAGCGATGGCGATGTATGTACCTACTGTGCAGTTAAAACGTAATATTAGTGGCGAAAATTGAAAATTTAGGCAATATATTTGGAGAAGTGATTTTTATTAAAGTCCCTGTGTTATATAGCGAGCTAGAGATGTGCGTGGTGCGTTTTCAGCGGCTCCGAAGCCGAGTTTTATAGACTTCGTCAGATCGTCCATTTGACTGTTCGTTTTTCCAGGGACAGAGTTTTGTATAGTTGTGAGATATTTGCGAATTTATTATTAAGTGCTTGTTTAGTGGCTTAGGTAGTAAAATGTTCCGCGAGTGGCGTATGGCGTAGTTTTATGTTCGTTCGATGATGTATTCGGACATTGGTTGCTTATCGACCGACAAGAGCGAATCTCGTGGACGGGCCATATTGCAACCAGGGCCTACGTGCGGCGCTGGGGGCTCGTCGGTTTGATAACATCGCCGTGTCAGAGACTAGACTTTTACATATTTGTTATGAATATAACACGCAACGACAGTAACACCCCAACGCTGTGTAATCCCCAAAATGCTCAGTATCCTCACGAATCGGATAGCGAGTGGCCCAAATGCCAAATTAGTCTGAAAACACAACACTAATGGCGCTTGGAAAACTATTAATCACACTAGCCATCCTCGCGATCGTGTGCGGCGATCATGAAGTCAAAACAGAAAATAAAACGAAGAAAACCATGGCGGCGGAAAAAGACCAAACTAGGTCTGCGAGCCCGAAAGACCGAGGTTCGCTAAAACAGATTTCGAGCATGCTGAAGAACCAAACGAAACTGAATTCCAAAAACAAGCACACTGCTCTAAAACAATTGCCGATCAACCGGAACGATGATATGATGAATGACAACGAGGGGGCGATGGTGAATGAGAAACCTTCGAATTCGAACGATACCCTAGCGGGAAAAATTAAAGCTTTGCGGCCGTCTGGACCGAATTATACGCCTACCCACAAAAACAACTACATGCCGCAGGTGGCCGGAGTGTTCTGTAACTTTGAAAATGCGTCGAATGATATGTGTATGTGGCAGTGGAACGCGTCTGTGTCCCGACACGGTCTGGGGTTCACGGTGGCGACGGCCGCGGATCTGGCTCTCATGAACCAGACGACGAGAGGGCTCAGTTTCTCTGGACCTTCGACTGACGCTGATGGAAATGCTGATGGTGAGCTTTCTGATTTACGTTCTCTGATATGTATACCTATTTTCTATTCTCACCTGTTGCCATTGTATAATAGTGTATGCAGTATTGACTGATGTCGATCCGGTTCGAAGGACCATGAGAGATACTTTTTGTTTTTTGGCGTGAAAGTATTGGTTGATGATAAAATAGTCTGTGCACGGCTCAACGTTGCCTTGTCTCATTAAGTCATTAGCAAACGATTATGCTTGGTAAAAATTACCTCTGTTTACTTTTTTGTAAGCTCTTGACGAGCGGTTAAGCCCTAGCTTACGAAGCTGACGGTCATGGGTTCGAATCCCGGTTAGGGCAAATATTTGTGTGATGAGCACATGAGCATGAATATTTGTTTATGGGTCTTGGATGTTTTCTAATTTAAGTTTTTATATCTATTAAATATATCTTCGTCTAGTACCTATAACAGATGCTATAATTATGGGGCTTGTTTAATTTTTACTGTCCCCTCTTATTTATTTATTGCAGAATATAGAAAAGTACAAGCAACTGCAATTAATTTACAAGACCTAAGTTCCTAACACCATCGAACCACCAAAGGTTCCCAACTAACATTTTGGTGTCAGCTACGGGTTTTATTATAACCTTAACCTTTATAAGTGAGTTATATTTATCTCAGTTGGAACTAATAGTGTTATCGAGGAGTTAAGAAAAAAAACTCCTAAAGTGTTACTAGAGCTTTATCGAACGCTGCTAAAAAGGTTTTAGAGTTATAAGAGTGTTACTCAAAGCAATTATACTTAAGATGTTAAAGCTTTAACCTGTTTGTAACTCTTAAACCTTTACAAGAGTGCTCGCTGACGCTCATTAACTCTTATTGCTTTTTAGTTGTTCCAGTGGAGTGCCTTAAGTATACAGGTTAAGGTGTTATATCTGCTATAAGGTGCAGGCAGAGACTTTATAACAGAGTTGGTCAACAGTGTCGTAACACAAGATTCTAGAAGTGTTGAACAACACCGTTATAAAGGCAAAGCCTTCACAATATTCTTGACTAAGGGTATTGTAACTCAATAAGCGTTATATATGAGTTAACTGACGCCTAAAGCTTTAATGTAAGTTCGCCATTGAACCTACAAATGAACAAAACTTTAGGTGTCTATTTTATTCTTCATAAGTTTTATTAGAAATCTTTAATAAATCCTGGGCGCGTTAAAATTATAAATAAATAAATAAATAAATAAATATTAGGGTACAATCTTACACAAATCGTCCTAGTCCCAAACTAAGCAAAGCTTGTACTATGGGTACTAGACGACGATAAACATACTTATATAGATAAATAAATAACACAAATATAATCTTGTATACATTGTTGAATAATAATCGATAAATAAATACTTAAATACATAGAAAACATCCATGACTCAGGAACAAATATTCGTGCTCCTCACACAAATAAATGCCCTTACCGGGATTCGAACCCAGGACCTCTTGCTTCGTAGGCAGGGTCACTACCGACTAGGCTAAAGCGGTCGTCAAAATTGAGATGGTAAAATCACAAGGGCAGGTTGTTTCCACTTAATTTCAGAAACACATCCAATTGAATACACTTTCAATTAGAACGACTCCTGTCACATATATTAATAATCTTTGCCATTTTGTCGGTAGATTATATTTGTCTCACAATTTTATAGTAAAGAAAAGAGTAAGATATATGCTCACTTGAAACTGGGTAAGCGCAAGAGTGTTACAACACTCTCAGCTAACACCTTAAGCGTTACTACGGTGTTTGCAGAGCGTTGGTTAACACTATGGGTGTCAGATAACACTGCTCTAAAGGCTTTCTAACACCTTGACCTGTAAGACGTGGGCCCCTTTCGTGGTTATAAAGGTGTTAGAGCATGCTGTAACACCTTTCTTACAGGCATTCTTAACACCTTAACACTTGGCTGCAACCGATATAAGAATGATATAAGGGTTATTTTAACGCTAGTGTGCTAGTTGGGTTGTCTTGAAGAGATTACTCTTTAGCGATACAGACCGCGTGCTCTACACCTACGTGATTATCGTTATTGTTTATTTTCGTGCCAGCTTTTTGTGAGGAGTGCAATAATAGTACAGTACTCACCTAGGGCGGTAAAACACGAGAGTATTAGATCGCAGGTGAAACCCGAGCCGAAGGCAAGGGCGATAAATAAGGCTTTCTCTGCTACAGGCCGCGGTGAGTATACAATAGTATGTCTCTCCCGAATTTCCCGTAAGGCAGTGGGCGGTAATAGCCACTTTATGGCCATGTGTGACGTCCTGAGGCGAGTAACGCTTATCAATATATTAAATACCCTGAACTTGTGTGTTATTTAAATTTATTCCGTTTATTTTCTGTATTGTTTCAATTGTTTGTCACGAATAAATGTTTGAATTTGTTTTTTTTATTTGAACTTCTCATTGGATCGAGCGTGCCGAAGCAATTGCCACCTGACCTACCAACCCTAACTGAAAACTAAACCTAGATTATGTTTCAGTTAGAGTTAGACTTAGCTAAGACTAGATTTCAACAAATGAGAGGGCAACTTGCCTGGTACATTCTACAGCTGCCCAAAGGCTAAGCTATTACTGTCATTGACAACAACCGGGATCAACGGCTCAACGTGCCCTTTAAGGCCGACACGCACTGACAGCGGTGACGGAGCGGCGCGGTGCGGCGCGGAGGCGGTACCGGTACCAGTTGTAATGTTCGAGCTAATATGAAAGGATCCGCCCAGAGCGGCGCGGCGCGGCGCGGTATTCTGTGCGGACGCTTTCGTATTATTAGTTCGAACATTACGACCGGTACCGCCTCCGCGCCGCGCCGCGCCGCTCCGCCACCGCTGTCAGTGCGTTTCGGCCTTTATACAGCCCTGACTATCCTGAACTATATACCCTACATCGCAATGCATTGCCAACCTTCAAAAAACTCGACTTAATTAATTATTAACTAAAATGGACCTGTGGCATTTAAAGGTTGTGGAATATTAACAAGATATTAACTTTTCGTATAACGCTGTACCTTCTCTAGGTCATTATGTAGTTTTTGTTGATATTATTATACTGTAAACACTGGTTGCCCGCGCGAGTTCGCCCACGTATTTTAATAAAGAACGCAGACACCACACACCAAAGTAAAATATACTTAGCCCATTTTAACCATTCGGGAACTCTATTCTACCCGCAGGTGACATAATTATTCAAATCGGTTACAATTTATCGTTTACAATGCAAACTTACATTTAACAAAGCTACGTTATCACAGTCTTTTCCTTTATGATTTTAGTAGAGAAAAATGGTAATTTTAATCTGACTTATTAGTTATTATATTTCTGAACCCGCCAAGGCCAAAAAAGCGTCCGTGCTACGGCGTAGCACGTGTAGCATTGTTTGGCTTCAAATCCATTAATTGTTATATTATCCTCTAAAAGATAAACGTACCACAACAAGCCTGTTTTAACTAAAAAGGCATTAAAATTCGTTTGTACATATCTGGGTAAGGACCAAATTATTGGCTTAGTAGTTAGCCTGGTTAATCGGTAGAAGTTAAAAAAATCCGTTGTGACACAAAATTAACCATAGTATTGTATGGCTAATTTTCGTGCTACAACGGAACTTTTTTACTTCTACCGATTAACCAGGCAAACTACTGGCCAAGAATTTGGTCCTCATCCATCTGTCACTTTGACATTTGTGTTCGTAAGAAGGGGACAAGGCACATTTTATTTAGCAGAGGCATTTTTATTTTTATGAAGTTAGTCTTAAACGCATGCAACACTTTGTTAAAGTTTCCCACTTACAACCTGTGCCCAAGTGGAAACGCAGACCAATATTTTATCAAACAGCTTTCGAGAAATAAAACATTTTACTCATACTCTTACTCCGCTCCGGAAAATCCTTCTGCCTGCCCAGGAGACGTAAAATGTGTAGTCACCACGTGGGGTAATCAAGAAAGCCACATCGCATATCTATCGGTTTGCCTTCGGCTCGTGCGACAAATACCTGGGTATTTCTCCGAGCACGCAATTTTGCACGGCTCCACACTTAACCCGTAACTCGAAGTAACAGACGTTCTTTTTTTCTAAGTAAAACTGAATAAGGAATCACTTTATAATACAAAATCATTGTCAGCCTAACGGTAGATTGCAACGAATTGTCGGATGTGTGTTTGACGTATCTACTTAACTTCAAGAAATGTAGGGTAACCAAACATTCAGTGGATATTAGTGGTAACATTATCATTAAATTTGATTAACTAAACAGTGATTTAATTGCACGAGACCTCATCCATTGAAATCCGTTTTGGCTGTTTACCTATCAATATTTTTCGACTCCTGATCACGGATCAAGAATCATCGTGAATATTGTTTTAAATTCCGCAGTGTCTTAGTGTAATATCGTAATGCTGTGTAATTAGTTGAAATAAATAAATAAATATAATATTTTCAGATTACCATGTATCTGACTTCCAAGTACTTCCATGGATTTTTTTGCATGGAAGTCAGAAAAATGACGTTTCACCAGAGACATGTACGAGTGTTATTATTATATCAAGCCTTTTTTACCTTGCCATTAAAATGAACGTAAGCTTGTTTAGCACAAACTTTACAATTGAATTTATTTAGTATTATTTTTTCTATTGATCCCCAACAGATTAAGCTTTTTCTGATTACCGTGGACCTGACTTTTATGGATCATACATTTTTCTTTCTGCTGATTTCCAGGTGCGCCACCAATCAAGTTGCATACCTAGTACCTACCTGTGAAGGTACTTTATCAATTTATCGAAGAACTAAAAAAAACTATCCAACTAACGTCAATAACAAAATCGGCCATAGAAGTCAGTCCAATGACTCTGTCTCGAAGAATTGCCCACCTGAGTGCCGAGGCATTCTTTGTTTTACCGCCTTAGGTGCGTTATTATAAATATAATAAAGACCCAAAAACATGGAAACAATGCATACGTAGAGTCTCTGACATTATATCCTACTAGCGTCTGCCTTTTTTTATACAACGTCGTAGGCAAACAAGCTTACGGCCAGATGGTAAGCGGACACCGCAACCTATAGTCGCATGCAACTCCAGAGGAGTAACATGGGCGTTGCCGACGCTTGATATGTTTGAGGATTCGCCGCTCTCGTCATAACGCATCCTCGGGAGCTCTGGCGACCTTTCTCATCTGCGTGATCTTCGTAACGCGAGTAGACGTGTGCCAAAGCTTCATTTTCCTGGACCGTAGGTACATATACAATATATAAGTGGCCTCTAAACAGCAGTTTTTTTCTTAAACCAGTTCTGATTGTTTAACACCAATCTCTAGCACGGAAGCAAACCATTGATGTAATTCTCTTACCCCTCGTAGTCTGTAAGTACCTACAGGCTACAAGACTAGCTACGCTGTCAAATGCGCCTTCTTCCATTACGATAAAGTTCATTTTCATAATTTTTCTTGGTCGCACTCGGTTTTTCTTATTTACTGTGCTTATGCAAATAATCCCATTCCTAAGAATGCTACAGGCAATATTGCCGGGATAAAAACTTAAAAACATTGCCTATAAAAGTATAACGAACATTAAAGCGCTAGTTCATGGTAATTATAAGCCGACAAGTTTCTATTTGATTGACTAGGATCAAATAGAAACTTGTCGGGCTATACCTACCTACAGGACCGACTTTATTCGGCAAGCCATAGGACAAGACGTATTTAAATAATACATTACGTAACTAGGGCGGTGAATTCGTGAACGCCCGAGAGCGCAGGTGTTTGTGGCCCGAACCGAAGGTGATGGCCATAAATATGCGCTCTGGGGCTTTACGAATTACCGCCCGTGTTGAGTACAAAATTTTACGACTTCAGCTGGCCACAATGCGAGTTTTCCCGTACGCGCAGCGTGCAGTAAACCTCGCATTATGGACAGGTGTGACGTAAAAGTATTGAAGAGGTAAAATCCTACCAAAGAAGTGGTCATGCACAGTAGTTTCTGACATTTTTTTTATTGCCAACCACTTTTTTGAACTTAAGAGGGTTGAGGGTTTACCTCGTTAGCTTCTCGATATGGCTACCTTCCTTCTCCATCATCAGATTAGATCAGCGGTGCCATAAATGCCATAATATCGCGTTACCACCGAATTCACATAAGTATGACAATCGGCTCAATCTGATATTGATATCAACGAGGGAGGCTACATGTGTAGATATAATTACTAGCACCGTCCCACCCAAAGGACTACTTCTACAGCGGGAATAGCGGCGGAAAAGGCCGAAAATCTGAAACATAGTACGTTTTCCGATTTTCGGAATATAAAGGCCTCGGCAAAGAATACAACTTTGTATACGTGTTGGATTGTAACGAAACTTTACACGTACAATGACATGAGGTATATCCCGCTCCGTAATTAGTTTATGTTAGCTTCAGATACTATAGTAAAACACATACAGCAAATTTAAGTCTTTCATACAGAACTTGTTTTTGCTGAATTTTGTTTATTTTAAGAACTGGAACCATATACTTAAACTAATTACAGACATAGATATAGGTACCTCATGTCATTGTATATGCAAAGTGTCGTCTCAATCCAACACGCAGTTTTAAAATGAGGACGAAACTCCGTCTTACTGCGGACTCTTAAATACATAATATACGTTTTGTTAGCGTATTATTATATTCTGAAGGATCAAAAAGCCTGTCAAAGTAACATAGTTTTCGGAATTATGGAATTCGGAAAAATATGCTTATATCTAATTTATTTTATTGCATAGGAACTAGCTTCCGCCCGCGACTTCGTCTGCGTGAACCCGGATGTATAAAAAACTAACCTATATTTTAATTCAGGCTATAAACTATCTTCGAGCAGAATTTCATACAAATCGGTTGAGCCGTTTAAGCGTGATTGAGTAACAAACATCCAAACATCTAAACATCCAAAGTATCCAAACTTTCGCATTAAGCTATAATATACATATTTGTAGGATATTAGTAAGATTAGCGTTTATCTCCACCGTTCCCATTTTATCCCCTGGTTGGAAAGGGACAAAATATCCGTGTAGGTGGAAAATACTATGATCTGTAGTGGAAAATATACATCGCACATTTAGTTTTATTGCCATAGGATCATCCCGGCTATGAAGACCGTTTAGCGAACTTTAAACTCTATGGCTATTAAATTAGGATATTAATTTATGGAGGAGACCCTAATTAAACGAAAATGTTATTCAACTCTGTCATATTATGATGATTAGCTTAAATGTGGTACGGAATATGGTCAGCTGCATGAAAGTCACATAATAGTACATTACGTAACTAGGGCGGTGAATTCGTGAATGCCCCAGATGGCAGGTCTGGGGCTTTACGAATTACCGCCTGTGTTGAGTACAAAATTTTACGTCTTCACCTGGCCACAATGCGAGTTTTCCCGTACGCGCAGCGTGCAGTAAAACTCGCATTATGGCCAGGTGTAACGTAAAAGCTATTACATGCGTAGCAATCAGTATTCAGGCTTTCATTCTAACTACCGTCGAAATACCGTCATTTTAACTTGATTAAGCAGATCGTGTAATGATTGCTGTTTAATTTTGCCGGTGGGAATCGTTTCGTATGGACGCCGATCCACAACATAGTTTTCCAATTGATCCGAGCGGAGGGTAGCTCCAAACTGCGAGTCCCCGCCATTCGTCTGGATGCGACTTCAATGGGTTGAAAATAGACTTTAATAACTTCCTGTTGGTTTATCCGCCGATTTTATTGGGATTAGACTCGTGTACAGATACTAACAAAGCTTATTCTACTAGCACAAATGACACAGTACGGTCCAGAGGAATTACCTACCAACAACGCTCCGTGCCATGGTTTTTAAGAGTTCAAGGTTCTTCAAGAAATTAATGCAAAGGTTAATAAGGAGTCGGCATCGCGCTTGCCAGTCCCCTGGAGTTGCAAGTAGCCTGCGACGGTAACCGCTTACCTTACCATAAAAGAAAAAGTTGAATCCCGACCGCAAACAGCAGCCCCCCTATTCCGTAACTTGTGTTAGGCTCACCTCAACTCTCACCCACAAATATATCTTGACACCGCGATGCGTAGTAACTAAGCGTAGGTAGAGGTCTAGTTTCGTAACCCACAAGTACATAAAAGCTAGTTTTTTTTAATTACGAGGGTGTTACCAGCAGACCTATGGACGCTTGCGATTCCAGAAGAATCACAAGCACGTTGCCACCCTATATTGATTTGAGGATTCGTTGTGTTGATAGCTGTAGATCCTCGGGGGTCTGGTGATCGTATAGCTCGTCAAATATACCTATGCCACCTTATTTTGGTCCTCGGCGCTGGCATTGTCTCTGAAATAACAAAACAAAACAAGTCGCGTCGCCATTTTCTTCCATTTTGCATTAGTCCCGGCGCGCGCGCTCCCAGAATAGACGCGGGCGTGCAATTACTGCACTTGTATAGTGCACTTGATTTGACGTGGTCTGATGCATTTGTATTCTGTTGAATGCCTGTTCATTTCATGAATTGGCAAACTGGTAATCTACTTAGGATAAAACTGTATTTGTGATTGATCCAATCAAGAATTTTTTAATTCTAGAAACGAAGAACGTCGCATCTCATCAAAAGTTACCATGTAGATTCGGCTGTCAGCCCAAGTACAGTGACCCTCTACAAAGACGTTTGTATTCGGGGTATCACCGCGTTCTCTGCCGCTGACTGTACAGCTATAGTTTGATCTCTTGTCGGTCTTCGAGGCAAAGTGGTGACAAAGCTATAAAAACTGCTCCCCTATTATGTAACTTGTTTTAAGCTCACCTCAACGCTCACCCACAAATATATCTTGACACCGCGATGCGTGGTAACCAAGCGTAGTGAGAGGTCTAGTTTCATGACGGGTGACCGCCGGGGTGAGCTGCTTTTGCGCGTAGCGAATAACAGCCGAGGGTGCTGTAAAAAAAGCTGAATTAGTTCGTTGTAGCGAAAAGTGCTTGTAGCGATCTGGGGGTAAATGGGTTTTCGTAGCACTGCGTGCGCGCGTAGCCATGTGTAGCTCACGGGAAAACCTATAAGTAGGTACCTCTGTAGCGTAAATTAGCTACGATCAAAGAGTGAATCGGTTCTCGAGAGGCGATCAGTACCGGAGGTGCAGCGTGAGACCCTCACAAGGTGGACTGATGATCTGGTAATGAGGACTGATGATCTGGTGGTGGGGGTGGTGCAGGACCGGTCATTGTGGCACTCTTTGGGGAAGGCTTATGTCCAGCAGAGGACGTCTTTTCTTCACTAATATAAAGAGAAAAGATTTGATTGTTTCTTTGTTTGTTAACCGACTTCAAAAAAAAGGAGGAGGTTCTCAATTCGGCTGTATTTTTTTTTTTCAATGTTTGTTACTTCAGAACTCCGTCATTGATGATTCCTCCTCCGATTCGAAAGTTTTTTTTGTTCGTATTTCCCATTTTTTTCAAAGTTCAGTTAGATGATGGGATCCATGAGGAATTGAGGCAGGGCTGCCAGATCGTATATTTGGATACAAAATATGTATAATCGGACAGTGTCTTGTATCCATGATCATTCCGTATAATACGATACAAAAAAAGGCATGAATCCATTTCACTTGTAATCAAAAAAACGAAACCGCATCAATGTACAGGTCCTAATGTTCGATTTATGAAATTTAAAGATAAAACGATTTAAAGAGTGGTTATGTAAAATGCGAACAAATTTCGTATAATTGCAGATACTTAACCGTATAGCCGCGATTTATTTGCTGGCAGCCCTGAATTGAGGGGACTTCTCAATTTTATTAGGCACGCGTGTAGTGATTTTGGTATTTTCTGTTATAACTCGTGTATTTATATTTACATCCGGAATCATACATTTGGTGGCAACGAATTGATGATGAAGACCACAGATGACTTATCGAAATCCTCAATTATGTACTTAAAAGTGCAAAAGTACGTCACAGGTTCTGATAAGATTCCGTTGAAATAGGAACTAATGAAGTGCCATTGGTGATGATCTTGGGGAATCGATGGAAGTCCTCAAATATTATCGGCCCACATACAGCGATTCGGTTTTTTTCTATAGTAATCAACGCATTTGCTATCGGAAATCAGTTCATGTGGTAAATTGTAAAAAAAAAATAGGAAATGTTCTCGTGGCTTGGCGGAGTACTAAATTGAAGTCGGTTAAAACTTTGTTTTTAAAGTAAATTATGTTGAATAGGCTCCGAAACTACTGGACCGATTTGAAAAATTCTTTTACGTCACACCTGGCCATAATGCGAGTTTTACTGCACGCTGCGCGTACGGGAAAACTCGCATTGTGACCAGGTGAAGACGTAAAATTTTGTACTCAACACGGGCGGTGATTCGTAAAGCCCCAAAGCGCATATTTATGACCCTCACCTTCGGTTCGGGCCACAAACACCTGCGATCTGGGGCATTCACGAATTCACCGCCCTAGTTACGTAATGTACTATTACCATTAGAAGCCGACTTTATCCCAGACGGACATGGGCTATATACTTTTTACCGCGGGAAAATGCTTCATTCCTACGGGAAACCGGAAAACTAAACGTGCGAAGCCGGGCCGGGCAGCTAGTGAATGATATGATGACGAATGCACCCACCTGGTAGGTTACTGGCACTTACAATGTTAAGGCCATTTCTCCCAAAAAAAAATTTACTAAAGTAAAGTTAACGCAAAAAGTAATAATACAATTTTAGATTCGTGAATAGTTAGGTCGTCTGTATAATGGCCTTGATGTAATTTAAACTAATTTCGATAAATCTTTATATATATATATATTTTGTACCGCGGCTTTGGCTGCAGATTGAAACGAGGCTGAATTTGGAAAATGTTTTTTTCATTACGCCTCATGAACGCCTATTGATTAGAAAACATAGCGCTTTTTGCCAGACACTACAACTCAAACTTAATATTAAATATTCGGCTATCCGACCTCATAGGTAAACTTTTGGGTATCCAACAAATACCTAACTCCTACGCACCGGCCTTAAAACCATACATTTCATATCGGGGACGGTATTTTTCTACGTCCCGCCCACGCAAGGAAATGTCAGAGTTCGCGCGTAATCCGTTGTATTCAAGTTTCAACGATCGCTCTAGCAATGTAAGTCGGACCTGAGACGACGAATGGTTATTATGAATCTGTAGAGCAAGTAAGACTGGGCAATAATTGAAAGCAACTTGTTTGGTGAATATGGCCAGTTTCCATGGACGTATTTTAGCATTTTGATATTGAGTCACAGTTACATTTTGACCTCTACTTCGTAGTAATCTGTACCCGGGGATCAAGATGCTGGGTGCATATCGGGTGTGACCTGCAGGCCCCGTACCATGGTCCGCCTTATCACGCGACAAACGACAAGATAGAGCGTCAGTCTCATTCTATCGAACGGTGTCAGCCTGTGACGGACTCTCTATCTTGTCACTTATCGTGTGATAAGGCCGACGATAATACGGGGCCAGGTGCAGAGTAGTAGGTATGTATCGTTTGTCGTCCGATCCCAGCCAAAACAAGGGCGCAAATGGAATCTAAGGCTTTCCCTGGTATCGAATGTACAAAAAACCGGCCAAGTGCGAGTCAGACTCGCGCACCGAGGGTTGCGTACAAAAATTTAAGGTTTTCGCAATTTTTCCTTTATCTGTGCTATAAGACGTTGTTTCGTACCACAAGATTCTGAGTTCACGGGAAGTACCCTGTAGGTTTTGACTCCCTTGCGAGTTTCGAAAATTTGCGGAAATTTGCGGCATAAACGGCTGTATGTTTTGATTGCGTTGGCTTAGAAGATTGATTTTTTCACAGCTCTAAGGGACAGTTGACTTGAGTATTTGGTATAAATTTTAGCTTGATACCTCCACGCGTTCCTGAGAAAAAGGGTCTTGACAGACGGACGGACGGACAGACAATAAAGTTATCCTATAAGGGTTCCGTTTTTCCTTTTGAGGTACGGCACCCTAAAAAATAAAACTGAAGGTATGTCACTGGTTTGTAAATGAAGTGCTAATGATATTTTCTTTTCAGGTCACTTCCTGTACCTCCCCGTGGACCCCACAATGGAGAATATGGTGATCCGGTCGCCACTCTTCAGAGGGCTGTGGGAATCCTGCCAGGTACTCGTATTTTAAAATAGAATAACATTTAATGACAGGGCACCAAATTACAAATATGTATACAATTTTTAGGTACATTTAAGTCTTATGTAACTACCTAGGTACTTAATTTTTAACCCCCGACGCAAAGAGAGGGGTGTTATAAGCTTAACGTGTCTGCCTGTGTATCTGTCTGTGGTATCGTAGCTCCCAAACGGATGGACCGATTTGAATGCGGTTTTTTTTGTGGCATAGATAAGCCATGTTTCATGAAAATCTGTTCAGCCGTTTGTGTATTGGACTTTGACGAAAATGTCGGGGGATTTCCAACTCTTCTAAGTTATAAATACCTGCATTAGAAAATTGGTAGCTAAGAACTTAACTTTTGCCAAACTATACCTAAATTAGAAATTATAGATTAAAGTTCAAGAATGTTGCATGTCGGTACCCGTGATCCTATGAACAAACTTTAATATTTTTACGTTACACCTGGCCATAACGCCAGTTTTACCCCACGCTGCGCGTTCGGTAAAAGTCGCACTGTGACCAGGTGTGATGACGTTAAATTGTGTACTTACCACGGGCGGTAATTCGTATAGCCCCAGATCGCATATTTATGGCCCTCACCTTCGGTTCGGGCCACAAACAACTGCGATCTGAGCCATTCACGAATTCACCGCCCTAGGTACGTAATTTAAATACTATTACGTCCAGGTTCAAAACTGCCAATACCAGCTGCACTGCCCAGCTTTGGTTAGAGCCAGAACGAGTCTCACAGGCCCTAACACTCTTGTTAAGGTGGTTCGATTTCCATGCAAAACGTTATACCTATTCAAAACCAAGGGCCAGAGGCCTGTTTCGCAAAGCTAAGTAAAATTTTACCAGCGTAAACCGGCAACACAGGGTGTAGACTCAAAATGTATTTAAGTATTATTCCAAAAGAAAGAAGGCAGAAAATATGCCTATAGTGACGAAAATCCCATTGAGATATGTCAAAGAATTACGAATCTACAACTGTTTTAATATTGCTTGTTAGAGACACAGGAAACGTTAGTAAATGACAATTTGTTTCATATGAAGGTGCGTTTTGTGGAAAAGGGACAGAATATACCCCCTCTTAAAAATTGGGATTATTGAATTCCCTGCTTTACTTTTTTGATCCTTAAATTTTTCTTCGGGAAAATTCAACTTTATTGGTTTGTTTGGTGCCTACACCCCTATTGGCCCGTCGTTATGGGTCAAGCACTTAAGTGTTTAGATTACTAGACTCTTCTTCTCTTCTACCTAGCGTTATCCCGGCCTTTGCCAGGGTCCGCTTTCCTACTCGCTTTCCTCCACTTTGCACGATCCTGGGCGTCTTCTTTTGTGAGCCCGTTTTCGCTCATGTCGGCCTTCACGACATCCAGCCAGCGCTTCTTAGGTCTGCCGCGAGGTCGAGGGCCGTCGAGAACTATTTCGATTACTAGACTAGACTTTGTAAAATTGTAACTAATAGCTTCGTGTAACGGGCCACAGTCATCTCGACAGCAACCGGAACAAAATCGTACGCCGATTCCAGGTTGGCGTATTCGCGGTGCTCATATATATCTGTCTCTCTTCAACAGTTTGAAGCCTGGCTTCATCAGAGCAGGATGCAAAACGCTAGCATTCGTATGGTCTCCGAAACTGAGATACAGTGGATCTTGCAAGAGGTAGCCGGGAATAATTATGAAGAGTGAGTATACCTACATAAATTGAATTGTGTCTTTCAGCAGAAACCTTAGCCTTTGGACGTGTACGATTCCAGAAGAATCACACGCGCGTTGCCTACGCTTTTTTGATATGAGGATTCGTTGTGTTAATAGCTAGAGACGAAGGCAGGTCCTCACTCTCAACATATCCTCGAGAGCTCTCGCGACCTTACTTACCACCAGGAACACAACACCACAGAGCAAGTATTGGCGTTAATTTCAGTTAGGCTGCTTCAAATTTATATTTGAGACGACATTCCGTTGTGTCCTACCTCTCATAAATACTTACGATTACTATTTTCATCATCATCATAAGTTATGTAATGTACGTTCCACTGCTGGTCACAGATCTCTTCTCATTAATGGGTCCGAATGGGCTTATAAGTACATTCAGCAGGCATACTTTTTACCTTAGAATTTCTGCACTATGTTATACAAATGTTTATTTCTCCTTCAGATGGCGATATTTCAAAGTGCCGATCGGGAAAAAGCAGCAAGTTGTCAACATCATGATGGAAATCACGAGACCATCTCACATCAGCCTGAACAGTCCATTGCCTCACATAGCCATCGACAATATGAGAATGGTCGACTGTGTATCCGAACCGCCCGTGTATAATGGACAATGCAAACCGCCGCAGCTTAAATGCAATATTATGAACGTAAGTCTCTTAGCTCGCTCTGGGCGCCTAGTACATTCTCCCGTCTCGCAGCCATGCATAACGGACCAGCGAATCGGACATGCAACCAGAAAAAGTAAGGCGTGGGTGAATCCAATGCAATGCACAAACATGGGGAGAAGATTCCACAAGTAGGTAACCTAGCAACCACCTTAACTTCTAGAACAAGCAATTTATGGCGAATTATCAGTGTCAGGTGACAATTCGCCACACGTTGCTTATTCTAGTAGTTAAGGTGGTTGCTACGGTACTTTTGGAACCAGCAATGTACGGGGAATTGTCGTTGTAAAGTGACAATTGTCAAGTTGGTGAAGTAGGGGCCTGGTGTCTCACTGAGTGATGGTTTAACTCACCTCCTCGTTAATCTTAATTAAAAAATAGTACGAAAGTAAGGTCACTAGAGTCGTGACACAACTGTTGCTAATGACTACCTATGACAGTGGAAATCGGTGCAGCATAAATGCATTCATGATTATCATGAGCCCGAGTCTCTTTGAAATTTATGGAAGCCTAGTACTTTGTAACTGTCTTGGTTGGTCAATCTCAAGAGCTAGATCAACTTTATTAGAGTCCATTTTGAGCACTAGGCCCGCGTATCTACTTCTGCTGCTGAAATTGTTTTTTTTTTTATAAGTTCTAGGTTGATAATTTAGTTTAGACTTAAGACTTATGCATTGAATATGTTCCTCCATTGCAGAGGGAGTCCTGCGTCAAGTTGCAGCAAGTCTGCGATCTGGTTAAAGACTGCGATGATGGCAATGATGAGAACCAAAACTGCGGTAAGAATTTCTCCCAAGACAAGTTTCTAGAACAATTTTACATAGGTACTTTGGTATTCTTAGTTAGTGACGAAAACTTATCATGGATTTCCGGAAAGAAATGGCTGATTCTACCAATTGTCTCCCAGGACTAACCTGGCAATGTATCAAAGAGAAATTCCCAAAGATGTCTCTCTTTGTGGAAAGTTCTCAGTAATTTTATATTATTGTCCTTTCAAAATTAAATGATGCTGCTTGGGAACTTTTTAAACGGAGTTTCCACAAAGAAGAAGAATGTGCCTACCTATTTGGGAATGTTCTGTAACTTGTACTTTGCTAATTATACCTACCTCTTTTTGTGTGTTGATAATGAAATGGAGAAAAAGCCGAGGAGTTTGTATTAACACTGATAGTATGTAGGTAAGCAGTTGGTAATTGAAATAATACTAAAAAAGTGATGCCCCAATGGGCTTATACTTGCCTGTTTGACGACCGCTTTAGCCTAGTTGGTAGTGACCCTGCCTACGAAGCAAGAGGTCATTGAGAGGGCATTTATTTGTGTGATGAGCACGAATATTTGTTCCTGAGTCATGGATGTTTTCTATGTATTTAAGTATTTATTTATCTATATAAGTATGTTTATCGTCGTCTCGTACCCATAGTACAAGCTTTGCTTAGTTTGGGACTAGGTCGATTTGTGTAAGATTGTATTTTATTTATTTTCGTATGCCTCTTTTCATTCTTTCGATAGTTTCAGCTACTATTCTGCACTTTAGATGTATTATTTTGTAATACGGAATTCTGATGATAATTGTGTGTGATTTGTTCGCAGATAAAATGCCATACGGTTCGTACTGCAATTTCGAGCAGGACAATTGTGGTTTCGAAAACATACCTCAGTAAGTGTGCTGATTTTTATTTGATTGACGTCGTTTTTATTAGCTGATTAGTAATATGGATAAGCAAAGTTTCTGCCATAGCACAAAATAACAGTACTCATGTCATACATAGCATAAATATTGAGTAGTTGCAAGATTTGAACGTACCGTGACCCATCTAACAAAAAAAAACTATCTAAAAGCGGGTTCACCTTTTGGGTCTCAGAGAACAAACCTTTTTCACTTGGACTTACATATATTTCCAGCGACTGCGACTCCGTCAGTTATTCATGTTTGGATTTTAGAACGCTCTAATGTGGCTAATTCGATAGCAGATACTGTACCTAACTCAATCGCGATTGAGAATTGAGAAAACAAGCTCAGAGAAAAGGTTTTCTGTAAGTGAGTGCCTCCTTGAGCTGTCCTACGATACTCAAGGCAATAAAATTCTTCCACAGACCCATCCTAAAATGGTCTCGCCACAGCGGCCCCACACCGACCGACAAGACTGGCCCTAACTTCGACCACACATGCGGTCCGCCCGAAACACACTCCCCCATCAAAGTAGTCCCTCCCCTTTTCCCGGCACACATGAACTACTCTCTATCCACGTGTATCGGATACTATCTGTTCGTCAATATGAACGTCACTGGGCCTAATAAGGAGAAGGCGGATTTTGCGTCGACGGCTGTGATGCGGACGGCGATCTTCAATCCTCCTCCGAGGGTGCACGTTAATATTACGTCCAGATATTATAATTGTTGTATGGTGAGTTTTGTTTTTAATATCTGGCTTTTAGTTAGCAATTTTTTTCTACCAGAGTAGTGTTCACTGATGGCTTTAGGACACGTTGTTGCAAAAGAAGCATCTCATATTTTGTCGTAAAAATAATAAAAAAGTGCGTGTAAATACTAGAGTAGCTACTCTTTCACTGATGTAATTGAAAAAACCGTAATATCCTTAATGCATTTCATGATTTGAATAATACTAACTAGCAAAGCACTACTTTTTGTATTGTACTTTACCATAAGGTTATTTTTCAAGATATCTGAATACATTCTACAGCTGATCTTCAGATTATTTTTGATGTTGTTCACTGTAATGTAATTGTTACCCAAAAGTTGTATTTGTATTTTTAAATTGTTAAACATAATCCTATATCCACAGATACGATTCTACTACCAACAAAACGGCCGTAACTACGGTTCACTAAGCGTTAACGTCGTAGAACTAACTACGAGAGGAAACGTCACGTACTCCGTCTGGTTCTCCACCAAAGACAAGGGCGAGAACTGGTTCAGAGCTTCTATTTTCCTACCCAATATTACTAGAAGGTATGTATACTTATTTTTCAGAAATTATTAATGCTCCTGCGTCTATTCTGTTCACTATTTAAAATAGTGGTCCAAGCATCGTGCCTTGTGACATACCTGCAGTTTTAATAATCAAAAGGCAAGTTTAATGTAAGAAATGTATCAAGACTGAAAATAGTTGTACCTACATTATTGATTACCTGATAAGACTGAATTACGGCTTTCGATAACGGTATAATTCCATTTCTCTCGCAATTCAAGTGTCATAATCATAAGACTCATGCATTGATCAGCTTCACCATAAACTCTATGTAACTTAATCATGTAACGTTTGTATGCCGCAATATATCTAAATTTCGATCATAGTGGAAAATTGAAAAATTATTCGCCACGAGCGGGATTTGAACCCAAAACCTCTGGAATCCGTCCATCGCTCTCCCAATTGAGCTACCGTGGGTCCGCTAATGGCGACGAATCTTTCAATCCCTTCCACTATTGTAATTACACCTTAGGGAGGCTCGTAGCGACATCTACCGCGAAGTTATTACAACTTCTGAAACGGCACCAACGTCTCAAGTTACATTGAGAATCGTTAGTAACAATGCGCTACCTCATTTTTAACATTAAATGTTTATGAAGCAGAAACGTCCGCTAACGAAATTCCAAATTTCGCAATATATCTTCCAACAATCACCATCACAGTAAATATATTTGCTTAAGCAGTAAGTATGTCAAATACATAGAGTCTCTGAAGATGTTTTTAGGCCAGTTCATATTACCTACGCCGTAAACTGCCTGGGCTTAAGACCTCATGGTGAAAAACATGAGCTACATTGAAAACGATAAAAGTTCTACGCTGCACGTGGACTGAATGTACCGCTGATTACGCCGAACAACCCTTAAGTTTAATGTTGAACGCGTATCTGTGTGTGTGCGTCAACGAACGTTTGTACTGATTTATTTCACTGCTTTTAGCTATATATCGAACCCTTTAATTTAACACACTCTTAGACCGTCTTTTTGTATATTTTTTCATGGCCAGAATCGTTTGTCCTATTGAGCATCACCGAGCCTTGAACTAAGGACCTTCGCTGTTATTTGCGAATTAAAGGGTTGGCACATCATCTACCCAGAGAGATACCTACTTATATCACACTACCTTCCTCCAATTTGTTATCTTCTTTGTCAGGTACTACCTCGAATTCAAAACGCGCATGGGCATGAGAATTTATTCAGACTCCGCTATCGACGACTTTTCGATGGCGCCAGAGTGTTTTGGACTCAACATAGACCCCGACGAGCTGGGTGACTACAACTACTATGATCCTGTGTTCGAGGAGAAGACCACGCCGCATCCGGCGTTTGTGGATAAAGTTTGTGAGTATGCGATTGTTTATGGATAAAATAAACGATTTTTTTATGCAACGGAGACGGCCAACAAGCTGTTGAATATTAAATTATTAACCCTGTAAAACCTCATAAGAGGAAATATTTACTAAGTAAGAAATGTTTTACATACTTAATACGTCTGTCCCAGGTCGTGTAGGCAGAACACATAATTTGCAGGGCCACGTCTAGCAATTGTATGTTTAAAGACAGAAAATGTGAGCTCGACTTCGTGCCAAGTCGATTTAGCAAATAACAGGTTGCTGCAAAGTCAACTACGGGAGTCACTTCTTACGACACACATGATAAGAAAGGGGATGGTGCTATTCTAGCCAGAAACCACTCGGGAATATCAATTATATAGATCAATGAGGATTAAGATGAGAAGGAGGAACAATTTAGATCAAGGAAATTTATTGCGCATCTAGACGCTCAAGTCATAAATTATCATTTAAGAGCTTTTCTCTTGACAGTGGAATAACTACCACTCTCCTCTGTCACTTGACTTCCTCGTCATATGACTTGACAGCAACTTTATCCCTAACTTGGGCCTTAATACTTAGGCCTCAACGCTCATCCAAAACAACCTAAATACCTGATTTTGTTGTAGACTACCGATTCACAACATGCGGTGCCACAGGCCGCTACGGTCCGAACCAGACTATGTGCGATGCGTCTTATAACCAGACAGGCGTTTCAGTCGCCGTGAACAACGGCATCCAAGTGTGGCAGGTCCCGGCTGAGGGGTTGTACACGTAAGTTTTTGCCAGGCTCACTGATCCAAAGGCGCCTGCCTTTGGATCAGTGAGCCTTGACATTCGTTTTAGCTTGTCCCATTTCCCGCCACTATGCAGTTCACAATAGTATCTACAAGTTTTTGGCAAACTCAATGGCTCAATCAGGGCCGGCTTTAGGATAGTGAGACTGAGACCGGAGGTCGCCCGGGATGCCAAGGTGTATGGTACTATGCTGCGTGGTATATAGGGCGCCCGGCATGACTCGCCCTGGGACCATCTAGGTTATTAAGACCAGTCCGGGGCTCACGGACCCAAAGCCATGCTTGGTAGTTTTTGATACTTGGTCCATTTCCAGGCAGTTCATTCAAGTCGTGTCCAATTTTTATTGATTAGTCCGTAAACGCGGTGTTTTTTTTTACCGTCTTAGCGTATTTTTTTTCACTAATGATTAGTATTAATTTTGGATACTTTAAGTGGGCTTCGGCTCTAAGACGGTTAAAAAAACACGTTGTATTATGCAATCTGCGATAACGGGCCTCAATATCCAGGGCGCAATGCAACTAGCCCAAAATAGAGTGCTTTGGAAAACGGTGATGAGGAACTGCGTTCCTAGTGGTAACCACCTGCAGCTTTAAATTATCTTTAAAAAAATATAAGTTACTGACGTCGGGAACCTTTAGTACCCGGCTACAGCGATACAATATTTATTGATACTTAAAAACAGTATATACTTACGGTTGAACCTCTCACTATGCTCTAACTTCAATGTTCACATCGCTCGCAGTATAATAGCGCTGGGCGCCAGCGGCGGCCTTGGCGGCGGTTGGGTGGGCGTGGCCCACGGCGCCTCGGCCCGCGCCCTATTTGAGCTACACAAGGGGGAGAAGATACATATGCTGATGGGGCAGCAAGGACTCAACGCTTGTAAGAAGGTATGTATTCTAAACTTAAACTCCACAAGATACAGCCGGCTTGGGGCTCATTGGGACCCTCTCAACGACAGTTCAATAAATGCTGAAACTTATTGCACCTGCTCCTAGTTTTATGATTTTACTCCCTCCCACCAGGGTTTGTCGGCTCAAGAGACCCAAGAGTGCAACAGAAGGAACGACTCCGCAGTCATCTTCACGAGCAAAACGCACGAGGTGCGCAACACTCACGTTCAAGATGGCGGCGGCGGCGGCGGTGGCGCCACCTATGTCTTCCTGGTGAGTACTTCAGTAGTTTTAGTGCCTTTACTCATCATCCTCTAGCGTCTTGTACACCTATTTTCTGTCTGTCTATTTGTCCTTTAGGCCTAACGGTTAGGTTACAATTTGGATAAATTCATGATTGTTTGGAAAGCAGACAATTACCTTATATTTTTTATCTATAGGTTTTTATTACACAACACTATAACACGATGCATTAAAATCTCAAAACATTTCATTGTTTATCTCGGAGCCCTTTTCAAATTATTGTTATAAACGCAGGCAATTTTTTAAGCCACTCCTTTTTTCCTAACAATCACATAACTAATTCCCTTTCAGATCGACAAGGAAGGCCAGGAGTTCCCCCTCCTAGTGGCCGGCGGTGGCGGTGGCATTTCCCTTGGGACATTCCACGACGACAGCTCCCAACATGCTCGGCCTGCCACCAACGCGACCCCCGAATCCGGGTACATGTACGGGCAGCCGGGACAGACGCCTGGTAAGTCATGTGCTCCTGGTTGGAAGTGGTTAGCGGGCTAGTTTAGATCGTCGTGGAGACCGTCCAGTTTAGATATGTCATGGGCTCCTGGTATTTAGCGGGCTAGTTTGGATACTAAATAGATTTCTGGTTAGTTCTAGTAGTTGAACGAATTTGTATAAAAAGACTGACTGACACCTCCGGAAGGTTATAGCTTCGTTCAACTATTTTAGCGAGTTGCGGAGCTCCGCTGCGCCGAAGCTGCGGAGCGGGCGAGGGCTGCTCCCCTTCCGACTTTTTGTATATACTCTAGGGGTAGGGCAGACAAGACCACGTGGATATTGGGGTGCTCCGATTCGGTTTCGTTACCTGTGTCATGGACTGTACAAGTCCATTTGTTTCCCAGGTGCGGGGGGCGGCTGGATAGCGGGCGCCAAGCCCATCACGCCGGGCTTCGAGCTAGTGCGGGGCGCCGCGCTGCACGATGGCGGCACCGGGGGCCTGGCGTGCGTGGGCGGCGCCGCCGGGGGCTTCGGGGGCGGCGGCGGGGGCTGCCGGCGGGGAGGCGGGGGCGGCGGGTGGATCGGTCAGTCTACTCTCGTTGTACTACTTCGAGCTAGTGCGGGGCGCCGCGCTGCACGATGGCGGCACCGGGGGCCTGGCGTGCGTGGGCGGCGCCGCCGGGGGCTTCGGGGGCGGCGGCGGGGGCTGCCGGCGGGGAGGCGGGGGCGGCGGGTGGATCGGTCAGTCTACTCTCGTTGTACTACTTCGAGCTAGTGCGGGGCGCCGCGCTGCACGATGGCGGCACCGGGGGCCGGGCGTGCGTGGGCGGCGCCGCCGGGGGCTTCGGGGGCGGCGGCGGGGGCTGCCGGCGGGGAGGCGGGGGCGGCGGGTGGATCGGTCAGTCTACTCTCGTTGTACTACTTCGAGCTAGTGCGGAACGCCGCGCTGCACGATGGCGGCACCGGGGGCCTGGCGTGCGTGGGCGGCGCCGCCGGGGGCTTCGGGGGCGGCGGCGGGGGCTGCCGGCGGGGAGGCGGGGGCGGCGGGTGGATCGGTCAGTCTACTCTCGTTGTACTACTTCGAGCTAGTGCGGGGCGCCGCGCTGCACGATGGCGGCACCGGGGGCCTGGCGTGCGTGGGCGGCGCCGCCGGGGGCTTCGGGGGCGGCGGCGGGGGCTGCCGGCGGGGAGGCGGGGGCGGCGGGTGGATCGGTCAGTCTACTCTCGTTGTACTACTTCGAGCTAGTGCGGGGCGCCGCGCTGCACGATGGCGGCACCGGGGGCCTGGCATGCGTGGGCGGCGCCGCCGGGGGCTTCGGGGGCGGCGGCGGGGGCTGCCGGCGGGGAGGCGGGGGCGGCGGGTGGATCGGTCAGTCTACTCTCGTTGTACTACTTCGAGCTAGTGCGGGGCGCCGCGCTGCACGATGGCGGCACCGGGGGCCTGGCGTGCGTGGGCGGCGCCGCCGGGGGCTTCGGGGGCGGCGGCGGGGGCTGCCGGCGGGGAGGCGGGGGCGGCGGGTGGATCGGTCAGTCTACTCTCGTTGTACTACTTCGAGCTAGTGCGGAACGCCGCGCTGCACGATGGCGGCACCGGGGGCCTGGCGTGCGTGGGCGGCGCCGCCGGGGGCTTCGGGGGCGGCGGCGGGGGCTGCCGGCGGGGAGGCGGGGGCGGCGGGTGGATCGGTCAGTCTACTCTCGTTGTACTACTTCGAGCTAGTGCGGGGTGCCGCGCTGCACGATGGCGGCACCGGGGGCCAGGCGTGCGTGGGCGGCGCCGCCGGGGGCTTCGGGGGCGGCGGCGGGGGCTGCCGGCGGGGAGGCGGGGGCGGCGGGTGGATCGGTCAGTCTACTCTCGTTGTACTACTTCGAGCTAGTGCGGGGCGCCGCGCTGCACGATGGCGGCACCGGGGGCCTGGCGTGCGTGGGCGGCGCCGCCGGGGGCTTCGGGGGCGGCGGCGGGGGCTGCCGGCGGGGAGGCGGGGGCGGCGGGTGGATCGGTCAGTCTACTCTCGTTGTACTACTTCGAGCTAGTGCGGGGCGCCGCGCTGCACGATGGCGGCACCGGGGGCCGGGCGTGCGTGGGCGGCGCCGCCGGGGGCTTCGGGGGCGGCGGCGGGGGCTGCCGGCGGGGAGGCGGGGGCGGCGGGTGGATCGGTCAGTCTACTCTCGTTGTACTACTTCGAGCTAGTGCGGGGCGCCGCGCTGCACGATGGCGGCACCGGGGGCCTGGCGTGCGTGGGCGGCGCCGCCGGGGGCTTCGGGGGCGGCGGCGGGGGCTGCCGGCGGGGAGGCGGGGGCGGCGGGTGGATCGGTCAGTCTACTCTCGTTGTACTACTTCGAGCTAGTGCGGGGCGCCGCGCTGCACGATGGCGGCACCGGGGGCCTGGCGTGCGTGGGCGGCGCCGCCGGGGGCTTCGGGGGCGGCGGCGGGGGCTGCCGGCGGGGAGGCGGGGGCGGCGGGTGGATCGGTCAGTCTACTCTCGTTGTACTACTTCGAGCTAGTGCGGGGCGCCGCGCTGCACGATGGCGGCACCGGGGGCCGGGCGTGCGTGGGCGGCGCCGCCGGGGGCTTCGGGGGCGGCGGCGGGGGCTGCCGGCGGGGAGGCGGGGGCGGCGGGTGGATCGGTCAGTCTACTCTCGTTGTACTACTTCGAGCTAGTGCGGGGCGCCGCGCTGCACGATGGCGGCACCGGGGGCCTGGCGTGCGTGGGCGGCGCCGCCGGGGGCTTCGGGGGCGGCGGCGGGGGCTGCCGGCGGGGAGGCGGGGGCGGCGGGTGGATCGGTCAGTCTACTCTCGTTGTACTACTTCGAGCTAGTGCGGAACGCCGCGCTGCACGATGGCGGCACCGGGGGCCTGGCGTGCGTGGGCGGCGCCGCCGGGGGCTTCGGGGGCGGCGGCGGGGGCTGCCGGCGGGGTGGCGGGGGCGGCGGGTGGATCGGTCAGTCTACTCTCGTTGTACTACTTCGAGCTAGTGCGGGGCGCCGCGCTGCACGATGGCGGCACCGGGGGCCGGGCGTGCGTGGGCGGCGCCGCCGGGGGCTTCGGGGGCGGCGGCGGGGGCTGCCGGCGGGGAGGCGGGGGCGGCGGGTGGATCGGTCAGTCTACTCTCGTTGTACTACTTCGAGCTAGTGCGGGGCGCCGCGCTGCACGATGGCGGCACCGGGGGCCTGGCGTGCGTGGGCGGCGCCGCCGGGGGCTTCGGGGGCGGCGGCGGGGGCTGCCGGCGGGGAGGTGGGGGCGGCGGGTGGATCGGTCAGTCTACTCTCGTTGTACTACTTCGAGCTAGTGCGGGGCGCCGCGCTGCACGATGGCGGCACCGGGGGCCGGGCGTGCGTGGGCGGCGCCGCCGGGGGCTTCGGGGGCGGCGGCGGGGGCTGCCGGCGGGGAGGCGGGGGCGGCGGGTGGATCGGTCAGTCTACTCTCGTTGTACTACTTCGAGCTAGTGCGGGGCGCCGCGCTGCACGATGGCGGCACCGGGGGCCTGGCGTGCGTGGGCGGCGCCGCCGGGGGCTTCGGGGGCGGCGGCGGGGCCTGCCGGCGGGGTGGCGGGGGCGGCGGGTGGATCGGTCAGTCTACTCTCGTTGTACTACTTCGAGCTAGTGCGGGGCGCCGCGCTGCACGATGGCGGCACCGGGGGCCGGGCGTGCGTGGGCGGCGCCGCCGGGGGCTTCGGGGGCGGCGGCGGGGGCTGCCGGCGGGGAGGCGGGGGCGGCGGGTGGATCGGTCAGTCTACTCTCGTTGTACTACTTCGAGCTAGTGCGGGGCGCCGCGCTGCACGATGGCGGCACCGGGGGCCTGGCGTGCGTGGGCGGCGCCGCCGGGGGCTTCGGGGGCGGCGGCGGGGGCTGCCGGCGGGGAGGCGGGGGCGGCGGGTGGATCGGTCAGTCTACTCTCGTTGTACTACTTCGAGCTAGTGCGGGGCGCCGCGCTGCACGATGGCGGCACCGGGGGCCGGGCGTGCGTGGGCGGCGCCGCCGGGGGCTTCGGGGGCGGCGGCGGGGGCTGCCGGCGGGGAGGCGGGGGCGGCGGGTGGATCGGTCAGTCTACTCTCGTTGTACTACTTCGAGCTAGTGCGGGGCGCCGCGCTGCACGATGGCGGCACCGGGGGCCGGGCGTGCGTGGGCGGCGCCGCCGGGGGCTTCGGGGGCGGCGGCGGGGGCTGCCGGCGGGGAGGCGGGGGCGGCGGGTGGATCGGTCAGTCTACTCTCGTTGTACTACTTCGAGCTAGTGCGGGGCGCCGCGCTGCACGATGGCGGCACCGGGGGCCGGGCGTGCGTGGGCGGCGCCGCCGGGGGCTTCGGGGGCGGCGGCGGGGGCTGCCGGCGGGGAGGCGGGGGCGGCGGGTGGATCGGTCAGTCTACTCTCGTTGTACTACTTCGAGCTAGTGCGGGGCGCCGCGCTGCACGATGGCGGCACCGGGGGCCGGGCGTGCGTGGGCGGCGCCGCCGGGGGCTTCGGGGGCGGCGGCGGGGGCTGCCGGCGGGGAGGCGGGGGCGGCGGGTGGATCGGTCAGTCTACTCTCGTTGTACTACTTCGAGCTAGTGCGGGGCGCCGCGCTGCACGATGGCGGCACCGGGGGCCGGGCGTGCGTGGGCGGCGCCACCGGGGGCTTCGGGGGCGGCGGCGGGGGCTGCCGGCGGGGAGGCGGGGGCGGCGGGTGGATCGGTCAGTCTACTCTCGTTGTACTACTTCGAGCTAGTGCGGGGCGCCGCGCTGCACGATGGCGGCACCGGGGGCCGGGCGTGCGTGGGCGGCGCCGCCGGGGGCTTCGGGGGCGGCGGCGGGGGCTGCCGGCGGGGAGGCGGGGGCGGCGGGTGGATCGGTCAGTCTACTCTCGTTGTACTACTTCGAGCTAGTGCGGGGCGCCGCGCTGCACGATGGCGGCACCGGGGGCCGGGCGTGCGTGGGCGGCGCCGCCGGGGGCTTCGGGGGCGGCGGCGGGGGCTGCCGGCGGGGAGGCGGGGGCGGCGGGTGGATCGGTCAGTCTACTCTCGTTGTACTACTTCGAGCTAGTGCGGGGCGCCGCGCTGCACGATGGCGGCACCGGGGGCCGGGCGTGCGTGGGCGGCGCCGCCGGGGGCTTCGGGGGCGGTGGCGGGGGCTGCCGGCGGGGAGGCGGGGGCGGCGGGTGGATCGGTCAGTCTACTCTCGTTGTACTACTTCGAGCTAGTGCGGGGCGCCGCGCTGCACGATGGCGGCACCGGGGGCCTGGCGTGCGTGGGCGGCGCCGCCGGGGGCTTCGGGGGCGGCGGCGGGGGCTGCCGGCGGGGAGGCGGGGGCGGCGGGTGGATCGGTCAGTCTACTCTCGTTGTACTACTTCGAGCTAGTGCGGGGCGCCGCGCTGCACGATGGCGGCACCGGGGGCCGGGCGTGCGTGGGCGGCGCCGCCGGGGGCTTCGGGGGCGGCGGCGGGGGCTGCCGGCGGGGAGGCGGGGGCGGCGGGTGGATCGGTCAGTCTACTCTCGTTGTACTACTTCGAGCTAGTGCGGGGCGCCGCGCTGCACGATGGCGGCACCGGGGGCCGGGCGTGCGTGGGCGGCGCCGCCGGGGGCTTCGGGGGCGGCGGCGGGGGCTGCCGGCGGGGAGGCGGGGGCGGCGGGTGGATCGGTCAGTCTACTCTCGTTGTACTACTTCGAGCTAGTGCGGGGCGCCGCGCTGCACGATGGCGGCACCGGGGGCCGGGCGTGCGTGGGCGGCGCCGCCGGGGGCTTCGGGGGCGGCGGCGGGGGCTGCCGGCGGGGAGGCGGGGGCGGCGGGTGGATCGGTCAGTCTACTCTCGTTGTACTACTTCGAGCTAGTGCGGGGCGGCGCGCTGCACGATGGCGGCACCGGGGGCCGGGCGTGCGTGGGCGGCGCCGCCGGGGGCTTCGGGGGCGGCGGCGGGGGCTGCCGGCGGGGAGGCGGGGGCGGCGGGTGGATCGGTCAGTCTACTCTCGTTGTACTACTTCGAGCTAGTGCGGGGCGCCGCGCTGCACGATGGCGGCACCGGGGGCCGGGCGTGCGTGGGCGGCGCCGCCGGGGGCTTCGGGGGCGGCGGCGGGGGCTGCCGGCGGGGAGGCGGGGGCGGCGGGTGGATCGGTCAGTCTACTCTCGTTGTACTACTTCGAGCTAGTGCGGGGCGCCGCGCTGCACGATGGCGGCACCGGGGGCCTGGCGTGCGTGGGCGGCGCCGCCGGGGGCTTCGGGGGCGGCGGCGGGGGCTGCCGGCGGGGAGGCGGGGGCGGCGGGTGGATCGGTCAGTCTACTCTCGTTGTACTACTTCGAGCTAGTGCGGGGCGCCGCGCTGCACGATGGCGGCACCGGGGGCCGGGCGTGCGTGGGCGGCGCCGCCGGGGGCTTCGGGGGCGGCGGCGGGGGCTGCCGGTGGGGAGGCGGGGGCGGCGGGTGGATCGGTCCCTACTCTACTCAATTTTTTGTTATTTGAACTGAGATTATGAATAGCCTTTGTTTGCGTTCAGCACGAGCCAATTATGCAAAAATAATGTTACCGCCACGTAAAATATTTATTGAATAATGAACTCTATCTTCTTTTACTATAGATTCCAAGTCAGCTCCTAGATTAAATACCATACACGGTGCCTTGTACCTGCGTCGCTGGGAGCGGGTTTTTTTTATATTTTGGTCCATTTTGAATCTATTGAATAAGACGATAGAGTTCATTATACAATGAACATTTTATGTGGCGCTAACCTTTTTCTTGCAAAATTGGCACGTGCTGAACGCAAACAAAGGCCATTCATGAGCTCAGTTTAAAAAATTTAAACTATACCACTGACGTTATTACTGTAGATCCTTTCTAATGTGTCATTCTCTCCAGGTGGCAACACAAATGAAGGGCACGGCCAACACAGCGAAGGCGGCTGGTCGTACGTGGACGCGGCGCGGGCTATCAGGGAGTTCAGCGAGGTCACTGTTGGACAGCGAAGCAGCCCTGGGGAAGTGCTCATCATACCCGCGATACATGTGAGTTTCCTCATCGTTTTCAGTCTGTAAACGATCACTGCTGAGCCTCCGAGTACGCTCATTCGACGATCGATCTTTCCAATGTCATCAATCCACCGACGTGATGGACGACCCACGCTTCTTCTACTTAGAACCCAGGGGCGGCTTTACCTATAGTGCAGGGAAAAACCGACAGTTACAGATCGAAGGTCATTGGGAGCTAGGAGCCCCTTAACATTATGCGCCAGGAGTTATCCTAACTAGTAGACGACCGATTATTCTACCTTAGAACCCCTCAACCCGTTAATATTTTGGTCTACTGACCTTCGTCTTCTCTTCGAGTACGCCAGTCATCCCGCTTTAGCTAGTTCTAGTGTATCCATGGAGTTTTTAGTGGACAGAAATACCAAAATAGTGAATGAGGATACTGTAGCCATGAATATTGTAAAAGATATGTTAAGGTGGTTCGGCGATTATACACAACGTCTTTTGCCATTTGCAGGCTAACGGCATGATCTTTCAAGAAACATTGGCTTTCTATTTGCGCGAAATTACCTAGAATAAACTTGTATAAAGTAGAATAATTTGAGAAATTAGTTTGTCACGTAATACTTCGGGAAAACGATTGTTCTCATTTGTTCTAGTTTATACAAATATCACGCCGTTAGCCTGCGAATGTCAAAAGAAGTTTTGTATTGTTATCGAACCATCTTCAAATGGAGATGTAGAAAGAACGGATGAAAGGGAATGCAAAAAAAATAGGTATGACAGAACAGTGGATGGAAGAGAAAGAGCTCGCAGAACTGTCTCTATTGTGTCTGCTTTATTGACATGTGTCTGATTTGAGGGCCTTAAGATGATCTATTGTGACTGCCCTTTTTTTAGATTTCCCCGTTAACCTCTAGGAAATTCCAGATTGTTGTACCTCTTCCGTGTGCACGATGTGTCGCCCTAAGTACTTCTTTTGTGCACGAGTGTTCCGCGGGAGCAGAGAATGTGCATTGCTGTTTCCTCTGTCTCCTGGCAGAACCTGCAAGTTGCGTTCTGTTTCATACCCATTACAAACAATTGTTTGTTCAATTTGCATCCTAGTACGGCTTGTTAATTTTAAATACGGTCCCATCCGGCTGCAAGCATGAAACTCGGTATACGTGTAGCTTTTATATATTTGCTCTAATAATGAAGTAGGAACCCGTTAAAAACCCCTTTACCCCCCCTCGCCTCCTCCACTTTATTGTCACCAAACGCAGTTTTTTTAAATTTTATTGAAAACGGCTAAAGCTAGGAAAATCGTCACAAAACAAAATGTTCGTTATAAAATAATTTACAAAACATTCTTTGGAAGTATGTTGATAGGACCTATAGTTTTCCAAATATTCATTGGGGTAAAAACAAGGATTAGCGGTTATTTCAATTTAACATTTCCCACTGCACCCACTAAAATATTTGTTTCTTTGGTAGAGAATGCCCATGGGATTATGTCCGCCATCACTTGTAGGATTTCGTCACTATTGTGCCTTTTGAGTTATAGCTCTAGACAGTTTATTATAGAACCCTTTGATGTGTCTGCCTACCAGGCTGTATGTTTGTTTGTCACCGTGCTATAAGGCTCGTGGTCCCCAGGACTGCGGCTGCGCGTACCGCTGCGTGCCGCTGAACGAGCACCGAAGCGAGGTGCGCTGCTACTGCCCCTCCACGTGGACCACGGACGCCAACGACCCCACCAAGTGTATACGTACGTATCCTCACGTCTCTATACCCTATACAGGGTGAACTTTTAATGAGTGTCCAAATTCAAGAATTAGATTCTTCACAAAAAATATGTCTTTTTTTTGTTTCACATCATTCAGTACTTAAATTGTTAGTAATTGTTGCTCAAAATTATCCCAAAAAAACCTTACCGCGCGGGCACCTCAGCGCGTAGGAAGGGTTAACGAGCGCGGCACTGTATCCTGAGTAACCACGCTGTAAGGATAATTCTTTTGGGATTGAAAATTTATAATTAAAAAATACGTACCAGTTTTTCAAAAATGGAGTCTATTAGTGATATTAAATACCACCAAAAAATTTGGACACTCATTAAAAATTCACCCTGTATAGGTACCCTAAAACTCGTATTTATACCACAGAACAGAGCTATAACCACGAACTCCGAAATTGGAAGTTCGCGTTTTTCCATCTCTATGGCACTCGCGCTGCTCGAGTGACAGGGACGCTTGCATACGAATTTCGAGTTTCGTTTGTCGTAGTATCACCGCAGAGGTGGTTAGCAAAGGCTCGTTTCGCGTCTGAAATCTGGTGATGAAGATTTAGATTTCTTTGTTTCATAAAATACGTTTAAATTATTAAGTTACGAGTAACTTTAAGCTAATGCGTGCGGTGTGCGGTAGCCCTGGACAATATGTCACATTCTGTTTGATTCGAAAGATAAGAGTGTTTGTTCTAGGTCCATGGATAAGGGTAATGCCATAACTGTTGAGACAACTAAAATAAATTCGACCAATCACGTGGCGCCTTTACTGAACTAAGATGTATTTGACCAATAGAATAGAATAGAATAGAATAGAATAATAATTTATTGCCAAAAATACAAAATAGTTACAGACATATACAAACAGTGACAAAACAGTAATAAGATGCTAAAATAAAAATAAAGAGCTCAATTCTTTTGGGGCAATAGGTCCCAGACTCAGCATGTGCTGAACAGCGAGAGTTCAGCGCTGGTTTTCAGCCTGGGCCTTCTTAGGGCTCGGTCGGTAGCAGAACCTAAGCGTCGGAGTTGGACGCTGTGCTTTCCAATGCGTACGGAGAAAAAAAAACAAAAAAACAAGAATTAAGTAAGAGCGTGTGTGTGTGTGAGTATGCGAGCGTGCGTGCGTTGTTGCGTGTGCTTGTGTGCGTATATGTGTGAGTGTACGAGCGTGCGTGCATTGTTGTGTGTGGGTGTGTGTGTGTGTGTGTATGTACAAGTTTGCGAGTGTTAAGAAAAGAAAAGGAATTAAAAAGAGAAAAAAAAATGTATAATGAATGTGAATACCCAAGTGGAGAACAACTAAGGGGAGATGAGACACCTACTTGCTTTGCATTTCTAATAAGTGACATTTAACTAATCGCTTGAATTTAAACAGTGACATCGGCTCACGCAGCGGAGGAGGGAGGTCATTCCAGATTTTTGTGGCCGCAAATTTAAAACTCCCCCTAAAAAATGCGGTCTTGTGCAGCGGTATCGCAAGTAGCAGCAAGTAGCAAGTAGCAATAGGACGCCGTCATGAGAGTCAAAAGGTTCAACGCACAAAAAAAGAAAAAGCCGTTGGCTGCACTTCGTTTCAGCAGGGCTTAGATTTTCAATAGATACAAAGTTTGTTTAATTCGTTCAGATGACTCGTAGAAAAAGTATTGTATATAATAGTTATATAATTAGCCTTTTAAGTCTCGTACCTTAGTAGGCCACTCAGCAAGTTTCGTGGCCTAAACGTGATACTCGACTGAAAAAGCATACATTATATAACGATTGCATAATAATTATTTACAGTACATATGGTGCTACTTTCCCGCACTCGTGCGGAAAAGAGCACTTTCCGTGCATATGTCGAAACTTTAAAGAGCCATATTTGTATGTTGTTGTATATTGATTTAAAACACTCCCTTCGGTCGTGTTTTAATTTATCACCACTCGTTGCGAATTTCCTATTTTCGGCACTTGTATCGTAAATAACTATTACGATACAAGTACCGAAAATAGGAAATTCGCAACGAGTGGTGATTTTAAATCGACACGAGTTGCGAATTACCTATTCGCACGTGTATCGTACAACGTTTTACTGTACATGGTTCTTTAAAGTTTCGACATATGCACGGAAAGTGCTCTTTTTCGCACTAGTGCGGGAAAGTAGCACCATATGAACTGTAAAATACTATTTCTGTTCCCGTTTTGCGCTTTTCCGTAAAACAGGACAGCGCGAATCTTACCAAAATGCACTCCGTGTCTTATGCCCCTGCGCTGTTGTTACAGTGGAGGAGTCTTGGACGAACATGTCCAACCTGCTGGTGTGGGTGCTGGGCGTGTTCTGTGTCATATTCGCGCTCATCTTCGTCATCGGCTGCCTCTACATGTGTGAGTATCATCGATCTTTGTCGACGCATTTGCAGCCCATTCTTTCTGAAACACTTAACGCGAGAATGTTATAACGTTCTCAGGGAAGCCCCGGCTTTGTGCGATAGAGATTAAATGAATAAATATACATAGTGTGAGGACCAATGTGACGCGAAAATTAGCCATACAATTCTATGGTTAATATTCGTGTCACGACGGTAATTTTTAACTACTACCAATTAACCACGCTAACTAATGGTCTAGAATTTGGTCCTCACCCAAATTATAATCGAGAGAGCCCAACATTAAAGGACGAAAACTGTGCAGTTCTAACAGACTCACCGACTCACCCATATCATTTAACGGCCTTTATAATAATTATACTTCTCTGTCCCACAGACAATATCTACCAACGTAGAAAAGAGTCAGAGCTTCGTCAGAAGCATCTCCTAGAGCAGGAGGTCCAACTCCACCGTCTGAGGAACCCGTTGGGAGGCACTGAGAACCCTCTCAGCATGGCCTTCAACCCTCACTACGGGAGTGAGAACATTCTACCTCAGGGCATCGATGTGAGGGGTCTGCCTCAGGTCTCGAGGGAGGCACTTAAGTTGGTCAAGTAAGTGTTTTAATTTCTGACTTCTTTGTATCCAATCAAGAAACAAGTTAGTATTCGCGCATAATGTACTAGGATACTTTCTAAAGGATGTTTCTGCACGGCTATCCGGAGACGGCGCGCGAGCTCTCTCGATTTTTCTCGCACTATCCGTCTCTCTCCTATTAGAACACTTAGAACAAGACAAGAAGTAGAGTGCGAGAAAAATCGAGAGTATGTCGCGGCCGTCTCATGATAGACTTGCTAGATTTTTAAAAACAACAGGTTAAACTTGTTGCTAGACCCAAATAGGAACTGAACAGTATGTCCTGGTAAGATTTTAAGACCATCCTTATAAAAATACATCCTTGCAAAAATAGATGATTATGGCTTTCCGTCCAAGGCAATCAAAGATGAAATGATAGGCAAAATTTGCTCCATTGGAAACGTTTAGTTTTTAGTCCAGAAAATCCACTAGGTGGGCGCTTTGCTCATAGGCGCTTTTCCATACATACTGTTTTTCGCATGTTATCGACTGCGAGCGTAGAGCTACAAAACCGTTGCCAGTGAGATTTTTGCTACTATTGTACGCTACAGTACAGATGTTGACTCACTCCTAACCTATTCCTCTTGCCGCTTCGGCTAACTTTAGACTCTATCGCTCATTTCCAAGGTACCTATTGGCATGGCAAGCCCGATCGCGCTAGGAGCGAAAGATTACGTCCTAATACAGAGTGTGGCCTGAAACAGGGGCAAAAAATTGAACGGTAGACTATTGGGCGAGTGAGCACTTATTTCCAGGTAATTTTAATTGAAAATAAAAAAGTTTTTTTCTTTTTTTCTTCAAAGTAAATTCACGTGTATTTTTTACCCTTCTGGGGTGGCACAGGTAGTTTTTTATTATTTAAAAAACACTAAAAAGATAAAAAAATATTAAAAAACCATAAAAGTATCTTTTAAAAACAATAATGCAAAAACTATTATGACTCAGTACATCATGTTACCTCAAAATCTGCATTGACTGCTGTGCTATGATCTCGTGGTGCCAAGATATATTACTTGAAGGTCCTAACTTTAGATCAACATTACTCCGAATAAAAAAATATGTATTGGACACAAGGGTTTACTACAGATGCTCTAAGGAAATGTTCTTTTAAATATTTGCCCCTGTTACAGGCCACACACTGTATATACATATACGTCATATCAAATTAGGGATGAGGGAGTCTGACCTTTGGATGGCGTTTGTCATTTTATTAGGCGGGGAGGGTCCATTCAAGGAATTACATAACAATATGATGATAGGTGTGGCGTACAGGCAATCACCACGAGCTTTGCACTACATCAACGCACTTCTCAACTCTCAAGTCGGCTTGCCAGTAGTTAGAGGCTAATTTGTGAATGCAACAGTTATTTACGATACAAGTGCCGAAAATAGGAAATTCGCAATTACAAATGGCTCTTTAAAGTTTCGACATATGCACGGAAAGTGCTCTTTTCCGCTCTAGTGCGGGAAAGTAGCACCATGTGTACTGTAAAAACCTTTGTGAGGCAATGGATGACCGTCCTCAGTTAGTTATCGCGATTGTTTTTATCTGTACTTTGTGTCCTAAATTTCACAGTGCATTAGTATTTACTGTAATGCTGTGTAATTTTTTTTGAACCGATAAATTAATAAATGATAAGGGGATGACCTAATATATGGACAAGCCATGGCCCGCACGAGTTCTCGGAATGCATTGATCGAAATCTTCTGACAGACAGGACCTTCTGTATGTAATACTATTATTTCAGGGCGCTCGGCCAAGGCGCCTTCGGCGAAGTCTACCAAGGGCTGTACCGTCACGGCTCCAACAACCAGGAACTTCCGGTGGCGGTCAAGACCCTGCCCGAGCTGTCCACGGGGCAGGCGGAGAGCGACTTCCTGATGGAGGCAGCCATCATGGCCAAGTTCAGGCACGCCAACGTGGTGCACCTCATCGGGGTCTGCTTCGATAGTCATCCCAGGTAAACATCATCGTCTTAATACTAGGGGTTCCGTGAATAATCCCCTAACTAAAAAGGGTCGCTAACGCGTGAGTAAGGCACTGATCCCATCGCCGGCGAGTAGCGAGTACTCTCATAAATAATTCTTACTCGGTTTTATTCGCTTGAGCGAGTAGGACATAGTAACACTCGCTTACTTGCCGGCGGTGGGACCAGTACCTAAGGTCGCAAGATTTCTCGAAAATTTAAGAGAGACGGATCTGTATTTTGAAAAGACACAACTAATCCTCGAATTTATATTAGAAGTGCTCGCAACCGAGAAAATTTATTGAATGTGATCGAGTCCAAAGAAATTTGTAAAGTAGTCTCTGTCTACCCCAATAGCAAATAGAACTGTATATGTTTTTGTCAAATTGGCGCACGAATCTCGCTCCTTTTTTATGCCGGCCGTTGAAAACCTCGAAGGTTGAAGCTGAAAATTAAGTATCTTCAGCTTCAAGCGATAGTGCTGAAGAGAACTCACGAAAATGTGGCATTTCCTGCAAATATAAAACTGTCCTTTTCGGGACAACCAATACTGCTCTTTTTAGGACAATCGACTGTTTCATGAATCATGGCGTCAACCATATGTCTCCGTTTCTTGATAAGACAAACCATACGGCAATGTTCACACATACAATTCACTGACAATAGTAACATTGTTGACAGATTCATAGTCCTCGAGCTCCTCGCGGGGGGAGACCTAAAGAACTTCCTCCGTGAGTCCAGGCCGAGGCCGGAGCGGGCCAGCGTGCTCACGATGAAGGACCTCTTGCTCTGCTCCATAGATGTCTGCAAGGGCTGCAAGTATCTGGAGTCAAACCGGTTTATACACAGGTCAGGTGGCTTCACAATTCAGTAGAAACTACTCGTCTAATCTCCTTGATTCAGATTTTAAAAATGGTAGTCTAATTTTCTTAAAATTAACAAAACCGCACCCCACCCCACAAGGTGGACTGATGACCTGGTTAAGGTTGCGGGAGTCCGCTGGACGCGGATGGCGCTCACTTTGGCACTCTTTGGGGGCCTATGTCCAGCAGTGGACGTCTTTTGACTGATATGATGATGATGATGATGATGATCACTGGTATTAGTGGAAAATATAGTCTCCACAACAAATACAACGGGCAAGCGTACTTGAAAACTGTACATCTTTGAAGTAGACATATATAATGAGCCATACGATAAACAAATAGTCTCCAACGCGGAGTGGACCAAAGTGAATCAACGTGTCGAACCTTCCGGCTCGTGGTCGCCACTCGAGAACCTTTCCGCCCCAACGGCCAGTCATACTAACTAGTCATTGATGTAACAGGGACATAGCAGCGCGGAACTGCCTGCTCTCCTCGCGAGGTCCGGGGCGAGTGGTCAAGATAGCTGACTTCGGCATGGCGCGGGACATATACCGAGCGGACTACTACAAAAAGGGCGGTAAAGCCATGCTGCCCATCAAGTGGATGCCGCCCGAGGCGTATATCGACGGCGTGTTCACTATCAAGACTGACGTGTGGTAAGTTGAGTGTTTGAGATGCATTACATTCTCCTAAATGTGGCTCGAGAATCGAATCATGTGTCGGTGAATTAAATAAGATTAAGATGAATTTGAAGAAGTTGTGGCTTTCCAATGACTTGTGAATTGGTTGAATATAGTATTTATTTATTTATTGTATATTTGCGATATATATGTAACATATGTTAGTGTGTATTATATTTTATATTGTATATTTATATATGTATTGGCATGTTTTTATTTGTCTAGAATTAATACTAATTAGGATTTGCTTTATTTTCTCTGTTTTTGTACACGGTATAAGTTTGCCTATCTCGTTCTACCTACCTTCCTCTCAATTGCTCAAAGGTTAGCTGGAAGAGATCCCTTATAGGGATAAGTTCGCCTTTGTACTTTGATCTATTGTGTGACATGTATATTCCTTAACCTGTTATTGTGTACAATAAAGTGCTTACATACATACATACATAAATATGTTCAGGCCCCGTGTCATGGTCGGCTGCCAAATGGATGAACCGATTTGAATGCGGTTTTTTGAAATCGAAAGCCGGTGTGATCCCGAGTGTTCTTAGCCATGTTTTATTAAAATCTGTTCAGCCGTTCTTGAGATATTGGAGTTTGAAATGAAAATGTCGGGGGTTTTTTAACTTTTGTAAGGTCTGCCCTAGACCTACAATAACTTTGCACTATATTTTTATGGCGCAATATAATTGAACTACAACTTGCGATCAAACTATCAGTATTATCACGCAAAAATTGCCCAACAACTCTGATGCGTCCTCGTGGCGGCTAAACATAAACTAAAAAAATAATGTGCAATACTGTGTCCAACGGTGCCAAGTTGACTATCGCTATATCGAAGTGCTGAAGTGTTTGTACGAGAGCGCCACTATGTCAGTCCGACTTCAGGACCAGAACTCGAAACCTATTCTGCTGCAGCGGGGAGTCAGGCAAGGAGATGTTATTTCTCTAAAACTGTTCACCGCTGCACTGGAGGACGTTTTCAAGACTCTGGCCTGGAGAAGGCTAGGCATCAGCATCAACGGCGAGTACATCACTCACCTTCGGTTTGCTGACGATATAGTAGTCTTGGCTGAGACCATGGAGGACTTAAGTACGATGCTCGATGACCTCAGTAAAGCATCCGATTCCGAGCAAGTTGGTCTAAGAATGAACATGGATAAGACGAAGATCATGTCAAATGCCTATGTAGTACCAACTCCCATTACAATCGGACACTTTACGCTCGAAGTTGTAGACGATTATGTATACCTAGGACAGACGATCCAGTTAGGTAGGTCCAACTTCGAGAAATAGGTCAATCGTCGAATCCGACTCGGCTGGGCAGCGTTCGGGAAGCTACGGCAAATCTTTTCGTCCAATATTCCGCAGTGTCTCAAGACGAAAGTCTTTGACCAGTGTGTGTTGCCAGTGATGACATATGGCACTGAAACGTGGTCGCTTACTATGGGCCTCATAAGAAGGCTCAAAGTCACCCAAAGGGCAATGGAGAGGGCCATGTTGGGAGTTTCTCTGCGTGATCGCATCAGAAACGAGACTATCCGCAGCAGAACCAAGGTAACCGATATAGCCCTCCGGATCGCTAAACTTAAGTGGCAGTGGGCGGGGCACATAGCACGTAGAACCGATGGCCGTTGGGGCGGAAAGGTTCTCGAGTGGCGACCACGTACCGGAAGGCGCAGCGTGGGTAGGCCCCCGACAAGGTGGACTGATGACCTGGTAAAGGTTGCGGGAGTCCGCTGGATGCGGGTGGCGCGGGATCGGTCACTTTGGCACTCTTTGGGGGAGGCCTATGTCCAGCAGTGGACGTCTTTCGGCTGATATGATGATGATGATGATGACTGTGCCAGACGGTATAATAAAAAAAATGGTGAAACATTAAACTTGCTTAAACTTTTGTTCAATCTCTGAGCAATCTTCAATACTCACCCTAAGCGGTCGAAAACATTGCACAATTCGTAATTTAGTGCAATTTAACGATCAATTAATTTTTGCTTGATAATATTGATCGTTTGATCGCAAGGGGTAGTTCAATTACATTGCGCCATAAAAATATTGTGCAAAGTTATTGTAGGTCTAGGGCCGGCCTAAGCCACCTCTTCGGTTTAACATGTCCCAACTATTGTTAAAAACTAAATTGAAAACCTTGTTCTTTTAACAGAAGACTGACTTTAAAAATTCGTCCTTATTCAGTGTACAACTTTGATTAGTTCTTTGTTTGTTTAATTATTGTTACTATGTTTTTTTTTATGTCTTTTTGTATTTTTATTTTAGTTTTTTTATGTGTTGTTGCTTTGCGCTGTTTGCTGCAGTCGCTCTGCGTTACCAGCACCTTAGCTTGGGGCAGGTTGCAGCAAACTGTTGAGACCGTCCCCTTGCCACGTTTTCTCAAATTTTACTGTTTTTTCCTTTTTAATTTATCTCTTTTTGTTTTATGTAACTTTTTGTTTTGTGTACTTGTGTTTTTTGTGGCAATAAAATGTTTTAGTTTGTTTGTAAGTAGTAGTTATTGAGCAGGTCGTTCGGGGTGCTCCTGTGGGAGGTGTTCTCGCTGGGCGTGATGCCGTACACGGGCTGCGCCAACCGCGAGGTCATGGAGATGGTCTCCGGCGGCGGCCGGCTCGACAAGCCCTACGGTCAGTGCCCTGTACCCTCCCACTCCTCTACGTAACATAACACCCCACCCATCCTTGACTCAAGCTACTTGCTCAGTACAGTACACCCTCCTAAACCTTCCTTACCGTCAGTACATATCTACACCTCCCTTATAACACCTGACTTGTCAGCACCTACCTGATCTTCCTCAAGCATTCCAAAAAAACCGCCCAAGTGGGTGTCGGGCCACGCGCAGTGTAGGGTTCCGTAGTTGCCTGTCTGTCTTAGTAACATCGAGGTGCGGTGCGATTTTATAGTATTGTTTTGTCGGCGTTATTGATTTATATACCCATGCTGAATCACAGTCTTCTAGTAATAATGGTTTCTGAGCTTAAGCTGATGACGGACGGACAGACGGACATGGCGAAACTATAAGGGTTCCTTGTTGACTACGGAACCCTAAAAAGGGACAAAACACATTAAACAAGTGAAATCAAAAGGTTTTTCAAAAAACTTATCCGCTTTTTAAAAAATTTATAGCCTGTCACTCCCACGACTAAGAGGAATCCAACGACACCTCATATGTCGAAATCCGTCAAACGGTTTAGGCTGCAGGGCGCGCCAAAAAATAATACATAGTCACATACATACATACGCTCGAAAAGCATAACCCTCCTCCTTCGACAGTTGGGTAAATTAACAGAGAAATAGTCAAGTTTGGAACAATGGGGTTATTGTCGTGTTGCAGGTTGTCCGCAAGAGATCTATAGGCTGATGTGCGAGTGCTGGAACCCGACGCCAGCCGAGCGGCCTTCCTTCGCCACCATGCTCCTACAGCTGGAGTGCTTCTTGAAGGTAACACTGGATTCCATACTGCAAAAAATCTCAGAGCATAATACAAGCCGCCGGCGGCTGTGTCGCACATGTTAGCTCATTGGGCATACTCTATAGTTCACCGTCCGTTGTCCACCGAGAAAGTTTAGTTTTTTTTCCAAAATGCCGAGTTGTACAATAATTACTTGCAAACATCGCAGTGATTTGATAAATTTCGACACCAATGGGATCACTTGTCACAGGTAAATTCTATATATTTTAAATAAAACCACGAATTCAAGTACTTGCGACAGGCATATTCAATACAAATCGCGCGGCATGTCCGATCTCCTTATTTCCTATATCTGTGCACCAGAAATCAATCTACATACAAGTGCGCTCGAGCAACGCACACATAGACACTGCTCGCGTACACGATATCTCGGAACGGTTCGGACCAGTGCGAGCGCGAGTGCCGGCTTGAAGGTTCGTCACTGGATTCCATACTACGACGGTCGCTAATATGTGCGTGTAAGGGTGGACGGTCGCTTTCGTAAAACTGGTGCCTATGCCAAATCTTGGAATAGGTGTCAGAGCGGACCCCAGGAGGAGGTCTAGGACTGGGAGGATGACAGTGGCGTCCTTTACACCTATAGTAGTTTTTTTTATATGACGACGGTGGCAAACAAGCGTATGGCCCGCCTGATGGTAAGCGGACACCGCAGCCCATAGACGCATGCAACTCCAAAGGAGTAACATGGGCGTTGCCGACCCTTGATATGTTTGAGGATTCGCCGTGTTGACAGCTGAAGGAACACCCTCGCTCTCAACACAGCGCATCCTCGGGAGCTCTGGTGACCTTGACTAGTTCCGGAGATCATGTCGCAATGTTGCAGGACCCGGACATTGTGAGCGCGCCGCTGCCCGTCGTGCGCGCTCTCATGCCCGCCACCACTCCCAGCGGCGTGCAGGTACACACACACACACACACACACACACACACACACACACACACACTACACTGTTTCATCTAACACACACACTACTCAGCACGGCTAACACAAGACGGCGCGCGAGCTTTCTCGATTTTTCTCGCAATATCCGTCTCTCTCATTTCATTTAGGTATTTGACATAAATTGCATGTTATACACAGGACGGTACAGTGGATAAAGTATGTTCATCATCATCATCATATCAGCCGAAAGACGTCCACTGCTGGACATAGGCCTCCCCCAAAGAGTGCCAAAGTCACCGGCCCAAAAATATAAAGTATGGTAATTTGTCTCAATACAATTTTACCAATTTGGTGTAGCAATAATACTAAGAATTCGAAACAATAACACTAAGAAGAATAAACATTAATTACACATTAAATATCTCCATATTATTGTTTTTTTCTTATATAGTACTCAACTTAAGCTATATGGACACAATTCAACAAGGTATTTTTTTAATGCAATCACAAATTTATCTTCAAAACAGAAAGAGAGGTACCTATAGTGCAAGAAAAATCGAGAGAGCTCGCGCGCCGTCTTTTGACAGCCGTCTTTTCACGCACGTACAAGTTACAGAGGCTCTAGTATAAGTTTTACCGAAACAAAACTTTACGATCGCGTTTGCGTTTTACCCTCAATTTGTATGAGATTTGACAGCTAAACGCGAACGCGGTCGTAAAGTTTTGTTTCGGTAGAACTTATACTAGAGCCTCTGGTCTACAATGGCAACACTGAGGCCCATAACGGCTGGCGTTTTGGCCAGTGTTGCCAGTTCGGGCGTACCTCACACAGACGGGATTCAGTCACTGGATGGATAATCTGAATCACTCAAGAGCAAATAAATCGGGTGCACCTTTTAGGTACAGTATTTCTTAAAAACGGTACACGCTTATGTTTTGCACTTGAGTGTTTCACATTCACATGCTGAATTCAGTAACTGAGTTCCGTCTGTGTGAGCCGGCCTTAAAATTGTAAAATGGTAACTCGTAAGGCCTGCAACACACTGGTGCGGCCTGCGATGGCGGACAATAGTAAAATTGTCATTAGCTGTCAAATTTACTATTGTCCGCCACCGCAGGCCGCGCCAGTGTGTTGCAGGCCTAAAATGGGACACAAGGGCAGTGCCACACTGACGCGATACCTGTTGCGTCTGCGATGGACGACTGCGGGGGCTCCCGCGATATTGAAAGGTCGAAGTTCGAATATTTCCATCTCTAGTGCAATAAGGAGATAGGTATACAAATTCGTTCTTCTAACTTGGTGGAGCCCAGACCCCGTATCATGGTCGGCCTTATCACACGATAAGTGACAGGACAGAGCGTCCGTCAGTGGCTGACACCGTTCGATAGAACGAGACGACGCTCCTATCGTGTCACTTATGGTATCATGATACGGGATCTGAGGGGCTACCGGGAAATGAAAACGAACTTCGTTTGTGTATCTCCATCTCTGTCGCACTTGCTAGTTCGAGTGACAGAGACAGAGATATTCGAACGAAGTTCGTTTTAACTTCGCGGTAGCCCCTTTGAGCAGCTGCCGCGTAGCGAAATGAAGTTCGTTCGTTCGATAGAGACGATGGAAACGAAGTTCGTTCGTGTAAAGTATGTCCCATACTTTACACGAACGAACTTCGTTTTTGTTACGTTTTAACCGCTCAGGTGGCACACGATAGTCGCTCCTATTTGACCTCCCCTACGCAATTTATTATTTATCGCGAACGCAAGAAAAGTCGCGCCAGTGTGGCTTCGCAAAATATTCAGATTGCCGTAGCACGCCATAACTGTCATCTCAATAAAATTTAACATTAAAACCTGATTAAAACTCATAAAACATAAATTGTTGCTGGCTTGACGCCATCTTGCTATTGTCATCTGACCATCTCTACAAAAGAGGCATTGTTGGATCAAATACACCTTAACCACTTGTCATCATCATCATCATCATATCAGCCGAAAGACGTCCACTGCTGGACATAGGCCTCCCCCAAAGAGTGCCAAAGTGACCGATCCCGCGCCACCCGCGTCCAGCGGACTCCCGCAACCTTTACCAGGTCATCAGTCCACCTTGTCGGGGGCCTACCCACGCTGCGCCTTCCGGTACGTGGTCGCCACTCGAGAACCTTTCCGCCCCAACGGCCATCGGTTCTACGTGCTATGTGCCCCGCCCACTGCCACTTAAGTTTAGCGATCCGGAGCTAGGGCTATATCGGTTACCTTGGTTCTGCTGCGGATAGTCTCGTTTCTGATGCGATCACGCAGAGAAACTCCCAACATGGGCCTCTCCATTGCCCTTTGGGTGACTCTGAGCCTTCTTATGAGGCCCATAGTAAGCGACCGCGTTTCAGTGTCATATGTCATCACTGGCAACACACACTGGTCAAAGACTTTCGTCTTGAGACACTGCGGAATATTGGACGAAAAGATTTGCCGTAAGGAGCTTCCCGAACGCTGCCCAGCCGAGTCGGATTCGACGATTGACCTCTTTCCCGAAGTTGGACCTACCTAACTGGATCGTCTGTCCTAGGTATACATAATCGTCTACAACTTCGAGCGTAAAGTGTAATGGGAGTTGGTACTACATGGGCATTTGACATGATCTTCGTCTTATCCATGTTCATTCTTAGACCAACTCGCTCGGATGCTTTACTGACGTCATCGAGCATCGTACTTAAGTCCTCCATGGTCTCAGCCAAGACTACTATATCGTCAGCAAACCGAAGGTGAGTGATGTACTCGCCGTTGATGCTGATGCCTAGCCTTCTCCAGTCCAGTCTTGAAAACGTCCTCCAGTGCAACGGTGAACAGTTTTGGAGAAATAACATCTCGTCTGACTCCCCGCTGCAGCGGAATAGGTTTCGAGTTCTGGTCCTGGAGTCGGACTGACATAGTGGCGTTCTCGTACAAACACTTCAGCACTTCGATATAGCGATAGTCAACTTGGCACCGTTGGAGAGACTGTAGTACAGCCCAGGTTTCCATAACTACTTGTAAAGTCTGTTAATAAAGCCTATTAATGGCAACAGTCAATTCTGATGTCCTTTCAAGGTCACATTAAGATCAGAATGCAGGTACAGTCTGCATCAAAAGTAGCTACGCAAACGAAGACGTCAAAAGTCTTTATTAAAAGGAAATACGAGCTTTTGACGCCTTCGATTACGTAGTTACTTTTGATTCTGACTGTACTTTGCGATGAAATAGATATATTTCATATACTACACGTTCTTACCGATATATTTATGTTGTTTCAGAATTCTGACACATTGTTGAAAAAGTTTACAAAATCAACTGCGTATAAACGTCATTCCATTTATAAGAAATGAAACGATCAATCATTTCGTGCATAATTCGTTGACCAGCAATGCCTCCTATCAATAATGACTTTAGTTCAGACATTTTGAAAAACCTGATTTATATTGCCCCTTTATTCTTGTTTTTACATTCATAATTGCACCATTTATATATTTTTAAATTCATCCAGAAAAAATATACACATAAAAACTATGAATGTAAAAATAAAATTTGAATTGACCCGCACCAAAATAAAGCGAATTCTAAAAACAAAAGACTAATTTGTAACGTTGTTTTTTTTCCAAACGTTTTCGCTCTGGCTACTAGAAGCAAGTAACTGGGCCCTTATTATTTAATCTGTTAAGTATCGATGTTAGACCCGTGAGAAGACGCGCTTGCGACTGGCATGTACCATTATGGCTCATTTTTTTTTCTACTACTACCTTTCCCTGGAATGGAGCTTAGACCATTAGAGACCCCTGTAGTTAGATAGAGATTCATTGGAATGTTGATCTATTATTTGCATGACCATTTTAAGATTTAACATTATTTTTTAACATGACTAGATCATTCATTTTCAAATCATGCTTCAACGGACATTTCAAGGAATCTCTTGATACGATACTTCAATAAGTGTTTTACTTGCCTAGTAGCTATAGCGGGAATCTACCTATATTTCTTGTCTATTTACCTATCTCCCTTTTACGCTGGATTTTGTAAAATTGAGTGTGATTCAATATTTTGCCAAACAGTATTAGGAGTCCGCAGTAAGCTCGGCCGAATTTCACCTCCCCATACAAACGTAGTTAAGCTCTCATTTTAAAACTACTTGTTGGATTGTGACGAAACTTTGAATATACAATGACATGAGGTATATCTATGTCTGTAATTAGTTTATATAGTTCCAGTTTATAAAACAAACGACATACAGCAAAAACAAGTTTTGTATGAAAAACTTAAATCCGCTGTGTTTTTTTTACTATGGTATCTGGAGCTACATAAACTAATTACAGACATAAATATACCTCATGTCATTGTATATGCAAAAGTTTCGCTACAATCCAACACGTAGTTTTAAAATGAGAGCGTAACTACGTTTGTATCCAGAATCGAGCTTACTGCGGATTCTTTAGTATTTTAAGATTTGATTGAAATAAGTAAACATTCTGATGAAATGGAACACGAAATTCCAATCTAGCTCTCTGTTATCACTAGAAATTATTCACTAAATCAATAAAATATTGAGATCACATGAAATTTAATACACTATAAATGCTTTAAGTAAATATTTTGCAAGACCCAGTGACTGCACGCGTAGATTGAAGTGTACGGGGCTCAGGGAGACTTGACAGATGCAGAATTTTTTTCGTTAAAACAAAACGTACTAATCATCCATGCTCTTTGTCTAAAAGTTAAGGTATGGAGCATTAACAATATTTTTAAAGTTCTGTAAAATAGGTAGTAAGATTATTTCTTATCTCTACATTTACCCATGCTTGATGATGGTTAATATTATTAGCGTAGGTACACACGAGAGATTCGGGGGTTTACTAGTACCATACAGGCTAAATCGACCTCCATTGTTATTCTACTCAGCTGCTCCATATATCTTCATCTAGGTCCTCATAAAGTTAGGTTAGAGTAACTTCAACGACTTTATCAAAACACCCTGTAGAAGTTAGATTGGGTGTGGTCGTGGCCTGATTGTAAACAAGAATTACGTTGCAATTCACCTTCTACACAGAACACAGGTATAGAGCCCTATCATTTCTGCAGTGTATAACTTAGATTACAGTTACAAAATTTAATGTGGAAGGTATACAGAAGTAGCAAAATAAACCTCCAGCTCACTCACAGCTATAGTTCCAGTCTCTTTATGTCAAACTTACTAAACGCCTCGCCTATCATCAGTGACCTCTAGGTGTCAGGGACCTCCAGGATTTGGTGATCGCACTGGTTCACTGAGTATTATTCAGCAACATCGAAGATTATTGCAGAACCGAGCCAAGTTAACACGTAAAACCGACACTTGGTTCGGTTGTAGTTTTACCAGGTTCGTGTCATTATAGCACAGGTCATCATGGCCAGTTGTCACCGGTTGGCAAAGACTGGGGTTTAAAATTAAAAGCTCCAAAATATATAATAGATCAATAGCAATTGAAGAGTGAGCTTAGGTTAGAACAAAGAGCACGGAACTGTCTCCCCGGGCCCCGGCGCCGCGGTGTGCCGTGTGCCGTGTGCGTGTGCGTGTGACGTCACCCTTGGTGACGTGACGTGTGGTGTGACGTCACGCGTGGTGTGACGTCACGTGTGGTGTGCACTGTGTGCAGCGCGCGCCGCCCTGCGACTACCTGGAGCCCACGCCGCCGGGGGACCCGCCGCCGACCTCTAGGTAACCCCGCCCGACCACTCGCCCGCAGGCTGACACGCAGATACAAACAAATAAAAACAATAAAAAATAAACAATCTTCTGTGATTTTTTTTATTGCCGACTGTACTTTTCATCACGGTCATAAATTTTAACGAACCTAAATTCATAGGGTATCGTTTCGTTAGGCCTCTATAGACACCTTCCGTCATCATCATTAATGGCCCGTTTCTCGAAGTTAACTGTTGCAAGTCTAAATGCAAGCCTGTTTTGCCGGTGTTTAGACTTGTAAAATTGTAACTTGTTGAAACGGATTCTTAATTTTTCACAGTTTAAACTTTGTTTATTAAGCAAGTATCACAATATAGGTTGTGGTGAAACGGATCCCAACTTAACTAAGGTGTGAAATAATAAATACCTACCTACGTGTTCCTATTGCACATAAATAGGCATTCACGTTAAATACCTAATGTTTTAAAATGACATTGTGCCTGTGCATTTAGTAAAAAAAACTGGACCAGGAGTACAATTTTGTTTGTAAATGTCTGACAGCCGTATTTAAACTTTAATTAACAATTTGTGGTAAAATGATTTACTAGTAATCAATGTGGCACCTTATTTAATGATTCAATGTTGTTTAGTAACAAAAGAAATGAGATGTGTGCTTGTTTGCCTAAATTTATAAGTATAGTTACCACGTCCAAAAAGTCATTTTATTATTTAGAAAACGATTCGCTAGAACAAAGACAGATTTTTTTGAGAAATTCTACTGCAAAAAAAATAAAATTAGGCAATCAATGCATCAAAAGGAAATCCCAAATCAGCCTAAAACGACTGGCTGGAGCATGATTAGTACCTATATAGTCGAACCATACCCCAAAAATCTACCCCTTAACCAATAATTTTATCCCAATAAAAATGATTTATAAGGAAAAACTTTAAAGCACTTAACACAATTTAATTGCATATTTTACTTGTACAGTAGAGACTTAGTCACAACAGCTTATTTAATACTCTAATGATTGAAACCAAAATATTTTTTGTGAAATGTCAATTATCACAGAAATGATAGCAATAGCTGGAATTCTTTAAGAAATGACAGAGCTTTTCTTTGAAATGATAATGATTAGTTAAAAGTCGAATTGTTTTTAAATATCGGTAGGGGTGGTAAGATAACGTGTTTCATAATTTTATAGCTCAACGGATCAGCTGGTACCTCATAGCAAATCGCCAACGGCGACGCCGGACCTTCCAGGAATGGAGGATTTACAATATCCACCTCTTCTGAAAGGTACTTTTCACTTCTCATGCTCAAAAAGTGCCTCTTTATGCTGTGTGTCGCTTTTTATGCTCTAGTGCCTTAAGTAAAATCTTCGTCGAAGACCAAGGCAATCGGTCCAACAGCCACACGAGCAACTTAAACTTCATAGAATAAAGTCTTTATTATTATTATTTTATGTTTTATTAGTATTCTAAGACCAAGGCAAGGATCACATCATCAGCCTATATACGTCCCACTGCGGGGCACAGGCCTCCTCTCACGTATGAGAGGGAACGGGCAGTAGTCCCCACGCTGGCCCAGTGCGGATTGGGGATTTCACATACACCTTTGAATTTCTTCGCAGATGTACACAATAAAACTTCATGAAATAAACTTATAGTTTTCATTTCCTCGCAATCGAAGTCAAAGTAGAGTGTAGAATTCGTCCATAAAACCCATTTTACACTCGATTTTATATCCAACGTCTCGCGTAAAATGGTGCATTTTATGCACTTGTTGTACAATCTACTATTATTTAGTCGATACATTTTCTGTAAGTTGTTTTGTTGTAGGAGGCTTTAACAAAGATTTAGTGTGTTTAGGCGGTGTCGGGCAATTTGTAATTTGGGCTTTATATGGCTGAAATAAAAGGATATTTATTACTAGTATATTATAAGTAACAGCAGTTTTTGTATACTTAACTTATACTGGGATCGCGATCATTCATTACGGTGAACGCGATAAAAATCAGTCACTCAACATCTGATCCAAGCCGTTGAATCGGGTCCGATTTTCCTGGCTATACTCAGATACTAAACTACTACAGGAAATGTAATTAATTCGAATTGTATCATATTATTTTAGTTTTACTCTTAGGACATTCTAACCCAGATTTTAGTTATTTATTTAAATTAACCGTTGCATGTAATTGACAATGTATGATTAATAAAAATAAAGACAGACATATACATACATATACTCTGCCTAGAGTGCTCTCGATTTTGGACACAAGTTGTTCGTGACTCTCAATGGCACAAACAAAACACAATGGAACGAGATTTTTTTGCATGGCCCGTGTAATAAATAACCATCTCCAGTGCTGCCATCCGCATGAAATATTATATAGATGTTGAAAATAGACAGCAAGTTCGTTTGAAATGGCACGTTGCGGACTATCATCCTAAATACTGGCCTTATAATAGACTTCGAACGCAAGTTGTGGAAGGTAATGATGGTTTTGTTCCAGCATCACAAGGCTATGGCAACATTCCAACGTCCCCGTGGCGCGGCGGCGCGCGGCCGGCGGCTGCCTCCCCCGGCGCCGCCGAGACGCCCGCCAACACAAAGTTTCTGCCGTCTAACTCCACCGACAGGTGAGCACCTGTCTCAGAGGCTCGCCCGTGTGCGTTGCACACGTTGCACACGTTGCACACGTTGCACACGTTGCACACGGGCGCAGCGGTCCTGGGGGGCGCCGAGCGCCGCCCGCTACGGAGTCCCACTCGGCGCACGCGGGGGGCGCTAGAGTACATAATGTTTGCACACGGGCGGCACATGGGCTAGAGACTTCTCTGTATCTATACAACCATAGACAGATTGTAAACTCTCCTCAACTCGAGAGGGAGAGTTTTCATGGAAAACCGTACCCTCGAATATCTCAGCGATGCATCATGCAATATTCTCAATTTTGTTTTCTTTTGAAAGAATCGCATGTAGAATAAGACCACGAAGTATAAAAAAATAAAATACTATGATTTATAGTCAAAAATTCCTGTTACAAACTGACAATTTAAACATTCGCACCTAAACGGATCTGCAGTTCCTGTGACGTCACTCATGTGTGTCACTCGCCATAATTGTTTGTCCTTCGTTCGTTCCCTAGATGTCATAGAGTTGCCTATGTTTTGACTATGGCTTAAAACACGTTCCGTTAAACATCACTTCAAATCATAAGAGCATAAACTAAAGTAAAAAAGTTTCAGTACCTATCATCTCATGTTTGTTCAACAATTTGGTCACAAAATAATGGTAGCTGCATCCTGCCTATTGCAGATAAAAATTACCTATGTCACAACAATCGATCTATTTCTTTGTTAGCATTGTTTCTGTAGCACCGTCACCTGCAACTCCTGCAAGGCTCAACTAAGACAAGACTCAAAACAATAAAGATGTATTTACGTAATACGTGAATTTTTATCGGGTTTTGAAATAGGCATGATGACAGTAATTGAAAATCACTAAAATATGGTATTTTCTAAGTGAAATTTTAATCATAGAATTCGAAAAGTGCTCATTTTTTTTATCAAGTAAGAGATTATTATTTATTTTGATAAAATTTAACTGAAAAATACGGACGCCCGCCATGATATGTTAAGCACCAATCAGAGCGCATGACGTCACGTTTGTAGAAACAAACCCATAACGGCCATTACCACAGATTACAGAGAAAACTTACGTACTGAACGAATAGTAAGACAGGGATAGAACCATGTTATCTGTCAGATCTTCATACGTCATTGTCCCGCTTTCTCGCTGGCACGGCCGCGCAAGACTTGTAAACTTTTGAATTTATGTTCATTCAATGAGCAATTGAGCGATTTAGGTAGCAAACGTCAAAGGTCTGTGTTCTGTTTATACAAACGTGACGTCACTCGGGACGCCATGACACTGACAAGCGTTTTAGCGCTAATTTGAAATTTAAAAACCAAAATGCATTTTTTTCCTACTTAACTGTTATTTTCTGTAGAAAAATCTTATTCGCTGTACATAATAAATGTTTCTAAACATTACAGAAAACAGTTTTTCAAAATGTTTCATCATGCCTATTGTATTATTCGATGCATGCGTCTTCGAGTTCGATCACCTCGAATTCTCAAAGTTGGCGTCATAGAGGCATGTTCGATCATTCAAGCCATACTCTTGAATACTTCAAGGGTTTGGACCCTTTTAAAAGCTTGAGCCTTTTACTCGTACGTTCTAAAGCGCGCTCATTATCCACAGATTACTGAGTTCGGGCGGGTCGGTGGACTCTGAGTCGGGCTCGGAGGCGCCGGCCGTGTGGGAGACCTCTTTCTCCGAGCCTCCGGCGGACAAGGGGCCTGCGGTCAGTACCCAAATTAAAAGTTTTGACTCCCAATGTAGACTCGAAAATTATTATGGTAAAATTATGGTACGTCCAAAAGAAGGCAAAAGAATATGCCTAGTTACGAAAATCCCATTCAGATATCTCAAAGAATTACGAAGCTACAACCGTTTTAATAATGCTTGTTAGAGAGAGAAAACGGAAACAGTGTGTGACGTCACGTTACGGGATGCTGCCAGGGGCCGCGTCGAACACGATGAGGCGCGGCACGTTGCCGTCTATTAGTGACGTCACAATCGTCCAGCGTCGTCGTTTCATATGAAATTGCGTTTTGCGAAAAAGGGCATTTTGCTCCTTTTTACTACATTTTTAAAAGTTTTTCGAGAAAATATGACATTATTGATTATTTTATTTAGTGTCTACAGCCCTATTGTAATTTTTTTTTTTATAACGCCATATATTTTTAAATGTTTTTGTCTATTTAGCCGAATTTTTAACGGTAACCATAAGTGTTAATAGAATATTTACTGAACTACATCTGATATGTGGTGTGACACGAAAAATTCATCGTCCCGTATATTCACATATACCTACTGTTGGGATTTAGAGCACGTCTAAAATGTTGTTTCCAATTTACAAAATGCTTTGCAATCTCTGACGCACATACTATACTTAACATTTCAAAATACACTGTGTGTCGAAGATTCTTGTGAATGTAACATACTTTTAGCGAAGGAGCTTCGTTGGAGTTAATAATAACCGCTACGGAAATAGAACGGATAGCAAGTTCATTCATTCATTCTCTTCTGTGTAGACAAAACAGACAACTTTTTAAAGTGCTTCAATATTATAAATCTTTCTACGAAGTCCTGTTGTTCCTCATTGCGTGCTAGTTTTGTCTATAGCGTAGGTAGGATATGCGTTTTCTGGACTGAAAAATGTACACCTACGAGTACAATTCTTTTATCATGTTCACAGATATAGATCGGTGATCATGTTCTATTTACTTGGATATTGCTCCTACATTCAAAGTATCATATTTATGTTCCTCAGGTTGACAAATTAATAAGTATAACACCAACGTCGCCAAAGCCCCCGGAGAACGCTCTGTCCAAAGCGATAGACGCCAACGTGAACGTCATAGACAAAACGAACAACACCAAAAACAGTCTCATGCCGGAAAGAAAGGCTGCTCCCATAGCGTCACCGGATCCGCCCCGAATCAACGCCTGGGCCAAGGAACCGCCTAAACTCAAACCTAAACCCCTCTGCCTAGACGCTGCTCAGCTAGAACAAAACCTAAACGCACTGAAAAAGAACAGTGGCTCCGTGAATCTGACCACAATGAACATCCTCCCACCTCCATACTTTAACGTAGTAACGCCTAACAAACTGTCCGAATCCAAAACGATACAGATCGATCCTAAGAAAGCGGTCATCCAAGACCTTCACAGTCCGAGAGAGGAACCTAAAGAAGAAAAAACTAAACTCAAACAATCCAATTCCGCAGCCAGCTTACTGAACGGTCCTATGACTGATGTCCCTTATGCGGATAGCGACAACGCTTCCTCAAGTTCTGGCAGCAATGGGCAGAATCAGATAAACAATCAGAAAAACAAGAACTACTCCGACATTGTCGTTGGTGAGAGGAAAGTCGTTAAACAGGGTAGCAACGGAGAGTTCGCCGAGTCCGAGATTAGTTGTTAATGTGTCACGGGAATTGTCTAGAAGCGATTCTGATGAGGTTTTTTACAATATTTCCTTTAACAATTTCATCGTGTGATTCTTCGAAAACTTACCTGAGAGAATTGACTGAATCATTCATTGTGTTTCGTGGGTGCAGTTTCGCTTCTGGTCTCGTGGAGAATACGCCATTGGTTGTGGAGTGATGTGGTGTCGCCGTGAAAGACTTTAAAATGCTTTAGATTAAAAAAAAAACACTATTCGTAATTCGTAAGTAGATAACTGTCAACTATTGGTTAAGGTGACTTGTAAATATAAAGAGGACTTATTACATTTAAAATAAGTTTAACATAGTTTACAAGTTAAAGGAGCGTTTCGAAGATGTATTTTTATCGATGTGTACAAAGTTGTTTTGTAATAAATGTATTCCTTTGACAATGTAACGGCTTCCTGGATCGCTTATAGTTGAATAGTTTATTGTTGCTCAATTTGCTCAATATTTTGCCGGTTGTAGGCCAAAGTAAAATATAAAAAGTGTTAGGTTTTCTACGTAGGTAAATCTGTCCGAGATATGTTAAATTTTATACCGAATTGTTTTAACGTAGTTGTTGCTTGGTAGCATTTGTTTAAAAGTACTGTATGTAAGGTTTGGTACCTATATTAATATTGAATTTAGGCTGCAATGGTTATTTGTCTGTCCAATGTAGTACGTAAGTGGAATAAAGACGTAACTAGAGTGATGCCCAGCACGCTATACAGGCATCATCGCCGAGGTCCCGTTATTTCATCTAGGCTAATCTCATCTCTGCGATTGGTCGGACAATGACTGTTAAAGCTAAGATTATCGTGACCTATTAATTTAATAATATATACATATGTTATTAATGGATATGTTTAAAAAAAGAATTAAACCACTCTAAGTAAAGAGTTTTGCCGGTTAACAAATAACATACATATTTGGGAAATAAAACGCACATTGCACGATTTAACAAAATACTTAGATATTTTGATATTATATTTAAGGTCATCGAAACGAATTATCTTTCTATTACTATCCAGTTTCATGTAGATTCGCGATTTTGTTCTGACCTTGATCAATAAAATAAAATAGTCATAGGTATAGATAACTAAAAACGTAATATTATAACGTAACGTAACACTTAGGAATAAAAATAGGTATCTAGATATAATCCACGGCATGGAACTAAAACCTGCGTGTATTCGATTTCCGGGTGTTATCTGAGGTGAGGCGGGGTGGGGCGCGTGTATCTATAGCAAAGGGGGCTCCGCTGCTATCGGAGCATGCGCACCACTGAACCTGCGTGAATCGACGGCTTGTTGGTTCTACTTGCGTGCCGTCGACTATAACTGTCTCTGTTTGGCACGTCTGTTGGAACAGGCTCAATTCCAGACCGAGACAATCCGAGACTGGAGACTTGTCATCGAATGTCTACCTGTGGGCCATACAGGGTGTTTTTTTGCTAAGCAACATGGAGGGAAATGGTTTTATGTTTTGTATATTTTGTAAAAAATATTAATAGGTACTGCATTAAAAATATTAAAAACAGCCGTATCTTGTTCTAAATTATTGGTTTTGATTTCGTACAAATGTCAAAAGCTTGCTATCCACTAGAGGCAGCCTCTAGCCGAGCGGCTGTCTCGGCCCGAGGCAGCGCAAGTGAAGACGCTGGCTCAACGTCATGCCTTAGCACGGCTATCATGAGTCGGCGCGCGAGCTCTCTCGATTTTTTTCTCTCTCTCTCTTATTTATTTTATTTATCGTATGGCAAATCAGTATTAGAACACAGAACCAGAGGTATAGTGCGAGAAAATAGAGAGTATGTCGCTGCCGCCTCATGATAGCCGTGCAGGTTGAGGATGCGTCTCCACTCGCGCTGCCTCGGGCCGAGGCAGCCGCTCGGCCCGGGGCTGCCTCTAGTGGAGCTGCGTCTAAAAGAGAGTAGCTATTAATAATTTATATTCAACTTAAAATTTAATAACCGTGAAATGTTTGGAAGTTCAAAGTAAGATTCTTTCTTGTGATAAAGAATAACAATAATAATAAATACCTATAAGATGTTTTGTTCTCTCAAAAGTGCCGATCTCCATACCTCTTTTCATAACTAGTCGATCCAATTCCTGGATAGAACAAGTCGCTTTATTTAATACATATATATATATATCTTCAAGTCGCCGTAAGACGAGAGCCTTTATTTCAACTGTTAAAACATTAAACACAAACTTCAAGATCAATAATATTTAATAAATATGACGTATATATATAAATTATTTGTCACGATTCCGATTGAAAGACGGACATGAACGATTTAAACTAACAGAAGAATATAGAAGTTTTCATTAATTCAATTATCTGGAAATGAACAAAGTATATACTATAATTCAATGGCTTTACTTACATCAATCTTTCAAATAAATGAATCTTTTGACGTGACGACTTTTCGACGAAATTATGGTATTTCAATCATTTCGTTCGGAATAAATAAACAAGAAAGAAAATATAATATTTTTTTTGGAATGTAATGTTTTTATTTTATTTTATTTGTGTTACAATTAATATATAGTATCTATGTTCGTGATATCTTCGGTTTGTACCCAGGAACAAGTAGTAAGGCCCACAATATGGTGACTTAATGTAATGTCCTTCAATATACCTAACTACCATTCTTTCCAATACAAGAACAAATAGTATTAAACGTAGTAAAGCTTAAAAAATGTTTGTATGTACATAATATAAAAATTAGACATTCATTACATAAATTCCACCCACTTATATAATCATATAATTATAAAAACGTTATTATTAATGTAGATATAGAATTACGCGTCTGTTTTTGTTGTAATAGTTTTAATTCCGTTAAGAATGGGTGTGCACTATCTCAATATAATATATACAAATATATTTCACCCGTGTTAGTATATACTTAGGTCACGAGACGAAAAATTAATGTTATTTCATTAGTGAACAAATATAGGATTATATCTATTTATATGGAAATATAAACAAGTATGTATCAAATAAGTGAATGCTTTAATTAAAATAAGGATAGAGTAAAAGGAGATTATAGCAAAATTGTTTTTTATCGTTGTTTTAATCAGAGTAGTGCCAATTTTAATAGTTTACTGCCATTGATTTTGCATTTAGGATATTCGGTTGATATTATTGAGGCATGAAATGACAGGGTATCATGGTATGTTTTGTTCACTTCAGTATTGGTTTCATCTGTCTTCTCTGAAAGATCTATTTCCATGATTCGCCCTAAGAGCCTCACTGAAGGAAAACCAAAAAAACGGCTTTATTTTCGGCCGTTGGTTAACGAATTTTATGCAAGTGTTTGTTAAGGCAGTGTTTCCTGAATTATTTTTAAAGCCATGGTTGCTACTGAGCTAATGAAACTTCTAAGCGAAGTTAGCTTCGGCTTGACTCTAGTTTTATAAGGCTACATATATGAACGGGGTGACACACAATACAAATAATTAGTAAATTTAGAAATACTTCAGGGAGCACTTTCATATGGAAATATTTGTAACAATGGCCTCAGGCCAACGTAACGTAACTTAGTTTCGATGGTTTTTGACATGAGTGCGAATGGAAATGATTGTAAAGTAACTTTTCAACTGAAAAACTGTGGACAACTCGAAAAAACAACCACTGGGAATATTCCAGTTTTGTTTGACGAATAACGTTTTACTGTCACTTCTGTAACGTTGCTCAATTTAGAACTATTATTTTCGAATTAGATAAAGTTTCTATAGTTTTAATTTTAACAAAAAAAATTAAATGTGGTTGTGAAGTATGTATATATAGTGACGGTCAACATCCTAATAAGTTCCTTCGACTTTAAGCAAGTGACTCTGAAATGTTATTCATCCTGCATCATTTCTTTTGAACAAAATGGCAGTATGCATTTTTCATTTCTCTTGTACGAAATGATAGTAGGTATTTATACTGGTTTGGAACAACGAAGTCGCCAATTGTCCAGCTAATTTTAACTTTTTTTTTAACAGAGTAGTCACGTTGGTATCATGCAGCGATCGTATGTAAGATATATAAATATGCTACATAGGAGAAAGCACTTGTCTTATATACTTGTGTACATTCGAATGACACACAAATACGAGTTGCATGTAAATTTATAAATACAAACCCAAAGTGTAATTGATATTCAAGGATAAAATCATTAATAATAAATGTAATCGTGTTGTTTCATTTTATCCTCGATGTGGTACCACAGTGCACCCGCAGAGTAAACTGCTACCGTGAAACGAAAACGAAGTTCGTTCGTGTACCTTTGTCTGTGTTCTGTCGTTCGAATAGGCAAGTGCGATAAAGTAGGTTTTATAGGAACTTTGTTCTTGTTAGGAATACATTTAAAAAATCCTGGATGTTTCTATGGCATAGATTAGAGCATTTCAAGGTATGTAAGGTCTCTGGGCTGGTTAAGCGACCAGATTCAGATAGCGACCACCCGGAGGAAGGTTATTTTAGATTCACGAATAGAGCTTTAATGAACATTGCGCCTTGTGCAATTTCTTTGAATAGATGTAAGAGTCTAGTAAATATACGGGAAATATCCCTTAAGTTGATATATTTTTCTAAGCGGTATTAACGCCAGCGGACAGCGGGGCGGCGAGCGATTCGCCAATGGCCATAGGTACCATACATTGATTGAACTCGCTCGTCCGTTCATGGACGCTCATCGAGCCATCCAGATCGCGGCTGCAAGCTTAAGGCCTGAGTAACACTGGCGCGGCCAGCGGCGGCGGTCTATTGTTAATTTGATGACAAGTTTACTATTCACCGTCGCGGCCAGGCCCTTATTTCACCAACTCGACAATTGTCACCTGGGAACGACAACTCCCCGTACATTGCTGGATCCACAAGTAACCTAGCAACCACCTCAACTTCTAGAACAAGCAATGTATGGCGAATTGTCAGCGCCAGTCTGTTAGAGGCCTCATTAACCTTTTCACCCCCATTGACTTGCTATGAAGTCCGCACATTCCGTGCCCCAAACGCCAACGACTTCATATCTAGTCTAGTCAGTATAGAAACTGACTAGTTTCTTCAGTCAAATAACTACTGACTGCGTTGGTATGAGGTTTAATGTCGCATTTGACGTCTGTAACAGTTGGCGCGTGGGGCAAAACTTTTTACTTGTATCGTGGCGGAGAATAGGTTAAGCACTCGCTAGCCAACGCAATGCCACCATGATGATTGTTTTATTATTTTGAATCAGGTGCCTTTCTTTTTTAGCATGTTTTTAATAGTTTGGTTTTAGCCAAAGAAGTGTGTGGTCGAGAGTAGGAGCAAGGTTTTATTTTATAAGTGAAATACCACATTACTTCCAGTTTTTATTATTCATTTCCTGTTAAATATTATTTTTTACGAAATGCTAAACATCAAATCATTACAAATACTACGCAGCCTGTGGACACTGATATAGATACAAACATGATTTGGACCATAACTCTAGCTTAGAGTCCACATAATCACTACTCCAAATCCAGAAAATATTGTAAGTACTACGACAGATATTTGAAACGAACAAAATGATAAATCCATACAATAGAGATCATTTTTAATCATTATTCAATAATACATTCCATGTTGGCTTATACTCTTGTGAACGAAATGATTGAACGGAATATTACATGTTCGCCAACATTACGGGACAAATACTTACAAATAATGATCACTTTTTCTTAATTTCGAGTAGCTTATTACATTATTTAGCGAATAACAGCAAAACAATCTCTGTCAGAGAATAAAATTTTGCTCAGAAATATAATTAAACATATACTTACACTTACATATTGCAACATATTTCGTAAAGCTTCCCACAACTACATATTTAATACATTATCTTCAATATTTTATGAAATAACCTATAGTAAATAACCTAAATAGTATTTCAACGCATCAAATATAATCGCAACATACAAAAATAGCAAACTTGTCAAATTTTTGGTACTATTTTGATCTATTTTTATTTTAGTATGTACTCGCTCAGTGGAAAAAATGTGATGAAATATTGCACTTAACAAAAAAAAACATAATACAACTAGGTTCCATTAAAACAAATAATACATACTGAATACTAGCAAATTACGTCGATGTTCGAATGATATGAGCAATAATAGACAAATATCTATCCATAAACACAATATTTTAACGTTTATTTTAGCAACACTGCTCACTATGTTTCATTTATTTTCTTTCATATTGAGCAGAGAAGAAAACAACCGCCTAAAATATTGAACTAATAAATGGACCTAAAAACTAACCACCTACTGAATATGTGTATAAAAAAATCTCTTACCTACACTTTTAAGTGATGCCAACCTAAATATTTTTTCTTTTTAATTGCATTCAGCTATAACATTTTAATACTTTGACAACAAAATAGGACGGTACTACACTAATGGAATAATACATACATATATGAAGTAATTTCAACGCTTTTTATAATAAAATCACATTGTTGATTATGATTATTCCGACCTCTAAATTCATCAAATGAACATTTAAGGCAAATATAACATAGCATAAGTAATTTAATAAAGACACTGATATGATTATAATCGCCGTAATCGTACACTAGTGAATACATTTCATACACCCACACCCAAAATTATTCAAAATTACCACAGACAACTGCAATATTTATAGTGTAGTACCGAAAGATCCTAAATATTTCATCATCAATACCAATTTGTAAATAATACTATATCAATTCAATTTGTAAATCTGTAAATAAACAAAACATTGCAACTCCCAGCTTATACTTAATTGTCAAATAATATTTAAAAAATGACTCGTATAATATAATTGTAATTTACACAGAATCTCAAAATAAAAATCACGTCGCAACTGAATTTGGCGCCAAAAAATATGGCTTCAGCGCTTTACATTTGAAAATTTAACGACCTACTATATAAAAAAAAAACTAACATAGATTGCACAATGTTTCGCGCCAAAACAACTCGCGCAACAATTCCAATTTAAAAATTCACTCACACTATCACATAGCTCCGTCGCACGAGGCTCGTTTACATTGTTCAAATAACTGGCGCCAGCTACTGGTACAAGATCTGTTCATTCACTCGCCTCTTTTAATGCTTGACAAAATTGTTCTCAATTACAAAGAGTTATGCCTAGTGGAACAGAACTTATACATTATACATGCCAGTAATCAAAGAAAATTAGCCTTTATTGTGTGCGATTAGAAGTCGTTGTCGCTCGACGCGTCGTAGGTCTCCGCGATGTGCGGCGGCGGCTGGTAGCGGTCCGCCGTCAGCACGGGCCCATGGAAGGACTGAGATCGCAGGACGCTGCTGCAACCAGATGGTAAGTAAATAATAACTTAAAATAGTTGAATCAGTGCAGCTGTCAGGATTGATTGAACTGACAAAGTCGCGGATTTAGAAACTACGATAACTTGCGCAATTTATAGGTCGATATGACACGTTATGACAGGGTTATACCACTGTTAAATTTCAAAAGGTACCTAGACCCTGCACCTATTATAATCCTGCAAGTTATACATTATTCGCAACTCTTATGCAGAATTAAGTGTAAGAGTTGGTTTCTTGATCACAATAAAATAAGATCATAGGCCGAGTAGTTACATAAATTGTAGGAAATATAGCAAAAAAACTTACCACCACACTATTTAATATTACAAGAAAAAAAAAGTTTCAATAGCAAAATCAGAAGCATAATTATATACTAAGAGTTTCACAGTCAAAGGGTTAGTAATTTATTTTTGTGCACATTAGGATTAATCGAATATAGTGCCCGTGCAAAGTGTTATTTACAGGTTTCTTGCGAGAAGTTGAAAACACATTAAAGTAGTTGCAATATGGCATATAAAAACATTAGAATCACTGATGTTAATCGTTTTTTTAGGTGATATCAGATGAGATGATAAGGAAATTCAAATTCTTAGTAGATCGATGTATAAAAGAGCTTATTATGCTAACACAATTATACATCATACTCCGTATTGTTCTCACTTAAGTACAAACCATCAGAGTAGGTGTACACTGGTAGAGTAAACGGTCAAGCAATAGATGCCCTAGTTACACGCAACAAGTACAGTGGCGAGACTGAGTACTCATTCTAGTAAAAAGAAATACCCTAAGTAGTCACTTTTGTTCTGACCCAGACTCAACATTTTATCGTGGAGAAAACCTGCGAATTAGGTACCCAATCACCAGACCTATTGAGTAGTCGTTGACAAGTTGTCAATTATTTACAGTTGGCTTTTCAATCAAAGGCATGCCACGGCATTTTTAAAATAAAAATTTCAAAAGTAAGTTACATACTCGTAACTTCATGTCAAAATCCCACTGACGCAAATAGGCGCCAACTTTGTAGTACATTTTTTACTCTACTGGTGTAGTACCACCATCGTTTACTCGACCAGTGTAACTTAGACATAAGGTATGTAACTATCCGACAGTTTGGGAAAAGAAGATTATTTACAGGAACAAGCATTATAAGGCTTAAAATTAGTCAATTGCATTTTGGGACCCTTTCCCAGGTTAGTATAATCTACAAAAATAAACAGAATCCAATAAAAACTGAAAAACAAATAAAATAAAACTGTACATATTAATTGTTAGATATAGCCAGTTAATAAATAAAATACTTTCTTTTTCAAATATTGATACTCGCTCAACTTTTAGCAATCGTATTTGCCTAAAATTATCACAAGGATTTTTTAAAATAAAGTTTCAGTCTTAGGGTGAGTTGCACCAAACCGTCTGTAATCGTAAGCGGTGTTCGTTAAAATCTGAATGTATGGAACGTTTGACAAGTTTCTATGGACTGACAGCTGTCAGCGCCATATTTAACGTTGATCGGTCTGTAATCGTAGGTCGGTGCAACCCGCCCTTATAGTCTAGGTTGGGAAGCGTGGACAAGCAATATTAGGGCTCATTTCCACCGGCCGACTAGGAACTTGATGGAAGTTGGCTGTGCTACTCGTATAATCTTTCCGCCATCGTTATCGAAAAATTACAATCTGACCCCGCATCATGGTCGGCCTTATCACGCGATAAGTGACAAAATAGGAGGCGGCGTCCCATGATAGAGCCTCCGTCACCGGCTGACACCGTTCGATAGAACGGGATGACGCTCCTATTTTGTCACTTATCGCGTGATAAGGCCGACCATTATACTGGGTCTGTGGCCTATTAATTAAAGTACATTATCAATGCTTTACATGTTAAAAAAAATTGGAACAATTCCTAATTCTCAGAGATGTCTCTGAGGGTCAACATTTTAATTATATTTTTTATACATGTTATATTTTATAATGTGACGTGGGTTTAGAAAACTGTGAGAGATTTACCAGTACCCACGACTACTGATCCGTCCGGAGCAAGAAGTCCTGGGTTCGAGTCCCGGTAAGGGCACGTGTTTGTGTGAACACGAATTGTTCCTGAGTCGTGGATGTGTTCTATGTATATAAGTATTTTTACCGTCGTATTTATTTATTTTTATTTTATTTAGATAAATAGTGTACGAATCCTCTGAAATGTGTAAAGTGCAAGCGAAATCTGAAGCGACATATAAACACCATAATATAGTTGGTGCAAAGTGCCAATTCTGAACGTCACAGCTGTCAAAACTAACCTTACAGAAACGAGATGGCTCTCTTCTAGCGGAATGACATGCAATACACGTGTCAGGCTCTAGAATATGTAACATGTTAACATTAGTTAAAATAAAGAAATTATTAAATAATATAAAAGAAATAAATCATTCCCATTGTTACAATGAAATGTTAATACATCAATTTGAATATGACGCAATATAGCTACAATATTGAATAAATACTACTGACAAAGAAAATCCCTGGTTTTGTATGATTGGGTATCTATACAATATCTTCATAGATTTTATTAAGCACGCATGTTTCTTAAGGGGTAGACAGAAGTCACGGATTTCAACTTGCGAACATGACAAACTTCTTTCGTTAGCCTATCTCAAAAATACATTTTTTTAAATTGCCAATTGCGATAATGATAACGTTTTCTTATATGAAATAAAATATTTGGCTTCACATGAATGGGGACCGGAAAAACTACCTCTCAAATTTAAACATAACCTAACACAATATATATCGTTCGACTGAAATCTTTTTGGTTTGATAGAAAGAGACAAAACCATTTTAAATAAAACGCATTATAAGTTTTAACACTTTCGCAACCGGAATAAAAATGGAGCAATTCACCCGGGTTCTTGGTTGCGAAGGTGTTAAGCAAGAAAGTACAATACGACGAAAAACTATAATTTCTCTACCAGTAGTATTCATTCTCATAACCAACCAATATCCTCGTATACGGCATAATACTAGGATGTACCTAGATACAGGCTTAAGCAAATCAGCCGTCAACACCACTTAGGCTAAAGTGGTTGACACATGATATGAATACTTATGCAAACAGATGAAAATTGTGAAATGAACTTGAAATATTTAACTATTGACTAGTGGAAATACATTCGAAACCCGACCCCGTATCATGGTCGGCCTTATCACGCGATAAGTGACAAGATAGGAGGGTCGTCTCGTTCTATCGAACGGTGTCAGCCACGGACGCTCTGTCCTGTCACTTATCGTGTGATAAGGCCGACCATTATACGGGGTCTGGAATGAACTCACTCTTTCATGTCGGTGTGTCGTCATATATTTGACACCTAGAATGCTTGCTAGGTAGGTGTAAAATATATTAATATATTAAAACAGAGCTCCGCACAGTTGTGGTGTATATTCACCCTAATGGTTCTTTTATTCGAACACTGGCGGGTTTTTAGACTTTTAAACGCAGTGGCGCCCTCTGCAACTTCTAATTTACAACCTCATTCAACCCCACATGGCACAATATAACGCGCGCAGATAAAGAATGGATCTGAAAATGGCGTCCGCTCGCATGCTATCTCGCTCACACCCTATCGTTGTCTATACTCACACAGTTAAAGTTGAGAAGAAAAAGCAATATTTATCTGCGCGCGTTATACTATGAAACTATCACCCACTCACTCAGACAATTTGTTTTTTTTTACCTGGCGGTCTTGGGCGCAGGTTTAGCGCCAGGCGACTTGCCCAGTGCCGCGGCTTTGCGCGGGTCGTAGGATGCCCGTCGTTTCCACTTTTCTAATTCTTGTTTCTTTTGTTCTGTAAATAAGAGATGGCGAATTAGGAAACGCGCCTTTAGGACACAAGTGAGTGAATTTAGAGCGAAAGTCGTTTAAGCGTAGCGAGGGGTTCAAACCTGTGCGAGGGGTACAAGTTTTTTTGACACATACACCGTACCATACAGTCGCCTGAATCTTGAGCGTAGAGAGGAGTTCAAAGATGCAGTCTCGAGCGTAGCGAGGATTTCGAAGATGAAACTCGAGCGTGCCGAGCGATTCAAAGATGGAAGCTCGAGCGAGCTGAGGGATTCAAAGATGGAATCACGAGCGTAGCGTGGGATTCAAAGATGGTACACCGAGCGTAACCATAGACTTACCCATCTCCAGTTGCTGTGCGCTGCCGCGGCCCGCCCGCTCGGGCAGCACGGCCACGTAGGTCTTGCTCGGGTCACGGCGGAGGAAGTTGCGCGGGGAGCTCTCCGGCTTGTACTTGGAGATGTCCAGGTAGCGCGGGACTACCGGCTTCTTGAGGGACGTGGTCGATGAGGACATTGAGTAGTCCCCGCTGTACCTGAAAGCGATAGTAATTATCAGATGCCATTACGGGTCTCTCGTCTCGCTGCGCCCGAAACGTGACACTTCGAAGCCCATTATGAAGAGCACCGTCAATATTTCTTTGCATATTTGAGAAAAGTTTATTACAATACTAGAATGGCTCACCTCTGCTGCTTCCCCTGTGCACTTTTCCCCTGCCTCATCACCACCGGCGCGCTCTCACCCTCCGTGTCACTGGTCCCCGGGGTCATACTCTTCTCCTGACCTGATTTTATCTGCCGGGACTCCGCCTGCCGGGCGCCTACATAGTAGTGGCTTTTCGAGACTAACCGCGAAAACCACGTGAGAGCCTACGAGTGTAGCGATTATTCCAAGAAAAAAAACATTGTTGGACAGTTTGAACTCATAGTTGGTCTGTTCGTGCGATGTCCAACTAACCAGATTTGAAGCCTGAATTCTGACCATCTTTTGCCACATTTCCGAGCAGTGGTGTGAAAAAGTTTATTATAATACTAGAATGCCTCACCTCTGCTGCTTCCCCTGTGCACTCTTCCCCTGCCTCATCACCACTGGCGCGCTCTCCGTCCCGCTCTCACCCTCCGTGTCACTGGTCCCCGTGGTCATACTCTTCTCCTGACTGAATATGGACGAGTTCCGCGGACTACTGCCGTTGGTTGTGGACGTGTCGCTGTCCAGAATAAAGGTCTTCCGCTTGTCTACTGCCTCGGCTTTGGTGAGGAAGTCTATGTTGTCTTTGGTCGGCGTTATGTCGTCTATGATGAACGTTTTCCGTTTGTCTGTGTGCACGCTGCGTTTGAGCTTGTCTGATGGTTGGTTGACCTGGTGCAAATACATAAATATTAGGGATATTATAATAAATAATAATAAAATAAATAAATATTAGGCGACAAATCTTAGACTAATCGACCTAGTCCCTAACTAAGCAAAGTTTGTACTATTGGAATGGGTATGGTATATAAATAAATACTTAAATGCACAGAAAACCTTCATGACTCAGGAACAAATATTCAGTGCTCATCACACAAATAAATGCCCTTACCGGCATTCGAACCCAGGACCTCTTGCATCGTAGGCAGGGTCACTACCAACTAGGCTAAAGCGACCGTCATATTGAATTGGCCAGAGACTACAGGAACGCAAAGTCTGGAAACGGAGGGAGGCCTTTCCCCAGCAGTGGACACAACAGGCACTTAATAATAATTGGGGACGATCACACGCAAATCGATCTAGTTCCATAGTAAAGGTAAATAAGGCTTGTGTTATGGGTACTAGTCGATACATTCGATATATATCAAAAATGTTTATTTCAGTATGTATTTGATAGAAGTTTATCTTGGATTAAGTTTTAAATTAAATTTAAATGCCTGCACTAAATGTTTCTGTTTTGCTCAGTGGTTGACTGGTAGAGAATGCCTTATGGCATTAAGTCCGCCATTTGTACTTTATCTGGTATTGTGCAATAAAGATTAAATCAATAAATAAATACTTAAATACACCCAAGAATCAGAAACAAATATTCATACTCATCCTCATCACACAAATATCATCGGATCACACGGATCAGCGTTTAATTTTCTGGATGAAACAAAAATGGTACTGTCACGAGAGTTCATATCTGTCACAATAAAGCGCTCATAAATATCAGACCAGACTCTTTCTAGGGCGTAAGATTTATCTATTATGCGGGCGTATTAACAAAATGACTTTTTCAATGCGTTGCAATTTCAACTTTGTGGCGGTGGCAAACAAGCGTACGGCCCGCCTGATGGTAAGCGACACCGCAGCCTATAGACAAATGCAACTCCAAAGGAGTAACATGGGCGTTGCCGACCCTTGATATGTTTGAGGATTCGCCGTGTTGACAGCTGAAGTAACTCCCTCGCTCTCAACACAACGCATCCTCGGGAGCTCTGGCGACCTTGCTCACCTCCAGGAACACAACACTACTACAGAGCAAGTACTAGTGTTATTACGGCTGTGGTCTTCTGCAAGGCGGAGGTACTTCCCCAGTTGGGCTGCTCCACATTCGAGCGGGATGACATTTCGCTGTGGCCTACCTAACATGACTTAGAGGTGATGGTAGCTATTTGTATGAGTTTTATTGTTACTTACTTAATTTTATCTGTTCGGAGGATTTGCGGTGGGGTTATACAATAGGAAACAGTTCATTGTTCACAAGATAAGCTTTCACGTGCTGAACGGACAGCTTGAATAATTTTAACTATACCCGCTTTATTAGAACAGAGGTTACGATTCTGTTAAATGGCGAGTAATTGACGTCATTAAATAAGTAGACGTGTGTCAGGGAGTAGTGGCACTAGTACTGACAGGAGAACGCAGATAGGAGGCTCTTTTTCTGGTAACACGGAGCGAGCGAGGCAAACTCGGTAGCAAACTGCGGTGTGGAAGGCAAGAGGGGAAACCACCACACTACTCTTCCCTAATGGTAATCGAATACTTCTTTTAATACAACGACGGTGGCAAACAAGCTTACGGCCTGCCTGATGGTAAGCGGACACCGCAGCCTATAGACGAATGCAACTACAAAGGAGTAGCATGGGCGTTGCCGACCCTTGATATGTTTGAGGATTCGCCGTGTTGACAGCAAAAGGAACAAGTTCCCTCGCTCTCACAACGCATCCTCGGGAGCTCTGGCGACCTTGCTCACCTCCAGGAACACAGCACGACTACAGAGCAAGTACTGTTATTATGGCTGTGGTCTTCTGCAAGGAGGTGCTTCTCCAGTTGGGCTTCTCCACATTCGAGCGTGATGGCATTTCGCTGTGCCCTACCTCACCAAAGTCGATAATCAATTGTCTATAACTTGGAAATCACTCTACCAGCATGACTCTTAAATATGTAATGATGAACTCACCTGGAAATTCGTGACGTAATCCCTCATCATCACAACGTCATTGTTGACGGCCTGCCGCCTCGACCCCCTGTAGTCCTTCGGCCTCAGGTCCAGGATGTCTGAGTGTGTGGAGGTGATCATAGGGTCTATGGGGAGCGTCAGGTCCTCTTCCGAGGAATAGTCCAGGGTCTCCAAGTCTGCTATGTTCGTGGTGTGGAAGGATTGCGATCGGTGAACGGGGGACGAGTGGCTGGGAAAGAAAAGTATATTTTACAATGTTGTAATTGCATTGTTGATTACTAAAGATGAATTAAATTACACATAGAAAAACTAATTTCGCAATTTCGTAACAATAGTACATTACTACAGAGGCCGGGAAGTAAGCCTCATAACTATCCGACCTCGCTACGCTCGGCCGTCTATATGTACTCGGCCGGCAATCCCTTTGTCACGCCGAGGTATGTATAGTGCTTTTCTCAAACACACAATGAAATAAATTCAAAAAAACTCCAAGAAATCAAACATTAATTTTCATGGCTGAACGCCGTCATTCTGTGCCACAAATTGTAGAATGGAAATTAAAAAAAAAACCGGCCAAGTGCGAGTCGGACTCGCGCACCGAGGGTTCCGTACAAACCATAACAAGCAAAAGTTGTAGTATGTTTATTACTAAATGATAAATGAAAATGGAATCCGTAACATTACAATGTGCGAAGCTGGGGGAGCATAAATTTAAACAAGGTCTCTTTATCAATTTAGTAATCCTAAAAAAAAATAAAAAATTAAGAACCACATCATTTATCTCTCACTTATAATAAATCTCTAGATTAAAAAAAGAATCAGCCAGTATCAAACTAACCATTTTTGTGTCCCGAATGATCTCGGCTTCCCGTGAACGGAAATACTTTTAACTTTTTTTACAAGTACATTACTATTCTAGCTAGGACTTAGGATAGTTTTTATCCGACTGCGATGGTTAATACATTTTCGGAAACATTTGAATCTCATTAAATTATTCATTTCTTCTGCTTGAAATCGTAGCCGCCATATCAGTCAACTGTCAGTGGCGTCAAAATGGCGACCTTGCCTTAACTATCCAACAGTACCTAATAATTTCCATCCGGTGTTGTGATAGACCTTCACAATACGCATATTAAATTCTAAATCATAAAAAAATAATCGATTCCGATATGGAAACTTATATGCGCTAAATTCGTATTGAGGCGTAATTTCAACAAATGGTTCAACAAATTTCAACAAAATAACGTCAAACGTCAAAAGTCTGACCGACTTCCTTTTTTTTATGGCATGGAATATTTAGCACTGTCATCGGCTCATCGCGTTCAGCCATGAAGTTTATTTGAGTTTCTGCAAGATTACACGCGGAGTATTTTGTCACGATACGATACTGCACGGCTATCACAAGACGGCGCGCGAGCTCTCTCGATTTTTCTCGCACTATACGTCTCTTTCTAAGTTGTCTAATAAGAGAGTGACGGATAGTTCGAGAAAAATCGAGAGAGCTTGCGCGCCGTCTTGTGATAGCCATGCTGATTTGTCAGTATTTATATTTATCAGCAATAAACGTATGTATTCAATCAGTACAGAACGGGCCTTTTATAAACATTAATTATCAACCGCGTCTGTATTAAGGCGGTATTATAACTTCGTACTACGCGCCTTCAAGTTGACATGCAGCCAATATAGAGACACAGAAATTGGCCAACATACAGGAAAATACTTCTATAATGAAGCACAACACACATTTAATTAAGTTGGCAATAGCGGGAACATACATACGATTTGGCAGAATGTGATCTGAAACATTGCAATAAGTATGAAAAAAAATAATATCGGAGTGACTCAAGATCATTTCGGCCATCACGTTTTTATTTATTTAATATTAAGTGTTAAAAATAGAGATGCAACGGATAGTTGTTTAGCCGGATACCGGATACCGGATATTCGGCCTGATCACCGGCCGAATATCCGGTATCCGGCCGCCGAATATTCGGCCGGCCAAACGATACCTACATTTTAGTTTGGCGGCGGGCGCGTCGTGCAGGTTTCAACCTGTTACGTATTGTAGGTTCGCGCGGACCGTTTTCTAATCAACGAACGAGTTTTATTAGGTCAGTTTACGGAACTATTTCGTATGCAGTACACGTGCGCCCGCCTATTTTGCTGAATAGATAAGTTTTTTTTTTGTGTATAATGTGTACAGTAGACAAATACCAAACTGAATCACTATTCGGTATCCGGCCGGATAGTGCGCAACTATCCGGTATTCGGCCGAATAGTAAAATAATGGCCGGATAGGCCGGATACCGGATAGCAACCGGATATCCGTTGCATCTCTAGTTAAAAATATGTACAGAAGAAGATGAATAAACATTTAATGCTGCAGCCTGTGTCCTACCTGTTGGATCTATTGTCACAAACATCTACTAAACTTTTCCCCCGGTATTCATAAAATTTAAAATACCTATGTTAAATAAAACGAGTTTTGTCCTTTTCCTACTAATTTACAAATCAGAGTGACAGATAAAGACGAACGAATCTTAACGGCATTTCAACAAAAATGGGTTTATTCCACGTTTTACTTGATAGGCTAAATGAGAACTGCATGTGTCCTATGTCCAAGAGAAGAAATGCGTTAACTCCCACCACATTACCATGCAAACGAAGTCACAGGTACAGCTAGTTTTATAATAAAACTGAAAAACCTGAAATACCTACACTAGATTTGCAGCAGCCTGGAAAAAATTCTTTTATCAAAGTGGTTTAATTACAAAGTTTTTAGTCACTATCTTTTTATAAATCCGGTTCAAAATACTAATTAACTGTTAAATTTGAAAAAAATTAACCAGGCCTGTAAAATGTTGACTGAAAAAGGTATGAATAGTACCACATTGAAAATTGAAGTTTGAAAAAACGTTATCTATAGTTGTACTATTTCGTGTAGTGCTAGTGCTTATTAACGGAAACATCTTTAGGGATGAAAAATATGTGGAAATTCCATTTTGGGGATTCATTCTAAAATCGATATTGAAGTCTCCCACAACAATCAAACGGGAACACGGGGTATAGCCCCTTTGGGGTTGCTGCCGTATATTGTTGTATTTATGCATTCAATTGCAACATTAATTTGACATTGTGATGACTTATATTATATATATAGATACAGTTATCACTCTGCCTGACATCAAACATTTCAAAATGCAAGCATTCACAATGGCCGTTTGCAGCACCTGGGTTATTTAAAAAAAAAATATCTTGTACATGATGCATCTGGGATGGCATCCTTTAGATTGCGACGTACATAAGCGATAGATCCCCAACCTGGACTTGCTTTAGATATAGCTGGACTTTCTACTCTGCACACCTCATAAAAACCATCAAGTTTAAATGTGTCTCTACTACATCCCAGTTTTAAATTATGCGACTTATATTGCTATTTCTTATGATTGCGTGGACATAAAAGTTTCGTTTTGCTACAGCTGAAAGGTATTATAGACCTGAGTATTTGATATGAATTTCAATTAAATACCTCTACGCGTTTACGAGGAAAAAGGTAGTAAGTTTAAAATTTATAAAATATATTTGTATGATTTTACTATAAATGTCTACTTTTCGTAATTTTTCCATTGTCTGTGCTATATGAAGTTTCTTCGTGACAAGTTTCAAGTTTCTGTGTTAACGGGAAATACCCTTTAGGTTTTGAGTTTCTTGCGAGTACCCAATTTCAAAATATGCGACTTAATTTGCTATTTCTTTTGATTGCGTTGACATAAAAGTTTGGGTTTGCTACATCTGAAAGGTCCTATAGACATGACTTATTTGACATGAATTTCAATTTAAAATCTCAACACGTTTACGAGGAAAAAGGAATAAGTTAAAAAAAATTAAAATCATTTTTTTGTATGATTTTACTAAAAATGTCTACTTTTCTTAATTTTTCCTTTGTCTGTGCTATATGAAGTTGCTTCGTGCCAAATTTCAAGTTTCTGAGTTCACGGGAAGTACCCCGTAGGTTTTGCGAGTGTCGTAAAACTCAATTTTTGCAGCATAAACGACTGTATCTTTTGATTGCGCTGGCTTTTAAGTTTGATTTTTTCACAGCTCCAAGGGACAATAGACCTGAGTATTTGATATAAATTTCAGCTTGATACCTCCACGAGTTCCTGAGAAAAATGGTCTTGACAGACAGACAGACGGACAACAAAGTGATCCTATAAGGGTTCCGTTTTTTCCTTTTGAGGTACGGAACCCTAAAAAGACCATCTTGCAGGCCTTGGCCTACAATTTTGTATGAAATGCCATTAAGGGTCTCTCGTCTCGCTGCGCCCGAAACGTGACACTTCGAAGCCCGTTATAAAGAACACAACGTCAATATTTCAGAGATTTCAAAGATTATATACCTAATATGTGTTATTTATATAAACTTGTTCTAGAAATAGAAAACGTTTATAGAAAACGTTTATTCGTGACACATACAAAACAATAACAAAAGTGAACACAGAAACAAAAACAACAGGTATGCCACGAAAAGGCCCCGACTCAGCATGGTGCAGGCCTGTTGGCCAGCGCTGGTCTTCCGTCGAAGCCTTCTGTTCTGTCTACTTTATGATCCTAAATTGTCAGATAAATGAAATAGATGCCGTTCGCGGCCGATGTTCAGTGGAAACCATATTAAACGCACCTGGGAGAACTGAGGTCGTCCTTGTTGCACTCCTGCCTCTTCGCTATCTGCTTTCTCCGTCCCTCCTGCGCCGCCTTCATAGGGTCGTAGCTGGAGCGTTTCTTCCAGTTGCTGAACTCCGCCTCTTTGGAGGCGAGGGCTGAAGATGAGCGGTATTGGCTTGGTTTCTTTTGACCTGTAAAATGTTTAAAACGTATTAAAAAAATTAATTTTCCGAGCCGGATTTCAAGCGGCGACACGGTAATGTTCCTATCGAATTCTGGGTTGCCGTGTAAAGAGTCTAAAATTGCCGTGTTTTAAGAGAAAACCTCAAATAATTGCCGTGTTGCCCCCCTTCCCAGAATACTTTTAAAAAATCGCAAAATCCTACTAATTTGGCAATTAAAACGCGGCAACACTGCACCGCGTCAAGCAGCGACCAGACGACCCAGCATGGCAGTCCGCCTCGGCCCGCGGGAACTACGCTAATATTAGAGCGAGATAGGTTGATGAAACTTGGTTTTCTCGCTCTATCTTATGACCGATGGACGTGTCACGTGTTAGGCGCATTATATACGTAGCAATTTGGCAGACGGTTCGTGGCGCTTGATGGCGATATCTATCGCTAGCTACAGCGTCGTGAAATTGCCGTGTATTATGATACGGTAATGGATTTGCTGCCGTATGCCGTGTTTTAGGTCAGGCGATGCCTGAATTACCGTATATTACGGCAATTGCCGTATCAGGAACAACACTGCACAGGCATTCATGGCCCGTCGCTACTAACCAACTGAGCTATCGGAACAGTCTGGTTCGGGCACCAAATCTTTTAATCAGTTCCCTCAATGCCTTAGGAAGGCGTGTAGTGACATCTACCAGAAGACTTCGGCTTCTTAACGGCACCATCGTCTCAAATTATATTGAGGAATCGAATTTTTCCTTTAATTTAAAATAATATAATTTCGTTACAAATTTATTTTTTAACCCCCGACGCAAAAAGAGGGGTGTTATAAGTTTAACGTGTCTGTGTGTCTGTGGTAGCAGCGTAGCTACCTAACGGATGGACCGATTTGAATGCGGTTTTTTTGTGTCATAGATAATTTTATCCCGAGTGCTCTTAGCCATGTTTCATGAAAATCTGTTCAGCCGTTTTTGAGATATTGGACTTTGAAATGAAAATGTTGGGGGTTTTTCAACTTTTCTAAGTTGTAGTTATTGTTTAAACCGTGTTTAGAATCCATATTACTATTATATGCGAAAGTAATGCTGTCTATCTGCTACCTTTTCAAGCTTAAGCCGCTAAACCGATTAACACAGTCACTGCCAAGAATCGCTACACTCGTAGGCTACCCCGTGGTTTTCGCGGTAATTCTCGAAAAGCCACTACTATGTAGGCGCCCGGTAGGCGGGTTCCCGGCAGATAAAATTTGGTATAAACATAGTTTGAGTCCCGGGAAAGGACATAGGATAATTTTATCCCGGAAATCATGCCTTTATAAGGGCGGACTCCGGGGCGAAAGTTGGTATGGAGCTACGATTTAAACGATTACTATAGGATGTTTGGATGTATGTTACACACAAAGAATCCTCAGTCAACAAAGGATCGTCAACGCGCTTGTGATTCTTTTGGAATCGCAAGCGTCCATAGGCTACGGTGTCCTTGTCATCAGGCAGACCGTATGGTTATTTGCAACCCTCGTAGTATAAAAAAGGGTATTCGTACTTGTCGTACTTCAATACATAGCTAAGACAGTAACTATGTATAATAGCTCGCGGGTATAATCGATTACCTGCCAACCTGTTGCCAGACAACAAAAAACGACTCGGTCTCGTGTCGAAACCGAAACCAAATCACGGCTAGAATACCGTCTAATGCGGCTTCACGACCGCCCCAAGCAGAGTACGTAGTAAGAAAGATTCCTGGTGGTAAGTAAGATCGCCAGAGCTCCCGTGGGCGCTGTGTTGAGTGAGGGCGTTTGTCTCTAGCTACGAGTATCAACACAACGAACCCTCAGAACAATAAAAGGCAAAATATTAGCGTTAAAAAATAGATAGCGCGGCCCTTTGGATACCCAAACAGATCGCGACGCCCAACGCGCCATTATCCCTCCGGCCACGTGGTCCTACCGCTTCGTCCTACTGATAGGACCACGTGAACTTTTTTTCTTGCTGGTCCGAATCGGACTACACGGAATTGTAATTCCATTTGGTCCTACTGTTTGGAGTGATCGGACGACATGAACTTTATTTCTCCTCGTGGGCTGATCAATCGGACTACAAGGAGTTGTAATTCCGCGTGATGCATGTCAAAATTCAATATAATATGCGTTTGTCGCCGAGGCAAATAGCGCGCTACTATTAGTACCTACAGTCGAGTGTAAAAATATGGGCGTATACAACTTACTTATAAACATAACCCATCACTCTGATGTCAGCGGATTAAGGTATCGGTACATATTTAAGAGAGGATTAAATCGATACTTATTTTGCACTTGACTGTACTCCAGGCAAAATACAGTTTTGGAAAACATTAATTTATAATAGCGTTTTTATTGATGATTTTATTTTAAAATGTCATTCTAATATGCTTTATTCAAGAATCCGGCAAACTTTCTTTACTTTTTTAAATAGAGCATGGGTTGTCATTTTTTGTATGATTTATCTTGAATATTATATAGCAAATTTAAACGAACGAAAATAAAGGCAAAAATATTTCTTAATATCTTTTCTGACTTTTCAGAAGCTAACTTACTTAGTCATTTTTTTTTGATGTCTGAAATTTTGTCGGGTTCTGTCGCTGGGTGACTATTTAATTGATAATATGTCGGTTACACAGGAAAAATAAGCTATTATAAATTATTTCCGAAATTGTCATTTTTTTCATTTGACTGGACTATAGTGAATCTCGAAACAAAATACGACCACGAGAAGTGTAGTCAAATAATACGTAAAGACTTTGACGATGTTAGCCTTAGTGGGTAGTGGCCCTGCCCTAGGAGGTCCTGGGTTCGAATCACGGTAAGGGAAAATATTTGTGAATATTTCTTACTGAATCTTTGATTTTGATTTATGTATTTATATCTATTAAATACATCGTCGTCTAGTACCCATAACGCAAGGCTTATTGAGCTTACTGTGGGGCTTGGTCAATTTGTGTACATTTGTCCTCTAATATTTATTTAATTTTAACGTCCATCGATTTAAACGGTGCGCGGTAACAAAGAACTACCTACGTATTTCATGCGCAGATATTTAGTACATTTATTTCGACAGCAGAATGGTACATTGGGCCCTGTAACCGAGACGAATCCATTCGAGTGCCGTCGTAAAGAAAAGTGCCGCAAATACGAGTACATACTAGGAACTTCAATTAAGATACTGCGTTTATTGCAACAGCAGCACAATAGGTAGTACATGAGGCTCTGCGCTTTGGTTACAGTCTTGCGTAAAGGCCTGTACAATCATTAAGACCTTTGAGCAGTCAACTTCAAAGATATGTTATAGATTCTGCGCTTTATACCAACGGAATAAGCAACACAATTACTGCCTTTTATGTCAAGTAGGTATTACTAAGGCCGCACTATGGCCATATTTATGAACAGGCAGTGCGTTAGGCGATACAATTACATCTGATCGAATTCAATCAATCATTTCAATCGGGGGGGGGGGGGGGGGGGTCCGCCCCGGGTACCAACACACTCGTATAGCCATTTTATCAATTGAAAGAGACATGGAGGTCAATTTTAGTCTATAAAAAGTAGGTAGATTATTTTAGTAAAATAAAGCCTCGTAGCGTAGGTATATGAGCGTTTGGTGTTTTATTTTGAGGGGTCAGGGGTGCTCAATACAAACCCGCCCAGGGTGCTCAATACAATAGTGTAGTATGTAGGAGTATTTTCCCTCGCTACACGTATGCAATACTACGTAAGCGGGAATAATAAAACGGCGCCTATTGTCACTGTCGCCATGCCTGCCATAAAAGGAGAAACAGAGAGCGCGAAAAATGGCGACCTGCTCCCAGATTGCATTGGCCCGTGTGCTTTTAGAGATAATACTAGATACTATAACTTGTGTTTTTAACCCCCGACGCAAAGAGAGGGGTGTTATAAGTTTAACATGTCTGGGTACCTAGTTATCTGTGTATCTGTCTGTGGTAACGTAGCGCCCAAACGGATGAACCGATTTGAATGCGGTTTTTTTGTATCATAGACAATTTTAACCCAAGTGTTCTTAGCCATGTTCATGAAAATCTGTTCAGCCGTTTTTGAGATATTGGACTTTGAAATGAAAATGTCGGGGTTTTTCAACTTTTCCAAGTTGTAGTTATGTCTATAGCGTCCGTTGGAGTGGGGTGTTTCTTCGTGAATGAAACGACTTAGGATAGATTTCACCAAACCGTCTGATTGTACGGAAAGTTTGACAGGTTTATATGGGATGACACCTGCCGGCGCCTATTTAACGTTGATCTCTCTGTAATAGTAAGTTGGTGCAACACGCCCCTAAAGTTCCCCCCCCCCCACATCATCATCCTGTTATTCCTTGAATGATACGGTCCCTCAATTTGCGTGCCCCAAATGTCGATCCCGGATTGGCCTATATAGTCACGAGAGGCGTTGTCCCTCGCGTACAGACGCTTAAAACATCTGTCAAGATGTACGAGTATAAGGCCTTATGATGATTCCTTGAAGTGGACCCTCCCCGCCTGATAAAATGACTATCGTCATCCAATGGTCAGACCCCACCCCCTCCCCGCCCCATAATTTATGAATAGCCGCTAAGGTGAGTAGAAACAATTTGTGAATAGCTATAATGTTCATATTAGTCGCTACCGCAATCAATCACACTTTCTTTTGTTATTTGCGGTGTTTGAATAGTTCGTTGTTGAAAGAACCTACGGCAATTAACTTTACCAAAACAGAGAGACTACATTATAATGTAATTATATTAGGCTGAGTACTTTTCATATATTCATTAAGTATTGTTTTCACAATCGTGCTGTGTGATTGCAAGCTCCTAATGAATTGTGTGCAACATAATGGCTTTCTACGAACGGACAAATTAAAACTAATGTCGATAATGGTCAATTTATTTGATCGATGTTTTTGCTTAAGTAATTGCATTGCTACGTTAACTAATATGCTGTAACTAAGCAGCAATATAAATATTTAGTAGTTAAATACACGGTACACCAATTGGGTTTTAATTTTTGTGTGCCGTCCCTTATTTTCATGTAATGCATCAATATCTACAGGTACCCTAAGCATTGCTCACGCTTGTGGCTAAGAAATGATGTCATTACACTCACACACAAATTCACTTCATTATACACAAGTTAAAAGGAAAATTAATATAAATTATACAAGTATCACGTTTATCGAAATGTCAAGCTACGTTAGCCTAGTGGTTCAGGCATGCGGCTGTCAAACGGCGGTCGTGGGTTCATGTCGCGGCTCGCTACAATGAGTTTTTCGGAACTTATGTACGGAATGTCATTTGAAATGTACCATTAGCTTTTCGGTGAAGGAAAAACATTGTGAGGAAACCAGTGAAATCTGCGATGAAATTCAACGGTGTATGTGAAGTCCCCAACTCGCACTGGGCCAGGGTGAGGACTACTGCTCTTAACTTCTCATTCATGAGAGGAGGCCTGTGCCCAGCAGTGGGACGTATATAGGCTGATTTATTATTATTATTTACAACAGTTATGTACTTATGTATAATTGTATAACTATGGCGTATCAAGAATAATTCGCATTCTATTTTTTTTAATTTTATAGAAATAGAAATAGAAATAGAAATAGTTTATTCGTGACACATATACATAACTAAACAAACAAAAAAAAAAAATCAAATAAAACATCAATATTATTAGTGTCACGAAACGGCCGCAACTCAGCATTGTTGCTAGCGTAGCCAGCGCTGGTCTTCCGTTGCGACCATTCGGTGAAAAGTGCACGGCGATAACGACCCGGTTACACGCACGGATCACAATCACAATTACATAAATCCTTACATAACGTACAACTTTAAAAAAAAAATAATAAACAAAGAGAAAGAATAAAAAAAGAGAGAAATAAACAAAAGTAATCAAAAACTTAACACAAATTAGTGCGTACAGGTCCTTATTTCACTACCTTACGACCTGTGCTGTGACGATTGAGCAGAAACAAAACGCCATGACCGTATTGTCTGTGCTGTGGCCATGTTGTTTATGTTTTGTCACAGAGATTAATTGGGTCAAGGACTTTTAAATATTAACATAAGTTTAACGCACATTTTAGCTTTCTTTGCTATTTAACTAACTAATACTATAAAAATTACACATTTAAAATTAATCTTAACATTGCACAACGAGCATTTTGCGTCTAATTCACCAGAATTTTCATTCTGCTGATCGACAGTAAAGCCCGGATTATTTCAAACTATACCAAATAACATCAAGTACCATAACATAAGTATATACCTACAGATGTCATAAATACATCATAGGTACCTACATACATATCTTATGTATGTAGGTACCTATGGTGGTACTATTCAATGAACTTAACGCGAAGCAACTCTCCTGCGATCTGTTTGCGGATGGCTGGACGGTTGTCGAAAGAGAGTGCTTGAAGTTGTGTGAGATGCTCACTTAGTTATTAGTGTTATTATTTGTTTTTAACTTGTAATGTACCTAACATACCAATGATTTTATAAAAAAAATTGTAATGACGTAGGATATTTCCTGTAATGTTACATTTTTTTGTTATTTTTTTTTGTGTCTATAAATAAATAATAAAAAAAAAAATATCTTGGGACATTCTTACACACATCGACCTAGTCCCAAACTAAGCTAAGCTTGCACTATGGGTACTAGATGACGGTATACACACCTATATAGATAATTAAATACTTAAATTCATAGAAAACTTCCATGACTCACGCACAAATATTCATGCTCATCACACAAGTAAATGCCCTAACCGGGATTCGAACCCGGGACCTCCGGCTTCGTAGGCAAGGTCTCTACCAACTAGGCTACAGAGGTCGTCCATATAATACATACCTTTATCCTGAGCCTTCGGCTGGAACTCCCTAGTAGAGCTCCTGGACTTGGTCAGCCTGTTCAGCACCGCCTGCCGCGTCGGCTCCGAGATCCTCCTACTCTGATGCCCCGCTGGCTTCACCTCCCTCGGTTCCGACCTCAGCCGCTCCTTATTCGTCACCCGCACTGAATTCCTCATCATCCCAGGCCCGAACTTCCTGTGTAACTCGGGAGTGTTGGGGCATTTGGGGGAATTCGCTGGCGCTACAGACTTCAAGTCTGGAGAGTCTATCCTCCCGCGCCCGCGCTTATATCGCTCTTGCTTCTCAAACGAATTGTCAGATTCATCTGATAAGTAGTCTTTGTATTCCTCTGACTGCCCGCTTGATCGTCTAGAGGTCCTCTGAGGGTCAAGATAGTTGTTGTTTTTGTTGACAGTGTTGAAAGAGCTGGACCGCTTGATGGAGGTACCGAAGGAATAGTTAGTATAGGCCGGTTTTCTCCCGTCGCTAGGTACCCTCTGGTGTTTCTTGTCGCCCTGGTAACGGCTATCGATTCTCGGGTACGCCTCAGCGTTATTCTTAAGCACAGTCTTGAGGGAAACCTGATTCGCGTTGGTGGCATCACCGTAAAAATCGGGGCCGTCTAGAGATTTGTTCCTAACGTGCTTTCTATGTGGGGACAGAATGGCATCTACATCGTATTGCGGCTTATTGGATAAAGTCTTATCGTCTGAACTGTTACTTAAGAGCCCTCGTTCTGAAGATGGACTGTTCATGTTGGAGTCGCGTTTTCGTTTATCCGTGTCTAAAGATCTTGTGGCGCTGTTGAGTAGAATCTTTGTGCTTTCTGGAATTTTAGCAGAGCCTGTGATAATATAGTTTCCTGGACTTCTTAAAGGGCTGTTGTCTCCTGAAGTGTCCTTCCTTCTCAGTCGGTAGTTGAGTGAGTTGGAGCGGCTTAGCTGTGAGACTGGCAGACGAGAGAGGGCCGTCTTCTCGCTGATGAGGCTTGAGGTGAGTAGAGGAGGGATAGCGGGGCGAGAGTGGAGCTTGGCTTGGAGATTGGAAATGGCGTTTTGCGTTTTGAGCAAGTACGTCTCCGTGTCCTGGACGGGGATGAGGTCCTGCAACAAAGATAAACACTTAAATCACTATTCTGTTCGTATTTTAAAAGTGTCGAGATATTCGGTAAACGTGACCGCGTTCGGTATTTTGGATTCACTCAGTACCTACTTATTTTTCTTTTTTTTGAAAGCCGACAGACTTTTAAAGTCTGTCCTTATTCATTAGTTTCATTGTGTAGAAATATGTGTTGAAACTTACTCGTAAGTATGTCCCATCGGATTAAGGTTTCGGTACATATTTATGAGAGGTTTAAATCGATACATGTAGGTTATTTTAATGCTTAATTATTATAGTTGACGTTTGACACCGTCTCAAGTCTCAATGATCCGACTTAATATAAAGACGACCGTTCAATAACAAAGCAATTAATTAAATCAACCTAATTCTTCGAACAACGAACCCAAAAGGGAATCCCTTAAACTAAAATAAATTCGCGCAGCTAGAACATAGTTTATACTATTGCAGTGCAGTCTTCACGTAACTATCATAATATTTAATTGCAGCGAATGGTATTAACATTTTAAACGGCCATTGTTCTGAGCCAGATAACCATCTACACGAGCACCGCTATTGTGTATGATCTATCAAGTTATTGTAATTACTGATTACACAGACAATAGGCTCTATTTTAAGTTGAATAGGTTTTTCTGAATTATTTGTTTTTTAACTATAGCGGACATTATATTATAGTACTATAAGCTCATTACAGATTGGGTCAGGTGACAGCTGACACACTTCAAAAAGTGACTTTCCATCTGAAATAGATTATAGCAATAATAACTACAATTTAGAAAAGTTGAAAACCCCCCGACATTTTCATTTCAAAGTCCAATATCTCAAAAACGGCTGAATAGATTTTCATGAGACATGGCTAAGAACACTCGGAATAAAATTATCTATGACACAAAAAAATCGCATTCAAATCGGTCCATCGGTTTGGGAGCTACGATACCAAAGACACGTTTAACTTATAACACTCCTCTCTTTGCGTCGGGTGTTAAAAAATATAACAGATATACCTATCTGGTGTGGCATAAGGCCTGAACTAGGCCTAAATCACAGGTCTGTTGTGAAGCCTCTCACAGACTGGCGCGGCCGGGCCGCGGCTGTCAATAGTTGACCGCCACCGCAGGCCGTCAAAGGCTTAAAAAATACTAAAACAATAAAGTAACGCGTCAAAAAATACTTCATGTCCTACATTCGGATTTCTAACTAAACGGTATTTTGGAGAATTAGTTCCTAAGCCATTTTTTGGGCTTAACTTAAATGTACACCACAGCACTGGTGCAATCGGTACAAACCTGTACAGTTATAAGCCACAGACATTGGCATTAAGCTAATACTTATATTCCGTAACTACGAAGACAAATAAGTTTCTGTCAAAAATTGAATGTTTGGTACAAGTTTTTATTGCCAACTCTACTTTCCTTATACCGTCGTCAATCGTTGAGACAATTCTAACGAGCCCAAACTCAACGGGGTTTCGTCTGTTAAGTACTGAATTCCCATGCCACCTTATGTCTCCATCATCAGATCAGCTCATGGTACCATAATATTGAATCGTCATCCAAACTATTGAAGATATCTGCTTCAAAATTGAGTTGCAAGATTCCGCCCCAACAAACATTTACGCACATACATTGCAAGTTACATAAAGAGCTTGTAAAAACCGTAAACTCAGATATGTACCTATTATCAGCGCACGAAAAACCACAGATTGCGAGCTCCTTACAAATAACCGAAACACGTTCCTAAAACCCGGTATGCGCATGCGCAAACTAAACGGATGCCTGGCATCGTTTTGACACCTCGCCCCCAACCCCGCATAAAGGCAATGACACCCCTTCTGTGGGGCCATTTGGCGGCGGAACTAAAGGCCTCCACCCACCGGACGCGTGTGCTGTGCTGCGCGGCACACGCGCAAGTTGTAAAGCATTGAAACTACACTTCAAACACACATCGAACGCGGCACACGCGCAGCACCCGCGCATTTGCAGCGCAGCACCCGCGCGGCACACGCGCAGCTGCAGCGCAGCACACGCCCAAGTTGTAAAACATTGAAACTACACTTCAAACACACATCGAACGCGGCACAAGCGCAGCACCCGCGCAGCTGCAGCGCAGCACCCGCGCGGCACACGCGCAGCACCCGCGCAGCTGCAGCGCAGCACACGCCCAAGTTGTAAAGCATTGAAACTACACTTCAAACACACATCGAACGCGGCACACGCGCAGCACCCGCGCATTTGCAACGCAGCACCCGCGCGGCACACGCGCAGCACCCGCGCAGCTGCAGCGCAGCACACGCCCAAGTTGTAAAGCATTGAAACTACACTTCAAACACACATCGAACGCGGCAAACGCGCAGCACCCGCGCAGCTGCAGCGCAGCACCTGCGCGGTACACGCGCAGCACCCGCGCGGCACACGCGCAGCACCCGCGCAGCTGCAGCGCAGCACACGCCCAAGTTGTAAAGCATTGAAACTACACTTCAAACACACATCGAACGCGGCACACGCGCAGCACCCGCGCAGCTGCAGCGCAGCACCCGCGCGGCACACGCGCAGCACCCGCGCGGCACACGCGCAGCACCCGCGCAGCTGCAGCGCAGCACACGCCCAAGTTGTAAAGCATTGAAACTACACTTCAAACACACATCGAACGCGGCACACGCGCAGCACCCGCGCAGTACCCGCGCAGCTGCAGCGCAGCACACGCGTCCGGTGGGTGGAGGCCTTTAGACTTGTACCGTAAAGTTACAGAATTCAACAGAGTTTATTTCAGTGCCTCGCTCAAAATAGAAGCCGGCGAGCCTACATCGGATCCGTTCCCGACACAAGACAGCACAACAATGCATTTCACTTAAAGGTACCTACTACACTCCGCCTTTGTTAATTCAATGCTGCGGAAAATAAAATGCATATGCAAGGCCTGCTGCACTCGAATGGTCTAAGTTAATGTTTGTAGTGTCATAACATTTCACCTAGATTTTTGAAATACATTCATTCATCATTTGTGACCTTGACGTGTATGACAGAAAAGGACCTAAACTTTTAGTTAACAGAGGGGGTTATTAAGCTTTTGGTTTTCAATAGTTGATGAGATCATCTTTTAGTTTTTAACTGAACTTTTTTTATACCTAAATTAGACAAGTGACCACCATTTTACATGATATAAAATATAGTCTTTAATAAATATGGACACTTTTCAGTCGTAGGTACCTACACTGTGATAAAAAATAGTTTTGAATGCTTAAGTTATTAATTATTAAATACAAAATAAAGCTACGATTAGTTTTTGTCAATAGACATTATCTACTAAATATAAAATTTCACCTCAGTAATTACACAATTCGTAGTCGTAATTCTAAATTCTAACACCTCTTTAATTAATTGAAAGCAATTACGGTAAACTACTAATTAAATACTTACTGGCATTTAACACAATAATAAGTAGGTAGTTTAAAGAATAATATTAACATTGTACACTGCCGGGGGGGCGAATTTGTAAGAAAATTAACGCACTAGTGCGGTAATAGTAAATTCTTGAGCGGTTATCGCTACTGCCGTCTAAAACACTTTTTTTTGTTCGAGTTAATTATTCAGTCCTTCCTCTGGTCAAATGCAAGTAGCATTTTAATTTTGCTTATTTTCTAGGGGTTTCAGCATTAAGGCTACCCCCGTAATAACGCCTTTCGCGATAACTTACAAACTTACGAACATAACTAATTCACATAGGTAATACAGAACTCTACGGGTCCTATATTAGGTAGATATAAGTTTCGGCACTTGCAGCAGCAAGCAGTTGCAATTCACTCTAAATTTTATTTTCTCAAAAATGCAACGCCGTATATACATATACCTCGGCGTGAAAAGGGCTTGCCAGCCTCAACTATCCGACCCTGCGCCGTCTATATTTTACTCGGCCGGCAACCCTTTACTTCCCGGCCTGTAGTAATGTAACATTGTGTATTGTAACGATCAAGGATTTAGAAGAAAGCCAAGCCACACCCTTGCAGTCTCCATTAGTGGTAAATGTAGTGTTCAGTGTATATTTAGCGCATGGCCACAAACCGGCAATCACCCGGATACCTTTTAGTGAATGCTTATTGGATTATAACTGTACGATAGTAGGTAAACACAACCAGTAGGTTTTCGTTCATATACACTACGTTACGTTCCGTTACTTACTCTAGTTAGGTCTATATTCTCAAGGGACACGCTTTTTGACGAGTTTTGAGTTGATACTCCTCCGTCAAAACTATAGATATATTGATGCCACAAACGCTTATCGGTTCTTCAATCCTTTACCTACATTTGCAAGAAGAAAATAATAATTATTATGCACTTTTATATATGAGATTTACTAAGTGTCAGAACTGTACTTAATTAAACTGTCTTAACGGTACATATCAACGTCACATATTACGAGCTACGTCAAACTAGTAAACTGCCGCATATCATATCCAAATTATTCAGATTGGGCGTGGATCGAGGAGAAAGCCGAACGTGTAAGAATGTTAAGTAACTAGGCATTAGACTAACTAGCTGATTGTTTGGCGTGCTGAACTGTTGTTCGGCAAAATGCAATACTATTTGTGTAATATTGATAAAGATGTAAACAAGTTTACTATAATAATAATCAAAGTAAAATCTGTGCGCAGAGGGTGAAATCACATCTATCAGCATCGAATCGCATTTCGGAACACAAAAACGCATCTCTGTATAAAGATGCGTCCGCATCAATCCACCCTTCCGCATGTGGACGCATCTCATACAAAATTACGTTTCTGTATTACGAAATGCGATTCGATGCTGATAATTAGATGTGATTTCAGCCTAAGACACACTGTGCGCACCATTTTTGTAATCGTCTGGATGAATCCGAAGCAAATAATTTTTCTGATTTCTGATTTCTCAATCATATTCATAATAAGTACTGTTGGGGATCAATCATCATCATCAACATCATCAGCCATAGTCCGTCCACTGCTGGACTTAGGCCTCTATCATGTTGGTCAAAGTAGAATGCATCAAGCGAACCTTCTGTCCGGGAGTCCCACACAGCCGTCCGGTCCCCCCTGAGCGGGCGCACGGTGCGTTAAAGCATTCCCCCCAACGTAAAAAAAGGCCTCTATCAGAGTTAAGTCGACTGCAAAAATATGTACCAATCAATTTAATCCTATCACAAATAATGTAAGCTACGGTAGCCCAGTGGTTAAGGCATGCGGCTGTCTAACGGCGCTCGTGGGTTCGAATCCCGGTTCGTACCAATGAGTTTTTCGGAGCTTGTGTACAGAATATTTAGCGTTAGCTTTTCGGTGAACGAATATATGTTCGTCAGGAAACCGGTCTAACCCCAATAAGGTGGCAGTGGCTTTCGTAAAACTAGTGTCTATAGCAAAGCTTGGTCTCAAAGCGGACCCCGGGCTCCTTTAGGGCACAACCGGGAAGAACGCTAGGAGGATGATAAATATGTATAGTACGGCTCTTCCCAGGTGAACTTTTCGCTTCGAGCCCTTATCTTTCAAACAAAGGCCATTGTTTCTATTATCGCATAGCCGCTAGCTACTGGTAAGCACGCGCCACAACAACATGCATATTAAAAAACAAACGGTTATCGTTATAGTATTAAGGTTCAAATTGAATGTCACTGATCTTCTAGATAATACGTTTTGGAAGTGTAGGACGATAGACCGCCCCGAAGCAATACAAACGTATACAGATACCTTAATCCGCTGACATAAGAGGGATGGGACATATTTATACGTAAGTTGAATGCACCTATATTTATACGTAAGTTGAATGCACCTATATTTATACGTAAGTTGAATGCACCTATATTTATACGTAAGTTGAATGCACCTATATTTATACGTAAGTTGAATGCACCTATATTTTCACGCTTGACCTTATCCGGTTAAGGGGCTGCCCGAGGTTTCCATCGATTTTTGACAAGTTTTGAATCGTATCTCTTACTTTTGCACTACAGATAGAAGTATAAATCAAACGGTTATCGGTTCTTCAATCTTTTATCTCCATTTTGCTCTACCAGATTTTGAAACAAGTGAACACTTAATTTTGTATGATCTTTTTTAAACATTATCTAAAATAACACTTATTTTGCATTATTGACGTGAAAGATCTAACACATACGAAATCTACATATTTGGGTTCGTCTGTGACGTCCCTAAAAACTGGTTCAGGGTTTTCATTTTAAACCAATTAACACAAAAGTTATGGCCAGAAACCGGTTTTTTGGCCTAAAATTGTTCAACTTTGATGCCAAATATCTCAAAAACAATGAACTTTGAAGTAAATATGGGATACTATATTGCTTAAAGCCGTTGTTGTTAACATAATAAGCCACAAAAAACCTAAGAAAACTAAGAGATTCAGATCGAAGGTACGATCCCATACGCCTACTATGGGAGCCCCTTAAAGATCAATGTATCCTACCTATTTAAAAGGGGGGACGTCAACGCTATTACATCACATATTAGTCAACTAAACAATGGCCAACAATGCTACATTTCCGCACAGTTACGAACACATTGCTCTAAGTGGGTGTCGCATTTGCATCTTATTCAAATCACTCGGTCTTTTCAAAAGCAGTGCCTTAGCTTCGAATATAGACCTTTTTCACAACGACTCAAAGTCTTATTTAAAACTGTAATGTATACTATTCAAAGGCTATCCTAATTGTCGCGGCTAGGACAATGCGTGTCCACAATTTGTTTCTTTAAAGTGTCTTACCTTTTTTAACCGACTTCAAAAAAAAGGAGGAGGTTCTCAATTCGGTTGTATTTTTTTTTTTATTTTTTTTTTTCAATGTTTGTTACCTCAGAACTCCGTCATTGATGAACCGATTCGGAAAATTTTTTTTTGTTCGTATGTATATACTTCCAGGTGGGTCCCATTTTTTTCAAAATTCAGTTAGATGATGGGATCCATGAGGAATTGAGGGGACTCCTCAATTTTATAAGGCACGCGTGTAGTGATTTTGGTATTTTCTCTTATAACTCGTGTATTTACATCCGGAATCATAAATTTGGTGGCGAGGAATTGATGATGAAGACCACAGATGACTTATCGAATTCCTCAATTATGTACTTAAAAGTGCAAAAGTACGTCACAGGTTCTGATAAGATTCCGTTGAAATAGGAACTAATGAAGTGCCATTGGTGATGATCTTGGGGAATCGATGGAAGTCCTCAAATATTATCGGCCCACATACAGCGATTCGGTTTTTTTCTATAGTAATCAACGCATTTGCTATCGGAAATCAGTTCATGTGGTAAATTGTAAAAAATAGGAAATGTGCTCGTGGCTTGGCGGAGTACTAAATTGAAGTCGGTTAAAACTTTGTTTTTAAAGTAAATTATCCCTAATATGTCCGTTTACTGGTGTTAGAAACGTCATTTAAGTTGAGTTAGCATGGGTTAAGGACTTCGCTTCAGTCTAGCTTAAGCAGTTAGCATTAGCATTAGCATTTAGTGTTAAGTAACTGAGCTACTTCCCTATGCGGTAAGATACTTCCTTAATTTTTCTTTGGAAAAAGGCTGAGGTTAACCACCACATTTTATTTCAATACGTTTTAAATTGTTTCAAAATATGACTACGTTTACATCGTCAACTTAAGGTAATTACGTGTCTTAATTAAGGACTTAAACTTTGTAAAAAGGAAGTTTATTTATTTATTTAGGATTACCAACAGATAACACATCTTACTATATCTAAGTTCTATGTCTATTCTAACTGGATGCTTATCTAATTAAAGGTACCCACAACATGCACCAATAGCTTTCAGTGCAGCAGCTCATTAAGATTAAGGATTCATAGAAATCATATTTATATTTACTTGATACATGCTTTAGACATGTTTAGCTGCACATGCAATATCTTATACTTAGGAAAAAAAAACAAAAAATTAACATAGATAAGACCTAATGCAAAGCTAATTTACTATCAATTATTATTATTATGATTATGATTATCTCCCGACGTCCAGGGAGCCGAAATACGTGTACACTTTCAGCTTAAATTGATGAATATTATCATGATATATATCGGCTTCGATAGATGCCGGGAGAGAGTTATACAAATTTGTCATTCTGGATAGAGCGGAGTTGCGACCTAAATTTGTTTTATTAAATCTGCAGCTAAATAGTTTGTAGGCAGCTGGACGAGGTAACTTTGCGGGTATCGTCAACTTTATCTTACTTAGAAGTTCCGGGCAGTCCAATTGTTTGAAATTGACTAATTTAAAAAGGAATATTAAATCTAAAACTTTTCTTCTGCTGCTGAGTGAGGTGAGTCTAAAGAACTTTAGTCTGTCCTGATAAGAGCGGAGTCTGTGTCTATTTCGCGAGGAAAAGCTTAAATGGGTAAGAAAACGCCTTTGAACCCTTTCAATTTGGTTTTTATAAACATCGTAATGTGGCGACCAAACTTGGGAGCAGTACTCAAGGTTACTCCTTACTAAGGTATTAAAAAGTATTTTTTTTGTTTGTATACGCTTAAATTGCCCGGAGTTCCTTAGCAGAAATCCCATCATTCTGGTTGCTTTTTTTGTAATATTGTTAAAATGACTATTAAAGTTTAGCTTATTATCTATTAGTATGCCTAAATCACGTATCGAATCAACATTTTGAAGTTTTCTGTTTCCTATATCGTATTGGGTGGGTATAATAGTTTTATTACGTGTGAAGGATATGTGATAGCACTTATCGGGGTTCAAAGTCATTTTGTTATGTGTGCACCAAGCACTAAGCCTGTCAATGTCGTCCTGGAGCAGCTTACGGTCGCTATCATTCTTAATTGGCTGAATTATTTTAAGGTCGTCCGCATAAAGGTAAGGCTTGGAGTTGAGACAACAGTTAACTATACCATTAATAAAAACTACGAACAGCAATGGCCCCAAATGCGACCCCTGGGGAGTTGGAGCGGAAAATGTACTCGATTGTTCTCCATATATTGTTACAAACAGTTTACGGTCGCTTAAGTAAGACTTGATCCAACTCAGTAAAGGTTCGTCTATGCCATGCCCTGACAACCTCTCCAGTAAAATGCCATGATTGACCCTATCGAACGCCTTACTGAAGTCCGTGTACACAGCATCTACTTGCTCACGATTATCTATGTGTTCAGTTAGCGTTTCGACAAAAGCAACCAGGTTGGTGCCCGTGGACCTAGACTGTAGAAATCCATGTTGCCTGTCTGTGAAATGTTTTGATATGTGACGGTATACATATGGATATACCAAGGACTCGAAAATTTTTGGCATAACAGACAGAATTGAAATTGGCCTATAGTTTTTTACGTCAGATTTAAATCCATTTTTAAATATGGGCACTATTTTGGTCTCCTTCCAACATGCTGGAAAAATGCCAGTTGCTAAGGATCTATTAAAAATAAGTGTCAAGGGTGTGGACAAAACTTTTGCTCATCTATGGATAAAAACTGGAGGCAAGTTATCAGGGCCGGGTCCTTTTGATAGATCTAAAGATTTAATTTTATTTAACACTGTATCTTTCTCTATAAAAATCTTGTTTAATGAGTCATTTGCAACTACCTCTTCTTCAAAGACATGTGTAGATTGTGTAGTAGCGCTAAAGTTACTTGTGCTAGATTTATAAATAGACGAGAAATTTTTTGCAAATAGTTCACAAATGCTACGACAATCAGTTGCATGATCATTATAAAATTTCATATTTTCTGGAATAGTTGATGTATTTCCTCGCTTATGTTTAATGTGTGACCAGAATAATTTTGGGTGTTTAGCTATATTGTTTTCTAAGTTTTCGCAGTATTGATTATAACAAATTAAAGTTTGATTATCAATTCTTTTTTTAAGTAGGTCCAGACAAATCTTATCTAAAGGGCTATGATATTTGTTATAGCGCTGCCGATATGTATTATTTTCTTTTAACATTCTAATAAGAGACTTAGAGAACCAGACTGGATATTTTGACCCTTTTGGTTTGATTAAAGGTACGTACCTTTTAACTGCGAATTGTATCCTATCGTATAGTGTCTGCACCATGACCTCTATATCCTTACAGGATGTCATTACTTGCAACCAGTCAATATCGTTTAAGTATTCTACTATTTTCTCATAATTTGCTTTATAAAAATTGTGTCTGAGGTGTGTCCCAGGTTTAAGAGTCGTCGCTCGCTTAGAGTCCAAGGAAATTTCAAGCGGCGGATGATGTTGGTCAATTTTACTCAGCGGGTCGCCGCATGCCTGGAGTGAAACCGCGTTAGTTGAGAGAACAAGATCTAATACCCTATCGTTACAGTTTTTAACGTTATTATACTGTTTGAGGCCATTAAAATCCATAAATTCATTAATAGTATGACAGAAAGAGCAAGAATCGCTTGAGGGCAATAGGGATAGATCAGTATTGCTCGCAATCCAATCAACAGTGGACAAATTAAAGTCGCCTAGTATCATAGAATCAGTGAAATATGTTAAATTGAGGGATGCCTTATCTGCAAACAACTCCAGGTCCGACATCTTAACTGGTGGCGGAAAGTACACACAACAAATACATATTTTTGAGGTACCGACGTTAGTGTTCTTCTCAATAACTATCCATAGGTCTTCTAAATGAGTTTCTAGCTCATGTGCTCTATACGATTTCCTGTTCGATTGGTTTTATTTGAGTACCGAAAAGAGAAGTTTGTAAATTAATCATAATCTTCTTCTCAGCGTTATCCCGGCCTTTGCCAGGATAACAAAATATTATAAATTAATGATAATATTTTTGCAAAAAATTACAGTTCAGTTTATTCTCGACTCTTGTCTACAGCACGTCTATCATGGGACGGCCGCGACATACTCTCGATTATTCTCGCACCATACCTCTTGTTCAACGTGTTTTAATAAGAGAGAGACGTGCGAGATAAATCGAGAGAGCTCGCGCGCCGTCGCGTGATAGCCGTGCTCACAATAGAGTCCGTAAAGAGCTACCAAGTCTACCAACACAGTAGACTCGAAATCGCGAGTTAAACCGCCCGTAAACGTCAGACCAAGCTGTCCTACTGCCATAGACTCTACGAGTATTAATTGAATCGAGTCGACCTATTGACTGTGGCCCTGAAGCCTCATTATTTAGGCAGGTGTGCAGAGAAAGTTGGCGACAATGTAGGCTTAGCGTAATTAATGTAAAGGCTGTCAACTTAGTGTGATGTACATCCTTGGCTTCGTTTTAGAGAGAATGTACACGTGAGCACATAAACAATATTTGGGTCGGTTATCTATCTCGTAATCACTATCTATAGTATCTACATTGTTGTCAAGGCAAGAAAGTAGGCAATATATTATATTGATTTAAACTTATATATAAATTCTCACACATTTGATATTATTTTTACTTAAAATTCTATTACTAATCTAAATTAAATGATTGTAGTTAAAGGTCATAACGCCGGAACGCGGCCGCTGCCATATATTATAATAGTGTCTACTAGTTAATTGTACTGTATAGGTATATTAATTCCTATTAATCAATAGAAAATATTTTCACCTGCTTAGGTGATATTTGCACCTGGTGAGGATACAGTGGCGATTATTTCTATACTATATCAGCAAAGGCACTAAGGTGTGTTCAGATATTTTTGATATAGGATTTGTACAGATTTAAATGTTTTCTGTACAAACCTTGAAAGTAAAGATTGGCCGGACCACAATCCGTTGACCTCACAGACGAATATTAAAAGTTCCGAGGCTCTAGTATAATTTTTACCGAAACAAAACGTTACGACCGCGTTCGCGTTTAGCTGTCAAATTGAGGGTAAAACGCAAACGCGATCGCAAAGTTTTGTTTCGGTAAAACTTATACTATAGAGCCTCTGCTCAGATTTCTGACGAACTCTTTTAAACAAAGCCTGCATGGGACGTTCAACTCAAAGTCATTCAAGTGAATAAGAAACCCTTTTAAGCATTATTATACCTATATTGGAGCCCGCAGACAGTCAACGAACGTACAACGGCCAAGTTAGGCTGTCTGGACGTTGAAACAGTGCAGATCTAACGTGGGTAGTTTTAAATTATTCTGCTCGGGGTAATTTAAGAGTACTTGAAGTGACTAAGGCAATTCGCCTTTTGTCCTTAAACCCTTTACAAATTAAATTAGCGAGTGCATCAATTTTCCGAATGTCCCTCGCCGATATTCGTTTTTGATGAAAGCTTATCTAGTGCTATACAGTCTGTTTAAGGGGCTACCCGAGGTTTCCATCGATTTTTGTCAAGTTTTGAATCGTATCTCCTACTTTTTCACTACACATAGAAGTATAAATCAAACGGTTATCGGTTCTTTGTCTCCATTTTGGTCAACCGGATTTTGAAACAAATGAATACTTAATTTTGTATGATCTTTTTAAACATTGTCTAAAATAACACTAATTTTGTATCTCTATTGACGTGAAAGATCCTACACATACGAAATCTACATATTTGGGTTCGTCTGTGACGTCCCTAAAAACTGGTCTAGGGTTTTCATTTTAAACCAATTAACACAAAAGTTATGGCCAGAAACCGGTTTTTTGGCCTAAAATTGTTCAACTTTGATGCCAAATATCTCGAAAACAATGAACTTTGAAGTAAATATGGGATACTATATTGCTTAAAGCCGTTGTTATTAACATAATAAGCTACAAAAAACCTAAGAAAACTAAGAGATTCAGATCGAAGGTACGATCCCATACGCCAATTATGGGAGCCCCTTAACCCGTAATATGTTTATTAGTTGATGCTAGATAGCTGGAACGACGAGCGAGGTGTCGATTCGTAAATATGCTCCGGCCTCCGGGTGTCATAGGCCAAATTTTGTATGAAAAACAAAGCGCTTTTTCCAGTTACTTTTCCGTTGGCGGTTTCCAGTTTTTTAAACTAAATGCTTGTTCACTGTTCACCTTATTAAAAACTGTAAGGTGAAAAAAAGATCTACAAGTGTGGAACACTTAACACCCAACAGAACAAAAAATCATAGATCTGAGGTAATATCCTAACATGACACCATGTTGATGTCATGTGTGAGTCACCTTAAGATTTGAGATGACCATAAATAACAATTGTTTGTTTTTAAATGATTCATCGAGGAAAATAACTGTTTTGGTACTCAATACTAGCATACGTACTTTAGGAGTACCTACGCTCATAAACGAAAAACGGCAGTTACGAACATTCAAGTCGATAAGTCGACCACATTTTTTTAATGCACCTTGCTCTTATTTCAACATTGTGACTGGCAGTTGCCAATTGGGATTGTCAGTCCCCTGTCGCTTTGTATAAACGCCACATGTTCAGCAGTCTTGTTTAACACCCACAGGCGTCCATATTCGCACAGTTTCACGAGTATATTGTGATAAATCCACTTTAATCCGTGTTAATGATCACAATATCATCCTACACGCTTCACAAAAAGCCACGCGTGAATCAGAAAAGTTATTTCTCGAATCATTCTACAAATCTCAATCATTTATTTGATAATCAATCTTACCCAAATACCTTAAGCCGCAAATTCGAACACAACAGTAGACTCAACACTGCGAGTATTGCAAATCAACCTTATGCTAACCATTTAAGATACAATTTCGAACTTTAACATTAGTCAGAGACTCGAACCTGCGACCTTGCCATATTCAACTCCTACGCTAGTGACATGCATCATGCATGAGAAGTCATATGGCTCAATCAAAGCTTAATGATAGTCGTCATCATCATATCAGCCGAAAGACGTCCGCTGCTAGACTTAGACCTCCCCCAAATAGTGCCAAAGAGACCGGTCCTGCGCCACCCTGCACTTAATAATAGTACCTACTACCTAGTGCTCTCAAAATGTCACCTGTCTCGGAAATTGGCACACGACACACACATTCGTACATTATGACGGTTACACAGTATGTTTTCTAGATTTGCTACAGTATTATATTAACGGGGGGCGTCCGTTCACTTCAAGTGTCACAAAGTTATACAGTTATAAATACTTTAACCTTTCGAACGCGCCTTAGGAAATACGATATAAGGACGAGTACTATAAACTTGGCGCCGTATATAGATTCCAAAATTAAAACCTTAAAATTGCCCTTAAAATGTAAAAATAACCGACACTGGCAAACTTACACTCTTCCAAATGATAGACGTAGCCAATTTTTAGCTACGCCCATCATTTGGAAGAGTGTAAGTTTGCCAGTGTTGGTTATTTATACATTTTAATTGCAATTTTAAGGTTATAATTTTGAAATCTATATACGGCGTCAGGTATAGGTAATTTTTAACCCTAGACGCAAACGTTTAACGTGAGTATCTGTGGTACAATAAGCGTGCTCCGAAATCGATGAACCGATTTGAGTGCGTATTTTTATCGAAGCTCTTGTCGGCCATTTTTTTTTTCATAGCTATGTTTGTTGTGTCAGGGTTTTTATTTTCAATGTATGTATTGAAGGAGAAAAATAAGCTTTGAAAAGCATATATAAGCTCCGAAAACCGAATAAACAGAAAGAAGTCTTGACTCCTACCAATATTGTTACCATTAGGTACTTATTTAGCCAAACTCTTGAATCATTTTTCTCTTCTGTCGTGGTACAATCTATACATATAATAAAGCTGAAGACGGTCGAAAGTCTGTACATGGAAGATATTCCAAAAAAAGATTGCTGGGGATACTTAGAATCAATAACAGAACACGATCCAAAAGTTTTTAGAATGTTTGTCTGTTTGACCATTAGGTACTTATTTAGCCAAACTCTTGAATCATTTTTCTCTTCTGCTGTCGTGGTGCAATACATAATATTATTTAGTTCAATGAAATAAGCAATTAACCTTCTTCCAATATTCCACAATTTCAATTCAAACTGGTCGTCCTTCAAGACTTACATAGGAAGTATAGGAACCATTCATTTCAGTATTGAGGCTAAATATACACAATTTGCAACGCTATTTGCAAAGAATCCTTGAATTGGCGCTAACCGACTGAATCAATAGGTTAGGCTATTGGGAAAACATTTTGAGACTAATTGTGGTATAATTAGGGTGTGCTAAATTAGCCAATAATTGCTTCAGGTTACAGAGGCAACAATATAGAGACTATTGTTTCAAATAGTAATCAACTATCTCTCTATCTATTCTGAATCGGTGTAGGTTTGATATACTTAACTTTTTAATCACACTAGCTCGTAGAGAGCATCATAACATCATAATAACGCGCCAGCAAACATACAAAGCTAAAATAGCCTTAGTACATTTTTTTACGCCCAACCGGCGTATTCGTTTTTTTCTTAAATTGTGTCCGTCTTTCATGTGTCAGTTCTAAAGCAAAGTTTAACTGGAATAAGAAGTTCGAAACCCTATCATTTTTAGCCTATTATTGTGTCATTTAAATGTACCTAGTAAGCCTCTGTAAAAAAAACCATTGATTTAAGTCGTGGCTGCATGCCGAAAGGGTTTTGCCTTGCGCGAGAACGTCAAATTCAAGAAAATGAACGATTGACACTTGGTCACATTTTTTTTTCTGGAGATATCAATTATTTTTGTTTAAAATGTACTTATGTCCTCGCAATTTTTTGTGGTGAAAAACATTGTGTCCGACACGTACCTATGGTAAGATGTGGCACGATGTACTATTATGACATATTTTACATTTGTTATAATGGTGTTGCCGCTTTTGATAGGAACTGTACATTTCACTTGTTTTTCTGTGCCAGGTTAGGTTTAGTATATAAAGAGTATCTTACTATGAAACGTTGCATTCATTGCGGGTTATTTTCGTCCTCGCGAATGAGTCTCTGTTACGTCCCGGCCACGACATTGCGCGAATTGCGGCGCGGCAAGCGTTTTATCTGTTCACTGCGCGGTCGAGACGCGCAACACACTGTGGTTAGTTGGGATCACACGCAATGGATTAAAAAAACCGCTGCCGCTGCCGCTCGAAGTCGTGGCCGGGCCGTAATGTTTTTATGTTGTGTTTTGTGTCGATACTCGACGCCTGCCTACATAATGTCGAGGAGATTGTGTCTTCCAAGTTTTCATGTGGTAACACTTAATTTGTGTGGTGTAAAGGGACTGCCCTTCAGTTATCCAATATTATACCTTGTCTAGTTGTAATAAGGTTGACGTTTGAATGGAAGTCGTCGATGGTACCAGGAGTCACGCTCGGCCGGTCACGGCTGGCGTATCCTGTCACAGGGCACAAGGCATTACAGGCTAGCGATCGAATATATCAAATAACTTAGGGATCAAACATAAATTATGGTAGATTTGAGTTCAATGATCAATAAACCTAGAATTACTCCGAGAAATAGATTTTCTTTACGTATATACGGAATTAAGGAAGGAATTTTCACCTAGGTATTCAATAATGGCATGTAATGGCTATTGAGAATCTACCTCAGCAAAATACTCAAATACCTACATGAATAGTTAAAGAAATAGAAATAATAAACAGATCCATGCGCTAATTATACTATCACATTTTCACCGGAAAATTTACTTGAAACATAAAATCATTTTATTTAATAAGAAGAAACTTAAAAAAGTACAGAAACTAACTTAAGCTATCGGATCCCAAACTATTTTTAACCGACTTCAAAAAAAAGGAGGAGGTTCTCAATTCGGTTGTATTTTTTTTTTTTTTTTTCAATGTTTGTTACCTCAGAACTCCGTCATTGATGAACCGAATCGGATTTTTTTTTTTGTTTGTAAGTATATGCTTCCAGGTGGGTCCCATTTTTTCAAAAATTCAGTTGGATGATGGGATCCATGAGGAATTGAGGGAACTCCTCAATTTTATTAGGCACGCGTGTAGTGATTTTGTTATTTTCTGTTATAACTCGTGTATTTACATCCGGAATCGATGATGAAGACCACAGATGACTTATCGAATTCCTCAATTATGTACTTAAAAGTGCAAAAGTACGTCACAGGTTCTGATAAGATTCCGTTGAAATAGGAACTAATGAAGTGCCATTGGTGATGATCTTGGGAAATCAATGGAAGTCCTCAAATATTATCGGCCCACATACAGCGATTCGGGTTTTTCCTATAGTAATCAACGCATTTGCTATCGGAAATCAGTTCATGTGGTAAATAGTAAAAAAAATAGGAAATGTTCTCGTGGCTTGGCGGAGTACTAAATTGAAGTCGGTTAAAACTTTGTTTTTAAAGTAAATTATCACAATAGATATTTGTACAAAACTTGCAACCCTATTGGATTTCCTGCCGGTAAGTCAAATTAGTCTTGCAAGATTTGAATGAGATGTGGGCAATAAAGAGTATTTGTAAAGTATTTTTCACACCACATGCTCGACAATGCCGAATTATAGGTCATGTAAACCCTACCGAAAGCAAGACATTAAATCCCTTGGTATTAGCCGGGTTATAATGTTGTACTGAATTTCATTATAACCCGCTGGTTAATAATATGATTTCACTTTTCATAATTCTTATTACTATATGCATAAAGTTTAATTTTGCTAAACACAATTTGTCCTAGGCCATGGCCTACTTGATTTGACAAAATAAATGAAGTTTGCCTCCGTGTGAACCCCGGTCCGGAGGAGCGCGGTGTTCGAAATTCGAATTTCGAATCTAGGACCACGGCTTGTGCTTTCGAATTTGGAACGTCGCGCGCCTTCATTTGTTCACGCGTGACGAACAAATCGAGTTCTTGTAGGTGCCTATAGAAGATTTAATTTCAAAAATAATATTGAAAATGTCGAGTGATGAAAGTGTTTTGACTCCTGAGTTTATCAAATTAGACAACTCAACCTCAATAAACGTACCAAATAAAAACATTACCTTATCTTTCCATAATTGTACTAACGTGTCTAATGTTACTATGTACTTTTAATTTGCTAAATAAACATTATTTATCTACTGAGCCTGTTTTTTTGTCTCGCATAAGGTGTGAAAAGTAGAGTATACACCTCGGGGATAAGACTGTTTTAGTCTTGGGCGGTTGAACCCCTCACTGCACTCAGGACTCAGTCTTAATTCCCTCGCTTCGCTCAGGAATTAACTTATAACTCCCTCGCTACGCTCAGGAGTTAAATTATGAGTCCTTCGTTACGTTCGGGATTCAATTCGCTCCCGTGACATAAAACAGTGCTTTATCCCCTTGGTGTATAATCTACTATTAAACATACATACAAACAGTTAAATAAATAGAAAGCGCTCCAATATAGTGGAGTTCGACTTAAGGATAGCATAACCTAATAATATTCAACTACTGTTGCAGCCACCTTAATTTAAGAATGGCTGACCTTTCCCGCCGACACCATAGACAATAATTATTGTTTCTTAATTCGCGACCTTCCGTGACCGGCAGCTGCGCGTGCACCTGCTTTGTCACTTCCGGACATTGTTGTTAATGTAAACAAAGGAGTTTTGGAGGGTGTCTATTAAATAATCAATAATTTGTTTATATGCATACCTACTTCTTTTATGATTTCAAATTGAAGGGAAAAATGTGTCGCTCCGAGCAGAATTCGGATCTGCAACCTTCAGGCTTACGCGACCGCCAGCCAACTATCGAAATAATCATGCTCGGTTGACAAATATTTGAACCAGTTCCCCCATAAAGCGCCTAAGGGTGGGTTGCATCAAACCGTCTGTAATCGTAAGCGGCGATCGTTAGAATCTGAATGTATGGAGAGATTGACAAGTTTCTATGGAATGGCCGCTTTATCTTTAGACCTGGCTAAATGCAGTGCACTTCTAATAAGTGAGATGGTTTATCTTTCCTCGCCGAGTTCGTGCACTGCATTTAGCCAGGTCTACAGGCCGTTTAAACAATAGCCCTACTAATTTTCCTAAAGGTGAATTATTTTTACTTTACATTTGACAGTAGTTTCAAATATTTGTATATACTTCATTCGATATTGAAACCAAACCAACTCTACACTCTATTTGCTATTACAGTATATACAGTTGATCCAAATGTCATTGACAAATTTTCTTATATGACAGTTAGTTTTGTTACCTTTGATTTGATTTTCTACTTGAACACTAAATATATTATTTATTCATCATCATATAAGCCGAAAGACGTCCACTGCTGGACATAGGCCTCCCTCAAAGAGTGCCAAGTGTCAAAGTGACCGGTCCTGCGCCACCCGCATCCAGAGAATCGCAGAGAAACCCCCAACATGGCCCTCTCCATTGCATTATTACTTATTACCAGTGTTTTATTATTTATGTCTGCGTGCATCTAACGTGGATTTTTTAAATAAACAAATGACTTATTCTATAATCCAACAATAGTTTGCAGTCATAAAATATAATGATTTTCAACACACTCGTAGAGAACGAAAACTAGCTGTTTCATGTCCGCACACAATATTAGGGCTGGTCTGATGACCTTCATGGGGTGTGGCCCTATAATTTTAATTTTATTACTTTGATAGGTCTGTAAAGAAAATTCGCGAAAATGGATAAAGCAGTAATTAGTAGGTACTACTATTACACGCGAAGTTTGGATTCGTGGTTGTTATTTAGATGTTTGTTACTCTTTCACGCAAAGACTTAGTATTTTAAGTATCCATACTAATATTATTTTACTTAGTTGATTACATTGTCAGTATTATCCATGGAAGAGCGGGGCCTCCCAATACAGGCATTGTTTGCTTACCGGGCGGCTCCATCCACTCTGTTGTCTGTTACCGCTTCACGATAAAACTTCTGAACCAATTTAGATGAAATTTGGTAGGTGTATAGTATTTGTAAATTTGTATATTTGTATTTGTAAATGTAAAGCAGAAGTAATATTTTATTCGTAGTTATAAGATCGCGGGCAGAAGCCAGTCTAACATAAAAAGCACATTTTTAAGGCCTGTTTGTAAAGGACTATGCACTTATACTTGCCCTCAACCGAAAAGACGACTGAGGCCATAAAACTCGAGGCAGGGGTAATAAAGTTCGGTGGTCGTAGTTATAGCAATGTGTCGATTACGAAGTGTTTTAAACGTCGATGAAATTCTATTTTATTTTAGTTTCACTGTAATTGAAAGAAGAAGAAATGTACCTATTCACTGACTCAACTTATCGTCAATATCGACATTCCTTTATGTGGGTTCACTATCTGCACTAATGGTCTCCGCTCGCTCCGTGCAATAGGTACAATGGGATAACGCGAGCTCAAGGGTTTTATAGCCCTAGTCTTCTTTTCGGTTGAGGGCAAGTATATGTAGTACAGGGCAGATGTGACTCATAACATTGTAATTTCCCTCACAAAGTGCAGGTGTTCTCGGCGTCATCTTGTCAGCCGTACTTTCCTGTTGGACCCAATATATTAACATAAAAATTTCTAGACTAAATGGAAATATTAGCGTGAAAAAAACCCACTTGTTAAAGTGGTTTTTTTTTTAATTATTTTATTTAAGGTCGCTCAAACATCTAAGGTCATTAGCGACCACTATAGGGATCTCCGACTACACTTTTCTGTATACCGTCATCAACTACTCGTTAAAACGATTTTATCGAGCCCAAACTCAACGTGGTTACGTCGACTAAGTCCTGATTTCCCACGGCCACCTTCTGTCTCCATCATCAGATCAGCTCGATGGTACCATAACATTGAAATGTCATCCAAACTATACTTAAATCCAAAGTTTTCAGCTCAATCGGTTTAAGATATCTGCTTCAAAATTGAGTTGCACTCGAACAAACATAGTTAAGTACTATATACATTGCAAGTTAAATAAAAGCTAGTAAGGAGAAGGAGGCAATCATGTCACTGGACAATGTTGAAACTCCAACAAAGAACATAAACTTTTTTTCTTGGTTTGAGTATTGCAACTAATATTCATTCTGTGAAGATCGTTATAACTTCCGAGAGGATCTAAGCCTTCGATACGAGTTGGCGCCAGCGTGCCCTACTCTATGCAATCTCCTCCCAGTTGTCTGTGCGCGTAGAAATTGCCTTTTAGAAATAATTTTTTTATCAATATCAAGGTTATAACGTTTTCGGTGAAGGAAAACATCGTGAGAACATGGTCTAATCCCAATAAGGTCTAGTTTTCCCTCTGGGTTGGATGGTCAGATCGCAGTCGCTTTCGTAAAAACTATAAGTGCCTATGCCAAATCTTGGGATTAGGTGTCAAAGCGGACCCCAGGCTCTTCGAGGGCACAACCGGGAAAAACGCTAGGAGGATGATGAAGATGATGATGATCACGGTTTATTTTCAATACGGAACCATATTGACTTTACACAAAAGACATGTTGTAAGTGAGGTTGTAAGTAGTAATGTAACGAACGCAAATTATTTTTATGTCCAAAACGAAGGATCGGTTAATACCATGAGGTGGAGCCTCATTTGGCAAATGCATGGAATGCATAACGTGTTTTTATTGTGGTTTGAAACGCGATATTAAGGTCAACAACAACATTAGTAACATTACATCATGATTGTATACTTACTCTACGTATAGGTAATAAAGGTTTTTATTATTTCACTCTTATTTAAATAATCAGAGGCGAATAAATAACTACTCGTAAGAGTAAGCTATCTCAAAGTGAATATTTAATATCGGTTACTATACAAAGAATGATAATGATTTAAAAAAAAATCTTTCTAAGATCCAACATTTTTGAATAGCCACCAAGTAGACTTATCCACGTCGACATTTCAATAATTAATTAATTAAATAATTACCCTATTTATTTCAGTAACAACATGCATTGTGTTTGAGGTAGGCATATTTAATTGCGAATTAGTTCTCATATGCAAAAGCCAACCCGCCCTGATAAACAACCTGCAAGATCTAGCAATCAATCTAATAAAATAGTAGATAATATAAACAATAAAACGAGTTAAAAAGTTTGTAAAATATAAAACTAAGTGATCAAATTAGACTAGCTGTAGTCCCACCAATTAAATATTTATAAAAAAAGTTCACGGCTCTATGGTCCGCTGCCGGAAACGAGTAAATCTTGACAGTCATCAAATTTATCTCAACTTAATTGCGTAACCGTTAACTTCTGTCTCGGTATGACTAAAAGACAATCATTTTAATTGAAACATTAAACTAAACCAAATGATTTTCAGAGACACGATTGCTATATATTATTTATTTTTATTGTGTCCGCGTCTGTATTTGTGAGTTAATTCTAGATGGTCAATCAACTATTTCATAAAATTGACATTCTGGCCCGTTAGCCAGGAAACAAAATTACAAAGATTCTTAGAAAAAATGTTACAATGCGGACTACGTGCCTAAAAGATGGTCTATACAAACAGGGGTCCAATTTGACATGAAATGTTTGGTGTTTTAAAAACCCTAAATCGCAATTTTAAGAAGCGACCCAGGAGACGTAACCACGGCAACTATTGACAGAAAATAGTTGATCCACCCGTAAAGTCCTTCAGGCCCATCTTTAGTACAAGTGAAATGGCGAGTATGGGTCTCCCCACACCTATCGACGCGGAATCGGCGTTAGCCGATCAAAAAACTCTTTATGCCCACGCAATAAGAGCGAAAAAGACGTCGATCGGCTCGGCCGACGCGAAGCGACGTCCACCGACGGGATTACGAACAAAACACGAGGAATGTGAAACAAACCACTCGGCAAAAGTCGATTCCGCGTCGATAGGTGTAGGGAGACCCTATGCGTATATATTAAGTCAACATATTTTTCTCTGAGATCTGAGAGCGCATAAAGCCCCCTGAAGAAGACCAATGGCTAAGCTACATCGGCATTCACGGCTCAGCCATAAAGAAGCGATTGAGCAGGAAACATAATTGAACCATTGCCTCAAAACGTAAAAAACAAAGTTGCAATGAGAGCACACTCAACATCAAGCGAGTTAAGTAGTGAGTTACGTTACGACACATTTCCTGTTTAAAGCGCATTAAACTCATAAATAACGAGGAAATAATTATTCGCGACGAGACAAGATGTGTTAATATTTAATGTTTAACCGTTATAGGTGTTATGGTCAAGTCCGCATTAACAAACTGCTGCGATTAGTATTTTTATTGAACTATATTGGCAGCTTAATAACACAGCTATATTTGCTCTGTTCGGTATGGGAGACCGGGTCTGGTTGTCTCACGGGTTGGTTGTCACAGCGGCCATAAACAGAAAATTTAATGAATGAATAAGTTCATCAACCGGTGTCTGACGAGACGTGGGGAGGGAAGCATGGCCGCTGCGATCGTTCGACACCAGTCGATAAACTTATTCGTATATTATGTCTGCTGTGACAACCAACCCTTTTTTTTTTTTTTTTTTTTTTTCTTACCTGATTTCTAGTACCGAAGCCGAAGGCTGTATCGGCTGGTCTTGTCTGGCTTGTGGATAGGCGCCACTATGGGGCTATCCGACAGCCGAATTTTATCCTGACTAGCTCAGTAATTTTTTTGAGCTTGAATTATTATTTTTTTTGTCATTATTGATTTTTTAATTGGCGCTGCGTGCGGAGAATGAGTTGGGTCCAGTGTTCGGCCCAGTCCACTTCTCCGTCGGGGCCCGGGGTGGGCTCGGGAATCGGGGTTGTTGGTGCAGTTTCGGGTGCTGGTGCAGTTTCGGGTGCTGGGTGGAGCTGTGGACGGGCTCCGTCGGTCGCGACGGCTGGGGGCCCTGGGGCCCGGGCGTCGTCCTGGGGGAGGCTCTCCACGGCCGCGGGTGCAGCGGGGGTGGGGGCCTCTTTCTGGGCCTGTGGGGCCCTCTTCTTCTGCTTCTTTTTTCTGGGCTTCGGGGGCATCGGTGCGGTCGTCGCGCCCCTCCTGGTGGGGGCGTTTGCCGGCGCCATGAGCGTGGCCGGCGCCGACACGTCCACCGACGGCGTCTTCACCGATGCTCTCGTCTCTGGTCCTGGTCGCTGCGGGGCGGTGTGGGCCGCAGTCCCCGCCTTTGAGTTCCGGGCCTCCCTGCGGAGTGCCGGGCACTTGCTGTGGTTTGCCGGGTGAGGGCCGCTGCAGTTTGCGCAGGTAGCCTGCTCAGTCCGGGGCCGCGTGCAGTCTTTGGCTGCGTGGGGGCCCGCGCACCTCACGCATTTCCGCGGGCGGTGGCAGCCCTCCGAGTGGTGCCGGAAGCCCTGGCACCTGTGGCATTGGGGGGGGGCCTTTCTTGCCCCTCCAGGCTTCAAACTTGACGTCGGGACCGAGCAGGAGCTGCCGCAGCCCGAAGATCCCGGTGTGCTCTCGTGGGGGCCCTGCCAGTTGGAGGAAGTAGGTGCACCCCCCCCTCCCCCCTCTGGCGTTGATCTGCCTGACGTACTCGACCGGGTGGCCGAGCGTCAGGCAGGCGGCGGCGATTTCTTCGGTGGGCGTGTTGGCTGGGAGGCCGCGAAGTGACACCTTCATCTTCCTCTCCCTGTCCAATTGATAGAGGTGCCACTCGATTGCCTCGCCGGCCTTTTCGAGGGCGTCGAGGTGTCGCTCCACCGCGCGGTACTCCCTCTCGCTCCGCGGGGTGAAGCGAAGGCCGCTGCCCATTGCCTTGCAGGAGGGGGCTTCTCCTAGCTCCTGGGCGATTCCCGCCACAACCTTGACCCAGTTCGGCAGGACTGGGGCCACGATCGTGGGAAAACGGGGCTGCGGCGTTGGTGCGGGTTGCTGCTGGGCGGCTGTCTCCTTGCCTCTGCGTGGGGCGGGCTTGGGGGCAGCGGCGGCGGTTGCGGCGAAGGACTTCGTCGCAGGCGGCGGTTGTTTCGCGGGCGGCGCGACGGCTGTGGGCGTCGGCTGGGCGGCGGGTTGTGCAGGCCCCCGGACTACAGGTTGCTGCGGGAAGAGTTTCCGAGCAGCAACCCTCTCACCGCCGGGCGCTTGCGCGTTCGGCAGTGAGGTGGCTGTCAGGGGTGCCTGGGCGGCGACTGGTGTGGGCGGCGTCGGGAGGCGGCACGCCCTCTTTGTTGCCTGGGCTTCTTGCTGCGTGGGCGGGCTCAGTCTGGGGCGCTTTTCCGGCCTGAGGGTGGTCGGGTGGCGCCTCAGGAACTCGAGGAAGGGCCCGTCCTCGGGTAGTAGGTCTGCTTCCAGCCCCAGTTCGTGGCTGGTGATGCGCACGTACGCGGCCATCCACGCCTTCAGACCCGGCGATGGGAGGCCAGTTCCCATAATATGGGCAACCAAAATCGAGTCCGAATTTAGTTGCTCCATCGGGGTGGCCTCTTGCGCGGGCGACACGGGCGAGAATGGACGCGCGTTCGGTGTCGGCAGCGACGGTTGCACGTCGTACTCGTCGACGGCGGTCGTGGGCTGCGGCGGCTCGGTGAGTGACGGATCCGAAAATCCGGCGCTGGTGGAGGGTAGATTCCGATCGAGCGATCTCGATCTACCCCCCGCAGGTTTTCCTTTGCCCATCAGGGCGACTGAGGGCCAGTGACGCTAGCCTCTGCCGGCGGGTCTATATCCGCATTCCCTCTTGGCCTCCGCCTCCAGGATATGCGTTTATAGAAGCTCCGACAGAGGTGATGCAGTCGCTTTATTTCCCAAGATTTTTCGTAGAAAAATGTGGCGAAATGCGCGAGGTGTGGATAGGCGTAGGCGTCCGAACTCGGTGGCTCTCAGTGGCAATCCCGGGGACAACCAACCCGTGAGGCATCTGACAGCGAATCCTGGGGAAGGGAGGAGAGGGGGGGGGGGGGGGCAAGGGACTCAAGCTCCTATGCGGGGCGAACGCCCTCCCCAAACGAAAATTCTGGCTCCGCCACAAAGATACGATGGTAAGATAAGTTGCGAGAGCATTTATTAATTTAGCAATTATTTATTGCCCTGTATTTACTCGTTTTAGCCTTTAGCTGGCGACGCAATAAAGGATAAATATCAATAAAGGAAAAATCAATAAAGGATCGGCCCCAGGGTCGTGACTCGCGACTCTCCTGTACCAGGGCATCCATAGGCTACGATGTCCGGTTACCATCAGGCAGGTCGTGTGTTTGTTTCTCACCGTCCTGGGTTTTTACTGTTATTTCGGTTGCACACTGAAAGATTTTATTTACATTTGTGATTGTTTCTCATTTAAAATAATATATGTATAATAAATATACAAATATTAATAATATACCAACGTCTGACAACAATCCCACGACCTTAATCTACGATGCTGGCAACAAAAAATCCGTTCACACCACATCATCATTACAAACTGCAAAATATTTCAAAGCCATAATGAACTTTACTGCTCAAACAATAAGGTTGACAACTCTATCCAGTTATTTGTAATTATAGGTCGCATCCGGGTGACAATGACTTTCAAAAGCGCGGGAAAGTCATTTTTCCCGCCTTCCTTTAACATTTAACTTTTGTAATTGCTTGCTCTTGAACCATAGAGTATTTTGTTATTCTCTAACGGCCAACCCAAGGCGTTTACTTCGGCCTAGTGTAATATTCTGTGTAACAGACATATTGTTAATTTTATCGAGTATTCTGAAAACAATTTTTCAATCAAATTCACACAAAATTACATTTAAGTTCTTGCGATGAACGTCATGTGGGTATTTAGACCGTAACATAAACTCAACATAGCAAATCGTTGGAAAGTGACAGTAATCTAAATTGTACCTTGAAATAGTTTTAAAATGAAACCCTATTCTCTATCAAATAGACTTCAAATTCCGCTGCAATGTGACCTTACCGCAACAAGTAAACAACGAATGCAACTATTCCAAAGGATAACTATCAGAAGATTGTATCTCATCCTGAGTATGTTATTAATAACACGACCGTGCTCCATCACTGATAAGATTTAATTTAGAGCACTCCTAAGACCGTGATACGACCTTTCGAAAGTAGAGCGAGAGCGAGATATACCTACGAGATTCCATAGTGTTCTATAATCAAAATGTTTAATGTCAAACGAGAAATACCATTCCTATTTCAAATTGCAAACAGCACACCTTGTCTGGTCACTGAAGCGTACGTAATTGAATTTTATTCCAATACATTTAGAGTTCAAATTTAGTGGATATCATAATATAAAGGTGATGTCAGACGTTTCAAATAAGGCGTTAGACACACCTTCCACCTGTTATAGCTAATTAAATTAAATTTACGTATAAAACGAAACGGTTGATACTCGTTTGTGGGTTATCCGTTATTAAAAGTTGTTGCGATTAATTCAAACCGCCACCTACGCGAGTTTTGGGTAATGTAAGTAGGTAAAACAAACAGCATACAAAACTTGGCCTAAAAAACAACTAATAGGTCTAATAGCGGGTCTCACGGGTCTGTTCAAGATTGTTGTTTATTTTTTTATAAATGTATAGAGAAAGAACATTTTGAAGAACTTACTAAACCTAGTTATAGTACCAATGCATTTTTAATTATAGCCTTTATTTTCCGCATAGCACAGGCAAATATTCAAAAGTTTACATTGACAAGCACCCGTATGATATACACTTTTAGAACAGTTAAATACTAATGCAAATCACAACTTTATTGCACGAGCATCTGACGAGGCTGATAAACAAGCGATCCAAAGCTTTACACATCCATAGAGCACGCTTTACGTTTACATTTATATATACCCAAAAAATAGACACTACTAATAAGAGCTTTTACGCCCATGTTAATCGCCACGGACAGAACATTCACAGAGTTCACTCAAGGCCGTGAACTAAATATAGATGGAATTAAAGACTGATTGAATTAGATTCCGGCTGGTTACGATCAGCATTACATCAGGCTCCTTTTGATATTCTAGGTCACGATCGCGTCAATAGAGTTTAAATAATTAATTTGTAGATAGTTCAAACTGGAACATTGTTTTGAAAGAGAAACCTCAGGAATAATGAAATAGTGGATTTTGCTGGGATATTGGTACGAGAAATTACTTCGTTCGACAAAAGCTTAGGCTATGTAGGTCTAGGTAAAAGAATAGATTACATTACTAAGTACTTTCGTGAGTCAATCTTTCATTCTCGCAGCACGAATGCTTGATTGTCATGACCGTATTGTGTATCTCATTAGAAAACCGGACGTGAACATTTATCCAAAACTGCCAGTAAAGTCTACATGAAGCAAAAAAAGGGTTTGTTATAAGTTCGGCGTCTGTGTCGTACTCTAGCTCATAAACGAATGGACCGATTTAAATGCGGTAGTTATTCCGAAAGCTGAAGTTGTCGAGATGGTTCTTAGGTACGTTTCAACAAAATCTGTCCATGTTTTGAGACATTGAACATTTAAAAGAAAATATCGAGGGATTTTTTATTTTTTATAAGTTATTAACGCCATACGCCATAAGCCATTCGACACCACTACCCTCTCTACACACTGGCCCATCTTAGTGAACCAGCAGGATGGGCCATCATGTAGAGGAGCCATTACACCGCCCATTTTGACTGACATCAAATTATTACAGAAAGGAAATCAATCACCACGGACAGTAACGCGTGTAACATTGGATCATCTCCAATATCTGCCCTCCTTTCTAAAGGACATAAATGCCGCAAATTCCCTACGTAATAAGCCATTTTGTGCATCAGGGGGATCATTTGCCGTCCGTTGGCAGTAGTGTGGGCACGACATGCCTTAACATTTAGTACGAGCATAATAAGTTCTTTATAGTTTCCATGTCAATACCATACTACCGCAGTCCAAGTCCAAATCAATAAATTTATAATGTTCTGTATAAAATTTCGTTTTTGGTACAAGATTTCATATACCTACGTATATTTTATTCCACGATTTAGGATTTAATTAGTCTAAAACGAATTACGATTTTGAAATCTATCCACTTTATAGGTAAAAAAAGCGGTCCAGTGCGAGTCGGACTCGCCCATGAAGGGTTCCGTATTATAACGTTTAAAAAAAACTAAGTACTTACTAGATCTCGTTCAAACCAATATTTCAAACCATATATTTTTTATCATTCTCTTATTTTAGAAGTTACGGGGGGCGAGGGGGGGGGGGGCACAAACATTTTACCTGAAAGTGTCTCTCGCGCAAACTATTCAATTTAGAAAAAAAATATATTAGAAACCTCAATATCATTACATTGACCTATTAGATGCCCCCCACACGTATTAAGAGTTTCATGAAAAAAAATTTTTGAGCGTCAGTTCTAAGTATGTGGACAACCCCTAAAATTTATTGTTATTCTTACTATTTTGTGTGAAAATCTTAATGCGGTTCACAGAATACAAAATACATCTACTTACCAAGTTTCAACAATATAGTTCTTATAGTTTCGGAGAAAAGTGACTGTGACATACGGACGGACAGACAGACATGACGAATCCATAAGGGTTCCGTTTTTTGCCATTTGGCTACGGAACCCTAAAAACGAAGATAATCCCGAGTAGACATTATATATTTAAATTGCCTAACACCAACAACCTAACTCGTCCATGACCACTATAAGCGTCGGCATTAAAAAGGTTGGAAATAATTGTCCAGATGCAATAAGAGTACACTGAAATGACTTGGCACGAGAATCCAGGGCGGCAGAAGTAAGTCGAGGCCACTGAGACATTAACTTTCCGAATTGAAATTAGTGCAAACAACATCCTAAAACTACTTGAAATTCCAATTTTACTATCAATAGTAAGCAAACAAGCGCACAAGCTATCTGGCGGTAATTTGGCTCAGAGGGCAGGAGCTCAGGACGACTACAGAATAAATAATACCCACTTACTATGCCCATTTATGCTAACAGTGGCACTGGACACAAGTTTCATGTGCTCTGCCTACCCCTTTCAGGGATAAAGGCGTGTACGTAGTATGTATGTATGTACTAGGCCCTCTGTCTATCATACATGAATAAGAGTTATTTTTAAATACAGATGAAAGAATTTTTGTAATCGGTAAGTGTTTCCGAAGATTAATTACCCCTTAATACAAACTATTAGATCTCACGGTTCTAAATACACGTATTTACCATACAATAAAAAAACTACTTATATTATACAAACTTATAAAGCTACAACCACATAGACCATAGATATTATCACATTTTTTTTTTATTTATGAACCAGATCAATAATAGCGTAATTATATTTACGTCACACCTGGCCATAATGCGAGTTTTACTGCACGCTGCGCGTACGGGAAAACTCGCATTGTGGCCAGGTGAAGACGTAAAATGTTGTACTCAACACGGGCGGTAATTGGTAAAGCCCCAGAGCGCATATTTATGGCCCTCACCTTCGGTTCGGGTCACAAACACCTGCGATCTGGGGCATTCACGAATTCACCGCCCTAGTTACGTAATGTACTAATTTTAACGAATGTTCGAACTTTTCTTCATCGTCTTTCATAGGAGTAGGTATAAAAGTCATCCTCATAAATACTAGAGTGCGTTTTTCATAATTCCGAAAAACTGAAAACACTTATCCCGTTTGCAAGTATGACCACTTAAAATATTCGTGTTCCCAGTATTCTCCGATGAATATTTATATTTTGTCCTGTTTCTTTCTTCCAAACCATAATCAGCCGTAACTCCACGAAATACAGTTTAATTTCCCTCACTTCGTCTCCTGGATGTCCGAGCATAATGTCAGTCTCTCATTTGAAAATGAACTTTAAAATTATACAGCAAGGGTTCCAATTAGTACATCTCTGGGGCCAGGATTTCGTTTGTTAATTCAGCTTAGTCGATACCTATGTAAATTCTTACGTTTCATTGCATTTTTATGAGCAGGGTTGACAACGCATAGATTGAAAATATTTTTTTTTACATCTCCACAAGTATCTGTTACAATTTGTTTTCATAGATACTCTCTTTGGGGAAATTACAACCTGTTAACCCAAAACCGTTTAAGGGCATAACAGGCATCGTGTTCTGATAAGAAAAAAGTAAGAGATTTTTTTTTTTGACGCGTATTTTTTTTACTTTTGTATGGAGCAGGTCGTCCCAGTTGGCCAACGCTCCATACTAATGTAAAAAAATACGCGTCAAAAAAAAATCTCTTACTTTTTTCTCATCAGAACGCGATGCCTGTTAAACTCTTAAATGGTTTTGCGTTAAGTTTTTAACACGTTACATATTAGACAAAAAATACCGGTTTGGTAATGGCGTAGATTACGGTCTTGAAGTTTAGTCCATTATTATTATTTTGAAATCTCATGGAATTATTCTCATAAAATGACATGAACTGATTGATTTTTTAATTTTTAATACATGTGTAATACACACAATTTTTAGTACAATGATCGTCTTAATATTGTATATATGAATTTCTGTGCTATTTGTATGAAATTAGCTTACATAACTTGCATGTTGGTATGTAAAGCCATTGCAATTTATTTATTTGTTTGAGTCAGGCAACAAGGCCCATATTTACAAATACCTTACAGACTAACATACATAACAATATACAAAACATATAACATAACACAAATACACGTTAAACGGCGACGCGCGACGCAAGTTCTGGGTGTCAAATAGCCGGCCTCGAAATCGCCGGAAAACTACACCCTTCGGCCAGATCTCCTACTTCATGAAGGTCGACAGCTTGTCAGTTGGTTGGTTGGTGCAATGCCCTAGCAGGGTATCATGTACCTACCGTATTAAACTTAAGATCTTATGTAATAACAATGAACATGATTGCAATAAATGAATATGAATATGAAGTAAAATAGAATCCAAGTCATGACGTTACTGAAAATCAATAAAATGCAATATTTTCAACCTGAAGTCGGTTCTCGTACTCCCGTGGAAATTCTCTGACACCTTAGCGACGCTACTGTAGTAAATAATAATAAAAAAGTCCATTTACTCAATAACCATAATGAAAAGAAAAGTATTTTTTTATTGTGTACTCGTACCTAGTTAAAATAGTAAAAATTTCTTCTGCGTATTTTTCTTGTTTTTTTTTAAATATAAACTATAGTACTTACTACTAAAGTAATTGTCATCAATATTATCTGGCGCGTATAGGTACTGTATACATACCTTTTTCTTAAAATCACTTTATAACTATGTATTTAAAATGAAGGCATTGTGTGTCAACCCTAACTCTTCGAAAATCGAATTCCGATGCAATAGAGCAAAGGCATTAAACTGTGAGTCTCACGACAGTGCCTATTCTCAGCTCACGACAATGGGGGATTTCAATTGTAAACGCATTCATTAAGTCAACGGGCCAGTTGATGAATGACAAGCATGGATCCATGTATTACATTGCATGAATTATCACGCCTGTTTCGCGTAGGGGTCGGTAGAGATCGCTGACTTCCATGATGGGAATAGAGTAGAAGTGTGTTGTGGCCGATGGGCTAGCAAACTAACCACTGCAATATTTTTCGTCATCTTTAAACTTATTGTTAGGAGTGGGACTTAAGTTTAGTAGTTTTTTTTTTACTTTCCGTTTATCGGAAATTACGCGTTTATCTACGAAACCCTTCCTGTCCCCTGCAGGACGGATATAACGGTCTAAAATTGGTAATTATTCTAACACTAACCCCCTGTCTCACAAATCTTAAAATGCCTCTGTTAAATTATATGTGATTTTTACCTAACTCTAATGCCATGATCACACGTACCGAGCAAACAGGCGAGGCAGTAAAAATAGTATGGAAGTTTTACTCGGCCGGGTAAAACGTCTCGCCCGCGCCCGTTTGCTCGGTACGTGTAACGAGGGCATAAGGCAAACAGAAGTATATTGCTTTGATCATCATCCATATTTCCTATCGTCATAAAATCATTGCCCAACGCCCGTGCCAATTCGTCACTCTTTGAAATCGCCGTACAATAAAGTCGCTTTACAGTTAAGTTACTTAGTGAAACATGATTAGTTCCATCAGGGTTCTAACAAAAGATTACCGAAACTGTGGTAACTTTGGCAGTGTAGTAACTTCCCTGTTTCAACAGACAGAACAACACAAATCCATCCATCTCGTTTACACTTAGCAAATGATGAGATACGTTGTCTATACGAAATTCCGTGTCAAATGGCCACCAAATCAGGTAGCATACGATTCCATTGACGACGCGAAACTTAGGCAATTTGGTGCAATTGACTCAATTATAGTGTGCCACTGTTGGAGCGCTTATGATCTATCTACATCTCTTTAGGGTTCCGTAGCAAAAAGGTAAAAAAGGAACCCTTACGGTACGACTTCGTCAGTCTGTCCATCTGTCCGACTGTCTGTCACAATCACAACGCTACATTTAATTTCTCAAGAACTATACTTAAGCGATCAATTTTTAAACAATTGTAAAGAATAAGTAATAGCCACTCTCCTCTGTTGAATGTCAGCCTATAGACTTCTTCAATGACCATTTCATGTTTAAAAAGAAACAACAGTAGTTTACAGAACCCTCCTCCCATCCCTGCGTGACGTTAACTTTTTAAACGTCATCGACAACGAGTCATAGAGCGATGACCGACTCCCGCGCAGCTTGTCTATGGCTTCCGTGCCGTGAATTATGACTTGATTGACGTGATAATTAGTAGATCACTCGTTTTTGTTACTTCTCAATATATATATATATATTTTAACCACGATATTCTTTACGGGATACGAAATTATGACTACACTTTTAAAAAAATGTTGACCTGTAAACTTTTAGTTTTTTGATGGCCCTATGCCATGATGGTAAGCAGACACCGTAACCTTAAGAACGCTGACTCCCCATGGTCCATCATGGGACGGACGCGACATACCCTCGTTTTTTCTCGCACTATATACCTCTTTTTCGAATTGTTCCAATAAGAAAGAGACGGTAGTGCGAGAAAAAACGAGAGAGCTCGCGCGCCGTCGCATGATAGCCGTGCAGGCGAGCTTTTTGATGCCATGACCCCAAGCGCCGGCACTTTATTGATTTGAAGATTCGGATCATCATTCTCAGCGGGGCGCATCTTGGGAAGCCCTGGTGACTTTATATGTAGGTATTTATGTCGTAGTCACCGGCAAAAATATCTGGCACAGTGCGTCTAGAAATAGAGTATGCAGATATTATTGCCGGTGACTGTACAGCGATATTACGAGTCATAAACAGATGTTCCCTATACTCAATCCAAGGTCAGAAATAGGGCTACCTATTGGGCAGTTTGTATGGTCAATTTTATTGGCCTCGAGATGACAGACCAGATACAGGAACAGATTTTTCTACAATAGTCAAAATAGCAAACCTAAAGAAAACAACTAATTTTGGTTTACAAGAAGAGTTAATCATCTATGTAAATTGTATCTATAGTATAATAATATAAACGACCCCGACTGTAGCCTAGTTGGTAGTGACCCTGCCTACGAAGCCGGAGGTCCCGGGTTCGAATTCCGGTAAGGGCATTTTGTGTGATGAGCTTGAACATTTGTTCCTGAGCCATGGATGTTTTCTATGCATTTATGTATTTATTTATCTATATAAGTATGTATGTCGTCGTCTAGTACCCATAATACAAGCTTAGATTAGGACTGGATTGATGTGTGTAAGATTGTCCCCAAATATTTATTTATTTATTTCAATAGGTAAAGTTGTATGCTACTGATTGCGATGACGTATTAAAAGTTCCACAAATCATAACCAAACAACAACACAACACTTAAATACTTAACAACCACTTCAGTAACAACACACTCGAAGCACGTCATAAAACAATTTAAAACCGAAGCTAACAGCAATTGTGTAACGAACCACTAAGAAGCTTAGGGGAAATGTCATTGCAACTGGCAACTCTGACCTTTTGTTATACTGGTAGTCAATTGGAATTTAGAGGGCATTGTTGGTTTTACCACTTAAGGATCCCCAGCACGCTCGGTCCTCCATACAAACGTAGGTTGGTTCGCATTTTAAAACAGCATTCGGAAATAACATGAAAAAAAAACACACAATGGGGTCCGCTATATCTGGAAACTACTTTCCGTTGCTATAAATTACAATAGAAATACAATTTAAAAAAAACCGGCCAAGTGCGCGTCGGACTCGCGCACGAAGGGTTCCGTGCCATTATCTATAATAACAGTAAAAAAAAGTTTCTTGTTTGGGAGCCCCCCTTATATATTTATTTTATTTTGTTTTTATTATTTGTTGTTATAGCGGCAACTGAAATACTTAATCTGTGAAAATTTCAACTGTCTAACTATCACGGTTCTTGAGTTACAGCCTGGTGACAGACAGACAGACGGACAGCGAAGTGTTAGTAATAGGGTCCCGTTTTTACCCTTTGGGTACGGAACCCTAAAAATGAAGAGTTTTACAGACTTGAAAAACGTTCTGCTCGCTCTATTTTTAGGGTTCCGTAACCAAAGGGCAAAACGGTACCATTACTAAGACTCCGCTCTCCGTCCGTCTATACTCCGTCTGTCTGTCTGTCCGTCTGTCACCATCCTGTATCTGATTAACCGTGATAGTTAGACAGTTGAAATTTTCACAGATAATGTATTTCTGTTGCCGCTATAACAACAAATTAAATGTCACTACGGGCGACAAGTTGCGAACTCTTCGGGAGTCATTCTTCAGGATGAGTGTTTAGTTTATGCGGCGGTGTCGCGTGTATCACGAAGAGTTCGAAACATGTCGCCCGTAGTGACATTTAATACGTGATTTGTACCGTTTAATTATGAGCATTATTCCTCTAAATATTAGGATAGTATTACAGCCATAGCAATGGAGCTTAATTTTAACCAGTGACACAGCAACAACACAATCCTATAATCCACAATAGAAATAGGTATTTACACTCTCCATCCACGCAAGACCTATGGTTGACAATATTTAATGCGGTCGACTTTTTATAAAACTGTCATTGGAATATGAATCTTCAATCTGGACGGTAGGGTTGCTTTTTGAATGGGCTATTTTGACGCGATTCGGCCAACTTTAATAATCTTAAGACCTGCAATCTCTATAAAAGTCATAGTAACCCAGGTCCAAGATACGCTGGCCGTGAGGATGCCGGCATGACTCAGTCTGATGCAATGTGGAACAATGCAGGACATTTGAAAGCTATAATTTGCATTAAATTTAAAGGTTGTAAATATTTATGAGTTATTCATGGCATGACTTCAAGCAAGAATCTACCGTAGACAATTTAGCGCGTCTAGATACCAATTGTCACTTTATAAACGCATGGTTCCAGTACGAAAATGCCCTAAACTTTCAATACTCAAATAATAATAAGATTCAGACAATTTTTTTTTGGATGCAAGCTTTTTTTTACCGGCTGTACTCTATTCCACTATCACGATATGTTTATTTTGTGTAGTTTAGGGGAAGCTATGGATCTCTATCATCAGATCAGCTCAGTGGTAGCAAAATATTACATTTGTCATAACATAAGTATGCCATATTCAGCTCAATCGAACACCAGCAGCGGCTCCAAAATAGTTCGCAAATTTTAACGAAAACATTTTTATAAAATATATGAATATGAACAGGATTTAAACAAAAGCTTGTAAAAAGAAGGAATTTTTTCTTCTTCTTACTTCTCAATTGCGCTAAACTCAAAATATCTACTCACCGACATAAATGAATTTTCTGCATAACAAAAATTTATTGATATTACGATTATGATTATTTTAAGGAATGTTAAGCAATTAAATGGCATGGAATCGGATGAAAATACTTATAACAAAATATAAAATTGCTACGACCTATCAGGGCCCATATGAAAGTCATGTAGCTACCTATTATTACAACTAAAGATGCAATAAATTATATGAGAATATGAATATCTGCTGCAGATATTACCAGAAAATGCATAAAAATTCACATATGAGACATCTGTCCCCGAGACATAAAGATAAGTCATATGAATACTTAAATAGTTCAAATGCCAGTAGACACTGTAATACCGCCGACTTTCTAGAAACAGTCGAGGAATCCGAGTTAAAGGAATTTACCATACTTAAGAAAATACTAAAGTTAAGCTTTTATTACCACAAAATACACTCAATGCATTTATGAAACATCGGTCCCAGAGTCATTCAGAGAAGACATGAATATTTAGTTCAAATACTTCATATCATATGCCACCAGTAACCCCGAAGATTTCCCGGAAATCCAATTGAAGATTTCGCGAAACTACTCGAGGTAATATTCCAATACGATTCTTACTTTTCAAAATCAAATTCATTGCTTTCTACAGCCCGTTATACAATTTTTAATAACTATTATGTCATTTTTATCTGTTCGCTTCTTGATCGCTTCAAAATCAACCGTGAAATAACTTTGGCCTAGGACATCGAAATTCTTTCAGTGAAAGTTTCAAGTTTTATGTCGCAAAAACTATTTTTGCATTGTACTGTCGTATAAAACGTAAAAGACGTATGTCCATTGTCCAGTGCTATTTGAGCACATTTTCTGCTTACTTCATGAAAAGTTATAGTGTAGCATGGTAACATTTTCATTGGGAGAAAGAACTATATAAATATATAAACTGCTGTGTCAGACTGGCTGGGACAGACACCGAGTGGCCGCATAAGGCCTGCACCACACTGGCGCGGCCTGCGGTGGCGGACAATAGTAAATTTGACAGCTAATGACAAGTTTACTATTGTCCGCCGCGGCCAGACCTCGCCGTGTGATGCAGGCCTTAGTGTTTGAGGACCGGTTAGCCTAGAGAGTAGTGATGAGCATTGAACACCTATTGAATGAATATTTTTTTACTGAGTCTTGAATATTGATTGAATATTTTGTTACTGAGTCTTGAATGTTTTGCTATGTATTTAATTGACCTACTTCGATTTGTTATTAATTTAACGAGTCTAAATTTTGGCACGGAACACTAAATAACATAAACCTATGTACTTTCTCAAAAATAATCGGTTAGGTCGGTATATAAGTGGTAATCTCATACCTAGACAACAAAACACAATCGAAGTTGGTAGCAAAAACAGTAAATACCATGAAACCAGTAACCACTTGATTTACAAAGCTACCTAAAGTACCCACAAAAGAAAAAAACACATGATCAGTGACTCACCATACACCGTTCCATCGCCATTTTAGTCCGCCGCCATTTTTTACCGCGAAGGTTTGACAGGTGACTCACGCTTCGGAATTCGTACTTGATCTTATTTTTTTCGCGCTGGACTATGGCATCATCCAGCCAGCCATTGTTATAAAGATCGCATCTCTTCATTGTTTCAATGTTAATTCGCGTAACAGGTGAATAAAACAGTATTTTATCTAAATCTAATTTACAGTTACAATGACTAATCTATAGACAGTTATTTTAATCGTGTCAACCAATAAATAAGAGCAAAAGACTTCCTTGTCTGTGGTTTTATTTAAAAAAGACAAGCGTTTTACTGAAATAACTCAACCGTGCTATCGACTTGATATTTATTTCCTCAGCAGTAAGGTTTACTTTGCTTTGTATCGATGTTTATGTTTGATGTTAGACACGTGTTAAATGTTTGGTCAGACGTTGCTTGTCTGGAGAAGAGTTATTGGGTGTATTTGTTTAAATGAGTAATGTATTTGGATTGTAACCATTTAACAGTGTGTCAGGATTAAGAAAGTTTTATTTCATCAGGAGCAAACCGGACCCACATGTGGAGGGCATGGTATCACAATTAAGGATGGGTTGTACCAAACCGTCTGTAATCGTAAGCGGTGTTCGTTAAAATCTGAATGTATGGAACGTTTGACAGGTTTATATGGACTGACAGCTGCCGGCGCCATATTTAACGTTGATCGGTCTGTAATCGTAAGTTGGTGCAACTGGCCCTAAGTTATTTTTGGTAGACGTATGGCAATCATGTTCGCAGACAGAGTTTTTTCATAAAAAAAGTAATAAACGCTTGTAATGTATGGAGAACTTAGTGTAAAATTTGATTCGAGTCATTTTGAATGCATTTAAACACAATTTGTTATCGAACTAACCGACGCACATATAGACAAATGGGCAGTTGCAATAAAAAAAATACCCATTTTTTTCAAGCACTAAGGATGTCCACTTTGCCAGTCATTTGTCACAACAACATGCTATAGTTGGAATGAGATAGCAATAAATACCTTTCAGTTCAACTATAGCAAGTTGGTGTGACAAATTGCATTGTTCGTAGTGCGCTTTATTACGTAGATCTCTTGTGAACTCTATTTATAAACTCCAATAACTGTTCTGTTAGCTAAAGGACCCCGTCTGCTATCTGTTAAATTGAATTCCAGTCTGCTCGACTTTATTGCATGCTAGGTCATCCGATTTATTAAATAGCTGAAGTGACAAAACTGTATGTAAATTGAGGAGATACCCTTGCACGAGTTTCATAGTCTCTTTAGACGCAATATTCGTCGTAGAGATCGCTTTAAAGCGATAAGACGGCCTGTTGTTAGCGTTACATTAATTTTAACATTAAAATGTTTTTTCTCATGTTGTGGTGCAATCCTACTAATATTATAAATGCGGAACTTTGGAACACGCTTAAACGGATCAACCGATTTTAATGAAATTTTGCACGAAGACACTTTAAAACCTGGATTAAATATTTTTTATTCCGGGTCCACGCAGACGTAGTCGCGGCCGGAAGATAGTAAAGAATGATTTATTATTATTTATATATACGTCACTCTCGCAATGTTCAAGCGAAAAACAACAGTCATTATAAACAGATACTCATTTTTTTTCTGATCGGTTTGATTATAGGTACCGGAAAACGCGATGTTTAAGGGGTATTTTAGTAAGTATACTATTGTCAAAGAGGCCATAAAGTGTGGAAATGCATAAGCGCAACAGAGGTGTCCCGTTCCCCCGTGCTATAGTCGCGTTTGCTTATAGTATGTACTCATAAGTAATAGACAGATCATTCAATCCATGAAAAAGTGCTGGGATTCCCTCATTTTACCGACAAACCTTTCACCGAATGCTTTTCATCGAATTTTCATTTCATCGAACTTTTCTTTCACAGAAATCGTTAATGGTTTAGTTAAAGCTAAAAAGTAATTTTGTAGAATCAGTGTAGAATCCATTAAGTTTGTTTTATAACAACCCTGAAAATGTACTGTCTGAAAATAAACATTGTCGATGAAATGAAATTTCGGCGAAACATTCGTTCGATGAAACGATTGTCGAAAGAACGGTAAACCAGTGCCCCACGCCTGCCTACGGTTCGAAAAATGTGTTTTAGATACATATTCGTCTGGCAAGCGTGTGCGCTAGCGGTACACCATACGAGCGAGCGAGAGGCCGCGCTCCGATCTCTCGCTCATACTTATGGCGGGCATATGCTGTCGCCGCCGCTCCAAGTCTTGGCCGAGCGGTACTTCCAGCCCCGCGGGTACCAAGAAAAAATGGGACAGACAGTGTTCCCCACTCAATTCAATTTGCCAAAACGGCAAAGAGAAACCTCTCAGTTCCACTCCACATACGCCTTGCATAATTAACTCACAGAGAAACTTCACTTACATTAATCTCGTTAAGTAATCTCAAAACAATTACATGACAGTTACCGCTATTTTATTGTCAGAACAACTTTATTACTCTGTTCAACGGGCACTCGTCGTTGCGGATACTTAAGACATCCGTCTCTCTCGCACTCGCATGTGCCAGAACGTGACGGATGTCTTAACGACGGGGGTAAAGTGCGGTCAGCGGTGGACGCCTTGCTTCTTAAGCGGAGCTTCTGACGCTGATTGCATTCGTCCCGGTACCGCCGCATACCGGGTAGAGTCAGTCTGACGCAAGTCGGGCCTAGCCGAGTTTCTTGCTGGACTCTTCTCAGCTAGGCTAGGTTTGAGCGAACCAGCGATAAAACTCCCAGTAGTTCGCCACTTATACCCCAGATTCGGTTGATACCGTTCAACCAATCTCACTGGAGCGCAAACTCTTAGAGTATTCCAGTGTACAAACTTCCCCGCGTGGTCGTGCCGGAGGCTTCCCCTGGATTTTCCATAGGCTATATACCCTCCAACCACGCAGTCCGACCGCTGTATTGGGTTCGTCCTACTATAGCAACAGTCAGGTTCAAAAAAAAAAGCTGATTGCATTATTGACGACTGGGCGAAATAATCTTAACTTAAATGGAAGTCTTTTTTTTAAAGAAGATAAGGAGAAAGTTGGTGTGCAGCTAGTACCTATCTCTTTTCCGAGACCCAAAATAACTTGACAGGAAAGAAATCGATTTAGCGATATAAACGCAAAAAAACACAAATAGACCTACGTTACACTAAGATAATAACATCGGGTCACTCACGCGTATAAGGACGCGAATAACCCTTGACATGTTTCGAAACGAACCAATACGCGGTTCTTAGTCATGAGCTCTCGCGGCACTTCTCTTCATTATATTTTAATATGTCTGATATTCACTGGAGTTTTCTATACGTTACACTCTTTTCTACTGCTACATGAAAACTAGCAATTAGAAATTAAATCAATTTATTAACAAAGTAAATGTTTAACAATACAATTATATAGATAAGATTACTTTCATTCCGCTTGCTACTTGATTGGTATAAACATAGTAAATATATTGAGGTTTCTTGGACTCGTTTCCTAGAAGCAAATTGCTTATGTTATTAGTGTAACTGGACAATTACATAAAAAAAGACTGAACGAGTAGAACTTTGGAAGAAATGTTAGGGAATAATATATCCATAAAACTTTACAACGATCGATAGTAGTATTTGTTCCCTAGAACATACTCTATTAATTAGACCCTTTTGCATTCCCGATAATATTAATACTCGTAAATACATTAGAGTTCAATCTAGAGCGCGTTCCCTGGCAAACTAACCGCGCACTTCTGCGAGAACCGAATCATTTTTCAAATTAAGAGCAATGCCTACTAGCCTAAGCTACTAGCGGAGCAACTTTTCAAATCTCGAATTTTTGACGCAATGTTTTTGTCGCGCTGCTGTGGGCGGGTCTGCCAATTCGTGCGATAAGGACAACTGCAGCTCGGACTAAAAATCTCAGGCAAAAAACAAAAAAAAACCGAGGCCTCAAAAATCGAGGTTTCGCTCTCGACTGTTTCCTCCTCCAAAACGCAACCAATCATTATAAAATTTTGGGAACTGCAAGAAGAAGAAATAACCTACGCTATGTTTTGATTTTTTTGATATTTGTTGTATATTTGTATACTGCGCCTTTTTTGGCAGCCAATTCAATTAAGCCGTTTTTGCGATTTTCAAGGCGCTGTTGGTTTCTTTAAAATAAAAATATCCAAAAAAGCAAAACATAGCGGCATAGATATTGATGATATTGATCTTATTTCAAAAATTCATTGCTCTATGTTCAAAAACCAGAGAGAAAACAGTTGAGAGCGTTTGTATGGGAAAATCGCAGGTAGGCATTCCTCTTAACTACGAACGCTAACGATATGGTCGCAACTGTAGTAATATAAACGATATAGAGAGTACAGCCGTATTTATACAGAATGGTATTATTCGCATTGTATAGTAATGTATGAAGGTAAACTTACCGGAGTATGTCTATGCAGGAGAGTGCCCACCGGACTCGGTATTTTGGTCGCGCTGCCGTGGGGGCTGCGGGCTGCAACAATAAAACAACATGGTCAGTTCCCCGCCATTATAACTTTTGGCTTATCGGTCCTCCTAATTGCAAAAATATAGAGCTCCGGTAGCCTAGTCGTTCAGGCATGCGGCTGTCAAGCGGCGGTCGTGGGTTCGAATCTCGGCTCGTACCAATGAGTTTTTTGGAACTCATGTACGGAATATAATATAATATATATATATGAATATTTGCGGGTGGCGCAGGACCGGTCATTGTGGCACTCTTTGAGGGAGGCCTATGTCCAGCAGTGGACTTCTTCCGGCGGATATGATGATGATCTCTATTTACCATTAGTTTTTCGATTTATGAAATACATCGTGAGGAAATCGGTCTAATCCCCCGTAATTAGATCGATTTTATCCGGGGGCCCGCCCCTTTAGGGTATAGCCGGGAATAACGCTAGAAAGATGAGTCCTAACTTTTAAAGTTACTATACGTTTTACAATATAACAACATACTATAGTACATTGTTGTAAAGGCTAGAAAGTAGGCAATAGATGGAGGAGTAGGTTAGAGGTCCGAGCCGAAGGTGAGGACCTCGAAGGAGACGAGTCCATCTATTGCCTACTTTCTAAGCCTTTCCTTCCTTAACGGCGTAGGCGCCCGCTAGGCCGGTTCTAGGTTGCGGAAGTGTTAAAGTCGCTAATTAGATCCATACAGGAAAAATATGTCAAGCGGAATCCTCTATTCCTCCTTACAAATCAGGATACAGTACCTACAATTCTGCAGTAGATTGGTGGGTTGGTGGGCTATTCGTGTGTCCACCAGATATTCTTAGTTCAGGAGTCGTTCAACTATCGATCGACCCCGGAATTAGGGTAGGTACGCAAGGCCATTACAGTAAAAACTAATAAACTACAAATATAAATAAATGTTAACTGAGATAGATAAATTTACTTTCGCTTGTATTTGAAGCATAGATAAAAGATAAACGATTACTTCAAGAAGATGTTCGGTTTCACGCATAAACTACCAAACCTATTTTCATGAAACAGTAATATAGCATACACATCAGAATAGCATATAGACTGCGATTTATATGGATAGTAAGTAGTTACTAGCATAATCTCGAGCACGTTTACTTCTTATATGTATTCACAAGCCAACAAGTTCACAATTGTGTTCGTGTGTGTGAATAATCAACATCCTTAACCAGCGAGTGAGATTTCCCATCACATGTAAAATGCTACTTAAAACACATCCAGTGCCAAACATTTCGTAGCGAGTAGTCGTAGCCGATGCCGCACTGGAAGTGCTTCTTACCACAGACCCCGTAGCATGGTCGGCCTTATCACACGATAAGTGACAAGGTGGAGCGTCCGTCACTGGCTGACACCGTTCAATAGAACGCTACGGACGCTCTGTCTTGTCACTTATCGCGTGATAAGGCTGACCATGATACGGGGTGAGATCTATATTTGATATCATTTGAGTTGGCCGGATTGCATCAAAGAAGTCCATTATAATTTACTTTAAAAGCAAAGTTTTAACCGACTTCAATTTAGTGCTCCGCCAAGCCACGAGAACATTTCCTATTTTTTTTACAATTTACCACATGAACTGATTTCCGATAGCAAATGCGTTATAGAAAAAAACCGAATCGCTGTACGTTGGCCGATAATATATGAGGACTTCCATCGATTCCCCAAGATCATCACCAATGGCACTTCATTAGTCCCTATTTCAACGGAATCTTATCAGAACCTGTGACGTACTTTTGCACTTTTAAGTACATAATTGAGGAATTCGATAAGTCATCGGTGGTCTTCATCATCAATTCCTCGCCACCAAATTTATGATTCCGGATGTAAATACACGAGTTATAACAGAAAATACCAAAATCACTGCACGCGTGCTTAATAAAATTGAGGAGTCCCCTCAATTTCTTATGGATCCCATCGACTAAGTGAATTTTGAAAAAAATGGGACCCACCTGGAAGTATACACGCACGAACAAAAAAAAAATTTTCGAATAGGCTCATCAATGACGGAGTTCTGAGGTAACAAACATTGAAAAAGAAAAATATTACAGCCGAATTGAGAACCTCCTCCTTTTTTTTGAAGTCGGTTAAAAAGTGTAAATTACCTTGAAGTTGAATTTAAAAACCGACTCTACCGTCTATGGTAGATGATTCAAGTTCCACAGTTTTTTTTTTAAAGTCGATCGACTTTTATAATCTCAACCGTACATACATACCTAGTTCAGTATAACGTAACATTCTCATATACCAACACGTGACCGTCAAAGCGAATTAAATAGCTATTGAAGTAACTTTGTACTCGCATTGCAAGATTGTTTCATATTTCTGTTTCGTAATTAGCTAACAAACCGACTCGAAATGAAACGCCAATTATGTTATTCAGTGCGTTAAATACATCACTTGTATGTTTTATCCTTGAAATCATAACTAATGATATGATTTGAAGGATTAAACATAGAGATATACAGGGTGATTCAGGAGTCGTGAGCAGGATCAACCCTACGGATTCAATTAACTATAAGCTACTCTCTCATACTAGTATTAGTGTGGTTAAGTAATTTTTTTCGAAGTGTTAAAAAAAACAAAGTTTTTTTAATTTTGCAAGTTAAGTTTGGTCACTCTACAATTAGAATACTTCAGTCAAGTACCGGTTCTCATTTGTCTAGTCAACGTCAAATCAAATTGATTGTAAGCAGATGACACGTCGGTGTAGTTACTTTTGAAATGTCGTATGTCGTCTGAGAAGTCTTAAAATAATAAAAAAAATAAAAAATAAAATATCTTTATTTCCGAACTTTTTAAAATTCCATACAAAAAACATAAACAAAGCAAATCAACTTAAATTAAACAATTATTAATTAATACTTACTAAATGTCAAAGAAGTTATAAAAAGCATACAATAAAAATAAAAATTAAAATGTCAATCATCAATTTATAAGTTTAACCCATGTACCCAGGATGGAACCGTCCGTTCTATCAGCAATGACCTTCAGAATCCTGTTGTCGCTGCGTCGGATGCGGTTTAAAATAGATGCAACCCGCTTTCGCCTAATCGCGTAAAAGTCATCGATACGAGCCTCGGCAAACATCCCCGACGCGCTACAGAACCGTGGCAACCTCATCAAAATTCTGAAGGCATCATTATACTGGATACGAAGAGCATTATAGGCTTTCAGCGTGTAGTTGACCCATAGGCTACCCGCGTAAAATACTTGACAGTATGCCTTAAAAAGGGTGACTTTAACTGGTTTCGAACATCGGGCAAACCTACGAGCCAACATATTGCTTCTGACCGCTAATGCTCTCCGTTCCCTCTCCAAATCGAGATCGTCCTTTAGGTCTTCCGTCACATAGTGCCCAAGGTATTTAAACTGTGTAACCCTCTGTAAGTCTTTACCTTTCAAAGTTATAGAGGGCACATGCGTAGCGTTCATTCTGTTTGACCTTAAGACTAGGACTTCGCTCTTTTTGGAGTTGTATACAAGACCGTGAGCGTCTGCGTAGGCCTCACATACACTCAGCATTTTCCTGAGTGCACTGACAGAGGGGGCCAGCAGCACCATATCGTCGGCGTAGCTTATGTTGTTCACGCTTACGCCGTCGACATAACACCCCACCGGCATTCTGCTGAGCTCCTCTATCAGCCCGTTGACATACAGATTGAAAAGCTTCGGCGAGGTTAAGCCCCCCTGCCTCACCCCGCAATTCAACCTATATGCCTCCGACTGTGCTATCCCCCATCTAACCGTATTAGTCTGGTTGCCGTACCAATATTTAAAAATATCTATAATTTCACGTGGGACGTTACTTGATGCTAGCTTATCCCACAGGACACCATATGACACCATGTCAAAGGCTTTGGACAGGTCTAGGAAGCACGCGTACACAGGCGTGCTCCTGTCTGTGTAATACTTGACGGTGTGCTTTAAACTTAAAATGGCGGTCTCGGTAGATAATCCTGCTCTAAATCCGAACTGTGCATCATGTAACTTTAGATATCTACCAAGTCGCATGTCAAGCACACCGTCAAGTACTTTAGCTATTATTGTAGCCAATGAAATGGGCCTATAGTTACCTGCGTCTGACACATCCCCAGTTTTATTTTTAACTATTGGAACGACAGTTGTCCTCAACATGTCATCCGGCAAAAAGGCATGACCAATACACAGCGAAAACAGCATAGTTAAAACTCTCGGTAAGTGTACCCCAGCTGCTTGCAGATGCTCGATGCTGAGCCCATCGTGCCCTGGTGACTTTCCTCGCGTCATGTGGCGGATCACATCAGACACTTCCTTACACGTGAACACGGTGAACTCATCGCCGTACTCGGCCTTACATGACTCTAGAGTCATGCCCAGCGGTGACTCAACTTGAAACTTATCTTTAAATAACTGTGCTATTTCTGCTGGTTCATTATATCCATTTACACTCACTGGTAGGCTGGGTCTTACATTAAGGGAATTAGTATGCTTCCAGAATGACTTAAAATCACCCTTTGAGCGATGGGAGGCCAATACATCCATTTTAATTTGGTCCTGATGGTTTTGACACCATTTCAACCTACATTTAAACCTGCGCCTGCTATCACACATATCACGGTATATACTTCCAGACTTCGGTTTACCACTATCGACCCACTCCAAAAATTTCAACCTCGCCTCTTTATGCACCACACTCACATGTTTGTTCCATCCTGTAATATAGCCTCCTTTCCGCTTTACAGTCTTTTTACAGGTTAATACGGACGCTTCAACTAAAATACCTATAATTCTATTATACAGGCGCTTTATAATCATATGATGTCCCACATTGTCACAGTTTCTATCACAACACTCCCTGAGCTCCTCAGGAAAGTGCATATCACGCAACCTGCTGCTGCAGGCGTCGTGATACTCACTCACCTGTTCTGAACTCCTCTCGCCCCATATTACATAATTTTGCACTCTGCCACTCATATTTATTTTCCGTCTGACAATATTTAAGTTAATTTCGACCTCCATCGGGAAATGATCGGACCAAAATATATCATTATCTATTTTAATAGATCTTAGGGTGACCATGATTAGAGACTTAAACTCTTGTTTAACAAAAAGTAAAAAATAAATAAAAACATGTGGTGGTTTAAATAAATTACGATGTTAAACGATGCAGTAACATTAACTGTATATGTAGGGTTGATCCTGCTCACGTCTCCTGAATCACCTGTATAGAGTTAGTAAATATAAATAAATATTTGCGTCAATCTTACACAAATCGACCTTAGTCCCAAACTAACCAAAGCTGGTATGTAGGTACTATTGGTATTGGTATACTTCAAAGTGCATCTGCTGTAGTAGGTGTCTCTAAAGAGAGTTCTCTGTATTTCTTACGCCACTTAGCCCTCTGCTTAACTCAATACCGCCATATATATGAGCTTTTTCATCGAATTCTATTTCAATGGTACTGTCACCAATGTCACCATCCCCATTCCGTCTACAGAACCGGAGTTTCAGAACTGGTTCCTATAGTTTGTAGAAGCCAAAGTAGACAAATTATTCGCAACACGTCTTTATTAAAGTGGGAGTAACGGCCCGGCCACGACTTCGAGCGGCGGCGGCAGCGGCAGCGGTTTTTCTAATCCATTGCGTGTGATCCCAACTAACCACAGTGTGTTGCGCGTCTCGACCGCGCAGTGAACAGATAAAACGCTTGCCGCGCCGCAATTCGCGCAATGTCGTGGCCTGGGCGTAAGGATGTGTGATGGTTTAGTTGGCTCCTTTGGCAGGTTAATTAAATAATCCTGATTGTACAGACCTCTATAGAGACATCAACTCATCAGACCAGATACAGCGGGCTTATTTATTTTGATGAATGAAAGTTGTGTAAAGGCAATTGGTATCCGTCTACAGTGTCAAACTATACTACTACGCATAGCGACTATACCGAGAAGGGATGACGCTATAATTTACTATTATGATAATGATTTATAGTCAACAATATTCCCGCCAATGCTCGAGAAAAAGCATCACATATGCAAACAATAGCCCGCCATTAAAACATGGTTCAGTTAGCATCTAGAAATTGGTTCAGTATAAAACACACGTGCTTTCTCCGCATAAGTGGTATAATCAAAACATTACGGCCTATGCAAACTACGCTAAATTGGTTAAGCGTTTAGAAAAACGGTGTGTGCAAATACGATATGGAAAAGTTTTTAAGGAATGTGATATTTGGATGTTACGCGAGGAATTTTAGGTCGAAAGATTGAAAGGATCAAATGGATTTTAAATACTGAACATTATCGTCTCGCGACTCCGAAGAGTTTGTTGATAGCATTCCCACATTCCCCATTTTAACCTTCTTAGGGTATGATTTCTGGGATAAAAACTATCCTATATCCTTCTCTGGGATTCGTACACATTTAAGAGAAAACGAAAAGGTCGAGATAATTGAGAAATAGGTATTTGTAAAATGTATTGCTGTCGCGCCAACCTCAAGCCTCCCCTAGCAGAGCGCAATAGAGACAACTGCAGTTTGGACCGAACATACCTATTTAAAGAACATAAAATCAACAACGTTTCGTAGTCCCCTGATTTCTTCTCCAAAACTATTTAACTATTTTTTTTATGAAAAATCAAAGAAAGGCTTTGGCCGTGTTCCCATGTCTTGTTTTTTTTTATATAATCTAGTCAAAATTGTTTTCTGGATGTTTGAACGCAGCGGAAAATCTGTTTTTTTTTTCAGGTTTTTGAAGGTTAATATCTCTTTTAAGAATAAATTTATGAAAAAAAGGAAAACATAGGAACATGTCAATAGTAGCCATAGATTTATAGAAAAAAATATTCCTCTACTGCCATTATCCAGGGAGAAAGCAGGGGACTACGTTTGTATGGAAAAACGGCCGTTGTGTTTCCTCTTAAATAACGTAGTATTAACTTCCTATCTCGTTTCCTAAAACAGAAAGTACTAATTGAACCTAACCCAGTTCTAATTGTCATGTAACATACAGCTGCCCTGTTTTCTTCTGTTATATAATTCCCAAGTCGTCTTCACTTAATTTTATTCTAGAACAGCCTGCCTGCATAATGTGACTTAATTTTTGAGAGACGCTTTTATTATTGACTTGTCTTTCCATAGAAATCAGTCTGGTCTGGTCTGGTGTGCTTAGGGGTAGGGAACCGTCATGAGAACAGTCGACCATGTTAATGCATAATATTAAATTAACTAATTAACTATTACGCATACATTGAACGACGATTTCGCATTCTAAAAAGAATGTAATCGGGTATGTCATGATTATGAATGAAAGATGTTTGTCACGATAGTTGCAAATGAAAGTTCGTGATATCTGCCTACCCCTAGTGGTGACTCGCGATGACATGCATACATAATTACTTATACTGTAATATTATAACGAGGAAAAGTCTGTGAGATAGTAAGTTTGTTTGTGGTTTGTATGAAGGAGGTAATCTGCGATTTCATAAATTCCTTCATCTGTGTATACATATTAGAAATTATAAAATGAACTATCTGGATGAACATTGGCTATAAGTATTGTAACCAGCGAGTTTGCTGCGTTCTTTGCAATAGGCGAAACCACGCGGTCATCTAGTGTATGATAAAGACCTAGTCGGACATTCATCATCATCATGATATCAGCCGAAAGACGTCTACTGCTGGACATAGGCCTCCCCTAAAGAGTGCCAAAGTGACCGGTCCTGCGCCACCCGCATCCAGCGGACTCCCGCAACCTTTACCAGGTCATCACGTCATCAGTCCACCTTGTCTATGCACGCCGCACCTTCCGGTACGTCGTGTCGCCACTCGATAACCTTTCCGCCAGCCATCGGTTCTACGTGATATGTGGCCCGCCCACTGCCACTTAAATTTAGCGATTCGGAGGGCTATATCGGTTACCTTGGTTCTCGCCAGTCGGTCATTATGTACATACATACATATAATCACGCCTTTATCAGAGACAGCTTTAGGCAGAGCACATGAAACTTTTGTTCCAGTACCACTTTTAGCATAAATATGGGTATAAAAGATCGACAAAATGTGACATTGCAGTGACAGGTTGCTAGCCCATCGCCCACAACTCACTTCAACCCTGTTCCCTTAGTCGATTCTTACGACACCCACAGGAGGAACGGGGGTGGTGCTATTCTAACCCGACACCACACGGGAGTCATTATGTATAGGCATTTATTACTCCAGTTATAGACATGTAAGAGCCCACAGCTGGGAACCTTCGATATTATGAATGTTAACGTTTGAAGCGTGTTTCAACTGTTTCTCTCATCCGTATTTACAAAGCGTAAACAGCTGGGCGCGTTTGTAGGAATGCAATAAAGTAAATTGGTCTGTACGGGTGTTTGTTGGTTCTAATGGCGGACTGACTATGCCGATGCCGGTAGCAATATAGCTGACTAGCACGTATATAACAAATACCATCGTTTTAACACTTTAAGCCGATGTTTGTTATATTCGTGTGGCAACTCTTAGCAAAGGATCCTTATGTGCCCCAGATGGATTATACATGAATCTCTAACGTTTTTTAACCTATTTTTGCATTCCCTAACGTTTTATGTCATAATGATCATTTGTCCTAACACTCGTATGGCCCTATCTTTAGTTTTCCTAAAATTGAATGGATGATTTTTTTCCCCCATAATGTTCTATTTCCTAACGTCACTTGCTTTATTGATTATTCATCCTAACATTATGTACCATAATAGTAATGTATCCTAATTATCAGTAAGCCTAATGATTATTTGTCCTCATGATTATTTTCCCTAACTGTGATTAGATTAACCTACTATTCTGCCTAACCTAACTTACTTTTCTTACCTGACATCAGTCCAATTCTAGAGCTTCGCCGGCCGCTACCGCGGCACGCTCGCTTCGCCCCAGATAGTGTTGGAGCTATCCGCAATTTAGATTTGTAGGTTTCAGAACTTTTGGCTTGTTTTAACATAATTTTAGAGGGATCTGCACGTCTATCGACATACTCTCGATTCTTCTCGCATTATATCTACCTCATGTTCGAAGTGTTCTAATAAGATAGAGATGGATAGTACGAGAAAAAACGAGAGAGCTCGCGCGCCGTCCCGTGATAGCCGCGCAAGCGCCGTAATGTATATAAGAATTCTTTAACAAACTTTTTTGTCCGAAATGTTCATGATAAAAAAGTAACCTTGTAAATTGTAAGCAAACCTCGGTACCATAGCTAGTTTGCCCATAAACTTGTAATGTGCTCATAAAAATGGAGATTGGTAGCGCGTCATAATAATATCTGTATACAAGATACGGCAATAAAATATTGGAGTACAGCTTTGGAATCGGATTTGGCTGCTTCAGATGTTACTTTTGTACATTTTATTGTGCAATTAAATGCAGCTGGACTATGCGTAAACAGTTTCATTTAATCTTTAGTATTAATGCCGTATTTCCGTAATATATGGAATCAAATGTTATTCGTAGTTTGAAGAAAAGGAAGCTAAATTTTTACTATTTTTACAAATTCTTTGATATCATCCCCTTAGAAAATGTTTTTGGGATAGTATATTTTTTAATACGGGCTAGGCTAGACATACACCATTTATAATTCACCAAAATCTGTTAGTTCGTCTTTGCATCTAAACATTCAAACTTTCAGGTTTTTAATATTCGTTCCATTTCATTTCTAGCCCGCACTTTAAAGGCCCTCCATTTAATAATAACATTAACAGATTTTAACTATATTTATATATTTAATTTGATTTATGTCTTAGTCATGCGTCAAATAATGTACAGGTATTCCTTAAATTATATATTTTATAATCTTCCGCTTTCGATACTTTTATATCGCTTTTAATGGCGTCAATCACGAACTACACAAACAACTCGACCGTCTTAATTATACATTAATGATAATGACCTCCATTTACTAAAGTAATAAATAAAAAATCTATTCACAACCAAATTAACTAAGTCAATTAGGTTATCTCTATCCCATTTACCTACATTTTTTTGGTATCATTAAGTCTCACAGTTATTTGTTCATCTGATTAATGTTGTTTAAGCTGCAAACGCACAGAGAGCGGTGACGGGGCGGCGCGGCGCGGTGCGGAGGCGGTACCGGTTGTAATGTTCCAGCTAATACGAAAGGGTCCGCACAGAAAACCGCGCCGCTCTGTGCGGATCGTTTCATATTAGCTCGAACATTACAACCGGTACCGCCTCCGCTACGCGCCGCGCCGCCCCGCCACCGCTCTCTGTGCGTTTGAGCCTTTATGTACAGTCAGCGTCATATAGTTAGCAGCAGCCGAGGTAGCCAAATATTTCGGTACACGTCTTTATTACCGTAAGAATAAGGGTGTGTTACGAAATATTTGGCTACTCTGGCTGCTACTGACTATATGACGCAGACTGTACGATTAGAGTGTACTGACATCAGAAATAATAAATAGACAATTAGACACAAACACGATGACCAACTGATGATCTATTCTTGGTCCGATTAATATCAAGTGCACGGAAATCATCGAATCCCAGAAAACAGAGCAAAAACTAAACAAAATCCGAGAAAACAGAAAATAATTGTGTCTTACACTACAACGGTGGCAAACAAGTATACGGCCTGTTTGATGGTAAGCAGGCACCACCGCCTATGGACGCTGCTGACACAAAAAGAATCACGAGGAAACGCACTGACAGCGAAGCGGCGCGGAGGCGGGACCGGTTGTAATGTTCGAGCTGATATGAAATCAAAGGATCCGCACAGAGCGGCGCGGTATTGTGTGCGGGCCCTTTCGTATAAGCTCGAACATTACCACGACACCGCCTCCGCGCCGCTCCGCCGCCGCTGTCAGCGCGTTTCGCCCTTTATTGATTCTTCTGCCCGCGACTCCGTCTGCGTGGAACTGGTTTATATCGTAACTCCTTACAAACTTTCACCCCCTTAGGGGATGATTTACGGGATAAAAACTATCGCCATACCAAATTTCATCTCAATCGGTTCAGCGGTTTAAGCGTGAAGGGGTAGCAGACACAGACAGACACACTTTCGCATTTATAATATTGGTATGGATACCCACAGCAACGTCTAGCATGCGACGGCAGCGACATACTCTCGATTTTTCTCGCTCTATATCTCTTGTTCTAATTGTTCTAATAAGAAAGAGCTGTCTCGATTTTTCTCACACTATCCGTAGTGTGAGAAAAATCGAGACAGCTCGCGCGCCATCGCGTGATAGCCGTGCAGTGTGTGCAACAAATAGTGGGTTTACGTTACAAATGGCAGGCTGTCAATATGTCATAAAGTTCGGTTCGTTGTCGTTCTGCTTATCATAGTTTTATACTCATGTTTCCGCCAGCTTTGTATTTAGGTCACCCAGTCATTGCAATTTACATACATAATTGGCTATTATTTTGAAGATAGACACTTAACTATTTCAGCGTTCGGTCTAATACAGATTTAGACATACAGACAAATAGATAAAATTGCTAGGCGTCGTGGTATGCAAGCGTGTTAACTGATGAACGCTAATAAAAGGAACATACGTGTAGGTGTGGGTACGGTCAACGAATTTGAATACTATAGGTCACTGTTATGCCGGCTGTACACACTCTTCGAGACACCCCGAGACAAACCGAGAACGAGTGCTCTCTCTCACCTTGGCTGTTATTCGCTATACGCGCTAAAGCGGCTCACCCCGCCGATCATCCGTCGCGAAACTAGCTAGACCTCTACCTACGCTTGGTTGCTACGCATCGCGGTGTCAAAATATATTTGTAGGTAAGCGTTGAGGTGAGCTTAAAACAAGCTACAGGATAGGGGGGCTTATCTCGCCTGCTCGGGTCTCGCCTCGGTACGCCCGAGACTCTCGGCGAGAAGCTTTCGACGAGTGTGTACATCCTAACCGTCTCTCACTAAACGTTGAACTTGAATGGCTTCCCGCGGGGTCTAGAATCCTTTGTTGGCAACGGCCATTTTTATTTTACCCTACTACAAGTCTCAGTTTGTCCAGGGACGGCTCACTCCGTGATTTCATTGCCCCGCTACAAGTACATGCCAGCCTACCGGCCCCAGCCGGTATCTTAGGGCTGCTACGGCACGGAAGTGTTCTATCGCAGGTGCCTTCGATATATAGGAATGGCCGAGTTTAGGCTGGTTCGGCATACCATAGGGGATTAACACCACGTTTAACATGAGACGGCCGCGACATACTCTCGTTTTTCTCGCACTATACCTCTTGTTTTAAGTGTTCTATAAGAGAGACGGATAGTGCGAGAAAATTAAAGAGAGCTCGCGGGCTGTCTCATGATAGCCGTGCTGAGAACCTTCTATACATAGTACTATTATTTATTCTGTGGTTTGTCACATTGAACTAACGACCGACGTCACAACAGCGCAAACTTATCGTTATCGCAGTCGATTGCAGATAACGTGACTTAACGCATCGATCTTATTGCATCGACGTAAAGTGCAATATCGGTCGGCACGCAGCGACAATCAGCGCAGTTCGTCGCTTCGTCGTTGCGAAAACGAGATAAAAGATAAAGTTTAGATATGCGTAATTGGTAATTGTAAGAATAATAAACATAATTGATGCGAAAGTTTGTGTGTTCCGCTTCTGTGGATGCGGAAAGCTAGAACATTACTGCACGGGACAGTCTATCACAGGACCTGCGAGCTGTGTGCGGCGAAATTCACTATACATCTCTTTCCAATTAGAACGCTTAGAAAGAGACGGATAGTCTATGTCGCTGCGATACAGCTCGCGAGCCGTCCTCTGATAGCCTTGCTGCCCCCTTATTCTGTAGCTTGTTTTAAGCTCACCTGAACGCTCACCTACAAATATATCTTGACATCGCGATGCGTACTAACTAAGCGTAGGCAGAGGTCTAGTTTCGCGACGGGTGACCGGCGGGGTGAGCCGGATTAGCGCGTAGCGAATAACAGCCCTGGTATCCCAGAGCTAATTTTATTGTCTACAGCTACTTATGATTCAAAACTTATTTCACTTCATCCCTCGTCACAGCGACAGAGTTTTTTACGCAGGTTCTTCTCGTGGCCGAGGTTTTGTTGGCGAACCGGTGTTTACCGACATTAATAGGTGCATTTAATGCCTATATAGAAGAATATATAACTTTGATTTTGAGATACGTAGTATAATTATAGTAGACTAGACGCAGCGCAGGGAAATGACAACATTTCATTTTTGTAAGTGGGCCATTATATGATTTAGTTCGATATAAAATTAAATTTAAAGGTTTACGTGTTTTTTTATTTCTCCTTAAACGTTTATTTTCATCCAAAAATATCAAAATTAAAAGTAGTGAATTCCAATAGGTCGTAAGTAAAATATGACGTCATTATTATGCCTCTCTATGGCACCTGTCCACATCTTTCACTCAACAGTCGTAGGAATGACGTCACGCCGCGTTTTACAGATTTTAGTGATTTTCTCGGAAACGAGTAAGAATAAAAATGGGAAAACCACTTTATTACCTTCATATAAGATAATTACCGAAATGGTTTTCGATTTAGGCATCATTACATATTTTGAAATGTTGTCAATTGTAATAAGTACGGTATTACAGACGAATTTCCTCGATGTTTTCTCGAGGTCATACATTTTTAAAGGGTCGGCAACGCACATGTGACACCCCTGAAGTTGCGAGCGTCCATAGGCTACGGCACTGTACGGAAAGAGCAAGGGCAATGCGGTAAAGCGGGATGCCATGTTTTGAATTTTATAACTGTCAAACATAGTTTTTGTCATGTACTTAGGTACCTACTCGTACTTCGGGCTATTTGTTGACGCTCCAAAGATCCCAACCCTAACCCATCCAGCACTTTATTTTATTTTTCTCTATTTTTCTTTTTTAAACATCCCAAGCCTATCGCTTTTTCATTTGCGCGTTACTTATTTAACAAAGGGCATTGGGTAACCTTGTATGAGAAAAATTTACATTTTATTTTTGCAGCGGCCACGGATGTTTGTGTAAAAATCTTTTAGAGGGCCTCTTAATTCGCATATATACATATATAAAAATAATCGCGTTAAACAATATCGGAGCCGAGATGTTTTAGTTTGGTTTATAACTTTTCAATATAACCTGCGGAAATATGTATTGCAAATATCTCGGCTCCGATGCATTTTAGAGTATTAAGTATATTTCATAACAAAATATGTTTGTTTAAAAAAGATCTATCATAATATACCAATTTAACGAGTTGCCATTTAAAAAATATGACAACACATTTACCCAAACCCCTTTATTATATTAACTAGGTATTTATTTATTATGTGTAGGTATATACGTTTGTATCGGCAGTATGTTGTGTTGCGTTCCGTGGGTCACGTACGGTGCTGTCTGAAAATCAGCGCTGTAGGTGTCTGTCTGACACCTCGGCATAATGCTAAGACAGCGGCCGATTCACTGCCGCGAAGACACACACATTACATTAAGTACGTGTCAATTGTATTGTATTTTTTGTCTCTGTGTGTCTTTTGTGTAGTGAATAAATGTCTTCTTTCTTTCTTTCTTTCTTTCTTACTCGTATATAAGACAATGTACCTTGCGTGAGTAGTATTCTTATTTATATTTATAGTAGTACTAGCTTCTGCCCGCGACTTCGTCCGCTTGGAACTCGGTTACATCGTAGCTCCATACAAACTTTCACCCCCATTTCACTCCCTTACGGGACGATTTCCAGGATAAAAACTATCCCATGTCCTTCCCCAGGACTCAAACTATCTCCAAACCAAATTTCATCCAAATCGGTTCAGCGGTTTAGGCGTGAAGGAAAACAGACAGACAGACACACTTTCGCATTTATAATATTAGTATGGATCTTTATTTTTTGTTTATTTGTCGTTGTTTGGCTCGGGGAACTATCCCACGCTAGTCCAGTGTGGGTTGGGGTGCTCATATACGTACAAGTGTGCACGAGGCCTATTTGCGGAATTTTAGATTTTTACACCGGTTTCTACTCGACGTTTTTCTTCATCGAAAACAAGTGGTTCCGCAAACAAGTTACGAGAAACATTGCTGGGTGCCAGGTTTCGAACCCACGACCCTCGGGTACCACTAACTATTATACTAAGGTCGAATTTCACAATTCCGGTACTGTACGACAACACTAAAGACGTTTTGCAATGAATTTCGAAGGTTATCCTCAAAACAAGCTGTTCTGGACGAAAACATTATCAAACTGGGTTAAGTGATTGTTGGCGATAAAATAAATAAATTGCTTAACGCTATGCGGTTTGTCAAACTTGTGGTTAAGTTTTACTGTAGTTTTTAGAAGCAATAGTTAGTTTAGTGTCTAGTTTGTCTGCGGGTAAACAAATGTGTTGACATTGTCCGTACAGTGCAGTTGCGGCACGTGAAAATTTTGATGGGCAACCCGGAACAAAAAAATGTCTGTCTCAAATTTTAGACAAGCCGGTGGGAATCGACTTGCTTGAGCGCTCCGCCCCTGGTAGGGTGACAATACTATTATTATAAATGCGGAAGCAACTCGTTTTTGACCCGACTGCGTCAGAAGGAGGGTTATGTTTTTCGAGTGTATGTGTACAAGAAAATTGTTTTCACGGGCTTCAGCACGGCTATCACAAGACGGCGCGCGAGCTCTCTCAATTTTTCTCGCACTCTACCTCTCTTTCTAAGTGTTCTAATAAGAGAGAGACGGACGTCGCGTGTAGTCCAAACGTGTTGATGATATGAGGTATCGTTGGATTCCTCATAGTCGTGTGAGTGGTGGCTGTAATATTTGAAAAAAGCAGTTGGGTTCCTAAAAAAACTTTCGATTTAATTTGTTTTTATACTACGACGGTGGCAAACAAGTATACGGTCTGCCTGATAGTAAGCCACAGTTGCCTATGGACGCCTGTGATTCTGGATTCACAAGCACGTTGCCGACACTTTATTGATTTGAGGATTCGATGTGCTAGCTATACCTCATAATCCAGATAACATTAGAATTGGAACGGACAAATTCTCCTCCGCTTATTCACTGTTTATCTGGGACATCTAAGGGAAATATTGTATAGGTTTTACTTATTTCGATCATTTAGTGATTTCAAACATAGCGATATCTACTTTATATAAATACGTCAATGTTCATATGAGCGACGCGACGCGACAGCTATTCTAATCCAAAATTCATCCCAATCCACGATTTATGCGAAATTCGGTATTATAGATATAGACATAGCTGGGTGTCCCAGAGAAGGACACTAGAAATATGTTTTCGAGAAGTCGGGGCTCGGAAGTTTGTACCTCTAAAACTACGCATCCGATTTAGAAAACTCTTTCTGCCGTGTGATTGAATAAGTAATAGTACCTATATACTACCTGTGTATGTTATTCCGCGGTTTCGCTTGCGTTCTGTGTACTACACGGGCGGAGCCGCGCGGGCAGCTCTTATTTATTTATATATATATAAAGCCGCAAAAACATGATAAACTCTTGTGTTAATAAATAGGTATGGTACTCACGTTTAACGTGTCGCGGACTAACAGGCGGCCGCTCATCGTCGACAGTAAAAGTCCCGTTCAAATCCTCCTTCCTGCCCAACGTGTGGTTATTGTACTTCTTCACGCTCTCCGCCCAGTCCTGTATCCACGTCTTGTCACCCTTGCACCTGTTCAGACTCAAATAGGACAGTCCCACGACCTGGTCAGACCTTTGGTCGTCCAGCACCTTTTGGGCGTTCTTTAGGGGTGTGCTCTCGAATTTTGTCTCTGGCTTTTTACTAGGTAAATTCACAGGGACGGAAGATTCTCTAGACAACCTGTGGATGTAGTCCGTTTGGTCTATTTCGGATTTGGTGAGACTGCAGCGTCTCCGAACTGGGATTTCCTGCTTCAGAGGATACTTTGAGCTTAAGACGCCTGAGGTAGTTACTGAAGTAAAGCTACCTACATCTTCATCAGCATGCTTTGATGGTGGTTTAGCAAAAGTCTTATCTGTTATAGTTCGGACTCGATTCCTGATTTTCTCTAAATAACTACGGGTAGATTTGATCTGTTTGGAAGTTTGTGCAGCCAAATCGGTTTCCGATGGTGATTCGTAGCAACACGAGATTTCTAGAATGTTCTTGTCTTTTGACACTTTGGGGTATTCAAAGGTTTCATTTAGGTTTGGACTTCTTAGGGAGTCCCTTCTTGGTTCTTTAGTTATTACTCTATTTGGATAATCAAATACCAGCTCAGGATCACCTTCACTTGGTTGGAACACTTCTTCTATAGTATTATTCATGGAGCTACCAAAAGTCCTGTCTATGCTCATTCTAGCTTTCTGCTCCACAGTGTAATTGTCCCCCTCAATAGTATATGTACCAGCAGAAGAATTTGACTGTCCGTCGACCTCATCATCAATATACAGAGGATCAACTTTTGGATTACATTTCTTAAACAACAAATCTGGCGTTTCTGATTGGGCTCGGACTTTGCGTAGTGGACTTTTCTCTGGTGTGGACAGACCATTATCCGGGGTTAAGATATCTAATTCTGGACTAGAAATATCAGTTAGCAATACTCCCTCAGGACTTTGATCAATTATATTCGGCATCTGCCGTTGATAGCTAGATGATAGAATCAAGGTACCGTAACTTGGTGTTCTATGGACGTCTTTCAAGTAGGAACTGGTGCTTTTTAAAGGCAGGTTCAAGCCTTGTCGGGACGTGAAATTGTCACTTCTGGACATGATACTATCAACTATAGGACTTTTGGACATTTTCTTAGGCTGAATATCATGGATGGGTGACTTGATATTTCTGTTTGTAACGGGGCTGGTGATGAATAAGGCTTTGTCAGTTTGAGCTAATGGGCTGCTTCGGAGCTTTACAGACCCAGAAAGGCAGCTGTCCTCCTGATCAGAGGAAAAGTAGCCTTCCGAGTTGTATCCTTGGGCTTTCCGGGGCAACTTGACGCTCATAGGAGGCTTCTGAGCCGTAGGGCTCGGCCGAGTCAGGCCCGCAGACATGGACTGCACTCTTTGATGCCTGGCCTGCGATTTCTTCGCCAACTCCTCGAGCCTGCGGTTGTCGACCGGCTTGGAAGCCCCGAAGTCGACCGTGAACGCCATCGGGTGAAGTTTAGGGGTGCTTGGCTCCGATTTCTCTGGCTCACCATTTTCGGTCGTTGTATCAAAGCTCTGGCTGCCTGACGACGATTTCGACACGGTCTGGTCTAGCCCCGCGCTCTGCCCCTCCGACAGAGGGCTGGACACGTCCGCTTCAACACTAACACTCATATTTTCAAGGATTCTCGCGATATAGTTGTGACATCATACGAAACTATCAGCGATTACCACAACCTTTGTTTCACTTCACTGTCGACGTAACGAACACAACACAGAATGCGTAAATTATATGTCAAAGAATATTATCGAAAAGTGGAACGAGAACATAGCTAAAAATTTAATAATTATAAACTCCGCCTACTATCGCGACAGTGGGCAGCGGATAAATATATACGACATGACAGATGTATGTGACGTTCAAAATTAAACTGAGAGCACACTGAGCTGAGCTGAGACAGAATGTTTTCCTTTACTTTATGGTTAATGTTGTTGGCAACCCAACGTTTTGTTATTTAAATAATTATAGTTCAATCAAAACTAATATTTTTTCAAATAGAATGAGGAATCATTTTGCATAATTTTCGTTAAGAAGATCGTCTAAATTACCTGTATTCCAAAATTTTTGTTTTTTTTGGTACTACCAATACTAGTAACATTTAGAAATGTCAACTTTCAAAATGTTTTCTCTTTCCACGCAGTTAATGTTTTCGTATACGCATTTTTATTATTAATTGTGAGCTTTTTATTTATGCTACAACCATAAAACAATGTCAAATAAGTTATCGACTATATTTTCCGTGTTCTAGTTAGCTTAGTATCTGGATATTTTCAGTTCAAGCTTTGTCATCGAAGCTAAAACGTCACGTGACCACACACGTTGTTTACAATCAGCGTAACGAAACAGTCGATGAAGTTCTATCTTGACATGTAAAGATGGCAGAGGCGGCATTTTCCGAAGACGGAAAATATTATTCCTCGATTAGCCAAGATGGTAGATTGAGGATATGGGACACGGAAACTAACGTACTCAAACAGGAGTACACGCCAGACCTCCATTTAACGGCTCCACCGTCATGTTTGCAATGGATAACCGTTGCAACGTCCAAGGTAAGTCAAACCACACGTGGTTTTAGTCACTAAACTTTATGTAAACACGTAATTTGTACCTTCTCCAACTTTAAATGGTCATGTACAAACTTATAATACGTTTATTTGTTAAATACCTTGACCTAATTTAATTACGAAATACTTTTGTTCTATAGAAAACATAACCTTAAAATTTCAGAATTCTGGACAGAAGGTAAAAAGGAAATCAAGTGTTTCGGAGCAGGAGGCGCAATGTATAGCTGTAGGAACAACAAACGGGAAGATTTTAATATATTCAGTAGCAAAAGCGAAAGTGGAAACAGTTTTAGAGGAATCACCTGGTAAAACCCAGGACAGGAAGATAACTTGCTTAGATTGGAATAGGAAGGATGGTCTATTTAGTTGTAGTAAGAGTAATCACATTGTTGAATGGAAGCTGGGCAAGGGGGAGAAAGCCAGCAAGTACCAAGTGAATATAGACAGCAGGAACAAGCAAGTCAGCACAATCAGTGCCATTAAACTTATACCGCACAGTCAGGTGAGTCTATTAAATATAATCATCTACATCTATCATTAGGGCCCTACAGATAGGGTTGCCAACTTTTTTTGAAGGTGATATACCTAGTATTTTCCAGAAAAAAACGAGAAAAATATAGTTCACTGTAAAAAAATATAGTACTTGGCTGGGCAATGTTGCTATTTAGTAAATTTGAACTGAAACCTGGGCAATTTGAAGCACTTCATAAGGCCCCTCAAAATATAGTATTTCTGCGTACTATATATTTCTTCAGCAGTATATAGTACAAAGAGTCAAAATATAGAACAATATTATATAATATAGTACAATTGACAACCCTACTTACAGACGAGCGTTAATTCTGTGTGTGAGAAAATATGTGCTCTCTCACACACACATTGACAAGTGCCAAGCCTTATGTACCAAGAAAAACCACAGAACCACATGTTTTTGTTACCATTAGTTTTCACAAAAACTAGTGCCTACTTACTCAAATTCATTGCATTTAGAAGCAAGCTATCTCCTGTAGGATGAGGTACAGAGGTACTTGCCCATTTTGACTGCAAGATATATTTATCATGGATCTTAGATTTCAGTATTTTTTAAAGCATAACTATATCAGTTTTAGGAAGCTAAGTACTGTGCTTGCCAAGCCTATACCGACTACACATCCATTGGGGTGTCAGTTTTTCTTGTGTCACAAACTATGGACTTTTTTTTTAATTGACAGAGAATCTCACACTAATTGACCTAGTCCCAAACTAAGCAAAACTTATAATATGGGTATTAGACACTGATACACATATTATAATTTACATAGATAAATGAATAGATTGAAATCATCCATCAGCCATCAAATATTCTTGCTCATCACACAAATAAATGCCCTTACTGGGATTCAACCTTAGTATAAGTAGTCTTACATATTAAATTAAACTATACATCGGCAAGCGGTTGTATGTATGTATGTAAGCACTTTATTGTACACAATAACAGGTTAAAGAATATACATGTCACACAAGATCAAAGTACAAAGGCGAACTTATCCCTATAAGGGATCTCTTCCAGCTAACCTTTGAGCAATTGAGAGGAAAGTAGGTAGAACAAGATAGGCAAACTTATACCGTGTACAAAAACACAGAGAAAATGAAAACAAACCTAATAAGTATTAATTCTAGACAAATAAAAACATGCCAATACATATATAAGTATAAAATATAATACACACTATCGTAAGTAATATACGTATCGCAAATATACACTGGTTGTTCATCTTTATCAGCTAGTCTTCTGACAAAGGCCTCCTTTAAAGACTTTCTCATATTCCAGTTTCCTGCTGTCCAAGTCCACAATAGGCCGGCTACGTTTTTGAAGTCATCCTCCCATCTCTTGGTCCGTGTACCTGTTTTCCCTCATACTGATAATATTCTAAAGAGTACACAACACATCATTATCATCAGTTATCACCATTGCTGTTGTACATTTCAGGACACAAGTGCCCAGTACATAATAACAGCATCATGGCAACTTAGAGTCTGGAGGCTGCATGACGGTGCGGCTACTATGATAAGGTGTCTCGGACACAACACCTCCAAACAGTCCCTGCTCGCCATTGCTGCGTCGAGCGAGAAGACTTGGGTCATTGAGGGTTCACAGTAAGTTTGTACATCTATTTTTTCTGAATTTCCAAAGACATTTAAATGTAAAATGTATGGGTAGTTGTCGTTACTCAAATGAGAAAAGTCAAAGTGTAGATTAGATTAAGGCCCTTAACTATGTGCATTTTTTTTTTTTTCACGCATATGTATACCATCTTCTGTACCTCGTTTTTCGCAATATAAGTAACTTTACTTTACCTCGGAATGTCTTTGCAGATAGATTATAGGTTATATATATAGGTATACGCGGGCTGGGATTCCGCAACTCGACGTCATATTTGCAGATAGATTTGTGCAGGTCTGATAAAATGTATTTGCAGATGTGTGTCTTTTGAAATATACACATACTTTATTGGAAATTAAAATTACGAATTAACATCATCAACATCTGGTTTACTTATTCATAAGCTTAGGTTCCTAGTCATAGTTATTTTACATAGGTAATACACTATATTCAGTCCTTGGATGTTTATGTCGCGTCTCCTAGTTCCTTGCCGTCGACATATTTATGACTTGTAAGAGGTCATTGATCAGTACCATCCTGCCCGATACAACAATCACTGACGGACGCCCACTGCCATAGATATATCCAATTGTGTTGAAATTACTTTAGACCAATGGCAAAGAACAAAGGATTTTTCTCTTTTTCTCCAAAGATGGCGAAACATGTTGATGGAAAGCTAAATACAAATACAAATAATTTAGTGTTCGAAAGTGAGTGATTATAATAGGTCTCAGTATGTTTATTGTTCGTCACAATCAGCCAGATTATGGCACACAATATTTGATGAATTTATTGAATGAATTTAATAGCGTAATTATCGATGAAATTCTATAATTCGGAACTCTCCATACCCATCACAACAATCTTTATTACTATGGTACACTTATCTTGCTCTACGCTTTATAAGAAACGAACATTCCGTAATTATTTTACATTCGGAACATTCGGCATGTTTTGAATGTTTGTATTCAGTCAAACTGCCGAATTAGTTTACAAGTGTTCGTCTGCTAGTCTTATGAATGTAATAAAGTAATTCATCATCATCATCATCATATCAGCCGAAAGACGTCCACTGCTGGAAATTGGCACTCCCCAAAGAGTGCCACAATGACCGGTCCTGCGCCACCCGCATCCAGCGGACTCCCGCGATCTTTACCAGGTCATCAATCCACCTTGTGGGGGGCCTACCTACGCCGCGCCACCCGCTACGGTGGTCGCCACCCGAGAACTTTCCGCCCCAACGGCCATCGGTTCTATGTGCTTTGTGTTTATTTTTTTCATTTTACCGTATATATGTCACTATTAAAAAGAGCAATATATTAGAAGGGCTGATTGATGAAGGCATTATGCTGAACCGCAAATGATTTGGGGGAATATTGGGTTCGGCAAAAGCTGAACCGTATACTCGTATTCGGCGCATCACTACATAGTATAAAACAAAGTCGCTTCCCGCTGTCTGTCCCTATGTATGCTTAGATTTTTAAAATTACGCAACGGATTTTTATGCGGTCTTTTCACTACATACTATAAAACAAAGTCGCTTCCCGCTGTTTGTCCCTATGTATGCTTAGATCTTTAAAACTACGCAACGGATTTCGATGCGGTTTTTTAAATAGATAGAGTGATTCAAGAGGAAGGTTTATATGTACAATATAGTACCGGCGCGAAGCCGGGCGGGTCGCTAGTCTCTACATAAATACCAGCAGCTTACAAAATAACGTTTGGTTAATGCTGTGGGAGTGTGGAGTTAGAGGCATAAGTATAGACACTTGGTGCTCACGCCAGGCGCTGGATACTCAGCGATTTACGTTCATCGCTACAAGTACATGCCGGTGCCCCAACGTTGGGGAACCGGCATGTACTTGTAGCGATGAACGTCGACGTCGTCGTCGACGATGTCAGAGGGCCATAAATCTTAATGTTTTGGGCCATAAATCTTAAGTATTATCAACAAACCGATTACCAACAAAGCTGCAACTGCCCCTAAAAGCCTTAGATCTATACCGAATACTATATTTTTATCACCATCTATTCCCCAAGAAATCTATAAAATAATTTTGTCCCTCAGAAACACACAAGCAACTGGCTACGATAAATTACCAACTAAAATATTAAAAACAATTGTACATCCGCTTTCAATTCATTTATCTCACCTTATCAACCTATCATTTGAAAAAGGACAATTTCCGGCCCGATTAAAGAAATCTATAGTCAAACCTATCTTTAAAAAAGGAGAGACAAATTGCCTTCAAAATTATAGACCTATAACGCTAATACCCGTTTTATCCAAAGTGTACGAGAAAGCTTATTACACTAGATTAGACAACTTTTTAGCAAAAAATAATGTTCTAAGACAGGAACAAAACGGATTTAGAAAGAATAAATCTACAACATTGGCTTGTTTTGATCTTAACAATCAAATAACAGAATGTATAGACGAAGGTATTCCTGTTGGCGTACTATTTCTCGATATGTCAAAGGCATTTGACACGGTTTGCCACAAACGCCTACTCGACAAAATGGAGGAATACGGAATACGCGGGCCTGCCTACTCCTGGATTGAGAGCTACCTAAAAAATCGAGAGCAATGCACTGAAATAGAACAAGTTACTAATAACGAACACTCTGTGGTCCAGTCGTGTTTTCAAGTGAATAAACATGGCGTCCCGCAAGGGAGTATCTTAGGACCCCTCTTATTTCTTGTTTATATAAACGACCTACCTGACTCAACAAATCATAACTGTATATTATTTGCCGACGACACTACAATAGTAATTAAGGGAAAAGACATAGATAATTTTGAAAATGAAATAAATACAGCTTTGCGAAATGTTATCGACTGGTTAGAACGTAATAATCTTAAAATTAATGTAGACAAAACCAAATTTATGTTATTTAAGTCATATAAATCTAAAATCCACCATGTTGCCATTAAACATAACTTAGACTTAGTTGAACAAGTAAATAGCACTGTTTTCCTCGGTATGACACTTGACACACATTGTAATTGGAAAGAACATGTAGACACGGTCTGTACGAAACTGAACAAATTCATTTTTGCACTTTGGCGCGTTAAATTAACTGTTTCGTTCAAAACTGCCTTACTAATCTATCACGGATACATTATGTCTATTTTACGATACGGTATAATTATGTGGGGTAACTCTGTTAACGCTGATCGCGCCTTTGTCGCTCAAAAAAAATGTATCTGAACCCTTTGTGGAGCAAATAGACTGGCGCCTTGCAAACCATTATTTATTAAACATAAGTTACTATCCTTCCCCTGCCTGTATATCTACGAGATTTGTGTTTTTGTCAAACGCAATATTCAACTATTCACGTTCGTAGAAGATAAGGAAACAACACGGTCACACAGACGCTGTAGGATAGCATTACCAACTAGTAACAAATTAGTACTTAGAAGGAAAAGCGCTCGTAACATGTGTATTACTATATTTAATAAAATACCAGCTGACATAAAGACATTGCCTATAAACGAATTTAAAACAAAATTGTATAAATTATTGATTGATAAATGTTTTTATAGCATTAATGAATATGTTTTGTATAAATTTTAAATATTAACTGACATTTAATTTACATAATATTTTAAAGAACTTGATTAACATTTATTATTATTAATTATTTCTTATTAAATTAATTATGTTCTACTATAAACATTTGCGCAAAATTATAATCAATCTTGTAATTGTATTTAACTCCAATTTTACTTTTTACTAGACTGAGTGACTTATATATCACTGACAAATATTTTCACATGTCTGTTTTGACTGAATGTATAATGGGAAGCCATATATATAAATTAAGATCTTATGTTACCATATGTTCATTGTGAATAAACGATTTCATTCATTCATTCATTCATTCATTCATTCATTCATTCATTCATGAGAATAAAGCGCCTTTTGTAAAGATCAAAGGAGTCTCGGTAGCCCAGTGGTTCAGGGCCAGGGAGGAGGGCCAGAGACGAGGGCATCGGTGCAGGAGCCATCGGTGGACGAGTCGGCACCGGCGTCACTCATGGCGCCGGCCAACGCCCACACTCAAAGGGGCGCGGCGACCGCACCGAAACCCCCGTCAAAAAAGAAGAACAAGAAGGCACCACGAGAGGCCCCTCCTCCCGCAGCACCCGCAGCCGGAGGGAGCAAAGCCCAGGACGGCGAGCAAGACCTAGCGTCAATGATCGCCGCCCTACTCACCGCAGCAGCACACCAGGGCCCCCAGGCGGTCCAGGAGGCCTTACGGAAAGCTTGTCCATCAGCTCAAATATAAAAAGCCATGAAGGCAAGATTACCGGTCCATTGTTATGGGCTGCGAACAAAACGCAGACTAAGTGAAAAAAGACACTGAAAAGTCCCCCCCACCCTCCTGTTTACTCGCAGGAGTGTGAGAAGAGCACGCGCGCGCGGTAGCCCAGTGGTTCAGGCATGCGGCTGTCAAACGGTGGTCGTGGGTTCGAATCTCGGCTCGTACCAATGAGTTTTTCGGAACTTATGTATGGAATATGATTTCATATTTACTGTTAGCTTTTCGGTGAAGGAAAAACATCGTGAGGGAACCTGCATACATCTGCGAAGAAATTCAAAGGTGTATGTGAAATCCCCAATCCGCACTGGGCCAGCGTGGGGACTACTGCCCATTCCCTCTCATACATGAGAGGAGGCCTGTGCCCAGCAGTGGGACGTATATAGGCTGATGATGTGAAAGGAGTGTGTCCCTTCTGTACTTGTACTATTATCTATTCTGTGCTCACGCTAACAAATATCTATAAAGGAAGGGAAAGTTACTAGCATCCTCAGCCCATCGCTATTTGTTTATAAGTATACTTTGGGAATGATAAAGCTGTAGCTTATCAGTAACGACAAGCTGATAATGCTGATTAGAGTCAAGCATTACATGCAATTTGGAAAACAAACAAGTATATGCAGATATATTCAAAAATATTCTGAAATAAGTCATTGCGGTACAGTCTGTATCCTAGTTATTAGCAGTCAAAGTAGCCAAACATTTCGTAACCCATCCATATATTTGCCTACTTTAGCCTTTAGCTGCTATTAATCATATGATGCTCACTGTACCAGGGTCATATACTACTTTTAAGAGTATAATAATATAACATATTACCTCTGTAAAATAGCTATGATTAGTACCTAAGCTTATGAATATTTATTTATATATTTTTTCAACACAATTGCTCGTAACGTACCTCTTATTGTGTCGCTTTTAGGCTCATAATCCTGGATATTAAAAACGCGTGTTTTATAACATTACAACACTTGTGTGTTATGGTTATATCCCGATTAAGTCACGTTGGCACCTTGCAGGAAGATATATGCATGAACACGGTGCATTCTTAAATTAACCGGGTTGTACAGAATGTACAGCTATTTTTTTAATTTTCTGCAAATGGATTCTTACTCGACTAATCAAATTAAATTCTTTTTGTTAATTAATTGACTAATTCTTTATGTATATAATATGGAAACGTTTAATTTAGTAAAACTATTCACTTTTCATAACATTTTACATGAATTAAATACAGATAACATTTTAAAACGAAAATATAATTTTATTTTGTATTGGCTGTTTAGAGATTTCTGTGCCCACACTGCGCAAACTTCACGAAAAAAAAAACACTGTTGGGCGCCCTTATAGGTTATTTATTTCACAAATATTTGTAAAATTTATTTATGCGTGTTTGGTTATTATCAAACATGTTGACTCGTGGTGACTAGAAAAGTGATAAATAGAATGGACGCCACTGGAAATTCTTGGCGATGTGCAATTGTGAGTAAACCTGTTGTCATCTTAATGATTTGGTTAATGTAAAGTAAATAATTTGGCAGGCCTATAACATTTTCATCTTATGAAAATGATTTTTTCCTCGCAAAATGTGTTGAAAAACGTCGTATGATACGCGTGAGCTTTGATAATTACATCCTCGGCTTCCTTATCACGCTCACCTGCGGTTCGCGTGAACAATTTCGCCTCTGATGTAATTATCAACCTACCTCACTTGTATCACAATGTACTATTAAATCCCTTAATTAACACTAATAGACAGGCAATGCATGTTAATTATATAGGGATCAATAAAGTATGGAACTTTAAGCCGCAATAGACTACAAATATATTTTATTTATGTAAATCAGATGGCAACAATGTCAACTTCTAATTTTATTTTCCAATAAAGTATATGTATATTTCAATAAACCTGCACACATCTGCAAAGACATTCGGTGTATCTGACCAGTTTAATTTTTTTTCGCTGATGACATACTTAATTTTTAGAGGATCAAATCTTTGTATTGGGCCAACCACAATTAGAGTACAAATGAAGGCAACTATTAGAGTCAAAGTCAGACTTTTTGTCTAAACACCTTACAACGATCAGGTATATCCCTGTTCATTTTTAAGTTTAACGTGTCTGTCTGTGTATCTGTCTGTGGTATCGTAGCTGCCAAACGGATGGACCGATTTGAATGAGGTTTTTTTTGTGTCATAGATAATAGTACCCCGAGTGTTCTTAGCCATGTTTCATCAAAATCTGTTCAGCCGTTTTTGAGATATTGGACTTTGAAATGAAAATGTCGGGGGTTATTCAAGTTTTCTAAGTTGTACTTATGTCACCATGCTGTGGTGAGAGGTTTCACCACAGCACTCCCAGCTGGTAACATTTGTATTCTGTAAAACTCTTATTGTATTTCTCGTACAGATTTTGATCCTCTAAAAACTGGTTCAAACAACAGTGAAAAAAAATATTGTAATCCAGCCTATTGTTATTAGGAACCGTTCCGGATCAAAGTTCTCGCCTTGTCTCTCTGCACGGCTATCACAAGACGGCGCGCGAGCTCTCGAGTTTTCTCGCACTATCCGTCTCTCTCTTATTAGAACATATATATATATATATATAGTGCGAGCAAAATCGAGAGTATGTCGCGGCCGTCTCATGATAGACTTGCAGTTTCTGAAAAGACCTGTAACACTTCATTTGTTTTTAATCCCCGACACAAAGATTAACGTGTCTGTCTGTGTATCTGTGTATCTGTTTGTGGTATCGTAGCTCCCAAACGGATGGACGGATTTGAATGCGGTTTTATTCTGATAATTTTATCCCGAGTGTTCTTAGTCATGTTTCATGAAAATCTGTCCAGCCGTTTTTGAGATACTGGACTTTGAAATGAAAGTTTCGGGGGTTTTTCAACTTTTCTAAGTTGTAGTTATTTAATTTATTTTAGAACGGAACGTCTGCTATCTTTCTGGGACGTCACAGTGACGTCAGACGTGGTTCCGCAGACGAACGGACAGGATGAAGACGCCACGCCCAATAAGAAGAAACGGAAGAAATCCCTATCATCTGTCGAAGTACAGGTGAGATTTCCTATATTACAAGCTTTTATTGAGTTTCACCTGTCCTGTTGTCTGTCTGTTTGTATTCAAATCTTGCAAGTTAAATTTGACCCACTTCCCGGTGACCGATTGAGCTGAAATTTTGGGTGTAAGTATAGTTTGGATGACAATTATATATCATGGTACCATCGAGCTGATCTGATGATGGAGACAGAAGGTGGCCATGGGAATTCAGTACTTAACCGACGTAACCCCGTTGAGTTTGGGCTCGTTAGAATCGTCTCAATGAGTAGTTGATGATGGTATACAGAAAAGTAACTCCGACAATAAAAGTTTGTACCAAAAATTATTTTTTTGTCAGAAACTTGTTTATAAGTATTTTACAAACTTTTGGAATACTTATCAATATTTAAGTTCATTTTTACATGTGTTGAACTAAGGCCAGGGAACCTTCCAGAAAGCATAGCAATTAGCTTGTGTCAGAAGATCCATTACTCGGAATTGTTATTCATAAACCAACATCAAACTGGTAATAAGCTTACTATCATATTGTAAATTCTCTTGAGAATCACATCAATGCAATAATGAAGTACTTAAGAGGGTAGCCAGATAATAAGACCTCTGCAACACAGTAGCGCCATCTATGAATTCAATGAAATATCTCCTAATAGATGGCGCCTCTGTGTTGCAGAGGTCTAAGTGTCATACGAAATTAATGATACCGGGAATTCTCTATGAAATTAGCGACAGCAGATACATTATTTTAAAGGAACGCACTATTGTATTAACAGTTTTTATAATTAACTCGCTGCCCGCGTATTGCAAATAACGCAGGCAAATCCTCCATCGAGAAAACCAACCTTAATATTGTGAAAGATTTTTTGTAATTAGATAAGCAGTTTCGAAGATTACCCCTATATAAAAACTTAAACATTTCACAGACTCCCTGTTTATTACCTATACTAATATTATATGTATATTATGCGAAAGTGTGTCTGTCTGTCTGTTACCTCTTCACGCTTAAACCCCTGAACCGATTTAGGTGAAATTTGGTATAGAGATAGTTCGAGTCCCGGGGAAGGACATGGGATAGTTTTTATTATTATTTAATTATTTATTTAAACTTTATTGCACAAAAGAAAACTTATCGTACAAAAGGCGGACTTAATGCCATCCCCGAAATCATCCCCTAAGGGGGTGAAAGTTTGTAAAGACGGCGATATAAACGAGTACTACGCGGACGGAGTCGCGGGCAGAAGCTAGTATAAGTATTACTATGCTCTACTATCTGCTATAAGTCTATCTATTAAGAATGACGATACATAGAGGTTGATATATTTGTGTTCTTTTGTTTTCGGTTTGTTTTTTTCTATTTCCTTGTTATTGTGTTCTTACATTTTTTGACATTGTCTTAATATTATATCTTGATTTTTCTCTGTTTTTGACGATTGTGATAAAAATTCTTATTTTTTTGACATGTATGCAAATCTGTAATGTAATCTTTTGTCATGAAATAAATAATCTTATCTGATTTATTGTTTACAGAGTGCCACCATTCCCACATACAACTTCGTGCTGGAGGATGCCCCCCGGATGATAGATGTATCAGTCAGAGAGGAGGCCGAGGTGAGGCTGACCCTAGCCGCAGTCACTAGGAGCGGGGTGGTGCATTTATACATACACACTTTGAACGGGTGAGTATTTCTATACCACGGCTGGCAAATGTGCATATACAGCCTTTCAGCTGGTTAATGTTTTTTTGATCAAAGTAGAACATTGAAAAATTAAGCCACAAGCGGGATTTGAACCCACAACCTCTGGAATCCGTCCATCGCTCTTGCCAATTGAGCTACCATTTACTGTTCAAATGGGTTAGCGCATTGTTACTTACGATTCTCAATCAATGTAACTTGCGACGTTGGTGCCGTTTCAGAAGTTGTAATTATTTCGCGGCAGATGTCGCCTCCCTAAGGTGTAATTACAATGGTGGAAGGGATTGAAAGATTCGTCGCCATTAGCGGACCCACGGTAGTTCAATTGGAAAGAGTGATGGGTGGATTCCAGAGGTTGTGGGTTCAAATCTGGTCGTGGCAAATAATTTTTCAATGTTAACCCTTGATCGAAATTCGAGTTGCTTAACCTTGCCATCATTACTTATCAGTGAAGTAGTGCCCATTCAAGCGGATGCCCATCGAAAAATGTATTTGTTTCATATCATTCAGTACATAAAAATTTGTAATTGCTGCTTAATGTTATCCTAATAAACCTTACCGCGCGGACACCTCAGCGGGTAGTAAGGTTTGCGCACGCCACGCCTCCCCTCCCTCGACCCCGCCCCGCCCCGCGCGTTACTGAATGCCCAGTAACCACGCTGTACGGATAATTGACATCGTTTCATATTTTCATGTAGGCCATTTTATGATTTAGTTCGCTAGAAAATGCTTTTTTAAGCGACACGTGTTTTTTTATTTCTCCCTTAATTGTAATTTTCATTCAAAACTATCAAATTGAAAAGTAGCGAATTCCAGAAGGTTGTAAGTAAATTATGACGTCAATACAATACTACGACTCTGTATGGCAGTTTGGACACCTTTCATATGGCAGCCATAATACTGACGTCACACACGGTGAACACCACTTTTATACGTTTTCGCGATTTTCGTAAAAGCGAGCAGGAAAAAAACACAGAAAACTACTTTATTGGTTTTCGATTTAGGCGTCATTACATATTTTGAAATATTGTCAATTCTTTTAGGATAGACAAATTATAATTTAAAAAATACCTACCAGTTTTTTTTTTTCAAAAATGGAGTCTATTAGCGATACCAAATGCCTACAAAAAGTTTGGACACAGATTAAAATGTCACCCTGACAACTCTAAACACTTTCATATTTTTTTTTGTTCCGTGTATCGTAAGCTTTCACGCGCCCCCACTATTACTTATAGAACACATCTGAATGCCAGTCAATTGAGACCAGGCGCCGTATCATGGTCGGCCTTATCACGTTATAAGTGACAAGATAGTGCGTCCGTCACCGGCTGACACCGTTCGATAGAACGAGACTGACGTTCGATCTTGTCACTTATCACGTGATAGGGCCGACCATGATACGGGGCCAGATTGGCAGGACTGGCTTCCCAAGAGGCAGCTTGACCGGTGCATACGGCCCAGGTAAGTATGTATGTATATGTGTCTTCCTTATCGTATCCAATGACGTTGACCCTTGGAATTTTCTCCGATGAGAGACGTATATGGCTCGCAAAGCTGAACTTAGTTATGTTCGGTCATATTGTGTGCAGTATAGCTGGCCCAGGGCTCTATTCCCAACTGCCACCTGACAATAAACTTAAAAAAAAATTGACGAAACTTTTTATTTTTTTGGGGGTTTCAAAAAAAATAGCAAATTAAGGTTAACTAAACTGATGCTTAAGTCACATATAACCTGTCGGTTTTGTTACTAAATGTATGCAATTGACATTGACTGTCGGTTTTGTTACTATCCGTTTGAGGGCCATAAAATATTGAATATGCCCTTTTACTGTGTACAATCGGTCAATATCTGTCTGTTGACCCTAGTTTACACTGCGCTGTGCCAGCCGGTGACTGCCTACTGTATTACGACAGGGGGTAGTGCGGCAAAGACAACTATGATGGAGCTTGAAAGAGCGCAACGCTCTGTTCTAAAAGTCATGTTCAAGCTACCTTTTCGCTATCCAACTGCGATTCTGTATGCCGAAGCACATTTGTTAACCGTACGCCAATTATTTCTACAAAAAATTTCGTTACTTACACACAAATCTCTAATCTCTCTCTCTTTTTTTGTAACCTGTTTGTCTCTCTTGTTGTGGTGCAATAAAGAGTATTTATTATTATTATTATTTTTATTAAATCTCTTTAATCAATGACTGCTTATGACACGCTACTCAAAAAGCGAGTTTTTCGCTTACCAGTCCCAAGAGTGCTTTCATTTCAAGCTTTGACAAGCGCTTTGGGGATTACATTAGAACATCTGTGTATAACGTCATGCTCAAACATTGTGAACTAAAGAGCTGTACTATGAAAGAAGCCAAAAAACTCACCTTTAAATATCTTCATTCGTTAAATTATGCCGAGACTGAAGCCATTGTAGATAGGGTAGATTAAGTATTTATTGAAATGTTTAGTATTAATTAACTTACTACTACTTGATGTATGTATTATTTTAAGGTAACTGATCTAATGTATAATTTTTAACTGGTTCCCCACGATACAGGCGTAGCCTAGTGTAGGGACCCCTGGTAACAATTGTAACAGAATTTGTTTAAATAAATGAGATTTCAGATTAGATTAGGGACCCCTGGCAGGTATAGGCCTCCTCCCTGTCTTTTCTTTTTTCTCTGTCCTTAGCGTTATTAATTCAGTTTGGTCCAGCTACAGCTATTATGTCATCAGACCATCTTGCCTTGGGCCTTCCCACTTGTCTTTTTCCTAGTGGCCCTGGCCATTTTGTGGCTTCAATAGTCCATCTCTTGTCGGTGATTCTTGTTATATGGCCAGCCCATCTCCATTTTTCTTTGAGTATGAAGTCGAGTGCCTCCGTAAGTTTTGTCTGTGACCTGATGCTTTTACTGTTTATTTTGTCCTTTTTGACATTTAGTATGCTCCTCTCCATTGCTCTCTGACATGTCCGTATTTTTAATGTTATTTTGTTGGTGTGAACCCAAGGGAATAGGGAATGAATAAAGGCTTAAATAATAATAAAATGAGATAGATTTATTATTTATTTTCAATTTTTGTCAATTTTTTTTTGTTCTGGCCCCAGAGCGTCCACGAAGCCGATCAAGCCATCCCTAACGGTGCACATAACCACGTCTTCTGCGACCCCGCTGCCGCTCGCCTGCTGTCGGCTGAGCCCCGGCCTGCAGGTCGGGTACATGCAGGGACCGACGCTTCTCTTCGAAAAGATAGTAAGTGACACACGTGCGTCAGTGTCAGAAGTGTATGTAATGTGTACATGTCATTTCTTTGGTATGGTCTGCAGCATAAGGTGGTTCAACAAAACGTCATGTCAAACATTCGCAGGCGAACGGCGTGATATTTTAAGATACTTAAATTTTTCCAAAGTATCACGTGACAAACTAATTTCTCATATTATTCTAGTCTATACAAGTTTATTCTAGTAAAGGGGGAATTTAGCGCAAATGGAAACACAATTTATAAAAGTGTGTTACATAAGTGTTTTAAAATATCACGCCAAAAGACGTTTTGTACGGTCGTCGAACGACCTTATACGGCTTGATGAATTTAAACAAGTGAGGTGTCGTTAGATTCACTATGAAATAGTTACATTGACTATAAAATTTGAAAGCAATATAATGTTCCATTGTTTTTATTCCATGAATGAATGGAATGTACCGTACATTAATAATCCGCGTCAACGTCTCTCTGCATGGGTTAAAAGGAGAGAGATCTAGGGGACGCGGATTTTTGAGTTGTGCCAGGCTCGTGGCGACATACTATGTAGGGTTCATACTACTTAGAGAATACAAGTTAAAACCCTGTCCATGGAACAATGTTTCAAATAAATATAAGGAGACAATCTTACAAAAATTGAACTAGGCATAGTAGGCGCAATAAACGCGTAGGCGTAGGCTTGTGTTACGGGTACATGACGACGACATATTTAATACCATATTTAGACCATATTTATAGAAAAGAGTAACAATAACGACTATGAACATGAAGTTAATAGAAATCTTAGACTTATTATTCACTGGTTAAACTGTAACAATTTAAAAGTTAATTAAGAAAAGACCAAATTAATGCAATTTAGATTAAGGAAAACAGTTCCTACACTAGATATTAAATATGAGGGCAATGGTGTAGAAAATGTTCAAGTTGCAAAATTTTTAGGAATTTATTTGGACCGTAATATGTCGTGGAAATCGCACTCTGCAGAAGTTTGCAAATAATTGTATCGTTTTTCCTATGCGCTCTACAGACTAGCCGACACGAATGACCGCAAGACAGTGCTAACAGCATATCATGGATTTGTGTCATCGACCCTGCGGTACGGTATAATTTTTTGGGGGAACTCCTCTTTTCGCGTCACTCTATTTCGAGCCCAAAAGAGATGTATAAGAGCTATTTGTGGACTAAATTCTCAGCAAAGTTGCAAGCCTCATTTTCAGGAGTTAAGGTTATTAACGTTCCCAAGCTTATATATATTTGAATGTTGTATCTTTGTAAAAGCGAATCCAGGTTTTCTTCGAACAGAAAAAACAAGCAGATAATTTTAATTTTCGCCCAAGACCAGCGGCAGTAGTAGTTAATGGGAGCAAGACGGCATTAATGAGAAAATGTATAATAACAATGGCCCCAAAGCTGTATAATAAATTACCAGTAACATGGAAGTCTGAAACCTCCTCTAAATTTAAATATTTACTTTATAGATTCTTACTGGTCAAATGTTATTATAATGTAGAGGAGTATCTAAATGATACTACTATCCTAATTTAAATCTAATGGATAATGTTATGCTTAGTTTTTTAACTCGCACGATATAAGCGATATCGATACGACACTTTATATTTAAAAAATATGTATATTGTTTAATTTGACATGACAACTAGCAATTCGTTCGCCAAAAGGCACATCGTGGTTTTTGTAACTATATTTAATTCTAAACTTAGACATCTAAGAATCGTATTTTATTATAATTAGCATATTTTCTGACATTCACTTTTTTAGCACATTATTTATTTGTATTAGAATGTTCGTTAATTAGATTTGAAACTTGACATTGTAACTACTTTTATTTAAGACTGTATAGAATTTATAATTTAATGCATGGCACTTGTATGAAAATTCGTATGCCTCCGGGTACGACATAGTGAAACAATACCGCTTTTACCACCTTATGTCTATTGTATATCTATGATCGACGAATAAAGTATTTTGTATTTGTATATATATAAATACTTTAATACATAGAAAACATCCAAGACTCAGAAACAAATATTCATGCTCACCACACAAATATTTGCCCTCACCAGTTTCTAACCAAGGACCTTCAGCTCCTAAGGTCACTACGCACTAGGCTTACCGGTCGTTAAATATGTTTTTTCATCACACTTGCTCGTCAATGGCGTTATTACTTGCGAGCGTACAGAGCAGTTATAGCCGTTTTACATCCCACGGGTTGTTAAGTTTAGTTTTAAAATATAGAACCCACTCATACTTCACTTCGGACTGAGGATATTTCCAATCAGCCAAGGTGTATTTCATATCTTCAAAAGTTTGCTACAACCAACTTTTAATAAATTTAAACTAAAAAAAAATACTTAAACATGTTCAACAGAATTATTTACAGATTTAATATGTAGTTATTTAGTGTCTATGTAAAATGTTTTTAAGCGTTTTCAAATCGTGGCTGTATACCGAAGGGTCTTTGCCATACGCGACTCACGTCAAATTCAACAAAATGGACGACTGACATGTTGCAGATTTTATTACGGTTTGTATTAATTTCATCTAAAATGTATTTATTTCCTCGCAAATGTGATGAAAAACATTGTGTATAACACGGGCGTAAGTGGAATATTGCAAACTCGAGTCATCAACAATGTACTATTTCTCATTTCCAGACCCCGGACCTCACATCCAAGACCCAAGTCCTGATCCGGAGCGACGCCATACAGAAGAAGTTGAAAGGCAGCACCCCGAATGACATCAACAAGGTGGCCACGGGGAGCAGCAAGGATGCTCAGTACCTGGAGCCCATGGGAGGGGTGTCCAGGAAGCGACTCGCCCCCGGAGCTAAGGTAGAATGCAGCATTTTAACCCTTCCTTATTTATTAATTTTCTTCATTTATTTACTTCTCATTTGTCTCTTTAAGAGACTCCTAGACGGGCCATGTTTTTGTGAAATTTATGGCTGCACTATTGGCAACTAATTTCCCAGCAACCACAAAAATATGTCATTGCAACTGATGGCCGAGCCATCTATTGCTGGGCAATGTGTGCATATATGTCTGCAATAGTATGGCTGATGAGACGCAGAATCACACGGGCAACACACACCAGCAATAATGGCTGACGAAATCACGCTTGTCGCAGCAGCTTACATCGTTTTAAAAGAAAAACAAAAAAAGAAGAAAATATGGATTCGTGCATCTTTTTAACCGACTTCAAAAAAAAGGAGGAGGTTCTCAATTCGGTTGTATTTTTTTTTTATTCAATGTTTGTTACCTCAGAACTCCGTCATTGATGAGCCGATTCGTAAATTTTTTTTTTGTTCGAAAGTATCTGCTTCCAGGTGGGTCCCATTTTTTCAAAAATTCAGTTGGGTGATGGAATCCATGAGGAATTGAGGGAACTCCTCAATTTTATTAGGCACGCGTGTAGTGATTTTGGTATTTTCTATTATAATTTCTGTATTTACACCCGGAAATCATAAATTTAGTGCAGTGGAATTGATGATGAAGACCACAGATGACTTATGGAATTCCTCAATTACGTACTTAAAGGTACCTACAAAAATATATCACAGATTCTGATAAGATTGTGTTGAAATAGCAACTAATGAAGTGCCAAAGGTGATCCTTGTGGAATCGACGGAAGTCCTCAAATGTTATCCGCCCACATACAGCGATTGGGTTTTTTTCTCTAATAACCAACGCATTTGCTCACGGAAAACAGTTCATGTGGTAAATTGGAAAATAAATGTGGAAATGTTCTCGTGGCTTGGCGGAGTACTAAATGGAAGTCGGTTAAAACTTTGTTTTTAAAGTAAATTATTTAACATAATCCTATCTTTGTATATTCCGGCTTTTATATCCCACAACTCGGGGTGTAAATGTACTTCATTAATAAAATCTATAATTCGTTCGTTAGACCACGTATTAGTCATTTTTGCTGCATAAATTGATAAATAACCTCAAAATGAAAATAACATGCAGCTCATCGCAAAGAACGGAATATAGCAACACGGCGTACGCTCACAGCAAACTTCATGTCGCGTAGAAAAGGATGCACTATGCCGTACAAAGTGAATTGAGTGAAACAACGATACAACTGGCTGGGCAATATTGCATTTAAAATCGAGAGCCTAGCGATCGTCCGGCAACCCCTCGGGACAATATCGGCCATACACGGCAACACCAAACATGTTTGGCTATATGTCCGGGACATATCTGCATTATTGCATAGTCTGGCTGGCATTGCTTGCAATGTTGCCGTGCCACTGTGTTGCAGCCACATATTGCACGAAAACATGGCCCGTGTAGGAGCCTCTTAACCCATTCACCGCCACGGCCCTCCAGCTTGAACGTACTCGACACGCCACCATACATTCATAAACTGCCCGGCCGCAATCACAACACGTAGACGTCATATGGCGCCGCTGACGTGCAAAAGATTTTGCCGCCCGCGTTGGATAGTTTCATGCATCATTTTGTTTTAACCAGTGTGTAAGATAATAATCTTTTAAAACATATTTAAGTATTAAAATGTATAAATTAAGAGAACATCCATTTACTGTCTGGGCAAACCAAATGAAGCCAACACAGACATTGAATTTGCTTATTTAACTGAGATTATAGGAACAAAGGAAATAAAAAGCTACTAATAATTCATAAATATTTATTGTTTATAATAAACTATCATCAACTAATTAATTATAACATTATTTTGCTTGTGATACTCTACGAAACATGCCCCTTGACATAACCCCGGTTGTCGTGGACATTTCGGACAAAAGTCGCCCGTCTCTACACGTTTGTTATGTTTCCTCCAACAGCACGCATCTTTTTCGTTTTAATCTGTTTGTTTCTGGGTGTCTTGGCAATTTGAATGATACGTGATAGTCTGATGGAGGACGCGGGAGACAATTGGCAATTTCCCGACTTGAAACCAATGCCCGAATAATATGTTTTCTGAAATCACACAAGGGCATTGGTTTCTCTCCAAATCTATTATATAGAGAGTGCGCGTTACATAGCATTGTACTAAATACATGCACTCCCAATTTCAAATACCACCTAAGGGTTTTATGTTCTGGGTTATAGTACGCCATCATTTGGTCGTGCTTATCTACGCCTCCCATATGTTTGTTGTAGTTAAGCACGACTCCAGGCTTGGCTTTTACATTATTATTGGCGGAAAGGTAATCCTGCCATTCACTATTGTGTTCCGTTGAAATCATTAGCACCTCTCTCCGGTCATTCCATTTCATTATACATACTCCTTTGTCATTATACATCGAGATTTTTTCATTTTTTGCTAACTTTTTTTAAATATTTCTGGCGGATTACCTTTCCTATTGGAACGTAGGGTTCCAGTGACATGGGTATTAGAATCTACTAAATAATTTGCCAAGTCGACGGAGTTATAAAAATTATCCTTATACACTGAATGCCCTACGCCCAATTTCCCTTCTAATAAATCTTTCACAATCTTCGTTACATGATTTTTACCTCCTAATCGGGTATCGCATTTTCCCCCATACACAATCATTTTTATAACATAACCAAATTGATCTGTAAGTAAGTATAATTTTACGCCATATTTGTTAGCCTTTCCTTTCATAAATTGGCGGAAAGATAATCTACCACGCCACAATACAAGGGATTCATCTATACAGAGTACCTTGGCCGGGTAGTAAATATTGTCCATTATTTTATTAAACAAATTTACAAGACCTGAAATCTTATTTAATCGATTGTCTCCTGTAGTTTCATCATAAAAATTTATGCACCTTAAAATTATCATAAATCTGTTTCTTGACATATGACTACTGAAAAACTTAAAGTCAAACAATTCCTCGGTACTCCAGTAGTCCTCGTATTTATTGCATTTAATTGTTCCCATATGGAATAACAGACCTAAAAATACCCTGAATTCCGAAATGGTTACATCCTTCCATTTCGTAATTCTTGCGTATGCATTATTGTTCGCTTCTATTAATCGTATGGCATATCTATTTATGTTGTTGACTAAAAAAACTAGAAAAGTGCTAGTAAACAACATATCGAAATATTCTTGAGGTTTTTCCTTCCTAGTACCTCTTAATCCAGATGTCTCAATAAATTCCGAAACACTAGACGTTTTTCGTGTAAAGCTCCAATTTGCACTAACACCACTTTCATTCCTGTTTTCATTTGGCGGGGAAGAATATTCTTCTTCTTCCGAATCTGACGAAGAAGAACAGTGACCAAGTTGGATGTCAAACTCATCAGGAGAACCCTCCAAAAGACTGATCAGTTGAACTTCTGTCATCGTATTTTCACCTTCTATGAAAATAATAGTCCATAATTAATTATATGTCGATAATTAATTACAAGTGACTATTGTTAACTTTCTCATGGGTTTATAATCTGATTTTATGACAAGCTGTTTTATATTTACCGTTTTGTCACGAATAAATGCTTTCTATTCTATATTTTAAAAAACAAGTATGAGATTTGATTCAAAAAAATTAAAACAGTTTTACCGATAAAATGGGTTGAAATTTCACCCCTTTTAATATGTACACTTTATAGAATCCACCCTGTATATTTATAATAAGAGAATTTAACCTCCGTTTTAGACTATTCGTTTGCTCACAGACGGTTTAATAACGAGAATAACATATTTCTGTTACCATACATACAATACATAAATCTCAGGCTTATCTTTCCCTGACCGTACAACATTTAATATATGTATACAAATTTACAATATTTTATTTAAGACTTACCGGTATATGCTGAAGCCGTCTCCAACATTGAGGTAAGATCGTGATCCATGTTTTCAACAGCCAGGTCAGTCGTGTGATGCTGGTTCGGAGCACAAATAGTCACAGCCGGGTCGTTCGTGTTAGGCAGGTTCGGAGTAAGGGTATGGATAGCCGGGTCAGTCATATTAAACGGGTTCGAAATACCAATATCCATAGTCGGGTTCATTGTACAAAGTAAAGCACACGCAAAACACAGAGACACAAACGAGATCTGGTTTAGTCAACAGTCAAGCCAAGACTGAAGACTATTTTATTTTATACTATTGGCATAATGTAATAATAACTTCAAAGTGCTATAGCGGAACTTTCCCTACTCAGAACCAAGGGATTATCGGTCTATTGTCACTGAAGAATCGTTATCAGTAAGTTGCGGTCAGCTTTGTTATCGTTGCAGCTGCAAATTACACGACAAGTCTTAAGACTAAATTCACATTGTTTATAGGACTCGCCCTACACACAAACAAAGGATTATCGGTCAGGTGTCGCCGAAGAATCAGTGAGTCATTATGCAGCGGTCACATCAAAGCTTATAGGGAGAAGTTAAATTCTGTTATCGTAGCAGCTGCAGTTGACATGATAAGTCTTAAGACGAAATTCTCATTGTTTATGCGTGCTATTGTTTTTACAAACAAATAATTCGTTGCAAAATATTATTCTAGTTTTTTTTTATTTGCAACTGTATTGTTATCGCTACCTACTACTAAAGTTTGTTATCTTGGTTGCTGCTAAAATGGAACAGTGCCGTCCATTACCATTTAGTGCAGCAAAATGTGATAACTCAAATTAGATATAAAGAAATATGGACTTAGTTCACTTGACTTAAGGTTTGAAATTGATAAACACAAACGCAGTGCCGAATATTTACCTGCCTCCGCAAGCCATTTCACAACACAGTGTTGTGATGTTTAAAAGTATTGAGAATTAAGTTTATTATACATTTATTTGATACTATTACGTGATTTGCATTAACGCTAAAGGCTGGAAATAACAATGGAATATAAAAACGTAAGCAGACACGTTTAGTCACGACCTATACTTTTAGGGCCATAAAAGTAGACTTTCTAAATTTAACTTTATAAAACGAAATATAACCGATGATAGACATAGCCTTTGAGAGCAGAATCTGATAAAAAAAATATCATAATATCTATTTCACAAATAGTTGCGAACAAAAACATTTTAACGTCACAGTGACGTGATCGGTGTCTCGCGGGTGTTCCGCAATCACGTCAACGTGTTGTGATTGGCGCTGAATGGGTTAAGGCAAGGTAACAAAATGTAAACTACAAAGTTCCTTAAGTAACATAGTTGAAATATACAAAATTTACATATCAATAATAACCAAGCACAACATTCATTCGCATATAGAATTAATAATAGCTAGTGTTAAAGAAATTAACTTTTAATTAAAAAAACTTATTCGGAAAGTCGCGTCTTTTGCGTTCCGCGACTCCCGAAATGTCAAATATCTGGGATATCTGGCCCCTATTTCACCAACTTGACAAATCACCTGGCACTTACAATTCGTCATACATTGCTTGTTCTAGAAGTTAAGGTTGTTGCTAGGTTACTTGTGAAACCAGCAATGTACGGAGAATTGTCGTTGTCAGGTGACAATTGTCAAGTTGGTGAAATAGGGGCCACATATACCAGATATTTTTCATTTTACAGTTAAATTAAAACCATATTTACAACTTGCGATAGGTTTAACATACCCATATATATGTTGCAGGGAAATGGTAAAAACAGAGATTTGATCAAATCTCTAAGGGATATGATCAAATCACGCAGGATGTTAAAATGGCCAATTCATTTTATCATTTACCTAATACAAATCAGTAATTTGATCAAATCTCTGAATCTGTTTAGTGAAATGACGAAATCGGACAAAAAAGGCAACTCTTTTTTTCATTTCACTAGACTTGTTTAGTGATTTGATAAAATCCCTGAAACGCGTCAGTGAGTTGACGAAACTAACGCGATGAAGATTTTTCCGCTCTTTTATAAAAAAATAACCACTAAAACGGTTGCGGGAGCAGAGCTCCCGCCACCATCTTCTACCCTATCCGCCATCCGTTTCTAAGTCCCAGAACCGTTTAAATGACTAATGATTTAGGAGCCAATATCTGCGATTTAGTTTCGTCAATTCACTGACGCGTTTCAGGGATTTATCAAATCACTAAACAAATCTAGTGAAATGAAAAAACGAGTTGCCTTTTTTGTCCGATTTCGTCATTTCACTAAACAGATTCAGAGATTTGATCAAATGACTGATTTGTATTAGGTAAATGATAAAATGGATTCTCCATTTTAACATCCTGCGTGATTTGATCATATCCCTTAGGGATTTGTTCAAATCTCTGTTTTGGCCATTTCACTGCGACATATATATATAGACCCGTAAAGGGGTCAGCGGCACCTGAATCCCCTAGCTGACATATGGGGGTCAGCGGGAGAGAAAGGGATGAGTCCGCAGTCAGCTCGATTCTCCATACAAACGTAGTCACGCTCTCATTTTTAAACTCCCGACGCAAAGAGAGGGGTGTCATAAGACTCATAAGTTTAACGTGTCTGTGTGTAGCTCCCAATCGTATGGACCAATTTGAATGCGGGTTTTTTATGTGTCATAGATAATTTTATCCCGAGTGTTCTTAGCAATGTTTCATGAAAATCTGTTCAGCCGTTTTTGAAATATTGGACTTTGAAATGAAAATGTCGGGGGTCTTTCAACTTTTCTAAGTTGTAGTTATTCTCTTTATAGATGTGTTATATAAAAACAAAAGTAGCTCGTTGGACTCTGAATTTCTAAGCACAGTAGTATACCTTTTCCTTGCGTATATGGCTCATTCAAATTGCTCACGTACGGTCAAGGACTTTAATTGTCGAGCCATTTAGGTGTCATTGAGTTTTTCAAATAGTTAAGCTATAAGTGTCCAGTATAAAGCGAGTTTTAAATGGCTCATAAATATGTCCCGTAACTCTTATGTCAGCTGATTAAGGCTTTGGTACCATCGAACCAACTGAATCATGACCCACCATAGAACCTTGTTACAATTAACGAACATACGTACACTTGGTCACAGTATAGAAGAATAATACAGTAGGTAATCTGAGGCCGTTTAGGAGCGTTCGTTACCTACTTTCGCTCGATGCGCAGGGCTATGTCACGTTTGTGGCTTGGCATACCTAGCTATAATATTAATTTTGCTTTTAAGTACCTATGCAAAGTATTTCTGTTACAGTTCAATAGACAATATTGTATACACAAACAGTGGCGTGCCTAGGGTTTCGGAATAGGGCAAGCCGAGAAATATGTTTTTGTAGTTATTACAGTTATTGTGGATAAAGCCATCCATCTTGCCTCATTATTAATTAATCTTCAGTTGCATATGCACTTGCTAGCGAGGCCGAGCTCACCAAAACACACTGAAGGCATGCTACTACTAGATATAATTTTACAGACATATCTACAATCCAATGAGTTTTGTACACCGGTCTATTAAACTGTCTTTTATGCGAATAATTTATTGAATCAGGCGTTACTTTGCGGAAGTCCATGATCTATTTGTGATTGTGATAATTTAAAGTGTGTGCTAGTTTTGCTTGGCGAGGGAAAGGTAAACTCTTTAAACTTTGCTCAGAAGAAACAACTAATTTCTTCGCAAAACCTACGCCTGATTTATGTATTTCTCAGAGTAGTAAATCGCATAAAAGACATATTACAAGAACAATATTTCTTTGCTATTCCGCTAAAAAACGTGCTGGTCTATTAGTGAAGATAAGATGCAATTATTTGCGTAAAAACATGCAAAAAATTACAGCAAACCACCACCAAAGCCAAAGCCTGAGCCAAAGCTCAGTGGACGTGGCGCAAGCAACATCTCCTGCCAGCATCTCCTGATGATGCCTCGTAGAGAGGCGAAACACGTGTCGAGGTTTTTGTCATTATTGGTGTTGGTATGCTGTAATTTTTTGCATGTTTTTACGCAAATAATTGCATCTTATCTTCACTAATAGACCAGCACGTTTTTTAGCGGAATAGCAAAGAAATATTGTTCTTGTAATAGCAACTTCCTCCATTGTCAATCCGATTAAATAGCAACACAGCAAACAAAATACTTAATGACCGCACTGACCGCTCAAACAAACAACAAACAAAAGTAGTTAATTGAAATTGCAACAAATAACAATGAAGTCGGACGACATCACACTCATGACGGCGCACGCGCGAATTTGGCATTTTACTAGACTTGTGTACAACTTCATACGCATGCAGGGCTTAATATTTCGTACTATTTGCTATATTAACCTATAAACACTTGTATCTCATTATTAGGCAGTCTTCATGGGTAAGAAAGAGACATAGATAGCTAGAATAGAAGCCCGCTTGCAAGCCAACGCGTGCAAGTGAGATGACTAGCCATGTGCCTGTCTCAAGCGAGTTCGGCTAGTTGTCACAGCGATAGTGCTGCCGGCCACCGCGCCGCCGTGGTGCGCGGTCGAATTTTGTACCACGATGTAGGTAATAAATTTGAAAAATGCAGTTTCCCAATTCATCGAATATTTAAATACCACTACTTATACTATACCTAAAATATTTCCTAGTAGGTAAGTATAATAGTTGCTAAACTGCACTAGGTTGGTAGGTTTTTAGTTACAAGCCTATTCGGCTCCTTTTCATATCGTGGCACTGGCGGCTCGCTGTCTTCATACCTACGAGGCGGCTTCGTTTGACGTAGCGAGTGCGAACACTGCAAAGGCGCGGCCCCGACTGAAGCATTCTCCATCATTCCCGAAGGCTATGTGTGCGTGCGTACCGAACACGCGCGCATGTGTGCAGCCGAGCGATGTACTTTTGTTCGATGTTTATTTACTGTCTTTTATACTGTGACTTGGTTCTCCTCAGGTGGAGGTCCCGATGGAGCGGCGGCTGGCGAACCTCTCCCTGGACACTGCAGCCCGGGACAAGAGCGCCGTCAACCAGAACCTGACCCGGCTGCTGGTGCAGGGGCTGCACTCCAAGGACACCTCGTACGTATTTTTTTTTATTGGCCTAAATATTAAAAAACAATAGTGGTACAACATTTTACACCAGCGGAAACCTCAGGGGGTTTATATGCTGATGTAGTTCGCATAGCGACTATTATATTAAATTTATCTATATATTATATCGGTTCAGCTAACGTGAGATATCTTTTAAAGGACGGTATCGACTTGACTATCGATCGTATAACGATCGGGAGAAGGGATGGAGAGTGACATAGGATAGTTTTTATCGCCGGAATCATCCCCTAAGGGGGTGAAAGTTTGTATGGAGCTGCGATATAAACGAGAACGCGGGCGGAGTCGCGGGCAGAAGCTAGTATTTAATATTTAATCAAATTGAATATCACGCCAAACATTTCGCCCAAATCATTAAGTATCCGTTTATCTTAATTGCAAGATGTCAGTGACCTCAACGTACATAAGGTCCTCTCGAGTCGAGGCCACTTTGATTGAGGCCAAGCCTCTTGAGATGAAAGACTTAAACTGACATTACTTTTCAATGGTTGTTTCTTGGTGACATTCGAATTATTGAAAATAAAAAATATCAAAGGCAGTTATACTTGTGTACGCTTCATTGGACACTCATTCTTGTGAGTGACGAGGATTCAGAAGGAAATATATTTATTTGTACAGGGCTCAAGATACGTATTTTGTAGGCAATTTTTAACAACTTTGGTACATTTAAGCATCATGCATATATACATAATAGTTATTCCCTTTTAACATGAATGTGTTTCGCCAGGATCCTAGAGATGGTCCTCCACGATTCGAGCCGCGCAGCGGCTGCGCGCAGCACGGCGCAGCTGCCCCCGGAGTATGTGCCGGCCCTGCTCGACCACCTCGCCTCGCTCGCGACCAAACACACCGCCACGTGAGTACTGGCTCATACTCAAATTTAGGTTCGCGTCTTTCCTGTGGACATTATAAAAATTAAGGGCTACGAAGCCTAATTTTGGCTTGGACTCTTAATCCGCATAAACAGCGTCTCCTCTTCTGTATTACTATTCGATAATAATACAGAAGAGGAGATGCTGTTTATGCGGATTAAGAGTCCAAACCAAAATTAGGCTTCGTAGCCCATAACTTTTATAATGTCCACAGGAAAGACGCGAACCTAAATTTGAGTATGACCCTACTGCACTTCAGCTCAAAGGACTCTACCCATTATGGCTCCTCTACATGCTGGCCCATCCTATGGCCCAGCGCTGTGGCCATGCGATGGTTGAACGCCACTACACGATGGTGACATTCAGTTGTGATCGAATCGATCTTTGTTTCGGCAGATATTGATGCCGGTGACTGTACCAGCATTTTGTTAATGAGCACAATGTGCCCTTATGGTCTTCATGTTTTTGGTTCCATATTGCCGGCCGCCGCCGCCGCCATTGGGCCGGTGCCGGAACGGTCGGTCTAGTGGGCGTCATCTCATAATGCTGCACACAAAGAATATTTTTATGTGACGGTACGGTAACGGTCATTGTATGATACGGTCCAGTGGACACAGACCTTAAGGGGCTACTTGTGCACTAAAGATACAATTAAAAGTCAAAAGGCTATCGGTTCTTCAATCTTTTATCTCCATTTTTGTCTACCGGATTTTGAAACAAATGAATACTTAATTTTGTGTGATTTTTTAAACGTTGTCTAAAAAACATCGTTCGTATCTCTATTGACTTGAAAGATCTAACATGCGAAATCTACATATTTGGGTTCGTCTATGACGTCTCTAAAACGTGTCTAGGTTTTGCATTTTAAAATAATTAACACAAAAGTTATGACATTAACAGTTTTTTGACCTAAAATTGTTCAATTTTGATGCCAAATATCTTGAAAACAATGAACTTTGAAGTAAATATGGGATACAATATTGCTTAAAGCTGTTGTTGGTATAAAAGCTACAACTAACATTAGAAAACCAAGGGATTCAGAGCGAAGGTCATTGGCATATGATTTTTTTTAAACAAATCTTGACCTCGAAGTTTCCGAGAAAACCATGGACCTATAGTACTTTGCCACAGTTCACTGTACACACTGTATTCACTTTGATTAGTGCATATCCTGAAGGATAAGGCTCCTATGCAGCTAAATTAAGAACTGGTCTTAAAATGGCTGATGACTTGCCATAAACAACCTACTTAATTTGGGCGGGTAATAGTTTATGTGCGACAAATTCATACTAAATCAGTTGTGGCAATTATTATTATTATTAATAATAGACACCACCTAAGTATCCATGTGGGCCTCGTTGCCTGAGACAAATAAATAAATAAAATAATCAATAATGTTGAATTTTCTCGAAAAAGGAACATATAGTCCATGGAGAAAAAAGTAACAAGACAAGAGTTATAAGTGTTCAAAGTTTTAAGATGAGGTATATACAATGTCCCTTTCCGCGAAACGCACCTTCACATGAAACGATTGTCATTTCCTATGACTCTCGACACCCGTGACGCGAATTTCAAACGTTTTCTCTGTGTCAAGCAATATTGAAACGGTACAACCGCAACATATATTCGTAATTGTTTGATATATTTGAATAGGATTTTCGGCAATAGGCATTTTTCGTTCTAAACGAACGAAAAATGCCTACGCTGAATATTTACCCAGTCAAGCTACCCACAATCAGTTTTATCTGTACATTCGAACTGCTCAGTTAAACGTATGTGTCTAGCCAAAACAGTTCAACTGAACAGTTCCCAGTTTTGGCTACACACCAACGTTTTAACTGAACAGTTCGATGGTACAGTTAAAGTTGTGCAATTAAAACTGATGGTGTGTAGCCCGCTTCACGCGAGCTCACGACCTGTACAATGTGTAAAAAAATAACGCAAAACCGTTTAAGGGTAACAGGTATCGTGTTCTGAGAAGAAAAAATGAAGAGGATTTTTTTTTACGCGATTTTTTTATACATTAGCATGGAGTGTTGGCCGACTGGAGCGACCTGCTCCATACAAAAGAAAATAAAATCGCGCCAAAAAAATGCTCTTACTTTTTTCTTATCAGAACACGATGCCCTTAAACGGTTTTACGTTTTTTTTTAACACGTATTTTGTTTACATTCCGTTTTCCCAAATCCCCGATAGATGTCGCTGTGCCGGCCGGCAACTAGCTAACACTGTGTTGACACAGAAAGTACACCGTAAAGAACTTTAGTTTTGTTGACCAGGACCTTGTTGTCCCACTTCTGATTTGTTAAAAAATTTTTGAAAGCGCCGCACTTTATGCGCCGCCCATAGAATGGTAATAATAATACTACGTGAACCACGTCTGAGCGAGATGGCAGAATACACATCTTTAAGAATTGGGCCAGAATTAAACGACAAAGTTAACAAATATAATGAAAAAAAAAACCGGCAAAGTGCGAGCTGGACTCGCTTACGGAGGGTTCCGTACCATTATCTATATAAACGGAAAAAAAACACTTTTTTACTGGAGCCCCACTTTAAAAAAAATTTAGTATTTGTTGTTAACGTATGCGGAGTGAAATTTAGACAAAGTTTGGCTATGTAATATGTTAAAAATAAATTAAAACAAAAATTATATATAACTGTCATTGTAACGTCTATATGTCTGTCAATCACTTTGGTAAGTTTCGTGAGGATTGGTTCATTAATTTTGTAACTATGGTTAGTCGACAAGAACGACGTCGTGAAACTGTATGTAATTTCTACAGTTCACATCCCCTATGGCCGAAATCGAAGGCATTTTGTAGAAATGGGTGAGAGTCGAAGCACAATTTATAATATTCTCTCGTCCTTTTCCTTGCGGAAAACCACTATTAGAAAGCACGGTTCTGGAAACCATAGCAGTTTGAGCAAGTTTTCTGAGCGAGCTCGACTACAGAAAATGACGGCCGGCCGAGTCGCTAAATCGTATAGAGAGCTCGGAAGGAAATTTAGATGTGACGGTAAAACGGTTAGAAAATATCTTAAAGACATGGGCATTGATAAACGTTCCAGAAAAGTTAAGCCAACCGTGTCCGAAAGTCAAAAAACGACTGAGAAAAAGCGACTACGTAAATTGGTTAATGAAATATTTTACGCTGAAAATAACGTCATATGCGTTATGGACGACGAGTCCTATTTCACGTTAGATGGAAATGAGTGGCAAGGCAATTACTATTTTGAAAACACCAATGGTCCAACTGAAGAAAACGTAAAATACGTCGAGCATACTAAGTTCCCTAAAAAAAATTTTACAATGGCTTGCCATCAGTCCTCGCGGTATGTCTAAGCCCGTGTTCTTTGAATCTGGTTTAGCTGTGAACGTTGATCGTTACATAGAGCGTTGCTTGCCTATAGTGCGGGATTTTATAAAAACAAGTCATTGAGGAGAAAATGTAGTATTTTGGCCGGACTTAGCCTCAAGCCATTATGCGAAAAAAACGCTAATCAAAATGGCGGAGCTAAAGATCCGGTTTGTGCCGAAGACATCAAATCCGCCTAATGTTCCACAGCTTCGCCCTATTGAAGGTTTTTGGGCAAATTTAAAAAGGCGAGAGTATTGCAATAGTTTGCGTCCAAAAAATGTACAAAGTTTGATTCGAAAAATAAAAACAGAGTTGAATAAAATGCCAGAATCTGTATTTTCGACAGCGATGGACAAAGTACCACAGAACTGCCGTAAAGCATCTCGCATGGGCGTGAACTTTTTTTTACATTAAACTTTGTTAAATAAATTATTATAAAAGCATTTGTAATTCTAAAAATAACTGGTTTTTATTTATTTATTACGACGTTGAACTTTGTCCAAATTTCACTCCGCATACGTTATAGCGGCAACAGAATTACATCATCTGTGAAAATTTCAACAGTCTAGCTATCGCGGTTCTTGAGATACAGCCTGGTGACAAACAAAATGGCAAAATAATCACGTTTGTTGTATGGGAGCCCCCCCTTAAATATTTATTTTATTTTGTTTTTAGTATTTGTTGTTATAGTGGCAACAGAAATACATCATCTGTGAAAATTTCAACTGTCTAGCTATCGCGGTTCTTGAGATACAGCCTTGTGACAGACAGACAGGCAGCGAAGTCTTAGTAATAGGGTCCCGTTTTTACCCTTTGGGTACGGAACCCTAAAAACTGATAACGCACTTACATAATCATTTCTCATCAAGTCACTCATTCATCATGTTTTTGAATTTTAATTTTTTGGCCGTTTAAATAAAAAAACTGTCCTCCTCAAAAGGCGCCGTAGGTTCATGGTCTTCTCTCCCTCTCACTGAGCATAAGGGCCTGTATTCACTTTGATTAGTGATTAGTGCGAGCTCATACATTTGCTTTGCTGCGAGTGCCAGTAGCTTTTGTATGGACTGGCACTAATCACTAATCAATGTGTATCCAGGCCCTAAGCGTGAGAGAGGTTCAGCGTTACTTTTTTAACACGTATATTGTTCGGGTTCCGTTTTCCCAAATCCCCGATAGATGTCGCTGTGCCGGCCGGCAATTAGCTAACACTGTGTTGACACAGAAAGTACACCATAAAGTACTTTAGTTTTCGTTGACCAGGACGTCGTTGTCCCACTTCTGATTTGTAGAAAAATTTTTGCAAGCGTCGCACTTTATGCGCCGCCAATGGACCTATAGTACTCGCTCAGCCCAAGCTATGGTAATAATATTACCACGTCCGAGCGAGATGGTAGCATACACATCTTCAAGAATTGGGCCAGAATTAAACGATAAAGTTAACAAATATAATGAAAAAAAAAAAACCGGCCAAGTGTGAGTCGGACTCGCTTACGGAGGGTTCCGTACCATTATCTTTATAATCGGAAAAAACGCTTTTTTATTGGAGCCCCCCTTAAATAAAATTTTTTGTATTAGTTGTTAAAGTGTTGCCACGTGGATGGGCGGGTCTCTTGCAGGTGGATGGAAGGAAAGGCGTCGTCCGTATCGTGTCGTGTATTTCAGAAAAGTGAATTAATAAAATGATCTATATTTAATGTTTAGCAATCTATTGACAATAGCGCCCTCTTCTTGGGACACGCTGAACTAACAAGCTAATCAGCCCGTTACTGGGTTTAATGATCGATAACAAGCGATCCAGGATTCGGGTTCAACCCTAATCCTCTAGATGGCGCTGTTCTACGTATGAACATATAGCGGCAACAGAAATACATCATCTGTGAAAATTTCAACTGTCTATATCGCGGTTCTTGAGATACAGCCTTGTGACAGACAGACAGGCAGCGAAGTCTTAGTAATAGGGTCCCGTTTTTACCCTTTGGGCACGGAACTCTAAAAACTGATAACGCACTTACATAATCATTTCTCATCAAGTCACTCATTCATCATGTTTTTTAATTTTAATTTTTTGGCCTTTTAAATAAAAAAAACTCTGTTCTCCTCACAAGGCGCCGTAGGTTCATGGTCTTCTCTCCCTCTCACTGAGCATAAGGGCCTGTATTCACTTTGATTAGTGATTAGTGCGAGTTCATACATTTGCTTTGCTGCGAGTGCGAGTGCGAGAACCTTGTATGGACTGGCACTAATCACTAATCAATGTGTATCCAGGCCTTAAGCGTGAGAGAGGTTTTGCGTTATTTTTTTAACACGTATTTTGTTCGGGTTCCGTTTTCCCAAATCCCCGATAGATGTCGCTGTGCCTGCCGGCAACTAGCTAACACTGTGTTGACACAGAAAGTACACCATAAAGAACTTTATTTTTTGTTGACCAGGGCGTTGTCCGTCCGGCTTCTGTTTTGTAAAATTTTCGTAAGCGCCAGCGCCGCACTTATTGGGCCGCCAATGGACCTATTGTACGCAGCTCAACCTATGATTAGATTATTATATTATGGTAATAATAATACCACCAGGGGCTGGATACTTAGAAAAGAGGCAACACGCCGATTTATTGCATGGAAAGTGCTGACATCTCGCAGGAAGCAGCCTGCTGTATTTAATGTTGTTGACAGAAAATGGAAACAGATGTCAGTACCATCGACCCACGACAGTAAATTTAAGATTTTGAAATGGAATAAATTATATTTATATGTTTTGAGATAGAATTCCCTTTTAATGCAACATGAACAAATATCTCATTACTAGGGAATTTTGTTTGTTGTTCGGCCTTTGTGGTTTTAGATGAAACATATGTGTCAGTTGGTGTCAGTCAGTAAATAAATGTCAATGTATTGTCTAATAAAAACATTGAATGAAAACACATTTTCTCGTAGTATTATGTGTGCAGTAAATAGTTTGAGGTTGAGTAATATGCAGTGCAGTGTAGATCGGCTTTACGTGGATTTGTTTAATCTGGTCCAGGAGATTTAATCTAAAGTTTTGTAGCTAATCTCGACCTTATTTCGTGTTTTGTGTTAAATAGGTTGTTCTTTGTTAAGTTCTTGTTACATATTTGTTAAGTTGAATAAATACTTTCACTTTTCAGATCCATTTCATAGTTTTGCATAGATATATACATTACTTCGTAAAGATAGGCCCAACGCGCACGAGTACTTCGTTCAAGGTGGCCCGATTCTGGCAATCGCGGGCCAACGTGCCTTAGTCTGTGTGAGGACCCCGTACCGTTCAGCTGTCAGAGTGTGTCAGAGCCGACTGTCTCAAAATGCCCAGTTGCGCAGTAAATGGCTGCAAATATTATTATACGAAAGTGAAAAACAACATGGGATATCGTATCATCGGTATCGTCCGTTTCTTTTTAATCGCTTAGTATCACATTTTAAACAGAATTATTTCGTTACCTAGCGCCATTACGTTTTGTTAGTTCGCAGCAGCGTCATTTTTATACTGGAGCTTGAACCATTGACTATGGACATTGTTTGATAAAATAATAGCTAAACATTTGATTGTTAATGATTCTTATATTTTATTATTATAATAATTACCTCTAAAACGGTAGTTTGGTTTCGAATTGCTACGTTTTTTTTAATAACTTGTGGGTCCAATGCTGCAATTAAATTTTGAACTAGTTATCCCCAATCAACCGACATGAATTGTTAAATACTTAAGTATGTATAGTATATGTATTAAAATCTTACATTTGTTACGGAAAATTCCTCTAAAGATAATGAAAAAAATAACCGGCCAAGTGCGAGTCGGACTCGCGCACGGAGGGTTCCGTACCATTATCTATAAAAACGGGGAAAAACACTTTTTTTTATGGGAACAGTAATACATCTGTGAAAATTTCAACTGATTAGCTAACGCGGTTCTTGAGATACAGCCTGGTGACAGACAGACGGACGGACCGACAGCGAAGTCTTAGTAATAGAGTCCCGTTTTTTACAAGCTTTTATTTAACTTGCCCTGTTAGTATGGGACAAACCTTGCAAGTTAAATTTGACCCACTTCCCGGTGACCAATTGAGCTGAAATTTTGGGTGTAAGTATAGTTTGGATGACAATTCAATATTATGGTACCATCGAGCTGATCTGATGATGGAGACAGAAGGTGGCCATGGGAATTCAGTAGGTACTTAACCGACGTAACCCCGTTGAGTTTGGGCTCGTTAGAATCATCTCAATGAGTAGTAGATTATGGTATACAGAAAAGTACAGTCGGCAATAAAAACTTGTACCAAAAATTAAATTTTTGATAGAAACTTGTTACCCTTTGGGTACGGAACCCTAACAAAGGACGCAAGTACGAGTCTTGCCCTGGGTTTCAGACGATGGTGGTTTGTTTTTCCAATATTTCAGCTCTCTGTATCATATCGTTAAAATTTGTTCGTGGTAACTTCCACGTTAAATCAACACGAAACTAATAATAAAATAGCCTTTATTCTAACACATGCATCCTCCATCTTATTTCCATGATAATATTATAAATGGGAAAGTATGTGTGTTTGTTTGTTTGTCCGTCTTTCACGGCAAAACGGAGCGACGAATTGACGTGATTTTTTGAGTGGAGATAGTTGAAGGGATGGAGAGTGACATAGGATAATTTTTGTCCCCAAAATCATCACCTAAGGGGGTGAAAGTTTGTATGGAGCTGCGATATAAACGAGTTCCACGCGGACGGAGTCGCGGGCAGAAAATAGTTTTATAATTAAAATAAATAAAAATCACAAAATGGATTTGTACAGTGGTGACCCCGACCGAAGAACGCAGTGACTTATAAATACCAGTGGTGTGTGCGAACAATTTTTAGCTACAAAGAAACTTTGACCGTGTTTCATTATTCTGCGCAGCGGGGGCAACTCAAAGGGATTAACCGGACAAGTCAATTTTAAAGGCATTAGAATAAAGATGCCAAACGATGGAGCCGGACCGTCCACCGTTGATGGGATACCACAGCCGCAGGCACCGGGGGGCGCGCCGGCGTCATTGGATCAAAGGAGATCGGACGAGCAGCTGGACCTGGCAGCAGTATCGGTAGCATCCAGATTACCAGAGTTCTGGGCGGACCAGCCAAGGCATTGGTTTATACAAGTGGAAGCCATTTTAAACCCACAACACTTAAGAGATCAAGCTAAATACGACCTTGTATTAGGTAAATTGACGAAGAGCGCAATTGGGCAAATTACCGATCTATTGCTGCAACCACCGAGTACGGGCAAGTATGAGGCGCTCAAAGAGAAATTGCTAGTGATTTACGAAGATTCTGCGAAGGCCCAGTTACAAAAGCTCCTCAGTGACATGGAGCTCGGTGAACAGAAACCATCACATCTGTTGAGGAAAATGCGTGACCTCGCCAGGGGCAAGGTGCCCGATCAGACGCTTTGCATATTGTGGCAGAACCATTTACCACAGGCGGCGAGAGCTGCAGTGGCTGTCGCAGATAGCCAGAATTTGGACAGTTTGGCGGCCATTGCCGACAAGGTACTGGAGGCAGTACGCCCAACACCTCACGTGGCGGAAGTGCAGGCCACATCTTCGCGCGGCAGGAGTACATCACCAGGAGATATTGCAGCCATATTAGCCAGTATCGAGAAGATGAATACCAGAGTGACAGGATTGGAACAGCGGGAAAAGCAGACCGACTGTCATCGGTGTCAGCAACGAGGAAGATCAAGTTCGAGAGGCAACCGGTATCGTTCCACATCACGATCGCGAGGAAGGAGCAACACCAGGAGAACGCCTGAAAGCGCTGATTGGCTCTGTTCATACCATTACAGATATAGAGAGAAGGCGCAACGTTGTGTACCACCATGCGCGTGGAAGAACAGGTCTTCGGAAAACTAGAAGGAGTACAAGAAGTGGCGGAAGCTTGTACTGTCACGCCGTCGCACCGCCTATCAGTGACAGACTCAAGGTCAGGTATGCGTTTCCTGATTGACACTGGCGCTAATGTCTCTGTACTTCCGGTAAGGAATAAGTTTTCAATTGGTGAAAGTTCAGATTACAAATTGTACGCAGCTAATGGTTCGGAAATTAAAACTTACGGTACCAAGACGTTAGAACTTAACCTCGGTTTAAGGAGAGCATATCGGTGGTCGTTTATTATAGCTGATTTAAAACAACCAATTCTGGGTGCAGATTTTCTGACACGATATGGCCTTCTTGTAGACCTTAAGTCAAAAAAATTGATAGATAATGTGACTAATTTAAATGTAATTGCCTCAATAGTAGATTGTGAGAACCCATCAATTAAAACTGTATATGAGAACCATCCTTTTCATGCATTGTTAAGTAAGTACCCGGAAATTACCAAGCCAGTTTCCTTTAGAGAACCGCCTAGCCATAGTGTAAGACATCATATAGAGACTAGAGGTCCTCCAATTTTTGCAAGAGCACGCCCACTCCCTCCCGATCGTTACAAGAAAGTTAAGGAGGAATTTAGAATCATGCAGGATTTAGGTATATGTAGACCTTCTAAGAGCCCGTGGGCAAGTCCGTTGCACGTTGTTCCAAAAAAGAACTTCGAACTTCGCCCATGTGGAGATTATAGACGATTAAATGAAGTTACGAAACCAGACAGATATCCAATCCCTAGATTACAGGATTTTACATATATTTTATCGGGAAAAAAGTACTTTTCGAGATTAGATATAAATAGAGCGTATCATTTTATACCTATAGCTGATGAAGACGTGGAAAAGTCAGCCATAATCACTCCTTTCGGCTTATGGGAATTCCCAAAAATGAGCTTTGGATTAAAAAATGCTGCACAGTCTTTCCAGAGATTTATGAATTCGACCGTTTTTCCAAATTTAGACTTCCTATTTTGTTATATCGATGACGTCTTAATAGCTAGCGACACAGAACAAGAGCACGAGCGTCACCTCCAGACGGTTTTCGAGAGGCTAAACCAGTTTGGAATCACCATTAACGTGTCGAAATGCTGTTTCGGTAAGTCGAAGCTGGACTTCTTAGGTTTCCAGGTCTCTACAGAAGGCATCAGACCGTTACCAGAGAAAGTACAGGCGATCACAGACTTCGCGAAACCACAGACCATCCAGGACCTACGACGTTTTTTAGGTATGGTAAATTTTTACCGTGCGCATTTACCACACGCAGTAACATACCAGAAGGAGCTCAACAAATACTTGCATAATAGCAAGAAGAGGGATAAGACTCCAATTCAGTGGACCCCGGAGGCAACTGAAGCTTTTGAGCAATGTAAGCTTAGCTTGACAAACGCGGCTACGTTGTTTCATCCCCGTGTAGATGCGCCTTTAGCGTTAATGACCGATGCTTCAGACTATTGCGTAGGGGGGGTACTTCAAATGAGGGTAGGTAATTCATGGAAACCTTTAGGATATTTTTCGAAAAAGATGACTAGCGCTCAGCAAAAATATAGTGCTTACGATAGAGAACTTCTCGGTATTTTCCTAGCTGTTAGATACTTCCGAAAAATGTTCGAAGGGCAACCTTTAATTATATTCACAGATCATAAGCCTTTAACTTATGCATTTAAAAACGTAGATAGCAACAAAGAAACGCCACGACGAGCTAGGCAGTTGTTATTCATAAGCGAATTCACTACGGACATTCGATACGTAGAAGGTAAGAATAACAACGTCGCTGATTGTTTGTCCCGAGTCGAGACCATTTCCTGTCCTACATGTATAGATTACAAAGAATTAGCTGAGGCACAGGAACGTGACAACTATGTTGCAAGCGAAACAGCGAACACAAACAACAGCTTGACTTTCAAGAAAGTGTTTTTGCCTACAAGCGATAAGTCGATCTATTGCGAAATATCAACTAGCCATATTCGACCTTATCTACCTGTTGAGTTCAGGAAAATAGCTTTTGATTCCGTGCATAATCTAAGTCATCCGGGGGTCAATACCTCTAGGAAGATGATTGCCAATAGATTTTTTTGGCCAGGAATGAACCGCGATGTAGGTTTATGGGCAAAATGTTGTATACAGTGTCAACGCGCTAAGGTAACTAGGCACACTCTGTCAGAGTTTAGTGAGTATCCATCAGCGGACAGATTTGAGCATATCAACGTTGACATTGTCGGGCCTCTTCCTACCACAGTTGACGGGTATAGGTATTGCGTAACAGTTATAGACAGGAAGACGCGATGGCCCGAGGCATTTCCGGTAAAGGACATTACCGCGGAAACGGTAGCAAAGAGCATCTACGATGGTTGGATAACTAGGTACGGGTGTCCACTCAAACTCACCAGCGATCAGGGCAGGCAGTTTGAAAGTAGTTTGTTTGCTAGTTTATTGAAGATTTTGGGAATTAGGAAATTTAGGACAACACCTTACCACGCTCAAAGTAATGGTTTAATTGAACGTCACCATCGATCAATGAAAGCATCTTTAAAAGCTAGTTTAGAAGATGCATCATGGGTAGATCAATTGCCATCAGTCATGTTAGGTATTCGCGCAGCATTGAGAAGCGACAATGGCGTCAGCGCTGCCGAGATGACTTTCGGGAAAAGCCTACGTTTGCCCGGCGATTTTTACGACGTCACAGAAACTCAGGTAAGTGACGGCAGCAGTCTGGTCGAAAGAATTCGTCACACGATAAGTAAGTTCAAGCCAGCTTTAAAATCACATAGTAGTTCTAGAACATTCTTTGTACATCCCGATTTGAAAACTTGCAGTCATGTTTTCGTTAGAGACGACACTGTTAGGCGTCCGTTAAAATCACCATATGATGGCCCTTACCGTGTGATTAAACGTTTTGATAAAGTTTATAGAATCAAACTCCCAGAGCGCACAGCTAATATCTCAATAGATCGCTTGAAACCTGCATATCTATTAAATGACACAAGCGACACAGTGACGGCCCAACCGACTACCGACTCTCAGACGAATTTGCATTCTAGTGACATGAACTTAGAGTCGATTCCCCGAACGACGAGGCGCGGTCGAGTCGTTCGGCGACCGATTCGTTTTGATGAGGAATTCTCGTAGGTTATGACGTACTCAGCCTAGGTATATAGTTTTAGGAATACAAAAAGATGGTTCATATTATTTACTTGTGTATTATAAATGTTAGATTTAGTACAGTACGATTACCGACCAAAAGGTCAACATAAGTCAATTTGTCCAAATGTATTTCTTATGTTACACATTATTGTTTAAATGCAATCAGGCCATTAAAAGCGCATGTTTAACAATTATGTATAGGTACATAGATTTGCTTTGTAAGTCATTGCACAAGAAAAAGTATGTTGCTTATTAACCAATTTAGAATATATTCGTGATATTTAAGGAAATGTTTTCAACCATAATTTCATTCCACAGAAACATTTCATTGCTAAAGTTCATTATGGGCTACGGTCAAAGTAAACACGACGATAACGAAGTTATAGCCCAGGCTCAAGTGGTATCTAATGTTACCCAAGTTGAAACGCGATTGAACACCATGTCAATTATTTTAATTGTTGTTGCAAGTTTGATAACAATAAGCATTTTACTCGCGATGCGACGACATTGTGTGAAGAAAACCAGGAACTGGTTACGGAAGGAAGCAGGAGCCGCAGGGTGGTCGACACCAGTGGTCCGAGTCCAGACCCTGCCGCCCCAAGCAGGGCAACCAACAACAGTTTGTTAACGTAGTCTGCAGATAGAGTTTCATAATTTCCCTTGTGCAAGTGACCTTAGGTATTTTGTGTATTGTGTGAAAGTTATTGTAGGTACGTTAAGGTAAACACAGTGTTTTTATTTCCCATATGTTTATTATAAAAAAAGCGTATTTACATAATGCAGCAACAGGTATTTAAATGTTGTCATTCAGTTTTTTTTAACATTTCTATTTTACCGAAGAAACATTGTCATTAAGGTTCATTTTTGCAGTGTTACATTCCATCGGTATGAATTCGTAGTATTGCCGTCCGAGCGCGGTGAACGCAAAACAGCCTGAGTAAGATATTGAGTTACAACTATAAAGCAGGTCTCACCCCGGCAGCGATGCGATACTAAGCTATTCATACTGTTTGATATGAAGTTTTATTATTGTGTAAAATTTTTGTCCCAAAAATTGGGGAGGAATATTGTAGGGCACATGTTTATATCACGTTTTGCCTATGTGGCACAAAACGTACAAGCCGCCAGGCGCGGAGTGCGCGGCTCGCACTAGTTGTTCCCCGCCTCTCGACTTGTCCGGTTTAGTCCATTATTCCACATAGTAAATAAGTAAATTCACTCTTGAGTAAGGAAGTGTGACCTTCAGAATTTAAGTGTAAATTCATAGAACAACTTGTGAAACTTTTAATAAACATTATTTTTAACCACATCAGTGACTTTCCTTCTGATACAAAAATTAACAAGTTAAACACCAAGAACTTGTACAGATTTATCGTCGCAAAAAAAACAATCTCGACACAAAAACAAAAGACCGGGTGGCACTCCGGGATTGCCGGCAGAAACGAAAAACACAATGACATTGAAACAGTTTTTCGATCAGGTCACGTAATCGCTTTAATTATAAGTATAAAAGTACTATCATTTATGTGGTAAAATACAATATTCATTTATTGCACTATTGTACATGAACATGACAATTTATTTATTCAAAATGTGACACAATGAATATGATAATTTAACTTTCTCTCTTTTGTGGGATGCCTACGCGATGATAGAGTATTGATAGATAATTATGAGCTACGGTAGCCTAGCGGTTCAGGCATGCGGCTGTCAAACGGCGGTCGTGGGTTCGAATCCCCGGCTCGTACCAACGAGTTTATCGGAACTTACGTACGGAATATCATTCGATATTTACCGTTAGTTAGTTTTTGGGTGAAGTCAAAACATCGTGAGGAAACCTGCATACATCCACGAAGAAATTCAAAGGTGTATGTTAAGTTCCCAACCCGCACTGGGCCAGCGTGGGGGTTACTGCCCGTTCCCTCTCATCCATGAGAGGAGGCCTGTGCCCAGCAGTGGAACGTATATAGGCTGTTTTTTTTTAAATATAATTATGACTTGTTTGTTACAGATGCGCCACTGTGTGCGTATGGGTGTCGGCCGTACTACGCTCGCACGCGGCGTTGCTCCTAGCGACTATGAACGCGCACAACGCCGAGCGACTCGCCAGTCTACTCGCCACATTCACCAACAGGTTACTACAATAGTATTAGAGCCACCCGGCGCCCGACCCGCACCGCCTCGCCTCGTTAAGGGGATGCCTTGATTTGAGTAGTACGCGCCCCCTAGACAGAGACACGCTGATGCCTCCCGCCCGCGAGAAAAAGAGATGTAACACTCTTCGGGAATCGCTATTTTTGCTGTATTTTGTTTGTTTTATAAACTGGAACCATATAAACCAATTACAGACACAGATATACCTCATGTCATTGTTTATGCAAAGTTTCGTCACAATCCAACACGTAGTTTTAATACGAGAGCGTAACTACGTTTGTATGGGAAGGTGAAATTTGGCAGAGCTTACTACGGACTTTAACGACTGCTGTCATAGACAGCAGCCGGGATCAACTGCTTAGCGTACCTTCCAAAGCACTTCTTTTTACAAGATTGTATGGGACAAATCTTACAATTTTAATTTGATCCACTTCCTGGTGACCGATTTAGCTGAAATTTTGGGTATAAGTATAGTTTCGATGACAATTCAATATTATGGCACCATCGAGCTAATCTGATGATGGAGACAGAAGGTAGCCATGGGAATTCAGTACTTAGCTGACGTAACCCCGTTGAGTTTGGGCTCGTTAGAATCGTCTCAATGAGTAGTTGATGATGGTATACAGAAAAGTACAGTCGGCAATAAAAGCTTGTGCCAAAAATGACATTTATTGTGTGGTAATAATAAGTTTTGAGCCTACACCCGTATGATTGTGTATGTTTGTCTGTAGACGCGCGCACCTGTGCCAGCTCCTCAACGTGTCGGGCCGGCTGCAGCTGACGCTCGCGCAACGCGCCGGCCAACACGCCGCGCCGGCCGAGCGGCCCGTCATCGACTACAATGACGGTACGTCACTTATGCTGGGGCCACACTTGCGAGAAATATCATTAATTATCGCGATAATCGTAGTGTGGCCGCACCTTTAACGTCCATTAATCGCATTATTATTTTGTCAATCTTTTATACCCACATTTATGCTAAAAGTGGTACTGCCCAAGTAACACAGAAAGCATTTTATCACACGATTAGTAAACTTATGTAGAACTTAAGGTTCGTATAAACTCTTATATAAGTTCACCGAGCATCTTGACGCTTTATATTGGCATTTGAAAACCATTATGATGCTTTACACTGTATAACGGTTAGATAATAGCATATCAAAATGCTTTTATAAAGCCTTTAGTTTTAGTGCAGCAAACCACAACGCAATTGTACAGCTTTCAGCTGTTTTTAGTGCCATTGGATCTACAATAGCATTTTAAAGTAGTAAATAAATGCTTAATGCTGTTTAATAGCATAAACGTGAACCATTATAATGCCACGTAAATCCGATATACAGCTTTCAGATGTTTTTTATGCCTTAGGGCCTACTATAGCATTTTTAAGCAATAAGATAATGCCTAAAGCTGCTTAATAGCATGTTTTCTATCCATTATAATGCATCCATATAATGAATCCATATATAACTACTTTATAGTCAATGGCACTACAGTGGTTCATAAAAAGTCTTCTCTCTGGCCTCTGGCTTAATAAGTGATCACGTGGGAGTATTTCTACTGCTGGTGGCATTAATTAGCGTTTTTGAAGGCTCACCGGGCTGCTATAGCCCGACACCATTTTGTAAAAAATTTATAACCAAAAAATATAATCATGCGGCCCTATTTATAAAAGAAATAGACCTTTATAATAATGATATAACTTGATTTATTACTGCCCAATAAATACTATCACGTTAATAATGCAAAATTCGTTCTATAACAGGAATAAAAATTTGTTTTGTTTATTTCTCACATATTTTTATAGAAAATTTTATATCAAAACCACAAAATATAGAAGGCGCGTGAAAATATTGAATGAAACATATATAGACATTTACAGTAAACTACATTGCGCAGTAATATTTGAAGGCATGAAATACCAAAAAAGTCAAACACTTAGGTACCTACTAAATTATAAAATTTGCAAACACTTCACTCAGTTTGAAACACTTACGCATCCATACATTATAATGCGACATAATTAGCATTTGTACCGGCAAAGTATTAGAGCGATGTTTTTTGTTATGTTTTAGTTCTAACTGTGAACGTTTATAATTCTTTTAGTACATTTTTATGCTAGTCTAATGCTTTTGTAATGCAATTAACATTTTCATTATCAATAATATTGCCCGTTTAATGCTTCTGTAATGCGATTGGCAACTTTATAGATCATAATAATGCTTCTTTAATGCGATTGATACTTTTTTTGACCACAATAATGCTTATATAATGCGCCTGTAATGCAATTAAACAACTATTGTGAACCTTTTTAGGATCTAAAGCAGTAAAATTTGTGCCCAAATAAGCATTACAATAGCCTTATAAACGTTTATAATGCTACTATAGAACTAACTCAAAATGCGAAAACGATACAGAGATGCTGTAAGTCGGCTGTTATAGTGCTTTGATGTGTTACTTGGGTGGAATTTCACGTGCTCTGCCTACCGCTGTTAGGGATAAAGGCGTGAATGTATGTATCGCGATAATTAATGGCATTTGTCGCTAGTGTGGCCCCAGCATTACATATATCATCATCCTCCTAGCATAATTCCCGGTAATGCCCTAAAAGAGCCTGGGGCCCGCTTTGAGACCCAAGATTTGGCATAGGCACTAGTTTTACGAAAGTGACTGCCATATCTGACTTTCCAACCCAGAGGGAAAATTAGAGAGGTTTCCACACGATGTTTCCCTTCACCGAAAAGCTAACGGTAAATATTCCGTACATAAGTTCCGAAAAAACAGCCGCATGCCTGAACCACTAGGCTACCGTAGCTCTCACATACACTTACATACATACATTTATTTATTCCAAACATATGCAAGTTTATAGTGCAAGACCAAAACACTTAATATTACAATAATTTATATATTCATTACATTACGCATTAAAATAGAAATTCATAAGACATTCATTAGGTGCGTTTTTTTGAAGCCGTTTAAAGAAATGGAGACAGAAAAAGTTTTTCATACTAAACTTCTTTATTTTATAAGCTTTTATTTAACTTGCAATGTATGTTTGTCCGGGTGGAATCTTGTCACTAAATTTTGAAGCAGACATCTTCAACCGATTGAGGTGAAATTTGTGGTAAAGGTATAGTTTGGATGATAATTCAATATTATGGTACCATCGAGCTGATCTGATGATGGAGACGGAAGGTGGCCATGGGAATTTAGTGCTTAACCGACGTAACCCCGTTGAGTTTGGGCTCGTTAGAATCGTCTTAATGAATTGTTGATGACGGTATACAGACAAGTACAGTTGGCATCAAAAATTATTATTTTTTGACAGAAACGTATGTTTCTTTCTCTTTATGTAGTTATAATGACAGCCAAACTAGTCGAGCGGTCTGGGGACTCTTACGGCCGTATTCATAAACTGGCGTTAAAAATCGTTTGTCCTTATCTGTCACTTTGACATTTGTGTTCGTAAGAGAGGGACAAAGGACATATTATTTAGCAGAGTCATTTTAAGTTTTATGTATAATGGGGTTTATATTCAAAAATATGTCAACAGAAACTTCAGAAGAGGAGATGGAAATGGAAGGACAATCGACCAGCGACGCCTCGTGGGACGAGCAAGACTTCAACGATCAGAGTGACAGCAACGCTGACAGCAGTCATAGTGACAGTGACAGCGACGGTGGGGGGGAGTGACAATATATGTTATGTTAATTATCATATGGGTTTTATTTCCTGAAACCAGGCCAAACTTCACCAACTTGACAATTGTCACCTCACACTGATAATTTGCCATATATTGCTTTTTCTAGAAGTTAAGGTGGTTGCTAGATTATGTACTTGTAAAAGAATTGTCGCTGTCAGATGACAAGAGTTGGTGAAATATGGGCCAGCCGAGCTACTCTTGAAACCATGATTAGATTCCAAATTAACTACAACTTAAAAAAATTGAAAAACCCCCGATATTTTCATTTCAAAGTCCAATATCTCAAAAACGGCTGGACAGATTTTCATGAAACATGGCTAAGAACAGTCGGGATATAATTATCTATGACACAAAAAAACCGCATTCATATAGGTCCATCCGTTTGAGAGCTACGATACCACAGATACACAGACAGACACGTTAAACTTATAACACCCCTCTTTTTTCGTCGGGGGTTAAAAATAATTTTTAGCTACGCCCACCATTTGGAAGAGTGTAAGTTTGCCAGTGTCGGTTTTTTTTATTTATTTTAATGGCAGTATTAAGGTTATTATTTTGGAATCGAATTATGGTTTCAAGTACAGTACGAGGCTTTATCGTCACGCTTTACAATGTAATGACACATCATGTCAAACGTGACGATAAAACCTATTGTGCTAAGGCCTCAGTAACCTATACCTGATTCCATAATCATTAGAATTTTAACAGACAAATTCGTCTACGTTTATATAAAAGGCTAATCCCCACCGATTTGTCGCAAGTGGTGACAGCTGGCATTTTATTTCCCATCTATTAGCACTAAAGTACTCGGTGGTAACAACTGAAAAAAACCAGTGGTAAAAGATGGGAAATTTTTTAAAACTGGTCACAAATTGGTGGTACCAGGCGGGAATAACCAAATTAAAAGGAGCTAATGAGAAAATACGTTAGATTCATAAAATATTTTACTGAAATAGATCTATCGCGATCGAGAGACTGGCCAGAAATTGTTCTAAACCGGGCCTTTGCCAAGCAGTGGCATACTTCACACTTAGAAAACACCTCGGTAACACGCAATGTAATGTAAATGACAATAACTTGCATGTAATTTCTTGCATATGTAAATTGCGCTTCACTCGTACACCGACTCTTACGTTAGTTCTGAAAAACAGGAGGCAGGCAATAGACATGCAACTCTATTAATATTAAAAAAGAATCCACAACACTATTTCAAAAAACTTCATCTGATCTGGTCCTTGGATGAAATAGGATTTAGGACACTCAATTGCTATGACGTAGGTTTAAAACAGGAAGCCTCCAATCTCACTCAATCTCGATCATCTTTTTCTGAGATCAAATTATTATTATTACTTTTTTGTAGGTTTCCTAGGTATTTGTTGGAGTTTGAGCGAATAACTCTGGGACAGACACTTGCATGATTATTAAATAAGAAAATCTAAAAAGACTACTTTCTCAATCAATATAACGTTAGCATAGCAGGAGTGCAAAGTACGTTAACTTCATACAAACGCGCCGCGCGCGGCTTGTATGTGTGCGCCATTAGTATCTACGCGTCGCCGCACGCACACTCAAACAAAATCTCTACTGGCGCACTGAGAAACGGGTCGAGATTTTGTTTGAGTGTGCGTGCGCGACGCGTAGATACTAATGGCGCAACATACAGGCCGCGCGCCGTGCGTTTGTGGAAGATGGCCTACTTTACGCTCTTTCAACTATGACCTTAGCCAGTTATCGACCGTTACAGCGACATCTAGCATCTAGAATTTCGGATATCGTTAACATAGAAAAAAAATTCAGGACGTCGGACTCCTAGTCACACTGGTGTGACCACGAGGAATTTATTTTCCTCGTAGCCACACGTTTGGTTCTGGCGCTTTGCCGGCCGCTGCCGCGGCACGCTCGCTTCGTTCGCTCGGCTCGTGCGCTTACTCACCGTACAACTAACACTCCTCGCTTCGCTCGTCGTCGTACCTACACGGGCCGGTTAGTTTTATCTTTTTTAAAGTGGTGTGACCACGAGTCTGTCGCTAAAAAATCGTAGTACGCGCCTGGCCTTATTCTGCTCGGTTAGTTCCGTCTCATTCAGTGTTCTAATTAGAAAGACGGTTAGGCCTAGCATAGTATCCCCATTGCCCTTTGGGTGACTGAGCTAAATAAAATGTAGACCAATCTTACCATTTTCAACGCACTGTCAAAGAGAAAAGCTGTCAACCACACGCAAAGTCAAGCCGGTTGATCAAGGTTGCTGTCGCGCTGGGCTCCTTGACGCATATATCAGTCGTTGGCGTTCAAAGAGAATATAACACTAGTTGGCGTTGAACCTGCGGCGTAGCTATGCGTTGTTGGCGTCGGAAAGGTTAATTATAACTTATAACAGATATCTATCTATTTCCTACTACTAATTTAACACTTTCGCAACCAGGCAAAATTTCGAACAATACCCCAGAAACCGCCAGTACTCGCTAGTCGGGCAACGACGTGCAACCCAATGCCGCACGCCGCGACGGGCAAGCGGCGGACGCTCAGGGCTGTGTTAACGTAACCAACTAATAATAATTTTTATTTTAATCGCATTAGGTAAAGTAAATAAAAATACAAAGTGAAGTAATAAAATATAATAATCAACTGTGCCAACTTTTCGACCACATAAGTACATATTAATCAGAAGACTTACAAATTTTCCTGTTAGTGGCAGTGGCAGCCCTGAGGTAGCGAAGATGCAATGCTTGCCCGCCTGTCGGGCACTTAGGCGTCGCGTGTAGGTTTATAGCTCTTGCCCGACTACCGGGTATGCCGGCATCTGAGTAAAGTTTACGAGTGCCCGAGTGTCGGGTACGCGGTGTCGAATGTGTTAATTGACAATTATTCTTGTACAGAGCATGTATTTGAATTGAGAATTACAGGGAGAAAGGATAAAATAAAAAAGTACTGTCATTCGCACCATCATTTTATATTTTATCATTTTCTTAAAAACTTACACACACCATCATCATCACAAATCTCTCGTACGTCCATAAACTTAAATATAACTTAAGCTAAATAACACATCTGCGGTATATCAAATACATTGCAACTTTAAAATACATGTTACCCATATATTCAACGTTATCACTGCCAACAGAAATTACAAAAAAAATATAGGAATAGTACAGGTATTATTTTTAACAGTAACAAAAACTTAGTATTTTTCGATGGCAGGTATATCATTTAATTGTATACTCATTAGGCACATACATGGGAATAATGTTTATTTATGACCTAATTTCTTATCATTCATGAATTAAGTAAAATTAGACACACTACAGAGACGTAGCTATACTTAGAATGGAATATAGCTGCTTCAAGGTGTCTAATGGCTTTTAATACTATCAATGTCAAGTTTCATTAGATGCGTGCAAGTTTTGCGCTCCATACAAAACATAAGCGTGCCCTCGCATGCAACGCCATCTAGTTAAAATTTCACATTGACAGTTTAGTGTCAGCACCGGTAGTTTCTTACTTACATAGTACTCAATGAGGTACTATCGAACCAACGTACGATCATATGACGTCGATGTCAGTTAATTGTAACAAGGTTCCATGGTGGGTCAGGATTCAATTTTGTCGATAGTACAGTCAGTGTCATATAGTTAGTAACAGCCAGAGTAGCCAAATATTTCGTAACACACCCATATACACATGAGCCCGGAGGAGATTAAATTTCTTGAGATCAACAGTATCGTGCAATTCTTCGAGTTCGCAGGACTGACCAAGAATTGTAATATGTGGCGATCACAATAGATCAGCGATGGTCGCAGTGATATAAGGGCTCTTACAGTCCGGAAGCCAGTAATAACACACCCTTAGGCTGGCTTTAGTGTCACGCGGACCGTCCGCGCGGGCAGCTCCGCACGACCAATATGTATGGCCCGTCCGCATTGCTCTACAACGCTCCCTTAAGCTTAATACATCGTACGTGATCCGCGCGGACGGTCCGCGTGACACTAAAACCAGCCTTATTCTTACAGTAATAAAGACGTGTACCGATATATTTGTCTACCTTGGCTGCTACTAGCTATATGACGCTGATTGTACATGCGAGGCACGAGGCATGTGTCCGGTGTAGGCTAACACTAGCAGCACCAGGAACCCCCGCTAGACGCTTCACTACACAAGGAATAGGGATGATGACTAAGATTTTTTTTATGATGTCATTCGAACCAGTTTTTGGAGAGTAACAAATGCTTGTATGGGAGCAACTACAATAAATACCCAAAAAAATGAGACAAAGCTTGCCCTCGCTGGCGGCAGCGTAAAACGCTTCATACTGATAACACAGGTATGACGTCACAACTGACATTTTGTACTAATCATTGTATGGAAAATCAGGTTAAATTGTTTCGGTCGCGAAATACTGCGTTTAAGTACATAGTTGTCGTATAATTTTGTTTCTATAAAAGCGTGAGAATTCTATTGGTAGCTTCAAATTTACTCTTAGACAATAAAAAAATGCAGATTTTTCGAAACTCTCAAGGTTCATATCATTTTATGATTTTAATTATACATTATACTTTATTACCATAATGTGATGGTTTACTATCCATTTAGCATCACTACGTTATCAACATGAGGCATCATGCCTATTCCCCGTATGTTATCGGCCACAAGCGTAGCCCAAATATCTGGCTCCGTTTAATCGTATCGTACCTAAATGCTTACACTAGATCTACTTGTCTTTCTTAGGTGGTCTAAACACGCCGACTACCACCGCGTGGTCCCTCTCATACGGCTCTAATGTCAACTGTTCTTGCGGTTTCAGTTTGTCTGCTTGGAGTTTCTTCACTTCCGCCGCGAATACAGCTTCCGGTTGCGCGGTGGAGTCGATGCAGGAGGCCTGCAAGGAAGTAAACAATTTAGAGGCGATGGTGGTGGGAGAAGTGGGGGTGTAGAGCTGGGGTCCTCAGTGAGAGAGTTCTTTTTCAACATGAAAAATTTAGCGGTTTGTTGTCGTCATAGGAATATCAGTATTGGTTTTAAAGTGCGATTTTGGAAAAACACTCATGGGCAAACAAAACAAGAATCGTATATCTTGTTGATTCTTGTTGGTTGTCTTAGATGCCGCTTTTGAACTAAACGGAGGTCCAATTGCCATACGACACACACGATCCCTCTCTACTATAGCTACTGTAGGCATATTTTATCACGCAATAATTTCGCGTAGGGTACTCAATAAGAATAGAATAGAATCTTTATTTGCTTAGAATAAATAGGTACATCAGTGTCTGTTAAGTATTCTTCGATAGCACAGCGAAAGGGGGGTTGGAACGCATGAATTCCCCGGAGAGAGTAACCAAGGCGATTACCGATAGAAATGAGCAACCCACTCACCTTGTGAACCTCAATGGCAGCTGCTCGTGTTAGGATGAAAGCCCAGCTCCGTTCTCCTTCTGCTATGCCTAGGTCTTAGTAGCCTGCAGATCTGGGTTCAGCACAGGGTAACGTAAAGCACGTAGATAGACTAGATAGTAGTGAAAGTAGCCACGAAAGCACCGTGGTGAGTCTCTGCGGCGGTAAGGGATGCGCGCGCGACGATAGCCATTTGCCTACTGGTCCGCGAGTGTTCGGGACGGAGCTATTCTTAAAGGGCGAGATTCGCTTGGCATTGAAGGAGCCTTCAGTGATGGATTACTCTAAGCTCCCGACAAAAGCCTGGTTACTAAATCCTAAACATACTCCCCCCTGCTGCGAAATCTCAATTTCCAGAAATGATAGGAATTAAAAAAAAGAATCGCCTAAAGTGGCACAGTGACAGACGGCCGAATAGTATTCTTGTTACAAGAGTTTCATTATAGATAACATGCATATGAATTAAATTAATAGCAGTAATAAGTAAAACAACGAGACAGAATTTAAAAGCTGTAAAATGAACCCTAGTGGCAAAAGAACAAACTAAAGTAGCGTAAACGTATAAAGACAGTGTGTTTTTGAAGTATTAGTTATTGCTAATAGGAAGTACGCAGAGCTTGACGACGGGTCGTTTAAATTCTCTATTACGCGATTCAGCATCTGCGGTACGAACTGTTACCACCCGTACTATCCCATCCTGACCTGGATGCACGTTGACGACGCGTGCCACCGACCACACCAACGGTCGAAGGTTGTCGTCCTTAATGATGACTAAATCACCAACTCTCACCGCCCGAGAATTGTCTGTCCATTTGTTTCTCTGATTTAAAGTATGTAAATAGTCACGGTGCCAACGCTTCCAAAAATCAGCATGTAAGCGCTGTAACAATTGCCAACGATTCAGTAATGAAATCTTTGTGGTCTCATTATTATCGTCCGGGACAGACGTTAAAGGAGAAAGCGTTAAAAAATGGCCTGGCGTCAGGACAGAAAAATCATTTGGATCATTACTGACTGCACACAAAGGACGTGAGTTCAGTACTGCCTCTATCTGCACGAGGACGGTATGGAACTCTTCTAACGTTAGCAGATGACTTCCCACTACCTTGGCAAGGTGTCCCTTAACTGAGCGTACCCCGGCCTCCCAGACTCCACCAAAGTGGGGGGAAGAGGGCGGAACCGTCAAAAATTCAATGGTCTGTGATGTAGCGGCAGCCTTCATCAGCCCCGCTAGCTGATTTCTTGCACCGACAAAGTTGGTCCCACAATCGCTCATTATCAGGGAGCACCGGCCCCGGCGAGCAACGAAGCGACGTAAGGCAGCGATAAAAGATTCAGCCGAAAGATCATTGGCAATCTCCAGATGCAGGGCCTTGCTCGACAGACAGACAAACAGACAAAGATATACCTTGTCAGAGCGCGCTCCTCGGCGACGGCGACCAAGGATGACATGAAAAGGACCAGCGTAGTCACAGCCCACACGTTGAAAGGCTTTGACAGCAGTAACCCTGACGCGGGGAAGGTCCCCCATGATGGGTTGAGATGTCGTTGGTTTAGCCCGAAAGCACGGGATACAACGAGAAAGACGTTTGGCAATAGCACGCCGAGCAGAAAGTACCCAAAAGTTTTGAGACAGTAGGAAATGCACCATTTGTGCACCACCATGCAACGACTTTGCATGCACATCATCAATAATTAACGACGAAAGTCGATGATTTGAAGGCAAAATAGCGGGATGCTTTGCATCGAACTCCAAATCTGAGTGTCGAAGTCTCCCTCCGACACGCAACACGTTGTCCTGTGAGAGGAAAGGACTTAATTTTTTCATAGGCTTTGGCAAAGGCTTGTTATCTTTGAGATTATTGATCTCATTAACAAAACAATCTTGCTGACAAGACTTGACGAGAGTTTGAAGCGCTTGATTCAGCTCTTGTTCACATATTGGACCAGAATATGTTCTTTGCTTCTGCAAAAGACTCAGGAACCTAAGCACAGTCGCAGTTACTCGCAGGATTTTCTTCAAGGAAGAGAACCGGAGTAAAAGCTGCTGTATCGAGTCAGTCTCGTTGGTGACAACGAGGGCTGACTTCTTCTCTTCTTGACGTAATTCTGTAGTTACGTCGATTGATGGGGGAAGAGTTTTTAACCGAGGCCAATGATCAGACGAGAGGGACAGAAAACTCGGACCATTCCACCAAAGTGAATGTTCCAGCATTGCCTTTGGAAGCATGCCTCTCGAGGCTGCATCAGCCGGGTTATCATGGGTGCTTATGTAGTTCCATTGTGCTGAGGGCAATTTTCGTTGAATCTTAGCGACTCGATTGCCAACGAAAATTTTCCATTTGGATGGGTGAGATGCGATCCAAGAAAGAGTTATAGTCGAATCGGACCAAGCAAAGATATTCTTGATTATGATCAAAGACAATAGATGAGGAAGTATCGCGTGCACTAAATCTGCCAGAAGGACGGCAGCGCACAATTCCAGACGTGGAAGACTGATCCGTTTGGTAGGGGAAACACGAGATTTCCCGCACACCAGATGGGTAGAAAAGGTCCCATCATCTAGTTCTGCTTGCAAGTAGACGACACTGGCATAGCCTGACAGAGAAGCGTCGGCAAAGCCGTGCAATTGATAGGCAACTGCACGCGAGTGCGTTATCTTCCGTGGGACAGCAAAATGTGATAGAGCACTCAATTGGGAAGAAAATTGACACCAGAATTCTACTATATCTTCGGGAGGCTTCTGGTCCCAATCTAAGCCTAACAGCCAAAGACGCTGAATCAACGATTTTGCCAAAAAAATTACAGGACAGAGTAGCCCTAACGGATCAAATACACGAGCCAGCTCTGACAGTATCTGCCGCTTCGTGCATTGATTTTGAGACACATTAACATTGTACTTAAACTGATCAGACGCCGAGTCCCAGTTTAGACCAAGTACTTTCACAACAGAATTATAGTCTGCATCGAACGACGTTGCTTGAGTCACACAATGCTCAAGTGGGATCTGGCTCAACAGTTCTGGACGATTGCTTGCCCACTTGCGGAGCTCAAAGCCTCCTCGGGCTAATAACGCGATTAATTGCTTTTGCAGCTCAAGAGCCTCACTAACAGAAGACGCACCTGTGGGAATATCGTCCACGTACGTGTCTCTAGATAGTACCTCCGCCCCCAGCGGGAAAGCTTGGCTCTCCGACACAGCTAGCTGTTCAATCGTCCGCAAGGCCAGGAAGGGAGAAGATGAGACCCCGTATGTGACAGTATTTAAAAAGTAGTCCCGGAGTTCCTCATCAGGATGGAAACGCCACACGATGCGCTGAAAGTCACGATGTTTCTCTGACATCACAATGTTCCTGTACATCTGACGAATATCTGCAGTAAACACTACTTCGTGTAAACGAAATCGCAAAAGTATGTGGGAAATGTCCTTTTGAAGCTTCGGTCCCGTCAGCAGTGTGTCGTTTAGTGACAGACCCTCGCCGTCACGAGCGGAAGCATCGAACACGACGCGTAACTTGGTGGTTACGCTTGATGGTGACAGCACGCAGTGATGTGGGATGTAATATGCACCAGAGGTATTTTGGTCAGAGGGAGGCACCTCTGACATGTGACCAATGTCCAGATAGTCCTGCATAAACTCATTGTACGACTTTCTTAGTGCGGCATCATTTGATAGACGCATTTCCAATTTGTTAAAGCGGCGCACAGCGATGGACCGCATGTTACGGAAAGTCGGCTCAACAGATTTGAACGGCAGCTCAACAACGAATTTTCCGGAGCCCTCACGCTTGTGGGTAGAAAGAAAATTCTGTTCACAAACCGCATCTTCGGGCGACAGCATTTCTTCGGGGTGATGCACATCCTCAATCTCCCACAACCGTTTTAAATCGTTTTCCGAGTCGCTATGTGACGCGTGAAGCGTTTGGACTGACGAAAGGTTGGAATATAAAGATGGTATACTCTCAAGGCAGCGAGAGCGCCCCAAAAAGACCCAGCCAAATATAGTATTTAAACCAACAGGGGAGTCATTCCCACCCGGAATCATACCCTGAAGGAATATCTCATTCCAAAGTTCGGAACCAAGAAGGAGGTCAATTGGTCCCGGAATATGAAAAGATGGGTCCGCGAGTCTAATGAACCCTAAATTCTTTAAAAAGCTAGTTTCTACCGTGACTGACGGCATGTCATGACAAATGCGGGGTATTACAATTGCCTCGAAAGATATTTCGTTGCCCTGATGGTTCTCGGGACGGATAGTGCATTGGACGGTACCCAATACAGACGTGGAAGCGTTACCTAGGCCAAAAACCGACGGCGCGTTACTCGAGACAGGTAAACCTAGGCGATTTGCTAGGCCTTGGGAAATATAATTGGCTTGACTGCCAGAGTCAATCAACAAGCGCACGGCGTGAAAGGAGCGCCATCTATCCAATATATCTACTTGAGCCGTTGACAGTAGGACAGTTTTATTTGACGACGTATTTGTAGACAGCCCCTGCACACCTAAGGCATTAGAGGTGGCGTTGGGATTGGATGAACTTGGTTTGCGATCTACTGTGTCTTGAAAGTGTAGTAATGAGTGATGACGGCGACCACAAGTTCGACACGAACCTTGTGAAGGACAGTTTGACACTACATGACCTATGCGCAAACAATTGAAACAAAGCTGTTTATCACCAACTACTTGTGATCGACGCGCAACCGTTAAGTTTTGGAAGTCCGGACAATGTGCGAGAAAATGCTTTTTGGAGCAGAATTGACAAGGCGGAGGCGGAGGCAGTGCCGAAGAAGTAGACTGGTTACCCACCAAAGTCGTTTGCCTAAAGCGTCGTGGCGGTGTCGTGACGTGGTCGGATCGCATGGTGTTCACGACGGCTGGCCGCATGTTTCCGTTATGAGCTGAACATGTACTCGCTCCGGCATGCTCCACTGCCTTGCAGTAGTTCTCCACAAAGGTCTCCAAAGATTGATAGGTCGGGATGTCCTCCGACGTGACGGTCATCTCAAACTCTTTACGAATGGTTGGTTCTAATTTCGATAAGAGCGTATAGAAAATTATAAAGTCCCATTTATCGATGGGCAGGTTTAATGACTTCAAAATTGATAAGTTTTCTTGGAATGTGTCCAAAAGAAACCGAAAGGCTTGCGCTGTGTTATTCTGTAACTTAACAGTTATAATAGACTGCCACGCTAAAAAGGCTAGCTGGCGTTTATTCTGATAGCGCTTCACCAAAGTTTCATACGCCATGTCGTAATTGTCGGACGATATAGGAAATGCTTTTATTAGGTTTAACGGTTCACCCTTCAATGACGAGACTAAATATTGAAACTTTTCAATTTTAGAGATCTCGTGTTTGTCATGTACCAAGGTTCGGTACAGATCATAGAAAGTAATCCACGTTTTATAGCCACCCTCGAAAGTAGGTATATGTATGGGCGGCATGCGAATATGACCCGTATTGCTGCTCGAGCTACCTGCGGGTACGGGCGAAGCGACACGAGGCACTTGAGGTGTTGCCTCGGGAAACAATTGCGATTTGATGGACAGAATGTCTATTACGGTCTCGTCAAACCCCTGTCGTATCTCCTCATTATCCGCGATCTCCTGAGGATCCTTTAAAGAAGCTACTATTTTCGTATGATTGTCGTCAAATAACACTTCTAAACTTTCCAATCTCGTTAAATGCACCTTAAAGCGCGGTTGCATTTCCGGGTTCGTTGTACATCTTTTTGCACAAATATAAGCGTCATTTAAACGCTTAAGAGCGATAGTACGGCGGCATTTTTCCATTTCGTTCATAGTGTAATTTATTAAAGCGCGCGCAAGTTAAACAAAAGTGATCAACACAATTAGGTACTTATCTTACTACAAGTATAACTCGACAACAGGCGAGAAAGAATTTTAGACCTTGTATATTAAAGGTACGGTCAAAAATCGTACTGCACTATCTTTCAAACTAACTACAGAAAAAAGTTCCCGTACTTACATACAAATTTTAACAAACTTCTCTAATTCTACAATTTACACGAACGTAATGTACAAACATAAAAGTTACTTATAACTCAATCATGATAAACTAGGTAACTTCAATATGCAACCAACCAAATTATGCAACACGTCGTGTGCGCGCTAAGGAATTTGAAACACCGAATATCTACCCTGTGACCCGCACAATATATAGTATATTTTTTGTGAAATTTACTAACAAAACAGCAAATGTTACACCGTTAAACGTGTAACTAGAACATACAATTAAAAATTATGATTTAAGACAGCGAAAGAAACCACTTTAACTCGTAAACAAGTTTCTGCTCGGATAAAAGGTCGTAAGTTCATACGAATATCACGGCGGTTACGTCCTTTTTTTTTAGTATTTGAACAAATTGCCTTGAAATACTTATAGTACATCAAATATTTTTATCAATAATGTAATAGTATGCTAATAAAGAATGCTATTCGTATAGTTTGCACTGTAATCCATAGGTATACAAAATTTTGTTCGAATTAATATATCCGGTTCGAAGGACCACAAATATGTTAAGTATTCTTCGATAGCACAGCGAAAGGGGGGTTGGAACGCATGAATTCCCCGGAGAGAGTAACCAAGGCGATTACCGATAGAAATGAGCAACCCACTCACCTTGTGAACCTCAATGGCAGCTGCTCGTGTTAGGATGAAAGCCCAGCTCCGTTCTCCTTCTGCTATGCCTAGGTCTTAGTAGCCTGCAGATCTGGGTTCAGCACAGGGTAACGTAAAGCACGTAGATAGACTAGATAGTAGTGAAAGTAGCCACGAAAGCACCGTGGTGAGTCTCTGCGGCGGTAAGGGATGCGCGCGCGACGATAGCCATTTGCCTACTGGTCCGCGAGTGTTCGGGACGGAGCTATTCTTAAAGGGCGAGATTCGCTTGGCATTGAAGGAGCCTTCAGTGATGGATTACTCTAAGCTCCCGACAAAAGCCTGGTTACTAAATCCTAAACAGTGTCCTTAGCTGTTATATGACAATACGGATCTTATTTTGCTATTTGTGTGTAATACTAGCATGCAAATATATTAAATATATACAACTGTTAAATGTCCTGAGACAGGAAATCTTTTACATAGTAATAGTTCTTTACAGTTAAGAACTTGATTATTTTTTTGCTAACTTATATGCATGTATAATATACATGTATGTATATGCCGTTTTGTACAGGCAAAATTATAAATATCTCTTGACCAAAAGCGTCAAGCACTCCATATGGTAAAATTAATGATTCTTTGATACTTATATTGTTTGTTTAACCTACAAAGTATTGAAGACGTACCTTGATGGAGATGACGAAATGTCCGCCATTCTTCAAGAAGTGCTGCGCGTTGAGACTGACAATCCGGGCCTGGTCGGGTTGTGCCACGTCGGCAAATATCGTGTCCACCATGCCGACCAGCATTCTGGAAGTGATGTGGTATTAGTGGTATACAGGATGTTATTGTGTACCTCCTGACTACAGGGTGTGGTCAGAGAGAGAGTTCACGTATCAACATGAAAGATTTAGTGTTAACAAATCATCATTTTGTTGTAAAAATACAATAGCAACGAATGTTCCAAGCATTATGGTTTGATCTAGTCTAGCACATCTTGTCTCTGTTCCGTGAAAAGCTATGGTGCTAGCCGGGTTGATTACCGTCATAATATAAGTATCACTAATACCAACTTTATTTTCGCATAAAATATTAAAACAAAACAAAGGATGCGAAAATAAAGTATCATTCTTCTTCCTTCGGTTGGGTAATCCTACTAATATTATAAATGAGAAAGTTTGGATGTTTGTTGGTCAATCACGCTTAAACGGCTCAACCGATTTAGGATAGGATAGATTTTATCCCAGGTCCACGCAGACGAAATCGCGGGCGGAAGCTTATCTGAACATATAGTGAAAATTAACCCCCTTTCCCTCATTCATAAAACTTACACATGTCTCTGCTAAATAAAATGTGCTTTGTCCCTTTCTAACGAACACAAATGTCAGTGACAGATAAGGGCAAACGAATTTTAAACCCAATTTCTTTTCTAGAAGTTAAAATAGGCTTGTTAAAAAGTTTATGAATACGGCCGTAAAAACCAGCTAGGTCCATATGAAATGTTGATTAGATAAACCAACCTGTATTTGAGCGGGTGCCTGGCGTCCTCTATGATAGGTATGATATTCGTCCTCTTCTTAGCCACGTTGATGAGGTCTCTGCCCGACCGGTGGGAGAACTCCACGGCGTAAACTAGACCTTCCTGTAATACACCTAACATGTAAAATCGAGGAGTAGGCAGCGTGGTTTAAACTAGTGGGAGTATTGATCAGTAAAGTGGGTGGTGAAAGATAGTCTTCACGGGTAGGTCTGATAATTATCTGTTGTTTCATCATTAAGGCATCTCACAGAGTGAGAGGGCGCGCTCTGATCTCTCGCTTCTACATATGGCGCCAACCAGCAAGTCTTGGCGGATCTCAGGGTAAAGTTTATTTATATAACAAGCGAGCACAATACGCGCCACATAAGGCGTCTGTGAAGTCTCCAAAAAATTTTTTTTTTAAATGAAAACTATATAATGATCATCAAAATATCAGAACTTCTAAATGAGAAGCCCCATACCAACTTTCTCATGAAATCAAACTTAAGTGGCAAAAAGTGACACTTACTGGGCCAACAACATCGGAGACATGGCTGACGGTGGTCCCACTTGCAGCCCCCAGATACAGCACCCTGGAGCCCGGAGGCATGTGTATAGCGTCCACACCGCCCATGATAGCCGCTGCCAGCTTCGATCGGAACGGGTTCCATACTCTGTATTCCACCTTCTCTCCATCGGTCTAAAAAGAGTTGATTAGGTTTAATGCTAGCAAAGAGCCGGACATTTGTTTTTTAAATTCTTGGCTGTACATCAGAAGTGGGTAAGTGGACATAGTCTTCATGAATAGGTCAAGATTAGAGGGACCACTGATCATCATTTAGTTTCTACCATGCTAATGAAAAAAGAGTATTTATTTTGTATGGCACTCTGTCAAACTAGTATTATCCAAACTTATCTTCGAATTTGACTTTTTATTTTTTCTACCAAACATGGATATGAATTTTAACAGGACAGTTTTAACCTTAACACTCTGGGCTGACAAAACTTAATGAATATTCAATACTCTACAAACCTCTACTGAAATCCTCTTTTCTCCATAAACTTCAGAGCCAGGCACGAGATTCTTTGTAACTAGCGCATCCTCCTTGCCTCTGGCGATGAACACTCCCGCGTGTCTATAATAATAGAAGAATGAATAAAAGGAAGACAATGGACAACCATTCAGCAATGGGATTTTTGGTGATCAGATACAAAGGTAGCTTCAAGCGTTCGCATTCAGAAGAACGAAAGTATTGTAGAAAACATCATTTCCGAGTAATTCAAAATCTACCTACACGACAAACAGTGGGGTCATTTACATTCATAATTAACTCATGGATGGACTCATGTTCCGATCACAACCTGGCAGTCCTTGCAAAGGTCTCAAGGCTCTAAAGTGAAGAACCTTTGCAAAGCCTCCAGAACTGTGAGCAGCATTTGAGCTTTGCTGCCCTAAGGCAAGGTGATCAAAAATATGTGACATTTGGATTCCTGATGTCCAGGTAAATTTACAGCCCTTTGCTTTTGTAGCACTTTGGCGTGCGAGACAACTTACGGAATCTACTGTGGCGGCGGAAAGGTTAAACCTTTGGGAACCTTGAAACAATAACAATGCACTAACCTGTGAGGCTCGATGATAACCTGCTTGCCTCCCTTGAAGCCGCCACCGCCGCCTCTGGGTGCCCCGCGGCCTCGGCCTGTCAACACAAATATCTGTCAGAACTGCAAGTTGGCTTGCTGATGTTGAGGTTGTGTTGTGAACTCAGAAGTGGGTAAGTGGACATAGTCTTCATGAATAGGTCGAGGTTAGAGGGACCACTGTTCATCATTATGATTCCTAATCATTTTCTGTGTAAAAGTAAATTTTCTTTCATTGCCCTCGTGTTGCAGGGAAACTTAGATAAAATATAGCCTAGTCCAGTCCATCTGGTAAGTCTATTCTGTACACAGGCAAACAAATTTTTGATACACATAACATAATGTACAAACTTTTTATTATGTAAGTTATATTACATGGCACCCATAGGGTAGAAAGCCTCCTCCATCTTATTCCATGTTTGTCTGTCTTGGGCTGTGGTAATCCAGTGTTTACAAACTGTTTTTAAAATGTACATACTTACAAAGCTACCAATCTCACAGACTTTTTCTCTTAATATTAGTATCTGTACATACAAATCTTGGTTCTGATATTAAAGTTGTCCACTGCACATAAGTAAGACGTGCAAGGACTTTGCATGCTTGTTAGCTTTGTTGTTTCATGGCATTTACTACATTGGAAGTGAAATGGAAACGCATAAAAAAAAAATATAAGAACTCACTCGGTCTTTAAGTTGGCAAGTTACTCTCTCGGAGCCATCAGGTACCAAACTGTTAATCCAGACTCAGCCTACCTACTAATAAAACAAATATTCCTCACCGCCACCCCCTCGCCCTGCGAACCCGCGGCCGCCGCCGCGCTTCTCGAACCCGCCTCGGCCTCTGTCTCCGCCTCCGAAGCCTCCCCTGCCCCCGCCTCCGAATCCACCCCGACCCCCGCGGCCTCCACGGCCGCCGCCGAAGCCCCCGCGTCCACCGCCGCGGCCTCCGTTGAACTCTGAAAGGCAACACTTATTATGTTTTGTAAAGGACAAGACGGGTGACTGGATTGAAAGTTTTTGTTCAGAAGTGGGTAAGTGGATATATGTAGTCTTCACGATTAGGTCAAGATTAGAGGGACCACTGGTCATCATTTAGGGTTTCATGTTTATTGTATGCTAACGATTATTATTATTATTATCCTATTTTAGACAGGCAGCTGACGCTGATACGTCTAAATCATAGTTCACTTAGAACGGGTCACACTGCTTTAGATAGTTTGTCGAGGCTGTTTTTAAACTGGTTAACACTTCTAGCGTTCACTACTTCTGATGGTAATTAGTTCCATGCATTTACTATTCAATTTGCGATTAAGTTTTTGCCAATGTTGTTTTGCTTTGATTTGCTGACAATTTAAAGTTGTGTCCTCTATGCGTGTGTTTGTATTTCGAGTGAACAGGTCGCTCAGTTCTGGACAGTTGTAACAGTCATTTAATATTTTAAAGGTCTCAATCAGTTGCCCCGCTCACGTCTCTTTTCGAGTGTTGTTAGGCCTAATTTGTGTAGTCTTTCCTCGTAAGGCAAAGATTTGAGCTGTGTGGGAATTTTGGTGAATCTTCTGTGAACTTTCTCTATCATATCAATGTGTTTCTTGAAGTATGGGTTCCATATCTGAAAACCGTATTCCAGAATGGGTCTCACATATGTTATGTAGATTTTTAGCATTGTTTCAGGTGTGAGTATACGAAATGCTTTTCTAATGATGTAGATGATGGAGTAAGCTTTTTTAACCATTTGTGATATGTGTTCCCATTCATTTCTCATTTTTATAATTTACAATCAATGAGTTGTGTTTAATGATTAGTCTACACACAATACTAGGTACTTCGTACAGTACATACTTGATTAAAGTGGGACAAAATAACTTCAAATAAGTACTCATACACATTATTCAACTTGTTTCCCAGAGAGGTAGTCAGAGATATCTCACCTCCTATTCCTAGTGACAAATCTAAAAAATATTTTTTAAATTTGTATAAAAACAACTACGATTAATAATAGAGCTAAATCACTAGTATAGGCTGTTTTATTTTAATCTACAAAAGCAGCATGGTAATATAAATCATACCCGTTCTACAATCACCATGGCACACTATTCAAAGGACCTTGATAAACATATTTTTTAACAAAGAATATACGCCACCACGTGTGTGCACAGACACACGTGGTGCTATCTATTCCCATGGGTATTGAACCCAACCAACCAAACCAAAATGAGGTTAAGCTTGCTTGTCGCTTTTGATAAGACACCAATCCACACGTGGGTGTCAAAAAAGAATATTACACAATAAGTCAGCAAATCTAAACCTACAAATACAATTGAAAACTTACGCTATTTCGACACAAAAAGTCAAGAAATGTGGAGAACATTGTCAAAAACTTAACCTAAAAACCGCGCATATATTTGTATGAATTTCAAGTTTGATACAATGCCAGTCGGAATTATTTAAAGAGATTAAAATTTGCGTTTAAAAGCGATTATAACGTAATTGAACAATAAGGAATTAACATTAAAACAGCCTGGATATCACCGCGCACGCATGAGCCCTACATGTCAAAAATATAGATGTAAAATTGACTTACCTGGTTTGCCCATTTCAAAACTCAGCAACTTATTACTATAATATCAATAATATTTTGTACTATCTATACACGCAAATAAACTTTATCTGCTTTATAAACCACGCGATGCGAGCCCATGACGCCGGCAAAAAAAAAAAAAGTGCTAGTGCTAGAATTGCTATGCTAGATAGAGAGCCAAAGAGAATATAACCTTAAAGGACTTGACGGAAGTGACAGTGAGGCCATTTTGAATCAGTGTTGCCAGATGAAATCTGATAGAAACAGTAGAAATGAAGAAAAAAAAGCAGTAGATTCAGGGAAAAATCAGTACACAGTAAAAGTAGATATATTGTGGTCATAAACGACGATGTTTAGTAATTTCATGCAATAGTCTTAGGAACTTACACCAAAGCTACCAACCTGCTAAGTTCAATCAATGCAATTATTTCCAAATATAAATTTAAAAAATCTTCACAAATTATTTTCTTCGTCTTCATACATGTGTTTACAGGTATTTTTGTGTCGTGAGAAAAGCAGCTGGTATTTTTTTTATATATATTATATCCGTTTCGTTTCTTTCCACTTACCACCGTCGCATTTACGTTATACCCTATACTTCACTAAAGAATGGCACCATTTGCTGTACAAACACTGGAAATTAAATGAAAATGTTAACTTCTTTTTTAAGTTTTCAACTGAACTTTCGACATTTGTTCTTGTTTTGACTCGCTCTCGCTCGACATGCAATTCCTTGACTTCGTTGTGAAAAATATTGTGGCCCTTTCGTCCTCTCCGGGTTGTGAGAGAGCGTTTATTGGATTTTTGATGAATATCTGCCTCAAATAGCCCATCTATTGACTGCTTTCCGTCGTGACGTCACTTCCCCTGCAACATAATTCACAAAAGGCGCCAAACAACCGGTTCCCCCACCGCCATTCGACAGGGCTCGGCATCGCTCCGAGCTGCTTTTCGTCATTGCGTTTTGGATTTTTGTTGAAGCAAGTCGTGCCTCAAAAATTTATTTTGAATTAATTTAAGTTTAAAGTTAAAATTAGGATTTAGATTTTCTGAAATAGTGTAAAGTTTATGGTGTAGCTAGATTAATAGTTTAGCTATGCCAAGCCCATCTAAGATAACACAAGAAAAGAGAAAGCGACGTAAATCATCTACGTCGTCGGCGGAGGACGGCCCTTCGCAAACAAAGAAAACACGTGGGCGTGATGAACGGCCATCACGCTCTAAGCAACGGCGATCGGCTCCTGCGAGCCGCCGCCAGGAGCGCAGGCGCCGCAGCTCCTCCAGCAGCAGTGAAGGCAGCAGCACCTTCGGTGGCGGAGAGGAGCGGCGCAGTAAGGATTTTGAAACGAGGTTTGAACAACTCTCGTACCAGGTGAATGCTATTACTGACTTTATACAAAGATCTATGACGCGTCCGGAATCCCAATCCCGTAATCGATCGGAACATTCTTCAGACGATGAAGCTCCGTTAGAAAGTTTGGTGTTTAAAGACTTTAATACTACTTTAAAAGACAAAGGTTTTGGTAAAGCGGATGAAGCAAAGTTTGAATTGCTGAAGAATTTACAACGATTCGATTCTCGGGAATGGGCGGATATATCTTTCTTTGACATTCAAAAGAGTTATCTGGCCATACCAGGGTTTAAAGAATTGGACACCAATGAGGAATTGCGTCATTATGACAAGTCGAACCATTTAGCTTCGTTCGAAAAAACCTTAGCTTCACTAACTCACGCTTTTCTTCTTCACCGTGACCACACGCAAATGTGTTTGCAAAATATCTTGAAATGGGCAGTGGAGTGTGAGAATATTTCAGCTGCATGCTTGAAAGATAAAATCAAAGAACTGTTTGTAGACGATGATAAATACAATAAAAGTACAAACGATATCTTGCAAATTCTTTGCGGAAAGCGCGCAGATGTTATTCTAAATCGTAGGAACGAGATACTTAAAAGTGTCACTGATGCTGTAACCGCGGCTGGATTTCGAAAGATACCCCCAACTCATGAAAATTTGTTTCATGCAGACAAGTTAAAAGAATTCCTGAAAAATGAGGGTGGTTTGAATAAAGTGTTTCCCCAAAATAAAGTGCGTAAAAATCAAAAATTACAAAGATTTAATGGCGTGAATAAAGGTTATTTCCAGTCACCGATGCCTTCGTTTCGATTTAATTTTCCAAAATCGAAACCTGCCTTATCAAGTTTCCCAACATACGACTTCATTCAGCCCCGAACCTCCAGAGTCGATAGACAAGAATATAAGCGCAAACAGCCAAGACGATCCGGTTTCCAAGATCGTAATAAACGATCGCGAGAATTCTGAGTCGGTGAAGTTCAGGGCAGGTTGCTTAGCGAATTATTAACATCATTGGGAGATGATAGGAGCCAATCAAACTATTTTAAAAATAATTTCTGGGGTACGTCTCCCTTTTTATCGAAAACCTCCATTAATCTGGCCGAATTCCAAAATAATAAAGAATTTCGAAATCCAATCGTCGTCAGAAATGAAAACGGAAATCATAAAAATGTTAGCGGACCGGGTAATAGAACCCGTTTTGCAGTCACCAAGTTATGTATCGAAAATATTCCTGGTGAAAAAGGGGGACGGGGCCAATCGACCGGTATTCAATCTCAGGAATCTGAACGAATATTTAAAAGTAGGCCGTTTTTCCCTGATATCTCACTTCGACATCCCGAATTTTCTTCAGTCAGGAGACTGGCTAGCGAAGATAGATTTGAGTCAGGCCTATTTTCATGTCAACATTGCGAATTCCCATCGCCGGTTTCTAAGGTTGATATTTCAAGGTCAGATCTATCAAATGACGTGTTTGCCGTTCGGAGCGGCTTGTGCTCCCAAGTTGTTTGCCACATTAACCAATTTCATCGCCGAAAGGCTACGGCAAAAAGGAATCCATATCATCGTTTATTTGGACGATTTTCTCATCGCCAATCAGAGTCATGCTGGCCTGCAATCCCAATTAACTTACGCAATCGATTTCCTACAATACCTAGGTTGGACGTTGAATTTCAAGAAGTCCGTACTGATACCTTGCAAAGACCTCGACCTCGAATTTCTTGGAGTGAGTTGGAATACGACACTGAACAGGAAGTATTTACCGGACCAAAAGATTGTCAAAATAATGTCGGAAATTCGAAGACTGTTGTACCGAGGCGTTCGCTCTCGCAGGTGGGTAAAGTCCCTCCTGGGGAGGTTAAATTTCGCGAGCTTTGTAATTCCGTTGGGTCGGTTACATTGCCGCAGGCTTCAAATATTAAGTCGCGAGCTTCAGCGGTCAAGTCCCTGTCGTCTCCGACGTCTAACGATGCCGGTAATTCGAGATCTGCAATGGTGGCTCGTGAACCTGAGGAGGCGGTCGGAAATTCATCAACCACTTGTTACCAACTTCCTGACCACAGACGCAGCCGGCTATGGCTGGGGGGCGCAGCTAAACGATATCGTTCTATCAGGGACGTGGAGCTTCGAGCAGAGTCACTGGCACTCCAACATGAAGGAGTTGCACGCCATTTACGAGGCGCTTCGAGCGAACTGGTATGTCCTACAAAATTCTACTCTGCTAATTCAGTCCGACAATCGCACAGCCCTAGCATACCTGAAGAACGAAGGCGGCACCAGATCGACAGAGCTGCTGGAAGAGTCCCGAAAGATTTTGCTGTTTGCAGACGACATTCGATTGAGACTTGTAACCCAACATCTACCAGGTATGCTAAACACAGTCGCAGATCGATTATCCCGGGGCAAACCTCTCCCGGAGTGGCATCTGTCGTCTCGAGCTTGTCAAAGAATATTTCAGACCTTTGGCACGCCACAAATCGATCTATTTGCCTCGCACAACGCGCACGTAGTGCCGCGAGATATGTGAGCCGAAATCCATTGGACCGCCAAGCAGTATTTTGCAATGCTTTCAGCCGCCGATGGAAGTACAAACTAGCCTGGGTGTTTCCACCACCATCGTTGATGCCGCGGGTTCTAGCACATTTAAACCTGTGCCAAGGAAAATACATTGTGATAACCCCCAGGTGGGAACGGACCTTCTGGAGAAGCGACTTACGAGCACGAGCCCTTTGTTATCCGATAGAGATTGTGAACCTGCGCCATCACCTTGTCGATATGACCACGCGACGCCCACCACCGAACCTGGCGGAGTTGGAACTGGAAGCGTGGCTAGTTGGGGGTGGGAGTCCCTTTTAACTACTTGGACGGACGGGGAACGTTCATTATTAAAATCAAGCTGGCGAAAGTCCACTTTGTCATCCTACCGTCCGGCATGGAACAGGTGGGTAAAGTGGTGTACAGAGAACAATATTTCGATCAATACTCCTAAGGCAGTTGATTTAGCCCGATTTTTATCTTACTTGAGTACTAAAGAAGGTTTAGCCTATAGCACTATTGCACTACACAAGTCGGTCATCTCTACTTTTTGCGAGCCATATATTAACAAAAAGCTGAGTGAGGATGTCGTGGTTAAACATATGCTTAAAGCGGTGGCTTTACGTAAACCACGAAACCCCAAAGCTCCAATTTGGAATCCGGGACAAGTAGTGAATTGGCTAAAAGACAATATATCGGATGTAAATAACTTGTATCAGGTTTCACGTAGATATGCTACTATACTGTTGCTCGCATCAGGTCGCAGGGTTCACGACCTTACGCTGTTAAACATTGATTCAGGTAATATGATTATTGAAGGGTCAGAAATAATTTTTAATCCAATATTTGGCTCGAAAACTGATTCAGCGTTTTATCGCCAGTCAGCTTGGAAGCTTTTGGATCATCCTGATTATAGAATAAGCCCTGTTTTCTGGATTCGTCAATTACTGTCGCTTTCGTCTAATAGGAGAGGGTCAATTTCCGCTTTGTTTATAACATGTAGAGGTGAGATGAAAGCGGCAAGTCGTATGATGATTAGTCTGTGGGTTAAATCAATTCTTCATGAAGCAGGAATTGACAGCCCCGCTGGGAGCACTAGATCTGCTGTGTCTTCATCCAATTGGATTAATAATTTTCAAATTGACGAAATTCTTCTCCGAGGTAATTGGAGAAGTGAGAATACTTTTCATATTTTTTATAGACGGCAACTCATTAATAATAATGCTAATGATTCTGTGAATGATACGTCCGTAGCTCGCCTTTTTCAGCCAATTTAAACATAAATATCATGTTAGGATCTTATTTAATTAATAAACATTATCATATATCATTGTTATAATTTAAATCTAGCATAAAATTACTATTAATAGCTTTTATTGAACTATTGAAAAATAATAAATGCCTACTGTCAATTGATTTAAATACATTTTATTTAATTTACAACATTTTAAGCATAAATTCATGTAAGGCCATTCACCAGGTGATAACAGACAGGTCTCACAACCCGGAGAGGACGAAAGGGCCACAATAGAAGGATTTTACCTGCCAATAAAATCCATATTGTGATCCAGAAGTCCTCTCCGGGCCTATTAAGGCCTAGCTGGTGAGGTGCAATGACGAAAAGCAGCTCGGAGCGATGCCGAGCCCTGTCGAATGGCGGTGGGGGAACCGGTTGTTTGGCGCCTTTTGTGAATTATGTTGCAGGGGAAGTGACGTCACGACGGAAAGCAGTCAATAGATGGGCTATTTGAGGCAGATATTCATCAAAAATCCAATAAACGCTCTCTCACAACCCGGAGAGGACTTCTGGACCACAATATGGATTTTATTGGCAGGTAAAATCCTTCTATTTTGGCATAGATTCTTGCCGCCAATTTTGACTGACATTTGACACTTGACAGATAAAACTTGCCGCGAAACCCGAAATTCGAAAAACGTCTATCTCTATCGCTCTTGATAATCAAGTAAGAGAGATTAAGATATTCTTTTTCGGGATTTGCGATTGGTACCCATAGGCAAATAGCACAATATAGTAGCTTTGCAAAAAAACAGGTAGATTTCCTTGATTTTTAAAAATAAGTCAGTAGATTGTTTCTAATGGGCCATCCACATTATGTGATTATACCCCAATTTGTCAGTACAACATGTCGAAGTCAGAACTGGGTGTAGCGTACAGACGTAACAACTGCAACTACAATTTCATTCAGTGTGGCCAGTTAATAGAAGGAAAGCGAAAATTGGCACATTCAAACGGTCCTGCGAAGCGGACTGCAAGATTGTTACTAACCGATGAGATAGGGCAAGACAGCACGTCTAACACACAGCCGCGACATACTCTCGATTTCTCTCGCATGTCCTAATAAGAGAGAGCCGGATAGTGCGAGAAAAATTGAGAGAGCTCGCGCGCCGTCGCGTAATAGCCGTGCAGCACACAAAAATCGAGAGTATGTCACGGCCACCTCATGATCGACGTGCGGTCTCACCCTCATGGTCGATTAGCTGCATTTTCTAGCTTTAAAACAATACTACTTTTGAGAAACTACACCGTTTAGACGCAAAGATACGAATTAAAAACCAAACTCGGAAATTTTAATCAGATTTTTTTTTAAAACGCCTTAATTTTTTAAATAGTTAGCCTATAATTTTTATTTTTATTTTTTTATCGATATTTTTTTGTCAAGTATCCGCACATTTCGTTTGATCAAGTATAAGCAATACACATTGTATATACTTCTCTTTGGTAAGAGGTTTAGTTTAGTGTGGCGTCCCGGAAGCTTGTTCCATAACCACCAAAGAGAATATAACCACTACGTTCTACTTCTCGGTGGTTGTGTAAAAAAGGATTTGACTTTAAGTAGTGTTACCATATCGCAATTTTAAATTTTTGCTAAATTTTCGAAGGTTACGATTACATAATTTTACAATGAATGATTGTAAACATCATTAATCATCACCAACTTAACTCAAGAGTAGGAAATTTCACAGAAAACCCTTCACTACGAGGACTTTCTAGAGAAATGCTTCTGTAAAATTGCTTTTAATAATCGTTAAGAGATAAATTCACTCTTGTTACTGTTTCCTGCCACGTATCTACGTATTTACACGAAGTGTAAGTATAAATACGTTTGTTAGCATTTGAGCTACAGTACCTTTCAGTTGTTTATCATGGAAACATCAAATTTTAGTAAAGTTTCTCTAAACGATTTCAAGTGGCTAAATGAACCAAAACATTGGAAGACCAACAGAGAGGTGCTCGAATTCTGCACTGATGAAAAAACGGATTTTTGGCAGGAAACCTTTTATGGTTTTGCTTTTAATACTGGACATTTGTATGGAACGGAAATAAAAGACGACTTCACTATGGAGGTAAACTGTAAACTAATTAGTGCCATCGTTCTTAACTTGTAGGTATTTGATGAGTATTTCAAACTACCCACACCCCCTCCTAAATTTTAAACTTAGCTTTGAAATCTTTATGGTGTGTACCTAATTAATAAATAAGGGCCTAAAAATATGTTACATTTATTTACTTTATTATAAATTTAGATTTAGTTTAGTCATTTAAGTTCGTTAAGAGTAATGCGTAGAGAGAGTGTAGAGAGGCCAAGGAAAAGGACATTCAATTAACATGCAACAAAATACACGACCTTCTTCAGAAAAGTAGAATGGACCAAGCATATACTATAATAAGAAACATGGAAAAGAAACACAAGAAAAGAAGTACAACTATTTTGAACGAGGAAGGTAAAATACTAATGGATAGCAAAGAAGTAACACAAAGATGGGTGAGATATATTGAAAAATTATATGATGGTCCTGGTTTTTCGGAAAATATCATAGAAAAAGAAGAAGACGTTCCAGAAGATAACGTAGGCCCTATATTTCTAAGACAAGAATACGAGAAAGCACTAAGCAGTATACAGAACGGGAAAGCCGCTGGTTTGGATAATATATACATAGAAATGATTAAATGTGCTAACTGTGACATTCTACACTATGAGATTTTCAACATGATACAGAAAATGTATACGGCTGGCATAATTCCAAATGATTTCCAGGTTACCAAAACCGTTACACTACCGAAAAAAGCAAATACACTGAAATGTGAAGAGCATAGAACCTTGAGTCTCATATCGCAAGCTAGCAAGATTATATTGAAATTAATCCAGAACAGAATCAGACCAAAAGTTGAAGATTGTTTAGGGCCAGACCAGTACGGTTTTAGAGAAGGAAGGGGTACTAGAGAAGCAATACTTGCACTGAGACTATTGATTGATCGCCGATTGGAATTAGATTTAGATACGCACATAGCTTTTATAGATTTAGAGAAGGCATTCGATAAAGTTGATTGGAACAAAATGATGGAGGTATTGAAAGAAGCAGGCCTAGATTATCGTGACAGGAGAATTATATACCAACTGTATAAAGAGCAACAAACTACAGTAATAGTAAATGAACAAACGGGAAGTGCCAGAATTCGTCAAGGAGTACGTCAGGGGTGTCCTCTTTCACCGCTTATTTTCAACATCTTTATAGAAAAGGCTATCAAACAATTAACGGGTTCTTATACAGGAGGGGTCAAATTTAATGGAAGAAATGTTAAGTTTATACGCTTTGCAGACGATATAGCAGCAGTTGCGGAAAACGGAGAAGAGCTCCAGGCACTGCTGACTGAAATGAACACGACTTTTTCAGAGTCTGGTCTCAAAATTAACGCTAGCAAAACAAAATTTTTAGTTGTTTCGAAAAGAAGAGTCGTAGATTCAATTTTTTTGGCGGGGATCTCAATCGAACAAGTAAGGAGATTCACATACTTAGGCAGTATTATTACAGACGACTCCAGATGTACACCTGAAATTGTTGCCAGGATAGCCATGGCAAAGCAAGCCTTTAATCATAAAAAACATTTGCTCACAGCTAGAATATCAAGCGCCACCCGGAAGAAACTGGTTAAAGTGTACATCTGGAGCATAGCTCTCTACGGGTGCGAAACTTGGACTATGACACAACGAGACAGGGAGAGACTACAAGCATTTGAGATGTGGTGTTGGAGGAGGCTAGAAAAAAATTAGCTGGACTGAGAAGAAAACTAATGAAGAGGTCTTGAACATGGTAAACGAAAAGAGGAAACTGATGAAAGTAATTGAGGACAGAAGAGGAAGAATGATAGGACACCTACTACGGCACGACGACTTGATCAGAATGATAATAGAAGGAAAGATAGAAGGAAAGAGAAAAAGAGGAAGGCCTAGAAGAGCATATATGGATCAGATAAAAGAAAAGATAAAAATATGGTCTTATAGAGAGTTAAAGGCAAAGGCAGAATGTAGATCAGATTGGAAATTACTCCACCGACAAGAGCTAAGCTCTTAAATTTATGATGATGAAGAGTAATGCGAATGTGCCCCTTGCAACGAGCTTTTTTTTTTCGCATCCCGTGATGGTAGGTGCGGGCTGAAAAACAGCGCTGTACAGCCGATAGGCTAGCAGCAAACGCTGAGCCCCGAACCTATTGTCGCACCTAACGTAATAATTAACTATTTTTTTTTAAGAAGAACTTTTATTAGTGGCCTGTGCACCTTTTGGGATGGGGAAAAAATGTTAAACTCGCGTCAGGTCACGTGACCGTGAGATTCGTAAGACGTAAGACGTATGGATGGAAGTGATTTTCTGAGAGCTAAACTTTTCAATGTACAATAATTGCAATAGTTCGTAAGTGTTATATTTTTAATAATGTAATATAAATTGTCATGTTTGTGTACGATAGCGCAATAAATGAATATTGTATGTAAAATCACATAAATGATAATACTTTATACGGGTCTATATCGGGTGGCATAAAATTGTTGGTCCTACTATTTTGTCGCATACCAACTTAATGCCGGATAACGTATGGCATAAACATTGTTGTGCATATTTTTTATTTGCCGAAATTGTTGTTCCTAATATCGATTGTCCTAAATATTTATTGTCCGAATGTTTATTGTGTCGAAGTTTTTTTTTAGAATGATTGATGTGCATAACTTTGATGTTACTAATATTTAATGTTCTAAAAATGTTGTGCATAATCTAAATGCAGGTTGGATCTGGTCAGAATTGCCTATTACTTAAATTACTTATGACCCGCCCTCATGTCGACGGAGCCCCGCTTCGCGGGGCCCCTATTTCTGCTCTGTGGAACAAAGGGCAACTAAAGAACCTATCTAATTGATCTAAATGAAGGTTGGCTCTGCTGAGAATTGCCTAATACTTGAATAACCTATGACCCACCCTCATGTCGACGGAGCCCCGCTTCGCGGGGCCCCTATTTCTGCTCTGAGGGATAAAAGGCAAGTAACGAACCTATCTTATTTATCTAGATATAGGTCGGGTCTGCTCAGAGTTTAATAATAGTATAACATTTAGGAAAAAAATAGTATAGGTGTTTTAGCTAATTTAATAATAGGCAAAATAATTACCTATTGTCAGGATGTCGGTCTGGTTGCCTTCCTTGCCTCGGCGCATGGGACTTTGGGTCTTGTCACTCGGATTTTACCAAGTGATGGTGGCAATACCCGGGTACCATTTGTCGCCGAGGCATTGGCTAAGTGGTCTACCATTTGTCAAGGGGATGAACGGCCTAAGAGTCTTGTGGTACAGAGGGGTTGGGACGACATTCTGTGCAAAAGAGTTTTGGTGGGGTTATTAGGGGGGGCAGTAGGAGTTAATATAGCGCGCCTGAAGGCTGCATCTGCCCTCGAGGCGGGAGCGTGGTTGCACGCACTACCCTCCCCTCACATAGGCACGCTGTTGGATGACGATTCCCTTCGAATCGCGGTTGCGTTGCGGTTGGGGTGTAAGGTCTGTGAGGCGCACCGTTGCATTTGTGGGGTGGTGGTTGAGGAAAACGGGCACCATGGTTTGAGCTGTCAGAGGTGTGCGGGGCGTTTTCCGAGGCACCACGCCATAAATGATCTGGTTCGTCGGGCTTTAGTTTCGGCCAACGTGCCTTGTGTCCTTGAGCCTCCGGGGTTGTGCCGTACGGATGGGAAACGGCCGGATGGTCTGACGTTGGTTCCATGGCAGAAGGGACGGTGCCTCTTGTGGGACGCGACATGTGTAAGTACATTTGCCCCGTCCCATTCGAGCCACACCATCAGATCCGCGGCGTCGGCCGCCGAGACGGCGGCTCGGATGAAACACGCAAAGTACTCTGCCTTGGAACCGATGTACGACTTTGTACCAGTGGCGGTAGAGACTGCGGGACCTTGGGGTACGGAGGCTAAAGATTTCATACGGGAGTTGGGTCGGCGGCTTAGGGATAGGGGCTGTGATCCTCGTTCCGGATCGTTCCTGGTTCAACAGATTTCTTTGGCCATTCAGCGTGGCAACGCCGCCAGTGTCATGGGAACTTTTGGACCACCAGCGATCCGGGGCGGTCCTTTTTGTTAGTTTAGGTTAGGTATAACGTGTTTTTGACGAAGCCTGTTGCGGATTCTATTCTTTCGTTGTTAGTTAAGTGCCTAGGGGGATGTATGTTTGTTTGTACGCAATTGACGAAGCCTGCGTTGCGGATATCTTATGGACCTTAATCTTTCTATTTTCAACGAATAAACTATTCTTTTCATTAAAAAAAAAAAAAAAAAAATTACTATGACAATGAAAATTAGGATTATTACTTTTTAGGTAATTCGATGTTCGAGTAATCAATATTAGGATAAACATACTTTAGAATTTTTTAATTTGTATGCGCAAAAATGAATAGGCTAAATAAGTAGTATGCCACTCAACATTATGCCAAACATTCTCGGCCAAAAAATTTTAGGACGATCAACATTATTCGATACGACAGGCACCCACTTTATACTGATAATTAAAGCAATTACGTGACCTGATCGAAAAACTGTTACAGTGGCATTGAGTTTTTCACTGCTGCCGACAATCCCGGAGTGCAACCCGGTCTTTTGTTTTTGTTTTGAGATTGTGTTTTTTTTTCGACAGTAAATCATTTTTTATTTTATTTATTTATTTTTAAATTCTCTTCATCGCTTTCTTCCAGTGCGAAACATGAATTTTCAAAATTTCTCATGAGACTTGTTATACCTACCTACTAAAGTTATTCCTGCATGGATGACGGATATGAATCGAACCGCATCAAAATCCGTTGCGTAGTTTTAAAGATCTAAGTATACATACCAGACAGTGGAAAGCGACTTTGTTTTATACTGTTGATGATAGTGATAATTTATCATACATACATTGGCACCTACCGCCGGTTCCATTCGTTTCAGGTTTGCGTCGAAGCAAATTTCACAACACTATACGACCAAGCGGGTCTCATGATCTACATAGATGAACACCACTGGTTGAAGACCGGCATTGAATACAACGACGGACAACCGACGATCGGCAGCGTACTTACCAACGGAGTTTCGGACTGGGCTACAGGTATTGACTTTAGTCCTGGTCCTGGTTACTACACCCCAACCGACTTTTCTTATACCACGCACAGTAAGCGCAATGTAAGTTTGCGTCTCTGGTGTTCCCTTCTAGAAGCGTCGCAGAGGTGGCTGAGGGGCGCGACGGTTGTGCAGGAGGTGACTTGAGGCTAACTTCAGGGACGCTAAGTTATGCAGGTTGCAAGTAAGCGTACGGGCTGCTTGTGGCACTACAGCATACCTACTTAGACGCTTCCAATCTTATGGCTCCTCATTACAAAGAGCCCACTCCATTCACACTCATCCATGAGCCGTGGGACAAATACACGCCGATGATGGTGATAAGATTGATAAGATAAGTTATATACTTTACAGCACATCGAATTAGTCAGTAATTGCGCGTCAATATCGTGCGTATTGACGCGCCACGTAAGGTTGCGTCTCTGAAGTTAGCCTAAAGTCACTTCCCGCACACCCGTCGAACCCTCACGAGTACAGATTTACAAGTAATTATATATCCATGCGACTAATCATCATCATCATCGTCATCAATTTACAGCACCAAAATAAACGTTTACCCATCCTGACCGTACCCAAATATGTTTCCAGGCGTATTTCCTGGCAACCCCAGCAAGTTCTACATCCGCCTCTCCCGCCTCCGCGATGCCGTCTGTGTCAAGTATTCCATAGACAATGAAACGTGGACGCTGCTGCGACTCAGCCCATTTCCGACTGCCAGCAAATGTTTAGTAGGGCCGATGGCTTGTACGCCGCAGAGGAAAGGATTGGAAGTTAAATTTAGTAATATTAGTATTACCAAGCCGGCGGATGATATTTTGCATTCAAATTAACGGTTTCATAAAATAGCAACCTGTTGGTACAACAAATAGAATTGCAGCGATAGATAGAATGATACAACGATACACACTTCGCATTCTAACATTTTATAGAAATAGTATAACAGTGCGGACACACCAACCAATAGCTAATTGTAATCTAACATACATCTGTCTCATAAATCCTTCGCGTTTAGTTCGTAATCTATCAGTAAGTATGCTTAGTGTATACGCACCATAAAATAAAAATGGGGCAGTCACCACCAGCGCGAGAACCGACTACTATTACCCATTTCGACTGTAGTTGTGTTACTAGGAACGGTTGTGGTGAATTAGCTGTGCCTAGTTGTGTCATTAGGAACACGTATTTGAGTGGCACAACTAGTTGTGCAACTTGTGCATAGTTGGTCCATGAGGAAAGCGTTCTGCCAAGTGTTGCCAATGTTTATTTCATAAATAGTATTTAAATCTAACGTGAATAACGTAGGTACTGGTAATCTACCACATAGTAATTCGTCACAAATATATTCTTTAAATAAAACATTTATTTTAGTCACTTATTATTTTATTGTCTTATTACGTGGAATGTAGTGACATACAACACAGAAGACACAAAATCAATATATATCTCTAACATGTATTTGTTACCCTACGAGTACACTCAACATATACAAGGTGCTCAGAAACATCTGAACACGACGCTATGGTCAGGACGCTAAACCGTGTTCAGATATTTTTGAACGCTCGCCAATAGCCGGGGTGTCTACCATATAAACAGTAATAACTGTGTATAAGGTAGAGACTATATAGTCTTTAGTACAGTCAATCTCATCGAATAGAGCTGGATATTCCATACAAAACATCTCAACATTTCGTAACGACATATTTTTTGCTTGTAATTCCGCTCTTGACTCTTCGTAAAATCTGTAAATACAGCTTTTACTACAATGGTGTAGAGTAGTGTTCACATACATTTGAGACCACTGAGACATTCAACGAATATTTATGTTTCCTGCCGTTGACTGCACCACCTTTTTTATTTACTTTAACATATACTAAAGCATATGTACCTATAATGTGTTTCTAACTAACACTAATATTACCATACAGGGTTTTTTTATAAAAATAATTGTATGTCATTCGGTAACGGCCACCGATATGAAACTATTGAGAAAAAACGATTTATTTTTTCTTACTATGACAACTGTAGTCATCTTAAGCTCAGTATGTCTACTTTAGGCATAGATTTGTTTATACTAAAAAATATCCTTGGGGTCAGCGCAAATGTCTTTTAGATTCATAATTTTCTGCATAAGCGCCTAATGAGTATAATTTCCGTGGCCGCTTCCAACCTACTTAAACCTAGCTTAAATGAAATGCTATTTTATAACCGATCCTAGGAACAACTAAATAAATGGCGAAGCATAACGATTAGAATTATCACAATCTATACGAACAATACATAATATTTTCAATGATTATATCATTATTTCTCATTTCCAACGTTTTAATTATTTTAATTAACACTTATAATCAAATCATTTTAGACGAACTTTATCTTCGCTTACGCCGACCGTAAAATGCTGCAGCATTGCCTATAACGCCTAACTTTGCCTTAAAAATACTCAGATTTTCTTAGCAAAAGCATTTTTTTGATATCCGTTAATGGGAGTGTGACATTTTTTTCAAGGCACGCAATGTTGAAGCACTTTGCGGTAGTTGTTTCGACTCTTGATTCAAGTTATTAACACAACAGTTATAATTCCGGTGCATAAACAAGAGATCGTGTTGAGTGCGCTTGTACAAACTTGTACTTTTTTAGCGAAACAAACATGATGCAAAATACGGCGTCCCCTTATTTCACCGACAAACGTTTCAGCGAATGCATGTTTTCGCCGAATTTTCGTTTCATCGAACTGTTATTCAGAAACCGTTATCTTTTTAGGTACAGCTAAAAGATAATTCTGTAGAACGCCTTAGTTTACGTTAGGTTTGTTTTATACCATTCCTGAAAAGAAGACTCATTCTGAAAAAAAAAAATCGTTTTCTATGAAATGAAAATTCTGCTAAACATACATTCGATGGAACAATTGTCGGTAAAACGAGGTAGAACCTGCAAAATACACCATGGCTCCGTTGTTAAAATACCTGACACAAAATACATTTGTCTTTTTTTACTTCCGCATGATAAAATTAACAGTAGTGTCCGCTTTTTATATGCCACGGCGGTGACACACAAGCGTATGGCCGCCTGCCTGGTAGTAAACAGACACAGTACACAGGAAGACATCGAAATTAATTATTTAATTATTATTTATTTTGGGTGTTTAAAGTCAAATATCAAAAATTTGGTACACTTATTGATGAAATGATGACCGTACATTAGGTATGAGAAAATGCGGTATTGAGTTCGCTTTGTACCTGGAAACATGGTTTATGGATTTCGTGTCACTCCTAACTATAGGCAACTGAATTAAGCATATCATTTCTATTCACATTATATTATTTACATATGATATGAAGTCATAGTTTTGAGCAGAGTAAAAATTTACAATAGTGCCAACCAAAATACAAAAAATGTGCCGACAAAAATAGCAATTTCAATAGATATCACGTAGTTTTACAAGCATATCACTTTTTTTCATTAGAAATATGTTACTTCCGTAATGCGATATAGGAAATGTTTTTTTACTGGATATCGTTTTTGAAATATGTTTTTATCACATAGCTCTATAGTCACTCTTTACTTATTTTTTTGCAGTCATAGTATATTTTACACACTAACATGAACCAGATTAGAACATAGACAAATTTGAACTTTAACACTTTCGCAAACGGACTGTAAATGGAACAATACACCAGAAACCGATAGAACTCGCTAGGCGTGTAAGTTCATACTACTGCCCGCCTAGCGGGCTGAGCCGGCATCTGAGATCTGAGCAAACATTACGAGAGCCTACCAGGCGGGTTCTTGGTTGCGAACGTGTTAAACTCGCACAGTTAGAGTCTAATATATGTGCATGTCTTCGACTGGTTCCGTTTTGATGGAGACCTGCATGTTCTGCTGTGTGGGGAGAGCGGTTGGTGTCTTTGAGCGTTCTAGGTTGTACATCTGGAATAGAATAATAATAAAATAAAATGTATGTAAAGTAGAATTTTTTATTGCTGACTGCACTTTTTTGCAGTCAGGTTTCCAATAAGCCCAAATACGAAGTATTTAGCTTGAGCAGTTTAAGAGTCCGCAGTAAGCTCGATTCTCCATACAAACGTAGTTACGCTCTCATTTTAAAACCACGTGTTGGATTGTATCGAAACTTTGCATATACAATGACATACCTCAATAAATATGTATCATAGATATGTCTCATGTAATGACATGAGGTATATCTATGTCTGTAATTAGTTTATATTATAAACTAATTACAAGAATTAGAAAGAAATAGAAGGGTTAGAATTTCACCACACCCTTTCTTCCCGTGGGTGTCGTAAAAGTCGACTAAGGGACCAGGGTTGAAGTGTATTGTGGGCGATGGGCTAGCAACCTATCACTGCAATATCACGTTTTGTCGATGTTTTATACCCACATTTATGCTAAAAGTGGCGCTGGAACATACGTTTCATGTGCTCTGCCTACCCCTTTTGGGAATAAAGACGTGAATGTATGTATGTACGTAATTACAGACATAGATGTACCTCATGTCATTGTATATGCAAAGTGGCGCCACAATCCGACACGTACTTTTAAAATGAGAGCGTAACTACGTGTGTATGGTAAAGTGAAATTCGGCCGAGCTTACTGCGGACTCTTAAATGTAAAGGCCACCTTCTGTCTCCATCATTAAATCTTTGTATATTATGTCTTATGACAGAAGTGTGGATAGGCAGTGCGTGGCATTGTTTGCATCCTTATCAGTGTATAATTGTATATAGCTCTCAGTTTGTTTGTACATATTCCTATATTGGTTGATCCTTCCTTTGGTGTTGGGTTTGTTATGTTTTTATTTTTGTGCCTGTATATATACTTTGTATATACTTGTTATGGTTTTGTTATTAGTTAGTTTCTTGTACATATCTTGTGTACATGATACCCCTCTTTTTTATATGTTAGATTCTAAGGTTTGTACATTACTTAGTTAGTTTTATAGTGCATGGTTAGCACGTTAGATTTAAGTTTGTATATTATGTCTGGGTCGAGCGGCTATATGCTGTCTCGCCTACGGCTCGCGCTCTCTCGCCTACGGCTCGCGCTCTCTCGCTTCGCCTTGTGCTGCCGCATGGCGGCTGGCTGGGGCGGGGCGGGGGGCGTGGCCTATGCGCCGCAGGGTGCGCTATCGTTATCACCGCACTTAAGGTGTGGTGTCGATTGCGCGCCCTGCGGTGTTTCTTTTGATTTAAGGTAGTAGTTAGTTTTTGTATGTTGTTAGGTCCAGGACTGCATGTTTTGCATATTTTTTGTATATAGCTATAGGTAATTAGTTAAGGGCTCCTTCGGGGCCCAACTTAGAAAGATAGGAGGAAAAAAAAAGTCCCATCGCTACTGTCAATGATTTCGCCAATGTCAATGTCAAGGGACAGCAATTGGACGATGACTTGGGGTTGCCAGGGTCACTCAGAACAGAGGACAAAACAAACATTTATATTGTTAGCAAAGCAGCATATATCCATATTCATATTATACTATATTATATTCATATTATTTTATTCAGTATTGGTTATACATTGTCAAATATGTGGTTATAAAAAACTGTAGTAATATGCTAATATGTACAGAGAGTCATATAAATCATTTAAAAAAAACACAAAAAATCATATAAAATAATTTCGATCAATAAGGGTTATATTTTAAATTAAAAGGGACACAATACACCATTATACATATAAAGGTCATAGCTTACTAGAGCCACCCGTCGCCCGACCCTCACCGCCTCGCCTCGTAAATGTACTAACTACGGAGTTGATATTGATACGGAGTTGATCTAGTGAGCGGATGCCTGTACAAATCCATGGAAAGAATACCTAACCGCTCGAGGCGAGGCGGCGGCGGCGTGAGCCTGAGACCTTTAACGTTATTTTAAACTTCATTCAGATATAAATTCAGAAACTGAATAGTAGGCCTTTTGTAACAGGAGTGATTTTAGTTTTAGGACAAAACCTAAGCGTGTCTTGCTACTTTTAAAGGTAGCAGGGATTTTAGTATATATTTGCGGATCCAAAACATCCTGGATTCCAAAAATAGCAGGAGCAAATATTTACGTGACATAATGACTTGTCAATTTAGGTCAATAAAGGTAATATTCTAATTTAAAAAAAGGGACACAACACACCATTATTAGTAGTTTATGCGACTGATCCATAATGAGAGGCCTTAAAACACGAGTGTGGTTTTATGAAACGAGCGTAAGCGAGTTTCATAATAGGATCACACGAGTGTTTTAAGGCCTAATTATGTACAGTTGCATACACGACTTTATCTACACACATATCATAAGTAGTAGTAACAGCAAAAAACCAACAAAAAAATGTGACAACAGCAATGGCGGCAATTTGATCATCCGTCATGAAGAATGCTTTTTTTTAAATCATAGACAAACGAATAAGGTCCCTATACTCATATCACTCGAGATCAAATGTCGTGCGGTTTGTATTAAAAAACGTACTGAATTGACGTTTCGTATCGATAACTGTTTTAATATCTATGGATATTAGAATAGAGAGTTGACTTGAGTTTTGACAGCTGTTCCAAATTTAAACTCATAACGTCATAACGATACAAAAATCTGTACTGTAAGTAACATTACAGTACAGATTTTACCTACTACCACAGACAAGAAAGTTCTCATAGTATAATCGGTTGTAGTAATGCTGGTCATTTCCTACGGTTTCTGAACGCATTTTAGAGCACTAATGATATGTGCGCAGATAAACATATTAACGATATTTGTAACTTGTCCCCGAGTACTGGATGTTTTGTATGCGAGCCTTTCAAGAGGATCGCTAGAGAGGGATCAGAGAGGTCGCTAGTAGTAGCGGCGCCAAATGTGTCCGAGTAGCCTAGTTGGTAGGGCACTGTACCGGAAACGGGTGGGCAGGTTCGAGTCCTGTCTTGGGCGATCACAGGTTATTGAAGTGAAAACTTCTTTAGAGGCGCCGTGCACTTTTTGCGATGGGGATTTTTTTTTAAACTCGCGACAGGTGTAGGTGGTCACGTGACCGTAGGATTTAGTGTTGCCAATTGCCGGAATACAAAAAGCGAGAGCTGCGACATAGATATATCTCATGTCATTGTATATGCAAAATTTCGTCACAATCCAACACGTAGTTTCAAAATGAGAGAGAAAATCCGTTTGTATGGGAAGGTGAAATTCGGCCGAGCTTACTGCGGCCTCTTAACAATAACACCCCTCTTTTTGCGTCGGGGGTTAAAAAGATAAAGTGATGTACAAATGCGAACTTATCATGCGGATCTCTCTCCAGTCTTGGTAAGTTGGAGTCGTTATGTATAAGTTACCTTCATGAACAGTGGTGTGGAGAGTTGAGCCACGCTGGTGGCTCTGCTGAGGGACTCGTCCATTTCCGACATCCTGGTCACTTCTAGAGGGGTCACCTTCATCTTGGGGCCGCGTTTCCTGGAGAGCTGCTCTTCGTCCGAGTCGGACGGCGGGGGACGAATCTGGAACACACATTTTTTTTTAAAATTCGTCGTTAAATTATCGTACAAAAGGCGGACTTCATGCCGTAAGCATTCTCTACCAGTCAACCTTTGGGCAAAGCAGACAAATTGTGTGCAACTACAGATATAAACACACAGTGGATATAAATACATAATAAATAACGACAATAGACAAATAAATAAAATACATACAAATACCTATAAATACATATATATACATACATACATACAGACGAAAATAGCACATTCCTTCTTATGTACGATTCCCACCGACAGAGCCGGGCCGGAGCGCATTCTATTACATGCAAAGGAATTTGAACCGTTTATAATACAGCAGATAACGGTAGCGGGAGTCCGCTGGGAGCGGGTGGCGAGGGATCGTTCACTTTGGCACTCTTTGGGGGAGGCCTACAGCCTAGCAGTGGACGTCTCTCGGCTGATATGATGATGATGATGATACAGCAGATGCAATTCATATTTGATTACAATCCCCACCGACCGTGTCGGTAGCTGCCGCCTCGCAGTGGATGCACGATGCATTCAAATATGAAATGTAATTGTTGTACGGTTCAAATTCCTTTGCACGTAATAGAATGCGCTCCGGCCCGGCTCTGTCGGTGGAAATCGTACGTTAACGGATGATTCGGACATAGAGAGGGAGCGCAGGGCGTTGGCGGTTCGGAGTAACATGATTGCCCGCAGCCACAAAATAGATAGGTACAGAAATCAATCTACATACAAAGTGCGCTCGAACAACGCACACATAGACACTGCTACGTACACGATATCTCGGACCGGTTCGGACCAGTGCGAGCGCGAGTGCCATCCGCTTGAGACGCGTCTGTTGTGCAATAATGGAGCAACAAAAAAAAGTTATTTTAACAGTTCAGTGGACGGTTGTTTAAATTCAACATTAAATGGTGAATTGAGTCATTGAATGGTTTCAGAGAGGTAAGTACGTATCTGCTTGTATTTCGATGGTTTGTTTTTATGTTACACAGAATAGCTCGTCTAGTCTATCATGCGACGGGCGCACTCACACTTTTCTCGCACTATATGTCTTGTTCTAAGTGTTCTAATAAGAAAGAGATGGACAGTGCGAGAAAAATCGAGAAAGTTCGCGCGCCGTCGCATGATAGCCGCGCAGAAGAGTTAGGTAGGAGGTAAGCGCGCCGCCCCGGCCCCCGAAGAATTTATCGAAGATAGATTTATTTAATACTTAGTTTCCTATTTTGAATCAGTATTAAACGAAGTAACTAAATTTTTGTAAGGTAATTTCCTTACGTAAGTTGAAAACATGTTTTTTTGTTTGTGTAGAGATTGTGTTGTTTTTAGTGTAATTTAATAGGTTTGGGTCTAAAACATATAGGCCAATGGAAATTGTGTAACTAGGGTATAAAAAAATATATAATCCGCTTTATATATTTTTTTGTCTACTTTTACTTTAATTCAAAATAGTATCATAATAAACTTAGTACTTTATATAAGTATGTATTTCTAAAACCGAATCAATAAACGCCAAATCAAATTTTGAGTAAAGTAGTAAGTAAAAGAGTCTGATTTTACTATACTTAGTTTTTTATATAGTATAGTTTATTTGAATTATTGGACATTAGAAATAAAATATTTTAGTCAGAATTAGTTTATATTTCCATTCTTCCCGTTTCATTCTCAAAAATAAATCAAACAATTAGATACTCGTGAGCGAGTGCCATACCACGATAGTTATTTGTGCATAAGTCATAGTTGACAACCCTAGAGCGAACGCCGAGAGTAGGCATGAAAAGTGAGGTACATACATGTGATTGACTTCTGTTCCTATCTATTTTGTGGTTCAGTTGACTCGTGGAAAAAGTATTGTACGTAAGTTATATAATTAGCTTTTTAAGCCTCGTACCGTAATTAGTAATTAGCTTTTTAAGCCTCGTACGTACGTAAGTTACGAGACTTAAAAAGCATACATTATATAACGATTGCATAAAATGCTATTGTATGTGGCATTATGAGATGACGTCCACTAGACCGTTCCGGCACTGGCATTTTTAATATAAAGATGAAAATTTTGCCTGACACGTTTATAGTACGGCCATGGTATAATACGGTGTAATGGTTAGAGACATTTAGACTTTTGGTTACCTTTCTAGGACGACCAGGGCCCCTCCTCTTCACAGGAACTGGCAGAGGTGATGGTGAACGAGTCTGTAAAACGGAGAACTTATTAGATTAGATATATAAGGTGCCATCGAATTAGGTACCAATATTATACACCTCTTGTGTTACATTACATCAAAACAATTAACTTTAAGTAGAAATTAAGATGTGTAATATTTTTTTTTTGTTTTAATTTTCAGAACAAATAAATAATTTAAAATTTTGTTCAAAAATAACCATCCTGTGTATTTGACTGACAAGGTGTTTAACACTTGCTGTCAAGTGAACATCTCTGTGTGTGACACACGTCAATGATTCGCGGTAAAACTGTTAGTAATTAAGCCTTTAATAAAATAATTAAAGAGGATTTAATCACAGATTGTTAACTATCTCATTAACAGGGTGTTTTTACGCAGTAATGTCGTTTCCTTATTTATCTTCAAAAATTTACACAATCTCTTAAATATTTCTTATATAAGTAGACTCCTAGAGACGAGTACTATCAACTCTAAAAGTATTGGTACCTAATTCAAATGCACCTTATATATGTGATCACTCTAATAGTTTGAGATATATCTAGCCCAATTGTTTTCATTAATGTAAATATGAAACAAACTGTCATACAAGGCATTACAATTATTTCTTTTAACGCTAGACCTATAGTTTCCATCTTTAAATACAATATAGATGTACGATGTATCATAAGAATAACAAGGTACCTATCTAAGACTTTAAGTTTAGCCAAAAGATTGAAGACCCAACTTCTACATGTTGCTTTTTAGAGTTATTTTAATTTGTTTGGGAATGTGTTCATTTAACTTTACGTGTAAAAAGTATTTAAGGTAAAAAAATGTGACGGTAACGTAGAGATAACTACATATATATATATATATATAAAAAAACCAGTAAACTTTACAAACTAAGAACCATTTCGACAGACTGTTCTCGGTCCATCCGTTCAGGAGCTACGGTGCTGCAGACAGACGCAAAGTTCGTTTACATCGGTGGTTATGATATAAAGGCTTCCGCTAGTAATATTAGCAATCAAGTGTATCCTCACAAGTGGAAAACAATAATTACGTGTCATAGACAATACTCACTCTTCGTTTCCTAACCGGCCGGCTCCCGTCGGCCGACCTAGTCGTCATAGACAACGTAGACTTCGGCTCTTCCAAAACCTCCTGCTTCGCCAATATGCCACTAATTCTATCCCTAAAGAAGCTGTCTTCCGCCATTCTCAACGCTTCGAAACACTTATGCCCTTTTAAAGCATATCTAATGATTTTTAGGACTTCAATTCTGCACAATAACCTTGTGTCATCGTCCATCTTTTTGAATAAAGGAAGCAAAGAGTTCATGAACAATTTGTCGTCATCGAAATGGTCGTCAGGCAGGATGGAGTTGGCGTCGATTTTGAGATCTAAAGTTTTCTCCGTCTGTATAGCTTGGTTCGTTCTGTTTTCGGGTCTAGTTTTGAGGTCTAGAGGTCTCTCCATGATTTCGTGTTTTATTCTAGGTATGTCCTCGGGCGGCGGGTGTTGTGGCGAGTTGGAGATTTCTGAGAAGGAGTCGTATTTGTCTTGGGAGTATCTTGGTTTTCTGGAAGAGAAATTATGCTTTGTTAATGATTGTTTTATTAGTGGTAATCTTACACGAATGTAACTAGTCCCAATCTAAGAAAGTTTGTACTTTGGGTAGCATCAGGCGCTAGGCAACGACATATATAATCGTACTCATGTAGATAAACTTAAATATACATAGAAAACTCACTCACTTCAACGCCCGCAGTAGGAACGACATCTACGCGTGTACTGGTAACTTGTATATATATCTTTCATAATGTGACATGATCTCCATTGACATTTGCATTCTTAAAGGCAAAATAGTTAGAGCTAAATTGTATCGGTGACCATCTTATTGTACACTATTTTATGCAAATAAATTATTTACTTACTAACGACTGCCTGGGTAAACGGGGTACATTGTACCCGCGTACTCTATATACTCACTTGTTCTTTAACGCCCGCAGTAGGAACGACATCTACGCGTGGTACTGGTAACGACTGCTCGGGTAAACGGGGTACATTGTACCCGCGTACTATACGTACTCACTAGTTCTTCAACTCCCGCAGTAGGAACGACATCTACGCGTGGTACTGGTAACGACTGCTCGGGTAAACGGGGTACATTGTACCCCCGTACTCTATATACTCACTTGTTCTTCAACGCCCGCAGTAGGAACGACATCTACGCGTGGTACTGGTAACGACTGCTCGGGTAAACGGGGTACATTGTACTCGCGTACTCTACGTACTCACTAGTTCTTCAACGCCCGCAGTAGGAACGACATCTACGCGTGGTACTGGTAACGACTGCTCGGGTAAACGGGGTACATTGTACCCGCGTACTCTATATACTCACTTGTTCTTCAACGCCCGCAGTAGAAACAACATCTGCGCGTGGTACTGGCAACGACTGCCCTGGTAAACGGGGTACCTTGTACCCGCGTACTCTATGTACCCACTTGTTCTTCAACGCCCGCAGTAGAAACGACATCTGCGCGTGGTACTGGTAGCGCCGACTGCCCGGGGTACACTGGTCCGCGGGTACACACTTGCCCTGTCGGTACGCCTTCGTGTAAGAGTCTCGAATGGACCGCCATCGCTTCTGTACTTCTTTGCCTGTTGACAAGGAGAATGTTGTGATGAAAATACGGTTTTCACACCCGCTAGGAAAGAGCTATTATTTGAGGGCAATGAGGGATTTCAATTGTCCTTAAAAGGTATGGAACAGTATGTGCCACTCGGTAGCAAAATTATTTCCTAGTTCCGAATGAGATTCCACTTTAGAATCCCTCATTACGAATGTATTTTGTGGAATCCTTCCGAGTGAAGACTCAGGATTTAATAGGTATACCGCCCTCGTCATAAATATATAATTTTGCTCCCCTGAGACACATAATCTACTAGGAGTATATTTGTTAGGTATTTCAATGGTTAATTGGTTAGCACAGGCATTTTAAGTTTCATGTATAAAGCGGGATAATGTTTAGTCATTTTATTAAATATCAGAATATTAAAGATATAGTAAAGCTAACGACTATCGCTGAGCGTTTAAAAAATGCTAGTACGTGAGTATCACCCGAACATGATTGATTGCTTTTGCAACCTAGACTAATGATAAAGATATTTCGTACGAAAGTTAAGCTAGGTTTAGATACAGCCCCACATTTCCTTAATCTTAAGGTCAATTGACGACATAGCGAGTAGCTCGGGCGAGCCCGCTCGACCTTCAACTTGACTCGCAGTTCGGCGCTCGAACTCGCGATATTATATGTACGGCCAAGTGTTACGGTTGCCGTCCAAGGTCGGTAAATCATTTCTTACTGGCTAGCGCTGATTGAGATTTTATAACTAGACATACTAGCTGCCCGGCCCGGCTTCGCAAGGATTACCCGTTTCCCCGTAGGAATGAAGGATTTTCCCGCGGTAAAAAGTAGCCTATGTTCATCAGGGATAATGTCGGCTTCTCATGGTAAAATATTTTTTCAAATCGGTCCAGTAGTTTCGGAGCCTATTCAATACAAACAAACAATCAAATCTTTCCTCTTTATAATATTAGTGTAAGCATCTGCCCGCAAATGAGTGGCCATAGAACTCCTATTTATCTCGTGCCTTCATACAAACTACCGCCCCCATTTCACGCCCTGGGGGAAAAAAACACTATCCTAAGTATATACTCCTCCGAATACGAAATTTCATCTCACTAGGTTCAAGCGTGAAAAAGTAACATACAGGCTATCGTATGCCGATATGGCAAAAAAAGTAACGGCATACGTTTAAATTACGAGTATTACATTGTATAAGTAATCACTATAGGTAAACAACTTAAGGCGCCGTAGGTTCAGCGAAGTTAAGCGAACAGTGTTTTTGAAACAATATAATGCGTCTGTTTATAATAATATGGTTTAAAAAAAATACGAATAGTAATCTTGAGGCTTTTCTGCAGGGAAATCAGTGTTTAGAAACATGATTACGCATTTTTCGCTCGATAGAAAAAAAATCACGAACGTAGGTCTAAAAGGGTCTAAAATACACTTAAAATATTTGTTACGTTAATGTAAAAATCGTAAATGTTAATTACGAACAAAAACTAAAAATATTAAAATGGCTTCTAAAAATCGGCAATATCATGTTCGAGGGAAATCAGTGTTTACTTTTTTATTTATTTAAACGGCCAAAAAATTAAAATTAAAAAACATTATTTCCGCGCTTCCGAGCACGCACTTCCATCTCGCTCACGCTTATGCTCAGTGAGAGGGAGAGAAGACCATGAACCTACGGCGCCTTAAGGCCCCGATTGTATGTATGTAGTTGTGACCTGTACGAATAAACGTGACATGTCTGTAACGCTGTTCTCGTCAAGAGCCCCCCTATTATGTACCTTGTTTTAAGCTCACCTCAACGCTCACCCGCAAATATATCTAGACACCGCGATGCATAGTAACTAAGCGTAGGTAGAGGTCTAGTTTCGTGACGGGTGACCGGCGGGGTGAGCCGCATTAGCGCGTGGCGAATAACAGCCGCAACCGTACTTTTCTCGCACTATTGCGTCTCCCTCTTATTAGAGCACTTAGAACAAGAAGTGTAGTGCGAGAAAAATCGAGAGTATGTCGCGGCCGTCCCATGATGGACGTGCAGGTCATTTTGTGAGCAGGGTCGATAATTATATGGCGATTCAGCATTTCATAAAAGTTATTAAAAAACAAAGACCGAAGTATACGGCTCACATAGCCATGGTAGGTACTACCACCTACCTCTCTAGTTTTAAGACCGTTACGCAGCAGGTGAGGTGTAATCGCACTGATTATTTGCCTTACGATAGCGATAACCGTCAGCTGGTTTACTGACGACCTGACGACTGACGATCCAACCGTCATAATTATAATGGGCGCTGATAATTATTATGTAATGATTTTTTCGGGTAAACGAGCGCGCTAATTGACGGGACGCCCTCAGACTAGATGGAATTTTTCTTCACGAGCTGTGGATACAATAGGGAAGATGCATTATTTTCAATTTTGCTTTCATTTGGAAGAATCGCATGTAGAATGGACCACGAAAGTATTAAAATACTAAAATACTATGATTTATTTCAATTTTGCTTTCATTTGGAAGAATCGCATGTAGAATGGACCACGAAAGTATTAAAATACTATGATTTAAAATTTCCTGTTACAAACTGACAATTTAAACTTTCGCGCCTAAACAAATCTACAGTTCCTGTGACGTCACTCATGTCATGTGTGTCACTTGACAATGTGCGAGCGAGCTGGTAGCATACAAATCTCGATAAGTGTGACAGAAAGGGAAATATCATTCATTGTCCTTATCATAGTTCCACTTTTTTTTGTTTGCCACAACTGGGGGCTAACGCCAATAGAAAACTAATAAAACGTATGGGAATGACAGATGTTAACGAAAAGTGTTTCGTCGGCATCTGACATTCCCATACATTTTATTATTTTCTATTGGCGTTTTAGCGCTTGTCGATTGTAAATTGTAACCTTGTCTACGGCCCGGCCCCCGATTTAGTATGAAGTTGTGGCACACAAACCATTACCCGTCCAAATTTAGTAGGTTGTTTATGGCAAGTCATCAGCCATTTTAAGACGAGTTCTTAATTTAGCTGCATAAGAGCTTTTCCGTCCCTCACTGTGATAACATGTACATTGCAGCCCGTCCATAGTATTCTAGGTTCATGGTCCCTAGATACTCGTATCATAGTTGCCTAAGTTTTGACTTTTGACAGGAGTGACGTCACCAGACGCTGATTGTCGGATGGAATGGAGTATGGAGATAGATTGAGTCCCGCTAAGGGGGTGAAATGGGGGTGACAGTATGTATGGACCTACAATAAAAACGAGTTCCACGCGGACGGAGTCGCGGGCAGAAGCGAGTTATGCTATAAACGTTAAATGAAACATTTCGAAACTCATCCCACATAGGAAACCTTGATGTTATCTTCACACCCACAACGGAACCCACAAATCGTGCTACACAATCCTATACCTAGGTATTTTGATGAATGCCAATTAGGCGTAAGATTAACAGAAGTTCATGGTAAGCGGATGGAATATTTTAATTACATTTATTTACTAGCTTCCGCTCGCGACTCCGTTCGCGAGGAACTCCTTTATACCGTAGCTGGATACAAACTTTCACCTCCCATTTCACCCTCTTAGGGGATGATTTCCGGGATAAAAACTATCCTAAATATGTCCTTCCCCGGGAAGAAAACAATCTCTATAGGTACCACATTTCATCTAAATCTGTTCAGCGGTTTAACCGTGTAGAGGTAACAGACAGACAGACACACATTCGCAGTACTTATGGATCAGGCAACAAAGGCGATATTACGAATACCATAAAGACTATACATATCAATAGAAACTTATTAAAAACTACAAAAACACACTATTACTGCGATGTGTTAGAATGGAGTTACTGGATGGACTCGCTGTGTTCATTCCCGCGGGTTTTCGTGCGTTTGCTAATGTAATAAATAATTGAATAAAAAAAATGTGTTGACCCATATGTAAAAAAAAAGCGACAAAATTTTCTAATCCAAAAGAAAATTCTTAAACGACTTCCCAAACTTTCACTTCGACTTCAATTGACTTCATCATACCTATGAATCGACACACGTAAAAAGAGCTCTGCGTGCCATATTAAATGTATGGCCGCCAGAGCTCTTTTTACGTGTGCCGACCTGTACTATGTTAAACGTTAGTACAGCAATGTCTAACTTCCCTGCCTTCCTAGTAATTGCTAATCCATTTATTTAACTACACAATGGTTAGATTGTTATTTACCGGCTAGAACTGTGTGGCCAGCATTGTTCAGTAATGTTATTATAAACAGCACAGTTAGCGTAACACGAGATCGTCTTAGTGCGAGACGTATTTGGAATTAACGCAGTTAAACTGCTTCAGAGCTGCATTGAAACTTTAAGACACCACTAGCTTCTGCCCGCGACTCCGTCCGCGTGGAACTCGTTAATACCGTACCTGGATAACAATTTTCACCCCTATTTCACCCTCTTAAAGGATGATTTCCGGGATACAAACAATCCTATGTCCTTCCCCGGGATTTAACCTATCTCCATACCACATCTCAATCGGGTAGGCGGTTTAGGTGTAGAGATGGGTAGTGGGTAAAAACCCATGGGTAAATACCGGGTATTTACCCGGTATTTACCCAATCTACCCGTATTTACCCGTTTCTTCCCAAAAAGGTGGGTATAAACTCTTTTGATGCGTTTTTTAAGTCAAATATTATAATGAAAATGTTTTCAAGTTATGCAGGAATGCATAAACGTTGTTCTCATGGACATTATGCATGCTATTAATAACATAAATAAAAATTAAATTAAATGTTTGTATTTACAATCATCCGAGCTCAGAGAGAAGTGTATTAATTACTTAGTGAGTTTATATATAACTTTAGGATGGAAAAATGAAAGTTGTAGGTAAGTATATTATATTAGTTTTGTACCGCCAATCCAAACAAAATTTAATAACGTGAGCTTTTACCTCAAACAAAACAAAATCGATATTTAAAGCATGGATCAAATATCCAGACCTAACACTGGCGTGGCGTTCAATGTTAATAGGAATAAGTTTACTTCGTGAATAAATAAATTATTAAATTATTATTATTAATTATTAACGCACAATAGCCGTCTCAACCAGGTAACTGATAAACATTAATTGGCCGGGTCGGACGCGGTGTAATATTCGCGCGTCGCAGATGGCACGATCGCGACGTCGCTACCTGCCAGTTAGGGCTGATCTTATTGTTTGTTGAATTGCCCAAACCTGTTAAGTGCAGCAACAAGCAGATACCTAAAATTAAGTTAAAATCCCTGAAAACCGCCGCGGGATCAAGATTCGTTCAAAACATAGAAACGTACTTTGGCACAAAAGACACTTCAAAGGTAGAAACCGAAAACGATATGTGGAACGATTTGGAAACATTCTGTAGAAAATCCGCAGAAACACATTTAGGGAGAACCAGGAGTAAGATAACCCCCTTCACGCTGTTTGCTGCTTTTGTGACAAGCAGTGTTCGTCCTATTTTTTGTATTTCTCTGTTGTTATATGTGTTTGTCATAAATAAATGTTTTTCTTTCTTTCTTTCTTTCTTTCTTTAAAGAGACTAAATAGTGGCAACAATCTGACAAGGATGTTGTGCAGGCTAAGTGCATTTAAGAAAACACAAAGAAACCGGTAATGATGCGGATAAAGCAGACTACAACAGAGAGAAATCCAACGCAAAACGTGAAGTGGCAAGCGCACGAGCTAAAGCCGATGCCAACTTTTACAAAGAATTAGAATCTTCCACTACAGAAATCAATATCCATCAAGTCGCAAAAGCTCGAAATAATAACAGCAAAGATATAACTTCAGCCAAATATATCACAAATAAAAACAATAAACTATTAACAGAAGACAATGATATAAGAAAAAGATGGGCACAGTACTACCGCCATTTGCTTAATGTTACGAATCCCCGAAAATTAAACCAAGCAATAACAGCAGTTACAACGGAGGAAATCATCAAAGAGATCAGAAAGATGAAACACAACAAAGCCCAAGATCCAGGCGAGATTCCAATAGATCTGGAAACATAATAGAGCACTCTGGCATCGGCTGGCTAAGCGAGTTGTTTAACAGACTTATGGCAGGACAGAAAATACCAGATGCTTGGAAAAGAAGTCATTTAATACCGTTTTACAAAGGAAAAGGCGACGTACGTGACTGTGGCAATTACCGAGCAATAAAGCTTATGGATCATACCTTTAAACTATGGGAGAGGATAATCAACAGCAGACTTTATGGTATCGTGAAGCTCACACCCAATCAGTGAGGGTTTGTGAATGGAAAGGGCACCTCTGACGCTACTCAGGCTATAAGAATCCTGATTGAGAAAGCCAAAGACAACAACACAAACCTGCATATGATATTCATCGACCTTGAGAAGGCGTTTGACCATGTACCGCTCCACCTTATATGGGAGGCTCTTCGCGCCCAGCTTATCCCAGAGTCGTATATAGATCTTATTATGGTCATGTACACAGACGTCTCTACACAGGTGATTTGCTCAGCAGGTGCGAGTGACAGCTTCAAGCTCAAGGTCGGTGTACATCAGGGTTCCACACTTAGTCCACTTCTATTTAATGTCACGATGGATTACCTCACACGAAAATGCCAACGGGCTGTACCCTGGCACCTTCTATATGCCGATAATGTGGCCTTAATAGCAGAGACTGAGACTGACCTTCAACGCGCTTTGAATAGCTGGATGGAAGCGCTAGAAGGACGGCCTCAAAATCAGTCGGAAGAAGACCGAACACATGTCCTTTCTGTTCGACAAAACGGCTAATAACCCATAAAATGACAAATTCTATATAGGTAATGATCGCCTGCCAACTGTTACAAAGTTTAAGCTCCGTACTCAGCAACGACGGAAAGATTGACAGCGATGTAGTCCATAGAACTCAGACAGACTGGATGAAATGGCAAGAACTCACAGGCATCCTATGCGATAGAAAAATTTCTCTAAAGGTAAAGGGTCATGTATATACATATATATGACAGTAGTAAGACCAGCGATGTTGTACGGATCCGAGTACTGGGCTACAAATAAACCCCACCTGAACAAGCTCCACACCACTGAGATGCGCATGTTACGCTGGTCAGCGGGTGTCACCATGATGGATAAGATAAGAAACATGTATATCCGGGGTAGTTTTAAAGCAGCGTCAATAACAGAAAAGCTGACGGAAAAACGTCTGAGGTGGTACGGTCATGTACAGGGGCGCCCTGTAAACTACATGGTTAAGGTAGCGCTCGATATTCCAACGACGAAGCTAGGATGCGGAAGACCACCTGCCACCTGGCTGACGACGGTTCAGCGAGACCTGAAAGATCTTAATATAGACGCCGACCTTGCACTCAATCGTGCAGAAAGGAGAAAAAGAACAGGGAAGGCCGACCCCAAGTAAATGGGAAAAAGGCCTAGCAAGATGATGATTTCTTGTCCAATAAGTAGAAGGCAATACTATTTCAATATTTTTCTTACATTTGGTTAAGGCTTATAGTTACTATTCTGGTAGTGGCTCCCGTTTTAACTTGATCTTATTTCGAAAAATAATACGTGTTATTTTTAATAACAAACATTTTTTTTTTCTCATAAACTATGCATCATAATGGATATTTTGCGATAACAAAAGTTGTTCAGAAGGCTTTACACATTTCATTAAAAAAAATCGGCCCTAAAATCTCACTTTTTGAAAAAATCCATTCGAAATAGTTTATACCCACCAATTTGGGTAGATACGGGTATTTACCGGGTGCATTGGGTAAATACCGGGTATTTACCCGGTATTTACCCACCCCTACCCATCTCTATTTAGGTGTGAAGAGGTAACAGCCAGACAGACACACTTTCGCATTTTTAATATTTAGTATGGATTTGTACAGTCAGCATATAAAATGCTAGAAATAACTTTAGACATAAACAAATCATTAAAAATAATGTTATAATGAATACTAAAATAAATAAGCGAGACCTTTTGCACTTTAAACATATAGGATAATCCACCTCAAGGCAGGTCTCAGGTAGGTACGACGACGAGCGAAGCGAGGAGGAGTGTTAGGTTGAACTGCGACCATACAGTGCGCGAGCAAAGCGAGCGAAGCGAGCGTGCCGCGGTAGCGGCCGGCAAAGCGCCAGAACCGAACACTTTTTTTATATATAATACTTACATTACATATTATGTAAGTACTTACAAAAGTTTACGGCGGAGGGCGGTCCCAGAAACGAAAGCGGGGCTCCGTCAACTTCTTGGCAGACATTGGTATATGAAAGTGCATTTATTTAAAATAATATGTATGTTAAACATTATTTATGTCATAAATGCGTTATATGAAAACGTAATTATTATAAATAATATGTATATTAAACATATTTATGTCATAAATGCGTAATACGAAAACAGAATTATGCCACTTGCAAATTATGTCATTTTGCCTAATATATCAATTGATAATTAGAGTAAAGGACGAAAATATTATATTAAACGAAATAACTTTATGCCAATTTAATGTATATCAAGTGTATGTTAGGTTTTCTGACATTATATGAAACATTACGCACCCGTTGGAATGTATCTGGCTACTTTAGCTGCTATGGTACTGACTGTACGGTCGAAATCAGTAGTAAGTACATTACTGCAGAGGCCGTGAAGTAAGGGATTGCAGGACGAGCTTGGAGTAGATAGAGCCGGATACAGAATCCAGCAATCCCTGTTCCGGCCGAGGATTGTATAGTGCTTTTCTTAAACGAGGTGAGGAAATCAATTAAATAATAGCTTGTTGAAATTACAATCGGAACGAAAGATCAGAAATCAATTGTGTAATTTGCCGCTTTTTTATTTTTTAAATATGCCATTAAGTCGTTCGAGCACCATGTTTAACCACTCATAAGTATGGTACTTACCATAGATTTTGTTTTTTTTTTCGCATGTATGCTCACAGAGTCTAGTGGTGGTTGGCAGTAAGTAATTTTTCCTTTGTCAGTTTAATATTAGTAAGCAAATTTAAAAAGTTAGAGTAGCGGACAATAATGGTTTTACTTGGGGTTTTCATACATTACTTCTTGGCGTAAGGCCAAGAAGAAATGTAGGGAGCCTTAAAAAAGAAACTTCCTCATTTCGTGATATTAACGCATACATTTCCGAGCATGTTTGAGAAAATACATTTTTGACGCTTGCTTCTTCTTCGGCTAATTTCATTTTTCGTGAATTTCGTGAAAAACCATTGGAAGGGGGAATTTACACAGTTAGAAATTACAAGGGTTTCTTTTTGTAATTTTGGCCACGGAACCCTAAAAAAGTGTCTGCTCTCTTTTTAACAGTGCCAATGAAGGCTACACGCCAAAATACTTATTTTTGTAGTAAGTACGAGAATGCTGATTACTCGTAAATAAAAATTAAAAAACACCATAGTCGCAGTGGCTATATAATTTCTAATCGTGCATCAAATATCACGATAAGAAGCACTTTCGAGAGACATAATAGATATATATATATTACCGACCGACCTAGAATAACACCACGTGAATCATTTGACTCGCGTGACGTCAGCATTGATGTGTTCTTTGGTAACCGTAAAACCAGTGGTAAATACTATGATACATATTTGACTATGTCATAAGTCCCCCGTCCCACGCTCCACGCCCACCGTCCAGCGTTTCTTTTACGTCCTATTCTAGGATTTTTTTTGTTTATTTCATTTTAAATCTTTATTCTAAGATGCTTTATTCAAGAATCCATCAAATTTTCCACCCGGACTTGTTATTAGATTTAAATGAAGCATGCATTGTCTTTATTTGCATAATTTATCTTGAATATTATAGAGGAAATGTAAATGAACCAAAATAAAGATAAAAACAATGTTTTTTCTAGCTAGTTCTATTCCCAAGCTAGTAAGTTATCATATTTCGATGTCTAATTTTTTTTTGCTTTTATTTCTAGGTAACTATTTCATTGATAGGTTTTTTTATATTGAACCTTATTACAATCAACATAAAGTGCACGGATAATCAGTTTACTGTGTAAGCGATGGTTATCGAGCCACTATTATTAATTGTAATATTTTCTAGGAGTTTTATGTTAGAATTCGATCGTGATAGGGAAAAATAATTTCGGCAAGATTTTTTCCCCTGTTATCATTTCCCCTATACTTTACGTGGCGGCAATTTTAGGACACACTTTTTCTCCCACTGGGATGGAAGGAGATCGTACCTAAGCGGAGTAGAAATAAAATACAAGTTTCAGAAAATATCGTAAAAAAATGGCATTTTAAAAAAGAGTATTTTTTTAAATCACTACACGTTTTTCAACGTTTTCTTTTCAATAAGCAAGGCGTGCGTTGTCCATCCATACTTACAAAATTGCATTGCATCATCATGTTTTTATATTTCAAATAAAAAAATATGAATTGAGTCATTTTCCTATCGTTCAGAAGAACGTTTTTGATTATGTATGTTTTTTTGTAATTATATATTTTTGGATACTTCTCCTAATATTACTATGACGCTTGAGGTCCGTGACGTCACGTATCTCAAGCGTTTTCTCTTTCTAGCTAGCAACATTAAAACGATTGTAGCTTCGTATTTCTTTGAGATATTTGAATAGGATTTTAATCATTGATAAGGCATATTTTTTTTGTTTTCTGGTATTAATACAATTTGAGTGAAGTCTTGCTACGAACCTCGGGGTCATGAATTGAAGTAGACGAGTTCACCGAACTGGTGCAAAACGTTTTCAAATCACACATCAGTGGCTCTCGTATAAGTTTTACCGAAACAAAACTTTACGATCGCGTTTGCGTTTTACCCTTAATTCGTATGGGGTTTGACAGCTAAACGCGAACGCGGTCGTAACGTTTTATTTCAGTAAAACTTTACTAGAGCCTCAGTTGTTCACAACATCACAAAGATCACGAATCACAAAGTTGAGGACCAGTATATAAGGCACACTTGTAATGAATCTAGGAGTTGAATTCTAGTTGCTTGCTCTCGACGATACTGGTGTTGGTCGAGATTATTGAACGTGGTCGACTTTTTATAAATCTGTTGTTGAAATTGGAATCTTCTAGCCTGGACGGTAGAGCTGGTTTTTGAATGATCTACCTTGGAGCAATTCAACCAACTCGGATATATACTCTCATTACAATGGCTGCCGCAACATGGATATCCTTGAAGTAACAATTCCTCCGGCCGCCTTTATTTATTTTTAAGGAAACGTATGCGAACGATCTTGTTATAAACATGTGTGATTGATTAACTATTAAGAGTAATTAATTACTTAATTAATTAAGGAAACTGTCAGCGGGGCATCCTAGTAGTATATTTTATATCCCATTACGTATCATTTTCCAAAATATTCAAGTGACATATTATTATTTTGCATAATGTTGTATGCCCGAATCATTCATATATGCCATAAACTTTATTTGCCATAATTTTAAATGCAATAATTTTAGTTGACATTACTTTCATTTGCCGTAAGAAACTACATTTCTGCGAGCCGTTCAAATGTTACGAATGTCATATGGTATTATGGAAAATAACAATTCTGTCTTATGAAATGAATATTATATTGAATAACAGTTACAACAGTCAAAGTTACATATCTTTAAAATGCAATAGCTATCGGTTTGTTGGAGACCTCGCATCGCATAGCCCTGAGACATTATTTGTGCTTTGAAGACCGCTCTCTGTTCAACGATTTTCCCCAAAAAATCATGCCGTAGCGTAGCGTCGATGCTACAAATCCATGATATGCAGTTCATACGGATCACTTGTCTGGCCAGTTTATAAAGAGCACAAGCCAGTGTTGGGCGTAATTAATTACTTTTTGTACTTAATTACCAATTAAATTACATGTAATTCAATTACAAGTAATTGCAATTACATGTAATTGAAATTACTTGTAATTGAAATTACTTGTAATTGGTAATTGCAATTACATGTAATTTGTAATTGCAATTACTTTTTGCTCAATTACTTTTAACTGGAACTTCGATATCTCTCTAACGACACATGTTAGAAAAAAGTTTACTTGACAGTTTGTGCTTATTTTTGCGCGTTTTTTATAGTGAACTAAAAGAAAATATTGTTTCGTCAAAAATTATCTAAGTCCTTAAATAGATTCGTTCGACCATTGTGGTTGAGCATAACGATGAAAAGAGCGATTTTGGGAAAAAAATTATGTAACGTTTTGTGCTTGTTTTTAAGCATTGTTTTCGATAGAAAAAAACAAAAACCAAAAACTAAGAAAAATTTTTTTTATGGTAATTTCACTGTCCTAGATAGCACCGCCGTCTAACACATCGAGTATATCGTTGAAAGAAACGATTTTGGGGAAAACTTTATATGACATTTTGTGATGCTTATTAAGCATTGCTTTCGATAGAATAAAAATAAAACCATAAACTATGAAAAACATTTTTGATGGAAATTTCTCTGTCCTTTGATCCATCGAAATTAAGTAGGTACATCGTTGAAAAGAGCTATTTTGGGAAAAAGTTTATATGACATAATATGATTCTTTTTAGGCATACTTTACGACGCAATTGAAAAAAAACAGCAAAACGTTAAAATAAAATTATTGTTAGAAATTTCTCTAAGTCCTAGATAGCACCGCGCCGTCTAACACATCGAGTTGAAGTATATCGTTGAAAGAAGTGATTTTGGGGAAAACTTTATATGACATTTTGTGATTATTTTTAAGCATTTTGTACGAATTAAAAAAACACTAAAATGTGAGGAAATAATTTTATGAAAAATTTCCAAGTCCAAAATATACTCGAACATTGTGTTAGAAAAATGTAATTTGTAATTGAAAAAGTAATTAATTACCAATTTTAATTACAAAATGTAATTGGTAATTGAAATTACAAATTACATTTTGTAATTGCAATTTGTAATTGAGGCTTCAATTACTTTTTCCATGTAATTGTAATTTGTAATTGCAATTACTTTTTGTAACTGCAATTAGTAATTTGTAATTCAATTACTTTTTGCCCAACACTGGCACAAGCTATAGATAAGCTATATATAGAGCATAAGAATATTGATTCAATTTCCGGCAGACTTCCTCGGTATTAGTTTCCAAGATAGGTGGTCACTGGTTATCTAGGTGCACTCCTAAAAATTATGAAACAGAAACAGATTAATCGAATGTCCCAAAATAATTACAACAAATTGGAAGGGGCAATATCCGCTGATGAAAGTACATGATTTATTTTTCTCAAGATTAACTTGGACACTGCATCAAAGTAATATAAAAATCAATTAATTCTGGTGTAGACTCAAAATTTATTATTACTCCAAAAGAAAGAAGGCAAGATAATATGTCAGACGTGACGTCACGATTTGCGAGCGTTTTCTTTCTAACAAGCAATATTAAAACGGTGGTAGCTTCATAATTCTTTGAGACACATGAATGGGATTTTCGTCGCATATTTTCTTGCCTTTTTTCTTTTGGAGTTAATAGGTACATTGTACTTAATTTGATGTTGTGTGTGATACGTTCGTGAAATGTCCGTGTGGTTATTTTTGTAAATGACTGATAAAAAATGTCCTTAGGCATTACATTTTAAATAATTATATATTGGATATTATTACAGCTACGGTAGCCCAGTGGTTCAGGCATGCGGCTGTCAAGCGGCGGTCGTGGGTTCGAGTCCCGGCTCGTACCAATGAGTTTTTCGGAACTTATGTACGGAATATTTACCGTTAGCTTTTCGGTGAAGGAAAACATCGTGAGGAAACCGGTCTTATCCCAATAAGGTCTAGTTTTCCCTCTGGGTTGGAAGGTCAGATGGCAGTCGCTTTCGTAAAACTAGTGCCTATGCCAAATCTTGGGATGAGTGGCATAGGCAATAGTTTTACGAAAGTGATTGCCATATATCTGACCTTCCAACCCAGAGGAAAAACTAAGCCTTATTGGGGTTTTTATAACCTTTAGAAAAGAAACAGTGGTACAAGCCGGGGTTCGAACCCCCGACCTTACCGCTCGGCTACAGCTATATATTACAAATATACATACATACTCGTATATAATGGCTGTACGTGTACATTAAGGCGCCGTAGGTTCATGGTCTTCTCTCCCTCTCACTGAGCATAAGCGTGAGCGAGATGGAAGTGCGTGCTCGGAAGCGCGGAAATCATGTTTTTTAATTTTTTTTTTGCCGTTTAAATAAATCAAAAAGTAAACACTAATTTCTCTCAAACATGATATTGCCGATTTTTAGAAGCTATTTTAATATTTTTAGCTTTTGTGCATAATTTGTAAGGAATATTTTAAGCGTATTTTAGACCCTTTTAGACCTAAGTTCGTGATTTTTTTCTATCGAGCGAAAATTGCTCAATCATGTTTCTAAACACTGATTTCCCTACAGAAATGCCTCAAGATTACTATTCGTATTTTTTTAAAACCATATTATTATAAACAGACGCATTATATTGTTTCAAAAACTCTGTTCGCTTAACTTCGCTGAACCTACGGCGCCTTAAACGTTTTATAATATGAACCTAGAATACTATGAACGGGCTGTACATGTTGCCACAGTGAGGGACGGAAAAACTCTTATGCAGCTAAATTAAGAACCGGTCCTAAAATGGCTAATGACTTGACATAAACAACCTACTGTATTTGGACGGGTAATGGTTTGTTGCACAACTTCATACTAAATCAGTTGTGCCCAACCAAAAAAAAGTGGAACTATGACAAGGACAATGAATTATATTTCCCTTTCTGTCACACTTATCGAGATTTGTATGCTACCAGCTCGCTCGCACGTGGTATTATCCGTATTATTATTACCATAGCCTGTCCAGATTATTCTACGTTCATGTTTTATAAAACAATTGTGAAATCCAAAGGTAACCTACCTACCTATTTATTTGAATATGAACAGGTCAAAGTGCCAGTTATTAAATGTAAGTAAGATATTATATATATTTTCAATTTACGAGTTAACGATGACATAGCACCAATGACACAGAACATACTACTTTTAAAAATACTACTACATACTATTTTTAAAATGTATCATTTAAAACTTTACCCACGCAACAATGTAACGTCATAATTGTCACGGACAATCTATCTTATGCTATATATCATACATAATTCAAGAGGCCATGCTGAAAAAAAAACAATTACAAATTCTTATCGTACAAGACGAACCTATTGTATATGTATCCATATTAAGATATAAATAAACATCGCCATTATATAAAAAAAAAACAGATTTTATGTCGTATTGTAGAAGAAGTAGTTACTTATTTTACGAGTATTATCGACTATTGTCTTAAATAACAGCTCTGTATTTTTCTAAGTTATATTTATGAAAGCCTGTTTTGATGGCGCTGTGAGACTCCATCTATGCTTCAATTGAGATTCCTAATATGACTGCAATATTGATCTTCAGAAAAAGACGTCGTATGGGCCCAGTATACTGTATTATTAAACGAGCGAAGCGAACGAAGTCCTATGCTTCAGCTTGGGCCGAAAATCGTTTGTCCGGTGTCCCGCTGTTCTCTACGCAGGTTCGCAGCCGATTATTGTGAAATTTTGTGCGCAAGTCCGTTTATTATATAGATTTGCATTTTTTTAAAGACAAACAGTCGACAGGTTACACATGCAGCCACTTGCTTATTATTACATGTTTCTGTCAAAAATTTCATTTTTGGTACAAGCTTTTATTGCCGACTGTACTTTTCTGTGTACCATCATGAACTACTCATTGAGACGATTCTATCGAGTCCAAACTCAACGGGGTTACGTCGGTTAAGTACTGAATTCCCATGGCCACCTTCTGTCTCCATCATCGGATCAGCTCGATGGTACCATACATAATATTGAATGGTCATCCAAACTACACTTATACCGAAAATTTAAGCTCAATCGGTCACCGGGAAGTGGGTCAAATTTAACTCGCAAGATTTGATTACAGACAGACAGGCAACGGGACAGGTGTGAAACTAAATAAAAGGCTGTAAAAAGAAGAACGTACACCAATTACATTTGTTAACAGTAGTATTACGATAAGAGTAATATATCACCGGTATAATTATGTACATTATTATTTACTGTCGATACTATCATCCATCAATTCTCACACTTCTCACAATAAGTAAAGGCATCGAGACATTCATTTAGGCCAGCTACTATAGGCCTTATAGGGATAAGTTCGCCTTTGTACTTTGATCTATTGTGTGACATGTATATTCCTTAACCTGTTATTGTGTACAATAAAGTGCTTACATACATACATACTATATGCACCTATACTATACTATATTGTAAAATGTACATACATTATATAGTATACAGTGTGGAAACAAACAGGATAAAATACAATGTCATAAATAAATATAGACCAAGAAATAAAGCGTAACCTAGACATAATTCGATAACTGTAATTTTCTTTTTCTATGTTATAAAGTATGGTTAGTTACAGTTAAAATAAAACGAATTAAACATTTTAAGGCTGCGCGTCATTATAAAAAAAAACGAAATACTAGATTTTAAACATATTTTGATTTTACAAGTACATCATAATAAATAACTTTGTAAATGTACCTGTATTATGATATGACGCTTGCATTCCAGTTAAAGAACACTAAATTAAACTAATTCATCAATTGGGACTATCATTAATAAAGAAGGTTCAGTAAGTGACACATTTTCTGGCAAATCTTACCAGAAATAATAGATAACTGTAATTCAACAACTTATTCTGAATAGAATATAATGTATGTTGATAAATTATCAAAAATTAAACTGATTCTCTTTGCGTATATACAAAATCTCAAATATTGGTCATTTTTGGAAAACCAAAATACATAACTACTTCAAAAGTGTTTAGTTTATGCCATTAATATATTATTAGTACTATAAGAAACAACTTAAGCAAAAAAAAACCACGTTAAACTAATAAATTGATATTTTTTCTTACTTACGTTTCAATATGAACGTTATTTCTTGCACCATAGGGTCGTCATTTCTTTGTGCCTCAACTCCCGACCGTGCTGTCGCGAGTCGCGACTCGCGAGCGATTCTAGTACCTATTCATCTCGGCAACCTATCCATTTCAAAATAATTTTCCTAGAAAGTTTTTATAAATTTCTACATTCGAGATTTTTTTCATATTTTTAAAACTTATGGTTCAAAAGTTAGAGGGGGGTGGGGGGACACATTTTTTTTAAATTCTGGAGCGATTATATTAGCGTGTATTTTCAATTTGTTAAGCGTGCCATTAACATGTTTAATTTTGATGAAAACATGATTATAGTACACAAAAAGCTATCATTAAACAAAAATTTCACGGTTACGATTTTTAACTACTGAGAAATATAGTATTATTGAAACCGTTAATTTAAATGTTTAATTTTAGACTTAAATATCTAAAAAGACGCAATATAGCCTAAACAGATACAAAAATCATGGTTATTATTTGGGCTTATCTAGATATTGAGGTCAGATGAAAACTATGAAAAATAACGTAGATGCAAATTTTGTTTCAGTTTAATTTTGCTATTAAGTTATCGCATTCGAATGCACCACAAAATTATACTAACAAGGTATTTGGTTACCTATTTTCCTTTTAGGACAAAGTTAGGAAGTGTACGATATTCATGTTTTTTTTTAATACAGTTTCGACCGCGGATTTTTTACATAATATATCTAATTTATATTTGGTACTTAATAATAATATCCAATAAAATAATAAAAACAACGAGTTATCGAATTATGTCTAGGTTACGCTTTATTTCTTGGTCTAATAGTAATTAAGGAATTTACTCAACGGGTATGTAACTAAATAGTTGTTAAATGTTTTGTCTGTAATAAAAATAGGTACATATTTTTTAACACTACTGTTCGTTGAAGAAAAAAAAATTGTGACTGTAAATAATTTTAAAAACGTAGGTCGCAGCGATGAGGTTGTTGAACTTTGACGAGTAAAGTTTAAAAAAACAATATGCTAATATCAACAGTTTAAAAATAATGATCCCAATCATTAATTTTCATTTATATTTTTAATATACTAATAATTTTTATTTTTATTTGAACCCATGCAATGTAAAATGTAGGCGAAGTAATTTGGTCTCCTGTAATACAGGCCTAGTAGCTAGCCCGATTTTGCAAAAAAAAAGTAAAATGTCTTGTGAATCCTATTAATATTGTAAATGCAAAAGTTTTGATGTTTATATATGCTAGTTTTTAATAAGTAAGTATGAGACGTGAATAATTGAATATTAGTGAAATTAAATTAAATTGACGGTTTTTATTTGTCCATGATAAAAATACAAATTCCTCTTAACATATTTTTAACTGCTATCTAAATTAAAGTATTTCATATTAAAACGCATATATATACACTCGCGGAAATACGGGTCGGTAAAATACCGTCACATTTCCTAAAAAGACCTTTTAATTAATATGAATCAATGAATATGATCATTTTTATTTAATTTTACATCTTAACTACAAAAAAAAGTACTTTATATAAACAACGTTACCAGGTTTAAATCGGACTCGCAGAAACCCATGTAAAAAACAACGTTAACGGAGAGAGGTATAGCAAAAATCTTAATTTTTGGATATTTATATTTTTATTATAGAATCCCGGATATTGCTAATACAGGTGGGTATTAAAAATAATAGTATATTATGTAAATAAAACTAGTGTTAAATATAAAAATAAACCTATTACGATTATTTAATTTAGGGTGACCCGTATCCCGTATCATTGACCGCGAGTGTATATACGCCATACGCCCATACGGGTAAGGACCAAAATTCTTTAAAAAGTTCCGTTGTGACGCAATAAGTAGCAATACAATTCTATGGGTATGGTATTTGTATAAAATCGATTGTATGGTGATATATAATGCTTTCCCAAGTAACACAGTAAGCAATATGACTACTTACTCGTGGTCTTGTATACAGTTCTACGCTGATGTAATCTCTTATATGTTTCTGTCAACAATTTCATTGTTGATACAAGCTTTTATTGCCGACTGTACTTTTCTGTATACGGTCATCAACTTTTCATTGAGACGATTCTAACGAACCCAAACTCAACGGGGTTACGTCGGTTAAGTACCTACTGAATTCCCATGGCCACCTTCTGTCTCCATCATCTGATCAGGTCGATGGTACCATAATATTGAATTGTCATCCAAACTATACCTTTACCCACAATTTCAGCTCAATCGGTTTAAGATATCTGCTTCAAAATTCTGTTGCAAGATTCCACCCGGACAAAGATACATTGCAAGTTAAAAATAAAAGCTTGTAAATAAACAACAGTTCACCCGTGAGCTTACAGCTGTATAATGGCATTTAGTGTCGATTAAATAGAACAGAAGAAAAAGTCTTTTCAATTTTAATTAAATAGACGTCTTTGCTTTGAGTTTCATATATTCGTTAATGATACAATTAAAAAAACCCAAGTGTGTATTCCACACATTAAATATGTACACCATCTTGAATATTCTTGGCAATATAACGTCTTTACGCCTGCCTGACACAATGCGCGGTTAATGTACGACTTGCCTGGCGTTTTAAAATATTTTAAATGTAGCTACATGTGCAGATAGATTGTTTTGAAACATTTTCTTTGTGATATTTGATGATTACATATTATTATAGTGTGCAGGACTGTTACTGTTATATATGTTACTTCTAAACTAAATAATAAAATATGTGTTTTTATCCTTGAATACAATAGGGTGTTCACAACAGTGAATATAATTTGTTTTTTCATTACCAACAGATAAAAACTACGAAAATACTCGGAAACTATCAACCTTGAATTTAAGTTAGTTATTTTTTGATTTTTTAAGACATAAAAACGAACAATAAGAACTTTGTTTGATAGTGACGTCACAAGCAAGTAATCCCTAAAGTTTCATCCTAATGGAGCGTTATTGACGTTTCATAAAAAGGAGCTGATTTGACTTTGGTCAAATACCGTATTCTCTATTGCTCAAATTTGCATGTAAGTAAAAAAAATCTTATCGTACAAGACTCGAACTTATTGTTTAGATGTTCCATCTTCCATACTTACATAAAAATAACAAGATTTCATCTCGTACCTATTGTAAATGCTACGAATACCAAGTATCTCTGAAAAAAATACTAACTTTTCACAGAAATTGCCAGAAGAAAAGTCATTGTGTGTAAATATTTTCCAGCCAGCTACATGTTGAACTATAGACAAAATACGACCTCCTTGGAGGTCGACCAGCGAATGGGACTCCATACCGGTTGCGATAAAAAAAACAACTGGTTACTCCTAAATTATACCAAGCGATAATTGTGTGAACAACATTAGCTTGGGGTTATCTAAAAAAATATATCTGTTTTTATTAAGCAGGTAATCAATTAGGTACATGAAAGCATTATTTTTATCAGCGTATTGCTGAGAGATTTTGGAGTGAAAAATTTCAAATTCTGTTTGTTACAACTTGAATCTTGATGCTAATACCGTAAGGTCGGTTTTTAAACGGATTATATTGTTACAAATAAGACGTAACTTTCTACGTAAGCCAACACAGAAGTATTTCGTTGTTATTGCAAATTAAAAACAGTTAATTTTAGATCACAATAATTGTGTTGTTCTGTATAGTATCTAAAATTTAACTTTAATCACTGGTCCATAAATAACAAAGAAATGCTTTAAAATAGCTTAGCCGTAACAATAAAACGGAGTGCAATATTTTGTAACGCTACTGAGCGCATTACTCGGTAAACATCATTAAAATTACCTAATTAACTAATTCTATTTTTGTAATGAACGCGAAGAAACAAACATTTTTAATTATGATAGTTTACATACCTCCCATTCTGTAGACGTGACGTGCACAAACCAGTACATTCACCAGTAACTACTGAAAATCTGCATATCACTTATTAACAACAACAGACATGTATGAGAAATAAAAGGAAACAAGTATTTTCGATGCTAAAATTATCGGTTTCAACCGCGTCACTAGCGACACTGGTCAGTGGTCACACATAAAAGAAAACACCAAATTGTTTATGGTTACAAAAATCAATTACATTTATTTAAAATTTAAATATCGAACGCGCGTTCGGTTTTACGCTCCCTGCAACGGGCACTCGATAAAGATTCTCTTTTCAAATAGCGCGACGCGAGCACTGGGCTTGTATTCTCAACGCTTACCGAGAACTCGCTTCAAACAAACCAGTATAAGTCTGACCTTCGATTGCGTATACCTGTTACGAATCTCGGAGATTATTTATAGGAGCGAGTTGTGAGTTGAGCCGAGGCTGGTTATGAATCGCATAGCTCAGACCGACTCAAACTAGTCTCGCTGCGCCGCCGCCAATGGGAGGTTTCGCTACGGACAGATGCTACAAATTCTACAATAAAACACCTATAGTCTAATACGATAATTATGACGATAAATTTTAATGGCCTGCGTTTCAGGATTTTAATCCGAACGAACCTAACGAAGCAATGATTATTTACTTACGCATATTTGAACAAAAACGTTCCCAAACTATTTTTAGATAAATATTTCGAAGTTACATCGCTTAAACAAATATTCGGAAAGCGACAGATAAGAACGTTAACCGACTATATGAAGCGACAGGCGATTCACGCTTATGGAATTATGGTTGGCCGTGGCCGCATGACTAAGCGACTCGGAAACGCGATTCGAAATTTGAATAAAAAGGAAAACGCTAACGCCACCGTTTTTAATTAGCTATTATTTTATGGCTAGTATTTAGAGGCACATCAAAAAACCTAACAACCCTAAAAACAAAACGTTCATCAAAATTCGGTTTTCTTTTCAAAAGTCAGTACTTTTTGGTGCCCAGTCAGTATTTTTTTGTAAAGCGATTACAATTTCCTCGTTCGTTATTTATTAGAGCTATTAATTTATATTTAGTTTAATCTCCTTTTTGTAATAAGTAATCAGTTTTTTTCGACTATAATCTACCCAAGCGTTTCCTAATAGTTACTAACTCGTTGTCTTATATATATACAGTTCAACGCTGCTCTTAACCATTATAAGATTCTGTCAAAAAAACATTTTTGACAAAATCTTTTATTGCCGACTGTACTTTTCTGAATATCGTCATGAACTACTCATTGAGGCGATTGTAACTCAACAAGATTACGTCGGCTAAGTACTGAATTTCCATGGACACCTTATGTCTCCATCATCAGATCAGGTCGATGGTACCATAATACTGATTAGTCACCCAAATTATACTTTTACATAAAATTTCAGCCCAATCGGTTCAAGATATCTGCTTCAAAATTCAGTTGTAAGATCCCATCCGGACAAAGATACATAGCAAGTCAAAAATAAAAGCTTGTAAATAAACAACAGTTCACCCGTGAACTTACACAGCTGTATAATGGCATTTAGTGAATAAGATCCGTATTACAGTGTAGAAAGGGTACACATTTTCGTCCTTACTCGGCGTTAAGCGTTTTTAAACACTATTTAATTTTAGCTGTTTAAGGGTAACTTAGTAGAGAACATTATGCCAAGTGCTGTGTAAAACATTACATTTGAATATTTATTACTTTGCCTTTTTAAGATACCACTTGTGAACTATTATAACGTCAATAGAGGTATAGTGAGCTACATGTGTACGTTAGTATTGCTTAGGGCTGATTTTTTTCCTGTTAGTCAGCGTTTATTCAGCCTACTGATAAAATCTGCATAGCGACTGTTTTGTTTAGAATAATATTAGTGAATCAAATAACGACTTTTTTCATAATCTGAATGAAACACTGACGAGCAAATAAAACGGTACACTTTGTGCAGAATTGTGATGAAATAAAAGAAATGGCTTTCTCTAAGACTTGACTTTAATTAGTAATTAATAGAAAAATAATATGCTTTAACAATGACGTGTAAGCGACCACAGAACATAGAGAGCGAGTAACCTTATAGTTAGGCTTAAGCAAACGTCATACTAAAAGCATTGCTAAGGCGATAGTGTCAGGAGCCTATATTATGGGTTTCGTGTTCTTTCCATCATCCTCTCCTGGACACAAACCCATTAATGCAGTAAACTTCCTGTGCATTGGTCCTTGTAACCCCTTCGTTAGGAGATCAGCAATCATCTCTTTCGTAGGTAAATATTGCACAGATATTTGGTTTGTGGATATCCGCTCCCGTAGAAAATGATAGCGGACATCAATATGTTTGCTCCTCGGATGGTACATGTCGTTGCCTGAAAGACTAATGGCGCTTTGGTTGTCACAATATAAAATTGTAGGTATACCTGAAAAACTTGGCCAAAAATCTTCCTCCAATTGTTTCAGCCAAATACATTCTTGTGTAGCAGTAGCCAATGACATGTATTCAGATTCCAAGGTAGATAGGGCTATTGTTTGTTGTTTTCGTGAGTTCCAACTTAAAGCTGCACCCTGAAACAGAAAAATGTAGCCGGTGCAAGACCGTCGATCTTCAGAGTCGCTGGCCCAGTCAGCGTCGCTGTATCCAACAATATTGGTATGTATGCCACTCTTATATGTGAGTTTTGTATATAAAGTGCCTTTTAAATATCTGAGCACTCTCTTGACAGCCATCCAGTGTTCAGCAGTAGGTTGGTTGTTAAATCTGCTAAGTGTGTTGACTATATATGTAATATCTGGTCTTGTGCCCTGTGATAAATACAATAAACAACCGACTGCTTCTTGATACGGCACATCTCTCAATATATCTCCTTCTTTTCTTGCCTTTTTTAATGTAACATTTGCATCACATGGTGAAGACACAGGTTTGCATTCATTCATTCCAAACCGGTTCAGTATTTTTTGTATATAAGCTGATTGATCAAGGGAAATGTCTCCATTGTCTTCCTGTGTAATTTTGTATCCTATACAGTGTTTGGCTGCACCCAGATCCTTCATAAAAAACTTCTCTTTAAGTTTATTTTTTATTTCCATAGCTGTATCATTGTTGTTGAAAAAATATAATAGGTCATCCACATATACAGTTATAAATAATATGTCTTTGTCATTTATTATTCGAAAATATATGCAAGGATCCAATTTTGATCTTTTCATACCTATTTCGAGTAAGGCAGCATTTAGTTTTAAGTTCCATTGCCTGCTTGCTTGCTTGAGGCCATAAATGGATTTGTTTAGTTTGCATACCTTTTCTCCATTTTCGAAATATGGTGGTTGTGACATATAAATTTCTTTATCAATTTCTCCTTGCAAAAAGGCTGTAATTGCATCAGTTTGATGGATTTGTAACTTGTATTTTGCTGCCAAACCGATCAAATATCTTATTGAGGTATTCCGAACAACAGGAGCATATATTTCATTATAGTCTATGCCTTTTGCTTGTTTATATCCTTTTATGACTAATCTTGCTTTATAACGCGTTACATTTCCGCTTTCGTCTGTCTTCGTCTTAAATACCCATTTACAAGGTATAGCTTTTTTATTCTTAGGTAAGTCAACTAATGTCCATGTTTTATTTTTCAGTAACGATTCATGTTCCTCCTTCATGGCTTCTATCCACTTCTCTGCGTTATTGCTATGGAGAGCCTCATCTATATCTTGTGGATCACTGTCCAATATGCTCATAGCTAACTCACCATTTATACATAGAAATGTAGCAGTATCGCGTTCTTTTTCTCGTCTTCGTGGTCTTAGATTAATTCGACGGGGTGGAGAAGTGTCTGAGCTTTCCTCAGGTATGTATGTATCATCAAGTCCATCTTCAAATGTTTCAGAATCTGAAGTAGGATTCTGATCAGTGATAGTAACATTCTGAGAACTTGAACTGCTCTGTTCATCGGATTCATCAATGTCATCTGTATCCTGATTTTCTTCCTGTATTGGCATATATACTACCTTTTTTTGTACACATTGATCAGATGCAATTTTTTTAATTTCATTTTGCTTGATATTTTTATCAACATTCAATATGTTTTCTTCTTTTTCAGGTGCTGAAGAGACCTTTTTTTGCTTCACGGTGGTTTCCAGGAATACAACATCTCTGCTCATTATGGCCTGTTTGCTCTTTGGGTCTATACAACGGTAGCCCTTTGTGCTTTCACTGTAGCCTACAAAAATCATCTCTCGTGATTTTGCGTCTAATTTTCGCCTATGTTCCTTTGGAATGTGAACCATGGCCTTACACCCGAAGACCCTCATATGGCTCAGGTCAGGCTGCTCACCGGTCCAAACCTCTTCCGGAGTAATGTCTTCGAGAGCTCGAGTGGGTGAACGGTTTATGATGTGTGCAGCAGTAGCTACTGCCTCCGCCCAATAGCAGTTCTGCAAATTAGCATTCAGAATCATACATTTTGCCCGTTCTATTAGTGATCTATTCATTCTCTCGCTGAGACCGTTCTGTTCCGGTGTGTAGGGGTTACTGGTTTGATGCAATATGCCATATGTTTTCATTGTATTTTGAAACTGTTTGTTAATGTACTCTTTTCCATTGTCACTTCGAAATTTTTTAATTTTCTTGTTTAATTCATTCTCAACCCTATATTTGAACTCTATAAATTTATCATGTACCTCTGCTTTACTTTTTAAAAAATATACAAATACTTTTCTTGAAAAGTCATCAATAAAAGTAACTATGTACCTGCAACCTCCAATTGAGACAGCCTGCATTGGTCCGCATACGTCTGAATGTACCAGCTCTAATAATTCTTTTGCCCGTGAGCCGTTATGCGGGAATGGTTTTCTTGTCTGCTTGCCTTCTATACAGGTTATGCACACATTACTTTCATTGTTCTGTGAAATCTTTACACCTGAAGTACATGCCGGTATTTTTTTCACATCAGTAAAGTTCAAGTGACCCATACGCTGGTGCCACAGGTAGGTATCATTGTCAATAGTAGCTGACATCGCATTCACTGTGTCATCATGAATATTCAACCTATATGTATCATTTACAAGATCAGCTTTTGCTACTTCTTGCCCCGCTTGGTTATATATTTGGCAGCCTTTTTTGTCAAACTCAATTTTGCAGTTACCTTTTATAATTTTACTGACAGATAGCAGATTGGTAGATAGCTCTGGTATGTAAAGGACATCTCTCACCTGTATTGTGTTGAACCCATTCTCAGCCGGTGTTCGTATAGTGACATTACCACAGCATTCAACACGAAGTGATTTGTTGTCTGCAATCCTTATGGTTTGTACAGGCGAAGGTTTCTCGCTATCCAGCCAGGCTCGGTGCATTGTCATGTTCATTGAAGCGCCCGAGTCGATATACCAATTCTCGTGATCTTGTAACTGCATCGCTGAAAAAGCAGCTATATAACCAGTATTAGATGACTTATCATTGCTAGTCTTATTTTTCTTATGCCAGCATTGCTTGCCTAAATGTCCATATTTATTGCAATTATAGCAACGGGGGCCCTTTGTCTTTTGGCTCTGTGTATTTTTTGCGTGATGAGGTGGTCTGGACTTGGGATTCGCATAAAATGCTGTTGTATCTGATGCAGATGCAGATTTCACTTCTTGTAACAATTTAGTTTTAATCAAATCTGCACTTATTTCAACTCCTGAACTTTCAATTGCCATAATCATGGGCTTGTATATGTCTGGTAAGCCGGCCAGCATTAAAGTTCCTAGCCACTGATCATCAATAGCAAAATGAATACTCCTCAATTTATGGGCTGATGACATGATTTTGTTAACATATTCTTCTATACTGTTACTTGATTCTAAGGTGGTATTAATTAAATCTTTCAATAAACCGACCTTGCGTACTAGTCCAGAGTCTTGAAAAGCACGAGAAAGATTGTCCCATACCTGTTTAGACGTGGTTGCATCTTGGATATGGACGTAAAGTATTGGATCCACCAGCAATATTAACTTTGACTTCGCTTTTATGTCCTTTTTTTCGTCAACAACTGTACCTTGCACAATTTCCCACAGTTCTTCCAATTGTAAAAAAGCTTTCACTGCAAAGCTCCATGTGCACCAATTATCACGTCCTGTGAGCTTTTCAATGGACAGTAAACCGTTTTGCGAAGACATTTTGTAAGTATCTGAAATGCTGAAAAGAATTCCGGCGTCCGCGTGATTTGAGGTTATGTACTTTTACTTTACTTTTTATTTATTAGCCAAATCTTATAACGCACTACTGAGTGAGGTGCCCATAACCTGATGAAATAAAAGAAATGGCTTTCTCTAAGACTTGACTTTAATTAGTAATTAATAGAAAAATAATATGCTTTAACAATGACGTGTAAGCGACCACAGAACATAGAGAGCGAGTAACCTTATAGTTAGGCTTAAGCAAACGTCATACTAAAAGCATTGCTAAGGCGATAGTGTCAGGAGCCTATATTATGGGTTTCGTGTTCTTTCCATCAAATTGCTACCCTCTGGTGTACCTTTTTTTGCTCGTGAGCATTTCAGATTATGATTCAGTGCATGAATTCAGACTGTGTGAGCACAACCTAAAGGGAACTTATGGAGGGTTAATATAGTAATAAGGGTCCATATGTGACCTGAATAAAGTCCCTCGTGTTCTTTTAAACAGCCGATATTCAGTTCTCTGTCCTCTGTGACCCTTACTACAGCCACTATTAAGCTATTAAACAGCCAGATGACTTCTGCCCAATTAAGATGGATAACGGTTGAAAAAACGCTTTTTCAGCTCGAATTGCTGAAAAAGCGAAGAGCTGTTTATTAGAATATGTTTACGCTTAATTACTCGCTTTTACTCGCGCGAGTAAGAATTACTGTGAGAGTACTTGCTATACTCGCCGGCGGTGGGACAAGTGCCATATACAGCTTTTTGTGTTACTTGGGTTTATATAGTTTATGAAAAAAAAATCTCTATGACCTTAATAATAGGGAATTGTCATAAAGAATATAAATGCTTAGAAATTGTATATATATATATGTGAATCAAAGTCAAAGTCAAAGTTATTTATTCTTCAATTTAGGCATATTACATGCACCTATGAATGTCAATAAACTACCACCGTTTCGGAAAGAAAACCTCTGCCTCGAGAAGAACCGGCGTAAAAAACTCGGTGAGGCATCATTTTAAAAAAAAAAAATTTGTTAGTCCAGATTAAAAAATATATTGACTAAATTGCTTGTATTATTTTTATCAATTCAGCCCAAACTATATGCTTAGGGGTGCGCCAAGTTAACAAGTAAGTAGTTTATTTAGCATTTCTATATTACGGGTCAAAGCAAAAAACCTCAACAATACAAAGAAATAATATATAAAAAACTGTTGCAAAAACGAATCGATAGAGCCTTGTTTTTCCTGTCAAATGCTCCTGCCCAGTTAACGAGTTAAGCTCTCTGACTGAATCTGTTTACAATAATATTCCAGGAATTTATAGTTGTATGATTCCTGGAAATCTCGTTACATGGCAGCATAATATACATTTGTAATGTAACTGTAAGTATTTGTTATGTATTAGGATTTAATACATGGCTCTGACCTGGATTTAAACATAACGGGCCAAGCAAACATCTGTTAATAAAAAACCGGATAAGGGCGAGACAGACCCACCCACAGAGGGTTCCGTACAAAATGACATAATAGTTTTTAGATTTTTCCCTGCACTTGCAGAATATGACTTACCAAATTTTACAGTTGTAGGTCAACGGAAAGTAGATACCCTACAAATGTTGATTCCCTGGAGTGTCGAAATATACGGTTTTTGCGGTATAAACGGCCGTATGTTTTTTTACGTTAACTTAGAAGATCTTTTTCCAGCTTCAAGGGACTGTAAACCTGATATGAGTATGTCGATTTAATTACAACTTGACACCTCCACGCGTTACCGAGATAAGGGGTATTGAACTCTTGACAGACAGACAAACGGACAACAAAGTGATCCTATAAGGGTTCAGTTTTTTTCCGTTGAGGTACGGAACCCTAAAAATGAGCCGAAAAACTTTCTTTATACGACTTTTCCAACAAATACGATTTTTTTACTTCTTAGGGTCTAAGATTATTTGGAATCTTCCTCGGCACCGTGTATAGTACTTTAGTTCAAGCATATTCTAATATTCTACTATATTTAAACGAAATAAGAATTTAAATTTAATCACTGACATTTAGGCAGGTTGTGCGTGCTTGTTTTTTTAAAATATGTATTTGCATTGTATTTTCTTGTTACTGGCTGGCTAATGGCTTAATTAAAACAGATAAAAACCCAATCGCAAAAAAAATACTAAGGAAACTTGTAGTCATATTGATTCCATTTTCAAGATTGTTTTTTGTTTCATTCAAAATATATACCGACTGGCAAAAAATACATCGTAAAACGTCATAATTTTAAACATCAACATGTATTTTTTTTGAAGCCTACACTGCAGTGTGTTTGGCGGTCGTGCAAGAAAAAAATAAAGGTTTTTTTGTAATGTCACAACTTGAGTCGCAATATTACACATTGTAATATTATTCGTCAATAAGAGTCCCGGATTTTCTTTATCACTCCTTTTACTGCGTTTACGAGAGGTTTACGCCGCGATGCGTTCTCTACCAGTCAACCGCAGGGGTTGTACGTGACAAAAGAACCCCTTGGAGAATTGAAAGTCATAAAATCGCAGTTTTAAAAAGTGACCTAAGGTACGTAACCATGGCAACCAGTGACAGAAAAAAGTTGATTCACCCATACATGAATTAGAAGCGCTACTATTTAAAATGGAGCTGCTAATTAGTACCTACTAGAAATACGTACAATGCTACACGTCAGAGATATGAAGGCCCGAGGAACCGGGTCAAGCCAGTTCACAATGTTTTCTTCACCGTGAACCTGTGTCCAACATAACTCGATACTTGAATTGGTAACAAGTATGGGTGTAGGAGGCAAGACTTGCGTTGGTTAGGTTTAGGGGGTAAGGGATAGGCGCTTTGTGAATAATTGCGTATTACATTGTTTAATTTAATTGATATTTTCGATAATAGTATTTTTTTCGTCTTATGCGAACACCGTTCATCTGTCTTTATAATGACTGAAACACACCGCAAACTGACCGCGCCAATCTGTGAGAGGCTTAAGGTTCTTATAAGCGATGTTGAGACGCGTTCTATAATAACCCTCCTCTCCTTCGCCAGTCAGGTTAAATGCGCTTTTAAATGGTTTACAATTATAACTTCCTGAATAATACTGCATTTTCCCTTATGACCGTTTTATAAATAACTTTCACGAGTGTGGAACACAAATGTTTTTATGTTACTGCGTTATTTTTTACTACACTAATGCCGTTGTATCCAAATGGGTCTATCTAGCAACTCCATGACTGTATACGTCTTTCTGTGACATTGGCATACCATTAAGGAAAACAGTAGCTTTTATTAGATTTTCTTATTAATATTGGAATAATTAAGTGTGCTTTTCAAAAATATTCTCTTAAACTTCAACAATGACACCTTACATGCCTATAAAAAGGAAACCCCAATTCTATTTGATCTCAGATGAGCTGAGATCGAGTGAGACTGGAGGAGTTTTAAACCTGTAAATTGCGTTTAAGCCTTTATCTTACTAGTAGTTATGTTTTTAGGGTTCCGTATAGTAAACAAGGAACCCTTATAGTTTCGCCATGTCCTTCTGTCTTTTTTTTATTCTGAATGGCTAAAAAAATTAAACTCATATTGACACTTTTCAAGTAGTCAGTATTGCTGAAGCTGTATATTAAGTTAGTACGGTAAATCGCCAATAACTGACCTCATCATACTAAAAATAAACTGGAAGGTGTTAATTACTGGCCACCCTTCATTCAATAACTGGCCACGTTATACTAAATTGAATTCTATCATGGTGAAAAATTATTCCATTATAGTTATTTTTAGTGAGAGGTGGGCAGTTATTGAACGGTGGCCAGTTATTGGCGATTTACCCTAGTTAAAACGGAACTTTCTCAACAATGAAAACCATCACCGCGTTGCAACTTATTGCATTACAACATACATATCATTTATGACGATATCCGCTATAGTTATCTCCTGCTGTATGCACAGTTACCAGTCTAAATTAAAACGTCGCTCAGCGGTTCGAATTTCCTTACAACACCACACTCATTCTAATTCCACCGGCTAGCTACTGAGAGAGGGTACTCTGTGCCAAAAGGATTATGTAACTTTGTTGTTCCATCCGTTTACGCCTTTATATAATTGCTACTAGTGGTGTCCGAATCGAAGTCGGAATGACCCGTCATGTCCTTCGTTAATTATATTCGTAAATAATGAAATTGTGAAGACAGCGCGTTGTATTTACCCAAATTCAAGTGCTTTTCTTCTTTTGTGATGTTTATATTTATACCCTACTAGCTTCTGCCGGCGACTCCGTCCGCGTTGAACTGGTACTTATAATATGTATCGTTGCTCCATACAAACTTTCACATCCCATTTCACTCTCGTGATTTCCGGTATAAAAATTATCCTATATCCGTCCCAATATAAATGATTAATACATGAATTAATTAAATAGTGGCTCAAAATAATGACATTAAATTGGCATGTAACGTGAAACTTTTTTTGACTGTTTATGGACTTGTAAATGACAATATTTACCAATAAATAAAATAAATAAATATAAGAGGGACAATCTTACACAAATTGACTTAGTCCCATATAGTAAGCTCAGTAAGGCTTGTGTTATGGGTACTATACGATATATATAATAGATATAAATACATAGAAAATATCCATGACTCAGAAACAAATATTCATGCTCGTCACACAAATTTTTGCCCTTACCGGGATTCGAACCCAGGACCTCTTGCTTCATAGGCTGGGTCACTACCAACTAGGCTAAAGCGGTCGTCAAATAAAACCAATAAATAATACAATACAGCTACGGTAGTCTAGTGGAGTGCTACGGTAGCCTAGTCGTTCAGGCATGCGGCTGTCAAGCGGCGGTCGTGGGTTCGAATCCCGGCTCGTACCAATGAGTTTTTCGGAACTTATGTACGGCATATTTACCATTAGCTTTTCGGTAAAGGAAAACATCGTGAGGAAACCGGTGTAATCCCAATAAGGTCTAGTTTTCCCTCTGGGTTGGAAGGTCAGATGGTAGTCGCTTTCGTAAAACTATAAGTGCCTATGCCAAATCTTGAGATTAGGTGTCAAAGCGGACCCCACGCTCCTTTAGGGGCACTACCGGGAATAATGCTAGGAGGGTGATGAAATAATACAATACGATACAAAATCCCAGGGACTAAATATCTCTATATAAAATTCATCCAAACAGACAGACACACTTTAATATTAGTATGGATTCCATATAAGAAGAGAATAGCAGTTTTAAAAAGTAAAATAGCTTAAAAAATCCCATTATACTTAAAAACCTAACCGTACGAGTATAAACAGAGTATACCGCAAGAATTTCCGGAACACTCGATCGATACCCGATCTCATTTTTATAAGGAAAATACAGACCTGTCTTAGCTCAACCGTGTTTTCTCGAAGGCAAGCAACGGCCGAAACGAACTAAAATATCACCTATTAAAAATGCTGTCACCAAAAAACCCAACATGCACATAAATAATTACATGTAGGTAAATTTTAGCCCGCGACACCGTCCGCGTGGAAGTCGTTTATATCTTAACTCCATACAAACTTTCACCCCCTTAGGGGATGATTTCCGGCGGTTTAAACGTAGAGAGATATATTATTATTGATTTTGTGATCAATTCAGTTATTCGAAATATCACAAAGGGTAATAATTAGTGAGGATTTTTGGAGATTAGTTTCACTTTGACACAAAAACCACCCTAAGGATTTTCATGATATTTGATACCATACTGGTGTAGACTCCAAATTTATTATTACTTACTCTAAAAGAAAGAAGGCAAAAAAAAATATGCATAGTGTCGAAAATCCCATTAAGGTATCTCAAAGAGTACTTAATAAAAATTCGAGTTCCAAGCGGACGGAGTCGCGGGCATAATCTAGTTTTATAAAATGAATGAATTATTCAACCTGCTAATAAAAAATGGCATATGTTTAAAGGACCACCAGATATAGTAAAATATAACGCCAAAAAAATACTTTTTACTGCCAAAAAGACTAAATGATCACCAAAATTTTATCTCCATTTTAATGTGAAATGTAACCCAAATTATAACGTCTTACTACCCTATTAAAGAAAATGCTATCCAAATAAATCATTGCTAATCCAAAAATAGTTTAGTGATCACCAAATTTTTATCTCCTATTAATGTGAAATAATAACCCAAATAATAACATCTTACTATCCTATTTAAAAAAACGCTATCCTAAAAAATCATTGCTAACCCAAAAATAGTAAGTGATCACCAAAATTGTATCTCCTATTAATATGAAAACATAACCCAAATTATAACATCTTACTATCCTATTAAAGAAAATGATATCGTAATAAATCGTTGCTAAATTAGAAATAGTAAAATAATTTCCTAAATTCGACGTATCCCCGCTTTCGTTTCTAGGACTCAGTCTCCCGCCGTCCGCCCGGGCTCCCGCCAGAAACTCCAGCTTCTGGCTCCGCGAACTTTTATATATGTCGGCGGCCGATCGTAAAATCCGCCAGATCATGAAATTCCTAGGCATATCGTGAAACGCCGCCCTTTCATGATTTGGCTGAGTGACATACGCCATATCGTTCAAAATTCACCATTTAACGATTTGCCTATAGACGTTTAGGCCGATCATGAACTTCCTAGGCATATCATGAAACGCCGGCATTTCATGATTTGGCTAAGCCAGTGACGTTTAGGCTGATCATGAAATTCCTAGGCATATCATGAAACGCCGCCATATCGTTCAATACTCACCGTTATACGTAAGTAGGGTGTCCAAAATTGAAGTAGATAATGAAAAAATAAGGAGTGCGAACTGATAATCTCCAGCGAGTAGACGCCACCCCGCTGCGCGGGGTGTCTATTTCTGGTTCGAGGGGCACAAGTGAACCCTAACCTAACCGACCTAAGACAAAGTTCGCTTATGACAAGCCATTTTTGTCCGCCCTGATTATTGGCTCCCATAAACACGGCCGCCATCGCATACGCAGCGCCACCAGTGGCCAGGAAAGAAACTATTTTACAATGTGCCCGGTATAGAGCTAGGAATATCGACAAATGCGTTGCTCTAATCGATCTGCCGTATTGTTTATCAGGCACATCGTGATAAGCCTTGCCAACTTTTAGGCATATCATGAAATGGCAGCGTTTTACGATATGCCTAGGAATTTCGTGATCTGGCGGATTTTACGATCGGCCGACGACATATACACTCCAGGGGCAGGACAGACAAGTCCACGTGGAAGTAGCGTGTGCTGATTCGGGTTTTGGTATCACTTGTTTTGGCATCATTATACTTTATTTGGTAATACTCATATATTTTATGGCAATCATAGTGGGTTATTTAGGTAGAAGTATTGTATTAATTTGGTCGCAAAGATTTGGTGATCATTTAGTCAATTTGGTGTTCGAATAATGTGCACTTTTTGCTAAAACAGGTAGTACTATTGTAATGGTAGAATTATTATTTTTGGTGTTCAGTATATTTTTTGGTAAAAGATCTTAGGGTATCAAAGCATTTTTTGGTGGTCATTATATTTGATGCCATAAAAAATCACGAGAATTGGTTGAGAAATGCGACAGCAGCCGGCAATATTAAATAATTTCAATAAGTAGGATAAATTCAATAGGATTTACGAATTGACTTACCGACGATATTATTAGAAGCAAGTAATTTAGTCTGTCAAAGCTAGGTCATTAAATGTGAACCCTGTTCACATTAGCATGGTGTCGTGTTTCGTGTGTCACGTCCAATAATTTTTGTGCTATGTATGACTGTGCTTGGCGCCTGGCGGTCAATTCAGCCATTTTGAATTGCGATTCGTCATCTTGGTCTTGCGTGTGTATGGATGGACAATAATTTCGATTTGGTCATCAAATCATTTTAATGGTCAACTAACAACTTACGTTTCTTGTTGGTAATTAATGTAGGGCATGAAAAACCAGCTATGAACCACAGCATCCACGGAAATAAAATACTTATTCAAGAAAGTTAATATTTTTTACCTTACTTTCGGCCGTCATAAACACTTAATTTACGCATGAAATAAATGTACTTTTTAATACAGTAGCTCAAAAAGTGCTACTTTACCGCTCGGCCACGACTTTGGTCTTAAGCGACCTGCGACCAGCGTTTTATCTGTTCATTGCGCGTGATCCCAACTAACCACAGTGCGTTGCGCATCTCGACCGCGCAATGAACAGATAAAACGCTGGTCGCAGGTCGCTTAAGACCAAAGTCGTGGCCGAACGGTTACGTAGCTGTTTAGCGTGCGGAAAGTTGCTTTCGCAAACTAGTGCTTTTCACTTTTCCCACTCTATAATTGTACAAATTGTACCATTAATTGTTATGTCAATAAAAAATAAATAAGATAGAACTGTATTAAAAATGATTTTTGAACCAATTTATGATGTTGATGTTACAGAATGAACAGTATAAAATTTTCTAATTCTTTACTTATTGTTTTTCTTAATTTTTCGCAACTGTATTAAAAAACGTAGTTTAGATACACGTGCGGAAATTTCATTCTACACTCGTCCATCTCGGTCCTCGTCACGTGATGACATACTTTCCGCACTAGCATCGTAATGTACTATTCTGGTGGTTTCTGGTTCGTTTCGTGCACTTCGTGTCTCAGGTGATATTAAACAATTTATTTTAAAAACTAAGTTTTAACCTACTTCAAATCAGTAACTAAATCTTTCGATTTCTTCAGGATTCCATCATCAGATCCTGACCTCATGACAATGGGACCACCGGGGTCTTCGAGCAGTTGGGGAAGGGGTACATACCTACATAAAACAAAAGATTCCGACGAATTGAGAACCTCTTCCTTCTTAAAGTCGCTTAAAAAGCTCTCTGCACACCTTAAAGTAAACATGTAAGGGTATATTATAAAATTATAATATACTGTTCTATGCGGTACAGGTACATAATATTCACATAGGCTAGCAATAATAGCAATAAGTATATACCTACGCTTCTCTATTGTCAATGAAATTTGTCGGTTATATGGAACGTTAAATATGGAACGCTAACAGCCACTCGAAATATAAATACAAACTCGTTCGATAACATTGCTAATTCAAATACAGCCTCATACAATTTCTGATTTCATTACCTATTGACGTGTTTCTTTACCAACGGTTTTTCAAAGGTCATATAGAACGAGCAATGGTTGTATAGATGAGCGGTGAGACGTTCAGTACTTTACGTGTTATATTATACACTTCTGGCCTTCTTACCGTCACATATTATGCTTCTGTTGATTTGAGAAATAAACTTTATTCCGTGTACAGAAGGTAGCTTTTCAATTGTGATAATACTGTAAGACGGGAGGTTCCGATGGTTAGACTTTGATGCGAGCGGGCGGGCCGGCCCCTTGCGTCTATTGAGTCACGAACACCGCACCGCCTCCACCAATGCAGCCAACTTGATAATTCATTTAGCTATTACATCGCTGTGAACTTATTCATTGCTTCTCAAACAAGGCTAGGTGAGTTGGTATTGCCCGTTAAACGCGCAATGTATTAACTGTCAGTTACGTGGACAGTTGGTGATACTGGTTGGTGGTGACACGTTGACGGTTTTGTCTTTTATTTTAGTTTAGTTATATTATTTTATTCTCACTGCAATGATGAGTGACTAGTGCTGTTGAAATATCCTGCAATTTTACATGTCTTATGCTTTAATATGAGTTTTACATGTAAAATGCGAGAGTAATTTCCATTGTAATGCTATGCTAGAAGACAGAATCCACGGTCATGCCATTTACTTCCTGTTAGCAACACTCTATCTATGTAGAGTATAGGTATAGTGACTAGCCAAAATGTTGTATCACTTTATGTCTTACAGTGACTTACGGCTTTGTTCCTAAGTCAATACAACAGTGTCATTTGATAAAGTAACTTTTACGTCACACCTGGCCATAATGTGCGCAACGCATTGTGACGTAAAATTGTGTACTCACCACGGGCAGTGAAAAAGAAAGCCCTCTATAGCATATTTACAAACCTCGCCTGCGGCTCGGGTCTGAAATACCTGCAATCTCGGGCTTTCTTTCTTTTACAGCCCTTGGTAAGTAATCTACTATTACTAGTTAGTAACTGTGGGCCATAGAACTGACAAGCCATTTATTTCATTTATTTTGTTACTGGCGTCCGCCCGCGACTTCTTTCTGCGTGGACCCGGGGTTAAAAACTATACTATATTATAAATATTATAATCCAGGCTATAAACTATCTTCATTCAAAATTTCATCCAAATCGGTTTTACCGTTTAAGCGTGATTGAGTAACAAACATCTAAACATTCAAACATCCAAACTTTCGCATTTATAATATTAGTAGGATAATTCAAAAAACTTATTCAACCTCACAAAATTTCACGAAATCGGGTGAGAAATGCGACCTGTAGAATAATATAGAACAGTCGGACATCAGGACAGCCAGAAATATGAATGAAATTTGGCTGCAGCTAAAACGGAGAACTTCATTCACTGCGCTCGCTCGTTTAATTAATTTGGATTTTTTTATAATATACAATTAAAGTGCCTCAACTAGAGTCAACCTTGAAATACAAAATAAAGTTCTACTTCCAACAAAAATGGTATTGCAAGTCAAAACGGTTTCAAGCTTTGAGAAACCGACCATCTCAATAAAGGACGTAAGTGCCATAAACTTCCTAGGAAAATACGCTCTTTTTAGAAAAGGAGTGTTTTCCTAACACTTTTATTTGTCCGTAGGTCTACAAGCAACTAATTAGACTGGTTTAATACCGATTAGGATTAAAGGTACAAGTGGTCTAAAAGACAACATTTTTTTTTTCCAGCATTAAATTATAATAATTAATTCTAGTATTTTTAATACAATAAATAAAAACAAATAATGCTATTCATTTAATATATTTATATAAATTAATATTGCGCGTTTAATAGTATAGGATAATGTTTATTAAAACACAATTTTTGAGCTAAGTATTGACAATTTGCGATTGGTATTAATTATAAATACGAAATAATATAATCCCAAAATATACTTAGAAAAAACCCTAGCATAGCCACGCCACCATATCATACCACAAATAATTAAAAAATGCGCAATCGTTACGCCATAAGATGTTTTTATAAGAATAAAATATTAAAAAACGCATTTTCTGTCAACCAAATAGTCCATCCGTCATGACATCATTTTACTGACGGTTCCAAACTGATTTAAATAAGTTCGTATAAAAATGATGACGTAATGACTCGTGTCGTGCAGTCAACGTGCAGTACTTAGTTGACATTATTCTTTGTGGCAGACTTTTTATAAAACTGCCATTGGAATCTGAATCTTCTAACTTGACGGTAGAGTTCCTTTTTGAATGGACTACTTTGATGCAATTCGGTCAACTCTAATAATCCCAAGTATACAGTAAAAGTACTAACTTAATTATACAATACAGACATAACACAACTATCCAAACAAAAAAGGTGATTGACGTCCATATTTTGCAAATGTAACGTTTTTCCGACCGTAAATAAAGCAAATATCATTAAATTTACCTGTTGATTTACGTGCGTACAATTTAAAGGCCTATTCCCTCGTGATATGACGTATTTTCAAACAATTATACTAGCGACCTGACGTCCTTTTCGATTTTTAGGAGGATAGTAACATAAACGGAAATAACCGAGACCGTCTGTCTCTTCGCGATAAACTTGGAAAGTACCGAGCTAACTGCGATGCGGTTTTTATTCTAACGTTACCTAATTGCGAAAATCCGCATAAGAGGCAATAAATCGAAAAATGTTATTAGAAACCGGTTTAAGTACTTACGTTGTTGTAAAGTCTCTACAAAAAGGATTCTCATATTACCTACCTAATTTCATAAGTCTACATTTAAATATATTCGATGTACAATTGTATAGGCATATTAAATAAGTAACACACTATGTATGTATGTAGGTACATACAAATACGCATTTATAGGTAGTCACTTAACTGTGAAGTCAAGAAAATGCGTAAAACTTAGTTTAATACGCAGTAGGCAACTCTGCGTTAAGTCATACGCAGTGTGTAATAAAATAAATACAGTTAATACACGCAAGGTATTAACTGCGTTTTCCTTGCAGCAGGGGTAGATTATATATTAAATATAGGTACGTTAAATAGAGCGATGACGTAACATATATAATGTTTAATTTCCAATATAATTAATTATTCAGATGGCGAAAAATACACACTAACATTTTGAATTATCTGTTTATAAATAACTTGCTCGCACAAGTCCGACTGCAATTTTGTTTACAAGTAATATTCATAAGTTAGCGTAGGTACGCCGCGCGAGTCACGCAAGTCGCCAGTTGACGCCCTGTTACGATAATACATAGTTATACCTCTTACGTAGCCATGTACCTCGTTATCGTCGAGATTAAACCGAAATAGTACTTAAATATCTCCTGTACGTATCTAAACGAAAAAAAGGGTGCGTAAACAAGAGAAAAATCGCTAGTCGAGTAATTAAACAAAATGGCGCTGATAATATTAATTTCATAGCATAGATACACCACGTGCCGGTACAATAACGTTATTTCGAAAGCGTCCGACCGACACCGACGGCTCAGACAAAGAACACGCAGCTACGACAGTAGTTATTCTACCGGTTGCGGTGAGCTGCGCCCGCGAGCGGCACGCGCGTACAATGTGACATCCGCAAATATCCAGCGTAACATACCAGCCGCAAACTTCTCCGCGGGCCCGAGCGTTGCGTACCCAGGCACCACGACCGCGTACACCTCATCCCAGCACCTTGCCTTCTCAGCCCTATCTCCATTACTAGGATGGTTCGAATCGAACAAACAAGGCCGCTTTTGCACTTCAGTTATGATCAAATTACTTTTGATACCGTCCCCGTCTTTGGTTTTCACCATTTTGAATTTTTAAAATTCGAACTTTGAATTTTCGCGTTCGAATTACGAATTGCGTGCGATTTAGACGTCGCGCGTGGCGCAGGCGGTGTAACGTCCGAATGCCCGCGTGAAACTGGCGGGACGGGACTGGCAGCGCATCGGCCAAGCAATATGGCGGGCGGCCGGGACGGAACGAAACAAAATAGGTGCGATGTGAGCGTTGCTATATTACCAACCTGTTAATAAATTAAATAAATATCCACTCAGACTATTTAATATTAAATTGAACACTGCTTTCAACTGTCAGTTAGATTTTCAAATGATTGTTTTTAAAAAAATAGACATAATTGCGTAAGTTTGAAATATATGTAAAATCGTGTTTACGCTCGAGATAATAATATCCATTGTGTGCATTAATATTCGAGAAAGAAAATGTGAGCGTAGGAAACGACGAATTACGAAACGATGTTACCGACCTTGATCAATTCTCAGGTTAATAAGTTCCTATCACAAATTTAGTTAGAATGGGCGGCGTCGGTGTCGTACCTAGTGACGTGTAAACGGGCATGAAGTTTGCAATGCGGCTAGATATTTAACGTAGCCGACGACGTATATTTATTGCCGAGCATAAAGCCGTATCTACACACGAGTGGCACTGACTTACGGCCGTTTGGTTGAGGGAAGGAATGTCCGCATCAGGTTGGACGGTTGGTAACGTCCCGAAGTCCCAGTGATAGTAAAATTTAACCGACTTTAAAATGAGGAAGTTTAGTGCATCTGCATGATTATTTCATACATACATACATACATATAATCACATTTAATGATTATTTCACATTTAATGATTGTTTCTGAGTCATGGATGTTTTCTACGTATTTAAGTATTTGTATCTATTTCGTTTTGCTGATGACATTGCGGCTTTTGCAGAGTCATCAAATCAGTTAGAAGAATTAGTTACAGATATGAATGCAATTTTTGAAGATTTTGGACTTAAAATAAACATTAATAAAACAAAAATGCTAGTAACCTCAAAAAGGCACTCAAATTATAGACCAATCACTTTAAATAACAGGACAATAGAGCAAGTCGACAAATTTAAATATCTGGGAAGCATAATCACTAATAACTCCAGATGTACACCAGACATTATCGCGAGGATAGCCATGGCGAAGCAGGCTTTCAATGCCAAGAAGAGCCTGCTCAAAGCCAGAATAGCAGGCCATATTCGGAAGAGGCTTATAAAAGTGTACATCTGGAGCATAGCGTTGTATGGAAGCGAAACGTGGACAATGACACAGCGTGACAGAGAACGATTGGAGGCCTTCGAATTGTGGTGCTGGAGGCGAATGGAGAGGATTAGTTGGAAGGATAAGAAGACGAATGAGGAGGTGCTTGAGAGAGTGAAAGAGAAAAGAACGTTGTTGAAGACCATTGAGAACAGGAGAGGCAGGATGTTGGGCCACTTGTTACGACACGATGATTTTATGAAAACCATAGTAGAAGGGAAGATAGAGGGAAAGAGGAAGAGAGGGAGACCAAGAAGATCTTTTATGGACCAAATAAAAGAAAAAGTAAACGGCGCGTCGTATCAAGAGGTCAAAACAATAGCTGAGAACAGAGAGGAATGGAAATTGCTCCACCGACAAGATTTTGAATCTTAAATATAATGAATGATCTATTATATATATCGTCGTCTAGTACCCGTAACACAAGCCTTATTGAGCTTACTATGGGGCTGGCTCGATTTGGGTAAGATTGTCCCCTTATATTTATTTATTTATTTATTTATGACGTATACTTGTCACGCAATTATAACGAGTATTGGTTCAAGATCTCGGCCAACTCTTTTTAAATAATTAAATATTTAATTATTGTGGTACCCCGTGTGGTGTCGGGTTAGAATTTCACCACCCCCTTTCTTCCCGTGGGTGTCGTAAAAGTCGACTAAAGGACCAGGGTTGAAGTGTGTTGTGGACGATAGGCTAGCAACCTATCACTGCAATATCACATTTTGTCGATATTTTATACCCACATTTATGCCAAAAGTGGCGCTGGAACATATTTTTCATGTGCTCTGCCTACCCCTGTTGGGAATAAAGACGTGGATGTATGTATGTTAATTATTGTACGGGATCGTTCGTCTACGAGCCCGACCCGCACTTGTAAGGACCTTTAACTTAAATACCAAAAAAAAAATGTATTTCATAATTACTTAAAATAAAATATAAAAACCTACGTATAGTTATTAATAGAAGAATATTTTATTTTTCGAGATATTCCTGTATAGTAAGAGTAAGATAAGAATAATGAGTGAAAATCGTGAATCGTGTGCCCTTCTGGCATGCTAGGTACTGGCATGGTAGGTAGGCTTAGGTTCAAAAGTGTATACATATCTTTGTACTCGACTGTACACACCAAAATTGCAAAGAATGATTTGTCCAAAATAATATTGTTTCGAATTTACATTTCAAAAAAACATATTTACGCAGATTTTTGCCTGTAACAGGAGCAATAAATGCTAAACTCTTCGGGTACTCGCCCCTCCAACTATTGTCCTAGAATTTGCGATCTAGATTCTATTTCGACTGTGTAATATTCACTTTGAAACCTCCCCAAGATGGAACTCATTATCTCAGTAAAAGCAAAGAATATGTTTTTTTTTTGTAATAAAACAGTTTTTTTTATATATTTTTTTTCATTTTTATTGATACCTTGTAATTTAAAACGACAGTTCAGATTTCGGCTCCTTACAGTGTTAAGTGTTCGACAAATATTGAAAAAGCCTAGTATTCAAAGTTGAAATCGCGTAACGTACGCAAAATTAAAAAAAATACGCAATAGCGTTTAACGAATACTTTCAACTATTCAATTTCTTAGATTTTATTGTTATTTCGTGAATTAGGAAAATCAAACAAAATGGCGTAAACAAGTGTCGTTTGCAGCGAACGAAAAACCAGAGAATACAAATTTCTATCCAAACTGCTGCCTGGCATCGTTTTGACACCCCACCCCCCGCCCCCATCCCGGATAATGGTAATGACACCCATTCTGTGGGGCCATTTTGCGCTACTTTTTCGTTAGCTGAGGGGCTACCGCGAAGTGAAAACGAACTTCGTTCGAATATCTCCGTCTCTGTCGCTCGAACTAGCAAGTGCGACAGAGACGGAGATACACGGATGAAGTTCGTTTTCGTTTCGCGGTAGCCCCTCTGGTCGCTTGCATGAAAACACTATCTCTCTTGCAAGTCCGCCCAAGTGTCAGAAGTGTTGTGGAGCGGAAATATAAAACTTGTACGATTTTTTTTTTGTTGCGGGGTAGCTGATTGAAACAGCAGTTGCCTGAAAGTGTGTAGGTACAGTCGCCATCAGATATATTGGAGCGGCCAAAGTGCTCACAAATACCTGAACTCGTCTCTAATGCCTCGACAATATTTTTTTGGCACCCTCCTCTTATTTCCGGTCGAGTCCAAGTTGGCTCAGTTCGGGTTGCACAGCGCGGGTCCACAACACTTCGGGAGCTCAAATACCGCGAGCCATCCGGTTGGCTCTCGGTCACTAAAACTACGCGTCATTGCTTTAAGGGGGTGTATTGGAAATTATCGCGTTCTTTGAAACGCCTTTCTAACTAGATTAAGAAACAATATAAGGTCTGATTTTCAGATATATGATCCTTGACTATCTATATGATTATTTATCTGATTTGATCGATACATGATTGCCTAAAATTTCCTAAATAGAAAAGAAATCCAGAGTTGGGCCTTTATTTCCTTTTTTTACTCAGCCAAATCGTGGCCAAATCAAACAATGCATTACTTTAGGACAGAATCAAGTTAATACTATAGTATTTTATACTCATCCAAAATCTAACTTAATGAAATATAAATAAAACTTCACTTAAGATAGGTATTTATCGAAATTTAACCAAAAAACCCATTCCCGAAGAGTGTTGCTGTTGCATCACTTTTTCTCGTGTGCAGAAGAAGCGTGTCTCTGTCAAAGGGGCGTGGTCCACTCGAATCAAAATCCCCTTAACTATGAGCTGTGCGAAGGGCTGCCAGCAAATAAATCGCGGCTATACGGTTAGGTATCTGCAATTATACGTGATCGCTTTATACATAACCATTCTATTAATCGATTTTTCTTTACAATTAAAAAAAAACTAACATTGTGACCTGTATGTACATTGTTGCTGCTTCGTTTTAACAGAACTTCGAAAAAAAGCAAGAGGCGAACTCACGTTCCATTTCATGCCGTATTCTTTTGTATCGTATTATACGGAATGATCATGGATACAAGACACTGTCCGATATTACATATTTTGTATCCAAATATACGCTCTGGCAGCCCTGGCTGTGCGCGGCAGCGGAGCGGTGTGCGAGGAAGAAATTCACCAATAAGATGAGATGCGTGTGCGAGGCTAGCGATGCTATCGGTGTTTTTTTGCACCGCCCCGCTATCTATACCCCATGGACCTATGATACTCAGGACAAGCTATGGTAATAATGATACCACGTGCGAGCGAGCTGGTACCATATAATAATCTCGATAATGTACGATTCTCACCGACCGGGCCCGGCCGGAGCGCGCCTGCGCATTTTTTTCATGTTGCCAAAGGAAATTGAAGCTTCAATCATCATCGTCCTCCTAGCGTTATTCCCGGCAATGCCCCTAAAGGAGTCCGGGGTCCGCCTTGACACCTAATCCCAGGATTTGGCATAGGCACTAGTTTTACGAAAGCGACTGCCATCTAACCTTGCAACCCAGAGGGAAAACTAGACCTTATTGGGTTAAGACCGGTTTCCTCACGATGTTTTCCTTCACCGAAAAGCTAACGGTAAATATTCCGTACATAAGTTACGAAAAACTCATTGGTACGAGCCGGGATTCGAACCCACGACCGCCGCTTGACAGTCGCATGCCTGAACCATAGTCAATATATAAATATTAGAAGACAATCTTACACAAATCGACCTAGTCCCAAACTAAGCAAAGCTTGTACTATGGGTACTCGACGACGATAAATAAATACTTGCGGCCGGTCGGCTCCTCGCGGACGTGGACGGCTGTGGTCGGCTGTCGTCACATGTGACCGGATCCGTCCAGCTTTTGCCTACTGCACTACTTATATTAAAACGCGGTCGGCTGTCGACTTTGGTTTCAAAATCTGGTTTTTTTGGCCTGAAATTGGCAGTTTGGTACCATAGGTGTATCCCGAACTGTGAGTTTTGAAGTTTATATAGGACACCTACTATTTCGGTAAACCTCGTTGTTGTGAATACGATAAGCCATAAAAAACTCGAAAAAACCAACAGTTACAGATCGAAGGTCATTGGGAGCTAGGAGCTTCTGAACAGTGCCGGATTAACCCATAAGCAAACTAAGCAATTGCTTAGGGCATCACGTCTTGGGGGACACCAGAAACAGGAAACAGCACCAAACAAAAATTGCACCATCAACATGCCAGCCTGACAGGCGGAGGGAGGGGCGGGGGTCACCACACAGGCGTGTATTGCTGTAATGGAATTAATGTGGAACAAAGAGTTAAAGAATACCATGTTAAGAAAAGAATACCAATATGGATCAGAGCATCAAATCCGTAATACCATCACTAACCTCGAGACTTTGACTACCAGTAAGGTTGCTATCATGGGCGAACCAATAGAGAGGGTGGTAGAAGCAACTAACCTTGGCCTCCTCATGGACGGCAAGCTGCGCTTTGAGAACCACGTACTAAAAGTTGTGAGTAACTGCTTCTACCGCCTTAGAGTTCTTTACAATGTTCGCGATTACCTAAGTGTTGATTTGCGTGTTAACCTTTGTGAATCGCTGATATTGTCAAGATTAAACTATTGTGATGTTGTCTATGCTGGCTGCATTACTGGTCGTACGAAAAAGCTCATACAACGAGTGCAAAACGCATGCATTCGTTTCTGTTTCCGTGTCCCACCCCGCTCCCATATCACTCCCTACTTGAATGCCGCTGGTCTGCTGAACATGCCTGCACGCAGACGGCTTCACCTTGCCACTCTTCTCTTTGGCATAGTGCGATCTGGGGTCCCAGCATATTTGCTGAGTAGACTTGTATGGCCCAAGAGTGCGCGTAGGTGTAAGGCGATGATTCTGGTGCCAAAGCATCGAACCGCGGCGTTTCGAGGTAGCTTCAGGTTCGCGGCATCCAAGTGTTGGAATGATCTCCCTCCACCTATCCAAGGAGCGTCTAGCAGGTATACCTTTAGGCGGCAGCTTAAGGGCTATTTGTTGACGCTCCAAAGATCCCAACCCTAACCCATCCAGCACTTTATTTTATTTTATTTTTCTCTATTTTTGTTTTTTAAACATCCCAAGCGTATCGCGTTTTAGTTTGCGTTACTTATTTAACAAATGTATTATATTAACTAGGTATTTATTTATTATGTGTATACATGTATACATGTTTGTATCGGCAGTATGTTGTGTTGCGTTCCGTGGGTCACGTACGGTGCTGTCTGAAAATCAGCGCTGTAGGTGTCTGTCTGACACCTCGGCATAATGCTGAGACAGCGGCCGATTCACTGCCGCGAAGACACACATTAAGTACGTGTGAATTGTATTGTATTTTTGGTCTCTGTGTGTCTTTTGTGTAGTGAATAAATGTCTTCTTTCTTTCTTTCTTTCTTTAGGTATTGTAATCTGACTGTAATACTCTGCGCATACATCTTATCTTATCTAGATGAGGGCCCTTTCGGATGCACTTCGACCCAGGGGGATCTTTTGTGCTTTCGCCCTCTCCTTATGTCCACTCCCAACTTCGCTCCTACATTTCCACATAGCGGATGATGCAGCTCAGCGGAAGTACCTTGAATTCCTTTGTTTGCGGATAGCCGTTACCAAAGTAATTCATTCTTTGTCTGGCAAGGGCATGACATTCACACAATAAGTGTTCCATAGTCTCATCCTCCTCGCCACACATTCTACAGTCTAAACTGTCCGATAGTCCCACCTTGACCAAGAGATCATTGACCCCGAAGTGACCTGTGAACACCCCAGATATGATTCTGAGCTGCTTCCTACTGGATTTCCAGAGTTTGTTAGTCAAGCCCGAGTCCACTCCTTCTATGAAGAGCTTCTATGAGTGCCTCAAGCCCGCCTCATTCCTCCACTCGTGTTGGTGTTTGGTTTGGGCGTGGGCTTTAAAGGCCGAATTTATGGTTCCCTGCGAGAGTCCCACAAACGGTTCTGGACCTACAAAGTGATTTCTAGACCCCCCTCTTGCAAGCTCATCCGCTCTTTCGTTGCCGGTGAAGCCCTCGTGCCCTGGTATCCAAACTAGTTGCACCTTATTGTGTTTTCCAAGCTTGTTCAGTGCCTGGACACCATTATAGACTAGTCTAGATTCCACTTTCGGCGCCGTAAGTACTTTAAGGGCCGCTGGACTGTCACTGAGTATATAGATGGTCTGCCCTCTGGTTTGCCCGTCTATATTCTCCTGTGCACAGGTTATTATGGCGTATGTCTCCGCCTGGAAGACGGTTGCCAAACTACCCATGCTTACACTACTAGTGTAGTCATTCGCATAAATGCCTGCTCCCGTACCGGATCCCATTTTTGATCCATCCGTGTACCATATACTGTCTTCGATACCAGACCTCGGTGGTTCTAGACCTTCGGCCCATTCAGCCCTGGATGGAACTTTTGTGGTGTAGTTCCTGTGGAATACAAACTTGGGTAGCATTTTGTCGCTTCCCATGGTTGTTATTCTGTCTAAGAGACCATCAGTCTCCATGTTTGTGTGTTTCGTCTTTGGTTTGGTGTCGCTCCATAGTCAAAGAGTTCTTAATCTGTAGAGCGATTTGCGCGCCTTTGACTTAATCACCAAGTGTAGTGGCGGTAGGTCCAATAGAACTTCTAGCGCCGCTGTAGGCGTGGTAGGAAACGCCCCTGTTATAGCCATGCATGCCGATCTCTGCACCTTCATCACAGCATGTCTGCATGTGTTCATTAAAGTCCTTGGCCACCATACCAGGCCACCGTACAATAATATGGGCCTCACCATCATAGTGTAGATCCACTTTAGTACCTTTGGGTTCAACCCCCATGTTTTGCCATACGCTGATCTACACATTCCAAATACCCTCAGTGCCTTTGTAATGGTGAGATCTGTATGGTTCTTCCAATAAAGTTCCTTATCCAGTGTGACACCTAGACATTTCACATCATTTGACAGTTCTAGTACCCTCCCGTACAGTTTTAACTGCTGTACGCCTCGAAGGGTCCTTTTCCTAGTAAAGGGTATTACTACAGTTTTGCCTGGATTAATGGATAATTGGTGCCGATCGCACCATCTCTCCCCTGTCTGCCCTGCCTTGTTCATGATTTCTGATACCGTGCCTGGGAACCTCCCATTAACCAGTATCACTAGATCATCATCACACATATTAATGGTTACAATAAATAAAGTTTGCGTCTCAAAAGTAAAATATGTTCAGTGAGTCCTACGCTCGGTTATCTAGTAATCACGACAGATAGTAAAATCCCTTCACATATGGAGATAGCGATATCAGTCAGAATGTCATTGGGCCGATTACGTGATAAAAATTAACTTTAAAATTAAGTTACTTCTGCATTTCACATTAACTAATTTTTGTACGATATGGGTGGCGCAGGGGCGGTCATCGTGGCACTCTTTGGGGGGGTCCAGCAGTGGACGTCTTTCGGCTGATATGATAATGATGATACCTAGTTGTTGGCGAGTTTGTTAGTTGTGGGGTACAGGGGCTGTTATTCTGCGTTTATTCGGCTTACCTCATCCGTCACGCATAACGAAACTAGACCTCTTGATTACGAGTACTTGCTGCGTCCAAAACATAAGAGATTTTTTTTTGTTTGTACCAATGTAAAAAAACGCGTCACATAAAAATCGTTTATTTTTTTCTTATCAAAACACGGGGGTTCTGCCTTTTCTCCGAATTAGTTATGTCCGAATTTCACTTGCCAACCAACTTTTCGCCGATGATTCACCTTGACAACTTACTTATGGCAAATTTTTGTATGACAACAGATTCATTTGGTAGAATTATTGTTAAGTCGATTATTATAAAGAATTAAAAAAATTGGCATACCTATCATTTGGCAAATGTTTCAGTTGGACAAACAACTACTAACCGAAGAACGTTTCGTCTGTGCAACAGTTCCCTTTTCTTACATAAGCCAACTTTTTACTACAAAGAACAAGACAGCATAACATAGTCACTTTTATTCAACGTGTTCTTATATAAATTACAAGGAGAGAAGTGACGATGGGGAGACAAAGCCAGCCACTGGGGGGGTGCGGGGGCGAAGCTCCCGCAGTAAAAAATAACATATAACCGTAACAGTGATGTTATTTGTAGGTTAGGTTACGGTTAGCTTGCGTCCCTTAGAGCGGAAATAGGCACCCCGCGTAGCGGGGTGACGTCGACACGCTGGCGGTTAGGTAAGGTTTAGGTGAGGTTAAAATAATTGGCAGGTGTTTGTTTAAAAAAATAATACATGTACACCTACATACATACATTCCACCAAGCAACAGTCCAAAAGTAATGATGTAAACACTTATCTCCAATGATGCGATAATTCAGGTACCATCATTGTCAAAAAAACACGTGAGCGGTTGCGCTTACTCACTTTGTAAATACGTTACATAGTTACTAAATAAAACATCTGGTAAGTGTTATACCACGAAATGTATATAAGTCAAACTGACCCATTCTGCTACTCGAAAGGTGGCATTTTGAAAAGTGACTTTATGAAAAAAAGTCCAAGCATACAGTTGGTAACCGTGAGGTTGGGAAATAAAACTAAACCTTTTGATAAGTTGACACTTAATCATTCGGCGAAATGACATTATGCGAAAAATTGGTTGCGATGTGATATTCGTACATAAAATTTTCGAAGATGATTTAGAGAACCCAAAACACGAGACTTATTATGCGCTTGATCACACCCGATTTTAGGGACATACAGAATATTATTTTAATGCTACCTGTATAACCAATATGTGCAATAAATGATTGAGTATTGAGTATTACGCTTAGTTACTACGAATCTTGAGGAAACCTGCATACATCTGAGAAGCTATGAAATATCTCACAACTTTTCGGACAATTTCGAGACTTGGCCTCTTTTTTATATGGAATGTTTTTCATGGGAAATCTTATGACATATACATAGCATATATTAATTTTAGCTTGAGTTCATTTCACAGCAATATTCTCGGAGCTTCGTTGCTATGCTAAGTCATAGGACTTAAACTAGGAATTAATGTTATCTAGACTTACCTTAGCGCTTGTGCGACGCGCGATGGCGACTCCACAACTTGCGCGAAGCGAATCTGAAACGATTTGTTCATTTACTAGGCATACCAACAGTCAAACTTAAATGGCATAAAGTAAATCCAAAGCTGGGTCCATTTGTATCATTTTACCGATCACAATCTCACGCGTATCGTGTAGAGCTCGCGTATCTTATGGCGCCGTAGGTTCAAAGTCAAGCGAACAGGGTTTTTGAACCAATATAATGCGTCTGTGTATAATAATATGGTTTCAGAAAAATGCGAATAGTAATCTTGAGGCTTTTCTGCAGGGAGATCAGTGTTTAGAAACATGATTAAGCAATTTTCGCTTGATAGAAAAAAATCACAAACATAGGTCCAAAAGGGTCTAAAATACATTTAAAATATTCGTAACAAACAATGCACAAAAGCTAAAAATATTAAAATGGCTTCTAAAAAACTTTTTAACAAAAAAATTAAACCGCCGAAAAAAAACTGAAAAGCAAAAAATAATAAACCTTTCTTATTTAGTTTAAAAACTAAGTTCTTAAATGAATCCCATCAAAAACGTTCTGTAAAAAACTAGCCAAGTCTCGATGGAGCTGCTTGTTTATCTCTAAAAAGTAATGAAATCTAGACAAAGTCGTGCCAAGTCTAAGGTTCCTTACTGCGATTCCATTATTATTTATAGTTTAAAAAAAAAATATTGAGTTAATGTTGTGTGACGTGGCCGTTGACTTCTAGATACACACTAACGTATTAGTTAGTTATTAAACTAAATAAGAAAGGTTTATTATTTTTTGCTTTTCAGTTTTTTTCAGCGGTTTAATTTTTTTTTCCATATTATATGGCTCACTTTAGTTAATTCCTAACTTATTTACTAGTAACTTACGTGCAAAATTTGTGATTACTCTCTGCATATGTGGGCATGCATTTCAATCAGTAAGTGAACAATCAATCATCCCCTGTTTTCCTACCCTTAGGGTTGGAATTTTTATTTAAAATTTATGTGGGACCAACTTTGAGGTATACCCTTTCTATTAAAAAAAGAATTATCAAAATCGGACTACCCTCTAAAAAGCTATGCGTGGTCATACATAAAAAAAAACATACGCGTTGACTTGAGAACCTCCTCCGTTTTTGTCGTCGGTTAAAAATAGGCAATATCATGTTTGAGAGAACTCAGTGATTACTTTTCTATGAATTTAAACGGCCAAAAACCTAAAACATGATATCCGCGCTTCCATTTCGCTCACGCTTGTTCTCAGTGAGAGGGACAGAAGATCATGAACCTACGGCGCCTTAAGTATGGATGCTCACTTTGGGCACACCGCATTGTTTGATTCCCACCTAACGGGCCGGGCCGGAGCGCATTCTATTACATGCAAAGGAATCTCAACCGTATAAACAGTAATTACATTTCATATTTGAATGCATCGTGCATCCACTGCGAGGCGGCAGCTACCGACGCGGTCGGTGGGGATTGTAATCAAATATGAATTGCATCTGCTGTATAGACGGTTCAAATTCCTTTGCATGTAATAGAATGAGCTCCGGCCCGGCCCGTTCGGTGAGAATCGTGCATATCACTAGCATCGTCGCGTGAAAAAATGCGTCCATACTAACCGTAGCGTAGTAGGGTATCGTATCAGTAGTGATTCGTTTGCGAAATATATGGGCTTTAAATCCCAAATTTTTGTTCGAGTCATGTCCACCCTCCTGCCGCCTAAATAGCTGCCACTGGGAACGTGACAAAAATCGTGGCAGTAGTACATATAATGAATTTAAAAGGAAAACTGTCACGGCTAAGTAGGCATAACTAGTTACAGAGTAATAGTCGACCAACTTAAAATGTACTTAGAAAGGCCAACTTCCAAACAAATTCGGCCGACGCCACCATTTAGTTGGCGCGCGCGTGTCCATGTAACTAAGAGAGACAGGCAACTACGGAACCCTACACTGCGCGTGGCAAACGCACTTGTTACTCCATAAATAGGGCTGTAGACTCGAAAATTATTATTACTCCAAAAGAAAGAAGGCAAAAAAATATGCGTAGTGACGAAAATCCCATTCAGATATCTCAAAGTATTACGAAGCTACAACCGTTTTAATATTGCTTGTTACAGAGAGAAAACGCAATTAGTGTGTGACGTCACATTGCGGGATGCTGCCGGGGGGGCGCGTCGACGGCGGCGCCGACCACGACGGGGCGCGGCACGTCGCCGTCTATTAGTGACGTCACAATTTTCAAGCGTCATCGTTTCATATGAAGTTGCGTTTTCGAAAAAGGGACAGAACATACCCCTTCTTAAAACTTTGGACACTTATAACTTCGTAATTATTCAACCTTTCGCGTTGATTTCTCCATTTGACTACATTTTTAATCCTTTTTCGAGAGAATATTATTGATTATTTTATTTAGTGTCTACGAGTACACCCCTATTGATTATAGGCAGTTGAATGCCAAGTACCCCAGGAAAATTACGGTTTACGGTTTTTTTGTTTGTTTAATTTTCAAATATTAATTATTTACAAATTTCCATATTTTTCCATACTAATGAAAATAAAGTGCTTGGGCTAAAGAGCGATCCTGCGACGCTCCCCTTTACAAGGCGGAGCCGGATGTCGTTAGTGGTTTTAGTAGACGGTAGTCCAGCTTCGGTTAGTCCGTCATACCCGTCCTGCCTTCCCGGACAGGCATAAACGCATTTCCTCAACGATAAAAGAAAAACGCCCGTCAAAGTATAAAAAAGGACTTTACGAGGAAATTAAAACGACGTTACTTAACATCGATAACATTAACACCTAAGGCATAGCTGAATGTAACATTTGCAAACACAACTTAAGTATGTACAAATTAGTTAACTCTGTACCATAAAATTAAACACAGACAAACTGTTCTCAAAGTTTTGTGAGACCCTGTTAATCATTAAGTTTCTATATTCTGTTTATTAATGTTACGTACGTGTGCCAGCAGCCATGACGATAACCGAAACTGAGGGTACCCGAAGATCTCTTCAGGCATACCCGCATATCAATATATAACAATTAAATAATAATAAATAACATTGATAATCAGAGATTTAGTAACCTGGCATCACACCGCTCGCACGCTAAATCCCCGTCTCTGTGCACGAACTTGTCGTGCCGCCACAGCGACGCAAGCCGCTGGAACCGCTTGCCGCATGCGGCGCACGCGTGCGGCCGCGCCGCGCCGTGCGTCCGCATGTGGACGGACAAGCTGTTGACAAACATGAATAAACAAATAAAATAAATCATTTTAAAATAAAATCAGTTTATTGCAGACAATATTGTACATGGTGCACAAAAAAAAGTTGCTAAAGCTTTGTTTTATAAATTTGATTCTGCAAGTAGGCCGTAATGGCACTTTTAATGACAACATTTCAAAACATGTAATGACACCTAAATCGAAAACCATTTCGGTAATTATCTTATCTGAACGTAATAAAGTGGTTTTCCCATTTTTATTCTTACTCGTTTCCGAGAAAATCACTAAAATCTGTAAAACGCGGTATACCCCGTGCGTGACGTCATTCCTACGACTGTTGAGTGAAAGATGTGGACTGGTGCTATAGAGAGACATAATAATGACGTCATATTTTACTTACGACCTGTTGGAATTCACTACCTTTAATTTTGATATTTATGAATGAAAATAAACATTTAGGGAGAAATAAAAAACACGTACGCCTTATAATTTAATTTTCTATCGAACTAATCATTTAACGGCCCACTTAAAAAAATTAAATGTCAATTATACCAGCGTTTCTGAAAACGAAGACCACTGTTAAAAAGAAACGCCGAAACAAAACAACAGGCAGTCATTTTTTTGCCAAAAAAAGCTTAAAATACAAAGAAGAAAAAAACATCGAAATGCGTTGTTCTATTAGAACACATGTCCGAATAAGTTATATGAATAATTAAGCTATTTTGGGCTCTGTTTTGGTGCCATGCATTTCTGTCAGTTAGATAGTCCACAGCCCTGTAATAAGCCTTCGATATCAATGTTTTTTCATGTAATTTTTAAGAGCTGGAAAGGGTCTGGGTAGAGCCAAAATTTCATTAGGTAATTTATTATAAAAAACCGGCCAAGTGCGAGTCGGACTCGCGCACGAAGGGTTCCGTAGCATTAAATTATCTATAAAAACAGTAAAACAAAAGGTTGATGTATGGGAGACCCCTTAAATATTAACTATATTTTGTTTTTAGTATTTGTTGTTATAGCGGCAACAGAAATACATAATTTGTGAAAATTTCAACTGTTTGAAAATGAAAAAAAAAACGTTTGATGTATGGGAGCCCCCCTTGACAGTTAGACAGTTGAAATTTTCACAGATGATGTATTTCTGTTGCCGCTGTAACAACAAATACTCAAAATCCCAATAAAATAAATATTTAAAGGGGCTCCCATACAACAAACGTGTTTTTTTGCCGTTTTTATAGATCATGGTACGGAACCCTTCGTGCGCCAGCCCGACTCGCACATGGCCGGTTTTATTAATTATTTCGCAGACACATGCAAATTTCGCAGCGGTGTAATAGCTGAGCGATAAGGCGCGCAATCTTTTTTTCTTTTCTGTTTTTTTCTAAGTTATGTACGAAATATCATTTCATATTTAACGATGATTAACGACGATGATATAGGTGGGCCTGATTGAGCCATTTTTTCCTGGCTTATCACCATAGATTGGGTTAGAATTTCACCACCCCCTTTCTTCCCGTGGGTGTCGTAAAAGTCGACTAAGGGTGGTCCCTTAGTCGACTTTTACGACACCCACGGGAAGAAAGGGGGTGGTGAAATTCGAACGACTTACGAACCCTGGTGGGTTGAAGTGTGTTGTGGGCGATGGGCTAGCAACCTATCACTGCAATATCACATTTGTCGATCTATTATACCCACATTTATGCTAAAAGTGGCGCTGGAACATGCGTTTCATACGCTCTGCCTATCCCTTTTGGGAATAAAGGCGTGAATGTATGTATGTATGTATATATACAATGTGTACTTACTCTGTCCGCTGACTAAGCCACTTCCTACACACCGCACACTGCACCTTGCTGCCCGAGTGCACAGCGGAGTGCCTCTTCAGTAAATATGGCGCTGTGAAGCCGGCTCCACACTCCTCGCAGATGTATTTGGTTGTGGCGCAGTGCACTTTACGAACGTGCGCCTTAAGGAGGGTTATGGTGGCGAAGATTTGAGAACAGTTGGACTGCAACAATTAGAAAAAATACTATAGCTGAAACGTGCTGCGCCTGATAGTAAGCTGTTCATCTTAGCTTACGGAGGTGTGTCACATGTGCGTTGCCGACCCATTTTCGCTGCGTGTCACACGTGCGTGCGGGGCGCGCGGTCACGCAGAGCACGCGACGTCTGTGTGGCGTCACTAACCTGTTCATTCACGTTTTAAAGTCGAAGTTAGTTCGACAAAATAACGTATGCATAATAAAGTTATAGATATCAAAAGGGTCCTGTCAAAATTACGTTTAAAAAAAAGTGAGTGAACCGTTCACATTGTTCACATTTTATTATGAGCATGACTGTACAACATAGTCATTATATGATCTAAGCATTTAACCTTTTCACCGCCAAAGACCATTCTCACCTCGTGCCCCTCCGCCAGAGCCATAATATAAAGATAATAATACCAAACATTACAAAAGAAGTGGTTTTTATTGGTTTTTGTACAGTCGTTATTTGACGTTGGTGGCGTCCATGGCACGGCGAGTCACTTTGTCAGCTGACAGTCAGTAGGTTAAGCGATGTTGTCTTTCCTTGAGCTAGTCATATTAAGATTTATTAATTTTAGTTATTTCAACTTTCTGCAATATTGCGATGTAACCAATACTCGAATGCGGTCACTGGCCATTTTGCAATGTAGGATTTCTACTACTAACACCTTTGCGACGGAGATAGGCTATATTTTATCCTATGGCTGTGTAAGGCATCTAATTTCATATAATACCATAACATGAATACTTTACCATGGGGCAATCCAAGCAGCCTTCTTTGATGTCAATGAAGTATCTGTTCCTTTTGCCGGCTCTTCTTTTAACCATGACTCTGTCCACAAATGAGATTTCTCCCACATCCTCGACACCTGTATAAATTTAGTTTTTATCATCCCATATTCCTTATAAAAATCTAAGATATAATCTACTGGCTAATGACAAATTCCTTTTCTGTTTGCACCGAAAATGCAAACAGAAAAGGAAATCCAGAGAAGAATTTGCAACAGCTGGGCGCGCTACTGGTCCTTCAAGGAAATTATGAAGAACGACTCCGTCCCTATGGCAGTAAAAAGCAAGCTATTTAACACATGCATTCTACCAGTGCTTACTTACGGATGCCAAACCTGGGGACTGACAAAGTCTTTAAGCCACAGATTGGAAGTATGCCAACATGGGATAGAGACAAGTATGCTCAACATTAAAAGAACCGACAAATGGAGACTTGGAAAGATCCGGAAAGCCACAGGCGTAACAGACGTTATATCGAGAGCAAAGCGGTTAAAATGGAGATGGCTTGGACATCTAATAAGATCCAACAAAAATAAATGGTCACAACAAGTAACTTTTTGGTACCCGAGAGACAGCAAAAGAAGTCGAGGAAGACCATTAAAAAGATGGGAAGATGACCTGCCAAAAGGATGGTGTAGCAGTGCACGAGATCGAGATCTCTGGCGCTCATTAGAGGAGGCCTATGTCCAAGGGGACACCCCAAACCAGAAAATAGTTATTAATAATTAAACCTAGTTAGTATGTTATTAAGTTTGGCGAATAAAGGCTATTTTTATTTTATTTATTTATTTTAATGACAAAAAACGCTGTGAAACCATCTCAAACTATACAACTGGTGTCTAACAATATTCCAGAGATTGTATTATGCTTGTAAAAAATGTTTATGCTTATTAAAATTGACTTAACTGGCTGCTCACTAGCAGTTTTTGCTTCATTTATTGGCTCCGCGAATACTACTTGGTCTAACCGTAAAAAATGATTGCAGTTTGAGCTTAACCTTTTCACCGCTAGATGGTAAAGCAACTTGCCGTGCCACCTCACTCCACAAGGGTAAAAAAATAATGGAGAAAGAAATAATGCCAACATGAAATTGGGCTATTTAAGAGTAGGTTTTCATAAATAAATAAAAAATAAAAAAATGTCGGCAAATGCCGTCTTTGGCGTCTGTGTCACGATTTTACGTCTTTGACGGTGAAAAGGTTAAAATTGACTTACCTGGCTCCTCACTAGCAGTTTTTGCTTCATTTATTGGCTCCGCGAATACTACTTGGTCTAACCGGTAGTACTTAGGTTTGGATATGCTTTCAGCGGGTCCTGTTGGTCCAAGGTTGTAGCTGATGTCCTGGTCTGTTGCTGTCAATCTGAGACTCTAAGTAAATAAATAATGAAATATTATATTACTACACAATCTTACAGAAATCTAACTGTCAATGACTCTCAATCACGCTTAAACGGCTTAACCGATTTTGATGAAATTTTGCACGAAGATAGTTTATAGCCCGGATTAAAATATAGGATACTTTTTATCCCAGGTCCACGCAGACGAAGTCGCGGTCGGAAGCTAGTATGTTAATACATGGGAATGATTTGGAAAGATCCAAGGCCTAGAAACAAATATTATAAACAAATATGCTAGATTTTTTTTTGATTTTCATATGCCGTTACCGGGTTTTGAACCCAGGTCAGCCATCTTCGCAGGAGGTTTCCCTTCAACTAGGCTAAACCAGTCTTCAAATTCACATAGATATTAACCAAAAACTTACTCCTGCTACGTGAACTAAGTGAATAATACAAAAACGGATTAAAATACTGGCATCCTTCTAATGAACTTACGTCTTTATCTTCACTAAGATATTCATTGTATTCATAGCTTTTGTCGTCTTGATGAATAGGTTTTCCTTCTACGTTCACAAAGTGGTAACTAGAATTCTTCATAATCGTTTTTAAAATTAATCAGTTTGCTTAAGTAAATACATAAAATACGCAATTTAAGAAATACACGATACAAAGTATCAATCAATCAATCTTTGTGTTATGGCCCCATCAGTATTGCCGATGATTCCGCCAACGTCCAGGTTTAAAAAGGCACGTATTTATTATAAAAAGAATTTGACCGGTGACTTCCAATTGGCAGGTTCACTGAGATTAGAATCTAGAACAAAGGACAAAACAAACATGTATTGTTAAACTAACTACTATAAAAACAAGTTGTTAATTTTAATAAATTTACAAAGGACATACACAAAGGGTGAATAGACTAAGGTGAGGAGAAATTTAATATTAACAGGACGGGGGATTTCTGGGGGAAGAATATCATACAAAGGAGTGACAATACGGTTACAATAAAAAAATAGGTGTTCGAGAGTACCCTCCGCCAGACCACATTCACACAGAGAGTGATCTCGAACACGTATCTTTGCTAGGAACACAGGGGTACAAATATGGCCGAGTCGTAAGCGAATAATGGCAGACGTAATATTTTTTGGAATAGATTTATGAGCAAAAAACCACGACCTAGAGGGCAGATCTGGTTGTATGTTGCCATAATTTTTGCCCACATTTAGGCGGGAACTTTGCCAACGGGTGTTCCAGGCATCACGCATGTGTGGGAGGGCAAGTGCTTTGAGGTCACGAGGAAAACATCGGTCATACACATTGATGCCAAGCGTGGTTGCTTCCTTTGCGTAAAGATCGACGGTTTCATTACCCTTTATCCCGCTGTGGCCCGGGATCCAGGCCAGAACAACATCAATGTTATCCATGTGACACTTGTGGAGGAGCTCCTTAATTTGTAACGTTACTGGGAAGTTTTCTTTTGCATGGAATGGGCGCTTAACTAAATCTTGCAAGCAACTTAGAGAATCTGTTAGAATAAGAGATTTATTAAGATGGTGTGAATGCACATAAGTGACCGCTTCCAGTATCGCAATGGCTTCTCCGGAAAACACAGAATTTCCGGGAGGAAGTTTAAAATGTAAGATGATTTTGTACCTGGGAATCCACACTGCAGATCCCACAGGACCCTCGTCGCTTAATTTAGATGCATCAGTAAAAATAGTAAGATAGTCAGACCACTTCTCGCCAATCACTTTGTTAAATATGTTATCCGCACCTATTTGATTCTTTGAAATACCTAAATTAAATACAACCGTTGGCTGAAAGATTAGACTGTCATAGCTTATTTCAAACAGAGGGTTTTTGTAATTTTGGAACACTCTAACAGGGTGGTCTAAGAACTTTTTATAACTGTTAACTAAGAGGGGAGACACTTTGTGAGACCAAAATGGAGAGGAGACTACAAGTCGTTGGAGAGATTCAAGGATTGGGAGTAACGGATGCGAAGCTACTTGAAGCGATTTGAAGAAAAACCGGTCAGCCAGAAATTGTCTCCGTAACGATACAAAGTACTTTTTCAAAACCTGCCAGTGCCAGTCAAACATGAAACTGACAGTGAGTGACAACAATGTTTTTTTTTTTTTTTTTTTTTAAATTCGTCCATTCGGACAGGCTAAGACCATGGGCCATACTGCCTAGTCTTCAGTAAGTATAATTTCATTTGATCGAATCCAGTAATAACGTCTTCAGTAGTTTCAAATCAGAAGTCTCTAGTCCAATAAATATGTCTTCAGTTATTTCCAATTCATATGAACAAATCTAGATATTAAGTCATCAGTATTATCAACATATGTGTCAAATACAAAAAATAAGTCTTCAGTTATTCCAATCCAATTCATGAAGTCAAATCCAGTAATAAAGTCTTGAGTATGTTCCAATAAAAACGTCAAATCCAATATTCAGCTCTTCAAAAAAGCTTACACCTCATCCAGACATTCCAAAAAGTCATTTGACCAACAAAATATAGGTACAATGCTTCAATAAAAATATATACAATTTTAAGCAAGTTTTAAATTTAGCATCATATTTACAGCATACACACAGTATTATGTACAAAATTAAACAAAGGTAAATAAGTAGACGACTCCTTCAACAAATCAGTTACTGAGAGCGGGATTCGATTAGAAGCTCCATAAATCTCAAGCAACTCATCCATCAGCACTAGGCGCTGAATGCCAAAGGATGAGCAACTAAACAGAATGTGATCTATAGACTGAACCTCTTGCTTTTGACAATGATCGCAATAAGGGGAAGAGACAAAGTTTTTACGATGGAGATGAAAATTTAAACGACAATGACCAATGCGCATACGAGTAATTATGGTGTAAAACCTACGATGCATGTAAGTTTTAAACTTACAAAACCAAGGCTTACTATTAACTTGGTTATCTAACAAAGCATACAAATGAGCCTTATTCTCAACTTCTGTAAAATGATACCAATGTCTTCCCCAAAGAACAGTCATACGCTGTTTTAGATTACTTATAATATCAGAATATGGCAAGGTCACAGCTAAGTCCCTGCTGTCGGGAACCAGGGACAAGTCAGATGCATTAGCAATAGTTCTAGCTAGGTAGTCGGCGTTTTCATTACCAGAAACTCCTTTATGAGACGGAACCCATACAAAATCTATTTTAATACCAATTAAAGATAGTTCTAACCATAATTCTTTAATGGAAAAAATTAGATAGCAAGTGCTAGCATTCATTTTGTTACTCGATAAACTTATTAATACACTCATACTATCGCTTACTATGACCCATTCTTTACTATATTGATTATGTTCTTTAACATGTTTCAAAGCAAATAAGATGGCAGTTGCTTCAGCAGTAAAGATACTTGCATTTTTATTGATATTAAACCCAATACCTTTATTAATTTCAGGTTGATAAATTGCAAAGGAAACAGCATTATTATTTTTGGCACCATCCGTATAAATAAATTTACAATTAGACCATTCTGACAACAATAAATAAGCCTCCTCTTTGGAAGTTAGCTTTGAATCTATTACAATTTTTATATCGGGATATTTACTCTTAAAAGAGCCTGTGTAACAGGGAAGAAGGTCATTATCAAGATGTATATTTAACTCCTGCAAAGAGTGAAAGAAAGAAGTAAAATCCTGAAGAACATACATGCGCCTTTGAAAAGGCGATGATTGGAAAGAAATCAAGTTGTGAAGAAGATCGTTCTTAGGCAAGCTGTATAACTTTAAAATAAATCTTTCTTTTAAATAACGAAATCTAATATGAATAGGAGGAAGATTCGATTCAATTTGCATAGCAGCGATAGGACTAGTTTTAAATGCACCCAGTATTGTCCGCATACATTTGTTTTGTATTTTATCTAATGAATTTACAATTTTATCATCTCCAGCAAAACATAGAAAACCATATTCAAAATGACTTCGAACTAGAGACTTATACAAGATTAACAAAATTTTGGGGTCTGCACCCCATGAAGTGGCGCACAGCGATTTTAACACATTGTATGCTTTGTTAGCTTTGGTTATAATACTGTCAGCATATTTTATCCAGGAAAGTTTTGAAGTAAATATAACACCTAAAAACTTTATTAGATCATATGAAATAGGCAGTGATATGTCATTGTACAAAACTGTGGGCAAACACATGCTTTTGCGACCAAAAATAAAAACTTTGGTTTTAGTCGAATTTACATCTAAGTTCAGATAAGCAAAGTATTTATGTAAGTTGATTAATGCCTCATTAATAGTCAAAGCTAATTGATTTAAATCAGATCCTGACACATAAACAACCAAATCATCTGCATACTGCAGATTTTTAACCTTTGTTCCTAGAATAAGATTTAGTCTCCTAATGTACAAAATAAAAATTAAAGGGGATAAGATACCTCCTTGACAAACCCCTAAAGAAGATAATCTTGGGCCATATAAGTGATTGTTAAATTTAACAAAAACCTTCCTGTTTGTTAAAAACATTTGTAAGAAATTTATTATTTTGCCAGGTAACCCCATCATTGACAGCTCTCTACATAAAACGGAAATATTGACACTGTTAAATGCACCTGCAATGTCAAAGAATACCGAAAGAAGATACTGATTATTATATATGCTGTTAAGTGCATCAAGTTGCAACTGACAAATACTCTCACGAGAAGACCGACCTTTACGAAAACCAAACTGATTGCAGGGTAACAGACCATTTTGTTCGACAAAAAATTCCAACCGTTGCTTTAGAAGCTGTTCAAAAACCTTTCCTACACAAGATGTGAGTGCTATAGGTCGATATGAGTCGGGTAACAATTTATCTTTATCAGGCTTTAAAATTGGGACCAAGCAATCTGTTTTCCAATCATCAGGAATTAAGTTTTCTTCCCACAGCTGATTTAATATGTTTAAAAAGGTCTTTAGATTTTGTGAACTTAAATTTTTCAGTAAAATATATGGTATTCCATCAAGACCAAAGGATGTATCTCTTCTTGAAAATAGGGCAGATTTAAGCTCTTGCAAAGAAAACGGTTCAGTAAGATACTTATCATTATCATTTTCTGTGTGAACATAATTTAAAGACTCATTAAGCACAAAATCAGGAGTGTATTTCTTAAGAAAATCTGATATCCAACTATTATTACTAGCGTGTTTTGAAATGAATGTTTTATTAAATTTCCGCATGTAATTCCATATTAATGTCAAAGGAGTGCACCGGTTAAATGAGTTACACAGATTTATCCAACTATTACGCCGTTCAGTCTTAAGAACAAGCTTTTTAAGGGCTCGAAGTCTTTTAAATTCTATATAATTCTCTTCACTAGGTTCACTTTTAAATTTTATATAAGCATGTTTTGAATTAAGTACAGCTTCTGAACACTTTTGATTCCACCAAGGCAGCCGGGGAAATTTCAAAGATTTTGGTGTACACGGATTAGAACTATTCAAAGACCTATGTCTAGGGATGGACTCTACAGCAGTAGATCGCAAAATATTACAAAACAGATTGAGCGCATCTATCGAAGACATATTTTCAAAATCAATATTAGCCAAACAAAAATCAACTGATTGCCTGTACATTTTCCAATTCACCTGTTTGTAATTTGGGTGAATGGGCAAATGTACATTATTACATATTGGATTACTTTGTGAGCTATTTTCATTACCAACTATCATTTTTATCATTACAGGCAAATGATAACTGCTGCCAAGAGGACAATCCATAACAGACCAATCACATGAAAGTGCCAATGATGGAGAAACGAAAGTTAAATCCAGAGCATTAGGACGCCAAGAAGAAGAACCAGTTGTAGTAGTTTGACCATTATTTAAAAGAACCAAGTCATTGCCATCAATAATATCTAAGACATCTCTACCTCGAGGCAATGTATCAACACAGCCCCATGACATATGATGAGCATTTAGATCGCCTCCAAAAAGCATTGGCTGCGGAATAGATTCTATCAAAGCATCAAATTTACTTTTATTAAATGGGGGATCAGAATTTGATGGACTATAAAACTTACTACACTCAACTGCTTGTTGTTTATAATTATTTGTACACAGATATTTTGTAAAGCATTGTCAAAATAAGTTTTAATATTAGAATATACTATATTGTTATGAATAAGTATTGCTACACCATTATGTTTATTACCACAGTCATTTCTAATGACATTGTATCCTTTAATTGAAAATTTTTGATGTTGTTTTAACCAGGTTTCAGAAATTATTGCTATGTGAATGTTATTTTCATATAAGAATCTAGTAAAGATTAGCCTATTGCTTATTATACTCTGAGCATTCCACTGCACTATGTTCAATATGTCCATAAAGAAAAAAAATTAAGGTTGTTTCCTGAAAGTGTTTTTAAGTGTTTCTTTTATATTGTTAGAATTTATTGGCGTTTCTTTATCAGCACAAATTTTAACTATAGCTTCCACAAGTAGATTCATAAATCTGTCAGATTTGGTCAGATTACTTAGATGGGTGTCAATATATTTTGAGCCGAGCTGCGGAAATGCAACGTCACAAAACAAATCGGAATATTTAGCACTACGTGATTTTAACTTATTTTCCTCAATTTTCTGTTTTTTAATTGGACATGCAGCAGATATAGCCACGTGATCCCCACCACAGTTTGCGCATTGTGTTTTAACCTTATTACAATTTTTGAAATTATGAGGTTCAGCACAAATTGAACATACTTCATTATTTTTACAATACTTTGCTATATGACCAAATTTCATGCAACGAAGGCATTGCTTTACTGGAGGAATATAGATCCCTACTTCGTGCCTCCAATGGTCAAGTGTTACATATTCAGGCAACTGTACAGAGGCAAAAGTCACGGCAACCGTCTGAGTTGGAACCATTAAGACGATACCCAGCGTGTCTTTTACCCGCCGCATAAACCGTCTTACGCTTATCACCTTTTTACTGGAAGCTATTAATTGGAAAATCTTCTGGTTCGAATAATCAATCGGCACTGAAGTGAGAACACCCGTAACCTCGGTCTCAGATGCTGGGATTGAAGCATTCATGTGAATTTCATTTAATAATTTTTCATTTTTTAGGAAGACATTGGCGTGATTTGGGAGATCGAACATAATCCCAACTTTGTATGCATTAATTGTTCTTAGATGCATCACGCCCGACACGCGATGCTTTCGGATTGCATTGGACAAAGCAAGTCTATCTTTGTCAGAAAATTTGTGGTCATCCTCTCTGTGATTCAGAAAAACAATAAATTCTTTCTTAGCTGAATTTTCGTCGTACAACCTGTAATAACTTTTGGCCCTGAAAGGAGTATACTTCTCTTTGTCATCTTCTTTAGTCTTCTTTTTTGCAGGTATGCGCTCCGAGGGCGCACCTGTATCCGCATCAGAACTACTTTCAGATTGAAGATCTGGCTCCGGCTCCAAGCCCTCCAACCGAGAACGCTTTCCCGTACGCTTCCCCATGACTGGGGAAGCGCACCAAACCGATAACCAAATCAACTATGAATTAAAATTAAAATTAAGACTAAATATGTACAAATTAACACCTAAAATTAATTTACAATAAAATATTTTATCAAGCGCGCCTATCACTTTCAACGTTCCCGCCAAAAAAAAAACGTGACAACAATGTGACAAGTCAATACCAAATACCAATGTCAATATGATTTTGTCAAATCTACGAAATAATGTTACCATCACCTAAACTAAAATCTACATCAATTTTGGCAATAAATCCCTTGTCACAATTGACGGCATCTGTTATTTTAATATAAGACATAGTTTTGAGATCGAAATATCGTCCACATTCTTGCCCATAACTTCTTACTCTATGAGCGAAAAAGCAATTCGGCTGAGCTTGATGTGACCATTATTTACCACAAATTTGAAAATTCGTTTCAACAATGGCAACATACAACTAGTGTGTTCTCCTTGTTCGACGGTGTTTTCTCCATTTTGATTGGTTGGAATATGATGAAATTATTAAACGTTTAGTTAATGGAATTGTTAAGCACCTATTTTATTTCTTTCCCATAAAGTAAGGCAACACAAGTCAATAAAATAAATAAAACAATTTTTTTTATTTAAATTTGTCCAATTTCATCTTGTAAAAAAATCTTTATATCTCTTTCCCTATGAATTAATTCCATTTGCATCTTGGCTAACAAAACGTTTTGGAGATGATGGAAAAAAATATTATTTCACGTAACAGAAAACAATCTTACTATTATTAAATTAACAAAAACTATTGATGCAAAACGCGAATCGTTAAGCAAACAACGTGTTCACACGAATTTGTCAAACTTTTATTCACTTTTCTACTATTCAAGACGTTGTAAACCTTATAAGTGTTTCGATTGACTAGATTTACCGTGGTCGGTTTAGTTTTTAGTGCGAAATGGTTGTTGTTTCGTCCACCTTTTCGGCACCCGTGGAAGGCGTTCTGTCCCAAACTCCTGGGACGAAGCTTTTAGCTAATGGCCAAGAGCTAGGCACTGCCACTTTATACATCACAGAAAAGTAAGTAAACTTCCTCTTTCACGGTATATTCTTTGTGTGCTCATACCCAGATAGCCACCACGTTTTCCGTCACGCGCCGATTTGTTTGTATGTTAACCTTGGTATACAAAAATAACAACAAAATGTCTTGCATTGCCTTAGCAAGTTACTTTAGAATTTTGAGACGTTATATTTACCTCTAGGCGTTGTTCGATGACCAAGAATGAAGATGGTAGTTTGAGGCATCAGCCAGTATCTACACATAGCTTATCCATTACATAAGAATTAAAGCTTTTCTAAACAATTTTGCCGCCAATTCATGTTTTTATTGAATACCTAACAAAAGTGTACACATATTACATATGTTATATTCAGGGTTGGGCAGTATTTCAATTACATGTATTTGAAATACAAATACGTATTTTGTATTTGTATTTCAACTACAGGTTGGAGAAGTATTTTGTATTTGGTATTTGAAATACCGCACTCGCATGTATTTAGTATTTCGTAGTTCAAATACTTTAAGTTTTAAAATACATTTGCACAAAAATACATGTTATTTAATTCTATAACCGTATAATGGAACGTTTTTAATATAGTTAGGGGCTTAGGGCACTGTGCTGTGGCAACGCTTTACTGTAAGTGTCAACGTCAAACGTCAGGTGCCAATTTATGAATTTAGTTTGTTCGTTCGCGGTTTTTTATTACGTAGCATAACCCAAACTCAACAGGGTTACGTCGGTCAAGCACCGAATTCCCATGGCCACCCTCCGTCTCTGTCACCAGATCAGCTTTACTGTAAGGTACTACGGTACCTTATTGAATTGAGGCAATATTGAATTGTCATACAAACTATACTTATACCCAAAATTTCAGCTCAATTGGTCACCAGGAAGCGGGTCAAATTCAACTTGCAAGACCCGATTACATACATACTAACAGGGCAAGTTAAATAAAAGCTTGTAAAAATGTGTTGAAAGTGTTGTGAAAAAAAAAACGTGTAAAAAGTCTTGTGAAATAAGTATTTTGTATTTGAAATACATTATTTTGAATACTGTATTTTGTATTTCAAATACCTGTCACCAAAGTAGTTTCTAGTTTGTATTTCAAATACATTTTTACATGTATTTTGTAATTTGTATTTCAAATACAATGAAGTCAGTATTTTGCCCAACTCTGGTTATATTAAGATACAACAATGTGTATGTTGCTTGTCACTTTGGAAAGGACATTCTAATTTTAGTACACTTTATATTCTACCCAAAACATTGGCTTACGTTCTGGTTGTATTTACCAGCATTCCATTAAAATAAACATTTCACAATATTTAAAATAACATGGCCCTGAGTGGATCCCTAAATGAATTGTTATTGTGATATGGCAATATCATCATCCTCCTAGTGTTATTCCCGGTTATGCCCGTACAGGAGCCCGCGGTCCGCTTTGACACCTAATCATAAGATTTGGCATAGGCACTAGTTTTACGAAAGCGACTGCCATCTGACCTTCCAACCCAGAGGGAAAACTAGACCTTATTGGGATTAGAATGGTTTCCTCATGATGTTTTCCTTCTCCGAAAAGCTAACGGTAAATATTCCGTACATAAGTTCCGAAAAACTCATTGGAACAAGCCGGGATTTGAACCCGCGACCGCCGCTTAGCAGCCGCATGCCTGAACCACTAGGCTACCATAGTTCCATATTGTATGACATATGTCTGTCATATGACAATATCCAATGGTGAAATAGAGGCCTGCACATCTATAAAACATCTCTTAAATAAGTAATGTTTTGATTATCGGCATACACAGAATTAATTTCACTATTTCAGCAATGTAGTTTGGGGGGGCGGCGTAGGCGCCAACGGCGGAGCTTCGGCGACCATCTCCATGCTGTACCCAAATATATCACTGCATGCCATACAGCGGGAGCCGGTGCCAGCGCTGTTTGTGGTGCTCGGGCATGAGCTGAGGTATGAGAGAAGAACCATAACAGTCTTTTTCTTCTTAGTTTTTTCTGCATGATACACACTTGTTGAAACAACAGGTTTTAGCTCTACAATGTCTGATTTATAAGTGGATAGCTGTATCCAGTTATCTTGGAGTCTTATAAGAGGTTTAACCTTCTTTTACTGAAAAATGTTTCATTGAATGAATGTTATGCCGCATTTTTATCTCATCCAAAACCTTTTTTTTTTAAACAGTTAATTTTTCAGGTATGTATGGTATGAGGGGATCCCATTAAAACATTGTTGAGTTAACATAAATGTGCTTGTCTAATTTGTTCTTGGATTGGTTGAGTGACACCACAACTTCTCGCAGACAATTTGGTTGTGATCTTTCTGGTTATCTGTCCTTAGACTGCCCGAGTTGAACCAGGCGGCCGGTGACGCCAACGAGGATGAAGATGATGATGAGTTTGATGCTGACGATCCACCCTCCACAAACTTGCTGTGAGTATGACAAACAATCAACACTGGACCCTAAACAAACAATCAAAATGGATCGGAAGGCGGCTGAACCACAACTCTGTATTATGTGGTGGTAAGTACGCCTAGAGTAATGATACTGTTTGGTCATGTGGAAGGGCAGAGAGGTGGAGGAAGAGCTTGTATCTGGTGGATAGACTCGGTAAAAGCTTCAGCAGGAACCGGTGCTCAGGTTTGCCTACGGATGGCGCAAAATAGAAGTGCTTGGAGGAAGGTGGTGCAAGACGTTTGTGGTAGTCCCGACCCTCGGCAATGAGGAAACAAATAATAATAATAATAATAATAGCCATTTAATCTGAATTTTGGGTATCACATATAACTTAAGTGTTTTTTTTTTCTTCACAATATGTCCCGCAGTTCAGAGTGCCGTAAGGCATAGGCCTCCTCCAATTGTCTCCACTGTGTTCTGTCAGATGCGACTCTTGTCCAACGTGGCCCCAAGGTTAGCCTTAAGTCGTCTTCCCATCTTCGTATTGGGCGTCCCTGTTTTCTAGTGCCATCTCTTGGGTACCACAGTGTAACTTGTTTGCTCCACTTGTTTTCTGGGCAACGAAGCATATGTCCTGTCCATCCCCACTTCAGATGGTCAATGTGAGTGAGTATATCAGTGACTTTGGTTTTCATTCTTACTGCTTCTTTCCTGATCTTATCTGAGAGCCTGACTCCGGTCATGCTGCGTTCCATTGCTCGTTGACATCTTGCGAGTTTCTCTCTATTTTGATCAGTGAGGGACCAGGTCTCACACCCATAAGTTAGACAGGGTAGAATGCAGCTATTGAATGTTTTTCTTTTTATGTTCATGCTTAGCTCTTTGCTTTTCATAATTTCTTTGAGCGACCAATATTTTCGCCAGCCGCTGGCTATTCTTTTATTTACCTCCTTAGACATCATGTCTTGGATAGAAATTATTTGTCCTAGATAGACATATTCATGTACATAGTCGAGTCTAAAGCTGTTGATTGCTATGTCGATTTCACAGGAGTTTGTCATCATTTTCGTTTTGCTGGCGTTAATTTTGAGTCCTACTTCTTTACTTTCATCTGCTAGTGCTTGAATCATTATTTGTAGCTTCTTCGGGTTTTCTTCCAGCAAGATAATATCATCAGCAAATCGCAAATGATTTAGGCGGGTGCCATTGACATTGAGACCGTAGTCACGCCAGTCCAATCTTCTAAATATGCTTTCTAGCACCGCACTGAAGAGTTTTGGAGACAGCGGGTCTCCCTGCCTGACTCCTCTGTTTATGGGAAATGGGTCTCCTATAGTTTCCAGTTTTATCCGGCTTGTGCTATTTTTACGTAGACTTTGACTGACTTTATGTAGATTTCTTCAACTCCTTGTTGTCTCAGGCTTGCCCAGATGTGGTTGTGGTTTAGGCTGTCAAAAGCTTTTGAATAGTCGATAAAAGCTATATATAGCTGTTTCTGATATTCATTATATTTTTCAATAATTTGTTTGATAGTGTGGATATGGTCGATTGTGCTATAGTTTTTCCTAAAGCCCGCCTGCTCAACTGGTTGGTTTTCGTCGAGTACTTTAGATATTCTTCCTAAAATTACTTTAGCAAAAATTTTGTAGATATTAGAAATTAAGCTTATTGGTCTGTAGTTGCCAATGTCATCCTTGGCTCCTTTCTTGTGCAGGAGAGTAACGTGAGATTCTCCCCACTGACTTGGAAAGGTGCTCAGTGCAATCATGTTGTTAAATAAAGTGGCCAGAATTGGGCTTAGGTCTTCGACTGTGCCCCTCAATAACTCATTTGGAATTCTGTCGGGTCCTGGAGCTTTTTCTAGTTTTTGAGAGTTTATGGCTTTTTTTTACTTCAGCTGTTAATATGGGAGGCACGTCACCTTTGGTACTTGGCTCGTTGTTTTCGTATATTGTCTGGCCTGTATCCTCGCTGGAGAAAAGGCATCTGTAGTAGTCTGTCGCTAGTCTTTGAATTTCTGAGCGCTTCGTTACTTGGTTTGATCGGCTCGATTTTAATTTGGAAATCCATTCCTTTCCATGTTCCCGTAGTTCTTTGAAAGCCTTTTTTGATCCTCCTGTTTTAATAATTTCGTCTTCTAATTTTTTCATTCTTTTTGCTTTTCTGTCTTTTCTCATACTTTCACGTAGACATTTGCTCAGGTTGGCTATCTTGTTTTGGTTTTCTTTGCTATTGACATTGGCTGAGATTAAAAGTTTTCTTTCTTCTAGAAGCTTTATGGTTTTTTCACTGAAATTGTTTGTATTCTTGTTAATATTGGTTTTAATCATTTGCAGGTTCTTATTTAGGTGATCATATTTTTCTAGTACATTAGCATCAGAGTTGTTCGTTTCCTGTAGTAGTTTCACAGAAGTAGGGTCTATATTTTTGGCATATTGTTCGATTGGTAGAGCTTTGGAGTTTGTTATAGCTTTCCTGTTTTTTTTCGGTGGGTGCGTCATTAGTCGGCATCGTACCATACGGTGATTGGTGTTGAAGTTTAAACTCTGTATCACATGGGTGTCATTGAAATATTTTGCTTTATTAGTTATAATATAGTCTATTTCATTTCTGTATTTTCCGTCAGGGGAGATCCAGGTCCACTTGGATCTAGGGCTCTTTTTGAAAACTGAGTTGAGCAGTTTTAAGTTGTTTTGTAATAGGAAGTCTGCGAGCTTTTGGCCGTTATTGCTTCTCTTTCCATGGCTATAGTTCCCTAGTATTGATTCTTCCCCTGCCTCTTTAGTGCCGATTTGGGCATTAAAATCTCCCATAATTATGAGGTGGTTATTATCGTATTTCCTCGCTATATCTGATAAACTGTTATAGAATTCCTCAACCGCTTCATTTGGTGCTTGTTCTGTAGGTGAATATACTTCAACTATAGACCATGGTTTTGTGTAGCCGGGTAGAGTTATGGTCAGGATTGCTAGACGGTCCGAGATTCCTGTTAACTCTTGAATGTTTTTTTTCAGTGTTGTTTTGATTAAAAATCCTACACCTCTATGGCCCGCTATTTCGCCTTTATGGTATAAGATGTAATTATCATGTTCTTCTATTTTCTCTCCTAATCTTCTTAACTCACTTATGCCTAGGATATCATAGTTTATGTTTTCCAGAGCCCTTTCTAATTCCAGTAAACTTTCATGTGTTCGTAGAGTTCTCGTGTTCAACGTGGCAATATTTAATGGTTTGTTTATTATTTTGTTGTGCTTTGTTGGAGGGTGGTGGTCGTTTTCCCCCACGTTTTCCCCCAATGAGGAAACAAATAAGAAGAACAAAGTAGGCCATCGTTTTTGACAACAACCCCAGGGGGGCTAGCACAGCTGACTCCGCGCCGCGACGCGAGTCGAGAAGGATCTACCCTCCTCCTTCTAATTTGCACGGTGCGAGTGTGACAGGCGACGCTCAGTCGCGCGACAAGCGGCTTGTCAGCAAGTTGTGCTAGACGTACAGTACTTCCATGCGATAATGTGTAAGATAACTAAGCAATAACATTGTACACACTGCAGAGTTGTTCAAGTACTTATAAGACAAAATTATTAAACATATTGGTTGAGAGAAGGTTTAGAGAATGGGTTATGGCATTAACTTCGCATTTTGTAGTGTAACTTCTCTTGTGCAATAAATATGAAATTGTAGGGTGACACAAGAAAACACAACACTGGCACTAGGACGTCATCGTCGATATTGTATTGTCATAAATTGAACAAACTACACCAGTCACAAGTAGGGTTTGCATTATTCGTCCGTTTTTAGTATTCGAATAATATGAATAGTAAAATTTTCATTATTCGAATATTCGAATATTTCGAATAATACGAATACTTGAGAAAATAAAACAAAATTTCGATTTGAAGCCATGTAATATCAATTATAAAGTTAGATTTCAAAAAAGTTGTCCATTTAAGACCATTATACAAATTAACATTACTGAAATTGTACTATTGGGTATCAAATTTCAATAGTCGCAAAGTTTTTTTCTTTATTAGAAGTTTTATATTCGGTGAAGTCACTATTGTCCTCCATTTTAAGCCTTTCTTGCTCAACATGAGTAAACGAAGTCGATCTGCCAAAGAAAAAACGAATAAGTAAGAATATTTTTCACTGATTAATTTTGAATTTTTCTTAATAGTTTTCGTATCGCTGAATTTGTGAATAATCAATAGGATTATTTTGATCATGATATTCATTATCATTCCTGAATAAATACGTGTAATATAATATAGGTAATACTGTTTTTATTTAACTGATGCAACAAAAGTATAAATAAAGTTTTCAGATGTGATACCTTTTATCGCATGTTACTGCCCTAGCTAGCTAGAATACAAATTGAATATGTAGTAATGTAAAATCATACATGATCATAATTTGCACGTAAAATAGGTATCAGTTTAATGTCTAATTATTTTCACCACAGTACTTAATGCATACAAGAAAACAATTTACTTACATCACCCAGGCCAGCAGTAGCGTGTCAAACTAAACACATGCACTTTATTTGTTAAAAACACAATGTCAATAGGTCCCCTCTACGCACGGCACAATAAAAACAATAACAACTAACTCCCAGAACTGCTAAGTACTGCTTATATGACCGTGATGGGATTAGCAGAGCCATAAATTTAAAGTAATATCTGAGCGAAGCTTACAGGGAGAAACGAAAGCCACTTTACATGGCATTTCTTGACCTGCAAAAGGCTTTCCATTGCATCCCACGTCAGATGATCTTGTGGGCACTGAAGGTGAAGAACGTGCCACAGGTCTGTATTGACATCATCCGAGATATGTCATATGTACCGCAACTCGGTTTCTCTAGTGAGGACCGCCGTTGGCGACACAAAACACTTCCCTATTACAGTGGGTGTACACCAAGGCTCGGCCCTATGTCTATTTCTGTTTAGTGTGGTGCTTGACGCCGTCCGTCACGTCGGAAATACAAGATCCGCCGCCGTGGTTGCTCATGTATGCAGATGACATCGCATTAACAGACGAGGACCAACAGGCATTAGAGCATAAGGTTCAATGTAAGGGCTCGCTAAAGAACGGCGGTCTAAAACTAAATGTCGCAAAGACCGAATACATGGCCTGCGGAAGTACGGATCCCGAAATCCCGATCCTATTAAGATAGGTGACGAATTTGACACGAAAAATGGCAAATTTATGTACCTAGGATCAGTACTGCATTAGTCCGGTCCGGGACCATTGATCACGATATCCGAGCCCGAATCAGCGCGGCGTGGTCTAAATGGCGAGAGGTCACAGGAGTCACTACCACTTCGACTCAAAGGACTAGTGCTGTACAAGTGCGTCATACGACCAGTCCTGTTATATGGCAGCGAGACGTGGCCAGTTCTTGGAAGGCACATTCAGGAGCTTCGCGTTACTGAACAGAAATGAAGATGTTGCGGTGGATGTGCGGCGTTACGCGTGCGGGTAGCATTCGTAACGAGTACATCCGTGGCAGCCTCGGTTTTCGTGACGTAGCGGATAAGCTCCAGGTATGTCGCCTTCGTTGGTTCGGTCACGTCTCTCGCAGGCCGTCGGACTACGTAGGGAACAAATGCCATGGCCTAGTTCTCGACGGCCCTCGACCCCGCGGCAGACCTAAGAAGCGATGGCTGGATGTCGTGAAGGCCGACATGAGCGAAAACAGGCTCACAAAAGAAGACGCCCAGGGTCGTGCAAAGTGGAGGAAAGCGAGTAGGAAAGCGGATCCTGGCAAAGGCCGGGATAACGCTAGCTAGAAAGAGACTTTCCCAGTATCATTACGAGTAGTTCCAGATAAGGAGAAAATTTTAAGTTTTGGGTCTTTCATATTTGTGTTGTATATCAATCAATTCCTTATAAATCTAGTGTAACATTCACCTGCGAAAACATTTTTTATAGTAGGTATACATTATATTCGAATAATTCGAATAGTTCGTGTTGTATTATTCGAATAATATGAATATTCGAATATTCGAATTGCAAACCCTAGTCACAAGTCACAACAACCTATAATATAGGTTGTCTGGAAAAGATCGCTTTTTAGCGATAAGACCGGCTGTTGTCCACCATTGTTTATGTCTAATTTAGCACTATTTTTTCTACTTTCTACAGTCTGGTGAGCAATAAAGAATATTTGTATTGTATTGTATTGTATAAACAATATCTCACGCGTAAGGGTAGAGCGTATTCGTCAGCGAAGGCGTACCATAACTGCGACGACTGCTGTCATCAACTATCGCGCGGGCTCGCAACATAGCGCGCGCGCATACCGGCTAACGAATATAGATCCGCGGCTCAGTCCTTTTGGAAGCGAGCCGGGGGTCTACCTCTATTGGCCCTAGGACGTACACCGTGCGAGAAATAGGGCTGTCCCTGTCACACGCTATGAAATAATTAAATAATGAACGCCCACAGGTTCGTCCCCCAGAACGAGGCAGATCTCCAGCCCATGTACCAAGCCATGATCCAGGGGCAGACCCTCCACCCGGACCCGCAGGACGAGGTGGACGATGACCCCTACATGGACGGCGAGGAGTTCGACGATGGTATGTACACCTCGTTAAAGGTCATAGCTCGTTAGAGACACCCCTCAACGCCTCGCCTCGTAAATGTACTAACTACGTAGTTGTTGTAGTGAGCGCATGCCCGTACAAATCCATATAAAGAATACCTTAAGCTCTGGTTTCCTAGGATAGCTAGTCATATGGCGGCGAGGTAGACTATCCGTCTCTTTCAAATTGGTTATTAGAAAGAGACGGAAGACTATCCGAGATAGACTTATCTCGCCGCTATATGACGGCACCGCTATCCTAGGAAACCCGAGCTTAACCGCTCGAGGCGAGGCGGCGCGGGTCGGGCGCCGGGTGGCTCTAGTGAGCTATGACCTTAATGTGGTATCAAAGCGGCAATGTTTGCAGCAAAAATGATGCTATCCGCAGCAGAACCAGGGTAACCGATATAGCCCTCCGAATCGCTAACTTAAGTGGCAGTAGGCGTAGAACCGATGGCCGTTGGGGCGGAAAGGTTCTCGAGTGGCGACCAAGCACCGGAAGACGCAGCGTGGGTAGGCCCTGGTTCTGGCCCTGCCAAGGTGGACTGATGACCTGGTAAAGGTCGCGGGAGTTCGCTGGATGCGGGTGGCGCAGGACCGGTGCCACAATGGCACTCTTTGAGGGAGGCCTATGTCCAGCAGTGGACGTCTTGCGGCTGATATGATGTTGATGAACGTATGCTGACGAAACTTATACATTAATCACCACTGTTTGATTGACTGCCATGTCATGGCTCTCTAAATGCAGAATTTATAAATTGATAAACGCTTTATGGTTGGATCAATAGTTCGATATCCGTTGGAACGAATAAGAAACTACTCAATTAGAATATTTAGCTATTATATTAACCAATTATATTAACCAATTTTAAAAGATCCAAACGAAATTGACGACGGAGCAACTTACAACCGTTTATCTCACTCGCACCTGTGCGCGCGCCATTACCGTTCCACTCCCACTCTACTACTGTACTAAAGACCGAAGATCGATTTAGATCGAGATTTTCGTTCTGAGATGGGAACGACACAAGCCTAATCGACATCTTTTTAATCATCACATCGTTGGTGATGATGACGCGACGCACGTTAATTGTGATGATGATGACGTGACGTAAGCTAGTTGTGAAGATGAAAACGCGACGCACGCTAATTGTGATGATGATGACGTGACGTCAGCGAATTGTGATGATGATGATGTGCCGCACGCTAATTGTGATGATGATGACGTGACGTAAGCTAATTGTGATGATGATGATGTGCCGTACGCTAATTGTGATGATGATGATGTGCAGTACGCTAATTGTGATGATGATGATGTGCCGTACGCTAATTGTGATGATGATGATGTGCAGTACGCTAATTGTGATGATGATGATGTGCCGTACGCTAATTGTGATGATGATGATGTGCCGCACGCTAATTGTGATGATGATGACGCGACGTAAGCTAATTGTGATGATGATGATGTGCAGTACGCTAATTGTGATGATGATGATGTGCCGCACGCTAATTGTGATGATGATGACGTGACGTAAGCTAATTGTGATGATGATGATGTGCCGTACGCTAATTGTGATGATGATGACGCGACGTAAGCTAATTGTGATGATGATGATGTGCAGTACGCTAATTGTGATGATGATGATGTGCCGTACGCTAATTGTGATGATGATGACGCGACGTAAGCTAATTGTGATGATGATGATGTGCAGTACGCTAATTGTGATGATGATGATGTGCCGCACGCTAATTGTGATGATGATGACGCGACGTAAGCTAATTGTGATGATGATGATGTGCAGTACGCTAATTGTGATGATGATGATGTGCCGCACGCTAATTGTGATGATGATGACGTGACGTAAGCTAATTGTGATGATGATGATGTGCAGTACGCTAATTGTGATGATGATGATGTGCCGCACGCTAATTGTGATGATGATGACGCGACGTAAGCTAATTGTGATGATGATGATGTGCAGTACGCTAATTGTGATGATGATGATGTGCCGCACGCTAATTGTGATGATGATGACGTGACGTAAGCTAATTGTGATGATGATGATGTGCAGTACGCTAATTGTGATGATGATGACGCGACGTAAGCTAATTGTGATGATGATGATGTGCAGTACGCTAATTGTGATGATGATGATGTGCAGTACGCTAATTGTGATGATGATGATGTGCCGCACGCTAATTGTGATGATGATGACGTGACGTAAGCTAATTGTGATGATGATGATGTGCAGTACGCTAATTGTGATGATGATGACGCGACGTAAGCTAATTGTGATGATGATGATGTGCAGTACGCTAATTGTGATGATGATGATGTGCCGCACGCTAATTGTGATGATGATGACGCGACGTAAGCTAATTGTGATGATGATGATGTGCAGTACGCTAATTGTGATGATGATGATGTGCCGTACGCTAATTGTGATGATGATGACGCGACGTAAGCTAATTGTGATGATGATGATGTGCAGTACGCTAATTGTGATGATGATGATGTGCCGCACGCTAATTGTGATGATGATGACGTGACGTAAGCTAATTGTGATGATGATGATGTGCCGTACGCTAATTGTGATGATGATGACGCGACGTAAGCTAATTGTGATGATGATGATGTGCAGTACGCTAATTGTGATGATGATGATGTGCCGCACGCTAATTGTGATGATGATGACGCGACGTAAGCTAATTGTGATGATGATGATGTGCAGTACGCTAATTGTGATGATGATGATGTGCCGCACGCTAATTGTGATGATGATGACGCGACGTAAGCTAATTGTGATGATGATGATGTGCCGTACGCTAATTGTGATGATGATGATGTGCCGTACGCTAATTGTGATGATGATGACGCGACGTAAGCTAATTGTGATGATGATGATGTGCCGTAAGCTAATTGTGATGATGATGACGCGACGTAAGCTAATTGTGATGATGATGATGTGCCGTAAGCTAATTGTGATGATGATGATGTGCCGTACGCTAATTGTGATGATGATGATGTGCCGTACGCTAATTGTGATGATGATGATGTGCCGTACGCTAATTGTGATGATGATGACGCGACGTAAGCTAATTGTGATGATGATGATGTGCCGTACGCTAATTGTGATGATGATGACGTGACGTAAGCTAAATGTGATGATGATGACGTGACGTAAGCTAATTGTGATGATGATGACGCGACGCGCGCTAATTGTGAGGATGATGGCAGGTGACGAGGAGTTCGAGGACGCGGAGGAGAGCACCGCGGCGCCGGAGGACGCGGCCGCGCGGCTGCGCGCGCTGCGCCTGCACCACGCTAACGGGACCGCGGACGGTGAGGCCGCAGCCTTATTTCTACACCAACACCCGCTTTCAGCCGCGACTCTGTTCGCGAATCGTAGCCTGAGGGTCTACCGCGAAGTGAAAACGAATTTCGTTCGAATATCTCCGTCTCTGTCGCTCGAACTAGCAAGTGCGACAAAGACGGAGATACACACACGAAGTTCGTTTTCATTTCCCGTTAGCCCCTCTGTCCTATTAACCTTTTGGTGTGCCGGAATGTGAATCCATTGAAACCCGTTACAGTAGTACCACAAACATAAGTTACATTGGCAATCTTCGTCCACGCAGACGAGTGCTGACAAGTACCGTAAGACCAGATTCAGATTCACAGAATTTATTGGTAAAATTACATATTTTACAGCTCAATGTCATATCAATTACTTATAGTCTAAGATGTTTTAATAATTATTTCATAAAACCATTAATTTAAATAAATACCTTGTTGCACCATACGTAAGGTACAATATGCAATGACAGGTGAACTCGTGCTCGTGCTCATGGCGTCCAGACAAAATGGCGGGCGCCGGAGCTGCCGGCGTCGCGCGCGAAATTTCGGCCAATGGGCGTTGAAGATTTTACCCGCGCAAACGCGCTGCCTTATGATTTGTTAAAATGCTTCCTTCGTAGGTACATCGTTGTAACTTATATTTGTGGTACTACTGTATGCTGCCGGAACGTGGATCGGCGCTCAAACGACCCCGCGCGATTGGTTCGTTTTTCTATATACGAATAGCGTCGAGAATAGAGAACGCGGATCCGCGTCGGCCATTGGTTTAATATTATACTAGATACACAATCAGCAGGAAAATGGCACGTCAAAAGTACTGACTAATCGACTTGTGCATTAGTTTGGCTATTAGTCTTGTTCCGACCACGGACAGTGGCAGTTGTCAATCATGACGAATTGTGCAGTGGAAAACTGCAAAAATACGTACATACATTCACGCCTTTGTTCCCAAAATAGGTAGGCAGAGCAGATGAAACTCATGTTCCAGCGCCACTTTTAACATAAATGTGGGTATAAAAGATCGCAAAGTGTGATATTGCAGTGATAGGTTGTTAGACCATCGCCCACAACACACTTGAACCCTGCTCCCTTAGTCGACTTTTACGACACCCACGGCAAATATCGCTCGTACCTATCCAGCCAACTGACGAACACACTGACGAAACCACTTCTAGAATTATTTTATAATGTTTGGTATTTGTTGGCCCGTGTGGTGTCGGGTAAGAATTTCACCACCCTCTTTCGGAAGAACGGGAACGTGGGTGTCGTAAAAGTCGACTAAGGGACCGGGTTTGAAGTGTATTTGTACATATTTGTAAATAAAATCCAATAGGAAAGACAGGCGCATCAATCCGCACTCCCATAGATATTTCCACCCCCCCTTCCCCTTTTCGCCCCTCTGAAGGATGGTTTTCGGGATTAAATGTCCTATGTAAGGCCACAGGCTGATTCATGTGAAGTACTTTAAAAAAAACATGACAGACGAAATTGAAATTTGTTTATGACCATTGGTAGATGTCTGGTTATTCTGAGGTCCAAGAAGTTACTAAGTTCTGTCAAATGATCCATGTACTCATCAAACATATTTTTTCTTTCAGAGGCCGAAGACGAAATAGCAGACGAGTGAACGGCAGAAGTAGAACTTAGCTTTTTTAATTTTTCAATTTAAACTAATAAGTGACGTACACACTTACATATAAAAGCCAATTAGGCTGGTATTTCAGGAAATCCTGATCAGAGCGGAAATTGAAAGCATTCGCAAGGTTTTCTCAAACTCGAGGAAGGCTCTTATTAGTAGTTTGTAATTTAAACCTTCTCACTTACATAGTAAGGTTCATATTTGAATGATATCCAGTTACGTTCTTCTTTCTAGTTACATGGCCTAGAAACTTCTGTCTATACCTATATAGTTTTCTGAAAAGGGTCGTCATTGATTTTACTATTTGACATGTATCATTAACCCATTCGCCGCCACTGACTTGAACCGGATATCTGCAGATTTTACCATTAATTTGTTACCAGTGGTAACAGCAGGGATTTTTTCCCCATCTTTTACCACGAAGTACTCATTGGTAACTACTGGGAATATTTTTCCCAGCTTTTACAAATAAAGTACTCGGTGGTAACTACTGAGAGAAAAAAATCTGTATTTGCCATCAATTACTATTCCCATTAGTTCCCACTGGTAAAAGATGGAGGAAAAAATTCCCAGCTGTTACCACTGGTAAAAAATTGGTGGTAACAGGTGGGAATAACCAATTCGAACTCAATTTTGCCACTATTGCCACCCAAATGCCACCGACTTAATACAAAGTCCAAAAACAATAGACTTAACACTTCCGTGTGTGTTAGTTCCATATCTTTTCTGTGGCGGCGAATGGGTTAAATATGTCTATCTGTCTATGGTTTCCCTTATCACGTACAGTCGTCTTCATATACAGCAGTAGAGGGTAGGGTGGTATTCAACTTGTTTAAGATTTAGTCCAATATTCATTGCGTCTCACTTTTTTTTTTAACAAAATGTTAAGATGAAATTGGCGTTTTTTCCACAGATATTATTTTGTACGTTTTTTATGTATTGCTATTGCAAATTTCAATTTTTTTTAAATTTCAATATAAGACTATGTAACAAAGTTTTTAAAAACAAATAATGGGTTTTAATTTATCATTTAGTGTTTCAAATTAAAGCTTGAAAACCACCCTTCTCATGTACTGCCGGTTAAAGTGTTTCAATCCATACTTCTATACTAATATTATAAATGGGAAATTGTGTGTTTGTTTGTTTTTTTGTCCGTCTTTCACGGCGAAACGGAGCGACAAATTGACGTGTTTTTTTCCGAAATCATCCCCTAAGGGATTAAATGGGGGGGGGGGGGGGGTAAAAGTTTGTATGGAGCTGCGATATAAACGAGTTCCACGCGGACGGAGTCGCGGGCAGAAGCTAGTTACGAACGATTTTTAAGTAATTACGATATTTGTAAAGTAGATTAAAAGTTTTCTATATTCCTACCGAAATTTTGTTTGGTTTGAATTTGACATTGCTGAATAATCCGCAAAATTCAATGTATGAAAATCACAGTTTTCATAAAATCCTCCATACAAAATGCCAATTTCATAGGTAAGAAGAACCTTATTTGCATCTCACATTTTGCATACAAAAATGTGAGACGCGATGATTATTGGACAACGAACTTGCACGAGTGGATTACCACCCTAAGCGGGCGAAGGGCGCAAAATTATCAGCACAAGCTCTTACTACGTCTTAATAAAGATAATTTTAATTTTTAACCTCTTCTCAACCATGCTTATTCTGCTGACTGTACTTTATAACATTGCATGTGGTCAATAATATCTGAACGCGCTTTAACGCCTAACTTATAAAAAGCAACTTAATAGCTACAATATAAAAAAAGAAGGCCAATTTAAAAGAGAACTCAGTGAAAATGAATTACCTATTTTATTCTACTTCAGTGCGAGTTATTTATCTGTACGGATTGATTGATATTACACTGAATATACATAAAGGCGATATAGATTCCATAATTTGTAGCCATAAAGAAGTTGTTCGTTGCGTTTTGAGTCTTATTCTTTATGTTATAGAGTTGATTCCATTTCACTTTGCAGTTGTTATAGAATTAATGAGATTATTTCTTAATATAATTGTATATCAACTATTGTTTAATGTGCTGTTGTATGTTTTCTGATTGTATTTTACTTGTACTTAAAAGTATACTTATAATTACAAAACAGGACCTAGTTTTTGTGTATGTTCATTATCTTATCATCAAATCAGCCGAAAAACGTCCACAGTGTACCCAAAGAGTGCCACAAGGACCTTGGGCCAACCGCATCCGGACTGTTTGTTACTTCGACACAATTTATAGTGATCTAGAACTGCACAGAAAACTAGGGTCGGCAACGCGCTTGAGAGTCCCCTGAAGTTACAGGCGTCCGTAGGCTGCGGTAACTTATGATTTTTTGTCAGCGACGTGGTTGAAAATAGAAAAGAACGATAATATCTTTTACATTGACATAGTTCTTGGAGGTATAAGCTAAATTTACCTACAAAAATGTGTGACGAAGTTTTTTTTTAGGACCTCGTGATGATAAAATTAAGTTTAAACAATCATCAGCATATTTGCATACAAAGGATGTTATCCTCGCGTTGCCTGGTCAGTAAAAAACTATATTGAAATGAATTTCGTGTGGGAACTATGCCACCAATTCTCTGCATATTTTTCTTCTAAGTTTGAACTATTATTAAAATATTTAATTTCCTTGGAGCAAATGGAACACCGGTCACCGCAACAATATTTATTTTATAATATGTTGTGTTATTAAACAAGTTGTATTTTATTAGATTATAGTTACGCTTCGCTGTCGCTAAGCTATTTGTTATTGTGGATAGTGGAGGATGATTGTTTACAACTCGAATACTCGCAAGAGCACGAAATAAAATTTAGTAGCAAGAAATGAATATTATCAAGTTACAGTTAACAAGGGATATGCGTTAAAGGTTAACGCACACTCATTGCCTCACCGGATCGGGTAGCAGCATCGCCTCAGCGAAAATTGAATATTAATGTTCGTATATCTCTGTCTCTGTCGCTCGAGTACTGTAAACCATAAGTGCGATAGGGACAGAGATATAAGAACTTCGAGATTCGTGGTCTTACCGGTTGCCAGCCTTTTAACGTTAATCCATCCGCCACAGGAAAAAGCGAGGTGGCACCCCACGCCCCGCAAGTTGTAAGTCTGTTTTTGATTTCGTATCGTAAGTAAGGCACTTTTGTTCAAGTCAGTGGCGGCGAATGGGTTAAGTATTTCAATTTATATTTAATTTAAGTTTTTAGCTATTTTGTATTACGACTAACCTAGTTTTAATTTGTTTCTTTCTCATGTTAATAACAGCTATGGAGTCTTGTGCTCCGAAATAAAGATTTTATTATTATTATGTATCTCCGATTGAAGTTCACGGGGCGATCCCCGGTCATTTGGAAGGTGTGTGTGGGGATATAGATCGAAAACGTAGAGGCCTTTTGGAGACGAAGTTTAATGTGATGTAACACACTTATTATTATTATTATTAAATTAGGTCGCCTCGCCCGCCGTTAGCTTGGCCCGAGCTGGGGTGTTGCCGTAAGTATATGTGTTGCAGTATGGAGTTTCTTGATGATGATGTTGAGAAGGGACGCCTGGCCGGAAACAGGCGGGCAGTCGATCGCTTGTCGCGTTCATTCAGCCCCATTCCCTAGGGTTGGAGCCTCAGATTACTGTCCCGGCGGCGTTCTCACATCAAACTCTTCCTGCAGTTTCTTACTAAGAATACTGACCAGCGCGAGCTGCGGCGGTGACGGTCGGGTGCCGGGGCGATGAGTGTGCGCTAACCTTTATCCCTCACTGTTAATACAGCTAATTATACTACACAGATTTTGAAGTCCGCTACGGGCATGTGGAAACTATAGTTACAAGCGCTCACGTGAATACGGTGTCTTATCACTAGATGGCCCGTACTCTTGTTCGCCACCATGTATAAAAGTAAACTGCCAAAAGTTTCAAATGTTGCCAATTAATATTGGGAAGGATGTGATACTTGCGTGGAGCTTATTCTGCCATCCTGAATGTATCAAATGTTTCTAATTTTGATATGAACGGTTACGATGCTGTTAAAATTGATAAAAGAAATGCCGTCACGTGTTTTATACTTAAGGTTAAGGCACTGGTCCCACCGCGAGCTAGTAAGCTATGAGCTATCGGCTATAAACACGAACAAAAGATAAGCACTCCCGTGTAAACAAAAGAGACACGGCGATATTTATAGCTCACCGCTGGGCGAGTAACTATAAATAGCGCCGTGTCTCTTTTATTTACACGGGAGTGCTTATCTTTTGTTCGTGTTTATAGCCGATAGCTCATAGCTTACTAGCTCGCGGTGGGACCAGTGCCTAAGACTACCAATCTCCATACTGAGTAGCGTTTTCCGACAGGTGGTCACTAGATGGGGTTCTAAATAGAAAACTCCCGTCAATACGGGCGAGTATCGCTTGACGTGTCTCGATACATTCGCGATTTTTATTACTTACTATGTTTGTAGGTTTTGGAACACTTTTGGGAGATTTAACAGTGTTTATAACCTTGTATGTGAAGTCCCCAATCCGCACTGGGCCAGCGTGGGGACTATTGCCCATTCCCTCTCATACATGAGAGGAGGCCTGTGCCCAGCAGTGGGACGTATATAGGCTGATGATGTGATGTGATAACCTTGTAACGCTTATAGAGCATTAAACCAACCGCGGAGCGGCCATTGACAGGCGCTCCCCTCAGCCAAAAGTATATGACCAGTGGTCATACACATTGTATGGACTGACGTTTATCTGACGTAGCTATTTTCACGTTACGCATACATTTGACGTTCCCCTCCCCCGCAAAAATCGGCAGTCTTTTTATGTATAGAAAATGACTCATGGCGGCTCCTGTTGGTTTAATGCTCTAAGTTGTAACGTGTCTGACACGGCGGCGGGCGGCTTAATGTGTCCTATCAATTATGTTTGACGATTGTTATATATCGATACCCTAGTTCACAGTCGTACTAATTACATTTTATTTGTCACTGAAATTGTAACTTTTTGATTTGAGCACTATCATACTAATTACACCGATTTTCCCCTTAATTGTGAACTACGGTATCGATATGACTATTCAATCTTGCAAAATGTTCCAATTTATGACCATATTAAGCATTTGTGATGGTTACCCGGCAATTCTTCCTTGAAACATGTCGAACGATATTTGTCCTAAATGACTCGCGTCTCAGTGATAGTAACGATTCGTTGATAATGTAAACGCTCAAAGTCCGTAGTATTTGTATTCCAAATAAAATTCTGGTTCATGCAACCTTAAATAAACCATATCATAAATAAGGGATTGTTTTATTTCACTTTTTCAACTTCTGCTATATCTTGACCACAACCGCTGTGCCGGTGCACGCGCGCGTACCGGCAGAGCGGCACAGCGGTTGTGGTCAAGATATAGTTGTTCATACTATACTAATAGAGACCCGACCTTCACCCATCTGTTTACTGGATGACAAGTTTTTTTTTTTAAAATAGACTGCTAAAATGGCTAACCCTAAGAAAAACCGGAAAAGAAAACAAAAGGATAAAACTGTTTTTTTTACATTGAAATCAAACTTAACTGATCTAGCTATATTAATCGAAAATAAACCTATAAAATATATAAACGAATATATTGGTCAAACAGATGAATGTAACTTACTAGTTTCGACTTTATTTATACATGCCAGCCTAATAGTTAGGCCAGAAAAAATTGACAACCCAGCGTTAGTATATTCTATAGGCTTCATACTTTCGATTGCACGTTGAACCGATGGCCGTTGGGGCGGAACTGGTTCTCGAGTGGCGACCACGTACTGCAAGACGCAGTGGGTAGACCCCCACAAGGTGGACTGATGACCTGGTAAAGGTCGCGGAAGTCCGCTGGATGCGGGTGGCGCAGGACCGGTCTTTGTGGCACTCCTTGGGGGACGCCTATGTCCAGCAGTGGTCGTCATTCGGCTGATATGATGATGATACTTTCGATTAGTATAAAATCAATTGAGTGCAATGTCATAATAATAATAGACTGAATAAGTCTTGCCAGGACTTTTTTAGCCAACCCATTGGCGAATGTACAAAATACGATATAAAACTTTTCAATAATACTAATACCACGTGCGAGCGAGCTGGTAGCATATAAATCTATATAAGTGTGACAGAAAGGGAAATATCATTCATTGTCCTTGTCATAGTTCCACTTTTTTTTTATTTGCCACAACTGATTTAGTATGAAGCCATAAACCATTACCCGCCCAAATTAAGTAGGTTGTTCATGGCTGTGGCAACACGTATAGCCTGCCCTCAATGTTACATAACCTATATACTACACACGCGATTAATGAATATACTGGCTGAAATTTTAGTGGTTGTTTTCCCGTTGCCAGGGAGATTTTGGGAGTATACTAAGCAACTTTTACTATGGGACCAACCACGACATCGCGAAAAAAAAAATACCCTCTCATAGAAAATGGAACAGCGGTACCAGTCCAAATGTATGAAACAGCCCAATTTTTTTTAAGGATTTCGTGGTTGGTCCCATAGTAAAGTATGCTTCCAAATCTCCCTGGCAACGGGAAAACAACCACTAAAATTTCAGCCAGTATGTACGGATTGTGTATGATTGCAATGCCATTCCGATTATTATTACTCTTCTTGGAACATCCCTTTAAACACATACATTCACCGCCCGTCAATTCTACAAATTACGATTCTAAAATGGCCAAAATGAGAGTGACAGGCTGCTCGCCTATCGTCCACAACACACGTCAACCCAATCGATATTCGCTACTAGTCCGTTGCCTCTCATCAACGAGAGTACGTCTGTAGCAACTTATAGGCTGATCAAGATTTTTGGGAATAATTTGAAAATTCATCTTTTATAGTCAATTTAGAACCAGTGACCTTTCGGCAGACCAGACCCCGTACCATGGTCGGCCTTATCACGCGATAAGTGACAAGATAGGAGCGGCGTCTCGTTCTATCGAACGGTGTCAGCGATGACGGATGCTCTATCTGGTCACTTATCGTGTGCTGAATGCTCATCACCTGAGTTATCGAAGCCGTTGCTTGATTCAACGAAAGTTTCAACCAGTTTCAAGTTTTTGATGAAGATGCATTCAGAGAGAGAATGAGTGATGTGTATATGTTATGTAATGTACTAATAAAAACCAAATATTTCCACTACGTTTTTATTATTAAAACACAATCATTATAACTATAGTTCATTTTATAGTAACAAGTAAACATCAGCGTCGCAAGTTGTACTCTTGTACTTTAGAATCGTGCACGAAAAAATTCAATAAAATAAAATAAAAATTCAACAAAAAGTTTACTAACTGTTACTGCTTTATAACGGCTAGTCCTGCAACTGTATCTACAACACAGATGTCAAAATAAAAGAGTGATCGTAAAATTAGTTCCGACGCCCGCCATTTTGAACTTTCTTGTCCCGAGGACAAAATGGGAATCGGCCGCCATTTCTGTTGTTTTATTGATAGCATCCCACGCTTCTTTTATTTTGTAAATATCGGCCTCATCAATAAAGCTTGAGAAACTTAACTAAATTGCGTTTTGTTTCTATCTCACAACACAAATGTCAAAGCGACGTAAGGACTAATTTTAACGGCATTTTAGCTAATCAACAGTTTTGATGTACATTTATGAATAAGGGCATACATCTATTACATAAGACATCGTGCTGTAAGGAGTTTCACTCAGGCCTAAATAACGCCATGCTTGTTTACACGCGCCGCCGATAGGCCAAGCTCTTATATTTTGACATCTGCGACCTACAACCATACACTTGACAAACTTATTATTAATAGCAATCTAGCAACCTCAATGTTCTACTATATTCATCCGATTACAATCGTAACCAGTCAATCTGACAGCAAAATGATTAACCCTTACACTGATCATGGTGCGATATCGCGTCACAGCAATACGATTAGTTGCTACATAATGAAGCACCTAACCGTAGCCATTGACAGTGAAAGAGTTAAAGACCAGGGTCTGATTGTATTTTGGGCCATATTTAGGGTATAAGATTGCCCATAATCGGCCCTTTCAATCGAACCCTACTTAGGACGAACCAAGGACCATTGCGGGGTAATTCATAAACTTACACCGAAATCACATTATGTCAAAAACGGAAATTCACAAACTAGTTAAGCATATTATACATACAGGTCGAATTAGACAGTCCAAACGCTACACTTATATTTCCAATCTCGTCATAAAGTTATGAAATATACAACAACTTGATTACTTAACATCAACGGCTAATGTGTAGGCAATAAAACCGGTTATTAGATAAACCAGAATTCTTACAAAAAAACCGTACGTCAAAACACGATTCCATTTTTAAATGGAACACTGATCTAAATCCTGGTCAAAACCGGTTTTGCTGTCAAAAAACCGGATTTTAAAGTACCTAGTCATAGATGTTATTAAAAACCGGTTTTTTAACCCAACTTTTCGAAGTGTTAACTAATTTCCTATTGCAAGAATTGAACTATTACATGTACATACTATTGTGTGATATGATACTTCGAATGGGCTGCCCACACACATTTTAAATCTTACGAAATAACATTCACGTTATACTTATGCCCATTTTACAAAAATAAACCGCAGTTTGAATATTTCCGTCTATTGAATCGGTAGTGTGTGGGAAGCCTTAGCATTAACCGAATTTTAAAAGTATTTGTGACAAGACAGGTTTTGTTCATGGACTGACGAATAATTATTTATTACTTTTATTAGAGGACACATTTGTTAATAATTTAAGCAATGTCACCGTAAAGTCCCAACCCAAGGAAAGGTGGATAATAATCTTTTATATTCGAATGCAGTGTAACAAATTTATTCATATTATAATTCTATAATTTATACTTTCCGAAGCGCGAATCAAAGTTGTGGATTACCCCTTGTCTAATAATACTATTTTTTATAAACGCCCATTCAACTTATTTAAGATAAAATGCCAATTATTATTGGTTACTTTAACATTTTAGGGCCCATTATATAAAGTTACAAGCCTAAGGGTGGTATTCCACTTGTCAAAAATCTTTGTCCAATGTGCATTGCATCTCACTCACTCTATAAGAAAATTGTGAGACGCAAATACACATTGGACAATGATCTGGAACAAGTGGAACACCACGCTAAACCAGCAACTGGTTAAGAAAGCCAGTGGTTAAGCAACTTATTGTTGCCCGATTGAAACGTTTAAAAGTAACTTAAACAAACGGGGCCCAGTTTAGTGAAAGGGATTGCTGATATAACTTAAACTCTTGTTAGATTCAAGTAACACCATCACATTTTTCCCCGGGGTTGTAAGTCAGTGGAATTGTCTGGAGAAGTGTTGAACGATGGGCTAGCAATAACCACTGTTAACACTATAATTTCCCCAGAATTTAAACGTGCAATTGCTAGATTTCAATTGAGTTTCATGAGCTCTACCCTCTTTGAGACAGGGGTTAATTTATGTATTAGTAAAGATAATAAACAAGTAAATTTTTGAGCTTACCCTTTCACCCAGGGCTAGTTCGATGCAAGATTGTCCCTAATATATTTAATTATATTTTGAACCAGCCACGAAACCCCGTCTCGTCACAACCGCCTCGCACTCATCACGCTGTGGTGACTACAGTAGTATCGTTTGGTATCGCCTCTACTCTCTTAGCTTCGACGGCGTCAATTTCCTTTTCCATCTCCTCAGGAGCCCCATTTACCTTTTCCTCCTTCATTTCAACATCCTTGTCTCCCGTTGGCGCTTCTGTTTTTGGTTGTTCTTCTGATTTCGGTGAATCTTCTGATTTCGGTGGCGCTTCTGATTTCGGTGGCGCTTCTGATTTCGGTGGAGCTTCTGATTTTGGTGGAGCTTCTGATTTAAGTGGCTCTTCTGTTTTCGATTCCGGAGTCGGTGCAGGGTTATCGCTTGCCGTTTCCGCCGGCTTTTCTGGTTCGGTTCCCGTTTTTGCTTCGGTTGCTTTGGGTTCAGGTTGCGTTTCGTCTTTTTTGTCTTGTGAGTTGTCTGCGAGTAAACAATACAATACATTTTATTGCACATCTCAATAAATAAAACATCATAAGGGCTGACACATCTTGACAGATTTGTTAAACAGCGTCTGTACTGTATGCGAATTGGTAATTCGAAAGATGTATAAGAAAATAAAGTAGTTTGACAGTTTTTAAATAAAACAACACAAAACAAATGCCACTCTGTTCCAAGCTAGATCGGCATAAGTTCCATTATCAATAAATATTCTGTTTTTGAAATAAACACTTATTGACGGCTGTACTTTTATCTGGAAGTACTATTTATTCATAGAAATTATTCTAACGCGATGGGCCTTATCTTATCTATCTAAAATATGCACTGGTATCAGAGGACGGCCCGCGAGCAGTGTCGCGCCGAGATAGACTATCCATCTGTTTCTGACTAGAACGCTTAGAAAGAGACGGATAGTCCGCGTCAACGCGACACTGCTCGCGGACCGTCGTGTGCAAACTGGCTTATGTAAATGTGCTCAATTTCGACTGCAGCACATCTATCATGAGACGGCCGCGACATACTCTCGATTTTTCTAGCACTATACCTCTTATTGTAAGTGTTCTGATAAGAGAGAGATGGATAGTGCGAGAAAAATCGAGAGAGCTCGCGCGCCGTCGCGTGATAGCCGTGCAGGATGCGACATACGGGGAATTGTTGAAAAGTATGCATTAAAGTCTCACCAGATTCGTCTACTTCCATTGGGGTCTCTTTCTTCTCATCACCATTAATCTTCTGAAAACAAGCACAATATTACTATCAAGAATAACACAGAATGAAACGAAGATGGACTACACATGACGTCACTACTAAATCTACAAATACAATACCGCGAGCTAACCCATATTACATAAACTAACATAAGAACATTTCTATCCTTCGGATTAAGAATTGTTTCTAATTAAATAACTTTTCCTTATTGGTTTAACAAAGAACCAATGGTTGTGTTGAGTAATAAAAATAATATTGTTTTATAACTCTTCTAAGGCCCACGTTCCTGCTGAGAGGACGTATTCATTAAGGATTTCAATCATTTTAATTGGTATAGAGTTGAATTTGGATTGTTTCGATCGTTTTTTTAACAAAGGAAATTCAACTTTATTTGCTACACTAGTTGATTCAAATTTCTTTACTATGTTTTATTGTATGATGAGCCTTAGGAGGAATAAAAATGGGCCTGGGAAAAGTCATTTAAAACAATTCAGATTAAATAATAAACATATTTCAATGTACTTTTCCAATAACCTACCAAATCCAACTCCAAAGACCACCACTATCAAATCTAAATTAGTACGCAGTATTACATTAAGAGTCCGCAGTAAGCTCGATTCACTATACAAACGTAGTTACGTTCTCATTTTAAAACTACGTGTTGGATTGTAACGAAATTCGTGACACCGACGCCAAAGACGGCATTTGCCGTCATTTTTTTTATTTATTTTTTATTTATGAAAACCTACTCTGAAATGGCCCAATTTCATGTTGGCATTATTTCTTTATCCATTATTTTTTTACCCTTGTGGCGTGACGTGGCACGGCAAGTTGCTTTACCATCTGGCGGTGAAAAGGTTAAATACAGCGAATATAAGTTTTTCATACAAAACTTGTTTGGCGGAATTACGTTTGTTTTATAAACTAATTACAGACATAGATATACCTCATTTCATTGTATATGCAATGGGTCGTTAAAATCCAACACGTAGTTTTAAAATGAGAACGAAACTCCGTTTGTATGGGAAGGTGAAATTCGTCCGAGCTTACTGCAGACTCATCTACCTCCATATAACCCAGACATTTGGACAAATAATTCAACATTACCTACTAAACGTTCTACAACCCCAGATAAGACTACTACCAGGTCCCAGTAAGTGTTACCGTATAGATGTTTTATATTACGAATCCGAATACTTGCGTGAAAAAATGCACCTACAGATTTCAGAATTTTTCGAAATAATGTAAGATTGTTTCCTAATAAATACCTTATTACACAAGTTAGCCTTGTGTAATAAATAGGTTAGTAATATAGGTCAGTCATATCGAATATTAAAATCGCAAGCTAACGGCTTTATGTGATTTTTTTATATGTTGTTAGGACCACTGTCAGTACCATATATACAAGTTTCCAGCTTTGAAAGACCTGTGCTTTTTCGGCCTTTTTTTGGTATTGTCAATATAAATTCTAATCTATGCGGTTATTAAATAAAAGTATTTTTAAAGAAATGAATAATTTTCACGGAATTTCGCGGAATTCTGAGTGCTGCAAAGAGGTCTTTAGAAGCTGCATATTTGGATAAATGGTATAGCGGTCAAAACAACATATTAAAAAATCACAACTGGCCGTTAGCTTGTGATTTTATCGATTTTTCCTGTCAAATATGACTGTACTAATAGTAGACCAGTCATCAAGTCTTTAAAGGCCCGCTGTCTATGCCTCAAGGATGCTCTACACAATGGGCCACCATGATGGCCCATAATACAGGACGCAGCTATGCGTTAACGGGAGAAATACCTACTTTCTATTCCTGTCCTGCGTTCATGATGACTCAAGGATGGGTTATTTGGATCAATATTTACCTAAACTTTGGCGGCGTGAACGATATGGAGACGGACTCGACTTTATTTTCGTAATAAATTTCCCGGGATTTCTTAACTATGTAACAATCTAAACTCACCAGTTATGTAATATATGTATGGAGAAATGCTTACATTACTTTGCCAATTCACGCTGCGGCTACACTACATACACTGTTCTTGTTAGATCTATATAACAACACATTTCCTTAAAAAATAATCAAAAATAGCCATATACTAAACTTATAGCTAAATTTGTACCATCTTATGTCATTTCGTGCGATCCCGGAGTCCGGAGCATATTTATTAAATTTATAATAAAAAAGGAACCGACTCCATATTTTCCCAACAATTTCCGGGATCTTGTCAAGTTTAGGTAAATATCGATTTGAATATCCGATCGCTGAATTGATGACCTATTGTGTACTCTACTTCACAGTTTGATGCCTCCACGCAAGTACAATCAGCTGTCGTGTAAAACATCTATACGAGATAATTCAAGTCGTGCCTACAGTCTCGTCCTAGCGGCTACTGTTTCCTCGGCTTGCGTCCGCTCAGTGCCGGTGCGGACGCTGATTTTCTCGGCTTCCTAGCCTAAATGCATTATAACACACATTAATTATGGTCAGCTACGCTAGCCTAGTGGTTCAGGCATGCGGCTGTCAAGCGGCGGTCTTGGGTTCGAACCCCGGCTCGTACCAATGAGTTTTTCGGAACTTATGCACGGAATATTTACCGCTAGCTTTTCGGTGAAAGGAAACATCGTGAGGAAACCGGTCTTAACCCAATAAGGTCTAGTTTTCCCTCTGGGTTGGAAGGTCATATGGCAATCGCTTTCGTAAAACTAGTGCCTATGCCAAATCCTGGGATTAGGTGTAAAAGCGGACCCCGGGCTCCTTTAGGGGCATTGGCGGGAATAACGCTAGGAGGATGATGATGGATTATGGTCATTCACTTCTTAATCAAAATAAATACATCGATTTCGTAGGGCCACTCTCTTAGCCGATGGTATGCGAAAAACCGTATGTAGAGGAAAGCGCTTACGAGCAGAGCGCCCACCTTCCTGTCATTGAGTGTTAGGGTGGGTCAAACCGTCTGTAATAGTAAGCGGTGTTCTTCAGAACTAGAGGAAACTCTCCATACATTCCGAATTTCCCGAGAAATGTTCGTCATCCGAGCCCTATGCAATTACTCAACCGATTTCAACATTCGTTAGTTCTAAATATAACTTGCTCTAATAGACCTTTGGAGGTTAGTTCGATATGTAAAAAGTGATGTTCTTCGCATCTTTTGCGGCGGAGACCCTTCACATATCTTAATTTAACTCCTTTAACTTTGGAGACTTCTTATTTCCAAGCTACATATTAAAATAATTGTATATCGTAAACATGGAATAAAGAATCCATTGGAAGTGGCATTCAGCCGATTTTCATAGAGGACCACTGTCGACGCATGCGCACAACCACATATTTGTTAAAATGTACTGTGAAAATATGTTGTTAACGGTATCAATTTTTATATGCAAAATCTATATACTAATATACTACTTTACGAAATTGAAAAATAATATTTTTTTTATACGTATTCTAAAATATTACTTAACGATGATAGGAAATACCTCCATGAGACAAGTTGTTTATGTGCCGTTATTGGAGCAGTTTTCAATAACGCAATACGGCATTTTCCTAAAATAGACAAATATTCACTCATGTCATACGCCGCGTGTGGTTGCAATAGTGCGTATTTTTAGCATTAGAAAGAAGGATAAAGCACGAAGCACGAGGTATTTTATATAAGAAAAGACTTACGTTATTGTTGTCTACCCTAAAATGATAGAAGTGTTTTCATTATTTATATCTAAATAATACTTACTACAACATATGAATTTTTAAAGCATTTATTTTTTGACTCTGTTATTTTGAATTTCGTTATTCAGTTCTGGAAAGGTTGCATAGTATAAAACCTAAAGAAGAGGTTTGAAACGATCGGTTCGTTTTTTTCGCTGTCAACATTGTCAAAATTGTCAATCACATCTCACGTTCTTTTTCTTGTTTTCTCGGTAATCAACAAATTGTTGAAGATTACGAGATTATTATACGAGTATCTATTTGTTAATCAATATTAAGATTTTATTTTTCGCTGTGTGTGGTGGCGGGCGGACTGCGATGGACCAACCAGAAGCAGGTCCATGTGGTTTGCAAAAAACACCGACTCGTTCTCCCACGCAAAGAGACAGAAATAGAGTCCATTAACAACAAATGAGAAACATATGGTGGTGAACATTTACAAGTTGGTGTGTGAACTTTGCAGCAAGGATGAATTTCCGGGTAACATCTAATATTTGTCCGAAGCAGGAAGGTTGAAGACGACTGCTTCTTTGTTTACCGTATTTCTAATCCTAAAAAACGGACTATAGGTGACTGACAATAATCTGTGCAAGAGACTTATTATTGCTCATGTTCGGCGACACGGAAACGCCCACTCACCACTTCCAATGGATTCTTTATTCCGTGATCGTAAAAGACAAGGACGCTAAAGTTGCGTTGCTATGTAGATTTCTCGCTTCTTATTCTGTGTATCGTTGGGTTTCTCTTCTAAAAGCTCATCTGTCATCATCACCATTAGCCGTGGGGAGACTTGTCTGACGGGAGACGTGTCTGACGGAAGATGTGTCTGACGGGAGACGTGTCTGACGGGAGACGTGTCTGACGGGAGACGTGTCTAGCTGTAAAACGCCTCCATACCTGTTTGCTCTCCTGGCTAGTTTGCGCGCTCGACGTGGAAGTCACCTCGTCTTCCTGCTCTCCTCGCTTCTGTTTCTTATTCTGTCTGCCCTTCGGCTTCTTCTCTTCTACAGGCTGTTCTTCTGTCTCTATCTCAGGCGTGGGAGACTTTTCCCTGATGGGCGATGTGTCTAGCTGTTGGGGGAATATATTGATCAGTTTATGGTATATAAAGGTCAATACCCAATCCAATGATTGGATATCTGCCTCAATTGTTTTCACAAACCCTATCAATACTGCAAGTGTATCGTCTAGTTACCCGAACGAAAGTCTGACCAAATCGATAGGTCATTCGGATGAGCACTTATTTACCAATCCTAAATGTCTCTAATAAGGTTACCTTACTAAGGGCCTGTTTCACAATCGCCGGATAAAGTTATCTGCCAGTTAAAATTATTGCTATCCTTTTCTCCCGTCATATAAAAGAAAAGTGACAGCCAACATTTATCTGACGGATATGTTTTAACTGGAGATTGTGAAACAGGCCCTTAGTGTAGGTTATCCTACCATACCATTGTATGTAAGATGCCCAGTCGATATGACATGTATAGTACATTATATATATAGTCCTACTCATCGATTTCGATGACGGCGACCCTAGCAATTACGGATTTGTCTTATCGTGAGCTCTGATATGGTTGGCTAGGCCAAACTTATTCTTATTAACCTTGCAAGTGTCCCAGACACAAAACTATAACAAAAAATAAATGTTATGAACATGTTATATTCAAAGAAAAAAAAACAAAAACAAGAACAATGCATAATGGAGCTGTGACAGAATTGATGTCTCAAAACGTTAATGAATGTGACCAAGTGGTATTTAAGACTGGAAGTGGTGTTTAGGAGTCGCCTTGGTTCTTAGAGTGAACAGGGGTATATTTCGTCTGATTGAGGTTTAATAGCAAGCAATTTTAGTGGGACAAAGTGTTATATTAGTGTGATAAAGTGGTATTTTACAGTGATGCATGCCTTCAGTCCATAAGCCAAATAGCGGCATCTCAAAATGATGTATAATTTCACCGCTTCGCAATCTCGCATAGCCCAGGTGGTTACTCTTTGAGGGCACTTAATTGTATGCCTTTAGGTTCACTATGCCCGCATTATCAAGTAGCCCACATTGAAGTTGAGGATGAATCGGGAATGGGGACGAGTTGGGAACGCTGACGAGTCGGAAATGGTCGTCCAGATTTCCAACTCGTCAGCGTTCCCGTATCTCGTGACAATTCGGGTTTGGGAATCGCATGCGGACGAAGTGAACGTAAAGGTTTGTATGTGAAGGTGTATTGCGGGCACCCAAGGCTAGTCAGTGTACTGAGCGCGGTGTGCTGCGCGCCGGCCGCCACCTTGCTGGGCCGCCGCGCCTGGAAGGCGGCCGCCACCGCGCCCAGCTGGCCCTCACTGTAGTGTGGTCACCCTAGCTACTCGTGTACTGACCGCGAGCAGCGCGGTGTGCTGCGCGCCGGCCGCCACCTTGCTGGGCCGCCGCGCCTGGAAGGCGGCCGCCACCGCGCCCAGCTGGCCCTCACTGTAGTGTGGTCACCCTAGCTACTCGTGTACTGACCGCGAGCAGCGCGGTGTGCTGCGCGCCGGCCGCCACCTTGCTGGGCCGCCGCGCCTGGAAGGCGGCCGCCACCGCGCCCAGCTGGCCCTCACTGTAGTGTGGTCACCCTAGCTACTCGTGTACTGACCGCGAGCAGCGCGGTGTGCTGCGCGCCGGCCGCCACCTTGCTGGGCCGCCGCGCCTGGAAGGCGGCCGCCACCGCGCCCAGCTGGCCCTCACTGTAGTGTGGTCACCCTAGCTACTCGTGTACTGACCGCGAGCAGCGCGGTGTGCTGCGCGCCGGCCGCCACCTTGCTGGGCCGCCGCGCCTGGAAGGCGGCCGCCACCGCGCCCAGCTGGCCCTCACTGTAGTGTGGTCACCCTAGCTACTCGTGTACTGACCGCGAGCAGCGCGGTGTGCTGCGCGCCGGCCGCCACCTTGCTGGGCCGCCGCGCCTGGAAGGCGGCCGCCACCGCGCCCAGCTGGCCCTCACTGTAGTGTGGTCACCCTAGCTACTCGTGTACTGACCGCGAGCAGCGCGGTGTGCTGCGCGCCGGCCGCCACCTTGCTGGGCCGCCGCGCCTGGAAGGCGGCCGCCACCGCGCCCAGCTGGCCCTCACTGTAGTGTGGTCACCCTAGCTACTCGTGTACTGACCGCGAGCAGCGCGGTGTGCTGCGCGCCGGCCGCCACCTTGCTGGGCCGCCGCGCCTGGAAGGCGGCCGCCACCGCGCCCAGCTGGCCCTCACTGTAGTGTGGTCACCCTAGCTACTCGTGTACTGACCGCGAGCAGCGCGGTGTGCTGCGCGCCGGCCGCCACCTTGCTGGGCCGCCGCGCCTGGAAGGCGGCCGCCACCGCGCCCAGCTGGCCCTCACTGTAGTGTGGTCACCCTAGCTACTCGTGTACTGACCGCGAGCAGCGCGGTGTGCTGCGCGCCGGCCGCCACCTTGCTGGGCCGCCGCGCCTGGAAGGCGGCCGCCACCGCGCCCAGCTGGCCCTCACTGTAGTGTGGTCACCCTAGCTACTCGTGTACTGACCGCGAGCAGCGCGGTGTGCTGCGCGCCGGCCGCCACCTTGCTGGGCCGCCGCGCCTGGAAGGCGGCCGCCACCGCGCCCAGCTGGCCCTCACTGTAGTGTGGTCACCCTAGCTACTCGTGTACTGACCGCGAGCAGCGCGGTGTGCTGCGCGCCGGCCGCCACCTTGCTGGGCCGCCGCGCCTGGAAGGCGGCCGCCACCGCGCCCAGCTGGCCCTCACTGTAGTGTGGTCACCCTAGCTACTCGTGTACTGACCGCGAGCAGCGCGGTGTGCTGCGCGCCGGCCGCCACCTTGCTGGGCCGCCGCGCCTGGAAGGCGGCCGCCACCGCGCCCAGCTGGCCCTCACTGTAGTGTGGTCACCCTAGCTACTCGTGTACTGACCGCGAGCAGCGCGGTGTGCTGCGCGCCGGCCGCCACCTTGCTGGGCCGCCGCGCCTGGAAGGCGGCCGCCACCGCGCCCAGCTGGCCCTCACTGTAGTGTGGTCACCCTAGCTACTCGTGTACTGACCGCGAGCAGCGCGGTGTGCTGCGCGCCGGCCGCCACCTTGCTGGGCCGCCGCGCCTGGAAGGCGGCCGCCACCGCGCCCAGCTGGCCCTCACTGTAGTGTGGTCACCCTAGCTACTCGTGTACTGACCGCGAGCAGCGCGGTGTGCTGCGCGCCGGCCGCCACCTTGCTGGGCCGCCGCGCCTGGAAGGCGGCCGCCACCGCGCCCAGCTGGCCCTCACTGTAGTGTGGTCACCCTAGCTACTCGTGTACTGACCGCGAGCAGCGCGGTGTGCTGCGCGCCGGCCGCCACCTTGCTGGGCCGCCGCGCCTGGAAGGCGGCCGCCACCGCGCCCAGCTGGCCCTCACTGTAGTGTGGTCACCCTAGCTACTCGTGTACTGACCGCGAGCAGCGCGGTGTGCTGCGCGCCGGCCGCCACCTTGCTGGGCCGCCGCGCCTGGAAGGCGGCCGCCACCGCGCCCAGCTGGCCCTCACTGTAGTGTGGTCACCCTAGCTACTCGTGTACTGACCGCGAGCAGCGCGGTGTGCTGCGCGCCGGCCGCCACCTTGCTGGGCCGCCGCGCCTGGAAGGCGGCCGCCACCGCGCCCAGCTGGCCCTCACTGTAGTGTGGTCACCCTAGCTACTCGTGTACTGACCGCGAGCAGCGCGGTGTGCTGCGCGCCGGCCGCCACCTTGCTGGGCCGCCGCGCCTGGAAGGCGGCCGCCACCGCGCCCAGCTGGCCCTCACTGTAGTGTGGTCACCCTAGCTACTCGTGTACTGACCGCGAGCAGCGCGGTGTGCTGCGCGCCGGCCGCCACCTTGCTGGGCCGCCGCGCCTGGAAGGCGGCCGCCACCGCGCCCAGCTGGCCCTCACTGTAGTGTGGTCACCCTAGCTACTCGTGTACTGACCGCGAGCAGCGCGGTGTGCTGCGCGCCGGCCGCCACCTTGCTGGGCCGCCGCGCCTGGAAGGCGGCCGCCACCGCGCCCAGCTGGCCCTCACTGTAGTGTGGTCACCCTAGCTACTCGTGTACTGACCGCGAGCAGCGCGGTGTGCTGCGCGCCGGCCGCCACCTTGCTGGGCCGCCGCGCCTGGAAGGCGGCCGCCACCGCGCCCAGCTGGCCCTCACTGTAGTGTGGTCACCCTAGCTACTCGTGTACTGACCGCGAGCAGCGCGGTGTGCTGCGCGCCGGCCGCCACCTTGCTGGGCCGCCGCGCCTGGAAGGCGGCCGCCACCGCGCCCAGCTGGCCCTCACTGTAGTGTGGTCACCCTAGCTACTCGTGTACTGACCGCGAGCAGCGCGGTGTGCTGCGCGCCGGCCGCCACCTTGCTGGGCCGCCGCGCCTGGAAGGCGGCCGCCACCGCGCCCAGCTGGCCCTCACTGTAGTGTGGTCACCCTAGCTACTCGTGTACTGACCGCGAGCAGCGCGGTGTGCTGCGCGCCGGCCGCCACCTTGCTGGGCCGCCGCGCCTGGAAGGCGGCCGCCACCGCGCCCAGCTGGCCCTCACTGTAGTGTGGTCACCCTAGCTACTCGTGTACTGACCGCGAGCAGCGCGGTGTGCTGCGCGCCGGCCGCCACCTTGCTGGGCCGCCGCGCCTGGAAGGCGGCCGCCACCGCGCCCAGCTGGCCCTCACTGTAGTGTGGTCACCCTAGCTACTCGTGTACTGACCGCGAGCAGCGCGGTGTGCTGCGCGCCGGCCGCCACCTTGCTGGGCCGCCGCGCCTGGAAGGCGGCCGCCACCGCGCCCAGCTGGCCCTCACTGTAGTGTGGTCACCCTAGCTACTCGTGTACTGACCGCGAGCAGCGCGGTGTGCTGCGCGCCGGCCGCCACCTTGCTGGGCCGCCGCGCCTGGAAGGCGGCCGCCACCGCGCCCAGCTGGCCCTCACTGTAGTGTGGTCACCCTAGCTACTCGTGTACTGACCGCGAGCAGCGCGGTGTGCTGCGCGCCGGCCGCCACCTTGCTGGGCCGCCGCGCCTGGAAGGCGGCCGCCACCGCGCCCAGCTGGCCCTCACTGTAGTGTGGTCACCCTAGCTACTCGTGTACTGACCGCGAGCAGCGCGGTGTGCTGCGCGCCGGCCGCCACCTTGCTGGGCCGCCGCGCCTGGAAGGCGGCCGCCACCGCGCCCAGCTGGCCCTCACTGTAGTGTGGTCACCCTAGCTACTCGTGTACTGACCGCGAGCAGCGCGGTGTGCTGCGCGCCGGCCGCCACCTTGCTGGGCCGCCGCGCCTGGAAGGCGGCCGCCACCGCGCCCAGCTGGCCCTCACTGTAGTGTGGTCACCCTAGCTACTCGTGTACTGACCGCGAGCAGCGCGGTGTGCTGCGCGCCGGCCGCCACCTTGCTGGGCCGCCGCGCCTGGAAGGCGGCCGCCACCGCGCCCAGCTGGCCCTCACTGTAGTGTGGTCACCCTAGCTACTCGTGTACTGACCGCGAGCAGCGCGGTGTGCTGCGCGCCGGCCGCCACCTTGCTGGGCCGCCGCGCCTGGAAGGCGGCCGCCACCGCGCCCAGCTGGCCCTCACTGTAGTGTGGTCACCCTAGCTACTCGTGTACTGACCGCGAGCAGCGCGGTGTGCTGCGCGCCGGCCGCCACCTTGCTGGGCCGCCGCGCCTGGAAGGCGGCCGCCACCGCGCCCAGCTGGCCCTCACTGTAGTGTGGTCACCCTAGCTACTCGTGTACTGACCGCGAGCAGCGCGGTGTGCTGCGCGCCGGCCGCCACCTTGCTGGGCCGCCGCGCCTGGAAGGCGGCCGCCACCGCGCCCAGCTGGCCCTCACTGTAGTGTGGTCACCCTAGCTACTCGTGTACTGACCGCGAGCAGCGCGGTGTGCTGCGCGCCGGCCGCCACCTTGCTGGGCCGCCGCGCCTGGAAGGCGGCCGCCACCGCGCCCAGCTGGCCCTCACTGTAGTGTGGTCACCCTAGCTACTCGTGTACTGACCGCGAGCAGCGCGGTGTGCTGCGCGCCGGCCGCCACCTTGCTGGGCCGCCGCGCCTGGAAGGCGGCCGCCACCGCGCCCAGCTGGCCCTCACTGTAGTGTGGTCACCCTAGCTACTCGTGTACTGACCGCGAGCAGCGCGGTGTGCTGCGCGCCGGCCGCCACCTTGCTGGGCCGCCGCGCCTGGAAGGCGGCCGCCACCGCGCCCAGCTGGCCCTCACTGTAGTGTGGTCACCCTAGCTACTCGTGTACTGACCGCGAGCAGCGCGGTGTGCTGCGCGCCGGCCGCCACCTTGCTGGGCCGCCGCGCCTGGAAGGCGGCCGCCACCGCGCCCAGCTGGCCCTCACTGTAGTGTGGTCACCCTAGCTACTCGTGTACTGACCGCGAGCAGCGCGGTGTGCTGCGCGCCGGCCGCCACCTTGCTGGGCCGCCGCGCCTGGAAGGCGGCCGCCACCGCGCCCAGCTGGCCCTCACTGTAGTGTGGTCACCCTAGCTACTCGTGTACTGACCGCGAGCAGCGCGGTGTGCTGCGCGCCGGCCGCCACCTTGCTGGGCCGCCGCGCCTGGAAGGCGGCCGCCACCGCGCCCAGCTGGCCCTCACTGTAGTGTGGTCACCCTAGCTACTCGTGTACTGACCGCGAGCAGCGCGGTGTGCTGCGCGCCGGCCGCCACCTTGCTGGGCCGCCGCGCCTGGAAGGCGGCCGCCACCGCGCCCAGCTGGCCCTCACTGTAGTGTGGTCACCCTAGCTACTCGTGTACTGACCGCGAGCAGCGCGGTGTGCTGCGCGCCGGCCGCCACCTTGCTGGGCCGCCGCGCCTGGAAGGCGGCCGCCACCGCGCCCAGCTGGCCCTCACTGTAGTGTGGTCACCCTAGCTACTCGTGTACTGACCGCGAGCAGCGCGGTGTGCTGCGCGCCGGCCGCCACCTTGCTGGGCCGCCGCGCCTGGAAGGCGGCCGCCACCGCGCCCAGCTGGCCCTCACTGTAGTGTGGTCACCCTAGCTACTCGTGTACTGACCGCGAGCAGCGCGGTGTGCTGCGCGCCGGCCGCCACCTTGCTGGGCCGCCGCGCCTGGAAGGCGGCCGCCACCGCGCCCAGCTGGCCCTCACTGTAGTGTGGTCACCCTAGCTACTCGTGTACTGACCGCGAGCAGCGCGGTGTGCTGCGCGCCGGCCGCCACCTTGCTGGGCCGCCGCGCCTGGAAGGCGGCCGCCACCGCGCCCAGCTGGCCCTCACTGTAGTGTGGTCACCCTAGCTACTCGTGTACTGACCGCGAGCAGCGCGGTGTGCTGCGCGCCGGCCGCCACCTTGCTGGGCCGCCGCGCCTGGAAGGCGGCCGCCACCGCGCCCAGCTGGCCCTCACTGTAGTGTGGTCACCCTAGCTACTCGTGTACTGACCGCGAGCAGCGCGGTGTGCTGCGCGCCGGCCGCCACCTTGCTGGGCCGCCGCGCCTGGAAGGCGGCCGCCACCGCGCCCAGCTGGCCCTCACTGTAGTGTGGTCACCCTAGCTACTCGTGTACTGACCGCGAGCAGCGCGGTGTGCTGCGCGCCGGCCGCCACCTTGCTGGGCCGCCGCGCCTGGAAGGCGGCCGCCACCGCGCCCAGCTGGCCCTCACTGTAGTGTGGTCACCCTAGCTACTCGTGTACTGACCGCGAGCAGCGCGGTGTGCTGCGCGCCGGCCGCCACCTTGCTGGGCCGCCGCGCCTGGAAGGCGGCCGCCACCGCGCCCAGCTGGCCCTCACTGTAGTGTGGTCACCCTAGCTACTCGTGTACTGACCGCGAGCAGCGCGGTGTGCTGCGCGCCGGCCGCCACCTTGCTGGGCCGCCGCGCCTGGAAGGCGGCCGCCACCGCGCCCAGCTGGCCCTCACTGTAGTGTGGTCACCCTAGCTACTCGTGTACTGACCGCGAGCAGCGCGGTGTGCTGCGCGCCGGCCGCCACCTTGCTGGGCCGCCGCGCCTGGAAGGCGGCCGCCACCGCGCCCAGCTGGCCCTCACTGTAGTGTGGTCACCCTAGCTACTCGTGTACTGACCGCGAGCAGCGCGGTGTGCTGCGCGCCGGCCGCCACCTTGCTGGGCCGCCGCGCCTGGAAGGCGGCCGCCACCGCGCCCAGCTGGCCCTCACTGTAGTGTGGTCACCCTAGCTACTCGTGTACTGACCGCGAGCAGCGCGGTGTGCTGCGCGCCGGCCGCCACCTTGCTGGGCCGCCGCGCCTGGAAGGCGGCCGCCACCGCGCCCAGCTGGCCCTCACTGTAGTGTGGTCACCCTAGCTACTCGTGTACTGACCGCGAGCAGCGCGGTGTGCTGCGCGCCGGCCGCCACCTTGCTGGGCCGCCGCGCCTGGAAGGCGGCCGCCACCGCGCCCAGCTGGCCCTCACTGTAGTGTGGTCACCCTAGCTACTCGTGTACTGACCGCGAGCAGCGCGGTGTGCTGCGCGCCGGCCGCCACCTTGCTGGGCCGCCGCGCCTGGAAGGCGGCCGCCACCGCGCCCAGCTGGCCCTCACTGTAGTGTGGTCACCCTAGCTACTCGTGTACTGACCGCGAGCAGCGCGGTGTGCTGCGCGCCGGCCGCCACCTTGCTGGGCCGCCGCGCCTGGAAGGCGGCCGCCACCGCGCCCAGCTGGCCCTCACTGTAGTGTGGTCACCCTAGCTACTCGTGTACTGACCGCGAGCAGCGCGGTGTGCTGCGCGCCGGCCGCCACCTTGCTGGGCCGCCGCGCCTGGAAGGCGGCCGCCACCGCGCCCAGCTGGCCCTCACTGTAGTGTGGTCACCCTAGCTACTCGTGTACTGACCGCGAGCAGCGCGGTGTGCTGCGCGCCGGCCGCCACCTTGCTGGGCCGCCGCGCCTGGAAGGCGGCCGCCACCGCGCCCAGCTGGCCCTCACTGTAGTGTGGTCACCCTAGCTACTCGTGTACTGACCGCGAGCAGCGCGGTGTGCTGCGCGCCGGCCGCCACCTTGCTGGGCCGCCGCGCCTGGAAGGCGGCCGCCACCGCGCCCAGCTGGCCCTCACTGTAGTGTGGTCACCCTAGCTACTCGTGTACTGACCGCGAGCAGCGCGGTGTGCTGCGCGCCGGCCGCCACCTTGCTGGGCCGCCGCGCCTGGAAGGCGGCCGCCACCGCGCCCAGCTGGCCCTCACTGTAGTGTGGTCACCCTAGCTACTCGTGTACTGACCGCGAGCAGCGCGGTGTGCTGCGCGCCGGCCGCCACCTTGCTGGGCCGCCGCGCCTGGAAGGCGGCCGCCACCGCGCCCAGCTGGCCCTCACTGTAGTGTGGTCACCCTAGCTACTCGTGTACTGACCGCGAGCAGCGCGGTGTGCTGCGCGCCGGCCGCCACCTTGCTGGGCCGCCGCGCCTGGAAGGCGGCCGCCACCGCGCCCAGCTGGCCCTCACTGTAGTGTGGTCACCCTAGCTACTCGTGTACTGACCGCGAGCAGCGCGGTGTGCTGCGCGCCGGCCGCCACCTTGCTGGGCCGCCGCGCCTGGAAGGCGGCCGCCACCGCGCCCAGCTGGCCCTCACTGTAGTGTGGTCACCCTAGCTACTCGTGTACTGACCGCGAGCAGCGCGGTGTGCTGCGCGCCGGCCGCCACCTTGCTGGGCCGCCGCGCCTGGAAGGCGGCCGCCACCGCGCCCAGCTGGCCCTCACTGTAGTGTGGTCACCCTAGCTACTCGTGTACTGACCGCGAGCAGCGCGGTGTGCTGCGCGCCGGCCGCCACCTTGCTGGGCCGCCGCGCCTGGAAGGCGGCCGCCACCGCGCCCAGCTGGCCCTCACTGTAGTGTGGTCACCCTAGCTACTCGTGTACTGACCGCGAGCAGCGCGGTGTGCTGCGCGCCGGCCGCCACCTTGCTGGGCCACCGCGCCTGGAAGGCGGCCGCCACCGCGCCCAGCTGGCCCTCACTGTAGTGTGGTCACCCTAGCTACTCGTGTACTGACCGCGAGCAGCGCGGTGTGCTGCGCGCCGGCCGCCACCTTGCTGGGCCACCGCGCCTGGAAGGCGGCCGCCACCGCGCCCAGCTGGCCCTCACTGTAGTGTGGTCACCCTAGCTACTCGTGTACTGACCGCGAGCAGCGCGGTGTGCTGCGCGCCGGCCGCCACCTTGCTGGGCCGCCGCGCCTGGAAGGCGGCCGCCACCGCGCCCAGCTGGCCCTCACTGTAGTGTGGTCACCCTAGCTACTCGTGTACTGACCGCGAGCAGCGCGGTGTGCTGCGCGCCGGCCGCCACCTTGCTGGGCCGCCGCGCCTGGAAGGCGGCCGCCACCGCGCCCAGCTGGCCCTCACTGTAGTGTGGTCACCCTAGCTACTCGTGTACTGACCGCGAGCAGCGCGGTGTGCTGCGCGCCGGCCGCCACCTTGCTGGGCCGCCGCGCCTGGAAGGCGGCCGCCACCGCGCCCAGCTGGCCCTCACTGTAGTGTGGTCACCCTAGCTACTCGTGTACTGACCGCGAGCAGCGCGGTGTGCTGCGCGCCGGCCGCCACCTTGCTGGGCCGCCGCGCCTGGAAGGCGGCCGCCACCGCGCCCAGCTGGCCCTCACTGTAGTGTGGTCACCCTAGCTACTCGTGTACTGACCGCGAGCAGCGCGGTGTGCTGCGCGCCGGCCGCCACCTTGCTGGGCCGCCGCGCCTGGAAGGCGGCCGCCACCGCGCCCAGCTGGCCCTCACTGTAGTGTGGTCACCCTAGCTACTCGTGTACTGACCGCGAGCAGCGCGGTGTGCTGCGCGCCGGCCGCCACCTTGCTGGGCCGCCGCGCCTGGAAGGCGGCCGCCACCGCGCCCAGCTGGCCCTCACTGTAGTGTGGTCACCCTAGCTACTCGTGTACTGACCGCGAGCAGCGCGGTGTGCTGCGCGCCGGCCGCCACCTTGCTGGGCCGCCGCGCCTGGAAGGCGGCCGCCACCGCGCCCAGCTGGCCCTCACTGTAGTGTGGTCACCCTAGCTACTCGTGTACTGACCGCGAGCAGCGCGGTGTGCTGCGCGCCGGCCGCCACCTTGCTGGGCCGCCGCGCCTGGAAGGCGGCCGCCACCGCGCCCAGCTGGCCCTCACTGTAGTGTGGTCACCCTAGCTACTCGTGTACTGACCGCGAGCAGCGCGGTGTGCTGCGCGCCGGCCGCCACCTTGCTGGGCCGCCGCGCCTGGAAGGCGGCCGCCACCGCGCCCAGCTGGCCCTCACTGTAGTGTGGTCACCCTAGCTACTCGTGTACTGACCGCGAGCAGCGCGGTGTGCTGCGCGCCGGCCGCCACCTTGCTGGGCCGCCGCGCCTGGAAGGCGGCCGCCACCGCGCCCAGCTGGCCCTCACTGTAGTGTGGTCACCCTAGCTACTCGTGTACTGACCGCGAGCAGCGCGGTGTGCTGCGCGCCGGCCGCCACCTTGCTGGGCCGCCGCGCCTGGAAGGCGGCCGCCACCGCGCCCAGCTGGCCCTCACTGTAGTGTGGTCACCCTAGCTACTCGTGTACTGACCGCGAGCAGCGCGGTGTGCTGCGCGCCGGCCGCCACCTTGCTGGGCCGCCGCGCCTGGAAGGCGGCCGCCACCGCGCCCAGCTGGCCCTCACTGTAGTGTGGTCACCCTAGCTACTCGTGTACTGACCGCGAGCAGCGCGGTGTGCTGCGCGCCGGCCGCCACCTTGCTGGGCCGCCGCGCCTGGAAGGCGGCCGCCACCGCGCCCAGCTGGCCCTCACTGTAGTGTGGTCACCCTAGCTACTCGTGTACTGACCGCGAGCAGCGCGGTGTGCTGCGCGCCGGCCGCCACCTTGCTGGGCCGCCGCGCCTGGAAGGCGGCCGCCACCGCGCCCAGCTGGCCCTCACTGTAGTGTGGTCACCCTAGCTACTCGTGTACTGACCGCGAGCAGCGCGGTGTGCTGCGCGCCGGCCGCCACCTTGCTGGGCCGCCGCGCCTGGAAGGCGGCCGCCACCGCGCCCAGCTGGCCCTCACTGTAGTGTGGTCACCCTAGCTACTCGTGTACTGACCGCGAGCAGCGCGGTGTGCTGCGCGCCGGCCGCCACCTTGCTGGGCCGCCGCGCCTGGAAGGCGGCCGCCACCGCGCCCAGCTGGCCCTCACTGTAGTGTGGTCACCCTAGCTACTCGTGTACTGACCGCGAGCAGCGCGGTGTGCTGCGCGCCGGCCGCCACCTTGCTGGGCCGCCGCGCCTGGAAGGCGGCCGCCACCGCGCCCAGCTGGCCCTCACTGTAGTGTGGTCACCCTAGCTACTCGTGTACTGACCGCGAGCAGCGCGGTGTGCTGCGCGCCGGCCGCCACCTTGCTGGGCCGCCGCGCCTGGAAGGCGGCCGCCACCGCGGCCGCGGGCGTCGCCGCGTCCGCCGCCGCGCCTGTGCCCAGCTGACCTTCGCTGCCCATGCCCCAGCCCAGGACTTCACCTGGAATACAACTAATCTCAGTCAGATATGTAGATGCAATCTTATACATCGACTCTTCGATCAGCTCTTACGTGACACAACACGTTTTAGGAGTTTAAAATCTACTAAGCACGCAAAGAGTCGATGCAATTTATAATATTTGAAATCCAAACATCTATTTATTCTAATAAAGTATAAATTAAATTGTCCTCGCATATTACTATTGTCGAATGGCGACCACGTACCGGAAGACGCGGCGTGGGTAGGCCCCCCACAGGGTGGACTGATGATCTGATGATGCGGGTGGCGCAGGACCGGTCATTGTGGAACTCCTTGGGGGAGGCCTATGTCTAGCAGTGGACGTGTTTCTGCTGATATGATGATGATGGGATACGCGCGGTGACGTGTGCTCGCCCGACTGGCGATGGCGGCCCGGGGCCGAGCGAGCGATAGGCTGTCATTAGATGGTAGTCTCACGAACCCTGGCGCGGCCGTCCCGCATATGGCGAGATCGGGCGCCGGCCACAACAACGGACGGGTAAAGGCCGGCCTTTATTTAAGCACAGCGAAAAACGAGCATTGCCCTATTTCTACTTGTCTCAGTTCCCTTGAGCGAGCGTGAGGGCACTATTACTGTGCGCGTGCGACAGAGACAAGTAGAAATAGGGCAATTGCTCGTTTTTCGCTGTGCATGACGGGCGGCCTTTAGCTGGGGTGGGCGTAAGGCCCGTCAACTCCGGTGGGGGGGTGCGTAACGATCGAAATAAAAACTTTTGATATATTTTCACTGGATACAATTTTGATATAACAACATTTGATATAAATAAATAAATATAAGGGGACAATCTTACACAAATCGACCTAGTCCCATAGTAAGCTCAGTAAGGCTTGTGTTATGGGTACTAGACGACGATATACATAATAGACGTAAATACTTAAACACATAGAAAATATCCATGACTCAGAAAGAAATATTCATGCTCATCACACAAATTTTTGCCCTTACTGGGATTCGAACCCAGGATCTCTTGCTTCGTAGGCAGGGTCACTACCAACTAGGCTAAGGCGGTCGTCAAACAAGATATATTCTCATGTAATATAATTATCAACAGATATAATGAACTTGTTCATCTAACAGTCATAACGTATAACGTACACGGGATATAACTTTGTTCGATATAAAACTCAGTTGGTATAATGTACTATTGGCATACTTAATCTAAAATATTTACTACTATTTTTTCTTACTTATTTTACTCTATGGCAGGTTGGTGTAGGTAAGACGACGAGTAACTAATAATAGCCACTGATAATTGTAACAATGGTATTATTTGTAGGTTAGGTTAGGGTCAGCTTGTCCCTTAGAGCGGAAATAGGAACCCCGTGAAACGGGGTGTCGCGACACGCTGGAGATCAGGTTAGATTTAGGTTAGGTTAAAATAATTAACGTGTGTGCGAAAACAAAAATGATATCATACAAAACATTATACCACTAATACTTATATCCAATATACACTGTATCCATTAAACATTATATTAAAAATGTATTATACAATTTGAGCATTATACGCCATGAAAAGTTGTTATACCAATCATTACACACCCCCGGTGGGGTCATCTGCTTCGTCCGTCGGCGACGTCAAGCCCTGCCGGGTGGGACTCCCGAGTGACAGGTGTCTAGCGCGCCCCGCCCCGCCCACTGCCAGCCCCCTGTGTGTGGTGTGGTAGTAGTGTAGCTGTGTAGTAGTGTAGTAGTGTAGTAGTGTAGTGTAGTGAGCACTGACCGGAGTCGGTGACCGCGAAGCTGTTGCAGGTGCCGGCCGCGATGCTGACGCAGCGCCGCGCGGCCAGCGCCGGCACCGGCTCCAGCCGCTCGGCGTCGCCCGCGCCCTCGCCCAGGCCCAGCCTGCAACACAATACTACATTACTACACAGGCCGGGAACTAAGGGGTTGCCGGCCGAGTGCGCATAGACGACCCAGCGTAGCGAGGGAGGATAGTTATGAAGCTCTTCCGTGTGCTATTGGCGCCGGCGTAACAATATCATAAAATCCACCACATTTCACAGCCTCCAAACATCCACGCACCACGCACCGCCCATTTACACTCATTAGATTCGCTACGCATCTTCGCACCGCACTTTTTCCTGGCGAGCAGTGCATTATTTATTATCAAAATCTTAGGTACTGTCTCGCCACCACAATGTTAGGCTATGTTACAATGTCGCCACAGTGTCACCGTCTTGTCAGCACAATGTAACTGTCCTTTGACCTCACATGTGCATGGTGCGTACCAATGAAGAGAGTATATTCGTTGGCACTCGACACAAAAAGACAAATGTTCTCGGTCAGCCACTGCGAATACGGCATGTGAGGTCACAGGACAGTTCGGACAAGGTGCGTACCTTCCGTACTCGCAGCGGCCGACCGCGAACACTTTTTTCTTCGTGTCGAGTGCCAATAAATGTCGCCCGCAAGCCACCCATCCTCAAATACTCTCAACATTAGTACGTACCTCCCGTATTCGCAACGGCCGACCGCGAACACTTTTTTCTTCGTGTCGAGTGCCAATAAATGTCGCCCGCAAGCCACCCACCCTCAAATATACTCTCAACATTAGTACGCACCTTCCGTATTCGCAACGGCCGACCGCGAACACTTTTTTCTTCGTGTCGAGTGCCAATAAATGTCGCCCGCAAGCCACCCACCCTCAAATATACTCTCAACATTAGTACGCACCTTCCGTATTCGCAACGGCCGACCGCGAACACTTTTATCTTCGTGTCGAGTGCCAATAAATGTCGCCCGCAAGCCACCCCACCCTCAAATACTCTCAACATTACTACGCACCTTCCATATTCGCAGCGGCCGACCGCGAACACCTGTCCCTTAGAATCTAGCGCCAGCGAATGGTGCTGGCCGCACGCCACGCGCTGCCAGCCGCTGCCGCTAGTAAAATTGTCACATTCTGTTGGCAAGTATATCGCCGTCTTCCGTTTCTCTCCTGTTATTCCTGTTAGAATAAGGATATATTTAATATTATTAGAACACATAGAACAAGAGGTACAGTGCGAGAAAAATCGAGAGTATGTCGCGTCTTATGATCGACGTGCAGGTCGTTTAGAAGTGGACTCACCCAACTGCCCATAGTTGTTGAGCCCCCAAGCGAACATTTTGTCTGCCGCCGTGTCCATAGCGAAGGTAGCATGGTAGCCCGCCCAAATGTGGGAGGCCGCCCATTTGAGTGTCACCTTTGCTGGCACTAGAAGCGCACCTGTGGACATTATACATGAGTTTAGTGTATGCCATAGTTATCAATCAGCATACTGTCATCTTTAAGGTGAATATCTACCAGAGATGTGTGACGCTGGGTTTTCATGCATTTGGTATCTTACTGTCAAGCGATGGATAATCAGTCAGTCCTGGCTTCGGTAAATTATTTATTACTCTTCATAATGTATACTGTGAGGGTACTCACTGAAGCCCTGCCTCGACTCCCGCGACGCGGACCGCTGCGCTAGACGCCCCAACTGCCCCTGCTCGCCGCAGCCCATTGTGAACACACCGCCGGACGTCTGGTAGACATACATACAACATTATACAATTTCACACCAGTATAGCGACCAAAAAAAACTTGAGTGTGGGTCAAACAAAAATATTTTTTATTGAAAAGTTGTTGAGTATGACAATCTTATTCGATTTTGGCTATTCCGGATCATGAACCCAAAATCATCCAGTAAAATCTTATAAACAATTCCCGCTATATAATCTTGGTGCGAGGTCGCGTGATTGAGTTCATGTTTCAAACAAAGTTTGTTAAGTCGACTCTCGTTTCCACTATCATGTGTACCTCCAGTGCAGATGTTTTAATATCGTTTATCACGAGCACATAATAATAATAAAAAAGTTCCTTGTACTCTTGATTCAAATAATAGCTCACTCGTGTTTCTGCTTTAAATTTTAACATTGATAAAATCACCAAAGTAACTCAAATTACACACGGCACGAGGCCGCACTGGCAAGGTCACAATGTAATGTGAGAGATGATTCAAACAAGTTGATAGTTCCATGACGCTTATCAGAGTCCTACAGAGTCCTTTATTAGTGCATTAGGTACAGTGCTTATATGTATACTTGCATCATAGAGTAGTCATATAGTTTAGTATCAGTAGCGTTATATCAGCATGTATACTCTTGTATACCCTATGACTACATAGGGTATACAAGAGTATACATGCTGATATAACGCGCGCAGATAAATAACGGATCTGAAAATGGCGTCCGCTCGCATTCTATCTCGCTCATACCCTATCGCTGTCTATACTCGCACTTTAGCTGTGTGAGTATAGACAGCGATCAAGTGTGAGCGAGATAGCATGCGAGCGGACGCTGTTTTCAGATCCATTCTTTATCTGCATTGTATCACACTGCACTTTCTACTACAGAAACTACCAAGAAATAACATGTCTTTCTAGTGCAGGGGTTGGCAAACCGCGGCTCGCGCTTTGAAAGGTTTGTTGCGGCTCTTTAGGTTCCCCAAAAAAAATTGTTATTTTATGGCAATCAGACAGAAAAAATCGTAAATAGCGCGAGGCAAATATAATTATTTCATTATTTATATCGAACCCAAACACAGCATATCCACTTTGCAGACACCCGAAATTATTATTTTCCAAAAAATTTGGTACTGTGGCTCTTTGAGCTACCGAAAAATGTCAAATGTTTACGGGATCAGGCTCTTGTGTCTAAAAAGTTTGCCGACCCCTGTTCTAGTGTCTAATGACCCTTCAACATAGAATTGTACTCACCGACAGTATGACCAGATGGTCCCCGCCGGACGCTATGTCGGCCGCCGGCTCGCCGATGTCCAGCCGGACCGGCTCGCGGCACGCCTTGCCCTCGCGTCCGCGCACCACCAGCCCCATGGTGCCGTGGGAGTCCTGGCGACAAACAACTAAACTAATACTACATTACGAAACTAGGGCGGTCAATTCGTGAATGCCCAGATCGCACGTGTTTGTGGCCCGAACCGAAGGCGAGGGCCATAAATATGCGCTCTGGGGCTTTACGAATTACGGCCCGTGTTGAGTACAAAATTTTACGTCTTCATCTGGTAGCAATGCGAGTTTTCCCGTACGCGCAGCGTGCAGTAAAACTCGCATTATGGCCAGGTGTGACGTAAAGTATTATTTATTCATTGTAAAATGTGTACATACAGGTGTTAAAAATATATAGAAAGTAACACCAGTTGCTCATTTCGAGCGTACAACGTTCAATCTTAAAATTAAGAGTTAACAGTGATACTGTGCACTCACTGAATATATGGCTATTCTAATTCATGCGCTGCTGGTACTCTTTTCTTTAAATACATTCCGAAGTGATTGTTCAGCACTCATACGGTATACTATTCGCAAGCACATCAACAGACTCATACATGAAAGCTAACAGGCCTCTGTTAACTGCTACCTTGAAACCTAAATGGTTTCAATAGTACATTGTTTAACGAGGGTCGTAAGTGAATCGACCGCCGAAGGCGGAGGGCTTTTGATGACTCGAGTTTGCAATATTATTACGCCCGTGTTATACACAATGTTTTTCATCACATTTGCGAGGAAACAAATACATTTTAGATGAAATTAATACAGATCGTAATAAAAGCTGCAACTGTCAGTCGTCCATTTTGTTGAATTTGACGTGAGGCGCGTATGGCAAAGTCCCTTCGGTATACAGCCACGATTTGAAAACACTTAAATACATTTTACATAGACACATAACTACATACAAAATCTGTAAATAAATCTTTTAACCCTCGGCATGCCTGGTAGGGTCTCACAGACCCGGGCTGTGAAATATTCATCGTAATTTTTTTAGATTTTAAATTTACCGCGTCGCGTCTCTGAGTAGCTTCGCCTTATTAACTACCCGACATTTTGACGCTGCTCCCGCAGTCGGTCACGAGCACCCCCTCGATTTGGACGTGCGCAAAGTGCGCGCGGGCCTGAGAAACCCGACCAGGCATACGGCGTAACATTTTATAGCCAAGTACATTTACACTATTATCCGTATACATTTTATATGCATATATATTTTATAGATAGTATGTGATACAAGGATATATCGGTGCCTTAAATAAACCTAAAATTGAAGTTGATCTTGGGTATACGTTTAATTTTTATGCTTTTAGACATGAGAGTTTATTTTTGTTGATGGAAATATGAAATATTTTTATGTATGTAATAAATTCTTATGGAGTTTCTGGAATTAAGACTTAGATTTATTTCTAGTAAAAATAATGTACAAAATAACCAAAAACACACAAATTAACGCATTAAAAAAAATATTCATTTGTAAATTATATTTTTACATTTACGGGTTTGTCAGACCCACCAGGCATACAATGTGACTTTCGTTCACCAGGCATGCCAAGGGTTAAACATGTTTTAGTAGTGTTTTGAAGTTTAAATTTATTTATAAATACATTTTCAGACATCGCATTTGATATAAAACCTCTTTGCTTTTTAACTGAACACATGAGTGACAGATACAATTTAAGAAAAAAGCCATTACGCCCGTGGGCGTAACAGAGGCTATTGCAGCTCTGTATGTCTGCGCATTATGAAGCCCTTTTCGAGCAAGTGTGATGAAAAAGAATTTACGAGGAAATTATTTTGAATGGTCTGTGGCTCGAACCTGCTGTGGTTTTTCATGGGGATTACATATTTCTCTGGGGTTGCAAGCTTCTATATGTTATGGTGACCGCTTACTATCGGGCGGGCCCTATGCCTTTTACCCACCACGTGGTATTAAAAAACAAAAAAAAAATGACTTCTGTCTTTATCTGTCACTTTGGCATTTGCTTGTGAGATAGGGACATGACTTATTTTCGGTTTAGGATTCCGTACACAAAGAGTAAAAAAGAGACCCTATTACTAAGACTCTGCTGTCCGTCCATCTGTCACCAGGATATATCCCATGAGCCGTGATATTCAGGCGGTTGAAATTTTCACAGACGATTTATTACGATTGCCGCTATAACAAATACTAAAAAACAGAATAAAACAATTTAATGGGGCTCCCATCCAACAACCGTGTTTTTTTGCCGTTTTTATACATAACGGTACGGAAACCTTCGTGCGCGAGTCCGACTCGCACTTGGCCGGTAAATTTTTACTTTAAAATGGTAAACTTACCCTGAATGCCCCCCAAGCATACACGTGTCCGTCGTGCAGTAGCGCCGCTGAATGAGAGTCTCCGGCGGAGACGGCGACTGCCTTAGAGGGCAGTTTCACAGCCCCCGGAGTCCCTTCTTCGGCCTCCCCGGATGTGGGCCGGCCGAGCGCGCCCTCGTCATTACATCCAAAGGTCCAAACCTGGGTAGGATAAACTCAAATTCAAAATAATCTTTATTCAGGTAGGCCTATCAAAAAGCACTTTCAAATCGTCAATTACAAACAAATCTTAAGAGGCCGCAGTAAGTTTGTATGGAGAATCGAGCTTACTGCGGACTCTTAAGCTAATTTATTAAAAAAAAATTATACAAGGACGGTGGCAAACCAGCGTACGGCTCGCCTGATGGTAAGGGGACACCACAGCCTATAGACGCATAAAACTCCGGAGGAGTAACATGGGTGTTGCCGACCCTTGATATGTTTAAACATACAGAATATAAATTGTATTAAAATAAAATTGTAGAAAATACTAGTCTAGAATGTTTCTAGAAACAAAATCTAAGATATAGTAAACAATGTATTCAATTGGATGTATCATTCGTGTGGTATTTAGGAGGTCTACAGACAAGCATAACTTCATTCCACTGTTCTGCGGAATTGATATGAGGGATTTCACTGTCTTCACTTGGCTGTATTATTTTATTGCTTAGTTTTTGATTATAGAGACCTTATAGATCTCCGTTGATACCTTTGAGATTTAATAATAATAATTTAGATTTTGACACTTGGTGACCTTATACATCTCTAAGAAATATTGTATTTTACAAGCTTTTATTTACTTTCACCTGCCACGGTTTTCTCTGTCTGAAATCAAATCTTGCAAGTTAAATTTGACCCACTACCCGGTTACCTCTAAAATATCTAACATAAGGGTGACTTGATCGAAATTTAATAAATACCTTGCCGTCCGAGTCGAGGGCTATTGTATGCATCCCGCCGGCGAAAACGTCGACAATTTTGTCCCCAAGACTCGACACATACTTGAATCTGAAACAATTTGAGATCAGATTTATAATCATTATAGATTTTATGTAGAATAGGCATGATGACACATTTTGAAAAACTACTCTATAATGTTTAGAAACATTTATTATGTACAATGAATAAGATTTTTCAAGAGAATATAACAGTTCATCATCCTCCTAGCGTTATTCCCGGTAATGCCCCTACAGGAGCCCGGGGTCCGCCTTGACACCTAATCCCAGAATTTGGCATAGGCACTAGTTTTACGAAAGCGACTGCCATCTGACCTTCCAACCCAGAGGGAAAACTAGGCCTTATTGGGATTAGACCGGTTTAGACCGAAAAGCTAACGGTAAATATTTCGTACATAAGTTCCGTAAAACTTATTGGTACGAGCCGGGATTCGAACCCACGACCGCCGCTTGACAGCCGCATGCCTGAACCACTAGGCTACCGTAGCTCAAGAGAATATAACAGTTAAGTAGAAAAAAAATGCACTTTAGTTTTTAAATTTCAAATTGGCGCTAAAATGCTTGTCAGTGTCATGGCGTCCCGAGTGACGTCACGTTTGTATAAACAGAACACAGACCTTTGACGTTTGCTACCTAGATCGCTCAATTGCTCATTGAATGAACATAAATTAAAAAGTTTACAAGTCTTGCGCGGCCGTGCGAGCGAGAAAGCGGGACAATGACGTATGAAGATCTGACAGATAACATGGTTCTATCCCTGTTTTACTATTCGTTCAGTACGTAAGTTTTCTCTGTAATCTGTGGTAATGGCCGTTATGGGTATTTGTTTATACAAACGTGACGTCATGCGCTCTGATAGGTGTTTAACATATCATGGCAGGCGTCCGCATTTTTCAGTTTGTTTTTTATCAAAATAAATAATAGTCTCTTACTTAATAAAAAAATATGAGCATCTTTCGAATTCTATGATATTTCACTAAGAAAATACCACATTTTAGTGATTTTCAATTACTGTCATCATGCCTATTTTGAGCATGTTTGTTTTTATGCTGAGATGCTATTTCCGTGCACACTTTAATGTACTCCATAATGATGCTCGAAAGAGGCAGAAAAATAAAAACTAGAACTGATCTTGTACACAGAGTTAATTATTATCACATTTACTAAATTTTCATACTAGAGTTACGTTTCTACAATAATCATATAAAAAGTCAATTATAAGACTATACATACAAGCTACAAGAGAGCTATGCCTAGTGGTTCAGGCATGCGGCTGTCATGGGTTCGAATCCCGGCTTGTACCAATGAGTTTTTCGGAACTTATGTACGGAATATTTACTTTGAAGGAAAACATCGTTAAGAAACCGGTCTTATTCCAATAAGATCTAGTTTTCCCTCTGGGTTGGAAGGTCAGATGGCAGTCGCTTTCGTAAAACTAGTGCCTGTGCCAAATCTTGGGATTAGGTGTCAAAGCAGAGCCCGGGCTCTTTTAGGGGCATTACCGGGAATAACACTATGAGGATGAAGACATACAGAACATAAAATCATTATAAAAACCATGCCACCGGCAGCGGGGCGGGGCCCAAGCTACCGGGGGGCGGTGATGTCAGACTATCCACACTGCAACCAGGCATACTACCTTCTGTATCTAACCCAAGCATACAGAGTAATCTATTACTATCATACTAAGTGTACCAACTCTGATGTCACTTGACTATAGAGGGACTTACTTGGTGGTCTCAACAACATCTTCCCCGAGGCCTAGCTGACCAACATCACCTTGGCCGCAGGTGAACACAGAGCCTCTTTTCTTGGGCGCACTCGGTATCTCCAGGTGGAACGCTGTAAACACAATGATACCAAACATGGAACAAATTACTGAGTGCAGAAACAAGTTACTAGAACAATACCTTTGATGATTCCTCCATGAGATGCACCCATTTGCGTATTTTTGCATGCGGTTAATGCAGCATACCCTTTTTATTTGGCTCTGTGAGAGTGTGGCGCAAGTAACATCTCCTGGCCCCCTAGCACACTAAGTTTTATGTCGGAAATAAAGCATTCGTCCCATTCTGGCAAATATGCGAGTGCAAGAGGGACAAATCCATGTCCGACATAAAACTTAAGTGTGCTAGGGGGTCTGGTGATGCCTAGTAGAGGTAAAACACGTGCCGGCGCACTAGCCGCATGCAAAAATGCACAATTCGGTACACATTTTATTGCAGATTAGCAAAGGAATATAGTTCTAGTAACTTACTTTTAGTTTTTTTTGTTTAAAGGCAAGACTGTGTTGGTTTAATTTATCTATGTGTTTCTCAATAATTAATTTGAATTATATGTCTATTGTTAATTTTTATTTTATTAATTGTATGTTTGATAACTGTAATTGAATTTCAATTAATTTTTATTTTAAACTAAGGAACATGCCCACCGTAAAGGACGAAATTAACTTTTTATTTTATTCATTGTATGTTTGATAACTGTAATAGAATTTCAATTAATTTTTATTTTAAACCAAGGAACATGCCCACCAGGACGAAATTATAAAGCACATGAGACAATATATCAAGCATCTTGCAGGCCACTCAAATCCTTTGGCTATAAGGTTACTAGATACGACACAAGCTGTGAAACGCCTAAACATGGTATTATTATTGCCATACCTTGTCATGAGTATTATAGGTCCATGTAATGTATGGAAAGACTTAACTTCAACAAGCGTGTGAGAAACACGATAACATGTAGTGCTGCATCCCTGTCATGAATGACTGCAGACGGCTTTACCTGTATTGCAGGGGGTTGTATAGCACCTAGGCGCATGGTCCTAGGGGGCACCGGGTGTGCTAACTTTGCGCTAGGGGGGGTTGCTAGAGGGTGCTACATTGAGCTAGAGACGCCCCTTTCCCAGACGTTAACACTTTCAGTGCTGAGAACCCACTATGTGGACCCTCTGCTCATAGGAACTTTCTTTTACTGGTTTTTCCATGTAATCAGCTATGAGTGAATGTGTTAACGAAGGTGTAGCAATCCAGTGTTCATGTCAATTGTATTTCTTAAACAACACAAGTATTTCATTTCTAACTAATTCCTTACAAAAAATATATTATATTGTTATTCTATAACATGTTGGTAACGTTGGTCTTCATCGTTAGTATTGTTATCTAATACGAGGAAAATATAATACACCTAGAATAAGCGAAACATGAAATTGTAGAGCAATAATTTAATAAAGACATGGCAAATCAAGTGTTTTTTTTAATGGTTGATTTTGAACATGAAGCTAAAAATAAGTTCCATATGCCTGTTTACAGATAACACACATCGAGCAAACATTACATAACCCTGAATAGGTTGTTATTATTGCAAGCTGCTTATAAACTTTTCCACGCTTTTATCTATGGTCTTATTATGGCGAATTTAATATGGCCTAAGGAAAGTTATGTGTCTAGGTATATTTGACACATGATATCGAGGAATGCGCTGCGCTAAATCAACTATTTTATATCGATTGGAATACTGAGATTAGTCGTATTTTATTGTATAAGCCCTAAATATTTGAGTGTATAACCTCAAAATCCAATAGGGTATTAATTATGTTAGTTAAGATTGTTTCAGCTACGTGAATATTAAGTTAGGTTCATAAAGATCACTTCAGTTATTCATGAAGACTATTCCAAGTCAGAGTAATAAGAAAATGCACAAGCCCGACGCATTTCCCGCCATCATACTTTTGACAGGTCATTGACGTCGGAGAAAAAGGTAAAGAAAACAACTGCAACTGAACACTTGCAAATCTTACCTACGCGTTTCTTCTTGTTCTTGGGTACGCTGACTGACGTGGCAGAGGCGGATTTGGACGCAGTACGCTTAACTCCTCGCGCCGCAGGCATTCTGCCTGCAAATCACAACAGCGTCAGTATCGGTGGAGGTCGGAACGCGGCAATCACAAAACGATGGCTTCACCGATGACGTGCACACCATTTCTATAATCGCATTACGCACCACTTACACTGCATATGCATCAATTACAAGGCTATACTCTAACAGATTTATGTGAAGCGCGAATAGGTTATATTATGCATTTGTATAGAGTTATACCGCGAACCAAACAACGCATCAGTGGCGTGAGAACGAAGCGATGCACCGCTCGATATTACTTACTGTTTTTATATTCGTTACAAATGTAGCTAAACGAACGGTTCAATTAAAGAATCACTTTATAATGGTAGATGACGTATTAATTTATCTGATTGCGAATTTCTTGCATCTCCGTTTGCTGCGCTTGGCCAACGACAACGAGCGAGCGAGTGATGTTGCCAACTTCAATGTCATTATTACCGGATAGGAAGTTACCGGTTTTTCGATTGAAATAAATTGTCTATGGTTGACAGTTTAGGTAAATGTTTAAGTCGAGAAATCATTTATACGTTAATAGTAATTATTGTAATTAAATCAATAATTCAGATATAATCATTTTATTAGCACGTCTTAGCGTTAATTTGCAGCGTAACTGACATGTCACAGATAAGACAACATACGTGGGTAATTGTATCGTTTTGGTTAGCGTAACTGATAAAATAGGGCATAAATACCAACTATTTTGCCATTATACAATTTCTATAAAACTTTGGGATTTTTATTATAATATATATATATATATAATATAATATACTAATATAAGAGTCTGTACAAATGGCAAATTAAACAACATGTGCAACATGCACGGTGCAGCCCATTAAAGTCAGTTAATTTCCTAATTACCTAATAATGGGTACTTGGGTCCCGGCCGCGGATTGTTTATTGCTCAACTTGTTGCCCTGAACCTCCGCACCCACAATCGAATCAAATCTTCGCTTGGCGCATCACGTATAAGTCGAATATTTTGATGCTATCAAAATCTTCGACGAGCAACAGCACAAGAATCGTTAGCTTTAAAATACGCTTCGATTGCGAACGCACGTTGTTCACCCGTCCACTGCGACATCGTGAATTCGTGACTAAGTAATCCGCACGAATAACGAATCAAACGCGACCCCCCGCCCACCCCTCCGCTCAACGGTATTAGAACAATTCGAAATTTAAATCCTAATCCTGCCACCGGACACCCGTTACATACATAACATACAGATTTTTCTTGCACTATCCGCCGTCGTCGCCAAAGTCCGGAAAACTCATAAGAATAATCAGAGATTCGTTTGAAGGTCGCATACTTGAACCGCTCACCAGGATATTTTAGGAAATAATGAATTACATGACGGATCCAGCAACATAAAAACTTTTTAATAACATCGTTTTTATTTGCCTTTCATACCAGCTATACCAATCTTAAAATATCATACATAAGCCTAGCTAGCACATTCGCGTAAGTGTCGAATAAACATTGCAATCGTCCTTTCCTAGTAAGTATGTAAATACGAACGGGACGAAGGCTTCTTGTGCGACATAAACACGATAAATGCAGTAAATGTTGTGAAATGCCTAGAAATAATAAAAAAAACTATTGTATATAATAAATAATAAAATAAATAATTTTATTTCGGACAACAGTCCATTCAGCTTGTTAGTTACAATATTATTGCCTATAATGTAAAGTTAGTACCTATAAGCTAATGAGATTAATTAATTATAAATTCCCACCTACGTGCATTACCGTCCACCGGGCTAGCATGGGGCTGTCCCATCGGTTCACGAACACGCTAAGGATACGGTTGCGACTGCCACGCAGCAAATTGCAGCAAAACCATCAGTTCGCGCCTCGGCAAACATGCCGGACGCGCTACAATAACGCGGCAGTCCCATCAGCACCCGCAACGCGTTATTATATTGAACGCGAAGGTCGTTGTACTCTCTCTGCGTATAGTTGACCCACAGACTGCATGAATAGAAAGATACATAAGACTACTTGATGTGATTAACATACTTTTTTATATATTACATGGTGATCAAAATAGTCAATGACCGAAACATGATAATAATATAACAGTGACAGCCGTTCCATTTATACCATTTTAACAGGTACCTATGCCATGTAAAATAGTCTACTAACAGTTAATTGCGGCACCGATAAAAACCGTTAACGACCAACGCTTCCCATCACTACGCTTCTGGCACCATGATGTGACAAAGCGCGCAACTTTCGAAACAGCAAATCGCAGCGCCGTTACTTTATTGTTTTATTTAGGGAAATAAAAAATATATAATATTTTAAATTTTTAATGGGTATTTAAAATTTTGACATTCTTTAAAAAATGCCTCCAGAAACTTTGTCTTGTCAACTTCGGTTGTCTGTCTGAGGTTGTCTGATACAAAGTTTTTGACATCATCATTTTGATGATCCCATCAGCGGGTTTAAAGTGTATGCAATTGCCGGCACTTTTTACTGGTTGCTTCGCCAATAGGGTGCAATTGACAGTGAAGACTTCGCACAACAACGCAATGTTTCAAATTATTGCTGCAACCGCACCGCACCTCGATGTAACTAAGACAGACAGGCAACTACGGAACCCTACACTGCGCGTGGGCCGATACGCACTTGGCCGGTTTTTCCTACTTGAAATAAGTTAAATATCATGGTAACCGTTGATTTATAGGCAAAAACAATGCAATTATTACTAAGTTACTAAGCTTTATTAAGTTTACTTATACCGTGTTCCATTCCAGAAAAAAAAAACCGTAACAGCAACGTCTGCCAAGTACCTACTACATTTGAAAGAGCGAGATCTCCTGATACAAGTATCTCTAATATCTCTATACCCACTATTAGCAGACCTCAACCTCACTGTAAACCGAACCCTATTTGTCAAATGAAATAAAACATTTGTATTTATCATCATCATATTTATATATTTGTACAATGTTGTGTCAATTAGTAGCAGCCGTTTTTTCGGTGGCAAACAAAATCAAAAAAGTTTTTTTGTACTCGTCGATTAAAATCTGTGTATTAAGATTTCATAGAGAATACTGCAACGTCACTCTTTTCGTCATTGAATAGTCTATGTTAGTTCCGAAACAACCGAAATAACGTTTTTATACTCGTCGACCTTAATGTTTGAATTAAGACTTCGTACACCAAACTTAAATCACATACTTTTTACTATGAAGCTCCCAACTCAACATTTCATAACTGTTGAGACAACTGAAATGAAATTGACCAATCACGTGGCGCCTTTACTGAACTATAATGTATTTGACCAATGGGACGCCGTCATGAGAAAGTCGAAAGGTAAATAGACATCAACGCACAAAAAAGAAAAAGCCGTTGGTTGCACTTCGTTTTCAATAGATACCAAGTTTGTTTAATCAGTTCAGTTGACTCGTAGAAAAAGTATTGTATACAATAGTTATATAATTAGCTTTTTAAGTCTCGTACCTTAATTAGGCCACTCAGCAAGCTTCGTGGCCTAAGCGTGGTCCTCGACTGAAAAAGCATACATTATATAACGATTGCATAAAATACTATTTCGATACGCTCTAGACAATCGAAAAAAATTTGAAAATAGAACTTCGTATTTCAATAATATGTGTCCTTGATCCGATACAAAAATGCCAATCTATGGCGTTTCGGTACGATGCAGCGTCGCGTCGTCTGTCAAAAATCTACTTAAACTGGCTGCTGTATCCAGGGCACGAAAAAGATAAAAATAAACTACGCCTTGTGATTGGCCAATCACAGCACAGTACTGCAACATTACGGACGCCGGTGGTGTGATTATCTATGGATTATCTTGTGTAAAAGAAGTTGGATATTAGAACTAGACAATATAGTACTTACCAAGCGATATTTAGTTTTCGTATTAATGACTTAAATTATTAATTTTAATGAACTCGTACAAAAAGTATTGTTCACAATACTGTCATAATCAAGCTTTTTAATCTCGTACCTTACTTAGGCCACTCAGCAAGCTTCGTGGCCTAAACACGGTACTTGACTAAAAAGCTCTCTATTATAACACGATTGTGAAAAATACCATTTTTTTCATATAATTTTCCGTAGGCTATATTTTAGCCAAACCGCACAGGCAAAACTAGTATTAAAAGATTTATACGTAAAGAAAACGAGATCGTAGTGGCGTTGTTAGGTAGTATATAATCTCCGGGACCATTTTCCCTATTACAAAAAATCTTTCACAACCTGTGTATTATCATCATCATCATCGTCATCATTATCAGCCGAAAGACGTCTACTGCAGGACATAGGCCTCCCCCAAAGAGCCGCAGTGACAGGTCCTGCGCCACCCGCATCCAGCGGACTCCCGCGACCTTTACCAGGTCATCAGTCCACCTTGTGGGGGGCCTATCCACGCTGCGCCTTCCAGTATGTGGTCGCCACTTTTTTCCTTTCCGCCTCAACGGCCATCGGTTCTACTCTACGTGCAATGCGCCCTGCCCACTGCCACTTAAGTTTATAGCGATTCGGAGGGCTATTAACGGTTACCTTGGTTCTGCTGCGGATAGCCTCATTGCTGATATACACATATACAATGGACTTTTTATTGGGCATAGGTTATATTTTTTACTTGCGTTCGCTTTAGTGAGTGAAGCCGCGCCGCTAGATAGTAGTTAAAATAAAGGCTAGTAATTTTGGTTCACCCTCTGAATAAGGAAACAAATTGCAGCGCCAATCTAAATGCAAATCGTGCATGCTGCAGTCGATTTGTGCAAGCAATTTCTGTGCCATGCGGTGCTAAGCGCGAGTTAAACACTGATATATATAATTTCATTCGAAATTGTCCTTATTAACCGACTTCAAAAAAAGGAGGAGGTTCTCAATTCGATTGTTTTTATTTAAAAAAAATTGATGTTTTTTTTCAATGTTTTTACCTCAGAACTCCGTCATTGAAGTATGAGCCGATTAGTAATTTTTTTTTGGTTGTAAGTATAAGCTTCCAGGTGGGTCGCATTTTTTTTAAATGCAGTTGGATGATGGGATCCATGAGGAATTGAGGGAACTCCTCAATTATATAAGGCAAGTGTGTAGTGATTTTGGTATTTTCTATTATAACTCGTGTATTTACACCCGGAAATCATAAATTTTGTGGACGAAATTGATGATGGAGACCACAGATGACTTATGGAATTCCTCAATTGAGTATGCTATCGTCACAAATTCTGATAAGATTCCGTTGAAGCAACTAATGAAGTGCCAAAGGTAATCTGGCAACTACCTTAAATATTGTACATAGCACATTTTGTGTAAGGGAGACTTTCCTTTGTTTTTAAAAACAATAAATACTGCATTTAAGGATTTATGAAAAATCGCTTGCCTCAGTCGGGACTCGAACCGGTCAAATGTGACAAAAAATAATGTGCTGTATTTTATGATGCAGATTGAAAGGGTTACTGATAAGGTTCATTTTTCTCTAAATAACAAATACAATCAGAATAACCGAAGTCCATGCAGCTATTACTAATATTCACCACAATTCACTGCAACGAGCTACGAAAAGTCAATTCCTCAAAAGATTAAATTAATGCAGACGCCGAAACGGGGCTCATTTTGAACAACTACTTTAGTTAGCAAGGTTTTAGTAAGGTTATCTCTCACTTATAATAAATCTCTAAATTAAAAAAAGAATCAGCCAGTATCAAACTAACCATTTTTGTGTCCCCCGATGATTTCAGATTCCCATGAACGGAAAAATATGTAACTTTTTTCATAAGCACATTATTACTCTAGCTTCCGTTTAGGATAGTTTTTATCCGACTGCGACGCTTAATTAATTTTCGGAAACATTCGACCTCATTAAATTATTAATTTCTTCTACTTGAAATCGTAGCCGCCATATCTGTCAACTGTCAGTGACGTCAAAATGGCGGGCTTGCCATAACTATCGAATATTAATAATTTCGATCCGGTGTTGTGATGATAGACCTTCACAAAACGCATATTAAGGTTCAACGTCACTGGTTCCTGTCGAGCTGTTGCTAACAGATGTCGCGATATATAAGTTCGATGGTTGCTCATCGTTTTACGCAAAACCGTGACGAGTACCAACATGTGTTTCAAACTGCGGAAGCCGAAGAGCTTGCTACGTATGAATCGCAATCAATTTGCACTAAACAATGTTTCTTTTTAAAATGTAGTCCGAAAATATGCATAAAAGTGCTTTTTCGTGAATTTACGCAGACTAACGTAGCTAAATGTCACTTCGAAGTTTGTCATTGTCAAATATTTTGCATAAATCAAACTAGAGGGCGCAAAACTAAATCTACAGTAGCGCCTCTATTAGGAAATAGCGAAACTAAATGTACTTGTGTCTGGCACACTAGAATGTACGACGAATGCATCTGACTTTTTCACTCATTACCTAATGTCATGCGGTAGCGCAGTGTTATACACTTTTGCTTAAATCTGTCTGTAATGCCATCGTTGAACCGGGTTCAAATCCCGATGAACGTACATCTTTTTTGTTTTTCAATTTTGGATTTCTAAACCAATATGACCGTCTTAACTAACTTAGATTTACTTGTAATGTGCAAAAAAAATTTTTTTCATATTTAACTTGTTTAAGTTTTCTTGATAAGCATGATTTGTATCTAGATTATCCACAAAACCCCCTATATTTTTGGTGGACCTATTCTGTCATGTTACATACTACGTAAATATTATGATGCATAGGTATTTCATTTCAAAAGATGTTACGCCTTCATTTAATTGGAAAATCATGATTCATGAGTATCCGTAGGTTTACTGTTGAAAAATCAAAGTACTACCTTTATCTATTCTATACCCTATTCCACATGATATTAGACAAATCGTGCGTAAATCTTCAAGTCATTCGCGTCATGAAAACTATTTTGATAAACAAAAACATTTACGCACGATTTGTCTAATATTCGTTCCATTGACTCATTGTTCCATTTGAAACACATTAAATAATCGAAATAACACTAGTAAGTACAATATTTATAAAGGAAGATAAAAGAGGTATTTTTCCTTACAAAAATCTAACGTTATAAGGAATAAGGTATCTATACTTAGGAAGTATATTGGTACTTTGATTTGTTATATCCATATTCACCCGCAGTTGCTACATAATTACAATCAGAGAGGCTACGTATTATTCACAAAATGTTTTGTATTCGCCCATGACTCGCGTCTAAAATAATGACCTCAAAGTTGGTAACAATTTTGCGTTACCGGACGGACGAATTTAGTAAGCTTTGTGAATAATTGGCGAGTTTGTATATCAAAACTCTTAGTGGCCAGTCTCTCGAATCTGGACCTAGACCGCATCAGAAAGAGAGAAATATATCATTTGACAATATGGTACTGTTTTCGATGAACGTCAAAATTCAAAATTCGAATTCGCCTTTTTCACGCGTTTACGTTTCTATACGTTTATGATGCTTTCACTCATTCATTACTAATCTTCAATGGCTGGGTTATGGGCATTTGCTTACAAAATTATTGAATGTCTTGTTTAGGTAAATATGAGATGAAACTTATCTGTCGAACCCACGACCGCCGTTTGACAGTCGCATGCCTGAACCACTATGCTACCGGAACGATTATTGTAAAGTGTTATTTATTTGTATCTTTGTATGTACGGTATAACCTCCGAAACCACTTATCCGATTATAAAAAATCTTTCACTGGTGATGCTTACTGGGGGGACATAGCCGTGCTTAGGCATAGTAAGTATACTTAGGTATACTTACTATGCCTAAGCTGACTTTATACGCAAAAAACAAACTCGGATTTTTAGACAGATTTGACTGCGTACTAAGTTAAATGCAGTTTTTATTCTTTCTAAAATCGGTCTGGGTGACTCCTTAGAGCAAATTTCCGTGTCCCTTATAGTTTCGGATTGAATGTCACTCTGTATAATCTTCAAATCAGCTCACAAAATTTCCCGAGAATCGGTTGAGAAATAGCTACGACATATAGAGGAGAAGTCTAGACAGCCGGACATACGAAAGAATATTTATTTATTTAATCTTTGATTTGAACAAAAGAACAACTTATCGTACAAAAGGCGGACTTAAAGCCGTAAGCATTTACCAGTCAACATTTGGGCAAAGCAGACAAATTTTGGTCGGTGCAACTACAGATATAAACACACAGTGGTTATACATACATAATAAATAACGACAATAGACAAATAAATAAAATACATATAAATACCTTCATACAATATATATGTATATATATAAACAGACGAACATCGAGAACAGAAACACTAAAAATTTACGGCTCTGCTAGCAAACAACTTGCGTAAAGTAAAGATCTTTTAAACGCGAATCTGGAAATCTGGATTAATTGCCTAGCTGAAATGAAAATCTTCGTTCGTCTCGCTCGCTCGTTCAATTAAGTATATGGATATTGTTATCGATTCAGTTTTTAATAATTGGCGAACACTTTTGTTTTCAAAGGCTGACTTACGAGCATGGACTGATTTCGGTTACGTTATACCGGTATGGAATCGGTATTCCATTACAATAGCGTTATATTGTAAAGGTTAGCCGCGCCGCCAACGTAACGGTACCGGATCCGGAACCGTGTAGAAATACATATCGGTTACCGGTATTTATTTTTAATTTTACTGAAACTTTTATAATTCCTTTTCCAAACCGGTATAATTATGATACCGTTATTTTTTTCATTTAATTCTCGTCCATGAGAGGAGGTCTGTGCCCAGCAGTGGAACGTAATATAAACTGATATATTATTTACTATGCCAATTTACACGAAGTCATTATTATAATCGTCAAAAACGAAATAGATATATACCTTCAATATCAGATGATCCTCAATGCTGGTAGCATTGAATTTTGATATTGGACCTAAATACCGGGATTACCGGGGCTTCGATAATAATACCTATCAAGATTTGGTTACAAATTATAGTGCATTTGTTTAGGATTAGAAATGCGCTAAACAAAGAAGAAGTTGTCGTCAACCTTTTCTGCTTGGGATAAATATTGAACAGACACGGTTTGTTACACGGAAATTCTTTATTGCTGCAAAGTTCACACACCAACTTGTAAATGTTGAACACCAACGTTTCTCATTTGTTGTTAATGGACTTTGTTTCTGCCTCTTTGCTTTTGTTGAAGGCAAAACGTTCGGGAGAGAACGAGTCGGTCTTTTTTGCAAGCCACTTAGGCCTGCCTCTGGTAGCTCCATCGCAGTCACACAGCGAAAAATAAAATCTTAATATTAATTAACAAATAGATACTCGTTTAATAATCTCGTGATCTGAATTCAATAATTTGTTGATTAGCAAGAAAACAGGAAAAAGAACGTGATACGATTTTCAATTTTGACAATTTCGATAGCGAAAAATACGAACCGATCGTTTCAAACCTCTTCTTCTTTAGGTTTTTTATTTAAGCAACTTTTCGAGAACTGAATAACGAAATGTAAAATTATAGAGTTAAATAATAAATACATTCAAAATAAATATATTGATTGTTGTAAGTACTATTTAGATATAAATAATAAAAACACTTGTATGTGGAACAACACAGCTGTGTGGCATAAAGTGTCTTATATAAAAGACCTCGTGCTTTGTGCTTTATCCTTCTTTCTAATGCTAAAATAAAGCACTATAAAGTTCACTTTTTCTTGTAAAATAAGTCTGAAATTAAAAGTGTAAACAATACATTTGTGTTTTTGTGTTTTGGATTTACATTATTGGAAGTTTTACACCTTATTTTTTTGTCCAAACATTACTAGTGGTATATTACCTAATATAAAATTAAACACTCATCTCTCACAGCAAAACCAACCTATTTACTTAAAAATACCTATGGGGCTGTTTTCGACCACTGCTTTTATCTGTTCAGGGAGTCATTGTAAATTTGGAAACTGTCTATACAATAGAATTAGTGCCCTCCCTGAACCGATAGTAGTAACAGTATATTTTTTTAGATGCATAATAATTTTTTTAACATTCATGTTTACAACCAAAGGTTTAGTACTTAAAGTTTTATTTCAGGTAACGTTTGTGTAATCAGGTAACAACCCTAAAAACTACGTTTTTTTGAGAAAAAAGAAAAAACTTAGTAGAAAAAAAAATCAATAAATCATTTTTTTCCTACATTCCCCATTTACGGTGTTCTACGTTCATTCATAGAAGTTACCCATTCTAGCGGAAGCCCATTTTACCTTCTAACAGTTCAAATAGTGCTCCTACCACCAGCAACAATAGTGGAAAAGCGATTATTCTTCAGTAGAAAAATTACGTAGGACAGACAATAACAACTTACAAATAAATTTAACTACATTAGATTATGCGTTCCTTTTTTTTACAAATGCATGTCAATTTTTTTTTTATTAAAAACTAGATTCCACTCACGGTTTCGTCTGCATGAACCTGGGATAAAAAAAATGTCCTATATTTTAATCTAGGCTCCTCCTAAGGCTCAGCAAATATTACAAATTGGCACTGGAATTGGAATCGCATTGTGTTGGAAATAGAGTTGACTTTCGTTTGTTTTGAAAAGTGCCCGAAACAAAACAAATTCAGCTCTATTCCAGTTGAATATAATTTAAATGCCTTCGACAGAATAAGTCCCATGAGTAGGCCCATGGGCTTTAAGAGGTTAGGCAGGCAATAAGGTTGCGCAGTTTAAGCGTGATTGAGTTACGAACATCCAAACATCTAAACATTCAAATATTTATACATATAAACATCTAAACTTTCGCATTTACAATACTAGCAGGATATAAAAATAATAATAATACACTTATTTCGACATTGGTCCTTTTAAATTCTGGTATTAGAATATTGGAAAGATCGGTAGGAGATTCCGGGATTTCGGGATTCCATGATGGTGGTTTGCATTCCCTATCTGTACCTAGTATGTTAATAATAGCATAATTAATTAAATATATTGGGTTTCTCCGGGACATAGCTGGCTGCAGCTTTATATTTTATGTCATTTTTTTCGGTACCGTAAATACGGTTTCATAAAAGTTACAAAGGTAACCGATATTTCAGCTTCGGCGTGGAGGGCAAGGTCGACCCGCTTAAGAACAAAAAAATATCTAAGTAAGTATCGAAATAATACCGGTTTGAAACCGGTATTAAAAAGATATCACAAGGCTTTAAAAAAATACCGGTAATGGACATTTCTAACTGGTTGCGGCACTGTTATGCTGTCCCCTAACCACTTTGCCTAACCACCGGTCGTAACTGGCATCAGTCCCTACACCGAAGAATGCCTACGAGTGTATAATTCTACCCTCACAACATTGTACTCGTAAAGAAGAAAAATTGTGACTTAGTTAATTTACATTTTGGGGGTAATCTAATATTCTAGTTGAACAGTCGATTCCTAAATAGGTTGCAGTAGGTAATTTACTGTCAATCGATGTGCAGTCGACTAAAGCGAATGTTTAAATTTATCAGGTACTTACACTCCCAATAATTGTCTGTTATATTTAATGCTACATAACGTAACATTCACTCAATCGAAACTTGCTTATAATCTGCAAGTTGGAAATTCAAACGGTTCATTTGATCAACAGCACCCCTTTCTTCCCGTGGGTGTCGTAAAAGTCGACTAAAGGACCAATGTTGAAGTTAGATGTGGGCGATGGGCTAGCAACCTATCACTGCAATATCACATTTTGTCGATATTTTATACCAACATTAAGGCGCTGAAACATACGTTTCAGGTGTTCTGTCTACCCCTTTTAGGAATAAAGGCGTGAATGTATGTATGTATGTATGTATGTCATTTGATCAAAACCTATATATGTATACGTTCGGTAGCACAGATTACGTTTCAATATTGGATCTTACTTCTTTCTAATAAGACGCAAAATGTACCTATGCATAGTTATCGTTCCGTGGACAAAAGAGCAAAGCATTGAAATTCATTCATTGTTGCTTGAAATTCAGTCTATCAAAAACAAATGACATTGCTCTTACGTCATTACCAAAATGAGCAGCTTAGCAAGATAAAAAATAATGCTATCTCTTTCACCACATACTAAAAGTGTTTGTACGATGGTGTCACCGTCTGGTGATTATAATTACTACTATTCACTCCGCTATCTAACTAATCTTGTTTGATATTAAAGACATCTAGTGAAGGTTTTAGGCAACGTGCTGTCATTGTGACGCGGCCATGTCATTTACACGGACAGTGTCTAACTCACGCACACATACAAGGCTCGGAGTAAAATTTTATGAATTTCAAATGCCTATTGTTTGAATATTACTGGTTTTTGCGTGTATTTATTCAAACTGCGGGAGAAGAGGGTCATATATTATCTAAATATCACAATTTCAAGTTCCTGACATCGATAGATTAGACGTCTAGTCCGAACGAAAATTGTATGGAATTCGTCAGTGACGTTGCACCTTAAATTCTAAAGCGTAAAAAATAATCGATTCTGATATGGAAACTTATATGCGATAAATTCGTATTGAGGCGTAATTTCAATAAATGTATCATCAAATTTCAACAAAATAAAGTCAAACGTCAAAAGTCTGACTCTCTTCCTTTTTTTTAATGGCATGGCGATAGCGCTGTTCTTGCGTTCAGCCAAAGTCTATTTGAGTTTCTGCTTGATTGAATCACACGCTGAGTATTTAATTGTCACGATACTGCACGGCTATCACAAGATGGCGCGCGAGCTCTCTCGATTTTTCTCGCACTATATGTCTCTTTCTAAGTTATCTGATAAGAGAGAGACGGATAGTTAGAGAAAAATCGAGAGCTCGCGCGCCGTTTTGTGATAGCCGCGCTGGTTTCTCAGTATTTATATTTATCAGCAATAAACAGTATGTACCTATGAAATCAGTATAGAACGGGCCTTTTATAAACATTAATTATGAAGCGCGTCAGTATTAGGCCTGCATCACACTGGCGCGGCCTGGCCGCGGCGGACAATAGTAAACTTATCTTAAAAACTTGTCTTAGTAAACTTGTCTTAAACTTGACAATAGTGACATTCAGCCAATATAGATTCCACAATAGAGTCACAGAAATTGGCCAACATACAGGAAAATACTTTTATCATAAAGCCTGCAATTATGTTGGCAAGGGCGGGAACATACACTGCATACACAAGATTTGCCAGAATGTGATAATCTGAAACATTGCAATATGAAAAAAATAAACATATTGCTTTAACATTTTTAATAATTTCCTTTATTAGAAAGGGACTCGGACTCGCGTTATAGTTGTAGAACTTACCTAGTGGTTAGGTATAGTTTGGAAAATATAAATTGGCCGTCTGTTGTCAAATTAAAAAGAGAAATTTGTTCCACGTAAACACTTACCGGTCAATGGGTAGGTACTCGAAAGATTTTTTTTATTATTAATTCCTTAAGGAGTGACTCAAGAACTCAAGATCATTTCAGTCATCCATCACTTTTTTATAATATAACATAACACAGTGTTAAAAATATGTAGAAAAGAAGATCAATAAACATTTAATACTGCAGCGTGTGTCCTACCTGTTAGATCTATTGCCACAGACTTCTACTAAACTTTTACCCCATTATTCATAAAACTTAAAATACCTTTGATAAATAACACGTGTTTTGTCCCTTTCTTAATAATTTAAATGGGGTTCTGCCTTTTCTCCGAATTTGTTATGTTCGAATTTCACTTGCCAACCAACTTTTCGCCGATGATTCACCTTGACAACTAACTTATGGCAAATTTTTGTATGACAACAGATTCATTTGGTAGAATTATTGATAAGTCGATTATTATAATGAATTAAAAATGATGGCATACCTATCTTTTGGCAAATCTTTCAGTTGGAGTTGGGGGGTTCGGGGGCGAAGCCCCCGCATTAAAAAATAACATACAATCGTTACAGTGATGTTATTTGTAGGTTAGGTTAGGGTTAGCTTGTGTCCCTTAGAACGGAAATAGGCACCCAGGAATAGGCAAATAGGTAAGGTTTAGGTGAGGTTAGAATAATTGGCTGGTGTTTGTTTAAAAAAATAACACATGCAACAGCCACCAAGCAACAGTCCAAAAGTAATGATGTAAACACTTATCTCCAATGATGCGATAATTCAGGTACCGCCATTGTCAAAAAACAAGTGAGCGGTTGCGCTTACGCACTTTGTAAATACGTTACATAGTTACTGAATAAATCTGGTAAGTGTTAAACCATGAAATGTATATAAGTCAAACTGACCCATTCTGCTACTCGAAAGGTGGCATTTTGAAAAGTGACTATGAAAAAAAGTCCAAGCATACAGTTAGTAACCGTGAGGTTGGGAAATAAAACTAAACCCTTTGATAAGTTGACACTTAATCATTCGGCGAAATGACATTATGCGAAATATTGGTTGCGATGTGATATTCGTACATAAAATTTTCGGAGATGATTTAGAGAACTAATTTAAATATAAGAGTGACAGGTTTTAACGTAATTTTAACTGAAATATATGGGTTTATTGAAAGTTTTACATGATAATGGGTTAAAATTAGAACTGCATGTGTCCTATTCCCAAGAGAAGAAATGCGTTAACTCCTACATTAACATGCAAACGAAGTCGCAGGTACAGCTAGTTAAATGAATATTGTTTTATTTTGTGTGTTTTAATTTTTCGTTTACAATTTTCATGGCTTTCCGTTATTCTGATTGTATTTGTTATTTAGAGAAAAATAACCCTTATCAGTAACCCTTTCAATCTGCATCATAAAATACAGCACATTATTTTTTGTCACATTTGACCGGTTCGAGTCCCGACTGAGGCAAGCGATTTTTCATAAATCCTTCAATGCAGTTTGTATTGTTTTTAAAAACAAAGGAAAGTCTCCCTTACACAAAATGTGCTATTTACAATATTTCAGGTAGTTGCCATCCATGTGGCATTCGATCTTTCCACCTGTGGCCGATGTAAGCAATAAGGTTCAATTTACGAAGTGATTTTACCATCTAGCGTGGAATAGCGTAAATACTCGGCTAGCCGTGACAGCTATGTAAACCGTGTAATTCGTCCGCTAGACGCCAGAGCGCGCCTCGCGGAATCCATAGATTTCCAACAAAGTTTCACTCTGCTCGACGCTAGATGGTGTTTAGCGTCTAGACATTTCTATGAGAGAATATTCTAGAACCCGGAAAACACTAGCGTTTCCGCCCAGTAGCGACGAGTAGAAAAACCTTTTGTATTCGGTTAGGTTTTGACTAGGATTAGAGCTTCCTTCTGCATTTAGCGCTCGTGACGGTCAGTCGATATAAATTGTAAGTACAGTAAAATCTAATTAGATTCGTTTCACAAGTATGTGCCAGTGTTCCTATTAGTTATTGTGAATTAACATAAGTGAATAGGCATTTGTAGTTATTTCTATTTATGTGCCAGTTAGGCAGTTACCTGTTTTTCCTACTTGAATATTAGTTTACCGGTTTGATAAAGTTTAGTGAATAGTTTGTTTCGTAGTGCTGTGTTATAGTATCAAAATACAACGTATTTAAACCGTAATCCGCTTGTTTTCGTTTCTCGTAATAATTCCCGTAATACATAGTGAGTCCGCTGTCTTCAACATTGGTCCTTCGAGCCGGATGGACCTCGCGTGTGATATTCATGTGTGTTGTGTGTCGTTATGGTTGTAACCCGTAAAATGAATAGAGAGGGACAAGATACGCTCCACGACGTGACCGGTGCCGCTGAGACGTCGACGCAGGCAGGGACACCGCCTCAGCCTATCGCCTCCGATACGGAATCGGCCACGCCGGTTCAAATCGCCGAGCCGACAACACCGGGCCCGCTCGCCCCACAGCCGTCGCCGACACCGCCGGGGCTCCGGCCGCTGTCGCCGACACTTCCGGTGCCCCGACAGCCGCCGCGACAGGCCTGCGGCTACAATGACGATGACGACACAACATCACAGGACGAGTCGAAAGCAAGACGAAGGGCCCTGGCACAAGCGAGGTTAGCGCTCGCAGAAGCGAGACTCGCCGCCTTGGAGGCGGAAGAGTCCGAGGACGAATTGGAAGGGACTGTGATTTCCGGCGCTGCCGCTCCCATCGCGGCAGTAATGAAGTCACCACAAGTCGTTCTAAACAATTCGAATTGTTACCCTGGCGCGTCAGGGACGTACGCGCAGGATAACCACAGCGCACCACAGATAAGTGCGCAAGCGACAGAGGGACGGCGCGAGACACCACATAACGCTGTCGAGAGCCCTGTGACCTGCGACACCGCCGTTGAAATTACGGCAAAAGGGTCACCACAGCTCATAGCGGACAGCGTTAACGGCGCGTCAGACCACACACGAGCGGAAAGTCAGTCACAGCACGCTGCGGGCAGTGGCGTGCCGCCACCAGTCCCAGCGCGCGGCAGCGACCGCGATGACGCCGGTCAGACGCTAAAGGACCTCGCGTCGGCGCTGCTGGAGGTAGCTCGCGGGGGTCGCCCCGCTACAAACAGGTACTGCTTAGATTTACCTTTTTTTAATGGTGCAGTAAGTGAATGGCTGCATTTTAAGGCAGCATACATAGAGTCAGCCTCTGCATACTCGGCCACAGAGAACATGGCACGGTTGCGAAAGTGTTTGAAAGGCGCCGCCATGGAATCAGTGAAATGTTTGTTTTTAGGGTCCTCTCCAGAGGTCATCATACAAAAATTGGAGTGCAGATTTGGACGCCCAAATGCGCTTATCATCCATGAAATGGACAAACTCCGACATCTCCCTAAGCTAACAGATAACCCTAGAGACGTATGTATGTTTGCATCGAAAGTCGGTAATATTATTGCCACGGTGCAAGCTTTATCTAAACCTGAGTATTTACACAGTCCGGAGATGGTCAGTGTGGTGACAGATAAACTTACCTCTATTATTAGGAGCAAATGGTATGAGTATGAGATGAATTTGTCTGATGGAGAACCCGGCTTAGTTACTCTAGGGAAGTTCCTAGACCGTGAAGCAGAGCTTCATGCTCGTCACGCCAAGGCGGAGGTAATAGAGGAGCCTCATCGACGGGCCTCAAATGACAGACCAGCTAGGGCCTTTACTACTAAGGATAGTAGAGGCAAGGCAGTCTCTAGTGTACAAAGTGTATGTAAAGTATGTAGCAGCACTTGTGCTAACCCATCGGTCTGCCCCAAATTTAAAAACATGACTGTGGCGGAGCGATGGGAAACGTCTCGCACTAATAAACTATGTTTCAGATGCCTGGCTCGAAGAGCATGGAAACAGGTGCCGGAGCCAACCATGTCCAATCGATGGCTGTGAATACTATCACCACGAGCTTCTACATGGCGACACCGGCTGGGTGCGACCACAAGCTGCCCGAGGCGAAGTCGGCGCGCACTCGCGCGCTGTGGATGACCGCCTCAGCGCCAGCAGCGGTGCAGCCAGCTCGCCCCGGCTGGACACCGCATCCCACCTGAGCGTCGCTTCCCATCCGGACACAGCACCGGACTGCCACCATGCTGCCCAGTCCGTGGTGGCTTCGACGTGGGCGCCCCGAGCGAACGCGCACACTCTGCTCAAAGTTATACCAGTTGTAGTATCGGGACCACAGGGTGAGATGAACACTTTTGCTCTTTTAGACGATGGTTCCACGGTGACACTGATGACGACAGAGACAGCGCAGCATATTGGTGCAAGCGGCCCGATTGAACCTTTTTTCATTGAGGCAGTAGCGGGTGCGCGTGTAGATGTCAACAGCTCACAACGGGTCAAGTTTACCATTCGTGGTAGATATGTAAGGGAAGGCATTGACATTAATGCGCGCACTATTGACCAACTTGACATATCAGCGCAGTCGGTGCCTAAGGAGGCTGTCGCTGATTGTGACCACTTGACTACCATAGCCGAACAACTTGTGTATAACGCGGGAGTGCCGACCATCTTAATAGGTCAGGACAATTGGGCACTACTACTCGCGTCAGAGGTACGGCAGGGGACCAGGAGTCAACCAGTAGCGTCGCGCACCCCATTGGGCTGGGTTCTACATGGGCACAGCTGTTATCAAGTACGAAATCGAACGGCACATGCATACACTGAAAGGTGTGGCCACGTAAGTGACAAGTCTATTGACCAGCTTATACAAGAACATTTCAGCTTGGAATCCCTCGGAGTTGAGCCGCGGCGACCTAAAAGTGACCCTGAGACACGAGCCCTGCACATACTGCAGCAGACGACGCGCCCTCTGCCTGAAGGGGACTACGAAACTGGCATGTTGTGGAAAATGGCAGGTAAGCCATTCCCTGATAATTATGCGGCCGCGCTAGGCCGTCTCGAAGGCATCGAAAGACGACTGCGCAAGGATCCCAATTTAAAGCTAAAATATGCGGATCAAATTAAGTCTCTGCTGGATAATGGCTACGCCGAGTTAGCACCTACAGCGCCGCCACCTAGCGGCCGCGCTTGGTACTTACCCCATTTTCCAGTGTTAAATCCTTCAAAACCGGGCAAGGTACGCGTTGTCCATGATGCAGCTGCTCGTACACACGGTGTATGCCTGAATGATTATTTACTGACGGGGCCAGACCTATTAAAATCCCTGTTAGGCGTTTTAATGCGCTTCAGGCAAAAGCCAGTAGCCGTTGTGGCGGATATAAAATATATGGTTTTGCGCATCACAGTAAGGCAAGAAGACCGAGACGCACTGCGTTTTCTGTGGCGCGAAGATTCAAATTCCATGCCTACGGTGTACAGAATGCGCTCAGTGTTGTTCGGTGCGACGTCTTCGCCGAGCACGGCAATATACGTCAAAGACTATAATGCCCGCCAACACGAGTCTGAGTACCCCGAAGCAGTAGAGCCAATACTTAGATCTCATTATATGGATGATTTCTTACAGAGCTTCGATGATGCGGAGGAAGCGAACAGGGTGTCGCACGCTGTGGACGCAGTTCATCGACGAGGGAACTTCGTGCTTCAGAAATGGACGTCCAACGACCCTGCCGCGACCGACGGCCTCGCTACCGAGCCCGTGGCATCGGACGTCTGCCTGAGCGAAGCGGAAAAGGTGTTGGGCCTCGTGTGGCAGCCCGCCGTCGACACTCTGGGATTTAATTTCAGGAAAGTAGACCCTTTCAATTTAAATAAACATGTAACGAAGCGGCAGTTATTAAAGACAGCAATGTCGTTGTACGATCCGTTGGGCCTCGTGACGCCTATCACGTCACAGGCGAAACGTATCCTACAAGGCACCTGGCAACATAATTTCGGTTGGGACGAATACTTACCCAACAATTTAGATAATAAATGGCAAGAGTGGCTGCTTGCCTTACAAAATCTCACGCGCTTTCAAATACCACGCTGCTATGAGGGGTACAATAATGCGACAAACTTAGACCTACATGTCTTCGTTGACGCGAGTGAGCTCTGCTATGCCAGTGCAGCCTATTGGCGGTCAGTGGATGAGACAGGCAACGTCAGAGTGTCACTCGCGGCAGCGAAGGGGCGCGTTGCGCCCTTAGCGATCACATCTGTACCTCGACTTGAATTACAGGCGGCTGTCCTTGGTGGGCGCCTAGCGAGAACCGTAGAGGAAGAACACGATCGTCGCGCCGGCCGCCGTGTCTTCTGGTCAGACTCGCGCACCGTGCTCGCCTGGCTGCGCGCAGGCGCGCGCACCTTCAAGCCGTTCGTCGCGCACCGACTGGCAGAGCTGGAGGAGACTACCGCCGGCGCAGAGTGGCGCTGGGTGCCGACCGCCCACAACGTCGCCGACGACGCGACCCGCGACGTGTCGCCCGACTTCTCATCAAACCACCGTTGGTTCCGTGGCCCGCCGTTTCTCTACGACGACGAAGAGACGTGGCCGCGGGAACACACACCACTCGCCTCCACGGACACGGGCGAAGAGCGCGTCATCGCTGCAGTAGCTACGGCAGGACCGTGGCTGGCTGCAGCCTTACCCGACGCGACACGATTCTCATCCTGGGTGCGACTCATCCGCACTACGGCTCGCGTGCTCCAGTTTATAGAACGATGTCGAGCCCACATCACAGCCGCTACAAGAAAACGCACTCGGCGCGCCGATACCGATGACCCCACATGGCCGGTTACGCGCCCTGACTCTGCGCGCACACGCCCCGACCCAGCAACGCAAGCCCGCGTTATCGTCGCTCCGCCGGCCTGCGCCCCGCTCGCCACACAGTACACTCGTTGTGCTGAACTCCTTTGGGCACGTGCGACACAGGAAGAGTGTTTCGCAGACGAACGGCGTGACGTCACCGGCGGGAGAGCGGTATCAACTAATAGCCGCCTTCGTCAGCTCTCGTTGACCATCGACGAACACGGAATACTGAGAATACGTTCCCGCATTGCCGCGGCAGCGGATGTCACAGAAGAAACACAGTCACCGGCCGTGTTAGATGGCAATCATTACTTCTGTCGCCTATACATAGATTGGATTCACCGAAAATTACACCATAGCGGCGTAGAGTGCGTTGTGAATGAGGTCAGACAGCACTACTGGGTTTTACGTCTCCGGCCAACCGTCCAAGGCGTCATAAAGCGCTGCCAGCCCGGCCGCATTCGATGAGCCGTACCATCAGAGCCACTCACCGGTGATCTGCCGCCATGTCGACTTGCTCATCATCAGCGCGCGTTCACACACACCGGTGTCGACTATTTCGGTCCCTTGTCTGTCACAGTAACGCGACATCATGAAAAGCGGTATGTGGCACTATTTACTTGTATGACAACGCGCGCAGTACATTTGGAAATCGCAGCTTCACTGTCTACTGACGCCATGGTGATGGCTCTACGCCGGATGATAGCCCGCCGTGGCTGCCCTCTATCTATTTGGAGTGACAACGGATCCAACTTTCACGGAACCGACGCCGAGCTTCGTAAAGCAGCAGTGTCATCGCTACAGAAAGAAGCTGATGCTAGACACATTGACTGGCACTTTATATGCCCGCGCGCACCGTTTATGGGCGGCGCGTGGGAAAGATTAGTACGCTCAGTGAAAACTGCTTTAACGGCCACACTGCGAGAACGTCATCCACACGAAGATGTATTGCATACACTATTAACCGAGATCGAGCACATTGTCAACTCGCGACCTCTTTCCCACGTGTCCGTCGCACCAGAAGAAGCAGCGCTGACACCGAACCATTTTCTTCTTGGCGGACCGTCTAGAGTGCCATTGGCAGGGACATTTACAAAGGTGGACGAGTTGGGGCGCTCTCACTGGCGAGCATCGCAGCGGCTGGCAGACCTATTCTGGCAGCGGTGGGTGCGTGAGGTACTCCCTGAGCTTCAACACCGGCGGGAGCCGCACGGCCGCGGCGAGCCCATCAAGGAATGTGACATGGTCGTTATAGTGGACTCGAACTTGCCGAGAAACGTATGGCCGAAGGGCAGAGTAGAGCGCGTGTACCCGGGTGCGGATGGAGTCGTAAGAGTCGTGGATGTGAGAACCAAGAGTGGTATAATGCGCCGCGCCACTAAACGTCTCGTCATTCTACCCGTAGAATGAGGTATAGATGATATATTGTTGTATTGTACCATTTAAATTGTCTTTATATCCAGTAAAGTTTGACCTATAGGAATTTAGTACTGTCTAATGTTCGCGATATCCAGACTGACTTAATTTCATATTGATATTGAAAATACTGCATGTATTTAGATAACTATCGAGTAATAAGGGTAAGTTTAACGATTGTAATTAATTAGTTGCATAACGTAGTCTTGCTTAGTATATAGAACGTAAGGTTCAGTTTCGTTACACATGTAAATGGTTTAGTTACAACTTAACCCTTTCACCATCAATGTGAGCCTACTCTATGCATTCGGTTGGAAAGTAAGTCGTATAGGCGTGCAAGAAGGTGAAAGGATTAATTAATTAATTTTGTTCAGTATATATAGTCATGTTGAGTGTAGTAAATTGCATATATCTGCCACTAGATAACCTTTTGCTCACTTCATGAGCACGGCGGGAGATATGTGGCCGATGTAAGCAATAAGGTTCAATTTACGAAGTGATTTTACCATCTAGCGTGGAATAGCGTAAATACTCGGCTAGCCGTCACAGCTATGTAAACCGTGTAATTCGTCCGCTAGACGCCAGAGCGCGCCTCGCGGAATCCATAGATTTCCAACAAAGTTTCACTCTGCTCGACGCTAGATGGTGTTTAGCGTCTAGACATTTCTATGAGAGAATATTCTAGAACCCGGAAAACACTAGCGTTTCCGCCCAGTAGCGACGAGTAGAAAAACCTTTTGTATTCGGTTAGGTTTTGACTAGGATTAGAGCTTCCTTCTGCATTTAGCGCTCGTGACGGTCAGTCGATATAAATTGTAAGTACAGTAAAATCTAATTAGATTCGTTTCACAAGTTTGTGCCAGTGTTCCTATTAGTTATTGTGAATTAACATAAGTGAATAGGCATTTGTAGTTATTTCTATTTATGTGCCAGTTAGGCAGTTACCTGTTTTTCCTACTTGAATATTAGTTTACCGGTTTAATAAAGTTTAGTGAATAGTTTGTTTCGTAGTGCTGTGTTATAGTATCAAAATACAACGTATTTAAACCGTAATCCGCTTGTTTTCGTTTCTCGTAATAATTCCCGTAATACATAGTGAGTCCGCTGTCTTCAACACCACCCTGTATATATATATTTTTTTTTAATGTTTGGGTATCATTTCCTTGACACTGGCGGCAGCACCTTCCATACATGCTAGTTAAAAGTCAGAGTTGCCACTCTTCTCCTTATATAATTACTTTACTCTTTGCGCCCCCATAGTGTTCGGCGCCGCTCGCTGTTTCGCTGTTCGGCTCGCGGATTGTAACGTCACACACTGTTTGCATTTTCTCTCTCTAACAAGCAATATCAAAACAGTTGCAGCTTCGTAATTCTTTGAGATATCTGAATGGGATTTTCGTCACTAGGCATATTTTTTTGCCTTCTTTATTTTTGAGTAGGTACCCAATAATTTTCGAGTTTACACCCGCATAAATAGTAAATCGCCTATAATTAGCCGCCCTTCAATAACTGGCTTCTTCATACTAAAAAATATATGTTTCCCTACAAACATAATTCAATTTAGTAGAACGTGGCCAGTTATTGAAGGATGGCCAGTAATTAACACCTCATACTAAAAAATGAATTCTCTTATAGGTGAATAGAGTTCATTTTTATTATGAGGTGGCCAGTTATTGAACGGTGGCCAGTTATTGGCCCTATAACCACTCTTACTCTACTTGTTTACTTTTTATAACGAGTCATTAAAAATACACTCATACATTTTGAATAATATTACGCATGATAATTACAGAAACCAAACGACAAACGAAGTGTTAAGAGCAATTTGTGCTTGCATGTAATTTTAATTGGTCACCAAACATTGATTGGTATGGGTATAAAATTCTCGTGGCATTGTTCCGTGCCACACGACAGATGCTCATGATGAGTGTAGGTACTGACGATGCTTTCGGGTAAGTATAATGTCTGCACGTATATAATGGGATGGCCGTGACATACTCTCGATTTTTCTCGCACTATACCTCTTGTTCTAAGTGTTCTAATAAGAGAGAGACGGATAGTGCGAGAAAAATTGAGAGTCGCGTGATAGCCGTGCTGAGGTATTATGTCCTTACCTACGAAATTGGCGTTTTTTTTCACATATATTATTTTGTAGGTAATTTATTCATTTCTATTGCAACTTCCAAATTGTTTATTCGTAGACTATGTAACAATGATTTTAAATACATTTAAATTATTTATTTAGTGTTTCAAATTAATGCTTGTAAACCATCCGAATTCCATCAAAAATATAGAAAAATTGCCTCTTTTCAAAAAACACCTGAAAACATTTTTAATTAACAAATGCTTTTTCTTCGTTAAAAAACTCATTTATGGTGATAAATGAGTTTTTTAACGACAAATACGATTAACAAATAATTAATAAATAATATTGAATAGCTTCTCTTTGTGTGAAATTGTAAGCATGTTAGTTTTAAGTTAGCTTTAAGTATGTTGCTGTGCCCTTACAGAGCGTCACATGTAAACCTTATCATTTAATTATGTAATGTGATAAAATGCAATAAACAATTTGAATTTGAATTTGAACCCTTTTCATGTGCTGCCGCCGGTTCAAGTGTGTCAATTACGTATAGTTTTACGATGCGAACTGTTTTTAAGTTGGCTAAGTTCGAGTTGCACATGCACAGGACGGTTGCACAACATCTGGAGCTCAAATACCGCGAGCCATCCAGTTGCTGCAACTACGCGTCGTTGCTCTGAGTATACTATACTAGCTACTCGCGACTCCATCCGCGTGGAACGCGTTTATATCGTAACTCCATACAAACTTTTATGCCATGACCTCAGGGGATGATTTCCGTGTCCTTCCCCGGGACTCAAACTCATCATCATCCTCTTAGCGTTATTCCCGGTGGGCACTACACTAAAGGAGCCCGGGGTCCGCTTTGACACCTAATCCCAAGATTGGTATAAGCACTAGTTTTACGAAAGCGAACGCCATCTGAACTTCCAACCCAAAGGGAAAACTAGTCCTTATTGGGATTAGACCGGTTTCCCTTCACCGAAAAGCTAACGGTAAACATTCCGTACATAAGTACCGAAAAACTAATTGGTACGATCTGGGATTCGAACCCACGACCGCCGCTTGACAGCCGCATGCCTGAACCACTAGGCTACCGTAGCTCTCACTTGAAACCTGTCTTCATGTGGAAAAATGTACCACATGTGAGATTGTCTCTCAATGTCCTTAAAACTCTTAGTATGTATTGTATTTTCCAGTGGCTCTGCTCGCGCTGGCGGCCGGTGTGCGCGCCACCGATGACGACTCGTGCAACTGCATTTCAGACTACGAATTTTGCGCCACGGACTATAACACATATCGAAGTGTCTGCGAGTACAAATGTAAGAACCACGGCGATTTCCACCACTGGCATATACTATATGACGGTCCGTGCTTACGTGACACGACTATGGCACCTACCACTACTACAGAGATAACCCCTGGCGATTCATATATTGGCAGAAAATAAAAATGATTGTGAACTCGACATAATAAAAACAATCATTTGATTGGCAGTGTTATTTCTGATGTTGTTGATTCTGGGCCCATAACCTAAGGAAATAATACTCTGAATATAGTTATAAAAAACCGGCCTCGTGCAAGTCGGACTCGCACACGAAGGGTTCCGTACCATTATCTATAAAAACGGCAATAAAATCACGTTTGATGTATGGCCCCCTTGAATATTTATTTAATTTAATTTTTAGTATTTGTTGTTATAGCGGCAACATCTAAATATATAAAAGAAGAAACTGAGTGACTGACTGACATATCAACGCACAGCCCAAACTGCTGGGTCTAGAGATTCCAAACGTAGGTTCCTTATAAAGTGTAGGGGAGCACTAAGAAAGGATTTTTCAAAACTCACCCCCTAAGGGGGTAAAACGGGTGTCCAAAGTTGGTATGGGGGAAGCATTATTTTTTGAACTAGAGACTTGAAACTTTGTAGGAAGATTACTTATTAAGATACAAAAAAAGCGCTTTTAGCATTTTACAAAATTTCACCCTTAAGGGGGTTAAATAGGGCTGCAAAGTTTGTATTCAAAACTACTGGGACTACAAACTTGAAATTTACACCAGACCTTCCTTTTATGACGTAGGAAAGGGATAAGACGGGATTTTTGGAAATTCTATCCCTAAGGGGGTGAAATGGGGGTCTAAAGTTTGTATGGGGGAAACATTATTTATTGAACTAGAGACTTGAACCTTTTTAGGAAGATTACTTATTGATACCAAAAAAGTGCTTTGCAAAAAAGTCCCAAACTAAGCAAAGCTTGTGCTATGAGTACTAGGCGACGATAAACATACTTACTTATATAGATAAATAAATACTTAAATACATAGAAAACAGCCATGACTCAGGAACAAATACTCGTGCTCATCACACAAATAAATGCCCTTACCGGGATTCGAACCCGGGACCTCCGGCTTCGTAGGCAGGGTCACTACCAACTAGGCTACGGCGGTCGTCGAATTCAGGTGCTTGTGACAGAAGCGAGTTCAACAGTTAGTGCCCGAACAGCAGGAGAGTTTCTGTGTGCGTACGAGTGGATGGGACTGCCAGGAGATTGTGATGTCTCGGTCAGGACTGTTTTGGCACAGAATAAGTAATACTAACAAGTACAGAAATAGCACTTCCTAGCTAAAACGACGTTTAGGCATAAGAAACGTGTCTACTCTGTGCATCTCTGTCTATCGTATAACTTGTATTCATTCACACATGGCACGTGTAGCGCTAGGGCTGTCACGCCAAGAATACATCAATGAAGGCAAAAAATGCTCACCAGAATGTCTCGTGAGTAAAGTAAACGAATATTAATTTAGTACATGCTACTTCACATTCAATGTATGTCAGTGTCATTATGAATAACACCACACATAAAATTGATCTGCCACTTATCTTTTCTCTAGTAACTAATTCTATTTAAGTTTTGAAGTTTTAATTCGTAAGTTAATTCACAAATAAGTTCAAAAAGCATAGGTACCTACGATTTTATTAAGATAAGTACCTACTCTGTTTAGGGTTCCGTAGGTACTTTTATAAAAACTTTTTTAAAAGTATATCAAGCTCAAAAAGTTTGCGTTTTCACTGGAAAAGTGCTCCTTACACAAAACGACGTGACTGCCACGATTTTCCTATAACAATACGTTTTTCTATATTAGAATCGGAAAGGTAGACAATATTTGGTAAAGTGCTGCATATAGGTTAGGAAAGGAAAGGATAGACAACAGACGACACACTTGTTTAATAAAGATATTTTAATTACAACCGAGCAGCTGTGGCGGTTTGTTGTTTTCAACATGTTTTTAAAAAAATACCCTACAGCGCGCGAGCCGAGCTAGCGAAGCGAGCGTGACGCGGCAGCGTCCGGCGAAGCGCCATAACCGAATATTATCATTTTTTCCTAGTTGAATATAAAATAATTGCCGCTAATTCCCCTGGGTGATCGGGGTCAGGTGATTAACGTGGATAACGTGTTTCTTCAAGAGAGTTAAAGCCCAGAGAACTTATACTTGGCATTAATCATTTAATATTAACACCTAACCCTATAGAGGGTTACTTTCAGAGATGAAACTTTCCTAGGACTTTTCCAGGGTCTCCAACTATCTTCATAACTTATTCATCTAAAAGTTTATGAAAAAGTAACAAAGATACAGACGGACAGACAGCTGAGTTACTGTTTCATCATAATCATCATCAATATCATCATCATATCAGCCGAAAGACGTGTTTCGTTCGTCCACTGCTGGACGTAGGCTGGATGCGGGTAGCGCAGGACCGGTCATTGTGGCACTCTTTGAGGGAGGCTTATGTCCAGCAGTGGACGTCTTTCGGCTGATATGATGATGATGATTACATCTTTAGTTGCTAGAACACTTGAAAATGAAGTATCTGCCCACCCCATTAGTGAATACAGGGGCGAGTTTATATGTTCAGAGGGAACAGTATTAGTATGTAGCAGTCAAAACAAAGAATCCTTAAATCAATAAACAGTTGGCAACGCGCTTGCGACTTCTCACCTCACCCCACCCGTCACGCCTAACGTAATAAGACCTCTACCTACGCTTAGTTACTCCGAATCGCGGTGTCAAGTTATATTTGTGGGGGCCCGAGGTTTCCATCGATTTTTGACAAGTTTTGAATCGTATCTCCGACTTTTGCACTACAGATAGAAGTATAAATCAAACGGTTATCGGTTCTTCAATCTTTTATCTCCATTTTGGTCTACCGGATTTTGAAACAAATGAATACTTAATTTTGTATGATCTTTTTAAACATTATCTAAAATAACACTAAGTATTTTGTATCTCTATTGACGTGAAAGATCAAACACATACGAAATCTACACATTTGGGTTCGTCTGTGACGTCCCTAAAAACTGGTCCAGGGTATTCATTTTAAAACAAATAAAAAAAAGTTATGGCCAGAAACCGGTTTTTTGGCCTAAAATTGTTCAACTTTGATGCCAAACATCTCGAAAACAATGAACTTTGAAGTAAATATGGATACTATATTGCTTAAAGCCGTTGTTGTTAACATAATAAGCTACAAAAAACCTATGAAAACTAAGAGATTCAGATCGAAGGTACGATCCCATACGCCAATTATGGGAGCCCCTTAAAACGTAATAGCGGGGCTGAGGTCTAGTTTCGTGAGACGCGACGGGTGACGTGCATTAGCGCCATATTAGCGCGCTCCGAACAACAACCCTGGATTCACAAGCGTCCATAGGCTACAATGTCTGGCTGTATGATTTTTCGTCTCAGTCGTTATAAAAACTGTGACCAATTCCAAACAGTACAAAACAATGGATTTCATGCAGCCTCCAAAGGCGTGTGGGCGTGGCGCCCCGCCCACCTCGAAAGCCTTATGCGCTATCCCACCGTGCTGTCTCGCTCGCACTCATCTGCAGGTTTTTAATTTAAATGATAGAATACTGGTTACAGCTATGATTATAAATATTATAATAGTTCTATTGCCTTGGATTCCGAGTCAAATGAATTGATTTATTATTTTAATTACAAGATGATAACAAAAAATATAATCAAAAGAATACAATACAATATACCTTAAACTAAAATTACTCCAGGTGCAAAGGTGCCCGTAACACTAGCCGAGTTAAATTAAGTTTTGGGTTAATTTTGTAGGATATAGAATGTCATTTGTTATTGGATGAAATCCTGTAAACGGTTTAACTTGTAACACAAAGGTTGGTTCTATCTTTGGCTGATAAAGGATTTTGGAGTACCTATTGAAAACTCCTTTATCAGCCAAAACCTTGTAGGTAAATTTAAAACTAAATGTGATTTAGAAGACTATACAATAGTTTGGTAAGTAGTTAAGTACCAGAACCAGAAGGTATCTGGAAGAGATCGCTCCGTCCGCGTGGAACTCGATTATATCGTAGCTCCATACAAACGTTCACCCCCTATTTCATCCATTCAAGGGATGATTACCGGGATAAAAACTATCCTATGTCCTTCCCCGGGACTTCAACTATCTATATACCAAAATTCATCTAAATCGGTGCAGCGGTTTGAAGAAGTAAAGAGTTAACAGACAGACACACTTTCGCATTTATAATATTAGGATGGATTGTATTGTCTCCCCCAGACCAGATGGTCGTTTTTGACACTACTAAATGAGATGTAAAAAATAATGTGTTCACAATTCGTGAATAATCTGAAAATTTTAATTTCTTGTCGAATAATATGGGTACTACACATGTCAACTAGGTACACATGTTAAAAAAAATGGGGCTATTCACAAATAAAAAATTGCCACTGCTTGTAAACCAAGGAAAAGTTAGCGGTTCTTTTATAAAAAAAATGGCAATCCAAATAAGTAGGTACCTATCTATTTAAAATGTGACCGTTCGTTCGAGCTTTCCATATAAGTGGTTCCGGAAATTACCCCTTACTTATAAACTTACAAAATGGCATAGCCGTCTCACAGAGTTTTCCTTTCTAATGTATAGTCTATAATTTATAATGTTATAGTAACTTTATCTACATCCAGAGGTTGCGTCAAATCCGGTAAAGCCTTTCAAAGTTAATTATTTTTCGAACTTGGCAACACTAGGAAACTCCGTAGGGGGTAATTGGAAATTCATCCCGCTAGAACTTTTCGAGTGACGTCCAACAATGCAAAAAAATTGCGAAGCTCGAAAAAAATATGAATTTTGAAAAGCTCTATCTCGGAAACTGTTGCAATATTGGGTCTATACAGACAATTCTAGTCCTATATTGTAGCAAACTTTGTCTACTTTTGAAACTTCCTGAAAAGTTACCATCAAAACCTAGTTCTTCAGGGTTTTCGTGGTATTTTAGATCTATGAAAGAGTTGCGTTCGGCGCTCGAGATCTAAAAAAAGTCTGCAAAAAATCAGAAATACCGGATTTGAAGCAAAGTGGTAATAGTACTTTTTGGCGAAAAGGTTACTGCATTAGAAGTTTTTCTTTTTTTCTAAAGTAAGTATAAGTAGTTAAGTTACCTACCTATGTAAGAGTACTCTTACTAGACAGAACGGCCTATAAACAATAATCTAAAACTATGGATTTGATGACGATATAATAAAATAAGCTGTAGATTATTTTTATTTTATTTTATCGAGGGGTCGCCGTGACGAAGTGCGGTGTCGGGTGGCGGCGCGGTGGGCCCGTCCGTCCAGCGGTGCGGCCGCCGAAAGTACCGATTTAGGGTTCGGAACTGCGTATCACACATCCATTTACTGTAGCATAAAGAACGAATTTGGTCCTTACTCATTTATGTAAGGACTAAATTCGTGGCCAGCTTAATTCACTCAATTAGATTTTCTATGAAAGTTTTCGGTTGTGACTTGTGACACGAAAATGAACTGTACAATTCTATGGTTATTTTTGTGTCACAACGGAACTTTGTTAACTTCTTCAGCTTGTATGGCTCACTACCGACTAACCAGGCGAACTAGTGGTCACGAATTTGGTCCTCACTCAAATACGTCTCTGTAAACGTGTTAGCTTGTTTATACCTTGGAATGGTTACTTTGATTCGGGGGCGACTTTGATGAAATAGGTTTTTCTCCGAAATCATTGATTTTACTTGTGGGTGAACTGTGGCAAGGAAAGGAACATATTCGTACTCTATCGGGGCGTTTTGCGGCGCTACTTAGTCTTCTATGGTTTTTTCTTTCGCTGATAACACCAACCTGGCCATAAAGTGCACTCGTCAATATGCAAATACTCTGTGTTGTCATTGTCAATTAATTTAAACTTGTAGCTGTATAAATTGGGCCTCAGAGGCTTGTTTCACGAAAATACAAGTTACAAAATTAACAAGTCTAAACTGGCAACACTGAGGTTGCCAATAACTAATAATTGGATTGGACCAGTGTTGCTAGGTCATACTCGTAAAATAGTGTGATGGTGGTATTGTGAATCATCATTAGACCAGATTTTTCTCCTGTCGCCTATATCTTATATCGAGACAATTCAAATGATAGGTATGATAAGGAACTACGTACGTTCCAAAACAACTACATTTTGTGGGACTATTTTTTTTCTTCAATTGTCTGCCTGCCGAACGCGGGCTGTCAAACCCAATTGAAGATTTTTGGATATAGAACTATGCGTAATGGATTTGGAAATCCTAATATTCTATTAATACAAGTATTCTTTTAGAAATAGGATTTTCAAATCCATTTTATACATATATGTAAAGAACTGATTTTTCTTATAAATTCATAAACTTACATGTTTCTTTTCTAAATTATAACTCATAGCCATGAGCCATGTGTACCTACATATATTTTTGACTGTCATCTGGTCATAAGTGTATACTCGTATGTATTTCTTTGTTTATTTCGATTACTGTCTGTTTTATGTACCATTTGAAATAAATAAAACAAAATAATATAAAAAAGCTCTCATCTCGTTTTATCGGGTCTCACTTATATTATACCAGCCCTCGGCCTGTACTTTCACGCACCCGTACCTCCTCCAAACTAACCTAACTCGAAAACAGTTTATTTAATGTAATGTGTTACAAGCCCCGGGAATCCCGGGAATCCCGCTAACGACACCAGAGACAATCAACCCGCGAGTTTACGACCAGAGAGCGCGATTCCATCTTTCCCCTTATCAGATGTGTAAAGGCGCCGTACTTACGATAATGTATGGGAATCCATCGAACCTAATATATTTATATCACGTCGATGGTAAAGAAGACGGCCCGCCCGATGGTAAGCGGTGTCCTGGCCTATGGACGCCGGCAACTAGTAATAAATATCAGGCGTTATTAGATAGGTATACTGTGTGTTACGGGCATTTATTAAAACTGATATATGTTCCATTAGCAATTGTTTGCATGTATTTGCAAATCATAGTTATGGAAATTAACTGAGCAATTAATTTTCCAAAATACAAACCTTCAACGGACTAGGTGTATGACGCCGTACTAAACAAAATATGAAGAGCTGTCATTTACACTTACTTGTCAATTTACTTTGCTGTACATTGCTGGCAATTTAAATTTTGTTAGAAAATTTATGAAGTCGGAATTATAGTTAATTATCTGTTTGAAGGTCATGATTAGGTTAAACAACTCCGTTAATTTACCCTACTTAAAAAAAGCTCGCTTACCGGTAACGCACTATACAGGCTGTACAATCCAAATGGGTCAGTATGGAGAAGTCGGAAACTATGAGAGATAGTCAGATCTGTTCTTAGGAACCATGACGTCGATTTTAGATTTAATAATAATTACATTCAAACTTTTTTAACCGGGAATCGAACCTGGTCAATATTTTTAAGCCGTGTTTCATTTGAAGTTAATTCCAAAAACAGTATTCCATTTTCAAATTTTAAATGAATTGGTACGCCCGCTGAACAAATGCGTTCTAATTTTCAATAAACGCTATTTGTAATGCATAATACCGATGCAGATAAGATATGCATAAGGGGTCTCTTCAGATAATTGATGATCGATTCATATTATTCACGACTTTTTGCAAATTAATAAAACTGTGGGCATTTTAGTCTAATTTACTGTCAGTCGTGTTTACATAAGATTTCATAGCCAAATTTGGTCCTTTTTAACCGACTTCAAAAAAAGGAGGAGGTTCTCAATTCGGTTGAATTTTTTTTTTTTTTTAATGTTTGTTACCTCAGAACTCCGTCATTGATGAACCGATTCGGAAATTTATTTTTTTGTTTGTAAGTATATGCTTCCAGGTGGGTCGAATTTTTTCAAAAATTCAGTTGGATGATGGGATCCATGAGGAATTGAGGGAACTCCTCAATTTTATTAGGCACGCGTGTAGTGATTTTAGTATTTTCTGCTATAACTCGTGTATTTATATCCGGAATCATAAATTTGGTGGCGAGGAATTGATGATGAAGATCATAGATGACTTATCGAATTCCTCAATTATGTACTTAAAAGTGCAAAAGTACATCAAAGGTTCTGATAAGATTCCGTTGAAATAGGAACTAATGAAGTGCCATTGGTGATGATCTTGGGGAATCGATGGAAGTCCTCAAATATTATCGGCCCACATACAGCGATTCGGTTTTTTTCTATAGTAATCAACGCATTTGCTATCGGAAATCAGTTTATGTCGTAAATTGTAAAAAAGAAATAGAAAATGTTCTCGTGGCTTGGCGGAGTACTAAATTGAAGTCGGTTAAAACTTTGTTTTTAAAGTAAATTATTACTTAACGTGGTTACAAAAATATTGACCAGGTTCGATTCCCGGTTATGTATGAGAGTTAATAAAAAAGTTTGAATGTAATTATTTTTAAATCTAAAATCGACTTCATGGTTCCTAAGAACAGATCTCGCTATCTCTCATAGTTTCAGACTTCTCCATACTGACCCATTTGGATTGTACACCCGGTATACGTAAACGACGTAATCCCTTTGGTAAAGAAAGTTGCATTTATATAGTAGCGATGTATACAGTACGCAAATATAAAAATAATTAACTTATCGTGTGATAAGGCCGACCATGTACGGGGTCTGATTTTGATTCCATTTTCCGCGAAAGGCACCCTCATATATGAAACGATTGTCGTTTACTATGACAATTGTCTCATATGAAAACGCTCACAGTAGATCGTTACGCGACGATCTGCGAGCGTCTGCTTTCTCTAACAAGCAATATTACCTAAAACGGTTGTAAGTAGCATCGTAATTCTTTGATGATGGCCGCTCCACACGATGGGCCATCCTACCCATCACACAGCCCCCCTATTCTTTAACTTGTTTTAAGCTCACCTCAACGCTCACCCACAAATATATCTTGACACCGCGATGCGTAGTAACTAAGCGTCGGTAGAGGTCTAGTTTCGTCACGGGTGACCGGCGGGGTGAGCCGTATTAGCGCTTAGCGAATAACAGCCCAGGACGCGGCTATGCGGTAGAACGAACCATATATATGTCTTACTCCCTTTAACGCATAGTTGCGTCCTGTATGATGGGTCAGGATGGCCCATCGTGTGGAGCGGCCATGAATGGGATTTCCGTCACTAGGCATAATTTTTGCCTTCTTTCTTTCGGAGTTGGTATTAACAGACTTTGAGTAGGTACCCGTATTATCCCTTACATCCAGGACTATTACTTAAACGATCTCCGATTTTGAGGCAGATTTGACCGGGTTCGATTCCCGGCCTTGTGTGCAACTTCTTCGAAAGTCTTTGAATGCAGTTTTTATCATTTCTATAATAGGTCTCGTGACTTCTTAGAGCTTTCCTTATCTCTTGTTTCAGATTTTCCCTCACTTCCCAGTTTGAATATTTAATACCAGCTAGCCATATAGGAACGTCCCACTGCTGGGCTGTTAAGGTCATAGCTCACTAGAGCCACCCTCGCCCGCTCCTCACCGCCTCGCCTCGTAAATGTACTAATACGGAGTTGATACGGATTTGATGTAGTGAGCGCATACCCGTACAAATTCATAATAATAGATTGTATGAGAAGGGTCTAAAGTAAGCCATATTACCACGAGATGGATATTTTCCCGAACGAAGTGAGGGGAAATAGTTCGAGGGGTAATATGGCTTTTAGACCAGAGTTATACACTCTACTTTTCACTTCGACTGCGAGAAAATAGTAAAAACAAAGATTATCCATCCACAATCAACATTTATACCAAGGCGAAAAGATTGTTCAATTTGGCGCCATTCTTTTTAATAAACTGTTTTGACACAGATACAATACAAAATATTCACAAGACGAATAAACGCCTCTGACCGTCTAATAGCGGCATAGTCTATCCCTCTCAATCTTCATAGCTTATGTCATGTAATTACATCCACCAATCACAACTCTTTAAAATAACATTAGTATTTGCTGTCTACTAACCAGAATACAGCTAGACATCAAAATCGACCAATCAGGAAACAGAATTCAATTCAAACATTAGGAGTTTTTCATTCCCTAGTTTACAATAATTAAAAAAATAAACGCCTCTGACCGACTATAGCTCCATCGAAACGTTCAAGCGTGGTTAACTGCATACATGACTCATGTATGCAGTTAACCACGCTTGAATAACACCCAATGTTTGAATTGAATTCTGTTTCCTGATTGGTCGATTTTAATGTCTAGCTGTATTCTGGTTAGTAGATAGCAAATACTAATGTTTTTTTAAAGAGTTGTGATTGGTGGATGTAATATTGAACTGTTGTGAGTGGTCAAATTAAAATGTTTTATAAATCATAAATATGTATACATATTTTGCCTAGGGGCAAAATGTACTACTTTAGCCCCGCTTGCCAAGTCTAATATGATGCACTTTTTGAGCATGAGAAGTGAAAATTATATTCAATCATAAAGAATACCTAACAGGCGAGGCGGTGAGGAGTGGGCGAAGGGTGGCTCTAGTGAGCTATGACCTTTATTCGCTACGCGCTAATGCGGCTCCCCTCGCCGGTCACCCGTCACGAAACTAGACCTCTACCTACGCTTAGTTAGGTACTACGCATCGCGGTGTCAACATTAAATTTGTAGATGAGCGTTGAGGTGAGCTTAAAACTAGTTACAGAATTGGGGGGGCTGGGCACAGGCCTTCTCTCATTTAGCTTTAACACTTTCACTACCAAGAATCGCTACGCGCTACGCTCGTAGCCGATCCTGTAGTTTTCCTCGTATGTAGCGGAAAGCGACTACGGCGTAGGCGCCCGCTAGGCGGGTTCTTGCTTGCGAAAGTGTTAAGGTAAATCTTTTACCAAAAGTAACAAATTATATTTAAGGTCTTATTGTTACTATAACCTATGTAGGTATATGGATCGCCTGGGTGTGAAATATTTTTTTTAAATATTTCACATTTTAAATACAGTTGCTCAAAAAGTGGTACTTTTTGTGGCTGCGTAGCGTACGAGAAGCTCAATTTCTCGAACTAGTGCTTTTTACTTTTTAGTTCCAAACTATACTTTCGAAACGCAGTAATTGTAGATTTTTTACCCGATGGCGCTGATTCCAATAGTATGTTGTCACTGTCAGTGTCATTTGTAAAGTATGGGTTCGTTCAAAAATAACTTCGAAGCAAGCATAATTTATCGCAATGATATATTAATTTATTATTTTTCGCAATTGTATTAAAAAATGTCGTTTACAACACGTGTGAAATGTCTTTTACCATTCGTACCGAGTCTTGCCACTCGCTTTCAGCTCGTGGCAAGATACCTCGGTACTAGTGGTAAAAAGACATTCTTTTCACACTAGTTGTAAAATGTACTATTATTTTTAAATACAGGGAGTAACTAGAAAGTTGTCGGTCGAAATTTGCAACCCATCTTTTAGCCACTTGCGCCATCAGATTCAGCTGAAATTTGGGACACAGTGCAGTAATATGGAACCAATCACTGAGTTGATCTAATGATGGAGACGGAGGGTTGGTATAGCATCTTCTAAACAACTTAGAAACGTTGAAAAACCCCCGACATTTTCATTTCAAAGTTCAATATCTTAAAACCGGCTAAATAAATTTTGCTGGAAAGTAGCTAAGAACAAGAACCATCTCGATCACGTCAGCTTTTGGAGAATAAACTGCATTTAATTCGGTCCAGTCGTTTTGGAGCTACAATACCACAGACAAACACAGACACGTCAAACTTATAACACCCCTCTTGTGACGTCGGGGGTTAAAGAGAGACAATTATATTTTGAAACTGCTCACAAAACTTCACGAGAATCGATTGAGAAACGCGACCCGGGCTGGTATTCGCTACGCGCTAATGCGGCTCACCCCGACGGTCACCCGTCACGAAACTAGACCTCTACCTACGCACAGTATAATAAAGAGTACTTACCGTTTACCTACGGTTAGTTACTACGCATCGCGGCTTCATGATATATTTGTGGGTGAGCGTTCAGGTGAGCTTAAAACAAGTTACAGAATACAGGGGCTTTATAGGAGAACAGACATTATACGAAAGCATTTTTGCCCAAGCTGAAAAGGCTCGCTAGTTCAATTAATTAGCAGTGACTTTTATACAATAGGTCTGATTTTTAAGGTGTTGTTAACGCCCATATTTGGATGTCCCTACTACATAAATTCAAGTAAGTACATGTATAAAGCGGAGTTAACAAATTGGTGCCCCATTAAATACGAGGGGCGATAACAATATGCTGAGTAATGACTTAAAGATGAATTGAATTGAATGAATGATTTATCGTATTATTGTTAGGCACTGAGGTTTATTATGATGACGGTTTGTAATGTAGTGAATGGAGTTTTAAAGAAGAGTCAAGTTATTGAACCGTGCAAATCGAAACAGGATTATAAACTGCATTTTTTTGCATGGGTATAGGGTATACCCTTGATGTTGGATTACTCACTCGTGTCGTGAGGTATTTAAGTACCTCATTTGTCATACTTATTTCATTAAATTGCCGCACCACTTCACGCTTCAAAAATGTATCATTTCATTCCTCAATCCTCACGAGTCACGGTGGCGAACAAGCATGTGTTGTCAACAAGCTCAAAATTATCTAGACGGTTCCATATCCTCTTGACATTAAGGCCTGTATTCACTTTGATTCACTAATCAAAGAAGAATTCCGATTGCGTCAAAATATAGACTGTGTAGAATTACGAATGGAGTAAACTGCGGTTGTTTGGAATCCATATTGTATGGGAATCACGAATAGGAAGAATCGCGTTTGTGTTGTCCATCGCATAATCCGACGCAACTATAGCTTTTAAGATGTTGAGACAAGACTCGGTTCAATTTTTTGGGCATACATGGCGTTCCATTTTAACCTCTCTGTCTTAATAACGAAAAGTTTTACTCAGTACAGATGGGTAATGTTACCTAGGTGTTTTCAACTTTGCCATACAAATCCATACACCTCAAATGCCACAATTTGCTGCAAGCTGCTGGCTGAAGTTAAGAACATGTACGACTCAAAGTTAAGTCATAAATATAATCTAGTTTCTATTAAAAATAGTATATAAGCTTGCCATTGTTTTGTTTAAAAGTAGCTTTTTGGGCAAAGTTTTGCCTGGTGGCAAAGTAGGCATGTTTCACGTACTTGAAATTATAAATACTATTATTTTTATTTTACATTCGTATGAGTAAGTATGTATAATACATGAATGTAAAATAAAAAAATACATATATACAAGCTTTTGCCCCATTAAAGCTTGGCCACTATTTGTATACCTACTATAAATTTTCTATGCGTGCGAAGCCAAAGGGGTCTAGAAGTCGTGAAAGCTTAGATATATGTAAACTTAAAAAAAGCTTGAGTCTACCGCTTTGAAATAAATGTAAAAGAACATTAGAACACCAAACACATACTAAATGCTAGCGTAGTATAATTAAGACGCACTCATTAAGAATGTCTCAAATAACCATATGTTCAAATATTTGCCACACTATTTATAAAGGAATTTGAACTACCTAAAAACAAACAAGACATTAAAGAGGCGGCTGGCTGTTTGCTCATTTCGTTCTATTCTTTGCACTAAAAAACACCTTTAAAAAGGATGACCAACTTGAGGAAAAAAGTTAAAAAGTGAAATATGCTCTATAGTCTTGAGCGTAGGGTTAACGCGTTGGTATTGTTAAGTTGGTAGTGACCATAAAGCATTGAATATAGGTGATTATACGCTTATTTGCCGGCTTTTGTGCCCTCAAGAGCTTTTGTGACGTTTAGCGGTAGACATCTTGTTTTAATGACAGATATAGGGGTGCCGATTTAGGGATCGGCAGGACGACCTTGAATTTTATCTAAATTTTATTAATTTCTGAATTTTATTAATCTTATTCATGCATATATCTTATACTGATATTGAAAACGGCTCTAAGGATTCCGATGGGGTTTACAGTAGTAGTTTATAAGGTTCGTGGGCGAAATATCGATCTAGCAAGATATAACTTAAAAAAAAAAATTGTGTCAGAACCAAGGTTTTGACTTAAAACACTTACAACGTCGAGCAAAGCATATGTTCTCTTAATATGACAAAATAAATATAGTCATCAAAACGTTAGGCTCGCCACATACAAGCTGAATTCAGCGATGGGGTTCGGTCGTTCATTCTATATTCTAAGTTACTGAATAAACAAACTATCTTACAAAAAAATGCGTCTTACTATTACCATCAGGCGGGTGAGCTTTAAAAAAAACTGGAAGTACTTACTTTATTAAACACTTAAAAAAACTGCTATGGGTTTCATAAAATCTTCTGAACCCTATTGACAAAAAGAAGATTACATTTTAGATAGGGAATAAGTAGTAATATAAAAGATACTTATAACAAAAATATGGTATGTTTTACTTTAGAACCTCTCTTCTGAAAAATCTTTTTTTTTAACCTTTATTTTAGCCTATGTCCATCCAGAAAGTCTTTTTTATAATTTATACATAATGTGAAAGAATTTTTGTAATCGGTCCAGTGGTTCGGAGTTCGGAGATTACCCATTACATACAAACTTACAATCTCACAGACTTTTCCAATTTCAGTCTATACTATCTGTATATAAGCAGCGATAACTTACCGTCATAAAGTCTAACCGTGAGTCGAACTTATTTTTGTAACAAACTGAAAAAATTAGCTGATAACCTGAATTTACTATAAAATGTTGACACTTAATAAGAATCACAAAGAACCCTCGAACTTATTCCAAGTTCACCCATCAAAAACAGTAGTGCCGGCAGTCAAGCACTACTTCAATCGACAATCTACCATTATCCGTTCCGTACCACAATACAGCTTCTAACTTTAAAAAAGACAGTAGTTCCATAGACAAGCGCTCTTCGTTTACGACCTTTCTTGGTACGCGCAGTGATGTAAAAAGAACGTAATTTTCATAGACGACGCTGGCGGTTACGATGTTTTTTTAATGGTGAGATTTGATCTTGAGATAATGTTATACTATTGTTAAGCTCTTGTTATCTCCTTTCAATACAATTAGGTTGAAATTCTACGATGCTCGGATGTTTATATTGCAATACTTATAGGTAGTACAAGTCTGATTTTTTAAAACTGCCAATGAATTTGTTCCGACTGAAGGACAGCCGCTAGCCGCAGTCAAGCGATCCATAAAAAAATCATTAATTTATTTGAATAAAAAAACGAAATCTTATCATGAAATCAAATATTATTTGTTTAGACATATCTTTCAGTTCCTTGGTCTATAAAATGCATTAAATTTCCAGTTATAGCCCCAGACATCCATTTCACGATTTCACAGAAGCCATGTATCCAAGAAACACCATTTCCTACCAAAAAAGACGTAAAATTCACTTAAACTTCATTACGACATTCGAATGATTTAATCAAGTCAGCTGTGCTCCATTACAGTTACTGGGACGCACGAAAATACCTTACACAATTTCTGAAACCGTTACTGCGGATGGAATACGCCTACAAATAATAGTCCCAATTGTTTCACAAACTGAAAAATGGCGATCCCACGCGTCGGCCAATAGAAGGCGGCGCCAGACAACCACCAAAAGACATGCCATTGGCTGATTCAAACCCCACACTCGCAGTCGACCAATTGGAGCGCTTAAAGTTAGTTCGAGTCAAACCAGTTCCATTTTAAATCCCGCGGCGCGCGCACGCGTTTCAAATTTGGGATTTGCATTTAAATTCCGAATCTTCTAGCGCTTTAGTATAGTAGTGTTTGTTTTTAAAAAGGTGTTTTATAGTGAAAGATTGTCTGAGTTTACCGAATTGCGGATTGATTTATGTTTCAGTAGGTTGTGTCGTCACTGGCAGGATATTTTTAGCATTTAGCTTGTTAAAGCTGTTTTGTTGGCGGTGTGAGACGGGTCTTAATTTAGCCGAGCACTCGTGTGAGTATACTAACTGTGCCTTCCTTATTTTCGCTCGCAGCCGACGAATGAACTTTGTTTGACGCTAAAAAAAGCTGCTCTGAATATTTTTGTTGATTTCCTGTCACTGGCTGTGCCGAACATTCAGCAATGACTGATGCAAATGCATGTAACATCACTGTAGTTTCAAGCCACGGTTTAAACGAGGTAGATCATTAAAGACTATTCTCCAAGAGATTAGGTATATCAGAAACTTTTGCCTATATTTCTGCTTTTCTATCGCCTACGGAGAAAAGGTAAAGCAGTGACTTTTTATTCCTTGGTCTAAAACCAGTGTAAAATTGAAAATCGTTATTTTATTAATTACTTACATTATCCAAATTCGGAAAGAAAATGTGTTAAAGCCACTGGAGACAGCTCTTTAAAAATGGCCTTTAACTACCTCCTCATCTTAAAATGGGTTTCTTTAACCTTCATCATCAACATAAACTTAAGAGCCGCGCTCTTGTGGTGTAGTAATCGACACTCTGTTCTTCTCTCTGCCACTGTTTTGAGCTCTTGATACGACATTACATTAACTTTCTCTTTAGCTTGGTCCATAAACGCACGTCTTGGTTTTCCCCAGCCTCTCCTTCCTTCTATCTTTCGTTCAATTATAATTTTTATGTAATTGTCATGTCGTATCAGTTGCCCCAACATATTTTCCTTTCTGTCCATGTTCTTCAACCTTATTTGGGGTTAAATATGAAAGCAGCTGTCATCCCATAGAAAATGTCAAACTTCTCTAACGATCAGCAGTTGCATCCGGTAAAATCTGATCGATACCGAGGGAACAGACGGACCTCGCAGCGTTATCCCAAGAATTGGCGAAAGCGACAGCCATCTAACTTTCAATCCAAGAGAGGAAACTAGACCCCATTAGGTTTTATCAAGTACTTGCGGTCCGATTTTCGGTAATTATTACAAAGAACAGGCGGAGCCGCGTCATAAAAGATAGCCTAAAGTCATCATTAAGGTCTTTTAATCGGATGAGAAGTTCTCGATATTACAGAGATTTCCTCTTTACAATATTTACAATCAGAATCAGAATCAAACATTTATTCGTGACACAAAAACAAAAGAAAAAAGATTATTTAAGTTGACAACGATAACATTAACTAAACTAAATTAAAGCTAAGTTAAATCTAAAAAAAGCCCTCGAGGCATTGTACCGAGGATGCTGGCGGCATTTCCTCGCTGAATTGCAATGCTGATGCGTTGCGCGAGAAAGCCGCCAGCTCTTCGGTCACCAGTTACGTCAACCAGACGTTTCGCTATTTCCGCAAATAAATTTTGCGCTTTGGACCCCATGGACCGAGGACTTATAGCTTTATAATTATATTAAGTATAGAAGTGGGCTTTAGTGTTAGTTCTTCAGCTGAAGCCGCCCAAAAGCCTGTAACTACTAAGCTCTTACGTTTAACCAATGCCCCCGCAGACCTGAAGGCGTAGCACGGTTGCCGTTTTATCACTTATCGCTGTGGATAAGACATCCGTCACTCTAGCACTCGCATACTTGTCAGAACGTGACGGATGTCTTATCCACAGCTATAAGTGATAAAATGGCAACCGTGCTACGCCTTCTGGGAGACGGTCACAGTAGACCAATGCCGAAAGGTATTATCTTCAAGTAGTAGATTGAATCGGGCGTTGGGCATGAGCTTTTCTTTGGTGGACTCAGGCCAAGCTACATCTCCAGCCATCTTCCACCTAATCATTTAACGGGAATAGAAGTACGTGAAGCTACGAACACATGTATACGTCAATGTCAGCGAGAATGTTTTGGACAAGAATATGAAGCTTTGGAAAATTATGAGATGAATTTACCTAAAAAATCAGCCATAAAATCATTGAATCCATTTCTAGACAATTTCGACATTATGAGAATTGGTGGTCGATTGGAAAGCGCAAATATGACCTTCGGAAGCAAGCATCCTGTTCTATTACCTAAGAAATCAAAGCTGACGGATTTTGTAGTTACGGATGCCCACGTGAAGACTTGTCACGGAGGAAACCAGTTGATGCACAACTACCTCAACTCCAGGTACTGGATCTTTCGAGGTAAAGAGTTGATTCGGAAACACATACGCAAGTGCGTTACCTGCGTGTGGTATAAGGCGACAACTCAAACGCAGCTGATGGGACAGCTACCTTCAGCTCGAGTGACACCCACTCGGCCCTTTAAGTTTTCGGGTGTTGACTACGCGGGACCGATAAACTTAAGAACAACAAGTGGACGTGGTCACAAGTCGTATAAGGGTTACATAGCCGTATTTGTGTGCATGTCGACACGTGCCATACATATTGAAGTAGTCAGTAACCTCACTTCACAAGGGTTTATTCAAGCTTTTAGGCGAATGGTAGCGCGAAGAGGGTATTGCCAAGAGATCTGGTCAGATAATGGCACTAACTTTGTTGGTGCGGCAAAGGAATTAAAAAACTTGTTCGGATCTGAAATGTCTAGAATCCTCAAGGAGATTGCAGATCAGTTAGCCACTAATGGTACAACGTGGCACTTTATCCCTGCACATGCACCGAATTTCGGGGGTTTATGGGAGGCAGGTGTCAAGTCAGTCAAGCACCATTTAGCCATAAGCTAAAGCACCATAAGAAGAGTCATTGGGGATACAACCTTAACCTTTGAAGAAATGACAACCGTGTTATCACATATAGAGTCTTGTCTGAATTCAAAACCTCTATCTCGAATGGATATGGATCCTACAAATACCAATGTGTTAACACCGGGACATTTTTTGGTCGGCGAACCATTGATCACATTACCCGATCAAGAATATTTGGATAGGCGTATAAATTCTCTACGTAGATGGCAACTAATACAAAGAGGAGAGGAGAAGGTGCAAGAGTTTTGGAAGAGATGGTCGAAGGAATATTTAAATAAATTCTTGCAACGTTATAAGTGGACAGATCAAAATCCTGAACCATCAATTGGCGATATTGTGTTGGTAAAAGAAGATGATTTGCCGCCTAGTCGTTGGTTGCTCGGTAAAGTGCTAGAGAAACACCCCTGGCAAAGACGGAATTACTCGGGTAGTCACTTTAAAAATAAGGAATAATTGTATAAAAAGACCCACCAACAAGTTATGTGTACTACCTGTAACTGATTAGCGATTTATTTATTTTATTGTTTTTATATTATGGTGTGTAATAGGTAGAGTACCCAAGTATTGAAAATATGTAAGTCTTGAAGAGTTGAATTACCTGAAACTTTAGTTGTTTCATATTAAGTTTATTATTATACTATGTTATGTTACGTTGTATGCTCACGGTGGGCGGTGTGAAAGTCCGTCATACGTACTTGGTGGGCGGTATGTACAACGTGTTGTCACTCATATGAAACCTTATTAGCTAGTTTTACCTTTTCTATTCATAATCTAGTTTGCACGTCAAAATTCAAATAGAACTAAGAAAATTATAGGTCACATTACCGTCGAATACGAATTTCATTAAGATAAATAAGGGAAACACAAGCGAGGCTAGGGAAACGCAGGCGAGCCAAACAACCATATAGGATGAGCTTTTGTCAAAGAATGATATTCACTAGGTCATGAACGCTTTTAAGTGCACTTAATTATAGTTATAGGTAATTGACTATAATTAGTACAGTAGTACATAAGGCTAAGGCCAATATTATGTACTCAATTGACAGGACCTTCTGGAATAAGTAGCGCTGAATATTCGCAGAAAATTCTTGATATACTTTCACAGGATTAAGCAAGATTCCATCGCAAAATGTTTCGCACCTTTGACATTTCTGGCCGGTGCATTGCGTAGTTGAAAGTTAAATGAAATGTCCAATTAACAAACCAATTATTAATATGACAACTTCACGTAAAATGCCCGAGCGATAACCATATGGCTGTTGTACTGCGCCATGTGTTTTGTTTTATGTCATTCAACAAGTTGGTCAATCGCATAGATAAATACAAACACACTACAAGTATTATCACGGCTAATAACTAGTGGCTCTACTATGAGCTCTAGAACCCAAGAATCTGTTTTTTTAATTCCCAAATAGTGAATCGGGTAAAAAAACTATGTAATAAAATTATCGAATCTGTTCACAAAATTTCACGAGAATCGGTTTAGAAATGCGACCTGTAGAGAACATCCGGACAAGGAGACAGCTGGACACCCGAAAGAATTTTGCCCCACGCTGAATCGGCTCTCTTTATATCTTCGCTCGCTCGATCAAAAATTGCCATAAGTCATCCTCCTAGCGTTATTCCCGGTTGTGCTCCTGAAGGACCCCGGGGTCTTCTTTGACCCCTAATCCCAAGATTTGGCATAATCACTAGTTTGACGAAAGCGACTGCAATCTGATCTTCCAACCCAGATGGAAAACTAGACCTTAGTGGGATTAGACCGGTTTCCTCACGATGTTTTCCTTCGCCGAAAAACTAATTGTAAACATTCTGTAGGTACTTATTACATACATTCCGAAAAACTCATTGGTACGTGCCGGGATTCGAAGCCACGACTGCCGCTTGACAGCCGCATGCCTGAATCACTAGGCTACCGTAGCTCAAAAGTTCCCAGAAGTACCGTTTTAAAAAGAACCAGGTAATTTGATTTAAAGGCGTTGACAGGTGTTGTATTGCATAAAAAGGCGTAAAATTGGCCGTAGGCTCTATCCAATTTTATTAAAGGTAATGTGATGGTTTGAGACGACCTAACTTATATATTTCGTTTCGTTTAGAATGTCATCCGTAATCCCGCACACAATGCAGCAAATCAATAAAAAAATAACCCGATCAAATTTAACAACCGTTCCAAAACCAATAAAATTATCACAAAACACATGTCTCAAATGTAACCAAGTTTATTTGAGCTGGCAACCGTAACTTTGGTGTAATATGGAGGTACACGACTATTAATTAACCCCCTGAGACGCGACCATAAAAGACCCTTTTTATGGGCCACAGATAGCATCAGGATTTCGAACTTAGGCCTATTCTGCCGCTAGATTAAAAAGTCACAGCATTGCGTACATACGTAAGCTGTATACGACATTTTAAAATAGCAGGACTTGAGATTTTTTCTTAATTGGTAATGTTAACTAATAAACGGTTATTTTTATTGTTTGCATTTAGAATTTTATCCTATTAACGCGTTGTTGTTTAATTAATGGAATTATTTGATTAGATTTTATTTATTACCTAAGCAGAATTTCGATTATACCAATAACATGAATGTTAATTCGAATGTTGAGTTTCGTCAGAAATAGGAAACTAATGTCGACTTGCATTTGCATCTGTTAATATTCGTCTCCCAGTAATCACTTCATCTCTCCTTATTCCAAGCTATTTTTGATTTAATTTCCTAACTTTCAAGATGAAGCTCTCATCCCATGATAGGAGGCCTGTGCCCAGCAGTGGAACGTATACCTAGAGGCTGGTTTTTTCCCCCCAAAGATGCCAGAGTACCAATTAGTCAAAAGTTGCGAAACTTCTTGTGTAAAGTTTTGTTATGTAAGAATATATTCTGAGGTTAAATTCCTGAAAGGAAATATGCACTTATATCGCGAGATAGTTAACAGAAATTCTTGACATCATATCTAATTTTTTCGTTTTTTAAGAGATGTTTTATGTTAAACGATGGGGAAATGACTCTTCTGCTATAGTGCGAGAAAAGTTGAGAGAGCTCGCGCGCCGTATTCTGATAGCCGTGCAGCACAAAACAGTGAAGGAAAAAATCGAGACAACCCGCGAGCTCCCTCGATTTTTCTCGCGCATACCTCTCTTTCTAAGTGTTCTAATAAGAGAAAGACGGATAGTGCGAGAAAAGTCCAGAGAGCTCGAGCCGACTTGTAATAGCTGTGTCGTAGGCAGCGGTGCCTGCTTACTGCCTTTTTTAACCGACTTCAAAAAAAAGGAGGAGGTTCTCAACTCGGCTGTATTTTTTTTTTTTGTAAAAAAAACAAGAGCGGTGGTAGCGGGTCAATTAGTACCGATATATAATTATTGACATTTCATCTAAATATTTTCGGAACTAAGCATGTCTCGTCTAACTATGTAATTCCAAAAAATATCCGAAATATTTACGAAAGTAACGAAGTATATTCAACAATTTCCACACAATACATATGTATGTAAAAATGAACTACTTATTATTTTATTAATAACCTGATACATTTCTTAATTCTTTCAAACACATAAAAACGCTCGAAGTGCCATCAAAAATTCAAATATCGAAAGAAGCGTAATAACGTTCGCACCCACAAAAATGCTCCGAATGCCTTCCAAAATCAAATCGCTAATAGTGAGGCGATTTGTACCGTATCGTGAATCGGTAATATGTCGATAAATCTTGTGTTTTACAGCTGGCCCGCGCGATAGGGATCGCGCCACGTGGGGTAATAGTGATGTGCCGTTGATATCGAGACATTTCATTTAAACATATTTTTATGGCGATGCCAGTTCGAAAAGTGGTACGTGTTATTTTGTTATGAGTGTTATGGTCGTTACCATGTGTTTTCATATTTTACACGAGGATATAATGACATTATTTAAATTTCTTGCAAGTTATTTTTTACTTTTACCTACTATTTAAATAGTAGTAAATCGTTTAATGCATTATTTCGAAAAAAATACTAAGTGATCCTATTTTTACAACAGGGCTAGTAATATTAACTTTATTACCTTTTGTAACTATGTAGGGTTATATTGTACCAATGTACTCTGTAAATCTAGTCTTTCAAGACGATTTTCGACCACTGTATTAATTTGAATATCTGCAAGTATGTGTGGTATGTGAAGTCCCCAATCCGCACTGGGCCAGCGTGGGGACTACTGCCCGTTCCCTCTCATACATGAGAGGAGGCCTGTGCCCAGCAGTGGGACGTATATAGGCTGATGATGTGATGTGTGGTATACATGACATTGACAATACAACAATGTGGTACCATTAAGTTGATCTGATGGTGATGATCTGACATCGTATAGATACCTGATGGTAGAATTCTTCAATGGCACATACAAAAATCTATGTTCATTTCAAAAGCTTAATATGTATATTAGTAAATATAAAACATTAATAAATTAAACTCGATAAGGTTTAAGATGCCGCTATTATTTTTATCAACCGGGTCATAAAGCCTAGCTATAATATTTTGCATATATAAATATGTTATATGCCTTGTAGTCAGTTTAAATGATCACTAATTATTAAAAAATCTTGAGTCGCTTCATAAATTATAATTCTAATAGATACAATTTCAAAATGGCAAAATATTTTAGTTTCCTCTAGCATGAAAAGGTAGAAACAATTAACTTTTTCGCGTTTAATTATGTACTAGCACTACTAGCCTCTGCCCGCGACTCCGTCCGCGTAGAACTCGTTTATATCGCAGCTCCATACAAACTTGTACCCCCCATTTACCCACGGGATGATTTAGGGGATAAAAATGACACTCTCTATCCCTTCAACTATCTCCACTTAAAAAACCTTGTCAATTCGTCGCTCCGTTTTGCCGTGAAAGACGGACAAACAAACAAACACATACACTGTCCCATTTATAATATTAGTAAGGATGCTGGTGTAAGGTCACCATCCACCTATGCGATGGGCTAGCATCTTTATGAGTTATGACATCTAAATTTGAAGGCTTTTTCTGCTTCTCCTCATCTTTATCCTATTTACATTCTAAACGATCCGGGGCTCTATTTGCTGCCTAATTCCAAGTATTGGCGTAGGCACTAGTTTTACAGAAGCTACTGGTCTCTGAACTTTTAGAGTAGGGAAATTAGATATTGTTGGGGTTAGGAGCCATACATATACATTTCTTTTCCTAGTTTTATAGTTGGGGATCTGCTATGTCACGAAGTTTTTTTTCTTTGTGCTGTGTATGCCTTTATGCCTTTATGGCTTCTTTTTATCTTTAACTTGCCTTTTATCATGCCAACAGTCTTGATTTACGATGGCGTAATAGGTGTGCAGATCTTTCATAAATTTCACCATCTATTCTCAATGAAAGTTTTTGTCAAACATTTCATCTGATATCATATTAAATACTTATTCTAAATCTTATGAAAAAATATAAAAATAGTAAGTCGGTAAGCCATGATCGAGACAAAAATCAACTATCCTGTAAGTAACATTGACAGGTAATCAGAATAAGAGTAGATTTGTACATACTTTTTTCGTACATTACCTATATAACCACCGCATCGTACAAATATTTCAATACTGGTGGCGTCTGTAGAGTTCGACTATATAATATTATATCAAAACTGTACAAAACTCTTACCAAACAATTATGTTTTTACGAAAACAATAAATGTAAACAGGATAATTATCGATTGAGTTACATCACTGGTAACCCGTCAACTCCATACATCAGCCCCTTGATCGTGTCGATGATAAAAATTACTTAAAACGCCAAACATTTAACATCTCGCTCTCCCCTCCCTCTCACTCATGCGCATCAACCGTGTCACGAAAAGAGACGGCGTTATAATACAAATTGTTTGTACAAAACTAAAGCGTTACAAGGCGGGCAAAGAACATTCGAATTTTGTATTATAAAGCCGTTCTTCAAAGCTTAAACTCGAATGCGTTTCAAAAATTAAAGGTTTGTTTGTGGTGTTTGTTTTATCCAGTTTTATAGTAAATCTTTGTTGTCTTGTCAGTGCATCTTTGTAATGATTCACAGTACGTGATGGTATGTTTGTTAAATATTGAATTGATGGTGACCCTTCAGAGATTTTAGTCGTGATTGTGTTAGGATCTGATTAATGTAGGTCTGTTTCATTGTCATGACAATAACCGTGGATTTGTGGCTACTCTCTTAGCCTGATTAAAACAGCCATCGTCTCTTTGGTAGTAAAAGCTGAAGAATAATTAGCAACTATTATGCGAGGAATTGTACAAAAAGTGTACAAAAAGTGTGTACAAAAAGACAGTACTTTTATATTACTGTAGCTCTATCTACGATTTTCAGGGCAACGGTAACCCATAACGGCGGGGGCGGCTGTGGCACTGCAAATTGAGAGCATTTTTTACATTCTTACACTTAACACTACCTAATTACAACTATTTAATTTTTGATTAATAATCGGGGCAGTTTTTAAAAACATAGAATCTAACAGCACAAGTAAAAGCGAATTATCATTTATTTTGTTATATCTTTACTTCCACCGAATGCTAAGTGACTAAAGACACACACACCACACACACCGCACATTGTGCGTAAAAGCAATGGCCGTTGGGGCGGAAAGGTTCTAGAGTGGTGGTCACGTACCGGAAGGCGCAGCGTGGGTAGACAGGTGGACTGATGACCTGGTCGCAGGAGTCCGCTGGGTGTGGGTGTCGCAGGACCGGTCATCGTGGCACTCTTTGGGGGAGGCCTACGTCCAGCAGTGGACGTCTTGAGTTTTCGTCTGATATGATGATGATGAAATATTATACACGGATATTCGCTTTTCCTGTGTCAGAATTTGTGTAAATGTCTGAGATAAAAATACATGGAGAAAACACGTGGGCGCCATATTTCATAATAAATTCATGACGTCAAGCGACAAGAATTAATAATCGTGAACATTAATTTTTACTAACATAATATTAAGAACAATATTAAGACAAACGGGCATATTCTTAAATAACAAATTATTCATATATACTTGAAAAGAATCGTTTTTTGACTGTATGTTATAAATATCTTTTTTACTTCAATTTCTCTCCTGAATAGATGGTTACGAGTATAAACTTGCCTGGTTATTTGGGGCCATGGTGCTAATATTAACAAAGTACTAGTTTTAGATTTTTAATATTAAGATTAAGGTCTAGGTTAAGTAGAATTAAGTAATGTATAATTGATTTGAAATAAACAGTTTAAATTTAGATTTTATTTTTTTAGACGATTAGTCGTCTTTGCCCGCAAGTTAGTCTGATCCTCCTATACTAATAATTCCATCCCCGTAACTAAAGGATTTTCGTGATAGTACTCGTAAGGTTCTTGTATTAATCTAGTTTACCTATCTGCACGGCTATCACGCGACGGCGCGCGAGCTCTCTCGATTTTTCTCGTACTATCCGTCTCTCTCTTATTAGAACACTTAGAACAAGAGGTATAGTGCGAGACAAACCGAGAGTATGTCGCGGCCGTCCCATGATAGACGTGATGTGTGACAAATATGATTCCAAACAATTCGTTCTGCGGTCTTGCGTGATTGAAAAATGATCGTCAGAGTTCCTGAGGATGTGTTGTGTTAAGAGTGAGGGATCGGCATTTATCTCTACCTGTCGACAAAATGAATCCGCAAATTGACCCTGACAATTGACATGCCGTATACTTACTTACCACCGTTATACCTAGTATAAAAAAAGAAGTACCTACACACAAACTTTCAAAGTTTTCACACTTCTAATTTTAGGCACTGGTCGCCGTAATATGTGTCAAATGAAGATGTGTTTCTAATGAAAAATGTTTTTTGTTCCAGGTACTTGTGCGTTGTGATTAAAATGAGAAAGAAGAGAAAAAATAGATTTACACGCTATTAAAGCAACGAATTAAACGCATTTATAAATTAATTTATTCGGTGTGCAAGTGAACATACAACCAGACAGAGACTGGGTACTAATGAGAGTAAAAATAACATTTCAAGTGATCAAATATTGATTTTATTTACCGGTACCTGCAAAGAAAACCAAGTCGGATTCGATATACAAACTTCGGCGCTTTTCGAAATCCGAAAACAAATAATTGCCGCTTCAAGGTGCTCGGTTTTGTTCAAACATTTTTGGGACTGCTGCCTTCGCTGTTTATATAGCTGCCTTTAAAGGCTTTTTAAAATAAAACGGTGAAACAAACACAATCGCATTTAAGACTAATAAAAAACGCCTCAGACAAATGCTTACTTGGTGCGTGTCAAAAGCGAATTCCTAATTCGAATGCGTAAAGCTCGCCATTCTTTGACAAGTTAACGTGGATTGTTTAGCACCATTTAAGTGGTGCTAATTTATTGTGTCAAATTGTGGTGTCAAAGTGGCCGGCGACGAGCATTTGGATATGCTGGGGGGGCCCGAGTGGGGGCAGCGGGAGGCCACCCCCCCTAGAGACGCTCCCCTGCCGAGCTTCGGATTCACACAGGAGCAGGTTGCCTGCGTTTGCGAGGTGAGTGCCGTATGTTCGTGTGTGGTAATCTTTACTCGTTCTTTTGTTTTTAAATTTATTGTTTTGATGTTGGTCATACGCAAAGATAAACAAGAGACAAATAGATTCCCTTTTTAAGGATAAATGGGCGTTATTTATCTCCTCATTCAATATGAATATGAATAAATATTGTGTAATCTTCACGCGTACAAGTGTCTTTACATGACTATCAAAGATTATTTAATTTTAAATAAGTAGTATTTACTTTTAATTCGTACCTGTACAAATAATATCATGAAATAAAATAAGTAGCTACCTACATTGACTTTTAATCCTAGTTATTGCAGGTTTTGGTAAAATTTGGGCTTTATTATTATTATATTATTGCGGGTCAAATGATCTGACAATGTAGTTTTATTTATTGCACTTTGCATATACTTATTTAATATTTATCTGCCTGGGATAATATCCGAACCTAGATGCATCCCTTTCTATACAGTGCAATTCAGAGGTGAATTAAAAAAAAAGCTAATTTTCGCTAGTTATCATATTTAAGTACCTACACAAATAAATTTTCATTATCTTATTATAATTTAATTTTAAAAAAACGGACTCAAATCGGTTCAATTGTTTGGTCCAATCTGGGAGCTACAGTGCCACAAACAGACACACACATTTAAATAATATGAAAAAGAAATGGGTTGCATATATATACGAAATTAAAAATGGCCACCGATTATGACAGCTGAGACACGTTTAAACGTTAACATTGATAGAGACAGGCAAGTTGGTACAATTGACTCAGTTTTAGTGTATTATTTTTATTTAGTAAGTATCTACCTTTTTTTACATTACATCATTGGATTGACGTTTTCGTAAGAAGTGTGAACTTGGCACCTTTTCGATGATTCTGATTCCTCTACTTTAGCCTCCGACCTACTTAACGTCGCCCCGTGGATTCCGACGCATTTAACCCGTGCCTGAATCTTTGATCCAGACAGTTTTCCGACTTTCGAAAAGATCATCTCCCAAAATATAACCTTAGTTAAGACTAACTGCCCGCGTGGCTCTGCCGACCATCTATAACTATAACTTAGAAAAGTTGAAAAACCCCCGACATTTTCATTTCAAAGTCTTATATCTCAAAAACGGCTGAACAGATTTTCATGAAACATGGCTTCAACACTCGGGTTGAAACTATCTATGACACAAAAAACCGCATTCAAATCGGTCCATCTGTTCAGGAGCTACGATACCACAGACAGATACACAGATACACAGACACGTTAAACTTATAACACCCCTCTCTTTGCGAAGGGGGTTAAAAATGCCCTTACATGTAATATTTGACAGCTGTCAACCCAGTACAATTTATGTCATCATATGTCATCATGGACGTTTATTGTATCGGGATGACGAAAAAATCTTACTATTGTAATTAGATTAGTATATATCGAGGGCTGGGTGGTCAAACCGGATAAGTAGACAAAAATAGGTTTCGAGAAAATCGATGTTGAAAGTTTGGACGTATACATTATCAAAAGCTATGAACATTACGAATATTAACCTCTCTGTTATGGAACCTATGTTATTTAGTAATGTCTATTTGATTAAAAAACTTGTCTAGCCTCTTTAGTTTTTGGATTATACCAGATTTGATAACGACAGGATCAAATTTATTGGGTTTTTCCATAAAATTAACAGTACAAAATAGAAACTTAAAGGATTTATTAAAAAAATAATCGACATTACAATATCAAAATTAGCATTAATCTGAATCAGAATCGCAGCTATCACAATAACTGGATTCAACATCCTTGGTAACCTTTAAACCATGAACCCAGGGATGAAATTCTTCGGGTATAATTCCTGTATTACACATTTTTTCCAGGTCTTTCTTCTTTGCTACGCTTATAAGCAAAGAATAGTCGTATAATGTTTCAATTTCCTCCGGATATGCAATGTTAGCAACGGAGGGTGGATTCTAATGAGCACGTTTTCTCGTATTTGGGGTAGTTGTCGACATTTGCACAGGGGTAAGGTCTACAAAACGAAAATCATCAGATAAGTCGTAGTTAAAGTAGATCTTGTATTTTTCTCCTTTCACGTATCTCATTCGTTTGATTTTAAGCCATTTTACCTGCTCATTCAAGTCGTCTTTCAGTTTAGGTTTAAGGAGTAGTAAGTCCGCTAGTTGGGAGATATTTTTCATTTCGTGGTATTTAAACTCTTTTATTTTGTAGTTCTCAACAGTAACTTTTTGTTTTCCTTCATCTGTATTTACTTGCTTAACTTGTTTTTTTCTTGCTTGTTTAAAGATATTCTTCCAATCTGATACACTGTTCAGAGATACATTTTTAGCAGGATTTTCTATGGCGGCGTGCATAGAGTCTACTTCCATGTAGGTATGTCCGCTTTCTAAAAACTTTTGCTCGATGATGTTCAGGTGGTTATGGTTTTGGACAGTCCACAGAAGCAGTGCTGCTATATTTCTATTTCTATTCTGACCTCCACATGTGTCAGAAAAAAATGTTAAATGCTCAACATTCGCTGGCAGACCTTCCTTCAAGTAGTAAAAGAGGCAGGTACCTATTTCACAACTGCCCTTTTTGCCGTTAATTTCCGACCAGCACAAACAGTAAGCTGCATTTGGTAGTCGTGCTTCATAGATAGTGAAATTGTAGAGTACCAGTTTCCGCATATAATATAAAAGGCTTTCGCCGCCACTTGGTATCTGTAAAACGGCCTGAAGGTCTATTGTGATAGACATAAAAGTTGTGTCTCTGCTAGACTTAGCCTTATCTGCCTCTTTGGCTAGAGAGCTAATATTTTTCCTAGATAAATATGTGATCTTGGTATCCAGATTCTAAAGTGGCTTTGGTATCATCATTTGCCTTGTTATACTTCGAACATATATTGCACTGGTCTTTTTTTGGTTTAAAAAAAATGATATTATAATCTTCGCAAAAAATACTGCGGTTTTTTTTAATTATATTCTGATTGAAAATTATATTCTGACACAGCTGTTCGTTCCGATTCTTCACATCTCTCCATGTATAATCTATACATGTTCGTAACAGATTTTATCTCTGAAGCTAGGTATCTTTTCTTGCTATCTTTACGGCAATAGTGTGAATCTATCAGAGGAAAAGATTCAATGTGTTCTCTGACAAATTGCACATCATCTTCCTTTGTTTTATTCGGAGGCGCCTTTTTACCTCTCTTGTCTTCGGATTTGTAGATAGCTAAATTGTCAGATTTGGCGACCGCGTCGCTTATAACATCTACGGATATGCATAACGTGCCAGTGAAAGAACTTCTGACAGACTTGAATTTTTACTGAATTTTTAGTGAAGTAGCATTTTTTGCTGAAAGTTCTGGCTTTTCTTCCAGCCGATCTGTGTACTTTTTGAGTTTTGATTTCGTGTATTGTAATACAAGAGAGGATATAATTTTTTTTATTTACAAAGTCTAAACTGTAAAAGTGCCTACACAAAGCATTTCTGTCATCTTCGGAAAAGATATCAGAGCATTTAAATTTGCAATTTTCACAATTAACATTTTTGGGTATTTTTGCGGGTTGTAACTTACCCTTTGAGGTGTAAGGCAGACCTTCAGCTTTTCTTGTTTTGCTAATATTTTTCTTCCACTCTTCAGGTTTAGCCTCTCTTCGTCGCTTTAGTGGTTTGACGGATAGCCACACCTTGTTCAGGATTTCATCAAGAATAAGGACTACAACTTCTTGCGACTCGTTTGGCGTTTTATGCTCAGGGTCTGTATTCTCTTTATCCAATCCAGCAGGTGGTTCAGACTCATTTTCACTTCTGTTCTCTTCTATTTCACTGTCACTTCCATCAATGCTGGCTTCCCTGTAGTCTGGATCTACATCCGAATAATCACTGCCAAATAAATCACTGTCTCTATCTCTATCGTTGTCCATTTCACGGAACATTTGCATATCAAGGGTTATTTCATTGTTATTTAACGAAGTCGACGGACCTGAAACAAATTGTCAGGTAAAGGTTTTACTTAAGTTTTATTATCTATAATACGTATTAGCCATAATACGATCGTCGTGTCCGCTGTGCTGGTATGTATATAACCTACAGTTCGAGAGCTCCGTACATAACTCACGCCCTTTCAGTAGGTACATATATTATCTATGTTTAAGTTTCCAGCCAACCGCAGTCAGGAGCAGCAGACAACATATCTTTCGTAATAGTGACATGCTTCTGCCACTGCTGCTTCTGTCTGCAGTCGAAGGTAAACTTGCCTATATATTAAAGTATCGAGAAATAATTACCTGGAGAGAACAAAATAACCATATCGACGCAATTTGTCATCTCTGTGACAATATTCATTTGCGTCTCGTCTAAATCCGATGAGTTATCCATATCATTATGTTCATTTAAATGAATTGAACCAAAAAAAAAACAAATATAAATACAGTAAACGTTAAGCTTAAACCCAATATCTATACTTAATGACGTATAAAATCGATTTAGTGGGTTTTACACCATAAATAAGCCTTCAATTATTAAAACTAATATTAACTTATTCTGAGTACTTGTTGTATACACTTACCTTTGTCGATATTAAATTTTGACCCATTATTTATTGGCGTGTCTTCCTCTGATTGAACAGTGTCCATTATATCTGTAAATATAAATTAGTAAAGTATAATGCAATATCCTCAAATCAAATAACAATAGTAAGCGAGGTTTTACCTCAATAACTTTGAAACGTAAAAACTACGTTGAGCGACTCGATTTTAACATCAAAAATAAAAACTGTTAATATCACAACTAATTGAAGATGCTTTGAAATTATATACTTCTAACCCAACAGAAAACACTATATCTGTACGTACTTGTTCACCAAAGTAATTTGAGGTTATCATAACAAAAAAATCTAACTTACCTAATTCCGGCTGTCCATGGCAGGCTAGATTAACTAGTTTTCTTGATCGAGAACTCATTTTAATTCCTTTTTACTCTCACTTTCATTATTAAACACATCTAACTTAGAAACAGTTAATATTTTCAACCGCGACAAAGTGATGCGCGCGAGTGCAAAGCTGTACTAAAAAATAACGCAGGGATAGCTTCCGTGCTCGAGTCCTATAAACGCGGTTATTGGATTTTACCCCTAAAGATTTACCCCGAATGTTATTTATTGAATTGTGGTAAAACCGTTTAGTTAGTGTTAAATATGACTTTTCATGTTTGTTCAAGAGGTGAAATCATATATTTATATTTATGAGGTTTTACCATACAAAATATACAGAAGTTTTGGAAAAGGTTTGGAGTTAGTACCCGATTAATCAAAATAACCGTTATTACCATTTTGTACTACTGACAATGTCATAGTATATTTTTTAGGGTAATTACATTTATATGCATATATACAGTTTTACCTCAATTTGTAACAAAAAATGTGCTCTCTATTTCGATTTATCCGCCTGTTCAAAAAAACAAATTTGAAAAACTGCCCATTTATTGGCTTATCGTAAAATTAAAAATGTGGAAGCTGAATTAAATCACGATATCTGTATTTACCACTTAACAGAGCTTAAAAAGTTAGCTATGAAGAGTTCATTACTTCAAATCGTCTAAATTTTCGATTTATCGGGTTTGACCACCCAGCCCTCGATATACTGCTACTATTATTTTAATTACGTGTAGAATAATGTCCCAGACTTACAGTATCTAATCTAAATACTGTGCTCTAACTGTAGTCAGACTTCTTAGAATGATTATGGAATTATGGTTCATTGGACTATACTATAATAGACTCTAGTAACGTCTAAAAGAATACACAATATAGACCTTAATACATAGCAACAAGGTTCATAAACATTTAACATCGTCGCTAGGTTGTCACACCCATATGCTCTTTTGTTTTAACATAGGCCAGCAATGACAAACATCAATGTGAAATACACTTTATCTATCGTAGTTAAGGTATAAAATTGTTTGGGATTGAAATGGATTTAAAACCTTTAATTTCTTTGTAAGAATGTGCAACGCTACTTTTTTGCGTACCTAGGTGGTCTGTGATGTTTATTTAAAATATCATATTTATAAATACGTCACAGGATGTGATAAAAAGGGGGATTGTAGCACTTGATTTAAAATTCACTTTCGGCGAGAGCTTCGACCTACATAAGTCACCCTCCATGCCACCTGAATAAATATTACACCCATCATCATCATCATATCAGCCGAAAATCGCCAGCCGACAGGCCCCCAAAGAGTGCCAGTGTGACCGGTCCTGCGCCACCCGCTTCCAGCGGACTCCCGCGACCTTTGCCAGGTCATCAGTCCACCTTGGGGGGGGGAGCTACCCACGCCGCGCCTTCCGGTACGTGGTCGCCACCCGACTCGAGAAGTTAATGATAAATTAAGTGCTAAACATGGTGTTACAAGATGTTGTTAGGGTATAGCAAACACTAATGATTAACTGAACCTGTAGAATAAATCGGCATAAACTTACATATCTTTAATAATTATGAATTATCCCGTACCTAAGGTAAACGTCCGAGTCCGAGTGCTTGAGTAGTATATGGCATGGGTACACTCGATATGGGCACAGGCCTCCTCTCATGGTACATGGACTCTAAGGTAGAAGGCGGGTTAGGTAGAACCGCGACCCTACAGATCGTGCCAGCCGAGCGAGCGAAGGGAGCGTGCCGCGGCAGCGGCCGGCGAAGCGCAGGAAGAACACTTTTTCACTACCTTATACTTAAAAAAAAAAAATTAGATTTTGCAAAAGGGTATGTTTGTTATGTTATGTAGTAAGCTTATACCCGTACCTCATAGCGGAAAGTAGGAGCTTCGTCGATTTGATAGCGGGCCGTTGATTACATAGTATACTACTGAACAGGTTTTTGTAGTACATCTAATATGAGGGATTGTAAAGTTATGCACATGTAGTGTTCGATAATTCGATGTTCGACATAATAAATATTATGCACAACAATCGTTAGGACAATCGATATTATGAGTAACAGTATTACGAGTATATATGTACTTACAACAATTATTAGGCCAAACGTTTTTAGGCGAAAAGTTATTATGTGACACGAAAATCGTACAATGAAAAATGCCATCCGATATAGACCCAACAGACAGACAGAATTACTATTGCATTTATAATAAAATAACATACTGTGAAAATAAATAAGGCTTCTTTTCATCCATTACGCTAACCTGGTTGTATTTGTACCTCGATTCTAGGGCGTGTCTTGTCGAAGCCCCGCCCAGCAGTAACCGGATATCCGGCGTCGCCATAGCAACTGTTTGTTTTGAGGGTTTCGGATAAATTGGAAATGAATCCGGGTGTAGCGGGTAGTTTGGGGTTCGCTGAACTTGAAGTTTGAGTCTACTTTCAGTAAAAAGAAATATAAAATAATAATAAATATTAGCGAACAATCTTACGCAAATCGACCTAGCTCCATAGTAAGCTCAATGAGGCTTGTGTTATGGGTACTACACGACGATATATTTAATAAATAGAAATACTTCAATACAAAGAAAACATCCAAGACTCGGATGCAAATATCTGCCCATACCGGGATTCGAACCCAGGACCTTCAGTTTCGTAGGCAGTGCCACCACCCACTAGGCTAAATGTTAGTCACAATCGTATTCCGGTAAGTGTATTTTTTTAAACATACCTACTTGCTGAACGTGTGGCTTCGCCCGAGTATTGCTATCTGGGCTATTTTTATCCCCAACTTTTCCTGGTGCGTTCTTAACTTGGGGATAAAACATAGCCCACTAGCTTCTGCCCGTGACTCCGTCCGCGTCGAACTCGTTTGTATCGTAGGTCCATACAAACTTTCACCCCCACTTGACCGCCTTAAGGGATGATTTCCTGGATAAAAACCTATTACCTTCCCCATTCAACTTATCTCCATACCAAATTTCATTTCAATCGGTTCAGCGGTTTAATCGTTATGTGGTAACAGGCAGACAGACACGATACTTTCGCATTTATTAGTATAGAAGTCGCGGGTACTTTACTAGACCATTTTAATAAAATCTAGTATAAATGATTGAGGATTGTCCTCGCACTGATGTACAATGTTCGCAACTTTGTTCCACTACTTAAGACGATGTTCGATTGTTGGTTTAGGACACCGGATGCACATGTAGACGAGTAAACAGGCGAATATGTTTGTGCCCACCTTGGCGATTCGCCACTTCGCACTAACGAGGTGGTTCCTAACCTTTTTACCCGACGTTATTAAAATTCTTACCACTGTGAAGACCCAATCTATACCATAGTTCACCATCGTATACTAATTACGGGGAAAAAGTGGTGAAATTAGTATGATAGTGTAGTAGTGTAGTAGTGTATGATAGAGACTGTTTGTTTCTTAATTAAATAAATAAAATAAAATAACATAGTGCTCAAATCAATTTCAGTGACAAAAAAAATGTAATTAGTACGACTGTGAACTAGGGTATCTCTATATAGATACGTAGTAGATTGCGATGGTAAACCCTTAATAAATTCAGACCAAATTTAATCAAAATTTTCAAGTTAGGTCAACCGGGGCAAATGCGACTATGGGGTAAACGCGTCTTTTGAAGATATCTTCGAAACGCAACATTTTAGAAATATTACAACCCTCGATGTTCAAAGTATGGTTACCAAACTTTCAATTAAGACGATTTTAATAGTATAGATGCATAATTGCCCCAGTTGACCTTTCTTGAAAAACTATTAAAAATATAGTCAGATGGAGTAAGTAACATTAGAGAATAATCACAAAGTTATACCTACAAGTAGCTAAAGTTGAAAGAGCAATATTTACTTTAATGTTGGAGGTTCGTGACGTCACGGACCTCGAGCATTTTCTCTCTAACAAGCAACATTACAAGTTTCGAATAGTCGTAGCGTAGCTACGTAATTTTGTTGCGATATTCGAATGGGATTTTCATCAGTAGTCAATATTTTTAGCATTATTTCCATGATTTAAGTTCTTATTTAACGTGCACTAGTTGTAAGAGTATGTAGACCGGTATTATTCAGAGCAATGACGCGTAGTGGCAGTTATTATCCAAGATCCAAGAGGCAACCGGATGGCTCGCGGTATTAGAGCTTCCAAAGTGGAATGAGAAATGTACGAAAAAAAAATTGTCGCGAGGGAGCCGATTGAAACAGCGGTTGTCTGAAAGTAGGTAGGCTATTACTGTATATTTAATGAAATGCTGTTTTTTTTTCTGCCTCTCTCGTATTTCCGCCACAGTCAATGATTCTCAGTTTGAGATAAGTGCCTTAAGAGTCCGCAGTAAGCTCGATTCTCCATACAAACGTAGTTACGCTCTCATTTTAAAACTACGTGTTGGATTGTAACGAAACTTTGCATGGACAATGATATGAGGTATATCTATGTCTGTAATTATTTTATGTAGCTTCACATACTATAGTAAAAAAAATACAGCGAATTTAAGTTTTTCGTACAAAACTTGTTTTTGCGGTATTTCATTTGATTATAAACTGGAACCATAGAAACTAATTACAGACATAGACATACCTCATGTCATTCCATATGCAAAGTTTCGTCACAATCCAACGAGTGTTTTTAAAACGAGAGCGTAACTAACTACGTTTGTATGGGAAGGTGAAATTCGGCCGAGCTTACTGCGGCCTCTTAAGATCATTCATCATTTTATGCAAATGCATGTTATCTAAATAGATATTATTATAGGTTTTCTTTTCTGCGTGCCTTTTATAAATTACCTTTATCTGTGCTATAAGACGTTGCTTCGTACCAAATTTCAAGATTCTGAGTTCTCGGGAAGTAGTAGTTTGATTCCCTTGCGAGTTTCAATAATTTGCGGAAATTTGCGGCATAAACGGCTGTATCTTTTGATTCCGTTGGCTTAGAAGTTTGATTTTTTCACAGCTCCAAGGGAAAGTAGACCTGAGTATTTGGTATAAATTTTAGCTTGATTCCTCCACGCGTTCCTGAGAGAAAGGGTCTTGACAGACGGACGGACGCACGGACGGGCGGACGGACGGACAAAAAAGTGATCCTATAAGGGTTCCGTTTTTTCCTTTTGAGGTACGGAACTCTAAAAAAAGCATCTTTATTTCTTCCTCTCCAAGAATTTAAGCCGGTGTAAAATAAACACAATAACAAACCCTCGTTATTAAATACAACCCTCTTATCACTTCTGATATCCACCGTAATATTTCACCCCGGTAAATCCCATTATTTCTGCAGCCCTCCAATTATGGATGTAACCGATACCGTCCATTAGGGGTGCCTTCAATACAATTGTTACGGGAATTTTTAGCTCTTTAGTATATTGACGAAGTACACTATCGAGACCAACCCCCACACACACACACATTCACACGTTAACACATTCACCGAGAATCGCTACGCGTTTGTAGCGAAAAGCGACTGCGGCGTAGGCGCCCGCTAGGCGGGTTCCTGCCCCCCTATTCTGCAACTTGTTTTAAGTTCACCTCAACGCTCACCCACAAATATATCTTGACACCGCGATGCGTAGTAACCAAGCGTAGGTAGAAGTCTAATTTCGTGACGGGTTACCGGCGAGGTGAGTCGCATTAGCGGGTAGCGTAACACACCCTTATTCTTACAGTAATAAAGACGTGTATCGAAATATTTGGCTACCTGGGCTACCATTAACTATATGACGCTGACTTTACTCTTATAATAATAATTTAAATTAAGCACCCTTGAAATGCGCGGGTCGCTTACGTAACATGAACAATTAGAGGGTTAGGCGATATAATGGCTTCGTTCAATACAGGTGGATTACTGGTAAATGCATGGGATAACAGCGGCACGTGTGCATTAGACTAATGATTCTTTTTAATTTTAGTATTTTTTTCGATAATAATGGTTCCAAATTAAGATATATATATATGTTATATATTTAAAATATCGCTCCTAACAGTCCTAACTGTAATCCTGCGACATTCAGGCAAGACAAGCGGAAAACAGCTTCAATTTAAGTTCTCTAAGGTATACCTATTCCCCCAGATGCGGTGCTTCCAATATACCTACACTCTCTCTGGTAATAAACAGAGAGAGAGAATACTCTATTAAGTTACTTCCCTAAAATGAGCTGCTCCTGCCCTACCTCTGTTATTATCTAAGATAATCCCCAGTTGAAAGAGCTGCTCCGAATATGAGCGATGCCATTCCGCTGTGCCCTAGCTCTTTCTCTGGTTATTGTCAAAGATACCTCCCTAGTTGAGCTGCTCCGAATATGAGCGAGACGACGATGCCTACCTCTCTCTGGTTATTCTCTAAGGTTCTTCCCCACATGAGGTGGACGAATCTCCGGCGGTTAGAAGCGCTTATTTCTAATGTCATTATCACCTCACGATTATATCCGTAAAATTAATTTTTATCGTAGAAATTCAATGCCGGTGTTATTTTAAACATTTAAATAGTTTCACATACTCGTTTATTTTAACACTATTTAATAATAATTTATTGGGGGACAATTTTACACAAATCGACCTAGTCCCAAACTAAGCAAGTTTGTACTATGTACTATGTACTAGACGACGATAAACATTGTATAGATAAATAAATACTTAAATACATAGAAAATATCCAGGACTCAGGAACAGATTCGTGCTCATCACACAAATAAATGCCCCCACCGGGACTCGAACCCGGGGGACCTCTTGCTTCGCAGGCAGGGTACTACCAACAGGCTAAATAAAAAAAAATAAAAAAATGATTTATTTCAGACCTTGGTCCATATATTGTTAGTAGTACATTTGAAAAACTTATACGCTATGTTAGTTAGTACACACCTACACAATGTTGAATGTCAGGACTACTTGAAGTAAGTTAAAGTAGTCCTGACCGTCTGGATCCAATGCCACATAATCGGGCAGTTAAATTTAAATCTTCCAGCAATCACGTTCAGAATGCCGTTCTGAGTTTCCCTGACGCGACCCATCAACGATGTGATTTTCTTTCGCATCACCGCTAGGAAACCGTCCGTGTGCTAAGGCGGTCGTCGGTAATTTGCTTAATATGCCAGCTGCTTTGAAAATGAGCGTTGCCACTCGCTGTCCCAACGGCTGATGCTGATTTCTATCCCCAGGTCCTCCAGCAAGCTGGCAACATCGAGCGTCTCGGCCGGTTCCTCTGGTCCCTGCCCGCATGCGAGCGTCTCCACGCCCACGAGTCAGTCCTGAAGGCTAAAGCCATGGTGGCCTTCCACCGCGGCAACTTCAAGGAGCTCTACAGGCTTCTGGAGTCTCATACCTTCAGCGCGCATAACCACGCGAAGCTCCAGACTTTGTGGCTTAAAGGTAAGGTTACAGTATTTATAATTATTAGCGAGGGTAGACCCAGCTCAAGGTGGAATGATGACCTGGGCTGTTATTCGCTACGCGCTAATATGGCTCACTCCGCCTGTCACCCGTCACACAACTATACCTCTACCGATGCCTATAGTTACTACGCATCGTGCGTGTCATGATGTATTTGTGGGTGAACGTTCAGGTGAGCTTAAAACAAGTTACAGAATAGGGGGGGCAGGTTAAGGTAGGGGTAGTTTGCTGGATGCAGCTGACCATTGTAGCATTCTGGGGGAGGCTAAGTCCAGCAGTGGACGCCTTTCGGTTCATGTCTATCCTACCACCGCGGCAATGAATGGAATTAATAATAGATTGTGTCACAAGGGAGCAAAATGGCATATTTACGGCGAGGGCGTAGATTGAATCCCGAATGAAGCGAAGGATTCCAGAATAGAATCCCAAACGTAGTGAGGGATTCTAACGTGGAATCCTGAGCGTAGTGAGGGATTCAAGTGTTCACGCCCAAGTTGGAAATAATTTTGCTTCCGTCTGACTCATACTGCTTTTCACATCACCTATGAGGATAATGAAATTGTTAGTAATATAACACATGTATTAGGTGAGTAGCTGTATTAAATTAATTATTATAAACCTACTGATTATAGTGTTACTTTGAATAACATTACTTGTATTTTATTACGTTAGTAGTAGTAACAATAGTAGTCAAGATAAAAAAAATGCAAGTAACATTTTTTTTAAATAAGTAATCGATTATGTGTACGTATACTATTTTCATGTATTCGTTGGGATATTTTTTTTATTCTGGCAACAATATGTCCTGGACCAGAAAAGTGCCACTTTGATACCTCCTAGCAGGGAAGAAAAAGCCCTTATCCGAAGAGCTGATGTGAAAACTGTCTTTGCTAATCCAAATTCTGTAGTAATAAAAAAGTTGATTCGTCGGAACAGTCAATTGTTAATCGTAAGCGATATTAAAGGTTAATATCCTGTTTTTTCTTCCCTTTTCTTTTTCACTTTTTTAAATCGTATATATGGCATACATTATTTTGGCCTTTAAAGTTTGTCACTCTTTAGTACCACCCAGGGAACACGTGCAGGGTTGTGGTAGGTAGCTACTGCGGACGCGAGTAACAGTTGTCAAGTGAGTGGGCAACTCGACTGTTAGAAGTTCTTAAGCCGCCCGAAGGCCTCTAACTCGGCTTAACGACTACTGTCATAGACAGCAGCCGGGATCAACTGCTTAGTGTGCCTTCTAAAGAACGGAAGCGCTCGTTTATACTAACCACTCAAACATCAGGCAGTCACCCATCCACAGACTGACCACTGCCATCTTTGCTTAACCTGCGTTATCGTTTCCGACTCGCAGGCGCCGCTAGGCTTCGCTTCTTTCTCAATGCATAATACCTTTGTCTCAGCGCACTATATGGAAGCTGAGAGGCTGCGAGGGCGGCCGCTCGGCGCCGTCGGCAAATATCGCGTGCGTCGCAAGTTCCCGCTACCGAGAACCATATGGGATGGAGAGGAGACGTCCTACTGCTTCAAGGTAACCCTCGTCATCAGCACCTCTCCATTTCATTAGTTTCGGCGTCATGAGAACTATGTCCCTGGTGCGGGATGCGGGGAGGCGGGGCGGTACGGTAGTAGCTGCAAGCGCACCGCCCCGCTTCCGCGCATCAATCAATCAATCAATTATTTATTTTAAATAAAAAAATGGTGTACAAACAGGTGTTAAATAAAAATACTTATTGTTACTTCTGCGCAAATGTAATACAGGGGAATTAGTGGCAATTATTTTATGTTCAACTAGGAAAAAAACATAATATTCGGCGCTTCGCCAGACGCAACCGCTCGCTCCGCTCAGTCGGCTCGCGAGCTGTGCTGTAGGGTCGCAGTTCACAAACAACCTAACCGTTTCTTTCCACTGGGGGGTCAGGCTAGGGGATTAAGCTGAAGTTCATGCTTGCAAGGGCATAGTACCTGACTACTTAAATACTAGTGTTATTTTATTATCATCGTATTGACGAGATACATCATTCCGATCTTGACACGTTTTATTGTTATTGACCCTGTACATCACTGACAATATTACGTTAATGTTGCTTTTTTTTCATTGTTTTGTTTTGTCGCTTAGAGACCGTATACATATCTACGAACATTTGAATAATTATTTATTGTATTTGGACGCTCAGAGACCTTATACATCTCTGGAATACAGACCTTATACTTATCGAATGTAATGGTCATATTTTGTTTTGTTTTCATTAACTTTCTGACATTTAGTGTGTTGTTATATCGGTCCTTAATCTGCAAATTTTAAATTATTATTGTGTTAGATTATTATTCTTATATAGTAAGATTATTATTTTTATTGTAAATTCCCGTTTGACATGTAAAAGTGTCCTTCTGGCCTATTTGCAGAATAAATAATTTGTATTTGTATTTTGTATGTGTCCACCAGCTGAAATATGTAGTTTGAGTTTCATATGGATCCTCGATGATTCTACGGATCTCCTAGTTATTTTCCAGAGTTCGCCCTGAGTTGTTTGTATGTTGCAGGAGAAATCCAGGTCGGTGCTGCGGGACTGGTACATCCACAACCCGTACCCGTCCCCGAGGGAGAAGAGGGAACTGGCCGAAACCACCGGCCTCACCACCGTACAAGTAGGTATCGTTGTCAATGCCTTTTGTCCGCAGCAAGGGGCGGACACTCCGCTATTTACGTTCATCGCTACAAGTACATGCCGGTGCCCCAACGTTGGGGAACCGGCATGTACTTGTAGCGATGAACGTCGACGTCGTTGTCGACGACGTCAGAGGGCCATAAATCTTAATGTTTTGGCTGAGAAAAAAGCGCCCTTTGTAAAGATCAAAGGAGTGTCCCTTCTGTGCTTGTACTATTATCTATTCTGTGTCCGCAGTAAGCTCGATTCTCCATACAAGCGTAGTTACGCTCTCATTTTAAAACTACGTGTTGGATTGTAGCGAAACTTTGCATGTACTATTACATGAGGTATACCCAGGTCTGTAATTAGTTTATACAGCTTCAGATACCATAGTAAAAAAAATACAGCGAATTTAAGTTTTTCATACGAAACTTGTTTTTGCTGTAATTCGTTTGTTTTATAAACTGAAAACATATAAACTAATTTCAGACATAGATATACCTCATATCATATCATTGTACCTATATGCAAAGTTTCGTTACAATCTAACACACGTAGTTTTAAAATGAGAACGAAACTCCGTTTGTATCATCATCATCAGCCGAAAGACGTCCACTGCTGGACATAGGCCTCCCCCAAAGAGTGCCTAAATGACAGGTCCTGCGCCACCCGCATCCAGCTAACTCCAGCAACCTTTACCAGGTCATCAGTCCACCTTGTCGGGGGCCTACCCACGCTGCGCCTTCCGGTACGCGGTCGCCACTCGAGAACTTTTCCGCCCCAACGGCCATCGGTTCTACGTGCTATGTGCCCTGCCCACTGCCACTTAAGTTTAGCGACCCGGAGGGCTATTATATGTCGGTTACCTTGGTTCTGCTGCAGATAACCTCATCTCTGATGCGATCACGCAGAGAAACTCCCAACATAGCCCTCTCCATTGCCCTTTGGGTGACGTTGAGCCTTCTCATGAGGCCCATAGTGAGCGACCACGTTTCCGTGCCATATGTCATCACTGGCAACACAAACTGGTCAAAGACTCTCGTCTTGAGACACTGCGGAATATTGGACGAAAAGATGTGCCGTAGATTCCGTTTGTATGGGAAGGTGAAATTCGGCCGAGCTTACTGCGGACTCTTAAACCGCTGAACCGATTTTGATCAAATTCGGTATAGGTAGCGATATTTAATCCCGGGGAAGAACATAGGCTAATTTTAATCCCGGTAATCATCCCCTAAAGGAGTGCAATGGGGTTTAAATATATGGAGCTGCGATATTAACGAGTTCCACGCGGACGGAGTCGCGGGCAGAAGCTAGCTACCTATAGTTCTGTGTGCTCTCGGCTTCTCAATCATACTGACGTCAATATTGATTGAAGACTACCGTAACCTGACACCGGTGTAGGGTGCCGGCGGTGACCGCAGCGGTAGAGGGACTTTTTATAAAACAGGCGTACGGCCCGCTTCGTGACTCCACAGGCTAGGGCTAGTAAAAATTTAATATGAGGACAGATTTAAATGAAACATGGCTAAGAACACTTGGGATAAAATTATCTACGACACAAAAAAACTTGGGAGTTACGATACGACAGACAGATACACAGACAGACACGTTAAACTTATAACAGCCCTCTCTTTGCGTGGGGGGTTAAAAAGTGTCGAGCGTCCCGGGCCCTCTTTATTACACTTTTTTTTGAAGTGAAGTTTCTGTAGGTCATATTTCGATTTTCGATAGGTCACGTGACCGTAAGATGGTGAGAGATTCGGGACGAGGCTTGTGGGGAAGGGGGGGGGGACTGATACTGTAGTACGAGACTGGCTGCGCCGTTCGAGTTAGCGAGAATAAAGTCATAGCTCATTAGAGCCACCCGTCGCCCGGCCCTCACCGCCTCGCCTCGTAAATTTACTAACTGCGGAGTTGATGTAGTGAGCGCATGCCCGTATAAATCCATATAAAGAATACCTAACCGCTCGAGGCGAGGCGGCGCGGGTCGGGCGACGGGTGGCTCTAGTGAGCTATGACCTTTAAGGGCGCAAACGCCATGCAATCCGCGGCGCTTACCCGTTCGGCCGACACACGATAAGTTCTCACGCGCTAATATGCAAGTGAAATAGTTTACTTCTGTCTCTAGCTACGGTATTCGTCGATTCGAATTGTCAAAATATTCAAGTTATCACTTCTGCCGGCACTCCCGGAGTGCAACCCGGGCTTTTTTTTTCATTGCACTAAATTTCGCCTTATAACCAGCAGTCTGATGTACAATTCTACAGTCAACAGTAAATATAGACCATCATTTTCAAAGGGTAAAAAAAAATGGGACCCGATTACTAAGACTCCGCTCTGTCCGTCTGTCACCAGGCTGTATCTCAGGAACCGTGATAGTAAGACAGTTGAGATTTTCACAGATGATGTATTTCTGCCGCTATAACAACAAACACCAAAAAACCGGCCAAGTGCGAGTCGGAGTGGGGCTCCCACAACAGACATGATTTTTTTGCCGTTTTTATAGATAGTGGCACGGAACCCTTCGTGCGCGAGAACGAGTCGCACTTGGCCGGTTTTTTGTACTTTATCGCATTTAACGTACCAATACTCCGACAGTCGGGATGCGTCAAAGTAGTGAAAGACGATTGAACTGAAATTTTTCATGCTTGAGATTATTCGAGTTAGCCGAATAGCATCACGAACTATTCCATTAAAAAAGCAACTCTACCTTCCAAGGTACAAGATTCCAATTCCAATGAGAGATTTATAAAAAGTCGGCCATATTAAATAATCTCTATGCCCTCTACGTACCATACAAGTTCGGATAGCAATGCAATATTATTGTACCACAAAGCTGGTCTGATGATGGAGACGCAAAGTGGCTTTAGGAACTTCTGATGATGATTAGATGATTAACGATGAGGATGATAATGTATTTATTTATTTATTAATACATGGAAAACCAACAGCGCAACATATTTATAGACATAGAAATAAACTAACACAAAGAAATCTATAGCCAAAATTAAACTTAGCACAATCGCGCACTAACATGGCAATGAGAATATATACAAGTCATCATCATCATCTTTTTAAGAGCTAGGCTCTTGTCGTTTGGAGTAACCGCCACTGATTTTTGTCCTCTGCTAGCCTCTTCACGTCTTCATATGACTCTTCTACATACAAGTACAAGGTAGTTAATAAATTAGGATATATAAACTCTAGTAACCCTAATGATGATGATTAGAACCCTTTCAATTAGTTCATTGTCTGTGCCAAAAATGACTTTAAACTTGTTCACAAATTGCGACAGCGAAATAATGTTTATTCCTAATTTCCAGGTTTCAAATTGGTTCAAAAACCGGCGGCAAAGAGACAGACAGGCCGAACATAAAGATGGGTAAGTCATTGTTTATTTCCGTATCTAAAGACTGTTACACGGTCTATCCGTCTGTGACAGGGCTGTATCTTCTGAACCGGTAGGCATTCGATAATTCAAATTTTGACTGAAACTCACGTTTGTTACAATTTAAAAAAAAGTGTTTTCAAGCAAAACGTGATGTTAACTAAAGATCTATTGAACGAGCGAGCGAGGCGAACGAAGTTGACCTTTTCACCGTGGGCCAAAATCCTTTCGTTTATCGTCTGCCCGGCTCGGCTGTTCTCATCTGCAAGTCGCATTTCTCAATCGATTCTCATGAAATTTTTTGAGCAGGTTAAAATTTTTTTTTTGTATCGCAAGTTGTATAGCCCAGTCACTAAAATTTTACATACCTAGTATAAAGTGTAAGTTTCGCTACAAAATAATTTTCTTGTCAGTGCAGTACCTTACTAGTCCTCTCACTTGCCCAGTTTTAAACAAATTAACCCTCCATACGATAACAATACAACTCCCAAAACCGGCCTATCTTTAAAATCAGATCGCATCTTATCTGGCCGATCCGCATCTGTTTCGATTCATTGGCGCGGAAGTCCCGGGTCTCGGGATTAAAAAAAAAAACAAAACAGTGCGTTCAGGGAGGCATGCACCTTTTTTGTTTATTTTAAGTGATTCAGTTCTCGTTATAATAACGTACTTGTATTGTCATGTGGCGACCACTTTGGAGTTGGTAGTGACTGCTTGCAAAGTCGGCGGTCCCGAGTTCCAATCCCGGTACATTCGGACTTTGAACATGAAATTGATAAAACACTGAACTGATTAAATGTGACAATGTTAACTTTTCATTCTTTTCATTTGGTTGCTATATTTAGCGATACCGCATACGCATGTTGTTTCCCACTACTTTCAGAAGGTTGTGTTATATAATGGAACAATTAGGAATATCGGAAGTCGATAAATGACAACTCACACTCAACTCACTCCACAGTCAAACTATCGATGTAGTTTTGTGGAGCAATGTACCTTATATTCATGTCTAATTTTAGTTTTTAATAAATAAATAAATTCCTAAATAAATAAAATAAATAACTCCTTATGACAGCTGACAGCTCGAAAGTGCCACGAAAATAGAAACATCGTCTCGTATCCGCATAGTACAAGCTTTACTTCGTTTCGGTCCAAGTCGTTATATGTGTAAGATTGTATAAGTACACAAAAAATATGCTGTCATCTCATCGCTGATACAATCTGAGCGACAAGGTGTTTAAAAACATCTGATCACTAACAGGCGTAGACAATCTTACATCCGAATCGTTTGAAATTCTCTGTATGCTGTATGAAAGCGTTTTTTTTTTTTATTAAAGTTATCAGGGTTGTAAAAAATCTAACCTAAAGGGTTCTGCGTCATGTCATGGCATTTTTAGTGTTACTGTGGTGTTACATACCAAAATTAGTGCATCCAACGGATTGCTTTAGTTTCATTCAACGTGATTTTGTTTTGCCGTATAACAAAATGCCTAAATCCTAGAATACCTTTTTTGTTTCCTCAAAATACTAACCGGATTATTTTGATCGTATGGTGTTTTGAGATAGAACATTCAAGTTTTGTTATAATAAGACTAAAAAAAACCATATATACATACAAATATACATTTTGATACCCAGTTGTTTTGAGATCTAGAAGTAGGTATTGGCTTAAATTAAATTACGTTGTCAAGAAACAAAGCAATATTATACGCAATTGCTCGCCGTGTCTTTGATTCTCAGTCACATTTTTATCAAAGTCCGTTTGACATATACAGCTAGAATTTTGACTGATCAACACATACTGACACATTATATATTACACATTATAGGTATAACCGTAATTAGGCTACGAAGCCCGATGCATATGTTTTCGTCTAGTTTCTCACAACAATTTTGTTCATTCTAATAAATTTTACACATGGAGATAAAATTACTCAGTAATGGGAACCATAATAGTATTGTTTAATCTAGATTATTTTGATCGAATAATAAAATTGCATGAGACTTTTATTGCTGAAAAAATGTCCTTTTCATAAACGTCGTCCAAATCATATTTATTCTCTTGCAAGTTATGTATATTGTAAGTTAAATAACAAATGCAAAAACGAGCGACTATCGAATTTTAATACCTATAGATTTAATCGTGAAATTTAGTCGATTGAAATTGCAACTAATTTAGTTGTTACTCGAACATTCTCACAACTACCTAATTTAAACGCAACTAAATTAGTCGCGATTAAAAAATGACGAGTGATATTTTTAATCGATTGATTAGTTAACTAAAAAATTAGTCAATTAATGCCCATCTCTTAGGCAGTTTTGGGGGTCACCAATGTCAAGCAATTTTTTTAAGGTTAATTAGGCCAATTTTATTTCTTCCGCGTCGGTGACTATCAAGCATACGGACTGTTTGATGGAAAACAGACACTGTAGTCTATGGACGCTTGGGACTACAAGCTGACTTTTTATCCACTGCTAGCCAAAATGACCGGTCCTGCGCCCCCGCAGACTCCCGCGACCTTTACCAGTAGCACGTTACGGATGCGACAGCGACATACTCTTCTCTAGTTCTCTCGTTCTAAGTGTTCTAATAAGAGAGGGACGGATAGTGCGAGAAAAATCGAGAGAGCTCGCGCGCCGCGCCGTCGCGTGACAGCCGTGCAGGTCGATCACGTAACGCATATAACGCGTGTCAGTAAATGCCACTTTTTGTATGAAAAAATGACAGTTAAATTGTCAGCGCGTTCGGAGCGTTACATGACTACCCCTCAAATGACCTGAGTCCACCTTATATTGATTTGAGGAAGTCAAATTAGATTTATTTACCTATTTCAAATGCATATCTTGAAAGAGTCAAGCCGATCTAGGTTTTCCTATACGACATCAGCATCACTCGCGTGTCAGGTTTAGAAAGTTTGAAAAACATCAGAAAAGCTAGAAGTAGTCCGTATATCAGTATATAAAACATATACATACTTACATATAAAGGAACCACAAGTTTGTCTATCCATTTGGCTGGCTTCATGTAACCTGATATCTCTACCTATCCATAAACGAAATTCAACTCTATTCCTTCCTCATTAAGATCAAAATCAAACGCAGAATAATACACACAATAAAGTTTTTTGTTGCTACATAAAACTCGACGTTATAATTTGGGAATAGCGTTCAATTTTGAATGTGGGGTCTGACCTTTTGTCTCGCTAAACGAGGTAGTAATTATTGGGATGTGGAATGACGGTTTGATATGGTGACTGTTCTTCTGCCTTTACAATATTTGCGATGGTTATTTAAATGTACTATGTTTTTACAATAAAATATCTCTTGTACAGTCAGCGTCATATAGTTAGTTGCAGCCAAGGTAGTCTTTATTACTGTAAGAATAAGGGTGTGTTTCGAAAATTTTGGTCACTCTGGCTGATACTAACTCGTACAACAGGGATGACGACTAAGATTTTTTTTATGATATCATTCGAACCAGTTTTTTGAGAGGAACAAATGTTTGTATGGGAGTAACTACAATTAAAGAACATAAATACCCAAAAAAAAATAGACAAAGATTGACCTCGCTGCTGGCGGCAGCGCAAAATGCTCCATACTGAAAGACAGTTAATTATGACGTCACAATAATATTTGTTAGTACAAAGTACATGTCTCGATGTATGGAAAATCAGGTAAATTGTTGTTTCGGTCGCGAAATACTGCGTTTAAGTACATAGTTGTGGTACAATTTTGTTTCTATAAAAGCGTACAGGTCGATTCACGAAAGCTGGCGCGAGATTTCTACTGAGTGACTGCTATTTTCATAGAAATTCTGTCAAATCTCGCGCCAGGTTTCGTGAATCGACCTGTAAGGATTCTATTGGTAACTTTAAATTTACTCTTGGACAATAAAAAAATGCATGTTTTTTCTTAACTTTCAAGGTTCATATCTTTTACGATTTTAATAATAATTTATACATTATTACGATCATTTGATGGTTTACTATCCATTTAACATCACTACGTTATCAATTTGAATATGAGTCATCATGCCTATTGTATCTTATAAACTAGCTTCCCGGTCCGGTTTCGCATGGATTACCCGCTTTTTTCGGATTTACCGCGCGCCAATCCTTCATTCCTACGGGAAAACCGTAGGAATGAAGCATTTTCCCGCGGTAAAAAGCCTATGTTCATCACTTTCATCAGGGATAATGTCGGCTTCCAATGGTAAAATAACTTTTCAAATCGGCCCAGTAGTTTCGGAGCCTATTCAATACAAACAAACAAATCAAATCTTTCCTCTTTATAATATTAGTGTAGATCAAGTATAATAATAATAATAAATCTTTATTGTTCTACATGGTACAGTCACCAGCAATAAGATCTGCCACAACATAGCACGCATAAATATCTGATACGACTCTATGTCTAATGCCATAAGGACGTGTCAGATATTTTTGCAGGCTTTGTTTCGGCAGATATTGATGCCGGTGACTGTACAGTTTGGAGCCCTGGCGGCTGTGTTAGTTTTCACTGCGTTGCAGCCCCCAGCGATGGCCCAATTACATGGTCAGAGTTTGGAAAAAGAACATTCAGACGTATAATAATGGTAATTAAGTAACTAGGTATCACACTTATTACATTATCCGTTTTGTAAAAATTTATAATACCTATAACACTCATTTATGATAAAAAGTGGCACTGCACCACAAGTTTCATGTGCTCTGCCTACCCCTTTTAGGGCGTAAAGGAGTGAATGAATGCATATAACACTTTTTGACTGGTTGATTACTGGGTTGTTATTCGCTACGCGCTAATGCGGCTCACCCCGCCGGTCACCCGTCACGAAACGCTCTCCTCTACCTACGCTTGGTTACTACGCATCGCGGTGTCAAGATATATTTGTGGGTGAGCGTTGAGGTGAGCCTAAAACAACTTACAGAATAGCGGGACTGATGATCGAAGAGCTGGCGTATTTCTCGCGCAACGCATCAGCATTGCAATTCAGCGAGCGTGATCAAAAATAGGATAATTTATAGAAGTACTTGTTCGAAAAGTACTTTAGTATAATAATATTTAAATACGTGCCAGAGTCCCCTTAAGCTAGAGTTTCGCGTGCCGGAGCGGGAGAGCGCTACGCGGTAGAGCGAGACGATCGTACGTAACCCGACACCTTCACATCTGCGTTTGTAAAAGCGAACAGGGCCGCACTCGGGATGATTATATTAGTGAAATATTTTTGACATGATTTAATTTTAGTGACAAAGATGTAGCGTGTAGGTAATTATTTTCGTTTGTAATCTATCGTATTTTGTTGTTGATAGTTCTGAATACAGACAACTGCCAAGTTTTTTAATAATGCCAAAAACTGGGCATCTTTTTTTGGATTTAGTATGTAAGTACAATTTCATTTAAAATATTAATTAATATTGGCCAATTCGAACTAAATTGGAAAACAGAACAAAACTTGTCATTCATTAACTAGAAAGTATTTAAGTAAATAAAAGTCTGAAATGTAGTTAATTATGGTGTCTAAATATATCAAAACTATACACAATGAGTATAATTACAACGATCATCTCCTATTTGCACTTCATTAACCTTCAACAAAAATTGCATTTAGAAAAAAACGCAAATATCGAGTTGCACTTCAAAGTATCGCATGTCAGTTATTGACGTTTCATTCTTGGCCAAGGCCTTTGTTTTTTTTCCTTGTTTTCTTTGTGCCCTAATCCTGTTCCTGTCCGATCATGTGGAAGGAAGCGTCTTTGTCGGTATCAAAAAGTCGACTAGGCAAGGAACTGTTCCTTAGTCGAAGTTTCGTTATATTTCTACCATTTGGTGTTTAATTTTTGTGTAGGTAGATATTTCTCTATGACTCTAAAGGAAATGGGGACATTAAATAAACAATTGATTGCTCTTGAGTGTAGTATAGAATATTACTGAATATGTCCTCTAGCTCGCTAGCTTCGGCCCGCGACTCCGTCCGCGTGGAACGCGTTTATTTCGTAGCTCCATTCAAACTTTTACCGTCCCCCCCCATTCCACACCGTTAGGGGATGATTTCGGGGATAAAAACTATCCTATGTCACTCTCCATCCCTTCAACTATCTCCACTTAGAAAATCAAGTCACTTCGTCGCTCCGTTTTGCCGTGAAAGACGGACGAACAATCATACACTTTCGCATTTATAAAATTAAGTATGGATATAGCATATCATTATAGTATAGTATTTAGTAAAAGTATAGTATGGATAGGTATTAAGTTATGTTTCATGTTTTTTATGCACTAATAACTATTTTTTCTTTTTTTCTTTATGGGCCTAAGAATATCATATGCCGAAAATGCACGGGTCTCGATTTACGCAAAATTTTGCCTCACGGCTAAAGCGGAAATTATACAATAAACGGACATCATTATCGACTTTAAAATGCAAACATCTGAACATAAAAAATTTCGCCTTTATAATATTAGTAGGATTGTCGATTTTACTTTCACAAATTAACACATTATGATATTATAAATGGGAAAGTTTAGATGTTTGTTACTCAATTTGGATGAAATTTTGCATGAAGATAGTTTATAGCCTGGATTAGAATATAAGATAGGTTTTATCTCGGGACCACGCAGACGAAGTCGTGGGAAGCTAGTAAACAATAAAAAATAAAAAAAAAAAAATAAAAAAAAAAAATACATTAGAGACAGTAACGTAACATGTCACATATCTGTCTAGACAGATAACTTAGCTACTACTTATTCCGGTATAGCTGTACACATCTATTCTTAGATTAGTTAGATTAAATGGCTGCTATAGGTATGTTATAAGTAATAACGTAGAGGTATGTATACCAAAAACCCGTAGCCTAACACAGTTGATGAAGCATAAACAATTCTATTCTATTTGTCGGAAAAAAACTTGTGCATATCGGGTTTCGGCGGTAGGGGCTGTCAGCGTGCTCCGTTGAACCAACTTCGAACGGGCTGATGAGATATGTTTGACATTTTCCGTCTTATTTGCTTGGGATAAGGAATAAAACTCTTTGACGTCGACTACATCGGTCTTTTCGGCACTTTAATTTGGTTTTGGTTTCATTAGAACGTAATATCATTATGCCCAATTCTTGTAGGTAGATCTCAATTTTTTAGTTTTACTAAAAAACTTTTAATAAATACAACACTCATCAATACCTCTGTCTTTAAAAAATCTGGTATATTGAGACAAAATGCTAGGCATTCTGAAACTTAACGGCATTTTCAAAGACCTGATGAATGATCTAGAAGCCTTCAATAGTGTTCGCAGTCAGTAAGAGTATTGCTCAATTACTTGGAACCCGTTTTATAAGTGTCACATAGAGAGAATAGAACAAGTACAGAAACGATTTATATTCTTTCTCTCTGTGCACCAGCGAAAAAAACGCGTGGTGAAGTCGTACAAAGACCGGTTGAAATATTTTAATAAAATTTCTCTTGAGGACCGCCGTTGGATCTCCGATCAAATGTTTCTTCAAGGAATTATTTTAGGAACGCTTGACTGCCCACAGCTATTACAAACTATCAAGAGGACCGTCCCGCGACAGCACACTCGTCTAGCTAACTTTCGACCCTTGTCAAGTAGTACGAACAGGACTAATACTGGATCCTATAGTGTAATACCGAGAATTTGTAATGAGCATAATCTACTATATAAAAAAACAGGGTTGATATACTGAACATGTCAAAAAGTCAGTTCAAAACATATCTCTGTAAACAAATATCAAATGTGCCATAATCTCCAAGTTTAATGTTAACTTTAACTTTTACCTTTTAAGTTTGCTATTCTGCATTTTTATATTATAATGTTCCTAGCCTTCTTGCAAGTGACTTACCTTACAGCTAACTTTAGATTTAGTGTAAATGTGGATTAAGTGTAGACGTAACTAGTTTTTACTATGTTTAATGCATGCCGTGTTTGCCTGTAATTGGGTGAATACTCTAGCAGCAGTTCATTATCTGTTGTAATTAAGGTATTTTTTTGTATTACATTATTATTGTATTACATCTGTTGGCAAACCTTAAATGAAAAAATAAATAAAAAAAGTGCAACAATGGGTTATCGGCCAAAATGAAATTACCTACGCTATAGTGAAACCAAGACTTAATTTGTTAAGGACAAAATATCTATACGGAGTTAGGCACAATACGTTTCGAAAACTTTTTGTTTTTTTTTTTAACTAATACGACTACTGCAAGTTGTTCAAAATAAACACGTACAAACTTAGGTGAGATTAGTCTTGTAAAAATGAGGGGACAGCACATATGTAGAATTTTACATTATTGTCTTTAGGTACATAAATTGATACAAAAGAAATTGAATAAATTAAACAAACATCTGGGGACAATCTTATACAAATGGACCTAGTCCGAAACTAAGCAAAGCTTGTACTATGGACTATGGCTACTACTATGGCGATATACATACCTACGTAAACATCCATGACTCAGGAACAAATATCCGTGCCCATCACACAAATAAATGCTGTTACCGGCATTCGAAACCGGGACCTCTGGTTTTATTGTTATCTTTTAACAATGACATTATATGGAAACTGTTTTACGCAATATCTGATGATCAAAATATCAATTACGTATTTCTTTAATATACCTAACGTACTGTTTACAACTCAAGTCATTCGTTCATATCATTTTGTATACATATATTCAAGGCTGTGTAGGTAGGCAGGTTTGACTTTAATCTCATTATAGCTTTAGATCCACACCAAAAAAGGAATCTATTCACAAAATAACTACAACTTCGAAAAGTTGAAAAACCGCTGACATTTTCATTTCAAAGATATCTCAAAAACGGCTGAACAGATTTTCATGAAACATGGCTGAGAACACTCGGAATAAAATTATCTATGACACAAAAAAACCGCATTCAAATCGGTCCATCCGTTTGGGAGCTACGATACCACAGACAGATACACAGACAGACACGATAAACTTATAACACCCCTCTCTTTGCGTCGGGGGTTAAAAATACAACATACCAGTTATCATCATTAGGCATGTCTGACTTTTAATCTCATTATAGCTTTAGATCCATGCCAAAATAGGATCGATACACAAAATAACTACAACTTAAAAAAGTTGAAAAACCCCGAAATTTTCATTTCAAAGTCCTATATCTCAAAAACGGCTGAACCGATTGTCATGAAACATGGCTAAGAACACTCGGAATAAAATTATATATGAAACAAAAAACCCGCATTCAAAGCGGTCCATCCGTTTGGGAGCTACGATACCACAGACAGACTCTTTGCGTCGGGGGTTAAAAATACAACATACCAGTTATCATCATTAGGCATGTCTGACTTTTAATTTCATTATAGCTTTAGATCCATGACAAAAAAGGATCTCTTCACAAAAAAATACCACATACCGTTTTCTTAACAACATTTTTTCTTCTTTCCAGTGGCAACCCCAACGAGAAGCAACTGGACTCGTCCTCGGACGACGACAGCGACGCGCCCGCGCACTCGCTGCCAGCGCACGCGCCGCAGCCGCTCTACCCGCTCTACGACCACCCGCTCCACCTGCACTATCACCACTCGTGACCGCACTAGACAGATCACCGCGACCACAACCACCCACTGCACCGTTCTCCATCATCACTCGTCACACCAACCACCTCAACCGCCTCTGCTGACCGCACTAGATAAAACACTATCACCCCTCGTGAGCACACTATAGACAGATCACCGCGACCTCCACAACCACCCACTTCACCGTTCTCCATCATTACACGCCGCACCAACACCTCTGCTGATCGCACTAGATAAAATCACAGTTCGCGTCCGCACTAGACAAATCAAAACGCGTGTCCGCGCTACGCTAACACTATGACCCTTCGTGGCCGCACTAGACCTTTGTTACCGCATTTACCACACTAGTGGTCATCAGTCATCACCGCTGAACCACCACGCGACCGCCGCTGCACTTGCACTACCGCCACACGTGACAGCATTTACACCCCTACTGACCGCACTAACACCCATTTTAGTGTATCACCAATACTAGCACTAGGGTCTTGTTGACGTCCGCGTCTACACGTTTAAAAAAAAAAAGAAAAACGTTCCACCATGTTGAGTTCCACAATTGAGTCATCCTACTAGCGCCATCTAGTCGCAATAAATGTAACTATTGAAATGCTAAGTGACATTAAGTTTGGATCAAGGGGGCGGTACTAGTAACAAAAAATTAGTGTCATCTCATCTTGTATTAATTAATGTAACTCTCGCAGTGCAATATTTTAAGTATTATTTATACTTAAAAGGGGCACTAAGTACTAGGTAGGTAGTGAAATCCTGCCGCCCTGTGGTGTCACCTAGTGGCAATTAATGTAACTCTTATAACGGTAAAGTCTAGACCGTAAGTGGTTGCTTTGCTAGATGGCGCTACCAGTAACATATCGTACTATTACGTGGGGTTTACCCGGGTTGGGTGGTCAGTGCTGTCATCTAGGAGTTGCAAACTTAAAAGTTTCTGAGTTATAGCTATGCTAGAGGGACTAGTGAAATGAAATTTTCAGAGAGACCGGAATTTTCTAGGCGTTTTAGTGTTGCACAGAGTAGATGTATAGTTTCGGAATGCGGAAATAAGCAAATTCTGAACCTTTAGGGTATAAATAGAGTTCACAACTGGCGGTGTACCTAAATTTTCAAGTGTAGTGGATTACTTAAGTCGTAATTTCGCTTTAATCGACTATACAATAACTTCCTCAGGAAATTTGTAAAACAAATAGTGTCCTATGATTAGATTTTTAAACCGCCGATATTTGACAGCCGTCATGCCGGTACAATAAACGTCAATATATGATGACATAAACTGTACTGGGATGACAGCTGTCAAGTATTGGATGTAAGGGCATTTTCACTATAATTTGTAATTCAGTTGTGTAAAGAAACCGCATATTTTCTTTTGCCGTAAATGCTATCCTTTTCTAATCCATAATCATAACTATATACCGCTCCTTTTCTCTGTCTTAAAAAAAACTAAGAATTTTACAAATGTAAATAATATCTATGTTATGCACTTTTAGCCAAATATTTGAAATATAATTTTAATGTAATGATTAATATCACGATTTGAAATTGGGATGGAAGGCAACAGGCGACCTATTATGGTTCAAATAATCTGTCATAAAAGTAATCTACTAACTACAACTTAGAAAAGTTGAGATACCCCCGACATTTTCATTTCAAAGTCAAATATCTCAAAAACGGCTGAATAGAAATGAAACAGCTAAGAACACTCGGGATAAAATTATCTATAACACAAAAAAGCTAAACGAAAATCGGTTCATCCGTTTGGGAGCCACGATACCACAAGACAGATACTCTTTGGGCGTTTTCGATGCATTTCCACTGATCTCGCTTTTAAAATCAATGAGATGAAGAAATGATTTAACAATAACAAATCTATCCTTGGCTCGAACATGCTGAGGGGGTGGATTTTCGGGTGTAACCTGAAGTGAGACAGGGCGGAACACGCATCCAATATGTATTAGCAACGGGGTAAGATAGCAGTTACCATAGTCTATGGACGCTTGCAACTCCAGGGGTTATACATGCGCATTGCCGACGCTTTAAGAATTGATTTCTTTTTTGAAGAACCGCACCGGGAAAACCTCCACGAATGTAACCACATTGGCTCTACTTTGGTGCCAGAGGTGATACGTGCTTTTGATTGCAATAATATAATAATATGTAACCTTGTGCCTTTCATTTCTCAATTTTTCATACTAAATGGCTTCCTTTGACTTTTTGTAGATGTAAATATTATATTAGGTACCTATCTGAATAATAAATAAATGTATAATATGAACAAACGAATGCATTTCTTCTCCATCGAATCGAAGAGCACTTTTAAATACAGTGTGTATATTTAATATTACCTCAAATTGTAACCAGAGGGTGTTAAGGCTAAGTACCGATAGTTCCAATTTTCTTTCTTAAACACAATCTTTATTTGTTCCATATTAAATAATTCAGCACGCAATGGATCACTACTTTGTCTTACTGACGTGACGTCATAATAAAATGTCACATGTCACCCGATTCTTCCATACGTCATCATGTCAAAGTTTACGCAATACGTTGCCGCTCGATAAATTTTCAAAAAATAATTACGCTTTGGTAGTCAAGACTAACTTAATTTTGTTCTTGCAATATCGGTTCATAGCCCTAACACGTACCTCTGGTTACAATTTGAGGTAATATTAAATATACACAGTGTATAATAGTTCAGTAGCTCGTACAAAGAGCAACATCTATAAGTATATGTTTATGTTCAAAAGAGATTGTTATCAAAAATTACATCTTTAAGGCAACCTTTTATTAGTCAACGTGCAAAAAAGTACAGTCAGTTACGGTTTACTTCCAGTTTCTATAACTTAGGTGTTTAAACATCATCATATCAGCCGAAAGACGACCACTGCTGGACATGGGCCTCGCCCAAAGAGTGCCACAACGACAGGTCCTGCATCCAGCGGACTCCCGCGACCTTTACCAGGTCATCAGTCCACCTTTTGCGGGGCCTACCCACGCTGCGCCTTCCGGTACAAACATATTATGTAAAGAGAAATATTAAAATGTGGGTAAACCAAAATAAGCCCAAAGCGCTAATCTTCACCGAGTTATTCTGAGCCTTTATTATCGCGAATTATTCTACACTAATAATAATATTTTAATCAATATTTGCATTACGTAAGTACGTTGTAGGTAATTTAAATTAATGTCATCCAAATTGTTGTTGTACATGATCGCCGTACGCCGTTTTCGTGCCATTTTTTAAACTCGAAATAAGCAGCAATTTCATTGGTACTCATGAAGTAGGTGGGTACAAACTTTATAATATGAAGTGTTAGTATAGTTCGTTTTACTTAAAATTATGAAAATGTTGCTAAATATGAAAGGAAAAGATTACAAGGAGACGACATCAAACTTACCGAAGTGAGGCACGTGTACTGAAATAGCTACTGTTTATTCTATTGTAAAACGTAAATCATCTTATCATAGACGTACAAGGCCAATGATGGTTGTTTTGCTACCCTACTTGAATATAACAATTAAATAAAAGGTGTCGGTAATGGTTGGGTTATCCCTATAATCAGTAAGTAACTTTTCGTCATTTTAAGTAAAACAAACTACTTATACTTATAACTATTTAAATACAGGTGTTCATACTATCCGAATACAATTGGAAGTACTAGTGGATTGATGTGCCCAATCGATATGAATAATTCCTTCGTCTTTGGCCGTCTGTCAATATTTTAATTTGACTGTGCCATTCGACGTCTACAATATGTTTACATCGTCCTAGTCCCCGACGTAAGCTAGTGTATGACACGAGCAATTTATATAAAATCAATATGGGTTTCATTCGGTCTAAGAGGTTTTTTTTTCATTCGAGTTTAAGCCATGTCACTGACATAAAGTTCCCATTGTCATACACTACTGCACCGTCGAAGACTGGGGCGTTTACCTACCTTAGACCGAGTTGTAAAAATCGCACTTTCAACAGTTAACATTATACAAAGTTATATTTATTGTTTCAATGTATTTTAGTGTAATTTATTTATAAAACTGCGTGTCTCTTGTATTGTAAAAATAATTGTAGTTTAAGGACCTCGCATGTTTCTAGTTTATTTATTAGTAGTTAAGTAGCATTTTTAAAGAAACGTGTGTTTTTTAATAATATTGTCGTTTTATTTCCTAGTTTTCCTACCCCTAATTTTTATTAGGATTCTACCTCGACAAAAATTCATACACAAATATATGTTAAGGGACAATCTTACACAAATCGATCTAGTCCCATTGTAAGCTCAATAAGACTTGTGTTATGGGTACTAGACGACGATATATTTAATAGAGAGAAATACTTACATACAAAAAAAACATCCAAGACTCGGAAACAAATATTCATGCTTATCACAAATACTTGCCCTTACCGGGATTCGAACCTAGGACTTTCAGCTTCGTAGGCGGCGTCACTTGCCTTTAGTAGGCTAACCGGGCGTCAAAATATAATAATATCATGGCCATATCGCGTGATAAGGCCGACCATGATACGATGTCAGGATGACAGACAGGGACCTCTTTAACTATCCGGGCAGTTTCCAGGGCTCAGAGCATAAAATACTATAGAGCGGACAAGCCGCCGGCGGCTGTGTCGCACATGTCAGCTCATTGGGCATACTCCGCCATACATTTACCGTCCGTTGTCAACCGAGAAAGTTCCGTTTTTTGCCAAAATGCCGAGTTGTGCAATAATTACTTGCAAACATCGCAGTGATTTCATTAATTTCCACACCAATGGATCACTTATCAGAGGTAAATACTAAGTATAAATACTATTTATTTCAAATAAAACCACGAATTAAAGAAGTTGCGAAAGGCATATTCAATACAAACCGCGCGGCATGACCGATCTCTTTATTTCCTATATCTGTGGTCCAGGGGTATCGCCTTCTGTATTTGACGTTTCATACAGATCGGCAGATCCAGACTTGGGGAGGCCTCTGTCCAGGAGTGAACGTCTCTCGGCTGATGGCTTTGGTTTTTGATGATTATGAGTTGATGACAGACCCAGCCGGCTAGCGATCTCTTGAGTTGTGGGCTTACCTGTTTATTATTAGTAGATGTAGATTAGCGAGGGGGATTTCCACGTATCCATCAGAAAGGCAGGATGTTAAATATTATCCAATGTATTTTCGACATTCGTCATCATCATCCATTAGACCGACTGGTCGCAAACCGGAACACTTAGTAAGTGTGCCGGTTTGCGACCAGCTGATTGAGCTGGTGAACTGGCCCCGTATCATGGTCGGTCTTATCACACGATAAGTTACACGATAGAGCGTCCGTCCCTAGCGTTCGACAGAACGAGACGGACGCTCTATCGTGTCACTTATCGTGTATTTGCTCGCTCTAACTTCGAATATACAGCTGGTTTTTAAGATCAGTAAAAAAAAATTAAGAAACTTTGTCCTTCAGTAACTAGCCCGTTAGCGACGCTACTCTACTCTAGACAGGCAACTTAGCACGTAGAACCGATGGCCGTTGGGGTGGAAAGGTTCTCGAGTGGCGACCACGTACCGGAAGGCGCGGCGTGGGTAGGCCCCCCATAACGTGGCCTGATGACCTGGTAATTCGCGGTCGCGGGAGTCCGCTGGATGCGGGTGGCGCTGGACCGGTCACTTTGGCACCCCTTGGGGGAAGCCTATTTGCAGCAGTCGACGTCTTTCGGCTGATAAAATGATGATGAGACAGGCAACACAGGTCAATCATATCAGGCGGCGCTACACGGACGAAATCGGCGGAGTGCATGCAGGCCGCATGATTTCGGCCCGTGTGGATACGTGCCGCAAGCACGGTGGCCAGCCAAGCCAAGGTCACTGCGTACTAGATTTTCTGTGACCTTGCTTGGCCGTTCGCCGATTTCGCTCGTTTGCCGTCTCCTATTCGCCACATTGGCTGCAAAATTGGAACTTGTAGTTTAATGAAGCGGCGACAGGTGGTCGCTAACTGAAGCGGGTTGCGTAACCGGCGCATTGACCCTATGTACAGATGATTAGACATTGATTGATGTTATTATTTGACCAGAGGCGACTCGGCGTCCAATGTCACACTTGACACGGTGCAGTCTAAATGGGTGTGGTGTCCATGTAAATAATACTATTATATTATATAACAACATAACTGTACCGTGTACTTTCACAAACACGTGTATACAATCAATTTCAGCATAGCGTGATACAAATAGATTAGTTTCGTCGTGTTTCGGCACTAATTAAGGTACTTGTAAAAAATAATTACTTATAAGTATTTCAGATTATACATATCACATACAGATACCGGCATTATCGGGACATTTTTGAGCAGTCTTAGTGACTTTTCGTTTATCGACTTTTAATGTACTGTATCGATTGTTATAAACCTACGTCCGTAATTTCAAATTCACATTGAGCAACTCATTGTGCTATGTAATTGCAGACAGTAAATTATTTTTATCTTCCATTACAAATAATGAGGAATCATTCATCGTCTTCCTATTAGTCTTTCACGGTTGCATCCTAAAAGAGCCCTGCACGGCTATCACAAGACGCGCGAGCTCTCTCGATTTTTCTCGCACTATACGTCTCTTTCTAAGTTGTCTAATAAGAGAGAGACGGATAGTTCGAGAAAAATCGAGAGAGCTTGCGCGCCGTCTTGTGATAGCCATGCTGCACTCTGAAAAATCACTAACGCATGAAAAAATATTCGTGAAGAATTCAAGATTTTGTTTATCGATATTACCTACGAAGTCAATCAGAGAAGTCACTATGGCAGGACAAAAATGCCACCATCATTCCGGACTCTGAACATATTTCACATTCTCGTCGTCTTTACCTAATATCATTGCGTAGTTAACCGACTTTATATAAAAGGAGGAGGGTCGAAACCAGTCCGGTATTCTGTTGTCATAATCATCAGTTGTTCCCTCAATGCTGAGGATAATGACATCATCTCCTATTCTCGTTGACCACAGACTTCTCCAAAGTTTCCTATCACCCGCTTTATGTATGGCCTCGTGCAGATGTAGTTGCAAGAGTGCAGTGATTTGTGTGCTCCATCTAGCGGGTGGTCTGCATCGAGGCCCCCGGCCCACAACTTTTTTCTGAAAAAAAAAAAACTTTCCGCGTCACAATAATCATCTCCAGGCTATCCGAAGAACATCGTGAGAGTTGTCCAATTCGGTTGTATGTTTTCTTTTAGTTTGGTAGTTATATTTATTCGAAAGTACATGCTTCCTGATTGGTCTCATTGTCAAAATCTAGTTCCGATGATGGAATCCATGGAATTCAGGGAACTACAAATATAGTGCACGCATATAGTGATTTCGGTATTTTCTATAGTAACATTAGTAACTCATGTATACTCTCGGAAACCATAAATTTGTGAGGTGGAACTTATGATGAAGACCACAGATATGATGACTTATGGAACTCCTCTTCACATAATCATGACATTCCGTAGGCATAGCAAAGTAATGAACTATTTCCAAAGGTAATTCTAGGGTCCTTGAGGAATCGACGGAACTCCTCAAACATCCTCGACTCACAAATAGTGATTTCGGTATTTTCTATAGTAAATCAACAAATTTGATATATATTATGAAAGCAGTTCATGTAGTATAGTGAAGACGAAATATGGAAAACTTAATGTATGCGGCTCGACAGGGTACTAAATGGAACTCGTTTTTTTTTTAAGAAAATTATTTTCTTTATACCGTAGTAATAGGCAGCCATGCTCTTCTTCGTGATCTTCCTTCCCGCTCTTGCGCACGCGCATATCTTCATCGGCATCCACTTGTCATCGCGGGAAGACGATTTCAAGGTCAACTTGGAGGGCGAGGATGAGCGCCTCATCACCGATGTTGAAGCTGAGGCGTTCGGGCTGACCCACTCCGAAATCCAAAAGGAGGTTATCAAGTAAGGAATATGAGGACTAGGGAATGCATTAACCGATCATATTTCATAACCGGTTATGCTGCATAAATAACAGAAAACCGGTTATAACCGGTTAAGGTTATTTAATGTTAAAAACAAAGACCAAATAAAATAACCAATTATGTTGAATTTTCCCGAAAAAGGATTAAAAATAGTGTCTATTAATGGAGAAAAAAGTAAAGCGGGGACCAGTACCATAGTACATTTACCACTTGGTTCGTGAGAATCGCCTTAATAAAAAAAAAAGCAGTAATGGCGGGTCGAATCCGAATTTCTCAATAAAAAATTATTTAGTTTGGGATGGCACATCGTTACTGACGATTGCCCAATGTAACATAGAGACGAGACGTTTGAGTTTGGAGTAGGTATTTCATCGTTGGTGCCCTTAGGAATCCTGAGTCTTCTAGAAGACTCAGGATACCCATACCTATAGATGCCGTCAAACTTCTTGAACATGCGGGACGGAGTGGGGGGCAGCTCGCAGGTACAATTCGCCTTTGCGCAGGCAAGGTCAAATGTTCAAGAAGTTTGACGGCATCTGTACCTATATACCTAGGTAGATGTTAAACGTCTCCCTAAAAAGTTGTAAGTGGGAACTGGTTATTTGGGGTCGAGATGGATTGTTCGGATAGCTCACTTGCTTAGTAGCGACGGGACATACCTGTGGTAGCTGGTTCGAATTCGGCTAGGGGCATAATTTCTTTTAATTTTTCCTTTATTAAATCTGAATTCAAGATGATTTCTGTTTCATTTAAGATAATTGCGGTCTTCCTATTGAATTTCTTGATTCAACAATTTTTATCTGTGTAGGTAGTAACCGATGCAATATTTTAACGATGGTTTGGGCTGTAATACTGACCGTTAAATAAAAAAAAAAAAAAAAAATTTTAGTATAAATTATTTCATTTCATTTCATTTCGTTAAATCTACCAGGAGAGCTGTGCTGTAACTAAGTAAATGGCCATCTTCGAAAATTAACTCAGTTTCTAATTTCTAACACAGTGTCACCTCAAAGTTCATCTAATTTGTCACCTCTTGGGTGACGCCTCATGTGACAGTCAATATAATCTTACCCTACACGTCACGTCTTTAATTTGACAAAATATTGACTGCGCTCGTACGTGGTCGCTACTCATGAACCTTTCCGCCAGGCCATCTGTTCTACGTCACTAAGTTAGGCGATTGATTGGGTATTAACTTCTTTTTTTATTAAGGTACATGATGAAATTCGGGTATAAGCCTGAAAACAGCAGTACCCTCTGGGGCCTCGAGAAGGAGATGTACAACTTGACACACGTCCTCAAGCCCATCAAAGCTACTGTACTAAGTAAGTATTATACGATCCAGGGGAAGCTGGCAGGCGAAAGATCTAGGGGACGGACCCGATGGTCCGAGCTGCTGAAATTACTGGCAATCTTAGGTTGAGTAACAACTAAAACTGTTGAAGTCCATCAAGAAAACTTCCGAAGCCAAAGACCAACGGTCGACATTTTTTAAACGTATCTCCTTTTCACGCTTAATCCACAGAACCTAGCAGTTGGTTGAGTCCCGGGAACGGACATGGTGATCTCTGATCTCTCTTGGGTCCTGACCCCGTATCATGGTTGGCCTTATCACACGATATTATACGATATTATATCGATAAGTGCCACGATAGAGCGTCCGTCACTGGCTGACACTGTTCGATAGAACGAGACGGACGCTCTATCTTGTCACTTATCGCGTGATAAGGCCGACCATGATAGGGGGTCGGACCGAAGAGAGATCAGAGATGACCATGTCCGTTCCCGGGACTTAAACTACCTCATAGAGTGGTCAGTGGATTCATCAGTCATCATCAGTGTATTAAGCGTGAAAAGGTTGTCAGACAGACGGAGTTACTTTCGCTTTTACAATATTTAGTGGTATGGATTCAAGCGCTAATTGTGGAAATGGCAGAGAGCGCTAACAATGACATATAGGTGGCAAGCAAATGCTTTGTTCTGATGTAGGTATGTCCTGACCTGATGTTATATACGCGGTAGGTATGTCCTGATGTTATATTTGTTTGCAATACGCGGGCATATAAACATTTGAATAATTTTCACGAACAAATGCCGATACTATTCTTTACTAGCTTCCGCCCGCGACTTCGTCTGCGTGGACCCAGGATAAAAAACTAGCCCATGTTTTAATACAGACTATAAACTATCTTCGTGCAAAATTTCATCCAAATCAGTTCAGCCGTTTAGGCGTGATTGAGTAACAAACATCGAAACATCCAAACTTTCGCATTTATAATATTAGTAGGATGTGATCAGGATGAACATTTTCTTGTCCAAAGGCTTTACCAGCAAAAGGATCGCTTTGGCGCACTACAGATACAAAAACAAGGGAATGTCTACGGTCCAGTACAAGGCGGATCTCCGGCAAAACGTCACCAACACTGTCAACTTCAGTTGGCACCAAACTGGCACCGGGCACGGTGGCACGGAGATTTCCACAGAAATCAACTTCGCGGTTGGCAAGGTTCGTTCACAGCGCCACGGTACTTAAAGTAAGCACCAGTTGAAAACGAAAAGAATGTAAACAAACAACGTATTGAATTTGACATATTAATATGTCAAATTCAATACATTGATTGTTTACATTTTTTTCGTTTTTAACTAAAATAAATAAATAAAGATTAGGGGACAATCTTACACAAATCGAACTAGTCCCAAACTAAGCAAAGCTTGTACTATGGGTACTAGACGACGATAAACACATACTTATATAGAAAAATAAATACTTAAATACATAGAAAACATCCATGACTCAGGTACAAATATTCGTGTTCATCACACAAATGAATGCCCTTACCGGGATTCGAACCCAGGACCTCTTGCTTAGTAGGCAGGGTCACTACCAACTATAGTTGACTAAAGCGGTCGTCAAACTGGTGCTTACTTTACATACAGCACGGTACATTGTTGTAAAGGCTATAAAGTAGGCAATAGATGGACGAGTGGGTTCGAGGTCCGAGCCGCTGGGTGAGGACCTCGAAGGAGACGAGTGCATCTATTGCACTTTTGCATAGTGCTTTTCACGACTACTGCTAGGAAATTGCAAATAATTATAATTATAAGTCAAAATTAAGTAGGTACCTGTACCTAATTAAAGATCATAATATGAAACACTAGCGCGGCCGCTCGCGTGTCGGGGGACCGCGCCGGGCCCGGGCCGGGCAACAATAACATTGTTGGACAGTTTGAACTCATAGAATTTGCGCTTTGAGAACCACATACTTAATGTTGTGAGTAACTGCTTTTATCGCCTTAAAGTTCTATATAATATACGAGATTACCTTAGTGTCGATTTGCGTGTTGACCTATGTGAATCACTTATATTATCTAGGTTAAACTATTGTGATGTCGTGTATGATGGGTACATATTGTGATGTCGTGTATGATGGGTACATTACTGGTCGTTCCAAGAGGCTCATACAACGAGTGCAGAACGCATGTGCTCGTTTTTGTTTCAGAGTCCCTCCCCGATCCCACATCATTCCATACTTGAACGCCGCTAACTTGCTTAACATGCCTGCACGCCGGCGCCTGCACCTGGCCACTCTGCTGTTCGGGGTGGTAAAACACGAAACCCCCACCTACCTTTTTCATAAACTGGTATGGTCCAAAAGTGCGCGCAGGTTTAAGGCAATGGCCATTATACCTATGCACCGAACCGCTGCGTTCAGAGGTAGTTTCAAGTATGCGGCATCTAAGTGCTGGAATGATATCCCTCCTCCTATCCAAGGGGCGCTTAGCAGATACACCTTTAAGGCGCCGTAGGTTCATGGTCGTCTCTCCCTCTCACTGAGCATAAGCGTGAGCGAGATGGAAGTGCGTGCTCGGAAGCGCGGAAGTCATGTTTTTTAATTTTAATTTTTTGGCCGTTTATATAAATAAAAAAATAAACACTGATTTCCCTCAAACATGATATTGCCGATTTTTAGAAGCCATTTTAATATTTTTAGCTTTAGTTCGTTATTTGTAACAAATATTTTAAGTGTATTTTAGACCCTTTTAGACCTATGTTCGTGATTTTTTCTATCGAGCGAAAAATGCTTAATCATGTTTCTAAACACTGATTTCCCGGCAGAAAAGCCTCAAGATTACTATTTGTATTTTTTTTAAACCATATTATTATAAACAGACGCATTATATTGTTTCAAAAACACTGTTCGCTTAACTTCGCTGAACCTACGGCGCCTTAAGCGTATGCTTAAAGGCTATTTGTTGACGCTCCAGAAATCCTAATACCCCAGGAAAATTACGTTTTTTTCAAACATTAATTTATAACAGCGTTTTTTTTGTTTGTTTAATTTTCAAATGTTATTCTAAGATGCCTTATCCAAAATCCACCAAAATTTCCATCGGGAAGTAAATATATAAAAATAAATGACACATACATTATGTTTTTTGTGTGATTTATTTATTATTCTTGAAGATAGCTCCTGTAAATTAACCAAAACAAAAATTAAAATATCTATTAATATTTTTCCTCTTTTTTCAGGAATTGGTTAAATATCGATTTTTTTTATGACTAATATTTTGGTGGATTTTGACTCTACGTAATAACTAAAATGATAATATATCAGTTACACACAAAAAATCTGCTGTTATGAATTATTTCCAAATTTCCATTTTTTTCCATACTAATGAAAATAAAGTGCTTGGGCTATAATCCTAATCCCCAGCACTGTGACAGCAATAAATATGCCAATTGTTCATTTTTTATATAGTTTTTGTTTTTAATGTGTATTGTAAATATTAATATTCTATTGCAACTGCGTCTAGGTAGTGTGTACGTGTATTATCTCACTTTGTATTTATGTTTATTTCTTTTTCACTTGTCCCAATAATGTAGGTAGTTTATTTATTATTTTTGTATGACGTTTCCGTGAGTCACCGACGGTGCTGGCTGAAAATCAGCGCTGCAGGTGTCTGACACCTCAGCATAATGCTGAGCCAGTGTCCGGTTCATTGCCGCAGAGACACACTTGTTTCATGTTTTATGTGTTTTTTTTTGTTTATTCTATTGTTTAATATGTGTGTCCTGTGTGTTTGTGAATAAATGTATCTTTCTTTCTTTCTTTCTTTCTTTCATAGTTGGCCTGCTCGTGCTAAGTCCAACTAACCCCAGCTTTGGAGCCCGTTTTCGGACCATGTTTTGCCACATTTCCGAGCAGTGGCGTGAACAAATTAGCTGAGCGGTATCTCAACCAGAGTCGCTTGAGAGCTTTTTACACCTGTCCTGCGCTTCTTTTAAAACTATATAGACAACTTCACTCAGTCCTCGCCTGCGCGGGTGCGGGGCTAGGACGATAACGGGGCGCAGGCGACGTGTGAGAGGTGGAGCCCGGCGCCCACACGCCGTTACCATCACACCCCCGCACCCATATTCCGCATTTCCATGAGGCGCACGCGTCACGATATACAGGTTGTACAATCCAAATGGGTCAGTATAGAGAAGTCGGAAACTATGAGAGATAGTCAGATCTGTTCTTAGGAACCATGACGTCGATTTTAGATTTAATAATAATTACATTCAAAAATTTTTATTAACTCTCATATACACGGTGTTTTTTTAACCGTCTTAGAGCCGAAGCCCAGTTAATGTATACATTACAAAGAACTTAAAAAAAAATGTTTTTTTTTGTTTTTATTTTTTTTAAGTATTTTTTTGAATGCATAAAATATTGTTTTTTTTTTGTATTAATATTAATTTTAATCATCCAGCTGAGTGACCGCAGTGTCCGCTAGCCGCCATCTTATGTAGATAGGTACGAACTCTAACCGGGTGAATGAACTTCGCTCCGTGCGCCATAGAGAATTTTTCAAACTTAATTACCTTTTATTACTAAAAACTTAACTTATTTTTTTTTTTTTTTGTCACGAATGGATAGTACCTTTTGGATACTTTCAGTGGGCTTCGGCTCTAAGACGGTTAAAAAAACACGTTGTATAACCGGGAATCGAACCTGGTCAATATTTTTGTAATTTTCGTAAGTAAAAAGGACCAAATTTGGCTATGAAATCTTGTGTAAACACAACTGACAGTAAATTAGACTAAAATGCCCACAGTTTTATTAATTTGCAAAAAGTCGTGAATAATATGAATCGATCATCAATTATCTGAAGAGACCACTTATGCATATCTTATCTGCATCGGTATTATGCATTACAAATAGCGTTTATTTAAAATTAGAACGCATTTGTTCAGCGGGCGTACCAATTCATTTAAAATTTTAAAATGGAATACTGGGTTTTTCTTTCAATTATTTAAACAAGATTCCATTAGTGTTGTGCTTCTTGCGACTTGCAGAATTTATACACATTGATTTTGACCAGGTTCGATTCCCGGTTATGTATGAGAGTTAATAAAAAAGTTTGAATGTAATTATTATTAAATCTAAAATCGACGTCATGGTTCCTAAGAACAGATCTCGCTATCTCTCATAGTTTCCGACTTCACCATACTGACCCATTTGGATTGTACACCCGGTATATTAGGGGTGACGGGAGAGGTGACTTTAAAACAAGTTACAAAATAGCTTAGCAGGTGAATGCTCATTGAAGCGATACTTTTATTTATTTGGGGCATCAACAGCGTTGCAGGAAAATAAATAGAAAATTGTATAGCTAATAACAATAGACCTCCACATCAGGAATCAGCTTACGCATAACATTTATTATTTTTATTCTATTTTTTTATGTAAAATGTATATAACATTGTGAATAAATGAGTATGAGTATGTAAATAAGTAGAAACGATCATGTTTGTGTGTGTGTGTTATTAGATTAGCCAATGTTTTTCATTGTTATAATTGCAGGTTGCAGCGAAGGCTTCGCTGTCGTATAATCACCAGTGGGGCAAGAGCGGCAGCAAGTCCCAGTCGATGACAGTCGGGTCGAACGCCGGTCTTCCTATCCCTGTCGAGCCGGGCGCCACGATCGATGTTACCATGCTCGCCTCTCAAGGCACCGCGGTACTCGAAGTAGTCTACGAAGCCTCATTGCACGGTGATATAGTGACGTGGTCCCAGGAAGACAGACGCAAGATCAATTTCGGTTTTCTCATTAATTTCATGAGACCTGGCGCCCTTCCCCGAGTCCGTGAAGTCATCGAAATTATTAAAGTAAATTATTATTGCGACTTCGAGACAGAGAGCAACAATACTATGGTGCCATTAGAATGAAGAATAGCCCGGCTCAGCTTCAGCACGGATACTCAAAGTATTGTAAAAACAATAAACAATGCTACACATTATGCCACGAAGTCGGTAAGTTTTTTTTCACACCTTTCATTCGGAAAAGTAAGTTTTGCTCCACGACAAGAGGGACCAAAACGCTACTTTTCTGTTCAAGCTACTTTTTTAATTTATACATTGGCATTGGAACATTTGTACGCAATGTGCCAATTGAACACAGATGTTAATAAAATAATCGATTGTAATTTCATCGTAGTCGATTCAAAACGCACATATTTCAAGTTTTAACTATAACAATGTTGTATAAAAAATTATAAATATTTCGTAATATTTAAAAATTAGTAATAAAAATTAAGATAATTTACATATATTTTAACAATAGCTTTTTTTAATTTTCCTCATAGTCGGTGTGAAAAATAGTATGTGTCATTGGTAGCAAAATTATTTTCGCCTCGGGCGTAAACACTTGTATCCCTCACTACGCTCAGGATACTACGTTAGAATCCCTCGCTACGCTCAGGATTCTATTGTAGGATCCCTCGCTACGTTCAGGATTCAATACACCGCCCTCGCCGTAAAAAATAAAATAAAAAAAAATAAAAAAAAATATCATTTATTTCAGAAAACTTGTTCCATAATTTTGTTAGTAACAATTGCCTTAAAACTATGTTAGACACACAAACTAAATAAATAAAAATTCAAAAATTCAATAATAATAATAGGTAATAATAATAGAAGTAACAGGGCTCCTCCCGCGCCTCATCTATCCCTATCGACGTGCAGGTCTATGAAACGCGCGAGGATGCCCGAGTCTAGCCTATCGGCGACCATCTGCATGATACTGTTGCTGCTCCCCCGCACACGACGTATAATGGACGCCGACTTCTTGCGTATCATGGCATAGAAGTCATCCACGGCTGCGTCGGCGAACATTCCCGACGCGCTGCAGTAGCGGGGGAGCCGCAACAGGGCCCTGAGGACATTATTGTATTGCACTCTCAGTGCATTGTACGCTCGTTGCGTAAAACTGACCCATAGACTGCTCGTGTAGAAACTTTGGCAGTAGGCTCTAAAAAGAGATAATTTTACAGGCACACTACAACGAGCAAATCTATGAGCCAGCATGTTGCCTCTCACGGACAGTGACCTGCGCTCACGTTCGATGTCCTTATCATCCCTAAGCTCCTTGGTCAACACATGTCCCAAATATTTGAACTGTGACACCCGCTTTATTGGTAGATCGTTTAAAAGAAGTGGTGGTACGTAATCTGGCAGTTTATTTTTACCTTTGAAAATCATGAACTCACTCTTTTTAACATTGTACCTCAAGCCATGTGTCTCAGCATATCCACTACATACATTTATCAATTTTTGGAGCCCATAAAATGACGGACTGAGCAGCACCATATCGTCCGCGTAACTTATGTTATTTACGCTAACATTATCCATACGACATCCAACATGCATGCTACTCAGTTCGCCTAGCAGCTGATTGACATATAAGTTGAACAAACGTGGTGATGATAACCCCCCTGTCTCACACCACATTTAAGTGAGTACTCATCAGAATAAACATTTGCCCATCTCACTTTATTTTTTTGATTACTATACCAATATGAAAAAATATTCACAACCTCGGGTGATGCACCCGTCTCCCTTAGCTTATCCCAAAGCAAATCATAGGACACTAAGTCAAAGGCTTTGGATAAGTCTAAGAAACACGCGTAAACCGGCGTTTTTCTCTTGACGCAGTAATCAACAGTGCACTTAAGGGTTAAAATCGCACTTTCAGTGGATAGACCCTCCTGGAAACCAAATTGTGCGTCACAAAGTTTTATATGTTGGCTAATATGCATGTCCAGTATTCTATCTAATACTTTTGCGACCACTGTAGCAAGCGAGATGGGACGGTAATTCGCCTTATCAGAAATGTCCCCTGTCGAGTTTTTCACAAGTGGAATCACAACTGTTTTTATAAGGTCACACGGTAAGTAACAATGGCGAATACAAAAAGTATATAACATAGCGAGGAGTCTATTTAAATGCGGACCAGCGTACTGGAGATGTTCTAAGCTCAGCCCATCATGTCCTGGCGACTTACCTTTTTTCATACATTTAATGACCTCGGACACCATGGTATTTGTTATCACAAAAGTCGGGCTTGTTGTGCTGTCCACTGCATCCGGACCTGCACGAGGCTGTAATGGCGAGTCTACCTTGAAACACTGACCAAACCTGCTTGCAATACTCACGGGGTCACATATACCATCCACACTCGCAGGCAGAGACACTTTTCCATTCAACTTTTTTGTATTTTTCCAAAACTTGTTAAACTGCTTAGACTTATGCTGCGAGGCGAGAATATCCATGCTTATTTGCTCTTGGTTGACTTGACAGAACTTAAGTCTAGACTTAAAAATCTTTCTACTAAGGCACATAGCTTCATACACAGGCCCACGCTGCGGCCTCCCATATAAAACATAGGTACTGAAATCCAGCCGCGCCCGTCCATGTGCCTCAGCCACATGCTTATTCCAACCTCGCAAACATCTGTTCCCGTTGACATTTTGAGCACGTTTTTTAGTGCATGACTCAACTGCCGCCCCACTCAGGACATTGATAATAGTTTTGTAATAATTATCTATAACAATCCTATGATCAACATCCCTACAATGTTTATCAGCACACAATTGCAACTCGGCCGGAAAATCTATCAGTTTTAATCTATTATTACATATATTGGTATATTTTTCTGCCTCTTCAGCACTTCTCATGCCCCAAATAATACCATTATTACAGTTTCCAGTGCTTACTTGCAACTTACACACAATATGTCCCAAATCACACTCCATCCGCATAGGAAAATGGTCTGACCAGTAAATATCATACAGAACTTCAATATTTTGTATAGTTTGCCATGCTGATTTACTAACTATACAGTGATCAAGCCATCTTTGACACCCATGGGCCTCACTAATATAATGTAAATATACTATTTTGCTCCCTTGTGACACAAATAACTATTTGCGAACGAGTCTATTAGCAGCCCGGTGCCGAAGGCAAAAATGGATTTGATGGATCAAATTCGTAAAAAATATTATTATCCGCGTCGCACACAATGTTTTTCATCATATTCGCGAGGAGAAAAATATATTTGAAACAATATTACTAATCGCAGAATAATACAAAATGGTAATCGTCCATTTTGTTGAATTTGTCGTGAGGCACGCATGGCAAAAACACTTCGGTATGGTATGGTAAGGCAAGAAATTCACTGTTAAAATGTATTACGCAGACACTATTTAACTTACTATTTTTTTTTAATATACGTATTTTAATTAAACGTGTATTAGTGTTTTTACGTTTTGATTTATTGATAAAAACTTTGTTACCCATACGTTTTCAAACATCGTATTTGAGTTAAGTGTTAAAACCTCCTTGCTTTATACAAACGTTTTAATAAAATAACGCAAAACTTGAAAACAGTTTGTTCAGAATCGACTAGAGTAGAATGTGAAAAAATATGGGATTTATTTTAACAAGTTTTTTTTTACCTTTGTATGGAGCGTTGGCCGACTGGAGTAGGTCGTCGTAGCCGTCGTAGGTCTACTGTCGATTCTGACAAACTGTTTTCAGGGTTTGCGTTATTTTTATAACTGAAGTATGAGTGGTATATAATATACAATTCAAGAAAAAACTTTTACGCCCACGGGCGTATTAAAGGGTATTGTATGTCTGTTTGCCTGTACGATATCAAGCCCTTTGCAAGCGTGATGAAGAAATATATAATAGCGCGTTTTTGTTTAATTCATTTTAAACCATTATTCTACCTTATGCTTCATTCATGAATATAATATAGGATATTTTCCACCCAGAAGTAATAATGGAACGAGCGGAAGTTATTTTGATTTAAATCGGTCGAGGATGACGTCAAGGAAAAAAAAAACTAGTTTGCGCGTTTTATTCATTACACCACATGCCTTTCAATAGCTCAAAGGTTAGCTGGAAGAGATCCCTTATAGGGATAAGTTCGACTTTATACTTTGATCTATTGTGTGACATGTATATTCCTCAACCTATCCGCGACTCCGTCCGCGTGGAACTCGTTTATATGGCAGCTCCATACAAACTTTTCCTCCCCATTTCACCCCCTTAGGGGATGATTTTGGGGATAAAAACTATCCTATAACACTCTCCATCCCTTCAACTTTCAAGTGGAGATAACTTAAAAAGTAACGCCAATTCGTCGCTCCATTTTGCCGTGAAAGACGGACAAAGAAACACATACATACACTTTCACATTTATAATATTACTAGCTTAAGCTGTCACTTATAACCCCTTATTTCACCCCCTTAAAAAAATGCATTACTAATGAACAAAACTTACGAAGATATTCGACTTGTTTTTGATATATAAAGACTTACATAAACTTATTAACTCTGTTTGACCATAGAAAATGATGACTTCAGCAGTTATAAAAATGGCAAAATTGAAAAATTTAATGCTCCGAGCCGGATTCGAACCGGCGACCACAGGCATTCATGGCCCGTCGCTACTTATCAACTGACCTATCGGAACAATCTGTCTCGGCCACTAAATCCTTCAATCAGTTCCTTCTTACAACCCCTTGGGGAGGCGTGTAGCGACATCTAATAGAAGAACGTGTATAGAAGAGAAGATATTTGCGCGAATTTCTAAAATTTGCGCAAGTATCTTCCAATACACGTTACAGTATACTTGTGCAAGTCTAAACTGGCGCAAGTAAATCGCTTCGTGTATTTGAGCCATAAGAAGGGGCTATTTTCCAGTGTTTTTGAAATAGCACTATGACAAAAGTGTCTATTACAAGTTTGAAGATGATTAAATTTGTTCTAAACATCCCCCTTACCACCATTTGCAAGGCAAACACCCCCATTGGATTATAAATAAAAGAGAATATAAAAACACATGCACGGTTTATTTAAAAAAATCTAATTTAGAAAGCAACATCCATCATTTTTGTGTGGTCCTTCCTATCGCGGACCACCACCCTCGACTGGGAGTAGAACCCAATCTCGATGATCTCGCGTGACAGGATCTCGTTCTTGAGACCTCCTTGAGACATGACAGCCTGGACCGGCAGCGCCCAGTAGTGGTGACCCTTGTACACGTCGTCGTAGTTCACCGCCACGGCTCCAGAGAGGCTGGCCACGTATTCCATCTCGATCTGAATGGTGCCCTTGGTAGCGTGGAGCTCAGTGGTCACGGCTTGGCCTGGTTGCAGCAATACTTCCATGGACGACGTGGCTCCAATTGTAACTGATTCGGACCTCTCCATTCCCATACCCCAACCAGAAGTGTAGCTGAAGGTCGTGGAGCCCCCTAACTCGGCGACTTCAATGTCGATGCCATAGCTGATATCCTCGGATACAGACAAATCTCCGCTCTTGCTCCAAGAAGAGGAAACCCTGTTCTCAACGGATTGCGAGATACCAACGTTGAACGTAGCCGGTTTAGTGCTGTTGTTCTCAAATACTTGCTGCATGACGATCAATGGCTGGGAGTTGATTTTCAAAACCTTGCCGCTCTTAGGCACTAAGGTCCTTAAAACTTGGTCCCAGTTGTAGGTGGCGTACAAGTCTCCCCAAGGAGTAGGGCTGCGAAGGAAGGCGTCGTCGGGGCGTCTGCCGAAGTAAGCGTTTGCGGCGTTCTTCAGATTGTTGTCACCGAGGCTGAAAGTGCTCCTTTCCTGGTCGGATATGATGTCGATCTGGCGGCCGGAGAAGTGGACCTTCATGTCGGAGTGGACATTTTCGAACTTTCCGTCGACTTCCACGCTGATCCTGGCGTGCACCAACGCAGGCAGGACTAGGAGTAATAACCTGAACGCCATTCTGAAAAGAACAGAGAAAAATATGTGACTAAGTATAAGTCTAGTTTCGGACGAATCTCAAGTACTACGAAGGTTTAGCACCGCGCAACTGCCGTAGAAACCGACTTGGTTAAAGAACAGATAAGGTAAATAAATAAATAAATATTTGGGGACAATCTTACACAAATCGCCCTAGTCCCAAACTAAGTTAAGCTTGTACTATGGATACTAGACGACGATAAACATAATAAATAACATTGCCGGGATTCGAACCCAGGACCTTTTGCTTCGTAGGCAGGGTCACTACCAACTACGCTAAAGCGGTCGTCAATGTCCCAATGCTCGACGCCTTAATGCCTCATGGTTGACAAATAAGATTGAAAATGTCATTCAATAGGCCAGTGTCGGGCACTGGGACTACCTTATGCGTATTTATAAGTGCTGTATACCAATAAGATACAGGTAAAGTTTGCATTGTATGAGTTGCTGAAATGTAAGTATGTATGTATAAGGTAATGATCGGTACTGCTCATCCGGTTTCAAAAATTCGTTCAGTTGTATATAGGATGAACCTTCGAAAAGGACATAATCATAATAATACATAAAAGCCCCCGCGTATTGACAACAACTCAGCCAAACCCGCGGGATAATATTTACTTTGCTTGCTTATTTCCACCCAGAAGGTCCATTCTAAACGCAGATGAAAGAATTTGTGAAATCAGATAAGTGGTTACGGAGACTACCCCCTACATACAAACTTACAAAGCAACACGCTCAGCACACTTAAAAGAAAGAGACGAATACCCTGTCTCGATCAGTCACATTTAAAACTAAAGTTATAATTGTTATAAAACATGAACGCAAAAATGCAATATCGACGAGAATTCAAACAAAGAAGTAAAATAAAAATAATACTTACATTACCAAATCCGGAATAAATAAAGTGAAATTAAACTAAATAAATAAGTAAATACACAACTGTTGGTGTCTAAATTACTACCTAAACTATAATTATTCGAATTCCTGACAAATATTTATACCGTATTCGTTAATAAATTGTGGAAAGGTCAAATTAAAGAAATCCATATCAGCAAGCGCTGCGAAATGGTTTCTGCTAAACTATAACGCTGAATTAGCGAATGCATCTTAGGTCATCGCTCCAGTGGATACATTGCTACCAATACTATATTATAACTAGTGGATCTAGGAGCTGTAGACATCGCAAGCTTATATTTTTTATAAGCTGCGCGTGCGGGAAAACTCGCATTGTGGCCAGATGAAGACGTACAATTTTGTACTTAACACGGGCGGTAATTTGTAAAGCCCCAGAGCCCCTGCGATCTGGGGCATTCACGAATTCACCTTAGTTACGTAATGTACTATTGTCGGCGTGGAGCCGAGATAAAAAGTATCCTACATTTTTAATCAGGGTAGAAACTATCTTCTTGTATAATTTCATCCAAATTGGTTAAGCCGTTTAAGCGTGATTGAGTAACAAACATTATAACATCAAAACTTTCTCATTCTTCGCTACACTAGCTTCTGCCCGCGACTCCGTCTGCTTGGTACTCTTTCATATCGTAGCTCCTTACAAACTTTCGGCCGGTATATCCCAACTTTCGCATTTATAATATTAGTAGGATGTAGGATATCCTAATCCTAACCTATGTCTCTATCCAGAAAGTACATACTGTACACACGTGAAAGAACTAAAATCGGTAAGCGATTCAGGAGATTACCCACCCACTTGCAAAGTTTCAATCCCACACACGTTTTCTCTTTATAAATGTACTACTAAAGACAATAACTGATATTCTAAGGACATAACACTCTGCCAGACAACTGGAAACGCCGCTGTCTCATTTATAGCATCGCTTTTATTGTGGCGTTAGAATATAATAGTTGTTTTGCTTCATAGTGAAGTTAATGTTTAGGTAAGATCTATCTCGACACATGTTGTTAGTTGCTAAATCGGCTAAGTTCAGTGACTGACAATATTTCAGAAAAACATATCAGAAACACCTGGGCTGATATAGCCTACATCACACTGGCGAGGCGTGACCGCGGCGGACAATAGTAAAATTGACATTTTCTGTTAAATTTTCTATTGTCCGCCACCGCAGCGCAGGCCGCGCCAGTGTATTGGGCCTTAGGCCTGCATCACACTGGTGCGGCGTGGCCGCGGCGGACAATAGTAAAATTGGTCCGCCGCTGTCAAATTTACTATTGTCCGCCACCGCAGGCCGCGCCAGTGTGTGGCAGGCCTTACGCGGTCATGCGACTCACGTTAAAGCCCGTTCACACAGAGTCTCCGTATTAACGGATACAATTTGATACAATTACTGTATACTGAACACTGTGTCATATGTGAAGTCGCTCATACAACTCCATACGCCATCAATGAAAAAAAACGTATACGATAAAACGGAACAGTAAAACGGAGACCCTGTGTGAACGGGCTGTCAGTCTGCACCCGTCAGCGTCACGTCTAACGAAACTATAGACCTCAAAAAGTTATGTGACATTCGTTTTGGAATAGTTTTCCCAAAGTATCACGTCCCAAACTTTCTCAAATTATTCTAGTTTATAAGTTTACTACCTTCCGCCCGCGAATTCGTCGGTCTGGACCCGGGATAAAAAAAAAAAAAAAAATTGAAAAATTGAAAAATTGTTTATTCAGTTAAGAGCTTACAGTGTTTCTTATATCCAATACTTCTGCCAAACCACATAGTGGTTTGTTGGCAGACGATGCTCCAATTTGTACAAATTGTTTAGTAAGCTGTTTAAATATACCAAAACTTAATTAATAAAATGAAAAAAAAATGAAATGAAATCACTGACCGGCCATTGGCAGACTTCACTTCAATGTAATGAAGTCTACATATGGTCGATCAGGTAGGTACTCTTACTTATCTAGGCATGGTTCATCGTCATCTCTTACTTCAATACTGAACAATAAACATACTTAGGTTGGAATATTGAGCTGTCCGATTCTCTCGTGAATTTGTACTTGAAATTTGAGTCTTCAGGATATAATAGGGTATATAATATTTTGAAAGAAATAGGGCAGCTTTAAATTTCATGTGTTACATTTATATTTTTAGTGGTTGTATTACATTTTTTAATTTATCTAATAATATGTTGCTTACTTTCTTTCTAAATGATTGTTTTGTTGTACATGTGTTTTTTAATTCTGACGGTAAATCGTTGTATATTAAGGGAATTAGGTTTTTTCTTCTTTGTCTTGTTTGTCTTTTGTCTGTTTCTTTGTTGTTTGTTTTTTTAAACTCATATATGTAGTCTTCGTGCAAAATATCAAATTGGTTCAATCCAAACAATCCAAACAAGTAAACATCCATACTTTCGCATTTATAAGGTAAACGTCCGAGTGGATATGGGATGGGCACTCTAAATCAAAGCTATATGGGTTAAATTCCAACCAAGACGATTTTTCTTCATTCGAATTCAAGCCATGTCACTTTGACGTAGAGTGCCTAATAAATGCGAAAGTGTCGTGTCTGTCTGCCTGTAACCACATCACGATTAAACCGCTGAACCGATTGAAATGAAATTTGGTATAAGTTGAATGGGGAAGGTCATAGGTTTTTATCCAGGAAATCATCCCTTAAGGGGGTCAAGTGGGGGTGAAAGTTTGTATGGACCTACGATACAAACGAGTTCCACGGGGTGTGTAATGATGGGTATAAAAATAAATAATAATATAATCTGCCATATACTTTACCTTAATATTAGTAGGATAGTAGGATGTAGGATTCTATTACAGCGGAAATTGAAACTCTATTTATGAAAGTTTTTTTCTTAAAATATCACGCCGTTAGCCTGCGAATGGTGTCAAGTAGCATTTTGTATGGAAAGAGAACCTTAAGCTCTCTACTATGCCGTGTTAAGAGCAATGCCTGGCTGAGCAACTTTTGAAATCTCGAATTTTTGACGCAATGTTTCTGTCGCGCTGCTGTGGGCGGGAGCTCCAATTCGCGCGATAAGGACAACTGCAGCTCGGACTAAAAATCTTACGCAAAAAACTCAAAAATCGAGGTTTCGCTCTCGACTGCTTCCTCCTCCAAAACGCAACTAATTTTGGGAACTGCAAGAAGAAGAAATAATCTACGCCGCTATGTTTTGATTTTTTTGATATTTGTTGTCATATTTGTATACTGCGCCTTTTTTGGCAGCCAATTCAATTAAGCCGTTTTTGCGATTTTCAAGGCGCTGTAAGTTTCTTTAAAATAAAAATATCCAAAATAGCGGTATAGATATTGATGATATTGATGTTATTTGAAAAATTCATTGCTCTATGTTCAAAAACCGGAGAGGAAACAGTCGAGAGCGTTTGTATGGGAAAATCGCAGGCATTCCTCTTATATTTTGCAATGACAGGTTGCTAGTTCATGAGTTCATGACTCACTAGTGTGCGCATATAGCGCCAGTGCGCATATAGCCCATAAACAAATGTAGTTTGGCTCACACTTTAAAACGGCGTTCTGGATAAACATGAAACTTTGTGTACACAATGAGATTCTGTTGCTAGAAACTATAACAGAAAAAATAGAGACAGAATTAATAAGTTTCTCATACTTAACTTCGGTCGCTGTATTCTTTACAAGTACAAAGTTTCATGTTATTCTAGCTCGCCGTTTTAAAATAATGACTACGTTTGTACGGAGAGTCCAGCGTCTTGGGGACCCTTAAAGACTCAAGCCGTCAGGGCTATCGTGAGTCTTCTCAGTAATGCTTAAGGCGCCGTAGGTTCATGGTCTTCTCTCCCTCTCACTGAGCATAAGCGTGAGCGAGATGGAAGTGCATGCTCGGAAGCGCGGAAATCATGTTTTTTTTTAATTTTAAGTTTTTGGCCGTTTAAATAAATAAAAAAGTAAACACTGAGTTCTCTCAAACATGATATTGCCGATTTTTAGACGCCACTTTAATATTTTTAGCTTTTGTGCAGAATTTGTAACAAATATTTTAAGTGTATTTTAGACCCTTTTAGACCTATGTTCGTGATTTTTTTCTATCGAGCAAAAATTGCTTAATCATGTTTCTAAACACTGATTTCCCTACAGAAAAGCCTAAAGATGACTATTCGTATTTTTTTGAACCATATTATTATAAACAGACGCATTATATTGTTTCAAAAACTATGTTCGCTTAACTTCGCTGAACCTACGGTGCCTTAACGCTAGTTTTAGGTTTTTTTTTTAATTTGTTTATCAAAAGTACAAAACAATAAACAATGTTATGTTACTCGCCAAACTGCGATAACAGTTTGTTGGCGAGATCGCGCTCATTTTAACTAATGTTAAGTTAGTAACCCAGGCCGTGACTAATCACCAAGTCAGTTTGGAGAAATTAGGTGAACTTAAAACGAAGGTGAGGGTTTTAAAACACATACCTAAGGGTGCGAGGTGTTTGGCGGCGGGGAAACTGTGCTCCTTAATAGATAACTGTTTACAGTCCAACGGCGTGGACGATTGGTTTTCGTTGCTATCTTTCTCCTTTTCTGCCTTGAGAGTCCCGGAGAAGGGTGAAAAGAAGTCATTGACGAGGAAGGTAAAGGAAAACTTGGATAGCACTACATGTTCTTTTCCAGATGCTCCATTCCATCCCACAGGGCGGGGTCAGTGTATCGGAGCATTCAAGGCAAGGTGCATGACGGAGACCTTAGAGGTGCGGTCCGCCTTCTTCTGTCCGACTCGTCGCTAGCACCGGTGAATGACGAGACTATATCGTCACTACAGGAGAAGCATCCGTCACCTTCAAGGCCGCTTGTGTTTCCACCGCCGCCAGATATCTCGACCCCTTCTATATCAGTGTCGCCGCCTGAGGTGGGGGAGGCAATAGGCACTTTTTATAACGGGTCTGCGTCGGGTCTAGATGGGTTGCGTCCGCAGCATCTCAAGGAGCTAACATCTGCTACAGCGGGTAGCAATGGCCCCCGGTTGCTAGAATCCCTGACGAAGCTGTGCAATTTTTTGTTAGGAGGGTCGGTAAACCCCGCAGTATGCCCTTATTTGTACGGAGCTTCTCTTTGTGCCCTTGCTAAAAAAGATGGCGGTATTAGGCCGATAGCTGTAGGCTGCACAATACGTAGGCTTGCAGCTAAACTGTGTTGTAGGGCTGTCAGGGAGCCGATGGCAGATTATCTTCAGCCGGTCCAAATGGGCTTTGGCACCCCGCAGGGGTGTGAGGCGGCTATTCATGCCACTCGTGCTTTTGCGTTTGCTAGTGAAGGGACCGATACTGTCATTCTGAAGATAGACATCAAGAATGCGTTCAATACTGTTGAGAGGGACACAATTCTTGGAGAAGTTTTGGACAAGGTGCCGTCGATATATCCATTTCTTCATCAATGTTACTCCACAGCTAGCCATTTACTGTTTAATGACATTCCGATTTCTTCACGGGTGGGCGCCCAGCAGGGTGACCCGTTGGGGCCTTTGATTTTTTGTTTAGCCGTTCAGAACATTATTGCATCGGTAGGATCCCCTTTAAACGTGTGGTACCTGGATGATGGTACTATTGGGGGTCATCCACGTACGGTCCTGGAGGAGGAGGAGAAGAGGATTTTAGGTGAAACGCAGTGGAGTCAGGCGGCTCTTCCGGTCCGTCACGGTGGGCTGGGAGTACGTCGTTGTCAGGATGTCGGTCTGGTTGCCTTCCTTGCCTCGGCGCATGGGACTTTGGGTCTTGTCACTCGGATTTTACCAAGTGATGGTGGCAATACCCGGGTACCATTTGTCGCCGAGGCATTGGCTAAGTGGTCTACCATTTGTCAAGGGGATGAACGGCCTAAGAGTCTTGTGGTACAGAGGGGTTGGGACGACATTCTGTGCAAAAGAATTTTGGCGGGGTTATTAGGGGGGGCAGTAGGAGTTAATATAGCGCGCCTGAAGGCTGCATCTGCCCTCGAGGCGGGAGCGTGGTTGCACGTACTACCCTCCCCTCACATAGGCACGCTGTTGGATGACGATTCCCTTCGAATCGCGGTTGCGTTGCGGTTGGGGTGTAAGGTCTGTGAGGCGCACCGTTGCATTTGTGGGGTGGTGGTTGAGGAAAACGGGCACCATGGTTTGAGCTGTCAGAGGTGTGCGGGGCGTTTTCCGAGGCACCACGCCATAAATGATCTGGTTCGTCGGGCTTTAGTTTCGGCCAACGTGCCTTGTGTCCTTGAGCCTCCGGGGTTGTGCCGTACGGATGGGAAACGGCCGGATGGTCTGACGTTGGTTCCATGGCAGAAGGGACGGTGCCTCTTGTGGGACGCGACATGTGTAAGTACATTTGCCCCGTCCCATTTGAGCCACACCATCAGATCCGCGGCGTCGGCCGCCGAGACGGCGGCTCGGATGAAACACGCAAAGTACTCTGCCTTGGAACCGATGTACGACTTTGTACCAGTGGCGGTAGAGACTGCGGGACCTTGGGGTACGGAGGCTAAAGATTTCATACGGGAGTTGGGTCGGCGGCTTAGGGATAGGGGCTGTGATCCTCGTTCCGGATCGTTCCTGGTTCAACAGATTTCTTTGGCCATTGTCATGGGAACTTTTGGACCACCAGCGATCCGGGGCGGTCCTTTTTGTTAGTTTAGGTTAGGTATAACGTGTTTTTGACGAAGCCTGTTGCGGATTCTTTCGTTGTTAGTTAAGTGCCTAGGGGGATGTATGTTTGTTTGTACGCAATTGACGAAGCCTGCGTTGCGGATATCTTATGGACCTTAATCATTCTATTTTCAACGAATAAACTTTTTAATTTATTAATGTTAAGTACCTATTTTAAAAACTGTTAGGTATGCTACTAGCTTTAAATGGGTACGGTACAGACGGCCTACCGCGAAACGAAAGTATCTCCGTCTCAATCGCACTGCTAGTTCGAGCGACAGGGAGAACGAAGTTCGTTTTTTTTCGCGGTAGTCCCTAAATTTTTTCAACTCTCGGCCGAACGCTAAATTGCAACATTACTTAACACAATTGAACCCACTAGTCCCAAATACCCAATAGTCCCATAGTGATGCGGCACGGATCCTTCCATCCCGTGGCTGGGGTTCATGGGACTATTGGAACGCGTTGTGCACCAGTAAAACATTTACTGGTGCTAACTAGGTAAAGCTGTTCAAAATCTTATGAGCATGAGGGATTACGTTAAACTTTCTGTACAGGACGTACACCTATGGCTGGTTGGTGGGTGAGATGCAGTGAAAACTCAGCTTTCAGGAATTCTTGAGGCTTGGCAGGGCTGGAGCTGTGGTCGGTTCGAGTAGTCGGCGTAGAATGAATTGTATGGTTTTTTTTTTTTTTTTTTTTTTTTTGAACCTGACTGTTGCTATAATAGGACGGACCCAATATAGCGGTCGAACTGCGTGGTTGGAGGGTGGCCTGGGGAAAATCCAGGGGAAGCCTCCGGCACGACCACGCGGGGAAGTTTGTACACTGGAATACTCTAAGAGTTTGCGCTCCAGTGAGATTGGTTGAACGGTATCAACCGAATCTGGGGTGTGAGTGGTATCGAACTACTGGGAGTTTTATCGCTGGTTCGCTAAAACCTAGCCTAGCTGAGAAGAGTCCAGCAAGAAACTCAGCTAGGCCCGACTTGCGTCGGACTGACTCTACCCGGTATGCGGCGGTACCGGGACGAAAGCGGACTGTATGTGTCTGTGTTGTCTCGCGGTGGACGTCCCCGCCGGCGGGAACGCTGAAGTGTACGCGATGTGTTGGACGCCGAAAGCGCAGCGTTCCATCTTTCGATGGACGCTGTGATTTCGTCGTCCGGGTCCGTGAGTGTGTGCCTAGGACGCCGGACCGTGCGGCCCCTAATCAGTGAGCGCCGAGTAACGACAGAGGGGGGAGGGATGGGGACGTAGTCAGCAGCCTTCCTAACTAACGGATTCCTATGGTGGGGAGCGTTATCAAAATAACGTCTGGCAGCCTGCTTAAAGAAACCATACATGGTGCTAATCTCCATGTCGTGGTGCAGGCTGAGGTTCGATTGGTACCACGGGGCACCAGTCGCCCTTCGGAGAAAACGATTCTGAATGACCTGAAGCGGCTTGAGCGATGACATAGGCACGTGAGCGAATGCTACACTTGCATATGTCATGATTGGACGAACACAAGTCTTGTAGAGTGTCAGCTTATTCCTAAGTGACATTTTACTAAACTTGTTGATCATCGGCCCTAGCCTTCCTAGCACGAACAACGCGCGGTTGCGTACCCTACGGATGTGGCTACGGAAAGTCAGTCTCCTGTCGAGGGTCACTCCAAGATATTTGGCCTCGTTGACCCAGGGGATGGGTCGGTCAAACATCTGGATCGGAGCCACCCGCCTTTCTGTACTAATGCAGTCCGACGGATGAAAGACTATTGCAGTGCTTTTCTCCGGGTTGACTTCGATACGCCAAAGATTAAACCAACGACCTAGGTCGGAGATTGCCTCTTGGAGGTATCGCCGGATAGTAGCGTACTTACAATGAGTCGTAAAGAGCGCGGTGTCATCCGCAAACAACCCCAGTTGCACCTTAGGGTGCCTGGGAATGTCGTTTGTGAATAACGAGTAGAGAGTGGGAGAGAGCACGGAGCCTTGCGGGACTCCGGCCCGGATGGGGTGTGGGTCCGAATACGTTCCCTCCAGTCGGTATCGAAAGCTTCGGTCACTGAGAAAATCTCGTATTGTGAGTACGAGTCTGTCCGGCATTCCGAGCTGGTATAACTTGTATACAAGCCCGTTATGCCAGACCTTGTCGAAGGCTTTCGGCGGCTTGTATGGCGGCCCGGCCGCCATTTTATACTATTGGGCTCGAACCCCCCACCCCTCCAACCCTACCTCACCCCGCTATCGTTTATTTGTCAATAAATCTTATTCTAAATACATGGTTATCTTAATTTGTTTATACACTTACTTATTCTTATTAGACATACTAAATTCAAGCTCCCGCTCGCCCGCCGTTCTCGCTGTTACTGCGCGCGAGCCCGGGAACGCTCTATATTTACGTCCCTCGTCCCCCTCAGAGCGTTCCCCCGCGCTCGCCCTCAGTGTGGTTTGAGACGGCAGGCGAGTAGGATCTAATGAGTTTCTTGTTTATTTACATTCTTATAAGTGGAAACCTAATGTTTAACCACTTGGAAACTCATTCGAACCGTTTTATTGGTTTTCTATGTCCCTATTTGGGTGTAAGGGAAAGACGAGATCAATAATGTTTATTTAGGTTTCTAACTAGACTCTGACAAAGGCGGGTAACATCTATTATAATTATATCTATCTTTAGGTAATCTAGGTACATATGTAGTTAACAGTTTATTGGCTATGTCCGTCCTGCACATCTCTCCCGCCGTCCATCGCTCGGGTGAGCGTTGGAGTATCTCTCGCGTGCAGGTCGTCGGGCTCCGTCGGCAGGATCACCAGCTTTTTGGTCGGCCGCCTGAAGACTCCGCCCTTCGTTGCCACGTCGACCGCGCGTGTCACGCCGTCTGGTCCTGGGTATACGGCCGTCACCCGGCCTCGCGGCCATGTGTTGCGAGGCAGGGTCCCGTCGACTACGAGCACGATGTCTCCGACGTTGATAGGCCGCCCTCGGCCATGGGGCTCCCGACGGTACTGGAGGGAGGGTAGGTACTCCCTCAGCCAGCGGGCCCAGAAGTGTTCGGCCAGGCGTTGGCTCGTCCTCCAGGTCGCGCGGCTGACGAGTGTGGAGTCATCGAAGGTCCGGGGTTGGGGGCCCGAGCGGACCCGCCCAGGAGGAAGTGGTTCGGCGTGATGGCTTCTGGTTCGTCGGGTTCGACGGCCACGTGCGTGAGGGGGCGGCTGTTCACCGTGTATTCGGCCTCGGCGAGCAGAGTAGTTAGGACTTCTTCGCTGGGGCGGCGTTCGTCCAGCACGGCGTGCAGGGCCCTCTTCACCGCTCGTACCATCCTTTCCCAGGCTCCGCCCATGAACGGAGCTCCCGCCGGTATGAATTTCCAGTTGATGGCGCGCTGGGCGGCGCCGGCTTCGAGGGCGCTGCCGTAGGCCTCGCGGAGCTCCTTGTCGGCTGAGTGGAAGTTGGTCCCGTTGTCCGACCAAATCTCGGCCGGACAGCCGCGGCGCGCGATCGTGCGCCGGAGGGCCATGACCGCGGAGTCCCCTGTCAAGCTGGGTATCACCTCCAGGTGAACGGCGCGTGTTGTTAGGCACGTGAATAGCGCCACGTACCTCTTCTGAGTCCCTCTGCCGATGGTCACTGTTAAGGGGCCGAATAGGTCTAAACCCGTGTATGAGAAGGGTCGCTGGTGATGAGCTAGGCGGCACCGCGGGTGATCACCGGTTGGTGGGGTTGGCGGCAACGTTTTCTTGATCCGGCAAGGCAGACATCGATGCACTATCATTTTCGTGACGGGCCGCAGACGCAGGATACTGTAGTGTTGTTTACACTCGTTCACGGTAGCTTCGACGCCATTGTGTTGCATTTGTCGGTGCACATAATCTATGTATAGCTTCACCGCCGAGTGATCGCCGTCAAGGACCGGCGGTCGTCGTTGTAGCTCGGTGATATCAATCGCGGCGTTGATCCGTGTCTTGATAACTATGACGTCATTCACTAACTCGACCGCCATATGACGTAAGCGACTATGGGCGCTCGGCGGTCTGTTATTTCTCAGGTCACTGACGTCATCACTGAAGGCTTCCAGTTGACTGGCGCGTACCACAAGGCGCTCCGCTTCGTGTAGGTAAGACGCATCTAATATTTTGTATTTTCTTTGTTGCAGCTTCTTAGGCGGCGGCGGCGCCGGCGGCGCAGACTTGCGTTGTTTGTTCCAGTCGGGATCGGCTTGTTTATTCCGCGTAGTGCGCTTATAGTGCGCTCGTGTGTGGCGGGGTCGGCAGAGGTCAATAAATTGTAACACTCTGCCTATAGTCCGCAGTAGTCGCTCCCACCTCGAGAATCGCGTGGGATCTGGCAGCCAGGCGAGTGGGCCCGATTTCTTGGTTTCGACTCGCGTTGCGTGTACTCTTTCTTCATTTGTTTGACACTCGTGCGGCTGAGACGGCTCGGTGGGCCACGTCGCAGGGTCGTCGCGCAGGAAGTCTGGCCCTCTAAACCATCTGTGTTCACTGTCGAACTCGGGCGGCACTTCGCGCGTGGCTTCGTCGGCGACGTTGAGTTTCGTAGGTACCCAGCGCCACTCGTTCACTGTGGTGTTTTCTTCAATAGCGGCGATGCGGTGCGCGACGAATGGTTTGTAGGTGCGCGCGCCGGCCCTCAGCCACGCGAGCACTGTGCAGCTGTCGGTCCAAAAGGTCTTCGTGTCTGGCTTGAGATCGTGTTCTTCTATTACGGCGGCCGCCATTCGACTCCCCATGGCCGCAGCTTGAATCTCGAGGCGCGGTATGGACATCACTTTTAACGGGGCCACCTTCGCTTTTGCTGCTATTAAGGACACGTGCACTCGCCCGTCGGTCGTTGTTGTACGCCAGTATAGCGCGCTCGTGTAGGCCGATTCACTCGCATCGACGAAGACGTGTATATCGCGCCTGAAGGAGTCGCCGTAGTGGGGATAGGCGCGCGGTATCGCCAGGTCTCGCAGTGCTCGTAGATGCCGCGTCCACTCCGCCCACCGTTGCGCTAGGTCCGGGTCCAATTTCTCGTCCCAGCCCGTGCCGCGGCGCCACACCTCTTGTAGTAACTATTCTTTGCTATGATTGTCACCGGTGTTGCCAGGCCGAGTGGGTCAAAGATTGACATAGTAATTTTTAGTACATGTCTCTTTGTAGGTTCGGCTTCGTCCAGAGCTCCCGGCGGCAGGCGGGTGAGGTCCAAGTTAAAAGCGAGTTCGTCGCTCGCCGGCTTCCATATTTGTCCCAATACCCGTTCGTTTTGCATCTCGCTCTTATTGAGGTCGACGTGTGTAGAGGCGAGGTCCTCCGAAGTGAGGGCTCGGAGGACCTTTGCAGAGTTGGAGGTCCACTGACGTAGCTCGTAGTGTGCTTCTTTGTGTATGTCACGTACAGTACTGGATACACTAATCGCCTCCTCCTCTGTCTTGAAACTGTGTAAATAGTCATCGACATAGTGGTGTCGGACTATTGCCTTGACGGCCTCGGGATGCGTGCCTTCGTGCTTCTGGGCGTTGATATTCTTGACGTATATCGCTATTGACGGTGAGCACGTCGCGCCGAATATGAGTGACGTCATGCGATATTCTCGTGGAGGGGCGTCGCCTCGTTGATCACCCCGCCACAGGTAGCGCAGGGCGTCTCTGTCTTCAGGCTTCACTTTCACTTGCATAAACATTTCTTTGATGTCAGCTCCCACGGCGATAGGGTGTTGGCGAAAGCGCATTAGGACGCCCGGCAGTGACTGCAGCAGGTCGGGCCCGGTGAGGAGGCGGTCGTTAAGGGAGACCCCCCTCGTAGCGGCAGCAGCGTCATGGACGATTCTCATTTTCCCGGGCTTGCATGGGTTTAGTACCGGGAAATGAGGGAGGTACCATACCCTCTCTGACTTGGAGGGCGGAGCGGGCTCGGCGTACCCCTTGACTATGAGGGCGTCCATCTGTTCGTTGTACTTTTTCTTGAGTTCTTCATTTTTATCGAGCTTCTTTTCTATGTTGTGGAGTCTCCTCAGCGTGTTCTCGTAATTGTCAGGCAAGCGGGCGTCGGGCTGTTTCCACAGTAGCGGGGCTTCATAATGACCGTCGGCGGTAGTCTTCATTGACTGGGTTAAAATGATGCGCGCACGCTCTTCCGGGCTTGATCGGGGCAATTTCGGCTCGATTAGTAGGGATTCGAGCGCGAAATATTTGCTGAGTTGCGAATTCAAATCTTCACTTTTCTCATTTTCACAGATATTCACATGATGTATTGCGTGCACTCGCTTACCGGTGATACGTGTGTGCGCCCCATGTAGCACCCAGCCCAGCGGCGTGAGAGATGCCACTGGCTGATGCTGCTGGCCTCGACGTGTCTCGTTGCTGACGAGTAAGTGCCAATTGTCTTGTCCAATTAGCACTTTCGGCTTCGCGTTCTCGTACTTCAGTTGATTTTCTATGTCGCTCAGGTGGGCGCAGTCACGGAGGTCCTCTTGTTTGATGGACTGTGGCGATAGGCGGAGATCCTCTATAGTGTGGGCGCCGACCCTGTGGTGATGGTCAGCGCCGCGGATGCTGAGTGTGACCCGGCGTGAATTCGATGCGTCGATTTTCTCTTCGGTGATTGCTTCTATTTGTAGCGGTATTGTCGGTCCCTCGCGATGTCCTCTTGCACGAGAGTGATGGTGGAGCCGTCGTCCAATAAGGCGTAGGTTTCGACGGCTCCCGCCGGTCCCGAGATAGTGACCGGTATGATTTTCAGATAGGCCCGCGCTTCTCTGGAGGCCCGCGTAGAGGTGACGGCTTCATTTCTTTGTTCAATTTTCTTGTAGTGCAACAGGTTGTGATGAAAATACTAGCAGCCGTCTCGCTCGCACTTGACACGTTTGCAAGCGTGCGTCCTTGTCCGATGACGCAGGCACCGAAAACACAGCCGCTGGTCTTTGGCTATCTGCCAGCGATCTTCTAATGTTTTCTCGACGAATTTGCTGCACTTTTCTATTTGATGACCGACGTTGTTGGAGCAGGCGCACTTGGGTGCCGGCTTGTCTGTGGTCACGAGAGCTCTGTGTGTCCTCTTCGTGAAGTGATGATTCGGGCCGTCGACATTCTCGGGCTGCGCGTAGAGCGCGCAGTAGTCCGCTTCGCGTTGCAGGAAAGCAGATATTTTCAGTAACTCGGGCTCGTCGGTTTTCTGTGTAGTCGCGTTGTCGAACCATCGGTAGCGCAGGGCCGGCGTAAACTTCTCCATCATGGCCCTTGTTGTCTCGGGGCTGTGTAGGTAGTGAGCACGGTCAAGCGCTTTGAGCGTCGCTATGACGTTAGCGACGCGGCTGGCGAAAACACATATGTCGAGCGGGCCGTCGTTGAGGCGCGGCAGCGCGCGTAGTCGTTCGAGCTCGGCGAGGGCGATGGCGTCGGGACGGCCGAAACGGGCTTCTAGACTTCTCATAACTTCATCGGCACGGGCGTTGTAGATTAGAAGGTTGTCGACTGCTTCTTTTGCTCTTCCTTTGAGACATCTTCTTAATCTTGCTATGTTTTCCACCTCGTTGTAGTTTGAGGCGGTTTCGTTGTAAGCGGCTCTGAATGATAGCCACTCTTGATGCGATCCACCGAAAGGCGGCAACTCGGCGTGATATCTCGGCGCTTCTCTATGACCGGCGCGGGCGGCGACGGCGATGGCTGACGCGAGTTCACTCAGGTTGATATTCTGTGGGTTCTGCGTGGCTATGACATCATTTCTTCGCATATCCGCTTGTGGATATGCCGGCGGCGGCTGAGCGTACGCGTGCGGCGGCGCGGGTACGGTCGGTTGGGCGTGGTTTCCCCCGGCGGGGGGAGGGGCAGGAACCGTGTGACGCGCGGCGGTGGCGTCGGGTCCCGTGCCCTCGGCGTAGTTTTGTCGAGCCTGTGACGGGTACTGTGGGTGTGCAGGCTCGGGTTCTTCGAAGTGGGCTGTATTGGTGATGGCGAGGACGTGTCCGCGGCTGGACTCGAGCCACTCGTCGATGCGGTGTCCTGGCTGGACGGTAGATGCTATGGTGTCGCCGTCCTCTTCGTCGCTGCCTTCGGCTTCTATGGCGGCTAATCGCGCGTGCGCGAGCTCTAGCTTTATTTTAAGAGCTTCTTCCCGCGCTTGTGCGAGGCGGCGAGCACGTTGACTGGTCGTGGACCTGACGGACCTCGATGGGGGCGATGCGACAGGATTATGGCTTGTCTGTGGGGTTTCCTGTCGCAGCGTGGCCGCAGGTGGGTCTGACTGTGGGTTTTCCTGCGGCCGCTGTTCTGTGGGCTGGATTCTTGACTGTAGGGCTTCTGACGGCAACTGTTCTATGGGTTGCCTTGACTGCTGGGGTTCGTGAGGCGACGGCGTCGCAGGATGTTGGCGTAACTGTGGGTTTTCCTGCGACGGCCCCGAACTGTCTTGATTGGTAGTTGCCGTCCTCGACGTGGAGGTCCCCGTTTCGTCCGACGTCGACGGCTCCATATTTTTCATGATGAGTTGCGCTAGCGTAAGTTTTCCGGTCTGTGATCTCGTTGTTGGCCTTTTCTTCATTATCCGGTTCGCGATGGACCAGCATGTACAGGACGTACACCTATGGCTGGTTGGTGGGTGAGATGCAGTGAAAACTCAGCTTTCAGGAATTCTTGAGGCTTGGCAGGGCTGGAGCTGTGGTCGGTTCGAGTAGTCGGCGTAGAATGAATTGTATGGCGGCCCGGCCGCCATTTTATACTATTGGGCTCGGACCCCCCACCCCTCCAACCCTACCTCACCCCGCTATCGTTTATTTGTCAATAAATCTTATTCTAAATACTCGTACATGGTTATCTTAATTTGTTTATACACTTACTTATTCTTATTAGACATACTAAATTCAAGCTCCCGCTCGCCCGCCGTTCTCGCTGTTACTGCGCGCGAGCCCGGGAACGCTCTATATTTACGTCCCTCGTCCCCCTCAGACCATTCCCCCGCGCTCGCCCTCAGTGTGGTTTGAGACGGCAGGCGAGTAGGATCTAATGAGTTTCTTGTTTATTTACATTCTTATAAGTGGAAACCTAATGTTTAACCACTTGGAAACTCATTCGAACCGTTTTATTGGATTTCTATGTCCCTATTTGGGTGTAAGGGAAAGACGAGATCAATAATGTTTATTTAGGTTTCTAACTAGACTCTGACAAAGGCGGGTAACATCTATTATAATTATATCTATCTTTAGGTAATCTAGGTAGGTACATATGTAGTTAACAGTTTATTGGCTATGTCCGTCCTGCACACTTTCAAACGTAATTACAACTAATAAGTACACCTCAACTGTAATTTTTGTATACAATAAATACCTTTTAAATCTACCAGCTCGTCTATCACGGGACGGTCGCGACATAATCTCGTTTTTCGCGCACTATAACTCTTGTTCTAATGTTCTAATAAGAGAGAGACGGATACTGCGAGAAAAATCGAGAGGTTAAGTATTACGTAACTTTTATAACGTAGGTACTGTATAATGAGGTTATTTGAGTTGGCCGAATTGCATCAAAGATGTCCATTCGAAAAGCAACTTTACCGTCTTAGGTAGAGGATGCCTAATTCCAATGAAAGAATTATAAAAAGTCAGCCACATCATCTCACCCATAGGTAAGGTACAGTACGTGAAGATGTCAACTGTACATTTTCCGCAAAAAAATGACATTTAGATCATTCTGACGTACGTACAGTCGAGTCGAGTCGCCAACAGATATGTCGGAGCGGTCAAAGTGCTCACAAATATCTGAACACGTCTCTATGTGTGTTCAGACGTGTTCAGATATTTGTGAGCATTTTGGCCGCTCCGATATATCTGATGGCGACTGTACGTACAAAGCGTTACGCAATCAACCAACAGTCGCCTTCGTCTTTGGTTATATAGATCTGTTCATAGAAAATAGAAATAGAAATAGAAAAAAAAATATTCAGTTAAAACACCATTGTTTTACAACATTTTCTTCTGCCAAACTGCAGGACAGTTTGTTGGCAGAGGGAATCCCTTACAAAAAATAGATGGGTAGGCTTAGCTATTAGTTACGAGTAGTTACTTTAATTTTATAACTTTGTTTTCTAATGGTACAGCTCCCGTGATTACTTTACTTAGACTACACTTCCAGTTTAGATTTTGTTTTTTCTAAGAAAAACTTCTTCACTTTAACCTTAAACATTCTAAATGTGTTACATTCTCTTATATCATACGGTATATCATTATATATTTTGGGGACCAAGTACTTCCTACTTCTCTTCCCATAATAATTATTACCACACGCCGGCACATCTAACATTTTTTTACTAATTTTTCTCTTAATTTAGAGTGACTTATATTCATTTTAAATTCGTTTTTATTGAACTGATCTAAAGCCAGCATCAGCGATACCCCCTCATGGACCGGCAACATACGGCATTCCACGAATAATTCCTCATATTTACTTTTTTTTACTTTTTTTATAAAATGTGGCCTGTCTGCTGAGACGTAAATATTCTCGACTGTACGCGACAGCATTCGAAATGACATTTGAGAAAATGTGATATTGACGTATAATGATAATGACGGTATTTTTTTTTTCAAACACTTATTTTTTAGATTTTTTATTCTAAGAATCTCATACAAGAAAAAAGTGTCCCAAATATTCCATTCCAGATCATCACGTCACGTGCATTCTTTTTAGGGTTTCGTACCTCAGAAGGAAAAAACGGAACAAAACTTATACGATCACTTTGTTGTCCGTCTGTTTGTCAAGACACTTTATCTCGGGAATGCCTGGAGGTATTGAGTTGAAATTAAAATATACTTACTTAAAAAAGATACGGCTGTTTATGTCACAAAAAATATATTTCCATATGTAAGGGAATCACAGTTTATATACGGTACTTTCCTATGACCTATATTTGTAATTAAATCACAAGAAAATCCGGTAATATCGTCTTGTATACTACGAGTTCAGGGGAAAATGTGTAAACTACATTTGTCATTATGTACGGAACCCTCGGTGGGCGAGTCCGAGTCGCACTTCCGGTTTTTTTAATTAGGTATACCTATACTGTCACGTGACGCACTGGAAGAAAGAATACATAGTAAAATCTGGGACAATCTTTTTCTTGTTTAAGGATCGATAGTATGGGGAATTCTAAGTAAAAATAACCCAAAAAACGGATATCTGCAAAAATAAGTGCATGTACAGTAAAGTGCAAAAATATGTATCGATAACATCCTCTCATAAATAAGTACCAAAACCTTAATCCGCTGACACAAGAGTTATGGGACATATTTATGAATAATTTTTACTACTTAATATATGTATACTTACATAATACAATTTGCGAACCGTTACGTTTGCTACATTTTCTTTTGATAATAGAATATTATTCTACTTGATAGTTATGACATATAACTTGTATGTAACATGAGCATTATACCATATAATGATTTTACAAAATAAATGTTATATCCGATGATCGTTATACAAAATAAACTTATATATTTTGAGATTATAACAAACGTTTATTATATACAATGAGTGATTATATACCTTGAAAATATATCAAATGTTGTTATAGAAGTGGCTGAAAATATATTTGCAAGATTTGACTACATTGTCGCTTACAAATTTACCCTTTGCTGCCGATTAGGTCAAATAAAATGATATCATCAGCACTCATGACGTCAATTAAAAGAGAATACATGTGTTTCTTTCAAAATTAATTTATATTCATTACGAAGCAATTGTCGTCTTAGTTAATTGATTTAGTTCATCAGTTTCGCAGTCTACACAATTCGCTGTCCCGTTCTGCCACGTTGGCTCGGCGCGGGTGGAAATGAGCGCGCGAACGTCGTGGATTACCAGCGTAACAATGCTAAGTCGGACTAAAAAAATGTACCACGTTTTTACTTCCAAAGTTCAGCATCATACACACTCGAAAACGTTTTTACGAAAGTCTTAAGTAGTTACAGAGCGCGTTCATACTCGTACTGGCGGCAAACGCGCGGTTAATTCGCATGTTTTTGTCCGGCTGGCTCTAGACCTACAATAACATTGCACAATATTTTTATGGCGCAATATTATTGAACTACCCCTTGCGATCAAACAATCAATATTATCACGCAAAAATTGCCCAACAACTTTGATGAGTCCTCGTGGCGGCTAAACATAAACTAAAAAACATTGTGCAATACTGTTCCTAGGCGGTACCACAGATTATATAATAGTTCTACGCGATACAATAAAAAGGATGATGTACTTAATAAAAAAATAACTTGCTCAAACTTTTGTTCAATCACTGAACAATCTTCAATACTCGCCCTAAACGGTCAAAAACATTGCACAATTCGTAATTTCGTGCAATTTAATTGATCGTGAAGGGCGAGCTGAACTCCGCCATACGAGGGGCCGTATCGGGTAATTTCAAGATCAGACAAGGTATACTTAATTAGAAGGGTGTCAGAGAAACGTACGTGTCTATATATCGCCTTAAAACAGCGTTCTTATTAAATAGTGCTGACAGCATACAGGCGCAGCGTATATGGGCACGTGTGTCACAAAGTCCGAGCGTTCGGTTCGATTCATGGATTGAGCGGTGGCACTATAAAATAGCGCAATTACTTTGGCAATGCGTCATTCAAAACGACGCTCCTCGGAAGATAACAGCATCAACGACATCGTGGGTGCCCGAGTCCAAAAGATCAGATTAACTACAATAACGTCAATGGCGTGCAGCATCAGGAATCAAGCGGCTTCTACTCGATGAGATTCGAGCTAACCGGCAGTTGGCTCTTCTTCAAGTCGTGGTGACGGCGTGCATCATGTTCTCCTCTATGGGATTGAAGCTCTTGGACAGAAGAGTGAAGTCGTCGACAGCCGCAGTCCAGCAACGGGCTAATTCAGGGGGGGGGGAGAACTGTGCCGGCGCGCGACTTTATCTGGATCGTGACGATAGATGGTATCTATTAAACTCACGCGTTGATTTCGATAAGCTTCCAAAGAGATAGAGTAAATGTGAGATAAGAGAAGTATATATAATCGTCGTAAAATAGAAATTACAAAGGTATCTTTTACTCACCAACCAACTACCCCTAAAATACCATTGTTACACCAATACACCAAAAAAACAAATAGGACAACGCATCACAAAAACTAAAACACAAACAGCAGAAAAAACAAACTCATCAGAAAAAACGCTGTTGTCCAGGTTAATCCCCTAGTCTGATCCCCCAGGAGAAAAAAACGGTCAGGTTGTTAGGTGACATTGAATATGACTGGTTTGTCAATGGTCATTACTCAATTTGCCTGGAATTATCATAAATTTTGCTGCGAATTATGTATATCAAGGCTTACATTCTGCCATTTCTTGTCTAGTACAATAAAACTCCTGCTTTGACAAATCATTTTATTGATTTCCACGTCGCAGATGAATCGAACACATATAAACAGCACAAGTGTATCTGAAACAAATGAAATACGTAGTTTACGTATTAAATAATTAAAACAATAACAATTATATTCTAGTTGTTATAACATGAAGGTGAAATCTTCAGAATAGTACTACTAACTAAGTAACTTGTCTGAACAAGGGTACCTACCTGATGGTAAGCAGGCATCCTAGCGCGTTACATACCATAAATAGATTCGAGGGTTCATTGTGTTGATAGCTCGAGACAAATGCAGAGTGCAATACATGTTCCTGATGACTAGATGTTCCTTATACCTACTAATGTTTTCTTTCTGTTATTTCTAAGGTAGACGATTTCTTTAATGCATGCTGTGTTCAGCTGTGTTTTTTTTTGTATTAAGTGCTTGTATTTGAGAGCTACGGTAGTCTAGTGGTTCAGGCATGCGGCTGTCAAGCGGCGGTCGTGTGTTCGAATCCCGGCTCGTATCAATGAGTTTTTCGGAACTTATGTACGGAATATTTACCGTTAACTTTTCGGTGAAGGAAAACATCGTGAGGAAACCGGTCTAATCCCAATAAGGTCTAGTTTTCCCTCTGTTGGAATTGGAAGGTTATTACCGGGAATAACGCTAGGAGGATGATGAAGTGCTTGTATTTGTTGTTGCCACTGTTGGTTCCCCTTACACATCCCTTACAAGAAAAATTCAGTTCGGATTATGCACAGTTGTCTTTATCCCGGAATCATCCCTAAAGGGGGTGAAAAGGGTGTGAAAACTTGGATCCAGCTACGATAGAAGCTCAAATACCACAAGCCATCCAGTTGCCTCTCAACCGGTCATTGTGGCACTCTTTGGGGGAGGCCTAACTATGTGCAGCAGTGGAAGTCTTTCGGCTGACATGATGATGATGGTGATGACTAGTTTCACGAAAGTGACTGCCATCCGGGGACCGATTTTTGACTTTCGAGCGCTCGAAAATCAAATAAAAGTAAAACACGTTTGTAGTGTCAATATGGTCGGCACTTACTTTCTACCAATAGAATTGAATCATACGAGTGGTCAATACCACTCGTTTTAAAATTTTCTATCGCTATTTCAAAATAGCATTTCATAATTTTTGTCAGTTTTCGAGTGAAAGAGTCGAGCGCTCGAAAGTCAAAAATCGGTCCCCGGGCTGATCTTTTAACCCAGAGGGACCAATGAAACTTGACCTTTGTTGGGCCGGTTTCCTCAGTGGTACGAGACGGGGTTCCAACCCACGATCCACGTCCTCAAGATTGAAAGTCGCGCGCCTTACCGCTCGGCTTGAACCTACATAATCAATACTAATATTATAAATGCGAAAGTGTATGTGTGTGTTTGTTTGTTTGATTGTTTGTTTGTCCGTCTTTCACGGCAAAACGGAGCGACGAATTGACGTGATTTTTTAAGTGGAGATAGTTGAAGGGATGGAGAGTGACATAGGATAGTTTTTATCCAGGGATAAAAACCGGGATTCCGGGATTTCAGGAAATCATCCCCCAAGGGAGTGAAATGGGGGGGTAAAAGTTTGTATGGAGCTGCGATATAAACGTGTTCCACGCGGACGGAGTCGTGGGCAGAAATACTAAAGGCTAGTAAATATTAAAATTTCTTACATTATCTGTACTTAGCGTTCATCATAAGAGTAGATGTGCTTCCTTCCACTTTTATTCTGGGTGACGCAGTACTCCTGTTGTGGCGAGAAGAGACACATCCTCTTCTTCGCTGAGCCTGGCATCGTGTTGTCGGCTGGCGAGTAGTCGTTGTCTTGTGGCGAGTAGTCGTTGTCTTGTGGCGAGTAGTCGTTGTTTTGTGGCGAGTCGTCGTCACCGTCACCGCCGTCCTCGTTGACAGGCGAATCCACGTCACTGTCACCCTGTTAAAAAGGACTTTATTTCCTACACACTGTTCCCGGGCGCAGCGGCAAATCTCACTTAACACCCAGGAGATGGCGGTAATTCGTAAAGCCCAAGATCGCATATTTAGCACACACACCTGCGATCTGGGGCATTCATGAATTCACCGCCATCTCCTGGGTGTTAAGTGAGATTCAGTTTAAACTTCCTTGCTTGATAATGATAACTGACTCGTGAAAGACAGATACAAATAAAAAGAAAATACGCCCATTTTATTAGGCCCAATGTAGCTATGTATGCCTGCGCGTTATAAAGCCTTTTAAAAGCAAGTGTGATGAGAAAAAAAAAACTCTTGATTGATTTTAGAGATAAAAACTGTTTTGAATGACTGCGCTACAATTTAGCTCAACATATTAAAAAAATATTCTTACGTTTTCTTCTACTTGTTGTTTCAGTTTCGCGATTCCTTCCGCGGTTATAGCCTAAAACAGAGAGATTATTAATTGCTAACCTTCCCTCATCATCATCATCATCATATCAGCCGAAAGACGTCCACTGCTGGACATAGGCCTCCCCCAAAGAGTGCCAAAGTGACCGATCCCGCGCCACCCGCATCCAGCGGACTCCCGCAACCTTTACCAGGTCATCAGTCCACCTTGTCGGGGGCCTACCCACGCTGCGCCTTCCGGTACGTGGTCGCCACTCGAGAACCTTTCCGCCCCAACGGCGATCGGTTCTACGTGCTATGTGCCCCGCCCACTGCCACTTAAGTTTAGCGATCCGGAGGGCTATATCGGTTACCTTGGTTCTGCTTCTTCCCTGCGCCTTTTTTAATACCCTAGGTCGAAAAAACCCGCGGAGTCAACCGTTTTAAAATAACTTGTCATTTTAGCCGCTAAACTGAGAACTTGTTTTAAATGGACGCCTTTCCGTCCTTTAGTGTAGCTACGGCCTTAGTGCACGTTCCGCAACGAGCGGGGCGTCCAGCGACGGCAGCGACTATATATATTTTTTGTTTTGTATGCACGCTGCACGCCCCGCTCACAGCGGCGCGGGCACCAGGGGGGCACACTTAAAAAGGCCTACATTTTGACAGTTTGCAGCGGCTCTTCGCGGCCGGATGAAGAACTAGAAATTAAAAAAAAGACTAGCTGTCAACCGCCAAGGCGCCAACGGTCACCATTGTGGCATTGTCAACTCTGACTTTCGTTCGCTCGGATGTTGACACGCTCTTGGTTTTCTCTTGTTATTATCACGCGACGGCCTCGTCATATCTACTCTCGATTTTTCTCGCACTCTACCTCTTGTTCTAAGTGTTCTAATATGAAAGAGACGAATATTGCGAGAAAAATCGAGAGAGCTCGCGCACCGTCGCATTCGCATGATAGCCGTGCAGGTATACTTCTATATATATATATATCTATAGCTATGCGAGTAAACTGCGTTAGTTCATTTCCTTGACACTGGCGGCAGCACCTTCCATACATGCTAGTTAAAAGTCAGAGTTGCCACTCTTCTCCTTATATAATTACTTTACTCTTTGGCGGGCACTCAGGCCGTACAACCCGTGCGAATCAACTGTGCACTCCGCTACGTGCGCTCGTCACAGCGCGAGGTGCACAGTTAATTCGCACGGGTTGTACACTTAGGTCTCTCACAGACTGGCGAGGCCTGCGGTGGCGGTTAAATGCATCCACACACCGAGCGCGGGTCGCGCGCGGCGCGGGTCGGGCGGTATCTCTATGTCTCCACAGTAGCGCGGCGTCTCTATCGCACAGAGCCGCGGGCCCGCCGCTGTAGCAACGCGGGCCCGCGACGGGCCCGGGCAACTGATATTAAATGCGTTGGTAAGTGAGAGAGACATACCAACCCGCGCCGCGCCCGACCCGCGCCACGCACGATCCGCGTTCGGTGTGTGGAGGCCTTTAGTAAATTTGACAACAACTGTCAAGTTATTTAGGCCTTATACACACACACACCTCACACGCCTCTATAGAAATCCTTACTCTAAGGACTAAATGTTTCTCCTTTTCGGGGATTTAAGTTGTCTTGACTTAATATTTTTACGGTGCAAAATTAAGTTAATAAAGATGTTTTTTTTTACTTTAGCCGTTGCTTCAGCCACCTGAAATCAATGATAAAAAAGAATTCAGTTAAAGTATGATACATATTTTATATCCAACTTTTTCTTGGGATGAACGATATAAGTACTTAATAATTACATTGAATTTATTTAGATCATCTAGATTATTGTCACTCTCTTGAAATTATTTGTGAAATTGCTTTGCAATGTGATAAATAGTTGTCAACTATTTATCAATGCCTTTAGCATTCAGTCCACCTGAACGCCGCGGTGCCCCGTAGTTACATCACGGGAAGAGGGTTGCGACGTCTGGTGCCTGGCTTCAATAGCCTCGGACTAAGTGGGCTGACCTAGCGAGGTCGCTAGTCCGAACCGCGAAGTAGGTCGACGCGCCCACAAATTAGCATGTGTGGCCGTCGACTGTTTACTGCAGCAGCGGAGGCACGGTGCGAGCGTGACGGAAGCTCAGTTGTCGTCGCGCTCACACACAAGCGGGATCCACAGGCGGAAATAAAACTCCGATACTCTTGAGAAAGCTTGATGGCACGGCTGGTTGGTTGGAGCGAGATGGGTATATGTTGCTCTAGTGATAGTCGAGCTTGTTATGAGAACATTTTGCTTATACTCCACCTCATATATAAACCTTCCAACATTACCATAAAGTGAAACATCTTTATTTCAAATAAACAATCATTTCTTTACACAAATTCGTCTCAGGTTTTTAGCGTTTGCATTCCAGTACCGTCTTAATCTAGGTAAACCTAGGTCTTAAATTATGTTAATCATGTACAGAATTACTTAGTGCATAATTGTTAATAGGCTTAATGAATACATTGCAAATAGTTTAGGCGAAATACCTATCTAAACACTGAACCTTTGTAGTTTTATATAAATTAATACTTTTGATTCCTTTGTTATATCTAACAGAGGTCGTAAGCACTATTCTCAGTTATTTCATTAGATTAATATAACACTGTAGATTATTGATGTAGTAAAGTTTACTGTATTAAGCTTAAGGCTTGTCTAATATTTATGAATTATGAGCATAGTGCAAGCGAAAACTACCATAATATGAGCTATGCAAAGGAAATGATTATAATACATGTTTCTAATTAGCTTGAAGAGCTTTACCTACCGTGGCATAGTGCCGCTTATGCAAATTTACTACAGAAAAAGGAGGCAAGTTATTAACTTTACTATCAAGCTTGTATGTAAACAACTCATGTATCTAGAATATAATTATGGTTACAAAATTAATGCAATTATATGCAGATTCTACTGAATATAAAGAAAAGCTTGCTAGAAGCCAGTGAAAGCTCTTACGGTTAAAACTTATGCTAAATCCCCAACTACGTTCGGCGCATTGCCGTTTTAAGCAGAATTAATTACGGATAAGCAAAGGTTGTTTTGTGATTCTACTGTCGAATGTAAATTAAGTAAATTTAGAAAATATGGAAACAACCTTGTATGAAAACTAAATGAACCCAGCTTTGGTTATGTGACTGAAAGCTTTGCAAAACGCACTCTGAAAGCTTTGCAGCCACCGGCTTTTCAGGCGGCCAGGCCAAAGTCACAATCAATGAGGAATATTTGAATCATGAGGCACACCTACCAAAGGTGTGACCTCTATAAATGGTACAACTTGGTCTACCTATTTATGTTTGGAGCTTAAAGCTCTTAACGGAGGCTTTTACCTACACGTTATTGTCAAGTCCGGGTATATTTGGATGGTTAGTAAACTAAACCAATCCGCTCATATAAGATGTTAACTGTAGGAGAAAGTATCTTGACATAAGTCTGAAACCTATGAACCAAAGAGAGCTGTTAAGATGGTAAAATAAAGAGTCAAAGCTATGTATTTGTCTTACAGACGGCTGCCTTGAACAGTCTCCCCCTAATACGTAAGCACAAGAAATATGCTAACCAAGGTAGCTTAATCGAACAAATATGAGTATAAATTTGTCAATCCAAATTTCGTTCTCACCTTTACAATACATGCGTGTACATCAACTTTCAGGTACTACTGAAACGCGCGCTGCAGTCATATTTACGTATCGATTAAAAACGAAATAAAATATCGCGCGCCGCGCTTACTACTTATTTTTCGTATTGTAGGTGGATCGAAATACTCCCATTGAAATCTACCCACCATACATTTTATGATTAGAACGAGACGCAAGATAACAAGCGCCTGCTCGCTCAGTGCTCTTTTTAAATGTAGGTGGATTGAAACAGTCCCATTCACATCTACCCACCACATGTTTTATAATTAAAACGAGATGCATAATATCGAGCGCCTGCTTGCTCAATACGCTTTTTTCTTATGTGGGCGGATCGAAATGTTTCCATTCACATTTACCCACTACATGTGTTTTATAATAGTAGATGGGAATAAGACTACGAAATTTACTAAATAATGACTGTCTTGAACACCACCATTTGCACCTTATACTATCTATTCGTTTTTATCTGTGAGTTTTTTGGCTTTATATTACTATGTAAGACTTATATCATGTTTTTACAGCTGTTGGTACTCCTTTAGTATAAATAAATAAATAAATACTAATGCAATTTATTTATTATAGAAAAACAGTCAAAACGTTACATTACATTTAAGAAAAAAATCGTTACGGGCAATAAAGTTTAATATTTATTTAAACTTTATTGCCCGTAACGATGCATTTCATTTTTACAAAATATCACTCGTTAACAATATAACAATGTCATGGTGTGTTTATCATTCATTTTATAATGAATTAAATAAACTTAAATTCTTTTTTTATATTACGTTCTTAAAGTGTACACCGTGGTCGCGACTATGAGTAGCTAAACACATACAAAACCTTCATTTATCATCATATCAGCCGAAAGATGGTAAAGTAAATATGTATTACTAACAGTATAAAGATATTTAAATGTACTGTCATTTTATACCACTTATTTATCCCAGGATTCACTGGTAATTTACGGGTATCATTTTCCCAAAATATTTTAGAATAACATAATTTGGTTATATATCATTGTGTTCTTCTATAGATGTTTTGTCCAATGCACTAATAAAATAACATGTATTCAACCGTGTAATATTACATAAAAAACTGTAACACAAAGTTTGTAAGGGACTATAAGACTTTTAGTTATGAGTATATTCTAATAATTCCTTTATACTAACCATCTGTAATAAAAAGCAATGATTCTAATTAGTAAGTCATTTAAGAAAAGAAAACAAATAATAGTAGCTAATAAATATACGTATTTTAATCATATTGTTTCTAAAATACCTTAACAGCTGCGGGGTCGGCGTCAGGACTCTGAAAATTTACAAAAAAATAATGAATTAATGACAATTTCATGAACATGAACAACTTATACAATAATAATAATAAACCATATATTTCATGCATCTAAGGCCCCATATTGAGAAATACCTTAAATACTTACTAACAATACACGAATATCGATCAAAGTGGTAAATTGAAAAATAATTTGCCATGATCATGAACCCTCTGGAAACCGTCCATGCATCCCGGACGTTTCTGCTTAGAAAACATTTACTATTGACAATATTTGTATGTGTGACTAATGTTTTAGTATAATTTTTTTTTAGAGGGGTAATCAAATCATGAAATGACGTAACGTTCCGAACACGCGTTAGGACAATTTAACTGTCATTTTTCCATATAAAAAGTGACGCGCGTACAATGCGTTACGTTTTGCATCCATTTTTTGGTTTTAAACAAGGTGATTAATGACATCAAGTTGCAGGTTTGACTTACTAGGTTCGCTTTCAGTTTCGCGTGCAGGTAGGAGACTAACTTTTTCCCGGTACCCTGCAACGGAAAAAGGTACCTAAAGGGTCGAACACACAGAACCGTCGCGGGCGCGCGGCGCGCACGCGACGGGCGCACCCCGCGATATTTCCCTACAAACAGCTAGCGCGGTCAAACAGGCTGCGCCCCGTCGGCAACGCGCCCCGCTTCTGTCGCGCCCCGCCGCGAACAAGCCGCGCGCCCGCGACGGTCACGCCGCGCGACCGCTACGGGCGCGCGGCGCGTCAGTGTGACGCCAGACAGCGCAGCGCGCGGCCCGTACGTAGTGCTGGCGGGTTGATGGCGCGATGCGCGCGTGCTCTGTGTGACCGGCCGTCCCGCGCGCATCACGCGCTCGTCAAGCGACGCTACCGCCCCGCTGGCAATCTGTTCGACTCTTTAGTCTTTGCTGTTACGAAAAATAAAAATTAAGAAGAAGAAACATGTTATTTTTATTCAAACTATGAATGAGCGTCGTAAATAAGCTACGGTAGCCTAGTGGTTCAGGCATGCGGCGGTCGAGTCCCAGTTCATACCAATGAGTTTTCGGAACTTAGGTATGTACGGAATATTTACTGTTAGCTTTTCGGTGAAGGTAAACATCGAAAGGAAACCGATTCCCGGTTGGAAGGTCAGATGGCAGTTGATTTCGTGAACGAAACTAGTGCTTATCCCTAGTCTTGAGATTAGGTGTTGAAGCGGATCCCGGGATCCTTCAGGGCAAAACCGGGAATAACGCTAGGAGGATGACGAATGAAAGAGCGACGTATAATGTATGTTTCTTACATTTATTTTACAAAAAACGCACACGTTTGAGACACAAGCGTCATGCCGATTCTTCAGTTTCTATGATATTTTTATTACATGAATTTGGTCAAGATTTTTGAAAAGGGTTTTCGAATGCTTTCTGCAACGGTTACTCGTTTAGGTAAAGAGTACAGACCCCGTATCATGGTCGGCTTTAAGTGACAAGATAAACTTTAAAAGGCCAAAATAATGTAGGTATGACATACGATTAAAATTAAAATTTAAGTGATAAGATAGGATCGTCGTCTCGTTCAATCAAACGGTGTCAGCCAGTGACGGACGCTCTATTTTGTCACTTATCGTGCGATAAGGTCGACCATGCTACGGTGTCTGAGCAGTTATCTGGAAAATAGGTTGTGAGCATAATTACCGCCGCTATAACTTGACTGAGCTGAAATAAAATGTTACAATAACCATGTACTTATGCCTCCATACTTGTATTAATTGCATAGTTAAATGCGAAAGAAATTATGTCTGTATGCCTGTTATCTGAAACGATACACCTAGATAAAATTTGGCATCCAGATAGTTCGAGACCCCAGGAAGACCATAGGATAGTAGGGTGAGAGGGGACAGTGGATCACGGTGAACAGTGGACCGAGTCGCGGGCAAAACAGCTGTATTTTATCCCGCTGCACCGCCTGGGTTCACTCCAACTGCTTCGCTCTCGTATCGCCGGGCGTTGCCCGCGACCAGTCTTGCGCAACTCAGTACAAAAAAAAACTTTTGTATGGAGTTTGCTGAATAAATAATGGCGGAGCTGTCATTTGCGTGTCGTTTCCGTTACAAGTACTCTGTGGTATATACCGCCATATTGCTTCCTGTGTAAATTGTGTCTGCTGTCATTGCGCAACGGATTCCATTTTTGGCTATTTTAATGTTCTTTTGTGTGATATGTGTCACAAATAGTGTTCGTGTTGTTTGTTAAAATATCAACAAAAAAAAATGCCACCGAAAAGACGGTTTATAAGATGTAAAGTGTGTGGACTTAAAGCAAGCCGCGAAAAAAGCACTAAGAGGCCATTTATGGCGAAATTTCCATTGGACGAAGACCGGTAAGTAGAAAACTAGTCATTTATTTAGTTTAATATCATTACAATTGGCTACAAACAAAATTATGATGGTTTATTAACATTTTTATTGAGTACTAGTGATGTACTATATCTATCGATAAATGGAGGTTTCCCTGAAGTAGTTAATAATTTTCTTATATTTTCAATAATTGTGAGACTCAAAAATATCACCTAATATTTGCAGTATAATAATCCTTTTATTTATCTACTTATAAGGACTCTTGACCGTGATTCATTCCACCATTGATTTGTTATATTAACTTACTTAATGATTAATGAAATATAACTATTTTTTTAGATGCAGGCAGTGGGTCAAGGCTGTGGGGAACAAAGACCTGATATATGTTCCTATTGAAAGATTGCACGTTTTAAAATATGTATGTGGGAATCATTTCCAGAGCTTTCAATAAAAAAAGACCCGGTTGAAGAAATCTGCCACAAAATAAAAAAAACACAATTACAAGTGTTTGGAAAAAAGTAAAAGTGTTTTATTTAAGATCGGGTTCATATTTAAAGTCAACGTAGTATTTATTTAATTGCTTTAGCATACTGAACAAGATTTCGTCGGACTCGTAAATATGGACTATTATAAGCAAAATTCAAAGAAAGAATTATGATATAAACGCTTGTTGATGTGGTAGGATTTATGGAAGCTGTCCCTGCCATTGTGTCTATACTAACTCAATAATCAATTATAATATTATAAAAACAATTTTACCGAAGTTCGATCCCGGATCTAGTATAGTAAAACAGGTATTACTGAAACATTTAAAAAATAAGAATACTATACCTTAGCAGCCTGAAATGCAAAAACAAAATATCTTAATATTAAGTCCTTCGTTTCATCTTGCGAAAATTTATTTCGTGTGTCTGTCCGGATGTCGGGATATCCGACTCTTCTCCTCCACAGGTTGCATTTCTCAACCGATTCTTGTGTTTTTTGGGATAGAAAATGTTTTTTTTACATAACATTCGCGAGATGTACCTACCGCTCACAGATCCACTATTTTATTTAAGTAAGTACCTACATATATTACCATTATAACACATTGTAATTGTTTACAATGCCACTGCCACACAATATTCATAATGTCATGTTGGTTTTTGTTTGTGTGAGTGATTCGGGCGATAACTTTAGTATTGACCGTGCCTTTTATTTTACATTCCTAAGCACTTGCGACATAAAGAAATAGTAGGTACATTTGCAATGTATTTATTTTGCCTAAACAAGGAAATATTGAGATGATGAATTAATTACAATGGCTTACAATAAAAGTGAAAATGTATAAACTTTGAATGTTTCAACTTACCTTATTAGGACTCTGTAATATGAAAATAATAAAAGCATTAAGAAGAATACAATATCAATTTCGTTTACCCATTTCTCTATTTTGGTGTACCTACCTACTAAAAAACTTTAACTACTACTACTAAATTTTCAAATGTTGATTCGACTTTCGTAGGCGGGCCAATATTTTTTTTACCCGTATTTCTATTATCGAAGTCAACGTCTTTGTCAAGGAAAATGTCGAAGACTTCTACCTAACAATTTGCAATCTTTTCTTGGCTCGACTTTCATTTGCCAGACTATATGCACCTTGCTCGCTCCGTTATGCCTGATTTATTTCTTTATTTATACACCAACGATATAATAAGTTTCTCTAAAAGAAATCATTTTTGATACAAGCTTTTATAACCGACTGTATTTTTCTGTATACCGTCATCAACTACTCGTTGAGACGATTCTAACGAGCCCAAACTCAACGTCTTTACGTCGGCTAAGTCCTGGTTTCCCTCGGCCACCTTCTGACTCCATCATCAGATCAGGTCGATGATACTATTATATTGAATTGTCATCCAAACTATACTTACACCCAAAAATCCAGCTCAACAGGTTGAAGATATCTGCTTCAAAATTGGGTTGCAGGATTCCACCCATCAAATAAAAAAAACTAGTTTATTATGTGAATAAATCATGATAAATACCGTGTCTAAGATCAGTTTCTGGACGGTCTGAAAATAATAACAATCCATATTATATACTATGTACTATAATATTGTAAATGCGAAATAGTCTGTCTGTTACCTGTTCACGCTTTCCGCTGAACCGATTCACATGAAATTTTATTTAGCGATTCTCATGAAATCTAATTATAGTGATAGTTTGAGTTCCGGGGAAGGATATATAATAGTTTACATCCCGGAAATCATCACCCAAGGGTGGGGCAATGGGGGTGAACATTAGTATGGAGCTAAGATGTAAATGATTTCCACGCGGACGGTGGAACCATTTTAGTTCGTTGACAGGTACATAAAGTTTGACAGGAAAGTGCTTACAACATTAAGTCCGCCTTTTGTACTATACGTCCTTCTTTCGTGAATATTAGGAATCACGTTCTCAAAAACGGCTTTAACGATTTCAATGAAATTCGGAATACAGGGGTTAACGGAAGCGAAAAAGTGATTTAGCTGGGCATCACGTCTGTGAAAATTGGCTTTCTCCTTATATTCTCTATTTTCCCCGGCCAGAGCTCGGTCGCCCAGGGACTTAAATATGTAAGTAAATAAGAACGGTAATAAAGTATCGACTATTTTCATCACAATCAGATATGTCATTCTATGTAACTAGTTCCAAGATTGTTTTTTACGGTTGAGATTTAGAGTGGCCGACTTTTTATAAAAATGTAATTGGAATTGAAATCTTCTTCCATAGGCCACCTTAGGCGGCGAGGTTGCTTTTTGCACAATTCGACCTACTCTAATAATCTCAAGTATATAAACAGGAATAAGACTAAAAAGTAGTGGAGAATTTTGTTTTTTGCCTAATTAACTTACAATACCTACAGTTAGACATCAAAATTATAAACTCTATTCTAGTTTGGGTTTGTCCTAATAGGCTACTTACAGATGTCAGCTTGTGGTTCGATAATTTGTCAATTATTTGCACTGAGCCGCCCTAAAACAAATAACATACTCCTTATATATTTTAAAACATTAAATAAAAACATACTATACTCGTAACAGCGATGTGTTACATCTTCGTGGTGTCAGGTAACCGACAGCGAAAACTTGATTCCCTCCGGTCAAAATCCTTCCTTAGGAATCTACGGTAGCCCAGTGGTTCAGGCATGCGGCTGACAAGCGGCGGTCGTGGGTTCGAATCCCGGCTCGTACCAATGAGTTTTTCGGAATTCATGTACGGAATATTTACCGTTAGCTTTTCGGTGAAGGGAAACATCGTGAGGAAACCGGTCTAATCCCAATAAGGTCTTGTTTTCCCTCTGGGTTGGAAGGTCAGACGGCAGTCGCTTACATAACACTGCTAACTTGGGATTAGGTGTCAAAGCGGACCCTGGGCTCCTTTAGGGGCATTACCGAGAATAACGCTAGGAGGTTGATGACTGAAGGTCGATAGAAGGCCTGTTGGAACTCTCACCACAAAGGAATTAAAATTCACGTTGTGGCGAAATTCCAACCTCACGGCCGGAGCCTTCAATAATATATAAGTTAAATATATGTAAAATCGACTTAGCACTAAACTAAGCAATCTTGTCAACCCTTTGTAACCCCTTTACTTCACCGGTCGTCAAATATGTATTCATCATCATCATCATAATCATCATCATCATATAAGCTGAAAGACGTCCACTGATAGAAATAGGCCTCCCCAAAGAGCGCTAAGTAGAATGACCGGTCCTGCCTGCGCCATCAAGTATATTATGTCAGATAAAATTAATTATGGAAAAAAAAAACTGTGTTATTATTTTTGGTATATTTGATACACACAATTACCGAGCTGGATTCAAAAAATCATCCTTCTAGGTCATCTGGAAGTAGGTTAGGTTTTAGGTACTATATGTCAGTCAGTCAGTCAGTGCCAAAATTTACGACTTTTTGACCTTCATATCTTTATAACTGTTTGAGCTAGCTTCATGAAATTTGGGCTTCTAGATGTCCTTATGGATATAATTAAACACACGTAGTTTTATGTGTTTACGTTAAAGAGGTTTTGAGTTATAGAAGGGTCAAAAGTGGCACCAAGTGGTTCGTGTAATATTACACTCGGCGCTGGCTAGCCAGTTCCTTTGCTTGAACTTGGCTTGACACGCTGCCGCGTGTCTAGATTTGGTAGTATTATTGGTGGTAGTTGATTTATCTGTTAAGTACTGACACAGGACCGAAACGAAAGGCGGAAACGGAGGGTTCTAATAAAATAAAAATTATTTACTCATTGAGCTATGGTAGGTATTGTCGCAGTGGAATCACCGTTTTTAAAAACAGCGCTGTTTTGTAATACGGTGGGTTGACGATCAGCGAATTGAATAAAACTTTGGATTATACAATATGCCTGCGACATACATACTAATCGTAGATATTAAACAGATAACAAAAAAAGGCTTAACTACACTATAAAATGGAAGTGGACTGGGCACATGAAGAGACAACAAAGAAAAGTGTTCTAAAGTACCTATATAAAGTATATAAAGTTATATATACAACAGTTATCTAAGAGACGGAAAGAGGAAAAAAGGGAGACAGAAGAAAATATCGGAAGATGAACTGAAAGACAATAGCTGAAGACTTGTGGAGAAGAGAAACTCTGGATAGACTTAGATGGAGGACTTTGAGGGAGGCCTATGTCAAAGGCAACCAGACAATTAGGACAACGGATATCAGTTAATGGTAAATATATTTCGAGTAATAAAGTTTGAAACGAAGGGACATTTGATTTTATGGTAGAACCTTTCGTCTTAACTATTTCGAGTTTATTTGTATTATATGAATACTTACGCTGTCCGAAATGAGATGATCTATAGTCTGTAAAAAAATAGGTTAGGCTGTATATTTGGTATTTTGGATGGTGTTTGATGTATAAGAGTTCGCAAATATTTGTCATGTTCCAATAAAATGGGCAAAATGAGAAGTATAGTTTTGTTCAGAAATCTCTGCTCTTTCGTTTGATGTACCTATAAAAAAATTGTCCCTTACATCACAGATTTTTGTGAGTCCCTCAGCAAGTGAGGGCTTCAATGTTGATGTAACTGTGATATTTTGTAATAAACAGACTGATTGATTTAGACCAAAAAAACCTTGGTCAGGCTCTTCTGAAAAATCGCATTTTGCCCCTAACAAAATAGAACCTTTAGAATCTAGCTGTACAAATCTCATACTGTTTTAAAGAATACCTATTAATAAAACAATGTTAATTTACTTACCACCTGAAATATTAAAATATAAAATCATGAAAACTGAGATTATTTAAATTTTGATTCCTCCAGGATTTATGCTATGAATCCTATAAACCGAGCGAGCGAAGCGAACGAACTTCTCCGTGTAAGCTTGAGCAAAAATTATTTCATAATGTCGTCGGATGTCCTGTTCTCCTGGTGTTCTCCTCCATAGCTTTTTCAACCGATTCTCGTGAAATTTTGAGAGCAGGTTCGATAATTATATGGAATTCTTTTGTTGATTCAGTCTCTGGTTTTTTTTGAAAGCCCGCGTGTTCTGCAGCTCACAGAACAACGTTTGTAAATATTTGTTTGTTTGTCTATGGGGTCTCTACAACGGATCTACAGTTTCTAACTCGAGGTCTAAAATGTATAACTAGGTGAATCGAAAAACGGTCAAACACTTTACGAGTAGGGGATGTATCGAACCGGAAAACATTTTGTAGTCAAGATTTTTTTTACTACTTTAACTGAGTGCTTGTTTTGTATTGTATGCCCTTGCCAAATTACAACTTTGTAGTAAGTAGTAAGGGGCAGTTAGCTCACTGCAACATGTCACCGCATACGGACAGACAGACGAGCATCGCAGACTGATGTACTAAATTGGCTGTCTCCTCATTTTAGGTAACTCACGATCGAATCACAATTTTACTTACGCCGGCCTGAAATCAATTTATTTTATCATAAATATCATTGACATTAAAGTAAAAATATACTACGTAAATAAATAAATATTTTGGGGACAATCTTACACGAATCCACCTAGTCTCAAACTAATTTAAGCAATGCTATGGCTACTAGACGACGATATACATAATTATATACATAAATAGATACTTTAATACCTAGAAAACATCCATGACTTAGGAATAAGTATTCATGCACACAAATAAATGCCCTTACCGGGATTCGAACCCGGGACCTCAGGCTTCGTAGGCAGGGTCACTAACAACTAGGCTACAGAGGTCGTCAAGTCCGCATAAAAAAGCATTCAATACCGACAAAGTTACCATAAATGTTAGTCATACATCTAAACTTCGATAACTACGTTAATATTGGTATCAAAACTTAAGTGCTGAGAGGTCCAGTGTTTGATTAGGGCCATCATTTACAGCATTCATCAGCAGCATTTTATCTTCCTCACTTACGAGATAAAATTCACCAATCATGGATAAAAAAACGAGTTTTTTTCTACAAACAAACTTTACCACTTCATTATTAGCGTGAATCATTTTTATACGACGAATTCACTTATCTTTGTGTCTAGTACAGTCAGATCCGTATAGGACTCTAGTCAATGTCATACAGGCGTGTACAGATATTTGGGTGAGGACCAAATTCGTGACCACTAGTTAGCCTGGTTAGTCGGTATTAGTTAGCCATACAAACTGAAGAAGTGAGCAAAGTTTCGCAAATAGAATTGTGTAATTAATTTTCGTGTCACAACGGAAAAATTTCATAGAAAATTTAATTGATTGAGTTAAGCTGGCCAAGAATTTGGTCTTTTGGTAGTGTACGATAATATCCCTGATGTGCAGTAGACAAATCCATTTGTCTTTAATAGTTAAGTGTAAATTGCTAAATGCTAATTGTTTACGTTGTATGCTTCAACTGTTAACAAAAAGTTTCCTGCACAAAATATCGATTTAATGTAACATTGGACGATTTCCTGCACAAAATGTCGGTCTAGGGCAACATCGGAGATTTCTGAGTTAATTTCGTACCTGGTCGTTATGCATCATGTCAACAGCTTTCTGTAAAAATAAAGCGAACGTTAGTGTATTTAAATGGCAGGTATTGCATATTCAATACTACGGAAATACATCCATGGATTTATTATTCCTAGATCATTATAATCTTTCATGCAATACGAGATTCAAATAAGATTAGTACTATATAAACACACGTTTTATACATCTTCTTTGCGTTGCAAGCAGTTTTCTGTATTTTTGACATTTTCTTGAATCATTTGTTACCACTAAATATTAGGTAAATGTCCTAGTCCTTCACGTTACCCTAGTGTATTGACATGGGAGGTTTATGTCAAAATGGCTTGAATTCGAATGTTTCAAAAAAATCTTAGTTCGAATTTAACCTAATGCTTTGACATAAAGTGCCTATGTCATATCTTGGTGCAATGTCAAGGACGTTTACCGTATCTACCGCTACTATATCACTGTTTTTAGTAACCTTATAAATGCATGATAATAATGCATTTCTCCCCCATTTATTAATTCGCGTCCGAGCGCTCAGCAGGGATATATCGCAATTCGCAGGCTTTGAGGTGACGTTTTAATACGAGTACGTCTTTGTAGCGCAGAATCTGCCCCCGCGAGAACGCTAGCTAACTATTCTGAATGGTTCTTATCTACTTATTTGAGGTATTTCAGTTAGCCCGCGTGCCCGCTCCGCCTGTGTGCGTGGCTGAGGCGTGCAGTGTGCATATACATAAAACAAATACGATTTACATGAACGCTCCACGCCCCGCTCGCAGCGGAGCGTGCACTCAGGCGGTACATTAATAAATACCTTGTATTTTAAGTAATTATTATTTTGTTTATTTGTAATATCGTATCTCTTTCCATTATCAAGAGAGTTACTTGTCTTTTGTATTGGATACGTACCGTGGCCACGGCTTGTACTTGGGATACCTGCAGTCAAAACATAAAATTTTAAATAACAATTGTATATTTTGAAATAAGTGGGCCCCTAAGGTGTAACAGTGAAAAACCTTTCACTTCGTCGCCACTAGGGGAGCCCACGATAGCTCAGTTAGATAAGAGCAATGGACGGATTCCCGACGTCGCGGGTTCAAATCCCGCTCATAGCGAATAATTTTTCAATTTTCCACTTTAATAAAAAAATTGTAGCTATAAAATAATCGCCATGCTGATTCATAATAACATTAATAACGTAGCTTGAATTAAACAGTATACGGTCGCGGGAAAAGTATTTATTAGTCGCTGACCTGTTAATTTAGTAGACAATTAAGTAAAGAAGGCGAAAATTACTATTTAAAGAAGCTGCATTCATTACAACCCACATTTACTGAATAATTGTATACATTTGTATATTTATTAAAGAATACGTTAGTTTCTGGAATAAATATTTACTTATGAATTTAAAAAAAAAGTTTCTATGTCTATTCTAGTATTAAACTTACATCATTATACCCACAACAATTCCTCGGGTGACGCTGAAAAATAAAAGTGCGTTCTTTTTTTAAATTAAATTGAAACACAAACTGTCTTTGTTTGATCCCCAACCAACTAGCTAAAAATTCGTTTCCTTCAGGAAAATATTTCTGATCAACTAGCTCATGTTATATCCCACAGATTATAAAAAAAGATATATTTATATTGTGTGGGTGTTTAATATCCGGCATAAATCATTTAGGGGGTGCATTGGAAATTACCGCGTGCTTTGAAACTCTGTTCTGACTAGATTAAGAAACAATAAAGTCTGATTTTCAGATATATGATTCTTGACTAAGTATACGATTGTTTATCTGATTTGAAATGTCCTCTGTAGCAAAAATAACCAAAGTTGTGTTTTTTTTTAGTCAGCCTACTCAAACAATACATTATTTTACGACACAATCAAGTTAATAGAGTATTTTATCTCATCTAAAATCTCACTTCATCATCCTCCTAGCGTTCCCGGTAGTCCTCCTACGGAGCCGGGGGTCCGCTTTGACACCTAATCCCAAGATTCGGCATAAGCACTAGTTTTACGAAAGTGAGTGCCATCTAACCTTCCAACGCAGAGGGAAAACTAGACCTTATTGGGATTAGACCGGTTTCCTCACACTGTTTTGCTTCACCGAAAAGCTAACGGTAATCATTGGTACGAGCCGGGATTCGAACCCACGACCACCGCTGGACAGACGTATGAACCACTAGGCTACCGTAGCTTTTTTACTTTTTTTACTTGCCCTGCGCCTCGGGTAGTGTAGGAGGAAAATGACTACTTAGTAATTACTACTTAGTAATTACTACTTAGTAATTACTTTGATACTCAACAATGTGCAATACTGTTTATTTATACCTACTGTTCTGTGCCTACTGCTAATGATCCGCTTAAGTCGAATCCGTACCGTGCGTGTGACTTTTTCCCCAAAAACTAGTGCCTAGTGTTTTTAGTATTACTTGGTAAGCACCGGGCTTCAAACACCAGTAAGTAATCTGTTAATTTACTTTTGTATATTTAATGCCTGTAGTTTGAAGTAAATTTTAGGGACACCCTGTGTTTATACTGTCGGAACCTCACGAAAGTAATCAAATAGATTTACTTACAGCCAGCTAAAAAAAAAGGAGAATAATCATGTTAATGTGACATGTTCAGCAATTTATTTATAGACATTTTCTAAATTTTAACATATTAATCTGTCGTCCAGATATTAGAATTTACCAGTATAGTAAACGGCCCAATACTAGACACTTTCAATCCTAATTCATAGAATAAAGGTGAACAGTAGTGTCAATTATCGGAATGAAGATAGGTCCAACATTTGAACTATTACTTATTACAAAAATATTAAAATCAGATGACAACTTTCATTGAATAAGAAAAGTTTAATGTTTTTCTTGAACTAATGATTTTTTTTCGTTTGCTAATCAGCAATATACGAGTAGTATACCTGCGTGGAACTCGTTTACTTATATGTATCCCATCCCCTTTAAGGGATGAAAACAACAAACCACGTATCCTATGTCCTTCCCAGGGTCACGATCTATGTTTATACCAAATTCCATCTAAATTGGCTCAGCAGTTTAAGCGTAAAAGGGTAACAGACGGACGGACAGACAGAGTAACTTTCGCATTTTTTAAATATTCAGTATGGATTACTTTATATTTAGTACTTACAGTATGTCACATTTAATCGATCTTTTATACCCACATTTATGCTAAAAGTAGCGTTGGAACATACGTTTCATGTGCTCTGCCTACCCCTTTTGGGAATAAAGGCGTGAATGTATGTATGTATTTTATAGTATGTTAAGTTATGTTTGACTTACCCCTTCCAACCAACCACAAACGATATCACTCTGAAAACAAACATAGAATTAGTGTAATTCGGTAAAAATATATATTTTAAATATAATTTACTTTCAACATTAACTCTAAATACTTGGATAATTTGTTTGCCGTATGTAGAGCAAAAGCATTTTTTGCAAAAAAATCTTGAGAATAACAAAAAAAAGCTACACATAGCATGGGCACCTTATGCCATATTATTATTGTCTTGACATAGAGTGCCCATGGCATATACTTATACAGCGTCGAGCACCGGACGTTTACTAGTTTAACCCAGGACAATCAAGCGTGGCCTAAATACTTTAGGCTTAACCAGCTTAGCTTAGGCCGAACTTTCATGACTGCAGTTATAAGTTTATCTTATCGTTATGATCTGAATCTTTGCCGAGTCCCGCGATTGCACATACTTGTGGCTCGGATTATGGTGGGTACACACTGAACAAACGAACTACCAACGAACGCGAAGCATTTACGTGACAGCTATTTGTTAGAGTGAGATACATAGCCGCTCGTTGGCTTGGTGTGTACCCACCATTATGGATATCATAAATTTTGACCGTAACCAGCCCATTACAGTTCCATCCAGCAGTTGGTAATAGCTTCACCGAGATGTTTTTATACAGGCGGACATTTGTGAAGCGAAGTCTCCGTCGACGGATGTGACGAGAGGGGAAATTTTGCGTGACGTTTCTCGCAGGCGTTATTGTATTTACGTTTTTTTCTTCTTTTGTGGATTTTAGAATGGATGCTACCGGGCGAGAGACGTAAGAGGGAGCGTCAGTGTCTAAGTTATAAGTAGGTGTGTAGGTTTGACTAAATATAGTAAACTAAATCTAAATCACTAAACAAAACAATAACCCCTTTTTGATTATGTATATATATCACAGTATACACATTTTTTATGCAGATTTTTTTGTTTTAGGTACAAGGCGCTAACGAGGCTTTGAATCATGTTATTTATTGCCAAAAAAGGGTAAGTATACATATATAGTACTCCCCGAGGCCGGTGTCAATGGGGGCCCATAATACTGGCCATATATATCCTTGATGAATAGCTATACCTATGCGTTGACCTGAGAAGTAGCCTATTTTACGAATTGCTATAAATTACTAGCTGTCCGGCCCGGCTTCGCACGGATTACCCGTTTTCCCGGGATCTGAAGTGACTAATCATTTAGGAGCCAATATCTGCGAGTTAGTTTCGTCAACTCACTGACGCGGTTCAAGGATTTTATCAAATCACTAAACAAGTCTAGTGAAATGAAAAAACGAGTTGCCTTTTTTGTCCGATTTCGTTATTTCACTAAACAGATTCAGAGATTTGATCAAATGACTGATTTGTATTAGGCAAATGATAAAATGGATTCGCCATTTTAACATCCCGCGTGATTTGATCATATCCCTTAGGGATTTGTTCAAATCTCTGTTTTGGCCATTTCACTGCGACACATGTAACGCTGCAACCCTGGGGTACTGGCTACAGCCGCTGCTGACCGCCCTGCGCGCGCGCATGGCCATGCGCGCGGCATCCTAGGCTAGGGTTGTGGGGCGATTTTTGACTTTAGAGCGCTCGGTTCTTCCACTAGAAAACTGTCAAAAACGATGACATGCTATTTTAAAATAGCGATTGAAAATTTAAATACGAATGGTATTGACCACTTTGGTACACGGGTCTTACACGATATTTATTTACCTTTATTTCTGACGTTTCGATACGGGTTGCACCTGTCATGGTCGCAGATGATTCGACGGGGAGAAAGTAATTTTCAAAAAAAATTATGCTACAACCGTATTTACTCGTACCTAAGTATTTAATTTTCGAGCGCTCTAAAAGTCAAAAAAGGCCCATTGCACGTCCTCAATCAAGTCGCTATTCGGGTTGATGTATTCCACATTCCACTGCACTCTGAATGAATTCACTAAAGCTACTTTGTATCTACGTGTTATGTTATCGAAACACTTAGAATTATGTAACACCCTATATTTGTTAATGTGCTACGCTTTGGGAAACGTATTGGGAAACTGCAATGATAGGCGTATTGTCATCATAAATAAAGCTTGTGGGCAAAAAAAAAAACTTTTATTTAATGTTCTTCGGATATAGATCACTTACCAGCTTTTTATTTTGAGCATGTATGCCGGCAGCCCAAACACACAACAGAAAGACCTTGTACCCGTGCATGGTGAACTAAACATCAGGAATCTTGCTTCGTTACACCCTATATTTATATAAACGTACAAAATTTCATTGAATAAGTAATCAATTTTATGTACAAATTACCTATTAACAGGCAATAAAGGAAATTAGACACGCTACGCTTTAATTTTGGTAATGGAATCGAAAATTGGAAAATAATTTTTCGTATATACCGTAATAAAAATCAAGAAATGTGACGAATATTTAGCCTACGAATCAGATTACCCCCAAAAATTTGTAAAAAAAAAACGGTCACGTGCGAGTCTGACTTGCCCATCGAACCTTGGGTTCCGAACAAATTTTCATACACCATACCTGTTACGACACATTAATGCTGGAGCAATCTTAACAGTTTCCAGCGCATTGTAGAAGTTAGGGGCTAAGCAACCGACAAGCGTTTTTTGTGTCGAAATATACGTGATTCGCGGTAATGGCGCGTTTTGAAAACACGGTGTACATGTACTTACCGATGACAGTAAGGGGCTATGTCATGGGTACAGCGCCATCTGTCTTTTCAATTTATATACACGTGAATTAGCCTTTGTGTGATAGACAGACGGACAGAGTCGCACCATAAGGATTACTTTTTTCCCTTTATTGTACAGAATCCTAAAAACTATTTATTCTACAGACCATATCTCACCTGAGATTATTTGAGCTGACCAAATTGCATCAAAGTAGTCATTCAAAAACCATCTCTGATGTCCAAGGTTTTTTGAATAATCTCAATATAGTTCATGATCATGATGTGGTCAAGGATTACGCATGGTTACGAAGGTATCTAGATAAAACAAATCTCCCATTCTGGAAACGTTCAAATGATTGATTTCATTCAAACTAAAATTATAGGAGTAATGGTGTGTCAATCAATTTGAAATTATGCACCGTGCAACATAGGTTCGCTTTTTTATGAAAGATAAATCACAAATCGGGTGTTCGGGTGTTTTTATAAACATGTTAGGAGTCGTGAATTTGTAGTAAATATATCACCATTGCCATTGGCTCTTAATTAGGTAGGCATGTGTTGATTTACCTCCAACCTCAGCGAATCAATGTCATGACGTACCAACAAGCAGAATAATTAAGTTTCCACAGAAATCAATCATAGACGCATGGTTAAATTTGATTAATAGTTTCGTCGCAATTGGTTACCATCTGCATGTTAAAATTTATAACATTATAACGTGCTGCTATATGCATAGTAAACCTGTCAAATTATTACAATAATGTGTAAATTACTAAATATGATTAAAATCCTATAAAGATACGGACACTTAAAAAAAAATCGGCCAAGAGCAAATTTAAAGACTAACAGAATTATTACACATTTTTTTTTATTCTGCTAGTAGGCCGTAATGGCACTTTTTCTAGTCAAATTTCTACCAGCGTTTCTGAAAACAAGACAGAAGAAACACCAAAATAAACACTCAGTAATTTTTATTTTTTTAATTTTTTATGCCAAGTAAAGCATACAATGATACGAATAATACAATGATAGTTCTTAACCTACTTAAACTAAGTCAAACTGAATGTGTTGTTCTACAAGGACACATATGATATGTCCGAATAAGCCATATGAATAATTAAGCTGTTTTTTGGGCTCTGGGTTGGGCCGACCCGCGCCGCGCACGACCCGCGTTCGATGTGTGGATGCCTTTCACAATAACACCTGTAGAGCAAACTAGTGGCACGGTTATTGCTGCGTTTTTTGTAAGGTGGATGAACTTACTTATCTAGTGGGGCTGCTCCTTTGAGCAAATTGTCATTCGCTGTGCTCTATCTCCTTATAAATCTCAATATTTGAATATCTCCAGAGTCATCCTAAATATTCAGTGTATTTTACAGTATATATACATATGACTCAAAAGGATACCTACACCGACAGACGCAGCGTGCGTCCTAGCCTGCATGTCGCTAATTATGCACGGAAACCCGCGGGGCTAAATATAGTATCCAGAAAGTCTACCCACCAGTGATAGTATCACATAAGCGGTTACCACATACAAAACAAAGCTACAAACTCAACGATTTTATCTATTTATGATATTAGTGTAGAAATAACAGAAAAGAGATCTCGGGTTAAAATAGCGCCATCCCTTTCATCCTATGAGGGTCGTGAGAGTACCTCCACGCGTTTGCGAGATAAACGGTCTTGACAGACAACGAAGTGATCCTATAAGGGTTCTTTCTTTTCCTTTTGAGGTACGGAACCCTAAAAAACCTCTTCCTAGATGTGGCATTGAAAAAGTTTTGTAAGTGCTTTGTCCACCCCTTTCCCCGAGCGCCGGGTGAAACTCATTGTAGACCAGCGAACGAAAAACCATAGAAGTCTAAGTAGCCCCGTAAAATGGACCCACAGAATGAGTGCCATTGGCAATAAGCGGGGTTGGGGGCGGGGTGTCAAAACGATACCAGGCAACCATTTAGTTCAAACATGCGCATGCGCATACCGGGTTTTAGGCACGTGTTTGGGTAGACATTTCTAAGTAAAGTGCATTCATCCTTAGTTGTCTTATTTGGTAAAGAACATTCTGACCTCAAAATGTTTCTTTTTAGACTATAGCAGCTATTTTAAATCGTAAAAAAAGCGTTGCTAGACAAAAAATCATGAAGTGATGTCCGAAAAGTCGTCTCGGCATGATCACTCACAAAATTGCTATTCTACCCTATAAAGATGCATTTTGAGGTTAGAATGTTGTTTACCAAATAAGACAAGTAAGGATGAATGCACTTTAGATCGCACTCTATGGTTAGTTCGTAAACGGTGTAACGCTAGATAGTTAATCAATCTTTTATAGATCTAAGAAGTTTATTATGATTGGTACAGATTATCTAAATCAATCTGTTCTCAATTTGAAACGACCCGTCGGAACATTGTTTGTTGATTTTACCTTAGGAAATGAGTTCCTTCTATTTCTTAACTCTATTCAGTGTAAGTTTTGATTTATGTATTATTTTATTATGCCATCCCGCTCTACTGATTAGCGTGCTCGTTCATTTAGTTAGGGTCATCACGATTGGGTGTCAGTGTACAGATATATCGGAGCCGTCAAAGTTCTCATAAATATCTGACCACGTCTGCGGCGACTGTGCGGCATGTAAATTGTGTCAACTGTTACACCTCGGAGGTGTGTGAAAGCTACGGTGGCTTAGTCAGGCATACGGCTGTCAAGCGGCGGTCGTGGGTTCGAATACCGGTGTGTACCAATGAGTTTTTCGGTACTTATGTACTGATTATTTACCGTTACAACCCTGCACATGTCCCCTGGGTGGTACTAAAGAGTGACAAACTTTTAAAAGGCTAAAATAATGTATGCCATATGATAAAAAAAATACCGTTAGCTTTTCGATGAATGAAAACATCGTGAGGAAACCGGTGTAATCCTAATAAGGTCTAGTTTTCCCTCTGGTTTGGAAGGACAGGAAGGGAAGGCTTTCGTAAAACTAGTGCCTATGCCAAATCTTAGGATTAGATGTCAAAGAGGACCCCGCGGGGTCTTTTAGGGCACAACCGGGAATAAAACAACGCCAGGAGGATGATGAGGTGTGTGAAAGTCGAAGATATAAGATAAATCACATAACTTTTCTAACGCACGTTAGGACAGTCCAACTGTCATTATTCCATATAAAAAATGACGGGTAGGGGTCGGGTTGCATAAAGTTTAAAGTCATATTTTTGATCGGCATACGTGGATTCGTCATACTCATCATTACGCATAACTGCAAATAGTCATACATAAATGCGCATAACGTTTTTAATCATAATGTTTAAAAAACATATTGTGTAAAGCGCATTTTGATGCGCATAAAATGTTTTATGCATACTTTATAATGGACATAAAGTGGTTGCTCATAAAACTATTTAACCATACCTTTATAAACGCATAAACTACAAAAAGCATAAGCATATGTTTTTCTTAGTAGTAAACAAAGATCTCGAACCAGAAGCAAGTAAGTTACAAACAAAGCAAGGTACAAGCAAAGGGCGGTCAGTATAAAAGTTTACAATTTAATAACATGTTTTTCCGCTCTTTTATAAAAAAATAACCTCGAAGACGAAAGCGGGAACTAAGCTCCCGCTTTCTTCTTTTAACCTATCCGCAATCCAAGTCGGTTTTGCCACTAAGTCCCTGTTCTCCCCTGCCTACGCGAAAACTTGAACTTTGTACACCACTATCTTGGCGTTGGTTGATCTCAGAGAAAAGTTTATTTGATGCCCACTCTTTGCATTGTTTTTCGAACAAATCTTTAATTTAATTATCATCAATATTATGGCTTGATAAATGTATGACATTTACAATTATTACTAAAAAATATTATAATTATCAATATTATGACTAAATAAATGTATGACATTCTACATTATGGTTAAACCAATTATGACTCCGCATAATTATGACGGGGAACAATTTTGCCATAGTATAATTCATGCCAAAAAAAATAATATGAGCATCAACTTTATGCGTAATGTTGTATGACAATCGATATTATGACAATAGTTGATATGCAACTTGACGGCCACCCAAAATTTACATTAAAGGCCTCCACCCACCGGACGCGTGTGCCGCGCGTGTGCTGCGCGTGTGCTGCGCGCGTCGGGCGCGGTTGAATCGGAATCACACCCGCGCGTCTGCCGCGCGTGTGCCGCGCGCGTGCCGCGCGTGTGCCGCGCGCGTGCCGCGCGTGTGCCGCGCCTGTGCCGCGCGTGTGCCGCGCGTGTGCCGCGCGTGTGCTGCGCGTGTGCTGCGCGTGTGCCGTGCGTGTGCTGCGCGTGTGCTGCGCGTGTGCTGCGCGTGTGCTGCGCGTGTGCTGCGCGTGTGCCGCGCGTGTGCCGCGCGTCTGCGGCGCATCAGCAGCGCGGGCCCGCGTGTCATATGTCTCTCACTACCAACACATTTAATATGTATCTCACTATCTTTATCACGCTTGGCGACGCGTTAGCAACGCGGGCCCGCGCTGCTGAGTGTGATAAAGATAGCGAGATACATATTAAATGTGTTGGTAATGAGAGAGATATGACGTGCGGGCCCGCGCGGCACACGCGCTGCACACGCGCTGCACACGCGCGGCAGACGCGCATCACACGCGCCGCGCACGACACGCGTCCGGTGGGCGGAGGCCTTTAGATCTACGTAACGTACTTACTATGCGTTACGTGATCGACACTGAGTACAGCACTCGGTCACTTAAGCTCGAACTCGGCGCGGTGTTCTTGAGAAAATTGTGAAACTATATTGATAACAACACTAGTTCAATTTCAGGTCTTGTTCACACCTGGTGTTTTTCCTTTTGGAAATTGGTTAAAACGTATGTTCATAGTTCTAAGTTAGCAGACATAAGTCCCAAACAACTTTGGCACAACTGACTGACGTAATAGTTCAACGCGAGACGAATACAATCCACTCATCTTTCTAATGTATACAGCGCAAGCGAAACGGAGGCACGGAGTCGCGCGTGACGCTACATATATAATACGGACCGGCAGAAAACAAGGCTTAAAAGGCCAATATCTCGCAAACTAATAACTAATTATTTAACAGTGGATTTTCGGTAGGAAAAATCGTGAGGAAACCGGTGTAATCCCAATATGGTCTAGTTTTTCCTCTGATTAGGATGGTCGGATGGCAGTCGCATTCGTAAAACTAGTGCCTACGTGAAATCTTGAGATTAGGCGCTACCGGGCAACATGTTAGGAGGATGATGTCGTTTAATGATGTATTGACGTAGCGTAAATTTCACCAACGTCAAATAAAACTCTTTTATTTTCAAGCCTCAACGACTCGCAAACAACCACCAATAACCGCGTCACCCGTCACCACCACTACTCAATACGTAATAACAACTGTACAGTATAATAACAGCTATAACAGAGCAAGAAATGAGGGAAATGAGTACGAAGACAAAATAAAAGCAGAACGTGATAAAAAGATCGAGGAAAAACGGCAATTGAGTCAAGCGAGGTGGAACTCGCATAAACGTAAGACTGCGTGCCTGTGATGTTTGACATTCTATCACTTTCAGTGGATAAGGGTGTTACCACACCAAACGATCGATGCCACCGATCGATATTGGCCGTTTGGTCTGGTAGGTTTAGCTGATAGTAGAAACTGTCGGTCGACGTATACATAATCGATCGATGGTATCGATCGATTGGTGTGGTAACACCCTAAGACATCTCTCACTATTGCACTTGCATACTTGACAAAAGTGATAAAACGTCAAACAATGCTGGAGATCCCTCAAAGGTACTGCAACTTAATCCATTCAGGGCCAATGACGACACATGAAGGGCCCACGGAAAGAACATGTCTAGTCACTTTGACAACATTTCGAGATGTTGCCGTTTTTAAGTTTAGAATGATTCAATTAACCATACTTCCTTCGTGATTAGACGCTTTTCAAGTGCAAAAAAGTGTTTTTATATTAATGTTTACAATTTTAGCAGAAGGTGTAGGTAATAGTTCGTTGAGAGCTCTACATTTTGAGATTAAAATATAATTTTTCGAAAAAATTGACTAGGCATGTTTTTTCCGTGGACCCTTCACATGCGTCAGACCGCCGTAGTCGCTTTCCGCTACATACGGGGAAAACCCCGGGATCGGGTACGAGCGTAGCGGGTAGCTATTCTTGGCCCCGAATGGGTAGAGTCCGCAGTAAACTCGATTCTCCATTCAAACGTAGTTACGCTCTCATTTTAAAAATACGTGTTGGATTGTAACGAAACTTTGGATACACAGATGATGATAAATAAAGTATACCCAGGTCTGTAATTAGTTAATGTAGCTTCAGATACTAAAGTAAAAAAAATACAGCGATTTTAATTTTTTTGTACAAAACTTGTTTTGCTGTATTTTGTTTATTTTATAAACTGGAACCATATAAACTAATTACAGACACAGATATACCTCATGTTATTGTATTTTCAAAGTTTCCTCACAATCCAACACGTAGTTTTAAAATGAGAACGAAACTTCGTTTCTATGGGAAGGTGACATTCGGCCGACCTTACTGCAGACTCTTAAGGTAGATTGTAGATGCTCAGAAAAATGCAATCCCCATGAAGTTTGTATGCGGGGTCACGTTTCTCTGCTGCTGTTGTTTGTTGTGTAAAAAACGAGGTATACTGCTGCTAAGGGTCTCCCCACACCACACAAAAACTATTTATGTCCACGCAATAAGAGCGAAAAAGACGTCGATCGGCTCGGCCGACGCGAAGCGACGTCCATCGACGGTGTAACGAACAAAACACGAGGAATGTGGTATAAATAAACCACTCGGCGAAAGCTGATTCCGCGTCGATAGGTGTGGGGAGACCCTAATATGTAAGCTTTCAGCGCAAGTACTCTCACTGAGTTCTCGTACAAAGAGATAGCAAAAGCAAATAAAAAAAATTGCCCGATCCGCCCGCAGCCCACGTACCCAGTATGTTCTGCTATAGTATCCGCAAAACCAAGTGGCGAGTCAGGCTATAAAAGTCAGTATTATTGTTGCACGGCCCGCTACATAAGACAGAGCAGGTGCGAAAGAGATGATCCAATGATTCATGACCTGAATCTCCACTTGGTTTTGCGGAGACTATACGAGTAGTTAGCTGTGGCAGATTGATTTCAATTTCCTAGACTAGCTTCTGCCCGCTACTTCGTAAAAAACTATCCTATATTATAATCCAGGCTATAAACTATCTTCGTGACTAATTTAATCCAAATCGGTTGAGTCGTTTAAGGCCAAACTTTCACGTTTATAATATTAGTAGAATAACTTAAGGTGCTAGTACAATATAAGGTTGTCTTGGAAAATGTATGGTTTATTTCGACGAACTAATATGTTACAATTATAAATGCGAAAGTAACTCTGTCTGTTACCTTTTCAAACTTAAACCGGTGACTGAATTGAGTAATATGTGGCATTAGAGATAGTTTTCTTCCCGGGGAAGGACATGGGATAACTTGTTTTTATCCCAGAAGTCCCCTATGGTTGAAATAGTGGGCGGAAGTTTGTATGGCGGTACGATATAAAAGGCCCACGCGGACGAAGTCACGGGGGCAAAAGCTTGTATCAAAATTAAATCCTAACTTACAGGTCACGCGGTCAGATGCAAGATGGAAAAGTCCTTTAAAATCAGGGATGGGTTTGGCTGCGAGATATGCACCTGTATCTATGAAAAGTCGACTATGTTTTGTTCGCCATACGAATGCAGGTCATTCGACGACACTCTCCTGGCGGAGGTCGGGCCGAATTTGTACAATGATTATATTATCAAAGTTGAGACTAGGTTTTTTGGTGAGTGCTGGGATCATTTTTTTTTCGAATCCTATAGAGTGTGCCACTGTTGAGCAAAGGCCTCCCCTCTCAACTTCCACTCGGCCAGATTTGAGCAATCTCTGGCCAATCGTTACAAAATGCGTCCAGGTCGTCCCGCCATCTCCGTCTCGGCCTGCCACGTCGCCCCCGCCCATCGTGTGGCACCCACTCCGTGGCTATTTTCGCCCACCTATGTGGATGCATGCGGCAGACGTGGCCAGCCCATTCCCATTTCAGCTATAAATAAGAATTATTTAATGACGATTTCGACTGCGAGATATGCACATATATCCATGAAAAGTCGATATCGGCAGATATAGAAAGAAAAACTTTCCGTATTCTTAAAATTTCGCCTACGAAATTATATGTTTAGCCAGACGGTGCGGTGGAGTATCACTGATTTTCTTTAACATAAGATCTATCAGTGGCGTAATGGCAGTGTACTTGGTTGTCTGTCACTGTCAAGTCAGAACTGTTTTGATGCGTTTCTTTGTCACGTAAGTACTTAATCGAGCAAGTACTTAAATATTTTTACGTCACACCTGGCCATAATACGAGTTTTACTGCACGCTGCGCGTACGGGAAAACAAGCATTGTGGCTAGGTGAAGACGTAAAATTTTGTACTCAACACGGGCGGTAATTCGTAAAGCCCCAGAGCGCATATTTATGGCCCTCACCTTCGGTTCGGGCCACAAACACCTACGATCTAGGGCATTCACGAATTCACCGCCCTAGTTACGTAATTTACTATTAATGAGGAAGACTTGTTTATTCCACTTTCGTATATTAATAACTCATGTCAAAAACAAACTAATTTTAACGACGTTTTAACTAAAGTTTTTATCACTTTCATTTTTATAAGTGATTCTGTGTATGAATGATGTGATGAGTATGGTTGTAATGGATGATGGGTGAAATGAAGAATGAACTATGTGCCATTGAACTTTTTCAGGTTAGGTGGACGTGGCGAGTTTGCAAAAAGAGGCTATTGTACTTTCTTTACGAATTATTTCCTGCAGGTTATATGGTTCTATATGGAGATTATGACAGGTGATTTCGTGGTTAAATCTCGGGTTTGACTAGGTTACTTATATTTTATATAACTGGGCTGGCACGAATAACAGTAGTGCCAATACCCACACGCAAAATAGGCGCAGATATGACGTCGAGTTGCGGAAACCCAGCCCGCGTACACCTATAACCTATAACCTAAAGCTGCGTACGGATTGCGCGTACATTGGCACGCGTAGTCGGTTACGCGTGTCCTGGAACACCATGTCCGTACTTGCAGCTACGCGTACACTCTACGGGAACCATCAGTCGGTTTTTGGTCGCGCGTCAAAGCGGTCGCGCACGCTCGGGGACGCTGTATTTGGACGGCTCTGTTTCGATTCACGGCGATGAACTGAGGCTCGCAGCTATGGATCGATGAACCTCGCGTTCTGGTCGGTGGTGGTGGTCACGGCGGTCCGTACAGGAGCTGTACGCGTATCCAATGTACGCGTGGACTGCGTATCCCGACTACGCGTAACACAGGAACGCACTGTCCGTACGCAGCTTAAGGTTACATGTTTTTTCAGAACAACCATGCATGAGAGGGGAAGTGCTGCTAGCCAGCCCCATATGTGAGTGCACGTGCGTCGCCAATAACATCGTGTCATGCCCAGCGAATTGCCAAATAGGGAGAGAGCTCAACTAGTGCTGTTTCATTCATGTGTATTAAATGCAATAATAATTAGCAACTTAGAAAAGTTGAAAAACCTCCGATATTTTCATTTCAAAATTCAATATCTGATAAACAGCTGAACCGATTTTGCTGAAACGTAGCTATAGCTATCAAGGAAAGCTATCCAACTGTCCTGCTCCTGTGAAACAAACTATGAAACTTAGACGTGTCTTGTTTTATGTATTTTTTTAATCCAACAGAATTGAGAACCTCCAACTTTTTTGAAGTCGGTTAAAAATATGAGTCTGAGGTGAAATAACAAAACGAAAACAATTTTTCTTTAGCCTGTTTATAGGGAGCAAAACTTGTTTTTGATCACTCTGCATTTTTTTTCAATTTGCCTTTTTTGCACAAGGGAGAAAAATTTAGTTATGCTCCCTGCACGCCAGAGAGAAGAACCACAGAGAAGAAAGCTTTAAAAACATTATTCTTAAACATTGTGGGATAGTGCGGGACCAGTGACAATATGTAATTTGAGATTTTTTAAATTCCGCGCTTTTTTCTTCATGTAGCGCTTAAGGGTTATACCTATATCGTTTTCCTTTTGAACGCAAGCCGCTTTTGCATATTAACACTTTCGTCACCAAGAATCGCTATGCGCTACGCTCGTAGCCGATCCCGTGGTTTTCCTCGTATGTAGCGGAAAGCGACTACGACGTAGGCGCCCGCTAGGCGGGTTCTTGCTTGCGAACGTGTTAACATGCTCAATAAATAAAATAGACTATGATCGACTAAAAATATGGATTTATTGATACTACTTTCTAAGAGCTTCATGTTATTTCAAGCAATGTTTATTTGATATAGTTAATATGGTTACTAATGACGACCGCTTTAGCCTAGTTGGTAGTCACCCTGCCTACGAAGCAAGAGGTCCTGGGTTCGAATCCCGGTAAGGGCAAAAATTTATGTGATGAGCATGAATATTTGTTTCTGAGTCATGGATATTTTCTATGTATTTAAGTATTTATATCTATTATATGTATCGTCGGCTAGTACCCGTAACACAAGCCTTACTGAGCTTACTATGGGACTAAGTCGATTTGTGTAACATGTCCCCTTATATTTATTTATTTTTTTATTTTATTTTAATATATTTATATTAGCAGTTTAAGACTGTGGAACATTTTTTTATTTAAAAAAAAAAAAAAAAGCAGTTCCTATACTGATGATCGTCCAGTTCAAGTAAAAATAATACATTAACACCCGGGTTTGTTTAAATGGAAGCAACAAACGTCATTAACAATGTTCCGAATGCAACAAGCAAAGCGAAATATTTGAATGCCTAATATGGACGCTAACCCAGAGAGACAGAGAACGACTAGAGGCCTCCGAAATGTGGTGCTGGCGAAGGATGGAAAGGATAAGCTGGACGGAGAGAAAGACAAACGAAGAGGTTTTAAGGATGGTAGATGAGAAAAGATGTTTGCTAGGATGTATTAGAAATAGGAGAGGCAAGATGGTGGGCCACCTGATACGGCACGACAGTTTCTTTCTAAACATCCTGGAAGGTAAAATTGAAGGCAAGAGTGGCAGAGGAAGGCCTAGGATAACATATTTTAGCCAAATAAAAGAAAAAGCTGATGTCGAGTCATATGAGGAAGCCAAGAGACTGGCAATAGATAGAGAAAAGTGGCGGTTACTCCAGCGACAAGAGCACGTCTCTTAAGTAATGATGATGATGAATATGAAACCGCCTGGAAGAATACTAACGGTGCAATATCGACTTCAAGAATTATAACTATATATAAGCAGCCTTCTAATCTTTGGACTCTTTGGAGTATAATATTCAAGGCTTAAAGTGTAAATCAGCATGAACAACGGCATTCAAATAAATACTTATATTAGACGCCTAATCACAGTTTTCTCGCCGTAACAGTAAGTAAATAAATACCTACCGATATTTCTAAATCCATTTAGTTGTAATAGCTTTCTGAAGATTCCGTAGTCTAACTATTCCCTAGGAACCCTTGTAGTTTCTCTATGTTTGTACCTATGACAAAGCCATACCTTTGAAATACCTACTTATATATTAAACCTTGTTCTTGGGTAAAAAAATGCTTTTTCAGGTGGCCTTAATCTCCGGGGTTGCGGGTCGCGGTTGAGGAATGCCACTTGTAGGGAACAGCGGGACAGACAACGGAAGCCGGCCGGAAAGACAAACGAATTTCGGTCCAAGCTGAAGCACAGAACTTCGTTCGTTTCGCTCCCTCTTTCGAAAATGTTGCGGGTAGGTATGTATGTAACTATGTATGTAAGCACTTTATTGTACACAATAACAGGTTAAATAATATACATGTCACATAATAGATCAAAGTATAAAGGCGAACGTATCCCTATAAGGGATCTCTTCCAGCTAACCTTACGGTAGGTATACAAGGTACTAGAAGAAGAAAGCGTAAGCAACATCTATCGATAGGCCTTTAATAGTAGATTGTATCTCAAGGAAGCGGGGAGGTGTAAGCGAGGGTGTCATCTGTTGCCTTACTTATGGTTTTTTATTTATTTTATTAAACTGTTTATTTACAGAAAACAGAATAAGTGTTTACAAACTTGCTTAGTTAAAGTAAATCTTTACATTTGGATTTTATTAGGTTGGCACTGCTTGTCTCACGTGTCGTGAGTGGCTGTGTTGTCTCAGGCGTCGTCCACCCTGTTGTAGTCTCTTTTGTAGTTGTGGTGTGTTGTAACAAGACTCCGGGCACGAGAGCACGCCTGGAAGCACACACGAGCACGTGCACTTATCCACAGGCACTGTGGTGCCTTGTTTACAGCCTGTTGCGTATTCTGCCAAGAATGCAAAAAAAATGCAATTAAGGGCGTGCTTTAGAAAATATCGGATTCTTAGAAACGTTGTTCGGACCATATTAGGAAGCAATACAGTTTTATTTCGGTTTGAAGACATTTTATCTCAAAAAAAGATTACTTACAGTAGAACATAGATATAAAGTAAAAAAAAAAAACAAGTGAAACAGGCATTTCAACACATTTCACGATTACCTTGAATTTCTTTGGTTGAGTGTAGCCGTTACCAAAGTAATTCATTATTTGTCTGGCAATAGCATGCCTTTTCCACAATAAGTGTTCTATATAAATACAGCCTTTATAGTCACATCTTGGCCAAAAGATCATTGATCCCAAGTGATCTGTGAATATCCCAGTTATTCTGAGTTATTTCCTGCTGGATTCACAAAGCTTTTTGGTCAGGTTGAGTCCACTTTTAGCCCTAGTCCATTCTGGTCCATAGCGTCAGGAGTGGGCGCTTTTAAGGGGTTCCGTGACTTAAAAGGGAAAAAAGGAACCCTAATAGGATCACTTTGTTGTCCGTCTGTCTGTCTGTCAAGACCGCGAATTTAGGAAACGCGTGGAGGTTGAAATTAAAACCATATACTCAAGTCTAGTCCCTTGAAGCTGTGAAGAAATCAAACTTCTAAGCTAACGTTAAAAGCTCCTCCTCCTACTCGCACTTGTCCGGGTTTTGGAGTTTCAACGACCTTGGGAATGCTTACATCGCAAAATCGGGTTTGTGTTCGCGACGGCTTTGAGTATGGTCTTCAAATGTCGTTGCTTAATATTCTCTGCGTTTATTCCGTATTGGTCGCTGCAATCGAGTTTGGTGCAAATCATCGCTCCCTCCTCGTCGCACGTGCACAATTGACAGCCAAACTCGTCTTCTAAGTTCATGTGCTCATTTTTTGTGCAGCTCAGCGCCTGGACTGAAATCAATGAGTGAACTGTGATTGAGCGAATCGCTGTTCAAACTGTCCAACAATAACATTGTTGGACAGTTTGAACTCGTAGTTGGCCTGTTCGTGCGATGTCCAACTAACCCCAGCTTTGAAGCCTGTTTTGGGTCATTGTCAGTCAGTAAAACAAAAAATCGTATTTTCAGTGGGCAATAGTTGAGGGCTTATGTTTTTATATAATATGTTTTTATCTCATAGAATTATAGAAGAGGCGACGCTGTTTATATGCGGATTAGAGTTCAACCAGAAATTGGGCTTTAAAGCCCTTAACTTTGGCAATGTCCACCGAAAAGACGCGAACCTAAATCTGACAATGACCCTTTTTAAACCCCGACGCAAAAAGAGGGGTGTTATAAGTTTAACGTGTCTGTGTGTCTGTGTATCTGTGTATCTGTCTGTGGTAGCGTAGCTCCTTAATGGATGGACCGATTTGAATGCGGTTTTTTTTGTGTCATAATTTTATCCCGAGTGTTCTTAGTCATGTTTCATGAAAATCTGTTCAGTCGTTTTTGAGATATTGGACTTTGAAATGAAAATGTAAGGGGGTTTCACAACTTTTCTAAGTAGTTTTTTCTGACCATCTTTTGCCACATTTCCGAGCGTGAAAAGTTACATTGCACACCCATTTTGCTATTTTCTTTGTAGTTCGAAAGATTAGACGGAGCCCCTCATAGCGGATTTTATCCATCTACCTGCTAACCAGCATCCTAAAAACGTACCCTACCGAGCGTTTCGCGAATTTGCGAATGCCGGTTGTAACTTGCTAATATACGGGGGAATAAGGTGAAAAGACCTGTCAGATTCTTGTTCTCGCTGTGTTATAGCGGATATTGACTAGACCCGGTCTTATTTTATCGACGAAAGAACGAAGACAGTTTCAGCTTGAGCTAAAATTCTTTCGTACGTCCGGCTGTCTGGATGTTCTTCTCTACGGTCACGTTTCTCAACCGATTCTCGTAAAATTATTTCGATCACGTAACATAATACAATGTACTTGCATTGTACGCACTTTAGTACTAAAAGTGGCAGTTCGATTGTTCTAAAGCGCGTTCGGAACGTTACGTGGTTTGATTACCCTTCAGGCCCCGTATCATGGTCGGCCTTATCACGCGATAAGTGACAAGATAGAGCGTCAGTCTCGTTCTATCGAACGGTGTCAGCCGGTGACGGATGCTCTATGTTATCACTTATTACGTGATAAGGCCGACCATGATACGAGGCCTGAAAAATAATATGGAATTCTTTGTAGATTCAGCTTAGCTTTTGGATAAAAAAAATAACATTTTTGGAAAACAAGAAGGGCTGGCGAGTCCTTTAGCTCATACAGCCAATAGTCGTGTTTTTCTTTGTTCGTTAACCTAGCTTACTATTATAACATGCATTTACTTACATTTACGCTTTTTATAATATAAGTCTGGATTTGGTGGGGTTGTTGCAACCTCGGTAGTTGTAGAGTCCTCGGTAGTTGTAGAGTCCTCGATAGTGGTAGGCTCATCGGTAGTGGTAGGCTCATCGGTAGTGGGAGGGTTTTCGGTAGTTTGGGGATCATCGGTAGAACTTATCGTGTCTCGGAAGAATTTTCTCTCAACTGTACAGAAAACATATCATAAGTCATTAAATTCATATATACATATCGTCACCATATCAGCCGAAAGACATACATACAATTTCAAAAACCCCCGTCACAACAAACATAGCTAAAAAACCATCACTACAGATTAAATTCTCGGTTATTTCTCGGTTATTTCTCGATTAAAGTCCTCTCTCGGAAACTCCACTCAGGGAACTCATCTAACAGCGAAATTGGACGTCTTATATACTTACTCCTCTCCGAATGCTCTGGACGATAATTTGTTTAGTCATTCCGATATTCATTTCATTACTCATTTGTTTTCAGTAGTATGGACTATTCCAGAGAATTGGGCTTTGCCGACGATTCTAGAATATTCCAAGCCCATACATTTGCCTATAATCTTCCTAGAGCCTAGAGACTCTAGAGCATCGAATCTTCTATTCACTTACTTTTTCTTAGGATATGCAAAAGTAACTCTTTCTGTCTGTCTGCTTGCTACCTTTTCGCGCTGAGATCGTTGAATCTATCGGTTATATGTGACGACCGGATAGCCTAGTGGGTGGTGACGCTGCCTACGAAGCTGAAGGTCCTGGGTTCGAATCCCGGTAAGGGCAAATATTTGTGTGATGAGCATGAATATTTGTTTCTGAGTCTTGGATGTTTTCTATGTATTTAAGTATTTATATCTATTATATATATCGTCGTCTAGTACCCGTAACACAAGCCTTATTGACCTTACTATGGAGCTAGCTCGATTTGTGTAAGATTGTCCCTTAATATTTATTTATTATTTATATATATGTATATAGCAGATAGATAGTCTGAACCCAAGGAAAGCTCATAGGATATTTTAGATCACGGAAATCATCCCCTAAAGGGGTGGCATTGGGGGTGATAATTTGTATGGAGCTACGATATAAACAAGTTCCACCTGGACGAAATCGCGGGCAGAAGCTATAGTTACTAATAAACAAATTTTTTTCGCAGAAAACGAAAAGATACCCCGATTACGTTTATTTAATAACATATCGCGTCGCGACGAAACACTTCAAATTTTGAAAAGAATGTGTATTCTTGATTATATTACAACAAATTGCTAAGTGATGTATATTTACGGTCATTATCGTTCTCCGTTCCATCCGAGAAGTCTAAAACAAAAGAAAATTAAATACAGGAACATAGGTCTATATTCCAATGCTTGACACCTTATCGAACGAGCGGGTGAAGCGAACGAAGTTCTATGCTTTAGCTTCGGCCGAAAATCGTTCGTATGTCGAGTGTCTGTCACGCTGTCACGCTGTCCGGCTGTCCTCTACAGGTCGCATTTCTTAACCGATTCTCGTGAAATTTTGTGAGCAGGTTTGTTAATCATAAAGTTTTATTTCCCAAGTCACTCTCCTTTTTTATGAAAGCCATATTCGCGATTTCTACGGCTCAGAGAGCTATTAGTTCTTAATAGTTGAGACCTAGTTATTCATTCATTACCATCCGCGGACTGTCGAGCACTGGGACAGCCTTTGGTACAATTTGCATATTATTGTATTTTATCGCAGATTGTATTTATAGGCATGAAAGCATAGTTTAAAAAAATATCTTTCCTTCTTACTCTTCTAAATTTGAAAATAATTGTGTCCGTCTGTATAGTTAGTACCTTAAGAATCCCCAGAAAGCTTGATACTAATTGGCTTCCCATACAAACGTAGTTTGGTTCTCATTTCAAGACGGCTACTAGGATGGGGTCCACCATATCCAGGACAGAAACTAGTGCTAGAAATCCATACTAATATTATAAATGGAAAAGTGTGTGTGTTTGTTTGTCCGGCTTTCACGGCAAAATGGAGCGACGTATTGACGTGATTTTTAAGTGGAGATAGTTGAAGGGATGGAGAGTGACATAGGATAGTTTTTATCCCCGAAATCATCCCCTAAAGGGGTGCAATTGGGGGGTAAAAGTTTGTATGGAGCTGCGATATAAACGAGTTCCACGCGGACGGAGTCGCGGGCTGAAGCTAGCTATGATAGATAGATAGAAAATAAGTATTCCACCATGTCGTTTTAAAATGAGAACCAAACCAAGTTTGTATGGAGAGTCGAGCTTCCAGGTGACTCATAAACCGGCCTGTTACGATTTTGATTAAACTTGGAATAGGGGAATCACCTGAAGGGGTAAAAGTAGTGTGAAGTGGGAGGTTTTCCAGAAAACTAAGATCGTTTGTTTATAAATAAAGATTATAGTTTTGGAAAGGGAAGCCTAATAGTACTTCGAAAACAAAGTAAAAATTGCAATGCAACGTCAAGGCGCTGATGTCTCCATCAAAAGAAATACTTTCTTTCGTTCCAAAACCAGTCACCGTTGCCAAAGCGTTTAGAGGGCAAAGCGATGGTGAACAAGACCTGAAACATACTAATACTATATCAGTGATGAAATACAGATATTTAAGGCAACTAGCTTCTGCCCGCGACTCCGTCCGCGCCGAACTCGTTTATATCGCAACTCCATACAAACCTTTAACCCCCCATTTCACCCCCTTAAGGGCGGCACACGCGCAAGTTGTAAAGCATTGAAAGTACAATTCAAACACACATCGAACGCGTTTCGAAGGCGGGCCCGCGCGGGCCCGCGCGCTAAAGATACAACTCGGCAGCGCGGCCGCGTGTCGTGCGCGTCGCGTGAGCTGCGCGGCACACGCGCAGTACACGCGCAGCAGCCGCACTGCACACGCGCGTCACACGCGCGGCAGCGTGATGGAGATAGTAAGATACATATTAAATGTGTTGGTAGTGAGAGAGATATTTATTTATTTATTTATTTATTTATTTATTGGTACAAAAGAAATTACACAGCATTACAGTAAATACTAATGCACTGCGAAATTTAGGACAGAAAGTACACATAACAACAATCTTAATAACTAACTGAGGACGGACGGTCATCCATCGCTTCACAAAGGTTTTTGCATTTCTCACAAATTAGCCTCCAACTACTGGCAAAAACATCACAGTCAGAATCCGACTTGAGAAGTGCGTTGATGTAGTGCAAAGCGCGGACCCTTGGTGATTGCCTGTACGCCACAGTGCGCGCTTTAGGTGCTGCAAGTAAGTCGCAATGACGAGCTCTGAAATTAAACTTTGCCTGAGACAGAGAAGGGACACGGAGGCGCAACAACTGCGAGACCAGCTGAGGGCAGTCTGAATCCCCCCGCAATATCCTGCACGCGCCGGTCACGAGTGCATAATTACGCCTCACTTCCAGGGAGTTAAAACCCAGAGTTCCAAGCAAATATTTTGTCGGGTAAAGGAAGGGATAGTATCCATAGATTTTTTTAAATAAAAATCTAAGGAACGTCTTTTGGATTTTCTCCAGAAGCAAGGCGTAAGTGACCTCATGGGGATTCCACACTATTGACGCTGCCTCCAGTTTACTCCTAACTAAAGCGGTATAGACAATCTTGACGACAAACGCGTTGTCAAAATCGCGAGCGTTGCGGATAACAAATCCCAATCTCCGATAGCAGTCGGTAGCCAGGTTACTCATATGAGCATGAAAATTCAAATGCGAATCAAATATGATACCTAGGTCTTTAATAGTGTCAACGCGATTTATTAATTCCGTCCCTAACACGTAATTACCAAATAGGGGACTACGAGATCGGCTAAAAGACATCACGGAACACTTCTCCCGCCCGCCTTCTTCGGCCCGTGCGGGCCCGCGCGGCACACGCGCTGCTCACGCGCTGCTCACGCGCTGCTCACGCGCAGCTCACGCGCAGCACACGCGCAGCACACGCGCAGCAGCCGCGCTGCACACGCGCGTCACACGCGCGGCAGCGTGATGGAGATAGTAAGATACATATTAAATGTGTTGGTAGTGAGAGAGATATGACGCGCGGGCCCGCGCGGGCCCGCGCGGCACACGCGCAGCTCACGCGCAGCTCACGCGCAGCTCACGCGCAGCTCACGCGCAGCTCACGCGCAGCTCACGCGCAGCACACGCGCAGCACACGCGCAGCACACGCGCAGCAGCCGCGCTGCACACGCGTTGCTATACGCCGCCCGCTTCCGGTGTGAATATACAGCTTCATACGCGCCCGACACGCGCAGCACACGCGCGGCACACGCGCGGCACACGCGTCCGGTGGGTGGAGGCCTTTAGAGGATGATTTCGGGGATAAAAACTATCCTATGTCACTCGTGTACTATGTACGCGTCGTGTGTCAAGTCCGGGCGCACAGTGACCGCGCCGAGCTTCGATAGCGGCGAGTTAGGGTTTGGGAAATGGGAGGGACATTGTCACACAATGCATAACAAATTGTGAGGACCTAACTTGCTATGTACGTGACTATACAATGAAATAAATAAATTAATAAAATGATGTTTAATTTATTAATTAATTACCTTTTCCAAAACACCGCACACGATAATACTCTGAAAACAAAGATAGAATTAGTTTATAATAGTATACAGTGTAGTCGGTACAGTGTGTAGGTGTAGTAGTGTAGGTTAGGACTGTGAAGCCAGTCTTCACGTAAGGGTTTGAGGGACACACACACTGAAAGAAGAGAAGTCTGACCGCTTAACTGAGTCCTTGCCTGCACGAGGGCGCCGAGTGTTGGGTTTCGTTTTTATATTTTTATAAGTGGGTAGATTGTATTTTTTCCCATTACCTGTCAAACCTCGTCCTTACTTCGGCATGCACTGTGTAACGAGATGCAGCTAGCATCGGACGGTCGCTCGCTCATTTTTTTCCACTAATTTACCGCCATATTGGTTGAGGTTTCGCTTATAGCCTCCCAGAGAGAATTTATAAAAAACTGTTGTGATTTGTGCTATATAGACCTATAAGAACATTTCTTCAGAGTGCGTATTTTGGTTGGCCAATCACGTCGCAAGCAGACAGCATACCAGAAATAATCAGGTTAGTGCATTGCCGATCCTTTCTTCTGTGTGCCCCAAAACCAAAATACCTAAAACTATCGCCAAAAATACATCCACTTTCAAATTCATTTTAACCCGAAAAACCCGCTCCCTCAGGTGTCGAGGGTCGCGCCCCGCTAATTTTATTTCAGAGATTTATGGTTAATTATGACACCACCACCGAGCTTCGCCTCCCGCACGACTCCCGCCTTTTTAGCCCCCGGGCGCCGCGATGGCGAGGACTGAGTGAAGCGGTCGGACTATAGACGTGGAGGCCAAATAGAGAGCTGGAAGAATTGAATACTAAGTATTATATAATCACAAAAGTCAGAAATTGATGTCCATAACGATCAAAGGTCTATCGATAATTATTCATAAATATTCTAAGGCATATATTTCAACGTACTAATGATTGTTATTCATATCGCTTTAATGCCTAAAGGGAATTACGTCTAAGAGACCAAATCTATAACATCCAAAGTCATATAGATAATTACTCAGAAACATTTCTAGACATACATTTGATTGTTTATATTTTTCCTAACTTTCGAGTCAAATATTTCGGCCATTTTTGATTTTAGAGAAAAAAGTTTCAAAACATAACATACTTATTTTAACGTATTCTGACCACTAAACAAAACAGTGAGCGGAATAAATATCTTTCAATCGCATAACTCTTTATTTTTGCCCAAGTGCCCACATCAATTATAATGAATGGGTATGTGGGTATGTTATATATCCCTTCAGCTGTGGCGAAAAAACATGGCCGCTTACCCACGTCTGTGGCACCCTCTGAGGGGCGCTCCACTAACAAGGTTGTGGAGTGAAGTGATTTGGTAAAATTAAATTTTCTTTAGTTTTTTACATAATGACAGCCAGGATTTTGGATGAAACTCAATATTTATTAAATTATCTAACTGCAACGATATATCATCGTTACATTAAAGTCGTATTAAGGCTATCTACCTGGCCTCGTCACCACCTCACCGAAGTTTACGAAGTATTTTGGTTATTTTAAATATAATCAATTAGTTTTTTGGGGTGTTTAATGAGCTTAATTTGAAGAAATTTGTGTTATACTTATTCGAAAAACATAAAATGGCAGGCTCGTGAGTATTTTTTTACACTAGACCATTTGAAATATTCTACCAAAATAATGCCTACACTCAGAAGTTGCTCGTGTAGGCTTCGATTTACATGCTTATATCTGAAGTGTTTTATACTGTATGTAATCAAATTCATGCCGGAACAATAAATATGGTTCATCAACTAGGTGTAACCGTAGCTTTTTTTTTTGTAAGTGCAGCAGGTTTTATCTGAGAGTAAAATGAAAAAAGTATGTCTACTTTCATACAAAATAACCTCTTCCAAACGAGTGCAATTATCACAGCAACTATATGTTTTGAACCAAACAAATTAGGTTTCTTAAAATTCCCATTAAGTATACTTTTAGTTAAAACTATAATATAACCATCAGTTAAACAAAAATCACATCAAAACATGATTTGAAAACGGTATAAATCAAGGTCATGATAAGTATAGAGTGCGGATCGTAGTGACGTCACGAGGTATCATGTGGGCATCCCTCGGAGGGAAATTCTCGGTCGGTTAGGTCCCCCTCTGAGGAGTTTGTTGTGATCGTTACCAACTTCAATCTATTTATTTACTTTCGGGCCATTGATAATCCATTTAAGTTCATTTTAAACAAATGTATGATAACTAACGGTAATTTTAATAGCCAATAGTAATATTAAATTATCAGAAAAGCGCCAAAAAACGTGTTGCCAAATTTTGACCATGAGTAGGTATGTCATGTTAGTCACGGTTTTATTACAGCTAACCCGTTGAAATAACACTTGTTTCTATGTAATTGTAAAGATTACTTACATGTGTACAAAAACTGTCCTTCTGGCACTACAATTCAGCACTAAACCCACTAATTTTCACTCGCGAACACCGACCGTGTCAAACGTGCCACTGACTCTTTTAGACTAACGACTAAATTGATTTTTTCCTCCATTGGCCATTGAAGTTTTCGCTTGCTAGCTGTTTCAATGAATTGGCTATACGTTTCAATGGATTAAAGCGAGATCGATACACGAATGCCGGTTTTATTTCTAAGAAAGTAAGCAAAGCCATTGCGCCCCTCCGAGGGCCGCTCCACCGACCTGCAGGAAAAAATATGAAGCCCACAGAGGGATGAACACAGCTGAAGGGATATAAAGCAGTCTGGAAGAACGCGTTCAGTAACGTTCGGTAGTAAAAAATATATGTATTTTATTATTTTTCTGGGAGTGTGTTTATGGAATTGTGAAATTGAATGATATGACTAACTAATCAGATGACTACCAATCATTATGACTTACGAAAAAATACCTTACAACAATTATTACAAAATAGATTATTGCCTGTAACATTATTTAATTGCCGGGACATTGAACGTTATGGCTAACCAATTTTATGACTAACAATAATGATGACCTGCAAAAATCGGAACTCCAATGTATATTGTTAAATTTTGTGACTTTCGACAATATGACTAGAAAAAAATATGGTGGAAAACGTTATGGACTTTAAAAATCGGATCTTAAATTTTATGGGAAACAATAGAGACCCGGAAGACGTTCGTGCAGTGACGAGAGCTATATGTGGGTCAGCCCAATTGAAAATGGGCATTAGGGCATCTAACTGACGTGAAGTGGCGCAGAACTGTAAATGTATTTTTTTATTTTATTCATTCAATCCGTGTTATTTTAGTAACGAATAAATGTTTGAGTTTGAAGGCATAATATAGTAAGTGATGTGAAGACCCCATGTTTACCGTGGTTTCGGTGAAATGTTACATTTTATCGAGCTTTAAACCACCAATTGCTTGACGACGACCTCCGTAGCTTAGTTGGTATAGTGACCCTGTCTACGAAGCCGGAGGTCCCGGGTTTGAATCCCGGTATGGGCATTTATTTGTGTGATGAGCACGAATATTTGTTCCTGAGTCATGGATGTATTCTCTATGTATTTCATTATCTATATAAGTATGTTTAGCGTCGTCTAGTATCCATAGTACAAGCTTAGCTTAGTTTGGAACTAGGTCGATTTGTGTAAGATTGTCACCAAATATTTATTTATTTAATTGTTAGAAGTGGCACTAAATATTCAATTTCATTATCATGTCCTCTCATTTCAATACACAATCAATGTAAACAAAAACCATAAATAGACATGCATTTTTGGAATAGCAATGCGCTAGCAAATAGTTGATATGTCCTTGATTCGTTCACACCCCATTTTTGTTACACAATACAAATATTTGATCAGAGTTGTGTTCGGATAGATCGATTACCAGTCCTTTGTCCTGTGCATATACATCGCCAGTTAAAAAACACAAGAGAAATACCGTGTACATATACATGGTGGCGGTTACAAGTAAAAGTAACAGCAGTGTTCCTATGTTTCACCCCTATATATAAACATAGTAAATTGGTGACGGAGTAATCAATCGTATGTGCAAATTTCCTATTAAAATCTAATCAAGGAAATTAGGCATAGTTCAATTTTGGTAATTAAAGCGAAAATTGGAAAATAATGTACTTTGGGTCTTGTAACACAAAACCAACAAATGAGTCGATTTTTTAGCCTATGAAGCTGGCCAATTGACTGTGACCATTTATCAAACCTAATACTCAGACCAAGAAAAAAAGACAGACGGAGCGTTACGAACAGTCAAGTGAAGCCAAACCACATACAAACAAAACCAAGCTACCTCAAGTTTAGCACACGCTCACGCACACATATACAAACAAAATTGCACAAAACTCTTCAGCACGTGTCGCAAGTTTGCGAGAGAAGAGAAGAGTTTTGTGCGATTTAATTTGTTTAGCGTGTGCTAAACTTATGGGGCTTGGTTCAAAACCGGTTGGCTTCACTAGACTGTTCGTAACGCTCCGTCTGTATATTTTCTTGGTCTGAGACCTAATATGAATTTAACATAAAGCCTGCTTTTGACATCTTTGAGGACTAGTTTCATGACGGGTGACCGGCGGGGTGAGCCGCTTTAGCGCGTAGCGAATAACAGCGTGCTGAGGCTCTAGTATAAGTTTTGGCGAAACAAAACTTTACGATCGCGTTTGCGTTTTACCCTCAATTTGTATGGGATTTGACAGCTAAACGCAAACGCAGTCGTGACGTTTTGTTTCGGTAAACTTATACTAGAGCCTCAGGGCGCGAAGGTGTTTTTCTAATTCACCTTCGACCGTATAGCATTTTTAGTTTATTTGTATTACATTTTGCTTGTGGGACAACATGTATTAAGATTAATTCACTGTAGCGTAAAAGTAATTGGGTACGTCTCTGTCCACGTGTTCAGCAGTTTGTCTGTCTTTTTTTGTTGCTGATCTGGGGGCCTAGACAAGGTTACAATCGATAAGCGCTAACGCCAATAGAAAACTAATAAAATGTATGGCAATGACAGATGTTAACGAAAAGTGTTTCGTCGGCATCTGTCATTCCCATACATTTTATTATTTTCTATTGGCGTTAGCGCTTGTCGATTGTAACCTTGTCTACGGCCCCTGCACTCATTTGCACAAAGGTTAACTGGAAGGTATCCCTTACAGGGCTAATTTCGCCTTTGTACCGATTTGACCTAAATTGTCAGTATTTGACCTGTGTCTTGTTTACAATAAAGTATTTACATACATACATACCAGAGGTCAAGACGACCAAATTGTAGTACCTAATCAGTATCTATCTGACCGGATAGGCAAAATGTACTGACCAGGAGCCTGTTTTAGCCATTTCTCTGCGACATATATATCGATAAGATAAGATATGAATAGATAATTTCTTTCTTTTGTGTATAAATGTATATTTCAGTGCTTTGGTATTACTGTTATGCTGTGAAATTGTATGGAATAAATAAATAAATGAATGAATAAATAAATACCCAAATAAATAAATGCCTCGTTAAAAAAAAAGGTATATATATTAACCGATAAACGAAAAAGATAACCCCTTTTAAAATCACAATACAATCTAAGCGTGAGTAAACGGAACGCAATAAAACACAAAACTTGCATATTACCCCAGGAAAATTACGTTTTTTTCAAACATTAATTTATAACAGCGTTTTTTTTTATTGTTTAATTTTAAAATGTTATTCTAAGATGCCTTATCCAAGATTCCACCAAAATTTCCATCGGGAAGTAAATATATAAAAATAAATGACATATGTTTTTTGTGTGATTTATTTATTATTCTTGAAGAGCTCCTGTAAATTAACCAAAACAAAAATTAAAATATCTATTAATATTTTTCCTCTTTTTTCAGGAATTGGTTAAATATCGGTTTTTTTGATGACTAATATTTTGGTGGATTTTGAGTCTACGTAATTACTAAAGTGATAATATATCAGTTACACGCAAAAAAGCTGCTGTTATGAATTATTTCCAAATTTGCATTTTTTTCCATACTAATGAAAATAAAGTGCTTGGGCTATATTTCTTTTTAATCGATGTTAACCTTCCAATCGTGTCGGTAGTGTTGTCGTGAATGGTCATGATTCACGATAGTATTTACATTGATGTTAATAATCATGTCTTAAACAGCCGATTATTTTATGTAGCAACACCGACCAGTAATCATTTTATAAAACAGTTAAGTGAGATTTGGAGGAAAACCAGGGTGAGCTCTTTCCATAATCACTTTCAATGCATCCTATGGTATTGTAACGACATTTACTGTTAATGTGCTTACACAGCTCACATGATGACTGTTTATGATGTGATGTATTTATGTGCGTCCACAGGTCTTTTTCTATTTGGGAGGTGTGACGGTATATTATGTATATGAATAAGGTTTCCTACATGTCAGGTACAGGCGATAACACAGTTCTTAGTCGTGGAGTTCTTTAGTGTGAGAGGATTAGTAACCAGTGTAACAACAGGGTCTCAGGTTCGGTAGTTTCAGCCTCAGGCCATATCGTTATCAGTCAAGGGTGCACCCGAGTAATTATAACGGGAACAATAGCGTGTGAAATGGTGGAGCATCAGTTGTGTGGTTAAGGGATGTCTGTAAGGGGAGGAGGAGGACATTCTCGAGGACGAAGGTCCCCACAGCTCATATGGAACTGGTACGCACAAGGCGGCAGCTCATCTGTCAGATATATAAAAGATTCCGCAAGCTGTAAGTGTAGGTTCATAGTTTCTTTTCTTCTTTCTTTCGTGTATAAATGTATATTTCTTTTGTTTCACAGTGCTTAGGTAATACTGTTATGCTGTGAAATTGTATGGAATAAATAAATAAATGAATGAATAAATTAATACCAAAATAAATAAATGCCTCATTAAAAAAAATGGTAAATATATTAACCGATAAACGAAAAACATAACCCCTTTGAAAATCACAATACAATCTAAGCGTGAGTAAACGGAACGCAATAAAACACAAAACTTGCATATTTCTTTTTAATCGATGTTAACCTTCCAATCGTGTCGGTAGTGTAGTATATTTTTTCGTCGTCTGTTGTAGTTTCATTAGCCGTTGTAGCTGTTCTCGGGAGAAGTTTCTTTAGGTCCAACAAAAATTGTATGCTCGTAAACTGTTGTAGTTTCGTAGTCTGTGGTCATTTTGTTACGTGTGTCATCAGTTTCGAAACAATCCTTCGAGCACGAGTAGACTGCATTCAACCGGCAGAAGCACATGCACAATAATCGATTTTTGGTAATCGATATTATGGGACCGTTGATACAGTGTGTTGCGAGTCCTGCCAATAATGTAAATAAGTTTCGGACAAAAATTTAAATATTGGTACAAGCTTTTATTGCCGACTGTACTTTTCTGTATACCATCATCAACTTGTCATTAAGACGATTCTAACGAATCCAACCTCAACGAGGTGACGTCGGTTAAGTACTGAATTCCCATGGCCTCCATCATCAGATCAGCTCGATGGTACCATAATATTGAATTATCATCCAAACTATACTTAAACCCAAATTTCCAGCTCAATCGGTCACCGGGAAGTGGGTCAAATTTAACTTGCAAGATTTGTCCCATACATACTAACAATTCCCATGGCCACCTTCTGTCTCCATCATCAGATCAGGTCGATGGTACCGTTATATTGAATTGTCATCCAAACTATACTTATACCCAAAAATTCAGCTCAATCGGTCACCGGGAAGTGGGTCAAATTTAACTCGCAAGATTTCTCCCACACTAACAGGGCACGTTAAATAAAAGCTTATAATAAGTTTCGGTCAAAAATTAAATTTTTGTTACAAGCTTTTATTGCCGACTGTACTTTTCTGTATATCATCATCAACTACTAATTGAGACGATTCTAACGAGCCCAAACTCAACGGGGTTACGTCGGTTAAGTACTGAATTCCCATGGCCGCCTTCTGTCTCCATCATCAGATCAGCTCGATGGTACCATAATATTGAATTGTCATTCAAACTGTACTTATACCCAAAATTTCAGCTTAATCGGTCACCGAGAAGTGGATCTAATTTAACTGGCAAGATTTGTCCTATAGACACGGAGTTCCTATGGCCACCTTCCAGCTCCATCATCAGATCAGCTCCACTTCATCATAATATTGCATTGTCACGCGATTTGCGTATTGGTGCAAAATTTCAACTCCATCGAAAACCGGGAAGTGGATTAAATTTAACATGCAAGATTTTTCCCATACTAACAGGGCAAGTTAAATAAAAGCTTGTAATAATAAAAACGGTAAATTCCAACTTGAACTGATAATGATAAACCAAAACCAGTGGCGATGTTAGGTAAGTATTGTAGGCGCCGTTATGGTTGCGTTATTAAACAATGGGCCAAAATCTTAATTAACATGGAATAACATGCATATGTATGTTGATTTAAACTCACGTTTCTCACACATTATTTATACTATACTATACGGGACTAACTCGCGTAGGTATAATTATTGACTGCAGTTGTGGAAGTTCCTATATTGGCCAGACCAAGGGAAAGGATCAAGGAACATATTTATTGCGGCTTTCAAAAATCGGCAGGTGAATAAGTCTGCGATAGCCGAGCATTTGTTGGAGTCAGGATCAAACTGAATTGAGCTCCATGAACCGAAAGTCCTCTCTACGGAACGTCATTTCTATAGTAGAATAATACGTAAAGCCGTTGAAATCAGGAAACATCGTAATTTCAACCGGGATGACGGTTTTAAGATTTCACCTTCGTGGAATCCTATCATAAGTAAATGCCAGCTTCAAAAAACATCGTCCGTTATATCACCGGAGCCGGACATTATTAAGCCGGCTACTCACAAACCTGCCGCAGGGGCAATATAGGAATTGGACCCTTAATTGCCTTCTTAATTGTGATGTGTATAGGCATTTTAGATTGGGCCTGCGGCAGGGCGGAAGGGGCGCAAGACCTTCCTAGCTCCCTAGGTTGTACCTATCTATCTACCGCCCTGCTAGGTTGCCGCTTGTGTAGTACGATTGGGGCAATTCCAGTCAGTTCATTGGTGACAACCGAGCGGAGTGCACGTGTCACAATAGAGAATAAAGAGCGTGAAGTTTGGACACGGGTAATAGACGTGTACAAAGACCGGCCCCACATGTGGGATAAAAAAAACAAACAATATTTTTACAGAGACATGCGAAATTAAACTTTCCAATTAATGTTCGAAATATATCGCGAACACGCAAACGATATCAACGTCACAAATTTTAAAAAACGTTTGAAAACATGCACGGGTGCACGGGCGCGCTTTGTTTACCTATTTTTTTAAGTCCTATTATTGGAAGTCCGAAAATGTTAGTCATAAAATTTTACGCCATAATAATCGTTAGTCCTAATAATTCTTGATCCTAACGATCGTAAGTCATAACCATTCGAAGTCATAATGACAGTAATCATAAGTTTCACAGGTCCTAATTTAATAATTTAATAAAACAGGTCATAACACTCACTTGCCCGTTTTATTTCAATTCATAATGACACTAGTCATACATTTTTTAATCCTAAATTTGTTTTTCATAATATTTCTCATCATAAATGTTACTTGGCGTTATCGAAGTAAATAAACGTGTGGTTTTTTATCGCTAGGTACAAGACGAGGTCACAAGACTCTAGCAAGACGTCTCTACATTGACACATTGACTCTACATTAACTCTACATCGACTCTACATATTGACTCTACATCGACTCTACATAAAGACTCTACATAGACTCTACATTGACTCTACATATTCGCTCTACATCGACTCTACAGACTCTAGCCGCCTGTCTGTGCGGACGTAGCCTAAGGCAGGTCCGTGTAGGTACGACGCCGAGCGAAGCGAGGAGGAGTGTTAGTTGTACTGCGACCCTACGCGCGCGAGCCGAGCGAGCGAAGCGAGCGTGCCGCGGCAGCTGCCGGCGAAGCGCCAGAACCGATTTTTTTTTTCGAATTTACTTAGCGAAAGCTTTTATTCATTAGGAAAAACAAAATTAGGAGTTAAAGTATGTTCTTAGTTATGATATTAGGACTAACATAATTATGATGTATGTCCGTTATGAAGCAAAATGTTATGATTAACAAAATTATGACTTCAAGCAAGTTCTTAGTAATGAAATTAGGAAGAAAAATTTTAGGACAACTGATTATTATGACTTCCAATGATAGTGACAGAAATTTAGGAACAAAAAAGTTAGGACGAAAAAAATTAGGACTAGCGATGATTATGACTACAATAGGTACGTTAGTACAAAAAAAATTAGGATCGCGAATTTTATGGCAGCCAATATGGACCCGTCTTACACACGTACACGGGAGTTAAGAGTCCGCAGTCGGCCGAATTTCACTTTCCCATACAAACGTAGTTACGCTCTCATTTTAAAACTGCGTGTTGGATTGTAACTAAACTTTGCATATACATTGACATAGGATATATCTATGATTGTAATTAGTTGGTGTTGTGTGTGGGCAGGGTAGAACCGTGCAAGTGGTTAATAAAGATCAAATGCGGCTATTTATTGATACTTACCCGCTCAAGCGGTCCCGCGACCATACACGTCCGAAACGTCGGGTGACCTCAGTTAGGCAAATAAATAAGTACCTAAATAATACGCGATTAAGTCCCATTTAGTGTAAATAATATGGTTCTCTTATTTTTCGCAGAAAATTGTTTGGCCAATTATTAGTTCCCAACCAACGTTTCGCAGAATATTATTTCGCCAAATAATCACTTGCCAACTCGTCATAAGATTTCGTTTCTTTTCCCAACCTCACAGTTGCCAACTGTACGTTTGGTCTGATGATTATAAAGTAAACTTTCAAAATGCCAAAAATCGTTTAACAGAATGTTTTAGTTGGCTGAATAGTCATTTCGTTGTATAACGTTTCCCAAATGTTTCACGCAGTAGGGTTCGTACAGTTACTATGTAATATAATTTACAATGTGGGTAAGCGCAACTGCTCACTTCTTTTAATAACTTTGTGGGTGAGTAAGAATAAACTGACTTATTAGCGATAAGTGTTTCCTTACTTATTTTGAATACTCAATAAGGCGATTTTGGCACTCGCCGGCCGCTGCCGCGGCACGCTCGCTTCGCTCGCTCGGCTTCGTGCGCTGTAAGATCGCGGTTAACCTAACACGCTCCTCCTCGCTTCGCTCGTCGTCGCACCTATCTGGACTCTGTCACAGTTATTATTTCTGTTACGTAACTATTGCACTTACGAAACGTTGTTCGTTCAATAGTTGTTTGGCCTAGTGAAATAGTTGGCAAGTGATAAGTTTTCCAAACATTTTTAGTCATTGTGATATTCTGCTTTATAGAAATTCGACCAAGTGTCAGGTTGTCATACAAAAAGTTGGTAATGGTTAGTTGTCAAAGTGAATCATTTTCGAAATGTTGGTTGGCAAGTGATGTTTGACCAAAGGAAATTCTGCGAAAAGGCAGAACACCAAATAATATGCATATGTGTGGATACCGATTTTCGCTAGTTTTAATTTAACGTTTGACTTATTTTTCCTTGGTGTGGTACAACGTGAATTGAATTTTCAGCGCTCGCTTGTCATTACGCCAGCACCAATGCTGAGATTAAACAGTTTCTAAACCCTCATAATTTCGTCACGTCCATCTGTTTGTATGCCACATACATATCATCAAAAAACTACAAGATGTAAATTAATCAAATTGGGAACAACTGTATATTTTTATTGTAACACAGTACTTAAATTAATCAGTCACATTTACTGACATTTGTATACGACCATCTCGCTCGGTAGAATAGTCTCAGATACAATCAAAATCAAAATAAAGAGAAGCGGACGTCCTTCAGTGCTTCAGTCCACGAAAACGTGCTTTTTTTTCATAGCCTGATACTAGGTATTTGGAAATGAGCTCACCGCGTAATTCCTGGTTTTCGGTCCCGGCATTAGTCAAGAATTCCAAATGTTGGAGTTTAATAACATCTGCGTGTTCCGCATATTGGTTGCCGCAATCTAGTTTGGTGCAAAGCATCACTCCCTCTCCATAGCACGTACACAGTTGACAGCCAAAGTCGTCTTCAATGTTCATGTGATCATAGTTCGAACAGCTCAGCGCCTGGACTGAACACATGAAAAAAAATAGTAAAGGAACCCAACCGGGGACGAGCCCAAACTGGTTTCGGATTTACTCAAGCGCGGCAGAATATCATTTGGGGGATGCCTTGTTGTACCCCGTTGAGTACCTCCAACGTTTATAAAGCCTTTATATATGTTCGCCCGTCTATTCGTTATCAAAAAAGCCAATACGGGCTCGCGGCTCGTCCAAATTGTCAGATTAGTGAAGTATTTGAGGAGTATTTCGGGTCTATACTTAACGTTCTCTGTAAATATCTGACGCGCTCGACTATTTTTTTTCTCGTTCATACTTGCACCCTTCGGCATTGGGACCCCCACTATCCAAACCTTCAGATTAACAAACCTTCGATAGACATACGTGGGGCGTACACACTCAAAATCTGACGCGTACGAGTGACTGTGTTTATGCATCGTATTTTTTTCCTGTTGACGCTTCCCCCACCAGAGAAATGGAACACATCATGTAACCTTTTTTTCTATCTACCACATAATCTTCCAAATCCAATAGATTGGACCTACGACGCTCGAGTAAATCCACATTTAGGTAGTATCGGTGGCTCCCCTACTAAAGTACAGTCCGCTAAATCTTAGAACAGTGTTCGGGTTCGCGTGATATCGTGCATTATATAGTAACTACAACTACATAAGTTAAAACACCCGACATTTTAATTTCAAAGTCCAATATCTCAAAAACGGCAGAACAGATTTTCATGAGACATGCCTAAGAACACTCGGGATAAAATTATCTATGACGCAAAAAACTGCATTCAAATTGGTCCATTCGTTAGGGAGCTATGCTACCACAGACAGACACGTTAAACTTATAACACCTCTCTGTTTGCGTCAGGGGTTAAAAACGAAACAAGAGAGAAGAGACCCGAAGATTGCTTAAGGTGCTTATGGATTATACCTAATTAATTACATGCCGCAAATATTATTTTTAATACAGTTGCTCAAAAAGTGGTACTTTTTGTGGCTGCGTAGCGTACGAGAAGCTCAATTTCTCGAACTAGTGCTTTTTACTTTTTAGTTCCATGTGTGTGATTTGATTGGTTTAAGCAAATCTAGTTGGCCGCGCGCCACTAGAATTCTGCTCTGTGACTGGTTGAAATATTGAAGCTGCGCGCTTCACTCGCACTGATATGGAAGTGAAGTTGTAAATTTCGTAAAGTTTTTTTCGCAATTGTATTAAAAAACGTCGTTTACAACACGTGTGAAATGTCTTTTACCACTCGTACCGAGTCTTGCCACTCGCTTTCAGCTCATTGCAAGATACCTCCGTACCTAGTGGTAAAAAGACATTCTTTTCACACTAGTTGTAAAATGTACTATATTATTGTTCTGGTTTTAGTTCTTCCTTTGTTCATTAGTCACAGATAACCTACCTATAGATAAAGCCTATGAGCGATTTAGTTCGATGCAAAGGTCACCAGAGTTGGCGGTAAGTGCGGGTTGCGGGGAGGTCGGTAACGGCGCTGCGATTGGCTGTTTCGAAAGTAGCGCGCTTTGTCATATAATGGCGCCCGAAGCGTAGTGATGGGACGCGTTGGTCGTTTACGGTTTTTAGCGGTGCCGCAATTAATTGTTAGTGGAATATTTTACACGGCGTAGGTTTACCTGTTAAGATTGTTAAAATTTTTGAACGGCTGTCACTGTTATATTATTATCATGTTTCGTTCATCGATTATTTTGATCACCACGTAACATAAAAAAGTATGTTAATCACATCGAGTATAGTCATATAAAATAGTAAATTTCTAGGCATTTTACAACATTTACTGCATTATCGTGTTTATGTCGGACAAGAAGCCTTCGTCCCGTTCATATTTATATATTTACTAAATAATAATAAATAAATAAATAAATATAAGGGGACAATCTTACACAAATCGAGCCAGTCCCATAGTAAGCTCAATAAGGCTTGTGTTATGGGTACTAGACGATGATATATATAATAGATAGAAATACTTAAATACGTAGAAAACATCCATGACTCAGAAACAAATATTCATGCTCATCACACAAACATTTGCCCTTACCGGGATTCGAACCCAGGACCTTCAGCTTCGTAGGCAGCGTCACTACCCACTAGGCTAACCGGTCGTCAGTTTACTAGGAAAGGACGAATGCGATGTTTATTCGACATTAACGCGAATGTGCTAGATAGGCTCGTAACACTAGTCCTAATTGCTTTCGAAGACGATTCGAAAAAACCCAATTGCCATGGCTCCATCGCTAACCACCTCCAAGATCCCCCACACGTCGTCGAAGTACAGCATGAGGTCCATCTCGTAACAACCACCACTACCAATGTATTAATTATTAAATTCTAATTAATTCTACTTTATATGAATGAATACTACAAAGCAATAGCTAAACTTCGACACTACATATTATTGTACAATACTCTAAATTACCCAATAAATAAAATAAAACTACATAATATCAACTCTTAATCCAACAAAAAACTTCCAGCACGGCTATCATGCGACGGCGCGCGAGCTCTCTTGAACTTTCTCGCACTATCCGTCTCTTTCTTATTAGAACACTTAGAACAAGAGGTGCAAGAAAAATCGAGAGGATGTCGCGGCCGCATTATAGACGTGCTGTACTACAATAATATATTCCGTTTATTAGCTCTGGAAACTATAAAATAGAGCGAGATAGTAATTTACTACGTCTCCCTCTACCTCATTGCTTGTTAGACGGTTGCAGTCCGCCACGCTGCCTTCTTGGTCTTGGTGGAGTTTAAACCTCTTTAGTACATCGTAAACATTATCTATGATTTCTAACAAAAGAATTTTGACAATGCAATGACAAGGATATAAATATAATATTTGGTGAATTTTCGTATTAAAATAGTACACGAAAGCACGGATGAATTAATGTATTGTTTCCTTACATGAATCTGAATCGGTAAAATTCGAAAGCATTCACTAGCCCATCACTAAAGTGTCACGTGATTTCGTGAGAAAGGAACAGTATATTGCCATTTTCATTTGATGAAAAGGGACATGCATACTTCACTGCTTCCGATAGACCAGTGTAAAATGAACTCCGCGTGACAGAATGAAATTTACATTTATATGATAAATTTAACTTACCTGTGAAATGTTATTCCGTCGGTTGTGAAATTAGACGTTCGGGAGTTTTTCCCACACCACTTCACACAGCAATAACTCATTTTTTCAGCGCAAAAACAATTTTAATTTGTTGCTTGTTAGACGGACGTCTAGATCGCGTACTTGGTCGCAACTGACAACATGGCGCGGGTAGCGGGGGGTTATCAGTGCTAGAACATATATACGTGGTGACCGCGCGTCGCCCTACAGGCTCAATCTATAGGTAGGTTATCTGTGTCATTAGTACAGGCTTACTACGAGTATTACACAATGTACTTACGTCTGCGTTTTTTTATAATATGTATCGGCTGACAATACCTCCTTGTTAGAACTCTTTAGATTCCGGAGGAATCCTCTCTCAGCTGTGTAGTAAAAACATCATAAGTCTGTATGTATAACATACATAGTATTTCAATTACTTATGTATAACTATTAAAATTATAGAATTAAAACACTGCCAAAATATAGTCCAGGCAATGAACTGACAACTTGTATGGAAAAAAATGACAATTTGGAAATAATTTATAATAGCTTATTTTTTACGTGTATAACGGATATATTAACAATTAAATAGTCACCCAGCGACAGAATCTGACAAAATTTCAGGCATAAAAAAATGATTAATTAACTAGCCACTGAAAAGTCAGAAAAATATTAATAATATTTTTTGTTTTTATTTTGGTTCATTTACATTTGCTCTATTATATGCAAGATAAATCATAGAAAAAAACAATGCATGCTTCATTTAAGCTACTTTATTAATTCCGGGTGGAAACTTTGCCGGATTTTTGAATAATGCATCTTAGGGCGGGTTGCACCGACTTACGATTACAGACCGATCAACGTTAAATATGGCGCTGACAGCTGTCAGTCCATAGAAACTTGTCAAACGTTTCATACATTCAGATTTTAACGAACACCGCTTACGATTACAGACGGTTTGGTGCAACTCACCCTCTAAGGGTGTAATAGCATTTTAAAATGAAATAAACAAAAAAGAAAACGCTATTATAAATTAATGTTTTTTAAAACCGTATTTTGCCTGGAGTACTAACAAACATAGCACACAGCGGTTTAAGTATTTACTCACGTATAACGGTGAGTATTGAACGATATGGCGGCGTTTCTTGATATGCCTAGGAATGCCATTATCAGCCTAAACGTCATTGGTTTGGCCAAATCATGAAATGCCGGCGTTTCATGACATACCTAGGAAGTTCATGATCTACCTAAATTTCACTAGCCAAATCGTTAAATGGTGAATTTGGAACGATATGGCGGATGTCACTCAGCCGAATCATGAAATGGCGGCGTTTCACGATATACCTAGGTGGCAAGGCCTCGTAATCTGGCGGATTTTACGATCGGCCGCCGACATACAGCGTACGTCCAAAAATATTGAGCAGACATGCTGTTTGTATTAAAAGTCGAAATTTTACAGAAACTTATGTTAAACTTACTCGTATATACCTATAACAGCCTTCGTTTGCGACAGTGGTTATACTCGTGCTCATACTTTATTGATGATAAAAAATACATGTCAACATTAAAATAAAAATAATAAAGGTACACTCACACAAATCCAACTAGTCCCAAATTAAGCAAAGTTAGTTACTATGGGTACTAGACGACGATAAACATACATATTTAGATAAATAGATACTTTTAAATACACACAAAACATCGACGACTCACGGACAAATATCCGTGCCCATCACACAAATAAATGCCCTTACCGGGGTTCGAAACCAGGACCTCTTGCTTCGTAGGCAGGGTCGCTACCAACTGGGCTAAAGCGGTCGTTTGTTTCATCGTCATCACCATATCAGCCGAAAGACGTCCACTGCTCGACATAGGTCTCCCCCAAAGAGTGCCAAAGTGACCCGTCCTGCGCCACCCGCACCCAGCGGACTCCCGCGACCTTTACCAGACCCCGGCCTTATCACGCGATAAGTGACAAGATGGAGCGCCGTCACTGGCAGCTGGCTGACACCGTTCAATAGAACGAGACTGACGCTCTATCTTCTCACGTATCGCGTGATAAGATGGACCATAATACGGGACCAGGTGATGACCTGCCAGTCCATCTCTCCAGTTTGTTTATAGAGATTACATTTTCGACGAGGAAATGAAACCTAGCTCATAATAAAAGTTTTTGCAACGATCATGCGAGCTCTTATTTAAATGTAAATACTTACTTTTAGACAAAACGTCATCTACTAAAACCTGAAACATACTATATCCGTGAGAAAAGGCACTACGATTTAGTAATTACGACAAAATTAGCAGCATAAACTATTTTTAGTAGTTTATTGTGATCTTCTATTTTAATGATTTTTGTTGGTTATTCTGTGTCTGCACCCACATCGAAGTTTCTGTTTGGCCTAGTGATAGACTAGTAGAGAACGCCTTGTGGCATTAAGTCCGCTGTTTGTACATATTTTTGTATCCGTACTAACAGTTTACGAAAAAATACGAGTAATAAAATTGCTATTTCGGTGAACTGGGGGGGTTAGTTTGATTTGCGGGTCGACTTTGATGACAACTTCCATCAACTACTAAAATACTTGTAATTAAAGGGTTTAAAAGCACCTCAGTAGTTTTTTCGCATTATTGGCAACATTAAACGTCTCGTACGCAGGCTAGATGACTTCCAGCCTCTCGAAAAAGCCGGTTTCCGAAGAGGCTTTAGTACCGTAGACCACATCCACACGCTTCGTCAGGTTATACAGAAGACCGGGGAGTATAACCTGCCTCTCTGCTTAGCGTTCGTGGACTATGAAAAAGCCTTCGATTCGATTGAAACCTGGGCCGTGCCAAGTTGACTATCGCTATATTGAAGTGCTGAAGGGTTTGTACGACAACGCCACTATGTCAGTCCGACTCCAGGACTAGAACTCGAAACCTATTCCGCTGCAGTGGGGAGTCAGGCAAGGAGATGTTATTTCTCCAAAACTGTTCACCGCTGCACTGGAGGACGTTTTCAAGACTCTGGACTGGAGAAGGCTAGGCATCAGCATCAACGGCGAGTACATCACTCACCTTCGGTTTGCTGACGATATAGTAGTCTTGGCTGAGACCATGGAGGACATAAGTACGATGCTCGATGACCTCAGTAAAGCATCCGAGCGAGTTGGTCTAAGAATGAACATGGATAAGACGAAGATCATGTCAAATGCCCATGTAGTACCAACTCCCATTACAATCGGACACTTTACGCTCGAAGTTCTAGACGATTATGTATATCTAGGACAGACGATCCAGTTAAGTAGGTCCAACTTCGAGAAAGAGGTCAATCGTTGAATCCGACTCGGCTGGGCAGCGTTCGGGAAGCTACGGCAAATCTTTTCGTCCAATATTCCGCAGTGTCTCAAGAGGAAAGTCTTTGACCTGTGTGTGTTGCCAGTGATGACATATGGCACTGAAACGTGGTCGCTTACTATGGGCCTCATAAGAAGGCTCAAAGTCACCCAAATGGCAATGGAGAGGGCCATGTTGGGAGTTTCTCTGCGTGATCGCATCAGAAATGAGGCTATCCGTAGCAGAACCAAGGTGACCGATATAGCCCTCCGGGGGCGGGGCACATACCACGTAGAACCGATGGCCGTTGGGGCGGAAAGGTTCTCCCCCCTTCTCAATATAACTTTAATAGCGTTGTTTTTTTCCTGTAGTCAAAACTTCATTTTTTTAAATTTGGTATTCATATTTTCATTTCATATTTTTTTCCTGTACATTACCTATCTACTGTCTTCAAAATATTGTGTCAAACCTCAAAATAGCCTCGGTGACAGAAATACGATGGTACTCAGGTACCATCAAAAAATTTAAAATCTTTGCGGAAAATGCTCAGTGTAACTAACTAAAGGATCAAAATATAATGAAGGAAGGGTTCACATCGCTTATAAATATGAATAGTAATTAATAACCCTTATAACTTACGTAGAATAAAATAAAGTCAAATAAAATGCTCATTTTTGTACTAAAGCTGTTGACTTCTTGTGGCGTCCGAAAATATTCGGTCGAGCAAGTGATGTGCCACGCAGATTGCCATTGCCAGTACAGTGCTGGCAAAATGTCCCAGGTTAGTAATTACTAGAAGCTCAGTGAGCTGTAGCATGTGCATATGCTTTAGAAAATCTGAATGTAGTTTTACAACACAAAAATTCTGTATAATTATTAAATCTCACAAAATTTCACAAGAATATATTTTAAAAACTTTAGCAAATGTACATTATGTGTGAATGGAACTTCAGGATAATAAATAAATAAATATAAGGGGACAATCTTACACAAATCGACCTAGTCCCATAGTAAGCTCAGTAAGGCTTGTGTTATGGGTACTAGACGACGATATATATAATAGATATAAATACTTAAATACATAGAAAATATCCATGACTCAGAAACAAATATTCATGCTCATCACATAAATTTTTGCCCTTACCGGGATTCGAACCCAGGACCTCTTGCTTCGTAGGCAGGGTCAGTGACCAACTAGGCTAAAGCGGTCGTCAAAAGGATGGACTTAGGATTTATTGAAATTCATGATACTCGTGGAAATTTGAATTTAGAAACCCACAATAATTTTGAATAAGCTATCCAACGATACCCCACACTATGGGATTCCAACATTTTTTTTTTCTTCTGTTTTGTTGGCGTTATATACCCATGCCGAACTAGTAGTAACGGTTACTGAGCAAAGCCGAAGACAGCCAGACGGACATGGTGAAACTATAAGGGTTCCTTGTTGACTACGGAACCCTAAAAAAGGCTCATCTTTCCCTAGCCAGACTCTATATACACTAGCGAGGCGATTAAAAAAAAAAATATTGTAAAATTCCTCCCTCCTTTGCCTTAGTTATTATATAATGGATATATTCCATTTTATGTTGAATGTAACGATATAAGCTAGTGACATACCATCCATAATGTTTTTTTTTCATAATGGTAGAAGTTAATCGACTGCACATCACTACTACAGGCAAATCGATATTTGATTAAAGATTATCCAACCAAATAATTCATTCACTTTAATTTATCTTTGCTGTAGCTGTGTACGACTTTGCAGTGAGTCGGGTTTACTTTACTTGCTAGCGACTGCTTGCATTATTTGTAGGAAAAACCTATACACCGCCCCTGGCGGTCACTCATAGAACTTTAAATTATATCGGTACCATGAGTCACTTATTAACGACAACTTACTAACTTACCTCGATCAAACGATCAAGGACGATGTTCATTCTTTTTTTTTTTACGTTTGTATAGTTGCCTCGATAGACGCGTCACCTCACGGAGTGTGATAAACTGATATAGCTAGCGCATTGAAAATTATTGAATGAACACATGTGAATCTCATGATTAAATTTGTCGAATGCAATTTGAGCCAAAATTTACCAATTTAGGGATTCCTTTTAATCAAAATAATATTGCCACTGTTTCATGATTGTAATGCGAGTTATTTTTTCTCATGATAATATCAATTTTCGCAGTAAGACGCAACGTGACGATAGAAAAATATCGAAACATCAAAACGTGACAATATTCCACCATAAAATGCGTGCTGCTTCAAAACACCTATTTCATAAATGTGCATACATTAATGGAAAGACTTCTTGCCATATTATATTTTTAATATTTTGCTTCTAAATTAGTTGACGTAAAACTTGGCTAATAGGAGACGTGTATGTAATAGACAGGACTGCCGAAATAGGCAGGAATGCCAAGGAAGGTCACAAAAAATCTAGTATGGAGTGACCTGGACTTGGCTGGACTGGAAGACGTGCTTCCGACACGCATCCACACGGGCCGAAACACGCGGCGGCCTGCATGCTGCAGTCCCGATAGTGTAAATGTCGCGTAAATGATATCCAGGGATCGAAATATGCATGCAATTTGTCAATACAACTCGTTTGACCGTTGGATCCGGCAGCACAATAAAGAGACGCTACACGGGCCGATATCGGCCGGACTGCAGAAAAATGTTGTGTGGCACTCCATACAACTGCAGAAAAATATTGTATGGAGTGCCATACAACATTTTTCTGCAGTCCGGCCGAAGTTCACTACCTTGATTTGGTTGGAAGCCGTGCTTCCGACACAGTCATATCCACACATGCCGAATCACGCGTCGGCCTGCATGCAGTCCGACCGATATCGGCCAGTGTAGTGTCTCTTATATGCTTCCAGACGATAGCAATTATTCAGCTTGTGAGAAATTGACGATGGTAAATCATTACAAGTATGGAACTCGAGCACACCAAAAGGAGACTTTCACTAGCAAATCGGAGCGTGAAAACTTAGTAGAGTTCTATTAATCGTTTAATTAGACCATTCCTGCAAGGTATCGTTTCGCGTAGGACATGTTGTCAAAGGCTGCATAATATATGAAGACGAGCGATGTGAACAGGAAAAAATTCAAGCCGATATGAGAAATAATATACTGCAAAATCTACTAAACCCTAACTCTTTCTAATGGAAAGAATATAAGCTCAACAAGGAAGCTTTCATTTCAAGACCCTGTGCGATTTGTTAAAAAATCATACGGATTTTAAAACTCTCGCAAAAATTATAGCTGGAATCAAAGGTAGGTATATTCTACAATATATTTTTGATTATGATTAACTATAAAACAACTCTTGCAGGTTTTATTGTGCATTACTATTTTATGCGCAAGGTGAGCAGCGTATCATTGGTAAGGCAAACCATGTTTCACCAGAAGCAATGAGTAACTAAACATATGCAAGAATTAACTACTGCTTTGAACCACCTCAATATAAAAAAACCCAATCACACAACAAGAAAAAGATGTCATCCAACTTGCATATGTATTAGATTTATCATGTTGATTAGTTACTTAAAAACTAGGAAGCTCTTTTTTCCTTAAAAAAACATAGGTAGTAGCAATCAACTAATTTGTTTTGCTCGTTTAATAGTATGACTATGGTTTTAAGTGTAACGTTTAAATCAACTAAGCACATGTTTATGTCATATTGGTAGAAACACTCTCTCTCTGTCTTTTCAGTATAGCTAGAAAGAAATAACTTTGTTTGCTATGAAATTGCGAGGTGTGTAGAACGTTTAATTTAAGGTAATTAATCATTTTCTCATATATGTAGCAACCCAGAATGAAATTTCACTTTTTCTATATTTTTGATGGTTTTGAATTATTCGATCGCGGAAAATGTATGACAGCAACAGTAAAATACCGAAAATACGGCCAATATTACAGCCAAAATACCTACGTCAATAGCTCAAGACGTTTTCTTTGTGTGAGAGTAAAGGCCTCCACCCACCGGACGCGTGTCGTGCGCGGCGCGTGTGTAGCGCAGCACACGCGCAAGTTACAAAGCATTGAAACTACACTTCAAACACACATCGAACGCGGCACACGCGCAGCTGCAGCGCAGCACACGCGCAGCACACGCGCAGCACACGCGCAGCACACGCGCAGCACACGCGTCCGGTGGGTGGAGGCCTTTAGTATAAGTAATAATTGATAACTGTGTTCAAGAAAGTTACCGCACAATCGCCATGGGCCATCAAAATATTCCACACTCCAGTACATACCCAATTTCATGTGATGGTTTTCAATGAACGGTGTTTAAGAAACATCTCAAACTCAAAACTCAAACTCAAAATTATATTTATTCAAGTAGGCCCAGTAACAAGCACTTTCAAATCGTCAGGTAGAAACATAACCTTAAGCTAATTACTTAAAGTAATTTATTAAATATAAAAAGTAAAATTTATATGAAGTATTTAAAAATTTTGATAAAAAATACTAGTCTAGAATGTTTCTAGAAAGACAATCTAATGTCAAAAAATAAATAAAACGAGAATAATTAATTAAAAACACAATGTCAAAATTTTCCAAAAGGAATAAATATATTATAAATCCAGTCAAAATGAGTCCCAAGAGGTTTTATCATTCATGTAGTCTTGTGCGCTATAATAAGCTTTCGAAATAAGTTTACGTTTCACATAGTTCTTGAATTTATTAATAGATAACTCAGCTACGTTTCCATGAGAACCCTTAAACTAATCTCTATTGTTTGAAATGCGACCAGCAACACACACTCTTTCGTGGACATGTATTGTGATCTGGTAATTTTTATCACAACCGGATGTGACGTTGTCCTTGTTTCCCCAAAGGGCTTCATTTGTTTTAGATAGCGAATAGGAAGTACTTACAATTTATCTAATGTGAGATAAAATCACCTAATACGAATGATTAAAATTTTTAATATTTCTGTTCCATGATATTTCTATGTAAATACCTATATCCGCATTGATTGGGTTTGTGAATGAATGACTGGGAGCGCGCCTGTATAGATCAATGAAGACTGTGTCCCGTCTTGAGCGGTCCGCCTCCTAATAGTTTTAAAATTACGGAAAGGTTTTAAATGAGGAGTCAGAAAAACGGTCAAAAAGAAATTATATTTAAAATTGTGCAGACTAGCTCGGTTTTAAAATTAAAAGTACGTGGGTACGGGCTAATACACTTAAAATCGGATTCCGTTATTCTCCTGCAGCCGAAGTACTCCCCTGAGTGCGCCGTGTAGGTTGGCGGCGGAATTTCTCATCGGCGCTGAGTTCAGCGCCGGCCGGAAAACTGCTCCGCGGTCTGGTACAAATGGCCGGAAGTAAAGCGCAAGCAGGCGGCAAGCAGTCAGCCAATTATTTGTCACTCTGGACTTTGGACCCTGGAACGCGCCATAGAACAAAGGCGTTAGAAACGGTCCATCCATTCCTGTGAACGCCAACGGCATGTGGGAAAGCACTTAGGTAGTTGTGATGCCGTGGATGTTCACAAATCAGATACGGAGATTACAATAAAATGAAGTTGATTTGATAAATAAAGGAGCTAAATGATTTTATGTCTTTTATTTCTAATTTGCGGGTGGATTAAAAGTGACAACGATGAATAGCAACTTTTAATAAGTGCTAGTTATGATCAAAGCTATTATGTAGATGCGATATTTATGTTCTGCAGTTAAAATAATTGTGAACTAACATTGAGTTCGATTGGCAAGATAAAATAATTAAGCAATTAATCAGCACTAAGGGTTCTAAGCTACTTGCAAGCAAAATATAACCACTTACCCAATTTGGGGTACACTATTTACACTTATTTAACACCACAGTGATTTTTACATTGGTCGAGGAACACGTAGGGACGAACACAAGAACATCGATTACGGTTCCGTGCAGCGGACCGTAGCAGAGATCGATTTCCAGCGACGTGCGTTCTTGATAATGACCTTTGGCTAATGAATCAGCGGCCACGCCCGGTGACAAGCGCTCGCGCAGATCACCTACGTCACACATGCGTTCGTTCATGTGCGAGTGAAACTAGGAACGATTGAACGTTAATCGGTGCCGCGACATATTCAAACAGTTAGCGTGTTGATGATTTTATACATGTAAATAATTTAAATTTAGGATAGTTTAATCATGTGTTGTAGTGCGTAGTGTAGTAAAAAGGTGTATATGTTATTTTTAATTACTTAGATAGCTAGGTTTAAGGTTTCTTTATAAAAATATGTACGCGTAACGTTACAACTGTTAAAAAAGCAAAAAAGAAAAACCAAGCAATTTTTTTTAATAGTGACTTATTCGATATACTGAAATAACCGCTGTAACCAAATTCATAATCCCATGATTTTTTGATTTGTACGCGTGGATCCGGCAGCAGTAGGTAATTAACAAATTTTAATTACGGTTAATTAATTAATTAAAGTTCGGTGATTGACTTTAATCGATTGGTCTTGCGTAGTGATGTGAAGTTACCGGGAATATATCCCGTACATTTTTATTCAGAAATTATTACATTGAAACAGTTATTTTATTTACTAAAACCATTTTACTTCTCTGTTTGAGCTTCGGTTAAAATTCTGTCGTATGTCCTCCTGCTGGTTTCCTCTAAAGGTGGCAATTCTCAACCGATTCTCGTAAAATTTTGTGAGCAGGTTTAATAGGTAATGAAATAGATTTTTGGTCGATTCTGTTCTTCAAAAAAAGCCACAGTTTATTTTTTTTAAGTGTTCCTTTTTTATCTTATGAACCATCTCTAGCCAAGCGCTGAGGCTAGCGACTTTCAATCGGTCGGCACCAGAACCGGCTCGTACCAATGGGATAAAAAAAAATACTTAGTCGAATAGTATTTGATATTATCACTATTAACAGTGAGGAAACCGGACTTATCTCAATAAAGTCTAGTTTGCCCTCTAGATTAAAAGATCAGATGGCAGTCGCTTTTGTTAAACTAGTGCCTACGATAGATGCTTCTATGACGAAAAATACTAGGATGAAGCAATTGTTCGTAAGTTTTATCTTAGTTCACTTAATCTTCTTCAAACAAAAACCAAACGCAGCACCGGTCATTTTGGCGCAGGACCGGTCATTTTGGCACTCTTTGCGGGAGGCCAGTCCGTCCAGGCCGTCCAGCAGTGGACGTCTTTCGGCTGATATGATGATGATGATGATGGAAGTATATGTATACAAGGATAACTAACAATAACTGAATTAAATTAAAACTATGTAAAATCTAAAAAACTGGCCAAGAGCGTGTCGGGCCACGCTCAGTCTAGGGTTTCGTAGTTTTCCGTCTGGCACAATAAGTATCCCCACTTAAGCGTTAAAAAAATGGGCTAAGTATTTGTTACATTCAGTTGACATATTAAGTACAGAACCCTAAAATCCTACAAGCAATACTTGAGGCTACTATTTTATTATTAGACAACGAACGACCAAAGACAACTAAGACAATTCGAGCACGACGAATTTTCGACCTAATGTATGGACGCACCTGCATTCCTCCGACCCCATTAAATCAGGAAAAATCTTAACACCGCTATGTACGATATGAGCGTTCCGCATACAGCGACATCTATCGGAAAATTAAGTAAACTATTGCGCGCGATCTTAAAGTGTGGAAGATGATTTTTATGGGATAATTCTTTATTGCGTGAACCGATTTTCACCGTTTTTACTTTATTTGAAAGCACGTCTATTCATTGTGATTTTGTAGAAATTACAGGTACAATAAACACCTGCTTACACGGTTAAATTTCAAACCTAGTTCAGAAATTATTTTGTAATTTTTTTCAAAAACTATTCAACCTATCAAGTTCAAAATAATTTTCCTAGAAAGTTTTTATAAAGTTCGACTTCTGAGTATTTTTTTATATTTTTAAAACTTATGGTTCACAAGTAAGAGGGGAGGGACACATTTTTTTACTTCTGGAGCGATTATCTCCGAAAATATTGACATTATCAAAAAATGATTTTACTAGAACCCTATTCATTTTTAAATAACTATCCAACAATATATCACACGTTAGGGTTGAAATGAAAAAAAAACACTCCCCACGTTACGTATAGGGGAGGTACCCTAATAAAACATTTTTTTCCACTTTTTATTTTACCACTTTGTCGGCGTGATTGATATACATATTAGTACCAAATTTCAGCGTTCTAGTGCTAACGGTTACTGAGATTATCCGCGGACGTACGGACAGACATTGCGAAACTATAAGGGTTCCTCGTCAACTACGGAACCCTAAAAAGGCCCTCGAGGGCCATGAGGCATTGTACCGAGGATGCTGATGGCATTTCCTCGCTGAATTGCAACGCCGAAATCCGCCAGCTCTTCGTATACCATTTGCGTCAACCAGACGTTCCGCGATTTCCGCATTTCTAAAATCTGAATTTCTACCGTAATTAGCAATAAAAAATCTATATAGTTATTGAACCTGCTCATAACATTTCACGAAAATCGGATGAGAACTGCGACCTGTAGAAGAGACCAACCGGATATTCGATATCATTTTTGTCTTAAGGCCTCCACCCACCGGACGCGTGTCGTGCGCGGCGCGTGTGCTGCGCACGACACGCGCAAGTTGTAAAGCATTGAAACTACACTTCAAACACACATCGAACGCGTTTCGAAGGCTAAAGGCTAAAGGCTAAAGTTACAACTCAGCAGCGCAGCAGCAGCGCGGCACACGCACAGCACACGCTAAAGTTACAACTCGGCAGCGCAGCAGCAGCGCGGCACACGCGCAGCACACGCGCAGCACCCGCGCAGCACATGCGCAGTACCCGCGCAGCTGCAGCGCAGCACCCGCGTGGCACACGCGCAGCACCCGCGCGGCAGCGGCGCGGCAGCCGCGCTGCACACGCGTTGCTACACGCCGCCCGCTTCCGGTGTGAATATACCGCATCAAACGCGCTGCGCGTGTGCTGCGCAGCACACGCGTCCGGTGGGTGGAGGCCTTTAGGTGAATAGGAATTCGTTGGCTTCCTCGCTTGTTCAATGAAACAGATTAACTTCGTTCGGTTCGCGCGCTCGAACAATTAGTACCAGAAACATTTTAACAGGAATATTTAGTGGTCATTGTAATTTACAAACGGCACATCACTCGCTAGAACAAATATTTTTCCGTAGACTCATAGTGATCCTAAGTGCTGCTCATGCCTTACACTTCAATAATGAGATCTTCATTTGGTTTTATTTGGTTCTACGTAAGTATGGTTTAGTATTTCTATTCGACTATTTATATTCCTCATTTACCCGCGATTATTTCTTCAAAAGGAATGTTTGCTTTTAGATTCCCATAGGCAGTATTAATTATCCCCCATTTTTGTCCCCTTCTTTAATAGACAACAGTATCATATACCTACAAGTATCTCAAACTATGTGTCCTAATTTCAACAAGCGGTTTATATTATCAAAAAACTTATTTCAACTTCACGAGTAATTTATAGCGAATATAAATAAAATAATATTGAGATAAACGAATTTTTATTCTGCAAGTAAGCCGTAATATTCAGAGCAATGACGCGTAATTCAATGTCGAAGAGGCAACCGGATGGCTCGCGGTATTTGAGCTCCCGAAGTGTTGTGGAACCTCCCTGTGCAACCCGAATTGAGCCAACTGTGACTTGTTCGGAAATAGGAGGGGGGTGGGTTGATTGTAGAACCTTTTATTGCGCGTATTCCAGTTTGACGAATTTCGCGTTTGTAAGGGTTGCAGCGGGATGAAATTTCATGGGAGAGGGATGGCATTTGTGCATATCATGTATCACATCATACAAGACTCGAAAAACAAATGCCATCCGATTTCAATGATTTTAGGTGCCTTTTTCTTAAGTTCTCGTCCACCACCACTTTTTTCCGGCTTCCAACTCTGACAGCTCGATAACCGCTCGGCCAAGAGGGATGGCAATTTTTTTACAGTGTCTGTATGTGATGAAGAACGAGCATGCTAATTTTCAAGCGGTTGCCTGCCAATTTTTTTATTTTATTTTTCTTCGCTCGCTTACTCGGCTCCGGTCACACTTGGAGGGATGGCATAAAAAAATCAGTATATAAACAGCGTACACACTTTCAGGCTACCGCGTTTCAATCGGTTGCCTAGCGACATTTATTTTTTATTACCCGCCTCCTATTTCCGAACCAGAGAATGATTAAGGCTCTGGTTTGGGTCATCCATTAATACCGTACCTTCTGTCATACTGAAACTATATATTGTATGCTGACCCCCCCCCCCCCGTATCATGGACGGCCTTATCACGCGATAAGTGACAAGATAGGATCTCATTATATCGAACGGTGTCAGCCGGCGACGGACGTTCTATCCTGCCACTTATCGTGTTTGAGTGGTTAAAATAAATAACGTCGGTGCGAATAAAAAAATCGCTATGTATTTTTTTTGTTTTTTTTTGTTTATTTCATATTTTAATTGCTTTTAATAGTATCCATTTACCCATAAAATCCTTTTTCTATTATCTTTATTGGTTTCGAAAATACAAAATTCGCTATGTGTATCCCGAACAAAATATTGACGGAAAAAATCGCTATGTAAGTTTTATCACATAGCGTTTTTTTCTTCGTCTGTTTTGCATTAAAGTCAACAAAATTTTAGTTCGATTTTGTGTATACCGAACAAAATATGGACGGAAAAAATCGCTATGTGAGATTTATCACATAGCGTTTTTTTCTTCGTTCCAAGTTCTCTGGATTTTCGAAGACAAGTAGATATTTATTACAACATTGTTACTACTATTTAATTTTGCATATCTGTTTCAGACATAAATTCGATATGATTCTTTTCATTTTTTTCTGCCAACTTTTGATTTAAAAAAGATGAGTTTCAAGAATGTGTTGTTACTAGTAATACATTAGAAGTGATGAAGAAAATTTATGAAAACTTAATTCCCGTAGCAGTTATAAAAAGTTTATCTTATTATTAATGGTTGTTTTTACCAGAACAGAAACAAAATGTGCAGTGCTTTATCTAACGCCTCGACATGTTTGGAAATCGAGATTGTGAAGAGATGATATCGGATAGAGGTATCGTATGGCAATAAACTATGAAAATGTAACTGAAAACTTTAAAAATTACGGCACAATGCGTTCACCACTTTACCACAAAGAAGAACAGGGCCCCATTTCACCATCTTGATCATTGTCACCTGACAATGGCAATTCCACGTACAATGCTGGGTCAATAGGCTGTCCAGCAACCAACTTAACCTGTCGACGCAGCCATGTAAGTCGAATTGTCATTGCCAGGCGACAATAGTCGAAATGTCCAGGCCCCTATTTCACCAACTAGACAATTGTCACCTGACAACGACAATTCTCTGTACATTGCTGGATCCACACCCTAGCGACCACCTTAACTTCTAGAACAAGCAATGTTTGGCGAATTGTCTGTGTCAGGTGACAATTGTCAAGTTGGTAAAATAGGGGCCAGAGCAACGTGCGTCAGGTGAACCCGCTCCTTTATATGATAGTCGCCCAAAAATTTACTCTGCGAAATATCGCAGAGTAAATTATAGTATATGCTCGCAGTCCTTAAAAATGTAAATGCACACAGATTTTCATCCTTTTACAATCTCAGTGTCTAAGAAAATATGAATGAACAACATTAAACAAATTTAAGATGTGTGATTTGGCTAATTGACAGCAAAATACAAACAAAAACATAATTAACTTAATTTTACTTGACTATTAATTTATACATATAATTTATGTTTAAGTAACTGTCAGTGCCATCTTACGGACGTACGATTTATGTTATTAGAAGAATATTGACAGGATACACAATTTTAATGCAAAATGCTTCGTTATCTTGTAAATAAAATTGTTTACATTTCCGGTATTAACTTACTCAAAACTCGCTATGTATCATCCTTTACACTTAAGAACAATGGTAAAAACTAGTCATGTATAGGGATGACACAAAGCGATTTAAAATGAACCAAATTTAAATCGCTATGTGGCTGGATTTTAGTTTTTTGCTGAGATTATGAAATATAACAGATGAAACATTATTTTTTCAACCACCATGACATGTAAAATCATTTTGCCGATTATAAAAAAAATACTTCTAGTACAAGAAAACTGCGCATTTCCGATATAAGCAGTTTTTTTCTTCTCCTGTAAAGTAGGGTAAAAATACATAGCGATTTTTTCATTCGCACCGACGATAAGCACTTCCGTGCTTTGGAAGGCACGCTAAGCAGTTGATCCCGGCTGCTATCTATGACGGAGGCCTTCGGGCGGCTTAAGAACTTCTAACAGTCGAGTTGCCCAGTTACTTGACAAAGGGGGGACAACTGTTACTCGCGTCCGCAGGAGCTACCTACCACAACCCTGCACGTGTACCCTGGGTGGTACTAAAGAGTCATCATCATCCGAGCGCTATTCCCGGAAATGCCCCGAAAGGAGCCCGGGGTCCGCTTTGACACCTAATCCCAAGATTTGGCATAAGCACTACGTTTTACCAAAGCGACTGACCTTAGAACCCAGAGGGAAAACTAGACCTTATTGGGATTAGACCAGTTTCCTCACGATGTTTTTCTTCACCGAAAAGCTAACGGTAAATATTCCGTACATAAGTTCCGAATAACTCATTGGTACGAGCCGGGATTCGAACCCACGACCGCCGCTTGACAGCCGCATACCTGAACCACTAGGCTACCGTAGCTCTAGGTACAACTCTCTGTTCTCTGGGTGGTACTAAAGAGTGACAAACTTTAAAAGGCCAAAATAATATGCCATACGATTAAATGAAATAAATCTATTAGTCCCACCCCTATTTACTAATAGAATAAAGGATTAATATGATGTGTTTCAGGTATTATTAAATATAGCATCAGGCGAGAAACGCGATGGCAATGAAGACTGGTTTTGGTCCTCCAGTAAGTACTTGTACAGTCGAGACGATTAACTGTGTTCTGACCATTGGACTACGACTAAATGGATTCGGCGGAAGACCAGTGCTGGCGTGGCGGTTAAACCCAGCGTCATGCTGATCCGGGTCCGTTTTGTGACACGGTTTTGTTTTGTCTTTTCCATATGTATGTTTTTATTAATTAATTTGCTGTCACGAATAAATCTTTGAATTTGAATACTGACGGCTCGGTTTAATGTATATAAATACTTGAGATTATTTGAGCTGGCTACTCTATCGTAAAACGTAGATAATTACAATTCCAATGACAGTATTATATAAAAGCGATCTCATTAAATAAACTCAACTATCCTCCTAATATTATAAATGCAAAAGTTTGGACGTTTAGATGTTTGGATGTTTGTTACTCAATGACGCTTAAACGGCTGAACCGATTTGGATGTATTTTTGCACGAATATAGTTTATGATAAGCCTGGTTTAAAAAAAGGATAGTTTTTTATCCCGGGTCCACGCAGGCGAAGTGGCGGGCGGAAACTAGTACCTACTTAATAAGGATGATGCCCAAAATAATATACAAAAAATGTGAAAGCTGGGTGTTAAGAGATTCTGGACGCTCGAGTCAGACAGAAGTTTTTCCTAGTAAACTTCTGTTCTCTTTTTTTCTCGATTATTATTTTAAAACATCCACTTTGTATGCACACAATTATTCCCTTATGCCGTTTTAAAATTAGAACTAAACTACGTTTGTATAGGGGGCTGACTTGAGTCGAGTCTTAAAACGTTTTAATTTATTTCAGACTTCACCGATGGAACGGAACATGACAATGATCGTAAGTATAAATAATTAAGTCATAAATTATCATTCTTATAATTTAACAGAGAAAATTAAAGGTGCGTTCCCACGACACGTGACATCACGAATCCCTCCGCACGAGATGTATAATGCTTATTCTTAGTGAGCACTAGATAATCGTTCATTTACAGTATACGAAACTGGTTCAATCTTTTTATCGCATTAGTTCAGTGATACCGGGTCACAAGTCCACCTTGCGGGGGGTTTGCCCACGCTGCGCCCGCCCTTACGTGGGCGCTTTCCGCCCCAACGGCGATCAACTCTTGTGTGCCGCACGTCCACTAAGTTTAGCGATTCGGAAGGCTATATCGGAGACCTTGGTTATGCGGCCGATAGTCTTGTTTCTGATGCGAACACGTTTCTTTGCCCTTTGCGTGATTTTGAGCCTTTTAACCGCTCACTTGATTTCGGATTTTTAAAGAGGTAGCCTAAATTGCTTTTAAATTTTCTTTATCAAAGAAGCCTATACTTCGCTTGGCCACTGCCATCAGTTTAGGGGTGTTCAAAATTGGCAACTGTGGTTCCCACAAGCAAGTGAGTGGTTAATAAGAGGGTCGCGGGAATTCGCGGGAGTCCGCTGGATGCGGGTGGCGCAGGACTCGTAATTGTGGCACTCTTTGGTCAGGCCTATATATCCAGCAGCGGACGTCTTTCGGCTGATATGATGATGATGAGTTCAGTGATTATTTGCCTCGTTCGCAGCGCTCATGTCCGACTGTCCGAGACTCAGAAGTTATCAATCACTCCTTGCGTTCAGAGCACGCGTTGCTCTAATTCCTGAACTACCTTACCGATGACCTATACATGAAGGAAGAATAGTTCATTTATGTCCAACACGAGCATTTTAAAGGACTATTTTTTTTTGCAGCCGAGAGAGAATTCTTCAGACACACGGCATATCCCCCAACAAGAGTGACAGACGCTGATACAGACGAAACAACAGCAACAATACCTGATGACGAAGAGTCCACGGAGACGACTACACTTTCGACATTGGACCCAGTCGTATGGTATTATAAAAAGCGTAAACGTAAGTATCCAAATTGGCCACGGAAGACCAGCGCTGGCCCGCCAGCGCTGCGCTCAGTTGTGACCATTTGTGGCAAATACGTACACGCCGTTCTGCGCGCAACTCGTAGAACTATTATATAATCTGTGGCGCAACTGCGCTCAGCAAGTTCAGCAACTCCCTTCTCGCGGCAGTCTCTGAGTGTGACTTGTTTGAGACTGGGATAGCGAGATTGATGAATGAATGGAAGAGTGCTAGAGATGAAGCAAGACGGGTAACTTGTAGATTCAAGGGGGTGCATCGGAAATTATCGCGTGCTTTGAAACGCCGTTCCGACTAGATTAAGAAAGAATTAGGTCTGATTTTCAGATAAATGATTATTGACTATTTATATGATTGTTTAACTGATTTAACGAAACGAACTGATTATAAACGAAACTGTGTGAGGTGTGTAATACTAATAATAGTAGATTGTGTCTCAAGCGAGCAAAATTGTATATTTACGGTGTAATGGTAAGTGGGCGGTAATGTAAGATAGTTATGTAAGATGTATTGTATGTACATGGTCAAAACTTGCAAGAAGTTGCGACTTTATTCCGTAAATTTCAGACCACGCGTTGCATTGTACGGAAAATGAACATATTAACATAGAAGACGAATACGGCTGTCAACTGTGCACGTGCGACAGAGAAGGAGCGATGCTTTGCACACAAGTCGACTGTTCTCAAAATGATGAAGACCACGAAGACATTAAGGATATACACAAGAAACGCTTGGAAGAAGCCATGAGTAGCAGCCTTATCTTGCGCGGTGAGAACATAATTTTTCAGTAGGATTAGATGCGGCGATTAGCCTCTAAATAAAAACCTACATTTGACAGATTTACTGCCAGTCGTCACAAATGAAAAATCGTCAACACGAAATGATCTTTTTGAAATTGGGCCACAAGTAAATTACAATGACTAAATTAAACTAAATTACAAAAACTAAAAATATAACATTAAAGTAATGAATTTGGAGAAAATGTTATTGTCTATGCTTTAAAATGACATTATTATTTTCTTGTTCAAAATGAACCTGGCCCAAATGGAATTTTGTCCAGTGTTAAATAGATTCATATTTAAACATGCTAAGTGAATATTGTCGAATTAAAATTAATGTAAAATTTTCCTATTATGGAAAACGATAGGTATAAAATATATTGCTCCGATTATTGTTTGTCAATTCTAGTTTTAGGACGTAATTAAATTAAAGCATTATTGAGGCTGGACAACGTTCCGTGTCGATGATTTTCAAATTGACATTATTCAGCTTCAACCAATAATTTCGAGTTGTCAATTTTCCATTTGTGCCGAATTAAAGTAAATAGTTTTACAGTTATTACCTTTTTAGGGTTTCGTAGTCAACAACGTGGCCCGACACGCACTTGGCCGATTTTTATAATTAGTACCTACAGATATAGATTGTCCGGCAAGTCGATCACGTAAGGCACTGCACGCACGTTCGTTATTAGGTAGATCTAAATGTCAAATTTTATGACAAGTGGAAGTTAAACCTGTCCTAACGCGCGTCCAAAACGTTACGTGACTGCCCGACTGTGACGCTACGTCTAGCACAACTTGCTGACAATCCGCTTGTCGCGCGTCTGAGCGTCCCCTGCCACACTCGCACCGTGCAAATTAGGGCAATATCTCACCGGGCCACCATGGCGGTGCAACCAGTCGCCGCCACCAACAAATTGTATGCAGTTGGTTGCGCCGCTATGGTGTTCCGGTGAGATATTGCCGATAGAGCTGCATACAATTTGTTGGTGGCGGGCGACTGGTTGCGCCGCCATGGTGGCCCGGTGAAATATTGCTTTTAGAACGAGGAGGGTAGATCCTTCTCGACTCGCGTCGCGGCGCGGCGTCAGTTGCGTTACCCTCCGGACGACGCGGGGTCTGCTTGCTTTCTTATCTCGGCTAACGCACCTGTTTTCCCTTGGCAATATTATCATCATATACATTATCATCATTGCAGCCGTTAGTCCGCTGCTAAACATAGGCTTTCCGTAAATAGTGCCACAATAACCGGTCCTGCGCCACCCGCATCCAGCGGACTCCCGCGACCTTTACCAGGTCATCAGTCCACCTTGTGGGAAGTCTACCCAAGCTGCGCCTTCCGGCACGTGGTCACCACGCGAGAACCTTTCCGCCCCAACGTCCATTGGTTCTACGTACGCAAAAATAATAGTTGGCAAAATCTAATTCATTTTGAAATCTTGACAGAATACGCAACTGGCTGTCAACAAGGCACCAGAGTCCAAGCCGGGAAGTGCACCTGCTCGTGTGTACTTCCGAGCGTGCTCTCGTGCCCCGAGTCGTGTCTGTACCGCGATGAGACAACCACTCAAACAACTACAGATGACACAATTGCAGACCCCATAAATACATCAACTGATTCCGATAAGTCAGTTGAATAATAAGATGAAGATCGATTAAAGAGGATATGCAAAACGGTGTCTATTCCTTCGCTTTATCTCCTTTACAAATACAAACACAAATCGTTTTTGCTGATACAGTTTAAAGATGGTTTACAATATTTTCTAGCGCGGTGTATCCAGCCTGCAGGCAAGCTTGCAAATTACTTATTAATGAATTAATGAAATAAAATATACAATAAAGAATGTCAATATACAGTTAAAAACTAAAATAAATTAATAAATGGTACGAACAACAGGCATTGAATAACTAACAAATGTCAAATCTTAAACCTATGTCGAGTGGAAAATAGGTTAGGTTAGGTTTGCAAGCTTGGCTGCAATTTAATACTTGCAGTTTGCAGTGCTATTGTAGTAAATCTACTACAGATAGCACTGCAAACTGCAAGTATTAAATTGCACGCACCCGGTCCCATATTCACCACCCACCAGGCATATTTTAATAAGCGATGCGATATAATGAATATGTAGACAACGAAGAAAATTATGAACTCTATGTACCGACCTCGAACGACATTGAACCAAATAATAGAAAAGTCCATCGAGTTCAACAAGCCTCTTTACCTTGCTTTTGTAGACTATAGCAAAGCATTCGACAGCGTCAAACACTCCGCTATATTTTCCGCCATGCAAAATCAAGTTACAGACTCCACATACATTGAACTCGTTGGATCAATCGATTCGAGAAAACTTTTTAAAATATGCCTGGTGGGTGGTGACGCCGTTGTAGAAGGCTGGCAGTATTGCCATGTTCTATGGCCATGCTGATCCTCGGGTGAAAACTAGTATTCTTGTCACGTGACACTACACCAAGCGCTTGCACAAACCATTGAAAATTCTGTGCGCTTGGGTACCCTGAACGGTACGAAGGTGTTCGCCGAATGGCCAAATATGTATTCACGTTTACTTTAATTAAAACGATATCATAATCATCATCATCACATCAGTCGAAAGACGTCTACTGCTGGACATATGCCTCCCCCAAAGAGTGCCAATGCGCCACCCGCATCCAGCGGACGCGCGCCCGCGACGTTTACCAGGTCATTAGTCCACCTTATGGGGGGCCTAACCCATGCCGCGCCTTTCGGTACGTGGTTGCCACTCGAGAATTTTTCCGCCCCAACGGCCATCAGTTCTATGTGCTATGTGCCCCGCCCACTGCCACTTAAGTAAAAACTATATATTCAATGTTAATTAAAGTTGTAGGTACTTAATTCGTGTTCCTAAGAAATGGACTAGAAATTACCTTTAAATCGATTTATCTTGCTCAAATTAATTTCATGGGCATAGATTTAGTCGGTACGAGTACCATCACTTTATCTCGATAGGAACTAAAGATGGGAGAGTTTATCTTGCTGATTTTGTTTCAAGTGAGTACCTATATACGGAAAACTGTAAGGAAGGCTGGCGGACGGCGCAGAAGCAGGCATTATAATAGTATTTGGGAAAAACCTTATAGTCCAGCAGTGGACGACTTTAGGGTGTTAGGAGAGTGATGACTGCCTCACTACGTGGTGCGTTATCGATACGGTATCAGTAATCTGTACCGAGTCAGTACAGACTTTGTGCACGCCGCACGCCTAAGCGCAAGCAAGGAAAGCAAGGAAATCAGTACATTTGAAAATACCACATAAAATTATCAAGAGTGAATCTGATATTTTTTTGAATTAAGGCTATTAGTAAACTAATTCAGTAATTTAGAAAATACAGCATAAAATGAAGGGTGGACAGACTTGATCGCCACTGCCCTATTGCCTGAGCGGGTATTTACTCTTAGCGAGTTTCATCTTAAGCTCCGTCGTCGCTTACCATCGAGGGACTAGGGGCATCACTGCAGTGGTCAATATTTGTGTAGGGGTCGCAAGTCGGACTCGCCCGCCGAGGGTTGCGTTACAAATATATAGTTTTCTATACATAATTACTTAATTAAGTTAGAAAAAAATGTGACTTTGGGTAAATACCGCCCGGCGATGGGGCAATGGCGATCAAACCTACGTACTTATAAATAAATAAATATTAGGGCCAATCTAACACAAATGGAACTAGCCCCGCGGTGGACGTTCATTAGGACATGGGTTATAACTAGACGACGATATATATTTAATAAGCAGATATAACTATTAAATACTTAAATACATTGAAGACATCCGGGACTCAGACACAAGTATTCACGCTTAACTCACAAATAGTTGCCCTTACCGGGATTCGAACCTAGAACCGTCAGTTTCGTAGGCAGGGTCCAGTCTACTACCGATTAGGCTAAATCGGTCGTAAAAAATAGAGATATTCAGACATATGATTCTACAGTATTCGTATGATTGCTTGCCTTATTTAACCGAAACATGATTGCTTAAATGTATCTCGATAGCTAGAGCTTCATTTATTATTCTGACACACATAAAACTTCACAAAGTTAGGTACTTAAAGAAAGTCTAAAAAAATCAATTTCCGAAGAGTGTTGCATCTCGTTTTCTCTTGCATGGAAAACTTTCACGGGGGTGTGGTTTACCCGCATCGCAGAATCCCCTTAAATGTCACCCCGGTTTTGCCTCAAGCCATGTGACATCATTCTAAGCATTCGATTTATTTAAATATTGGATTTAACGGTATTACACAGTTTACTACAATACTTCTGCTTCCCTTACTTTACTTAGTATAGTTAGTTTCAGTTTAGATGACGAATAAGTACTTAAAACCTACCATTAGGTCAGTCTGTGGGGAACTGTAAAAGCCTTTGCTCTACAAAAGGTGGCGTAGAAAATGATTTGACACAAAATTGATTAGGTATGGCAGGTTAATAAAAATCCAAGTTCTCGACCTTGAAGGACCCAGGCGTTAGCCGCCATCTTGAATTAAAGGTGCCAAAATTAGGTATATTTTAATTAACTTCTCAATTGTTTACTAAATCACAAAAGTTTCTATGAAGGGTTCAAAGAAGACAAAATTGCCTACATTTTTTGCATACATGATTATTCTGTAAGCCTTATAGGTAAAAAGTTACAAGCGACAGATACAATAATATTTACTAAAAATAATTTAATTACACTCAAGTTTTTGTATCAATTATACGGCGCGTTAAATTCTGGATGCCATCATTGGCGTCTACAAAGATAAAGAAGCAAGACCAGAAGAAATCGAAGACGCTGGAGCACGCTTTCTAGTAACTTTGTACGGAGGGGACATGGATAAGGAATCCTTAGAAGATATCCGATATTAACGATTCGTAAAGTCATCAATAAAAAGTAAATTTAATCTTGCTTCTTTGCCGCCGACAAATAAAATATATAGTCAAATAAAAAAATCAAAAAAAAGCTTACAAATCATAAGCGAGCTCTTAGAGCTTGTTTTTCTAGGTCAAAAAATATCGCATTGACCCGTGACCTATTATTATGTCAAAACCAAGTCGAAACCCAGTCTGATGAGCTCTACGGCAAGTCAAATAGGATCAAGGATTTGGAAAAGTCTCTTAATGACATATCTACTAAATACAGGCAATGTTGCAGCGAAAAGACGGGGTTAGAGACATATATAAATCAGTTGGTGGATGTAGGTAATGAAAACAAAACAATTCGATTCATTATAAATTTTAAATGAAAGGAAAAATTGAAAAATTTAATGCTCCGAGCCGGATTCGAACCGGCGACCACAGGCATTCATGGCCCGTCGCTACTACCAACTGAGCTATCGGAACAATCTGGTTCGGGCACCAAATCCTTCAATCAGTTCCTTCATACAACGCCTTAGGGAGGCGTGCAGCGACATCTACCAGAAGACTTAGGCTTCTTAACGGCACCAACGTCTCAAATTATATTGAGAAATCGTCAGTAACGACGCGCTACCCCATACTAAATTAATTTTTGTTTTTTTAAGCAGTAACGCTGCTAACGAAAATTATAAATTTTAAATGAAAGGAAAAATTGAAAAATTTAATGCTCCGAGCCGGATTCGAACCGGCGACCACAGGCATTCATGGCCCGTCGCTACTACCAACTGAGCTATCGGAACAATCTGGTTCGGGCACCAAATCCTTCAATCAGTTCCTTCATACAACGCCTTAGGGAGGCGTGCAGCGACATCTACCAAAAGACTTAGGCTTCTTAACGGCACCAACGTCTCAAATTATATTGAGAAATACTTACTTACTGCTTAAAAAAACAAAAATTAATTCGATTCATTGGTCAGGAAATGTTTAAATACAGACAATAACATTAAAATCGCTCAAAAAAGTATTGAAGGTTTAGAGTTGGTCGCATTTAACATCGATCGCAGCACTTGGGAAGATCTTGCTGGCAACCGCGATGAGTGGAGGAACACTATAGCAAAAGGCCGCGAAATCCACGATGATACCTGGTTCCAAGATCTAGCCCACAAACGCGCTAAGAGGCATAATCGTCAAGAAATTGCCGATGATACGGTCCCTCAATTTGCGTGCCCCAAATGTGGACGCAAATGTCGATCCCGGATTGGCCTATATAGTCACGAGAGGCGTTGTCCCTCGCGTACAGACGCTGCTTAAATCATCTGTCAAGATGTATAAGGCCTTATGATGATAATGATGAGGTATAGGGCTAGGTGAGTTAATGTATGACCTGCTGTGAGTCAAAAATGGAGGATGTCCTAAATAAAGTTTTTAACAGACAAAAATGTATTATGGTTTGTGTGGATTTTAATGTAAATCTGCTGGAAGATACCAGCACATCATCCAGTATATTACATTTATTTAAGTCTTACGACTTAGTAAATCTTTTTTGTGAACCCACGAGAGTTACGTACACCACTGCAACCTGCATAGATAGTATCTTTTGCTCAGAGGACCCGAATGACAAGCTAGTTTTTAAAAAGTTAGGCCCTGATCACTTTGGTCAACTAGCATGTTTCACTGGTAAGGTGGATGAATTAACCGGTGAGATTTTGTACAGGCTGGTCACAGAAAAGAGGTTGGTGATTTTTGTTGATAACATAAAGTCTCAACTAGAATTACTAGTACCAAATATAGAGGACCCTAATTTGTATTATTCTGAACTATTTAACTGTATAGAAATGGAATACCATACATGTTTTAAACTTTAAAAAGTTAAGCGCAAGGATAGGGTAAGTTTTGATGAGTGGGCTACTCCTGGAATCCACAAATCTAGACATAGGCTGTATGAACTATATGCATTAAGAGTATTAATTAAATAGTGACAATAAATTCAATGAATATGTTAAATCATATAGTAAATTCTTTAAAAAGATATGTATTATGGCTAAATCAAAATATTTTGCTCGTAAAGTAAAAGAGTCAAACGACAAAGTCAAAACCGTGTGGAAAATTATTAGTAGTGAGACTGCCAAAGCGAAATCACGTGATCCTAATTTTGTGCTGAAAGTAGGTGATACATTAGTAAAATCAGATATAGACGTTGCAAATGAATTTGAACGTTTCTTCACAAATATCCCCATTGAAACGACTAGATCGCTTAACTCGTCCTCCTCTGTGGCCGAAAATATGCTAAAAGCAAAATGTGCCGAAATGCTCAGCGATTTTCTGCTTTAAATATGTTACGACGCAAACAGTCACAAAAGCGTTTAGGACATTAAATTTAAAAATGACCGAAGATATTTGGGGCCTATCGGTGAAAGTTTTACAGTCGATAGTGGGTGCTATAGCACCTCACTTGGCCACGATATTCAATAAATGTATTGGTATAGGAGTTTTTCCCGATCTAATGAAGCACGGGCGAGTCGTTCCATTATTTAAATCCGGATCAAAAAAAGATCCTGCAAACTTCAGACCCGTTTCTATTCTACCGGCAATTAGTAAAATCTTTGAAAGGATCATTCTGGATCAATTGCTATCACATTTTTACGTTAATAAACTACTGTGTAAAGAACAGTTTGAATTTACACGGGGCAGGTCAACGACGGATGCAGGCACGACCTCAATTAAACACATATTTGAAGCTTGAGAAGAACAACTAGATGCAATAGGCGTGTTCTGCGATCTGTCGAAGCCCTTTGACTGCGTCGATCATGACACTCTTATTCGCAAACTAAACCACTATGGCGTGAAGTGTAAGGCTCTTGATCTCATCTGGTCCTATCTTATAAACAGGATTCAAAAAGTGGACATAAATAGAATTAAATGTCTATTACTAAGGGTCTATTACTTCAATGGGCGTCCTCCAAGGATCTATTCTTGGCCCATTCCTGTTTCTCGTCTATATAAACGATTTGCCTTATACAGTTAATGAAAAACATAAGTTGGTTCTCTTTGCTGACGATACATCTATTATATTTAAAGTAAAAAGGAAACAGAGTGATTTAAGTGAAATAAATTATGTATTGTCCTCTATAGTTCATTGGTTCACTACTAATCATTTACTTCTTAATGCCATGAAAACTAAATGTGTTAGATTCTCTTTGTCTACTGTCCAGCATACGAGTGATGCACGTGCAGGTGGTTTTAAAAGGCGAAATTTTAGATTTTGAATATAAAGCTGTTTTTCTAGGCTTAACCCTGGATTCAAAATTACAGTGGGGCACGCACATTTCTACACTGGCAGGTAGACTAAGTTCTGCAGCATACGCAGTTAAAAGAATCCGTCGACTTGCAGATGTTGAGACAGCACGGCTGGTGTATTTTGGATATTTCCACAGCGTCATGTCTTACGGCATATTATTATGGGGCAAAGCCGCTGACATAAATTCAATCTTTGTTTTACAGAAACGTGCTGTACGTAACATATATAATTTAGGAACACGAGTGTCCCTTAAACACAAATTTAAAGAAATGAATATTCTCACTGTTGCTCCCAATATATCTACGAAAATATAATGTATTATAAGGAAAAATATGGACATGTATAAATTGAATAGTGACATACACAACTATAATACTAGAAATAAAAATAAATTGGCGATGTCGAGATTACGTTTAAAAGTAAATAATATGTCATTTATGGGGAACAGTGTGCGCTTTTATAATAAGTTACCATCTAATTTAACGAAATTGTCAATGAATAAATTCAGGTCAACTGTAAAGCTTATTATAACTTTTACAGAAAGCTTATTATACTGTAAAGGAATTCGTAGAAGATAAGGATGCATTTATGTTAAAATAGAATATATACAATATAAATATATAGTTGTAAGCTGACATGTAAAAGGGCTAGCATAAGCCTATTTACAGAATAAATGTTTTGATTTGATTTGATTGACTCTTTGGAGGGGGCCTATGACCAGCAGAGGACCTCTTTCGGCTGATATGATGATGATGATGATCATGAAATAACTTTGTACCTTTGTACTCTGGCGTCGAGACGATCGGTCCGTGGAGTCCCAATCCGCATAAGTTGTGAACCCTTATAGATCCGTCATGTCTGTATGTCCGTCCGTATGTCACAGGCATTTTACTCGTAAATTATAAGGTGTAATTGAATAAAATTTTGAGAATAGGTGTATTTGGTTAACCGCTACATAGTTTTGCAATTGAATCACTAAAAACTTTTTTAGGGGTGCACTCCATACATATAATTGAAAGTCAAAAAAATAAAATCATTGCAAGCCCACGTGTGGCACATCAATCGATAGGCCTTTCAATATGAATACAAGGTTGCTAAGCAATTTTTTTGAATAAGTGAATAGAGTCGGAGATAATCGCCCCGAAAGTCACTAAAATTATGTCCCCCCCCCCCTCTAATTTTTGAACCGTGTATTTTAAAAATATGAAAAAAATCGTGGACATAGGGTTTGTTAAATTCTATCAGCAAAAATTGTTTTCAACAAGTTCGGTTCAAAATTTTTCGAGATATTAAAAAAAACTACGGACGTAAGTACCATAAGATTTCAGTAACGATACGACCTTTTTAATAGGCGCGGAACCCTTGTTGTGCGTGGTCCGAAACGCACATGGCCGCTTTTTTAGATTAACTTAATTATAATTTAATTTAGTCAATGTAAATTGACATCTTTTTGATCATACAAACAAATCTATAAAGACTAAGAAGTCGGTTTTAAATTATTATCGGCACTGTCAACTGTAGAACTAGAGAGGACCCTAAAAAAACACATACAGAATCTGAAATAAAATATCATTTTTGAAGCTGCTCACAAAATGGAACTTAATGGAATACTTATTTTACATCGGAAAACTTGCTATGCTACCATTTGTGCCGCCCGCTGTAAGAGGTCTAGAGTCTGTCAAGCGAATCGTGTCCACAGCATTATTATCAAATTCTTTATATGGCAACAATATTAGCTATGAAACAAACTGTCAGTCATAAGTACCTTTTATGCCGCCATACATTCGTGTTACCAGCATGCGTTTTTTTATAATTTGCCGCCATTTTCTAGGGACACAACTCGCTTGACAGACTATACGTGTAGCTATAGGCTACAAAAAGTCTGAAAAAAAAACTAATTGTTAATATTAACAATTAGTTTTTTTTTCAGACTTTACGGATGGAACGAAACATGACAACGACGGTAATATTCATTGAGCAAGTTATACATATTTATTAATTAAAAAAGAACATAGAAACAATTTAATTAAAAACATTAAAACAAGTTCGCTAAAATCAGGCAATACGGTTACCTACATTTAATCGCTCGCGCTATTAGTCATAAGTCATAAGTACTTTATTAGTAAAGCCAATTTACACGTTATAATTGTAGCCTATAGCTACACGTATAGTCTGTCAAGCGAGTTGTGTCCCTAGAAAATGGCGGCAAATTATAAAAAAACGCATGCTGGTAACACGAATGTATGGCGGCATAAAAGGTACTTATGACTGACAGTTTGTTTCATAGCTAATATTGTTGCCATATAAAGAATTTGATAATAATGCTGTGGACACGATTCGCTTGACAGACTCTAGACCTCTTACAGCGGGCGGCACAAATGGTAGCATAGCAAGTTTTCCGATGTAAAATAAGTATTCCATTAAGTTCCATTTTGTGAGCAGCTTCAAAAATGATATTTTATTTCAGATTCTGTATGTGTTTTTTTAGGGTCCTCTCTAGTTCTACAGTTGACAGTGCCGATAATAATTTAAAACCGACTTCTTAGTCTTTATAGATTTGTTTGTATGATCAAAAAGATGTCAATTTACATTGACTAAATTAAATTATAATTAAGTTAATCTAAAAAAGCGGCCATGTGCGTTTCGGACCACGCACAACAAGGGTTCCGCGCCTATTAAAAAGGTCGTATCGTTACTGAAATCTTATGGTACTTACGTCCGTAGTTTTTTTTAATATCTCGAAAAATTTTGAACCGAACTTGTTGAAAACAATTTTTGCTGATAGAATTTAACAAACCCTATGTCCACGATTTTTTTCATATTTTTAAAATACACGGTTCAAAAATTAGAGGGGGGGGGGGACATAATTTTAGTGACTTTCGGGGCGATTATCTCCGACTCTATTCACTTATTCAAAAAAATTGCTTAGCAACCTTGTATTCATATTGAAAGGCCTATCGATTGATGTGCCACACGTGGGCTTGCAATGATTTTATTTTTTTGACTTTCAATTATATGTATGGAGTGCACCCCTAAAAAAGTTTTTAGTGATTCAATTGCAAAACTATGTAGCGGTTAACCAAATACACCTATTCTCAAAATTTTATTCAATTACACCTTATAATTTACGAGTAAAATGCCTGTGACATACGGACGGACATACAGACATGACGGATCTATAAGGGTTCACAACTTATGCGGATTGGGACTCCACGGACCGATCGTCTCGACGCCAGAGTACAAAGGTACAAAGTTATTTCATGATCATCATCATCATCATATCAGCCGAAAGAGGTCCTCTGCTGGTCATAGGCCCCCTCCAAAGAGTCAATCAAATCAAATCAAAACATTTATTCTGTAAATAGGCTTATGCTAGCCCTTTTACATGTCAGCTTACAACTATATATTTATATTGTATATATTCTATTTTAACATAAATGCATCCTTATCTTCTACGAATTCCTTTACAGTATAATAAGCTTTCTGTAAAAGTTATAATAAGCTTTACAGTTGACCTGAATTTATTCATTGACAATTTCGTTAAATTAGATGGTAACTTATTATAAAAGCGCACACTGTTCCCCATAAATGACATATTATTTACTTTTAAACGTAATCTCGACATCGCCAATTTATTTTTATTTCTAGTATTATAGTTGTGTATGTCACTATTCAATTTATACATGTCCATATTTTTCCTTATAATACATTATATTTTCGTAGATATATTGGGAGCAACAGTGAGAATATTCATTTCTTTAAATTTGTGTTTAAGGGACACTCGTGTTCCTAAATTATATATGTTACGTACAGCACGTTTCTGTAAAACAAAGATTGAATTTATGTCAGCGGCTTTGCCCCATAATAATATGCCGTAAGACATGACGCTGTGGAAATATCCAAAATACACCAGCCGTGCTGTCTCAACATCTGCAAGTCGACGGATTCTTTTAACTGCGTATGCTGCAGAACTTAGTCTACCTGCCAGTGTAGAAATGTGCGTGCCCCACTGTAATTTTGAATCCAGGGTTAAGCCTAGAAAAACAGCTTTATATTCAAAATCTAAAATTTCGCCTTTTAAAACCACCTGCACGTGCATCACTCGTATGCTGGACAGTAGACAAAGAGAATCTAACACATTTAGTTTTCATGGCATTAAGAAGTAAATGATTAGTAGTGAACCAATGAACTATAGAGGACAATACATAATTTATTTCACTTAAATCACTCTGTTTCCTTTTTACTTTAAATATAATAGATGTATCGTCAGCAAAGAGAACCAACTTATGTTTTTCATTAACTGTATAAGGCAAATCGTTTATATAGACGAGAAACAGGAATGGGCCAAGAATAGATCCTTGGAGGACGCCCATTGAAGTAATAGACCCTTAGTAATAGACATTTAATTCTATTTATGTCCACTTTTTGAATCCTGTTTATAAGATAGGACCAGATGAGATCAAGAGCCTTACACTTCACGCCATAGTGGTTTAGTTTGCGAATAAGAGTGTCATGATCGACGCAGTCAAAGGGCTTCGACAGATCGCAGAACACGCCTATTGCATCTAGTTGTTCTTCTCAAGCTTCAAATATGTGTTTAATTGAGGTCGTGCCTGCATCCGTCGTTGACCTGCCCCGTGTAAATTCAAACTGTTCTTTACACAGTAGTTTATTAACGTAAAAATGTGATAGCAATTGATCCAGAATGATCCTTTCAAAGATTTTACTAATTGCCGGTAGAATAGAAACGGGTCTGAAGTTTGCAGGATCTTTTTTTGATCCGGATTTAAATAATGGAACGACTCGCCCGTGCTTCATTAGATCGGGAAAAACTCCTATACCAATACATTTATTGAATATCGTGGCCAAGTGAGGTGCTATAGCACCCACTATCGACTGTAAAACTTTCACCGATAGGCCCCAAATATCTTCGGTCATTTTTAAATTTAATGTCCTAAACGCTTTTGTGACTGTTTGCGTCGTAACATATTTAAAGCAGAAAATCGCTGAGCATTTCGGCACATTTTGCTTTTAGCATATTTTCGGCCACAGAGGAGGACGAGTTAAGCGATCTAGTCGTTTCAATGGGGATATTTGTGAAGAAACGTTCAAATTCATTTGCAACGTCTATATCTGATTTTACTAATGTATCACCTACTTTCAGCACAAAATTAGGATCACGTGATTTCGCTTTGGCAGTCTCACTACTAATAATTTTCCACACGGTTTTGACTTTGTCGTTTGACTCTTTTACTTTACGAGCAAAATATTTTGATTTAGCCATAATACATATCTTTTTAAAGAATTTACTATATGATTTAACATATTCATTGAATTTATTGTCACTATTTAATTAATACTCTTAATGCATATAGTTCATACAGCCTATGTCTAGATTTGTGGATTCCAGGAGTAGCCCACTCATCAAAACTTACCCTATCCTTGCGCTTAACTTTTTAAAGTTTAAAACATGTATGGTATTCCATTTCTATACAGTTAAATAGTTCAGAATAATACAAATTAGGGTCCTCTATATTTGGTACTAGTAATTCTAGTTGAGACTTTATGTTATCAACAAAAATCACCAACCTCTTTTCTGTGACCAGCCTGTACAAAATCTCACCGGTTAATTCATCCACCTTACCAGTGAAACATGCTAGTTGACCAAAGTGATCAGGGCCTAACTTTTTAAAAACTAGCTTGTCATTCGGGTCCTCTGAGCAAAAGATACTATCTATGCAGGTTGCAGTGGTGTACGTAACTCTCGTGGGTTCACAAAAAAGATTTACTAAGTCGTAAGACTTAAATAAATGTAATATACTGGATGATGTGCTGGTATCTTCCAGCAGATTTACATTAAAATCCACACAAACCATAATACATTTTTGTCTGTTAAAAACTTTATTTAGGACATCCTCCATTTTTGACTCACAGCAGGTCATACATTAACTCACCTAGCCCTATACCTCATCATTATCATCATAAGGCCTTATACATCTTGACAGATGATTTAAGCAGCGTCTGTACGCGAGGGACAACGCCTCTCGTGACTATATAGGCCAATCCGGGATCGACATTTGCGTCCACATTTGGGGCACGCAAATTGAGGGACCGTATCATCGGCAATTTCTTGACGATTATGCCTCTTAGCGCGTTTGTGGGCTAGATCTTGGAACCAGGTATCATCGTGGATTTCGCGGCCTTTTGCTATAGTGTTCCTCCACTCATCGCGGTTGCCAGCAAGATCTTCCCAAGTGCTGCGATCGATGTTAAATGCGACCAACTCTAAACCTTCAATACTTTTTTGAGCGATTTTAATGTTATTGTCTGTATTTAAACATTTCCTGACCAATGAATCGAATTAATTTTTGTTTTTTTAAGCAGTAAGTAAGTATTTCTCAATATAATTTGAGACGTTGGTGCCGTTAAGAAGCCTAAGTCTTTTGGTAGATGTCGCTGCACGCCTCCCTAAGGCGTTGTATGAAGGAACTGATTGAAGGATTTGGTGCCCGAACCAGATTGTTCCGATAGCTCAGTTGGTAGTAGCGACGGGCCATGAATGCCTGTGGTCGCCGGTTCGAATCCGGCTCGGAGCATTAAATTTTTCAATTTTTCCTTTCATTTAAAATTTATAATTTTCGTTAGCAGCGTTACTGCTTAAAAAAACAAAAATTAATTTAGTATGGGGTAGCGCGTCGTTACTGACGATTTCTCAATATAATTTGAGACGTTGGTGCCGTTAAGAAGCCTAAGTCTTCTGGTAGATGTCGCTGCACGCCTCCCTAAGGCGTTGTATGAAGGAACTGATTGAAGGATTTGGTGCCCGAACCAGATTGTTCCGATAGCTCAGTTGGTAGTAGCGACGGGCCATGAATGCCTGTGGTCGCCGGTTCGAATCCGGCTCGGAGCATTAAATTTTTCAATTTTTCCTTTCATTTAAAATTTATAATGAATCGAATTGTTTTGTTTTCATTACCTACATCCACCAACTGATTTATATATGTCTCTAACCCCGTCTTTTCGCTGCAACATTGCCTGTATTTAGTAGATATGTCATTAAGAGACTTTTCCAAATCCTTGATCCTATTTGACTTGCCGTAGAGCTCATCAGACTGGGTTTCGACTTGGTTTTGACATAATAATAGGTCACGGGTCAATGCGATATTTTTTGACCTAGAAAAACAAGCTCTAAGAGCTCGCTTATGATTTGTAAGCTTTTTTTTGATTTTTTTATTTGACTATATATTTTCATGTATTTTTTTTATCTATTTGAGCATCTGATTAAAATGTTATTACATTTATCACTTGATTTGTCTTCTATAATCTTGATGTTCTTCTAAATATTATTATCTATAGGTATATTTTCTACATATTCTAAACTTTTATATAATTGTTCATACATACGAGGTCTGGTATTACATGATTGATCACTGAAACTAATATTTAAATTCGAATCTAATTTCAAAAGCGCTTCCTCCAATTGATGCTCCAAGTCTTAGTGCCACAACGACCGGTCCTGCGCCACCCGCATCCAGCGGACTCCCGCGACCTTTACCAGGTCATCAGTCCACCTTGTGGGGAGCGTACCCACGTCGCACCTTCCGGTACGTGGTCGTCACCCGAGAACCTTTCCGCCCCAACGGCCATCGGTTCTATGTGTCAGTTATTTATTTATGTGCTATTATTTTACAGATGAAAGGGAGTTCTTCAGGCACCACTCCCGGTCTCCACCTATTCAAACCACTCCGACCGACGACGATACATCTAGTGCGACAGAGATACAAGACCACCATCTAGATAAATCATCGTATTATGAACAGCGAAAGCGTAACTAACTTTATTTTTTGTAGATTAAAATATGGCGATGCATCTCTACAGAATTATAGATTTTGGTTCAACCGGTGTAGTTTGTCCCACTTAAAATGACGAAAAGTACTTAAACACAACCATTACCGACATTCTATTGTTTAATTGTTATCTTCAATTACTCGACTTGCACAACATCAACGCAAAAACAATAGAAATTAAATATTTTACTCGGTTGTAACCACTCCACTCCTTAATTTAGCTCGTTTTGCAAACTTTAGGTACCTAAACTACCTCTACCTATTCCGATCACTGTATAATGTAGGTATATAACGAAAGGCTAATATTGAAACTTTTTAAAATAGGGACAAAACGCTTCTTCTGGGTAATACCTACAAAAGTTTCATTAACCTATGAGCACGGGCGCAGTTTTAAACGTTTCAACGGAATATCGTCACATTTAGTGTGGTTTGCACCAACTTACGATTACAGACCGATCAACGTTAATTATGGCGCCGGCAGCTGTCAACATGGGATGACAAGATGGGTTTGTCATGTTTCTGTCTTTCATGTCAAGTAGCGCGCCATAACAGTCAGTCCAGACCTATAGAAAGAGTGGGGCGCCGAAGGACTATACAGAGTGTAGGCGCGCCTAGCGCACCGTAACAGTCCGCCCCTGACCGACAGAATGAGTGGGGCGCCAGTGCCCTTCGGCCGACTATAGAGTGTATAGGCGCGCCTAGCGCACCGTAACAGTCCGCCCCTGACCGACAGAATGAGTGGGGCGCCAGTGCCCTTCGGCCGACTATAGAGTGTATAGGCGCGCCTAGCGCACCGTAACAGTCCGCTCCTGACCGACATAATGAGTGGGGCGCCAGTGGCCTTGGCCGACTATAGAGTGTATAGGAGCGTCTAGCGCACCGCAACAGTCCGCCCCTGATCGACAGAATGAGTGGGGCGCCAGTGGCCTTGGCCGACTATAGAGTGTATAGGCGCGTCTAGCGCACCGCAACAGTCCGCCCCTGATCGACAGAATGAGTGGGGCGCCAGTGGCCTTGGGCCGACTATAGAGTGTATAGGCGCGCCTAGCGCACCGTAACAGTCCGCCCTTGACCGACAGAATGAGTGGGGCGCCAGTGGCCTTCGGTCGACTATAGAGTGTATAGGCGCGCCTAGCGCACCGTAACAGTCCGCCCCTGGCCGACAGAATGAGTGGGGCGCCAGTGGCCTTCAGCCGACTATAGAGTGTATAGGCGCGCCTAGCGCACCGTAACAGTCCGCCCCTGACCGACAGAATGAGTCGGGCGCCAGTGGCCTTCGGCCGACTATAGAGTGTATAGGCGCGCCTAGCTCGCCATAACAGTCAGCCCCTGACCGACAGAATGAGTCGGGCGCCAGTGGCCTTCGGCCGACTATAGAGTGTGTAGGCGCGCCTAGCGCACCGTAACAGTCCGCCCCTGACTGACAGAATGAGTCGGGCGCCAGTGGCCTTCGGCCGACTATAGAGTGTATAGGCGCGCCTAGCTCGCCATAACAGTCAGCCCCTGATCGACAGAATGAAAGCGCCTTTAGTGTCGGCCCTTGGCCGACTATAAAGTGTATGGGCTCGCGTGGCGCGCCATAACAGTTAGCCCCTGACCGACAGTGGCCTTAGTAGCTAGTATATTTATTACTAGCTTTTGCCCGCGGCTTCACTCGCGTTAAATTCGGGGTAACACGGTTCCGTCCCCCTTTCCTGATTTAGAACACAGAAGAGAACTCGGAACAGAATATTATTTTAATACGCTAAGTTGTATACGATATTATATGTCTTTCCATTTGGGGATAGAATGTAAAGATTCTGGGCAGTGGACACACGCGAACATTCTAAGTTCACCCCAGCCACCTTTAATGTTTGTCCTTGCGCTTTGTTAATGGTCATAGCGAAAGTAAGCTTTAGAGGAAATTGTAGCCTTTTAAACTGGAACGGATCTGTAGGAATTATTGGGATTCGTGGGATCATTACATTTTCACCCTTTCCTACGCCGGTTAAGATAGTGGCGCTAATGATATTGCGGCCAAATTGTGTGACACGAAGTCTCGTCCCATTACATAATCTCGGGGCATCCGACGGGGGACTGGGACGCCTAGTTTTAATTGAAGCTTGTGTGAGGGTACACCTGGCAGCTCAATCGAATTCAGAAACTCTACGGGATATGATGTGCTCTGTTCTGTATCCGTAACTGTGTCTACTGATAAATACTCTGTTCTCCTCCTGTATCTCCTAGTACTTTACTCAATATGTCTGAATTTATTTTGTTGACAAATTCATTTTTTGGTGCTTAAATTGCTCTTTCACATACATATTGATTTTGGTGTATATTGTTTTGTAAATCTGGGTTAACACTTGCAACTAATTCTGAATCAATTAATTGACAAAAATCTCCCGTCAGTGTCACATAGCCCTCGGCATCAGTTTCTAACCGACCATCTCCTATTTTCAATAGTGTTTCGGCGTAGTTGCCAGCATTTGTGTATCATACAGTTGCACTCTCGTATTTGTAGTCAAACTGAACTTTCTTACGGTGGCCCATAGAGTGGACGACTTGAGACATGCTTAATTTCGTCTGCATCAGGTGTCCCCTTCTGAATGACTGGTAACGTTTGGCGGAACCATCAGCCAATAAAACCACCATCCCTCCCAAAACATCGGTACCGTTGCGCAAATCCTGGAGCGTTCGATTTAGTGCTTCTACCGCTTTTTTGTGCGCCATAGTACTTTCAGCCCACATTTAGAGTTTGCACTGACGTAGCATAGCACCCCGTGCGCTATTTTTACTAAAATTACAGACTGTTTTAATTAAATTACCTTATTATTCGTTTGTATCATAGAACCTGGACCAATTTTCCCGAGTCTCACACAAATTTCCATCTCCTATTTTAGGGGCTGGGGGAAGATTTCCAAGATAAAATAAGGCAGGTATTTTTCGTTCGTTGACAGAGAGACAGTGTACCAATTTTTAGCTTCCTACCTTGAAGACGGCGAAAAGTCCCATATTATGTCACCCCCTTTTGTAAAGAGTTGGGGGCAGATTAAAAAAATGTGATGCACGATTTTTTTGTTAGTCACAAATAGTCCGCATACCAATTTTTAGCTTTTTACCTTGAAAATTGCGGAAAGCTCCATATAAACTTCCACCCCCCATTTTAGGGAAGTGGGAGGTTAGAAAGAGATAAAAAGTACCCTATGTCACTCTCCAACCCTTCAACTATCTCCACTTAAAAAAATATTTCAAATCGTCGCTCCGTTTTGCCTTGAAAGACGGACAAACAAACAAACAAACACATACACTTTCACATTTATAATATTAGTATGGATGGTTCTTTTTGATTACATTCAAAATTTGAACATATCATCTATGAGAAACAAATCAATTTGATTTCACCTCTATTTTAGGTACCGACTATTAGTAGATGTTGATTTTTAAACTGTATCATTTTTTTTAATGTCTCTGAGATTAAAAAAACACTTAGGCGAGAAACAATTAACAAAACAAACATCATGAATCTGAATCTTAAAGCCTAGAATGGCATGCCTGCATTTGTATCACTCAGGCTTTTGGACCATATTTTTAACCCCGATTTCATCCCTTTGAGGGATGATTTCGAGATAAAAACTATCCTATATTTTAAACCAGGCTAAAAACTATATTCGTGCAAAATTTCATTCAAATCGGTTTAGCCGTTTAAGCGTGATTGAGTAACAAACATCCAAACATCCAAATATCCAAACATCTAAACTTTCACATTTATAATATTAAGTAGGATAATTAGCAGTTAAAAGGGTCCTTAAGCTACGGCTGTCTAGTGGTTCAGGCATGCGGCTGTCAAGCGACGGTCGTGGGTCCGAATCCCGGCTCGTACCATGAGTTTTTCGGAACTTATGTACGGAATATTTACCACTTTTCGGAAGGAAAACACCGTGAGGTAACCGCTCTAAACCCAGTAAGGTCTAGTTTTCCCTCTGGGTTGGAAAGTCAGATGGCAGTCGTTTTCGTAAAACTAGTGCTTTTGTCAAATCATGGGATTAGGTGTCAAAGCGGACCCCGGGCTCATTTAGGGGAACTCAACCAGGAATAACGCTAGGGGGTGGCGGGAGAAAGGGTCTATCGTTGTAAAACTTTTTGGTCACCAAAACCGAGTAAACGGATTAAATGCCGTTTTCTTTTTCAGGTCAAGCGCTGGCATGTAAAAAAGGGGAGCACGTTAAACTAACTTTGGATGAATTTGGTGGGGTCGGCTGCCAGATGTGCACATGTAACTTGCAAGGAATGATGCTGTGCACCCATATAGCATGCAAAGATAGTGGTGAAGATGTTGAGCTAGATCACGATCATTTACTGGCTAATTTTGTACACACTAATAAGGATCTGCGTGGTGAGTAGTTCTTTTTAGATTACAACGGTGCCATACCAGCCGTAGCACTTATGGGTAAGAGATACCTTTGCAGTTCCGGTTCTAGTTCCAGAATACTAAAATAGATAATATCCATGACTCAGGATCAAACTTCGTGCTCATCGCACAAATAAATGCCCTCGAAATTCGACCCAGGACCTCTTGCTTCGTAGACAGGGTCACTAGCAACTAAGCAGCGGTCGTCAAATACAGGTTTTCTTGACCCCAGAAACTAGCTAGAAAGGCATACATACGGCGGCCGCAGTGCATCTCACGTGGGAAAGAGAGATCAGAGCGCGGCCTCTCCCTCCAACTTGCTAAATGTTGATAACATTTTCCCAGGAATTGCAGACGGCTGCCACACGGGAACCACCGAAAAGGTTGGAAAATGCACATGCACATGCGTACTACCGAAAGTACTTTCCTGTCCAAGGGAATGCTTCCATGAAACAGAAAATGACGACACAACTACTCCAGCAGATTCCAGTGACAGCACACACATAACTACAGAAGATTATTACGACAATACAGAAATAACTACAGAAAACTACGAAGATTATACTACAGAAGATTACAACGACAACGCAGAAACTACCCCAGAAGACACAACTACAAAAGAGGATTATGATGATGCAATGGATAAAGACGAAAGCGAATTATATGAAGATGACGAGGAAAAACGACACGCAGATAAAGAATATGACGAGGAAAAACGACACCAAGATAAAGAATATGAAGAAGATGACGAGGGAAAAATACACCAAGATAAGGAAGACGAAGACGATGATCACTATGTTTTCATTTTGATCAACTTTGGACACCGGACACATAAAACTAAGAAAAATCACAAGCACACTGCAGCTGCTGCTTTTCGAGCATAACGATTGATTAAACAGATGCTCAAAAAAAAAATAGATGCTCGAAATTAAAGAGATGCTCAAAATTACAGATACAGATTACATACTGCTATTTTTCTTTCTAACAATCTACTTATTCAGAGCAATGACGCGTAGTTGCAGTACCTAAGAGCCAACCGGATGGCTAGCGGTTTGAGTTCCCGAAGTGTTGTGGAACCGCCCTGTGCCGCCCAAACATTCAACTTGAACTGGGGCGGAAATAGGTCCAAGTAGGCTCAGTTCGGTTTGCGCTTGGCGGTTCCACTATACTTCGGGAACTGAAATACCGCGAGCCATACAGAAGACCACAGCCATAATAGCACTGCTGCCTATTCCGTAGGTATTGTAGTGTTGTGTTCCTGATGGTGAGTAAGGTTCCCAGAGCTCCATCCTTAAAGGCCGGCAACGCACTCACAACACTTCTGGTGTTGCAGGTGTCCATGGGCGGCGGTAATCGCTTACCATCAGGTGATCCGTCTGCTCGTTTTCCTCCTATAACATAAAAAAAACCGCGGGCCCATCATCTGCCTCGTGAATACTGCAACTACGCGTCATTGTTTTGAGTATACTAATATTATGAATGCAAAAGTAACTCTGTCTGTCTGTCTGTATGTGGGATTGAAAAAAACCCCGGGCAGGAAATTCGTCGCCTCAGGTGGTGGAATGGGAGGCGGATGGATACGATGTAAAGCTAGTCTATTATCTATATTTACTCGTATATTATAAAGGGGAAAAGTCTGTGATATAAATATATAAAATAAAATAAAAATATTAGGGGACAATCTTACACAAATCGACCTAGTAAGCAAAGCTGTGGGTACAAGACGACGATAAAGTTATATAGTTAAACAAATACTCAAATACACAGACGACATCCATGACTCATGAACAACATAGGCTAAAGCGGTCGTTAAAGAAGTTAAAAGAGAAGCAGAAAGTTAAGATTGTATATAGGTTTGTTAGAATAATGGGTTATGTCCTCATCCGGTTTCTATTTTTTTTTCAACTGTGCATAGAATTAACTTTCCGGATGGTCATAGGCTATATTTTATCCCGCGGGTTTGCCTGTCGCCGCCCGTTCTTTCGGAGAAGCCGCGCGGGCAGCTGCTTATATAATAAATGAGAAAGTTGGGATGTTTAGATGTTTGTTACCCAGTCAGACAAAAAGTCATTTGGATGAAATCTGGCAAACTGATAATTCATAGCCTGGATTAAATAAAGGGTACTTTTTATCCCAAAAATCACCAAAGGGCGATGAAATAAAGGGATGAAATGGGGGATGGAACCCCTATTGATATGGGAGTTCAAGCGGTTCGTCCGCGGGTAAGTACTAGGTAGTATGTACAATATAAATATGAGTTATTGGTTACAAGATGACTGCAACTCCTTTTTATGCCTTACTAGCGACGCGCCCCGGCTTCGCTCGGGTACTATATTATACATATAAACCTTCCTCATGAATCAAACTAACTATTAAAAGCAAACCGCATCAAAATCCGTTGCGTAGTTTTAAAGATCTAAGCATACACATGGATAGACAGCGGGAAGCGACTTTGTTTTATACTATGTAGTGATAGTGATATTAGTGATTATAAACCTTAGTCGCTGGGCGACCGATCTCTGCTCGCGTGAAAACTGAGAAACACAGAGAAAATGAATTTTTCCATACACGAGACCTAGCTAGATCGATTTGTCTCACCCCCGTAAACCACTATAATCCAAATTTCATCGAAATCATTAGTGCCGTTTCGAAAAGGTGATTAAACATGTATAAATTGTATATAGGTATATATGTCGCAGTGAAATGGTCAAAACAGAGATTTGAACAAATCCCTAAGGGATATGATCAAATCACGCAGGATGTTAAAATGGAGAATCCATTTTATCATTTACCTGATATAAATCAGTCATTTGATCAAATCTCTGAATCTGTTTAGTGAAATGACGAAATCGGACAAAAAAGGCAACTCGTTTTTTCAATTCACTAGATTTGTTTAGTGATTTGATAAATCCCTGAAACGCGTCAGTGAATTGACGAAACTAACTCGCAGATATTAGCTCCTAAATCATTAGTCATTTAAACGGTTCTGGGACTTAGACTCGGATGGTGGATAGGTAGTAGTAGCAGAGCTCCCGCCACCATCTTCGTGGTTATTTTTTTTATAAAAGAGCGGAAAAATCTTTATCGCGTTAGTTTCGTAAACTCACTGACGCGTTTCAGAGATTTTATCAAATCACTAAACAAGTCTAGTGAAATGAAAAAAGGAGTTGCTTTTTTTGTCCGATTTCGTCATTTCACTAAACAGATTCAGAGATTTGGTCAAATTACTGATTTGTATTAGGTAAATGATAAAATGAATTGGCCATTTTAACATCCTGCGTGATTTGATCATATCCCTTAGAGGTTTGATCAAATCTCTGTTTTGACCATTTCCCTGCAACATGTACATACAAATATTGCTCGTTTTATAGTATAGGAAGTATGTATATTCACCTGATGCTAAGTCATTAAGTGACAATGCAATCAACTTCTGGCAATCGTCTTATCGATTTGAGATTTAGCAAGAATTTACTGTTTGGATGACAATATAATAACTTGGTACAAAGTTATAAACAATAAACTAGTCGTCCTTTGAGCTGTAGCACTCAAAAAAAAGCAAAAAAGCAAGGCAAAAACCTGTCTTAAAAAAAAAAAAAATATGAATTTCAAAAAAGTGATCGACGGAAAAATACATACATAAATAACAAACCTGCTTTCAAAAATTCACCAGAATCGGATGAGAAATGCGACCAGTAGAGGATAACAGCTGGACAGCGGACCAGCGTGACAGACGTCGGACATACGAACGATTTTCGGCACAAGCTGAAGCATAAAACTTCGTTCGCTTCGCTCGCTCGTTCGATAGATGAATATTAGGGAACAATCTTCCTAATCTTAATCGAACTAGCCCATAGCATAATAAGCTCAATAAGGCTTGTGTTAAGGGTACTAGAAGACTTTTTAATAAATATAAATACATACTTAAATACGCTACGGTAGCCTAGTGGTTCAGGCATGCGGCTGTCAAGCGGCGGTCATGGGTTCGAATACCAATGAGTTTTTCGGAACTTATGTACGGAATATTTACCGTTAGCTTTTCGGTGAAGGACAACATCGTGAGGAAACCGGTCTAATCCCAATAAGGTCTAGTTTTCCCTCTGGGTTGGAAGGTCAGATGGCAGTCGTTTTCGTAAAACTAGTGCTTTTGTCAAATCATGGGATTAGGTGTCAAAGCGGACCCCGGGCTCATTTAGGGGAACTCAACCAGGAATAACGCTAGGGGGTGGCGGGAGAAAGGGTCTATCGTTGTAAAACTTTTTGGTCACCAAAACCGAGTAAACGGATTAAATGCCGTTTTCTTTTTCAGGTCAAGCGCTGGCATGTAAAAAAGGGGAGCACGTTAAACTAACTTTGGATGAATTTGGTGGGGTCGGCTGCCAGATGTGCACATGTAACTTGCAAGGAATGATGCTGTGCACCCATATAGCATGCAAAGATAGTGGTGAAGATGTTGAGCTAGATCACGATCATTTACTGGCTAATTTTGTACACACTAATAAGGATCTGCGTGGTGAGTAGTTCTTTTTAGATTACAACGGTGCCATACCAGCCGTAGCACTTATGGGTAAGAGATACCTTTGCAGTTCCGGTTCTAGTTCCAGAATACTAAAATAGATAATATCCATGACTCAGGATCAAACTTCGTGCTCATCGCACAAATAAATGCCCTCGAAATTCGACCCAGGACCTCTTGCTTCGTAGACAGGGTCACTAGCAACTAAGCAGCGGTCGTCAAATACAGGTTTTCTTGACCCCAGAAACTAGCTAGAAAGGCATACATACGGCGGCCGCAGTGCATCTCACGTGGGAAAGAGAGATCAGAGCGCGGCCTCTCCCTCCAACTTGCTAAATGTTGATAACATTTTCCCAGGAATTGCAGACGGCTGCCACACGGGAACCACCGAAAAGGTTGGAAAATGCACATGCACATGCGTACTACCGAAAGTACTTTCCTGTCCAAGGGAATGCTTCCATGAAACAGAAAATGACGACACAACTACTCCAGCAGATTCCAGTGACAGCACACACATAACTACAGAAGATTATTACGACAATACAGAAATAACTACAGAAAACTACGAAGATTATACTACAGAAGATTACAACGACAACGCAGAAACTACCCCAGAAGACACAACTACAAAAGAGGATTATGATGATGCAATGGATAAAGACGAAAGCGAATTATATGAAGATGACGAGGAAAAACGACACGCAGATAAAGAATATGACGAGGAAAAACGACACCAAGATAAAGAATATGAAGAAGATGACGAGGGAAAAATACACCAAGATAAGGAAGACGAAGACGATGATCACTATGTTTTCATTTTGATCAACTTTGGACACCGGACACATAAAACTAAGAAAAATCACAAGCACACTGCAGCTGCTGCTTTTCGAGCATAACGATTGATTAAACAGATGCTCAAAAAAAAAATAGATGCTCGAAATTAAAGAGATGCTCAAAATTACAGATACAGATTACATACTGCTATTTTTCTTTCTAACAATCTACTTATTCAGAGCAATGACGCGTAGTTGCAGTACCTAAGAGCCAACCGGATGGCTAGCGGTTTGAGTTCCCGAAGTGTTGTGGAACCGCCCTGTGCCGCCCAAACATTCAACTTGAACTGGGGCGGAAATAGGTCCAAGTAGGCTCAGTTCGGTTTGCGCTTGGCGGTTCCACTATACTTCGGGAACTGAAATACCGCGAGCCATACAGAAGACCACAGCCATAATAGCACTGCTGCCTATTCCGTAGGTATTGTAGTGTTGTGTTCCTGATGGTGAGTAAGGTTCCCAGAGCTCCATCCTTAAAGGCCGGCAACGCACTCACAACACTTCTGGTGTTGCAGGTGTCCATGGGCGGCGGTAATCGCTTACCATCAGGTGATCCGTCTGCTCGTTTTCCTCCTATAACATAAAAAAAACCGCGGGCCCATCATCTGCCTCGTGAATACTGCAACTACGCGTCATTGTTTTGAGTATACTAATATTATGAATGCAAAAGTAACTCTGTCTGTCTGTCTGTATGTGGGATTGAAAAAAACCCCGGGCAGGAAATTCGTCGCCTCAGGTGGTGGAATGGGAGGCGGATGGATACGATGTAAAGCTAGTCTATTATCTATATTTACTCGTATATTATAAAGGGGAAAAGTCTGTGATATAAATATATAAAATAAAATAAAAATATTAGGGGACAATCTTACACAAATCGACCTAGTAAGCAAAGCTGTGGGTACAAGACGACGATAAAGTTATATAGTTAAACAAATACTCAAATACACAGACGACATCCATGACTCATGAACAACATAGGCTAAAGCGGTCGTTAAAGAAGTTAAAAGAGAAGCAGAAAGTTAAGATTGTATATAGGTTTGTTAGAATAATGGGTTATGTCCTCATCCGGTTTCTATTTTTTTTTCAACTGTGCATAGAATTAACTTTCCGGATGGTCATAGGCTATATTTTATCCCGCGGGTTTGCCTGTCGCCGCCCGTTCTTTCGGAGAAGCCGCGCGGGCAGCTGCTTATATAATAAATGAGAAAGTTGGCATGTTTAGATGTTTGTTACCCAGTCAGACAAAAAGTCATTTGGATGAAATCTGGCAAACTGATAATTCATAGCCTGGATTAAATAAAGGGTACTTTTTATCCCAAAAATCACCAAAGGGCGATGAAATAAAGGGATGAAATGGGGGATGGAACCCCTATTGATATGGGAGTTCAAGCGGTTCGTCCGCGGGTAAGTACTAGGTAGTATGTACAATATAAATATGAGTTATTGGTTACAAGATGACTGCAACTCCTTTTTATGCCTTACTAGCGACGCGCCCCGGCTTCGCTCGGGTACTATATTATACATATAAACCTTCCTCATGAATCAAACTAACTATTAAAAGCAAACCGCATCAAAATCCGTTGCGTAGTTTTAAAGATCTAAGCATACACATGGATAGACAGCGGGAAGCGACTTTGTTTTATACTATGTAGTGATAGTGATATTAGTGATTATAAACCTTAGTCGCTGGGCGACCGATCTCTGCTCGCGTGAAAACTGAGAAACACAGAGAAAACGAATTTTTCCATACACGAGACCTAGCTAGATCGATTTGTCTCACCCCCGTAAACCACTATAATCCAAATTTCATCGAAATCATTAGTGCCGTTTCGAAAAGGTGATTAAACATGTATAAATTGTATATAGGTATATATGTCGCAGTGAAATGGTCAAAACAGAGATTTGAACAAATCCCTAAGGGATATGATCAAATCACGCAGGATGTTAAAATGGAGAATCCATTTTATCATTTACCTGATATAAATCAGTCATTTGATCAAATCTCTGAATCTGTTTAGTGAAATGACGAAATCGGACAAAAAAGGCAACTCGTTTTTTCAATTCACTAGATTTGTTTAGTGATTTGATAAATCCCTGAAACGCGTCAGTGAATTGACGAAACTAACTCGCAGATATTAGCTCCTAAATCATTAGTCATTTAAACGGTTCTGGGACTTAGACTCGGATGGTGGATAGGTAGTAGTAGCAGAGCTCCCGCCACCATCTTCGTGGTTATTTTTTTTATAAAAGAGCGGAAAAATCTTTATCGCGTTAGTTTCGTCAACTCACTGACGCGTTTCAGAGATTTTATCAAATCACTAAACAAGTCTAGTGAAATGAAAAAAGGAGTTGCTTTTTTTGTCCGATTTCGTCATTTCACTAAACAGATTCAGAGATTTGGTCAAATTACTGATTTGTATTAGGTAAATGATAAAATGAATTGGCCATTTTAACATCCTGCGTGATTTGATCATATCCCTTAGAGGTTTGATCAAATCTCTGTTTTGACCATTTCCCTGCAACATGTACATACAAATATTGCTCGTTTAATAGTATAGGAAGTATGTATATTCACCTGATGCTAAGTCATTAAGTGACAATGCAATCAACTTCTGGCAATCGTCTTATCGATTTGAGATTTAGCAAGAATTTACTGTTTGGATGACAATATAATAACTTGGTACAAAGTTATAAACAATAAACTAGTCGTCCTTTGAGCTGTAGCACTCAAAAAAAAGCAAAAAAGCAAGGCAAAAGCCTGTCTTTAAAAAAAAAAAAAATGAATTTCAAAAAAGTGATCGACGGAAAAATACATACATAAATAACAAACCTGCTTTCAAAAATTCACCAGAATCGGATGAGAAATGCGACCAGTAGAGGATAACAGCTGGACAGCGGACCAGCGTGACAGACGTCGGACATACGAACGATTTTCGGCACAAGCTGAAGCATAAAACTTCGTTCGCTTCGCTCGCTCGTTCGATAGATGAATATTAGGGAACAATCTTCCTAATCTTAATCGAACTAGCCCATAGCATAATAAGCTCAATAAGGCTTGTGTTAAGGGTACTAGAAGACTTTTTAATAAATATAAATACATACTTAAATACGCTACGGTAGCCTAGTGGTTCAGGCATGCGGCTGTCAAGCGGCGGTCATGGGTTCGAATACCAATGAGTTTTTCGGAACTTATGTACGGAATATTTACCGTTAGCTTTTCGGTGAAGGACAACATCGTGAGGAAACCGGTCTAATCCCAATAAGGTCTAGTTTTCCCTCTGGGTTGGAAGGTCAGATGGCAGTCGTTTTCGTAAAACTAGTGCTTTTGTCAAATCATGGGATTAGGTGTCAAAGCGGACCCCGGGCTCATTTAGGGGAACTCAACCAGGAATAACGCTAGGGGGTGGCGGGAGAAAGGGTCTATCGTTGTAAAACTTTTTGGTCACCAAAACCGAGTAAACGGATTAAATGCCGTTTTCTTTTTCAGGTCAAGCGCTGGCATGTAAAAAAGGGGAGCACGTTAAACTAACTTTGGATGAATTTGGTGGGGTCGGCTGCCAGATGTGCACATGTAACTTGCAAGGAATGATGCTGTGCACCCATATAGCATGCAAAGATAGTGGTGAAGATGTTGAGCTAGATCACGATCATTTACTGGCTAATTTTGTACACACTAATAAGGATCTGCGTGGTGAGTAGTTCTTTTTAGATTACAACGGTGCCATACCAGCCGTAGCACTTATGGGTAAGAGATACCTTTGCAGTTCCGGTTCTAGTTCCAGAATACTAAAATAGATAATATCCATGACTCAGGATCAAACTTCGTGCTCATCGCACAAATAAATGCCCTCGAAATTCGACCCAGGACCTCTTGCTTCGTAGACAGGGTCACTAGCAACTAAGCAGCGGTCGTCAAATACAGGTTTTCTTGACCCCAGAAACTAGCTAGAAAGGCATACATACGGCGGCCGCAGAGAGATCAGAGCGCGGCCTCTCCCTCCAACTTGCTAAATGTTGATAACATTTTCCCAGGAATTGCAGACGGCTGCCACACGGGAACCACCGAAAAGGTTGGAAAATGCACATGCACATGCGTACTACCGAAAGTACTTTCCTGTCCAAGGGAATGCTTCCATGAAACAGAAAATGACGACACAACTACTCCAGCAGATTCCAGTGACAGCACACACATAACTACAGAAGATTATTACGACAATACAGAAATAACTACAGAAAACTACGAAGATTATACTACAGAAGATTACAACGACAACGCAGAAACTACCCCAGAAGACACAACTACAAAAGAGGATTATGATGATGCAATGGATAAAGACGAAAGCGAATTATATGAAGATGACGAGGAAAAACGACACGCAGATAAAGAATATGACGAGGAAAAACGACACCAAGATAAAGAATATGAAGAAGATGACGAGGGAAAAATACACCAAGATAAGGAAGACGAAGACGATGATCACTATGTTTTCATTTTGATCAACTTTGGACACCGGACACATAAAACTAAGAAAAATCACAAGCACACTGCAGCTGCTGCTTTTCGAGCATAACGATTGATTAAACAGATGCTCAAAAAAAAAATAGATGCTCGAAATTAAAGAGATGCTCAAAATTACAGATACAGATTACATACTGCTATTTTTCTTTCTAACAATCTACTTATTCAGAGCAATGACGCGTAGTTGCAGTACCTAAGAGCCAACCGGATGGCTAGCGGTTTGAGTTCCCGAAGTGTTGTGGAACCGCCCTGTGCCGCCCAAACATTCAACTTGAACTGGGGCGGAAATAGGTCCAAGTAGGCTCAGTTCGGTTTGCGCTTGGCGGTTCCACTATACTTCGGGAACTGAAATACCGCGAGCCATACAGAAGACCACAGCCATAATAGCACTGCTGCCTATTCCGTAGGTATTGTAGTGTTGTGTTCCTGATGGTGAGTAAGGTTCCCAGAGCTCCATCCTTAAAGGCCGGCAACGCACTCACAACACTTCTGGTGTTGCAGGTGTCCATGGGCGGCGGTAATCGCTTACCATCAGGTGATCCGTCTGCTCGTTTTCCTCCTATAACATAAAAAAAACCGCGGGCCCATCATCTGCCTCGTGAATACTGCAACTACGCGTCATTGTTTTGAGTATACTAATATTATGAATGCAAAAGTAACTCTGTCTGTCTGTCTGTATGTGGGATTGAAAAAAACCCCGGGCAGGAAATTCGTCGCCTCAGGTGGTGGAATGGGAGGCGGATGGATACGATGTAAAGCTAGTCTATTATCTATATTTACTCGTATATTATAAAGGGGAAAAGTCTGTGATATAAATATATAAAATAAAATAAAAATATTAGGGGACAATCTTACACAAATCGACCTAGTAAGCAAAGCTGTGGGTACAAGACGACGATAAAGTTATATAGTTAAACAAATACTCAAATACCAAAACTAGTGCCTATGCCAAATCTTGGGATTAGGTGTCAAAGCGGACCCTGGGCTCCTTTAGGGGCACAACCGGGAATAACGCTAGGAGAATGATGATAAATACATACTTAAATACATATGTATGGAACAAATATTCTTGTTCATAACACAAATTTTTGTTCTTACCGGGATCCGAACCTAGGTCCGTAGGCGTAGCTTCGTAGGCACGTCACTACCCGATAGGCTAACCGATAGAAAGTGAAACACGTCAACCGCCCTCCGCCGTAGACTTTTGTAAGTACTTACATAATATGTAATGTAAGTATTATATATAAAAAAAATGTTCGGTTCTGGCGCTTCGCTCGCTCGGCTCGCGCACTGTATGGTCGCAGTTCAACCTAACACTGCTCCTCGCTTCGCTCGTCGTCGTACCTACCTGAAACCTGCCTTGAGGTGGATTATGCTATATGTTTAAAGTGCAAAGGGTCTCGCTTATTTATTTTAGTATTCATTATAACATTATTTTTAATGATTTGTTTATGTCTAAAGTTATTTATTAAAAAATCTTTTTCTATCTTCTGCAATTTATAGCATTGACGAATTATGTCAAGTAAATCATTGTGATAAACAAGTTTTATACCAAGTGATATTTATAGTAAATGTCTTTTACGTCACACCTGGCCATAATGCGAGTTTTACTGCACGCTGCGCGTACGGGAAAACTCGCATTGTGGCCAGATGAAGACGTAAAATTTTGTACTCAACACGGGCGGTAATTCGTAAAGCCCCAGAGCGCATATTTATGGCCCTCACCTTGGGTTCGGGCCACAAACACCTGCGATCTGGGGCATTCACGAATTCACCGCCCTAGTTACGTAATATACTATTATACTAATTGTAATTATAGCCTTAAATCATAATATCACTTTTTACATTAGATCATATGAAAATTAACTGAAACAATATTATACTATCCGTTACATTATAATAAGCAATGGTATATCAAACCAAAATAGAATAAGTGAAATTATATAAAACGTCATGCACCCTTCGCAACGATTGGCCGGAAATTTCTCGGAATCGAGACCATTGGGAATCGAGAGGGGAGGCCTTTACCTAGCAGTGGGTCACTATAGGCTAGGAAAATAAAATAAAATAAAAAAATAGGATTGCGTTTGACCTTCGTTTAAACTGATGGAAAGTTAGGACATGGCCTAACTTTCCATCAGTTTAAACGAAGGGGAAGGGGGGGAGGGGAAAGGGGGGGGGGGGGGGGTATTGCGGAGAAAAGAATTTATCGGTTTTGATCGTTATTATCACTTAAGTAACACCAATAATAAACAAAACAGCACAGTTCAATACAATTCGAGTAGAAAGAAGATATTGAAAAATTATATACATACATAAATTCAAAAAAAATACTAAATGAAATTATTTTCAAAATTGCTTTCTTGGGGTTAGATATCAAGATATAACGGATTATTTGTGATACGTTATATCTTGATATCTAACCTACTTAGTTGGATATATCGTATCTGAAACAGTCCAACCTTGATATTTGGTGACAAAAACTAAACAAACTATACCAACTGATGAAAAGGCGCCGTTAAAGGGTTAAAGAGGTATTTTTCGTTGGATATATAGATACTGGGTTACCTTTGTTTTACCAAAAAAAATTTGACAAATTATCACTTCCCAAAACATTTTTCGTAGAATTTCATTTGCCAAATAATCGTTTGCCAAATTAACACTCGACAAATAATTCTTACGCAAACCTTATGTTTGGCATATTCACCTTTAGGCAATATCTCGTTTACCAACTGGTACTTTGACCAAATTTCATTCAGTCAAATATATTAGTTGGCATAATATTTTTTTACCAAAACAAAATAAGGCAAATGATTTGTATCGTCAATATTTAGTTGACCATTTCTATTCCGTCGGTTAATCAGCAGAGGAACTCTTCAATGACAAATCATTTGCATCTTTATTTCAATGGTGTATAAGATACACAATAAAATAACAACTTTTTTTCGTTATCTGGGTAGGGAAAATTAATTTGTGTAGAAGTCGCAATTCTAACCTAACCGCCAGCGTGTCGACGTCACCCCGCTTCGCGGGGTGCCTATTTCCGCTCTAAGGGACACAAGCTAACCCTAACCTAACCTACCAAATAATACCATTGTTATGATTGTTTGTTTTTTTACTGCTAGGAGGCTTCGCCCCCGAGCCCCCCCTTTTTGGCTGCACTAACCTAATTTTACGCCTTTGCCTACCGACCTACTTAACCGTGCATTTTTTATATAAGGTACCGTTCCGTTTTATTAATAGTATTTTGGTAAAATGTCATAACCCAAACAATTGTGATTTTTGTCTTTTTATAGTTTGCCATAACATTAACTTGACGAAGTGTTTATTGTCTAATGTTTTTTTGCCTTATTAAAGCATTTGCTAAAAGACCACATGCCATAATGTAATTTTTCGTAATAATATTTTGCTGAATGAAAATTTGACGTAATGAAAATATTCGTATTAAAATTGTGCCAAAGTTTGCATTGGCAAACAAAACAGTTGCTAAAATTTGTTTGGGAAATGAAATTTGACCAAAATAAATTTGGTAAAACAACAGGATCCCATAGATACTATGTATCATTTTATGATTAATATGTACCGTATCTGCAGTACAGTTCCATAAGTCACGTAAAATAGGTATTGAAGTAGAACTGTGTCACTTTGTAATATTGGAAAATTAAAAAAAAAATCTTACAGATATACATTTTTGGTACAGACGTATTGCACAATGGTTTCCCATCGTTTTTTCCGTGAAACAACGACGCGAAACCATTATGCACTACATCTGTACAAGCTTTTAATGTGAACTGTACTTTTCTGTATACCGTCACCAACTACTCGTTGAGACGATTCTAACGAGCCCAAACTCAACGGGGTTGAGTCTGTTAAGTCCTGCATTCCCATGGCCACCTTCTGTCTCCATCATCAGATCAGCTCGATGGTACCATAATATTGAATTGTAATCCGAACTATACTAAAAGCGAATTTCATCTAATTCAAAATTGAGTTTCAACATTCAACCCGAACAAACATAGTTAAATACAAACATTGCAAGTTAAATAAATGCTAGTAAAAATACGCAAGTATCTACTTAATCTCTCTACTCAACATCTCATAGTCACTAATAGACTTGCACCTTCTTTAGCGGAATAGCAAAGGAATATATTTCTTTTGATGGTTCTGTTTTATTGTTTGCCTATCATAAATAATGTTTTGACTACAGAATTCACTGAAATACATACCCAGATCTGTCTGTCAGTCTGTACATGTCCCTGTCGAGTTGTTGTTTGTGTTCATCGGTCAGTACATTCAAAATTGCTTTTTTGAGGTTAGATATGAGGATATCAAGTATCATTTGTGGTATATTGTATTTAAAAAAAATCACACATATCGTGTCTGGAGGAGCCCAAACTTGGTATGTTTCGAAAATTATTTTTGTTTTAATTAAAAAAATATGGCTGAAATGTAATGATGTGGTATATTTTTAGAATCGCCTCGAAAAGCCCTTTCATATGATACTACACACGATAGGTTTATGAAAACTTTTTTTTTTTTTCCATACAAAAATTAAAATGTCTTGGCACTCCCCCCCTAAGGGAATTTTTTTAAGGAACTGCGGGTCAAAAAAATTGTTTTGACCTCTAGTATGCGTGTGCCAAACGGCTAAACTGTACATCGATTTGCGGTTTTCTTATGAAATTGGGCTTGTGGGGCTTCCACTAAAGTGGGGATTCAACTATATGGGAGTGGAAACTCATGAATGAGGCTCTAGTGTTCCGATAAGGAATAGTCGAAGAAGGGACCAGAGTATGGGGGTTCTCTACCCTCTCCAAAATACAGCCTATAAGACACAGACTAATGATGCGCGACTTTGAATGATACTAATTTGATTAGTCGATTATTATAATCATTCAACTAAGTCGACTAATTCGAAAATCATTCGATTATTAGTAATACTTCTAATCGACGCCCGGTCGCCCGCCCGAGTCGACTTGACTTTAACATTAGTAGCTAATATAATGTGCCCGAATCGAACTTGACGTTGATATTAGTAGCTGTTGAGTTTCGAATGTTTATTATTAATATTAGGGTGGATTCTAGTTGATATTTACATTTGAGGGTACTTGCATTTGCTACAAACCCGTCACATCTCCTATCCTCTTCTATCACGTGCACATCAGAAAGCATGCGCTCTCACTCGGTGCATCTAATTTGTGGGCTGCATTATCGGCCAGACTCTTCACCGAATTTTGAACTGAACGCACGTCCCGTGAGATGTTCTCGGTTCCTATGGCGATTCCAATAGACGCCACGTGTCCTATATAAACTTTATTTCATAATATGGTGTACATCAGTCCGGGCGCGCCCATTGTGCTAACTTTGTGCTGAACGTGGAAAGAGGCCAGCTGCCTTAGGAGAAAGGATTGCCCAGATTTGGAAGGTTAGTGCACGTGATTCCTCTGTTCCCAAGCAGCCCCTAATTAACTAGCAATTGCAAGTGTCGCGCGTGGGCTTTCTAATTCAAACATACAGTCCACTTAATTTTATTTACTCCTTTTCGATGCTTAAAGGACATATCGAAGATCAACTCCTCAATTATTAATTTTTGCCGCTACCAAATATGGATTAAGCATCTCCATATTTTTTGGTCCTTCGAGCCGGATAATGTCACTGTCACTTACTCAGCAACGATTAGTTACCTACTACTAATTAGTAGTCATCATTCGATTATTAGCATTAGTACACTACTAATTTCCAATTAGAATATTGATATTTAGTAATAGCTAATTATTCGAATAGGCAAATCATTCGAAGTCGCGCATCACTAACATAGACGCACAGACTTTTTATCTTTATAATATTAGTTTATATAGACATAGATAAAATATTTTTTCCAAATTAGGTGTGGTATAATCAGTGAGTGAAGGTCGTTGATAATTATCTTTTTAATAGCATTCCGTTGGATATGTATTTTTTTATTGTTTAATCATCAACGCACACTTGCGGAGTAAGCAAAGCTAATCGAAATTAATTAGCTGTTGGTGAATTGGGTGTAGAACTTGTAGAATTTCTGTGATCTCTAAAAATGCATACATGGTATAATTTTAAATATCTACTATGAAAGTCACGCACGTAATTTCTAAAACAGTAACCCGAAAAACATGTTTTGTAATGTAGGTATGAAATTCCCTGACGTTCATATTTTAGAAACAATAATCTGTAAGTATTTCGACTACAGAAAAAACCGTTTGAATAAATACAAAAGGAAGGTTTTTTTTAGTCAACTGCCTGCACCTGTAAGCTTTTCTGTTTAGCCCTGCGGTTGACTGGCAGAGAATGCCTTAAGGCATTAGGTCCATCATTGTACTTTTTGTGTGTGCTATTAACTTTAAATAAATAAAGAAGGTCGATCACATAACGCACGCACGTACGTCGGTAGATCTAAATATCACTTTCTGTATGCGAAAATGACAGTTGAATTGTTCAAACGCTCATTCGAAACGTTAGGTGTTTACCCCTCGGATTTAATAAAATATGAAAATATGAAAACATGTCCTCTTCTAAAATTTCATAAAATCTAACGTAAAATAAATCTAAACTAGCTAAAAATAAGCCTAAACAAATAAAACGAAATATTACGTCTGCCCCCTCGGTAGCGTAGCCGTCACGCAGGCAGCATTCCCGCGCTGGATTGCAAAAGCAACAGAGTTACATTCGAAAAATTTAGGTAGGTAATGTAGGTATTATGCATTAGGGAGGCGGCCCTTCTAAAACGATTTGATTCTACTTAGTTGATTTTTCTCATCAGTTTAAAAAGTGTTTCTAATTTTTCATCGTTTCTGTAAAATTATAGAAAATTGATTACTCGGTGTAAGAATTTACAAATTCAATCAAGTGACACGTAGGTATAACTGGAGTTATAGAAGTACACGTGGACTTCAACGATTGCCATCATGAAGGTCGGTCCGCTGGTATGTGTGCTGCTGGCTCTTTGCTTAAGTGCCTCCGCGCAAAATGTAAGTACCTAGTTATTTATGAATCCTTTATCAATTTCATGTCGTTCAAACAAACATGCAATACAAAAACTCTTCACAAAACATGAATCTTATACAGGACATAAAAAACTTAACTGTAGAGGTTAATTAGGTACCTGACGTGGTGTACGTCTCAGACGGTACCACTTTTAATTCGAAATAGTTATTTACGATACAAGTGCCGAAAATAGGAAATTCGCAACGAGTGGTGATAAATTAAAACACGACCGAAGGGAGTTGCGAATGAAAAGTGCTCTTTTCCGCACTTGTGCGGGAAAGTAGCACCATATGTACTGTAAATATTTTTTGAATACAAGTGCTCAAAAGGTGCTACTTTACGTAGCTGTTTAGCGTGTGGAAAGTTGGTTTTCGTGAACTAGCGCTTTTCACTTTTCCCACTCAATAATTGTACAAATTGTACCATTAATTACTGTTTCAATAAAAAATAAACACGATAGAACTGTATGAAAAATAATTAATTCTGAACAATTCAACTGTATTGCAATGATGTTACAGAATTAATAATATAAAAGTTTCGAATTCCTTACTTGTTGTTTTTCTTATTTTTTCGCAACTGTATTAAAAAACGTGGTTCGACACACGTGCGGAAATGTCATTCTTAACGTAACGTAATTACATACTTTCCGCACTAGCATCAAAATGTATATGCCTGGCGTCTAACGCTATCCTTTCCGCTAGCTTCCTTTTTTGGGGTCCTCTAGCCGCAGCCAATTAATCCAATCGCGGCGCGTGCGCACGAGTCGGTTACAGACGTCACCACAGCGTTTATGTAAAAAAAATATGCATGTGTCCTGGACGTCACCTCGGTGTTAGTATTTGGGACTCTATAGTAACTATGGTGCCTCCTTGACGTGACGTCGTCTTTTAAGTTTGAGCAAAAAAGGAAGCAAGCAGGTAAGGCTGTCAGTATACGCTTCTGCTCGCTACATATTATTATTACCCGTAGGAAACCAGTATTACAAATTCATCATCATCATCATCATATCAGCCGAAAGACGTCCACTGCTGGACATAGGCCTCCCCCAACGAGTGCCAAAGTGACCGATCCCGCGCCACCCGCATCCAGCGGACTCCCGCAACCTTTAGCAGGTCATCAGTCCACCTTGTCGGGGGCCTACCCACGCTGCGCCTTCCGGTACGTGGTCGCCACTCGAGAACCTTTCCGCCCCAACGGCCATCGGTTCTACGTGCTATGTGCCCCGCCCACTGCCACTTAAGTTTAGCTATCCGGAGGGCTATATCGGTTACCTTGGTTCTGCTGCGGATAGCCTCATTTCTGATGCGGTCACACAGAGAAACTCCCAACATGGCCCTCTCCATTGCCCTTTGTGTGACTTTGAGCCTTCTTATGAGGCCCATAGTAAGCGACCACGTTTCAGTGCCATATGTCATCACTGGCAACACACACTGGTCAAAGACTTTCGTCTTACAAATTAGAGTAGTAATAATTAACGATAACTACAACTTAGAAATGTTGAAAAACCCCCGACATTTTTATTTCAAAGTCCAGTATCTCAAACACGGCTGAACAGATTTTCATGAAACATGGCTAAGAACATTCGGAATAAAATTATCTATGACACAAAAAAACCGCATTCAAAGTGGTCCATCCGTTTGGGAGCTACGATACCAAAAACAGATACACAGATACACAGACACACATATACATAGACAGACACGTTAAACTTATAACATGTGATGTCATTTTTTTACGTTTATAATTAGAAGCTTTTCATGTATTTAATATGATGAACCATTTTATGATCAAAATATTATATATTTTTATGTTTTATTGATAATATCTTCATACGAGAGCATATGAGAGCTATGCGCATAGTGAGTAGCCTCATGGTTCAGGCATGCGGCTGTCAAGCGGCGGTCGTGGGTTCGAATCCAAAAGCGAAAAGTACCAATGAGTTAATTAGGAGTTCATCGTAAGGAAACCGGTCTAATCCCATTTTTTTTTTACTGATAATATTCAAGTTTTCACTTCTGCCGGCACTCTGGGAGTGCCCCCGGTCTTTTTTTAGTGTAGGTATTTCCTCCCACTCCTAAAGTAAGATGATTTTTTTTCTTGCCCCATTGTGTGGGGTATCGTTGTATAGCTTGTCCTAAATAATATGGGTTTCTAATAACCATTTTTCAACTCGATTTTCTTCCTCCGCGTCACGCGACTATTACAGAATAGAATATTTGGGACACGTTTTTATGGTAAGACGATCGTCAGTTTTAACGATTCTGAGTATCACGAATCGAAGAAATAAGTAATTGGAAAAAAATACACTTTTTTTGTAAAACGCCCATTAGGTACACATTCGTGCCGATGCCGTGACTTTGGCAGCTCAACTTAACGAGATCTCGGTATCGGATCTCGCAGATTCAGCTCTCGCACGGGGCACCACAATTCTTAGTTTTTTGAAAAATCACCTATTTTTTTTTGTATTAGAGTAATTTGTTCGAGGTGTGGATACTAAGACCAGGCGCTGATCTACAAAGACACCCAGATATTTTGTATGTGCAACCTTCTTGATCACAGGACAGGCGCAGTTTCTTGTGCTAGACGCGTTACTGCTGCTATGAATATCAATTATGAAATCGTCGTTTGGTTGAGAGATATTGCTGATCCCAAAACAAATATAAGGATGGGGCATACGAGTATATTTTCGCGATTTTAATTTAGATGTTACGCAGGTCATTGATGTAGATAGGGAAGAGCGTAAGCCAAATACACTACCTTGAGGAACGCCACCGCCGCCTGTCACTTATCTGGCTTCACTAACGGCTCCTATTTTTAAGGTAGTCTTTGAATAGTTTCATTAGCATGTCTGTCCACCGTGTGATGCAAGCGGTAAGATAGAGCGAGATAGGGATGATGGGGCGATGGTTTTCTCTATCTTAAAGGATTTTTCTTACTGTTGCCACTCTTGGGTTTTTTCCCTTACCAACGTTTTGTAGTGACATAGATGCCTGGACCACACTTTATATTTACTACCTATCTTACATTTTATTAATTAGTTACCTTTATTAATGCTTGCATTTTTTTAGGACGTAACTTATCCACAGTTTATTTCAGGGATTAAACAGCAATTGAAAAAAGTAAGTATAAATGTGGGACTGGTACTTTTTGACGCGTGTATGGTGCTGTTATATGATGAATAAGGAACAAATTCAACATGTTTGCAAGTTACACAAAAGCGACAATGGATAGCGAACTGCTAAAGTTGTTCACACAGTGTTAGAGTCGTTAATATAAATAACATTTTTTCCACACTAAGTTCGTTGTTCTAATTGTCATCCGATGTGAAAGTGACATACGATCATTGACCAGCGCGTCATATTGAGTAGGACGCTATACATTGCGTGGTGGAACTCAGAATCAGTTAAGGAATGCAAAATCTAAACTCGACGCCGTATTTAGATTCCAAAAAAGTTACCAAAGATGGCCGAATGTCACTGTCACAAATGTCATTGTCATTGTGACGTTCCAGATGTAACCAACCCATGCATAATAAAAAGAAATAGTATTAAGCATGAGTTCTTTTAATTATTTTTATTTTTATTTTTCACAGATGGCGGTATGTTAAAAAAAACTATATATAGATATAATCAATAATTATTACGGCGCGAGTAAAAGCGAGTAAGAATTACTATGAGAGTACGCACTAATATGTATTAATGTTGAATGAATAGAATAACATATACTACCTGATAAATAAGTACCTACCGTACGTGTTTAATAATGCCACATATTATGTTTTTAAGTATTTCTATCAGATTTCTATATCATTATTTAGTACGAACATTTTAACCTAGCATTGAGCATTTGTTCTTCGCGTAGTTTAGTTCGAGGCTCACAATTTATTTATTTTACAGCAAAAACCAGTCCTGTTGTCAGGGGGATCTAAAGATGCGCAGGTAACTTGTTATTATTTGGACAATGGTGCAAGATAATTGTGTATACGCAGTTCTAGCTGGACTAAAATAAAACAAATTCAGTTTAGAATATAAAATGCACAATTGGACAGGTGTTGTGACTTTTGAAGCCAAAACGCACTGGCTTAAAAAAAGAATTTAAAGTGTTTCACCTCATCTCGAAATTTATAGAAGATTGAAATATGAATAAAGTTGTACACACACACACACACACACAAATACATTCACGCCTTTATTCCCAAAAGGGGTAGGCAGAGCACATGAAACGTATGTTCCAGCGCCTCTTTTAGCATAAATGTGGGTATAAAAGATCGACTAAATGTGATATTGCAGTGATAGGTTGCTAGCCCATCGCCCACAACACACTTCAACCCTGGTCCCTTAGTCGACTTTTACGACACCCACTGGAAGAAAGGGGGTGGTGAAATTCTAAACCGACACCACACGGGCAATTGTACACACACACATCATCAGCCTATATACGTCCCACTGCTGGGCACAGGCCTCCTCTCATATATGAGAGGCAATTGTACAATTATTCACATATCCCCTTCCCGTCTGTTGCATCTCTGTCGTTCGTATGATAGGACATAGGACGTGGTTGAAGAGTGTCGAAGAGGTGCCTTAATATTACCCACTTTAATATTAACCACTTGAATATTATCAACTTAAATAATAACGGTTTAAACTTACTCTGGATATAGAAAAAATAAAACAACCTTAACCCTTTTCTTTTAAATCCACATTTTTTGCACTCTGTACCCAGCAATCGAACCTTGAATGTATGATTTTTATTATTAAATCGTGCATTCAAATTAATGCTAATATTAGGGATGGGTCATGTCCGCGTGGGTGCTGAACGCACGTCTCACCTAGTTATTTCGCTTTGGTCTCATTCAATAATTCCAATATTCACGTCTTATATTCATTATGATTCCAGACTCTAAAGCAAGCCCAAAGTACTGCAGTAGTAAGTATTACAATTGAGTAAAAGATAGAAAAAAAGTTAAAATGTCTTGCACCGAGCTAATTTGTAGTTGGATGTCGTGGATTTTGATGTCTTTGTTTTTGTTATATTTCAGGCAGCCACAAAGCTCCTCAATAAAATCAATAAAAAGGTACGAAAACTTCTACTTGAAATTAAATATTTGAATAATCTTAACTTCAAGAAACTACATTTACAAACATTCAGTGGACATTAGTGTTAACATTATCATTTTTGATAACTGAACAGTGATTTCATTGCATGAGACCTTATCCATTGAAATTGGTTTTGGCCGTTTATCAATATTGTTCGGCTCCTGATCACGGAGTACAAATCACCGTGTATAATAGATACAAATATAAGGTTGTATTATTAATGAACAATACTAATATTCTAATATATACTAATATTCTAAAGAGGAACAGGGGCCGTAGACAAGGTTACAATCGACAAGCGATAACGCCAATTAGTAGGGCAGTTTCAGGTGATAATGTGGACACGCTGGACAAAATCACCAATTTTTTTTCAGGTACTTGTTAGGTCCGTAGCTTTAAGTTTTTGATAGGAACCAACTCCTCCGTCGGCCATCTTTAATTTTATGGCGGCCATTTTGAATTTTAGTTAATATATCAATATCCTGAGTTGGTTCCTATTAAAAACTTAAAGCTATGGGCCTAATAAGTGCCTGAAACAAAAATGGTGCTATTTTCCAGCGTGTCCACATTTACGACAATTTGTTCGAGCTCTCTGCCCCACTCATATATTAACATTATTATATTTTTATTACTCGTTATTAAAGAGGCTATAGTGACATATAACCTCCAGAAATTTCAAGTGTCTACATATCACGGTTCTAGAGATATACCGATTGTTATGGGCGGGCAAAAAATGCCACAAAATTACGTTTCATGTATGAGAGCACTATTTATTTTTTTATTCATTTTATTTTTGTGAATGTATGCTAAAGCAGCAATAGGAACACTACTTCTGTGAAAATTTGAACAGTCTAGCAATTGCTGATACGCAGATAGCCGGATGGACAGCGGAAGCTCAAGAATAGGGTTCTGTTTGATATTCTTTGGTGTTCGCGTAGAACCCTTCGATAAGCTCATGCACTGGCCCTAGGTCTCCTAGCGTTAAACTGAACGGGCATTGAAATCCCCAAATCTATGGCAAACCACCAACCTGGTACTGGCAGGCTCCGGCTCTGGTAGTGTCCGTCGTCCTGATGAGTTCTTCTGCTGGCCAGCAACACCACACCTTGAAGAGTCTTCCAAACACCGAAAAAAAAACAATTCTGTCCGATATAGCACCGAGTGAATTTCCGAAATTAATATCGCAAGACGCGCGTGCGATCAATCCGAGCGAGCCGGGATATGTGTCGCGGAGGTAATGTGTGTCTACCCTCCGTTTCGCCGATAAGCAGTCTACCCTATATTAAAAAGATTACAATGCCCGAACATTTGGGAACTCGACTCTAAAAACTATCTAGTTGAATTCCTTGACCCTAAATATGTATATATAGACACCAAATTTGTCATTCTACGTTAAATAGAACTCAGGATATTGATAAATTAACTAAAATTCAAAATGGCCGCCATAAAATTAAAGATGGCCGACGGAGGAGTTGGTTCCTATCAAAACTTAAAGCTATGGATCTAACAAGTACCTAAATAAAATTTGGTGCTTTTGTCCAGCGTGTCTACATTTTCGACAATTTGTTCGAGCACTCTGCCCCACTAAATAGAAAATAATAAAATGTATGGGAATGACAGATGCCGACGAAACACTTTTCGTTAACATCTGTCATTCCCATACATTTTATTACTTTTCTATTGGCGTTAGCGCTTGTCGATTGTAACCTTGTCAAGGCCCCCTGTTTACATAAAAAGTCGTAGTCTCAGGAACTACTCATACGATATGTTTTACTTTTAACGACGTTACGAATGTGTCGCAAAATACATGTTCACGAGACAAGTGGCTTGAGTGGGTATCACCATCTTCTTGCTGCGCGGATTTGGTAAATAAATAAGTTGATTATAAGCAATTACGTCCCATTTTGTAAATATAATGTGTTAGAATCGTGAACGTTTAAATCAATATAAGTACTCATACAATATCAAAAAATCTTAACGCAATATACAGAATAGACCTACAAGACAGGGATAGCTACATTTTGACCTGCGTTTGCATTTAATGTAATACACGTTAATTCATATATGAATGTAGGTATTTTTATAGCTTCGAACCATTTTGTGAATTAACTTTCCGGAAACGTTATATTTTTTTAAAAGACTGTCTATTTTTACGATTTTGTTGTGTTCTGTAATATTTATGAGAATGCCTATACACACCTAAATTTCTGAATCCTGCTTATACTTATTGTATCCTACTATAATATTTTAAATGTGAAAGTTTGGATGTATGTTACTAAATCACGCAAAAACGGCTGAACTGGTTACGATGAATTTTAGTATACGAATAGAGAGATATCCTGGATTAACGTATCGAATACTCTTTGCAGTAAAAGTCTAACAAAAGGAAGTCTACGCGAAAGAAGTCGCGAGAAAAAGGTAGAAGGTACCTAAAAAAAAAGGTTCAACTGTATACAATTCTATTTTATTTCAGCTTGCTGTGAGTGTTTAAAGACTTATTTAAAAATGAAATAGAACAGGAAGACAAACATTCATTTGGTATACGTTAATAGACAAAACGCTATCAATATAACAAATAACAAAAACAATTGTTAATTATAATGCACGCGCGTTCAAAATAACTTATTTACACTTAAATTTATCGACTATAAAAAAGAGCGTTTTTGCATCAAACTATAACTTTTGTGTATTTTTCCTTTTAACGCTTGATTCTGATATAAAGGTGTCCTAAATGCCCATATTTTTTTCAGGTTTACCTATAAAACGATGTATTGAAAAGATTATATACATAATGAAAACTATATAGTCTATATTAATTGTTTGCTTTTCAGTTGGTAAGTTATTTGTCTTTATATATCATGTCAGTGAGAGGTTTTTAATTGGCTGTCCATCTATATGTGGTTCTCCATATAAATATTGACAAGTAATAGGTTCATGATCATTCTAGAAACTAAGCATAGCTTGCACTTAAGTCGACATACTTATATCGATAAATAAATACTTAAATAAACGGAAAACATCCATGACTCCGGAAATAATATTTGTGGTCATCACACAAATTAATACTCTTACCTATCCGAACTATTTCGAGCCCGGGACCTCCGGCTCCGTAGGCAGGGTCACTACCAACTAGGCTACAGAGGTCACCAAGTATTGCAAATTATTATTATTTATACAAACGACCAAGCATGTCGGGCCCAGTGCAGAGTTCCATTGTTGTTGTGCGCGCGCGCACGCGACGTTGCGGTTACGTCGCCCGTGAGTGTAAACATTATTTTAATAAATCAAGGATGTCAGATTTTTTCATTATTTGACATGGTTTTCAAACTCTTATTTATTACCTATTTAAGTAATATTTAGTGTCAAACAGGTAGTAACTGTTTGACACTATAACTTCATGAAAGTAAATTTCAACATAAATTGCGCGAAAGTTTGAGTTTGTTTGCTTACGTAATTGTCTTATTTGGCCATCCCATTTTAATGACACAGAAATGTATTTTTATATCATCATCATCATCATCATATCAGCCGAAAGACGTCTACTGCTGGACATAGGCCTCCCCCAAAGAGTGCCAAAGTGACCGATCCCGCGCCACCCGCATCCAGCGGACTCCCGCAACCTTTACCAGGTCATCAGTCCACCTTGTCGGGGGCCTACCCACGCTGCGCCTTCCGGTACGTGGTCGCCACTCGAGAACCTTTCCGCCCCAACGGCCATCGGTTCTACGTGCTATGTGCCCCGCCCACTGCCACTTAAGTTTAGCGATCCGGAGGGCTATATCGGTTACCTTGGTTCTGCTGCGGATAGCCTCATTTCTGATGCGGTCACGCAGAGAAACTCCCAACATGGCCCTCTCCATTGCCCTTTGGGTGACTTTGAGCCTTCTTATGAGGCCCATAGTAAGCGACCACGTTTCAGTGCCATATGTCATCACTGGCAACACACACTGGTCGAAGACTTTCGTCTTGAGACACTGCGGAATATTGGACGAAAAGATTTGCCGTAGCTTCCCGAACGCTGCCCAGCCGAGTCGGATTCGACGATTGACCTCTTTCTCGAAGTTGGACCTACCTAACTGGATCGTCTGTCCTAGGTATACATAATCGTCTACAACTTCGAGCGTAAAGTTTCCGATTGTAATGGGAGTTGGTACTACATGGGCATTTGACATGATCTTCGTCTTATCCATGTTCATTCTTAGACCAACTCGCTCGGATGCTTTACTGAGGTCATCGAGCATCGAACTTAAGTCCTCCATGGTCTCAGCCAAGACTACTATATCGTCAGCAAACCGAAGGTGAGTGATGTACTCGCCGTTGATGCTGATGCCTAGCCTTCTCCAGTCCAGAGTCTTGAAAACGTCCTCCAGTGCAGCGGTGAACAGTTTTGGAGAAATAACATCTCCTTGCCTGACTCCCCGCTGCAGTGGAATAGGTTTCGAGTTCTGGTCCTGGAGTCGGACTGACATAGTGGCGCTCTCGTACAAACACTTCAGCACTTCGATATAGCGATAGTCAACTTGGCACCGCTGGAGAGACTGTAGTACAGCCCAGGTTTCAATCGAATCGAAGGCTTTTTCGTAGTCCACGAACGCTAAGCAGAGAGGCAGGTTATACTCCTCGGTCTTCTGTATAACCTGACGAAGCGTGTGGATGTGGTCTACGGTACTAAAGCCTCTTCGGAAACCGGCTTGTTCGGGAGGCTGGAAGTCATCTAGCCTGCGTACGAGACGGTTTGTAATGACCCTCGAAAACAGCTTATAGACATGGCTCAGAAGTGAGATGGGTCTGTAGTTCTTCAGCAGAGTGTTGTCACCCTTTTTGAAGAACAGCACCACCATACCTCTATTCCATGCCTTTGGAGTTCTCCCTTCCAGTAAGACGGAACCGAACAACTTCTGAAGGGCCGTAAGGACCGGTTTTCCACCCGCCTTCAGAAGTTCGGCTGTTATTCCGTCTTCACCGGGTGCTCTGTTGTTCTTGAGCTGTTTAAGAGCCATTACAATCTCGTACAGGCTGATGTCCGGGATGTCGTCGGTATAGTGTCGGGTTAGTCTAGCTCTAGGGTCTTCCGCCTGACTAACTTCGGGTCTGCGCGTTGATGTGTATAGCTGTCCGTAAAAGCGCTCTATCTCACCCAGAATCTCAGGTTTAGAGGAAACGATTCTACCATCTTCAGTTTTTAACTTCGCGAGCTGGCTCTGCCCTATAGACAGATCTCTCGAGAATACTTTAGAGCCCTTATTACGCTGTATGGCCTCTTCAATACGATTTGTATTGAATTGGCGCAGATCGCGGGTAAGGGACTTGGAGATCTGTTTATTAAGCTGCCGGTATAAGGTCGCGTCGGCTGAAGACTGTAGAATCATTTCACTCCTTTCCTTCATGAGCTTCTTAGTGGAGCTAGATAGCCTTTTAGTTCCGTTAGTGCCTTGGGCCTTGAAGAACTTAGACCCAGTGACACGGACAGCTTCCACAAACCCGTCGTTCGTCGTCGTCGTATTTTTATAGTTTTATTTTAAATATAACAAACATAATAAATACATCTTCAGCTTTCTTTTCACCAACATAATGATATATTGCACATTAAACATATATAATTGAGCTATTTACAATCTGTTTGTTATTTTAACTAGCACATCGGTGATGCGACGGCAAAGAATGTTAGTATTTATATTATTAAATTTTTCTTTTGGTTTTAAATTGTACTTATGATTGAATTATACAGTAAAAATAGTCTTTATTGTGCAACTCAATTAAATTATACTAAAAAACGCGATAAGTCACTTGTTCTTGAAATATTACCCAAAAATACATTTCAATTAAAATAAATAATTTTATTATGTTTTGATTTTAGGGAGGAAAGATACAAGTAATATCCGAAAAACTGAATAAACTTAGCAAAAAACTAAAAGTAAGTACCTTTTCGACACTTTTCTTGACTTGTGCAGGGGGACTTGAACAGAGAAAGATTTGCAAATAGGAAGTTATAAGAATTTGAATGTTAATTGGTAGGTAGTTTTTGTGTCAGGGGAAGACCAAGAAGAAATTCATCATCATCATATCAGCCGAATGACATTCACTGCTGGACATAGGCCTCCCCCAAAGAGTGTCACAAGGACCGATCCTGCGCCACCCCGCATCCAGCGGACTCCCGCGACCTTTACCAGGTCATAAGTCCACCAACTATCTACGCTGCGTCTTTCGCAGAAGAAACTATTTCTTTTAAAGTTAAGGTCGGGTCATATCAGAAAGTACAGGAAATGGCAGAGGGCAGAGACGGCTGGCGATTGCTTCACCGACACAAGAGAGGTAGTCTTTGGTAGGGGGGATGAAGAGATTTTCTGTAGCCGAGTAAGCTGCCTTCACAGGTTTATAAACACCGAGTTTCATGAGGTTAATAAACCCGACAAGGCTAGTGTTGCCAATTTGGGACTTATTCTCTTGAAATTAATGGCAGACTAATTTTATTGTACAATTCACAGACTGACAACCTTAACGCGGGCGAAAAGAAGGTATTAATTTAATTATAATTAATGTTATTTTTCTATGTATAAATAATAACACAGTAAATTGTCAAGTAAACGCAAAATGTCAGAAGATTTACTTTCAGTACCAGAAACCCACTTATGTACGATTTTCACCGAACGGGACGGGCCGGAGAGCATTCTATTACAAGAACAAGGAATTCGAACCGTATAAAGAGTAATTGCATTTCATATTTGAATGCATTGTGCATCCAGTGCGATGCGGCAGCTACCGACGCGGTCGCTTGGGATTGTAATCAAAAATGAATTGCATCTGCTGTATAGACGGTTCAATTCCTTTGCATGCAATAGAATCCGCTCCGGCACGGCCCGTTCGGTTAGAATCGCCCATGAGTGGGCGCTCTGCTGCTCATAGGCGCTTTCCTCAACATACGGGGTTGCGCATGTTATTGTCTACTGCATCGTTGGCACTCATAGACCTCTTTAATGAGTCCTCACCTGCGCGGTACGGGGCCGCCTGGGTAAGGCCACAAAGTGTTCATAGTGCCCCGTTCTTCGACAAAAGTGAGGATGCGGAACTACATCCAAGCATAATCCAGTGTCGTTTGCACCGCCTTTTTCTAAAGTATTCCGTATACGATACGCTAAAAGCCATTTGCTTGCACTGACTAATAATCTTATGTCCATAGATATTTTGACTCCTCTTGATAAATGTCATCTCATGTACAACTCTCACAAGGCGTTTGAAACTGTCAGCACGTGCAATTTACAACCGCGTAGCGAACGAAATGAATTGTGTCAAGAATTATTTGTCGCCATACCCCAGCTTTTATAGATCTTGAAAAAGCTTTTGATAAAGTCGATTGGAACTAAACGATGAAAGTCTTGAAAGAAGCAGGCCTAGATTATCGAGACCGAAGAATTATATTAGAATTGTACTAGAAACAACAAACCACAGTAGTAATTAACGAACAGAAAGGAATCGCAAAAATAAGTCAAGGAGTTCGTCAGGGGTGCCCACTTTCGCCAATATTTTGAACATATTTATTGAAAATGCAATAAGAAAACTAACAGAGTCTAGTACAGGAGGGGTCAAAATTAATGGGAAAAATTAAAAATTTGTACGCTTTGCAGACGACATAGCAGCAGTTGCTGAAAATAGAAAAGAACTCCAGACACTGCTGACTTCTATGGATACAACTTTTTTAGAATCTGGGCTCAAAATTAATGCAAGCAAAACCAAAACTCTAGTGGAATCGAAAAGAACAGTCGTCATGTCAATTTCCTTAGGCAATACAGCAATAGAGCAAGTAAAAAAGTTTAAATATCTGGGCAGTATTATTACAGACAGATAATTCTAGATGTACACTTGATATTGTTGCCAGGATAGCCATGGCCAAGCAAGCCTTCAATCTTCAATGCTCACAGCTAAAATATCACGCTCAACTCGGAAGAAACTGGTTAAGGTGTACATCTGGAGCATTGCTCTCTACGGCTGCGAAACGTGGACCATTACTCAACGGGACAGGAAAAGGTTGCAAGCCTTTGAGATGTGGTGTTGGCGGAGATTAGAAAAGATCAGTTGGACAGAGAAAAAGACTAATGAAGAGGTTTTGCGTATAGTCAGTGGAAAAAGAAGTTTATTAAAAGTTATTGAAAACAGACGAGAAAAAATGATAGGACATCTTCTGCATCACGATGACTTCATTAAAGTTATAATAGAGGGAAAGATAGAAGGAAGAAGAAAAAGAGGAAGACCACGAAGAGCTTACATGGAGCAGCTAAAGGAAAACATTGAAGCTGAATCGTATAGAGAGTTGAAGGAAAAAGCAGAGAATAGAACAGAATGGAAATTACTCCACCGACAAGAGCCAAGCTCTTAAATAAATGATGATGATACCACAGCGCCCCCGAACACATTTGTCCTCAAACCCCGGCGCCCCCGAAAATATTCAATCCCCTTTGTCGTCATACCCCGGCGCCCCCGAACACATTCAATCTCCTTTGTCGTCATACCCCGGCGCCCCCGAACACATTCAATCCCCTTTGTTGCCATACCCCGGCGCCCCCGAACAGCGCAGGCGCATTTAAGCGGTATGTCGACAATGTGCTGGCTTAGTGGTCAAAATACTGTTACGTCCACGGGGTGGGTAACGTGATAGAAAATACACTAATTGATCACTTATTAAAAGGAATGCAAACTTTATTACAAAATTACTAATTAACAAGGCTTACTTAATAAATCACTTCACTATGACGCACTTTTCACTCGCTTCGCTTTGAGATTCGCTCTGTTCGCAGTTTAATTCCAAACTCAAACTTCACTGCGTTGGCATGCGGCTTATATACCCGGAGACCTTTGCACTAGAACATTCCGGAGAAATCTTGAATAATCGGTCCAAGGTCCAATTCTAGGAACGGCGACCCCTCGGTTCGTGAATGTTCTAGAGCGTCTAGATTGTTCGATGCTCGTTTTGACTCGACGACTGGAACATTCCCAAATATGCTGTCCCTTTCTAGTTGTCTCTTTCACACACTTCTCGAACCTTCTCAACCTAGATGTCTCTCTCTAATAGTGCTGTCTCTTTCACACATTTCTCGAATCTTCTCAATATAGATGTCTCTTTCTAATAGTGCTGTCTCTTTCACAGACTTCTCGAACCTTATTTATTTATTTATTTATTTATTTATTTAATCTTTATTGCACAAAAGAACAACTTATCGTACAAAAGGCGGACTTAATGCCGTAAGCATTATCAATCAATCTAGGTGTCTCTCTCTAATAGTGCTGTCTCTTTCATTCCTTCCTGAAAGGGAGGGGTCTGAGGGGTCCTGAAAACGCCTGAAAACGGGTTTTCAGGTTATTGCGCCATCTGATAGAGGCTGTCCTGAAACGGACTGAAAACAAGTTTCAGGCGCCTGAAAACAACGGCAACTAGGGTGAATTTTCAATCTTCTAGTATGTGGAAGAGCCACCTCTGAAACGGCCTGAAATCACTTTTCAGCCTGCTGTAAACGCTTCTAAAGCATGCATAATCAAGTTTGAAGTTTATTCCACCGGCGCAACAATACTTAACTGCACGAAATACTGTTTAACTCCAACCGCCGATAATAATCCATTTCTCTGTGATCATCATCATCATCATATCAGCCGAAAGACGTCCACTGCTGGACATAGGCCTCCCCCAAAGAGTGCCAAAGTGACCGATCCCGCGCCACCCGCATCCAGCGGACTCCCGCAACCTTTACCAGGTCATCAGTCCACCTTGTCGGGGGCCTACCCACGCTGCGCCTTCCGGTACGTGGTCGCCACTCGAGAACCTTTCCGCCCCAACGGCCATCGGTTCTACGTGCTATGTGCCCCGCCCACTGCCACTTAAGTTTAGCGATCCGGAGGGCTTTATCGGTTACCTTGGTCCTTGGTTGGTTGGTTGGTTGGTTTGGTCGGTTTCTCTGTGATGTGGAGCAAGAACTGATGTGTTTACCTAAAATAATTATATTATAACTCTATTAACCAATTCGTTTGTTTTAGCTGGTATGTATTTCAACTTTATTGTGTGAGAAGAAACATTCAGTATTCCAAAAAAATCATGTATCATGCCACACATTTTTTTGAAAGGACGTGTAATATATAAGTTGATTTTCCATACAACAATTAGTAAAAATTGTAAAGTAAAATAAGTTGTGAAAATAAACAATTAAATAGGTTTTTTTAAAGAAAATGTTGTTAATAAGTTCCTGTAAAACTGCCGTGAAACAAATGAAATTTCCACAATATTGCGGACATCTCAACTTATTTTACTTTTAACGGGCCATTCTCAATGGACATTCAAATATTTGCTTAGTTTGTAAATTTGTCCACTTGTACGAGTATTTTTATCATATAATACATTACAAATCGTATGTCACAATGAAAGCATAATAATTTTGAAAATAGTTTTACATGGTAAAAATGTAGCTTTCACTTTTCAAATAATATTGTCTGTTTTTACTTCCTCCAGCTAAAAAACATGGTGGAGGGGGTATGTAGACATGGTATTATTTTGTTACGATTTAGATTTATTAAATTGTTACAATAAGAGTTTCCGTGCAACAATGTCAGTTCTGCCAGTTACGACATTTTTGGAGTATATTTTGGTCGGATGTGGTACATCAGACATATTAATGTATACAATTTCCAGACAAAATTGTCGTATGTGGCACTTCTGACAAAAGATGCGTAAGTTATTCCGGTAAAAAAAGTAGTACTTATAGAAGGTTTTTGTATTTTTTTGAAAAAATGGCTGAAAAAGTACATGTATGCTCAACGGCTAGTAACAAACAACCTACTAATAAGTAAACATTCGAAGTTTGATAACGATATTCAATTAATAAACAATTACTCCCATACAATTTTTTTCAAAAACTTTGACGGCTTCTCCTGTAAAGTAGCTGTTTTGCAGATCCGACTCTTTTAATTGGGACCGGCGATAATTTTGGGTAAACTGACAATGCTGAAAGAAAACTGGAAAACAATTTATATGTCGCTAATAGTTTTTTACAAAGACTGATTGTTTAGATACAAACAGGTTAAAAAAAACTCGTGACATATTATAAACTATATAATATTGACTATATACTAATATTGACTGTCACGTCCATGTACATTTTGGAGTCGAGTAAATTTGTTAGAAAACATATAGATTTATATTCACAGATAACGCAAAACGAAAGAAATGACCGAAATTTAAATAAACTAAGATTACCTTTTTCAAAATTAAAGTTCGTTACATCCAGCCCGCACTATATGACAATAAAAATGTATAACCACTTACCTAATTTTATAAAATATGAGACCGAACTAAAATCGTTCTGTACAAAATTAAAAGCTTATTTAGTCGATAAATGCTACTATAATATAGACGATTTCTTTAATGATAAAGTGTAGAATCTGAAGTCTTAAAAATGTGTATGTGTAACTAACTTAAAAATAACAGCTATTAAGCTGTAGATGCCCTCTCATATTGCTGCGCCCTATGCAGGGTATCACATGTAAAACTGTCCTATATTATACCTACCTTTATAGCTATGTGATATGCAATAAACGATATTACTATTACTATTACTATTACTATAATCTAATAACATAAAAGAAAGAAAGACCAAACATTATTTAGTGGCCATTACCGACTCATAGGTCGTTGATAGCTGCCACAACAAAAACTGGCGAAGCCATCACCATCCTTTTTAATTTATAAATGTATCGATTCAAATGGTTTTTTTCCAATAAAGTGTGGTAAGAAATCCAAAGTTACATCAATGGATACATTTAATAGTACAAGATAAAGTATAGGGTTCACTAATGCGTAAATGTCTTAAGCAGAAAAGTCACGTACTTACTTGGAGGAACAAGACCTGAGCCGGTGCTTCCCTCGTAGGAAATGACATGTTTTATCTAAAGTAAAAGTATACGATGATCAAGGAACAAGTGCGTGTATAACTTTCCCTACTTATAGCTTGAATAGTTCAGGAAACGAAAAAAAACATAGAACTATAGTAGGTCGGTAATATCTGCCGGTTTTCGATGGGTCGTTAATATCTGCGTTTACCTTAGTATGTTATTTCAGGGTTACAAGAATGTAGCAGTGACAATGATAGGAGAACTAGAAAACAAGATAACGCTCGAATTGGTAAGCACAATTAATCTATTCAATAATTTCAACGTCTAGAGATTTCCATATTTTCAGGTATCATATCAATTCTATACAATGCTGGTTCCCTATTTGTATAAATAGGCCACGAGAGCACTTTAACGAGTCAAAATGTCTATCTACAGACTCAAAATAGTATGAGCACATTATCAAACCAAAATTAACTACATCAGAGTTTACATGTCATATACAATAAGAGAAAGAAAATACAATCTTAAATAATAACAACTGTGAACTTAAATCACGGGCACCTTTGACCAGCTAATGCTTTGGTATGCATGGTGGATGACACAACGTTGTACGGTGTAGGGTTGGACTGAAATGCCAATTATAGTTGTTTTCCTTCTTAATCCAAAAAAATATTATTCATATCAAAGTTTGAAACCAACTGTAGATATTATGTTTGTCTGTCAATCCCTTTCCACTTCTTGACATTTCGAGTATGCCTCGGAAAGTAACCTGTGTGATACCTATAAAACATCGTCCAATTAACATTTATTACGGATATTTATTTATTAACGTTAAAATAAACATTCTTGTACTATTTAAATACATGTATTCTCACTTATACTATATTATTGACACTATTGATATTATTATTAACACTTGTATCCGACACTGGTTGCGTAAATCTATGCATTCCACAAGGATCAGCGTTGGGAAATACCATGTTTTTACTCTTCGTAAATGATCTGCCATCCGCCATTACCACCGCGTTGCCAGTGCTGTTTGCGGTTTGCGGACGATACCACCGTCATAGTCAGCGCGCGAACGTATCAAGAGCTTAGTGAAAAAATACACGACACATGCGGGCAGTTGCAACACTGGTTCACGACAAACGGTTTGTTGCTGAATTTAACAAAATCAAATGTAATGATTTTCTCAGGTCGGCATGTTGCACTTCCACCGTATATAGTCCACGTCCCAATGCCACTATGCAGCGACTGTAGGTACCTTGGCTTTACTTTAGACCCGAACCTCAACTGGAAGTGCCATGTCAACAAACTGTGTGATAGGCTGAGTAGTGCCGTAATTGAAACCCCTCATATCGAAAGCTTCATTCTGTCTACTTTGCACTGTTTCATTCGCTAATGTCATATGGTGCACTCATGTGGGCAATTCAACAGATGCCAATCGAGTTCTTATACTACAGAAGCGCGCCCTGTGCACAATGGCTGGAGTAAAAACAAGACACTCATGAAGGGGAATCTTCATTGAATCCCGTGTTATGGACGCACTACTCACTGTATTTGTACGAAGTTTTAATGTTTGTCAGAAGTAACTTGTCGACATTCACGAAAGTCGAAGTTTCCAATAAAGTGATTCGCTCAACGGGGTGCCTAAGAACGGTCCTACGTCGCATGGCACTGGCATGCAAAAACCCACGTGTCATTGGTCCGACATTTTACGAGCGCCTACCCCAAGCACTAAAAGAAGAAACCGTTAACGAGATATTTAAGAGGCGACTAAGAAACTTTTTATTGGAAAATCCTTTATATTGAATAGATGAGTATTACGACATCACTAATTAGATTTATTATTATTACTCATCTTAAATTGTATCGTTATTGACATCAGAATTGTATACTCATTTAAATTGTTTAGCTATTCTTAGACCAATGACGACCCGCATACGGTGACCTTATTTTATATATAATTTTGGAACTTGTTGACATGTACCTAATGTTAATGATCATGTTTAAATATTTGTTAGTATAATTTTAATTGAATTATTTGTTATTGTTTTAAAATGGAAAGTACTTAATTTGAAATGTAAAATAACTGACAATCACAATATAAATTCCTAAAATTGATTAAGTGATAAATTTTAAGTGAAATTGTATACTGTGAGCTGTGAGATAAATAAATCATATCATATCATATCATATTATTTTTTAATAAAGACGTAAACACATATACAAGGGACATTGGTTTGTCAATGAGATGGTCTAAGGCCAGGGATGCCGTAGTATCCTCCATAATCAGACATCTCAATGACAAAAAAAGTCCAGGTGTTGATAAAATTCGCCCATATGATATTAAATACGTCAACGCAGAAATAACACCTGTTTTAACTCATCTGATTAATTCATGTATTAAGAAATCGACTTATCCAGATAATTTAAAAATAGGAATAATTCGACCCGTTCATAAAAAAGGTTGCTACAATGATGTAAACAATTACAGGCCCATTACGATCTTACCATGTATTGATAAAATAATAGAAAAATACCTTGGCTATGAAATTAATAAATACCTTAGTGATAACAATGTAATTCATAACAAGCAGTACGGTTTTCAGAAGACAAAAAATACTTCTCAGCTACTAAGTAAATTCACTAATGAAGTGAATCAATACCTAAATGACAAAAAACACGTACTTGCTATCTTTATTGATTTTAGTAAAGCCTTCGATACTCTAAGATATGACATACTGTTTTCAAAACTCCTGCAAAGCGGTATACGAGGCCCCCACCTGGAACTTTTTAAAAACTACCATCTAAATCGTTTCACAACAGTAAAAGTAAATAACACACTCAGTAACCTGCTTCCAACCGAGGAAGGCACGGCCCAGGGTTCTATAATCGGGCCAACCGAGTACTTATTGTATGTGAACGATATGTGTAATGTTTTTGATGGCGGCTCAGTATATCAATTTGCAGATGACACCTGCCTCCTGGTGGCGGACAAGGATGTGCAAAAGGCTTCAAGCATAATGCAATCAAACTTTGACTCCTTATGTAAATGGGCCCACGACTTAGGCCTTGTTATAAATTACTCCAAAACTAAACTCATGCATATCCATTCAACTCACCTAATGAAGACCTCTAATCCTACCATTTTATCGCATAGTCACCAATGTTTGCATAATATTAATAATAAGAACTATATAAAAACTATATGCAATTGTGAACGCTTAGAATTAGTTACTGAACATACTTACCTTGGCCTGATCATAGATTCCAAATTTAATTGGGGACCCCATGTAACTTATGTTTGCAATAAATTAAGGTCTATACTCTCGAAAATATCATTGTTAAAATTCAAAGTCCCATACAGCAGTCTTAGAATGTTATATTTATCCCTAGCACAGTCTGTTATTGATTATGGACTAACTAGTTATGGTAGGACTTACAACACATACATTAATAATATTTACAAATTACAGTTAAGCCTATTGAAAGCAATAGTACCAAAGTCAGTTAGAAAAAAGTATAGCCAAGAAGAAAAAGAAATTTTGAGGTACTGTAACGTCATGAGTATTTATAATAGAATAAAAATGTTAATTATTGCTGAAGAAATTGATAACTTAGCAAAATTAACAAAAACTAGTAGACCTCAAAAACTCAGAAAACTGGTATACCTGCCACCATATGTTTTACCAAAATGTACCAATATCTATGGAAAACGAAGGTGGGAATACTTGCTACCCAGTATACTTAATGATTTACCATCTGATGTACTTACAAATATAAGTGATAAACCGCAACACTGTAAACGTATAATGAAATCTGCTTGTATATCCCAAAACTGACAATGCTGATATCCTATATAAATATATAATATATAATATCAATTGAGTGAATGCAGTGGCAGTTAAACCCTGCCGGGTTTTGTCCGCTGCCTGGCCGTGTACTGTGTAATAATTAATGATAAGTATAAATAAATTAAAAAAAAAAAAAAAATAGTTGTACAGTCACGAGCTTTAATTTGAGACCCACCTAAGTTTGAATATCGTGTAGCAAACTTACGCTATTTAGAGCTAATATTTTAACGCAATGTCATAATGTTTACCATCGACAACTTTACGTTTCTAGGGGCAACCGTGCAATAACGTCAACTGGAGCGAGGGCAAACGATCATTTCCGATGTTTTCCGATTAATTGTTACTTGGGTAAGGGGGTTTTTGGTCCTGTCTTCCATCTGTTTTCTTCACTGACACTGACACGACATATGTTCGTAATTAGAAAAACCGTAGTGATAGCGTTTTGCAAGAGGTTATTATTTCAAGGGCCGATTTGATAAGACATTGTATGTCATAACTAATGTCTTAACTTCACATTCAACACTATCAAACTAAAGTTTTGACCTTATTACATTATGAATTTTCTAACAACATTTAATGGAAATGGGTCCCAAATTAAAGCTCGTGACTGAAGCTTATTCTTAAAATTAAAATGATAAATTATCCTTTCATTTATTTATTCTTTATGTACACAGGAGGGACAGCCTGGGCCTCCTGCCGCAAAATTGGTAAGCTCCATTAAAAAACATTTATTGTTTTAACTAAAACTAAAGTGGCATTCTTAATTTTTTATTTTTTATTCATTTCATTAAAATGTCTATTATTGCATTTTTTCCAATTGACAAATAAAAAAACATGCAAGGAATCGGTTGAATACCTACAATTATAGATAAGCTTATTTATTTCTTTCAAGAAGTTGAAAGAAGAATCAAAAAGGCCTGATCTTCTTATTGGGTTTTCAAACATTATCTTCAAATAAATCAAAAATTAACATTAAACTGAAGAAAAAAACACACACTGTTATATGGATGCCAAATTTGGCGTCTAAAGGACTCGCACACAAAATCAAATCGTGCCGTGCGCAAACCTTACTACCCGCTGAGGTGCCCGCGTGGTAAGGTTTTTTTTGGGATAACTTTAAGCAGCAATTACTAATTTTTTTTGTACTGAATGATATGAAACTAAAAATACGTATTTTATAATTTTGCTGAAGAATATTATACTTGAATTTGGACATTGATTAAAATGTCACCCTGTATACATGCAAATGACTTGCGCCAATGACAATGCCCTGGTAGATTTGTATTGCAAGAGTGGCATAGACAGTATCGAGTGCAAATTCTGTAACTCAACTTTAAATACAAGTTCGACGATTATACGAAATGTTTAATTATTTTACAGCTGGTACGTAAATATATGCCTTATTGATATTTTATTCAAACTGACTAATAGCTTATCAGTAATGGACTACTTATGCTAACATTAACAAAAGCCCTCAAACCTGATATAACTCTCACTTTCGACCAAAGTTAAAACCGGCATTGAACGGAGTTTCTTACTCGTAATTACATACGATTATGTGCCTTTGGCTTAGTAATTTAACAGAAGTAGTAATATTGTTAGCTAAACAAGTGAATTTAGGGTGAAAAACATAGGTTAAGTGATAGGAACTTGTGCAGCAATTTTGATGGAGCGTAGTGTTGACGGAATTGCTATAAAAAAAATTCAATCCTAATGCTTAATTAGCGTTAATAACGTTAATATTAACCTTTATTAACTATTTCGATTGATATTGTCCATACCAATTCCGTTAACAACACTACACTGCACCAAAAATGTTACTATCACTGATTTTAATGGACGAGTACATAAGTCCCAGCGTTAAGGCCATTTAACCTGAAATCAAAAATTTATGTACAATGAGAGAATACTTTGTTTACACCGTTAGGTACTATGCAATCACTTGATTATAGCTTGGCAAATTCGTTCGCGACACTCCCATGTTTCGCGGGGGACAAGGGACGAAGGACAGCGGGGGTGGTATGAAGTGTGCGGGCGGCGACGCTGTCAGTCAGGAGCGTCAGTCGCCCGCCATCGCGGTTGGCGGTAACATGTGTAATGAGCACGGCCGCTCTTAACAAAACGCTCACAAGATTGCTACGCAACGATGAGTCCGCCGATAGGCAAAGTTATTGGACCGTCAAGCCAAACAAATTCTATATAATGTATATAGCCATTTAAAAAAAAACTTAAGGAAGATCCAACTTCAATGGCGACGATAAATATACTTATACAGATAAATACATAGGTACATAAATACGTAGAAAACATCCATGTCTCATGATCAAATATTCGTGCTCAACACATAAATAACTTACCCTTACCAGAATTCGACCCCGGGACGTCCAGCTTCGTAGGCAGTGTAGTGCGTCCACGACCCACTCGGCTAAACGGTCGGAAAAATATAAATTGCTTACGTAAATCAACTAATCATTTATTCCTTATGGTTACTCGGTATCACAACTACACAATATTCTTATAAACAAATTAAAATTACAATTGAGATATCCGCAGACATATTCGTTACGTAAATCATATCGTGTGTAGCGACGAGTAACACTTTAACGTCCCCTGCCCCTCAAGAGGACCATGGGAGTATCACGAACGAAATTGCCAAGCTATACCAATCAATTTATACAACAAGACAGCTGTGTCCTAAGGAATTCGAATCGAACAACCGTTATCTATTTTACACTAGTGACAGCGCCATCTAGCGGTCCACCAAAGCTAAATCGCTCTTATAGATCTTTTTATTTTCATTGCCAGCTCACTCAAGTTTTAACGAAGGTAAGTTTACTAAATAAATTGGTTAATAATAAAAAATTACATCCCCACTTTACGTGTACCCGAGGTAGGTACACTAAAAACGTAAAAAAACTATCAAATTGTCAGCGTGATTTATTTATTTACCCATGCCAAATGACAGCTTTCTAGTAGTAGGTAAGGGTCACTGTGCTAAGCCGCAAATGGACAGACGGACATGGCGAAACTATAAGGGTTCCTTGTTGACTAAGCAATCCTAAAAATAAGGGATTTAAAACCCAGTATTACTGATACGCTTCCCAGAATTGAAAAGTTTTTATGTTGTATAGTTTTTTTAGAACATTTTCATCAAATGATATTTTGAACAAACTATCCAACAATAACCCACACTATGGGTTTACCGAGAAAAAAATACGTATCCACTTTATTCGTAGGGAGGTATTAAAAAAATAAAAATATTCTATCATTTTGTTGGCGAGGTTATTTATTTAACCAAGCTTTCTAGTGTTAGGGTCACTGAGCTGAGCCGCAGACGCACAGTCTGACAGACGAACATGGCGAAACAATAAGGGTTCCTTGTTGACTACGGAACCCTGAACAAAAGGTGTATTTCCTGTAGGTGTTACAATTGTTAAGGGTTTAGTGTAGATATAAATTGGAGGTTCCTATCGTATGTATAAATATTTCATACTCATATGCATAAATACTACATACAAGTCATACTCGTAAGTAGCAAGGGCTCCCTTCGTACCTGTCATCATGCTCCTAGCGTTATTCCCGGTTGTGCCCCTAAAGGAGCCCAGGGTCCGCTTTGACACCTAATCCCAAGATTTGGCATAGGCACTAGTTTTACGAAAGCGACCCCTCCCTTCCTCCCTCCCTTCGTACCTGTGTCCAGTAAAATTAAAAGAAGTTTAAAAAGTACCCAAAGTTCCTTAAAACATTCATGTGTTCAGAAGAAAGACTAAAGCTTTTGATCTATCAGCAGCAAGTGAACAACCTAGTAATTGATAAATTTATTCCAATAATTGACTTACTGTTGTTCGTCTTTATTAGTTTAATATTTAGGTTGATTGAAGGTGTCAACGTCAAAGACTGGGGTCTGGGACGTTTACCTTATTCAGGTTCATTAGAAAAAATGAGATGTGAGCATTAAATAGGCATTTAAACCTTGAAAATGTTTCAGAAATTGAATGCTATTGCCAAGAAGGTAAATACAACTTCACTAAATAAGTTATATGTTTAAAAAAAAATTGTAGCCGCCTTCCTTCTTATTTAATTATATACACAATCAGGACACTATTATACTGGGATTCCTCCATTATTTAACGCTGATTCCTTCACTCCAACCACTGCACTGTCAATACTAATTATAACATTAAAGTAATGCAAGTAATGTCATTATTACTGAAAGTTTCTTAACCGCAAATATTATGTGTACCGGGAATTATGTCGGTAAAAAGAAAAGCAAGTAGATTTCAATTGCATTGCAAAGTGTTTGTTTTGCCACAGAAAATAGGCCGCACACTCAAGGTAAAGGTCGCGGGGGTCCGCTGGATGCGGGTGGCGCAGGACCGGTCACTTTGACACTCTTTGGGGGAAGCCTATGTCCAGCATTGCACATCTTTGGGCTGATGTGATAATGACACTCAAGACCAAAAGAATTCTAATAATCTGTATTTAATTTCCATGCAAAGTGTGCCTTAGTGTGTTTTACGAAAAGATTACTTACACGAAGAAATCCTGGGGAAGGTCTTGAAATAAATTATATGCTTCTTTTGTTCGAATTGACATTGATATATAATTCCCAGTATTATGTCTAGGTAAGTTAAGTAAATTAACGTGTCATTAAAACGATTTGCAATAAAATTGTGATATATTTCAGCAATTGGCATCGTCCCTGCGTGGGGTAATGTACAGTTTACTAAATTCAAAAATAATGGAAACATATCAAAAACTTTGACATACTTTACATCATTGAGGAGTTTCATAAGTCATTTGTGGTCTTCATATAAGTTCCACGTCACCAAACTTGCGATTTTCGTGGGTAAATTCACGAGTTACAATAGAAAATACCGAAATCACTACACACGTGCCTATAAATCCCATCATCAATCAGATCCTGGCTACTGTTGACAATATCAGAATACTCTTTCGAATAAAAAATATTTTTGTAAATCGATCCTGCAAACTTGATGGAGATATCGTTGAACATACATTAAAAAAACGTAATCGAACATCGGATCCCCTACTTTTTTGAGATCGGTTAAATATGAATATTCTTAATTAAGTTTAATTTTTATTTTCTAAAGTAGGTATATATATACATGATGATAACTATAACATTAACTAAATTAAATTAAAGCTAAGTTAAATCTAAAAAAAGGCCCTCGAGGCATTGTACTCGTACCGAGGATGCTGGCGGCATTTCCTCGCTGAATTGCAATGCTGATGCGTTGCGCGAGAAAGCCGCCAGCTCTTCGGTCACCAGTTACGTCAACCAGACGTTTCGCGATTTTCGCAAATAGCTTTTGCGCACTGGGACCCCATGGACCGAGGGTCTCGTATTGTATTCGACATGTTTTACATTATTTCGTTAGCATTTTTTAGAATTCTTTCGGAAGGATTAGCCGAAGTTGCTTGAAATGGGAACTTTCAAACCAAGCGAGGCCTTTTCCCCGTAGTGGGGCAAGGTGGCTTCTAATTAAAATAATATATTTTAGAACAGCCTTGGCAGGGACCATGTACAGTCGGCGTCAAAGAGATGTTAAAAATTCGCCTTATTAAAATGGAATAAGGTGTAAGAGTGTATACATATCTTTGAAGTCGACTGATAGAGTTGACCCAAATTAATTCATAATAACCCTATACAAAGGTATTTCGTATAAAACGGCTTACCCAACAAGATTTTCAAATTATTATGGTTGTATTAAATAATAAAGATATTTTACTTGAAACAAACAGCACTACGTTAGCGTTATTTTAAAAGTTAAATTAATGTATTAGTCATTGAGTTTTTATGTTTTTTTGCGTGTTATGTAGAACAAGAATTACAATTTATTTATTTTAGCACACAATGTAAAAAATGCAATTATCAAATATAAGTACAAAATCTGGTGATTTGACCGAATACATAGAACAATAATCATATAAAATAGTTTTTTTTTGTCTCTCATACTATTTTGGAGATTTTAACCCTATAAAAAGTAATATTTGTACTCATTAGTATTCTTTGGAACAGAACGTAAGACCGTAAGAGACTATACTTCCAAGGCATTCTTTTAATATTGAGCCAAGAGTAATGCACTTACCAGTTAATTTACATATATAATTGTATTTTAGGAATAAAGTCTTGATTTATTTTGATTCAAAAGATACGTAAAGGGATAAAAATAATAGCTTCTAATTCGAATAAAAAAGTCGAATGTCTTATAGGGAGCCTCCGACGACCAGGGAGTCTCTGACGACCAGGGAGTCTCTGACGACGAGGGAGTCTCCGACGACCAGGGAGTCTCCGACGACCAGGGAGTGTCCGACGACCAGGGAGTCTCTGACGACCAGGGAGTCTCCGACGACCAGGGAGTGTCGGACAATCAGGGAGTCTCTGATGACCAGGGAGTCTCTGACGACCAGGGAGTCTCCGACGACCAGGGAGTCTCTGATGACCAGGGAATAGCTGACAGTAATGGAGCGGTGAGCTCAGGCGGCACTGCGTTGAATGGGTATAGAGGGAAACAGAGGAAACTCTGTTTATACATGCCCGGCCGAAATTTTTGCGTATCACAGCAGAAAAACCTGTAGGTAAGTTTTTTTCATACCATTACTATTTGTTTTTTTAAGATTTTGAAGGGCTTAATGCGACTTCTAATTATTTAGTATATAAGTAAAAGGAATCATGAACCATACCGATAACACATGACTCGAACTCGAACAAAAATTAGTGCTTTAAAGCCCAATATCACGCTAACGAATTACTGATTTGAAAAATGGTTTTAGGAATATGCTGGCGGCATTTCCCCACTAACACAATACTGATGCGTATTCATTTTTGAAATGTGCAAAGAATTGGTCAGCTGTCTTCGTGGAATAATTTTCGAGCAAAAAGGAATCAATATACAATTACAATTATTAAGCTACGGTAGCCCAGTGGTTCAGGCATGCGGCTGTCAAACGGCGGTCGTGGGTTCGAATCCCGGCTCGTACCAACGAGTTTTTTGGAACTTATGTACGGAATAAGATTTCATATTTACCGTTAGCTTTTCGGTGAAGGAAAAACATCGTGAGGAAACCTGCATACATCTGCGAAGAAATTCAAAGGTGTATGTGAAGTCCTCAATCTGCACTGGGCCAGCGTGGGGACTACTGACCGTTCCCTCTCATACATGAGAGGAGGCCTGTGCCCAGCAGTGGGACGTATATAGGCTGATGATGTGTGTGATACAATTATTGGAGGCGGTATTTATTTTGACTCGAATTGTTTTGTATCCCTATTTACCTATAATTGTGTTTAATTTTGTTCCAGTGCATAACGGACACGGCGAACTTTTGACAAAGCTTCAATAATAAAGTCACAAAACTTTTTGTGTCGATTCGGCGTTTTATTAAAAAAATTCCGTTAAACGTTATCTCTAAGGAATCACCTACTGACATGGCCGATGCCAATATTCTCATCGGAATACTAACATTGTTAATTTATCAGGAACAAGAAAATTAATATGATGATTCCTTGTTTCTCACCATCAAGGGCACATGACTGAGCACCAAAAATTGCAAAAATAATTAAACCAATTAAGGACTCGTTAATATTTTTATCTTCGCACATATCATTAGTGCTCTAAAATGCGTGCAGAAACCGTAGGAAATGACCAGCATTACTACAACCGATTTTACTATGAGAACTTTCTTGTCTGTGGTAGTAGGTAAAATATGTACTGTAATGATGACATTACAGATTACAGTACAGATTTTTGATAAATTTGTATCGTTGTGAGTTTAAATTTGGAACAGCTGTCAAAACTCAAGTGGGTCTCTATTCTAGTATCCATAGATATTAAAACAGTTATCGATACGAAACATCAAAGCAGTACGTTTTTAGGGTTCCGTAGCCAAATGGCAAAAAACGGAACCCTTATAGATTCGTCATGTCTGTCTGTCTGTCTGTCTGTCTGTCCGTCAGTATGTCACAGGCATTTTACTCTAAAACCATAAGGTGTATTTGAATAAAAAATTGAGGGTAGGGTGTATTTTGTTAACCGCTACATAGTTTTGTAATGAAATTACTAAAAAAGATTTTTTTTAAGGGTGCACCCCATACATAAAACTGAACGTCAAAATTTATTTTTTCATTTCAAGCCCACTTGTGGTACATCAATCGACAGGCCTTTCAAAATAAGGTTTCTAAGCATTTTTTTGGATTAAGTGAATAGAGTCGGAGATAATCGCCCCGAAAGTGACTAAAATTGTGTCCCCCCCCTCCTCTAATTTTTGAACCGTGTATTTTAAAAATATGAAAAAAATCACGCTCATAGGGATTATAAAATTCTACCAGCGAAATTTGTTTTCAACAAGATCGGTTCAAAGGTTTTCGAGATATTTATAAAAAACTGCGTTGCTTAAAGAAAAGGACGTAAGTGCCATAAGTTTTCAGTAACGATATGACCTTTTTCATGTCAGACCCATCATACTCCTAGCAATACCCCTGGGTGTAGGGTGGGACTGAACCATACCACCGTAGTGCTGTGCACTATATTACGCTTTATAATATCTATCCCAAAAGTCCTATTACCGTTATCAGTATCACGCAGTGTAGTTGAAAAAGTTAGACTACCGTTATATGTACGAGTAGGTAACCTTTGATTTAGTATATCCCTTCAGCTCTGGTGAAAAAACATGGCCGCTTACCCACGTCTGTGGCACCCTCTGAGGGGCGCTCCACTAACAAGGTCTGTGGAGTGAAGTGATTTGGTATTATTAAATTTTCTTTAGTTTTTTACATAATCACAGCCAGGATTTTGGATGAAACTCAATATTTATTAAATTATCTAACTGCAACGATATATCATCGTTACATTAAAGTCGTATTAAGGCTATCTACCTGACCTCGTCACCACCTCACCGAAGTTTACGACGTATTTTGGTTATTTTAAATATAATCAATTAGTTTTTTGGGGTGTTTAATGAGCTTAATTTGAAGAAATTTGTGTTATACTTATTCGAAAAACATAAAATGGCAGGCTCGTGAGTATTTTTTTTACACTAGACCATTAGAAATATTCTACCAAAATAATGCCTACACTCAGAAGTTGCTCGTGTAGGCTTCGATTTACATTCTTATATCTGAAGTGTTTTATACTGTATGTAATCAAATTCATGCCTGAACAATAAATATGAGTCATCAACTAGGTGTAACCATAGCTTTTTTTATTGTAAGTGCAGCAGGTTTTATCTGAGAGTAAAATTACAAAATAACCTCTTCCAAACGAGTGTAATTATCACAGCAACTATATGTTTTGAACCAAACACATTAGGTTTCTTAAAATTCCCATTAAGTATACTTTTAGTTAAAACTATGATAAAACCATCAGTTAAACAAAAATCATTTCAAAACATGATTTGAAAACGGTATAAATCAAGGTCATGATTAGTATAGAGTGCGGATCGTAGTGACGTCACGAGCTCATGAGGTATCATGTGGGCATCCCTCGGAGGGAAATTCCCGGTCGGTTAGGTCCCCCTCTGAGGGGTTTGTTGTGATCGTTACCAACTTCAATCGATTTATTTACTTTCGGGCCATTGATAATCCATGTAAGTTCATTTAAAACAAATGTGTGATAACTAACGGTAATTGTAATAGCTAATAGTAATATTAAATTATTCGAAAAGCGCTAAAAAACGTGTTGCCAAATTTTGACCATGAGTAGGTATGTCATGTTAGTCACGGTTTTATTACAGCTAACCCGTTGAAATAACACTTGTTTCTATGTAATTCTAAAGATTACTTACTACATGTCTACAAAAACTGTCCTTCTGGCACTACAATTCAGCACTAAACGCACTAATTTTCACTCGCGAACACCGACCGTGTCAAACGTGCCACTGACTATTTTAGACTAACGACTAAATTGATTTTTTCCTCCATCGGCCATTGAAGTTTTCGCTTGCTAGCTGTCTCACTGAATTGGCTTTACGTTTCAATGGATTAAAGCGAGATCGATACACGAATCCCGATTTTATTTCTAAGAAAGTAAGCAAAGCCATTGCGCCCCTCCGTGGGCCGCTCCACGGACCTGCAGGAAAAAATATGAAGCCCACAGAGGGATGAACACAGCTGAAGAGATATAGAACTAGATGCACAATGTCAAACAAATATGCCAAGAAATGTGCCCCAGAACATGAACGAAGAATACTCTGGACAGGCTATGGTAATAATAATACCACGTGCGAGCGAGCTGGTAGCATACAAATCTCTATAAGTGTGACAGAAAGGGGAATATCATTCATTGTCCTTGTCATAGTTCCACTTTTTTTTTATTTGCCACAACTGATTTAGTATGAAGTTGTGCCACACAAACCATTACCCGTCCCGTAGTAAGTTGTTTATGACAAGACATCAGCCATTTTAGGACCGGTTCTTAATTTAGCTGCATAAGAGCTTTTCCGTCCCTCACCGTGGCAACACGTACAGCCCGTCCATAGTATTCTAGGTTCATGGCCCCAGAATGACAGCTCTAGCTACATTTCAGTAGTTTCTAATAGCGTTAACTTATAACCTGCATCAAGATATATGTTTCATAAAAAAAGAAATCAGTGTTTTAGACCTTAAGCACCATAGTAGCAAACCAACATCAAAAGATTATAGTACATTTTACAACTAGTGTGAAAAGAATGTCTTTTTACCACTAGTACCGAGGTATCTTGCCACGAGCTGAAAGCGAGTGGCAAGACTCGGTACGAGTGGTAAAAGACATTTCACACGTGTTGTAAACGACGTTTTTTAATACAATTGCGAAAAATAATAAATTAATATATCATTGCGATAAAATATGCTTGCTTCGAAGTTATTTTTGAACGAACCCATACTTTACAAATGACACTGACAGTGACAACATACTATTGGAATCAGCGCCATCGGGTAAAAAATCTAATATAAAATTACTGCGTTTCGAAAGTATAGTTTGGAACTAAAAAGTAAAAAGCACTAGTTCGAGAAATTGAGCTTCTCGTACGCTACGCAGCCACAAAAAGTACCACTTTTTGAGCAACTGTATTAAAAATACTTTTTAGTTTATTGTGACGTATAATGTGACTTGACTGCTCACGTCAAAACTTTAGCGTTTAATGTCACAAATACATCTGGTTTCTTTATTTTACAAGGGCTTATTATTTTCGCGGCTACAGAAAAAGTAAAGAGCAGCAAACTATTTGCAACTAAAATAATAACTTGTCAGCGATTAAATATTTTGGCAATCATTTATATTAAATGAGCTTTAAACTAAGGATATTTTAAAATTCAAATAATGGCAGCTACTTTAAGGTAGCAGAAATAATAAACAAGATTACTGAAATCATAGGCGAGGTACTATAAATAATGACTTGGCGACTAACCGACTCGGATCACGGATAGGTTAGAAGACGGAAGCGGCAGCAAAGCTATTTGAGTTATAAGCTAAGAGGTTATTTTTTTATAAAAGAGCAGAAAACTTGTTTTTTTTATGACCTTGATTTATTTTATATGCAATCCATTGAACAATTAGAGTAGGCCATTTTCAACTTTTTATCCGCTGTCATGTTTCCGCTCAATTCAGTTAATTCAGTCGCCAAAACAATAACTCGATGCTAGTTTATATTGAAACAAAGCCGAATATTGATTACTAAGCTGCTACTTTTTACTTTATACTAGTCTCCGCAATTAGTCGCCAACTTATTATTTTTGCTACCTCCTTTAATTTTTTATAAATCCCTAAATCAGATTAATTTGTCGCCGCGTTAAATACATGCCTTTTACAAGTGGGGAATAAACACTTTCAAATATTTGTACAAATATTATATACAAAATATAATATTTATAATAATAATAAAATATTATATACAGCTGACAGAGTCCATAAAAAGAAATCATTTTAGTTTCCTTGAAATAGATTCAGTTTGTTAAATAATTGTATTTTCGACCTGCCTTTACTTTAAATACTTTCTTTTTTGCGATGTAATGTAAGCGTACAGTCAAGTAGCGATTATAGCTGTCGATTTTATTAAAACGGTCCTGGGTTTTGAACGTCACTCTCATGATCACCCGACATCTATAAAACGAGTATTACGAGATATAAGGTCAAAAATTAATGATGATGAAAATTGGCAACAATTGGCGCATTTCCAAATGATGTGTTGGGATTGTAATATAGAATTTTATTATAGTTCATTAATGCTATTAATTACCTTTTGCAAGGTCATGTCTGTCTGTCTGTCTGTCTGTCCGTCCATATGTCACAGGCATTTTACTCGAAAACTATAGGGTGTATTTGAATAAAATTTTGAAGAAAGGTGTATTTTGTTAACCGCTACATAGTTATGTAATGAAATTACAAAAAAAGTTTTTTTTTAGGCGCGCAACATCATACATAAAATTGAAACTCAAAAAAAAAAATTGCATGCCCACGTGTGGCACATCAATCGATAGGCCTTCCAAAATAAATATAAGGTTTCTCAGCAATTTTTTTGATTAAGTGAATAGAATCGGAGATAATCGCCCCGAAAGTCACTAAAATTGTGTCCCCCTCCCCTCTAACTTTTGAACCGTGTATTTCAAAAATATGAAAAAAATCATGCAAATTGTTTTGAACAAGATCGGTTCAAAGGTTTTCGAGATATTTCTAAAAAACCGAAAACTTAAAGAAAAGGATGTAAGTGCCATATTATTTCAGTAAGGATACGACCTTTTTAATAGGCACGGAACCCTTGTTGTGCGTGGTCCGACACGCACTTGGCCGCTTTTTTTTTAATACGTCATAATCGTAAACCGCAATTTACCTTTCATTCAACGGATAATGGTAAGGAACCCTTTGCGCGCGAGTCCAACTCGCACTTGGCCGGTTTTTTAATACAAACCGTGCGACATTTTGATCTCGAGTGATATGAGTATAGGGACTTCATTTGTTTGTCTATTATTAAAAAAAAAAAAACATTCGCCATGACGGATGATCGAATTGCCGCCATTGCTGTTGTCATTTTATTGTTGGTTTTTTGGTGTTACTTACTACTACTTATGATATGTGTGTAGATAAAGTAGTGTATGCAACTGTACATAATAGGCCTTAAAACACTCGTGTGATCCTATTACACTACTATTAAAGAACCGGTCTCGCGAAAAACACTAACAATAGCTACTACAATTGAAGATTTAAATATCTTTAATAATTCTTTTAAATGAGTTATTAAAGTAAAACTATTTATTTTTCCTCTCGTAATAAGAACGTTGACATCGAATACATTTTGAGTTTTCTCGTAAAAGGATTAACGATATTGTCAAATGACAAATAAATGAAATAAATGATTTTTATTCTGTAAGTAGGCCGTAATGGCACTTTTGCAAGTCAAAATTCTACCAGAGTTTCTGAAAAAGAAGACCACTGTTAGAAACGCCGTAACAAACTCAACAGTCAGTCATCTTACGGCACGGGCACGGTAGTGCCCCCGCCAAGTCGAGCAAAACAGCGGCACGGCCGCACCATACCATCCTTTTCTCAAAGCAGTTCAGGCCATTTACGACCCCCCTTTAACTTCGTTGTGGATAAAACTAGAAGCCTGAATATTCAGTAACCAAGCATTGTATAAACACGATATATTTCAAATTTCATTCAATTTAAACCAGTAGTTTAAGAATTATAACTAGTCAAAGATTCTTAATTTTGTCACTCACTGACTGACTCACCGATCATCATAAGTCTAAGGCATTTCTTGCAGACAGAAGCTTCAAATTTAGAATACAATTAGAGTTTAGTGTAAAAATCAACGGAACACAAAAAAATGCAATTCAGTTTTCTAGATACACCAACTGCCTTTGTAATCCCATATAACCATATAGGATTACAAAGTTATATATGCAGTGAATGAGACAAAAAAAAACAAGAATGGGACTGCATTCATAATTCGTATATAATTACCTATAACACAATAAATAACGTACAAAAAGAAGTGAGATCCCATAAAAGCATTCCATGTAAAATAGAGGCCAAGTCTCGAAACTCTTCCACCGTAAAAACTTGTGCGATATTTCGTAGAGCCAAGTCTCAGGCCTTCTTTTTAATCTTATTTGCTTGCTAAATAAATTTTTGTGCCTTAGCAATCGGCATCCCACAAAAAAAAATTGAACTGTTTATTTCAATAATAAAAATTATGGGTTTAATCACAAACTTAACTGCTTATCTTAAACATAAAAGATTTTTGAGTTAAGGAGTGACCTGACCTGATAAAGATCGCGGGAGCACGCTGGATGCGGGTGGCGCATGAACGGTTACATTGGCACTCTTTGGGGGAAGCTTATATCCCGCAGTGGACGTTTTTCCGCTGATATGATGAGGTAAGTAAATATGAAACTTAATACTATTTATCACCATAAGACATTGAATTCAAGGTTATCATACAAATATTTGTTCTTAGAGGGTTCGAACCTAGAACACTAGATTCGTCTACCAATTAAATTAAAGTAGTCGTAAAACTCGTAATACGATTGCAATATGATTGACGGTGTAATATGATTTATTTTAAATTAACAAGGCGAACTTTATGCCATAAGAATTAAACCTTAAGACCTAACAGGAAATAATTATTGCTGGCTCGGAATATGACAAAATACATAAATAAAGAGAATGGACATATTCCTGGTCTATCGTTTTTTAAGTTCACATCCCCACCCGTGTCTATCTCCGAATGGTTTCGTGTTTCGCGGAGTCTCTTATTTATTTTGTCGACGCTGTTAATTCGTAGTATAAATAGTGCAGTAACTCGATTTTCTATCAAAATAGACTTACATACATATTCGAAATCAGCAAGACGAGCTCTACAATTTCTTCTTTGACGTGCTATATAAAAATGTGGCGGAACTTGACTTTTCCTAAACGATAACTGCAGTAACTTAGAATTCCGCATATAGTTTACCAAGCATAAGTGCAATAAGTTTAGATACTACACGAGTTTTTGGAACAGATTTGTTAAACTGTTAGTGTTTTTTTGTAAAAAGTGAAGTAACTATAGTTACTGCACTTAACAGTGGAAGAATCCACCTTTGACCTTATTGAGCACGCTATTCATAAGGGCAGTAACTATACTTACTGCACTTTTAATTATGAGTAACGATCTTATATTATTTATTGCTTATTAGTCATTACTGTAGTAAACGGTATTTACTGCGGTTATGCTTAGAAAATAGTTTTTCAGTTTCGTAACATTCTTAATTATATGTGTAGTACTTATGTCAAAGTTACTGACCTTTTAGTTAGGAGAAAGGATATTTTTTGCGGATCAATTTGGTGCCGGCGGGTACGGTATAGAGGCGGGGAGTCAGCGGCGCTACCACGAACTTCGAAAGTCGAATTTCGGGTATTTCCATCTCTATCGCACTCCCTTACTCGAGTGACAGGGATGCATATATTACGAACTTCGACTTTCGAAGTTCGTGGTAGCCGCTCAGTTCGGCGTTAATGTTGAAACCGGGACCACGCGTGTTTTGTCCGGATCTTAAAACGGTTTCATATGAAATTCTATGTATTTAGTAAGAGTTACTTCTTTTGGCTTGTTAGATTTTTAAACGTTTTTGCATTTAATATATTGTAGTAAATACCTACACAAGTATGAAGCTCGACCCGTGACGAGAAAATAAGCAATAGCTTACACGCCGAATACTTCATCCATCTCCATCATTGTTTCAATCCAATGCTACTAATTTATTTATTTATTTAAACTTTATTGCACAAAAGAAACCTTACCATCGTACAAAAGGCGGACTTAATGCCATATGGCATTCTCGACCAGTCAAACCTTAAGGCAAAGCGGAAAAAACCAATATTATAAACTTGACGCCGTACAGAGATTCCAAAAAAATAATCTGGATAAGGAATCTATTTATGGCGTCAAGATAGATGGACAAATGGATGTTTGTTACTCTTTCACGTTAAAGGGTTTGAATACAATAATGCACACTAATTTAATAGCATTAAATGAATAACAATCACTTATGATTTGTTATCCACTGGATACTCCTATAATACTGGCTACCCCTGGCTGGCTATGGATGCCTAAAATGGCTATATCTAAATCTAAACGTTTATACCCAACCAGCAAAACAGTCGTATAAGGAAAGCTTTTTACAGCTAATGATCGAGAAACAGTCGTAAAAAGGAGCTAAAGTTGCCAAATCGCCGTATAAAGGAACTATACTCAACTCTTTAGCATTTTCGCATTTTGGGCGTAAAACCATGTCGACTAAACGTTTACTCGACATGTTTACAGCGCGTTTACCCAATTATTGTATAAAGGTGTCAAATTTCACTTTTATACCACTTCAAGTTCTAAATTAGCTGTATAAAACTTTCTAATTTTCTAATTAGCTGCTGAAGAAGTCTTTATAGCACCATCATTCGACATTGTTCCCGTGGAAGCATTATAATGGTAAAAAAGCTGCTTATATGATCAAATAGCATCTCAGTTACTCATAAAGCACTAAGTGTCATATAAAAGATATCGATTCACTATTACAGCACTTGCCGAGAGAAAGTTCTAATAGTGATTGTTATAGCACCTACAGCAATTCAAATGCACTTTTAAAGCCATCTTGCAGCAAAAGGTAGCATAAATGATCTTTGAAATCTTTTACAGCACCAAACCGCAATTCATGAGTTTACGTTAGAGGCTCACATATTCTAGAAAATGGATAATAATCAATGGACCAAATTCACTGTGTGTTTGTATAGTCAGTACTTTGCTTAAAGAGAGAAGATTTATCATATGCAATAAGGAACCCCAATATTGTCTGTAATGGCGTCTACATAGTAATGTAAATATAATATATTTTCTATTTTGCAACTGAAAGTCGTGTAAAGGTCGTAAGATAGCAAACGTACTTATATCATGGCGGAACAATTCCTCTTGATATTATAATTTTATAAATAATTTCTTAATATCTCGAAAATAAAGAGGCCCGTTAAAATAATAACTAGAAATATAAGGAAGATAATCGAAAAATAAAAATTCGCATTGAAATTTAGTATGTTACACGAATAATAGCTAACAACGAAAACATTATTTATTAAGAACATGGCTACCATTCTATAGTTGTTAAGTAGAAAAAAAAGATATTTTGACTTACTTCAATTATTTTCTTATTTTCTGACACAAATAACACACATTTATTAACGCTGCAAATACTTCGAACATTTAGTGCTATTAAAGCTCGCCTCGTTGCGATCAATCGACTAAACAGCTGAGTGAATGCAACAAAGTAGCTATCACAGCACTATTAAGTTGAGAAAAAGCAATTTTGTTCCTTTCAACCGACCTATTAGTCGACTAATGCTGAAATGATAGCTATTATAGCATTGACGGTGCTGTATGTCGCTTTGTCTCGACTTTTATACCATCATTTGGCTCTTAACTCGTCTATTTTATGACAATTATAGCACTTTAAGCTGAGTAAAGTGTGCCCAAATCGCGTCGAGTAAACGCGTTTACAGATCTATTACTCGACAGTTTGAAGACCCTTTTCTCAGCTTTAGGTGAAAATAGAAACGTGCTCTCGACTTTCGTACCCTTCAAGTGGCAGCCGCCATATTGCTATAATCCCTTAGGTGGCAATCGCCGGGGAGCCGGCGATGTCAAAAAACCGTCTAGTGGCAAGCGCCGGCAAGCCGGCGATAGCATAGTTTCGTATTTATTCCGCAAAATGAGCTGCTAAATTTACACCTGTCTTGTTCTTTCTTGCAAGACGTGACGTGACGTTCTTTCGTGAATAGATAAGGATGGCGTATAAAAACGGTCGCGACAACGCTTTCATAGACATTTCATTAGAAATTCCTCAAAGAAATTTTTGACCGCGCGTGTGTCAGTTTTTGAAAACCTCGTAGTGTAAAAATATTCTAAGGCGAGAGACAATAAAACTATATAAACGTGTAAATAAATATATATAATTGTAAATAAACTTGTAGTTCCTACAATTAACTGTTTTATTCCATAGTTATAGTTAATTTATACAAGAAATTGGAAAAATTTGGATATTCAAAAATTGATCAAAGCTAGCCAAATTCACAAACATGGAACGGCTCCGTTATTATATAAAGGTTATAGGCTATTTTATGCTGAATCCAAAGATATAAGCTTATAATAAACCACTCATAATGTTTTTTTAATAATGGTAATTTTTCTAACGTGCACCGATTTCGCGATGACCACCCATATGGCCCCTGCCACTTGACGGTAGTTCGCCAAAAATGGCCGCGCCACTAGACAGATAATGACAACCGCCGGCTAGCCGGCGACTGCCACTTGAAGGGATACCATCATTTGGCTCTTAACTCGTCTATTTTATGACAATTATAGCACTTTAAGCTGAGTAAAGTGTGCCCAAATCGCGTCGAGTAAACGCGTTTACAGATCTATTACTCGACAGTTTGAAGACCCTTTTCTCAGCTTTAGGTGAAAATAGAAACGTGCTCTCGACTTTCGTACGACTTAGTTTTGCTGCTTGGGTAAGATACCTACCAACTTAGAGAGAACTTCGAACTTAGATGTTAGAAGAGATAAAATACTATAATATTTGAGATAGAGTATTGTTTGAGTAGGCTGAGTAAAAAAGAGAAAATAACGATCCAACTTTATATATTTTTTTCTATCGAGGAAATTTTACGCAATCATGCACTTATCAATTAAATCAGATAAACAATCATATATAGTCAAGAATCATATATCTGAAAATCACACAAGGCCGAAACGCACTGACAGCGGTGGCGGAGCGGCGCGGTGCGGCGCGGAGGCGGTACCGGTTGTAATGTTCGAGCTAATATGAAATGATCCGCACAGAGCGGCACGGCGCGGCGCGGTTTTCTGTGCGGACCCTTTCGTATTAGCTCGAACATTACAACCGGTACCGCCTCCGCACCGCGCCGCGCCGCCCCGCCACCGCTCTCTGTGCGTTTGCAGCGTTATTGTTTCTTAATCTAGTTAGAACGGCGTGATTAGGAAGTAATTATTATTTGTACCTATTTGATACTCGTACATATTATAGTTTTAAGGTTGTGCTAATGAACGTATTTGCTTTTGAGAAGTTTTATGTTTTTGTTATTTTGTTTTATTTTATTTGCATCAACGCAATTATTGAAAATATGATAGTAAAATGTTATTTCATTAAAAACATAGTTTGAAAATCGTGATAATCTCAACATCGGAGTGTGTTAAATATTTAGTTACTACGTTTATGCTTAAGCAAACCTAATACTTTAGTAACTTATTCTGTAGCGATAACAGCAGTAACTACCCTTTTGTAATCATAAGTGCAGCAAAACGGTTACTTACTGCAGTTATGGTTAGAAATAGTTTTGTCAAATCCTACGGTATAAGTAATAATTAATGCATTTTCCTATTTTTTTTTCCATTCGAATGCGTTATTGTATTTTCAGTAAAAAATACAGGTTCTGTAAACAGTAACAATTATTTTGATATATGATTGATGTCTGTCACTAAAATAGTCTATGAGATACAGTTAAAAAAAGAAATTAATTTTCAAACAGCTTTTTGTCGAAAACTGGTTTGAAGGAGTTACTGCACTCTTTATAAGGAGGGCAGAACTATGCGACTTATTTTTAAATGCCTGCATCATTTTTTTCTGTTTAGCCCAAATGGTAGACTGATAGATAATAATAATAATAATAATAAATCCTTTATTTAAGACAACTGGGGTCCACAGTGATGTTAATATGTACTTATCCTAGGTTAGTTATCTTATACATTAAATTAAATTAAAAAACACTGGCAGCAGCAAGTTTATTGCACAAACCAAGTAAACGCCTAGTTGACACAATAAACCCGCTCAGAGTGAGGGTTTATTAATACCGACACCCAGTACCTTTGTAAAGGACTGTCGTGTCTGTCGGCCAACATGTTCAGTATGGTGTTGGGACTGCCCTGGATTCTGCTTCGGATTGACACGATTTTTTTGCGCATTATGGCGTGAAAACCATCTACGCGGGCATCGGCAAACATGCCTGACGCGCTGCAGAACCTAGGCAGTCCCATAAGCACCCTGAACATGTTATTATAGAGGACCCGCAAGGCGTTGATTGCTCGTTGAGTGTAACTAACCCACAGGCCGCTTGTGTAAAACGATTGGCAAAAGGATTTGAACAAAGTTCTCTTCACTTGTGCTGTACAATGCGTGAACCTGCGGGCCAGCATGTTCCCTCGAACCGCCAACGCCCTGCGTTCCCGCTCTATGTCACTGTCGTCCTCCAAATCACTTCTTACAATATGACCCAGATATTTGAACTGGTCAACTTTCGCCAACACATTTCCACATAGCCTTATAGGCGGCACATAGGTAGACATGCCTCGCACCGCGAAAACCATAACCTCGCTTTTTGTGCAATTATATTTAAGCCCGTGTGATTCGGCGTAGGTTTCACAGGTGCGCAGCAAGTCCCTAAGTGCACAGACCGACGGACTCAGCAACACTATGTCATCTGCGTAACTGATGTTATTGACCATTTGGCCATCTATAGAACATCCCGCATGCATGTTGCTGAGTCCGGCAATCAGCTCGTCCACGTACAGACAGAAGAGCTTGGGAGATGTCAACCCCCCCTGCCTCACCCCGCACTTCAGCCGGTACGTGTCCGATACAGCGTCCGCCCACCTTACACAATTGTCCTGGTTCTCATACCAGTGACTAAATAAGTCCACTAGCTCTCTAGGCACACCTGTGGCCCGCAACTTACCCCAAAGTATCTCATAGGAAACCATGTCGAAGGCTTTTGATAAGTCTAAAAAACATCCATATACTGGAGTCTTCCTTAGCGTATAAGTACTTGACGGTCTCTTTCAAGGTAAAAATGGCAGTCTCAGTTGACAAACCGGCTCGAAACCCGAACTGAGCGTCGTTTAGATGTAAATATTTGCCCAACTGTATGTCAAGAAGACCGTCAAGCACCTTAGCCGTGACTGTAGCCAACGATATGGGTCTATAGTTATTCCTATCAGATACGTCACCGGTTTTATTTTTAGCAATAGGGACCACTAGCGTGCGCATGAGATCCGGAGGTAGATAATTATGCCGGATACATAGGTTAAAAAACATACTGAGCACTCGAGGCAAGTGCGCGCCAGCATGTTGGAAGTGCTCGATGCTGAGCCCGTCGTGCCCCGGCGACTTCCCGCGACGCATGTGCTTGATGACGTCACCAACATTACGAGCCGAGAAATAAACCAGTGGCGAGTCGCTGCAGCTTTGCTCAGCATCGAGCACCCCCTCCAGCTGTCCCGAGCACAGAGACACTCTCTGACTCTCAATAGGCGAAGTCTGCACTCTGAAATGGCGCCTAAAAAGGTTAGCAATATCACCAGGGTCACTGACCCCGTCCACACTCGTAGGCAAGCAAGTCTTTGAATTTAAATTTTGTGTACATTTCCAAAAAGTTTTAAAATCTTTATTTTCATGATGTTTAGCAATAATATCCATTTTTATCTGGTTTTCATTCTTTAAACACCATCTTAACTTACTCTTAAAACAGTTTCTGGACTTGCGCATCAACTCATAAAAGTGGCCGGACGATGGTTTGCTATATAATAACCATATCTCAAAACATCGCCTAGCCTCCATATGAGCCTCACTGACATGAAGATTCCAGCCCGCCACTACGAGTACCTTACGCTTACCCCTGTTTACCCGGCAATAATGCCTTATCACATTACACAGTACCAATGTACTTTATCTTGTATTGTGTAAATATAGTGTAAATATATTTATAGATAAATAATCCACGAACTGATATCGAAGGCACATCACCAGTTTTAGCCTCCGGATGGCATGAATTCACTTAATTTTCACCACAAATACAGTAATTTAGTGACAATTGAAATTCAAACCGCTTGTAATAACGGTTGAAAGACTAGTTACAATCCAATTTCCAATCAATTTTTTTTTGGACCCTATTACTAAGACTTCGCTGTCTGTCCGTCTGTCTGTCACCAGGCTGTATCTCAAGAACCGCGATAGCTAGACAGTTGAAATTTTCACAAATTATGTATTTCTGTTGCCGCTATAACAAAAAAAACCGGCCAAGTACGAGTCAGACTCGCGCACCAAGGGTTCCCTACTACAAACCTATAACAAGCAAAAGTTGTTGTATGTTTATTACTAAATGATAAATGAAAATGGAATCCGTAACATTACAATGTGGAAAGCTGAGGGAGCATAAATTTAAACAGGGTCACTTTATCAATTTAGTAATCATCCTTTAGGCCTTGATTTATTCCTTGCGAGTAGTTGCGAACGCCAAAATAAGCGAATTACTTATATTGCTGTTTCTTTTTATTGCGTTGATATAAAACTGAGTTCACGGGAAAGTACCTTTAGGTTTTGATACCCTTACGTATACCTACGCTGGCCCAGTGCGGGTTGGAGACTTCACATACACCTTTTTCAGTTTTAAATTATGCGACTTATATTGCTATTTCTTATGATTGCGTGGACTTGTAAAACTTTCGTTTTGCTACAGCTGAAAGGTATTATAGACACGAGTATTTGATATGAATTTCAACTTAATACCTCTAGACGTGTTTACGAGGAAAAACGTAGTAAGTTTAAAATTTCAAAAAATGTTTTTTGTATGATTTTACTAAAAACGTCTACTTTTCGTAATTTTTCCTTTGTCTGTGCTTTATGGAGTTTCTTCGTGCCAAGTTTCAAGTTTCTGTGTAAACGGGAAGTACCCTTTAGGTTTTGAGTTTCTTGCGGGTACTCCGTTTCAAACTATACGACTTAAATTTCTATTTATTTTGATTGCGTTGACATACAAGTTTGGTTTTGCTACATCTGAAAGGTCCTACAGCCCTGAGTATTTGACATGAATTTCAATTTAATACCTTTACGCATTTACGAGGAAAAAGGTAGTAAGTTTAAAATTTCAAAAAATGATTTTTGTATGATTTTAATACAAATGTCTTCTTTTCGTAATTTTTCCTTTGTCTGTGCTATATGAAATTCCTTCGTGCCAAGTTTCAAGTTTCTGAGTTAACGGGAAGTACCCTTTAGGTTTTGAGTTTGTTGTGAGTACTCAGTTTCAAAATATGCGACTTAAATTGCAATTTATTTTGATTGCGTTGACATAAAAGTTTGGTTTTGCTACATCTGAAAGGTCCTATAGCCCTGAGTATTTGACATGAATTTCAATTTAATACTTCTACGCATTTACGAGGAAAGAGGTAGTAAGTTTAAAATTTCAAAAAATGATGTTTGTATGATTTTAATACAAATGTCTTCTTTTCGTAATTTTTCCTTTGTCTGTGCTATATGAAGTTTCTTCGTGCCAAGTTTCAAGTTTCTGAGTTAACGGAAAGTACCCTTTAGGTTTTGAGTTTGTTGTGAGTACTCAGTTTCAAAATATGCGACTTAAATTGCAATTTCTTTTGATTGCGTTGACATAAAAATTTTGGTTTTGCTACATCTGAAAGGTCCTATAGCTCTGAGTATTTGACATGAATTTCAATTCAATACCTCCCCTCCACACGTTTACGAGGAAAAAGGTGTTAAGTTTAAAATTTAAAAAAGCATTTTTTTGTATGATTTTACTAAAAACGTCTACATTTCGTAATTTTTCCTTTGTCTGTGATATATGACGTTGCTTCATGCCAAATTTCAAGTTTCTGAGTTCACGGGAAGTACCCCGTAGGTTTTGCGAGTGTCGAAAAACTCAAAAATTTGCAGCATAAACGACTGTATCTTTTGACTGCGTTGGCTTTTAAGTTTGATTTTTTCACAGCTTCAAGGGACAATAGACCTGATTATTTGATATAAATTTTAGCTCCTTTTTCTCAGGAACGAGTGGAGGTATCAACCTCCACTCGTTCCTGAGAAAAAGGGTCTTGACAGACAGACAGACAGACAGACAGACAGACGGACAACAAAGTGATCCTATAAGGGTTCCGTTTTTTCCTTTTGAGGTACGGAACCCTAAAAACATTAAAAGCAAAATAAAATAAATATTTAAGGGGGGCTCTCAAACAACAAACGTGTTTTTTACGGTACGGAACCATTCGTGCGTGAGTCCGAATGGTACTGGGCCGGTTTTTTAATCTTTATTATTTGGTAAAGAGGTTTTGTCTCTTGCAAAAGGGAGATAAGTAATCGCATACAGAATTTAGCAATCAGATGCATTTTTCTGGGTACATAGACTTCAACGCGCACTGGGCGTTTAGTGGTAGCTTTCGAAATATTCACTTGAAAGCGAGCAAACAACGCATTAGGGCTGGGCATACAAGATATCAATAATAACGACTCGAAATCGTCAAAGCTGTACCGACTAGCCGTAAAATTCAACAGACGTGCTAGTTATGATAGGATAGGAGATACAAGATCAACAGTGCTGCCAACAGCAATAAGCACCGAGAATTTAAAAAAAATATCAAAGTAAAGAATCATATTGTTCAAATGGTCTACGATTTTCCAGATATAACTTGGACCAACTAGGGACTTTCCACAAATTCCCAGAACTTACAGTTTATCTAAAAGAATGTCGTGACGCACTTTATCATATGCGTTGGTCATGTCGAGTAGAAAGCCGGTACTAAACTACTATACTAAACTTCTGTATACATATGTTCAGGATAATATACTAAAGTATTTTATCCTGAACATATGTTTATACTGCTGGGTAGTCGAGTGATGTTTTCTAAAGCTAAATTTATTTTTATCCAGTTGTTATGTTTTCATATGAATGCATATAGCCGATTTGACAGATTTGAAGAGGTCCTGGGTTCGAATCCCGGTAAGGGCATTTATTTGTGTGATGAGCACGAATATTTGTTCCTGAGTCATGGATGTTTCCTATGTATTTAAGTATTTATTTATCTATATAAGTATATTTATCGTCGTCTAGTATCCATAGTACAAGCTTTGCTTAGTTTGGGACTAGATCGATTTGTGTAAGATTGTCCCCAAATATTTATTTATTTATTTATTTTATTTATTTTTATCTTTCGAATATATTTGATACCGCTGGTAACATTGGTATACAGGCGCACAGATCATCAGAGAAGGAAAGCAACAGACTGGAAGGGTGGTTATATACACAGACAGTCAGGCAGCACTAAAGGCACTAAATAAGGCGACGGTAACATCCGCCCTAGTGAAAGAATGTAAGGAGGAGCTAAACAAGATAGGAGAGAACCCAGGTGTTACGCTGGCGTGGGTGCCAGGGCATCAGGGGATAGCGGGAAATGAGAGGGCAGATGAGCTGGCTAGGGAGGGGGCGGGAAAGGAGTTTATAGGCCCGGAACCGGTCCTTCCCTTCTCGGCTCAAGTCACAAAGGGGGTCATAGAAAGGCTAAGAGAGCAGGAAGGAGAAAGAGAATGGAGGGAAGCACCTGGATGCAGACAGACAAAGATGATGATAGGAGGTATGGATCACAGAAGAACCAGGTATCTGCTGAAACTGGGTAAGAGCAATCTAAGAATGTTGACAGGTATTATAACTGGTCATAACACTCTAAATAGACACTTAAAGACACTAGGTATTAGGAATGATGCTTCCTGCCTGCACTGTGGGGAGGAAGAAACTAGCAAGCATGTACTAGCGGAATGCGTCATGTACGCGGCACCGCGGCTTAGAGCTTTCGGTAGAGATGTACTAGAGGAGCGGGAATTGAGGGATGTCAACCTTAAAGATGTCCTTCTGTTCTGCAGGAACACAAGAAGAATGGAAGAGTGTAATGTGGGAACGCTGCCGGGACAGTAACCTTAAGCTCCAACCTAAGGGAATGGGGCTGAATGAACGCGACGAGCGATCGACTGCCCGCCTGCTCCTGGCCAGGCGTCCCTTCACAACATCAACATCAACAACATTGGTATATATTGGTCTAATTCGGTATTTACCTGTTTTATTTGTGTTTCTAGTCTGGTTTAAAATCGGTTGTATGGTGATTGCAGTTTCACTTAATCTATTTACAAGTATCTTACATTCAGATATATATAACGTATGATTCACATTATAATTTGTTTCTTTATCTTGGTAACACATCCTCATTAGATTCTAATATCAGAGTTGACTTCTTACTCTATTTAAATGCAAAATGACGTAACTGCCATGACGGTAAGCAAACTGGGGTTAAAACCTTTTCTTGTACGCGCTCAATAAACTAACGGTGGTTAAGACCTTCTTTCTCGCGCACTCCGCACAGTTACGCCTATTAATTAATGAGTCATTAATTAATAGGCGTCATTAATAATGACACAAGTCAATATTTTTACAGATAAAGTTTACATTTCAAATTAAAGGGAACATTGCAAAATGTATCGTTCCGAGCCTGATTTGAACTGGCTACCATAGACGGTTCTCTTATTTATTGCCGAAAATTGTAGTGCTGATTATCAGTTTGCAATCAATTTTTTGCCTAATTTAATTTTGCCGAATCAGGTGTCAACTTATCAAAAGATTTCGTTTTATTGCCTAGCCTCACGGTTACCAACTGTTAGGGTTATTTGGTATTTTTTTAATATAGGTAGTCACTTTTCAAAGTGCCACATTTCGAGTAGCAAAATGGTTTATTTTGAGTAATATTCATTTCCTGGTATAACGCTTACCAAATGTTTTCTTTAATAAGGTTGAATTTAGTAAGTATGTAACATGGTATCCTGCTGTTTCGGCAAAATATTTTTCGCCAATTTTCACTTCCCACAAAACTTATGGCAGTAGTTTCATTTCCCAAACGAACAAATAGCACATTTTTGTTTCGCATTTTGTTCATTTGGTCAAAATATCATCTGGCATAATTTTGCTTTGTCAAGTGTTATTAAGACAAAAGTTTATTAAGCTAACACTTTGTTTGAGCTAATATTGTTTTCCAAACAAAATATTTGTTCAAATTTTCATTTCGAACATTAGGTATCAGGGTGGAAAAATGGCTTGTCATAAACGAACTGAACTGAACATGAAACGAACGCTGGAGACTCTCGATGAAAAGGGCGAAACCGACTCGGGGCTTGCTTGCATGCATGCTGCTTATTTGCATTATAATATATTGGGTGGTTAAGACCTTCTTTCTCGCGCACTCCGCACAGTTACGCCTATTAATTAATGAGTCATTAATTAATAGGCGTCATTAATAATGACACAAGTCAATATTTTTACAGATAAAGTTTACATTTCAAATTAAAGGGAACATTGCAAAATGTATCGTTCCGAGCCTGATTTGAACTGGCTACCATAGACGGTTCTCTTATTTATTGCCGAAAATTGTAGTGCTGATTATCAGTTTGCAATCAATTTTTTGCCTAATTTAATTTTGCCGAATCAGGTGTCAACTTATCAAAAGATTTCGTTTTATTGCCTAGCCTCACGGTTACCAACTGTTAGGGTTATTTGGTATTTTTTTAATATAGGTAGTCACTTTTCAAAGTGCCACATTTCGAGTAGCAAAATGGTTTATTTTGAGTAATATTCATTTCCTGGTATAACGCTTACCAAATGTTTTCTTTAATAAGATTGAATTTAGTAAGTATGTAACATGGTATCCTGCTGTTTCGGCAAAATATTTTTCGCCAATTTTCACTTCCCACAAAACTTATGGCAGTAGTTTCATTTCCCAAACGAACAAATAGCACATTTTTGTTTCGCATTTTGTTCATTTGGTCAAAATATCATCTGGCATAATTTTGCTTTGTCAAGTGTTATTAAGACAAAAGTTTATTAAGCTAACACTTTGTTTGAGCTAATATTGTTTTCCAAACAAAATATTTGTTCAAATTTTCATTTCGAACATTAGGTATCAGGGTGGAAAAATGGCTTGTCATAAACGAACTGAACTGAACATGAAACGAACGCTGGAGACTCTCGATGAAAAGGGCGAAACCGACTCGGGGCTTGCTTGCATGCATGCTGCTTATTTGCATTATAATATATTGTTACCTAAGTACCTATAGTACAAAAGAACGTATAAACTTACCTGTAAATTATTTACCTTTGTTTTTTACGAACTACCCGCTTAGCAAAATATGTAATCTCACTCAAATAGATTTCGTATGCACTACACAATTAGGATCTAAATCGTATGCCATGCAATCATTTGGAAAACGAATGTTATGCCAAATAATACGTTTGACCAAATGAAATTTGACTATGTAAAACTTTGCCAAATAATAATTTGCGAATTAATAATTTGCCATAGGAGATAAATGCCAAGTGATAATGCGAAACAATAATTTGACTAGTGATTTTTTGCCAAATGATCATTTGGGAAACATGTTTTGGGAAGTGACACTTTGGGAAATGATTTTTGCCCATAGAATAGAGAACCATGTAACATATTAATAAAGTACGTTAAAGTTGGAGATGAGTGTTTACATCACTAGGCACTTGTCCCACCGTCGCGTCGGCGAGTAGCGAGTACGCTCATAGTAATTCTTACTCGCGCGAGTACTCTCATAGTAATTCTTACTCGCGCGAGTACTCTCATAGTAATTCTTACTCGCGCGAGTACGCTCATAGTAATTCTTACTCGCGCGAGTACTCTCATAGTAATTCTTACTCGCGCGAGTACGCTCATAGTAATTCTTACTCGCGCGAGTACTCTCATAGTAATTCTTACTCGCGCGAGTACTCTCATAGTAATTCTTACTCGCGCGAATACTGTTGCTTGGTGGAATGTATGTATGTGTTTTTTTTTGTATACAACACACGCCATTTATTTTAACTTAACCCAAACGCCAGCGTGTCGACGTCAACCCGCTTCCCAGGGTACCTATTTCCGCTCTAAGGGACACAAGCTAAGCCTAATCTAACCTACAAATAATACCACTGTTACGATCATTTGTGTTTTCTAATCTAATTTTTCCTTTGTCTGTGCTATATGAAGTTTCTTCGTGCCAAGTTTCAAGTTTCTGAGTTAACGGAAAGTACCCTTTAGGTTTTGAGTTTGTTGTGAGTACTCAGTTTCAAAATATGCGACTTAAATTGCAATTTCTTTTGATTGCGTTGACATAAAAATTTTGGTTTTGCTACATCTGAAAGGTCCTATAGCTCTGAGTATTTGACATGAATTTCAATTCAATACCTCCCCTCCACACGTTTACGAGGAAAAAGGTGTTAAGTTTAAAATTTAAAAAAGCATTTTTTTGTATGATTTTACTAAAAACGTCTACATTTCGTAATTTTTCCTTTGTCTGTGATATATGACGTTGCTTCATGCCAAATTTCAAGTTTCTGAGTTCACGGGAAGTACCCCGTAGGTTTTGCGAGTGTCGAAAAACTCAAAAATTTGCAGCATAAACGACTGTATCTTTTGACTGCGTTGGCTTTTAAGTTTGATTTTTTCACAGCTTCAAGGGACAATAGACCTGATTATTTGATATAAATTTTAGCTCCTTTTTCTCAGGAACGAGTGGAGGTATCAACCTCCACTCGTTCCTGAGAAAAAGGGTCTTGACAGACAGACAGACAGACAGACAGACAGACGGACAACAAAGTGATCCTATAAGGGTTCCGTTTTTTCCTTTTGAGGTACGGAACCCTAAAAACATTAAAAGCAAAATAAAATAAATATTTAAGGGGGGCTCTCAAACAACAAACGTGTTTTTTACGGTACGGAACCATTCGTGCGTGAGTCCGAATGGTACTGGGCCGGTTTTTTAATCTTTATTATTTGGTAAAGAGGTTTTGTCTCTTGCAAAAGGGAGATAAGTAATCGCATACAGAATTTAGCAATCAGATGCATTTTTCTGGGTACATAGACTTCAACGCGCACTGGGCGTTTAGTGGTAGCTTTCGAAATATTCACTTGAAAGCGAGCAAACAACGCATTAGGGCTGGGCATACAAGATATCAATAATAACGACTCGAAATCGTCAAAGCTGTACCGACTAGCCGTAAAATTCAACAGACGTGCTAGTTATGATAGGATAGGAGATACAAGATCAACAGTGCTGCCAACAGCAATAAGCACCGAGAATTTAAAAAAAATATCAAAGTAAAGAATCATATTGTTCAAATGGTCTACGATTTTCCAGATAATAACTTGGACCAACTAGGGACTTTCCACAAATTCCCAGAACTTACAGTTTATCTAAAAGAATGTCGTGACGCACTTTATCATATGCGTTGGTCATGTCGAGTAGAAAGCCGGTACTAAACTACTATACTAAACTTCTGTATACATATGTTCAGGATAATATACTAAAGTATTTTATCCTGAACATATGTTTATACTGCTGGGTAGTCGAGTGATGTTTTCTAAAGCTAAATTTATTTTTATCCAGTTGTTATGTTTTCATATGAATGCATATAGCCGATTTGACAGATTTGAAGAGGTCCTGGGTTCGAATCCCGGTAAGGGCATTTATTTGTGTGATGAGCACGAATATTTGTTCCTGAGTCATGGATGTTTCCTATGTATTTAAGTATTTATTTATCTATATAAGTATATTTATCGTCGTCTAGTATCCATAGTACAAGCTTTGCTTAGTTTGGGACTAGATCGATTTGTGTAAGATTGTCCCCAAATATTTATTTATTTATTTATTTTATTTATTTTTATCTTTCGAATATATTTGATACCGCTGGTAACATTGGTATACAGGCGCACAGATCATCAGAGAAGGAAAGCAACAGACTGGAAGGGTGGTTATATACACAGACAGTCAGGCAGCACTAAAGGCACTAAATAAGGCGACGGTAACATCCGCCCTAGTGAAAGAATGTAAGGAGGAGCTAAACAAGATAGGAGAGAACCCAGGTGTTATGCTGGCGTGGGTGCCAGGGCATCAGGGGATAGCGGGAAATGAGAGGGCAGATGAGCTGGCTAGGGAGGGGGCGGGAAAGGAGTTTATAGGCCCGGAACCGGTCCTTCCCTTCTCGGCTCAAGTCACAAAGGGGGTCATAGAAAGGCTAAGAGAGCAGGAAGGAGAAAGAGAATGGAGGGAAGCACCTGGATGCAGACAGACAAAGATAATGATAGGAGGTATGGATCACAGAAGAACCAGGTATCTGCTGAAACTGGGTAAGAGCAATCTAAGAATGTTGACAGGTATTATAACTGGTCATAACACTCTAAATAGACACTTAAAGACACTAGGTATTAGGAATGATGCTTCCTGCCTGCACTGTGGGGAGGAAGAAACTAGCAAGCATGTACTAGCGGAATGCGTCATGTACGCGGCACCGCGGCTTAGAGCTTTCGGTAGAGATGTACTAGAGGAGCGGGAATTGAGGGATGTCAACCTTAAAGATGTCCTTCTGTTCTGCAGGAACACAAGAAGAATGGAAGAGTGTAATGTGGGAACGCTGCCGGGACAGTAACCTTAAGCTCCAACCTAAGGGAATGGGGCTGAATGAACGCGACGAGCGATCGACTGCCCGCCTGCTCCTGGCCAGGCGTCCCTTCACAACATCAACATCAACAACATTGGTATATATTGGTCTAATTCGGTATTTACCTGTTTTATTTGTGTTTCTAGTCTGGTTTAAAATCGGTTGTATGGTGATTGCAGTTTCACTTAATCTATTTACAAGTATCTTACATTCAGATATATATAACGTATGATTCACATTATAATTTGTTTCTTTATCTTGGTAACACATCCTCATTAGATTCTAATATCAGAGTTGACTTCTTACTCTATTTAAATGCAAAATGACGTAACTGCCATGACGGTAAGCAAACTGGGGTTAAAACCTTTTCTTGTACGCGCTCAATAAACTAACGGTGGTTAAGACCTTCTTTCTCGCGCACTCCGCACAGTTACGCCTATTAATTAATGAGTCATTAATTAATAGGCGTCATTAATAATGACACAAGTCAATATTTTTACAGATAAAGTTTACATTTCAAATTAAAGGGAACATTGCAAAATGTATCGTTCCGAGCCTGATTTGAACTGGCTACCATAGACGGTTCTCTTATTTATTGCCGAAAATTGTAGTGCTGATTATCAGTTTGCAATCAATTTTTTGCCTAATTTAATTTTGCCGAATCAGGTGTCAACTTATCAAAAGATTTCGTTTTATTGCCTAGCCTCACGGTTACCAACTGTTAGGGTTATTTGGTATTTTTTTAATATAGGTAGTCACTTTTCAAAGTGCCACATTTCGAGTAGCAAAATGGTTTATTTTGAGTAATATTCATTTCCTGGTATAACGCTTACCAAATGTTTTCTTTAATAAGGTTGAATTTAGTAAGTATGTAACATGGTATCCTGCTGTTTCGGCAAAATATTTTTCGCCAATTTTCACTTCCCACAAAACTTATGGCAGTAGTTTCATTTCCCAAACGAACAAATAGCACATTTTTGTTTCGCATTTTGTTCATTTGGTCAAAATATCATCTGGCATAATTTTGCTTTGTCAAGTGTTATTAAGACAAAAGTTTATTAAGCTAACACTTTGTTTGAGCTAATATTGTTTTCCAAACAAAATATTTGTTCAAATTTTCATTTCGAACATTAGGTATCAGGGTGGAAAAATGGCTTGTCATAAACGAACTGAACTGAACATGAAACGAACGCTGGAGACTCTCGATGAAAAGGGCGAAACCGACTCGGGGCTTGCTTGCATGCATGCTGCTTATTTGCATTATAATATATTGTTACCTAAGTACCTATAGTACAAAAGAACGTATAAACTTACCTGTAAATTATTTACCTTTGTTTTTTACGAACTACCCGCTTAGCAAAATATGTAATCTCACTCAAATAGATTTCGTATGCACTACACAATTAGGATCTAAATCGTATGCCATGCAATCATTTGGAAAACGAATGTTATGCCAAATAATACGTTTGACCAAATGAAATTTGACTATGTAAAACTTTGCCAAATAATAATTTGCGAATTAATAATTTGCCATAGGAGATAAATGCCAAGTGATAATGCGAAACAATAATTTGACTAGTGATTTTTTGCCAAATGATCATTTGGGAAACATGTTTTGGGAAGTGACACTTTGGGAAATGATTTTTGCCCATAGAATAGAGAACCATGTAACATATTAATAAAGTACGTTAAAGTTGGAGATGAGTGTTTACATCACTAGGCACTTGTCCCACCGTCGCGTCGGCGAGTAGCGAGTACGCTCATAGTAATTCTTACTCGCGCGAGTACTCTCATAGTAATTCTTACTCGCGCGAGTACTCTCATAGTAATTCTTACTCGCGCGAGTACGCTCATAGTAATTCTTACTCGCGCGAGTACTCTCATAGTAATTCTTACTCGCGCGAGTACGCTCATAGTAATTCTTACTCGCGCGAGTACTCTCATAGTAATTCTTACTCGCGCGAGTACTCTCATAGTAATTCTTACTCGCGCGAATACTGTTGCTTGGTGGAATGTATGTATGTGTTTTTTTTTGTATACAACACACGCCATTTATTTTAACTTAACCCAAACGCCAGCGTGTCGACGTCAACCCGCTTCCCAGGGTACCTATTTCCGCTCTAAGGGACACAAGCTAAGCCTAATCTAACCTACAAATAATACCACTGTTACGATCATTTGTGTTTTTTTTACTGCGGGGGGCTCCGCCCTCCCGTTCCCTCTTTTTATAACTGCTCTAACCTAATCGTCTAAATTATAATCTTTATACGAAAATATACTGTGTTATGATTGTTATGCGTTATTGTATGTTATATAAAATCATATATATTGTTGTTATATCTCGTGAGACGCCCCCTTCGTGTGCGGTTCGGTCACGGTTCTAACACGCTTCACCTCGCTTTGCTGGTACACACACACACACACACACACACACACACACACACGCAGACACACACAGTATAGATTAAAAATTTATAATCAAAGTCTGATGTGACAGACGAAACGTTATTCGGTTCATAGTTTTTTGACCAACTGAAAGATTTGCCAAGTGTTAGGTATCCCAAAAATTAAAGGTCATAATGACTTTAAAATTATTATACAAATATTTGCCATTAGTTCGTTGTCAAAGTGAACCATCGGCGAAAAGTTGGTTGGCAAGTGAAATTCGGACATAAAAAGTTCGGAGAAAAGGCAGAACCCCCAAATTGCATATTTTAATCCATGGAAACATTTACTCATAGACTACATCTGAATGTCTTATTTAGCAGTGCAATGTCACGCAAAAAATTTGAAAAGTGATGTGATTGAAAAGTAAAGGCAGAGGGACAGTAGTGCGTGATGAACAGTGATCGTAACTTTTACATGTAGCATTTTTGGTGTACCATAGTGTGCTAACGGAATTGGTAGAGACAATATCAATCAAAATTGTTAGTTAGGGTCAATATTAATGTTATTAACGCTAATTAAGCATTAGGATTGAAATTCTATACCAATTCCGTTAACAACACTACACTACATCAAAAATGCTACAAAAGTTACGATCACTGGTGATGAAAGATTGAGGTTCTGCGAGAATATGGATGAACGTCTCTCTTCTGTTTGACTTTTGTTTTGTTATAATACTGTTCAATTTTAATGGCGGCTCCACATTAGTGCCGTGAATTCACGGCGCGAATTCACGGCAAAGTCGTGCCCTCCACATTCACGGGATGCTCACAATCATTTGTGAAACCCGCCGCGAAATGGACGTAGAAGCTGCTGCTGCAATAACTTTGTTTGCTGTGGCAACATATCACTATTTAAACGTGTTAAACAAGAAAGTTAGTAGAAAGCGTTGGAAAAATAGAAGATGGTGGATGACTGAAATACATCGTAACCGATCAAGGTATGTTTGCTGGTGTAGTGAATTTTTGAATTGACTTATGATATGATTAGAACTGTCTTTATTCATTATATAAAAATCATTTCAGACTTTCTATGGAGAAGCAGTTATCAGAGTTACATTCTGAACCCAGTGGTGAATTTAAGAAATTTACTCGTATGTCAACAGTGGACTTCTAATATTTGCTTCAGAAAGTTTCTCCAATAATTTCTAAAACAGATACCCAATTTAGACTAGCAATACCAGCAAGAATTCGTTTAGCCATAACACTACGGTTTCTAGCTTCAGGAGACAGCTATGAGAGCCTGCACTTCTTGTTTAAAGTTTCACCACAGCTTATATCAGAAATTGTACCTGAAGTATGTAAAGCCCTGGTTCATATACTAAGGAATGAAATCAAGGTAAGTAAAAACGCATTAAATAGCTTTATATTTTTCTATTAATGTGCTTAGGTAATTAAATTAATTATAGTTTAATATTAAAAATATTTTTAAACACTTCAATAAAAAACAAGCATGCATATGAGAGTTCATATGCATTGGCAATTAAATTGTACTCGTATTGAGATTGGGAAATGGATTCAGTTTGAGTAGGGTGAGGGGGCGAAACAACTTCATTAGACAAAATTCTGATTCTAGTTGTGTTCGCATTGGATTGCTCAGGTAGGTGTAGGACGGGATATTGCGTGATGTCAGTTCTCTTGTTAATTATTGATTCAGATTGAGCCATTTTGGAATCATGGTTTGAATCATAATATGTCCTATGTAATGATATAGGTTCAGAATAGGAAGTAAAAGAAGACCCGGGCCTACTCGTATTTTGTTGATGAGATTGCAAGATATTGGGAGAAGGTGAAGGAGACGAAGCAAATATCGGTGATGAAAGACGATTCTGATTTAAACTAAGTCGCCGTTGTATAAACATGCCATCGATTTGGTGCATAAAAATTAATCTTTCGTCTTCTGGCAATTGTCTTAGCTTATTTGCAAACATTTTTCTATAACGATCGCAATCATCATCTTTTTCTTGAGGATTATTCCGGCGCAATGATTGGTTCAGGTTAGCGAGACTTTCTTTAATGAAGCTATAGGTATTCTACCTACTTACATATATATATATATATAAACATACATACCTTATACACATATTATATTACACATTCATCTTAAGCACATATACATAATAATATTTACATTAACTCGCCGTACTTATGTAACGGACGTTAAAGTAAATATCGTACGGGTGCAATGGACACGCATCTCGGAAACCTGCTCCTATTGTCTGAGCGGCGTCCACCGCACCCCCCTACCCCTGCGCCGGCGCAGCCGGCTTCGGCAGTCGCTAGCCGAACCTCATGAACGACACCCGCGTACTGCTGAGTGTTCGCTATCTCTTTCGCACCCGCTTGCTTTCCTATATGCTATCGCTTTCTAGCACCGCGGCATCGCGCGCATGTTAACGGTTATGACATTGTACTGTGCTTTGCTTTCTGCCTTCTGTTCTTTTATAAACATTTAATGTGAATTGGTGTGTGGAATTATAAGGAACATCTAAAACGTGAGTGAACTTTTATTTACACACCGCCACAACTGGCTCTGGTTCTGGTGACCACACTTGGACACAGCAAGCACAATGCCGAGTAATCCCGATGAATTTAAAGACGCGGTTGCTTAAGGCCCGGGAACGCACGGTAATGGCGGCGAGAATAGTACCGAATCAAGCGGGACTAAGCGTACCGGCGAGCCGTTCGACATATGTAAAGTCGCTACGAGAGTGCCACCATTTTGGCCTGAAGAGCCAGAAATATGGTTCGCACAAGTGGAAGGGCAATTTGCTATCTCCGGCATTACAGCAGATGCGACCAAATTTAATTACGTCATCGGCCAGCTAGATAGTATTTACGCTAAGGAAGTAAAAGACGTCATCGTCAGCCCACCAGCCGAGCGTAAATATGAAAAGCTCAAGGTCGAACTCATCAAAAGGCTGTCAGCTTCCAACGAGAAAAAGATTAAGCAATTGCTTATACATGAGGAGATCGGCGATCGGAAGCCGTCGCAATTTCTGCGCCACCTGAGGAGCCTCGCAGGCGCCGACGTTCCAGACGACTTTTTGAAGACCATCTGGGTTAGTCGTTTGCCCCGTCACATCCAGACAGTGCTCGCTGGCCAACCGGCGTCTAGTTCGATCGAGGACATAGCGGATCTAGCCGACAGGGTTTGCGACATCGCTGCACCTGCTCCGCAAGTGGCCGCAGCTAGTCACGGTATTCCAGAGGACGTCATCGGCAGCCTAACCAGGGAGATCGCCGCGCTTCGAAGAGAGGTTCACGAGCTTAAGGCTCAGCCCGGCAATAGATCACGGGCCAGGTCCACTCGCCGCTCCAACAGCAGGTCCCGTTCGAGCCAACGATCGCAGAGCAACTATCGCAAGTTCCCGCTCTGCTGGTACCACGGCAAGTTTGGGGAGCGGGCTACCCAATGCGTGAAGCCCTGCGACTTCAAGGCGGGAAACTCCACGGGCACTCGCTAATGGCGACAGGCGATTGCCCCGGCCCCACTGGTCGCCTATTCATCACCGATCGGCACTCCAAGATCCAGTTCCTGGTAGACACCGGCAGTGACCTTTGCGTGTACCCCCGGTCGATGCTACGCGATCGTCGCGCTCGGGCAAATTACGAACTAAGTGCGGCAAATGGTTCTTCTATTGCCACGTATGGTTGGGTGAATTTGTGTCTAGACTTTGGACTGCGTAGAGACTTTAAATGGCGTTTTGTCGTAGCCGACGTTACTAAACCTATAATTGGCGTGGATTTTATAAACTATTACAAGCTTATTATAGATTGTCCTAACAAGCGAATCATAGACGATCTTACCAATTTGTTTACTATAGCGTCGAGTGCTCAGCAGAACGGAATTTCGTCCATCAAGGTACCAACCGGGATTACGCGTTTCCATAAGCTCTTAGATTATTTTCCAGATCTGATCCGGCCGGCTGGTACGCAGCGTCCAACACCGACACACAACACCGTACACCACATCCGCACAACACCAGGTCCCCCAGTCTTCGCTGCTCCTCGTCGTCTGGCGCCTGATAAATTAAAGATCGCGAAACAGGAATTCGAGTCTATGCTGGCCAACGGCACGGCACGACCTTCGGAAAGCCCATGGTCATCGCCCTTGCACTTAGCCCCCAAAAAGGATAACGGGTGGCGTCCCTGTGGCGATTACCGGTCGTTGAACGCCCGCACGATCCCTGACAGGTATCCGATCCGGCACATCCACGACTTTGCCCATAGCATCTCAGGCTGCAAAGTATTTAGCACGCTGGATTTGGTTAAAGCCTACAATCAGATACCTGTCAGCGATGAGGACATTCCGAAAACCGCCATAACGACGCCATTCGGTTTATGGGAGTTTCCTTTTATGAGTTTTGGACTTAGGAACCCGGGCCAAACTTTTCAAAGGTTCGTGGACGAGATGACCAGGGGACTCGACTTCGTGTACTGTTACCTAGACGATTTTCTAGTGTTTTCCAGAGACGAAGAGCAGCATGAGGAACACCTTCGTGCTATTTTCAAACGACTGCAGGACTATGGCATGCTACTGAACGCGTCCAAGTGCGTCTTCGGTGCCTCGGAGGTAACCTTCTTAGGCTACTCAATCTCCGAAAAGGGCACACGACCATTGGACTCTAAGGTACAGGCAATTCTAGAATTCCCTCAACCCCAAAACGTACGTCAGCTCCGACGTTTTTTGGGGATGATCAATTTCTACAGACGGTTCCTGCCCCATGCTGCGTCGTCTCAGACACCTTTGAACGCTTTATTGACTGGCTCAGTCAAAGGGTCACATCTAATCAAGCTTGAAGGCGACACCTTGAGAGCGTTTGAAGCCTGCAAGGAGTCTCTGTCTCAAGCGACAATGCTTACCCATCCAGATTGCTCGCTTCCGCTCGCCCTGACAACCGACGCGTCTGATACGGCGATGGGCGGGGTAATCCAGCAGCTCAAGGATGGAGTGTGGGAGCCCCTGGCTTTCTTCTCCCGAAAGCTGAGTCCCTCGCAGGTGAAGTATTCTCCCTACGATCGAGAGTTGCTTGCAATCTACGAGTCGATCAAATATTTCAGGCATATGCTGGAGGCGAGGCACTTCACAGTCTATACTGACCACAAGCCGCTTACGTACGCTTTTCGGGAGCATAAGTCCAACTGCTCACCACGTCAGTATAGAAATCTGGACTTTATCTCCCAATTCACAACCGACATTCGGCATATCGCTGGCAAAGATAATGTCATTGCCGACACTTTGTCGCGTGTGGAGGAATTGGGAGCGCCTGTAAGTCTCGACCTCATCGCTCAAGCCCAAGCCTTCGACTCTGAGTTGCAGCAACTCATCGACGGAGGATCTTCTCTGCAGTTAGAGGAACGGCACTTACCTGGGAGCCGTAGCTCCTTGTACTGTGACGTCAGTACCCCAGCCCCCAGACCTTTCGTGCCAACTACTTACCAGAGGCAAGTATTCCACAGCCTCCATTCCTTGAGCCACCCAGGACCCGGTGCAACAGCCCAAATGGTAGCTGAACGCTTTGTGTGGCCAGGCGTGCGCAGAGATTGCCGTAAGTGGGCACAGGCATGTGTGCCATGCCAACGTGCAAAAGTCAGCAGACACGTAGCCGCCCCACTCAGCACGTACAGCCTACCTAAGGCACGGTTCAAACAAGTGCACATAGACCTTATAGGTCCCCTCCCATTGTCCCAAGGATACCGGTACTGCCTTACAGCGGTAGACCGGTTCACTCGTTGGCCCGAGGTAGCCCCCTTGGCTGATATCACAGCTGAGACAGTGGCCAAAGCGTTGCTATCTACCTGGATCTCGCGCTTTGGCTGTCCCAGCGACATAGTGACAGATAGAGGTCGCCAATTCGAATCAGCCCTGTTCTCCCACCTATCAAGGATAGCTGGGTTTGAGCACAGGCGAACGACGGCGTACCATTCGGCTTGCAATGGCCTTGTCGAGCGCTTTCATCGGCAGCTCAAGGCAGCCATTGTGTGCCACGCCAACGAGACTTGGACCGAATCTCTGCCATGGGTACTCCTCGGCGTACGCAGCGCTTTTAAGGAGGATCTGCAGGCTTCTTCGGCCGAGCTGGTATATTGCGAACCCCTCAGGTTACCCGGAGAATTCTTCGACCCTGCCGCAGTTGGAACAACAGACGTGTCTGAATTTTCAGCCCGGTTGAGGTCTTATGCCGAGAACCTGAAGCCCGTACCAGCATCTCGCCACGGCCGTAAGAAACCCTTTGTTTTTAAAGAGCTAGCCACCTGCGAGTTTATCTTCCTCCGTGAAGATGCGTCGCGTGGCTCACTTCAGCCTGCTTACTCCGGCCCACATAAAGTCCTGGCTAGAAATGACAAAGTTTTTAAGATTATGGTCAATGGGAAAGAAGTCACAGTGTCTATAGACCGGCTTAAACCGGCCCACACACTTGTAGACCCAGTCCCAAACAGCCACGTAGACCCAGTCCCAAACAGCCACGTAGACCCTCCACCTCCTAGTACTGTTCGTGACTACATCACGCGATCAGGGCGACGCGTACGATTTCCCGATTTTTATCGCCCTTGACGGTCTCTGGAGGGGAGTGATATAGGTATTCTACCTACTTACATATATATATATATAAACATACATACCTTATACACATATTATATTACACATTCATCTTAAGCACATATACATAATAATATTTACATTAACTCGCCGTACTTATGTGACGGACGTTAAAGTAAATATCGTACGGGTGCAATGGACACGCATCTCGGAAACCTGCTCCTATTGTCTGAGCGGCGTCCACCGCACCCCCCTACCCCTGCGCCGGCGCAGCCGGCTTCGGCAGTCGCTAGCCGAACCTCATGAACGACACCCGCGTACTGCTGAGTGTTCGCTATCTCTTTCGCACCCGCTTGCTTTCCTATATGCTATCGCTTTCTAGCACCGCGGCATCGCGCGCATGTTAACGGTTATGACATTGTACTGTGCTTTGCTTTCTGCCTTCTGTTCTTTTATAAACATTTAATGTGAATTGGTGTGTGGAATTATAAGGAACATCTAAAACGTGAGTGAACTTTTATTTACACACCGCCACAAAGCCTTCGGCTTGTTGTAGCTCGGGCGGATTCTTACGGCGTCGTTTTGTTGTTGTAGGATTTTCATCACTCGATGGCACATGGTCGATGTTTTCTGTTTCCTGGTTGTTTTCTTGGAAATCTTGAACATTGTTTTCCTAAAAACGAAATATGTGTTAACAAAAATATATTTTTTGTTTCAGATTCCAGACTGTGTAGAAGAATGGTTGGAAATTGTAAATGGATTCAGCAATAAATTTCCTCGTTGTCTTGGATCTTTAGATGGGAAACATATCGTTATGCAGTCACCCTTACCTACTACAACTATAAGAAAAGTTTTAGTATCGTACTTATGGCACTAGTAGACAGCAACTATAATTTCGTTTATGTCAATATAGGCGGTCAGGGTAAAATAAGTGACGGTGGAATATTTCGAAACTGTGAACTATGGCGAAGGATTACATCGGATACCCTAATTCTACCACCTCCGCGTCCACTACCAGGATCTAATAAACCCGTGCCTTACGTATTTTTGGCTGATGGTGCTTTTGCACTCAGCACATCGGTAATGAAGCCTTATCTGGGAAATCATGATTTAGGCACTCCAAAACGTGAATTTAATAGAAAATTATCTGGTGCACGAGTGGTGGTAGAAAACACTTTCGACATATTGGCTTCAAAATTTAGAGTCTTTAGAAAACCATTGATGGTATGCCCTGACAAAGTAAGTCTCATTACGATGACTTCACAATTTTTTAAGGAAAAGTAACACATCTGGCCCGATTTACACACCACCAGGTACGATTGACGTCTATAACGATGATGGTATTCGTATACAGGATGGTTCTTGGAGATCAGAAATTCAAGATACATGTGCTATATGCGATTTGCCTCAGATACCGCGTAGACCAAGTTTGACTGCAAATGAAATAAGAGAAGAATTCACTAAATATTTTACTCCCAATGTAGGTATATAGGTTTCCAACCTACACATATGTATATAGACATCTTCTTCGTAAATATTAATGTAACTACTATATTACTAAAAATAAATAAACTTACTTGATTTATTGTGTCAGTAGTTTTTCTTACTTCCAACCCTTCACCGAGGAAAGAATCCATATATGCATAAGCAAACCAGACGGGCTTATATATTTCTCCTGCTCCAGCCCCTGAGCGACTTGAATCTCGAACCTTCAATCAATAAATTTTCTTTATTGCACCACAAGAAAAACAGATACATTACAAAAGGATACATTTTGTAACACGTGGCCTTACTGCCAAGTAACAATTTCTATTTTATTTTATAATTTAATATATATATATATATATGCTTCAGTTAAACTTGCTTACATGGACAAAAACATGTTACATGTTGAAATCCTTTTTTGGTTATAACGCGTTTTCCCTAGTTTGTACTCGTAACTAAGGAATATGGTGAAAACTAATTTTGACTACCTACTGAAAACGCGTTTTAATGTAGTGAAAACGTGTTTTAAATAAAAATGGCTTTTAACTGTAACATACACATACATAGGTAAACAAACATACTATCAAATATACATCAAATATACAAAATAACAAACCTTTTTTCGATATAAACGATAACGGGACAGCAAAGAGTCTTTTTTCTTTTTTAATTCTTTGATTTCAATATCCATTTCATTGCTAATCCGCGTCCAGGCATCATGATGCTTCTTTTTGTCCTTATGATTCAAATGTTTTGCATCCCACAGTATATTTTCAGAATGGTAATGCTCTAAAAAGAGCATTTCAATTTCGTTACTCCAAACTTTTACGCGCGACTCCATTGCGCGCGGACAGCAACTGCACACGTCCGTACGCCTTTGTAGTCCGTAGTAAACTGGTACGGCGCCGTGAATGTGGAGGTATACACGTGAACGCCGCGTGAAGGGGACGCGAACCCTTTGTCACGGGACAAAATACCGACTCTGATCGGGGAACAGGCGTGAACGCGCGTAAACCCCGCGAAAACCATCCACATTCACGTTCACGCCTGTTCACGGCGCTAATGTGCCGCCAACAAATTATGCGTGTCCTGTAATGTAAAATCTGTTTCATTGTGGCATTAGACTAGAGATGCAACGGATATCCGGTTGCTATCCGGTATCCGGCCTATCCGGCCATTATTTTACAATCCGGTCGAATACCGGATAGTGATTCTGTTTGGTATTTAACTTTGAAAAATGGTTATATTGTATACAAGAAAACAACAACAAATTATCAATATTTGTTTATATGTATTACCTTTAACATAGTACAACAATAGGCGGGCGCACGTGTACTGCATACGAAATAGTTCCGTACACCGACCGAATAAAACTCGTTTCTTGCCCAGAAAACGGTCCGCGCGAACCTATAATGCGTAACAGGTTGAATTGAAACCTGCACGATTTGCCCGCCGCCAAACTAAAATGTAGGTATCGTTTGGACGGCCGAATATTCGGCGGCCGGATAACGGATATTCGGCCGGTGATCAGGCCGAATATCCGGTATCCGGTTTCCGGCCAAACAAGTATCCGTTGCATCTCTACATTAGACCCATTTTGATGAATTATTGTAGGTATTCAGTACTGACGGTTCAGAACCTCGTGAAAAGATTACCAACAGAGAGTTAGACAGAATTACTTTAGAAAAACGTATCATTAATATTATTATGCACTTAAGTGGCACTTCTTCAACGACTTAATTCTACTTTCCTGATTTTTCTCATCAACGTTTACAAAATTGCTAATTGTTCATTAATGATGATAAATTGTAGAAAATTAATTACTCGGTCTGAGAATTTACAATTCCAATCAAGGGGCATGTAGGTATATAACCAGAGGCAAAGATTATAAACTTGGATTTTAATAATCTGATCGCCGTAATGAAGGCCGGCCCGCTGCTGTGCCTGCTACTGGCTATCTGCTTAAATGCCTCTGCCAATTTTACGGTATGTACTTATTTATTTATTATGAATAATCCTTTTTCACTTCGTGTCACTCATGCAGACGTTGTGCTAACATTTAAAAATGCAAAATAGTCGATACCAGGAACTAATTTCATTCATATCTTTAATAATATTATAAATGGGAAAGTATGTGTGTCTGTTTGTCCGTCTTTCACGGCAAAACGGAGCGACGAATTAGCGTGATTTTTTAAGCGGAGATAGTTGAAGGGATGGAGACTGACATAGGCTACTATTTGTCTCTTTCTAACACCCCCCTTCCCTAAAATGGGGGTTTGAAGTCTGTATGGAGCTGCGATATAAAAGAGTTCCACGCGGACGTAGTCGTGGGCAGCTAGGAGCTAGTTTGTGATACATAATCTAGTGAGAGTCAGAATGGCGGGTGTACCTTAATTTTGTAATAACTTTGAATACGGGACTTTACAATTTTTTTTATGTGTGGTACTAAATAGTACATTTTGAGTACTTTTTTTCGTATAATTTTTTTTATATTTCTTTAGGAACACCCGCCATTCTGTCTCTCATACATACATCTACTACTAGATAAGGTTCTTATTTTAAAAAGTCAACATGACGATAGTGGGTTAAACGTTTAACAAGGATTATCTATTCATCTTAGAACAAGAATGATCATCGAAAAAGACGCGTGTGAAAGTATGAATACCTCAGTATTTACATTCTGACATCGGCGAAGGAGCGCCATACCGCCAGCTTTGTCAAGATTTGCGGACAATCTGCTCATAAGTAGACATACAGTATCGGCAATTGATCGTCTCTCGGAGAAATAGCATGTCAGTATCATCACATCATCAGCCTATATACGTCCCCCACTGCTGGGCACAGGCCTCCTCTCATGTATGAGAGGGAACGGGCAGTAGTCCCCACGCTGGCCCAGTGCGGATTGGGGACTTCACATACACCTTTGAATTTCTTCGCAGATGTATGCAGGTTTCCTCACGATGTTTTTCCTTCACCGAAAAGCTAACGGTAAATATGAAATCATATTCCGTACATAAGTTCCGAAAAACTCATTGGTACGAGCCGGGATTCGAACCCACGACCGCCGCTTGACAGCCGCATGCCTGAACCACTGGGCTACCGTAGCTTGACGTAGCATGTCAGTATAACATTCTATAATTGGCCAGGAGCTGAAGATAGGGACACCGTGTAGATTGACGCAAACAACTACGGTTACTACCCCTATCCCTCCATCTTTGTCTCGGGCATGGTCGGGCTAGATACGCTGGTGCTGAGAATAAAGTTATTGCTGCTAGTCCACCATCTGTCATCGCGTACACTTCGGCGTTCCCGCAGGCGGGGACGTCCACCGCGAGATCGCGACAACACAGACACATATAGCCCGCTTTCGTCCCGGTACCGCCGCATACCGGGTAGAGTCAGTCCGACGCAAGTCGGGCCTAGCTGAGTTTCTTGCTGGACTCTTCTCAGCTAGGCTAGGTTTTAGCGAACCAGCGATAAAACTCCCAGTAGTTCGACACCACTTACACCTCAGATTCGGTTGATACCGTTCAACCAATCTCACTGGAGCGCGAACTCTTAGAGTATTCCAGTGTACAAACTTCCCCGCGTGGTCGTGCCGGAGGCTTCCCCTGGATTTTCCCCAGGCCACCCTCCAACCACGCAGTTTGACTGCTATATTGGGTCCGTCCTATTATAGCAACAGTCAGGTTCAAAAAAAACTAAAAAAACCACTATCTGTCAGTTGTCCAACACCGAGTGGATAGTGCAGAAGTGTTGGAGGGAATCGGAATGGTAGTTCCGCGCCGCCGTGCAAAAAATTGCATCATTTCTTATTTATTACTAGCTTCCGCCTCCGATTTCGTCTGCGTGGATCCGGAAATAAACTATTTTATGTTGTATTACAGGTATTGAACTATTTTCGTGCAAAGTTTCATCCAAATCGGTAGAATCGTTTAAGCTTGATTGAGTAACAAATATACAAACATCTAAAGTTTGGAACGTACAAACATCCAAACTTTTGCAATTGTAATATTAGTGAAGTGTGCCTAAGGCGCTCCCGTGGCCTCGCCTTATAGCGTAGAGGCGGCACATAGAGGGGTTTTTAGTGGGTATACCATAGGCCTCATTAGCCGACATGGGAGTCCCACATAACCACCAGGGTCCGTCCCCGCACCCTGGCGGTATGCGTAACGCATTTTCCCCTCTTGAAAAAAAAAAAGGATAGTACCTAGCATTACCAGAACTCGGGATTTCGGTGCCACTTCTCAGCTGTCATAGTGACTTCTCATTGATCGACTTTTACTTACGGGTAAGGCGAAATAAAGTATGCCATACAATGAAATAAATAAATATAGGTCGATCGATTGCGGTATAGGTACGTGCGAAAATTGAAAATATAATTGAAACAGTTATTGTCTGATTTAAATGCGGGCAATAAAAGTAGGTACCTTAGAAAACAAATAATTGAGGAATTATTCACCATCCCGTTTCTGATTGTTAGGGGCCGCTTGAAGCCCGGCAGTCTGAAGAAGCATTAACATAACGTTTATTCACATGTCATGAGAGATACATGATAAAACTTTAACATTTTATAACGTAAATATCGATATTACGAATAGTCGATGAACGAGAAGTCACTATGACAGAATGTTACTATGATTCTGGACTTCTTACAAATATTATCACAAGGATTTCATGCAATTGGAACATACCCACTCGACATTTGACCGCACTACGGGTTTATTACTGTTGAAGGGTTAAGTGATACGCATCATTTGGTATGTTTTTTTGAGGATATATTCGTATTTAATATGTGTAGCTACTTTGTAGTTATTTCAAAATTTAGAATTATGACCCCTACCCTGTATCGTTGTGGTCTTGTACCCTATATTTGCTGTGTTAATAATGTGCTACGGTATCGCATTGGGAGACTGTAATGAATGATCTAATGGTAAACGTATTGTTATTATAAATAAATAAAATTTATATTCATTTAGTCGGCTTTGTATCAAGAATCACACGCTAGTTTCGTATGCTTGGATGCAACCGAGTTCACGTTAAGATGAACGAGGGATTATTCTAGATTTTTTATAATTTATGGCGCCGTTCAACAGCGTCAGATTTCTTCCTAGTTACACTCCACATCACACACATCATCAGCCTATATATGTCCCACTGCTGGGCACAGGCCTCCTCTCATGTATGAGAGGGAACGGACAGTAGTCCCCACGCTGGCCCAGTGCGGATTGGGGACTTCACATACACCTTTAAATTTCTTCGCAGATGTATGCAGGTTTCCTCACGATGTTTTTCCTTCACCGAAAAGCTAACGGTAAATATGAAATCATATTCCGTACATAAGTTCCGAAAAACTCATTGGTACGAGCCGGGATTCGAACCCACGACCGCCGTTTGAGAGCCGCATGCCTGAACCTCTGGGCTACCGTAGCTTTTTTAGTTAACACTCCGTTTCTTTTTAATTCCCATAAATGGCTGAATAGGCCTCATTTTGTATATTTGTTAACATTTCTTTTAATCATGGCACTGTGTTTTTATAGAGGCCGCCTTTGTTAGGTCCAGTATTTTTTTCAGCGGTTAAACAGCAATTGATTAGTGTAAGTACCTATGTAAGACTGCTGCTTTTCGATAGTTGATTATGGGCTTGTTTATACGACAACAATGGCAACCAATCATACGGTCTGCCTGATGGTAAACAGTGCCTATGGACGCTTGTGATTTCAGAAGAATCAACCTTGCTGTCGACCCTTCATTTGAGGGGTCGTTGTTTTGATATCTAGAGACGAACGCGGGCCCCTCACTCTCAACACATCACATTCTCGGGAGCTCTCGTGACCTGGCTCACTAACAGGAATAGAACACCACATACATACAAAGCAGGCATTAGTTAGTATGGCTGCGGTTTTCTGTGACGTTATACCCCCCGCGCGAGACGAGGACTGAGTATAGCGGTCGGACCACAGATATAGATATACACTAGATAACTTAAACACCTCAATCTCTATGAAAACCGACCGTGTCATTTCTTTCTTCGTGACGTCACACGGGCGAATTTGTGATCTGATTTCCCCGTTGACCGCGCAAAATCGATTCTGCAATAAGGCATTTTATTAATATTCACGGACAACCGGCTACCACAACTAGGAGTGCCAACTCGGAGACCGGATTCGGACACGCGAAGTACATGCATTTGCGTGATCTATGTATATCTATATCTGTGGGTCGGACGAAGATTCTCATTCTAAAGACAGTTTTAGAAGAAGTCGGCCACATTTAACAATCTCAACCCTGTTTCATATTTTTAACCCCCGACGCAAATAGTCCCCACTATTTTACACTATGTTATTATAAGTGCGAAGATAGGGAAAACTTGTGATATTTATTGCAGTGGGAGAAGTTAATTACCAGACGGGGTATTGGTATCGGTAATGGAAATATCCACTGTTTACACATACCTAAACATTTTCTTTTTAGTCAGTATCAAAAAATATTTATATTGCGTTTTTTAAATATAAATTCATTGTTTTTAATATTTTTTATTTTAATTTTCACAGTTGGCAGTAAGTATTTCACTTTTACTGGTAGTACTACAATATATGTGTTCTCCAAAATAAGTACCTACTTATATATTCAACGCTTGGGTTGACAGAATGAAAAAAAAACACAATTTTAAGTTGTTTATAATGTCTATTTAAGTATTATATGTATTACTGGGGGACGTCCCCCGGAGGATTCCTTCCGGATGAGGATGAGGCGCTCCAGAACTGCAAAAACTGGGGAACTTAAATATTTGGCGGATCGAGTCGGTACACTTCTCATGAAAATTTTGTTTTGGAAAAATGTACTTTACATTGTTGTTTCGGGTGCATTTTGTATGGGATTTCAGTACAAACTTTTACTCTTGACTATATTTGTATATTATTATTTCACTACGAACATTTTAAAACATTTCATTGATTTTGACTTTTTGTAGTACAGACATAGGTAACGTGGTTGGCTAAATAAAAAAAGGAAATACATTATAAGTTTTTGATGGGACTTGCTCGAGATACATTTCCACGTATGTATGACCCGGAGGATTCCCTACGACTGAGTAAAAATAATCATGAGCAATAAAAGTAAATAGGACAGTTTTTATGGCGATCTTAAACCAAATGGACCCATATTCGGTTTGAGATTGCGCTTGACTAAATAAAAATGTATTCTTTACAAATGTCAGACCGATTTACGTAGTGAATCGCGCTCTGCAACGTTAGTCGGTACCGTTTAGATCAAGCGGTTGGTATTTGTGTTCATATTGTTTAGTTCGAGACTCATAATTTATTTATTTTACAGCAACAACCTGCCATGCTGTCAGGAGACGCTAAAGATCCACAGGTAACTTGACATTATTGGGAGATTAAGAGCGTGCATAGGAAAAATAAAAGATTTTTCAGAGGCAGTTCTGCATGAACTAAACAAAAATTGTTAATCTTGGGATGTAATACATTGTGTATTTTGACTTTATTATTACTCTATAGTATATACAACACATGCGCTTTACAATCTGTCAAAAATGTAAACCATAGTTGGTATTTTACCTCATCTAAAGATTTAGCTTATGTGATATATTAATAAAATTTTTACAAATTTTAATATCTACAGCATAGTTTGTCCAAAAAGCCATTACCGAAGATTGCTGCCTCTCTTTGTTTCGTGCACGAAAGTTATTAAGGCGCCGTAGGTTCAGCGAAAAATATCGTCTCAGGGGGTGCGGCCCCCGCGCGCGCGGGGATGCTCCGCCCGCACGTCTCCCGCCGTCGCGCATAGTGGAAACACACAGTACAGAGTAAACAGTACCGCAAATGAGCGGCTAATTCATATTCTAGTTTAGACGCGCACGACCGCGGTTTTTAGAACTAAAGCAAAAATTGTAGTAACTTCACAGACCGGAAAGTAAATGGGTTGCCAGTTGCCAACCATGTGTGTAGTAAAAAATAAAGTAGGTATATAAAATAAAATAAATAAATATTTGGGGGACAATCTTACACAAATCGATCTAGTCCCAAACTAAGCAAAGCTTGTACTATGGGTACTAGACGACGATATACATACTTGAATAGATAAATAAATACTTAAATACATAGAAAACATCCATGACTCAGGAACAAATATTCATGCTCATCAGCTCATCACACAAATAAATGCCCTTACCGGGATTCGAACCCGGGACCTCAAGCCTGTAGGTATAATAAAATAGCGATGGGCGCTGACGGTATTACACCCGGTAAATTCGCCAAACTAACCAAACGAACCGGTGGGTTTAAAAAAGGAGAGAAAAAAGAGAGAAGTCGAATAGAGTGGTGAGGAAAGGGTTAAGTGAAGAGGAGAGGAGAGGAGTAGAGTGGAGTTGAGAAAAAAGGACGAACTTCAACTGGGATACTCACAATTTATTGGAAAGTAAAGTTTTATAAGTACTTTGCTAGGGTAGGTACCTACACACAATGAATTTTAGCGAAGAACATTTAGTATAAATAAATAAAAACTTGTTTGTCATACCTTCTTCATCGGTAATGTGTATGTGTGTGAGAAAGAGTGTGTGTGTGTGTAAGTGTCTACTATTTAAATAAATAAATAAATAAATGTAAGGGGACAATCTTACACAAACCGACCTAGTCCCATATTAAGCTCAATAAGGCTTGTGTCATGGGTACTAGACGACGATAAATATAATAGATATAAATACTTAAATACATAGAAAACATCCATGACTCAGAAACAAATATTGATGCTCATCACACAAATATTTGTCCTTACCGGGATTCGAACCCAGGACCTTCAGCTTCGTAGGCAGCGTCACTACCCACTAGGCTAACCGGTCGTATTTTGTTTAATAAAATACATTATTTTTATGTCGATCGATTAGGAGACGCTCCTCTAATTGGCATTCCTCGCGCTTGCCGCGAGTCAACTAATTCTGGCAATAAATGACCAATATAAAATTCCACAAGTTTTTTCTCCATTTTTTCACTCCAAAACGCATCATCTCGCTTAATATAAATTACTTCCATGGGTTGATTTTCCCCTTCGTCTTCAATGTAACTTGAAACGTTGGTGCCGTTTCAGAAGTTGTAATAACTTCGCGGTAGATGTCGCTACGAGCCTCCCTAAGGTGTAAATACAATAGTGGAAGGGATTGAAAGATTCTTCACCATTAGCGGACCCACGGTAGCTCAATTGGGAGAGCGATGGACGGATTCCAGAGGTTGTGGGTTCAAATCCCGCTCGTGGCGAATAATTTTTCAATTTTCCACTATGATTGAAATTTGGAATTTCGATAGCGGACGTTTCTGCTTCATAAACATTTAAGATTTCGTTACACACTATCTCTCTTTTCCTCTCTCGCCATATAAGATAGACAAATACCATCTCTCTCTCTTTTCGTCTCCCTCGATCAAACCATCCCCTGAACCCACTAAAATATACAGTGTTGTCACATGTTCAGCAAATCCGGTTTTTCAAGATATCGCGATCACAACGCCATCTACCGGGTCCAACTGTTTGTTTTTCAAACCATCCAGGGACCCACTTAAATACCTAAACTCATAGCTTCATAAAAATCGGTCCAACTATTCGTCATTTCAATTGTGATCACGACGCCATCTATCGGGCCTATTGTCTTTATAAACCATCCATGGACCCACTCAAATATGTAAACAAAGTTTCATCCAAATCGGACAAGCCGTTCCTCCCCATGTAGCACTCCATTATTCTCCTCTCTTTCCCACACCAGTCCTATCCAATCTACTCCCCTTCACTCCATATTCCCCGCCCCTCTCCTCTTCGCTTAACTAATTCCTCTCATCTCCACTCCTCTCTACTTCACTCCACTCCTCTCCTCTCTGTTGAGAGTGTGACTGTCACACGAGTTTCGGTTGCGCCATGCTCACGTACTGAGGGCCTACCGCGAAACGACAACGAACTTCGTTCGTGTATCTCCGTCTCTGTCGCACTTGCTAGTTCGAGCGACAGAGAGGGAGACACTTGAACGAAGTTCGTTTTCGCTTCGCGGTAGTCCCGCGAAGCGAAAACGAACTGATATGATATGATATTTACAGTGCCTACTTATTTAACAAGAAAAAACACTATTCATATAATATCTTCGGTAAGTATATAGCGAACTTCCCACTTCAGATACATAATATAACTTACGCGCGTCACACAGCCACTAAGTAAGTAGGCACCTACACTACTGCATTTATTATTTATCTGTGATTGCAGTTACCGTTTCGCATTTGTTCTTCGAGCAATCGCCCTGCAATTCATAACATGACTCCTTCTCCTTTTTTTAGTTTTATTCTTTTTATTCCCCATTATAGGGAGAACGCAGGGTATATTTTTTGCAAGAAATGCACTTGGCGGTACGGATTCGGGAGCACGAGTCGCGCGACACAGGTCCGTCCCCGAACGCAGCTCGCTGAGCACTGAGCGGGCGGCGGCCGGTAGTCGGGCATGAGTAGGTTCACGGTTATCGATGTTTTCGAATTATTATTTTTGATTGGAATTATAAAAAAAAATGTATTCACTGATTACCATCTAAAATACAAATACGCAATTTTTGATGCAAGTTTCATGTAAATAGCAAGTTTAAAAAAAATGTAATATCGTTTTAAAGAGTGTAAATAAAGGTATGTTGGCGATTTTTTTTTATCGAGCGAAAATTGCTTAATCATGTTTCTAAACACTGATCTCCCTGCAGAAAAGCCTCGAGATTAGTAAACGTATTTTTTCTTAACCAAATTATTATAAACAGACGCATTATATTGTTTCAAAAACTCTGTTCGCTTGACTTCGCTGAACCCACGGCGCCTTAAAGTGTCTTTTACACGAGGGCGTGGTTTACAAAGAGAGAGAGAGAGAGAGAGAGCAAGTACCTTAATACCATTCGCTTTATAATAATAAACATTCGGTCTGATGGCGAAGAGTTTCGGCCAACACAGATATTCACGCTAGAGGGCTGGGTCAAGGTACAGGTGGGCGGTACTCCTGGACACAGCGCAGCGCGGATAGGGGACCTATTTTAATAAGCCATCTCCGCGAGAATGAATCGCATATTATTTTGCTCTTGATTATAATTCCAATATTCAAATCTTAATTTCGATATGATTGCAGACTCTAAAACAAATACGATCAGCTGCGAAAGTAAGTGTTCAGAAAAATCATGTACTGTGATGACTTGATGAGATATACCTACTTTTATCTTTTGCGCCTCATCCAATCCTCAAATCTAAATATGTATGTCTTACAATAAAATACCGATTGATATTAAGAAAAGTAAAAAATATAATATTTTTAAAAATAGATTTAAAAAGTTTGTATTTGAAAATGTTCAAATCCGGCCCCGGGAATGCCAAGCCGTAAAGCTATGGTTTCCTAGAATAGCGGTGCCGTGATATAGCGCCCGTAATACAGCGATGAATGACGTCACTAGAACTTTGTCTATGTAAACTAAATGGCGCGGTTTCCTAGAGGGCGGTGATTGACACCGTAACGTCAAAAAGCGGTGCCGCCATTCTAATTTTCTAATGACGGCTGTTGGTGGATGATTAAGAACACTTTCAATTATAAACGAGCGTTTATTTAGTTTAACTTTATATTTTAGAACACAGAGCTGTCCTTTCGGTTGGAGAGTTGGAAGAGAAGAGAGAGTGACAAAAATGGTGACCGAGTGACCGGAATGTAATTCAACAATTATCATTCATATAATCCATTCGTGTCACTCGTTCAAAAATATAATAATGGTTTCGTTCAGAAACATAATCCCAGAAGGGGGCTAATAATGAATGAATTATACATATCATATTTAAAATTTTCTTATCTTTACATTGAGTTTAACAAGAGAGATACTTGAGATATGATGAATTTATTGTAAACTAATTATTCCTTGAATACTAATTACAATGTAATAAATGCAATGTTGATGGTTCAAAATAAATACAATGTAATTATATGCATTTAATGCAGCTGACTAATATTTTACATTTTAATGGTAATTTAATTTTAGGTATAGTAAATTTAATAATAGTTGAGATCAAACATTCAGTCATATCTAGTTAGTAATATACTTAAATCTTTTACAGTTTACATTTCTATGGGCAGAACACATATTTTATTTAATGCTCTTGTTGTAGTGCTCCCGTTGGGAAGCTTTAAATCTATTACCCTTATTTTTTTGTCTGCGCCATAATAAATCTTAGTGACTCTAGCCACTGGCCATTGCAGGGGGCTGCAATTAATATCTCTTAATAATACTAAGCTGTCTATTTCTATGTTGGGCTGGACATGGTGCCACTTAGGGCGGCTATTTAACAAACTTAAGTATTGTTTATGCCAAGCTTTCCAAAAATGTTGTTGCATTTGGGTGCAGCGACGCCACAAACGCAATCGGTTTTGCGGTATTGCAGTTACATCTGGTTCTGGTATAGCATTCATTGGTCTATGGATTAAGAAATGTCCAGGAGATAAGTATGTAAAATCTGATGGGTCTCTGGAAAGCTGTGTTATGGGCCTAGAGTTAAGAATCCCTTCTGTCATTATTATGATCGTGTTAAATTCTTCATAAGTAAATAAACTGTTACCTATTACACGTTTGAAGTGTTTCTTAGAGCTTTTCACAGCAGCTTCCCATAGACCCCCAAATGTGGGTGAGTAGCTGGGAATAAAATTGAATTCTATGTTGTTAGCAACAGCATAATGCATCACCGCATCTTGGTGCTCCTTAGAGCACTTGGACAATTCTTTATCCGCTCCTTTAAATGTTTGAGCATTGTCAGAAAATATTTTTGTGGGATATCCCCGCCTAGCTATGAATCTTTTTAATGCTGCAATAAATGCCGGAGTTGTCATGTCCGATACTAATTCTAGGTGAATTGCCTTTGTGGCAAAGCATACAAAGACGCAGACATAACCTTTCGTTAGAATACTATTTCTTAATGTAGATTGTTTGATGTTGAACGGTCCACAGTAGTCAATTCCGACAATTTCAAACACTTTGGCTTCATTTACTCTATCGTAGGGCAAGGATCCCATAAGCTGTGAGGCAGCTTGAGTTTTGAATCATGTAATACATGTAATACATTTTCCAATAATTTTTGCAACTTCCTTATTACAATTTATAATCCAATATTTTTGAGAAAGACTGCTAATAGTATCTTTTAATCCTCCATGCAGCAACAACATGTGTTCATATTTAATTATTATGCTGGTTAAAAAACACTTTTTTGGTAGGATTATAGGATGCTTTTGAGCATAAGGAATTGTTGCATTTTGCAGCCTCCCTGACACTCTCAAAAAATTGTGCGCATCTAAGAATGGGGCTAAGTTTTTAACATGAGTTTTAACAGGTAGGCTGTTTTTGATACAATATATTTCTTGTTTGAAATATTCATGTTGCAATATTGATATAATTTTATATCTAGATTGTTGCATTTCATACACAGTTAAATGGCCTTTCATTTTATTATCTTTATTTTTACAGTTATTATATAATCTTAGCATCCATGCAACTACTCTTTGCAATTTAGTCCATGATGAATACTTTGTAAACATTTCAGGCTCTTTTGGTTCTGGTGCAACAATCAAACATGCATGCTGTCTGTCAATATTCTCTCTGAAGTATTCTGAGGTATTGAGAACTTGTGACGGTTGAGGATGGTAATTATCATCCAAAAATTCAGATGGACCGTGCCACCATAGTTGGTTCTTAGAGAGGTCGAGAGGGTCACATCCCCTGGACAGACAGTCTGCAGGATTGTTTGTTCCACTGATATGACACCATGTACAGTCAGATGTTATTTCATTTATAACATTAACTCTATTTTTCACATATGCAGGCAATTATTCCTTGTTTGACATGATCCAAGATAGAGTTACAAGTGAATCAGACATTAAATAATTAGCTTCAATTCTTACTTTTAAAATTGACTTAATTTTAGTATATAATTTTGCTAAAATCAGTGCAGAATTAAGCTCAAGTTTCGGTACAGTCAACTCATTTCGAATTGGTGCGACTCTGGATTTGCTACATAATAGCCTCATTGAAACATTGCCATTGTAAATACATCGTATATACAAACATGCACCATATGCCTTAAGCGAGGCATCACAGAAGCCCACAATCTCTACATAACCTTTGTTCGGAATGACATTTCTTAGTACCTTCATAACTGGCATGTTCAATATGTTGTTGTAAAACTTACACCATCGTTTTAAAAATTCATCTGGTATAGGAGAGTCCCACAACAGGTTTTCTTTCCAAAGGTCCTGTAGAAATTGCTTCGCTTTGACAATTACTGGCCCTGCAAGACCCAAGGGATCAAAGAATGAACCTATGAAGCTGAGTATGGAGCGTTTATTCCATTTTTGGACCTGTTTGTTAGGGTAGCTGATTTTGAACTCATCGTGGTGGGTGTCAAACACCACACCTAAGGCTTTTAGATCAGTTTTCATGCAGAGCTCATGGTCGTCTGCATAATGGTTTTCAGATGGGATGCCGACCAGCAGTTGAGGTTCGTTTGCTGCCCATTTGTGCAAATGCATATCGGCATAGGACAGTAGAGTAATTAATTGATCTCTTACCTCCAAGGCATCTGTGATGGAATCGGCTCCGAACAGAGCATCATCAACGTACATTGCTGTGCGTATTACCTCTGCTGCTTTTGGAAGCTCTGCTTCATACCTGGTTGCCAGCTCCTCCAAGCATCTCGTTGCTAGAAAACTTGAACTTCGGAGTCCATAGGTCACCGTCTGTAATTGTATAACTATTAGTTCGTGGTTATCATTTCGCCATAAAATATTTTGTAATTGGTGAAACTTGGGATCTATTCTTATGGCCCTGTACATGTTTTTAATATCTGCTAACATCACATACTTGTGTTCTCTGAATGATATTAGTATGTCAAATAAATCCTTTTGAATTTTTTCTCCATTAAGTAAAACGTCATTAAGACTGTTATGCTGTTTGGATGCTTTTGTATTTCCGTTAAAAACGACTCTTACCTTATTCGTTTTACGATCCTCCCTTACTACCGGTAAATGCTGCATGAAATACAGCTTTTGTTTGTGATCATTTGTTAGCGGCAAGATTTTGGCATGACCTAAATCAATATATTGGCTAATGAATTCTTTATATCGGTTTTTCAAAGTTGTATTCTTGTCTAAACGCTTTTCTATGCAATTTAGAGTTTTGATTGCTATTGGAAATGTGTTGCCCAGATTGAGTTGATCCATGGGCTGAGCCAGAGAAAGAGACACCTGAAATTTATTGTTGATTAGCTGTACAGAGTTCTTGAACTCGGCTTCACAGGAGTGCTGCTTTGCTGTAACCTCCTTAGTCGTTTCGGGGACAATTTCTGTTTCCCAAAACTTTGTTAGGAGGTGGTCTATATCAACATTTGCCTCATGAATAGCCACATGCAAGGCAACATGATGGCAATTAGTGGATCCATTTTGACATGGTGATTCACCCGACAGTATTGAACCAAATTCTGTACTGATGAGATAGAGCTCAGTATTTGAGATCTTGGTTTTGCTGGGTAGTAGTATTTTAAAGAAAACCTCCGCTGATAACAAGAATGATATGTCACCCGGAACTAAACAATCATTGTCTGCTAGTACAATAGAATCCGGTAATGTGAAATTGCTTGTATCTATTTTGTTTTGAGGTAATTGTGTTGTTATTTTATCAACCAATGAGCATGTTACTTGACAGCTGTAATTGGAATGTATTGACTCAAATTTGGCATTCACAGACTTTGAAGTGTGTTTGGGTTGACAACCTAAAGCTGAAATGTTGAGTTTGTTGTTAGTAGGTTGCAGATTAAGTGATTTGGCAACCTCATTTGTCATAAAGGAAACTTGGCTGCCACTGTCAACCAGACCTCTTGCTATTATGTGAGTTGCACCATCCTGTCCAAAGATTTTTACTTTGACAGTAGGTAATATGACAGCATTGTTTGACTTCACATGGCAATTACTAACACTTTGCTCACACTCAACATGGAGTAATGTATTGTGATATTTGCTTTGACATTTGGAGCATTTGAAGTGATATTTACATTTGTTTTTGTGCATACCTAGGCATATCTTGCATAAGCTGTATTTGGAAGCAAGCTCTGCTCTCTCATTTGGTGATTGTGCTGCAAATGTGGGGCAGCAATACAATTTGTGAGATGTTGCTTTACAGCATAGGCAAGATGGTACCACATTGTTGGCCATGTTAGTCACTTTAATGTTTTTATTAGGAAAGGAATAAGATGACTTACCCTCGCTTTGCTTGCTCTCCTCGAAACTGCTTGCTCTTTTCTCAGTAAAAACCAAGAAATCTTCTAGAGAAGGCAATTTGCTATTGTCTCTCTCCTGATGGAAAGCTCTGCATGAAAATTGATCCACCTTTTTCAAAAGAATCGTTAAAATTATTAAATCCCACTGCTCTGTAGGCTGTCCCAATGCCTTAAGGGCTCCTATGTGCTGTCGCGTTGTTGCAACTAGCTCCCTTAAGCTACTGGCAGTACCTTTGTTGAGAGGCTGTGTTTCAATTAAGGCTTGGATGTGATTAGTTATGACAAGAAATTTGTTGTCATAACGAAGATTGAGCAGTTCCCTAGCCTTAAGATACGATTCACCTGTTAAAGGGAGTCCTTCTATTAATGCTAAGGCTTCACCTTTTAAATATTTCTTGAAATAGAAAAGTTTTTGCACAGGCTGTAATTTCACACACGAGTCGATGACTGCATCAAATAGCTCCATAAATGTCATGTATTTGGCCTAATCCTTTCCGTCGAACGCCGGGATTTCTATTTCAGGAAGACGCATACTGCTGCTGCTGTTTACCGCCATGCTGGATGCTGATGCGACGCTCGAATCTTTGCTATGGAGCAACTGCCTTAGACGGGATATGGCCTCAATGCATCTGTCTTCTTCGTAGTCATTCTCGAAATTTGATGTGTCCTCAGTTAGGATCGCTAGCTGTATCGTTAGATCGTTGTATTTTGCTAGTGTTGATTCCGCCTGTTGTAGCCTTATTTTTATCGTATCTACTTCCAAGGTATCTTTAGACTCACTCAAAAGTTTGTGAATTTTCGTTGTAGAACCTTTGCACCATGCTAATTGCGCTTTAATTCTTTGGGTTGTTTCTTGCACAGACTCTTTTTCGCCCATTTTGTCGTAATATAATTGTTTTGTTAGGTTATGTAAACAATTGAAGCTGAGTTGTCAAACTTGACAGCGTCATGAATGTCAGATTCGAATGACGTTTTGCACTGAACGAGTGATCGGCTGTTGCGAATGTAACTTCAACTTGTATTGCTCGTTCGTTCTTGCTTGACCTCGTCCTTGAATTATAAAAAATGGCGAACGTTGTTGCTTGAATTCCGAGAAATGCGAAGTTAAAGAATGCAAATTTGGAAATAATTCATAACAGCAGCTTTTTTGCGTGTAACTGATATATTATTACTTTAGTAATTACGTAGACTCAAAATCCACCAAAATATTAGTCATCGAAAAAATCGATATTCAACCAATTCCTGAAAAAAGAGGAAAAATATTAATAGATATTTTAATTTTTGTGTCGGTTAATTTACAGGAGCTCTTCAAGAATAATAAATAAATCACACAAAAAATATAATGGATGTGTCATTTATTTTTATATATTTACTTCCCGATGGAAATTTTGGTGGATTCTTGGATAAGGCATCTTAGAATAACATTTGAAAATTAAACAAACAAAAAAAACGCTGTTATAAATTAATGTTTGAAAAAAACGTAATTTTCCTGGGGTATACGCCGTACAAAATGAGTTCCAATTCCAACTGGAGCAGCGAGGATGACGAAATTTTAATAGATTTCTTTTAGATTTGAATAAATGATCTTCCACTCTACGATTATTTTCCGCTTCTGATAGTTCATCCTCCTAGTAAATTATTAAAGGTAAATTAAGGCCGACAATTTTCTCTCCTGCATACGTTGACGTTGGTGGCTGAGGGCGTACTCGGCCGTGGAACTTTCCACATGTCGTTACCGTAAAGACGGCCGTCTTTTTGCGTCCGTAATAATGCGGCCGCTATATACGGCACCGCTATCCTAGGAAACCAAAGCTTAATCGGACTGTCGTCAAGCAACGGAAAGGCGCAGCGTTCAGGTCGCAGTCCACTTCTGTGGGCGTGGGTTCGAATCCCACTTCTGACAAACTTTTTTGTTTTTACTTTTGAAGTCAGATTGGCCATAGGCAGGCATAAACGTTCAACAAATTAGTTCTTTATCTGTCACTGTCACACATACTGAGAATAGTATTCGAAAGAAAGGGAAACAGGTTTTATTTATCAATCGCGAGCTACAATTGTAGACATAAGGTGCATTGTATTAAAATACAACCGAGTTTACATATTTCCTTGTTCTACCCACTTATCTGTAGTTATCAACCTAGCTTCAATATGTTTTGTTTTTCGAGAATAATGTATTCGATATTTTTCGTTGTTCCTGGGTTTTAGTTACATAAGCTGTACTTTGTATCAGCGCCTTGCGGCGCTTACCTACCTATAAAATTTATTTAAGAGAAGTTCTCTAGAGTGAAATGTATAATTTATTTGAGAAAATAAAGTTCTTTAAACCGAAATAAACAAGGTCGGCATGTCGGCAACAACTCCTCTGAAGTCGCAAGTGTCAAAAGCCTGTGCCATATTGGCCGTGTGACTGAGTCCGAGTGATCGCATGGTAAGTGTTCCGTGAGACCAATGTTCGTATGCTTCGTACGTATGCTATTAGCTGTACTGTTTAATAAGCTAATCAATCAATGTATTAACATCAAATAAATAAGTTTGTTTTTATTTTGTAACTTACCTAAGTATTAACAATGACACACAATGCAAGCAATAATGTTCTGTTATGAACATGCCTGCACGCAGACGGCTTCACCTCGCCACTCTTCTCTTTGGCATAGTGCGATCTGGGATCCCAGTATGTTTGCTGATTAGACTTGTATGGCCCAAGAGTGCGCGTAGGTGTAAGGCGATGATTCTGACGCCAAAGCATCGAACCGCGGCGTTTCGAGGTAGCTTCAGGTTCGCGGCGTCCAAGTGTTGGAATGATCTCCCGCCACCTATCCAAGGAGCGGTTAGCAGGTATACCTTTAGGCGCCAGCTTAAGGGCTATTTGTTGACGCTCCAAAGATCCCAACCCTAACCCATCCAGCACTTTATTTTATTTTATTTTTCTGTATTTTTCTTTTTTAAACATGCCAACCCTTTCGCGTTTTTAATTTGCGTTACGCGTGTAGGGGAAGGTGGCCCAAAGCGGGCACTGTGCCCAAAGCGGGCACTGGACTTAATATTGTCGTTTCAAATAAGAGCGGGGCCGTTAAGCGCGACAGTACCCCCGCCGCCCGCGCACCTCGCGTCATTCGTCCGGCTCACCTGCGAGCACGCCGTTAGACGCTCCGTCGAAAAAATTTTTTAAGCTGTTTTTTGAAAAATATTTGAAACTGCGCGATATTTTTTACAATTTAACTCCTCTGGTGTACACCCAAAAGAACAAATCAAACGGGCATAATACTCAGGTACACTTTTTTCGGGGATCATATACAAAAAATAGATATTTTTGGCTTGATATTATGTTTTGCATGACATACTTAAATTTTGATATACTTAACATGCTTAAAATATTATTATTATTTAAATATTTACAATTCATGAGGAGAAAGTACATTTCATTCGATATGCAGACGACATCGCAGCATTTGCAGAAACACCAGATCAGTTGACGGAATTGATTTGAGGATCAACAAAAAGTAAACTAAAACGCTGATTACCTCAAAAGAACCCATCCAGCAATAGTTGTTAACAATATACCCATACAACAAATCGATAGTTTTAAATATTTAGACAGTCTGATAACTAGAGATTCCAGATGTACGAGTACACCAGACATCGTTGCTCGAGTAGCCATGTCAAAAAAGGCTTTTCAACAAAAGAGGCAACTCTTAAAAACCCGTGTTTGTCATGTAGGAACAAAAAGTTGCTAATTAAAGTGCACATTTTGTAGAATTGCCCTTTATGGCAGCAAAACGTGGACAATGACACAAAGGGACCGAGAAAGACTTGAATCGTTTGAAATGTGGTGTTGGAGACGGCTGGACTGAGAGAATAACAAATGAAAACGTGTGAAGAAGAGTAAAAGTGAAGATAGCGATCTTGAGCACCATCAGCGCTAGATGGGGAAAAATTATTGGTCATTTGATACGGCACGACAACTTCTTTAAAACCACCATGGAAGGAAAAGAGGCAGGGGAAGACCGCGGCGCAGTTATATGGACCAAATAAAGGAAGAGCTGGTGTCATGTCGTATCAGCAAATGCAAGGGCTGGCGTACCACAGAGAGAAATGGAAAATATTCCACCGACAAGAGGATTACTCTTAAATTTATGATGAAAGTATTATTATTTTCCATTTTAATAAATCTAACATAGATACGACAATAGAAAAACTTCAAAACTTGAAATTTTGAGAAGTGTCATCAATCTAGGTGCATCCCTGACATCATGATAAAGAAAGAAGACGATTGCCATGGCCAATTAGGACATCAATAATCAACGCCATAGACTTAATAAAAGTTTACTTTTGGAACACTACAGCAGAGAACGACTAGATCCTTTACAATGTGATGTAACGGATTAGCCAGTAAGGATATTAGAACGGTGTGATGTATGTAGGTACCTACACGAATAGTGGAGGGTAGACGTAGCCACCGGTCTAGCTATATGTACATATAAACCAGTCCTGTAATAAATTACCAAGTGAACGCACGGTTTTCTGATTGTCTGATTCCTTCCCCTATTCCCGGCTTCCTAAAGTCAGGACATACTAATTGGCGACGAGTCTTATTCGAACTTCACACGAGCAGAAAAGGAAAATAAGAATTAAAATAAAACTTAAAGTGGAATTAGTAAACGCAGTGAACGAAAATGGCGGTGGGCAGAATGGAGGCATTTGACATTCACAAAGGGGATTGGGAAGCCTATAAGGACAGGTTGGAACAGTACTTTCTGGTGAACGAGGTGAAGGAAGAAAGAAAAGTACCACATCTGATTACATTGATTGGACCGGAAGCCTATGAACTATTAGTGACGTTGTGTACACCATTAAAACCGTCTACGTTGACATACGAGCAAATTGATAAGCTGTTCGGGGGACATTTACAACCGAAACCTAGTATTTTAGCGGAACGTTACAAGTTTCGTCAACGCAAACAAGCCAGGAATGAGTCAATAGCGGACTACTTGGCGGACTTAAAGAAATTAAGTAGGTTTTGTGACTTTGGTTCGTGGCTAGACGAAAGTATCCGGGATCAGTTTGTGTGCGGTTTATACTGTGAGAATATTAGGCTGAGACTCTTTACGGAGGTGAATCTTAAGTTGAAAACGGCCACGCACTTGGCGGTGGCGATGGAAGCAGCGGAAATAAATGCAGCGGTGGTAGATCGTAAGCATAATTCAGCGGGAACATCGACGGCGGGTGCAATGGGTTGCTACGCGGTGAGCGGAGAAGTCATGGGAGCTGGCAATGCCGTACCGGCGAGAGCGAGACGGGGAGGCAGCAACGGCCGAGCGGGACCGAGTCGCGCCGACGAGGCGCGAGCGCCGACGACGACGGGTGGCGATTACGGCCGAACATGGCCGAACGGACAGCAGCGTCGGAGCAATGGCGGCGGAAGCGCAGTAGCAAGGAGACCGGCTGATTTTTCCCGTACGAAAGTGGGTCACGGTCACGGTGAAATGCAATGTGCAGCATGTGGCCGGCCGCATGTTACGGAAACGTGCAAATTTAGGTTTTACACGTGCCGAGTGTGTAATCACGAGGGTCATTTAAAAAAAATGTGTCCGCGGTGGGGCAAGGTTGTGAACCATAATTATGTACAGGAGAATGGAAATGAATCGGCCGAGGAGGATGATTTAGAGGTAAACTTTTCATTTGTCAAACATAGCCAGTGTAAGATGCTATATCAACCATATACTATAGTGATTAATGTAAACAACAGAGAATTATGTATGGAAATAGATACAGGTAGTGCCATAAGTTGCATAAGCTCTCATTGTTATGATACTTATTTTAAAGATTGCCCTTTACAACCTAGCAATTTGAGGTTACGTTATTATACGGGGGAAACGGTACATACATTGGGGAAAATAAGACCGGCGGTTACATATGGGAGATTGACAAAACAGTTGGATCTATATGTAATCGACAATGGCAAAACTAACTTGTTAGGAAGAGAATGGTTAGAACAATTAGGTATAGGATTATTTAATCAACAGTTAGGCACGTTGCATCATGTAAAATCAAACGAGGTATTTGATTTGAAGGAATCCAGTTCCAGATTTAAAGATGTCTTCGCGGATGGATTGGGGCGGTATACCGGCGGGACGGTGACGCTGCGAGTGAGGGAGGGAGCGCCTCCGGTGTTTCTACGGGCGCGGCCACTGGCGTACGCGCTTCGTGAACCCGTGGAGCGGGAACTCGAGCGGCTGCAGCAGGAGGGCGTCATCACGCCGGTCGAGACGTCAGCATGGGCTACACCAATTGTACCAGTGGTCAAGGCCGATGGAACGATAAGAATATGTGGAGATTATAAGATAAGTTTGAACAAATATTTAGAAGTAGACCGATTTCCTTTACCGAAGGTTGAAGACTTGTTTGCGAGGTTACATGGGGGTCAAAAGTTCAGCAAAATTGACTTGTCACAGGCATATGCACAGCTAGTACTGGATGAGACCTCAAAATACACCGTCATTAATACGCACGAGGGCCTGTTTAAATATAACAGACTTATTTATGGTTTGAGTTCAAGTCCGGGTATCTTCCAGAGAATTCTAGAACAAATGTTTGCAGATATACCCAGAGTGGGTGTATTTTTGGATGACGTGGTAATCACCGGAAGGGATGACCAGGAACATAAAAAAAAATTGAATCTAGTGTTCGAAAGGTTACAAAAGTATGGGTTAAGAATTAAGAAGGAAAAGTGTGCTTTTATGTCAGAGTCTATTACATACTTAGGGTATGTCGTGAATAGCGAAGGTCTACATACATGCCCTAAAAAAATTGAAGGAATTCAAAATGCGGTGACCCCAAGTAACGTAACGGAGCTGCGATCTTTTATTGGCATGGCGATGTACTATGCGAAATTCGTAAATAATATAAGCACGATTATGTCACCTCTGTACGCCTTATTAAAGAAAGGAGTAAAGTTTCACTGGACGGCCGGGTGCGAGGAGGCTTTTATTAAAGTGAAACATTTACTGTCTTCCAGTAAGGTGTTGGTCCACTACGCACCAGAGCTTCCGCTGGTGCTGACGACTGACGCCAGCAGCCATGGTCTAGGAGCGGTGATTTCACACCTGATGCCGGACGGATCTGAGCGAGCAATAGCGTATGCGTCTCGCGTTTTGAATACGAGTAAGGCGGAAAAGGCGTATTCCCAGATCGATAAAGAAGCATTAGGAATTATTTACGCGGTAAGGAAGTTCCATCAATACTTGTATGGCCGCCGTTTTACGTTGAGAACAGACCACAAACCCTTGGTGACGATATTCGGAGATAAAGTTGGGATTCCGATAATGGCGGCCAGCCGGATGCAGAGATGGGCTGTGATCTTGGGCGGTTATCAATATGACATAGAGTACATTCCAACGTCCAGAAATGCAGCGGATGCCCTGTCCAGACTGCCAGCTCAGGGCACGGAGAGAAACCACAGAGTAGAGGTGACTTATATGAACTTTGTGCAATCTTTTCTGCCAATCACCAGCCTGGATATAAAGAAAGCCACTGAGAAGGATGACACATTAAGAAAGGTTAGTCAGTATATAAACAATAGTTGGCCACACACGGTTACCGAGGAAGAGTTAAAGCCATATTGCACACGGAAGCAAGAGCTTTATATGGAAGGTGGCTGCATCATGTGGGGATACCGGATGGTAATACCGGCACTTCTAAGGTCTCGAGTATTGAAAGAATTGCACAGTAGCCATCAAGGCATAGTGAAAATGAAAGGGTTGGCTCGAAGTTTTGTTTGGTGGCCAAATATCGATAAAGAAATTGAACAGATGGGAAAACTGTGCACGATATGTGCGGCTGAAGCCGAGGCACCAACAAAAGCAGCACCGCAGCCGTGGCCATATCACCAGCGGGTTTGGAGTAGGTTGCATATTGACTTTTTAGGGCCGTACGAAGGCCGAACGTTCTTTGTTATAATAGACGCCACTTCAAAGTGGATAGAGGTCTCGGCATAGAACACCTCCACTAGAAGCCTAATGTTTCTCAGTTTGTTCGCGACTCGAGTCACCAAGCGTTGGTGTTGTTGCGCTTATTTAATCCGCGGTCGCCCGCCTTTCCGTTCAGTTGCGTCCATGTTAACGACCTGTGCGGAGTGTGCATGACTCTCACAAAAAAAACAAAATAATAGGATTTTCGCGGCTAATTATGGGCTTTTGTAGTGTGAGGTGGTGCGGAAAGTCGTCAAAGACTTTAAATTACAAAAAAGATGGAATTTCATTCCACAGTTAAGTCAAATTCAATATTTCATTGAAAATATTTATAGCCAGCGGAGTCCATTTTATACTGGCCGGTGCGAATACTGAGGTACAGACACACTATGTCTGTCACTTTTCATCACTTTGAAAATGCAATATGCTATTCCTTTCTTACGAAAACACGTCACGACTAGTGATGTCCCGATGATGCTATGATGGTCAACCGACAAACCACGTGCTTTCGTTCGTACCGATTTGAAGAAATGTAACAAAAATACAGATTTCTCGTTTATTTTGGTTTGAGTAGTTATTCTGTAGATTAGAACTTAAATTTAGTTTTATTTATTGTTCGTTATTTAAAGTAAATCGTGTAATATATAATAAGTATTAGTAGTACTAGTAGTAGTAGTTACTTTACTGTTTTAGTAACTTTTTGGAATGCTCTTGGTGAACAGTTGCGTCTAGGTTTCAGGATGGGCCTGATGATAAACTTTGGGAAAGTGCGAGGGTACTCGTAGTTGGTTTGAGATAGATATAGGTTGTGCGGGCTTTTTAGAATCCTCTCGGGGAGCAGTTGGGTCCAGTGCCACAAGATGGGCCTGATGATGAACTTCGAGAAAGTGCGAGGGAACTCGGAGTTGATTTGAGATAGACATAGATTGTATAGGCTTTTTAGAATCCTCTCGCTGAGCAGTTAGGTCAAGTGCCACAAGATGGGCCTGATGATGAACTTCGAGAAAGTGTGAGGGAATTAGGAGTTGGTTTGAGATAGATATAGGTTGTGCGGGCTTTTTAGAATCGTCTCGGTGAACAGTTGGGTCCAGTGCCACAAGATGAGCCTGATGATGAATTTCGAGAAAGTGCGAGGGAACTCGGAGTTGGTGTGAGATAGATATACGTTGTGCGGGCTTCTTAGAATCCTCTCAGTGAGCAGTTAGGTCCAATGTCACAAGATGGGCCTGATGATGAACTTCGAGAAAGTGCGAGGGAACTCGGAGTTGGTGTGAGATAGATATACGTTGTGCGGGCTTCTTAGAATCCTCTCAGTGAGCAGTTGTGTCCAGTGTCACAAGGTGGGCCTGATGATGAACTTCGAGAAAGTGCGAGGGAACTCGAAGTTGGTGTGAGTTAGATATACGTTGTGCGGGCTTCTAAGAATCCTCTCAGTGAGCAGTTGGGCCCAGTGTCACAAAGTGGGCCTGATGATGAACTTCGAGAAAGTGCGAGGGAACTCGGAGTTGGTGTGAGATAGATATACGTTGTGCAGGCTTCTAAGAATCCTCTCAGTGAGCAGTTGGGCCCAGTGTCACAAAATGGGCCTGATTATGAATTTCGAGAAAGTGCTAGGGAACTCGGAGTTGGTGTGAGTTAGATATACGTTGTGCGGGCTTCTAAGAATCCTCTCGGTGAGCAGTTGGGCCCAGTGTCACAAGATGGGCCTGATGATGAACTTCGAGAAAGTGCGAGGGAACTCGGAGTTGGTGTGAGATAGATATACGTTGTGCGGGCTTCTAAGAATCCTCTCAGTGAGCAGTTGGGCCCAGTGTCACAAAATGGGCCTGATGATGAATTTCGAGAAAGTGCGAGGGAACTCGGAGTTGGTGTGAGTTAGATATACGTTGTGCGGGCTTCTAAGAATCCTCTCAGTGAGCAGTTGGGCCCAGTGTCACAAGATGGGCCTGATGATGAACTTCGAGAAAGTGCGAGGGAACTCGGAGTTGGTGTAAGATAGATATACGTTGTGCGGGCTTCTTAGAATCCTCTCAGTGAGCAGTTGTGTCCAGTGTCACAAGATGGGCCTGATGATGAACTTCGAGAAAGTGCGAGGGAACTCGGAGTTGGTGTGAGTTAGATATACGTTGTGCGGGCTTCTAAGAATCCTCTCAGTGAGCAGTTGGGCCCAGTGTCACAAAATGGGCTTGATGATGAATTTCGAGAAAGTGCGACGGAACTCGGAGTTGGTGTGAGATAGATATACGTTGTGCGGGTTTCTTAGAATCCTCTCAGTGAGCAGTTGGGTCCAGTGCCACAAAATGGGCCTGATGATGAACTTCGAGAAAGTGCGAGGGAACTCGGAGTTGGTGTGAGATACGTCACCATCCTAAATAGCCGAATGCCTTTTTCGTGTTTTGTTTGTTTTATTTTAAACTGAGAACGATAAATACAACTTTTAAAGGAATAATGAGACTTTACTTATTATTAAACTGCTCCGAAACTTTCCATAAAAAATACTGAAGTATTTGTAGTTTAATCTTTAGAACCAAAAATACTAAATGGTCAGTATTTTTTTAGCACACTTTTAAGTATAGATAGTTTAATTACCATTTTAATACGTACAGTAAGTACCTAACATGATTTATCAGCAAAAAATTACGGTACCAGTTAGGATTCCTAACTTACTGTGTATTAAAATGGTAACAAAACTATCTATACTTTACCTTAACTTAAAGATAAAAGTATAGTACCGACCGTAGTAGTAGGACGACCGCTTTAGCCTAGTTGGTAGTGACCCTGCCTACGAAGCAAGAGGTCCTGGGTTCGAATCCCGGTAAGGGCAAAATTTGTGTGATGAGCATGAATATTTGTTTCTGAGTCATGGATATTTTCTATGTATTTAACTATTTATATGTATTATATATATCGTCGTCTAGTACCCATAACACAAGCCTTACTGAGCTTACTATGGGACTAGGTCGATTTGTGTAAGATTGTCCCCTTATATTTATATTTATATTTATTTATTTATTTATAGTAAGTAGTTACTTACTTTACTTTAAAATGTACCTAAAAAATTAGGATGCTTGTACGTGAACATGTCCCATCACTACGCATTCCGCGCGCGAGCGCATCGCTCAATCGCAACGCTGTTAGCACCCGCCCTTCCCCTCACCTCTTCCTCATGCTTTGGTGAATCGCGTCGGGAACAAAATTACAAACATTAGGCTTCTAGTGGAGGTGTTCTGTGGGTCTCGGTGATGCCTAGAACAACAGCAACGGCCGTTATAAAGGTTCTGAGGGAGACTTTCGCCAGGTTCGGGTTACCGAAAGAGGTTGTATCTGATAACGGGCCACCTTTCACCAGTCAGGAAGTGGAGCAGTTTATGGCGCTGAACGGAATAGACCACATTTTCACAGCACCATATCATCCTGCGTCAAACGGGGCGGCGGAAGGAGCCGTGAAGCTGTGCAAGCGAGCCCTCAGAAAAGCATCAAAGGAAAAAGTAGATTTGGATGTGGCCTTACCAACATTTCTGCTAAATTATCGGAATAGTGTTCATAGTACAACGGGGGAGACGCCGGCCATGATGCTACAAAAACGGCCTCTTCGATGGAGATTAGATTTGATTAAACCGGCCGCTACAATTGAGCAGCGGGTGCAACGATCGCAGCGGAAGCAAATTGAAAGGGGTACTCACACAGATAGACAACTCGCGCAGTGGAATCGGGGCATTCCCGTCTGGGTGCATGAATATCACTCCCGAGATAAATGGGTACCAGGAGTAATCTCCGAGGTGAAGGGAAATAGGAACTATATAGTAACTAAGGAAAACGGTACTACAGGCCACAGGCACATCGATCAACTAAGGAAGAGGTCAGTTCATTCGGTCCCACATACAACTCTGCAAGATACAGAGGGAACGGTCAGCACAGTGATGCCGCGGCCGGTCGAGCTCTCACCGCCGGGGACCGCACCGCCAGCCGCGCCCGACGCGGGGCCTGCCGGGCCTGCCGGGCCTGCGCCCGTCCGCGCCGCCCTCCCGCCAGCGCCCTCCAGCGCCGCCTCCCCGCCGGCCGACCCCCCCGAACTTAGTAAGAGAGTAAGGAAACCGCCGGTCCGGTTTGGGTTCGAAATTGATTAACTAAAACCATTTTAGTTTTTTTTTGTTTGTTTATTTGTTCGTTGGTTTCATGGTTGGTCATTTCTAATTGAGGCATGCCCTCGTAAATAATCGTAAAAATAAAATTATAAATATTGATGGGGGTAAAGAAGGCTCTAAGTACTTGTACTACTATACTAGGTTAATGGGGTCAAGAACCCTAACGGGGTAGTAATACTTAGTCTTAGCATTTAGGGTTATTTAAGAAAGGGGGTGTGATGTATGTAGGTACCTACACGAATAGTGGAGGGTAGACGTAGCCACCGGTCTAGCTATATGTACATATAAACCAGTCCTGTAATAAATTACCAAGTGAACGCACGGTTTTCTGATTGCCTGATTCCTTCCCCTATTCCCGGCTTCCTAAAGTCAGGACATACTAAACGGTAAGAAAGACGAACGAAGAAGTGCTGTGCATAGTAAGAGAGAAAATATGTTTTTATACCCGTCGACCTTAAGACTTCGCACACCGAACTATATATAATCACATACTTTTTTCTATGGAGCTTCCAACTCAACTTTTTACAACTGTTTAGACAACCAAAATGAATGAAGAGGAGCCTTTACTAAACTATAATGAATTTGACCAATAGAACGTCGTCTTGGCTACAGAGGAAAATACATCAACGAATACTAAACCGTTGGCTGCGCTTCGTTTCAGCAGGGCTTAGATTTTCAATAGATATATACCAAGTGTTTTTAATTAGTTCAGTTGACTCGTAGAAAAAGTATTGTATACATTAGTTATAAAATTGGCTTTTTAAGTCTCGTACCTTAATTAGGCCACTCAGCAAGCTTCGTGACCTTAAACGTGGTTCTCAACTGAAAAAGCATACATTATAACGATTGCATAAAATACTATTGCTTGGATGATTTTAAAATAGAAGGAAACATTGAAGGTAAGAGAGATATTGAAAGGCATAGGCTAACGTATTTTAGCCAAGTAAAGGATAAAACTGATAACCAGTGTCGTATGAGGAAGTCAGGAGGCTGGCAATTGCCAGAGAAGAGTGGTGGTCACCCCACCGACAAGAAGAGCAAAGCTCTTAAGTAATGATGATTATGATGAATAACATTCCCTATCTTAAACTATGTAACAGTAAAGACGAATACAATGTACAGTTTTTGATGAATTTCGTTATAACATTACAAACGTGACATTATGACAAACATAGTTTACTATGTCAAAAAAGTTTTATCGAACGTCGTGTACCAAGCTGTACTGAATTTACGAGGGTTATAATAATTTTGTTTCTTTTTTTTACAATTTCAGTCCGCGACAAAGCTCGTCGATCAAGTCAATAAAAAGGTACGGAAACTTCATAATTTGAAATTTAAGTGAAACATTTATTCAAATGCAACATCAACATTTTTAAGTTCTACTCGTGACTACTACTGGATCAATTAAACGAGGTTTTTTTATAGCACGTACTGGCTATATGGTTTTACTCTTCTAATTGTTTTAATGCTGCGTAATATAATATTTGACGCGTCTTACCCGAAATAAAACGCACATTATAGTACATTACGTAACTAGGGCGGTGAATTCGTAAATGCCGCAGATCGCAGGTGTTTGTGGCCCGAACCGAAGGTGAGGGCCATAAATATGCACTCTGGGGCTTTAAGAATTATCGCCCGTGTTGCGTACAAAATGTTACGTCTTCACCTGGCCACAATGCGAGTTTTCCCGTACGCGCAGCGTGCAGTAAAACTCGCATTATGGCCAGGTGTGGCGTAAAAATTTTACTACACTAGAAGCTTTATAATTGAGAGAGCGTATTGTTGGAAAATGATATCAAACTAGTGTTTAAATAAGGTTCCCAACGCCATCTATCGACAGTAATGTGAAGCTTACCTTTAACTGTCAAGTATGTGTCATGTGTGGTTACTTTTTTCAATCTATCAGTCATTCGTTAACTGCCAACTTACGTGTTTTATTAGAGGTTATGGGCTACAAACCCAGCTAAATTCCAAGTTTTTGCAAGGTTTTAGTGTTGTGCGAGCAAGAAAATGAGTACGAACTACCTCGCAAGTGTTCCAAAACTCAAAGGTCGCGAGAACTTCGAGGAATGGGCATTCGCCGTGGAAAACTTGTTGGTCTTGGAAAACGCCGATAAATATCTAACCCAACCATGGATAGATAAGCGGTTATTTATTATGACAACTAAAAGGGACGAATTATTTCGAGCGTGGAGGGCGACACCAAATAATATGAATAAAAGGTTAGAATACACTAAGTATCGGAATAAGCTAAATAAACAAATAAATATTGCAAGAAATAAGTACCGCAGACAAGAAATTAAGGATTGTCAAAATGATTATAAAAAAATTTGGAATACAATTAACAACTGGTTAGGGCGTATTAAATTAAATGTTGACGAGGTAGTTATGCGATACTTGGGAAAATCAGATAGTATATACAATATATGTAATAGATTCTCTGAAACATTTACTCGTGAAATTATAAATATAAAACACACATGTAAAGTTAAATTTCTGGATCGTAATTCTTATGTGAAGAAAATAGATTTGTCCTTTAGGTATACAAAAGTGTCAGCGATTGATATTGAAAAAATTGTTAATAAATTGAGCACAAAAAAAGCGCCAGGCATTGATCAGATTAGAGTGCAAGATATTAAGCATATTAAGAAACAGTTGTGTCCCATTTTGGCAAATTTTGTTAACATGTGTGTGTTGAAAGGTGTTTATCCAGAAAACCTGAAAAAATCTATTATCAGACCTATTTATAAAAACGGTAATCACTTAGAATATACTAACTACAGGCCTATTGCAATCCTATCGGTAATAAACAAAATTGTTGAAAAAGTAGTCGTCGGACAAATAACAGGTTTTCTGGAGAAACATAACATACTTGCGGACGCGCAGCACGGGTTTAGAAGAGGCCGTAGTACGGGGTCGGCGCTAGCACAGTTCTCAGACGAAATAAACAGCCGATTGAACGAAGGTAAGCAAGTTCTGGCGCTTTTCATAGACTACAAAAAAGCGTTCGATACCCTGGACCACGAAGTGCTGCTCCAGGCGATGAGAGAATGTGGCATCGCCGGCCCCGTCAACGACTGGTTCCGCAGCTATCTGGCGGGCAGGAGCATGCGCACGACCCTCGCCGGCACCACGGGCGCAGAGTGTGACGTCACGCTCGGGGTGCCGACCGGGTCGGTGTACGGCCCTGTCGGCTACGTGATGCTCGTCAACAGTGTTGTCAACGTTGTGCGCAATTGTAAAGTATACATGTATGCGGATGATATGTGTTTACTGTATTCACATGCAGATATGACGGAAGCTCATAAAAATATCCAGAATGACCTTGATAATGTAACTAAATGGGCCCATGACAACGGGATTATTATAAACTTAACAAAAACTAAATGTATGCACATTTACTCTCCATACAATCGCAGGGCTCCTTATGTCAAATATAAAGACTTTGGTGTCATCGGTCACGGGTACGACTGTTTACACAACCATTCAAATAAAAATTGTAACTGTGAACCGTTAGAATACGTGCAGACGTATAAGTATTTAGGCATGCACATTGATAATAATTTCAACTGGAAGACACATGTCACTGCAGTTTGTTCTAGGCTTCGCTCAGTTCTAAGTAGGTAAGCTGTACCACTTAAATAGGGTAGTAAGTAAAAAAACCATGCTTGTTGTGTATTATGCGTTAGCCGACTCGGTTATTGGTTATGGGCTTAGTGTTTACGGCCGAACTTTTCAAACATATTTAAATGAAATTAAAAAATTACAAATAAGATCTATGAAATACCTTGTCAGTAAAAAGACTAAAAATAACCTTAGAGGTGATTATGAGAGGTTGTACAAGATATGTAAAATATTGCCTATACATCAAAGGGTGCAATATATGATAGCAGTAGAAAACTATTTTAATAATGAGTACAAGGTTTTAAAACAAAATAAATATGGAACTAAAAATGTAAGGGCAAAGAAATATGTACAGAATTCTGCTAAAAACTACTATGGCAAAAGGGCTAATATTTTTATGATACCAAAAATATATAACGAGAATGATTGGTTAAGAGAAAAAAACAAATGCAGCATAGTTGAATTAAAAAGTAGATTAAAAAAGACGTTTTTGGAAAAATTACATTAATACTCACATAGATAAAAAAAGAATGCTCACAGTTTTTAAACGGGGTGAAGTGTTCACTTGTTCAGGCATTATCATGTTTAGTGTATAAGTTAGTGTTTAAGATCACATGTAGTTCATGTAGCATAACCTAACAGTTTTTAACATAGGTACTTAACATTAGTTAAAATGAGCGCGATCTCGCCAACAAACTGTTATCGCAGTTTGGCGAGTAACATAACATTGTTTATTGTTTTGTACTTTTGATAAATAAATTAAAAAAAAAATAAAAAAAATCTAAAGGAAGAAATAACGGCAGATTCAGCTGCAGCCGCTATAGCGGCAGATGTAAAAGCACGAGCTAAGTTAATTTTGACGATCGACTCATCATTATTCGTACACATAAAGGAAACAAAAACCACGAAGGAATTGTGGACAAAGTTGCGTTCTTTGTTCGACGATACAGGATTTTCGCGGAAGATTACTTTGCTTCGTCATTTAATTTCTATAAGGTTAGAAAATTGTGATTCTATGACGAATTATGTGACACAAATAGTGGAAACGTCTCAACGTTTGAACGGCACAGGATTCACCATTAACGACGAGTGGGTCGGTTCATTGTTGCTGGCCGGATTACCAGAGCGGTTTATGCCAATGATTATGGCTATAGAACATTCCGGAATGAAGATAACTGCCGATTCGATCAAGACGAAGTTACTTGATATGGAATCAGTCGACGCAAGTGAAACGGAACGTAGTTCAGCTTTAGTAGCAAAAAAAAAAGTTGGCAGAAAAAGAAAACCGGTAAAGGGAACAGCACTATTAAATATGGCGGAGGACAAACTTCGAATACGTCAACGTCAAAGTCATCAAATGTCAGTGGTAGCGGGAAAACAATAACATGCTATCGTTGCAAAGAAACAGGCCATTATCGTAATCAATGTCCACTTTTGAACGAAAAATCAGACCACAAGAAGTACAGTAACGCGTTCAGTGTTGTATTTCTCAGTGGCGAGGTCAGTAAAACTGATTTTTATATTGATTCTGGTGCAAGTCGCCATATGTCTCCGAATGAAGATTGGATAAAAAATCCCGTGTTCTCGTCCAGCTTACCAGAGATAATTGTCGCAAACAAGATGAAAGTACCTGTTTTATGTTCCGGTGATGTGGAAATAACTACTAGTTACAGTTATAACATAACAGTGGAGAATGTGTTATGTATTCCAAGTCTCACGACAAACTTATTGTCAGTGAGCGAATTGATAAGGAATGGCAACAGTGTTATTTTCGAACCTAATAAGTGTCTAATAAGAAACCAAAGTGGTGTTTTAGTTGCCGAAGCGGATTTAATTGATGGTGTTTACAAAGTTAATTTACAAACACAGAGCTGTTTATTGACCTCAAGTACAGTGACTGGGGATATATGGCACAGGCGTTTAGGCCATATAAACAGCAATGATATGAATAAAATGAAGCGTGATGGATTAGTGAATGGACTCGATTATCCACATGTGTTCACAACAAGTAAGTCAAGCTGTCAGACATGTTGTGAAGGAAAACAGTCAAGACTGCCATTTTCTACAGGTTCATGGGCAACAGAAATACTACAGATTATTCATTCAGATGTTTGTGGCCCCATGGAGTGCAAGTCAATTGGAGGTGCTAGATATTTTTTGCTGTTCATTGACGATTATAGCAGAATGACCTTTATTTATTTCCTAAAAGCAAAAAGTGAAGTGTCAAGCTATTTCAAAGAGTTTCAGTCAATGGTGGAAAACCTTCAAGGGAAGAGAATCAAAATATTAAGAACTGATAATGGAAGTGAGTACACCAGTAATGATTTTGAGAATTTCTTGAAGAAAGAAGGCATCATCCATCAAAAAACAAATGTGTACATGCCAGAACAGAACGGCTTAAGCGAGAGAACGAACCGAACGACAGTGGAGAGGGCAAGATGCTTACTTTTCGAAGCTAATTTAGAGAAGAAGTTCTGGGCAGAAGCTGCCAATACGGCGGTTTACTTAAAAAACAGATCATTAGCTTCAGGTATTGAAAAGACTCCATATGAAGCCTGGACGGGTAAAAAACCAAATTTGCACCATATACGTATTTTTGGAAGTCCTGTGATGGCGCATGTACCAAAAGAAAAAAGGGCGAAATGGGACAGTAAGTCGAAGAAACATGTACTGGTTGGTTTCAGTGACAATATCAAAGGTTACAGAATTTATGACCCAGTAAACAACCGGATTACTACTAGCAGGGATGTAGTGGTATTCGAGAAGAAGAGAGAAGAGACAGTCAACGTTTCAATAGAGAACACAGATTCAGTGGGGGAATCAGTGGAGGAATCTGTGGTAAAATTAGAATTTCTTGATGAGCCAAGTTCAAGTGATTCAGAGTACTTGGACGGTGAAGAGGATACCTTGCAGGAAGAGGAAAGAAGGCACAAGCAGGAAGCAGAAGCAAGGTATATAACCAAAGAAGGAGAAGGCTCACTCGAAGAGACTGAAAGTGTGCCACAAGAACCTCAGACAAGCAATGTAGAAGGAGAAAAGAGAGTAAGGAAGAAACCTTCTACGGCTTTGCCAACATGTGTGCTACGTCTTTAGGAGAAGATGGAATGACATACGCAGAGGCTATCAGCGGTCCTGAAAAACAAATGTGGTTACAGGCGATGGCAGAGGAGCTGCAGTCGTTCGATGACAATCAAGTCTGGGAGATTGTCGATGCTCCAGAAAATACAAGTGTAGTGCAGTGTAGATGGGTGCTCAGAAAGAAATTCGATTGTGATAACAAAGTGAGATATCGGGCCAGACTTGTCGCTAAAGGTTTTACGCAAAAGGCTGGTGTGGACTATCAGGAAACCTTTTCTCCAGTGATTAGACATTCAACCTTGCGTTTATTGTTTGCGTTAAGTGTACAGTCAGATATGGACATAACTCACTTAGATGTGACGACAGCCTTTCTTAATGGTTACTTAAAAGAAAGCATTTTTATGCATTTGCCGGAGGGTTTTCACATAAAGGATTCAAGTAAAGTGCTAAAACTAAAAAAAGGTTGTTTATGGACTAAAACAGTCATCTCTAGCTTGGTATCAAAGAGTAGAGGAAACATTGTACAGCTTAGGGTTCAGTAAGAGTAAATTAGAACCTTGTGTCTTTACTAAAACTCATGTTAATAATAAGAGAACTATTGTCGGAATATATGTCGATGATTTCATTATATTTTCAAATGATAAGTCAGAAACTGAGTCATTGAAAGTCTTTGAGTCAAAAGTTTAAAATTAAGAATTTAGGCGAAGTTAAACAATATTTAGGCATGAGAATTAACATTAACAAGAGTTCAAATGTAATTACAGTAGATCAGGAACAATATATTGAAAAATTACTAGAGAAATTTGATATGTCTGATTGTAATAGAGCTGATACTCCCATAGAGTGTAAATTAAATGTAAAAAAAGGTGAAACTTGTGATGGCAAATTGCCATATCAAAAATTAATTGGAAGTTTAAACTTCTTGGCCGTTCTGACACACCCAGACATAGCTTATTCAGTAAGCTACCTTAGTCAATTCAATAATTGTTACACATATACTCATTGGAATTATGCTAAAAGAATCTTAAAATATTTGTTGAAGACAAAGAACTATTGCTTAAGATATTCCAAAGAAAATGCAGAATTGGTTGGATATGTAGATGCAGACGAGGCTAGTGATGCTCTTGACAGACGGTCATATACCGGGTTTTGTTTTGTGAAATCAGGGTCTGCTGTGTCTTGGGAAAGTAAGAAACAAAGAACAGTAGCTTTAAGCAGTTGTGAAGCTGAGTATATGGCTATGTCAGAAGCATGTAAAGAATCAATTTATTTACAAAATTTAGAGTGTGAACTGACAGGTGCAGGTCATTGTAATAAAATTGTATTGTATAATGACAATCAGAGTGCATTGAGGATGGCAAACAATCATCAGTCTCATAAGCGCTCAAAACATATTGATGTGAGATATAATTTCATCAGAGAAGTCATCAATAATGATATTATTGAAACTAAATATTTGCCAACCGCTAGCATGCCCGCTGATTTGCTAACAAAGGGTTTGCCAGAAATAAAACACTATAAGTTTATGCAAACACTTGGGGTTGTACAAAAATAAACTTGTTGTGAGTTATGATCTTATGATAATCTGAAGCATATATTTAGTTCAATTTTAAATTTGATATAGTGGGGGTGTTGGAAAATGATATCAAACTATTGTTTAAATAAGGTTCCCAACGCCATCTATCCACAGTAATGTGAAGCTTACCTTTAACTGTCAAGTATGTGTCATGTGTGGTTACTTTTTTCAAATACATCAGTCATTCGTTAACTGCCAACTTACGTGTTTTATTAGACGTATCCGTTTCCGTCGAATTATCACCAGTTTAAGTGCTTCATTTGACTTTAGTTTCCGGCAGCAATGGCGTCAAATTCCAAAGGGCATTGGGTAACCTTGTATGAGAAAAATTGACAATTTTTTTTTGCAGCGGCCACGGATGTTTGTGTAAAAATCTTTTAGAGGACCTCTTAATGCGCATATATATATAAAAATAAACGCGTTAAACAATATCGGAGCCGAGATGTTTTAGTTTGGTTTATAACTTTTCAATATGACCTGCGGAAATATGTATTGCAAATACCTCGGCTCCGATGCATTTTAGAGTATTACATTTCATAACAAAATATGTTTGTTTCAAATAGATCTATCATGATATACCAATTTAACGAGTGGCCGCTCATTTAAAAAATATGACAACACATTTACCCAAACCCCTTTAAACTCATAACTTTACAAAAATTTATACTGTTGTAACATTAAAATACAGATTTTACCTACTACCTACCACACACAAGAAAGTTCTCATAGTAAAATCGGTTGTAATAATGCTGGTCATTTCCTACTCCCTTAACTGCGTCCCGAATCGGGTCGAGCCTTAAAGCATTAATAGACGATCGAACGGTCCGGCGGACCGAGAGGGACACAGCTATCTGAAAGAATCAGATAGTCATATATCGCTCTGATTCTTTCATATAGCTGTGTCCCTCTCGGTCCGCCGGACCGTTCGATCGTCTGTTAATACTATTACGCGGGTCTGGCAACCCTCCCGAATCGGGGTGATCAATCACCTGCTCTAATTTTTAGCCGGTTTATTTTAGCTAACTAGCGGAACTACTTATTGTTATCCTTGTTGCACCTATATAATCTTTAAAAAGATAGAGTAGGCTAGCATTCAAGCGTATAAAGTAAAGCTTAGTAGCACTCCATCAATCAAATTCGAAATTTTTTGCACGCGCCGCCGCGTGAGACTTTGTGCTGTGTTTTTAAGCAGATATACGGAACGAAATGTGTATGGCGGTATGTTTTTTATTATTGTAAGTTCTAGATTATGCCTCTAAAATTATAATAAAATAAAAAGTGTATATTGCAACAGTTTTATTTTAAAACTACACCTGATATTACGCAACTTTACGTTTTTTTTTACTTTCCTAACTTTACGCTAAGTTCAATCAAATATATTTACAAAATATGGATGACTTTATATGCTTTTTCATGGAAAATTGTATGTAAAATCCAAATATATATAGAAGTCTGTAGATGTTTCAACATATTATCGAGTAATCTGCAAAAGAATGCATCTGTTCCCACGTGGTTTCACCCCGCAGAGCCTCCGCGGGGAGCTGTTCCTGTGCCAGATGGGGGGCTACGGTTTCTTAACCTATTTTAGAGCACTAATGATATGTGCGTAGATAAAAGTATAAATAACACCTTAATAGTTTTACTCTAGGAGCTAATTAATTATAATATGAAATAATAAAAATGATATTAACTTTATTTTACAATTCAATTTTATTACAGCTTAGTGTGAGTGTTTAAATACCTACTTATTTTAAATAATAACAACTTGGAAAAGTAGAAAAAAAACCACCGACATTTTTATTGCAAAGTTCAATATCTCAAAACTGGCTGAACCGATGATTTTATTGAATCGTAGCTTAGAACCATCTGGATCACGTCAGCTTTCGGACTGAAAAATCGCATTAAAATTCGGCCATCTGGTTAGGAACTATAATGCTACAGACAGACACACAGATACACAGATACCTACACAGACAGGTCAAAGTCATACCACCCCTCTTTTTGCGTCGGGGGTGATAAGTTAACACGAAGACAACTTTTAATCAGCACAAAAACTTTTAGTTGGGAAAAATAAATTCATGCAAGAAATATTGGAAAAGAATGTTCAGTTTGCAGAATATTGTCAAGTAAAGTTTTTCCATGATTTTAATTATTTTCTCCTTATGGTTTTTTGAACACATTATTCATACTAAACGGTACTTAATCGCGTATTAACTTATTTATTTACCTCACTGAGGTCTCCCGACGTTTCGGATGTGTTGCAACATCTATGGTCACGCGACAACTGGCTTGTGCGGGTATCAACATCTTCTCGCTGCGCGGGTTTTCCGAACTATCCGCATTTGGTCTGGAGAACTCTCCTGTAGCTCCTGGATATGGTCTGCGGAGGGATCATTTGGGGGTCACGACTTTACCTTGCCACTTCCTTTTTCTTGTGACTGATTAAGATCTACTTCTAGACTACTCAATCTTTTTTTAGGTAATTTATTTTTAGTTTTTGTAGAAGTGGATGAAGTGGGTGAGCATATATTATATGCGTTAGTTTTTTTATTGTCTGATCGTTTTCGTGCAAGACCTTTTTCAGGCTACCATTTTCTATTATTAAATTTTGGATTTCAAGTTCCGCCGACTGTAATCTTAGTTATAAGCTATTTAATTTAACTTTATACACTTGTAACGCCTCTTCAGTACCAATTTTCACATATGGCAGGCTTCTGTTGTATGTTAAAACTCTGTTCCGTTTGTGTATTAGTTTCAGGTAAGAATGTGAAGTATCCAAATCAGCCTTTAGTAATGAACTCTGCTCTACTTGTTGTAATTGTATTTTTTTCCGATGTGTTACATTATTTTGTGACGGAGAACTAACCCGTCACCGGTAGATGGCACTAGGTTAGGCAGAATGTGCAGTTAACGAGTCTTGCGTTAGATGTCGCACATAAGTAATAATAATTAGTGTTTGATGTTTTATTGTATGTATGTTAGTCTGTAAGGTATTTGTAACTATGGGCCTTAGTTGCCTGAAATAAATGTTTTATTGTTATTATTATACTCTTCATTTAATCTTCAACTCAGGCTAGGTTTTTACAATAATTATATAAAAAGTAAAATATAAAAGTATACATATAAAACATAAAACCATTATAAAAACCTAACCTAGGGTACCGCCGGCAGCGAGGCGGGGCCTAAGCTGCCGGTGGTCAGGGCGACAGAGACAGGAACCTCCTGACTATTCGCGCAGTATCCAAGAGTACCGCCTTCTGTATCTGACCCTTGATCCAGCCATCTAGCGAGAGTCTCTTGAGGTGACGGTCGAGACTCTTCGCTATCAAACCGTTCGCCGAAACGACTATCGGGACGATGTTCGTCGAATCAACATCCCACATGGCGGTTACCTCGTGAGCCAGGTCTAGGTACTTGCTGGCTTTGTCCTTTTCGGCCTTCACGAGGTTCTCGTCATGGGGGATGGTGATGTCGACGAGCACTGCCTGGCGTTTTGATCGATCTATCAGCACGATATCAGGCCTATTGGCAAGAATAGTTCTGTCCGTGATGACAGATCGATCCCAATAGAGCGTGGCACGACCATTTTCGAGAACTGGCGCAGGTGTGTACTTATAGTAAGGCACTTCGGAGACCACAAGACCGTATAGCAGAGCAAGTTGCTGGTGAATAATTCTGGCTACAAGGTTATGTCTGTGCAAGTACTCGCCGTTAGCAAGATGACCACAACCGGAGATGATATGCCTGAGTGACTCCCCGGGACGGCGGCATGCCCGACAAATGTCGACCGTACCGTCCTTCAGGATATACCTCCGGTAGTTGTTCGTCATGATAACTTCGTCCGCAATTGCACAGACAAAACCCTCGGTTTCCCCGAAGAGATCCCCGAAACGTAGCCAGTTCACCGACGCGAGCAGATCGACATCGGGCCCTGTGAGGGCCTTGTAGAACCGCGCGTGTAGCTCCTTGCTCCTCCATACCGCCCTGCGGTCCTCGGCGCTCATTACTTTAAGTCTGCGCCAGTTCTCGTTTGCAAAGGAGAGCGGGGTGAAGTTTCCGTCTACTGCTACTACGTCGCGATGCATCCCACACTCGTTGTTTAGGAAATAATCCCTGAGACTGCACACCTCGCGGTTGTGGAGGTCTTTGGCATTTAAAAAGCCGCGACCTCCACACTTCCGCGAGATGTACAGTCTCATAACAGACGAGCGTGGGTGTAGCATGCGATGCGCAGTAAGCAGTACTCGGACTCTTCGGTCCAGGGCATCCAGCTCAGTCTGAGTCCACCTTAGTACGCCAAAGGAGTAAATAAGCAAGGGCATCACCCAGGCGTTGAAGGCGCGAACCTTGTTGCCGCCCGACAAAAGACTATTGAGTACTTTTGTCAAGCGACAAAAGAAGCGCTCCTTCACCGCCCGCTTTACGCCCTCACTCTCAATACCCAATGACTGTGACATACCAAGATACTTATAGGTTTCTACTTCGGAGATAGATTTGAGGGACATTGTCTCAGAAAGTTGCAAATTTGTTGAATTTACAACTTTCCCCCGCTGTACATGCATGACCGCACACTTATCGACACCAAATTCCATTTTGATGGCGCTACTGAAGACTTCTGTTGTCTTCAGTAGTTCCAACAGGTCATGTCTATTCGGTGCAAACAGCTTAAGGTCATCCATATAGAGCAGGTGGGAAATGACTTCACCCCCTCTCCGAAGCCGGCAACCTAGCCCTGAATCCTTCAGCAGGGTGCTGAGCGGATTCAGCGCTAAGCAGAACCACAAAGGACTCAGGCTGTCACCCTGGAAGATCCCACGTTCAATCCTTATAGAGTCCTGCAGACTAAAGGGGCCATCTCCTCCCCCCGGTTGACGAAGGACTGTGGTCCACTGCCCCATGCAAGCGCCTAAGAAGGATCTTAGAGTTGCATCAACTTTATACAATTCTAAGATCCTCCTCAGCCATGAATGAGGCACCGAATCATAGGCCTTCTTGTAGTCAATCCAGGCGGCCGAGAGGGTCCCTTTGTTCCGCCGGACTCGTTGGCAAATGGTCATGTCTATGAGGAGGAGCTCTTTAGTACCACGAGACCCAACCCTACATCCATTTTGAGCAGGGGCCAAAACATTGTTCGCAACGGTATGTGCGTTAATTTTTGCTCTCAAAATGGATGTAAGGAGCTTGTACAGCGTAGGCAAGCACGTGATGGGTCTGTAGTTTTTCGCTTCCGTGGTACTACCGGACTTGTAGAGCAGGGAGGTAATACCAGTTGCAAAGAAAGATGGTAGGGAACCGAGCTCAAGGGCTTGCTGGAACTGTGTTGCCAAACGCAGGTGTGAGCATCGAAACCATTTCACCCAGAAGTTGTGCAATCCATCCGGCCCAGGACTTTTCCAGTTCGGGGCCAAACGGATGGCACAACTAACGTCTTCGGGGCTGATAGTAACAGTCCCCATGGGTTCGATGTCCTCACACTCACGTTCGAGAACACTCATCCACTCGCCTTCGGTGTGTTCGACTGGCACTGACCAGATACTACGCCAGAAGTCAACCATGGCAGTAGCATCAGGCTGCTGTTCGTCGGACACACGACGATCGGTTTCCTCCCACTTTCGGTATACCTTCCTTTGGTCACTCTGGAATAAGCGATTCTGCTGGTATCGGTCCACGCGCTCTCTGTAGCGGCGAATACGGGCTGCCCATGCATAGACTTTCTGCTTCAGAAAGTCAATGCGCTCCGTGACACAGGCTATGTAGTCGCGGGGCCTGGTACCAGTTCCCGCGAAGGCCTGGTTCACAAAGCGCATGACTCGGGGGCGGTTGTTGCCCCCCCTGAAGCAGATCAGCTTTGCAATGAGAGTCCTGAACGTATTGATACGCCGCTCAATCCGTACTTGCCATGCAGGGACATCCCCAGCAGTCCTAGGTGCACGGTCAGCGTCCGGAAACTTGACGCGAGCAACACGGCACGCCGCGATGGCCCCGCAGTACATGATTGAGTGTGTATCAAGTAAGTCTTCACTAGTCCGTATATACGGATCTAGCAGACCGTTCAAGGCTCCCATTAACGCTAGATTTCGTCTATTCACGGGCAGGCGTGGTAATCGTGGCCTAGAGTTGTTTGTGGAACGATACCCCGTAATCGCATCTTCCAAAGCCCTCCTCAGTTGCTCATTGGTCTGGGTACTCACGCTCTGATTCGCACAGTCCTCCTCGTCGGCACTGGGATCAACCCGCGGTGCCCCGGTGCCAGATCGGGTACAGACATCGGAGCCGGCAACAAGGCGGGCAGATCCCGTGCCGAGGTAGAGGCCGCACGAGCAGAGAGTGCTTCCAGTCGTAGCCGATCAAGTGTGGCGTCATCCAACCGCTTGTGCCGCTGGATGACGCGCACCTGATCCGATAGGCGTTGTGCAGATACAGTGATGGTCGGTTCAAGGGCCTGAAATAGAGGCAGCATCCGGACACGGTACGCGGATAGGTTAGTCCCTCCCTCTGTCGCCCCATAATAGGCGCGCATGCAGTTTTCGTTAATGGATTGCGTCCACTGCATGCGACGCACTATATCACCGGCAGCGGGAGCCGTGGGCGGAGCAGGATGCCCCGCAGGCCCCAAGCGTGCCGGCAGTGGTGGTCGTCCTCGTCGTACAGGTAGTCGCGGCGGCGGGGACGGCGGCCCGCGCTCGTCGCTCGACTCGCTGGTGTCGGCCGCTGTTGCAAAGTCATCACCCGACGACGACGGCGATGGCGAGGAGCTGGACGGCGCGGGCGGAGGTGGTGGGCGTGCGCGTTGTGCCGCTCTTGAGCGTGTCCTTGTTATCATACTCGTACTCGTATCGTTTTAGTTTTCTTCGTCATGCCTTTGACAGCTGCTTGTCAGTTTCCCTCGATGGTGAGCAAACGTGGTGCCGTATTTTAAATATATTGCACATTGTGGGAAACTATTAGGTGCATTCGCACAGGTGTAAAATGTTTACAAAGGCACAGAAAACATTAAAAACGAATTTATAAAATATGAACAAGAATTGACACGTCTGTCGTGACAGCGGTTTTTATTATTATTATTATTATTATTATTTTTTAATTTATTTATATTAAAAGAGAAAATCAATACAAAATTAATAGACGCGTACAGAAACCTATATAAGGTTTATGCGTGACGCGAATGTATCGCACCGCTCACGACAGTTAATCATACTTAATCTTTATACTTATAGGCAATTACAAAAGATAGATAGATGAGTACTTATTGCATTTTCACCCCAGCAACTACACCTCGCTATTTGTCCCAGTTAGAAAATATCTTTTTAATGCGATCTTGCACGACTTTTTGTCGGCAAGGACACTGTGAGTATATCTTCTGGTATTCTATTTAGAAAGTTAGGAAGCATGTACTCCCACGTCCTCATACCATATACGTTTATATAATTAGGTAGAATATATCTAGGTTGGTAGTCTAACTTACGTAATTGTTTATGCCTGTCTCGAGTTTTTAACAATTTTATTATATCATAGTCTTCTAGAACTATTGACATGTCAAGCTTGTTAAAGATTGACATTACTTTGCAATACTTAAATACACTGGACTCTTCCTTAAGTTTTTTTTTTTTGTATGTAGGTACAATATTTTTGAGTATGCTCAATTGTAGCTTGTAGATGCAGCCCATGTTGGTTTTATATGTACGTACATAGCTACTCAAGCCATAACTTATTATTGAATCGGCTAGCGATAAATATAGCAATCTTAAAATATTATACGGTATTTTATACTTTAGTATATTCATTTTAGCTCGTAATGATCTCAACTTGTGACATATATGATCAACATGAGGCTTCCAGTTGAAGTTTTTGTCGATGACGAGGCCCAGGTAGGTGTGGTGGTCCACCAGCTCAAGCGGTGCGCAGGCGCACGCCGCGGGCCGGCCATGCAAGCAGGTGTGCGAGTGGGCTACGATTACTGGGATATCAGTTTTGATGTATGGGGAGTGTATATGCAGAATTTTGGTTTTATTTGCGTTGATGACCAGACCCACATCGTGCGCCCATTTACATAGAATATCGAAATTACATTGCATCATCGTCTGAGCCTCGCTCACACTATTTCCATATGTAACCAAGCAAGTATCGTCCGCAAATTGAAATACTGAGCCCTCAGTGAAAAGGTTACACATATCGTTCACGTAAATTAAGTATTCGGTCGGGCCCAAAATTGATCCTTGAGCTGTTCCTCGCAGCGTAGGGATTGGGTCGCTATCCTGTCCGTTTACGCGTACCACGGTGTTACGATTTGTGTGATAGTTACGGAACCATTCCAGCAGGGGGCCCCGTATGCCAACCTGTTTTAATTTTGAGAAAAGCGTGGAATATTGTAATGTATCGAACGCTTTGCTGAAGTCAATGAAGACAACCAGCACCTGATTTCTATTATTCAAGTGCTGGTTGACCTCATTGACGAAAGTTGACAGTAGCTGACTGGTATTTCTACCTTTTTGAAAACCATATTGTTTTTCATTAATTAGGCTATTAGTCGTTAGGAAACTGGTTATCTCAGATTCGAAATACCTCTCAACTATCTTATCAACGCTTGGCAAAATAGTGATGGGTCTATAATTGTTAACGTCACTATAGGACCCTTTTTTGTGAATGGGCCTAATAATACCTATTTTTAGCGGATCGGGGTATAAGAACGTGGAGATACATGCATTTATCAGATGTGTAATTACTGGTGTAATCTCTGCACTAATACACAATATGTCCCGACACGTATGTTATCAATGCCCGGGCTCTTTTTTTTATTCATCTGCGTAATTAGTTTATGTATAACATCGTTTGTTGCTTTTCTTAACCTCATTGATACATTTGACTCAGTTTGGTATGAGTAATTAGGTAATAACTTTACATCGCAAGTAGAACAAATGTTTTGGACGTTATTATCAAAGCCATAAGCAAAAGTGTTACAGATCCTTTTGCTTTCATCTTTAAAGTGTTTTAAGATTACATCATCAACGGATTTACAGACTCTGCCACTGATATTGTTTATTATTTCCCAAACCTTCTTTTGATTTTTAAAATTATTTAATATATTTTGTTTAATGTAATTATTTTTAGTTTTCTCCATATATTTATTTGTTAGATTCCGGTACCTATTATATAATACTCTATTTAATTTATTGTTTTCGTCTTGCTTACATATTTGCAATAATTCTTGTTTTTTTTTGCTCATACTAATAGCACGTGTGTTCACCCATTTACATTCCTGTCGCTTTCCTATTTTTATTTTGCAGCTTTTCATACATTTATTATATACGTCACTAAATTTGTCCGTAATATATTTAAAAATATCATTTGGGTAAACAAGATCCAGGGTAGAGTCCCATTTTATGTTACGTAACTCGTATTCTAATTTCTTATTGTCTAATATGTCCTTATACATAGGCTCTGACCTACTTTCGTTGGAAGCATGCACAATAGCACAACCGGTTATATAGTGATCAGCGAGCGCATTGTTTATGACAGCCGTATGTACCTCTTGGTAGTTGACCGCGCGCAGGAAAATATGGTCTATACAAGATTTCGTTAAAATATCGCCTCTTGTTTCGACGCGTGTATATTGCGAGATACCACAAACTAGTCCAATTTCACTTAATGAGTTTAGGTACTGGGTTCGTATAAGAGATTGCTCACACAGGTTAATGTTCATATCTCCTAGTAAAACATAAGAGTACTCACTTGGATACTGTCCAATAATACGCGTAATTTCTTCGACAAAGGCCGGTTTATTTAGGTTCGGGGGTCTATATACCGCACATAAACCAATTTTAGTTTTATACGTCGTTTCGATTTCACCTATAACGCACTCAGAATAATAAGTAGGTACCGTATATCTCGTGAAGCACAGTGTGTTATGTACGTAGACTATCACGCCGCCTCCTCGCCTTTGTTGTCGAAGTTCCGAGTACATCTCATAGTTATCTAGTTGGAATAGATTTTTACACTCATCCTTTATGTTGACTTCCGTAATAACAATAACATGTATTGTGTGCTGGCACGTAGATATTAAATACTCTAGATGGGAAAAGTTTTTTAATAATGAGCGTATGTTAACATGTAATACACATAGGTGGTTTCTATTTCTTATTTCGATGTTATCTACAAAGGAATTCCATGCATCATATGTATTTTCCTGGACTGAGGAATCCACAGGTAGTACGTTTAGGTGCGCATAATAATTTCCGTGCTACGCGGGTAGAATTAGATTTGGTTCGCACGCCTCGTTTGGTCAGTCAGCTCAATGATATCGCTTTCACTACTTATGACCAATGCTTTCGCATCATCTGATTTTCGTGCCATTATCTTTCCGTTCTTGTACCATACATATTCCTCCACAATAGATAAGACATATGCGGTGTGAGTAGTTCCCGTATATATATTTTGGTGTCCTCATTTGGGAAACCCTCGATGTCCTTATACGTTAATTTGGCACTCCTTGACGCCGATATCCATTTGTCCCTTTCGCCTTCACGTAAGGTCGCCACTATAGTCGACATATTTTTTGATGATGATGATGCAGATTTCACTTTGTTTTTTTTGTTTTTGCGGTACGCTTTTAATATCGCATCGGGATTTACATCGAACGCGCTGCAGATTTTATTGCATACTTCCGTAACATCTTCATTTTCGGATTCTTTCACACCACAAATCTCCACACAATCTGCCAATTGAGCTTGCTCCATCGTAGCTAGACGTTGCGTAAGTGCTTCGTTTTGTGTTTTTATATTTTTATACTGGTTCCTTAGGTCATAAAATTGGTTCCCCAGGGCATGGAAATTCTCCTGTAGCGTTTTCATTTTTAGCTCGTAATCATCAATTTTGTCGGAGAAAAATTGGAGTGACGTTTGTAGTTCTATACGTAAAGTGTCGCGTACTTCTCGGCGTAGCTCCTTCAAGATGTTGTTGGCTACGCTTTGGGTGATGATTTCAGTGTCTGTATCCTCCTCAGCGTCTGGTAGAATACATGACAGACGCTTCGGTCTGGCGGGACCAGCACATTGTCGGCATTTCCAATCCACGGAGTCTGTTGCTTGCAAGGCGCTAAGCTGGTCCGTCGTCATAGGTATACATGTTGCGTGACACCACTTATTGCACTTGTTACACATAATCCCGGGAGATTTTTTTGTCACCGTTTTCGAACATTTAACACACACATTATTGGCGTTAGCGCTTGTCGATTGTAACCTTGTCTACGGTCCCTTGTGAACTTGCAATAGGCATATTCAATACAAATCGCCGGGCATTTGCATGTCGGATCTCCTTATTTCCTATATCTGTGAATGAGGCACAGTGGTGCCCGGCAACACTGCCTATCCGCTATGGGGGATTAGGGGTTCGTTGCATAAAAGACGTTGGGATCGTTGCATTCCTCGCCTCTTCCCATGCGTCAACAAATCTTGCCACCAAGATACTCTCTTATAATGGTGCTAATATTTGTCTACCGTATGTAGGGGCGGCTCTAAGTAGTTGAGTGGTCTCGCTTCTCTGAAGTAACGCAACCAGACAACCCCGCATCCCAAAGACTGTTTTTACTATGACACTAAGATTTGTTCTTAAAGATAAATATGCTGATTAAGAAAATATACTTTTTTTTTTCAGAGAAAAGTATGTTATGGTTTACATTTATTTAATTTTCTCCAAACATTACGTTTATCTGCGAAGGGTACACTCACTTTCATGTTTGTAGGTACCTGCGGGTTGATTACGCAACGCTTCGTACGCGCGCTAATCCATCCGGTCTAACTGTCATTTTTAGCATTCGCAAGGTGATATATGAGTTCTACTTACGCACGGCAGAGAACGTTACACAGTCAACCCCAAGATTATCTTATCTAATGATCGACCTATGTAGGGGAGGCTCTAAGTAGTTGAGTGGTCTCGCTTCTCTGACGTAACGCAACCAGACAACCCCGCATCACAAAGACTCTGTTTTTACTATGACACTAAGATTTGTTCTTAAAGATAAATATGCTGATTAAGAAAATATAATTTTTTTTTCAGAGAAAAGTATGTTATGGTTTACATTTATTTAATTTTATCCAAACATTACGGTACATTCACTTTCATGTGTATAGGTACCTGCGGGTTGATTACGCAACGCTTCGTACAGGTCGATTCACTAAAGCTGGCACGAATGAATTGAACGAGTGAATGATAATGTCTATGTGTGTATCACATAATTATCAAGTACAGGTTGATAAAAAAGTAATTATTACTTATGATTACATAAGAATACATTTATGATAAAACTTCTTGGGACTAATTTTGACTGGATTTATAATTTATTTATTCCGTTTGGGAAAATTTGACATTGTGTTTTTAATTTATTATTCTCGTTTTATTTATTTTTTGATATTAGATTGTCTTTCTAGAAACATTCTAGACTAGTATTTTTTTTATAAAAATGTTTAAATACTTCATATAAATTTTACTTTTTATGTTTAATAAATTACTCTAAGTAAGCTTAAGATTATGTTTTTACCTGACGATTTGAAAGTGCTTGTTACTGGGCCTACTTGAATAAAGATAACTTTGAGTTTTGAGTTTGAGTTTATCACAATTGTGTTTTAGAGAATGCTATACTCTTCTTAGGGTTCCGTAGCCAAATGGCAAAAAACGGAACCCTTATGGATTCGTCATGTCTGTCTGTCTGTCTGTCCGTCCGTCCGTATGTCACAGGCATTTTACTCGAAAACTCTCTCTTCTTCTTCTTCAACTTAAGAGCTCTGCTCTTGTCGGTGGAGTAACCTCCATTCAGCTCTACGCTCTGCCACTGCTTTGAGCTCCTGATACGACACTACATTGACCTTCTCCTTGACCTGGTCCATAAAAGCACGACAAGTATAAGATGTATTTGAATGAAATTTTGAGCATAAGTGTATTTTATAGCAACTACATAGTTTTGTTATCAAATGATCAAAAAAACTTTTTTTTAGGGTTCACTCCATACATAAAACTGAAAGTCATAAAAAAAATATTGCAACCTCACGTGTGGCACATCAATTTTTTTGATTAAGTGAATGGAGTCGGAGATAATCGCCCCGATAGTCACAAAAATTGTGTGTCCGTCCGCCCTTCCCCATGCCCCCCAGCCCTCTAATTTTTGAACCGTGTATTAAGGGCTTAAGTATTAAATTCTTTCAGAAAAATTGTTTTGAACAAGATCGGTTCAAAGGTTTTCGAGATATTTCTAAGAAACTGCCTTAGTTAAAGAAAAGGACGTCAGTGTCATAAGATTTCAGTAAAGATACGACCTTTTTAATAGGCACGGAACCCTTCTTGTGCGTGGTCCGACACGCGCTTGGCCGCTTCTTTTAGATTTCTTACAATTCGAAGAAGCCATCACCTTTCGATTCTTGACATCAATAATAAGCCAGAAAAATATACATACGTTTTATTTACAAACTACTTTAATAATAATTACTAAAAGGATTAACATGATGCTTGGTGCAGATAATAAGAATATAATTATTTTTTTCTTGAATAACGAACATGACTGTATTAGGTACAGTCACCAGCTATAAGATCTGCCACTACATAGCACGCATAAATATCTGACACGACTCTATGTCTAATGCCAAAAGGACGTGTCAGATATTTTTGCCGGCTTTGTTTCGGCAGATATTGATGCCGGTGACTGTACATGTTAACAAAATATTAGGAGGCCCCTGTATAAGAACGGCACTCACACTGACACTCACAGTGACAAGTGACATTACTTTCGGTCAATTCATTCATGCCAGCTCTCGTGAATCGACCTGTACGCGCGCTAATCCGGTCTAACTGTCATTTTTAGCAATCGCAAGGTGATATATGAGTTTTACTTACGCACGGCAGAGAACGTTACATAGTCAACCCCCAGATTATCTTATCTAATGATCGACCACAACTGTATATTTATTTATATGTATATGTAACTTATCTTTTTATTGCTAATTATTTATTTGTTCTTACATTGAGGTGTTCAAAAGCAACTTTTTGAGTTTGATCTTGAACATATTTCTGCTGCTACACTCGTTTTCAAAATTAATTGTATTTAATATTCGCGGTGTTAAGTAGCTACGTGTCCTTTTACCATAGTTTCAAGTTTCTTTATTTGACCAAGTAACAACATAACGTTACATCTAGCACGTCCTGATACATAATACTTTCCTCTTAATTAAATCATGCACTTATAAAATAGGATACCATACCAATTTTGAAAAGTAAGCCAAATGTAACTTCAATACATACTAAGACATAACAATTTAAAAAATGGATCTCGATTGTTTTAATTTGTCTTTAAATTCGTTGATTGTGTAAAATGGGTTACATTGAAAGAAACGTTTAAGCCTACTCTTAAATTCTATGTATGACATATTTGTTATGTGAGATAATAGCAAATTATATAAAGTAATTTTGAGAGGGAGACCTTGTTTAAATGTTTTAACTAATTTCGTTGGAGGTACGCACAGTTTATCTTTATTGCGTGTATTATATATATGTATGTGTCTTCTTCTTTTAAAGATTTCCTTCTTATTGTGGATTTCCAACAGACTATTTAATATAAATAACAATATTACAGTCATTATTCGACTTTTTACAAAGTATTGTGATTGCATACATAGTGATTGTTAATCGAAGGTTCCGCGTATTTTCGTCGTTCTATTCTAACCCTCTTTGCGGTCGTGTGTAGATCCGCGGAGTTCTAAATTCAGCACTTGTAAATTGTTCGGTTGCTATTAAATACCTGACTTTGTCATGAACTGGCAAGACGATCAGCAGTTTAAATAGCGCCGAGGAATCATTGCCGTATTCATGTATTTTTGATCTTATTCAGTTTAAGCCGATGTTTTCTAAAATAAAAGGATAATAGATACATTTTTAATAATACACGCGTCAGGTTCTTAAAATGGCGAATAAACGAGTGGCCAGTATTAATGCTAAATGCTATATAAATGTCCACGCGTGTACAGATTTAAAGCAGTGTGCTGCTGTGTAACTGCATAAAAGGTCACAATGGTACAATTGTGGCCGATATTAACGCTGATATACGAGTATACTCTATCAGCCGAGTAATGTTGTAAAAGTGCACGTTTAATCAGCATAAAGCATTATATCTTTGTTAATGAACTTCCCCTTGGTACCAATGTGGCCTATATTAACGCTGATATACGAGTACACTCTATCCGCTAAGTAATGGCGTAAAAGTGCACGTTTAAGCAGCCTAAAGCGTTATATCTTTGTTAATGAACTGCACATCGTAACTGTTTGCGTTATAGAGGTTCATATGTTCTCTCTTAAAATGCTTGTGCTTTAAATGTACACCTGTGAACCATAATTCAGAAAACTGCACTATTAGTGTCCACAAAATGCGCTTTTGCAGCTGATAGGGTACAACGCTACTAAATGCTGAATAAGAGTGAATATGTGGCGTCTGTGTAGCGCTTAATAGAATCGTAGTACAGAGTAATGCATTATATTGGGTCTCGTTATTTTCTATGCAGCTATTGCAGTCCGAGTGATCACTAATGACTCGTTAATAGTGCTTAAACAACCGATGTGGCCTTAGGTGGAATTATATGATGCTGCTTTGTGCTACTTGGGTGTTTCCTTTTACACTGGACAGAGTTTTACAGTTCTAGCGTGTTTCAATTTGTAATCAAGTGTATATCTTAGTAAAAAATATAAACTAAGACTAAAACTTGACATAAAAAACGCCTTCAACTCTGTTGAAAGGGACGTCCTTTTGAATCAAGTGAAAGGTCATACTCCTGCCCTCTACCCCTTTCATTTTCAGTGTGACGACGACGACTCCGACGAGTGTCAGAGTTCATCAAAGGTCGGTGCTCAACAAGCCTACCCTTTGGGCCCTATGGTGTTTTGTTTTTGTCTAGCCATGTAGAGTTTGATTACAACGCTAGAGTCACCTCTGAATGTCTGGTATTTCGACGATGGCACCATAGGAGGTGATTCTGACATTGTTCTCAATGATATCAGTACCTAGAGTGTACGCTCTTACCAGCTCTGCGGTCAGTTGGCATAGAAATAAATGCTGCAAAGTGTGAGCTATATCCTTCTAGTACCGCCTCGTTACATTCATTATCTAATTTCCAAGCGTTATTGCCAGACATTAAAGTCATGAACAAGTCGTCCTTTTGACCAATTTTTCCTGATGGTGAAAGTTCAGTCCTCCTGGCTAAGACAGCGGCTTTGAAGTCCTCCGGGGAACATTTGAAGCACTTGTCAGCGCACGTGTCTCTCGTACTGCTCCGTAACTGTTTCACATTGCCCCGTGTGACTTACACGCTTAGAACAGGGCCAACTTGGTTTTTTAGGCAGGGTATGGACATGTATGATAATGTACTCAAACAATGTCTGGAAACTGTTCTAAACATGCAATTCAATGAGGCCTCAGAGCATATAATACTAGAGAGCAGACAAGCCACCGGTGGCTGTGTCGCACATGTCAGCTCATTGGGCATACTTCGCCGCCAGTTCAACGCCCGTTGTTACCGAGTGTGCACGCGCGCTGTACCTACACCGAGAAAGTTCCGTTTTATGTCCAAAACGCCGACTTGTGCAATAATTGCTTGCAAACATCGCAGTGATTTGATTAATTTCCAAACCAATGGGATCACTTTTCACAGGTAAATACTATAAATACCATTTATCCATACTAATATTATAAATGGGAAAGTGTATGTGTTTGTTTGTTTGTCTGTCTTTCACGGCAAAACGGCGACGTATTGATGTGATTATTTAAGTGGAGATAGTTGAAAGGATGGAGAGTGACATAGGATAGTTTTTATCCCCGAAATCATCACCTAAAGGAGTGAATTTTAAACAGAGAAAAGATACAACTACTGACCTAAACGTTACCTATAAGGACCATAGAATTAATAAAACAGACATTACAAAATTTTTAGGATTAAGCTTAGACAGTAAATTGACATGGAAGACCCAAATAGACATTGTTTGTAAGAGACTTAACACATACTCCTATGCATTACACCACCTAAAAAAAGTAGTAAATCAATCTGCCGTCTTGACATCCTATCATGCCTATGTCACTTCTACATTAAGGTACGGTGTAATATTTTGGGGCAATTCTACCGACAAAGATTTAGTTTTTAAAGGTCAAAAGAAATGTATTCGAGCCATATGTAGTTTACGCCCAAGTGACTCATGGAAGCCCTATTTTATAAAATTAAATATACTGACATTTCCGTCTCTGTACATATACGAAACAGCCATTTATGTAAGGCATAATATAAATCAATTTACAAAGTTTAACAGTATACGGATGCAGGGCAAGATTAACTATAGACCATATTAAACCGCTTTACTTTCGAAAAGCATATTTGGAATGGCACCTAGGATTTATAATAAGTTGCCAGAAGCCATCCTGAAACTGCAAGATCCCCATATTTTAAAAAAAGATTTGTGTCGTTTTTTAGTCAGGAAAGCATATTATTCCACCCAAGAGTTTTTAAATGATTATGAAGTAAAATAACGATTTAAGTAATAAGAATGACATTTTGATTTTAATTTAATTTGTTTTAATAATTTTGACATTCAATTTATGAAGACTGCATGCTGCATGCTAATTGTAGCTATTTGTATGCCTTGTGGCTAAACATAGTGATACACAACACTACAATAACACCTATGTACATACCTGTGTTTTACAAATAAAACATTTTGTATTTTGTATTTGTGTTTTGAGTGAAATGGGGGGTAATATTTTGTATGGAGCTGCGATATAAGAGTTCCACGCAGACGGAGTCACGGGCAGAAGCTAGTTTCAAATAAAACCACGAAGTCGACGTAATATTCCGACTGTATCCATGTAGGCTTACACTTGCTTGTCATTCAATATGTTTCATTAGACATTGCTGCTGTACAAGTAACATTATTGCAAAGCACAGTGTTTAGCCGCAATAATTGAGGTACATAACGATTCTCTCAATGAGACATTTTCTCATAGTGCAGCAGCGATGTGCGCCGCTTGGATAATTGTGTGCGTGCGAGATGGCACGACTCGCTGCTCGTTCGCATGTACACGGACATAGAACTGATGCGCGTGTATGGTACAATAGGAGTGTCGATTTACAAGTGGGTGTGCTTTAGGTGTGTGCGTGCTTTGTCTTTACAATTACTGGGGGCCTAGACAAGGTTACAATCGACAAGCGCTAACGCTATTGGCGCGTTAACGAAAAGTGTTTCGTCGGCATCTGTCATTCCCATACATTTTATTATTTATTATTGGCGTTAGCGCTTGTCGATTGTAACCTTGTCTACGGTCCCTCATGCTTTGTGTCTGGGTTCAAGAACTTGCAATAGGCATATTCAATACAAATCGCCGGGCATTTGCATGTCGGATCTCCTTATTTCCTATATCTGTGAATGAGGCACAGTGGTGCCCGGCAACACTGCCTATCCGCTATGGGGGATTAGGGGTTCGTTGCATAAAAGACGTTGGGATCGTTGCATTCCTCGCCTCTTCCCATGCGTCAACAAATCTTGCCACCAAGATACTCTCTTATAATGGTGCTAATATTTGTCTACCGTATGTAGGGGAGGCTCTAAGTAGTTGAGTGGTCTCGCTTCTCTGAAGTAACGCAACCAGACAACCCCGCATCCCAAAGACTGTTTTTACTATGACACTAATATTTGTTCTTAAAGATAAATATGCTGATTAAGAAAATATACTTTTTTTTTCAGAGAAATGTATGTTATGGTTTACATTTATTTAATTTTCGCCAAACATTACGTCTATCTGCGAATGGTACACTCACTTTCATTTGTGTAGGTACCTGCGGGTTGATTACGCAACGCTTCGTACGCGCGCTAATCCATCCGGTCTAACTGTCATTTTTAGCATTCGCAAGGTGATATGAGTTCTACTTACGCACGGCAGAGAACGTTACATAGTCAACCCCAAGATTATCTTATCTAATGATCGACCTATGTAGGGGAGGCTCTAAGTAGTTGAGTGGTCTCGCTTCTCTGAAGTAACGCAACCAGACAACCCCGCATCACAAAGACTGTTTTTACTATGACACTAAGATTTGTTCTTAAAGATAAATATGCTGATTAAGAAAATATACTTTTTTTTTCAGAGAAATGTATGTTATGGTTTACATTTATTTAATTTTCGCCAAACATTACGTCTATCTGCGAATGGTACACTCACTTTCATTTGTGTAGGTACCTGCGGGTTGATTACGCAACGCTTCGTACGCGCGCTAATCCATCCGGTCTAACTGTAATTTTTAGCATTCGCAAGGTGATATATGAGTTCTACTTACGCACGGCAGAGGAAGTTACATAGTCAACCCCAAGATTATCTTATCTAATGATCGACCTATGTAGGGGAGGCTCTAAGTAGTTGAGTGGTCTCGCTTCTCTAAAGTAACGCAACCAGACAACCCCGCATCACAAAGACTGTTTTTACTATGACACTAAGATTTGTTCTTAAAGATAAATATGCTGATTAAGAATATATACTTTTTTTTTCAGAGAAATGTATGTTATGGTTTACATTTATTTAATTTTCTCCAAACATTACGGTACATTCACTTTCATGTGTGTAGGTACCTGCGGGTTGATTACGCAACGCTTCGTACAGGTCGATTCACTAAAGCTGGCACGAATGAATTGAACGAGTGAATGATAATGTCTATGTGTGTATCACATAATTATCAAGTACAGGTTGATAAAAAAGTGATTATTACTTATGATTACATAAGAATACATTTATGATAAAACTTCTTGGGACTAATTTTGACTGGATTTATAATTTATTTATTCCGTTTGGGAAAATTTGACATTGTGTTTTTAATTTATTATTCTCGTTTTATTTATTTTTTGATATTAGATTGTCTTTCTAGAAACATTCTAGACTAGTATTTTTTTTATAAAAATGTTTAAATACTTCATATAAATTTTACTTTTTATGTTTAATAAATTACTCTAAGTCAGCTTAAGATTATGTTTTTACCTGACGATTTGAAAGTGCTTGTTACTGGGCCTACTTGAATAAAGATAACTTTGAGTTTTGAGTTTGAGTTTATAACAATTGTGTTTTAGAGAATGCTATACTCTTCTTAGGGTTCCGTAGCCAAATGGCAAAAAACGGAACCCTTATGGATTCGTCATGTCTGTCTGTCTGTCTGTCCGTCCGTCCGTATGTCACAGGCATTTTACTCGAAAACTCTCTCTTCTTCTTCTTCAACTTAAGAGCTCTGCTCTTGTCGGTGGAGTAACCTCCATTCAGCTCTACGCTCTGCCACTGCTTTGAGCTCCTGATACGACACTACATTGACCTTCTCCTTGACCTGGTCCATAAAAGCACGACAAGTATAAGATGTATTTGAATGAAATTTTGAGGATAAGTGTATTTTATAGCAACTACATAGTTTTGTTATCAAATGATCAAAAAAACTTTTTTTTAGGGTTCACTCCATACATAAAACTGAAAGTCATAAAAAAAATATTGCAACCTCACGTGTGGCACATCAATTTTTTTGATTAAGTGAATGGAGTCGGAGATAATCGCCCCGATAGTCACAAAAATTGTGTGTCCGTCCGCCCTTCCCCCCCCCAGCCCCCCAGCCCTCTAATTTTTGAACCGTCCGACCGAACCGGCTTAAGTATTAAATTCTGTCAGAAAAATTGTTTTGAACAAGATCGGTTCAAAGGTTTTCGAGATATTTCTAAGAAACTGCCTTAGTTAAAGAAAAGGACGTCAGTGTCATAAGATTTCAGTAAAGATACGACCTTTTTAATAGGCACGGAACCCTTCTTGTGCGTGGTCCGACACGCGCTTGGCCGCTTCTTTTAGATTTCTTACAATTCGAAGAAGCCATCACCTTTCGATTCTTGACATCAATAATAAGCCAGAAAAATATACATACGTTTTATTTACAAACTACTTTAATACATACATACATACATATAATCACGCCTTTATCCCTAAAAGGGTTAGGCAGAGCACATGAAACTTTTGTTCCAGTGCCACTTTTAGCATAAATATGGGTATTAAAGATCGACAAAATGTGACATTGCAGTGACAGGTTGCTAGCCCATCGCCCACAACACACTTCAACCCACTTCACTACTTTAATAATAATTACTAAAAGGATTAACATGATGCTTGGTGCAGATAATAAGAATATAATTAATTTTTTCTTGAATAACGAACATGACTGTATTAGGTACAGTCACCAGCTATAAGATCTGCCACTACATAGCACGCATAAATATCTGACACGACTCTATGTCTAATGCCATAAGGACGTGTCAGATATTTTTGCCGGCTTTGTTTCGGCAGATATTGATGCCGGTGACTGTACATGTTAACAAAATATTAGGAGGCCCCTGTATAAGAACGGCACTCACACTGACACTCACAGTGACAAGTGACATTACTTTCGGTCAATTCATTCATGCCAGCTCTCGTGAATCGACCTGTACGCGCGCTAATCCGGTCTAACTGTCATTTTTAGCAATCGCAAGGTGATATATGAGTTTTACTTACGCACGGCAGAGAACGTTACATAGTCAACCCCCAGATTATCTTATCTAATGATCGACCACAACTGTATATTTATTTATATGTATATGTAACTTATCTTTTTATTGCTAATTATTTATTTGTTCTTACATTGAGGTGTTCAAAAGCAACTTTTTGAGTTTGATCTTGAACATATTTCTGCTGCTACACTCGTTTTCAAAATTAATTGTATTTAATATTCGCGGTGTTAAGTAGCTACGTGTCCTTTTACCATAGTTTCAAGTTTTTTTATTTGACCAAGTAACAACATAACGTTACATCTAGCACGTCCTGATACATAATACTTTCCTCTTAATTAAATCATGCACTTATAAAATAGGATACCATACCAATTTTGAAAAGTAAGCCAAATGTAACTTCAATATATACTAAGACATAACAATTTAAGAAATGGATCTCGATTGTTTTAATTTGTCTTTAAATTCGTTGATTGTGTAAAATGGGTTACATTGAAAGAAACGTTTAAGCCTACTCTTAAATTCTATGTATGACATATTTGTTATGTGAGATAATAGCAAATTATATAAAGTAATTTTGAGAGGGAGACCTTGTTTAAATGTTTTAACTAATTTCGTTGGAGGTACGCACAGTTTATCTTTATTGCGTGTATTATATGTATGTATGTGTCTTCTTCTTTTAAAGATTTCCTTCTTATTGTGGATTTCCAACAGACTATTTAATATAAATAACAATATTACAGTCATTATTCGACTTTTTACAAAGTATTGTGATTGCATACATAGTGATTGTTAATCGAAGGTTCCGCGTATTTTCGTCGTTCTATTCTAACCCTCTTTGCGGTCGTGTGTAGATCCGCGGAGTTCTAAATTCAGCACTTCTAAATTGTTCGGTTGCTATTAAATACCTGACTTTGTCATGAACTGGCAAGACGAAGCAGTTTAAATAGCGCCGAGGAATCATTGCCGTATTCATGTATTTTTGATCTTATTCAGTTTAAGCCGATATTTTCTAAAATAAAAGGATAAAAGATACATTTTTAATAATACACGCGTCAGGTACTTAAAATGGCGAATAAACGAGTGGCCAGTATTAATGCTAAATGCTATATAAATGTCCACGCGTGTACAGATTTAAAGCAGTGTGCTGCTGTGTAACTGCATAAAAGGTCACAATGGTACCATTGTGGCCGATATTAACGCTGATATACGAGTATACTCTATCAGCCGAGTAATGTTGTAAAAGTGCACGTTTAATCAGCATAAAGCATTATATCTTTGTTAATGTACTTCCCCTTGGTACCATTGTGGCCTATATTAACGCTGATATACGAGTACACTCTATCCGCTAAGTAATGGCGTAAAAGTGCACGTTTAAGCAGCCTAAAGCGTTATATCTTTGTTAATGAACTGCACATCGTAACTGTTTGCGTTATAGAGGTTCATATGTTCTCTCTTAAAATGCTTGTGCTTTAAATGTACACCTGTGAACCATAATTCAGAAAACTGCACTATTAGTGTCCACAAAAGGCGCTTTTGCAGCTGATAGGGTACAACGCTACTAAATGCTGAATAAGAGTGAATATGTGGCGTCTGTGTAGCGCTTAATAGAATCGTAGTACAGAGTAATGCATTATATTGGGTCTCGTTATTTTCTATGCAGCTATTGCAGTCCGAGTGATCACTAATGACTCGTTAATAGTGCTTAAACAACCGATGTGGCCTTAGGTGGAATTATATGATGCTGCTTTGTGCTACTTGGGTGTTTCCTTTTACACTGGACAGAGTTTTACAGTTCTAGCGTGTTTCAATTTGTAATCAAGTGTATATCTTAGTAAAAAATATAAACTAAGACTAAAACTTGACATAAAAAACGCCTTCAACTCTGTTGAAAGGGACGTCCTTTTGAATCAAGTGAAAGATCATACTCCTGCCCTCTACCTCTTTCATTTTCAGTGTGACGACGACGACTCCGACGAGTGTCAGAGTTCATCAAAGGTCGGTGCTCAACAAGCCTACCCTTTGGGCCCTATGGTGTTTTGTTTTTGTCTAGCCATGTAGAGTTTGATTACAACGCTAGAGTCACCTCTGAATGTCTGGTATTTCGACGATGGCACCATAGGAGGTGATTCTGACGTTGTTCTCAATGATATCAGTACCTAGAGTGTACGCTCTTACCAGCTCTGCGGTCAGTTGGCATAGAAATAAATGCTGCAAAGTGTGAGCTATATCCTTCTAGTTCCGCCTCGTTACATTCATTATCTAATTTCCAAGCGTTATTGCCAGACATTAAAGTCATGAACAAGTCGTCCTTTTGACCAATTTTTCCTGATGGTGAAAGTTCAGTCCTCCTGGCTAAGACAGCGGCTTTGAAGTCCTCCGGGGAACATTTGAAGCACTTGTCAGCGCACGTGTCTCTCGTACTGCTCCGTAACTGTTTCACATTGCCCCGTGTGACTTACACGCTTAGAACAGGGCCAACTTGGTTTTTTAGGCAGGGTATGGACATGTATGATAATGTACTCAAACAATGTCTGGAAACTGTTCTAAACATGCAATTCAATGAGGCCTCAGAGCATATAATACTAGAGAGCAGACAAGCCGCCGGTGGCTGTGTCGCACATGTCAGCTCATTGGGCATACTTCGCCGCCAGTTCAACGCCCGTTGTTACCGAGTGTGCACGCGCGCTGTACCTACACCGAGAAAGTTCCGTTTTATGTCCAAAACGCCGACTTGTGCAATAATTGCTTGCAAACATCGCAGTGATTTGATTAATTTCCAAACCAATGGGATCACTTTTCACAGGTAAATACTATAAATACCATTTATCCATACTAATATTATAAATGGGAAAGTGTATGTGTTTGTTTGTTTGTCTGTCTTTCACGGCAAAACGGCGACGTATTGATGTGATTATTTAAGTGGAGATAGTTGAAAGGATGGAGAGTGACATAGGATAGTTTTTATCCCCGAAATCATCACCTAAAGGAGTGAATTTTAAACAGAGAAAAGATACAACTACTGACCTAAACGTTACCTATAAGGACCATAGAATTAATAAAACAGACATTACAAAATTTTTAGGATTAAGCTTAGACAGTAAATTGACATGGAAGACCCAAATAGACATTGTTTGTAAGAGACTTAACACATACTCCTATGCATTACACCACCTAAAAAAAGTAGTAAATCAATCTGCCGTCTTGACATCCTATCATGCCTATGTCACTTCTACATTAAGGTACGGTGTAATATTTTGGGGCAATTCTACCGACAAAGATTTAGTTTTTAAAGGTCAAAAGAAATGTATTCGAGCCATATGTAGTTTACGCCCAAGTGACTCATGGAAGCCCTATTTTATAAAATTAAATATACTGACATTTCCGTCTCTGTACATATACGAAACAGCCATTTATGTAAGGCATAATATAAATCAATTTACAAAGTTTAACAGTATACGGATGCAGGGCAAGATTAACTATAGACCATATTAAACCACTTTACTTTCGAAAAGCATATTTGGAATGGCACCTAGGATTTATAATAAGTTGCCAGAAGCCATCCTGAAACTGCAAGATCCCCATATTTTAAAAAAAGATTTGTGTCGTTTTTTAGTCAGGAAAGCATATTATTCCACCCAAGAGTTTTTAAATGATTATGAAGTAAAATAACGATTTAAGTAATAAGAATGACATTTTGATTTTAATTTAATTTGTTTTAATAATTTTGACATTCAATTTATGAAGACTGCATGCTGCATGCTAATTGTAGCTATTTGTATGCCTTGTGGCTAAACATAGTGATACACAACACTACAATAACACCTATGTACATACCTGTGTTTTACAAATAAAACATTTTGTATTTTGTATTTGTGTTTTGAGTGAAATGGGGGGTAATATTTTGTATGGAGCTGCGATATAAGAGTTCCACGCAGACGGAGTCACGGGCAGAAGCTAGTTTCAAATAAAACCACGAAGTCGACGTAATATTCCGACTGTATCCATGTAGGCTTACACTTGCTTGTCATTCAATATGTTTCATTAGACATTGCTGCTGTACAAGTAACATTATTGCAAAGCACAGTGTTTAGCCGCAATAATTGAGGTACATAACGATTCTCTCAATGAGACATTTTCTCATAGTGCAGCAGCGATGTGCGCCGCTTGGATAATTGTGTGCGTGCGAGATGGCACGACTCGCTGCTCGTTCGCATGTACACGGACATAGAACTGATGCGCGTGTATGGTACAATAGGAGTGTCGATTTACAAGTGGGTGTGCTTTAGGTGTGTGCGTGCTTTGTCTTTACAATTACTGGGGGCCTAGACAAGGTTACAATCGACAAGCGCTAACGCCAATAGAAAACTAATAAAATGTATGGGAATGACAGATGTTAACGAAAAGTGTTTCGTCGGCATCTGTCATTCCCATACATTTTATTATTTATTATTGGCGTTAGCGCTTGTCGATTGTAACCTTGTCTACGGTCCCTCGTGCTTTGTGTCTGGGTTCAAGAACTTGCAATAGGCATATTCAATACAAATCGCCGGGCATTTGCATGTCGGATCTCCTTATTTCCTATATCTGTGAATGAGGCACAGTGGTGCCCGGCAACACTGCCTATCCGCTATGGGGGATTAGGGGTTCGTTGCATAAAAGACGTTGGGATCGTTGCATTCCTCGCCTCTTCCCATGCGTCAATAAATCTTGCCACCAAGATACTCTCTTATAATGGTGCTAATATTTGTCTACCGTATGTAGGGGAGGCTCTAAGTAGTTGAGTGGTCTCGCTTTTCTGAAGTAACGCAACCAGACAACCCCGCATCCCAAAGACTGTTTTTACTATGACACTAAGATTTGTTCTTAAAGATAAATATGCTGATTAAGAAAATATACTTTTTTTTTCAGAGAAATGTATGTTATGGTTTACATTTATTTAATTTTCGCCAAACATTACGTCTATCTGCGAATGGTACACTCACTTTCATTTGTGTAGGTACCTGCGGGTTGATTACGCAACGCTTCGTACGCGCGCTAATCCATCCGGTCTGACTGTCATTTTTAGCATTCGCAAGGTGATATGAGTTCTACTTACGCACGGCAGAGAACGTTACATAGTCAACCCCAAGATTATCTTATCTAATGATCGACCTATGTAGGGGAGGCTCTAAGTAGTTGAGTGGTCTCGCTTCTCTGAAGTAACGCAACCAGACAACCCCGCATCACAAAGACTGTTTTTACTATGACACTAAGATTTGTTCTTAAAGATAAATATGCTGATTAAGAAAAAATACTTTTTTTTTCAGAGAAATGTATGTTATGGTTTACATTTATTTAATTTTCGCCAAACATTACGTCTATCTGCGAATGGTACACTCACTTTCATTTGTGTAGGTACCTGCGGGTTGATTACGCAACGCTTCGTACGCGCGCTAATCCATCCGGCCTAACTGTCATTTTTAGCATTCGCAAGGTGATATGAGTTCTACTTACGCACGGCAGAGAACGTTACATAGTCAACCCCAAGATTATCTTATCTAATGATCGACCACAACTGTATATTTATTTATATGTAAGTATATGTAACTTATCTTTTTATTGCTAATTATTTATTTGTTCTTACATTGAGGTGTTCAATAGCAACTTTTTGAGTTTGATCTTGAACATATTTCTGCTGCTACACTAGTTTTCAAAATTAATTGTATTTAATTTTCGCGGTGTTAAGTAGCTTCGTGTCCTTTTAACATAGTGATTGTTAATCGAAGGTTCCGCGTATTTTCGTCGTTCTATTCTAACCCTCTTTGCGGTCGTGTGTAGATCCGCGGAGTTCTAAATTCAGCACTTGTAAATTGTTCGGTTGCTATTAAATACCTGACTTTGTCATGAACTGGCAATACGTTCAGCAGTTTAAATAGCGCCGAGGAATCATTGCCACCCGTTTCGTTAGTTACTTTTTTAAACAATAACACTTTTATGATATGAGATGACTGTCAGTATCTTTGCCTTACAAACAATGTTTCCCCACACTTCCAGACCGTATCTTAGAATTATCTCAAAATGTGCAAAATACACTACTTTCAGGTCTGTTGAATTTAGAATCTTGGACAGATTTTATAAAGCGTAGATAGCTTTATAGCACTATCACATCCATATAGTATACTAGTTACTGCCCGCGACTCTGTCAACGTGGAACTCGTTTAAATAGTAGCTCCATACAAACTTTCACCCTCCATTTCACCAGATTTTTCATTTCTTTTTACTCAATTATATATTTGATTTTAGCGGAGAGACAAGTGCCTTGTAAGTAAAAACCAAATTTATAACACAAGAATACGCACATGAAATTTGTATTGTTTTAAAAGGAGGTTCTCAATTCGGTTGTATTTTTTTTTCTATGTTTGTCACCTCAGAACTCCCGTCATTGATGAGCCGATTAGGTTTTTTTTTTGTTTGTATGTATATGCTACCAGGTGGGTCCCATTTTTTTCAAAATTCAGTTAGATGATGGGATCCATGAGGAATTGAGGGAACTCCTCAATGTTATTAGACACTCATGTAGTGAATTTGGTATTTTCTATTATCCCACCAAAAACATGAATGTAATAAAAGGAGAGCCATGTTCAAAACAAAATTATGTTTGGCTGTGGGCGTCGCCGAAAAAAGAATGGAGATCTAAATGAGTGCCAAGTTCTATGCAAAATCCACATATGTATTCATAGCAACAAAATAACATTATGAACAAGTATGAAACAAAAGTATTACATCAGTCATTTTATAAAGTTATTCAACATGTATATATATATATATATATATATATATATTAATTCTGATAAAAACTGGCCAAGTCAAATCTAACCTACTTTTCTTAAAGTGAGATCTTTCTCACATTTTTAAATAACAGCAATTGTTATAGGTATCCAATAAAGCAAAGAAATAGAGTTTAATACTTGTTCATAATGTTATTTTGTTCCTATGAATACATATTTGTTTTCATTTCTACCTATTTATGTACCTATGTATTTATCTGTATAAGTTTATTTATCGTCGCCATTAAGTCCTTAAGTTTTTTTAAAAGGCTATATACATTATATACAATTTGTTTGGCTTGACGTCCAATAACTTTGCTTATCGGCGGACTCATGCGCATGCGTAGCAATTTCGTGTGCGTTTTGTTACGACCGGCTGTCCTTCGTCCCTTGTCCCCCTCGAACCATGGGAGTGTCACGAACGGATTTGCCAAGCTGTAAACATTCTCTTCTTCAAGTGTCAGTATCCATGCTTCGCATCCGTACATAAGGATTTGTCGTATTATGGTCTTTATAAATACGGATTATGGTGGATATATTTAGATTAGATTAGATTAGATTAGATTATTATAAAAAAATACATTACAGATTTGCATACATGTCAAAAATATAAGATATTTTTATCACAATCGTCAAAAATTGAAAAATTAAGTTATAATATTAAGACAATGTCAACAACACAATAACAAGGAAATATAAAAAACAAACCAAAAACAAAAGAACACAATAGAGAATCAGTTTTTAAAACACCACCGATACTCTTTACGTGTAGAAGAGATCAGATCGCAATTACTAGGTTGAGAATAGGACACACAAACTTAACCCATTGCTATCATATCACTAAGACTGAAAAAAATAAATGTGATAAATGCGGTTTGGAGTTAACTGTGAGCCATTTTAATTGAGTGTTTAGCATATAAGAAACAAAAAGGTATCTGTTGTAAGTTGCATAACACCTTAAATGATGGATATTTACATGTACTTAAATTTGTAAAATTAATCGATACAATATAAAAAAATTAAATTCCTTTGTGGTCGTTACTGACCTTTGTTGTTAAAAAGCGACCTTAAATAAATAGAAAAAAATAGAACACAAATATATCAACCTCTAGATCTAGGTCTCGTCATTATTTACAATATTTAAGTAGTGCATCAGAAAATACGCTAGGCACTGCATCTCAATATGTTCTGTATCCAGATGGTAATTTCTTCGTTGCGGGTGTTGGTATTTGTAACGGTTCAGCCCAAGTATTTAAATTTTGTAACACCTTTGTATGTAATATCTTCAACGTGTACACCTGGCGGTTGAGTAGTATTTTAACGTTTCATGTGGTAGGTTTTTACGTTGGATATTCTAAGGCCGACTTTAAGAGCTTCTTCAGCAATGACACCTACAGATTCCCGCATTTCATCCATTGATGGGAGCATCAAAGCCATTAAGTTATATTCCTCCTACTAATATTTATATCGTTCTTAGGACGTATTCTAAGACTAAATTTAAAAGCATCATCATCATCATCATTTATTTAAGAGCTTGGCTCTTGTCGGTGGAGTAATCCATTACTCCTTTTTTGAGGAAGCATAGTGTGGTGGTTTCCCCCTTGCCTTCCACACCGCAGTACACGAACCGAGGTTCACCCGCTCCGTGATGTCCAAACAAGAGCCCTTCCAGAAGCATAGCCCTGTTAAAACTTTTTCATTTCACAATCTGGGTTACACTCAGACGTAACATAGTCTGTACTTTCATCGACGTGTTTCATATTTTTTCTAACCACTTTATCACTAGCGGCTTTGCTGTATTAGAGTTGGGTGGGCGTTCCACATATTTATTGTGATAAGCAGCATTATCCACCACTAATACAGAATTTGAGACAAGTTGTAAATCATTAAATAAGAGATAAATGAGAGAGCGCATCACTCGCCAACAAACTGTGAATACAGTTTGGCGAGGTAAAATCTGTAGGTACGTTACATTTCAAGTATTTTTTTGAGGTCAATAAAATAAATTAATTGATTTTGAAATCATTTTTCCTTATTTACATTATTCATGGTATCGTGATAGTCACTGGTCGTAAAATAAATAAATTGATTTTGTAATAATTTTAAATAATTTACATTATTCATGGCATCGTGATAATCACTGGTCGTATCAGTAGACTTCTACATAAGCAGAGCACCCGGAACAAATCCTTTGGCATACTATAATAAGAGGTCGGTCTTTTGAAATCAACTTATTCACTCCTTTATCCCTGGGATCCGCCCAGCATTTTCCTGTTAAATAAACATAATATGTTTCGTTCGGGTACACAATATCGTTCCCTTCAGATCTATACTTTCTTATTTAGTCCAGATACATCACTCTTTTAGTCTGACGTCATCTATGACGCCGTCAATTTTCTTGAATCAAAAACCCACTTGGCGAAGTATCTTTGTTAATGTAAAATCCACAGCCTTTAAAATTCATCATTTCTATCAATTACTGGACTTTAGTGCCTGGATCGTAGGAGCTAGTTTATAAATCAGATGGAAATTATAAACCTTGCGTCGAATTACTGCGTACGCAACAAAAATGCGTGGTCTACCTAACTAGACATTATTTGTCTTTGATTTGGTTTTTTCTCTTGTTATCTTCTTCCTATTCGGTTTTTTATTGTTGGCCGAGAAATGCCCGTTGCAACTTGCATCTGAAATTCGGTTTTGAACTTTGCCAAAATATTTTGAATCATTCCTATTTCCGAATTTGCTATCTTCTGATAAAAAAAACCGGCCAAGTACGAGTCAGATTCGCGCACCGAGGGTTCCGTACTACAAATCTATAACAAGCAAAAGTTGTTGTATGTTTATTACCTACTAAATGATAAATGAAAATGGAATCCGTAACATTACAATGTGGAAAGCTGAGGGAGCATGAATTTAAACAGGGTCACTTTATCAATTTAGTAATCATCCTTTAGGCCTTGATTTATTCCTTGCGAGTAGTTGCGAACGCCAAAATAAGCGAATTACTTATATTGCTGTTTCTTTTTATTGCGTTGATATAAAACTGAGTTCACGGGAAAGTACCTTTAGGTTTTGATACCCTTACGTATAGGTATACGCGTAGCATAGGTACGCTGGCCCAGTGCGGGTTGGAGACTTCACATACACCTTTTTCAGTTTTAAATTATGCGACCTATTTCTTATGATTGCGTGGACTTGTAAAACTTTCGTTTTGCTACAGCTGAAAGGTATTATAGACATGAGTATTTGATATGAATTTCAATTTAATACCTCTAGACGTGTTTACGAGGAAAAACGTAGTAAGTTTAAAATTTCAAAAAATGTTTTTTGTATGATTTTACTAAAAACGTCTACTTTTCGTAATTTTTCCTTTGTCTGTGCTATATGGAGTTTCTTCGTGCCAAGTTTCAAGTTTCTGTGTAAACGGGAAGTACCCTTTATTTTTTGAGTTTCTTGCGGGTACTCCGTTTCAAACTATACGACTTAAATTTCTATTTCTTTTGATTGCGTTGACATAAAAGTTTGGTTTTGCTACACCTGAAAGGTCCTATAGCCCTGAGTATTTGACATGAATTTCAATTTAATACCTCTACGCATTTACGAGGAAAAAGGTAGTAAGTTTAAAATTTCAAAAAATGATTTTTGTATGATTTTAATACAAATGTCTTCTTTTCGTAATTTTTCCTTTGTCTGTGCTATATGAAGTTTCTTCGTGCCAAGTTTCAAGTTTCTGAGTTAATGGGAAGTACCTTTTAGGTTTTGAGTTTGTTGTGAGTACTCAGTTTCAAAATATGCGACTTAAATTGCAATTTCTTTTGATTGCGTTGACATAAAAGTTTGGTTTTGCTACATCTAAAAGGTCCTATAGCCCTGAGTATTTGACATGAATTTCAATTTAATACCTCTACGCATTTACGAGGAAAAAGGTAGTAAGTTTAAAATTTCAAAAATGATATTTGTATGATTTTAATACAAATGTCTTCTTTTCGTAATTTTTCCTTTGTCTATGCTATATGAAGTTTCCTTGTGCCAAGTTTCAAGTTTCTGAGTTAACGGGAAGTATCCTTTAGGTTTTGAGTTTGTTGTGAGTACTCAGTTTCAAAATATGCGACTTAAATTGCATTTTCTTTTGATTACGTTGACATAAAAGTTTGGTTTTGCTACATCTGAAAGGTCCTATAGCTCTGAGTATTTGACATGAATTTCAATTCAATCGTTTTACGTTTACGAGGAAAAAGGTGTTAAGTTTAAAATTAAAAAAAGCATTTTTTTGTATGATTTTACTAAAAATGTCTACATTTCGTAATTTTTCCTTTGTCTGTGATATTGATATATGACGTTGCTTCATGCCAAATTTGAAGTTTCTGAGTTCACGGGAAGTACCCCGTAGGTTTTGCGAGTGTCGAAAAACTAAAAAAATTGCAGCATAAACGATTGTATCTTTTGATTGCGTTGGCTTTTAAGTTTGATTTTTTCACAGCTTCAAGGGACAATAGTCTTGAGTATTTTATATAAAGCTTGAAACCTCCACTCGTTCCTGAGAAAAAGGGTCTTGACAGACAGACATACGGACAACAAAGTGATCCTATAAGGGTTCCGTTTTTTCCTTTTGAGGTACGGAACCCTAAAAACTAGTAAAAGTTTCTTAATTTTGTCATTCACTGACTGGCTCACCGATCATCAAAAGTCTAAGGCACTCAGAGCTTCAAATTTAGAATACAATCAGTTTTTGTTGTATAAGTCAAGGTAAAAATATTAAAAAAAACAGTCCAGTTTTCTAGATTAACCAACCCATATAAACATAAAGTATTACAAAGTTGTATTTGCTGGCAGTGAATGGGACAAAAAATTAAAAAGCAAGAATGGGACTGCATTCATAATTTGTATGTATTAATAAAAAAATGAACTACAAAAAGAAGTGAGATCCCATAAAAAACATAATAAAGGGACCAAATCTCTAAACTCTTCCACCGGAAAAAGTTATGAGATATTTCGTAGTACCACGCCTCAGGCAGTTTCATTATTATTTATTTGCTAGCTAAATAAAATTTCGTGACTTGACAATCACAGAATAGTTACTACATAGTCTTAGGTATGCAAAAATCCATAAATGCCGTAAAGTTGTGTGATTGCAAAGTCTCAGAATTTTATTGAGCTATTAGGATGAATGTTTTTTATGGGTGCAGTTATCCGATACGTATCAATTCTAGATTTAGGTATGCGCGTCAAACCAGCAGTGCAAACAGACATTTATGGTTTACGTACGTATATAACGTTCGTATTATCATATCATACCGAAACCTCAAAATAGAAAAAAAAACGCTTAGTTCCTCCAGTCCAGGAAATTATATTTAACATGTACCTGTATTTTTTTGGCACTGGGCCAGCGTGGGGACTACTGCCCGTTCCCTCTCATACATGAGAGGAGGCCTGTGCCAAGCAGTGGGACGTATATAGGCTGATGATGTGTGATGTACTTTTTAGGGTTCCGTACCTCAAAAGGAAAAAACGGAACCTTTATAGGATCACTTTGTTGTCCGTCTGTCTGTCTGTCAAGACCCTTTTTCTCAGGAACGAGTGGAGGTATCGAGCTGAAATTTATATAAAATACTCAAGACTATTGTCCCTTAAAGCTGTGAAAAAATCAAACTTAAAAGCCAACGCAGTCAAAAGATACAATCGTTTATGCTGCAAATTTTTGAGTTTTTCGACACTCGCAAAACCTACGGGGTACTTCCCGTGAACTCAGAAACTTGAAATTTGGCATGAAGCAACGTCATATATCACAGACAAAGGAAAAATTACGAAATGTAGACATTTTTAGTAAAATCATACAAAAAAATGCTTTTTTAAATTTTAAACCTTATTCCTTTTTCCTCGTAAACGTGTAAAGGTATTAATTTGAAATTCATGTCAAATACTCAGGGCTATAGGACCTTTCAGATGTAGCAAAACCAAACTTTTATGTCAACGCAATCAAAAGAAATTGCAATTTGAGTCGCATATTTTGAAACTGAGTACTCACAACAAACTCAAAACCTAAAGGGTACTTCCCGTTAACTCAGAAACTTGAAACTTGGCACGAAAAAACTTCATATAGCACAGACAAAGGAAAAATTACGAAAAGAAGACATTTGTATTAAAATCATACAAAAATCATTTTTTGAAATTTTAAACTTACTACCTTTTTCCTCGTAAATGCGTAGAGGTATTAAATTGAAATTCATGTCAAATACTCAGGGCTATAGGACCTTTCAGATGTAGCAAAACCAAACTTGTATGTCAACGCAATCAAAAGAAATAGAAATTTAAGTCGTATAGTTTGAAACGGAGTACCCGAAAGAAACTCAAAAAATAAAGGGTACTTCCCGTTTACACAGAAACTTGAAACTTGGCACGAAGAAACTCCATATAGCACAGACAAAGGCAAAATTACGAAAAGTAGACGTTTTTAGTAAAATCATACAAAAAACATTTTTTGAAATTTTAAACTTACTACGTTTTTCCTTCGATTGAAACCTGGGCTGTACTACAGTCTCTCCAGCGGTGCCAAGTTGACTATCGCTATATCGAAGTGCTGAAGTGTTTGTACGAGAGCGCCACTATGTCAGTCCGACTCCAGGACTAGAACTCGAAACCTATTCCGCTGCAGCGGGGAGTCAGGCAAGATGTTATTTCTCCAAAACTGTTCACCGCTGCACTGGAGGACGTTTTCAAGACTCTGGACTGGAGAAGGCTAGGCATCAGCATCAACGGCGAGTACATCACTCACCTTCGGTTTGCTGACGATATAGTAGTCTTGGCTGAGACCATGGAGGACTTAAGTACGATGCTCGATGACCTCAGTAAAGCATCCGAGCGAGTTGGTCTAAGAATGAACATGGATAAGACGAAGATCATGTCAAATGCCCATGTAGTACCAACTCCCATTACAATCGGACACTTTACGCTCGAAGTTGTAGACGATTATGTATACCTAGGACAGACGATCCAGTTAGGTAGGTCCAACTTCGAGAGAGAGGTCAATCGTCGAATCCGACTCGGCTGGGCAGCGTTCGGGAAGCTACGGCAAATCTTTTCGTCCAATATTCCGCAGTGTCTCAAGACGAAAGTCTTTGACCAGTGTGTGTTGCCAGTGATGACATATGGCACTGAAACGTGGTCGCTTACTATGGGCCTCATAAGAAGGCTCAAAGTCACCCAAAGGGCAATGGAGAGGGCCATGTTGGGAGTTTCTCTGCGTGACCGCATCAGGAATGAGGCTATCCGCAGCAGAACCAAGGTAACCGATATAGCCCTCCGGATCGCTAAACTTAAGTGGCAGTGGGCGGGGCACATAGCACGTAGAACCGATGGCCGTTGGGGCGGAAAGGTTCTCGAGTGGCGACCACGTACCGGAAGGCGCAGCGTGGGTAGGCCCCCGACAAGGTGGACTGATGACCTGGTAAAGGTTGCGGGAGTCCGCTGGACGCGGGTGGCGCGGGATCGGTCACTTTGGCACTCTTTGGGGGAGGCCTATGTCCAGCAGTGGACGTCTTTCGGCTGATATGATGATGATGATGACGTTTTTCCTCGTAAACACGTCTAGAGGTATTAAATTGAAATTCATATCAAATACTCATGTCTATAATACCTTTCAGCTGTAGCAAAACGAAAGTTTTACAAGTCCACGCAATCATAAGAAATAGCAATATAAGTCGCATAATTTAAAACTGAAAAAGGTGTATGTGAAGTCTCCAACCCGCACTGGGCCAGCGTACCTACGCTACGCGTATACCTATACGTAAGGGTATCAAAACCTAAAGGTACTTTCCCGTGAACTCAGTTTTATATCAACGCAATAAAAAGAAACATCAATATAAGTAATCCGCTTATTTTGGCGTTCGCAACTACTCGCAAGGAATAAATCAAGGCCTAAAGGATGATTACTAAATTGATAAAGTGACTCTGTTTAAATTTATGCTCCCTCAGCTTTCCACATTGTAATGTTACGGATTCCATTTTCATTTATCATTTAGTAATAAACATACAACAACTTTTGCTTGTTATAGATTTGTAGTACGGAACCCTCGGTGCGCGAGTCTGACTCGTACTGGGCCGGTTTTTTTATTCTTAAACTACCTACTTGTTTAAATTGAATTATATTTGAAGTATATCGTGTTTATAGAATGCGTGCTTGGTTACTGAAAATTCAGGCTTTCCTGATCCACAACGAAGTTATTGGGGGGTCGAAAATGGCCTGAACTGCATCGAGAAAAGGATGGTACGGCCGTGCCGCTGTTTTGCTTGACTTGGCGGGGGCACTGCCGTGCCCCCAGATAACGAATGGGAGTACATGCGAGTCAAGTTAACTCGAATCAAGAATACGAATACGCCGACCTCGACTCGACTCGCCGACTCGTAGATGCAGCTGCTACCACGAAGCGGATCCAATCCGGTTGAAATGCGAGTCGAGTCTACTCGAGTTTCGATTCGCGTTGGAGGCCGAATCAACTCGAGTTATCCGAGCTAGAAAAAATCAACCCGTAACATCGCTACTTGTGTGATTAATCTTTTTTTGTTTTTCAGACAATCCAGGACCTTCGTAATTATGTTAGTAGGTATTATAAATATGCTAAACATTTGAAAAAAAATGTCCTCTTGTAGCATATTGTATTATAAATACAATACTAGTACACATATTCTTCATTATACATAAATAAATCTTACGGGGACTATCTTACACAAATGGAACTAGCCCCACCCTATAGTAAGCTCAATAAGGCTTGCGTTATGGGTGGTTATGGGTACTAGACGACGATATATTTAATAGATATAATTACTTAAATAAAGAGAAAACATACAAGATTCAGAAACAGATACTTATTCATGCTCATCACACAAATATTTGCCCTTACCGGGATTCAAAGCTAGGACCTTTCAGGAAGCTAGGGCTTTTCAGCATAGTATAGAAAAGTTTATAACCATCGAAACAAGGTACAGTCGACTACGTCCAAAAGTGTATACATCTCTTTGTCAGTACATCATTCGACTGTACATAGCACGGCTGCACACATGCGCGATCGATCAGTACGCACACACCCACATAGCCTTCGGGAATGATGGACAATGCCTCAATCGGGGCCGCGCGTGGCCGCGCCGTTGCCGTGTTCGCTCGCTCGCTCTCACTCGCTACGCCAAAGGAAGCCGCCTCGTAGGTATGAAGACAGCGAGCCGCTAGTGCCACAATATCAAAAGGAGCCGAATAGGCTTTTAACTAAGCACCTACCAACCTAGTGCAGTTTAGCAACTATTATACTTACAAGGAAATATTTTAGGTATAGTAAAAACACATACCTAACTATCTCTAACATTATTACTTTGTGTACAATATTGTCTATTAAACCGTAACAGACATAATTTGCATACTTAAAAGCAAAATTAGTATTATAGGTATGCCAAGCCACAAACGTGACTCAGCCCTGCGCATCGAGCTAAAGTAGGTAACGAACGCTCCTAAACCGGCATCTGAAATGAAAAGAAATGAAACGTTATTCACGAGAACATATGGTACAGTAGATGTTATAATTATAAGTGTAGTAACATTGTTGACCCTTAATACGTTCTACCTTAAGGCATGTGAAAATAGTTTATTATGACATGAGTAAGTCATTCATGTCATAATTAAAAATAAATTTAAATTGCGTGCATAATTATATTCTTAATTATCAAAATACGAATTTACTAAAATTTAAATTGAATTAATTGTCAATTGCCTAAGAACATGCTTGACATAACAACGTTGAAATTTGGCTCCGAATATAATTATTAATAGATTATAATTTAAAATATAATTCTTAAATGTCAAAAGTGATGTAAGTGCTAAAACTTATGACTAAAATATTTGTCAATTGTATAAAAACATGCGTTATATAAAATATTTTTGAATTTAAATTTAAACTCGGTATTTGTCAATGTCTTAATAGATGAAGGAATTTTATTAAATATTCGTATACACATATAGTATGCACTTTTCCGTTTTACTTTGAGCTTGCATGAAGGAAGTGTCATATTATTTTGTCTGAGTGGTCTATTTGATATATTATTGAATTGCGGAAAAAGTTCTAGATTCTGTTTCACAAATACAGCTGCCTCATAGATGTACAGGCTTGGGAGTGTTAGTAGTTTAAGCTCAGCAAAATTAGGTCGGCACGATTCTCTGCGTCTTTTCCCACAAATAGTTCGTGTTCTTTTCTTCTGAGCTACAAATGCACGATCTACTTCTACTGAGTTCCCCCATAAGAGGATGCCATATCTCAATATTGACTCTATATAAGCGTGGTAAGTTGTGATGGCTGTTTTTTGTGAAACAGTTTCTTTAAGTTGCCATAGTACAAAAATAAATTTGTTAACTCTTTTACATACATTATCTTCATGTTTTTTTTCAGTTACAGTGCGTATACTGTGATTACTGTGCCTTCAGCTTCGTAGGCACCGCAGCGTCACTACCAACTTGGCTAATCGGCCGTCTAAATTGCGCAACTTACTGCACCTAATAACAGGCAAACAATGCATCCGATTCTACAGTGGCCTCTTAACTTCCTAATTTTATTTAGGTGTCGCTAAAACACTTTGCTATTCTATGAGCAGCTGTCATAATCAAGTGACGGCACGAATTTGATTCTTATTTTAGGCGTCTTCAACTTACTTAGCCGCCAAAATGCTATTCTAAATATGTCGTTTTTAATCTGCGACTCAAATTATGTCTAAAAATTAGACAATTTAGTTTTAGGCTATTTAAGCCATGTGCACGTAGAATCGGGTCCAATTGGGGAGTAATAAATTTGCTTTACCATTTAGGCAGCTAAGTAAGTTGTATAGACCGCCTAAAATAAGAAACGTCAGATTCAAATTAGCGCTGTCATTTGATTATGAAGAATAGCAAAGTGTTTTAGCGACACCTAAATAAAATTAGGAAGTTTAGAGGCCACTGTTCACTCGGGTCTAAATGAGCAACGTTTTCCAGACAACCTTATTATTATGCACCGTTTCACCCGCTACGAAATGATTTCTTTTTTTACAAAAAAATACGCGTAATTTAATACTTTCAATTAAAATAGTTAAGGTATCTATGTTTTGATTACAGGGTATCATAAATGTATATAATCGAAAACTGTCAAGTCTGACAAAAAAATTAAAGAAGGTATTTATGATCATTTTACTACAATAAAATATTGTAATTGTAGGCAAATCATCTTTGCTTATAACTCATTACACAATGAATAATTTTTTTGAATTATGTTTTTTTTTTTTAATTGAATGAAATAATAATTTGACGTGTTGACATTAAATGATATATTGAATGTATTGTTCCTATTTAAATTGAATATTATAATTTTGAAACGCCGTAGTTTTTGCATGCTGGAATAAGCAAGTGTGTGATCAATTTCACCTCTTGACATCTCATGTGAGCTTTATACAACCGTAATTAACGCAAATAAATAAGATTTTGTTTTGATTTTATGTCATTTCTTTCCAAATTAACTATTGACCGCATACCGTGCCAGTTTTTAACCAAACTGCGTTAATCAACCGGTGGTCGTGTCAACGATATTATGAAAAGGTTACATAACTTAAATATCCAAAAGTGTTCGTCACTGTCGGGTCGAAGGTATCAGTTATAAGGTAAAGGAGTAGAAAAAATATACAAGTAACATGAGAAAAGGTTTTTCCTGACCAAACAATTTTATTAAGATCATTTTCCTTTTGTAGAATTCACAGGCTGGCAAAATCGTCCAGGGCGAAAAAAAGGTACTTAATTAATTTATCAATGTTTATATCGCTTCAATTGTTTGGAATATATTATATTTTATAATTAATAAAATAATAAAGCCTTGCGCTGTATATAGGTAGGTATACAGCGCCAGGCAATGCTCGAAGAGCCATGCCCTATATTTTGTACACAACCTACACTAATTCGCCATGTTTACGCAAAATGTTTACTTTCGTCGTGCGTGAGTGTGGGAAAAACAACGAAATCTTTTAATAAATTGATACATGATCATTCGGCGAAATTAAATTTACAAAAAATAGGTTGTGAACTGATAGACGGCCAGATTTCTTTCGAAAATAATTACAAGAACCCAAAATTGTAGTACCTACAGTGTATCAATAATTCAAATTATAGAATGCAAAAAATTCACCACGGATTTCGTTTGTTTTAGCTGGTACGTATATAGAGTTTATCAAGTTAGAATTAACATAAATTTGTTCAGTAAGAATTAACATACATTTATTCAATGACAATTAACATAAATATTCTCTTTAGATCGTTTTCGTAATTTTTTTTTTCGTAATTAGCGATGAAAGAGGAATTATCTTTCGCTGTTTCGTAATTTGCCGTTCTAGTATTCGAGTTATTTTTCTACTTTCGTAGTTGATTACTAAACACCACTTTTTCTTGTTCGTAATTAATTATTAAACAAACATGTACTCGTACCTACTGTCGGACTTCCTGGTGAGCTAGTTACTTTATAGAGGTTGTGTACCTCCTTCCTTCCTTCTAATACTACATACAATATACTTTTCAAATAAATTTCCGTCCTCGTCCTGTCCATCACCATCAACATCATCATCGCAACACCGCACTGTATTGAAAGACTTGTAGCTATCTTGAAACAGGCTCCTAGTACATAGTGGACAGACTGACAATTATTGATAAGTTGTTATTTCCATTTTCAAATATCCGCGTAAATCACAAACAGATATTAATAAATAAATAAATAAATAATAAATAAATAAATATAAGGGGACAATCTTACACAAATCGACCTAGTCCCATAGTAAGCTCAGTAAGGCTTGTGTTATGGGTACTAGACGACGATATGTATAATAGATATAAATACTTAAATACATAGAAAATATCCATGACTCAGAAACAAATATTCATGCTCATCACATAAATGTTTGCCTTACCGGGATTCGAACCCAGGACCTCTTGCTTCGTAGGCAGGGTCACTACCAACTAGGCTAAAGCGGTCGTCAAAATAATTAATATCTGAAGAAATGTAAGAAATATTGACACGATTAATATTTAAACAGCCGTCATTATGAAACTTGCTCAATTAATAAAATGTTAGAACGCACTGCAGACGCCATGTAACATTATTACCTCAATGTTAGAACTAAAATAATAGATCGAGGTCGATCAGGATATTACGCGACCGCGATGGAAGAATAAGACATTTGTGTCAAGGTTGTGTACGACTGACTTTATGAGCTATTTGGAATAATGATAATGATTTATTAGACAATCAAATACTTATACAAATTATACAGACATTATCCGTTGGGCTCCAAAAGGCTGAGCCTGTATCTAGGGACCCACTCAGTCGGTTAAAAAATCACTTGAGCATCACAAGTCACAAGAAGCACGTCATAATATATATATTAAGACATATATGTCTTGTGTCGTGCTAACGTAACAGAGGAAAATTTCGTTTAGGTCGTTTTCGTAGTTAATCTTTCATAATTGGCTAATCAAGGTTCGTAATCACCTCCCAAATAAGAATTTTGTTCCGCGTTCGGAATGAACTCTGGCTTCGGAATACGAATTATTTTTCGCTGATTCGTAATGAATTATCAAACGGTAATTTTTTGTAGTTTTAGTAATCGGATTTCGTAATGAACTCCAATTTAAGTTTTATTTTTCTGTGTTTGTAACGAACTGGCTACGAAACAATAATATTTTTTGCTGTTTCACATATATATCCAACATCTGTTCATCGGGTATAGTAATCGACTTTCTTGGTTCTCAGGTAAATATGTACTAAAACAAGTTTCATAATGAAAACACTGATATCCCAAGAGGCCATTTAAATATTGGTCGTGACAATTTTTTGTACATTTCTTCAGATATTACGAGTAAGTAATATCTCTTTGTGATTTACGCGGATATTTCTGCCGTGCAGACCCTAAACTGTCTTGTAAAACTCAGTTTCGAGATAAACGCAAAAAACACTTTAAAAGTAGTTTATTTACGTTCGTACGAGCGTTGTATACTTAAAATTTATTGTCATGGAAAGCCCTCAATACACAGAATACGACGACATTAAAAGCAATGATTTCAGTGTACACTGAAATTAATTATGAGGCTTTTTCAAAATTTCAAGCTTGTACTGCACTCTTTGAGACAAGCAAAAACAAAAGAAGTGCCACTAAAAACTAGGGCTCCCGCTACACGTGTAAACCCGCCCGCCCGAATACCCGTGTTCTTAAGCCTGCGGTGCTAAGCGTCCGTTCCACACGGACACGCCCGAACCCGCCCGGTCCGCGGGCGGGTACCGGGTACCCGTGTACCCGTACACACGTACCCGCGGGTTCTAATTACACGCGTGTTCGGACCGTCCGCGGCCGTTTGAGTTGAGGCAAATATAATTTATTTATTTCATTTTACTCTATTTGCATTAGCAACTCTATGGGTTTGGTGTGTATGATGTTGTTTTATATTAGGTATATGGCAAAAGGAAATATCGCAGGAAGCCTATGTTTGCTCTATTGCGTCATAATATTGTATAAACCCAGTATTTTATTAAATGATTGACCGACAAAGGGCACGCAAACTGTTTAACTGTTATTAATAGCCGCTTATAGATATGATAGCTAAACAAAAACAGTAGGTAAGTACAGTCAACCACAAAAGTGGTCTACCACTTTTGTACTTTATTGCATGCAAAATAAGGTCCAAAAGTGCCCAGTGTAGCCAAGTAGCCCACTGTCATGGCTGACTGTACATGAGAACTTTTTAATATTAACCGAGCGCTTATTGTATTGTACAGTCGAGGAAATTTAATGTTTAGCACTTTTGATCCTTAACGTCATTCAAATAGAGTTGACATTTGCTAAGTCTTCATTTTCCTCCACCGTCAGTATGGTTCTAAATAAGGGACTGAATGTGGTATACCTTTTTAAACCGTACCTTTACTCACGAGGTTGAATATGAGCACCGAATAAAGGCACTGAATCAAAACGATACTTGCATCATTACTCTGCCTACCTATCTAAAAGATACTGTACATACATACATACATTCACGCCTTTATCCCTAAAAGGGGTAGGCAGAGCACATGAAACCTTTGTTCCAGCGCCACTTTTAGCATAAATGTGGGTATAAAAAAGATTGACAAACTGTGATATTGCAGTGACAGGTTGCTAGCCCATCGCCCACAACACACTTTAACCCTGCTCCCTTAGTCGACTTTTACGACACCCACGGGAAGAAAGGGGGTGGTGAAATACTAAAGGATACTGTAATCATTTTTAAAAAAAGGTTCTCGAACAAAACGATATTACGACTATTTTGCTACTGCTTCAAATTGCTGCTGCTTATACCGTTATCATTTTTAAATAAAGGCACCTACTCAAACAAAACGATTTTACGTTACCGATTCAAAGTATACCATAATTATTTCGATATCGGATAACGGTACGATTTTATGCTCTCATGAAAAAGTCGTTTTCTGCTTGCGTTTTTGACAGGATTTTATCTTACAATTTCGGACGTACTAAACATCGTTGATGTAGTTTAACGAGGTAAAAATAATTTGCAGTAACGAGATCATCATTTGTATAGGCGTTATCAGCGTCTTGCAATTTTTTTTGGATAAACCCAAAAGTCTTAGCGACTAAACTATAGATAAAGAAGTGGTTGAATTCCAAAGCAATATTAAGTTTTATGCCTTTGCGATAAAGTCGAAATTTCAACAAAAAAATAGAAGCTAACTACTTACGCCTTAAGTTTACTTTGTTTGTTTTGTTCGTCACCTGCCGGCGAAACGGGTCTCCCAAGGTCGTCCATTTAAAATTAATACTCAGCCAGCAATTGCCTTCTTCCCTTGCTTCGACAATAATGTACTTTTATCGAGACTTTTTACTTAGACCCGAGCTGTGGTATTTTACCGCTGAACGGCTATAGTAGGGAAGTGGAAGGGGCAGGTGGAAGGGGTCTTAAGGGACATAGGATATAAACGAGTTCCACGTGGACGGAGTCGTGGGCAGAAGCTAGTAAGTCTCATCCCATAAAAAACATTTCATGGAAAAAAGAGGCTGTCTCAAAACTCTTCTTAAACTTAAAAAGTTGTTAGACATTTCGTAGAGCCAAGTCTCAGGCATTCATTAATCTTTATTTAATCATCGTCATCATCATCATATCAGCCGAAAGACGTCTACTGCTGGACATAGGCCTCCCCCAAAGAGTGCCAAAGTGACCGGTCCTGCATCACCCGCATCCAGCGGACTCCCGCAACCTTTACCAGGTCCTCAGTTCACCTTGTGGGGGGCTTTATTTACTTGCTAAATAAAATTTTACGTCACACCTGGCCATAATACGAGTTTTACTGCACGCTGCGCACAAACACCTGCGATCTGGGGCATTCACGAATTCACCGCCCTAGTTACGTAATGTGACTCGATAATCGCACAATACTACATAGTTTTAGGTATGCAAAATTTCAAAAATGCAGTAAAGTCTCATCATTATTTCTAAATTGGGACCGGCCAATTTTAGACCACCAGCTTCGTTACTATTATGGTTCAAAACCAAAACTAGATTAATGTTACTACATGATTTTTCACATTTTAAGCTCAAATAAAAATCTGGGGGCACGGCGGTGCCCCCGCCAAGTCAAGCAATAAAGCGGCACTGCCGTACCATCTTTTTTCGAAGCAGTTCAGGCTGTTTTTGACCCCCAATAACTTCTTTGAGAATAAAACTGGAAGCCTGAATTTTCAGTAACCAAGCTGGCATTGTTTAACCACGGTATATTTCAAATTTCATTCAATTTGAAGCAGTAGTTTAAGAATTATAAGTAGTCAAAGTTTCTTAATTTTGTCACTCACTCACTGAACGATCAACGAAAACACTAATTTAGAACATAATTAGTGTTTAGTGTTAAAATCAAGATGAAACTAAAATATTTTGCAAATTTCGATCCAGATTTCTAGATACGCATAAATAACTTTGTAATCCCATATAATATTACAAAGTTACAGCGCATGGGAAAAAATTCAAAAGCAAGAATGAGACAGCATTCATAATTTGTGTGTATTGATGACACAGTAACCTACAAAAAGAAGTGAGATCCCATAAAAAAAACATTCCATGTAAAAAAGAGGCCAAGTCTCGAAACTCTTCCACCGTAAAAAGTTTTGAGATATTTCGTAGTATTAAGTCTCAGGCATTCTTATTATTCTTTATTTGCTAGCTAAATATAATTTTGTGACTTGGCAATTACACAATACTTCATATTTTAAGGTGTGCAAAAATCCATAAAAGCAGTAAAGTGGTGTGATTGCCAAGTGGCAGAATTCTATTTAGCTGGCAAATAAAGAATAATGAGAATGCCTGAGACTTGGTACTACGAAATATCTCACAGCTTTTTAAGGTGGAAGAATTTCGAGACTTGGCCTCTTTTTTACATGGAATGTTTTTTTATGGGATAAAACTTACTAGCTTTTGCCCGCAACTTCGTCCGCGTGGAACTCGTTTATATCCTATGTCCCTCCCCCAGACTCAAATCTCTATACCAAATTTTATCTAAATCAACTCAGCTGTTAAAGCGTGAAGGGGTAACAGAAAGACACAGGCAGACAGACCCACTTTCATATTTATAACATTAGCATGGATTCGTACTTACTTTTTTAAAATATGAATTTGAGGAGGCGAATTTTACGTACTTTGTTATAATTTGTTACATTTATTCCTATGCTATTTATTTTTATGATATTTATTTTTATTCACAAATAATATGTTATAATTGCAATGCTACGAACACTCATTTAGTACTTGAATGTACATTCTTAGAACAACGGGATAGTTCCTTGCTTCACACCACAACTCAAGGACGGGTAGTGCTACCCGCGTGTAAACAGGACGCGGGTACCCGTGTACACGTGTACACGTGTACACGGGTACCCGTGCGCTAATTACACGGATCCGTTCGGACCGGTCGCTTAGACCCGCGGGCGGGTTACACGAAACCCGGACACGACCGCGAGCCCTACTAAAAACGCAGTGAAAAGTAGGGTTACTGTCCATATTTTGCATTCACTTACACGGACAAGTGATGATTTACAGCTTAAACCACAGTTCGCGGAGCTTTACTGCGTTTTAAACGGTATTTTGCTTGATTTTTAGCTACGAGCTTCCGTTACTGCATTTAAAACAGGTTTTTGTAAAAAAGAAGCACAACTGAAGCCTTTTTGCCATTACGATGATTCAATATTTGACTGTCATCAAATCCACATATGCCCAGTAAATATCAAGTCAATCAGATAATTATCAGACCACTTTTAAAGGGAGAAAACCGACTAGCAAGATTTGAATATACCTACTTATTTGTTATTCATAATTGAAGATAGTAAAGATAACACAATTAGGTACCTTTCACTGGTAATAAAACAAAATACTACTTCAGTATAAAATTACTATTCAGTCTTATATATACTCTTTAATCATTTTTAACCGCCGACTCAAAAAGAGGGTAGGTAAGTTTAACGTGTCTGTCTGTGTATCTATGTATCTGTGTATCTGTCTCTCGTAGCGTAGATCCCTAGCGGATAGACCGATTTGAATGTGGTTTTTTTTGTATCATAGATAATTTTGTCACGAGTATTCTTAGCCATGTTTCACGAAAATCTGTTCTGACTTTTTTGAGATATTGGACTTTGAAATGAAAATGTCGGGAGATTTCAACTTTTCTAAGTTGTAGTAATGTAACTGCCCAGTTCGGTGACTTTGACAAATTGTATACTGTAGCTAATGAGACCGTTTTGCTAAAAAAGTACGGCACATGATATTGGCATTAAAAAGGCTATTTGTAACAATAAAAACTTACACAACATACAATTACTATGACTAGAGCTTTTTCAAGTTAGTAGAATGTGATTTCTAGATAATATATTCCTGATGAGAGAATACTTTGGTAAGCTCAGGGAATAACAATTTACCTTATAAAATAAATTCCAGTTGGGATTAACTCTGTTAATTAATAACATGAGCGAGGTAATAGTGTTTTATAAAACTTACTTCTCAACTGTTTTCTTAAGAGAAAATAACGAAAATGTTAACATGTAAACACAAATAAAAATTGGCCATGACCTGTTAAACTTAACTGTGTCAGTCAGGCAGATAAGATAAATAAAAAAATTGTAACTTTAATATATTTACTCATGTTTATTGATTAAACTACCTACTGTCGTCATACATATATATGCTCGTACATGACAGTATAACCGGTAAATCGCAAGTCGGACTTGCATATAAAGCGTTACCTATCAGTAACAAAAGGAAAATCTCGTAAAAATACGCTACTTGCATTAGAAATCCGCTTATTTTTTTAATTGTACGCTTTTAGTGGAATTATCTTTTTTCCGTTTAAAAGAAACACTTCTGTCCCCTAGGGTCCGGCCAATATAATCGTGCGGGTTAATTACACGATGTGTACAACGAATATGACCCGTCGGAGGCTTTCGCACAGTTTCATATGACATTTACTCTCTTTTACAAGCTTTCCTTTAATTAAGATAAAAACTACCACGAACACAAAATCTGTATGGTTCACAAGAGGTATCAAGAAATCCATAACGACAAAGAGACGATTACGCTTTAGATATTACTCGATATCCAAACACCATTCTAGTCAGATAAGTAGCAAAATTAATTATAATAATTATTCCAAAATCTTGAGACGATGCATACATCAAGCACAGAAAATTTCAAAAGTAAACTTTGTAAGGAGATCGAAAAACATAGGTAAGGCAACATGGGACGTTATTAAAAATGTTGCCAATAAGACCAATACAACCGATGTTAATTTAGAAAAACTAGTTATAAATAATAATACCTACTATAGATAACCCTAAGGATATTGCCAATTATTTTAATGATTTCTATATTAATTTGACTAATTCTAATACTATGCTTAAACGTGACCTATCGCTGGTGGAAGCCCAAAAAAAATGTCTGCGTTCAATCTGTTCAATCTGTGGAATCAAACAGCGTGACTCATGCAAACCACACTTTATTAGGTTAAAAATACTCACATTACCTTGTTTGTACATATATGAAATAGTAAATTTTGTGATCCAAAATCGAAACCAATTTGGTAAATACAAAAGTGCCCGCCTTCAGAATAAATTAAAAGCAATTTCAAGTAGTACAGCGTTATTGCAAAAAAGCATAATTGGAATGGCCCACAAGATTTTTAATAAACTACCACAGACTATTGTTGGAACTGGTGAAAATGATGTTGATATGAAACTATTAAAAGAATTTCTATTAAAAAAAGCTTATTACTCAATTAATCAATTTTTAGCTGACATATGTACTTAATTCCAATTACTCTATTCTTTATATTTTTAATAATGCTGACTACATCATATTTTATATTTCATTTTAACGGACTTTTAACTTAAATTTGTATTTATATATATATATTGTGATATGTTGACTACCTAATGTAAATTATTTGTGAAGCATGCTGCATGCAGAAGCATGTTACAAAAATATAACTATATTTGTATGCCGCAAGGCGCCACATAGTGATACTGGAAAAATGTAATACCTAATAACTACCTATGTTGGACAAATAAATCTTTGAATCTTTGAATCTCTTTGAATCTTCTTTGAATCTTTGAATCTTTGGTAAATGCAACTAATGCGAATCTATTTCTAGTTCCGATAGACGAAAATGAAATATGTAATATTCATGGTCTTAGGTACCCAAAAACAAATTCAAAAAATTGAAGCATACAGCATGGAAGTATCCATAGAAGAAGACCACCTAGAAAGGGTATATGAAGCACGTAACCTAGGGCTTGTCATGGATGGAACGTTGCGCTTCGAGAGCCATGTACTTGAGCTGATGCGAAACTTTTTTATAGGCTCAAAGTATTATACCGGATTCGCGACTGCCTTACTGTAAACATGCGCATAAACTTGTGTAAGCCCTCATCCTCTCAAAACTAAATTACACAGATACAGTTTTTGGCGAGTGTTTGCTGATGAGGACTAGGAAAATAATACAAAGAATACAAAATGCTTGTATACGATTCTGTTTTCCTGTTTCACGTCGAGCCCGCATTACGCCTTACCTAAATCAGCATCATATGATGAACATGGACGCACGGCAATGTTTGCACTTTGCTTCATTACTTTTCGGAATAATAAAAACTAAAAAACCCTCCTACTTATATAAAAAACTAGCATTTTCTCAACGCCACGTTAGACAAGCACCACGACTTATATGCCCCTTTTTACACCGTACGTCTGCCTTTCGTGGCAGCTTTCGTTTCGCTGCAACAAAGTGTTGGAACGATCTACCACCTCCAATAAGAAATTCTAGTAGCGTAGCATCGTTTAAACATTCCCTAAAGCAACATTTAATTAAAAAACAAAAGAATAGGCAGCCATGACGTATATCAGGGGCCAAAAATGTCAATAAAAAAAAATCTTTAATTTTACGCAATAAATTCAAACGCTCGCACAAACACAAACACACACACACACACACACACACACACACACACACACACACACACACACACACACACACACACACACACACACACACACACACACACACACACACACACACACACATATATACGCGCACTTATACACTCCCTAAGTTTTATTTTGTGTCTTAGTTGAATTATATATAAAATAGTATTTGTAGATAAAATCAACTTAAACCATGCTGCGAAATATAACCTAACGGCTTATTTTGTGGCACAAAGCTGAGTGGCGACCATTTTAGCATGTTTTGATTTTATGCCTGTTATTTCTTGTCATTTATTTCTTATACTTATGCTAAATAAACATATTTTCTTTCTTCTTTCTTTCTTTCATATTATAAAGAATCTTAATTCAACTAAATCTGCTGGCTATGACGAGATACAAACGACCATTAATCAAGGAATGTAAACAAGAAATTGCTACCGTTTTATTTATAATCTCTATAAAGTAAATAGCTCACCAGGAAGTTTGACAGTAGGCACATGTTTATTTAATAATTAATTACGAACAAAGAAAACGTTGTATTTAGTAATCAACTACGAAAGAACAAAAATAACTTTTTTTTTTTGTTTAATTAGTAAAGCAGAACTTTTCCCATTAGAAATAATATTGATATTTTCTGCCTCTAGCTAACCAACATTATCCAGGAGGTATGTATACTTACATGATAGCTATTTAGTTTGCACAATTCTTAGATTAAATTCTAGAACAAAAAATAAAGCTTCAACTGTAGATCCACGACTGGCTGTTGTAGCACATACAACCAGATTTCAAGAAGTCAGGTTAAACATTATACATCAACCAAAACTGGTAGATACCTCCACCGATGGTAACTGTTAGACATTAGATACCTAATTATATTGGAACTTCTGTAACTGACGACGTCGCTGTTGATATTGGAAAACCAGTAACCTTGATGCCAAACCAGGAACCTCCGCCTTCCTACATTGCTATGAAATCAGAGGGCATCTAAACTTGTTTGTTAGGATGAGTGGGGATGGGGACTTGGGGATAGTAAGTGGCTTTCAGCTTCCGAGCGCTTTCTTAAGCCTTGATTTGGACCTTTCATTGTTACGAAAAGCTCGGCCTTTGGCCTCGGCTTCGCTTGCCTGGCCGCTCACCTTCGGGGTTTTGGTCTCTGTTTTCGCTTGCAAGACACCTGGGGATAGTAATAAGTGTCCGTGGGGGCTCACCCGCGGGGCTTCAGCCCCCGAGCTTGCATAGCGACCGCTCTCTAAAAGCATGCTTAGGGCCTCTCATTCCCACGAAAAGCTCAGCCTTCGGCTCCGCTTGCTTCCCCGTTTACTTTTAGGACTTCGGCCTTCAGGTGTCGCTTGCTAGTTACTCGGAGATAACGAGTATCTATGGGGGCTCGGCCTTAGGCCCTCGGCCTCGCTTGCCCTCACTATCGGCACATTGACCACAGGTCTGGCTTACAAGACACCTGAGGATAGTCCGTCGGGCTCGCCCTAGGGCCTTCGGACCTGGGGCTCGCATAGCGAGCGCTCTCTGAAAGGATACTTTGGGGATCTATATAATATTATTGATGACCAAGTTTTATGAGGGTGTTTATTTAAGTAGATTCGAAGAGAATTTGAACTGTTACACGCACAGTCTATGGAAATTAAATCTTTATTTTAAAAATTGTCATTAGTATGGTTAAACATGAAAAGAATATCATGTTAACCATAATTAATGTGTGTAGAAAGTCGCAGGCAGAAGCTAGTAGTTAAATATCTTCGAAGTTGTCATGGGTGGACTAGTGCACTCGAAATATGATATTCACCCCTGCATTTTCTGTCCTGTAGCTAAACACCATAATCCAGGAGGTATGTATACTTGCATGATACCTATTTACCGTTTTTACTTACTGCACGTGCCTCTAAAACCTGCCAAACGGGGGCACGCATTACTAATTGAATTCGCAAAATTTAAGCATGCAGAAATAAAGGACGTAATATAATAAATTAAATAATACTTAAGTACCGAAAAAGGTACTTGACAGATACTTTTTTTATACCTAAAATTACTTCTCGTTTATTTGTGATATCGTGAAATAAATAGGTATCTTTTAATATGCTATTCCAGGGTTCTAACGATGTAGCACTGCATTTAGTCGACCGTAAAAAAGACAACATAGTTGCCGAGATAGTAAGTACAAGTAATGAATTTACATATACACAGTGACTAAACTAAGACAAATATTTACATTAAAACTAAAGAATATTTAAAAATTGGGCCCTCTCGGCATTGTCCCCAAGATGCTGGCAGCGTTACCTCGCTGGATCGCAAAGTAATGAATTAGTTCAGCTTCTATATATTTCCATGTAACTAAATAGCTCACTCTACAAATTCTCATTCATATACAGGTTTTTAATGATATACCTACGTGTTGGTTCCCGATTTGTACAGAAATCCCTTACTGGTTGTAATCGGAGATATACTCAGTTTATCATTCAATGTCATTTTAATGCCATACTACATGGTATACAGAGTGTAACATAAATGGGGTATGAACCGATCAAGGGCATAACGGGTATCGTGTTCTGATAAGAAAAATGTAAAATAAATTTTTTTTGACGCGATTTTTTTTTCCCTTTTGTATGGAGCGTTGGCCGACTGGGGCTACCTGGTTCCATACAAATGTAAAAAAAACTCGCGTTAAAAAAAATCTCTCAGTTTTTTCTTATCAGAACACGATACCCGTTATGCCCTTGATCGGTTCACACCCCATTTAGGTATGTTACACCGTGTATACAAGTACTAGTCATCATTATCCTGGCCGATTTCGACCACGGCGAATGGAAAAAAGGCTAACTGGAGCGTCTTTCGTGAGCTCGCTGGTGACTGACGTAGCCTATCTTTGCGGAGAATGTGCGACTACACTCGCTACAGGTCAGCACCCCTCCGACAAAATTGTAGTGAATGGCCGCAGGTGGTCGAGCCTTTAAGTCCTCGCGTTTAGCGTCGAGTTCATTTCGTCTTCGTTCTTCGAAGGCTTGCACTTTAACCTTCACTGCATGCCTCCACTTTGACCGATCTTGAGCCAAAATCTCCCAGCGCGATGGTTCAATATCACATCTCCGCATGTGGCGCTTCAACACATCCCTATACCGCAGAAGCTGATGGCCGCGCTGTGAAGTACTAGTACTGTACTAGTATAAGTACTACCGTAGGCTCAAATAAAGGGCGCAAGGGCCAGAATGTCGATGTCAAAAATCGAATGGTATAGATAACGACCCGATAGTTTAACAAAAATGTCCGTTACGACCATGTAAAGTATTGCGTTGAGAGTCAATTTTAGGTACAGTGCATTTCGTCGTATTCGATTACGTAAGAAAACTGTGGTACATTTTGTCGTAATTCTCAGTTAATTGTTCGACACACCATTTTGCGTCGTTTATTTATACGCATTAAGTGTCCGTTACGCCAAAATACACAACATTAATAAGCCTCATACGCTAATTTGTAATTTCATAAATCAAGTTATTCTTAGCTTTTCCTTATTTTTAAGCTACTTAACCACTATTCTATTTACCTAACGGTGTGTTCATAAGAGTTTACTTATGTTTAGGATGATTACAGCTTATCAATCGTCCCTTACACCCTGGACCAGGATATTCAAAGGGCGTAAGGGATTGTTGTAGATACCTACTGTCTTATCTTTGTTGTGTGCAGATTCTTCATAAGTTTTTATTTCTTTTATATAAGGCATATTCTATAAGACATATTCTTTTATTCAATATTTTTAATGTTTATTGTTTACCTAGTTAATTCTAGTATTTTCATACAAATACCTTACAATTACGCACCTTCGCCTCATTATCCAAACAGGGAAACTGTGAGTTTTTAATAACGGTTATAGATTTATTTATTTTTCTCAAAGAAATATTGAGAATACAATAAAATTATCAGCATGCCTTAAACTGTGCGTAAAGCGCGCGTGAGCGTTTACACGTATAACAAACAATAACAAAAAAGTAAACACGTATTAAATAATTATATGGTATATACAAAAGTGGGTAATTATTGCACTAATAACAAATAGCATAATGCAAAATGATAGAAAAATGATAGGACATCTTCTTCGTCACGATGACTTTATTAAAGTTATAATAGGGAAAGCTAGAAGGAAGAAGAAAAATAGGAAGACCACGAAGAGCTTACATGGAGCAGCTAAAGGAAAACATTGAAGTTGAATCTTAAAGAGAGTTGAAGGAAAAGGCAGATAATAAGCCAAGCCAAGCCAAGCCAGGCTCTTAAATTAATGATAATGAACAAATAGCATAACGGGTGGAATGTTGTCAACCAAAGAAATACACGAAGTGTCGCTCGCACAATGCTTTTTACCGATACCAAGTCAGGGCCCGATTCTAACTCAAATTGAATGACGGGAATAAGTATTATGGATGACATGGGTCTTAAGTTGGTTTATAAAATGATTGAATGAGTCTCTTTTATATTTTTATGTAAATTATTATACTACAACATGTTTTTTAACCGTCTTTTTTAAAAGATCTTAAAAAAAGGTTTTTTTGTTAAGACTTAAATTTAGTTTCCGCATAGATTTTCTTGGTTAAAGTTAAAAAGTCGTAACGAAACAAAACCTTAATAAGTTTGTTATCTGTTATTTGAATCGCTTTTTAATTAGTTTTTGCCGCGCTGCCCCATATCTCGACCAAAAAGTCTAAGTGAGATATAACTAAGGAATTGTAAATGTTATAAGAACTAAGAAATCGAATTGCTTGTAGAAAACAATAAAGATTATTATTTATTTGTATTTTAAAGACAGTTTTAATTTTTCTGAAGTCTATTATATGGAATAATAGATTATCTTTTACGCCAAGAAGTGTGACGTTTTTGTAAAAAAAAGGCTCATGCTCCGTGTTATGGGCTACTTTAAGCCTAACTTAACCTTTAAATCAACATATAAATAATAAAACATAATAAAGCTGTTAAATAAGCGAATTTCTGGTAAACAAGATACATTGTTACGGCTTCAGAGATGTAGATTACCGATCGTTCAAATCATTTTCATCGGACCGTAGACAGGTGGTGAAGCTGCCCGTAAAAGGCAAAACACTTGTGTCCGACACTTGTTATGTAAATCTAGGCGTTCCACAAGGATCAGCGTTGGGAACACCATGTTTTTACTACTCGTAAATGACTTGCCATCCGCCATTTAAACCGGGTTGCCAGTGCTGTTCGCGGACGATATCGCCGTCATAGCTAGCGCGCGTACGTGTAAACAGCTTAGTGAAAAAATACACGACACACGTGGGCAGGAGCAACACTGGTTTACGCCAAACGGTTTGTTGCTGCACTTTACAAAATCAAATGTAATGATTTTGTTCAGGTCGACATGTTCCACCGTGTACTCGTATAGTCAACGTCCAATGCCACTATGCAGCGACTGTAGGTTCCTTGGTTTTATTTTAGACTCGAACCTTAACTAGAAGTGCCATGTCGACAAACTGTGTGATGAAAGGAGTAAAGTGCCTTCTACGTGTTGCGGAAATTGAGACCCCTCATATGAAAAGCTTCATTAAAATTGGTTTATTTTCCACTGTTTCGTTCGCAAATGACATACGGTGCACTCATGTGGGGCAACAGATATTGAGCCGAAAGGCTTGGTCAAACACAGGGCGCGACGCAGCGCTGCGGTCGCATGTCGCGTGTCATTGGTCCGACGTTTTACGAGCGCCTACCCCCAAGCATTAAAAAATTAAACTTGTAACGAGATATATAAAAGTCGACTCTGAAACTTTTTATCGGAAAATCCATTGTATCCCATAAAGACATCACTAATTCTGCCGTCCTCAAACTAAAAGGCGGTTAAATGTAAGAAGGTCATTTTGAGTTATGGCCAAAAAACACGCGAAACCATGTCTCTAAAGAATCTTGTGCGGTATCCATGTACTTTTTTTTTAATACTAGTATTCTAGGCTTGCTCTATTTTTTTCATACAAATCTGATATGTTTTTACTTGTTTTACTAGCTGAAATCTTCAATTTTCCTTTTTAGCTATGCATCCGTAAAATTTTATGTAATAAAGTACATAGCTTAAAGGCGGATAAAGTATGTTTAGCGGCCTTATAACTGAGTAATTTAGGTTATCCGTGATAGATTGTACAAATACAAAAAAGTTAAATAAACATAACTATAAGGCAGTTACATGATATAGCCGCTTATTAGTTATGTATGTTAGTCAACCCTGTGCAAACAAACATGACTAGAAAACGGCCATACTACTTTAATGGCCTTCTAGTTTAAAATAGATGAATGTGTTGGAATATAATGTACATTTTGAATTATCAATGCTAGAGAAAAAGGCAGTTAATTGCAGAACAAATAAAAGTAACTGCTTTTTTGTTATGGATTGCAATCGATATGTTACCAATACTTACCAATGACTTGGGGAGTAACTAAAAACACTGAGAAATTAAATTTAATAAAAAACCACTTAGGTATGTTAAAATCAACTTAATCAACTTTAAATATACAAAATGAAAACAAAAAAAGAACTCAGGACCAAAACCGAAATTTTCTGCGGTTAAAACATTAAAAAAAAAACGAATCACATTTTTACGGAATTATAAAATGAATGAACCCTACGTATTTTTTTTTATCGTTGCAAATAAATGTTGCGTAGTGAAGGCCATGCATAGCTCCAAAACCTACTTCACTGTTGTCATGAGGGACTTCAACGCTAAACTGGGCAAGAGAGGATGGTGAGGAGTTAATAGTGTAGTGTGTGTAGTGAGTTGGAAGTCGGAACCACCGGGGCCAACTACTGGCTGGTTTCTTGGAGAAGAAGGGACTCTACATGATGAATTCCTTCTTCAAGAAACGCGAGCACAGAAAGTGGACCTGGATGAGTCTCAACGGTGCAACTAAAAACGAGATTGACTTCATCAAGTCAGCATACCTATATTCAATGATGGCTCTGTGACCAATACGGTCAAAACCGGGAGCGATCATCGTCTGGTAAGAGGCACATTGAATATATGCGTCAAGCAAGAGTGCTCTCGATTAACGAAGTCTACGCTCCGTCCAGCATCATTCCAAATCCAAAACCCCGAGAGCTTCCAGCTCGAACTCCAAAACCGTTTTGATTGCCTAGGCGGCGATGTGGACGAATTGAACGACGGGTTTGTGGAAGCTGTCCGTGTCACTATGTCTAAAGTTAAGTTGTCGGGAGGCCGCTGGTCTTGATTCAATACGCCGATGAGGAGGTATTATATTTATTTCAATTAATTAATTACAATTATTTTTATTGAACGCGAATTATAATGTGCGACGATCTACACACCAAGCGATACGGAGCTCAGGTGTAATATCGGAGTACTACTACTATCTTGAGTGCTAGTGGTGAACTGCCTTCCTCCTGGCGGGGTTGCGCCTTATATCCATCCTGATAGCGTGGGGACGCGTCGGGGGCGCGTGCTTGTGGGTCACGTAAGCCATCGGTGTTTCTGGAACTCGTCTGTCGCTGAGGTCATTTCTAGATAAGGGATGACGCCAGGATTTTTGGGAAACATCCATTAACAGTTGCCAAAAAGTGTTTTGTTTAGATTCTTTGAGCTTGATGTTATCTTGATGACTTTAAAACTTGGGAATGCGGATCGGTCGCTTATCTATGATGAGTGTGTCTGGATTCTTTAGGTTGGCGCTGTTATGACGTGGCGCCCGCAGTTGGGGTGGCATTCCTTAACTCCTCCCCCCTTAAGAGAGAACTAAGGGTATAACTTGTTATGCCCGTGTTCTCATTTCTGTTAGAGCGTTGGGTGCACTTATGATAGATGGCGCACCCAAAGAGGCACAGAAATATGCATATCGAGATGATGGTCCAAATGCTAGGTATCCATAAATGGTGCTGGATGTTAGATTTCATTGTTGTTTCGAGTGGTTTCAGGTAAGGGTGTACGTCTTCTTCTGTAGTTCGTTTCCCTTCTGTCTTCTGTTCCAAGTTCATTTTGATTTGTTGGACTTCTTCCTTGAACATCTCGCTGCTTTTGGTGATGACTTTAGTATATGAGTTGGCCATTTGTAGTTCACAACTGGGGTCTAAGTGTAGTTTATACGGTCCTTGGATAACTTCGTAAAATGTCTCGTCGCATGTGATTGTAACACGTTGAGGTTGTTTTGAATACAGCAGGAAGTTTCCATCATCTATTGTAGTTATTGCTTCTTCTTCTTCAAGTTTTGTCGTAAAACAGGTGTGATTGCTTTTCTTAAGTAGTGTTTGGTGAATGCAGTCGGGTGTTATCTTGGAGTCTTTCCACCAGATGTGTTTGCATACCATTATTTTCTCTCTAGGTTTGCATAGGTTTGCACTCGGGTAGGCATACCATGAGTTTTTAATTAGGATTGTGGGGTGTTGGTTTTCGAGAATGAGTCCATCGGGATTTGGGAATGGGATTAAATTGTATGCGTTACCACCTTTGACTTTTACTTCTGCAATTTTTGCTACAAAGTGAATGACATTTCTTACATTGTAAACTATTATGTGATCTATCTCTACGTTATCTGTCTCCTCAAAAATATCTCTACAAGCTATACCTGGTTTTGCTAAAGTTATACCTAAATCTAGGATATTAATGATATCTTCTATAAGTATGAAGTTAGTTAATATGTCTATACTTTCCTTATTATAAGAGTTCATACTATAAAGGATTTCAATATCTTTCTTTATGCTATTTAATCTAATTTCTATTTTTCCTATCGTTTCGTTTAAGTTCCACATCAGTATTCCTTGATTGCGGTGAAGGGTTTCAAGGTTATTATTAATTTCCTTCAAATCATTTGCATCGGGGTTTCCCGTTATAAATTTAACTACTGATCCAAGGGGATCAATGAGGCCTCGCTTGAATCGTGTATTTTGACCAAGATTCGGGTTCATTAAGCTACTTAATCTGCCGGTTAAATGTAAATAGAGATTATTCATATAACTGTCATCAGTTTTGGTTCTAGACGACATAATTTTGTTAAGAGAATCTAAAATTTCCGTTAGGTTACAACGTTTTGTTACATATTTATATCCTTCAATCTCTGCTATTGGGCCTATCTTTTCAAAATATATTCCGTTCGGATTTTCCAGCTTCTTTAGGTGGTAGGTTTGACTATCCTTGACCTGGAGGTACCTGTAACAGCAACAGGCCTCAATTTATTTGCTGCACGTCTTTTTCCTCTATTGTCTAAGTATATTTTGGGGGCTTTTACATCGCGAATATACGTTTTACGGCGCGTACAAAATACGTTTGCTTGTTTTTTTGTAGTTGGGAGTTTTTCTTGAGTTTCTAGTATTGGCGGTGGTAATTCGGTGTTTTTATTATACTCATCTGAACGTTTTATTTGTGCTTCTCGTTTAGTTTTATATATATGTTCGTAAACGATTTGTAAGTGTTCTCTATGTTTCTGTAGTAAAGAGTTGAGTAGCTGGGAGTCATGCAGAAAGTTGAAAAGAGGTTCTGTTTCTATATGCCCGAATAGTATTTCATGTGGTGTTAATTTGGTATCTGATTGGATCGAACTATTGTAAGCTATTATGGCAAGTTTCATTTTATCTTCGTGCGGTAGTTTATTTTTATATTGTTCACTCAGTAGCCTACAATGTTCTCTCAAGGTTGAATGAAAGCGTTCTACAATTCCGTGAGATGCTGGGTTGTACGGTGTGGTAAAATTGATTTTGATATGGTATAAGTTAACTAGTTCCTTTAATAACGCGAATTCTTTTCCTGCATCAGTTGTGATTTCTGCTGGGACACCATATTGTGCAAAATATGACAAAATTTTCGACATAACTGTTGAACTATTTTTGTCTTTTAATCTTTTAATTACTGCAAATCGGGAGAATCCGTCTACTATGGATAAGTAAAGTTTGCCTTCGATATCTACAACGTCACAAAAAATATGATTAAGTGGCTTTAAAGCTATGGGTGGCAATAACATCGGTGGGCGCGATGGATGTCTTTCGTATTTGCCTGCTTTACAAATTGTGCAATTATTTATGTACTCACGAATATCAGTCATTATGTTTTTCCACCAATATTTTCTACTAATGTGCATTACCGTTTCAGTTATACCCCTATGATTCGTTTTGCCTTCATGATAGTTTTTTATGATTGTTATTTTCTTTTCGCGGTCTGTTACAGTCTCCACGATTTCTTTACAACGTGTAATGCTTATTTTCGTATTATGTTCTTTAGTTAAGATTTTGACCATCTCTTCGTACAATTCTTCTACGTAAAAGAATCCGTAGTAACAAATACCGGGTTTCATGTATTCGCGCACGAATTTGCGAAGTGCTTCTGTTGGCCTTTTTGATGTATACAAGCTAACTTCCATAATCTCGTTTCCATCTTCTTGTCTTATCTCTACGCTATCTAACTTATTATGTAACTTAAAATAAATTTGATGCTTTTTCTTGTTGATAACATCCTCTACTATTGGAATGCCCGGGTGAATATTATCGTCTTGAGAGTGCTGAGTTTGCGTTTCCTCTCGACTGTTATTGTTACTATGTTCACCTGTCGTGCTACCATCTTGTGCTAAAATTGATACGTTATCATTAAAATTAATTTTTACACGCGATAAGGCATCAGCATTTGCATTAATAGAACCTTGCTTATATTTAATTTCAAAGTCGTATTCAGCTAGCCTTAATCTCCATCTAGTTAGTCTAGAATTAGGATCTTTTAATGTCATTAACCAAGTTAGAGGTTTATGATCAGTATATATAGAAAACTTACGGCCATATAAATAAGGTCTAAAGTATTTACAAGCCCAAACTATTGCAAGGAGTTCTTTTTCCGTTGTAGAGTACTTGGTTTCTGTGTCAGATAAAGTTCGAGATGCATATGCGATTGGTTTCTCGACGTTATCTTCTTTTTGTGATAGAACCGCACCTAGGGCAAAGTCGCTAGCATCTGTCGTTAAGATAAACGGCTGTTCGAAGTCGGGGTATTTCAAGATCGGTTCATTCGTTAATATTTCTTTCAGTTTTTGAACGGCATTCAAGTATTCTTTGTCGATGACTATTTTGGCTCTTTTTTTCAGACACTTTGTTAATGGTTTAGTAATTTTCGCATAATTATCAATGAAACGCCTGTAATATCCCGTGAGACCTAAAAACGAACGAATTTCCTTCTCCGTTTTTGGTACCGGATAGTTTATTATGTCTTGTACTTTACGTTGGTTGGGTGTTAGTCCGTTAGGTGTCAATTCATGACCTAAGTATTCTACGTGCTTTTTTAGGAATTCGGATTTATCGGGTTGAATTTTTAAGTTATGCTGTCGCAATCGTTCAAGCACTTTCTTCAGTTTTTGTATGTGTTCTTCTAATGAAGTTGAATAAATGACAATATCGTCTAGATATACGAGACATGTATTATATAAGAGGTCACGTAATATTAAGTCCATTAGTCGTTGGAATGTAGCCGGGGCGTTTTTCAATCCAAACGGCATGCGTAAAAATTCCCAATGACCATGGTTAGTTGAAAAGGCAGTTTTTTCAATGTCGTCTTCGTGCATTTCTATCTGATGGTACCCACTCGCGAGGTCTAGCGTAGTGAAGTATTGAGCTCTACCTAACTTGTCTAATATCTCCTCAATATTTGGTAATGGGTATTTATCTTCAATTGTTTTTGCATTTAATTGTCTATAGTCTACAACCATACGATATTTTACTTTACCGGATGCGTCAGGTTTTTTTGGGACTATATGTACAGGACAGCTCCAAGGTGAATTAGATTCGCGGATAATGCCGTTTTCGAGCAATTCGTTAACCTGCTTATCTATTTCCTCTTGTTGCTTTGGGGGTTTTCTATAGTTTCTAACGTAAAGTGGCGTATCGTCCGCTAAACGCAGTTTGTGTTTCACTGTGTGAGTGAAAGTAAGTGGTTCTTGTCCGGTATGAAAAACATCTTTAAATTCATGAACAAGTTTGGTTATTTTTGTTTTTTCTTCCTTGTTCATGTGATCTGTACGAATTGTCAATTTACTATCTTCGATTTTATTTAATTTTACCATTTCAATAACATCTGATACCGGTTTTATCTCGTTCGGTATCGGCTTCAAAAATCTATCAAAGTTATTTTTGAATTGTTGTTGTGTTGTACTCAGGTTAGTTACACCTAATTTATATTTGCCTTCTCTAACAGCTATTAATGCACAATTGACGTGGACGCTACTTGTACCAATTTCAGGCACGAAGTAATGACCGTCAGGTTTATTTGAAACACACGTTATCAGATTGTCCGAGAGAGGGTCGATTTTCAAGATCCTTTCAGGGTAATCTATGCTTATTGGAATTATTTTGTTCGGCAATATTAGTTCACTCTTATTCAAATTTATTAATGCCTTTAGTTTCTTAATTAAATCTGTGCCTATCATCCCCGCGTATTTAGGGTCGAAGTCATATAGCAAAAACTCATGCTTTCCTGCCTCGCCCAGCGGTTTCAGGTCCAAATTAATGGCTCCGCAGTGATTGCTCTGACTGTGGGCCGTTTTTATAGTGAATTCTTTTTGAATGATTTCCTTATAATTCCCATTATGTTTAACAATTAACGGGCTAATTAGACTTTTGGTACTACCTGTGTCCAATAAGAATCGTCCTCCCCATTCGTCTATCGTTATATAGGGTAGATGGTCCCTATCTAAATAATTTAATTTTACGTGAATTCGTTTTGCGGCCCTAGTTCTCGAAAAAACTCTTCATCGTTACATATTTTTTTCTCATAACTGTTTTCGCAGTTTTGTTCATGATCATAACCATAGTTTTGGTCACTCTCTATTTCAGTGTTATATACTTCTACCGATCGCGGCTTTTGTGGGCGATTATGTACAGGTCGCCTATTACTCACAGTTCTCATAGAAACATCAGAGTCTAAATGGTCGACTCGTTGAGGTTGGGGTTTCGGTGGGTACATCTGTCGCCATTGTTCCGGTGTTGGACGCGGTTGACTTGCCCAATGCGTTTGTTGCTGATTATTGAAGTTATTAAATTGGGGTCTCGGAGTGAACTGTGGCGTTTGTTGAATTGGGTGGTTTGGAAATCGGTTAAAACTAGATCTACTTATAGGGTTTTGATTATAATTTTTGTTAAAATTAGGTTTTGCATTAAATTTCAAAGATTTTTCTTGTTTTCTCGCAAAATAATCAGGGTGTACTTCTAATTCATTTTTCAATTGATTATACGCGGAATCGAACGAATTATGTTGTCCAGAACGAATTAATCTATCGGTAGCAATGTCTAAATGTTTGCAAAGTTGGTCAATACACACGTTTTCAAGAATAACCGTAGCTTGTGGTGATTCGGCTTTGTTTTTAGCTGCATAGAGTAATTCTTTGATTTTATCTGCGAATACCAAAGCGTTTTCATTGGGGAAACGTTTGATGCGCGTGATTTCAGAAATTATTTGTTCTAAGCTTCTATTATCGCCAAATTTTGTTCTTAATGAATTGATTATTTCTTCTACTGTGGTATTTGGCATGTGCGCGATGGCTTTAATGGCTTCACCGCGCAATTTACTTTTTAATATTATAGGGAAGAGGGCCCTAGCATCGGGGTCCGCTGCCCTAGCTAGAACAGTCACTTGATTTAAAAAGAAATCTAATGTATCCCTATCTCCTTCATAAGGGGGCAAATATTTTTCAATGGTTGCATGATTTAGTGCCATTTTTTTTTTTTAAAAAAAAAAAAGCCTTTACGTTTCAAAAGAGAGACACAACACAAAAAAAAAATTAAAAAAATGGTGGTAATGCGTACAAAAATGTTATAAGGAAATTAGGTATATGGGAAACTCACAGGGTAGCCGCCAGTGCGATGATCGTTGTTATCTTCATTTAGGCAGTGGGAGAATCTCTTCGGGGTTGAAACCCTCCAGCTCACGCCGACGATGAGTAGCCGCGGTTGCCGGGAGACTCGCCGTTCGCTGTCACCAGTTAAGTTGTCGGGAGGCCGCTGGTCTTGATTCAATACGCCGATGAGGAGGTATTATATTTATTTCAATTAATTAATTACAATTATTTTTATTGAACGCGAATTATAATGTGCGACGATCTACACACCAAGCGATACGGAGCTCAGGTGTAATATCGGAGTACTACTACTATCTTGAGTGCTAGTGGTGAACTGCCTTCCTCCTGGCGGGGTTGCGCCTTATATCCATCCTGATAGCGTGGGGACGCGTCGGGGGCGCGTGCTTGTGGGTCACGTAAGCCATCGGTGTTTCTGGAACTCGTCTGTCGCTGAGGTCATTTCTAGATAAGGGATGACGCCAGGATTTTTGGGAAACATCCATTAACAGTTGCCAAAAAGTGTTTTGTTTAGATTCTTTGAGCTTGATGTTATCTTGATGACTTTAAAACTTGGGAATGCGGATCGGTCGCTTATCTATGATGAGTGTGTCTGGATTCTTTAGGTTGGCGCTGTTATGACGTGGCGCCCGCAGTTGGGGTGGCATTCCTTAACTCTAAGTTTTTCAAGGCCCAAGGCACCAACAGAACTAAAAGGTTCTCTAGCTCCAGTTAGAAGCTCATAAAGGAAAGGAGTGAAATGATTCTACAGTCTTCACCCGATGCGACCTTATACCGGCAGCTCAACGAACAGATCTCCAAGTCCCTTACCCGTGATATGCAACAATTCAATACAAATTTACAAATCGTATTAAAGAGGTCATCCAGCGTAATAAGGGCTCTAAATTATTCTCGAGAGATCTGTCTATAGGGCAGAGCCAGCTCGCGAAGTTAAAAACTGAAGATGGTAGAATCGTTTCCTCTAAACCTGAGATTCTGGGTGAGATAGAGCGATTTTACGGACAGCTATAAACGTCAACGCGCAGACCCGAAGTTAGTCAGGCAGAAGGCGCTAGAGCTAGACTAACCCGACACTATACCGACGACATCCCGGACATCAGCCTGTACGAGATTGTAATGGCTCTTAAACAGCTCAAGAACAACAAAGCACCCGGTGAAGACGGAATAACAGCCGAACTTCTGAAGGCGGGTGGAAAACCGGTCCTTACGGCCCTTCAGAAGTTGTTCAATTCCGTCTTACTGGAAGGGAGAACTCCAAAGGCATGGAACAGAGGGGTGGTGGTGCTGTTCTTCTAAAAGGGTGACAACACTCTGCTGAAGAACTACAGACCCATCTCACTTCTGAGCCTATAAGCTGTTTTCGAGGGTCATTACAAATCGTCTCGTAAATAGGCTAGATGACTTCCAGCCTCCCGAACAAGCCGGTTTCCGAAGAGGCTTTAGCACCGTAGACCACATCCACACGCTTCGTCCGGTTATACAGAAGACCGAGGAGTATAACCTCGCTCTCTGCTTAGCGTTCGTGGACTTCGAGAAAGCCTTCGATTCGATTGAAACCTGGGCTGTACTACAGTCTCTCCAGCGGTGCCAAGTTGACTATCGCTATATCGAAGTGCTGAAGTGTTTGTACGAGATCGCCACTATGTCAGTCTGACTCCAGGACCAGAACTCGAAACCTATTCCGCTGCAGCGGGGAGTAAGGCAAGGAGATGTTATTTCTCCAAAACTGTTCACCGCTGCACAGGAGGACGTTTTCAAGACTCTGGACTGGAGAAGGCTAGGCATCAACATCAACGGCGAGCACATCACTCACCTTCGGTTTGCTGACGATATAAGAGTCTTGGCTGAGACCATGGAGGACTTAAGTACGATGCTCGATGACCTCAGTAAAGCTTCCGAGCAAGTTGGTCTAAGAAAGAACATGGATAAGACGAAGATCATGTCAAATGCCCATGTAGTACCAACTCCCATTACAGTCGGACACTTTACGCTCGAAGTTGTAGACGATTATGTATACCTAAGATACACAATCCAGTTAGGTAGGTCCAACTTCGAGAAAGAGGTCAATCATCGAATCGGACTCGGCTGGGCAGCGTTCGGGAAGCTACGGCACTAATATTCCGCAGTCTCAAGACGAGAATCTTTGAGCAGTGTGTGTTGCCAGTGATGACATATGGCACTGAAACGTGGTCGCTTAGTATGGGCCTCATAAGAATGCTCAAAGTCACCCAAAGGGCAATGGAGAGGGCCATGTTGGGAGTTTCTCTGGGTGATCGCATCAGAAATGAGGCTATCCGCAGCAGAACCAAGGTAACCGATATAGCCCTCCGGATCACTTTTGGTAAACTTACCCTTATGATAACATAAAACCTATGCTATCAATGAATTTCTTTTGAAGGAAGTAAAATAAGGCACACTTTGGCGTGTATGTATGCTACCCGCCCAAATCTGGTTTATTTTATAAACTACACGTATAGCGGGCAACAAGCTACTATAATGAAAGTTTACTCAATAGATACTACACCTAGCCGCCTAATGAGAAAATCTAACTTTACTGACCTAGTAGACGTTTTTCTTAGTGGCAGCGACATGGTGGAATTGGCGGGAATCGTCGCCCGTACCGTGTGCAAAACGACCACACTCTAGGGAAACGCTCCGGCGACTGACAGTGCCGAGGGGCTCCCCTGCGCGGGAGTCGACTTGCCGCCTTTTAGTTAGGCAATATCATGTAGCCGCGATTAAATTAAAGAAGTATATATTATTATTACTATTATTGCTAGCTTATAAAGCCATGACGGCATTTAAGGTATGTATTTTGGTATTATTAAATAATACTTATAAATAATAAGGCGGCTTTTGGATTTTAACCGCTTATTTCTCTAGTAAACATAGAAAGACCGCCTTTTTATCTATAACCCCTATGCAGGTGAATATTATGTTTGTAAGCTTTAAGGTGACAAAACTCCAATAGTCGCTTTTAAGTTGTTGAAAGTAAAATAGCCGCTTTTAAGTCCAATACAATAATACGTTTTACGTTTAAAAATTGGCAGCTATTGACGCTTAATCGCCTTCAAGTTAAGTAAGTGTTAAATAGCCGCCTAGTTGATAGTAATAGCCCAAAAATTCTGCATTTAACCGCTAGCGTCAAGTCTGTATCTCGGCCGTTTTTGAAGATATTGAAACAACACCTAGATAGATCGATAGCTAACAAGCAGCTGAGTCACGCTGTATAGATAACTCAAAAAGGTCGTATGATCCTTTAGCCGCCTTTTAGTTTGAGGAAGGCAGAATTAGATTTATTACTTCGATCCATTACTAAAGGGTTAAATATTTTACTGTACTTTATTAGGTTTATTACATACTTTATTGACATCAGAATTGTATAATATTTGAATTGTGTAGGTATTTTTAGATCAATGACGACCCGTATACGGTGATCTTTATTTTTATACTCATTGACATCTTAATCCCGAATTATTAACTTGTTGACAATGTTTAAAATATTTGTTATTATTTTAATTAATTGTTATAGCTTTCAAATAGATAAATAAATAAATATAACTGACGATCTAAATATAATTCCTAAAATTTATTAGGTGTAATAGTTTTAAGTGAAACTGTATATTGTGAGGTATTTATATTGCGTGAAATATTATTTTTCCTTAGGATATCCGAAAAATTATGATTTATATCAATCTTACTAACTGTAGGTTTGTCTTTATCCTTGGGTCTTGACATTTTTCTCTGTCTCGGAAGCCAGCTTAATACCTACTATAAAAAAACAACTTATTCTAATGTACTATGTTTCATCTATTGTACTTGGCTTATTCTGAGATTTGACATGATAAATCTTTAATTATGTAATTTTTTGTACACACAGGATAAAACAGCAGGGACCCCTGCTGCAAAATTGGCAAGTTGAGTTTTCTCTGTTCTACAAATGTTAACACAAGACATGGGTTACAAGAAAGGGATAAAAACTATACACACATGATACTTTTATCTCAGTGCCTCGTTCAGCATAAATGTGGGTATAACAGATCGACAAAACGTGATATCGTAATAATAGGTTGCTATCCCATTGCTCACAACACACTTGAACCCTGTTCCCTTAGTCGGGTCTTACGACACCCACAGAATGAAAAGGGATGGTGCTATTCTAACCCAACACCACAAATTATGCGAAGTAAATTTAGGAATTAAGACCCTTAATACTCATACTTTTGACTAAAACAAGAATGCTATTTTACAATGTCATATTTTTTATAGAGGAATCTTTTTGCAACCAAACAGACGATTTATTTGAAATACTTGTATTTAAAATGCAGGTTCAAAAAGAAAGATACCTATTCAAATGCCTTTTAATAATAATACATTTTGTATTTCATTTGAAATACCTTTCGAGATATATTTTGCATTTTTATAATACAAAAATACTTTGCGATTAAGTTTAGCCAACATTTCAATTCAATCACACGTACAGGGCTTTGATTTAAAAAAAAGTATTGAAATCGGACTAATATTACTCGAATTCTGCTGATTTTTTAAAACTCAATATCCGCCATCTTGGATTGGCGGCCATTTTTGTTAGCTACCATTTTGAGATGGCAATGATGATTTTTAACATCATAATAAACCTATCTAACTGGTATGAAAAGGAAATTTGGTACCCCCATCTTAACTGGCCCATGGACTATTAAATGTATGAGTGGCACCTATGGAATTAAGATCCTGTTACGACACAACTTTGTATTTCCTAAATGATAAACACCACATATAGATATTGAACATTACATTATTTTACAGCTTGTACGTAAATATGCCTTTCTGATAATGGACTGCTTTATTATGTCCAAATTGATACAGCTCTTAAGTGCACTTGCGACAGTTGCGACCAAAGTTAAAACCGACCTCGTTTCTTACCTACTAGTAGTACAAGAAAACTAGATCAGAATGTATGGAAAATTTGGCAAAATTAAAGGAAAACTTTTATCTATCAGGATATGTAGGTTATAGAGAAAAGTTAAATTCTATTTACTCTCCCCTCTCCTCCGGGGCGAGCTTCACCCCCCGCGCCCATGAAAGTGTCCCGGAGCGCGGCATTTTCCATTTTAAAAGAAAACCGTATACGATACATAAAAAGTTTGTAGAAACGAAATAATCCTTAATAAATTTACTATAAACCATTTGTCCATACAAAAGCGATATCTCTTATAGTTTTAGCGCAATCTAACACCAAATACAAAAGATTTAATAGTTTATTTTTATTTTTTGCTATAAGTTAAGTTTTCTCAACAACTTCACACTTTACCGCCATGATATGTATGACTGAAGTAAAGAATAGAATATGTTCTTTAAAAAACAGGTACAAATTTATTTCTATACTCGTTCAATTCAAGCTGTTCTGCTATTTTGAAAATTCACCGTCATTTGCGTTAGTTTCGCAGGGTGCGTCCCACGAGATATAACAACAAAATATATAATTTCATATTAATAACGTTCACAAGATATAATGAACGTTAGCAATAACAACAATACCAATACTTTAATAAGGAATAACGGTCAATTGCCATAATAATCATATTACATAACGTTTTTTCTATAACACTCAAATTGACTAATTTCATTTCGTATAACATACATAACATATAACGATCATAACATATAATATCTTTTCGTATAACATACATTACGTATAACGATCATAACGCATAGTATATTTTCGTATAAGGATTATAATACAGACAATTAGGTTAGGGTAGCCAGGAAAAGGGGGCACGGGGGGGCGGAGCTTGCCACAAAGGAGGCTCGGGGTGCGAAGCCCCACGCAGTAAAAAACAACAAATACTCTTAACAATGTTATTACCTGCAGGTTAGGTTATGGTTACCTTGTGTTCCTTAGAGCTGAAATAGACACCCCGCGAAGCGGGGTGGCGTCGACACGCTGGCGGTTAGGTAAGGTTAGGTTAAAATAATTGGCGTGATATCAAAATAAATTTAATTTCAATCTTACAAACGTTTAATGTTTTTTTTTTCAAACTCAAATTTGAGGGTTCACACGGGAGAAATTCACATTTTCAGTATATGCTCATTTTTGATATAGTATATTATCGATATTGCGCTCCTAATCTATATACATTCTTTTACGCTTAGCAGCCAGTTCACCATTTTTTAATTATTCTATATCCCCCACAATTTTAATACTCTCCTGTAGAAGCTCCATTGCAAAGTGATAAAAACCAGGTTTCACATTGTCAATGATCTGATTCAAGCGATGATGCCAAAATAACTGAAGGCGATTATACTATACGAGCATTATATTTTTTGATGTTAGATAAATTGAGTAATATTTGTTATAAACCTTAGTTGTTATGCATATTATACGCTTTAATCGATATATCAATTGATATTATATCTAAAGTACGTTATACTTTACGAAATAATATATTTTGACATTATACCTTTCGTTCGTTATGTGCAATGAACGTTATACTATACAAACTTATACACAGTGAGCGTATATATTATGACCGTTATATGATAAGTTGTTATACCTCGTATTACTTACCCAGTTTCGCACCCTTCCCCCGCCTACTGCGCACGGTATCGAGATGAAGTCTTTATAAAATCAGCATAATAGACGTGATTTAATTCGCAATATTTGTCACTTCGAAAAAATATAAATTTTGCTTACCGCTTTACAAAGTTACATGCTATCGTGAAGTGACATCTATCAATCTAATCAACCTAGAAAAAAGTACATATTTTTATCGTGTAATAACTCTGTAGTATATTGGGGCGATGTTCAGACCGTTGTATTACACAGGCACGACAGTATGGCGGCGTCAATAGACAATTGTTTTATTTGTGAAAATCCTTTGTCAGAAGGAGATACGGTCAATGTGGTTAAAGGTTTGCCTACTTTGATAAAGGCAAGTAAGCAGAGAAAAGACAACGAACACTTGTGCACTCAAAATATTGACAGTTTAAAGTTCATACAAACTGCAGGAGAGAATATACCAGGGGAAAAAATATCCGAAAATACGAGCAAGGACAGCTGCAATTGGACGCCTCAACGTCACATATACGGTTTTTGATTCGAATGAAAAAAAGAAACCCAAAGAAAGACGCCAATTATGTAATATACATCGTTGACGGTGAAAGACAGGCTATTCAAAATGGCTACAAATATAAATTATCCATGGGGCGACAAGGTTTTATTTCGAATGCAAGGCGTTATATGTATGTACAGCAGCAGAAGCCCGGTACCATAACGAATGTGATAGCAGGTTTTCCAGGAATATAAGGGACAACAACGGACATGGACGCCCTGAAACTGATGAGTTCACCTATGCATTACAAGGACTGTGGCAATTCCTTGAATCAACAGATGAGTGTCAGTTTGATATGGTTAAATTCAGTTTAACCATATACATATTGTTGATGACGAATTACCTGAAGGAATTTCTATATCCATGAGGATTTTTGTGAGAAAACTATATAAAATACGGTGATGGGGTAGTATTAGCTAGTTTGACTCAAAATCGCAAAGTGGCGTATTTTCGTGGTTTTGGATTAAAATTACTGAACTGGTGCAATAATCGAGCAAGCAATGAAAAAGCTGAAAGATTGAGAATAGTGAAAACGGCAGCGGAAATAATCCGTGAAGACATTCGAATCTCGGCTTATAACACAGCAGATTACCCAGACATCTCGATTTTTTTGGATGAGCTTGACAATGTGGTTCCCGAAACTTTGAACACTCTTATGTGATTTAATTGGCGAAGTAAATAAAGACAAAGACCAGGCATACGAAAATAAGTGTACGGCTATAGCTTACTCCATAATTGATCTCGATCTTTTTTATTCTCGCTTCAATTAGGGCTTGCTGTTTATCTGTATCGAAAAGTCGGTTCGAGAAACATTGTAGACGTAGTTTCAAAGTTGGGGTTATGTTCCAGCTACAGAGATGTTGCTTTATTTGAGTCTTCTGCGGTGAAATCCAGAATAAGAAGATACAGCATCCTCACAGTTTGTATTTGATAACGCTGATTTTAATATTGCCACTCTGACCGGGAAGGGGACATTTCATTCAATGGGTGGAATAAGATGTATAACTCCTAGTGATGCTATAAAAATACAGCAAATAGAGAAATAAATAAACTGCCTACATCAGCAGAACTAGCTTCTGCTCGGAAAATACCGGTTAAAAACTTTCAAAGACATAACAGACCAGGCATCGACAATATAATTTCAAAGCAAGTATATAGCCAAGACGACATCGAGAAAGAGTCCAAGTTATCTAACCACGACTTTGCTACGGGTATAACTTACAACTATCCAGTTTATCTGCAAGGTTTCCAGGAATAGCGGACGAAAGCCAAACCATATGTGAAATCACAGATTATTACACTGCCATTTGTAAATCTACCGCCAACAGAGCTTACCACAGTCTTATCAGTTCTGACTTACGCAGCCGAAGAGACAAAGAAAACACACCAGCATACATGTTTTGTGACATCTGACCAGCCTGCCCTAGAAGATGAAACTCTAACCAACGTTGTTGTCGGATTGGGAGGATTTAATATGTTAATGTCATTTCTCGGATCCATTGGTTATATTATGGCTGGCAGTGGACTTGCCGAACCATGGTCAACTGTATATATGCATCTGCCTCAGTTTCCCCACATGCTTAATGGACACGCGGATGCACGCGTAATAAGGGCACACGTTTTAACGTTTTGTGCCATTTCAAAGATAATAATGGAGGATATGGAATTTGAAAACGTCGATAAAGAATTTGACAGAAAGCTAATCACAGCACAGAGACACCGACTTTTGAATAGATGACCAAAGATCAGGTCCTAACTAACCTGATGTTACAATATGTAGAACAAGTCAAAAAGCTCCATAACCTGGGTAAAACAAACAAACTGTGGTTACAGTACTGCGACCTTATAACTGTTGCATTGCATTTTATACAAGGCGAACGTATGGGTGATTGGTAAAAACACATAATATGTGTCAAAGCAATGCTTCCAATTTTTCATGCGGCTGGACACTTTGCTTATGCAAAAGCGACTCAGTTATACCTACAAGACATGAAATCCCTTGAAAACCACATGACAGAGGAAGAGTTCTTGAAATTCACTAAAAAGGGATTTTTCACCATTCGGCGATCTGAAAAGCATTGGTGCGGAGTGTGGTCAGACATGACAATAGAACAAACACTAAAGAGGAATATGAAGAGTGTTGGCGGTATTACACACGGAAGAGGTTTCACAGAAAGTGTCCTTAATACATAGATCGCGGGGCTTCCAATATCGCACTATAAATGGAAGCAGTTGAAGAATTGTGTGGCATACGATCAGCCAACAGTAGCCAACACGTATAATTGAGAGACACCAGGAAAAAAATGGATGAAAACGATTTAGATACGTTCGTGCAGTGGTTTAAAACACCTTCACCGTTTCCCCGATCCGAAAATCTTATGTCCCTGTCTACTGGGTTGATTGCTGAAAACAATATAATTTGTTATGATGCAAAGTTAATAGGCGAAGAATCAATAAATAAAACTGTTAGCGAAGGCCACAAATTCGGAACCCTAAAGTTCAAGCGTGCAAATTTGATCAAATCACTGTCTTCGACAACAGCTTCTGCGAAGGTGGGTAATGATACAGTACAAATGGACACAACCCAATTGTTTCAACGAATACTTTTCACTGTGCACTCCTATGATGATCTACGGGCTTGTTTTGTGCACGAGCTTTCAACAGTTCCATTATAATCATCTTTGTTCATGCTTTATTCAACAAAGTCCCCGAATAAACAATCGATACATAGGATAGTTGTTTTTACGTTAATGACGGTGGCCATCGGGTCGTATGGTCAAAAGAAGGCACTTTCTCGGATGCTTACAACGCCTACATCTCTTTCATTCAAAGACATTACGGACAACTGGTTCTTGTAGTATTCGATGGATACTCTGAAAATCATCTGAGCAAGAAGAGTGTGGAACGAGACAGATAACTTATACAGCGCAACACGGTTCTCTTATTTTTCGCAGAAAATTGTTTGGCCAATTATTAGTTCCCAACCAACGTTTCGCAGAATATTATTTCGCCAAATAATCACTTGCCAACTCGTCATAAGATTTCGTTTCGTTTCCCAACCTCACAGTTGCCAACTGTACGTTTGGTCTGATGATTATAAAGTAAACTTTCAAAATGCAAAAAATCGTTGTTTTAGTTGGCTGAATAGGCATTTCGTTGTATAACGTTTCCCAAATGTTTCACGCAGTAGGGTTCGTACAGTTACTATGTAATATAATTTACAATGTGGGTAAGCGCAACTGCTCACTTCTTTTAATAACTTTGTGGGTGAGTAAGAATAAACTGACTTATTAGCGATAAGTGTTTACTTACTGATTTTGAATATTCAATAAGGCGATTTTGGCACTCGCCGGCCGCTGCCGCGGCACGCTCGCTTCGCTCGCTCGGCTTCGTGCGCTGTAAGATCGCGGTTAACCTAACACGCTCCTCCTCGCTTCGCTCGTCGTCGCACCTATCTGGACTCTGTCACAGTTATTATTTCTGTTACGTAACTATTGCACTGACGAAACGTTGTTCGTTCAATAGTTGTTTGGCCTAGTGAAATAGTTGGCAAGTGATAAGTTTTCCAAAAATTTTTAGTCATTGTGATATTCTGCTTTATAAAAATTCGACCAAGTGTCAGGTTGTCATACAAAAAGTTGGTAATGGTTAGTTGTCAAAGTGAATCATTTTCGAAATGTTGGTTGGCAAGTGATGTTTGACCAAAGGAAATTCTGCGAAAAGGCAGAAAACACCGCGCAACACACGGGAAATTGCTTTCACCGAAGAGACAGATTTAGTCGAACCTTAGGCTAAACTACTCTCCAATATTCAAAATAAAGAGCGATTTATTTCGCAGGTCAATGAGAATCTAAACAAAAATGGCATACGTACACGTATTGCCAAAGATGACGCTGATTTGCTGCAAAAAATAAAAATAAATTATTAAACACTTTTGTATTTGGTGGTAGATTGCGCTAAAACTATAAGAGATATTGCTTTTGTATGTATGAATGGTTTAAAGTAAACTTATTAAGGATTATTTTGTTCCTCCACTATTTTTATGCATCGTACGACGGTTTTCTTTTAAAATGGAAATATTTTAATACCGCGTTTCGGGACACTTTCATGGACGCGGGGGGGGGGGGTGAAGCACGCCCCGGAGGAGAGGGGAGAGTAAATAAAACTAAACTTTATTCTATAGCCTACACATCCTGATAGATAAAAGTCGTCCTTTAATTTTGCCAAATTTTGAGCTAATTGCACTCTATTACATTTCGAAAAGTATTAAGTAATGAGTGGGAATACACTCAAAAAAAAAGCGTCAGATTATTATCACTATAAATATTCACCCTCCTAGCGTTATTCCCGGTACTGCCCCTAAAAGGAGTACGCTTTGACACCTAATCCCAAGATTTGGCATAGGCACTAGTTTTACGAAACTGACTGCCATCTGACCTTCCAACCCAGAGGGAAATATTATGTATGAATTAAACCTGGAATCTGTGTCTCGTATAAAACAATTCTGATCTTTTTATTTTCTTTACCAGCTCACACAAGTGATAACGCAGGTAAAATTATTAAAAAGTATTACTTAATAATCAAACAGTTCCGTGTTATTTTGTAGTGGTGCCAATTTAGAAAAAACGATGGTAAGTGGGTCGGTGGAAGGTAAATGAGGAACAGGCCGCAATCCAACGCAGTCTGACCAGATCAGCAAATCGCTGTCCATTCAGAAATGATGCTTTTTTGGAAGTCACAAAAAACCGAAAGGGCGAATCGTTCATCCAGGACAAAGTGACCCATGGGCGAGATCACGACTCTTAGCACTGAGGAGTATAGTCCGACCGCTTAGCTTAACTCAGTCCTCGCTTGCGCGGGGGGCTTAGCGAGTGAGCGAGCGGCGTGAGGGGGCATAACAAGCGAGCGCGCGGCGTGCGGGGGCGCCGATCTTCGCCTCCCGCACCAAGCCCAGTCCCCCGTTATACCCCCCGCACTCCGCGCAGACGAGGACTGAGTTCAGCGGTCCTAATATAGTTAAAATCAGAAACAAAAATAGGCCTATTTCCTGAACTTAGGTGTTACATTGTTAACAGTTTAGTGTGGTTTAGTGTCCATGTACACTATTTTCCGATCATACGAGTCATAAGATAAAGCTCTCTGCATAACTGTATGGGCTCAGCTATATAAAAAAGCCTTTCAAGTACCCAAAGCGGCTTAAAACATTGCATGTGTCCACAACAAATACTGAAACTTAAGCAAAAAAAGGTTTTAAATTATTATCACACAGATGAACGTCCAAATGTTGGACAACCTTATTCCAATATTTGACATATTATTCAATTCAATTTTGGGCCTATATGGCTCCATCAAAGCCTTGATGATTCCGCCAATGTCGAGTTTGGATAAGACACGGCCAGTATTTAATCTTGACGGTGGACTACAGGTAGTGTTCGGTAGTATGACATACTGTTGTTAACCTTTGTTATTTCATGTATTCAGATTGAAGGTGTCAAGAATTTGATCTGGCACGTTTACCCTATTAAAATACAATAGAAAAATGTGATGTAATAATTATTTATATAAACCTTGATAATCTTTCAGAAATTGACTGAAGTTGTTAAGAAGGTAAATTCAACACTTATAAAAAATACATATTATTTTATATATTTTTGGAGCAACTACCCTTTCTTCAAATTTAATTATGTACCTACACAATCAGTACTAAAAACATGAATAATACTGGCACACTTGCTGCGATACAAAAAGACAGATAGATTGGAGGCCTCCGAGATGTGGTGTTCGCGAAGAATGGAGGGTATAAAATGGACAGAGAAGGTATCAAACGTGGATTGAGGTGTTGAAAATAATCAATAGGGTGTTTCACTTTTGTATGGGAAAAAAAAGTGTTATATTTTTACAGACTTTGCTTACCTCCTGGGTTTCTCTTATTTATAAAGCTTATATACAAAATTTCATGCAGATTGGACAATATTTAGGGGTTGCACAAAATGATAAGTAAGAGAGAAATAGAACAAAACGCACGAATTTAGTATTGAAAAACTTTATTTGACATGCATTAACAGGAATATTGACTTAAATGTAGGGTATAACAATATCCTCATATACGAGTTGAATTATAGTAAAAGCTAATGTGCTGCATTACTGGAAATCTCCTCTTTTGTACGCATGGTTACGCCTTTTCTATGGTGTTAGACGACTCTCAGCAAGAATTGTTTCTGCTCTTCGTTTTTGACTGAATCAAGCAATCATCTAGCAAACCCCTAAGTGTAGGTACCGCCACAATATTCATTTTGGTCCTGAACAACAAACAATTCAAAGAAAGTTTCTCGAGTAATACGTTCGTCTCTTATCATTGATTATTTATCAACGATAAGAAAACCATAATATTGATTATTAATCAACGATAAGAGAACCATAATATCAGAAATAGAAACGAAGAGAAGTAATGATAGGACATCTACTAACACACGACCTTTTCTTTAGGACTATTATGGAAGGGAAGATTGATGGAACGAGAGGCAGACGAAGACCAATAAGGCCAATTCGAACAAACAAAGCGAAAATGAAGGTCGGGTCATATCAGAAATTAAAGGAAATGCAGAGGACGGAAACGGCTGGCGATTGCTCCACCGACAATAATGCTACTCTTAAGTTAAAGACACAATACTCGTACTCGTGCTAATGACAATGCAACAATAGGCCTTAAATGTGGCACATGTTATGTTACGTACACATCAACGTGTTTCAACAATGCTAAAACGAAACATTTAATTATTTTACAGCTGGTACGTAAATATATCTTTTTGATGAGTTATTCACGTCATGCAAAAGTACTATAAAATACTGGTCAGAAATGGACTACTCATGTGTTAATAAACCTGGTTTGTCTTAAGTGCACTTTCGACCGAAGTTAAAACCGACCTCGACTGGAGTTGTGTATGTGCACTATTGTCTGCGCGCCCCACCGCCCCGTGAAACGACGAAAACTACCACATCTATATATATAAAACGCAAAGGTGACTGACTGATTGACTGATTGACTGACTGATCTATCAACGCACAACCCAAACTACTGGACCGATCGGGCTGAAATTTGACATGCTGATAGCCACTATGATGCAGGCATCCGCTAAGAAAGGATTTTTGAAAACTCACCCCCTAAGGGGGTAAAACGGGGGTCCAAAGTTTGTATGGAGGATACATTATTTATTGAACTAGAGACATGAAACTTTGCAGGAAGATTACTTATTAAAATACAAAAAAAGCACTTTCAGCGTTTTACAAAATTCCACCCCTAAGGGGGTTAAATAGGGGTGCAAAGTTTGTATTCAAAACTACTGGGACTACAAACTTGAAATTTACACCAGACCTTCCTTTTATGACGTAGGCAAGGGATAAGACGGGATTTTTGGAAATTCTATCCCTAAGGGTGTTAAATAGGGGTGCAAAGTTTGTATGGGTGAAACATTATTTTTTGTACTAGAGACTTGAAACTTTGTAGGAATATTACTTATGAAGATACAAAAAAAGTTCTTTCAGCGTTTTACAAAATTCCACCCCTAAGGGGGTTAAATAGGGGTGCAAAGTTTGTATTCAAAACTACTGGGACTACAAACTTGAAATTTACACCAGACCTTCCTTTTATGACGTAGGCAAGGGATAAGACGGGATTTTTGGAAATTCTATCCCTAAGGGTGTTAAATAGGGGTGCAAAGTTTGTTTGGGTGAAACATTATTTTTTGTACTAGAGACTTGAAACTTTGTAGGGATATTACTTATTAAGATACAAAAAAGTTCTTCCAGCGTTTTAGAAAATTCCACCCCTAAGGGGATTAAATAGGGGTGCAAATTTTGTATTCAAAACTACTGGGACTAGGAACTTGAAAATTACACCAGACCTTCCTTTAATGACGTAGGCAAAAGATAAGACGGGATTTTTGGAAATTCTATCCCTAAGGGTGTTAAATAGGGGTGCAAAGTTTGTATGGGTGAAACATTATTTTTTGTACTAGAGACTTGAAACTTTGTAGGAATATTACTTATGAAAATACAAAAAAAGTTATTTCAGCGTTTTACAAAATTCCACCCCTAAGGGGGTTAAATAGGGGTGCAAAGTTTGTATTCAAAACTACTGGGACTACAAACTTGAAATTTACACCAGACCTTCCTTTTATGACGTAGGCAAGGGATAAGACGGGATTTTTGGAAAGTCTTTCCCTAAGGGTGTTAAATAGGGGTGCAAAGTTTGTTTGGGTGAAACATTATTTTTTGTACTAGAGACTTGAAACTTTGTAGGAATATTACTTATGAAGATACAAAAAAAGTTATTTCAGCGTTTTACAAAATTCCACCCCTAAGGGGGTTAAATAGGGGTGCAAAGTTTGTATTCAAAACTACTGGGACTACAAACTTGAAATTTACACCAGACCTTCCTTTTATGACGTAGGCAAGGGATAAGACGGGATTTTTGGAAATTCTATCCCTAAGGGTGTTAAATAGGGGTGCAAAGTTTGTATGGGTGAAACATTATTTTTTGTACTAGAGACTTGAAACTTTGTAGGGATATTACTTATTAAGATACAAAAAAGTTCTTCCAGCGTTTTAGAAAATTCCACCCCTAAGGGGATTAAATAGGGGTGCAAATTTTGTATTCAAAACTACTGGGACTAGGAACTTGAAAATTACACCAGAACTTCTTTTTATGACGTAGGTAGGGGATAGAACAGGATTTTTGGAAATTTTATCTCTAAGGGGGTGAAATGGGGGTCCAAAGTTTGTATGGGGGAACATTATTTATTGAACTGGAGACTTAAAACTGTGTAGGAGGATTACTTATTGATACCAAAAAGGTACTTTCGGCGTTTTATAAAATTCTACTCCTAAGGGGGTTAAATAGGGGTGCAAAATTTGAATAAAAAACTACTGTATCTAGAAACTTGAAATTTACACCAGATTTTCCTTTTATGACATAGGCAAGGGATAAGATAAGATTTTTGGAAATTCTGTCCCTATGGGTGTTAAATAGGGGCGCAAAGTTTGTATGGGAGAAACATTATTTTTTGTATTAGAGACTTGAAACTTTGTAGGGATATTACTTATAAAGATACAAAAAAAGTTCTTTCAGCGTTTTAGAAAATTCTACCCCTAAGGGGGTCAAATAGGGGTGCAATGTTTGTATGAGGTAAACATTATTTATTGAACTAGAGACTTGAAACTTTGTACGAAGATTACTTATTAGGATACAAATATAAATATCCTTAGCGTTTTTAAAATTCCACCCCTAAGGGTGCAAAGTTTGTATTCAAAACAACTGGGACTACAAACAAGAAATTTTCACCAGAACTTCCTTTTATGACGTAGGCAAGGGATAAGACGGGACTTTTGGAAATCCTATCCCAAAGGGGGTTAAAAAGGGGTGCAAAGTTTGTATGGGAGAAATATGATTTTTTGTACTAAAGACTTGAAACTTTGTAGGGATATTACTTATAAAGATACAAAAAAAGTTCTTTCAGCGTTTTAGAAAATTCTACCCCTAAGGGGGTTAAATAGGGATGCAATGTTTGTGGAGGGGAAACATTATTTATTGAACTAGAGACTTGAGACTTTGTAGGAAGATAACTTATTAGGATACAAAAAAAGTAATTTCAGCGTTCTATAAAATTCCACCGCTAAGAGGGTTAAATGAGGGTCCAAATTTTGTATAAGGGAAACTTATTTTTAGCTACTACGTACTTAAATCTTTGTTGACAGATTACTTATTAATTTACAAATAAAGTGCTTTCAGCGTTTTTGAAATCAATTACACCTAAAGGGGTTAAAAAGGAGGTCCAAAGTTTGTATGGAGAAAAAAGATTAGTTAGACAATTTTATTCGAGAATTCACAGGATAATTCCTAACGATAAATGAGTAAACAAGCGTTTCCGGTTTTTTGAGAATTCAACCCCTAAAAGGAGACATGTGGTGACAAAATCTGAAAATCAACATCGGCATCTATTGTTTCTATGGTTTATCGGGTCGCTGATTAGGAAAACAACAACGATTTTACATTCCAACGTGGCGTCTAAATATCAATATGGGCGTTGTTATAACGGTTTTTTGGGACGTTACATACATACATACATACATTCACGCCTTTATTCCCAAAAGGGGTAGGCAGAGCACACGAAACGTTTGTTCCAGCGCCACTTTTAGCATAAATGTGGGTATAAAAGATCGACAAAATGTGATATTGCAGTGATAGGTTGCTAGCCTATCGCCCACAACACACTTCAACCCTGGTCCCTTAGTCGACTTTTACGACACCCACGAGAAGAAAGGGGGTGGTGAAATTCTAACCCGACACCACACGGGTACGTTTTTGGGACGTTAATAACGAAAATCACATAGATTTTGAAATGTAATGTTGTGGACATGAAAATTCATGAAAATATTTGTGCCAAATTGCAATTCAATCGGTCCAGTTTTTTTCGTAGCAAATCGGTTGTAACAGACGGACTGACAGACAGCCACACGTGATCCTATAAATAAGGGTTCTATTTTTGCTTTTGAGGTATGGAACGAGACCCGCATTATATAGGGTTATATGTTTTAAAGTTTGTATTCGGTGCCATCTCGATCGTCAGCAATCGGTACCTAGGCGAGTGCGGGCGGCGCGGCGGGACGGGAGGGTAGGAGACATTGGGAAAGTGCCTGCATCCGTAATAAGTACATTCAAGGTGCTGCACGAAGATCTGCTTACTTTTAATATGTTAAGCATTTTGGCCGCCTTTAAATTAAAACAAATTTTTGGGTATTTATTTTAAATACTGGTTCGAAAAGCATACAAAAAAAATCTTAGGAAACAAGCCTATAGCAATGTCCAGGCCACAAATTTGACTTAACATTCGTGGAGATATTTTGGTATTTCAACATTAATGTTCATGAACATAAAGTAGCTTTTATTCCAGAGGACAGATTCTCCTTAATCATGATTGTAAATTTAATAACAGAAATACGTACATACATGCATACATTGACGCCTTTATTCCCAAAAGGGGCAGGCAGAGCACATGAACTTTATGTTCCAGAGCCACTTTTAGCATAAATGTGGGTATAAAAGATCGACAAAAAGTGATATTGCTTAGGTTGTTAGCCCATCACCCACAACACACTTCAACCCTGCTCTCTTAATCGACTTTTACGACACACACGGGAAGAAAGAGGGTGGTGAAATTCTAACCTGCCACCACACGGGCATAAATATAATAGTAAATAAAAATTAATTTACCATAATGGGTTATGACGAAGGGTTATTAGTAGGGGAAGTTAGCAGTAGTAGGTTAGTAGGCGGCGTAGCAATTCAACAATTATTGGAAAATTACTTTTACTACGCGGGCGAAGCCGCGGGCAAAAGCTAGTATAAAATAAATGCCTGCGCCGCGGCATAGATCTCTTTTCCCGCCGATCTCCACCGAGCTCACACCTAGCCATTAGGGTTTTCAAAATCGTAATTACCATGGTAATTTGCCATTAAACCTATGTATGAAGAAGGCTCCAACACACACAGCTACCTATTCGTTTAGGTAGTAAGTTAAGTAGGTACGGATAAATGGGCTATAGGTTAGGTTATATTGGTTATATTCCGACGCATCTGATTATTAACCAACGAACGACTACATAATATAAGGTGAAATTATTACATACATAACTACGATGCCCAATTAACCCGGAATATGTATTTATTATGTAAAGCAATATCCGATATTTTTTTATCACCAGCTCACTGAAGAGAAACCGGAGGTAAGATTACCAAATGAATTATTGAATAATCAAATAATTCAGTGTTACTTTATGTAGGACTAACATTCGAATTTAAATTTAATGAATTTAGTAAGTAGTTATTATAATTACCATTTTCTGTGAATTGAATATTAGTTGTAACAATATTTTATGCATATAATTATGGTTAAACATGTAAAGCTACCTATGACTGTATCAAGACCTTGTATCTGTTAATGTTTAATGCACATAAAGTTTATGATTTATGATCGGAAACAAAAAATTGACGTCTTACCTGTAGGTTTCATAATTATTAACAATTTAGTGTATGTAATTTATAACTATCAAAAGTTTATTGGGCTACCGTAGTCATTTATTTAATCGTATGGCATACATTATTTTGGCCTTTAAAGTTTGTCACTCATTAGTACCACCCAGGGGACACGTGCAGGGTTGTGGTAGGTAGCTCCTGCGGACGCGAGTAACAGTTGTCCCCCCTTTGTCAAGTGAGTGGGCAACTCGACTGCCCGAAGGCCTCAAACTCGGCTTAACGACTACTGTCATAGACGGCAACCGGGATCAACTGCTTAGCGTGCCTTCCAAAGCACGGAAGCGTTCATTTATATTAACCACTCAAACATCAGGCGGTCACCCATCCAATGACTGACCGCTGCCATCTTTGCTTAACCTGCGTAAAGTCGTTTCTGACTCTCAGGCGCCGCTAGGCCATGAGCGCTTCAGCCATAGTCATGCCCATAAACGACATTAAAAATTACCAAACTTTTCATAATAAATTACAAGACGTCTTAAATATATATTTACATAACAAAGCGACAGCTAAAAGTAATTGTTACCAGAACAAATAATTTAATAATAAGCAACCACTATAAATAATAAGAATAACTACTCAAAAATGCGTCAAACAATCGAGGCAACTCAACCATATTAACCAAAAGAAACAATCAAACAAACAAAGTTCGAACTATGCAGTCTAATGAAAAATATTACAAACAAAAGTAAAACACGACAGAAGAAATATGCAATTGTAGAATCGCCCCAAGTGATAGCAAACCTGTTAAATGTATAATTCTATTTAATACGAGTAAATCCAGTCAGTCAAATACGTATTTTGGGCGATTCATTTGCATCGACTCCAACGCAGCCGTGACCCAAGGGGGTCGGCCGTTTTGGAAAAGGGTTCTCACTATCCAGTTTCAACGAGCCCTGACTTTACGAGGGGAAGGCCATTTCATCCTTCAACTTTATTATTTTATGTACTTATTCAGATTGAAGCACTGGCCAACGTTTATCTTGTTAAGGTTTTGTAGAAAAATGAGATATGAGAATTATTCATTTTATTATTGCAAATGTTTCAGGAACTACGAGAAGAACTTAAGAAGGTAAATCAAAAACTTAATAAAATGTAAGCTTTTTAAATATTTTGGTATCCAGCGTCCTATCCTCACCTATTATTATGTTCATAATCAGTAATAATGACAGGAATAATACAGTTATTCAAAGTGCTCGCGTAAAGATCTCTGGCTACGGTGGCGTGACTGGCGTGGTGTCGTTAATCGGGTCGTAACCTTCCCTAACATAAATTCGAGGGAAGCAATGGCTGAGATACGCGTCGTACTCGTGAAAGGGTGTTATTTGGGGAATCCGGTTCGTTCATGTTTGCAAGGACGACAAAAAACTTTGTTAAAACTTTGTTTGTTCAACGGAATCGACATGGCAGACTTAACACTCTGTTCTCATTTGATTAGATATATAAACGTATAATTTAAATTTGAACGCTCAGAGACCTTATACATCTCTAGGGATAGTATCAGATTAAATTATTTTAATAATACACCTCTAAGGCCGCCTCCACACGCTTGGTGTGTGCCACAATCCCCAAACACATGCCAAGCACTGAACACAAACAGGCATCCCCACGCTTGGCGAACGTGCTAGTATATTCCGATTATCCCTTATAGGGATAAGTTCGCCTTTGTACCTTAATCTTATACATCACTAGCGACCCGCCTCGACTTCGCATGGGTGCAATGCTGACAGCTGCCGCTATGTCCCTCCTTGGATTATAAATCTGTAATATATTCATATTGATCTATTTTAAATGCATAATATATAAATTATACGTCACACCTGGCCATAATGCGAGTTTTACTGCACGCTGCGCGTAGGTACGGGAAAACTCGCATTGTGGCCAGATGAAGACGTAAAATTTTGTACTTAAAACGGGCGGTAATTCGTAAAGCCCTAGAGCGCATATTTATAGCCCTCACCTTCGGTTCGGGCCACAAACACCTGCTATCTCGGGCATTCACGAATTCACCGCCCTAGTTACATAATGTACTATTAGGTACGTAATTGGATAAGGATTAATGCTGTATTGCTTAAAATCGCTCCGTAAATAAGCCATTATTTCTCGTAAAAAGTAAAGGATAAAAAATGGTTATTGTGGGTTATCCATAAGAGATAGACATATACCATCGCGGACTTTTTAAGGTGTACAATACTGTAGTACATTATTTTGATCTATCTCATAGGGTTTAACCAGCGTTTGCAATATAAGCGCAAAAAAATGAGTTTATTTACGAAAATCCATTAGAAACCTCTAAAATGATCAATGTTTCTCTGCTATATTATGCATGTATTATACATATTTACCTTCCTATTGAATCATTTTATCTATTTAAACAAACCGCATCAAAACCAGTTGCGTAGCTTTAAAGATCTAAGCATACATAGGGACGGACAGACAGCAGGAAGCGACTTTGTTTTATACTGTGTAGTGGTAGTGATGTTTATGGTTTAACCTGTTTTGTGTACAATGTAAGTGCTTACATACATAAATTACATATATACTAGTTAGTCCTAATAAAGATTCGGGATTGTAATTTTAGAGACATTATAAGTGTAGTCATTACTAGGCATTGGAATATTAGGCCTAGAAAAAAATAGGTCAAATATAATTTTATTTCGTGAGAATTCGGTCATTCGAAAATAGACATTATGAAAATTCGGGATACTGAAATTAGGGCTAATGTCTAATTAGAAAAATGAAAATTCGTGTTTGCGATTTTAGCGTTCACAACAATAGGCCTAGTGAAATTAGGTATGAAATAAGGCTAACGGAGAGCAACCTAATTGAGGAGTAATTGTTAAGCACTTTCTATTATTTTTCGATCACATACAAAGTATTTGTTTTGCGATACTATAGGCCACCAGTACACTCAAGAGCGCTTACGCTCTGTATTGTACTTCTATACAAATGTTCGAATATTAGCACTAGAGCATATTTTTAATTTACACTTATTAGACGATATTCACCAAACTGGATTTAACGTTAAAATCCTGTGGAAAAAACTTAATATCAATTCTGTGCTTGTCTTTTTCGAATGCACTTACATAAATATAAATAAATTACGCAGTTTTAGTTAATGTTAGTAATAATAAATGGGTGGCATTAAACATTATTTAAATAAAATGTTTCAGAAACTGACATCACGCATCCGTGGGGTATTATGCAGTTTATTCAATTTAATTTAATTTATATTTTTCATAGCTTAAATATGACTGCAAAATCATAGAAATTGTTCTTCACACCATTTTTATTTGTAATCCAGTTATATATAATAATTAACTTATAGTAAATTATAAATTTCACTTTAACCTAGCAAATTACGGTATCATTCGGGTAACGCCAAAAAAAAAAAAAAAACATAACCAAATGCATATACTATATTCGGAATCGCAAAACTACCGAATATGCCCTTAATTGGTTTTCCCCCTATTTTTGAGACCTACACCCTGTACGTTGTTATATCAATAATTATGCACCTTACGCAATTACTTCGCCAATACAAGCTAAAAAAGCGGATGTGTCTCCGATGACCAGGCTGTAGATGAGAGGGCAGTAGCTGACACAGATGCAGATGGCGCAACGAGAGCAGGCAATACCACCTTATCGGAGGGGCCGGCGAGACCGAAACAGCAGAAAGTGTGTATGTACACTCCCAGCCGACAGTTCTGCATGTCACAGCAGAAAGACAAGTAAGTTTTTTCATACCATCACAATCTGTCCTGACTTTTTTGAGTTTTTTTCTTAACGGGTCCAACTGGATGGTCTTTGACGTCTCAGCAAGTTCTCAACAGAGCTAAGGGTACATTAATTTTAACTATAAAAGTCTATGAAAATGTGAATGGTAGACTGGTGAAATATCCCGCGTTTAAGAGCGTCACAAGAGTCAAGTTTCAGTCAAGAGAGACAAGTTTAGATATGATGGTAAGCGGACACCCTAGCATAAAGACGCTTTCACAGAACTACAGGCTCGGCCATGGGTGTCCCTTGTTTTGTCGACAAACTTTTCATCGAATTTTACTTCATCGAAAACGTTGCAAGTAACATTTAGTTCACGAATTATTGTTTGGTGTAATTTTATTTCATGACCAGATCATTCCAATTTTTATCATTTCATGGAATAATTGTTCGGGGAATATTATTTGGCAAATGATTTATTTTGTATAATTTTTAAATGGCAGAATAACAAAACAACGAATTTCATTTGTTCGAAATGTTATTACAACATTACAAAAACAAACAATAACTGATTACAGGGGTTCAACTAGACAAGTATTATTTATTTATTTATTTATTTATTTATAAAAACAGTTTTATGACATTACAGTTATAAACCTATGCGTCACAAAATTTAGATAAGATAATTTAGATAAGTATAGGTAGAAATAGGGGGCAGGGGGGGCCAAGCCCCTCTCAGTAAAAAAACATACAACGGCAACAATAATTGTATTATAAGTAGGTTAGGTTAGGGTTCACTTGTGTCCCTCAGAGCGGAAATAGGCCGTCGACACGCTGGCGGTTTGGTAAGGTGTAGGTTAGGTTAAAATAATTGCCATAGATAACTGTGTATCAGGGAACCGCCGACCCCTTCCCAGAAAAAAGCCTTTGAACGGGTTAGTCGTTCGTTTAATAGCCCAAATCACTTGCTGTCCTTTATTGATTGTAAACTCTTTGATTCTACTCAGCCGTATGAAGGGCTTCCCTTACGGGGCGCTACCGCTACTGATAAATAACCCTTTCGAAAGGCTTTTTTAAGCGACCCATTAAAAAGGGGTTGAAGCGCTTAATCGTATTGAAAGCGCTTTAAAAGCCAAATGAATGGGTATTGATGAGCATCGGCTTTGGTAAGCAAAGCATTACGAAAAACCCTTTCAAAAACCCTCGAAGGGGATACCGGGCGGGTCCCTGCTGTGTATGTTAACTATTTTAATTTTAAATAGTACTCCTTGTAATAATTTGTATGTTAATTAAAAATACTTGAAATAATAAATCACAAAACGTTTTCCACGAAATAATTCATCTATTTAATGAAACATCCGACAAGCAAAAATACACGATTTGAAATTAATTGTAGTGACCATTCCACGAACTGAATTGTCGACGAAATGAAAATACATGAAACGTTGACTTTGAAGTGAAATTCGACGAAGTGAGTGTAGTTACATGACTACAAAGTAGTGGTGATTATTACGGATGCGGTCTTCCGTAAGGAGCCTATAACTTCAAAACGCTTACGAATATGAGCCTAGTTTCTTTAGAGGAAATACAGTAATAAATCTAAAGAATCTCCCTTTTGCGGAAAGGCTCATCGCGCCTTTCCACCCGGTATATATTACTTCGTAAAGATAGGCCCTTAGTCTTCAGCTGTCACAGTACGTCAAGCGAATATTGTTCGGACAGGCGTATTTTTACTTTCGATATCATTGTAAGCAGGATTTTTTGACAATTGAAATTTATTTAACTATGAATAAAATAAAATCGGATGTTTACAAAGATATGGCTCCCGTGCAAAGAATTTTCGAAAGGGGTTGCACAGATTTAAAAAGTAAAATAGCTGATTTGTCTACCATAGATTCAAACAAAATCCCGAATTGTGAAGAAAAAAAAGCAACGTTACATAGATGCAGAAAAAAGTTTATCAATTGCAAGAAGGTGGTATTTGAAAGGATGCAGGATGTATATATAACAGATGTTTTAGTCAAAGACTTCAGTGTGGTTGAAGATGGCGAAAGTGAGAAAATATTAATTTTCTGCAGTAAAATTTCAAGAAATTATATGAAATCATTCCTTCCGGAACCATTTTCGCCGATGGAACGTTCAAATCCGTACCCCGCCCGTTTTATCAGCTATACACCATCCACATCGATTTAAACTCTAACAGCAGGACTACTAACACTGTTCTACTGATTTACGCTCTTTTGCCAAATAAAAGGGAATTAACATATATCAGATTCTACCAATTGGTAACAGCGAGACTAGGACTGAAAATAGTGGACTTTAAATCAGATTATGAAGTAGCACAAATAAATGCGGTGCGTGAAGTGTATTCTGAATCCCGTGTTACCGGCTGCTATCAGCATAAGAGGGCTATTTGGAAAAAAGCCAAATCATTAGATGTCCTTAAAACTAAGCATGGAATACGAATAAGCTGGTTGCAAATTTGAGTCTAGTTCCAGCACATTTCATTCCCGAAGCCTGGACAATAATTACGGAGACATTTCGGACTAAATGACACTAGAAATGTGGCGTTTCCTACGGTATTATGAAGAGCAATGGTATCCAAAGTTTTCTCCCACGGTACTAAGCTGTGCACATTCTGATGTGCTCCGCTCGGGAGGTCGCCGGCTCGCTTCGCTCGCCACCTTCCCCCACTCGCTTCGCTTGGGCCTCGTGCACCCCGTTCAACTCGGGACCTCCTTCGCGAGCTTCTGGCTCCGCGGGCTTTTATATACACTCTAGGGGTAGGACAGACAAGACCACGTGGAAGTAGGGTGCACTGATTCGGGTTTTGGTAGCACTTGTAAATTTGGCATCATTATACTTTATTTACCCCGACAAGGTGGCCTGATGACCTGGTAAAGGTTGCAGGAGTCCGCTTGATGCGGGTGGCGCGGGATCGGTCACTTTGGCACTCTTTGGTGGAGGCCTATGTCCAGCAGTGGACGTCTTTCGGCTGATATGATGATGATGATGATACTTTATTAGGTAACATTCAAATATTTTATGGCAATCATAGTGGGTTATTTAGGTAGAAGTATTGTATTAATTTGGTCGCAAAGGTTTGGTGATCATTTAGTAAATTTGGTGTTCGAATACAATTTAAAGTGCAGTCGTTACTAAAATAGCTAGTACTATTGTAATGGTAGAATGATTATTTTTGGGGTTCAGTATATTTTTTGGTAAAAGAGCTTAGGGTATCAAAGCATTTTTTGGTGGTCATAATATTTGATGCCAAAATCTAATATACACGAGGATTTCACCACGATTACACCGTTTGTGAAACGATTGCTTGTGAGATCTTGGTGGCTTAAATGATTTTATGTAGGTATCAAAAACGATTTTTACCGTCTTGGTAAATATCGCGTGGCCTGCTGGTAACGTAAGAGACTTGGACACTTTGAGACTTGAACCCTGTGAGACTTGGACTGTATACGACTTGGATATAATTCAATTTGGACTCAATGGTATTTGGACAGAATGCAACTTATGTTTTTTCACTGTTGGACAAAATAAGACTTGGACAACTTGGTACCTACGTCTGGTTTTCTTGGGGTTCATTACCTAATAATTGTGTTTATTTGTGTTCCAGCGCCTAAGGGATACGTCAACCTTTGGACAAGGCTTTAATAATAAAGTCACATATTTTTTTGTGTACATTTGGTGTTTTATTATAACAATCCATTTAAACACCTGTAGTCTAAGGGTCTTCCCACACCTGTCGACGCGGAATCGGCGTTAGCTGATCAAAAAACTCTTTATGTCCACGCAATAAGAGCGAAAAAGACGTCGATCGGCTCGGCCGACGCGAAGCGACGTCCATCGACGGGATTACGAACGAAACACGAGCAATGTGGTGCAAACCACTCGGCGAAAGCCGATTCCGCGTCGATAGGTGTGGGGAGACCCTTAGGGATCGCCCACTAATCCGTTGAAAATATTCTCTAAAAAAGATAATATGGTCTGTTAAAAAAATAATATGAATCTAGCGAAACAAAGCCTTGAAGAAACTTAAATGTATTTTTTGTACTCGTCGACTTTATTGTTTGAGTTAACACTTCGTACACCAAACTAAAATCACATACTCCTATCGCGTAACAGTAGTATCTGTTCCTACTTTTATGATGCTATTGTACAGACAAAAGCGTAATGCGAAGCTGTTCACGGTTGAACCATATTAAATGTTTATTAATTCTTAAGGTTCCGTGTTACACCAAAAGTGGTATTTTATAATGTTATTTGTGTTTCTTGGGTCGAGGCCTAAACGTGGTAGTCGACTGCAAAAGCATAAATTCTATAACAATTGCATAAAATACTATTAAAAATAACTCCTACTAGGTATTAGGAGTTATTTTTAATAGTATTTACATTTGTATATAGGTATATACAGGGTGACATTTTACTCAGTGTCCAAATTTTTTGTAGACATTTGGTATCACCAATAGACTCCATTAAAAAAAACTGGAAGGTATTTTTGAAATTATAAATTGTCTATCCCAAAAGAATAATCCGTACTTACAGCGTGGTGACTGGGCATTCAGTACCGCGCGGAGCGGGGCGAGGCCGAGGGAGGGGAGGCGTGCCGTGCGCAAACCTTACTACCCGCTGAGGTGCCCGCGCGGTAAGGTTTTTTTGGGATAACTTTAAGCAGCAATTACTATTTCTTTTTGTACTGAATGAAATATGAAACAAAATAGATGCATGCAACTCCAAAGGAGTAACATGGGTGTTGCCGACCCTTGATATGTTTGAGGACTCGCCGTGTTGACAGCTGAAGGAACAAGTTCCCTTGCTCTCAACACAACGTATCCTCGGGAGCTCTGGTGACCTTGCTCACCTCCAGGAACTCAACACTACTACAGAGCGAGTAGTAGTGTTATTATGGCATATTACTTCTGCAAGGCGGAGGTACTTCGCCAGTTGGGTTGCTCCAAATTCGAGCGGGATGACATTTCGCTGTGCCCTACCTTACCTGTGCCTAATAATCAGAGCTAAATTTTAGTCAACTGAATTTCAAAACGACAATGACACGAGTGACTCGACAGTTACGTTTGATCTGTCAAACGCTGGCATAGAATGCCACATTAAAAATACTGACAGAAAACTTAACATTCCGCCCACTAAAATACGAAGTATTTTTAACAAAAACTTTGGTCGGACTAATCCATTTTCTCAATTAATTCTACGAAGTTTTTAACTAACAGGGTCTAACTAAGCCGAGAAAGCCTTATTAAGGGCAACCTATAACTAGGTAATTGTGCCTACGAAATGACTAAGTTAATTTAGAGGTCAAAGCTTTAGCACAAGACGCTTGAATTCACCGGTTGCAGTGCGAGCGTGTGCTTTGGTTGAGTCACTTCGGCCCTGCCTCCATTTTAAAGGGCTGCACTGTTTGTTGACTATTAGAACCATGAAAATCAATGTTTTGCTCCTTCCTGAACCACTTGTGGCGCGTGTGGAGTGTGTGAAGATTTTCAAGATGCCATTGCGCCGTTGAAGAGAATCATAGGCCTCCCAGCCTATGACCAACAGTGGACGTCTTTCGCTTGAATGTCGAGCCTACGCGGACTCACTGCCCCCGAGTGTGATACAAGCAAACCTGAGATCTTAAGGCCAGAGCGCCCTATCAGAGCGCGCGCACTACGCGAGACCACAGGCGAGGGCCTGCACACGCGAACACTCACTGCCTCCGAATTTCTCCGAGCCCGAGCGAGTGCTGAAAGGCTAAGGGAAAACTGACGCCCTCCACCTAACTAAAACTTCTAGGCAGACGTTTTTGAAACTATTTTATTTTCCTCATCAAAAAGTTGAGATAATGTCCATAAATCTCTCTCATATCTTATGGTTTTATTTCACCAGAATGCGGAGATCTGTATGTTTGTCAGTTAGTTTAAAAAAGGCCAGCGTTATTTGAAGCGAGCTATTTTCCTATAAAATACGTAATTAAGTACCTGGCTACCTATTACGTATCGTAGTATTGGTAGTCTCCTTAGTATGCGCAGAGGAACCAACTTAAAAGTAGAAAACCCCCCGTAATTTTCATTTCAAAGTCCAATATCTCAAAAACTATGAACAGATTTTCATGAAACATGGCTAACAACAGTCGGGATAAAATTATGACACAAAAAACCGCATTCCAATCGGTCCATTCGTTTGGGAGCTACGATACCACAGACATTTTTTTCATCTGGTCAGACGATATTGACCATATACTCAACCATTTTGTTTTTATAGTCACGTCATATGCCTATTTAGAGTATTTCTGGTAGAATAAAGAATCTCACATACACACATTAACCCTGAAAACATTACAGCAGGCGTGAGTGGGGTGCACCACGTCTGTAATCATCAGCGGTGCTCCTTAAAATCTGAATGTATGGAGAGTCCGACGAGATTTTATGGAATGACAGCTGCCGGTGCCGTTTATTTAACGTTGATCGGCCTATAATCGTATCGAGAAATCCGCTGTAAGTCCTGGACTCATTTCATTAATGCATTGCAACGGCAGGTAAATCTTCATCCCAATCTAGCTTCTCTAGCAAAAACTCTTGTATAAACCTCTAGGCTGTCATGATAGCTGATCCTAACCATCACAAGTGATCGGAATGAGAAGCAATTTGAGCGAATAGGTTTTTTAGTTACGCCTATTAATTAATTATGCAAGTCAATTATTATCTTTGATTAAACTTTAAATTTCAAATTAAAGGACAAAATTTGAAAATGTATCGCTCCGAGTCAGATTTGAATCGGCGACCGCAGATATATGAATGCCCATCGCGATTTACCTACCAACTGAGCTATTGGAAGAATCTTGCTTGGTTGCCTCATCTTTCCAACTGTTCCCTCTCACAGCACCTCAGGAAGGCGTGAAGTGACATCAAGTAGATGATACGACTCAGCTGACTTAACGGCAACCGCGTCTCAAATTACACTGAGAAACAGTCAGCCACACTACACCTCCCCATTCAAAATTGGACAGTTATCACATTGCCACCGCACCCCCCTCCTCGCTTTGGGTGCAAGTAACTCTTATAAATGTTAGATTCAAATCCAGCTCGAAAAAAAAAACCCAAGTAGCTGCCAGGCGGAGGCTGTGCCCAGAAGGCTGACAGAATGTATCATTATAAAAGCGGCACTTCTTCAACGATTTAATTCTACGAATTTTCTCACAACGTGTACCTACAGTATTGCTAATTAAACACTGATGAAAAATTATAGAAAATTAATTTCTCGGTGTACAAATTTAGAATTTCAATCAAGGGACATGGATGTATAATTAGTTGCCTAATTGTCATCATGAAGGTCGGTCCGGTCTTGTGCGTATTACTGGCTCTCTGCATAAATGCCTCCTCGCAAGGTGTAAGTACTTATTTATAAATCCTTAGTAAGTAATCTTTTGATAAACTAATTTCGTTTTAACAAACATTTGCGAACTGCAATGTTTTACTGGAATGTAACACTCAAATAATTGCTTCGCTCGCGCTAAAATCTTAGCTCGATATGGTGGGCTTCATCATCGCTTCGCCGTCGCCCGCGCATGGACCGACTTGCCAAGTTTGAATAAAAAGTCATATAGTCAAAACGCATACCTAATCTAGAACGCTTAATTATTTCGAAATAAGCTACGTTCAGGTTTAAGATTAATGAATAACCACAGTACTTTATTTGAAAATACATACAATCTCTGCGAAAATACATCAATTGCAGCCGGAGTGTGTCTTACTCGTTCGCTGTCAAAAAATATTTTACCAGTATATAAAATAGACCTACAGATAGAGCTACAATTTGTCCCGCGTCTTTGTTTAGGTTTTCTAAAACGCGGGGGAAGTTATTCCATATTTATTTTGATTGAAAATATTGCAAAAGTTCGTTCTAAGAAGAGAGTAGCGGGCTTATTGGTCGATCTTAGTTCTACGTTTGATATCGTGGACCATGATATCCTCCTCCGAAAACTTAATTTCTATGGAATTAAACGTAAAGCCCACAGTCTCTTGCGTAATTACCTCCAGAACCGCAACCAATATGTAGAAATCAAAAATAATAACCTAGGTCGTGAAAGATCGATACAGTCTGGTTTAGTAAAGGTAGGAAGAGGTATACCGCAAGGGTCTAGCTTAGGCCCTGTACTATATTTTATATTTACAAATAATCTTACCACCTATTTGACCAACGTGTTACCAAATTGTAATTTGGTAATGTTTGCTGGCGACACTAATGCTGTAATTTATGCTGATAATATAATAGAACTAGATCGAGTAGCGATTGCACTTTCATCTTTTTACGAATGGTTTACTTCTAACAATCTTAGTCTAAGCGAAGGCAACACTCAAATAATGCTGTTTAAACAAAACGCTAATAAAACAGTCTCCACGTAATTATGAACGGTGCCTACATAGGCATAGTCGATAATGTAAAATTCCTCGGTATACGTCGTCTGGACTCGAAGCTAAATTGGATTCCGGAATCCAATTTAGCTTCGAGTCCAGAGGTGCAAATGTGCTCATACAAGTTGCATCCCATAGTAGGCAGTGGACTTTCCAGAGAATCAGCATAAGAACGTCCGATTTAGTCCTTAGGACTTCAGAACGTAGGAACGTTTGCTGAGATATAGCTATATATTATAATCGATTTTAATTGTTTGCTTTTCAGGTGGTAAGTTGTTTGTCTTTACAACTATAGATAATAGTTTCATGTTGGTTCTAAAGTATTTTATTTCATAATTATCATTCTTATGGTTTAAACCGGCCGAGTGCATGTGGGGCCCCGCGCAGTGCCCTACACTCCACCGTTGTTACGCGACAAACGCCCACTAAATTCGGGGTTGCATTCTCACGAACGTAAAAATGCTTGTGTTCTAATTGATTGATTTTTTATTAATTTGACTTCGGTTTCAAAGTCATATTTACTCAACTAACAACTTCATTAAAGAAACTTTCAAGTGAATTTGTGCGATGTTTTGATTTTGTTCGGTTAGAAATGCATTCTCTTGTTTGAACACCCAATAATTAAGACACAGTAATGGTGTTTTGTATTACTATTTTAAATGGACTTTTTCAACTATATTTTACGTTAATTATTTATGCATAATATGAGATTAAAAATCTATTTCTTATTTTAGCACATCGGTGAGGCGACGGCGCAGAATGTTAGTATTTTTACATTAAACCATAGATATATATATATATATTACTTCGTAAAGATAGGCCCAACGCCCAGCAGGACTAATTCGTCCAATGCAGTGGCCCGCCACGGGCAATCGCGGGCTACCGTGCCTTAGTCTTCAGCTGTTACAGTGTGTCACAGTAAGTCAAGCGAATATTGTTCGGACAAGCGTATCTTTACTTTCGATATCATTGCATTAAACATTTACATCATCATCATCATCATTTAAGACATATGTATGACATTAAATTTGACATTTTGTACCTATAATATTGATACAAGTATTCAAGTAATGCATATTGTAGAGGGATATTGTGCAACTCAATAACAGAAGATTGTATAAGTAGTGTCCAAAATTACCATGAGAGGGTTATTTATAAGCGGTATATATAGCTTTTAGATCAGAGTTATACACTCTACTTTTCACTGCGATTGCAAGAACATAATGACATAACACAGTATACAATGAATCATTGATTCCGCGGCGAAAAGGTTGTTTAATTTGGCGGCATGTTTATTTTACACAGATACAAAATATAAACACAAGCGATTTAAGGCGCGTGCAAACGCTTCTTTATTTACTTGTATGATGTAGAAATACTAAAAAAACAACTGAGAACTCTGTGTCCCGATTGGTCGATCTTAATATAGGTCGATATTATTTTCTGGTTGGTTGATACTAAAACCAAAGTTTTATAAAGAGTTATATACAGTGGACGTCGTGCCAAAAAAGAACTCTAAATTCTGATTGACTCTATTGTGATTGATGGATTTTAAATATGGTGACGTGTTATTGATATGATTAGTGGTCCAATTAAAATATACCTATTGTAAATCATTAATATATTGTACTCATATTTTCCCTACGGCCTAAATTTACTTTAGCCCCGCTTGATAAGCCCAATGTAACATGACACACTTTTCGAGCATAAGAAGTAATAAAAAAAATGTAATAAATCTCAAGTTATTGAAATACTACAAGGGAAAAAAACACTAACCATTTTTGTATGTTTTGATTTTAGGGTGGAAAAATACAAATTATATCTGAAAAACTGCGAAAACTGAGCCAAAAACTAAATGTAAGTAGGTACTCCTCTGACTTTTTGACTCTTTTACTCGGACTTTTGCAGGGGGCATAACATTAGTCTTTAGATTGGTAGGTAGGTAGTTTTTTGTAGGAGGGTTTGAGGGGGAGGGATTTTCCGTAACTGAGTAAGATGCCTTTGGGTGGGTCGAAAGCTTTGGAACAGTCAAGTTTCACGAAGATTCTAAACCCGACAAGGCATATCCTAGTGTCGCTACTGGGTTTGTCCTCGTAGATTGAGCGGCAGACTAATTTTATTATTGTATAATTCACAGGCTGGCTACCTTAACCAGGGAGACGAACAGGTATTCATTCAGCTATGATTAATACGTAACATTTTAGTACTTTTTCTAGATAAACATTTTAATAATATACATAACCATCCCTAAATTTTACCTACTTACAGTAAATTGTTGACATGACATATAATCATTTTGTCATATTTATTTCAGTCAGCTTCGAAGCTCCTCAATAACGTCAGTAAAAAGGTATGAAAACTTTGCTACTTGATATTTCAGCGATACATTCATTGAGAAAGAAATCGGAAACCTATTAGTAAGGCGACGGCTAATGGCGGATTCAATGAAAGACAAGGATCTCGTTTAGGTTATAATATGAGCGATAGGAGGAATAAGAGACGGAGGCCCCGCGTCAGTCGCTTATATATGTTGCACGGAAATGGTCAAAACAGAGATTTGATCAAATCTCTAAGGGATATGATCAAATCACGCAGGATGTTAAAATGGCCAATCCATTTTATCAGTTGCCTAATACCAATCAGCAATTTGATCAAATCTCCGAATCTGTTTAGTGAAACGACGAAATCGGACAAAAAAGGCAACTCGTTTTTTCATTTCACTAGACTTGTTTAGTGATTTGATAAAATCCCTGAAACGCGTCAGTGAGTTGACGAAACTAACGCGATAAAGATTTTTCCGCTCTTTTATAAAAAAAATAACCACGAAGACGGTGGCGGGAGCAGAGCTCCCGCCGCCATCTTCTAACCTATCCGCCATCCGAGTCTAAGTCCCAGAACCTTTTAAATGACTAATGATTTAGGAGCCAATATCTGCGAGTTAGTTTCGTCAATTCACTGACGCGTTTTAGGGATTTACCAAATCACTAAACAAATCTAGTGAAATGAAAAAACGAGTTGCCTTTTTTGTCCCATTTCGTAATTTCACTAAACAGATTCAGAGATTTGATCAAATGACTGATTTGTATTAGGTAAATGATAAAATGGATTCGCCATTTTAACATCCTGCGTGATTTGATCATATCCCTTAGGGATTTGTTCAAATCTCTGTTTTGGCCATTTCACTGCGACATATATACTCATTACATTAATAATAGTGACATCTAGGCGGGTGCTCCTGAACTATCTAGATATACATAGCGCTTAATTATGTTACTTATGCTAATAAGGCAGTTTACATACATCTCCGCAGATGTCGCCCTCACTCCATAGTCGTGTGGCGTCATCTAACGAGTTAATCGTTATTGCCATGATCTGTTTATCCACCTATGAACCTAGATGGTGCTGATAGGCAAACTAGGTAGGTAAATAGGCAAATTAGATCTTGTTAAGTCTTAACCCCTATAAAAGTTCTTCATATACAACCGTTATAAAAAATAAGTTTCTGTAAAAAAAATCATTTTTGGTAAAAGCTTTTATTGGCCACTGTACGATTCTAACGAACCCAAACTTGTTACGTTACGTCTGTTAAGTAGGTACTGAATTCCCATGGCCACTTTCTGTCTCCATCATCAGATCAGCTCGATGGTACCATAATATTGAATTGTCATCCAAACTATACTTATACCCAAAATTTCAGCTGAATCGGTCACCGGGAAGTGGGTCAAATTTAACTTGCAAGAGTCCAGACACGCTGCCGCGAGTGTAGATTTTGTAAAATGCGGTAACGTGAAAACCATATGAGATAAACAGAATTTTACAAGCAATATATATTTTTAAGTACTTACAAATTAAAATAAAATATAATGGGCATATTTATAACCAGTAGGAGATACAATAGTATATAGCCAATTACAGATTAAGAAACTGATGTACAGGCAAGTGCAAAAATATGTATCGATAACATCTTCTCATACATAAGTAGGTACCACAACCTTAATCAGTTATGGGACATATTTATGAGTAAGTTGTGTGCATCCATATTTTTACACTTGACTGTACATCAGTTTCTTAATCTGTAATTGGCTATATACTATTGTATCTCAATATATTGCGCTGTTGGTTTTCCAGTTTCAAATAAATATATGATATAATAAACAAATAAATAGAGGACCTTCTACACAAAACTTCTGGACTAAGTTAAATAACGCCCCCCAATGGGTCCATCAAGCCTCGCTGTTAACAACTCACTAACTTAGAGAACGAAGGATCTTTTTTGAAACCTATTTAAAGTATATCTCCATTTTAACCAAGGTGTATTACTTGTACCGATACGTATAATCTAGAAGACTTACGTACTGTGACGGAAATGGCCAGAAGATAAATTCAGTATGCAGTCGTTGACGTACGATTTTTTTCATGTCATTTTCTTCAAAATAAACCTTCATCTGAAATTAGTAAGTACCAAGCTGCCAAAACTATCGAATCTGTCAAATAACAATCAATTAGCAGAGGCTAAGCAAATTATTTCACTTGTCCCATACTAACATACACTACACACTATAACATACTTACGGGGCAAGTTAAATAAAAGCTTTTGATATTTAAGTTTTTATTATTTATAACCAATAATAATGTTCAAATCTGTACTGATACTCTAAAGAGAAACAGTTTTAAGGTTTGTAAATAGGGGCTAGTCTCAGAATCTACTCGTACGATATCAAACATTCTATCACCAATATACAGCATAGACCTGCAAGATATAGCTGCATGTTGTTGTCCTGAGTCTTTGCTATACCTACGCGGGGGCAGTTATTGTCCATCCATCTTTTTTCATAACTTGTTCGAAAACTGTATTTTTACCAAGAGGTCACTTTTCAAGATATTTTTATACTCTGTAATATTAATATATATAGGTTAATAAATGTTTAATTATTAAATTAAAAAAGAAAAGCTTCAACTTTATTTTATTTTTTTTCAGCTTGCTGTGAGTGAAGGATTTATTATAACTATTTATAATATTGTAAATTATATTTAAAAAGAATTGACAAGCTATGTTCGTAATGACATAATACAGTCATTCTATGTAATCAATGTATAGGAAAATGAAACAAATTAATATAGTTTTCAAACGTGTGTGGCGTGATACAGATGTATGTACCTAGATAGGTGTAGTGTTTAATATTCACAACCCCCCCCCCCCCACCTGACGCTTGACCCCCTCACCTTGAAATGTGTCCCCGTTGGTGGTTTTGTGACATTCTCAGGCAACTATAATAGATATCAAAAAAGTGTTAAAGACATAATTAATCCTTTTTAAATTTGAAAAAAAATGGTTCTATATATTTTTTTTTATAGGTTGGACGGTATTCAGGCTGTAGGTATTTATATAACCGTAAAATAAAATAATAACCATATTCTTCTGACGAAATTTAGTATATTTTCACAACGGCTAGACCGATTTTTATGAAACGTGTGTAAAAAATTACCGCACTAAAGACAGCTATCAAACTAAAAAAGCTTCATTAAAATCGGTTCATCCGTTTCGGCGCTACGCGGTCACATACACACAAATACCAAGAGTATAAGTAGTATAGGAACCAGATATATAAAACTAGTACTGGAGATATTAACATCTTTGTCTCAGGGCCGCACCTGACTCATATCAGCCAAAAGACGTCCACTGCTGGACATGGGCATCCCCCAAAGAGTGCCAAAGTGATTGGTCCTGCGTCAGTCGCATCCAGCGGACTCCCGCAACCCATTGGCCATTGTAAATTTTAAACACTACACCTAGATGTATCACGCCACACAGGTTTGAAAACTATATTAGTTTGTTTGTCTAAAAACATATAATGACTGTATTAACAAAATTGGTGTACACTTACTGTCAAGATAGGTACGTAAGTAGGTATGTATGTCAAATTGTACCGGACCATCTGACCTCATCAGAACCGTTTGTGTGCATCTCGGCGAATATTTACGACGCACTGCACCATTTTGGGAGTCTCAACAGCATTCTGAGCTCGTTTGGTATAAACAAATTAATAAAAATATTAACGCGATTTTCAAATAGAATGAAGTATTGCGAACTCAATATAACTTATTTATATTTTAGTTTATCGACTACCTATACAAATCTTATTTGTACGAGTATTGCATCAGAATTTGTCATCTTTGTGTAATTTGTTCTCCCAACATTAGATTCTGATAAAAATGAAGTGTCCAAAATTTAATTGGCATATTTTTTTGACATGTTTAATATGTAGGTACATTTACATTCATAATAAAGTTAAGTTAAATGAAAAACTAGAGACTGTTCTTGATTCCGGGAAGATAAAAGAAAAAAATATAATGAGAAATATATAATCAATATTGTTTGCTTTTCAGGTGGTAAGTTATTTTTCTTTACAATGACAGATATAATAGTTATGTTTCATTTCTAAATCTGCTGAACGTTACAAAATTTATAAATCAAGGATGTCCTAATTCAGTTTTCTATATTTGATATGGTTTTCATACCTACGGTGATCCCTTGTTTTACAGACAGATATTTCATAGAATTTTGTTTCGCAGAAAATGTTTCATATAATATTTAGTTCTTGTATTTTTAGTTCGAATATTATTCTTTCAACTTCCATTTACTTGAACGAAACATATTTCTCATAAGTACCATTCAACGATTTTTTTTTTTCCTTTTTTTTAAATGACAGACTCATCAAACAGTAGAATTATCTTAGGTATATTTTTGTTTCGCAGAGAGAAATTTCATATAAATTCGTTTCACAGAAATTACTTTAGTATAATATTTGGTTCTTGTATTTTTATTTCGCATATTGTTGTTTCACCGCTTCTTTACTTGAAAGAAACATATCTCAGACACACGACACGATTCAATTAATTTTAAAAACTAACTTTTATCAATTAAGATGTAGAATTATGTTCTTATTAACATTCATTGATACAATCATTTCCAGTTTTCAATCAGTTTAGGCCTTAACTTTTTCATTACATTGATAACGATTTCTACCTATTCTACTCTAAGGCAGGTCCGTGTAGGTACGAAGACGAGCGAAGCGAGGAGGAGTGTTAGGTTGAACCGCGACCTTACAGCGCGCGAGCCGAGCGAGCGAAGCGAGCGTGCCGCGGCAGCGGCCGGCGAAGCGCCAGAACCGACAGTTTTCAATAATTCTTTAATTACTTACTTCAATTTACGCAATGTAACATGAAAAAAAGCGATGGTAAGTTAAACAGAATTCATAGTAGGTAGCGTTAAAAACATACCACTCAATAAAATGTTTTACTTATTAAATGCGTTAACATGAATACTAAACGGATAAATATCGTAATAGGATTTGAAATTCTATAATATGAATATCGCAATATAAAATTTTATTTACAAGAAAGAACTGTAATTAAAATTTCTACATAGTTACTATTCTGCGAATACATTTGATGCCAAAAAAAATCTATAAAACTATTTTCTTGGCAATAAGTTTTGCAGAAACTGAATAATATAAGTATTAAAAATATGTGATATGAAATCCTGTGAACAGAAATATCGAATAAATGAAATTTTTTTGCAACAAAAATATATGGTTTAAAATTCTACGGAGCAAGTAGTCAGCGAAATGACTGTTCTATGAAATAATAATAAGAGAATCAATTTATGTGAAACGAAATTCTATAAAAATGTAGTCTATGAAATAACGTACAACCCTGTTAGACACCAAAAACAACTGTACGTGATTTCATTTGGTGCCAAATGTAAGTCTCGTATTTAATAACCAATTATATGACACAGAAACGCATTTTTGTAGTTTTATTTATATGGGGTTTAAAATACATCTTCAGCATTTTTTTCCCTTTTTGGTAAGTGCAAAATTATTAAATATTGTGTGATTTCAAATCAGTTTATAATTTTAGAACATCGGTAAGGCGACGGCGATAAATGTTAGTATTTTGATATTACCTACATTTTTTCGTTGCATTTCTACATTATTATTTAGCGTAGGATGTTTTACATAAGATTGTATTACACAATACAAATAGTATTGATTATGCAACTCAATAAAATTAGGTATAATAAATGTCTAGCTATAAAAATACTATACAGAATAAAATAGTATTTTTACCATTGTGTTATAATAGAGAGCTTGAGATTAAAAAGCTTGATTATGACAGTATTGTGAACAATACTTTTTGTACGAGTTAATTAAAATTAATAATTTAAGTCATTAATACGAAAACGGAATATCGTAAGTACTATATTGTCTAGCTCTACTATCCGACTTCTTTTACGCAAGATAATCCATAGATAATCACACCACCGGCGTCCGTAATGTTGCAGTACTGTGCTATGATTGGCCAATCACAAAGCATTTTTTTTTCATGCCCTGGATACAGCAGCAAGTTTAAGTAGATTTTTGACAGATGACGCGACGCTGCTACGTTCCGAAACGCCGTAGATAGGCAATTTTGTATCTGATCGAGTCTCTTTTAAATAAGGACACATATTATTGAAATACGAAGTTCTATTTTCAATTTTTTTTCGGTTGCCTAGAGCGTATCGAAACAGTTATTTCGGTTGTTTCGGAAGTAACATAGACTATTCAACGATGAAAAGAGTGAAGTTGCGGTATTCTCTATGAAATCTTAATACACAGATTTTAATCGACGAGTACAAAAAAACAGTTATGTTTTGATTTTAGGGTGGAAAGCTACAAATAATATCTCACCAACTGCAAAAATTAAGCAAAAAACTATATGTAAGTATCCCTTTTGCCTTTAATGACGCATTTCTTCTGACTTGTGCAGAGGGGATATGATACTAAACATGTATATGTAGGTTGCATGGTTTGGATATAATTATTATGAATAAATTGGATATTGACAGTTTTCCAAACGTTGCCACCCAGATTTTGATGATGTCATGAGTTCATGACTGAGGAGACTGACATGTTAGACATTCTGTCAGTTTTGTGGTCCAGAAAAGATGCCTAACCACAGACTAAAATATGACGCTGGTATCTGCTACTAAGTATTTTTAGACGGAATCCCGTAACAAAAAGCACTGGTACTTGAACCGGGACAGATTTTCTGCAGACGGTTCTTTTCTAAGTATTTACATATTTGTATCTATTAATATAACATCGTCTAAGGGTACCCTTAACACGAGCCTTATTGAGCTTACTATTGGGCGGGGCTTAGTTCGATTTATTAAAAATGAATCTTATGTTTTATTACAACAATTTGAATGTTAGTTGGAATGTCGGTTCTTGGGTCGGGTTTTGTAAACTTCGCAACAGTCAAGCGTCTGGAAGTTTCTGAACCCGACAAAGTCTTTAGTGTCGCCAATGGGTATGTACTTTTGGATTTGCTGGCACACTAAATTTTGTATTGGACAATTCACAGGCTGGTAACCTAAACCAAGGCGAAACAAAGGTATTGTCTTGCAATTTTTTATACAGTTTAAGTTTTTTTTTCTAGATAGTAATTATAATAATATGGCATTCATAATTAAGACGTTACTTTCCGGAAGTTCATGATAAGTTACGAGATCAATATGCCTTTTTAGTGTTCCATACCAAAATTGGTCCAACGGAACACTTATGCGAATATCACTCGGTCTCTGTCCGTCTGTCACACGTCACACCCACTTTTCTCAAAGACTCTCTGACATGGGAAATTGAAATTCACAGATATAGAAATTTATAGCCTAGTCACATTAATAAAGTCAAAAAGAAGTAGTACCCTAATTTAAGTTGCAGTTTTTAGGGTAGTAAGGGGTTAAGCAATTTTTTGGATTACAATCCAAAAAATTGCTTAACCGCAGTTAAAGCAGCGTTTGAAAGCTTATAAAATTTAGGGGCGGTATACAAATTTAGAGTTCGTTTCTAGTGTCAAATAGAACCAAAGAACAAAACTTTGTTCAAAAAACTAATGATGAAATTCCGCAATGTATGTCTGATTCAATAAATTGTGACCTTTTGCCACTTTTTATGCTACCTATCCTAATAAAATGTGCAGTTCCTGAATAAATTGCGTTTTATTAACCACCGATCTATGCTGTAGGTACCTAGTTTATTTACGAGGATGGTAATGAAGTTTTTTTTTATATTACAGGCAGCCTCGAAGCTGCTGAATCATATCAGTAAAAAGGTAAGGATACTTCGCTACTTATTAAAGTTTTAAATGCCTATATATTAGTATAATTAATAAGGGTTTTATGGTTTACAACCAATAATAATATTCTAATCGAAATATTAAAATATTCTAAGGTGGAACAGTTTGAAAACATACAAAGGCTTCAACTGTATACTATCTTACATTATTTCAGCTTGCTGTAAGTGTTAAAAGATTTATATTACAGGAAGACAAATATAATAAAAAATAAAGTAATTCATACAGCTGATAGAAAAACAATGTATGTAAGTTAAATAAAACAAATTAATAAAAAACAAGAGAATATATATGTATAATAGACTGTCCAGTGATTGACCCTATTCTTGCCTGATGGTAAGCAATGACAGAGCCTAAGGTGAAGCTCACTTGACAGGCTCAGTATTAGCGTATTCACTCTTGTTTTGAAGGAGGAAGAAATCGTGGTAAGACGAGGCAAATTGCTTCGTGCGTCGTCACCAGCCAGCCCATCACCCAGGACACACTTCAACCCTGCTCTCTTAATCGACTTTTACGACACACACGGGAAGAAAGAGGGTGGTGAAATTCTAACCCGCCACCACACGGGCATAAATATAATAGTAAATAAAAATTAATTTACCATAATGGGTTATGATGAAGGGTTATTAGTAGGGGAAGTTAGTAGTAGTAGGTTAGTAGGCGGCGTAGCAATTCAATAATTATTGGAAAATTACTTTTACTACGCGGGCGAAGCCGCGGGCAAAAGCTAGTTATACAATACAAATAGTCTTCATTGAGCAACTCCATAAAAGTGCAGTGTAGTGAGTGAATGTGTTGTTACTGAAATACTGCAGAGAACAAAAATACTATTATGTATTTATGTATTTTTTGCTCTTAGGGTGGAAAGATGCAAGTAATATCCGAAAATAAGCAAAAAAAACTAAATGCAGTAAGTACTTCGCCAATGTGTTGACGCTTTTCTTCAAACGTGTGCACCCCATTGAACAGTGAACAGGGACAAATTTGCTGTTGTAGGTAGGGTTACCAGATACAAATTTCAAAAGTCCTGACAAATTCCTGTTTTTCGGCCAAAATTCCTGACACCAACTTGACGCGCTCGCGCTCGCGGCGTATTGTTGTTATGTCGTGGGCCGCGGCGGGGTGGTGGAGGAGGAGGGGGCTATTGGCCCGAGCGGTGCGTATCGCGCGCGCGTTAAGGACAACTCCTCCTCCTCCTCTGTGTGTATAGAGGACGGGCGCGGGCGGGTGCGTGCGTCCGCGGCCCCGTCGCGCGTTGTGTTAGCCAGTTTAAAATTTACATCCACACACAGAGCGCGAGCGGGTACGTGCCCGTCGGCGCACGCGCCTGCTCCACAGACAGAACGCGGGTGATGCGGGTAGCACGCGGTCGCTTTTTTCGTAATTCATTGGTTTGCGTATCAGCTCACACACAGCGGGCGTGCGCGGGTCGGGCGGGCGCGTGCATTTCACGGCGTTTGCATTTATTTATAAAAGGAGATGGACATCAACGAAAATATTATAGAATGTGTTCGAAAACACAATTGTTTGTGGGAGCCAAGGAACCGGCACTACAAAAATGCAGTTTTGAAGGTCAGACTGTGTTATTAATATCGTGAACCCAGATTTTCTTTCTTTTGCGAACTTTATTCCTCAAAAGAAGCAGAAACAATACTTAATTCCTCGTCTGTGTCCGTATCTTCTGACATCTTGGTGCAGACTGCCGACGATCAATGGCGACGAGGACCCGCGGCGGACCCGCGCCCGTCCTCTGTGTGTGTTGGCATTTAGTGCGGTTTGTACGCTACAATAGTGCGCTAGTGCGCATGTTCTACCGTCCGCGTCTGTTAAATATTTTTAAGAGGGCACACACACACACACACATCATCAGCCTATATACGTCCCACTGCTGGGCACAGGCCTCCTATCATGTACGAGAGGGAACGGGCAGAGGGCGTCTAGTACCAAATACCCGAGACTTTGTACTTTTACAGATATTCTACGAATTGAATTGTTTCGTTTAGCCGAAAATTCCTGACTTTTCCCTTTTCCAGCCGGATTCCTGATATATGTCTAAAATTCCTGACATCTGGTCACCCTAGTTGTAGGCAGTGTATGAAAGCGAGGAAGCCGAGTTTTCTTAACGCGACAACGCCTATCTATAGTGTCAGTGGGTTTGATATTTTAAAAGCAAAATCCACAATATTTCAATGACGGCTTAACCAAGACATACATAATAATATACAATACCAAAGCATATGTACCTATAGATCCAAGGTCAAGAATAAACGCTATTTACATTTTATACTATTTACAGGCTTGCACTTTTTTGGAAAATAAAACAAAGAAACATTTATCACTGTAAATTATAAAAAAAACGAACTTACAAAGTAAGTTAGATAAAGTAACAACAGTGATCTCATTACCTAGCTAGATAATTCGATTAGAATTATCAATAACTTGCTTTTTTATATTAAGCATTATTTATGTCTGTACCGTTTCTTAATATTATGATCGCGTAGGTCATGTCGGCATGTAGGTACTCGTATATATATATAGGTACTGACATCAAATACTTCTTCTCTATAATGTTTTTAACTTTTTTTAATTGATTGATTTCCTCTTCATATTTTTTTGACACTTCGTCAATATGTAACTTATGGCTAATTGTATTGTCAATATCATTACTTAATTTGTATTAAATTCATTCCTCATTTCATGTCATTGTAGTATTATTTCGGTTTTTATTTATAGTTTATAAAATCAATTATACCTATATAGTGTCATTTGTATTAAGTTTGTACTAACCTTTTGCTTGAAACCATTATTTAAGAATTAGCACAGTCTTTTTTATTTCTTATCTTCTTATCTTATATATGGAACCAGTGTTAATCCGTCCGGCCTCTTACCGTCCGTCCTGCTCAAACTTTGCAGGGTAGATTTGCGGACACCAATGCTCGACACATAATGTTATTTATCAAATGGTGTCTCGAAAACCTACCCGCACAGCGCCCGCAACTTTAACCATTGTGGCCGTTAACCTCCACTGTAGCTCCGCAAATGCACTGATGTGGTTCGCACACCGAACACCCCAGTCGCAGTACTGAAACCTAAGAGAAGCGTACCCAAATGCGACGATGGCAAAGCATGCAGCCAAGCCCCAGATTCCACCTCCCACACTGCTTTCAACCGGGCCAAACCAACTACAGCTACTTCTACCCCAGCCAGCTAGTTCTGTTGCGGAACAGGTCATTTTCAGCCCACTCTCTTTGAATTTTCAAATATATTGTTATATCAATAAATATACACGTTAAGCTATTACCTCGATCATCCCAGCTTAAAAGACGTTAAAAAAATCAAATATATTACAGGGAGTCTCCGACGACCAGGGTGTAGATGACTCGTCAGTAGCTGACTCGGATGACGGGGCAGTGGCTGACACGGATGACGGGGCAGTAGCTGACACAGATGACGGGGCAGTAGCTGATACAGATGACGGGGCAGTAGCTGACATGGATGATGGGGTAGTAGCTGACACAGATGACGGGGCAGTAGCTGACACAGACGAAGGGGCAGTAGCTGACACAGATGACGGGGCAGTAGCTGATACAGATGACGGGGCAGTAGGTGACACAGACGACGGGGCAGTAGCTGACACAGATGACGGGGAAGTAGCTGACACAGATGATACAGCGAGATTTAGCGAAACCGCGCTGAGTGGGTCTAGATGGAAACAGAAGAAACTCTGTATTTACACGCCAGTTCGAGATTTCTGCATATCACAGCAGAAAGACGAGTAAGTTTTTGTCATACCGTGACAACCGGTCCAGAATTTTTAATTACTTATCTTTATTTCTAACATTTAAACGAGGGTTGCCATTACAGGTACAAAACATTTCAATTTAAAAGTCTTTGAAAATGACAATGGTAGACTGGAAAATATTCGGTGTGAAAAAAACACATAAATAACGCTTCAATTCATGAACCATCCTCACTTTTTTAAAAATAGCAATCGATGATTAATGCTGATACAAATCAAAGTTTGTAAACGTAAACGTAAACGTCCGTTAGTCCGTAGAGTGTCCACTCTGGAGCAAAGGCGCTTCGAACTGCGGAGTCACACGTTGCCGTTGCATTATTAAACTGACAGCAAGAGACACGTATCTACGGATCTCTGACGTTCTCAGTCACACTACACGAGTACAAAGTAGTGGTGTTATTATGGCTGTGGTCTTCCGTAAGAAGATATTGCTCTTGTAGGAGTTGTAGGACTGCTCCAAATACGTTGAGCGAGATGAAATCCCGCTTACCTCTCTAGGTTTACCTCAACACTTTCTATGAGTAGGTATAGTGTAGACATACAAGTGGCGAGGGATGGTAATCGCCAATCGCGTGACATTTCGAACACGCATTAATGTTTCACATGTAATCTTCGAGATGAAAGTTACAATTAAGATGTTCTAATGTGTTTGACGCTTCTTCAAATAGTAAATCAATTACATAATCGACGACGACTGAAGATTCAATGGGTACTTATACATCGAATCTTCGTGGGTGAAACAATCCATTGATAGTCAAAATGAATCAACGTACAATAAATGGGTAGCGGTTTTTTTGCTCGGAGATTTTGTTGCTTCCGGCTTGTTAACTATAATTGTGATTCTTTTATTTCAGCGCATAACGGATATGGCGACGTTTTGAAGATACTTCAGCAATAAAGTCACATAATTGTTTGTGTCAATGCGGCGTTTTATTTCAACAATCCACTTTCACGTAATCTTAGGGATCAACTACTGACATGGCTTATGCCAATATGTCCATTCCCGGAATACCTACTTACTCGTACATGACTTAAGTTGCCGGTGCAAGATAATCAATGTGATAATTCCTTGTTTCCCATCAAAAGCACATCACTGAACCTCAAAAATCGCCGAACACAATGATGTAATGTTATGAAGTTGCGGAGACCCTTAGCACTTTTAGAAATTAAAGTCACAAGCGTTGTCTTGATAGTTTATGAATAAAATCAAAGTTACAAAAAAACAGTCCTTGCATTTTTCTTTTCGCATTATCTTCGACCGTACATACTTATAAACAAATAAGTGGCCGTTATTCCCACGTTCAGTCTCATGAAATCTTATAGGTAATATACGTTTTATTTTTCGTCAAGGAAATGGGGGTGTTGACACTGAATGTAACTGAGTGAGTGTAACTACTGGTGTCACTAATTTTGAATTTTCTCGAAAGAGCACTGAAACTATATATTCTAACGAAGAAAGACAGAACTAAATAGAATATATTATATTCTTAAAGGAATATTCGGTCCCTTTTCCGGAAAAGCCACCTCCATATTAAACGATTGCCATTTACTCTCTATCATCAGAGGCGCTAGATCAATTTATTTAAATTCGTATGTAAGCCAAAAGTAATCCATAGCACAGAATAGATAATAGTACAAGTACCTACAGAAGGGACGCGGCTTTGATCTTTACAAAAGCCGCTTCTTTTCAGTCAAAACAGTAAGGGTGGGTTGCATCGACTTATGATTACAGACCGATCAACGTTAAATATGGCGCTGACAGGTCAGTCTATAGAAACTTGTCAAACGTTCCATACATTCAGATTTTAACGAACACCTCTTACGATTACAGACGGTTTGGTGCAACTCACCCTAAGATTTATAGCCCTCGACTCCAACGCAAGCCAAATGGAACGTTAAGGCTGTGTACCAACGATGAAAATGAATTGGCTCACTGGCCCCGTCGCCGATAGTGAGGGCTGACAACGACTAAAAATAAAATAATAATGTATTGCCCATTTATTTCTTGCATTCAATATAGAGAGAAATAAATGTATACCTATTCGTCATACATTATATATATTATTTCATTATTTAACTCTAAAATAATAAATCTTACAATTTGGACGAATTGAATACACCAAGGCGACGTTTTATTGGCTTTGCTGCAACCGACAGTAATGCAAAATCTTGTTGATTATTTTTAAACATTTTAATATGAGTCAGAAATCAGAAATAAAACACTCAACTCTGAAAACTGTGTCGGTGCATTTAAACTCCAATATTATTCCTTTAATGAATTACACCATTTCGATTGGGTTACTAATTAATTGATATATTTTATATAAGTATACTATGCAACTATCAATCAATCATTTAAAAATGTAATGATTGTTGGAGTGATCAATAAAAATTCATCACTGGTAATTTTACAAAGGTGAAATCTCATTTTATAAGAACCTCTATGACTATGACGTACTTACCAACCCTTTATAGACATTTGGAAGTTGTTGGTATATTTTACTATGCACAATAGAATTTAAATTCATATATGATACCAGCAAATAATCAATTCAACCTACATATAAAATTTGTTCTGAGTATTACTTGATTCATACAGTGGTATATAAGGAACTAGATACAACTATAATATCTCTTTTATTATTATTCAGAGTGAGATTGATTGCTCACAACTCTTGTCGAAACTCTATTTACGCGCTCGTAGTAAATCAACAAGGTCCAAACACCTATTCAATCTCCCTAAAACTAAAACCAACGCCGGAAAACGTGCACCCATATATAGACTGTGTAACCACTACAATAGATATTTCAATGAAATCGACCTTACCTTAAAATCTCGCGCCCACTTCAGAGCAGCTATTTCAAATCTCTTGATCAAGAAGTAAATAAAAACAGTCACAACGTTTCGCCTGTTAGTAATGTTAGAATCTAGTTTTCTATAATCTGTACCTACACCTGTGTATTCCAAGTAACTTGTGCACAAACTTGTAAAGTTATATAGTAGTATTTCGGTCATTCTCCAGATTGGTGTTCTCAGTCTCATTAACGCGTCGCTTTTTTTCCACTTGCTTTTTGATAAAATTAATATCAAATGTAGTGATAAATCAACCATTCAAACTTAAATGTTCATGTGGCACTTAATTATTATTAGCGGATAATTAACTATAAAGGTTTTAAAATTTGTGTGCCGCGTTAATGAGAAAGTCGACGCGTTAATGAGAAAGTCGACGCGTTAATGAGAATTTCTGGCTTTCTAGGGTGAATATTTGAGCGTCTTAAACGCCTCCTTCCTATCATCATCACTTGCATAAACTACTATAATATATCAAAAATCTTTTTAAACTTAATATTTTCTAGATATTCTCATTAACGCGTTCACTTTTTACGCGTGAATGAGACGTGTGAATGAGGATATAGTGGTAAAAAAAATATAACTCATTGTAGGTAGATGTAATAAACTGGAAGATCTAGTAGCTGGTAAATACTGAGTTTCTTAATGTATACAATAATTCACAGAGCTTTAGATTTATTGGTTGACTTTTAAAACTTGAACCTGTTAATGAGAATTCTCGAATACCAAAATGCGTGAATGAGATACTTACGTTCGTTGTCTGTGGTCCGCACAACACTCACCCGTCTCTCCACCACGGGGGTCTGAGCACGACTGACGGCTTACGCGAAATGTGTTAGCGACGTAGGTATCTTACTTCAATGGACTCGTATGAACAAGAATTAACGCGCCGCGCGCATGAGGACGGGTCTCGGGACACAGTTCTAGATTTTCAAATCTTAATTATATATTATTAAATATACGTAATACTTTTTTTTATAAAGAGGATATCTAATCTATTATTTAATAAAAACACTTTCGTTCAACTTTCCTATAGTATATCATCAGGGAAAATAAGTATGTAAGTGATTTCGGAAGTGGGACACCACGTGTTAATGAGGAGAAGGGGGTATTGGTATTTTTTTGTCCAAGAAGGTTATTGAATATGTACTTGAAAATTCATGTACACTTCAATACAAGTACCTTCTACGATCCAAAAATATAAAATCTGCTAAATTCGATACATTTATATTTTTTAAGTGCGAGGACATACAAAAATGCCTGTCTGGAGAATGACCGATTTAATGTTAGTTATTGAGTTCTTTGTGAGATACGTCTATGGGAGCATCTGCATTTATATCACTTTTTTTTTGTATTTGTCTGTTTTAAACTCATGTATGTTTCTGTGTTATCTCCTGAAATAAATATATAATATATAAATATATATATATTCAGTAATTACTTATTTATTGTCTATTATATTCATTTTCTTGCCTTTCGGCATCCTTCCGGCGTGCCGATAGAAAGAAAAACGCGGGATTCGAATTTTTATCATTGTTTTTGCAACCCGCTGCGATACACTATTTATCTCTTATGTATATTTTTATTTTATTAATTTTAAGAAATAATGCATCACAATGCGGCACGTTCACTTGCGATATATTTACGATTTACGTAAGCGATACTTGCGAGATTATATACAAGCCGAATTTATCTGTGTAACGGGTTATATTGTTAATTCTTTTTATGCAATTGTCCAGATTAAATTTCCTCTCCTTAGTAGGTACTAATACTTGTTTTCAGAATCCAACATTTATTCGTGACACAACGCAACACAAAGTATTACAAGACAAAGACAAAAGTAAAAGTGAATCTGTGCCGTGTCACGGAATGGGCACAACTCGGCATGGTGTAGGCTTTGCAGCCTGCGCTGGCATCCATTTGATCCATCCAGTGAGGTCACGGGGATCCTGCCGTTTTACCACACGCCTTTATCCCTAAAAAGGGTAGGCAGAGCACATGAAACCCGTGTCCCAGTACCACTTTTAGCATAAATGTGGGTATAAAAAGATCGACAAAATGTGATATCGCAGTGACAGATCGCCCACAACACACTTCAACCCTGTTCCCTTAGTCGACTCTTACGACGCCCACGGGAAGAAAAGGGGTGGTGCTATTCTAATCCGACACCACGCGGGGTCAAAAAAAGATTAGCAACTATTTTCATTGCCAATACAGACTTTGGCACAATTTTAATACGAATGGTCTTTTAGCAACTGCTAAATAAGGCAAAAAATAGAAAGAAGAAAGAAAGAAAGAAAGATACATTTATTCACAAACACACAGGACACACATATTAAACAATAGAATAAACAAAAAAAACACATAAAACATGAAACAAGTGTGTCTCTGCGGCAGTGAACCGGACACTGGCTCAGCATTATGCTGAGGTGTCAGACACCTGCAGCGCTGATTTTCAGCCAGCACCGTCGGTGACTCACGGAAACGTCATACAAAAATAATAAATAAACTACCTACATTATTGGGACAAGTGAAAAAGAAATAAACATAAATACAAAGTGAGATAATACAAGTACACACTACCTAGACGCAGTTGCAATAGAATATTAATATTTACAATACACATTAAAAACAAAAACTAGATAAAAAATGAACAATTGGCATATTTATTGCTGTCACAGTGCTGGGGTAATCCTAATGGATTAGGATTTCTAGAGCGTCAACAAATAGCCTTTAAGCATACGCTTAAAGGTGTATCTGCTAAGCGCCCCTTGGATAGGAGGGGGGATATCATTCCAGCACTTAGACCCTGCATACTTGAAACTTCCTCGGAACGCAGCGGTTCGGTGCATAGGTGTAATGGCCATTGCCTTAAACCTGCGCGCACTTTTGGACCATACCAGTATATGAAAAAGGTAGGTGGGGGTTTCGTGTTTTACCACCCCGAACAGCAGAGTGGCCAGGTGCAGGCGCCGGCGTGCAGGCATGTTAAGCAAGTTAGCGGCGTTCAAGTATGGAGTGATGTGGGATCGGGGAGGGACTCTGAAACAAAAACGAGCACATGCGTTCTGCACTCGTTGTATGAGCCTCTTGGAACGACCAGTAATGCACCCGTCATACACGACATCACAATAGTATAACCTAGATAATATAAGTGATTCACATAGGTCGAAACGCAAATCGACACTAAGGTAATCTCCTATATTATATAGAACTTAAAGGCGATAAAAGCAGTTACTCACAACATTAAGTATGTGGTTCTCAAAGCGCAAATTCCCGTCCATAAGAAGACCGAGGTTGGTTGCTTCTACCACCCGTTCTATTGGTTCGCCCATGACGGCGACATTCCCGGAAGTTAGAGCTTCAAGGTTATTAAGGGTATTACGGATTTGATGTTTTAACCCAAAAATCACATATTTCGACTTGCTAGGATTAAGAACTAAACACCACGCCACCACGCCACCCACGTCCTTGCTCCACGTCCCTTACTTGCCTTGATATCTACGGCTCCTGTGTAGTCAACGCCCGTGTGAAAAAATGGTTTGGCGGGATTGCAACGGGCAGCGGGTAGGTCGCCCATCAGCTGATACCGTTTCTGTACCTCTTGTTTGCGGCATGTAACACATTTTCTTAATTCTCGTTTCACAGTATTGTATCCACCGGTAATCCAGTATTCTTGTCGCAGGGCTGCCAAAGTTACTGTAGCACCTCCATGCAATGTTAACTTGTGTGCTTGGTCAATCAGTAGGATTGCGAGGCGAGAATCCTTGGGTATTATTTTTGGATGTTTCATTTCTTCGTTTAGTAACGCTTGGTTTAGGCGCCCTCGTACTCTTAAGATATGTTGCTGATCAATAAAAGGCCGTAATTCTTTTAATTTGCTTTGTGTTTGCACGCATTTGTACTTGCGCAAGTGTTCTAATTCTTCGCTAAAGTCATTTTGCTGTACATGTTTAATTATCGTCAGTTTAGCTTTACGTAATTCTTGTAATGTGAGATAGCTCGGGCGATGTTTATGTTTAGGAGTCAACGCACTTTGTATCCATGCTAAGATATGTATTATTTTATCGCATGAGCTGTATTTATGCAACAGTTGTTCGATAATGTTCGGAGCAGTATTCGAATGTTGTATGACGTTTGACTGTAATACTTTTTTCTCTTGGTCTGTTATGAATGTTTCTTTGCGAATATTATTAGGCTGAAACGTAGGTAACCAGGTAGGACCCTTTTTCCACAAGGACTGTTCGCTTAGTAGTTGTGAGGCATACAAGCCCCGGCTCGCTGCATCGGCTGGATTCTCACTTGTACCTACGTAATGCCATTGTTCTGCGGGCATGACTTCGGTGATCTGTTTCACTCTGTTTGCCACGAAGGGCTTCCAACGACTCGGTTCACCTTGAAGCCACCCTAAAACCACTTTTGAGTCGGTCCAACCATAGGTGTGTATCTCATGATGTTCCAAGGCTCGTTTAACTTTCTTCATAAGATTTGCCAATAGAAGAGAGCCGCTCAATTCAAGTTTTGGAAGAGTAATTTTAGTTTTTATGGGTACCAACTTTGTTTTAGCCGCAACCAATACTACTGTATTTTGATGTTTGTTACGTGCATATATAACACATGCAAAGGCGGCTAGTGAGGAATCGCAGAATCCATGGAGCTCGATGACATCATGTTCGCGGCTATTAAGCCATCGCGGGATTTCATATTCGTTTAGCGTACTCAAGTCAGCCTGAGCTTTGGTCCACTCTTTGTTAACATCTTCTGGCACTTCCTCGTCCCACTGAACGTCCAATTTCCAAACGTTTTGGAATATTAATTTTAATTTTGTGACTACTGGCGCTACCCATCCTAATGGATCGAACACTTTCGAAATTTCAGATAGAAGGGTTCTCTTTGTTAGTTTGTTACGCTTCTTCGTTTCATATCTGAATGTGTACGTGTCTTTGATTGGATTCCAACATATACCTAGGGTTTTGGGGACCACATCTGACTTGACATTAAAGATAACGTCATGTTGTTTGCCTCTTACATCTTCTAGTAACTCCAAAGTGTTAGCTGATCATTTACGCAAATTGAATCCTCCAGCTTTCAACAAGAGGTCGAGGTCTCTAATCATCTGTTTTGCCTGTTTTATGGAGTATGCTCCGTGTACTAAGTCATCCATGTAGAAGGAATGTTCCAGAACCTTTGAAGCTTCAGCAAAGTTTTCTCGTTCATCTGCCGCCAGTTTCCTCAACGTCATCATTGCTAAAAACGGTGCCGCTTTTGTTCCGTACGTGACGGTTTTTAGATCAAATGATTGGAGTGGCTGTTCAGGGGACTCTCGCCAGATTATCCTTTGTAAAGATGCGTCATCTTCATGTATCATGATTTGTCTGTACATTTTCTCTATATCCGCTGTAAAGACGAATTGGTATTGTCTCCATTTCAGCAATAAAGATTGTAAGTCCTGCTGTAAGTTTGGACCTTTATACATGAGGTCATTAAGTGAATGACCTGTGGTCGTTTTTGCTGACGCATTGTATACTACGCGATACCGTGTTGTTGATGATTCAGCTCGTTCGATACCGTGATGAGGTAAGTAGCATTCAAGTGTCTTGTTACCCTTTGATGGTGTCATATGTTGTAACTCTGCGTACTCTTTCATGAATGTTTTATAGTCAGATGCTAACTTAGGCTGTTTCTCAAACGTCCGTTCTAAATTACGAAATTGGGCTAACGCCTTTTGTTTAGATGTTCCGAGCTTCGTCTCAAAATTGGGCTTCATTGGTAGTCGCACCTCATACCTTCCGTCTTGTTTTCGAGTGGTCGTCTCATGAAAATATTTCAGGCATTGTATCTCCTCTGTTGATAAATCTTCTTCTTCTGTAATATCTTCCATCTCCCAGAAATGTTGTATATCTTCAAGGTTGTCTATTACTACGTTGCAATCGTATGTTTCTGCACTACCACACAGCATCCAACCAAGTTGTGTTTGTTGCGCCATAGGTGTTGAAGTATCTTCACTTCTTATCATCCCGTTCATAATAATGTTAGGGAAAACGTCGGCTCCCAAAAGTAGATCTACTGGTCGGCTTATGTAGAACTCCGGGTCTGCCAGGTCAATGTTCTGGATGTTGGACCATGATGGCTTGCTAAATGTTTTGTTGGGAAGATTTTTTATAAGGTTATTCATAATTACTACTTCCGCATTAAAGGTATAATCACTGTAGTTTGATTTGCATGTGATATGAATTTTTCCCTTGCAATTGTTTTCTCGTTGCCCTATTCCAAAGATCATTCCCCTACATTTCTCCCTCTTAATCTTTAGCATTTGAGCAGCCTGTTCTGATATTAATGAAATTTGAGATCCCTGGTCTACTAGAGCCCTCAAATTGTAATATGATCCGTCAGCGCCCAATACTCGCAATTGGGCTGTGGCTAGTAGAATTTCAGAATGTTTATCCCGAGTTTGCGCTACGTGCGAAATGTTACTAGTACGCTCCTTGCTCTGTGACGTCCTAGCCGAGCTGGTCGTTGACTTATTCAACGCGTCATGTAAAATCGTGTTATGGGCCGCTTGACAATTGCGACACTTTTTAGCAGAATTACATGTTTTGCCATTATGCGAGAATAAGCAATTTACGCATAGCGCTAACCTATTTACTGTATTCAATTTTGTATCGTTCAGCATTTGTAGAAAGAACTTGCAATTATAAATTCCGTGATCGCCTTTACACAATGGGCACTTGAAACCCGATCCTTGGAATGCTTTCGCAATAGATGCGTAGTTTCCGTTGGTTCTATAATTGTTAAAGGTATTTAATGGTTTTCTATAAGTTGAAGATTGTTGTTGAGAATTTGTTGACTGTTGAGGACTCAATTTTTGTTGTCCTTCTTGTCGGCGACGAGCCGATGTCTCCAGGGTAGTGAACTTGCTTTCTAGAAACTCTAAAAGCTCTTGTAATATCGGCATATCTTTGGTGTTTCTAAGTGACTCCTAATAGTCGGTGTATGTTTCCAAATCCAGTTTTTGACACAAGATATGAACCAAAATTGGATCCCATGTTGCTGTATCTAAACCCAAGTTTTTTATGGCGTTGAAGGTTTCCATAGACACATCATGCAGCCTCTTAATTTGTGCCATCGAATTTTGTTGAATGTTTGGAAGTCCGAATAAAATGTTCATATGGGAAGTAAATATCATTCTCTTGTTATCGTAACGATGATTTAGTATTTCCCAACAAGTCATGTAATTGTCGGAAGTTATTGGTAAATGTTGGATCAGTCTCTCTGCTTCGCCTCTAATTTTAGCCTTTAGGAATTGCATTTTCTGCGCGTTTGATAATGTTGGATTTGTATGTATAGCCTCTACAAATAAGTCCTTAAACGAGACCCACTGGTTGTAGTTTCCACTGAACATTGGTAACTCTAGCATGGGCGTTGTTTTCTCCCTGTGCGATACTGACCACATCTTACTGTTAATAGCTTTGTTTAAAATGTTATATTTTCTCTCGTAAGAAGCGAAATTAGCTTCGTATGCTAAATTTTCTCCGTTCAACTCACTATCGATCTCTAAATGTAGTGCGTCAATGGCTGACCACCTTGTGTTCAATGTTTTTAGAGCGTTTTCATACTCCCATTTGGCAGATAATGTTTCTAAGTCAATGTTAGCAATTGTTCTTTGAAACGCTCTAAAGTTCGCCTCCTGTCTGCGCAACGCGTCATCCATTCTACTGTATACCCCATGATTCTTATAAACCTCATGATCATACTGTTGCTCCGGTGTATGCCCATCCGCTTTCTTGTTCTGAGCACTGCTCTGTGAATCTCGCAATTGGCTACTTGAGCCTGATTCCTCCGCTGGCCGATGTTTATCTCCCTCCTTATCCCTTCTCGTCGGGGCACTCAGATTTCCTTTGATCTTACGAAATTCGTCGTTAATCAATTGCTTTAATAAATTGTACATCTCCTCCGCTGCTTCGTAATGATCGCCAGTGACATAGGCATCTTGAGGGCTTATCTCCATCGATAGCCGGTCGTGGTTAAATTGAAATTCTTTCCATAATTCTTCTAATTTGTTTAACTTTCGTCTCAAGTATTCCTCACTGTTTTTCCTTTCTGCTCCATCTTTCTTGAAATTGGTCAAACTGGACCTGATCTCTTCTGCTATAAGGAACTGATTTCCTACGTTCACCATACTGCCGATGTTAATAGTTTAAATATGGAAAGATCTTACTTGAATGTTTCCTGTACTTGACGTCACCTCTCTCCTGAATGTTCTCCGTTGCTGAATGTTTACAGCTGTAGGTCTGCACCTAGCTGTTACTGCTACCTGCACTGCCCAAATGTTCTACTAGTTCATGCACTTCACTCGCGATACGTGGCCTAATGGTCCCAGTACCAACGCGCGACGTACTTTGTTCGAAGGACCAAATGTTGGGGTGCAAGTTGGCGTTTGTTTGGTAGAATGAAAAGATAGAGTTTAAAAGTCAATTGTTATATATTACACTTCTACAATGTTAATAAAATAAGTAAAATGTTAAGGTTAATTAAATGTTATAAAAATGTTAGAATGCGATCGCGACGGTGTCATAAAACGCACTAACTTTAGGAAACGACCGCATCGCCAAAGTAGGGCGCGAGCGGCCTGTCACGTGTTCGATGCGCATGCACCGAACACCGACCAAGAGGAAATACGGTCAAGGTCAGCATTTATGATGTCTATGGCAGAAGATGTGTATGACGGCGAGCTAGAGAAGTAAAGTTGCACGTCGTCCGCGTACAGGTGATACTTACAGCTCTCTATACTGTTAGTGATGTCAGCGCTATACAGTATAAAGTGCAGAGGCCCGAGTATCGAGCCCTGCGGCACTCCTCTTGTCACAGGACAAACAGAGGACCGCAGAGACCGTAATAAGATATCTTGGATAATAGTAGGGGTACGCTAATGCAGTCGAAGGCCCTGGAGAAATCTAAAAGAACTAAAAAGGTAGTCGCATCGCGAGCCTGCAGGATGTTATCGATTACGTCGAGCAACGCAGTAGCTGTCGACCGATCCTTTCGGAAACCTGACTGCAGTTCCGGGAGTATGCTGTTTTTCTCCAGGTAATCGGACAGCTGTTCGCAAACTACCCGTTCTATTATCTTCGACGCACAAGGAAGAATACTTATAGGCCGCAGGTGAGACATTTCAGTGGGATTCAGTTTTTTTTGGTAACGGGGTCACCAGAGCGATTTTCCAGTCAGCTGGGAAAGTCATTGTCAGAATGCTCATATTAATAATGTAAGTCAGTACGTCTGTAGTTCTCGGTAGTGTCAGTAGTAACATGTCAATATCAATTGAGTCGAGTCCTTTCGCTGTAGTTTTTATTGATATAATGAGTTTTGTGACGGCAGTAGCAGTGGTAGGAGAAAGCGTGAAAATTTTGTCGTTATGTCTATTAAATTCAAAAAAAGTTAAGTCAGATAAAGTCACTTCCTGTGTCCTAGAAATATTAAGAAAATGACGGTTTATCAAGTCAGGGTCATCAAATTGTGAGGTCAGTCTCCGTCTGTGAATCTGGAAGAACAGTGCGCTTTAAGTTTTTCCAAAGAGTCTTTGAGTCAGTAATGTCATTGACATGATGCGTGAAGAAGGCACGTTTCTCGCTATATATGGCTTCGATCACTGAACATAGCTCCCGGTTCGTTTGTAACGAGTGAAAAATCATTAGACAGTAAACATTTCGTCAAGTTAATGTTATGGAAAACTATAAATAGACAAAAATCACATTAGTTTGGGTTATGATAATTATGATATTTTACCAAAATACTAGTGCCGCCTAGTGCAGGCCTAACCTACTTAACTTACATGAAGGCCTCCACCCACCGCACGCGTGTGCCGCGCGTGTGCTGCGCGTGTCGGGCGCGTATGAAGCGGTATATTCACACCGGAAGCGGGCGGCGTATAGCAACGCGTGTGCAGCGCGTCTGCTGCGCGTGTGCCGCGCGGGTGCTGCGCGTGTGCTGCGCGTGTGCTGCGCGTGTGCTGCGCGGGTGCTGCGCGTGTGCTGCGCGTGTGCTGCGCGTGTGCTGCGCGAGTGCTACGTGTGTGCTGCGCGTGTGCTGCGCATGTGCTGCGCGTGTGCTGCGCGTGTGCCGCGCGTGTGCCCCGCGTGTGCCGCGCGGGCCCGCGCGTCATATCTCTCTCACTACCAACACATTTAATTATGTATCTTACTATCTCCATCACGCTGCCGCGCGGGTGCTGCGCGTGTGCCGCGCGTGTGACGCGCGTGTGACGCGCGTGTGCAACGCGGGTGCTGCGCATGTGCTGCGCGTGTGCTGCGCGTGTGCTGCACGTGTGCTGCGCGTGTGCTGCGCGTGTGCCGCGCGGGCCCGCGCGTCATATCTCTCTCACTACCATCACATTTAATATGTATCTTACTATCTCTATCATACTTAGCAGCGCGGGCCCGCGCGGGCCCGCGCAGCTCACGCGACGCGCACGACACGCGGCCGCGCTGCCGAGTTGTATCTTTAGCGCCGCGCGGGCCCGCCTTCAAAACGCGTTCGATGTGTGTTTGAATTGTAGTTTCAATGCTTTACAACTTGCGCGTGTGCCGCGCAGCACACGCGCCGCGCACTACACGCGTCCGGTGGGTGGAGACCTTCATGTGTATCTATGTTTACCTGTCGACGCAGTGTGATTCACACATTAATTATTACATAGAATTGTGGCAGTTTTCGAACGATTTTATTCTACTTTGTCGATTTTTCTCATCAACGTTTACAGTGTTAACAACACGCACGTTTGCAAATTATTAATTGTTGATGAAAAATTATAGAAAATTAATTACTCGGTGTAAAAAATTACAATGCCAATCAAGGGACACGTAGGTATATAACATAACCAGAGGCCAAGATTATAGACGTGGATTTTGATTGTCCGATTGTCGTCATGAAGGCCGGCCCGCTCCTGTGCCTGTTACTGGCTCTCTGCTTAAATGCCTCTGCAAAATTATCGGTACGTACTTTATTTTGCATTTCGTGTCATTCACGTCACGTTTGTAGGACTGCGTTGTTAAAGTCCAGTAAAAACATTTAAAGTAACTTTTAAAAGTGTGAAATAGTCGATATCTGAAACCAATATCATTTATGATACATTTCATTTCATTTCATTTTTCATTTATTAAGCATTGGGTGCCGTTCAATTTTATTACACATACTAGCTTTTGCCCGCGGCTTCGCCCGCGTAGTAAAAGTAATTTTCCAATAATTGTTGAATTGCTACGCCGCCTACTAACCTACTACTGCTAACTTCCCCTACTAATAACCCTTCGTCATAACCCATTATGGTAAATTAATTTTTATTTACTATTATATTTATGCCCGTCTGGTGGCAGGTTAGAATTTCACCACCCTCTTTCTTCCCGTGTGTGTCGTAAAAGTCGATTAAGAGAGCAGGGTTGAAGTGTGTTGTGGGTGATGGGCTAACAACCTAAGCAATATCACTTTTTGTCGATCTTTTATACCCACATTTATGCTAAAAGTGGCTCTGGAACATAAAGTTCATGTGCTCTGCCTGCCCCTTTTGGGAATAAAGGCGTCAATGTATGCATGTATGTACTATCGGCTGCAATAATGCATGGACACCTTACGGCCCAGTTTCGCTTGCATCGTTTGACGTCTGCTGCTCACATAGTTGCCCGTGGTGCGCAATAATTAAACTAGATGGCGTTACCGCGACATACCGGGGAAAATAAGCATGCTATTATTAGGCACATTAAATACCTATAAATGGACCCCTGTTATCACCAGAAATGTTCTCCTATTATTATAATCATTAACAAGGCTACTAAATGCTAATTTATAATAGCTGTATTTAAGTGCGATACCACGGGTATCTGAATGCTATATTTCCACAGGTATCTAGAATGTTGAGATAGCTCAATGGATCAAGAAATGTGGTCATGGCTCAGCAGCCCAAAACGATCGAGGTTCGAATCCAAGCTATCGGTTTATGTTTTTAAATTTTTGTATATTTTTTGTATTTCTACAGATGAAAGTTCTTTATAATATACAAATATTAGTCATAAAGAAAATGAAATATTCATAAATTAAATACTTAATCAAAAGAGCTTTTTATGTTGAAATATGTTTATTTTCTTCACTACAGTTCTGTTAAAGCAATTTTATAATACTACCTAGTAATAGTCACCTAGCAACTTTATTACATTTTTATTGAGGTAATAGCTTAAGTTTCATTTCCGTAATTGGAAAAAGATTGAAGCTTCACCCCAATAAATATAATATTGACAATATACACTTACAACCGGGTTATCTAATATTCAAATCAGCAGAACGCGAATATAACTATCTATACCATATGTGAGCGTTCAAACCATGAATTATTGCGTTATTGATTTGAAAATAATCATAATAATTTTATTTGGGCTTTCACCGTTACTTAGACTTGTTTGAGAAGTTCAATAATATCACATTTTAAATAGTAAAGGAATACAAAAAAGAATGCAAACGGCATAATTACCTACCTACTGCAACAATATATATATATTTAATTTATTTAGGATAACCCGGTTTATAAAATATATATATAAATCTTAACGTAATCCGCACTGTTTGGCCGACAGCATCTTCACTTTTTTTTAGTAGGTAAACTACGCGACCATTATCACGACGCGTATTAAATTTTACACCATAAACTTAAATGGCCGTGTTGACTGGATTTAATAAACTTCACTTTTTCACTCTTCACTTAGACAGTTAAATATCATAGGCCAAATCACAACCTTGTTTTCTGGGCTTCTGTTAGAGACCACGAACTGGGCATTCGCTTGTTTGGAATGGAATGTAGGTTGTCCGCTTAAACAAATTTTATTCATAATTAGGTCATCTTCACAGCTTCATAATGCGCGGTATCAATGAGACCATCGTTCCTCTCGTGCCCATAAAATAACCGTTGTTCGCTGTAACAACTGTATTCGTAAATACACAATAAGAAAAATGTAAGATACAAGTATGCACTAAGGTATACCTAAATATATTTATTATTACAAAACATATATAAACACAACTTACGTTTACATTATATTTTACCAATTAATTGTGATCTTTTAACTAGGTCAATCGAGTACTCATTGCTACGTTTGTATAGAAGGAAATCGAATCGTAAATGGCCGACCTACGAACAAAAAGTAAATGCAATAAGAAATTGGATGGTAGTTATATATTACAATACAGTCTACCCTCCTCAATAATTCGTAGTTGTGATGCGACGAATATTTGCATACAAAATGAAACTGATGACGAATTTCAACCAACTTTACGACTGTCATAATGGCCCAATGGTAACTAGACAGGATTAAGACGTCCTAAGATACCATTACTCGAAGGTTTCGAGTTCAAATCTGCGCCCAGCCAAGTTATGGTGGGAATTAGTGTTTTTGCAATTTATTCAATGTTTGGATATTTCCTCGTGGCGCAGAACACAAACATAAGAAAAAGATAATAAATCCACAAAAAGTGAGTTGTGACAAACAAAAAATTGGCAACGTGGTTGACTTGATAAATATAATCTAAAAATAATCAGTCATACAGTTTTCACAGACAAGAAAAACGTAAATTATTTTTTTGCCAAAAATTGCTTACAACGCCATCTAGTGAAATCTAGCTAATCCTCTGAGGTTTAAATTAACATCCATAACTATATTACACGTCAGATGGCGTAGGATTCGGCGACAAGCAATACTGTTTCTGGAATGACCATGCACTTATGCTGTCTGCTGTACGTATTTCTGTTATTAAATTTACAATCATGATTAAGGAGAATCTGTCCTCTGGAATAAAAGCTACTTTATGTTCATGAACATTAATGTTGAAATACCAAAATATCTCCACGAATGTTAAGTCAAATTTGTGGCCTGGACATTGCTATAGGCTTGTTTCCTAAGATTTTTTTTGTATGCTTTTCGAACCAGTATTTAAAATAAATACCCAAAAATTTGTTTTAATTTAACGGCGGCCAAAATGCTTAACATATTAAAAGTAAGCAGATCTTCGTGCAGCACCTTGAATGTACTTATTACGGATGCAGGCACTTTCCCAATGTCTCCTACCCTCCCGTCCCGCCGCACCGCCCGCACTCGTCTAGGTACCGATTGCTGACGATCGAGATGGCACCGAATACAAACTTTAAAACATATAACCCTATATAATGCGGGTCTCGTTCCATACCTCAAAAGCAAAAATAGAACCCTTATTTATAGGATCACGTGTGGCTGTCTGTCAGTCCGTCTGTTACAACCGATTTGCTACGAAAAAAACTGGACCGATTGAATTGCAATTTGGCACAAATATTTTCATGAATTTTCATGTCCACAACATTACATTTCAAAATCTATGTGATTTTCGTTATTAACGTCCCAAAAAACCGTTATAACAACGCCCATATTGATATTTAGACGCCACGTTGGAATGTAAAATCGGTGTTGTTTTCCTAATCAGCGACCCGATAAACCATAGAAACAATAGATGCCGATGTTGATTTTCAGATTTTGTCACCACATGTCTCCTTTTAGGGGTTGAATTCTCAAAAAACCGGAAACACTTGTTTACTCATTTATCGTTAGGAATTATCCTGTGAATTCTCGAATAAAATTGTCTAACTAATCTTTTTTCTCCATACAAACTTTGGACCTCCTTTTTAACCCCTTTAGGTGTAATTGATTTCAAAAACGCTGAAAGCACTTTATTTGTAAATTAATAAGTAATCTGTCAACAAAGTTTTAAGTACGTAGTAGCTAAAAATAAGTTTCCCTTATACAAAATTTGGACCCTCATTTAACCCTCTTAGCGGTGGAATTTTATAGAACGCTGAAATTACTTTTTTTGTATTCTAATAAGTTATCTTCCTACAAAGTCTCAAGTCTCTAGTTCAATAAATAATGTTTCCCCTCCACAAACATTGCATCCCTATTTAACCCCCTTAGGGGTAGAATTTTCTAAAACGCTGAAAGAACTTTTTTTGTATCTTCATAAGTAATATTCCTACAAAGTTTCAAGTCTCTAGTACAAAAAATAATGTTTCACCCATACAAACTTTGCACCCCTATTTAACACCCTTAGGGATAGAATTTCCAAAAATCCCGTCTTATCCCTTGCCTACGTCATAAAAGGAAGGTCTGGTGTAAATTTCATGTTTGTAGTCCCAGTAGTTTTGAATACAAACTTTGCACCCCTATGTAACCCCCTTAGGGGTGGAATTTTGTAAAACGCTGAAAGGGCTTTTTTTGTATTCTAATAAGTAATCTTCCTGCAAAGTTTCAAGTCTCTAGTTCAATAAATAATGTATCCTCCATACAAACCTTGGACCCCCGTTTTACCCCCTTAGGGGGTGAGTTTTCAAAAATCCTTTCTTAGCGGATGCCTGCATCATAGTAGCTATCAGCATGCCAAATTTCAGCCCGATCGGTCCATTAGTTTGGGCTGTGCGTTGATAGATCAGTCAGTCAATCAGTCAATCAGTCAGTCACCTTTGCGTTTTATATATATAGATAAGTAATATCCCTACAAAGTTTCAAGTCTCTAATACAAAAAATAATGTTTCTCCCATACAAACTTTGCGCTCCTATTTAACACCCACAGGGACAGAATTTCCAAAAATCTTATCTTATCCCTTGCCTATGTCATAAAAGGAAAATCTGGTGTAAATTTCAAGTTTCTAGATACAGTAGTTTTTAATTCAAATTTTGCACCCCTATTTAACCCCCTTAGGGGTAGAATTTTATAAAACGCCGAAAGTACCTTTTTGGTATCAATAAGTAATCCTCCTACACAGTTTTAAGTCTCCAGTTCAATAAATAATGTTCCCCCATACAAACTTTGGACCCCCATTTCACCCCCTTAGGGATAAAATTTCCAAAAATCCCGTCTTATCCCTTGCCTACATCATAAAAGGAAGGTCTGGTGTAAATTTCAAGTTTGTAGTCCCAGTAGTTTTGAATACAAACTTTGCACCCCTATTTAACCCCCTTAGGGGTGGAATTTTGTAAAACGCTGAAATAACTTTTTTTGTATCTTCATAAGTAATATTCCTACAAAGTTTCAAGTCTCTAGTACAAAAAATAATGTTTCACCCATACAAACTTTGCACCCCTATTTAACACCCTTAGGGATAGATTTTCCAAAAATCCCGTCTTATCCCTTGCCTACGTCATAAAAGGAAGGTCTGGTGTAAATTTCAAGTTTGTAGTCCCAGTAGTTTTGAATACAAACTTTGCACCCCTATTTAACCCCCTTAGGAGTGGAATTTTGTAAAACGCTTAAAGAACTTTTTTTGTATCTTAATAAGTAATATCCCTACAAAGTTTCAAGTCTCTAGTACAAAAAATAATGTTTCACCCAAACAAACTTTGCACCCCTATTTAACACCCTTAGGGATAGAATTTCCAAAAATCCCGTCTTATCCCTTGCCTACGTCATAAAAGGAAGGTCTGGTGTAAATTTCAAGTTTGTAGTCCCAGTAGTTTTGAATACAAACTTTGCACCCCTATTTAACCCCCTTAGGGGTGGAATTTTGTAAAACGCTGAAATAGCTTTTTTTGTGGCTTCATAAGTAATATTCCTACGAAGTTTCAAGTCTCTAGTACAAAAAATAATGTTTCACCCATACAAACTTTGCACCCCTATTTAACACCCTTAGGGATAGAATTTCCAAAAATCCCGTCTTATCCCTTGCCTACGTCATAAAAGGAAGGTCTGGTGTAAATTTCAAGTTTGTAGTCCCAGTAGTTTTGAATACAAACTTTGCACCCCTATTTAACCCCCTTAGGGGTGGAATTTTGTAAAACGCTTAAAGAACTTTTTTTGTATCTTAATAAGTAATATCCCTACAAAGTTTCAAGTCTCTAGTACAAAAAATAATGTTTCACCCAAACAATCTTTTCACCCCTATTTTACACCCTTAGGGATAGAATTTCCAAAAATCCCGTCTTATCCCTTGCCTACGTCATAAAAGGAAGGTCTGGTGTAAATTTCAAGTTTGTAGTCCCAGTAGTTTTGAATACAAACTTTGCACCCCTATTTAACCCCTTTAGGGGTGGAATTTTGTAAAACGCTGAAATAACTTTTTTTTGTATCTTCATAAGTAATATTCCTACAAAGTTTCAAGTCTCTAGTACAAAAAATAATGTTTCACCCATACAAACTTTGCACCCCTATTTAACACCCTTAGGGATAGAATTTCCAAAAATCCCGTCTTATCCCTTGCCTACGTCATAAAAGGAAGGTCTGGTGTAAATTTCAAGTTTGTAGTCCCAGTAGTTTTGAATACAAACTTTGCACCCCTATTTAACCCCCTTAGGGGTGGAATTTTGTAAAACGCTGACAGTTCTTTTTTTGTATTCTAATAAGTAATCTTCCTGCAAAGTTTCAAGTCTCTAGTTCAATAAATAATGTATCCTCCATACAAACCTTGGACCCCCGTTTTACCCCCTTAGGGGGTGAGTTTTCAAAAATCCTTTCTTAGCGGATGCCTGCATCATAGTGGCTATCAGCATGCCAAATTTCAGCCCGATCGGTCCAGTAGTTTGGGCTGTGCGTTGATAGATCAGTCAGTCAATCAGTCAATCAGTCAGTCACCTTTGCGTTTTATATATATAGATTTTGCATAATTACATTCAACTACTTTTAAAATTTCCGGAAGGCACGTACGGAAGGCGCAGCGTGGGTAGGCCCCCGACAAGGTGGACTGATGACCTGGTAAAGGTTGTGGGAGTCCGCTGGATGCGGGTGGCGCGGGATCGGTCACATTGGCACTCTTTGGGGGAGGCCTATGTCCAGCAGTGGACGTCTTTCGGCTGATATGATGATGATGATGATGACTTTTAAAACTCATAATAACATTTGACGACCGCTTTAGCCTAGTTGGTAGTGACCCTGCCTACGAAGCAAGAGGTCCTGGGTTCGAATCCCGGTAAGGGCAAACATTTGTGTGATGAGCATGAATCTTTGTTTCTGAGTCATGGATGTTTTCTCTATGTATTTAAGTATTTCTATCTATTATATATATCGTCGTATAGTACCCATAACACAAGCCTTACTGAGCTTACTATGGGACTAGGTCGATTTGTGTAAGGTTGTCCCCTTATATTTATTTATTGTTTATTTATTTATTTATTTATAAACATAATGTATATAGACACCAAATCCATAATATTATTCGTTATAATAATTTAAATATTGAATGTTGTTCTATTATTATAAAAACGTTGTTTATAACGATCTTGTTATAACGTATAGTTACGTACGTTAGAATTATGATTAAAATTTAGAACTATATTTTAACGAATGATCGGGTGACATAATATAATATGACATATATTATAAAACAACTTACATATTCTATCTTAAGGCAGTTCGCCGTTAGGTACGACGACGAACGAAGCGAGGAGGAGTGTTAGGTAGAACTGCGACCCTACAGCGCGTGACTCGGATGGCGTATAGGTTAGAAAACGGCGGAGGGAACCGCCGCCGTGTAGGTGTTTTTTTTTTAAAAAAAGAGCGGGAAAAAGCTTTTTGACATGAAATATCTCGGCCATTTTTGATTTTACAAAAAGTTTTTCCTACAAAACATGCTATATACTTCTATATTCATTGAACATTATGATTGGTTTTATTGGAAAAAGAACGTTATGAGGGTTAAATAGTATACAAAGTGATCATTATACTGATTGCCTTAATTATTATTATTACTAAAATTATGCATTTTTTTCTTATTCATTTTGTTTTTAAACTAAATACCTAATAATTTCTTAATTTCAAAATAATGCAATTTGATTTATGCAAAATGATTAATCGATAATCGCTGTTATTAAAAACATTACACACCCATCATTAATAGTAGTCACAATGTCAAATATATATGATATATATACATATATTTATAAATATATCATATATATATATAAATTTTGTAGATTTTTTTTACATATATAACCCCGTGTGGTGTCGGGTTGGAATTTCACCACCCCCTTTCTTCCCGTGGGTGTCGTAAAAGTCGACTAAGGGACCAGGGTTGAAGTGTGTTGTGGGCGATGGGCTAGCAACCTATCACTGCAATATCACATTTAGTCGATCTTTTATACCCACATTTATGCTAAAAGTGGCGCTGGAACATACGTTTCATGTGCTCTGCCTACCCCTTTTGGGAATAAAGGCGTGAATGTATGTATGTATGTATGTATGTAAAAATGATAATAATAAGCCCGCGGGGGCAGCTTGTGGCGAGCTGACGGTGAGTGGCGACACCGCGAACCCCTAACCTCCAGAGGGTCTGGTGATCTGGCCCTCGCCTCTGTGCTTTCTTTCACCGGCCGGCCAGATTGGAGTCGCAAGAGCAGAACCTATGCTCCAGGTTGGAACACAGGTTGTAAAATATCATAACGCCGGCGGCCCTTGAACGGATTACCGGGATGTGGCGCACCGCAGACTCGCCTCTCGACAACCTCACAGCCGTTCAGACGTGATGCTCCATTGTCGCACTGTGCGTGCGACTGTTTGTGGGGCCCACTTAACGAGTTGGCGAGTCACCGCCTGCCTTTTCACAATTTTGAGACTTATTGTCACGGCAGGTGTCCGCTAGTCTCCTCCCATAACCCATTGTCCAGACCACCCACCATTCAACCCAATAACCCATTACCTTAGTTTCCATCGCAGCACAGTGTTGCACTGCAATAGACTTTGCACCTGGCGGGGACCATCATCGGGTGTATCATGTTGTGCGCTCGGAGATGGTATCCGCCATGTGTATCCGTTTCCGCTTTAGATTATTTTTGTTTTAAAGGGCCTCTGCGCTGTTGGCTTCGGCCCCACGCATGCCTTCCAAAAGTCCGGGACCCCATGGTCCTGAGATATGGATAAAACATACAAATAATAATAATAAGGGCCTCTACGTGTTGGCTCAGTTGGTACTTTGTAGGTACCTAGCTCTACGCACGCCTCCCAAAGGTCCGGGACATCATTGTCCCGTGAACGGGAAAGACATACATAATAATAATAAAAAAATAAAAATAAATTGCACGCGGTACTTGCAATAACTTGTAGGTTTGTTTTGTTTCGATTCAAAATATCGATAAGGACCGACAGATGAAATGATAATTAGATTCAATAGTCAGACACGATACCTAGCTAGATGAATTTTTCGCCCCCTTAGACCCCCTATATTACAAATCGCATCGAAATCGTCAGAGCCGTTTTGGAGAACGTGATTGCTAATATATATACAAAACTGCTTTTGCCCGCGTGGAACTCGGTTATATCGTAGCTCTATACAAACTTTCACCTCCCATTTCACCCCCTTAGGGGATGGTTTCCGGGACAAAAACTATCCGACGTCCTTCCCAATGCCAAATTTTATCCAAATCGGTTCTGCGGTTTAAGCGTGAAGAGGTAACAGACAGACAGACAGACAGTCAGACAGACCCACTTTCGCATTTATAATTTTAGTATATTATATTGGTATGGATGGATAGTATGGATAGTATGGATGGATCATTGTCCCGTGAGCGGGTAAGACATACATAGTATAATCTTTATTTCGAAGCTCAAGGCTCCATTGCAGCTGTTAGTAACATGACAAAAGAAACAAAATAAATAAATGAAAACTAGGTTAACAGGAAATACAAAATATCTAATAGTAGTTTATGCGACTGATCCATAATGAGAGGCGTTAAAATACGAGTGTGGTTTTATGAAACGAGCATCAGCGAGTTTCATAACAGGATCACACGAGTGTTTTAAGGCCTAATTATGTACATGTTAATATCTAGAGAATTGATTCGTAAATTTATTTCTCGTGTTCGTTGCGTTGCTTTTGAGAAACGTGACGCCAAACATCGTGTTTTTTGTAAAGCGCTATCTCGCTCGTTCCTTCGTGTTTTATCCCGTTCTGATTTTCCGATTTTATATAATAGATTCAAAACTTAATGTCGAATTGATTTCAGATGATGAATCAAGCAGAGAGAGCCAAGGAAGTAAGTACAAGTATGGTATAGGAGTTTTAAAGAGACAGCAAAAGGATGTGATGAGACCACCTACATACATACACCTTCACAATATTAAAAACTAAATGTCGAATTGATTTCAGATGATGAATCAAGCAGAGAGAGCCAAGGAAGTAAGTATAAGTATGGTATAGGAATTTTAAATCATTTTCATTTTCATTTTCATTTCATTTTCACAAAGTCGGCAACGCGGTTTCTCGCAAATTCTCGAAAGTCGCAAGTGTCAACACCTATAGTGTACCTAAGCTCCCGTTGCACGAAACCCTACCCCACAAGGTGACAGATCAGAAATGCAATATTGTGATAGATATACTACTTAACGCCATAATATGTTAAGCTGCCGCAGAGCAAGCCGCGCGCGCAGCAAGCCTCGACGATGGCGGCGTCGAACATGATGGGGCACGGCACGTTGCCGTCTTCTGAGCGTTTCGTTTTTTTTGCCACTAGTTTCGAAAATTGACCAAAAATTCAAAATATCAATAAATATAAAGGTCATGGACGATTTTTGATAGAATATTTCGTAACTTTTATATTTTTACCAAGACCAAGTAACCGCTTTTTAATAGGTGTAAATAATGAAAAATCGTAAAATATTGAGAGTAAGTAGAACATTGGTTCTTTTTGTGTCACTTTTTCTTTGATTAATATCATAAAGAGGTGGACAATTTATCCCTTAATGTTGGTGTTTTACAATTAAATACTATAAAAGTAATGTTATCGTGTGAAAATATTCTACCAAAATTATAAATTTTCTTTGAAGATTTGTTACAGAATCTTTTTCTGTGTTACTTTGACGTAAAATTTCCCTTATAGTTTTTTCCTATGTAAAGTAGGCATATCTGAATTATTTCTTGTATATCATAATTCATATTACAATTACGTGTTCATGTGTTTTATTAGTAGCCGAATCATTTATTACTATGTCATAAAAATGAAATAAAACTAAAATAACGACGGTGAAAATGTTAGGACAGTAAGAAAGAAAACCATTGGTAACCATTGATTAAATGTAAGGCTAGGTGTATAATGCACCTCAATATTAAGTTTTAAACAATTATTTTGTCAAGAGGAGACGGTAAAATATAAACATCGATTGATTGGTAGTATTTTTTTATAACACCGAAAATTGAGCACATAGTAGTAAAGCCATAATAACATATGTACCTAAATTGAGATCTATAAGAACCTTTGCAAAATCATATGAATTATTAGGCAACTAATAATAAATTTCGGTTAGGAAAATTTATTTTGGAAGTTGCACTTAAGATTTACATAAGATTTACTTAGTTTCTTGTTATGTTTAATAAAATATATATTTATAAATATACTACTTTTGAGTTTGTAAATGTGTTAACAAAAGGGTAAAAATACAAAAATGAAAACTAGCCTTTATAATTTTCCTCTTATTGTAACCTAGCTTTCCTTTTATATGTTATCACGCGAAAGTAACACCAAAAGAAGGCACACAACACGTGGTCAATGTTTTTAATAAAATATTCTGGGCTTATTTTAATGGAAAATATTCTATGACTTTATGACAAACTGTTCGTAACAATATTAACTATCCTAAAAAGTAACCAAATGTAAGTAAATTATTAAACTTACGTCGTAAAATTTCACAGTCTTGTTAGTTTTATTTTATTTAAGCTAGTAAAATGGGTAACAAAGTAGGAAATTACTTATTGGAACTTTTCCTGGGACAAGACTTAAAAATTAATTTCTACCATATTACTGGTGTTAACTCAACAAAGTAGATGAAAAATGAATCTTAATACTACTCCGCAGAGATTACAATTCAAAAGTTCACATTGCTTTATTGACCGTCATGAAGATATTTTAATGTAAAGTTATGAATTTTAAAATGGGACAGTCGTTTTTTCATACTTGGAAAAAGTAGAGGTTCGTTTTTTAATAAATTTTAAATAAAAGCCAAGCTTTTTATGTATAGTTACAATATTTTTAGTGTGCAAATTAAACGATGAATAAGTAAAAAATACAAACTTCCTTACTTATCTTCATGAAGTATTTCCTTTTTAAATGCAAAGTCGTGGGACACCGCAAAATGTGCTAGTGACAAAAAAGAGAAACGCTCTTCTACTGACGTCACAAGCTGCGAACGTCATCGTTTCATATGAAGTTGCGTTTTGCGAAAAAAGGACAGAACAACCCCTTCTTAAAACTTTGGACACTTATAACTTCGTGATTATTTAACCTCATGCGTTGATTTTTTCATCATGTGTCTACACGCCTATTTAGGACTTATTTTGGTAACAAACAATACCTTATAATAATGATCAACATTTTTTTGTCGTGTTTGTTTCTCTCATTTTCTACACGTATTATTGTACAAAAAAAAACATAGGCAGTTAGTACAGTTGCCCCCATTTTTTTCGATATAATGTATTTCCCATTTTTTATGAATCTTACATAATCTATCTTAAACTATGCTATGCAAAAGTACAGACGCGTACAATGTACGGTTCCTAAATAAATTACATTTTAAAAAACGTTACACTATGACAAAATAAAAATCGAGCGTCTTGCACCAAGCTATGCTTTAATGTGTTTACGAGGAATAATAATTTTGTTTATTTTTTGTTATATTCCAGAGAGCAGCTGAGTCCCTTTCACGAGTAAGTAAAAAATCGGCCTAGTGCGTGTTCGATCACGCGCAGTGTAGGGTTCCGTAGTTGGCTGTCTGTCTTTGTCACATCGACACGCGCGCGCTGTCGTGAATGGTCATGATTCACGATATAGCCCAAGCACTTTATTTTAATTAGTATGGAAAAAAATGGAAATTTGGAAATAATTCATAACAGCAGCTTTTTTGTGTGTAACTGATATATTATCATTTTAGTAATTACGTACTCAAAATCAACCAAAATATTAGTCATCAAAAAAAACGATATTGAACCAATTCCTGAAAAAAAGAGGTAAAATATTAATAGATATTTTAATTTTTGTTTTGGTTAATTTAGGTACAGGAGCTCTTCAAGACCAATAAATAAATCACATAAAAAAACATAATGGATGTGTCATTTATTTTTTATATATTTACTTCCCGATGGAAATTTTGGTGGATTCTTGGATAAGGCATCTTAGAATAACATTCGAAAATTAAACAAAAAAAAAAACGCTGTTATAAATTAATGTTTGAAAAAACCGTTATTTTCCTGGTGTAATAGTATTTACATTGATGTTAATAATCATGTCTCAAACAGCCGATTATTTTATGTAGCAACACCGACAAGTAATCATTTTATTACAATGTTGACGGGTAGGTGGATAGTCAGAGTTCCTAACGGCCATCTAACGGCTATATTGCGTATGAACAGTTAAGTGTAGATTTGTAGTGTTAGATTTGGAGGAAAACCACGGTGAGCCATAATCACTTTCAATGCATCCTATGATATTGTAACGATTTGGTACGGGTGTTAATGTGCTTACACAGCTCCGACGATGACTGATTATGATGTGATGTATCTATGTGCGTCCACAGGTCTTATTCTATTTGGGAGGTGTGATGGTATATCAGGTATATGAATAAGGTTTCCTACATGTCACGTACATGCGACGGTTCTTAGTCATGGAGTTCTTTAGTGTGAGAGGATTAGTAACCAGTGTAACAACAGGGTCTCGGGTTCGGTAGTCTCCGCCTCAGGCGGTATCGTAATTATAACGGGAACAATAGCGTGTGAATTGGTACATCATCAGTTGTGTGTTTAAGGGATGTCTGTAAGGGGAGGTGGAGGACATTCTCGGAGACGAAGGTCCCCACAGCTCATATGGAGCTGTTACGCACAAGGCGGCAGCTCAGCTGTCAAATACAAATACAAATTGTTTATTTGCTGAATACAGTTATATAGGTGTACAATGTTTTGAAGTCCGGTGTATTCAGCCTGAATACAGGCGTGCAAATTAATGGTTTTTAATAAATACAATAAAGAATGTCAAATTGGTATACAGTACTAAAATGTCAATAAATTGATAAATGGCAAAAACTAATGTTAAAAACGAAACAAGGAGGCATTGAATGATATAGAAACACTATAAAGAGGCATTGAATATAACTAACAAATGTCAATCCTACATAAATAGTAATCAAGATAGGTAGAAATAAATATCTCATAATGTCATAATTAAGTTCTTAAATTTATATGTCAATGTCATTAAAATACTCACTTAAACCATAATAGCATTTCCTTATTAACAATGTCTATATTAAATATTTAAATCTATTAGTGGTTTCCAATTTAAGCGTCTCAGGAAGTTTATTATATATTTTTGGCGCCATACCTATTAGGCTCTTTTTCATTAGTGCTGTATTTCCAACATCCCGCTTAACTGTAAGCTTGCGAGGGCGAAAGTTAAACGTTCGAGGTACCTCTTTGAACAGGAACAATTCAGGGTTACACTTTACAAATACACAGCATTCAAAAATGTATAGACCAGGAAACGTTAATATCTTTAAACTCTCAAAAAAATATTGGCAGCTTTCAGTTGGTTTCAACTTGCATATGGCTATGTCAGATATATAAAGGATCCGGAATCGATTCCGCAAGCTGTAAGTGTAGGTTCATAGTTGCATATATGCTAATAAAGATACCTGAGCCAGAGTGCTATAGGTACTCATTCGCGGCCATGAGATTGACCAGAAGTGGCTTCGCGACACGCGCCAACTAAACGGTGCGGTTGCGATGTCGCCTGAATTATGCGAAAGTTGGCCTTTTCAAGTAGGTACATTTATTAAGTTGGTCGACTATTACTAATTATGCCTTGTTATCTGTGATAGTGACTAATTTATAATAATACATATGTACTAATGTCATGGTTTTTTCCGTTTATTTAAATACTAGCTTCTGCCCGCGACTCCGTCCACGTGGAACTTGTTTACATCGCCGCTCCATAAAAAAATTCACCCCCCCATTTCACCCCCTTAGGGAATGATTTCCAGGATAAGAACTACCTATGTTCTTCGCCGGGACTCAAATCTATCTCTATACCGAATTGCACCTAAATCGGTTCAGCGATTTAAGCGTGAAAAGGTAACAGACAGACACACTTTCGCATTTATAATATTAGTATGGAAGTATGGATAGTAGTAATCAGCAGAGGCCCAATGCGTTTAGCAAGTTAGGATGTCCTAATTAGGAGCAAGGATGGTTTCTGACAAGCTGAATGATTTAGCATCCTAGTTAGGATAGGTGTAATAACATTTAGTGCAGTCAGTCGCCTCGCACACCTGACGGCGGGCGGACGTGTCTCGATTTGTAATTGTTTAGTAAATCGTCAAACGCTGTCATATCCACTCGTAAAAACATCTGAAATCTTCAGGTTCTAAAATATTCGTTATATTTACTGTCGATTTTCCTTGACCCAAGTTTTCCTTTTTTTCTTTTTTTTAACTTCAAATGATGCTACGGCCAAGGCCAACCCTTGATTATTAGACATTACTGGCGGCATTGCATCCGAAACGTTCGTCACCGACACGATTGAAATGCTGACTGAATCAGTGACTAAATTTAGAACAGTGTAGTTAGGAGCCTCCTTCCTACCCTAAGCATTCTAATTAGGATGACTAAATTTAGGAAAGTGTAATAAGGGCTTAAGTACTGGCGTGGCCGCGCGACCGGCCACCGGCCGCCGCCGTCTGCGCAGATAACGGAAATTAGGTTTGCTTGTCCGCGTGTACAAAATATTACATGTAAATATTAAGTTTAGTTAGGGGCACATAGCACGTAGAACCGATGGCCGTTGGGGCGGAAAGGTTCTCGAGTGGCGACCACGTACCGGAAGGCGCAGCGTGGGTAGGCCCCCGACAAGGTGGACTGATGACCTGGTAAAGGTTGCGGGAGTCCGCTGGATGCGGGTGGCGCGAGATCGGTCACTTTGGTACTCTTTGGGGGAGGCCTATGTCCAGCAGTGGACGTCTTTCGGCTGATATGATGATGATGATGATTAAGTTTAGTTATTTAGTTACTAATAATATTTAAGTGCACGTTGTAAATACCTAATTATAGATTTGTTTATATAATAATAAGTTTTTAGAATAAAGTTTAGTTCTAAGTTTTATATTAAGTTCACACATTTAATCAATAAAACTTATTTAATAATTATTATAGCTAAGAGTAGGTACTAAGTACACTACATATTTAATTTATAACACGTACCTACTGGATGTCTATGACAGGTACGATACGCTGCGCAGTATGTTAGTGCTCTGTAATATAAAAATACAAATTGAACCTAGGTTTACTATATAAGGAACTTGATAATGAAATAAAAAAGCGTATTAATTATATTTTACCATCCATTTAAATTTCAGGCTAATGTGAGTGTTTAGACATTTTTTAAATAAATAATGGACCAAGAAGACATGAATTTAATTAGCACAAACACTTGTATAAGCAAGTTGGAAAAAATAAGTTGGTACAAAACGAATAGGAAATAATGTTAAGATTGATGAACATTGTCAAGTAATGTTCTTACTAAAAAGTTCTGAACAATTATTATTAACTTGATTTATAGACAAAGTATGCAAAAAAGGGTGACTGTTTGTCTCAGAGTTTTGAAGTTATGTGCCAATCTCTTCTCAAAACGTGTTAATAAAACGAACCGAATCAATAAAACCCACTACAACATGTCCCAAATTGACCAAACATTTTCCAGGTTTCCAAATCAAAATTTCGAAATCAGAAAAAAGCATGAGATAATTACACTCTTAGATGAAAAATATACCTACAAGATCTACTAATTGTATTATTAGAAATATGTTAACTGACATGTTTTTTTTAATTGCTTTTCAGGCGGTAAGTTGTGTAGATGAAATAATGTGTTAAGTCGTTTATTCGTCAGTGAAAATAGTCACGGTTAATGAAGAAACATTTTTTTAAAAGATTAGGTACTTAAAACGTCTAGTACATTTTTTATTACAAGCTTTTATTTAACTTGCCCTGTTACTTGCTGTTACTGTGGGACAAATCTTGCGAGTTAAAATTGACTCACTTCCCGGTGACAGATTGATCTGAAAACTTGGGTATAAGTATAGTTTGGATGACAATTCAATATGATGGTACCATCGAGCTGATCTGATGATAGAGACAGAAGGTGGCCATGGGCCCTGTTAGTATGTATGGGCCGTGGTATGGGACAAATCTAGCAAGTTAAATTTGACCCAGTTTCCGGTGACCGATTGATCTGAAAACTTTGGTAAAACTATAGTTTGGATGAAAATTCAATATTATGGTAACATCGAGCTGATCTGACGATGGAGACAGAAGGTGCCCATGGGCCCTGTTAGTATGTATAGGACAAATCTTGCAATTTAAATTCGACCCACTTCCCGGTGACCGATTGATCTGAAAATTTGGGTATAAGTATAGTTTAGATGAAAATTCAATATTATGATAACATTGAGTTGATCTGACGATGGAAACAGAAGGTGGCCATGGGACATAGACGTTCATCGCTACAAGTACATGCCACTTCCCCAACGTTGAGGCACCGGCATGGTCAAGTACTGAATCTTGAAGTTGTACTACTACTGGATATTTTATTTAATTTAATTTATAACACGTACCTACTGGATGTATATGATAGTTACGCGTACGGTACGCTGCACAGTATGTTAGTGCTCTGTAATATAAAAATATAAATTGCACCTAGGTTTACTCTGTAAGTAACTTAGTAATTAAATAAAAAAGTGTATGAATTTTATTTTACCATCTAATTAAATTTCAGGCTTATGTGAGTGTTTACACATTTTTAAGTAAAGAATGGAACAACAAGACATGAATTCGATCAACACAAACACTTGAATAAGCAAGTTGGAAAAATAAGTTTGTACAAAACAAATAGGATATAATGTTAAGGTTGATGAACATTGTCAAGTAATGTTCTTACTACAAAGTTCTCAACAATTATTATTAACTTGATTTAGAGACTAAGTTTACAAAAAGGGGTGACTTTTTGTCTCAGATTTTTGAAGTTATGTGTCAATCTCTTCTCAAAACGTGTTAATAAAACGAACCGAATCAATCAGACCCAATACAACATGTCCCAAATTGCCCAAACATTTGCCGGGTTTCTAAATCAAAATTTCGAAATCAGAAAAAAACATGAGATAATTACACTCTTAGATGAAAAATATACCTACAAGATCTAATAATTGTATTATGAGAAATATGTTAACCGACATAAATTTATTTTTATTGCTTTTCAGGCGGTAAGTTGTGTAGATGAAATAATGTGTTAAGTCATTTTCCAAATCGTTATATTCAAAATGTTTATTTTTAAAAGTGGAAGAAGGTTTAACAGCCTAACAAAATAAATCTCTTACTTATTAAACGAAATTGCACACGGAAAAAAACTATTATTACGTCAATGAAAATAGTCACGGTTGATGGAGAAATACTTTTTTAAACGATTACTTAAAACGTCTCGTACATTTTATAGTACAAGCTTTTATTTAACTTGCCCTGTTATTTGCTGTACTGTCGGACAAATCATGCGAGTTAAAATTGACTCACTTCCCGGTGGCCGATTGAACTGAAATTTTGGGTATAAGTATAGTTTGGATGACGATTCAATATGATGTTACCATCGTGCTGATCTGATGATGGAGACAGAAGGTGGCCATGGGACCTGTTAGTATGTATAGGACAAATCTTGCAAATTAAATTTGATCCACTTCCCGGTGACCGATTGAGCTGAAAATTTGGGTATAATTTTAGTATAGATGACAATTCAATATTTTGGTACCATCAAGCTGATCTGATGATGGAGACAGAAGGTGGCCATGGGCCCTGATAGTATGTATGAGACAAATCTTGCAAGTTAAATTTGACCCACTTCCCGGTGACCGATTGAGCTGAAAATTTAGGTATAAGTATAGTTTGGATGACAATTCAATATTATGGTACCATAGAGCTGATCTTATGATGGAGACAGAAGGTGGCCATGGGACGTCGACGTTCATCACTACAAGTACATGCCACTTCCCCAACGTTGAGGCACCGGCATGGTCAAGTACTGAATCTTGAAGTTGTACTACTACTGGATAATTTATTTAATATAATTTATAACACGTACCTACTGGATGTATATGATAGGTACGACGAGTACGGTACGCTGCACAGTACGTTAGTGCTCTGTAATGTAACAATATGAATTCCACCTAGGTTTACTCTGTAAGGAACTTAATAATGAAAAAAAAAGTGTTTTAATTACATTTTACCATTTAATTAAATTTCAGCCTCATGTGAGTGTTAAGACATTTTTTAAGTAAAGAATGGAACAAGAAGACATGAATTTGATTAGCACAAACACTTGTATAAGCAAGTTGGAAAAAAAGTTGGTACAAAAAAAATATGATAACATTATCAAGTAATGATCTTACTACAACGTTCTGAACAATTATTACTAACTTGATTTATAGACTAAGTATACACAAAAGGGTGATTTTTTGTCTCAGATTTTTGAAGTTATGTGTCAATCTCCTGTTAAAACGTGTTAATAAAACGAACCGAATCAATCAGACACAATACAACATATCCCAAATTGCCCAAACATTTTTCAGGTTTCTAAAATCAAAATTTCGAAATCAGAAAAAAGCATGAGAAAATTACACTCTTAGATGAAAAATATACCTATAAGATCTAATAATTTTATTTTGACAAACATGACCACGAAGTGGAAGCCGCAAAACTCAAAACGGAGACGCGGTAGACCTCGTCGGCGAACGGATGGCGTGACAACTTGGACTCCTTTTTAAAAGACTGGCCAGACATTGCTCAAGACCGCGATGATTGGAAAAAAAGGGGGGGGGGGATAATATAAGAATGAGAAATATATAACCGACATGAAAAAAAATGATTGCTTTTCAGGCGGTAAGTTGCGTAGATAAAATAATGTGTGAAGTCGTTTTCCAAATCGTTATTTTCAAAATGTTTATTTTTAAAAGTGGAAGAAGGCTAAACAGCCAAACAAAATAAGTCTCTTATTTATTATACGAAATTGCATAAGGAAAAAAATATTATTTCGTCAATGTAAATAGTCACGGTTGATGGAGAAATCCTTTTTAATAAGATTACTTAAAACATCTTGTATATTTTTTATTACAAGCTTTTATTTAACTTGACCTGTTACTTTGGGACAAATATTGCGAGTTACAATTGACCCACTTTCCGGTGGCCGATTGAACTGGGGTATAAGTATAGCTTGGATGACAAATTAATATTATGGTACCATCGTGCTGATCTCATGATGGAGACAGATGGTGGCCATGGGCCCTGTTAGTATGTATGGGAGAAATTTTGCAAGTAAATTTGACCCTTCCCGGTGAGTTTTTAAGTAAAGAATGGAACAAGAAGACATGAATTTGATCAGTACAAACACTTGTATAAGCAAGTTGGAAAAAATAAGTTGTTACAAAACAAATAGGAAATAATATTAAGGTTGATGAACATTGTCAAGTAATGTTCGTACTACAAAGTTCTGAACAATTATTATTAACTTGAATTACAGACTTAGTGTTTTTATTTTTATTTTATTTATTTAAGGAACAGTTACAACTTACAAACTAAACATATCTTACCATCACATGCGTTTACACAAAATTCATATTTGTAAGTTAACAACAACTGTCCACATCACTAACAAAAATAACTATTTAAGGTAAGTACACTGATATACAATGTGAGATAATGTAATACTGTATAATATTTTTAAGGTATTGGATTATTAACAGCTAAAGTTGCATTGGCTTTAAATGTATGGAGGGACACTGAAAATAGGTCACATTTTGAGCAAATATCATAAAACGTGCGACACACACGGATAGTGGGACAATTTTCAGATACGTTGTTGTTGGCAAGAAACAAGGCAAACAATCGCGGATGGCGGATAGGTCTATTACTACAAACAAAACTAAATTGATGAATAATATCAGCATCTACTAAGAAATTTACAATTTTGAATAAGAGTGTACCATCTGCAAGTTTTCGCCTATTATTTAAAGTATTAAGTTTGAAAAACTCTGGTCTAGCTTCATAACTGGGGAGAGATCTTCGTTTACCCATTTTCATAGAAGCAAATCTAAGTGCACGAGCTTGGACAGCCTCCAGTTTTTGGTCGTGGATGCAATAAATGGATATACAAAAAAGGGTGATTTTTTGTCTCAGATTTTTGAAATTATGAGTCAATCTCTTCTCAAAACGTGTTAATAAAACGAACCGAATCAATCAGACCCAATACAACATGTCCCAAATTGCCCAAATATTTTCAGGTTTCTAAATCAAAATTCGAAATCAGAAAAAAGCATGAGATAATTACACTATTAGGTGAAAAATATACCTACAAGATCTAATAATTTTATTATGAGAAATATATAACCGACATGATTTTTTTTATTGCTTTTCAGGCGGTAAGTTGTGTAGATAAAATAATGTGTTAAGTCGTTTTCCAAATCTTTGTTTTCAAAACGATTATTTTTAAAAATGGAAGGTTTAACAGCCAAACAAAACAAGGTTCTTACTTATTATACGAAATTGCATACGGAAAAAAAATATTATTTCGGCAATGAAAATAGTCACGGTTGATAGAGAAATACTTTTTTAAAAGATTCTTAAATCACATTTTTAATTTAACTTGCCCTGTTACTATGGAACAAATCTTGCGAGATAAAATTGACCCACTTCCCGGTGGCCGATTGAACTGAAATTTTGGGTATAAGTATAGTTTGGATGACAATTCAATATAATGGTATCATCGTGCTGATCTGATGATGGAGACAGAAGGTGGCCATGGGCCCTGTTAGTATGTATAGGACAAATCTTGCAAGTTAAATTTGACCCACTTCCCGGTGACCGATGGAGCTGAAAATTTGGGTAGAAGTATAAGTTTGGATGACAATTCAATATTATGGTAACATCGAGCTGATCTGTTGATGGAGACAGAAGGTGGCCATTAGGGTGGAGCGAAAATTAACATTTTTGGAGTTTTGTTACGGAACAGTAATAAAAGGTTGCGTGATGTTATGTACGTTTAAGAAAAAATAATGTAAAAAATCTAGGCATATACTTTTAGCCCTCTACCCGGCAGTTAAAAGTTTAAAATTCCGATATAAATGAAAAAAAAAAATAATATTTAAATTTAATTTTATCAATTTTATTTGTTAAATAACACCTTTTGGTACAAATGATGATTGTTTTTTTGGTTTTGATTTATTATAAGAACAATTATTACACAATTTATTAACAGCTTAACACACGTTCCTTCGAAATGCCTCATTAAAGTGATCTAAATGGGCCCTAAAAAATTGTTCTGATAATAAATCAAAATCAAAATCAAGCATTCTAGGTACCAAAAGGTGTTATTTAACAAATAAAATTGTTAATATTAAAAAATATAATAACTTTTTTTCATATATATCGGAATTTTAAACATTTAACTGCCGGGTAGAGGGCTAAAAGTATATGCCTAGTTTTTTTTTTTTTTTCTTAAACGTACATAACATCACGCAACCTTTTATTACTGTTCCGTAACAAAACTCCAAAAAAAGTAATTTTCGCTCCACCCTAGTGGCCATGGGCCCTGGTAGTATGTATGGGACAAATCTTGCAAGTCAAATTTTACCCACTTCCCGGTGACCGATTGAGCTGAAAATTTGGGTATAAGTATAGTTTGGATGACAATTCAATATTATGGTAACATCGCGCTGATCTGACGATGGAGACAGAAGGTGGCCATGGGACGTCGACGTTCATCGCTACAAGTACATGCCACTTCCCCAACGTTGAGGCACCGGCATGGTCAAGTACTGAACCTTGACCGACGTAACCTCGTCGAGTTTGGGTTCGTTAGAATCGTCTCAATGAGTTGTTGATGATGGTATACAGAAAAGTACAGTCAGATATTTTTGGCAGGAACCTATTAATTATATGAACACGAATATTATGAACATTCTACCACACTACCTACTCGCACTATTTTTATTCTACTTGCACTATTATCTATTCTGTGATTCTACACAGAAAAAATATTATTTGAATCAAGAAATAATTAGGAAGCCCGTAAATGTTTCAAATTACTCTCTTGAATTAAGATGATTCTCTCGAGCCAACAAGAAAAACACGTGGCTCAAAATAATTTCGTATCATTTGAAATAATTGTCTATCTTCCTACTTAAATTCTTTGGTCGAGAATACTTACTTCGCATCAAGTATGTATGTTTTTCTGTGTAATTTAGTTTGGTATAGGAATATATTATGTTCTTGAAAATAAAAACTCTTGTTATCGTGGTAGTTGATTTGACCCGATTTGTATCTTCTTGAAGATTTTTAGTTTTCGTCACAATTGTATTAATGTCTTTGTGGTTGACAGAGACATTCAGAAATGCCCGTTTCTCCGCTCCCCACTCTCGGAAAATTTCAGAGGCATCGCGGTGATTCAGGCTCGGTCCAAGATGCACGCAGACCGGTCATTATCAGTGACACGGTTTTACTTTCATAATGTGATATCGATGATAGAGATGACGGTGACATCTCTCTGTCTTTCACATTAGAATGACAGGGACATGAAAGGGACTCTTGACTTTCTAAATCGTATAACAATACACTAATAAATTTACCGTTTTGTCACTGGACAGTTAAAATAAATTAAGCCAGAAAAATAACCTCTTATTAAACAAATAAAGGTATATTCATTGTTTTATTTTTAATGGAACTTCAAATATTTTATCAATAGTTTTATTTAAGATTGAAAATTGTGTGATTCAAAATCTGTTTGTTATTTTAGGATTTAGCGGAGATGATTAAGAAACGAGTAAGTATTTGAAACCTAAGTTTTGACAATCAAAATTACGCTTTGCACAAGAGCTTTAAAAAAAAGAAGAGGTTTTCTATTTGGTTGTATTTTTTTATATATTTGTTAAGTACCTCAGAACTTCGTCTCTTATGCGCCGATTCCTACATTTTTTTATGCTTCCACGTTAGTGCCAATTTTTACAAAAAAATAGTGTTATCATGGGATCCATGAGGGACTGAGGGAACTCCTCAATTATATTAGTCACGCGTGTAGAGGTTTCGGAATATTCTATTATATTTTTCTATTACTCGTGTGTTTAAACACCCGGTAATTATAAAAGGTGTAGCAGGATAGCCCTTCAAAAATAGCCCCCGAAGCTATGAGTTCGAAACTATTCCCAGTTTATGTCCCGTTAAGTGAAAATACTTTATACAAATTTTTAACCCTCTACTGTCACCTGGAACCTCACGGCATTCATTCAACCCTAAAACGTTTTTATTTTTTTCTCAAAAAGTATGAAACGGACAAATATCAAATTTTGCATAAATGTTGCTGTGACATAAACAGTGTAATATAAAGTATCAAAAAAATATCAGTTCTCTACCTAAGTACTGATTTTTCTGGAAAAAATAGATACAAAAAAATTAAACATCCTGTATAACAATTCAGGCTCATCGTACTAACACCATTTTGAAACTAAATACTAACCAACTACCTAATATATATAAGTTTCATGTAATTAATAAAGGTAGTAGTAGTAGTATAAAGTTAGTAAAAGGAACACTGTGAACGTAAACGTAGTTATTGTTCAGTACATACTATGTATATCTACTCGTATGTAACACCCAGGCGACATTGGGTACGAGTAAAAGACATCAACCCGCCGCGTCGGGAAGTCATCGGTGTTCCATTTTTTAAGTAGGTATCACCGACCACTACTACACTAGCCCGAATGGAAACCGAACACACAGTCAGAAATATTTTACTTTCGACTGCGAATGAACCATTTCTTGTTTCTGAATAGTCGATAAATACTTTTAATTAATACATTAATCTGTTTTGATTTCAGGGTCCAGTCGTAAATATATTTAAATCAAAACTGTCAAGTCTATTAAAAAAACTAAAGAAGGTATTTATGATAATTTTACTACGGCTAATTATTGTTATTGTAGGTAAATCAATGAACTATAACTTAAACCACTTAGGTACCAGCTCGTGGTCCTGGGATACTGTGATATCAGACAGATGTCAACGAAAAGTGTTTCGTCGGCATCTGTCATTCCCATACATTTTATTATTTTCTATTGGCGTTAGCGCTTGTCGATTGTAACCTTGTCTACGCCCCCTGGAGTCGGTACAGCATGTTTTGTTCTTCCATTCTTCTCTATTGCCTGTCAACTCATCAAACACTTCCTTCCTATTCATATCGTCTCTCAAGCACCCACGTTTTTCTTGGTTTACCTCGTCTCGTACAACCCTCCACATTCATACTTAATGCCTTTCTAGTTACATGACTATCACTGCTCTGCATAACAAATGTCCATACCACAATAGGCGATTGGCTCTCAGCTAATCAGTTATGGGTGCAACTTTCAGGCTTCCTCTTTTATGCTAATTCCTTATTCGATCCATTCTAGTCACCCCACTCATCTGTTGGGTTTGTAATATTTTTTCTTTAGTAAAATCATTCATAAATAATGGTACCTATATGCAAATCTCGGAATTGTAAAAATGAAGGAAATCCCACGTTCATACTTTTGGTGGCCTAACTTAGACTCTAAAATAGAAAATATTTCTAAGAAATGTTTAGTTTGTCTACAAAACAGTAAAGCACCTTCTAAGACACAGAAACCATGTCCTGTTCCTCCTTCAGTGTAGTTTAGGATTCACGCTAACCTTCTGGGACCATTTTACATTAAAATGTTTCTGGTAGTAGTAGATAGTTTCTCCAAATGGCCAGAAATATACGAAATGGCAAATATTACTAGTTCACGCACAATAGATGTACTGAGTAGTGTTTAATCGCTGCATTTAGTAACGGACACTGGTCGCTCCTTTACGAGTGAAGAGTTTAAAAACTTTTGTAGTAGTAACCACGTTAAACACACATTTTCGCCGCCGTATCATCCAGCGACAAATGGCGGCGCTGAAGATTTGTGGAGACTTTCAAATGTAGTGACTAAAATAAAAGAGAGTGGACTTGATTTAAGATCTTCAGGTAACCTGTTCATGTTTGATTATAGAAGTACTCCACAGCGCACAACTGGAGTTTCCCCAGCCCGTCTCATGTTAAGTAGAGAAATTAAATAGATTTAGTTTACTGCGCCCGCAAACCCTGTTAGAAATAGTGCAGGAGAGGGTAGGAATAAGAGAACAGGGAAAAAAGGAGATTACGTTTGAAATTGGTCAGAAGGTAATGGTGAGAGACTTTAGAAAGGACGGACTTTACAATTCGCACATGTCACAACACTCTTAAATATCAGTAACTTTGAAGTCTCTAAACCAGGGCTTCTGAAAACTCGTGTAGGTCGAGGCACCACTATCCAGATAAAACGTCGAGGGGCTGAAGGAACTGTGCACTGACAGCGAACAGCATAGCGCAACTTTCTTCGACTTCGAAGAAACTGTTGATACACCTTCACTATCCAATTCCTTTATCAGCTTCGGGCAGTCGGACTTCTTGTGACCTTTCTTTCCACATTTAAAGCACTTGAGCTTTACTACTGAATGCTGAGCTTGTTTCTTTGCTACTAATGCCGAGTTGACAGACGAGGAACCATTCGAAGAGCTCTGAGCGCAGTCTTCTTGTAAAAGCTTTTGCCGAAAATTTTCGGAGGTAAGTTTCATTCCTGGGTGCTCTAGGACATCATTTTGAAGTATAGGTAATGTAGGTATATTATTAATATCTCAAGTTCTAAATGACTTGGAATAACACACCTGATGTCTAAATATACATATTTAGGGTTCATAATTCCAGTGTACATATAGTTCGCTGGGACCCCGTGACTAGTTAATCCACACACATGCACCACTAACACATATTGCCATGACTGTCTAACGCAATTTTCATAAAACTATTTCATGAGTGGTTCAGTGGTTTTAACACCGACGGAATATTCGATGGCGTTCTTCTAAACCTCTATTTTTTTTTCCGTTTCGGTAGATTACGTTTCTCCTCACACCCTAAATTTGTAATCTAATTTCTACTCTCAACAACGTACCCGTCAATAGTAAGTTTTCAACTCGTCATAAGTAGATGGTGTTACTATGACTATATTAAGTGTAATCAATACATAATTAACAATTAATTGGACTAATTAAATGGCGGCGATGCACAGGTATCACAACATTATAATTATAAATAATTACGTTTAAAGTAAATGAGTAGACACATACAAGTAAAGTAGTAAATGAGTAGATACATATATATATAGAGTTAAAATGAGAAGAAAAAATAACTATTCGTTTAATAAATTTTCCTATTGTACAATTCACAGGTCGGCAACCTTGACCAGGGCGAAAGAAAGGTAGTTAAGTTAGCAATGATTTAAATCGTTTGAGTAATTTAGCAGTAAAGAATTTATAATAGCTATACAGCGCCAGCCAACGCTCGTAGACCATTTCCTAATTGGCCATGTCAACGCAAAATGCTATACTTTCAGTACCAGAAACCCACTAAATGGGCGCCATGCTACTGCCCTGCTAGGAACTTTCCTCTACAAACGGTTAGCTTAGTTGTCAAAATCACTCCATGAAATACCGTTTGACTCCGATAGCCTATTGTAATCATTTGTCTGTGCTGTAAAGCAAAATCTGATATAATCCCACGTATTACCTAAGACAACCAAACTGTAGCACAAAATAATTATTTATAAAACGTGTTATTTATACAACAAAAATGTAAGCAAAGAATTCTTTTGTTTTAGCTGGTAAGTATATTTTTACGTATAGTTTATTCAGTAAGAATTAACGTAAATATTCCATAAAGCACATTAAGATATGGTATGGTGCAAGTTGATTTTGATCATGGAGCTCAATCCAGTGGTTTGGTCCTGACTCCTCGCTCGGCTTTCACAGACTTGTTCACCTACCGATTTTTGACAGCTGCGATGTGTTTCTTGCAGCAAAATTGTTTTGCGCATTAACCGCATGCACCTACATCGCAAATAGACCTGCACGTTTTTACCGGTATAGCGGTGGAGACTGTTTAGATGTGCAGAGTTGTTTCATAAGCAGAGAAAAATGCATTTATTTAAATATGATGAGACTTATGAAAATACAATGACAAATTATTGAAATGCATGTTGAGATTGGGTTACAATTATTGCAGTTTACACTTGCAGTTTTAATAGTCTCACCAAACCCTACCTTTACAAGGCGTACATTCATTTACAAAGTAGGTTAGAAACTACTTATTTAATAATAGGAATGATACAAATATGTCAAAATATAATAAAGAAAATATAATAATAGTGCAATACAGCAATTGATTTGAATTAAGCCATTCGGATTTTGTACCACATATTTCCAGTAACACCTATACATAGCGAAAACATAGCTCCTCTCTTAGAAAATAATATTGACTATATTTACTGCATCTAGCTAAACAACGTGATCCAGGAGGTATGTAAACAAGATACCTATTTATTTTGCTCGATCTAGATGGTAGGCTGTTATTTCACTTATTAGTTACTACACGGGCGTCTTAAATCTGCCTCTAAATTCTCATGGTTTATTTATCGGTATATTTTTTTTAGGTAATACATTACATATTTTAATTGGTCACAATCGCTATATTATAAAACTAGTTAATTTATTAAGAAAACATGATAAGCTAAGAAACAAATAAAACTAAAAGTAAAGGTAAAAAATTCGCAAAAGTTGGGTATTCACCAACCCTTATAGTTTCGCCACCTCCGTCTGGCCGTCCGTCCGTCTGTCCGTCTTCGGCTTAGCGCAGTAACCATAATTACTAGAAAACTGTAATTCGGCATGGGTATATAAATCAATCACGCCGAATAACAGAGTAAAATCTCGAAAAAAATATCTTTTTTCTCGTTCAACCCATAGTGTGGGGTATCGTTGGATAGCTTGTTCAAGAATATTATAAGTTTTTTTAAAACCATTTGTCAATTATTTTTTTCTGGCGAGATAGTAAGCTTTAAAGCCTTAAAAAGCTAAAAGAAAAACTATCACGGCTAAGTAGGCATAACTAGTTACCGAGTAATAGTCGACCAACTTAAAATGTCCTTAGAAAGGCCAACTTTCGTACAAATTCTGCCGACGCAACCGCACCATTTACCTAGTTGAAGCACGCGTGTCGACGTAACTAAGACAGACAGGCAACTACACTGCGCGTGGTCCGACAATAGAAGCTACTCGAACTACCGTATATTTATTTCATTCAACATGACCAAAATTTCGGAATAGTTAATTTATTTAAAACAAAACACTATATTTTTCCCACTTCCCTTTTTCAATTCATCATCATCATCATGCAATTATTTTTATAATGACAGTTTTTTTTTTCACCCTCATTATTTCAAGCCTTTACTTATTTATTATATCGTAAAACAACTTTTTATATGCTATTTCAGGGTTCTAAAGGTTTGATTAACCATTGGGTCGACAAAGTACAAGACGACGTAGTTGCCGAGTTGGTAAGTACAAAGGAATCTTTTTTTTTTTTGCTAGCCTGTTGGAGCGTCCCACTGCTGGGCAAAGGATGGGATTTCCACTGGCCTACCTCGCCGCCTGTGTCCGTCTTGTGGCAACCACCAAGTAGCCGCATGAGCCCACCGTTGTGGGTGCATACTCGATTATTTCAATGTCTAGAGATTCCCAGTTCACCAGATACCCCCAGATCCTACAGATTCTCAATTTCACGGGTTTCTTATTCTAAACGTTATGGTCCCCGATTTGTATAGATACTTATATATTATCTTAGAGTCCGTGAGCCCCAGAGATATATATCTATGGTGACCCCACTCCCAATACACCTACTACATACGTCTCATGACAACACGATAAAATACATGGCAGCAGGTCGAGAACGTTATGCTGATAAGAATCCGAAGATTATTGCACCTAAAATAGGCTGAAAGTTTTAAAATCCTTCACTTCCGGTCAAAATGTATATGGGATACATGGGTAGGTATGTTCTAAGATGTTCAAAACCTCTGTGACTCCCATATAATTATTAATATCAAAGCTAAAAACGTTCATACAAACTGTAGGTACTATGTTTGTATTTCAATCCTTTACCATGTCTCGACATTTCTAAGTGTCTCTGTAACTTTCCTATATGATACCTACTAGAACATAATTTCAACTAATTCTATTGTATTATATTTAATCCATTGAAGGTACTTAGCTTATTCTAAAATTTGTTATGATAAATTATCTTTACATTTTTTTTTCTCACAGGATAAACGGGCAGCGACCCCAGCTGCAAAATTGGCAAGTTATATACATAAAAATAAGTTTTCTCTTTTCTACAATTGTAAGCATACGCGACATAGACATAAAAGTTAGAAATAAGAAAAGTAAACAAATTATGCGAAGTATTTCATTATTCCAATACCCAAATTGTCTGGGGTTGTCTGGAAGAGATCGCTCTTCAGCGATAAGACCGCCTGTTGTCTACCTCTACCTACGTGTTATTGTATTTTTTCTTTTTATAAGTGCTTTGTGTGAGGAGTGCAATAAAGAGTATTTGTATTGTATTTTTTTAACTTGAAGTACCTTTCAAAGTTGACTAAAATGTACTTATATACTTTCAATATCATGTTTTTTTATTGTGAATACTTTTCGCTACAATAAGCAACAAAAATTCCGTCATATTGTTTTTACACATGTGTCTTATGTACCTAACCATAAAGTCTATGTATATTTTTGAAAGGTTGTCGGTGTAGATATAAGAGAACTCGACTGTACACAATAAAAGGTTAAATAATATACATGTCACACAATAGATCAAAGTACAAAGGCGAACTTATCCCTATAAGGGATCTCTTCCAGCTAACCTTTGAGCAATTGAGAGGAAGGTAGGTAGAACGAGACAGGCAAACTTATACTGTGTAAAAAAACAAATCTAACAGGTAATTCTAGACAAATAAAAACATGCCAATACGTATATAAATATACAGTATAAAATGTAATACACACTGTCATCTATCTATACATATAAATGCCTATGTCCTGACTGACTCACTCATCAACGCACAGCCGAAACTACTAGGACTAGAAAGTTGAAATTTACACCAGGACTTCTTTTTATGACGTAGGCAACGGATAAGACGGGATTTTTGGAAATTCCATCCCTAAGGGGATTAAATGGGGATGCAAAGTTTGTATGGGGGAATCATTATTTTTTTACTAGAGACTTGAAACTTTGCAGAAAGATTACTTATTAAGATACAAAAAAAATGATTTCTGCGTTTTAGAAAATTCTACCCCTAAGCAGGTTAAATAGGGGTGCAAAGTTTGTATGGGGGAAACATTAATTTTTGAACCATGAACTTGAAACGTTTTAGAAAGATTACTCATTAGAATACAAAAAAGTGATTTCTGCGTTTATGAAAATTCCACCCCTAAGGGGGTTAAATAGGGGTGCAATATTTGTATGGGGGAAACATTATTTTCAAACTAGAGTTTTGTAACTTTAGGTTATTTTTATAACGTGGGCTAGGGACAAGAAGGGATTTTTGGAAATACCTCCCCTAAGGGGGTCAAATAGGGGTGCAAATTTTGTATGGGGGAATCTTTTTTTTTTAGTTAGAGACTTGAAACTTTGTAGAAAGATTACTAATTACAATACAAAAAAATCCATTTCTGCGTTTAAGAAGATTCCACCCTTAAGAGGGTTAAATATGGGTGCAAAGTTTGTATGGAAAGAACTCTATTTTTTGAGCTAGAAACTTGAAACTTTGTAGAAATATTACTTATTAAAATACAAAAAAAGAAATTTCTGCGTTTTAGAAAATTCTATCCCAATGGGGGTTAAAAAAGGTTAAAGGTTTTGTACGGGGCACACTGTATTTTTTAAAGAGATGTACTCTTCATTAACCTGTCTCCATTTCTCGCTTTCCAGTGCTGAGTTTAAGATTGTTTAACAGCCTTACGATATTTGACTTTTTTTAAAATCTCATTCATAATAACTATAAGATCCCCATTTTCTAGCTGCAAATCCATGCGTCGCTCTATATCTTGCAGAGTCATTTTTGCCAAAGATTAAAATTAGATTTAAGCATCAGGTAACTGACGGAATAAGTATTAAGCATTCTGCAAACAATTCCCGTAATCTGATTGGAAAATCTTTAAAAATTCTTTAACAATCGCATATCAGTGTCTGCCACTGTTTGAAATGTAATATGTCTAGACCATTTTCTTAGAATAAAATTCACTGTCCTATTTTATATCTCTGTCGTCATCAAAAATCTACGCGGACCGCGGGCAGCTAGTATGTAATATATATCGCATCATATGTATAGATATACAATGTGTATTGCTTATACTTGATCAAACGAAATGTGCGGATACTAGACAAAAAAATATCGATAAAAAAAATAAAAATAAAAATTATAGGCTAACTATTTAAAAAAATTAAGGCGTTTTAATTTTTTTTCTGATGAAAATTTTCGAGTTTGGTTTTTAATTCGTATCTTTGCGTCTAAACGGTGTAGTTTCTCAAACGTAGTCTTGTTTTAAAGCTAGAAAATGCAGCTAATCGACCAACCAAAAATAATACTTAATTTGTTATTTAAATTCATATTTTTTTCTAAAAAGAAACAGTTTAGATTCTTGTTGATTTTTGCTCATAATTTGAATGGTGAATATCATAACAACGAAAAGCGATAGCCCCATTGTTACTTCGAAAAACTTGTAGACTGAACTGTAAAATTTAATAAAACGTGCAAAAAAGTCTACCTCAAACTGCCAGTTTTAAAGTTACAGACACTAATTTAAAAAAAAGACTGTTTTTTTTCACAAATGTCTACTAATTACTTTTTTTTTTGTAGGTTCATGTTTGATATTGTTATTATTTTTTGGTTGGTCGATTAGCTGCATTTTCTAGCTTTAAAACAAGACTACTTTTGAGAAACTACACCGTTTAAACGCAAAGATACGAATTAAAAACCAAACTCGGAAAATTTCATCAGAAAAAAAATTAAAATGCCTTAATTTTTTAGCCTATAATTTTTATTTTTATTTTTTTTATCGATATTTTTTTGTCTAGTATCCGCACATTTCGTTTGATCAAGTATAAGCAATACACATTGTATATACCTAGTAGTAATTTATCAAATAAATCAGTTTGAATAGCATTCATACGAGCAGAAATAAATTATATGAGATGTATGAAATCATATCAAAGATGATTCTTTCACAGAATATGTCAGGAAGTTTTCTAAAATGTTTAATGTTTGTGCTGCGGCCAAGTCTACTTATATAGGCAACAAAGTCAAGTCGGCAGACAATAAAGTAAAAGCGACCTGGAATATAATAAACCGTCGTGAAGACCGCTACAGACTAAAAATAGAGGATAAAGTTTTGACTACAGACCTGGATGTCGCTGGCGTTTTTCAACATTTCTTCACTAACATAGCTGCAGATACAACAGGAAATTTAAATTCTTCTGTGGCAAAGGCTAGTTTTTACCTGTGTTCAATAAATAATATAGAATGTAACAAGGAACTTTATTTTCAATATAATAACCCCCACCAGATCATTAAAACATTCAGGTCCTTGAAATTAAAGAACTCCGAGGACCTGTGGGGCATCTCCGTGAAAGTAATGCAATCCATTATTGAAATTGTGGCACTGCCTGGGCACCGCATTTTAGCAGTTGTGTTTAACGCCTGTATTAGGGAGCGTGTGTTCCCCGACCTAATGAAATACAGCAAAGTTATTCCGTTATTTAAATCTGGAAGCAAGGAGGAGCTTGGAAATTTTCGACCAATTTCTAAATTACCTGTTCTCAGCAAGGTGTTTGAAAAAATTAGACTGAACCAATTGCTTCGACATTTATAATAAACATGAACTACTTCACACTCAGCAATTTGGTTTTACAAGAGGCCGTTCGACAACAGATGCCGCCTCTGTGCCCATGAAGCACATCTATGATGCTTGGGAAAACTCAAAAGATGCAATAGGCGTTTTTTGCGATCTCTCCAAGGCATTTGATTGTGTAGAGCATGATACGCTGTTACACAAGCTACACCATTACGGACTGTCAGCTGAAGCCCTAAACCTTATTATGTCTTACTTAGGCCAAATAACTCAAAAAGTGGTCGTTAACGGGATTGAGTCAAATGGCACGACTGTGAAGCTGGGTGTACCAAAAGGTTCTATTCTGGGACCTTTTCTCATTCTTGTATACATAAGCAACCTGCCGTTTTTTATAAACAATAAATGTGACATAGTTTTATTTGCTGATGACACGTCACTAATTTTCAAAGTTGATGGGAAAATACGTGACTATGACCATATACTCGTAAATGTAATTTTGAAGGAAGTGCTTAACTGGTTTACGGCATATAATCTACTTCTAAATGCAAAGAAAACGAAATGTGTGAAGTTCACGTTGCCAAATATAAGGCAGGGTGAGACAGCTATAATTTCTGCTTTGGCAAATAGTGTCTGAGAAGAATTAGGCAATTCACAGACGTGGAGACGGCTCGCCTAGTTTACTTTAGTTATTTCCACAGTATCATGTCATATGACTTATTGAACTGGGGGAAAGCAGCTGATATAGAAACTATCTTTGTCCTTCAAAAGAGAGCGATCCGATCGATTTATAACATTGGCTCTCGAGACTCGCTGAGAGAACGCTTTAAGGACATAGGTATCCTCACAGTAGCTTCACAGTACATAATGGACGTGATTATGTATACACACAGAAATATAAATTCCTTCAAGAAGCAGTCTAACGTCCATAGTAGATACACGAAACAGACATAAATTAGCAGTCCCAAAATTTCGTTTGCAGAAAGTTAATAAGTCGTTCTTGGGTAACTGTAAAAGGTTTTACAACAAAGTACCCAAAGATGTATGGAATCTTCCTTATTATTCATTTAACAAATATATAAAACATGCTCTTTTGAAGAGAGGATACTACAAGATCGAGGAATATATGGAAGACAAAGAAATATGGAAAATCCTTCAGTCTCAAAAGCCGTCGTAACTTTGTTAGTCGTGTACTGGAAAAACTCGCGTGTTGCTTGCGGACGCCGCTGTTACTGGCTGTCTCAATTAATGTCTATTTTGTTTTGTCTTTTATTATAATTTTTATTTAGATTTTGACATATTGGTTACATGCAATAATATTATGTATACCATAGCATTAGTTTAATCCAAGACAAAATTTATTTGACCAGGGACTCTTTACATCTCAGTTTATTTTTATTTTATTTGACGCGCTGGAGATTTTACATCTCCATTATTATTATTATTGTACCTATTTCATTTTGACGCTAGAGACTTTACATCACATTATTATTGAATTGTGATATATATAATGGATCTGGAGACTCTATACATCTCTCGGGAAATGTGTGCATATCAATGTCATTTAATGTTATTTAACTGAATTTGTAAGCTCAGAAATGAGCAAGAGCTCTTGAGGCCTATTTACAGAATAAATATTTGAATTTTGAATTTTTGAATTTTGAATTAGGAAATATAAAACACTCGACTATGGGTTTTTATTATATCGAGGAAATCTGAAGCAATCACGACTGTGTCGGGCAATCACCAGCTAATAATCACAATTGCATAGTACATTTACGTACATAACAAATCCTTATTGTTGCTTTATCTGATTATAAAGGCGTTTCCAATCAGGATGCACAATGCACACGGCCTTTAAATGGCACTCAATATGTTCTTTCAACGATTGTATAAACATTTTTATTTACGCCCATATCATTAGTGCTCTTAAATGCGTTCAGAAACCGTAGGAAATTACCAGCATTATGACAACTGATTTTACTATGAGAACTTTCTTGTCTGTGGTAGTAGGTAAAATTTGTACTGTAATAACATTATATTACAGATTTTTGTATCGTTAGGAGTTTACATTTGGAACAGCTGTCAAAACTCCAGCGGGTCTCTATTCTAGTATGCATAGATATTAAAACATTTATCAATGCGAAAGGTCAATTCAGTATGTTTTTAGGGTTCCGTAGTCAACAAGGAACCCTTATAGTTTCGCCATGTCCGTCCGTCTGTATGTCTGCCCGTCTTCGGTTTAGCTCAGTAGCCCTTAAAACTAGAGAACTGCAATTTGGCGTAAGTATATAAACCAATCACGCCTACAAAACAGTAGAATAAAATCCTGAAAAAAAAATTTTTTGGGCTACCTCCCCTACATGTAAATTGGTGATGTATTTTTTTCTCGTTAAACCTTCATTGTGGGTTATCGTTGGATAGCTTGTTCAAAAATATTATAGGTTTTACACAACTATTTTATGTAATAACTATTAATGAATTTAAAAGGAAAACTATTAGTTAAGAAGACATAACTAGTAAACGAGTAGTAGACATAACTAGTTAAGTGGTAAGAAATGCACTTAATTGTCCCTAAACATAACATCAAGTTTTTCAGGGGAGGTTTTAAATATGCAGCAGAAAATGTGGAACGACTTACCGCAACCATTGAGAAGTCCGATGACACTGCTGAAGTTTAAAAAACTAGTAAAAGCATACTATCTTGATTTGCAAAAGGGAAACCACCCCATACCTTAAGTAAGTTTATTTGATATTAAATATGTATTATAATATCAAATAAACTTACTTACTGCACCGCATACTGATAAATAAATAAAAAACTATATACACACACACACATATATATATAATCTATAGACATACACACTGGACCTATAACACATTAGCATATCACACAAGCATGCAAACACAAATACACACACAACATAGATACACAGTCGCGTTCAACATTTATACATTTTATTTCCTCGCGAACAAAGCCGACCTCTGCTAAAGGGACTAGTCTGAAAATCAGTGCTAGGTTATCAAATAGATTTACCTAGCACAGGCTGAGACTAGAGCCCATTGCCATAGCCTAACATAAACTGCATTAACATTGTGTGTCTTTCTTTTTTACGGTTTTTTTTGTTTTGGTTAAATTATTTGTTATTTTGCATTTTTTTATTTACTTGTATTGCATTTTAAGTTTTTAATTGTAATTAAGATTTCTGTAACTTTTTAGATGTGGCAATAAAACTTTTTTTTTTCTCGGGTGCATGTACATTGTCATTGGACTTTGAAACATTTACCGTGGACGGTAGAGTTGCTTTTTCACGGCACGTTATCTTCAATAGAAAAAAGACTTGTCCTTCAGGTGGTCGCTAACCGAAGGTTGTCGCGTAACCGGCGATACGACCCTATACATTGGTATGTTATAAAAATAATCATATTTACGATTATTTACGAGGATAAGCTAAAATAAAAACCCCAAAAGATCCTTTTAAGTCCGCATTCTCTGACAGACTGGCAACTACGAAACCCTACCCTGCGCGTGGCCTGACACGCACTTGGCCGCTTTTTTAAATATAAACTGCACGACATTTGATCTCGAAGAATATGAGTATAGGGACTTCATTCGTATGTCTATGATTTAAAAAAAAAACATTCGTCATGAAGAATTGCCGCCATTGCTGTTGTAATTTTTTTGTTGTTTTTTTCTGTTGCTTACAACTACTTATGGGTTACCTATTACAATATCGAAATTTGTTTGACCGATGATTCATTTGGCAAATTTTCATTTGACCGAATGCATTTTTTTCAGAGACCGCAAAGTTTTCAGTATTTTTATAAGACAACCCTAACCTAACCTAATGGGTTCTATGCGTTACTATTTTCAAAAGCTTGGAATTGTCAATGGTTCTTGAAAAAAATGCATTCGGTCAAATGAAAATTTGGCATATGAATCATCGGTCAAACATATTTCGATACTGTGATAGGTTACAATACAATACAATACAAATACTCTTGCAATACAAAATTGCACACCTCAAAACATGAATCAAATAAACATAATAACTACCTTACCTTATAATAGTTACCATACTTATGATATGTGTGTAGATAAAGTAGTGTATACATGCAACTGTTCATAATTAGGCCTTAAAACATTCCTGTGATCCTATTAAACCACACTCGTATTTTAAGGCCTCTCATTATGGATCAGTCGCATAAACTACTATAATAGCAACTATACATTGGCATCACAGAGGATTAACAGAAATTACGCGACTCACAGATCGCAAATAACGCTCGTCTGGCTGAGGCCAGTAATTTTACTTGGTTAGTGTGAGCCCTTACTGCTGACTATTAATCACATCGAAATAAATACTTACACAATATTAAGTCAATATCCAGTGTAGTAGAATAAGTAATTCAGAAACCATTATAGTTTCGCCGTTTAAGCCCTAATAGGGGTGTAGATACTAAAAGAATAATCAATAATGTCATATTTTCTCGAAAAAGGATGAAAAATGTAGTCAAATGTAAAAAAAAAACAACGTAAAAGGTTAAATAATCACGAAGTTATAAATATCTGACTTTCACTTTCATATTTATAATATTATTAGTATGGATGGATGTAACTCAACCATAAGGACCCTTTTCCTTTCATACTCACAATTAATCCACACTAATATTATAAAAGCGAAAGTATTTGTCTGTCTGTTACCTTTTCACGCTTAAACCGCTGAACCCACTACGATTAAATAAGGTGTAGAGATTAAGTAAGGTGTTGAAAGTTTGCATGGAGCTTCGATATAAACGACTTCGCGTGGATGATTTACCTCGGAAGGTCCAAGCTTTAAAGTCGATAAAAAACGAAAGTTTTATAGGGAGTACCCGAGGACCACGCTGTGGATGACTCGCCAGTAGCTGACTCGGATGACAGGACAGTAACTGACACGGCGAGCGCAGGTGACACGCTGTGGCCTGGGGCGGGGAGACCGAGTCAAAAGAAACTCTGTATTTACACGCCCGGTCGACAGTTCTGCATGTCACAGCAGAAAACAAGTAAGATTTTTTCATGCCAACACATCCGGATTTTTATAAAAATTTACGTGTCTAAAATGGTGGTCTCTGACATCTCAGCAAGTTCTCAAAAAAGAGTGTAGACTTCATTACATTTAACCGCAAGTAGCATATTATTGTCCGTCCTGCGCCACTTCAAATGTATGGGGAAATGTATGGAACGTCCGTCCTGCGCCACTTCCTAAAAAGTGTTAAAAGTGATCCAGGACAGACCCTTCATACATTTGTGTGTTCCTTAAAGTGTTTTAGTAGTGTAAAATGTATGTAGCATCCTTTCTGAATCACATCCTAAAACTGTAAAGGAAGTGTGATCCAGGACGGACCCTCCATACATTAGTGTGTTCATGTGTGTGCCAGGAGCGTGGAGACGTTGTTGACGGCCATGACCGTTGGTGGTGCCTTGGAAGAGGTAGTTGGCGACCGGCTCTGTGTATACCTAAAGTATGTCCTACGTCATCATGTGTGTGTGTGTGTGTGTGTGTGTGTGTGTGTGTGTGTGTGTGTGTGTGTGTGTGTGTGTGTGTGTATGTGTGTGAAGAGGTCGTTGACTGCCATGACCGTTAATGGTGGTTTTGAAGTGATCGATGGCGGGGCCGCTGACGGTGCCGTTGACGCGCTGGTTGGATTAGGACTTGGAAGGTGTTTTTAAATAAAAATCGAGATTGAGCAAATCACATTAATTTATTCAAGTACTTTTATGATTGTTCAACGTGTAGTGTCCCCAAGGTAGCGTTGTTATGCGATCATTGTTGATAAACCTTTTATCGTCTAAACCGCAAAGTGTTTTTTTCCTCTTGCTCTGGGTGTACAGTTTATGTTTATCGCTGGCTATGGTATGTACGGTATCGTAAAATGCACTCGTTAAATTAAGACATTTGCGATAGTTGTCAAATTGAATCTTTCTGACAGCGGCTGCGGTGACTCCTTTACTTTTTTTAACACACGTGACTTTGCTGTTTTCGTCTTCATCCACTGTATAAGCATACCTTTTCGATCTTAATCCGATAAATTCGGTAATGATTCGTCCTTGAGTTTCATCTTTCATGACTCCGACGATCTTCTTGTTAACCTGTGGGAAACCGTGAATGTTGTCGGTGGGGAAGTCGGATGTGTCATATTTAGATTCTAAATCAGGTTTGATGTCTTCAAAGAAGTTGTCTGTTTTGATTTCGTAACTGAAGGAGTCTGTGTCAGTGTATAGTAAGCGACTTTTATCCCCATATTTAGGCATCATATAATTATAATGAAAGTCATACATTAAAGTTTTTGACAGCTCTAAAATGGGAAAACCCGCATATGAAGGTTTGTCATAAGTGACTTTAGTTGGATTCAATTGAACTGCAACCAACTCTTCGGAGAAGATAATGCAGCTGTGAAAGTTCGGTTTTGAAATGTAGCGTTCAAGCCCATAATGAGGTTTCGTTAGAGTGTCGATATCCTCCCAATGTTGACAGAAATGTACAATTTTCCGCTTCTCAATGTTCTCAATGCTCTTTCCAAAAATGCTGTTGACAAATAACTTGTATAGATTTTTCTCAAAGGTGCTGGTTGCTTGAGCTCTTTTCGCAGAGTTTAAATCAACGTACGGTTTCAGCCAGGGTTTCTGGTGAAAAGTTAAGATTCTATGAATTTTCACGCACACGAGCCCGTTTTCAACGCATTGTCTTAGGTTCACGCCGTGGATGATGTAATTTGATTTGTCTTCAAGTGATAATAACAACTTCTTCGTCTTTGATCCAGGTGGTGATTTGGTTTCAGCACAAAATGGATAGTCGCGATGAGCATCATGCAAGTGATTAGGATACTTTAAGTCGACTTCTAATATGTACCCGTCTGAAGAGTCTTTTTGTATGGTATAAATGTCAAACAGATCAATTTCCTCTTGAGTTAACCACTTAAAATCGCTTATCGGAAGGTGCTGCATCATCGCCCATCCGTAAAGGTTATTGACGTCTAGGTATGTGATGAACGTGCTTTCCTCTTCATGGTTATATTTCTTCATAAATTTGTTATTGGCAACAGATTGTCGCTTTATGACGTGACTTACACCGCCCCTTATTCCTCCTTTTATGAATTGAATCATTTCATAATCGGTCAAGAGTTCGAGTTGTACACGGGTGAACTTTAGCATCGCGCTCCAGGAAAGACCAGGAGCAGTGTAATAATGACATGGATCCAATTTGTAAGTGTCTAAACAAACTTTTCGGAAATTTTCAAATACTTCAGCTAAGAGCAGCACATCTGTTTTGAGGTATAAATCACTGTACTCACCGGGGGTCTTGATATTAAACTTTTCCCACACCTCTTGAGCGTGCTGATAGTCGACATCATCAATGTGTGAATCGCTTAGTTGACTGTAAAAATCACTCTTTGCAGGTAATGCGTTTTCTTCAAGTCTTTCCCAACTATTAACATACTCATAAGGAAAAACTCCTTTGCGCGATAACAGTTTAATAGCCAGCGCTTTATCCTTATTGGAGCAGTCTGTTATGTGTTTCGGTAGAATGTGATATTGATCTTGAGAGAGGTTGTTCACGAAGTTGGTGAGACTACTAGCCATGAATTTGTACCAGTCAATGAATCTCAGCGTGAATTTACTAGTCAATTCTTTATGAAACGAAATGTACTTTTCCTTGTTGTGCGGAATACAAGCAATCTTACCGTCAGATTTCGCCAGTTCATTGATGAATAAATGCCCATCGTAACCACTCAAGTTGTGAAATATTACTGGTAAAAATTTCGGGATGGTGTAGTTTAGGTTGCATGCGTTGTGAGCTTTACCGCGCACCTTTCCAGTGAGATGACAATGATCAATGACGCAATCATCCTCCAACGGTTTTTCACAAATGTGACATATTTCAGAGTCCATTTCAGTTGGATTATTCAAATCCATCGGAAGGTGAGTTCTTGAGATGATACGATTGATTTTTCTTCCGTCAGCGTATAAATTTTCAACAAACTTCTGAACGCAATCCTTTCCGCGATATGTGACAAACTTCGACAAGCTCTCGTCGTAATCGCAATGCAAATAGTAGGCGAAACTGCACGGAATGTGCTCATTGACATTAAAAGTGTTTTTAGTTTCACTGTCTTTTCTGTTGATGGGCGATAAGATTGATTCAAAATCTGCACAAATTGTGAAGGGTACTTTCATTTTATGATGGAAATTTTTAAATTTTATGATTTTTTCATGTTCGTAAGGAAGCAGAATGGCTTTCTCACCGCATCCTATTCTCACATGCAGCATCAATTTTTCATTAGACGTGAAATATTGTAGGCATCCGTCGCAATAGTGTTTTTTCCTATTGTTTCCCTTAAAAGTACTCAACAGACGTGACATGCTCTTTATTGTAGAGTAGTGGGATCCATGACGATTTTCATGGTACAGCAAGTTGACACGTCGAGTTTTAGTTTCTCCGCTGGGGTTCCACCGTGAAATATATAGAGGTACAATCAGTCTCTCCTCCTTTTCATCAATGCCTGATTATGCCTCTCGAACCGCTTAATATCTTTTATTTTTGTGGGAAAAGAAATTCCGTCCCAGTTTAATCGGTCTCTAAACTGTGTATATTTACTCATTCGTGAGGCATGTTCATGTTGAGTCTGCGGAAATAGACCCGCGAGTACAGCTCAAATGAAGCATGCGTCATCATCGTTTTTTACATTTACACATGCTTTTTTTTTAACAATCCAGTCGGGTAGAGGAATGTATGAGGAAGCTTTCAGCAAACAGTGTTTGTTAATGTTCAAATCGAAGAAGATATTTTTTTCCAACGCCCATCCGCTATCGCGCTCTTGAAATTCTTCCATCTTGCCAACGATTGATGGCACCATCTGATTGAAGAAGAAATTAAAGTCGAAACCGGCGTCCAGCGATATGTTTTTCGTAGAGAATGTTTTAAGGTCATGTATGATTTCATCACCCTTTTCACTAACCACAGTTTTCATATAAATACACATTAGTTCACCAATCACTTTTATTTGTTTATGATTTTCCACTTCTAGCTTCACAAGACGTTTAATTCTCTTCTTGTTGGACGATAGAAATCCTTCAGGGTTGAGAAAGTTGTCAGCACCAGCGTTGATTCTATACGTGATAATCCGACATTTAAATGCCGAACTAACCACGTAAGCACCTCCATCAGATTTTTCCCTCACACATAGTAACTTGTGTCGTTTTGTCTTCGAATGAAGAATGAGACGGTTGTTGGGAACGTCTTCATCACAGTATTGACAGTGGTAAGTCATGATGAACACTAAATTAAATTTGTTCCGACAGCACAGCTAGTTTAACCTCGGTTTATGGGTGGGGAGGAAGGTGATAAGACGAACCAATGATGAAAAAACATTATTGATAAGGATTGAGTAATTAAAATACGATTGTTTCCTTTAGCATAAAACATTTATTCACATCAACGGAGAGGTATTGAAAAGAATTTCTTTAGCTAAACACCTGAGTTCACAATCTACTAGAGAATTTCTATCATACACGCAGTCAATGAAGAATAGAGCTTGCGTCATTGTCGTAGGCTGCTTTAATTTGAGATGTTTCCTGAAGAAATTGAAGCGGTTCTCGTAGGTGATCTTATTCCTGTTTAAATGTTTTATCTGGGCGTGTACACATCCGATAATTCGCTCCATGTACCACCAATCAGAGCATCCGAAGAGTACAGTGTGTCCATCTTCATCGTAGAGAATCAGCTGAGCGCCCGGTGAACAGCCTGTTCCAACTGCTGCTGCTGAAGAGGGTAGCAGCGTAACAGGTAGTAGTCTCTTGTTACCTGAGAGCTGTTCAGCGTTCACTTTTGTCGGTTGAGAGAGGAAACTTCTTATGGCTTCAATTTGAGTTATATTACCGAAGCTGTCGAACCAGTCATTATCACTGATTGTGACCTTGTTGTCAAAGCTCACGCATGTCTTGAAAGCAACTTGAGATCCTAAAACTTCCAGCTTCATGTACACATGTACATTGGCGATCGCCGATGACTCATTCTCATCAAGACGTTGAACGGTGTATAAGCTATGTGCCAAGTTACAGCTGTTGTAAATTATGGAGGTGGTCATCATTTATTTAAGAGCTTGGCTCTTGTCGGTGGAGTAATCCATTACTCCTTTTTTGAGGAAGCATAGTGTGGTGGTTTCCCCCTTGCCTTCCACACCGCAGTACACGAACCGAGGTTCACCGGCTCCGTGATGTCCAAACAAGAGCCCTTCCAGATTCCTATCTTCGTTCTCCAGTCGGTACTAGTGCTACTGCTGCCTGACACTAGAGGATTGCTTATTTAATGGCGGCAACTACTCGCCATGTCACAGAATCGTCGTCGGATATTGTAGCTTTTTATAGAGTAGCCCCTCCTACAACCCTACCCACTACATCCTGATAACCCTGCCGCTGCGTGGTCGGGGACTGCTTATTCAGTATATTCGCAGCTAACCATCATATCTGATGGCCATTCCACTATCCGCCGCCGGTGGACCCCCGTAGTAGCATGCAGCTCAGCCCTACTCTAGCCTAGGTGGTATAGCTCGGATAATAATAACTGGAATAGGCAATCTCGAGTGTTAAAGGATAAAGAGTTGCGTGCGATCTCATCAAATGTTGTGATGAAACTGATCAATTTGTCTTCTTCACTCTACCCGTGAGAGCGCTGTATTCAAACAGTGAATCATTTATGATGAGACAGTAGGCGGTAGTGTTGCCAGCAACGGGCTTTTTAAATTCCATCTCAACACGCGTATGTCCACAGCGCCAGAATTGAAGGTATCCGACTGACGCGAGGTGTCAATGATAAACAGAGAAGTTTTTGTTTTAAAATGAGGAAAAGCAACAATCGGACTAACATTATCCTTTCCATAATATACATGTTGAAAGTTTGCAAACGCGTCATACATTAGAGAGTAAGACCCCTTTTCGAAATCTACGGTATACGAATCATACGGATAACACTGTGAGTTTAGATACACCTTGCAGCTTTGCAAATTGCAATGATCAAACTGACTCATGTCTTTAAGCTCATCATTTTTACGAGCTGTCTGCAGTCCAATGATGACAAATCGGGGTTTCTCCAACTGACTGCTAGTTTTGATTGGCCACACATGCTTAACGGCGCCGACTGGTAGCGAAGGGTATTCATAAAGATCCCAGGTGCGAAAAGGTATGGGTAGAGGTATATCATTCTCCACATATTCCATTAAACGGAGTTTTAATATTGGCAACACAATTTTTGGCCAGGTAATTTTATTGTTTAATCATCATTGATATCTGGCCAAACATTTAATTATGTAGTTGGCATACAAACCTACCTTTATTTCAAAATACGGAAGAATGTAAGAATATTAATTAAAACTCTGGAACGATAAGCACATCCTGTTGTTCCGCTTGGTTGAATGCTAATTAATCATTTTATCCTGTTTTGCAACATATTACATTATTCTTAGAATTATAGCTCGAACTAATTAAATGCATCACGTTATCATAAAACGTGACTTGGCAACATGAACCCATAGGTACCTCTAGCCAATAATTAATTAATCCTCTACAGGTGTTAATGAGGAATCTAACTCACTCCAATGATAAACGTCACACCTTTATTTAAATCCAACCAGCGCGTCAACGGCACCGTCAGCGGCCCCGCCATCGATCACTTCAAAACAACCATTAACGGTCATGGCAGTCAACGACCTCTTCACACACATACACACACACACACACACACACACACACACACACACACATGATGACGTAGGACATACTTTAGGTATACACAGAGCCGGTCGCCAACTACCTCTTCCAAGGCACCACCAACGGTCATGGCCGTCAACAACGTCTCCACGCTCCTGGCACACACATGAACACACTAATGTATGGAGGGTCCGTCCTGGATCACACTTCCTTTACAGTTTTAGGATGTGATTCAGAAAGGATGCTACATACATTTTACACTACTAAAACACTTTAAGGAACACACAAATGTATGAAGGGTCTGTCCTGGATCACTTTTTAACACTTTTTAGGAAGTGGCGCAGGACGGACGTTCCATACATTTGAAGTGGCGCAGGACGGACAATAATATGCTACTACCGCAAGTTTATGAAAATATGAATCAAGTGAAAACCGCTTTATCAATCCATTTTTTTATAAAACGACGATGATAAGAAGCAACATAAATGCGTTTCCAACTATACAGGGTGACATTTTAATCGGTGTCCAAATTCAAGTATAAGATTCTTCAGCAAAATTATGAAATACGTTTTTTCTGTTTCATATCATTCAGTACAAAATAATTTAGTAATTGCTGCTTAAAGTTATCCCAAAAAAACCTTACCGCACGGGCACCTCAGCGGGTATTAAGGTTTGCGCACGGCACGCCTCCCCTCCCTCGGCCCCGCCCCGCTCCGCGCGGTACTGAATGCCCAGTAACCACGCAGTAGGGATAATTCTTTTGCTATAGACAAATTATAATTTGAAAAATACCTACCAGTTTTTTTTCAAAAATGGAGTCTATTAGTGATACCAAATGCCTACAAAAAATTTGGACACTGATTAAAATGTCACCCTATATACAGAGTCCCACGTTTACGTATTTTTAAACTGATAGCAAGAGCCACCCATCCCGACAGAGCTCCGAAGTCTGAAGTTATCACTCATCACCATTCGACGACTACAAATTAATGGTATTATTAAAGCTGCGGTCTTCCGCAAGAAGATACTGCTTCGGTTGGACTACTCCAAATACGATTGACATGAAATCTCGCTAGGTTAACCTCATCATTTTCTATACGTATATTGCGTCACGTAACTTATCAACACGCGTTGGCATGTATCAAATGTTAAGATGTCCTAGCGCTCGTTCGGACAGTTACTCGATTAAGTATCCAGCGCATCGTAGTGGATTGTACAATCTATTGATGGCCAAAAGTAATCAAAGTACAATTAATGGGAAGCGGCTTTAATCCTCGAAATTTTTATTTCTGCGCGTTATTTGTCTATAATTCTGTTTATTTTGTTTCAGCGCATAACGGATATGGCGACGTTTTAGGGCTTTAATAATAAAGTCACATAATTGTTTGTGTCAATTCGGAGTTTTATTTCAACAATTCCCCTTCACCTAATCTAAGGGATCAACTACTGACATGGCCGTTGCCAAAATTCTCACCATTCCCGGAATATCAACATTGCTAGTCTTCCATACAAAATTATGAATGAGCTTATTCCCGATAATCTGTTTATTTAAACGATCAGTCTCACGAAAACGACATAGCTAATTCGAATTTAAAAAAATATATATTTATAATAGGATACACTTAAAAAGTAGGTTTTGTAATTAAACTATTTATTTTTCCTCTCGGTAATAGGGATGTTGACACCGAATATTTCAATAATTATGATGTTTCTCAGTAAAGGATTAAACATATTTATATCTAATGAAATGGAGAAAAGGGAACACAATAGAATACATATTCAAAAAGTTATAAGTGGCCAAAGATTTAAGATGGGGTACATCTAATTGATCGTTTCTGCAAAAGGTACTCCATTATTAACGATTTTCATTAACTATGATACTACCTACTCTCTTGTACCAGCAACATGAACATGGTTGTAGCCATTGAGTTATATTACTAGAGTAGACATCACCTAGCATAAGTTTGCGCACGTCAACATACTCTCATGAGAGTATGCCTTCTTTTTCATTGTGCTATTGTTTCAACAATAAAACCAACAATAATAAAAGTACGGGAATCACTTTTCATCGGCAAATTCAGAGATATTATATATAACATGATTTTTTCTGTAATTTATAAGATACGCGCCGATGGCGGCGATTATTTTTCAAAGATTAAAAATGTAGAAGTGACAATTTCCTAAGACTATTCTGCCATATTAGTAGAACATGAAACTTACTATAGTAGGTACTGTAGTGAAAAATAAAATAAAAGATCACTAGCAAGATCACGATAGAAATTTATTCATTTATATTATATTTCCGAACACTTATACATTTTTAACAGAAGATTAGAAAAATCCAACGACGTGTTCGCGGTAACCAAGTCGATCCCAAATGGGTTTTTACTATTAGGTACAAGTCGCACAATCGGCTTCGCGAACCGTACAGATCCCTGGCACAGGGCACGATACGTCAAAGAAACGCATCTGATGGTAAAAATATGAACTGTAATACTTCAAGTAATGCAACACCGGATTGCTTATTCAAATACGAACTGTAATACTTCAAGTAATGCAACACCGGATTGCAGATGATATGATATGAGATGGGTGTATGGGTGATCGTGATAACGATGGCCGAAAGAAGAAGAAACGAAAAGAATGAACCGCGTTGGCGTGCTGATGCCTTTGAGAATTTTGAGAATGTGCAACTGGATGGTTGATATCCCGAACCAAGGATAGCGCCCTGCGCTCAGTTCGTGCAAGGATCAGCAAGCGTGGGTGTACACAATAGCGTCACTAGATCTAAACCGCGGTTACATAGGTAACTAATTAGAACTAACAGAAGGTAGAGGATTATTAGGTTTCCGGAGACTTCCCTGACACCAAAGGAGCTAGTTGAGCCGCTGCGACGAACCGTTGATCCACTTCAGGTAGGCTCCTTTGAATGAACTCCGCATTCCGAGAGTATAAAAACCCGCAGTGATAGCACGCAGGAATCGTGGGCACAAGCTTCTTTAACAGGGTAACGACCTGACGGAGTGGGTCCTCGTACCCCGATAGGGCAAGCGCTGGGTTGAGTACCCGCACCAGAAAGCTACGACAAAAATAAAGGTAAGATCTACGATATTACTTGATGCGACTATGAACAGACTAGAGACTTATACAACCAATGCTTACCCAGCAGGTTCTCGACGGCTGGCCTTTGAATACAATCAAACTCGATGTAAGACGACGCTTGTGAATTCGGAACCTCCTTTTCCTTCACACAATAGCACTTGGTGCTGGTGGCCAGAATCTTCGTTGCTTGAGATTCACTCCAACGCCACTGAGTTTTTAAAAGGAAGAATACTATCCCTTAGTTCTTCTATAAGCTGGGATAAAAATATATGATACCCTATATGATATGAACCCTGAAGGAAAAAGGTTCAAGTAATATGCGTTAGATGGCGCAGAAACTAAAATCAGTAATTTATAAATTCAGCGGTTTAACCGACAGTGTTGGATGAGTTAACGCTGCAGTACCTAATCGATATGATATCGAGCAGCAACCATTTGTTTTTTTTTTAATTTAATCGTTTATATGAATAATTTTATTGGCAACGTTTAGATACGTTTAGTTCTACTTTTTAGGAGAATATAATTATTATTTTACTTTCTAATTGCTTTTAAAATCTATATCTGAGGATCCCGTGGGACCTTAAATGTGTACGGATCTGACTGAAACTGAAAATCGTCGGAATTCAGATTTTTTGTCTTGCTGCGATTGCTATCAAAATTGATATCTTAGGATCCGCATGTTCCTTAAATAGGACTTTGTAATCAAATCTGACACAAATTCAATACATAGTGGCATCCTTGGGAACTATAAAGATATCCTGTGTAAAAAAAACATACATACAGCATGTCGGTAATTAAATCAATAAGTAGTTTTTTTATACGAGTACGAGTGTAATCACGCTATGGCCATAACTGAATCCGAACTCGGAAAATTGTCGCATCTACTGCACTTTTACATAATCTATGATTTTCCAAGATGGCGGCCTTGAAAGATATCAAGAAAAATGTTCTGGGTTGCCAGTCTAAACTTAGTAATAGTAAATCAGTGGGTTGTAGTAGCTTCGTAATTTTTTGAGAAATTTGAATGGGATTGTAGTCACATGGCATTTTTTTACTTTTTTATTTAGGACCACATTATTACTGACATTTTATCCTCATGTCTCGTTGGCAAAGAACTATTTGCAGCAGAGGCTCTGTTGACGAAACTACAAGTTACTATATCTACGCACATATCATTGGTGCTCTAAAATGCGTTCAGAAACCGTAGGAAATGACCAGCATTATGACAACTGATTTTACTATGAGAACTTTCTTGTCTGTGGTAGTAGATAAAATCTGTACAGTATAGATTTTTGTAACGTCATGAGTTTAAATTTGAAACAGCTGTCAAAACTCAAGCGGACGTCTCTATTGTAGTATCCATAGATATTAAAACATTTATAGTTAGGTACGAAACGTCAATTCAGTTTATTTTTTTTAATATAAACTGCACGACATTTGATATCTAATGATAGGAGTATAGGGACTTCATTCGTTTGTCTATGATTAAAAAGAAAAAACATTCGTCATGACGAATTGCTGCCATTGCTGTTGTCATTTTTTTGTTGGGTTTTTCTGTTACTTACTACTTATGAAATGTGTGTAGATAAAGTAGTGTATGCAACTGTACATAATTAGGCCTTAAAATACTCGTGATCACACGACGCTCGTTTCATAAAACCACAATCGTATTTTAAGGACTCTCATTACGGATCAGTCGCATAAACTACTATTATAGCAGTTTATGCGACTGATCGAGTACGAGACTGAGAGTAATTTTACTTGGTTAGTTTGAGCCCTAACTGCTACGGTAGCCTAGTGGTTCAGGCATGCGGCTGTCAAGCGGTGTTCGTGGGTTCGAATCCCGGCTCGTACCAATGAGTTTTTCAGAACTTATGTACGGAATATTTACCGTTAGCTTTTCGGTGAAGGAAAACATCGTGAGGAAACAGGTCTAATCCCAATAAGGTCTAGTTTTCCCTCTGGGTTGGAAGGTCAGATGGCAGTCGCTTTCGTAAAACTAGTGCCTATGCCAAATCTTGGGATTAGGTGTCAAAGCGGACCCCGGGCTCCTTTAGGGGCACAACCGGGAATAACGCTAGGAGGATGAGTTTGAGCCCTAACTGCTGACGATGACTCACATCGAAATAAATACTTACTCAATATTAAGACGATATCCAGTGTAGTAGAATAAGTAATTCAGGAACCATTATAGTTTCGCCGGTTAAGCCCTAATAGGGGTGTAGACACTAAATAAAATAATCAATAATGTCATATTATGTCAAAAAAGGGTGTCAAGGATGAAAAATGTACTTGGTCAAAAGTAAATAATCACGAAGTTACTCGTTTAAGTGTGCAAAGTTTTAAAAAGGGGAAAAAGGGGTATGTTCTATCCGTTTTACGCAAAACGCAACTTCATTATGAAACCATGACGCTCGAAGATTGTCGACGCGTCCCCCCGGCAGCAACCCATAATGTGACGTCACGTCACGTCACGTGCTCTCTCTCTAACAAGCAATATTAAAACGGTTGTAGCTTCTTAATTCTTTGAGATATCCAAATGGGATTTTCGTCACTAGCACATTTTTTTGCCTTATTTCATTCGGAGTAATAATATTTTTTGAGCCTACACCCCGATTACACATTACAGCTCGAGTCACGCCACCCCCCTACCCCCCCGGACGACTGCCCACCAGCAGTGTCGCGGCGACATACTATCCGTCTTTATTTTGGCAGTTGGGTAGACAGGCCATCCAAGACCCGCAGCTACAGATACAGACCTTGCAAGCGAACCCAGTCAAACAAAAAACTATCCGTCTCTTTCCCACCATCCTCCTACCTAGCGTTTTTCCCGGTAGTGCTCAAACGAGTCCGCTTAGGCACTCGTAATCTTAAGATTTCGCGTAGGTACTTACTAGTTTTAACTGTTTTTTTTTTAAACCCAATGGTACATGTACGAGCCGGGGTTTGAACCCGCGACCTCCACATTGACAGTCACGCGCCTTACCGCTTGGATACATTGGCTTTTTACTATCCATTCGTTACTGAGCGTTCTAATTAGAAACAGACAAATAGTCTAAGTATCTCACAGATTATATACAAAAATATACCTATAAAACAATGCGTAAACTTTATTCATGAGGACTTGTCTAAACAAAGGTTGATACCCCATTGAAACTTTTCACATTGTTCACAGTGTTTTATGAACCCCTTTTTTGTTGCATCTTTTTTATTGTAAAAAATCGTTTCTTTATATTATTCTAAGCACTAGACTAAAACACCCCATCGATACGACATGTAGTTTTTGAGAAAAAAAAATACTAAAGTTCGCCGGATAAAGGGTCGCCTGAATCACAAAAAAAAAACCATGCCAATTATAAACTGGGCTACCTACTTAATTGAAATTTTATGTTTGTGTTTTTCGTTTTATTTATTTTCTCGAGAACGCTGTATTACATTAAGATACATGTCTTTTACTTTTCTTCTGTACTCATGATGACGTCCTATTGGTGAAATACATTTTAGTTCAGTAAAGGTGCCACGTGATTGGTCGAATTTATTTTAGTTGTCTAAACAGTTGTAAAATGTTGAGTTGGGACCTCCATAGTAAAAGGTATGTGATTTTAGTTTGGTGTACGAAGTCTTAACTAGAACATTAAAGTCGACGAGTATAAAAACGTAATTTTACTCCGTTTAGTACTTTAATGATCAAACCTTCTGAGTTAGCCGGAGGTACTCCGCAAGAAAAAAAACTTAAAAATTAGATTATACTTTAATTGATATTATTAAACAATTAATTAAAAAATATTTATACTAAGCGGGACTTAATCGCGTATAATTAACATATTTATTTACTTTAAGTCCCGTTTAGTATAAATGATGTGTGAGAATCGTGAAAGTTTATATTAATTCAAAATTTAAACTTGAAGTAAAAATTAGAAACAAATAGAACACATCCTAATCTACCTCGAACCTAGAACCACTATCAGATTCAGCGTGACGAATTAGGTTTAATAGGATTTAAGTTTTAATTAATTAGGTAGGTGTACGCAGGCTTCAAATTCGTCAAGGCTCAGGCACGTTATTACTTTCGGTACATACGTGAACCGGAATATGATAATGCATGTGATAACTTTGTGGCATTGTTATTCATCGATTAGAAATATTTTACTCAAGAAATATTTTACTGGAGACTCGATGAATGCTCATACTGTATGCGACTTTTCGATATTTTTGAAGTCTAGGATACGAACAGATTTCTATGATCTTGATTGACTCTTTCTCCACCTTATCCAATTGTATTAAAAATAATCAATATAAAACTAGTGTAGGTACTTATTGTAGTTTGCAATTGAAAATCATTCTAATATCAATTAATGCTAATTGTATATGTACGTAATTAATAAGTAGCACATATTATTCAATTTAATTTAGTTTATGTTTATTATTATTATAAACGAAGAAACAATATATTATAAATTAATTACAAAATAAATTAAGTAACCTAAGGCACCCAACCCAGTCACAGCAAAAAGACTCCGTCCATCAGCAGTTCCGTCTGCGGCATGGAGCCCATAATGCTGGCGGCATTACCTCTCTGTATTGCCAGGTGCAGTACACTCTGTTCATCGCTACAAGTACATGCCGATGCCTCAACGTTAGGGAATGGCTTGTACTTGTAGCGATGAACGTCGACGTCGTCGTCGACGACGTCAGAGGGCCATAAATCTTTATGTTTTGGCTGAGAATAAGCGCCTTTTGTAAAGATGAAAGGAGTGTCCCTTCTGTACTTGCACTATTTTGTGGTGTTGCTAATGCAATACGTTGCAAGAGGTAAGCGTCAGCCCTATTGGTCCCATGAGGCGTCGACGAGTCGCTCAGTCATTTTCCTCATATATGATTTCATGTCAGCAATACGGTTGTAGAGTTGCATCAACAGTTAACTAGCCTAGCGTGTTAGGTAAATATGTAGCTGAGGTTTTACCTAAAAAAAATCAGTTAGCGATGACCTAACAGGCACTGAAAAATTACTTCCCTATAGACGAAAAAATTGTCTATATGAAAGTTCTCCTGTTCTTGTAAATCAAATCAAATCATTTCTGGTACATATTTCTCCAAATAATAATGAACATCTTTATGTGAATATTAATGTAAATAATCTGACTCTTTGTAGGCTGGATGGTGGTCGTAGTATTACTATTTTGGGCAATAATTCTCATAGAGGGACTGCTTGAACGAGGATTCGTATTGAACTCGTCGTATAAAATCACAGTGCTGTCAGGCAGAGATGTTACAGACTCTCGACCAAAAAGCAAAAGGTACGAGTATTAGTCAAATTGTGTTTGTATGTTCTGTTTATAGAATATTATTGTTATATTTTTAATTCGATCATTTTATCACGCCGACAAAACGGAAGAAAAAATCTTAATTTTTTATTGGGTTACCTCCCCTACACCTAAAGTGGTGATGTAATTTTATTTCTTGTCAAACCGTGCCGTGTGGGGTATTCTTGGATAGCTTGTTCAAAACTGGAAATGTGGAAGACATCGTGGCATATAATGAATTTAAAAGGAAAACTATCACGGCTAGTAGTAGGCATAACGAACTACCGAGAAAGGCCAACTTTCGTACAAATTTGGCCGACGCAACGAGCGCGCGTGGTGATGTAACTAAGACATGCAGGCAACTATGGAACCCTACACTGCGCGTGGCCCGATACGCACTTGGCTGGTTTCTTGGTAACACATCCAAATTTCAAATATCGGAGTTGACTTCTTAGGATTACCTTTGTTTGGCCTTACAACATTTTGCCTAATTTCGGTTCCGAATTTTATTTAGACTAATCTTGCTTCGCATTATAGCTCATTTTGTAATTAATTAATAAAAATATAGCTTCAGAATGTTTTATTTTGCCTAATTTCATTTTACCAAAATTTAGCATGCATAATCTTATTTTGTATACTGTTTGACTGACATAATTACATTTTGGCTAACATACGTTTCGCATAATTTCATTTTGTCTAATCACTCCCAACCCTCCGCTAGGACTATCGCCAGAAACTAATGAAGGTTTGAATATAAGTAAACGCTAAGTAAAATCTTTAAAAAAATCGCATGTTTTATGAGCCCCAATCAATACTTGCTGGTTGATCGCAGGCTGATCTTGAAACCTGCCAGCGTTTGGGCTGGCAAGCAATGCGGGTTGTTATCTCCAAATGTGTCTCTCGATGAGTAAACGTTTCGATCTGCCACCGTATGATGTAATAGTAAAACGAAAAAAAAAATCAACCAGGATATGCTATGGCAACCAACTAAAATCCAGTGTTCCTAAGTAGTATTGCATTTCTGATCTGCCACCTTGTGAGATAGGGTTTCGTGCAACGGGAGCTTAGACTAAAAGTTGTTAGACAAACTAAAATTAGACAAAACGTTATTAGGCCAAACAAGGGAATCCCGGCTTCTTACTCTATTCAAACTCAAAATGCCCCTCATTGAGGTAACGGTGTTTAAGACTTTTTTTCTTCACAGTTACGCCTATTAACGAATTACACAAGTCAATAATTTTCTTTGAGTAAACCTTAAATTTCTAATTAACGGTAAAAATTGTTAAAATTATCGCTTCGAGCCGGGTTAGTACCGGCGACCACAGACATATGAATGCCCATCGTTACTATCCAAGTGCTCAGCAGAAAAGTTTTTCTATTATCAGTTCCCTCTTACATTGCCTCAGGATCAATCTAGAAGCCATATCTCCCTCCCTAGCCCCCGCGCACCGGGCTAGGGAGGGAGAAGACTCACTGGCATGCCACGAGATGCCACGGCATGACACTGAACGCCGCGAGATACCGCAGCACAACCTGCCGTGCCATACTATGCCACGCCGTTAGTGAGCGACGCCGGCCTTTAAAGACACCAACGTCTCAAATTATACCGTCAATCATATCTCGTTCACGTGCACAACATCTATAGACGTCGCGATATTAGGCTTAAAGAACTACGACTACCTCGGTACCTCACGTGAACGTGATATGATGCACCCGTGCTAAATAAATGTTGTATTAACTTGGAACGATATTGTTTTGTTTTTTTTCATTTTCCTTTTGCATGTATAAGTTTCGTCAGCGGATTAAACTGCTCTAATATTAGTACAAATTGATCAAACTTGCCAACCGAATAACATGCATCGAAATTATTTTAAATAAATTTAATCCCAATGACATGTAAACTGCTCACAGGATATTTAGACTGTTGCCACCATGCATACGGTAGCCAGGGAAGAGGGTATTCTGTAAAATCCTCGCCCACTGGTAAGCCGCCATCCTGCGCTGATGTTTACCACGAATAGCATGACATCTCTACTGCGACGAAGTACCGCACTTCATCCTGTAAATAATTTGTATTTGTATGGTTTCATTTTTGTCTTGGGCTTTTACTATATTTCATCTTCGCTAGAGCGAGATCGACTTCGTAAGCAGTAATGGGTGTCGATTCAGGACAATAAAATTATTGTAGCTGACAGTAGATTGATCTGTGGAACGGGATTATTTTATTTATTTATTCATTTATTTCGAACCCTTAAGTCCATATCACACAAAATAAACACTATAAACATTACACACATTAGGTACATTAAAAAAATAATGGGAATTAGGAGAACAATATTTCTTTGCTATTCCGCTAAAAAACGTGCTGGTCTATTAGTGAAGATAAGATGCAACTATTTGCGTAAAAACATGCAAAAAATTACAGCAAACCACCACCAATAATGACAAAAACCTCGACACGTGTTTCGCCTCTCTACGAGGCATCATCAGCAATTTCAAACGGTTACAGCAAGTCTCATGTGGATGGTATTATTAGGAAAAAACGGGCTAGAATGACAAACTATCTTCTGTACGCTGCACGATCTTCGGACCCACCTAAAAAGTACAAAGCAAGCATAACTTATGTTGGCAAGTTGTCTGATAAGATCTACAATATTTTAAAGTCTAACGACATAAACGTGGCTTTCAAAACGAATAACACCTTGCGCTTTAGACTGTGCAATGGCAAGGAGAAAGTGGAAAGTGCCAAAAAGTCGGGAGTCTACAAACTTGCCTGTGATAATTGCAATAAAGTTTATGTGGGACAAACAGGCCGTAGTTTTAGCACAAGGTATAAGGAACATGTTGCGTCGTATCGGCATAATCACCCGGACAAGTCTAATTACGCAAAACATTTATTGGAGAATAACCATGCGTTATCTGACAATCATTCTTTCAACATCTTGCATGTTTGCGAAAAAGGATTGCGTCTAAGTGTTCTAGAACAATTAGAAATAATTAGGTACAGCAATAGAGGCGTTATTATCAACGAACAATTGAATGTTGCGTCATCACCGTTGTTACGTGTTCTTCCATCTCTTTCACGCATGAACGGTAGTATGGGGGGACAGAATATAAATATGGCGGATGGCTCCGGGCGGGTCATTTGCTCAGTGGACGTGGCGCAAGCAACATCTCCTGCCAGCATCTCCTGATGATGCCTCGTAGAGAGGCGAAACACGTGTCGAGGTTTTTGTCATTATTGGTGGTGGTTTGCTGTAATTTTTTGCATGTTTTTACGCAAATAGTTGCATCTTATCTTCACTAATAGACCAGCACGTTTTTTAGCGGAATAGCAAAGAAATATTGTTCTCCTAATATATCATGGACTTCCGCAAAGTAACGCCTGATTCAATAAATTAATAATGGGAATAAAATTTAAATTACAAATAAAATCTTAAAATGCCATACAATTTGAAGCCATATGCATGGCGTTCCACCGTCCCACCATCGGACAATCCAGTCTGTAAACAATGGTATTCAGGAGGCTGCTCAGTATTATCGCAGTATAATTCTTTATAAAAGTTTGTGCTTATGCTCGTTATTTTCTCACGGTTCTTTTGTTTCACACCTCCATCATCACGCAAACAAGTTATTCACGACTTCCTGTTGGATATACCTAACCTGTTTGGTAAATTGGCTATTTTAAGTAAACGGTTACTTTCTAATGCTACTTGTATCATACTATTTTTATATTTTCTTTATCTTATTAGAACACGGAAATAGTTTATAGTCTGGATTAAAATATAGGATAGTTTTTATCCCGGGTCCACGCAAAAATGTCGCGGCCGGAAGCTAGTTTAAGAATAAATTAAGTTGGTGTGAAACCAGGAAAATACCAAAATGAATATTTTAATACAGTTGCTCAAAAAGTGGTACTTTTTGTGGCTGCGTAGCGTACGAGAAGCTCAATTTCTCGAACTAGTGCTTTTTACTTTTTAGTTCCAAACTATACTTTCGAAACGCAGTAAGTGGCGGTCGCGCGGCGCGACCGTCGCGGGTGCGCGGCCTGTGCGCGGCGGGTTGCTGGCGGGGCGCGACCTGTTTGACCGCGCTAGCGGTTTGTAGGCAAGCATATTTTATCGCAATGATATATTAATTTATTATTTTTCGCAATTGTATTAAAAAACGTCGTTTACAACACGTGTGAAATGTCTTTTACCACTCGTACCGAGTCTTGCCACTCGCTTTCAGCTTGTGGCAAGATACCTCGGTACTAGTGGTAAAAAGACATTCTTTTCACACTAGTTGTAAAATGTACTATTATAGTAGCATGTCAGTGTTGACACGTTTTGGGTAGAAAGGAATACATTGAGTCGTAAACAAAGTAGACCAGTGTCGGTAAATGGATTACATAATAAAAAGATAAGTATAGCAACATATTAATGTTCAGCAAGAAATTTAAAGTAGATAAATCGCCCCGAAACTCACAATCATCTCACCGGTCAGACAGCGTGCGGGACCGTGGTGACCCGACGCCCGACCCCGAGTTTTTTATTACCCAGGATAAGATATGGCACTGTGTCAGAAAAATTAAACAAGGGAATAATGAAAAATAAAAGTTAACTGTTTATTTTCAGAAAAAAATAATAGTTTTTACAGAACTTAGTTAAAGTAATCTTTACATTTTAAGATTTTGCTTAACTAAGGAGTGCGATAATATAACATATTTTGTATGGCGGCCCAATGTTACATCTAAAACCGGCCAAGTGCGTGTCGGACCACCCGCAGTGTAGGGTTCCATAATTGCCTTTGTTACATCGACATGCGCGCGGCAGCTAAATGGTGCGGTTACGTTGGCCTAATTTGTATGAAAGTTGGCTTTTCCAAGTACACACTAAGTTGGACGACTATTCGTCGGTAACTAGTTAGGGTGAGGCCAGTTGAGCGTAATTTGTGAGCTGTGAGTCGCGTAATTTCGGTCCGCCCATAGATGGACATTTCGGTTTGTCCTTATATGTGCGGACCGATATTACGCGACTCACAGCTCATAAAGTACGCTTGTCTGACCTCACCTTTAAAGTCCCAAAGTGCTCATTGAAAAAAACGCACAGTTTGGGTTTTGTCCAGGTCTGTCTACAGATATGGCTATGTTTTGATTTTAAACGCTAAAACGTGCTTTTTATCACTCACGTATTTTTTATCGAAAATAATATAAGGAGCCTTCGAACAGCCCTAGGGTTTATATGATTCCCTGCTCCTGTGGCAAGAATGATATAGGAGAAACTGGCCGAAATATTTCCACAAAGGTGTCTGAACACATACCTAGTTCGTGCGATGCATGCTATTGCTGCCGTGGCGGTGTAGTGCGTCGGTGTGTTCGCCGTGAACAGAGTGGACCACTTTTACGGAATTTGCGTAAGAGGCACAAGTCCTTTGTCAGGAGAGTGAGGAGAGTTTTAATTTAATTCATTTTTGTCTTTGTAAATGTAATTAATGGGTTGATACTAGGGCTCGCGGTATCCGTGTAATAAGCAGAACCGTGTACACGTGTCCTTAAGCCCGGCGGTACTAAGAACCCGAATTACACGAACCCGCCAAGATCCGTCCCGTCCCGTCCCGTTTCCAAGAAACGTTTCTCATCTCGGCTCCGCTCGGGTAACGGGCAAGGCAACTCGACCCATCCGCGCCGTTTTGAGTTGAAGCAAAAATGATTTGTGAATATACCTACTCTTATTTATTACTTGCAAACTCGTAGAGTAAAATGTATTTGTGTAATTTAAGGGTTTTTTTAATTTCGCATTTTTTTTGATAAACAAGTCGTTGGATTCCCAAGCTATATTAAGTTTTATGTATTTGCATTAAAGTCGAAATTTCAACAAATAAATGAAAGCTTTTACCTATGCCCTAAGTCTCCTTTGTTTTTTCTTGTTCGTGCGTAACGGGGTAAAGGGTTTTATGACATTACCTGGTAGGTAGGTACTAGAGCTAGTAAGATATGACAAAATTATTTTTAAATTTCTAATGAGTCTTTAGTAAGATTATAGTTCGCCACTCAGTCGGTTGTCTTTACGAATCTAACTATTGCCATTTTTGTTATATATAAATATTTTGTTAATTGTTGGTAATTTTGTTTTTATTATTTTTTGTTTGTTAACGTGTTGTTTTTTATTAAAAATGAAGAGAAGTTGGGTATGGAATTATGCCACTAGACTCGGTGACAGAGCTTTTTGTGACTTGTGCGATGATCGGGCAAACAATGAGTTTTCGTGTCGTGGTGGTTCTACAGGAAGTTTAGGGAAGCATTTAAAAATAGTTCACCTAAAATCTCCAATCCTGATGCCTAATGAGTAAGTTCATTTTTATTACAATATTCTGTTGAATATTTCGTAATTTAGTATGCTTTGCAAATGATTTGGTAATGTATTAAATTAATTACATATTCTGTGTATATGAAAAGGATACGTTACTATAGGTATGTGCAAACAAATTATTCGAATACACAATCAATGATCCCCAAATTATTCACGAATGCTTATAGGGGGACAGAAAGAAAACTATGTGTGTAAGAAAATTTACTGATATATATTTTTTTATATTTGTTTTTAACATAAGTACATAAGTATTCCATTAAATTTTATTTATATTACGAGGAATATACTCTATATACTCTACAGTTAAATTTTAATGAGGCATCAAACTATTTTTGACATTACCAATACTTATTATGATATCCAATAGGTTTGACAGTAAAAAAACGAAATTCGAAAAGTACGAGCCATGATCTTTATCGTAGCTTTTAAAGGCAACGTCTCAAATCGCCACTACACGATGAAAACGGGTCGGAACGGGTCTTAATTACACGGTTCCTAAGGAACCGTTCCGAACGGGGCCATAAACCCGTTTCCGTTAACGCAGAAACGGGGACCCGGCTACGGGTACACGAAACCCGGGCTCGACCGCGAGCCCTAGTTGATACCTAAATAAACAACAATTTATTTCTAATATTACTTTGCGTAAACAGAAGTGGCACTTCTTCAACGATTTAATTCTACTTCGTTGATTTTTATCATCCACGTTAAGTGTTGCTAATTTTTCATTAATAATGCAAAATTATAGAAAATTAATTACTCGGTAAGAGAATTTACAATTTCAATCCAGAGTCTTGAAGGTATATAACTAGCGGCAAATATTATATACGTGGATTTTTGATTGTCGTCATGAAGGCCTGCCCGCTCCTGTGCCTGTTACTGGCTCTCTGCTTGAGGGCCACTGCTCAACGTGACACAGGACTAGTAAGTGCTTATTTATGAACCATTAAGTAATCCTTTTTTATTTTACCAATCAATCAGTTCAATTTCATTAATTCCAGATAACAAGAATCTCATTTTTTTTTATACGCACTGTGTAATATTTGTATTTGTATAAAATGAAACAACAACCATTACTAGTTTGTTCAAAGAATGTTTTATTACTTTCTTCAAGCATATACAACTTAGAGCTCAACCATAAACACAATATGCTACATCTCTCCTTTTCAAATAAAAATAAAATAAACGAAATCAATTACAAACAGTTACACACATAATCATTGAGATATCCAGGAGGTCTAACGTCTCTATTAGATCTCCTTAGTGGAACATCCGGAGAGGAACCTGCATCATTAGTGGTATCCATCTCAGGAGTTCTGGCCAACTCCGTCTCAGGTGGCTGCTGGACAGCAATCTGAGACCAAGCAGACTGCATTGCTGGCTGTTCACACTCTTTGCTCCTGTCAACCTTAATGAATCAGTCAGAGCTGGAAGCTTTACAATTTTGACCAACTTAGCGAGCCCCAGCAAACCATCTGCCCTAACGTATGACGGGGTTGTCAATTTAGTAAAAGACCATTTACAACCGGCGCCGTCAGTATTAGCTGAACGCTATAGGTTCCGGCAGAGAAGGCAGGGAAGCGACGAAAGCATTTCGGAATACATAGCGGAGCTTAAGAAAGCAGCCCATTTTTGTAAATTTGAGGCCAATTTAAATGTCGATCTGCGGGACCAATTTGTGTGCGGGCTGAAAAGCGACGCAGTCAGGCAACGATTGTTTGCGGAAGATGATGGATTGAGCTTCGTGAATGCGGTCAAAATTGCGACTTCGTTTGAGGCGGCAGTACGAAACTCGGCGGCGGTGGATGTTTCGGCGGGAACGGCCAACATCGGAGCAACAGCGGGAGCGGAGTCTGTGCACGCAATGGCAGCGGGATATGATCGTCGACCGACAACAGCTGGTCGCGGTGGACGCGGCGGATCGCGCGGCACTCGCGGTTCTGGGCGTGGATTTGGCGGCGATGTCCGCGCCGCGCAACTGGTATCAAGTTTCAGTACAAGCAGTCAGTGCAGCGGGTGCGGCGCAACCAGTCACAGGTTTAAGAACTACGAGTGCAGCCGGTGTAGGCGCACTGGACATTTACGCCGCGTGTGTCCGGAACGGGCGGCGCTTTCGGCCACAGGTCGGTCCAGTAAACGTCATTTCGGAACATCAGAAGCGGAGCAGGAAGCTTTAAAACAGGAAGAATTTCACCATCTGTGCCTGAACGACTATCGGCCGGTGAGATTGTCTATTTGCATTAATGACTGCATACTAAATATGGAGGTTGACACGCGAATAGCTTTATCATGCATAAGTAGCGACACATACTACCAGTATTTCAGTAATCTCAAACTGGACCCACCTGGCGTAAACTTAAAGTTTTATGATGGGTCGATGCTTAAGCCGCTCGGTTTCATTAGACCGAAGGTTCGTTATGGTGCGATAGGGAAGGAGTTGGAATTGTTTGTTTTTGTTTGTTTTGTCAGGGTAGGAGTCTTCGTACCAATTAGATGTTCTAAAACCAGATACTGCGTCCAGGGTTAGCAAGGCCCAGCAACAACTAAGACTAGCGGCGGGGGAGTGCATAGGGAACTAGACTTAAATGAAGATGTGTGGTACCGCCAGTATTTGAAGGGGGAAAAGTGGGCCTCGGGTCAAATTGTAAATAGGACTGGCTCTTGCGACTATACGGTCAGGGTTATCTCTAGGTTGAATCTCTAGTTATTAAGTATTAACCTAGTGGGGAGGATTAGTGTAGGCTGGTTAGGAAGTAACTGTCTGTGTAACTCTCTCAGAATTCTGCCTAATATAGCTGAGCTGGTAAACCCCATTCCGGAGTCTTATTTACCGTCCCCGGGCTCCATACCTTACAGTCTCATCAGCTTTCTTTAAAAAGCTCTTACAAGTTTGCACTGCCCTTTCTGCAGCTCCGTTACTTTGATGGTAGTGACGACTCGAGAACTTGGTTTTGAAACCCCATCCAAAATCAAATTCTCAGAATGCCAATGAGTTAAATGGCATGTTGTCAGAATATATTAATTCGGGAGTTCCATGAGTTGAAAATATCTCCTTTAAGACAAAAATTGTAGCTTCAGCTGTTTTATTTTTAAGCTTGCGTAACTCAACCCATTTTGAATAGTGATCTATTAGAGTTAAATAGTCATTATTGCCATATTGTAAAATATCTATGGATACGTGCTGAAATGGAAGTTCAGGTTGTTCCCTAATGAACATTGGTTCCTTTGTATTGTTGTTCGAATGTTTGAGACAAATGCTACAGCTGGCAATAAAATTATCAATATCAGAACACATGTTTTTCCAATAAAATAACATTTTGGCCCGAGCTTTGGCCTTGGTCAGTCCAAAATGACACTCATGTAGTTTTATCAACATTACTTTTTGCAAAGATTTTGACACATAGAGCCTGTGGTCTATAAATATTAATTCATCCTCAAAACATATGGTGTGTTTTATATTGTAGTAGTGTATTAATTTGTTTGGTACCTTGGATAATGAATTTGGCCATCCGTTTTTGAAAAACATTATTTTTGATGCTATGGAATCTTGTTTAAACTCTTGTCTCATTTGAGATAATATCTCATTTGAAACATTGACACTATGGACTATGTCATTAAGGTCACTGTCACAGTCGAAACTAGCCATGGAGCAGGCTCGGCTCAACGCATCACCTATGTGCATTTGTTGCCTGGAACATGCTTCATAGTGATGTCATACTTGCTTAACTTCAATTTTATTCTTTGTAGACGTGTTGATGGGATGTCATGCAAGTTCTTTTTCATTATAGAAACCAGAAGTGGGTACTCTGTAAGCACAGTGACTTCTTGTCCATAAATAAATGAGTGAAATTTCTTACATGAAACTAACACTGCTAAAAATTCTTTCTCTATTTGACCGCAATTTATTTCCGCTTCAGTTAACGACTTGGATCCATAATAAACGGGTTTATTATTTTGGAAAAGTACACATCCTATTCCAGTCTTGCTTGCATCTGTTTGAATAACTATCTCCTTGCTGGGATCAAAAGTTTGTAGAACAGGGTGCGCTGATAGAATCGTTTTAATTTGCTCAAATGTATCTGTATGTACTTTTTGCCAGTCAAATATCGTGTCCTTTTTTAGTAAATCTCTTAATGGACTTGTAATTGAAGCAAGATTGGGAATATAGAGGGTCGTAAATAATTTACAAGTCCTAGAAGTTTCTGTAACTCAGACTTGTCATTTGGTCTGTCAAAGTCTACTATGGCCTTGATTGCGTCATCGTCAGGTCAGACCGTACCATTAACTTGGATAATCATGTATTGGAACTTCTTTTTGTTAAAACGTACATTGCACTCCCTTGCGTTTTCAAATACTTTGGATAGAATAGCATTCATTTCTTCCTCAGTCTCTGCAAAACATAACACATCATCAATGTAGTTAACAACACCATCATTTGAGCTAAATATTTCAGATAGGCGCCTTTTAAAGACCTCCGAAGCCAATACGATTCAAACGGTAATCGATTAAACATGTATGTGGAGAACATTGTGGCAAATGTGCAGTATTTCGAAGACTTGTCTGTCAAGGCAATATGCCAGAAGGCATCCTTTAAATGGAGTACTGAGAAAAACTAAGCATTTTTAATTTTTGCAGATGAGACGTCGATTGTTGGTATGTAACAATAATCTTTTATTATCGCATTGTTAAGATCCATGGTATTTAGGCATACTCGGATGGATTTATCCGGTTATCCTATTACAACTAATCGGTTAACCCACTCCGTGGGCTCAGTGACTTTACTAATGATGTCTAGACCCTCCAGTCTCTCCAATTCTTCCCGGAGTTTCGGTCTTAACTTGAGAGGAACCCTGTATGGAGGTTTGGAGGTAGGAACAACATTATGTTTCAATTTTATGTCATTTGGTTCGCTGAACTTACCCAAACCTACAAAAAGATCCTCAATTGCCGCAATTAAATCTAATTTTTTAGTGTCCTGTTTCACTAAAGGACCATGCGTCAAAATGGTCCTGAAACCAACAGCACTGAGAGTTATGTCATTAAATAGGTCTTTAAATCTACTTTATTTCATTTTAAGGGCACAAAGTCGAATTCCATTGCAGAACGAAGATAATCGTATTCTAGCTACAGTCAGTAGTACGAGCTATGAAAAAACGCATTCGGAGAATATTCATATTTAGTATTGTGGAGGGTAGATATGACAAAATGTACTTATGATGAAGGCACATCGAGCGAGGCATATATTCATATTTTATTAATAAAACAATTAATTAGCTACAAAATACATGTTTATTTTACACACTTACCTTACCTTAATAATTCTGAACATGTATTCTCTGAGAGAACCCGTTTTCTCATAGATCCTACTCACTTAAACTTAAATATGAATATCTCAGTTCTGCAATTAAATTCAACTTCGTGCCCATAGAACGAACTGAAGTAGATTTAAAGACCTATTTAATGACCTAAGTTTCAGTTTTGTTGGATTCAGGACCAGGCTCCATACAAAGTTGCCCATGGTCCTTTAAGCGCACACATGTATCACGGCAGAGAATCGGCATGGATTTCTCGCTTCCCGCAATGCAGAATGTTTCCGTGTATTTCTTCCCATTGACCAGTATGTTTTACTGGGGTTTTGAAACCATTCCAGCTCTCAAGTGAGGCTGCTGTGTCTTTCAGCGGTAGGGGGTTTGATGAAACAAGTTTGTCAAACATATACACGGGTAAAATGTTGACATCAGCCCCAGGGTCGAGTTTAAACTGAACTGAGTTGTTACCTGGTAGTATTACCTCTTGAAACCATGGCAATGAATCTACTGACATGTTGTATGTAAAAGATTCAACATAGTGGTCCAAATCATCTTGAAGAGTTACCTCATTTGCAGCTTTTCCAGATCGACGCATCTTTGTAAAATGATGTTTTCTATTACATTGGCACATGTCTCGTTGTATGCTGGACATTGGCCATAGTTATGATGATACACAGTTCAGACACGCCTCCTTCTGGATAGCGTTTGTCCTGGGTGCTGTTATGGCATCTAATTCGGTCTTATTCTGCGTTATATCTTTGATTTGTATATTGGTGATCTCAGATATTCTGAGAGTCGAGACAACATCATCTAGGGATGGGTCTCCTATTTTAATGAGTTTCTTCTGAGATTCAATGTCACTAGAGCCTAGCACAAGACGGTCTCGTTATATCTCGTTCTTGTTTTGGAAATTACAATCATTACACAACATTGTGAGTTCCGTCACATAACTGTCAAAGGCTTCTCATATTTTCTGATTTCTGTTGTAAAATGAGTATCGACAATGGAGAATGTTCTTTTTTGGATTGCAATATGTCTCAAATAATTTTAATCAATCAAGTGTTTTAATGTCATCGCTATTAGTATCAAACGTATTATATACGGTAAGGGCCTCTTCGCCTACAAGATTTAATAACATGGCGATTTTTCTTGACTCTTTTATTTGGGAAAGGCCCGCCGCTTCCAAGTAAACTTCTTGAAGTTTTCACTTAAATTATACTGCCATGTAATATTTGTATTTGTATAAAATGAAACAACAACCATTACTAGTTTGGTCTAAGAATGTTTTATTACTTTCTTCAAGCATAGACAACCTAGAGCTCAACCATAAACACAATATGCTACACACTGAAAACAATAAAACTTCATAACTATGTTCTATGTTAACTATATGCGCCAATATGGGGCAACAAACATGATCAGCAATCATTAAAATGCTGTTTGGGCTTCTCCTTGTATCAGCAAATACGTTTTTTTGCGCTTAAGTAATTGATGCAAATCCATCTGCGTGTGCCTGTAATAGTTCAAACACCGTGGAGGCGCTGCTAAAACCTTGGCAGCCCAAGGAACATTCTAAAACCTCACGCTGCTTGTGTAAAAAGATGAACAATAAGCTTTAAACAGAACATCGCCCAAACCTGCGGGCTCACATATTTGCCCTCGCACACAACGCCCTGCGCTCTCTCTCCATCTCTTTTCATCGTCCGTTAAGTCAGGAGTAAGTACGTGTCCCAGATATCTAAATCTATCAACTCTCGTGAAGGCTATTCCGTCCAGTCGAATAGAGAGCACATTTTTGGAACATTTTTTACTAGTCTTCAATACTTTAACCTCAGATTTCTTCTTGTTAATAACCAAACCGTGCAGTGAAGACAGAGGCATAGGACTCGCATATAAACATGACATATATTTTATCATGCAAACGTTAATTGTTTCAGTAGACTAACAATATAACAAAGAAAAACAAACATTAACATTTAAAAGTGTAGAATAGTAAATATCTGATAGCAATTTCATATAAATAATAGCTACAGGTTAGTGGTTAGTGGGTCATTCTTGCTGGGAAATGGATTATTCATCTCGCTGCCCTCCATCATTTTACCAAAAATAGTTTATCGATTATCGTTTCCCATAAGACTATTCGTAGAATTTCACCATCACACAGGAATTATTCATCGTACTTCTTTAGATCGCTCATAAGTACAATCATTTGCTCGAATTACCATTAACACAAAAATGAACTCATCGAAGTTCACTTCATTATTTTATTTGTCCATCGACATAAGTCGTTCATCGAATCGTCTTTACTATAATTTTGTTTGAACATAAGTTTCAGTTCCCAAAATTCTTATTACATAGAAAATCGTTTCAGCAGTGTTTGTCACTTGATAATACGTTTCAACGAACTGAGTACATTTCATCGAGACTTTGGACGTATACATAGAGCACTAGGCCTACCCACCTCTCCCACTGGATATGGGATTATCTTCCTATTCCAGTCTAATGCAGGTCAGTGTAGGTACAACGACGAGCGAAGCGAGGAGGAGTGTTAGGCCTTGGTCGTACTGCACACGCCGCACGCAGCCGACAACGTCCCGTCGCACGCAGCGTCTGAATGGTGTGTTCGAGAATGATCGGGAGTGGTCTTTTTCGCCCGCTGCGTGCGGCGTCCCCCCCCCCCCCCGCCTGCTGCAGCCGCCCGCTGGCCGTTGCGTCTTTAGTCATTTTGGAGCATTGCTGCGGCTGGACGCTGGCTCGAAATTGAGAAATTTACGAAAGAAAAAGACGAGTTTTTGATCGAGTTAGTAAAGTCGAATAGTATTTTGTACGATACACGTGATAAAAACTTCAAAAACAACAATTTGAAACATAAAGTGTGGGAGAATATCTTCTTGCTTCCTTGACATTATGAATAAAATGTCCTCATCATCTTCCTCCTTAAGCAGTAAATACGCTAGAGTTTTTTCCATCGTAATACTACACACACACATCCGTTCGCTACAAAAACCCTCGGAAACTGCCGCGACTGGCCGCTGCGGCTACGGTCTCAAAACGACCAAACACCCGCTGTCGGCTGCGTCCAGCGTCTTCCATCAGTGCGACGGGACGTTGTCGGCTGCGTGCGGCGTGTGCAGTACGACCGTAGCCTTAGGCGTACTGTGACCCTATAGCCCGCCAGCCGAGCGAGCGTAGCCAGCGTGCCGCGGCAGCGGCAGCGGCCGGCGAAACGCCAGAACCGTTTTTTTAATATTAAATATATACATACTTAGGCTTAATATTAGGTCTACATCGTATACATGGAACGTACCAACTACAACAGTGTTTCGATAAATTAATACTACACACAACTGACTATTCTATGAAAAGTAAATTAGATGAATCGTTACGCTACGATTTGAGAGAAATACGAACCGATTTACGATGAAAAATTGTTTGATTAAATAAAAAACAATGAATTGATGATTATGTGATTAGGAAAAACAACGTAATGCAATTCGTGGAATAGTTTTCGGCGACATGTACTTAACCCTTCAGCTGTGGCGAAAAAACATGGCCGCTTACCCACGTCTGTGGCACCCTCTGAGGGGCGCTCCACTAACAAGGTTTGTGGAGTGAAGTGATTTGGTAAAATTAAATTTTCTTTAGTTTTTTACATAATGACAGCCAGGATTTTGGATGAAACTCAATATTTATTAAATTATCTAACTGCAACGATATATCATCGTTACATTAAAGTCGTATTAAGGCTATCTACCTGGCCTCGTCACCACCTCACCGAAGTTTACGAAGTATTTTTGTTATTTTAAATATAATCAATTAGTTTTTTGGGGTGTTTAATGAGCTTAATTTGAAGAAATTTGTGTTATACTTATTCGAAAAACATAAAACGGCAGGCTCGTGAGTATTTTTTTACACTAGACCATTTGAAATATTCTACCAAAATAATGCCTACACTCAGAAGTTGCTCGTGTAGGCTTCGATTTACATGCTTATATCTGAAGTGTTTTATACTGTATGTAATCAAATTCATGCCTGAACAATAAATATGGTTCATCAACTAGGTGTAACCGTAGCTTTTTTTATTGTAAGTGCCGCAGGTTTTATCTGAGAGTAAAATGAAAAAAGTATGTCTACTTTCATACAAAATAACCTCTTCCAAACGAGTGCAATTATCACAGCAACTATATGTTTTGAACCAAACCAATTAGGTTTCTTAAAATTCCCATTAAGTATACTTTTACTATAATATAACCATCAGTTAAACAAAAATCACATCAAAACATGATTTGAAAACGGTATAAATCAAGGTCATGATAAGTATAGAGTGCGGATCGTAGTGACGTCACGAGGTATCATGTGGGCATCCCTCGGAGGGAAATTCTCGGTCGGTTTGGTCCCCCTCTGAGGAGTTTGTTGTGATCGTTACCAACTTCAATCGATTTATTTACTTTCGGGCCATTGATAATCCATTTAAGTTCATTTTAAACAAATGTATGATAACTAACGGTAATTTTAATAGCTAATAGTAATATTAAATTATCAGAAAAGCGCCAAAAAACGTGTTGCCAAATTTTGACCATGAGTAGGTATGTCATGTTAGTCACGGTTTTATTACAGATAACCCGTTGAAATAACATTTGTTTCTATGTAATTGTAAAGATTACTTACATGTGTACAAAAACTGTCCTTCTGGCACTACAATTCAGCACTAAACCCACTAATTTTCACTCGCGAACACCGACCGTGTCAAACGTGCCACTGACTCTTTTAGACTAACGACTAAATTGATTTTTTCCTCCATTGGCCATTGAAGTTTTCGCTTGCTAGCTGTCTCAATGAATTGGCTATACGTTTCAATGGATTAAAGCGAGATCGATACACGAATGCCGGTTTTATTTCTAAGAAAGTAAGCAAAGCCATTGCGCCCCTCCGAGGGCCGCTCCACCGACCTGCAGGAAAAAATATGAAGCCCACAGAGGGATGAACACAGCTGAAGGGTTAAATCAACGTTATGCATTTCGATAAAATGATAGACACCCGGTTTTTTTGTACCATGTTTGTACAAAAAGTGGTGCCTATTTACAATACTGTAATACATCATTATGACGATTTAACACATCTAAAATATTTAAGTGTTTGCTGGATTAAGAAGTAATTACCTGAATGGAACGCATAAAAACTGTTCTCCCAATAAAAAAGCAAAAAAAAAATGCTATACAAGTTTAAAGCTGATTAAGCTTGTGCTGTGTCATGTCACTGGATATACAGCTCTTGTAATGCCAAAAGTTGCCCCAAATTACCCAGCCTTGAGCTCTTTAGTGTCTGCACAGGATTTAGAAATAGCTGGTATAGAGCTACATTAGAGCTTAAACAGTTTGATTATGCGGCTTATTCTGTACGGTTCAGCGCTTTTAATACTTTTATTCAAGATTGTTTGGGTCCGCATAAAGGTAAAAGAAAAAATATTATGCATCTAATGTCAAATTATAATTCTTCAACACAATGGATCCATGGTGGACTTTGATCTTCCTTGCAGTCGATGTTTGCACGCATATAATTTACCTCATAAACCAACCTTACTCCAGCCGAAGGTTTCTTAACCTGGTACGAGCATAAGTTGTGACAAAAGGCTAAACAATAACATCCGGATTAACTGGTGTAATGCTTAAAGACTCCTGTGTCCTCAAAATCTGCACTAGAGGTTATAATTTACCTCATAAAGCAACCTTATACCAGCCGAAGGTTTCTTAACTTTTTTTTTTTTTTGGGAAGGCCATAGTGGGGGGTTATGTGGGGATGTCTCCTCCAGTAACCCCTTCCGAAAAACCCATTCCAACCACGAGATTTGAAAGGTTTCTTAACCTGCTACAAGCGACTAAAGGCTGAACAATAACATCCGAATTAACTGATATAGTGCTTAAAGACTCCTGTGCAGTGCACCTGCACAGGAGCTTATAATTTACCTCATAAACCAACCTTACACAAGCCGACCGTTTTTTAACCAGCTATGAGCATAAGTTGCCAATGAAAGCTGAACAATAACATCCGCATTAGCTGATGTAATGCTTGGAGACTCCTGTGCAGTCGGCATCTGCACAAGAGCTTATAATTTACGTTGCAACTAAAGGCTGAACAAAAATATCCGAATTAACTGATACAATGCTCTTTGCCCTCTTTTGCGGCGTTTAATCAGCAAGGCTGTACAAGACTCAAAAATCTCTCCCTTGTGCAGTCTTGAATTTTCCCTACAACTCTTTTATAGAACTCTTTTATGAAGCCAGACGAGCGTAATTTGTGAGCTGTAAGTCACGTAATTTCAATCCGCCCATATATGGGCAAACCGAAATGTCCATCTATGGGCGAACCGAAATTACGCGACTCACAGCTCGCAAATTACGCTCGTCTGGCTTCACCCTTATACTTGATTAAGGCTGTCTTATTACTGTGTGCTACTTGGGCTAACTCGACAGTTTCAAGCTCAAGACTACTGGCAGTATTTTTGAGCTGTCAATATTTTCCGCCATTACTGCACTGACAGATCTAATGTTAAAGAAAATCAGAAAAACTACCATCTCGATCGCTGCCGACCACTCGTTGCGGCTCGATCGCTGGAAGTAGGCATATCTCGAGCAGTAGGCAAGCTTCATTCATCCTTAGAATTTACGCAGCCGCTTAGCGTAACCACTCAGAAGTCAGGGTGTCAAAATATGTTTGGGAGACATACAATAGTGGATTGTAGGTACAAGTGGATAAAACGCACCATTTTACGCGAGACGTTTATGGATATGAAATCGAGTGTGAAATGGATTTTATTAACGAATTGTACCTATACTCTACTTTTCACCTCGATTGCGAGGAAATGAAATGAAAATCTTCATTGTTTTCATTAGGTACGTTACACCTGACTTATGTCATAACATAATCTCATTAAAAATATATTTTGTTTTGTATATCTATTATCTATGATTACTTATTGTAATGGTTCAAAAAATGTACTACTTAATACAAACTCAGACCAAGAAAATATACAGACGGAGCGTTAATCTTGACAGCATTGCAACACGTGCTGAAGAGTTTTGTGCAATTTTGTTTGTATATGTGTGCGTGAGCGTGTGCTAAACTTGATGTAACTTGGTTTTGTTTGTATGTGGTTTGGCTTCACTTGACTGTTCGTAACGCTCCGTCTGTCTTTTTTTCTTGGTCTATAACAAACAGCAAATTTTAAAAATAATAAATAAGTCAAAACAAAAACTATAAGTTTATTTCATGAAGTTTTATTGTGTACTTTGGCTGTTGGTATCCTTGCCTTGGTCTTAGAATAGGTACTAATGAACATGATAAAGTAAAAATACAGAGTTTTTTACGAGCAGTGTGTAGTGTATCATCGTGCATGTTGCTAAGCCCCTCTTAATATCAAGCCATTAACATACAGGTTTTAAACCCAACCTCGGATTCCGATTTTAAACACAATTGAAGTGAAATTCTTTTTACTTCCCATAAATGGCTGGCTCATTTCGATTGTTCATCAACTTTTTTTTAATGCTTGCACTGTATTTTTTTAGCTCCCTCCGTGGGATGTGGAAGGTCTGCTTAGAGTGACTAAACAGCAATTGACTAGCGTAAGTACCTTTGATTGACTGGTGGTTTTAGATGGTTCTATATGGTGCTTTTTTATTTTATACTTTGACAGTGGCAAACAAGCGTACGGTCAGCCTGATGGCAAACATATACCGTAGTTTCTGGACGCTTGCGATTGAATTGAGGATCCGTTGTGTTGATAGCTAGAGACGAACGCGGGTCCCTCGCTCTCAACACGACACATCCTCGCGAGCTCTGGCGAACTTGCTCACAACCAGGAACACAGCACCGCATATCTACCTAAAGAGGAAGTAGTCTCCTTATTATGGCTGCAACCTTCTGTCAGATGGAGGTACCCCAGTTAGGTTTCTCAAAGTTTTTGCGAGAAGACATTCTGCTGTGCCCTACCTCTCTTAAAATGGCTGGCTGTTAGATGATGATTGATGAGTAAAGGAACGATCGAATGTGAATAGAATTGATTTGGAATGGCGAATTAATCAATAAGTTTCGCAATCAATCGTATTATGACAATAGTCGTCCACAGATATAATATAAATACATTTATATTTTACTTGCATGCTTGGTAAAACATAATGTATTGGACATTAAATGTGTCATACCACTTGTGTATTAAACTACATTACTGCAATGAAAAACAAATTAGTCGACGTAGATGACGGAAATTGAAGGACGATGTAGGTAATGTTGTCAATATTTTTTTGTGAGCCTATGAGTGTCCCACTGCTGGGTAAAGGCCCAAAGATTTCCATGCGTCCCCCTTCCACCGAATTGCTGAAGAATACATCCAGCAGGTCAATCATGTAACGCATTGAACGAACGTCTGGTAGATCTTAATGTCACTTTTTATATGGAAAAATGACAGTTAAATTGTCCCAACGCGCATTCGGAACGTTAAGTGGTGGTGGTAAGTGGCCCCCTGGGATCGTCCTACCATCTCCGCCTAGGTCTGCCCCGTCTGCGTCACCCGTCGTGTGGCACCCACTCGGTAGCTGTATCATCCAACCTATATTTGTAATTATATACATTCATTGTTTTAAATAATTGGTAATTATTACTTTCCACAGATTGCAGTAAGTAATTCACTTAGATACTTGTGGATACGTAATACCAGAAAATATGTGTTGTTACGAAATAAGTAGGTACCTACCTACTATTACATTAAATGCTTGTTTTGAGTGGAAAAAAATATCGACAAATTATAAATTGTTAATATTGTCAGTTTAACTATTATTTTTATTGTCGTGGAACGTACGTGATTGAATATATACAAGAAGAACATATACAACACATATATATATACATATATATAATATATATGTTTTAATGGAATATGCTGCTTGGCATACGTTTACAAAACAAAACAAAATACTCAAGAGCAATGAAAGTCAGTCAGTTTCTTTGTATTGAGATCTTAAACAAAGTGCACACTTCTTCATTGCTCTTGGCTATGTACGAGTATATGTATAGAAGTATATGCATTCTTTACAAATGTCAAAAATACGGTTGTATCGTCAGCATAGTAGAAGTAGACAATTTTTTTTGGCATATGTTTAACGGACGCCAAACGCCAAAAAAATACTTTTTACTGCCAAAAATACTAAATGATCACCAAAATTTTATCTCCATTTTAATATGAAATAGTAACCCAAATTATAACATCTTACTACCCTATTAAAGAAAATGCTTTCCAAATAAATCATTGCTAATCTAAATATAGTTCAGTGATCACCAAATTTTTATCTCTCATATTAATGTGAAATAATAACCCAAATTATAACATCTTACTATCCTATTTAAAAAAACGCTATCCTAATAAATCATTGCTAACCCAAAAATAGTAAGTGATCACCAAAATTGTATCTCCTATTAATATGAAAACATAACCCAAATTATAACATCTTACTATCCTATTAAAGAAAATGATATCGTAATAAATCATAGCTAAATTAAAAATTGTAAAATAATTTCCTAAATTCGACGGATCCCCGCTCTCGTTTCTAGGACTCAGACCTACGCTTCGCTCTCTACTGATAATCTCCAGCGAGCAGACGCCACCCCGCTGCGCGGGGTGTCTATTTCTGGTCTGAGGGGCACAAGTGAACCCTAACCTAACCGACCTAAGACAAAGTTCGCTCATGACAAGCCATTTTTGTCCGCCCTGATTATTGGCTCCCAATAAACACGGCCGCCATCGCATACGCAGCGCCACCAGTGGCCAAGAAAGAAACTATTTTACAATGTGCCCCGTATAGAGCTAGGAATATCGACAAATGCGTTGCTCTAATCGATCTACCGTATTGTTTATCAGGCACATCGTGATAAGCCTGGCCAACTTTGAGGCATATCATGAAATGGCGGCGTTTCACGATATGCCTAGGAATTTCGTGATCTGGCGGATTTTACGATCGGCCGACGACATATACACTCTAGGGGTAGGACAGACAAGTCCACGTGGGAGTATGGTGTGCTGATTCGGGTTTTGGTATCACTTGTTTTGGCATCATTATACTTTATTTGGTAATACTCATATATTTTATGGCAATCATAGTGGGTTATTTAGGTAGAAGTATTGTATTAATTTGGTCGCAAAGATTTGGTGATCATTTAGTAAATTTGGTGTTCGAATAAAATTTAATGTGCACTTTTTATTAAAACAGCTAGTACTATTGTAATGGTAGAATTATTATTTTTGGTGTTCAGTATATTTTTTTGGTAAAAGATCTTAGGGTATCAAAGCATTTTTTGGTGGTCATTATATTTGATGCCATTTTTTTTCCACTGGGTGACGAATTTAAGATGTATGTACAGTCGTTATCAAAACTGCGCAAACGATGATGTCAAAAGTTTTTATTAAAAGGGAATAAGAGCTTTTGACGCCTTCGATTGCGCTGCGCAGTTACTTTTTATCCTGACTGTACCTACCATTTAGAACCCACGTTTGTAATTTGTCTTCGTATTCAAATAAATGATTTTTATTCTGCAAGTAGGCACGTTTACAAGTTCAAATTCCAACAGCGCTTTATGAAAAAGAAGAGCACTGTCAAGATAAAACGCCGAAATAAACTCAACAGGCAGTCATTTTTTAACAAAAAAAAGCTTATTAGGTACAGTCACCAGCAATAAGATCTGCCACAACATAGCACGCATAAATATCTGACACGACTATAGGTCTAATGCCATAAGGACGTGTCAGATATTTTTGCCGGCTTTGTTTCGGCAGATATTGATGCCGGTGACTGTATAATACAATGATAGTTTTTAACCTACTAAAAAAAAGTCAAACTGAATATGACTTTAAAGAAAAAAACATCGTAATGCGTTTTTCTATAAGAACACATGTGCGATTTGGGCCCTGGTTTGGGCCATGCATTTCTGTTAGTAAGATAGTCCTCAACCTTGTAATAAGCCTTCAAGTAATTTTTGAAGAGCTGGAAACGGTAGAGCCGCAATTTCATTAGGTAATTTATTATAAAAATGGCTACATTGACCCGAAAAAACTTGTACATACTTTACGAACACGAAACTTTTTGGGTGCTGTTTTATTTTTATAAAAAAAAACTTTATTTCATACCACTCCATAGTATGTTAGTAACAGACGACTTAAGACTAAATAAGGTTTTATTTCGCATATTAAAATTATGGGTATCAGAATTTACACAGAAGACATAAACAATATTTTTATAAATGTATTGGGACGCTTTTGTTAAATGCTAATTTCTCTGAAGAGTTCTCTCACGGATTCTCTTGCTCTCTGGTTATATTATATAAAACGAATACTTAGTTTTTTTTTGTAATACAAAGATTGTCTGTATGTCAGCTGCTTTACCCCAAACCAGAATACCGTGAGACATAATACTATGAAAATAACTATGATAAAATTGATAAACTAGGCGATTTTTCAATTCGACGCTTATAATTTCTTTATTTTACAGAAACAACCAACCATGTTGTCAGGAGGAGCTAAAGATCCACAGGTAATTTGACGTTATTTGGATATTACGGGCGTGCACAGGAAACTTAAGACATTTTTCAGAGGCTGCAGCAGTTCTGCATGAACCAGGAAACAAAAATAGTTAATCTTCGTATGTAATACATGTGTACCTTGACGTTATCGTTACTTTATAATATATTCATCACACGCGCTTTAAAACCTGTTAGAAATGTAAGCTCTCTAAAGAATTATAGAAGAAACAAGAAGGAGAGGAAGAAGAGAGAAGTGTCTTTTACACAGGGCGTGGTTTACGAGAGAGAGAGCGAAAGAGAGAGAAAGAGAGAGAGAGAGAGAGCGAGAGAGAGAGAGAGAGAGAGAGAGAGAGCTACCGTTACCAAGGCCGAGGCGGAACCACTTCAATAATGTCTGTCCTAACGCGCGTTTAAAACGTTACGTGATTAGATTACCCCTCTGGACACTGCGCGGATTTTTAATAATAAATTCATTCAACCAACTAGGATCATATTTAATACACAGAATACAAATTAAGATATACAAACAAAGGGAAAATTGGTATAATAAAATACGGCGACAGTTGGATGCATAAACAGGGTGTTTTTAACCGTCTTAGAGCCGAAGCCCAGTTAATGTATATGTCGCAGTGAAATGGCCAAAACAGAGATTTGAACAAATACCTAAGGGATATGATCAAATCACACAGGATGTTAAAATGGCAAATCCATTTTATCATTTGCCTAATACAAATCAGTCGTTTGATCAAATCTCTGAATCTGTTTAGTGAAATGACGAAATCGGACAAAAAAGGCAACTCGTTTTTTCATTTCACTAGATTTGTTTAGTGATTTGATAAAATCCCTGAAACGCGTCAGTGAATTGACGAAACTAACTCCGAAGTGGAAGGTGGATGTCGGATGATCTCCGAATGTTAACTTCCTACCCCAGTGCGAGACAGATAAACAAAATACAGTAGAACCCGTTTAAGACGATTTCACAGGCACCCTACGAAAAACGCGTCTTAAGAGAGAAAGCGTATTATACGGGACAGGGGGTGTGGCACATGGTCATCTCAATCAAACTTGTTTAAGGATCTGTATGATGCGCTGATCCATTTGGTTGTACTTAATTTGCTTGTCGCATTTGGAGGTAAGTAAACAAGCTTGATATTCTGTAGCTCACCACCTTTAGAGTGAGCGGGACAATTGTCAATGAATAGAATTTTGCGTCGATATTTAATCTGAAAGTGATCATCTAGAACTTTTAACCACTGGATGTAACGAAGGCGGGTCATCCAAGCTCGAGATTGTCCATCGTAATTCATCGATCTTACATTTTTGAAGCAACGTGGCTTGCTTTGCCAGCATGACAAGTTTCTCCCTTGAAAACATAGGATTTAACTGGAATCAATTTAATATAATAAACCGAATTCGTCTGCAGCCGCTAAGAGCGAGACAACACGCGTGCGCATGTAGGCGTATTCAACGATATGAAGAATCGTATTAAGCGTTAAGAAATGTACGAGAACATGTCTCAAGTTGTAGGGACTGACAGAAAATAACGTATTATGCGAGAAATCGTTTTAAGCGTGATCGTGTTAAGCGGGTTCTAATGTAGTGTGTATATTATTGGGATGGCGAGGGACATGAACAGTGTTTTCTCATTGTATTTTTTCTCGCTTCGCCGTCTATTGTTACCACATATAAGTTTTTTACCTTGATATATATGTTAGTCTGTAAGTTATATGCTGTAGTTGCCTGCGGTAAATAAATAAATATCTAATAATCCATCTCCGCGAGGATGCATCGCATATGATTTTACTCTTGTTTAATCAATGAAATAAAAATAATCAAATCTTAATTTTGATATGATTCCAGACTCTAAAACAATTACAAATTGTAGCGCAAGTAAGTATTCAATAGGACTTAAAGAGACAGCAAAAGGATGTGATGAGAGAGCAATTACAAAAAAAAAAATTTTTTTCTTGTGAAATAAAATAAGGTCGGCAACGCGGTTACTGTCAATAGCCCCGACCGTGCCTATTTATTAGGCAGGCCGTATGGTTGTTTCCGTATTGACCCTATAACAGACTCTTAGTGATCGCATAAGTAGCAAGGAACACTAAATTTACGCGGAGACGGGAGTCCACCGGGAGTCACATATGAGTGATGTCTGGCTTTTTACCACTCTACTTCTCCTCTGGCATTGAGTATGCTAGTGTTCTTGTTGGGGGGCATCGGTTGGTCATGTAAGCTGCAGTTGACAAGCTTTTCCCCAGAAGTGTTTCTGTAATTTAGCATTTATTAAAATACTTCTAGCTCGTTCTAGCAGCGTTCTGTTTATTCTTTAGCTTAAACCGTTCTACTGAGCAGTGTAAGGGGCAGAAGTTTGATGTATTCCTGACTTCTTAAAGAAAATTTCTAATTCATTGCTCAGGTACTCCTGACCTCGATTGTCTTTAGGATATAATTTCACTGGGTACACGTGAAAAAAAAACGGGTACCTACTTACACTTTTCATGGGTATCATATTATACAGGGTGCGAAAAGTTTGAAATATCTTTTTGTAGTTTGATATTATGTTTTGCAAACCTAATGTAAATATTGATATAAAAATGCTAAAAGTATACTATTACCCTTTTTAGGGTTCCGTAGCCAAATGGGAAAATACGGAACCCTTATGGATTCGTCATGTCTGTCTGTCTGTCTGTCTGTCGTCCGTATGTCACAGCCACTTTATATACTGCTGAAACTTGGTAAGTTGATGAATTCTGTGAACCGCATTAAGACTTTCACGCAAAAATAGAAAAAAAAAATTTTGGACTCAATTTTTTTTTTCATCAAACCCATACTGTGGGGTGGGGCGGAGAATCTATGGATAGGTCTTCGAAAATGATATTGAAGTATCTACGATCATTTCTTTTTAAACTGAATAGTTTGCCCGAGACACACTTCCAAAGTGGTAAAATGTGTCCTCCCTGTGTAACTTCTAAAATGAGAGAATGATAAAACTAAAAAAAAAGATGTACATTACCATGCCAACTTGCACCGAAAATTGGTTTGAACGAGTAATAATTTTTTTTAATACGTCATAAATCGTAAACCACAATTTACCTTTCATTTAACGGATAATGATACGGAACCCATCGTGCGCGAGTCCGACTCGCACTTGGCCGGTTTTTAAATTTAACACAACGAGAAACGACAATAGACACAGGACAAAGGATTGCTAAAGCCCAACGGTAATTGATAACAAAAAACATCGCTTAAAATCACGCATATTTTATGCAAAGCAATAAATCTAAAAGAAGTGTACTGCATAGTGGGAGAGAAAATATGATGGGTCACCTGATACGCACGACAGTTTCTTCTTAAACATAGAAATAAAGGAAAGCCTAGGCAAACATATTTTAACCAAGCAAAGGATATAGTTAGTGTCCAGTCGTATGAGGAAGTCTGGCAATGGACAAAGGAGAGTCTGGCGGCTGCACCACCGATTAGGCATGGCTATCTTAAACCAAGTTGTAGAAAAAGTAAGACGAATACAATGTTGGGTTCCTTAATAAATTGCGCTATAACAAACGTGATATTATGACAAACGTTACACTATGAAAAAAATGTTATATAGAACGTCTTGCACCAAGCTATGCTGAAGTGAATTTGCGATGGTTATAATATAACAATTTTTTTTTTGTAACATTTCAGTCCGCGATGAAGCTCTTCAATAAAGTCAATAAAAAGGTACGGAAACTTAATTATTTCAAATGAAAGCGAAACATTAATTAAATTACATATTTTTACCTTTATACCTTCTGTCTAGATACATATATTTTCTCCAAAATGGCCGACAACGTAAACATAACTCGCTATATATTGGAAGGTAAAGTGTATAGTTTAAGGTCTAGTTAAAAAAAAATAAAAAAAACATTGCAGGCCGCCTGGAATGTCATATGTAAATTCCTTATTTGTCGAGTATAAATGTAAAACGGCACATATCGTATTCAGCCAATTCAACTCGCCAATATTTCTGTTGCAAACACGATTGTATGTGTCTCAAATAGTTTGCGTTTTTTTGGTGGAAAAATACACTTGCAATTCTATTAAAAAAAAAACGGCGGGATATCAAAAAAAAATCACGTTGTGCAACGATATTTAAAGTTTATATAAATCTAGTATTTTTTATTCCCCCATTTTTGAGAAAAGCACTATATTATTAGCCTCAGCCGGAATGGCAATTGCAGGCTTCGATAGTAAACATTTTTTAAAAAGTAATAGGAATCCTACTATAGGATACTATAGTAGGATTATAATAGGAATCCTACTATAGGATACTATAGTAGGATTCCTACTTTAAAAAAAATGTTTACTATACTCGCAAGCTCGTCCGTTTAAACAAATGCTCAGCCTGCAATTGCCTCCTTCCCGGCCACGGCAATGATGTACTATTGTTGCTTTTAATTTGCAGTTTCTCGGAAAGCTTATTAAATAGCTTTGGAACCATAATTATGCAGCTTTTTTCCGTCAGAGAGGTGTTTCCACGTTCAAAATAAGTTTGTTTTTCCTCTGACGGAGGTTGTGCGCTCCTAACTGTACGGAAAATAGGCCAGAATTATACTTTACAAGAATATAACATTCGAAAATATAGAGACACGGCAGAGTAAACAGTTTTAGCGATTTAAAATATGGTTGACAGCTTTTTCTAGGTTTCAATTTGCAAATTGCTCTTAAACATCGCTTCTGTGCTGTAAACAAAATATCCCTATATTATGAATTGCCCCAGAATATAATGCCATAGCGCATAGTTGAGCTTACAAAACCGTGGTATGCAGCTAGGACTGTTTTTTGCTCATTAGTATTTACTAGTGTGTACAGAGCAATAGCAGAGAATTTGTACAATTTCTTACATCCTTATCTGGAGTGAGTTTCCCATGACATGTTACTATCCATGTGGAGTCCTAAGAATTTACTGGTATCAGTTTCATTTATAACTGTGCCTTTGCAGGTAATGTTATTTTGGGGACCTCTTTTCTTTGATTGAATAGTATTAGACATGTTTTTTCCAGATTTACTTTTAGAAAATATTGTGTTATAGATGATCCTTTTCGGAAGATAGAATAATAATAATAGTTAACTCATTAAGTTTTTATTATTAAAATTTACGAACATGGGTGACATTCCTGTAATCTTGAAATGTATGCTTTATATTGTTATATTTATCGTGCAATAAATAAATCTAATCTAATCTAATCATGGTGTGTGTGTGTGTGTGTGTGTGTGTGTGTGTGTGTGTGTAGTGCTACAAGTTTTTTCGATTCCATCCAATCCAATCCTTATATATATAATTATATTAAATATTGCCTTATTATAATATATATTATTAAATATTGGAATCCATCCAATTAATTTTCAGCTTCACGTGAGTGTTTACCGACTTATTTTAAATTAAGAATAACTACCCACAAAAACTCGTGGGTAGTTATATATGTAAGGCGAAAAAAATAAATTGATACATAAAAAATATGAAAATAATGTTCAGGTTGAAGAACAGTGTCAATTAAAGTTCTTGTTTCTTGCTGAATTTTCAAGCATCTACTATCACTTATTTTTTACTCAGTTTATAGACTAAGTGCTTATACAAGAAAGATAATTTTTGTGCACAACCTCTATTGATAAATAAAACGTGTCCCAAACTGCGCATGCCTACATTTCTTCATCAAGTTTCTACTAACAGTGCCATGTATTATAAAGAGTTATGTAAAAAAAAACCTAATTTGAAAATATTAAAAAATGAAACTGTTAATGTTGATTCGGAGAAGAAAACATCAAAAAGTTGGAAATACGTTTAAAACTTGAGATACACTTTTTAGTGAAAATTATTTCTACAAGACCATATAAATTTATGATGACAAATATACAATCTATATGAATTGATTGCTTCTCAGACGGTTAGTTCTGTATAGGTAAAGATAAAATAGGTAATGTGTTAAATTGTATTCAAAATCATACTTATTTTTCAAGGGGGGAGGTTTAAAAATATATAGAATAATACTCCTTCTTATTTGTTGTTAACTTTATTGCATTTTTTTTCTAATTACCTATGTATTCAATGTAGTTTTTCAAAATTGTTATCCGTCAATGGACTAAAAAGTCTTAAATACTTGTTTTTTTATAATCCATTAATATCATGTATATACTGCTAAGTTACGTTTGGTATAGGAATACCTACATTATATTTATTAAAAAAAACTCTTTAAATAGTGGTATAGTTGATAAGTAGCCTTTATCTTCATGTCGATTTTTCGATTTCGTCAGAATATTATAAATATGGATAGGACCCATATAGTCAGAATCACCATAGAGTTGATTCTCCCCACTCCGGGAAAATTTCACAGAAACCGGGTTGATTCAGACTCGGGCAGGTATAGGCACCTTTAGTCAGTCTTCTAGAAATAAATATATTGCTCTAATATGCTCAGCAATGTTCGCCTTACTGTAGCAAAAAATGTACTTGAGGTTCCTCGTTAATGTACGTAATTAAAAAAGTAAAGGGTTATTATTGTAAAGTTTTAGTGGCCAGGAAAGTGTATGAAATTTCTTTACTGTATACTTTTTTACCTTTTTACCACACAAATACAAATAATTTATTTCGTCAAAAATAGGTAAAATAGGTGATACTTATAGTATTGAGTTCAGCGATGATGTGCCCTGTGGCATACGAAAATTACTATACTTTTTTACCTTTTTATTATATGTTTTGACTCAGACAAATCACAACAAACAGCCAAGTGCTCGTACGTTTAAAAACCTATCAATTGGTCACAACAACTTGGTATTGTTAGACTGGTTAGTAGTATATGGCTGTCTCCTTCCAACAATTGCAAGTTGCTGTGACAATTTGGCCCGTTTGTACCCAGTTTTTTTTAATGGTCACAGACAAAACGCAAATTTTGAAAGTGATCGAAGTGACGTTTTTAAAAATGTCTCAAATAGTTTTAACTGAAGAAATAAAGATATCTGTTAATAAAACAATCATAACGAACTAAAATGAATTTCGATTGCAATCCCGTTTAATATTTATTAATTTTAATTACGTAAATCATTCAAAATTTTACCGATTCCAATGTTTTAATTTGTTTTTATTTCTGCCAATTGAAACTGTTACCACGAGTCATGCCGTGTACAAATAAGTTGGCTGGGAACTTAATAGGTTATTGACATACTGGGTATTGAAAATATTATTGGATTTCCTCACAGTTTTCGAGAAAAGCACTCTGTCTTGTGATCTGCCTTGGCGGGAACGGCAATTCGTGGATCTTCTCTATCGTCGGATGGACTCTTCACTTCATCCGACAAAACCAACTCATCCACGACTTTTGTGAATTCCCGGTCTCTGCAATAATGTACTATCACTAGCTGACTGGCGGAATACATTAATGCGTCAAAGTAACGTAGCAACGTGAAATGCAGATGTAAAAAATATGTTTGTGGTAACGTGTGAAACTTTTGAAAGTATAGTCTTTCAGAGGCTGTAAGCTAAAGAAATCTACGAATGATACATATTATCGAATTTTCGTGGCAGACTACACGAAAACCATAGGTGATACCGCATCTTCGCTTGATATTTACATCAAATGGATGAAATAGATTCTTTTCCCAGTGGAATAATTACATCAGAAAGAAAAATAAACCATCAGAAAAACTATGAAAATTCATTTCTACGTAAGAAATGTATTTTCATTGTTTTATTTTAAATGGGGTTCCAAATAAAATATATCTAGTCAGCTTAATTTTACCATTATAGTATACAAATTCTGTATTTCAAAATCTGTTTGTTATTTTAGGTTAATATCGGCCAGTTTATTAATCAGGTAAAGTATTTTATTATATATAGAAGTTACATTAATTTTGACGTCTTGTAAAAAAATACAAATCTCTTAATTGCGCAACTTTACACAACTAAACTTTTATAGTTTTTTGCACTAATAAAATAACTTTTATAGTTTCTTTCACTAATAGACTATTTTCTTTCTTTCTTTCTTAAAAACAGGCAAACAATTGGCTGGTTTATCGTTAATGAGAATGAGCAACCCTTTCCAGAGAACCTTCTTATTGCATACTTAATTTGATAGTCGGACTCCTAAGAAAGAATTTACTTAGCATACAAATATCGAATATCGTGTTATTGAACAAAAGAAAAATAGTATTCAATGCAACTGTTGTTTATAGTACGGTCGCAAAAAGTCGTCTCCTTCACAATTTTCGTGGACATCTCTTCTATATACCTAAAACTGGTATGGATGTGTTGCTTGTTGTCTCCAGAGTACGAATCTACCGGTTTTAGTTAAGGGGACGGGGACGGACATAGCTGTGACGTCATAAAGATGGCGGGCTACGGTCATCGATTTTTCTTCAAATCTCGGGTTCTATTTTACTGATTGCTTTGTGTGAGGTGTCATTTGAAAGCATATTAAACGTACTATAATAAATTCTCTGAACGCAATGACGTACAATCAATAGTTTTTAAATTATTAGAAAAAATATGTTTTATTTACCGCTCTCGTTTGCATGAGTACCGATAAAACACGCTTGTAACTCAATAAATAATAACTTTAGCGCAATTAAAGTTATTATAAAAAGATAGGTCATATTAAAAGCTTTCTAAAAATACAGATTTGGTTGATATACATTAATAAATAACCAAGTAATAATAGATTTTATTAAATACGCACCGATTAACTATCACCACGTTCGACTCTGCTAGCGATCGCTGTCGTCATCTCGCGCCTTTAGAAACTCTTTTTTTGTTTTCTGAGTAATTAAACAAACCAGACGGTCATGGTCTTGATACGCACCTAAAGCAGTTAAATAAAGGTCACCTCAGGAACTATGTAGCCTGAGCCGAAGACGAGGCGAGTGCTCTAAAGCGTACATTTTCACCCTCTATACAAAATTTTACGTCTTTTTTTGGCTGTCAAGTGAGATTGTTATTTTACAATTTACGCCCGGGTGATGTAAAATTAGTCTAGTTCCTAGAATTAAGTTGAAAAATAATAAAACAATGAACGCTTTAATAGACATCTAGCTTCCGCCGGCGACTTGTTCTGCGTGGACCCGAGATAAAACTATCCTATATTTTCATCCAGACTATAGTCTGCAAAACCTGCACTATCTTCGTGCAAAATTACATCCAAATCAGTTGAGCCGTTAAAGCGTGGTTGAGTAACAAACAGCCAAACTTTCGAATTAATAATAGTAGTAGGACGAGTTTATGCCCGAGGGGTTTTGGCTAAGTATTTACTCGCAAAACTAGTGAAAAACTGCTATGGGAAGCGAAAAGCGGGAGAGAGATTTGTAACTGAAACGTTGCAAGGACCGAGTGTGTATCCGCTTGGTGAGTGTTTGAGTCTTGTATGTGAAAGAGTAAATGGAGTGTGGCCGCGTTGGCTTGCCGTACGGACCTTCGGCCCTCGGGCATCGGCCCTAAATGGAGCTCGGCCTTCAGCCTCGCATCTCGCATGCTTTGCCGCTCACCTTCGGGCCTTTGGTCCTCAAATTGTCCGCGCAGGCTCGCGAGGAGAGCGCGCTCTGAAGGGACGCTTCAGACCTGCGGCCCTATGCAGAGCTCAGCCTGCCTTCTCGCGTGCATGCCTTCGGCCCTCAGGTTTGATTGACACACATTCAGGACTAGAGTATCCGAGAGCCCACTTTGGAGGATCGCTTCGGGCCTTTGACCCTCGGATTCACGTAGAGAGCGCGCTCTGAATGGACGGTTCGGACCTTGGGCCGAATCTGAGGAGAATCGCTGGAGAGTAATAAAGTGTCCGCGTGGGCCCGCCCTTAAGGCCTTTGACCCTCTGGTTTGCGCGGGTTCGCTCTGAAAGAACGCTTCGGGCCTTCGACCCTACGCTGAGCTCAGCATGCCGCCTCGCGTGCCATGCTGATCTCCTTCGGGCCTTCGGCCCTCAGGTTTGCTTGTAGGACACATAGGAGTACTAAAGACTCTACGTGGGCCCGCCCTTCGGGCCTTTGGCCCTTTGGCTTGAGTGGACAGCCCGCTTTGAAGGTACGTTTCGGGCCTTCGGCCCTCTGGATTGTTTGTCATGCACTTAGGAGTAGTAAAATGTCCGCGGGGCCCACAGTCAACTAAGTTATGTATTTAAAATGTCTTTTTATGGAAACAATAAACTATAAAAAATGGAAATAATAAAATATAATATCTTTACAATAAACTATGCTCATTTGGCTACTAAATATCTTGCTCCTAGGTGTAAAAGAATTCAATTCGTCGATGATAAATACTAAACTAATGCACAAGTTAATTTTGGAGGCCGGCATCACCATATCAAAGCAGATATGCAATCGATTATGGCGACACAGTATCTGATTTCTCCTCCGGTTATATCGGTTTTCCGTTCCACTGGACTCAAATGGGTGAAGACGAGTGCAATGCATTAACGTTTGCGCGTACGTTTGTGCGTACGTTTGTGCGTACGTTTGTGCACCTAAATATCTCCTGCGCACCTCACTGCTTCCGAATATGGACTGCAATCTATTTACCTTTGGTGTAGAATTGATGTAGAGTGGTTCAGTCTGATGCAGACCGGGCTTTGTCTGCTGTTGGCATATAGGCGACTGCAGGGGTGTTGTTCAACACCGTGATCGTTTTCTCTCTGCACGAGGGAGAAAGAGGGGGCACCTGGAGTGACAAAGCAGCCCTTTTGAGGACGGCACTGCTTTCCCTGCTCAGCCAGGAAGGAGGCTAGATAAGGTGCCCTAAAAATTGTTTTCTTCAAACCCTCAGGATGGTAGAAACCTTGGCTACATCCACATATATTAACATGCGGTCAAAGAAACAAAAGTTTAAAAAAAATCGTCTAACATGACATTCGGCGCGTGGGATGTTCAAGCACTCCTTGGTCGCGAAGGTAACGCCTGCCCTGATAGAAAAACGGCAATTGTGGCGCGTGAGCTTCTTCGACCGCAGCTAGTAATACAAAGAGGTGGTTATACCTTCTTCTGAAAAAGGCTGGCTGCTACTGAAGTACGATGGACGGGCGTAGCATTAGCGATCAAGAACGTGCGAGTTGAGCAACTACAGGAGTGTCCAATTCATATCTCAAATCGGGTTACTACACTGCGTCTTCACCTAAACGACAACAACTTCCTCAACGTCATCGTCTTCAGTGTCTATGCTCCAACGCTAGATAACTCTGATGACTTTAAGGATCCATTTTATGGAGAGCTGGCCATCTGTATTGATGCCGTAGACCCCAAGGAGACCTAACTTTAAAGTAATTCTAACGATTATGAAGCTTGGCCAGGAGTCTTGGGCAGGCGTTGACAGCATGAATTGCAACGGACAGCAGTTGCTTAGCTTTTGTGCACAATACCTATCACAAACCCAATGTTTCGACTTCAAGCTAAGTAAAAAAATATGTTGATGCATCCAAGGTTCAAGCATGGCATCTGATAGATTACGCCATCGTGCGGCAAGAAGACGTTCCCAAAGTTCAAAAAAGTGGTGCTCACTTTTTGATGGCTTGTTGTCACATAACTGCGCATTCGACTCCAACGTCGTGGTACATCTGAACGATCGAAGCCTGTAAACGTAGATAGGCTCAAGGATCTCGAGACAAGGGGTAATATGCTAGAACCTTCTTTACTACAATAACATCTATAGTCATGGAACTAGTGATGTTGATGCTATCTGGTGGACTGTATCATCTCGTACAGTAGACTCTGCTAACTCAACACTGGGTCTAAAAACCCGAAAACATCAGGACTGGTTTGTCGAGGATAATAAATTCTTGGCGAAGGTTATCTCCAGACACCACTGTCTTCTACAACTGCACAGTAGTGCAAACGTTGCGGAGGTAAGAGAATGTGACCTGAGCCTGCGTAGGCTATCTCTGGAAACGAAGGATTAAGTAATGACAGGATACAGTGACCTGCCTGCAGCTACTCGCTGATACAAACCAGCTCGGAGAATTTTATAAGGAGATAAGGAACCACCAATAATGATACTAAACCTCTTGTGAAAGTGCCTCTTAAATATGGCGGAGAGGGATTGTATGCTGCTATGTCTAAACTTTTTGTTCTTGTATGGGGGTAGGAAGTGGACCCACATGATTTCAATGTTTCACACTAATGTGTGAAATGTGTGTGTGGGCATTACATAAGAACAAAGGTTAAAAATCAGATTGCAGTATTTATCGTGGTATTTCGTTACATTATCAGTCCCCGGAAAAGTCTTTGCAAGAGTTCTACTGAACCGCCTCATGGATGTATCCGAAAAATTGCTACCAGAAACCCAGTTTGGCTTCCGCCTGGCACATATGAAGCTATATTTTCTGTGCGTCTACTACAAGAAAAATACATAGAGAATGCCATTTGGCATTAAGTCCGCGATTTGTAAATTATTTTGGTTTTGTGCAATAAAGTTTAAATAAATAAATAAAATAAATAAATAGAGCAGAGTCGGCATTTGTAACTCTGATTTCAGCAGTGACCCCGGCCGAAATCGGGCTTGGAGCCTATTATTATGACAAATTTCCAGTAGCAGCCATTTAGCCGGCAGGTGATTCTTTGTTGACTACGGAACCCTAAAAATGTTATGAACCTTAACAGCACGCTTAACAGTGCTTTTATGGACCGGGCCATACAACGAGGTGTTTTCGATGACTTATTATCGGTTTGATTGTATTTACATCAATGTTTCAAATGGTAGAGGAGTAGGAAAAACGTATAAAATAAATACTTTAAATTAGAATAATTGGTCTGTTCTGATTTCAGGGGGGGACCCTTAATATTTTTAGTAAACTGTCAAGTCTGACAAAAAAACTAAAGAAGGTATGTATGATAATTTTACTACGGGTAAATATGAAGGTATTGCAATTGTAGGTAAATAATGTTAATAGCCCGTGGGTCCGGGGCACTGCGATATTTATTACATACATTCATACATAGATTCACGCCTTTATTCCGAAAAGGGGTAGGCAGAGCATATGGAACTTATATTCCAGTGCCACGTTTAGCATAAATGTGGGTATAGAGGATCAACAAAATGTGATATCGCAGTGACAGGTTGCTAGCCCATCGCCCACAACACACTTCAACCCTGCGCTCTTAGTCGACTTTTCGACACCCACAGGAAGAAAAAGGTTGATGAAATTGGATCGAGGCCGACACTATTGACCGCCACCGCAAGCCGCAGGCCGCGCTAGTTTGTGAAAGGCTTTAATCAACCGGTCGTCGTGACAACGATATTTATTATAACAAGGATACATCACTTAAATATAGAAAAGGGTCTCGTCGCATCGTAAACTATCAGCTTTAAAATAATGGAGTGCCTAGTATAAAATATATAAGTACAGATAAAATAAGACATGTTTCCAAAAAATATTCCCTGTCCAAACTATTTTATTGAACTAATATTCCTATTTTACAATTCACAGACTGTCAACCTCAACCAGAGCGAAATAAAGGTAGTTAATTTACTTACTGATTTATATTGCTAAGTTATGTTGCTGTAAAGTAATTATAATGCCAGATAAGTAAATGAAACGAAATGTGATTTGTTCACATTATACATATCGAGCACAGGAAGGAACATGGAAATGATTATATCACTACGAGTATATCGAGCACAGGCGCGATATAGTCGATTGTTAAGCACAGGTGCTATAATGATTTACTTGTTCCTTAATATGCTTAGCCCCAACATGAATACATTGATTGATGCTAATTTCACTCAAATGCAAGCAAAATCATGCGTAATATAATAGTGGCTCCATACGGAATGTCAAAAATAAAATTTATATCGTACGTATATAAGTACAGTGGAAACAAGTGGTGAATAGTGAAGTGGTCTGGTGTGAAGTAACAGTAAAATGTAGCTGTGTCAGTACTAGTAGGCGCGGAATCAGTCACTTGTGTGAGTTAATTGAGTTGTCAGCGTTAGTACGTGTGGACTCAGTGGACTTTGTCCTTTGTAATTCGTAGGTTAAATCTACTGCCGTGTTCAAAAGGTATTATACTCGTAACTCTATCCTACCCCCCACGCTCGTAACAATATCTGAAAAATAAAACGCCGATTTCATCACTCCCTCACGTCGATCGTCAAAACCCTTATTACATTATACCCCCAAAAAACCTGAAATTTGGTATGTAAGCTAGTATTATTACCCGGATCTGTAGATCGTGCCTGTCAGAGTCAAGCTGTGCGGAGTAGAAATCTCGGCGCTATTTGCGATATATTTTTAACGCTGAAAGCTGTATGAGCTAATTAGTCTTGGGAATCACTTTACAAGTAATGGTTATAGTGGTATCAATAATTTAAATTTATATTTAGCAATAACTAATCAAGGGATTTCTTTGTTTTAGCTGGTACGTATATCAAGTTTATTGAGTGAGAAGAAACATAAAGCACATAAAATACCACTTATACATAGACCTTGCCACATTACATTCCTTTTTTTGGGCACTCAAGCAATAAATAAAGTGCGTTCAGACTATAAAGACTTAAGGCAGCACAGCGCGCTGAAGGGCATTATAGGTTTATCTAACCTGTGGAATTGTGGATGTGAAATCTAAAATCTATACAGGGGACCGATTTTTGACTTTCGAGCGCTCGACTCTTTCACTCGAAAACTGATAAAAATTATGAAATGCTGTTTTGAAGTAGCGATAGAAAGTTCAAAAACAAATGGTATTGACTACTCGTATGCAATTCTATTGGTAGAAAGTAAGTGCCGGCCATTTTGACACTACAAATGTATTTACTTTTATTTACTTTTCGAGCGCTCGAAAGTCAAAAATCGGTCCCCAGATGTCTGGCATTCTACTATCACTCTACACGGTACCGATTAAAGTCGACATGGCGCGCTGTGGACACGTGTTAGACGTGTAGAGCAGAGTATTTTCAAAGCAGAAAAAAACAGGAAACAATTATATTTATTTAAATATGCTGACGCTTTTGAACAAATACAATTTAAAGAACTTAATAGATTCTTTATAGAATTATATATGGTACCTATTCATTTTCAACAACACTCATTTTCAACATCACTCAATGGTTTTAGAAAAACTGCCGTTATTTTACTCTACTGACCTAACATACTGTAACATATTTTTGCCTCGATTGTAATTTTAGTCATTTGCACTTTGTTCCATACATTAGTGACAGCATAACAAGTTATTAAATATTGTACATAGTAAAAACACAGCTCTTCACTTTACATAATATAATATTGCCTGTATTTACTGCCTCTAGCTAAACAACGTGATCCAGGAGGTATGTATACATTATACCCATGTATTTTTCACGATCTAGGTGGTGGGGTGTTTGATATACTACAAGGGCCTATACTATCAGCCTCACAGGGCACGTATGTAATTTACTACGGAAAAGTTAGGCATACATACATAAAAATATGTAAGTACATTGAAAAACAAATAAAGTAAAATTTCAACAGTCCTATCCGTATTTTTTTCATTCTACATAACGACATTAGCAGCCTTGTTATAGGTAAAGTTTTGCATATTTTTTCCAACTTCCCTTTTTATATCGAATGAAGCTTATTTTTGCAAAACGATTATTCGATTTGACTTCGTTATTTCTAACGACATTCAAAGATTTAGTAATTTGTGATGTTCCACGGGTTATGAGTTTATAATAATAAATAATAATAATAAATATACGGGGACAATCTTACACAAATCGAGCTAGTCCCATAGTAAGCTCAATAAGGCTTGTGTTATGGGTACTAGACGACGATATATATAACAGATACAAATACTTAAATACGTAGAAAACATCCATGACTCGGAAACAAATATTCACGCTCATCACACAAACATTTGCCCTTACCGGGATTCGAACCCAGGACCTTCAGCTTCGTAGGCAGCGTCACTACCCACTAGGCTAACCGGTCGTCAAATGTATAATGAGATGCAACTCACATGATGTTAATCGTGCAGCGTAGGTACGCGTAAGCATACCTAGACAAGCTTTGTATAGAGACATAGACTTTATATAATCATAGCGTATAGAGACTATCGTCACTTAAGGCATACATACACTATTCAACAATAGGAAGGAAGCGTGTGATGATTTGACGGGCGATAGAGAGGTATGCAAGAATAAGACAAATACTGCGCCGACACCAAGTAAATGAGATATGGACAAGCAAATGATGAATGAAGACTATGAGAAAGAACTGACTGAATGTGTTGCAATTTATTATACAGGGTGAAATTTTAATGAGTGTCCAATTTTTTTTTAGGCATTTGGTATCACTACTAGACTCAATTTTATAAAAAAGACTAGTAGGTATTTTTTAAATATTAAATTGTCTATAACGGGCGGGGCCGGGGGAGGAAAGACGTGCCGTGCGCAAACCTTACTACCCGCTGAGGTGCCCGCGCGGTAAGGTTTTTTTTGGGATAACTTTAAGCACCAATTACTAAAAATTTTTGTACTGAATGATATGAAACAAAAAAACACGAAGTTTATAATTTTTGCTCAAGAATCTTATACTTTAATTTGGACACTGATTAAAATTTCACCCTGTATTTACAAAGGATCAAAATTAATGAAAAGGTGGTGACTTAATTTAGTTATTGCATTACGACTTGTTTGTTAATTGTCATAAGGTCATAAGGTAGGCACTCAAATGTACGAAACCAAGACTGTTTTAGTGGTGTACGGTTAAATTACTTAAAAAGTTGAGGTTTCTCCCGCAAGGCTATTGTCTATATAGCCCGTATATAGTCAATACTAGTACTATAGATACATTGTTTTAAAAATGCTTGAAAAGCAGTATTATTAGTTGTAACTAAGTTGTAATACCTGTATTACAAATTGGAACTTTTATATGGACCAATTAACATGCGTACTTAACTTACCATATCGAGTGCATAACATCATAATTTGTTTGGACGGGATTTTTTTGCACTAAGTACTCAAATAAAATAATTTGATCCACTATAAATCAATTTCCAAGAATAGACAAGATATAAAAAAAACAATAATAAGAGGTTAAAATCACTTTTTACCTCTTATTACGAGCAAACTTAATATATACTGCTTTTAACTATACTGCTGTTTACGCATGTTTTAATGAATGTATACGTATCTATAGTAAATTCTTTTAAAATGTCGCACCATTTTTAGGGTTGCGCAGTCGACTAGGAACCCTTATGTCCGTCCGTCCGCGGATAATAACAGTAACCGTTAGCACTAGAAAGCTGAAATTTGGTACTAATATGAATATCAATCACGCCGACAAAGTGGTAAAATAAAAAGTGAGAAAAGAATGTTTTATTACGGTACTATACGTAAAGTGGGGAGTGTTTTTTTTTTCATTTCAACCCTAACGTGTGATATATTGCTATCTTACAATATATCACACGTTAGGGTTGAAATGAAAAAAAAAGTATTTAAGAGGTTTAGTCAAATCATTTTTTGATAATGTTAATATTTTCGAAGATATTCGCTCCAAAAGTAAACCCCCCCTCCCCCCCCCCCCCCTCTAACTTTTGAACCATAACTTTTAAAAATATGAAAAAAATCTCAAAAGTGGAAATTTATAAAAACTTTCCAGAAAAATAATTTCTGAACTAAGTTTGTAATTTAACCGTATAAGCAGGTGTTTATTGTACCTGTTATTTCTACAAAATTACAATGAAATTACGTGCTTTCAAATATAGAAATAACGGTGAAAATCGGTTGACGCAATAACGAATTATCCCATAAAAATCATCTTCCATACATTAAGCTCGCGCGCAATAGTTTACTTAATTTGCCGATAGATGTCGCTGTACGCGGAACGCTCATATCGTAGGTACATGGCGGTGTTAAGATTTCTTGACGCTTAAGTGGGGACACTTACTGTGACGGACGGAAAACTACGGAACCCTACACTGAGCGTGGCCCGACACGCTCTTGGCCGGTTTTATGAAGTACAGAAGCCCAACGAATATTGTTTTGAAACCCACTACAACACTTACAACAGCAACATAGTTTTCAAAGAGGCTAAACATCTTCAAAGGTGAATATTGTGAGGAAGTTGTTTTTTATTATCAGGATAAACATAACCCCATATTGACTACAGGGTGCCTTTACCTGTGGAACGTCACACTGATTACACATACTTGTTTATCACTGACATTACGTTTATTGATTTTATCGTGAAGTAGGTAACCTAAAATATGTTATTTCAGGCTTCTAACAGTATGTTAAAGAAATCGGTCGACAAAGTGCAAGACATGGTAGTTGCCGAGTTGGTAAGCACTAATAATTAATTCATTCGCTTATTTGAACGTCCAGAGATTTCCAGGTCACCTAAAGATTCTCAAATTCACAGGTTTCTAATTCTATACATAACCACTGTAATTAGGTATTTAGAATTAGAAATCTGTAATCCTATCTGTATAGAATTTTCTTACAGGTTTTTAAGAGATGTAATCGGTTTATCTAGTATAATTTGACGCTATTTCAGTGCCACCTACGACGATTCATGATTTTAAGTTTAGAACATAAATCATGGGCAAATTATCGATTTTGTCATCTGATGTATGGCAGATGACACAAAGTCGTGCGTCGTCGTAGGGTCGCCATATTGCATTTATCCTCGTGATATACGAAAAATAATGATTAATATCAAAACTAGAAATGCCTAACCAACTCTTGAAACTAGATTAATTAGTTCAATACCTTTTCAAAAAGGTTTATTAAAAATGTTTATAACAAATGTATTTCAATGCTTAAGGGGATGCCTTGATTCGAGTCGACCGCGCTCCCTTGACAGAGCAACGCTTATGCCTTCCGCGCACGAGAAAAAGAAATGCAACACTTTATGGACAAATTTCGATAAATACCTAACTTAGTGAAGTTTTATTTATATTTAATTAAGTGAGATTGTAGATGAGATAAAATAATTTAGTTTTAACTTAATTGTGTCGTAAAAATAATGTATTGTTTGAGTAGGCTGAGTAAAAAAAGAGACCCAGGTTTGGAATTTTTATGTGTCGAGGTAATTTTAGGAAGCCATGTATCGATTAAATCAGATAAACAATCATATAGTCAAGGATCATATATCTGAAAATCAGACCTTATTGTTTCTTAATCTAGTCAGATCAGAAAACCGCGTTTCAAAGCACGCGATAATTTCCAATGCACCCCCGTCAGCATGTCTCGAAATTTCTGATTATGTCTCTAAAACAGTCCTGTATGATCATCATCGTAAACTAAAGAGCCGGGCTTGTGTCGGTAAAGTAATAGCTATTATGTTCTTCTCTCTGCCACTGTTTTGAGCTCTTAATACTCGTACGGTTACAGTAACTTTCTCTTCTCTTGGTCCATAAACCCCCGGCATTGTCTTCTCCTGCCTCTCCTTCTTTCTATCCTTCCTTCAATTATAGTTTCCATGTAATTGTCATATCAGGTCAGGTGCCCTTACATATTTCCCCTTTTGATTTCAATAGTTTCTAGTAGACGTCTTCTTTCTCCTATCAAATTTAAAACCTCTTCGTGTGTTCTTCTTTCCGTCCAACTAATACTGTCCATCCTTCTCCATGCCCACATTTAAAATGCGTTCAGTCTCTCTCTATCACGCTGGTTAGAGTCCACGTCTCGCTTCCATATAGCGCTATGGTCCAGATGTTAGACATGATACATTTTATTTAATAACTTGTGTTTTTTCTCAATATTCACAGGATAAACATCCAGCGCCACCTGCTGCAAAATTGGCAAGTGTTATATAAAAAACGTTGTCTATCTTCTGAAAATGTTAACTTTTAACGTGTGTAAAACATAAGTGTTATTTTTCAGACATATTTTTTATTGTGGATACTTTTGCTTAAAAGTAGCATAGCAAAAATAAGTCCGTGATATTGCACATGTTCTATTTTATAAATGACTGTGTCTGGTAATAATCCGATACTTATAAAATTACGTTCTCATTGTTATTGTCAGAAAAGCGTTTCAAATAACGTGATATCCGCCAATTCCCGCCCTTAGTAAACGAGTTGCATGTTTTTTGGGATAAACTTTTCGCCGCTACTGACCAAATGAGCGAGGTTTCACATGTTATCGACAAAGCGACAGTATGCAGTAAATGTAGGAGTGGCACTCAGCCTCTTCCCCGCCCAACTTTTATTTCACCAATGCTAAATTTCATTATTTTTCAGCTGGTAAGTAACTTCCTGTCTAAATTTTGTTCACGTCTTAAATACCTACAAAATGTGCTTGTCAGAAATGGACTACTACTTATGTCCAAGTTAACAAACGCAATCAAACCTGATATAAGCAGCTCTCAAGTGCACTTTCGACCAATGTTAAAACCGACTTCGAACTGAGTTTTGTATGAGCCTATAGGCTATAATTCGTGTAGTTATAGTATCATTAACTAAACTGTAGCTTAAGTTACATTGGACTCCATCATTTTATGGTGAAATTGCAGACATTACTAGGATGCCAATTAAACCTGGAATATTTATTTATAATGTAAAACAAATTCTGTTTTTTTTTCATTATCAGCTTACTCAAGTGTTAACGAAGGTAAGAACGGAATAAATAATTTAGAAGCAATTCATTCCGAGTTATTTTATAATAGAGTTTAAATCAGAAACTAAGAATAGGCGTCTTTCCTGTAGTTGTTACAACTGTTAACAGTTTAGTGTACATATTGTTACAAACGTAGTATATTAGTATACATAGTAGACTTTTCTGCAACTTACACAGGGCAAGCTCCACTGAACTTAAGGGTACTAATTACACTAACGTAAAACTAACACTTGCAAGTTAACTGAACCACACCTGTTAGTAATACAGTAACACTTTTATTTTACTTTGCACTAGGACACTTTACTGTTCACCACTTGTTTCCACTGTTCTTACTCTTCCAGTTCTCACTCCGATACTGCTCACTTAGTATTTCGCTCCAAGAACTCCACTCCGAAAACTGATCTCTACCGCGAACTTGGTCCCTTTATATACCCCTTTCCGAAGATTCTAGACCGTTATTCAACTTCATTCGAGAGAGAGGTCATTCGACGAATCTGACTCGGCTGGGCAGCGTTCGGAAAGCTACGGCGCATCTTTTCGTCCAATATTCCGCAGTGTCTCAAGACGAGTCTTTGATCAGTGTGTGTTGCCAGAGATGACTCATGGCATTGAAACATGGTCGCTTACTCCCCCCTCATAAGAAGTCACCCAAAGGGCAATGGAGCGGGCTATGTCGGGTGTTTCTCTGCGTGATCACATCAGAAATGAGGCTATTCGCAGCAGATCCAAGGTGGCCGAAGCCCCCCGAATTGCTAAACTCAAAAGGCAGTGGGCGGGGCAGATAGCACGTAGAACCGATGGCCGTTGGGGTGGAAAGGTTGGTGTGGCACAGAACCGGTCACTTTGGCACTCTTTGGGGGAGGCCTATGTCCAGCAGTAGACGTCATTCGGCTGATATGATGATGATTAATTTAATTGCTCATTTGTTTTGAGTCGCATAGGCTTTTCCAGATACGAGTAATCGCGCTACTTCACCGTTTCTCTAAAATATTCCTAGCCCATTCATTTTAGACCGACTGATTGTATTATTAAAAACAAGAACGGTTACACTTGTTAAATTAGTCTTACGAATTATATATTGCGGGTATAAATATTACACATTATTACCTATATTTATTACTTAATGTCATTTATCAATTCTCACACATCTCACAAAAGGTAAGGCATCGAGCCATTAACTTAGGCTAACGATCAAGTAAATATCCACCCGGAGTGAAGTTCCGTTTGAGAAAATTGCGGACCGTGTTCTGGCTTCTGAATATCATAAAAAAAAACATGACTATTCAAAAAACATTTCGTGGTCCGCAAGTTTTGCAAACGGACAAACATTGGAGCAGCTCTATTTTTCCCGGGGCACGGCAGTGCTCCCGCCAAGACGAGCCAAGCGTAGCGCAAGAGCACTGCCTACCTTTTCTCGAAGCGCTTCGTCGTTTTTTCGAACCCTCATAACTTAGGTTTGGATTATATCAGATAAACAGCTATGGAGTCTTGGCAATCACTTTACATGTAATGTTTTTAGTGGGACAAAATTTACTGCAAAAGGCCCTTCAATTCACTCGTTCCTTATAAAAACATAAATGTTTAAGGATTTCAGCAGCTATCAGTTGATCAGCCTTTAGGGTTTAGGGGGGAATTACGCTAGGAGGATGAGTGATCATTATACTATCGACGTTACTGCCTCGAGATTTAATATTCACTAGGTAGAGTAGGTAGTACACTGTTCAATGTACTAGGCATCGAGCACAATATTTAAATTAGAAAATAAAAAGAAAGTCGCTTTTTTGTGCGGGCATCGCAGTACACTCCCGTTCAAAGTTAACAAATTAAAATACAAAACTAGTGAATTTAAGTGCTTAATAACCATGTACGTGTGAAGGATATCCCGATAATATGGGGAAAAGGAAAATACGGCGCTCGGAAGATATCAGGCGCAAAATGAAATTTTTAAAAGGAAGCCTAGATCGACGCCATTCCTATAGTGACGACGAAGGTGAGTACTTAGAACAATTTTATACTTCGATACTAAGATGTGGACAGGCACCGCGGCGCAGGATCGGCGCGCCGCCGCTATCAGCCACCTACCGCACATTTTATAAAAATATAACAATGATAATGCTTCACGATATCTTAGGTGTTTGTTACCACCCAATTACGTACGTAATCTACATACATCTCTTACTGCTTATTATGTACGACTGCTTATCGTCCCGTAAAGTTTAATTATACATTTGGTATGAGACAAAGACTAATAACTAAATAAACGTTATAACTGATTGCACCGTAAGGCCTACGAGGTGGTATATTATGCCTATTTAGGGGTGTTAAGGACAACTAATAATAGTTATTTAGAACCGTGACACGATTACAGTCTATAACTCTAGTCTCGAATTGCGACGCGATTGCAATCAATTACTATAAACACTGTGTCCGTTTCTGCGGACAACAATTTAGTTTATTATAATTTTATCATACCTCGACTTGTTTACAATAAGTTATTGCGAACCGTGATGCGATTACGGTCTATAACTATTTATTTTGGAGTCGTGATGCGATTACGACCCTATGTAAAGTTCAATCTGTAAAAATCCAAAAAAAATACAGATTATGTCGAGGTATGCACGCCACACAGCAGTTAGTCACATTGGAACAAATGATTACAGTGTCCGAATGCAACTCTTCAGAAGCGAATTATTACTCCTGACTGCGAGGATGACCCAGAGGCATCTGCATCCGACTATTCGAATGTAGAGGAAGTTAATTCAGTAGTAACAGCGGTTGAATCCTTAGTCGGAACTCAAGCTGTACCAACCACATCCCAAGCGCCCCCTCCAGGACCTGTCGCCGGTACAAGCACATCAACGTCGGAAGCGCTGACAGTTGAGTTGCCAGCTTACATATTGGATGCGCTCAGTGGGTCAAAAGAGAAAAATATTGGGGCCTTAAATCCCTGAAGAAATCGCTAAAAACGTTGGGGACGAATCGTAGTTGAGGGTTTAGGTAAAAAACAGAAAGAGGAGCTCTTGGCGAAATTCCTAGTCCCAGACAACTTTAAATCGCTTAATGCTCCTATTTTGAATGAAAAAAATGCAGTTGTGATGTCTGAGTCATCCAGGCAAAAAGATAAAAGAATAGAAAAGGCCCAAAACCAGCCTAGGACTTGCCATTGCAGGTCTGTCCAAGCTCACAGGTTCTCTCATCGCAGAAAAAAAGGAAAAACTCGCTATTATAAAACAGATCGCAGATATCAGTCAACTGTTAGCATCTTCATTCTGAGAATACTAATAGCAGCAGGAAAATTATTCTAGCTAGTCTGGATAAAAAATTCACAAACATGATCCAGGACGTGAAGAGTGACTCGTACGAGAGAATCTCGGTGAAAACATCAAAGCCTCGAAGTCAGCGGAGAAGTCAGGACTTCAAATTAAAAGAACCTACACTGCTACCCCTTCTACGTCAAAGAAATATACACCGCTCCAGGGAAACTGGAAAGGCCCACCTAGGGATTGCAATCCAGTCCGGCGGATCCGGTAATCCTGCCGGATCCGGTATATTATGATAGACACCGGATCCGGTAATATTTCAACGGATCCGGACCGGATCCGGTAGACTCAAAAACATTGCTAAAACGCTTCATTTCAATAAGTCTTTCTTTACAAATCTTACTCCCAACCCCAATCTCATGATAGTTTCCTTGAATCACGAATTAGAAGTTAATTTTGTTTAATCGTTATGATTACTATATTATAGTATTATAGTTACGGTGATTATATTATATTAGTAACATATAAATCCAGACATTCCTGATTTATTTAATCATATGTCATACATCATCTCGGCCTTTCTTCGACATTCCTGACGATTACAGGTAACAATCTTTTTAGTTTATTATTAATATAATAATAATATGCGATGTTATCCTTTATTTCGTGATAATCGTGATAGTTTCCTTAAATCTCGATATCCTCTATCTCGAATAAGAAGTTTATTTTATTAGTTATGTTTACGTATGTTTACTATCGATTATTTAATTTTAATAACATTTTGTCAGTTCATGTCATTCGTCGTCAGTCACGAGCGCTTGTACCTTGTACCAATATAGTTTTGATTTGTGACAGTTTTCGTAAGCGCAAGCAGTAATAAGCACATACGTACAACCACGTACAAGATGAGTTCAACTATAATTGAATCTATATTACTAGTTGTGTTTGAATAGAGGATCTCAAATCTCAAACGATGATTTGACCTCATATCTCAAATAGACAAACGAGTTGTTTCACTAAACTTTCAAAAGAAGTAGTTTTTTTTTGCATTTTGCATGATTGTTTTATTAATATTTGTAAAGCAAACCTGTATTAACTATTTACACCAGCCCTCTTTAACCTCTTTGCCATCATACTTGGCAAAATGTTTAATTTTTAATATACGCAGTAGCGTAAAAGAAACGTCAGATATCTACTTCCTCATATAATATATCAACTACCTAAAGAACTTCAGCATAGATAATTAAATAGCTACAAAGTCGATACCGTCCATTAAAAGATATCTCACGTTAGCTGAACCGAACACGAGCGTATTGTAATTGTCATTAGTTAAGTAAATTTAATATTATTTATTTATTGATAAATACATTTACGTGACATTAAAGTAACAACCAATGCGTCACGTAACCAAAACAACAAATAATACTATTTAGGCGACGAAACGGCGTGGCCCCGTTGCATCGTCGTCTCCGGTGTAGGATTCGATAATAATATAGATAATATAGTAGCTATGCGAACTACTCACCAGCATATAAACCCACTGAGGTTTCCCGCTGGTGTAAAATGCTGCACCACTATTGTTTCTTATAATATGTTGGCCAAATAAATAAAAAAAAATAAAAAAAATACCGATCCGGCCGGATTGAACAAAATCCGTAGACTCCAGTTTTACATAGATCAATGGCGTGATATTTCAAATGATCCGGTCGTTTTACAATATGTTGTAGGATACAAAATTACTTTTAACTCGACAGTTATACAAGAAGTTTAGTTAAAGTTAGTAGTAAGAATCAACTAAACTCCTTGTTTCCTAACTGACAATGAAAATCTTAAAATTGCTATAGCAAAGCTAATCGATTGCGGCGCTGTCGTGAGATGTCAAAAGTCCTCAATACAATTTATTTCCAAAATCTTTCTTACTCCTAAAAGTGATGGGTTTAGTGGAGTGTATGCCATGTAAGGGTGGGCCCAGGACAGTAATGAAACACAAGGAAGCTGCTTAAAGACTGAACATTTATTCATTGAAAACCTGATATATATAGAACCTTAGGAATTTAGGTTACACGTGTTTAGGTGGGGGGTTTCACGTGGAAGTTGTCCATTGGCTTGACCTTAAATTCCATTCCTTATCTCTAGATGAGAGTCACTTTACATTACTCTCCTTATATAGATTACATTCCTAACCTAATATGGGGGAGAGTCATTTTGCATGACTCACCTTACAATCATACCTATATGTTTCCTATACCTACACTCCACTTAGATTCATACTTAATCTTAAAAAAAACTAAATAAGTTTATTGATCACCATCACTTTAAGATGGAGGATATTCGTACCGCCACTAAACTGTTACCTAAGTTTGGATATCTTGCTACTATTGATCTTAAGGACGCGTGCTTCTTAATTCCGATTCATAAATCATGCAGACGGTTCTTAAGATTCAAATTTTATGAGACCTATGAGTTTACATGTCTCCCGAATGGGCTCTGCTCGGCGCCGTATGTCTTTACTAAACTCATGAAACCCGTTATAACACATCTGAGAAGTAAATGCCTACTGCTAGTAATATATCTCGACGACATATTGTGTATAGGTCGAACTTATGCCGAATGTCACGATTGCGTTTCAGAAACCGTATCCCTGTTAGAAAAACTAGGGTTTGTCATGAATACCAAGAAAAGTTAATTACTGCCAAGTCAGACCTTTACTTTCCTGGGATTCGAATTAAATTCTCGTGATATGACCCTAGAGTTGCCCTACAAGAAACGAAAGAATATTTTCGACCAATCCAGAATTATTTCTAAGCGAAATTATTTAACCATAAGAGAATTTGCTGCTTTCCTTGGTTCTCTTACCTCTGCTTGTTTGGCAGTGTCATATGGCTGGGTATACACCAAACGCTTAGAGAGGGAGAAATTTCTTGCGTTTAGAGATTCTGGTGAGGACTATGACAATCATATGACCTTAACTAAAAACATCCAACCAGACTTGCAGTGGTGACAAGAAAGCATTATGACCATCAAAAATCCGATAAGGTCAAGCAAGTATTCGTTGGAAATATTTTCGGACGCTTCGCTTACTGGCTGGGGCATATATTGTAATGGTAATCACTCTGACGGTTTCTGGAACGCTGTCGAAAAGAATCGTGCGGTGCAATAGGTGCACCTAAATGACATAACTCGAAAAATCTGGCAGTGGTGCGAAAGTCGCAAGTTATTTATTTTCGCATCTTACATAAAATCTAGAGATAATAAAAAGGCCGATCAAGAGTCAAGACGCACCAATATTAACACTGAGTGGGAATGATCAGAGCATGCTTTTAATCAAATTACTGTAAGATTTGGTATCCATGAAATTGATATGTTCGCCACTCGAATCAATTCTAAATATGAGAAATATATATCTTGTCTCCCAGACCCAAGTGTCTTCAAGAGTTGATTGGAATCCTTATTTTTTCTACGCGTTTCCGCCTTTCTCATTAATCTAAAGGTGCTTAAATAAAATTATTGCCGATAATGCAACTGGCATAATTGTCGTTCCGTACTGGCCTAGCCAGCTATGGTTTTCACTACTGACAGCTTTGTCTAGGGCAGAACCCTTCTTCTTGGGACCTAATGTTGAACTGCTGCTGTCACCTTTCAGGACTTGCCACCCGCTCTGGTGGGAACTTACCCTGGTGGCGATGCTATTATCAGAAAATAATTTTCTAGACAGGCGTTAATGCCTCAAACTATAGACATAATATGATTTCATCTTTGTCAGCAAATTCATTAAAACAATATAATTGTAATTTCTATAAGTGGTGGATGTATGGTAAAGTTAGATTATGTATCTGTCCACACATCTGTAGTATGAAATTTCCTAACAGAACAATATCAACGCGGAGCTAGTTGTTCGAGTTTATTAAATACTTGCCGGTCAGCCCTATCTTTAATTTCGGGAAAGCCACTTAGCGAAGATAAACATGTATCCAGGTTTCTAAAGGGAGTTTACAAAACTAAACCCGTTTTTCCTAAAAATCAGACAACCTGGTACCCAAATATAGTTTTGGATCATTTAACCACTCTATACCCAAATTAAAGTAGAAATCCTAGATCTGTTTACTCGAAAAACCGTAATTCTGCTCGCATTGTCGACTGCACAACGAATACAGACGTAATCTTTGATTAAGGTTGATAATATTCAAATCAATGAAGGCAATATTACAATAATTATTGGTGATTTATTAAAAATATCTGCTCCCGGAAAGCCTACACCACGCCTTATCTTATACCTTTCTTTCCAAATAAAGAAGAAATTTGTCCGGCCAGGACTTTGTTGGCATACATAGATATAGGACACAAACTCTCAGAACTATTACAAACGCGGAACGACTCTTGTTAACAATAAAAAGACCAATACATAATGCTAGTTCCAGTACTATTAGACCATTAATTACTGAAAATAATGCCGACAATGCCTTTGCTGATCTCGAATTTATTATGAAAGTAACTACGAGTATAACAAAAATATCATGTGATGATCATAGTGTTTACTTCTGTAGCTTCACGCAACTCTGCGAAAAGGGTGCTAAACATCTACCTATCTAGTGAATATTAAGGGTGAGTTGCACCAAACCGTCAGTAATCGTAAGCGGTGTTCGTTAAAATCTGAATGTATGCAACGTTTGACAAATTTCTATGGACTGACAGCTATCAGCGCCATATTTAACGTTGATCGGTCTGTAATCGTAGGTCGGTGCAACCCGCCCTAAATCTCGAGGATGTAACGTCGATAGTATGATTAATGGATAAACAAAATTACCTGAAGCGAAGTTTGGCCATAATTAATATACAAGACGTTACATCCGAAGAGATTTAAGGTCCCATCCCGCCCTATATGAATAGTAATTAGTTATTACATTTTACCATTCATCCCAAAAATTCGAAGAGTAGCCATGATACTCTAAAATAATGAAGATTATACGCGCGCCACGACAGAGGGCGCGGCGGCAGGAACGAGATGATCAGCTTACTTTCTTTTTATTTTCTAATCTAAATATTGTGCTCGATGCCTGGTACATTAAACAGTCGTACTACCTAGTGAATATTAAATCTCGAGAATGTTTAAAGTCTTGTATAATTATGGCCAAATAATCAAATTTATAATTTTATATGAACTTTGGCGCACCCGTTATCACCAGTAACGAAACTGTTAAACCTTGCAGCCGTAACAATACAAATTATGATCCGATCATACAAAGTCCTAAGCCGTAAAGGCTGCCTGCATACCTGTACGGGTCCAGCAACATACATTTAGCCTTAAAACACTGGGCGTCAACAACAAACACTGAAACTAACACAAAAAAGTTTTAGAAATATAAGCACCCAGGTAAGGCACTTGTCCAAGTGTTGTAAGGGACAAGTGCCTAAACGCCGTCCTACTGTTGTTATATGGTGTTCTGTACAATAGTTGGCATACTGATGTTCAGATGAACAAAGATTTGTTATTAGTCTGTAATGGCACAGAGGGAGACTGTTGAGAGAGAGCGGGCGAACAACCCGTCCGGTCCGGGGAGGGAGAGCACGGCCTGCACTGTAGTGGACTGGGTGGCAGAGTCGGGGGACCCTCGCATCCAATAAGCCCACAGGATTGTAGCGCCCCAAATTTGTCCAGCGGCGCTCTCGCTGGTCGTGCCAACACAAACGGACCAGTCGCAAAGGTCAAAGTAAATTGCGTAAAGTGGCCCTCCTCGGCCGCGTCATAGATCCCCGCCAGACCGGGCGGACGGTGCGTCAGTACATTCCCCTAACGTAAAAAAAACAATAGTTGAGATACGCGTCATACTTGTGAAAGGTTGATGTCTGTGGAGTCAGGTCAGTTCATTTGTGGAGTCAGGTCAGTTCATTTGTGGAGTCAGGTCAGTTCATTTGTGGAGTCAGGTCAGTTCATGTTTGCAAGGACGACGAGTTACTTTATTGTAATGTTCAGCGGAATTTCGCTGTTGTCCATTGCGAAGAGAAACTTCACAGTGTAGTCGTTTAATTATATACATTTATTTTTATTTCTTTAACGCTCAGTGACCTTTGCTTCTCTGGGATACCTATCAGATAAAATTATCTTATTTTTACTCTTAGAGACCTTATGCATCTCTAAGTGTAATGACTTGCTTATTTTTATTATTATTTTTAACATGAATAACATTGATACTGTAATTAATTTTCTTTTGATTAATGTATAATTTATAAGCAATAGATTTGTACGTTATAAAACTTAAAAATTCTATATTGTATTCTCAAATTTATTCTATACTACTTAATACTAACACAATATATAAAAATAATAAATTAGGGTATATACGTCCTACTGCTGGGCACAAGCCTCCTCTCACGGATGAGAGGGAATATGCAGTAGTCCCCACGCTGGCCCAGTGCGGGTGGGGGACTTCACATACACCTTTGAATTTCTTCGTGGATGTATGCAGGTTTCCTCACGATGTTTTTCCTTCACCTTAAAGCTAACGGTACAATATCAATCGATATTCCGTACATAAGTTCCGAAAAACTCATTGGTACGAGCCGGGATTCGAACACACGAGCGCCGTTTGACAGCCACATGCCTGAACCGCTAAGCTACCGTAGCTTCTATAAATGTATAGTATATAATATGTAAAAATATTTTACGTCACACTTGGCCATAATGCGAGTTTTACTGCACGCTGCGCGTACGGGAAAACTCGCATTGTGGCCAGGTGAAGACGTAAAATTTTGTATGCAACACGAGCGGTTATTCGTAAATCCCCAGAGCGCATATTTATGGCCCTCACCTGCGGTTTGGGCCACAACCACCTGCGATCTGGGGCATTCACGAATTCACCGCCCTAGTTACGTAATGTACTATTACGTCACACCTAGCCATAATGCGAGTTTTCCCGTACGCGCAGCGTGCAGTAAAACTCGCATTATGGTAAGACGTTAAATTTTGTATTCATCACGGGCGGTAATTCGTAAAGCCCCAGAGCGCATATTTATGGCCTTCACCTTCGGTTCGGGCCACAAACACCTGCGATCTGGGGCATTCACGAATTCACCGCCCTAGGTACGTAATGTACTATTTCATACAATTGTGATATATTTCAGCAACTGACATCCGCCGTCGTTGGGGTATTGTATAGTTTAGATTTTATTTTTACTCTTGGAGACCATATACATCTCTAAGAGTTATGAATTGCTTATTTTATTCATATTTTTATCATGAATAACATTGATAATGTTATGAATTTTCTTTTGATTGATATATAATTTAGAATCAATAGATTTGTATGTTTTAAAATTTGTTTTTGTCAAAGTATTCTCAAATTTATTGCAGTATAATTATGGGGAATTGTATTTTTTGTTTATTAGGAGAACCAACAGCTATAATCATACAATAAACATTGATAGTGAATACAAAGAGCCAATGATAGGAACTGAATCTCCATTTAGCCCTATATTATTCAATTTTGATATCAGTAACTTCCAAGACAGTACACTCAAAGCAAAAAAATGGTTACACTCAGTATTGAGTTTTCATACAAAGTGTTAAAATTGTTGGCTCTTGAGTAAGAATAGTTTAATTTACACATTTAGGATTTGACTAAACGTTCGTTCGTTGAACGTTAAAATTTAACGTTCAAATCCTGTGGAAAGATCTTGAAATAAATTCTATGTTTGTTTTTGTCGAATGTATGCTCAATTTTATTCACTACTTATTACTAACAAAATAAATAAATAGGTGACAATATTTTTTATACTATTATGATATATTTCAGCGCTTGCCAAATTGGGTATTGTATAAGTAGTTTACAAAATTTTATTCAATTCATATTTAAAATAGCCTAAATTATGTCTGCACAAATACAGAATATGATTATTATCACACAATTTCTGTTTTTATCATTTCTGTTTAAAGTGCTTTACCTAATACAAATTATGCAACTCATTCCATGCTCATTCTATACTTGCATTTATTGTATCACTCTAAGTAAGCAAGTCAAATAAAAGTCGCGCTTAAATTCTGACGTATCCTCTGTCTCTGGTATAGATTGGCGAAAGAGCAATTTTTATATAAATGGTACTCAATTGTATATTTATTGTCTATTTGTAGGCAGTAGACAACAACGATGCAGTGAGGGTTTTTAGCTAATCTTCCTAAAATCTCATCATTGGATTTTGTGCATTTTGTATATTAGAATATTTTATTTCATGACATAAATTGTAGTACAAAGTTGCCTTAATCAAAATTATAATAGATTAGATTAGATTAGATTAGATTATTTATTTCATGATAAAAAATTACATTACAGATTTGCATATATGTCAAAAAAATAAGAATTTTTATCACTATCGTCAAAAACAGAGAAAAATAAAATATAATATTAAGACAATGTCAACAAATGTCAGAACACAATAACAAGGAAATAGAAAAAACAAATCAAAAGCAAAATAACACTAATATATCAACCTCTAAGTATCGTCATTCTTTACAATATTTAGTGCACCAGAAAATACGTGACACAATACATTTAATATAAAACAATAATTTACATCACGATCGTTTCAAAGTAACAATATTCAGAAAAAAAAAATCGTATCACCTAATCAGGATCTTCAAAGTACAGTTTATTTTAAAATATAGGTACTTACATAATATTAAGGTCACTGTGGGTAATTCCCTCTACAAGGCAAGTCCGTCGACGCGTTATAACTTTTGAATTTGAAGGCGTTTCCCGCTCTAGCGTCCAGTCGCTAAAGCAGTTTTTCGCGCTAGTTTCCTTACAGATGGCGCTGTGCCAACGAATTTCACAGCAAACCGCCTAAACAAGTCATTACGTGTATGGAACTCAAAGTGCTAGTGTGACGGTGTCTGGTAGTAAAATTGGTAAAAATAGTTAATGACAAGATTTTGTACGAGAAAGTAAATACGTAAACTATATGAACTGGCTATCTTTATTCTGTGTTTTAATTATCAGAAATTGGCTTAGTTTTGTAATTATACGTTCCGTCATTTATCACATTAAAACGTCGTTAAGTTTGAAAGTCCGTCTACTATGTACAAGGCAAGTCCGTCATATGGGAGGCCGGCCTTCCCTTGAATCAGAGGTTACCAACTGTTTTTACGACTTCAATATTATTACGATTTCGGTTACTAAAGATAAATGCTTTAGACATTGCACATGATGTTGGTGTTTATTAACAATTGTAATCTCGATACAAGTACGGAAATGTGTTCCTCACCCTCAGTCACCGAAAATATAAATAAAAAATACCTATTAAATAAATATTAGCCCCAAACTAAGCAAAACTTGTACTATCAGTGCTAGGTGACGACATATATAAACTTATATAGATAAATACATAGAATAATACAAATAATAATACATAGAAAACACCCATGACCCATTTTATTTAGAAAACTCAAAACCAATGAGTACGAATAATAGAATTATTTGCCAACAAGTGAAATCACAAGATTTTTCGTGAAAGTCCGACTGCTTTTTTACAAATATTATAGCCTATGTCACTCCTACGATTAAGAGGTATCCAACGACACCTCGTATGTTGAAATCCATTGAATGGTTTAGGCTGCAGGACGTGCCAAAGAATAAGACATATTCACATACATACATGCATACATATATACATACGCTCGAAAAACATAACCTTTCTCTTGTTAGGCACTCGAGCAAAAAAGGTTTACCACCCCATTTACGAAATATATTGACTTTGAATAAGACAAATTGAGTTTATTCCGAATCTAAACATAATATTAACAAGTTTAAAGTACACTTTTCATTCTCTTGTGTCATTTTTTTTAAGGATTCGAATACGAACATATAATCACCCATAGTATGGTTGATATCATTACCAGACGGACTTACCTTTAAACTACACGGGAAGTCCGTCTACTCGCCGAATTTTAAAAAAATACTATTCTTTTTGCTTAATTTGTGATTAAAAGGATTTGTCACTATAGCTTAACTATTATTTATGAAATTCTTCATCGTATGCGATTACAAGCGGTAACTTAGGTGAATAATTAATGTAGCTAGATCTACTCCAAAGTAAAAAAAAAATGAAGTATGCCGGTCTTCACCACAGTGACCTTATACGTGAATGGCAATGAATCCTTATAAAGTGCATCAAACAAACAAAAACAGAGGAAATGTCATTGTAAAGGTCATTTCCATACGCATGTTATTGCTTAGTTTATAGTTCTTGGTACTCCTGCAGGTCGATCACGTTGTGCATTGTGCGTACGTTAGGTATATCTGAATTTCAATTTTATATCGAAAAATTCAAGTTGGGATAACGTTACGTGATTACCCCTGTGATATAATAGTAGTTTATCTACGCACATACCATTAGTGCTCTAACATGCTTTCAGAAACCGTAGGAAATGACCAGCAACCGATTTTTCTATGAGAACTTTCTTCAGCCTCCAATTCCATAGAATTGGAGGCTGAAAAACTGGAATTGAAAAAACAGAAAATGTTGATCAACATACAGTTGGAGGCTGATTTAGCCGACCTCGAAGAGGAAAGATACAGTTCAAACGTTAGTAATGCTAGCACACGTCACTACATCGAAAATTGGATGGAAGCACAGTAAGCACGAACGTGAGAAAGCGCAGCTTGCCCCCGAGGATGGTCCGAAAATCGGCGAGTTGCACCAGTCCGCGGCTCCCGTCGTCGGCTCGTCCGATGGAACTATTCAGATGTTCGCTGCGGCAGTTAAAAACTTGACTGTTGCTTCCACTCGCAGTAAGTGTGATGCGAATGTACTGAGTTGTATGTGTACGTCACGAGATGTACGTGAATACTCCGGTGATCCAATATAGTGGCTTTAATTTAAAGAGCCTTGCTCATGAGTCACCTGACCGCATTATGTCAACATTGGAACCACGTCACGATGACCCAGGGTTTATACTTTATAGTAAGCAGGCTTATACAGGATGTAAAGAAACTTCCACCCGTGTCCAACGTGTACCAGAGAGATATTGTCAACTTCTCTATCAAAGTCAAAAACTTCGTTGAATATGTGAAGACCATTGGACGCGAGGAGTACGTACAAGCATTAAGTATTGTTCCTTTACTCATTTCAAAGCTGCCGACAGTACTCGTCTCTAAGTGGTCAGACTATAGCTATCCGCTCATCAACGCTGGAACAAATTCCCGTTTGAGTATTATGTCGGACTTTCTCAATGCGGAAGCTGTGAAGAAAGGCACCACCGCTAAAGTTCATCTGCAAAATTATCGCACAGATTAGAGCAAACATAAGCAATACGATAGCTTTTCTAGCCCGCAATCTGTGTTACTGCAAGCTATGGCAACGGAGCGACAATGATAAGCGTGATAAGTGTTTCTTTTGCCGATCTGCTGCTTTTGTTCTGAAGTTTACACAAATAAGTGTAAGGGTCTTACTACACTTGACGACTACGCTCTCATGGAGCAAGCAAAGAGATTGGTTCTGCGGCAAACTCGAGAGGATTCGTTTGCCAGCGATTTGGACGCAATAAAGATGTGCAAAAACTTTGCCACGCTATAGCAGATTGATCAATCTCTCCCCTTACTTGGTCGAGAATGGTGTTTTTCACATGAGTGGTCGCATAGTAGTAAATGACAAATATCGATACATAAATATTATTAAATATACACTTACTTTATTTATTACTTAGGTAAAACTAAACCAAACAGCGGACTAAAGTTGTTAACCCCTAAGCCGCTATTGTAAGCTGATTACTGCTTATTTATATGAGATGATTTACAGATATGGGTGAAATTTGTACATAATATTAATACTTAACAGATCTCTTTAAAAGTAAAACAGTTTTTGTACTTAACTTTAAATGAAAAAAAAACCTATGTTTTCCTGTATATTGTTCCGACACTTCGTAGCAGAGTCAGGACAGATAAGACGTAGCTAAATAATATAATAAATAGCTTTCTGACATGCCGTTGCGAAAATGTTAACTTGTTATACATGTACCAGGGTTTCAGATTATTTACAATGCTAAATAGCATACAGGCAAAATGCAGCGCGCGTCGCGAATCCATATTCATTAGCCCACTTCCAGATAGGGTCTTACATGTGTTCTGGGCGGTATGGTGAAACAGAATCGAGCGCACTTTTAAGCAAAGGGTTGTGGTTTATAGTGTGGAGCCTTTGATTTTTGGAGCCTAAAATAATATATTTTGACTTAAGGGGATTTAAAACTAGACTATTTCTATTCGACCATTTTACTATACGTACTAAGTCATCATTAATATTATCTACTATACCGGGAGTCTCACTAGGTTTAAGAGGTAGATACACTTGGAGGTCGTCGGCATCTGTAATAAGTACTAACCATTTGCCTAAATCAATTCTTTAAGAGTTAGTACAGTCTTTTGTATTTTGTATTTCTTATCGTCCAAGCTACTCTAAATATTCTTTTATTCTAAAGGCTAAAAAGCGTTTCATATTAAATTTAAGATTCTATAATCTGGTGTTATATCAATACTTATTTACCATACGTAATAACTTCGCTATTCCAAGCTTAATAGTCGATGAAAATTTGAATGTCTTATAGGGAGTCTCCGACGACCAGGCTGTAGATGACTCGCCAGTAGCTGATACGGATGACGGGGCAGTGGCTGACACGGATGACGGGGCAGTAGCTGACACGGATGACGCGGCGAGCGCAGACAGTTCCTCGCTGAATGGGTCTAGAGGGAATCAGAGGAAACTGTGTTTGTACATGCCCAGCCGACAGTACTGCATATCACAGCAGAAAAACGAGTAAGTTTTTTTTCATACCATCACAATCAGTCTTTATTTTTTTTTATGTACGGGTCTGTAAAACCAACTGGCATTTCTTCCGTGAATCGAGGTATTCACGGAAGAAATGCCAGTGAACAAACGACACGAGGTAGTCGAAAGCTGATCTTAAACTGCCACTGAAAACGTAGGACAAAGTGGATGATGCATGCCTGCAAATTACAAATCTGATTCAGGTATCGGCCTGGCCAGGTACTCCTGAGCTGAAAGTATCTCCTCACTGTACCTGCCATCGAAGTCATTAAGAAAATAGCCGAGAAACGTCGTCTTCGCAAAGTTTGGCAGACAACCCTCAGAAACGCTGATAAAACAAAACTTAACCGAGCTATGAAGGAACTCAAAGATCTTTTTGCTGACACAGTCAACGAATCTGTTAATCAACATCAGGTAAAGATATCTCCTAGTGGACACGGAGTCTACGACCTCTGAAAAGCAACAAAAAACCTTACCCTGCCTAAATTGAGCTCTCCTCCCATCAGATCAGGGAACACATGGGCTAGATCAGACCTGGATAAACCTGAAGCCGTAGCCATCCACCTTGCAAGTGTCTTCAAACGGAATGAAAGTCATACCACAGATGATCCAGAAATAGATGAGACTTTCAGCAGTGTTACTGCTCAGCTGCTTTTCTTGACGTTCAACAGCATTCGATAGAGTCTCGCACAAAGGCACCTGTGCAAAATTAAAAAATTGTCCCGCACTCTTTCTACCTACTCATGGATTCTTACCTCTGCGACAGAATATTCCAAGTGAAGGTACGAGATGTAAGATCTTCAAGTGGGAGTACCCCAAGGCTCTGTGCTGGTACCAGTCCTCTACGACATATATATATAAGAGTGACCTACCCCATACTTCCAACGTCTCCGTAGACTCCTTTGCTGATGATGCAGCTTTCCTTGCCTGTCACCCAGACCCAAAAGAGGCTAGCAGAGTACTGCAAGTCCAGCTTGACGACACCAGCGGCGCATAAAAGCAAGTGCAATAAATTATTGTTAGGCCAATTATATATATTTTTTAAAGAAGTCATTTATAAATGTATTCGTCAAATGTATTGATTGACATACCATACTTGGAGCAACATATTGAATACTAGATAATTATATACCTATTAGTTAAAAAAGTTTTCGGCTCTGGCGCTTCTGTCTGTAATCTGGCGATTCGCTCGCTCGGCTCGCGCAGGTAGCTGTAGCACGGTTCTACCCGTTTCGCTCGTCGTGGTCGACCTGTCTAAAGTCTACCAAAAAATTTCATACCAACTCTACATTTTTAATAAAAGTAATTAATTATCATAATTCCAAAGCAAAGTTTATATTTTTATGACATGTGACGATTTGTTTTGTGCCTAAGCAAACCATTTACTTCATAATTTTTTGCCATAAAAGTTTGTTGAAGTAAATTTTTGCATTATCATAAGTTGCCAAATAAGAAAAGTGCGAAGTAAAGTTATGGCAACGATTGGTTTGCCAAATTAAACTTCTGCGAAAAATTGGTTGCGAAGTGAAATTTGGGGAAACATATTTCGCCGAAAAGGCAAAACAGTAGGCTGCGGTCTTTCGTAAGGAGGTACAGCTCCGATTATTGGACGACGCCAAATACGATCTACATGAAATCCAGGTTTACCTCGTCGCTTTCTATGCGCATAGCGTGCAAGCCGGCATAATAATCGCGTAACTTTCCGAACACACAAAGGATTCCAAGGTGAAAATAATAGTTAAAATTTCCTAGCGCTCGTTTGAACAGTTAATTGATTGTGGATGCAGCGAAACACCGAACAATGTTTTCATAGCCAAAATGTATTACCTAACGTAAAATTATTGGGATCTTTTCCTCGAAGTTATTAGTCATTTTGGATTTATTACCTTACCATAATTTTGTTTTCTTTTTGTTTCAGCGCCTAGAGGATGCATCGACCGTTTAACGGGGCTTTTAATAATAAAGTAACGTAATTGTTTGTGTGAATTTGGCTTTTTCTTTTAACTTTCCCTCACAACGCGTGTAATCTAAAGGATCGCCCATTGATGCCCGTTACCAATATTTCCTGACATGTATCTATGCATCTATCTATATATACATATAATAAAGCTGTAGTGTCGAAAGTCTGTACATTGAAGATATCATCAAAAAATACCAATTGAGTGCTCTTAGAATATAACAGAACACACTAATAACAGGTTTTAGAATATGTTTTTAGTGGTCTCTCTGTATTTTTTTTTAACTTAACTCATAATAATCTTAGGCCTATCAAAAATCAAGAATATATCGTCAGTTAGAAACATAATCTTAAGCAAATTTCTTAGAGCAATTTATTAAACATCTATACATATAATAAAGCTGAAGAGGTTCGAAAGTCTGTACATGAAAGATATATTCAATACAAAATAGTTTATTTCACCAAAAACAAATATTACATTAAATCGAGGCTGTCCGTCAGTGACCAAACTAGGCTGAGCCTGTATCTTGGCCTACTGCGAGTGCGGTTAACAGATCGTTCTTCAATTACACTATGAAAAGGATTTTAAATGAACAAAATAATAGTATAAGCATAATGAGTATTAATTAAGTACCTACATCTGGCGTATCTACAATTAACATTATGTACCTAATCTAGGGAAAAGGAAAACACTACATATTTAGATATATGGGAGACCGACTAATTACAGTACAGGTGTGTGTGTGTGTGTGTGTGTGTGTGTGTGTGTGTGTGTGTGTGTGTGTGTGTGTGTGTGTGTGTGTGTGTGTGTGTGTGTGTGTGTGTGTGTGTGTGTGTGTGTGTGTGTGTGTGTGTGTGTGTGTGTGCGTGTGCGTGTGCGTGTGCGTGTGCGTGTGCGTGTGCGTGTGCGTGTGCGTGTGCGTGTGCGTGTGCGTGTGCGTGTGCGTGTGTGTGTGTGTGTGTGTGTGTGTGTGTGTGTGTGTGTGTGTGTGTGTGTGTGTGCGTGTGCGTGTGTGTGTGTGTGTGTGTTTATGTCAGTGTGTGTTGGTATGTGGTTGTGTGTGCGTGAGCAGATATTTATTTATACTTATAATCACTAACAGCACACGTTCCAAAAGTTTTAAGAGTTTTTGTCCGTTTTGCGGTTTGTCTGTTTATTTGAACACGCATCACATCAAACGGCTGAACGGATTTTAATGCAAACTTTACTTATATGTTGAAAAACTCCCCGGTCAGATTTAAGGCTATATAAATAAAGATAAGGGGCAAAGGGGTCAAAAACTGGGGTTGAATTTTGTATGGGAACTCCTTGAATCTATGAGCTTAAAGACTTGAAAATTGGTAAGCATATATTTGACTAAGAAGTAAAAAGAACCCCATTCAAGCTTTTAGCAAAATATACATTGCCATGGATGAGTGGAAAAAGCCGGGATAACAGTATCTGTATGCGTAAAACTGGGGTTGAATTTTGTATGGGAACTCCTTGAATCTATGAGCTTAAAGACTTGAAAATTGGCAAGCATATATTTGACTAAGAAGTAAAAAGAACCCATTCAAGCTTTTAGCAAAATATACATTGCCACGGATGAGTGGAAAAAGCCGGGATAACAGTATCTGTATGCTTACGGTAAATTTGGAATTGATGTTTGTTATCTATTTTAGTAATCGTTGAATCCAAGAAATTCAGCGAGTTATTCTGTTGTAATTCCTTCTTAAACTTGATTTTAGGATGCTTGTTGTTGATTTCATTCACAAAAGTATCCAGTTGACTCATACTACCCGTCCAACAAATAATCAAATCATCAACATACCGAAAATACTATAAAATATTATTATTGTCCACAATGTGATGGTTCTCAAAATGATCCATGAAAATATAATATCCTCTGTTTCTCAAAAAGTGCTATGAGAATGTCTAAAGTATTCAAATATGATACATTTGCAAACAAACTATCCACATCCAGTGACAAAAGAATAGTATTTTGTGGCACGTTGATGTCTTTGATCCTTTCGATTAAATCCAAACTATTCTTTAAACAGAATTTTGGCTCAAAATTAGACTTCTGTTTTATGATACCATTCAACCTCTTAGCCAATTTATAAGTCGGTGCACTCAAATGCGAGACAACTGGACGAATCGGGATATTATCTTTATGAATTTTCGGAAGACCATACAGAATTGGTGCTTGAGGATTCATGGGTATGATCGTGTTTTTCTGATGCTCGGTTTCAAAGACAAACATAGAGTACTTGACAGCATTTCTTAGATCTTTCTGGAAAACAGGCGTTGGGTCCTTCCGTTAAACCGAAAAACCATCACCCTGAATAAGATCCATTACTTTCTGGTTATATTGTTCCCTACCCATTATGACTATGCAATTCCCTTTGTCTGTTTTTGACAAAACTAAATCGTTGTCTTCAACTTTCTGTTGAATATACCTCAGCAATAACCCGTCATAGTAAGGCACACACCTCCTCAATGGACATGTCTTTTTTAATCAAAATGGTAAAAAATTGTGAGATAAAGCGGTAAAAATTTGTGAGACAAAGCGGTAAAATTTTAAGTTGTTTATAGAATATTGTAGCATGTAGTATATATTTAACTTTCATTACCTTTGTTTTATGTCCCTGATGTAGCGAAATGTACAATTGTTCACACACGAGGTCATACTTCTGTCTTCTTCTTTTTATAATCTCAACATGGCCATCATATCAATTTGTTTGTTTATTCTTTCTGTCTGGTTTTAACCAATCACTGTTTTATAATATCCTCATTTCTCTGTCGTATCTTCGGGTTTTCTATTGTTTTAAGTTATAAACTTGTAATGTACGCTGTACGTACGACCACACGTAGATGAAAATTATTAATTTTACTGTTCGCACCCAGATGGCGCTGCTGTTTGACGCAAGCGCAGCGGCTGCGTTCAGTTTTAATTTTATGCCGGAACGCAAGTACAGCAGAAATAGCCGTAAGGGCGGGTTGCATCGACTTACGATTACAGACCGATCAACGTTAAATATGGCGCTGACAGCTGTCAGTCCATAGAAACTTGTCAAACGTTCCATACATTCAGATTTTAACGAACACCGCTTACGATTACAGACGGTTTGGTGCAACTCACCCTTAATATACTCAAAATGGTCTCGCCGGAAGACCAGCGCTGGCTCCTGAGCCAGCATTATGCTGAGGCGGGACCATTTCGTAACAAATAAATAGTTAGGTATTTTTAAGGATTATATGTTTGTATTTGTATTTGTTTGTTACGAATAAATAATTTTCATTTCATTTCATTTCATAAATGCATTCGCTACGGTGACCTTTGTATCCATATCATTATTGCTAAGAACTATCGCAACCTCCGCATCCACTGCTAAATTATCCAAAACTTTTTGAGACATCTTAGGCCTTAAATTATACTTTAATTCCTTATTTGTTCCCCTCAGTTTGACCTCATCTTCCAAAAACTCAATGTCGGTTAGGTTTTTACACGAGGGTAGAAACTGTGCTGAGTCGTTAGGGCATCACGCCTTTCAGTTAAGTTGAAATCCGAACTCGACCTAGTAAGCCTATGTAGTTTATAGCTCTGTTTCGTTACATTTGGTGGGCAAGCTCAGAGGCAAAATATCTCGCTTTTTGGTCTAAAATATCAAATTCAATGTTGTGCAATTTAAAGGAAAGCTCCGAATACAAAACTATTAACTTTAGAAGTTGTAATAACTTCGCGGTAGATGTCGCTACGAGCCTCCGTAATGTGTTAATACAATAGTGGAAGGAATTGAAGGATTCGTCGCCATTAGTGGACCCACGGTAACTCAATTGGGAGAGCGATGGACGGATTCCAGAGGTTGTGGGTTCAAATCCCGCTCGTGGCGAATAATTTTTCAATTTTCCACTGTGATCGAAATTTGGAATTTCGTTAGCGGACGTTTCTGCTTCATAAACATTTAGTGTTTCTTAAAATTTTCAATCTTCTTGTCGATCAACATAATTATGATAGTATGCGCAGCAAAATATAATTGGCAATCTTGCGCTTAAAATTAATTATTCCATGGCCATCCAATTGAAGATACCAGGTATATTAACGGGTTCGTTAGTGTGTTAGCTGCCACCATGCATACAACGTTGCTGCTATGGGTCTTGGTTATAGGTGTATACGCCGACGGCGAGCCGGTGGTAAGTGGCACGGCAATGCACAAATTGCACAACGTTCTCAAAGATAATCTCTCTTGTTTCTTAGTCGATTTTCATTGCAACATGACAACCAAGGACGTCTTGCACCACCTTCCTACAAGCACTTCTATATCAGGTGCCATACGCATGCAAGCCAGCGTGACTTTTCAAACAATAGAAGTGCTTGGGGAAAGTCAATAGACTGTCATACTTTGACAACGAATATGTCATTACTATCATATACCGTCAGCTAAAGAAAAAGCTTCATAGTAAGCTTATGGCCTTAGGTACGTTCTTTTCGTTAAGTACATACCTAAGACACTCTTTCAGAGCGGCTTCCGCGAAGTGAAAAGGAACTTCGAACTTCGTTCGAATATCTCCGTCTCTGTCGCTCGAACTAGCAAGTGCGACAGAGACGGAGATACACAAACAAAATTCGTTTTCATTTCGTATGTCAAAGACCTCACTCAATAAAAAAAAATCAGATACCTTTTATTTATATTTTACGATCTATCGATTGATGTACCACTTTGACATATTGACCTACAGCTATAGTTTTTTTTTAGTAAGCGACAGTTTTAATTTTATTTAAAAACAATATATTAGATTATTAAAATATGTGACTACCTAGCGGCTAAAAAAATACACCTCTACTTATTCCAAATTTCATTAGTAGTTTAATTTATTATTAGTAGTTTATGAGAAAATGCCTGTGACATACGGACACAAAGACATAAGACAGGGCGCGGCGTGCACCGCTTAGCGCCTCGCGAACGCTTCCCGAGAATGAACTTTTCTGCCCCCGTTACGAAAAAGGGCGCATGTCACATTTTTGTCAAAATTATACAATATACATTGCCGTGATCAGCAAAAAAAGGCGCGTCTGTGAGTATTTTTTATTTTATCCTAGGAAGCCTAGAAACAGAGTTACCATAAGAAAAAAGGGCGCTTTTACACCCATTTCCTCACTTAAACCACCTTAAACTAAATTGAAAAGTCGTTTGTCCGAAATACAATGAAGACCTGGAATGTAAAGGCGTAAGTGCGTATATGCGCCTATTTTTTTTTTCACTTTACAACATTTCCAAAAAATAAAAGACGCGACTTATGATCTGCTGTTTTATAAAAAGTGGAAAAGACGCAAGTGGTCACCTGCGTCTTTTTAAGTAAGTTTTAAGTTAAAAGCATTCTTGTTGACATTGACGCATCCGCCATTACCTCAACAGAAGAAAGGCGCTAGTGACCACAAGCGCCTTTTCAACTTCGCATATGACTTATATCATTAATTATATTTGACACATCTGCAAGCGAAACAAAATAAAAAAGGCGCTAGTGGCTCCTTGTGCCTTTTAAATTAAGTACTTTTGCAAAAGTACCAGGGCTCTTGTGGTACTTGCGTCTACATTTTGCTCTAAGCTTAATTTTTGTAGTATAATACTTCTTAGAAAAGGCACTAGTACGCACAAGCGTCCTTTTTTTCCATAATCTTTTTAAAAAGCAGAGTAAGTGGGGAGGAATTCAATCGATGTTCGTTCAGTTACGCCCGAAACTTTGGCAGCGGGAGACCTGCGTCTGAGCAGCTCAGCGTGTAGGCAAGTTGCAAGTTATATTGTTTTTTTATTCGCGAGAGATTATTTAAGTACCGATAAGATTGTCACTGTTATATTTTTATTTATTTACAGTGCCTACATGAGGGACACTATTTTGCCATGCACGATAACAGCAGTAACTTTATTCGTAATATTATTCAATTGTTTACTTTATTTGAATAAGAATCAGACGGGTGTATAATATTGATAATATTGGTGATGATGGTTGAGGTTATAATTTGTGCTACATGTTTTCTAAAAATTGCTCGGATTTCAGTCGGACCAAACGAATGAACTATTGATTCAAGGGTCCTCTTGTACGCTGTCTTGGACTGAGGTACCTACGGGGATATAATGTAAACAGCCAGGTTATATTGCCATATGACATTACGAAGTATAATAATGATTCCATTTTAAATTATCTTTATCACATGACGTGATTATCGCTAACAAAATACCTAACGCAGTACACAAGCAGTGCGCAGTGATGCACACGCAATGAATGAAACGGCGCGGCACGGCGTGACCTGACCTGACGGCGGCCGCGGCGGCATCGGCAGGCGATGCCAGCTCGCTTATTTTTTTCGGTAACCGTTATAATACCGGTTTCGAACCGGTATTATAAAGGTTTCGGTTACCTTTAAATCGAATAGCGGTAACCGATATTTCAAAACGGTTACGGTACCGTTATGTTGGCGCGGCGCGCGTAACCTTTACACCATTACGGTACCGTAATGGAATACAGGTTTCATACCGGTAAAACCGTAACCGAAATCAGTCCCTGTCTTGTACGCTGTCTTGGACTGAGGTACCTACGGGGATATAATGTAAACAGCCAGGTTTGTGACACACACAATGTAATCAATCGGAATACTTAAGCACGCTCACATAGCGTCGCTACTTATTTTAAACGCGAATCACACGGGCGTTCGCAAACTAAAGTAAACGCGGGGATCCCACAGTACGACTAACGAAAGCGGCGGCGCATCGCGGCACTGCCCTGGGCAGGTTACGAATAAGGAAAGTCACTTACGTCGGAAAAAACGTCCAAAATTACGCATATGCTCGTCACTGCTTCGTAGCCGGCGGCGTCATCGCTCGTCGGTTCACCTGAGCTAACGGGAGACGTGAAGAGGCGTGACGCGATGCGACGACTCGTCAACCCCGTTGTCCCGGGCTCATCTCCTTGACATCGGGGCCGGTACGGTCACGGCCGGACGGCGAAGTGGCGGTGCCGCTCCGTCGCGAGCGCACCGAGCCACGCTCAGGGGTCGGGACGGCGCCCCTGAGGTCTCCGGTAACGATGATTGTTGGTGGGGAGCCTGCGTTAGGCACCTTGGCATGCCGGCCTGCGCCGGTCGTCTTGGGAGCGCGGGGCCACTACGCTGCGCCTCCAAGGCGAGCGCGCAGACGGGTCGCGAGTCCACCGGCCCGTAAAACTCGCATCCTGCGGTGAGGATCAAGCGCCGTTATGGCGCTATCGACGCGACGTGCGCAAACACAATGCACAACACCACACTCACACACGACCTAAACTAATTCATTAAACTACAACTGCCCACATCTCTGTGTGGTCTAATCTACCGCATGTCGGATAAATTTGAACCCGCTCGGCTTCTAGAAACCGGCGTACAAAATGGCGGAGCTCGCGCGATGCCGCACGCGTGAGATGCGTCCCGCGTCGTGTCCCAAGTTCATCTCTCTCGCTTGTCAAAATGTCTCGTCTGACCAAAGAGAAAACTCCAATTCACGTTTCGGGACGAAACGCTACTACAATCTTTACGCATTGCAAATCGACATTAATGAAATTAATTATATTTTTGTATAAAACATAAACTATTTCAAATAGCAGTTTTTTTTGAGTTAGTTATTAACTACTATTATTACCTTTAAACGAATGACATTTAATATCCTCCTTGAAATAAAAATGCAAAACGGAACGCAAGTCCTGACAGCTGCCACTAGCTTTATTTTCAATTCACCGTCAATTTAGACTGCAGTTTATTTATGAATTAATTTCTCTGAATTTACGATAATGAATAAAATGATTATTATAAATGTATGCGCCTCTTCGCGGCGATGATTTTGGTGTGCTTGAAGTTGGGTTTCTGTGCTAGGAAGCCATTGAAATGTGCGTGTGAAGTTTGCCAAACATGTGTGTATTTCTCGTGTTTGTTGAAGCCGTTGTGCATCATATTGGCCACTGGTGCGGCTTTAACTTAAGTATTTGGAAGGTAATCTTTCCCTGTATCTCTAAATAGCTAGAGTATGTTAGTTTCTGTTAAAATCATTCGGAAAGATATGCCTACAATTTCAGTAGAAATGTATGTAGCATTCGCTACAATACCCCTTTTTTCGGGAAAAAAGGTTAAGTACCACTTAACCGAGGCAGCCGGGTAAGCCGGGTGAAATTAAGTATCCCTTACTACACGCATGCTATTATATTAAGTATGAAACTAAATATCGAAACATTGAATACTTCCATATTTATTTTCTAAAATATTGGAACTATATACTATGACTTAGGCTTAATAGAGTTTGTCTCTTGGACTATAACTTATATGACATGCCCTATTCGCTATCGTCTCTTAGACTACTATATATTTTGACTTATGTTATTTATTTCTATCTCCTAGCCTATAATGTTAACCATAAGTGCTACTCTTATTTGGATGCTAGACTATAGTTTAAATAACTCATATATGTATCCTAAGTCTAAGTTATGTACTATTCCTAGCGTTTCTATACATGTCGTTAGTTTCCATTCTTAGTAACTGGCTTAAATTTCCTACATAAGTTAACTAAACCTGCGTTAAAGCATGGTTTTGCTATATTATATTATGTTACTATCTATTTTTCTATGTTTTATTTAATATTTTATGCTATCATGCCTTATGCATATATAATTATACCACCCCAATGCGTCCATTGAGGGGCTAATCTTTTCATAACACTCTACTTAGTGTTATGAATTTGTTTATTACTTACTAAATTGAGCTCATCATTTTGTAAGTATAGGAAAAAAAACTTAATTTTCCTTATTTTTTCTAAAGTTGTGGTCCAATAATGGTTCCACTTGTATTTATTGGTAGCTAAGGATGTACCTTTGTTGAGAAATTTTTGTTTCCCGGGAAAAATCAAGTTTTGACATTTTTGTCAATTTTTTTTTTTTGTGCGCACAAAATAATTTATTTAAAAAAAATATTTTCATCAAGTTAATGGTTACATTTTTGGCAAACCTAGGACACACCTAATGGCAGTTTTATGATGTCTTTGACATGATATTTTCCTATTTTTCCTGTGCTTATCTCCTGAAGGTCGTAAACGACATCCGAGTGCTTTTTAATGACTGCATTTTATGAAGCGCGGAGCCAGTTTAGCGGAGAAAAAGTGTGCTGCGCTTGACTGTACAAAATTACGCCTCCATACGATATCCCCTACGTTTAGTCGTACTTGCCGACGACGTAAGTTATACCGTACCGCGTTTTGTTTGTACGCTTTGGTCAGAGCGTCTGTAACACGTTGGAAAATATCTGCCAATTCTGTTAAAGCTTCTGCTTTATCAGAGCGGTTAGTGAGTTGGAGATTGTCTAGCGAACTTGGTGCGTCACTATGTATGTAATGTAACGCGCCGTCCGTTATCATCTCACGGCCTTTTGCCAAAAAGAATGGTGTGTAGCCTGTCGCCAAGTTAACCGTGCTGTTCAAAGACAGCTGTATTTGTGGTAGGTATTTGGACCAATTACGTTGGTCTTCTCCCACCAGTATTGCTAAGCAAGTTTGTATTGTAGAGTTATATCTTTCTATAGTGTTAGACTGCGGAGCGTAGAATGCATTGTAAAATATTTTTGGAATTGAATGTGTTTTACAAAATTCTTTAAATTGTTTGCTTTGAAAAATTGTTGCGTTATCGCAAATTATTACACATGGGATGCCCTCCTTAGCTAAGATCTCTGATTCTATAAATGAAGTTACTGTTTTGGTCGTTGCGGTTCTAAGCGGGTGTATCCAACAATATTTTGTAAATACATCTACTATAGACAGTATGTAGATGTGACCAGAGTAAGATTTTGTTATTGGACCGATCAAGTCTATTGACAATGTGTGCATTGGCTTGTCTAACTTTTTCTGGTTTGTCATGTGTCCATGTGGAGGTTGATTTGAATGCTTGTAGGCCTTGCATTTCTCACACGTGAAAACATAGTTTTTCACATCTTCATACATGCCTTTCCAATAATAATTTTCTTTAATTTTTAGTAATGTTTTCTGTGTACCTGGGTGAACTGTAAATAAAAATTTTCATGGTTTTCCTTGATACATTCTGCTACTAATTCTTTTGGTAATACTATTTTCCATTCATTTCCACTATGTAATTGTGATGTTGGTTTATTATATCTAAATAATATTCCATCATTTATAATATAGTTTTTGTGGAACATTGGATTTGACTCTACGTTTCTAAATAATTCATTATACCACTCGTCTTTAGAACTGTCACGACCTGTATATGTGACTACTTTCACTTCGATTCGAGATAAGACATCGGGGACTACGTGTGCAGAACCCTTTCTGTGTCGTATCTCGAAATCGTAACAAGAGAGTTGCATTGCCCATCTCGCTAAACGACCTGAGGAGTTGTTCAGTGTTCTGAGCCATATGGTCTGTTACAACAATAAAATGGCTACATTCTATATATGGACGAAAGTGATTGATTGATTGGACTAAACTTAACAATTCCCGCTCTGTAGTACTATAATTACACTGGGCCTTCGTTAATAGACTTGAGTAAAATGCTACTGGATGTTCTATCCCGTCTATTTTTTGAATAAGAACACCTCCAATTCCCACGCTGGAGGCATCGGTATGAATTTCAAACGGTTTTGTGAAGTCAGGGCAGGCGAGGACTGGAGCCTGAGTGAGGGCCTCTTTTAATGCATTGAACGATTTTTCTGCCTCCTCACCCCAAGCTACAATCTCTCTACCCTTCTTCCTTCCCAGCAACGCGGTCATTGGAGCGATTATTGTTGAAAAATTTGCAACGAATCTGCGATAGTATGAGCACAACCCTATGAATGCGCGCAGCTGTTTAGCTGTTGTTGGGCGCGGGAAGTTTTTAATACAATCTAACTTTCGTGGATCCGTGTGTAAGCCTTGTGATCCAATCACATACCCAAGGTATCTTAGCTCGTCCTTGCAAAATTCACATTTGCGGAAATTTATTGTTAATCCGGCTTTGCGTAGAGTTTCATATACCTCGTCCAATATAGAGATGTGTTCTTCAAATGTACTAGTTGCTATTAATAGATCATCGCAATATGCGAATATTTTCTCGCCATATCTGTGGTGAAATAGGGAGTCCACCAGACGTTGCAATTCACAGCCTCCGTTACTAATTCCGTATGGAACACGTTTAAATTCAAAAAGTCCTCTATTTTGAACTACAAAAGCCGTCTGACATGACGTGCCGGAACCGTCCACATCATCGGTATCACACAGTGAAATCTGCCAATAAGCAGTTGACAAATCTATTGACGTTAAATAACGTGCACCGCGCAAATTATCTAAAATTGAGTTTATATATGGCAAGGGATAAGAGTCCTTGATTGTGACTTCATTAAGTTTCCTTGCATCTAAGCAAAATCTTAATGAACCGTCTTTCTTTGGGGTCATAACAACGGGGTTGGACCATGGTGATTTAGAAGGCGCTATCACACCCAACTCCAGCATACGGTCGACCTCCTCGTTAAGAGCCTTTAGTTTGACAGGTGAGAGTGGATAGTACCTTTGTTTTATAGGCAGGCCCGCTGTTCTGATCCTGTGCTCAACCAAGGATGTCTTTCCGAGACCCCGCTCCTCTGCACTAATTTTTTTAAATTTATTTATAATTCTATTTATTTCAACTTTTTGCAAAGGACCTAGGTCTTGTTGTGGGATAATTGCACATACAGAGTTATTTAGTTTTTCTTGTGACTCATTTTGACTTGAAGTCTCTGTACTTGTTAAACTAAATAATTTTAATATCTCAAATGTATGTATGAAATCCATACCTAATATGAAGTCATCTGTTATGGATGGTATTACCATAAACAGTATGTTATGTACCTTGTCTGTGAAGCTAACTGGTAATAGTAATCTTCCTATAACCTTAACAACAGAACCATTGGCACAGATGGCACTTGAATTGTCATGGATTAATTCATGTCCTAAATTTAATATATTTGTATGGTAATTGTTACCTATAATACATAAATTTGCTCCCGTGTCCATCAACCCTTTATATTGTGTTTGTCTAATATTGAAATTTATAAACAACCTATTATCTCCTTCTACAACGGCTATACCGGGAGTCACAGCACCTAAGTGTGGTAAATTTACTCTGTTCTTGGTGGCCCCCGGAATGGCTCGTTTTTTGGAATATTGTCTGCTTCCAGATGTGTGCGGCTGTGTGAGGGGTTACATTTCTGGCAAGTGCTTGTTAGAACACCCTGTTGTCCACACTGGAAGCAGGCAATACCTGGAATGGTACGACATTCTCTATAGGAGTGCCCATTTTTTTTACATTTTTTACAAGCAACAATGCTTTGTTTATTTTTATATTTATTGTTGTTGTTATGTTGTCTATTTGTATTACTATTATAAAAGTTTCTATGTTGCTGTGTATTGACAGCTGAAATATGTCTTGGCTGTTTATGAACTTTTTGCTCAGCCACATTAGTTGATGGACCCGTGTATACTTCAAAACGTTTGCCTAGTGCAATAAGGTTCTGTATGCTAGTTGAGTCACTGACAGCCAGCAGGTGCCCATAAATTGGCAAAATATTATGCTTAATTATGTCAAGTAACGTTAGTTCTGATAAGGGTCTTGATAACCGTGCATTCATGGTCTGCATTTCCAATATGTAAAAATGCAGCGACTGGCCTGCTGATTGTCGGTGTTCCCTAATCGCTTTTTCCAATACATAGTCACTATCAATCGATGTGAAGAACGATTTAAATTGTTCTTGTAATTCCGATAATGTGGTGATTCCGTCACGAATGTGTCTATAATAATCTAACGCCTTACCACTTAATAAGTCAGAGAAGCATTTCAGAATCTTATGCTCCGGTGTGTCTCGACTACGCATGTAATCGTCGATCCTAAGGAAGAATTCGGCCACTTCCGAATCCCCTGAGAATTTTAAGTTCCACGACCGTAAATTATCCTCTCTCAATACATGAACGACGCGGTCGTTGTTGTCGGAACTGAACCTTTGTTCATTTCTATCTGACCTATGTGCGTTCGCCTGTGAAACTAAGTTTGGAGCTCCTAATCCGTACATGTTGCTGTATAGTGTATTACCGAGAAAGCTTGAAGTACTTGGAGTGGGCATTCGTGTATCGAAGTTTCCTCTCGGTCGGGTATTAACAAATGTCGGTTCTGTTGGAGTGGAGTCCTGAGTCGTGGTCGTAGGTTGTGTATATTTAACCTTGTCGTCAATTTCATGATATTCTTCTTCTTTGTCCGACATGCTTGCAGATAAAATGTGCCTATGTGAGTCAGGAAGAGCGTAGTAAGAATTACTTCTACTATGAGAAGAATGTATGAATTATGAATAAATATTTAGCACACACACTTGGTAGAATGCTGTCATTAATATATGGCAGTTGCTATGCTAATTATCCATAGCACTGGCCTAAATAATTAAAAAAATTTTGCTCTCCCACAACCACACAAGCTCACTTCACATTAGTACTTAAAGTTAATCAAGACACATTTGCTCTGACAGTTAAAGTTGTGTATCAAAATATGATAATATTGGCGTGAATTAGATCAGAAATAATCCTGCACATACTCCAGTCCAAGCAAGCGCTGGTTTTATGTTAATATATTTCCAAAAACGGGCGCCATTGTAGGAAATAGAAATAATATTGATAATATTGGTGATGATGGTTGAGGTTATAATTTGTGTTACACGTTTTCTAAAAATTGCTCGGATTTCAGTCGGACCAAACGAATGAACTATTGATTCAAGGGTCCTCTTGTACCAGGGACTGCATAACCGAAAAATACCGGTATTATTCATAACCGATATGACGTCATATCGGTTTTGAAATAGCGGTTTCGGTAGCGGAACCGTTATATTTCGCTATCGAAATATACCTTAAGGTACCTTAACCGATTTTTAAAGGTTACCGATATTTAGACTTTGGCGTCGTTGCCAAACCGCCGGCGCTGCCGTTTCGTCTTTCTTTCCGCGACATCGTCGCATCGTCAGTAGGAACATTACATTCAGTACATTGGCACAGCAACATAGCGTGAGGTACGAGTGTGCGGGCGGGGACTCGGAGAGTGCGGAGCTATGATGACAGATGTACAGCCGGATACCAAACAGGATGATGTTTTCGCTTCATTATCAAAAGAAAAGAAAGCATACACGGCGTTCTTTCATTTTCTTAACATTGTAGATTTTAATTTTTATATTGTAATCGAATTGAATAGCTCGCGTTTGCACTGTCAAGTGTCGTCGTCGGTGAGCATCAAAGAAGCGTATGATATGCCGCTGCCGTTTCGCCCGCGCCCGCGTCGACGCCCCCCCCCCCCCCCCCCGCACGTCTCTACTACCGTTCGCTCCCCGTCCCCCGTTCCTCACTGTGCGCCGCGGCCCGCGCCATTCCGTTTACCATGCCGCGGAACCCTCCCCCCCGCACGCCTGTACTACCGCTCGCCCCCCCCCCCCCCGTTCCTCACTGTGCGCCGCGGCCCGCCCCACTGCGTGAATCATGCCGCGGACCCCCCCCCCCCCCCTCCCCCCCCGCACGCCTCTACTACCGCTCGCTCCCCGGCCCCCGTTCCTCACTGTGCGCCGCGGCCCGCGCCATTCCGTTTATCATGCCGCGGACCCCCCCCCCCCCCTGCACGCCTCTACTACCGCTCGCTCCCCGTCCCCCGTTCCTCACTGTGCGCCGCAGCCCGCACCATTCCATTTACCACGCCATGGACCCCCCCCACCCCGCCCCCCACCTCTACTACCGCTCGCTGCCCGTCCCCCGTTCCTCACTGTGCGCCGCGCCCCGAGCCATTCTGTTTATCATGCCGCGGACCCTCCCCGCACGCCTCTACTACCGCTTGCTCCCCGTCCCCCGTTCCTCACTGTGCGCCGCGGCTCGCGCCATTCCATATCATGCCGCGGACCCCCCCCCCCCCCTCCCCCCACCTCTACTACCGCTCGCTCCCCGTCCCCCGTTCTTCACTGTGCGCCGCGGCCCGCGCCATTGCATTTATCATGCCGCGGAAGATTCTATTATCTTTTAAATTCTTTTATAGTTAAGTTACACCTTGTGTTGGAAATTAGTTAGGTAATTAAAAATATCGGCCGACGGACAACATTTGATACCAAGCTCAATCAAAGTGCGAATAATAGTACATTACGCGCGCACACCAGTGGAGCAGAACGGGAATCGAACCCGTAATCAATCAATTATATTGCCATATGACATTACGAAGTATAATAATGATTCCATTTTAAATTATCTTTATCACATGACGTGATTATCGCTAACAAAATACCTAACGCAGTACACAAGCAGTGCGCAGTGATGCACACGCAATGAATGAAACGGCGCGGCACGGCGTGACCTGACCTGACGGCGGCCGCGGCGGCATCGGCAGGCGATGCCAGCTCGCTTATTTTTTTCGGTAACCGTTATAATACCGGTTTCGAACCGGTATTATAAAGGTTTCGGTTACCTTTAAATCGAATAGCGGTAACCGATATTTCAAAACGGTTACGGTACCGTTATGTTGGCGCGGCGCGCGTAACCTTTACACCATTACGGTACCGTAATGGAATACAGGTTTCATACCGGTAAAACCGTAACCGAAATCAGTCCCTGTCTTGTACGCTGTCTTGGACTGAGGTACCTACGGGGATATAATGTAAACAGCCAGGTTTGTGACACACACAATGTAATCAATCGGAATACTTAAGCACGCTCACATAGCGTCGCTACTTATTTTAAACGCGAATCACACGGGCGTTCGCAAACTAAAGTAAACGCGGGGATCCCACAGTACGACTAACGAAAGCGGCGGCGCATCGCGGCACTGCCCTGGGCAGGTTACGAATAAGGAAAGTCACTTACGTCGGAAAAAACGTCCAAAATTACGCATATGCTCGTCACTGCTTCGTAGCCGGCGGCGTCATCGCTCGTCGGTTCACCTGAGCTAACGGGAGACGTGAAGAGGCGTGACGCGATGCGACGACTCGTCAACCCCGTTGTCCCGGGCTCATCTCCTTGACATCGCGGCCGGTACGGTCACGGCCGGACGGCGAAGTGGCGGTGCCGCTCCGTCGCGAGCGCACCGAGCCACGCTCAGGGGTCGGGACGGCGCCCCTGAGGTCTCCGGTAACGATGATTGTTGGTGGGGAGCCTGCGTTAGGCACCTTGGCATGCCGGCCTGCGCCGGTCGTCTTGGGAGCGCGGGGCCACTACGCTGCGCCTCCAAGGCGAGCGCGCAGACGGGTCGCGAGTCCACCGGCCCGTAAAACTCGCATCCTGCGGTGAGGATCAAGCGCCGTTATGGCGCTATCGACGCGACGTGCGCAAACACAATGCACAACACCACACTCACACACGACCTAAACTAATTCATTAAACTACAACTGCCCACATCTCTGTGTGGTCTAATCTACCGCATGTCGGATAAATTTGAACCCGCTCGGCTTCTAGAAACCGGCGTACAAAATGGCGGAGCTCGCGCGATGCCGCACGCGTGAGATGCGTCCCGCGTCGTGTCCCAAGTTCATCTCTCTCGCTTGTCAAAATGTCTCGTCTGACCAAAGAGAAAACTCCAATTCACGTTTCGGGACGAAACGCTACTACAATCTTTACGCGTTGCAAATCGACATTAATGAAATTAATTATATTTTTGTATAAAACATAAACTATTTCAAATAGCAGTTTTTTTTGAGTTAGTTATTAACTACTATTATTACCTTTAAACGAATGACATTTAATATCCTCCTTGAAATAAAAATGCAAAACGGAACGCAAGTCCTGACAGCTGCCACTAGCTTTATTTTCAATTCACCGTCAATTTAGACTGCAGTTTATTTATGAATTAATTTCTCTGAATTTACGATAATGAATAAAATGATTATTATAAATGTATGCGCCTCTTCGCGGCGATGATTTTGGTGTGCTTGAAGTTGGGTTTCTGTGCTAGGAAGCTATTGAAATGTGCGTGTGAAGTTTGCCAAACATGTGTGTATTTCTCGTGTTTGTTGAAGCCGTTGTGCATCATATTGGCCACTGGTGCGGCTTTAACTTAAGTATTCGGAAGGTCAGTAATCTTTCCCTGTATCTCTCAATAGCTAGAGTATGTTAGTTTCTGTTAAAATCATTCGGAAAGATATGCCTACAATTTCAGTAGAAATGTATGTAGCATTCGCTACAGGGGTAAGCACGTAACGTTTCGAACGAGCGGTAGGACAACTCAACTGTAATTTTTCCATACAAAAAATGACATTTTACATATACCTGACGCGCGTGCAATGCGTTACATGATCGACCAACTGGTAAACATTTGAATACATTTTTGTTAGTCTAGCCAGAGTCCACTCCTTCTATGAAGAGCTTAGATTCCTCCACTAGTGTTGGTGTTTGGTTTTGGCGTAGGCTTCAAAAGGCCGAAATTATGGTTCCCTGCGAGATTCCTTTAAATGGTTCTGGACCTACAAAGTGATTTGTAGATCCCTTTTTGGCAAGCTCATCCGCTCTTTCGTTGCCGATGTGCCCTCGTGCCCTGGTATCCAAAATAGTTGCACCCTATTGTGCTTTCCAAGCTTGTTCAGTGCCTAGACGCCATCATAGACTAGTCTAGAAGCCACTTTCGGCGCCGCAAGCGCTTTAAGGGCCGCTTAACTGTCACTGAGTATATAGATGGTCTGCCCTCGGGTGGGCCTGTCTATTATAATTATCCTGTACACAGGCAATTATGGCGTATGTCTCCGCCTGGAAGGCGGTTGCCAAACTACATATGCTTACACTACTAGTATAGTCATTCGCATAAATGCCTGCTCCCGTACCGGATCCCATTTCTGATTCGTCCGTGTACCATATACTGTCTTCGATACCAGACCTAGGTAGTTTTAAACCTTCGGCCCATTCAGCCTGGATGGAACTTTTGTTGTGTGGTTACTAATATATAATACATACTTGGGTAGCATTTTATCGCATCCCATGTTTGTTAAGTCTAAGAAACCGTCAGTCGCCATGTTTGTGTGCTCAGTCTTTGGCTTGCTACAACTCCACTCCACTGACTTAATCACCATGTGAAGTGGCTGTAGGTCCAGTAGGGACTTCTAGCGCCGCTGTAGGGGTGGTACACCCATGTTATAGCCATGCATACCGATCTCTGCACCATTATCAGGGCATCTCTGCATGTGCTCATTAAAGTCCTTGCCACCATACCAGGCTACCGTACAATAATATGGGTCTCACCATCATGGTGTAGATCCACTTCAGTACCTTTGGGTTCAGTCCCCATGTTTTGCCATACGCTGAATTACACATTCCAAATACTTAGTACCAAATAGTTAAATGATGCTGATGACCAAATGTGTTTCTTAACGCAGTTTTACGGATCTCATTACACGTCATTTTAATATATGTAAATTTGGCAAAGTTACTTCGTACGTTATTTCATGTTTTTTTATTTTTAATATGTACTATCGAACCAACTGAATCATGACCCACCATAGAACCTTGTTACAATTAACGAACATACATACGATCATATGAGGTTAAGAGTCCGTATATAGCCGTTTGCTGAATTCGCTAAACTTTTTGAGGTCATATCTCATTAAATATTCGTTTTCCTAAAGATTTTATTGTGTAATATGAAAGATCATTCCAATTCAAGTTGAATAAGCGGAAAAATTGTTTACATTTAGCTCTCAATTTACCATATTTTGGCTCAGTCCAACCGCTGTTTTCTCAATTTTCGCTCGGAGACGTGTAAAACGACGTGGATTTGAAGAACTATTTGATTTCTAACCGACATGAAACAAATAAATCCATATTGGAATGATAGTCTTCTTAGGAATAAGCGGAAAACATTTTATAAGTTACATATTAAATAGTTGAGTAAAACCGTATTTCCATCCAACAACTTTTGAATAAAAACACACGAAGAATCGCCAGTATTTTTGGCCATTTAGCTCATTATTTCAAAAATATGAAGCCATAATAAGAAACTCTAGTTTAAGCGCTATTCGTACAAACAAAAATATATTTATGTGTAGAAGTAAATTTAAGCATAAAAGATATTTGAAATCACACTAAATTTCGTAATAAAACACCGTGCATGGCGCTCGATTCGGCAGTACCGGCTTAGCCGTTGTCCGGGTCGGACCTGTACGTCGTGTAATTGTGGCTATTCACGAAGGCTACCCCTCGACTAAAATATTATTTTGATCTCCGGCTAGACATAGTTGTTACCAACGTCGGGGTCAAACTATACTAGTGAGACATTCGTGAGGCTAATCGAGACAACTTACGAATTGTATAGCTCCCATGTCAATTATTTTACGAGTGATCGTGATACTTGCTGAATTTTTATAAACTTTTATTTAGTTCACCTATCCGTTGTCTGTAATTAAATCTTGCAAGTTAAATTTGATCCACTTCCCGGTTTCCGATTGAGCTGAAATTTTGCATGCGTGTATAAATTGGATGCCAATGTAATATTATTATGACATAAAGCTGATCTGATGGAGCTGGAAGGTGGTCATAGGAAGTCCGTAATTAAACGACGCAACCCCATCGAATTTGGGCTCGTTTAATTCGTCTTGACGAGTACTTTGGTACTATATGGTAACCAGGGTCTGATGATGGAGCTGGAAGGTAGCCATAGGAACTCCGTAATTAAACGACGCAACCTCATCGTGTTTGGGCTCGATTAATTCGTCTTGACGAGTACTTTGGTAACCAGGGTCTGATGATGGACCTGGAAGGTAGCCATAGGAACTCCGTAATTAAACGACGCAACCCCATGCCCCATCGAGTTTAGGCTTGATTAATTCGTCTTGACGGGTACTTTGGTAACCAGGGTCTGACGATGGAGCTGGAAGGTAGTCATGGGAACTCCGTAATTAAACGACGCAACCCCATCAAGTTTGGGGTCGTGTAATTCGTCTTGACGAGTACTTTGGTTCTATATGGTAACCAGGGTCTGATAATTGAGCTGGAAGGTAGCCATGGAACTCCGTAATTAAAAGACGCAGCCCCATCGACTTTGGGCTCGTTTGAAATATCTATATGATATGGCGTGAATATGCAACTCCAACAAATATAGGAAAAATTAAAAAATCTAAAAAGTAAAAATTTAATTAAAGGAGAAAAACTTGTTATAAAACAAGCTTTTATTATTTGTTAATTATTTATTGTTATTAGTTACATCAGTCCACTTTGTGGGGGGTCCAAGGTCCAACGGCCATCACTTTTTCATTTGTAACATTCACAAGTACTTACAAACCACCGACATAATATGCAGGGTTGAACGAATAGCTATTAACCTTACTCAAGTAAAAATAAACTGTGTAAACATTTCTTAATTACCTAGTATTTTATTTGAACACCTACACTAAAACCAAGAAACGAATAAGTCAGGTAAAAACTATTCACCTAGAATTTGATAACCTGGAAACTGAAAAGAAAACCCTAACATTACTGTAATACAGTCTACAACTCACAGAGCCACTAGTAAATAATATAAATAACCTAAGTTTTAAGATGAATACCGATAAATAATAATAAATATTGGGGACAATCTTACACAAATCGACCTAATCCCAAACTGAGTACCTAAAGCTTTTACTATGGGTACTAAACGACTATATACATACTTATATAGATAAATAAATACTCAAATACATAAAAAACCAATATCCATGACTCAGGGAGAAATAAATGCGCATACCGAGACTCGAACCCAGAACCTCCAGCTTCGTAGGCAGCACTACCAACTAGGCTAAAGCGGTCGTCAAACAAGTACTTAAATAAATTCTGTATTGGTACTAATTACATACATACATTTATAATGAACGATACTGTTCTAAGTTACCTGATATTTTATTTAAATACATATACATAAAAATATTAAGAAACGAAAAGTCAGATAAAACGGTTAAAGTATCACAACTTTTCTACGCCGACCTAGCAGCCTCGCTCGACCCCCACCACGACACCTGCGCTGGCGCGCTCGGGAGACGGGTAATATACCTACAATCGAACTTTTGCCGGGCCGACACGGACTCTTAATATGTCAGTTAATTGTAACAAAGTTCCATGGTGGGTCAGGATTCAATTTTGTCGATGGTACAAGAGTTTTCTAAACAATAATATTTTTTGAATTGTAGCTGCAAACCGATGTTAAATTAAAACAAAACATGTAGAAGTGACTTGTGAGTAAAGTCAAATCAGTCAATTATCAATTAAATCATTGAAAAGACGCTATTGGTTACATGCGTCCGTTATTTAAGGATAAATAGGAGTAATATCTGGTAAAGACTTAATTGGGCTTAGTTAAAAGGACGTAAATGGTGACTAGTGCCTTTTTTACTAAGTATCTCGTATTTTCCAAACATTTTTTTACTAAGATGAAAAGGAAAAACGCGGAAAATAAAATAAATAAGAATAAATTATAGAATTACTAAAAACTTAAATGTGCACAAGGTATTTACCTAACGAAAGCCGTTTACAGAACGTCTCTATCTATTTTCATTTGGAAACAGCAGATTTTTTACCATTTAATTAACTTTATAATTTTTTTCTCAGTTTCGACTTCATGTGACAAGCGCCCTTCTTCGTAACGGGGGCAGTTTTGTCACTATCAGTGTCAAAGTGAAATTGTCAAAGTCATGGTGGAAAAGTGATTCGAGGGGCGACTTTGATCAAATCGATCTTGTAATTGTCAGAAGCAAGTCCGCGAATTTTAAATTAGTATATTTTTTGGTTTATCTTATTTGCTGTTGTGTTGCTTCCTATTTATTTATTTTTATTTCCATTATCCGTAGTGTTGTTTTTTACATCAAGCCCCTGTTTGGTAAGTCATAATGACCACCATTAATAATGACCCGCCTGATCCCGGCGGCGGCGAGTTGTTTGAAACTGCTATGGACTCTTCTCCATCAGTCCTGCCAATAAATAGTTCTGGAGATAACATACCTCGACCACTTAAGCGTGTTTCAGATGCTAAAGTTGATGTTTCGGCACCAAAAAAACCAACAGACCATTCATCTTCTAATAATAGTATCCAGTCCACATACACACACCCGGACTTTGAAGAAGTACGAAGCAAGTACTCAGACTCGGACATTGCTCCTTTTATTATAAACATCCAGAAAAACGAAACTGACCCAGCCTCGGGTGTTACTTTGAGGGCTATAAATTTTGGACATTTCTTGTATAAAAACAGCATCCCAGGGGTAATAAAAGACGGTGTGAAACGCATAGGGCGAAATCGTTTTGCGGTTGAATTCGACTCCGCTTTACACGCAAATAACTGTTTAAACCATGCTGCGCTTGTTAAGGCAAATTTCTGTGGTGTAATTCCATCTTTTTATTTAACGAGAATGGGAATTGTTCGAAATATTTCTCCCGAATGGACAATGGAGGAAGTTGTACTCAACATGGAGGTACCTGCTGGGTTTGGTAGGGTAATTAAGGCCCGTCGACTGAGTAGGAAGATTACGAATGAAAACAATATTGTGCAATGGGTACCCACTCAGTCGGTGGTACTCACTTTCTCTGGCCGAACTCTGCCTCCTCATGTTTATTGTTTCTACAATAGCCTCAATGTCGAGTGCTATTTATACCCGACAATACAATGTAATCATTGCTGCCGGTTTGGTCACATTCAGGCTCAGTGCCGATCGAAAGCGCGTTGCTACAAATGTGGCGAAAATCACGAGGCTGCGACTTGTACAACTACGGTATTTTCTTGCTTATTCTGCTCCGGTAGCCATTGCGCTAATAATCAAGCTTGTCCTGAACATCACAGACAGCGTAATATAAAATTGGCGATGTCACAGGAAAACTTGTCTTACATGGAAGCTGCTGCCCGTTATCCTAGCGTAAGGCGGCCATTTGCGGAAGCTTCTGTCTCTTCTTCTTCGCCATCTCAGTCTCAGCTCAACCGTCCATCGTTCTCTTCACGTTTGTCATCTCATCCTGTTTCTAGTCCTAGCCAAACACCCTCCCAATCTCACCGAAAAACTATATTCGTCACTCGCAAATCTCCATCTCCTGCCTCCAGTCCTGGTTATGACAGGAGGTTGCATAATAATATTGTTAGAGACCCTGCTTCTGCTCAACCAAATGGTTGTGCTCTAAATAGCCCAGTTATGAAAGAGGATAATATCATAGAGTTACTCTTAAGCTTAGCAACATACCTACAAAGAGACTCTGAACCGAACAGCATGCGCCAAAAGATAATAAATTTCTTAACCCTTGTTTCTCAAAATGTCTCTAGCGATGCTACAGTGGAACTGTCGCAGCATACGTAATAAAAAATCTGATTTAATTTATTTAATTAACAAATACAAGCCATTTCTTATTGCTGTCCAGGAGACATGGTTAAGGCCCGACTCTGTTTTTAGAGTTGCGGGCTTTGCATGCCTCCGGGATGACAGAAGTGACGGGCATGGCGGTGCGGCCATTTTAGTATCCCGGTCCGTCACTTTCTCCCAACTTTCAATTCGCCCTCACAGTGATTACATTAGTGTTGTTGCTGTGAGAGTGAATAACATTTCTTTTCTGTCCATTTACATTCCTAACCCTCATCCTGAAATGATCTCCGAACTTTCGTGTATATTATCGGCTTGTCCTTCTCCTCTTGTCATTTTAGGAGATTTTAATGTACATCACTCATCGTGGGGGTCGCACTATTGCGATTCTGTTTCTCCTCTATTCCTAGACCTTTTTGACTCTTTCGATCTGTGCGTTCTTAATGATGGTTCTCCCACCAGACGGGTCACTTTTTCTCAAAATCCTAGTAGTGCTGTTGATTTATCCCTTTCTTCGTCGTCGGTGTCCTCTAGACTTGTCTGGCGCCTTCTCCCCTATTCATTTGGTAGTGATCATTTTCCCATCATTTTGTCTTTCCCTGATCCTGTGTCTTCAACTTTTTCTTCACCTAGGGTTAAATACCAGACAGCTAAAGCTGATTGGCCTCTTTTCAGTTTGTCACTGGGTAACGAAATTTCCAGTATTTCTGATCCATCTGTCGAAAATGTCCATATAATATATAAGGCTTTTAAAAGCGCTCTTATTTCCGCGGCAAACAAATCTATTCCTCTGAAGACGGGGCATAGAAAAAAGACCCCTCTCCCCCCGTGGTGGGATTCTGAGTGTTCTGTTGCGATAGGAAAACGAAAAAATGCCGAAGTATTGCTTTCTCAATCCTTCAATAGAGATAATTATGATAATTATTTAAAAACTGCAGAGGAATGCTCTAAATTTCTTTTGAATAAAAAACAAAAAGGATGGCAAAATTTCTGCGAGAGTCTTTCTCCTTCTACTCCATCTTCTTTAGTATGGAGGAATTTACGACGTTTTCGTGGGGTTTTTGTTTCTGAATCAAAATTACAGTCTAACGATCCTACTGAGTGGGTTGAGCCATTTGCGGTTAAATTATCTCCCCCTTCAGCTCCTACTTTTGAGGAAGTCACGCCTATTCTGCCCTCTCCTTTCCGTAATATAACTAACCGATTTGATAGTCCGTTCTCATATGAGGAACTTTTAACAGCCATTAGCCACCTTAAAGATTCGTCCCCTGGATTTGATGGTATTCCTTACTCTTTTATTTTGCATGCTAATTCTGATTCAAAACAGTTTTTTCTTGATATCCTTAATAAAATATTTTTGTCGGGCACCCCTCCGGAGGATTGGAAGACTCAAATTATTGTTCCCATACTCAAACCAGGGAAGCTAAGCAATGATCCTTCTGGATATCGTCCTATTGCTCTTTCGTCAACCCTAGCAAAAATTCTTGAACATCTTATTAAAAACAGGTTAGAGTGGCTGGTGGAAAGCAAGGGTTTGCTGGCAAGGAGCCAATTTGGCTTTCGTAAGGGCCTTGGCACTATAGATAGTCTAGCCATCTTTACTACTGATATTAGGATTGCATTTTCAAAATGTGAGTCTGTAGTGGGTGTTTTCTTGGATATTGCCTCTGCGTATGATAACGTTCTTCTTCCCCGCCTTAGACAAAAATTGCACGATTTAAATCTTCCCGAGCGACTAGTTAATTTTACTTTGAACCTTCTCTTATCCAGATCAATCCTTGTAAGTTATAATAATATTTCCCTTCCTCCTAGGCCTGTGTGGAAAGGCCTTCCGCAAGGCTCTGTATTAAGTCCATTATTGTATAGCCTTTACACTTATAACCTAGAATTGTCAGTGAACTGTTTTTGTAGTATTCTGCAGTACGCTGATGATATATGTTTGTATGCTTCAGCTTCAAATATATTGGATACTGTTCCGGTGCTTAGTTCTGCCCTTAGTTATTTAAGTATCTGGCTAGAGAACCATGGCTTATCTCTTTCCATTTCTAAGAGCACAGTTGTACCTTTCACTCGTAAAAGAAATCTTCCTGATTTGTCTGTTTGTTGTAACGGGGTTCCTATCCCGGTTACCGATAGGGTTAAATTTCTCGGGGTATTTTTAGACTCAAAGTTATCCGGGGTCCACCACATCAATTACGTAGCTCAAAAATGTGAGAAAAATATTAATATTATCCGTTCCCTTTCTGGTGTTTGGTGGGGGTCCCACCCTTATTGTCAAAAATTAGTCTATAATGCCTTAGTTCGTAGTAACCTTGACTATGGGTCATTTCTTTTAGAACCTTGTAATAAATTGGGTTTAAATTCTCTTGACAGAATTCAGTCTAAAAGCCTTCGTATTGTTATTGGCGCTATGCGATCGTCCCCTGTTAATGCACTCCAAATTGAATGTGTTGACCCGCCTCTTAACTTAAGAAGACAGTACTTGTCTGACAGATTTCTTTTCAAACTCATGCAGTCTTCCACTCACCCACTTATTTCTAAACTTCACTCCCTTTCTCAATTAATTATCTCCTCAAATTACTGGTCTCACAAAGATAGCCCATGTTTAATTAAAAGCTATCTTAAAATAACTCGTCTTCCCTGCCCAATTTATCTTCTAATGATGATGGCGCAGTTAAAGAGGTTACCCCAGGAGGGTACCAGCTGCACTAGCGCTGGAGAATCCCTCACTGGGCTTCCACGCTCAGGTAACATTATACCTAAGCGTGGACGCCGAGGCCGCCCCACGTCGTACTCTGGGGGGGGCAAAACCGCGCTCATTCATCTGCCATCTGCCCGAGGCAAGAGCAAGGCAGCTTCGGCACCCCTTGCTACGCTGGCCGTGGACTTCTGCAACATCAGGGGTTTACACTCCAATCTTAATGCAGTCCACCTACACCTCGAGACTGCAAAGCCGGCCTTGCTTTTCTTGACCGAGACGCAGATATCGACTCCAGCTGACACATCTTACCTCTCCTACCCAGGGTATGGACTGGAACACTCTTTTTCGCCCAGGGCTGGGGTGTGCGTGTACGTTAGAGACGATATCAGTTTTCGTCGCCTCAGCAATCTTGAAGGTAGGGACCTCTCCACCTTATGGCTGCGTATAGACATTGCTGACCATCCCCGTGTCTATTCGTGCCTATATAGGTCCCATAGTGGTGATGCCGAAACTGACCGACTCATTGAGCAGATCCAAACGGCTGCAGACTCTGTGCAGCAGCAGATCCCATCCGCTGAGATCATTGTACTTGGTGATTTTAATGCCCACAACGCCGAATGGCTCGGCTCTAGCAAGACTGATCATGCGGGCAGATCTGTTTTTGACTTTGCTCTGGCATATGGCTTGACACAATTGGTTACTGCGCCTACGCGAATCCCAGATGTGGAAGGCCAGGAACCTTCCTTGTTGGACCTTCTGCTGACCTCTCATCCGGTTGACTACCATATATCCGTTGAAGCCCCACTCGGTTCTTCGGATCATTGCTTGATCCGGAGTACGGTGCCACTCGCGTGCCCGCCGCGTCGGCGAGTTGCCTGTGGCCGCCGTGTGTGGCACTATAGGTCAGCAGATTGGGACGAGATGCGGTCCTTCTTTGCATCCTACCCTTGGGGGCAGGTTTGCTTCACGCCGGATGATCCCAACGTCGTTGCTGATTCTGTTGCTGACGTGGTACTGCAGGGAATGGAGCTTTTCATTCCATCCTCTGTAGTCCCTGTTGGTGGCAAGTCTCAACCCTGGTTTGGTCGCTTCTGCAAAAAGGCCTCTCGCCAAAAGCATGAACGTTACCAAGCCTGGGTAGACGCAGCGGCAGTTCGGGATGTAAAGACTGGCGCATTAAAAAAGGAGTTTAACTTTGCCTCCAGGTCCTTTAAAAGAGTTATTGCCAGTGCAAAGTCACTGCACATTGGTAGAATTGGCGAGAAATTAGAACGCCTCCCGTCGGGAACTCGTGCATTCTGGTCTCTTGCCAAAGCTATCCAGGGCAATTTCTGCACGCCATCTTTTCCGCCTCTGCACATGGAGAACGATTCATTGGCCCACGACGCAAAAGACAAAGCCGATCTTCTGGGTAAAGTCTTTGCGGCTAACTCGACTTTGGATGACGGGGGAAGCGCGCCGCCGACCATTCCGCGGTGCGAGAGCTGTATGCCGGATATCCGGTTCAACCAAAGCTCGATTCGTAAAGCACTTCTTTCCCTCGTCACTCATAAGTCAAGTGGGTCTGACGGTATCCCTGCGATTGTGCTGAAGATGTGTGCTCCCGAGTTGGCTCCGGTCTTAACGCGTCTCTTTCGGCTCTCGTACTCTTCTGGCGTAGTCCCGACCTCGTGGAAGTCAGCTTTAGTGCATCCGATCCCTAAAAAAGGCGACCGCTCAAATCCGTCCAACTACAGGCCAATAGCTGTTACCTCCCTTCTCTCGAAGATAATGGAGTCCATTATCAACTGCCAGCTCCTTCGGTACCTAGAGGACCACCAGTTGCTTAGTGATCGACAATACGGCTTCCGTAGAGGCCGCTCGGCTGGTGATCTTCTAGTCTACCTGACACATCGATGGGCACAGGCGATCGAGACTAAGGGTGAAGCATTGGCTGTTAGTTTGGATATAGCGAAGGCCTTTGATCGGGTTTGGCACAAAGCACTTCTTTCAAAGCTACCATCCTATGGGCTTCCTGAGAGATTATGTGTATGGGTCAGTAGTTTTCTAGCAGACAGAAGCATTAAGGTCGTAGTTGACGGTGAATGTTCCGACTCCATGTCTGTAAATGCTGGTGTCCCTCAAGGCTGTGTGCTATCACCCACGCTATTCCTTATGCATATTAATGACATGCTGAAAATCAGCGGTATTCATTGTTATGCTGATGATAGTACAGGTGATGCCTCTTACACCGGCCGTACCAACATCTCTCGGGAAATTGTCATCGAGAACCGGAACAAACTTGTGTCTGAAATTGAGACTTCCCTAAATGAAATCTCTGAATGGGGTCGACTTAACTTAGTCCGTTTTAACCCTACCAAGACACAGGTTTGCGCGTTTACCGCGAAAAAGTTAAAGTTTGTCGTGTCACCTCGTTTTGAGAGCACTCCCCTGACTGCCGCAGCCAGTATCGGAATCCTTGGCATCGACATTTCGAGTGAAGTCCAGTTCCGCGGGCATTTAGAGGGTAAGGCCAAATTAGCCTCAAAAAAGCTCAGTGTGCTCAACAGATCGAGACAGTATTTCACACCGGCCCACCGCCTGCAGCTTTATAAATCGCAGGTCCGCCCACACATGGAATACTGTTCTCATCTATGGGCAGGGGCACCCCAATACCAGCTTCTCCCTCTGGACCGCATCCAACGACGAGCAACTCGAATTGTTGACTGCCAGCATATTTCGGATCGGCTTGACTCCTTGGCGCTGCGTAGAGATGTGGCTTCGCTCTGCATTTTCTATCGCATGTATAACGGGGAGTGCTCCGAGGAATTGTTCGGATTAATCCCTACCGCTTCTTTTCGCCATCGTCCAACGCGACAACATTACCATCCTCACCACTTAGATGGTTGGCAGTCCTCTACTGTGCGCTTCTCCAGAAGCTTCCTGCCTCGCACAGCTAATCTGTGGAATGGATTGTCGCCTGCGGTATTTCCGGACCGATACGACCTTCAAACCTTCAAGAAAAGAGCGTACTCCTATCTTAAAGGCCGGCAACGCACTCACAACACCTCTGGTGTTGCAGGTGCCCATGGGCGGCGGTAATCGCTTACCATCAGGTGATCCGCCTGCTCGTTTGCCTCCTATCACATAAAAAAAAAAAAAAAAAAAAAATCAGACTAGGCTTAATCCTATCTTTGAAACTCCTTATGAAGCAATTATGTTCCGACCCAGTGTCCTCCTTGACTTGGGAATTGATAAGGATTCGGTTTCTGCGAACTCTCTTTTAAATAAAGCTATTGATAAGCATTGGCCGAATTGGATCACGATTTATACAGATGCCTCTCAATTGTTAGTACAAGGTAATGTGGGATCTGCAGTGTGGATCCCTAGATTTAATGTAATTTTGAATTATAAATTACCTTCTTATTCCTCTGTCTTTACAGGTGAGGCGGTTGGTATTCTGGAAGCGCTTAAATATATTGACTCACATAACCTACATAATTGTGTAATTTTTACTGATTCGAAAAGTACCCTACAAGCTATAGTAGCCAATCAACTGCGATCAAAGATCAAATTTATTGTTATTCTACAAATTAAACACCTCCTACATTGTCTTTCCTGTAAGAACGTAAAGGTCTCGTTGGCTTGGATTCCTGGTCATGTTGGTATCCCAGGTAACGAGATTGCAGATCAATGTGCAAAAGACGCCACAGAAAGGGGTTGTATTTCAACATTTACATGTTATGCCCAAGATTTGCTTTCACTAGCTAAGTGTCGTCTTGATGATGACTGGTTTGTTGATTGGTCACGATCTAGTCAGTTTAAAGGTATGCATTACGCCGATCTCCAGGACAGAGTTCCTGTAAGACCTTGGTTCTTTCGATTCCGTGAGGCAAGCAAAAAAGTAACGTCCACAATTTGCAGGCTGCGCTTGGGTCATTCGTGTACTCCCGTATTTTTGCACAAAATCCGAGTCAGAGATTCCTCGCTGTGTGAATGTGGTTTGGATGAGGGTACTTTAGACCATATTCTTTTCGAATGCTGTAGATTATCTTCCTCTTTATATGATATTCTTCCTCCCTATATTCCTCGCCCTGTTAACTCTAAATCTTTACTTCGTTTAGTTTTCACCCCATTCATCGCCATTTTATGTGATTTTTTTAGTTGTAATAACATTAGATTGTAGTTAAGTAGTTTATTTTATGTGTATAGAATGAACTTAACAGTAAAATTTGCATTTTTGTCCGGTATTTTTCTATATAAAACTAACTTGCTTCTGTGCAGTTTGTCCGTTTTTTATATATTTTGTAATATATGTTAAACGTCAAATCAGACGTCAAATGTCAAATCAAAACTGTCTTTGGCAAAGGCCCCTGAGGCTGCCACTTCATTATTAACTAACTAACTTGATCAAATCCGTTCTTTCCTAAATGTTTTAATCGTGATTGACTTCTGGCAGTGAATAAACTCGTTTACTATCTTGCTGTTAAGACCCAATACGCACTGTCGACTAGTCGCCGGCGACTTAGTCTCTCGGCGACCAAAATATACGCGGGCGGCCGGCGATTAAGGGCCTACGCTAGCTGACGCGGAAGCCCGCTCCGGACACCCGCCGCGGGCCAGCGAGTCCGCGACGGGCGTCCGCGACTGGCGCACGTCTTACTTAAGGCTTCCACCCACCGGACGCGTGTCGTGCGCGGCGCGTGCCTTAGCATTGAAACTACACTTCAAACACACATCGAACGCGATTCGAACGCGGCAGCGCGGCGGCGTGTAGTGCGCGTCGCCAAGCGTGATAGAGATAGTGAGATACATATTAAATGTGTTGGTAGTGAGAGAGATATGACAAGCGGGCCCGCGCTGCTGCTGCGCCGCAGCCGCACGGCACACGCACAGCACACGCGCAGCACACGCGCGGCACACGCGTTGGTAACGCGTCGCAGCCGCGTACCCCCGCGTTGCTATACGCCGCCCGCTTGCGGTGTGAATATACCGATTCAACCGCGCCCGACGCGCCGCGCACGTCACGCGCCGCGTACGACACGCGACTGGTGGGTGGAGGCCTTTAGCGCTGAATTCAAGAAACAAGTCCGCGAGCGTGTGCCAGCCGCGTGCGCACGGAGCGGACGCCCGCCACCCGCCGCGCGGATTAGAGTCCGTCAATGTTCATTCAATTTCTTATAAGGCGTCCGCTCCGAGCAATCCGCGTCCGTTAGCGTAGGCCCTAAGTGCGTAAACGCCCATATAAACTGTAGACAATGACGGTCGCTGTCGACTGAGTCGCCGGCAACTAGTCGACAGTGCGTATTGGGTCTTAATCGTTTAAATCTTCGCAATTTTAAATAGTTTTGCTTTTATAGTGCATTCTAAATGACCAAATTAGCCCCATTTTTTTTCCTAAAGAAACGTGCGGTATTTTTTAACTTTGGCGACGATATTGTCTTATATATGGTAACCTATCGAAGTTTCTAAAAACACTTGCCCGATTTTCACTTGTCCGAAAACGGTTAGCCGAATTCTTATAATCCATATACTTTGTGAAGTTCCCAATCCGCACTGGGCCAGCGTGGGGACTACTGCCCGCTCCCTCTCATATATGAGAGGAGGCCTGTGCCCAGCAGTGGGACGTATATAGGCTGATGATGTGATATACTTTGTTTACCATACTTTTTAAATGCCGCTGGTTTGTTTTCCCACATTATCTTTTTCCCGAAATTCAATAACCAGAAGAGTGATTGCCAACTTTATTATTTGGCAACCGATTTGTTGACCAACTTTTCATAATTCCGATGCTTAGTAAAATCGAAATCTCATTTTGCCTAGTATCATTTACCGCCATGATTAAAAAACATTCAGATATGCTAATAACCCTAAAGACGTGCACTTTAAAATTGCGATGCGAAAATAAACTTTAAGTGGCTTAGGTTAAATTTAAAACTGTGACCTTACCACATAAATAATTGATAGAAAAGGGGCTTAGTCAAGGTCAAAATATTTAATTTAAGCAACTAGAGTGATGCATGAGTTCATAAACAGCCCGAAAAGGGGGGCTTGGGACGAATCCCCACGCAGTAAAAAAACAAGAAATGATCGTAACCGTGATATTATTTGAAGGTTAGGTTAGGGTTAGCTTGTGTCCCTTAGAGCGGAAATAGGCACCCCGCGAAGCGGGGTGACGTCGACACGCTGGCGGTTAGGTTTGGTTACATGCTTCAATTTCGATCTTTTGATATAGCGTGATAATAATATTTCGGACTTAATACTTCTCGGCACCAAAAACTAGTTGACAAGTGATTCTTCGGAATTTTAAAAAGTGTCTTTTCGTATCATAAGCGAAATAAAACTGAAACGAACTGAGAATTGGGAAATTAATAATATGGGAAATGTAATTTCGGGCAAACAAAAATTCGGCCAACTAATAAAAAGGGAAACGTTTTCGGGATATGGTAAATGCTTATTGTGGGACGCAACATGCGTCAGCACGTTTGCAGCATCTCACCTGGGCCGCACGATGCGAGTGGCAGGAGCTGCTGCTGAGTGGGCGGCTACACGTAAAAGGGACAAATACGCAGTGCTCTCACACTACTTAATTGTCCCTCTTGCTGCAGAGACCACGGGATGCTGGTGCTCCGAGGGAAAGACTTTCCTAAGGGAAGTGGGGCGCCGCCTGCGGGAAAAAGGCCTCGACCCCCGCTCCGGGTCATTCTTATTGCAAAGTTTGTCCATCGCAATCCGACGTGGCAATGCGGCGAGCGTGTTGGGCACCTTTGCACCGAGAGTGACGCGGGGTGGGTTGTTTGAGTAGTTTTAATTTAATTTAATTTATTGTTCTGCCTTGTATCTATATTTAATGTCGATTTTGAAATAAATGTTATTTAGGCAACCCTTTCGGGATATTAATATTCAGAATTACGATTTTCGAGGTTATGATAGGTAACCCTTATGTATTCAATTATATGCGTTAATTATTAAATATAATGTTTAGCAACCTGGTAACAAACGAATCTATCTTGACAGTATTTAAATACTTAAATACTTACCTAATATCTTATATCTAGTTACCTATCCACTTTGTACAACAGCATTTAAAGCTGTTCTTACTTCTTAAGACTTTACTAATTATATAGACTGTTTAGGACTTTACCACTTTATATAGACTCATTATCATTAAGACTACCTCAAATTATACAGACTCATGGATCCCACAGTCAAGCTGTGCAAACAGTTTTGTGGGACATTGTATTTAGTTTTAAGTCATTGTAAAGTGCTTTACTGAAATAATAAATAAATAATAATAAATAAATCCGAATAGCGATTTCATAGTGCTAGCTAATGAGAATGAAACTACAATAACAATTTACTCTGCTTGTTTTCAGTCTCAACGTGTTGGCCTACGATTACAACAGGTATAACTCATAACTGCTTTCTTTGGTGGATAAATATCTACAGTGTCTGTCTAACAATCAGTTTATTGGGTTGTTAAACGAACAGGTAAATTTGACAATATGCCATTTTGAAATATCTATTTAAAACGAAATCTAGCGTCACGTAGTGTTATTAATTTATTTTATTATACACACAACTTTGTTATACAGACAAACGAACTATTAAGTACTAAATAAAACTAATATTTAGGCGACGAAACAGCGTGGCTCCGCTGCGTCGGCAAGTCCGGTGTTGAATTGATTGATTGAAATGTAACACTTGTAAGCAATAGTTATTTGTATCGCAAGGGAGCAAAATAGTATATTTACGGCGAGGGCGGTATATTGAATCCTGAGCGTAGTGAGGGATACAAGTGTTTACGCCCGAGACGAAAATAATTTTGCTACCGAGTGACACATACTATTTTTCACACCGACTATGAGGAAATTTAAAAAAAGCTATTGTTAAAATATATCTAAATTATCTTAATTTTTATTACTAATTTTTAAATATTACGAAATATTTATAAATTTTTATACAATATTGTTATAGTTAAAACTTGAAATATGTTCGTTTTGAATCGACTACGATGAAATTACAATCGATTATTTTATTAACATCTGTGTTCAATTGGCACATTGCGTACAAATGTTCCAATGCCAATGTATAAATTAAAAAAGTAGCTTGAACAGAAAAGTAGCGTTTTGGTCCCTCTCGTCGTGGAGCAAAACTTACTTTTCCGAATGAAAGGTGTGAAAAACACATTGTAAATTCTTACTCTCGGGATCATATACTGTCAAATACACATTAAGATCATGAAGCCATGTCCGATTACTTTACTATTGTACACTTACGATTGTTTACATACATACATATACTCACGCCCGTATCCCATTGGGGTAGGCAGAGACTAAGGAACGCCAAATACTACGGTCCTTACATACTTCTTTCGCTTCGATCACATCCATACATCTCCTCATACAGGCTCGTCGGTTGCGGGTACTCCTGACCTGATTGTTTTTCAAGCATAAAACGTTCGAATCTGAAATCAAGTTTTCAGACTATTACTATATATATAATTTATTATAGATAACGCAGTAGTAATGTTAAGGAAACGTCATTTTATTCTTTCATAATTTAAACAATAACATTCATGGTTATCCTATCTTTCACACATACCGAAGGTAGTTATGAGAAATGACATAACGTTGTGAGATGTAAAAAAAATATATATCAGGGGACAATCTTACACAAATCGACCTAGTCCCAAACTAAGCAAAACTTGTACTATGGGTACTAGACGACGATAAACATTCTTACATAGATAAATAAATACTTAAATACATAGAAAACATCCATGACTCAGGAACAAATGTTCGTGCTCATCACACAAATAAATGCCCTTGCCGGGATTCGAACCCAGGACCTCTTGCTTCGTAGGCAGGGTCACTACCAACTAGGCTAAAGCGGTCATCAAAAGTACGTGTAGTACGTCTTCTATTACAAAATCACTAGTCGCCACCACCTTTCTTACCATAGGAAGTGCATTATGACCGACGGTCTAGCAATCTATTACTACAATCTCACTTTCTACATCTTGTTAGTTATTTATTTATCGTATGGCAAGTCGGTATTTAGAACCGTGAGATCTTGGAAAAGACAGTACGGTTGCCAGGTTGTCACGTGTAATTCCTACGGACGTGGTGCAACTTCTACCCCCAATCAACCTTCGACCAAAAATCTTTTTAGTAAGAAGTAAGGAAGAAATGATTCTAAACGATGCCCTTTCATTTCTTTCGTTAAGTAGGTTAAATCGCCAATAACTGACGGCCGTTCAATAACTGGTCACCTTATAGTAAAAATGATCTCTATTAACCTATAATAAATAGCTAGAATTCAATTTTAGTATAAGGGGTTTGACACTGGCCACCCTTGAATAACTGGCCACGATATACTAAATTGAATTCTGTCTGTATGGAAACAGAGTTCATTTTTAGTATGAGGGGGCCACTTATTGAAGTGTAGCCAGTTGTTGGCTGTTTACCCTATCTATGTAGGTCTCCGATGTCACCATATTTTTGGTATCCGTGATATAAACTGTAGGTATCCGATCTCATATCTGTAATTATGTTTTGTCATATACTAAACGAAATTGTGATTTTGGTTTAGCTGGTCGTAAGTATAATAATTTGTATGTAACTTGCCCTGTTAGTATGGGACAAATCTTGCGAGTTTTTGACCCACTTCCTGGTGACCGATTGAGCTGCAATTTTGTGTAAAAGTATAGTTTGGATGACAATTCAATATTTTTTTATTTTATATGTATATTTTTATTATATAATATTTTTTATTACTATCGCGGTGATCTGATGATGGAGACAGAAGGAGGCCATGGGAATTGTTAGTATGTATGGGACAAATCTTGCAAGTTAAATTTGACCCACTTTCCGGTGACCGATTGAGCTGAAATTTCGGGTATAAGTATAGTATGGATGACAATTTAATATTATGGTTTCATCGAGCTGATCTGATGACGGAAGGTGGCCATGGGAATTGTTAGTAAATTGTCTGTAAATTGAAATTTCATGGAATAATTTTTCATTAAAGCATGAAATTTTAATTAAATGGGCGTTCGCCGCATTAACGTCCGATAATACGGTATCATCGTCAGCATCGATATCAGCCATAGGACGTCCACTGCTGGACATAGGTCTCCCCCAAAGAGTGCCACAATGATGACTCATGAAGTTGATACCACTGCAATGTAGCGGATTAAAAAAAATAGATGGGGCTTTTACGAAAAATGTATGAACCATAAAATTAATCATAATCATAATCATTTATTGCACCATGGTAAATAAAAGTTGTTACAATATTATAAGTGTCTCATGGACCCTAGTCGGGTATTGCAAACTTAATTTCTAAGTACAGCAACTCACATGGAGTACATACCTATATTATATTATTAAATTGTTGTACATAATTATGACCTAGTGTATGCAGGCAAAAACAGGAAGAGCTAAATTTATACAAAGCAAAGCTTACTTATCTATATCTAAATTAAGTAGAATATTGTATACTACAAAATCAAGACAAAAATATAAATCTAGCTCTTATTATCTATTTATCACAAAAAAAATCTTCTACTTTATAATAGGTTTTGTTTACCAGATATGATTTTAACTTTTTTGCATATGTTGTGTCTTTTTGTTCTGCTTTTTAAATAGTTTGGGAGATGATTATAATATTTAACTGCTGCATAATGAGGACTGTTTCGGAATATTTCGAGATTTGGGACAGGTAATATAAGTTTATATTTGAGTCTTTTATTTTGTTGCTCCTTGAACAGGTGGATATTTTTTCGCACAAATATACATAATTCCAATATATATATACATGGCAAAGTTAATATTCCGTGTTTGGTAAAATGGGGCCTGCAGCTATCCCAGTTTCGTATGCCGACCAGTACACGTATAAACTTTTTTTTGCATTATAAACAGGTCGTGTGCGTCTGTACTGTTGCCCCACAAAATAATACCATACCTCAACCACGAGTGGGCATAGGCGTAGTAGGCAGAGAGTGCTGTGGCAAAGTCTGTTGTTTTACGGAGCGTGAACAACCCATATAGAAATTGGGATATTTTTGTTTTAGTAATTGAAATGTGTGTTTTCCAATTCATGTGACTGTCTAAAGTAATACCTAAGAGTTTAAAGTTTCCTACTTGTACTATTTCATTGTTGTTCAGCTGAAGTTTCAGAGGCGGTGGTGTTCTTTGATGGGGATAGAATTGAATTAATTTAGTTTTATTGATATTAATTGAAAGGTTGTGATCATTCATCCAGTAATTGATTTGGTGCAAGGTGTTTGTTAATACTTCGTTAAAATCCTCATTATTATTAAAATCAAAAAGAATAGACACGTCATCTGCAAATAGAGTACAACTGGCATCTATTTCTCTGGGAAGATCATTAATATATAGTAAGAAAAGAAGGCATCCCAGTACACTACCTTGTGGAATAGAGCCCCTTAATTCAGTGATATTAGACCGTACAATATCCAACTTATTATAATTCGGGTTCAGATAATCAATTTGAACGAGTTGCGTGCGCTTTTCTAAGTAAGATCTAAACCAATCGAATGCTATGCCCCTAATGCCCGATCCATATAATTTATTGAGCAGAATCTTGTGTGAGACTTTGTCATATGCTTTTGTGAGGTCTAAAAGTAATCCAACAGCAATTCGTTTATTATTTATGGTATTAAGAATCTTCTGAGCATAATTACTAACGGCGAGGGCAGTGGAACGGTTTTTTCTAAAACCATATTGGCTGTCATGTATTATATGATTTTTTTCCAGAAAATAGTAAACCCGATTGCACATTGTTTTTTCAAAGACTTTTGACAGACTGGACAGGAGTGCAATTGGGCGATAATTATTTGTATCGAGTGGATTTCCTTTTTTATGTATAGGTTTTATGATGGTTACTTTTAGCTCTTGGGGGAAAACTCCTTCATTAAAAGATTGGTTGATTAGTTTACATAGTGGCGGCGCTATTTCACTAGCACAAAACTTCAATAACGTCGTAGGTATTTCGTCTAATCCAGTGCTATGCGTGTTTTTGAGTCCCCGTATAATTTTGAGTACTTCAAATTCGGAGACTGGCTGTAGATATAATGATTTGTCAAAGGGAGAGCACACAGGGCGGCCACTCGGTGGGGGGGCACCAGGCGTACTCTCCTGATCTTCTTGGCAATCGTAAACAGAGGCAAAGAAGTTGTTAAAAGTATTTGCTATTATATTAGGATTTTCAGTAACGAAATTTTGAGGCATGATTGTTAATTTTTTCTTTGTCTTTTCTCTATTTTTTATGTTATTTATAATTTTCCACATTGTTGCTGTTTTATTTGTTGATTTTTGCATTTCGTGAATATAATTCATCTTTTTTGATTTAATGACTGTTTTTTTCAGAGTATTTGTATACTGTTTATAGTGTGCCTTCAGCACGGAGCTTTTTGTTTTACTTGTGTGTATTTTTAGAAGCCTTTTATGCGTACAAGATATCTTAAGACCTCGAGTAAGCCAAGTCTTTTTAGGTTTTCTTTTTATAGTCAGTCGTTTAACAGGGATTTTTTCATTTAGTATATATTTCAGTAATTGTGCAAAAGCATTGTAATTGTCATTTACGTTATTATGGGTGAGTACTAGGTTCCAGTTTACATTGGTTAATTCCTGCTTGAATGCTAATTGATTGTGTAGGTTATGAATTCTTTTATATATAATATATGCTTTATCCGGCCTCTTTGTTTTATTTTCACTAGAATGGTTTTCTAATTTAAAAATTATACTTTTATGGTCTGAGAGTCCGAACTCCGTTATTAAAATCTCATACAACTTGCAGTTAGTAAAAACAAGATCAATGCAACTAGCGGAACTCAATGTGATACGTGTTGGTTCCTTTACTGACTGAACAAGGTTGAGGGTCAGCATGAGGTCGGTCAAACGGCGAGTGTATTTAGATTTGAATAACATATTTACATTGAAGTCGCCCCGTATTACAATATTTTTAGTCTGTTCCTTGTGTTTAATTTTTTCTAACATATTTTCCATACATTTGTAAAAGGTTTCAATATCCCTGTCTGGCCTATAAATACAAATTAATACAGTGTTTAATCTGGGCAATTCAATACAACAGCACTCGAACACATACTCAATGGAAATTTCTTTGACGTCTTCTCTTACAATATACTCTATACCGTCTTTGAGCAAAATACAAGTTCCCCTCCATTGTGATGTTTTCGGCTGAAGCTTGTAACTAACTCGTATCCGGGAATACGAACTAGATCTACCTGCGATGACGTCATCCAGGTTTCTGTTATACATAGTGCGTCATAAGAATGTTGATCTAGAAAACTCTCTAAATTATGGGTTTTATTATTAAAGCTTTGTAAATTTTGGAAAAATGTTGTAAAGTTAGTAGTTGGGTTATTGACAAAAATTACTTCCACTGCAATCGTCTATCTGTTGGGAGCTGCTGGTATCCAGAGGGTTGGTGCTAATGGGGCATACATTTGGCTGAGGAGAGTCAGGAGTGCTACGTCGTTGTTGTTCCGTGTTGGGTGGCAGTGTATATTCGTTTCCATTTACATACACCTTGTCGTGTTTCACAATCGGGTACAGGCCGTTTTTTCGGGCGTATTTTAATGTGTTTCTTAATGTTTGTCTTTTCTCTAGCTCTTTCGTGTTCATGAATTCCGAGACAGCGAGGCCGGTATTCATGAAAATGTGTTATTGTTCAGAATATAGTTTTTCATCCTCCTGCTTATAAGTTCAACTTGAATAGGTCTTCGATATCCTCGTTTTCCTATTCTTTTGAGGTCTTCAATGAATCCGTTGACATTTATTCCCAAAATATCATAAAAAAACATCTGTGACACGATTCAAGAGAACGTCCCAATTTTCATTGGGGTTCATCCAAGCCGTGCAGGACTATTGTTTTGTTTGTGCAGTTTTCAAAATTAGTTGTAGTATGCTGTTTATCTTCAACCTGTTTGCTCAGTGCTTCTAGCTCCTTATATAGCCTTAGTACGCTAAACAGTGTGTTTATGGGCTATAGAGCATAGAGTTTATCGACGACTTATTATCGCTGTCATTACATTTCAGCTAAAGCCCAGATATAAATGACAGATGCAGGAGTACGGTAAAGGAGAAGAAAAATAATATTGTGACATGTTTCAGAATCATCCTCAGGCTCTAATGGGGAAAAAAGTAAGTGTTTTTTTTTTGGAGATTTTTAATTAAACTACTTCAGTGATTGGTCCTCATCTCACCTGAAGGAAAGTGACGACCAGATAAAATTATTTAGCTCACTGTTAGCCACTCTTGCTTTGAGGAGACATTGTGTACCAAAACTAGAATGTAGAATGCATCATCGGGATGGTTATCTATACTTCTATACCAATCATAATATTATTTTTAAAGAGGAAAAGTCTGTGATATTGTAGCTTTTTGTGAGATTACTGTATATAATGGATAACCGCAACCTCTTATCCGATATAAAAAAATCTTTCACTGGCGTTTAGAATGCATTTTCTGGTTGGTGTAGGCTTTTCACCCCGCAGGTTTGCCTGCGTTGTTTGCAACACCTGACCCCGTATCATGATCGGCCTTATCACACGATAAGTGACAAGATCGTCTGACACTGGCTGACACCGTTTGATAGAACGAGACGAACGCTCCTACTTACACTACGGGTGACGTTTTGAACTGTTCAGGATAATGTCGATGTTGGCCCGCACAGTGCACCAATTACTGCGCAAGTTTAACCATATCAATTCACACACTGGTTGGGTACTTTGTATCCCGAAAATGTAACCCAACTATATACATTCGAGACATATCAGTTACCCAATATTTCCGATTTTTCAGGCGGCACAAATACAATTTTGCGCAAAGGTATGTGTTGAACAGAAAACACATTTTAACAGTAAAAAGATTAGCGAAGGTATGGCTCGATCTGTGCTCGACCTTATCTCCCTCATATTTGGAGCAGCCTAATAACGGAAATACTTCTCGTTTACAGAAGACCACAGCCAGTACTTCCTTTGTTGGAATATTATTGGTCACCTGAGCTCCTAAGAGAGAGGAACTTGCATATGTCTCTGTTTGTAACGAATTCTCAAATCAATAAAGGATCAGCAAGGTGCTTGAAAGTCCAGAAGAGCTAGGTGGACTCGTATAATAGGGGAGCTTAAAAGGGCATTTTGGGGGGTACTCGAGCGCGGCAGATTAAAACATGGACGGATACCTTGTACCATGAGGAGTATCTCCACCATTTATAAGGCCTCTATTTATATGACCGTATTTCAGGGGTATAAAAAAAACCGCCTTTAACCGGCGTCCCCTCCAATCGTCAGATTATTGAATGGAAGATTTCGGTTATGTGCCGCGCACGAATATTTTTCCCCCCATTCTTACAAGTGTGTGTCCTTCCGAAAGGACACTCACACTATCAAAACCGGCACATAAACATCCCATCGTTAATAGAGATACGTGGGGCGTATACATTGTCCAAATCTGACGCGCTCGAGTGACTAGTTCCTTTTTTACACTCCTCCCACCGTTAGCATGGTACCTACCCGCGATTTTTTTTGTTTATACCATTTTATCTTCTAAATCCGATGACGATGCTCGAAATACTTCAGATGTAGCATTATGGGATCTCAACTAGGCGACCGAGCGGCGAATCTTTAGAAGTAAAAAATGATCTTATGTTTTCAGAGAGCCTTAAAACTTATGAGCAACAAAAAGGTACAATATTTGTTATACAACACTCGTCGAGACATGGCCACTTTGCACAGATTGAACCGCCAAAGTAAACTTAAAATGGCTCTTTATGGGTATTAGACGAAGATATATTATTAAAAAAAAACATGAGAAATAATTATACTTGTTCTTCAGGCGTTTTTGTTCTTTCGTCTTAGCTTTGAGCTTGATTGTGCCCTTAAGGAGCCCAAGGTTCACTTTTGTACCGAAACCCAAGCAATAGGCAATAGTTTAATTAAAGCAACTGCCATCTGACCTTCCGACCCTGAAGGAATATCAGACCTTATTGGAGAGTGGCTTCCTCACGATGATTTCGTCACCGAAAAGCTTCTTTTTTATAAAAATTAGGAACACGAGATGGGGTCTAAACCTAGGACCTGCAAATTCAACGTCACGTGCCCTACCACTCGGCTACATTGGCTCGAAAATTATTCATGCTCATCACACAAATATCAATTGGAGCTTACTTAGGGTCTTTACCCACTAAGCTAAATCTCTGTATACTTATTCATAAAACATTGTTATTTCAGCTAAGCGTGAGTATTATTAATTTGGACCGGTAGAGACTCTAGGAATTTTTCTTGACGAGGACGCAACCGTTCCACCAGATTATAAGTGTGTAGCCTAGAAAAACGACTCATCCTGTTCGTAATTCTGCACAACTATAATTCACCATATTCGTTATTCTTCACAGTCCCCATATTTATTTACGTGCTAGCTGACCACGCGAACTATGAATCGCCGTTCAAAATACAACGTGTTTTTTTAACCGTCTTAGAGCCGAAGCCCACTGAAAGTATCCAAAAGGTACTATCCAGTCGTGAAAAAAAAAAATTTAGTTAAGTTTTTAGTAATAAAAGGTAATTAAGTTTGAAAAATTCTCTATGGCGCACGGAGCGAAGTTCATTCACCCGGTTAGTGTTCGTACCTATATACATAAGATGGCGACTAGCGGACACTGCGGTTACTCAGCTGGATGATTAAAATTAATATTAATACAAAAAAAAACAATATTGTGTGCATTTAAAAAAATACTTAAAAAAAATAAAAGCTAAAAAAAAACATTTTTTTAAGTTCTTTGTAATGTATACATTAACTGGGCTTCGGCTCTAAGACGGTTAAAAAAACACCGTGTATATCAGAAAAGTAATTTCTGCACTTTGCTGCATTTCTCCATATTTTAATTGTTAATCAGCTATTCGAAGCAAGTCTGACAGATCAAAAGGCTACAAGAGGCTAGGGTTCGTTCTACGGAATTCCGCACCCATGACCGAGCATGCTATGCGCGTTCTGTATGCGGCACTCGTTCGGAGTGTGCTGGAAACTAATACTGCAGTCTGGAGCCCCCATGAGAATAAGTATATTCTTATGCTGGAACAAGTCCAGAAAAAGTTTTTAAGGGCGCTATTTAAAAGAATACACTTTTATTATCCTTATCTGTACCCTACATTATTCTTACAGGGTCAATTGGGATATGACTCTCTGCAACTACGTAGGTTGCTCTCTTTGGCAAAAGTGGCTATAAATGTTATCAGGGGCACTATTGATAGCACAGACCTAGTTGAGGCTTTTGTCCGCCTGTTTGTACCTGACCAATATACTCGCGCGCGACGGCACCCGCTTCTGGCGGTGTGCGGGGCTCGCACGCGCGCTCATGCGCAGGTGCCCGTCGCGCGCGCACTGGCGCTGCTCAACTCCGTACTCGAGGCAGCGCCTCCATCTGATTTGTTTGTGAGTTCGTGTGGAAAACTGATGATTGAATGCAAGAAAGTGATAGAAAGTGAGATGCCTGTAAGTACTATAGAATAATGTGTGATAATTGTTTTTATAATCGGTATTGTTTGTATTGTATTTTCTGTTTGTCAATTAGCAATCCAATTTGTGCCGTTTTGGCTTTAGCTGTTAAGGTGCAAATTGTATCTAATAAATAAATAAATAAATAAATAAATAAAAAGCATGAGTTACAAATAGTATAACTAATCCGACTTTGTTATATTATACACACTATCTTCTGCCCGCGACTCCGTCCGCGTGGAACTCGTTTATATCGCCGTCTATACAATTTTTCACCCCCTTAGGGGATGATTTCGGGAATAAAAACTATCCTATTTCCTTCCGCGAGACTTAAACTATCTCTATACCAAATTTCAACTAAATCGGTTCAGCGGTTTAAGCGTGAAGAGGTAACAGACAGACAGACACACTTTCGCATTTATAATATTAAGTATGGATTTTGATTTTTTACTAAATAACGAATACGGTGTTAAATTTCACTAAGTAGATTGGATTACGTTTGTGCACAATTGTGAATAAATAAAACTGCCTTAGTGTAGAGAACCAACAGATATTCATACAGTAAACATTGACAGAGAATAGGAACTCACAGGTGATATTGTTTATTACCTTTAGGTCCTAAAATGCTACACACAGCGTAACTGCACAAGCATGAGAAATTAACAAAATTAATAAAATATGTAATTATAGAAAATTAGCAAAGAACAAAGAAGCTAATATAAAATAAGAACAAAGATCAAAGAAAAGTAACAATGAATGAAACAGAAAATGGCAGCACGCTCACTTATTTAAAATACACGTTAGGAATTTTACAGTTATTAGGGATCCATATTAATTAATGTTACCTAAACCTTTGTAAAATCTACATATGTACCAAATATGGAAACAATAAAGGCTTATTATTATATTATCATTGTATCCAGTTCATTTGATAACTTGTTTATTTCACGACTGGCGTGTCTCAAACAGTTTTGTCTGTATTTGGAAGATTCCTGTATTATCGGTTTACGTCCTGCGTTCATTGCAATACGCGGGTGAAGTCGAGTCTGCAGCTAGTATTGTACTAAAGTACTCAGGTACCATTTAACATATTTACTGAATTGTTCCCGAATATTTTCCGTTCACAAATAGGTTCCACAGAGAAAATAAATAAAGAAAGAAAAATATCATCTGTTGTCTAGAATGTCTAAAATCACTTACAAATTGGACAATTCTAACAAAAAACCTTTAACTTCAACTTATGTAAAAATAAAATAAAATTAATTCATTTACAATTTCAGCTTGTAAGTAATTGTGATATCATTATTAATTGTAGGTATAAGTAGAATAAACCGGCATCAGTGTCCCAACCAGTGGTGTTCGGTAAGAGACTAGTGTGAGAATATTCTCTGTGGGTATACTTCTCGACACGCGTTCGGCTCCGGTCGCTTGCGATTGGGCCCGTCGGTTGTCGTCGTGTGCGATCGGCCCCGTTCGCTTGTCGTCGTGTGCTATCGGCAGCTTTCGGCTGTCGATGCCGAACGAAACTACATATTTGACTGGGTGCGGATATGTTCACAAGCAACGGTGCCGTACGTGTGCGTCGACATCCTGTCTGCACCGCTTGATCGTATGTGTCGACATGCTGCTGGACACGATCAGTTGTCGCCACATCCGTTCGTATCCTTTCCGATCCGATCCGATGCGGGCGGTTTGGTGGAAATAGTGCTTTAAGCGGTAGGACTGTAGGTACTACGCAGTACAGTCACATCTTTATACACTTCACCTTATCGGCGACTCCCACACTAGGCTAAGCCTGTATCGTGGGAACCAGAGACATTTATGGTTACCGTAAAATAAACATAGCGGCTTAAGAACCAGCGTGCAATTTTTTTTTTTTTTTTACTATAAAATAACTAACGTTTTACAATTAAAAGCTGCGCAATTACATGACAGTTACAAATAAATGTAAATACAAGTGTTCATTAAAAACTATATTTCATTGCCTGTGTGTGTAAATGATTTGGTGTGGAGTGTGTGAGTGTTATGATGTGAGTGTGGGACATGTCGATGTAGAAGTGATAGTGATAGTAGACATTGGAAAAATTTGGCCGGGCGTGAAGCCGCTTTCGGACAGCTACTTTGGAAACGAAGCTTCCACCACGATTTTAGGAAAGAATATCCTCAGATTCCTTGTAGGTCAATGGCAGTAAAAACTTACGTATTTGACTCTTAGCCTTAGCGAGGTGATAGCGCTTTACATCACAAACTTTGAGCACAGCATTATACACATGTGGAAAAATAAACGGCTTAAAACGTCTCGCGAACTTACTGCGGACTCGAGGAACAGGAGCTCTGAACACGCGTTGCTGTAGCATGTGTGGGTAGGAAGTAGAATTTATTACCAGTTTATGCATGTAGACTGCGACCCGCCAGATAAATAGTCTTCGAACGCTAAAAACACCTGCCTCTCTAAACAAACTGTCAGTAGAGAACCTTCTTGGTCTGCGCAAGAAGACTTTTAACACAGCTCTTTGTGCTCTTTCTAAGGAGATTAGAGTAGACTTACAGCAACCTCCCCACGCCAGGATGCAATAATTAAGTACTGGCTGACACAACATATAAACAACATATCAACTTACCAACTCAACTCACATTTTCTTCTGTTTTTTTCCATAGACAATAAAAACTAAAACACTATTCTAAGCTGCTAGGTACATAGGCAGCTTAGACATTAAAAACTAATTACTCATATTGTATATTTTGTTCTGCTCTGAACACTATGCACGAGCTGATTCTGTATCAAACTATTTGCTAATAAATGTTTTATTTTAGTCCGTTAACGAGATTATAGCTCAAGCTGTAAGTATTTGTACACTCCTTTAATTAACTTAGTACCAAAATGTAGAAGGGAGAATTTTCTTTGCCATCCTCCGTAAGGGTGACCAGAAGAGGGGTTTTGAGGGTGTACACCAGAGGTATCTAAAGCTGTGTTTCCAATTATTTGACCCTTCGCATGCTTGAAACTAGATGCCACTTATATCGAAACGCAGCTAAGCACGTCTCTGGTGGACGTTGGAGTTTATTAGTAAACTTAAACTTGGGTCGCGTCCAAATTCTTTTGAATCTAGATTCTAACTAGTTTCTACAGTGAATTGAACCATATGTTGGGTATATCACAAATATGTGGGATACTTGAATTTATGTTTAATAGGTTTGCTCCAAAATTTTGTCATTATTTTAGGAGCCACAGATAGCTTTTTTTATAATTGTGTAAAATAATAATTAATGTACATAAACATCGTATCACTAATGAATAGTTTTAGGTGGTTGCTCTTCAAAAAAAATTAACGATGATAATATTTATTTTACACAAACCTCTTTGAAAGTTAGCCTCTAACATGTCATAATTATTCATTTATTCATTTATTCATTGCGTTTGTGTTTACAATTTAAGGTCTAAAAGATAGTAATAAGTTCTAACACAACCCTGTGAGGGCATTGCAATATTATAACATAACAATGGGACTAGTATAATCATCATAATTAACTAAACAATAAATTAAAAAGTAAAATTCATAATAATAATTCAAACAATAGCTAAGAATAAAAATATAATATTTAGTTAAAATTAAAATTAACATTAAAAAATATATGTATATGATCTTGATATAATAATAATTAATTAATAATAATAACAATTATTACCAACCAACTATTATAAGATCCTTGAATCAGATCCAATGTGTATCTAATGAGTTTTTAGATACATTCTACAATTTTTTTCTCGGAATGGATTTAGTGAAAGCTTATTCTTGGGTCTCCATTGTTTCCCATAAAATTTAAGATCCGATTTTTTAAGTCCATAACGTTTTCCACCATAATTTTTTCTAGTAATATTGTCGAAAGTCATAAAATTTAACAATATACATTGGAGTTCCGATTTTTGAAGGTCATCATTATTGTTAGTCATAAAATTGGTTAGCCATAACGTTCAATGTCCCGGTGGTATGCAATTACATAATGTTACAGGCAGTAATCTAGTTTGTAATAATTATTGTAAGGATTTTTTTCGCAAGTCATAATGATTGGTAGTCATCTGATTAGTTAGTCATATCATTCAATTTCACGGTGGTGTCACTCTTCATAATGTTAAAGCCCATAAACACACTCCCAGAAAAATAATAAATACATGTTTTTTTACTACCGAACGTTACTGAACGCGTTCTTCCAGACTGCTTTGTAACATACCCACATACCCATTAATTATAATTAATGTAGGTACTTTGGCAAAAATAAAGAGAGTGATACGATTGAAAAATATTTATGCCGCTCACTGTTTTGTTTAGTGGTCAGAATACGTTAAAATAAGTATGTTTCTTTTGTAACTTTTTTCTGTAAAAAAAAAATGGCCGAAATATTTGACCCGAAAGTTAGGAAAAATATGTACTTGTCAACATTTCGATGAATGCTGTGTCATTATTGGTTCTGGCGCTTCGCCGGCCGCTGCCGCGGCACGCTCGCTTCGCTCGCTTGGCTCGCGCGCTTAGGGTCACGGTACAACTAACACTCCTTCTCGCTTCGCTCGTCGTCGTACCTACACCGACCTGCCTTAGAAGTCCAATATCTTGGCCATTTTTAATTTCAGCGAAAAAGTTTCTAATAGAACATGCTTATTTAAATGTATTCTTCACGAAACAGTCATAAACCCTTCGCACAGTAGTACCTAGTACCCCTTTCAAATGTATGTCTAGAAATGTTTCTGAGTAATTATCTATATGACTTTGGATGTTATAGATTTGGTCTTTTAGACGTAATTCACTTTAGGCATTAAAACGATATGAATAGCAATCATTAGTACGTTGAAATATATGCCTTAGAATAAATTTATGAATAATTATCGATAGACCTTTGATCGTTATGGACATCAATTTCTGACTTTTGTGATTATAATACTTAATATTATGGGTCATTAATGTTAGAACTACAAAACGTTATACTTAACAAAGATTATGACTACCGATGTTTATGGCTATAAATTATATGGATATCAATTTCTGTCTATCGAAATTCGGAACAATAAGTTTATGGGAAACAAAGGGACCCCCTTATTCTTATAATGGATTTACTAACTTGCAAAAATGGATTTAGCGAGAAATTTATCAAAATATTTTGTTATTTTTGAATGCATTAATATTTTAACTATTTCTTGTTTTAGAACGGCCGAGTAGGTGTACACAATAATGTAAGTGGCTTTTATAACCTACTCGTACTAGCGACCCGCCCCGGCTTCGCACGGGTGCAATGTTGACCGCTGCCGCTATGTCCCTGCATTTTAAATCTGTAACATCTTCGAAAATATTTATTGAAAATACATGCTGGACAGGGCCATATTGATCTATATTAAATGCACAATGTATGTAAGGTACTTAATTGGATTAAGATTAATAATGTATAAATGAATGATAGACTATTCTTCTTTCATTAAATACCCTATATGTGTATGTATGTTGCATTATTTGGGTGTAATTTCACTTTTCTAAACGCGGCCGCGGTGATTTTGATGACGTCATTATAGAGGAGATTGTCTCCCGACATTATTGGGATCCAGGGGGCATGCCTAACAACATACTAAAAGATGGCTCAGGTATCCGAAAGTGAACTATTTTCCCGTAACAACATTTACTAGTACAGTCAATAGTAATAACTAATAGCCCAAGCACTCTATTTTCATTAGTATGGAAAAAAATGGAAATTTGGAAATAATCCATAACAGCAGCTTTTTTGTGTGTAACTGATATATAATCATTTTAGTAATTACGTAGACTCAAAATCCACCAAAATATTAGTCTTCAAAAAATCGATGATTAACCAATTCCTGAAAAAAGAGGAAAAATATTAATAGATATTTTAATTTTTGTTTTGGTAAATTTACACGAGCTCTTCAAGAATAATAAATAAATCTTACAAAAAACATAATGGATGTGTCATTTATTTTTATATATTTACTTCCCGATGGAAATTTTGGTGGATTCTTGGATAAGGCATCTTAGAATAACATTTGAAAATTAAACGAACAAAAAAAACGCTGTTAAAAATTAATGTTTGAAAAAACGTAATTTTCTTGGGGTATAAGCTTTTATGGGAAATGGGGTTCTGTAAGTAGTCACAGGGATGAGTGCACTGTAACAAACTATTCATCGGATGAGTTACTGTTACTTTTTTCAATCAGGGAGGAGCGCAAATGGTAAGTACTGTGCAGAGAAAACGCAAAACACATTAGGTAGACTGGTACAAATATTATTTTTTTGCATTCATAATAGAGTTGTAATTCCATATTTTTCATGTTATTTAAATGTAACTAACGCGGGCGACATAACGTTGCTGAGTGTGTTTGTTGAGGGTCTCCGTGAACTTATAGGCATTTGCCAGCAGTTTGCGATTAGTCAGGGCTTAAAATATAATGCGAAAAAGAGCGAGCTTATGGTTTTTAAGTCGGTGACCAAATGCTCATCGGATGTACCGCCTGTAGCCTGTCTTGGCGGTGTTCCTTTGCAGCGGGTACCGCTTTAGCTTGTTCAAGTCATATGCTGCTTGATGATCTGAAGGATGGCGGCGATATTGAATGGGAGCGAAGAGTGTTGTCAGTCAGAGCTAACATGATAGCTCGTAGGTTCGCTCGATGCTCAACTGGCGTGAAAATCACGCTCTTTCGTGTCACGAGCAGCTTGTAGGTAAATTACACAAGGAAAGTGTACAACGCTCTCCGCGTTCAATACGCCTTAGGTGTTGCACCGACTGCCGCGATACTGTAGCGTCTCGGGCATGTTCCCTGCGGCGCTTGGACTGTTTTTACTGTCCATTTATGAAACACTGGCAGTCATTGCATGCGCCAGTGTCTCATATCTGGGCTAAATAATTAATAATGCAATGAATGAAAGAGTAGTATTTAGATATTTACTCTGTCCATGATATGTTACGAGAACAATATTCCTTTTAACGCATGGTTGTTCTCCAATAAACGCACACCGTGTCGAGGTTTTGTCATTATTGGTGGTGGTTTGCTGTAATTATTTGCATGTTTGCACGTGCGGGGGGAAGGTGGGCGCATTAACCGCATGCAAAACATATTGTGGAAAAGCAAAGGAATATTCTCTCGTTCTCCTAAAATAAATAAATTAAATAAATAAATATTCTTCTCGTAACTGACACCTAATTTTTTTTTTATTAACACATAATTATATTGAAAATATATTAAAAGATCTTAACTGTACTTGATAAATTCTGAACCTGATTGGGATTTGATGAAGACTGTGCAATCAAAGTGGTGAATATATTATGCAAAGTTACCAAAGTGGCAAAAACATCTGCACGCTTGTTATTAAAGTTCTTCGGCATATTTTGCCGCTAAACTAGATTTCTGTTCGATATGTTTCATGTTAAGCACTAGGGAATGCAATCTTAATCTCGCGAGATCTCGAATTCACAAAATGTTGTGTAAACTGTCGATATTCTATCTCAATAATGTCTGGTATGGAATTATCGAGTCGAGATCTTGACCGAGACTTAATAATGCATTTATTAAAACCGGTCAAGAAGATCCTATAGAAAAACATTAACAAAGAGACATATTGCATAATTCGTGTTCTTATTTTTTATACAGGGTAACATTTTCATCAGTGTCCAAATTTTTGTAGGCGTTTGGTATCACTAATTGACTCCATTGTTGAAAAAAATCTGGTAGGTATTTTTTTAATTACAATTTGTCTATCTCAAAAGAATTATCCGTACAGCGTGGTTACTGGGCATTTAGTACCGCGCGGAGCGGGGCGGGGCCGTGGGAGGGTAGGCGTGCCGTGCGCAAACCTTACTACCCGCCGAGGTGCCCGTGCGGTAAGGTTTTTTTGGGATTCCCCCTTTCCTAGAATAAACTTGTATTAACTAGAATAATTTGAGAAATTAGTTTGTCACGTGATAATTTGCGAAAACGATTATTCTCAATTTATTCTGGTTTATACAAGTTTATTCTAACAAATCGGGAATTTCGCGCAAATGGGAAGCCAATTTATGAAAGATTGTTACACAAGTTTCTTCAAATATCACGCCGTTAGCCTGCGAATGTCAAATGACGTTTTGTATGGCGACCGAACCACCTTACACTTGAATTTTGACACTGATTAAAATGTCACCCTGTATTTTAAATCGAATAAGGGTTGCGTTCGTGTAGCTTCCTCCGCTGACTATGCGCATGCGGCTTCTGTGTCAAACTATTCAATTAACTGATAACTGTTTTATGTTAGGACGTAAACAGGATCATAGCTGAAGCAGTAAGTATTTATAAACTCAATTAATTAACGTGTACAGTCAAGTGTAAAAATATGGGTGCATACAACTTACTCATAATTATGTACCATAGCTCTTACTTATATAAAAAAAAATGTGAACAATCTTCAAACTAAGCAAAGCTTGTACTATGAGTGCTAGACGACGATAAACATACTAATATAGATAAATACATACTTAAATACGTAGAAAACATCCATGACTCAGGAACAAATATTCGTGCTCACCACACAAATAAACGCTCGTACCAGGATTCAAACCCGGGACCTCTAGCTTCGTAGGCAGGGTCGCTACCAACTAGGCTAAAGCGGTCGTCAATGACGATATATCAGTGGATTAAGGTTTTGGTACATATTTAAGAAAGGATTAAATCGATAGATATTTTTGCACTTGGCCGGGGCGTAAGGAATTATGGCGCGATCTATGCACAATAAATAAATATAATATGTAATTTCTACACAGACGTTAGGCTTCCTATGTAATCTAGTGGATATCCTATCCAGACTTTAGAAGTCATTTAATTGAACCATACGTTGGGTAAAATTAGTGATATCCCTAATTTGTCTTATACTTTAGTATATGTTTATTAGGTTTGGTATGATTGTGTAAAATAAACATAAAACATCATATCGCTACTATTACGGCCTAATGGTTTAAGAGGTATAAGCTAGATACTGTTAGATGCAAATGGCTGCTGTTTTTTTTTTTTTTAAATCGCTTCATTTACATATTTTATCCAAAAGTTATAAGATGTTTGAATCAGATCCACTGTGTATCTATTGAGTCTTATTTACCGCGAAATACATTCCTATTTACAATACTGCCTACTGAGATTTTTCTTTCATCTGGCATTCTTTAGTATGTGTGGAATGGATCAAGTGAGACTTTCACTTGAATGAATCAAGTGTGAAGATCGGATTCAGTAACTTGCGGAAATGGCTCTAGTGGGAAGTTTATGAAAATGGTTTATTATTAATTTGTTTATTACTTAATATCTGTTTTTTTCTCTTGTTTAAGAACGGCAATGTAGACATATTCAATAATGTAAGTGGCTTATACTCGTAATCTACGTAGTGGGGCATAGTGCTCCAACAAATTGTCGTGAATGTGGACACGCTGGACAAAAGCACCAATTTTTATTTCAGGCACTTGTTAGGTCCATTAATAATAGTTAGTTAATAATATCTAGAGTACCTACTAAGAGACTTATAATCACAAAATTGGTGTCGAAATATACATATTACATATTTGGGGACAATCTTACACAAATCAACCTAGTCCCAAACTAAGCGTAGCTTGCACTACGGGTACTAGACGACGATAAACATACTTATATAGAGAAATAAATACTTAAATACATAGAAATCATCCATGACTCAGCAACAAATATTCAAGCTCATCATAAAAATAAAGGCCCTTACCGGGATTCGAACCCAGGACCTCTTGCTTTGTAGGCAGGGTTATAACCAACAAGGCTAAAGCGGTCGATATATTATAACACTGCATAATGCATATACACGTTTCTCTTTGTTTTTAGAGTCGGTTTAAGTTATGTAAAAAAACTAATTATTAACGTTATCATATTTTTATTACTTGTTATTATAGAAGCTTAGTAACTAATCTGTAAAGTACAGATTTTTCAAAGTATAGAAGTGAAAAAACAAAGAAGGAAAAATATTTTTATTCCTAATTTAACGATCGTGAAATTATTATTAGGTAAGTACTAGAACTTAATAATGATTTCACTACAGTACTAATTATTATCAGGTACTACAGTAGTAAATATTATTAGTACCTAATAATGATTTCATGACATGTTAAATTCCAATATTTGTACCAAAAACGGTAAAAAACACTAAACACTCCAAACATTCACACGCCGTACGTGACCGTACTCTCGCAACAAGTCGATTAAATTTTTAAACAAAACTAAATTCGTTTTGGTTTAAAAAAAATATGAACATGACCATTACTTCGATCAACTATAGTTGACACCCGTGCTGCAGCGGGTGCCTTTCCTACTGGCAACTCTGGTTGACACCCGTAGGTAAAGGGTTAAGGGAAGTTAGGGTTCAATAAGTATGGTACCAAGAAAACGAAGAAGTGAATAGAAAAAAATCACAAAGTGTTTATTTGTAAACATCAGTACTTTACCGCTGCTACAAATTATATAAAATGAGGTGTTGTTACTTTTTACTTTTAGGGAGGTTGGGGTCCAGTAAGTATTTTCCTAGAAGTCACTGAAATGAGAACATTGCTATTAAATTATTAATAAGATGAGTAATTGTTATTATTTTCTTTTAGGGTGGTGGTGGTTCTGTAAGTATTGTAACGAGAGAACATTGAAATGATTACACTGCTACAAAAAATAATTAATTACATGAGATTTTATTACTTTCGCCTTAAGGGAGGTGGTGGTTCTGTAAGTATTGTACCGAGAAAGAGCTTCACAAGTACATTTCTACAAAAAATAATAGAATGAGTTTGTTACTTTTTGCTTTAAGGGAGGTTAGGGTTATATAAGTTTAATACCATGAAAACGATAAATTCGGTACAAAAAATAAATGAAGTAGTTTATTTGGAAACATAAGTAGAGTGGAGTGTTAGTGCCGAAAAATACGAATAACGCTATGTTCCACTGTTTACACATAACAGAAAAGCATTCAGATTATACAAAAGACTTTTTAATAAAAACAAACCAACAATGATAAATAACTATATTGAAATACTCTTATAAATTACATGTAACCGAATAACGCCTATTTATGTACGCTTAAATGATTATACACACACAAAATTAGTGCATTCCTACAAACTATTATTCAGATAAGAAATTGTTGTGGGTGGTTGGAGTGCTGTTAGTAAAGCTGCCAGAACACGATATAGTACATAAAGTAGTTTACAGTGTTGGTCGCAAATTAGATAATAGAAGCTTATCGTAAAATTTTGTCGCATTTCACGTTACAAAATATAATTTGGGGTATCCATCATTTTACCGAAAATAGTTTAATCTATTATAGCGGTGTATAGTTTGCTATAACACTATTCGCAGAATTTTATCATCCCCTAGAAAACATGAATTGGCCTGAATTACGTTTCATACAAGAGTCAACTAATCTAATTTTACTACATTATTTAATTCGTCCATCGACGTCGTCGTTCATCGAATCGACGTTACTATAATTTTAAATCAACATATTAAGTTGCAGTTCCAAAAAATCTCATTTTATATAAAACATATTATGTCGTTACATTTCGCCTTTAGGGTTAATGGGATTTTTTAAAGTAGGTTGTGTACATTTAAATTATTATACACTGCTACGAAATATAAAACTGGCCAAGTGCGTGTCGGGCCACGCGCAATGTAGGTTGCCATAGTTGCCTGTCTGTCTTAGTTACATCGACGTACGTCGGCCGAAATTGTACGAAAATTGGTATATCCAAGTACACATTAAGTTGGTCGGCTATTACTCGGTAACTACTTATGCCTACTTGTTGGTCATAGTGTTCCTTTTAAATTCATTAAATATGTACTATTACCACGATTTTTTTCACATCCCCAGTAGCAGCCAGGGCAGGGGGGGGACATGACTCGAACAAAAATTAGGGCTTAAAGTCCAATATCTCGCAAAATAAATAACTGATTTGAAAAATATGGTTGTAAAAAAACCATAATATTTATGAAAGAGCTATCCAACCACACCATATCCTACACCATGATATTATAGAGAAATAAAAATTACATCCTCGCTTTAGGTGTAGGGGAGGTACCCTAAAAAAACATTTTTAAAGATTTTATTGTTTACGGTTTTGTCGGTGTGATTGATTTATATACCCATGCCGAATCACAGCTTTCTAGTAGTAATGGTTACTGAGCTAAGCCGAAGACGGACAGACAGACGGACATGGCGAAACTATAAGAGTTCCTTGTTGACTACGAAACCCTAATAAAATGAGTTTTTGTAATTTTTTGCTTTTAGGGATATTGGGTTCCTGTAAGTATTGTACCTAAGGTCTGAGATGGTATTCGAGATCAAAAATGTAAACAAACAACTGCCAATTTCAAAGTGACATTCCAGGGGTCTAAAATCTTTTTTTTCCGATGTATTCACCAAGTCTAAATTATGCATGATTTTAACTGACAGATACAGCTATAGGCCGAAAGAATTTCGTATATCTATAACATTTTGAAATGAATACAAGAAGGAAATAAAACACTTAATTTTTTTTATTCACTTGACGTCTTAGTAAAATCAGAATCAGAATTTACATTTATAATAAATCTTTCGTTGATATTGTCAATCAGGTGGTCGGCACATTTTGTCTTCTACTTTAATGAAGTGTTTTACACAGCCACTCCATTTTTGAGGCGTCACCATTTGCAAACATTCCTCACATCAGGTCTTAATTTCATTCATTTTAAATGTCTTGTTGTTCCTGGCGACGTGCCCGTTTGCCTGTGCCCAAATTAATTCTATGGGATTTAGTTCACAATGGTAAGACGTAGGGTGTTGGCCATTTTGTATGTTCAGAAATATTTATTGATTTATCAATCACTATGAATATTTGCCAATTAAACTTATAGAAAACCAATAATATTTGTATTAGCTTGGTTACTTTTTGCTCTTTGTCCTGTAAGTATTGTACCGAGAAAACACTAAAATGAGTTCACGGCTACAAAAAAAATCGTTAAATGAGTTTTTGTTACTTTTTGCTTTTAGGGAGGAGGTGGATCCGTAAGTATTGTTTCGAGAGATCACCAAAATTAGCACAAAATTCATCATCATCATCATCATCATATCAGCCGAAAGACGTCCACTGCTGGACATAGGCCTCCCCCAAAGAGTGCCAAAGTGACCGATCCCGCGCCACCCGCATCCAGCGGACTCCCGCAACCTTTACCAGGTCATCAGTCCACCTTGTCGGGGGCCTACCCACGCTGCGCCTTCCGGTACGTGGTCGCCACTCGAGAACCTTTCCGCCCCAACGGCCATCCGTTCTACGTGCTATGTAGCACAAAATTACCAGAATATAAATAATTTTTGTAACTTTTTGCTTTTAGGGAGGTGATGATTGTGTAAGTACTCGTATTGTACCGAGAACATAAAAATCATTCAATGAGATTTTATAATGGTTAGAGCTCCCGTTGCACGAAACCCTACCTCACAAGGTGGCAGAACAGAAATGCAATATACTGATAGATACTACTTAGGAACACTGGATTTTAGTTGGTTGCCATAGCATATCCTGGAAGAACTATATTTTTTTTCGTCGTATCGCTTTTTTGATCGAAAATTACATCATAAGGTGGCAGATCGAAACGTTTACTCATTGAAAGAGACACATTTGGAGATAACAACCCGCATTGGTTGCCAGCCCAAACCCTGGCAGGTTTCAAGACCAGCCACGTTTTATGAGCCCCAAAAATGGGGTCAATTACCTCATCAGGTGGCAAGATGAAAGTGATGCAGATCGATTGCCCTAGACGTGCCGTTCACGAATATACAGGGTTTCCTGCCTTCAGCTTGGCAGTTTTTCTGGTCAGCCACCTCGAACAATATATGTGAAAATTCGTGTATTTATGCTATGATTCAGGGTATAATTTTATAAAAATCAGGATATTTAATTGACTGAAGTCAACGTACTTGCGTCTTATGGTGTTGAAATAATATGGTAAATGTACCCGTTTTGGTCATTTCTCATTAATATATCTTGAAATATTGAAAGAAGTGATGTTGCCTTTTAGGTTCAACGTGATATAGCGTTTCTCATCGGGTGGCAAGATGAAAGTGATGCAGATCGATTGCCCTAGACGTGCCGTTCACGAATATACAGGGTTGCCTGCCTTCAGCTTGGCATTTTCTCTGGTCAGCCACCTCGAACAATATATGTGAAAATCTTGGAATAACGAGAAATTCGTGTATTTATGCTATGATTCAGGGTATAATTTAATAAAAATCAGGATATTAAATTAAAATCAACGTACTTGCGTCTTGTGGTGTTTAAATAATAGGGTAAATGTACCAGTTTTGGTCATTTCTAATGAATATATCTTGAAATGTTAAAAATCTATCATTCATTACCCAGTCAAATTGTTAATTTAGACAACGAACTTTCAAATGTCTCCTACAAAATGCCTTTTACGAAGTTTCCGAATTTCACGAGTTCAATGTTAATGTAAACACACGAAAATAGCTAAAATTATCAAATATTTGACATTTAAATTTTATTTATTTTTAATATATTTTTTTAGAATGATTATACTTATCTAAGCACTAATGAATTAAATTATATAAATTAATTTAAGATCATTAAACAACTGTAATATTTTGACATGTAATATTTTTTATTATTATCAATAAATGAGTATGAGTATGAGTACAGTATTTGTACCGAAAGAATACAAATAATTATATGTTCTGCCGATAGGCATATGGATTTGTCTTATAGTAGTCACATTTACGTATAGTATAGTTATAGATATTTTCTGTATGCTGATTACAGAAAATATGTATAATTCTATCAAACCAATTTTGCATAACTATAATGGAATAATCGTATAAATTAAAATTAAATTATTGACGCCTATTTCATGTTAATAAGAACATGTCTTAGTCAGTTATATTTCAATTTTTAAACGATATTAAGTGTGTAAGATTAAACTAAGATTAACTTTAAGGATATCTGTCAAGGAATAATAACTTGTGGAAATAAATCATATAGTAAAGTGATTTTTTTATAAAGTGCAATGGTTATCCACAAGAAACTACAGGTAAATCGTTGACATCTTGCCAACCACATACAAAATGCTTTTGCGCACCTTTCCGCCGGGGGTGGCGCGGCGCGGGGCGTGCTTTTTGACTAAATTAATAATTTATTATTAACCCATATTGTACTTTTTTATTAATAGGAAAATTATATGTAGTACCTACATGTGTAAATTATGGTTATAACAAATTATTTGAATGTGTTTTTGTTACATTTTGCTTTTAGGGAAAATGGAATCCTGTAAGTATTGAACCAAGGAAACCCTGAAAATATGAGTACACTGTTACAAATAAAAACAAGGATTTTTTGTTACTTTTTGCTTTAAGGGAGGTGGGGGTTCTGTAAGTATTGTACTGAGAAACCGGTTAAATAGATACACAGTAAAAAGGTTTTTTTTAAACCTAATTAGGTTGCAGTGTTGGTACCGAAAGAATACGAATAATTATATGTTTAGCCCATAGGCATTTAGATTTATCTTATATAGTAGTCACATTTACGTGTTACAAACGAGCATTTACTCGTAGATTATAGAAAATAATCAAAATTTATGAAATGACGAATGATGCCTATTTCATGTTAACAAAAAATATATCAATGCGAGATATATTTAATTTTTTAATACGACAGACAGTGTGTAACATTTAACTGAGGCTATCTTTAAGGATATCTGCCAATCTTTTATATAAAATCGAAAAACCAGAACGTGGCAAAACACGAAGGAATGAGCGAGATAGCGCCGTACAAAAACACGATCTACGGCATCACGTTTCTCAAAAACAACGCGACACGAGAAATAAAAATTAGAATAAGTTTTCTGGATATCACCTTAGAATACGTTAAGTTAAAGTAGACGCCTTTGGCCTGAACATGATACAATTGTGACAAATACATTCTTATAATTAATTCACGCGTTAAGAGCCACGGGCACGCCTAGTAAATAATAACATTTAGAAATAAATAATTGAGTAAGCTTCCTTTAAAAAAAAGTTCAATGGTTATTCACCAATAAATATATTTACCTCTTTGTATGAGATTGGGTACTTTTTGCTTGGGGTCATTTACTAACAATACTTCGATAGCTCTTAATTTTTTTTCTACTGAGCAATGCTGTTGAACTTTTATAGTCATAATAAAGCTGCAGTGTACTGATATTTAGCTGGAGAGCTACGGTAGCCTAGTGGTTCAGGTATGCGGTTATCAAGCGGCGGTCGTGGGTTCGAATCCTGGCTCTTACCAATGAGTTTTTCGGAATTTATGTATTTATCGTTAGCTTTTCGGTGAACGAAAAACTTTGTGAGGAAACCTATCTAATCCCAATAAGTTCTGGTTTTCCCTCTGGGTTGGAAGGTCAGATGGCAGTCACTTTCGTAAAACAAGTGCCTATGCCAAATCTTGGGATTAGGTGGCAATGCGAACCCCGGGGTCCTTTAGGGGCATTACCAGGAACAACGCTAGGATAGGAGGATGATGATTGTGACTGATATTAAAGGTATATTGTATAAGTAGTACTATAAATAAATATTAGCTTATGTTATGTTACAAATTAGTTCTTAAGTATGTTGCTGCTTAGTTCTTAACTATGCTCTCCTATTTACTTAATGTGACTTTCAATAAAATGTTTTTGAATTTGAAATGATACTCTGCTATTAAATAGTATTAAATGAGATTTAATTACTTTTTGCTTTAAGGGAGGAAAGGATTGTGTAAGTATTGTAAAGAAAACAGTACACTGCTACAAACTATTAATTGGTTTTATTATTGTTACTATTTGCTTGTGACAACACAATCACACAATGCTGCAATGTCACATTTTGTCGATATTTTATAGGTGCTCGACTACCCCTTTTGGGAATAAAGGCGTGAATGTGTGTATGTATGTATGTATGCTTGTGACAAGTAGGGGGTTCTGTAAGTGTTGTACAGAGAAAACGATGAAATGGGTACAAAGTAAAAATCAAAGTGGTTTATTTCTAAACATCAGTAGTTTACAGTGTTGGTACCGAAAGAATACGAATAACGCTAGGATTCGCCGATAGTCATATAGCCTGATCTTCAGATTATACACTCGAATTAAAAGTAAATCGGACCAATTATTAAGAGATTCATGAGTTGTTGTTACATTTTGCTTGTAGGAAAAATGGAATCCTGTAAGTATTGAACCGAGAAGACACTGAAATGAATACAGCGCTACAAAAAAAGCATTGAGTTTTTGTTCCTTTTTGCTTTAAGGGAGGTGGGGGTCCTATAAGTATTGTGGTCTTGTAACGTACTTGTAACTTTGTACCGAGAAAACGATAATATGGATACAAAGAAAAAATCTAAGTGGTTTATTTCTAAACATTAGAAGGTTACAGTATTGCTATCGAAATAGAATACTATTATAAGTGTGCCACATTTAAGTGTAACCATTTTCAAGCAAGTCATTCAAGGTATAAAAACATTAGGCAGATAATAATAACCTGTAGTTTTATACTAGACCAAGGGGCCGGCACTCCGCGATTTACGTTCATCGCTACAAGTACATGCCGGTGCCCCAACGTTGAGGAACCGGCATGTACTTGTAGCGATGAACGTCACCGTCGTCGTCGACGACGTCAGAGGGCCATAAATCTTCATGGTTTGGCTGTGAAAAAAGCGCCTTTTGTAAAGATCAAAGGAGTGTCCCTTCTGTACTTGTACCATTATCTATTCTGTGACAAGACAAAGCACTGTGACTAGACTAAGCAGTATGTTTTTGGAAGTCTTGTCAGCCAAACAGAAAACGCTTTTTCGCACCACTGCAGTGCATGAATATACTGTAAAGAGGTAATGAGTACACTGTTACAAACAATTATTTGAATGAGTTTTTGTTACATTTTTCTTTTAGGGAAAATGGAATCCTGTAAGTATTGAACCAAGGAAACCCTGAAACATGGGTACACTTCTACAAATAAAACAAGGACTTTCTGTTCGTTTTTGCTGGAATAATCGTAATCATAAAATAAAAGTCAAAAAAGTAATTAGATAAATTTTCATAATTAACGTAGTTTAAGGAAAAGGATCCAATACACAGAAAGTTGAGCAAAAGTTATGGCGATTTAAAGTTTCAACCGTGATTCCTCAAAACTGATAGGTACATTTTTTTAATAATATATGTTTGGATGAAAATTGAGTTGAGTCGTGTAGTATACATTCTTATACACATAATTCAGTTAAATGATATATTTTTCAAGATATTTGACCAAAAGTGGGGTTGGATCTTTTTTGCGAAAATACACTTTTCATAGACCCTTCCTTTTGTTTCATTTTGTAATAGGGATTCATTCAATAAAAATGGCATAATAATGCATAATAATGGTATATAAAACCATCTATACATACATATAATAAAACTGACGAGGGTTGGAAGTCTTTACATGAAAGATATTCGAAAAAACTATGCTGGGAATACTTAGAATCGATAACAGAACACCTTCCAAGGAAGTAGAATTTTATCTGTTTATATGTACCCGCATCACGTGAAAATGGCTTAATGAATTTTGATGAAAACTTTACTCATTTGTCCAAAAAATCCCTGGCCAGGTTTTGGGCTATAACATTATAAGGGTGCAAAGGGGTTAAAAAATGGGGATGAACTTTGTATAGGAACTCCTTGAATCTATGAGCTTAAGACTTGAAAATTTCACCAACGTCAAGGGATGCGGGTATGCAATTTGGACACAACGGCATAAAACCTCAGCCTTCGCTTCGCTTGCCTCCCCGTTTATCTTCGGGATTTCAGCCCTTAAGTTTCGCTTGCAAGACGTCGGAAGATGATGAGTATCTTTAGGGGGTCATTGCTCACATTGAACCCACCCTCAGAAAGGTTGCTTTGGGCCTTTCATTCCAACGAGAACCTTCAGAACTGTGACTTGGGATTTCGCTTGCAAGACACCTGGAGATAGTAAGTGTACGTGGGGCGCGCCCTCAGGTTTCGTTTGAAAGACACCGGGAGATAATGAGTGTCTGTCCATAGCGGCGCATTTAGAGCGCTTTCTGAAGGAATGCTTCGAGTCATTCCAACGAAAAGCACGGCCTTTCGCCTCGCTTGCCTTGCCACTTACCTACGGGACTTACCTCAGCTCGCCTACTGGATAGTAAGTGTCCGTGAGGGCTCGCTTGCCTTGCCGCTCATCTTGGGAAATTTGACCACAGGTTTCGTTTGCAAGACACCTAGGGATTGTAAGTGTCCGCAGGGGATTGCTTTCGGGTCTTAAACCCTCGAGCTGACCTAGGGAGCGGTCGCTTATAGCATGCTAAAGCCTTGAGTTCCTAAAGAAAAGCTCCGCCTATGGCTTCACTTGCGTCCTCTTCTACCTTCAGGAATTCAGGCCTCAGGTTTCGCTTGCAAGACACCCGATGATAATGAGTGTCCGTAAGGGCTCGCAATGAAAGCGCTCTCTAAATGTAAAACTCGGCTTTTGGCTTCGCTGCCACCTCGGGTATACTCGTAGTAAGTGTCCGTGAGGGTCGTTCTCGGGCTCGCATTGGGCACGTTTTCTTAAGGCTTGATTGGGACCTTTCATTGTTACGAAAAGCTTGGCCTTCGGCCTCGTTTGCCTGCCCACTTCCCTTGGGGACTTTGGGCTCCAGCCTTCGGCCCTCAGGCTCGCATTGGGACCGCCTTCTTAAGGCTTGATTGGGACCTTTAACTGTTACGAAAAGCTCGGCCTTCGGCCTCGCTTAACTGCCTGCTCCCCTTGGGGACTTTGATCTCCAGTTTTACTTGAAGGACACCTGGGGATAGTAAGGAATTCAACCCCCAAGCTTGCATAGCGACCACTCACTACAAGCATGCTTAGAGCCTTTCATTCTTATGAAAAGCTCAGCCTTCGGCTCCGCTTGCCTCCCCGTTTACCTTTAGGACTTTGGCCCTAAGGTTTCGCTTGCAAGTTACTCGGAGATAACGAGTATCCGTGGGGGCTCGGCCTCGGGCCTTAGGCCCTCGGGCTCGCATTGGGACCACTGTCTGAAGGTCTCTTGCCTCGCCTCTCAGGTTGGTTTCAGGTCTCGCTTGCAAGACACCTAGGGATAGTGAGTGTCCGTGGGGCTCACCCCAGGGCCTTGGGACTTGGGGCTCGCAGGGAGCGCTCTCTCAAAGGATACTTTGGGGATCTATATAATATTATTGACGATCATGTTAATGAGGGTGTTTATTTAGATTCGAAGACAACTTGAACTGTTACACTTTTTGACAGTTGTGTTGTGAAACATAAGAATACCATGTTTAAACCATAATTCATACTTATCTATCAAAAAAGATTTACGCCCGCTCGATCGTTTTTGAAAATGAACGTTTAACTGACAAACAATTAAAACAAAAGCTTCAAGCAAGTTGATTTTTTTATTTATTTACCAATATTTCGATAATACATTTACGTATATTGTAATCGTATCGTAAATCGTAATAAAGGCTGCTTTATATTGGAAATTTCTTTTAATGATTAAAAATAAAGCTAAAAGAATTTGAAAAGTCGGCTTTTCAAAAAAAAAATTGAAAAGGATCGTTTCTGTTGTTTACTAAGACACCAAAGCAGGATTCACAACAACTCAACAAAACTGATCCAAGTGAGGTGAATTTATTTTGGTGTATATCTAAAAGTTTTAAAGAGCCTACATTTAGTGTTTCAGAAAGAATACAAATGGATTGGATCCATTTCGTTAAAAATATTAAAAGTGGAAACGCGTGAATTGCATTTCTTAAAAATGGTCCAGGCAGGTTGGATATCTTTTGTTAAAATAAATGTGAATCAATATGTATCTGATCTAATATTACTATACGGTTCCAAGCGTTATGGGTTTTTACTAAAGGATATCTATTCTACCCCGTCATACATGTGGGATGGTATCCCATGTTGATTAAAATATGAAAACACTGTGTAAACTGGGCGTCTTTTTGCTGACTGAAAATATACGCCTCAAACACCTCTCTGGTATACTTAACTCATGTTTTGGTAATTTTTTGGATTGTATCCTTTTCCTTAAACTACGTCCAATTATTAAAATTAAATTAATTGCTCCCTTTTCATTTATATATTTTGTTCACTGTCAGTATTTTTTTGACTACTATTTTATGCGTGTCCCATTTAAGTGTAACTATTTTCAAGCATATTTCATGTAAAAATAAAAAATATCAACGTACGGTAATTAAAAAAAATAACGATATTAAGTGTGTCATATTACTTAAATTGAGACCATTTAAAGGAAATGTGTCAAGGAATATTAACATTTGGAAAAAATAAATTAAGTAGAATCATTTTCAATACGAGTAAAGGGGAATGGCACAAGAAATTATAAGTATTTTGTCGAAGATCTGTAGCTAGCCAAAAATAAAAAGATTTTTGGCACTTTTGCAGGGCGAGACAATAATATTATTGAGAGATTATAAGTAGGTACTGCTACAAACAATAATTTGAATGATTTTATGTGAAATTTTGCTGCTAGTGGGTGTGTAGTTTTTTAAAGTAGTGTACAGAAAAGAAAGTTACATGAGTACCTACAATGCTACAAAAATATTTGTATTAGATTGGTTACTTAATTTTTGCTTTGGGTCATGTAAGTATTGTACCGAGAAAACACTAAAATGAGTTCACGGCTACAAAACATAATTAAGAGTCCGCAGCAGTAAGCTCTGCCGAATTTCAACTTCCCATACAAACGTATTTACGCTCTCATTTTAAAACTCCGAGCGGGAATGTGACGAAACTTTGCATATACTCTGCCATGAACAATATGTTATTAGTTTATATGGTTGCAGTTTATAAAACAAAGGAAATACAGCAAAAACAAGTTTCGTAAGAAAAACTTAAATAAGCTTTTTTTTTACTATGGTAGACCTTATGTCATTGTTAATGCAAAGTTTCGTTACAATTCAACATGTAGTTTTAAAATAAATGCGTCACTACGTTTGTACGAAGAACCGAGCTTACGGACTCATAAGTGAGATTTTATTACTTTTTGCTTTTAGGGAGGAGGTGGATCCGTAAGTATAGTTTCCAGAAATCACCAAAATTTGCACAAAATTACAACTATATAAATATTTTTATTACTTTTTCTTTTAGGGAGGTAAAGATTGTGTAAGTATTGTTCCGAGGAAACCAAAATCATTAAATAAGATTCCATAACTTATTGCTATTAGGGAGGTGGTGGGTCTGCGTACGTATTGTACCAAGAGAAAGTTACATTATTACACTGCTACAAAAATATAAGAATAAGATCTTGTTACTTTTTGCTTTACGGGAGGCGGGGGTTTTGTAAGTATTGTACCGAGAAAACGATAAAATGGCTACAAAGTAAAATTGTATAATTTTAAAACATAAGTAGGTTACAGTGATGGTACCGGAAGAATACGAATATTCATATTATGTTTCGCCGATAGGCACATAGATTTATCTTATAGTAGTCACATTTACGTATTACTAACGAGCATTTAGATTACAGAAAATATGTTTAATTAAATCAAACCAATTTTACATAACTATAATGGAATAATCGTATAAATTAAAATTGAATGAATGACGCCTATTTCATGTTAATAAGAACTTATTTATCTTGGTCAGATTTATTTAATTTTTATAAATATATTAAGTGTGTAAGATTAAACTAAGACTATCTTTAAAGGTACCAGTCAAGGAATAATAGCTTGGAAGTAAATCATACAGTAAAGTATTTTTTTTAAAAGTGAAATTGTTTTCCACAAGAAACGATAGGTATTTTATAGAACATCTTGCCAACCACATAGAAAATGCTTTTGCGCACTTCTCCACCGGAGGTGGCGTGGGGCGGGCTTTTTGACTAAGATCATAATTTATTATTAACCCTTATCGTACTCATTTATCATGGTTATATACAATTATTTGAATGAGTTTTTGTTACACGTTGCTTTTAGGAAAAATGGAATCCTGTTAGTATTAAACCGAGGAAACCCTGAAATATGTGTACACTGCTACAAATAAAAACGAGGTGGGGGTTCTGTACGTATTGAACCGAGAAACCGGTAAAATAGATACACAGTAAAAATGGATTATTTTTAAACATACCGAAAGAATACGAATAATTATGTGTTTAGCCGATAGGTATATAGATTTGTCTTATAGTAATCACATTTACGTATTACAAACCTAGAAAATAAACATATTTTGGTTACCGAACAAAACGGATTTAGAAAAAATAAGTCAACCTCCTTGGCCATATATAACTTGATAAAAAATATTACCCTAAACATCGACAGAAGAAATCCAACTAGTGCAATATACATGGATATCACGAAGGCGTTTGATTTTGTCGACCATGAAAGACTATTGCAAAAACTGGAACAGTATGGAATTAGAGGCGTCGCTTTGAATGTATTTAAGTCATATTTGACAAATAGAATGCAGCGTACAGATATCACGAAGATTTGTAGTAAAACAAAACGAGAACTGGTTTACTCTTCTTTGTTGAAACCAGTACTGAGTGGAGTACCGCAGGGAAGCATTTTAGGGCCTTTGTTATTCCTTGTATATATTAACGACCTTCCCGAACATGTCAAATATCCAATGGTCCTATTTGCAGATGATAGCACAGTCTTGATCGAAATGAAGAACAGTAATACATATGAGGCTGAAATTAATAAAGCACTAGCTTCCGTAGCATATTGGCTAAAAATTACGAAATTAAAAATCAATATCGAAAAAACAAAATTAATGCAGTTTCATCAACCGAAATCGAACACCAGAAGTCTTAACATTAATTATAATAATCAAAGCGTTGAAAATATAAGCGTAACCAAATTTTTAAGTATAAACATAGATACACATACAAACTGGAAACCACACACGGATTCATTATAAGCGCTTAAACAGTTTCGTATTTGTACTCAAAAAAATCTCGAAAATATCAGACCTTAAAACAGCTTTACTTGCATACCACGGTTACATCGATTCGATCTTAAGATACGGAATTATATTTTGGGGTAATTCCACCAATAAGTTGCAGGTGTTTAGGTCACAGAAAAAATGCATTCGAGCCATATGTGGCCTCAAACGAACAGAAAGTTGCAAACCTCATTTTAAAGAACTCAAGGTCCTCACAGTAACCTGCCTATATATTTACGAGATCGCAGTATTTGTCAAATCAAACTCCTCACTGTTTCCCTTTAGTCTACACATGAATTCGAGAAACGTCCGTTACAAACATGCAATACAAATCGTGAGTGGCAAAACAGCTTTGCTGAGAAAGAGTATACTAGGCTTGGCTTCCAAAATATATAATTTCTTACCAGAAAACCTAAAGAAATTAAATTTGTCAATTTTTAAAAACAGATTAAAATTAAAACTTTTAGAGAGAGCATATTACAGCATTGATGAGTTTTTTTTAGATAAAACTTTTCTAAATATGCAATACAATACAATACAAATATTCTTTATTGCTCACCAGACATAGTAAAAAAATAAGAATATATGAAATATTTTATAAAAATATTATTTTAAGTACCTAAATGTAATGCTCAAAAATTAGAATTAGTTGTAGGTTTTTAGTTCTTGTAAGACTTAACATTTGTACACCTTTTAGGTAGGTCACAGCGTACTGTATTTTTTATTCTATCATCTATTATGTAACCTGTGTACCACAAATAAATATTTACTTTACTTTACTTTACTTTACTTACTTTACAAATGAGTATTTACATTGCAGATAATAATCATAATTAAAACAAACCAATTTTACGTAACTATTATAAAATAATCGTATAAATTACAATTTAATTAATGACGCCTATTTCATGTTAATAAATAATATATAAATGTTGAAATATATTATTTTTATTAAAACGATATTAAGTATGTAACATTTTACTAAGACTAGCTTTTAGGATATCTGTCAATCTTTAATATAAAATCGAAAAACCAGAGCGGGACAAAACACGAAGAATGAGCGAGATAGCACCTTACAAAAACACGATCTACGGCATTACGTTTCTCAAAAACAACGCAACACGAGAAATAAAAATTAGAATAAATTTTCTGGATTTACCCTAGAATACGATAAGTTTAAGTACGCATTTGGTCTGAACATGATTCAACTGTGACGAGTTCATTCTTATAATTAATTCACGCTTTGGGAGTCGCGGGCACGTCTAGTAAATAAGAACATTTAGAAATAAATAATTGGTTCCTTTAAAAAAAAAGTGCTATGGTTTTCCACAGTTATTTTGTTGACCATCCTGCTAACTAAATAGAAAACTCTTTTGCGCATCATTGCAGTGCACGACAATCTTTTAGCAGAGATTTTGAAAATTTGTAATATTTTGTTAGGTATAATTAAAAAGCTTATGTTATTTTACAAATTAGTTCTTAAGTATGTTGCTGCTTAGTTCTTAACTATGCTCTCCTATATACTTAATGTGACTTGCAATCAATGTTTTTGAATTTGAAATGATACACTGCTATTAAATAGTATTAAATGAAATTTAATTACTTTTTGCTTTTAGGGAGGAAAGGATTGTGTAAGTATTGTAAAGAAAACAGTACACTGCTACAAACTATTCAATGGTGTTATTATTGTTACTATTTGCTTGTGACAACACAATCACACAATGCTGCAATGTCACATTTTGTCGATATTTTATACCCACATTTATGCTAAAAGTGGCGCTGGAACATACGTTTCATGTGCTCTAGCTACCCCTTTCGGGAATAAAGACGTGAATGTATGTATGTATGTATGTATGTATGCTTGTGACAAGTAGGGCGTTCTGTAAGTGTTGTACAGAGAAAACGATGAAATGGGTACAAAGTAAAAATCAAAGTTGTTTATTTCTAAACATCAGATGTTTACAGTGTTGGTACCGAGAGAATACGAATAACGCTAGGATTCGCCGACCGCCGCCGCCGACCAAGGGGCGGACTATCCGCGATTTACGTTAATCGCTACAAGTACATGCCGGTGCCCCCAACGTTGAGGAACCGGCATGTACTTGTAGCGATGAACGTCACCGTCGTCGTCGACGACGACAGAGGGCCATAAATCTTTATGTTTCGGCTGAGAAAAAAGCGCCTTTTGTAAAGATCAAAGGAGTGTCCCTTCCGTACTTGTACTATCATCTATTCTGCGACTAGACACAGAAGTATGTTTTTGGAAGTCTTGTCATCCAAACAGAAAACGCTTTTTCGCACCACTGCAGTGCATGAAAATATTGTAAAGAGATAATGAGTACACTGTTACAAACAATTATTTGAATGAGTTTTTGTTACATTTTTCTTTTAGGGAAAATGGAATCCTGTAAGTACTGAACCAAGGAAACCCTGAAACATGGGTACACTTCTACAAATAAAACAAGGATTTTTTGTTCGTTTTTGCTGGAATAATCGTTATCATAAAATAGTAGTCAAAAATACTGACAGTGAGCAAAATATATATGAAAAAGGAGTAATTAATTATTAAAATTAAATTAATTTCTCATTTTTCATTTATATATTTAGCTCAATGTCAGTATTTTTGACTACTATTTTATGTGTGTCCCAATTAAGTGTAACTATTTTCACGCAATTTCATGTAAAAATAAAAAATATCAACGTACGTAAATTATAAAAAAAATGATATTAAGTGTGTCATATTACTTAAACTGAGACCATTTAAAGGAAATGTGTCAAGGAATAGTAACATTTGGAAATAAATAATTAAGTAAAAACATTTTCAATACGAGTAAAGGGGAATGGCTCAAGAAATTATAAGTATTTTGTTGAAGATCTTGCTATCCAAAAATAAAAAGTTTTTTGGCACTGTTGCAGTGCGAGACAAAAGTCATAATATGCCGATAGTCATAATATATAGCCTTATCTTAAAATTAGTCATAATATACATATGAAACAAGGATTCAGATTATACACTTTTATTTAAAGTGTTTAAATCAGACCGAGTATTAAGAGATTTAGTAATGTGTTTTTGTTACATTTTGCTTGTAGGAAAAATGGAATTCTGTAAGTATTGAATCGAGAAGACACTGAAATTTTGCTTTAAGGGAGGCTGGAATTTCCTGTAATTATTGTACCGAGAAAACGATTAAATGGTTAGAGGGAAAAAATCCAAGTGGTTTATTTCTAAAAATAAGAAGGTTACAGTCTTGGTATTAAAATAATACGAATAACGCTATGTTTCGCCGAGAGGTGAATATTTATTTTAAAATTAGTCATTTTACGCATATCAAACAAGCATTCCGATTAAATAATTGAATTTTAATTAAATCAAACCAATTGTTATTTACTATAATGGAATAATCGTGGTTATTAAAATTAAATTAATTATTCCTCTTTAATTTTAATTTTGTTTGAATGTCAGAATTTTTTTTGCTTTTATTTTATGTGTCACAATTAAGTGTAATTACTTTCAAGCAAGTCATTCAAGGCATAATAACACTAGGCAGCTAATAATAAACTCAGATAACTTTTAAAAAAGCTGTGGTTTTATAATAGACACAGGAATATTTTTTTGGAAGTCTTGTCAGCCAAACAGGAAAATCTTTTTGCACCACTGCCGTGCATGCCAAATACTGTGAAGAGATAATGAGTACACTGTTACAAACAATTATTTGAATGAGTTTTTGTTACATTTTGCTTTTAGGGAAAATGGAATCCTGTAAGTATTGAACCAAGGAAACCCTGAACAATGAGTACACACGACACTAGTATACGAATAAAAACAAAGAATTTTTTGTTATTTTTTGCTTTAAGGGAGGTTGGGATTCTGTAAGTATTGTACAGAGAAAACAATAAAATGCGTACAAAGTAAAAATCAGTGATTTATTTTTCAACATAAGTAAGTAGCAGTCTTGGTACCGAAAGAATACGAGAATTTAGATTGCATAAAATAATCGTAATTCAGTCAAACCAATTTTACATACCCATCTATAATGGAATAATCTTAACGTGCTTTCTCGCAGCAGTGTAGTGCGTGAAAATAATGAAGACTGCAACAAATAATGATTTAAATAAGTTTTTTTAATATTAAACACTTTTACTTTACTAGAAACATAAGTATTTTGTTGGAAGTCTTGTCAGCCAAACAGAAAACGCTTTTTCGCACCACTCCAGTGCATGAAAATACTGTAAAGAGATAATGAGTACACTGTTACAAACAATTATTTGAATGAGTTTTTGTTACATTTTTCTTCTAGGGAAAATGGAATCCTGTAAGTATTGAACCAAGGAAACCCTGAAACATGGGTACACTTCTACAAATAAAACAAGGATTTTTTGTTCGTTTTTGCTGGAATAATCGTTATCATAAAATAATTTTATAAAACTATTTTGTGTGTCCCATTTAAGTGTATTTATTTTCACGCATATTTCATGTAAAAATTAAAAATATCAGCGTACGTAAATTATTAAAAAAAACATATTAAGTGTGTCATATTACTTAAACTGAGACCATTTAAAGGAAATGTGTCAAGGAATATTAACATTTGGAAATAAATAATTAAGTAAAATCCTTTTCAATACGAGTAAAGGGGAATGGCTCAAGAAATTATAAGTATTTTGTCTAAGATCTTGCTATCCAAAAATAAAAAGTTTTTTGGCACTGTTGCAGTGCGAGACAATAGTCATAATATGCCGATAGTCATAATATATGCCTTATCTTAAAATTAGTCATAATATACGTATGAAACAAGGATTCAGATTATACACTTTTATTTAGTGTTTAAATCAGACCGAGCATTAAGAGATTTAAGTAATGAGTTTTTGTTACTGTTTGCTTGTAGGAAAAATGGAATTCTGTAAGTATTGAATCGAGAAGACAATGAAATTTTGCTTTAAGGGAGGCTGGAATTTCCTGTAATTATTGTACCGAGAAAACGATTAAATGGTTAGAGGGAAAAAATCCAAGTGGTTTATTTCTAAAAATAAGTAGGTAACAGTCTTGGTATTCAAATAAAATGAATAACGCTATGTTTCGCCGAGAGGTGAATACTTATTTTAAAATTAGTCATTTTACGCATATCAAACAAGCATTCCGATTAAATAATTGAATTTAAATTAAATCAAACCAATTATTATTTACTATAATGGAATAATCGTAGTTATTAAAATTAAATTAATTATTCTTCTTCTTTTTTTTTTTTTATGTCAGAATTTTTTTTGCTATTATTTTATGTGTGTCACATTGAAGTGTAATTACTTTCAAGCAAGTCATTCAAGGCATAATAACACTAGGCAGCTAATAATAAACTCAGATAACTTTTAAAAAAGCTGTGGTTTTATACTAGACACAGGAATATTTTTTTGGAAGTCTTGTCAGCCAAACAGAAAAATCTTTTTGGACCACTGCCGTGCATGAAAATACTGAGAAGAGATAATGAGTACACTGTTACAAACAATTATTTGAATGAGTTTTTGTTACATTTTGCTTTTAGGGAAAATGGAATCCTGTAAGTATTGAACCAAGGAAACCCTGAACAATGAGTACACACGACACTAGTACAAATAAAACAAGGATTTTTTGTTCATTTTTGCTGGAATAATCGTTATCATAAAATAGTAGTCAAAAATACTGACAGTGAGCAAAATATATATGAAAAAGGAGTAATTAATTATTAAAATTAAATTAATTTCTCATTTTTCATTTATATATTTAGCTCAATGTCAGTATTTTTGACTACTATTTTATGTGTGTCCCAATTAAGTGTAACTATTTTCACGCAATTTCATGTAAAAATAAAAAATATCAACGTACGTAAATTATAAAAAAAATGATATTAAGTGTGTCATATTACTTAAACTGAGACCATTGAAAGGAAATGTGTCAAGGAATAGTAACATTTGGAAATAAATAATTAAGTAAAAACATTTTCAATACGAGTAAAGGGGAATGGCTCAAGAAATTATAAGTATTTTGTTGAAGATCTTGCTATCCAAAAATAAAAAGTTTTTTGGCACTGTTGCAGTGCGAGACAAAAGTCATAATATGCCGATAGTCATAATATATAGCCTTATCTTAAAATTAGTCATAATATACATATGAAACAAGGATTCAGATTATACACTTTTATTTAAAGTGTTTAAATCAGACCGAGTATTAAGAGATTTAGTAATGTGTTTTTGTTACATTTTGCTTGTAGGAAAAATGGAATTCTGTAAGTATTGAATCGAGAAGACACTGAAATTTTGCTTTAAGGGAGGCTGGAATTTCCTGTAATTATTGTACCGAGAAAACGATTAAATGGTTAGAGGGAAAAATCCAAGTGGTTTATTTCTAAAAATAAGAAGGTTACAGTCTTGGTATTAAAATAATACGAATAACGCTATGTTTCGCCGAGAGGTGAATATTTATTTTAAAATTAGTCATTTTACGCATATCAAACAAGCATTCCGATTAAATAATTGAATTTTAATTAAATCAAACCAATTGTTATTTACTATAATGGAATAATCGTTGTTATTAAAATTAAATTAATTATTCCTCTTTAATTTTAATTTTTTTTGAATGTCAGAATTTTTTTTGCTTTTATTTTATGTGTGTCACAATTAAGTGTAATTACTTTCAAGCAAGTCATTCAAGGCATAATAACACTAGGCAGCTAATAATAAACTCAGATTACTTTTAAAAAAGCTGTGGTTTTATACTAGACACAGGAATATTTTTTTGGAAGTCTTGTCAGCCAAACAGGAAAATCTTTTTGCACCACTGCCGTGCATGCCAAATACTGTGAAGAGATAATGAGTACACTGTTACAAACAATTATTTGAATGAGTTTTTGTTACATTTTGCTTTTAGGGAAAATGGAATCCTGTAAGTATTAAACCAAGGAAACCCTGAACAATGAGTACACACGACACTAGTACACGAATAAAAACAAAGAATTTTTTGTTATTTTTTGCTTTAAGGGAGGTTGGGATTCTGTAAGTATTGTACAGAGAAAACAATAAAATGCGTACAAAGTAAAAATCAGTGATTTATTTTTCAACATAAGTAAGTAGCAGTCTTGGTACCGAAAGAATACGAGAATTTAGATTGCATAAAATAATCGTAATTCAATCAAACCAATTTTACATACCCATCTATAATGGAATAATCTTAACATGCTTTCTCGCAGCAGTGTAGTGCGTGAAAATAATGAAGACTGCAACAAATAATGATTTTAATAAGTTTTTTTAATATTAAACACTTTTACTTTACTAGAAACATAAGTATTTTGTTGGAAGTCTTGTCAGCCAAACAGAAAACGCTTTTTCGCACCACTGCAGTGCATGAAAATACTGTAAAGAGATAATGAGTACACTGTTACAAACAATTATTTGAATGAGTTTTTGTTACATTTTTCTTCTAGGGAAAATGGAATCCTGTAAGTATTGAACCAAGGGAACCCTGAAACATGGGTACACTTCTACAAATAAAACAAGGATTTTTTGTTCGTTTTTGCTGGAATAATCGTTATCATAAAATAATTTTATAAAACTATTTTGTGTGTCCCATTTAAGTGTATTTATTTTCACGCATATTTCATGTAAAAATTAAAAATATCAGCGTACGTAAATTATAAAAAAAATATATATTATGTGTGTCATATTACTTAAACTGAGACCATTTAAAGGAAATGTGTCAAGGAATATTAACATTTGGAAATAAATAATTAAGTAAAATCCTTTTCAATACGAGTAAAGGGGAATGGCTCAAGAAATTATAAGTATTTTGTTGAAGATCTTGCTATCCAAAAATAAAAAGTTTTTTGGCCCTGTTGCAGTGCGAGACAATAGTCATAATATGCCGATAGTCATAATATATAGCCTTATCTTAAAATTAGTCATAATATACATATGAAACAAGGATTCAGATTATACACTTTTATTAAGTGTTTAAATCAGACCGAGTATTAAGAGATTAAGTAATGAGTTTTTGTTACTGTTTGCTTGTAGGAAAAATGGAATTCTGTAAGTATTGAATCGAGAAGACAATGAAATTTTGCTTTAAGGGAGGCTGGAATTTCCTGTAATTATTGTACCGAGAAAACGATTAAATGGTTAGAGGGAAAAAATCCAAGTGGTTTATTTCTAAAAATAAGTAGGTAACAGTCTTGGTATTCAAATAATACGAATAACGCTATGTTTCGCCGAGAGGTGAATAAATATTTTAAAATTAGTCATTTTACGCATATCAAACAAGCATTCCGATTAAATAATTGAATTTAAATTAAATCAAACCAATTATTATTTACTATAATGGAATAATCGTAGTTATTAAAATTAAATTAATTATTCTTCTTTAATTATTTTTTTTTTATGTCAGAATTTTTTTTGCTATTATTTTATGTGTGTCACATTGAAGTGTAATTACTTTCAAGCAAGTCATTCAAGGCATAATAACACTAGGCAGCTAATAATAAACTCAGATTACTTTTAAAAAAGCTGTGGTTTTATACTAGACACAGGAATATTTTTTTGGAAGTCTTGTCAGCCAAACAGAAAAATCTTTTTGGACCACTGCCGTGCATGAAAATACTGAGAAGAGATAATGAGTACACTGTTACAAACAATTATTTGAATGAGTTTTTGTTACATTTTGCTTTTAGGGAAAATGGAATCCTGTAAGTATTGAACCAAGGAAACCCTGAACAATGAGTACACACGACACTAGTACACGAATAAAAACAAAGAATTTTTTGTTATTTTTTGCTTTAAGGGAGGTTGGGATTCTGTAAGTATTGTACAGAGAAAACAATAAAATGCGTACAAAGTAAAAATCAGTGATTTATTTTTCAACATAAGTAAGTAGCAGTCTTGATACCGAAAGAATACGAGAATTTAGATTGCATAAAATAATCGTAATTCAATCAAACCAATTTTACATACCCATCTATAATGGAATAATCTTAACATGCTTTCTCGCACCAGTGTAGTGCGTGAAAATAATGGAGACTGCTACAAATAATGATTTGAATAAGTTTTTTTACTATAAAACACTTTTACTTTACTAGAAACGTAAGTATTTTGTTGGAAGTCTTGTCAGCCAAACAGAAGACGCTTTTTCGCACCACTGCAGTGCATGAAAATACTGTAAAGAGATAATGAGTACACTGTTACAAACAATTATTTGAATGAGTTTTTGTTACATTTTTCTTCTAGGGAAATTGGAATCCTGTAAGTATTGAACCAAGGAAACCCTGAAACATGGGTACACTTCTACAAATAAAACAAGGATTTTTTGTTCGTTTTGCTGGAATAAACGTTATCATAAAATAATTTTATAAAACTATTTTATGTTTCCCATTTAAGTGTAATTATTTTCACGCATATTTCATGTAAAAATTAAAAATATCAGCCTACGCAAATTATAAAAAAAACCATATTAAGTGTGTTTTTCTTAAAAACATATTAACTTTAACTGAGGCCATTTAAAGGAAATGTGTCAAGGAATATTAACATTTGGAATTAAATAATTAAGTAAAATCATTTTCAATACGAGTAAAGGGGAATGGCTCAAGAAATTATAGGTATTTTGTTGAAGATCTTGCTATCCAAAAATAAAAAGTTTTTTGGCACTGTTGCAGTGCGAGACAATAGTATTATTCAGAGATTATAAGTACTGCTACAAACAATAATTTGAATGATTTTATGTGACATTTTGCTGCTAGTTGGTGTATAGTTTTTTAAAGTAGTGTACAGAAAAGAAAGCTACATGAGTACCTACACTGCTACAAAAATATTTGTATTAGATTGGTTACTTAATATTTGCTTTGGGTCATGTAAGTATTGTACCGAGAAAACACTAAATTGAGTTCACGGCTACAAAAAATAATTAAGAGTCCGCAGTAAGCTCTGCCGAATTTCAACATCCCATACAAACGTATTTACGGTCCCATTTTAAAACTACGAGTGGGAATTTGACGAAACTTTGCATATACACTGCCATGAAGAAAATGTAATTAGTTTATGAAACAAACGAAATACAGCAAAAAAAAGTTTCGTAAGAAAAACTTAAAATAGTTTTTTTTTACTATGGTAGACCTTATGTCATTGTTTATGCAAAGTTTCGTTACAATTCAACATGTAGTTTTAAAATAAATGCGTCACAACGTTTGTACTGAGAACCGAGCTTACGGACTCTTAAATGAGATTTTATTACTTTTTGCTTTTAGGGAGGAGGTGGATCCGTGAGTATAGTTTCGAGAAATCACCAAAATTTGCACAAAATTACAAGAATATAAACAATTTTTATTACTTTTTTCTTTTAGGGAGGTAAAGATTGTGTAAGTATTGTTCCGAGGAAACAAAAATCATTAAATGAGATTCCATAACTTATTGCTATAAGGGAGGTGGTGGGTCTGTAAGTATTGTACCAAGAGAAAGTTACATTGCTGCTAAAAAAATATAAGAATAAGATCTTGTTACTTTTTGCTTTACGGGAGGCGGGGGTTTTGTAAGTATTGTACCGAGAAAACGATAAAATGGCTACAAAGTAAAAATCAAAGTTGTTTGTTTCTAAACATACCTGAGGAGGCTACAGTGTTGGTACCGAAAGCATACGAATAACGCTAGAGTTTGCCGATCGGCTTAAAGATTTATCTCTAAGTCAAGTATTTTTCATATTACGTATTAAAAACGAGCATTTAGATTATACAAAAGAATTATAATTACATAAAACCAATTTTATATAATTATAACGGAATAACCGTATGAATAATAATAAAAATAATTACGCTTATTTTATGTTAATAAAAACATATCTTAGTCAGTTTTATTCAACTTTTAAAAACGATATTAAATGTGTAAGATTAAACTATCTATCTTTAAAGATATCTGTCAAGGAATAATTTTGGAAATAAATCATATAGTAGTCAATTTTTTTTAAAGTGCAAGTGTGTGGTCTCCACAAGAAACTTTTTGTATTTCGGCGAACATCTTGCCAACCACATAGAAAATGCTTTTGCGCACTATTGCAGTGAAAGACAATATTTTGCAGAGATGACTAGTACACTGCCACAGACAATTATTTGAGTGAGTTTTTGTTACATTTTGCTTTTAGGAAAAATGGAACCCTGTAAGTATTGAAGCAAAGAAATATGAGTACAAATAAAAACAAGGATTTTTTGTTACTTTTTGCTTTAAGGGAGGTAGGGGGTGGGGTTCTATAAGTATTGTACCGAGAAAACGGTAAAATGGATACAAAGTAAAATTGTATAAAGGTTTCAGTGTTGGTACCGGAAGAATACGAATAATTATATGTTTCGCCGATAAGCACACAGATTTATCTTATAGTAGTCACATTTACGTATTACTTACGAGCATTTAGATTACAGAAAATATGTATAATTAAATCAAACCAATTTTACATAACTATAATGGAATAATCGTATAAATTAAAATTGAATGAATGACGCCTATTTCATGTTTTTAAGAACATATTTATCTTGGTCAGATTTATTTAACTTTAAAAATCGATATTAAGTGTGTAAGATTAAACTAAGACTAAAGGTACCTGTCAAGGAATAATAACTTTTGGAAGTAAATCATAGTAAAGTATTTTTTTTAAAGTGCAATGGTTTTCTACAAGAAACGATAGGTATTTTACAGAACATCTTGCCAACCACATAGAAAACTCTTTAGCGCACTGTTTCGCCGGAGGTGGCGCGGGGCGGTAATAATAATTTATTATTAACCCTTAGTGTACTCTTTTATCATGGCTATAAACAATTACTTGAATGAGTTTTTGTTACATTTTACTTTTAGGGAAAATGGAATCCTGTAAGTATTGAACCGAGGAAACCCTTAAATATGTGTACACTGCTACAAATAAAAACGAGGTGGGGGTTCTGTAAGAATTGTACCGAGAAACCGGTAAAATAGATACACAGTAAAAATGGATTATTTTAAAACATAAGTAGGTTGCAGTGTTGGTACCGAAAGAATACGAATAATTATATATTTAGCCGAGAGGCATATAGATTTATTTTATAGTAATCACATTTACGTATTACAAACGAGTAAAAAAAATCAGAGATTGCAGAAAAAAATCATAATTGAATCAAACTAATTTTACATAACTAGAACGGAATAATCGTAAAATAATATTAATGATGTCTTCTTCATGTTAAAAAATATATATTTATCAATGTGAGATATACTTAATTTTTTAAAACGAAATTAAGTGTGTAACATTTCACTAAGACTATCTTTTAGGATATCTGACAAACTTTTAAAATCGATAAACCAGAACGATACAAAACACGAAGGAATGAGCGCGATAGTACCTTACAAAAACACGATCTACGGCATCACACGACGCGAGAAAAAAAATAGAATAAAATTTCTGGATATTACCCTAGAATACGTTAAGTTTAAATACGCATTTGGTCTGAACATGATACAATTGTGACAAGTACATTCTCATAATTAATTCACGCTTTAGGAGCCGCGGGCACGTCTAGTAAATCATAACATTTAGAAAGAAATAATTGGTTCCTTTTGAAAAAAACCGGCTAAGAGCATGTCGGGCCACGCTCAGTGTAGGGTTCCGTAATTTTTTCGTCCATCTCAGTAAGTGTCCCCACTTAATCGTTAAATAAGCAATACTTAGCGAACAATACAAGCAATACTTAACGAACAATTTTATTATTAGACAACGAACAACTAAGACAATTCGAGCACGACAAATTTTCGACCTGATGTATGGGCGCACCTGCTCCGACCCCATTAAATCAGGAAAAATCATAGAACACTGCTATGAAACAGTATTAAATGAGATTTAATTACTTTTTGCTTTTAGGGAGGAAATGATTGTGTAAGTATTGTATCGAAACTATTTATTGGTTTTGTTATTGTTACTTTTTGCTTGTGACGAGTAGGGGATTCTGTAAGTGTTGTACAGAGAAAACGATGAAATGGGCGCAAAGTAAAAATCAAAGTGGTTTATTTCTAAACATCAGTAGTTTACAGTGTTGGTACCGAAAGAATACGAGTAACGCTAGGATTCGCCGATAGTCATATAATAATAATACATAATTAGTCATAATATACATATGAAACAAGGATTCAGATTATACACTTTTATTTAATGTGTTTAAATCAGACCGAGTATTAAGAGATTAAGTAATGAGTTTTTGTTACATTTTGCTTGTAGGAAAAATGGAATTCTGTAAGTATTGAATCGAGAAGACACTGAAATTTTGCTTTCAGGGAGGCTGGGGTCCTGTAATTATTGTACCGAGAAAACGATAAAATGGATACAAAGAAAAAATCCAAGTGGTTTATTTCTAAAAATAAGTAGGTTACAGTCTTGGTATTAAAATAATACGAATAACGCTATGTTTCGCCGAGAGGTGAATACATATTTTAAAATTAGTCATTTTACGCATATCAAACAAGCATTCCGATAAAAAAATGAATTTAAATTAAATCAAACCAATGATCATTTACTATAATGGAATAATCGTAGTTATTAAAATTAAATTAATTATTCCTCTTTAATTTTTTTTTTGTGAATGTCAGAATTTTTTTTGGCTATTATTTTATGTGTGTCACATTTAAGTGTAATTACTTTCAAGCAAGTCATTCAAGGCATAATAACACTAGGCAGCTAGTAATAAACTCTGATTACTTTTTAAAAAGCGGTTTTATACTAGACACAGGAGTAATTTTTTGGAAGTCTTGTCAGCCAAACAGAAAAATCTTTTTGCACCACTGCCGTGCATGAAAATACTGTGATGAGATAATGAGTACACTGTTACAAACAATTATTTGAATGAGTTTTTGTTACATTTTGCTTTGAGGGAAAATGGAATCCTGTAAGTATTGAACCAAGGAAACCCTGAACAATGAGTACACACTACACTGGTACAAATAAAAACAAATAATTTTTTGTTCTTTTTTGCTTTAAGGGAGGTTGGGATTCTGTAAGTATTGTACAGAGAAAACAATTAAATGCGTACAAAGTAAAAATCTAAGTGATTTATTTTTCAACATAAGTAAGTAGCAGTCTTGGTACCGGTAGAATACGAGAATTTAGATTGCATAAAATAATCGTAATTCAATCAAACCAATTTTACATACCTATCTATAATGGAATAATCGTAGCATGCTTTCTCGCACCAGTGTAGTGCGTGAAAATAATGAAGACTGCTACAAATAATGATTTGAATAAGTTTTTTTTACATTTTGCTTTTAGGGAAAATGGAATCCTGTAAGCAACGAACCGAGAATTGAATTCAAATTCAATCAATTGTAGTTACGTACTAAAATTAAACTAATTACTCGCGTTTTATTTTTATATTTTTCTCAACGTCAATATTTTTTTTGTAGTATTTTCAGTCAAGGAATAATAACATTAGGCAATCAATAATAAACTCAGTTTAATTTATAAAAACTGTGGTTTTATACTAGAAACATAAGTATTTTGTTGGAAGTCTTGCCAGCCAAACAGAAAACGCTTTTTCGCACCACTTCAGTGCGTGAAAATACTGTGAAGAGATTATGAGTACACTGTTACAAACAATTTTATGAATGAGTTTTTGTTACATTTTGTTTTTAGGGAAAATGGAATCCTGTAAGTACGAGTATTGTGCCGAGAAAATACTTAAATATAAGTTTACTGCCACAAAAAAAAACGAGTTATTGTTACTTTTTGCTTTAAGGGAGGTTCTGTAAGTATTGTACCGAGGAGTAATCACATTAATTATTAGGGCGTCACCAAATTAAGTACACCAATAAAATCTATTAAAAGTATTAATTATTGTTACTTTTTCCTTTTAGGGAGGAGGGATATTTGTAAGTATTGTACATTGAAAACGCCTGAAAATAGTTACACTGTTACAGATATATATTTTCTGCCCTCATAATAGAGTTGACATTAGATATTTGTGACCTTAGCTTTTTTCTTAGATTTCGACGTGTACCTGATAAATTATCAATCTGATTCTGATTTGTAGCGTTAAATATACAATTTCTCTTTTTTCATTTTGTCGTGCAATCTTGACAGGGTGGTCGTCATTATGTTATCGACGATTATTGGACCATCAAAGCTCTTGTATTGCGTCGCCATGTGGCTCTGTATTTGGCGGAGTGAAAACAATCATTGAGGCAATGTCTTCTGCGACCGCTTTGATGAGGTCTGTCCATCGTGTTGGAGAGCGCCCACGAGATCGTTTGCCCTCGACTTCTCGACTTTCTCTTGCACCACCGAACGTTACGTAGAGTCCATGGTAATTCTGCATTTGCATCGTCGACAATGATCTCTTTTGGATGTTGATTTCTTTTAGAATTGAAAGGTTGGTTCATTTTGAACATTTGCCTCCAACACCACATTTATAGCATGTCAATTTTGCGACATTCCTGCGTCCCGCACCCTAAGCATCCAGGTTTCAGCTCCGTATAGAAAGATTGGAAAGAACAGGCATCTCATCAGTCGAACCTTTTTGTTTCTGGTTATACTACGGTCCTTTTTTATTAAACTAAGTAAATTCCTATAACCACAGTGCTCTCAAATAAATAGTGAGGTTTTTTTTTTACTTTTAGCAATCTTAAGCAAAATACCGGTTGCTTAAAAAATACAGGCAACGTCAGATTTTACACGCGAGACCTGAATATCTATTCTTAAGATTACATTTCTCACTCTTCGTGAATGGTAAATCAAGCTCGCGAGAAAAATACAAAATTGTTTTCGAAGCACGTTCAGTGTTGTAACGAAGGTTCATCATCTATCTTATCATTTTATTAAAAACGTTTGAGATTTACGTTCGAGTAGCATCTTCTGCTCACCACCCGCATGCTGATTCTGTGTCAAACTATCAAATTAACTAATAATTATTTTATTTTAGAACGTAAACAATATTATAGCTCTAAGTGTAAGTATTTATAACTTTATCCACGTCAATCACCTGACCCCGATCACCCAGGGGAACCTAGCGGCAATTATTTTATATTAGGAAAACAAAATTAGGAAAAAATGATAATGTTCGGTTATGGCGCTTCGCCGGACGCTGCCGCGTCACGCTCGCTTCGCTTGCTCGGCTCGCGCGCTGTAGAGTCGAGATTCACACTTCTCCTCACTTCGCTCGTCGTCGTACCTAAACGTGCCTTAGAGTCTACGAAAAATATAAAAGAATTAAAATGAGAAAAATATAAGTTGTGTTTTTTTCTCCTGGGGGATCCGGCCAGGGGATTCTAGTGGACAACAGCGTATTTATACAATTAATAATTAACTTAGCAAAAATACTTGTACAGTTAGCGTCATATTGTTAGTAGCATCCAGAGTAGACAAGTATTCCATAACACACCCTTATTCTTACTGTCACAAAGACGTGTACCGATATATTTGGCTACCTTGGCTGCTACTTTATAATGAATTATGATATATGATAAATAAATTATGGAACTAGTTTTCTGAAATAAATGATTTTTATTTTTATTTTATTTATTATTTTATAATGACGCTGACTGTACACGGGCAAATTTTATTCATCATCCTCTTTTAGGATGAGTATCCATCTCATTTATCCCATGTTATTTTTCCATATATTTGACCCCTCTCATGCTTGACACTGGATCTCACTTGTATCGAAACGCAGCTAAGCACGTCTCTGGTGGACGCTCGCCCGTAAAGCACGATACCAACCGGCTGGGCCGCAGTTTACTAGTGCCAAGGAATTTGGGCACGAACCATGCAAATATAATATGTAGCTACTGTACAGAAGATTCAAATTCCTATGTATCTTGTAGGATATCCCTGCTACTCAACACAGTGAATACCATACGTTGGGTTTATCACTTTGTTGCCTTGTTTAAGTAGGCGACATATTAGTGATAGGACCTACCTTAATATTGTAATTATTATAGCAGCCCAGATAGTTTTTTAATAAGTAGTTACGTAAAAAAAAAACTAGAAAATACAAACACATCATATTGCTAATCAAATTTTTTTAAATTATTGGAGCTATTTATTGTTATAGGGCGGTAATGTCGATATTTACTACCTACATAACAACAGAATTACTTTGGTTGTAACTTTATTTGATAGAAGACCTTCTGTAACTTACGTAAAGTAGTATTTTTATTCCGCGGTGATGAATTGAGAATATGTTGTAATGGGTACACAACTAGATAGATACCTACCTATAGTTGTATTGAGTTTTTGATACGTTTTGCTTTCAGGGAAGAGTGAAGTCAGTAAGTATTCTAGTGAGAAACCACTGAAATGGGTAGGCACACTGCTAGGTAAAATTACTTGAATGAGTTCAGATTTATTTTGCTTTTCTGCGAGAGTATTGGTTCTGTAAGTATACGTAATACAGAAAAAAACAATAGCAATAGCAACGCATCAGCACTGAAATTCAGAGAGGAAATGCCGCCAGCGTCCTCGGTACAATGCCTCGAGAGCGTTTTTTTAGATTTAACTTTGTTTCGATTAACTTTAGTTAGATTTGTAATCTAATAAGTAATCATTCTAAAATTTTTTAAGTCTACCTCAGAAAAAAGTTTTATTCATACAAACTTTGCACACCTATATATGTAACTACTTAGGGGTGCACTATTTTGACCTCAATGACAGCTGACAGCTATGACGGAGATTTCCCTAAAGGAAAGCATATAAAAAATTCCACGAGGTCAAATGTTACGAAAATTTTATTAACATTCGCAGTCGGATAAAAACTATCCTAAACGGGAGCCAGAATAATCTACCTAAGTATAATTATTTTTATAGGTAGATTATTATTCTTGGTCTTTCTGAGAAGCTGAGGTCCTTCGTGACATAACAATGTTTGAAATTAGATTTAATATAAGTGTAGATAAATAAATTAGTCATCTGAATGTCAATAATTTATTTTTTCCTGTTAGCAGTAAGTCACTGCGCTAGCATCGAGACAAACCAAACGGTTTAACGATGCTATATTAATTTATTTACAAAATGTTTGTAAAAGTAAAAAAAAACCTCTTTGTTGTTTATACCATGGACGTAATTGGTTTCAAACCATTTTGCAATAGGAATACAATGATGTCAATGTGACATTTCTTTCTTCCATTCATCGAAGAGGTGTGGTATTTTATCTGGATGGAAGAAGCATAAAGCCAACAAACATTTCATCTCGATGCAAAAATCATAATTAGTGCCATATAATTTAGTGAGACCATTAAATTGTATTCTTCGATATATAATTTGAGCTAAATGGAACATACATCCTTTCACTTCACTTCTAACAAATTTTGACGCGCACTTTGAATTGCCGCCAGTTGTCCATTAAACAAAATTCAATATTTAACTGAATGTCGTGTTCATTAAAATATTCAAGGATTAAGTCATACATTTTATTGTACGTTTGTTTGTCCTTATGGCTGCATAATACGAATAGTAATGGCACTGTGCTCCTATTATCATTTATTATACGCGAATGGATGGTGTACAATTGCAGGTACATACTGGGTACACTTTTAAAGGTACCATCCATGATCCACATTCTGCTTCTACCTAATCGTGACATTAACATTCGTGTAGACAACAAAGTCACTCTTTTAGTATCGTTGAATATGGCATGGCGTCTTTGATTACCACGCATTCGTTATTTAAAATCAAATGGTCCATTTATTGTAAACAGAATATCACGCGGCTCCACGTATTGGGGAGACTTCACCTTTTTTTTTCCCTGTATACCACTTGCTTCAAAGCACTTGTTGATGGTTAATGGGAAGCTATATGGACATCGGTGTTTTTCATAACACTCTGTAGATTTTGACATGGTTTTGAAGATCATGAAGATCTTCACGTGTTTTATTTTTTTAATCTTGTATGGTACTTGATATTGGCTACTCCATTGTATCTACTTTTCTAAGTATAGAATTGCACAACCCTTGGACCAGCTAAACAAATGATTCACCCGTGTTATGTCCCTTCATAAATACGCAGCAATGGCAACAATGTAACTGCATCCAAAAAGAAAGAGTCACGAGCACCAAATACCTTCGTAACCTACTGGATCAGCGACTATCTTGAGCATATAATAAGCACATCAAAACTGTACGATCCGGAAAGTAATTTGGATTTTTTGAATATTAAGAGACTTTGATTCAAATATATTATTGGATAGGTTTAATTTACAAAAATATCTCACTTTTAGTTCAGACATGTTTAACAAATTTTTTTTCTTTCAGGCAGCAATAGTTAAAACCGGACTTTTTAAAATACTGAATAAAAAACTTATGCAGGCGAGTTTTTTTTTAAATATTATTTATAAATCACAGTTCCCTCGCGATGTTTTCCTTAACCGAAGAGCTACTGTTAAATGTCATACGATAATTCGTACGTAAGTTTTTTGAAAAACCCTGCGGCACAAGCCGGGGTTAGATCCTATGAGATCCAGATTGAAATATGTGCTATTGTTTAAGACGATTTAACTTTTGTGCACCGCTAGATGGCGCTGACACTAGTAGAAACTAGATAGCGGTTGTTCGATTCGAATTACTTAGGACAGAGTCGTCTTGTCGTATAAATTGATTGGTAACTAAGTGAGTAACGGTGTAAACAGCAATGCGGCTTCAGAATTCTAATAGCATTCAGGTATATATAAATATAAATAAATAAATAAATAAATATATATATAGCATTACCTATTTTATACATATTTCAGAGCCTTGGTTCAGTAAGTAGTATAACATTGTATTACCTTACCATGTCGTCAGTACAGGGTGTCTCATAAAAATCTTATTTGCAAAATTATCGTGGAAATTCTCGATAAAAGATTGCCTACGCCCAGAAAAAGCCGGCGTAGAGGCTATTTGCCGCACGAACTAGTCTGTAACATAATACTTACACCATGAACCTAGTTTATATTCAATAGCAAACAAACTGTACACTTTTTAGATGTTCTATAGTCATACATAATATGTTGATTATCAATTATTGAATTACAGGATAAAAAGATGAAGTTATTAGGAGGTTTGGTATGTTACCTTCTAACTTATTTATTTATAATGCACAAAAACATAAAACGTCAAAATAATCATAAGAAATTCAATGGGATGTAGGAGCTTCTATGCAAAGTCTGGGAAGGGGAACACCAACCGGGGGAGTGGAATTTTGGTGTAATTTGCCCCGCACATAAAAAAAGATCCGAAGGCAACGAATGAATCGGAATCGGAGAATGGAGAAAAAAATGGGAATATGGTCAGAGTGAGATCCGGTCAGAGATCTACATAGTGTTCGTGGACTTTGCAAAAGTGTACTATTAGACCGGAATCTACTTTTTACCATTTTAAGAAGTTTTGGCATCCGCAATAAACTGGTCAACATGGTGCAGCTTGCTACCAAGGAAAGTAAAATAGTGGTTCGGATCGAGGGCGAATACACTGACGACTTCACAGTGGTTACAGGGGCCGTAGACAAGGTTACTATCTACAAGCGCTAACGCCAATAGAAAATAATAAAATGTATGGGAATGACAGATGCCAACGAAACACTTTTCGTTAACATCTGTCATTCCCATATATTTTATGAGTTTTCTATTGGCGTTAGCGCTTGTCGATTGTAACCTTGTCTAGCCCCCCAGGTCTCAAAACAGGGCGATGCCTTGTCGCCTATGCTTTTCTATCTGGGGATCGATTTTTGAATCTCACCAAGTGACTAATTGTCGACGATGTGAGTGATTTCCGAAAGTTCGTATTTTTGAAACTCATCGGTGACTTACATCTGTCATACCTATGATATCGATTTACGAGCGCCCCTACCCACTCGTAATTGAAATCACCATGTGATTGTTTTTGACAGTTGACGTATGTGACATATGCCAAGAATTTTTCAAAACTTAAATTTTCGGTTACGTGACACTGACACATACGCTACGCTTTACGTTTGAATCTGTTTTAAGTTATAATATGAGAAAATAAAAACCGGTATCAAGGACAACATCTGCGTAAAAAGGAACGTAACGGGAAGATTGTCTCTGACTGACATTCTAAAATTTCTGCATGTTGGTAAACAGCGTGTGACTTTCAAAAATACGGCTTTAGGAAAATGGTGACATAAAAGTCATCGGTGATAACTGTAGTCACCGGTGACTTTGATATCACCAGTGAGATTCAAAAATCGCACTCCTGGGGATCGATTTTTGAATCTCACCAAGTGACTAATTCTCACCGATGTGAGTGATTTCCGAAAGTTCGTATTTTTGAAACTCATCGGTGACTTACATTTGTCATACCTATGATAACGATTTACGAGTGCCCCTACCCACTCGTAATTGAAATCACCATGCGATTGTTTTTGACAGTTGACGTATGTGACATCTGCCAAGAATTTTTCAAAACTTAAATTTTCGGTTACATGACACTGACACATACGCTACGCTTTACGTTTGAATCTGTTTTAAGTTATAGTATGAGAAAATAAAAACCGGTATCAAGGACAACATCTGCGTAAAAAGGAACGTAACGGGATGATTGTCTCTGACTGACATTGTAAAAATTCTGTATGTTGGTAAACAGCGTGTGACTTTCAAAAATACGGCTTTTGGAAAATGGTGACATAAAAGTCATCGGTGATAATTTTAGTCAACGGTGACTTTGATATCACCAGTGAGATTCAAAAATCGCACTCCTGGTCTTAAAATAAGTCCTAAGGAAAGTATTAACACTCGAAAGAGGTCTTTTGGACTAATGGAAGGCAAAAGGTAGATAGGGTACGAAGACGATCTGGCTTTGCTGGGAGCATCAATGGATGAGGTGCGGGAATCTGTAGGTGTCATTGCAGAAGAAGCTCTTAAGGTCGGCCTTAGGATATCCTACGAAAAAACCGAATATCTCCACATGAAACACTACTTCAATACTCCAATCATCTTAATCATATCTACATATATTCTCCTGCTGTTTTCCTCATCTACAGTTAAAAATAATGGAAAAAAAAGAAAAGACTTGAACCACTAATTCTTACGAAAGGGGTTTCGGTAAATGTGTTGTCACATTTTTAAAATGAGCGGCCACTCGTTAAATTGGTATATTATGATAGATCTTTTTTAAACAAACATATTTTGTTATGAAATATGAGCCGAGATATTTGCAATACATATTTCCGCAGGTCATATTGAAAAGTTATAAACCAAACTAAAACATCTCGGCTCCGATATTGTTTAACGCGTTTATTTATATATATATATATATATATATATATATATTCGTATTAAGAGGTCCTCTAAAATAATTTTACACAAACATCCGTGCTCGCTGCAAAAATAAAATGTCAAGTTTTCTCATACAAGGTTACCCAATGCCCTTTCATACTTATTAAATCAATCACGCTTGGGAATGTGGAAAATAGTGTTTTCGATGTTTTGTGAATATTAACATCCTTTTGAGAGACTTGTCATTAAAATATCCAAAAAATATTCGCGGAATTCGCTAAAATTCCGCAGTCATTAGTCCCAAAGAATAATTATTCTGAAAAAAAAAGAAATTCCGAAAGCTGAAAATCCTTAAATGTATTTAAATACGAAAGTTTGGATGCAGATCAAATACTTTAAGTTAGCATTATATCCTGAAAAATCTAAAATACCTTCCACTGAAGGTTCTGCAATTTGCACATGACTACGTACGTATCTGTCATAACAAGTTTTAATGTCAGATATTATATTTTGCCGTTCCAGCATGCCAAGTTAAACAAAGATGCTATAAAGGTAAACATCTTAGATGAATTCAAAAACAAAAATGTGACATCATATACCCTCTAGCCTAATTGATAAAAATATGACCGTCTTTACAGCTGGTAAGTGAAAAATATTTATTCATGTATTATATTCATCATCATCATATATTATCAGCCGAAAGACGTCCACTGCTGGACATAGGCCTCCTCCTCCTGTATTTTATTACACAAATAGATTTAAATCGCGCATCGGCTTGTGTATAATATGTAATTTACCCACTCTTTACAAGGTACATCACACGTTTATTATACAAAGCAGACCCACCAACTTTGCGTGCCAAAAAAAAGTTTCTGTCAAAAAAATATTTTTTGGTACTTACAAGCTTTTATTGCCAACTCTATTTTTCTGTATACTGTCATCAACTGCTCATTGAGACGATTCTAATCCCGAACTTCCCGAACCCCGAACTCAAGGGGGATATGGTTAAGAACTGAATTCCCATGGCTGCCTTCTGTCTCCATCATCAGCTAGCAAACTAAAGCTATACCCAAAAGAGTTTCCTAAGAGGGATAAGTTCGCCTTTGTACCGATTTAACCTATTTTGTCTGTATTTTTACCAGCGTCTTGTGTACAATAAAGTATTTGCAGACATACATACATACATTAGCCGGGTCGAAAAGGCGAAATTCAGTTCAGAACAAACGAACAGGTCAAGATAGCTTAAGCTCGCGACTGACAATAGGTACTTTTTATATGAAATTTCCATTTCGGGAAAAACCGTTTTTGCATTTGATGTCGATCGCTTTAGCATAATAATGTCTAGGTTTATAGGTTTCGCTTTAAAAAAAGAAGGTAAATTTAGGAGTCTTTAAATGTTTTAGTTATTGAAAATTAAAAAAAAGGACATCCTATTTAAGTATTACATCGTATGTACACTATAAAAATCTTCGCCAAATTGCATAGCAGGTTGTGGAACTTATGTGCGGAATATTTACCTTTAGCTTTTCGGTGAAGGAAAAAATAGTCTAATCCCACTTGGGTATAGTTTTCCCTCTGAGTTAGGAGGTCAGAGGGTAGTTGCTTTCGTAAAAACTAGATTAGGTGTCAAAGCGGACCCCGGTCACCTTTAGGGCACAAACGTGAATAACGGTGAAAGGATGGTGATGAAAAAGTATGTGCACATTTTCTCATTAACTGTATAGATTTGAATTTTAATCATCATGAGTAATAGTTATTGTAAATAAGTCGTGGAACGCAAATTATAGTTCAGAGCCATACTCTTAACTATGATTTATCTAATTAATGACTGCCGTCCCATATTCATAAATATCTTTATTACGCGTTTTAGGTATCTTTTCTGGCGGTCGATGTAAGTAAATACATTACGAACCAAATTGATATCTGTGAAATTATAATTTATTAAACAAATGTTGTCTATATTTCATAAATAAAACACTTTTGACGTTTTGACTTTTGACTCTGCTCTAGGAAGCCATACCAAGATTATTGCCGCAGCAGGTAACAAGACATTTTAAAATAGTTTAGGTTTATGAAGGACAACTGCTTACAAAATAGGTCCTTTATAGCTTCCGTGGCTTTTTAAACCCTTATTAATACCATCTATGCTTATAATACCATCACCAAACATTTATAGTTCAAAACACTGTAACCGGACTAGTTACGAAAGAGTGTAAGGGCCTGTTTCACAATCTCCAGTTAAAACATATCCGTCAGATAAATGTTAGCTGTCACTTTTCTTTTATATGACGGGAGAAAAAGATGGCAATAATTTTAACTGGCATATAACTTTATCCGGCGATTGTGAAACAGGCCCTAAGTTTTTGTAATATAAAAGGCAGTCTATGTCACCCGGCCTATAATTTCGAATCGATTGATACCTCATTTATCGAAATTACCCACGTAAATACAAGCATAGACTGTTAAAACACATCCCTTCCTTTCGGATCTGCCGCAGTCGGGCAAACATGACAATAAGTTGGAACATTAAGCATTAAGGCTGGTTCGGCTAGTGCTAAATTGTGTTGTATTTAGTACAGATGGGCTGCAAAGACATCTTGGCAGCGAAACGTCCACACAAAAATTGACGTTCAGCAAAAAAAAAATACCTTCTTTTGCGGCAGACTGCGCGAAAACCAAAAGTGATACCGCAATGGTTCTATGAGAAAATGGTCAGGGCAACACCAAGAGGAATCTCCTGATTATCGGCGCAGTTACAGTACTCCTTCCTCTGTGTCTTACCTTTAACTTGCCATCTAGCGAGAGTTTCTTAAGGTGTTCGCGGAACTTTCGGGAGAGCGATCGTCGAATCAACATCCTGGCGGTGACCTCGAAATCCCCTTGCCTACCTACCTACTTGCTAACTTTGTCCTTCTCGGCTTTCATTCATCAATTTATAATATTTAAAATGTATTATTAATTATAATTATCTATTTTTCAAGTCCGATTCCTCGAAGAAGAGGCTGTGCATTTTCACGCTATCCCGTGAATACTGCGTGGTGCAGGAGAAAAACTGATGGTCCAGGTAACTATAGCAGTGAAAACATGAATATAAGTAATCTATTCTAAGATACTAATATCATACATGCGAATATACCTCTGTCAATAAAACTCAAATGAATGTGATTGTGGGCGTGGTCATGTACACTTACTAGAATTTGGCTTATTTGTTTCAGATTCTGCTTCATGAATATAAAATTCGGGCCTGAAATTACTTGTCTAACGCAATAAAAATGTTGTCAAATATGCCGATTGTGCCTTTTTTAAATTCCCTGTCCTTGATAACGTCCGAGAGATTAGTCGCACGAAAATAATTATTTTGAAAGATAAATACATAGATGACTTAGCGTTTAAAATAAAAATGTGTACTTCAATTCGCGTGGGTCGTTAATCAAATATTAATTTTTCGTCACAAGACTGACACTGCAGTGTAAGCAACAAATTATGTAAAAATTAACTTGTTTCACATTTAAAATACAATATGACTCATCTTGGTCACTTAGTCAACCTGCGCGTGGCTAACGGTCTGCGATGGACTCCGGGTATGTGCCACACACGTGTCCCTGCGGCAATGAGGTCGACGCGTTGGGACATCACGATCACGGTCTTTCGTGCCAAAAGAGTCCGCTTCTCCAGACACGCCGCACTCAATGCCATTCTACGCCGCTCTCTTGTCAGCGTCAATAATAATAATATATTCTTTATTGCACCACAACATAAGAAAAACATGTTACAAGAGTACATAAATTTAAATAGAGGTAACAACAGGCGGTCTTATCGCTTTAGAGCGATCTCTTCCAGACAACCTTTGGGTAGCAGGAAATTTTCAAGAAGAGTTGTAAACCGGTAGTGCAGGAATAAATCAAAAAAACTTACTATACACGCATACATCTCATTATATGACAATTTCAGAAAACATAAAATCATAAATAAGTATTGTATAAATACATAGATACATACATACAAACTATAACACAATTATATAAATATATTACAGGACAACAAGGCAACTTAAGGCAGCGACAAGTAATATTGTTTCAACAGATTTTTGAAAATTTGAAGAGATTTTGCACATCTTATATGCAACGGCAAAGCATTCCACAGCCGAACAGCCTGGAAGGTGAATGAGTTGTTATAGAACTTGGTGGATGAAGGCGGTGGAGCGAGAAGATGATTATGTGAAGATCTGATGGAAGTGAGGTGGTTAAAACGCTCTTTGAGATACGGAGGAGTTGAGGGAACAAAAAGTATACTGTAAAGCAAAGATAAAATGTGAGAATTCCGACGGAGACGAATTGGAAGCCACTTGAGCTGAGAACGAAAGGAGGATACGTGGTCATATTTGCGCAAGCCAATGTGCCGCCACTGTTAGAGCCACCCGTCATTTATTTATCGTATGGCAAATCAGCATTTAGAACCGTGAGATCTTGGAAAAGACCGTATGGTTGCCAGGTTGTTGCACTTTTAGCATCACCCACGGGTGACGTGTAGGGTAGCGATGGGTAATTCCTACGGACGTGGTGCAACTTCGACCCCCCATCATTCTCTAGGTTTCTTTCCTATTGTTGCAAGGATTAACTATTTTAATTTGTGCTGTACAGCAATACTTCAATACTAGACAGCGAAGAATTAGCTCTGCATTGTCAGATGTCAACAAAGTATTTGGGGTCGGCCCTTCTGGTCATCCTTCTGTATATGGGTCTGTTTAGCGCCGTGACTTTCGTCAGATTAAGATTGTTCAGATTGTTGAGGATCGCCGTCAACCAAGTAGTCAGGAGTCGCCAATCTAACCCAAGTAGACTATATGTGTGAAGCCCATGTTAATCCAGCGTCAATTTGGAGTGTTGTCGACAACAACATCCAGTTTCGCCTTGTTCGTATTTTTAAGTTGAAAGTGAACAATATTCTTTTTATCCAGATTCAGCAAAATGCCGTTGGCAGATAACCATTTCGCGATTGGACGCAAAACCCTCAGAAAGCTTAGATTTTAAAGTTATAAAAATTATCAGCATGGCAACTACCTATTATTATTTATTTATTAATTTATTTATTAAGAAAATAATAATAAAATATGAACAAGTACAATGTCCCGCAAAACCGTTTGCACAGTTTGACTGTGGGATCGAGCAGTCTCTACTCTCTTCTATTTCTATTATTTAAATTAACTACATCTATAGGTAAGTACAATAATTATTTACTAAATATGTTTAAAAAGGTAACTATTCAGCTTTTTACAAAGTTTAAGTTTATTGGCCTCTTGCCTGATGTCAGAGGGCAGGCTGTTGAGTATATAGGGTATACGTTTCCGGAGACACCTATCGCCGTAGTAATTAGCGACCCTCGGCACAACAAACTTGCCCGCCGACATCGACCTGGTATCACAGACATCGTTATGGTGTAACTGTAATTGGGTGTGCTCACGACTGCCATGATTATTTAATACTAATAAATATTTATGTTTAAGGCTCACCGGTAAAATATTACAAATCTTGAACAAATTTCTATAATTATTTTTATTTTTATCTTTAGTTTTGTTATCTGCGACATGACATATTCCGCATCCGGGCAAGCTACTGTGATATCATTAACAAGAATAAAAAACAGGTTATTGCCAGCTATAGGTCCTTGAGGGACGGCGTAATCACCTTTTGACTCTAGCTTTGATTTTGAGTTAAAGACGTGAGTGCACTGTTTCCTACCACTAGCCCGCGCGTTAAGGCACGTTTAGACTTTAGACAGGGTCAGTGACTGACTTCTGACAAGTCAGCGCTGACCTGACTAAATTGGTGTGAAGCTAGTAGGTACAGCGGTGGGAGGTCAGCGATAACTTGTATATTTGCACACGAATATGTTGAGGTCAGTCGAGACTCACTTGTGCACTTACCTTGTCTAAACCTGACTTTATCGAGGTCATCGAGCAACACTAGCATGCAGCATTACGTAACAATACCAGCGGAGATGTCTTTCGGTCATTTTCTCGCTTGCCGGTGCTACTTTAAACGATCCTCTGACATGGGTGTTCTTTACTCTGTCCTCCAGGGTGCCTCCACCTGCCCATCTAAGCATACACATCTCCGCGATATGCAACTTTCCCTTTTTTTCTCCTCTAAAATAATGTCAACGTATTGAGTTCTAACTTTAAATGAATAGTTTATTCGTTGAAAATAGAAAGATTAAGGTCCAACTTTCCCTTACCATAACCGACATTAAATTATCACATTAAATAAAATTTGGTTGTAAAGTAATTGTATATGTTCGCTGAATGGATTTCCATGAAATTTGGTATCCAGGTAGATGATGTTTTTAGTCAACATATAAAATAAACGGGCTTTTTTACGGGCTGTTGAAGCAAGCTCCCAAGCTAAACTCGAGTATCTTGAGATACTTGTTTTCATCGAGAAGGTTCAAGTTTTGGCGACCGCTTTAGCCTAGTTGGTATTGGTAGTGACCCTGCCTACGAAGCTAAAAGTCCTGGGATCGAATCCCGGTAAGGGCATTTATTTGTTCGATGAGCACGAATATTTGTTCCTGAGTCATGGATGTTTTCTATTTATTTAAGTATGTATTTATCTATATAAGTATGTTTATCGTCTAGCACCCATAGTATAAGCTTAGCTTAGTTTGGGGCTAGGTCGATTTGTGTAAGATTGCCCGCAAATATTTATTATTATTATTATTCAGATTATGTGCTTCCGTTCTACGCAGTAAACTATTTTTGCTTGTCAAAATCAAACAACGAAATCAAAAATTAAATAATCTTTAGATTGAATTTAAGTGTCTCACTGCTGGTCTCAGGCCACCCTCTTATTTAGGTACCATTTTTCATTTATTTACATTTACTATTATATTTTGGCATGTATTTAACGCGGCGACAAATTAACATATCATTAATTAATTATTATTTTTTTCTTCCCGTGGGTGTCGTAAAAGTCGACTAAGGGACCAGGGTTGAAGTGTGTTGTGGGCGATAGGCTAGCAACCTATCACTGCAATATCACATTTTGTCGATATTTTATACCCACATTTATGCTAAAAGTGGCGCTGGAACATACGTTTCATGTGCTCTGCCTACCCCTTTTGGGAATAAAGGCGTGAATGTATGTATGTATGTATGTATGACAAATTAATATGATTTAGGGATTTATAAAAAATTAAAGGAGGTAGCATAAATAATAAGTTGGCGACTAATTGCGGAGACTAGTATAAAGTAAAAAGTAGCAGCTAAGTAATCAATTTTCGGCTTTGTTTCAATATAAACTAGCATCGAGTTATTGTTTTGGCGACTGAATTAACTGAATTGAGCGAAAACATGACAGCGGATAAAAAGTTGAAAATGGCCTACTCTAATTGTTCAATGGATTGCATATAAAATAAATCAAGGTCATAAAAAAAACAAGTTTTCTGCTCTTTTATAAAAAAAATAACCTCGAAGACGAAAGCGGCAGCAAAGCTGCCGCTTTCGTCTTCTAACCTATCCGTGATCCGAGTCGGTTAGTCGCCAAGTCATTATTTATAGTACCTCGCCTATGATTTCAGTAATCTTGTTTATTATTTCTGCTACCTTAAAGTAGCTGCCATTATTTGAATTTTAAAATATCCTTAGTTTAAAGCTCATTTAATATAAATGATTGCCAAAATATTTAATCGCTGACAAGTTATTATTTTAGTTGCAAATATCTTGCTGCTCTTTAATTTTTCTGTCGCCGCGAAAATAATAAGCCTTATATTTTGCTATTAAAATAAAGTAATTTCTCAAACCAGGTTTCTAGAGCATGTTAAGATTTTAGATTCAGGCAAGGGGGGAGTCAAAATTAATGGGGAAAGCTTCCATTTCATACGCTTCGCTGATGACATCGCGGCTCTAGCTGAAAGCACCACACAACTAGACCAGCTTGTAACAGAAATGGACAACATATTTATGGAATTTGGGCTCAAAATCAATATAAAGAAAACAAAAACATTAATAGCATCAAATCACAGACAAGCCATAGATCCCATCCACTTAAGAAATACCGCCATAGAACAAGTTAACAGTTTTAAATACTTAGGTAGCATAATAACCTGTGACTCCAGATGTACTGCCGACATAAAAGCAAGAATAGCAATGGCGAAAAAAGCGTTCAATGGCAAAAAACACCTCTTTAGAGCCAAGATTTCCAGAAGCGTAAGGAAACGTTTTATAAAGTCATATATCTGGAGCATAGCGTTGTATTGCTGCGAGACATGGACACTTACCCAGCGAGACCGAGAAAGATTAAGTGCCTTTGAGATATGGTGTTGGCGAAGGATGGAAGGAATTAGTTGGACGGAAAGAAGAACGAATGAAGAGGTTTTGGATTTAGTCGGAGAGAAGAGATCCTTGCTAAGAACGATTGAAAATAGAAGAGGAAACATGTTGGGGCACCTGTTACGACATGACATTTACATAAAAACTATAATCGAAGGGAAAATAGAGGGAAGAAGAGGCAGAGGAAGGCCGCGACGTGCTTTTATGGACCAGGTCAAGGAGAAGGTCAATGTAGTGTCGTATCAGGAGCTTAAAGCATTGGCAGAGTTACTCCACCGACAAGAGCAGAGCTCTTAAGTTAAAGAAGAGAGCATGTTTGATCATTTTATGGTTTTGTTTTGTCGATTCAGTTTTTAGAATAATGACAATCAATATCGGATCCCAAACGTTATATCCATACCGAAAAAAATGTTCTTATGCGGGTCGATCTTGCCCGCTTCACTCGGAAACCGTTATTTTTAGCCAGCGAAAGGTTCGACTACCGAAATTACTCGAAGAATAAAAGTAGGTACCGGTATTTTTCGGTAATGCGACTGCATTGTGGACAGCGCAATGCGCCTATCCTAGCACAACATATTTCCTTACTTGTGGGTAACTATACTATGAGTTGGTAGATAGGTATTATGATATAATATATCTTCTTATTTATAATGCCTTTAATGGCGAAGAGATCGCTCTCTAGCGATAATAACGTCTGTAGTCTACTATTTTAAATCTATGTAAAGTTTCATGTGTCTGGTACACTTTTTTCTTGGTTAGCACTAAAGAGTACGAGTATGTATTGTATTGTTTGGTCGCAGTTCTAACTTCACCAAACCATACCAAACTTACTTGTGTGGTTATTATATCGTTTCTGTCGTAGTTGCAAGTCTAATTATATTGTCAGTTGGGGGTAAGTTTGCCTCTTTAAGGGTTTGGAACTTTGGACTAATCCATTACAATCACTGTAGGTAATTGTTTCAATTCGAAGTTGTCAAAGACAGCAAAAAAATAGTGAGCAATAAAAGACGGTATAGGTATTCACAATTTGTTTATTTCGTTAAACCGAATTCATATAGGTGTCGGACGTGACGGGTCGTTACGTGTCGTCACAGAACGACATCATTTTAATATATTTGGTGCGGTTAGATTCACACTCATCTGTTGTGACGCGTCAGAGCTTTAAAGCGCGCGTTCGCGATGAACAAACTGCTTCGTATACGCAATGAATGAATATAACTAAATGAAAGTTACGAGTGCACATATTAAAGTTAACGTCAGAAACCATCATAAGGCGACAGATAAATATGAACGCTAGCCATTACAACCGTCAGGTGCCAGACGCGTTAGAAAGCATCACTTCAGACAAGTATGAATTCAGATTTAGGCAGGTAAATTATTTACTAATGAAGCAGAATCTGAAACAAATAAGCAAATTGGTGAATCGCGACCACGCAAGCGTTTACTACACTGGAAAACCTGTTTAGAAATATTTGAATGATTGATGTGTTAGTTTACTCTTCATGATGAATTCCTGCACTACCTGTTAAAAATTCTAGTTTAAATGTTTCCTGCTGTACAAAGGTTGTCTGGAAGAGATCGCTTTAAAGCGATAAGACCGCCTGTTGTTACAATTATTTATTAAGCCAATTTTTTGTAACATGTTTGTCTCTTGTTGTGGTGCAATAAAGAGTATTTATTATTATTATTATTAATACCTACTTTTAGGCCCTGTTTATCGACAAGCCGTTTGACGGCGCAGAGCCTATTTCTGGAGCCGCTCACATGCCATTGCTTCGCTCACGACTGACACGCCTGACAGCCCGCGTCTCGCGCAACCGCACGGTGGTCACAGGGTCGGCGATCTAGTGAACTTGGTTGACAGTTTCAACCGCGTCCGGTGTGACTATATGATGAGTCACAGATATGGAACACTGTTATATCCAGCAGTGGCATACCTGGACCGTCAGTTCTTCTCCTGCGTGACGCAGTAGTCAAGGGCTGAGCTGAACATGCACAGCCTCTTCTTCGAAGGATCGGACTTGTTCTGGAAATAAGATACATAATCATCAATATAAACAGTTCTTACGACATTTATAAACTGACAAAACGATAATAAGTTTATGTTCGAGGCAACCATAGATTTACTGGTAAAAAAAACTTTATTCCTGACTGGTGAAGCGATTTTCATGATTTATTGAAAAAGTTTTTTTACGATAAAATAAATGAAGAGAATTAGGTAATAGATGCCTGTTTTGAGTCAAGAACCGAGGCTGGTAGAGTGAAACCGTGTTTATAGTAGGGATTTTGATGGCTACTTGCTGCGATCTGATAAGTTTTAAAATGAAATGTTTATAGTGGGGTAAATGTTTTTAAAGCCGTCAAGTTTCATAAATTGTTACCTGTGCCGATCCGCTTAGGCCGGCTTGGGTCACTTCCTGAAGCAGACAATATTTATTTAATGTAGGTCACTTGTACATAGACCGATTTGGGTCGCAATAATGTCTACTTACATAAGTCGCTATTAGAGATACCTGAAACGTGTAATAAAAATACGTATATACAGGGAAGGAGTCAAAAACAAACCAAACCATAGTCAAAACTCTCTGGATTATAATTTATGTTCTACGACTACTTAACGATAACTCTTAAGATGATATAATTTAATATCAATGATAGAAATATAATTTAACTTACCAGCTGTAACGATAGTCATATTTTCGTCAATAAAGTTGTAAATAACAGGATGTCTGGTGTTATATTTGACAAAGTTTAATACAACTAGCTTACTTTTATAGCATCTTCGTTTAACTTGTCATCCTGGAAAGTTAGTAGATACTTTAATTTAAAAATTCATGGTTTTTAATTACCGCAGCTTTATCTAATAAATATCAGACTTGATTAAATGTGGTTCTTTGTTAAGATGACAAAGACATATAATTACTATTTAAAAGTTGAAGAGTTTTTGATGGATTTCATAATTGAAAAATATGTTTCGATGTAAGGATTTTTACCCTCTGCTCAAGATTTTCTCTGGATCTACCGAAGTAATAGTAACTTAAACGTACATAACCTATTTAATGTATTTTACGTCACACCTGGCCATAATGCAAGTTTTACTGGACGCTGCGCGTACGGGAAAACTCACATTGTGGCCAGGTGAAGACGTAAAATTTTGTACTCAACACGGGCGGTAATTCGTAAAGCCCCAGAGCGCATATTTATGGCCATCAACTTCTGTAATGTACAATTATGATTTTTCTATCGAAATTTCTTTCGGACCCCTGACTTCAAGATTTCGGCGAATTCACCTCAAAAGTTATGAAAGTTTTCATGTCAGTCAAAAGAAGTCATGGCAACGTACAACTCAAAAAGTTATCTTTTATACGGGGTCCCCATGTTTCCCATAAACTTATTTTTCCGAATTTCGATGGTCAGAAATTGATATCCATATAATTTATAGACATAAACATCAGTAGTCATAATATTTGTTAAGTATAACGTTTTGTAGTTCTAACATTAATGACCCTTAATATTAAGTACTTTAATCACAAAAGTCAGAAATTGATGTCCATAACGATCAAAGGTCTATCGATAATTATTCATAAATATTCTAAGACATATACAACGTAGTATTTCAACGTACTAATGATTGCTATTCATATCGTTTTAATGCCTACAGAGAATTACGTCTAAGAGACCAAATCTGTAACATCCAAAGTCATATAGATAATTACTCAGAAACATTTCTAGACATACAATTGAAAGGGGTACTAGGTACTACTGCGCGAAGGATTTATGACTGTTTCGTAAAGAATACGTTTAAACAAGCATGTTTTATTAGAAACTTTTTCTCTGAAATTAAAAATGGTCAAGATGTGAAGTGAACAATAATGATGACCTGCAAAAATCGTAACTCCAATGTATGTTGTTAAATTTTATGACTTTCGACAATATGACTAGAAAAAATTATGGTGGAAAACGTTATGGACTGAAAAAATCGGATCTTAAATTTTATGGGAAACAATAGAGACCCCTTTTATACATACAACAACATAACAATACCAATAAACCCACAAATGCGCGAAGGATTTATGACTGTTTCGTAAAGAATACGTTTAAATAAGCATGTTTTATTAGAAACTTTTTCTCTGAAATTAAAAATGGCCAAGATATTGGACTTCTAAGGCAGGTCGGTGTAGGTACGACGACGAGCGAAGCGAGGAGGAGTGTTAGTTGTACCGTGACCCTAAGCGCGGGAGCCGAGCGAGCGAAGCGAGCGTGCCGCGGTAGCGGCCGGCAAAGCGCCAGAACCAATAATGACACAACATTCATCGAAATGTTGACAAGTACATATTTTTCCTAACTTTCGGGTTAAATATTTCGGCATTTTTGATTTTAGAGAAAAAAGTTTCAAAACAAAACATACTTATTTTAACGTATTATGACCACTAAACAAAACAGTGAGCGGCATAAATATATTTCATTCGCATCACTCTTTATTTTTGCCAAAGTACCCACATTAATTATAATTAATGGGTACGTGGATATTTTATAAAGCAGTCTGAAAGAACGCGTTCAGTAACGTTCGGTAGTAAAAAAACATGTATTTTATTATTTTTCTGGGAGTGAGTTTATGGGCTTTATGAAGAGTGACACCACCGTGAAATTGAATGACATGACTAACTAATCAGATGACTACCAATCATTATGACTTGCGAAAAAATACCTTATAATAATTATTGCAAACTAGATTATTGCCTGTAACATTATGTAATTGCATACCACAGGGACATTGAACGTTATGGCTAACCAATTTTATGACTAACAATAATGATGACCTGCAAAAATCGGAACTCCAATGTATGTTGTTAAATTTTATGACTTTCGACAATATGACTAGAAAAAATTATGGTGGAAAACGTTATGGACTGAAAAAATCGGATCTTAAATTTTATGGGAAACAATAGAGACCCCTTTTATACATACAACAACATAACAATACCAATAAACCCACAAATAACCTACCTTCAAAACACTAAATCGCATTATCGTGAGAATCACTTTATGTGAAGTCATTACTTATTCACTAGCCTTGTGGTCAGAAATTACTAGTTATTAACTTTTTGTATGGACGGAGCGATAAATAATAAATAATAATAAATAAAAATATTTTATTGTACTCTAGTTATACGTAACATAGGCATTTAGGTTGTACAAACAAATCTTAATATAAGTGGTCGAGCTTTCCTCCCCTAAACTAGGTTTGAAACCTGTGCCTTAGGGGCTTGAGTTCGTCCAAAAAATAATGTCTTGCACAAACATGTACTTGGACAATGTAACCGCAAACAAATTACTACTGATAATAAAATATATGACAGGAGTGAAGAAAACATCAGTATTATGCAAGGCAGACGCCCAGTCAGTATCGGTAGTTTTAAGTCATTGGTAATGGGGACCACAGCCATCGGGCGCCAGCATGCCAGTCACCAGCGCACCCACCCTAGCATAGCATGGAATTTAAGTCCAGAAGTGATTAGTTTCATGAGATGAACGTTGAGATACTTTACAAACTTACAAACTACCTTAATTAAGTAATGACATAGTGATTTTATGTTTCTTTGATAGCAATTTTGATTAATGTTGTTGCCTAACTCAAGTTACCGGTACAAATAGATTTTCTGTATCCTGGTAAGATAAACTCTGCAGCTAATTTTGTAATTGGCTGCAGAGCAGTGAATGCCGTGAGTGAATGCTACCTTAAGCAGCAGAGAATGAATGATACCTTTACTATACTTAAAGTATTATTATCACTACATAGTATTAAACAAAGTCGCTTCCCGCTGTCTGCCCCTGTATCCTTAGATTTTTAAAACTACGCAACGGATTCTGATGCGGTTTTTTAAAATAGATAGAGTGATTCCAGAGGAACGTTTGTATGTATAATATATAGTAACCGTGCGAAGCGACGCCGGGTCGTTAGTTTATTATATGGTTATGATAAACGGGTTACGTACCGAACTGTCACCGCCAAGTAAAATCTTTTTATCCTGTAATTTAATTGAGTGATAAAAATCAAAATAGGAATCTGTTTCTTTTCAGTAATCTACCTGCTAAATAGTCTAACCTCGTTCAGGGAGATAAGCTAACCACGAAAGAAATTTAAACTTTAATTTTGTTATATTTATTTGTGTTTCTTTAGTCGGAAAAACAAATCAAGCATTTTGTCAGTATAGTTATGTGACATGGTCATATTATTTAAGTGGTAGGTAGTACCTACTACGTACAAATGTCAAAAAAAGGAAGACCATACTTTCGTAAAAGGAAGTGTCAGTCAGCTTGTATGGTATATACTCATATGGTAATAGCCATTCTACTTACCTCAAGGTGCTGAAATATGCAAATAGTAGTTTATGCGACTGATCCATAATGAGAGGCGTTAAAATAGGAGTGTGGTTTTATGAAACGAGCGTGAGCGAGTTTCATAATAGGATCACACGGGTATTTTAAGGCCTAATTATGTACAGTTGCATACACTACTTTATCTACACACATATCATAAGTAGTATAATAAGTAACAGCAAAAAACCAACAATAAAATGACAACAGCAATGGCGGCAATTCGATCATCCGTCATGACGAATGGTTTTTTTTTAAATCATAGACAAACGAATGAAGTCCCTTTACTCATATCACTCGAGATCAAATGTCGTACGGTTTTTATTAAAAAACGTACTGAATTGACGTTTTGTATCGATAACTGTTTTAATATCTATGGATCTATCTATGGATACTAGAATAGAGACCCTCTTGAGTTTTGACAGCTGTTCCAAATTTAAACTCATAACGATACAAAATCAAAAATCTGTACTGTAATGACATTACAGTACCTACAGATTTTACCTACTACCACAGACAAGAAAGTTCTCATAGTAAAATCGGTTGTAGTAATTCTGGTCATTTCCTACGGTTTCTGAACGCATTTTAGAGCACTAATGATATGTGCGTAGAATAAAATTATTACAGTTGTTCTCACGAATTGCGATAGTAGGTTGTTTTTATTTATATTTATGAGGGAGTATCTTCCGCGCATCGGTAAAGTATGAAATACCGGGTACTTTACAGATTCTGCCTCACCAAAAATGCGAAAGAAGATACACATGACAAAACACATTACACATTATTTATTAAAATTCATGATATTACCACTTAATACGCTTTTATGTATACTAGCTTCCATCCGCGACTTTGTCTGCGTGAACCCGGGACAAAAACTGACCTATATTCTTCTATCTGACCTATAACTGGCTTTTAAACTACCTTCGTGCAAAATTTCAGCCAAATCGGTTGAGCGCTGTTTCAGCGTGATTGAGAAATAAACATCTAAATATCAAAACTTTCACATTTATAATATTATTAAGATTAAAGTTATTCTACTGCCTGAGAGGTATACAGGTTCAAATCCTGCTAAGGTTTTTTTTTAGTGTCTCCATCTTTGCTTAGCAAAATTCTTTCCGCAGTTTCCAATGCCTGTTCCTATGCGGTTTAATTGGCACCGCACGAAATAGGATGGACGCGTCCTTGGGTTTTAAAAATCGTTAAATTCTGATTGCGCGAGTGTGTTTGTTCATCTTGGTCTGGCGAAGCCGATTCGGGCTTCCGGGCTCCTGGAGGTGATTTGACTTTAACTCTTGACTTTGACTGACTGAAGCCCATTGGACCCGTCCGTGTTGACCCAGAGAAGCCGGTGAATTCCGTGTGTTATGAGTTATGAACCTTTTAACTTAATTTGATGCCTAGTTTTTAAATTTCAAAATTTCCTCAATATCCGATTCACTGTTCGGCATACTGAGACAAGAACGAACACTTTAAACAGTCGGGTTATATTATAGAGGTATGTGACGGTATCATGTCGTTCCGGGATCAGATCGAAATGGTGGCACGGCCTTCTTTTGTTTTTCGTGCAGAAAACCTGTGAACCAGATACCCAATCACCGGGGGATGACTGGGTTATGTGGTATTTCTACCCACTTAAAACTCTACGGTGCCCGGCATCTGCGCTCTCAAGCTGGGGACTCCAGGATCTCATGCTGAACGCACTGGAGCGCCTCGCGCCTCGCCACATGTGGCTTGTCCTGAAGAAGAAAATCACCTTCCCTAAGGTTCTTAAGCGAGTGCCCAAGCCCCCGCCAGAGCACTGCGACCCCGATAACCCCCTTTAGTCGCCTTCTACGACAGGCGGGGGAGACCGTAGACCTATTCTTGTCCGGGCCTAGGCTCGGCTTGGTGCACTGTGAGGCATCCTTACTCATTCATATATTTATTCATTACATGAACAAATATATTCTAATAATAATATAATAATGTTAATATTTAAGCAATATAGTTGTAGAATCGCTCTAGAAGCCGTTTTTTTTTGCTTTCGTTCTATTCACTTAATTGCAAAAACGAAATTACCCACCTGTTTTAGTTTTGCATGAAACAGTTTATAAATATGGCGCTGACGTGTTGGATCCTGAAATGTGTATATACTCAGATTAATTTCCAGTCTAGTTACTATTTCTTTAAAAACAGGAAACAATATTTCAGAAATAAATCAATACTTTCGAGAAATAGAGCCCCAATTACCTTAGTCTGTGGTGGCCCTACCTGTGATTATGAAGCCTGATGCTGATGATTTCAATTCCCAGCGAGGGCAAAATATTTGCGTGATGACCACATGACACACGACTATCCCTTCCCGAGCCTTGAATATTTTCCTTTTGTTTAAATAGATGTACACGGTGTTTTTTGAACCATCCTAGAGCCAAAGCCCAGTTAATGTATACATTACAAATACTCGTAACTTTAAAAAGGGTTTTTTATGCATTCATATTGTTTTTAGGGTTCCGTGGTCGACTAGGAACCCTTATAGTTACGCCATGTCTGTCCGTCCGTCCGCGGATAATCTCAGTACCCGTTAGCACTAGAAAGCTGAAATTTGGTACTAATATGTATATCAATCACGCCGACAAAGTGGTAAAATAAAAAGTGGAAAAAATGTTTTATTAGGGTACCGCCCCTATACGTAAAGTGAGGAGTGTTTTTTTTATTTCAACCCTAACGTGTGATATGTTGTTGCATAGGTATTTAAAAATAAATAGGGGTTTAGTTAAAACATTCTTTGATAATGTTAATATTTTCGGAGATAGTCGCTCCAGAAGTTAAAAAAAATGTTGTACGTTTTAAAAATATGAAAATATATCTAATTTACAACTATAACAAATTTCTAGGGAAATTATTTTGAACTTGATAGGATGAATAGTTTTTGAAAAAAATTACAATATAATTTCTGAACTAAGTTTGTAATTTAACCGTATAAGCAGGTTAATTGTACCTGTAATTTCTACAAAATCACAATGAAAGACTTGCTTTCAAATAAACTAAAAACGGTGAAAATCGGTTCACGCAATAAAGAATTATCCCATAAAAATCATCTTCCATACTTTAAGCTCGCGTGAATTACTTTACTTAATTTGCCGATAGATGTCGCTGTACCTACGCGGAACGCTCATATCGTACATGGCGGTGTTAAGATTTTTTCTGATTTAATGGGGTCGGAGCAAGGTAGATACATTAGGTCGAAAATTTGTCGTGCTCAAATTATCTTAGTTGTCGTTGGTCGTTCGTCGTCTTACAATAAAATTGTTCGCTAAGTATTGCTTGAATAACGCTTAAGTGGGGACACTGTACTTACTGTGACGAACGGAAAATTACGGAACCCTACACTGAGCGTGGCCCGACACGCTCTTGGCCGGTTTTTTGTATTAATATTAATTTTAATCATTCAGCCGAGTGACGTCAGTGATCACTAGCCGCCATCTTAACACCATCTTAACCCAGCTGAACAGTCCCACCATCAGATTATGAACATCGTCAGTTGATATTCTAACTCGCGATATTATAAGTCTAAAAATTATAACTGCCCAAACTTCACACCTCAACGAATTATTTTTTGTTACTTTATAATCTATCAGGTGAAGAGAGATTAAATTAGCAAGTTACAAAACGCATCATGTGCGCTGATTGATCCGCCTGTGAACATGACTGTTTTTTTTTCCATTAATTTGTCAGTGTTGACAGAACCCCGCTACACGGGGCTCCTATTTCTAGCTGTATAATGCTCTTTGGGCAACTGAAATTACCTAACTGACCTAATCTACCTAGTCTTTGTGTGTGCGTTAAGTAGTATAACGATTTCACATTAATATACTATAAAGTATCGAAAAATAATGCCTCAAAATGTAAATGGTTATGGCAAATCACAGTGTCCACACTTTTTGCGAAACAAAACAAACTTACCCATACCAATGGTTTCCAGTACCACAAAAAGTAACAAAAACTACAGTGGTATAGTGTTAGTTACTCCGGTAAGTATTGTACCGAGAAAACGGTATATATATACCGTTTCTCTTTTCGTTTTCTCGGTACAATACTTACCGGAGTAACTTGGGGAGACCAAGGGGAATCCCGTAAGTATAAAAGCAAGAAGTGCCAAAATCTCATGTATGCAAAAGCAGTTTCTCAGAACAATACCTACCCCAACCCATTGCGTTGCCTAAATGCAAGAAGTAACAAACACAATTAGAAATAATTATGTGTAGCAATGTTCCAATTTAATTGTTTTCTCGGTACAATTCTTACCGGATTAAACATGTTCCCCTAAAAGAAAGAAGAAACAAAAAATAATTACAATCATGAATAATTTGTAGCAATATACCCATTTACTAGTTTTCTCGGTACGATTCTTACCGGATACCATACGTTCTCCTAAAAAAAGAAGAGACAAAAAGTCATTGCAATCCTACAAATTTTATAAATGCGAAAGTTTGGATGATCAGATGTTACTTAATCACGAATAAATGGCTCAACCGATTTTAATGAAATTTTGCAGAAAGATAGTTTATAGCCTGGATTGACCTGTATATATATACCGTTTCTCTTTTCGTTTTCTCGGTACAATACTTACCGGAGTAACTTGGGGAGACCAAGGGGAATCCCGTAAGTATAAAAGCAAGAAGTGCCAAAATCTCATGTATGCAAAAGCAGTTTCTCAGAACAATACCTACCCCAAACCATTGCGTTGCCTAAATGCAAGAAGTAACAAACACAATTAGAAATAATTATGTGTAGCAATGTTCCAATTTAATTGTTTTCTCGATACAATTCTTACCGGATTAAACATGTTCCCCTAAAAGAAAGAAGAAACAAAAAATAATTACAATCATGAATAATTTGTAGCAATATACCCATTTACTAGTTTTCTCGGTACGATTCTTACCGGATACCATACGTTCTCCTAAAAAAAGAAGAGACAAAAAGTCATTGCAATCCTACAAATTTTATAAATGCGAAAGTTTGGATGATCAGATGTTACTTAATCACGAATAAATGGCTCAACCGATTTTAATGAAATTTTGCAGAAAGATAGTTTATAGCCTGGATTGACCTGTAGGATAGTTTTTATCCGGTTAGTATAGTACATATACAGTTTTCTCGGTACAACGGTCTCCTAAAAGCAAGAAGTGCCAAATACTCGTTATAATCATGAATTATTTGTAGTAGTGTGCCCAATAAACCATTTTCTCAGTACAATACTTACCCCAAACCGTTGCTTTGCCTAAATGCAAGAAGTAACAAACACAATTACAAATAATTATTTGTAGCAATGTTCCCATTTAATCGTTTTCTCGGTAGAATTCTTACCGGATTAAACATGTTCCCCTAAAAAAAGAGAAAAAAAAACATTACAATCATTAATAATTTGTAGCAATGTACCCATTTAATAGGTTTCTCGGTACAATTCTTACCGGATACCATACGTTCTCCTAAAAAAAGAAGAGACAAAAAGCGAAAGTTCGGAGGATTGCATGTTACTTAATCACGATTAAATGGCTCAACCGATTTGGATGAAATTTTGCAAGAAGTTAGTTTATAGCCTGGATTAACATATAGGATAGTTTTTATCCCGGGTCCAGAAGTCGCAAGCGGAAGATAGTTATTAATAATTTGTAACAATGTACCCATTTCATTGTTTTCTCGGTTACTTACCGCATTCCACATATTTTCCTAAAAGAAAGAAGTTACATTAATAATTTGTAGCAATGTACCCATTAAATGTAATGGTATTCTCGGTATAATACTTGCCGGACTCCATCTGTTTCCCTAAAACCAAGAAGTGTCAAAACTCAATACTATTATAAATCTGTACTTGTAGCAATGTACCCATTTCTTCATTTTCTCGAAACAATACATACCGGATTTTTATTTTTGTCTTTTTCCTGTAAGCGAAATGTAACAAAATCCATTTAAATGATTAATTGCAGAAGTAAACCCATTTTCGCGTCTTCTCTGTATCTTCTATACATCTATCTATACATATAATAATTGTGAAAGTTTGTTGATGTTGCCAGAGAGGCATAATAAGAAGAACCTGAAGGAAATTGTATTTATACAACATAACTTCAATAGCGCGATGCAGAACATCACCAATTTCCATGCATATTCTAGCCTTAGTAGGTCATTCTCCAGTTTTTTGTCGGCGTCTAAACTCCGTAAAACGTAGATTTTTATGCAAACTTTACTAATCTGTTGAGAAATTTCCCGTATAACATATAGGCTATAAAAATGATGAAGATAAGGGTGAAAAATGGTAACAAAATGGGATTGAAGTTTGTATGGGAACTCCTTGAATGTAAGAGCTAAAAAAGACTTGAAAATTGCAAGCATATTCGTCTTCGAGGTTATTTTTTTATAAAAGAGCGGAAACCTTGTTATTACATTGTAAACTTGTATATTGAACTCCCTTTGCCTGTAACTTGCTTTGTTTGTAACTTACTTGCTTCTGGTTCGAGATCTTCATTTACTACCAAGAAAAACATAGGCTTATGCTTTTTGCATTTTATGCGTTTATAGTGTATGGTTAAATTGTTTTATGAGCAACCAGTTTATGTCCATTATAAAGTATGTTTAAATCATTTTATGCGCATTAAACTTATGCGCTTTACACAATATGTTCTTAAACATTATGATTAAAAACTTTATGCGCATAAATGTATGACTATTTGCAGTTATGCGTAGTGATGAGTATGACGAATCCACGTATGCCGATCAAAAATATGATTTTAAACTTTATGCAACCCGACCCCTACCCATACTTGACTATACATTAAAAAGAACTCTATTCAAACTTTCAGCAAAATATAGATAAAACGTGAAAAAACGGCACGTTAAATAGTTTATATATATTTGTAATCATGGTCTGATAAAATTTGGAGTATCGGGGTTTCAAATCAAATCAAATCATTTATTTCGGAATTGTTTCCATACGGGGCCAAGAAACCGATCTATCTAGCTTGGTCTTCTTTTCGAGAAAAATTCTTTTATCCGTATTTTCTCGCAAAAGGCAAGCTTACTCTTCGATGACGACTAATGATTCATTTCATTTCATGTATATCCAATGGTTACCCAATGGTTGGTTTGTTGATGGCTGCGAGTTGGAACCCCAGCGATGAGGTTTTCTGTTTTGTTTCTATCAGTTTATCTCGTTTTTTTTTTTGTAAACGATCAGTTATTGGTTTTTTGTTTAATTTTGTATAGAAATCGATTTTTCGTAGTATTATAGCCGAGAAAAACTCGGTCCCCGGTAAAAACAAAGCTTAATTATTAAGAACAATATCGACGGTTGTAGATTTGAATGCATTCATGCAAATGATCTATTTGTGAAGTTACGGAAACATTTAGTTTTCCTTTCATAATTTTAGAATCAAATAAAACCCATTTAATACTGTTTGGTATATTATTCTTATTAGTTATAATATAAGTCTAAATAAAATCAAAAACATGATATAAGCGGCATCTATCGAGCTGAAATTGTACTACAATTAAGTTCGCTAGATGGCGCAAATCGACAACTAACATCAACGACCTCTATCAAACTGAAATTGTGTCAAAATTATGCTCGCTAGATGGTGCTATCATTATATATACTTCAAGCATTAATAATGGTTCTTTCATTGAATTTGTGACTCTTAAATCTCATAATCATGAATATTGATTATTGTTAATAGACAGCAGCCGGGATCAACTGCTTAGCGTGCCTTCCAAAAGTACGGAAGCGCACATTTATATTAACCACCCACTCAAACATTCAGGCGGTCACCCATCTAAAGACTGACCGCTGCCATCTTTGCTTAAAACCTGCTTTATCGTTTCCGACTGGGAGTTGCCGCTAGGCTATGATGCTAAAGTTTGGACCACAATGACAGTATGACTTTATTCATACCAAAGGACTGGGTAAGTTTTTATCGCAAACTAACGCCTGGCCCCAAACTTGTACCCCTTGGTAGTTTACCAAGCCCCTATTGTGTGCTGGTTTAAGGCTTCTTCCGTCGGAGGTATATTCTCCAGTTGCCAATGCCGATACTTTCTTTTAAATAAATATTTTCGGAATTCATTTATTTTTGTGCAGGGATTTGATCTGAAATAACAGATGAGTAATGAGGTAATTTTTAGGGGCCATAATGGAAAAAAAGCATGATTTTGCAAATAAAACGCTCTAACCTAGTGCGGATGTGATGGAGTGACAAGCGATTAAATTTAGGTTCTTCCTCGTGCCAACTTGAACCCACAATTCCTGTACTCGGGACAAGTTCTGGACACATGATGTTGTAATGACTACTACGTCTGTGTCTACTGTGCGCATCATACGTAATTTTATACAATCGGAAAAAGTGAAAAACAGTTCCGTAGTGACACAAAAATTAACTATATAAATGAATGGTAAATTTTCGTGTCACAAGTTCACAACGGAAAACTTTCATAGAAAATTTAATTGAGTGAGTTAAGCTGGCCAAGAATTTGGTCCTTACCCGCTTTCTTAAGGCTTGATTTGTATCTTTCATTGTTAAGAAAAGTTGCCTGGCTGCTCACCTTCTGGATTTTAGTATCCGGATACTCCGGATACGAAGACACCTGGGGATAGTAAGTGTCCGTGGGGGCTCACCCACGGGCCTTCAGCCCCCGATCTCACATAGCGACCGCTCTCTAAAAGCATGCTGTATCCGTGGGGACTTGGGCCTTAGGACCTCGGGCTCGCACTAAGACCGCTCTCTGGAGGCTCTCTTTAATTCCAATGAAAATGTCGGCCTTCGGCCTCTCTTGCCTCACCGCTCGGCACTTTGGCCTCAGGTTTCACTTGCAACTTAGGATAGTGAGTGTCCGTCGGGCTCGCCCTAGGATCTTCGGACCTGGGGCTTGCATAGGGAGCGCTCTCTAAAAGGATACTTTGGGCATCTAATATATAATATTATTGACGACCAAGTTTATGAGGGTTTTTATTTAGATTCGAAGAGAATTTGAACTGTTACACGCACAAAATGAAATCTTTAATTTCAGTCAGTAGTATGGTTAAATTTAAGAATACCATGTAAACCATAATTTATGCGCGTACGAAGTCGCGGGCAGAAGCTAGTATTCAATATAATTGAAGGAAAGATAGAGGGAAAGCGAGGAGGAAAAAGACCAAGAGTAAAACTACATAGAGCAGCTCAAAAAAAGAGTTGATGTTAGTTTGTATAGAGATGTCAAAGAGGTTGCCTGGGATCGGAGAAGATGGCTGGCCTTCTTTGAGCTATACCGAGAAGAGCTTTGCTCTTTTTAAATGAGCAGAAGATGAAATAATAATAATAATAATAAAAATAATATTTATTTAATGAAATGCTAATTTTAACATTATGCTTGCGTATTCATGCGTAGTCCAATAGTACATACATTATTACATGCGCCTGAACTAGGATGATCCTGTGTCTCAGACAAAGATAATAATTATTAACTAAAAAGTGCAATTTGTCCACATGAAACGTATGGTACATCATAATATTATCGTATATTTAGAAACGAGTAAAGAACATAATAACGTAAGAACGTTTATCTTTTTATATTTCAACATTATATTCATTATCAACAAATCGCTAATTCAAAATACTTTAGGTATACATAACTATTCTACAGTGTCAGCATCTGCAGTCGCGTTAGGTCAAGCCAGTTTTAGGAAATTGAGTTCAATAATAGTACATTGATGCAGAGGCCGTGAAGTAAGGGATTGCTGGACGAATTTGGGGTAGACGAGGCCAGATACAACGAGTCCAACAATCCCTGTTCCGGCCAAGGATTGTAATTACCTGCCAAGTACTTTGTTTCACTTGAAATCAGACCATCGTTCCTATATAGCAAGGCGTCGTGAGGTGTTTATTAAAATAATTATTAATTTTAAAGCTAGAATCTCGTGCCGACCTATTGGAAGGCCGGTGGTAATTCCGTTTTTACAGGTTACAACCAAAGAGGAAACTATAAACTTAGTGGCTTCGTCAAGCGAACGGGCTGCAGGTAGACCAAATTTAAATAAAATCTCAGATTGTATATTTATCGTCCTGTCCTTTGGCGCGGGTCAAGCATGTGAGATATATTACACATCTGTAATGTACTATGGCAAGGTAAGATTGAAATATAATTTTGCCCACTTACCGTACGATTAAAATGCCATATATTAATACCGTCGAACTAAAAAAAATATTTTCAACATTTGAATATAAATACAAAAGCACACATTAAAAATAATAGCAACTAATTTATAAATCGATAGTCGCGCGGACGCTTTGTGTCAGGAATTCTTTCAAAAATACTTTATTGTAGTGTTTTTCAAGTTAAGAATGTTTACAATTTATTTTTATTTATTATTTATTAATTAAAAACTAAAATTAGACATGAACATAAGGTACATTGCTCCACAAAACTACATTGATAGTTTGACTGTGGAGTCAAAAATTACAGTCACATTTCTCTTAAATATTAGTAGTATCTTAAATATCTACCATGTATAATAGGTTGGTATTCTACGTTATTTTACTATTACCTACTAAGAAGATTTCTAGAGAGCATCGATAAGGTATTTTTTAAATAGATTCTTAAATCTAGCTCTTTCATGTTCATGAACAATGTCCACGGGCAGAGTGTTTAGTATATATGGTATGCGTGTCTTTAGTGTCCTATCACCACAGTAATTACATTGACCTACAGGTTCGCGCGGCTGCTCTACGGAAAAACAAAGTAACTAACATTTTTTTCAAAATCGATGTTTTTACATTTTTGACACTTTTAGACCATAACGGATGTTGCTACATTCTTGGAATCGTCAAAAGAGTTTTAGTTTCAGAGATAAAATTTCGACACACAAAGTAACTGCAGGCACTTTTCCCAAAAATCTACAGAAAAACAAAGCAAAACACAATTGCAAAGCATAAATGAAGCAATTGCATGTCGATTACTTTGTTTTAACGTTGTACTTGGTTTTTTGTTTGGTATAAATGTTTTTTATTGATACTGAAATTTAACTAAAAAGAAAGTAAATAGCATTACTTCATTTTTGTTTTGTAAAAAAGTGTCAAAATTACCAATTTATTTACGCAAAAACAAAGTAAATAAATATTAAAGGAAAAACAAAGTAAATGAATGACACTTCTTACTTTGTTATTACATTTTTATTTTAATAAACTTTACTTTTAAACAGGATTTACTTCGTTTATAGATTGCTAATCACTTCATTTTAATATTTTCAAGATAATGTTTTGGCACTTACTTTTGTTTTTGCTTTCGGAACGCGGCTGTAACATCATCAAATTACGCGCGCAAAAAATAATTTTGACAATTGACAGGATCCAATTGGACAACAGTCTTCTTTTATGAAAATTCATCCTCAACTCTACTGTGAAAAGTTACATTGTCGTGTCTGTGTGTTATAAAGTACATTACTGTAGGAAGTTTTATTTCTTAAATTAGAAATGCTTGTGAAATTTAATATGCACAGTTTACGTTCAAAGTTTATTTTACAGTTAGCTCAAAGGTAAGTAGAGAAATTTAAATTACGGTGCATGTTATTGTATTTTGATGTGGTTTGGAATTCTACGCATAATAACCTAAGTGGTTCATGTGTTTTGGTATAGTTATGTATCGAAATGTATTCATTTTAATTAACATAGAGGTTATTTTATCGCCATTATTTTTAGCAAAACATACAAACTAGTGAAAATTCTTCTGATTTGATAGACGAAGACAGACAACCATATATCAAATGAAATGGTGAAATAATACATGAGTACTTAATAATAAGGGGAACAACATCGGATGTATTATGTTGTGCGCTCGGAGATGGTAGCTATGTGTATCCCTTTCCGTTTTAGATTATTTTTGTTTTAAAGGGCCTCTGCGCTGTTGGCTTCGGCCCCACGCACGCCTTCCAAAAGTCCGGGACCCCATGGTCCCGAGATATGGAAAAGACATAAAAATAATAATAATACTTATTATTGAGTGGTAGATTACCGTTTTTTATGATTTTTCAAAATAAAATGTGGCATCTTTTATAATGCTATTCAATAAAGCTGTTTTAATCCTGGTACGAAATAACTCGATCCTGAAATTGAAAGAAAATACAACACAAAATTGAAAGTAATGATTAGCTTTACATACATTTTGCTTCTTTTTTGTTTGAATTTCAGGATCAAGTAATGTGTGCCAGAGTAAAACTAATAAGGCTTATGATTATAGATATTGCTTGATAGTACTTCATTCCCCTGTCAATACTAACAGTATGGCAAAGTTCCTATTTTTGTGATAAGCTACAAATACAACCTATTTCATTAAGTTGTATCTTTATAGACATTTTTATATTAACATCAATACCAGGAAAATAGGAACTATGCCATACTTTTGACAAATATTATAAACAATATAATATGCAGTATTATTAAAAAAAGTAATTATCTTGTAGAAAAGTCTTCATAGATTATAGCTAACATTTTTATTGAAATACATATTATGTATACATATACAACCTATTCATGAAATAGGTTGTATTTGTTACTAATATTAAGTTCCTCTACTGTACTGCTTAATTGCTACCAATTTAGTCTGAAATGGTTCCATTTTGGTGATATCTTAATAAGAATGTCTATATACTTAGAAGATTGTCTTACTAATAATGGTTACAAAGAAGTGTATGATCTTGTTTTTGTGATTTTAATAAGATAAGAGTGCCATAGTCACAATAGCTATTTGTTTTTGAGTTGATTGCAATAAAAATGTTACAATTTACACCTATGATGGTTTACTGTATATTGGTACTTACCTACAGTATAATTTAATACACAACAGATGACAATCTTAATACCACCCAGCCCTCAGTCGAGTCGGTTTGCATATTAATCCTGTTAAGGAATTTAAAAAAGCAAATGCTTTTACATTGTCTAGTAAAGATTTTTTAATCTTGAAATGTCTTCCTAACACTTGTAACGGCAAGGTAAGTGCTATTACTTCAATATTTAAATGTAAACTTGTGTGAGGTATATGATTATTAGCAACTAAAAAACAAAGTAAAAATATTTACTTTGTTTTTGAGTTGACATATTTATTCATAAATAAATAATTTACTACCGATAAACAGTTTTTTGTAATTTAAAAGAGAATTAAAAACTATTTGTCATAAAATTGTTACACAATAAGTAGAGCAAATTATTTGAACCAATATTCAATTTTTAAAATGATGAAATACGTAAAGAAACGTTTTATATGAAGTATTTTTAGTTTTTTCCTCCTCCTGTAAAATTTACTCAACTGTAATTACTTTGTTTTACCGTAGGGCAGCCGCGCGGTTCTCTTAAGTAACGTCAAACAAAGTCCGTTAACCAAATTTATTTAGTAAATCTATTTATGTAAGCATTCTATCAAACGACTTTATCATAAATTGTTACAAATTAGTTAGGTTAGGTTAGGTTAGGTTAGGTTAGGTTAGGTTAGGATATTAAGGAATTTTATTTTGTAGTGACCTAAAGGTTGCCGATTGACCTTTGTGTGGCATAATTATGATTTTCCTTAAATCTTTTGGTCGAATATTTTTGGCATAACTTTTAATAGCATACCTCGTCATGTATCGTATAATCTTTCGTATAATTTGTTTGATTGTCCTTGTTCTAATTCTTATTGCTTCTAATATTAAATGTCTGCCGTCCTACCCCTAGAGTTCATTATAAAAGCCTGTTGGAGACAGGAGCTCTCGAACGAGGTCCCGAGTCTTGAGTTGAGCGGGCGAACAGGGCCGAAAAAAAGCGAGCTGAAAGCTTTCCGAACTAGGCGTAGCTTAAGTGCGCCTCGAAGAGCTGACGGAGCAACTTGCTTCGTGAGCGTAGCGGATACCGGGTGGAGTGCGGGCAGGACTGGTTTCCAGAACCCCATCCACATTTAAGGCGCCGTAGGTTCATGGTCTTCTTTCCCTCTCACTGAGCATAAGCGTGAGCGAGATGGAAGTGCGTGCTCGGACAGCGGATACGATGTTTTTTAATTTTAATTTTTTGGCAGTTGAAATTAATAAAAAAGTAATCACTGAGTTCTCTCAAACATAATATTGCCTAAATTTAGAAGCCTTTTTAATATTTTTAGCTTCTGTGCATAATAAGCTAGCGAAAATTGCTTAGTCATGTTTCGAAACACCGATCTCCCTATAGAAAGGTCTCAAGATTACTAAGTATTCGTATTTTTTTTAAACCATATTATTATAAACAGAGGCATTATATTGTTTCAAAAACTATGTTCGCCCGATTTCGCTGAACCCTCTTCACATTGAAACGAAATTGAATATAGAATTCATATTATTCCCGGTTAGGTTAGTTCGTTACTAATGAAAGTAAACGACGAAGTGTCTAAAAAAACATTGATCCATACAATCTCACTTAAAGACGAAAGTGGAAAGGACATATCCCCTCGCAAAGTGCCGGACCACTTAAACCAACACTTTCTCACAGTAGCTTCAACATATACATTAAATATAAACGAATCGGAATCAGCACATTACCTAACACGCCACTTACACAACACTGACATACCTCAACATGTTCTGCCCACATTTACACTCACAGACCTAAATCGTACGTTGAGGTCAATGACAAAGACTCGCGGGACCCTTGATGTTTAGGACATACCACTGAACATACTCGAGTGTGTATGGCCGGTCATCGCTGGATTACTCGTGGAACTCATAACACATCATGTTCACTTGCGGTCTGTATCCCGACGTACTGAAAAGCACACTAGTGTGTCCAGTATATGTATAAGGGCAAGGGTGAAAAAAGTTCTGTTGACAATTACATACCAATAACTATTGTGCCAAATATCTTTAAAATTATTGAATCCATCGTGTCAAACTACTTAATGCACCATTTTGAGACAAATAACTTACTGACGGACAGACAGTTCGCATATAGAAAAAATAGATGTACCACAACAGCAGCTTATCAGGTATACGATTGCGTAACAACGGCGTTGGATTCGAAACACAAGGCAGGGGTATCCTGCGACTTATCAAAAGCGTTCGATGTAATTAATCACAGGTTGTTATTGAAAAAGATGGGGCATAACGGAATACAGGAAAACACTCAAAGATTACTTACATCGTTCCTAAAAGATAGGTGGCAGACGGTTGAGGTCAAAATGGAGGGCAAAAGCTTGAAATCTGAGGGTGTACTCAGGCACGGAATCACACAGGGATCTTCGCTTGGGAATACCCTGTTTCTAATATTTGTCAATGACCTCCCTTCCTCTGTAGCCGAAGGTACTATGGTGCTGTTTGCTGATGACACTACCGTGGTAGTAACCGCTCACACGTACTCACAACTTGTTCAAAACCGAAAACACTGCACACATCCCACTGGTACAGGGTTCGATACCCCACTGTGACTCTTGTAAGTTCCTCGAATTTACCATTGATGCCAGGCTGAAGTGGAAGGAACACGTAGACAATTTGTGTGAAAGATTGGGCAGTGCTATATTTGCGCTGCGCAAACTGAAGCTAATTGTCTCGAGTGACGCACTTCTTCTGATAAATAATGCATATTTCTTTTCACTTATGTCGTATGGTATTGTTTTATACGGGAAATCAACAAATTAAAAATGACATCTAAATATATTTTAGGATTACGAGTATCATATTATTATGAATATAACATACTCATTATTTTTTGACTAGGTACTGACAATTTAATCTACATTGACATTGTACCATTTATAATTAAGAATTTAAAGTGTTCCTATTGCCTTATTATTAGTATTTATATGTTTTCCCGTGTTTGTTTGAATTTCAAATTGGATTTTTATTGACTATGAGGATGGATTTAGGTGGCTGACCTTGTTCTTCAATAAGTTGTTGCAGGAAGAGAGTATCCCCGAGGAATGGTGCGATAGTTTACTTGTGCCCATTTTTAAAAACAAGGGGGATGTACAATAATGTAACAACTATAGAGGAATAAAGCTCATGTGACATAGTATGAAAGTGTGGGAGAAAGTGATAGAGAGACGAATGAGAGATGAGAGTGAAATAAAACAAAACCAATTCGGATTTATGCCGGGCAGGGGTACAACAGACGCCATATTCGCTCTTCGGCAACTATGCGAGAAATACAGACATGCGCAAAAAAACCTACATATGGTGTTTGTTGACCTTGAGAAGGCTTATGACCGAGTTCCTTGTGAGGTTTTGTGGTGGGCCTTGAAAGAGAAAAGTGTGCCAGGGAAGTATGTAAGGCTGATTCGGTCTATGTATGACAGGTGTTGTACTCGCGTCCGGTCGGCGGCTGGCATCACCGACAGGTTCAGCGTCGCGGTGGGCTTACACCAGGGCTCGGCTTTAAGCTCTTACCTCTTCCTGCTTATAATGGACGCTCTGTCGTCGGGCATCCAGGAGGAGGCGCCCTGGTGTATGCTCTTTGCTGATGATATTGTCCTCGTTGGTGAAGATGGACTCGGGGTTGAGAGCAGACTAGAGCAGTGGCGGCAAAAATTGGAGAATGTGGGCTTGAAAATCAGCAGATCAAAAACTGCACACATGTTTTGCGATTTCGGCGGTCTCTCCAATTTTACGCCCATAGAGCTCAATGGCGTAACGCTGCCAGCCTGCTCCGATTTTCGATGGGTCACCCCCACTTAAACTAATATCGTTAGTGCTAATTTCATTACACCTAACAACGTTCGATATAATTTTCATTAGCCCTAATATTCGGATAACTAATTTTATATGGCATAATTATTTGCTGCGCCTAATTTCAAACCTCCTAATCATTCCTAATACTAAACATCAAGTGTGCTAATATATTGGAAACTAATAATCATATTTCCTAATGACTACTAAGCCTAATGATTAATGTGCCTAATGATCACTATGTTTAATGTTCACTACACCTAATTTCGTCACACCTAACTATCACTTGACCTATTATCTTTTGCTCTAATGTTTGACTAGTACTAATTAATGCATCCCTGATCAACAGGCTACTATTTACCGCGGAGTATGTCGCGGCCGTCCCATGATAGACGTCCTAATCTCGTCAAAATGGGAGCCAATAATGCACGGCCAAATAATGTACGGCCCGACAATCCGTGTCCAGTTTTCGTGGACGTGGATTATTGGATTGTGCATTATCAGGGCGGACGAAAATGGCATGTCATAAGCGAACTCTATCTTAGGTCGGTTAGGTTAGGGTTCACTTGTGTCCCTCAGACCAGATATAGACACCCCGCGCAGCGGGGTGGCGTCGACTTGCTGTACGGCTATCACAAGACGGCGCAAGAGCTCTCTCATTTTTTCTCGCCTGATACTTCTCTGGCTATTAAGAGTGAGCTAGATAGACATCGGATTACCCACCTATTCTACCCTAAGGCAGGTCAGTGTAGGTACGACGACGAGCGAAGCGCGGAGGAGTGTTAGGTAGATCTGCGACCCTACAGCGAGCGAGCGAAGCGAGCGTGCCGCGGCAGCGGCCGGCGAAGCGCCAGAACCGACATTATAAGAGAAAAAAACTGAAATAAAATTAGTACTACTGACAATTCGGGATAATGACATTAGGGCTAAAATACTTAGGCAAAATGAAGATTCGGGTTAGTGATTTTAGAGACATTGATAATAAGGTGAAGTCATTATTAGGCAGTGCAATATTAGGCCTAGGAAAAAATCGGTCAAATAAAATTAGTCTTTGTGAGAATCGGTCATGAGAAATTAGATATTATGAAAATTCGGGATACTGAAATTAGGGCTAATGAATAATTAGGAACAATGAAAATTCGGGTTTGTGATTTTAGGGTTAATGAAATTAGGGCTAGTAAAATTAGGTATGAAATTATTAGGGCTAACGGAGGGGAACCATTTTCGATACCTCGGGTCACTTATACAATGTAATGGCGATATTGACCGTGACGTTAGAAACCGAATCAGCGCAGGATGGATGAAATGGCGACAGGTTACGGGTACAATCTGCGACGACCGAATGCCCCTTCGACTGAAGGGCAAAATATACAAGACCATTTTAAGACCTGTCGTCATGTATGGAGCGGAATGTTGGGCCGCAAAGATGACGGATGAAACGAGATTGCATGTTGCGGAGATGAGAATGTTGAGATGGATGTGTGGCGTGACGAGATTGGATCGTGTAAGGAATGAGTATATAAGAGGAAGCCTGAAAGTAGCACCGATAACTGAAAAGCTGAGAGCAAATCGTTTACGGTGGTATGGACATGTTATGCGGAGGGATGATAGTCATGTTACTAGAAGGGCATTAAGTATGAATGTGGAGGGATGTAAGAGAAGAGGTAGACCAAGGAAAAGGTGGATGGACTGCGTGAGAGACGATATGAACAGGAAAGATGTGTGTGATGAGTTGACGGGCGACAGAGAGGTATGGAAGAAAAAAACATGCTGCGCCGACCCCAAGTAAATGGGATAAGGACAAGCGAATGATGATGATGATATTGACTATTATTTATTATTGTTTTTTATTCTTATACACTCTGACGATCTTTTTGTGAATACATGCTATTTTAATTTTATGAAATGACATGTAAATTTTCAGAATGAAATAAAATTATCTAATCTAATAGAAGATCAAACGAGCTTCGCAAGCGAAGTTCGATCGATATTATATGAGTAAGCTTCATTCGAAGATATAACACACATGTAGTCCTTTAATCTACCAGGCAACATTTCGCAAGTTTAAAGTACGCAGTAAAAACCATTGCTCAAACAGTTTTATCCCCACCTTTACCCCTACCCTACTTAGGGACCTCGGCTTGCCACCATTTCTCATTCTTTTTAGAGACAAAACTTTCCTAGGGGTATAGGGGCGGGCGGGAAGTTATATCTTCGAATGAAGCTTACTCATATAATATCGATCGAACTTCGCTTGCGAAGCTCGTTTGATCTTCTATTATATTTCGAAGCTTCATTCTTCAGATATAACACACATGTAGATGTTTAGAGTTGAAAGTTTTGCTGCCCTTTGTAATTGTAAAACATCATAATCATGAAATGCAATAATTATGTTTTGACAACAATCTTAGATACTCCCAATTATTAATCAAAGAGTACAATTGTAACTTCACATAATTCTACCTATACAAAAGGCAGATTGATCTGGCACAATGACCTTCGTCGATTAATTGACGATGGTAGAAACGAGCCAAAGTTTTCGATGTTCTCGACCAGCCTGCTGCCTTCCGGATAGCATCTAAAGAAATGCCTGACCGGTGTGCAGCTGACGTGGCGGCGTGGCGCGTGCTGTGAGCGCTGAACGCCGCCATGTCTTTACCGCTTTCGCCAAGCACTCGCGTAATGCTTCCCGGCTAATGGATTGAGCAGATGCATTTTTATGGGGACTTTTGAAAGTCAACAAAATATGTTGTGAGCTTTTTCAGTCCTAAAACATCATTATAACAGTCACCGGGCAAATATTTCTATTAGGTATCTTCAAAATATGGAAGGCACAAAATCGGTTGTAGACGACCTACACCTGAAGTCTTAACTATATCATCAAAAATTACTTTAATACAATTTGGGCATGACTTAATATTATTCCACTTAATAAGTGACAGTGTTTGTACCCTGTGGGCAGGACATATTGCTAACAAAATCGCCAGATTCTTTGTTAGTTTTTCCAATGAAATTTCTCTATTAGGGTACCATGTTGTTATATGATTTAATACCACTTGAGGATCCCAGGTATGGCTATATTTAGGAGTTACGGGCTTTAATTTGTAAACACCTTTCGGTAATCCTTTACTTTGGTCATCTGATCTGATACTACTCCCCCGTAGGAGCGAGGGTGCTGACCTATGATTATTTAATGAGCCATACGACGATCCTTTATTAAATTCGTGCGTTAGAAATAAAATAACAGCAGAAATGAAGCCCTTATAGAAATTGAATATCTATATTATCTATGCTAAATTTCCAGCACAACTTGTATTTAACACACGTTGTACTGTTGTAAAGTGTTGTTTGAAATTGACGCTAACATGAGATTAGATACTTTTACTAATCTCAACAAAAGCGGAAACCACGGTTGGGATGGCCATTAGGGAAATACTACTATTCCTGTGGCGTTGTCATTTATAATCTTATGTAAACACTTTAGTACGAGTGCGAGTGGTGGAAACGCTTAAAAATATTTATTATAAATACCAGCTAATAGTGAATGCGACGACGGTAAAAGCGTCCGAGTCTGGCTTCCACGAAATATATATTTCACATTTGGCAGAGGTACGAGACGCAAAGAGGTCGATTTCGGGCACACCAAAGTGTTTACTTATTCTTTCAAAGGCTGCAATACTTAAATTTCATTAAATATCAGGATTTAGCCTTCTGGATTCTCTGTCTGCTTCTACATTATTCTTAGTGTTAATGTACGAATCGAATAACCATATGTCTCGTTCTTCACACCACTGCCAAATAGATCTAGGTAAGCTATTTAAGTGGGGAAACTGGATGTCTCCCATTCGATTAATATAGCTTATCGCGGTAGTGTTGTCGATGCGGAACAACAGAGCACAGTTTGATTTATTTCGCGCAAAACATTTTAATCCTAAGAGCGAGCAAGCTCTAAGTAATTAATATGGAATGCTAATTCTTGCTCTTCCCATGCTCCGTTTGCACACACTCCGTCACAGACTGTACCTCATCCTGATCGGGACGGATCTATAGATATTTCTGCATCGAATTTCGTGATTCCAAAAAGACAAGACGTTACAAATAATATTATTAGTCCACCAAAATAAGTCAGGTAAAATTTCGCGAGGAAGTTTTACTTTTGATCATAGACATCGTATTCCTGAATAGCTCGGAATTTATATCTTTCTAACAACTTCGTGTACAACCAGCTGTATCTAGCTGTCGGGCATGCAGTGGTAAGAACTCTTAAAAAGTGCGCATACCCTGCATAAGAAGGGATATAGACATGATAATTGAATTGTAAACAAAACCTAAGAATTTACAGCATTGTTGGTAATTTTGGGATTGTATCGAGCTTTTGGTATAGTTTACCACAAATCGTAGGCACTCGAGAAACCGGAGAGTCTCCCTCCCATTATGTTTACATTCGTTTAGGTCCCTTCCAATACACAAAATGCCACCCCGGTATATAATAGAAGTTAGGCAGGCCTTGTTTTTAGGTAAGTTACGACTTCTTTCATAATTTTGGTGAAGGTTCTAGGCGCCACGGAAAGTCCATAGACTAATAGGGAACAAAACTCGTAAGTAACATTGTTATGCTCGAATCTTGTCAATGGTAGCCGTAAACCCGTTTTTAGGGATTAATTTAGAAGCAGTTCTAGTCTTCCATTTTAAAATGGGACTTAGTTACAAATTTATTAAGCCCTTTCAGATTCAGTATGAATCTATAGCCACCATTCGATTTAGGAGTCAGAAAATCTTTGATAGAAACTGATCATTAGTCTGTTGGCATCCAGTGATGCTTTCACTGAATGCCTAGGTTAATTAAGTTCTGTACAGCTAAGCTCGTTTCATCATGCTCTTGGCATGTGAAAGTATTTACAGGTTTGACAGATTGCGTAACATGTCCTAAAAAGGAATTGGAAAGCCATTCTGTATACAGTCTAATAAATAAAGTACGATTATTCGTTACATTAAGCCAACACTTATAAAAAGCTTTAAGGCGACCGGCATGTACCTGCGTTACTGCCGCGGCGTCGCAAGTGGCTTGTTGTAGGCTGCTCGCGGCCGTATGATGGTCGACGCTGTCGGCCTACTTTTCAGTAGATTTGGAAGCTTTAATTTTCTCTGAGAGTTTGCTTCCAAAGAGAGTATCATCTCTCTCAACGTATTGTATGACTTAAGGAATACTTCGTCTAGTCCAGGAATGACTAGTTTTATTTAAAATCCGACTTCAATTAGATAGGATTTTTATCGTTAGTACCTATACCGACTCCCAATTGCTGTTGAGATGATTCGATTTTCTTGTCACGGCCTCTTTGGATGTCTGTAACTGCCGCCGAAATTACGGCGTTTAAGGACGGCGCCCATAATAATTTGCAATTTACAGGTACTCTTATAAGAGTTTATCTTTACTCTTTTTATCAATACCTTTGTGTAATATAGGTAGCCACCTTTGCGCTAAATTGGGATGAATTTTCTCCCCATATTTTGGGACATCATCAGTGGCGTCCCCTAGAGCGGTTAGTAACTCGGCATCTATTACAGGGGTCGTTTTGTCATCACAGGCCTCCACGGGAGGTGCATTTTCTTCATTTGAACGTGGGAGTGAAGTTTCCACTGCCTCATACACTTGTTCGTGGTTTATAAATTAAAATATAATATTTTGATTTTTCTAATTGAGGGTAGATATGAAATGCATTGTAAAACCACTCGTCAGGAATTTTAATGCATATATGTATCTAGTGCCCCGCATCGCGAACACGGGATATACTAATCTCGATTAATGGTTGTAGAAATTGCTATCGTGTTGACTCACGGTCAACCGCCAAGCACGAGATACCTTCGTGACGACTCTCGGTCGCCTCCCAGGTTTAGTTACAAGACGTGGGCTCACGGCCCGCGCGGTATTAAATGCATTTATTAGCGATTAATATTGTTAGAAATTGCTATCGTGTTGACTCACGGTCAACCTTCAAGCATGAGATACTTTCGTCACGACTCTCGGTCGCCCCCCAGGTTTAGTTACAAGGCATGGGCTTGCGATTAATATTGTTAGAAATTGCTATCGTGTTGACTCACGGTCAACCCCCAAGCATGAGATACCTTCGTGACCACTCTCGGTCGCCCCCCAGGTTTAGAATTACCAGGCGTGGGCTCACGGCCCGCGCGGTATGAAATGCATTTCTTAGCGATTAATATTGTTAGAAATTGCTATCGTGTTGACTCACGGACAACCCCCAAGCATGAGATACCTTCGTGACGACTCTCGGTCGCCCCCCAGGTTTAGAATTACCAGGCGTGGGCTCACGGCCCGCGCGGTATGAAATGCATTTCTTAGCGATTAATATTGTTAGAAATTGCTATCGTGTTGACTCACGGACAACCCCCAAGCATGAGATACCTTCGTGACGACTCTCGGTTGCCCCCCAGGTTTAGAATTACCAGGCGTGGGCTCACGGCCCGTGCGGTATTAAATGCATTTATTAGAGGCACCACCATGTAGAACTATTTATTGAAACTAATTGCACTTACCTGATTTATCTTCGGAACCTGATGAATCAGATAGCACCGCACTGTCATAACTCGTTTATAGTTTTTTGTTGCAATTTCCGTATATTAGCAGAATAATACTCTATTTTTTCCTGTGCACTGCGTTTAGGCATGATTAAATATTTTGAATTATTTTTTAATAGAATTAGTTCGTGCGTTCGTTGCCTCGCAAGAATAAAGAATGAGAAATGGTGGCAAGCCGAGGTCCCTAAGTAGGGTAGGGGTAAAGGTGGGGATAAAACTGTTTGAGCAATGGTTTTTACTGCGTACTTTAAACTTGCGAAATGTTGCCTGGTAGATTAAAGGACTACATGTGTGTTATATCTGAAGAATGAAGCTTCGAAATATAATCTACCTTTTGGCGGATAGAACCAACGAGTTTGGAAATCGCACGACCTCAAGCTTACCAAAAAGCTTGCTGTCTATAAGGCAATCATTCTGCCTATATTGCTCTACGCCTCGGAAACCTGGTGTCTTTACAAAGGAGATATCAAGCGCCTTGACACCTTTCATTTAAAATGTCTCCGAGCAATTCTTCGACTAAGGTGGCAGGATCGTGTTCCAAACTCGGAGGTTTTGCGTCGGACTGGCATGGTTGGCATGGAGTGTCTGCTCATGAAGGGACAATTGCGTTGGTGTGAACACCTTGTACGAATGACATCATCAAGACTGCCCAAGGCAGTATTTTACTCGGAACTAGCCTCAGGAAAGCGCAAAGTTGGCGGACAATACCTGCGGTACAGGGGTGTCCTAAAGCGCCATCTGTCTGCAATTGGCATATCATGTGAGTCGTGGGAGGAGCTTGCTACTCGGAGATCAGACTGGCGAACTGCTGTCAACACGGTTCTCAGTAACTTTGAAAGTACCCGTCTCGAAAATCTAGACGTCAAACGCCAGTTTCGTAAAACTCGGCCCAAGCCCTTCTACCATTACTTACTACACTTACAACTCAAGTGGAGACCTATATTGTTTTTCATGTCACCGGAGTTTCAAAACTAAGTTTGGATTTGCGAGTCATTCTCGCGCCCATGCACGCAAATAATAATATTAATAACTTTTGCAATAGTTTTGTCAGGATGTCGCCGTCGACGGATACATCTGGGAGGACATCATCATTAATCTACCTTTTATCCCTCAGGATGGAAAGAGGACCCCGCCAAGCGGGGCTTCGTCGATTTGATGGCGGGTTGTAGATGAGATGAGATGTTATCTTTCAATATTCAGGATATTCATAGGAATTATGAACTGTAGTCTTATAACTTTATTTTGATGATCTTATATTTAGGAATGTAAAATTATGCACAAGTAAAATCTTCGATAATTCAATTGCGAAAAAGTATTACAGACAACTATTGTTAGGCTAAACGTTACTAGGCCAAAAATTATTAAACGACAAGAAAATATGATCATAGTAAATTTTGCCATCCGATATAGAAACTCGGGCCATTGGCACAACAATGATGATTTTCATTTCTGATCTGAACAGAGATTTATTTATTATTTATCATGGACTCATCATGATCGGTGATCGATGCTAGTCTCACCCGATGGTAAGCGACGACTGATACAATGTTATACTTTTATTTTGCAAGCTTTTATTTTTACTTAACTTTACTGGTAAGTACCATGGGTTCAAATTTTGAACGCAAATTTAACCAACTTCCATTAAGGGTAGGATGAGGAGGATTTAGGGGTACTGGAAACACAAATATATGCCGTATGAACTCATAAATTACCCAAACAAAAAATATAAAACTCTTGTTAAAGCTTTAATTTTATCGTCTAGCTAGACGAGTAGTCGACTGTACAAAATTTTGTAAAATCGGCAAGAAAAAGGTGTCTCAAAAATGCAAAATCTAATCATGAAATTAAATGTACTTCAACTACACACTATGACCAATAAAAGTAGGTACTAGTTAGCTACCTTTATCTGGGGTAATTCTATCAGATTGGCCATAGGAAACGCCACCAACTTTTTGAAGAAGACGTAATTGTTACTAGGCCACTTTTTGAACCTACCATTTTTATATTTTTTATTTCAATATACCATCATAGGGCATCTTTTGTAGGTGGACACTCTAATTTTTTACAGAATATGTTTACGGCTACCATAACCACATAAGGACAAGGACCTCATAGAAATAAAATAAAGTAATATATCACACGGTAAGAGTCAAAGTCGCAGTAGAGATGCATCCATTTAATTATATTTTTAGTAGAATATATCTTATACAAATACTTACACTCATGTTGCCACGATGGTCCCGTGTGTTGTAATTACATAGGACGAGACGCTGGAGACAGAATTCACAAAATATAAGATATGGGAGATAAATTACATCTTAAAGTAATAAAGCATTTCAAATCTCTATACTAGGACTTCCGAAGCAACCTTCTTCTGAATGAAGGTAGGTCTCTAGATGACGACATATAGGTTCAAGGACTCAATACTTATTCGTTGCTTTTGCCCGCGTTTTGTACCAACTTTCTTCGCTGTCATATCTTTGAGATACAATTTTTGGTACAAAATGTAGACTGAAAGTATCGTCTTCTATGTTTTTATCACGCTTTACATAAGGTAGTATATCACTGGTGTATGCTCACTCTAGACAAAGATTTTTACGAAGAAAATCGCGCGTACGAGCACTGGTATAGTCAATAATAGTACATTACGTAACTAGGGCGGTGAATTCGTGAATGCCCCAGAACGCAGGTGTTTGTGGCCCGAACGTAGTACGTAGAACGTCCGAAGGTGAGGGCCATAAATATGCGCTCTGGGGCTTTACGAATTACCGCCCGTGTTGAGTACAAAATTTTACGTCTTCACCTGGCCACAATGCGAGTTTTCCCGTACGCGCAGCGTGCAGTAAAACTCGCATTATGGCCAGGTGTGACGTAAAATAATTTACGTCTTCACCTGGCCACAATGCGAGTTTTCCCGTACGCGCAGCGTGCAGTAAAACTCGCATCATGGCCAGGTGTGACGTTAAATAATTTTACAAATACTTACATTGTCTGTTATAATTTTACCGAAGTGCTAACAAAAAACAGTTACATGCAGGTACATTTGACAGTTTACACAGGATCAGCAAATCTATGCATAGGTAGTTAGCGGAGAATCTGCACGAGCGAATCTCTCAAAATAATCTTCGGTTGTATGAAAAGAATAAGAAGTTTTACTTATACATTCTAGAAAAAATTACGTTCCGTGAAATTCTGAAGCCGGGAAGAGTAAGTTTCGCTTGTGTCTTTCTTAAATATATATTTATCGGAAACGCTTGATTTCAACGAACATTGACTTTAGTTAAGCATGTGCTGTATGCTACGCATTCACTAATAAGCTTAAATACAATGGCATACAAATTCTGAACATTCATGTATCCAGTTTTGAAGTTACAGTCAACATCTCGAAAAGGTACAAATTGTGACCGAAAGCTCATTATAAGAGAATTTTTACCGAAGAGATTGATCTCGAAAATTGTTGTCAATTTAAGATGGCACGAAATCAAGATTGCATTCCTTTGCGTCACATTGGGACTAACAATTTGCTCACAAATATGTAAAGACGACTCGAACCGTAACGTGCAGTAGAGTGCATGCTCACATATTTATGTGCACCTGGAAGTATATACAGATACACCACCACATTAACTGACTGACTCTAGTCACCACCACATTAAGAGTAATGTGGTGACTAGAGTCAATCTAGTGTAAACTTGCTCATATTCACAGAGAATAGGGGTGGAGACACCATATAAGAGTCGTTTTCAAAATAGGTGTACGTAACACAAAATAAACACAGAAGATTTTTATTTTTTATATCACAAAAGAAAATGTGTCGCACAGCGATTTTTTAAGGGTCGGTTCATCACATCTAGCTTTCACTGATGTGATTAGGTAAATATTAAGACAAATGGTTTGAAGTCATATTTTTTAAATTAAACTTACGTAATTCGTTTTTTAATACATACATAATCACTTACATACACACCTAAAAACTTGACCTCATTTTTTTCGACATTCTAGTAAAAAAATGCAGATGTGAAAAACAGCTTTCTGCAGTATTAAATATACAGCCTTATCTTTTGTGTGACGTCACACAGCGTAACATATATTTTTGTGTTATACTCAGTGTCACACAAAAGAACGGCTTATTTATGGCGACTCCATGTCTTTAAAAAAGTCAGAGAAAAACCTAACTATATTACAACAATTGAAAACTGCATTATTCAATAACACAACTAGTTCTGTAGATTTACGTATCCGTGAAGCCACGTTACGCAATAGAAAAGTTTACGTGACAAAACACGATCACAACACGTTTGAGTCGATATCACCGAAATCAATATGGCTACGCTGTCATTTGTTACGTTGGTAGACTAACAAAAATTATGGACGCGTTCCAAATTAGACTGGATTTCATAGTAATCATCGTCACACAATAGGAATAACATAAAGGAATAAAAAAGGGGACACGTAATGAAATTAGATTGTTTCAGTAATTTTTAAGGTAATATGAACAATACCTTAATATTTTAAATAAAACACTATCGCAGTTGACAAGATCAATAACAATTATATATGTAATTGCAATAAAAATAGTAACTAAGAGTATTCGAACAATTCAAGGGTACTAGTGTGACAACAGTATTTTGTATGGACCGCTTAAATTGGGGTTTGCTTTTGTGATACTATTTTAATGAAATTATTATAATTGAAGTCAAAAAATACTTTCAACTAACTGGCATAAGCATAAAAAAAACATTATTAAACGAGTAAATTAATTTCATAGGCTCGGTATTATTTGCAATGTAATATTATATAAAGGAGACACACAAAATAGACAGAAAGTAGACCTATTTTGAAAACGACTTATAAATTAACCAATTATGTTTATTTTTTTGTTTACATGCAGAAAAAAGCAAGGGATTAAATAATCAAATCACAAAGTTATAATTGTCCAAAGTTTTAAGAGGCCATATTCGGTTGCTTTTTCCAAAACGCACGTTCATATGAAACGATTGTCATTTACTATGACGCTCGCAGATCGTGACGTCACGATCTGTTAGCGTTTTCTCTCTCTAACGAGCAATATTAAAACGGTTGTAGCTTGGTAATGTATTGCAGACTTTATTCCCGTAGTGGTCTGTGACGATAACAAAGGGATGGAGGTGGGAGATAATTAGAATTATTTTGGGGGGGAAATTTAAATGTCTTAGACAACTTAATATTTTACGATTAATAATAATACCATAATTACTTACGACCTGAAATGGTAAATTTATGTACTAAATTTCAAAGCAAAACATTGCATTTACGAAACGTTGACGACCGGGAAGGGAAAATAGTTGTGAGATGAGTAGTGTGCGGAGTTTCGGTGGCAAATTTCACACAGTGGATAATGGAGTCGTTTTTATGATTAACTTTTTAAGATTTGAATAAATAAATTATTCATTTACCTGAAGTTCTTAGTAGGTACTCATCCCGACTGTTTAGGTACCTAACATGTTTCTCCGTATGTAATAAGTAAAAATAAATATATTTATTAAACAATGACTACCTAAATACTTGTGTTATTTAGTAGTCCTGTGTTATCATGGTATAAGTAGGTAATGCTCACAAGATAATTTATAAGGAGTAGTATGCAAAATTAATCTTTTAATTGTTATTCGTTTTATCAAAAAAATAGTTAGGCGACTCCATTTACCTCTGTGAAATTTGCCACCGAAACTCCGCACACTAGTGATGAGCATGAATATTTTTCCAGTCTTGGATATTTTCAATGTATTTAAGTATTTTTAAAATAAACATGTCGCCATTTAGTATCCATAACACAAGCCTTGTTATGCTTACTAATATAATATATTTATTATCACACTAACTAGTTTTCTTAGAGATGTCCAATTTTAAGTAAGTTTAACCGCCTATTTTTTTCGACATATTCTATTTGCAATTTTGGAGACGAAAAGTATTTGTGGTCATTTCGGTAGTGTAATGGATGTCGAAATTCTGCACAACAGTTATAATTACACCACAGTCCTCAATTTTATACTAAAGCATTTTCCTATGAGAGAGTTTCCTAGTAGCAATGAGATATAGCAGATATGAGAACTATGAAGAACCAGAGTTATAATAGTGTTGAATTACTGTCTAAAATAACGAACACATAGAATCGCTCCAATGCGCAAGCTTGGCATAATTCCTAGATATTCTGTCCCGGTATAAAGAAAAAGAATACGTACGTCCAGCTAAAATAAGAACAGTTTATTACGAGTAGTATAATAGAGATTAACCCCTGGAGGTTTTATAAATAAACAGATTTACTGAGAGACTAACTAACTACCTAACCTAGACTAACTTTAGACTGGTTATTATTAAATATCGCGGTTAAATATCGCATAGTATCCTATGCCTGGAACCCATCATAAGAGTAAATAAATAAATAAAATATCATTTATTTTTATTATTGTGCAAGTTGAAATTGTGATGTGATATGTAGCCGGCATACATACATACATACATACATACATACATACATTTCACGCCTTTATTCCCAAAAGGGGTAGGCAGAGCACATGAAACGTATGTTCTAGCGCCACTTTTAGCATAAATGTGGGTATAAAATATCGACAAAATGTGATATTGCAGTGATAGGTTGCTAGCCCATCGCCCACAACACACTTCAATCCTGGTGCCATAGTCGACTTTTACGACACCCACGGGAAGAAAGGGGGTGGTGAAATTCTAACCCGACACCACACGCCGCCATGTCTTTAAATATTCATACTTTCATCTCTGTGTACCAAGAAAACTATAGAACTTTATTTTGCTCGGCAGACCAAGACCTCAGAAGGTGCCTGTTTTCAAAGTTAGAAAAAGCGATGTATATAGTATGTCCGCTTCTGCCAACTGGGACGAAGTGTCCATCTCACTACTGTGTCATCCTATTCTATATCAAACTAATTTTAAAAGATGAAAGTAATTTAAATTTTAACAAGATGTTCCTATGAATTAATTTTCTTGCTGGGGAAAATCTGACGTAGTTTTTAAAGTCTACTGCAAGTAAGCAATGACTATCTAGAAGTACTGTATTTCATGTTTGTATTTAAGTGCGTGTTCCGACACGCGCGTTCCGCCGCCGAGCGCCCCGCTCGTCTCTACATATATGCAGCTTTATATTTGCTTACAAAAATAGCAATAGTTAGTTAGTTCTACAATGTTTCTAAGTGACTAGGAAACTAAAACCTGTATTACCTTTTGATTATGCATATGTTTTTGAATAAGCTAAAGAAAGGAATACATATTAGTTTCTAAGCATTCGAAAACCTCGAATGCAACTTATAAAAAGGTATACAAGGGCTCGCAGCAGAGTTTAATAAATCCAATACAAAGTATATTGTACCTGGTAGGGTAGGGTCGGGTGAACTGTAGGTAACTACTACCGGCGTCCGCATGCGACGGATAGCACATTGGCAATCAGATTTATGATCGTTAACTGCGAATATACCTACTGAATGAGGAGACCCGGACCATACAGAGGAAGGGTTATCAGTATGTAGTGGGAAGTCTTGAAGCATTTATCTATAAAAAACTGCAATATTCAGTGATGGTTCCTGGACAAAAGCAAATCTTTGGTGTCACGCAGCAGTGGCACTAATACTGACATGAGAACGAAGATGGAAATGGTGTGCTGGTAACATGGACCAAGGCAAGCTTGGTTCGTAAACTGCGGTGTGGAAGGCAAGAAGGAAACCACCACACAACGCTTCCCTAAATTGGAGTAATAGAATGGGTACAATAAGTTTAAAATTACTCCACCGATAAGAGCCTTAAATATATTATGATGATGATGTAAGTATAGTACATCTTCGTTTTTCTATCACTAAGCTCTCTACCCTTGCAGTATGAAAAGGGCACGGGTGCCGAGTTCCTCCGAGTCCACCGAGCTCTTCTTGAGTCACTAGCGCGTTGCTTTATTGATTTGAGGATTGGTTGGATCGTGGCAAATGCAGGTCCCTCCCTGCAGGTTACCTCTACACCTACAGAGCAAGTAACGGTGTTATTATGGTTGCGGTCTTCTGTAAATATGAGAAACATAACGCCTGTTAAAATCGAATCTCTCTTCATCACATACCTTGTCACACTCTTCTTTTGTCATCTGTGAAGTCGAAAATATTGGTTACTAGCTTTTTTCCATATCAAATATCTCCTGTAGGTTGACTTTCGTGATTTAAGCAGTCAAAGAATAAACGGTTACACTCAGGTAATCTCTGTCACTACCCCAGGAAAATTACGTTTTTTTAGAACATTAATTTATAACAGCGTTTTATTTGTTTGTTTAAATTTCAAATGTTATTCTGACATGTCTTATCAAAGAATCCACCAAAATTTCCATCGGGAAGTAAATATATAAAAATAAATGACACATCCATTATGTTTATTGTGTGATTTATTTATTATTCTTGAAGAGGTCCTGTAAATTAACCAAAACAAAAATTAAAATATCTATTATTATGTTTCCTCTTTTTTCAGGAATTGGTTAAATATAGATTTTTTTGATGACTAATATTTTGGTGGATTTTGAGTCTACGTAATAACTAAAATGTTAATATATCAGTTACACACAAAAAAGCTGCTGTTATGAATTATTTCCAAATTTCCATTTATTTCCATACTTATTAATATAAAGTGCTTGGGCTACACTACGTTGTCTCGGGGCAACATGGCCGGGAAAACACATTCTGTAAAAGAACTCCGAAAGAGTTCGATATGTCACACATATTGTCAATTAACTAGAGAAACGGTAACGGCTAACGGTAGAACTAAGCTACGGTAGCCCAGTGGTTCAGGCATGCGGCTGTCCAACGGCGGTCGTGGGTTCGAATCCCGGCTCGTACCAATGAGTTTTTCGGAACTTATGTACGGAATATGATTTCATATTTACCGTTAGCTTTTCGGTGAAGGAAAAACATCGTGAGGAAACCTGCATACATCTGCGAAGAAATTCAAAGGTGTATGTGAAGTCCCCAATCCGCACTGAGCCAGCGTGGGGACTACTGCCCATTCCCTCTCATACATGAGAGGAGGCCTGTGCCCAGCAGTGGGACGTATATAGGCTGATGATGATGATGATGATGATGATTGTCAATTAACACTTGATTCAACCGTGATATACAAAATAAATAAAATTTTAGGGTAACAAACTCAAATAAATTTTCAACATTCCACTTATTTTGTTAATCATGTCATTATTATGGTCTAATTTCTCGATGTGTATAACGTATCCGGTTTTGTTATTTTTGTCTTTTAATGTGAAGTCCCCAACCGACGCTGGGCCAGGTTGGAACTACTGCCCGTACTGCAGAGGAGGACTGTGCTCAGCAGTGGAACGTATATGGGCTGCTTTATTTTTTCAAAACTTACCCGTTTATTTTTAGGGCGTTTATGCTAAAAGCAAATAGTTACAAACATTCATTAAATCCAGGTCATCAGTCCACCTTGTCGGGGGCCTACCCACGCTGCGCCTTCAAGGTTGCGGGAGTCCGCTAGATGCGGGTGGCGCGGGATCGGTCACTTTGGCACTCTTTGGGGGAGGCCTATGTCCAGCAGTGGACGTCTTTCGGCTGACATGATGATGATGATGAAGATTCATTGAATCCATTCATTCAGTCAATTATTTTAAAATACTAAGATGTTTATCTCATGTAGTGTTGCAATTAAAAGTATTTATTATTATCATTTATAGTTTCGTCATGTCCGTGTGTCTGTCCGTCCTTGCGTCCGTCCGTCTTCGGCTTACCTCAGTGACCATTACTTCTAGAAAACTATTATTCGGCATGGGTACATAAATCAATCACGCCGCCAAGACAGTAGAGAACAAAATCTTGAAAAAAAAAACTTCTCCTTTTCAGGTGAGTATTATTGTGCATCTTAGTATATATCTTCATTTGATGACGGTACAGCAGCTCCTGTGATCGTGTGTGGTCGAAGTGGATGGTATCTAAGAGCGAGGTAAGTGCTTCAGTAGTTTGACCAATAGGCGTTATAACCAGGATTCACGGTTGAGCGTGAGGTCACGTCTTGTTGATTGATGTTATATTATAGTAAACGTTAATTTGGCTGATGACTATTTGGCAACTTGTGAAGAGCATAGAACGCTGAGCCTTATATCACAGGCATTTAAGATTATCATTAAGATGCAAAATTGATATACGTAAGACCAGTAGCGGACAGTTATCTAGGACCTGATCAATACGGTTTCAGGTAACACAGAGACACAAGAAAAGCTATTCTTGCTCTTGGACTTATCGTAGATAGGGGAATGGACTTAAGCCTGAACACTCATATAGCCTTCATAGATTTAGAGAAAGCCTTTGATATCACAGACTGGATAAAGATGAACAATTTGCGTATTGATAGATTATAGAGACAGGAGAATTATTCATGCACTAAGATCGGGTTAGGATGGGGGAATAGAAATAGGAGAGGAGAAGAGAAAAGCCAAAATAAAACGGGTTCTTAGACAGAGTTGTCCAGTCTCGCCTTTCATTTTTAATAATTTCATTGAAACCGCCATCCGAGAAATTTAGGTATCAGAAAAAGACGGTATTAAAATAAATGGAGAAAGGTTTCACTTTATCAGATTTACTGATGACATCGCAGCGCGAGCGGTAGCTGGAAATTCTGCACAACTTGAACAGCATAGAATTTGGACTAAAAATAAATATAAATGAGACCAAAACATTTATTGCATCGAAGACAAAATATATAATAAATTCCATAAAAATTAGTGGTCAACAACACTTCGGATATCATCGCACGCATAGCCATGGCCAAAAAAGCCTTCAATGCTAAAAAGCAAATATTAGAAGCGAAAATATCTGGAAATATCAGAAAACGATTTATTAAGACCTCCATCTGGAGCATACCCCGGTACGGAAGCGAGACGTAGACTCTAATCCAGCGTGGTAGAGAGAGACTGAACGCATTTGAACTGTGGGCATGGAGAATGATGGAAGGTTGGAGAGAAAGAAAAACAAACGACAACTTTTACTACTAAGTATAACAGTTCAGTTTGGTTAGGGTATGGAAAAAAAATCACGCTGACAAAATGATAATAAATCTTGAATTCAAATTTTTAGAGTCCCTCCCCTACACGTAAAATGGGTATGAGATCTCTGTCAAACAATGGTTAGGTTAGGTACCCAGTACGGTGTCCGCTACTGAACAGGTGGAGATCGAGGAGGCAGGCGCGTCCAAACATCTGGCGCGCCTCACGTTGAGGGCCTCCGGGCATACGCGAAGAGCTGCTTAAGAGCGGCTGCCGCCGGCGGGGTCGCGGATGTGTGCGGAAGCGTTCCCGTAACCTCGCCACATGGCGGCGCGGCGAGGCGGCAAATGGGGGGGTTTTTAGTGGGTACACCGTGGGTCTCACCAGCTCAAACGGGAGTCCCACATAACCACTCGGGTCACCCCCTGCGCCCGCGTGGTATGCTTAACGCATTTTCCCCCCCTAAAAAAAAAGGTACCCAGTACGGTATGTGAAAAAGTTAATGGCAGTAGCATAGTGACATTAATTTTCTCTTTAGCTTGGTCCATAAACGCATGTCTTGGTATTCCCCTGGCTCTCCTTCCTTCTATCTTTCCTTCAATTATAGTTTTTATGTAATTGTCAAGTCGTATCAGACGCCCCAACATATTTCCCCTTCTGTTTTCAATAGTTTTTAACTGGAACGATTGATTACTAAATGACATAAACAAATTGATAGGACGATATTTTACCACATCTAAAACCATGAAATAGTAAATGTTAACTTTAAATATGTATTTATCGACATTTCGAAGAATTACGAAGAATTACGAAGCTACAACGGCGCGTTTTAATATTGCTTGTTAGAGAGAGAAAATCCAAACAGTGTGTGACGTCACATTATGGGATATTTATTGGAATTTAAACTTTCGTGAGACATGTTGAAATAATACTAATAGGTAATTACACATTATGTCGCCCGGAGTGACATTGAATACGTGAGTTGAACCGTGTAATTATTAGTATTAGTACTATTTATAATGAGTTTTAAACATAACTTTAACTACTTAACGAGTAATAGTGAATTTGAGCATTTATATTTATTACACTATACCGTTGCCTTGTACCCTTACTGCTACTGTCAGGTAAGTTCGATTTTTCCTGTAATATTTATTTATTTAATAGACGACCAATTAAAATAATGTACTTGATAAGGCCAACTTTCTTACTAATTCGGCCGACACAACCGCAACGTTTAGTAGGCGCGCGCGTGTCGATGAAACAAGGAAGACAAACGAGTAACTACGGAAAACTGCACTGAGCGTGGGCCGACACGGACTAGGCTGGTATTTTTAATACTTACACGGTCTTTGTTAGGACGTTTATCATAAAAGCGAACAGTTATAAATAGTCATTCAAATAATTATGTGGTACCCATTTCAGTGTTTTTTAGATTCAATACTTACCGGTGTTTTGGTATTGCGGATGCCCTGAAAGCAAACATTAACAAAAAACTCATTATGTTTAATATGTCTGGGGGCGGACTTGACTAGAACAAAAATTTAATATTTAATGCCCGATATTTATTTATTTATTTATTTATTAGTTTTAGCACGTTTTGGACACCATATATTACATGAATAGCTTGCAGTAACAGTTTTATGCTAGATGTAACAATCCCTGACAGGTAAACACCACATGCATATTACAAAAAAGACAATGAGAAAACTAAAATTAAAATATCGAAATTCCCCAAAAAACAACCTTGAATTAAAAAGCTCATTTTCCACACGTTAAGGGGTCTATATCATGTTAGGTAATTACGTTAAAGTTTCTAAAATGAGTATAAAACATATTATAGGTTTCTTACAATATATTTAAAAATGTTTATAGAAACTTGTAATATTTTTGAACAAGCTATCGAACGATACACCCATACCATGGGTTTAATGAGAAAAAAAATGACAACCCCACTTTACGTGGTAAAGTACCAATATAAAAATTGTCGACGTAATTGAGTTATATACCCATGCCGAATTAGAGCTTTCTAGTGGTAAGGCTCATTGAGCTATGCCGCAAACGGACAGATGGACATGGCGAAACTATTAAAGGGTTCCTTGTCGTCTACGGAACCCTAAAAAGCACCTCTTGGAGAAGTATCGAATTGGGGACTGTTTAAAAAGGATTGTTTCTGTTTGTGTTAGACATTGTAATACCTATACAGGGTGACATTTTAATCAGTGTCCAAATTTTTTGTAGGCATTTGGTAGCACTAATAGACTCTTTGAAAGAAAAACTAGTAGGTATTTTTAAATTACAAATTGTCTATCCCAAAAGAATTATCCGTACAGCGTGGTTACTGGGCATTCAGTACCGCGCGGAGCGGGGCGGGGCCGAGGGAGGGGAGGCGTGCCGTGCGCAAGCCTTAATACCCGCTGAGGTGCCCGTGCGATAAGGTTTTTTTGGGATAACTTTAAGCAGCAGTTACTAATTTTTTTTGTACTGAATGATATGAAACAAAAAAAAAACGTATTTTATAATTTTGCTGAAGAATTTTATACTTGAATTTGGACACTGATTAAAATGTCATCCTGTATATCGTAACGTAAAATTTATACAAACGTTAAGTACTTACATCCAAATATCATTTAATGTATGGGAACCTAACAGTTGGTTTGTCGAAACGCTTGATCTGTCTGATCATAAAAAGATTGACTTACAAGAGGGGCTTTCACCGATGGAATTATGTATAACTTGAACGTTGATCAGTTATCCTACTAACTATAAATGCGAAAGTGTGGATGTTTTGAGGTTTAGATGCTTGGATGTTTGTTACTCAATCAAGCTTCAACGGCTTAACCGATTGTGATGACATTTTGCACGAAGATAGTTTATAGCCTGGATCGAAATATAGGATAGTATTTATCCCGGATCGACGAAGTCGCGGGCGGAAGCTAGTATTTTAATGAAATCGACTCGAAGTGGTAGAGGTCCCTCTTGTTTGCCTAACATGTCCATTCCAGTCGCATGACGGGCGGGTGTCTGGTGAGCAATAAATAATATTTGTATTTGTATTGTTAACAGTGTGTTACCGGCATGCGGGCATTTATTAAAACTGATAATAATATTTTCCAGTACCAATTGTTTGCATGTATTTGCAAACCGTAATTATGTAAATTAACTGCGCAATTAATGTTCCAAAATATAAGCCTTCAATTGACTAGGTGTATGACGCCGTACTAAACAGAGTATGAAGAGCTGTCATTTACACTTACTTGTGAATTTACTTTGCTGTACAATGCTGGCAATTTAAATTTTGTTACAAAATTATGAAGTCGGAATTATAATTAGTTATCTGTATTAAAGCCATGATTAAGTTAAAGAACTCCGTTAATTTACCCTACTTAAAAAAAAGCCCGCATGCCGGTAACACACAGTATACACGTGATTGAAATAGGTTTGACGTCACTTACACGCTCATCTATTACGATTTTGTCGCCCTAATAAAGAATGGGAAAAATATAAGGTTAGCGATCTTATTGATAAGTAAAAAAACATGACAGTCCGTGAACGATGATTCAGTTAAAAAGTTCGTTTCGCTTATTTTACAAGAGATGTTTTATTACTTCTGCTTAGGCCGTGTAAATAGGCAATTTAGACTATGCGGTGATGAGCGGAGCCGAAGGCAAGGTTACGCCGTAGGATAAAAGACAAACCAAATATGCAAATTTTGAGAAGCTGAAACTGCTTACCTTAGTTGTCCGAGTGACTTGGAGCGGGCGTAAGCAGAGAGGAGCGGCAGGAGTAACTAGCACAATCACTATAGGTACTTATTAATAGCAATCTTATTATTCGTAGTTCAGTTTGCAGCGGAGAAAATATGAAAATTATGCGTTGACGTATGTAACTGAATGTTTTTTTTTATGACAGCCAGAACTATGAAGGCGGTGCGTGTAAGCAGTCTCAACAGCTTTTTTAAGAAAGGAGGCCAAAAGGGATTTTGCTCTGACGGCGTAACCATGCTCCCGGCCTTGAAATGCAAAGAATTTCAAAAATGAGATGAAATGATGCGGTTGAATGATAAATAAGAAAGAAAAAGAACCTCCCAATAAGAACTGGAAATAGGTTATTGATTACTGTGTAGGTAAAGGATATAGCTTCACAACAGGTCGTTTAAATAAGCCGTTATTAGTTTTAACAGTAGCTACTCAAATCACACCATCAGGTCCTGGATGTACGGTCGTGATTATACCTAACGGCCATCGAAGGGGTGGAACATCATCATCACCCATCAAGACTACCGTGCCTTGAACAATAGGATGATCTAGAGTACACCATTTATTTCGGACTTGCAATGTGTGCAAAAACTCTAAGCGCCATTTTCTCTAATATGATTGCACAATACTTTCTAGCAATTTTTTGCGATTCGTTAGATTCTTGCACTCAGTTGACAGGTCTGAAGCTGGTAAATACTGAAGCGGTGTAGACATTAAGAAATGTGCGGGGCTTATTATTTCAGGGTGCGGATCTGAAGAGAGCACACTGAGAGGGCGTGAGTTGAGTATGCATTCTATTTGAACCAAAACAGTTAGCAATTCTTCATATGTTAAAAGTTGTGACCCTATGACACGATACAAATGTGTCTTTAAACTTTTTATATTTGACTCCCAAATACCACCGAAATGGGGAGCGCGCGGTGGGATCATCTTCCATTCAATGCGGTGATTAAAGCATTCGCGGTTAAGTTTAGATTTGAAATCGCATGTGCGAAACAAAGCATACATCTCATCTAATTGAGATTTGGCTCCAACAAAATTTGTCCCATGGTCTGAATAAAGACATGAGACGGGGCCACGGCGAGATATAAACCGCTTGAAAGCTGCTATAAAGGAGTCAGATGTTAAATCTGAAACCAACTCAATGTGTATAGCCTTGGTGACAAGACATACAAACAAGCATATGTACGCCTTTTGCGCATGTTGACCACGACGGCGACAAAGCGTAATACGAAGGGGACCAGCATAGTCAACACCCGTATGCACAAAGGCTTTAGCTTCTTGCAAGCGATAAGAAAGAAGGTCAGCCATCTTTGGAATCGGATGGTCCGGTTTAACGCGGAAACACGAATTACATTTATGTACTCTATTCCTAATTACGGTTCTGGCATCCAATATCCAGAAGCGCTGGCGGATGATTGACATCAACAGTCCTGCACCTGTATGACAATTTACAGCGTGATAGTGATCAATAATCATGTTGACTATATGATCGCGTTTGGGGAGCAATGCAGGATGCTTAGCTTCAAATGGTAAATCAGCGTTTGAAAGTCGACCTCCTATACGCAGAACATTTTTCTCATCAATAAACACTGATAACTTGACGAGTTTTCGCGAGGGTAATATATTATTTTTCATGCGAGCAATATCTTCCTGAAAGTGAACGCTCTGTATCGCGAGTATTAAAGCGGTTTCAGCGATTTCGATATTTTTTATAATCTCAGTAGCGTTAAGCTTTTTTGTAAAACGTAGCACATAAACTACAGTTTTCAGCAGTTTATTCCAAGAGGATATGCGTTGCGCTAAATCATATAATATAGGTCGCTCAAGTTGCACAAGAGTTGTCAATGTAGTGGTTTTACACTCCGGCAATTGTTCAATAGCAGCGGCCTGAAACGGTTGGATAGGCCATTCCGTTGGCGCATTATGCAGCCAGGAAGGTCCGTTGCACCATAGGGTATGAAAAACCAATTGTGATGGTGTCATACCACGGGACAAGCAATCACTGGGATTGTTTATTCCAGCAACATAATAGAAATTCTCTGGTAACACATTTTCTTGACACTGAGCAACACGATTGCTTACAAAAATTGACCACCTATGCGGCGATGCTTTGATCCATGAAAGAGCGATCATTGAATCGGAGAAAGCATATATGCCTGCAATCGGAATTCGAGCAAGATAAGTGTCTTGCACAATTTTAATCAGTTTGGCCATTAAAACAGCGGCACATAGCTCTAAACGAGCAAGCGTAGTTATCTTAGCCGGAGAAACCTTGGACTTGGAGCATAACAGCCTTACACTGATATCGCCAGTCAAGTTTGTCACATGCAAGTAAATTACACAACCATAACCACTAAGGCTGGCATCACTGAATCCAACAATATTGACTATACAATCGGATGATACGCCAATATGGCGCGGGATCTTAAACGTTGATAACAATGGAAATTCTTGAACCAATGTGGAGTAACACTTAATTATGTGTTCCGGGGGGGTAGCGTCCCAATCTATTTTACTGAGCCAAAGTTCTTTTATTAACAACTTGGCGTATAGGACGACAGGAGCTACCAAACCAAGGACGTCAAACAAGCGAGCTACGGTGGATAAAATGATTCGCTTGGTACACTTCCCTCCGGCGGGCGGGAACGTAGTTAGTGAGAATGTGTCATCGGAGGGTTCCCAAGATAAGCCTAACACTTTGGCAATATTTTGCTTGTCATCAAAATTAACACAAGCACGGTGTGAATTAGGCAGCTTATCTAGCAGTGACAGGGAGTTGCTGGACCATTTGACTAAATCAAATGCACCAGTTTTAAAAGCGCGATTAAGTTTTGCGATAAACGCATTGCAGTTTCCTCATTTATACACGAATGAACTAAATCGTCCATGTATAATTGGGAACTAGCCACTGTTGCAGCATCGGGAAACCGATGTCCCTCATCAAGGCAAAGCTGCTTGACAGTGCGCATTGCCATATACGGGCTTGATTTCAGTCCAAACGCAACGCGCGTAAACTGAAAGGTGCGAACCTGCTCTTTTTCATCAAAGCGAAATAAAATTTTCACATATTTATAATGTTTTGGCGGCAAACAGATTTGCATATACATTTGGCGGATATCCGATGTCATTGCTATGGGAAACAGGCGAAAATTCAGTAGCAGAATAAATAAATCTGCCTGCAAATTTGGACCAGTGTGCAAAATGTTGAGTGACAAGCCTGAGCTACTTTTAGCACTAGCGTCTAGGACTATTCTGACGCGAGATGTAGATTTATCAGGACGAACCACTGCGTGATGAGGAATGTAATATCCGTCATCAGTGACGTCAGATTCAGGAACTTCGGTAAGATAACCGTTTTGCATATATTCTTTGATGACTTGGTTATAATCATCACGAAGTGTAGGTATTTGTTTAAACTTCTTTTCCAAAAAAAGTAGGTGGCGATGAGCAACAGCTCGAGAATTGCCTAGCTCAGACGCATCTTTGCAGAAGGGCAAGGCTGCAGAATATCTGCCATCATCATTTCGAGTCACGGAAGTAGTGTACAAATTCTCACACTCAGTCTCTTCCGGACTAAGAAAACGTTTGTATGGGATCTCTTCTAATTCCCAAAATTTATTGAGACTCGATTCAAGGTCATTGAGCACAAATGCGGTAAAAGAAGTGTCATTAGAGTTAGACTTACAAGGATAGTCACCCATTAACACGTAACCAAACGTGGTTAGCAAAGCGGGGGGTGCGCATGTGCCAGAATCTACTCTGTTCCCCAAATATATATACGGGAAGAGTTGAACACCTAGCACCACATCAATGCAGCCTGGAATATTCCAGGTTAAATCTGCAAGCGGTATATCGGCAAGATATGCCAAGTCACATTTATTAGCTTCGACGAAATGCGCGGGCAGTTGATCTGTTATACAATCTACCACTAAAGCATGTATATAGTATTTATTATTTGGGTAGATGCGCGATTCAATATTCAAATAAACATAACCAAGTATAGGCCTCGACGTTAAACCAACACCCTTTATATAGGAATTGTTAAGCGGTATCACGGGTAAGTTAAGTGATTTGCAACAATCAAGCGTTATTAGATTGTTTTGTGAACCATTATCAATTAGGCATCTTATAATCGTCTTACCATCACCATTATAAGGCTTAGCGTACACCTGAGCGGTTGACAACAATATTGTTGACTTAGGGTTCGACTCTACTTTGAGTGAGACCGAAGCGTTAGAAAGCGGCTGTGCTATAATGGCCCCATCAGGTGACCATTGCGTATTAATGCTATCGCGGGGCGGATGAGCAGTCAGCGGAGTATTTATTTGCGGTGTGCAGACACAGTTCGAGTTTGCATTAGGTGCATTTGGTTCACAAGAATTGAACACTGCAGGCGGAGAGCGCGATGGAGGCGCGGCTGCTGACGGTCGCGGTACATGAGCGGCGGAAGAAGTAACGTCGTTAGTGTTGGCGAACAATTGCGTTGATTTAATATTAGCGGAAGCAGCTTTATTCGACTCAAAATGTAAGAACGTGTGATGACGCTTCTGACACACGTTGCAAGTGTGACGCGAGTTACAGTTAAGTGTATGCGTCGTACTTAAACAATTAACACAACCATGCTTATCTTTTATAAATTGAAACCTCACTTGCGGGGAGACCATGTTTTTAAACTTCATGCAAGCATAAAGTTGCGAATGATCCTTTTTGTTGCACAATATACAAGCTGGTTCATTAATCGCGGGTTTTGAAGCGGTATCATTGCTGGCTACAAACGCCTTATACGTAGTTCGCGTAGTTTGTGCCGGTATATTGGCAACTGATTTGCCGACGGTACTACCATTCGACCGTTCTAAAATCTTAACTTGGTCTTGCACAAACGATATGAACGATTTATAAGTCGGAATCTCAACATCGCGAATTGACATTTCGTAACTTTGTAACATCTGTTGGTCGGTCTTCCTCAATGCGCAATTTAAAAGAAGAAAATCAGCCAAATCAGGAATGTCTAACTGCTTAAGAGCGGCGATAGACGCGGAATACTTCTCAATGAAGGTATTGAGACTGCTGGCATTGTTTGAGCATGGTTTTAAGTCAAATACATTGTTCAGGTAATAAGTACCCAAGGCGCGTTTATCTTGATATTTTTTGACAAGACTGTCCCAAATTATGGAATAGGTTTCACCTGTAGCCACTAAACCAGCGGTTAATTTCAGAGCATTATGTGTTAGCTTGCCCATGAGGTATTGCACACGTTGCGAGTCAGTCAGTTGGTCATTATTATGTACGTTGGTTTTAAATGACTCATAGAAGATGGGCCAGTTCTCAGTACGACCATCAAAGCAAGGCAATTCTATAGGCGGGAGTTTAATATAAGAGCCGTTGTTACGACTCGCGGGTGCGGATGATGCACTTGCTTGCGGTATTGACATTTTAATAATGTTGTTTCGAGTGCGTTTTATTTTTGAGTACATATCTTCGAACGCATCCAGGGCCTCATAGTCAGGCTTGGTACCAGGAACGAGAGACATGATGATTTTATTCATCTCATCCAGAATTGATTCGAAACTCACACGTAAGTCATCAATCGTTTCACTATCGGCCATGAAAGACTCGTTGCTTCGCGATTCAAAATTTGAAATATTTTTAGAAGCGGCATGTATGCGAGTAAATCGCTGAAAGATTTTCTCTTCTTTACTTTTTAACACTGCTAACTTAATTTCCATTTCAGATTTAGACATGTTGGCTAAATTAAAATTTCAATTATATTAATGACAATGTCAAGCTAAATGTAAATGACAATGAGCGTGATATATATGAAATGAGCGTTAATGGCGGGTGAAATATATGAGTATTGCGGAAAATAAATGGGAATTTTAAAAATTTGGACGGAAGAATCCGGAACTCGATAGGACCAAAAATATGCTTAGGCCGTGTAAATAGGCAATTTAGACTATGCGGTGATGAGCGGAGCCGAAGGCAAGGTTACGCCGTAGGATAAAAGACAAACCAAATATGCAAATTTTGAGAAGCTGAAACTGCTTACCTTAGTTGTCCGAGTGACTTGGAGCGGGCGTAAGCAGAGAGGAGTGGCAGGAGTAACTAGCACAATCACTATAGGTACTTATTAATAGCAATCTTATTATTCGTAGTTCAGTTTGCAGCGGAGAAAATATGAAAATTATGCGTTGACGTATGTAACTGAATGTTTTTTTTTATGACAGCCAGAACTATGAAGGCGGTGCGTGTAAGCAGTCTCAACAGCTTTTTAAGAAAGGAGGCCAAAAGGGATTTTGCTCTGACGGCGTAACCAACTTCTTTAAATAGCTTTCATTTTATGCCTCATTCGTTCAAATACGTTGAGTATTTAGGGAGATAATTGATAAAAATTTATATCACTCGCCGCCATCTTTGTGACGTCATCGTTATCCCCTCCACACCTTTAGAGAGCGACAACAGCACTTTTCATACTCGGGACACCTCACTGAATCCAACGATACCACTTTTTGGTAGAAACCTCTTCAGTCAAACGCCTACTATTTGACGTTTGTTAAAAACTTTGATCTATAATTTGATAAGCCTCCGCTAACTAATTGGCCGTTATTCGATAGATTAGTTTATATTGGCGGCTTGATACTAGTTTCAGATGAAGGTTTTATTAAAAAAACCATGACAAGAATAACGTGTAAGTAAACATAATATAGAAACTATAAATGACAGGGACCCACAAAACAATACCCGAACAGTTAATGTATCTTTGCCTATTCGTAAACAAATGAAGACAATAAAATAAAATCAATCAACTGTTTGAGATGACGTTTCATTATACATGCGGATATATCTTGACCGAGATCTTGCAAAACTCGTCAAATGGGATTGAACTCTATAATTCAAATCACTAGACTGTTTCAAATTGACTTTCGATGCGATGAAAAATTTAACTACTACAACTACAGACCCATTTTATCTTCAGGGTATCCCTGGTATTTCTTTTAAATTATTATTATGTTTCTATTTTATTTAATTATGATATAATTGTATGATAATGTGTTGTTATGGGTCAGTGATAGGTACTCGAATTGAATTATTATTATTTTATTTTAGATTGGAAAGGCACACACTAAGACACAGTGAAGTCTATCGGCTCGCGATTTCAGTCACAGTTACGGTACGTAAGCTTTCTAGATTGTACGTGTAGGTACAATACAATGTCTTTGTAGGTTTGATATTTCTGCAGCCACCTTGGTAAAAACGGAGTTAAATAAAATAACTTTGAAGAAAGATCCTTCGTTCGCTAAGATAGTAAGTCGTTAACTGAGGCTTGATGGACCCATTATCGTTTATTTCACTAATAAGTCACCTGTCGTTATAGGTTGACCGCTTCAGTCAGTGCTCGCCTGAGCGGCGCGCGGGTGCAGGGGTCACCCCTGACCCGACAGTATGTATGACGATGACAGAAAGCGGGCGGTGCGCGGGCGCCGGGCTTCGCCTCCCGCGCAGTCGAGGACTGACTGAATTGGTCGACCTATAGAAGCAGAATTGAAAAGTTATCGAATGGAATGCTTATTTGATTTCATAGAACATCTCCACTAAAATGTTGTTTGGCACGGTTTTATTTTATGTTTATTAATCGAACTTGAAGATGACAATCACTTACCTTATTTAAGACAAAAGTGCCTATGTACTAACATAAAACAGTAATTAGTATATTTGTCAGTTTAAACACAATAAAATGTATCATCATCATCATCACCATATCAGCCGAAAAACGTCCACTCCCAAAGAGTGCCACAAATGTATGGTGTATAAAGATAAAGTGATAATACAATAACTAATATATACATAATTACTTACAACCTGAAATTGTAAATTAATGTATCACTTTTCAACCTAAAAACCATGTACCTACTCAACTTATGGATAACAATAAAACCCACCTCTGATTTTCTTTTAGCGTCAGACAAGTTAAAAGTTTTTGTTTGAGTTGACTTATTTTAGAAACAGTGTTATTGCACTACAAACGTTAGGGCCGTCTAGGGGACTATAAGTTGAAACCAACACTTAATGTTCGAAGTGCGTTTAATTAATAAAGTTACAACGGTGCAGACGTGAGATTACACATTAACTTAATTTTATAACTAAAATAATTGATCGAGGTCGATCACGACCTTACGCGACCGCGATGGAAGAATAAGACACTTGTTTCACCACACTTTTCACATGATGTTAACTCGGTCCGGTATTGACTAATTGCCCACTAAGCAAAAGAGCAATCGATTTTCGAGAAAAGGGTATGACTGGGTGGTGACTCGTGAGAGCTGACCGTGGGAGGATCGTTTCGTAACACATCCCCTCCTTGAAGAGCAACTATTTTCCAATGTCTAGTGAAAATGTTGCGGCTCGACGATCTTGCAGGGTTTGAGTACTGGAGCTCATAGTAGGAAGTACAATTTCACTTATGATCTGTTTGTTGGATTGTAGTCGCTTGTAGTAGTAGAAGATGATCAAAACAATAGCTCCTAGTAGGATGATCCCATATGTGGGTATGGTTGTATGAAACAGACTGGAAAATGCTTCTGTTTTCGTTATAACTGGAGCTGGTGGTTCTAAAAGTACCTGGTGCTGAATGTCGTGCAAGGTGTCCAAATTGATTGTAGTTAGGTTATAATGCATAGTCTGTTGCCGCGAAGTGGGTGTCAATACTGATTTCGGCAGAGTCATGATTTCTAGTGCGTGTCCTCGCAACTTGTCATCCATATTGACTATTGTAAATTCCTGTGTTCGTAAGCGACAATTTCTTGGAATCGTAGCTAAGAAACTACCTTTCAGTATACGATGTTCTTCTTGTTGGCATGATATGAATACTTTCGTATCCGTCGGGAATGAAATTATATAATGCATGCTATCGAGTTCTAGGAGAGCCTCCCTGGTGAGCGTAACAGGCGTGGATCGGCATAGTTCATCCATTTCTTGCTCATGTATGAGCCGCGTGATGCAGTCTTGTCGAGTACGGGTTTGGTGAATAGTCTGTTGATTGCAGATGTACCACGTGTCAATCTTAGGGCATTCTGCCTCCATGTATACGAATTCCTTGGAGTTGGTTGCCAGAAATGGATAAGGGGGTATAATAATTTGGGAATATTTATTGGGTACGGGACACAGTCTGTAAAGGTCATAAGTTGTTGTGGACATAATGGGAAATTTCAGAACTATTACGACCTTTTTGTCAATAAAGTATGATCCTAAACTAATCATATCATAATAATACCTAATATCTATATCTAATAAGGATACGGGTCCATAAATGGCCTTTATCTTGCCTATCATATTACCCAAGTCATTAATTGATAAAAGTGAATGGTGCATTGAATTAGTGCGACTAAAAGCTAATATATTTTCTATTCTAATCAGCTCAGATAAAAGATCGTCTAAGATTTGGATAAGGTGCGCATGTTGGGCAAAAGTGTCTTTATTGGTATTCGTCATGTTAATAAAATTGGCGAAAGCTTTCTCCAATTTCTTTTGACTGAACGTTAAATTATTTAAAATATGAGCTTGTTGGAGAGTCAAATCTTTGTATATGCTTATATGTTTGTTTAAACTAGTAGAAAGTCCTTGGTTTTCCTCCTGAAGAATAGTCAAAGCGTTTTGTATGTGTAGTGCATCATCATTATCTTGGTTGCCAGTTATGCTTTTGATGAGAGTTCCGAGGGGGTTAAGAAGGCCACGCTTTATACGTTTTGGCTCAAAGGACTGTAATTTAGACATAGTTTTGTTTAGCTTAGAAAATAGGTGCAATATTTGTTCTTTGAATAAAGGAAATTTTAGGTTCGGGATTTTATTCGCTAGATTTGTTAATTGCGTTTGTACGTTCTCGATTTGCTCCTGAATCGTGGCGAGATTGATTTCCAGAAGAAAAATGTGTTCATGTGAGGTGATTTTTGTCAATCCTAGGTTGAACGGTAAGATGCCCGGTCCGTCGGAGAGCTTGTCGAGTCTGATATTGTCATGTGTCGTTGGTAGGAGGTCGGCTTGGGCCCGGTACAGGGTCGTCACGAGGATTATTGTCCTGTAACAATTTAAAGTGTTTTTTAGTCCGTTTCAGCAAGTTTTTCGCAACGGGTCCCCGTTTCCTGGACGTATTTATATGAATAGGTGAGTTAGATACGACTTTATCGTGAGAGTAACGTGGTGCTAGTTTCTGCCTTGGGGCCGTCGGGTTTCTTATGTATACTTGTTGGTTATGATCATAGTTAATTTCAGGTTCTCGGTTCTGATTTCGCCTCGTCATCATTTCTATGCGGTTGGAATATGATTCATCATGTACAATTTTGTACACGACTTCCATTTTTCCTTTGTGGTCCTGCATGTATTGTTGTAAAAGTCTTTCGGTCAGATTAAGATTAGTCGGGTTTCTTGGATCAAAGTGTCCAGATAGCAGTTCATGAGGTCGGCATTTTGTTAGGCTATGTATAGAATTGTTGTACGCTATTAATGCATATGACATTAAATTGTGTGCAGACTCGTTCTTATGCTGAATTTTGAGTAATCTTAAATGTTCTATGAGGGTGTTGTGGAAACGTTCTATTACGCCATTTTCATTTGGTGCGTTAGGGGCCGTAAGGTGGTGCTGTATGTTATGAAATTTAAGGAATTCCGCGACTATTCTGTTTGTGAATTCGGTGCCTCTATCTGTTGTTAAGGATAAGGGGAAACCATGGTGAGTCCCCAGTATTAGTAGTGCTTTTACTATATTCGGGGCTGTGCAATCGGGTAAGAGGTATGCTTGAGCGTACTTGCTAAATGTATCTATGAAAGTTAAATATTTTTCATTTTCAATTGTAACAACATCGGCGTGCATGTGTTGAAATGGTTTAGAGGGTGGGGGGACGATTTGAAATTCGGGTCTCACTGGATCACGGTCATATTTTGCGCAGCCACATATAGAACACTGATTTATAAATTTTGTGATACTCTCCTTAAGTTTAGGCCAAAAGTAATGCTGAGATAGTGCAAGATATGTTTCATTTATGCCTCTATGGTTGGTCTTTCCTATGTGGTATTTAGAAATTATATCGTCTTGCATTGAGAGTTCGTCGATATCTTTAACTTCACGTTTAACCATAATCAAATTCATGGATGAATTTTTAAATGTGCGTTGAAGAATAGGTACGATAGTGTACATTTTTGTAAGTGGTTGGACTAGAATCGCAGTGCGTATTTTAGGATTAACATGGTTTTTAATGGCAGTTATTAAATGCTGTTGCAAGTTTTCTTCGTATATATGAATAACGGTTCTATGAAAGTTCTGAAATGGGGTGGATTCTTTAGGTTTCAGATTTGTAGGAGAGTCTGTTATTTTTATAACAAGCTGATGTTTGAATTTATTTAAAGCATCGTCGGATATAGGTACTTCTAAAGTTGGGTGTTCTACACTTGTGTGTACTGTCTCCGCGGGCAAATTGTTTCGATCGTAATCAAAGATTGGCGTATCCGTAAAGAATAATGGACTATCCAAGGGCCTTTGGCTCGGTGCAGTGTCAGTTTTGGACTGGCTGGACAGTGGTCTTAAGCTTGGCGCGGTATCCGTTGAGGACTGACTAATTAGTGGCCTGTCATCGGGTGCAGTAAGAGTTGATATGGATGATTGTCGAGACGGGGACCTTGAACCGGGGTTAGCTATAATTGAAGATACTTCCTCGTTGTGGATTTCGATTCGAGAAAGAGCATCGGCATTTGTGTTATTTTTACCTTTTTTATAGATTATCGTGTTATTGTCGTGTATGTACTCCGATAATTTAAGTCTCCATCTTGTAAGACGAGAGTTGGGTTCTTTAAGGTTTAATAGCCACTGGAGGGGTTTGTGGTCTGTGATAATTTTAAATTTCCGGCCAAAAAGGTAGGATCTAAAGTATTTTGTAGCCCAGACTATCGCAAGCAGCTCCTTTTCAATGGTTGAGTAATTAATTTCGCTGTCGTTGAGCGTTCGAGATGCGTAAGCTATCGGTCTGTCTGAACCTATCGGTCCCTGTGAGAGAATAGCGCCGAGGGCTACGTTAGAAGCGTCAGTCGTCAGTAAAAATTCTTTGGAGAAGTCAGGATATTGCAGTATGGGGTCATTGATTAGGAGTGTCTTGCAGTGTTCAAAGCATTTAACGTATTCAGGGGATAAAGTAATTTTTGCTCCTTTTTTTAAACATGCAGTTAATGGTTTACTGATGCGTGCGAAATTCGGGATAAAACGTCTATATTATCCTAAAAGTCCTAGAAACCCTTTGATCTGCTTTGGCGTTTTAGGAATAGGATATTTTAAAATTGCCGATATCTTTTCTGGATTAGGCTTAACGCCGTCGGGAGTAATAATGTGACCCAGGTATGGAGTTTCATGTTTCAGAAATTCTGATTTGTCCAATTGAATTTTAAAATTAGATTCTCTAAGACGGGCAAATATTTTTTTTAAATTTACCATGTGTTCTTAGAGTGATGTCGAGAACACAAGAATGTCATCAAGGTAAACTGTGCAGATAATATTTTGGAGGCCTCGGAGTACGTTGTCCATAACCCTCTGGAATGTGGAGGGGGAATTCTTTAAGCCCATCGGCATTCGAAGGAATTCGAAATGCCCGACACCATCACAAACACTGAAACCAGTCTTGTGAATGTCCTCCTCATGCATCTCCACTTGATAAAATCCACTCGCTAAGTCCAATGTGGTGAAATACTGACACTTTCCCAGTTTATCCAAGATGTCTGTAATATTCGGGATTGGGTATCTATCGTCTATTGTCTTTTCATTTAATTTTCGAAAGTCCACCACTAATCGCCATTTAATTTTTCCAGATGCATCGTGTTTTTTGGGTACGATCCATATGGGTGCATTCCAGGCTGAAGAAGAGGGTCTAATAATGCCTTGGTCGAGCATTTTTTGTATTTGATTTTGAACTTCGTCCCTATGTATGTATGGGTATCTATAAGTTTTATTATGAACGGGGACCTCGTCTTGTGTCCTAATTCTGTGTTTTATTTTACTTGTAAAAGTTAAAGTTTCGTCATCTAAATGAAATACATCAGAATATTCTTTACATAAACACAACAAGTTCGCTTTCTCTTCGTCATTCATATGGCCCGTGCGCAATCGCGATAACACTTCCTGGAAACGTCTGGGCTTGCCCTTGCAGTCTGCAAGTGTAGCGTTTGGTATCAATGTACTCTGTTCACTAAAGATATGTGCGTGCAATGGTTTTATAAATTTTAAATTGATTTCATTTACAGATGGATTAAATATTTCTATTAAGGCGTGGTTTTTGTCTGCCGTAGTTATAAAATCTAAGATGTAGCATCCGCATATAGTTTGGTAGTCTATAGAAACGTCGCCCTGAGAAATATTAATGGGCACTCTTATCATTCGACTAGATTTAGCGGGAATCACTACCGATGCAGGGTTGCTTGACTCATACATATGTATTGGATTATTCGCGAATTCCGTTCTGAGTACACGGGAGTCTAGGTCGATTTTAGATCGCCATTGTTTTAGTAAGTCTAGTCCAATCAGTCCGTCAAAGTATTCATGAAATCGGTAGATGTATAATTTGATAGGTTTTTGGTCGTTCATTTCTGCGAAGCAAGGAAGAGTTATTGAATAGTCGTTCTGGGTAGTGGCATGGATATTCGTGACAACAAAAGGATCATAGTTAAGTGGAACGTTTGGAAAGAAATTTTCGGCAGCTTTCGGGCTAATAAATGATTTATTTGCTCCCGTGTCAAGAAGTAGTTTTAGTGGCGGATTGGAAATTTGAATGAATGGAAGCTGTCGCTTGTCCTGTAAGTTTAGCTCTATTTGGGGGATGTTGACGGAGGCTTCTGGGAAAAATCCGACTGCACATTTTCATTGTAATTTTCTATGTCTTGGTCAAGATTGTCATTGTCATAAGTCTCGTATTGGCTGTCTTGTTCAGTATAGTAATAGTCGCAAGGATAATTTTCAAAGTATTCGCTTTGATAGTCAAGGTCATGCATTTCATTCATATTTACTTGGTAATGTCCGTTTTGATCAGTGGGGGGTAAAATTTTCGCTACAGGGTGGCTTATTCCACTCATTGGAACAGAAGAATTTTGCTGATAATTTTGTCGGGGCGGGATCCTAAAACCGGTAGTCATATTTGATCGCGGCAGGGCACGCATACGTTGTTGCGTCATAGAAGGTCCTTGCTCGTAAGGGGCTGACATTGGTGGTTGTTGCGGAGAGTTTATTTTAAACGCATTAGGCATCCGATTGTTGAAATTATTTGTAGGACGTACTTCATTCATAAACGGGTTCAATCTGGGAATGAGTTGACTATTGAATTGCGGATTAAATGGTTTGTAGTTTAAATGTTTTTGTAATTGTTGAGGGTCTTTAAATGTTTTATGTTGGGCGTTTTTATTCTTTAGGTACAATATGTTTAACTCTTCTTGCGCGAATTCTAGGGCTTTTTCTAAAGAGTCTGGCCGCATACAGCGAATGCGTGAACCAAGGGGTTTGTGTAGGCCTCTCAGATACGTTTGCAGGGCTAGCTTTTGATAAAGACTACGTTTGGCCTCAATCGTAGTTTGCACGGTCTCGTGTAGCTGGACATAGGTCATTATTGTAGTAAGTAAATTTTGAACTCGTTCAAAAAATACGTGCGGCGTATCGGAACCCTGTGTAAGCATAGATAAATCAGTGTATAGGGCTGTTTCATCCCTGTGATCTGAAAAGGAATTTATTAATGTATTTCTGATTCCATTCCAGTCCCTTGGAATGCCATTAGCTGCCAAAGTAGTGGCAGCCCTGCCAGTTATTTTGTTTAGAATACCATTTAATAGGGCTGAATTGTTGAGGTCATGCCCAGGGGCTGGATTCATATAGTGTAGTATTAATTGGTCACAAATGTCTAAAAATCTTATGAGCACATTTGAATTTCCATCAAACTCAGGTACTAGTCGCAAAGTTTTCCATATTTGTTCAGTAACATCTGACGCGGAAGCGCCTTCAAGTGGGGTCGTCATTTCTAGGCCTATTGTTTCCTCCGGAATGTCTTCTAAATTCCTATCAAATCGCGATAATTGCCAAGGATCGGGCTGAAAAACCCGGTTGCCACGTGGATGAAAAATTTTGGTAGATTCTACTAATGAACTTGCCTATTACTACTAATTATACTATTTATATATCTAAGAGTTGCAAATGGGGTTGGCAACGATAATATACCTAACTAATATGTTAATATATGTATGTACTATAATACACTAAGAGTTGCAAATGGGGTTGGCAACAATAATAGACCTACCTAATAAATTAATATATGTATGTACTATAATAGACTAAGCGTTGCAAATGGGATTGGCAACTAATTATGTCTAGGATAAGGGCTGCGGAATGGATTGGCCACCAATATGAATCGTATAGTAAGCTCGTAATTCTAAACTCACAGAATCTGCATAGCAAAGTAGGCTATGTATAGATCGGTATGTAGATTGTAGGTGATGCCGTTCCGCTGCTGCTCCGCTGTGCACGCTGCTGCTCCGCTGTCTCCACTATAGTCACCGCCGAAGGCCACTCGTAGATTCGAAGTAGTCGATAATGTCTATGAAACGACTATCAGGCGACTCTCGAAGTTAGATCGCGCACTGATTCGACTACTCCCCGACTGCGCCACAAACGTTAGGGCCGTCTAGGGGACTATAAGTTGAAACCAACACTTAATGTTCGAAGTGCGTTTAATTAATAAAGTTACAACGGTGCAGACGTGAGATTACACATTAACTTAATTTTATAACTAAAATAATTGATCGAGGTCGATCACGACCTTACGCGACCGCGATGGAAGAATAAGACACTTGTTTCACCACACTTTTCACATGATGTTAACTCGGTCCGGTATTGACTAATTGCCCACTAAGCAAAAGAGCAATCGATTTTCGAGAAAAGGGTATGACTGGGTGGTGACTCGTGAGAGCTGACCGTGGGAGGATCGTTTCGTAACACACTACCTACTTATTATATACCATCCTACTTATTAGTTTTTTTAACGTGATATTTGCAAGCGAAAACTATTGGGGATCATTTCAGTATGTTTAATATTAACTCCATGGTTTTTTTTTTAATGTTCCTGGCATCGGAGTATCACTAAGAATGCAGTGGAATGAAATTATGCTACTTAGACAAGCCTATTCGCAGTTGTGCACAATTGAAATTCTTTATGACAGCTATTCACCACCTCCTTATTCTTCACAGCCCTAATTTTTACACAAAACCATGTTGTCCTTTCCGCAATCGTGCAAAAACGTAATTCTCCACCCTAGCAATTGCCAGGGTGGAGAATTACCACAAAAATAAATCTACAATATTCGCAATTCAGTACAGCATACTGTAACACATTTCGGTACAGCAGTAAATACCAATAACATAATAAGAATAAGCTGGACAGAAAGAAAGACAAACGAAGAGGTTTTGACGATGGTAGGAGAGAGCCGATGCTTGCTAAAAACAATAAAAAATAGAAGAGGCAAAATGATCGGACATCTAATACGGCACGACAGCTTCTTTTTAAACAACTTGGAGGGCAAGATCGAAGGAAGGAGAGGAAGAGGAAGACCCAGACATACTTACACCAGCCAAATAAAAGAGAATGTGGCTGTCGAGTCATATGAAGACGTGAAGAGGCTAGCAGAGGACAAAAATCTGTGGCGGTTACTCCACCGACAAGAGCCTAGCTCTTAAATAGATGATGATGATGAGTAAATACCAGTGGATCTGTAGGCTGCAGGCATGATCTACAGCCAACAGTTCCACTGGGGCAGCCTGTCTTTTTCTTTTTTTCAATTGTGAAAAAGTAAATAAAGAAGAACTATATAATTAACGAACCTGTTCACAAAATTTCACGAGGTCGATTAAGAAACGAGACCTTATCACGCGATAAGTGACAAGAGAGAACGTCTCTCTCGTTCTATCGAACGGTGTTAGCCAGTGACGGGCGCTCTACCGTGTCACTTATTAAGTGATAAGGCCGACAGGACAGCAGAATATTGGAACAGCCCTCTGTTCCGATATCTTGCTTAGCTGGATGTCGGAACAGACGGGAAAACGAATTTCGACCCAAGCCGAAGCATAGAACTTCGTCCGCTTCGCTCTCTGATTCGATTGGAACTTTGAAGAGTTACGCAGTATTCGTCAGGAAGACGAATCACTTTTGTGTAAAGACTAGCATAATTCCTAGATGGCTTGACCTTGACCCGTTATACATAAAGGAAAAAATACTTACGTCCAACTGAAACATTTTTTATATGAATAACTATATTTATAGCCTAGGGAATTTATAAATATAGAGATTCTCCCGGCGAAGCTGTTGGTTGTAGGTTCAAGTTCCGGTAAGGGCAAATTTAATAATTATTTATGTGATGAGTAGTAATACCTGTTTCTCAGCTTTGGATGGGTCTTTGTATATTGGGTATTTATAGATGCATGCGACCGCGCCGCTTTTGCATAAACGGCTTTATACAATATTTGCCAACAACTGGGTCCTTTGTTTAATTATTTATTTATACTTAAGGAAGGAAGGAAGCTGCAATGAAAACATGATATGAGTATTAAAATAAGTTGTACCTTGCTTTTAAATTTACAAAATAATCCGTACCTTTTTGCTATGAAACAGGTTTAGGGCTCTCTGAAAAAAAAAGACAAATGTTAGTGTCTTTTTTTTTTTTGACTGGTTTCTAGCCGTAGCCCGAAGGCTGTGACGTCGAATCATGGCTGGCTGGTGGATAGGCGACACTATGGTGCTATCCGACCGCCGAAGAAAGGTTAGTGTCTAAGGCTGATAAACAATAGGTACACCGTACCGCCCCGGGCAAGGGCGACGGGCAGCACTCGGCAGCCGAGTGCCTCTGAGTCCAGCCAGCTCCTTAAGAGTCACAAGCTCTTGTCTTTTATTGATCTAAGGAGGAGAGAGGTCAGCTAGACACAATTGTCACTTTCAGAACAGCGCGAGTATGGGAGTTCTGGTGGCTAATGCACCTACGCGCTATTGTATAAGTTGTATAAGAGGGAGGTAACTCCTTTGTTGGGCTGCTCCAAATATCATCATCATCATATCAGCCGAAAGACGTCCACTGCTGGACATAGACCTCCCCCAAAGAGTGCCAAAGTGACCGGCCCTGCGCCACTCGCATCCAGCGGACTCCACATTTACCAGGTCATCAGTCCGCCTTGTCGGGGGGGGGCCTACCCACGCCGCGCCTTTACGTGGTCGCCACTCGAGAAACTTTCAACCCCAACGGCCATCGGTTCTACGTGCTATGTGCCCCACCCACTGCCACTTAAGTTTAGCGATCCGGAGGGCTATATCGGTTACCTTGGTTCCGCTGCGAATAGCCTCATTTCTGATGCGATCACGCAGAGAAACTCCCAACATGGCCCTCTCCATTGCCTTTTGGGTGACTTTGAGCCTTCTTATGACACCTATAGTAAGCTACCACGTTTCAGTGCCATATGTCATCACTGGCAACACACACTGGTCAAAGACTCTCGTCTTGAGACACTGCGGAATATTGGACGAAAAGATGTGCCGTCGATGACCTCAGTAAAGCTTCCGAGCGAGTTGGTTTAAGAATAAACATGGATAAGACAAAGATCATGTCAATTGCCCATGTCGTACTAACTTCCATGACAATCGGACACTACGCTTGAAGTTGTAGACGATTATGTATACCTAGGACAGACTATCCAGTTAGGTAGGTAGGTCAACTTCGAGAAAGAGGTCAATCGTCGAATCCGACTCGGCTGGCCAGCGTTCGGGAAGCTACGGCTCCAAATATGATCGAGATATATGCCTCCATTAATTAGTTTAATTTAAATGTATTCTTTATTCAGCACGTACCTCTGACAACTGTTTTACTTCTGCCGCCTGTAAAATCCAAAATAGTTGGTACTTGCTTTGTTTTACCCCCAATTTTACCCCTTGGGGATCGAATTACGGGGTACAAAGTATGTATCCAATGTTTTAATCTAAAACTATGTGGTTAAACTCAATTGACTTTACGGGCGGTACACTTTTGCACTGTGCGGGGCAACATCCTAATCGACACGTTCCCGAGAACAAATCCTGATGAAGAATTCCAGGTATAACACATAACCAATAGTGATAATTATAAGTGGCAGCCGAGTTACTGCTTGTCAATAAATTTTATGTAAATTTATGCTACTTGTATGTAAATTTTGGAAATAGTTTATAATAATTATTTTTTATGTGTAACGAATATATAGTAGTTAGCCAGCCACAGAATCCGACATAATTTCAGACATCAAAAAAATATTAATAAATATTTTTTCTTTATTTTGGTTCATTTACATTTGCTCTATAGATCAAGATAAATCATGCAAAAAAAGACAATGAATGCTTCATTTAATTCTACATAATTACTTGCGGTGGAAACTTTGTCGGATTCTTGAATAAAACATCTTACAATAACATTTTAAAATGAAAACAACTAAAAAAAAGCCTATTATAAATTAATGTTTTTCAAAACCGTGTTTTTTCTAGTGCCAAATACTCCGTTTTAAATGATTGACAGCCATCATAAATTTTGTAGCATTTTCGGTACAGCATGGTTGTGTTAATGGAGTTGGTATAAATTATGCATCAATTACTTTTTAATTTAGGTTAATATTGTTAAGCCTGGGAATGTTAAAAAAATACTATCAAATTGGTTCATAACAATTCCGTTAACAAAACTGTGTTACACCGAAAATACTAGTTACAAGATGTCTAATGCACATGGTTTATTCACAGCTACTCGTAGGTATTTTTTATTGTCACCGTGATCGGGCAATAAATGGAAAACTGACCCCGGATTCACGCCGTCGACTCTTATACCTAGGAATGATTTTATTTGACCGAAGTTAGGCTGTTGTTTTATTGTTAACTCTCTTTCGAGAACATAATGTACCTAACTAAATTTATTATTGTATGTCACCCTGGCCCATAAGGGTCTCCCCACACCTATCGACGCGGAATCGGCTTTCGCCGAGTGGTTTGTACCACATTCCTCGTGTTTTGTTCGTAATCCCGTCGGTGGACGTCGCTTCGCGTCGGCCGAGCCGATCGACATCTTTTTCGCTCTTATTGCGTGGACATGAACGACGAATCCGCGTCGATAGGTGTCGGGAGACCCTAAACTGGCAAAAAGCCTTCGGTAGAGCGTCAATTAGCTGAGTAATGAACAATGTATGTTTATGTGAATAGGCTAAGACTGAGCATTGTGACTGGTCCTTTGTGTTACTTCCCATCAGGTAAGCTACTGTTTCAGTTGTTTATTAATCAAAAACACAGTCACTGTAGAGTTGTTTATTAAAAAAACAACAATCAATGTTGAATTTTTAAAAATAAGATAAACTTACGCTTTTCCCGAATACAGCTTGAGGAGACTTCTGAAAGACGCCATATTATTAAGTACTTGAGTTTTTATACGCGCGAAACACATTGATACCGAATTGGAGGGCGAAATGTATATCTCCGATCGATTCTTTGTGGTTAACTAACGCAACATGAATTTAATTTATAACGATAAAACAGCAATATGCGCTTGACTATTGGAAATGATACAGGCTTCAAAATAAATCATTATAATTACTAAGCCTAAATCTAATTAAAAATAAAAATTAAATAAAGAGAAATTATGTCTCGAGTTTCCCCCAACCGCAATCTCGCATCGGATCTTTCTCAAAAGTCTAAAATATAGCAAACATAACTGTTTGCAAACATGTTTAGACATTAAGTATTAATTTAGTCGTTATTTATTTCATTAATTTGCCCAATTTACAATTTCAAATTACAATCCGATCATTAACATTTCATGCTGCGAATTATTTTGTTTTGAATATTTTCATGAATTTTCAATTAACAGACATACTTAAATACTAATTTCGGTTTCTATGCTTATGATCAAATACAAATTACAGCAGTACTACTAGTTTTGTAACATTGCAGTTGAACATAAAAAAAAACAGAAATATTAAAAAAAATACTTACAATCAGCTGAACAAAAAATCGTAATGGCATCAATGAAGGGACATATTCAAAGGCTAACGGATAGATGAGACCCGTTCGAATTTTCTTATCCACGATCTATTTGAATACGAGTATATCCAGAGCGGATGCAGCGGCGGAAAATGACGAAAATCTAAAACGTATCATATAGAAGAGGTCTCGGCAGCGAGTATAACTTTGTACCATTTGGCGTCGAGACCCTCGGTCCGTGGGGTCCCACTTCCCAGTGGCCAAAAGTAATTTGGATGGATTTAATGGACTGGATAACGTAAGTGGTGACCGAAGAGCGGCATTCTCGCGCAACGCATCAGCATTGCAATTCGGCGAGGAAATGCCGCCAGCATTCTCGGTACAATGCCTCGAGGGCCGTGATCATGATGATGATGATGATGAATATTTATTTAACTTAGTATCTTAGTTATAATTTAATTAAAATGAATGATTTTCATCTTTAAAGTGCATTTGACAAATACCAAAAACTATGGATACAAAGCTTACAAGGTAAACTCTAAGACTTAATTAAACATGATAGCAATAGAAATATGTAGTACATTTCGATGCTAGTGCGGAAAGAATGTCATTACATCACGTGTAGGTACCGAGATATCTTGCTACGAGCCGTAGGCAAGTGGCAAGACTCAGGACAAGTGAAGAATGAAATTTCCGCACGTGTATCTCGAACGACGTTTTTTAATACAGTTGCTCAAAATGAAGTCGTTCAAAAATCATTTGTTTTAATACAGTTCTATCTTATTTATGTTTTATTGACAATATTTATAATTATTAAACGGGAAAAGTGAAAAGCAGTACTTCGCGAAAACCAACTTTACGCACGCTAAACAGCCACGTAAAGTAGCACTTTTTGAGCAACTGTGTTAAAAAATCTATTCCTTTGTAATTTTGCGTCCCATTAAACGTAATTATTGAAAGATATGGTAGAACGATTAACTACCGACTGTCCGGGGTAGCTTAATCTTCAACCTGAGATTGAATTCTAAGGAGCGGACTACGAGTAATACCTGTTTCAACCGTAGGGACACGCGTCCAGACTGAAAGTAAGCATAAAATGTCGGTTTAACAAATTTAATTCTTATAGCTAAGACGGTTAATTTAGTATTTGAATAGAATCTCGTTTTACTTAGTGCCTTACACTTTATCTAATAGTCCAGGGACAGAATTGAATAAACAATACAATATCATTGTTAATGAAAAATTGTCATTCTAAAATTCAACGACTCTCAGAACATGCAAGCGTGCATTCCAACATTGTACAACGTTATACTTAGTTTAATGGTTTACTATTATTTTTAACACGCTTTTATTCTTTTTATGTTTTAAACATTTTAAATTCCTAACTAATATGAAATAACTACAACTTCGACAAGTTGAGAAACCCCCAACATTTTAATTTCAAAGCCCAATATCTAAAAAACTGCTGAACAAGGGTTTACCGTAATGCTTTGCTTACCAAAGCCGGTGCTCCTCAAAACCCATTCATTTGGCTATTAAAGCGCTCCAGTACGGTAAGTATTCCCTTCAAAGGGTTTTTGAAAGGGTTTGCTTACCAAAGCCGATGCTCCTCAATACCCATTCATTTGGCTTTTAAAGCACAATGAATGTCTATTCAATACGAGGAAGCTCTTCAACCCTTTAAAAAGCGCTTAAAAAGCCTTTCGAAAGGGTTTTTCTATCAAGAGCGATAGCGCCCCGTAAGGGAAAGCCCTTCATACGGCTAAGTTAAATTAATGAGAGCACCCAGATACCTCTAAAAATACGACTAATAGGTAACTCTATTTTAGGAAATGTTTTGCTGTCGCTGTGCAGGACCACTCACCAGAGGAGGCGAATCATTGGCATATACTCCAACGACAAAAACAAACAGCAGCAACCACGTGTGCATGGTGGCAGACACGACGGAATAAAACCACGACAACGGACTCCAGTTCACGCCTATGTATGTACCTTTAAACTAACTAAATTAGACAGTCACGGAATAATTAATTTTGAGCGCAAAATTGCCAATTATATTTTGCTGTTTTATGAAACACGTTACGCATTTCCATTTAATTCTATCGCCTATCGTTGGCGACCACGAGCTAGCAACCTATGTAACAATATAACGGGATACCCTCATTTTACAAATGTTTCACCGCATGCTTTGTCTCATCCAACTTTCATTTTTAAATAGAGGAAAAAGGTAAATGTTTATTAAGGCGCCGTAGGTTCAGCGAAGATAAGCGAACAGTGTTTTTGAAACAATATAATGCGTCTGTTTCTAATAATATGGTTAAAAAAAAATACGAATAGTAATCTTGAGGCTTTTCTGCAGGGAAATCAGTGTTTAGAAACATGATTAAGCATTTTTCGCTGGATAGAAAATCACGAACATAGGTCTAAAAGGGTCTAAAATACACTTAAAATGTTTATTACAAATAACGAACAAAAGCTAAAAATATTAAAATGGCTTCTAAAAATCGGCAATATCATGTTTGAGGGAAATCAGTGTTTGCTTTTTTATTTATTAAAATTAAAAATTAAAAAAAACATGATTTCCGCGCTTCCGAGTACGCACTTCCATCTCGCTCACGCTTATGCTCAGTGAGAGGGAGAGAAGACCATGAACCTACGGCGCCTTAACGTTCGTGTAAGTTAAGTGGTTCGTGTAGGTTAGGTTTGTTTTATAACAATCCTGAAAAGTTAATTGTTTCTGAAAAATGAATATGTTTTCCATGAAAATAAATATTGGCGAAACATTCGTCCGGTGAAATGTTTGTCGGATATTTATTCATTTAATCGTATGGCAATTATTTCGCCTTTAAAGTTTGTCACTATTTAACACCACCCAGGGGACACGTGCAGGGTTGTGGTAGGTAGCTCCTGCGGACGCGAATAACAGTCGACCCCCAAAAGAAGGCTCAATCCAATATAACATTTTCTCCATAAATGTACAGTTGCTAGAATTCCAGAACTGAAATTGCATCTCCCGCTTACCCCTTTTAGGACCTAATATACAACGCTCACACCTTCGGCATCGCCATGGCCAAATTGACCGAATTGCGCTACGAATTGTTTCCTCACCCACCGTATCCTCCAGATATGCCCCCCTGCGAATTCTTTTTGTTTCCGAACTTGAAAAAGACCCTCGCCGGGAATAAATTAGGGTCGAATGAAGAGGTCATCGCTGCCACGGAGACGTATTTTGCCGACCTCGGTAAAACGTATTTTTGGACGGGTTGAGAAGGTTGGAGCATCGCTGGGAAAAGTGTATCGATTTAAAAGGAGACTATGTTGAAAATAAATCGCCATTTATCCAAAATTTTCATTATTTTTTTGTAGGCCAAGTATTTGTTGAATGACCCTCGTATGTTATGTGTCACGCGTGCGAAGCGTTTGGTTGTAGTTCGGCGCGAGTGGAAATAAAGAAATCTTGGTTCCTGTACAGTGGCTGGCAAACTTCTTGAGCATTAAATGACGTGGTGCGTGGGAAATGTTTGCACAACCTACAGTTACGATCAAAAAAAGGACTCCACTCTTATGGAATAATGTGTATGTGTCATTTGTAACTAATTCTAACAACTCGCTTCAGAACTTAATAAAAAGAAAAAACAAACATCGTAGACCATTTTTCTTTTTACAACTATGTCACTTTGTGGTAGCATAGGTAGCTTTTTTCCCACAAATTTAACAGACTTCAATACCTCAATAAATGAATGTGTCAAAAGAGTTATTGTATCATTATTACAACAAACTAACCGCTCATAATCAGACTCGCGTACGTTCGTTTGACGCCGACGGAAAGTACTATGGCGACAGCGGGACGTGAGCGGGGTGCGGGACGCAAACGTCAACCGATCTACCAACCAGGGCGCTCGACACGGTATCCAAGGTCATTTGCTCAAGTTCTTTGTCGGCTACTGTAGCGATGGGTGATGATATGGGAGCCGCACTCCGACTCGCACTTGGCCGGTTTTTTAGTATTTGTTGTAATAGGTGGCACCAGAAATATATCATCTGTGAAAAATTCTATCACGGTTATGAGATACAGCCTGGTGACAGACGGACAGACAGACAGACAGATGGAGCCTTAGTAATAGGGTCCCGTTTTTACCCTTTGGGTACGGAACCCTAAAAAGTAATTAATAAAACTCGGCATATAAGTCGTAAGTAATTTATTTGCTCAAGTTATGGTATACAGTTAGATATTACAGTGGTTATTCCTTGCTGCCTTGGCACACAGTGACATGCAAATACAGGTTAAGTTCGTAACGATATGACGACATGTTTATTGCGTTAGCGTTATTTTAGAAGAATAGCCCGAATATTTCACTGATGAAGCAGGATCTGAAACAAATAGTAAATACGCGCTATAGTTTAAATTATTTATACTGAGTTCATAAATGGCCATTGTATTGAGCTCATGAATATTTGTTTGCGGTCGTCACTTGCAAATGCAATGAACATTTTATGTGGTTTTCTTGAAAAAAAAATGGCACGCGTCCGACCACAGTCATATTGTTAGACTTGAATGGTATTGTTCTGAAGACAAGAAGTCAGTGATCTTCTGCCGCAAACAAAGGCCATTCATGAGCTCAGTTTTAATAATTTACACTTTACTAAAGGTTCTAAATTAATCTGTTCTACAGGGTTACCTACGCTAGTAAATTCCATAAATTTCGCCATTCATTATTTAATCCAACGAATCAATAAAAGCTTCGACAGACCCATTTCCCATCTATGTAATAACTTTGAATTTTCTCAATTCAAATTGGTGCAGATTCAAAAAGAATTGATCCGTCAGTGTTAATAAATAAATATACATTATTTTTGTAATGCACAAATATTTATAAAATTATATGATGTGAACTTGCTTGCGCACATTTATACCTACGCCTTTGAGTGTTCAATTACTGAATGTCTAAGTTTGGAAGTACGTATTCTGATACGATACTGACCCGATCCATGCGGACCCGCCCCGATCTCCTGCTAGGACAGAACCCCGAAAACCAATGAAACTGGCAGAAGCATGAACGAACGTATTTATAAAAAAAATTAAAACCTCTCATCTTAAAGCATCTCCATACCAAATTTAAATTAAATTGGTTGACCGGTTTAATCGTGAAAAGGTAACAGACAGACAGACAGACAGACAGGGTTACTTTCGCATTTTTTTATTAAGGTATTAATGAAGGATGGATATTTACAGCATTTCTAATGTTAATGTTATATTAATAAGCTTGAACCATTTTGTGTTTTCGAAGAACCTGGGACCCGGAATGATATATGAGATTTCGTATTATTCCGGATAGACAGGCAGATAGATGGACCGACAGACACGACAAAACTATGGGACCCTACAAAGTAACCAAAACTCATTAATATGATTACTAGCTTCTGCCCACGACTTCGTCCGCGTGGAACTCATTTAAATATATCGTAGCTCCATCAAACTTTCGCACATATTTCGCCCCCTTAGACGATGATTCCCGGAACAAAAAGTTTTATATACTCGTATGGCAATCCAGGATATACGCTATATGTACCTATACTAAAATACATTTTAATCGGTTTAGCCTTTTTTGTGTGATTGAGGTCCAAACTTTAGCATTCATAATTTTAGGCGGATTTGCAAAATTTCCAGGGACACGACTCGCTTGACAGTCTCTAGCAGGCATTTCAAGTTTAATGAATAAGGTTTATTCACGATTTTCGCTGCTGTTGTTTGTGCTGAAGTTTACCAACAAAGTGAAAATGTAAATTCTACTTATATTAACATCCAACCTCCCAAACTTTCGCGTTTATATGCGAAAGTTAAGACAGTTTATAGCCTGGATTAAAATAAAGGGTATCTTTATCCCGGGTCCACGCAAACGAAGTCGTGGGCCGATGCTAGTTATTAAATAAGGGATACAACTGGCCAAGATCGAGTCGGACTAACGCAGCGGTGAAACCCACCGGGTGGGCTACACGGTAAGACGGCGATCCCATGGCTCGCTGAAAGATTTTCGTATTTATTTCCATTCAGGCCTCGGAGTTTGAAATATTTTTCTCATTTAAGTAGTAGGCTGCCGGGCCGCGTGCCTTTGAACGTGTTAATTATGACGCAATTTTAAATCTTATTTACAACGGATATTAACAATAATATATTCATGGTTTTGAGTCTTATTATTATTACGTATTAATTATTTGTAGCAGTGTACATAACTGCTACAAATAATAAGCGTTTTCTCGGAACATCCAATCAGTAGTGGGGACAAAAAAGAGGCTTTGCCCTACAAATGGTGGTGTAGAAAATGTTTTAATTTGTATTGCTTAAGTTAAGGTTAGTCATGAAAAATTTATGTTTTCAACCTCGAAGCGTCACAGCGTTTGCCGCCATCTTAAATTGAAGAGGCCAAAATTGGTTATTTTTTACATAATGCTTTAAGAGTTCACTTTATAACTTATAGCTTTATAGCAATATAAATTATAACATTTTCTACACCAACTTTTGTAGGGCAAAAATACCTGCCGATTGACCTATACTTACCTAACCCAATTTTTGCCACTAAAAACAAGAAGTAACAAACAATGAATAGGGACAACACAAGATAAGTATAGTACCTATTTACGCGTTTTCTCGGGACAATACTTACTCCATTCCAATGTTGTACCTAAAATCAAGAAGTAACAAACAATCATTACAACATTATTTGTAGCTATGTACCCACCCATTTAAGCGTTTTCACGGTTTAATACGTACCGGATCCAATATTTTATCCTATAAGCAAGAAGTGACAAAAACTTAGTATATTAATTAATAATTTATAGAAGTATAACCCATTCAAGGCGTTTTCCGGTACAATACTTACCTTAGTCCATTTTGTCACCTAAAAGTAAGAAGCAACGAACACTCATCAGAAACATTATATGTAGCAATGTCTGCTTTGCCTTAAGGTTGACTGGTAGAGAATGCTTTATAGCATTAAGTCCGCCTTTTGTACCATAAGATATTCTTTTGTGCAATAAAGATTAAATAATAAAATAAATAAATGTATCCATTTGAGCGTTTTCTCGTTACAATACTTACCGAACCCCAGAAATCCTCCTTAAACCAAGAAGTGACAAAGTATCAGTGCAATCTTAAATCAATTGTAGTAGTATACACATTTAGGCGTTTTCTAGTAGCAGTACTCACCCAACTCCGTCTTTCTTGCTGAAAACAAGAAGTAACAAAAATAATACGATAAATATTATAGTTATTAGAAATCATATAGACTCCAATGTATTATAAGAAAACATTTCCTTCAAAATTTCTCGTTTCCACTCGCGTTCTAAGCCTACCTTTGCTATCTCATTCTGTGCCATAAAGTATACAAAAATTCTTTCTTTAGGCGCTCTTGTAATACGTATACCTGATCGTTTAATAAAATTTATGTTGTCGCTCATACTTTGTTTGTCCGTTTTTTTTTAAATAAAGCTCGCCAAATTTTGTTTTCTAGATAATAAGATAAGTATCCAGAAACTTCTGAGGATATTCCGATCTTCGTAAGAATGTTCTGAAGCTTGTAAATAGGTGTGCCGCTTACCACAGTAGGCCGCAGACCTTCGACGCATACACCAATAACCAAAACAAATATCAGTAGTAGCGGTGTATGCATTGTGGCAGCTAACAGGACTCAACACACTTCACATACGAGTAAGTACCTACTAAATTGGATGGTCGTGAAATAATTAATTTTAAGCGCAAAATTGGCAATTCGATTTTTCGAAGCGCATCATAATTTATCCTGACGAAAATTACGTCAAGTTTACCCGCTTATCGAGCTGTTCTCTATAGGTCGCATTTCTCAACCGACTCTCGTAAAGTTTTGTGAGCATAGTCCTGGATATTATGGATTTTTGTCAATTCAGTTTCTGCGAAAAAAATATTAAGAAAGCATAGACTCGTGAGTTTTACAGCTCACACAGTCACTAGTTTTATCATATATCGACACCTAGATTTATTTCACCCATTATCATAATATGTAAATAGACATTTTTTGTTCCTTGTGTATGGAGACTAGGGTAAAGATGTGGATAATATCCATAGCGTTTACGGCAAAGGAAGCGTAATAATTATTTTTGCACCTTCTCCAACATACTCGTAAGGGCGTGCAGAAGGCGTAGCAAGGTTGCCATTTTATCACATATCGCTGAGGATAAGACATCCGTCATGTTCTGACAAGTATGCAAGTGCGAGAGTGACGGATGTCTTATCCATAACGATAGGTGATAAAATGGCAACCATGCTACGCCTTCTGCTGTTCATCCGGGCTCCAAATTATCGCGTTAGATTAAAGTCGGCTACGGCCGTATACGTCGTATAATATACTTAGGGCATTTTGCGAATGAAGAACATTACATTGTTGGAATACAAAGCTTGGCATTTACAAGTAGTGACAATGTGATCCTTAAAAGTGAGAAGCGGGTCAAACCATGTGCCTAGTCACGAGCAGTTGAAACATGTTGGAGCTATGTTTTTAATCCTGTAATTGTAATGGTGGGTACACACTGAGCAAACGAAAGACCAACGAATGCGAAGCATTTACGTGGCAGCTATTTGTTAGAGTGAGGTACATAGCCGTTCGTTGGCTTGGTGTGTACGCACGAGTGTGTAAGCACGAGTGTGCGACATAACTGAGCACTCAGTAATGTCGCACACACGTATATAAGAGCTGTATGAGTCGATTCAACACATACAGCTCTTATGAAGTCACAATAATGACAATTATAGGTATATCATTAAAATTCACATTGCCAAGTGATGATATTTTCAGGAAATAAAAATACTATTAGAATCGATGCGAACGGTTAAAATACATCAACAAAAATATAATAATTATACAGGAAAAGTACAATGACACAAAAAGCTATGCGTTAGAAAGAGACGTTAAGAAACTGGTTTAACCAGAGTTGCCGAGAGCCAATGTTGAGCGAATAGGCACATATTAGCAAGGTTCACCAGGATACAAGGCAGGCACGGAATCCTTGAAATCGGATTATGTTTCGGTCGAGCTACCACTCGTGACGTTTTCTTGGACACATGGTATGATTGTAAAGTAAGGAAGTGTTAAAAGAAATACCTGAAAAGTAAATATTTGATGGAATAAGTTATAAAAATAAATATTTGTGTGCGCGCACTGATATAAGTAAACCTTGTATATTGAACAGATAATACAATTATAATGTGTAAATAATAATAATGGAATAAGGTCGGCCGACCACGAAAGTAATGTGCTGTGGACCTTGCAGCAAGTGATGCATACAGTGCACACTGATAATTATATAATCGAATGAAATTGTATACAAAACCAAATCTCCATCGCAAATGACGCGAGGCGCCTTTGGGCGAGAATTGGGAGGAAAATGAAAAGGCACATAATAATATATTGCTCAAGAAAAATGCGCAAGAAGAAGAAAAATAAAATAAACTAGAAGTCAGACCGGTCAACGTTACACCATGTAAAATAAGAAAAAACTTAATAACTTGAAATAAACACAAGTAAAAGAAAAAAAAACGAGAGCATAAAAGAAATAATGCACTAACAGTTGAACAGTCGCGACTAAATGGAAAAAAAAAATAATGCTCAAAAATCATGATAACATAATAACGTAGCGAGTATAGACTACAACCAACAAAAATGAAGCTAGCTAACCAACGAGGTAAAACAAAAATATAATGTGTATAAATATTATAATAAAAGAAAAGAAAAAAAAAACAGTAAGGAAGACGTTTCTTTAGGATTAAAGAATATAGATTAAGTTAATAATCACGTAGCTAAAATAATATATCATGTACAGGGATCGGAAATTCGGATGCCGTTATACCTACTTCTAGCAAAACCCCGGAAAAAGCCAAGCAAGGATGGAGTCGGCTTCTTAAAAATAATATTTTTAATATTTAAGTTCCGGGATTCCGGGATTGTATAAAGCATAACGAACCATGCGGTTTTTGTCAACATACGTGTTGGTAAACAGTTTTAACGACATACAGGGTCGAATTCATTATATCTCGAACAGTGTTGTCAAGCTTCAAATATTTGTTAATACGTATACCCATACGAAAGTATTAAAATAAACGATTTATAAATTTTAAATGAACGGAAAAATTGAAAAATTTAATGCTCCGAGCCGGATTCGAACCGGCGACCACAGGCATTCATGGCCCGTCGCTACTAACCAACTGAGCTATCGGAACAATCTGGTTCGGGCACCAAATCGTTCAATCAGTTCCTTCATACAACGCCTTAGGGAGGCGTGTAGCGACATCTACCAGAAGACTTAGGCTTCTTAACGGCACCAACGTCTCAAATTATATTGAGAAATCGTCAGTAACGACGCGCATATAGTGTAATACTTAACAGTCAGGTAAGGCAGCAGCACTTCAAGGAAACTCCGACATTTCTCGACAATACGTTTATTTTAATACTTTTACCAATTTATAGTCACAATTATAAACTTTTACAAACAATTATAAATGTTAAGACAGTAACGTTACGCCGTTGACGATCAGCACCATCTAGAATGACCTCCAGGCACCAACGCCTGGCCAAGCAAGCCACCGTTCTGGAGGGAAAATCCAGCTCTCTGATTGGCTTCCGACGTCACGCGATATCAGTGTCGTGAACCAATCAGAGAACCGCTTTATTTTCGCGCCACAAATTATACTAATCAAGCCAGCAACTGTATTGCCATTTTTTTGCGAATTAAGAGTGACTACTTTACAAAATGAAATCTGAAATGGTTAAAATCTGTTTACATGATCAATAAATCTTAATAAATTAAACATTACAACTATTTTCTGCCTAAAGACGTAAGCAATTGATTGGTAAAATACTGAAACCTAACAGTAGGAACGTAAGAAGGATGTGATAATATAAATATATTTTCTTATTAGTCACTAAGTTGGTTATTATCATCAAAGCATGCATTAGCAGTAAAAAAAAAGTAAAAAAAAACCACCCATCGTAATAGACAGACTAACCATTAGTAAATGGTACACATGATTATCTGTTACAAGAAAATTAAAACAATCAAGTGCACCAACCATAAAATATTCAATTGTCTATTCGTTATCATGGAAATTAGAAAATAACACATGTATTTACAGATCCTATGTCTTATTGTAACTCAAAAATTCTACTTAAACACAAAAATGTGAAAGAAAAATAAATACATATAAAAATATATATTTATTTTTCTCCGTGGGATGGAGATGGAGTGTAGGTATAGGAAACATATAGGTATTATTGTAAGGTGAGTCATGCAACATGACTCTCCCCCATATTAGGTTAGGAATGTAATCCATATAAGGAGAGTAATGTAAAGTGACTCTCATCTCATCATAAGGAATGGAATTTAAGGTCAAGCCAATGGACACCTTCCACGTGAGACCCCTCACCTAAACACGTGTAACCTAAATTCCTAAGGTTCTATTATACCAGGTTTTCAATGAATAAATGTTCAGTCTTTAAGCAGCTTCCTTGTGTTTCATTACTGTCCTGGGCCCATCCTTACAACTTATATGACTTGCAAATTGGAATTACAAGAATAAGCACATATACATTTTGAACATTTTATTTAGTATCACTCTTTTATTGTCTACTTGCAATGAACGCATAGGTAACAACAAACAGGTATATAAATAGGTACTTAATAGGTTTCGTGAGTCTTTTACAACTGTGCATACAAAGTTGCTGGTATGGGTCTTGGTTATATAACCAAAACCTATAACAGCGTTGTATGCAAACTGTGTTTGTATGGTTTAAATACCACCACCACCGCCTACAACGAGATAATAGTAATTGGCACAGCAATGTACAAGTTGCACAACATTCTCAAACCACTCCTATCTCTTTTTAGGGTTCCGTACCTCAAAAGGAAAAAACGAAACCCTTATAGGATCACTTTGTAGGGTTCCGTACCTCAAAAGGAAAAAACGGAACCCTTATAGGATCACTTTGTTGTCCGTCTGTCTGTCTGTCTGTCAAGACAATTTTTCTCAGGAACGCGTGGAGGTATCAAGCTGAAATTTATATCAAATAATCAGGTCTATTGTCCCTTCGACCTGTGAAAAAATCAAACTTAAAAGTCAACCCAATCAAAATATACAGTCGTTTATGCTGCAAATTTTAGAGTTAGTCGACACTCGCAAAACCTACGGGGTACTTCCCGTCAACTCAGAAACTTGAAACTTGAAATTTGGCACGAAGCAACGTCATATAGCACAGACAAAGGAAAAATTACGAAAAGTAGACATTTTTAGTAAAATCATACAAAAAACCATTTTTTAAATTTTAAACTTATTACCTTTTTCCTCGTAAATGCGTAGAGATATTAAATTGAAATTCATGTCAAATACTCAGGGCTATAGGACCTTTCAGATGTAGCAAAACCAAACTTTTATGGCAACGCAATCAAAAGAAATGGCAAGTCGCATACTTTGAAACCGAGTACTAGCAACAAACTCAAAGGTTCACTAATGTTTAACAAAAAAACGTTTGGCCAAAAGTTTCATTTGACCTAATGCATTTTTTCCTTAAATAGAAAGCTTTATAGGATTTTTATAAAACAAACCTAACCTAACCTAACGACTTCTATTTGATGATATTCAAAGAATTCCCGAAAATACCACTGTTTTGACGAAAAATGCATTAGGTCAAATGAACCTCTTGTCAAATGAATCATTTGGCCAAAAGTTTTTTGGTCCAAAAGCAGGACTCGAACTCAAAACATCAAACTTCATATAGCACAGACAAAGGAAAAATTACGTAAAGTAGACATTTTTAGTAAAATCATACAAAAAACATTTTTTGAGATTTTAATCAAATACTCATGTTTATAATACCTTTCAGCTGTAGCAAAATTAAAGTTTTATGTCTACGCAATGATAAAAAATAGCAATATAAGTCGCATAATTTAAAACTTTAAAGGTGTACGTGCCCCCAACCCGCACTGGGCCAGCGTGGGGACTACTACCCGTTCCCTCTCATCCATGGGAGAAGGCTTGTGCCCAGCAGTGGGACGTATATAGGTTGATTTATATTATTATACATATAATTATATAAGTATTATAGACAATCTCAAGGGTATCAAAACCTAAAGGTACTTTCCCGTGAACTCAGTTTTATATCAACGTAATAAAAAGAAACAGCAATTTAAGTAATCCGCTTATTTTTGCGTTCGCAACTACTCGCAAGGAAATCAAAGCCTAAAGGATGATTACAAAATTGATAAAGTGATCCTGTTTAAATTTATGCTTCCCCAGCTTTCCACATTGTAATGTTACGGGTTCCATTTTCATTTATCATTTAGTAATAAACATAACTTTTGCTTGTTTGTACGGAACCCTCGGTGCGCGAGTCCGACTCGCACTTGGCCGGTTTTTTTTATTTGTGAGAATATGTCAGTCTGGTGACAGTGATGGTAAATAATTAATTATATATTATGTAGCACTATACCCTGCCTAACGGCGTACAAATTATTGATTATAGCAATATGTTTCTAAATAATTACATGCAAAATAAATTTAAATGTCTCTATTGTTACTATTACAAATCATGTCGTTTTGAATTATTACAGCAAAAATGTCAAGACTTTGTGATTGTTCTGCATTTTGTATATTGCTGTAGGTATGGGTGAAAGTGACTAAGGTAGCAAGGTGTTCAGCTGCCAGTGAATTCGACTGTATTAGTAAAGTTAGGGCATTAGTAGGCGATCCCATTAGATTACAGGCGTGACTCTTAACGCCTGTAATCTAAAGGATTGCTTACTGATTCCCTAACATTACTCATATGAGGGATTGTTGAAATTAAACACTAAATTCATACAAACAATTATGAGACTTTATTAGCGCCATGTTCAAAGGTTAAAGTATCCTTCAGGCGCTAGAACAAAAATAAACACAATTATAAGTAATGGACGGATGCGCAGAAATAAAAATTTCGAGGAAAAAAACCACTTCCAAATAAATGTACGTTGATTAATTTTGGTACTCAATAGACATTTCAAACCACGACAATTACTTAATCGAGTAACTGTTGGAACGACCGCTAGGACATCTTTAGTGTTATTTTTCGCCTTCGTTTACCACGCGTGTTCAAAAAGTTACGCGATAATTATGCCGCGCCACTCGTACACCGTATGCTTTGCGCATAGAAAGTGATGAGGTAAACCTAAGTAGCGGAATTTCTTCTAGATCACATATGGAGCAGTCCAACCAGAGCAGTATCTCCTTACGGTAGATCGCAGCCGTAACACATAACTACTTTGTAAACGTGTAGTGTTCCTGATCATGACTTGATGAGCGAGAACGTCAGAGCTCCAAAGGTGCCTGGAGACCAGCTATCAGTTTAATGCAGCAGTTGCGAGGTGCGTATCTCCAGCTGTCAGTTTAATGCAGCAGTTGCAAGTGTCTTTCTGTTAGTGTCCACTTACCATCATCCTTGGTATCATCTTCGTTTTATAAAATAAATATGAATTGATAAAGGGGTATTTGCTTGTTTTTCTTCAATTCACATTTTTATAGACTTTTATGTTTAAATGAGAGAGTACTCTTATATCTGTTGAGAACTTGCTGAGACGTCAGAGAACATCGTGTTAAAACCGTAATTAAAAATATAATAAAAAGTTTGGACTGGTTGTGGTGGCATAAAAAAAACTAACTTGTCTTTCTGCTGTGACATGCAGAACTCTCGACCTGTCGTGTAAATACAGACTTTCTTCTGTTTCGGTCTCCTCGCCCCCCCCCCAAAAGCGTGGTACTGCATGCGCGCGAACCGTGATCCGAATCAGCTACTGCCTCGTCATCCGTGTCAGCTACTGACGAGTCACCCAAAGCCTGGTCGTCGGGGACTCCCTATAAGAAATTCGAATTTTTTACCTAGTTGTAAGTTTGGATTTGCGAGGTAACACCATAAAGTATTGTATTTTTTTATTGGTAAACATAGGTTACTTATTGATAGAACAACATAATCTTCATAACGTTACATTTGATAGGAAATGCGTTTTCGTCTTTTAGAATAAAATGAAATAGCTTAGAAGATAATAAATACAAAAGACTGTGTATGTGCATTTATTATTATTATTATTAACTCTTAAATAATGGTTCAAAGCAAATTGTAAAGTAATCTACCTACTTAAGTACTTAATTCAAATAGAGGTAATGCGCCTACGTTAATGAATTTTTCAAAGAATAATCAAAACTTACCAAAAAATACTACAGTGACATGGCTAATTTTAGTGTCAATCTCATAACCTAAAAATGTCGTATTCAATGAATTCCTTATTTCTTTGTCATTGTAAGTATTCTTTCGGTAGATTTTGATTATTCTTTGAAACATTGATAAGTTACACATTGACAAAGTGTGTAAAAAAATATCAAGAAAAAATATACACTATTAAATAGCAAATACTTTGTCTACTCTTCGACCAGGGGACCGACAATAATTTTGAAATGCTATTTTGAAATAGCGATAGAAAATTGGAAAACGAGTGGTTTTGACCGGGTGTGTACTGAATGGTATAACTACTTTTGATATATTTTCACTGGATACAACAACATTTAATATAATTTCATTGGATATAATCACTCAAGGGACATAAGAAACTTTTGGTACACAACCAGTACAATCAGTATAATTTCAAGGCGTATAATGTTCAAATAGTATAATACATTTTTGATATAACGTTTAATAGATATAATGTATATTGGATATAAGTTGTATTAGTGTTAACGTTATACACGTTTTGTAAGATATAATTTTATTATTCACACACGTTAATTATTTTAACCTAACCTAAACCTAACCTAATCGCCAGCGTGTTGACGTCAACCCACTTTGCGGGGTGCCTATTTCCGCTCTAAGGGACACAAGCGAATCCTAACCTAACCTACAATGGTACAATTAATACCATTGTTAGAAGCATCAGCGGCTATTGTACTGTTGTGTGTCAGTGGTTACTCGTCGTCGTACCTACCTACACAAACCTGCCTTAGAGTAAAATAGGCAAGAAATAAAAGTAGTAAGTATTCCAGATTATGCCAATAGTACATTATACCAACTGAGTTTTATATCGAACAAAGTTATATCCCATGTATATTATACGTTATGATATGACTGTTAGATTACTAGTTGTTGTATTACAAGTTCATTATATCTGTTGATAATTATATTACATGAGAATATATCAGATGTTGTTATATAAAAAGTGAATTTTATCCTTTAATCGTTATATCCAGTGAAAATATATCAAAAGTTTTTATATCGATCGTTACGCACCCGTTTTGACCGCTCATATTCAATTCTATTGGTAGAAAGTAAGTGCCCGCCATTTTGACACTACAAACGTACTTACTTTTATTTGATTTTCGAGCGCTCGAAAGTCAAAAATCGTTCCCCTGCGCGCGCGGAACTGACACCCGGCCGTTCTTTGAATTCGGCGGACTAGTCGCGCGTCTCCGTAATCTTACGCGGTCGCCAACTTTTGCCTGAATTAAACTTAGTAAACTATACATACCCCACGGATGGCAGATGCCAATTTCTGAAATATATCTTAATTGGATTAAATAAATTTTACCTATTTATTTATACAACTGAGAATTATATCCTTACATTCGAAAAAATCAAGAATAGGATTTATTTCAATATCTTTCCACAGGATTTAAACGTTAAATCCAGTCCGAATCCTAAATGAATGAGTATAAATAAAACTGTATTCAAGAGCGAAAACTTGGTGCACTTTGTACGAAAATACTCAATACCGAGTTTAACTATTTTTTTTGCTTTTAAGAGCCCCTTAGCATTTGGCGCTAAGCTAGTTTTGAGATTTTAATGCGACGTTGCGACATCGCTCGCGCTACGCGGATGCAGCGTAGCGCGAGCGATCTGCCATATGTTCTCTCTCGCTTGCACTACGTCGCGACGTAATGATCTTGATCCGCGGCACTACAGTATTATGATATAATTATAAAATATGAGAATACAAACGAAATTTTCAAACTGTTTAATTGATAATCAAATTTATCATGAAAAAACTTTTGTGTATTGCGATTGCTGCTTGAATTTTTTAAAACACACATAATCTTTACTACATTTGAATTCACATATGTAATGTTGTAGCCCCGGGTATATACTTGGCTGGTGTCCCCTTATTTCACCGACAAACGTTTCACCGAATGCATGGTTTCTCCGAATTTTCGTTTCATATTGATGCTTGGTGTAACTTTGTGAGGCAACTCGTATAATATGTACTTTTTTACTACGATGGTGGCAAACAACCATACGGCTTGCCAAATTTATTTATTTTGTTGGTCGACTATGACTTAGTAACTAGTTATGCCTACTTAGCCGTGATAGATTTCCTTTTAAATTCATTATACTCGTATGTACTACTGCCACGATTTTTCACGTGGCTGGCTGGCTAAAGAGCCGGCAGGTTCACTCGAACGTTTGAAAATCGTTTTTAAGAAACCCACCATAATATGTTAGATATCCCACACTATGGGTTTAATGAGAAAATAAAAATTACATCCCCACAGGTATGTTCCTATAGGAGGTATCTACCCCAAAAAAAAATCTGTTTTTCGGCGTGATTGATTTATATACCCGAGCCGAATTACAGTTTTGTAATAAAGTTAGTAATGGTTACTTAGGTAAGCCGAAGACGGATGGACAGACGGTCGGACGGCCAGACGGACAAGGCGAAACTGGGTGCCTTGTTGACTACAGAACCGTAAAAAGCAAGTAGTAGGTGTGATTCAGACCTTACAAGTTGTTATAATTGGGCTCTAACCGTGAAACAACGATGTAGGTATCTTCGAACTCGGAGCTCCGTCCAAAAAAGGATTCAGCCGCGAAAAGAGACTCGAGTCTAAATGCCCACGCTCGTTTAGTTCGCTACACTGGATCAGCAAGAAGTCTGAAAATGTGAATCTTGAAATATTGAGACGGTCTCGTTTATGAACTGCGATTATTATTGAAGACGACTCAGAGAAGTTGAGTCTTTTACAACACTAGTTCATATTCTACGGCTTCTGCTTACAATCGGGCAGGACATACGCTTATTTACCACCGTCATGGTAGGTACCAAAAAACGTTAGGTTTGACATCCATGACAATGATCCAATTTATATTAACCAATCAATGAAGTAAATTGCACGTAGAACCGATGGCCCTTGGGGCCGAAAGGTTTCGAGTTTTGACCACGAACTGGAAGGCGCAGCGAGCGTGGGTAGGCCCCCCACAACGTGGGCCGATGACCTGGTAAAGGTCGTTGGCGTCCGCTGGATGCGGGTGGCACAGAACCGGTCATTGTGGCACTCTTTTGAGGAGGCCTGTGTATAGCAGTGGACGTCTTTCGGCTGATATGATGTTTATGATGAGTAAACCTAACTCTGTCAGTCCTGAAATAGCCCGAAGTACTTGGCAGACGGTGCCAAAGTTGGCAAGAGACGTAGAGAGTTGTTGTCCTGAGACATAGTAGGTGTATTGGGACATTTGGGACATCATGATGAATCAATGAATTAATTCCAGTTGTCCGAGATCCTTGTCCAATGTGCATTGCGTCTCACTCACTCTTTAAGCAAAATGAGAGACGCAAATACCCCTAGCAAGTATACCTAAGTCAAATCTGTTAAACATAAAAAATATATAACACCAATGTTAGATGGATTTAGACACTCCCTACAAACAACCATCAATTCGATATTGTACTGTCGTACGATACGCGCACACACTAACGATACTTCATGCCCCTACACGCCGTCGCGCACACCAGCATAAATGTCACGCATAGCGACGTTGCTAGGTGTGCGGAGCCGTCGAACATAGGTCCTCCCTCGACGGGCGCTGGGTATGAGCGTGGACTGCCCGTGGCCTCCGTTTTAAAGCAAAAAAGGTATTGTTAAATAATTTGTCAAAAATAAACGGTGGTAATTTAAACCTATAAAATAATTGTTTTAAATCAAGCAAATACTAGGTATCATTTTTGTATCAGAATAACGTTAAGATAATGCAGGGATTTTGAGAGTTTTCGGTGCAAAATGTAATTCGTTTCAGATTCTTTTTCTCAGCACATGAGGCATAAAAAAATATTGTGTCTTGTTTAAATTGGACTATAGGGTACTTGTAATGTAACTGAATTCTTTATTTATGGATAGGTGTCAAAGCGGACCCTGGTCTCCTTTAGGGGCACAACCGGGAATAACGCTAGGAGAATGATGATTTAATTTAATTGACTAATTTTCGCTCCTAAACGAGGTCTTAAACGAGATTTTGCTGAAAAATGCCGATGGAGAAAAATCATTACTAAACCAGTAAAACGATTATCAAAAAATCGTATTGTTTATATTCTAAAAAAGAAATCAAACTATCTTTACCAACTAGTTGTTATTAAAAAAAACGATTGGAAGACTATGTAATTTTGATGATAAGAACTTATAGTTACGCGTTTTTTGGTAATACGGCTCTTAAGTGTACTGGCCTCCAAATGTTGTTTCGAAAAACGAATAGGTACTTTGTTTCCATGGGTTCGAGAAATAAAAGGCTTCTTTTTAAACAAATACGTTGCAATAGGTAGTCTTGATTTTCTTTTCATCATCATCATTCTCGATACACATACTAACTAGGTATACGTATTTATTTGCGGTCGAGACACTATCAGTGATAATGACATTAATTAAATGTTATGATAACTATTGATAGTGCAGTGGTTGGAGAGAAGGAATCAGCGGTAAAACCCCCAAACGCCCCCCCGCCCTGTACATCTTGCATAAAAAAAACCTATAAACGGTATTCCGCAAAGCCGCATTTTTATTTAAAAATCCGCGTTTTGAAGCGCAACTCCCGGATTTTGTATTCCGGCATTTAGCAACACTAAATCCTACGCTCCTACACGTCACGTGACCTCCTATGCACAGCGCCGCTAAAGAAGTTTTCACTCCAAAAAATATAATTATCTTTGATTGTTAATGATATAATCATTGAAAATAAAACACTGCATTTTTCATGTGAAGAATAGAAATAAAATAATCAACTGTAACCCCGTGCGCTTAGTTATTTTTCTCCGCTGATCCGCTCAAATACTAGTCAATGTAATTAGAACACAGTGCTTTTATCAAAATCAAAGCTATTTTTAAAACGATGCTACGCCGCTCCTGCATTGCGTCTTTGCTACATAAAGTTTCTACAAAATGAAAAACATTATATTTTAAGTAGTGTTGAATTTACCTTCTTCAATTCTTCAGTTATATTCTGAAACATTTTCAAAATTCAAATGAATTATTATCTATATGTGTTATTGGTTCGTTCAATATTCTTTTGTATGTCATCATCATCACCACATCAGCCGAGACGTCCACTGCTGGAGATATGATGTTGCTGAACCCATACAGGTATGCAGGCCTTGTAGCTTATGATTTTTGTGAACGGAACATCTATTATATAAAGTCGGAAAATCAGAACGTTATAAAACGCGAAGGAACGAGCGAGATAGCGCCTTACAAAAAACACAATCTCCAGCGTCACGTTTCTCAAAAACACCGCAAGTAACACGAGGATTCAATTCTCTGGTTATCTTAGAATAAGAGCATAAAGGCTCCCGGTTCTGTTGCGTATTTTTTCTACAATCACGTAATGAAATCTCGATAACTTTGACAATTTGAACTGTCAGCCATTGTTCGGAAATGTTCGGTTGACGCTGAAGTGACGTTCGGATCGGTCTCGCTTAATATTAATTAATACCTTTAGTTTAAGTAGACGCATTTGGGGAGCGATTTTTGACTTTCGAGCGCTCTAAATCAAAAGCAAGTGATAGAAAATATTCGCACATGAAAATTTGACACTACATGTCATGATTTGTCAGCCCCAATTTATCAGAAGCTAATTGGTATCGCCTGGAGGCATATGTTGCGCTGCTGATCCAACTGTCGAGTTGTATGTGGTCGGATTGTTACATCTGTACGCTACACCCAACTCTGTTGTCCTACAAACAGAATTCAATTGAGTATAACGTGGCCATTTATTGAAGGATGTGTTTATACTAAAGCGGTACTTAATCGCGCACACTAAACTATGTAACGTCGGGAAACCTTTAATTAGGTAATTATTTTAAACAAATTGTATTTATGACAAATGCTAACTAAAGGCCTAACGACTGGCATGGCCTAAGGGTAGATGATTTATTTCTGTTGAAATTTTAATATATGTATATGAAAACCTTTCATACAAAAAAAATCTATTATAAGTGTAAGAGTTCATTTTTAGTATGATGTGGCCAGTTACGGAACGGTGGCCGTAGAGTACAAGAGGGTTTAATTACTGAGTTTCGTGTTGACATATAAATGAGTGTATATGAAAATATATAACTATTTTTTATTTCCGTATCGTTACGTTGCTAATCAGGGCTCATGAACATGATACAATTGTGACAAATATACATTCATGTAATTCATTCACGCGGGTGGAGCCGCGGGCAAGTCTAGTAATTTATATTGTTACAACGCGAGGTTATAACAGTTTCGTTACTATGGTGATAACACGTCATCAAGGTATTGGAAAAATTCGCCGTTCCAGGTATCGTCCGTGGAGTCAGAGTCCCCCTGGGTTCGACTTCAGCGACCGGTATACACTTTTTGTATGCTTTTAAATTCTTAGTGAATACATATTCAAAAAGCAGAGTAGCATGAAAGGAAGATTCTAGTAAAAGTGAGTAGAAGTTTCGATGCTTACAGATATTTATAGATCTATGTATGGGCTTGGATTATTCCCTAATATGCCAAACCTTCGTAGTAGCGCGATTATCTGGAAAAGCCTATGCTACACACAAATGAGCAATTAAACTAATACTGAAATGAAATAAGGGGTCTAGAACTTTTGGAAAGGGGTAGGGTAAATCGCACACAACTAGTCAAAGTTCAATAACTGGCCATCTCATACTAAAATTAACTATATTCACCTATAATAGCATTCACTACAAGCTTTTATTTAGTTTCACCTGTCCCGTTGTATGTCTGTCTGTAATCAAATCTTGCAAGTTAAAATTGACCCACTTCCCGGTGACGTTCATTTTTAGTATGAGGGGCCCAGTTATTGAAGTATGGCCAGTAATTGGCGATTTACCCTATATAAAGAGACCAAGTTCGCGGTAGAGTTCAGTCTTCGGAGTAGAGTCTCGAAGTTTCTCGGAGTGAAGTACTAAGTGAGCAGTACCGGAGTGAGAACTGGATGAGGGAAAACCGTGGAAACAAATGGTAACCAGTGAAGTGATCTAGTGCAAAGTAACAGTAAAGGGTTAGAGTAGTACTAGCAGGTGCGGACTCAGTGAACCAGCGAGTGTTGGTTCAGTCAGTGTTATTAGTGCGCGTGGACTCACTGGACTTTGCGCTGTCTAAGTCGTAGAATAAACTCACTATCGTGTTAAAAAGCCTAGTCTTTGTTTCCGATTTTTTAACCCTAATATCAAATAACACGGAATGTTTGACTATTCAATTATTCATAAGGTAATCTTACCTCCCCCGATATCACTTGCAGGAACTGGTGATAAATAAAATAAAAACAATTTGCTTTACATTTCCTCTAAGTGTAGAGTGGTGTGTAAACCAGTGGGTTTTATATATAGAATTTCAGTATAAAATGTATTATGTAGTCGTTAGTTAATAATCTGCCACGTGGGAACATAACCTAAGCTAAAGTTTAGTTAATGATGTTCTAACTACACTAATAAGTTCGAGGTCGGTTTCAACTTTCGTCTAAAGTGCACTTGAGAGTTTTATCAGGTTTGGATAAGCAGTCCATTTCTGACAAGCACTCTGAAGGTATTTATGACGTGAATAGCAAAAAAAGGGAATATTAACGTACCAGCTGTAAAATAATTTAATGTTTTGTTTTAGCATTGATGAAATACCTACAAATAGGTGTCAAAATGTATAATAACTTCAAAAAAACGAAGGCAATAAAAATATGCCAACGAAAATTACATTCGATTATCTCAATAAATTACGAAGCTACAATTTTAATGTTGCTGTTAGAGAGAGAAAACGCTAGCAGATCGTGACGTCACAATCCTCGAGCGTCATAGTAAATGACAATCATATTATATGAAGGTGCGTTTTACGGAACAGAGACAGGACATACCCCCTCTTAAAACTTTGAACACTTATAACTGTGTTTATTTAACCTCTTGCGTTGATTTTTTCTCCATTGGAATGGAGAAAAAATCTTTTTCAAGAGAATACGTCATTATTGATTATTTTATTGAATGTCTGCTTTGGGAGGATGTGTCTTACATTTTTCATATGGTAGGTATATTTCAATATCTTTCTTCATTCCTCGGAGACATTTGCAATATGACTTTTTGTTGCTACTTTTTATTAAAAAGGGTATTAAAAGAATTGACGTTGAAAAATATCACTTTTGTTTTAGTTTAAAGCGTTGAGGCCCTAATTCCAAAATGTACTTCGCATAATGTGTATCCTTTTATTAAAGCTACGTCAATGTCGTGTATAGGTAATCCCATAAAGGTTGTACGTTATTTCATAGACTAAATTTTTATAGAATTTCGTTTCCCATAAATTGATTCTCATATTATTATTTCATAGAACAGGCATTTCGCTGACTACTTGCTCTGTAGAATTTTTAACCATAGATTTTTGTTGCAAAGAAATTTCATTTCTTCGATATTTCTGTTCACAGAATTTCAAATCACATATTTTTTATACTTGTATTATTCAGTTTCTGCAAAACTTATTGCCAAGAAATAAGTTTTATAATTTTTTTTCGCATCAACTGAGTTCCCAGATTATCGTTACATCGAATCATCAATTCGCAGGATAGTAATTTAATTACAGTTCTTTCTTGTAACGAAAATTTTATATTGCGATATTCATATTATAGAATTTCAAATCATATTACAATATTTATCCGTTTAGTATTCATATTAACGCAATGAATAAGTAAAACATTTTATTGAGTCGTATGTTTTTAAAGGTGATCCCTTGTTTTACAGACAGAAATTTCATAGAATTTTGTTTCGCAGAAAATGTTACATATAATATTTAGTTCTTGTATTTTTAGTTCGAATATTATTCTTTCAACTTCCATTTACTTGAACGAAACATATTTCTCATAAATACCATTCAATGATTTTTCTTCCTTTTTTTTTAAATAACAGACTGATCAAACAGTAGAATTATCTTAGGTATATTATTGTTTTGCAGACAGAAATTTCATATAAATTCGTTTCACAGAAAGTACTTTCATATAATATTTGGTTCTTGTATTTTTATTTCGGATATTGTTGTTTCACCGCCTCGATCTTTACTTGAATGAAACATATTTCTCAGACACACGATTCAATTAATTTAAAAACTAACTTGTTCAGTTATAAACTTTATCAATTAAGAAGAAGAATTATGTTCTAATTAACATTGTCATTGATACAATCATTTCCAGTTTTCAATCAGCATTGGCCTTAATTTTTTCATTACATTGAAAACGATTTCTAGGTACCTATTCTACTCTAAGGCACGTCCGTGTAGGTACGACGACGAGTGAAGTGAGGAGGAGTGTTAGGTTGAACCGCGACCTTACAGCGTGTGAGCCGAGCGAGCGAAGCGAGCGTGCCGCGGCAGCGGCCGGCGAAGCGCCAGAACCGACAGTTTTCAATAATACTTTAATTATTTACTCCAATTTACACAATGTAACATGATTCCACACAAAACGTTGCTTAAAAATGCGATGTTTTGATCGGTCAATTTGTCAGTCAGTCAGTGGGTGAGTGACAAAATTAAGAAACGTTGACAAATTATAATTCTTACACTACTGGTTCTAATTAATTGAAATTTGAAATTATACCCCGTTTATACAATGCCTGCTTGGTTACTGAAAATTCAGGTTTCTATTTAAGTAGTTTTATCCACAACGAAGTTATAGGGGGGTTGAAAATGTCCTGAACTGCTTCGAGGCACGGCTATGCCGCTGTTTTGCTCGACTTGGCGGGGGCACTGCCATGCCCCCAGATAACATTTATAGGACAAAGAAAAGTTTTTTATATACATAACTTGCCGATTTTGCAGCAGGGGTACTGGCTGTTAACCCGGTGTAAAGTGAGGAAAAATAACACAAGTACGTAACCCTTGTGTGGTGTGTGTGTCGTGTGTGGTGAAAAAACATGGCGTCTTACCTCGTACTGTTGGCTACAATATTTCAGAAGGAAGTTGCACGAACAATGGTTCTGGGGAGAAATGATGTCTAAATCAATTTTTTTTCACTTTTTTTTCCGCAATTATATTGAAAGTATGTCTAATAAAATACTCAAGTAATTCCTCCCCTTACCCTCATTTTCCAAAAATGGCTTTCAGAAGGAATCATTTCTAAATGTCTGAAAAAAGCTATAGTGGTTCTGTATACAAATCTGGTATATGACAAAAAAATCATCAATAATAGACTTGTCCAATATTTAGAGAGCCACGGTATTTTGTCTAAAAGTCAGATTTAGGTCGAAACTATCAACTGCCGACGCCGTACATGAATTGACCGAGTACTTAGTGCAAGAACTAGACAAGGGTCACATAGACATTGGGAATCTTCCTCGACCTTGCTAAAGCTTTAGAAACCGTCTCTGTTCCCATACTTCTTGAATCATTAGGAATTAGAGGTAGATCAGGGACAGAACATACCCCCTCTTAAAACTTTGAACACTTATAACCGTGTCTATTTAACCTCTTACGTTGATTTTTCCTCCATTTGACTATCAAATAGGGAATAAATATTTTTCAAGAAAGTACGTCGTTATTGATTATTTTATTGAGTGTCTACACCCCGATTGGGAGGATGTGTCTTACATTTTTCATATGGTAGGTATATTTCGATAACGTGTGAAACCTCGCTCGTTTGGACAGTAGCGGCTAAAAGCCTTTCCCAAAAAACATGCAACTCGTTTGCTAACCATCCTTTTAAGAGCGTTTGGCGAATATTATCACGTTTTCTGAAACGCCTTTCTGACCAGAACAATGTGAACTGATTTCCAGATTGACTAATTTATTGTGCAAGTATCTGATTATTACACGACACAGTCATGAAAATTGCTTCATGCAATCATGATTTGATCAAAATAAGAAAAAATAAATATTTGTGCACTTTTCAAAAATTGCTTGTTGCCTGCGGATAGGCGCTGGTATTCAAAATTTATGGGAAAACTACAATCCGACTCGCACTTGACCAAAATTCTACTTGATGTTACTTAACGTTATTATTACTGTTTTTTATTTATTTATTTAAATAAAGTAGTTATGCATGTTGCACTTTCCTCACTACAGTGAGGTGAAAAGTTTTGTTTTACACACGGGTGCAAATGTATTTTACTTCTAGTGTGTTGAAACACTCGCGGGTAAAATACAACTTTGCACCCTTGTATATCAAATAACTATGCAAGCGACTGCTATTATCACAGCAACCATATCTTTTGAACCAGACCAATTAAGTTTCTTAATACTTATACCCATTAAGTATATATAGTATTTATTTATTTATTTATTTTATTTTAAATTATAATATAACCATCAGTTAAACAAAAGTCATATTAAAAGATGATCTATAAATATAAATCAAGGTAAATTTTAGTGTAGAGTGCGGATCGTAGTGACGTCACGAGGTATTATGTGGGCCACCCCTCGGAGGGTTCTTTATGGTCGTTACCAATTACAATCAATTTATTTACTTTCGGGCCATCGTAAATCCATTTAAGTTCATATTAAACAGCCGGGAATATTAATAGCTGATAGAGTAATATTATATTACTAGAAAAGGGCTAAAAACGTGTTGCCAAATTTGGCCATGAATAGGTATGTTTGTGTTAGTCACGGGTTAATTACAGTTAACCCGTTAAAATAAAACTTGTTTTTATGTACTTCTAACGATTAATTACATGTCTACCAGAACTGTCCTTCTGGCACTACAATTCAGCACTAAACCCACTAATTTTTACTCGCAAACACCGACCGTGTCAAACGCGCCACTGACTGTTTAAGACTAACTACCAAATTTATTTTTTCCCCCATTTGCCCTTATTGAAGTTATCACTTCCTAGCTGTCTCGCTTCATTGGCTATTACATTTCAATGAATTAAAGCGAGATCGATACATGAGTAGATGTCTCTAAGAAAAAAAGAACAGCCCTTCCGCCCTTCGGACGGGGGCTCCACAGACCTGCAGGAAAAATAACGAAAACTGCAAAGGGGTAACCACAGTTGAAGGGATAAAGAGCGCTGATTATCTTACATTAACATAAAAAAACAACTGCACGCGAGTTTTACACCATTTCACAAGAGGACACAGTTTTTTTCCGTAATAAAAACCCTTCGTCCACTTGCGTAACTAAGATTTCATAACTAGTTCCTTATTCATAGGATTTTTTTATGCGAAGCGAGGTGTTAGGAAGAACTGCGACGCTACAGCGCGCGAGCCGAGCGAGCGAAGCGACCGTGCTGCGGCTGCGGCCGGCGAAGCGCCAGAGCCGACTTTGTTCGAAAAATAATATCCGTAAAATCGGTTCGGTTCATTGTTGAGAACGTACTTACAAATTTACTTATAATTAATAATATTATTATAATACTTATACGAATATTGCTTGATTAATAGTATAGGATCACATACCTCTCCTATGATCAGAAATTCCAGTTTTCGATTGTATAAGTCTACGTCACCCTCCTGTAATCAAAAGATACACAAGTAATTTAACAATTTTATTTTTTATTTTTATATTTTACTATAATGTGTAGGTCGCGGCTTTTTAAATGCCAAAGACCTCCACAACCGCGAGGTGTGCAGTCTCAGGGATTATTTCCTGAACAACGAGTGTGGGATGCATCGCGAGCGCGACGTAGTAGCAGTAGATGGAAACTTCATCCCGCTCTCCTTGGCAAACGAGAACTGGCGCAGACTTAAAGTGTAATGAGCGCCGAGGACCGCAAGGCGGTATGGAGGAGCAAGGAGCTACACGGGCGGTGCTACAAGGCCCTCACAGGGCCCGATGTAGATCTGCTCGCGCCGGTGAACTGGCTGCGTTTCGGGGATCTCTTCGGGGAAATCGAAGGTTTTATCTGTGCAATTGCGGACGAAGTTATCATGAAGAACAACTACCGGAGTTATATCCTGAAGGACGGTACGGTCGACATTTTGTCGGGCATGCCGCCGTCCCGGGGAGTCACTCAGGCATATTATCTCCGGTTGTGGTCATCTTGCTAACGGCGAGTACAAACATAAACTTGTAGCCAGAATTATTGACCAGCAACTTGCTTGACCACCGGCAGCTTAGGCCCCGCCTCGCTGCCGGCGGTACCCTAGGTTAGGTTTTTATAATGGTTTTATGTTTTGTATATATAGTTTTATATTTTACTTTTTATATCATTATTATAATAGCGTAGCCTAAGAATAAGGTTAAATAAAGAGAAAATAAAATATTAGGCAAAAGGATATTACTTATTAGCGACTAAGTCAATCAAATTAAGTTAATAGTCCATAATAAAAATAAGGTTGTTTGCCATTAGCGATAAAGCCGCGTATTAAGTTGCGTAAAATATTAAGAGTATCTGTGTTGTATAATACAATGTATACAAGAAGTCAAAATTAATGACAAATCTTTAAAATAAAATACTAACATTCGTACCAATTATCCTCTCGATCTCCTAAAATAACAATCAGATTTTTAGTCACACAATATAAATACCAGATAGGTAAAATTATGTTGAAGATATTTTGTCCAAAACCCAATTTAAACCAAACAACAAAAAAATTACTACGTACAGAAATATTTCTGTATTGTAGAAAGGTAGCTTTTCTCGGATTTTCATACATATCTCGAATATCTGTACGAATAGCGTTATAATTACTTCAGACAAAAGTTACAACATAAAATTTCCTGCAAAATTGGTCTTAATTATTTTGCGGCAAGCCCTATACTACTTTAAAAACATAAGCAAAAAGTTTGAAATTAAACTACTTAAGGTTATCCTCCCAAAGCTGTGTATGGTAAATAATGTACTCATACAAACAAGTGTGTCATTAGTGCAAGTGTGAATATCAGTCGCACATTCACTCCAACGGTGCGCTATACTACAGCTACAGTAAGCTTGTGAGTAGTATTTACACACACAAACGCACTACGCGTCTCAAAATACCGAATCTTGAGCGAGCGCTCTTTAGTATAAATCACAAAACATACCACACCTGATGTATTCTTAGGATGCTTCGGCTAAAAAAATATATTTATTGGATAACATTAGGTCTACGTAACAGATAAACAGATTGTTGTTTCGTTTTAGGTACCGGTGTTCCCGCAAACACAATATTTTTATTAAATCCAATATTCAATATCAAATTATCACGAATCAAAATTGGCGGCTATCAAAATGTCGATTCATTTAGTCACCGCGCTTTACAACAGCGCTGCCAGGTGTGGGGACAGCTGTAAGTAAGAAAAAAGGAAGATGTCTGCGATTCTTTCCGACGGCAAAAAATATTCGCAGGTTTCGAGGTTATATTATAAATAATTAGTTACTAGGGTCAAGTTTGCTTAATCAAACGATTGTTTATCAAGGTTTAATTACTAACAAGTGAAAGTCAAAAGTAGTTCCATTTTAACAGGCAAAATCAATCGTGCTGCGTGGGCGTCTGGTACGCGACGGGCGGTGCCTGGTGGCCAATATAAATCTACATCCAATCCAACCAGGTTAGGGAGGCTGGTTGAGCTAGGGAAGTTCCAGGACGGCGCTGCAGGTTTTTCACCCAGATAAGGGAATCTATTCATACATTTTCGGTGCTCACATGAACGGAAAAGCACAATCATCGTAAATTCCTTAGTGCCCTTTCAGTAGTCAAATAAGTATCAGTCTTATTTTATCTGTTTTTTTAAGCTTCATTCCCTTTTCAAAATCAGAATGATTAAAATAGGAATTAAATTTACCACGTACCTTACGCGTCGTACTCTTAGGATGCTTGGGTAGCTTCGGCTAAAAAAAAGATTTATTCAATAACATTAGGTCTACTTAACAGATAAACAGATTGGTGTCTCGTTATAAGTACCGGTGTTCACGCAAAAATAATTTTTTTTCACCGCTTGCTACAACAGCACCGGCAGGCGAAGATAAGAATATAAATTATAAATATTTCGTTGCCAGGTTCAAGTTAGCTAAATCATACGATTGTATATCTAAGTTACATTAATAAAAAGTGAAAGTAAAAAGGGGCATCATTTCAACAATCAAAATTAATCTTGCTGTGCGGGCGTTGGGGACGCAACGGGCAGTGGGTGGTTGCCCGTACAAATCTCCACCCAACCAGGTTAGGGAGGCTGGTTGAGCACAGGATCTGCGATTCTTTCCGACGGCAAAAAATATTCGCGGGTTTCGAGGTTATATTATAAATAATTAGTTACTAGGGTCAAGTTAGCTTAATCAAACGATTGTTTATCAAGGTTTAATGACTAACAAGTGAAAGTCAAAAGTAGTTCCATTTTAATAGGCAAAATCAATCGTGCTGCGTGGTACGCGTGATACGCGTGGCGTCTGGTACGCGACGGGCGGTGCCTGGTGGCCAAAATAAATCTACATCCAATCCAACCAGGTTAAGGAGGATGGTTGAGCTCGGGAAGTTCCAGGACGGCGCTGCGGGTTTTGTCACACACCCAGGGCGGACGGCGTAGACGACAGCCATCATCCTGAGCACAGGTACGCAACGTTTTTAGATTCACCCAGAGAAGGGAATCTATTCATATATTTTCGGTGCTCACATGAACGGAAAAGCACAATCATCGTAAATTCCTTAGTGCCCTTTCATTAGCTACAACCGGGGTTTTCAGACTTTTCAGTGCTCTCTTTGTCCAATGGTAGCGTACAATTTTCAATGATTACATTGCCAAAATCATTGAAAATAATCAGTAACGTATGCAATCATTAACAAATAAGTATCAGTCTTATTTTATCTGTTTTTTTAAGCTTCATTCCCTTTTCAAAATCAGAATGATTAAAATAGGAATTAAATTTACCACGTACCTTACGCGTCGTACTCTTAGGATGCTTGGGTAGCTTCGGCTAAAAAAAAGATTTATTCAATAACATTAGGTCTACTTAACAGATAAACAGATTGGTGTCTCGTTATAAGTACCGGTGTTCACGCAAAAATAATTTTTTTTCACCGCGTGCTACAACAGCACCGGCAGGCGAAGATAAGAATATAAATTATAAATATTTTGTAGCCAGGGTCAAATTAGCTAAGTCATACGATTGTATATCTAAGTTACATTAATAAAAAGTGAAAATCAAAAGGGGCATCATTTCAACAATCAAAATTAATCTTGCTGTGCGGGCGTCAGGGACGCAACGGGCAGTGGGTGGTTGCCCGTACAAATCTCCACCCAACCAGGTTAGGGAGGCTGGTTGAGCACAGGATCTGCGATTCTTTTCGACAACAAAAAATATTCGCGGGTTTCGAGGTTATAACTTTTTTTTTTTTTTGAACCTGACTGTTGCTATAATAGGACGGACCCAATATAGCGGTCGAACTGCGTGGTTGGAGGGTGGCCTGGGGAAAATCCAGGGGAAGCCTCCGGCACGACCACGCGGGGAAGTTTTGTACACTGGAATACTCTAAGAGTTTTGCGCTCCAGTGAGATTGGTTGAACGGTATCAACCGAATCTGGGGTATGAGTGGTATCGAACTACTGGGAGTTTTATCGCTGGTTCGCTAAAACCTAGCCTAGCTGAGAAGAGTCCAGCAAGAAACTCAGCTAGGCCCGACTTGCATCGGACTGACTCTACCCGGTATGCGGCGGTACCGGGACGAAAGCGGACTGTATGTGTCTGTGTTGTCTCGCGGTGGGGATATAATTTAAAAAAATAGTTACTAGGGTCATGTTAGCTTAATGAAACGATTGTTTATCAAGGTTTAATTACTAACAAGTGAAAGTCAAAAGTAGTTCCATTTTAACAGGCAAAATCAATCGTGCTGCGTGGGCGTCTGGTACGCGACGGGCGGTGCCTGGTGGCCAATATAAATCTACATCCAATCCAACCAGGTTAAGGAGGCTGGTTGAGCTCGGGAAGTTCCAGGACGGCGCTGCGGGTTTTGTGACACACCCAGGGCGGACGGCGTTGACGACAGCCATCATCCTGAGCACAGGTACGCAACGTTTTTAGATTCACCCAGAGAAGGGAATCTATTCATATATTTTCGGTGCTCACATGAACGGAAAAGCACAATCATCGTAAATTCCTTAGTGCCCTTTCAGTAGCTACAACCGGGGTTTTCAGACTTTTCATTGATCTCTTTGTCCAATGGTAGCGTACAATTTTCAATGATTACATTGCCAAAATCATTGAAAATAATCAGTAACGTATGCAATCATTAACAAATAAGTATCAGTCTTATTTTATCTGTTTTTTTAAGCTTCATTCCCTTTTCAAAATCAGAATGATTAAAATAGGAATTAAATTTACCACGTACCTTACGCGTCGTACTCTTAGGATGCTTGGGTAGCTTCGGCTAAAAAAAAGATTTATTCAATAACATTAGGTCTACTTAACAGATAAACAGATTGGTGTCTCGTTATAAGTACCGGAGTTCACGCAAAAATATTTTTTTTTCACCTTGTGAAAGTAAAAAGGGGCATAATTTCAACAATCAAAATTAATCCTGCTGTGCGGGCGTTAGGGACGCAACGGGCAGTGGGTGGTTGCCCGTACAAATCTCCACCCAACCAGGTTAGGGAGGCTGGTTGAGCTAGGGAAGTTCCAGGACGGCGCTGCGGGTTTTTCACCCAGATAAGGGAATCTATTGATACATTTTCGGTGCTCACATGAACGGAAAAGCACAATCATCGTATATTCCTTAGTGCCCTTTCATTAGCTACAACCGGGGTTTTCAGACTTTTCAGTGATATCTTTGTCCAATGGTAGCGTACAATTTTCAATGATTACATTGCCAAAATCATTGAAAATAATCAGTAACGTATGCAATCATTAACAAATAAGTATCAGTCTTATTTTATCTGTTTTTTTTAATCTTCATTCCCTTTCAAAATTAGAATGATTAAAATAGGAATTAAATTTAACACGTACCTTACGTGTCGTACTCTTAGGATGCTTGGGTAGCTTCGGCTAAAAAAAAGATTTATTCAATAACAGATTGGTGTCGAGACACCAAAATCATTGAAAATAATCAGTAACGTATGCAATCATTAACAAATAAGTAATAGTCTTATTTAATCTGTTTCTTTAAGCTTCATTCCCTTTTCAAAATTAGAATGATTAAAATAGGAATTAAATTTTACACGTACCTTACGTGTCGTACTCTTAGGATGCTTGGGTAGCTTCGGCTAAAAAAAAGATTTATTCAATAACAGATTGGTGTCTCGTTTTTAGTACCGGTGTTCACGCAAAAAGAAAATTTTTTCACCGCGCGCTACAACAGCACCGGCAGGCGAAGATAAGAATATAAATTATAAATATTTTGTAGCCAGGGTCAAGTTAGCTAAGTCATACGATTGTATATCTAAGTTACATTAATAAAAAGTGAAAGTCAAAAGGGGCATCATTTCAACAATCAAAATTAATCTTGCTGTGCGGGCGTTAGGGACGCAACGGGCAGTGGGTGGTTGCCCGTACAAATCTCCACCCAACCAGGTTAGGGAGGCTGGTTGAGCACAGGATCTGCGATTCTTTCCGACAGCAAAAAATAACCGCGGGTTTCGAGGTTATAATTTTTTTTTTTTTTAACCTGACTGTTGCTATAATAGGACGGACCCAATATAGCGGTCGAACTGCGTGGTTGGAGGGTGGCCTGGGGAAAATCCAGGGGAAGCCTCCGGCACGACCACGCGGGGAAGTTTTGTACACTGGAATACTCTAAGCGTTTTGCGCTCCAGTGAGATTGGTTGAACGGTAGCAACCGAGTGTGAGTGGTATCGAACTACTGGGAGTTTTATCGCTGGTTCGCTAAAACCTAGCCTAGCTGAGAAGAGTCCAGCAAGGAACTCAGCTAGGCCCGACTTGTGTCGGACTGACTCTACCCGGTATGTGGCGGTACCGGGACGAAAGCGGACTGTATGTGTCTGTGTTGTCTCGCGATGGGGTTATAATTTAAAAAATTAGTTACTAGGGTCATGTTAGCTTAATGAAACGATTGTTTATCAAGGTTTAATTACTAACAAGTGAAAGTCAAAAGTAGTTCCATTTTAACAGGCAAAATCAATCGTGCTGCGTGGGCGTCTGGTACGCGACGGGCGGTGCCTGGTGGCCAATATTAATCTACATCCAATCCAACCAGGTTAGGGAGGCTGGTTGAGCTAGGGAAGTTCCAGGACGGCGCTGCGGGTTTTTCACCCAGATAAGGGAATCTATTGATACATTTTCGGTGCTCACATGAACGGAAAAGCACAATCATCGTATATTCCTTAGTGCCCTTTCATTAGCTACAACCGGGGTTTTCAGACTTTTCAGTGATATCTTTGTCCAATGGTAGCGTACAATTTTCAATAATTACATTGCCAAAATCATTGAAAATAATCAGTAACGTATGCAATCATTAACAAATAAGTATAAGTCTTATTTTACTGTTTTTTTAAGCTTCATTCTCTTTCAAAATTAGAATGATTAAAATAGGAATTAAATTTAACACGTACCTTACGTGTCGTACTCTTAGGATGCTTGGGTAGCTTCGGCTAAAAAAAAGATTTATTCAATAACAGATTGGTGTCTCGTTTTTAGTACCGGTGTTCACCCAAAAAGAAAATTTTTTCACCGCGCGCTACAACAGCACCGGCAGGCAAAGATAAGAATATAAATTATTAATATTTCGTTGTCAGGGTCAAGTTAGCTAAATCATACCATTGTATATCTAAGTTACATTAATAAAAAGTGAAAGTAAAAAGGGGCATCATTTCAACAATCAAAATTAATCTTGCTGTGCGGGCGTTAGGGACGCAACGGGCAGTGGGTGGTTGCCCGTACAAATCTCCACCCAACCAGGTTAGGGAGGCTGGTTGAGCACGGGATCTGCGATTCTTTCCGACGGCAAAAAATATTCGCGGGTTTCGAGGTTATATTATAAATAATTAGTTACTAGGGTCAAGTTAGCTTAATCAAACGATTGTTTATCAAGGTTTAATTACTAACAAGTGAAAGTCAAAAGTAGTTCCATTTTAACAGGCAAAATCAATCGTGCTGCGTGGGCGTCTGGTACGCGACGGGCGGTGCCTGGTGGCCAAAATAAATCTACATCCAATCAAACCAGGTTAAGGAGGCTGGTTGAGCTCGGGAAGTTCCAGGACGGCGCTGCGGGTTTTCACCCAGATAAGGGAATCTATTGATACATTTTCGGTGCTCACATGAACGGAAAAGCACAATCATCGTATATTCCTTAGTGCCCTTTCATTAGCTACAACCGGGGTTTTCAGACTTTTCAGTGATATCTTTGTCCAATGGTAGCGTACAATTTTCAATGATTACATTGCGAAAATCATTGAAAATAATCAGTAACGTATGCAATCATTAACAAATAAGTATCAGTCTTATTTTATCTGTTTTTTTAAGCTTCATTCTCTTTCAAAATTAGAATGATTAAAATAGGAATTAAATTTAACACGTACTATCGGCTGCATAAATGCATGGACACCTTACGGTCTACTTTCGTTTGGATCATTTGACATACAGCTCTCGCATAGTTGCACGTCGTTCACAAAGCGTGAACTAGATGGCGTTGCTGTTGATACACCTTTGGATATAGAATAATATAACTAAATGCACTATTAAGTGACACTTGTAATCATCAGAAGTGTTCTCTTACGGGTATAATTATTAACAAGTCTAGCAAATGCTAATACACAGGAACTGTATTTGAGTGTGACAACTATAGTATGTGTATGCTTTATTCCAATGCAATCGATAAGTATCCTAGTGGTTAAGCACATTAACTCAATTAACTCTGCGCTTTGACGAACCAAAGATCGATTCCCAGCCAGGGTATGGCAAAGGTAGCTTTTTCCTTTTTTTTTAATACATTTCTTGAAATTGTAAATAACAGTGAATGATAGTCTTTAAATAAAAATGTTATTCAGTTTTTAAGTATTAAAACGTTTTTAAATGTTTTAATTATCTTTATTCAGTTAACTACAGTAGATATCTAATTGTTAACGCAGTTTTATAGTTAGCAATTTCCTACCATTTTATTGAGCTTTAAGGCTTAAGTTTCATTTCCGAAAATCGGAAAAAGATTGAAGCCTTACCCCAATACATATTAAACTATTGACAATTATTAACTAAAGGCCGGGTTAAAAATTAAAATCATAACATTCATAATTCAAGTCAGCCGAACGCTTGTATAGTGTGGCGTGGCGTGTGATTGATATTTGCAATAATGACAATAATGTTATTCGGGCTGACATGGTTACTTACGTTACAACATCATAATAACATTTCTCAATAATTATGTTGTTTAAGTAATAATAATTCACCATCACTTTTTTAATAGTCCAAAAAAGAATACAATCGGCAGTTTAATAATAACAGCTAAGGTCTACTTACTTTGGTAATTTGTTTATTTTGTTAGCAAACATTTGTTTTGTTAACCCGGCCTTTCATTACCTTAATAAATAAATCTTAATTTACTGCTTCATTTAGTGTAACCTCCTCTTTGGTCGATAACAGTTTGCAAGCGGGAACGCATGGATTCAATGAGTCTTTCACATAAACTAGAACCACGAATACTTTCCCATATTTTTATACAATGTGCCTCTAACGCTTCTGGGCTTCGTTCATTGTGATTTTCCCAGCGTTGCACAATAACACCCCACAAATTTTCAATAGGGTTCAGATCCGGCGATCTAGCAGGGCAAGAAACTACTTGCAAGTTATCTTTATAACGGTCAAACCACTCCCGCACATTACGCGAACGATGTATAGGGCAATTATCTTGCACAAAAGATATCACAGGTAATTCTTCTTCTGGATACACATTTCGGACGGTAGGTAACATAGTTTCCTCCAGGACATTCATGTAATCCACGCTGTTTGCGCGACTCGGCATCCTCACTAGTTCACCCGGACCGGCTGCACTCATCCAGCCCCACATATTGACACTTATACGACCAGATTCCATGTTCGGCACTACGTGACCAATATCATACCGCGTATTATTGCGACGCCATAAACTCAAACGTCCGTGTTGACTCGATTTAAAACACTTTTCGTCACTAAATATAACATTACTCCAGTCATCATTTAAATGCCTTAGGGCAAATTGTAATCGTGCTGCTTTATGTGCTGAAGTAAGCAACGGCTTGACGGCATGCCTGCGATAGTGCAAACCCTCGTCATGAAGCACACGACGAACAGTGTCTACACTAGTATGGAATAAACCAGCGTAGTGACTTGTTGGTATAAACCCATTTTCTTCGTACTCGGTCACCATCGCTGCACGCTGCGCGGTATCAATGAGACGAGGTCTACCCATTCTTTGCCGGTGTAGCAAAGATCCTTCCTCTTGGAATCGCCGTTCCCATAAAGCAACCGTTTTTCGCTGCAACAATGACAGTTAATAAATAGGTATAATAAGCGAATAGTTACCACGGCGTCTATTAAAACAATAAAAAAAAACTACTTACGTTTACACCGGTTTCACTAGCAATTTCTGAGAAATTGTGGCCTTCGTTACATAAGGCTATTATTTGCGCCCTTTTAACAAGATCAATATTAGATCGAGAACTCATCATTAAATGTATAAATACCGAGGAAAAGATGAAAAACGCAAGTGAAATAGGGAATCGAATTAGAAACGGCTGACGAACGAACACGCAGTGAATCTTTGTTATAAAAAAATATGGTAGTTTCATATCATCTATATCTACCCTCTTTAGTTATTATACGAATCCTAGTCGTAATGAATATAAATATTTGAGCATTCAAATTAACTGATAGTGAATTTGAACCATGCTGTCAATTAACCCGGTGGCCCAGTGGTGAACTAAACAGGTCATTATCAACCTAGGCCGAAGGTTTCAGGTTCAAATCCGCTCCCAACCATGATTTTGGGAAAAAGTGTTTTTGAAATTATCTTTGGAATATTTACTCGTTGTGCAGAAACACAAGGATACAAAAGAATAAATAAACAAAGCCAGCGAACAAACAAAAATCGGAAATGTATTCCAATTACGTCGTATAAATCCGCCATTATCATAAATGCTATTGGCAAGATTACTGAATAATAATGTTACCCAAGAAAATACAAAAAACTGTGACGAGAACAAAATAGATCATGTGCCTTTTTATTTATTTTTTTGTTAACAACGCCATCTAGTTAAATCTTGCAAATCCTCTGAGGTCTCCATTGACATCTATAATGATATTCACCATCGCGCCACATAGATGGCGTAGGATTCGGTCGCCAAGCCAAACTATTTCTGCATTGACCATGCACTTATGCTGCCTGCTGTACCTTACGTGTCGTACTCTTACGATGCTTGGGTAGCTTCGGCTAAAAAAAAGATTTATTCAATAACAGATTGGTGTCTCGTTTTTAGTACCGGTGTTCACCCAAAAAGAAAATTTTTTCACCGCGCGCTACAACAGCACCGGCAGGCGAAGATAAGAATATAAATTATTAATATTTCGTTGTCAGGGTCAAGTTAGCTAAATCATACCATTGTATATCTAAGTTACATTAATAAAAAGTGAAAGTAAAAAGGGGCATCATTTCAACAATCAAAATTAATCTTGCTGTGCGGGCGTTAGGGACGCAACGGGCAGTGGGTGGTTGCCCGTACAAATCTCCACCCAACCAGGTTAGGGAGGTTGGTTGAGCACGGGATCTGCGATTCTTTCCGACGGCAAAAAATATTCGCGGGTTTCGAGGTAATTATATTATAAATAATTAGTTACTAGGGTCAAGTTAGCTTAATCAAACGATTGTTTATCAAGGTTTAATTACTAACAAGTGAAAGTCAAAAGTAGTTCCATTTTAACAGGCAAAATCAATCGTGCTGCGTGGGCGTCTGGTACGCGACGGGCGGTGCCTGGTGGCCAATATAAATCTACATCCAATCTAACCAGGTTAGGGAGGCTGGTTGCTAGCTAGGGAAGTTCCAGGATGGCGCTGCGGGTTTTTCACACAGAGAAAGGACACTATTCATAAAAGCACAATCATCGTATATTCCTTAGTGCCCTTTCATTAGCTACAACAAGGGGTTTTCAGAATTCAGTGATCTCTTTGTCCAATGGTAGCGTACAATTTTCAATAATTACATTGCCAAAATCATTGAAAATAATCAGTAACGTATGCAATCATTAACAAATAAGTTTCATTCTTATTTTATCTGTTTTTTTAAGCTTCATTCCCTTTTCAAAAGTAGAATGATTAAAATAGGAATTAAATTTAACACGTACCTTACGCGTCGTACTCTTAGGATGATAGGACTGAGGACGGAGGATAGGACTCAAGTGCGTGGTTGCCCGTACAAATCTCCACCCAACTAGGTTAGGGAGGCTGGTTGAGCACGGGAAGAACCAGGACGGGGCTTTCGGTGTTGTTACACATCCAGAGTGGACGGAGGTGAAGATAAACATCATCCTTAGCACAGCTACTCAACGTTTTTTGAATCACCCTGGGCAGGGAATCTAATCCGAAATAATTATATCTCTTTCTTTTAATCTCTGTTTCCATTCAAACCTGTTTGGGGCGCGCATGAAGGGAAAAGCATCATGCATTCCTAAGTGGCTCCGGAAGAGCCCTATATTTGCTACAATCGCGCAACGGTTCGAAACCAGCGACTGACATGCGCTTTTTGTATGTTTTGAATTCATAGTGAGTACATTTTTAAAACGCATGCTACTGCATAGATCCATCGAACGGTCTTATATTCCTGTCATTGTACGACATTACCTAAGGTGTAAGGTTTTGTGATTTTATGTTTTCTGCTATTAATTACCGATTAACCGAGTTCAATTAAGAGTCCGCAGTTAGCTCGATTCTCAATACAACGCTCACATTTTAAAACTACGTGTTGGATTGTAACGAAATTTTGCAAAGGGTTATCTATGTCTGTATGGGAAGGTGAAATTCGGCCGAGCTTACCTACGGACCCTTAATTGTTGCTTGTTGCAATTTTATATTTATATAACAGGACAGGCAAAACCAGTTTTATGAAACTTTATTTATTCTTTATTTGATCTCATTTGTTTTTTATTTATATCATGACGCCACCGCAAGATGAGCCTGATGATTGCAAGATGGCTGCACTTTAATAAATGCACTTTAAACCACTTCTCCGGTGCACAGAGATGATCCTATAGTTCATTTCCTTATGGTTCGAAGGGTCTTCGTCGCAAATTAGGATGTCTCATTTGAATAAAACTTGTAATTAATTAATAGAGCACTTAACACACAAACGTCCGCTATTAATTTCTAGCCGTATGCGAGAAAGCGAGAGGGCGAAGCGCGACAGTGAGAAAGCATGAGTAAGGTTGCGTTCAGTAACTGAGTATTACTGATGCGTTCTTACACCCGACTACAACGACCGCTTGCAAAAACGCTAGTTTCAAATTCCTCTGCCCTTTTTTTTTTTTTTGTTTAGGGGGGGAAAATGCGTTACGCATACCACCCGGGCGCAGGGGGTGACCTGAGTGGTTATGTGGGACTCCCGTATGAGCTGATGAGACCCACGGTGTACCCACTAAAAACCCCCCCACTTGCCGCCTCGCCGCCATGTGGCGGGGTTACGGGAACGCTTGCGAACACATCCGCGACCTCGCCGGCGGTAGCCGCCCTTAAGCAGCTCTTCGCGGATGCCCGGAGGCTCTCCACGTGAGGCGCGCCAGATGATTGGACGCGCCTGCCACCTCGATCTCCACCTGTTCAGTAGCGGACCCCCCTGAGTCCGCTACAAGGAGATCATGGGTGCGGAAAATCCAGCACCCGGTGGCGGATCAGGTCTGTGGTTCCGCCACCGACCACGTCTCGGCCGCAGAGGATAGGGAAAGCGGCGCACCGTGATACCGGCATTCCTCCTCCTCTGCGGTCCCACCAGCGTCGTTTCCGCGGAACGACCCCGCCAAGTTCGCAGGGGGTAGGGAGAGCGGCGCACCGTTATACCAACACACCTCTCCCCCTGCGATCCCGCCTCGGCCGCAGAAGATAGGGAGAACGGCGAACCGCAATACCGGTACTCCTCTTCTTCTACGGTCCCTACCCTACGCATCCTAAGCGGGCTAAGCCAAGCCCGCTTGGAGCGCCCTCCTCGGGCCAGCCGGCAGCCCAAGCAGGCCGGCCCTGGGTGCCTCTTAGCTTCGCCGTGGGTGACCAGTCCACGGTTACTAAGCCCCCCCGCCCCGACAAGGCGGGCACCGTCGAGGGGGAAATTCCTCTGCCCTAAGTTAACTCATAGTTTGCCAAAAGACTCGGTGCATAATATTTACTTCTTTATACAATATAGGAACGTCAACCACGCTTGTGACTTAAAAACTCGCACTATGAGGCTGGTCAAAACTGTAGTACTTAGTTAAGCTCTTTAAACTAGGTATTATGAAAAAAAACTATCAAACGGGATCAAGGCAACCGGTTATGATTACGTGTGATTTTATTGACACACGTAATAGTTATTTACGATACAAGTGCCGAAAACAGGAAATTCGCAACGAGTGGTGATAAATTAAAACACGACCGAAGGGAGTGTTTTAAATAGACACGAGTTGCGAATTACCTATTCGCATGTGTATCGTACAACGTTTCACTGTACATAATTATGGCTCTTTAAAGTTTCGACATATGCACGAAAAGTGCTCTTTTCCGCACTAGTGCGGGAAAGTAGCACCATATGTACTGTAAATTTGCTTTTTAATGTATTGGACTTAAAAAAACTTAGACACGTACATTAATTTAAAAGATTTCTTGGATGGTAAATGTCGAAGGAGCGGGGGAATGTTATTCCAGCATTTGGTTGCAAAATAACGAAAACTCCCAGTGTTCCCGCAGGACCCCGGGGAGTGTCACCGGCCCATCCCTAGATGACCTCCCATACAAACCAGGCCAATCCTGGAGGGAACAAAATCGGACGCGATACGCGCCGCTGTACTTAAACTAACTTAATCTAGATAACCACTAACCTTCTTTCCTGAGCCTTTCTGCCCCAACAGCCAGCAAGGATGAGTTAGTGTTTATGTAAGTGTTTGTTTGTGTGTGTGTGTGTCTCGACGAGGTCTGCTGGCCCTCCCTTCTCACAGGTGATGACAGCTCCGTACAGCAGTCAGCAAATCGTCAGGCACCACTCAAGCTCGACGCCCTTGCGTTGGGCGCGACCGTCCGAGCTCCAAATTTATATCTCGGTGCCTCCGCAGGCACAGCGAAACGAGATCAAAACAGTAAACTAATTAACTGAGGTAATTGCGTCCGTGTCGACGACCGGTTACCTCCCGTGCTAGCGTACGACTCTCACGCCGCGCGCGCCGCCGTGCCCCGTCAGCGCCGGCGCATCCCGACTGCATCCGAATGCAACCGAATACTTTTTGTCGCGAGCGGCGAAATAACTTACAACTAGGCTATCGATTCTAAACAATCACCCGCCCCGGACCGACCCGTTGTCGGTCCGCTCAAACTCCCGGTAATCGGGATAGTGACGAGACAGCGCGTCTAAGGATCGAGTCCCTCACCTGTACGTCTGCGATCCTTGGAGACCCATCCTTGCCCGTAATCAAGTTAACGATGCGCCCCCGTCGCCAACACAACGGTGATAGGTTAGCATCCTTAACCAGTACGAGGTCTCCAACGCAGAGTGGGGTCATCCTGTCCGTCCACTTAACGCGTTGCTGGAGAATGTGCAAATACTCAAGCGACCATCGCTTCCAAAAATTTTGAGTCATTTGCTGCAACATCTGATACCGTGACAACCGATTCAACTTAACTTCCGTATACGGATACTCCGGCAAGGCGTGAAGTGGTTGGCAAATTAAGAAATGGCCTGGGGTAATGGCCTCCAAATCAATCGGGTCAGCGCTCAACGGGCACAAGGGTCGCGAGTTTAAGACCGCCTCAATTTTACAAAACACCGTTGACAACTCCTCAAACGTGAGGATCGTTGAGCCGATGACCCGGTACAAATGACTCTTAGAAGACTTAACTACTGCCTCAAATATTCCACCCCAGTGGGGGCGTCCAGGGGGGCTGAAATACCAACAAATGCCCCGACTGGCGAGGCCCGTGCCGATATCTCGCTCATTTTGGCCCAAAAACGAAACAATTTCCCTTAAACAACGGTCGGCGCCCTTGAAGTTGGTACCACAGTCCGACCGTATCAATGACGGCAGTCCCCTTCGAGAAACGAATCGATCCAAAGCTGCCAAAAAAGCCTCCGTAGAGAGATCAGCTACCAGCTCCAAATGAACTGCCTTGGTCGCCAGACACACGAAGACGCACAAATATGCCTTAACCGAATTCGCATTTCGAAGGCGTGATGTCTTGACCATAAAAGGCCCCGCGAAATCCGTACCTACGCCAGTAAACGGCCGAGCTTCTGTAACTCGGTCGGGCGGGATATCCCCCTTTTGTGGTTGCATTGTGGCTGCCTTGAGTCGGTAACAAGGCAAGCAACGAAACACAACGCTCCGTATCACTCTCCGCGCCGACAAAATCCAGAATTCACGCTGCAAAATGGCCAGAAGGGCGTTGCAGCCTGCGTGTGAAATCCTGGTGTGGCGGTCCCAAACCAATAACTCCACCAAAGCTCCCTTCTTGGGAATAATTAAAGGATGTCGCGCCGAGTAAGGTAACAGCGCCGGCGCGTCCCAACTGCATCCGAATGCAACCGAATACTTTTTGTCGCGCGCGGCGAAATAACTTACAACTAGGCTATCGATTCTAAACACCCAGTAAAGGTCCGTCCTGTAGGGGTGTACTTCTAAGATACATCGCCGTGTTGACCTCGTGCCATGCTGTGAGTGAAAAGACGAGACCCTTATTTTTCTGAACAGATGGTCAGGTTTTTGGTATTTAAGAACATCAATCAACAGGCAGGCGAGGTATTAGTGTTGACTGTCGACGTGACGACATATTTAAATTGGAATCTTTATTATGGCATGGTGTAATATGATATCACATTTAGTCGATCTTTTATACCCACATTTATGCTAAAAGTGGCGCTGGAACATACGTTTCAGGTGCTCTGCCTACCCCTTTTGGGAATAAAGGCGTGAATGTATGTGTCTGTAGTTTACAGCCTACCTATGTTCTACAATAAACATTATTTCTGATTCTGATTCTGATTCTAATGAAAATTTGGTAGTCAATTATCTTATCTTATCTAGATGAGGGCCCTTTCGGATGCACTTCGACCCTGCACTTGGTAGCCAATTTAAATCTACTGAATTCTAAAAAACTATATGATACAGTGTACAAATATGATGGAAAAATAAACCAACATCCTCTTAAACCCAGGGCAACACTCGAACTTGCGACCTATGTCACTCTGTATCAAGTTCCAGTCTTGCCTTCCAACTGGTTTTGAACGATGATGGTTTATATTGCCATTATACGTTTTCTGTATCATATATGTAGTTAAAAATTTACAAGCTACGGTAGCCTAGTGGTTCAGACATGCGGCTGTCAAGCGGCGGTCGTGGGTTCGAATCCCGGCTCGTACCAATGAGTTTTTCGGAACTTATGTAAGGAATACTTGCCGTTAGCTTTTCGGTGACGGAAAACATCGTGAGGAAATCGATCTAATCCCAATAAGATCTAGTTTTCCCTCTGGGTTGCAAGGTCAGATGGCAGTCGCTTTCGTAAAACTAGTGCCTTTGCCCAATCTTGGAATTAGGTATCAAAGGTGACCCCGGGCTCCTTTAGGAGCATATCCGGGAATAATGCTAGGAGGATGATGATAGTTTAAAATTTGATCGTGCTATCTTCTTTGTTAAATTAACACGAAACAAAAATATTTAATGACACAAGTTGTTTTGTTAAGAAGTAAATTGAATTCTTATAATTTTAATTTGTATTTGTGAATTTAGTTCAACTGTTAAGTATTGTAAGTATTAGAGTGCTTTGTTTGTATGAGATTTGCAATAAAGAGTATTTGTATTGTATTGACTAATTAACGTATTTTTATAGTGACAATTTAAATTAATGTAATTTTATTAAATCTCATTTTTATATTAAAATATTGTTACTCTATTTAATACTACTGAATTCTAATCATGTTGTTATTATTTGAATGTGTTTATCTTTTTGTATGAGCCTTGTGATGCTTGAAATAGATACATAGATTTGAATAAACTTATTTTTTATGTGAATGTATTTAGTAAGTAATAATCTGATTTATTGTGATTTAGAATAGTGCTTGAAAAAAGGTAGAAATAGATTTACGTCAGTCACCCCATTGATCTCGCACAGCACGTTGGACGGTGCCAGCGGACGTCCAGTGCATTGCAAGCCGCACCACATTCCGCCGTCATTGGTCGCCTTGTGCTCCTCGTACTTGTCACAGGTCAACTAAAAAGTGAAACTAGTTAAAGAACTGGTCAAGTGCGAGTCTGACTAGCGCACCGAGGGTTCAATCATACACGGTACATGTCACACACGAACCGCTTAATTAAAAAAAATGCAAAATGCCGTCAGGTCAGGACGCATTAATCCTCCGAAACACGAATAACCGCACTTGAAATCGATAACAGAACACACTTGAACAGTTTTTAGTTTTGTTCTCTGTTTATCCGTCTGTTTAGTTATCCGGGTATCACGGAAATACTATCGACATGCAACTTTCACTAAAACGTTGCAAAGGGGTTAAAAATAGGGTTGAACTTTGTATGGGAACTCCTTGAATGTATGAGGTAAACACTTGAAAATTGGCAAACAACACTTGGAAAGAAAAATAACCACATTCAAACTTGTAGCAAAATATAAGTAGATACAACGCGAAAATAAGTACACAGGTTGAGAAATAGTGCTAGGCGGCTAAAGATTATATAATAACCAAAACTGGTTGATACCTCAACCGCTAGTATTATTATTATAATTCTGGTTAGAGGTCTCCGACTGTCGAGTTTCCTCTTGTTTATGAACTGCACAACAACCGGCGTCTTGTCAGCATTAACGGATAGTTCATTTTCCCTGGACCACGTGTTAGTTGTGTCTAGGGCTCTCTGCATTTAGTACGATAGTGTACTTTGGCATCACCAGGTCGTCTGCGTACCCCTGGGTGTGGATGCGTAGTTCCGCCATCTTATGCAGTAATTCGTCCACTGCAAGAGTCCTTAGCAGAGGGGAGAGTAGCCCCCTGTGGGCAGCCTCTGGCAGTGGTTACGTCACGAGTGGTATTGAGCAATTCTAGCTTAGCCACTGTGTTTGAGAGCATGCTTTGCAACTAGCGCACAGTTGTGGGGTCCACTCCCTTTGACCGGAGTTCCGCCACCAGTGAACTGATAGTAACAGTTAGTCATTAGAGACCTAATTTTGTTGGAACTTCAGTCGCTGGCGCCGTAACTGTTGATATTAAAAACCAGCAAGATTGATAGAGATCAAAGGCATAGGCCTTGCTAGATTTATTATGAAATCAGAGACCATCTAAAATTGTTTAATAGGTTTTGTTGAATATTTATGTTGAAGTGTCTTAGTTGACCAACGTCAAGGGATGTGGTTATAAAATTTGGACACAACGGAATTACGCGGAAAATTGAGTAGGTACGTTTTTTTTTAAATGTAGAAAGGCCCGGTACTTTTAGAAATATTATTAGGAAAGGCAAAAGCAGCGCTCTCTAAATATTATGGTCATTTAAATCCCACGAAACCTCAGCCTTCAACTTCGCTTGCCTCCCCGGTCCCCGTTTACCTTCAGGAATTTGGCCCTCAGGTTTTGCTTGCAAGACAACCGAAGATTATGAATGTCCGCAGGTGGTCGCATTGAGAACGCTCTCAGAAGGGTTTATTTGGGCCTTTATTTCAATGAAAAGCAAGACCTTTGGCCTCGCTTGCCTCGCGTCTCACCTGCGGGACTTCGGCCTCCGATTTCGCTTGCAAGACACGTGGGGATAGTAAGTGTCCGTGAGGGCTCACCCTAAAATAAAAAAAAAGCCTTTATTGCTGACGTTTACGATTAGCAAAAACTAATACTACTTAAATACGTGGCAATGCTGCCAGCCTTCTAGGCACGCTGCCCTCGGAAGGTGATTTGGGCCAATTTTTTTATTTATAGTTATTTTAATCCTAGTTTATAATTTAGTGTTAAGTTTTGTATTTTACTTTAAGGTATATTATGTTTTTCTTCACCTTTGTTATTTAATTTAAGTATAGCTTATTAATTGACTTTAACCTTACTTATTTTCATCGACAACCTCAACTTGTCCTCCGACAAAGGCCTAGTTGACATATAAAGAATTATCTCTGAAAACCAAGCCAGCCATTTGTATACCAAGTTGCAAGTTATTAGTAACTCTATCTTCTGCCTGCCACTTAGTACGCGTATACATTATGAATAACATGATATTCTCTTGTGTAACCATACCACTTAGATACTGAAATTTGTCTCTAGGAAGAGCCTTCGTAAAAATATAAACATTGTACAAGCATCTTTGGAACACACATAAGTATAAATAAATAAATAAATATTTGGGGACAATCTTACACAAATGAATCAAGTCCCAAACTAAGCAAAGCTTGTACTATGGGTACTAGACGACGATATACATACTTTTATTGATAAATAAAAACTTAAATACATAGAAACCATCCATGACTGAGGAACCAATGTTCATGCTCATCCATCACAAACATACATGCCCCTACCGGGTTTCGAACCTGGGACCTCCGGCTTTGTAGGCAGGGTCATTATCAACTAGGCTACAGAGGTCTTTAAGACATAGTTTAAATCTATTTCTCTTTCCGCATATTTCTTTTTAATTCGTGTTTACAACCTTTGTAATAATCCACATTGTTTACGAAGCAAATTGCACACTTGGGGTGTCTATATTCAGACATATAAAGCCTTGTCTAAATTCACCAATGTCAGTTAGCAATCTCTTTATCCGTACAATTTCTTTAGTTGCAGAATATTCCGTGATAAATTTCGATTCAGATGTTGACAATGCGACGCTTTGTTGACGCCGTGTTGCCCATGTAACAACATCTTCATTTTTCATGAGCACATACATGTACTGGTATCCATAGCGTAATCTACATCGCTATATGCTTCAAATAGCATCATCAACGGCTGTCACGCGACGGCGCGCGATCTCTCTCAATTTTTCTCGCACTGTTCGTCTCTCTCTTTTTAGAACACTTATAACAAGAGGTATAGTGCGAGAAAAATCGAGAGTATGTCGGCATGTCCAGCATGTCGGCTATCCCATGATCGACATGCTGGAACAGACTCTGAAAGTGGTATAACAGCATACCTACTCTTTTTTAACCCTACTGTCTTGGGATCAAAAAACCGGTACCCTTTTGTCCGCCTGCCGCCTTATAGTTCCCTTTGTGTTCGTACGTTTTAACTTTTTCTTTAGGAGTATGAACTATCGCTTTACGACCGGAAACTCGCATATGAGTGATGTCTGGCTATATACCACTCCTCTTCTCCTCTGACGTTGAGTATGCTAGTGTTCTTGTTGGACATCGGTTGCTGATGTAAACTGCAGTGGATACAGCTTCTCCTTTCATCGGTGATTATACCAGAATTGTTTCTGGTATAATCACCGATGAAAGTCACAAAATAGCGACTTTCTCCCAGGGATGGAACCTCCAAGACATCAGAGTGTATGAGTTGCATCATCGCTTGAGCTCGGGTCCCTCCAGAAGGAAAAGGAATCCTTGAATGTTTCCCTTCGAGGCATCACACGCATATCACTTTTTCTTTATTTCTATTTTCACTCCTGCAGTGTCTGACAGTTTGTTCAGGTCTTTAAAGTTCAGGTGTGACATTCTTTGATGCCATATATAGCAACAATTATTATCCTTTGATGCAGATATGTATGCTGGTACACTGTTTGTGTTGAGCCGATACATATTATTTATCATTTTGGCCGCTGTGCTACCTGTTCATTGTTTTTAGGTGCGAGCAGTGTTACGTATATTGTTTTTGTTCAAAATATTGCAACCTTCTCTGTCAATTGAACTTGATCGCCGATACTGATAGTATAAATGGGAAAGTGTATGTGTTTGTTTGTTTTTCTGTCTTTCACGGCAAAACGGAGCGACGAATTGACTTGATTTTTTAAGTGGAGATAGTTAAAGGGATGGAGAGTGACAACTCATCCCCTAAGGGGTGAAATAGGGGGGTAAAATTTGTATGGAGCTGCGATATAAACGAGTTCCACGCGCGAGGACGAAGTCGCGGGCAGAAGCTAGTTCTTTATAATAATCTAGGAACATAGAGAACATTCTGTACCCTAATAGTATCCATCTTGTCATCTTTGTGGATGACATTCCAATTCACTTTTCCACTAGCCTGAACAAGCAGTTTCTTATCATCTTCCATCTTGACAGTACTAACTGGGGGTGTAGTTACATCATGCAGCCAGTCTTGGTGCATTGTAAGATGTATAGACGCGCCGCAGGCCTATATACCAACCGCTGTCATTGCTTGTTGTTGCAGAAAGCATAGTGTAGCCGCCTAGCACTAATTTAGATCCCGAGTTTTTTCACGATTTATCTATATTTTGCTTAAAGTTTAAATAGGGTTCTTTTTAGTTTTTAGGCACGTACATGCTTGCCAATGTTCAAGTCTTTCGCTTATAGATCCGAGGAGTTCCCATACATAGTTCAACCCCATTTCTAACCCCTTTGCACGATTATCTTTATATTTCTTGTAACCTAAAATTTGGCCGGGGATTTTCTCAGGACTTTCTTTCTCGTATACGGGGTGGCACCGCATATACTACCTACTGAACGTTACTAATTACATTATCGTTTTTACTTTAACTTTTTGGAAAAATCAGGTGGACTGGGACATAACCTGATAAATTAAATTTAATAAAAGACTTCTTTTAGAACATGCCATTTTATTGATAGGAGAGAGTTGAGGTTACTACTTTATTACTTTTTTATAAAACAGAGCTGTACCAGCAGCAGGATAATAACCCTTCAAAAATTGCCCCCAAAGCTTCGAGTTCGAAACTATTACCAGTTGATGTCCCGTCAAGAGAAAATACTTTATACTAATTTTTAACCCCCTACTGCCACCTGGAACCTCACGGCATTCATTTAACCCTAAATCGTTTTTAGTTTCGAACTCAAAGCTTCGGGGGCAATTTTGAAGGATTATCCTGCTACATCCTATATATTACAACAATTTTTGTATCAATTTATTTTTTACTTATTACTTTGCTACAATTCTTAAACACTCACTGGTATAACCTGAAATAAAATTGGATGGTAAAATATAGTAGTGACCATTTTTTTTTCATAATTGAGTTAGAAACCTAGGTGTTAGGTTAGGTTAGGTTAACTTATATTGCAGAACACAAAAATATGGTCAAGAATACAACAAGCATCTCTAGTACCTGTTACTGTAAAACCTTTATTATTTATCCAGTAGTAGTAGAACCTTTATAGGTTAATATGTATTTTAATTAATGTTTCGTTTCAAATTCAAAAAATGAGGTTTCCTTACGTGATTACTGATTAAATTGAGGAGTTTCGTCGCGGACTGGAATATTATAAAACAGAAACAAAGCTATTATTACCTTCGTAACTTCACTACAGCATAGCTTGGTGCGCGACATCTGATATAACATTTTTGTCGTTACACGTTTTTCATAATTTCACGTTTGTTATAGCGGAATTTATTCAGGAATCGCGTACATTGTGTTTCTTTACTTTTTCGATAGCATAGTTTAAAGAAGGTTAAGGAGGATCGTAATAATTCATTCTTTTTGCACCCTGTGTAGCTTTTCAAATGCTCGCGAGCGGGTAGTTTGTACATACATAATAATATTATGATCCCCATTAAAAGTGTAAAAACTATCGAGAAATGGCCTTTTAACCCTTTTATCGAACTCTTTGGAATATTTTCAATTATATACATACCTACAGGTTAATTTTTTGACAATTGCTTAGAGATTTTTTTATGGGCCCAGTCTACCTATCTATTAGTTAAAGCAATGACGCGTAATTCAATGTCAGAGAGGTAACCGGATGGCTCACGGTATTTGAGCTCCCGAAGTGTTGTGGAACCGCCCTGTGCAACCCGAACTGACCCGACTGTGACTGTTTCGAAAATAGGAGGGGGTGCTAAAAAAAAATTGTCGCGAGGCAACCGATTGAAACGCGGTAGCCTAAAAGTGTGTACGCTGTTTATATAATGTTTTTTTTTATGCTATCCCTCCAAGTGTGACCGGAGCCGAGTAAGCGAGCTAAGAAAAGAAAATAATTGGCAGGCAACCGCTTGAAAATTGGCATGCTTGTTCTTCATCACATACCTACAGACACTGTAAAAAAAATGCCATCCTTCCCGGCCGGGCGGTTATCGAGCTGTCAGAGTTGGAAGCCGGAAAGTGGTGGTGGACGAGAACTTAAGAAAAAGGCACTTAAAATCATTGAAATCGGATGGCATTTGTTTTTCGAGGTTCCACAACACTTAGGGAGCTCAAATAACGCGAGCCATCCGGTTGCCCTCCGACATTGAATTACGCTTCATTGCTCTGAATATATGTGCCTCATTTGTTTTTAGTTTTCCGTACAAAAATTAGCTGCAAGTAACATGAAACCGCGTTGCTTGTTTATTTGAGGAATGGATGAGTCGCAAAAGATAAAAGCAGCTGTATCTCCCAACACAGGACATCCTTTTGCTGTATCTTTAACTCATTTGGAATACTTACATCCGCAACCATTTTTGCTTCTTTTAGTGTCTGGAATCATTATAGAAATTAAGACTTGAATATTGGAAATTATAAACAAGAACTGAATAATATGCGATGCATCCTCGCGGAGATGGCTCATTAAAATAGTTTCCCTATCTGCGCAGTGTCCAGGAGGTTTTGTGCTTATAACTAATAAATTGCATTTTACCTCTTTATCAATCAGTCAATCAATCATTTATTTTATATAAAAACATGGTGTACAAAAAGGTATTACAATGAAAACAACAGTATCACATGTTTTGCTGCTAGTGCAACCCGTAAAATATAAGGTAATATGCATCGAATTAATTAGTAATAAATACAATATCTGACGACCTGGTGAGGATCGCTGGATCTCGTTGGATGCAGGTGGCTACGGACCGGTCACGCTGGAGTGCGATTGGAGAGGCCTATGTTCAGCAGTGGATGTTAACAGGCTGAAATGATGATGATGATGAAATACAATATCTAGTTATATTAAATATTGTCCTGGAATGTGAATATGATTAGGTAGGTATGTCAAATGAATTATAGTAGTTAAAGTAATTTTAGGTAGGTACGAGTATGTCAAAGGAATTGTCAAATAATAGTATATAAAATAAAGTAATTTGAGAATACAATTGCTGCCACATCCTTTATCATAAAATGTCATAATTTAAATATTCATCTACCGAGTAGAAGCATTTTTGCACTAACCATCTTTTGAGTTGCCTTCCAAACATATTCAGTATATTCCAAACACCCGTTTTATTGTAGATGGTAATAGCCATACAGAATGCACTTCTGCTATAAAGTTTAGTCCTCTTAGATGGCACTACAAGACGATCTGGATACCTAGTGCGAAAGTTACATGCACCCTTACATGTTTTAAAGAAGTCTGGATGATTCTTCACGAACAAGGATACTTCATACACGTACATAGATGGTACAGTCAACATGTTTAATTTCTTGAACAAGGGACGACATGAAGTCATAACATCTACATTGCAGATTACTCTGACACACTGCTTCTGAGCTATGAGAACTCGATTCTCGTGATGAGAATTTCCCCATAGGAGAATGCCATATCTGAGAAGGGAAGATATATAACCGTGGTATGCTTGGATCGCAGCAGCTTTGGAGCATGTTTTTGTAAGTCGCCATAAGGCATAGACAAATGAGTTGACTTTACTACATAACGTCTCTATGTGATCCCTCCAAGAAAATTTATCATCCACAGTAATGCCAAGAAATTTAGTGTGAGCCGAGCCTTTTATAACCTGACTTTCTGATGTTACTACCAGCTTGTGTTTTTTAGCTTTTCTGTTAATAAATTGTATCACTGTGGTCTTATTTATATTAATATCTAAGTTGTTAATGTTCATCCAAGCTACTATTTTCGACACCGTGTTATTTATGTTCTCATTGTATTTATTAGGATGCTGACCTGGTATAACAATTGATAGGTCATCGGCAAATAGTGTGCAGTCAAATTCCGTGGCGTCTGGAAGGTCATTAATATAAATTAAAAAGAGTAGAGGGCCCAGAATACTACCCTGCGGCACCCCCACACCATCTACCCTAATTGTCGACTTATGCGCAATTAATGTGTTTCTTGAGTCTATTTTATTTATTTCTACATATTGTGTTCTTGCATGTAGATACTCTCTCAACCATCCGTTTACTAGGCCTCGCAAACCATAAAGTTCGCATTTGGCTAGGAGTATGTCATGGGATACAAAGTCAAACGCCCTAGTCATGTCAAAGAAGATTGCGGAAACCGGTATGCTCTTATCTAAGTACTTAAAGATATTATTCATTAGTAAAAATCAGCTAATGACGTCGATTTGCCTTTAAAGAAGCCTTGCTGTTCTGGTTTAATACTAGCAAAATGGTTTAAAAAGCTCGTAATGCGTTTATACATTGCCTTTTTAAATATCGTTGAAATACACTCGCGAACAATGAATACGGGTCGGTAAAATACCGTCACATTTCCTAAAAAGACCTTTTAATTAATATGAATTAATGAATATGATCATTTTTATTTAATTTTACATCTTAACTACAAAAAAAGTACTTTCTATAAACAACGTTACCAGGTTTAAATCGGACTCGCAGAAACCAATGTAGAAAACAACGTTAACGGAGAGAGGTATAGCAAAAATCTTAATTTTTGGATATTTATATTTTTATGATAGAATCCCGGATATTGCTAACACAGTTGGGTATTATAAATAATAGTATAATATGTAAATAAAACTAGTGTTAAACATTAAAAAAAACCTATTACGGATATTTAATTTAGGGTGACCCGTATTCATTGATCGCGAGTGTAGTTGGTATCAGCGAATTTGGCCTGTAGTTTTCAACGCGATTTTTAGCTCCCTTTTTATGAATAGGCTTAACCAATGATAATTTTAAGGGTTCCGGAAAAGTACCGTTAATAAAAGAAAGATTTATCAGATAACTTAGAACTCCTGTAATCTGGGATTTGCATATTTTACATAATATCTGTGGTTTTACCCCTAAGGTTGTAAAGGAGTGCAAAGTTTGTATAAGGGAAACTTAGTTTTTTGAGGTAGAGACTTTAAGTTTTGTAAAAAAGATACTTATTGAGTACAATTCAAAAAAGGGTTTTCAGCTTTTTGGAAATCTCACTCCAAAAAGGGTGATATAGAGGTGAAAATTGCATATGTAGAGACTTAAAACTTTGTAGAAAGATTACTTTTAAAAGTACAAAAAAGTACTTTCATCCTTTTTGAAGTTAATCCCTGAAGGTTAACCTCCTTCAGTGATTATTATTTAAATTGGTAGGTATATATTCATATTCATTTATTTCGTACATTTTCATTCATTACATTAAATAAAATATAAAATTCATGATTATGAGTCACAAGCGGCCAAGTTAAAGTGGGACTGGGCTGGTCCCGTCTGCCGCATGCCTGGTGAGTTATGGGCAAGTAGTGCCACGAAGTGGAAACCTCAGAACTCGATAAGGAGACGCGGCAGACCTCGTCGGCGATGGCGGGATGAGTTAGACTCCTTGTTAAAGGACTGGCCAGATCAAGCTAAAAACCGTGATCAATGGAAGAAGAGGGGGGAGGCCTTTGCGTAGCAGTGTGGGACGACATCAGGCTCTATATGTATAATAATAATAATAATAACCCATGGGGACTGTTACAATCAGTCCCGAAGAGGTTAGTTGTGCCATCCGTTTGGCCCCGAACTGGAAATGTCCTGGGCCGGATGGATTGCACAACTTCTGGGTGAAATGGTTTCGATGCTCACACCTGCGTTTGGCAACACAGTTCTAGCAAGCCCTTGAGCTCGGTTCCCGGTAGGTAACATCTTTCTTTACAACTGGTATTACCTACCTGCTCTACAAGTCCGGTAGTACCACGGAAGCGAAAAACTACAGACCCATCACGTGCTTGCCTACGCTGTACAAGCACCTTACATCCATTTTGAGAGCAAAAATTAACGCACACACCGTTGCGAACAATATTTTGGCCCCTGCTCAAAATGGATGTAGGGTTGGGTCTCGTGGTACTAAAGAGCTCCTCCTCATAGACATGACCATTTGCCAACGAGTCCGGCGGAACAAAGGGACCCTCTCGGCCGCCTGGATTGACTACAAGAAGGCCTATGATTCGGTGCCTCATTCATGGCTGAGGAGGATCTTAGAGTTGTATAAAGTTGATGCAACTCTAAGATCCTTCTTAGGCGCTTGCATGGGGCAGTGGACCACAGTCTTTCGTCAACCGGGGGGAGGAGATGGCCCCTTTAGTCCGCAGGACGTGGTGTCGATAAGTGTGCGGTCATGCATGTACAGCGGGGGAAAGTTGTAAATTCAACAAATTTGCAACTTTCTATGACAATGTCGCTCAAATCTATCTCCAAAGTAGAAACCTATAAGTATCTTGGTATGTCACAGTCATTGGGTATTGAGGGTGAGGGCGTAAAGCAGGCGGTGAAGGAGCGCTTCCTTTGTCGCCTGACAAAAGTACTCAATAGTCTTTTGTCGAGTGGCAACAAGGTTCGCGCCTTCAATGCCTGGGTGATGCCCTTGCTTATTTACTCCTTTGGCGTACTAAGGTGGACTCAGACTGAGCTGGATGCCCTGAACCGAAGAGTTCGAGTACTGCTTACTGCGCATCGCATGCTACACCCACGCTCGTCTGTTATGAGACTACATCTCGTGGAAGTGTGGAGGTCGCGGCTTTTTAAATGCCAAAGACCTCCACAACCGCGAGGTGTGCAGTCTCAGGGATTATTTCCTAAACAAGGAGTGTGGGATGCATCGTGACGTAGTAGCAGTAGACGGAAACTTCACCCCGCTCTCCTTGGTAAACGAGAACTGGCGCAGACTTAAAGTAATGAGCGCCGAGGACCGCAAGGCGGTATGGAGGAGCAAGGAGCTACACGGGCTGTTCTGCAAGGCCCTCACAGTGGCCGATGTCGATCTGCTCGCGTCGGTGAACTGGCTACGTTTCGGGGAAACCGAAGGTTTTGTCTGTGCAATTGCGGACCAAGTTATCATAACGAACAACTACCTCGACATTTGTAGGGCATGCCGCCGTACTTGCACAGACATAACCTCGTAGCCAGAATTCTTCACCATTAACTTGCTATGCTATACGGTCTTGTGGTCTCCGAAGTGCCTTACTATAAGTACACACCTGCGCCAGTTCTCGAAAATGGCCGTGCCATGCTCTATTGGGATCGATCTGTCATCACGGACAGGACTATTCTTGCTAATAGGCCTGATAACGTGCTGATAGATCGATCGAAACGCCAGGCAGTGCTCGTCGACATCACCATCACCATCCCCCATGACGAGAACCTCTTGAAGGCCGAGAAGGACAAAGTCAGCAAGTACCTAGACCTGGCTCACGAGGTAACCGCCATGTGGGATATTGATTCGACGATCATCGTCCCGATAGTAGTTTCGGCGAACGGTTTGATAGCGAAGAGTCTCGACCGTCACCTCAAGAGACTCTGGATCAAGGGTCAGATACAGAAGGCGGTACTCCTGGATACTGAGCGGATAGTGAGGAGGTTCCTGTTTCTGTCGCCCTGACCACCGGTAGTTTAGGCCCCACCTCGCTGCCGCCTGCACCCTAGTTAGATTTTTATAATGATTTTATGTTTCGTATGTATAGTTTTATATTTTACTTTTTATATGTTTATTGTACAAACCTAACTTAAGAGGAAACATGAATCCCATCAAAAACGTAAATGTGAAAGGCTGCCAAGTGCGATACTATGGGAATGCTTCGCCTATAAAAAAAGTGAGATCTGAATAAATACCAAGTTTCATAAAAATACCTCAAATCATAAATAGTTATAGGAATGCACACTTGACAGTACTTTTTAATGATGTTACTTGGCAAGTTTTCACACACCACACACCTTTCAATGCAATGAATCGACACCTTTGGACTGCAATGTGTCAAGTATATAATTTTCTATTAAAACTTGCCAAGTTACATCATTAAAAAGTACTGTCAAGTGTGCATTTCTACAACTATTTATGATTTGAGGTATTTTTATGGAACTTGGTACTTATTCAGATCTCACTTCTTTTATAGGCGAAGCATTCCCATAGTATCGAACTTGGCAGCCTTTCACATTTATATTTTTGATGGGTTTTCAATTATATTTGTTAGGTTTAGGTTCTTTATTATTTTTTTATCACTTTTGCTTTAGCAAATGTCTCATTCCACTTAGTTATGTACTTTATACTATACCCTTTATACTAAGCGTCTAATTCTTTTTTCTACGCTTGCGTGGCACTGTCTGGATCCCTTTATTGGAAATGGAACAGTTTTATTGTTCTTGTCTTTAAGACAAACATGTATTGTCTTAAATTGGTATGTATCTAAATTTAAATAAGTCTTATCTCATTTCCACTCCATACCTACTTATAGTAGAACAAAATTACACATACGTTGTTTTCGAAACTGACTCACACTTGGCCGTTTTCAGATTTTTACTTTATTTCGACCTAAAGACAAACCTTCGAGCCAAATTTCAGGTCGGTACGACCATTGGAAGATAGACCCATTTAGTTCATTATGACTTCATAGTAGAACAAAGTTACACCTTCGCTATTTTTAAAACTGACTCACACTTGGCCGTTTTCAGATTTTTCCCTTTACTTTGACCTTAAGACCTATCTCCATGCCAAATTTCAAGTCAGTACGACCATTGGAAGTGGTCTAGGTTTTTGATGAGTGAGTCAGTGAGTCAGTGAGTGTATAGTAACCTACCAAATCCAACACCCGAGATGTCGACACAACGGGGCCACGCCGTTTCGACGCCTAACTAAAATTTTTCGGTTCATGACGCATTGGTGTCTACACTGTAATGTTATGTAACCTGTTTTTCAATAAATAAATAAATAAATAAATAGTAAAAATAGCGATTTTCTGACGTCGATATCTCAAGAACTGCTATAGGTAGAATAATGAAATTTTGTATTCTAGACAATTAAGGGGATGTTAACAGACACTCGACATTTCATATGAGTAGATAAAATATGTTTTGAGTTATAGGGTGGTCGAAATTGGCCCGCAATGGTTCGTGTAATATAACCCACGGCCGGTGTGTCACTTTTTTTTGCTCGAACTTGGCGGACACACTGCCGTGTGTCTAGATAAAGAAAATAATAATAAAATGAGTCACAAATCCAATGGACAAAAAACAATTATATAATGATAGCACTATAGCTATAAAAAAAAATTTTAGTACAATTTCAATTTGATGGAGGTCGCTGATATTAGTTTTCGATTTGCGCCATCTAGCGAGCTTAATTTTAGTCCAATTTCAGCTCGATATCGCTTGTATTAAGTTTTTGATATATGACGGGGTTTTATTGATTCTAAAATTATGAAAGCAACACTAATCTAACTTTAAATGCATGTGTAATGTAATGTCATACAATATTTCCGTAACTTCGCAAACAGAACATTTTATCAGTCCATATTGTATTTTTCATTGAATTTACAACCTTCCCCCGCTGTACATGCATGACCGCACAGTTATCGACACCAAACTCCATCCTGATGGCGCTACTGAAGACTTTTGTTGTGTGTTGTCCTCAGTAGCTCCAAAAGGTTATGTCTATCTGGTTTAAACAGCTTAAGGACATCCATGTAAAGCAGATGCGAAATATCCTCACCTCCCCTCCGAAGCTGGCAACCTAGCCCTGCATCCTTCAGCTAGGTGCTGGAGGGATTCAGTGCTAGGCAGATCCACAGAGGATTCAGACTGTCATCTTGGAAGATCCCTCGCTCAATCCTGATAGAATCCGGCGGACCAGAGGGGTCGTCCCCTCCGCCCGGCTGACAAAGGAACGTGGCTCACTGCCCCATTCAAGTGCCTAAGAAGTATCTTAGAACTGCATCAACTTTATACAGCTCCAAGACCCTCCCCAGCCTGCATGAATGAGGCTTATTATTTTTATCCAAGTTCTTTGATAAAAAAAAATATAAATCTCAAGTCTCTGTCTTAAAAAATTAATTAATCCCATACAATTTTTCAACCATTATATCTTCACCTGAAGAAATTATATGTAAAAAAACGCCTCGCTATTTCCTTTTCTAAAGTCTAAACTGCAATATTATAAAGTTTCATCACAATCTGTTCAGTAGTTTTTGCTAGAATTGGCTACTAAAAATATACTGGTTGTCATCGCCGCCACGCGGCGTACACTTGACAACAAAAGATGGCGCTATTTCCAGTTCCACCTCATTTTACCATTCGGTTGTTCTCAAATGTGGTTTACGGGTCACCGGAGTTAAGGTTTTTCATTTCGTTGGGATGAAGTTTTTTATACGATGACCTTCTATACAGCTAGAATATGCCTGGAAATTGTTCTGCATCGCGCTATTGAAGTTTTTAATTTATGTTGTGTAAATACAATTTCCTTCAGATTCTCATTATTAGGTATGTCTCTGAATTTTCTCATTTATAATATCAGTGTGATCGTTTTAAGTCATTTTGCACGCAAACGTTTGCATGATTGACAAGAATTGCGAAAGGATTACTTATTATTCATAAATAATTACTCACACTAATTTTAGCACAGGTATTTAAGCAGAGAGTCAATAACAGGCACAGGAGCGGGCCGGCCTTCATGACGACGATCACACAATCAAAATCTACATCTATAATCTTAGCCTCTGGTTATATACCGACATGTCCCTTGATTGGAATTGTAAATTCATACACCGAGTAATTAATTTTCTATAATTTTTCATAAATTATGAATAATTTGCAACACTGTAACCGTTGATGACAAAAATCAACGAAGTGGAATTAAATTGTTAAGGAAGTGGAAGATTGAAAGGAAAGATCTAAGCCTGTAATAAAGTAAGTCCGTGTATCTCTCTGTTTGTCACCTGTTCAAGCGGTATGAGCTAGGTATCTTCGCTATCAGAACTGAATACCTATAACAATTCATTTAAATTGTTGTATTGCTACAATAAATCAGACGTTACAATTACAGAAGACGCTTAATTTGTTAAGATTGATCAATAAGTATATGTATACTCGTTAGAAAACGAATGTCAAACACAAGAGAGACGTTCAGCCATCTTCTCGCTGAACCTCAAACATTCATCACGCACTACTGCCCATCTGCTTGCAAACACGCCACTTTCAGAGGCTTATGCGAGGGGCGAGTAAAGCACGAACCAGCGGCGAACTTCTGCGTAAGACGATTCGCAATATTGGTACCGCTAGCAGATAGAAAAAACGCGGCCGCAAATACAACCTGGTATGAGAGGGTACGAAATGGCAATCTGACCCATTTAAAAAAAATTCGGCAAGTAGTTAATTATCTTGAAAAAAAATACATATCCGAATGGTGAATAAAGCGCCTTTATCCCTTTTCTTCGCAAATAACAAAAAAAATGAGAGGTCGAGCCTCGTTTGCGCCTTGTAGAGCCAAAAAAATTGTCTGTTACAAAAATACAATACCTACAATGTCAAGAAAAGGGTTAACACATTATGAATAAGCAAAATGCCTTGTCTTAGATGGCCATGTTGTGTTGTGTAGTAAAGGCTTGCGTGGTCGCGGAGGTTTACCAGAGTTTTGCTTATTTGTTTCAGAAGGTGCTTTATCAATGAAGAATTCGCTCTATTCATCTGAAATACCCATCTAACGAAATAAACATTTGGTCAATAGGCCGAGTTTTATTAGTACTGAGACTGACTGTGTAGAATGTAGAGTCAAGTGTAAAAATATGGGTGCATACAACGTACTCATAAATATGTCCCATGACTCTTATGTCAGCGGATTACGGTTTCGGTTACATATATATTTATGAGAGGATTAAATCGATACATATTTTTGCACTCGATTGCACCTCTACATATAAATAAGGAAACCTTTTAATTGCCTGGTCTTTGATAACGTTCAAGGCTAATTAATATAAACAAATAAACATTGAGGATAATCCGACGCCAGTAATTTTAACCTTTTTGAATATCAACATACAATGAGAATTCTTAAAATTGTTAAAAAAAGTAATACGGAAACAAGACAGACGTATCTTAAATTTTGTCGTTCGCTGGTAACGGATCGCTATATCGGTGTCAATAAGGACTTTTCTAATTGCGTCGTTATCGCAATTAGCACCCTGACATCGGAAAACCGGGATTTTTGGCTTGGGAACGAGTGGAATATCCGAGGTCAAATGGGTAAAGTGAGAAGGGGTAAGATAGTTTTATTATCGTGTCATTAAATGGAACACAACACATCCAACAATTATAAGACACAAAGTTAAAAGGATAAATCTGCATTTAACACGCGCTTGATGCCCGCTTGATACAACACAATTTCAACATCAGTGTAAAATCCAACTTTGAGGATCTCAGTCACTTGTAGCGTTAGGGGAAGACCACCAGCAGACATGACTGCATTGATATCATATCTCCAGAAGTAGTGGCCGTTGAAGCCCCCATCGTAGTTAAGAGCAACATCGCCGTGTAGGGAAGCTTCGTAGATAACTTCTATTTCCATTGTGCCTCGAGATGCAGACATGGAGGCTTCGACGGAGTCTCCGGGCTCTACCGGTACTGTGACACCCGCACTTGCTCCCACGGTCACAGTCTGCGAGTCACTACCGCTCTTGCCCCACTGGTGAGAGTATGAGAACGAAGTCTTCCCTCCAACCTGAAATCATGAATTGGAAATAAAATTGAATTCTAAATAGATATCCTCTAGGAAAGAATCGGTTATTATCGGACAATCCAACCAAGAGCGAAATACATGCCTACCTAATACAGTATACGAGGCCGGAGTCAAAGAGAGAGCATGTATAAAAAACAAATTATTATACCTTGCCGACGGGAATGGTGATTTCAGCCGAGACCTCCTGCCCAGCGTTGATGGTGTGTCCGATGTTCCAGCTGTTGGTCACCGTGTTCGTGACCCCCTGGGTTAGCTCGGCCTTGTATTGGGCGGTCTTTGTGCCGTTGTTCCTGAACTTTTGGGTCGCTATGATGGTTGGTTCACTGTGTATGCCTGAAAATTCATTCAAAATATGAATTGTTAGCGAATCAACATCCTAACCAGAGATGGGCATTAATCGATAAATTTTTAGTTCACTAATCAATCTATAAAAAATATCTATCTTTATTTTTTAATCGCGATTAATTTAGTTGCATTTTAATAAGTTGTGAGAATGTTCGACTAACAATGAAATCAGTTTTAATTTCAATCGCCTATTTTCACGGTTAAATCTTTATTAAAATTCGGTGGTCGCTTGTTTTTGCATTTCTAACTCAGAACGACCTATGATGGCGGCCGCTTTTCACTAAATATTAGTGTCCTTCTATTCCTTCTCATTGCGTAGTATGTTATTTGTCCATAGACAACTGTGAAATTATATTGTTCATGAAATAAACGTTCTACATAAATGTTTTGGAGCTAGCAATTAACAAGTTGCAGAATAAAAATCAGAAGATTCTCAGAAATATCCGGAAACTTTCACGAAGAAAATGAGATTCCGTTACCTATTTTCTGACAGGATCTTTTCATAGATGTACCATTAATAATGTCTACCTCTCTCCTCTCCTGTCTCCTCTCTCCTGTCTGACAGATAAATAAACCAACTGAGAATGTAGTTATCTATGTACCTGGGGGTTATTTTCAGTGTTTGTAAAATTTAAGTTCTGTCTGAGTACTTTCCATAAGAAGAAATCCATAAGAATAAATTACGCAACTATAAAAAGTTATCCGGGGTTCATTGCTATTTGAAACCTCATTGCAAATAAGTGTAAAAAAAAGATTAAGTAATGGTGGTGTGAAATTCGAAATTAATTCTAGAATTGCAGAAAGATGAGTTTTTAAAGCTTTCTAGGGTGTCGATGGCTTAAGAACTTCTAATTTTCAAGGTGAACCCTCGCAAAACAAAGACGTATCTCCCTCTAGTTCAAGCGCTAATTCATAGGAATAAATTTTCACACGTTGTGAGGGGGTGTAAACAAGCGTTAGGACAATTCTCTACTGTCACTTTCTCGTACAAAAATGACGTCTTAATCTACCTAACGTATGCACGAAACGTTACACAATGTATTTCAGAAGTGATTGCGAACGAGCCGTTAGAACAACTCAACTTTTACCGTGTGTCTCGAAAACAGGAGATAAGACAAGAGTTTGGTGACACGTACCCAGAATAGTGGCCTTGACGGGCTTGAGTCTCCTGTGGACCTGGGTCCAGCCGTAGCTCTGGTAGAGGTCGCCCCAAGGCGTGGGTGAGCGCAGGTAAGCATCCGTGGGCCAAGGGCCATAATACCTTTAAAAAAGAAAAGGGGAATATTAACAAACGCAAACGGTGCATCAAACCATCCGACCGAGACGAGCGTTTATAGATTAAGTAAAGAGAAAGTAAATGTTGTGTCCTATCAAGAGCTCAAAACAGTACCAGAGAGAAGAACAAAATGGCGACTACTCCCTTGACAAGAGTCCAACTTTTAAGTTTATGATGATGATATAATACCATGCTCACTGAATTTTGTATTGTATTGTATTGTATTGTGTAATGTTTATTTAAATAGGCTTTCTCATAGCACTTTTGCAAGTCAAAAACTAATTCTACCTTTATATAATACTTAGTTTAGATTCATTTGGTGGTGGTACCAGGTGGTGGTCATGCAGAAGCTTCCAGGCATCTTTGTCTTCTATGTATTGGCTAATTGTATAATAAGCTTTCATTAACAAAGTAGATTTTACATGACTCTTGAATTTACCTTCTGTGAGCCCAGTGATTTCCTTAGGGATTTTATTATAAAACCGTATAGAGTTCCCTAAGAAAGATTTTTTATTTGTTTTAGATAGCCTGAACTTAGGTACAGCTATTTTATCTTTGTTCCTAGTATTAAAATTATGATTATCACTATTTTAGTTTATATTTATATAATATTTTACGCACGAGCATGATGTTTTCATAAATATACAAGGAAGGTAGGGTCAGTATGTTTATCTCCTTGAAGAGTTCTCTTACCGAGTCCCGAGGACGCATCTCATATATGGCACGAATCGCACGCTTTTGCAATATAAATATAGTCTCGATGTCCGCAGCCGCACCCCACAGCAAGATTCCATATGACATTAGACTATGAAAATATGCAAAGTAGACTAATCTCGCTGTAGCTACATCTGTAAGTCGTCTAATTCTATAAACTGCATAAGCTGCAGAGCTTAGTTTCCCCGACAGGACATTAATGTGTGTACCCCATTGTAACTTAGAGTCAATATTAATGCCAAGGATTAAGGTTGCATTGTCAATTTTAAGTCTTTCACCGTCAAGAATTATATTTGGTTCAACATCGTTTCTAACATTGGGTAATGAAAATTTCAAACATTTGGTCTTTTTCGCGTTCAATAACAGATGGTTGGCTGCAAACCATTTGGAGATGATGGTTAGTGCGTTATTAACATGTACAAGAGCGCTATCTTTCCTATCGACTTTAAATATAAGAGACGTATCATCAGCGAATAGAACGATGTCTGCTAGGTCTTTTACCATGTAAGGCAAATCGTTGATGTAAGCCAAAAATAAGAAGGGGCCCAGGATTGATCCTTGAGGAACTCCCATCTTTACCGGAGAACTAAGAGATGAAATTCCATTTATGTTTACCTTCTGCTGCCTATCAATCAAGTATGATTCCACCAAGTTCAGGGCATTTCCATGAATGCCATAGACCGCCAGCTTGCGCAGCAGCGTGGGATGATCCACACAGTCAAACGCTTTGGAAATATCACAAAATACTCCAATAGTATCCTGTGAGCCCTCCCAAGCCTCGAGAATAATAGTCATCAGGTGACAGCCCGCATCAGTTGTCGATCTACTTTTAGTGAAACCATACTGGTTTTGATGCAGTATTTTGTTTTTATTAAAATGAGACAGCAGTTGGCTTAACATCAATTTCTCAAAGATTTTACTTAAAACAGGAAGGACAGAGATTAGTCTGTAGTTGGAAGGGTCTGTTCTATGTCCTGACTTGAAAATGGGAGTGATTTTGCTGAATTTCATTAGGTCTGGGAATGTGCCTTTATCTATACACAAGTTGAACAAATCCGGTAAGTAAGTAGCAATGATATTAATCAGAGAATCTAGTACTTTTACGGATACACCCCAAAGATCTTCGGTAGTTTTAATATTTAAACTCTTATATGATTTTTTGACGTCACTGACTGAGATGTGATTTTCTTTAAAGTAGGTTTCGGCCAATGTAGGGGATGAGTCCAATGACTTTGTTGCATTCAAAGGTATGTAGTAATTTCTTCAGTGTTTGAAATATATTGATTATTTATTAGTAATTCATGTACAGAATCGGTTTACCATTGAATTGCCGACAAACATTTCATCGAATATTATTAAATTTCAAAGACAACGTTTCAAGTATTTTCATTTCATCGACAAATCATTCCGTCGAAAACTCGATACTAGGTAATTTGAACCGAGGTCTTTAAATTGGTAGTGGACTTATTTCAATAAAATTCATGTCGTGGCTTTTCATTTCGAGTTTTTTTATACAATTTTTTTTACTTGTAATAATATTTATTCCGCATAAAATTATTTCAATTGGTTATATTTCGTAATCGAAACTAAACGCAATCACGTCAGTCGGCTCACTCTGCGAGATTATAGATATGTGGGTAGTTTCAGATATGAAATTGTTTATCTGGACGAATGGTTGGTCGTATGAAGTGATTTAATTACTTGTGTATATTATTGCATTGTCTCTACAGACTTATGTCTGTTTGATTTCGGTGTTTTTTTTTATTCTTTTAAGCAATAAATAAATCCTGCTCCTACATTAGAGTGTGTTTTTTTGTAATAAACGATTTACACCAATTTTTCTTAGTTTTATTATACATACATATTATACATTTCATCATTTGTCATGATGATCAGAGCTCGCGTGCCCTCTTGTTATAGCCGTGCAGCGAGTCGACGCCAACCCGCTGCGCGGGGTGTCTATTTCTGGTCTGAGGGATACAAGTGAACCCTAACCTAACCGACCTAAAACAGATTTCGCTTATGACAAGCCATTTTTGTCCGGCCTGATATTTTTTTGTTATAAACGATTTACACCAATGATTCTTATTTTTATTGTACATACATACATATTATACATATTCGTATGTCACACAATTAACTAGGTACTTACATAATTTGAATAATGTATAAATGTGCAGTAGGACATATAAAATTGTATTAAAGTAATACGTCGAAGAAATGAATTGCAATGTTATGTAGTTGTGCCAATAAGATAATTTGAAACAAATGAGCGATTAAGTAATATTCGTTGAATAGCATTTCTACGTAGTAAGATAAATTTAAATGAATAGTAGTTGAAGTAAAATAACGCCAAATAATATTACTAGTACAAAAGTTTCGATGAATCGTTGTCGATGAAATAATATTCGATGAAAAGATTGTCGACAAAACAAGGGTACACCACAGAATCTCTAGACATAGCTCTACCAGTCTCAACATTGATTACCTTCCATACGGCTTTAATTTTATTGGTAGCTTTGCGTATCTTTTCCCTAATAGTTATAGCTTTTGCTTGGATGCAGACCGCTTTAAATAATTTCGAATAAGACCTAACATGTTCATGAAAGGCTTTTGAGTCAGTGTGGGATTTATCATTATACAGTTCATACATGTTATCTCTACTTATCCTTATTCCTTTGGTTGCCCAATCACTAAATACTAGTTTCCCGTTTACATGTAATTTGTTTTTGGGACAAATTACACTGAACTCTTTACTTATTTGTAGTTGGGTAAGACTTTGACTTTGACCGAAAGACAGGTTTCTCATCTCTTACTTAGTGTTTCTGCGGGATTTTCTCCAACCCTCTTCATCTTAAGAGTGCTCCACTGTACACTGACCATTCGCTCTAATAGCTTGAGATTGTTTGCTTACCGCCCTTTCCCTACAAGTACTCTTGCCTTTATACACTGCGATGGTGGTTCCCTGTGTAGTCCCCGTGACTCCTGCAACTGCCTATTTATTGCATTATCTTTGTTGCCCTAGGGTAACATAGGGTACATAGGTGGGTACCACCATCACTATAAGTTTTCATTTCCACCTCAAGAGGAAATAAATATGGGCTGGCGTACCGTCCATACGCAAACTTGCATTTCGAGCCACTGTACGCATGCACGGCATCCGTGTACATCCCTTCTTTGTCCTGCCATTTGGCCTCCGTCCAACCATTGGCCCAGGCCACACCCCTTGTACAATCCCTTACCTGGAACACGCAACCTTTAGCGGCGAATCCGTCAACCTGAACTCCCTGGTCTCATCATCGTCAATGATATGATCATCCTCGCCCAGAAGATTGATACTGACGTCACTCTCCCGCGACGCCACGTCGATATTGATGGAGAGGCGAGCGTGCGCTAGCGCGGGCAACAAGATCACGAAGAACAACATGGCTGGAAACAAATGATCATCATCAGCCATCTTTTAGCAGTCAGCGGGCAGATTTATAAATACACCACAACGAGATCGGTATGCGGTATCGGTACTTTGACGTGAGCTTTCTGATGTCATACAGGTAAACTGTCAGTTCGTATTACCTACTTTTGCGTAGTAGTAATATGATGCGCGGAAGCGGGCCGGTGCCCTTGCACTGCAGCATTGCAGTCGTACCGCCCCACTTCCATGCACCCCCAGGCCTGTCAGGAAGCACTCATTTGAATGTAGACGTGCAGTAACGAATCGGTACTGACTCCACGGACAGTTGACACTGACAGCTGACTGATACCGCCTCCGCACCGACAAATACTCCAGGAAAAATGCGGTTTTGAAAAACATTATATTTAATACGACCGTTAATCTTATCTTATCTTATCTTATCTAGATGAGGGCCCTTTCGGATGCACTTCGACCCAGTGGGATCTTTTGAGCATTTGCCCTCTCCTTATGTCTACTCCCAACCTCGCTCCATCATTTCCACATAGCGGATGATGCAGCTCAGCGGAAGTACCTTGAATTCCTTTGGTTGCGGATAGCCGTTACCAAAGTAATTCATTCTTTGTCTGGCAAGGGCATGACATTCACACAGTAAGTGTTCCATAGTCTCATCCTCCTCGCCACACATTCTAACAGTCTAAACTGTCCGATAGTCCCATCTTGGCCAAGAGATCCTTGACCCCGAAGGGACCTGTGAACACCCCAGTTATGATTCTGAGCTGCTTTCTACTGGATTTCCAGAGTTTGTTATTTAGTCCAGCCCGAGTCTACTCCTTCTATGAAGAGCTTGGAGTGCCTTAAGCCCGCCTCATTCCTCCACTCGTGTTGGTGTTTGGTTTTGGCGTAGACTTTAAAGGCCGAACTTATGGTTCCCTACGAGAGTCCCACAAATGGTTCTGGACCTACAAAGTGATTTGTAGATCCCCCTCTTGCAAGCTCATCCACTCTTTCGTTGCCGATGAAGCCCTCGTGCCCTGGTATCCAAACTAGTTGCACCTTATTATGGGGTTCTGCCTTATCTCCGAACTTGTTATGTCCGAATTTCACTTGCCCACCAACTTTTCGCCGATGATTCACCTTGATAACTAACTAATGGCAAATTTTTATATGACAACGTTTCATTTGGTAGAATAATTGTTGAGTCGATTACTATAATGAATTAAAAAATTTGGCATACCTACCATTTGGCAAATCTTTCAGTTGGACAAGCAACTACTAACCGAATAACGTTTCGTCAGTGCAACAGGTCCCTTTTCTTACATTAGCTAGCTTTTTACTACAAAGAACAAGACAGCATAACATAGTCAGACTTCTATTTAACGTGTTCTTATATGTGTTACAAGGAGGGAAGTAGGGATGTAGAGACGAAGTCACGCACAAAGGGGTTCGGGGGTATTAAAAAACAACAAACAATCGTAACAGTGACATTATTTGTAGGTTAGGTTTTTTTTTTTTTTTGATACTGATTTTGCCAGAAACTGTCCCCGCGAAGGATACGGGCGACAGAATCCGCGATTACTGTGTGGTAATGAGTGATTACTGAATGAATAATTAATTCTGTGTGTGAATGATGAGTATGGTTGTGATGGATGATGAGTATGGTTGTGATGGATGATGGGTAGGTTGTAGGTTAGGTTAGGGTTAGCTTGTGTCCCGTAGTGCGGAAATAGTCGACACGCTGGCGGTTAGGTAAGGTTTAGGTGAGGTTAAAATAATTGGCAGGTGTTTGTTTACAAAAAACACATGTACACCTATATACATACATTCCACCAAGCAGAAGTCCAAAAGAAATGATGTAAACACTTGTCTCCAATGATGCGATAATTCAGGTACCATCATTGTCAAAAAAACAAGTGAGAAAGAAAGAAAGAAAGAAAGAAAGAAAGATACATTTATTCGTGACAGACACAAAGCAATTTACAAACAATAACATACAATTGCGTAATTTGCCACGAAATGGTCGCAACTCAGCGTAATGCTGGCGGAACCAGCGCTGATCTTCCGTTGCGACCATTTGGTGATACCACGGCACAGTGACGAAACGTACACATACATAATATAAAATCACCAGACATACATTGGATAAAAAGATAAAAGGAATCAAAAAGCTACAAAATTAAACAAGCAAAAACAAAACATACCTAAATAACATACAACTAAGAAAAACGCCTCATGGCTTAAAACACGCGAATCAGGGTCGCTCGAACATAAAAAATAAATAAGAAATATAAGTAAACTGTCTATGATTATCTTAAGCTAAGTGACAGTGACACATGACATAATATGTATAACTACACGAAATGGGAAATTAGGTCACGGTCAAAAGAAAAGAAACAGAAAAAAAACTACACATTTAACACTTGGAGCTTATTGCGACATGCGAATTGCGAAGTGTGTGCTATACCAATATATGGAAAGATACATAGTTATAAGGAGTCACAAATATGGTGTACGTGCGTTAAAAAAGAAAGAAGAAAGAGGTGCCTGTCTACTATAGAGGAACAAATGAAGCCACCCAGACCAACGCGCAGCAGGATGCCTCAGGAACATAAACAGCAGGTACATACGCATACTTAGCTAGAAACAGCTGGTATCGTGTTTCAAATTTCCTTGGCTTTTTTGATGTTCAAACAAATGTTTCTTAACATTAATCTTAAAACTATATCTACTTTTAAGGTCCCTGATCGGCGGAGGCAGATTATTCCAACATTTGGTTGCGGCATATCTAAAACTTCCACGAAAAGCAGCTGAAGCATGTCCATGTGTTAGCAGTTGCAACCCACACTGACGTGCTCCACGTTCTGTCGTGCGAAATAACAATTTCTCGAAGAGATATTTTGGGGACTGGTAGTTTAATACACCGAAAAGAAGACATGCCAGGTGAAGCTTGCGCCTGTGTAACATCTTTAACATATTACATTTATTCATAAACGGAGTGACATGAGCCCTCAACGGGATGTTGAAACAGAAACGGGCACAGGCGTTTTGGACTCTTTGGACTAATTGTTTGGTTTTCGAGAGTAGACGTGGACCATATACTGTATCCATGTAGTTTAATTTCGACATTATGAGTGATTCTACTATTTGCATTCGCAATGTTTCATTTAAAAAGGGCCTAATTTTGTACAGAACCTTTAGTTTGTAAAAACAGCCTCTTACTGAATTTAGAATGTGTTTCTCATATCGTAGCTGATCATCCATTAAAAGGCCAAGGTTACGCGCCTCACTGACCCGTTCAATAGGTTCACCCATCATTGTAACACTCACTGAAGGACTAAGCCTAGTCAACTGCTGGTTGCTGCCAAAGATAAGGTACTTAGTTTTAGACGGGTTCAGTAATAAACCATTACTTGTGGCCCAGGCTGCTATACTAGCGAGATCCTTATTAAGTTTCCCTATTGCACTGTCGACTTCAGACTGCTTACATGAGATATACACTTGTATATCATCAGCGTATATATGGAACTTGGAATTTGATATATGCAACCCTATGTCTGCACAGTATAAAATAAATAAGATTGGACCAAGGATGGAGCCCTGGGGCACACCTCGAGTGAGCTCCATTTTGTCTGAGACACAAGATGACCCGTCATGCAGACTCATTTTGACAAATTGGTGCCTATCTGTAAGGTAACTGTTGAACCACTTTACCGCCCTTCTGTCAAAACCATAGTAGTTCAACTTGGAAAGCAATAATTTGATGTCTATGCAGTCAAACGCCCTGGAAAAATCTAGGAGTACCAACAAGGTACACATTCCTTGGTCCTGAGCATAAAGTAGGTTATCTGTGACATCAAGCAAAGCGGTGACAGTGCCTCGACCCTTTCTGAAGCCCGACTGAACATCCGGTAAAATATTGTTTCTCTCCAGATACTCTGTCACTTGCATGCACACTGCTTTTTCCACCACCTTTGACAGGCATGGAAGAATACTGATTGGCCTAAGGTCTTTAAGCTGTGAAGGATTTGCTACCTTCGGAAGAGGACGTACAATTGCCACTTTCCAGATATCAGGGAAAGTGGATGTTAGAATGGACGTATTTATTAGGTCAGTGATTATATCAAGCGTATGAGGCAAAGTCATCATTAACATATTCAGATTTATGCCGTCACAGCCTTCTGCGTTCGATTTAAGTCCTCGCATAATCTTAATAATGTCATCTGTCTTGATTGGCTCTAACTGAAATACCGATTGGCTATACCGATGGAATTCAAAATAGGTTAGCTGAGATATAGAAGCGTGGGACGTGATGGACAAGCTTAGAAAATGTTTATTTATCAAATCCGGGTCATTGAGACTGGCAGGTAGCTCTGTGTCATTTTTGGGTAGCAAGGTAGTTTTTAGATTTTTCCATAATAGTTTCGGATCATTTATTTTATTGTTAATATTTTGTTTAAAATAGGCTACTTTCTCATGATATAGAGCTTTTGCGACAGTAGACTTCATATCCTTATAATATTCCTTCTTACTAGCCAACTCAGTTTTATGATAGTCCGCTGCCGCTCCATCACGCAATCGCATCATGAGCTTTATGGTGTCAGTGATCCAAGGGGGATGGGGGGCCTTAATCACCATTGTCCTAATAGGCGCATGAAGGTCAAATAAGAGTAATATATTTTGACTCAGTAAGTTCACCATATCATTAGCATTGCCCTCAGGTATTAAATCCCACCTCAAACTTTGTAAGTCCCTATCAAAAAAAATGGGATTAATTTTATGAATTTGCCTATGAGAGACAGTGAATGGCTTTGGTTTATTACGCTTAATATAAAACTCGCAACTAACAAGGCAATGTCCATAAAGGGGGCCTAAGTGCACCACGTCTACCCTTTTTGCTTTCACGTCGGTGCAAACTACATCAATCAGCGTCTGACTAGAATCAGTGAAGTGCGTAGCCTTAGTGACTAACTGTGTTAGGCTAAAACTAGCTAAAAAGTTATTAAGTTTAGTAAATTTTAAATCATTGGCCAAAACATTTATATTCAAATCGCCTAAAAGCATAATGTGATCATAATTATGTAAAGAACTAATTGTGTCTGAGATGGCATTAAAAAATAAGTCCACGTCCATCCACGGAGGCCGGTATGCTGTACCAATAACCAGTTTCCTCCCGTTAAGGCTCAATGTCACCCACATTTGCTCAACTGAGCTGTGTCGGGGGTCTACAGGGTGAGATACGGTGCGGGCGCTAACGCCACGCTTAATATAGAAACCAACTCCTCCCCCACGTGACCTAGGCCCCGGTGGGCGAGGTTTGTGACGTAGTTTGCAACCAGGCAGTACTGGAGCTCGCCCCTCCTCCCCGGTCTGTAGCCACGTCTCATTTATAGCTAAAATGTCAAAGTCTTGTTGGGAGCAGACGGCTATGAAATTATCATGATTCGTGCCCAGAGAACCTGCATTCAACAAACCGACTTTGAGCAGTTTATTAGGCATTGCAAGTATTTATTTTCCTGTTACGTCGACAATCCAAGCCCCATGTAATGTGACCGTGAAAATATGTACAACGAGCAGTTACATTAATTAATTGTGACCTACAATACACCTCCCAGCAGTGAGCGGTTGCGCTTACTCACTTTAGAAATAAGTTACATATTTAGTTACACATCTGGTAAGTAGGTTATACCACGAAATATATATAAGTCAAACTGACCCATTCTGGTACTCGAAAGGTGGCATTTTGAAAAGTGACTTTATGAAAAAAAGTCCAATCATACAGTTGGTAACCGTGAGGTTGGGAAATAAAACTAAACCTATTGATAAGTGTCATCATGATCATTCGGCGAAATGACATTATGCGAAAAATTGGTTGCGATGTAATATTCGTACATAAATTTTTCGGAGATGATTTAGAGAACCATGAGATAGTGGTTTTATGGCCGGGGTCTTCTGTATCGTGTATGAGATGTAAATTCCACGAGAATGTACATACCTGCTTGGCTGACGTCGCCTCAGTAACGATCTTGGCTTCCGTCCCATATTTATACATCCTGTCAAAAGCAACATATTTAGGCAAAATAATGAAGTACTTAAACAGATGTTAAAAATTTATATAATTTGTCAAATAATCGTTTCTTAATGAGTTATGGTCTGGACAGTAATACGCAGGTCATTAAATGGTTAAATGTACGTATAGATACACGGACTTTGAACTTAGCTGTTTACTTGTATAAAGTGAAATATTTAAGTGGATAAAGAAAGTTGAACATGAATTAAAGGATGTTTTTATGAAGCATTCAAGTTATTTGTTATTATTAATGTAGCCACTTGCCATTTTGGCGGGGCACAATGCACGCAGAACCAATGGCCGTTGGGGGAAAAGGTTCTCGAGTGGTGACCACGTACCGGAAGATGCAGTGTGGGTAGACTGATGAACTGAGGCGTAATCACGTAACGTTTTGAACGCGCGCTCGGTAGATCCAACTGTTATTTTTCTATATAAAAATTGATATTTAGATCTTCCTAACGTACTTACAATGCGTTACGTGATCGACTTGCTGGTAAAGGTCACGGAAGTCCGCTAGATGCGAGTAGCGCAGTACCGATCGCTTAAGCACTCTCTGGGGGAGGTTTATGCCCAGCAGTGGACGTCTTTCAGTCGATGTGATAATGATTATGATGATGATGAATATATGTGGTGTGTGTCCAGACATCGTAAATCTTGTTACATTTTCGATATACTTATATCAATCCAAATTGTGGGTCTATATTGGGTGGCATAAAATTGTTGGTCCTACTATTTTGTCGCATACTAACTTTATGCCGAATAACGTATGGCATAAACATTGTTGTGCATATTTTTTATTTGCCGAAATTGATGTTCCTAATATCGATTGTCCTAAATAGTTATTGTCCGAATGTTGATTGTGTCGAAGTTTTTTTTTGAATGATTGATGTGCATAACTTTGATGTTAATATTTAATGTTCTAAAAATGTTGTGCATACATTTTGTTACGCATATATATCTATTAGGATTGCCTATTACTTAAATAACTTATGACCCGCCCTCATGTCGACGGATTCCCGCTTCGCGGGGCCCCTATTTCTGCTTTCAGGGACAAAAGAACTAACGAACCTATCTAATTGATCTAAATGAAGGTTGTCTCTGCTGAGAATTGCCTAATACGAATAACCTATGACCCGCCCTCATGTCGACGGAGGCCTGCTTTGCGGGGCCCTTATTTCTGCACTGAGAGGCAAAAGGCAACTAACGAACCTATTTTATTTATGTAGATGTAGGTCGTTTAAAATAGTATTAAATTTAGGATTAAAATAGTATAGGTGGTGAAATTTTAGCTAATTTAACACCAGGCAAAATAATTAGTATGACAATGAAAATTAGGACTATTACTCTATAGGCAATTCAATGTTCGAGTAAACAATATTAGGATAAACATTCTTTAGAACTTTTAAATGTGTATGCGCAAAAATGAATAGGCTAAATAAGTAGTATGCCACTCAACATTATGCCAAACATTCTCGGCCAAAACTTTTTAGGACGATCAACATTATGCGATACGACAGGCACCCCCAAATTGTTAATTAACATTAATATTAATGTTATTAATGCTAATTAAGCATTAGGATACACTCTGCACCGAAAATGCTACAAAAACGATGTCTGGTGGAGTTGCTAGATTCGAATAGGGGAACAGCGTCGAAAGTTGTAGCCAGCAACTATCACTACCATATCACAAATTCCTTTATCTTTGAACCCTACTGTTGCTAGAAATGTCACTGAAAATGTAATGTGCTCTGTCCACTTCTTTAGGGGATACAGACATGAGAATATCCTATTTGAATATAAATAGTAAATTGTACGACAAGGGTCTAAAATAAGCCATGTTACCACGAGATGGTAATTTTTCCGAATATAGTGAGGGGAAAAAGAGGGGGTGAGAGGGGTATAGCTTTTAGACCAGCACGTCTGTCATGGGACGGCCGCGACATACTCTCGATTTTTCTCGCACTGTACCTCTTGTTCTAAAGGTTCTAATCAGAGGGAGATGGAGAGTGCGAGAAAAATCGAGAGAGCTCGCGCGCCATCGCGTGATAGCCGTGCCGAGTTACACGCTCTATACTTTTCACTTCGACTGCGAGAAAATAGTATAATCAAATATCATCCATCCACAACCAATAATAAATACCACGGCAAAATAAAGATCGTTCAATTTGGCGCCATTATTTTTGAATAAGCAGTTTATTTGACACAGACACAATATATTGACATCACGAATAGACGGTAGAAATTAAGATAACCGGGGCAGTACGGAAGGTGCGGCGGCGGTGCGCCCCGAGTTTATGGACACCACTAACCACCGCATACAATCCAGAAACCCACCAAACATAATAGCAATATATCTGCTGCAACTGGACTTCATCCTCACGCGACAATGGTCCCGATCTTGGATCACAACAATGGCCAGTAAAATGGGCTTAGATATCGTCCCAGGCACTGAAATAAAGGGGTCCCAGCTACCGAGGCGCGACTGGTGTAACCTCAACAGACTTCGCACGGGACTTAGACGCTGCGCCCAATATCAAACACCGCTGCGGCTGGATAGAGTCCCCTGCTTGTACCTACGAAACTGAAATACAAGACATCCAACATATTATCCTTGAATGCCCTGAAACGCAACACTATAAATCAACATTAAGTACTGACGAAGCCACAGAGTGGCTTAAATTTCTCAATATAAATATATTACAAACTGTACCATGCCATACGAATAAATAAATAAACCAGTCTTTGGTTCATGTTCCCCCAGTTGTACTATGTGTGAGAAAGCTTGTACAACGGGTCGTTCTTGATCTTAGACTTCTTTTCTGGACCCTGAGCTACTCTTCCTGCCATTTCTCTTGCGTTTTATTTCATAATATAATAATAATGATAATAAATCAGCCTATACACGTCCCACTGCTGGGCACAGGCCTCCTCTCACGGATGAGAGGGAACGGGAGTTGTCTCCACGCGGGTCCAGTGCGTACTGGGGACTTTACATAAAATTTTTGAATTTCTTCGCATATGCATGCAGGTTTTCTTCACAGGTTCACGACCGCCACTTGACAGCCGTATGCTTGGACCACTACCGCTACCGCTACCGTAGCTTTTTAGGGTTCCGTAGTCGACTAGGAAGTTAGGAACCTTTATAGTTTCGCCATGTCTATCCGTCCGTCCGCGGATAATCTCAGTAACCGTTAGCACTAGAAAGCTGAAATTTGGTACTAATATGTATATCAATCACATCAACAAAGTGGTAAAATAAAAAATGTAAAAAAATCTCCCCTATACGTAAAGTGGCGAGTGATTTTTTTTTTTAATTTCAACCCTAACGTGTGATATATTGTTGAATAGGTATTTAAAAATGAAAAGGGGTTTAGAAAAACATTTTTTCAAAAATGTGTCCCCCCCTCTAACTTTTGAACCATAGTTTTTAAAAATATGAAAAAAATCTCAAAACTAGAACTTTATAACAACTTTCTAGGAAAATTACTTTGAACTTGATAGGTTTACTAGTTTTTGAAAAAAATTACAAAATTATTTCTGAACTAAGTTTGTAATTTAACCGTATAAGCAGATGTTTATTGTACCTGTAATTTCTACAAAACCACAATGAAATGACGTGCTTTCAAATAAAGTAAAAACGGTGAATATCGGTTCGCGCAATAAAGAATTATCTCATTTAAGCTCGCGCGCAATAGTTTACTTAATTTGCCGATAGATGTCGCTGTACGCGGAACGTGTAGCAACTAAGCTATCGTCACCCACCCTCGGACGCTGAAGACCCCAGTGTAAAACTCTCCGACATGAAAACTCTACGAAAACTAAAGCCTACTGAAGAATCTCCTCGTCACGCTCGAGAACGCGGAATAAATTGTAACAAGCTTTAACGTGACTGTACTGTAACTTACGCACTATTTACCTATTTATGAAACCTACTTTTGTTTGCGCGCTTTTATTACGAATACCTGAAGATTTGGCCAGACGTGATCGTTAGTGGTAGGTCCCTGAAGTGTTGTGTACCGTAATAACCCTTGTCCTTTTATGAAAGCTTGACAGGTATTGGACTCCTCACTAATATAACTAACGCCAGCCTATTCCGTGCAATAAATGAACCTAACTTAACGCTGGTTTCGGCTACTAATCTCCTATTTTTAATTATACTGAAATCCTAAGGTTTGGAAGAATAATTCATTTGCTGTAGATCTTATAATTATTAATATTAGTTAATGTTTAGTTAATTTAAGATTATAAACCCTATTTTATGATTATATTTTTTATTATTTTTGGGTAGAAAAACCCCTACCACCTATTACACGCTCGGTTGGACTTGGAAGTAGTTTTCATAAAACATAAATTAAGATTATTTATTTGAACCTAAAGTAAACTAGTCGCTTGTCCTAAATACTTGTATTTTGGAACAAAGGTTCTATCGACGGGTTGTGTGGTCATCTTGTACTCACACATACTACTTCTCAAGTCTAGGATGAGGAAAGAGCGTCCTATCCAAGTTACCTTCCTAGCTTCATATGAGTTCAAGACTCTGAGAATGAATCTACCAGTGTCTACAACCTAGCGGTCAGTTTCGAGAAGATACACCGAGACAAACTCGACTGACATCTTTTAGTGTTAATAATTGTTGTATTTACAACACATATGGCCAATATATACCTAGACCATTGTATACCTATGGCTATTGAAGTAATGTCAATGCAAACCGTACGTTACATGTGAAATATTTGTCCTAAAGCGTACCATAAATGAAGAGAGTCCACTCACAACAATAAATTGCCTTGAGTGGAGAATATCTACTCATAATATTAAGATACTTTAAATGGATTTGATGAACTGCTCTGCCTGTCATCAAAACCAGAATTATTTCATCTTTCTGAAGCAACCCTCATATCTCAATGTTATGAATAGAAACGTTACCTTACTATGATGGTTGATAAATGCCACACCTTTATAATACTTCACATGCATGCCACGGAAACTAGACATTCTTAAGATTATTTATTATTATTGAAGTAACCTCAGCTATCCTTACTATGTGGTCTTCATGAAAACCATTCGGAATAATGACTAGTTTTAGCTGAGCAAAACAAGTTATTGGAGTTTCCTTGTTGTAGTAAATATAGTTATAAACCTATCATCCCATAACGCGTGAATTTATCCCTAAAGTCTACCCCACAGTCCCTATTCTGCTTACTCCTGGAACCATAGCTTAGTTCAGAAGCAAGAATGTAACCCTATTGAAGCTGTAATTAGTTCAGCCGGCGAAACTGAGATAACAACCTATCAGCCTGTGTATTTCATCTCCCCCCGCTGTGCCCGAAGGCTACAGGGAAACAGCGAGTAAGATGCACTAACTGGACATACGGTATGTTGATATACAAGTATATTTAACACTGAACGACCCCTCAAGCAACCAATCGGTTTCCACGAGCGGAGATATCCTCCTATGCTTATCGTGACATAAATGCTCAAGCCACGTTTCCACCGTCAGTTGTTTTGAGAGACGTGAGGGCCCCGGTTAAGGTTTCGTCTCCTATACAAATAAAAAAAGGTAGACGCCAGACCACACCTCAAATCTGGTAACTAAAGACACGGATTCCTTCCCATTTGGCACCGTTAGGTGGGAATGACTCCGCAGGTATACTAATCCTTGACAGTATTCTAGCTGAACTAGGCGGTATAGAATTAAAACCCAACTAAGTTTCGAAAACAATCATTCAAACATGTACAATTTCCAGCGTAAGCCATTGGCAATTAAATACGCTTGATCAAACTATATAAACCTCACAGAATATATCCGATAAGGTAAATATAGCCCTGATCGAGCTCCGAAAACACTAACCCCATCTAAATTCCGAAAACAATCATCCAAACATGTACAATTTCCAGCGTAAGCCAACTGGCAATTAAACACGCTTGATTGAACTATATAAACGTCACAGAATATATCCGATAAGGTAAATATAGCCCTGATCGAGCTCCGAAAACATTAATCCCATCTAAATTCCGGAAACAATCATCCAAACATGTACAATTTCCAGCGTAAGCCAACTGGCAATTAAACACGCTTGATTAAACTATATAAACCTCACAGAATATATCCGATAAGGTAAATATAGCCCTGATCGAGCTCCGAAAACACTAACCCCATCTAAATTCCGGAAACAATCATCCAAACATGTACAATTTCCAGCGTAAGCCAACTGGCAATCAAACACGCATGATTAAACTATATAAACCTCACAGAATATATCCGATAAGGTAAATATAGCCCTGATCGAGCTCCGAAAACACTAACCCCATCTAAATGTGCAAACACTATAAAATTATAATTGCAAATAACTCATAATTATGAAGAGAATTTCTCCATAACGACAAGCCATTCACCACAATAAAAGAAACGCACACTATAATTTCCCAGCCTACAACCAGAGATACTGTCAGTCCGAGCGATGTGAATTGAATCAACCCCTATACTACGTCAGTACCGCCTTTTATATCCAATCCCTGCGGCAAGTAACCAGATCGACCACATTAACCAGACCGACCTCCGCGACAAGCGACGCGGTGCACGAGGAACGACAAGTAACCAGATCAACCACATTAACCAGATCGACCACCGTGACCAGATCGACCACATTGACAAGACCGACCCCCGCAACGCCGACGCGGCGCGCGCGGTGCGACAATTAACCAGATCAACCACACTAACCAGATCGACCACATTGACCAGACCGACCCCCGCAACGCCGACGCGGCGCGCGCGGTGCGACAATTAACCAGATCAACCACACTAACCAGATCGACCACATTGACCAGGCCGACCCCCGCGACGAGCGACGCGGCGCGCGCGGTGCGACAATTAACCAGATCAACCACATTAACCAGATCGACCACCTCAACGCCGACGCGGCGCGCGAGGTGCGACAAGTACCTTTAATTTCCTCAAACCACCTTAATCCTTTAGTAATAAGGTTGAATTCCGATTGTAGTACGAAAGCGCCGGCGCTAACACGCGGTACCATTCGCCTCACAACAAAAAGTCGTATCATCCATTTTCTTTTAATTCCTAATGCTCTAGATATTAAGATTGACATTAGTATGTCTCTATGTTCCTGAATGCTGACAGATTGCCTAAAATAGAAATATTATTCAGGGATCCATATTTTCTTTTATTATTGTAGACTATGGACATATTACTCCCTGATGAACTCCGCTACCTACTATTAATATGTTAAATCAACCCGTACATTACTATCCTTGAATAAAATAGGCTTTTGATACTAACTATTTACCCTAAATGCATGCTAGCTTAATTGATTCCCTTTTTCCCTTTGATTATTAAGTCCATTTTCCAACTTTGGGTTTGAAATAAAAGTTTGTCTCCCTCTACCTCTCTATATTATCAATAACTATATAACTTTAAACATTCAGGAATCCACCAGTGAGTATGGCCATTCTGTTACAAACGCTCATATCGTACATGGAGGTATTAAGAGTTTTCCTGATTTAATGGGGTCGGAGCAGGTGCGCCCATACATTAGGTCGAAAATTTCTCGTGCTCGAATTGTCTTGGTTGTCTTTGGTCGTTCGCTATTTTATTAAATGGTTCGCTAAGTATTGCTTGTATTGTTCGCTAAGTATCGCTTGTTTAACGCTTAAGTGGGGACACTTACTGTGACAGACGGAAAACTACGGAACCCTACACTGAGCGTGGCCCGACACGCTCTTGGCCGGTTTTTTTTATTATTAATTCTTACAATTCTCACCTATAAAAAACTTTTACGATACTTTTTATTTAAGTTTGCACCTCTTTATACACATATGGGTTAAATGCGAACTGATAGGATTTTTCTTTATTCGCATTTAAACCATGTTACTTAAACATAGAGTGCCCATGCCATATACTAGTACTAATTTAAGAAAATTAAGCCAAATATGGGCAATCAGGGGAAATAATTCGTGTAGTTTTGTAAATTGGTACAATTTTATTATACCTTGTGGTGTCCAGATAAACATACTAAGAGTCCTCGAGGGTGGGGGCTGTGCTGAGGGTGTAGAAGGGGGTTGAAGGTACCTTTTTTCAGATTTTCGTACATATCTCGAATATCTGTACGAAAAGCGTTATAATTACTTCAGACAATAGTTTCTACATAACATTTACTACAAAATTGGTCATGATTATTTTTACTCTGCGATCAATATTTTGAGAGCTACAGGGCGTTAAAGTAAACAAAGAGATAAAAAATAGTCGATTTACGAATACGTCGTTTTTTCGTAGTTGTTCATCACAACTCTTATAATTACTCCGGATAAAAGTTTCTCCATAAAATTTCCTACAATTTTTTTAAGTTAAGCAAGCTTAGTCACCTGCTTATCGAACATACAGTTCCCATGTCGACGTATTGGAACAAGTGTAGGGTCTCTCCTTAATACATACTTGTTATAGTGTTATTTACTTTCATAAATATATAGATAAGTTTTGTAACGCGTATGCTACTACTGAACTACCTACCTAAATTAATAACTAATTTATCACCCAATCAGCAGGGACAACTGTTGCTCTTGGTGTTCCTCAAGGCTCGATTCTGGGTCCGTTTCTGTTTCTGATTTACATCAATGACCCACCAAATGTGTTCCAAGATAAACATGAAATAGTGTTATTCGCAGACGACACGTCGATTATCTTCAAGGTATGTCTACCTTGACCCACATTAACTTTCTGTTCATGCACAGAACTTATTCTTATTGAATGTAATGGTCATATTTTGTTTTGTTTTCATTAACTTTGTGACATTTAGTGTGTTGTTATATCAGTCCTTAATGTGCAAATTTTAAATTGTTATTGTGTTAGAGATTATTATTCTTTTATTGTAAGAATATTATTTTTATTGTAAATTACCGTTTGACATGTAAAAGTGCCCTTGTGGCCTATTTGCAGAATAAATAATTTGTATTTGTATAATTTACCTACAAATTATACCTACTGGAGGTAAATGTGTTGTTGTTTACCATAAATATGCCTAATTACTATAGTTAGGCACTTTGATGCGATATGGGAATAAAAGCTTTGTATACTAACAGTTTTTATTTCAAAGAGCGAGCGAAGCGAACGAAGTTCTCCTTTTCTTCTTGGGACAAAATTCTTTCGTATATCCAGATGTCTGCCCGTTCTCCTCTACATGTCGTATTTCTCAACCGATTCTCGTGAAATTTTCTGTGCAGGTTCGTTAATAAAATTCAACAATTCTGCTATCGGAAGTTATTTTTTGCGAACGAAGATATACGTTTGCGAGTTGTATAGCACAAAGCCACTAGTTATTATTTATTGAAAATTATTTTGATAAAATTTAATAAACCGTCTCATTTTCCGTAGGTATAATAATTAATATTTGCTATACCATTGTATTTGACTACCTCTGTATGTTAAATATATCTCCGACGTACAGATTTTGCGGTTTAGTACGAATATTGTAGTATCGTTTCATGTGGAGATATTTGTTTTTTTGGTTCCCCTCCGTTAGCCCTAATAATTTCATACCTAATTTCACTAGCCCTAATGTTGTTAACCCGAAAATCACAAACCCGAATTTTCAATGTTCCTAATTATTCATTAGCCCTAATTTCAGTATTTCGAATTTTCAAAATGACTAATTTGTCATGACCGAATTCTTACTAAGACTAATTTTATTTAACCGTTTTTTTCCTAGGCCTAATATTGCAAACCCTAATAATGACTACACCTAATTATCAATGTCTCTAAAATCACTAAACCGAATCTTCATTTTGCCTAAGTATTTTAGCCCTAATGTCATTATCCCGAATTGTCAGTAGTACTAATTTTATTTCACCGGGTTTTTCTTTTTTCGTATTATGTTGATTCTGGCGCTTTGCTGGCGCTCTGGCGCTCGCTTCGCTCGCTCGGCTCGCGCGCTATAGGGTCGCTGTTATACCTATAAAACTTAGAAACAGACGTATAGTGCGAGAAAAGTCAAGAGAGCTCGCGCGCCGCCTAGTTATATCCCTACAGCAAGTCGACGCCACCCCGCTGCGCGGGGTGTCTATTTTTGGTCTGAGGGACATAAGTGAACCCTTATCTAACCGACATAAGACAGAGTTCACTTATGACAAGCCATTGTTGTCCGCCTTGATAATGCACGACCCAATAATCCGTGTCCACAAAATTTGGACACGGAATATAAGGCCGTGCATTATTGGCTCCCATTTTGACGAGATTAGGTGTGATGATATTCAAAGAAAACCCGAAAAGTTCACTGTTTCGAAGAAATATGCATTAATTAGGTCTAGTGAAACATTAGAGCAAAAGTTAATAGGTCAAGTGACAGATAGATGTGACGAAATTAGGTGTAGTGAACATTAAACATAGTTAACATTAGGCGCAATAATCATTAGGCTTAGTAATCATTTGCAAAAATCATTATTAGTTTTAAATATATTAGCACGCCTAAGGCCTAGCAAATAATTATGCCATATAATATTAGTTATCCGAATATTAGGGCTAATGAAAATTATATCGAACGTTGGAAGGTGTAATGAAATTAGCACTAACGTTATTAGGTTAAGTGGGGGTGACCCTGTTTTTCTGTTCTAGGATATTCTTAGGCCGACCTTCAGAGTTGTACCGTTACAAATACCAACACCCGCAGCGAAGAAATTAACATCCGAATACAGAACACCTTGAGATGCAGTGCTTCCCTTCATAAAGTGTTAGTGTCCAAACTTTTAGAAGTACGCCAAAATCCGTATTTATAAGACCATGATACGACCAATCCTTATGTACGGATTCGAAGCACTTAAAGAAGAGAATATGTTACTAGTCGCCGAAAGAAAGATCCTTCGAAAGATTCTCGGCCCAAAGCAAAGACCGGACCGGACGGAAGCTGGAGAGTCCTAAGGAACCTGGAGATAGAATGTCTGGTGGCTGAACCTAACATCTTAGGAGAGATCTAATCTCACAGACTCCGCTGGCTTGGTCACCTGGAGAGAATGGAGGAAGATCTCAAAGTCAAGAGAGCATACCGACGCCGTCCGGAAGGTCGACGCCCTGTCGGACGTCCAAGGTACCGCTGAAGGCGTAGCACGGTTGCCATTTTATCACTTATCGCTGTGGCTAAGACACGTTCTGACAAGTATGCGAGTGCGAGAGTGATGGATGTCTTATCCACAACGATAAGTGATAAAATGGCATCCGTGCTATGCCTTCCGGAGTGACAAAATCTGCAATTGGCAGGAGTTGGCGCAGAAACAAGAAAAATGGCACAGTCACGTGTCGGAGGCCAAGATTCATTTTGAGTCACTGAGCCAACGGAGTAAGTAAGTAATTAAGTATACCATTGTAGGCGCAGAATTATTAATCGATTGATACTAGATATTATTTTAATTACTAATAATGATGTATAATGTAATAATCGATGACAGAACAATTAAAACACAATATAGCTACTGTTAATGAATTCGATTGTAATTAGACGAGCTAACTATTCAGGGTTTAAAATATTGTTGCTTCGCAAATGCACCTAATGTGCGAGCGCACTATGGCCAATCACAAACCGCTCATTGTACAAAAGTACAAATGTGCAGCGTTCCGTGGTAGCTTTCGTTTCCAAGCTACTAAATGCTGGAATGACCTGCCTCCCCCGATAAGGAATTGCGGATCTAAGTTTAGCTTCCAACAAAAACTGCGTGAGCTGCTACATGCCAATCAAAAGGCCTCAAAAATTGTTTTGCTCTCTTCCTAATCCATATTATTAGTCCTGTTATCCCATATACATACATATATTATGCACATTTATTTATTGAGTTTTACTTTTTTATATATTTCTTCTTGCTTCCGATATTCATTAATCCTCTTGTCAATATATTGAGTTGTCTGTAATCTGTAATAGTATTGTATTCACGCCAACAATTGAATGTAAGTAGTCTGTTATTATATAAGTTTTGATCAACTTGATTTCTATTTAGACTCATAGGCTGTGGCAGAATAACAGCGTTGCAATTTGCATACTTTGCAAAATAGCAACACATGCTGAGTCCCAGCCTTTTCTTTATCGCACACATTGCTGGACCCTTTGTCCGAACAAAGTGTACACGCCTTTTTATGTTATTATTATTAATCTAGTCCTGTTATGTGTGCTTTATAGAATAAATGGTTTTCTTTCTTTCTTTCTTTAATGTAGTGCAAGGATATATTGATGTTCGTTCAATTTATTAGGGCCTTATGGTAATAGTAATAGTAATATCGTTTATTGCATATCACATAGCTATAAAGGTAGGTACAATATAGGGCAGTTTTACGGTTGTCTATTGTCTTCCCGACATTCACATACTATAATAATCATTAGCCCGAACTTCGCTTGTCCGAATTTCATTTGCCCGAATGTTTCGTTTACCATAATAGTTAATTGACATACTCTTGTTTACCCGAATATTGGATGTCATAATGATACGAATGCCATACGTATTGTTTTCCAGATTATTGTTTGCAATAATATTATTTAATAGAATATTTAAATGCCATACTAAACATGCATTCGGATTCATCTTTGTTAATTTGTTATTTTTTCCGCTCTTTTATAAAAAAAATTACATCGAAGACGAAAGCGGGAGCGAAGCTCCCGCTCCCGTCTTCTAACCTATCCGCGATCCGAGTCAGTTTTGCCACTAAGCCCTTGTTCCCTACTGCCTATGATACAGCACTATCTTGGCATTGGGTAATCTCAGAGAAAAGTTTATTTTTATTTAGTGGCAAAACCGACCCGGATCGTAGATAGGTTCGAGGTATTTTTTTTTTTTCATTTTAGACACTACGTACCCACATTATTACATATGAATATTATGAATGTTGAGATGGATGGCAAATGACATTATGGCATGTGATAGTTATGGATTACAATGATTATGGAAAATGGGATTATTGATATTGATATTATGGGAAACAAAGATTCTGGCATATAATTAATATGGTAAACAATGAGTATGGCATACAAAATTATAGAAAACAACTTTATGGCAGTTGAATATTATGCCAGATAAAATTCGGGCAAATGAAATTCTGGCAAGCAAGAGTATACCCAGTTTTACATGTGATACCCTGCATAGGGCGCAGGATTATGAGAGGGCATCTACAGCTTAATAGCTGTTATTTTTAAGTTAGTTATACATACACATTTTTAAGACTTCAGATTCTACACTTTATCATTAAAGAAATCGTCTATATTATAGTAGCATTTATCGACTAAATAAGCTTTTAATTTTGTACAGAACGTTTTTAGTTCGGTCTCATTTTTTATAAAATTTGGTAAGTGGTTATACATTTTTATTGTATAGTGCGGGCTAGATGTAACGAACTTTAATTTTGAAAAAGGTAATATTAGTTTATTTAAATTTCGGTCATTTCTTTTGTTTTGTGTTATCTGTGAATATAAATCTATGGTAGCCATACACGAAGCGATTTACTTGCGTCAGTTTAGATTTGCACTCGTTTGACTCGTTTGACTCGCTTCGTGTATGGCTACCATTAACCTTCTTTTGTAATTTGTGGGTAGATGCGAAATTCTCAGTACGAGTGCTAGTGCCTTGGGTTCTCTAAATCATCTCCGAAAATTTTATGTACGAATATCACATCGCAACCAATTTTTCGCATAATGTCATTTCGCCGAATGATTAAGTGTCAACTTATCAAAAGGTTTAGTTTTATTTCCCAACCTCACGGTTACCAACTGTATGCTTGGACTTTTTTTCATAAAGTCACTTTTCAAAATGCCACCTTCGAGTAGCAGAATGGGTCAGTTTGACTTATATACATTTCGTGGTATAACACTTACCAGATGTTTTATTTAGTAACTATGTAACGTATTTACAAAGTGAGTAAGCGCAACCGCTCACGTGTTTTTTTGACAATGATGGTACCTGAATTATCGCATCATTGGAGATAAGTGTTTACATCATTACTTTTGGACTGTTGCTTGGTGGAATGTATGTATGTAGGTGTACATGTGTTATTTTTTTGAACAACCATCTGCCAATTATTTTAACCTCACCTAAACCTTACCTAACCGCCAGCGTGTCGACGTCACCCCGCTACGCGGGGTGCCTATTTCCGCTCTAAGGGACGCAAGCTAACCCTAACCTAACCTACAAATAACATCACTGTTACGGTTATATGTTATTTTTTACTGCGGGGGCTTCGCCCCCGCACCCCCCCTGTGGCTGGCTTCGTCTCCCCATCGTCACTTCTCTCCTTGTAATTTATATAAGAACACGTTGAATAAAAGTGACTATGTTATGCTGTTTTGTTCTTTGTAGTAAAAAGTTGGCTTATGTAAGAAAAGGGAACTGTTGCACAGACGAAACGTTCTTCGGTTAGTAGTTGTTTGTCCAACTGAAACATTTGCCAAATGATAGGTATGCCAATTTTTTTAATTCTTTATAATAATCGACTTAACAATAATTCTACCAAATGAATCTGTTGTCATACAAAAATTTGCCATAAGGTGAATCATCGGCGAAAAGTTGGTTGGCAAGTGAAATTCGGACATAACTAATTCGGAGAAAAGGCAGAACCCCAGTGCCTTGTATGCCATACTTTTTCTTTTTCCTCTTCCCAAAATTTCACTAATTCACATCAAAATGGTGTTTCTTAGCTTAATAAATCAATCCAAAGCAACAAATTAGCAATGATCTTTTCCATTTACTTTATAGTTTTTTTTATTTAGGCGGTTTCATTTATTTTATTTTTATTTGTGCTGTTCCAGTGAATTATCAGGTAAGGGTAAACGGAGTTTACAAGAATGTTCATTACTTACCTAATAATGACTGCTGTCAGCTTCTAATAGTTATGACCGTTACTGTAAGAAGTAACGAATACATTGAAGTATATTACTTAAAAGACTATAAAATTCAAGTTGTAGATGCATCATCTGGAAAGGATTTTTTTGGCAGTAATAAATATACTTAAATTGTATTTAAATTTTTTATTTCATTGGTAATTTCACTTACTCCACCCCCTCCCGGTGTTTTTTATTTTGTTATCCATACTAAATTCTGACGCACATATGGCTCAGCGGGAGCGGAGGGGACTTCACTAACAGTGGAAATAGTGGATCAACCGCTTTTAGATTCTCAGAGTAACGTAGCTTAAAAACTATATCAGAAAGTCTCATTTAAATCGGTCAGTATGGTAAAGTCTGAAACTATAAGTCATACGAAGATCTGTTCTTAGGAACCATGTCATCGGTTTTAATCAGAAGAAAAACTGCATTCATAGGTATATTTAAATAAAAACCTGTACTCAGCTCCGGAATCGAACCCGGTTGTTTTGAAAACAATAAACTTACACTATTTCTATTTAGATATCGATTGTGTAGGTCTTAAGCAGTAAATGGCTCTATGAAAACATGATGTCTAAAATGAATAAAATGCATTATTTTCACATACTTTAATTTTTTTTAGTAGGTGTTCGAAGTGACCACCGTTTTTTTTTTCAATACAATATTCAACAAGTTTAGGTCGGTAACTAACGACGTTGTACGACAGACGAGACTAAGACCAAATTTTATCCTGAATAATGATCCTATCGATCAGTGTAATAAAATAGCGAACGTTTGTTTTTATTTTTTTATTTTAGTTGATTCGTGTCCCGGGCGGGGCAAGTGAGTATTCGTTTTTTTTAATGCAGTTTTGTTTCTTATTTCAAATAAAGGAATTTCACCTTAAAGATTTAAGGTGCCCAAGGTGTCCCTCCAGGGCCCGACTTATTTCTCCCCTATCATTATTAAATGTGCTCACAAAATTTTACCAGAATAGCGTGAGTAGAACAGCCAACTTATATTGCTGCTTTTACAGGCCACACCCGATTTTTTTTTCGTTTTCCTGCTGGACAATGGCCAGTTGTCTCTATTTACAAAATGTTATCCAGTCCCCTAAATTCGTCCTACAGCATAGTTTGATCCCGAAGTCCTTAAAAACCATGTATATCATCGAAGTCGGAATTTATGCTGGTGACCTTGTGCGGATGTGGTCGTCCGTAACATTTGCGAAGAACTCGAAAACACATTGCAAGAACATTTATGTACACGCGATTATACAACTAATGGCGATTCATTTACGGGCGATAATGGCATAAAAACCACGTGTCCGTTAGTCACTCTAGCTCCCATGTTTGCATACGGTAATAAGTAACAGGATAAAACGACAGGCATCGACATAAAGGTTGTATGTGCCATACATACACACGTAGTTAAGCCATTTTTATTCCTAAGTCCAGATGATACGATATAAAACAAAGTGTAACTGTTAATTCACTTCAGTATACACATTTGCAGGACGCCGTAGTGGTGAGTACATACTTGTAATAACTACTGTAATTAATATAATATGTGTATGCTAATAACTAACCCGTATCCAATGGTTAAATAAAGGTATCTTAGCGTGGCGTGGCCTGTAACCGGCGTGATTATTCCTTACAACGTCTGACATTACCCTCTAACTATTTTTAAGTTTATTAGTAATCTATTCGGCGGCTTTGTGAATATAATTAAAATAATAACATTCATTTTGTTTTGTTTCATTACCTAAGGAAATATAAAAATACTTCGGTCAAGAGTCACTCAACCCGACTTCCACGTAATTGTCATGGTAGTTCTCGTATTCGTAGTCATCTTCACCATTCTCTTTTTCATTCTTATAATAATAACTTATAGTAATAATCTCTGTATTGGTAACACTATTAGGTAACCCTACGCCAGCTAGTAATTCAGCCACATCATAAGCCAGGACATGATACTTCTTTACCTCCTTCGACGAAAGGTCCGCTACGACGTTTCCCGAAAGAAAAGCTGTGTATTCCAACCTAATAACTATGTCACATTTTATGGCCTGAACAAATGGGATATCACCCCTTCTATTTTCTTCTGTCGACGGATAGATCGTGTCTAAAACATCATCTATACGAATATTTTCTTCCCATGCTGATTTAAACGTAATATTATCTTTAGCATAGACGTGATATGTATTTTCTTCGGTTGTAATTTTACCAGCTACTTCCCAGTCAGTCTTGATTGTAATATGGTTTTTTATAGATTCATCAGCGCCCGAGTGGAAGCAGTTTTTGGTTATATTTATTGATTTTGATTTCACTGTCGTTTTTACATCCAACCATTCATTAAACTTGCCGTATAAACCGTTGGAATTTTGTCCGTTTTTGATATAAACAAAATTTGGTTCAGTGTCATTTCTATAGTTTGCAATAGTTTTTTTCAATTGCTCATTTTCTATTCCAAAAGTTGTTATTTCTTGGTCAGATACCAAATGTACAATTTCCCCATGTACTTCTACTCTTGGTTCAGGTGTTTTAACATCAATGTCTATGATCATGCCTCCGATAACGACGACAGGCAGTAGTATGGTGGATAGCAGCAGAGTAGCAAATATTGGAGTCATTTTGAGATCTGTAAAATTTAAAATCGTTAAGATCGTACTTAGTACAACATTTAAGGAAACTGTGTTTCGGTATTCTTAAGTAAATGTTGGTTATTATATTACAATTAAACAACCTATTTTTCTTACGCTAACTTTACACACTCCCATTTCTATACGTGAACCTAGGTTATTTGACCCAAGAGGGTAACTCTGGCCCACATGAAAACCATATAATTATGTAGATATGTTACACATGTGTTCAGATCCACAAAATAAACAGTAGACAGATAAATTTGCGAGGACCAACGCCCCCAAAGCTTACCCAGCAGGGCAAATATAACCCGCATTTTCGTTCCCTATTTTATTTATTCAAATTCTAAACTATAAACACCTGACTATTATTTGTGCCATAAATGTACGAAAATAATGGCAATATGCTCGTAAGAGGGCTCGTAGTAGATATAACTGAGATATAACCTCTCATCCATGAGAGGAGGCCTGTGCCCAGTAGTGGGACGTACATAGACTGTTTTTAGAGTTCCGTAGTCGACTAGGAACCCTTATAGTTTCGCCATGTCTGTCCGTCCGTTCGCGGATAATCTCAGTAACCGTTAGCACTAGAAAGCTGAAATTTGGTACTAATATGTATATCAATCACGCCGACAAAGTGGTAAAATAAAAAGTGGAAAAAATGTTTATTAGGGTACCCTCCCCTATACGTAAAGTGGGGTGTTTTTTCATTTCAAAGGTATTTAAAAATGAATAGGGGTTTAGCGAAGTCATTTTTTGATAATGTTAATATTTTCGGAAATAATCGCTCCAGAAGTAAAAAAAAATGTGCCTCCCCCTCTAAATTTTCAACCATAAGTTTTAAAAATATGAAAAAAATCGCGAAATTAGAACTTTATAAAACTTTGTAGGAAAATTATTTTAAATTTGATGAGTTGAATAGTTTTTGAAAACAATAACAAAATATTTTCTGAATGTAGTTTGTATTTTAACCGTAGGTATAAGCAGGTGTTATTATTATTATATCTTATGGCTTTATTTTACATATAATGTGTTTTATAACAGATTTCTAAATACAACCAGAGATTTACAATAATATATTCAAGTTTGAAAGCCAATCCCTGGCACCCGCTGTAAGCGCGTACAATCGCCGAGTTCCCCAGTAAAGCGTCTCTTGGGGCACTCCTCCACGATGTGGGCGGTTGTTTGGTCTGGTGCCCCACAGTCGCAACCCGGTGAAGGTTTGTAGCCCCATTTATGGAGGTTGTGGTTGCAGCGGCTGACACCCATCCTTATCCTGTTCAGCGTAACCCAGATTTTCCGTCGTTCATCCAAGCCAGGTAGTTCCTTAGTTGGGTCAGACAATGCAAAGCTATTTAAGGACTGTGCACGCAAATCTCATTGCTTTTTCCAATTTTTCGTAGTGCAGAACCCTTCTAGCCCTTGGATTTCCGAGTCGGACCATATAGGCCTACGAGATTTGAGACATACTTTAAGCTCCCGCGCAATCGTTTAGTTTACTTAATTTGCCGATAGATGTCGCTTTACCCGGAACGCTCATATCGTACATGGCTGTGTTAAGATTTTTCCTAATGTAATGGGGTCGGACCAGGTGCGCCCATACACATTAGGTCGAAAATTTGTCGTGCTCGAATTGTGCGAGTTGTATTTGATCGTTCGTTGTCTAATAAAAAAATGTTTCGCTAAGTATTGCTTGTTTAACGATTAAGTGGGGACACTTACTGTGACGGACGGATAACTAAGGAACCCTACACTGGGCGTGGCCCGACACGCTCTTGGCCGGTTTTTTTTTTAATATAGGTATAACTGTATTAATATACAAAATTTGCTTACCTGATAAGTGTCTTGAGGCACGGCACACCCATCAAAAACTGAAATGTTACTGAAATCAATCGCCTTTAAATATGCTGCATATTATTAGCAATTTTAGGATTGAGTCACCTCCACAGAGGATTGTCATTTCCTTTTTTAGTAAAATTCGATAGAATACGTAAGGGGAAATTATACATTGCGCTGGGTATAAGTACTTAACATGATTCACTTCAATACGTTTACGTTATGTTCACTCATAACTGGAATGATTAACTGTGTAAACAATTAATTGGGTTATCTGGGCTGTCAAAGGCTAGATATGGATCTGGAAGGCACCTTGAGATGGAAACGTAAGCATAAGATACAAGAACAGACATGTCAACCGACCCGAGAGATGGCAAATATTGAACCTGGACCATCGAAACTATCCCATGGGATGATGTTCACTGGAATATCATGCATCTTCCTGTCTCGATAAAGAACACATCAGATTATGAGTATGGAGTCGATTGCTGAAAAACTGGAAAAAAAAAACATAGAAAACATCCATGACTCAGGATCAAATATTCGTCCAACCTAATCATACAAATTAACACAGAAGTATCACGTCATTGCTGTCTGTTTGTAACCTACTTATCATTGTATGGAAAATCAAGTAAATTACTGTTTAGGTCGTGAAACACTGCGTTTAGGTGCATAGTTGTCATACAATTTTTTTTTATTGAATTGAAAATATAAAGGATCGTACATAACATTACTTAATTACACATATTTTTTCTAAACTTTCAACACCCAATGTCTTTATATGTTATTTTTATGTATTTGTTATTTTTTTGCAATTTACGCTTTTTTGCAATAATTAGATGGTATATAGCAACTACGTTATGAATTATAACATGAAAAAACATTTATACCTATTATCCCTAGAATCCATTGCGTCGTTAGTTTTGCTTTTAAGATAATGCATTGATCTTGGTTCCTTAGTGTAACTACATCAATTTCGTACGGTGAAGTATGTTCCAGTAATCGAAAAGAAATAAATTTATACCAAATGAAATAATGTCACCACTTTTTTAAATGTTCGTAAGGGGGGCGCGCTTTTGTTCACCTAATTTTTTCCGTCCGAAGTCCGAAAAATAATTCTTATTCCTAACGACCGTAAGTCATAACCATTTGAAGTCATACTTAATGACAATAATATATTTTTTTTCATATTTTTTACCATCATAACACTTACCTACTAGTCCATTTTCTTTAAATTCATTATGTCACTAGTCATACATTTTTAAATCCTAAAATCGTTGTTCATTTTTTTTTATCATAAGTTTTACTTACCCGTATTATATGTATAGCAACTTCACATATAGATGTGAGTGTACGGCTCTAACGATTTTGATGAAATTTACAGTAGGTATAAGGGTTTTACGGGGAAACAAAATCATACCTATCTGGTAAAATAGAAAATAGACGCTAAGCAAGCCGCCTGTCTGTGCGGACATAGCCCAAGCGAGGAGGAGTATTGGGTGCACCACCGCGACCCTACGCGCGCAAGCCGAGCGAGCGAAGTGAGAACCTTTTTTTAAAAATTTACTTAGCGAAAGCGTTTATTCAGTTGAAGTATGTTCTTATTTATGATATTAGGACTAACAAAATTATGATGTATGTCCGTTATGAAGAAAACTGTTATGATTAACAAAATTATGATTTCAAGCAAGTTCTTAGTAATGAAATTATGAAGAAAAATCTTTAGGATGACTTCATTAAGACTTCCGATGATAGTTGCAGAAATTTAGGAACAGAAAAGTTAGAAGGAAAAAAATGAAGACTAGCGATGATTATGAGTACAATACGAAGTAAGTATAAAAAAATTGGACAACGAATTTTATGGCAGCCAATATGGACTCTGACTGTAACAAATGTGTTTTAAATATAAAACGTAGATATATAAAACGTAGATATATAAAACGGTCCCCTTCGCTACAACAGGAATACGGTAAACTAAATATGTATTTTTAACTTTAAAATAATTACCTATAAATGGCTAGCATGGCGAGTAGTAGATGAGGTTAAACATTTCCATGGATATACATTCATTTTGCTACTGTGTAGGTATGTGTATATGGGGTGAGTAAGGCTGCCCGAACTGTGGAGGCTGCGCTGTATTGAGAGCTAGGGACCAGCAGCTGTCAATAGCTATCGACACAATTCTCGAGGTGGGTATATAGAAGCTCTCAGTATTAAAACCGGTGGGTATTTTCCTACCACCTCGCGGTGGGTATATACCACATCGCGGTGGGTATATATCGTTACGGTATGTATTGTACGTTACTGACGAACGCAAATTTAAAAAGTTAAAAGTCATTATTGTATTGATGTTGCGTTGCGGATATTATTATGTACCTAATCATTCCTGTTCCGTATTTATATAATTACTGTATAAATTCTCTTTACCTTTTGACTAAGACAAATAACTACAAACGGCCAAGTCAGCCCAACGTTTTAAGATCTAGCAATTTGTCACAACAACTTGCTATAGTCAGACTGTTTAGTACTGTAATAGCTGTATTATATATATGTTATTTTGACATTTAACCTACATTTAACCACATTTAACCACGATTGTATTTATATTTCTGGTATTGTACCTATTGATAATTAACGACATTGCTTGAATTATTATAATGATTGATTTATTTATTAATCAGTGTGTAAAAATCATTATATTCACCAGGGTCTCACAAAACTGAAAATGTACAATTTAAAACTTAACTTAATTATTACGATATTTGACATACTTAGGATCATAGTATATCCGCTTAATTATGTCTACAAGTGTATTTAAACTTTATTTCTTACCGACATTCATCTGTGACATTTTACATTGGTTTAATTTTCTCATTATACCTATTGACAATATTTGATTTCTTTATTTTTGATGCCAAATAATAGTTATAATTGGATATGAGTCTAATGTAATGTGGATAGTGGGCGCAAAAGCTCTGATAAGTCACTTCGTACGCAAATGTGTAACCTGCATAAGATATGCTGCTGCAACCCAGCACCAGTTGATGAGACAGTTGCCTTCAACAAGAGGTAACGTTACTCGTGCATTTCGTCAGAGCGGAGTAGACTACGCAGGACCAATTAATATAAGAACCTCAAAACTCTCAAAAGGCAGAGGTCATCGTGCTTATATATGTCTTTTTATATGCATGGCAACAAGAGCTATACACCTAGAGCCAGTTAGTGATTTAACGTCTCAAGGTTTTTTAGCTGCATTCAAAAGATTTGTGGCACGTCGTGGGCGTCGTGGCCCTTGCACGGACATTTGGAGCGATAACGGCACGAATTTCGTTGGTGCTGCACGGGAGCTTAAACATTTATTTGCAGATGAAAAAACATCAATGCTACCAGAAATAATGGATGACTTAGCCACAAATGAAACCAATTGGCATTTCATACCTCCACATTCTCCGAACTTTGGTGGTCTTTGGGAGGCTGGTATTAAGTCCTCAAAATTTCACCTCAGAAGAGTTGTGAGCAACTCAACTTTAACTTTTGAGGAAATGGCAACAGTGTTGTCACAAGTTGAGGCGTGTCTTAACTCGAGGCCAATTTCACAGATCACCGATAGCTGCAACAATCCAATGCCTTTAACGCCAGGCCATTTCTTGATTGGAGAACCTTTAGTTTTGGCACCAGACTACAATTATGGAACTGCAAATATAAGTAATCTCAGAAGATGGCAGCTCACTCAGAGGATGGTCCAAGATTTCTGGCGTCGCTAGTCTTGTGAATACCTGACACAATTCCATCATAGGTATAAGTGGGTGCATCAAACACCCGAGCCCGCAGTAGGAGATGTAGTTTTAGTTAAAGAGGATGACCTTCCTCCGGCTATGTGGTTATATGGTAAAATCACTATGAAGCATCCTGGACTGGACGGAATTACGCGAGTCGTCAGTTTGAAATATAAAGGTGATGTATATTTTGTTGGGTAACGTGTAGAAAACAAAAATATTCATTTTTGTCTGTTATTGCAACTGCAACAGGTCAGTAAAATTAAACTGTCAAGTTAATTTATTATTATGTGTTGTTTATATTGTTATGTTATGTATGTTATTTCTTTGTATTTCTGTCAGGTAGTTATGTTTAAGTTGTAGTAATTTATATCGGTTGCCACTGTTGCCGTTGCACCACCGCGACCCTACGCGCGCAAGCCGAGCGAGCGAAGTGAGAACCTTTTCTTTTAATTTACTTAGCGAAAGCGTTTATTCATTAGGAAAAACAAAATTAGGAGTTGAAGTATGTTCTTAGTTATGATATTAGGAGTAACAAAATTATGATGTATGTCCGTTATGAAGAAAACTGTTATGATTAACAAAATTATGATTTCAAGCAAGTTCTTATAAATGAAATTATGTGGAAATTTTTTTAGGATGACTGATTATTAAGACTTCTGATGACAGTTGCAGAAATTTAGGAACAGAAAATTTAGAAGGAAAAAAATTAGGACTAGCGATGATTATGAGTACAATATGAAGTAAGTATAAAAAAATAGGACAACGAATTTTATGGCAGCCAATATGGACTCTGACTGTAACAAGTGTGTTTTAAATATAAAACGGTCCCCTTCGCTACAACAGGAATACGGTAAATTAAATATGTATTTTTTACTTTAAAATAATTACCTCTAAATGGCTAGTATGGCGAGTAGTAGATGAGGTAAAACATTTCCGTATGAGTAAGGTAAAATAATACGTGTAATAACTATACATGGCAATACATCCATTTTGCTACTGTGTAGGTATATGTGTATAAGGGGTGAGTAAGGCCGCCCGAGCTGTGGAGGCTGCGCTGTGTTGAGAGCTAGGGACCAGCAGCTGTCAATAGCTATCGACACAATTCTCGAGGTAGGTATATAGAAGCTTTCAGTAAAAAAAACCGGTGTGTATTTTAATACCACCTCGCGGTGGGTATATACCACATCGCGGTGGGTATATATCACCTCGCAGTATTATACCATCTCCAGTATTATACGATTCCAATAACGGGTGGGCAACGTCCCAATAAACATGTAACCTACAAATAAAACTAAGTATGAACCAGTTAATTTACAGCGAAAGACTTTATGAATGATGATAAAGACAGTGAAGTATGAAAAAATACTTTTCTCCAATATGCTCGGAAATGTTCGCCTAACTGTTGCAAAAATATTAACTACGTGATGTCCTGCGTTACTGACGAACGCAAATTTAAAAAGTTAAAAGTCAGTACTGTATTGTAGTTGCGTTGCGGATATTATTTATGTACCTAATCATTCCTGTTTCGTAAATAAAGACATTTATATAATTACTGTAAAAATACTCTTCACCTTTTGACTAAGACAAATCACTACAAACAGCCAAGCCAGCCCAACGTTTTAAGATCTAGCAATTTGTCACAACAACTTGCCGAGCTAATGGGTCCTGCGAGGCCCGGCTCACAGAAAGTCATTAAAAAAAAACACAACAACTTGCTATAGTCTGACTGTTTAGTACTGTAATAGCTGTATTATATATGTTATTTTGACATTTCACGATTGTATTTATATTTCTGGTATTGTACCTATTTATAATTAACGACATTGTTTTAATTATTATTATGATTGATTTATTTATTAATCAGTGTGTAAAAATCATTATATTCACCAGGGTCTCACAAAACTGAAAATGTACAATTTAAAACTTAACTTAGTTATTACGATATTTGACATACTTAGGATCATAGTATATCCGCTTAATTATGTCTACAAGTGTATTTTTAACTTTATTTCTTACCGACTTTCATCTGTGACATTTTACATTGGTTTAATTTTCTCATTATATTTATTGACATTATTTGATTTCTTTATTTTTGATGCCAAATAATAGTTATAATTGGATATAAGTCTAATGTTACATCGTGAGGAAATCGGTCCCATCGGTCTAATCCCAATAAGGTCTAGTTTTCCCACTGGGTTGGAAGGTCAGATGGCAGTCGCTTTCGTAAAACTAGTGCCTATGCAAAATCTTGGGATTAGGTGTCAAAGCGGACCCCGGGCTTCTTTAGGGGCATTACCGGGAATAACGCTAGGAGGATGGATGGATATGAGTCTAATGTAATCGAAAGTATGCATTTTTATTTTACAGGTCTCAACATGACTCCGATATACTTTCTGTCCCTCCTGGGTGTAGTCTACGGTGTCTTGATCATAGATATAGACGTGTCAACCGACCCACCGTTCATAGACGTCCGTAACTCTATATCTACAAACGTTATTTCCGACGTCGAGCGAGTAATTTTTGGGATACAAGATGAAAAACTGAAAAAAGCCGTGGCTACTTACACGAACGACAGTACTGTACCAGATTTTGTGTACGTCAAAAAAACAGGTGAAAAAAACGACCTGTACGCAGACTTTCCCAAGTTTCAAGAAATAAAAAGAATGGTAAAACCGAAATACGTAGATGCTGAGATTTTGAAAGGATATCACTGTGAACCGATATCCAACATGACTCCGGAAATTAGAACTGCTTGGAACATAACTGGCAACCTGACGATCGCGGACAACATAAAACACATTGTCTACTTTGACAGAGATCAGACAACGGAAGTCTCTGCTGCTTGGGGAGAAGGAGTATTGAAACCAATACCTCTACCTGGTGATCATGTCGAACTATGTCAAATTACAGTTAGCATAGAATACGAAATAACCATTGCGGGTGACATAGCGGCCGATTACACAAAGCCAAGGAAATCCAAAGATGGCAGCGACCACCATTATTATGCGTATGACGTGTTTAATGTGCAAAAAGCGGCAGGTTTGCCAACATCTGTGATTGGGTATGAAACAATCAATGTAATTTACCCTAAAAATATATAACATGATTCTAGCAGCACACCAAAAACAAATACCACAGTATAAAAATAACTAAACTTAAGGGTCAACGTTGCTATGCACATCTCATACCAACATGCTACATTGCTTAATTACAAAACCATCTCTGGTTATTATTGTTTAATTTAGTGAGTCACACCATCTAAACACCGGGTGATAAAATTTGTAAAACAGCCATGAAGAATACTTACTTAAAAAATCTCATACATACATTTTGAACACAAAAAACATGATTGGTTAAATAGAAAACGAATAATATTAAAATGCTTTGTAATTAAACTATATTAGTTCGAGAAACGTTTGTTTGGTAAGCGGCATAAAACATTCTCCCTTAATGATACTACACCATTATTATTTAATTATTTATTATAGAGCTGTAAAAAAAATCACGCATTTGCTTATCAATAAATGATTGTAAAATCCTAAAAAAATAAACAAAACCATGTTCTAAGGTTTGCATTCAACTGTATCAAAAATAGCAATCCTCGTGTGCTTTAGTTTGGGTTCTTGACTTCACAACTTTTATACTTTTTTTACTGTAAATTGTTTTGTTGGTTTCATAACCTACACGTTCACGTGACGTTCGTTTTGTGAAATAAATACATTTTGCTTGTAAAAATATTGTTTTGTATTTTTATTGAATTCCTCATTGTATACACTACTTTATGAGGGTTCCGTTGTCAGCAAGGAAACCTTACATTTTCACCATGTGCGTCTGGCCGTCTGCGGGTAGGCTCAGTGACCCGTACTACTAGAAAACTAATTCTGCATGGATACTTATATAAACAAATCACGCTGACAACTGGGGATTCCCCTAGACGTGGGGATGTAATTTTTTCCTCACCAAATTCATCACTAGCAACGCACACTGGTCAAAGACTCTCATCTTGAGACACTGCCGAGTCGGATTAGACGATTGACCTCTTCCTCAAAGTGGGACCTACCTAACTGGACAGTCTGTTTTAAATATATATACCTAACGGAGTCAGTAGGAAAAGCCAGCCGACGGTGTTATTCAGTCTAGGCATTTCCAAAAATCAGATAAGGGCTGATAATATATTTAATAATGTGATAGCTTAGGAGTGGGACGACTATTTAAAAATCTTAACTGATGCCTCTAAACTATGGGAAGGGGGCCCCGTGGGATCGGCCGTGTGGATTCCCAAGTACAAAATTGTGTTAAACTTTAAACTTCCTCTCGGTAATTCCGTATTTTCTTGAGAATCTATTGCCTTACTGGAAGCAGTCTCTTAAGTTTACTCCCACCATCTTAACAAATCTCTCATTTTAACGAATTCCCTTAGCTGTCTGCAGAATCTTGTTAAACGCCCATTCCACTTAAGGAAGACCTTTTCTGGAACGTTGCAAATAAAAGATATTTTATTCAAATGCCCAAAGAAAATATCGAGGTGGCCCTGGCATGGATCCCGGGCCACAGCGGCATAAAAGGCAATGAAACTGTTGGTTGTGACCTCTGCGCAAAAGAAGCCATTATATGTGGTAATCTAGGATACAATCGATGTTTCCCTCGCGACATTAAGGCTCTTGCTCTCACACACATGCGAGATGCGAGGAACACTCGCTGGCAATCTAGCAGACTTATAGTGGGTAAAAATTATGGGTATCTTCAACCAGACCTTCCATCTTCTAGACCTTGGTTTTGTTCTCGTAGGTCATTCCCAAAAAAGATTACTTCCCCTATTATTCGCTTACGCCTGGGCCATATGTGCTCCAGTATTTCTCGCAAACATACGTGTTCGGGACCACTCTTTGTGCGAGTGTGGTCTGGCAGAAGGCACCCTCGAGCACCTACTCGTATTTTTAGAATGTAATCGTCTTGTAACTGCCCTGTATGATATCCTTCCTCCTGAAATTCCCCACCCTGTCAACATTAAATTCCTGCTCACTTTAGTACTTTCCCCTTTGTATATTGACGGTGGAAATTTCAAATGTCGTAAGGGACATTTTGTCGTAAGTACACTAAATATAGCATTGGAATCAGTATATTTTTTTCTATCCGTCTGTTGTATTGAAATCGCGATACGACTCTTATTAAAAAAGTTATGAGACGGTTACCGTTTGTCGTAACTTCCTATATTTAAAAGTGTTGTATCGGTCAAATATATTTTGTTGTCGTCTAGTGGTATTAAGCGCAATGTCGCATGTCTCAATAATTTTTAAATTCCTCTGTTGTAAGGCACTAAAAAGAAATGGCATTCCCTTACGACATTCAATTTGTTAAAATGTATATTAAACTTTGAATGAACATTGTTGTAAGTATCAAGTACATTTTGTACTATATGCGTAACAACAATATCGACGCTGGAAATTTCAAATTGAATATCAATAAATGCAGTAGTTTAGAAAATAGTGTCCCTTACGACAAAAAATATAAAGAAGATGGTGGGTTAAGCCTCTGAAAAAACAATATTTATCGCGCTAAATGTCTTACGCCCTCTAACTAAATTATCATTTTGTATCGTGACTGCGTTAACAGTATCGCATGCTAAGAATTTCTTTGTTGTAAAGTCATTAAAGTTTCGAGGTAAGAGAAGTAAGTACGTAGTTAACAGAATCTAAATAAAATTTTAATACAAAAAAATATTGATTTCTAAGCTTTCTAGATGCGGGAAAGTATATAAATGTTATAGATCTGGTTAAAGATTTTATTTTTTCAAATAAATGTGTGAAAAGAATTGAACACAACGTAACTTAATGAAACAACTATGCTATCAGCTACATCTTACATATAAAAACACTACAGTAGTAGCCTTATTCTCGAGGCGATCGAGGATTTCTATAAGAAATTCCACAGGATGTATTTATTGACCTGATTATAGAGCGCTTCGAACAGTTTTCTCGAGAGTAGGTTTCAACTTCAAGAGAGTGCCTTACAGGAAAGACGTTTATTTGAAATCTATATGAACTTTATAGGTACCTAAAAGAAACTTTCTACACAAGTATCACAAGTTAATAATTTATTTAAGATTGAGATCAATGGGACAAAAAATAATCTAACCTCCCAAAAACTTAACAATATTAGTAACATCGACAACATCGTAAATAAGTTAAACAGTTATAAAATAAGAAACAGTAAAAAAATAACGACCTTCAACAAAAAAATACACAGCATACTCGTACTCAAATAATCAGCCTTAAGTCTGCGAATTGGGTGGCCGTCTAGTGGCATAACAACTATTGTCATAATATCGATTGTCATACAACATTACGCATAAAGTTGATGCTCATATTTTTTTTGACATAAATTATACTATAGCATAATTGACAACATTTCATTTTTTCATAGCGGCTCAAACTAAAAACCATTTAGAGATTTGGGCTCGCTGAGTTAATATAAAAAATAATGGATTTTTATAATCGCTAGTTCTTGAGAAAACTGTGAATTACTTTGAAAAAGCCATTTAAAGGCTGAATGCGGATATTCCATGGCTCTACTTATGTATCCTGTAACAAAAAACTTTGGTGTGACATTGACAGTTTCTGAGTTTTCTAACTTGTCAAGTGAACAGTGTCAGCGACTGGTAATTTAAAACATTTGACGATATTTTGAAAATAATAATGAAAGTTGCCGATGGATACGTTATCGCCGATTCTCGCAATCTGCCAAAGGTGGATAATATAATGTTAATGCAGTTTATGCGTGAAAGCGACAGCTTCAATGCTGCGGAGATCCGAGGAGCAAAAGTCCTGTTATCGTCGCGAGATACGTACGTGGAAACTGCAATTGGGTACGTTGAAGTCAGAAGAGAGGATAGTATATGCTTCGTGAAATGTAGAGTTACGCCAGAACATAAAATACATTCTAAAATGTATTCAGTGGTTGCCAGCGTCAATGAAGCCGAAGAAGTAATTTTAGAAGTAAAATGTCAAGATTGTGCCGCTAGTGAAGGGGGATGCAAGAATTCTATTTGTTTTATTATGTGGCTAATCAAGCGAACTGAAGAGCCACCAGTCACATCAATAAGGTGTTATTGGACTCCGCCCAAGTTATCTGAAGCTGTTTTGAAAGATAAATTTGTTTTAGCTGCAGATATCAGAAAACGTCCTCTACTACCGCCTCCGCACAACTTGCCGAACTTAACATCTTTTTTGGCAGAATGTGAAAAAAGACAGTGGCATAACTCTCTCATTACTAATTATAATAATGAAAAACAAACAATGGACAAATACAGTCTATTCGATATGGTTTTAGATTTTAATAGCAATGATAGAGGCAATTTAAAGTCAATGGAGCACTTCAAAAGGTATGCAGAGCAGAAATTAACACTGGAAGTCCAGAAGGACATAGAAGAGCACACTCGTGGTCAAGCCGATAGTAAGCTGTGGCACACGCTGCGGCAAGGCAGGATTACAGCATCCAAAATTTTTGAAGTGACAAGATGTAACACTGATGGGGTTTTGGTTCAGGGCATTCTCGGTGGCTACAAAGTACCAGAGACAAATGCCATTAGACGAGGAAAACGTTTAGAAGGTCAGCTTATAAAACATTTAGAAAAAGATATGAATGTCGAAATTAGAGGATGTGGATTTATGTTAATAACACCATTTATTGGTGCGTCACCAGATGAACTGTGCGAAGACTTTACTGTTGAAATCAAGTGCCCTCAAGCCATCAAGTCAATGCAGCATTATGACAAGGACAACAATATTACACACAAATTTAAAGCCCAGGTACAACTTCAAATGCATGCATCAGGAAAAACAAAAGCCTTATTCTGTATTGCTGACCCAAAGTATGAGAGCAATAATCTCTACCATACACACTGGTTGTACTATGACAAATTGTATGTTGCCAACCTATTAAGAAAGGCAGAGCTGTTTTGGAAGACATATATTTATGATAAAATATTTAGTAGTGCAACAATACTGTAATACGATTAAATACTTTTATCTGGCATCAGGTGTAATACATGCATTATTATTTTACTCTATTAACCTTTTAATGTAATTTCTTAAGGAAGGAATAAAACTTAATATTATAATACTTTTCCTAAGATTTAAAGAATGTTACTGCAGTCACTCAAGTAAACTCTTTCATGTAGTTAGAAAGAAAGAAAGAAAGAAAGATACATTTATTCACAAACACACAGGACACACATATTAAACAATAGAATGAAGTTAGAAAGCTAGTTAGCTAGTTAGAAATGGTTACAATAAGCATTTGTTTGGTTTCTGTTACACATTTTAAATGTCTAATTTATATTCTTACAAAACACGCAATCAAGGGATCTTGACGATACATTTTCTTTTTCTCATTCATGATTGGGTACGATATTTTTGCGTTGATGTAATTTGCAAGATTCAATTTTAAACGAAAACCGTAAGCAACGAACCGTCAAAATGTCAAACGTCACTGTCACAGATATATCATGCTTTTTACTTTTTAATTCAACAAATTGACCACAGTGCTAATCGTATTCATCCTTTAAACGTACTTAAGCCCTTTTCGAACGTGGTAGATTAAAACACCCAAATTAAGGGGGTTTAACTTAAAATAAAAGGAAAAGAAAAAATACGTATCTTCTAACTTTTATAATACTATTAAATGCCTTAACAAAATTAAGGTGTCTGAAAAATGAAATGTTGTCAATTGTTCCCTGGCATAATTATACGGAGTCATAATTTGTTTAACCATAATGTAGAATGTCATACATTTATTTAGTCATAATATTGATAATTATAATTATTTTTAGTAATAATTGTAAATGTCATACATTTATCGAGCCATAATTGATGATAATAAAATTTGAGATTTGATCAAAAAACAAAACAAAGGGTGGCCGTCAAATAAACTTTCCTCTGAGATCAACCAAATCTACTAGTGGTGTATAAAGTTCAAGTTTTCACGTAGGCAGTAGGGAACAGGGACTTTGTGGCAAAACCGACTCAGATCGCGGATAAGTTAGAAGACAAAAGCGGGAGCTTTGCTCCCGCTTTCGTCTTCGAGGTATTTTTTTTTATAAAAGAGCGGAAAAACTTGTTATTAGATATAACTTGTTTGTAAACTTTTATACTGATCGCCCTTTACTACTGTGACCCAACATAAAGGACAACATTGTAACTTACTTGCTTCTGATTCGAAATCTTCATTTACTACTAAGAAAAACGGGCTTATGCGTTTTGCAGTTTATGCGTTTATACAGTATGGTTAAATTGTTTTATGAGCAACCAATTTATGTCCATTATAAAGTATGCTTAAATAATTTTATGCGCATCAAATTTATGCGCATTACACAATACGTTCGTAAACATTATGACTAAAAACTTTATGCGCATAAATGTATGACTATTTACAGTTATGCGTGATGATGAGTATGACGAATCCACGTATGCCTACCAAAAATATGACTTTAAACTTTGTGCAACCCGACCCCTGCGAATTAATGCTTGTTTTGGATCCAGATTTGCAAGTATCTGTAAATCGAATCATATAAGAAAAAAAAGGTATAATATAAACATACTGTTAATTCTCTGGATCTCCGTGCTCCTCATCTTCCTCGTTCGTCTCTGCTAGTGTATCGGAGACCCCATGCAAAAATGCAACTAGTAAATATATTATAATAGTTTAGTTTAGCAGAGTAGGTACCTACTTATAGTATTTCTTGTCTTTAAGAGTCGAGAAAGAAAATTAGGCTTTTAGAGCCCCTTTTTTGAGATATCCACAGAAAAGACGCCAAAATTCCGCTAGAAAAACAACATCTGTATGACGCTCATGCGTCGTGTGCGTGATAGTTCCAACAGCCTTCTTCAGCTGATATGGGAGAGTCCTGTTTGCGCAGTGTGGAGGCAGTGGAACGCCCGCGCCCTACACATGGGCTCAAGAGGTTCGGTGTATAATTTAATGTAACTAACGTAACGTAAACTGTTCGAGGCGCTCTATTATAAGGTCATTAAATAAATAAATAAGGTCAATAAATACATCCTGTGGAATTTCTTATAGAAAATCTCTAACGCCTCGAGAATAAGGCTACTACTGTAGTACTGTAGTGCCGGTACATGTAGCTGATAACACAAAGTTGTTTCATTAAGTTCCGTTTTGTTTAATTGTTTTCACACATTTGTTTAGGAAAAATAAATCTTTAACCAGACCTACTAATTTGTATACTTTCCCGCATTGAAAAAGCTTAGAAATCAATAAATTTCTAGTGCCAGTAAAGGTGACACTCAAATGGGCGGCCTCCCTCATTTGGGCGGGCTACCATGCGACCTTCGCTATGGACACGGCAGCAGACACAATGTTCGCTTGGGGACTCAAAAACTATGGACAGCTGGGTTAGTACACTTCTAATCAACCTGATGATTTTTAGAATAATTCAAAAATGTTCGCATATATCCGACAGAGACGCCCGAAGATAGAGAACTACGTCTTCGACTTGCCACAAAGAATCTTAACCAAGCTGCAAGTAGCAAAGCACTCAGCTGGATATCAAGAAATTGTGCTTTTTAACAAATTGCCAATAGAATTAAGAGTTATCTATCAATTATATGAGATTCAAAAAGGCCCAGGCATTTCTATATTATCAGTAATGTAACGTATTTATTTTTATTTTTGTAATTTTGACTTCTGACTGTGTTAAAATTGTACTTTTGATGCTTTTTCTGTAATGTATTTTTTTAGATAAATAACAGACATAAGAATAATTTTGACTTGTTTACTTAATTTTGTTTGACTTTGTGATGTAACAGTATACTAATTTTTTGGTTGTTTGATAATTATTTAATTTACTGTAACTATCTCTAGTTTAGTGTGATGTATGTACCTAGTTTTATTATTTTTTTGATATGTTCAATTGCATTATTGATTAAATGATTATTTACTCTGGCAAGGTAGTGAGTAATTAGATATTGGGAGTTCTGGACCAGTAGTTTGGGATACAATTACCACGGCTCGTGTCGCGCTGCTCCACTCACGGACACGGAAAAATAGGTTCTGGCGCTTCGCCGGCCTCTGCCGCGGCACGCTCGTTTCGCTCGACCGGCTCGCGTACGTAGGTTCGCGGTACACCTAACACTCCACCTCCCTTCGCTCGTCGTCGTACCTACACGGACCTGCCTTAGACAGGCGACTTGCTTAGCGTCTAGCTAGAGCCTTGTGGCCTCCCCTCGCGCCTTGCGACCAAATCAAACACGTTTAGTTACTTCAATAACGACAAGTAACATTTTTGATGAAAAAAAATTGTAGGATTTAAAAATGTATGACTAATGTCATTATGAATTTTAATAAAACGGACAAATGAGTGTTATGATGAAAAAAATATGAAAAGAATATTAGGATATGAGAAATTTATGATTATTGTCGGTTCGAGTGGTTAAGACTTACGATCGTTAGGAATAAGAATTATTAGGACTAACGATTATTATGGCGCGAAATTTTACGAAGAACATTTTTGGACATCCAGTAATAGGACTTAAAAATTAGGTGAACAAAAGCGCCCCCTTTTTAATGACTTGAGATTGATTTATAGTCATATATCGTTATCGCAGGAGCAAATACGATTTTACAGTACTGAAAGATATAAAACAGTCAACAACAGAAATTACATTCGTATTAAGAAACGTTTATACCTTCGGCCTTAAAATGTATAATTATCAAAATCTTCTGTGAAACGTCATTTTAACGCGGAAAGACACACTTCTCTTAAAAAAGATTTTAGGTTGGAACTGACAAAATTTCTAGTAAGCTCTAACATACCGTGATCTCAGATAGAGAATCCTGTATTTAAAAATTTGATTGAAGATCGCGTATCTGGAAAATTTGAAAAAACTTACGTTAATGAATTATACAACGAAGAGATGGAAAAAAAATTATACGAATTAAAAGACGCGTATATACCGTGTGTTACCGGCATGCGGGCATTTATTAAAACTGATAGTAATATGTTCCATTAGCAATTATTTGCATTGTAACGTTGCACGTACAATTATACATATTTACATATATTGATTTATATTTAAAAAAATAATTATTTTAATTATAACTTAAAACTAACAAAATAACGCTTAACTAACTTACCTACTTAAATAAATAACAAAAAGGAAGAATTAACATTAACATAAATTTAGGAAAACATTAGTTTTATTTTCGAACAAACACTGACCGCAACGATACTCTATGCGCTTCGCGCCTATAATAGAGCCGTTAGCATCTGAGCGTTAGGGTAATAAAACTCTGCTACAGGCGTCTCACTCCCACTCATCTTTTGCTGCCGCCGGGTTTTATTACCCTAACGCTCAGATGCTAACGGCCCAGGTATAGTAACGCGTGGTCAGCATTTTGCATTTTGCACGGCCGACGGAATATCCCACTGCAGCCGCACCACGAGCCACGAGCCATTTCTCGCCCGAGCGTCCCGAGAGGCGCATCACCTACTGCTCCCGCGTTCACAAATACTGTGTCTTCTCACGCGCATGCAAAAATTTTAGTACTTACTCGTTTTAAAGAAAGTAAACGCTTTAAAAGTATTCCGGCACAAAGCCCAGAGCATTTCGTGCGTCGAAACGAAACAGTGTATCGTCGCGTCCTCACATCGTCTTGCACCCCGTAAGGGTTAGTGTTGAACGTTACCTAGTCTTAAGAGTGCTAGTTATTTTATCGTGCTATCCTAGGCTGTTTGTGCTTCGCTTTGAGCTACTTATTTCGCAGATTTATGTTGTCGCTCGCAAGCATGTAAGTAACCGCTGCGCGCGTTGGCAATAAGTACCGTTATAAGATTGCGTCCCATACATTTTGCACCACGGTATTTTTGCATGTCATGTTGTGTTTATATTAATTATAGTTTAGTTTCATGTTAAATTAATATTATAGTAATCGCACCTCATGCATTTATAATCTCGTCCGCTTTGCTATAGCGTTTGCCTTCTATCTCTCCTTGTAACTCCGTTCTGATTATGATCACCCACCAGCTACTTACTGTTGCTCCCTTTCCGGCTAGCCTGCAACATACCAGGGGTTCATAATCAGCGGCATTTTATTACGTGGCCCTAGACGTGGACGACGATGATTCCAGGGTGCAACTTTACGGCTGAAGGATGGCGGACACAATACTGAGGTCCTAGGCCTCCCGGATCGCTCGTCGATCAACCACCGGCTGCCCACGGCGCTCCCCGTGATACAGATTACGCCCCTGGACCTGCTCGACCATCTCGCAGCCACGTAGGGGAGTACCGTTAAATACCAGTGGAACCAGACGGGCAATTTTCCCTTAATCGGACCTTGGCCTCGACCTTTTTTAAAAATTAATAAACTGTTTTTTTGTTGACGGTTGCTTTTTACTTGCCATTTAAATTCCAACCGTTACAGCATGTATTTGCAAATCATAATTATATAAATTAACTGCGCAATTATTTTTCCAAAATACAAACCTTCAATGGACTAGGTGTATTACGCCGTAATGAACAAAGTACGAAGAGCTTTCAGTTACACATACTTGTCAATTTACTTTGCTTTACATTTCTGGCAATAAAAATTTTGGTAGAAAGTTAATGAAGTCTGAGATCTAGTTTATTAATAAAATGAATGTCATGGTTGAGTTACATATCTATGTTATTATAACATCCTCCAAAAAAAGCCCGGATGCTGGTAACACACTGTATATGTAAGTGTTGATGAAACCACAGATGCTAGAGGTCGCCAAATCGCTAACGTGATAGTAGGTGCTATGCTTGAAGATGATGTTGGAACTCCACACGTGCTGTCAAGCAAATGTTTGAAAGAAAACAAACAATATCAGTATATTTAATACGGTAAAACGTGCCCTGGATGATTTATGGGGCCCTGGCCACAATAAGCGTGATAAGGTAGGCAGTAATTGACTGATGGTGTGGGGTATAAGTTGAAAGCTGGCAGAAATTTGAAAACAATTTTTCCATACATTGTCCATGTTACATGTGCCCATGCTCTTAACCGAGTTGCTGATCGAGTTCGTGTTCTTTTCCAGAAGTTAACCGATGAATTTCAAATGTAAAGAAATTATTTCACAAATCTCCGAAAAGAGTAAGAGCATTAAGAGATTTTTTAATGAAATTCCTTTGCCTCCAAACCCAACAATTATTTGTTGGGGAACATGAATCGAGGCTGCCACTTACTATAGCAAGTATTTTGATGAAATAAAAAAGGGTTAAAGACGTGAATTTTATAGCAAAGTATCTTCAAGTAATACCAGATGCTATAAATAAACTGCAGTGCTAAAATCTATCTCTTAGTGAAAGTTTGACCATTTATAGTACAAAATACATACAAACATATATCTAAATTAATTTTGAATGAAGATGGAAAACAGATTTTTAAAAAGTTAAAAGTGGTTTTGCAGAAAAATGCCGGATATGAAGTTATGAAAAAAAATTGTGAACTGATATCGGAGAAGGAGATAGTACTAGATTCAACGAAATGTTGTTCTACATTTGATTACTTCCGTCGTTTTAAATATGCACCCATTAGAACAGTGGCAGTCGAAAGATCATTTAGCCAGTTCAAATGGATATTTACTGCACGATGCCGCGGATTAATAGTAGAAAATAGAGAATTTTTTTGGCGTATTTTACGAAAATCACTTAAGATCAATAAAAAGTAAATAAAGTTGTACTAAATTAAAACATGGATATATTTAAGTTGATATGTCGTTCCCCGGTTATTATTTACTAACAGAGTGTAAATTAAGCAAGATGAATTAACCTTATGCAAAAAAAACTTCGTGCTAGTTATGATAAACTTCTTGGAGGCTTATAATGTGTAGGCAGAAAAGTCTGTTTTTACTAAATGGACAGTCTATTTTACTACTTCTTCAACAAATTTATATTTGCTCCCGCGATAACGATATATGTTTATAATATGCTTATTAAAAGTGTACGCGTCATACTGGTGAACGGGTTCTGCTTGTGGAGTCCGGTCAGTTCATGTTTGCAAGGACGCTAAGCATAAACTTCATTCCACTGTTCTGCAGAATTGATATGAGAGATTTCACTCTGTCTTCACTTAATTGTATTAATACTTTGGTCGTTTTTTTACACACAGACACCTTATACATCTTTGTGGGTACCTATGAGATTTAAATATAATTATTTCAATTTTGACACATAGGAGGCGTTATACATCTCTAAGAAATAATGTATTTTTCTTTCTCTAATGGTATCTAACTTCTAAACTCTGATGTAGTATTTAGTCTATAGTGGCCTATTTGCTGAATAAATATTTAGAACTTTGTATAAGTGACTCCCTGTCAATTCTTAATAGATTCAGAAGAAATAATATATTAAGTTACCCATTTTCGGTAGGAACAGAAACTGAAAAAAATCTTTTATTGTTAATTTATGTAATATTATTAATTTATTTATTTATGCAATTTTTATCCCCCTCGCTACATTTATTGTCTAAGGAAATCGGTGATAAAACATTCCTTAAGGAGAAGATGATCACGCATAGTATCTCTGAAATAGCCATCCTGTCAAGGAAACAAACCGGTCTTAAAGTCCTAAGGATGCCAGCAATGCCTAGAATTTAAGCGCACATGCGAATAAGTCATGATGAGGGAACTCCAACCAACCAGGTGTTCAGGCGCTGATCATAGTGTTGTAATCTGGACACAATGTCATGGGAATATTATATTATATGGTTATTGGGTATATTCCCTAGACGAAACATTCAAAATTTAGGCCCGAGAAAACTCTCCAACATAGAACTGTGGGAACGCTGCGGTGGGACTTCGATCGACCAGCAGATCAAACGCCGCAAGTGGAACTGGATCGGCCACCCACGCTCCGAAGGGACCCTGATCGTGATCACATACCGAGGCAAGCCCTGGACTGGAATCCCCAAGGAAAGCGTAAACGTGGCCGCCCTAAACAGACCTGGCAGCGGACGATCATCGCAGAGGCGAACACCATAGAGAAGAATTTGAGCGAATTGAAGCGCGCGAAGCTCAAGACCAAACGGGAAAGAGTACTGTGGACGCCCTCTGCTCCATCTAGGGGACGCAAGAACATAAGTCAAATAAGTCAAGTCAGATAAAAAGACAAAATTAGTACAAAAAAACAGTTTTTGGCGAATGGCATTTTAACTGTCGGGGCACTATATTCATTTTAATTACTTTTATTACAATATATATTTTCCTTGTTTGGGGAATATTCCCAGGAACAAGGGAAGGAAGAAAGCCACAACTGTTTGTATCAGCGACAAAGGCAACTCATTCCACAATTTAACAACGCGCGCGGTAAAAAATCTGGAGTGTGTTCGCGTCTTTTTAGACGGTACATCAAGAGTAAGGTAAGAGTAAGTCGACCGAAGAGTAAGTAAGAGTAAGAGTAAGTCGACCGCAAGCGGCGGCCACTGCCGTCTGCCATATAATTAAACCGCTAAGAAAGATAAGGAGGGGAAGTGGGGCTGAACAGTTTGTGGAAAAAAATGACAGGATATGCATGTCCCTGCGCCGGAAGTAAGGATTAACTAAAATATATGAATACTTACATAAATACTTTTTACAAACCAGTTCATATTTTACAATAGGATTATTTCTTTCCATACTTAGTCATTTGTGTAAGATTATCCCCTAATATTAATTATAGTTATATCATACGCTAAACTCATGTATAATATCCACAGGTGCACTTCTATTGCCAGCAAAAGTGACACTCAACGGGCGGCCTCCCTCATTTGGGCGGGCTACCATGCGACCTTCGCTATGGACACGGCGGCAGACAAAATGTTTGCTTGGGGACTCAACAACTATGGACAGCTGGGTTAGTACACTTCTAACCAACCTGATGATTTTTAGAATGATTCAACAATGTTCGCATATATCCGACAAAGAGACGCCTGAAGATAGAGAACTACGTCTAGCCACCAGAAGAAAATACTTGCCACAAAGAATGGTAACCAAGCTGCAAGTAGCAAAGCACTCGGCTGGATATCAAGAAATTGTGCTTATTTAACAAATTGCCAATAGAATTAAAAGAGGTATCTATCAATTATATGAGAATCAAAAAGGCCCTTAAGGCATTTCTACTAAAAAAGTGTTTTTTCTCAAACGCGTGAAGTGTCTAATTTTCATCCGCCAACATTTAAAAAGTTAAGTCTCTTCCCTGCCTAGGAATATAATAACCCATACAAAACCCATTATTTCCCGCTGCGTTCAACTTTTTAATAATCCTGATAGCGCCACACTAAATCGTGGCGACTAAGGGAAAATCGCATTCAGCCAAAGAAAATCACCCGCGAGCCCCGCGGTTTTCATGGTGATTTTTTTTTAATTGTTTTTTTTCGCTCTGTACTGTTTATGGTTAGAAGAAAATTAAATTTAAAGGGTATCAAACCGTATGTAAATTCATTTATTTGAGATAAATGAAACATGAAATGAATTAAATGTGTATTAGCTACTTAATTACTTCAAAGTTCAAACCCCGCATTGAGTGTAAAATATAGTGTGAAGTGAATACCGCCTTTAAAAGAATTCGTAAAAAGAATGCTTACATACATATGAGTCATAGTACAAGTACCTATTGCGCGTATGTCACAATATGTTATTTGTAATGTCTCTGTATTATTTCCTTACATGTTTGAGAAAAGCACTATATGCACCTTGACGAAAACCGGGGTTGCCTGACTCGTCTCTTGGTAGGCCTCGGCAAGCCTCGGCCTGCCAACCACCTCGTCAGGCAACCCCTTTCTTTCCGCGCTTCGGCAATAATGTACTATTATTAAAAAGGGGAATATTATCAGTAATGTAACGTATTTATTTTATTTTTGTAATTTTGACTTCTGACTATGTGCTAAAATTGTACTTTTGCTGTTTTTCCTGTATTTTTTTTTCATAAATAACGGATTAGAATAATTTTGACTTGTTTACTTAATTTTGTTTGACTTTGTGATGTCACAGTATACTATTATTATTATAATTTTTTGGTTGTTTGATAATTATTTAATTTACTGTACCTTTATATAGTAGAGCTACGGTAGCCTAGTGGTTCAGGCATGTGGGTTCGAATCCCGGCTCGTACCAATGAGTTTTTCGGAACTTATGTACGGAATATTTACCGTTAGCTTATCGGTGAAGGAAAACATCGTGAGAAAACCGGTCTAATCCCAATAAGGTCTAGTTTTCTCTGTGGGTTGGAAGGTCAGATAGTCGCTTTCGTAAAACTAGTGCCTATGCCAAATCTTGGGATTAGGTGCCAAAGCGGACCCCGGGCTCCTTTAGGGGCATTTCCGGGAATAACGTTAGGAGGATGATGACCTGTCTATAGTTTAGTGTGATGTATTTACCTAATTTTTTTTTGATATGTTCTAATGCAATGTATATTATTATTGAATAAATAAATGAATTAATCTTCCCTGGATGTTGGCGGATTCCTTGTCCTTGCCGTTTCATTCATTGTGCGTGTGCTTCACTGCGCAGTGCTTGTGTACTGCGTTAGGTATTTTGTTAGCGATAATCACGTCATGTGATAAAGATAATTTAAAATGGAATCGTTATTATACTTCGTAATAGCGTATATAGCTTGGTATCAAATGTTGTCATCAGAATTTAAAAGATAATAGAATCTTCCGCGGCATGATAAATGCAATGGCGCGGGCCGCGGCGCACAGTGAGGAACGGGGGACGGGGAGCGAGCGGTAGTAGAAGTGGGGGGAGGGGGGGGGGTCCGCGGCATGATAAATGGAATGGCGCGGGCCGCGACGCACACACAGTGAGGAATGGGGGACGGGGAGCGAGCGGTAGTAGAGGCGTGCGGGGAAGGGGGGGGGGGGGCGTGATAAACGGAATGGCGCGGGCCGCGGCACACAGTGACGAACGGGGGACGGGAAGCGAGCGGTAGTAGAGGCGGGCGGGGAGGGGGGGGGCGTCGACGCGGGCGCGGGCGAAACGGCAGCGGCATATCATACGCTTCTTTGATGCTCACCGACAACGACACTTGACAGTGCAAACGCGAGCTATTCGATTCGAATTCAATATAAAAATTAAAATCTACAATTTTAAGAAAACGAAAGCACGCCGTGTATACTTTCTTTTCTTTTGATAATGAAGCGACAACATCATCCTGTTTGGTATCCGGCTGTACATCTGTCATCATAGCTCCGCACTCTCCGAGTCCCCGCCCGCACATCCGCACCTCACGCTATGTTGCTGTGCCAATGTACTGAATGTAATGTTCCTACTGACGATGCGACGATTTCGCGGAAAGAAAGACAAAACGGCAGCGCCGGCGGTTTGGCAACGACGCCAAAATCTAAATATCGGTAACCTTTAAAAATCGGTTAAGGTATCGAAAAAAATAAAGGTTACCGTTATATTTCGATAGCGAAATATAAAGGTTCCGCTACCGAAACCGCTAGTTCAAAACCGATATGACGTCATATCGGTTATGAATAATACCGGTATTTTTCGGTTATGCAGTCCCTGACATAAATACCAAAAAAAAAAAATTAATTTTGCGGCAGCCAAATTGCTTAACTTATAAAAAGTTAGCAGATCTTCGTGCAGCACCTTGAATGTACTTATTACGGATGCAGGCAGTTTCCCAATGTCTCCTACCCTCCCGTCCCGCCGCGCCGCCCGTACTCGCCTACGTACAACCGATTGATGACGATCGAGACGGCACCAATACAATCTTTAAAACCTATAACGTGGGTATGGTTCCATACCTCAAAAGCAAAAATAGAACCCTTATTTATAGGATCACGTGTGGCTGTCTGTCAGTCCGTCTGTTTCAAACGATTTGCTACGAAAAAACTGGACCGATTTAATTGCAATTTGGCACAAATACTTTCATGAATTTTCATGTCCACAACATTACATTTCAAAATCGATGCGATTTTCGTAATTAACGTCCCAAAAACCATAATAACAACGCCCATATTGATATTTAGACGCCACGTTGGAATGTAAAATAGTTGTTGTTTTCGTAATCAGCGACCCCATATACCATAGAAACAATAGATGCCGATGTTGATTTTCAGATTTTGTCACCACATGTCCCCCTTTTAAGGGTTGAATTCTCAAAAAACTGAAAACACTTGTTTAGGTACTCATTTATCGTTAGGAATTATCCTGTGAAGTTTCGAATAAAATTGTCTAACTAATCTTTTTTCCCCATACAAACTTTGGACCTCCTTTTTAACCCCTTTAGGTGTATATATTTCCAAAACACTGAAAGCACTTTATTTGTAAATGAATAAGTAATCTGTCGACAAAATTTCAAGTCTCCAGTTCAATAAATAATATTTCCCCCATACAAACATTGCATCCCTATTTAACCCCCTTAGGGTTAGAATTTCTTAAAATGCTTTTTTTGTATCTTAATAAGTAATATTCCTACAAAGTTTCAAGTCTCTAGTACAATTAATAATGCTTCCCCCATACAAACTTTGGACCCCTATTTAATACCCTTAGGAATAGAATTTCAAAAAATCCCGTCTTATCCCTTGCATACGTCATAAAAGGAAAATCTGGTGTAAACTTCAAGTTTATAGGCCCAGTAGTTTTGAATTCAAACTTTGCACCCCTATTTAACCCCCTTAGGGGTAGAATTTTATAAAACGCTGAAAGAACTTTTTTTGTATCAATAAGTAATCTTCCTACAAAGTTTCAAGTCTCTAGTTCAATAAATAATGTTTCCCCCATACAAACTTTAGACCCCCATTTCACCCCCTTAGGGATAGCATTTCCAAAAATCCTGTTCTATCCCCTGCCTACGTCATAAAAGTTCTGATGTAATTTTCAACTTTCTAGTCCCAGTAGTTTTGAATACAAAATTTGCACCCCTATTTAATCCCCTTAGGGGTAAATTTTATAAAACGCTGAAGATGGTTTTTTTATTCTAATAAATAATTTTCCTACAAAGTTTCAAGTCTCTAGTTCAATAAATAATGTTTACCCCATACAAAAATTGCACCCCTATTTGACCCCGTTAGGGGTGGAATTTTCTAAAACGCTGAAAGAACTTTTTTTGTATCTTTATAAATAATATCCCTACAAAGTTTCATGTCTCTAATACAGAAAATAATGTTTCTCCCATACAAACTTTGCACCCCTATTTGACACCTTTAGGGATAGAATTTCCAAAAATCCCGTCTTATCCCTAGCCTACGTCATAAAAGGAAGGTCTGGTGTAAATTTCAAGTTTGTAGTCCCAGTAGTTTTGACTAAAAACTTTGCACCCCTATTTAACCCCCTTAGGGGTGGAATTTTGTGAAACGCTGAAAGTGCTTTTTTTGTATCTTAATAAATAAGTTTCCTACAAAGTTTCAAGTCTCCAGTTCAAAAAATAATGCTTCCCCTATACAAACTTTGGACCCCCGTTTTACCCCCTTAGGGGGTGACTTTTGAAAAACCCTTTCTTAGTGCTCCCCTACACCTTATAAGGAATCTACGTGCCAAATTTAGAATCTCTAGACCCAGCAGTTTGGGCTGTGCGTTGATATGTCAGTCAGTCAGTCAGTCAGTCAGTCAGTCAGTCAGTCAGTTTCTTCTTTTATATATTTAGAAGAAGATGTCTTGATTAGTGTCTCCAGAACACTCGGCTCTTCATACAAACATAGTTTTGTTGTCATTCTAAAACGGCAATCTGGAATAGCATGATACTTTGTTTTGTATAGATAATGGGAATAATGGGATCCGCCGCTAGGTCGGAAATTAGACTATGTTGCCACAAACTATAAAAGAATTATGACAATAATTAAAAAAGGTTATTAGACACTTTGTATGAAAAACGTTCTCCACGCTCTGTTTTTAGGGTTCCGTAGCAAGATCTGAAAGAGCTGCAGCCGACACGAGCCGGTATCCCCGCTGCCTACGTCGCGTCGGCGCCTGCGCCCGCGCCGTCCGCCGTGCCCATGAAGTTATAATAGATAAGATAAAATTGTAACTTTGTGACATCCGTTTGTACCTACTGTATCCTATCCTAATAAATATATTTAATAAAAATAGTTTGAGCTTTATTTTTATGTAGAATTCAGTAACGGGGGGTAAAAGGGTTAGTACAATCTTTATCATTTAAGATTATTTCCTAAAGTTTATTCTTAATAATTAATTATGTATATCTGGGTATACTTACTGGGGGTCTCAAAGAACATTTTCTTAATAATATTTTTAGTTTCTGTAGGTTTCCTCTGTTATTAAAAAAAATCGATTTAGTCTGAGTGAGAATGGTCACTCGCGGACTTTGATTCATTCGAGAAACAATTATACCTAAGTTACCTTTATATGGAACGGCAACCCGTCGGCGTAATGAGGCCCAATTCATCAAATATTAGAGTGCCATCTCCTTGCGCACTCTATATATGTATATATAATATATGTATGTGTGTGTGTGTGTCGGGTTAGAATTTCACCACCTCCTTTCTTCCCGTGGGTGTCGTAAAAGTCGACTAAGGGACCAGGGTTGAAGTGTGTTGTGGGCGATGGGCTAGCAACCTATCACTGCAATATCACATTTAGTCGATCTTTTATACCCACATTTATGCTTAAAGTGGCGCTGGAACATACGTTTCATGTGCTCTGCCTACCCCTTTTGGGAATAAAGGCGTGAATGTATGTATGTATGTATATGTGACAGAATTAATAATCATTTGCCACACAATACAATTAATAGAATAATATGTTAAAAGTTACCTATAGATATGCTGTGCCCTAACAGGGTCCATGTGAGACATTGTATATTATATGTGACATCTATATACTGTACCATGGTTGCAATAAAGAATTATGAATTCGGCTTCCGGCTATTCAAACGGGCTGCTGGCATCCCGGATGGCTCGCGGGTGCTGGTTTTTCATCATCCTCCTAGCATTATTCCCAGTAATGCCCCTAACGAAGCACGGGGTCCGCTTTGACACCTAATCCCAAGATTTGGCATAGGCACTAGTTTTACGAAAGCGACCGCCATCTGACCTTCCAACCCATGTTTCCAAGGATGTTTTCCTCCACCGAAAAGCTACTAGTGTGTTGTATTGGCTGAATCAGATTGTTCAGATACCTCAGTTGGTTAGTAGCGACGGGCCATTAATGCCCATGGTCGCCGGTTCGAATCCGGCTCGGAGCATTAATTTTTTCTTTAATTTTTTTTAGCAGTGCTACTGCTTTATACAAAATTAATCATTATTGTCACTAGAAAATCGAATATTCACTCGTAGTTTTGCTGAAAACCAAGTTTTATTGCATCCGATATAGCTTATTGTTACCTCGGACGCACTTAGATAAAATAAACTAAATTGAGACGTCAAATTACGATAATTTATCACATTAACAACGTACCATGTTATGCAAATCGGTAACGGATAGCCTTTACCGTAGATGACATCATTTGTCATGTATTCCTGTCAAAGTTGGATAACTCTATTTTGACGATTGTGAATCGGTAATTTGAGTGATTAAGTAGACAAATGGAGTGACTTGCTATTTATCGTACCCACCATTATTGCTTGCGTGCATGTATTTAAGTCCCCTAATATTTATTTATCTATTTACTAGATTCTGCCCGCGACTCTGTTCGCGTGGAACTCGTTTATGTCGTAACTCCATACCAATTTTGACCTCCCATTTCTGAAATGTATCATCTCTAACCGTACATTTTAAAAAGTAACTTAAGAGTATTAAACCCCATACATTTCTAAATCGTCTTAATTTAGTGGTATAATAAATAAAGCATCCTATTCTTGTGCAAGCATTCGTCCAATATCACCGAAATAGGCTCTATGCCTAGAGTTGTCACGCGTCGTGGGGTTCGCGACAATCTGTCAGGCATATCACATATCGTGGGTTAAGCGACAAATTGTCGACGGGGCATATTGTATGCTTGGGATAAAGTATCACGTTCGATAAAAATCATATCCTCTATCGCGTGACATGTGATAGATGGCTGTGCTAAGCCCGCTGCTATTGAAATATACCCGTCCTTAGCCCATTAATTCCAGAAAAATCTTAACAGCGCCAAGTAGGAATGGGGTCAGCGGTCAGCGCCATCTATCGGCCCCATTTGGTACTAACGTGCACGGGCCATCAGCTTAGTATGTACCTATGATGGTGTTTTAGCGATTATTGTTTATTTGAAAGAGAATACTTCTATTATAGTCTTACAGGAATTTCAAAATGAAAAAATACTAATGAAGTTGATTAAATTGCAAACTTTACTAGGAAATGATTTTGGGAAACAAAACAAAAAATACGCTAGATACCGAATAATTAATTAATACTTTTCCAGCAATATTTATGTTTATCTTAATCACAAGTAATTCTCTCAAATTTTTCGCTTGCATAACTTCAAAGATAAGGCGGAATGGTATTTTTTTTACATTTTCTGTCATAGATCGAAATTTTACCAATGTAGAAAAAAAAGAAAAACTGATTCAAAAAGTGCAACTCAAGCCCTTTCGAATGATACTCGTACCAGTCATACCCCACATGACCGGTGGTGGTGGTGGTTTTGGTACGGAACCCTAAAAATGGTTAATTGGACATGCCTTTTTTAATTTGAATGCTTTTTATAATTATAATAATTGAATAATATGTATAAACATTTATAGAATTGACATGGTAATAATATGCAATTGTGATTAAAAAAGGAGGGGGTCTATATGTGAAATGTAATTATATCACTACATAGTATAAAACAAAGTCGCTTCCCGCTGTCTGTCCCTATGCATCCTTAGATCTTTTAAACTACACAACGGATTTTGATGCGGTTTTTTTTAATAGATAGTGATTCAAGACGAAGGTTTATATTGTATGTACGAAGCCGGGGCGGGTCGCTAGTTTATACATATAACGTTATGAATAAATGAGTATGTATATAATCCATCAACCTTAAACCATTTCCTCATGAGATGATGGAGGTTCTAAATTCATGATAGGAACTAACAGAACGACAACGAAGTTCGTGTATCTCCATCATCTGCGGCGCTACCACGAACTTCGAAAATCAAAGTTCGGGTATTTCCATCACTATCGCACTTGTGTTCCCTAACTCGAGTGACAGGGATGCATGTATTAAGAACTTCGACTTTCGAAGTTCGTGGTAGCGCCGCTGAGTATATTGTGAATGATTAAGCTGTTTTATTAAAAGAAAAACTCGAATCGACACGCCTACTGACACAAAAACAAGTCCTTACTTCCTTAGCCTATACCATCCTCTCATTGTACATCAATAACATTTAATAAATTCTTATTCCAACAGGCATAACAAGAGAAAAACGCAAGACGGCAATATACTCGCTGACGGAATGTGACAATTTTACCAGAGGCAGCGGCTGGCAGCGGGTAGCGTGCGGCCAGCAGCATTCGCACAAGGGACAAGTAGTGTTCGCGGTCGGCCGCTGCGAATACCGAAGGTGCGTACCAATGTAGAGAGTACCTATATATGAGGGTGGCTTGCGGGCGACATTCGTTGGCACTCGACATGAAGAAAAAAGTGTTCGCGGTCGGCCGCTGCGAGTACGGAAGGTGCGTAGTACGCACTGCGTACCAATGTATAGAGTATATTTGAGTTCGGCTTGGGACACATGTTTTCGGTCAGCCTGAACTTTTTGTATGTTTTAAAGGGGTTTGGGTAAAAATTTATTTATTTATTTATTTATTTATTGAAAAAACAGGTTACATAACATTACAGTGTAAGCACCAATGCGTCATGAACCGAACAATGTTTATTTAGACGGCGAAACGGCGTGGCCCCGTTGCGTCGACATCTCGGGTGTTGGATTTGGTAGGTTGCCCCGGAACCGACGAAACACGACACCTTTCGGCCAGAAATCAGCACACGCGATGGTCTCCTGGAGCGGCCGCGGCACGCGCACTACAAAAGAGCTGAAGTGCACGTAGTGCCGGGACTGCAGCTGGTGCACCCTCAGCGAGTAGCCGGTTTTCTGGCGAAAAAATGTGTAGATGAGCGGCCATTCGTAAGGGGGTCGAAGTTGCACCACGTCCACCTATCGCTACCCTACACGTGACCCCTGGGTGTTGCTAAAAGTGCAACAACCTGGCAACCGTACCTACTAATAAAAATAGTAAAGTAAAAGTGGTAGATTGTGATATCAGATCTACTCAAAACTTACTCAACTCGACATAAACTCAAAACTATTTAATAAATACTGGCGCAAACTGCACAGGTCTGAGAACGGCCAAGTATGTACTATATGTGTGAGTGTTTTATTTCAGTGTTTTAGTAAGTAGGTTTTAATCATTTTTCTATTGTATGTATTTAATTTTTAATTTTTCTGCATTTTGTTTTTATTTTATTGTACATTTAATGGGTGTCTTGCCTGTCCAATAAAGAAATTATTATTATTACTAGCTGTACCTGCGACTTCGTTTGCATGTTAATGTAGGAGTTAACGCATTTCTTCTCTTGGGAATAGGACACATGCAGTTCTAATTTTAACCCATTATCATGTAAAACTTTCAATAAACCCATATATTTCAGTTAAAATTACGTTAAAACCTGTCACTCTTATATTTAAATTATTAAGAAAGGGACAAAACACGTGTTATTTATCAGAGGTATTTTAAGTTTTATGAATAATGGGGTAAAAGTTTAGTAGAAGTCTGTGGCAATAGATCTAACAGGTAGGACACACGCTGCAGTATTAAATGTTTATTGATCTTCTTTTCTACATATTTTTAACACTGTGTTATGTTATATTTTAAAAAAGTGATGGATGACTGAAATGATCTTGAGTTCTTGAGTCACTCCGACTCTCAGATAAAGATGTGTTAAGGAATTAATAATAGATAATCCTTTCGAGTACCCATTGACCGGTAAGTGTTTACGTGGAACAAATTTATCTTTATAATTTGACAACAGACGGTCAATTCATATTTTCCAAACTATACCTAACCACTAGGTAAGTTCTACAACTATAACGCGAGTCCGAGTCCATTTCTAATAAAGGAAATTATTAAAAATGTTAAAGCAATATGTTTATTTTTTTCATATTGCAATGTTTCAGATTGCACTATCACATTCTGGCAAATCTTGTGTATGCAGTGTATTTTCCCGCCCTTGCCAACATAATGTGTGTTGCAGGCTTTATGATAAAAGTATTTTCCTGTATGTTGGCCAATTTCTGTGACTCTATTGTGGTATCTATATTGGCTGAATGTCACTATTGTCAAGTTTAAGACAAGTTTACTAAGACAAGTTTTTAAGATAAGTTTACTATTGTCCGCCGCGGCCAGGCCGCGCCAGTGTGATGGAGGCCTAATACTGACGCGCTTCATAATTAATGTTTATAAAAGGCCCGTTCTATACTGATTTCATAGGTACATACTGTTTATTGCTGATAAATATAAATACTGACAAACCAGCGCGGCTATCACAAAACGGCGCGCGAGCTCTCGATTTTTCTCTAACTATCCGTCTCTCTCTTATCAGATAACTTAGAAAGAGACATTTAGTGCGAGAAAAATCGAGAGAGCTCGCGCCCCATCTTGTGATAGCCGTGCAGTATCGTGACAATTAAATACTCAGCGTGTGATTCAATTCATTCAGAATCAAGCAGAAACTCAAATAGACTTTGGCTGAACGCAAGAACAGCGCTATCGCCATGCCATTAAAAAAAGGAAGAGAGTCAGACTTTTGACGTTTGACGTTATTTTGTTGAAATTTGATGATACATTTATTGCAATTACGCCTCAATACGAATTTATCGCATATAAGTTTCCATATCAGAATCGATTATTTTTTACGCTTTAGAATTTAATATGCGTTTTGTGAAGGTCTATCATCACAACACCGGATCGAAAATATTAATATTCGATAGTTATGGCAAGCCCGCCATTTTGACGTCACTGACAGTTGACAGATATGGCAGCTACGATTTCAAGTAGAAGAAATTAATAATTTAATGAGGTCGAATGTTTCCGAAAATTAATTAATCATCGCAATCGGATAAAAACTATCCTAAACGGAAGCTAGAGTAATAATGTGCTTATGAAAAAAGTTACATATTTTTCCGTTCATGGGAATCTGAAATCATCGGGGGACACAAAAATGGTTAGTTTGATACTGGCTGATTCTTTTTTTAATTTAGAGATTTATTATAAGTGAGAGATTATTAAAAAAAAACATATTTTGTTATGAAATATAGTAATATGTACATTATACGCCTCGGCAACGTCTGAAGTCTCGACACCACCTTACCAGACAGCGGAACATCTGACGGGAGAACCATTCGAGATAAATAAAGGATGGAAGGACGAATGGAAGTCAAATCCTCCGAGGGCCGATGTGAAAAACTACGACGCCGACCGCCTGCGCCAAATGCCGCCAAACGCATTGCGCCTAGCGGTGATTTCTTCGTTTCTATTTCATACTACTACCATATATGAGTGCTGTATATTTGTAAACTTTACACCCGACCTGTTTCAAAGGAAAGAAGCAGTACAAGGAATCTGCCTTCGCCCAAGAAACCCTGGTGTGCATTTTAGAATGTGTCAAACTAGCCTAATAAAAAAAAGTATTCTCACAATGGGTCCAAAGCTATTTAATAAATTACCAGGTGATATAAAAAAATAAGAACCCAAGGCAATTTAAATCTTTGTTGTTTAAATTTCTTGTGGAAAAATGTTATTATAATGTTCAAGATTACCTAAATATTAATTAAAGCCTATTAGACATAATAATAATTATACTGTTACACTTGACATTTCGCAATTTTATTCTATGTTAAATCTGCTTGCTTATTATTTAATATCATTTGTATTTTAAGATTAAGTTTGTGCATTTGTATTTGTAATTTATCGTACGCCGAAAGGTACATCGTGGTTGTTCTACTTTTTTATACCTATCACCTGTACATAACCTACCTATGATGACGAAATAAATGATTATGATTATGATTTGACTACTGACTTTCGCGGATGAAACAACGTCGTTCTTAGTGCCGCTATTTTGTGATTTTTAATTTAAGTTACGAAACAAGTTTAAAAAGAACAAAAAAAGTGATTTAGGTAATCTTTGCCGTAAACTATATGAAACATAAAGTGCTTTTTTGGACGAACATTTTTTTTTGTAATTAGTTTTTATTTTTTGTTTTATTGTTTTTTATTTAGTATTTATGATGTACCAAATTAATTTATTAATAGTCATCATTCGATTATTAGCATTAGTATACTACTAATTTCCAATTCGAATATTGATATTATCAATCGCTAATTATTCGAATAGGCAATTCATTCACAGTCGCGCATCACTACTGAACGCCGCCGCCTCGAGCTCGACCGGTCGCACTTGTAGTGAGCCGGCCGCTCCATACTAATTTGTATTAAAATTTGGGCATCTTTGTGATTTTTTACACGAAATAAGTACATAAGGCCCGTACCGAAGTCTTTTTACAGAGTCAGCATACCAGTAAAATATGGCTGCTAAATCTGGAATCATTTACACGTCAATTTTATATTTTTTTTGTAAACAAAATTACAAAACAAGCCACTGTATGTTAAAACAGAATAATTTTTGCATTTCCGCCTTTTTTTTCTTTTCTGAGTTGTAAGTGTATTTTTCTTCCGAAAACGCTATAAGTTATTTGAGACAACTAAAAAGTCGCGATAAGTCACAGCTACTGATCTTCCGTTTTGACTGTTTAGGACCTATGCCTTTTATTTATATGACCGTTTTAACTTTTTGAAAAGATTGTACCACGACAAATAATGGAATTTGTATGCAACATTGTAGTCGAGCCGGCAAGGTTTTTAATTTATGCATATAAACTATGCACTTCACGTCCTGATTTTTTACCAATAAAGTCAACTTTGCCGATGATTTTTGAGAAAAATAATATAGAATCCAAGACAAAGCTCGAAGTGGACGCCCGACGGGTCCTTCAAATAAAAAAATTTAAAAGAAAATAGTGTCTACTTACAAGAAAATTTGTAGTTTATCAGTGCGGGATGTAGCAAAATAATTGAAAACTAGTTCATCTATGGTCCAGAGAGCCAAAGTGCTTCAAAATTTAAAGACTTATAAAAAAGTAAAAGCCCCAAAACAATCGATAAAACGATACAATAGTTCTGTTTCTAGGTCGCGAAAATTGTACAAGCTTCTTTGCAACTTGGACGGAATATGCGTTCTTATGGACGATGAGACGTATGTGAAAAAAAAATTACAACTTTGCCAGGTGACCAATTATTTGCAACCGAAAATAGGTCGAATGTAAGCGATCAGAATAAATAAATTTTATGGAAATGTTTGGCGAAAAATAATTAATCTGGCAAGCAATATGTTCCCGTGGACAACGCACTGGGTCATTTATCACGCAAGACACCATAAATGCAGATACATATGTCCAGAAATGTATAAAAGGTTTTATATTACCATTTATAAGGCAGCATAAGGGAATGTGTTGTTTTGCCCCGATTAGGCTACTGCACATTATGGCCGAGCCACACAAGAGTGTCTGGCTTCAAACAACGTGCAATGTGTGTCCAGAGATATGAACCCCCAAATTGTCCCCAGCTACGACTCATCGAGCGGTATTCGGCATTAGTCAAAGCAGAGTTGCGTAAAAACTGTGCTCCAGCAACATTAGAGACAGATTTTAAAAAGAAGTGGAAAAAACACGCCAGCAAAGTCACTGAAACCACTGTGCAAAACTTAATGGCAGGCTTGAAGAAAAAAATCCGCTTGTTCAGCCGCAAAAACCTCAAACCATAAAATGTATATATTTATTGTAAATAGACATTATGTATCATATAGTAACTAAAAATAAATATCCCTGCTGTTCATTGTACTTTGATTGATATCATAAATATACTCTGTAAAAAAAACTTTTCGATACAGGCCTTATTGGTTAAGACATGAAGATTGCAAGGACTTTTCTTTAGTTTTAGTTCTTGATACTTACGACTCAGTTGTTACAATACGGGAGTGCGATTTACACGTTTTTAGTGACTTTCTGTTTTTTTTTACACTTACCCATAAGCATTATCTTAAATTCGAATGTTTCTAGAAGAAGTTACATTTTATTAATATTTTGTTTCCTCCTTTGGAGGAATCCTAATCCTGAACCTAATCCGGACTGGGCGGTGTGCGTCATACGCAAATATTGGGACGCCAAGTATGGCTCCGGGGATAGGCGAAAAAGGTAAATATTTACCAAAACCATGATTATGTTGTATTTACCTTCGGGATCCCCGCATCCTTTATAAAGCACAAAATGGACGCTCACTGACACTACGCAAATGAACTCATCCGAAAAAACCGACTGTACTTTATAAAGTACATAATATATACCGCTTAAAAATGTGGCCATAGTGGCGTGATCCGAACAACCAATCACTGTCCACCGGTCCAAAATATATCTATTTCCCTTTAGCGAAGGTCATTCGATCGCGCAAACGAATATAAAATCAGTGCGACGCCACGAGTTGAACAAGATGCCGCGTCGTGCAGGTGTAGGTAAGTTAATCTCAATTTTTTTACGCAATCTGCTAAGTTATTGCTTGTAAATGTATGTTTCCAATTAGTTTAAAGTGTGTTTCTTGTAATAGCGTTATTATTTTTGTTGCAAGTATAATATTTTGAGTAAAATTAGGAATATCTTGAATTTGCACTTTATAAAGTGCTGTCGGTCCATGGTATTAATGTAAACCGCCATATTTTGTCCTTCATGAATGGCTGTCGGTCGATATGATATTACTTTAATCACCCGACTGCCGAAGGAAAGGTGGGTTATGTTTTTCGAGCGTATGTATATATGTATCTTTGTATGTATGTGTTATTCTTTGGCACGCCCTGCAGCCTAAATCGTTTAACAGATTTCGACATTTGAGGTGTCATTGGATTCCTTTTAATCGTGGGAGTGATATAGGCTATAATATTTGTAAAAAAGCAGTTGGGTTTTTTGAAAATTCTTTTGATTTCATTTGTTTTAGTAGTGGCCATCTACAAACATAATATTATAATATAATATAATATACATATTTGTGAATGTGTATGTTTTCTTTTATGTTAATACTAATAGGAATACCTCCGTTTTCTCGGACATTACTCATCCGTTTACAAAAATTCTGTCATCAGTATATAAAATATATTCTCCAGATTTACAGGTGTATTTTAAAGTAATATCTCGTATTTTGTAGAAAGGTGGAGCAATGGGATCGCTAGTTAAAAATATTTATATGTTCAATATTATTTCAGCTCTAAGGCAAGAAGACATAAGTTTAATTTTAAATAACTCGGACTTCGAAGATGCCTCTTCGAATGAAGACCCGGAGTACTGTAAACCTGACCATCATCGGTCTGACCCCGACTCATCGAGCTCCGAAGATGACGAAGAATCAGATGAACATCACGTGCAGGAAGAACGGAGTCGCCCGCGGGTAAGAGGCCCCATAGACAAAGAGCTCGCACTAGGGGAGGCGTACGCCATTCAGGTCGCGTAAGAGTGCGTGGTGCTGTGGGACAAAGAGATCTTCAACCCCCCAGTGGATGGCGTAGATCTAGTTTTTTGCAGCCTTCATTCAGTTTATCCCAGCCAAGCTACCTTCCAGACCACGTTGGTTCCAGTGATCGTTTAGAGTATTTACATGAGTACCTCGACGACTCAGTTTTTGAAACGATAGTCGAGAAGACGAATCAAACCGCAGTGCAAAGACTAGGAAAATCGCTGAATTTTACAAAAACCGAATGTAAAACTTTCTTCGGTATCATGATTGCTATGTCGTGCGTCAATTATCCTCACATTCGGATGTACTGGAGCCAAAAGTGGGCATTGGGTCTTATAACAAATGCTATGACACGTGACCGGTTTTTTCAGCTAAGGCAATCCTTAAAAATAGTATTTGACAATGATATCACTAACGAAATGAGAGCCGCTGATCAGCTGTGGAAGGTGAGGCCCATAATAACCCGAGTTTTAGATGGATGCCACAAACAACAGAAGGATCAAAAAAAATCAATAGATGAAATGATTATCCCCTTCACAGGGGCCTGCCCTATCAGACAATATTGCCCGGGCAAACCCAACCCCACTGGCATCAAAGTGTTTGTCCTTGCGAATCCAAATGGACTAGTTTGTGATCTCGCAATATACCAGGGGAAGAAAAGGATGAACATAACAGGAAATACTTTAGCTGAAGATGTCGTTAATACTTTAACCAGAACTCTCGTTCCAGGCCATATACTTTTTTTTGATCGGTATTTCACAACCTTCCATTTGGTTAGAGAGCTTCACAATAGAGGATTTAAGTGTGTCGGAACCTTAATGAAAAATCGCATACCGAAAGATGTTAAGCTGGAACTGAAAAGTGACAAAATGTCGATCAGTCTCATAAGATCCATCATTCAGATCCACTGTGTATCTACTGAGATTTTTTTTTTACCGCTAGATACATTCGTATTTACAATGGATCTACTGGGATTTTTTCTTTCATCTGATACACTTTTCTAAATCCCTTCACGAATGGATCTAGTGAGACTTTATTTCCCATTAGATTATATAAAATGGATCAGAGTAGAATTTTATTCTCTTTAGATAAATTTCACTGACCAAGTATGGATCTAATGAGAATTTATTCCTATTAGATACATTTTAGTAATAATCAATGGATCTTATGAGAACTTTCCTTTAACATGATCCATTTTCCTAGATCCATTAAATATCTAGTGAGAACATAACTCTTTGTAAATCCATTATTTCGACAGACCATGAACAACAGTTTGTTCACAATAGACCCATTTTAATAAATGATCCCATAGTATATGAATTTTTCTGTGTGTGTTTATTTGTGAATTGACTTAATTTTTAAGGGGGCGAATCACACGAATCTATTGATGAAAACATCAAGCGAAGACGCCGTGTCATTGTATTACGGAACGTTTTAAGCTTGTGAAACATGTTGCTCGCCATAGCCATAGGATACTGTGGTCTGTGGCAATATTAAAAGAAACGTTTTACAGAAATTAGCATGCACATGTGCCCAAACAAAAATTGCCCATTACGAAGTTAACGTATACATTCAAGCCCTATGCATGTAGATTTATCTTTCTTATTTCTGGTTTAAAACTGTAGGCGTCTATAATAATTTTTGATTGAAAAAAATACGCTTTGTAATGACTTAGCAAGGCGCATATATGCTTAACAGACTATGCTCAATTTTTTTCAAAGGCATGTCTAGTGACATTAAACAATTTGTTTTCTTAAAATAGTTTTAAAGAAGTATTTTCGATAAAAGAAAGGTGATTGGATCATCTTCATCATCGTCTGAGGCTCTGTAGCCCTGAGTGGATCTTGGCCTGGCTGGTCTAGTATATTCCTCCACTATTCAAACTTAATGTTATGCATATATGAGCAGTTATTCTTTTTCTATACTATTCATATAATATGGTGTGTTAACTAGGTATCTGAAACACGGCTTATTTGAATGAATTTATACATTAGGTTATTTTTAAAGTACACATACATGCATAAATTCACGCCTTTATTCCCAATAGGGATAGGCAGAGCACATGAAACGAATGTTCCAGCGCCACTTTTAGCATAAATATGTGGGTATAAAATCGACAAAATGTGATAATGCAGTGATAGGTTGCTAGCCCATCGCCCACAACACACTTCAACCTTGGTCCCTTAGTCGACTTTTACGACACCCACGGGAAGAAAGGGGGTGGTGAAATTCTAACCCGACACCACACGGGGATTTTTAAAGTACATTCAGTAATAAACCAGAAATATACCTACATGTAGCCGAAATATATGTCTTCAAATAAAAACGAACACTACACAGCGATATTAATGTGAACTTAGCAAAATTATTCTCAATGGCAGGTAAAAGATAATGTTGATAAACTATATGTGCCTAATATACCAAAATATAAATATTTGCGTTATTCATTTTACAAGTTATTATATGTTGTTTTCCAGCTATTCAACAATACCATCATTACTTTATTACGTTAAATAATACATCATAATTTATGAAATAATATCATAAAGAGAGGAGGAATTTAATGTTATATGATGGGTAAACCTCAGCCGTCTTCACATCCAAATATTCCTATTCTTCTTCTCGTTCCTCTCAACAATAGAGGGCGATAGGTTGACAATTTCAGTTGTTAAGTACTTGTCAATCACTGACATGACAATGTAATTACATAAACAATCAGATTCTACTCCACGACAGGTGGCGCTTATGAGATAAACACATAATGTTTGTAAACATCGGGCTATCTGTAGCATTCATTCGCATCGCTAACCATTTGTCTATGTACAGGCTGAAAAATTGACAGTTAAAAAAAATTGACAAGAGACAAGTTGTCAATATAAAACTATTTTTTTCCAACAAAAGAATTAATTCCAGGTATTAAACAGAAAAAAAGTAACTTAAATTATAGAAAATTATATATAAATACGAGAGAGAGAATGAAGGCGAACCGCGTAAGTTCCTACGGAAATAACCCCACTTCCTATAACATACTTATAAACGTGCAAGCTCTCAGACTTTTCCTCTATATAATATTGCGCAAGCTCGCGGGATAAAATATTGTTTATGTCCATGCAGGAAATCTAGTCTAGCTAAAGTTTCGGAGATTATCCCTACATTATTATATTGGTATAAAAACTACAGAGTAAATGCCCGCTCGGCTCCCACGTATTAAAAATAAGCCTATATTCCGTACTACCGTATATATAAAGGCGTACCTAATTAATCTTTGGAGTTTATTACCGGGGTGTAAATAAAAGATTGTCCTTTATGGTTTAGTTAAAATATATTAGGAACAAACGTTATGTGCTTACACTAAGTAACCCAAGTAGCAACTAAATGCCACTTGGGATACGGGGTCGGCGCTGTGCCGCGGCGGCCCATATGCAGGCAGGGTCATTTCGCCGGTTAGCGACCACATAGCCGAGTTGGTGAACTGAAAGGATATTTTCTCTGTTTTTTAGTAGATTTATATTCGTAAACAACAAAGAAATGCATGTACAACTAATTGTCTCATTAGGGTCTGTAGAATTGATGTTATCTTCAATAGAAAAAAACCTTCTCCTTCAGGTGGTCGCGTAACCAGCGAAATGACCCCCCTTATGCATATGTGAGCCAGGTAGGCAAACTGTCGCTATAAATCTATGTTTGTGTGTATGTATGTATGTAAAGCTAGCCTATAGCCTACCATAGCCTATAAGAATGCTTACGACACCAGATGCATGTATTTTGCTGACCCTTTATTGCGTTGAGTATTCCCTGTGTCAAAAGATAGAGATCAATGCAAATATGGATGTGGTTTTCTGTATGATCGGACACGAGAGCGGTTATATACAAAAAGAATATGTATGCTTTTAATTTTGTTAATATATATCAATATCCTTAGATTTATGTATTTCTTTCAGTGTCATCAATCATCATACAGGCTGTGAAGGCAGTGTCCAAATGGAGCATGGGAATTGGTCGACAGCATTGCAGTTTGAGCAGTCTGTGGTGGAATCATATTGCTAGATCAAGCTTATTAGTATCTTCTATCCCGGGTCCACGCAGACGAAGTCTATATTTTGTATTATATTTATGTGTGTAAACTAGAATTACAAGAACATGTAGCGCATGTGCTCAAAGGCGAGCTTATCCCCATGAGAGATTTCTTCCAGCTAATCTTTTAGCAATCGAGCAGGGATAAAGAGTATCACATGGCTTTGACTTCTGGTCTTTGGTATAAGCGCATCTAGCCTATACTTGTCCTTATTAACTTCAAATTTTATATTAATAAATTAAATACCAGCAAAACAAAGACAAAAAAAGATATTAAGTTTGTATTCTAGGGGGCATCTCCGGAACCGATCATCCGATTTCATTAATTCTTTCACACGTTGTATGGACGTTCCGATCTATCTCATAAGATCCATCAATCAAGGCTATAAAAAATTAAGAGGCCCTTTTTCAGTATCACAATGCTATAGAAAGTTAAATTAGCAGACGTATGATGGTAAGAGGACTATGACTAAAAAATGAAAAGTGTCCCCATGATGTCCCCCTTCTTCTTCTATATTAAGAGGGCTTCGCCCTCTGTCGTTGCAGCATGTCGATGTCCCCCGTTTCATATAAATAATATTTGTCATGCACATTTTGAAAAACTGCCAATTAAACCATTATCGCTTCTTTCTTAGAACGTAATGTATACATTCGCATCTATATAAAGACAACAAAAAAAGATGAGAATTTCTTATTAATGGCATATAAATTGTACAAATATATTAGACTTTTTTGACTCATATTCTATTTTTCACCGTTTTAGTGACGTTACCTGTTGGGATATCTGTTAGTTATGCAAGAATGACAAGCACCAAGAAACGCTTGAGAACAACATTTGAGATACAAATATGAAACGGCGTCAGTATAATGCTGGTGGAGTACCAACAAACAAGCTGATGAAATAGACGCGACGTGAAGGAACAAAACTCAATCAATTTGTATTGCCATACCTAAATGAGGTACGTATTGCCTCATTTAGGTGTGGCAATACAAATTGAGTAGCTAGAAGATATAGGCATATTTTTGCTTTAGTTAACAATAATTACCTTCTAATTATTAATTAACTTCAATGTTATTATTATAATTTAATACAGGTTTTTTAATACTTCTTTAGGTATAAATATTAGGTTTCAGTATTTAAGAGGCTGCAGTAAGCTTGGCCGAATGTCACCTTCCCATACAAACGTAGTTACGCTCTCATTTTAAAACTACCTGTTGGACTGTGACGAAACTTTGCATATACAATGAAATGAGGTATATCTATGTCTGTAATTAGTTCATATGGTTCCAATTTATAAAACAAAGTAAATACAGCAAAAACTAGTTTTGTATGAAAAACTTAAATTCGCTGTATTTTTTTATTTTGGTATCTGAAGCTACATAAACTAATTACAGACAGATATCCCTCATTTCATTGAACATGCAAAGTTTCCTAATCCAACACGTAGTTTTAAAATGAGAGCGTAACTACGTTTGTATGGTGAATCGAGGTTACTGCGGACTCTTAAATATTTCTGGTAATCTACTACTGTTTTCTATTTTCTTAATATTTACGTGTGTTACTTATTACGTACTTTAAGGTATCTTTCGACCGCCGTCAGTCAACTATAGCGGATCCCGCGGGCTCACGGTTGGGTTAAGTTAGGTCTTTGATTCTACGAATATATATATTATAAATATAACCCAAACATATTCATAAGCGTCTGTTGCATGATCGCGTTTTTGTCAGCTATATTATTAGTAAGGGACAAGTGCCCAAACCGCATCGTTTGGTGCTCCACAGCCTCTACGCGCCACCAGGAACTCAACTCCACACACCTACAGAGCAAGTAGTGGCGTTCAAAATTCAAATATTTATTGTGTTTGAAAGGCCACTTTAATGAAGTGAGAGTTTAACGAATTCATTTAATGTCTATTCCTAGAAATGTCAGATTCTGCGGGTCCATTACCATACATTGTTATTATATTATAGCTTCGGTCATTTGTTAGGAACTTTCCCAGTTGTTCTGCTTCAATTAAAAGAAACATGATATTCCGATATATAACTCTCCGAAAAAAAAAACATTTCCAGAAAGAACACACATAACATTACTATTGACAACCGGTTAGCCTAGTGGGTAGTAACGCTGCCTACGAAGCTGAAGGTCCTGGGTTCGAATCCCGGTAAGGGCAAATATTTGTGTGATGAGCATGATTTGTGTGATGTTTCTGAGTAATGGATATTTTCTATGTAAGTATTTATATCCCTTATATATATCGTCGTCTAGTAACCATAACATAAGCCTTTACCTACTGAGCTTACTAAGGGGACTAGGTCGATTTGTGTAAGATTGTCCCCTTATATTCATTATTTATTTATTTTCACGAAACCATTCATTGTGCGTGGTCCGACACACACTTGGCCGCTTTTTTTGACCTGCTAATGAAATATACCCGTCGCAACCACATTAATTTTAGAAAAATCTTAACAGCGCGAAGTAGGAATGGGGTCAGCTCCATCTATCGGCCCCATTTGGTAGTAACGTGCAAGGGCAATCAGCTTACTATGTATGTTGGTGTTTTAGCGATTATTGTTTATCACGTGAACCGATCTCGATTAATTTTATTTTTTATTTGGAAGAGAGTAGGTACTTCTGTTATAGTCTTAAAGGAATTTGAAATGAAAAAAAATTGTACCTATAAAGTTGATTAAATTGCAAACTTAACTAGGAAATGATTTTTGAAAATAAAACTAAAAATACGCTAAATACAGAAAAAGTTATACTTTTCAAGTAATATTTATGTTTATCTTAATCACAAGTAATTATTTGAAATTTTTAGGTTTAAAGATCTTTATTCTCATAAGAATACAATATATTCACTTACATGAGAATTTATATCATACCATACCATGCAACATAATCGGTGAGCGCACATAAATGATAGCTTAACTATTTAAGTGATAAGATAACTTATTGACTAAATGCACTTATTCAAAACTTAAACTAAGGTCTATTACATTTTTTGTGTCGGGTAGGCACCCATGCGCAAAACAACAAATAAGTGACAATTTAACTATAATGGAATGCGAGCGGGCGTACAAACGCGAACACAGTTAAATGACCATTCTGTATTTTTATAGGACCTTATTACAATGTACATAAAGTGCACGGATGGTCAGTTAGCCGTGTTGTCGATATTACTCTTGCGTCGGCCCGAGGCCTTTTTCGCTTGGATAACCTCAGAGATAAGGGTGTGGGGGGGGGAGGATGGTATTTTCGTTTTTACCTATTTAGAAAAAGAAGAAAAAGTGTTTTAAAAAGCTAAGATTTAAACAAGAACTTGTCACAGTTGTCACTAAATATCCGTCATTGTCAATTATCTAATTCTATTAGTCGGTACAAAATGAGCACGACAGAGCAGTTTAAATTTGTGAAAAGTGGTCGGGGAACCGTTTTGCTCTTCCAAAGGGTACCAGATTTCACTCCCATGTAAAATATAAAAAAGGACACAGCCAATGGCGATGTGAACATTATAAAAAAAGTAAACTCAACTGCAAGGGTACGGTGACTCTGTGTAAGGTAAGCCACGTATAAATATTGCTCGTTTATTAGTTCACAGTTTAAAGGTAAAGAAGCTCATCTTTGCCATTCTGTAGGTACTGGCCATAAGTTTAAATAAGAATGGTGAATGCCATTATATGTCATCTATCTTGTCGTGTACATTACGAATAAATAATGTTTGCTTATGAGAGTTATGAGATTATATTGATTAATTACACCATCAAATGGTAGCAGAGCGTGGTTTACATTTCGGTAAGTAAACAATACGTAAAATGGCATCGACGAGTTATCTAAATATTGAACCGCTGACCAAGTCAAACTGTGATCCCGTCCGATTATTGGGGCACTCAGGGGTAGGTTTTATAAGCTTTTAGAATGACATTCGGGTCTATATTAATTTCTCGCATACACCTACACTTTATAATTTAACGTGCGCGGGTCGGGTCGAACGGTATCTATCTCTTTCGCACAGTAGCGTGGCGTCTCTATCGCACAGTAGCGCGGGCTCGCGCAACTGTGTGATAGAGATAGTGAGAGAGATATTTAATGCGTTGGTAAGTGAGAGAGATACCTATACCGACCCGCGCCGCGCACGACCCGCGTTCAGTGTGTGGAGGCCTTATGGGTCTATTCACAACGCGTTTTTTAAACGCTTCGTCGACGCTTTTGTCTAAATCACGTGGCAAATCTACACAAGCGCGCGGTGTGCATAAGTCCTAAAAGCTCACATTCCCTGTCAAGTCAGTTGTAGAGAATGGCGCTCGTAGTGTCATATCATATTTGAACGCTTATTGTAAAATGCTGACAGCGCTCAAGTATGACAACAAGCTAATGCTCAGCGCTTACAGTCCCAGAAACGGTCCCTACAGCTTGTCATACAACTTGATCCGGCAACCTGACGTAGGTAGGTCCCCTCTGTTGCCGATAGAATATAGTTTGACATCGACACAAGCTAAGTAATTAGTTCCTCTATTCACCGTTAGGAGCAATTACATTTGGTTCCGCTACCCCATAAAAGATGTCACTAGGAAATATATTTTGTACGTAATTAAGGATAAGAAAACTTTTATAATTATATATTGCAAATAATAATGACGATTCCAAGCCAAATCCAAATCCGATACAAGCAAAAAGTCGCTATTGTTTATGCATACAACCACTGACCAGTCTGTATGCTATTTTTAGTTCCAATTATTAGCTTGATAGCCTTCGTTAGGAAGAACTCATGATATTTTAGTCAATAACGGTGGTTACAAGTATTATGGAACAGGGTGACTGGGGGGGTCGATGTTGCACCACGTCCGTAGGAATTATCGACCGCTACCCTAAACGTGACCCCTGGGTTGTGCTAATAATGCAACAACCTGGCAATCGCACGGTCTTGTCTTTTTACAATACGATAAATAAATAAACACATAACCAGGGTGAAAAGTTAAGAGCCGTATATGTATAGATGATTACAATAATATTAATTTTGAACCACCATCAAGTCTCTTGGTGGATGAAGACACCCATGCAATGTCCATTAAGTTTTATTAAGGTTATTTTATGAGTACTTTAATGGCGGCAAACCAGTTTTCGCACTGTTTTATGCAGCAGACACCGCGACCCATGGACGCTTGCGACTCCAAAGGAATTGCAAGCGCTTTGTCAACCCTTTATTGATTTGCGGATTCGTTGTGTAGTCAGCTGAGACAAATACGTGTCTCTCACTTTTAAAACGGCACTCCCCGGGAGCTCTGGCCTATTAACAGTTTGTGTAACGCTGCCATTTCATTTGAATATCATTTTCGTACAAGATGATATAAAAAAAATACGTTATTCAACAAAAAAAAAAACAGAACTTTAAAATAAGTCTGTACGTATTTTTTTAAGTAGAACTTATTATTATTACAAATTGAATTATTATTATTATTACAACTGGTTGCGAAACGTAGAATTGCCATGACGGCCCAAATTTAGTATGGGTATTTTAACAGTTTTAATAACTTCAAGGATACGTTAACACGATAACGATTGGTTCTACGGATGAAAAAAAACTAAACGAACTATTCTGGGAGGACAAAATGGTTTTTTTTTTCGTTTCTGCAAAATATTAAATCGGCGCTAGTTTGTATGTGTGATACCTCCTTTATTACTTTATTAGCTTCCAGCCCCAATTATTTGCTTAGAAGATATTAATTCAAACAAAAAAATTTTCGCCACTACCTATATATGGTTTTTGCGGTATTAAGTAACTAATATAAAACAAAAAGTTTCTCATTAGTTAGGTGTTAGTAGAATTATCTAGTAAAAAAAAAATATATGAATGCACTAATAAATAATAAACCATTTTTATAAACTTCTCACTACATCCATTTTTGCAAATTACTTAATCCGATCGAATGGGAAATAAAGTCTCACTAGATCCATTCGTAAAGGGATTTATAAAAGTGTATCAGATGAAAGAAAAAATCCCAGTAGATCCATTGTAAATACGAATGTATCTAGCGGTAAAAAAAAAATCTCAGTAGATACACAGTGGATCTGAATGATAGATCTTATGAGGCGATCTGATACACTTTTATAAATCCCTTTACGAATGGATCTAGTGAGACTTTATTTCCCATTCGATTATATAAAATCATTTCACTGACCAAGTATGGATCTAATGAGAATTTATTCCTATTAGATACATTTTAGTAATAGTCAATGGATCTTATGGGAACTTTCCTTTAACAAGATCCATTTTCCTAGATCCATTAAATATCTAGTGAGAACATAACTCTTTGTAAATCCATTATTTCGATAGACCATGAACAAAAGTTTGTTCACAATAGACCCATTTTAATAATTGATCCCATAGTATATGAATTTTTCTGTGTGACTTTAAGACGTTTTTTGAACTTTCAGAGTCTTAACTTTTTGAACCAATTTTAGTTCATTATATTTGATAAAACAATTATTGAAACCAAGAGGAGAATCTTCTATTACCGTGGTAATAGATGGGATGTGTTTCTATTACCACGTATTTAGCTTTTATTACAGAAGGGTACAAAAAGCAGCAATTTTCTACTATCGGTAATAGTAACCTGATACACAATTCGGCACCCAATATGGAGGGTTAAAATAATATTCATGATTTAAATAATATACATTCGTTTTTCCGTGCTTGCTCACGTGAGAATCGTTTAATCTCGTCGCCAGCTGATAAATCCTTGACCTGGTGGACCTAAGGATAGCTCCGAAGTAGGAAAACGCATCTTTACTCAACGATATTTATTGAGGGAATGGAAATGTCACAATAGGTAACCAGAGGGTGCACTGAAGGACATATTTAAATAAATTGTCAAAGTCGAAAAATCTACGCTCTTTGGCGCGTCCACAACTGTTTTTCAATTTTGAAACGGCTAAAATTTTAATATTAATTTCGAAATTTACCCTCCAGATAGTTTTTCCCGTTTATATAAATGTTGAATTATGCGCCGGTTTAATCCGTATTTTTTGAACCGTCTAATCAAAAGTTATCATGAAATGAATTTTGTCCAACCAAAAAACACCTAATTTCTTTGGCGGACTTGGACAGTCTCGCATAAGGTTTTCCTTTTACCTAGGCAATCTCCACCTCGTGTCCCCGCTCCCTTTCGTACCCAAGTAACGCCCGACGAGTGTGAACCTGTGCCAAGTTGAGCGTGTTTCGCGAGACTATTTTTTATATCGCTCCTCAAGGATTTTTATCCGGTGACTGCCTACTTTCTTCGTTAATCGAAATTATAGTCAAATATGAGTCGTAATTTTTATACTTTGTTAGTGCATGTATGGTGTTATTATATGCTTCTATATTTGTATCAAGAAGTTATAAGTTAAACATGTATGGAATGAAAAAATATTTAATGTGCAAATCTCATTTTTTTGGCGCTTATTTCTTTGGCATATAGCTCCAAAGAAATTAGATTTTGTCCAAAGAAATTAGAAATTTTTTGAGAATGTGCGACTTATTTTTTGAAAACTCTTGTTTTCATCCGATTTCATTGTTTTTTGTGGTGTATTTCACAATGTGTTTGGTTCAGAATAGTAATAGTAAAGTAATAGTACGAAATTAGTAGTTTTTTGATAGATCAACAATCAATTAAAACGGGTAAGTAGTTGCCCATCAAACTGCTGATTTGTAAGTAAAAGTTATTTTTTGCAATTTTAGTAATGTATATGTATAGTTTTTATACTGGTTATTAATCTGTGCGCGTATAATATAAATAAATGCAACATATACCGTGCCAAATTGCGAAAACTTTAAGAATATTAAACTTATTTCAAGCAGACTAACAAAATTTTATACGGATTTAGATCCTTAACAGGGTATGTTATTCCATTTTCCGAAAATCAAAAAAAAAAATTGCGCCATAAAAATTAGAAAATTTCAAGCGAAATCTGATATTCACCCCTGTAGGCTCATGAACCGTGATAGTAAGACAGTTTAAATTTTCACAAATAATGTATTTCTGTTGCTGCCATAACAACAAATAATAAAAAACATTAAAAAAATATTTAAGGGGTTTTTTATCTACCAGCCTGTATCTCATGAACCGTGATAGTTGGACAGTTGAAATTTTCACAGATGATGTATTTCTGTTGCGTCTATAACGACAAATACTAAAACAAGATAAATATTAAATCCCCCATACGAAAAAGGTACGCAACCCTATCTTGTGCGAACCCGACTCGCACTTGGCCGGTTTTTATAGATAACTAGCAGTCTCGGCAGAGTGCAGACGTTGTCCTTCCCTTCTTTTATATATTTTATGTATATTTTTTTCATACAAGATAGAAGGGCATGTCTAGATTCAAATTTCAAATATTTCAAAATCTATACCTACCTTTTCTGTATTGTGTATAATAAGGCATTTTTACATACACATTTTTCAGATCGGAATCGTGAAAAACAACAAGTACCAACACCAAAGCCGGCTTCATGACAGCAGTGACTCACCTCGTGTTCAGAAACAATACGACGGACCACGTGGCATTCGGAAACAACTATTGTAAACCGGAAGAGCGGGGTTTCCTGACACAGATGTAAACATTCATCTACTAGGGAATTCGAGCCATTGTACATGTATTATAATTGTACTTTATTTGTTACCAAAATAAACATTTTCAATTCATGACAGCAGTGACTCTCCACATGTTCAGAAACAATAACAAGACGGACCACATGGAAACTGTGGCCGAAAATTGACAAAAAGATCTACGAGAAAGCGTTTGTAAAATCAACAAAAACATTTTTAAACGAGAAACTTCAGAAAATATTCATCAAATGTTTTTATGATGTCAATAAAATATTCAGCTGAGTTAATGGGTAACATCATCAGCTGCATTCGTTGGCCTTTAGATGGCCTGTATGATTACAAACCTAATGATGATGATTGTGGAACAAATTCGAGGATATACAACCATAATCATTTTGTTTTGCTATACAAATTATTCGAACAGACTATTTCTCAAAGAATAAGTCTCTTATCAGTTAGTCAAACAGGTGAAATGATAGATTAGCGGAGGAAAGGTTGCTTGAAAGAGATCGCATTTTAGCGATAAGACCATCTGTTGTGTTGTTACATTTTTTATATTTAATTTGCTTCTGAGTTTATTTAATGTAGGTACTATTATTTATTTGATTGTATTGCATATTTGGTTTGTATTTAGTAACGATAGATATCCATTTCTATGTGAACACACGTGAAATGAATAAATATAGGTATGATATGATTACAGGTTTAAAGGTTAACGACAAGGGATCGACGCATGCGAGCTAGCCGACGAGGTAACCGCGGCAAACCCCGGGATAAAATATAGGTCATTAACCAACCAGAAAGTTCACTCTACACGCAAGTGAAATAATTTTTGAAATTGGATAAGCGGTTCCGGAGATTATATACACCAATGATGTAATATAAAAATTTACATCATTGATATACACAAACAAACCTTTACAACACGAACTTACAATGCAACAATCTCACACTTTTCCTCTTTATAACATTATAATATTAGTATAGATAAGCCGCGATAAAACGGTTATATATTGTTTGATGAAGTACTAATCACACAAGCCTATAAAAATATTGTGGTATTAAATTATTAGGTAAGGTATCTTATTAATATAATTATGATGTGACTACAGGATGAAAATGACTAATGACGTATTTACCCCGGTTGCTAGGTATTTGCTTGGGAAGAATTGTGACTAATAAATAATCATACATTTAAATTATATTAGGTATAAAAGCTAGTATTACTAGTTACATTTCAGTTTATTATTGTAGTGTCGGGCACAAGTACGTTTTTACCCTTAACGTACCTACTCTCGTTCTCCATTCCGACGTGGGTGAATAAAGAGGTATCTACTTAAGCCAAACTATTCACTCAATATACTATTTTTTAATTATTTATTTAATATAATCTCACATTTCATTAACGTCCTTTCATCTTTTTTTGCAAATTTTGCCACAATTTCGTATAAAATCGTCGCTGTGGCAGTAGATTGGATCCAGTTCTCATGACATTTAAAGGATTGTTTTAAAGAGTTAAAGTGGGTTTTTTTATGACGATGTCGAACCCAAAACGTTTGTTTCCAGAGAAGAATATCTTCGAAATGTAAATTCTACATAACGTCTCGGCTAAATACGAAATTTTGATAAGTTGATAACTCACACAGCACACAAGTATCGGCTATAATGTGACAGCCCGCGAGCTCTCTCGGTTTTTCTCGCACTATTCGTCTCTCTCTTATTAGGTAGAATAAGAGGTATAGTGCGACAAAAATCAAGCGTATTTCGCGGCCGTCCCATGATAGACGTGCTGTATTATAAACTAAACCATCATACCTACTCCTTAGAGTACAATTAATTCCAGAAATATTAGTTTAGGCACTTATTGTAGAATACCATACAAATAATGTGTTCCTCGAACGAGTGCACTGGTTCCTTTTTAGTATTTTCAACGTCATGGCCTCCGATCCGTCTCGGATGAAATTGTGATATATATAAATAGATGAATCTAAGCTTACTTCTTTGATCAAATCTTTGATAAAAGATACAGTCTTTTCCTTCTTAAGCAAAATCCGAACAAATTACGCCGCTCGCAATCACCGCAATATTTTTCTCCAAAGTTTGACAACTGTCTTCGTTCTTCTTCTTCAATTGACAGTATGGCCGTGTGCTCCGACCGCAAGGAGACCGAAGAGCCCCACCCCATGGCGAAATAAATATAATAAAATAATGAATGTGATGATAACTGTTATAAAAGAAACATAATGAGTATCTACCTCTGCTAAGACATGAGTTTCATTTTTAATCCCCGATACATATTACCTACAAGATAAACATTTGTATCTGTCTGTGGCATTGTAGCTCCCTAACAGATTACTTAACTGATTTGAGTGCGGTTTTTATAATCAATAACCTTGTCTGACGAAGTGGGCCTATGCCATGTTAGTTGTGTCAGGGGTTAGGGGTGTCGTAATTTTTGATTTGTAGTTGGTTAATTACATACTTTTCTAATAAACAGCTGTTTAGCGACCTACACCGAATACCTACCTAACTACGTTTTATACAGGTATAACATTTCAATTTCATTCCAGTTGGACACCATGAAGCTTCTACTGTGCTTGCTACCCGTTATTGTGCACGCGCAAATTGCCATCAACATCCAAGCTTCGAAGGAAACCACAGACGCTTCCCTTCAAATCGCTGGCATATCCCAATCCGTCATCACGGCTGCAGATGAGAAAGTATTCCACATCTCCGAAGAAACACTTAGTAAAGCGGCCCTCAAGCTCACCGGGAGAGCGCCTACTAATGTATATCTACATGGTCCCACACCTTGGAATGATCTGTACAAAACATACGGATGGCAACCAGTGAAAACAATAATAAAACCACGCAAAATTAGAGTAATAAATGTCGAGACTAGCGAAGTAGTTTTGAATGTTAGAAACATTTCTAATGAAGATTCCGTGCCGAGAAAAGAGCAAGTATCATTGACAGCAAAAGTTGAAAATAAAGTGACTTGTTTGTGGAAGCAGAATGACTCGTTCATCGCTGAAACTGATTATAATATCAACATAGTAACTGCAGGAACGCATTTTAAACTGAACTCGACTTTCGGGCAGCACCTTGAGGAACATAAGATCAGCACCATGAAGTCTCCGTCTGCGGAGTTTGTTTTGAAGCCCAAACAACAGGCGCACGTAGTTTTCACAGGCACGAGAGTCAAGGTGTTGGTTGAAGTAGAGTATTTGGTTTTGCTAAACGGATTTGTGGCCACGAACAATGAGGTGAAGCTAAATGGTCATCACTTCTGGGCGTATAACATAGATAACATTATGAAAGCGGTATCGCTGCAAAATTTACGGCACGCAAAGGAAATCATCACGGTAGAGTTTTGCACCGACGGCGGCATAGTTGTTGCTTGATTCATTAATTGTGTTCAAAGTATCCAGACTTTATGTATTCGGCTGTAAATTGGAATATAAGCTGTTTGCAGAGTTAGCTCAGCAATACTCAAGAAAGATTTTGTTTGGTTTAAGGCAATCATCAACATCATCCTCCTAGCCCGTTTTGACACCTTATAATCCCAAGATTTGGTAAAGGCACTAGTTATACGAAAACGACTGCCATCTGACTCTGACTCTGAGTAGATTAGGATTAGACCGGTTTCCTCACGATATTTTCCTTCACCGAAAAACTAATTAAAAAAAAGGATTCGAACCTACGACTGCCGCTTGACAGCCGCATGCCTGAACCACTAGGCTACCTTAGATTGGTTTGGTTTAAAGAAATATGTAAAAATTAAACAAGGTACTAAACTGATGAGATGATAAGCATTAAATAATACTTAAGCAAGAATACGTTTTAAGTTACAAATTATATACCTAACAAACAGCAGAATCTTTCTTGTGAACATTAAATATCCTGAAAATCCTAATCTTGATCTTTCAATTATAGTGTAATTTTTACTGTACCTATTGCATTGCAATTGCTTAATTTTCTAAAGCATGTTAGAACATATCAACTGCAATATTCAGCTTTAAAAAAAAAAACGGGACGAAAACCATACAAGCCCAATTTCACGCAAACGGATCACTGAGTTGGAAATGTTTTTCAGAAACCCATTTTTTTTTGAACAAGCTATCCAACGAGAAAATAAATTCAGCCCCACTTTACGTGTAGGTGAGATATACCCTACCTTTTTTTAAATATTTTATTCTAATTATTCTGTTGGCGTGATTGATTTATTACCTACGCCGAATTACAATAGTACACTTTCTAGTTTAGTACTTCCCTAGTAAGTAAGGGTCATTGGGCTAAGCCGCAGATGGGCTGTCGGACAGACGGACATGGCGAAACTATAAGGGTTCTTTGTTGACTACGGAACCCTTAAAATACAGTTGATAACTATATCGTAACGTGCGTTTGTCAATTTACGCAATTACCATGCTGCTAAATTGTGCTAGGTACCTACTATATGTTTATTTATTTTAGTTTGACGACCGCTTTAGCCTAGTTGGTAGTGACCCTGCCTGCGAAGCAAGAGGTCCTGGGTTCGAATCCCGGTATGGGCATTTATTTGTGTGATGAGCACGAATATTTGTTCCTGAGTCATGGATGTTTTCTATGTATTTAAGTATTTATTTATCTATTATATACATCGTCGTCTAGTACCCATAACACAAGCCTTACTGAGCTTACTATGGGACTAGGTCGATTTGTGTAAGATTGTCCCCTTATATATATATTATATATGCAGACTATGCTCGTACATACATTACCTCTGTATACTCCAAAGTACCTACCAGTTTACACCTCCTATTATAAACCACAAAAAACATTAATTTTTGTTTTTAAGCAGTAACGCTGCTAACGAAAATTATAAATTTTAATTGAAAGGAAAAATTGAAAAATTTAATGCTCCGAGCCGGATTCGAACCGGCGACCACAGGCATTCATGGCCCGTCGCTACTAACCAACAGAGAACTTAAGAAGCCTAAGTCTTCTGGTAGATGTCGCTACACGCCTCCCTAAAGTGTTGTATGAAGGAACTGATTGAGGGATTTGGTGCCCGAACCGGATTGTTCCGATAGCTCAGTTGGTTAGTAGCGACGGGCCATGAATGCCTGTGGTCGCCGGTTCGAATCCGGCTCGGAGCATTAAATTTTTCAATTTTTCCTTTCATTTAAAATTTAAAATTCACAAAAAACATGCACTGGAAACTAATAAATATGCATGAGGAGGCAATAAGGTTTATAGGATGACTCACAGTATACCATCTGGGTTAGCAAAACTGAAGCCGCGAAAGGCATGAGACAAGAAAATCTAACCCTCCTCTTTCTGATTTGCACCGCGCGAGTGAGACAAGAGGCACTGACTCCCGCGCGACGCGACTTGGCAGCATGTCGTACAGTACGTACCACATAAGTGAGTGTCTCTGAAGTTAGCCTCAAGTCTACACCCCTCGATGCCCTCCGAGACCTCTGCGACGTTACTATGTAACTAGCAGCTAACATTACAGACGCAAACTTATGTAGCGCGTAGGTACTGTAGCTCACCAGTAGTCACCAAGTTCCCCATACATTCGCCCGTGCCGTGCCGCATTCGAGCTATGGCCGACAAACGGTCCCCGTCAAAATCGCATCGGAAACAGAATGTCAATAAGAACTGTGCCGAACACTTTTATCCACTCACTTGCTTGTGGCAACCACAGTTGCCAATGTCGCGCACTCCTAAACTGATGGTGGCAACTGTTTGGCAACCGAAGTATGGGCTTCTTTGATAAAGAAAAATTTAAAGAATTTTAAAAAAGGTAGCCAAAATTAAGGCTAATTTTTTTAAAATTCGAAATAAAGTGAGTGGCTTGGTAGTGAGTGACGCGGCACGGTGAGTCATCCTCTGTTATTAAAGAACTGCCACAGTATTTTCTCAAAATATTTTTATTTTCATTACTAAGCAAATCACCAATAAAACAACTTCAACCGGGTTTCTCGTAGCATTACTTACTCGAAGCCATTTCAATGATGGAAGGCTGACTGGTTCTAATTCTTGCCGTTCTGTATGCCAGTTCAGATCTGATATTTCTTGTTTGTCTATCGTGGTAAAGGTACAGCGATTCACATCAACCGTCCCATATACTTCAACGTACACTTTTATAACGCAATCCGTGTAGAATTGAACGGTTATTTCTTCGCGAAGCATGACACTATGCGGCATTCCGGCTTCTGCCATCACAGTTTCTATATCGTAGTTTTCGTATCCCCATATGTAAGAATTTTGGAACTTCGCTAATACATAACCAGTCAACATTGCTATATAATTAACTTGTATAACAGCTGTGACTTTAGTTGCACTCAGAATCGCTGTAGAATCTTGCTTGGTTTTCAAATTTACGGTAACCGACGAGTTAGTGATAGGTACAGCGCGAGTTACAGACAGATCTTTACCGAAAGTTGATTTCATATTCCAACTAGGGCTTTTCCCTATGCCAATTATGTCAATGTTATGGGTTATTTCTGCGGGAAAAACGTCCTTTTGTTTATATATACACGTTACATTATCCTCTACGTTTCCTGTTAGCTTCATAAGCTGGGTTTTTGCAATTGCGTCATGATTGAACGCTTGTAACTTGTTCAGAATAACCTCTTCCTTTATGACTTTTACCTTTGTTCCATTTGGTTTCAGAAGCGTGCCGACTGGCTCCAAATTGTAGTTTTCAAATGGTCCGTCGCTTTCATCGTCAATGTAAACTTCCGTTTGTTGTCCAGAGAGTTTAAAAACTGCGTTTTTTAGTAGTTGTTCAGTTATATGGAACAGTTCTTTATGATTTGGGCTTATTTTTGTAATTGTTTTTGATTGTCCTGTGGCATTCGCGGTGATTCCGCTTGATCCCGACGCTTGGATGTTGATCACGATTTGAGCGATTGTGATCTTTGAGAGGAGTATGACGAGCAGAGGTAGAAGTAGTAGATAAACGCCGTACATCTGAAAATAAAAATTGGTTCATATGAAAAAGTTATAGTTTTTTTTTATACTACGGTGGTAAACAAGCAAACGGCCTGCCTGATAGTAAGCAGACACCGTTGCCTATATATACGCTTTTGTTACTCCAGAAAAATCACAAGCGCGCTGCCGAGCGCGTTGACTCAATAAAATACTAATATAACATGCAATTTTTTTGTAATAATAAAATTTAATCCGTAAAACTTTTTTTATGTGATAGAAGGCAAACAAGCAGACGGATCAGCTGATGGTAAGCGATTACCGCCGCCCATGCACACCTGCAACACCAGAGGTGGTTTGTATGAAAAGTGCACCGTGACGTTTATCCTGAACTATGCAGACCACAGAAGTCGTTTATATATTATTATTATTATTATTATATTATTTTGACGACCTCTGTAGCCTAGTTGGTAGTGTTCCTGCCTATGAAGCTGGAGGTCCCGGGTTCGAATCCCGGTAAGAGCATTTATTATAATTGTGTGATGAGCATGAATATTTGTTTCTGAGCCATGGATGTTTTCTATGTATTTAAGTATTTATATCTATTATATATATCGTCGTCTAGTACCCATAACACAAGCCTTACTGAGCTTACTATGGGACTAGGTCGATTTGTGTAAGATTGTCCCCTTATATTTATTTATTTATTATTTATTTATTTATTTATTTATTACCGTCCGAGTGGAAAGGCCTAAAGTACATTACTTTTGCCGATGACAGTCAAATCCTCGAGTGTATGCGCCACGGCAACGCCTCGCAAAGGTTACCTACGGCTCGCAGACGATTCGACGAGCCCTGCTCCGCTATTCTGTAACTTGTATAAGCTCGCCCACAAATATACCTTGACGCCGTGATTCGTAGTAACTACGCGTAATCAGCCCCCCTGTTCTGTAACTTGTTTTGAGTTCACCTCAACGCTCACCCACAGATATATATTGACACCGCGATGCGTAGTAACTAAGCGTATATAGAGGTCTAGTTTCGTGATGGGTGACAGGTGAGGTGAGACGCATGAGCGCGCTAAGAATTAGAAAGTTAAGAAAGTATCTCCACAGTCCACAAAAAGTCAAATGGTAGCCATACACGAAGCGATTTACTTGCGCCAGTTTAGACTTGCACAAGTTTACTGTAACGTGTATTGGAAGATACTTGCGCAAATTTCAAAAATTTGCGCAAATTTCAGCAATTTCCTTGCGCCAGTTCAGACTTGCACAAGCATACTGTAACGTGTATTGGAAGATACTTGCGCAAATTTCAGCAATATATAGGTACCTACTCGCTACGTACCTAATTAAGAGGAAACAAAAAGGTCGAGATAATTGAGAAATAGGTATTGGTAAAATGTATTGCTGTCGCGCCAACCTCAAGCCTCCCACCGCAGAGCGCGATAGAGACAACTGCAGCTTGGACCGAAAGTACCTATTATAATTTACCTTAAAAACAAAGTTGTAACCGACTTCAATTTAGTACTCCGCCAAGCCACGAGAACATTTCCTATTTTTGTTTTTACAATTTACCACATGAACTGATTTCCGATAGCAAATGCGTTGATTACTATAGAAAAAAGCCGAATCGCTGTATGTGGGCCGATAATATTTGAGGACTTCCATTGATTCCCCAAAATCATCACCAATGGCACTTCATTAGTTTCTATTTCAAAGGATTCTTATCAGAAACTGTGACGTACTTTTGCACATGTAAGTACATAATTGAGGAATTCGATAAGTCATCTGTGGTCTTCGGTCTGTCGGTCTTCTATTTTTTCTATAATGTATTTTTTATTCTCTCTATTAAAAAGAAGATATATCTACACTGCACTTTCTGTTGTATTTAGATCTGCCTTTATTAGTGTTTTGTTACTTGTGGTATGTTATTTGTGTAAAGTGGATTCACTGAAAATCAGCGTCGTGGCTCCCCATGCTAGCTCCGACACATTCTGAGTGAACTCCTTTTTGAGACCACCCTCAACATTGTACTTCTTTTTAATTCTGTAACCCGAACTTTTTAGCAGTTTTATGTAATGTTGTGGTTGTGTTTTCAAATAAATCATTCATTCATTCATTCTTCATCATCAATTCCTCTCCACCAAATTTATGATTCCGGATGTAAATACACGAGTTATTTAACAGAAAATACCAAAATCACTACACGCGTGGATCCCATCATCTAACTAAATTTTGAAAAAAATGGGACCCACCTGGAAGTATTTACATAAGAACAAAAAAAAAATCGAATCGGCTTATCAATGACGGAGTTCTGAGGTAACAAACATTGAAAAAATAAATTAAAAAGATACAGCCGAATTGAGAACCTCCTTTTTTTTTAAGGCGGTTAAAAAGAACATAAAATCAACGTTTCGTAGTCCCCTGATTTCTTCTCCAAAACTTGACCTATTTAACTAATATTTTTATTAAAAATTAAAGAAAGGCTTTGGCCGTTCCTGTCTTCCTTTTTTTTAAATAATTTAGTCAAAACTGTTTTCTGGATTCTGGAACACAGCGGAAAATTTGGCGTTTTTTAGGTTTTTGAAGGTTGATATCTCTTTTAAGAATAAATTTATGAAAAAACGAAAACATAGGAACATGTCAATAGTAGCCATAGATTTATGAAAAAAAACTGCTCTACTGCCATTAACAGGGGACTACGTTTCTAATATGAATGGCGGATTTGCTCTTTTGCTGTGGACCAAGGCTTCGTCGCTGCTCATTTTGTCACTGTGGTCTTCGTCTGCTTTTGTGGACTTCGGTTCGCTGATATTTTTCATAGCCTGTGCAATGTTCCTGCTGCCTGAAGAATGAGCAGATACTTCAGCAGCGTACATAAGCTAAATACTCAGTGCTCCTGCACTTTATCAACTCGTCGATTCTTCTCCGCTTTGATTTCAGGCTGGCCGTCTCTCTCTTATTAGAACACTTAGAACAAGAGGTTATAGTACATTGCGAGAAAAATCGAGAGTATGTCGCGGCCGTCCCATGATACACGTGCTGGTGTATTGTTCCATTTTTAGGGTTCCTTACCAAAAAAAGTTAAAAAAGGAACCCTTATGGTGTGACTCCGTCCGTCCGTCTGTCTGTCTTGTGATTAAGATGAACATAAATATTACTGGAAAAGTTTAATATAACTTTTTCTGTATCTAGCGTATTTTTTGTTTTATTTTCAAAAATCATTTCCTAGTTAAGTTTGCTATTTAATCAAATTTATAAATATTTTTTTGTTTTGAAGTTCCTATAAGACTTTTATAATGTACTGTCTTTCAAATAAAAAAAAATATCGAGATCGGTTCACGTGATAAACAATAATCGCTAAAACACCAAAATACTAAGCTGATTGCCACTGCACGTTAGTACCAAATGGGGATAGGTAGATGGCGCTGACCCCATTCCTACTTCGCGCTGTTAATAGTTTTTTAGTATCAATGGGGTTGGCACGGGTATATTCCAATGGCAGGGGTCCATTTCTCAGAAGCTTGTAACTTGTAGTACGAGCGGACGCCTCTTTTCCACTCCTGTTAGAAAGCGACTTTCGCTTGTATTACAAGTTACAAGCTTTTGAGAAATGGGCCCCAGGTCAAAACAATTTCATGATTCAATTGTTTTATATTTTACTCTTTATATCATTATTGTAAAAACCTAACTTAAGATAAATATTAAATAAAGAGATATTAATTTATTCAGTAACTTAAACTATTTAACAACATATTGGCTGGTAACTTAAACTATTTAACAACATATTGGCTGGTAACTTAAACTATTTAACAACATATTGGCTGGTAACTTAAACTATTTAACAACATATTGGCTGGTAACTTAAACTATTTAACAACATATTGGCTGGTAACTTAAACTATTTAACAACATATTGGCTGGTAACTTAAACTATTTAATTGTCTTGGTAGTTCGATGGTCTTTGGTGTAAAAGTTATTCGTTGTTTGAAATTGAATGCTGTTGAGTTGGGTTAAGATAAGTAATTTAACAGGTGAAAATTACTTCAGTCTATTTGTCGTCGTATTCATTGGGTTTTGTTCAGTAATGGGAAAAATTGAAGCGGATCGGCTTGGAAAAAACTAAAACAAAATATACACATTATTGATACATTGAGGTATTAGAATTCGTTGTTTTCTCTTCTATTTCATACTAGGGTAATTTATATTTTACGGGTTCATAAAAGCTTAGAGAGGAAATTTAATATCGATGTTGATAGTTTTTCTTACGTAATTGAAAATAATTACATCGAAGATAGTGTATAAATTAAGAATGAAGGTGTCAAATATTGGGACATTTACTTTACATCGAGTTAATTGATAGTTTGTACGGAACCCTCGCTGCGCGACTCAGACTCGCACTTGACCGGTTTTTAGTCCGATTGTGAAAGTGTTAATGTATTTCTTTATAACCACATGTTGTTAACGTAACGTGATAAGAATTTCAAGGAAATTCGATAAGCCTTTTTGTCAGCTGGACAAACTTGTTCTACGCGAATCACTGTGAGGCAGTCGAATCGCTTGTATTGTCCACTTTCGGTTTACCTTTTTATTTGTTCTAGTTCGTTCGTTGCTAGTTCAAGTACCACAAGCGCTGCAGACGACGAGACGGGGTTATTATCATTCGATCTGTTTGCGATCAGGATAATGTTTCAAACTGGGCTTCCTTCCTCTAACTGTATAAATTAAAAAAACAATTGATCTTCACTTAAGAACGGGCGGTCCAACCAATTAGTCTCTTTGTTTGTTTTGTTTTAATTGTCAGGAAAAGGTTTGTATGAACGGGTCGCTTTTTTATTGATTTAAGTAACTATATATTAGTACTAGAATTAACTATATATTAGTACTAGAATTAATATAGAATCAGAGTAGGTGTGGTTCTCTTGTGGGTATATTCATTAACCTGTTCGAATAAACTTTACACACAACCAAAGATTATTGAGAAGTCAAAGCTAACTCATTGGAAACATCGTAGTAATTCAGAAAGTATTCCGAGATGGCGCTACTAGGCTCTCAATGAAAAAAGTATCGTTGAATTCGTCAAAATGTTGCATTTTAGTGTCCTAAATCATCATAATAATCAATTTGAAGGCATGAAATACACCGTCGCCTAAACGTGGTACTGAAAAAGCATACATTATATAACGATTGCATAATAGTATTTTATGCAATCGTTAGGCCTAGGCTCTAAAACTAACCAACAAAAAATCTAATAAATCTAGTACATTTAAGCAGGTAAGTACTTATATTAACTATTGACCACTAATTTTATTGGTTGAAAGTAGTTGTGTAAACGTTTGGTACGCAATCACCCAAAACTGTTTTACAAGATCCAACATACTTCATCCCAATTCCAGGGCAGGATGCGCGTGCGCCGAGGCTGCATGGGCTGCGCTGCGCTGTGGTTGTGCTGTGTTTACAGGCTTGCGCAGGCCGAGAGCGCCGGCTCGATCGAGCCTTCTGTAGTGCAGGTGAGGGGGCCGACGAGACACACGATTCGCTCGGTTGATAGATCCCCCGCCAAGGTTAGTTATCAAAACTGATTGAGTAACGACTATGTGACGACTATACTGTTCCCGCCAGGACTCCGGGGAGTGTCAAGGGCCCATACAAACAGCTGATCCTGGGGGAACTGATCAACTCAACTAAACTGACTCTCGGTGCCTCTCCGTTATGAGCGCTCCCGTTCGAAATCAAAAACCGTCAATATAAATTCTGAGGTACGTCTGACCGCGGCGACGTTCGTTTCACCTCTTCTGCCAAGCAATATCGGCCGGTCGGCGCGATCGCGGCCCAGCGTATCTATCTCGCTCCCGCGCCGCAGGTCTGTACCGCTTGCGCATCCGACTGCGCATACGGGCACACACGACAGCCGCCCGTAGCGTCTGTCTCACCCTGCCGAATGCTTTCTGTTTCACGCGGCGATATAAATTAATAACTAAGCTGTCTATTCTAAACAATCACCCGCCCCGGACCGACCCGTTGTCGGTCCGCTCAAACTCCTGGTAGTCATAATCATAATCATAATCATTTATTTCGTCATCATAGGTAGGTTATGTACAGGTGATAGGTATAAAAAAGTAGAACAACCATGATGGATTTCGGCGTACGATAAATTACAAATACAAATGCACAAACTTAATCTTAAAATCCAAATGATATTAAATAATAAGATATAACATACAATAAAATGTCCAGTGTAACAGTATAATTATTATTATGTCTAATAGGCTTTAATTAATATTTAGGTAATCTTGAACATTATAATAACATTTTTCCACAAGAAATTTAAACAACAAAGATTTAAATTGCCTTGGGTTCTTATTTTTTATATCACCTGGTAATTTATTAAATAGCTTTGGACCCACTGTGAGAATACTTTTTTTCATTAGGCTAGTTTGACACATTCTAAAATGCACACCAGGGTTTCTTGGGCGAAGGCAGATTCCTTGTACTGCTTCTTTCCTTTGAAACAGGTCGGGGTTAAAGTTTACAAATATACAGCACTCATATATGTAGAGGGATGGTAGAATTAATAGTCGTAATGATTTAAAGTGAGGCTGGCAGCTTTCCGAGGATTTCAATCCGCAGATGGCTCTAATGCATCTCTTTTGGGCTCTGAATAATATGTCTCTGTATGTTGCATTCCCCCAGAAAATTATGCCGTACGGCAAGGTGGATGCAACGAAACCATGATAAAACTCTTCTACGATCCGCAGTTTTTGCTAATCTATATAATGCATAGGAAAACTTGTAAATCTTTTTGCAAGTTTCAATGCATTGTGTTTCCCACAACATATTATGGTTTATATAAATACCTAAAAACTTGTGTGTAAGTGTTTTGCCTATAGCTTGTCCTTGATATTCAACTTTTATTTCAGGAATTATTTTTTTTGAGTAAATTGCATAAGTTTCGTCTTTTCTAAATTAATTATTAAATTATTGTCATTAAGCCATAGAAATATATCGTTAATAGTGCTATTAATGTCAGTTTCATAGTCACCATTATTGTCATTGTCATGTTCAATAAATACCGTGTTGTCGTCTGCGAAAAGTATCATTGGGTGTCGTGTACAAGTAGTAATGTCGTTGATATATATTAAAAATAATAAGGGTCCTAAAACACTTCCTTGCGGCACACCATATCCTATTTCCACCACATTTGATCTATACTTTTTCTCTTATTTAGTGTCATTACATATTTGAGTTAATTCAGTACGCTGGGCCCTGTTACTAAGGTACGATTTTAAAAAATTTAAAGCGTTACCGCGGATACCATAGCGACTTAATTTCTCAATTAAAAGTCCGTGGTCTACGTGGTCAAATGCCTTGGACATGTCCATATATATGGCACATGATGGCTTCCTTTTATCAAGATTGTCAGTGATTCGTTTAACTAAGTCATATATAGCAGCATTAATATTCGTATTTCTACGGAAACCCTTTTGTTCTATGATCAAGATGTTATATTTATCCAAGTAATTATACATTATATTATAAATATTTTTTTCAAATATTTTAGAAAATACTGATAGCAGTGCAATGGGTCTATAGTTTTGTAGACTTTCTCTATCACTCTTTTTGTAGAGAGGTATAACAATGGCTGGTTTTAGATTGCTAGGGTAGATGCCCGTCTCAAAACTTAAGTTTATAATATGACTTAGCAGTGTAGCAATGTATCATCCGACAGGTTTTATAACTTTTGTGCTAATATCGTCAAACCCGACACTTCTAGTATTTTTTAATGATTATATAACTTTAAGGACATCATGAGGTGTAGTCGGAACCAAAAACATCTTATTTTGCTGCATGTTCATGGTACGACGCCTAGCTTGATCATTATCATCTAATTGCTTTATTGTCGTAAAGTATTTATTGAAAGCATTAGCTATAGCGGTCGGGTCTGTAATGTAGCTATTCTCTACTTTTATTCTGTGGATTGGCTCTTTAGGCAAACAAGTTCTTGATGTATTTATAACTTGCCACGTTGCTTTAGATTTATTTTCAGCAGTTCTAATGAAGTGATCATTTTGTGTTCGTTTCGTTAGTTTAATGATCTTTCTTAGCCTGTTCGTGTACGTTTTGAATGCGAATTTATTTTTAAGGGCAATTTCTTGGTTGTAGTTTTTATTTGATCTATAGAACCATAGCATGTTTCTCTTTTTTCGACAACAAGTTTTTATTCCTTTGGTCATCCATTTATGTTTAGTTTTTAGCGTCATTTTTATTGTCATGCAAGGAAAACATAGGTCATATAGGTAGTCGGGATATCGTCGAAACAGCGCGCCTAAGGATCGAGTCCCTCACTTGTACGTCTGCGATCCGCGGAGACCCATCCTTGCCTGTAATCAAGTTAACGTTGCTCCCCCGTCGGCAACACAATGGTGATAGGTTAGCATCCTTAACCAGTACGAGGTCTCCAACGCAGGGTGGGGTGGTCCTGTCCGTCCACTTAACGCGTTGCTGCAGAATGTGCAAATACTCAAGCGACCATCGCTTCCAGAAATTTTGAGTCATTTGCCGTGACAACCGATTCAACTTAACTTCCGTATACGGACACTCCGGCAAGGCGTTAAGTGGTTGGCAAATTAAGAAATCATTCGGGTCAGCGCTCAACGGGCCCAAGGGTCGCGAGTTTAAGACCGCCTCAATTTTACAAAACACCGTTGACAACTCCTCATACGTGAGGATCGTTGAGCCGATGACCCGGTACAAATGAGTCTTAGAAGACTTGACTTACTGCCTCAAATATTCCACCCCAGTGAAAGGAAGAAATGCGAGAAAACTGGCGAGGCCCATGCCAATCTCTCGCTCATTTTGCTCATTCAAAAACAGAACGATTTCCCTGAAACCACGGCCGGCGCCCTTGAACCTTTAACCTTTTCAGATGAATCCCAATATTGCTATTGTTGGTGACAACTTCACGATTAACGGACGACCGATACAAATAATATCAGGTTCTCTGCACTACTTCAGAGTGCCTGCTGCTTATTGGAGGGATCGCTTACACAAATTGAAGGCTGCCGGGCTCAACGCTGTGGCAACGTTAGTATTCTGATATACCTAAATCGACGATCATCTTCATCATAAACAGCCATGATAGACAGGGCCTGATTTACCCACAGCCGAATAAGGCTACAGCCTAGGGCGCAAGGAGCAAGCAACAAGGGAGCGGCGAGGGGCGCGGCACTGAGCTGAGACCTACTTATATTTCATAGTTAGCCTGGGGCGGTCAGAACTCTAAATCAGACTCTGATAATAGAATTCTCCACCCATGCACGAGAGGATGTTGCCCCCATGTTGGCAATTAGCACTATTAAATTTATTTGCAAATGCAGGTTAATACCTACCTACTTATATAAAATTCCTCGCAATATTTTCTGGAATCCACAAGATTCGATCCCACGACTAATACCTGTTAAAAGAATTTTGGCGTTTGAACAACTGATTAAAACAATAAAAAAGGCCGGATTGCACTCCAGGAGTGCCGGTAATGCCGTAGCGATAGAAGTTAACTATTTCACTTGCAAATTAGCGCGTGAGAACTTATTGTGTGTCGGCCGAACGGGTAAGCGCCGCGGATTGCATGGCGTTTGCGCCCTATATAACTCGAATGGCGCAGCCAGTCTCGTACTACGGCATCGGTCCCCCACCCCCAAGCCTCGTCTCGAATCTCTCACCTAAATGGACCTATCGAAAATCGAAATCTGTGGCGAGTTTAACAATTTTTTTCCATCCCAAAAACTGCACAGCGCCGCTAAAGAAGTTTTCACTTCAAAAAATGATTGAAACTCGTGTATTTCATCAGATACGTCGAATGGAGTTTCCATGAGCCTGAAGAGAGGCAGTACTCGTTCGAAGGCGACCGCGACGTAGCAGCCTTTATACGTATCGCGGCGGAAGAGGGTTTGCATGTGCTGCTTCGTCCTGGACCCTACATCTGCGCTGAACGAGATCTGGTAACGCACAACTTGGTTTCACTTTGATAAGGAAATTAACCCCTCGTATGGTTAAACACGGATCCGTGCCAATCATCGGAACCTATTCTTTTACATCTCAAAGTCAAAATTGCAGTATCAATTTGTCAAAAAATGTGTGCCAATCACACATCGCTAAATATGGAGATGATAGCTGTTTTCAGGGGCATTAATTTTTACCAAACTGCCGAAGGAGAGGAGGTTAAGTTTTTCGAGCGTATGTATATATGTAGGTATGTATGTAAGTGTGTATGTCTTATTCTTTGGCACGCCCTGTAGCCTAAACCGTTTGACGGATTTCGACAAATGCGGTGTCGTTGGATTTCTCTTAATCGTAGGAGTCACTAGAGGCTATAATATTTGTAAACACCGGCCAAGTGCGAGTCGGACTCGCGCACGAAGGGTTCCGTACATTATCTATAACCCTTAAATGTTTAATTTTATTCTGTTTTTTAGTATTCGTTGTAGTAGCGGGAATAGAAATAATCATCTGTGAAAATTTCAACTGCCTAACTATCACGGTTCATGAGATACAGCCTGGTGACAGACGGACAGAGAGACAGACAGAGAAACAGACAGACAGACAGACGGACGGACAGTGGAGTCTAAGTAAAGGCTCCCGTTTTACCCTTTGGGTACGGAACCCTAAAAAGCAGTTGGGTTTTTGGAAATATCTTTTGATTCAACTTGTTCTCAGACTTATAAATTCTTCTACTTTAATTACTTAATAGCAATAAGTTTATTTACGTCACACCTGGCCATAATGCGAGTTTAACTGCACGCTGCGCGTACGGTAAAACTCGCATTGTGGCCAGGTGAAGACGTAAAATTGTGTACTCACCACGGGCGATAGTTCGTAAAGCCCCAGAGCGCATATTTATACACAAACACCTGCGGTCTGGGGCATTCACGAATTCACCGCCCTAGGTACGTAATGTACTATTGTATTTGTCGCTTCCAGGGCGGTTTTCCGTATTGGTTGCTGGGAAAATACCGAAAAATAAAATTAAGAACTACTGATGCAGGTAAAACAATAACATCATTTGTTTGGTATATTATATATATATATGAGAATGTGAATGAAGTAACCAGTAATACAAATGATGTGAAATAATAGCGTTTTGAAATCTAAATGTTATACGGTCATTATGAATTCGATTGGGTTAGTTATGATGTCTAACCATTGTCTAACAGACTTTTATTATTTATAACAGATTTTATGGATGAAACAAAGGTTTGGTTGGCGAAACTGTTCGAACAACTTGATCCTCTATTATTCGGTAACGGAGGCCCGATCATTTTAGTCCAGGTGGGTATTTTAGTAAGTGTCATGTCATACTAAAATATGTGTTAATATTATAGTCTTCTTGCGATATTTATAATGGCAATACGTTTAAATTAGATATATTTATCCCGCCATGTGTATAGTGGGTTCAAATGATTTAGTTACTATTACTACGTATAGACTGGCCACCTAGAACATTTTTTTGACGTTTAACCATTGACAGTACCATACCAGCGCCCACCAGATGCGAAGCAAACGTACCTACTCCCACTAGAGTAGGTGACAATGTGTCCTACTCTAGATACATCTTTCGTTTTAGACCCATGCCAATCAAACTTAACTCAACTTTGCATTTCAACGCGACGGTACCTTAGTACATATTTACTAACCGACTTCAAACAAAAGGAGGAGGTTCTCAATTCGGTTGATTTTTTTATTGCATTTCAAATCAAGTCAGAGTTATTTTAAATAAAAACTAGTAGGTACAAATCTGATATTAAAGGTGGAGAATGAATATGGCAGTTACGGCACTGACATGGCATACAAAATACAAATGAGGGACATTATGCTCAAGCATGCTGGTGAGAAATCCCTCCTGTACACCGCTGATGGGAGTGACGAGAGCTTTTTTGTAAATGGTTCCATCCCAGGAGTCCTTACCACGATCAACTTCCAGGCAACCACGAGTAAGTCCTCATACTGAATATTTAGAACTTTGTGTGAGCTGCAGAAATCGCGAGTCTGACTTTTTTTGGAAAACTGAAACGAATTACATAGGTACACGTGGAACTTTTTAGGTTATTGCATTGAATTACATACGTACACGTGGAACTCGTTAGGTAATTGCATTGAATTACATACGTACACGTGGAATTCGTTAGGTAGTTGCGTTGAATTACATACGTACACGTGGAACTCGTTAGGTAGGTAATTTCATTGAATTACATACGTACACGTGGAACTCGTTAGGTAGGCAATTTCATTGAATTACATACGTACACGTGGCACTCGTTAGGTAATTGCGTTGAATTACATACGTACACGTGGAACTCCTTAGGTAATTACATACGTACACGTGGAACTCGTTAGGTAATTGCATTGAACTACATAGGTACACGTGGAACTTGCAAGGTAATTGCGTTGAATTACATATGTACACGTGGAATTCGTTAGGTAGGTAATTTCATTGAATTACATACGTACACGTGGAGCTCGTTAGGTAATTGCGTTGAATTACATACGTAGACGTGGAACTCGTTAGGTAATTACATACGTACACGTGGAGCTCGTTAGGTAATTGCGTTGAATTACATACGTAGACGTGGAACTCGTTAGGTAATTACATACGTACACGTGGAGCTCGTTACGTAATTGCATTCACTAACTTCCGCCTCCATGAGATACTCCACGTTTATCTTTTCACGTCTAAACTCAACCGATGATACGATTTAAGTGAAATTTGAAGTTTGTGTACAGTAACGAAGTAACGGGTAATTTGAGTGAAATTTTAAGTTTGTGTACAGTAACGAAGTAACGGGTAAAAGTTCGTTTGTATTCATATTTTCCAAATCTTCTTTCACAAATCCGTTATTTCATAAAAGTGTATAAGGGTTGCTACCCCTGTCAAGAACACTCTTTAGTCACTGTCAGGCCATCTCTTGGAAACAAGCAAAGGTGCATACTGCAACTACTCCTCAAGTGTAGACTAAGTTAGGTACTTAATACTTATTATCTTATTAAATATACCTATACTTACGAGTAGTTAACGCAATATTTAAAAAAACCGGCCAAGTACGAGTCAGACTCGCGCACCGAGGGTTCCGTACTACAAATCTATAACAAGCAAAAGTTGTTGTATGTTTATTACTAAATCATAAATGAAAATGGAATCCGTAACATTACAATGTGGAAAGTTGAGGGAGCATAAATTTAAACAGGGTCACTTTATCAATTTAGTAATCATCCTTTAGGCCTTCCTTGCGAGTTGCGAACGCCAAAATAAGCGGATTACTTATATTGCTGTTTCTTTTTATTGCGTTGATATAAAACTGAATTCACGGGAAAGTACCTTTAGGTTTTGATACCCTTACGCATACCTACGCTGGCCCAGTGCGGGTTGGAGACTTCACATACACCTTTTTCAGTTTTAAATTATGCGACTTATATTGCTATTTCTTATGATTGCGTGGACTTGTAAAACGTTCGTTTTGCTACAGCTGAAAGGTATTATAGACATGAGTATTTGATATGAATTTCAATTTAATACCTCTAGACGTGTTTACGAGGAAAAACGTAGTAAGTTTAAAATTTCAAAAAATGTTTTTTGTATGATTTTACTAAAAACATCTACTTTTCGTAATTTTTCCTTTGTCTGTGTTATATGGAGTTTCTTCGTGCCAAGTTTCAAGTTTCTGTGTAAACGGGAAGTACCCTTTAGGTTTTGAGTTTCTTGCGGGTACTCCGTTTCAAACTATACGACTTAAATTTCTATTTCTTTTGATTGCGTTGACATACAAGTTTGGTTTTGCTACATCTAAAAGGTCCTATAGCCCTGAGTATTTGACATGAATTTCAATTTAATACCTCTACGCATTTACGAGGAAAAAGGTAGTAAGTTTAAAATTTCAAAAAATGATTTTTGTATGATTTTAATACAAATGTGTTCTTTTCGTAATTTTTCCTTTGTCTGTGCTATATGAAATTTTTTCGTGCCAAGTTTCAAGTTTCTGAGTTAACGGGAAGTACCCTTTAGGTTTTGAGTTTGTTGTGAGTACTCAGTTTCAAAATATGCGACTTAAATTGCAATTTCTTTTGAATGCATTGACATAAAAGTTTGGTTTTGCTACATCTGAAAGGTCCTATAGCCCTGAGTATTTGACATGAATTTCAATTTAATACCTCTACGCATTTACGAGGAAAAAGGTAGTAAGTTTAAAATTTCAAAAAATGATATTTGTATGATTTTAATACAAATGTCTGCTTTCGTAATTTTTCCTTTGTCTGTGCTATATGAAGTTTCTTCGTGCCAAGTTTCAAGTTTCTGAGTTAACGGGAAGTACCCTTTAGGTTTTGAGTTTGTTGTGAGTACTCAGTTTCAAAATATGCGACTTAAATTGCAATTTCTTTTGATTGCGTTGACATAAAAGTTTGGTTTTGCTACATCTGAAAGGTCCTATAGCTCTGAGTATTTGACATGAATTTCAATTCAACACCTCCACACGTTTACGAGGAAAAAGGTGTTAAGTTTAAAATTTAAAAAAGCATTTTTTGTATGATTTTACTAAAAATGTCTACATTTCGTAATTTTTCCTTTGTCTGTGATATATGACGTTGCTTCATGCCAAATTTCAAGTTTCTGAGTTCATGGGAAGTACCCCGTAGGTTTTGCGAGTGTCGAAAAACTCAAAAATTTGCAGCATTAACGATTTTATCTTTTGATTGCGTTGGCTTTTAAGTTTGATTTTTTCACAGCTTCAAGGGACAATAGTCTTGAGTATTTTATATAATTTTCAGCTTGATACCTCCACTCGTTCCTGAGAAAAAGGGTCTTGACAGACAGACAGACAGACAGACAGACAGACAGACAGACAGACGGACAACAAAGTGATCCTATAAGGGTTCCGTTTTTTCCTTTTGAGGTACGGAACCCTAAAAATGCATATTTGTTTTTGATTTAAAAACAAATTAATACTTAGGTATCATGCTATTCAAATTCTATATTCTACTAGCGTCCGCCCACGACTTCGTCTGTGTGGATTCAGGACTATAGTTTTATCAAGGCTATAAACTATCTTTGTGCAAATTTTCATCCAAATCGGTAGAGCTGTTTAAGCCTAATTGAATAACAAATATCTAAACATCCAAACTTTCGCATTTATAATATTAGTAAGATATTCAAACTTGTTTCCAATGACCCGCGTTTTCATTTGACCCCAGTCTCCCCTACCTATGTACTGAATGTATCCCCATTTGACATGTGTCGCTAGACTGTTCGTGTTGGCATAAGGAATAAATGAATAAACTACATTCACGCAAACGTGAAAGCTTGTGCCGATTTCCTCTTAATCGCAAGAACACTGAACGAATTTTGACGAAACATTACAGTAATGTACCTATACCTACCTAGCTTACATATCAAAATAGGACATAGGATATACTTTAAATGCATACGAAGACGCGTGCAGCAGCTAGTTTATTTTTAAAAATCATCAAAATGAATAATCTACTTTAGAGATAAGTACCTTAGTCACGGAAAACAACTCCTTACCGTGCGTGTATATTTTCAACAGCGAAGGAAATCGAACAATATTTTGAATCACTCAGGCGCTTCATGCCACATGGCCCCTTGATGAACTCGGAGTTCTACCCCGGCTGGCTGACCCACTGGGGCGAGTCGTTCCAGCAAGTTTCTACGGACAGCGTGGTCGCCACCCTGGAAAAAATGCTCAACGTTTCCGCCAACGTCAATATCTACGTTTTCTTCGGTGGCACTAACTTCGAATTCACGGCCGGTTTGTGACCCAATTTTCATTTAAGGGGCTCCTACTCCTAGCTCCCAACGACCTTCGACATGTAACTGACGGTTTTTTCGTGTTTTTTATGGCTTACCGTATTAAGAACAACGAGGTTTACAACAAAACTCACGGTTTTCGGGATATATGGCTAGAAACTTTGGTAATTTCAGGCCAAGAAACCAGTTTTATGGACGTAGTTAACTTTTGTAAAAAGGAGTTAAAAATAAAAATCTCTAGTGGGTTGTTAGAGACGTCAATAAGGAACAGTTAGGTATATGTAGATTTCATATATAAAAGTGCATGAACATACTACCTAATATCGAAATAATTTACTTTAAAAACAACGTTTTAACCGACTTCAATTTGGTACTCTGCCAAGCCACGAGAACATTTCCAATCTTTTCTTTTAGGTACAATTTACCACATGAACTGATTTCCGATAGCAAATGCGTTGATTACTATAGGAAAAAACCGAATCGCTGTATGTGGGCCGATTATATTTGAGGACTTCCATCGATTCCCCAAGATCATCACCAATGGCACTTCATTAGTTCCTATTTCAACGGAATCTTATCAGAACCTGTGACGTACTTTTGCACTTTTAAGTACATAATTGAGGAATTCGATAAGTCATCTGTGGTCTTCATCATCAATTCCTCGCCACCAAATTTATGATTCCGGATGTAAATACACGTACCGTTATAATAGAAAATACCAAAATCACTACACGCGTACCTAATAAAATTGAGGCGTTCCGTCAATTCCTCAGGGATCCCATCATCTAACTGAATTTTGAAAAAATGGGACCCACCTGGAAGTATATTACGTACGAACAAAAAAAAATTTCGAATCGGCTCATCAATGACGAAGTTCTGAGGTAACAAACATTGAAAAAAAATACAGGCGAATTGAGAACCTCCTTTTTTTGAAGTCGGTTAAAAAGAGCTTTTATGGACCATGTTTGAATAAATCATTGTTAAGTTAGTTAGTTAGTTCATTAAGTATTTTTAGTATGGCAACATTCTGTGCCGTTTTCAAATACGGTTCGAAAATTTGAGCTCCGCGCGAATAGTCACGCAATTTTATAGGCACCTACTATTTTGAGCTATTCATATTCATAAGTGCCTTGCCGGAGGATATCCCGTCAGCCGTGTATAATCAGTCTCCAGGTAACCTTGGAGTCGGGTGAGTCTGTACAGTACAAGCCAGGTCTCCGGGCCTACACCTGACGAAGGAGCAACGAAGCAGCTCCTGGCAACGGTGAGGTGTCCTTTCCGCGACTTCAAGGCTCCGTTTCGTTGTATAAGTTTCTCTTTTAACGCTAGCCTACATGTCGTGTATAAACTTTTGTTCGCAATTTACAGTCCACTAATTAACAATCATACTCTCGTGCAAATGTAGATAAAGGATTGAAGAACCGATAAGTGTGTTTGCCATAAATAGGTATATCTAGTTTTTACGGAGGATAATCAACTCAAAACTCGTCAAAACTAGCCAAAAAGCGCGTGGCGCCCTTAAATTAATATATTTTCAGAATATCAATATTGTTCGGAGCAGAACAAAATAAAGAATATTAGTAAATAGTTTTTAATGTCATAGCTGCCTGTGATATGCAGCGTAGAAGAATAATTTAGTATTGTCTATGGAAAAACAGAAGAAGAAAATCAACTATCCAACTTAACACATTTTCTGGAAATGTGTTAAGTTGGATAAATAATAAATAATTTAATGAGTCAAAAGCGAGTTCTTTTCTATTCCTGAATACCGTAGAAGGCGGAAAGATTATTCGCAACAAATATTACAAAGCACTTGGCACCAATTAGGTTTTGTATGTATTTCAGGCGCAAACTACGATGAAACATATACGCCAGATATTACGTCTTATGACTATGATGCTCCCTTGAGCGAGGCTGGCGATCCCACCCCCAAATATTTCGCTATTCGCGATGCTTTGGCAAGGGTATGACTTTCACTTATTGCTGACCTCTTTTTCGATTTCTCAGAAATATATTGTGTTGAATTAATTTTTTCAGTATAATCCCCAAGTGAGAGATATTGATCCCCCGGTACCCTCTAATAAGTCTGCTTATGGAACAATATTGTTAAACAAGCGATTCCGTCTATTATCATCAGAAGGGCGGACAAAATTAGGGAAAAAGTATCCAGGTGCAGTCGGGTCAAAACTCCCTACGTATGAGGAACTGCGTCAGCGCTCCGGTCTAATGTTGTACGAGACCACTTTGGCGAAGACGGGGCAGGGTTTTTTGGTAATCAGAAAACCTCGAGATCGCATTCATGTTTTTATCAACGGTGTAAGTAAAATATGCTATAGCTCAATGATTTTTTTTTTTCATTAAAATGTATTTTTAGCCCCCTACAAGTTATAAAAATCAGTAAAAACCACACTCAGTGCTTATCTGATTATAGTCACCCCCGGCATCATGTGTAGGTATATTTATTTACCATCATATTGTTTCCAGACCTTCTACGGAGTAATAAGCCGGACTAACAAAATGTATGTCGTGCCGGTCCAGACCAAACTTAACTCAGTTCTGTCATTGCTCGTTGAAAACCAAGGACGAATCAACTTTGGAAGCGGCATTCACGACTACAAGGTTAGTAACGTCACAATGTCTTAACCAATGAGACAATAGTACATTACGTAACTAGGGCGGTGAATTCGTAAATGCCCAAGATCGCAGGTGTTTGTGGCCCTAACCGATGGTCAGGGCCATAAATATGCGCTCTGGGGCTTTACGAATTACCGCCCGTGTTGCGTACAAAATTTTACGTCTTCACCTGGCCACAATGCGAGTTTTCCCGTACGCACAGCGTGCAGTAATACTCGCATTATGGCCAGGTGTGACGTAAACAATAAAATGTATCAATTATTCTCTAGTTGATGTGTAAACATCCTGAAAAGGAACAATTGAGCGTACGAGTGAGATGTTGGTTTCATTTTTATACCTATTTGGTTTATTTATCAGGGTATCCTCGGTCGAGTATCTATAGGACGGAAGGTGCTCAATGGTTCTTGGTCGGTAACGGGATTTCCTCTACAAAACCTGGAAGGAATTGTGACGGCTGCAGCCGACGATGAAGAAGCGATTGAAGGTCCAATACTTTTCGACGGCTACTTCACCATACCTGAAAACGAGCAACCTCAAGATACATTCTTCGATACTACTACGTGGGGAAAGGTACCTTAGTGTTTCCCTTGCGTTACCTACTTATTGTGAACGAATGAACAAACTACACACAACTTATTTGAAAAACATAATGACTTCGAGGTAGGTCTGTGTCAAAACTATTAAAAGCGACTACCCAGGTGGATATCACAAGATTTAACTACAAAACGATCTCAATTAAAAGTCTAACTTACATCAAACCAAATCATTGTTACTTTCGACAATATTAATTACTTATTTAGGCATCGTTAATAATGGTCGCTTATGCGCATCGCTGTAAGGAAGGTCCTTCTTCCCTGAGCCTGAGAACGACTAAAATATTTTACAGTTTGACAGACATTATAGGTAAGAGCGAACCGGTTGCCTATTTTATGACTATTGTGCAGTAAATACTCTTGACAGTTAATGACAAGTTCACTATTGAGGCTTAAAGAAAAAGTAGGGTCGATGGGTCAACAGTGGGACGAGTGGGCACATTGGGTAAGGCATATCGAACATAAATAATATTGATAAAGCTGCGTCTCGGCATTGCCTCTGATAAATAAAATGTGAGCGACTACAAACGAAATTGAAAGGCATTTTGGATAAAATAGATCTGTTGAACGTTGATAAATACCGGCAATAATAGTGTTGATGCATTCGCCAGGGCTACATCTGGGTGAACGGGCGCAACTTGGGCCGGTACTGGCCGGACACGGGCCCGCAGGTGACGCTTTACGTGCCGGGCTGCTGGCTGCGCGCGCGCAACCACGTGCAAATGCTGGAGTTGGACCGGGCGCCCGCGACCACTGCCATCCGCTCCATTGACTATCCAATACTCAGTGTTGCCAGCACTGAAACGGTGCAGTCTTAAAGTATTGGCAATACTTTAAGACTGCACCGAGCTTTTGACGCGGGCACCGATTTGGGATTTGCACCTACTGCCGGCTCGCTCGATCGATAATCCTGAGTATTAAACACGCGTGTTTTATAATTGATGAGACGCCGACACACGTTCTTCTCATTGTTTGTGCTACTTTACGGAATTGTATTTATTAAACTGTAGATTATTTGAGAATATTTATAGCATTTTATTGTAAATACACTCTTTGTGATTATAACTACATATATTTTATATTTTATTGTAAAGAATTGTGAACTCCACCGTCCGAACGGTAACTGCCGTTTTTGCCGATTATGCTGCATAGTCTTAAAACGTGCTTATGAGTCTTCAGTGTCTTCACTTTCCCTAAATCCTCACAAAGCACGCGACTTGAGGAAATTGATGCAGTTTTTGGTCAAAACCAGCGAGCCATCAATTCTACCAATCCATTTTGTCTCCAACGTGTCAAGAATCGTATCTAAGAAGTAAGTACATAGTGATGACATTAAAATAAATACACATACCTAGTGAAGTAAAATAAGGCTGTATTTCATAGAATAAGAAGATAATTTCTATTTTCGTACAAAAAGAACATAACTAACAAATTTTTACAAAAACAGCATAAGTGACAAAAAACCATTTTTATTTTCTTTCAAAAAATACTTGTCCATGAAATGTGTAACGGTATATTTCTGAACTATTACCAATTACTAAAATCACCTACCTATAGGTACAATATTTATCTCTAATAACTAGTATGTTTTTTTCGTTTCCTGTAATATCATGTCTAGTGTAATTATTTTGTTTTTGTAAACATGCCTTCCATTGATAATATACCCCCGTTACTTAGAAAAAACGAGCTATAGTACCTAAATTATTTCCAAAATTTTCATTTTTCTATACAGGTTGTCAGTTCATAGACTGGAATATGAGGGACTCACACACACATGCACACGTATGAGTGACAAAGATATAAGATAGACTTACCACAAGTGGGAACGAGATACAATGTGAAATCTGTCCCTCAGTGCGTATATAGATAGGCTTTTTTGTTTATCACCACCTGTCAAAATATTGTACCGACTAAAACTGACTTCACGGATATATTACGACTAAACAGGAATTATTGCAATATTTTATGTATTTAAGAACGTTAAAACAACATTTTTTCCCTAAATAACACAATAAGTCTAAGTTGTCACTGGAAACAAAACTCACACTATATCCAAAAATGCACATTTTTACTAACCTTTTAGTACATTAATTCAGCACATAATATAAAATAACCCGTCGCGCCGCAGGAGACACACAACTATTGATGATAAAATCTACATCTTATTAGAATATGGCTTTATTTGATTTCAAATGTATCATCTCTATATTTACTTGCATAGGATTTTGAGTCTTAAGCACGCTGACGTAAGCCTTGCGCTGGCGTGGCGAGGTGATCGAGTGGTTTTAATAACACAAAAACTTCGGTCAAGGTTACGCAATAGGAAATGTTATTTTTAAATGATCGAGAATGATTATCGGAGATGGTTATTTAACACGGTATGGTTGAAATCCGGTAGTTGAGGTAATGCGAGGTATGACGAGGCCGATTTGTTGTTGACGATTTGTTTGACGAGGCTACTGGGAACAAAAATATGTAGGTACCTACTACATAGGTACACTTGTTTGTATTTAACTTTTGAAACCTAGATTTCTTTTGAGATATACGTAGAAATTACACGTAACCCAGTCTTATGTACGAAATATTTACCGTTATCTTTTCAGTAAAGGAAAAAATCGTGAGGAAACCGGTCTAATCCTAATAAGGTCTAGTTTTCCCTCTAGGTTGGCGGGTCAGATAGCAGTCGCGTAAAACTAGTGCCTATACCTAATGTTGGGAGTAGGTCAAAGCGGACTCTAGGATGCTACTACAGGACCGCAACTAGGAGGCAACGCTAGGATGATACCCGGATATCTGAATAGATAAAACGGGTGTTGATAGGTAAAAGTAATACAACATACATGTATGTATAGATACTTTTATTTGTGTAACAAAATTGCTTTCTTTATATGTCCGTATAACAAATTTGGGGTGGGGTACATCGACTAACCCTATGAACGTCAACGTCTGAAGTGGTCGCAAATTGTACCAATGACCACTATACTGGCCGAGTACTGACACCGTAAAATCAACCTAATCATTTGCAAAGTAAGGTTTAATTTCATGACACGTTGAGAGTGACGTTCACAAGGCGAAATCAGATTTTCTTTGTATTCATGATGGTCACTTATTGATCTTAATATAAATTGTGAACTCAAAAGTACAGTACAGGCCGGTATACATCTGTTCTATGGGACAATGACCATAAAAGTAAAATTGTTTCTCGATGATTACAATTCCGTAGATAAGGGCCAAAGGAAAGCCGCATTCATACTTATCTGTCGTGTCTTGTGACGTGACTGAACGCAATCGTTTCGTACATTGAGTACAGTCATGTTCTTCAATATCTATACAGTCAACCTTTCAAAAATATCTACACATGTGTTATACCAGTAACCATAAAGTCTTTTATAGATATTTTTGAAACACTGACGCCGCATCCCGCTGCGGTACATCTGAAAGTCTGTCAAATGAGACCAGTTTGACAGTACTAGCTTATCGTACTACTAAAGTATAGTTTAAATTATTTAAACTGAGCTCATGAATGGCCATTGTACTGAGCTCCTGAATAGCCATTGTTTGCGGTTATACAATGAACATTTGATGTGGCGCTAACCTTTTTCTTGCAAAAAATGGCACAAGTCCGACCACAGTCGCATTGTTAGACTTGAATGCTATTGTTCTGAAAGAAGTCGGTGATCTTCTGCCGCTAACAAAGGCTATTCATGAGCTCAGTACAATGACCATTCATGACCTCAGTTTAAATAATTTAAACTATTCTAGCAGTATCCCGCTGCGGCGTGCGGAGCCACCATGACCGGAGGACCATGCAAGGAAATGTCTGATATGTGCAAAGACCAATCACAGATTAGTAAAAAATGGAGGTGGAAAACTAATTGATTATGGTGATACGAAATAATTTGATTTGTGATCATTGTATTTATAAATGTTAAATATTGTTATTTTGAGACGATCGTGATGTAAATTCTTATTACGTAACTTTGTACTGTAATTTGTCATGAAATAAATAATAATAATAAAACCTTTGGAATTTTGGGAACATAACAACAGATGTCGTTAAGATCTATGTGAATGTTAAATGTGAGATGTTCGTTACTTTAGTAATATACTAATTAAATAGTGTTTGTTACTCCGGAGTATCTGTTCGGTCATATTCGATTATGGCTTTTTTTAATATTGGACATCTCTGCACATTCCATGCATTATTTGGTTTCTCCGGTGCAGTGTGAGGTACACAAATATAAGTTACATTGGCAATCTTGGTCCACGCCGACGAGAGATGACAAGTACCGAATGAAATCGAACGTATGACCATTTCAATAAAGACCTTGTTTCACTACACGTAAGGTACAGTATGCAATGACAGGTGCTGTCGTGCTGTCCCGCTCATGGTGCCAGACAAAATGGCGGGCGCCGGAGCGGGCGGCGTCGCGCGCAAAATTTCGGCCAATGGGCGTTGAAGATTTTACCCGCGCAGACGCGCTGCCTTATGATTGGTTAAAATGTTTTCAAAAAATGTTTTCTGCGCGGGTACATCGTTGTAACTTATATTTGCGGTACTACTGTACCGTACGGAATTTATACTAACTGAGGTACTGGCATACAACGTGAACCGTCGCTCGGCACGCAGTACAGTTAGATTAACAACTCGTGTGACGCTCTGACGAGTATTATGTAGTGTCAGTAGCGTCACAGAGCATCAAGTCAGAAGTATGAATCCGGCTTTAGAGAGTTAGGGCTGGAGCGGTTACCATGAAACGCCAACTTCATTCGTTTGTGTATGTCCATCTCTATCGCACTTGGTTCAAGCTACAGAGAGAGAGATTAAGAATTATTTAATAAAATCTGTTTGATTGATTTATCTATTCGTTTTACAAATTTTCAATTACATCATAATTTTCCCCGAAACCTGTTTCACTTTACCCCGCCTGTGCTCACTTGGTTAAGTCACAATTATGTCTCAGCTATTATTACAAATAATACAAAAAAATCAATAATTTAAAGCTATTTAAAAACTACTTTAAATCTAGTAGGTAATTTTAAAACATAGTTTGTCATTTATCAATTTATTTAATTGTTTTACTGTACATACGATTCCGTTACTTAATAAGAAATCCAAATAATTCATTACAAATAACGTCCAGTTGCACAAACGGACATTAAACTAAATGCCTTGAATCAAGTGTGCAGTTTCCGTCAAATAAAAGTAACTAGGCAAACAAAGACAAGTCTTTATTAAAAGGGTATAAGAGCTTTTGAAGACGTCAATTACGCAGTTACTTTTTATGCCGACTGTACCATTTCAGAAAGGTAGGGCACAGCGAAATGTCATCCCGCTCGAATTTGGAGCAGCCCAACTGGGGAAGTACCTCCGCCTTGCAGAAGACCACAGCCGTAATAACACTACTACTTGCTCTGTGGTAGTGTTGTGTTCCTGGAGCTGAGCGAGGTCGCCAGAGCTCCCGAGGATGCGTTGTATTGAGACCGAGGGCATTTGTTCTTTTAGCTATCAACACGGCGAATCCTCAAAAATATCAAGGGTCGGCAACGCCCATGTACATACGAGACCACGGGATCGGCTACGGGCGTAGCGATTCTTGGGAGTGACTGTGACTTGCATGCAATTTCTTGCAAGTGTAAATTGATTTAGTCCAGATGCAACGACACATGTTATTCCAGCGCCAAATCAGGGTAACATTAAAGATTCGTTTTCGGACAAATTGATACAAAACTTTTATAAGAAAATATCTTACATTGAATAAGATGTATAAGTAACGATTTACGATGAAAACAAAATATGTAAATGTGTTTTTTACATTTTTAAGTTATCCTACAATAGTTTTGAGGAAGGCGGTACAGAATAATATAAGTGACTTTGGATTAAAAAGAAGACATTATTTGTTCTAACAATGCTACGAAAGTAATGCAAATTTTTCGAAAATAAACAAACTTTTACTAATATTGTGTTGTTTTATTTTTAAATTCGTTTATAAATACACCTTTAAATCAGATACTGTATACATAGTGGTATTCATTTAATACAATACTATCGGTTATCAATTTCGGTATCTCGATTAATTCATACAAAATGTTTGTATTTTAACCGACTCATCTAATATATCAGCAATATTTAAATACAATTTTGTAAAACCGAAAAAATATACGAATTGAGGAAGTTTTTTCTTTTTAATGAATACCTATATAAGTACGTACTGTAAATACGTATAGTACGGTTTTTTTTTCTATATTGTTACCAAGCTTTTAAAACTATGCTAATTATATTTGTATGAATCACCCATGACTTGAATGGCAATCATGTTATATTATGAGTTATCATTTTTAAATATAGATAACTGCGAAATATAATTCATTGCAATTAATTAAATGCTTAGTAACTCAATTTTAATAAAAAGGCGCTATTAGACTTCCTTAATACTCAATTCAGTCGATTCGAAAACAATCAAGTTATATTCGCGGTCAATATAAGGTATCAAAAATGTAAACAAACCTATTTATAATCGGCATGTAAGTAGAACCAGATGGCGTCGTTAGTGTAGGTTAGGTTCACTAGTGCGCATGCTCAGATAGCATGCAAGGGCCCCGCCGCGCCGTTACGATGGATCTTTGATAACTAGTGATCGTTATCGACGTGCACTTTTCGTAGCAAAGGATACGGTTGACAGAAAAAAAAAACATTTGAATATTCACTTTTGTTCTTAACTATAAAATAACTAGGTACTTTCTTAGAATTACACCTCTAGACACAACTCTTGACGGTATAAAACCAATTTTAAAACCATATACCTGCGGCAAATGACATTAATTTACGCAGGGCGTCGATAAAAAATGGGCGCAATAGTTATTATATATACTTAAATTACCTTCCTGTGACTTCTTTTGACGTAGAAAGGTCATTTAGTTATTTAAAATGGATTTTTTCTAATCGACGTGACCGACTGACAGCCATCTATGGAACAAATTTTAGTCGTTTATCCAGTACTAGCTGCCCGGCCCGGCTTCGCACAGTTAGTGTGTTGGAATGAAGCATTTTCCCGCCTATGTTCATCAGGGATGTCGGCTTCTAATGGTAAAATAATTTTTGAAATCGGTCCAGTAGTTTCGGAGCCTATTCAATAAACAATCAAATCGTTATTTAAGGAGTGCTCCAAACGCCTGGTAGAGATGACGCGTGACCAGAAGGCTGGTTCATATCTGGCACAGCGGATCAGCATTGCCATACAACGTGGTAATGCTGCCAGCCTTCTGGGCACGCTGCCCTCGGAAGGTGATTTGGGCCAATTTTTTTATTTATACTTATTTCAATCCTAGTTTATAATTTAGTGTTTAGTTTTGTATTTTACTTTAAGGTATATTATGTTTTTTTTGTTTTTACACATTTGTTTTTTAATTCATGTATACATATCAAATCGTTCCTCTTTATATTATTAGTGTAGATAATTTGGAAAAATGATTATAAATATGTACATATATAAATCTCATAATTTGTGAAATATATGTTTAAAATACTTCTTCTGTATTTGTTTTTTTGTCAACCATACTTTGCTAAGAAAAGTGCACATTGACAACGATCACTACTGATAACACCCGAAAATTGTCAACAAGCAGTTCTGCTTACCAGTAGACAATACATCTTCATAGGAACGCGCATAAACATTAAAAAGTTCTCTTTCGGAGAAATCAAAAGTCAATCCTTAGATATACTCTTAAATAGATAACACAAACGCGCACCTATTTCGCGTTTTTTTTTAATTCTCTTTTGGACATCCCTTCACTTTGTACGCATGAACACATAGGGGAGCGAGTTCTAAAACATGTGATTGCCAGCCATTCGAACTATGCTTTCGTCGCCCGCTGACCCGAAATTATACGATAGTTTGATTTGATTGCTCGCATAATAGCACAGTATTACGCGATTGGCTGTAGGAACAAGCCGCTTGCTTTACGTTTGTTTAAGTTCAGTTGAATACTAAAACGAACAGTGGAGTCCATCAATTTTCAGTCAAATCTAAATCTCTCCAAACTTACAGTCGATAGTTGTATCAGAATACTGTTCAAATGAATTCTTGATTGAATCAATATCAGCACGGCGAACATAGCTCGACATGTTTCGAACCAATACATGGCTCTTATTCTTGAGCACTCGCGATGCCGGTGCGCTTAGGGAGATGTTTATATAAAATACATTAGCGACTTCACATTTTCCACCCAGAGACGCGTTTGGTGTTAATACAAATCTGGGTACATGCGACGTCTACTTATAGTCTATTTTTTTATTCCGTAGACTAAAATGACATTTCAGGTATTGCTACTTTTTTACGTCTTATAAATAGTGATGTGCTACAACCGGTACTAACCGGAAAAAAAACGATTGGGAGGTACTTATATTTGTTGATGAAGCGTCTGTAACAGTGAATGGATAATCCGTGACGTGCTAAAAACGACAGAACACGCACTGAAAACATCCGATACTATATACTACTAAAATAACGAGTGCCAAATACGTAAACCAAAATGGCGTCGCGTCAGGTCGGCGATACGTCAATGTCATTTTAAATGTTTGAGTACATTAGTAGTGAGTAAATTTTATTTATTGTTTATTTCGTATCATTTTGTGAGTAGATTTTTTTTATTGTTTATTTTGAATCTAAAATTAATTCAACATTTTATCGGTTATTCGCAAACCGATATCAAAGATCAGCACTGTTTGTATATAGCTGGTCACATTATTTCTACGTTTGACATTTGTGGTTGTCATTTTAGTCTACGGAATAAAAAAATAGACTATAAATATATATCTGTGGTCAAAATCATAAATATTATTAGCGATGTTACAGCATACTTCTAATATTGCTTATTGCTCCACTACACGCGTTCTAAGCATTCTTTCCTATATTGACTTAATCACGTATACATCTATTTAAGTACCTCAACGTTTCGATCATGTCTGAAGCGTCGAAGTGAAATTCAAATCATTTTCTTAGCATTCACTATACTAATTTCCTTACTTGGATAAACACTATCACAATACATATGAATGTCTGTTTGTCCGTTCGTCACACTGCGAGCACATACTATATGAGCCCGTGGCGTTTCTTGTATTCGTCCAAGTTGAGGGACCGCTTGGGGCCGCTTTCTTTCACTTTCGCCGTAACCGCAGGTTTTGGTGTTACGTTGGAACTGACTTCTGGAAAAAAAAGGGGAATGGTTAGTTTCAAAATACTGATTATTCGGCCTTGTTAACACATTCACTGCCAAGAAACGCTACGCGCTACGCTCCCGTGGTTTTCACGCTAAGTAGCGGAATGTACCTACGGCGTAAGCGCCAGCTAGGCTGCTAGGTTAATAGGCTTTTAGATGGGTAGAAGTAAAAATTTACTTTGTAAACTTATACATATACAAGGCTGGCACATGACAGTGTCTATTTAAAAAAAAATATAGCTACACGGTTTGCAACAAGTGAAATCAAAAGAAACAAAATACCCAGTTGTTTTTTCAAATATTATGTATTTTTATGTATGTTTATTTATGTAGCCTATGTGACAGCGGGTGTCCCTTGTTTTGTTGACAAACCTTTCTTCGAATTTTATTTCATCGAAAACGTTTCATGTAACATTTAGTTCACGAATTATTGTTTGGTGTAATTTTATTTCATGACCAGATCATTCCAATTTTTATCATTTCATGGAATAACCGTCCAGGGAATATTATTTGGCAAATGATTCATTTTGTATACATATTAAGGTGCAACGTCACTGACGAATTCCATACAATTTTCGTTCGGACTAGACGTCTAATCCATCGATGTCAGGAACTTGAAATTGTGATATTTAGATAATATATGACCCTCTTCTCCCGCAGTTTGAATAAATACACGCAAAAACCAGTAATATTCAAAATATAGTCATTTGAAATTCATAAAATTTTACTCCGAGCCTTGTATGTGTGCGTGAGTTAGACACTGTCCGTGTAAATGACATGGACGCGTCACAATGACAGCACGTTGCCCAAAACCTTCACTAGATGTCTTTGGTATCAAATAAAAATTAGTTAGACGCCGGGGTCAATAGTAGTAATTATATTCACCAGACGGCGACACCATCGTACAATCCCTTTTTTTTCTGGTGAAAGAGACGGGATTCATTTTATATTGCTAGGCTACTCATTTTGGTAATGACGTAAGAGCAATGTCATTTGTTTTTGATAGGCTGAATTTCAATGCTTTGCTCTTTATTCGTGATCGACCTAACTAAAGTCCACGGAACGAAAATTATGCATAGGTACATTTTGCGTCTTATTAGAAAGGAGTAAGATCCAATATTAAAACGTAATCTGGTTATGATCAAATGAACCGTTTGAATTTCCAACTTGCAGATTATAAGTAAGCTTCGATTGAGTGAATGTTACTTTATGTAGAATTAAATATAACAGACAATTATTAGGAGTGTACCTACCTGATAAATTTAAACGTTCGCTTTAGTCGACTGCACATCGATTGACAGTAAAATACCTACTGCAACCTATTTAGGAATCGACTGTTCAACTAGAATATTAGATTACCCCCAACATGTAAATTAACTAAGTCACAATTTTTAGGGTTCCGTAGTCAACAAGGAACCCTTATAGTTTCGCCATGTCCGTCCGTCTGTCTGTCTGTCTGTCTGTCCGTCTTCGGCTTAGCTCAGTAACCCTTACAACTATAAAACTGCAATTCGGCGTGGGTATATAAACCAATCACGCCGACCAAACAGTAGGATAAAATCCTGAAAAAAAAAAACTTGGGGTACCTCCGCTACATGTAAATTGGTGATGTATTTTTTTCTCGTAAAACCTATAGTGTAGGGTATCGTTGGATAGCTTGTCCAAAAATATTATGGGTTTTCTAAAACCACCCCACACTATTTTAACGAGAAAAAAAAATACATCACCAATTTACATGTAGGGGAGGTACGTACTCAAAAAAAATTTTTTTTTCAGGATTTTATTCTACTATTTTGTCGGCGTGATTGGTTAATATACCCACGCCGAATTGCAGTTTTCTAGTTGTAAGGGTCACTAAGCTAAGCCGAAGACGGACAGACAGACAGACGGACGGACATGGCGAAACTATAAGGGTTCCTTGTTGACTACGGAACCCTAATAAAAACTGCTTTAGTACACAGTCAAATCCGTCTAAAAATCTGAGTTCGTTTATTGCGTATAAAATGTACCTATACTATGCCTAAGCATATCGCTATGTCCACCCAGTAAGTTCATTTATCCATCACTAGTGAAATAATTTTTATAATCGGATGTGGTTTCGGAGGTTATACCCTACATACAAACATACAAAATAACACTTTACAATAATCGTTCCGATAGCATAGTGGTTCAGGCATGCGACTGTCAATCGTCGGTCGTGGGTTCGAGTTTCATCTCATATTTACCTAAACAAGACATTCAATAATTTTGTAATCAAATCTCAATCTTTGAACATTACTAATGAATGAGTGAAGCATCAAGCACACGTACAGTACGATTAATGTTAGTTAACCACTGACAGATGGTTTGCCTTCATTTAATTTTCAACTTTACTGTCATACAAATAAAGCAAATTTCAGATACTGTTACCCACGTCTACCGATTTAGAAATAACTAGATACTTAATTTGTATGAGGTTAAAGTTGAAAATTAAATGAAGGAAAACTATCTGTCAGTGGTAAACCCCAAATAATTCTAGTGTATACATAATCGCGTGAAAAAGTTGAATTCGAATTTTGAATTCTGACGTTCATCGAAAACAGTACCATAATGTCAAATGATATATTTCTCTCTTTCTGACGCGGCCTAGTTCGGGGCTCAAGAGAAGTTTTGAATTTTGATAGAACAAACTCCCCGTTATTCACAACGCCACACCACATTTGTCCGGTGGCGCAAAATTATTACCAATTTTGAGGTCTAATATTTTAGACGCGAGTAACGGGCGAATACAAAACATTTTGTGAATAATACGTAGCCTTTCTGATTGCAAGTCAATATGGATATAACAAATCAAAGTACTAATATACTAAGTATAGGTACTTTTTTCCGTATAACACTAGATTTTTAATTTTCCTTTGAAAATATTGGACTTACCTACCTACTAGTGTTATTTCGATTATTTAATGTGTTTCACATAAAACAATTTCAATGTTTTTGTTTATCAAAATGGTTTTCATTCAAATGACGAAGATTTACGATCTAATCTCATGTGGAATAGGGTATAGAATAGATAAAGGTAGTACTTTGATTTGTCAACTGTAAACCTACAGATACCTACTCATGATTTTCGAATTAAGTGGAAGGCGTAACATCTTTTTAAATGAAATACCTATCCAAAATAGTATCTACGTAGTATGCAACATGTAAAAATAGGTCCGCCAAAAATATAGGGATTTTTGTGGATAATCTAGATACATGATATGCTTATCAAGAAAACTTAGTAAAATATGAAAAATAAATTTAGCACATTACAAGTAAATCTTAGTTAGTTTAGACGGTCATATTAGTTTAGAAATCCAAATAAAAAAACAAAAAAGAAGTACCTACAATTGTCGGGATTTGAAATTTTGAACCCGGTTCAACGATGGCATTACAGACAGATTTAAGCAAAAGAATATGTACTGTGCTACCGCATGACATAAGGTGATGAGTGAAAAAGTGCATTGCATTCATCTTACGTTCGGGAGTGCCAGATACGACTACATTTAGTTTTACTATTCCCTAATAGACGCGCTACTGTAGATTTAGTTTTGCGCCCTCTAGTTTGATTTATGCAAAATGACAGACAATGACAGACTTCGAAGTGACATTTAGTTACGTTAGTCTGCGTAAATTCACGAAAAAACACTTTTATGCATATTTTCGGACTACATTTTAAATAGAAACACTGTTTAGTGCAGATTGATTGCGATTCATACGTAGCAAGCTCTTCGGCTTCCGCAGTTTGAAACACATTATGGTACTCGTCACGGTTTTGCGTAAAACGATGAGCAACCATCGAAATTATATATCGCGACATCTGTTAGCAACAGCTCGACAGGAATCAGTGACGTTGCACCTTAAATGGCAGAATAACAAAACAACGAATTTCATTTGATCGAAATTTTATTACAACATTACAAAAACAACTGATCACAGGGGTTTAACTAGATAGGGCAGCTAGGACAAGGGGGGCTTGGGGGGCGAAGCCCCCGGCAGTAAAAAATAAACAACATTAACAATTGTATTATAAGTAGGTTAGGTTAGGGTTCACTTGTGTCCCTCAGACCGGAAATAAGCACCCCGCGAAGCGGGGTGACGTCGACACGCTGGCGGTTTGATAAGGTTTAGGTTAGGTTAAAATAATTGCCATAGATAACTGTGTTTGCCAACTATTTTAATTTAAATAATAATCCTTGTAATAATTTGTATGTTAATTAAAAATACTTGAAATAATAAATCACAAAACGTTTTCTATGACATAATTCATCTATTTAATGAATCATCCGACAAGTAAAAATACACGATTTAAAATTACTTGTAATGACCATTCCACGAACTGAATTGTCGACGACATGAAAATACATAAATTGCGGCATTGCCTCGCTGAACAGCAATTGAGACCTGTTGGACGAGCCATGACCCAGAGCGGGGGTCGAGAACCCTTTCCCTTAAATGTCTGCCAAACTTGTTATTTAATCACTCTAATTCTAAAATAATAATTAAACCGAAAATATAAATAGATATAGCAATCGGTACTATAATAAATGCAGAGTTATGGTACTGTTTTATCGAGCAACCATAATTCATGGATAAGCAATGTCTACGTTAGTCGCATCCTTGTTGACAGCTCGGTTTGTTACCCCATCGGAACGTTCGTTTGGGGAGAGTTACGGTAGCCTAGTGGTTCAGGCATGCGACTGTCAAGCGGCGGTCGAGGGTTCGAAGCCTGGCTCGTACCAATGAGTTTTTCGGAACTTATGTACGGAATATTTACCGTTAGCTTTCCGGTGAAGCAAAACATCGTGAGGAAACCGGTCTAATCCCAATAAGGTCTAGTTTTCCCTCTGTGTTGGAAGGTCAGATGGCAGTCGCTTTCGTAAAACTAGTGCCTATGCCAAATCTTGGGACTAGGTGACAATGCGGACCCCGGGCTCCTTTAGGGCACAACGGGAATAACGCTAGGAGGATGCGGAACGTTCCTTTGGCCCGTACAGTCAAGTTCTCCATTATCTACACAGACAACCTTTCAAAAATATCTATACAGACTTTTTTGTTACTGACATAAGACACATGTGTAGATATTTTTGAAAGGTTGTCTGTATAGATATTGTAGAACTCGGCTTTACTATAGTAATGTCTGCACAGCACCGCTCTTGCAGGCCGCGCGTGTCGGCTGGCCGGGCGTCACGTCACACGTGTACATATAGTTTAGATTATTTGAACTGAGCTCATGAATGACCATTGTACTGAGCTCATGAATAGCCCTTGTGGTCAGCGCATGCCAATTTTGCAAAAATAATGTTACCGTTACGTAAAATGTTTATTGAATAATGAACTCCTTTTTTACAATAAATTCCAAAGTAGCTACGAGATAGAATACCACACACAGCTCATTGTACCTGGTTAGTAGGGTGCGGGTTTTTACAAGCTTTATATTAACTTGCCCTGTTAGTATGTATGTATGGGACAAATCTTGCAAGTTATATTTGACCCGCTTCCCGGTGACCGATTGAGCTGAAATTTTGGGTAAGTATAGTTTGGGTGACAATTTAATATTATGGTACCATCGAGCTGATCTGATGATGGAGACAGAAGGTGGCCATGGGAATTCAATACCTAACAGACGAAACCACGTTGAATTTGGGTTCGTTAGAAAGTTGATGATGGTATACAGAAGAGTACAGTCAGCCATAAAAGCTTGTACCAAAAATGATTTTTTGACAGAAACTTATTTTTAGTTCAATTTATATCTATAAAATAAGACGATAGAGTTCATTATACAATGAACATTTTATGTGGCACTAACCTCTTTCTTGCAAAAATGGCACGCGTCCGACCACAGTTGTATTGTTCGACTAGAATGCTATTATTCTGAAGATAAGATCAGTCCTGGGGGCCTAGACAAGTTTACAATCGATAAGCTCTAACGCCATTAGAAAACTAATAAAATGTATGGGAATGAAAGATGTTAACGAAAAGTGTTTCGTCGGCATCTGTCAGTCCCATACATTTTATTATTTTCTATTGGCTTTAGCGCTTGTCGATTGTAATCTTGTCTACGGCCCCTGTCCAGAAAATGTCAAGTACTACCCGATCGCGCTAAGTTTGCCGTTCCGGTTTTCGCTTTGTTTAAATCTGAGGTTTAACTATAGGTAAAGGCAAAACTTTAAGAAGTGATGTACGAAATACGATGTTAAAGATTATGACTTATTTTGAAAATGAGAAGAAAAACCGTTTACGGACGCTACCCATCGAGTGACGTCATATCGCCAACGGCAAACTTAGCGGGAACGGGTTATATAGTCGTATAGTCCAGTGAGCGCGACCCGGGCACGGGCCGGTCCCCGGTGCCCGGGCCCCGGTAGTGCACTGACCGTGGCCGAGGCCGGCGGGCAGGTCCAGGTCGATGCTGATGTCGAAGTCGTGCAGCGAGTACATGCTGGCCGTGTCGCCGGGCTGCCGGGGCCGCTCCGGGTCCGCGTCCGCGTCCGCGTCCGCGTCCGCGTCCGGCGAGATAATAGGCTGCAACAAACATACCAATATAACTGTTTATTGTATAACTGTGACTCGACGACCGGTTAGCCTAGTGGGTAGTGACGCTGCCTACGAAGCAAGAGGTCCTGGGTTCGAATCCCGGTAAGGGCATTTATTTACGTGATGAGCACGAATATTTTTTCCTGAGTCATGGATGTTATCTATGTATTTAAGTATTTATTTATTTATTTATATAAGTATGTTTATCGTCGTCTAGTACCCATAGGACAAGCTTTGCTTAAGGACTAGGTCGATTTATGTGAGATTGTCGCCTAATATTTATTTATTTAATTTTATTTGTTTCTGAGTCATGGACGTTTTCTATGCAGGGACCGTTTTCGGTACGGTATAAGCGGTACGGTAGCGCTATAGAATAACGGTGCCGTAATGATATAAAGGTAGACTATACCGGTAGAAATATTTTGTTACGGTACCGCTTTATACCGCTATGAACCGCTATTGTTGAAAGAGGTACTTATACCTTTATTATTACTGTACCGAACTCGACTGAACATTTACATGTATAGTTAATAAGTTTTAGTTTATAGATCTTGGCGTCGCATTAATAATTTCTTTATGTAACGACCACCTATTGCATGTAAGTCGATTGATCAGCTAATATTATATACCTAATTGAAAATATTTTATGTTTAGGTTGCCTTGCCTAGCTAGTAAGAAAAATGCCATGCCCTAACGGGGTATCATGTACCTACTAACCAAAAGACCACTAACATACCAAATGTAATGAACATGATCGCAATAAATATATGAGTATGAGTATGAGTATATTATTTCGGTACCGATATTTTTCGCTCGCATATTTTACCATGTAGGTAGATAGGTAGATACTTCACGCTACATACAACATACAAAACCAGAATAGGTACAAAACATGAACACATTATAAAAAAAACCTAACCATAACGAGAATATATCATATTTACTTACCCATAGCTGACGACGCTCGGCGGCACACACATAAACCTCAAACAGTACCTTTTTAAATACGGTTAAGGTACCGAAATAAAATTACGGTATCGTTATATTTAGATACCATTTCATTTCGGTTGCGCTACCGAAATCATACCAAAACAAACGGTATGACGTCATACCGCTTTAAAATGCTACCTTTATTTTTCGGTTATGCAGTCCCTGTTTCTATGTATTTAAGTATTTATATCTATTATATATATATCGTCGTCTAGTACCTATAACACAAGCCTTACTGAGCTTACTATGGGACTATGTCGATTTGTGTAAAATTGTCCCCTTATAAAAAAAAACTGTAAGTAGAGTGTACAGAGTTGGCATGACATGGTAGTATACAGGACAGGACAGTTGTGTAGTGGATGACACCACAACACGAGCGGGCAGCGCGGCGCGGCTCGCGGCCTGCCGGGTGCCAGCGGGAGCGATGTGCCTCGGTATATTCCCGGGAACGGGAATATTCCCTGGAATTTTCCCTTGTTCCCGGGAATGTTCCCCAAACAGGAGAAGATTGAAATACAAATTAGGAAAATTAAAGTTGCAGTAAAAATGATTAAAATGAATAGTGCCCCGACGAATAAACTGCCATTTGCCAAAAACTGCATTTTTGTACTAATTCAATTTTTTATACCACAACTCACATATGTGAATATTTTCATATTATGTGTTCGTACATATTTCATTGTAATTTTTTCATTAACTATTCATATTTTGTATCGTTTTGTTTACTTGCAGAAGTACTTTTGTGAAACTTGTTTTTTTCGGCTGGGGAATATTCCCAATAACTTTGGGAATATTCCCAGGAATAAATTATACTGGTTAATGTCTTCGTAAAAAAATGAAGGGCCCAAGTTATCTTGGACATGTGCATGTTTATATATCTTGCTATCAGGGATTTCATTTTCAATATTCCCGTATGTTCCCTTGTATGGAAATATTCCCATCCCTGCCGCGAAGACACTCATCTTGAACAACGCCGAAAAGTTCGAATAATTGCTCCGTAACTCACAAACATTGCTTCAGTACTCGCGTTCTTTTACGAATACCAGTGAATAGAAAACTACCATGAGTTAGACATCCGAACAAAATACATGGAAAGTTTGACAACTTTCTATGGAATGACAGCTGCGGCGCCAAATTAAACGTTAATCGATTTGACATCGTAAGTTGCTGAAACCCGCCCTTTACCCTCTTCCAGGGGATAGATTTTTGAATCTCACCAAGTGGCTCATCCTCACCGATGTGATTAATTTCCGAAAGTTCGTATTTTTGAAAATCTTCGGTGACTTACATTTGTCATACCTATGATATCGATTTACGAGTGCCCCTACCCACTCGTAATTGAAATCACCATGCGATTGTTTTTGACAGTTACCGTATGTGACATCTGCCAAGAATTTTTCAAAACTTTAATTTTTGTTTACATGACACTGACAGATACGCTACGTTTTACGTTTGAATCTTTTTTAAGTTATAGTATGTGAAAATAAAAACCGGTATCAAGGACAACATCTGCGTAAAAAGGAACGTAACGGGAAGATTGTCTCTGACTGTAAATTGTAAAATTTCTGCATGTTGGTAAACAGCGTGTGACTTTCAAAAATACGGCTTTTGGAAAATGGTGACATTAAAGTCATCGGTGATAATTTTAGTCACCGGTGACTTTGATATCACCAGTGAGATTCAAAAATCGCACTCCAGGCCGGCAGTTGAAAAATGACAATCAAATGTCATTTTTACAAGCTTTTATTTAACTTGCCCTGTCAGTATGGGACAAATCTTGCGAGTTAAATTGGACCCACTTCCTGTTGACCGATTGAGCTGAAATTTTGGGTAAAAGTATAGTTTGGATTACAATTCAATAAAATGGTACCATCGCGGTGATCTGATGATGGAGACAGAAGGTGGCCATGGGAATTGTTAGTATGTATGGGACAAATCTTGCAAGTTAAATTTGACCCACTTCCCGTTTCCCGATTGAGCTGAAACTTTGGGTATAAGTATAGTCGATGACAATTCAATATTATGGTACCATCGAGCTGATCTGATGATGAAGACAGAAGGTGGCCATGGGAATTCAGTACTCGTCTCAATGAGTAGTTCTTGATGGTATACAAAATAGTACAGTTAGCAATAAAAGCTTGTACCAAAAATGAACTTTTTGACAGAAACTTATTCATTGACAATATACATATTTGACAGTCTGTATGTGTTCGATATAACGCCTCTGCCTGGAAAATGGGTTAAAGCGCTATCGGCTCGAAGCATATCGAGCGATATTCGACCTCAAAGCCGGGTTGCATTATATTTGAATACCAGCGTAAACATTATTCAAAACAATGACTTACTTGTAATCTCTCATCCTCTTTAGCGACCTTCTCTTCCTCGGCCCGTTGTCTCATTTCCTCCTCCGCAGCCAACTCGTTTCGCATCATTTCCTGAAAACAAGTTCAAATGAAAGGTCAAGAAAGGTTTTCCATTGTTAGACCTAACTGACGACCGCTTTAACCTAGTTGGTAGTGACCCTGCCTACGAAGCAAGAGGTCCTGGGTTCGAATCCCGGTAAGGGTATTTATTTGTGTGATGACTTGATGAGCATGAATATGATTTGTGTAAGATTGTCCCATAATATTTATAGATTAGATTAGATTATTTGATGATAAAAAATTACATTACAGATTTGGGTGAGGACCAAATTGTTGGCCAGTAAACTCAAACTCAAAATTATATTTATTCAAGTAGGCCCAGTAACAAGCACTTTCAAATCGTCAGGTAGAAACATATTGTTAAGCTAATTACTTAAGAGTAATTTATTAAACAAAAAGTAAAATTTATATGAAATATTTAAAATTTTATATAAAAAAATACTAGTCTAGAATGTTTCTAGAAAGACGAACTAATGTCAGAAAATAAATAAAACGAGAATAATTAATTAAAAACACAATGTCAAATTTTTCTAAAAGGAATAAATAAATTATAAATCCAGTCAAAATTAGTCCCAAGAAGTTTTATCATTCATGTAGTCTTCTGCGCTATAATAAGCTTTCGAAATAAGTTTACGTTTCACATAGTTCTTGAATTTATTAATAGATAACTCAGTTACGTTTCCAGGAAGTTTGCTATAAAACCTTACACAATTACCCATGAATGTTTTTTTTTGGAGCCGAGTGGTGGGCACCGCGAGCTTATGCTTATTTCTAGTATCAATATTATGTATGTCACAGTTTCTCCTAAAATTGACAATGTTTTTATGTACATACACAATATTTTCATAGATATATTGACAATGCAATGTCATGATATTAATATTTTTAACTAAGTGAGTCTCTATGTTTCAATCTATATAACGCCCGAATAGCCCGTTTCTGCAGAACAAAAATTGAATGAATGTCCGAGGCACTGCCCCACAATAAAATACCATATGACATAATGCTATGGAAGATTTGTTATGAGTATTTGGCCTAATTAATTGATAGTAGTTAAAAAGTTCCGTTGTGACACGAAAATTAGCCATACATTTTCTATGGTCAATTTTCGTGTCACAACGGAACTTTTTAACTACTATCAATTAACGACGCTAACTACTGGCCAAGAATTTGGTCCTCACCCATTTGCATACATGTCAAAAAAATAAGAATTTTTATCACGATCGTCAAAAACAGAGAAAAATTAAGATAGATTTTTAGATTCGCAGCTATATTTAACTACTTTAACCCTAAATGCTTCATTTGACCCGATGTCAAATAAGCCCTTTCGTACAAAATTTGTTTTTTCTGTATTTCGTTTGTTTTAGAAACTGGAACCATATAAACTAATTACAGTCATAGATATACCTCATGTCATCCAACACGTGATCCACAGATGGCGAGGGTCACACATGTGCTATATAACTTCTACTGAGTGATAGCAAATAGTAGTTTAGTATGAAGATTTTAGTTTTAGTATTGATATAGATTGATATCATACCTCTAGTTATTGGCACATAATATTGACCACAGATGGTTAAATAATAATATATGGGCTAAATATATATCATCCATCATTACGGCTCCTGAAAGACACTAACGACGAATTTAAGGCGATTAAATCGACGCAGGGTCGTTTCCGGAGGAATTTACTCCCACAAAAGCTCCGTACAGGTTTGTGAAGGGGCCGCGCTTGCGAGTCCCCTGCAGTTGCAAGCGTCCATATGCTACGACAACAGCTTGTTTGGTGGTATAAAAAATATAGATTTATTAACATTACCGCCGCTCTGCCGCCCTGGTGTGATTTGAAGTTCATGACAGGTTTCGTGTGTCGTCTCGTGAACGGATCGTCTATTTTCTTTCCTTTCATAGCTTTAACCTGGAAACAAATACCATAGTATAAATTAATATAACTCCTATTCAAGAAATATTGGCAATCAATATTCAACCAATTTAAGTAGGAAGAGTTCGTTTTGTTTAAAGATCGAACGAAACAAAAAAAAGCACTCCCGCTTTTCATATTCCGGCAAATGGCAACCCTAAATCTTACGGTCTGACACCTCCTACGCTCCTGACACCTGTGGCGAGTTTAACAATTTTTCCCCATCCCAAAAAGTGCACAGCGCCGCTAAAGAAGTTTTCACTTCAAAAAAAACGTGCGTCGCTCACCTCTTCCATAATGGCCTTCTCCGCAGACTCGACGTTCATCTTACGGTTCCGGTTGTTTATGTACGATATGCTCTGTATGGAAGACGTCCGCGTCTTGTCGAGGTGGTTCGCTCGCTCCTCGAGCTCTTGTATTTTAGCGTTGAGGTCTAATACTGAATCGTCGTCCCCCCTGTTAACAATAAACATCGGTTGGTACATCTATGCCATACCCTTTTTAGGGTTCCGTAGCTCAAAAGGAAAAAAACAGAACCCTTATAATCAAGTTAAACAGTACTTTACAATCCATACTAATATTATAAATGGGAAAGTGTTTTGTCCGTCTTTCATGGCAATACGGAGCGACGAATTGACGTGATTTTTTAAATAGAAATAGTTGAAGGGATGGAGAGTGACATAGGATAGTTTTATTCCCGAAATCATCCCCTAAGGGAGTGAAATGGGGGAGTAAAAATTTGTATGGAGCTGCGATATAAACGAGTTCCACGCGGACGGAGTCGCGGGCAGAAGCTAGTAATAAATACGTGTATTATTGTAAAGTACAGTATGACATGTAAAAGTGCTCTTGTGGCCTATTTGCAGAATAAACACACGCCAGTCATTATGGCTGCGGACTACCCTTCTGTGAGGATCCCCTCATATCACCGACAAGCGGTTCAGGAAATGCTTTCACATCATCAGCCTATATACGTCCCACTGTTGGGCACAGGCCTCCTCTCATGTATGAGAGGGAACGGGCAGTAGTCCCCACGCTGGCCCAGTGCGCGCAGCCGCAGTGCGCTTATTTAGGACTACCAACAGGGGTTACCTGTATCTTAGTTCTATGTATATTCTAACTGATGAGGATGATGATGATTGGATGGACTAACTGGATGCTTATCTAATTAAAGGTAACCACAACAAGCACCAATAGCTTTCAGTACGAATACTCATTTACATTAAGGATTACAAATTTAACTTAATTTGTTTTATGACATTCCTAAAAAGTGTACTGTTTATGAAAAAAAAAAATCGATGAAATGAAAATTCGGAGACATATTTAATGGATAAAACGTTTGTCGCTTAAACTGAAACGGTTCGTACAATAACCAGTATTTTCGTCTCACCTTAACTGTGCGACGTCTCTCTCTTTCATCAGTTGTGTTTTCTTCATGGCGTAGTTTGTGGGGTGTGATCGGAATCTATCCTTTTCTGCTACAATTTTTTCTACATCTTCTTCCTAGAAAAAAAAAACAGAAAGCTTTAAAGACAATATGGTAGTTTCCTTATGTTCAAATTCATAACGTAGTGCTGCTATATGGATACTAATCCATCTAATTATTGCAATGTGTAAATTGCGAAATATGAAAAAAATCATAAAAAGGTGTTAAACTTGAAAGTTAAGAATAAAATGTGTATTATTTACAGTACAAGAGTAAGTTTAATGCTGCCAATACAATCCTAACAAATTAATAAAAAAAATGCATGATAACCATGCATCTAAACGCATTTCACGTCGAAAACAGTAATTTACTTAATTTTCCTTACAATTGTTAGTACAAATAGACAGGAGCGTTTTAGCGAGCATTCTAGCGAAACCACAGTAACTTTTCTTCGAACTTTTTGGCGAGCCGAGCAATTTCGCTCGGACCGCCGTCCCTCTCCGCCCGCAAGAGCGTTTGCCGAGACTGAGAATGATCGTGAAAATGTTCGTAGAGCTGTTTGGCTCTATGCTTGTTCGGTGTGCAATTCCACAAATTTTAAAACGGTGAATGCTCGATCTTGTGTTACAAGTGAATGCTGAAACCTGTCAACACCTTTAAGGTCAGCGGGAATGGGAAAGTCATCGAAATCGGTCTACATGTGAATGCTATCAACGCCTTTAAGGTCAGTGGGGATGGGAAAGTCATCGAAATCGGTCTACATGTGAATGCTATCAACACCTTTAAGGTCAGTGGGAATGGGAAAGTCATCGAAATCGGTCTACATGTGAATGCTATCAACACCTTTAAGGTCAGTGGGAATGGGAAAGTCATCGAAATCGGTCTACATGTGAATGCTATCAACACCTTTAAGGTCAGTGGGGATGGGAAAGTCATCGAAATCGGTCTACATGTGAATGCTATCAACACCTTTAAGGTCAGTGGGAATGGGAAAGTCATCGAAATCGGTCTACATGTGAATGCTATCAAAAACTTTAGGGTCAGTGGGAATGGGAAAGTCATCGAAATCGGTCTACATGTGAATGCTATCAACACCTTTAAGGTCAGTGGGAATGGGAAAGTCATCGAAATCGGTCTACATGTGAATGCTATCAACACCTTTAAGGTCAGTGGGAATGGGAAAGTCATCGAAATCGGTCTACATGTGAATGCTATCAACACCTTTAAGGTCAGTGGGAATGGGAAAGTCATCGAAATCGGTCTACATGTGAATGCTATCAACACCTTTAAGGTCAGTGGGAATGGGAAAGTCATCGAAATCGGTCTACATGTGAATGCTATCAACAACTTTAAGGTCAGTGGGAATGGGAAAGTCATCGAAATCGGTCTACATGTGAATGCTATCAACACCTTTAAGGTCAGTGGGAATGGGAAAGTCATCGAAATCGGTCTACATGTGAATGCTATCAACACCTTTAAGGTCAGTGGGGATGGGATAGTCATCGAAATCGCTCTACATGTGAATGCTATCAACACCTTTAAGGTCAGTGGGAATGGGAAAGTCATCGAAATCGGTCTACATGTGAATGCTATCAACACCTTTAAGGTCAGTGGGAATGGGAAAGTCATCGAAATCGGTCTACATGTGAATGCTATCAACACCTTTAAGGTCAGTGGGGATGGGAAAGTCATTGAAATCGGTCTACATGTGAATGCTATCAACACCTTTAAGGTCAGTGGGGATGGGATAGTCATCGAAATCGCTCTACATGTGAATGCTATCAACACCTTTAAGGTCAGTGGGAATGGGAAAGTCATCGAAATCGGTCTACATGTGAATGCTATCAACACCTTTAAGGTCAGTGGGGATGGGAAAGTCATCGAAAACGGTCTACATGTGAATGCTATCAACACCTTTAAGGTCAGTGGGAATGGAAAAGTCATCGAAATCGGTCTACATGTGAATGCTATCAACACCTTTAAGGTCAGTGGGAATGGGAGTCATCGAAATCGGTCTACATGTGAATGCTATCAACAACTTTAAGGTCAGTGGGAATGGGAAAGTCATCGAAATCGGTCTACATGTGAATGCTATCAACACCTTTAAGGTCAGTGGGAATGGGAAAGTCATCGAAATCGGTCTACATGTGAATGCTATCAACACCTTTAAGGTCAGTGGGGATGGGAAAGTCATCGAAAACGGTCTACATGTGAATGCTATCAACACCTTTAAGGTCAGTGGGGATGGGAAAGTCATCGAAATCGGTCTACATGTGAATGCTATCAACACCTTTAAGGTCAGTGGGGATGGGATTGTCATCGAAATCGGTCTACATGTGAATGCTATCAACACCTTTAAGGTCAGTGGGAATGGGAAAGTCATCGAAATCGGTCTACATGTGAATGCTATCAACACCTTTCAGGTCAGTGGGAATGGGAAAGTCATCGAAATCGGTCTACATGTGAATGCTATTAACACCTTTAAGGTCAGTGGGAATGGGAAAGTCATCGAAATCGTTCTACATGTGAATGATATCAACACCTTTAAAGTCAGTGGGGATGGGAAAGTGATCGAAAGCGGTCTCACCTTAAACTCATAAATTAGCGCCTCCTTGACTTCACAAATTTTGTTTCTGACAAATTCCATTGTGGGTGGTTTCTTGTTCGCGTCCTTTATAGCTTTGTGCCATTTCTGGAACTCGCCGTCGGTGAACTCCTGGAAAATAGATAGATAGTTGGATCGATATAAATAAATATTTGGGGACAATCTAACACAAATAGACCTAGTCCCAAACCTCTGTAGCCTAGTTGGTAGGGTGCCTACGAAGCCGAAGGTCCCGGGTTCGAATACCGGGAAGGGCATTTATTTGTGTGATGAGCATGAATATTTGTTCCTGAGTCATGGATGTTTCTATATATTTAAGTATTTATTTATCTATTTGAGTATTTATATTGTCATCTAGTACCCATAGTACAAGCTTTGCTTAATTTTGGGACTAGATCGATTTGTGTAACACTGTCCCCAAATATTTATTTATTATTATGTGTCTTTCCCGTTCACGGGACAATGATGTCCCGGGCCTTTGGGAGGCGTGCGTGGAGCTAGGTACCTACAAAGTACCAACTGAGACATCACGTAGAGGCCCTTTTTACAATACTATATTTTATTATTATCTCTTTATTCAATCTCTTTCTTAGGCTAGGTTTTTGCAATAATGAAATAAAAAAGTAAAATATAAAACATAAAACCATTATAAAAACCTAACCTAGGGTACCGCCGGCAGCGAGGCGGGGCCTAAGCGATGATTGAATGATTGCCTAAGATGGCCGATGGGATGGATGGATTGGCTTGATGGTCTAAGTGATTTAATTTAATTTGATTTATATTTAAATGTGTAAAATATGGATGCAAATCTGAAATAAATGACTATTTTTTTTTTAAGCTGCCGGTGGTCAGGGCGACAGAGACAGGAACCTCCTGACTATTATTATTATTATTATAACATCCATTTGCACCGCGGGTTAAAATCTATGTCTCACCTGATTACTAACGAACTCTAATCGGAACACTCTGTCTTGTGTTCCGTGCCGCAGTTTCAACCCCTTGTTCGTCCGTGTGTTGCCCAGATTATACACTTTGGCCGTCTCATAGACATCTATTATTTCTGCTACCTGAGGAAAAAAATACGATCAGCATATGAAACGACTAAGCAAAATCGCTAAACTTAAGAGCAATGCCTAGCTGAGCAACTTTTCAAAACTCGAATTTTTGACGCAATGTTTCTGTCGCGCTGCTGTGGACGGGAGCTCTAATTCGTGCGATGTGCGAAGGTTTTCTCCTCCAAAACGCAACCAATCATTATAAAATTTTGGCAACTGCAAGAAGAAGAAATAATCTACGCCGCTATGTTTTTTTTTTATATATTTGTTGTCATATTTGTATACTGCGCCTTTTTTGGCAGCCAATTCAACACATGCACATAGCACGTAGAACCGATGGCCGTTGGGGCGGAAAGATTCTCGAGTGGCGACCACGTAGCGGAAGGCGCGGCGTGGGTAGGCCCCCGACAAGGTGGACTGATGACCTGGTAAAGGTTGCGGGAGTCCGCTGGATGCGGGTGGCGCGGGATCGGGCACTTTGGCACTCTTTGGGGGAGGACTATGTCCAGCAGTTGACGTCTTTCGGCTGATATGATGATGATGACCATTAATGTCTTCAACTAATGTAAGTTTTTGGATGAGTAAATTCACAGACCACTCGTTAAAAACTTAACATACATGACAACAAAAGTTCGTTAAATTAACCATAGAATTGTATGGCTAATTTTCGTGTCACATCGGAACTTTTTACCTACTGCCAATTAACCACGCTAACTGACGACCAAGAATTTGGTCCTCACCCACATACATTCACGCCTTTATCCCTAAAAGAGATAGGCAGAGCACATGAATCTTGTGTTGCAGTGCCAATTTTATCATAAATGTGGGTGTAGAGCATCGAAAAAATGTGATATCGCAGTGATATGTTGCTAGCCCCTCGCCACAACACACTTCAACCCTGTTCTCTTAGTAAGAGTCTTACGATACCCACAAGAAGACAGGCGGTGGTGCTATTGAAACCCGAAACCACACGGGGCGGGGGAAAAACTCCAATTCACTCTTTAAGAGGGTGAATTGGAAATTATCGCGTGCTTTGAAACGCCGTTCTGACTAGATTATGAAACAAAAGGTATGATTCTTGACTATATGATTGTTTATCGGATTTAGTCGAAACATTATTGCCTAAAATTTCCTTAATAGAAAAAAATCCAAAGTTGGGTCTTCATTTTCGTTATTTTACTCAGTCTACTCAAACAATAAATTATTTTACGACAGAATCATGTTAACACTATATAGTATTTTATCTCATAGAAAACCTTTTTTTTTCCTAGTCTATAGTGTCCCACTGCTGGGCAAAGGCCTCCCCTCTCGATTTCCACTCGTCCCGATTCCGAGAAATCTCCGGCCAATCGAAATCTCACTTAATTAACAAACCCCGGGGTTTTCGGCGCGGGAATAACTTGAGAAAGAGTAGAGGATAAACAGATGGTTGTTCTGACAAAATATCATATTGTGCCTAATGAATAAATACCTTCCTGCGAATTGTAAACAAACTATACAATTTTATTTTAACTTAAGTAGTAGGTAGGTACTTTAGCATTTCTACAAAGCCTTCTAATAATAAAAATAAAATAGTAATGCAAAGATTGAAAAGGAAATTCAATCGCAGTGTTGCATTATGCAAACATCGATATCGAGACGGTCGATAAAAAAATCATTCACGCTCTACGGAAAAGCATTGTCCGTGCGACAAGATAACGAGGTCTATATATAAATGTATGTTTTTTTTATAAGTATATTTTTATTCATATAATTATTCAGTAGGTAAGTACATTCTGTTTTTTAAGTCAATACCTATTCTTTGGCTAATGTCATTCATTTACGCACCGAAAACCCCGGGGTATGTTAATTAATTATAAATAAAACTTCATTAAGTTAGGTATTCATCGAAATTCGTCCAAAAAAAGCCATTCCCGAAGAGTGTTGCATCTCTTTTTCTCGTGCGCGGAAGACATAAGCGTGTCTCTGTCAAGGGGGCGGGGACCACTCGAATCAAGGCATCCCCTTAAAATATAAACAAAAATAAACTCACCCTATATACTGGATTTCCGTTGTTGTTCCCAATGCCGATCCGGACGAAGCACCCTGTGACAGCGCGGGCAAAGAAAGGTAGGTGCACTAGTCTTTCTAATTTAAACCTGCAAAAACACAATTCATTTTATTTCCAAAACCACACAGTAGCAAACATACAGCACTAAATAAAAAAAAACAAAAATGATGTATTTTTATAGAAAAGTTGAAAAACACCCGACATTTTCATTTCAAAGTCCAATATCTCAAAAACGGCTGTACAGATTTTCATGAAACATGACTAAGAACACTAGGGATAAAATTATCTATGACACAAAAAAAACCGCATTCAAATCGGTCCATCCGTTTGGAAGCTACGATACCACAGACAGATACACAGACACGTCAAACTTATAACACCCCTCTCTTGCTTCGGGGGTTAAGAATGTAGTCAAATGGAGAAAAAAAGCAACGCAAGAGGTTAAAAGTTATGCTGTAAGTTACGCAGACGAAGTCGCGGGCAGAAGCAACTATTATAAATGCGAAAGTTTGGATGTTTAGATGTTTGTTACTAAATCACGCTTAAACGGCTCAACCGATTTGGATGAAATTTTGCACGAAGATAGTTTATAGCCTGGATTCAAATATAGGATAATTTTGATCCCGGACCCACGCAGACGAAGTCGCGGGCGGAAGCTTGTGTATTTAAATTATCTAAATACCAAATTTCATCTAAATCGGTTCAGCGGTCTAACCGTGAAAACGTAACAAGCATACATTAGTTACTTTCGCATATATAATAGTAGTATGGATTAACGCTTAAGTACGTAATAGATATATATACATGAACGTCAAAATATCGTATTTGAGTATAACGCTGTTTTTGGAAAAGTAGCCCTATATGAAAATATTTTTTTTGTAGGGAATTTCTTCTACGCCCGGCTTCGGAAACGAGGGCAGATGTGACGGGAACCCCCCGGACTACCGTCTAAAGCCGATTTTCCACCGGAAGGGCGAGACGAGACGAGGCGAGGCGAGAATTGAAATTCGTTTGCCCAATTTTCAATTGACAACATTTCATTTTATTAAGTGGTTCATTATATGATTTAGTTCCATAGAAAATGAAATTTTAAGGTATACGTGTTTTTTTTATTTCTCCCTAAATGTTTATTTTCATTCAAAATATCAAAATTAAAGGAAGTGAATTCCAATAGATCGTAAGTAAAATATGACGTCATTATTATGTCTCTCTATGGCACCTGTCCACATCTTTCACTAACAGTCATAGGAATGTCGTCACGCACGGGGTATGACGCGTTTTACAGATTTTAGTGATCTTCTCCGAAACGAGTAAGAATAAAAATGGGAAAATCACTTTATTACGTTGAGATAAGATAATTACCGAAATGGTTTTCGATTTAGGCATCATTACTTATTTTGAAATGTCAATTCTTTCCCCGCGCGCGCTCGGTGGATATAGTAAGTGCCATACAAATTTCAATTCTCGCCTCGCCTCGTCTCGTCTCGCCCCACCGGTGGAAAATCAGCTTAAAACCCGAGGGTTTTCTACGCGCTGCCCGTTGGCGGAACCACAGGTACGATTGCGCAAACTTTCGCGACATACGAAAATATTGACTCGACATACGATACCAATTATTCAAAGGATTGCTTACCTGCTTAACCTAAGTTTGTTGATTTGATCCCTGCTGTCAGCGTATTTGACTTCTCTGACTTCTTCTCGTTCTCGCTTCTTCTCCACCTCTTCTCCGCCCGACGAGGAAGAACTGGAGGACGCGCTGCGGCCGCGTCCTGGAGAATATGAATAAGTAAACGGTCCATTCCACTTATCTAATACCTTAGTACAAGTGTTATTGCGTAGCCATATTGATTTAAATGACATCATAATGTTCATAATCAGTGATCGAATATTGGTGTAATTTTTTTGAAAATGTAATTCTTGCGAATGTAATTCTTTGAAAATTCGGTGTCGCATATTTGATCAAATATCTTTGAAAGATGCCCATTCCATCCAATACCTTTGTCTATATTTGATCAAATGTTCATCATATATTTGATCTAGAATCATGCAATTTCATGGATCAAATGCACATTCGACAAAGACATTGAAATACCACCCGAACATAATACGATAGTACTCATTTTTTAGTTTTTCCGTAGGACACTCTTATTTTATTGTAAAACGCAAATCAAGAATACTAATTTCTCGTTCAATGTTGCTTTAAATTGGTATAATTAGCAGAGATCGGATTTTTTACGGCAAAATATAGGACTGTCGCAATCTAGCTAGGGTAAAGGAGAAATGGTTTTTACAATTGAAAAAATATATATTTTGATCCCTGGTAATAACTGGTATTGTTTTGTTCAAAACACGGTAAAAAAAAATATTTAATCACTAATAAGTACAGCTTCTGAGGAATTTGCTCCTTCGAACACTCCGGTTGTGGAATTAGTATACTTACTCTTATTGAGAGCTACGGTAGCCTAGTGGTTCAGGTATGCGGCTGCTAAGCGGCGGTCGCGGGTTCGAATCCCGGCTCGTACCAATGAGTTTTTCGGAACTTATGTACGGAATATTTACCGTTAGCTTTTCGGTTTCTTAGCCCTCTGGGTTGGAAGGTCAGATGGCAGTCGCTTTCGTAAAAACTAGTGCCTATGCCAAATCTTGGGATTAGATGTCAAAGCGGACCCCGGGCTCCTTTAGGGGCATTACCAGGAATAACGCTAGGAGGATGACTCTTATTGAGAAACTCATTATTGCCATGAGAGTTCCTTGCTAACATCTTTAAGAAGTTATAGCTTAATCCAGATTCCGAAATAAAGTAACAGGGAGGTCGACAAGGCTTCGAGAAAATAACGATAAACTCGACTTTATTTTTTTCGACTTGGCGGGGGCACTCGTTCCACATTGGTCGACTGTTTATTTATTGTAACATAGACTTATAAATAAAACAAGTGTTGTATGAATGTTTTATTTTAAATTAATATACCGTTTCCTTATTTTACTTTTTCCAAAAGGCAGAAAGACTTTGATATCCGTTTTCCACTCGTCTCGCGACCGAAAACGCAAGCTTGTGTATGCGAAAAAAGATTACATTTTACTACGAATGGGTTCCCCGAGTTATTGGTGAAAAAAAATCCTCCGTCCGCATAAAATCTATCACCAAAAATTTTACTTTTTATAATAATTACCATCTATTCCAGGCAACTAAGGCCCATAGTTACAAATACCTTATAGACTAACCCAGTTTTAGTACTACACATGAGTAATGAAAAACGTGTTTTTTTATAAAAAAAGCGGTCTTTAAGTTTTTGTCTCAAAGATATCGACGAACTTGCTGTTTTTTTTTTAAAGACTGCCGCCCAAGGACTCCCTTTTTGGAGTCACGAAATAAATAAATGAAATGAATGGCAGAAATTATAATTGAGGGCCATTTTCTAACGTCACTTTATTAAACAATCGTCACTTGAAATAAGCCGAGTACATGAATATTAACATAAAATTGGCTATTTTTATTTATTTACAATATATTAACTTTTAATATAAACCAGCTTCTGCCCGCGACTCCGTCCTCGTAGAACTCGATTATATCGTAACCCATACAAACTTTCACCCTCCATTTCACCCTCTTACCACCCACTACCCTAGTATGGATAATCGTACTAACTGTAGCAAAGGGGTTTGGGTAAATGTGTTGTCATATTTTTTAAATGAGCGGCCACTCGTTAAATTGGTATATTATGATAGATCTATTAAAAACAAACATATTTTGTTATGAAATGATACTCTAAAATGCATCGGAGCCGAGATATTTGCAATACATATTTCCGCAGGTCATATTGAAAAGTTATAAACCAAACTAAAACATCCCGGCTCCTATATTGTTTAACGCGTTTATTTTTATTTATATATGCGTATTAAGAGGTCGGAGGAGGAAGATTTTTACACAAACATCCGTGGCCGCTGCAAAAAAAAAGAATTTTTTTTCTCATACAAGGTTACCCAATGCCCTTTCGTAACAATTATTTTATTCCCGCCATCCTGTACAAATTTCGTGCGATATGTCACACGGAAGTTTAAATACAAACACCTGCGTGCAAAATTACGTCATTTTTACGTCATCCGCATGAATTGTTCGAGCCCTGCTTATTCATAATATAATTATTAGTACATTATTGTCGAAGCAAGGGAAGTAGGCAATTCCTGGCTGAGTATTAATTTCAAACGGACGACCTTGGGAGTCCGTTTAATTTAATACGAAGCCAGCATTTGCCCTTCCGGCTGAGAAAAATATAGTGCTTTTCTCAAAAATTGTGCAATGTACTTTCTGAAAATGATAAGGCCGCGGCTTCAAGAAATTGTCGTACGCCTTTCGATATTTGTCTTTTGGCTTTGCAACTTACACTTAACATTATAATCAATAACTGAGCTTGCAGCTTCTGTTAAGTCTGGAATAATTTAGATGTGAATTTTCTATATTTTCCGTAAAAACAATTAGCCACTGTATGTTAAAACAGAATATTTTTTGCATTGCCGCCTTAATTTTTTTTATAATAAGTTGGAAGTGTATTTTTCTTCCGAAAACGCCATAAGTTATTTGAGACAACTAAAAAGTCGCGATAAGTCACAGCTACTGATCTTCCGTTTAGGCTGTTTAGGGCCTATGCCTTTTATTTATATGGCCGTTTTAACTTTTTAAAAAGTTTGTACCACGACAAATAAGATAATTTGTATGCAACATTGTAGTCGAGCAAAACCGAGCCGGCAAGGTTTTTTATTTTTTAAATTTCGATTAACCATAAACTATGCACTTCAGGTCCTGATTTTTTGCAAATAAAGTCAACTTTGACGATGATTTTTGAGAAAAAATTCATACCGCATGCACGTGCGAGTCTATATGCCCGACTAAGCTATACTTTTTAGCCAAGATGTAGAGTGTGGCTGGTAGAGTTAAGCCGTGTGGAGTAGGAAGCTTGGCGCTACTTGCGATATGATATCTTTTTACAAGTTTATATTCACTTTCACCTGTCCCGTTGTCTGTCTGTCTGTCTGTAATCAAATCTTGCAAGTTAAATTTGACCCACTTCCCGGTGACCGATTGAGCTGAAATTTTGGGTGTAAGTATAGTTTGGATGCCAATTCAATATTATGGTACCATCGAGCTGATCTGATGATGGAGATAGAAGGTGGCCATGGGAATTCAGCACTTAACCGACGTAACCACGTTGAGTTTGGACTCGTTAGAATCGTCTCAATGAGTAGTTTATGATGGTATACAGAAAAGTACAGTCACCAATAAAAGCTTGTACCAATTTCTTTTTTCGCCAGAAACTTGCAAACGCTGAAAGCAATATGGCTATCACTTTACATGCTGTTTTTAATGGGATTTATATATTACTTCTAAAGCTTTGTGATCACAGGAAGATACTTCGAATCATCGTATGAACACGTAGGATTATTGTCCCAATGATTTTGTGTATAACGCGTAGTGGTTTCTCCTGTTCCTCGTATCAGTATTTCATTTCCCGCAAGGAATATAAAATTATATACATCATATTTTTCGAAGACTCCAACAAGTGTCATATTGTCTCCATTAAAGTAGTACAGTCTCCGACTCTTACTAAAATGCATATATCCATATGAATCTGCCGTCATAGCGTAACGCTCATGTAAAATTTCTTCTGTCACAGCCTTTACAAAATCCTTATCTAATCGGAACACTTTGTTGCTTGTAGCTATGTATACCGTGCCATTGGCGTCAAATGCAACGTGTTCAATGTATACGTGTTGGAAATCAGGCAACGGTTTCGGTACGTGGTCCCCGGATAAAATATAATATAATCCCGGCAAGAAGCTTCTAAAGAACACAACACCGTAATGTACCCATATACACACTGGCCATTCACTCTCATCTTTATACGCGATATACACTGGTCGGGCTGTTTTTACCAACGGATTGTATCTGTATATTGGGCTGGTACTCAACGTATAGTACAGGTCGCCGGTTCCTCGATCCAATGACAGACCAGTAACTGCCTGATCCAACGAGTCGGTTTCCAGACTCAGATTGTTGAGCTGCATACCAGAGTCTAACTGAGACATTTCCATGTATAGAATACCATTGTAGTCCGCGCTCAAGCCGTACAACATTTTATGTTTGTAGTCTACGTACGTTTGCAATAGAATCAAGTCATTCCAACTATCGACAGCAATTTCCACCATGCAATTAGAGCCTAAACACATTTCGCATCTATCAGGAGCAAAAGCTATTTGGATTGACAAAATGGTGGTTAGCAAGTACACAAACATTATACATCGGAAATAAAAGTACAGTGGTGTTACTCGTTTTATTTAAATGACGAATAAAGTAATAAGAAAACATGAGAATGTTGTTATATCGGTATAAAATATTAACTAATAGTCTAGCGTCCAACGACAAGATTCCTACCATTGTTAAAGGTAAAAAACTGAACTCATTTACGTTTTTTTTTATAACAAACATGGGAACCAAAATAGCTATAATTTTGGACATTCAGATATGAAGTGCGTGAACAACCCTATCTCACTCTACGATTGTCTATTGCGGGATTTGAACCCACAACCTCTGGAATCCGTCCATCGCACTCCCAATTGAGCTACCGTGGGTCCGCAAATCGCGATGAATCTTTCAATCCCTTCCACTATTGTATTACTACCTTAGGGAGGCTCGTAGCGACGTCTACCGCGAAGTTAATTACAACTGATTTCTGAAACGGCACCAACGTCTCAAGTTTCATTGAGAATCGTTAGTTATGCGCTACCCTATTTTAACATTAAATGTCAAAATAGGGAAAAGAAGAAGAAGAAAGAAGAAAAGAAGTTTTGACTTCAAAAAGACGGCTAAAATCGTCACTTACGCGGTGGACTTGCTGTCCATTTACGTACTTTTAATTATTCTGTGGTATAATAGATGAAGTATATTATTATCCCCTAATCCATAAAACTTAACAAACCTCTGATAAACAAAAAATGTGTTTTGTCTCTTTCTCACAAAAACAAATGACAAAGTGCCAGACAAACGAATTTTAACGGCACTTTAACTTAACCAATAAGGCCATACGTTTCCACGGTTGGATGCGAGACTACACGGTTACATAAGATAACATTAGATAACCCCAGAAAATAACTTGATTATATTATTATTTTTGGTTTTATAGTTATTCAGGGTTCCGTGAGATTTACGGTTCCAATAGCGGAAATATTGTCTGAGAGAAATTACAAATAATTGGTGACACATCTCAACACCCATATAACGCATGACCCATCGAAATAATAAATAAATATTAGGAGACTTACTTAAGGCTTTCCTATTCGAGTAAAGCTACATACGCGACACAATATATCCGCTAGGCGGCGCAACGTTATCGTAATTCTCCCCAGTAACGCACACCATTACATTTCACGCACACTATCTCACTTTAATGAGACAGGTCACTGACCTAGGATTGATTATTTTTTTGGTAACATTCACCCAATTCAACCAGTCACCAACCTCCTTAGAGAAACTGAAATTGTCAAAACATATTACTGGAAAATGACAGACCTGTTGACATTTCGTATTTTATTCCAAGTATGTTTCTTCGATACATTTCGGTGATTTCGGTAGGTGATATACAATTAAAAAGGCAATGGTACCTACGTTAGATTGACAACGTTATAGTAACTCTATGCGTGTTCCACTAAGGTGCAAAATCGCATGAATATAAGCAGGAGAACATTGATGAAATTTTCCTATGATTTTGCCAACTTCTACCGACAATATGGATCTTCTTATCGTATAACTTAATTTCAAGAGAATCCAAGAAAAATGCAACTGATTTCAATAAATCATAGTCCACAAATAAAAATGTTAATGACTTTAGAATTTATCTTGCACAAGTGTGCGCTGTCTTTTACAACCCGAATATCCACGGTCCTACAAAATTAATTGCTACACCACATCATCATCATCACATCACCACCACGCATGTGCATAAAACTGACCCCATATCACAGTATGCTACCTTCATTGGAAAATTCTAATTTATTACGGAATCTAAAGAAGTGTCATAAAATCGTTTCGTTTAATTTTACGAAGGCTTCAAGTGATATCAAAGACGAGTGAAGAGGCGAGTCGAACCAATTTGTAATTCGTACTGCTGGGGAGTAATCCACAAAGCTCTCAGACTAGTAGCTGCATTTATAGATGGACTAGTATAAGTTGCACCACCGAATGCTCACATATGTGCTTCAATTCTAGGGGTCAAATTACATTAGGGACTAGCTGTCAATCAATTCAACGGCTCCTTATGAATATAAGGCTCAGAAACGCAATATTAGGCCCATCTGACAATTTTGACTTATTAGCAATTCTGTCATATTCACGTTTTAAATCGTGAGACCGCGATATCCAATGACAGGTTAATACTCTTTTCAAGAAGCGTCAAATAGCTTTGTTCAAATTACGACCGTATGTCAAAGCTGATAAAGTTCATTTTTGCAGAATTTAGAGATATTTTTTACTGCCAATCGTATCAGATATTTATGCTGTCGTTACGTGATCCGATGTTTATGCTTTTACAGCGGATAGATGATTACGCTCGTCATATGTCACATCATTTTGATTTCGTGGAGTATCAGATATTTTTACGTGGTCTGATCTGATATTTATGCTGTTACAGGAAAATGATTTATATGCCGGCTGTAAATCATCACATATCTTTACCGCCTTTGTATCGTCATAAACTATACCTTCAATTGATGATCAGATATTTTAGCAGCGTTGCCCATAGTCATATATTTATGCTGGTGACTGTACCTAAAGGAGAGGCATTAACCACTTAAAACATACAAAATCATGTGGCAATCTTGAAGCTATGTAAATTCAAACAGTTATACGAAGATACGAAGATACCACGCCGTGCTTCCGACACATACATAAAATAGTCCATCCACAGTATATAACCAGTATATAACCAGCATATGTTATAATGTTCTAGAATTAAGAGAATCCCTTAGCCTCAGAGTAAATAAAATGAAACAATTACTTGCCTTATCATATTATACTTTTATACGAAAAGTATACACAGTATATAGGTACCTACGTAACTGCCTTCAAGTAAATTACACCTTATAATGACACAATTAAATTCTAGAATAAAATAGCTTTATTTTTTGGCTAATGAGTTAGGTAACAAAATATTAAACAGATGTATGCGCCATACTGTTTTAAGTGATTGTTGGGGTCTTCATTTCACTTTCAGTTTAAAAAACATCCAGAGATTGAAGTGTGCTGAAGCCAGATTAGTATTTTGAAGATTGGTATCTAATAGTGGTCGCGTTGTTCACAATTTGTTCAATAGCACCATGACGGGGCCTGCTATACTATGTCGCATCGATAGTTTTTGCAGCAGCAGAAGTATTAGCGGGAGACCAGTGGAACGTCCAACTGTAGAGGATTACGAGTTGATCTAATTGTTGTGACTATGTCTTTCTCGATTAGGATCCAAGTCGTTGGCACTGCAGCACTGCACATCACTGGGTGGCGTAAACATAATGGCTGGATGATAATTACAGCATCATAAATGGCAAAATCTGCATTTCTCGTAGGTACACGTAACGGTGCTCCTTGTACTTTCTAATATTTATTTAGAATATTAGCTTTGCAAAATCAATAATTGCGTAAGACAACATGACATATATGTTAAATGTCAGACGTACTAAAATATGTCACAATCACGTCACAATAAATCTATCACAAATACACACACATACGCCTATACGGCGTAAAAGACAATGTGGCCTGTGTAATAAAAAAATACTCCTCATACTAAAGAAACTAATTGAAACTTTTTACACTAAGAAAGGGCTAAAAGAAGAAAAATATGGAAAATTACGTTGTAATGGCATGCTTTTTGAACTTTTATATTAGTGCGTTTGTAAAAATACCATATTATCTAGTTTGAGTGCTTATCCAACCACATCACATCTCATATTTTTTCCCTAAAATCATATTATTATCTGGTTGCTGGTATTACATTTTCGAAAATCACGGTTGTCAAAATGAAAAAATCGCAATCGCATCGAATAACATATCTCAATATCCCATCATTAAACTCAAGATTTCAGTGTTTATTATTGAATGTAAAATAGCTCGATTTCGGATAACGTGCCCTTAAATACTTCAGAAAATAAATATGTTACATCGTGTCATATAAAATAGGTAGGTATCATTAGATTTAAAAAATACAATAATCAATAAATGCGCTGTTTTCAGGTAGAACCAAATAATGTTTTTTAAATCATTATTCTGGAGTTTTTCATGATAATAATTCTCCGTGAAAACAGTTACATACTACCATGTGATTTTTTGGTTGAGGCGTAATTATTGTTTTCGATTCAGATAATACTTCCGGAAGTTGACAAATATCGGTAAAAATTATGAATTCGAAGTCTGTAGCCCCCCACAGGACTACTCTAGTGCCGGTAGTGCTTTACGCACTACACTACCCAATAGTATCTTTCAACTATATTCATGCTACGAATAGCGACCTCTCTGTATACTCTTGAAAGTCTGACATCCTTAATATATGTCTGTAAAGTATTTGTAAATATGAGCCGCTGTTTCCTGACTCTAATCCATACTAATATTATAAGTGGGAAAGTGTATGCGTGTGTTTGTTTGTCCGTCTTTCACGGCAAAACGGAGCGACGAATTGTTGTGATTTTTAAGTGGAGATAGTTGAAGGGATGGAGAGTGACATGGTTTTTACCCCCGAAATCATTCCATAAGGGGGTGAAATGGGGGGGGGGTAAAAGTTTGTATGGAGCTTCGATATAAACGAGTTACGCGGACGGAGTCGCGGGCAGAAGCTAATAATAAATAAGTGCTTACCTTGCGACTTGTTGTCGTCCGAATCGGATCCGGAGTCGTCCGAGTATATGTCCGACGCCTTCAGTTTGACGCTCTGCTTGCTGGAGCCCCCAATCAATTCGGCATCTGCATCCTGGTGGAAATCATTCGTACTTAGTTGTTTTTATTTGGAACTTTGAATCAACTCTTTTGACAATTGTTTTGTTTTAAAATCGATCAATCTAGAAAGCAGGAGCTACTTGGGCTAAACGGGATTCAGAGCGTAACGAGGGTTGCTTGCGTCATCATAGTCTAAAAAGTAGAGCCTAGAGTGTTTCTAAACGGGATTCAAAGCGTAACGAGTGTTGCTTGCGTCACCATAGACCAAAAATAGGGGCTAGAGTGTGTCTAAAGGGGATTGAGAGCGTGACGAGGGTTGCTTGCGTCATCATAGTCTAAAAAGTAGAGCCTAGAGTGTTTCTAAACGAGATTCAAAGCGTAACGAGTGTTGCTTGCGTCACCATAGACCAAAAAATAGGGGCTAGTGTATATAAAGGGGATTGAGAGCGTGACGAGGGTTGCTTGCGTCATCATAGTCTAAAAAGTAGAGCCTAGAGTGTTTCTAAACGAGATTCAAAGCGTAACGAGTGTTCCTTGCGTCACCATAGACCAAAAAATAGGGCCTGGTGTATCTAAAGGGGATTCAGAGCGTGGCGAGGGTTACTTGCGTCACCATATAAAAAAATTGGGGCTAGTGTTTCTAAACGGGATTCACAACGTATCGCCCTCGATTACGTCACCATAGTCTAGAAAGCAGGGTCTAGAGTGTTTCTAAAGGGGATTCACAGCGTAACGGGTGTTGCTAAAGCTTACATCATCGTCGTCTTTATCCTTGCTTTGTTCGGCCTCCCTCCGCTTTCTGGCCAGCTGGTCCCTGGTGACCTTGGCGTCTCGCTGCGCCCTAAGGGCCGCCATGGCGTTCTGGCGTCGGTCATCCACGTTGCGTTTGCGTTCTGTCTTGGCTCCGAACAGAGGGGAGGCAGAGCGTTCCGAGGGTTCTGCAAAGTCAAAAGTCAAGTTACATACCCACATCCAAACACACACACACACACACATCATCCACTGCTGGACATAGGCCTCCCCCAAATAGTGCCAAAGTGACCGGTCCTGCGCCACCCGCATCCAGCTGACTCCAGCAACCTTTACCAGGTCCACCTTGTCGGGGGCCTACCCACGCCGCGCCTCCCGGTACGTGGTCGCCAGTCAAGAACCTTTCCGCACCAACGGCTATCGGCTCTGCGTGCCAAGTGCTAACTTGTAACGTCATTTTTCATTTGTAACTTTAGTGGATGAGGTCAAAACTTTATGTTCTGGAAGAGAGTCCTCCTGACACAGGCACAAAAGTACCTTATGTATTTAAAACACCACTATTTCATATATGTACGTTTTAAATTGAAAGTGATTAACCAGGATGTATGTATCTCTTTATACATATAACACTAGCTGCCAGCGCGGCTTCGCCCGTTCTTACCCGCTGTATAAAATATAGCCCGTAACCATACAAATTCCGTTCTATATGTAGGTGCAAGAATTTATGAAATTGGATAAGCAATGTGGTCATGTTCTTGTTTTACTTTATCGAATCTCGCCATTTTATATATGACTCTAGACACAATCTGACGCTGCAATGGTTCTAAAGCCAGTAGTTAGCCCGGCTGTTCAGCAGTTAGCCATACAAACTGAATTGAAAAAAGTTCCGTTGTGACACAAAAATTAACCATAGAATTGTATGGTTAATTTTCTAGTCACAACGGAAAATCTTCATAGAAAATTCGGAAAATCTTTATAGAAAATTCGGAAAATCTTCATAGAAAATTCGGAAAATCTTCATAGAAAATTCGGTAAATCTTCATAGAAAATTCGGAAAACCTTCATAGAAAATTTAATTGGGCGAGTTTAGATGGCCAAGAATTGGTCCTTACCCAAATCTCTAAAGCACATTGTGACGCAGCGTACGGCGGGACGCTACAAGCAGCCGATGGCGTTTATAAGGCCATAGACTAATAAATTGCTGTCTCTGTACGATAAACGTTGATTTTGTAATTCTACCTTCGTCTTTTTGGTCGTCCAATATCTCCCCCGGGCTCGCAGGCGGTATTTCCTTCTCACTCTCCGTTTCCTTCGGTTCTTCAGGCTCCGCAGCAGCTGAATAAACAACAAAATTGTTGAATGAACTGATTACAGTACAATGTTTAGTTGTTTGTATTTTATAGTGCGCCAACTTCACGGTAGATGGCGGTGTTACATTCGTGGAACACGCTATCGTTGATTTCCCGTAGCTTGTATTAAGGCAAGGAGCTCCGACTTATAAAATGAATAAATATTTGCGGAGAATCTTACACTAATCGACCTAGTCAGTCGACCATCAGATATATCGGCCAAAGCGCTCACAAATATAACACGTCTCTAATGCCTCGACAATAGAGACGTGGAGGCCGAACGGCGAGCGAGGCCCTCTTAGATAGAAATAGAAACGGTACCTTTAGCCTGCTTTTCCTCCTGATTCTGTCTCCTTCGTCTCCTAGCGTCCCGTCTCCGCGCGATCTGTCCTGGGGACGAGGACCGCTCGGCGGCCGAGCGACGGGCGAGGCGCAGTTTACGCTCAATCTCCCATCTGACAAATATGTAGACAACTAAGTAGGTTGTAATAAGTTTACAAGCTTTTATTGCCGACTGTACTTTTCTGTATACCGTCATCAACTACTCATTGACACGATTCTAACGAGCCCAAACTCAACGGGGTTCTTATCTTATCTTATCTTATCTAGATGAGGGCCCTTTCGGATGCACTTCGACCCAGTGGGATCTTTTGTGCATTTGCGCTCTCCTTACGTCTACTCCCAACTTCGCACCATCATTTCCACATAGCGGATGATGCAGCTCAGCGGAAGTACCTTGAATTCCTTTGGTTGCGGATAGCCGTTACCAAAGTAATTCATTCTTTGTCTTCATTCATGACATTCATGCAGTAGGTGTTCCATAGTCTCATCCTCCTCGCCACACATTCTACAGTCTAAGCTGTCTGATAGTCCCATCTTGGCCAAGAGATCCTTGACCCCGAAGTGACCTGTGAACACCCCAGATATGATTCTGAGCTGCTTCCTACTGAATTTCCAGAGTTTGTTAGTCCAAACTAACTCAACGGGGTTACGGTTAAGTACTGAATTCCCATGGCCACCTTCTGTCTCCATCATCAGATTAGCTTGATGGTACCATAATATTGAATTGTCATCCAAACTATACTTACCCAAAATTTCAGCTCAATCGGTCACCGGGAAATGGGTCAAATTTAACTTGAAAGACTATCAAAGCTTGTAAAAGTGTGAGACGCAATGATTATTCTACAAAGATTTTGCACAAGTGGAACACCACCCTTAGTAAAGAAACTGACCTGGTCTTCATAAGGTCCCGCCGTTCAATGCGTTTGAAGATCTCTTGTTCCCTCTCTTTCTCGGACATGGCGGCGAGGCGCGCTCTGTCCTCTTCATCCCCCATCAGATTCTCGTCGTAACTAGAAAAAACATTACATATAAAGTTAACTTAATGTCATGATTAAATAACTTAACGGAATGATAGGTGGACCAAAAAGGAGCGTCGGCTTTCCACCAGCTCGATGGGTGGACGATATTAGGAAGATTGCGGGTCACTTCTGGATAAGATTAGCTCAGGATAGGGACGGGTGGCGTACTCGAAGAGAGGCCTATGCTCAACAGTGGGCGATTCATCATCATCATCATATCAGCCGAAAGACATCCACTGCTGGACATAGGCCTCCCTCAAAGAGTGCGACAATGACCGGTCCTGCGCCACCCGCATCCAGCGGACTCCCGCGACCTTTACCAGTTCATCAGTCCACCTTGTGGGGGGCCTACCCACGCTGCACCTTCCGTGGTCGCCACTCGAGAACCTTTCCGCCCCAACGGCCATCGGTTCTACGTGCAATGTGCCCCACCAACTGCCACTAAGTTTAGCGATACGGTGGGCGATTACACGCTGGTAATGATGATGATAATTTCTAGCACCAGAAATTATTTTACGACCTAGATATGGTGGATCTCATTGAACATTGACGCTTGTAGATTGTGACGTCACTAATATACGGCAACGTGCCGGTATACTCTTGCTTGCCAGAATTTCATTTGCCCGAATTTTATCTGCCATAATATACAACTGCCATAATGTTGTTTTCTAAAATTTCGTATGCCATACTCATTGTTTACCATAATAATTATATGCCAGAATCTTTGTTTTCCATAATATCAATATCAATAATCTCATTTTCCATAATCATTGTAATCCATAACTATCACATGCCATAATATCATTTGCCATCCATCTCAACATCCATAATATTCTTATGTGATAAAGTGGGTACATATTGCAGTCTAATATAAAAAAAAAATATCTCGAACCTATCCGCGATCCAAGTCGGTTTTGCCACTAAGTAAAAATGAACTTTTCTCTGAGATTACCTTATGCCAAGATAGTGTTGTATCTTAGGCAGTAGGGAACAGGGGCTTAGTGGCAAAACCGACTCGGATCGCGGATAGGTTAGAAGACGGGAGCGGGAGCTTTGCTCCCGCTTTCGTCTTCGAGGTTATTTTTTTTATAAAAGAGCGGAAAAACCAGCAAATTAACAAAGATGAATCCGAATGCATGTTTAGTATGGCGTTTAAATATTCTATTAAATAATATTATTGCAAACAATAATCTGGAATACAATACGTATGGCATTCGTATCATTATGACATCCAATATTCGGGTAAACAAGAGTATGTCAATTAACTATTATGGTAAACGAAACATTCGGGCAAATGAAATTCGAGCAAGCGAAGTTCGGGCAAATGATTATTATAGTATATGAATGTCGGGCAAACAATAGACAACCCAACGTGCCGCGCCCCGTCGTGCTCGCGGCGACGGCGGTAGCCTCGCATATTATGACGTCATACACTGTTTGCGTTTTCAACAACAAGCAATATTAAAGGTTGTAGCTTCGTAATTCTTTGAGATATCTGAATGGGATTTTGTCACTAGGCATATTTTTTTACCTTCTTTATTTTGAAGTTATATTACATTTTGAGACTAGGTACACCCCTGTTCTAGAAGAATCACAAGGGCGTTGACGTTTTATTGATAATGTAAGCTTACCCATCATCAAATTCTTCCTCGGAATCCACAGAGTCATTGTCTGATGAGTGAGATGATACTTCACCTGAACAAGAAAACAGTTCCAGGCATTTTTATGATTTCTTGTATGAAAAGTTAAATCAATGCATTAGTGTGACAGGGATTTTCCCCGTATCATAGTCGGCTGTATCACGCGATAAGTGACAAGATAGGAGCGTCGTCTCATTCCATAGAACGGTGTCAGCCAGTGACGGACGCTCTATCTTGTCACTTATCGTGTGATATGGGGTCTGATGATCAGCATTGTTATTGGTTTTTTACTATTGCTTAACTTAGCTTATTTTTTAGACCAGGGACACACAGCCTATTGCTAACTCAATCTGCTCTGGTGAAAAAGCACTTTTAGAAATGATAATAATACTTTAACCTCGTTATTTAACTTAATCCTTTACCAGGCAAAGGGTGATATGTCTCCCATATAGTATTTCATTTCATATGTCCGGTTACAACTCCAAATCTTCTACAAATCAGTATATCAATCCCTGCATATCATCATCATTATCATCATCAGCCTATATATGTCCCACTGCTGGGCACAGGCCTCCTCTCATGTATGAGAACCCCTGCATGCACCCATGAATCCCTGCATATATGATTTCATAATCTTTATTCACAACACACAGCTACATATAATAATGTATCTTTGGCTGGCGTTTGAATTCACGTGACCAGTAATTTCAATGATTTCTGTCAAAATCTGAACACTTTACTTAATTTCAGTGAAATAAAAGTAGATAGGTCGGTTTTTTTATATTTTGTTGATTTTGAGTGTTGTAAGCGAATGTAATCCTATACTTAGCTAAATATTCGTGCATTTTTGTTATGTGACCGCAATTAGTATGTGGGATGACAGTATTTGCCTTGTAAGAGTTTGTCTATGTGGGAACTATACTGCACATAACCCGGTAAACGAAATACTATGTGGGAGACATATATCACCCTTTTCCGAATCAAATAGATAAATTGAATATGCCAGTTCATTACATTGACAGGCAATGGGAATACCGTAGCCCACGTTTTCTTTTCTTGGTTTTGTAAACACATTTTGTACCAAACGTTCAATACGGATGCCTATATAAATAACTTATTAGGACACACTTGTTCTTAGCGGCCTGGTAAAGGGATAAAATGCCTCTGATGTTTAATCTCGTGAGGGCACCGATCTAATCCCAACAAGGAGTTTTCCCTCTGGGTCGTAAACCTGGCGCCTACGCCAAATCACCGGTAAAAACGATAGGATGATTAAATAAAAATGTGTTTTGTCCCATTCTTACGAACTCAAATGTCGGAGTGATAGATAAAGACAAACGAATTGTAACGGCATTATAGTTAAAATAAATACGTTGAATATTTATGAATATGGCCAAGAATCCACGTACCTTCCTCTGGTTCACTATACACATCTTTCTTTTTCCCCGACCCGGCACTGTCTGTACTCTTCCTAACTTCACTCTTCTTGGGCTCGGGCTTTTTCCGATTATCATCCGAATGGTCGGTTGACGCTTTCCGGGAGCTCCGGGCGTCCTTCTTTGATGAGGAGCTGTCTGCATCACTGTCGGAATCTGACCCGGATGATGATGACGATTTGGCTGAAACAAAACGATTTATTGGTGGTGTTTTACATGTACCTTTTGACTACGATAAAAACCCTTTTCTATAATTCAGTGGCGGCAAACAAGTATTCGGCCCTGCCTCGCAACAACCAAAGGCTGCCGGTTTCAGTGGTGCATAATGCTAAACTTAGTTTTAATGGTGTCGCAAACGCTAATTCACAATGCTAGTTTCGGCTAAGACACTCATACTCAAAGTTATACTTAACTAATACTAACTTAACTTAGCTTACTTAACTTAACTTTAACTTAACTTGTTGCAGCTACTAGTTAAATACTTAGATACTTACTCATCATCATCATCATATCAGCCGAAAGACGTCCAGTGCAGGACATAGGCCTCCCCCAAAGAGTGCCAAAGTGACCGTTCCTTCGCCACCCGCAACCTTTACCAGGTCATCAGTCTACCTTGTACAAGGCCTTCCGGTACGTGGTCGCCACTCGAGAACTTTTCCGCCCAAACGGCCATCGGTTCTACGTGCCCCGCCCACTGCCACTTAAGTTTAGCAATTCGGAGGGTTATATTGGTTACCTTGGTTCTACACACTTACTACTACCATTAAATACAAGTTACTCACAATTCCTCCGGCTGCCTCTCTCATTGTTGGACTCACTGCCTGACGACTTGCTGTTGAACTTGGCGGGCGGAGACTCGCCAGGCTTCTTCTTTTTCTTTGCCAAGTTTAGGAATTGCTGTGGAAAATTCAACTTGAGTATATAAGCGGACATCTTTCGGCTGATATAGTATAGTCTGGTGTATAAATAAAGTGATGGTACCAATGGAAGCCCAGCGCTGGTAATCGCCAGCACCATGGTGAGTTGGGACCATTTCATGACGTTTTTTTTTTTTTGTCCTTTTCGGTGTGTCACAATTAAATGATGGTGTACTTCTAAATACCAAGTGGAGCATCTTAAACTTAGAAAATATCCAAAGACTCAGTAACACATATTCATGATCATCACAGAAATATTTGCCCCTACAGGGACTCAAAACCAGCCCCACCCTGTCAGCTAGGCAGACAGGGTCACTACTTTCACAAATAAATAAATAAATATAAGGGGACAATCTTACTCAAATCGACCTAGTCCCATAGTAAGCTCAGTAAGGCTTGTGTTATGGCTAATAGACGACGATATATATAATAGATATAAATACTTAAATATATAGAAAATATCCATGACTCGGAAACAAATATTCATGCTCATCATACAAATGTTTGTCCTTACCGGGATTTGAACCCAGGACCTCTTGCTTCGTAGCCAGGGTCACTACCAACTCAGCTAGGCAGACAGGGTCACTACTTTCATAAATAAATAAATAAATATAAGGGGACAATCTTACTCAAATCGACCTAGTCCCATAGTAAGCTCAGTAAGGCTTGTGTTATGGCTAATAGACGACGATATATATAATAGATATAAATACTTAAATATATAGAAAATATCCATGACTCGGAAACAAATATTCATGCTCATCACACAAATGTTTGTCCTTACCGGGATTCGAACCCAGGACCTCTTGCTTCGTAGCCAGGGTCACTACCAACTAGGCTAAAGCGGTCGTCAAAATAATTGTTTCTAATAACTTCCTTAAATGGCAGAACTAAGAAACTCGAGGCTCCACTACACCATGGGCCATCATGACTGCAGTGCAGGATACAGTTATGCAGTGGAATGAGATGAAAGTAGGTCTTTCTCCCTTTAACACATAGTTGTCCTGTATGGCCATGATGAGCCATTGCAAAGACAAATTTTAGATCTTTTTAGGTAGAAACTCTTAGCTACCATATACAATTTTTTATTTGAATATTCCTACTAGGTACTTTTAAATAAGACCCTCTTGATGTTTAAATACTATTTGGAACTTCATTCTTAACAGTAAAATCTGTTTCAATGTTGCTATGTATTCTTGTAACTTAATAGTATAGTACTCTTGCAGATACTTGAAGAAATAATATTTGTAATTGGAATGTTATTTCTAGGGTCTTTGTAGTTGGTCCTGACTTATTAAATCAAATAAATCTAATTAGCTTCCATCCCTTGGAGCTGCACTAACAAGCCAGGGCCTAACCTTAGCTCTAGATTCATTTGTCAAGCCCTAGACTCAGTGGACAAGAATCCTTTAAAATCTTTGTCTACAGCATCCACAGAGAATCTGCGAAAAGTGAAAGTACTTACATAAGAAGAGTGCAGAATTTCTTAAACATCAATGAATGAAAATCGAATGTCAAATGAATACTTGCAAATTAGAATTTATTCGCATTTCATCACCCTCTATTAGTGTTAGAGGACTTTTAGCAGAGGTTATACGTCGGTATGCGGCATTTTATAACAAACATTGAATGACTCATGCGATTTTGATTCCATTACATCTCGAACAAGACAAAAATAACGTTGTTTTCTACGCCATAACACTGCGATGTTTTGATACTTGTTTCGTTGTAAAAGACGACAATCCGAGCTATTTGGTAAAAACTGCGCATTAGACAGAATTAGGCGTGCCAGACATTGATCTTGGCCTAAATACGCAGACAAATTACCAGAAGAAAGGCGAATCGTTGATGCCAAGCGTGATCTTATAACCTACGTATTTGAGTGAAAAGCTTGACTCACGGAATCCATATCAGACTCACTGCTGGCGTCCGAGTCCAAGAACGGTTTATTTTTCCTTTTAGCCATTTTGAAGCACTTAGCAACTGTGAAATAAAATACTAGTGCACGTAAATTACGCTTTCTTTCTATATGCCAAGACTGAACTGACTGAACTGAAGTTGTTTCGGTTCGGTTCACGGTTAGCTCAGCTCGGGAACGCAAATGAATGAAATTACTCATAGACAACTAGAATGTCAACAGAATGATTGCCATATTAAAAAAAATGCACAACTTTGTTACCGGTTCGCTGACATACCGCTCCAGCCCTATATAAAATTAAAACTATTAAAAGGTAGTTGTCAGTCAGAATTTGTCTCTGGTACAATTGTGGCTGAACTTTGTTGCGCGATTTTTGTGATTTTACTTGGTCTAAACGACCGCAAGCTATTTCCAAACGGTGTGTCCGAACTTATTATGCCTAATGATTTATTGAAACAGCTGGGAGGAAGGAAAGCTATCATGGTATGAATCTATTCAGTTCTAAATATTTAGGTTACGATTCTATAAATTCCGAGCATGACTTGCAAAAACTTTATATTGACGCGTATTTGAGGGAAACGTTGGCGTTCGTAGTACAGAAAACGTCGATAAAATCATGTTTGTAAGAGTATTTTATTGGTTCTTAATTTATACTTTGTTTACATGTTTGTTTGTAAACAATGGTCATACGAATAGTTTTGATAAAGTCCCTACAGATTGTAATATATCAAATTTAATATCTATCTAATCATTTTGCTGTGTATATAAATGAGACCAGGGGGATATACCTATGCAAACCTATATATGTTTAACTTGACAACCTTATTATAATATAGAAGCATTGGTTTGATATAGGTTAGATGGCAGTCACTTTCTTATAACTTCTGCTGCTTCGAGCTGCAGGCTACTACCGGGGTCCACAGGCGGGTCCCTTTGTTTCCCATAAACTTATTGTTCCGAATTTCGATAGTCAGAAATTGATATCCATATAATTTATAGACATAAACATCAGTAGTCATAATCTTTGTTAAGTATAAAGTTTTGTAGTTCTAACATTAATGACCCATAATATTAAGTATTATAATCACAAAAGTCAGAAATTGATGTCCATAACGATCAAAGGTCTATCGATAATTATTCATAAATATTCTAAGGCATATATTTCAACGTACTAATGATTGCTATTCATGTCGTTTTAATGCCTAAAGTGAATTACGTCTAAGAGACCAAATCTATAACATCCAAAGTCATATAGATAATTACTCAGAAACATTTCTAGACATACATTTGAAAGGGGTACTAGGTACTACTGCGCGAAGGGTTTATGACTGTTTCGTAAAGAATACGTTTATATAAGCATGTTTTATTAGAAACTTTTTCTCTGAAATTAAAAATGGCCAAGATATTGGACTTCTAAGGCAGGTCGGTGTAGGTACGACGACGAGCGAAGCGAGAAGGAGTGTTAGTTGTACCGTGACCCTAAGCGCGCGAGCCGAGCGAGTGAAGCGAGCGTGCCGTGGCAGCGGCCGGCGAAGCGCCAGAACCAATAATGACACAACATTCGTCAAAATGTTGACAAGTACATATTTTTCCTCCAATCGCATCACTCTTTATTTTTGCCAAAGTACCCACATTAATTATAATGAATGGGTATGTGGGTATGTTATAAAGCAGTCTGGAAGAACGCGTTCAGTAACGTTCGGTAGTAAAAAATATATATATTTTATTATTTTTCTGGGAGTGTGTTTATGGGCTTTAACATTATGAAGAGTGACACCACCGTGAAATTGAATGATATGACTAACTAATCAGATGACTAACTAATCAGATGACTGCCAATCATTATGACTTGCGAAAAAATACCTTACAATAATTATTACTAACTAGATTATTGCCTGTAACATTATGTAATTGCATACCACCGGGACATTGAACGTTATGGCTAACCAATTTTATGACTAACAATAATGATGACCTGCAAAAATTGGAACTCCAATGTATATTGTTAAATTTTATGACTCGACAATATGACCAGAAAAAAATATGGTGGAAAACGTTATGGACTGAAAAAATCGGATCTTAAATTTTATGGGAAACAATAGAGACCCGTTATCAGGATGTAGTGGGTAGGCTTGTAGGAGGGGCTACTCTATAAAAAGCTACAATATCCGACGACGATTCTGTGACATGGCGAGTAGTTGCCGCCATTAAATAAGCAATCCTCTAGTGTCAGGCAGCAGTAGCACTAGTACCGACTGGAGAACGAAGATAGGAATCTGGAAGGGCTCTTGTTTGGACATCACAGAGCCGCTGAACCTCGGTTCGTGTACTGTGTACTGCGGTGTGGAAGGCAAGGGGGAAACCACCACACTATGCTTCCTCAAAAAAGGAGTAATGGATTACTCCACCGACAAGAGCCAAGCTCTTAAATAAATGATGATGATGATTATCTACAAAACACTTGCACTTGCAGGCTCCACTGTCCCCTACCCCCTGTGCGGAGATCAGCGATGATGAGCTGGTCTCCATATCCGTGCGAGACCTCAACCGGCAGCTCAAGATGCGAGGGCTCACCAGGGATCAGATAGTCAGGTGAGCTTTACATCTATACTGGCTTCTGCTCGCAACTCTGTCCGTGTGGAACTCATTAATATTGTAGCTCCATGCAAACTACCAGTATATGGGTATGATTACTAAGATAAAGACTACCCTGTCTTCCCCAGGATTCATACTGTCTCCATACGCAATTTCATCTCAAAGGGTGCAATGGTTTACTGCAAGGTACTTTCACATTTGTCAAACAAGCAACCTTAACACTTTTGCAACTGGACTCCTGACGACAGAACTTGCTAGGCGTGTAGGTTTATAGCTACGCCCACCTAGCGGACTGAGCCGGCATCTAAGCAAACATTACGAGTGCCTACCAGGCTACCAGGCGGGTTCTTGGTTGCGAACGTGTTAATGAACAAAGGTCATACTTGCCTAAATCGAAAACCATTTCGGTAATTATCTTATCTGAACGTAATAATGTGGTTTTCCCATTTTTATTCTTACTTGTTTCAGAGAAAATCACTAATATCAATAGTGATACAATCCATATCAATATTATAAATGCGAAAGTGTGTCTGTCTGTCACCTCTTCACGCTGAAACCGCTGAACCGATTTAAGTGAAATTTGGTATTGAGGTAGTTTGAGTCCCGGGGAAGGACATAGGATAGTTTTTATCCCCGAAATCATGCCCTAAGGGGGTGAAAGCTAATACGGAGCTGCGATATAAACGAGTTCGTCGCGGGCAGAAGCTAGTGATGTGAAAAAAATTCGTAGCAGTACATATGATGAATTTAATTCTGCTCTATTGGCGTTTCATGGCCACATTATGTCAAACCTTCGTTATGGTCTTATTTTATGGGGTAACTCCACACATGCCCAACGAGCGTTCATCTTACAAAAAAAATGCGTTAGAGCGATCTGTGGCGCCAAAACGACAGATTCATGTAGACCGTTGTTCAAAAAATTTAACATCCTTCCATTACCCACATTGTACATATACGAAATGTGCCTGTTTGTGAAAGCTCATATTAACCAATACCAAATTATGAATTCTAACCCTAGGTCAACTTCGAAACACCATGGACTCAATATCTGTTGTCCAACTCATATCTCTGCTCATTTCGGGAAAAGTATTCTTTCCATGTCTGTCAAAATTTTTAACCATTTGCCAAATGACCTGAAATCCTTGGATTGTCAAGGTTTCAAAACAAAATTATTCAAGTGGTGTCTACAAAAAATGTTCTACTCCGTTAATGATCACCTTGTAACATCAATTGCCTAATGAATTCGTTTATTATTTTTATTATATTCTCTGACCATTTTCTGAATTGCATGACATTGATTTATTGTTTTTATATATTTTTATTCTTTTCAATATTTATCTTTAGTCTGACATTGCTACACTTTCATTTGACATTAATAAAACAATAGATAATAATTATTATAATTTCAATGACATGCATATTGCGAGTCAAATTATTGTACGCCACACTCTGGCAAGTTGTGATGTAACCATACACTAACCCTACCACCATTTATAACCACTCACATTCAAACAATAAATAATTTGTATTTGTATCAGTATTTAAAAGAAAACTATCACGGCTAAGTGGGTATAACTAGTTACCGAGTAATAATCGACCAACTTAAAATGTACTTAGAAAGGCCTACTTTCTTACAAATTCGGCCGACGCAACCGCACCATTTTGATGCAGCGCGCGTGTCGATGTAACTAAAACAGACAGGCAACTACGGAACTCTACACTGCGCGTGGCCCGACACGCACTTGGCCGATTTTTTTATTTAACTCTTTGACAAGCAACTATAGTCCAAATAACCTGACTATGGTCTGAATGAAGTCTATGGCAGGCAATACAGAGAAAATAACTAAAAAGTGTCCTCAAACTTGTTAGTCTACTTTGGACCATTAATGTTATTTCTAGGTTTTACGGTATTTATATTAATCAAAGCCTACTCTGTGCTTCGCTACATTTGTTGTTTCCTTTTTAGGGTTCCTTACCCAAAGGGTGAAAACGGCACCCTGTTACTAAGACTTCGCTGTCCGTCTGTCTGTCACCAGGCTGTATCTCAAGAACCGCGATAGCTAGACGCTATAACAACAAATACTAAAAACAAAACAAAATAAATATTTAAGGGGGGGCTCCCATACAACAAACGTGATTTTTTGCCGTTTTGCCTGTCACCAGGCTGTATCTCAAGAACGGCCATAGCTAGACAGTTGAAATTTTCATAGATGATGTATTTCTGTTGCCGCCATAAAAAAAAATACTAAAAACAAAATAAAATAAATATTTAAGGGGGGCTCCCATACAACAAACGTGTTTTTTTTTTGCCGTTTTTATAGATAATGGTACGGAACCCTCCGTGCGCGAGTCCGACTCGCACTTGGCCGGTTTTTTAATTTTGTTTATATCCATTCTAGAATGAAACAGAGACGCCGCACGTTGAAGAACAGAGGCTACGCGGCCTCGTGCCGCATCAAACGCATCGAGCAGAAGGATGAACTAGAGACTGAGAAAAGCCAGGTACATATTACCATTTGACTTCCATAATGTACGATTCTCACCGAACGGGCCGGGCCGGAGCGCATTCTATTACATGCAAAGGTATTTGAACCACATAATAAGCAGCATAATACAGCAGATGAAATTCATATTTGATTACTATCCCCACCAACCGCGTTCGGTAGCTGCCGCCTCGCAGTGAATGCACGATGCATTCAAATGTGAAATTTAATTACTTTTTATACGGTTCAAATTCCTTTGCATGTAATTGAAAGCGCTCCGGCCCGGCACGTCCAGTGAGAATCGTACTATCGAACCAACTGAATCATGACCCATCATAGAACCTTGTTACATTTAAGGGACATACGTACGATCATCATCATCATCATCATCATCATCATATCAGCCGAAAGACGTCCACTGCTGGACATAGGCCTCCCCCAAAGAGTGCCAAAGTGACCGATCCCGCGCCACCCGCATCCAGCGGACTCCCGCAACCTTTACCAGGTCATCAGTCCACCTTGTCGGGGGCCTACCCACGCTGCGCCTTCCGGTACGTGGTCGCCACTCGAGAACCTTTCCGCCCCAACGGCCATCGGTTCTACGTGCTATGTGCCCCGCCCACTGCCACTTAAGTTTAGCGATCCGGAGGGCTATATCGGTTACCTTGGTTCTGCTGCGGATAGCCTCATTTCTGATGCGGTCACGCAGCGAAACTCCCAACATGGCCCTCTCCATTGCCCTTTGGTTGACTACGAACGATCATATGAAGTTAATATGTCAGTTAATTGTAACAAGGTTCCATGGTGGGTCAGGGTTCAGTTTTGTCGATAGTACATAAGACCTTCCCTAAGGATGAGTATCCACCAAGCGAGGAACAAATCCACCGATAGGGTTGCTAGTGTAACATTCCATGATCAATGACATTAATTGCTAAGTATCAGTATCAAATATTACTTACAGTACACAAAATAAACCTAAAATAGCAAGAACCAATTTATTCCGGTCTTCTGAACAGCCATTCCCTATTTTAAATCTATGGTTAGGGACAGAGCTACCTCCGATTATAAAGAAAGAAAAACAGAAACAATTGCGGATCTTACACAAATCGGATTTCGGGGAATTTCTCAAAAATCGACAAGCGCATATTTATGGCCCTCACCTTCGGTTCGGGCCACAAACACCTGCGATCTGGGGCATTCACGAATTCACCGCCCTAGTTACGTAATGTATTATTATGGACAAGCCCTAATCGGATACATACGGATTTAATTTTATATTTAAAATGCTTCTTTATATAAAATAATACTATTTTACATGTGATTTTCTGTGTTTTCAAATACAGGCATTTGTGTTAGTTCATTGTTAACCCAATCGCTGCCACAAAAAAATTAGGTGGCCCAAGTCTTAACTGGTTTATGGACTTCATATGAAGTCAGTGGCAGTTGGGTGGCAACGAATCCAATTTGAGCTCAAGTCAGTGGCAGTGAATGGTTAAGTAATGTCATAAGAGCCAACGACACGACTATAGTACCTTTTCGCTGTAAATAACATAATTAGTCTTATAGTATATAGCTTACACCCATCTAAGGAAGTAATTCCAACTCAGGAGGTAGAGGTATGTTCTTCATGACAGCGAATCTCTTGAGAGCTTCATATTTGCTGCGGAGGGCTTCGACCTCTTCTCTGATCCGGTTGGTGTCCTCCTGCATAAGTTCCATGTCGTGCCATTCCTGGAACAAATTAAGCTTTTTAGAAAAATGCGATGGCGTTTGGGGCGTACCGGCAGGTGCATATTGGGTACCCCACAGATTGGTCAAAATTCGGGTGTAGAATCAACATGTACTATTACCTACTCCAAAAGAAATAAGGCAATAAATGTGCCTAGTGACGAAAATCTCATTCAGATATCTCAAATAATTACGAAGCTAAAAGCGTTTTAATATTGCTCGTTAGAGAAAAACGCTCGCAGATCGTGACGTCACAATAATACGACGTAAATGCCAATCGTTTCATATGAAGGCGCCTTTTGAGAAAAAGGGACAGATAATACCCCCTCTTAATACTTTGGACAACTTTGTAATTATTTACAATCCACAATCTTTCTAATACTTTTTCGGTAAAATTTAACATACAAATACCATTAACATAAATAATTATCAACTTTATTTAGAAACGAAGCCTGCTTTTGTTTCAATTTTGTTTAGAGTTCGCCCATAACCGCGCGACCAGCAACCCTATCGGTGGATTTGTTCCTCGCTTGGTGGATACTCATCCTTAGGGAAGGTCTTATGTACTATCGACAAAACTGAACCCTGACCCACCATGGAACCTTGTTACAATTAACTGACATATTAACTTCATATGATCGTTCGTAGTCAACCAAAGGGCAATGGAGAGGGCCATGTTGGGAGTTTCGCTGCGTGACCGCATCAGAAATGAGGCTATCCGCAGCAGAACCAAGGTAACCGATATAGCCCTCCGGATCGCTAAACTTAAGTGGCAGTGGGCGGGGCACATAGCACGTAGAACCGATGGCCGTTGGGGCGGAAAGGTTCTCGAGTGGCGACCACGTACCGGAAGGCGCAGCGTGGGTAGGCCCCCGACAAGGTGGACTGATGACCTGGTAAAGGTTGCGGGAGTCCGCTGGATGCGGGTGGCGCGGGATCGGTCACTTTGGCACTCTTTGGGGGAGGCCTATGTCCAGCAGTGGACGTCTTTCGGCTGATATGATGATGATGATGATGATGATGATGATCGTACGTATGTCCCTTAAATGTAACAAGGTTCTATGATGGGTCATGATTCAGTTGGTTCGATAGTACGATTCTCACTGGACGTGCCGGGCCGGAGCGCTTTCAATTACATGCAAAGGTATTTGAACCACATAATAAGCAGCATAATACAGCAGATGAAATTCATATTTGATTACTATCCCCACCAACCGCGTTCGGTAGCTGCCGCCTCGCAGTGAATGCACGATGCATTCAAATGTGAAATTTAATTACTTTTTATACGGTTCAAATTCCTTTGCATGTAATTGAAAGCGCTCGGGCCCGGCACGTCCAGTGAGAATCGTACTATCGAACCAACTGAATCATGACCCATCATAGAACCTTGTTACATTTAAGGGACATACGTACGATCATCATCATCATCATCATCATCATCATATCAGCCGAAAGACGTCCACTGCTGGACATAGGCCTCCCCCAAAGAGTGCCAAAGTGACCGATCCCGCGCCACCCGCATCCAGCGGACTCCCGCAACCTTTACCAGGTCATCAGTCCACCTTGTCGGGGGCCTACCCACGCTGCGCCTTCCGGTACGTGGTCGCCACTCGAGAACCTTTCCGCCCCAACGGCCATCGGTTCTACGTGCTATGTGCCCCGCCCACTGCCACTTAAGTTTAGCGATCCGGAGGGCTATATCGGTTACCTTGGTTCTGCTGCGGATAGCCTCATTTCTGATGCGATCACGCAGCGAAACTCCCAACATGGCCCTCTCCATTGCCCTTTGGTTGACTACGAACGATCATATGAAGTTAATATGTCAGTTAATTGTAACAAGGTTCCATGGTGGGTCAGGGTTCAGTTTTGTCGATAGTACATAAGACCTTCCCTAAGGATGAGTATCCACCAAGCGAGGAACAAATCCACCGATAGGGTTGCTGGTCGCGCGGTTATGGGCGAACTCTAAACAAAATTGAAACAAAAGCAGGCTTCGTTTCTAAATAAAGTTGATAATTATTTATGTTAATGGTATTTGTATGTTAAATTTTACCGAAAAAGTATTAGAAAGATTGTGGATTGTAAATAATTACAAAGTTGTCCAAAGTATTAAGAGGGGGTATTATCTGTCCCTTTTTCTCAAAAGGCGCCTTCATATGAAACGATTGGCATTTACGTCGTATTATTGTGACGTCACGATCTGCGAGCGTTTTTCTCTAACGAGCAATATTAAAACGCTTTTAGCTTCGTAATTATTTGAGATATCTGAATGAGATTTTCGTCACTAGGCACATTTATTGCCTTATTTCTTTTGGAGTAGGTAATAGTACATGTTGATTCTACACCCGAATTTTGACCAATCTGTGGGGTACCCAATTTGCACCTGCCGGTACGCCCCAAACGCCATCGCATTTTTCTAAAAAGCTTAATTTGTTCCAGGAATGGCACGACATGGAACTTATGCAGGAGGACACCAACCGGATCAGAGAAGAGGTCGAAGCCCTCCGCAGCAAATATGAAGCTCTCAAGAGATTCGCTGTCATGAAGAACATACCTCTACCTCCTGAGTTGGAATTACTTCCTTAGATGGGTGTAAGCTATATACTATAAGACTAATTATGTTATTTACAGCGAAAAGGTACTATAGTCGTGTCGTTGGCTCTTATGACATTACTTAACCATTCACTGCCACTGACTTGAGCTCAAATTGGATTCGTTGCCACCCAACTGCCACTGACTTCATATGAAGTCCATAAACCAGTTAAGACTTGGGCCACCTAATTTTTTTGTGGCAGCGATTGGGTTAACAATGAACTAACACAAATGCCTGTATTTGAAAACACAGAAAATCACATGTAAAATAGTATTATTTTATATAAAGAAGCATGTTAAATATAAAATTAAATCCGTATGTATCCGATTAGGGCTTGTCCATAATAATACATTACGTAACTAGGGCGGTGAATTCGTGAATGCCCCAGATCGCAGGTGTTTGTGGCCCGAACCGAAGGTGAGGGCCATAAATATGCGCTTGTCGATTTTTGAGAAATTCCCCGAAATCCGATTTGTGTAAGATCCGCAATTGTTTCTGTTTTTCTTTCTTTATAATCGGAGGTAGCTCTGTCCCTAACCATAGATTTAAAATAGGGAATGGCTGTTCAGAAGACCGGAATAAATTGGTTTTTGCTATTTTAGGTTTATTTTGTGTACTGTAAGTAATATTTGATACTGATACTTAGCAATTAATGTCATTGATCATGGAATGTTACACTAGCTACCCCGCGGCTTCTTGCATGTCCTGTTAATAGTACATTACGTAACTAGGGCGGTGAATTCGTAAATGCCCCAGATCGCAGTTTGTGGCCTGAACCGAAGGTGAGGGCCATAAAAATATGCACTCTGGGGCTTTACGATTTACCGCCCGTGTTGAGTACAAAATTTTACGTCTTCACCTGGCCACAATGCTAGTTTTCCCGTACGCGCAGCGTGCAGTAAAACTCGCATTATGGCCAGGTGTGACGTAAGAACCTTTTATATCGGGGCTATATCGTATCTTCCGAAGTCTGAGTACATACGAGTACAAATTAGTTTTTATTAATTACCTCTCCATTCGAAAAGGTTAAAATCTGGTATTAAACATATTACAATTTGTACCGTAGAACCTATATTTGAACATAATTTGGTAACAGGTAACAATTTAGCCAGAAATATGATAAGGCAATATTACTGTTTTGTGTTTATTTCCATGTTTTATGTGGTTGTGTAGATGTAAGATAGATTAAGATATTTTATTTATTCGAGATTAAATGGTATTAAAACAGCGTGTATTCGTTTTAATAACACACATACATTCACACCTTTATTTCCAAAAGGGGTAGGTAGGCAGAGCACATGAAACTTGCCAAGAACATCTGAAGACGCGTTGGGCCAATAGCTCGAAGGACGGGCTAGAAATCGACAGGCCAGCATAGCTATGAAACGGCCCGCGAGTTGTGTCGCGGCGACAAAGACTCCGTCTCTAAGCGTTCTAATTAGAAAGAGACGGATACTCGTAGTCTATCTCGCTGCGTGTTAGTGAGCTGCCCTGTCATGACCGTGCTGGTCTTCATCGCATCGGGTCAGAGGCGTGTCTAGCCCATGTAGCGCCCGTATATAGATTCCTAAATTATAACCTCAAAATTGACATTAACACTTTCGCAACCAGGCAAAATTCCGAACTATACCCCAGAAACGCGACAGAATTGGCGTCGCGTGAGGGTTTATAGCTCGTGCTCGACTCTCGGGTATGCCGGCATCTGAGTAAAGTTTACGAGTGCGCGAGAGTCGGGTACGCGGTGTCCAATGTGTTAAAATGAAAAAAAATCCGACACTGGCAAACTTACACTCTTCCAAATGATGGACGTAGCCAGTTTTTAGCTAGGTACGTCCATTATTTGGAAGAGTGTAAGTTTGCCAGCGGCGGATATTTTACCATTTTAATGGCATAGTGGGTGTGCTATTGCTATCTGTTGTATGGGAACCTTGCACTTTTTGACTATGCGCTGAAACTTGGCACAGTTGATCCTTAGGTGGTCTTGAGTGGATTCAGACCGGGAGCCATCGAGAGCCACCCCGCATTTAGGGGGGGGGAGGGGGGGAAGTTCGACTCCGCCGCGCTTTATTTAAAGCCATTTTTTTCTGAAACTATACACACCAAGGCAAGTGTTATATCATTTTCGGATAAATAAAGGATGAGGAATCTATTTTACGAACCTAAATAATACATTTTGGAACAAAAAAAAATAAAATAAAGGAGAAAAACATATACAGCGTAAATTATTTTTATTCAATATTACTAATTTTTTTTTAACTACATAAGATATATAAAAACAAAAAATACGGCCATAAAGCCACATTAATTCGGTTTTAGAAAATATATTATATTTCGAAGCTTCATTCTTCAGATATAACACACATGTAGTCCTTTAATCTACCAGGCAACATTTCGCAAGTTTAAAGTACGCAGTAAAAACCATAGCTCAAACAGTTTTATCCCCACCTTTACCCCTACCCTACTTAGGGACCTCGGCTTGCCACCATTTCTCACAGTAGTTCGATACCACTCACACCCCAGATTCGGTTGATACCGTTCAACCAATCTCACTGGAGCGCAAACTCTTAGAGTATTCCAGTGTACAAACTTCCCCGCGTGGTCGTGCCGGAGGCTTCCCCTGGATTTTCCCCAGGCCACCCTCCAACCACGCAGTCCGACCGCTATATTGGGTCCGTCCTATTATAGCAACAGTCAGGTTCAAAAAAAAAAAAAAAAAAACCATTTCTCATTCTTTATTCTTGCGAGGCAACGAACGCACGAACTAATTCTATTAAAAAATAATTCAAAATATTTAATCATGCCTAAACGCAGTGCACAGGAAAAAATAGAGTATTATTCTGCTAATATACGGAAATTGCAACAAAAAACTATAAACGAGTTATGACAGTGCGGTGCTATCTGATTCATCAGGTTCCGAAGATAAATCAGGTAAGTGCAATTAGTTTCAATAAATAGTTCTACATGGTGGTGCCTCTAATAAATGCATTTAATACCGCACGGGCCGTGAGCCCACGCCTGGTAATTCTAAACCTGGGGGGCGACCGAGAGTCGTCACGAAGGTATCTCATGCTTGGGGGTTGTCCGTGAGTCAACACGATAGCAATTTCTAACAATATTAATCGCTAAGAAATGCATTTCATACCGCGCGGGCCGTGAGCCCACGCCTGGTAATTCTAAACCTGGGGGGCGACCGAGAGTCGTCACGAAGGTATCTCATGCTTGGGGGTTGTCCGTGAGTCAACACGATAGCAATTTCTAACAATATTAATCGCTAAGAAATGCATTTCATACCGCGCGGGCCGTGAGCCCACGCCTGGTAATTCTAAACCTGGGGGGCGACCGAGAGTCGTCACGAAGGTATCTCATGCTTGGGGGTTGACCGTGAGTCAACACGATAGCAATTTCTAACAATATTAATCGCAAGCCCATGCCTTGTAACTAAACCTGGGGGGCGACCGAGAGTCGTGACGAAAGTATCTCATGCTTGAAGGTTGACCGTGAGTCAACACGATAGCAATTTCTAACAATATTAATCGCTAATAAATGCATTTAATACCGCGCGGGCCGTGAGCCCACGTCTTGTAACTAAACCTGGGAGGCGACCGAGAGTCGTCACGAAGGTATCTCGTGCTTGGCGGTTGACCGTGAGTCAACACGATAGCAATTTCTACAACCATTAATCGAGATTAGTATATCCCGTGTTCGCGATGCGGGGCACTAGATACATATATGCATTAAAATTCCTGACGAGTGGTTTTACAATGCATTTCATATCTACCCTCAATTAGAAAAATCAAAATATTATATTTTAATTTATAAACCACGAACAAGTGTATGAGGCAGTGGAAACTTCACTCCCACGTTCAAATGAAGAAAATGCACCTCCCGTGGAGGCCTGTGATGACAAAACGACCCCTGTAATAGATGCCGAGTTACTAACCGCTCTAGGGGACGCCACTGATGATGTCCCAAAATATGGGGAGAAAATTCATCCCAATTTAGCGCAAAGGTGGCTACCTATATTACACAAAGGTATTGATTAAAAGAGTAAAGATAAACTCTTATAAGAGTACCTGTAAATTGCAAATTATTATGGGCGCCGTCCTTAAACGCCGTAATTTCGGCGGCAGTTACAGACATCCAAAGAGGCCGTGACAAGAAAATCGAATCATCTCAACAGCAATTGGGAGTCGGTATAGGTACTAACGATAAAAATCCTATCTAATTGAAGTCGGATTTTAGATAAAACTAGTCATTCCTAGACTAGACGAAGTATTCCTTAAGTCATACAATACGTTGAGAGAGATGATACTCTCTTTGGAAGCAAACTCTCAGAGAAAATTAAAGCTTCCAAATCTACTGAAAAGTAGGCCGACAGCGTCGATCATCATACGGCCGCGAGCAGCCTACAACAAGCCACTTGCGACGCCGCGGCAGTAACGCAGGTACATGCCGGTCGCCTTAAAGCTTTTTATAAGTGTTGGCTTAATGTAACGAATAATCGTACTTTATTTATTAGACTGTATACAGAATGGCTTTCCAATTCCTTTTTAGGACATGTTACGCAATCTGTCAAACCTGTAAATACTTTCACATGCCAAGAGCATGATGAAACGAGCTTAGCTGTACAGAACTTAATTAACCTAGGCATTCAGTGAAAGCATCACTGGATGCCAACAGACTAATGATCAGTTTCTATCAAAGATTTTCTGACTCCTAAATCGAATGGTGGCTATAGATTCATACTGAATCTGAAAGGGCTCAATAAATTTGTAACTAAGTCCCATTTTAAAATGGAAGACTAGAACTGCTTCTAAATTAATCCCTAAAAACGGGTTTATGGCTACCATTGACAAGATTCGAGAATAACAATGTTACTTACGAGTTTTGTTCCCTATTAGTCTATGGACTTTCCGTGGCGCCTAGAACCTTCACCAAAATTATGAAAGAAGTCGTAACTTACCTAAAAACAAGGCCTAACTTCTATTATATACCGGGGTGGCATTTTGTGTATTGGAAGGGACCTTAACGAATGTAAACATAATGGGAGGGAGACTCTCCGGTTTCTCGAGTGCCTACGATTTGTGGTAAACTATACCAAAAGCTCGATACAATCCCAAAATTACCAACAATGCCGTAAATTCTTAGGTTTTGTTTACAATTCAATTATCATGTCTATATCCCTTCTTATGCAGGGTATGCGCACTTTTTAAGAGTTCTTACCACTGCATGCCCGACAGCTAGATACAGCTGGTTGTACACAAAGTTGTTAGAAAGATATAAATTCCGAGCTATTCAGGAATACGATGTCTATGATCAAAAGTAAAACTTCCTCGCGAAATTTTACCTGACTTATTTTGGTGGACTAATAATATTATTTGTAACGTCTTGTCTTTTTGGAATCACGAAATTCGATGCAGAAATATCTATAGATCCGTCCCGATCAGGATGAGGTACAGTCTGTGACGGAGTGTGTGCAAACGGAGCATGGGAAGAGCAAGAATTAGCATTCCATATTAATTACTTAGAGCTTGCTCGCTCTTAGGATTAAAATGTTTTGCGCGAAATAAATCAAACTGTGCTCTGTTGTTCCGCATCGACAACACTACCGCGATAAGCTATATTAATCGAATGGGAGACATCCAGTTTCCCCACTTAAATAGCTTACCTAGATCTATTTGGCAGTGGGCGAAGAACGAGACATATGGTTATTCGATTCGTACATTAACACTAAGAATAATGTAGAAGCAGACAGAGAATCCAGAAGGCTAAATCCTGATATTTAATGAAATTTAAGTATTGCAGCCTTTGAAAGAATAAGTAAACACTTTGGTGTGCCCGAAATCGACCTCTTTGCGTCTCGTACCTCTGCCAAATGTGAAATATATATTTCGTGGAAGCCAGACTCGGACGCTCTTACCGTCGTCGCATTCACTATTAGCTGGTATTTATAATAAATATTTTTAAGCGTTTCCACCACTCGCACTCGTACAAAAGTGTTTACATAAGATTATAAATGACAACGCCACAGGAATAGTAGTATTTCCCTAATGGCCATCCCAACCGTGGTTTCCGCTTTTGTTGAGATTAGTAAAAGTATGTAATCTCATGTTAGCGTCAATTTCAAACAACACTTTACAACAGTACAACGTGTGTTAAATACAAGTTGTGCTGGAAATTTAGCAAAGATAATATAGATATTCAATTTCTATAAGGGCTTCATTTCTGCTGTTATTTTATTTCTAACGCACGAATTTAATAAAGGATCGTCGTATGGCTCATTAAATAATCATAGGTCAGCACCCTCGCTCCTACGGGGGAGTAGTATCAGCTCAGATGACCAAAGTAAAGGATTACCGAAAGGTGTTTACAAATTAAAGCCCGTAACTCCTAAATATAGCCATACCTGGGATCCTCAAGTGGTATTAAATCATATAACAACATGGTACCCTAATAGAGAAATTTCATTGGAAAAACTAACAAAGAATCTGGCGATTTTGTTAGCAATATGTCCTGCCCACAGGGTACAAACACTGTCACTTATTAAGTGGAATAATATTAAGTCATGCCCAAATTGTATTAAAGTAATTTATTGATGATATAGTTAAGACTTCAGGTGTAGGTCGTCTACAACCGATTTTGTGCCTTCCATATTTTGAAGATACCTAATAGAAATATTTGCCCGGTGACTGTTATAATGATGTTTTAGGACTGAAAAAGCTCACAACATATGTTGTTGACTTTCAAAAGTCCCCATAAAAATGCATCTGCTCAATCCATTAGCCGGGGTGCATTACGCGAGTGCTTGGCGAAAGCGGTAAAGACATGGCGGCGTTCAGCGCTCACAGCACGCGCCACGCCGCCACGTCAGCTGCACACCGGTCAGGCATTTCTTTAGATGCTATCCGGAAGGCAGCAGGCTGGTCGAGAACATCGAAAACTTTGGCTCGTTTCTACCATCGTCAATTAATCGACGAAGGTCATTGTGCCAGATCAATCTGCCTTTTGTATAGGTAGAATTATGTGAAGTTACAATTGTACTCTTTGATTAATAATTGGGAGTATCTAAGATTGTTGTCAAAACATAATTATTGCATTTCATGATTATGATGTTTTACAATTACAAAGGGCAGCAAAACTTTCAACTCTAAACATCTACATGTGTGTTATATCTGAAGGATGAAGCTTCGAAATATAATAGAAGATCAAACGAGCTTCGCAAGCGAAGTTCGATCGATATTATATGAGTAAGCTTCATTCGAAGATATAACTTCCCGCCCGCCCCTATACCCCTAGGAAAGTTTTGTCTCTAAAAAGAATGAGAAATGGTGGCAAGCCGAGGTCCCTAAGTAGGGTAGGGGTAAAGGTGGGGATAAAACTGTTTGAGCTATGGTTTTTACTGCGTACTTTAAACTTGCGAAATGTTGCCTGGTAGATTAAAGGACTACATGTGTGTTATATCTTCGAATGAAGCTTACTCATATAATATCGATCGAACTTCGCTTGCGAAGCTCGTTTGATCTTCTATTATTTTGTATATAAATATGTTAACAGACCGGAAATAAAAAAAATATGCGTGAGTCAGGGCGACCTCAATGCATGTGTCGTCCGTGAAGGAAATGAAGGTACAGTTTTAAAATACGATACTTGTCAATTATATGTGATTACTTTGGGTGTTTCGGTATTTAACATGAAATATTTTAAATGAAACTACGCCCTGTCAATTAATTATATATCATATATATCACACGCTCCACTGCAAAGACACTGCAAAGAATCCTCATATATCAAAAACCATCAAGCCGTTTGGACTGTAGCCCATGAAATAGAATTTTCATGTCCGCAATCCACATATATACATACATTCGTGTATACATACATACATGTATACCTACATTACAAATACAAATTCAAATACAAATTATTTATTCTGCAAATAGGCCACAAGGGCACTTTTACATGTCAAACGGTAGTTTACAATAAAAATAATAATCTTACAATAAAAGATTATAATCTAACACAATAATAATTTAAAATTTGCACATTAACGACTGATATAACAACACACTAAATGTCACAAAGTAAATGAAAACAAAACAAAATACGACCATTACATTCGATTACAATAATGTCTGTGCATTAACAGAAAGTTAATGATATTAATTCAGTATTCCAGAGATGTATAAGGTCTCTGAGCGTCCAAATACAATCAATAATTATTCAATGTTCGTAGAGATGTATACGGTCTCTAAGCGTCAAAACAAAACAATAAAAAAAAGGAATATTAATGTAATATTGTCAGTGATGTACATGGTCAATAACAATAAAACGTGTCAAGATCGGAATGATGTCTCTCGTCAATACGATAATAATAAAATAACACTAGCTAGCTTTAAGAAGTTGGGTACTATGCCCTTGCAAGCATGAACAGTCCGGACTCCACAAACAGCACCCGATCACGAGTATGACGCATATCTCAGCCATCGCCTCCCTCAACCATATGTTAGGGAAGGTGGCGACCCGATCAACGACGCCACCGTAAGCAAAGCCCTTTAAGCGAGCATGACATATTCAAGCCACCGGACAATGTTAAAAAGCAAAGATTAATAAGCGACTTGCTCGGCGAGAAACAGCATTACGTGCTCTCTTCTTACATAAAATGGAACAATTATTTCAGGTAGATACTTATAATGTGTATTTAGGTATATTCCTAATAGAATTAGCCTACTACTGGCTTAAAGGCATTTTTGTCGTTTAAGAAATCGTTGACAGTATAATACGCCTTGCTTAGCAAATTACTTTTAACATGAGACTTAAATTGACTGAACGGTAAATTAACAATTTCGGTGGGTATTTTATTATGAAAACGTATGCTGTTCCACGAACGACGTGCTAACCTTGCGGAGACGACTGGCGTTCACTGCGATCTTGTTTTTACTTCTGGTGTTGTAGTCGTGGATATCGCTGTTGAGTTTGAACTCGTGAAGGTTTTTTCGCACATACATGATATTCTCAAGAATGTATTGGCATGCTACAGTAAGAATGTTTGCCTCCTTAAATTTGTCCCTGAGAGATTCTAGAGCTTTTAGTTCGTATATGGAGCGTACAGCGCGTTTCTGTAGCACGAATATGGTCTGGATATCAGCTGCTTTCCCCCACAACAGGATTCCGTAGGACATAACACTGTGGAAGTAACTGTAGTACACCAGCCTGGCGGTCTCAACGTTTGTTAACTGTCTTATGCGTCTTACTGCATAGGCTGCCGAACTAAGTTTTCCGGCTAGGGCGGTGATATGTGCCTGCCATTGTAGTTTTGAGTCCAAGGTGATACCTAAAAACACTGTTCTATCTTCAATTTCCAGTTCATCACCCTTTAATTTGATCTTGGTATTGTTTACCTGCTTGACATTAGGTAAAGTGAATCTGATACACTTTGTTTTCTTGGAATTTAGCAGTAAATTATTTGCTGTAAACCATTTCACAACAGTGTTGAGTGCATCATTAATATCATCGAAGTTTTCCTCTTTCCTGTCTACCTTGAAGATAAGCGACGTGTCGTCTGCGAATAACACTATATCATGTTTATCTTGCAACATATTTGGTAGGTCATTGATGTAAATCAGAAACAGAAACGGACCCAGAATCGAGCCTTGGGGAACACCAAGAGCAACAGTTGTCCCTGCTGATTGGGTCCCATTGATGACTACTCGTTGTGTTCTCTCCGAGAGATACGATGTCACAAGATCAAGAGCACCGTTTTTAATTCCATAATGTTTCAACTTTCTGATTAAGTTCTCGTGATCAACGCAATCAAATGCCTTTGATAAATCACAGAACACTCCAATAGCATCTTGAGCCTCTTCCCAGGCATCAAAAATATGTTTAATTAGTACCACACCGGCATCAGTGGTAGAGCGACCCTTAGTGAATCCGAACTGGTTGGTATTGAGCAGTTTATTGCAACTAAAGTGGGACATAAGCTGATGGAGAATAAGCTTCTCAAAAACTTTGCTTAGTGCCGGTAGTATTGATATTGGCCTGAAGTTGGTAGGGTCAGTTTTCGTTCCTGATTTAAACAACGGGATAATTTTACTGTGTTTCATGAGGTCAGGAAATACTCCAGTATCAATACATTTATTGAAAATATTAATGATAAATATTGAGCGTGTGTGTGAATACATTCATACATGTATTCTCACACACGCTCGAAAAACATAACCGTCCTTCGAATCGACCAATCAGCACGGCTATCACAAGACGGCGCGCGAGCTCTCTCGATTTTTCTCGTGGGATCTTTTGTGCATTTGCCTTCTCATTTCCACAAAGCGGATGATGCAGCTCAGCGGAAGCACCTTGAATTCCTTTGGTTGCGGATAGCCTTTACCAAAGTAATTCATTATTTGTCTGGCAAGGGCATGACATTCACACAATAAGTGTTCCATAGTCTCATCCTCCACGCCACACATTCTACAATCTAAACTATCCGATAGTCCCATCTTGGCCAAAAGATTCTTCCCCTCGTTCCTTCCCCGAAGTGACCTGTTAACACCCCAATATATGATTCTGAGGTGCTTCCTACTGGATCTCCAGAGTTTCTTAGTCTTGCCGGAGTCCAGTCCTTCTATGAAGAGCTTAGAGTGCTTAGGGCTTTAGAGGCCGAAATTACAGTTCCCTGGGAGAGCACAAATGGTTCTGGACCTACACAGACCCCCCTCTTGCAAGCTCATCCGCTCTTTCGTTGCCGATGAAGCCGTCGTGCCCTGGTGTCCAAACTAGTTGCACCTTATTGTGCTTTCCAAGCTTGTTCAGTGTCTGGACGCCATTATAGACTAGTCTAGAATTCACTTTCGGCGCCGTAAGCGCTTTAAGGGCCGCTTGACTGTCACTGAGTATATAGATAGTCTGCCCTCTGGTTTGCCTCCTGTGAACAAGCAATTATGGCGTATGTCTCCGCCTGGAACACGGTTGCCAAACTACCCATGCTTACACTAATGTATAGTCATTCGCATAAATGCCTGCTCCCGTACCGGATCCCATTTTTGATCCGTCCGTGTACCATATGCTGTCTACGATACCAGACCTCGGTGGTTCTAGGCCTTCGGCCCATTCAGCCCTGGATCATTGGTAAAGGCTAGGTATCAACATCTACGGCGAGTACACCACTCACCTGCGCTTTACTGACGATATAGTAGTCTTGGCTGAGACCATGGAGGAATTAAATACGATGCTCGATGACCTTATTGAAGCTTCCGAGCGAGTTGGTCTGAGAATGAACATGGATAAGGCGAAGATCATGTTAAAAGCACATGTAGTACCAACCCCAGCAGACTGCTCTCTGTGCGTGTGTCCCAGACTCCTCTCTAACTTTAAAAAGAGTCAAATGGCGAATCCAACTCGGCTGGGCAGCGTTCTGGAAGCTACGGCACATATTTTCATCCAATATTCAGCAGTGTTTCAAGACGAGTCTTTGACCAGTGTGTGTGTGTTTGACCAGTGATGAAATATGGCACTGGAACGTGGTCGCTTACTATGGGCCTCACAAGAAGGCTCAAAGTCACCCAAATGTCAAGGGAGAGGGTTATGCTGGGAGTTTATCTACGTGATCGCATCAGAAATGGGGCTACCGCAGCGGGAGCAAGGTAACCGCTCAAGATAGCCCTTCGAATCGCTAAACTTAAGTGGCAGTGAGCGGGGAACATTGGACGTAGAGCGCCGATAGTCAGCAAAGCTCATGCATCACACGAACAAGAGTCATTGCCGAACCATTTTCATAGCTAGAATAATTTCCATGGTACACTTGGTGACATCGATTTGTCGGTGTCGAAGTTAGATCATCATCATTCTCCTAGCGTTATTCCCGGTTGTGCCCCTAAAGGAGCCCAGGGTCCACTTTGACACCTAATCCCAAGATTTGGCATAGGCACTAGTTTTACGAAAGCGACTGCCATCTGACCTTCCAACCCAGAGGGAAAACTAGACCTTATTGGGATTAGACCGGTTTCCTCACGATGTTTTCCTTCACCGAAAAGCTAACGGTAAATATTCCGTACATAAGTTCCGAAAAACTCATTGGTACGAGCCGGGATTCGAATCCACGACCGCCGCTTGACAGCCGCATGCCTGAACCACTAGGCTACCGTAGCTGTACCGTAGCTGTATTTATTTAAACCGACCGTTGAATAATAAAACACATTTGAGGGTCGCTACACTCGCTAAGTACTGAGTGTGTAAATAGCTGACACGCGCCGATGGTGCTGCGTCGGCGTGGGATTTTGGTCGGCGGCGGCGGCGCGGCGCTCATATCTTGTGTAATTATGTATGCATGTATGTTTGTATGTGGATTGTGGACATGAAAATTCTATTTCACGGGCCAAACGGCCGTCCAAACGGCTTGATGGTTTTTGATATATGAGGTGTCGTTGGATTCCTTGCAGTGTCTTTGCAGTGGAGCGTGTTGTATATAAACCAATCGACAGGGCGTAGTTTCATTTAAAATATTTCATGTTAAATACCGAAACACCCAAAGTAATCACATATAATTGACAAGTATCGTATTTTAAAACTGTACCTTCATTTCCTTCACGGACGACACATGCATTGAGGTCGCCCTGACTCACGCATATTTTTTTATTTCCGGTCTGTTAACATATTTATAAACAAAATAATATATTTTCTGAAACCGAATTAATGAGGCTTTATGGCCGTATTTTTTGTTTTTATGTATCTTATGTAGTTAAAAAAAAATAGTAATATTGAATAAAAATAATTTACGCTGTATATGTTTTTCTCCTTTATTTTATTTTTTTTGTTCCAAAATGTATTATTTCGGTTCGTAAAATAGATTCCTCATCCTTTATTTATCCGAAAATGATATAACACTTGCCTTGGTGTGTATAGTTTCAGAAAAAAATGGCTTTAAATAAAGCGCGGCGGAGTCGAACTTCCCCCCCCTCCCCCCCCTAAATGCGGGGTGGCTCTCGATGGCTCCCGGTCTGAATCCACTCAAGACCACCTAAAGATCAACTGTGCCAAGTTTCAGCGCATAGTCAAAAAGTGCAAGGTATCTTGCAATAGCACACCCACTAAATTTTGAGGTTACAATTTCGGAATCCATATACGGCGTCAAGTAATAGTAAGCGGGCGGCCCTCGGCGCCCCCTAAGACCGCTGCCCCCGTGTGCAACGCACACCTGCAACATAGGTAAATATGTCTCTGCATCGGGTAAACAGATCTAACTCATATACCTCGGAGGTTTCAATATGCCCGATACGGCGTAAGCAAGCATGTCCAAGAAAGCGACATTCATTCAGGGTACGAGCCCTCAACAAAGATAAGTGACCGTTTGTGAACCTTATTGCAACGAAATAAGCTCTATTATTGGCCAGTGAAGCGTGTTGCGGTTTGGAAGAATAAGTCACAAAAGTATTCTGAATGGTGCAGTGTTTGTGGTAGTAGCTACTACCACAAGTACTGGTTTGTACTAACTGGAAGTGGTAGTACCTAGTTGTACTTAGTCATAATCGCAGTCATTGATGCACAAAAGAGTGGGAGTACAAGGAATAGGGATGACGACTAAGATTTTTTCATGATGTCATTCGAACCAGTTTTTGGAGAGGAACAAATTTTTGTATGGGAGTAAGTACAATCAGTACAATTAAAGAACATAAACACCCAAAAAAATGAGACAAAGATTTACCTCGCTGGCGGTAGCGAAAAACGCTCCATACTAATAGACAGCTAATTGTGACGTCAAAATATTGTTAGTACAAAGTATCGTAGTATGGAAAATCAGGTAAATTGCTGTTTCGGTCGCGAAATACTGCGTTTAAGTACATAGTTGTCTTACAATTTTGTTTCTATAAAAGCGCAAGGTTTCTATTGGTAACTTTAAATTTACTCTTGGACAATAAAAAAATGCATATTTTTTCTTAACTTTCAAGGTTCATATCTTTTTACGATTTTAATCATATCTTATAATGTATACTTTATTACGATAATTCGATGGTTTACTATACATTTGGCATCACGACGTTATCAATTTGAACATGAGTCGTCATGCCTATTACTATCATTTGTTCAAAGGTGAACTTATCTTGTTAACCAGCTAACCATTTGAGCATCTGAGTGAAGGAACTTAATATGGCAGTTAATGTATAGGTAACATGTATAAGAGCAAAATTGTTTTGAAGGAAACATTGTTAGTTTCAACCCTTTTAGTGGGCTTGACCGTAGGTACTATGTTTTTTCCCGGATGGACTCCATTAGAGGGCGAATGCGGTGGGGGTTTGTATGGACCTTTTTACACTGCACCGATTTAGATTAAATTTGGTCGGAAATGATCCATTCCACAGTAGTTTGTATGGAGCTGGTTCGTACAAACGAGTTCCACGCGTCCGGAGTCACGGGCAGAAGCTAGTTCTTAAAGTTGCCAGGACAGCATCAATCTGTACACATTCAAAATCGTAATCTAAATTCACTCATACACATACTGACCCACCATGGAAACTTGTTACAATTAACTGACATATTAACGTCATATGATCGTACGTAGGTACATATGTTCGTTAATTGTGGCAAGGTTCTATGGTGGGTCATGATTCAGTTGGTTCGATGGTACCTACTCCAAAACATCGTCATTGACCGTCACAATCTCATAATGCGACAGATATACCTGCATCAGCCCCGCTAATCTGTAACTTGTTTTAACTTTAAACCTCACCTAACCGTTCGCCCAGAAATGAGTATATCTTGACGCGGCGATTCGTAGTAACTAAGCGTAATCAGATCAGAGACCAATTTTCGTTAGGCGTGATGAGTGAGGTGAGGCGAATAAACGCGCGCAGAATATCAGCCCAGAGCGCATCAGCACGCATCGCACCAGAATAGTCTGAATCAGGCTTTTACTTATGTATGGATTAGCTACAATACACCATTTACGGCTAGATGACTTTGATGGAATCCTGAATTGTGCTATGGTTTAATTTTACTCAGCATGCTCTTTACAAATTCCAGTGTAAGAAATAGTTACAAGATTCGCCGCTAGATGTCCCTGATCGTATCCTGAATCGCGCTATCGTTGTTTCGTTTCGGTTTGTATAAAGCGTCATCTTCATTTCAGTATCCGCATGATAGAATCCAGTCCATCGCATGATAGGACCACGATTTTTGTACGCATTCTCGCAAATTCCAGTGAGATAGGTAATGCGTTATTATATACTCACGTATCGATAGACGGAGTGTAAGGGGTTCATTTCAGACACCATTGATTGATTTGAATGGAAATCCTATGCAATGAGTGCCTACCCGTTTTCGTTACTCTTTACTGTCTTAAGGCGTCGTAGGTTCATGGTCTTCTCTCCCTCTCATTGAGCATAAGCGTGAGCGAGATGGAAGTGCGTGCTCAGAAGCGCGGATATCATGTCTTTTAATTTTAATTTTCTGGCCGTTCAAATAAATAAAAATGTACTGTAACTGATTTCTCTCAAACATAATATTGCCGATTTTTAGAAGCCATTTTAATATTTTTAGCTTTTGTGCATAAATTGTTACGAATGTTTTAAGTGTATTTTAGACCCTTTTAGACCAATGTCCGTGATTTTTTTCTATCGAGTGAAAATGGCTTAATCATGTTTCAAATCATTGATCTCTCTACAGAAAAGCCTCAAGATTACTCATTATTTATACTAAACGGGACTTGATCGCGTATTAACTTATTTATTTACCTCACTGAGGTCTCCCGACGTTTCGGATGTGTTACAACATCCATGGCCACGGGACAACTGGCTTGTGCGGGTATCAACATCTTCTTGCTGCGCGGGTCTTCCGAACTACCCGCATTTGGTCTTTTTGAACCACTTGTACACTAGGGTTGTCACCCGGCCGACACACAACACTAACAATGTCCGGTGATATAACGGACGATGTTTTCTGACCCTGGCATTTACTTATGATAGGATTCCACGAAGATGAAATCTTAAATCCGGCATCCCGATTGAAATTACGATGTTTTCTGATTTCAACGGCTTCACGTATTTTTCTACTATAGAAATGACGTTCCGTAGACTGGACTTTCGGCTTATGGAGCTCAATCCAGTGGTTTGGTCCTGACTTATTACCTGACATACCCATTATTATAAACAGACGCATTATATTGTTTCAAAAACTCTGTTCGCTTAATTTCGCTGAACCTACTGCGCCTTAACTATTAATCATCATTATTTAAGAGCAAACGCAAAAGGCACTGAAATTAACTCAAATCCAAATTGAGACGCGTAGCGAATATCTCGCATTGTAACAACTCATGTTTGAATATAGGCCGTATTGCAACGACGATATAGAGTTGGTGAAATGTAAACCGGTCTAGTCTAAACCCAACAAGATCTAGTTTTCCATCTAGTTGGAAGGTCAGATGGCAGTCGCTTTCGTTAAACAGTGCCTATGGAAAATCTCGGGATTAAGTGTCAAAGCGGACCCCGGGCTCCTCTAGGGCACAACCGGGAATAACGCTAGGAGGATGACGTATTTATACAGGGTGACATTTTAATCAATGTCCAAATTTTTTGTAGGCATTTGGTATCACTAATAGACTCCATTAAAAAAGTGGTAGGTAATTTATAAAAAATATAAATTGTCTATTCCAAAAGAATTATCCGTACAGCGTGGTTACTGGGCATTCAGTACCGCGCGGAGCGGGGCGGGGCCGGGGCAGGGGAGGCGTGCCGTGCGCATACCTTACCTCACTGAGGTGCCCGCGCGGTAAGGTTTTTTTTGGGATAACTTTAAGCAGCAATTACTAAAATGTTTTGTACTGAATGATATGAAACAAAAAACACGTATTTTATAATTTTTCCTGAAGAATCGTATACTTGCATTTGGACACTGATTAAAATGTCACCCTGTATATGGCCAATCTGTCACCTCCAATCGCATTCTGCAGTCACCGATTGCTAATTCACATTAAAATCTATCGTAACTTTAGACATTTCGAAATTTAAAAAAAAAGCTCCTGAACCTTAACGTAGTCCCTACATACTTTCACTACTATAAATATTTAATTCAAGTGCCCAAAGTGCTCTATAGAGGGCCGGCCCTTTGAGCCCATAATTAAATTCGCCAGATCGGGCTGAGCTTATGACCCACTCTATTTTAGGTGAAATCTTTTAAGGTTACAGAAATTCAATTTGGAACTGACGGCGAAAAATCCTTACAATTTATTGTAGTGTTTTAAAGAGAATGGAACGCATCGATCGCATTTTATTGAGAACTAGCTTCTGCCGCGACTCCGCCCGCGTGGAAATCGCTTTTATCGTATTTTCATTCCATACAAACTTTTCCATCTCCATACTAAATTTAATCTCAATCAGTTCAGTGGTTTAATTTCCATACAAAACGTTATTTGACATTCACACGCTAACGGCGTGTTTTTTTAAGAAACTTATGTAACTAACCTTCACATATTGGCTATTCCCCCTTTCCTTGAATAAACTAGAATAATTTGAGATATTAGTTTGTGACGTCATACTTTGGGAAAAGCATTTTTCTCAAATTATTCTTGTTTACAGCAGAATGTATCAGGCACGGTTTCATGATATTAATTAATTGATTGAAACAACATATGAGGGACCACGGGATCCGCTACGAGCGTAGCGTGTAGCGATTTTGGGCAGTCAGTTTGATAATGAATCCTTTCACTATCATGGCCGCAGAACAGGACGTGGTTATGGGAAATGGCAAATGGCAATTATGGAATGCGATGTAAGTATATGTTTCTCCCTCTAATGCATAGTAGCGTCCTGTATGGTGGTCAATGATAGCCCACTGTGTAGACGAGCCTTATCTAATGCCCGCGCGGTTCCGCCAGCGCATCGTATTTTTGAGATTAATTAAGTTGGCCGAATTGGGGAATAAGGTAGAAAATTCCAGTTCCGATGTGAGTATTATAAAATGGCGGCCACATTTAATAATTACAACCATAATTATTACAGAGAATCTAGGTGGAGCTGCGGCATATAATATAGCCTCTGTCCATCACATAGGTCCATTCTATGTATATACCTACTGGTAAAATATAAAAAATAATGAAGAAGAAAGGTTTGTCAAGATCGTAGCAGAGGTCTCACTGAGGTAAATAAATAAGTTAATTAACATTTTCGCAACGAAGGACCCGCCTACGCCGTAGTCGCTTTCCGCTACATACGAGGAAAACCACAGGATCGGCTACGAGCGTACCGCTTAGCGATTCTTGGTAGCGATAGTGTTAAAGTCTGGCAAACGAAAGTTGAATCCACTAAACTCAATTACGCAGCAACACTAAACGTCATACGCATACATTTTGATCAACAGTGTTGCCGCGTAACGCGTAACTGAGTTTAGCGAGAAAAACTAGTAGTAACATATAATGAAAGCCTGTAATAAACAAACAATATGTATCTAACTTTATGTAGCACATAAACACGATCATGTTAGGTAATCAGGGGCCGTAGTAATGACAGATGCCGACGAAACACTTTTCGTTAACATCTGTCATACCCATACATTTTATCATTTTCTATTGGCGTTAGCGCTTGTCGATTGTAACCTTGTCTAGGCCCCCAGGTATGAATGAGATTATTCTGATCCGATGATGACGTGAGGTAGCATCTTCTATACATCTTGTTCTATATAGGTATATATATATACATATAATATAGCTTTATATGGCCGGAAGCCTGTACATTGAAGATAATATCTAAAAAAACCAATTGAAGGCTATTAGAATCTTTGTACTCCGTTATATGACTTTTACCACTACACCTACTACTAGTACTAGCAGAGGGCGGTAGGGGTAGTGGTGGTAGTGTATAGCAATATTGATTTTCTCAAACATGCTCTGAAATGTATGCTTTAATATCACGAAATGAAGACAAGAAGTTTCTCGTTTATGGCTCCCTACATTACTTCTTGGCCTTAAGCCAAGAAGTAATGTATGAAAACCCTAACTAAAAACATTATTGTCCGCTACTCTAACTTTTTAAATTTGCTTACTAATATTAAACTGACAAAGGAAAAATTACATACTGCCAATCACCACTAGACTTTGTAAGCAGACTTACGACGTAAAAAAAAACAAAATCTATGGTACTATACTTATGTGCGGTTAAACATGGTGCTTAAACGACTTGTTGAAATGGCATGTTTAAAAAATAAAAAAGGCGGCAAATTACACAATTGTTTTCTGAACTTTCGTTCCGATTGTAATTTCAACAAACTAGTATTTCATTGATTACCTGGTATGTATTTATTTTAATTTTAATATTTCCTCACATCGTTTGAGAAAAGCACTATACAATCCTCGGCCGGAACAGGGATTGCTGGACTCGTTCTATCCGGCCTCGTCTACGACTCGGCCGTCTACCCCAAAGCTCGTCCAGCAATCCCTTACTTCACGGCCTCTGTGGTAATGTACTATTATAGAAATAAGCGCTTAAATACAATCTTAGGAGACACAACGATAGCGCGATTCAGGATACGATCAGAGACATCTACCGGCCAATGTTGTGACTAATTCTTACTAACCGCATCACGCCACACTGGACATTAATAAACTTTATTTCCTTGCAATATGGTTCACACACTGTGAGTCAACTGTGTGCGTTGTCGATGGTACGAGATTGATGTGTCCTTCTTGACGCTTTCTTGGAATAAAAACCTCGACAGTTTCATTTCAAAGCTCAATATCTCGTAGCCAAGACCATCTCAAACACGTCAGCTTTCAGACAAAAAAACTGCATTCAAATCCTTCCATTCGTTTAGGAGCTACGATGCCACAAACATACACACAGATACACAGACACATCCAACTTATAACACCCCTATATTTCAAAGGCCTTTAAGGACGTTATCGTACAGTATTAGAAGCTGATGACTGAGGCTTTAGGGTTCCGTACCTCAAAAGGAAAAAACGGAACCCTTGTAGGATCACATCGTTGTCCATCCGTCCGTCCGTCCATCCATCTGTCAAGACCCTTTTTCTCAGGAACGCGTGGAGGTATCCAGCTAAAATTTACACCAATATACCTACCAATATACTACCCAATAAATACTGTACTGTTGTACCTCAACACCCTGTACTATATTAAGTATTCTGCCAAATAAAATAATTCTATTCTATTCAGATCAAGGAAGAATTGAGAAAACCGTAAATCTTTGTACGGAACCCTCGGTGCATAAGTCCGACTCAAACTTGGCCGGTTTTTAGGGTTCCGTATTTTCTTATTATTGGTCATCTCGTTCTTGTAGGTGTGCGAGAGCCAGGTTCAGCCGGGAATGTGGACGAATAAGGACTGAGGACGAGATGGGACGACGACTCTGGACGAAGTCCAACCGCTCGCTTCCGCTTCCCTTAAGGCCTCCACCGACCGGACGCGTGTCGTGCGCGGCGCGTGTGCTGCGCGGCACACGCGCAAGTTGTAAAGCATTGAAACTACAATTCAAACACACATCGAACGCGTTTCGAAGGCGGGCCCGCGCGGCGCTAAAGATACAACTCGGCAGCGCGGCCGCGTGTCGTGCGCGTCTCGTGAGCTGCGCGGGCCCGCGCTGCTAAGTTTGATAGAGATAGTAAGATACATATTAAATATGTTGGTAGTGAGAGAGATATGACTGCGCTGCACACGCGTTGCTATACGCCGCCCGCTTCCGGTGTGAATATACCGCTTCATACGCGCCCGACACGCGCAGCACACGCGCGGCACACGCGCGGCACACGCGTCCGGTGGGTGGAGGCTTTTAGACCTCGCGCGCGGGGGGGTGGGGGATGTATAACGGGGGCGCGCGGGCCTCCCTCCCCGCCAGCGTAGCCAGACCTACGGAAAAGTCCGTACGAATTGAACCTCAAGGATCCTACAGAACCCGGCACGGTTGACTCAAGTCGTACCTTGTTTCCCATTTTAAACGGCATAAGTAGGTACTTACTGGAATGATATAAAACTTTATTAAACACAATCGGATCTGCTATATTTAAGTAAATAATTCCCTGTTGCTCTAAATTATAAAAAAAATATAATTGAAAAAAAGCATTACAGACTTTGTTTCAAAAACATTGTAGGTAAAGGTACTTGCTCTTATTATTTTTTCTATAAGGAAACGGAAGCTACGTTCCAGCCTAGATATAGCGGATTCCATTGTGTATAAAAAAGTTTAATTTTATTCCACCAAGTTAAAATGAGAGCCAAACAAAGTTTGTATGGAGAGTTTAGCAGCCTGGCGACCCTTTAACTCTACAAAGATTGAAAGAGTACAAACACAGTTTATGCCTACCTACTTATAATTGAACCGGATACATAAACAAAAGGACACTTATTAAACAAAAAATAACGAAAGCAGAAGGCATACTAAATAAATAGGGGGAAAGAAATAAGTAATTTGTCTTTGCTTGCTTCACTGCTTGAAACTGCGAAAACTGGGAAATTAAGACACAAAGTTAAGGCAACACACATTATTAAAACGCTGCGCGACAAATTGTATTCGTTTCTATGATGGGCGAGTGTGAGAAAAGAATGTTTGAAGTTCTGTGAGGTGATGGATGCCAGGCCCTCGAGTGTAATGTAATATTGTCTCTTTTGTGTACACTGTTAATGCATGTCTTTTATTATGTGCTATTGTTAAAATGTTTAATCTTTGTTGTGTGACGCATTAGATTTCTGTAATGTCATGTAACCTATTAAATTAAATAAATAAAATAAATAAATAAAATGACCAGCACGGCTGTCAAGCGACGGCGCGCGAGCTCTCTCGATTTTCTCGCACTATCCGTCTGTTTCTTATTAGAACACTTAGAACAAGAGGTATAGTGCGAGAAAAATCGAGAGTATGTCGCGGCCGTCCCATGATAGACATGCTGAATCACACTAATGAATATCCGACGTAGCGTCGAACTGCGCGCATGTTCGCGACTCTACTCAATCCGCGTGTCGGACCACGCACAACAAGGGTTCCGTGCCTATTAAAAAGGTCGTATCGTTACTAAAATCTATTGGCACTTACGTCCTTTTCTTTAAAAAGGTGCCTTGTTTTTTAGAAATATCTCGAAAACCTTTGAACCGATCTTGTTCTTAGAAGGGGGGGGGACACAATTTTAGTGACTTTCGGGGCGATTATCTCCGACTCTATTCACTTAATCAAAAAAAATGCTAAGAAACCTTACATTTATTTTGAAAGGCCTATCGATTGATGTCACACGTCGGCTAGCAATGCATTTTTTTTTACTTTCAGTGTTATGTATGGAGTGCACCCCTAAAAAATATATTTTTAGTAATTTAATTACAAAACTGTGTAGCGGCTAACAAAATACACCTATCCTCGAAATTGTATTCTAATACACAAAAATGCCTGTGATATACGGACGGACAGACAGACAGACAGACATGACGAATCTATAAGGGTTCCGTTTTTTGCCATTTGGCTACGGAACCCTAAAAATATAAAACGGGCGCTCTGCACGTCTATCATGGGATGGCCGAAAACGCGACATATTCTCGTTTTTTCTCGCACTATACCTCCTGTTCTAAGTGTTCTAATAACCGCAAATGTAATTCCGCAACCGCGGAAGTTCCGCACAAATTCCGCAACCGCGGAAGTTCCGCACAAATTTCAACATCAGCATACGCATCCTCCAAAATAGATGAGACGGATGTAGTGTAATTCACGAGAAAAAAAAATACCCAAAAGGCGCGAGTTTTAGATATTTTCGACATTTGTAAGAAAAAAATCTTGTCGTTTCTGTGACCAAGAGCAGACGCGTTTTTGATTTCTTCGCAACGATTGTAAGTATCAGCGTGTTTTATGTTTGCGTATTATCATAAAATGGACGTTGTTTATTTACTTTTTTGAGTATGTGACCACGAATCCGCATCCGCATCCGCGGATGTGGGCCCCCAAATATCCGCATCCGCGGATGTTAAAAAAATCGCATCAGCAGCATCCCTGGTGGGTAATTCACTTTGTCTCAAGTCCACAGTCGTGGCGCGCGCCCCAGATACAAGAAACAAATGACTCGCGCAGTCATTCTGAAAATATTAATTAATTCCAGGAAAATCGGGCACACACTGTTTGTTTTGCATTAACTCCTGAACTCGACGAATTTCGTTTTCGAAGTTAAACAGGGTTACCCTACTGAAGAAGGTTAAATAAGTACTTTTTCTACTCCTGTACCGTTATCTGTCATTTATATAGGCTTTAGCTCAAATACAATGACACCGGTAATAAGTCGTCGAAAAACTCTATGCTCTATGGCCCATAAACGCACTCTTTAGTGTTTTTTATGGGTCATACATTTTCTATAAAAGCACTGTTTACCACGATGTCAAATCATCTAACTTTTTTTAAATCAGCCACAATATTGCAGTGGTACCAACTTCATAAGCAAAATTTACGAAATAAAAAGTTTTTATTTACTATCAAATATTTGTAAAATAAAAATAAATTATCATGTATAGTGTGTTAATATACATATTTTACCAATTATTGGTATTATCTATGAATATAAACCGATCCGATTCTGTTCGGATCCGGATTCAGTTTGGTTCGAATGCCAAGTGCAAGGAAATTAAAAAAGAACAGACCATAAACAAGAGGTGTCAATGTGTCATATTTCTAATTTCCCACCAACGTTTTAGTTCAAAATTATAAGACAAATTATGATAACTATTCTTTTTTAATAACTTCTGAAGATTTGATTCGTGTTTGTGAAGTGAAAAAAATGTGTACTTACTTCTTTTAAAATGGAAGAAGAAGAATATAACTGCACCGCTGAAGAAATTGCGTGAGTAGTACCTAATAGAACTAACGGAAAACTTACTGCCTGAAAAGTCAAATGCTATTTATTTAAAATTAGTCGTAAAAAAAGTATTGTATGCAACGGTGTATAACTTGGTCTTAAAACGCTCGTGGCGTCTTTAATTGCGATGCTCGCCAAGGCTCGCATTGCAACTCACGACACTCGCGTTTTAAGACCCTACTTATACAACAGTTGCATAAAATACTATAATGTTACTGGAGTTTGTGGGTAAGTGTGCTTGTATGTTAAGACTCACTGCCAGCGCGGTTAGCACAAGACGGCGCGCGACCTCTCTCGAGCTCTCGAGCACTATCTGTTTCTCTCTTATTAGAAAACTTAGAAAGAGTCGGATAGTGACTCCAGAGAGCTCGCGCGTCGTCTTCTGCTAAACGTGCAGGACCCCGCCTAGCGGCCTACGCCGTAGTCGGTCTCCGCTACACATACCATATGAAGAAAACCACGAGATCGGCTACGACTGCTACGAGCGTAGCGCGTAGCGATTCTTGGCAGTGAAGGCTGTCCACACTATGCGCCATCATGGCCGCGGTAATGCGTTGGAATGCTATGGAACTATATCTTTCTCCCTCTTACGTATAGTTGCGTCCTGTATGGTGGACCTTGATGGCCCACTGCGTAGAGGAGCCGTAACTAACACCGCCCGCGTATACTTGAAAATATGAAAGTAATAGTAAAGTTAGTAGTAGGAAAACATGAAAGTATTCTATTCAAAAAGCAACTCTACTCCAAGGTAGAAGATACCATTTTCGATGACAGCTATATAAAAAATCTGCCACATGATATAATCTCAACCATAAGTAATTACAGAGAATCCAGGCGGAGATGCGGCATAAAATATAGCCTATGTCCATTACAAAGGTCCATTCTATACACTGGTGTTTTTTTTTTATCTGATCATTAGTTCCACTGATTACCCCCCTACATACAAACTACCTACCACGAAAGACTTTTGCCTCTTTTAATTTTGTTATAGATTTGCGAGTTTTAATAGCGTAAACTCTTTTAAGATAAGATAAGATACATTTATTGCCAAAACTGTATACATTGTGATAGCATACTATAAAATAATTAGTATCAACAGCTCGCCCATTGAAAATTTGATTGCCATTTGATTTTTTGAACGAGCGAGCGAAGAAAGAAGGAAAGAAATATACATTTATTCACTTTATTCACAAATGCACACACACAGTACACACACATATAAAATATACAATTATTATTAAGTATAGGACGACTGTGATTTCACTTAAATAGAGAAAATACAAAATACAAGATAAAACATAAAATATGAGTGAGCATGCAGGTGCATTTCATAGTTTGACATGTAAAATTGTGTTAGTTCACAATAGATGGCGGTGTTACAACCAGAATGAAACTAGGTACGAAAACGGTACTTTGTTAGGCCTCTCACAGACTGGCCGCGGCGGACAATAGTAAAGTTGTCCGCCGCTGTCAAATTTTCTATTGCTCGCCACCGCAGGCCGCTCCAGTCTGTGAGAGGCCTTATGGAATCCTTAGACATGAAGTTGTACAATGGAGCTGTGTGTGTGTAAGTCTAATACGGGCGAATCTCTTAACGGTGGTTAGTATAGGACAAAGTAAAGGTAATTAGATAACATTTACTTAAAGTTGCAACAATAATTTTGTCCATACAAAATAATTCAGCCCGCAATGTAATACAAACACACTCACGTCAAACGCTCGTTGACATTTGCTAATGAACATTTGACATTTCGGTACCGCAACCATGTTTACAGTACATTGCTGTTGAGAAATTTAAAAAATAATAATTATGGGGTCGTAACGACCTGCAACTTAAAAAAACCTTTTACTTCATGATTACACTAATGAATACTATGTCCGATTTAATTTATCGCCCGTATTAGACTTACACACTGTATGTGTAAATATGAGTCCATAATAGGCAAGAATTAGTAATTGAATTTTAATTATTAGTTAAGAAAAGTTCAACTTTATTTCAAAGAAGAAGTTCAAACCTTTAAAATTCACTTATTAATTTAATAAGAAGAACCTAAGTGTATTTTGACACTAACGCCATTATTAAAGCCAGTGCATTTATTATGTGCATCATTAATAATAGCCAAGCGCGAACCACACTAAAGGTGCCCTTTTACACCGACTTTTTTTCCCAGCTTATTATAATATTATTATTATAATATCATTTATCCCAGGGTATTCCATCTCGTCACTATGGCGCCGGGTTACGGGCCCGAAGCACTTTTCCGCGACTTCGATAGCCATATATTATCACTTTGCTCCCTAGAATCACTAGGTACCTTTTTGTTGTGTGGGGATTCAAATTGCCTTTGGAGGGCAAGTAAATATTGATTAGGCCGTATTTTTATCAATTAACTATTTTTCCTTAATATCAGCCACAATGCTGTTACATGCTGCGACGCCCTTGTTAGAATAAAACTGCAAGACATACTCGTATCTGTAACGTAATAAAATTTACGTCACACCTGCCCATAAAGCGAGTTTTACTGCACGCTGCGCGTACGGGAAAACTCGCATTGTAGTCAGGTGAAGACGTAAAATTTTGTACTCAACACGGGCGGTAATTCGTTAAGCCCCAGAGCGCATATTTATGGTCCTCACCTTCGGTTCGGGCCACAAACACCTGCGATCTGGGGCATTCACGAATTCACCGCCCTAGTTGCGTAATGTACTATTAACTGTTTTTACATGCTTTTATTTGTACTGTTACATATCACGTAATTCAAACTAGGTTGGATTTCGGGATGTTGGTTGACTTGCCAGATTTGACCTTAACATACATACTATAATGCGGATTCTTTTTCTAGACCGACTTCGCTGTATCTGTGCCTTATAAACACTTTTAAGTATAAATTTTGCTAACGGGGGAGGTCACTACTAATACAGGTTACAAAATTACCTGCCAGGGGACACCATGGCTTTGGAGAGAATCCAGGCAAAGTCCTGCAGGTTGATGTTCTCCGTCAAATAGTTACCCTGGAATATTAAAAACTTGGCAGTGGGGTGACATTGCACATAGATGGCTGTTGGGGCGGTAAGGTTCTCGAGTGGCAACCACGTACCGTGAGGCGATCAAGTGGTCTGATGAATTGGTAAAGGTCGCGCGAGTCCGCTGGATGCGGGTGACGTAGAACCGGTCACCGTGGCACGCTATGGGGGAGGCCTAGGCCAGGAGTGGACGTCTTTAAGGCGATGATGATGATCATATTTATTACACTTACGGCCGCAACCATGCAATCGTTGGTTACATTTAAATTGACCACTCTAAACAGTTGGTACGTTATTGGGTTCTGACAATCCACCTTCTCAAGTTTAAAGATCTCTTCTTTGGATGCCCTCTTCAAATGGTTAATTTTCAGGCTCACCTGAAATACGAGCATTTCATTTAGGGATACAAGTGACATCCCTAAAATCACATATACTGGAATCATAAAGTGAAGTTTCCAAAAGCGAGCATACATCTTAGCCTGTGAACGCTTGCGACTCCAAAAGAAACATCATGTCTGTCTGTCTGTCTGTCCGTCCGTATGTCACAGGCATTTTACTCGAAAACTATAAGGTGTATTTGAATAAAATTCTGAGGATAGGTGTACTTTGTTAACCGCTTATGCCGCCGTTATGTAATGATCACAAAAAAATAATTTTGGGGTGAACTACATACCTACATAAAATTGAAAGTATAAAAAAATTTTTTTCATTGCATGCCCACGTGTGGCACATCAATCGATAGGCCTTTCAAAATAAGGTTTCTAAGCATTTTTTTTGATTAAGTGAATAGAGTCGGAGATAATCGCCCTGAAAGTCACTAAAATTGTGTCCCCCCCCCCCTCTAATATTTTAAAAATATGAAAAAAACATGCAAATAGGGCTTATTAAATTCTATCAGCGAAAATTGTTTTGAACAAGATCGATTCTAAGTTTATCGAGATATTAAAAAAAACCGCCTTCCTTAAAGAAAAGGACGTAAGTGCCATGAGATTTCAGTAGCGATACGACCTTTTTAATAGGCACGGAACCCCTACCAAGTCCGACACGCACTTGGCCGCTCTTATTAGATAAGCGAGATACGGTTTATTGGAAATAATTCAATACCAGCCAGTTTTTTGTACACGACTCTCATACGACTGTAATTAACTGCTGTGTACTTCTGCTGACTAACAGCAGAAGTAGCTACGCAAAATGACACGCTCAAAATTATCAAGACAGTTCGTATCCTCTTGACATTAGAGTCGTGAATAGGTCATTCTGAGCACGTGCTTGCGTAGCTATTTATGCTGCTGACTGCATGTTATTTTAAAATCTTATATTATTGAAATCACTTAATCTATGGGCTGGAAGTTAGGAGAAAATAATCCATTGGGCAGGTACTAACAGCGATTAAAATATATACGACCTTGAGATAATATGGATAAGGTGTTTCTATTAAGAAAAAAAGGATTATTCGGGTATTCCAAGGAACTTATATAGAAGTAGTAGATATTAGAAGCGGTATCAAAAGTACAGGTGGATTATTAAATAATACCAAGTCAAATTATCGTACCAAATTTATGACGTGAACAAAATGCTGATATCTTTATATATTTTTTATTAGAGCGCGACCGTATCTCACACGCACACACACACACACACACACACACGCACACACACACACGCACACACGCGCACACGCGCACACGCGCACACGCGCACACGCACACACGCACACACGCACACACGCACACACGCACACACGCACACACGCACACACGCACACACGCACACACACACACACACACACACACGCGCACACGCGCACACGCACACACGCACACACGGACACACGCACACACGCACACACGCACACACGCACACACGCACACACACACACAAAATATTTTTTCTTCTATTTTATTTGGCACGGCAGGTATCCGCATGTCTTACTCTTGGTCTAGATTATTGTTGTCTTGAAAGGCCTCTGCTTTAGAGCATACCTAAAATACTATAAAGCGGACAAGTCGCCGGCGGCTGTGTCGCACATGTCAGCTCACTGGGCATACTCCGCCATACATTTACCGTCCGCTGTCCACCGAGAACCGAGAGAAGAGACCAAAATGCCGAGTTGTGCAATAATTACTTGCAAACATCGCAGTGATTTGATAAATTTCCACACCAATGGATCACTTTTCACAAGTATATACTATAAATACTATTTATTTCAAATAAAACCACGAATTCAAGAAGTTGCGACAGGCTTATCCAATACAAATCGCGCAATTATGGCAAAGACATGATACTAATAATATTTTTTTTTTTTTTTTAATTTATTTATTTAGATAGGATTTACAATATAGTGTTAACATATGTGCCACTATAGAAAACCCCGTGGGTTTATTTAATAGTTGGCGAGATCGCGCGGTTCGATCCGCGAGTAGGTACTAAATATAGTTTATATAGGTATTATACTAAGATTAACATTAAGCTAAGTTTAGCTAGGTACAAAGTTGGTATTCGGCTAAGACTGACACATGTTGTTTGGCTATGTAAGTTGCAAGTAATGCTTTTTTAATAGTTTTTTGAACTTGATTCTATCGCCTGTGATACTTATCAAGTCGTACATTAATTCTTTAGGTAAGTTATTCAGGGTATATGGAATTAGGTAGTCGTTCATTCTTTTACCGTAAGTATTTTTTTTGTTGCATGGTAGCAGGTATGTTGGTAGGTACTCTAGTGAGCGTAGCTGGTTGGGGCGCGTTTTATGTCTTAGTGACGTTATTACACTACACTCCTCAGCCAGTAAGGACAGACTAAACCGGTTATAGGTATTGATTACCTTACAATGTTGGAATAGGCCGTTGTTATCATCTTTATAGCTGTTTTTAATCTTACTAGGCACAATAGTTTTCAATAGTGTTATCTGTTATTTATGTATTTGTTCCATATAGGTTTTGTATGTCCTCCCATAGCTGCTAATTCCATACGATATTATAGAGTCTGCCAGTGATAAATATAAGGTGCGCATTATATTATAGGGTAGCTTGTATTTAAGAATAGACATTTGAGCCGTAATAGACCTAAGTTTAGAGCATACGTGGTCGACATGCGGTCCCCAGTTAAAGTGCTTGTCAATGATTAGCCCCAGGTAGGTGTGTTGGTCGACGACGTCAAGCGCTGCGCACGCGCACACCGCGAGCCCGCTGTGCAGGCAGTGGTGCTCGTGCGCTGTAATTTTAGGTGGTGCGCGTGTCTCTTTGGTGTGCACCGAATGTATGTGCATAACTTTAGTTTTTTTGGCATTTATGACTAAGGTTACGTCGTGCGCCCATTTACATAGTTGGTCAAAGTTATATTGCATTGCTTTTTCTGCTTCGTGCCGGTCCTTATGGGACGTAATTAAACACGTGTCGTCCGCAAATTGGTACACAGAACCCTCCCCGAAGATGTTATACATGTCGTTAACGTAAATAAGATACTCGGTCGGGCTGACTATAGAACCTTGAGCCGAGCCTACTTCCGTGCGCTGCGGGTCACTGACCTCGCCGGCTATCTTGACCATCGTGTGTCGATTACTATGGTAGTCTCGAAACCATTCGAGTAGGGGGCCCTGTATTCCATTTTCCTGGAGCTTTGTGTATAGAGTGGGGTAATTAAGTGTATCAAAAGCTTTGCTGAAATCTATGAACACTGCCATAACCTGTTTTCGTTCATTCAAATAACCATTGACCTCGTTTGTAAATTTTGATAATAGTTGGGAGGTACTGCGGTTTTGCTGGAAACCATTGTCATGATTTCTGTATATTGAAGTAAGGTTAAAGCCGATATATTTACAATAACTTGGTGAATGCAGCCGAAAGCTGATTATAATAACAGTAAAATAACAACATTAGTCGATTATTGACATGTTTTTTATCTATACCAAGTTAGGACGGCAACAATAGATATTAATCTAGCAACACTAGACCTTCCTACTATTAAATTTTCCAATAGGAGGGTTGCTCTGTTCTGATTGGTGCTGAGTTTTGACAGTTCGCCCCAGCCAATCAGCAATAGACAACTTCCCGCCATTTTCAACATGGCGGGTGGAAGGGAGTTTTCGGTTAAACGGGCATTCTGAGGAGAACCACGGAACAGAGCAGACAGAACCAGTAAATCCGTCACATTTCAGAAGTGTCCAAAAAAAAACCTCCCCACATAGTGGACGTACTGAACAATACACGTAAGTAATACTTAATTTAAAATTACTGTAGTTCCTTACTGTTTTGAAAGTCTTTAACGATTTCTCATATTTAACGAACGTATGTGTTTGGGCAAATTTCGATATAAGAAAACATCGAAATTTACAATTTTATATACCTTATACAAATCATCGTTGACTTTATCTTGCTATTAACTGAAATTAAAGTTCAAGTCTATTAACGTGAATTTAAAATAAGTACATATTGACAAAGTAAATAACGAAGTTGGCTACAAATCCTTTGTTCTTCTATTTCCTAAGTATTTGCTGATAAAAATAGTAACAAAGATTCTTTTCTAAGCTAGTAAACTTACTGAATTTATAACATTTGTCGTTTTCGAATGTACACGAAGTAAGTAGCTAGGTAGAAAATTAAGTAAAATAAACCTTGTAATAATTAATATTTGGTTTGAAACAAATTTATAAGAAGGTAGTTGTTCCTTTTCCGTGCAATAATTTATATTTTCCGTGAAACCCAGTGTAGTGGAATTGAAACAAAATCACGGAAAGAATTAAATTGCATTTCGATTGCTTTAACTCAGTTTAAAAATCGTTTTATAGAAAGTGATTCAAATTCTATGGAATTAATTGTATTTAATGTCGTACGATGGTTATGTCTGTAATTATTAAAAATACTATTAGATAATAGCATGTCAAGCTGCTATTTATAACGCTTCAACCACCTCTATTCACCCGCGAAAGCCTGACCTCTGTTACAAATAATCATTATATACGCATGTAGGGGTCAGGATATACTAGGCGTGAGAGGTGAGGTGAACCAAAAAGGGTTGTGAATGTTAGCATAGCGGACTGTTGTGTGAGGGCGCGTATGCGCCTGGGCTGTTATTTCAAGACGTCAGAGTACGTTTTGGCTTATGTACAAGGACGTGAGCGTGCGTCTGGGCTGTTGTGTGAGGGCGCGTATGCGCCTGGGCTGTTATTTCAAGACGTCAGAGTACGTTTTGGCTTTTGTACGAGGACGTGAGCGTGCGTCTGGGCTGTTGTGTGAGGGCGCGTATGCGCCTGGGCTGTTATTTCAAGACGTCAGAGTACGTTTTGGCTTTTGTACGAGGACGTGAGCGTGCGTCTGGGCTGTTGTGTGAGGGCGCGTATGCGCCTGGGCTGTTATTTCAAGACGTCAGAGTACGTTTTGGCGTTTGTACGAGGACGTGAGCGTGCGTCTGGGCTGTTGTGTGAGGGCGCGTATGCGCCTGGGCTGTTATTGCAAGACGTCAGAGTACGATTTGGCTTTTGTATGAGGACGTGAGCGTGCCTTTGGGCTGTTGTGTGAGGCCGCGTATGCGCCTGGGCTGTTATTTCAAGACGTCAGAGTACGTTTGGGCTTTTGTATAAGGACGCGAGCGTGCACCTCGTATCATAAATGAAGACGAGAGCGTATGTGGTCCTTTGTTGAGGACGTGTGGGCAAACCTGTCCTTGTTTGTATGTGTGTTTGAATTGTACGTCTCAAATAATGGATGATGATGAATGTGTGAAATATAGAAAATTAAATGAACTTAAAGATGAAACGTGAGCGGGCGAAAAGGCTTAGTAAAAAAAATCGGACTTGGTGTAATTCAGTTGTTTTTTTTTACCAAGGTTGATGTGTAAGCAATAGCAAAATTGTCTGAGAAAATAATTTCTGGTAGAAATAGTTGTGAACTGAGTAACATGTCTAACGGTTTAAGAAAGTTAACTAGTATATGAAACACTGTTAGCTTGAAGTAAGACATGCTCAGCTAACTGTTTTTGTAAAGACTCAGTTTCCTTGGCGTTAAGTTGCGGTAATCAACAGATGAAACTATAAACTACTAACACTATAAACTAAAAGAAAAATATAGACGTGTTGTCTATGTTTGTTTCAATTAGTCAATGATTAAAATATTATATGGATTAAGTATTGTTGGGGTACGAGATCGACAACTAGATTTTGTAGTTTTGTAATTTGAGTAGATACTGATAAAAATATAAAATTAAAAAAAAAAACATATGTATCTCACAAGGTGCTTGTCTATACTTTATGTATTTGAGTATGAAAAATAAACTGAAATGTCGTTGTTGTTTTAGATCATGTCAGATTCTACAGAGTCCGGAGTCAAGCGACTTCGGGTGGCTTTGAGAAAAAACCGAATAATAAGTATGTCAAGTGAGAGCTCCGATGACGATATACCTCCGGTCATTTCAAGAAAACGTTACCGTCGCGAAGATACTGATGATCATGACCAGAGTACAAGCACGCCAGACCGCAGGAAACGAAAACGAGATGTTTCAAGTAACAGTGGACACCGTGGATCAAAGCGTCTTCGTTCAGGAGGGTCGAGTAACAATGTCAACGTTGACGATTTGATTGAGGCACTTAACAATAAAAATAAACCTTCCATTAGTTCGCACCAGATGTTGAACGCTTTGCCAGAGTTTGATCCCGATAACAAAAGCCAAAATATTGAAATGTGGCTGCACAAAGTAAATGAGTACGCCCGCATATACAATTGGGACAATGTTCAGACATCTCATTACGCGACGCAGAAATTGATTGGCACTGGTTACGCCGTCAGAGCAAAATCCCTTTTGGCCTCCTTTCTTAAAAAAGCTGTTGAGACTGCTTACACGCACCGCCTTCATAGTTCTGGCTGTCATAAAAAAAACATTCAGTTACATACGTCAACGCATAATTTTCATATTTTCTCCGCTGCAAACTGATCTACGAATAATAAGATTGTTATTAATAAGTACCTATAGTGATTGTGCTAGTTACTCCTGCCGCTCCTCTCTGCTTACGCCCGCTCCAAGTCACTCGGACAACTAAGGTAAGCAGTTTCAGCTTCTCAAAATTTGCATATTTGGTTTGTCTTTTATCCTACGGCGTAACCTTGCCTTCGGCTCCGCTCATCACCGCATAGTCTAAATTGCCTATTTACACGGCCTAAGCATATTTTTTGGTCCTTCGAACCGGATTCTTCCGTCCAAATTTTTAAAATTCACATTTATTTTCCGCAATACTCATATATTTCACCCGCCATTAACACTCATTTCATATATATCACGCTCATTGTCATTTACATTTAGCTTGACATTGTCATTAATATGATTGAAATTTTAATTTAGCCAACATGTCTAAATCTGAAATGGAAATTAAGTTAGCATTGTTAAAAAGTAAAGAAGAGAAAATCTTTCAGCGATTTACTCGCATACATGCCGCTTCTAAAAATATTTCAAATTTTGAATCGCGAAGCAACGAGTCTTTCATGGCCGATAGTGAAACGATTGATGACTTACGTGTGAGTTTCGAATCAATTCTGGATGAGATGAATAAAATCATCATGTCTCTCGTTCCTGGTACCAAGCCTGACTATGAGGCCCTGGATGCGTTCGAAGATATGTACTCAAAAATAAAACGCACTCGAAACAACATTATTAAAATGTCAATACCGCAAGCAAGTGCATCATCCGCACCCGCGAGTCGTAACAACGGCTCTTATATTAAACTCCCGCCTATAGAATTGCCTTGCTTTGATGGTCGTACTGAGAACTGGCCCATCTTCTATGAGTCATTTAAAACCAACGTACATAATAATGACCAACTGACTGACTCGCAACGTGTGCAATACCTCATGGGCAAGCTAACACATAATGCTCTGAAATTAACCGCTGGTTTAGTGCCTACAGGTGAAACCTATTCCATAATTTGGGACAGTCTTGTCAAAAAAATATCAAGATAAACGCGCCTTGGGTACTTATTACCTGAACAATGTATTTGACTTAAAACCATGCTCAAACAATGCCAGCAGTCTCAATACCTTCATTGAGAAGTATTCCGCGTCTATCGCCGCTCTTAAGCAGTTAGACATTCCTGATTTGGCTGATTTTCTTCTTTTAAATTGCGCATTGAGGAAGACCGACCAACAGATGTTACAAAGTTACGAAATGTCAATTCGCGATGTTGAGATTCCGACTTATAAATCGTTCATATCGTTTGTGCAAGACCAAGTTAAGATTTTAGAACGGTCCAATGGTAGTACCGTCGGCAAATCAGTTGCCAATATACCGGCACAAACTACGCGAACTACGTATAAGGCGTTTGTAGCCAGCAATGATACCGCTTCAAAACCCGCGATTAATGAACCAGCTTGTATATTGTGCAACAAAAAGGATCATTCGCAACTTTATGCTTGCATGAAGTTTAAAAACATGGTCTCCCCGCAAGTGAGGTTTGAATTTATAAAAGATAAGCATGGTTGTGTTAATTGTTTAAGTACGACGCATACACTTATTAACTGTAACTCGCGTCACACTTCCAACGTGTGTCAGAAGCGTCATCACACGTTCTTACATTTTGAGTTGAATAAAGCTGCTATAAAGGAGTCAGATGTTAAATCTGAAACCAACTCAATGTGTATAGCCTTGGTGACAAGACATACAAACAAGCATATGTACGCCTTTTGCGCATGTTGACCACGACGGCGACAAAGCGTAATACGAAGGGGACCAGCATAGTCAACACCCGTATGCACAAAGGCTTTAGCTTCTTGCAAGCGATAAGAAGGAAGGTCAGCCATCTTTGGAATCGGATGGTCCGGTTTAACGCGGAAACACGAATTACATTTATGTACTCTATTCCTAATTACGGTTCTGGCATCCAATATCCAGAAGCGCTGGCGGATGATTGACATCAACAGTCCTGCACCTGTATGACAATTTACAGCGTGATAGTGATCAATAATCATGTTGACTATATGATCGCGTTTGGGGAGCAATGCAGGATGCTTAGCTTCAAATGGTAAATCAGCGTTTAAAAGTCGACCTCCTATACGCAGAACATTTTTCTCATCAATAAACACTGATAACTTGACGAGTTTTCGCGAGGGTAATATATTATTTTTCATGCGAGCAATATCTTCCTGAAAGTGAACGCTCTGTAAAAATTTGGACGGAAGAATCCGGCTCGAAGGACCACAAAATATGCAGAACATTTTTCTCATCAATAAACACTGATAACTTGACGAGTTTTCGCGAGGGTAATTACAAGCTAAAGCCTTTGTGCATACGGGTGTTGACTATGCTGGTCCCCTTCGTATTACGCTTTGTCGCCGTCGTGGTCAACATGCGCAAAAGGCGTACATATGCTTGTTTGTATGTCTTGTCACCAAGGCTATACACATTGAGTTGGTTTCAGATTTAACATCTGACTCCTTTATAGCAGCTTTCAAGCGGTTTATATCTCGCCGTGGCCCCGTCTCATGTCTTTATTCAGACCATGGGACAAATTTTGTTGGAGCCAAATCTCAATTAGATGAGATGTATGCTTTGTTTCGCACATGCGATTTCAAATCTAAACTTAACCGCGAATGCTTTAATCACCGCATTGAATGGAAGATGATCCCACCGCGCGCTCCCCATTTCGGTGGTATTTGGGAGTCAAATATAAAAAGTTTAAAGACACATTTGTATCGTGTCATAGGGTCACAACTTCTAACATATGAAGAATTGCTAACTGTTTTGGTTCAAATAGAATGCATACTCAACTCACGCCCTCTCGGTGTGCTCTCTTCAGATCCACACCCTGAAATAATAAGCCCCGCACATTTCTTAATGTCTACACCGCTTTAGTATTTACCAGCTTCAGACCTGTCAACTGAGTGCAAGAATCTAACGAATCGCAAAAAATTGCTAGAAAGTATTGTGCAATCATATTGGAGAAAATGGCGCTTAGAGTTTTTGCACACATTGCAAGTCCGAAATAAATGGTGTACTCCAGATCATGAAGCTAAAGCCTTTGTGCATACGGGTGTTGACTATGCTGGTCCCCTTCGTATTACGCTTTGTCGCCGTCGTGGTCAACATGCGCAAAAGGCGTACATATGCTTGTTTGTATGTCTTGTCACCAAGGCTATACACATTGAGTTGGTTTCAGATTTAACATCTGACTCCTTTAAAGCTGCTTCCGCTAATATTAAATCAACGCAATTGTTCGCCAACACTAACGACGTTACTTCTTCCGCCGCTCATGTACCGCGACCGTCAGCAGCCGCGCCTCCATCGCGCTCTCCGCCTGCAGTGTTCAATTCTTGTGAACCAAAAGCACCTAATGCAAACTCGAACTGTGTCTGCACACCGCAAATAAATACTCCGCTGACTGCTCATCCGCCCCGCGATAGCATTAATACGCAATGGTCACCTGATGGGGCCATAGCACAGCCGCTTTCTAACGCTTCGGTCTCACTCAAAGTAGAGTCGAACCCTAAGTCAACAATATTGTTGTCAACCGCTCAGGTGTACGCTAAGCCTTATAATGGTGATGGTAAGACGATTATAAGATGCCTAATTGATAATGGTTCACAAAACAATCTAATAACGCTTGATTGTTGCAAATCACTTAACTTACCCGTGATACCGCTTAACAATTCCTATATAAAGGGTGTTGGTTTAACGTCGAGGCCTATACTTGGTTATGTTTATTTGAATATTGAATCGCGCATCTACCCAAATAATAAATACTATATACATGCTTTAGTGGTAGATTGTATAACAGATCAACTGCCCGCGCATTTCGTCGAAGCTAATAAATGTGACTTGGCATATCTTGCCGATATACCGCTTGCAGATTTAACCTGGAATATTCCAGGCTGCATTGATGTGGTGCTAGGTGTTCAACTCTTCCCGTATATATATTTGGGGAACAGAGTAGATTCTGGCACATGCCCACCCCCCGCTTTGCTAACCACGTTTGGTTACGTGTTAATGGGTGACTATCCTTGTAAGTCTAACTCTAATGACACTTCTTTTACCGCATTTGTGCTCAATGACCTTGAATCGAGTCTCAATAAATTTTGGGAATTAGAAGAGATCCCATACAAACGTTTTCTTAGTCCGGAAGAGACTGAGTGTGAGAATTTGTACACTACTTCCGTGACTCGAAATGATGATGGCAGATATTCTGCAGCCTTGCCCTTCTGCAAAGATGCGTCTGAGCTAGGCAATTCTCGAGCTGTTGCTCATCGCCGCCTACTTTTTTTGGAAAAGAAGTTTAAACAAATACCTACACTTCGTGATGATTATAACCAAGTCATCAAAGAATATATGCAAAACGGTTATCTTACCGAAGTTCCTGAATCTGACGTCACTGATGACGGATATTACATTCCTCATCACGCAGTGGTTCGTCCTGATAAATCTACATCTCGCGTCAGAATAGTCCTAGACGCTAGTGCTAAAAGTAGCTCAGGCTTGTCACTCAACATTTTGCACACTGGTCCAAATTTGCAGGCAGATTTATTTATTCTGCTACTGAATTTTCGCCTGTTTCCCATAGCAATGACATCGGATATCCGCCAAATGTATATGCAAATCTGTTTGCCGCCAAAATATGTGAAAATTTTATTTCGCTTTGATGAAAAAGAGCAGGTTCGCACCTTTCAGTTTACGCGCGTTGCGTTTGGACTGAAATCAAGCCCGTATATGGCAATGCGCACTGTCAAGCAGCTTTGCCTTGATGAGGGACATCGGTTTCCCGATGCTGCAACAGTGGCTAGTTCCCAATTATACATGGACGATTTAGTTCATTCGTGTATAAATGAGGAAACTGCAATGCGTTTATCGCAAAACTTAATCGCGCTTTTTAAAACTGGTGCATTTGATTTAGTCAAATGGTCCAGCAACTCCCTGTCACTGCTAGATAAGCTGCCTAATTCACACCGTGCTTGTGTTAATTTTGATGACAAGCAAAATATTGCCAAAGTGTTAGGCTTATCTTGGGAACCCTCCGATGACACATTCTCACTAACTACGTTCCCGCCCGCCGGAGGGAAGTGTACCAAGCGAATCATTTTATCCACCGTAGCTCGCTTGTTTGACGTCCTTGGTTTGGTAGCTCCTGTCGTCCTATACGCCAAGTTGTTAATAAAAGAACTTTGGCTCAGTAAAATAGATTGGGACGCTACCCCCCCGGAACACATAATTAAGTGTTACTCCACATTGGTTCAAGAATTTCCATTGTTATCAACGTTTAAGATCCCGCGCCATATTGGCGTATCATCCGATTGTATAGTCAATATTGTTGGATTCAGTGATGCCAGCCTTAGTGGTTATGGTTGTGTAATTTACTTGCATGTGACAAACTTGACTATCAGTGTAAGGCTGTTATGCTCCAAGTCCAAGGTTTCTCCGGCTAAGATAACTACGCTTGCTCGTTTAGAGCTATGTGCCGCTGTTTTAATGGCCAAACTGATTAAAATTGTGCAAGACACTTATCTTGCTCGAATTCCGATTGCAGGCATATATGCTTTCTCCGATTCAATGATCGCTCTTTCATGGATCAAAGCATCGCCGCATAGGTGGTCAATTTTTGTAAGCAATCGTGTTGCTCAGTGTCAAGAAAATGTGTTACCAGAGAATTTCTATTATGTTGCTGGAATAAACAATCCCAGTGATTGCTTGTCCCGTGGTATGACACCATCACAATTGGTTTCTCATACCCTATGGTGCAACGGACCTTCCTGGCTGCATAATGCGCCAACGGAATGGCCTATCCAACCGTTTCAGGCCGCTGCTATTGAACAATTGCCGGAGTGTAAAACCACTACATTGACAACTCTTGTGCAACTTGAGCGACCTATATTATATGATTTAGCGCAAGCAACGCATATCCTCTTGGAATAAACTGCTGAAAACTGTAGTTTATGTGCTACGTTTTACAAAAAGCTTAACGCTACTGAGATTATAAAAAATATCGAAATCGCTGAAACCGCTTTAATACTCGCGATACAGAGCGTTCACTTTCAGGAAGATATTGCTCGCATGAAAAATAATATATTACCCTCGCGAAAACTCGTCAAGTTATCAGTGTTTATTGATGAGAAAAATGTTCTGCGTATAGGAGGTCGACTTTCAAACGCTGATTTACCATTTGAAGCTAAGCATCCTGCATTGCTCCCCAAACGCGATCATATAGTCAACAAGATTATTGATCACTATCACGCTGTAAATTGTCATACAGGTGCAGGACTGTTGATGTCAATCATCCGCCAGCGCTTCTGGATATTGGATGCCAGAACCGTAATTAGGAATAGAGTACATAAATGTAATTCGTGTTTCCGCGTTAAACCGGACCATCCGATTCCAAAGATGGCTGACCTTCCTTCTTATCGCTTGCAAGAAGCTAAAGCCTTTGTGCATACGGGTGTTGACTATGCTGGTCCCCTTCGTATTACGCTTTGTCGCCGTCGTGGTCAACATGCGCAAAAGGCGTACATATGCTTGTTTGTATGTCTTGTCACCAAGGCTATACACATTGAGTTGGTTTCAGATTTAACATCTGACTCCTTTATAGCAGCTTTCAAGCGGTTTATATCTCGCCGTGGCCCCGTCTCATGTCTTTATTCAGACCATGGGACAAATTTTGTTGGAGCCAAATCTCAATTAGATGAGATGTATGCTTTGTTTCGCACATGCGATTTCAAATCTAAACTTAACCGCGAATGCTTTAATCACCGCATTGAATGGAAGATGATCCCACCGCGCGCTCCCCATTTCGGTGATATTTGGGAGTCAAATATAAAAAGTTTAAAGACACATTTGTATCGTGTCATAGGGTCACAACTTCTAACATATGAAGAATTGCTAACTGTTTTGGTTCAAATAGAATGCATACTCAACTCACGCCCTCTCAGTGTGCTCTCTTCAGATCCGCACCCTGAAATAATAAGCCCCGCACATTTCTTAATGTCTACACCGCTTCAGTATTTACCAGCTTCAGACCTGTCAACTGAGTGCAAGAATCTAACGAATCGCAAAAAATTGCTAGAAAGTATTGTGCAATCATATTGGAGAAAATGGCGCTTAGAGTTTTGCACACATTGCAAGTCCGAAATAAATGGTGTACTCCAGATCATCCTATTGTTCAAGGTACGGTAGTCTTGATGGGTGATGATGATGTTCCACCCCTTCGATGGCCGTTAGGTATAATCACGACCGTACATCCAGGACCTGATGGTGTGATTCGAGTAGCTACTGTTAAAACTAATAACGGCTTATTCAAACGACCTGTTGTGAAGCTATATCCTTTACCTACACAGTAATCAATAACCTATTTCCAGTTCTTATTGGGAGGTTCTTTTTCTTTCTTATTTATCATTCAACCGCATCATTTCATCTCATTTTTGAAATTCTTTGCATTTCAAGGCCGGGAGCATGGTTACGCCGTCAGAGCAAAATCCCTTTTGGCCTCCTTTCTTAAAAAAGCTGTTGAGACTGCTTACACGCACCGCCTTCATAGTTCTGGCTGTCATAAAAAAAACATTCAGTTACATACGTCAATGCATAATTTTCATATTTTCTCCGCTGCAAACTGATCTACGAATAATAAGATTGTTATTAATAAGTACCTATAGTGATTGTGCCAGTTACTCCTGCCGCTCCTCTCTGCTTACGCCCGCTCCAAGTCACTCGGACAACTAAGGTAAGCAGTTTCAGCTTCTCAAAATTTGCATATTTGGTTTGTCTTTTATCCTACGGCGTAACCTTGCCTTCGGCTCCGCTCATCACCGCATAGTCTAAATTGCCTATTTACACGGCCTAAGCAGGCACTGCTAAGAAATGGTTTTATTCGTTACCAAGTTTAGATTTTACGTGGTCAGACTGGCAAGTTAAACTACGTCGTGCTTTTCCTGTCGATGACAACTTTGCTCTTATGCTGGAAGAAATGTTTGCTCGGAGGACTAAAGCCGACGAAAGCTTGCGTACTTATTTCTATGACAAGCTTATGCTATTGAATAGATGCGGAATTACTGGAAAAAAAGCTGTAGATTGCCTTATTCATGGCATCTCAGATGTGCCAATGAGAAACAGTGCACAAGCACTTAAATGCGTAGAGCCTGAAGATTTATTGCAATATTTTGTAATACAACAGCCAGAGATTAAAGCGTTTTCTTTTACACAAAAGAAACGTGGATACGCTGAAGGAATGGAACGCAGAATTTTTCGCAAGTTACGTTGTTTTAGCTGCGGTGTTGATGGACATACGTCAAACAAATGTCCTCAGAAGAAAGAAAATCGAAATATGAAGACGCTGATTTGCTTTAATTGTAGAGAAGAGGGACATCGATTTAATGAGTGTCCAAAGATAATAATAAGATGTAAAATTTGCAGGAAAATCGGTCACAATGACCAAAACTGTCGATTTCCCTCTTCGAACGGCAAAAACACAATGAAAAACGAAAACGTGTTAAACATTGATAGTTCTAATACTAATCAAAAGTTTATGAAAGAAATTGATGTTAACAATAAATCATTACAAGCTTATATTGACTTTGGTAGTGACAACTGGTAAGCTGAAAACTTGAATTTAGATAAATTATTTAATGATCTACCATTGATGAGAGGATTTGGTAATTCTCATGTCACTCCTTTGTATAAATCCAATGTGGTTGTCCAAATCGATGAAGTACATGCGGATATTGTAGTTTATGTTATACCTGACAAGTATTTACACGTACCTGTGCTGATAGGTCAAAATTTCACGGAGTTGAGTAACGTAACAGTCGTTAAAGATAGCAAGAAATTGTTTTTCTTTAACAATCCCGTAACAGAATATGAGTTAGGACTGAGTTCAAATACTGTGAAGCTGATAAACAGAGATAATATTACTTTGACTGGAATTCACCTCGTACCGGTATATAGTGTTGAACCATATAATGGAGATGTGTATGTTGAGGGACAATTGCGACTAGTTCCTGGCAAGGAGTATCGAGTTCTGCAAGGTGCATATAAATTCAGAGATGGTAAGGCAGATATATTGGTGTCTAGTCTTACATAAACCAGTGGCATTGAAAAAGGGTACTTTGCTGAGTCGAGCTTTTTCGTTTAAGGAAGTCGATACGGTCGATGTTAGGCGAATTTGTGAGGAACTAGATACAACCCTATCCCCAATAAATATAAATGAGATACGAGTAGGTCCTAATACAGATAATGAGACATTAGTGAAATTACATAACTTATTGCAAAAATATCGTGAATGTTTTGCGAGTTCATTAGATGAACTAGGTTGTGCTCCTAAAGAATTTGAGATGAAGATAGAATTGAAAGATGACAAACCGATAATTTATCGACCATATAGGCTTTCTCATTCCGAAAGAACAAAGGTCAGAGAGATGATCTCCGACCTTCTTAGTAATGATATAATCAGGGAGTCAAGCTCTGACTATGCAAGTCCAATATTGATGGTTAAGAAGAAAACTGGTGACCAGAGATTATGCGTAGATTACAGAGCATTAAATGCAAAGACTCTTAAGGACCGGTATCCACTTCCAATCATTGAGGATCAAGTGGCAAACCTTAGTGGGAACAAGTTCTTCACCACATTGGATATGGCATCAGGCTATTATCAGGTTCCACTTTCGGAAGAGAGCAAACACCTAACAGCTTTTGTTACCCCGGACGGCCACTACGAATTTAATCGCATGCCGTTCGGGCTAGCCAATGCACCTGCCGTGTTTCAGAAGTTGATAAATAAGATGTTGGGCCCAAGTAGATTTGAGTCTGTGCTTGCATACATGGACGACTTGCTTATTCCGACTTTGTCGTTAGACGAGGCCTTTGAAAAGCTCGAGCAGGTCTTAAAGTTGATAAAGGAATATGGTTTAACATTGAAACTTTCAAAGTGCTGTTTCTTTTCGACGTCTATTGAGTATCTTGGGTATGAAGTTTCGAAAGAAGGTATCAAACCAAGTAGGCACAAAACTGTTGCCATTGAACAATTTGCGACTCCTACAAATATTCACGAAACAAGGCAATTTTTGGGCTTAGCAAGCTATTTCAGAAAATTTGTAAAGGGGTTCGGTGAGATTGCACGCCCTCTGACATCACTTTTAAAGAAAGGTGCAGATTGGAAATGGACTGACACGGAAGCGAAAGCTTTCTGTACTTTAAAAGACGTACTATGCAGTAGACCCGTATTAGCCCTCTATAACCCTAAATTGAGGACGGAGCTACACGCTGATGCAAGTTCCCTTGGGATCGGAGGAATACTTATGCAATGGCAAGAGAATACCAACGAATTGAAACCTGTGGCATATTTTAGCCGACAAACATCACCTGAGGAAAGAGTTTACCATTCATACGAACTGGAAACATTAGCGGTGGTTTGCTCCCTCAGGAAGTTCAGGACATATTTATTAGGCATGCCTTTTAAAATTTTCACAGACTGTCAGGCCTTACGCCTCACATTAAGCAAGAAAGACCTCATACCCAGGATAGCGAGATGGCTTTTACAAATGGGAGAATATGATTATGAGATAGAATACCGTCCAGGCGACCGCATGGCTCACGTCGATGCGTTGAGCCGAAATCCTGTTGAGAGTTCCAATGATGATTGTGCTCCTGAAAATGTTATTCCGGTCCTACGTATCGAACAAAGCGATTGGTTAGTTACACTACAGCTGGGTGATCCAGAAGTTAGTCGAATCGTTAAAATATTAAAACCTGACATTGATGAAGAGTACAAGGACATAAAGAGACATTATGTACTCAAGAATAATGTACTTTACCGAAAAGTTGAAGGTAATGAAAGCAATGACTTGAAGCTAGTAATACCAAAAGGGGCTAGGTGGCAGATATGTCGTCTCAACCATGACGAAATGGGACATTTTGGTGTGAACAAGACTGTTGATCGTATACAGAGTCTATACTGGTTCCCCAAATTGACCCGTTTTGTAAAAAAATATGTAAGTGCCTGCCTTGAATGTGCATACAATAAGGATGTGAGCGACGTCCGCTCTCGGCGGCGTCGGCTGGGCGAGTGAGCGCGCGCGCTACCGGCCGCGGCAATGCTCGCCCCTCACAGTCACCTAAGAATGACCTAGTGCCGAGACACAAGTCGGCGACGGACGAGCTCCGCCCCTATGTGCTCGGACAGTGCGTCGACCACGCTCCGTGACACAAGTCGGCGACGGACGAGCTCCGCCCCTATGTCCTCAGACACTTTGGGTAATCGATGTTACCAAAATAAAAGAAGGAATAACGAGAAATAGACTTTTTATTTACTTTTCCCTAACTGCCCTATCACTGCCCTAAGTGACTTGATTTCAAGTCCCTAACTTCCTATTACTTTGTAGTTTTTCTTCTTCTTGTTGTGACTTCCAGGAGGCTCCGTTTGACACTGATTTGCTCCGGGCCGTACCTGCTATTTATACCTGCTAGTGGGTGAGCAAGACGTGCTGAATGAGACAATAGAGGTTACGCCCACTTTGACTTGACTAATTTACATTGCAAGATGTTATTGGGATGTTATACATTTAAATGGGTGGAAGACTAAGCTGATTTACAAAGTTCTAATATGGCTTGAGATCTTATAAGTACAGTAGGGTTCGTAAATATTTTCTTATCTGAATAATCGTACATGGAAATCGGGCAAACCGTAATTCGGTCCCTTTCTTAACACTTATTCATCATTTGCGCTGAACCTACTGAGTTTACTTATTTGTAAGTTTAAACATTTAATAGAACTTTTAATAAGCTTTCTAACAATATATAAATCATTCTAATACGATGAGCCGTTGTAAAGGTATAAATGTAAACATATTAAATACAAAGTGAAAATGCGCCGCACTAAGTTCTAATTCAGGCTCGGTGGCCGCGGCTCTCGTTACGGTCATGTTGGCGCGATACACCCCTCCCCTCCATGGCGGCCAGTCCGCGCTGCGCTCGCGCATAGGCAACATCTCCTCTCTCTTTCTAATACAATTTGTACTGGGATTTTACTTTAATGTTTACAATATCAAATGAATGCTATGAGAGGGTGTTTTATGTAAATAATTGCTATGGGGATTCTAACTACTGGGTTCTTTATTTACTCTAAACAATCTAAGTCTTTATAAATAATCACATATTCTCTTACGTATAATCTTCGTATGACGCGATGCGTAGCTCTGCCGTCGCGTGTTGATGTTGTCGTCCATAATTCTCCCCCTTTAGTGTGAGGCGAAGCCTCGCACTATTGGTTGCAACGGTGTTATCACTTAGGCACTTTCACTGATTGATTTTTCTTTCACTGATTCTAACACTTATTATTTTGACGCTACGTTAAAGTTCCCATTCTCCGGGTTTAAATTTCTTCGATGACTGTTCGACGACTTCTAATGAGTTTGCTTCAGGTGGCTGCTTGACTGGTATGGTAATCTTCAGTTTTAGTTGATCCCGTTTTCTTTCTTTGGCCTTCCTGCAGGCTGCTTCAACTAGTTCCCTTGATGGTTGAGCTATGTATATTTTCCTCTCTGCTTTATTCCGCGCCTTCGGCGCCCCGTTTTCCTTATCCCGGTGGTCGCTGCGTCTGCGGCGCCACTCTGCCCACGCTATCCTCTTCTCGCTGGGCTTCAATGTTGGGAGATCGGCCGCGGCATTGGCGTCTCCCGGCTGCTCTACGGATGTGTGGAAACAGTCCACTGTTGATGCTGATGTCGCGACGGAGTTGATGCCCTCCATGGGCTTCCGCGAAGTCGGGCTCGCGCACGCTGCCGCTGCGTGTGCCCCGTAGTGCGGTACCGTTGCCTCGAACGGTGTGCGTGTGTGTACACGTAGATTGATCGGACCCCCCAAATCCGATGATAGACGACCGGCGGCCTGTCTATTAATAACCGAACCCTTACCCGGGTTTTTGTACTCCTTGGTACGTAAAGCTTCCCTGAGCTTGCTTAATTTATTGCGCCAGTCCTCCTTCTGGACGGCTATCTTCTTTTCGGCGTCTTCCAATTGACGCGCCATTTCCTCCAACTCCTTCTTCATTTTCTCCGCCGCGACTGGGTCCAGGTCCCTCGTGAGTGCCCGCTCAGATGGCGAGGCTCGGTCGTGAGCCTCGTGGAATGTGAGGGACCTGACGCCTGATGTGATGTTGCTCGTACTATCTTCACTCGAAGTTATGCCGGTGCCCGATGTGCTGCTCCTGCGGTGCCCGCGGCCCGCGTAGCCGAGTCGATTGCCGTGCGCACCCGTCGCGCCGGCCCGAGCTCGACCTCGATTCATCGTCCTGGACGAGGGGAACGGCCCGCTATCGCCCCAGGCGTGATCGGTGACTCGTAGATTGATCCGGTCGAAGGACCCGATCGACTAAACTCCCACTTGCTCGATGCGGCAGCCGGCGTTGATGAAACTGGAATACTGGAACTGGATACTGGAACTGATGCTTGCTTGCTGATTTTCTTGCTGGTACTAGTTGCTTGTAGAGATGTTATTTCCTAGTTGTTGCTTGTAGAGATGTTACTTCCAGGAGTGACGAGCGGACACTAATTTGCTCCGGGCCGTACCTGCTATTTATACCTGCTAGTGGGTGAGCAAGACGTGCTGAATGAGACAATAGAGGTTACGCCCACTTTGACTTGACTAATTTACATTGCAAGATGTTATTGGGATGTTATACATTTAAATGGGTGGAAGACTAAGCTGATTTACAAAGTTCTAATATGGCTTGAGATCTTATAAGTACAGTAGGGTTCGTAAATATTTTCTTATCTGAATAATCGTACATGGAAATCGGGCAAACCGTAATTCGGTCCCTTTCTTAACACTTATTCATCATTTGCGCTGAACCTACTGAGTTTACTTATTTGTAAGTTTAAACATTTAATAGAACTTTTAATAAGCTTTCTAACAATATATAAATCATTCTAATACGATGAGCCGTTGTAAAGGTATAAATGTAAACATATTAAATACAAAGTGAAAATGCGCCGCACTAAGTTCTAATTCAGGCTCGGTGGCCGCGGCTCTCGTTACGGTCATGTTGGCGCGATACACCCCTCCCCTCCATGGCGGCCAGTCCGCGCTGCGCTCGCGCATAGGCAACATCTCCTCTCTCTTTCTAATACAATTTGTACTGGGATTTTACTTTAATGTTTACAATATCAAATGAATGCTATGAGAGGGTGTTTTATGTAAATAATTGCTATGGGGATTCTAACTACTGGGTTCTTTATTTACTCTAAACAATCTAAGTCTTTATAAATAATCACATATTCTCTTACGTATAATCTTCGTATGACGCGATGCGTAGCTCTGCCGTCGCGTGTTGATGTTGTCGTCCATAAAGGACAACCGTAATTCAGGTAAACAAGGTCACATGTATCCCATTGAAAAGATGAGCGTTCCTTTTCAAACGGTTCACATCGACCATCTCGGTCCTTTTGTTAAGAGTAAACGACAAAATGTTTATATCTTAACTATAGTAGACGGCTTCTCGAAATATGTTTTCGTGAGACCAGTAAAGAATACTAAAAGTAACTCAACAATTAAAGTATTGGAAAACATATTCCAAGACTTCGGTACACCTGAAAGAATTATATCTGACAGAGGAACAGCGTTTACATCTGGCCAGTTCAAGCAATTTTGTGCTGAAAAGAATATCAAACACATTCTCAACGCTGTTGCTTGTCCACGTGCCAACGCTCAAGCAGAGCGCTTTAACCAAATCATTCTGAGAGCACTAGCAGCACAAAATTCGCTTAAAAATGAAAAAGACTGGGATTTATCTGTTCCAAAAGTGCAATTTGGTATTAACAGCACTGTCAACGCCACAACAGGAAAAACACCGTCAGAGGTACTTTTCGGTGTAAGATTAAAAGGAACGCAGGATAGCATGTTTAGAGAATTTTTCGAGGAAAACTATGAACATAAGGATATAAACGGTATGAGAAAAGAAGTGAAAAATACGATCGATGAGAAACAAAACGAAATGAGAAGACTACATAATTCTAAAACAAAGCCTGCTAACAAATATAAAGTGAGTGATTTAGTTAAAATTACTAAAGTATCCTTCGCAGAGAACCCAGGGCAGAGCAAGAAACTCTTACCCAAATTCATAGGCCCTTACAAAGTGACTAAAATACTAGGTAGTGATAGGTACGAAATCACCAATGTTCCAGGTTTCAAAAAGTCAAAGAAATATTGTTCTGTCGTATCAGCTGATCGGATGAGGCCATGGATTCATATAAAGGCTCTCAACGTTATGTGTGACGATAATAGTTCTGACTCGGATTCTAGCTAGAGTTAGGCAGTATGTTAGAGCGTGATTGATGTCTACTCATTTTGATTATAATCATGATGTTATTGCATATGCTATTTGTATCACATAGTATTACTACACATTACCAATACTGGATATATATTTATCTTATATTCCTATAACATAAAGGTAGTAGAGTTAGATACGGTAGTGTGAAATTACTGTTACTAAGAATTAAATGACTAATTACGATATGAAAACAGATTTGTTAAAAGTAAACTAGACGATTAACGGCCTATGTCATGATCTTAAATAATTAATGAAACATAATAGTATTAAACAAGAGCAGATGATGTATGAATAAAGGAAAGAATAATAAATGATATGACTGATACGAAATTTCATTTTATTGTCTAATTGTTTATTACGTATTGTTTTCCTATTTTTTTTGTGATTTTAATTTATACGTGCGTCGGAGCCTGCACGTTGTCCGATGGCCGAATGTCATGATTTCTGTATATTGAAGTAAGGTTAAAGCCGATATATTTACAATAACTTGGTGAATGCAGCCGAAAGCTGATTATAATAACAGTAAAATAACAACATTAGTCGATTATTGACATGTATTTTATCTATACCAAGTTAGGACGGCAACAATAGATATTAATCTAGCAACACTAGACCTTCCTACTATTAAATTTTCCAATAGGAGGGTTGCTCTGTTCTGATCATGGACGTACACTAATCTGGACTGAGTACTAAGTTTTATTAGTCAATCAAAATTGAACCATATTACCGACCAAGGTAGGTACACAATTGTATGATAAAAGACTACTAGAGAAAGCGTTCCGAGCGAGAGCAACCAACCCGAGGATGATGATGATCCCACTCGCACGAGTTGCCAATGTAAAAATAATAATGATATAGTGGTATTAACAGGTATTAAATTATACTGAAAAAAAAACCTGCTCATAATTACGAGCCGACATTATATAGGAGATGTTACTTTATACCTAAGTTTTAATTTACTTATTAAAACATGGTAACGCATTAAATATTGAGGTAATCAAGTGGTAATCTTAAATATCGACTTGTATCCCCAACGTTGACATCTATTTTTCAAATATTGTCATTGGACTCTTGTTGCCTTGTTTTAGTAAAAAATGGTGAAAATATGTTGTATAAAGGGATGTAAAAGCGAAAGCTTTAATAATTGTGGAATATCATTTCATAGGTAAGGAACATTTTGCTTTATTTTACGATAAAACGACAAAACCATATGCCAAACTTATTAGGGTGACTATGATTTGGGACGGTGTGAGAATGCAATGTCGTAGATAAGTCGGCATAGCAATTATGTTAAATTATTTCATTTAATATTTTAAAATTGTACTATCCATACTTCCATATTCTTCTATACTGTGTTCATACTAATGTTATAAATGGGAAAGTGTGTGTGTTTGTTTGTTTGTCCGTCTTTCATGGCAAAACGAAGCGACGAATTAATAAATATTTCTACAAGATATGTTGTTATTTCATTAAGTATTGCGGCATTCTACTGATAAAATCTAATTAGAAACTTTTAATGAAACATCAAAAACCTAAATGACGTCAGAATTTTATGGAGTCATAAGACGTTAGTAAACATTTAGTAAAAATGTCATCATCATCGTCCTCCTCCCCTACCTACCGTTATTCTCGGTAATCCCAGTTGTGCCCTAAACGAGACCGAATTCCGCTAAGTGTCAAACGGACGTTAGTAAACATGTATTTATGTTTAAATAAAATATATATGTAGGAACATGATGTTTTTATTAGGAGTTTATTCGTGAGTTTTATTTATTTGTAATACAAGAATAATTTATTTGGACTGTATTACATGCCAAAGCGAACAGTTCTGCACCACGCGCATCCAGAGGATTCCCGGCACGTTTACCAGTTCATCACTCTCTAAACAAGAATTTTTATAAATCCTAATATCCGCATAGGTACTTGGTCACCCTAATTAGAACGAGATGCAATTCTCTAGTATGACTTCTCTGTCGGCTACGCTTTTTTAATCGCAGTACTCAGTCCAGATTAGTGTACGTCCATGGTTCTGATTGGTGCTGAGTTTTGACAGTTCGCCCCAGCCAATCAGCAATAGACAACTTCCCGCCATTTTCAACATGGCGGGTGGAAGGGAGTTTTCGGTTAAACGGGCATTCTGAGGAGAACCACGGAACAGAGCAGACAGAACCAGTAAATCCGTCACACCATATTGTCTGTCGTTTATTATTTTAGGAATTTTATTTAGGAATTTGTTCAGCTCAGTCCCGATGTACCTCTCAACTATTTTGTCTATACTTGGTAAAATGGTTATAGGCCTGTAATTATTATAGTCAGTGAAGGAACCTTTTTTATGAATTGGGCGCACGAGTCCTATTTTAAGCCGATCAGGGTAGGTACATGTAGTTATGCAGGTGTTGACTAAGTGAGTAATCAGTGGGGTGATATCATTTATAATGAATTTTAGATCTGAGACACGGATTTCGTCAACACCGGGGCTTTTATTGTTGTTAAGTTTTTTTATAATATTAAATACGGTTGAGGCATTGGCTTTTTTTAATCGCATGGACATCTTAGGTGTATTACAGTAGTCATCACGCTTCAGCAATGGAATATCACACGGACGACATACACTCCTTACATTTTTACTAAATTCACTAGCAAACTCTTTTGTTAGGGCTTGGGCACTGCGCTTGAAATGCTTAATTACTTTATTTGTCGTCTTACCTTGACCGGCCCTGCAGGCCGCAGGACGGTGAAGTTTGTCCTGATGACTTTCGTGTGTCTGTTAACCGCCCTGACCCCCGTGTCGTACATGACGGGCTCAGTGGGATCCATCTTGTCGGTTGGAGCCTCGCATTTGGTCGAGGATATGGGTGTCACTTTGTATTTTTTCTGAAAATTTTAGTTTCTCTGTCTGCACGGCTATTACGCGAGGGCGCGCGAGTACTCTCGTTTTTTCTCGAACTATCCGTCTACCGCTTTCTTATTAGAACAATTAGAAAGAGTGGCCAAGCGCGTGTCGGACCACGCACAACAAGGGTTCCGTGCTTATTAAAAATGTCGTATCGTTACTGGCACTAAATCTTATGTCACTTACGTCCTTTTCTTTAAGGAAGGCGGTTTTTTAGAAATATTTCGAAAACCTTTGAACCGATCTTGTTCAAAACAATTTTCGCTGATAGAATTTAATAAGCCCTAATTGCAAACTTAGTGAAGTAAAATTTTAGTGAATTTCGGGGCGATTATCTCCGACTCTATTCATTTAATCAAATAAAATTGCTAAAAAACCTTTTTTTATTTATATTGAAAAGCCTATCGATTGATGTGCCACAAGTGGGCATGCAATGAAAAATATTTTTTTGACTTTCCGTTTTATGTATGGAGTGCACCCCTAAAAAAATTTTTTTTGTTATTTCATTACATAACTATGTAGCGGTTAACAAAATACACCTATCCTCAAAATTTAATTCAAATACACCTTATAGTTTTCGAGTAAAATGCCTGTGACATACGGACGGACAGACAGACAGACAGACATGACGAATCTATAAGGGTTCCGTCTTTTGCCATTTGGCTACGGAACCCTAAAAAGATGTATAGTGCGAGAAAAATCGAGAATATGTCGCGGCCGTCCCATGATAAACGTGCTGAAGTCTGAAGTTGAAATTGTTACATACAGGTAGGTGTATAATTGTATATTAAATCTACACTGTAATGGTATGTGTGCGATTGGCTTTGTAAGTTCGTATGTAGCTGGTAATCTCTATCTCTAGATCCTTATCCGATTGCATAAACATTCTTTCATCTGCCTTTAGAACTTTCTGGACGGATATAATATAGGCTACATTTTTTTCCGCGGGTTTTTCTACGCTCTTTTCAATATGTGGGCAAAGCCGCGCAGGCAGTTTCTCTACACATACCTAAAGAGAATAAGTCTGCGAGATTGTAATTTGTATATTATATGAATGAATGTACAAACATGCGTTCCTTGAAATACGCAGACTAGTAAAATTCTATTAAATATCACGAGGAACAACAAGTTGAGAGGGAAGAGTGTTTTTTTAAATTACGTTTTTAGCTATCACTTACCGTCTCAATAGAAGTAAGTATTAAAAAATAAACAATACAAATAATGCAACCATTACGAGACATCGTTACTAGACTGCAGATTGACTGCTGAATATGGAATGATTGTCACTGCGATGATTATATCACCAGATAATCATGTTGTTTTGTTATACAGGGTATTGAACGACCAATGCATTGTTGCTTTAGGGTTCATTATATCGTCATTTCATTTTACCTTATTGCCTACTCCAATACTTCGAGGTCTCAAAATCAATGAGTGTTAAAATGCCTAAATCCCGTAATTATCGAAGTTATTAATTGAGTGTGTCGCATCTCGCTCATGCGGCGTAGACACAAGGGTGTCTCTTTCACGAGGGCATGGTTTACTATACGTCATCACGTATGTCTGTGAGTGCATTCATCAATGCACTCAGCAATTTCGCCATTGACTTTAGCATAGTTAAACAATAGCACATTGTACGACAACTGATAACTCGAGCTATTTTACCTAAGATTTAATTAAGTAATATTTTTTAGTTTAGTATAAGTTAAGCGAGGGGTAAAATGGCTCATTTAGGACTTACTAGAAGCTTTTAGTTTTTGGCTCTTAATTTTCGTGAGTATGGTGCGTCGGAGCGCGACTACATAGTAAAGTACAGACGAGGCGTTAACTTCATATAATTGTGATCGAAGTTCACTTACAGGTAAGTTACTTTGATCATCTAATTATAGCTCAATCCCGCCGCTTAACTTTTTATGTTTAATTTTTGACACGTGATATCCTACTAATATTATAAATGCGAAAGTTTGGATGTATGCTTGGATGGATGAACTACTGGACGAATTTTTATGAAACTTTCCAGTTATGTACCTTATATATCTGAATAGGACATAGGTCATAATTTATGAAAAATTTCATCCCTTTTAGGGACGAAAAAGGGGATGAAACTTTGTATGCAGACCAACAAACACCGTGAAAATGTCAATGAGCGCTGCCAAATGTAATATTCCTACTAGTCACTAGATGGAGCTAGATGCTTCCTAATTACAATATGAACTGATAAAATGTTCTGTTTGCGAAGTTAGGGAAATATTGTATGACATTATACTTACAGTTAGACTAGTGTTCCTTTCATAATTTAGAAACAAATAAAACCCATTTAATACTGCTTGGTATATTCCTTTTATTAGGTTAAATAAGAAATTGGACTAAAATTAAGCTCGCTAGATGGCGCAAATCGACAACTAACATCAGCGAACTCTATCAAACTGAAATTGTATCGATCATTATGGAATTAAAGCATTTTATAACGTTTCTTTTTCATTGAATTTGAGACTCAAATTCATCAATATTATATAATTTTTTATATTATAGATATAATATTCATGATTCCATTATTAGCCGTCTAAAAACTAAAATTCATTTAAATCCCTTTGGATGAAAATGAATTTTAGTATACGAATAGTATATAATATTTTTTTATTCCGGGTATCATCGTCTAAGCGGGTGAAACGGCGGGCGAAATCTTGTAAGGAGCTAGTTACGATGTAAAAGAGTTCCACGCGGATGTTAGGATGTTTAGAATAGAATAGAATAGAATTTGTTTAATGTTGAATTTTTAGAGTTTGTTTGGATGTTTGGATGTTTGTTACTCAATCACGTATTAACGGCTGAACCAATTTCGATGAAATTTTGCACGAAGATAGTTTATAGCCTAGATTAAAATATAGGATAGTTTTTATCTCGGGTCCACGCAGACGAGGTCGCAGGCGGAAGCTAGTTTATTTATAAAATTAAAAAGCCTTTTTATTCCATAAAAAGGTATTATTTATTTATTTAATCTTAATGAGATTCATATTTCATATTGCACAAAAACAGCTTATCGTACAAAAGGCGGACTTAAAGCCGTAAACATTTTCTACCAGTAAACCTTCGGGCAAAGCAGTTAAATTGTGGACGCCAACTTTCGATATCAACATACAGTGGATATACATACATTACATAGATTAAAGCAGTAAGTTTACAAAGTTTTATTATGCTTGTGGCTATTTAACCCGATTATTTTAGTAAAAAAATAACTACTTTGTGCCTACATCATAAAAGTGGCATTTTGCACAGCACGAAGACGAATTGTGCAAGGATGTGAAGAAAAAAAGATGTTTTCCATCGCACGCACCGTATATCATCATTATGATATCAACCGAAGGACTTCTGCTGATGGACATAGGCCTCCCCCAAAGAGTGCCACAATGACCAGTACCGCGCCACCCGCATCCAGCGGACTCCCGTGCCTTTTAGGCACGGTGCCGCTCCGCCACCGCTGTCAGTGCGTTTCGGCCTTTTACCAGGTCATCACGCACGCTACGTCTTTCGGTACATGATCGCCACTCGAGAACCTTTCCACCACAACGCCAACGCACCGTATATAAATTTAATAAAATTAATTCCGTCAGGGCCGAAGGTCACGACACCGAGCTGTAAAGAGTTGACGTGCCTCGAAACATCTGTTTAAAAAGTTACGAACAGACCATAAAGTTTCCTCGAGGCATTTGAATTTTGCCATTCGAATTTGGAACACGATCTGCCGCTTGATTTCGATTCCAGAAAGTGATATTTAACGAACGGTTGCTTGTCTTGTTCTGATGTCGGCTTTCTTTTTAATTTTTTCGAGTGGTGTCGGGTTGGAATAGTCAACCCCACCCGTAGATTAGTCCACCGGTGACAAGCAAAGCTCATGACAAGCGAAAAAATCCTATACGAGATAGAATGTCATATTTCCTTTCCCTTGTCGCGTAAAGGCCTTTTTGGTTGGACACCAGAGCCACAAGAAGGATGATTACGTAACTATTCGAACGCAAGCAAGAACACTTCAACTGTCATTGTCCCAAAAAGTCAGATTTAGATCTACCGTAAACCGGGGTACTTTGATCAATTTTAGACCTTGACACCATTTTTTGACGATCCCGACAAACGTAAAAATTTGAAATTAAAACACAATAATCGGGTTTTTCTAGTCTTTAAACCTGCTAAACAAAAGGACTTAAAGTTTTTACAAAAAAAACAGCGCTGTCAAAGTTATATTAAGAATGGGGTTTAATAAGGGTATTGAAACCACTACTTTTTAGCTGCCAATCTAAAGTAAACCTGCTAAAAATCTTGTAAAAAATTAAAAAAAGAAAATTCACTTAAGTACTTTTTAAATTATATATACATTTTATTTGTACTTTGATAGCACACCAAATGATACAAATCAAAAAATTTAAGCGATTTATTTCGATGTAACAAATACAGACAGGCTATTACGGAACCCTACACTGCGCGTGGCCCGACACGTACTTTGCCGGTTTTCGGAACTAGTTTGTGTGATTTTATATAATGACATCTCTTTGATAATGATGCCATTATCCATATAAATAATACCCTTGAAAACAGCCAACTAGGGTTCGGCTTATTATTTCTTACTAATTAGTAGTGAAATAAAAACAAAATGTTTGCATTTGGTTTAATTTTGGCATACGAATTAATGGAGCTTAATAAGTACAGGTGAGCCAACCCAGCGGATCAGAATAGGGAAATTGGAACTACGAGTCTACGATGTAGTTAAAAACAATACAAAAAAAACCGGTCAAGTGCGAGTCTGACTCGCGCACCGAGGGTTCTGTGCAAACTAACAATTAACTCAAGGTAAAATAAAAGTCCCAATTTATTTGTTAAATTACTTATTTTAACCCAACACAATAGAATTCAATTGCAAACAACGAGTAACTTTTACACCAAGACAATTGAATCGCGATCTTTTTTTGACCTGCTAGTGAAAATAAATATACGCGTCCCAATCCCAACCCCATTAATTACAGAAAAATCTTAACAGCGCGAATGGGGTCAGCGCCATCTATCGGCCCCATTTGGTACTAACGTGCAAGGGCAATCGGCTTAGTATGTATGTTGGTCTTTTAGCGATTATTGTTTATCACGTGAACTGATCTCGATTATTATTGTTTTATTTGATAGAGAGTACTTCTATTTATAGTTTAAAAGGAATTTTACAACAATCTAACTAGGAAATGATTTTTGAAAATAAAACAAAAAATATGCTAGATACAGATAAAAAAACTTTTCCCGTAATATGTATGGTTATCTTAATCGCAATAATTATTTCAAAATTTTCGCTTGAATAACTTCGGAGATAAGGGGGGGGGGGGGAATGGTATTTTTTTTACATTTTCCTTCATAGATCAAAATTTTCCGAGTGCAGAAAAAAAAGAAAAACTGCTTTAAAAAGTGCAACTCAAGCCCTTTCGAATGATACCACACTTGACCCTATAGTTGAATTTTTTTTTTTGCCCCCTCCTCATATTCGTAAGTTTTTATGGAAAAATTAAATGTATATTTAAATTTTTCATTTTCCATGCACGCGCATAACTCTCATTTATAACCATTCCAAGTTTCAAGTTGATAGCTTGAGTAGTTCGTGAGATATTTCACTTTGTGACAGACAGACAGACGGACGGAGTCGCACCATAAGGGTTCCTTTGTTACCATTTTTAGTACGGAGCCCTAAAAATACCGTTTTCACAAACATGCAATGAAATATTGACGTTACCTTCATTAATTGTAGGCAGCGAAGTATCACGTTTCAGGTCTCACCAAGACGAGAGACACAATGAAATTAATTTTTGACACAGTATCAAGGCGTTCGGCCATTAAAACAACTAGGTATATTAAGCAATATTTGCTTTTTGGTTCGTTACGACATTCTGCAACTACGATTATTAAAAAAACAAAACAAACAATGTTTGCTATATTTTGCAGTGTTATTTATATAATATCGAAATGAACATAACAAATAACACATTATTAACAACCTGCAATAGTTTTAGACAACGTAGACAACTAGACTAGATCATTTCATCTAAATAATAGCGGTAAAAGTGTCTACTCCAACCGCGTAGGTATTTTTTTTATCATAAAAAGTTGTAATTTTTCATTCTGTAATTTTTATTTTATTGGATTTAATTGTGAGTTGCAAGTTTGCAACGAAAACACTGACGATGAAATACTTGGTAAAGTGTGTGTTAGTATTATTTTTGTCTAGTTTACTTTTAGTTTATCTAGAAATTAAAGTTTTATTGCCTTGTGTAAGAAAAAGAAAACAGAATCCTACCTACTGAATCTCGTCTCTTTTAAAAATGAAACGTCCCGTTCACTACTAAACTAAGTATAGGTATCTAAAGTATATAAATTAAAAAAACCCTAATTTAAATTGATTATTCTGTAGCTGATGTGATGTACTGTTTATTATCGGTATTCGAAAACAAAAGAATAACTACCTACTTAGTGACGTTAAAAATATGAGTGAACGTAACTTTTTGAAGTCTTAAACTAAGACACATTAAAACTTAAAAAAAATTGCTACAAACGTTTCACGTCAAAAAACTCTCCTCAAACAACGCCGGCATGGCGTCGAAAAATGGCGGCAATTTTTACTTACCCGCGCATTAGTTACACAAAATGCAGGTGTAAGAATACTTATATAATTTCAAACTCCACTTAGAAATTCAGAGCGGAGCAAACTTCTCAACAATTTTCTTTGCATTACAGATTTTTTACATAAGTACCCGCGGGATCCGAAGTTCGTACGCATGTATAATTTCTACTCATTTCGGTTACTTTATACTTTTGTTTTTTTACTAATAATCAAGGGGCACAACTTGAAGCCTTTCTTTTTTTTAAGTTCGTTAGTGTGCCAATCAAGTAACAGGCTGGCTTCCCTGATTGTGAGTCTTTGCAAGTTCTTTTTCGTTTGTTGTGTTGGCTCGCCCGGAGATGGGAGGAAGTAGTAAAGTTTGAAGAAAGGACGCTCATCATTATTTTACCTTGCAAGGTTGCACGGGAGTTTACTAATGAGTTAGTTTGAGTGTTTAGTTTGCAAATTATTTGAAGGAGGGTTAACGAATGCTACCGTTGCAGACAGGTTGCTAATTGTGCAGCTGAGGTACAGAATACCACTAACTATGTATTCTGTACCTCAGCCGGAAAGCATAGTCCACACTGTGCCCTTTTTTCGTTCAACAAAAGCGTGCGTCATATTGCTGTCACCCTTATTTTTACTAAGACAGTGTGCCAGCTCTATGACGCATGCCCTTGTTGAATGAAAAATGCAGTGTCGATTTAATTGAAGATCCTCTATTTAAAAAACCCGTGCTTGACAGCTAGAAAACACAAATCATGCCATCTCGTTCTACCGCGTAGCACGTGCTTTTTCGGCTTGTCGCGCTTTGTGTGACACTGACATTGACAACATAGGCCTCGCGATTATGTGTGAAAAATAGTGTCACGGTGAATTCCAACCCGGAGGTGTACTGGAACCGAGATAAGCTGAACTAGCGAGAGGGGCAGGTCTGCTCCCGGACGAATTGAGACGTGAAGCATTTCCTATTGGATTTCAACGAGTTGCATGCGCTTGTTCCGACCATTAAGGTAGACAGTCTAACTCAGTCCTCGCCTAAGCGGCGCGCAGGGGCGGGGGTAGGACGATAACGCGGCGCGGGCCACGTGCCAAGCGCGGCGTCCGCACGACGCCCGCGCCCCGTTGAACGGAGTTAAGCGCTCTACCTATAGTACGGTGCGTGAAAGTGATGGTGCAATCAAATAGAAATCTATTGAAATTTGAAATTAGAGAGGTGTACACAGCCGAATGTCATCTCACTCTTATTTGGAGCAGCCTAAGTTGGGAAGCACCTCCAGCTTACAGAAGACCGCAGTCATTACAACACAACTACTTTTTAGGGTTCCGTAGTCAACAAGGAACCGTTATAGTTTCGCCATGTCCATGTAGCCGTCCGTCCGTTTTCGGCTTAGCTCTGTAACCATTATTACTGTAATTCGGCATGGGTGTATAAATCAATCACGCCGACAAAACAGTAGAATAACATCTTGAAAAACTTTTTTTTTGAATGTCCTGTCCTGCACTTAAAGGGGAGTTGCACATAGAACCGATGGCCGTTGGGGCGGAAAGGTTCTCGAGCGGTGACCTGGTAAAGGTCGCGGAAGTCCGCTGGATGCGGGTGGCGCAGGACCGGTCATTGTGGCACTCTTTGAGGGAGGCCAGCAGTGGACGTCTTTCGGCTGATATGATGATGATGATTATGACTTAAAGTGGGGTGGTGACCTATATTTTTTTTTTCGTTATATATATTGTCTGGGGCATCGTTGGATAGCTTGTTCAACACTATTATTGTTTTATTTGTAAACATTTTTCAACTCTGTGATTCGTTTGCGAGATATTAATGCTAATTTTTGTTCGAGTCATTTGTGTCGCATTTGTCTTTCCCAGAACCAAAGAGTAAAATAATAGTACTACGTACAGAATGTTCCCTGTTAACATATCCCCTGCTTAGGTATGCCGAGCGAGCCTATACGTGGCCATCCTTTTTAGGGTTCCGTACCCAAAGGGTAAAAACGGGACCCTATTACTAAGACTTCACTGTCCGTCTGTCTGTCTGTCACCAGGCTGTAACTCAAGAACCGCGATAGCTAGACAGGTGAAATTTTCACAGATTATGTATTTCTGTTGCCGCTATATAAAAAATAATAAAAACAAAAAAAAAAATTTTTAAGGGGGGCATACAACAAACTTTTTTTTTACTGTTTTTATAGATGATGGTTCGGAACCCTTCGTGCTCGAGTCCGACTTGCACTTGGCCGGTTTTTTATCGCATGCAACGCGCTGCGATAGAACGCGTGCGTGTCGTGGCAGCGCTAACATACTGGCCGGGGCCGGTAGGCTGGCATGTACTTGTAGCGGAGCGACGCAACCACGGAGTGACCCATCCCTGACAGAATCCACTATCCAGAATTATTCAAATATAATGGACATCGAATGTTGTTTACTACATAAATAATTCAAGAACTGATAATGTAGCTAACTTAATCGTTCCTCGTGTTAACACGGGCGAAGTTTATTAGATTACGCGCTGGAAGCTGGGCCAACTTGGCGTAAACTTATAGAGCAACATAGTTCTTCACTGGAAGATAAGAACAATACTCGTATAACTGGAGTGGAATTCTAGGGTAATTAGAGTCATTGCACGGGCGTAGAATAAACAATAGTAATATATACGCATACTTAGTACTTTTTATTTCTCAACTTTCCCAAGTTTATTGTTTGACATGATTTGAGTTTGTATAATTGTAGCCCTGTATTGTAAGTATCTCGAAATGAACTCCATTGAATTTTATCTTATTCATAGAAATGACGCGTAATTCAGTGTTCGAGAGACATTATATATCCATAGAAGCTCCTGGCATAGAAGGTACGTCATATTCATAGTCATAGAGGTACTTATAATATTAGTGTCACCTTTCTAAAATTACCAGTGATACATTTTTATTCATCACTTCAACAATCATTACATTTTTTGAATGATTGCTTGATAGTTTCATATGTAGGTAAGTATATAAAATATATGGGTAGGGGTTGGTTTGCATAAAGTTTAAAGTCATATTTTTGGTAGGCATACGTGGATTTGTCATACTCATCATTACGCATAACTGTAAATAGTCATACATTTATGCGCATAACGTTTTTAGTCATAATGTTTAAGAACATATTGTGTAATGCGCATAAATTTGATGCGCATAAAATTATTTAAGCATACTTTATAATGGACATAGATTGGTTACTCATAAAACAATTTAACCATACTGTATAAACGCATAAACTGCAAAACACATAAGCCTGATTTGAAGAGCTGATTTGATTTGATTTGATTTGAAAAAAAAACCTCGAAGACGAAAGCGGGAGCAAAGCTCCTGCTTTCGGCTTCTGACCTATCCACGATCCATGTCGGTTTTGCCACTAAGTCCCTGTTCCCTGCTGGCTACGTGAAAACTTGAACTATATACACCACTAATAGCATTGGTTGATCTCAGAGAAAAGTTTATTTGACGGCCACCCTTGGTTTTGTTTTTTGATCAAATCTCAAATTTTAATATCATCAATATTATGGCTTGATAAATGTATGACATTTACAATTATTACTGAAAATAATTATAATTATCAATATTATGACTGAATAAATGTATGACATTTTACATTATGGTTAAACAAATTATGATTCCGTATAATTATGACAGGGATACCATAGTATAATTTATGCCAAAAAAAATATATGAGCATCAACTTTATGCGTAATGTTGTATGACAATCGATATTATGACAATAGTTGTTATGCCACTAGACGGCCACCCAAAATACATAAATGAATTATTAATAACTCAAATCGAAATGGTGTAATTCATTAAAGAAATAAAACTGGAGTATAAATGCACCGACGCAGTTAACAGAGTTGGGTATTTTATTTAATTACACATATTAAAATGTTAAAACCTAAAGCAACAAGATTTTGCATTACTTGCATGAAACGCAAACATACTAAATAGCGTGAAGTTATTAGTAACAAAAAGTAGATGGCGCTGTACTATGCGCTGTTAAAATATTTTTTTTAGGTTTAAGATCATTTATTCTCACAAGAATTTACAATTCACTTTACCTACATGAGATAAATACAAAATAGTTTTATAGCTCGTTAACGAGCGCACAAGCAAACAGACTTAATAACTATTAGAAAAAAAAGGGTAGTTATACAACAATCATTACTGACCGCGCGCTAAGCGGGCTATATTCCACAATTAAGTAGCGACCACACCGGTGCGTTACGTACGCTCCGTATACGCGTTGACGTGTCGTATGCGTCACGTCTTCATACATTTTGCTGCGTTTACGGTGCGTTAGCGTATTTTGAGCAGCGGTGTGGTCGCTACTTTAATGGGGCGTGACGGGTATGGTGTTTGTATAATTGAACAAAGCCTTCGGTGTGCGAGTCAGACTCGCACTTGACTGGTTTATTTTACTTATTTAAGTATTACCCTTTATGAGATATCGTTAGAATCCTATACGATTCTTTCCCAAGATAAAAATCAAAAGACAAGATGTTTTTTCTATTTAATTCATTATTATTATTGATTAAAGATCCTGTTTATGTTCGTTGGTGAAGTCATACTGCGCGTCAATGTCGTGAGTGCGCGCGACCTGCGCGTAGTAGCGCGCGGAGCGGCGCGGGGTGCGCGTGCGCAGGGGGGAGGAGAAGTCTACGTGGTGTAGCCCGAAGCGGGACCTGACACATAAACATCATTATCATAATTTAAGGCACTTGTCCCACCAAGAGCGAGGAAGCGATTATAGCTATCGGCGATTTTCTCGCCCAAGAAACGAACAAAAGATAAAAGCTATCAACGATAAAACTCGCCCAGCGGTTCTCGGTGATGAACGCGATCATTCTACCGTACAACTGAGTGAGTGGTGCAAGTAATCGCCCGTCGCACTCGAACACTCGCTTATATCCGAGCGACAAAACTATCGAAACGACACACTCGTTTATCGCTCGTCGCCGGCGGTGGGACAAGTTCCTTGGCCCTTAACTTGACATAATTAAAAAATCATGGGTCGCTTTTTGCCAAAGCTACAAAAAACGTCCTTTAAACAAATTCAAAAAGGTGGTCTAAAACTGTGTGCATTTGAAGATACGCTGCCAAGTAGCTATAGGGTTAAGGACACGTCAGTGGCCAACAAACGGTCCACCTGATGGCAAGACGGTACAACCTATGGACGCCTGTGACTAGGCAGACTCGGGTACACTCCTGGGAGCTGCGAATTTCTGAAATACTGCACATTTTTTACTTGAAGAACCCTATACTTCATTTGACTATTATTTCCAAGTGTTGCCTAGGTAGAAATCTGTGATAACTTCGCACCGTTTGGTCGGGGTTGCTTATTGGGAATTCAAAACTGGCCACCACATCTGATGCCCGTTCCATTTAAGGCCCCATGGACACCGCTACAGGCCGTCCACTTAACTACCGCGCAGGCGAGAACTCGGTTAAGCGGTCGGCCTGTAACCTACAGGTTAGCACTAGGTGATAGTTTTAAAATGTTATTGTTTTTTTATAATACGTATAGGTAGGTACGCATTTGACAACTATCTCACCTGATGGTAAGCGATGATGAAATTAGACTTACGTGTATCCATCCATCCATTCGAAATTGTCCATGAGTGACCATGCGGTGTAGCCCACTACGTTCACTCCGTCCTCCTCCATCGCCAAGAGTATCTGCAAACATTGAGAAACTTCTTAACATACAACTTTGAATTCCCGGTGGACTGATGACCTGGTGAAGGTCCCGGGACCTTGATGCGGGGGGCGCAGGACCGATCGCTTTGGCACTCATTGAGTCAGGCTATTTCAAGCAGTGGAATTCTTTCGGGTGACATGATGAGTGATCGTTTCCTAAAAAAGTCTGTCCCGAAACGTCGGGGCACGGTCAAAATGTAGGACCGTTCATTTAAAATTGCCGACCGTTGTGTGCTTCTAACCACCGCCACACAAATGAGACCCGCATACCTAGACGCACGTTCACATTCAGACGCGAAAAGATTGCTAGTGACTAAGAACTAAGAACTATCTGTAGGTAGATGAAGCTTTGCTATGGGTTCTGCATGAGTAGGTATGTTTCGAAACTGTAAACGCAGTAAAATGAATGCAAGTAATAATGTCGTAGTGTGGTCGTTGTATTGTTTAGATTTAGTAGTTTCCGTGTCTTTTATTAGCAACTCGTTATATTTGCAGGTATAAAGACCACGGCCGTTTAGCCAGCGTTCCATTGGATGCTGGCTGGGCTGGCTGTGGCTGGGCCTGGGAAGAAGCTGACATCACTATGTCAGTTGAAAGTTCTTCCCTGCGCTAAACTCATGGATATGGCACCTTCCTCCGAGGTTATTCATCCTTCATTAGGCATTAGTGTCGTAGTGGAAACCATCTCGTAATGATAAATCTAACCAATAACGTTATGTTAGGGTCTAGAGTTAACATCAATTTTACATTGTGACAACAAGGGGCAGTTCAACAAATTTCCTTGGCTCATAAACCCAATGCGAGTCTTGGTCTCCGACATGAATTGTCGCTACTTGTCCCGGTCCTGCACCATTTCCCGTCAGTCCATGGCTTGAAGATCAACGTCGTTCGAATCAAGAGTCATTCGAATAAGACCTGCGCGATCTTCAAGAGACCTGAAATAGAAAATGAAGATTACTGACCTGCGCCAAGTAGTCCCGATAATAGTCGACTCTGGGCTGATCGTCCAGCTCCTTCCCGGAGTCCGCCAGCCCGTTCTCCGTTATGAAGATCTCTTGGTTCCCGTACTGCTGTTTGATATAGACCAGCAGGTCACGAAGACCCTCGGGGTGCACCTGGTAAGAGACATTTTTTTATTGTTTAACCGTGTTACGTAGATGGTATTAAATATGACAACTGTTAGGTACCAACGATTACCCATTTTGGGTGTACACTAACCGGGATGGTAAGCATTTACCGTTGCTTATGCTTGCTAATCTAAGGGTGTCACTATTGACCATTCAAAAATGTACACTCTTTTCTTGAACAACTGTAGTCCCTTGGGGCGCTTCGTCGGACAGCTAAATCCACAACCGGAGCGTTCGAGAGAGTAAACTCCTCTGAAACCGTGCCGTACGTGGCAATTGTGGAAATGTTGAATTGAGCTTTGGAATACGCGTAAAGGAGGAGCAAATTGCACAAAACCTCCCATTAGTTCGAAGTGCACCCGAAAGGGCCCTCAATACAGATAAGACATGATAACGTCGCCAAAGCTTCTGCCATGTACGCCATGCACGGTGGTGAGAACCACGCACTGTTCAGCAAGTGCGCGCACAGCGGATCTACCAATTAATAAAGAATCGATAATGCATGAAGCTGTATGTGAGTGAAGTCTCCAATCAGCAGGCTCATTAGGCTGATGATGATGTTAGTTACCAGGAACCAGTTGGAGGTGGTTTGGGTCCAGTCGGGCCTGCCGCCAAAGACGGCTCGCAACTCCCCCAACCCCTCGAAGAGGACCACGCCGCAGTCTTCCCCTGGCGCGGCGGGCCGGACGGTACGCGTCGTGTAGTGGTTCAGACCGTAGAAGTCGTAGGAACCTGTGCAGGAGATTGTCAGAATTAGTGTTACATAACGTTATTACGACCACTCTGCCGAGATTGAAGCGACTAAGAAGAAGAAGAACATATTAAAAAGAAAGTGGCTGGTAATATTTCCAAACGAACGTTTCGACTATTTTCGCCGAGGTTTTTGACCGTAGGTTCATGTTTTTTTGAGAAGATGCGGTAGGTCAGGCTCAGATAAGCGGCGATCGTGGGTTCGAATCCCAGCTCGTACCAATAAGTTTTCCGGAACTTATGCATGGAATATTTACTGTTAGCTTTTCGGTGAAGTACAACATCGTGAGGAAACCGGTCTAATCCCTATAAGGTCTAGTTTTCCCTCGGTCGGAAGGTCAGATGGCAGTTGCTTTCGTTAAACTAGTGCCTATGCCGAATCTCGGGATTAGGTGTCAAAAGCGGACCCTGGCGCCAAAGCGCACAACCGGGAATAATGGTAGGAGGATAATGCTTTACTTTAAAATTCTTATTAGTGTTCCTTACCAAAATTGGTCCAAGGGAACTTCGACGAATAGAAAAAGATGATACTTTTCTGTCTTAATTAGAAAGTTACCTTTAATCAGCTTAATCTCCTCTTTCGTGAAGGCAGGCAGCCTGGAGCGAGGGTACCCCTCCCGTTTACTTTTCTCCGCTATGTATTTCTCTAACGCTGGCGGCCACCCCCCCTCAGCCGAGAATACGGGGTGGGAGAAGCGACCAATCTGGAAGACGACATTGTAAAAAAAATCGTGTCTTCTGGGATGCAGCAAAACTTAATTTTCCGCAAGTTCCGCCATATAGGTTTAGCCTGAATTCCGCTGGGCCTGCCAGAGACCAACGGACAGGCTGGATTCCGCCGAATTTGTCCGCCTGTCTATGGCAGCCATAGATTGTGAAGCAGGTGCAGTAAACAGGTGGTGGAATTTAGCCTGTATGCGGCGGGCCTAAAAGGCGTGGTGCCCCGCGGATTCCGCGCGGTAACAGCGCGGGCCCAGGTGCGAGTCTGTCTGACATAGCTCATAACGTTCCGTGCATTCGTTTTGTCATACCCGCAACCGATCTGGCGGAGCCCCAAAGCGCATGCTAGACGGCCGCCAACAGGCCTCCGACGGCGCGAACTTCGTCTGTGACTCGGCGTGAGTTTTCTGGCTAGACGGTCGGCCGACCACACTATACTCCTCGCGGTTACTAGCTTGCGCTCGACTTCCAAGGGCGTCCGAAGGTCAAACTAAATTATTCTGGAAAGATCCGCTTTGTCAGAGGGGCTTGTTGGCGATCGTCTCGCAGGCGCTTAAACATTAATGCAATTTGGGGAGAGGACTTGCATAGCAAGGTCCTTTATCCTTGAGAGCGACATGTTGATGATGATGATGTAGAACTGTACTTAATATAATTGCACATCGACATCACCATCCTATATCCAACATACCGAAATGTCTTTGGCAAGCTCAGTCAGCTCTACGTCCTGATCCGTTTCTGGTTCCAGCCATAACAGCTGGTTCGAGAGAGACACTTTCCCTGAAACAAATAGGAGTTTTCTAAATTAAGAAAATTCAATTCTCCGCGGAATACACTTTTGTCCGAATTTTATAGCCACATCCTTTGACGTTGGTGAACTATGACAATTCGAGATAAGTATTCAACTCAACCTATCAAACAACTATAGATGACCTCTGATTTCATAGCAAATATAGGATGGCAGATATCAAGGTTACTGCTTTTTCAATATCAACAGCGAGGTCGTCAGTAACTGAAGTTCCTCTAATATCAAACAGTTAGTATCGGTGGAGGTATAAACTTGTTTTTGTTAATAAATAGTCTTTAGCCGTATAGAACAATTTTTCACGATTTATCTTTTATTTTGCTACAAGCTTGAATGGGGTTCTTTTTACTTTCTAGTCAAATATATGCTTGCCAATTTTCAAGTCTTTAGCTCATAGATTCTAGGAGTTCCCATTCAAAGTTCAGCCCCAGGTTTTGACCCCTTTGCACCCTTATCTTTATATTTGTATGGCCTAAAACCTGGCCGGGGATTTTATAAACAGATAAGTAAAGTTTACATCAAAATCCGTTCAGCCATTTTCACGTGATGCGCGTTCACATAAACAGGCAAACAGATAAACAGACAAACATTCTAAAAACTTTTGGAACTTGTTCTGTTATCGATTCTGAGTATCCCCAAGCCCCAGCTAAGTTTTTTTCGAATATCTTCCATGTACAGACTATCGACCCTCTTCAGCTTTATTATATGTATAGATGCCGGATTACAGTTATTTAGTAGAGTAATGGTTACTGAGCTAAGCCCAAGACGGATGGACAGACGGATAGACGGACGGACGGCCAGACGGAAATGGCGAAACTATAAGGGTTCCTTGAAATATCTGTACAGGATTCTATTCTCAATGTTATAAAGGCGTGTAAGTACAGTTATTTATGACGTATGTATTTATGTACGTATATTAATACACCTGACTGTACTTGCATTTGCATACGAGTACATCGAGAAAATCGTCGCTACGCAACTTTATTTAAGGAAAAGCAAAAATAATATCTAATCATATTGTGAACTCGGTGACTTTGATAATTATATCTTATCAATCAATATTATCTACAATTTAGTATCATCTACGTGAACTATTTTAAAAACAAGTTTTTACAGAGTTATTAAGTACTATTGTTGATTATGTGGGTGTGTGTTCTAGTTTAGATAAGAGGTTAATACAAATTAGGTACATCTCTTATGAACCGACCAACCGGACATTCCAATCGTTTGGACAGTTAGATAATGTCTTTACCATATCTCGGGACCATGGGGTCCCGGACCTTTGGAAGGCATACGTGGGGCCAAACCCAACAGCGCGGAGGCCCTTTAAGACAACAATAATCTAAAGCGAGGGATTATTATTATAAAGCCAAATGCTAACGCAAACGCATCCCTGAATTGATAAATACTTTTGAACTAGCTATCCAATCGGTGATCCTGTGGTGTGGTGTATACACCACAGGATTACCGAGAAAAAAATGACATCCCAATTTTGTCTCAGGGAAGTCATCATTAAAAAAAACTACAATTTTGTCGGCGTGATTGATTAATGCCGAATTACAGCTTTTTTCGTAGTAAGGGTCATTGAGCTAAGCCGCAGACGGACAAACGGACATGGCATATACATTTTAGGTTAATTAGGTGACGCCTAGGCAGATAAATACTAAGTAGGTATCATCCATCCTCATTCCCTCCTAGGAAGAAACAAGTGTCTATTTTGTTCTTATTTCCATTTCGTTATTTTTCAGCCTTCCAGAAACAGAGATAGTAATTAAATGAGTTCGACGCGGATGAAATCGCGGGCAGAAGCTAGTTTGTACATGCAAATAGAAGTCGGGAACTCGGACGACTCTTACTCGCCACGGAGCAAAACACCTACCAGCGCACCTAAAGAGCGATAGTGTTGTTAATATGGCTGCGATCTACTGTAAGTGGAGATGCTTCCCCAGTCGCTCCAAATACACTACAATACAATCATTTATAATATGAGCGAGATGACTAATGTGATGATTCTGATGTGCCCCTGCCTCTTAAAAAATAAGTACCTATATACCCTTATAACCTTCACCCATCGACTACACACACGATAAACTCGTTCCAAATCATTAGAATCGTCTCGATGTGCACTTAACAAGCGAGCAAAACAATATGCTGCTCTCATAGATGAGAACTTGGACTGAAATTTGTTTCAAAATCATTCCAACTTTTCTAACACCGTACAGCGGGGCAGGGCGGGACGTACAGTATGTTAACTTACAGTGCTAGGAACTCGCTAGATGGGCGTTTTCAGGCGCATTCTTCTCAATACGGTTTTTAGAGCTACGAAGGCGGTATAGTGAATGTAACGTATGGCATCGTCACCGCCGGGCCACCGCATGCTTTGCTTTGAGCAGGCACTCAGACCTTAGACTTGCTTTAAAGTCTGTGCAACCTTACCTTTATACAGAGGCTTGTATTCCTTTTCATACAGCCTATACGCCTTAGCGTGAGCCAGCAATATGTTCTTGGAGCACATATAAGATCCTTCCACCGACTGGATCCCAGGGGCCATTACACCGTAGTAGCCCAGGTCACAGACGACTATGGCCTCGTTGATGGTGATCCAGGTCTTCGCGCGGTCTCCGTACAGGTCGAAGACGACCCGTGCGTAGTCGGTGAACCAGTCGGCGATGAGAGGGTTGGCCCAGCCGCCTGGAATGGGGAGTCTGTCAGACCAAATGGGAGACTGGCAAACTCAATTTGGCCGAAACCGGGTTCATTGACTTTTACATGGGATTTTTGTGCGTATCGGCTGGATAAGCAAGGTTATATCACGATCTAGGTATAGGATTCACTTTATACAACTAGTATGGCAAAAAAGCATGCCTTCGTAGTATTATATATTACATATGGATGGACATATTCTGGACGATTCTGCGTTTCCAACCTTAATTGGAAACGCAGATTCGTTGAGTTGACATTTAGCCACAAATGCAAGCAGTTCTTACCCAACTCCAGTAGAGGCTGCGGCAGGTCCCAGTGGTACAATGTGATGACTGGTTCTATACCGCGCTCAAGCAGACCGTCTATCAGGTCACCGTAATACTTGGCACCATCCTCGCTCACATCGTTTGCGAAGCCGGTCGGTAGCAGTCGTGGCCAGGATAATGAGAATCTGAGTAGTTGACATGTCACGTAGCAAATTAATGTGACTTTTCTATTTAGACAGAAATCCGTGAGGGCTCCTTTTTCACTATGATACATTTTTGATTACACTAAGTTACCAAGGTACTCTACAATACGATAATCTACTTAAAATAAATCCAACTGCATATGAATTCAGTGAAAACAAAATCATCATCATGCGTTGTTCTACAAGAAAACAAGTCCGAATAAGCTATATTATGAATGCTTAAGCTATTGTGGGCTCTGGTTTGGGCCATGTATTTCTGTCAGTTAAATAGTCCTCAACCCTATAATAATAAGCATTTGACATCAATGTTTTTTTTCAAGTATTTTTTAACAGCTGGAAATGGTAGAGACATAATGTCATCAGGTAATTTATTATAAAAATGGATACATTGACCCGAAAAAGACTTGTATACTTTACAAACACGAAACTTTTCGGTTGCCTTTTTGTTTTTATTTCGTGTATTAAAATTATGGACCGACGACCGCTTTAGCCTAGTTGGTAGTGACCCTGCCTACGAAGCAAGAGGTCCTGGGTTCGAATCCCGGTAAGGGCAAACATTTATGTGATGAGCATGAATATTTGTTTCTGAGTCATGGATATTTTCTATGTCCCTGACCTGATAAAGGTCGCGGGAGTCCACTCGATGCGGGTGGCGCATGATCGGTCATCGTGGCACTCTTTGGAGGAGGCCTATGTTTAGCAGTGGATGATTTTTGGTTGATATGATGATGATTGAAGTTTCCTTACAAACAAGTAAGGTGCCTTGTTCTTTCAAACTTCACATCGACCAAACGAGACCAATAACGTGCTTGTTACACTCGTACGTATATTTCCTTCCTGGTTCACACGCGATTTTGACGGTTGCTGGCAAACGCTAGAACAAGGCATGGTCCAATGTATCTCAAATGAATTGACCCGTGCACCCGTCGGTGCTTGTTCTAGTCTCGGGACGGTATACAGTAAGTTCTTTACCTATAGAAATCTATATTGAGACTCGCAGCAAGCTTGATGTCTTCCTGCCAGAGATGGTAAGAGTCGCAGGCCACATCGCCGTTGCTGCGATCCTTGATCCTTCTGGGATCGGTGTGGATGAAGTGGTCCCAGATGCTCTGACCCTTATCTGCAACAACAGTTTGAATATACCATGATGGTGAGATGGCGGTCAACCTCGGCTTCACCGAGGCGTTCAGACTTCGACTTTTTTAATTGAATGTCATGGGTTCGTCATAGATGAAACCAAACCTACAGGTGTCAGCCGATGAAACAGCTCTTCAAATCATGGTAAAGCTGTTGTAGACAGCAAAAAGCCTTCGTTTCTGCTCGTGTTCCGGAGTCAGAACTCGATGTCAACTATCTTATAAGTACCTAGTTAAGTAGTACCTACTAATGATGTAGGAGTCTTAATGTTCAATTTCCACCCCCTTCCATATGGTAGCCGCTGCTATGTAGGAGCTGCCAGCAGGGCACTGCTGATAATGCAGTGGACTCACCGCTAACGTTCCAACCCCCTTCGATCTGGTAGGCAGCGGTGGCGGCTCCAAACTTAAAGTCCTCAGGGAAACGCCTTTCCGCCGACGCTGCTGCCAGCAAGCTGCTGATAAAACGAAAGAAAGTGGTTAAAGGCCCTATTAATTTTCGACGCTCGCGCTTAATTAGGCGCGTGAGTGACGTGAGTGAGCTTTACGTAATACATAAGGTCACTTCTTTTGTCAAAGGACAAAAGAAGGTCATCCGATGTTGTTTGGCTCTCTTTTTTTTTCTAAATGAAAAACTTCGGTTCTGTTTTTTGATTATGTTTATTTGAACCTTTAGAATTTTATTGGTCAAGTCGAAAAGATTATAACGGCGAAATGGGCGCCCTCACAATTGGTTGCTATACGGGCCCGTTTTATGGCATTTTTCATCACTTCGGCGAGAACTCCGGGCGACAGATTCTCGCACTCGTGTCGAATGTTGTCCTTGAGGGCTTCCAGAGTCTCGGGCTTGTTCACGTAAACACGGGACTTAAATTCCCACAAAAAAAAGTCTGAAACGCTTAAATCGGGCGATCTTGCGGGCCAGTGCAAATCGCCAAAACGAGAGATGAGGCGACCCGGGAACGCTGCCTTCAAAATATCGGTTGTGGCTCGCGCAGTGTGTGCCATTGCTCCGTCCTGTTGGAACCACATGTCCCTCAGTCCTAATTCGTCCAATTGGTCGATTCTTTCGGCGACAGCTCGACATCCTCGGCAACAGCGGCGATATTCTCGGCAGAACGGCCATTCCAGGGCCGCCCACTCTTGTCAACGTCTCGTGTGGTCCCATACTCTTCAAGGTTTGTGGCCAAACGGTGCAGTGTTTGCAAAGTTGGTGTCGGACGGCCGGGGAATCGGCGACGGAATTCGCGCTGCGCCAACACCACACACGAATTGTTACGCAAAGAAATAGACACAATTATCCCGCGTTCTTGGGAAGTGTATCGCTCCATGGCTTGTTCACTTGTATTCTGCATCTGTCTAGTCCGCAAATATTAAAACAGATTTGACATGTGCGGCCATTTGCAAAAATGAGAGCATCTTCCAATAGGGTGATTTCTTTTGGGCATTGGCCCACCTTGTACAAAATAATTACACTCTAACCCGCTCGATGTCACGGGAAAGTAGGCGTATTTCTGAAGATTGCAACATGACTCTATTGGGATTACGAAATGTATGTTTCTGCCGACTTGTTGGGGCATTGCCTGAATTTTATATAGATCGTAGTTATCTCTACTATTCAGAGGGATTTGTATTTCTAGAAGGAGGTATCGCTTTGTGATGACACTTAGATCCGAAGCAAATGGAAAATATTCGGTAAGTCAAGTTGAATATTATCGATAGGTAGAGTAAATTCTTTATCCAACTGCCCTTATATCGTAAATAACTCCTTTTGAAGTTGGTGCAGGCTATCATTGATATCAGTAATTTTATCCAGTAGTATAATTTTAATACTTTTTAGATGGGTTCATGATGAGGATGTTATTTGCGACCATTGCTTTTAAAGTAAATTCTGCTGTGAAATCAATTAAACACCTTGATGCGCTTTCATATTGTCAATGAAATAATTTCTAAACGTGATAAGTGATTGTTTATAATCTTGTGTATTTTATCTATGGTTTCTTCCGTTCTTTGTAGCAGTTTGTATTCTGCCTCTACAACAGAGGTTCGGTTTTCCGGGGTGGATGATTATTTTCATGGATAAATACCGTATTTCTAACTTCTCAACTCTGTTGGTACCAACACTTGCCACTAACATACCGTTAACTTGCCGCTTTGTTGATGTTAAATGAATTAACTATTGTGTTTCCCATTTAGAAATGCAGACTGACAACTGAAGTTTCTTATTTACTGGTATTCTATTCTAATGTTATAAAACTATTATTTAATACAGATAATCTAATTCCTTTTTAGTCTTATCATTGTTAAATATCTTACTAATGCTAAAGAATAGAGCAAAAATTACATTTCAATAAAAAATAATGTACAGTAACGGGTTAGGCTGATAGATATGAATAACTCGAAAATTGGCCCTAAACTCGCGATACTCGTAGGTAGTAAAGGATAATTTAATGAGTTTATTCGAGAATTTCACTCGCACTCAAACCCATAGTTTAGTAAATTAAACCATTCTTGAATTGGCGAATTTATTGAAATAATGCAAACTCAAATGCTGATACACATAGCATTTCGTAAATACATATAAATGACTAAGAGAGCAATAGTCACTGTCATTCATAACACAGTATAGGAACAGTAGATAAACTTCGAACAAAGGTAGGTACATCTCACGGCTGCACACATGCGCGTGTGTTCGGTACGCACTCACACATAGCCTTCGGGAGTGATGGAGAATGGTTCAATTGGGGCCGCTTCGTTGCCGCGTTCGCTCGCTCTCACTCGCTACGTCAAAGGAAGCCGCCTCGTAGGTATGAAGACGGCGCGCTGCTAATGCCAGTGCCACGATATCAAAAGGAGCCGAACAGGCTTGTAACTAAGCAATAAGCATCTACCAACCTAGTGCAGTTTAGCAAATATTATACTTACTAGGAAATATTTTAGGTATATGGTATAAGTAGTGGTATTAAAATATTCGATGACGTTGGAAACTAAAAACACATACCTAACTATCTATAATATAATTACTTTGTGTATACAATATTGTCTATTAAACTACAACAGAAATACTTTGCACAGGTACTTAAAAGCAAAATTAGTATTATAGGTACCTATGCCAAGACACAAACGTGACACAGCCCTGCGCCCTGCGCATCGAGCGAAAGTAGATAAAGAACACTCCTAAACGGCCTTTGTTTAACTACTGTATTATTCTTCTATACTGTGGTCATAATGTTATTCCAAGGGGTTATCGATCATTTTTAGCTTTACGTAATGATTGTAATGTTAGATAGCTCGAGTGATGTTTATGTTTAGGAGTCAACGCTCTTTGTATCCATGCTAAGATATGTATTATTTTATCGAATGAGATGTATAATTTATGCAATAGTTGTTAGGACCATTATTCGAATGTTGTATGAATGTAAAAATTATCTATGACACAAAAAAGACCGCATTGAAATCGGTTCATCCGTTTGGGAGCTACGATACCACATACAGATACACAGGCACACAGATACACAGATACGCGGACACGTTAAACGTATAACACCCCTCTCTTTGCGTGCTGCTGCTAACGATATGACGCTGACTGTACATACGTTTGCAACTCTAGTTGAATCGCGTGCGTTTACTAGAGATGCAACGGATATCCGGTTGCTATCCGGTATTCGGCCTATCCGGCCATTATTTTACTATCCGGTTGAATACCGGATAGTTGCGCACTATCCGGCCGGATACCGAATACTGATTCTGTTTGTTATTTAACTTTGAAAAATAGTACCTATACAAGAAAACAACAACACCACATTAAACACAAAAAAATGTAAAAATTAAAATATTCAGCAAAATAGGCACGTGTACTGCATACTGAATATCCGGCCGAATATCCGGCATCCGGCCAAACAATTATCTATAACCCTTTAAAATGTCCACAGTCGTGGTAATGATATTAAAATGTCCAGAGTCGTGGTAATGGTATTAAAATGTCCACAGTCGTGGTAATGGTATTAAAATGTCCACAGTCGTGGTAATGGTATTAAAATGTCCACAGTCGTGGTAATGGTATTAAAATGTCCACAGTCGTGGTAATGGTATTAAAAATGTCCTACCTGACGACGACCGCTGCGATGTACTTCATGACGACGACTGGCTTAAAGTTGGTACTTTTCGTATAAATGAGCCACATATCAGGGGCCGTAGACAAGGTTACAATCGACAAGCGCTAACGCCAATAGAAAACTAATAAAATGTATGGGAATGACAGATGTCAACGAAAGGTGTTTCGTCGGCATCTGTCATCCCCATACATTTTATTATTTTCTATTGGCGTTAGTGCTTGTCGATTGTAACCTTGTCTACGGGCCCAGATTACGATATCTTGTAAACGTTTACTATTATACAAAAATACTGGATCAGTGTACAATTATGACTGTGTTGATGAGTGTAATTAATATTGACTTGTAAAATGTATTTCTTTTACCAATAAAAATCTGTATTCTGTATTCTGTATGTTGAGTGCACAAGTATCGATCGGGCGCCATTAATATGCATATGTTGCATTTTTAACCGACTTCAAAAAAAAGGAGGAGGTTCTCAATTCGGCTGTATTTTTTACTATTAATATTTTCAATGTTTGTTACCTCAGAACTCCGTCATTGATGAGCCGATTCGAAAGTTTTTTTTTTGTTTGTAGGTATGTATATACTTCCAGGTGGGTCCCATTTTTTTCAAAATTCATATAGATGATGGGATCCATGAGGAATTGAGGGGACTCCTCAATTTTATTAGGCACGCGTGTAGTGGTTTTGGTATTTTCTGTTATAACTCGTGTATTTACATCCCGAATCATAAATTTGGTGGCGTGGAATTGATGATGAAGAGTTGAAGACCACAGCCTACTTATCGAATTCCTCAATTATGTACTTAAAAGTGCAAAAGTACGTCACAGGTTCTGATAAGATTCCGTTGAAATAGGAACTAATGAAGTGCCATTGGTGATGATCTTGGGGAATCGATGGAAGTCCTCAAATATTATCGGCCCACATACAGCGATTCGGTTTTTTTCTATAGTAATCAACGCATTTGCTATTAGCTCATGGAATTGGTACATTTAACCTTGCATCAAATCGGGTAGTTCTGAATTTTGTATATGTTCTATGTGATGAAGTGGTTATGGCAAATCCAAGTTTTCCAATTCCGAAACCCTCCGGATCATCGTATTTTTTTTGTAAAACCATAACATTTTTTAGACTTTTTTCAGTTACTACCAATTTTTACCAACAGGGACCTATTTTACGGCAAATATCTTTATGTACACTTTAAAGAAGGCAAAATTGGCAACAAAATAGGTACAAGTGAGAAGGTAAAAAACTAAACAGTTTGAAAGATACAGATGTTCAAAAATTTGCAAAATTTACAAATAATAATAATTTTATACGTATTTTTAAGTTTTCGTCAATGTGGTGAACTATGGACCTATTTTACGTCATTAGTCCAAGCACGTTATTCAAGTAGTACACCATTCGCGACAAAACGAGACCAATTTGGTCTATAAAGACCTGATAGTTCTTTAGATACAGCTGTTCTAAGTTGCTGAGGTGAGTAAACAAAATAATAGAAGGGTTTGTAAAATGAACCGCGACATAAAAAATAAGCATTATAATTTACAAAAAACATAGTAATAATCATCATATCAGCTGCAAGACGTCCACTGCTGGACATAGGCCTCCCCCAAAGAGTGCCACAGTGACCGGTCGCGCGCCACCCGCATCCAGCGGACTCCCGGAACATTTACCAGGTCATCAGTCCACCTTGTGGGGGGCCTACCCACGCCGCATCTTCCGGTACGTGGTCGCCACTCAAGAACCTTTCCGCCCCAACGGCCATCGGTTCTACGAGCTATGTGCCCTGCCCACTGCCACTAAGTTTAGCGATTCGGTGGGCTATATCGGTTACCTTGGTTCTGCTGCGGATAACCTCTTTTCTGATGCAATCACGCAGAGAAACTCCCAACATGGCCCTCTCCATTGCCCTTTGGGTGACTTTGACCCTTCTTATGAGGCCCATAGTAAGCAAACACGTTTCAGTGCCATAGGTCATCAACTCATCACTGGCAACACACACTGGTCAAAGACTCTCGCCTTGAGAGACTGCAAATATCGGACGAAAAGATGTGCCGTAGCTTCCCGAACGCTGCCCAGCCGAGTCGGAATCGACGATAGTATTTAATAATAACCTCATGGTATGCAGTACTGGACTACTGCTTTGGCGAATGGTGACCTGCTTCGGTGTGGCATTGAAAATGAAAATGAAAATGAAAATGATTTAATCGTAACGAACAAATACAAAATACATACGTACCATACAATACTTTTTAACTAAAACTATTTATTTGTTACGAAATGGTCCCGCCTCAGGTCCCGGCTCACGAGCCAGCGCTGGTCTTCCGGCGGGACCATTTTGAGTTGATAAAATAAATGAATAAACGTGCTGTACGTGCGAGACGGCCTTAAATTAAAAATGAACGCAGCCGCTGCGCTTGCGTCAAAAAGCAGCGCCACCTGGTTGCGAACAGGTGCGCATTGGGGCTTAGGAAAACCGCAGCGTTTTGTTTGAGGCTTGGCGCGGCTTTCTGTTCAGTGTCGAGAGTTCCTTGGCCAAAAAGTGCTGCTGGTGTATCACAATTACGGAATCCGTCGAGTAAGTGATATCTGGGATTTTCCCTCTCCCACATTGTTTTAATAAAAGGGTGTGATCTCCTCCACCTTGTGACAAACCACAAAACATGACCAAGAAATCTATGTGCTCGCCGGCGATCTTCACTACGTCAGAGAGACGTCAGAGTCGAGGACATCAGCATGTTGCTGAGTCTGACCTTGTTCCTGACATTCGATAGGAACTTATCCTGAGCAACTGGAGAAATGGTTGTCTCGTCGAAAATAACATCAGGTGTGCGGACTTTGTTCCAACTCTACGGACATGTTCAGAGCTCTTGGTGATTTTTTCTCAAGCGTCGATGGATACCCATCGAAAACAACAGTTATATTGGAGCCGTAGTGAGTTTGCAAGTATTGGACATACCTAGCACCAATTTCCTCAAAATACACATTCCGAGGCCACACAACTTTGCGGAGCAGATGTCCACCGTCTACAAGTACTTACATATCATTCCCCTGCTCCAGACTCACGGGTTTGACGGCTTTGTAGAATGATGCCGTTGTACCCTTCCTGATTCCATCTTCAGTAAAAAGTGCCATGGAAAATGGTGACTATTCACGTATGAAAAAATCCTTCAATTCTTAGTTCAACAACTCACATTATGGCCAGGTGTGACATAAAAAATGTTGAGCACACTAAATTCAAAAAAAGTTTTTTTTGGAAATTTTGCTAACATTATTTAATTTTAAAAAGTTTATCATTATTTAAGGTTTTTTTTAAAAAAGTACATAGTGAATTTGCCGTAAAATAGGTCCCCGTTGATGAAAATTGGTAGAAACTGAAAAAATCTGAAAATTTTATGGTTTTGGGAAATTTTGGTAAAATTTGAAAAGCTGTATTTTATAAACTTGTTGGTGTTACGTGACCAAATTACTTTTATTTTGTTGCAAATTTAGTCTTCTTTAAAGTGACACAAAGACATTTGCCGTAAAATAGGTCCCTGTTGGTAAAAATTGGTAGAAACTGAAAAAAGTCTTAAATTATTATGGTTTTTCAAAAATTTGACAATGATCCGGAGGGTTTTCAAATTGGAAAACTTGGATTTGCCATGACCATTTCATCACATAGAACATATACAAAAATCAGAACTACCCGATTTGATGCAAGGCAACCGCCCTTTTAGAGCACGATTTCCTTGGACTATATCGGAAATCAGTTCATGTGGTAAATTGTAAAAAAAATAGGAAATATTCTCGTGGCTTGGCGGAGTACTAAATTGAAGTCGGTTAAAACTTTGTTTTTAGACCACGTGTTAACCTTATAGCTATGCGAATAAGGTTGACATATGGACAGTTAAGTGTGATACTGCTTCTACCCTAGAGAAAAAGATAGAAAGAACCTCGGTAGGTATTCTTTGATCTGTGCCGGAAGAGATGGGAAGATGATATTTATTTATTTATTTTTGTTTATTTATTTATTCCATACAATTTCACAGCATTACAGTAACACCAAAGCACTGTGAAACAAAACAAATGTAGATATATATATACAAAAGAAACAAACTATTATTATAATAACACAGAAGACGGTCGTGCATCCATCTTCTCGCAGAACGTCAAACATTCATCACACACATCTATCCATCGGCTAGCAAATATATCACAATTTGGTGCCGATTCAAGCAACGAGTTCATGAAGTGCAAAGCTCGAATAAGCGGGGACTTTCTGCGAGACAACGTTCGCGCTGCCGGCGCCGCTAGTAAATGTTGACAACGAGGTCGAAAATTATATCTAGAGGGCGAGGGAACATACAGGCGCACCAACTGAGCTACTAATCCGGGACAGTCTGAATCACCACGCAAACTTCTACCAGCTAAGGAAAGAAGACCGAAGTTTCGCCTCACCTCTAGTAAATTTAAACCTATAACGCCTAGCAAAAATTTTGTAGGGTATAGAAATGGGTAGTAACCGTACATATTTTTATACAGAAAACGCAATAATACTTTTTGTACCTTTTCCAGAAGCAAGATATATGTTGTCTCATGAGGATTCCACACAATTCCGAATGACGAACCCTAATCTCCTGCAACAATTAAGAGCCAGCGAGTTGATATGCTCATGGAAATTTAGGTTCATATCTAAAATAACGCCTAAATCCCGAATGGAATCGACCCGGGTAATTGCCTCAGAATCTAGGTAGTAATTGTTATACAGCGGATTACGGGCCCTGCTAAAAGTTACGTGCGCACACTTAGCAACATTGAAAAGAAGTCTATTCTCGATGCTCCACCGATACAACCTATCGATGTCACTTTGGAGAGAATTGCAATCCGAGATATCTTGTACACCATACATCAGCTTCAGGTCATCGGCATAAAGCAGGCAACTGGCGCACTTTGGAACTGAAGCCAGATCATTGACCATAATTCCAAAGAGCAACGGACCTAATGTTGAACCCTGGCTGACTCCAGAACGTGTCGGGTATGTATTTGATACAAAGCAACCGTGCTGCACGTACTGCTGCCTGACGCGTAGATAGCTAGCAAAGAACCGGAGCAGTTTTGGTGAAAAACCAACACTGCACAACTTGCCCAAGAGAACATCATTATCTACGCGATCAAATGCTTTTTTAAAGTCGAAGTACAGCACGTCTACCTGAACTCCGCTATCCAAATGATCTGAAATGGAATCAACAAGGGTTAAAAGGTTAGTCTCTACTGAACGACGAGGTCTAAAGCCATGCTGAGCATCGCAGAGGAGCGGTTTTAATTGAGGAGCCACAATCTTATTTATGACTGACTCAAATAGTTTAGCAATCGAAGATAAAATAGCTATTGGCCGGTACTCCTCAACCTTGCCTGTAATATTGAATTTGGGAATAGGCCTCACTCGAGTGATCTTCCATTGGTCAGGATACTCCCCAGTAAATAAAGCTAAATTGAAAATATGAAGTAACGGAGATAATAGCGATTCTTTGCACCCTTTTACAATGAAAGCCGGAAAATTGTCGGGTCCCGTGGAGCTTCGAGGTTTCAGTCGGTTTATACCACTTTCAATATCTAGGGATGATATTTCCTTAATGTGAATATAACTGGCATTATTACTAGGGTCTGCGCTAATGACCTTCTTATAATCTAGGAGAGGTTTGTTTGGCAAGAATACGGAAGAGAAAAAATCAGCGAACACTTGAGCTACCTCACTACCCTCGTATTCCTTCCCTTGATACGTAACATGGGACTCGAAACCACCTTTGGATCTTAAGGAGCTGATATGTTGCCAGAAAGAACGAGGATTGCGCATGAGACTATCTTGAATACGACTTATGTACTGATCATAGGCATGCGATACTCGCATCTTCAAGTCTGTCCTGAGCCTGGCAAAGGCAACGTATAGAGCATGGTCTCCAGACTGTTTCCAGTCTCGATGAACCTTAGCTTTCCGCGATAAATCCTTTATTATGTCGGCTGTAAACCAGATAGGATACCGCCTACTGGGACAGCTGTTCCTCTTTTTACCGGGTACACATTCGTCAAAGATGTTGTAGACTACTAGGTAAAAGAGCTCTACAGCATCATTTATGTCGCGGCACTCTAGTACTTCATTCCACGACACTTCGGAAAACCGTTCATATAGGAGCGTATAGTTGCCCTTAGTGAAATCCCAGTCACGGTTTAAGTCAACATTACTAGGCTCTAGAAATTCAGGGCAGTGTTTTGCGGCCGTGACAGGTATGGAGATCCCAAGCGGTGGATGATAAGGATCCGCATGAGGGACCAATCCACTATCCCCCACGTCACTGACCCTTGCACCACAGACTCGCTCTCGCACCAGCACCACGTCTAACACTCCACCAAATGTATTCAAAATGTCATTCTTCTCTTTCAAATTACAGACAGTGGTAAAATAACAAAAGTAATTTAAAATACTACTTGAAGTGTACTTAGGGTTCATATTTAAGTCACCAACAATCAACACGACACCATTTAGAGAGTCTATGAAAGATTCAATCTTTTGAAAAAAGCGCATATATATTTCATCCACCACATTAGGCGGGATGTATATCACATACACATGGCACACTATTTGCTGCACAACCAGAGTTACCCACAGGTCTTCACCGTCTGTCGTCTCAAATTCAGGCCTACGACGTAGAGCGATGCCTGGTCGCGCCGCCAGCAGCACACCTCCTCCATGTCGACCAGTGGCGCGATCACGGCGCAGTACAGTCCACTCAGTTCCCACAAGCTCTGGGTCGATATAAGGCAAGTGACAGAGTGCACCGCAAGCAGGGTTGCCAAGAGAGTAGAGATTTGAGAAGGCTGGAGGAGGCTTTTGCCGCATGGCAGACAGACCAAATTTTAAAATGTGAAAGAGTGGGATAGTATGATAATATGGCAAAAACAGAACCCTATAGTTTCGTTATGAACGAAACTATAGGGTTAGGGTAGCAGTTCGAGAACCATGTTTAACCGCACATAAGTATAGTACCATAGATTTTTTTTATGTCGCAAGTATGCTTACAGAGTCCAGTGGTGGTTGGCAGTATGTAATTTTTCCTTTGTCAGTTTAATATTAGTAAGCAAATTTAAAAAGTTAGTGTGTAATTTTTCCTTTGTCAGTTTAATATTAGTAAGCAAATTTAAAAAGTTAGTGTAGCGGACGATAATTGTAAGGACAAGAAGTAATGTAGGGAGCCATAAACAAGAAACTTCTCGTCTTCATTTCGTGATATTAACACATACATTTCAGAACATGTTTGAGAAAAGTTAATTTTTAGTCCTAATGTTGAGATTTTGAAAATGCATCGTTATGTCGGTTTTTATAAAGAAATAAAATAATTAAATTAAACGTGTATTGTGAGTGAATTATCTTTTATTTATCACGACTCAGGATACATATTGAACGTGTAGCCTTGTCAATGTATTGCGTAAACAGAATGAAATCCATCAGTATTTTCCATATTGATGGACTGAAGTATGTATTGTATCTAGTATAATTTGCCTCAAGTTTCGATTTCGAATATCTCACGTTTACGCTACCTAACTTGCTAAACTAAATACCTCTGAGTGGTATCGATGGATCGCAATATTGCATTGGACTGATACTAGTCTAAGTCTAGTCCAATTTATCGGCTTTCAGACTTAGTAACAAGTCATCTAAGTTAGTACTTGAATGAAGATACAAACCATTTCAATTTGTGGAAATAGAGGATTATATTAATAACAAACCACTGGACTCGTATTCGTACCACTGGGTTTTTACAAAATACTTATGTACGAAATAACTTTTGATATTTGACAGTGGCTTGTCGGTGAAGGAAAACATCTTTAAGTAAACCGGTCTAATCCCAATAAGGTCTTGTTTTCCCCCTAGGTTGGAAGTTCAGATGGCAGTTGCCTTCGTAAAACAAGTGCCTACGCCAAATTTTAGGATTAGATGCCAAAGCGGACCTCAGGCTCCTTTAGGGCACAACCGGGAAAAATGCTAGGATTATGATGAGTGGATTATATATATATTAAAATGTTAGGTATTTGATAGTATACCTACTATAGGTACTAGAATATACTACACTTACAGAGACAATTTCGTGCCGCAATGTGGTAGTTGACGCAAGCGACTTAACTTGCATGTAAGAAAATATGTCATCATCATCCTCCTAGCGCTATTCCCGGAAATGCCCCGAAAGGAGCCCGGGGTCCGCTTTGACACCTAATCTCAAGATTTGGCATAGGCACTAGTTTTACGAAAGCGACTGCCATCTGACCTTCCAACCCAGAGGGAAAACTAGACCTTATTGGGATTAGGCCGGTTTCCTTACGATGTTTTCCTTCACCGAAAAGCTAACGGTAAATATTCATTATCATCATCATCATTTCAGCCGAAAGAAGTCCACTGTGACACAGCCCTCCCGCAAAGAGTGCCATAATGACCGGTCCGGCGCCACCCGCATCCAGCGGACTCCCACGATCAGGTTATCATCAGCGCACCTTGTACTTGTAGGTACTATTATCTATTCTGTGACCTTGTCGGGGTTCTACCCACGCCGCGCCTGCCAGTACGTGGTCGCCTTTCCGCTCCAAAGGCCATCAGGCTATGTATTCTGTGACCTTGTCGGGGTTCTACCCCTGCCGCGCCTGCCAGTACGTGGTCGCCTTTCCGCTCCAACGGCCATCAGGCCCGTCGCTCACGCGGTGAAATCTAGCGACCCGCCCCGGCTTCACACGGGTAGTATATTACGAGTAAACATATAAACCTTCCTCTTGTATCACTCTATCTATTAAAAAAACCGCATCAAAATCCGTTGCGTAGTTTTAAAGATCTAAGCATACATCGGGACAGACAGCGGGAAGTGACTTTGTTTTATACTACGTAGTGAAGTTCAAGTAATATAAAATACAAAGGCTCTCCACAAAGCTACTGGGTATTGACCCCATACATTATACCGGATTTCGAAGTACAAATTCCAGTCGTAGGGAGAATTGATTATTGGAAATTGAAATGGCAGTCGTCAATGTTTTATTGAGGCTTTTATTCCTCGGTTTTTATCGCGGATCTAGAGATGACAGGTGCGGCGGATTTTTTAATGTTAGCCTTAATATTCTTAAGTGTCCCTTCTTTTCACTATTCTAAAAATACTCATCCATTTTCTTTTGCTTTATATTTTACGTCATTCGATATATCATTAGAATTTCAACAGATAAATTCGTCGTCGTTTCTTCGTTTATATCTAGGATGTCAAAGGGAATTATTGTACTAGTTTGTCATAGTTCACATTGCTAAATAACACAGAGATACTTAAGGGTTAGTTCACGCATGAACCCTGTTAGGGCACATTAAGTACCTACCTATTTCTTAAAATTAAAACTACAACTAAGAGACTACTAAATACTCGTAAATGAAATTAACCGCATTCTAAAACTAATATTCGAGGCATGAGATTAGAAGCTTATTTTGTCATTATATTACGATGTGTAAATTATAGTATTTTTTTTGTTATTTGTAACTTAACAATACTAATGTTTCTGTGTTTCGAAATGGTTTTGATAGAAATCCGCACGATTAAAGCACGAAGATTCTAGTCTTATTGGGAATAGGGTATGGTGCTGTGCCGTTGTCAGGAACATATCGGCAACGACTGTCACATACCGGCGACAAAAACAACTGACAGCCGCTTGTTGTGGCATTTTCAAAACAATAATATTTTGGATTCGGACACGTGGACACACGAGAGCTTGATAGCGTGGAAAAACTTCTTATTGTAGGAGACGTGAAAGGAAAAAGGTGCTGTGGACGATTACCGAATGGTTCTAGGACAATGTAGTATAAGAAATCTGCAAGAGAAACTTATCCGGATGACTAAGAGCCCAGTGGCCTGTAGGGTTATATGGTTAAGGGTGAGTTGCATTAAACCGTCTGTAATCGTAAGCGGTGTTCGTTAAAATCTGAATGTATGGAACGTTTGACAAGTTTCTATGGACTGACAGCTGCCAGCGTCATATTTAACGTTGATCGGTCTGTAATCGTAAGTCGGTGCAACCCGCCCTAAGTGGCAAACTCGGGTAGTGACCACCGTCAGTCATGAGAATGCGACGAAGAAGATGATTAGATACCGTGCTTGAGAATCAAATGAATGAATGTATTTATTCAAAAGAACTCAAAACATAAAATCAAAGTCAAAGTTATTTATTAATCAATTCAGGTAACTTACATGCTTCTAAGAATATCAGTTCAGTGTGCAATACGAGCATGCGAACAAACTTTTCTGAAAAACTGGCAGATGCAATGTTCCCGGCAATATTGCCCGTGCAAGTAGGTATTCAAATACTAGTATCATCACTACTACTATTACTACTAAAATACGGCCTTTTCCGACCAAATGAAATGATGTTTACGACCTCAGAAAATAACACGTTAAAAACTCACCCGTCTAAAAAAATCGTTCGTAAAGCAATTCAATCTCTGTCCTTCCATCACACCGGAACAATATACCCCCAAAAATCGCATAATTTGATTTACTTCACGTAATTGTGCTTCTAGAACAAAAAAGTCAGAAGCAGGATCAAATTCTAAAGACTTAAGGCCTTATTCACTATGGAAGTTTTGTAGTGCTGTGTTTTTGCGATCACATTGGTTCGTACTCTGACGTATGACGGACATTAAATTTGCATCTCTCATCGCGGGTTGTGCTTGATAAATTGGACCTTTTAAGTCGGACCATTTAGACAGTTGTGTAAGGTAAACTTGCTAAAGTGCCCCTCATCCGAAAAAATGACGTATTTCCTTATCTGTATTGCTATAAAGTAAGATTGAAGTGCCAAATATCGTTCAGTGTCGAGTTATGAGATATAACTAAACTTTTTTTTTCATGTTATTACTGATAAAATAAAGGTGGAGTATAAACCCCATATTCAATCTAAATAAAATGTTTATTCAGTGAAAAGTTATTACTTGTAACTGGGACTTTATTGAACTTTCTATGAATTTGACCTTTGAGTGTGATTTCAGATGCAATAATTTTAACTTGATTGTGTTAATTAATCATTATAGATAAGTGTTATTTGACTGGGCTAAGGTAAAAAAGGAAAATCAAGACCGTGGTTTTTTTTTTAATATGTAGAGGAAATTTTAAGCAAACATATTTCGGCTATAATCAGAAAAGTAATCATATAATGTAGTTAACAATTATCTGGAAAACAGTCCTTACTGATTCCTAATCTGGTCAGAACGGCGTTTCAAATATAACGTTCAATAAACAAGCATGCCGGTTAACGTGCGACCCAATAATCGGCGTCCACGATAACTATGTCTCTTTTTGACTCATGCTAAAAGAAAGAGAGAGATAAAGATGGGCGTGGATTATCGGGTCGTACATCAACCGGCACCAAAAATAAGCTCGGTTCGGTGTCAGAACCGGCCAGTGTTCATGTTTTTTTGTTGGCATATAAAAACAATTGGCTCCAATGCAGCCTGAAATTAGACGCTTATTTATTTTGCGAATATCACGTACAATGCTAGTGGCGGATTTTTTCCTCGCTCACCGCCTCGCGAGTCGCGACCTCGCACCGCTCTGGTGGATTCTCACCCTAAGGAGTACATTTGAGGGTGGAAGTTGAAAGATCGCGCGAACAAAGTCGCGGAGAAAAGCTAGTTTATAACATGCACAGATGCTTAGAGGCTTTACCGTGCATTATTAGCGACTATAGTATACAGAGCGAAGCGAGGGTTCCTAGCGTGTTCAAGTCGGGTAATTCCCAAACAACGCACAAACAGTCAGAGTTCCGACCCGCCGCTGTTAACTTTGTGTTGCTGTCAAAGTTTGTAATTAGACATTGTGAGAAAATTGCGAAGTTTATGATCAAATTGACAAAGCACCTGCTCCCCAGAGTCGGCTTTCAATACAAACGTAGTTTGGTTCTCATGTTATTCCAGTATGTAGTTTTATTAAGTGTCCTGGTCTTAAGCAAAATATAATACTGTATGCCCGAGTATGCGTTGGCATTGTAATTCACATATTATTTAACTTTTATTGAATTTTCGTCTTAAGTTAGATTTTGACAGTATCAAAGAATAACCTAGGGTGCCACCGGCAACATGGCCTAAGTCACTTATCATTAAGACATAAGCCTCCACGATACATGGTATTTTTTTCTCTTTCTCTAGCTGCCCGCGTATTGCATTGTACTAATTCTGGAAATTACTCCTACTTAGAACCGTCTAAAAACCCACAAATTGTATCTCATAGCTACACGAATTAACCATTTGTCTGTTCGGTCGGTCTAGATTCGTGAAATGTACTTTTGTTTAAGTATACCGCGGTAATACATTCGGTAAAGATGAGTGAGAGGAGAGGGAACTATAAAGGATGTTGACCTCAAAGATGTCGTTCTGTTCTGTAGGAAAACAAGAAAAATTAAAACCTTCAACCTCAGGGAATGGGGCTGAATGAACGCGGCGAGCGATGAACAGCCCGCCTGTTTCCGGCCAAGCGTTCCATCGCAACATCATCAACTCTTGTTTATGTTTATACGAGTGGGTACAAATACATTTTTGTTTGTTTGATTGATTGGGCCACATACACAAGGAAATATATTTTCTTAGTAACTTCCGCCAGCGAGTTCCGTGAACCCGGGCTTTAAACTGTCCTATATTTTAATCCAGGCTGTAAACTATCTTCTTACAAAATGTCATCCAAATCAGTTCAACGTTTAAGCGTGATTGAGTTACAAACATCTACGCATCCAAACATCGCCTTGTTAGGGTTATGTGCCATATTAGTATTAGGATTAGTAGTATTTTAGCCAGTTCACAGTTTCCCATATTCTCGGCAGTTCCGGCGACGCTATAAATCACAATGCAGTCGCTCATTAGAGCCGTGTCTAGCCGAGTCTAATCAGGCCAGGCATTAGCTAAATCGACGGTGGTGAACGACCGTACGGCATGCCTGATGGTCAACGGAAACCGCAACCTATTAACACTGGCAAAATGAGACATGCACGATGCCGACACTTTATTAATCTGAAGTTACACTGTACTGTACACATGAAGAATACACATTACGGCCTATCGCAGTCACTAAATTTCATGTCTCTACAGATCGTTTGTCCAAATTTTCATTTCGGCAAAAAGCCCATTTTTTCGAAGACCCCAAAGCTTTTGCTTTATTTTTAATACTTATCGCACCTGTATAGAACCCATTATATTACATTAGGTTTGTTTTATAATAATCTTGAAAATGTAATGGCTTCAGAGAAGAACTGGTCATAGGGCAAATTAAAATTTGGACAAATGATACGGCCGGGAAACAATTTTTAGAGATTCAGAATTCAGGGATTACATATTAAATTTATTCAACAGAAATTTTATAGCTTAGAACCGGCTTTGAACCGACTCTAAAAGTTATTAACTTTAAGAAACCTGAGTTTCAAGGTGAATCGCTACATGCTACCCCGAAGTTGTTGGTTTAGTTTCAGCATTAAAAATTTTGCGCTTGTAGGAGTTAGCATACGCAACGCTAGATGACACAGTTCCTACAAGAAAGCATACCCAAGGATTTAAATAATAGTTTTTTTCGTTTTATTTACATCTCTCTGCTTTGTATTCTGGTAACACAGTTTCGAACATGTTTTCTTGTTGAAAATCGCTTTATGTTTTTCTTTGTATTCATATTAAGGTTTACGTATTTGTAGCACGTTAAGAACTGTCTTACTTTTTAACCGACTTCAAAAAAAAGGAGGAGGTTCTCAATTCGGTTGTATTTTTTTTTTTTTTTTTTTTTTTCAATGTTTGTTACCTCAGAACTCCGTCATTGATGAACCGATTCGGAAATATTTTTTTTTGTTCGTATGTATATACTTCCAGGTGGGTCCCATTTTTTTCAAAATTCAGTTAGATGATGGGATCCATGAGGAATTGAGGGGACTCCTCAATTTTATTAGGCACACGTGTAGTGATTTTGGTATTTTCTCTTATAACTCGTGTATTTACATCCGCAATCATTAATTTGGTGGCGAGGAATTGATGATGAAGACCACAGATGACTTATCGAATTCCTCAATTATGTACTTAAAAGTGCAAAAGTACGTCACAGGTTCTGATAAGATTCCGTTGAAATAGGAACTAATGAAGTGCCATTGGTGATGATCTTGGGGAATCGATGGAAGTCCTCAAATATTATCGGCCCACATACAGCGATTCGGTTTTTTTCTATAGTAATCAACGCATTTGCTATAGGAAATCAGTTCATGTGGTAAATTGTAAAAAATAGGAAATGTGCTCGTGGCTTGGCGGAGTAATAAATTGAAGTCGGTTAAAACTTTGTTTTTAAAGTAAATTATTTGAGTTAGTTCCGGCGTTTGTACTTGACAGCGGTCTTTGTTTTCGGAAAAGCTTTTAGAATTTTGACTTGTAAATGTGCCATTGCGGTATACTTGCCGTAGATAATATAATTCATTTATTTAATTTAACTTTTTCGTTGCATAATGTTCTGCGTCCGACCGACCAAATCCATAAAACCAAAAACCTTCACGTTTCAATAGAAACGAACTAAAATCTAGACACATCACTTTTGATCGAGATCTAGATCTATTGATCAGGTCTGTAATCCCGCTGACTTATGGTCCCAGCCGGCAGCGGCCGCTTCCAATGTTACTAGAAGTGAATACTCATGGTGATCAATTAATGTGTTCAAATAAATGCCTATAAAACCTAACCTAGGGTGCCGCTGGCAGCGACGCAGGGCCAGGCTACCGGTGGTCAGAGTGACAGGCAGAAAGTCCGCGCAGTGTCCAGGAGACCTTCTGTATAAGACCCTTGACCGCATCATCAGTAATCTAGCGAGAGTCCTTAAGGTGTCGGTCGAGACTCGTCGCTACTTAACCGTTCGCCGAGACGACTATCAAGACAATGATCGTCGAATCAACATCCCACATGGCGGTTACCTCGTGAGCCTGGTCAAGGTACTTGCTGGCTTTGTCTTTCTCGGCCTATACGAGACTCTCGTCATGGGGGAGGGTGATTTCGACGAACTAGAGAGCTGTTATTCGCTACGCGCTAAAGCGGCTCACCGCGCCGGTCACCCGACACGAAACTAGACCTCTGCCTGCACTAGTTAATACCTGGTATCATTATATGGTTTGTCCCCTTAAAAAGCGTGATTGCGATACTTGTCGAACGAGCCTTAGGTCTCAGCTTTCATTTTCCCATACGAATAATGTTATTTACTCTAAACGGCCGTGGCGTGTGTGGCACGCCACGTACGCTGGCCTAATTTAACTTGACATTTTCAATCTTAATGTCAAAAGAATAGAGGTGTCCACTAAATTATCTACTTAGGGTTCCGTAGTCAACAAGGAACCCTTATAGTTTCACCATGTCCGTAGCGTTGGTAGATACCCGAAAAACATTTTATTTCAATATTTTATTCTACTGTTTTGTTGGCGTGATTGATGTATAGGTATACATACTCGTATATATACCCAATCCCGTGTGGTGACAAATGACAAATGAAATTAAAGTATAAATGCTTTGAGCTGGATCCGAACCGGCGACCACAGTAGCCGATCCCGTGCTGACTTTCCCCGCGCGTATCTCTACAAATAAATAAGTATATAGAAAGTTACTTTACAATGCGAAATAAGCTACATACTGCTTGATATGCAACCCACAAAACGAACTGAGATCAAAACACAAGTAGTTTATGTAAATTTTTAGCAAAAAAATATCACAACTGCAATTACGAGTATGCACAGTGGAACCACTCGAGTCGTAGGAACAGGCTCGGATTTAAATATTTTTTAATAAAACTACTCGTATTTTATGTAACGAGAAATGCTCACAGCATGATATAATGAACGGTACAAACGCCAACACGCAACGCTAACCTTATTACAATGTACATAAAGTCCACGGATGGTCAGTTAACTGTTTTGGAGAAGGTACGCGAAAAATCTGCTAGTTTTTTTGAATGAATGAATGTATGTATTTTTTTGTATAATAAATTCATTAATTCACATAGCTGCCATAGTAGCTTACACTGGGTCCTTTTTACCCGACTGCGTGGCGACGCAAATGAGGGTAATGTTATACCAGTCTATGTATGTATGTATGTTTGTTCATGTGTGGCATTCTAGATATAAAAGGCGTGAATAATTTTTAGTGAATCTTAAATCAGTTGATCATGAATAATCAGTCACTGAAGACAAGACAGTAGGTAATCAAACTTTAAAATGGGGCCACCAGCGATTATTGTGAAAAAACCGGCCAAGTGCGAGTAGGACCCGCGCACGAAGGGTTCCGTACCATTATCTATAAAAACGGCAAAAAATCACGTTTGTTGTACGGGAGCCCCCTTAAATATTTAATTTATTTTGTCTTTATTATTTGTTGTTATATTTAGCGGCAACAGAAATACATAATTTGTGAAAATTTCAACTGTCTCGCTATCGCGGTTCTGTAGATACAGCCTGGTCATAGACAGACGGACGGACAGACAGCGAAGTCCTAGTAATAGGGTCCCGTTTTAACCTTTGGGTACGCAATTCTAAAAGCCACCACAGACTGATTACAAAGGGCATAACTAGGTTATCAGTAAAATGGCCTCACTGAAAACCAGCATCACGGAGCGCGTCTTGTGGCTCACTCCGTGACACCAAGCTGTAATGAGGACTGTTTAGCGTAATTATGATTAAATTGTACTTAAGTATGTAGTTTTTTTTTTGATTAAAAATATTTATAGACAACATTTATTATAGATAATGATAAAAAATACATAGATACTACTAGTGTAAATACAATACTAAAACTACCATTAATTTGTAATACCTAAAACTAAACCTTAAACTTGGAAAAAATAATTAAAAAACTAATTAAATAAAATACCTGGGCCTCTTGGCAGGGTGCCCATCACGCAGGCAGCATTCCCGCGCTGAACTGCGATTGCGATTCTTTGCGCGAGAAAGCTGCCAACCTTTTGCTGAGCTCCCTGTGGAGCTCCTGGGTACTCTTACCCCAAGGACCTAGAGTCTCGACGCCGAAAGCGAAGAACTGATATTGGGCGCCGAGACAGCTGTAGTTTTTTGGTTTTATATTTACCAAAATAACCTATTTTCAAGATTCATTAGAGACTTGTTCAGTAATTTGTGAGCACTCTTGAAACTTTGCGTTAATGCAAAGAAATATTTTTTCGCCAAATATCTACCTTGCCACCAAAGTTATATTAATTGTTAACTCGTACCAGTATCATACAAATAGTACGAATCCCGTCGGATCCAAGTTGGATCGCCAAACTTATTTTTAGCTTCCGCCGTCGCGACCGATTTATTTGGACGTAATCATTTGTTATAGCAAATATCATATCATATTTCTAGCTTTGGGGGTCTGTTTTAGACACACATCTCGCATTTTGTGTTGTTGTGTACCGAGTTGTATGTAAGGTCGCCGGAGCTCCAGAAAATGCGCATTTGCACTATTTAATAAATAAATAATATTAGGTGATAACCTTGCACAAATCGAACTAGCGCCCCATAGTTAGCTCAATAAGGCTGGTGTTATGGGACGACGATTTATTTAATAGATATAAAATACTTAAATACCATTTAACACATTCAAGACTCAGAAACAAATTAATACTCATGCGCATCACACAAATATTTGCCTTTACCAGGATTCTAACCCAAGAGCTTCAGCTTCATAGGCAGCGTCTCTTCTCGCTAGGCTATTCGGTCGTCTTGGCAGTGACGAGTGACAATGTCAATTTAGCCAATACTCATATCCATAAGGGAGCGGCAATGCTTATATGACTTTTCTAGAGTCAGAAGCGTCGTGCTGAACAAATGTCCAATTTGATTTGCAATTTGTTTCACGTGCTCGCTTCGAAGCGCGTCAAACAAACTCGCGACGAGCTTACAAAACACATTGAAATCATACTTGGCTGCGAAACTAATGTTTAAGATAGACTCCTTGGTGTCGGTACAAGCGATTTACAGTTTTGTATCGTTGGTGTATTGTTTTTTCGTCCGCATTGCAGCATGCTTTGATCAATAGCTTTTAAAACGTTTTGTTAAAGTTAGCAGTTGTTTTATTTATGTTACGAACCAATAGCGTTATAATCCCGGTTGTGCGTAATCATCATCATTATGCCTGTAATCACCCACTGCTGAGCATGAGCCTCTCGAGTACGCCACTTACCCCGGTCCCGTGCTTGTCATCCAGAAATGACACGCGGTTTTTTAACTGACTTCAAAAAGAGGAGGAGGTTCTCAATTCGGCTGTTTTTTTTTTTTTTTTTCAATGTTTGTTCCCTCAGAACTCCGTCATTGATGAGCCGATTCGAAAAAAATGTGTTTTGTTTGTATGTATATACTTCAAGGTGGATCCCATTTTTTTCAAAATCCTGTTAGATGATGGGATCCATGAGGAATTGAGGGGGCTCCTTAATTTTATTAGGCACGCGTGTAGTGATTTTGGTATTTTCTGTTATAACTCGTGTATTTACATCTGGAATCATAAATTTGGTGGCGAGGAATTGATGATGAAGACACAGATGACTTATTGAATTCCTCAATTATGTTGTTAAAAAGTGCAAAAGTACGTCACAGGTTCTGATAAGATTCCGTTGAAATGAACTAATGAAGTGCCATTCGTGATGTTCTTGGGGAATCGATGGAAGTCCTCAAATATTATCGGCCCACATACAGCGATTCGGTTTTTTTCTAAAGTAATCAACACCTTTGCTATCGGAAATCAGTTCATGTGGTAAATTGTAAAAATAAAAAATAGGAAATGTTCTCGTGGCTTGGCGGAGTACTAAATTGAAGTCGGTTTTCGCAATTTGTTTCACGTGCTCGCTTCGAAGCGCGTCAAACAAACTCGCGACGAGCTTACAAAACACATTGAAATCATACTTGGCTGCGAAACTAATGTTTAAGATAGACTCCTTGGTGTCGGTACAAGCGATTTACAGTTTTGTATCGTTGGTGTATTGTTTTTTCGTCCGCATTGCAGCATGCTTTGATCAATAGCTTTTAAAACGTTTTGTTAAAGTTAGCAGTTGTTTTATTTATGTTACGAACCAATAGCGTTATAATCCCGGTTGTGCGTAATCATCATCATTATGCCTGTAATCACCCACTGCTGAGCATGAGCCTCTCGAGTACGCCACTTACCCCGGTCCCGTGCTTGTCATCCAGAAATAACACGCGGTTTTTTAACTGACTTCAAAAAGAGGAGGAGGTTCTCAATTCGGCTGTTTTTTTTTTTTTTTTCAATGTTTGTTCCTTCAGAACTCCGTCATTGATGAGCCGATTCGAAAAAAATGTGTTTTGTTTGTATGTATATACTTCAAGGTGGATCCCATTTTTTTCAAAATCCTGTTAGATGATGGGATCCATGAGGAATTGAGGGGGCTCCTTAATTTTATTAGGCACGCGTGTAGTGATTTTGGTATTTTCTGTTATAACTCGTGTATTTACATCTGGAATCATAAATTTGGTGGCGAGGAATTGATGATGAAGACACAGATGACTTATTGAATTCCTCAATTATGTTGTTAAAAAGTGCAAAAGTACGTCACAGGTTCTGATAAGATTCCGTTGAAATGAACTAATGAAGTGCCATTCGTGATGTTCTTGGGGAATCGATGGAAGTCCTCAAATATTATCGGCCCACATACAGCGATTCGGTTTTTTTCTAAAGTAATCAACACCTTTGCTATCGGAAATCAGTTCATGTGGTAAATTGTAAAAATAAAAAATAGGAAATGTTCTCGTGGCTTGGCGGAGTACTAAATTGAAGTCGGTTAAAACTTTGTTTTTAAAGTAAATTATTACGTCATCAACCCATCGAGCCGAGAGACCGACGCTTCTTGTCCCTGTAATTGGCCACCAATCCGTTAACGTTTTGGTCCACCCCTGGCAATATGTCCTGACCAAGTCCAAGGCGACTTAACCATCAGGCCCTGTATCATGGTCAGCCTTATCACGCGATAGTGACAAGATAGAGCGTCAGTCTCGTTCGGCTATGTCAGCCAGTGACGGACGCTCTATCTTGTCACTTATCACGCGACCATGATACGGAGCCAGATGTTTGTCTTGCTCGTTCGCTAATATTAGCTCGAAACAAACGCCCTCGTCTTCGACGTTGTACTAGTTTAGCTTTATTTATACTGTGGGTCGCGACCCCCAGGGGAGTCGCGAAGCCTTTTCAAGGGGATCGCGGCTACTCGTATTTTTTACCGAAAAAAACGGAGGAGGTTCTCAAGTCAACGCGTATTTTTTTATGTATAATCACGCATAACTTTTTACACAGGAGTCCAATTTTGATAATTCGCATAAATATTAGATAAAAATTTCAACCCTAATGGTAGGAAAACAGGGGATGATTGATTGTTCACTTACTGATTGAAATGTGTGCAGAGAGTAATCAAAAATATTGCATGTGACTAGTAATTAAGTTAGTAATTAACTAAAGTAAGCGACAGAAAATTGAAAAATAAAAACTTTTTTTCAAAAAATTAAACCTCCGAAAGAAAACTGAAAAGCAAAAATAATAAACCTTTTTATTTAGTTTAATAACTAAGTTCTTAAATTAATCTAAGTGTACCTAAGTAATTTTGAGTCGGCGCCAACTAAAAATTAGGTACACTTAGATTAATTTAAGAACTTAGTTATTAAGGTTAATATTATTTACTTTAAAAACAAAGTTTTAACCGAATTCAATTTAGTACTCCGCCAAGCCACGAGAACATTTCCTATTTTTTTGTACAATTTACCACATGAACTGATTTCCGATAGTAAATGCGTTGATTACTATAGAAAAAAACCGAATCGCTGTATGTGAGCCGATAATATTTGAGGACTTCCATCGATTCCCCAAAATCATCACCAATGGCACTTCATTAGTTCCTATTTCAACGGAATCTTATCAGAACCTGTGACGTACTTTTGCACTTTTAAGTACATAATTGATGAATTCGATAAGTCATCTGTGGTCTTCATCATCAATCCCTCGCCAGTCGCCACCAAATTTATGATTCCGGATGTAAATACACGAGTTATAACAGAAAATACCAAAACCACTACACGCGTGCCTAATAAAATTGAGGAGTCCCCTCAATTCCTCATGGATCCCATCATCTAACTGAATTTTGAAAGATAGTGGAACCCGCCTGGAACTATAAATACAAACGAACAAAAAAAAATTTTTTCGAATCGGCTCATCAATGACGGAGTTCTGAGGTAACAAACATTGAAAATAAAAAATAAAATAAAAATACAGCCGAATTGAGAACCTCCTCCTTTATTTGAAGTCGGTTAAAAAAAGGTTTATTATTTATATGCTTGTTTGGCGCCGACTCAAAATTACTTAGGTACACTTAGATTAATTTAAGAACTTAGTTATTAAACTAAATTAAAAAAAAAATATTTTTTGCTTTTCAGCTTTTTTTCGGCGGTTTATTTTTTTTTGTTAAAAAGTTTTTTAACGTTAAAGTGCTGTAAGTATTGTAAACAGTGTAGGGTCGGGCGCGAAACATTTTATTCTGTACTGAGTCGCGGTATGAAAAGATAAAAACACTTTAGGTACTGTCTGCAGCTGCTCCTATAATCTATTTATTTCTAACAATCCTAGTCGTGAGTCCAGCAATTAATGAAATTACTCGGCCGAGCGAACTCCTCTCGGATCGCCACCTCTGTTATAAGTTCCGTTCTATTTCGCAAGTATTTCGATATCGACTGTTCGTGTTTAATCTGGCGAGTCCTTTGCTGTAATTGCATATTGAGCTTTGAACCGTGTTTTTGCAACACTGTAACCGAGCGGTACAGCGGTAGGTACGCGACTTATACTCTGGCTCCGTATCATGGTCGTCAAAGAGCGTCCGTCTCGTTCCATCGAGCGGTGACAGCCAGTGACGGACGTCTATCTTGTCACTTATCGCGTGATTATCACGCAGGTCTAACAGGTCACGGGATTTTTTCGAAGCGGTACACTGGGTTTAAAAAATGATTTGTAATTTAACATTCATCATCATTTCAGCCGAATGACATCCACTATCTACTGCTGGACATGCGCTTGCCCCAAAGAGTGCCAAAGTTATTGGTCAGCGTTGCAGTGGCCAGCATTGGGTGGGTTGCATCAACTAACGCTTACAGACCTTAGAGCATTAAACCAACCGGAGCGGCCATTGACAGGCGTTCCCCTCTGCCGAAAATATATGACCAGTGGTCATACACATTGTATGGACTGACGTTTATCTGACGCAGCTATTTTGACGTTACGTTTACATTTGACGTTCCCCTCCCCCGCAAAAATCGGCAGACTTTTTATGTATATAGAAAATGACTCATGTCATGGCGGCTCCTGTTGGTTTAATGCTCTGAGTTACAGACGGATCAACGTTAAATATGCCGCCGACAACTGTCATTCTATTACATTAGTTTAAATTATAACATGAAATAAATGTTGTACAAAGTTGGCTTAGTCAAAATTATGAGAATTCACATCACGGCGATCGTCTCTAAATAACAATATTCAAGACTGTAAATACAATGATCACAAAAAAAATATCGTATCACATAAACAGGATCGTAAAAGAAGGTATCTCCACTTTACTTTAAAATAAAAATAAATGAGAATGTCAATTAATCCTTATAAAAATATCAAACAAACAAAAAAACCAAGGAAATTACACTAGCAGAACTAACTATTACTTCAGTTCTAAATAAAATGAAGTAAATGTGATACTTTATCCATAAACTCCTTCGTTAAATACATAGTGGGTGATGCAATTAAAGGTTTCTGAGCATGCGGCCAAATGCATCGTCAGAAGTTTCAGAATTCAGCGGTTCCAAAGAAACTTGTCAAACATTCCACACATTTACAGAAGGTTTGGTGCAACCCACCCGTCGGACATCCAGAATAGTGCCCATTTGTTTTCAAAGTAATAAAACATCCAGCTTTCAACGTATTGCGTTGACAACCCTATTGTACAGGGTTGTCACACGTTTGGAGAGGATTTACTGCATTTTAACAATAGAAGTTTAAAACTTTATATGTTTTTTGTCGAGACAGTTTTAGCTCGTTTTATATAAGCAGAAGCCTTCCGCTTCCGATTAGCGATGTGCGATTCGAGCTGCCTGATTCTCCTGACTCGAATCAGAGTCTTAACCAAGGAAATCAAGAAAAAATCAAGAATCAAGAATCAAGAAAAATCAAGAATCAAGGAATCAAGGAGGTTTGGAATCAAGTTCGTGCGCAACCTATATCAACTCGCCGTCTCCACTGTCGGTTTGACTCGCATACCTAACTCTAGAATTGATACGGATCGGATAAACGAATGCGAGTGAAAGCGAGTCGCCAACTCGTCGAATCAAGAATACGAATTCGCTGAACTCGACTCGACTCACCGATCCACAGTTCGGCTGCTGCCCCGATTGGGTTCCATTCGGTTTATGCGACTAAAGTCGATTCGAGTTTCGATTGGAGTTAGTGGCCGAATCAACTGGAGTTATCCGAGTTGGAAAAAAACCGCTTAAGTGCGTGTTGGGCCACGCACAGTGTAGGGTTCCGTACTTGCCTGTCTGTGTTTGTTACATAGACGCGCAAAGTAAATGGTGCGGTTGCGTCGGACGAATTTTTACGAAAGTTGGTCTTTTAAAGTACATTTTAAGTTGGTCGACTATTAAGTAGCGACCACACCGCTGCTCAAAATACGCTAACGCACCATATACGCAGCAAAATGTAAGAAGAATACGTGACGCAACACGTCAACGCGTATACGCAGCATAACGCACCGGCGTGGACGCTACTTGGCTTGGTAACTAGTTATGTCTACTTAGCCATGATAGTTTTCCTTTTAAAGTCATTATATGTACTACTGCCACGATTTTTTCACATCCCCAGTAATAGCCATTTAGCCGGCTTGAGGGACACATCGAAAATTTGAGCCCACACTTGAAACTCGGTGATTCGTTTGTGATGATTTTAATTGTACTGTTTTATCGCCGTGATTGATGCATGCCGAATTTCAGTTTTCTAGTAGTATAAAGGGCTACTGAGCTAAGCCAATACGGACGGACATGGCGAAACTATAAGGGTTCCTTGTTGACTACGGAACCCTAAAAATCTACTCGTAACATCGCTGCTTCCGATTGCATACTACTGTCTTACTTACGTGGTACTTTACTGTTCTCATGTTGACATAACAGCCTGATATTTTAAATAACAGTTCAGGGACAAGGGTTATCAGGGTAAGTACTAACATACAATAACTGGGCCAAAATCAGTAATTCTCTAGTAAGAACTCCCGAAGAGTTCGAAACATGTCGCCCGTAGTGACATTTAATACGTGAGTTGAACCGTGCAATTATTAGCATTAGCTATAGCTACGATAACCTTTTGCAACAGTAATGTATTTGCCAAATAATGGTTACTCGTAGGATTTAAACAGTGACGTTTGTTGTATCACTAATATTGCCATCGACGAAGTGACCCAAGGCATCTCTTTGCAAAGGATTAATACAAAACTAAACAAATCTCTGCCTCCGGAACAAGTTTGCATCTACTGTTGAAATAGTGAAAAAATATTTCGCCGGGCAGGTGAAATTCAGTCATAAGTCAATGACATAAAGACTGTCAAGGAAAACTCATCTCACTATCTGTGCACTCGACATAGATAGGCAGACTTCCAATCCCATTAACTAAGATAAATCGACAAACCTATCGACAATTTTACGTTTGCAGTCACTCGCTATTGACATAGCTTCGTAAAAAAAGTGCCTATTGCATTATTTAACGAGCGAGCGTAGCAATTGACGTTCTCCGTTTCAGCTTGGGCAAAAATGCTTTCGTATATCTGTACGAATGTATGGATGTCCGCTGTTCTAATCCGGGTGGGATTAGAACAGCGGACATCCATACATTCGTCCCATTTGTCAACCGTTTCTCGTAAAATTCTGTGAGGTTCGATAGTTCTATGGATTTTTTGACGATTCAATTTCCGGTAGTACTTAATAAAAATGTTTATGGCAAATAAGACAGACTCGCCGATATACAGCTCATATAACAACTAGTTTACACATACCACGACAGTGGCAAACAAGCATACGGCCAGCCTACGGAAACCGGACGGAGGAGTCAGAAGTCCGTTGCCGACACTTTATTAATTTGAGGATTAGCAGTGAGACAAGCTTAATACCACTATCGAAACAATCCAGAGCATCCCCGGCGGGGGCTCTGACGACCTTACTCACTACCACGAATAACATTCACCCCCACCTGCAGAATAAGTGGCGAAAATGGAGAGGCGTTGCCAGGAAAGCAGTTCAAACACTTCAAACCGAAATGACCTACGAAGATTAACCATATACGCGTACCCTCAATCTCGTACGCCATCGAAATAACCTCGACCATGTCAAGAGGAGAGATGAGGGTTATACAGGCTACGGCCCTTTGTAATGAGGATAGAATTCTGCAGTTTGGCTCCGAATATGAGCGAGATGAAATTATATTTCGCTGTGCCTTCATCATCACCATTCTCGGCCTGTATTCGCCCGCTTCTGAGCATAAGCCTATCTTCCAGCACGCCACCGATCCTCTTCCCGTCCTAGTCTCATCCAGGAATGGCCTGCGGTCTTCTAATGTCAAGTATCGAGCTGATGAACGGCCGACGCTTCTTTTGCATGTCTTTTCTTTTCTTCCAATCTTTTAGCGTGTTCACCTCTCACTCTCACTCGATCTGCCATCGATAGGTAAAAAAAAATACGGTAGAACCAAAATAACATAACTGGGTGTTAGTACTTTTACCGTAAGTAACTAGTATTTAATCTGTGTTATTATTAAGATTAAGTTTTATAAAATACTTATGTGTACTTTTTAGCGTGTAATTTAACAATAGGTTAAGTATAATGTTACTAACCGATATGAAACATGTTCTGTAATAAATGTTCCCATTCATTCCTTCATAAAAACCCGGCTCGCAAAAGTCTTATTTTTAGGGTTCCGTAGCCAAATGGCAAAAAACGGAACCCTTATAGATTCGTCATGTCTGTTTGTATGTCTGTCCGTCAGTATGTCACAGGCATTTTACTCTAAAACCATAAGGTGTATTTGAATAAAAAATTGAGGATAGGGTGTATTTTGTTAACCGTTACATAGTTTTGTAATGAAATTACTAAAAAAGATTTTTTTAGGGGTGCACCCCATACATAAAACTGAAAGTCAAAAATTATTTTTTCATTACAAGCCAACTTGTGGTACATCAATCGACAGGCCTTTTAAAATAAATATAAGGTTTCTAAGCAATTTTTTGGATTAAGTCAATAGAGTCGGAGATAATCGCCCCGAAAGTGACTAAAATTGTGTCCCCCCCCTCTGATTTTTGAACCGTGTATGTTAAAAATATGAAAAAAATCATGCTCATAGGGATTGTAAAATTCTACCAGCGAAATTTGTTTTTAACAAGATCGGTTCAAAGGTTTTCGAGATATTTATAAAAAACTGCGTTGCTTAAAGAAAAGGACGTAAGTACCATAAGTATTCAGTAACGATATGACCTTTTTCATGTCAGACCCATCATACCCCTAGCAATACCCCTGGGTGTAGGGTGGGACTGAACCATACCACCGTAGTGCTGTTCACTATTATGCTTTATAATATCTATCCCAAAAGTCCTATTACCGTTATCACTATCACGCAGTGTAGTTGAAAAAGTTAGACTACTGTTATCTGTACGAGTAGGTAACCTTTGATTTAGTATATAGAACTAGATGCACAATGTCAAACAAATATGCCAAGAAATGAGCCCCAGAACATGAACGAAGAATACTCTGGACAGGCTATGGTAATAATAATACCACGTGCGAGCGAGCTGGTAGCATACAAATCTCTATAAGTGTGACAGAAAGGGGAATATCATTCATTGTCATTGTCATAGTTCCACTTTGTTTTTATTTGCTACAACTGATTTAGTATGAAGTTGTGCCACACAAAACATTACCCGTCCCGTAGTAAGTTGTTTATGACAAGTCATCAGCCATTTTAGGACCGGTTCTTAATTTAGCTGCATAAGAGCTTTTCCGTCCCTCACCGTGGCAACACGTACAGCCCGTCCATAGTATTCTAGGTTCATGACCCCAGAATGACAGCTCTAACTACATTTCAGTAGTTGCTAATAGCGTTAACTTATAACCTGCATCAAGATATATTTATGTTTCATAAAAAAATAACTCAGTGTTTTAGACTTTAAGCACCATATTAGCAAACCAAAATCAAAAGATTAAATACTTTTTAGTTTATTGTGACATATAATGTGACTTGACTGCTCACGTCAAAACTTTAGCGTTTAGCGTTTAGCGAATGAATGGTCGCGGTTTTAGGCGTGCACTCCATACATAAAATTAAAACTCAAAAAAAAAATTGCATGCCCACTTGTGGCACATCAATCGATAGGCCTTCCAAAATAAATATAAGGTTTCTCAGCAATTTTTTTGATTAAGTGAATAGAGTCGGAGATTATCGCCCCGAAAGTCACTAAAATTGTGTCCCCCTCCCCTCTAACTTTTGAACCGTGTATTTCAAAAATATGAAAAAAACATGCAAATTGTTTTGAACAAGGTCATTTCAAAGGTTTTCGAGATATTTCTAAAAAACCGCCTTACTTAAAGAAAAGGATGTAAGTGCCATATGATTTCAGTAAGGATACGACCTTTTAATAGGCACGGAACCCTTGTTGTGCGTGGTCCGACACGCACTTGGCCGCTTTTTTTCCATTCTAACTGAGGCTAAAAACTTTCTCATAATGTCGTATGGAGACTTTAGTAACCGCATTTATAAGTTTGTCTGTTTATATCCTTTTAGTGACATTGCGCTGGGTTGAATTATTTTTATTTTTGCTCTGATTCATGTGTTTTTTTGACAAACTTCTTAGATGAATAGGATCTTGATAAAAAAATCGAACCTAATGGGATACTAATACGCCTATTCATAAATGCCCATCAAACCAATTTTAGTAAAAAGGCAGTTACCTTATCGTTTGTTTTTACTTATCACTCTGATATTTGTGCTTATGAGAAAGGCACAAAAACATTTAACTTCGCAAGGGTTTGTTAAATTGTATGAATAACGGGGTTAATTTACAGTTAAAAAAAGAATCTTCCACAAAAGCTGTGTTTATAAAACGCCGGTGGTAAACAAGCATACAGCTTGCAGACACCGTAGCCTATGGATGCCGGCGATTCCAGAGGCCGTTACGTGTGAACTGGTTGTGATTGACCCTAATCTCACCTGATGGGACGCGACGACCGAGTCTAAGATAAAGCTCACTGGTTCAGTAACCTACTTCAGTGGCCTATTTACTCTTGTTTTGAAGGCACCTAGATCGTAGTTATCAGGAAATACAGATAAAGGAAGCGAATTCCCCAGGTATCTCTCATTGTCAACACAACGCATTTTTGGGGCCTCCAGCGACGTTACTCACCAACAGGAACCCATCACCAGAGCTGTTATTCGCTACGCGCTAATGCGGCTCACCCCGCCCGTCACCCGTCACGAAACTAGACCTCTGCCTACGCTTATTTACAATGCATCGCGGTCTCATAATATTTGTGAGTGAGCGTTGAGGTGAGCCTGAAACAAGTTACAGAACAGGAGCGATTCACCACATACGTACGGTGCAAGTGGTCTTACCGGCTGCGGGCTTCGGTAAGATGGTAGTACCTTCCCAGTTGGGCTGCTCGAAATATAAGGTAAAGTTGCTCATTGCTCTATTGTGGTGCGTTTGTATATGACGATGTGTGTTGCTGTTTCATAGTAGTAAGTAATCATGCAGTGCATACATGTTTTGGTTGGCATTCCTAACCAGAACCCCTGATTCATTTTGTACAATATATGCAATTAATGTTATCTGTTTTGTGTGCCTAATAAACAAATAGCTGCCTACGTTGCAGATTTAAAGTCGATTTGGTTTATTTTTCTTGAGTGCAATTTTAATAGTTACAATACAGAATGGAACAATAACTCCCATTTGATTCAATTTCACTGTAAGACCCAAATACAGAAGCAATGCTTAGACCAAACGGCATAACTCGCAATTGGTAACAAAAATATGAAGAAAACGAGACGAAAATGTGTAAAAGCTTTCAAGTGTATTGAGAGAGCACATAAAGGTGCTTCTAACAAATTGATGTCCTATCTTGCTATTGTTCTTACCTGAATTTTAAACCTTATTCTATGGACAAAAGGGTTAATTGAGGAAAACTGATAGTGATGTTGAAATAAGAATATTCGAGAGTGCAAATTGAATTTTTATGATATGAGTATTTACTATTGTTCTGGTTCAGTCATCGTAAGTCAGTTGTATAACTTCTTCAAGAACTATTATTATCCTTATTTCTACTGGAATTTAGCAGGGTACTTGCAAGACTACACTGACAGACGGTATTTGGTTAAAATAACTTATGCCTGCTACACATGCAACTATATATCGTAGCGATTAAGCTGTGCAGACCGATATGCGCAATTTTATCGATCGTGTGTATGACAAATCGTAACGATACTGCAAAGATTTGATACACACGTTAAATGAAATGTCACAAACGGACTGCACAGTCAAATCGTTACGATAAATCGTTGTCGTGTGTGGCAGGCATTAAAAACCAGCGTGTTACATAAAATTGTATCGATTTTGTTAGCTGTCAAGTCAAGTCTATCGCATTTCCTGTGGCATTTTCTTACTAATTGACTCGCTGTAAATTTATCCCGCCACCGCAGGCCGCGCCAGTGTGTGGCAGGCCTTATTGTGTCGAGTGCACGTTGGTTTACGGTAGCGGTAGTTCCAAAGTCAATAGTAAATGTTTACATTTTAATTAACTTATTGTAATATCTCTTTATTTGACTTAATAATTAACACCAATAAAATTGACCATGGTTATTTATTTTATTATATCAATTAAATAGTACACCTTGTGCTTGTGGCGAGTCTAGCCACGCTCCGCTTTCCGGTAAATACGGGGCCCTCACTCGAGAACCTTTCTGCCGAAAAGGCCATCGGTGCTTCGTAGAATCTGAAATGTGTACTGCTACGGTCTGCTAAGTCTAGTGATTATACTGGAGGGCTATATCGTCGGAATACAGATTCAGATAAAATATTTAATACACGACTTCACCTTATAGTGTACCATTCAAATGAGTGCTTTCTGGCACATGATGTATGAAAGCGGGGCAGTACGACTGCAGTACCTACTGCACCGCCCCGCTTTCGCTCATGATATTACTGCGCAAATTTAATACTGACTGTATACCGACAAATGAGGACATCTGCACGGCTATCACAAGACGGCACGTCTGTCTGTCTCTCGCTTATTAGAGCATTTAGAAAGAGAGGTATAGTGCGGTCCCGTGATAGCCGTGCTGTGCGACATCAGTAAGCTAAGCTCACTTTTATCTGCAGGTTGCTGTTCAAGCTACCTCGTCACTGCATCTGCAGTGCGTCTGAAACGTTTGCCAAAGAGAACACTGATGGCTTCCATGCCATCATACGCAAGAGAATCGCCTCTCCGCTGAGACGAGTGAGAGGACGTGATAAAAAAATGAAATGAAATGAAATTTTATTGATAACAATTGTTATAAGTCATTTTGCAATAAGCTCTAATTGTACGTAATTTTCCCCCATACAAACATTGCACCCCTATTTAACCTCCTTAGGGGTAGAATTTTCTAAAACGATGAAATGACTTTTTTGTATCTGAATAAGTAATCTTTCTACAACGTTTCAAGTCTCTAGTTAAAAAAAATAACGATTCCCCCATACAAACTTTGCACCCCCTTTTAACCCTCTTAGGGATGGAATTTCCGAAAATCCCGTCTTGTCCGTTGCCTACGTCATAAAAGGAAGTCCTGGTGTAAATTTCAAGTTTCTAGTCCCAGTAGTTTCGGCTGTGCGTTGATGAGTGAGTCAGTCAGGCATTTATATGTGTAGATTATACAGGATGACATTTTAATAAGTGTCCAAATTCAAGTATAACATTCTTCAGCAAAATTATAAAATACATTTTTTTTTGTTTCATATCATTCAGTACAAAAAAAAATGTAATTGCTGCTTAAAGTTATCCCAAAAAAACTTTACCGCGCGGGCACCTCAGCGGATAGTAAGTTTTGCGCATGGCACGCCTCCCCACCCTCAGCCCCGCCCCGCTCCGCGCGGTACTGAATGCCCAGTAACCACGCAGTACCTACGGATAATTCTTTTGAGATAAACATATTATAATTCTAAAAATACCTACCAGTTTTTTTTTCAAAAATGGAGTCTTTTATTGATACCAAATGCCTACAAAAGAACACTGATTAAAATGTCACGCTGTATGTATACTACTTTTTTTCAAGATTTTATTCTTCTGTTTCGTCGGCGTGATTGATTTATACACCCATGCCGAATTACATTTTTTTTTTAAATTCGTCCATTCGGACAGGCTAAGACCATGGGCCATACTGCCTAGTCTTCAGTAAGTATAATTTCATTTGATCGAATCCAGTAATAACGTCTTCAGTAGTTTCAAATCAGAAGTCTCTAGTCCAATAAATATGTCTTCAGTTATTTCCAATTCATATGAACAAATCTAGATATTAAGTCATCAGTATTATCAACATATGTGTCAAATCCAAAAAATAAGTCTTCAGTTATTCCAATCCAATTCATGAAGTCAAATCCAGTAATAAAGTCTTGAGTATGTTCCAATAAAAACGTCAAATCCAATATTCAGCTCTTCAAAAAAGCTTACACCTCATCCAGACATTCCAAAAAGTCATTTGACCAACAAAATATAGGTACAATGCTTCAATAAAAATATATACAATTTTAAGCAAGTTTTAAATTTAGCATCATATTTACAGCATACACACAGTATTATGTACAAAATGAAACAAAGGTAAATAAGTAGACGACTCCTTCAACAAATCAGTTACTGAGAGCGGGATTCGATTAGAAGCTCCATAAATCTCAAGCAACTCATCCATCAGCACTAGGCGCTGAATGCCAAAGGATGAGCAACTAAACAGAATGTGATCTATAGACTGAACCTCTTGCTTTTGACAATGTTCGCAATAAGGGGAAGAGACAAAGTTTTTACGATGGAGATGAAAATTTAAACGACAATGACCAATGCGCATACGAGTAATTATGGTGTAAAACCTACGATGCATGTAAGTTTTAAACTTACAAAACCAAGGCTTACTATTAACTTGGTTATCTAACAAAGCATACAAATGAGCCTTATTCTCAACTTCTGTAAAATGATACCAATGTCTTCCCCAAAGAACAGTCATACGCTGTTTTAGATTACTTATAATATCAGAATATGGCAAGGTCACAGCTAAGTCCCTGCTGTCGGGAACCAGGGACAAGTCAGATGCATTAGCAATAGTTCTAGCTAGGTAGTCGGCGTTTTCATTACCAGAAACTCCTTTATGAGACGGAACCCATACAAAATCTATTTTAATACCAATTAAAGATAGTTCTAACCATAATTCTTTAATGGAAAAAATTAGATAGCAAGTGCTAGCATTCATTTTGTTACTCGATAAACTTATTAATACACTCATACTATCGCTTACTATGACCCATTCTTTACTATATTGATTATGTTCTTTAACATGTTTCAAAGCAAATAAGATGGCAGTTGCTTCAGCAGTAAAGATACTTGCATTTTTATTGATATTAAACCCAATACCTTTATTAATTTCAGGTTGATAAATTGCAAAGGAAACAGCATTATTATTTTTGGCACCATCCGTATAAATAAATTTACAATTAGACCATTCTGACAACAATAAATAAGCCTCCTCTTTGGAAGTTAGCTTTGAATCTATTACAATTTTTATATCGGGATATTTACTCTTAAAAGAGCCTGTGTAACAGGGAAGAAGGTCATTATCAAGATGTATATTTAACTCCTGCAAAGAGTGAAAGAAAGAAGTAAAATCCTGAAGAACATACATGCGCCTTTGAAAAGGCGATGATTGGAAAGAAATCAAGTTGTAAAGAAGATCGTTCTTAGGCAAGCTGTATAACTTTAAAATAAATCTTTCTTTTAAATAACGAAATCTAATATGAATAGGAGGAAGATTCGATTCAATTTGCATAGCAGCGATAGGACTAGTTTTAAATGCACCCAGTATTGTCCGCATACATTTGTTTTGTATTTTATCTAATGAATTTACAATTTTATCATCTCCAGCAAAACATAGAAAACCATATTCAAAATGACTTCGAACTAGAGACTTATACAAGATTAACAAAATTTTGGGGTCTGCACCCCATGAAGTGGCGCACAGCGATTTTAACACATTGTATGCTTTGTTAGCTTTGGTTATAATACTGTCAGCATATTTTATCCAGGAAAGTTTTGAAGTAAATATAACACCTAAAAACTTTATTAGATCATATGAAATAGGCAGTGATATGTCATTGTACAAAACTGTGGGCAAACACATGCTTTTGCGACCAAAAATAAAAACTTTGGTTTTAGTCGAATTTACATCTAAGTTCAGATAAGCAAAGTATTTATGTAAGTTGATTAATGCCTCATTAATAGTCAAAGCTAATTGATTTAAATCAGATCCTGACACATAAACAACCAAATCATCTGCATACTGCAGATTTTTAACCTTTGTTCCTAGAATAAGATTTAGTCTCCTAATGTACAAAATAAAAATTAAAGGGGATAAGATACCTCCTTGACAAACCCCTAAAGAAGATAATCTTGGGCCATATAAGTGATTGTTAAATTTAACAAAAACCTTCCTGTTTGTTAAAACATTTGTAAGAAATTTATTATTTTGCCAGGTAACCCTATCATTGACAGCTCTCTACATAAAACGGAAATATTGACACTGTTAAATGCACCTGCAATGTCAAAGAATACCGAAAGAAGATACTGATTATTATATATGCTGTTAAGTGCATCAAGTTGCAACTGACAAATACTCTCACGAGAAGACCGACCTTTACGAAAACCAAACTGATTGCAGGGTAACAGACCATTTTGTTCGACAAAAAATTCCAACCGTTGCTTTAGAAGCTGTTCAAAAACCTTTCCTACACAAGATGTGAGTGCTATAGGTCGATATGAGTCGGGTAACAATTTATCTTTATCAGGCTTTAAAATTGGGACCAAGCAATCTGTTTTCCAATCATCAGGAATTAAGTTTTCTTCCCACAGCTGATTTAATATGTTTAAAAAGGTCTTTAGATTTTGTGAACTTAAATTTTTCAGTAAAATATATGGTATTCCATCAAGACCAAAGGATGTATCTCTTCTTGAAAATAGGGCAGATTTAAGCTCTTGCAAAGAAAACGGTTCAGTAAGATACTTATCATTATCATTTTCTGTGTGAACATAATTTAAAGACTCATTAAGCACAAAATCAGGAGTGTATTTCTTAAGAAAATCTGATATCCAACTATTATTACTAGCGTGTTTTGAAATGAATGTTTTATTAAATTTCCGCATGTAATTCCATATTAATGTCAAAGGAGTGCACCGGTTAAATGAGTTACACAGATTTATCCAACTATTACGCCGTTCAGTCTTAAGAACAAGCTTTTTAAGGGCTCGAAGTCTTTTAAATTCTATATAATTCTCTTCACTAGGTTCACTTTTAAATTTTATATAAGCATGTTTTGAATTAAGTACAGCTTCTGAACACTTTTGATTCCACCAAGGCAGCCGGGGAAATTTCAAAGATTTTGGTGTACACGGATTAGAACTATTCAAAGACCTATGTCTAGGGATGGACTCTACAGCAGTAGATCGCAAAATATTACAAAACAGATTGAGCGCATCTATCGAAGACATATTTTCAAAATCAATATTAGCCAAACAAAAATCAACTGATTGCCTGTACATTTTCCAATTCACCTGTTTGTAATTTGGGTGAATGGGCAAATGTACATTATTACATATTGGATTACTTTGTGAGCTATTTTCATTACCAACTATCATTTTTATCATTACAGGCAAATGATAACTGCTGCCAAGAGGACAATCCATAACAGACCAATCACATGAAAGTGCCAATGATGGAGAAACGAAAGTTAAATCCAGAGCATTAGGACGCCAAGAAGAAGAACCAGTTGTAGTAGTTTGACCATTATTTAAAAGAACCAAGTCATTGCCATCAATAATATCTAAGACATCTCTACCTCGAGGCTATGTATCAACACAGCCCCATGACATATGATGAGCATTTAGATCGCCTCCAAAAAGCATTGGCTGCGGAATAGATTTTATCAAAGCATCAAATTTACTTTTATTAAATGGGGGATCAGAATTTGATGGACTATAAAAACTTACTACACTCAACTGCTTGTTGTTTATAATTATTTGTACACAGATATTTTGTAGAGCATTGTCAAAATAAGTTTTAATATTAGAATATACTATATTGTTATGAATAAGTATTGCTACACCATTATGTTTATTACCACAGTCATTTCTAATGACATTGTATCCTTTAATTGAAAATTTTTGATGTTGTTTTAACCAGGTTTCAGAAATTATTGCTATGTGAATGTTATTTTCATATAAGAATCTAGTAAAGATTAGCCTATTGCTTATTATACTCTGAGCATTCCACTGCACTATGTTCAATATGTCCATAAAGAAAAAAAATTAAGGTTGTTTCCTGAAAGTGTTTTTAAGTGTTTCTTTTATATTGTTAGAATTTATTGGCGTTTATTTATCAGCACAAATTTTAACTATAGCTTCCACAAGTAGATTCATAAATCTGTCAGATTTGGTCAGATTACTTAGATGGGTGTCAATATATTTTGAGCCGAGCTGCGGAAATGCAACGTCACAAAACAAATCGGAATATTTAGCACTACGTGATTTTAACTTATTTTCCTCAATTTTCTGTTTTTTAATTGGACATGCAGCAGATATAGCCACGTGATCCCCACCACAGTTTGCGCATTGTGTTTTAACCTTATTACAATTTTTGAAATTATGAGGTTCAGCACAAATTGAACATACTTCATTATTTTTACAATACTTTGCTATATGACCAAATTTCATGCAACGAAGGCATTGCTTTACTGGAGGAATATAGATCCCTACTTCGTGCCTCCAATGGTCAAGTGTTACATATTCAGGCAACTGTACAGAGGCAAAAGTCACGGCAACCGTCTGAGTTGGAACCATTGAGACGATACCCAGCGTGTCTTTTACCCGCCGCATAAACCGTCTTACGCTTATCACCTTTTTACTGGAAGCTATTAATTGGAAAATCTTCTGGTTCGAATAATCAATCGGCACTGAAGTGAGAACACCCGTAACCTCGGTCTCAGATGCTGGGATTGAAGCATTCATGTGAATTTCATTTAATAATTTTTCATTTTTTAGGAAGACATTGGCGTGATTTGGGAGATCGAACATAATCCCAACTTTGTATGCATTAATTGTTCTTAGATGCATCACGCCCGACACGCGATGCTTTCGGATTGCATTGGACAAAGCAAGTCTATCTTTGTCAGAAAATTTGTGGTCATCCTCTCTGTGATTCAGAAAAACAATAAATTCTTTCTTAGCTGAATTTTCGTCGTACAACCTGTAATAACTTTTGGCCCTGAAAGGAGTATACTTCTCTTTGTCATCTTCTTTAGTCTTCTTTTTTGCAGGTATGCGCTCCGAGGGCGCACCTGTATCCGCATCAGAACTACTTTCAGATTGAAGATCTGGCTCCGGCTCCAAGCCCTCCAACCGAGAACGCTTTCCCGTACGCTTCCCCATGACTGGGGAAGCGCACCAAACCGATAACCAAATCAACTATGAATTAAAATTAAAATTAAGACTAAATATGTACAAATTAACACCTAAAATTAATTTACAATAAAATATTTTATCAAGCGCGCCTATCACTTTCAACGTTCCCGCCAAAAAAAACCATGCCGAATTACAGTTTTCTACTAGTAAATGGTTACTGAGCTAAGCCGAAGACGGACGGCCGGACGGACATGGCGAAACTGTAAGGGTTCCTTTTGACCACGGATTCCTAAAAAGGAATCATTTTGCAAAATACGCTCGTCTGTAGGAAGTGAAAGTAAGGACTCAAGTAGACAAGGATATAGCACAATGGCTAATCACGGCATATTTCGTTGGGAGTAGAAATTTAATTCGTATACATATGCGCTTCATAGATAAAATGCAATTCACACGCAGCAACATAGAAACAATTGCAACAAAATATTGGTTAATGGTTAAAATTTTAAAACACAACAACTACCTACCAACAAACTGTGCTGCAGTTTGGCAGATGTTGTAAAACAAGGGTTGTTTAAATGAATAAATTTTTCTTATTCTTTATCTTATTCTTAATTTGCTTTAATTATCTCAACCAGAATGACAGTCGTTTTACAAACAGCGCGTGCCACAGATGAGTTTAGAAAGAAGAAGAAAGAAAGAAAGAAAATACATTTATTTAACGTCACAGCTTAGGCACACAATAAAAATAAAGTAAACGGTGGGACTTAAATACGAGGACGTTAAACAGGATCCCCACTCAACATAAAGCCACTGCAAGACACGTCAAGCAGAGGCGCTGATTTTCGGTTGGGACCTAACTTAAAACTATTACTAGTGACGGCACAAACGCCAACAACTGGTATTAACTAGAGAAAGAACACAAAAATAAATAAACCTTAACAATTAACATAAGTACTTAACAAAAATAAAAAATAAAAAAACATTTAATAAGAATATAACAGGATTACGTGATTACTTAAGCCTATGTGGGAATGCAGAAGGTAAGAAAAATAAAGAAATTAATAATTATCAAATAAAAAATGCTATGATTGGATTTGTATCTCCAAAAATATGCATGACATTTCGTCTTAAATGTAGAAATTGTCCTTACAGCACGGATTGGTGGAGGAAGATTGTTCCAGCACTTCGTGGCAGCGTAGCGAAAACTACCACGAAATGCCGCTGACTGGTGCCCAGGACAAACTAGTTGAAGATACCTGGCTGATCTAACCTCCAAAGACCTTGCGTTATACGCCCATGTCAGCTTATTGTAAAGGTACGAGGGCAACTGGCGGTTAACTACACCAAATAAAAGAGATGCTAAATGTAGTTTTTGGCGGAATGACATTTTTATAACGTGATTTTGATTTAGGTAAGGCGTCACATGAGCACGTCGGGGGATGTTGAAACAATACCGCATGCAAGCATTTTGTACTCTCAGGACCAACCTCTGCGTCCGTGCCAGGAGACACGGTCCGTATACTGTATCACAATAGTTGAACCGCGAGAGTACAAGTGCATCGCATAACCTCACCCTAAGTTCCACGCTGAGAAAATCACGTATTTTATAAAGTACCTTAAGTCTATAAAAGCAATTCCTAACGACATTGAGCACATGATTTTCGAAGTTAAGTTCTCCGTCCATTAGAAGGCCAAGGTTCTTGGCCTCTTGAACGCGCTCCAACGACTCGCTTTCTAATCGCACTTCAAAATTGCTTCTGCATAATTTAACTATTTGCTGCTTGGTGCCCAGTATCATGTATTTTGATTTGATAGGATTTAAAGCCAGTGCATTTAGGTGTGACCATGCAGCAATACGTCCGAGGTCGTCGTTAAGTTTGTTCACCTCTGAGGCTATCTCGTTCACGCTACACGGGATGTACAATTGTAAGTCGACAGCGTAAAGATGATAGTGGCAATGTTTTATAACTTTTGTAATGTCACTACTGTATAGTATAAACAACACAGGGCCCAATATGGAGCCCTGTGGGACGCCTCTGTGCACCGAAAGAATTTCAGAAGTTTTTTTACCACTAGGATCTTGGAGTTGAACAAGCTGGCTACGATTTTCAAGGTAGCTCGCAAACCACTTCAGTGTAGAAGTATCAAAACAGTAATAAGCCAATTTTGACAGTAGAAGCGAGATATCTATGGTGTCAAACGCCCTAGTAAAGTCCAAGAGTGTGAGTATTGTGCCCTGCCCTTTATCACGGGCGGCCAATATATTGTCGGTCACGTCGAGTAGAGCAGTTGCTGTGCCATGGTGCCTACGAAAACCCGATTGTTGCGCTGGAAGTATGTTATTCAGCTCTAAATATTCTGCTAACTGGTGGCAGACATTTTTTTCTAAGACTTTAGAAAGGCAGGGCAGTATGCTTATCGGTCGGAGATCTTTCGTCTCTACCGGATGGGGGACTTTCGGTAAAGGACGTACCAAGGCAGTCTTCCAAGAATCGGGAAACGTGTGCGTGGCGATGGATCTGTTCATTATTGCTGTTACAACTCCTAGGGTACGAGGCAAGGTGAGGAGGATCATATCTAGAGTCACTCCATCAATGCCTTCTGCGTTAGATTTTAAGTTTAGCCGACTTTAAAAAGGAGGAGGTTCTATGTTCCACTGTATGTATAGTCTATATATTAAATATATTTTAACGTGGACCCGAACAAACATAAAACATACATACATTGCCAAATAAGAGCTTGTAATAAAATACTTCATGTATTCTTGTCACCTTCTAATGCAATTCTTCAATTGCAAAACGCTTCAAATTATTTATCTTACCTCGTGTTTATAATCACATCGTGAAAGTCTGTAATATAAAACTCTGCGGGATACGGGATACGGGAGCTTTTATTGTCCTAGACTTACGTACAGGCTGAAGAAGCCCTGAAGTAAAGAGCTATTTGCCTCCTTCCCTCTCCTACATTAACACTACACACACTCCCACATTCATTCACTCAATACTCACACTACATTACGCATTCACACCTGCATGTTTTTGCCCGCGTTGTAAAAAAAAAAACCCTTTTTAATGTATTTTAACAGCCGCATGATTTTTGTAACTCACGTGTTCGATCTGACTACCACGATACAGGCTGTGCCTAGTGTGGAAGTCACTGTGTCTATAGAAAATTGTTATTTAAACTTATGGTCAGTAAAAATATTCTTCTTCTACTTCTTCTTCTTCTAATCTTTATACTTACCTACTCCTACAATGAAGAGTAATTCAAAATGGCAATATTTATCTATTATTATAGTACAGTCATCGTCATATAGTTAGTAGTAGCCAAGGTAGCCTAATATTTCGGTTCATGTCTTTATTACTGTAAGAATAAGAATGTGTTACGAAATATTTGGCTACTCTGGCTGCTATACGGCGCCGACTGTACGTATTTGTAGTGATAAATATAATTCTATGAGCGAGCGAAGCGGACGAAGCTTGGGCAAAATTCCTTCGTACGTCCGGATGTCCCCACTGTCCGGCTATACTCCTCCACATGTTGCTCGGTTTTTCTTAAAGCAAAAAGTAAAGTAGTAAGGTGTTCTTCAGCTCTCCGATCCATTTAGTTAAGAAGGTACCTATAGGTACAGGTAGATTCACGAAACCTGGCACGAATGAATTGAACGAGTGAATGATAATGTCTATGTGTGTATCACATAATTATAAAATACAGGTTGAAGCAAAAAGTGATTATGATAATTAATGTGTTTTAGAGAATGCTGTTGTTTTTTTAGACTTTTTACAATTCGAACAAGAGTCGAAAGGTGATGGCACCTTTCGATTCATGACACTAAAATAATTCAGAAAAATATATAAACGTTTTATTTACAAAGGACTTGAATAATAATTACTAAAAGGATTAACATGATACTTGGTGCAGATTATAATAATATTAGCTTCTGCCCGCGACTCCGTCCGCGTGGAACTCGTTTATATCGCAGCTCCATACAAACATTCACCCCCCCATTTCATTCCCTTAGGGGACGAATTCGGGAATAAAAACTATCCTATGTCACTCTCCATCCCTTCAACTATCTCCACTTAAAAAATCACGTCAATTCTTCGCTCCGTTTTGCCGTGAAAGACGGACAAACAAACAAACAAACACACATGTATACACTTTCCCATTTTATAATATTAAATATGGATATATATATTTTCTTGAATAACGAAAACGGTACATGTTTACAAAATATCAGGCCCCTGTATAACATCGACACTCACACTGACACTCACAGTGACAAGTGACATTACTTTCGGTCAATTCATTCATGCCAGCTCTCGTGAATCGACCTGTACTGAACTTCTTCGCTAGGGTTACTGGTGCGCTCCGTAGGAGATCCCAGAGCCGTCCGAAATGCGTCGAGGAGGACCATAGGGGGTTTGTAGTCGGTGCGAGTCCGACATAACCTCGTCGTAAGTATCTCATAATGGATTTTACTCGTATAAAAAATAAAAAGGTCTCTTGCTTGCAGACAACCTTCAAGTCATCATCATCACCTCATCGACACCCGATTCTGCCGTCAAGCGTATCTTGTATATCTCAAAAAAAATGTTTTTATAATACGCTATTATTACAATACAATTGTAAAAAATAATGTAGGCCTATTTCACCATTTGACTATTGTCACGTGACACTTACAATTCGCCATACATTGCTTGTTCTAGAAGAAGGTGGTTGCTAGGTTACTTGTGGAGCCAGCAATGTAATGTACGGGGAATTGTCGTTGTCAATTTTATGGTCAAGTTGGTGAACTAGGGGCCTGGTTTGCAAAACTCATCTAGTATCCTTTGTAGTAGTACCTAGCAGCTTATTCGATTGAATAAATACATACTTTGCACGATTGCCTAAACTTCAGCCGTCTTTATCAATCCAGGCTTCCAAATTTAAGGAACTTCTGGAATTGCACGCTCAGAAATTCCGAGCGGTAAGTCTAAACTTTGTACGTTTAATTTGTAACTCAGGTAAAACACCCCGTCCACAATCAAATACGTACTAAATCCGGCTAGGTAAGAGCTTGTGATGGGGAAGTTTGCGTGTTAAATAAACTGACGTTCATTTTTTCTCTGGATGTCACTCGAACAAAATTTTAAAGGATCAAATTTCTGGGTCCCTTTATGGCTCTCGCAGTTTTAGAGGGCGATTTTGTGTTTCTGAACGAAATCGTTTGTAAAATATCAACTATTATTTTTAATGGCTCCTTTTGTAATAAAATATTGTAAATTACATGCTGTTGACTCCATCTCGCTCTATTCTCATTCAACCCTAATACCATACCAATTAATTTAAAGCTTTTCAGTGAACTAACCATTCATTTACAATGTTTTAAGTGTTTTTAATCAATAATGATCCACCATCATGTTATGTCATGTTTTTAATCATACACCATTAGTAAGTCTAAACTTTCTATGCTTAATTTGTAACTTAGGTTAGGTAAAACACCCCCTCCACAACCAAATAACTATAAGACTAAAAGTTAGAGTCAACTACAGGCATTGCGGGCATTGCAAAGGAGTTGGTCGGGCCAAGGTATTTGCAGATGGCGCCAGCATAGGATGAACCTGTCAGTCCTACCCAAACTGTCAAATTCTTGTTTTTTTTTCGCAATTTTTTTGTTTAGACTCAAGCCGTTTAAGCCAAGTCTCATAGAAAAAGGCTAGTAATAGTGACAGATCTATGATGGCGCCATCTAGTCAAACATTTGACAGTTGCAAACCCCATTGAATGCTGAAAACAGCCCGTTCTAATTGACCGCTAAATGTTACATAACGACGTAGGAGTTCACACTAACATGAAGGCTTTATATAGGGATTTTACATGGATAGGCAGAAGAATTGACGACCGCTTTAGCCTTGTTGGTAGTGATCCTGCTTACGAAGCAAGAGGTCCTGGGTTCGAATCCCGGTAAGGGCATTTAAATTTGTGTGATGAGCACGAATATTAAAATTTTGTTCCTGAGTCATGGATGTTTTCTATGTATTTAAGTATTCATTTATCTATTACAAGTAGGTATGTTTATCGTCATCTAGTACCCATAGTACAAGCTTTGCTTAGTTTAGCACTAGGTCGATTTGTGTAAGATTGTCCCCTTTTATTTATTATTTATAAATAAATAAATATAAATAAATATAAGGGGACAATCTTACACAAATCGACCTAGTCCCATAGTAAGCACAGTAAGGCTTGTGTTATGGGTACTAGACGACGATATATATAATAGATATAAATACTTAAATACATAGAAAATATCCATGACTCTGAAACAAATATTCATGCTCATCACATAAATTTTTGCCCTTACCGGGATTCGAACCCAGGACCTCTTGCTTCCTATTATTTATTTAATTGAAGTTATATTTGGGTTCGTAGTTAAATAAGAGGGTGCACAATTGAAAGAAAATGTATCTCTGTTACTTTGCTTTGTATACTATACTTACGTGTTCAATCCAGTAGGTAGGGTACAGCGCAATGACATCGCGTTCATATTTGGAGCAGCCAAAGTGAGGGAGGGCCTTCATCTTTTTGTGTAGGTATCTGATGTTGTATTGCTGATGGTGAGCAAGGTCGCCGGAGCTTCCGAGGATGCACTGCGTTGAGAGTGAGCCTGCATTTGTCTCCAGCAGCGGTCATCACAACAAATCCTCAAATCAACTGCACTTTTTTCTTTTAAAATCGCAAGCGTCCATAGCCGACGGTGTCCATGACGCCTTACCACAAGGCAGGCCGTATGATTGCCTCCCATCGTGGAAGTATAAAAGACGATTCCGAGGTCGCAAGGGGATTTGTGTTTATACCATTTTCATCATCGTCATATAATAAATAAATTAATAAATCGTTTATTTGGACAACTCATATCAGCCGAAAGACGTTCATACATACATACATAGGCCTTCCCCAAAGAATGGCGCATTGACCGGTCCTACGCCACCCTCATACCGCGGACTCCCGAAACCTTTACCAGGACACCAGTCCACCCTGTCTACCCACGCTGCGCCGCCGGTACGTAGTCGGCACTTGATAATTTTCGCCCAACGGCCATCCATTCAACGTGCACTTGAAGTTGAGCGATTCTACAGCGGGTAGGTAGATTTTATACCATTTCGTCGAATTGTGTCGCACAAACCTACAATAAACCTATCCCAGCCCTAGAACAGATTGTAAACAAACACTTATAACTAGTCGGCCGACTGATCTGGACCCGAATCGTAGGATAAGTTGCCGCAGCCACGACCAAGTTCTAAGACAAATCCGATTTCACGGCCTGCACTTTGATGCCTTCAGTGCGGGCTTAGATTCAGTGGTTCTGTTCTGTTTAAACTGTGTTATGCAACGATTTAGTCGACATTGTGTTCTCAACTAACTGGTATAGGAAACCCTAATAAGAAGATTGCCTTTCTAATCAGTTTTTGCCTAAGGCTTCGTACGCATTAATATATTTACTAGTGCTAGGTATCGCTGTTACGTTCCGCCGTGATGTTAGTCATCTTAGTGAAAAAAAATGCACATTACGGACATAAGGTGGCACAATAAAGGCCTCCACACACCGAACGCTGGTCTTGTGGGGCGCGGGTCGGGCGCTATCTCTATCTCTCTCGCGCAGTAGCGCGGCGTCTCTGTCGCACAGTAGCGCGGGCCCGAGAGAGATAGAGAGATATATATCAAATGCGTTGGTAGTGAGAGCGACCCGCGCCGCAACGCAACGGACCCGCGTTCGGTGTGTGAAGGCCTTAGGGCTATTCATTTGTCATTAGCTGACAAACTTACTATTGTCCGCCACCGCAGGCTCAGATCACTGCGACATATTTATATTATTTACACACAACGCTATCTATATGTATTACTGCCCGTAGTGAGACTCTCCCTGGCCACAAAGTGGGATTCTCCACACACGTTGCGGGCGGTAATTTCCAGTTTATAACCAGGCGTATACATACCTTTACAAATAACACGTGAGTTTTATTTATGATATGCTCTATAGAACCACTGTCCAAGTAACCCCACTGCGCGCACATGAAAATGTTCCTTTGTGGAATAAGAGTGGCCTTAAACACCTCGCAAATTGCTCGCAGCGTGCCGTTTCGTTCTAGTCAAATTACTAACTAGCTGCAGGCTACCTCTAGCTAACATAATATTACAGCTGAATGGAATTACTCACCTTAAACTTTGTTTAAAAGAACTTTATTTGAAGTTACGTTATGGTCATTACAATTCTTAAATAGCTTCTTGTTACAATAAAAGGAAACCTGTATCAGTGTTTATTTTCTAAATTCCAAAGGTTAAAAAGAGTTCGCAGTTCGTGGCGTGGAGTGAAACTTCGTAAATAGACTATGTGTTTCCGAAACTACTTGTCGGAGGAATAGCTGCAGAGGCTTCCTTTTTGCTACAATAATTATTTCACCGTTATTAACTAGGTAGTCTGTTGGATCCATCGGAAAACTGGCGCTGGCCACCAGGCCAGCACAACGCTGAGATGAGACCGTTTCGTGGCAATGTTGTCTTCTGTTTTGTATTTTTTTGATTAATGTGCATGTATGTGTTTTTGTCATGAATAAATGTTATTCTATTCTATTCTATTCTATATGCTAGTGTTTGAACCATCGCCAGTGTCAAAATCACAAGCGTTCCAATCAGTAATACCGTAATCTATTCTGTTTCAGACGGCCACGGTATTGGCTACTACCGTCTTTAATTAGGTAATCAAGACACCATCTGTTGGGAATACGAGTTAAGCTAATCAGTGTGCGAGGATGCTACAAACACATACATATTTTAACATACAGAATAGACAACGTGCGGTCAATGAAAATATTGTATGTATACCTTTAGCTTATGGCTGTAGAGTTACGTCTAAGAAACCCAGTTTAGCTAAAATGCCGTATAAATAAATGGCTAATATGTAGAGTTATAAGAACTCTTTTATTGAAATAAATGTATACTCCATTAATAAATACTCGTAGCTACATTGAAACAGTAGACATATTTAGCGGAGAATTAATGTGGACACGACAATGTGATAAGGCCTTTCAAGCGCTTAAAATAGCAATCAGTCGTCCACCGATACTACAGTACCCAGACTTCTCAAGTGACAATCCGTTCACGATACACACAGTCACCTCGGGCATCGCTATAGGTTCAGTACTAGCAAATAATAATGGCATACCAGTGGCATGACGCCAGCCGACCATTAAACGGCGCAGAAAAAAATCTATCGTCAGAGAATGAATTACTTGCAATTGTATGGGCAGTGAAATATTTTCAACCATACTCATACGGACGTAGATTAAGAATTATTACGGATCAACGCCCGATAATTTACTTATTTAGCATTAAACAATCCGTCAAGTCGACTCACCCAGCTCCGTTTGTTCCTAGAAGAATACGATTTCAATGCTTTTGGACAAACACACACACTTCGTAAATGAAAACCGCGGGAAGCGGTAAAAATCGGAACTTTAAAAAAGGCCTAAGTCAAGTCGCATTTTATATATTGCTCGTCTACAATTTTTCTGTGCGACAAATGCTCGATTACTATCAGTGCTATAACCCCATAGTATAAGCCCATAACGTAAAGTCGATTTCACATAATCATGATAACATGAAATCGCGGTTTTAATATCTATGAAACTACTAATTTTCTTAAACATATTTATTGATACGGTTTGTAATACTATCCAATTGCGTCTTCCAGTTAAGTTTCTCATCTATAAATAACTCCTAGATAAGTTAGAGGTTTTCTATACTTGATATAAAATTGTACGAGTAGTTAGGGCGATGACTCGCTGCTGTGTTAAATTGTACATATTTCGATTTGTCGAGATTAATTATAAGGTCATTAGAGAAGAGCAAATCTATAAAAAATTGGATTGTATTACTTATGTGTTGCTAGTGGTCTTTTAGTGTATTCGTGTTTCTATTAAATGTCACTATAATGGATATGTTGTCGGCATAAAAAATACAATGGTGGTTTGTTATGCATGTAATGTCGTTTATATACAATCAGAACAAGATCGGACCCATAACAATTCCTTGGGGAACACCGTATTTGTTTTGTATAAATACAGACGAGTAGCTTAACATCTCGCTACTTTCGTTGAGTTTGCTTACTTTGACGCATTGTTGTCTATTTTTAAAATACGAGAACACATTATGCATGAAAATATAACAAAACCATACTACGCATAAATAAAACAACAAACACATAAATTAAGAAATGAGTACATAGTAAACGTAGCAGAAAAAACAAAAACATAACTCACACACTTAAAACTACCACCTGTCACTGTCAAATCAAAACCCACATCGTCACTAAACACTAAATCACTGAAATTATCATCAAAATCGGCACCGTCAGAATCGATGGCTGCTTCGACAGCTACTGACAACCGCGCCATTCGGCGCCACACCACAATCCAGAACCGCCCATCATCAGTGAGCGTTATACAAAAAAGTGACACCCCATCCGAATCTGTGAGAAGCAGCTTCATGTGGAGAGTTGAGTGGGGCGCTGGGTATTCAAGGACTTGCCCAACAGGCGAGTAGATTGACGCCGCCGGGCTTCTGTTAGTGACCAAGTTTGGGCGCCAAAATTCATGTCTAATTTTAGTTTTTAATAAATAATATAAAACAAATGTGGTGAACCTTTGTCATAAATGATCAAGTCTGACCTCTCTCGCACTCGCTGTGTCTCACTTGCACGGGGAACCTGGTATCCCCTTCATGGGTTTTAGTAGAGGTTTTCGTAAGGCCTCGCTTACCAACAATAGGGGATCAGCTATGTTATGTCAATAGCATAAGCGTTGAAAAGAAAACCCCTTTAAATAGTTGCCCTTTCGAAAAGCTTTCATAAAGGGCGTTGAAAAGGTATCTGATATTCGTTAAAACCCCTTACCTTAATCTATGCCCCCATTGGAATGTACATTTTGGATCTACTAAATACGCGCTGCTTCAGATATATCTGAGCGAACAAGCTGCTCACAAATATCTGAACACGACTCTATTATCACGTAAAAGTGTAGGTCTATTTCAGCACCCTGAAGCATATAGTTATATTTGATCTTGTTGCCCCTTCTCATACCCTCATTCCCGGTTGTATTCGTCAGCGCTTACAGTAGCAGTAGGGGGCGAGATGGGGATAAGAATCCAGGATACAGTCAGATTCACCCCGGTAACTGTAATAAAATAAGAATTTCTTTTTCGACACAAGCTTTTGTTGTTACTGTACTTTTGCATAGTCATCATCAGGGCTCGTAGTTTTCGTGGCTATGACGTTAAAATTACGTCATTTTGCATATAGTGATAAATAACATAAAAAATAAGTTTGCTACCGAGCTTCCAAGAACGGAAAATCGTAACAATATTCTTGTAAAGCAACAACAGCAACTAAACAGTAGTAAAAATAAATAAATACTACATGTAATTGTGTTGTCATGTATTTTATAACGAAATAATTATAGTGTACACTTAATCTTCATCTGAATGACAAGGTCAGCCTTACCTTTTTAAATGCCAATATCGTTAAATTAAAGAGATTCATATCATACGTCGCAACTGTTCACGATAAGACTATATGAAACCATCTAATGTGTAGTTTTACGTCATCGGCACGAAAATTACGGGCCCTTGTCATCAACTACTATAAGGGTTTGAATGAGCCCAAACACGCGGTATTTACCTTGTGTATAGTTAAGGAGTTGCAATGGCCTTCTGTCTCCATCATCAGGACTATACGGTGGTGTCATAATATTGCGTTGTTACCAGATTTACATAAGGATGTAAAATTTCAGCTCACTCGGTTACCTACCGGTATGGCTAAAATTTCAGTTGCAAGATTTGACTAGCACATACTAACAAACAAACTAACAAGGCAAATCTTGCTCGCTGAACCGATTTAGATGGAATTGAGTATGGAGGTAGTTCGAATTCCGAGGAAGGACAACGGATAGTTTTTATCCCGGAAAAAAATCTGTAAGGGGGTAAAATGAGGGGCGGTAGTTTGTATGGAGGTAAGTTATAGATGGGTTCCATTATAAAAGTATAAAATGTACACTTACGCATTAACCCGTGAGATGTCTCTCGACTGCACAATGATTTTTTTCTCTTTAACATTGTACGTCAATGAGGCTTCGTAGACGGCTCCCCCTGGGTCAGACTCTATCTGCAAAACACATTGTGCTGAATGTTAGCCTGCTACCTCATTATATACTAATATTACTATCGGCTCTGTGAGCTGTCAAACCAGCAAGCCTGCCATATAAAAGGAAATCATCATCATACCAGCCGAAAGACGTCCGCTGCTGGACATAGGCCTCCCCTACTAGCGTGGGCAGGCCCCCCACAAGGTGGGCTGATGACCTGGTAAAGGTCGCGGGAGTATGCTGGATGCGGGTGGCACAGGACAGGTCATTGTGGCACTCTTTGAGGCAAAAGGAAATAAATATACACTAAATATTATTGCCTAAAATCTACACTAAATCCCGGGGAGATGGGCCTCGTTAGCATTGTGCTGCAACCTGTGTAGGAGACGGAAAACTTCGAATCTAAACCCCCAATCCAAGGTGTTAACCGACCCGTGCTAAGGGATGCATGACCAGAGGGAGTCTGGTCAATAACGGAGGGTGTCTGTGTTGGCGGTCACAGGTCACTACTCTCATCCGTCTTACCTCAGTATCAGGGCTCTGCTGGGGTGGACTCGTAAATCCCTATTACTCGTGGGAACGCTATGGAGACTTCATTTAAAAATCATCCGAATGGCGGCGACGTGGTACGTCACCCGTCACGTCTCGTTTCTCACGGGGGAGAGAAGCGGCTCACGGAAAGCCGTTTTGCTACTTTGAATGTTGGAGGAGGTATGAGTGACAAAGTTGATGAGGTGTTACAGATGATGGATGAAAGAAGGATTGATGTGCTATGTGTGAATGAGACAAAGCGGAAGGGATGTGACGCCACCATACACGGACCCTACACGTCTTATTGCGGCCAAGCTCAGAACGGGCCTGTAAGGGAGTTGGTGTTATACTTTCTGCTAGGATGTCTAAGTGCGTGAATGAGTTCGACTGTGTGAGTCCTAGACTGATGTGGGTAAGAATGCGGATTTTTGTCGTTGGGGTTTACGCACCTGTAGATCAGGGTGCGGGAAGTTCACAGCTTACACAGGATGAAAGACAGATGTTTTGGGATGAATTGAGAGTCGTTTTAGGGCTATGCAAGGACAACGAAAGGTTAGTAATGTTAAGTGACTTTAATAGCTGGGTAGGAGTGGAGAGAGCTGGATTTGAAAAAGTGTTAGGGATGCATGGTGACGAAAGGGTTAACGAAAATGGAAGAAGTCTGTTACAAAATTTGTCTCGAGTGAAATCTTTGTGTGGCAAACACATTGTTCGCCCATAAATGGATCCATTTGTACACTCGAGAGGCAGAGAATGTAGAGAAAAGCGCTATTTTATAATAGTTGACGAAAGAATGAGAAATAATGTTCTAGACGCTAGAGTATATCGCGGATCCGGTATCCTCACCGACCACTTCCTGGCAATGTGCCGAATAAGTGTTCTGTTCAAGGGACGGCGACATCGACCCCGTATTACTACTAGCGTGTTACAGATAATAAAAGTAGAACATTTGCAAGAAAGAGAAATAAGTGATGAGTTTGTCAGTAAGCTGAAGATTAAATTCAAAGGAATGGATGGTTTAAGCGAGATGGATGATTTTTGGCACAACTTTAAAAATAAAGTTGTTAGAGTGGCTCAGGAAGTGTTTGGTGTCAGTCAAAGGAGCAAAGGAAGAAAGGGAAATAATGTGTGGTTGGATAAAGAAGTACAAGAAGCTGTATGTGAGAAGAAAAAGTTGCGGTGGGATTGGTTAGCTACAAGAGCTAACCAAAGAGCCAATAAAGCCTCCTTTCACGAAGTTAATGAAGCAACAAAGTCATATCGAATAATGAAAATGCAGGTAAAAGAAGTAGTAAAAAGAAAGAAAGATGAACAGAATGACCATTTGGATGAAAGGCTGTCGCGGGATTTCCAGATGAAGATAAAATATTTCTGGAAATCCGTTCGACTAGCTAGAGGTAAGAGCCAGAACTCTTGAGCTGAAGTCAGTCAAAGACAGGAATGGAATTTTGCTTAATGAGATAGAATGCATATTAGGGAGATGGAAGGAATATTTTGAAAGTTTGTATGATAGGGAGGAAGAAAATGGTTCAACCTCAAGTCTGAATGGTAGCACAACCAAGGATGAAAGTAATATTAGCAAGGGCAAAATTGTGAAAGAATTGAGGGGAATGAAATCGGGTAAGGCTGCATGGCCTGCAGGGTATGACAGAGTTTCCGCCGAGATGCTGAAGGCAAGACAGAGCGTCGTAGCGAGTCAGTTGTATCGCCTCTTCAATTTGTGCTACAGCACCGACCGTGTACCTCTAGGGACTGGTAAAAGGCCGTAATCGTTCCTCTTTACAAAGGGAAAGGGTCACAACTTGACTGCAAAACTACAGGGGCATTAGTTTTCTCAGCATCGTCGGCAAATTGTATGCAAAAGTGTAAGTTAAAAGAGTTGTCAAAGAGACCGATGAGAAAGTATGGGATGCACAAGCAGGATTTAGAAAGGGTATGGGTTGTACGGATCAAGTTTTTTCCTTACGATGCATAGCCGAGAAGTATTTGGCCAAAGGTCAAAAAGTCTATTGCGCTTTCGTGGACTTGGCAAAGGCTTATGATAGAGTGGTGAGGCATTCCTCAAGGGGATGAACTATGGTCGGTGTTGTGCACGTATGCAGTAGACAGCCGCCTCGTTCAAGCACTGAAATCTTTATATAAGGATTCCTGTGCTTGTGTGACAATAAACGGGTCATATACTGACTGGTTTAACGTCGAAAAGGGTGTTAGACAGGGATGTGTAGCGTCTAACGGCTGTTTAATCTATTAATGGACAGCTGTCTGCAGGATCTAAAAGGTGATGAATGTAGTTTGAGAATGGAAGGGTTACGCGTCAAATGTCTCCTATATGCTGACGACCTCGTACTACTTGCATCGTCCGCTGAAGAGTTACAAATGATAGTAACGAAGATGAATGAATCTTTTGAATGGAAACGTATGAAGATGAATGTAAGTAAGACGAAAGTAATGGTATTTGAAACAGATGAAATTATGACTGACTGCGAAATAATGATTGGTGAAGAAAGACTGGAACAAGTAAAAGAGTTTGTGTTTTTGGGGACGTTAATTACTGCATACGGAAAGCATGAGAAAGATATTGAAAGGAGAACGAATGCAGGGAACCGAGTGAATGGGGCACTGAATGCTTTTACGGCCAGCCAGAAAACATCACAAAAAGCACGAGTGGCTGTGCATAGGGGAGTGTTGGTGCCCACACTTATGTATGGTAACGAAAGTTGGGTGTGGCAGAAAAGACATCAAAGTCGAGTGAATGCAGTAGAAATGAGAGCGTTTAGACTTCTCAACTTCTTCTTTCACTCCACACATACTTATGTGTGGAGTGAAATTGAGTGATAGAGTCAGAAACAGTGTTATAATGGATCACAAAAATTGAGAAGGGTATGTTAAGGTGGTTTGGGCATGTAGATAGGATGGATGAAAGAAGATTAACGAAGAAAGTGTATATGTATAAAAATAGTGGAAGGGCAAGTTGGAAGGGGAAGACCTAGGCGAACTTTCTCCGATCAAATTGTAGAAATCTTAACAAAAAGCCAGGTCAAAAGTACCCTAAACCGACGAGCATGTATGAGAAATATTATGAAAGTGAGTAAAGCGAAAGTGGTTTGCCAGGATCGTAACAAATAGAGATCCGTGATCTCTGCCTACCCCACTGGGAAAAAGGCGTGATTATATGTATGTATGTATGTAAATATTATTGATATTGCTCACAGAGAATCAGCCCAGAAATGCTACCTGTAGAGGAGAACGGGACGCCGGCCACGGGACAGACAAATAATTTTCGATCAAAGCAGAAGCGTAGATTTTCCTTCGCTTCGCTCGCTCGTTCGATTAGCTCGCGGTCGGTTTTGGCACCTCTTTCCAAGATTTGGCGTAGACACTACTTTTGCGAAAGCGACTGCTGTCTGACCTTCTAACCCAGAGGGAATATTAGCCCGTGATGGGTTGCGACTAGTTTCATGATGTTCCCGTGCGCCGAAAGGCTTGCATTAAATATAAAATGATATCTTGTACCTAGATCTAGATACGTATTTTTAATAAAAAGTGGTGTGATTGAAAGTCGCGTATTTTATCGGGCTACGGAGTACGGTGGTACGTTAACATCATTGGTTGAGAAAGGTCAGAAGGGAGCAGAACTGATAAACAGTTGAAGACAGATAGAACAGGGGAATGACATCTCACTCATATTTGGAGCCCAATTAGCGGCTGGGCTTCGGCTCTACGACGGTTAAAAAAACACCGTGCATAATAAGGGCTTCAGGATGTTGCCGGGGCTGCCGCGTTTCTGCAGCGAATCAGGTATGTTTGCGCTCGCGGCAGTGGACAACTTCTACGCTATCATTCGCTGCCTCCTTGCTCTGCAGACTTTGCGCTAGTTCCAACTACACCCTGAAGACTACAGCCAGTCGGTTTGACTCGCACATTATGCGCTAATATTTATTTTGCATTTTAATAGTTTTTTTTTGTATTTTAGGAAACCAAATTAAATAAATTCAATTTATTAAAACTGTTAGAACGAATGTAATTTAATGTATAATATCTTTTTCAATTCCATACTAACATAGTTTCCTTGCCTGTCACGTGTGTTTTGTGTTCCTGTCGGTGAGTCGGCTCGCCAGGGCCACCGAGGATGTGACGAGTTGAGAGTGAGGGGCCCACGTTCTCTGGCTATCATCACAATGAATCCTCAAATCTGTGATAGTTTCTAGCGTCCATTGGCTAACGGTATATGTGAACTATAGGCAGACCGTATGCATATTTGCCACCATCAAAATAGGGAAAAAAAGAAGAAAAAAGTATTTACTCCAATCTGATAGTTCTCACTCATCATCTCGGTGTTCGCGTCAAACTGTCCCAGATAATGGAATACCGCCCTATTATAGGAGAGGAGGCGGCTGTTTGCGCGCTGGCGGAGCACCCAGCTGATGCTGGCTATGCTGCGAGGAATGCATTGCGATCTGACAACGGACAGAAAAAGGAACTGATATAAATATCATTATTGGCACAAGCTTTTATTGCAAACTGTACTTTTTTTAACAGACAATATTACTCGTTGAGAGGGTTATAATGAGCCAAAATATGAGATCACACTACATAACTCCGAAGAGCATATTTTTTCCAAATTTCATTATTCCGAAAACGATATGCCGCTGTTTTTTTTTTGGATGTAAGCTAAACGTCAGAGTGGATGCTGTACTAGTATATGGCATGGGCACACGGTCGAAGGGATATGGATTAAATTCGAATGAAGAAATTTTCTTAGAATTTCGCCCATATTGCTTTAACTTAGAGTGCCCATGCTATATAGCATGCCTTCTAGTAAGAAGGTACAACGTCGAGCACTCGGACGGTTACCCTAATACTATCCTAACCTTTTTATATATTTAATTAAATCACCCGCGTCTAAATTTTCGTTTAGCGAAAGAGCAATGACGCGTAAATTAATGTTGGAGAGGCAACCGGATGGCTCACGGTACTTGAGCTCCCGAAGTGTTGTGGAACCGCCCTGTTTAACCTGAACTGACCCAACTGTGACTGGTTCGAAAATAGGAGGGGGGTGGTAAAAAAAAATGTTGCGAGGCAACTGATTGAAACGCGGTAGGCTGAAAGTGTTTGTGCTGTTTATATAATGAAATTTTTATGCCATCCCTCCAAGTGTGACCGGAGCCCTGTAGGCGAGCGAAGAAAATATAAATAAAAAAATTGCTAGGCAACCGCTCTAAAATTGGCATGCTTGTTTTTCATCACATACAGACCTTGGAAAAAAATGCCATCCTTCTCGGCAGGGCGGTTATCGATCCGTCAGAGTTGGAAGCCGGAAAAAATGGTGGTGGACGTGAACTTCAGGTCACACAAACTTCACACAAATTTCAGGTCTATCCCAGGAAATTTCTTCCCGCTGTGGCCACCCTTACAAACGCGAAATTCGTCAAATTGGGAATACGCGCAATAAAAGGTTTTGCAATCAATTGCCATGGATAATTTTCGCGTGGGAGGTACGGTGCGGGGTCTCTAGTTGCTGTATGCCCTGAGTCTTTTATGAAGAAGTTGATGTTGTCGATCAAGGTTCCTGCAGTCTTGCAGTAGAGCGGGTCAAAGAGGGAGACGTTCTGCCAGACGAGACACGTGCACCAATGCGTCTCGATACCCGCTTCACTGCATGCGCGGTCGTTGCTTGAGATTTACAGATAAAAGTATTATACCCTGCGTCTTTGATGAGGAAGTTGATGTAGTCGATTAAGGCTCCCGCAATCTTGTCGGAGAGCGGGTCAAACAGGGACACGTTCTGCCAGACGAGACACGTGCACCAATGCGTCTCGATGCCTGCTTCACTGCATGCGCGGTTGCTAGGAATCTGGAAATAAAAGAATTCGTGATGACTGATGAAAAGAGAGTGAGAGAGAAAAACATGTCTTTCCATCGCTATTAGAGAGACCAAGTAAGATAGAAATATGATAACTGATAAACCATACACAAAACGACGAAATGCCACATCAACAGCACAGCAGTAAGTAAACAGTTTTCCACTTCAACAAAATGAAATAAGGCGGTCAAGTAAAAGTATAAGTAGCAACGCACCGACTCCAACATCGTCAGCCCCCTCTTCAAATCAGCTCCCTCCACCTTGTACGGGTTCCAGTACTGCCTCATATCCAGCGCGTCCAGTAAAGTGGCGTGGAGGTCATGCGGCGTAGTTAATACGTGCGCGTTAGCTTCAAGCGCGCTTTGAGTGTTTGGCCGTGCGCGCATGAGTCGTGAAGGGAGGCGAATGGCTAGGAGAGGTAGGCGCTCGTCTAGTTTGCCACGGATTGAGTGCTTTTCGCGGACTGCTGCGTATCTGGTGGAAATGTTTATTAAGATATTGCCCTTTCTATTCCATCTGGAAATATCGAGAGCATCAAGACCACATATACTAATGTCTAGTGCTTCTATTTCTCTCTTTCTCTATAGCAGTTTGAAACAAAGATTGAGGAATTATATTGAAAACTGCTCTGTATGCATGGTTAGATTTCATAAAATCCGACAGTTTTGTGCTTTTCACAAAAACACAATAACCTTTTTAAAAAAGGTTAGGTTAGGTTAGTTAGGTTTTAGGATTGCCTTTGATTATCGTTGGACCTGATGGAAAGTTAAGACAAGGACATGCCCACCCAGAAGACGCTAACATAATATGTATCAAATACGAAATGATTGTTTGAACGCCAACTCTTTCAAGTGTTCTTCTCCTAACGATATTTTACCTGGGTCCATGGTCTCCCATGACAACAATAAGCGTGTCGTTGGTCCGCTTCAGCAGTCGTCTCAAGAATGCAGCCGTCTCGTCATCGGCCAATTGGATATCGTTCAAGTTCTCGTGAGTAATGTCGGAGATGAAAGTGAAGATGAACCGCTTTCCGTCCAGCTCCAGAAACTGAGGATGAACAGAGACTCACTACAAAAGTATATACACAACGTTTTTTTGAAGACAAGAGAGTAAAAAGAAATTGAAGAGATGGGACACTATGGAATGTCATCTGGCTCACATTTAGAACAACGCAACTTTTTTGTGTTGTACTACGACGGTGGCAAATAAGCATATGGTCTGATTGATGGTAAACATCTGCTTACCATCAATCAGACCATATGCAGCGCTTACGACTCCAGAAGAATCAAAAGCACGTTGCCAGCCTTTTATTGATTGGAGGGTTCGTTGTTTTGATAGCTAGAGACGAACGCGGGTCCCTCACTCAACACAACTCACCTGGGGAGTTTTGGCTACCTTACTCACCAACGCTGTGACCTGCTTCTCTTTAAACTGGAGAATTATCTACCTAACAGATGACTGTATAATACTATAGTACCATTACTTGGTCTGTATGTATACTGTGGTGTTGTGTTCCCTTTGGTGAGTAACGTCGCCAGAGCTCCTGAGGATCCGCTGCGTCGAGAGTGAGGGCTCCTCGTTTATCTCTAGATTTTGACTCCATGAATTGTTAAATTAATAAAGCATCTGTGATTTTTGAAGAGTCAATAGGGTCCATAAGAGGTAATGCTTTTTGGCCTATCCATAGAATAATGTTATAAAATCGAAATTAACTCTGTCTGACTGGCACCTGCAGGCGTAGCAAGGTTGCCATTTTATCACTTATCGTTGTGGATAAGATATCCGTCACTCTCGCACTCACATACTTGTCAGAACGTGACGGATGTCTTATCCACAGCGATAAGTGATAAAATGGCAACCGTGTTAAGCCTTCTGGAGCGATATTTAAGCCTACACCTAGAATACGTGATGAGCAATTACCCTTCTAAGGCGATTAACAGTTCCACATGGACGAAGTCCCGGGCCAAAGCTTATTTTATAAGCTGACCTGTTCAGTGATATTCAACATCATCTTGAACTGCGGCGAGTCACCGAAGCAGTAGTTCCACCCTTTAAACATAGGTCTGTTCGCGACATAGAAAGATCTCAGGTAGTGGTCCGCTGGCTGCTTGGTGAAGCCGTTGAATCTGAACTGGAATGTACCGGATAGGGGCATATCTTCAAAGTATGCGGTACGGTACCTGAAAGATACTTAAATAAATAGAAAATATCCTCGACTCATGAATAAATTCGTGCTCATCACACAAATGAATAATGAATGGGATTAGAACCCAGGATTTCCGGCTACAAGCAGATCAGATCACAAACAAGTAGGCCAAAGCAGTTGTCAGCATACAAAGTATACCAGAAGTCAAACAAAGATGAACGTATATAAAAGTATAAAACTGATAACTTTTTATTTCCTTTGGGTCGTAGGTATTTGGTGTATTCCTGCCTCCTGGTGGTGAGTAAGGTCGTCCACTACGGGGTTTATGAATGAATAGGATAACTATAGAATAAACGTAATTATAGAATAACAATCATGTTAGCCCGATAAAAGTAAACAAAGATAATTAACAAAGTTGAGTGTAAAATATGAATAACTCACCCCTCTTCTTTTAACTTCTTGAATATAAAAGGGAAGTCGTCCAGAGTCCTCTTGCTTCCATTTTTCCTTCGCACATCGGGCTGTTCCAACTCAGTTTTACCTGTGAGTATAGGAAACAGTGCGAATGGGGTACCATCTCCTAATATATTGTACCTGCAATAACCACATGTCTCTTCGAAAATAGCGCCTAGGGTAACCATGGCATGTACAGTATGCGCCATATGCAGTGTCGCGCAACTGGGCAAAGAGAATATAACCACTACGTTCTAAGAGACAGGACTTGAACGTTAGGACTTGAGGTTAGCTGGAAGAGATCCCTTATAGGGATAAGTTCGCCTTTGTACTTTGATCTATTGTGTGACATGTATATTCCTTAACCTGTTATTGTGTACAATAAAGTGCTTACATACATGTATACTTGAACGAAGTTTTTGTCATTTGATTTTGACATGTTATCATGATTTAATAGCTATTTGGCCATACCACAATACAATTAAAAATAAACGTCTCACGCGGTAGGAAGTCGTTCCAACGTAACGAAGACGATACGGTCGATGGGGATGTAGTACTTATTACTAATATCGATATCGATTAATTACGGCCAGAGGCATGGTGGGTCCACTGCACAAAGAAAAAGATTTCACATGAACATGTGATTCAAACCCCAGTCAATAATTGTTGGGATTTGAAGCTGATGTTCTACACTCTCTCATAAGGGTAACAAGTGTACATCTGTTTGCTACACTGTGGCTTAAAAGTATGGTTAAAAATAACCGTCGCTGCCACCTCTGCTCGTGCTCCCTAGCATAGGCAGCGCATAATAGATTTAAAGGAGGTTTATGTATCCATAGAAGCTTCTACGAACCTACGGGAGCGGTTGTGGTCATCTTGCTAACGGCGAGTACTTGCACAGACATAACCTTGTAGCCAGAATTATTCATACGGTCTTGTGGTCTCCGAAGTGCCTAACTATAAGTACACACCTGCGACAGTTCTCGAAAATAATCCTGCCACGCTCTATTGGGATCGATCTGTCATCACGGACAGGACTATTCTTGCCAATAGGCCTGATATCGTGCTGTCAGATCGATCGAAACGCCAGGCAGTGCTCGTCGACATCACCATCCCCCATAACGAGAACATCTTGACGGCCGACAAGGACAAAGCCAGCAAGTACCTAGACCTGGCTCACGAGGTAACGATAGTCGTTGAAGAGTCTCGACCATCACCTCAAGAGACTCGCTAGATGGCTGGATCAAGGATCCGATATAGAAGGCGGTCCTGGATACTGCGCGGATAGTCAGGACGTTCCTGGCGCCCTAACCACGGCGATACCCTAGGCTAGGTTTTTATAATGATTTTATGTTTTGTGTGTATAGTTTTATATTTGACTTTTTGTATAATTATTGTAAAAATCTAGCCTAAGAAAAAGAAAATTTAATAAAGAGAATAATAATAAAATCATTTATTTTTAATAAAATATCCATAGCGTTTTTAGTAACATTTGCTTACTCACACGACTACGTTAATCGATATAATAATAGGTATTTAATTATGTACTGTTTATGTCTACATATGTCATCATTGACGTTTATTGTACCGGGATGATGGCTGTCAAATATGATTGTAAGTCCAAGACTACCGTCAGTAGCTGCCAATATTTTCCGCCATTAGGCCACTGACAGATCTAATGTAAAAGAAAATCATTGATAGGTACTACTATCTCGATTGCTACCGACCACTCGTTGCATCTCCATTGCTGGGAGCAGCTATCATGTCTCGAATGTGAGATTTTGAGAATGTGGAAATTGGTTTTCGATCGACATTCGCCATATTTTTACAAGATTTTATTTAACTTGCCCTGTTAGTATGGGACAAATCTTGCGAGTTAGGTCTCACTTTACACTTTTTGGTGACGGATTGAGCTGAAATTTTGGTTATAAGTATAGTTTGGATGACAATTCAATATTATGGTACCATCGAGCTGATCTGATGATGAAGACAGAAGGTGGCCATGGGAATTGTTAGTATGTATGGGACAAATCTTGCAAATTAAATTTGACCCATTTCCCGGTGACCGATTGAGCTGAAATTTTGGGTTTAAATATAATTTGGATGACAATACAATATTATGGTACCATCGAGCTGATCTGATGATGGAGACAGAAGGTGGCCAATGGAATTCAGTTCTTTACCGACGTAACCCTCTTGAGTTTGGGTTCTTCAGAATCGTCTTAATGAGTAGTTGATGATGGTATACAGGAAAGTACAGTCGGCAATAAAAGCTTGTACCTACCAAAAATGAAATTTCTGACAGAAACTTATTTCGAGATATGTCAATAGACATTATCTCGATCGTCCCGCGACTTGGCCTCCAGGGGCCAATCACATTTCATTTAGAATTTCATCTTAATGTACGCCGAGCCAACACACTCGCGAAATACATTGATATGGAATTGACATTAGTGCTTAGTGCTTCTGATCTCAGGTCCAAGATTGACATCACGAAATTAAAATGTATTAATTAGGTATTGGTACTAATACAATGAAACTCACCCTTCCATAACCGTAGCATTCAACTCCTTATTAAGCACCTTCCAACTCTTGGGCATCAGCCTGATGAAGCCAGTTCTTGATGTGGAGTCGAATCCGAGGATGACCACGTTGAGAGGCTGTTCAGTGGGCACGGAGGTAACTGACACTGGTCGGAAGCCGAGGGTGTTTCCAGTCCACTTTACTTTCTTGCCACTGAAAAACAATCACCATTGTTTTTAATTACTCATATAGCCTGCTAGATCGACGGTCCCAATTAAAAGTCGGATTTACAAAAAAGCTGTAAGAGACAGTCAAACTTTCGAAAATTAAATTGTATCCACATGAAATTGTTAATTATTGGCATATTATGTCATGTCAATCTTCGAATGTGTATGTTAATAAGACAGCTATTTTTAATCCCTTTATAATTAGGTTGTTTATTGTTATTAAATAAAAATAAATATGTTAATATTAATAAATAATAAGAATATGATTGAAAACTCCTCTCGCATTAGTATTTATCATCCTCGGTGTCTCAAATTGAACTTTTTACACATGTTTCAACTAACTGTGGTTTATCACATTTTGTAAATTGTCACAAAAATAGTACGTGTAACTGTAAATATCTTTAAAATTGCTTTCTTGGGGTTGGATATGAGGCTATTACATATCATTTTAGGTATATTTTAGAAATAATGATCCAACCGTATCTAGAGGAGCCCAAACTTGAAACAAGCAAGCACAAACAAATTTAAAACAAGTGTGAATGAAATATAATTATGTTAAGTATATATTTTTAGAATCGGCTTAGTAAGCCCTTTCATTAGATAACACACACGATAGGTTTCAGAACAATTATTTTCTTCCCATCCAAAAAAATATGACGTCATAACGCCTGTCCTTTTTTGTTTATCAAGTATAAGTAGTATTTGTTTCAATCAGTTGATGTCAATGACACAATGCACACACACACTCACACTCACACTCACACTTGGATATAGCGGTCAACTCAACGAAACCTCGCTTGTTATTCTTCTGACTCTGATTACCAAGACCTGTCCTTGTTTGCCAAAAAGTAAAAATATCATGAAATCCCATAGGGTTCCAATAGGGTTTTACCCTTTGGGTACGGAACCCTAAAACCATCTTTAAACACTATGACGTAACATTTACATACGTTTTATTACCCTTGCAAAACACGCTGACGTGGTCGCTGGCCGACAGTTCGAATTCCCCCTCCTGGGCCAACATAGCTTTGGTCAGCCCGTAGTGGAAGTCGTCTATGTATATCATGTCCATGTATGCGCACATGATGTCTTTTACAGTCTTTCTTATTTCGTCTACGACGCGGCATTTTGAATGCTGGAAGGACAAATAATTTTACTATTGAAGTGAAAACTTCTTTAGCAGCGCTGAGCACTTTTTGGTATGGGGAAAATTTGTTAAACTCGCGACAAGTGTAGGAGCGTAGGAGGCAGTGTTGCCAATTGCTGGAATACAAAAAGCGGAAGTTGCTTCAAAACGGCGAGTTTCAAGATTTTTAAATGATTTTTAAGATTTTGGAGGGGGGCGGGGGTGGAGGGGGGGAGTGGTGAGGGGTATTAATGTTAGGTTTTTTTTTTGTTTAACCATTCAGAAAATATCAAGTTTTCACTTCTGCCGGCACTCCTGGAGTGCAACCCGGTCTTTTTTTTTATTATTTGGAGACTGCGCGTAATCCCGGAGACGCCTTCTAAACATGCACAGTGCTGAACCCGCGTGAATCAGGTTTTACTTTGGTATACTCCATGGAAATAACGCTATATGCGCGTGTCAAACCGTAAAGCTCGGTGATAGGTTAATACAATATTTAAAAAAAACTGTTCACAATAGTTTGTCATATTTAAATCAGTCAGTTTTGTGCCGAAACGTACCTAATGTGTATAATATTGAATGTCTGTTTTGTGACGACCTCGGAACCAACCTTAAACCGTACCCAACATCTTAAAATAACAATTCCCATTTACTATTTTACAATGCCGTGTATTTTATTTGAAGATCACAATAGATGTACATAAACAAGTACATAGGTACATAAGGGTAGCCGTGTAAAGTAACCCGGACAATTTTTTTTTTTTCATCTTTAGCGTGGGTAGACCTACACAAGTTGGACTGATGACCTGGTAAAAGTCCGTGGGAGTCCGCTGGATGTCCATGATATTTGGGGGAGGCCTATGTCCATCAGTGGACGTCTTTCGGCTGATACTACTAATATTATATGTTCAGATGTTTGTAATCCAATCACGCCCAAACGGCCCAAACCAATCCGGATGAAATTTTGCACGAAGATAGTTCAAAGCCCGGATCAAAATATAGGATAGTTATATCCCGGGTACACGCAGACGAATTCGCGGGTGGAAGCCAGTGATGAAATAAATCTAAATGAAGAGGGCACTCACATAGCATTTGACCCAATCCTGTCCTTTACATTGCAGCGGTGGCAGCTTCTTATAAGTCCACGCGGTGTCGTCGGAGAACGGGTCCAGGTGCGGGATGTTGCAGCCCGTCCCTTTGTCTCGTTTTAAGGATCTTCGTAATTTTTCTTCCAGAAATCTGTAATACAAATAGAACCGTAAAAACATAGTTTGTAATACTTTTGGGTATTTCAATTACAATCGCAGTCAAAAGTTGACAAATTATCAGTTGGGATTTGAACCCGCGATCTTTGCGTTCCGAGCATTGCTCTAAATTAAAGCTAGGCGATCCTAAGCGAGACCAATGCGTTGCCAGCAATAGGGCAAATAAATTTGTGTAGGTACTTACGCTATAATTGCAGTTCTGAAAAAAAAATCACTATTTGTTTAATAAGCTGTATCATATATCATATATATGTATTTAAGATACTCTTTCTCATAAGAATTACATTATTCACTTTATTTCCATTTAAGGAAATAAAAGGCAACGTCAAATCTAACCTACTTTAAGATCTCACATTTTTAAATAACAGTAATTGTTACAGGTATCCAACAAAGCAAAGAAATAGAGTTAAATACTTGTTCACAATGTTATTTTGTTTCTAGATATACATATTTGGATTTTGCATAGAACTTGGCACTCATTTAGATCTCTATTCTTTTTGCGGCGAAGCCCACAGCGAAGCATAATTTTTGTATTGAATTTGGCTCTCCTTTTTTACATTTATGTTTTTGGTGGGATAGTATAGTATACATGACCTACAATAGGTGTCGCCGGATGTGAGTACCATCCATATCAAAATTATCAAAACCAATGCCACGAGACGTACCGTAAATTACCGCTGCAACAGCCATCCCGAAACATTGCTGCTGGGGTTGGCGGAAAACGTTAGAAAATTGACTAAGTTTCCCTCGTTTTGCCATGAAATTCATTTTGTTCAGCAGATAATTAACCAAATTACGTATTACCTCTGTTCCCCCTATATTTTAAATATTCCAACCACTAAGCACCAAAGTCCTTCTAGAAAAGCCAAAACCATTTACCTAGATAAATCCAAATAATAAACATTACAACATTTTGAGATATTCGAAGTTTAAAAATGGAACACTATTTGTTGTTTTAGGGCGGGTTGCACCGACTTACGATTAGCGATTACAGACCAATCAACATCCGATCAACGTTAAATATGACGCTGGCAGCTGTCAGTCCATAGAAACTTGTCAAACGTTCCATTTATACATTGAGATTTTAACGAACACCGCTTACGATTAGTCGATTACAGACGGTTTGGTGCAACTCAGCCTTCCGGATTATTTATTTGAAATTCGAACATAGCAAACCATCATGATACGATGCCTTAGTTCACACTTGTACTAATTTCAATTTTTTTGCCGTTGAAATTTCGACCTCAGATTTTATGCACTTAGGTACTGATTGCAACGACTTTTTCCGAAAAGTTAGTACGACTGGGCTCTAAGGCATCGAAATCGGAGTTTAAGATACAGTGGACGGTAAATAAAATTTGTACCAAGTCAGTAGTCAACGCTGACCCCTTTCTTGTATTTTTTTACGTTTTCAACCATATCTCCAACATTTTTCAAAATTCCGAAAAACTGACTCGACGAAAAAAATCTGTTTACTTACCAAATCTACTCACAAAGTTTCATGAGAATTGGTTGAGAAATGTGAGCTCTAGGCGAGAACAGGGGGAAATCCAAACATCCGGACATGAGGAAAAAAGGTTTTTGTCCAATCTAAAGCATAGACGCTTCACTCCCTTCGCTCGCTCGGTTGATTATACCGATATAAAATATTAATCGGAATTCCTCACCTGTTTTTCGGGTCGGAATCGAACAGTTCTTCAGAGTCTTCATGATGACCCGTGATAGGAGTTTGTAAACCCAATTGGTTGAATAATCTATCGTAACATGAAAAAAAATAGTAAAGTCACAAAAATTATAAAAAAATAGCCGATTGTGTCAGTGTATTACAAAGATTGCAGCTGTAGCTGCTGGATAAAATACAGCCAAAGGTCCCGTTCATACATAATCATCATCCTTCTAGCGTTATTGTAGGTTGTATCCTTAACGAGCCCAGGGACCGCTTTGACACCCAAGGATCATACAATGGTAACATAGCACTTATAGCCTAGCGGCGCCTGCGAGTTGAAAACGATAACGAAGGTTAAGCAATTATGGCAGCGGTCATAGTACTCGTAGGGCAGTTTCAGGTGATAACCACCTCCTCCAGCCGGATGGACAGCGGAATCTTAGGAACAGAGTTCCGTTTGATATCGACTGGGAACTCGACTCTAAAAAATATCTAGTTGAATTCCTTGACCCCAAATATGTACCTATATCAAGACTAAGTTTGTGATTGTACGTTATTTAGAACTCGAGATATTAATGAAATACGTATAATTAAAAGTGACCGCCATAAAATTAAAGACGGCTGACGGTGGAGTTGGTTCCTATAAAAAACTTAAAGATATGGACCTAACAAGTACCTGAAAAAAAATTGGTGCTTTTGTCCAGGGTGTCCACGTTATCACCTGAAACTGCCCTACTAAAAGAGTGCGATAGTGACACGTCCTGCACCACCCTCATCTAATGAACTCCCGCAACCACACAACCGCACAGGTAATCAGTCCACCTTATAGGGGTCTACCCACGCTGCATCATCCATTCCGGTACGTGGTCGAGAACCGTTTCCGCCCCAACAGCCATCAGTTCTACGTGGAGTGCGCCGGTATACTCTTGCTTGCCAGAATTTCATTTGCCCGAATTTTATCTGCTATAATATTCAACTGGCATAAAGTTGTTTTCTATAATTTTGTATGCCATACTCATTGTTTACCATATTAATTATATGCCAGAATCTTTGTTTTCCATAATATCAATATCAATAATCTCATTTTCCATAGTCATTGTAATCCATAACTATCACATGCCATAATGTCATTTGCCATCCATCTCAACATCCATAATATTCACATGTAATAATATGGGTACGTATTGCAGTGTCTAAAATGAAAAAAAAAACCTCGAACCTATCTGCGATCCGGGTCGGTTTTGCCACTAAGTAAAAATAAACTTTTCTCTGAGATTACCCAATGCCAAGATAGTGGTGTATCATAGGCAGTAGGGAACAGGGGCTTAGTGGCAAAACCGACTCGGATAGCGGATAGGTTAGAAGACGGAAGCGGGAGCTTTGCTCCCGCTTTCGTCTTCGAGGTTATTTTTTTTATAAAATAGCGGAAAAACTAACAAATTAACAAAGATGAATCCGAATGCATGTTTAGTATGGCGTTTAAATATTCTATTAAATAATATTATTGCAAACAATAATCTGGAAAACAATACGTATGGCATTCGATCATTATGACATCCAATATTCGGGTAAACAAGAGTATGTCAATTAACTATTATGGTAATCGAAACATTCGGGCAAATGAAATTCGGGCAAGCGAAGTTCGGGCAAATGATTATTATAGTATGTGAATGTCGGGCAAACAATAGACAACCGGAGTGCGCCACGCCCACTGCCGTTTGAGTCAGTTAATAGTATAATTTCTCGTATTTTTTTGTTTACCTCTTGTTCCGTCCCATTGGACCCACCAGTGAACTGTCCAGGGAACTATAGAAGTATAGAGCACATAGCGCGGCTGCCCCATATATGAACCACCATTTCGTCTGCATCTGCGACAAAGACAATAATAATTTATCAGCATACATCAACTTTTTATTGAATAATACACCTTCATCTATTCGCCGCCACTACACACAAAAACATAATTTTGATTTAAAAATAACTCTTGTAACTTTATGATAAGAGATTTTAATATTAAATTAAAAAACGCAAATTTACTTACAAAGTTTTAACCGACTTCAATTTAGTACCTACTCTGCCAAGCCACGAGAACACTTCTAGATTTCTTTCCTAATTTACCACATGTACTGATTTCCGATAGCAAATGCGTTGATTATTAGAGAAAAAAACACAATCGCTGTATGTGGCCCGAAAATATTTTAGGACTTCCGTCGATTCCGCAAGGATCACCTTTGGCACTTCATTAGTTGCTATTTCAGCGAAATCTTATCAGAATCTGTGACGTAATTTTGTACATGATTGAGGAATTCCATAAGTCATCTGTGGTCTTCATCATCTATTCCACTCCACCAAATTTATGATTTCCGGGTAAAAATATATTAGAAAACACCAAAATCACTAAACGCGTGCCAAATATAATTAAGCAGTTTCCTCATGGTTGCCATCATCCAACTGAATTTTTGAAAAAAATGGGACTCACCTGGGCTCTACACAAAGTTGACACAAACTACATAGAAATCGGAAACACTACACTAAAAAAAATAATGATCCAAACTAGTTTTGTTAGTTGAAAGTTTCGTTGTAGGGAAGTAAACTTTAGTTAAATACATATAAACAACATAAACTCTATAAATAACAAAGTGATTATGTTACTGATAACCGGTAGTTTGCAAGTCTCTAGATTACGACCTACTGGTAGCCAAATTTTGGTTACAGTTAACCAGTTTCTTATTCAGTGTATAAAGCACGGCACTTAACTATATTTTCTTCAACACATTTACAAAACTCGATAATTTAAATTAATTACTTACTAAAATAAAACTACACGACTACATTAATTCTACGAACTGCACAAGTGCACAGGCAGCCCGCAAATTTTGATAAGCGCAACAATGTATTAGTAATTTAAGCCGTAAAGATAACGTGTAAATCAATCTAGTAGCCATATATATAGGACGTTTAGAATTTACATTGAAATATTGTCATTCATAATAATTGTATACAAAATAGAAATAAGATAAGTTTATATACGTATGTAATAGTACATTGTGATACAAGTGAGGTATGTTGATAATTACATCAGAAGCAAAATTGTTCACGCGAGCCGCAGGTGAGCGTTATAAGAGAGCGGAGAATGTAATTATCAAAGGTAGTAAAAAAACCTTGCTGAAAATTTTATAGACCTGTCAAGTTATTTTCTTTACTTGACGATGTCAACAGGTTATTACTCACATATACTTATTACAAAACGATTTTGGCTTATAATAATCTATAATTAAATTTTACATCACACCTGGCCATAATGGATTGTCGCCTGCGGTATTTCCGGACCGATACGACCTTCACACCTTCAAGAAAAGAGCGTACTCCCATCTTAAAGGCCAGCAACGCACTCACAACACCTCTGGTGTTGCTGGTGTCCATGGCCGGCGGTAATCGCTTACCATCAGGTGATCCGTCTGCTCGTTTGCCTCCTATCACATAAAAAAAATGCAAGTTTTACTGCACGCTGCGCGTACGGGAAAACTCGCATTGTGGCCAGATGAAGACGTAAAATTTTGTACGCAACACGGGCGGTAATTCGTAAAGCCCCAGAGCGCATATCACAAACACCTGCGATCTGGGGCATTCACGAATTAACCGCCCTAGTTACGTAATGTACTATTAAGTAATTTGTTTGGTGTTCTGCCTTTTCGCAGAATTTCCTTTGGTCAAACATCACTTGCCAACCAACATTTCGAAAATGATTCACTTTGACAACTAACCATTACCAACTTTTTGTATGACAACCTGACACTTGGTCGAATTTTTATAAAGCAGAATATCACAATGACTAAAAATGTTTGGAAAACTTATCACTTGCCAACTATTTCACTAGGCCAAACAACTATTGAACGAACAACGTTTCGTCAGTGCAATAGTTACGTAACAGAAATAATAACTGTGACAGAGTCCAGATAGGTGCGACGACGAGCGAAGCGAGGAGGAGCGTGTTAGGTTAACCGCGATCTTACAGCGCACGAAGCCGAGCGAGCGAAGCGAGCGTGCCGCGGCAGCGGCCGGCGAGTGCCAAAATCGCCTTATTGAATATTCAAAATAAGTAAGTAAACACTTATCGCTAATAAGTCAGTTTATTCTTACTCACCCACAAAGTTATTAAAAGAAGTGAGCAGTTGCGCTTACCCACATTGTAAATTATATTACATAGTAACTGTACGAACCCTACTGCGTGAAACATTTGGGAAACGTTATACAACGAAATGACTATTCAGCCAACTAAAACATTCTGTTAAACGATTTTTGGCACTTTGAAAGTTTACTTTATAATCATCAGACCAAACGTACAGTTGGCAACTGTGAGGTTGGGAAACGAAACGAAATCTTATGACGAGTTGGCAAGTGATTATTTGGCGAAATAATATTCTGCGAAACGTTGGTTGGGAACTAATAATTGGCCAAACAATTTTCTGCGAAAAATAAGAGAACCAATTTGTTTGCTATTGAAACAGCAATATAAAGCCTTTCCTATTCTTTATCGTATTGGATCCCGATTTGGTCACGACACTGATTTACCCTACACGAAGTGAAAGCGTGTAGGGTGGTGGGCACAACTAGGATTCAAACCTTATAATGCTTTGTTATCAAACAAACGTCACACGACATAAAAGAATGTATCGACCTGGAAGGACTCTAACCCGCACCCCTTATGCCTTTTGCAGGATCGCTTTCCCAACTAAGCCACAAGTCCAGTTAAGGTTTGTTTCAGATCAAAGTGCAGAGTTAGTTAATGATACCTACTTTCAGACCTACTTCTAGGACAACTGTTACAGCACAGTGTTTTTTTTTTGTGGAATCAAGGAATGTAGTTTTGTCAAAATATATTTTTTAATTTCAAATATCACAACATCATTATTGAGTTGAGTGGCTGCAACAGAACACTTTGAATCTACCCTCAACTTCCTCAATGCGTCTGTATGTTCCCACCCTTACCAGGCACCGAAATTTATTGTTGCAAGATTTTCAGTCATAATCCTGAGTATTGTGTCGATAGCAGTATTAATAAAAAAGACAAAAGAAAGGAGGTTACGATGTTTATTTACATTTTATGCTTATTGTTACATATCAACATAGTTTTATTCAAATGTGTCATAAAACTTTATATCTACACCCTGACGCATAAAAAAAAAAAAAAATTAAAATTTAAGCTGTTTATTTCAAGTTTTATACATTGTTTTATCTGTTAGTAACTTAGCCAATCTCTAATTTTAAAGATTATAGGTGCTAGGTTATTAATGTATTTATATCTAATTAAGTATTTACTTTTACAACTTATTCATATTATTTATCGTTACATAAAAATTTCTATTTTTTTTTTTTTTTTTCGTTTCACAAATGTATATTTGATCCTGTGGACCCTTCTGGCGAAAGCCGAAGGAAAACCAAGAGCCCCATGGTTGTATTCGTCAGCGCCGACAGTAGCAGTAGGGGGCGAGGTGGGGATGAGAATCCAGGATACAGTCAGATTCACCCCGGTAACTGAAAAAAAAAGAATTTCATTTTCGGTACAAGCTTTTGTTGCTACTGTACTTTTGCACAGTCATCAACAGGGTGCGTACTTTTCGTGGCGATGACGTTAAAATTACGTCATTTTTCATATGATGATAAATTACATAAAAAAATAAGTTTGCTACCAAGCTTCCAAGAACGGAAAATCGTAACAATATATTATTCTTGTAATACAGTAATTCTATGTAATCAATGTATGGGAAAATGAAACAAATTAATATAGTTTTGAAACCTGTGGTGTGTAATAAATCAAGGTGTACTGTTTAAAATTCACAACTCTCCCCCCCCCCCTCTCCACATGATGCTTGACCCCCCCTCACCATGAAATGTGTCCCCGTTGGTGGTTTTGTGATATTCTCAGAAAAACTATAATAGATATCAAAAAAGTGTCACAGACAAAATTAATCCTTATTAACTTTGGAACAAAAAAGGTACTACTTTTTTTTTATAGGTTGGACGGTCTTCAGATTCAGGCTGTAGGTATTGATATAAGAACCGTAAAATAAAATAATAACCATATTCTTTTGACGACTTGTATCATATTTTTAAAACGGCAAGACCGATTTTGATAAAGTGTATGTAATAAATCCCCGCACTAAAGCCAGCTATCAAACAAAAAATCTTCATCAAAATTGGTTCATCCGTTTCTGCGCTACGCGGTCACATACACACACATACCAAGAGTATAAAGTAGTAGTATAGGAACCAGATATATAAAACTAGTACTGGAGATATTAACATCTTTGTCTCAGGGCCGCATCGTCATCATATCAGCCGAAAGTCGTCCACTGCTGGACATAGGCATCCCCCGAAGAGTGCCAAAGTGGTCGGTCCTGCGCCAGTCCACCTTATGGAGGGCCGACCCACGCGTGCCATCTGGTACGTGGTCGCCACTCGAAAACCTTTCCGTCCCAACGGCCATCGGTTCTATGAGCTATGTACCCCGCCCACTGCCACTTAAGTTTAGCTATTCGGAGGGCTATATCGGTTATCTTGGTTCTGCTGCGGATAGCCTCATTTCTGATGCGATCACGTAGAGGGCTCCATTACCCTTTGGGTGGCTTTGAGTTGTGAATTTTAAACAGTACACCTAGATGTACCTATCACGCCACACAGGTTTGAAAACTATATTAATTTGTTTGTCTAAAAACATATAATGACTGTATTATTGTAAAGCCTTGACATTGTATAGCAACATTTTATTAAGTAGTAAAAATAAACACTACATGTAATTGTTTTGTTATGTTTTCTATAACTCAACAATAACAACGTCAAATCATTGTTCATCTGAATGACAATGTCAGTCAAACACCATTTTAAGTGCCAATAACGTTAAATTAAAGAGGTTTTTGGGAGGTGATTTTCATCACTCCCGTGTTTATCGTGTTCTGGCCGGAGGGGTGGAATCAAAAGCTGGTTTCACTTATCAGGATTGTATTTACTTCCACGGTTAACTTAACATAAATATCTTCAATATAATTCCGGACATCTTTCCGTGACAACTTGTCAAACTATATATTAAAACAATTGCAGCTCGTACGTAGCTGCTAGAAAATAAATAATAACCAAGGAGTTTTGCTTCTATGCAAAACGCCACACCACCCCCCCACGGAGCAAGAAAAAGCACAACAAAAAATATAAAACTTAAAAGCTAAACATAACAATAATCATTACAAACGTTGAACTTTACGTGGCGACCAGAACGAGTGGTATAAGGTCGATTTAAAAGGGCAGTGGTAGTGGTTGGGTTAATAGTATCCGCAGGCTTAGGCTTAGGTGAAAGTCCAGCTGGCTGCGCTTGGATAAAAACCCGAGGCGGCAAAACAGAAGGAGTTGTTTTGTCAGTTGGGCTAGGAAAACTTTCCAAATCAACAAAGGCTGGCTTGACTCTGTCAATGCTCACAACAACCTCTCTGTTCCTGACAGCCAAAGTAAGAGTCTTTCCGTCGGTAGAACGCTGTAATACAGCATACGGACCGGTATATGGAGGCTGCAAGGGACGTCGGACGGTATCGTCCCGTAAAAAGACGTGAGATGCAGTCGGCAGGTCCTTCGAAACGAAAACGTCCGGAGTCGAGTGGCGAGAAACTGGAGCTGGGCGGAAAGAAGACATCTTGCGCTTCAGCTGAACAACGAAATCAGCACGATCGTCGAATCGGTCATCGCCAGGGTCGGGGACTAACATCTCTCCAGGCAAACGAAGAGATTCGCCATACAAAAATTCAGCAGCAGTAGCCTTCAAGTCTTCCTTGTAGGCGGTACGCATGCCGAGTAAGACGAGAGGAATAGCGCGCGTCCAGGAACCAGGGTGGCACATAAGTGCGGCTTTTAATTGGCGATGTAGTCGCTCAATCATACCGTTCGCGCAAGGATGATACGCGGTCGTCCGAATGCGCTTAGTGGCGCAAGTGTGCATGAGGCGTCGGAAGAGATCGGACTCAAACTGGGTGCCCTGATCAGTAGTTATGATAGAAGGAACACCGAAGCGAGAGATCCATCCTTGAACGAAAGTATCGGCAACTTCTTCCGCAGTAATTGAACGCATAGGCCACACCTCTGGCCACCTGGAAACCCTGTCAATAGCTGTGAGACAATAACGGAAGTCATCACAGACAGGAAGGGGACCAACGATGTCGATATGTACGTGGATGAAGCGACCAGATGGTTGCTCGAAACTACCCAGAGGAGCCGAAGTATGCCTAGAAACCTTGCTACGCTGGCAGGCAAGACAAGTCTGTGCCCATTTTCGACAGTCCTTTCGGATGGAAGGCCAGACGTAGCGTCCTACCAGAAGTCGAGTAGTGGCTCTAACGCCGGGGTGACTCAAGTTGTGAAGCTTGTCAAACACCACACGACGAAAAGAAGGGGTCAAATAAGGACGAGGCTTGCCAGTGGACACGTCGCATAGAATAGAGACGTCCGTGCCAGGAACAGCTACACTAGAAAGCTGAAGGCTGGAATCTCCTTGACGAAGGTCGGCGAGCTCTTGGTCCTCTTGTTGAGATCTAGCGAGGGCTTCGTAATCTTCTTCCAACGAAATGGCCTCGATCCGCGACATCGCATCGGCAACGACGTTGTCTTCTCCTTTTATGTAACGGATGTCCGTCGTAAATTGTCCGATGAACGACAATTGGTTCAGTTGCGAAGGCGGGAGTTTTTCGCGTCGCTGTACAAAAGCGTACAGCAGCGGCTTGTGGTCAGTATAAATGGTTACATGTTGAACCTCGAGAATGTGGCGGAAGTGCTGTACGCTTTCGTATACCACGAGTAGTTCTCGGTAGTAAGCTGGCCACTGAGGTTGCTGAGGGGTCAACTTTTTGCTAAAAAAGGCAAGAGGGCACCACTGGTGGTTGATAAGTTGCTGAAGGCAAGACCCAACATGAACGCTGGAGGCGTCCGTATACAATCCAAGGGGTGCGTCGTTGACCGGGTGCTGTAGTAGAGTTGCGTTCGAAAGGCTTGACTTGCACGCCTCGAAGTGTGCCAATAGCTCAGGTGTCCATAAGAATGGCTTGGCACCCTTGCCATTAATGGCGACTACTGCATCGATAAGAGGTGCTTGATACTGCGCAGCGTGAGATATAAAGCGGCGATAATAGTTTAACATGCCCAGAAAACGGCGCACACCTTGAACGTCCTTCGGAGGAGGAAAGTCAATCAGAGCTAGAATGCGCTCTTGGGGAGGACGAGTGCCTTCAGAACTAACCGTGTAGCCTAGAAAGACGACCTCTTTGACACCAAAAACACACTTGGACGGGTTGAGAACAAGACCATAGTCCTGTAAGCGCTTGAATAGGATCCGCAAGTGTTCTTTGTGAACGGACTCATCAGCAGAGTAGACCAGTAAGTCGTCAACGTAGGGAAATACGAAATCGAGACCCCGAGTGACCTCATCGATGAACCTCTGGAAGGTTTGACCAGCGTTCCGTAATCCAAAGGTCATGAACGGGAACTCGAAAAGGCCAAACGGGGTGACGATGGCCGTCTTGGGGATGTCATCCTCAGCGACTGGAATCTGGTGGTATGCCTTCACAAGGTCAAGTGTGCTAAAGATGGTAGCACCAGCAAGGTTGTGCGCGTAGTCGTTTATGTAACGAACTGGGTAACGGTCAGGAATAGTCCTGGCGTTCAGCGCGCGGTAGTCTCCGCATGGACGCCAAGACTGGTCCTTCTTCGGAGTCATATGTAGAGGTGAGGACCAAGCACTCTCAGATGGTCGTGCAGTACCATTTCGCACCATGTCCTCAAACTCCTTCTTGGCAGCAGACAACTTCTGTGGTGCCAAGCGACGGGGACGGCAGGAAATGGGTGGGCCCTCAGTAGTCCTAATATGATGCACAGTGCTGTGTTTAACAGACCGTGGAAATCCAGGAGGCTTCGTAATGTCAGGGAACTCAGCGAGCACTTGTGTAAACGAAGAGTTCAGTGAACCGATTGACCTGATGCTGGACTGCAGAGTATTAGCAGTAGTACCAATTGTCTTAAGACCGGTGTTGCCATCAACGAGCCGTTTGTTGTGACAATCTGGCAGCAGGTGATAATGGGACAGAAAGTCCGAACCGATGATGGCTGCATTCACATCTGCCACCACAAACTGCCAGGTGAAGTCACGCCGTAGTCCAAAATCAAGCTTCAGTTGGACGGTTCCGAAGGTTTTGATGATGCTGCCGTTGGCGGCATTGAGTTGCCAATCCGAAGGTCTTCTCCGTTCTTTAAGCCAACGGAACGGAAAGCAACACAAATCGGAACCCGTATCAATTAAAAACTGGTGCTTGGTGGTCCTGTCCGTGACGAATAGACGCTGACCAGAAGGGTCAACTGCGCAGCAGTCAGGCTCCGCCGCTACTGACTGCTGGTTGCGTTTCCCGAAGTCCAATTGCAAGGAGGAATGCATTTGGCTGCTTTAGTTTTGTACCTTCTATGGTACCAGCAAACTTTAGTAGTAGCAGAGCTCCTGTTCGGCGTGCTACTGCGGTTGGAACTTCGTGACGACGTACGGGCGCGGGATGTGCCGCGCTGATGCTTGTCGTTGATAGTGAGGGCAGCAACCTGCTCGCTTAACTTCTTAAGTTGATGCGATAGCGAAGTAAGATCAGGAAGTTCATTGTTATCTACTGCGTAGACGTGCGACGGCCCAGGAGTGACCTCAATTATTTTATCCGCAAGCTCAGCCAATTTGTCTAAGCTGAGGTCTGACTGTGCGGTGAGGATGGCCTGGACCTGACTCGGTAGCCGACGCATCTAAAGCTGACGCAGGATGCTGTCATCGGTAGAGTTACATGACAGGGATTGAAGATCCCGAGTTCTTCCCCGCTAAGGAGACGCTCCACCCGTTGCTGTTCGGATATGGAGAGCCGACGGATGAGCTCTTGTTTAAGAGTGTCGTACTTGTCTTCCTCAGGCGGGTGCATAATAATATCCTCGATCTCCCCGATGAGTTTTTGATCGATAACACTAATGACATAGCTAAATTTAGTAATATCAGTCTTGATACCTGCCACATGAAATTGTGCCTCCGCTTGAGCAAACCAAACAGCTGGCCTGTCAGTCCAAAACGGCGGCAACTTGACAGAAACTCCGCAAATTTCTTTAGGCCGAGGTGGTCCATGCTGCTCGTGTGGATTTAATTGGGCTTGTAGTGCGGCATGTTGTGCCCTCAGAGCATCCAGCTGGGTCCGCAGCTCCTCAACAGACATTCTGACCTGCGAATACCACAACCAGACCACGACGCATACACAAAACAAACACCCGAATAACACAAGAATGTACAATTCAAAATAAGAAGGTCGTATTTTACACATAGAACAGGTTAAATTAGTTTCAAATAAACATGAATAATGTTAAAAACAAAGCAATAGTAAAATTTTGCAAAATAAAAATACAGTTCGTAACTTCGGAGTAAAAACTTTCCACACTGTATAAATATTACTTCGGATACTGCAATCCCATCACCGTGTATATATCGAATTTTCGTAGTTGACGAAAACAATTATAATTCGCCCGGTTTGCATGGGCTATTCTTCATGCACCGCTGCACATACGTAGACATCATTAGTGAAAATTGCATGCACTTTCTTACTTGACTCCTGCTGACGCACGAAAAGTGGGCGACGCACGGCGCGGTGGGCGACGCACGGCGCGGTGTTTTTACAAACGCCGGGAACCGTCGGCGTCGTGCCGCGAAGCAACTAACCGGCTGATTCAAACGAAGGAGGTCACCAATTTGGGAGGTGATTTTCATCACTCCCGTGTTCTGGCCGGAGGGGTGGAATCAAACGCTGGTTTCACTTATCAGGATTGTATTTACTTCCACGGTTAACTTAACATAAATATCTTCAATATAATTCCGGACATCTTTCCGTGACAACTTGTCAAACTATATATTAAAACAATTGCAGCTCGTACGTAGCTGCTAGAAAATAAATAATAACCAAGGAGTTTTGCTTCTATGCAAAACGCCACAGGTTCATAAGTCGTAACTGTTGACGATAAAACTATTTGAAACCATGTAATGTTAAGTTTTACGTCATGGGCAAGAAAATTCTGGGACCAGGAGTGCGATTTTTGAATCTCACTGGTGATATCAAAGTCATCGGTGATTAAAATTATCACCGATGACTTTAATGTCACCATTTTCCAAAAGCCGTATTATTGAAAGTCACACGCTGTTTACCAACATGCAGAAACACAATGTCAGTCAGAGACAATCTTCCCGTTACGTTCCTTTTTGCGCACATGTCGTTGATACCGGTTTTTATTTTCTCATACTATAACTTAAAACAGATTCAAACGTAAAACGTAGCGTATCTGTCAGTGTCATGTAAACGAAAATTAATGTTTTGAAAAATTCTTGGCAGATGTCACATACGTCAACTGTCAAAAACAATCGCATGGTGATTTCAATCCTTTTGTCCGGGTGTGGCTAAGACGTTTTCTGACTAAGTCGCGTTTTGCCTAAACTTCAATCTTCAGTGGCATTTAGACTATACGAGTGGGTAGGGGCACTCGTAAATCGATATCATAGGTATGACAAATGTAAGTCACCGATGAGTTTCAAAAATACGAACTTTCGGAAATCACTCACATCGGTGAGAATTAGTCACTTGGTGAGATTCAAAAATAGGTCCCCTGGTTATCAACTACTAGAAGGGTTTCAATGAGCCCAAACACCCAGGGTTTATCTTGAGTATAGTTTAGGAGTTGCAATGGCCTTCTGTCTCGATCATCAGGACAACACGGTGGTGCCATACTATTGCGTTGTTACCAGATTTACAATATGATCTAAGCAGCCATCTCACTCGGTTATACAGAGCTCAGGTTAACGCCAGGGATGTATTGAAATATTATAATTCTATTTAAAGCAGTTTAAACTTTTGGCAAAGGCCCTAGAGTTGAAAATCCAGTGAAATGATAATGCATGCAGTTTTTATCTATGAAGTGTGCTTATCTTTTATGACGGACCATAATGAGGTAGCAAACCCGCACAATGATACAATGGATTGGACACAACTCAAACCGAAGGACTATACCTACCGGTAAGTGGCTGAAAGTTCAGTTGCAAGATTTGACTAGCACATACTAACCAACTAACACGGCAAATCTTGCTCGCTGAACCGATTTAGATGGAATTGAGTATGGAGGTAGGTCTTGTCCCGGAAAACATCCCGTAAGGGGTTGAAATGGGCGACGATGGTTTGTATGGAGGTAAGTTGGAGGTAAGTTGGAGGTAAGTTATAGATGAGTTTCATCAATGATGTAATATAAAAATTAGGTAGATATGTTACAAGCGCTCCAAAAGTGGCACACTAAAACTCATGCAATTGGCAGACCTCGCCTCAGTATCGCGCCGTCAATGGCTACGTGCAAACGTGTCGCAGTTGTCAGATTTGCAGCGCAAAAAATAAAAGATGCCGTCGTGTGTAATGCGATTTTGCACTAATTATACTAAAAACGCCAGGGGATAACGTATCATTCGTAACTTAATCTACTTTTATCTTCATATCAATACATTTTACGTATTCAATAATTACGTGCATAAAATAAATTTCCAGATCATGTTGAGTGCAACAAAAAAATACCCGAAGCGTGAGTGCGATAGAGACGCAATATCTTTGCCGATCAAAGAATAACACATAAACAGAGGGGTCTTGATAAGATCGTAGGCATAAGATTCGTGATAGATTATTGATCAAGTTTATGGTTTTGAAATTAGTATAATAATATATGTATCTCTATTATCCTTATTTAGTTTCATGCTATGCTAACTTTATATAATAACTCCCTTCTTGATAAAACTTAAAATGCCTCTGTTACAATAAATGTGACTGCCCGTTTATTTAAGTTCACAACATTAAATGAGAGAGAGAGAGAGAGAGAGAGAGATAACGAGAAATTGTCAGACCACGAAAGTATAAAAAAATTTAAATACTGGTACAAACTGTCAATTTAAACTTTCGCGCCTAAACAGTTCTACAGTTCCCTTTTGAGGTCGTATCGAGTTGCAATTAAACCCATATACTCAGGTTTACAGTCGCTTGACGGCCGTTTATGCCAGCAAAAAACGTATATTTCGACACTCTCAAGAAAGAAACTATGTTTGTGTGAAGAGCCGAGCATCTTAAATCGAGACGTATAAATGTACAATAGTACGTAACGAGAATATGATAAGACGCAGTGTCTAGTCTGATTTATTAATACTCTTTGTATAAACTACACTTGTCTCTGTTTCTGACACAGAAATAGCCATAGCATGCCGTCTCGCTTACATGAGACGGCATGCTATGGCTATTTCTGTGTCAGAAACAGAGACAAGTATAGTTTCTCTGCATCTTACGTCACAACACATTTTCTTGTCTCTTTTTCGCTCCCGGAAATAAGCATACCGTCCTGCTCTCATTTCATACCCATAATAGTGTGTAGCTGCAATATTCGCACCTCTTTCATGTGTGCGTAAGCCTGGCCATTTTTAAACACGGTGTTTCGTATAGACAACGTATCTACCTCATTATTATATTACATCATTGAGTTTCATTATAAAAGTATAAAATGTACACTTACGCATTAACCCGTGAGATGTCTCTCGACTGCACAATGAATTTTTTCTCTTTAACATTGTACGTCAATGAGGCCTCGTAGACGGCTCCCCCTGGGTTAGAATCTATCTGCAAGACACTATTTGCTGAATGTTAGCCTGCAACCTCATTATAATATATGTTAATATTACTATCGGCTCTGTCAGCTGTCGAACCAACGAGCATCCCATTTAAAAGAAAATCATCATCATCATCATCATATCAGCCAAAAGACGTCTACTGCTGGACATAGGCCTCCACTAGCGTGGGTAGGCCCCCCACAAGGTGGACTGATGACCTGGTAAAGGTCGCGGGAGTCCGCTGGATGCGGGTGGCGCAGTACCTGTCAGTGTGTACCTGAAATAGTTATTTGTGTCACAAGGGAGCAAAATAGTATATTTACGGCGAGGGCGGTGTATTGAATCCTGAACGTAGCGTGGGATCCTACAATAGAATCCTGAGCGTAGCGAGGGATTCTAACGTAGGATCCTGAGCGTAGTGAGGGATACAAGTGTTTACGCCCGAGACGAAAATAATTTTGCTACCGAGTGACACATACTATTTTTCACACCGACTATGAGGAAATTTAAAAAAAGCTATTGTTAAAATATATCTAAATTATCTTATTTTTTATTACTAATTTCTAAATATTACGAAATATTTATAAATTTTTATACAACACTGTTATAGTTAAAACATGAAATATGTTCGTTTTGAATCGACTACGATGAAATTACAATCGATTATTTTATTTAACATCTGTGTTCAATTGGCACATTGCGTACAAATGTTCCAATGCCAATGTATAAATTAAAAAAGTAGCTTGAACAGAAAAGTAGCGTTTTGGTCCCTCTCGTCGTGGAGCAAAACTTACTTTTCCGAATGAAAGGTGTGAAAAGGAAATAATTCTACTCTATTATTTAAATTGCTCACAAAATTTCACGAGAATCGGTTGAGAAATGCTACCTGTAGAGGAGAACGGGATACCGGACACGATACAGACAAACGATTTTCGGTCTAAGCTGAAGCGTAGAACTTCGTTCGCTTCGCTTGCTCGTTCGATAACCCCGCTGTCGGTTTGGGCACCTTTTCCAAGATTTAGCGTAGACACTACTTTTGCGAAAGCGACTGCCGGCTGATCTTCCAACCCAGAGGGAATATTAGCCCCTCATTGGTTATGTTGAGACCAGTTTTACGACGTTTTCCTGCACTGAAAGGCTTCAATTATACTGTGTGTTACCGGTAAGCGGGCTTTTTTTAAGTAGGGTATATTAACGTAGTTCTTTAACTTAATTATGACCTTAATTCAAGTATTTAAATATAATTCCTAAATCATGAATTTTCTAACAAAATTGAAATTGCCAGCAATGTATAGCAAAGTAAATTGACAAGAACGTGTAACTGACAGCTCTTCGTACTTTGTTTATTACGGCGTCATACACCTAGTTCATTGAAGGTTTGTATTTCGGAAAAATAACTGCGCAGTTAATTTACATAAATATGATTTGCAAATACATGCAAATAATTGCTAACAGAACATAATATTATTATCAGTTTTAATAAATTCCCGCATGCCGGTAGCACACGGTATATAAAATGATATCTTGTACGTATTTTTAATTAAACCCAGTGGTGTGAGCTGGGATTCGAACCCACTACCTGCAGATTGAAAGTCGCGTATTTTACCTGGCTACGGTTTACATCATTGGTTGATAAATAGTTGAAAACAGGTAGAACACAGGGGAATGAGATCTCACTCATATTTGGAGCTCAATTAGGGAAGTACCTCCACCTCCACCTGACAGAAAACTGCAGCCAGCATAAGCATGCCACTACTTCCTCTGTAGGTAAATGGTGTTGTGTTCCTGGCGGTGAGTCAGCTCGCTAGAGCCACCGGAGATGTGACGTGTTGAGAGTGAAGGTCCCGCGTTCTCTAGCTATGGCTATCATTACAATGAATCCTCAAATCTATGATAGTTGCAAGCGTCCATAGGCTAACGGTATATGTGAACTATCCAGCAGACCGTATGTATGTTTGCCACCGTCAAAATATAAAAAATAAAGAAAAAAATTGTAAACGGCATTTACTCCAATCTGATAGTTCTCACTCGTCATCTTGGTCTTCGCGTTAAACCGTCCCAGGTAATTGTCTACCGCCTTGTTGAAGGAGAGGAGGCGGCTGTTGGCGCGCTGGCGGAGCACCCAGCTGATGCTGGCTATGCTTCGAGGAATGCATTGCGATCTGATGACAGACAGAAAGAAAACTGATATAAGTATAGTACATTACTGCACAGGCCGTGAAGTAAGGTATTGCTGGACGAGCATTGGGGTACACGGCCGAGTCGTAGACGAGGCCGGATACAACGAGTCCAGCAATCCCTGTTCCGGCCGAGGATTGTATAGTGCTTTTCTCAAACGATGTGAGGAAATATTAAAATTAAAATAAATACCTACAAGGTGATCAATTAAATACTAGTTTGTTGAAATTACAATCGGCACGAAAGTTCAGAAGACAATTGTGTAATTTTCCGCCTTTTTTATTTTTTAAACATGCCATTTCAACAAGCCGTTCAAGCACCATGTTTAACCGCACATAAGTATAGTACCATAGTTTTTGTTTTTTTTTTACGTCGCAAGTCTGCTTACAGAGTCTAGTGGTGGTTGGCAGTATGTAATTTTTCCTTTGTCAGTTTAATATTAGTAAGCAAATTTAAAAAGTTAGAGTAGCGGACAATTTAGTTAGGGTTTTCATACATTACTTCTTGGCTTCAGGCCAAGGGAGCCATAAACAAGAAACTTCTTGTCTTCATTTCGTGATATTAACGCATACATTTCAGAGCATATTTGAGAAAAATAAATAATTGTTGGCACAAGCTTTTATTGCTGACTGCCCTTTTTTAAAAGACATTATTTACTCGTTGATAGGGCTATAATGAGCCGAAACGACACCAATAATTCCGAATAGACCGCGAGCTAGGAGCTTTTTTTGTCAGTCAATTTCCCCCGAGGGATAACTTGTGAGAAGATTCAGAATTTTGTATCATGTAGCCCCGTGCACGTCAGCTGGGGCTCAGTCGGGGGGTTGACCGGCAGCAGCGTCCCAAACACTTAAAAAAAATTTTGGCCATTTACCGTATGACAAAACAAAATCGTCAGCTGGCTGTACAGTGGTGGAAAACCCGTCGGCGTCACACGAACATGTTAAATTATATTCCTACTATAATCGCCCGGTTAAAGCGACGGCGCGATACTTTGCCATACATTTTATAGCAGGCGTTAATCTGCCATCATTCAACATGCCCTTTAATGTATATAGGTGAACTCTCAGAAGAAGAGGATACTAAAGATCTTCTGGAACCGGCTACTTCTGAGCTCTTATCCAGTGCTATCAGATCTCAGAAAGTGGCCCAAGAAGAGAAAGTGCGATGGCAAAGGGAGTTCTGGAGATCTCCTTAGTTTATAAATTTAATGATCATGTTACACCTGCATCCTCCTAGCGTTATTCCCGGTATTGTCCCTAAAGGAGCCCGGGGTCCGCTTTGACACCTAATCCCAGGATTTAGCAAAGGCACTAGTTTTACGAAAGCGACTGCCATCTGACCCTCCAACCCAGAGGGAAAACTAGACCTTATTGGGATTAGGCTGCTTTCCTCACGATATTTTCCTTCACTGAAAAGCTAACGATAAATATTCCGTACATAAGTTCCGAAACACTCATTGGTACGAGCCGGGAATCGAACCCACGACCGCCGCATGACAGCCGCATGCCTGAATCACTAGACTACCGAATCATTAAATACTTATCTCGCTCTAAAAGTATTATACCCTGCATCTTTTATGAGGAAGTTGATGTAGTCGATCAAGGCTCCCGCAGTCTTGCTGTAGAGCGGGTCGAAGAGGGAGACGTTCTGCCAGACGAGACACGTGCACCAATGCGTCTCGATGCCCGCTTCACTACATGCGCGGTTGCTTGGAATCTGGAAATGAAAGAATTCGTGATGACTGATGAAGTGATGAAATCAGGTAATTGAGAGTGAAATACATGTTTTTCCACCGCTATTAGAGAGACCAAGTATGACATAAATATTATTAACTGATAAACAAAATGACTAAATGGTAAATCAACAGCAAAGCAGTAAAATAACAGTTTTTCACTTTAACAAAATGAAATAAGGCGCTCAAGTGTTGGGTAACTAAGTAGCAACGCACCGGCTCCAACATCGTCAGCCCCCTCTTCAAATCAGCTCCCTCCACCTTGTACGGGTTCCAGTACTGCCTCATATCCAGCGCGTCCAGTAAAGTGGCGTGGAGGTCATGCGGCGTGGTTAATACGTGCGCGTTAGCTTCAAGCGCGATTTGTGCCTTTGGCCGTGCGTGCGTGAGTCGTGAAGGGAGGCGAATGGCTAGGAGAGGTAGGCGCTCGTCTAGTTTGCCGCGGATCGAGTGCTTTTTGCGGACTGCTGCGTATCTGGGGGGAAGTGTTTATAGAATGCATAAGAGAATGCCTCTTCTATTCTATTTTAAAATATCGAGGGCATCAAGACCACATGTACTTAATGTCTAGTACTTCTATTTCTCTATTTCTCGATAGCAGATTGAAACAAAGCTTGAGGAAATACATTACAAACTACTCCGAATGGCTAGATTTCAGGAATTCTGACAGATTTTGCTTTTCCAAAAAACACAAAAACTTTTTTTTTGACCTGATGGAAAGTTAATATAAGGACATGCCCACCCAGAAGACGCTTACATAATATGTATGAAACTTGAAATGATTGTTTGATCTAAGGCAACTAACTCATTAAAGAAAAAAGCAAAATTCATGTCTTTTCTCCTTACGATATTTTACCTGGGTCCATGGTCTCCCATGACCACAATAAGCGTGTCGTTGGTCCGCTTCAGCAGTCGCCTCAAGAACGCAGCCGTGTCGTCATCGGCCAATTGGATATTGTTGAAGTTGTCGTGAGTAATGTCGGAGATGAAAGTGAAGATGAACCGCTTCCCATCTAGCTCCAGAAACTGAGGATGAGCACTAGAGTCACTATAAAAGTATACACAACGTTTTTTTGAAGACAAGAGATTAAAAGGAAATTGACGAGATTAGACATTGTGGAATGTCATCTCGCTCACATTTGGAACGGTGCAACTTTTTTATGTTGTACGGTGGCAAAGCGATGTTTAAGCCTGCACCTGGATACGTTATGAGAAATTACCCTTCTAAGGCGATTAACAGTTCCAAATGGACGAAATCTCGGGCCAAAGCTTAATTTTATAAGCTGACCTGTTCAGTGATATTCAACATCATCTTGAACTGCGGCGAGTCACCCAAGCAGTAGTTCCATCCTTTCAAGATAGGATTGTTCGCGACACAGAAAGCTCTCAGGTAGTGATCGGCTGGCTGCTTCGTGAAGCCGTTGAATCTGAACTGGAATGTACCGGATAGGGGCATGTCTTCAAAGTATGCTGTACGGTACCTGAAAGATACTTAAATAAATAGAAAACATCCTCGAATCATGAACAAATAATCGTGCTCATCACACAAATGAATGCCCTGTGATTAGCACCCAGAACTTCCGGCTTCAAGCCGGTCACAACCAACTAGGCCATAGCGGTTGTCAGCATACAAAGTATACCAGAAATCAAACAAAGATGAACATGTGAAAACTAATCACTTTTGGTTCGTAAAAAAAAAGAATGTATTGAGGTATTTGGTGTTCCTGGTGGTGAGTAAGATCGTCTCTTTGGACTTGTTGTGGCGAAAGTGAACTCGCGGTCGTCTCGCTATCAACAATGTTGATAACTAGAGACAAAAGACTCCTCCAATTAATTAAGAATCGTGATTTCACCCGTGGATACAACGCTACGGAGTGTTATGCGAAATGAAAAAATATCAAATTAACTGCTCTGGATATTTTGAACAAGAGCTTGAACTTGGAGTAATTGGAGTGAATAAACTGTGGCAGCTTACGTGCCTTTTTTAAAGTTCGGGAAATACGTTGGTTACACAACCCGTCCTGTTCAGGGAGGCAGGATGAGTATTGAATAACTGAGGGAAGCTGGACAACCGTCTAAAACCACCTATGACACCCGGCTCCTCCTTGGCAATGGGGGTGTCGTAAGATCGCTCTTGGCTTTCGACTGTGTACCGTAGCTTGCGTGCCTGCGTCCATGAACGTAATGAATGTTAGCCCGATAAAAGTAAACAAAGATAAAATTAACAAAGTAGAGTGTAAAATATGAATAAAGCACCCCTCTTCTTTTAACTTCTTGAATATGAAAGGGAAGTCGTCCATAGTCCTCTTGCTTCCATTTTTCCTTCGCACATCGGGCTGTTCCAACTCAGTTTTACCTGTTAGTATAGGAAACAGTGCGAATGGGGTACCATCGCCTACGATATTGTACCTGCAATAATCACATGTCACTTTTAAAAAATCGCCTAGTGTAACCAATAACTTTTAGAAATACACAGACAAACGGATTGTCTCTCTAAATTGTCTGATATACATAGCTATAATACGCGATCTAAACACAAACTAGTACTGCCAAAGTTGCGGCTTAGGAAATGTCAAAAACAGGGTGCTTTCCTAAAGATAAAAATGTACAACAAACTACCTTTGGAAATAACATCATTGCCAATTCAAGGTTTTAAGAAGAAAATATCAAATGATTTTGGGAAACATGTCTTTTACTCACTATCAGAATATTTAACAAGCAACATTAGCTAACAAAATTTTGAAATATGTTATTAGCCATATAGCACTAAGTATGTGTCTTTTTTTTAATTGTATTTTTTTTTCTTTCTAACGAATTGTTTTTGACATGCCATGTAAAGCACATATTACTTTATGGTGAAATAAATAAATAAAATAACCATGGCCTGTACATTATGCCCCATATAAATTGGCGTCTGTCCTGGTAGCTACTAGCAGCGTCGCGCAATAAGGAACAAAAAGAAGAATGTCACCCGTTTGCTCAAATACATGGCTTCGATCTTGGCGGACAAAGACTATCTCTTACTTCCTTACTTACTCTTTCTGACATTCAATCATGGCGGCATTTCGATGGTTACCATGAAAATTGTAGCTTCAAGAGAAAACATGCGGTCAAACAAACAAGCCTTTTGACAAATACATTTTAATTTTATCTTAAAATAAAACACGTATTTCTTATCCAGTTTATAAACCTAATTATGTATAAGATTCTCTTCATCTGAGTCATGGATGTTTTTTGAGCATTTAAGTATTATGTATTTAGTGCCTCTGATCTCAGGTCCAAGATTAACATAACGATATTAAAACGTATTAGGTATTAGTACAAATCAAATAAAACTCACCCTTCCATAACCGTAGCATTCAACTCCTCGTTAAGGACCTTCCAACTCTTGGGCATCAGCCTCATGAAGCCAGTTCTTGACGTTGAGTCGAACCCGAGGATGACCACGTTGAGAGGCTGTTCAGTGGGCACGGAGGTAACTGACACTGGTCGGAAGCCGAGGGTATTGCCAAACCACTTTACTTTCTTGCCACTGAAATAAAAGTGTAGCAGGTATAGCACCCAGAACATTGGATAAAATTCCAGTTACAATTATATCGCTATTGACATATGTAATTTCAACGTCTTTCCATTATTGAAATAACATAAAAAAGAAACGCCGATAGAAATAAATGAACAAAACGGTGAAACATTCTGTGATTCTATGACTGAAGGACATGACAAGGATCAACTGCAAAATGATATGCAACAAAATGAACATGCTGAACAGTATATACATAAATAATGATGAAAACGACATAACTAGATCTGATAACAACTGGTCACGGCCCAGGTATCGCTGGGGGGATAGCGTGCGGATCGGATCTGCGTCATCTTCAAGCTGAAAGTAATTAGCAGGAAGTGGCGCAGGATCGGGATAAGTGGCGTGCTCTCGTTTCGAAGGACAAAATCCTTTTTGGATCACTGAGCCAAAATATTTAGTTAATAGTTATTTAATTTTCACTGACACTTATAGCAAGTGTAGATTTAAAGAAAGATTTTATGTGGTAATGTAATGACAGGTTGTAAGCTTATTGCCCACAACTCGCTTCAATCCTATTCCCTATATAAATGCAGTCGAATCTAATGACAATCTCGCAAAGAAAAGGATTTAATTCGAAGTGACGATTTATCGTAAATATTACCTTAAGGTATTTTTTTTGCTGCAACTCACACAGTAACTGTATGTGGAATTTTAATGATTTTGTCAGTTTTAATGGAACGTATGGTTTTGTTAATATTAGTTTGTAGCATACAAATGCGTTATCTTAATGAAATCATGATAATCTAAAGAATCTCGTATCTAATAGTGTGGAGCCATAGGCAACGGCAATAACTGCAGTGCAGTGCCCTGCGCAACATAATTCGGTCCGACTGGCACGAATTTGACAAAAATTATGGCACGGATTTTGATGCGCATAAAACATCTTGTATTCACGTTAAATGGCTTTCCTGCAAGTCGCCCCAACGACATCGCTTGTAGAAACATAGAACAGTCGTCACTGTAATATGCGAATAAGCTAATGTTTTAAAGAAGTAACCGTACTTTATGAATATTGTCGTTGCTTAAGATGGTATTATTATAATCGCCGGCAAGAAAACGTGTTCGAATAAAAAAATCGAGTTAGGTCATTCTTAACTCATAGCGTAATTAGGTATTCGAATTAAAATGCCGCATCCCGTTCTGTCACGGTCACACTCATACACGTGTGTACGAGTATATGGGTCATCATACACATGATTTGTAAGCTGTTGATGCCCAAATAATTAAAAATAAATAGTATATGCGGCGCCCCAAGGCCCCCAAGCCACCCAGTGACTATGGTTACACACGCCCAGCTCCACCTCAACTCAAACCACACCCGAAATACGACTCCTGCGCAGGATCTAATAACATTATAATCTACTAGTTGTCATGCTCTGTGGCAATTGAGTTCCTGGTGGTGAGTAAATTTGCCACTGCTTTCGAGGAAGTGCTGTGCCGCGAGAGAGGATCTACATTTGGATATAGCTATCAACATAACGAATCCTCAAATCAACGCGCTCGTTATTCTTCTGACTCTGATCACTAAGACCTATCCTTGTTTGCCAAAAAGTAGAAGTGTCATGAAATGACGTGAATTATAAAACCATCTTTAAAATCTATGAGACTATGCCGTAACACTTACATACGTTTTAGTACCTATGCAAAGCACGCTGACGTGGTCGCTGGCCGACAGTTCGTATTCCCCCTCCAGGGCCACCGTACCTTTGCCCAGCCTGTAGTGGAAGTCGTCTTTGTACAGGATGTCCTTGTATCCGCATTGGATGTCTTTTACAGTCTTTCTTATTTCGTCTACGACGCGGCATTTTGAATGCTGCGAAGACAAATATCTTTATTACTTTTATTTGAAGACTGCGCGTAGTCCCAGGCACGCTTTCTAAACATGCATAATACTGAACCTGGTAACGGTATACTCAACGAAATTACGCCATGTAAAGCTCGGTGATAGGTTGATAAAATATAAAAAAAAACTGGTCGCAATGTCATATTTAAATCACGTTCAACCAGTCAGTTTTGTGACGAAACATAATGTGTATAACATTGAATGTCTGATTTGTGACGACCTTTTACTACGACACATATGAATTTTTAACTTTATTTGAAGATCACTAAAGATTTACAGACGAGTGCATAGGTGTAGCCGTGTAAACTAACCCGAAAAAATAATATTTAATTTTCATAATTAGCGTGGGTAGACCCACACACGTTGGACTGATGACCTGGTAAAGGTCCATGGGAGTCCGCTGGGTGTTCATTATGATATTTGGGGGAGGCCTATGTCCAACAGTGGACGTCTTGCGCCTGATATGATGATTCTACTAATATTATAAATGCGTAAGTTTGGATGTTCAGATATTTGTATGTTTTTTACTCAGTCACCCCCAATTGGCCAACCAATCCGGATGAAATTTTGCACGAAGATAGTTCAAAGCCCGGACCAAAATAAAGGATAGTTATATCCCGGGTCCACGCAGACGAATTCGCGGGTTGCAGCTAGTGATGAAATAAATCTAAATGAAGAGGGCACTCACATAGCATTTGACCCAATCCAGTCCTTTACATTGCAGCGGGGGCAGCTTCCTGTAAGTCCACGCGGTGTCGTCCGAGAACGGATCCAGGTGCGGGATCTTGCAGCCCGTCCCTTTGTCTCGTTTTAAGGATCTTCGTAATTTTTGTTCCAGAAATCTGTAATACAAATAAAGACGTATAAACATATTTTGTAATACTTTTAGGTATTTCAATTCCAATCGCAGTCGAAAGTTGACAAATTATCGGCTGGGATTTGAACCCGCGATTTTTCATTCCGAGCAATGCTCTAAACTAAAGCTAGCCGATGCCTCAATAAGGCCAATGTGTTGCCCGTAATTGGACAAATAAATTATTGTAGGTACTTACGCTATAATTGCAGTTCTGAAAAAAAAGTAACTATTTATTTCATAAGCTGTATGGTTTAAGATAAGAATATTTTCTCATAAGAATTACATTATTCATTATTATTAATATGCAACGTAATGCATGTGACCAGAATTTGCAACAGAATAAAAATATATAAATTGGAGTCGTTTTGAATAAGTTTACGTCAAAAATTGACTTTCAAGAATGCTCTTACTGTCGACTTTAATAATACTTATTATCCCGTGTCCACGCAGACGAAGTCGCGGGCGGAAGCTGTATAATAATAATGAAGTCGTACGAATGGTAATTGCAATGTATGTGTATTATAGTAGTTCCAAATGGCCAGTTCTCGTCTCCATTATTAGATTAACGCGATGGTAGCAACACATTGTATAGCATTGTGAGCGACGTCCGCTCTCGGCGGCGTCGGCTGGGCGAGTGAACGCGCGCGCTACCGGCCGCGGCAATGCTCGCCCCTCACAGTCACCTAAGAGTGACCTAGTTCCGAGACACAAGTCGGCGACGGACGAGCTCCGCCCCTATGTGCTCGGACAGTGCGTCGACCACGCTCCGTGACACAAGTCGGCGACGGACGAGCTCCGCCCCTATGTGTACGGACAGCGCGTAATACCACTCGGCGCCCGAATGGTGTGTTTGGGCTTCGCCCGTGTCCTCAGACACTTTGGGGTAAACGCTGTTACCAAAATAAAAGAAGGAATAACGAAAAATAGACTTTTATTTACTTTCCCTATCACTGCCCATGGGCTTCCGCGAAGTCGGGCTCGCGCACGCTGCCGCCGCGTGTGCCCCGCAGTGCGGTACCGTTGCCTCGAACGGTGTGTGTACGAACACGTAGATTGATCGGACCCCCCAAATCCGATGATAGACGACCGGCGGCCTGTCTATTAATTATACCCTTACCCGGGTTTTCATAACTCTTCGTAAATAAAGCTTCCCTGAGCTTGCTTAATTTGTTGCGGCAGTCCTCCTTCTGGACGGCTATCTTCCTTTTGGCGTCTTCCAATTGACGCGCTATTTCTTCTAACTCCTTCTTCATTTTCTCCGCCGCGACTGGGTTCAGGTCCCTCGTGAGTGCCCGCTCAGATGGCGAGGCTCGGTCGTGAGCCTCGTGGAATGTGAGGGACCTGACGCCTGATGTGATATTGCTCGTACTATCTTCACTCGAAGTTATGCCGGTGCCCGATGTGCTGCTTCTGCGGTGCCCGCGGCCCGCGTAGCCGAGTCGATTGCCAGGCGCACCTGCCGTGCCGGTTCGAGCTCGGCCTCGATTCATCGTCCTGGACGAGGGGCACGGCCCGCTATCGCCCCAGGCGTGATCGGTGACTCGTAGATTGATCCAGTCGAAGGACCCGATCGACTAAACTCCCACTTGCTCAATGCGGCTGCCGGCGTTGATGAAACTGGATTACTGGATACTGGAACTGATGCTTGCTTGCTGATTTTCTTGCTGGTACTAGTTGCTGCTTGGAGATGTTACTTCCAGGAGTGACGAGCGGACACTGAATTGCTCCTTTTTTTTTTTTTGAACCTGACTGTTGCTATAATAGGACGGACCCTATATAGCGGTCGAACTGCGTGGTTGGAGCACCCTCCAACCACGCAGTTCGACCGCTATATTGGGTGGCCTGGGGAAAATCCAGGGGAAGCCTCCGGCACGACCACGCGGGGAAGTTTGTACACTGGAATACTCTAAGAGTTTGCGCTCCAGTGAGATTGGTTGAACGGTATCAACCGAATCTGGGGTGTGAGTGGTATCGAACTACTGGGAGTTTTATCGCTGGTTCGCTAAAACCTAGCCTAGCTGAGAAGATTTTTTTTTTCGGCAGTACTGGGGCCACGATCGTGGGAAAGCGGGGCTGCGGCGTCTTCTTATGTTGTTGCGGCTGCTGTTGCTGGGCGGCTGTCTCCTTGCCCCTCCGTAGGGCGGGCTTGGGGGCGGCGGCGGTGGCTGCAGCGAAAGTTACTTTCGCCGCGGTTGGTGTGGCTGGCGGCAGTTGCGTAGGCGGCGCGACGACAGTAGGCGTCGGCTGGGCGGTGGCGAGTGGCCGCTCGGGTTGGGCGGCACCCTGGACTACAGGTTGCTGCGGGAAGAGAGTCCGCGCAGCAACCCTCTCACCGCCGGTTGCTTGCGCGCACGGCGGTGAGGTGGCTGTCCAGGGTGGGGTTGCTTGGAGGCAGGCCCGTTTGGCGGCTTCCTCCTCTTGCTGCGTGGGCGGGCTTGTTCTGGGGCGCTTCTCCGGCCTGAGGGTGGCCGGGTGGCTCCTCAAGAACTCGATGAAGGGTCCGTCCTCGGGTCGCAGGTCTGCATCCAGCCCCATCTCGAAGCTGGTGATGCGTACGAACGCCGCTATCCACGCCTTCAGGCCCGGCGATGGGAGGTCCGATTCCATAATATGGGCAACCACGATCGTGTCCGATCGCAGTTGGTCCATCGGAGAGACTTCCTGGGCGGGCGACACGGGCGAGAATAAGCGGGCGTCCGGTTCTGGCAACAACGGTTGCGCGGCGTCGGCGACCGTGGGCTGCGGCGTCTCGATGCGCGTCGAATTTAAAAATTCGACGCATGTTGCGGGTGGGTCTGAGTCCCGGTTTTCCATACTACCGCCCATCTTGGTTCCTGGTAGTACGGAGGCTTCACGCTGTTGAGCGGGGGCTCGGTTTTCCGAGCGGCTGGTGGAGGGTAGGTTTCGATCGTGAGATCTCGGCCTACCCCCTGCGGGTTTTCCTTTGCCCATCAGGGCGACGAAGGGCGAGCGACGCTTGCCACTGCTGGTGAGACTATATCCGCATTCCTTCTTGGCCTCCGCCTCCAGGATATGCGTTTATACTAACGACCGACAGCGGTGATGCAGTTTACTGTGTGATCCCCTCCGGCTAAATAGCCGGGCCGCTGTATTGGCTCTCTTATTCAATGAATAAGAGTGGCGAATGCGCGAAGTGGATTGGGAGGCGTCCGAACTCGTTGCGCTCTAGGTGGCAATCCGAAGTCTAAGCTGATTTACAAAGTTCTTATATGGCTTGAGTTCTTATAAGTACAGTAGGGTTCGTAATTATTTTCTTATTCGAATAATCATACATGGAAATCGGGCAAACCGTAATTCGGTCCCTTTTGTAACTCTTATTTATCTTTTGCGCTGAACCTACTGAGTTTACTTATTTCTAAGTTTAAACATTTAATAGAACTTTTAATTAGCTTTCTAACAATATATAAACCTTTCTGGTACGATGAGCCGTTATAAAGATATAAGTGTAAACATATTAATTGCAAAGTAAAAATGCGCCGTACTAAGTTTTAATTCAGGCTCGGTGGCCGCGGCTCTCGTTACGGTCATGTTGGCGCGATACACCCCTCCCCTCCAGGCGGCCAGTCTGCGCTGCGCTCGCGCATAGGCAACATCTCCTCTCTCTTTCTAATACAATTTGTACTGGGATTTTACTTTAATGTTACAATGTTAAATGATATCAAATGAATGTTATGAGAGGGTGTTCTATGTAAATAATTACTATGGGGTTCTAACTACTGGGTTCTTTATTACTTTAAACAATCTAAGTCTTTATAAATAATCAGATATTTCTCTTACGTATAATCTTCATATGACGCGATGCGTAGCTCTGCCGTCGCGTGTTCATCTTGTCGTCCATAATTCTCCCCCTCCCCGAAGCCTCGCACTATTGGTTGCAACGGTGTTATCACTTTAATCACTTTCACTAATTGACTTTTCTTTCACTGATTCTAACACTTATTATTTTGAAGCTACGTTAAAGTTCCCATTCTCCGGGTTTAAATTTCTTCGATGACTGTTCTTCTAATGAGTTTGTTTCAGATGGCTGCTTGACTGGTATTGATATCTTCAGTTTTAATTGATCCCGTTTTTTCTCCTTGGCCTTCCTGCAGGCTGCTTCAACCAGTTCCCTCGACGGTTGAGCTATGTAGATTTTCTTCGCTGCTTTAGTTCGCGCCTTCGGCGCCTCGTTCTCTTTATCCCGGTGGTCGCTGCGTCTGCTGCGCCACTCTGCCCACGCTATCCTCTTCTCGCTGGGCTTCAATGTTGGGAGATCGGCCGCGGCATTGGCGTCTCCCTGCTGCTCTATGGATGTGTGGAAACAGTCCACTGTTGATGCTGATGTCGCGACGGAGTTGGTGCCCTCCATGGGCTTCCGCGAAGTCGGGCTCGCGCACGCTGCCGCCGCGTGTGCCCCGTAGTGCGGTACCGTTGCCTCGAACGGTGTGTGTGTGCGTACACGTAGATTGATCGGACCCCCCAAATCCGATGATAGACGACCGGCGGCCTGTCTATTAATTATACCCTTACCCGGGTTTTCATAACTCTTCGTAAATAAAGCTTCCCTGAGCTTGCTTAATTTGTTGCGCCAGTCCTCCTTCTGGACGGCTATCTTCTTTTTGGCGTCTTCCAATTGACGCGCTATTTCTTCTAACTCCTTCTTCATTTTCTCCGCCGCGACTGGGTTCAGGTCCCTCGTGAGTGCCCGCTCAGATGGCGAGGCTCGGTCGTGAGCCTCGTGGAATGTGAGGGACCTGACGCCTGATGTGATGTTGCTCGTACTATCTTCACTCGAAGTTATGCCGGTGCCCGATGTGCTGCTTCTGCGGTGCCCGCGGCCCGCGTAGCCGAGTCGATTGCCAGGCGCACCTGCCGTGCCGGTTCGAGCTCGGCCTCGATTCATCGTCCTGGACGAGGGGAACGGCCCGCTATCGCCCCAGGCGTGATCGGTGACTCGTAGATTGATCCGGTCGAAGGACCCGATCGACTAAACTCCCACTTGCTCGATGCGGCTGCCGGCGTTGATGAAACTGGATTACTGGATACTAGAACTGATGCTTGCTTGCTGATTTTCTTGCTGGTACTAGTTGCTGCTTGGAGATGTTACTTCCAGGAGCCCGATGGTAATCTCACGCGCCCTGCTGGGGGCACGGAGAAGCCGGACGCAGCTGGCGCTGCTTTTGGCGGGATCGGGCGCCGTCCGCTACTACGGACGGGGAGCTGGGGGGGGCGTAACGCCCGTCTGGTCCAGGGTGTTGCGGGATCATCTGTTTCGTCCGTCGGCGCGATCGAGCCCTGCCGGGTGGGACTCCATTAGGAGAGGCCCGGCGAGCGATCCGCGAGCCGACGGCGCTGCAGGAACGTCCGCGGTCCGGTCCGGTGGGTCTCAGGGGGGGCTAGCCATACAGGTCAGCCAGTCCCGTGAGGGTGATGGAGGTGGGGTTCGCTCCCTCTTGCAGGGCGCCGAGGCAGCTCTGCAAGATTTGCACGCACTGCTCTATCTCTCTCTCCCTAGTGCCATCTTGGCTTGCCGGTAGGGGGAGGGGAGCAGTGTCGTGCGGTGGTCCGGGTAGTGCTGCTTCCACGGGCGCAAGTGCGGCGTTGGTGCAGGCGGCGGCGGTCTGGGTGGCGGCGGTGGAGGTCTGGTGTTCAACGTTGATGGGTTCAGTGGGGGCGGCGGGTTGCCCTTTGCCTCGTCGGCCCCTCCCTCGGCGGCGGCGGCGCGATGGCGCCGCGTCGTTCGCCCTCGCCATGAGGGAGTTGGGGGCGTTCTCGGCGGCTCGCACGGTTTCTTGCTGGGGCACGATTTGTCCTCGGCGGTTTGTGTGGGGCGCTGTGCCGGTTTTCTTGGCGCGTGCCTCCCGCTGGAAGGCTGGGCACGCTAGGCTGTTGGCTGGGTGGGGGCCGCCGCAGTTTGCGCAGGTCCCCTCGTGGTCGCGTGGCCGCTCGCACTGGCCCGCAAAGTGTGGCCCCGCGCAGCGGACACACCTTATCGGGCGGCGGCAGCCGTGTGAGGAGTGACTAAAAGCCTGGCAGCGGTGGCACTGCGCCGGCCCCTTCCTGCCGCGCCATGCTTCCACCGCCACTCCCGTCATCCCCAGTAGTTCCCGGACGCCGTAGATCGCCGGGATGAGGTCGCTGGTCTTGTTGAGCTGCGTATAAAATACGCAGCCGGGTCGTCCTGCACGCGCGTCCACGTGGCGCGTGTAGATTGGGGCGAAACCTTTCGCCACCAGGTCCTCCGTGATGTGCTGTGGGTTGGTGTTGGCGGGGAGCCCCCTGATGCACACCTTCAGGGGGATCTCCTCTCTCGGCTGCAGTGCCGACCAGGAAACGGAGTCCCCGAGAGCCTCGAGGTAGGCCTGCACCACCCTGTACTCCTCGTGGTCGTCGGGGCGGAAGCGGACTCCGTTTCCGTACGGTCTGGCGTTTGGGTAGCGTCCCAGTCGCTCCCGTATGCGCTTGAAGTGCGCGGGCCAATCCGGGAAGCTGTCAACCGTGATTGGCCGCGGCTTCTTCTGGGGCGGCTGGGTCGTGGTCGGCGTTGCTGCGGGTATCGCTGGTGGCGTGGGGTTCGTGGACGGTGCGGTGGCGGCCTCATCCTGGCGGTCGTCGTCGTCACTGTCCTCGACGCTCTCGTCCTGGACGTCCATCGGAGACAAGTCCAGGCGGGGGAGGTTCAGTGGCGAGAGGGGCGCGGTTGTCGTAGGTGGTGCCTGCGCCGGCGTTTGCACCAGCGGAGGCGAGATGATGGCGGGCGTCCGGTGCACGATAAGCCCTCCGTGAGGCGGCGTCTTGTGCAGCGGGGAGGTCTGCTGTTGTTGTGTCGTGGTCGTCGTTGTTGTTTGCCGCGCCGCACGGGGCGCGGCGTTCTTCGGCGCAGATGTTCCGCCGCGGTTCGCCTGGCCCGCTCCGAGGGCGGGCAGCGTACGCGGCACGGGCGCTGCGCGGAGCGCTGAGCTCGCCTTGCCCGCTCCGAGGGCGGGTGGAGGACGCGACACGGGTTTAGGGGGCGCGGTCTGGCGTTGTGGCGCGGGCGAAGCCTTTTTATTGGTCGACGCGGTGGTGGCGGCCGCGTACGTGGGCGTCGCGGGGGCGGTGGTGCGGGGGACTGCGGCCTGCGCGGGCGGCGCGGCGGCGGTCGGCTTTTTGGCGGCCAAAAGGGGGCCGCCTCGGGTGAGCGGGGCGAGCTGGCCGACGATCTCCCGGACGAAGTCTTTCGGCCGGGGGAACGGAGCCTCTCCAGCGCCCTCGCTGGTGGGCGTTCCTGGGGTGCTGGGGGTCGACGCGGCCTTGTAGGCCGCCGCGGACGCTATCAGGGCGCTTCTGAATGCCTGCTGGATGCGTGGGTCGCGGGCGGCTCTGGACGCGTCGGCTAGGCCGCGGGTGCGGCGGAAGGTCCGGGGGCGCGTTGGTATACGCTGGGGTGCGGCTCCCGAGGGGAGCGGGGTCGGCGGGGGCATCTTGATTTTTCGTGTGGGTAGTTAGCCCACACGATTTTGCACTCTACCCTCACCAGGTGAGGGGTAGAGGGCGGTTGGGGGGGCCCTGCCTAGGGCTCCCTAGGGCGCTAGGCGCGCGATCGCGGCAGCGCGGCTGCCCTTACCCGCCTCATTCGCGGCCAGACCCCGGTGAGACCCGCTTGTGGGAGGCCGGGGCTGGTCGGAACTTGACGAGCGGTACAGCGGCGCGGACAGTGGGTTGACGTCGGGTGCGATCCGGGCGCGGGGGAGGGTGGTGATCCGTGCGAAGCGTAGCCAATCCAATACTTCCAGGAGTGACGAGCGGACACTGAATTGCTCCGGGCCGTACCTGCCAGCGGGCAAGCAAGACGTGCTGAGTGAGACAACAAAAGTTACGCCCACTTTGACTTGACTAATTTACGTTACAAGATGTTATTTAGATGTTATACATAGTAATGGGCGGAAGTCTAAGCTGATTTACAAAGTTCTTATATGGCTTGAGTTCTTATAAGTACAGTAGGGTTCGTAATTATTTTCTTATTCGAATAATCATACATGGAAATCGGGCAAACCGTAATTCGGTCCCTTTTGTAACTCTTATTTATCTTTTGCGCTGAACCTACTGAGTTTACTTATTTCTAAGTTTAAACATTTAATAGAACTTTTAATTAGCTTTCTAACAATATATAAACCTTTCTGGTACGATGAGCCGCTATAATGATATAAGTGTAAACATATTAATTGCAAAGTAAAAATGCGCCGTACTAAGTTTTAACTCAGGCTCGGTGGCCGCGGCTCTCGTTACGGTCATGTTGGCGCGATACACCCCTCCCCTCCAGGCGGCCAGTCTGCGCTGCGCTCGCGCATAAGCAACATCTCCTCTCTCTTTCTAATACAATTTGTACTGGGATTTTACTTTAATGTTACAATGTTAAATGATATCAAATGAATGTTATGAGAGGGTGTTCTATGTAAATAATTACTATGGGGTTCTAACTACTGGGTTCTTTATTACTTTAAACAATCTAAGTCTTTATAAATAATCACATAATATTTCTCTTACGTTGATCTTCATATGACGCGATGCGTAGCTCTGCCGTCGCGTGTTCATCTTGTCGTCCATAAGCATTATAATTTGACAATCATCATCTTCATATCAGCCGGAAGACATCCACCATCCACTGCTGGACATATGCCTCCCCCGAAGAGTGCCAATGTGACTGGTCTTGCGCCATCCGTATCCAGCGGACTCGCGACCTTTAGCAGGTCATCAGACTGTTAATTTGAGAATAGTTGTACACAATTTTAACCTGCTTAGACTACGGAAAGGTAGTCTTTCAAATGGCCACAATTTTTACACATTATTATAACAAAATCGGACTTAATTACGTTCACAAAAGGTGTTTATTTAATTACCTCGACCTTTCGACGTTTTTTTGATAATGGCCACGATTTCAATTCAACCCCCATGGGTTAAAAAGGTATATAAAATTACTAAATTCAACCGTTTTGAAACAACGCCGCGAGGTCTACAGCTCACAGAGCCACTAGTGTTATTATACCGATATAAAATATTAATCAGAATTCCTCACCTGTTCTTTGGGTCAGAATCAAACAGTTCTTCAGAGTCTTCATGGGCTATTCCCGTGATAGGAGTTTGTACACCCAATTTGTTGACTAATCTATCGCAACATGAAAAAAATGATAAAGTCACAAAAATTATAACAAACTTGCTGATAGGATTGTGTCAGTGTTTACAAGGATTGCAGCTGCAGCTGCTGGATAAAATACAGCCAAAGGTCCCGTTCATACATAATCATCATCCTTCTAGCGTTTTTCCCGGTTGCACCCTTAACGAGCCCGGGGTCCGCTTTGACACCTAAGGTCCCTTTCATACAATGGTGACAAAAAATTTGACATTGGATGAGTAGTTTTAGAGATTCAACTCAAAATTTTACCGATTTCAGAAAAGGAGGGTCTCAATTTATCGGAATCTTTTAGGTGTGTTCGCCGATTGCGCGAAGACGCCAGAACCGATTTTGAAATTCTTTTTTTTTCGTTTTAACAGGTATCCCATAGGGTATGGTTTTCTTCAGAGTATCTAAGTACTGTAAACTTACGAGTATTATCAACAATATTATGTAACTGAATACAGCAAGAGCTGTCTGTCAATATCGTAGAAAGAGTGAGAAGCCGATACCTGTATTCACCCCTCCAGGTAACATGAATGTATAGGTGAAGGCATCAAATCATCATCATCATATAAACCGAAAGACGTCCTCTGCTGGACATCGGCCTCCTCCAAAGAGTGCCATGCACCACCCGCATCTAGTGAACTCCCGCAACCACACAACCGTACAGGGCTGTTATTCGCTACGCGTTAATGCGGCTCACTCCGCCTGTCACCCGTCACGAAGCAAGACTTCTACCTACGCTTAGCTACTACGCATCGCGGTGTCAAGATATATTTGTGGGTGAGCGTTGAGGTGAGCTTAAAACAAGTAACAGAATAGGGGGGCAGGTCATCAGTCCACCTTAACGGGGGTCTACCTACGCTGCATCGTGCATTCCGGTATGTGGTCGAGAACCTTTTCCGCCCCAACAGCCATCAGTTCTACGTGGAGTGCGCCCCGCCCACTGCCGTTTAAGTAACAGTCAGTTAATAGTATAATTTCTCGTATTTTTTTGTTTACCTCTTGTTCCGTCCCAGCAGTGAACTGTCCAGGGAACTATAGAAGTATAGAGCACATAGCGCGGCTGCCACACATATGTACCACCATTTCGTCTGCATCTGCGACAAAGACAATAATAATTTATCAGCATACATTTTATTGAAAAATACACCTTCATCTATTCGCCGCCACTTTACACACAAAAAACAAAATTTTGATTTTAAAATAACTCTTGTAACTTTAAGTGAAGTGATAAATAAACATCACACGGAACCATGAACGGAAATTCACGTTTAGGTTTGAGAGAAAAAGTTTTAAATACTATGTAGTGACAGTAACATAAAATATTGTACACAATCAGAACTAAACTCTAATGCTATGGACAATAAAACACAAAATTAAAACTTACTTACCGCTTCGCAGCAAACTCCAACACTATATACACGAATGTACACAAAGTTAATGTAGAAAGTGACACTGGAATGTAGTAAAATCCATATCCCTTTTGGGAATGAAGGCGTGAATCCATAAATTAATCTACACAAAATTCACACAAACTACATAGAAATCGGAAACCTAGCTCCCAGAACAAACTAATCTAGAAATAAATTAAAGCGAGACAAAGAATACCTTAATTCCACAAACTGCACAGGCAGCACCCGCGAATTTTGATAAGCAAAACAATGTGTTCGTAATTTAAGCCGTAAAGATAACGTGTAAGTCAATCCAGCAGCCATATATACAGGACGCTTAGTATTTACATTGAAATATTGTAACACTCATAATGTTTGTGTATAGAATATAAATAAGATAATTTATTAGATAGTACAGCCATGACATGAAAAACTATTATGCCAAAAGATGTTCTAGTACCTAGTACCAAAAATATTCAATAAAGTTAGTGTACTAAGACAAAGTCCTAAATTAAGTAAATCTATGATAAAAATTAGACTAAAATAATGTCTTCCCGACTTGTCATGATGGTGTGTGTGTGTATGTACTGTATACGTATGTATGCGCGTGCATGTGTGATGGGTCGAGGAGACATTCTCGATTTATCATGTAACTATGTGTGTATATGTATGCATATGTATACATATATGGGGCCCACGAAACTGTAACCTACTTTATTTTATAAGATGAGTTTGATAGGATAAGTTGCATGAAAACGTAGCGCGTCTCGCCATCAAACGTTACGAGAATTTAAATGTATAGTAGTTATGTAAGTTTTCATACGATCAATAAAAAAAAAAAAATAGTTACAGATAATTGTAATCCAAAATCGTTTAATTCCTCGAACGGCCAACACTTAATTACAAAAGCAAGCTTACCAAATTTATCAGCAGGTTGTATGCTTGTTTGATACTGCCATGGCATAAAACCATGGTTAAACAAAAAAAACCTCACCGTCATATCAGCCGCCCAAAGACTAGGTATATACTATATACAAGGTGTAACGAAAATAACGCAAAACCGTTTAAGGGAATTACAGGTACCGTGTTGTGTTCTGGTAAGGAAAAACTAAAAAAAAAAATGCTTTTTTTCTACTTTTGTAAGGAACGTTGGCCGACTGGCGCGACATAACATAAAACTGAAAAAAAAATAAGACTCGTAAATTTTTTTTTTTTATCATGACACGATACCTTAAACGGTTTTGCGTTATTTTTGTCACACGATGTATATAAAGACGGAACATTGCTGATATTTTTAAATGGAGGAAAAACATTTTTCCTTGTAGCGATGAGAGGTCCTCAAGTACGGACAAGCATTGACCTTTTCAGTAACGAATGTAATAAGTTCTAATAAAAGGACTGAAAATTACATAAAGTAGGTATGTATGATGGGGGCCTATTAAAACTATATGAGTACACAGCTAGCTATGACGCCATTGGATCCTTCTGTTTGTACGTTTGTGAAAATATTAGCTAAGTAAAAGTCTGTGGTGTAAGTTTGTCTCTAGACGGTAATCTCCGGAACTCCATGCTCGGATTCTCCAGAGCTGGCGCGAAAAATATTATGAAACTGTCATTAATTTCATAGACATTACGCGCCAGCTCTTGTGAATCGACCTGTACCTACACATGCGATTAACACTGCGACGTTGGCAAAAAAGCGTACGGTCTGCCTGATAGTAAGCAGACACCGTAGCCTTTGGACGGTTGCGATAATAAAAGAAGAGTAAGCGCGTTGCCGACCCTTTATGATTTAAGGACTCGATGTAGTGATCGCTAGATTTAGATTTAGATTTATTTATTACACGATAAAAATTACAATTTAAATTTGCACAAAATGTCAAAATTATAAGAATTTCTACCATGTTCGTCAATTATAATATTAAAAACCTTAATGTGTCAACTACAAATACAAAATATTATATTACTCTATCTCCCGAAAAGGATCGTCATTCATTATACACAATAACATAATAGAATAATAATAATAATGTCCATAACATTGATAAATATTATGTTAACAATAATAAATGTCAATTTATGGACACAAAATACGCAATTAGAAGGCCATTTCCATGTATTCATTAACGGAGTACAGAGGGTTTTCCAACAAAAGATTTCTCAGTTTTCGCCGGAATGTTTCGTCACATGGTTCATTACAGGTCGACACACGTAAAAAGAGCCCTGGCGGCCATATAAAATGTATGGCCGCCAGGGTTCTTTTTACATGTGTCGGCCTGTACTTAAATTCGGTAGGTGTTCATAATAGGTGGGTCCGATGACGCGAGGGGGGGCTAGACAAACGATTTCAAAAATTATTTCACCCGTGCTATATTAACCTGTAGCTCCCCCTGCGTTGTGTACACTGAAAGGGCATTTAAGTGCCTAGTTTGTTTGCCATTGAAACAGGAAATAGGTAAAGCCTTTCATATATTATTCATTGTCGTATTGGATCCCGAGTTGCTCACGACACTCGAAGTGAAAGCGTGTAGGGCGGTGGGCACAACTAGGATTTAAACCTTGCTTCGTTATGAAACAAAGGTCAAACAACATGAAATCATTTATTGACCTGTGCGTCATAACTTGCTGACAAGTCGCTTCGCGCGCGACTGCTGTCTCACTCGCACCATGCAAATTGGAAAGAGGAGGATAGGTCTTTTACGAATCGCGTCGCGGCACGGCGTCAGTTGTGCTATGAGTCCGCCTGGAAGAACTCCATCCCCCATCCCTTATGTCTTTTGCAGGAACGCTTTGCCAATTAAGCCAGAAGTCCAGTTATGATTTGTTTCATATCAAAGTGCACAGTTAGTTAATGGTTCTACTTTCAAACTTACTCCTAGCACAACTGGTAATAGCACAGTGTTTTTTTTTGCCTCCAAGCAAGTATGGATCTAAAGCGCTCATCGGCCTCCTGTCAAATAAAACTGGAATCACGGAATATAGTTTGGTCAAAATTGAGTTGAGCGGCTGCAACAGAACGCTTTAATAGGAAACAAAAAGGTCGAGATAATTGAGAAATAGGTAGGTATTTGTAAAATGTATTGCTGTCGCGCCAACCTCAAGCCTCCCCCCGCAGAGCGCGATAGTGACAACTGCAGCTAAGATCGAAAATACCTATTAAAAGAACATAAAATCAATGTTTCGTAGTCCCCTGATTTTTTCTCCAAACCTTGACTTATTAAACTATTTTATTTATTAAAAATCAAAGAACGGCTTTAGCCGTGTTCCGATGTTTTCCTTTTTTTTTTAAATAGTCAAAATGTTTTCTGGATGTTTGAACACAGCGGAAAATCTGGCATTTATTTAAGGTTTTTTCAAGGTTAATATTTCTTTTAAGAATAAAGTTATGAAAAAAAGGAAACAGTTGGTATAATACAAAAATCCAAGTATGTCTTCTCTTCGTTTATCATGTAAATACAATCTGTCATTCATTCACTCAATCATTCCATTCAATCGTTCACGCTGAACCTTAGTGTTCTGGCTTCACTTTAATACAGACCGTTGAACTGTTAGCACGTCTTTTACTCTACCAACCCTACCTAAACTTATAGGTTATGGGCCCAGGGCGCGTGGCATTTAAAAGTTTTCCGTTAGAATAAAAATGGAACAGCGATCTAAAAGAAACATACAGCCTTTTAATTGCGACCGTTACAGTATGTGGAAGTTTCGTATAAAATCACTTTTAGCGGAACTTCAAGTATACTCCATTATAGAAGATTCTATCCCGGTAAACCCTGATGCCGTGTGGACCAGAAAAAATCTTATAGCTAAAGGTACCATTATTGAATATTCGGGCGATGCATTTTTGAATTTCGCTCAAGACACGGACACAGCAAAAGCCGTCATAGAAAACCTCGACATAATATACGAGAGACGAAGCTTGGCTACACAACTGGCGTTAGATAAGCAATTGTTAACCTTAAAATTACAACCTGATGTCAATCTTATCCAACACTTCACGACTTTCGATATTTTAATAACGGAATTGATTTCTGTTGGCGCTAAAATCGACGAGATTGATAAGATCTCTCATGATGAATCGTACGATAACCGAAATGGCTCGAACCATGGTTACAAGTGCGAAGTTGGGCAATTAGTTTTGGGGTGAAGCCATTTTAACATCCACTTATACAATAAACAGGCTACCCACTAAAGCGCTTATTGAGAAAACCCCATATGAAATGTGGCACGATACAAAACCGAAAATAAGTCACATGAGGGTATTTGGTTCCACTGCATATGTTCATAATAGGTTAAACTAGAAAAATTTGACGAGAAATCTCTAAAGTCCATTTTAATGGGTTATGAGTTATGAATCAACTGGTTATAAATTGTTTAATACAGAAACGAGTCAATACTTTATTGCTCGTGATGTATTATTTGACGAGTCAAATTTTGGTGAATCTAGGCCGATATGCAGCAGTGATGAAATTCCTAATAAAATCAGCAAACCGAACGAGTCGGTGGTGTTGATAAAATTAATATGCAGCAATGATAAAATTCCCAATAAAATCAACAAACCGACGGAGTCGGCGGAGTTGATAGGTGACACCAAAGTGACGTAATAAACGAGTCGCTAGACACCGAACCCGGTAGCTTGAGACGTAGCGATAGAATTCGTAATCTACCCCCGAAAAATTATGAATTAATGAATGACCCTGATTTATCAATGCTATCGCTTTGTTCGAAACAACAGTTACCTTTACCCAATGATATCGAAAGTAAAGATACGCCTGTCCGAACAATATTCGCTTGACATACTGTGACACACTGTGACAGCTGAAGACTAAGGGCGGGTTGCACCGACTTACGATTACAGACCGATCAACGTTAAATATGGCGCTGACAGCTGTCAGTCCATAGAAACTTGTCAAACGTTCCATACATTCTGATTTTAACGAACAACGCTTACGATTACAGACGGTTTGGTGCAACTCACCCTAAGGGACGGTGGCCCGCGATTGCCCGTGGCGGGCCACCGCATTGGACGAATTACTCGTGGGCGTTGGGCCTAGCCTTAAGAAGTAATATATATATATATATATATGCCTTATTTTGGCGCTCGAACGAAGTGAGAGCGCCAATGGTTCGAGTCAGAAATGGATGACTTTCACCCGAGTTAAACACTCTACTTTTCATATCGAATACGAGGAAAGTAAAAAAAAACACAGACGGAAAATTTTACAATACGTTTAATCAAAGTACCTACTAAAAATAAATCACTTGAAATTAATGGAAAAATTTGAGCAATTTGCGGATGTAAATGTAATATTTTTGTCTGGAATATTCACATTAGATACAGTTTGTGAGATTTGACATTCATTTTGAGGTATATCAGTAAACGTCGGAGAAGGCAGTCTTATGTTGGTCATTGACGCTCGTAGATTGGGTTCTACTGGGTCCAAGACCTCTTCGGTACTTATATATTCGTTTTTATTTAAGTCTTTTGAACTGTCTGGACGCGGCGTAGTGCAATGTAGGTTTATTTTATCAGATATTTGTTCCTTATTCTGCACTACAGCAGGTACAGTTTGCGAGACTTGAGTGTTGTTTTGAGGTGCATAAGGTACCCTTGCGTTTGTCTCCGGGTGATTCTCCTTTACAGGTACAAATACGTCTTTGAAAGTACCTGGACGAGGCGAAGCGCTACGTAGGTTTATGGTATGTGTAATTTTATTCGATATTTTGGACTTATTTTGCACCGAGTCCTCTATATAACCTTCTGCCACTGTATTCGATTTCCATCCTCAGTGCCGTTTCACTGTTATCAAGTCGGCCCCAGAATCAGCTAAAAGGGTAGCAGACTTTCTACGGAAACAGTGCCCTGAATATAGTTCAGGGTTTGGCAAATTCAAAAATTCTGCAATTTTGTTGGGCATATTTGAGATTTTGTTCCTTCCGATATTTTGTTTTAGACATCTTCCTCGCTGGTAGTTACTAAAAAAACGATTTGTTTGCAAATTATCGGGGCGAAGCGCTTGATATTTTAATACAATTCGAACGAATTCTTCCCTCACAACGAATGCTCGGTCCATTTTTGTTTTTGTATTGGGAAGCTTTACCAATAATAATTCACCGTGCTTTTCTATATTGTCCACTGTAATATTTGTAAGTTCAATGCCTCTGCAAGCACCACATATGCCAAAAATTAGCGCCACTTGAAAATTAAAACAATTGTAATTAAGACATATATTTATAAACTATTTTTTATGATTTCTATAGAAATTTAGTTACATTTACAATATAATATGATTATTGTATTACCTTTGTTGCCAAGTAAATATCATCAGGAGCTTCGTTTAACAAGGTTTCGATCTCATCTGCAGTAAAAATTTTGGACTTTTTGCTCTTAAAGCCATCCGACTGCCTTTTTAGAAACGATGTTAGCTTACTGTAGTTCTTTAAATTCACATCTTGTTTGGTGCTTAAAGTGGTTTTAAGCATTGAATATATACTCCACAGCGTTGATGGTTTGAGTTTCTTTGCTAAATCACTGAAATAAGTTAGCACTTTCCGAGAAAGATTTTACTCTCTTTTCGGACCGCCATTTTATAAAATCGGTATATGATTTCATACATCTTTCTTTTGAAATTTGCGGTAAAAGGCCTTCAACGATAGATTGGGCCTCTGTTCTGATTAAATCAGGCGTTAAGTCGGTTTCAGAATCACTGGATGCACTCATTTTAATCGCGAAAATTAATGTAGGTAATTTAAATTCGTCCTACAATCACAAAGTTCGTACTAGTTTTACTTCCCCGCCCTTTTACTTTTTTAAACATTGAGTAACTTTTTTCAAGCACCATAAATACCATAATGCAAGTAAACTTTTTTTAGCACGTTTGCGGTGAATTAACCGGTGTCTGAAATAGCATATTTTTTTTTTTCAAAAAACGTCGCCTTCGTTTAAAGCCGTAACAGACTACGGTGCGGTAGTATTTATTTATATAAATTAAAATAGTATTATATTCTACGAATATTTTCAAATTATTTTGCATTTATTATATTAGTATTAGTTGAAGAGTGGCTGTATGCGTTCCTGCCTTAGCCCACATGCACAACTATAAGTAAAAAAAAAAGGTTTGTGGGTGTATTCCATTTGTCACCACCTCATAGAGCCTAGTGAATATTTTAGCTAAAATAAAATTAATGAATTTACAACATAAACATATTTTATATTTATTAAAATAAATTCCATGAACTAGTAAGAATAAAATTATTTCCCTTTGTCAGTGGAGGGGCAAGTATTGATATTTATTAGAATAAGTTCCCGCATAATGCTTATAAGGCGAGGACTAAGTGGAGTACACTACTTTTCTGCACTAGAGCAGAAACGTATCACTTTCAGCACACTTTTTAGAACAGCAAGGCCCACTTTCAGAGCATGAGATATAAAAAATGTTTTACTTGTGCATAATTTGGACGTGAAGACTGCCTTCTTAAATGGTATTTTAAAGGAGGATATATTTCTCGCTGAGCACTTTCCAGCGAGAGATCATCTACACCGAGGGCCGTAACAATAGTGCGGCGCTCCTCGGCCCATCTGCTGCACCACTCTAGCGTGTGCTGGGCCGAGTCATCCTCAGCGCCGCACTCATGACAGGTGTAGCTTCCCTCTCTTCCAATTATGTGCTGACAATAACCGAAACAGCCATGTCCCGTCATCACCTGCGTCAATCGGAACCCCACCTTGCCATGGGCCCTCTCTAGCCAGGCATCGAACGACCCGAGGAGCGCCCCTATGGTGCGGAGTCCATAGGGTCCATAGGTCCGCCTTCCACCTATCCCTCAATCGCCGCTCCGTTTGCCTGCGAGCGGCCCTCACTTCTTCGGGAGCGAGACTTATCACTTAGTTATATTTAAGTATATTTCATTAAGTAAAATTTTAGGCGTGATAATTTTATCTCACTATAGTATGTACTATAGTTTTAAGTACCTAACTTGATTGTGTCGTAAAATAATGTATCGTTTGGTTTTTTTTCTGTCGCGGAAATTTTAAGCAATCATGTATCGATTAAATCAGATAAACAATCATATCATATAGTCAAGAAACCAAAGTCAAACCAGACCTTATTGTTTCTTAATCTAGTCTGAACGGCGATTCAAAGCACTCGATATTTTCCAATGCACCGCCTTAACAGAACTGTAATACGTTAAATATACTGACGAACATAAATTATAATAATCTCGTGCTGCAATGGAGGCACGCGCTCGCCACAACCTCGACTTAGGTTTCTACTAACGACCGTCGATAAAATGTCGCACGGCGTCGGAGATATCGATGGTGACAAATAGCCCACATCAATTACCGGAGTCCAGTTATTCATTAATTATTACCTTTCTGTATGTATTAGATAAACTCTTAAAAGAGCTTCGGTTCCACCGGAACTTGCATTCAACAATAAAAATCTTCAATGGGTTTCGCGGTCGAATCCAACTTTCATAAAAAAGGCATATTTATTTATTTAGTATAAGTATTATTACCAAGTGCACACTTTTAATATACAAGAGGTAAGGACAAACTTGTTGTGCTTCAGTTCCGTTTCCATAAAGTGAATTCGTCTTTTATGGGAAATGGTGTATGCTTCTACTTACAATAAAACCCTGAAATATGTTTTTATTCTATCGCTCACTAAATTTTAGAGAATTGGAGAAAAAGAGTGCTTAGTATGATGAGGCATATTATAGTGTTAAGGAATTTGTGGAAGGCAATAGCTTCTTTTAAGCCAATAAGTCATTGCTTAGTGAGATTATTTTTACTATTTTTAAATTACATTTTATTTATTTAATTCATTTCGATGTGAACTGTGTTCTATAATTTTGTATGTAACAAAACAGGTTACGGCCCGCCTGATAGTAAACGGCTACCGTAGGCTATGGACGTTTTCAACACCTCGCGTGTCAACTCCGAGTTGCCGGCCCTTTAACAAATTATACACTACTTGAATAATCACATACCGTAATCTGTGTTTGTCTGGGAGTAATGATGCCGTGTATGTTTTTATACAGCGTCGCTCTCAAACTAATTTTCGACCTCATATTTTTATCGCGAGAATGCAGAGACTACCTAATTGTTACGAAAATTGTCGGTCAATTGCTGTTTTTTTTGCGAGCCTTTATTCTATTCTTTTCCCATACTTTTCCCATAATGTATGGTAATCCCCGGGTATGCGCAGATAAAGTAATCATTTGCAGTTAAAAAGATCGTAAACGTCGTTTGACTAGTATAATCTTTATAATCATTACGTACTCAGAGTAGGTACACTCTTAAATTTCCGTCATTGCAGCCTAATTTAGCAGGACTGGTGGAAAAATTATATAACGAGATTAAGAATATTTCGGACTTTCTATCCAGAGGTGTATTTAAAACATATAAGTTGCACCTACTTCCGTATGTATTTCAATGATTGTTACATTATTATATAGAGCCTGATGTGTCCCACTGCTGGGCGAATGCCTCCCCCTCTTCTTCCACTGATCGCGGTTTTTAGCTTAATCAGGCCAGTCCTTTAAATCAATCAATCAATAAATCAATCATTTATTTTACATAAAAACATGGTGTACAAAAAGGTATTACAATGAAACAACACAGTATCACATGTTTTGCTGCTAGTGCAACACGTAAAATATAGGGTAATATGCATCTAATTAATTAATAATAAGTACAATATCTAGTTATATTTAGTTTAGGTAGGCATGCCAAATGAGTTGTACCTTGTTGTAGTTAAAGTAAATTAAGGTAGGTATCTCAAAGGAATTGTCAAATAATAGTATTTAAAATAAAATAATTTTGGAATACAATTGCTATCACATCATTTCTCATAGAATGTCATAATTTAGATATTCATTTACCGAGTAGGAGCATTTTTGCACTAGCCATCTTTTGAGTTGCCTTCCAAACATATTCAGGGGCATTTTTTATTTATGAAAAGGAGTCCAACTCCTCCCGCCATCGCCGACGAGGTCTGCCGCGTCTCCTTTTCGAGTTCTGACGTTTCCAATTCGTGGCACTTTTCGCCCATCTCACCGGACACTAATAAGCTTTTAAAATTATTTTCTTTTGATACATCATTCTAAATTAAACTAGTGCCTACGCCAAATCTTGGGATTAGGTGTGAAAGCGGACCCCGGGCTTCTTTAGGGGCTTAACCGGAAATAACGCTAGAAGGATGATGACATTTAATAGCTAAAAATAAAATAATTTATTTCAGACTCATAAATAGAAATCCATATTACACATATTTAGTAGACAAAACAGTGTACTATTATTAAATTAAATTTAATTCCGAGCAACACTGTAACGAGCAGTGCAAAACTCTATATTATCTTACCCTTCCCGTCACAATGTTAACCTATTGCCTCGGCATAGGGCAGTCCATATGTCCTTCCAACACCATCAGGATGCTGTTATCTCTTCTTCGCACTTGTCGCAGGAGCGAGCGAACTCTCTTGCGTATGATGGCATGGAATCCATCAGTGTGCGCTTCGGGAAATATGCCTGATGCACTGCAGTAACGAGGCAGCTTAAACAGCATCCTGAGGATGTTGTTGTATTGGATACGCAACGTGTTATAATTATTTGTTATGCAACTCATCCATAATAAGAGGCCTTAAAATAAGAGTTTCGTTTTATGAAACTCGCTGAGGATCACACGAGTGTTTTAAGGCCTAATTATGTACAGTTGAATACACTACTTTATCTTCACAAATATCATAAGTAACAGCAAAAAACCAAGAAAAGAATGACAACAGCAATGGCAGCAATTCGATCCTCCGTCAAGACGAATGGTTTTTTTTTAAATCATAGACAAACAAATGCAGGTCCTATACTCACTCGAGATCAATGTCGTGCGGTTTATATTAAAAAAAACATACTGAATTGTCGTTTCGTATCGATAACTGCTTTTATATCTATGGATACTAGAATAGAGACCCACTTGAGTTTTGACAATATTTCCAAATTTAAACGCGTAACGTTACAAAAATCTATACTGTAATAACATTACACATTACCTGGTACTCTGTAATCTAGGTACTAGGTAATCTGTACCGTAAGATTTTACCTACTACCACAGACAAGAATGGTCTCATAGTAAAATAGGTTGTGATAATGTGGGTCATTTCCTACGGTTTCTGAACGCATTTTAGAGCACTAATGATATGTGCGTAGATAAACATATTTAATTTATTATTATAAAAAGGTACAATTTTACAGCTAGCCTGTCCCACAAAACGCTTGACACAGTCTCTTCGGTAACTAAATTTATATATTAAATCACTATAGGCTTCCACCCGCGACTTCGTCTGCGTGGACCCAAGATAAAAAATGCCCTTTATTTTATTCTAGGGTATAAACTATCTTCGTGCAAAATTTCATCCAAATCGGTTCCAAGCCGTTCAAGCGTGATTGAGTAACAAACATCTAAACATCCAAAACGCATTTGTAATATTAGTGAGATTACTATGTTTTTTTATACATAAATTAACTGCTTATATAATTTACTACTATATACTATGCTATCCATGAAATAATTAAACAATAATCTTTTAAATATTGCTCTATTGGCCTCTCGTCTGATATCTGCTGGCACGCAGTTTAAAATGTAGGGTAGGCGTTTCCGTTGGCATCTATCGCCACAATAGTTGGTTACCCTTGATGACTGCAAGTGTAGAAAGATACTTTGAAAAGTGCCAGCTTGAGTTCCCTTGTACACCGTGCAATTCCACGGATAAGCATGTTGCCCCTTATTGCTAAGGCTCTTGTTTCCCTTTCAATGTCTAGGTCTTCGTCTAGGTCTTCGTAACAAAGGCCCCCAGATATTTAATCTTACTGAACACATTCAGAGCCACACCGGTAAGAACCGAAGGTACATTCTGCGGATCGTATTTACGGGCTTATTTACTATAGTTGAGCTGGTATTATACAGACAGATTCATCTGAAGCTGACCGTATAATACCAGCTGCTATATTATAGCAGCTGATATTATACATCTATATCTGAGCCAACTCGCTGCTAAGAAATATCTGAACACGACTCTATCATCAAGACGTTAAAGTGCGTATTCAGGTGTATTTGAGAATACTGAAGAGTAATAGATGTATTTCTTCCTGTTGCTCTTTCTGCCAAAGGCCGAAGGAAAACCAAGATCTCCATTCGAGGTTTTATTCGTCAGCGCTTACAGTAGCAGTAGGGGGCGAGGTGAGGATGAGACTCCAGGATACAGTCAGATTCCCCCCGGTAACTGTAACAGAAGGGACAGTAATTTTATTTTCTGTGCAAGCTTTTGTTGCTACTGTTCTTTTGCACAGTCACCAACTACGCGTTAAAAGGGTTCCGATGAGCCCAAACACGAAGGGTTCATCTTGTGTAGTTAAGGAGTTGCTATGGCTTTCTGTCTCCATCATCAGGTCTGCCCAGTGGTACCATAATTGTGGTATTAATTATGTTTGTGGTGCGCGTGCCGCGGCCGCTGCAGGAGACCATCGCGTTTACTGACTTCTGGCCGAAGAGTGACGTGTTTCGGCGGTTCCGGGGCAACCTACCGAATTCTACATCGGACGTGACGACGCAACGGAGCCACTCTGTTTCGTCGCCTAAATAATAATTCGTTTTAAATTTTAAAATAGTCTGTACGTAAGTCTTTAAGGTATTTGTAACTATGGGCCTTAGATGCCTGAAATAAATGGTTTATTATTATTATTATTATATTGCGTTGTCACCGGATTTACTTACGTATACTAAACTTCAGCTCAATCGGATACCGGCAAGTGGTAGACAATTTGGTTGCAAGATTTGACCCGCAGATACTAGCAAACAAACGAATAAACTAACAAGGAAGATCTTGTTACCTTACCGCAAAACCGATTTAGACGAAATTTGGAATAGAGGCAGTTCTAGTCGGGACATAGTTTTTATCCCAGAAATCATCCTAAGCGGGCGGAAGTTTGTATGGAGGTAAGATATAAACGAGATCCACGCGGACGGCGTTCCGAGCAAAAGCTAGCTTTATTAAAGTAAAACGTATACTTACGCATTAACCCGTGAGATGTCTCTCGACTGCACAACAAATTTGTCCCCCTTAATATTGTACGTCAATGACGCTTCGTAGACGGCTCCCCCTGGGTTAGACTCTATCTGCAACACACATTGTGCTGAATGTTAGTCAACAACTTCATTCTGTACTAATATTACTATTGGCTCTGTGAGCTGTCAAACCTGCGAGCCTGCCAGTGAAAAGGAAATAATTCCAAATGTATTTTTGAAATTGCTTCCAAAATTTCACTAGAATCTGTTGAGAAATGCGACATGTAGAGGAGAACAGCGTGACAGACAACTAGAGCACGGGACAGACAAACAATAATTTGGCCCAAGCTGAAGCATAGAACTCCGTTCGCATCGCTCGCTCGTTCGATAAGCCCGCGGTCGGTTTTGGCCTTGTTTTGGCACCTTTTCCCAGATTTGGCGTAGACACTAATTATGCGAATATTAGCCCGTGTTGGGTGTAGACCAGTTTCACGATGTTTTCCATCGCGGAAAGGCTTCCATTAAATATAAAATAATATTTTGTACGAGATTTTAATAACACCCAGAGTGGTGTTTACATCATCAGTTGGGAAAGAGACCGGTAAATAGTTGAAGACTGGCAGGGCGCAGCGGAATGACATCTCACTCGGAATTGAGGAAGTACCTGACAGAAAACCACAGCCAGCTTAACAATGCCACTACTTTGTCTTTAGGTGGTGTTGTCCTTCTGGTGGTTAGTCACCTCGCCAGACGTGTTGAGAAGGGGGGCTGGGGAGGGAGACTCGCGTTCTCTATCAACACAATGAATCCTCAAATCTGTGATTCTTCTGGAATCGCAAGCGTCTATATAGGCTTCGGTATATGTTTACAATCAGGCGCAGACCGTAGGTTGCTCTGCCACCGTCGAAGTATAACAAATAAAGAACAAAAAAGAAAAAAATATTTACTCCAATTTGATAGTTCTCACTCTTCATCTCGGTCTTCGCGTTGAACCGTCCCAGATAAGTGTCGTAGTCTACCGCCGTGTTGAAGGAGAGGAGGCGGCTGTTGGCGCGCTGGCGGAGCACCGAGCTGATGCTGGCTATGCTGCGAGGAATGCATTGTGAGCTGATGACAGACAGAAAAAAATGTGATATGAATATAATTTTTGGCACTGTTAATAGACATTGACTACCTACTCGTTGAGATGAGTTGAGCCAAAACACTTCCAAAGAGTAATTTGTCCGAAACCAATTTTTTTCTGAATTTCGTAATTCCGAAAACGACAGGCTATGATATTAACTTAAACTGTTTATATACTTCATCATCATCATCATCATATCAGCCGAAAGACGTCCACTGCTGGACATTGGCCTCCCCAAAAGAGTGCCAAAGTGACCGGTTCTGCGCCACCCGCATCCAGCGGACTCCCGCAACCTTTACCAGGTCATCGGTCCACCTTCTGAAAGTCTTCCTTTTATATACTTATTCAATTAAATCACCTGCGTCTAAATTTTCACTCGTGAGAAAAAGACGATCGGAATCTTGAAATTTCGGTTTAATGATGGACAGATGTCTCTTCGGAATTTTCATGACAGGTTTATCTTGTCTAGTTTATAAGTTCAGTTCAAGCGTTTCGACTCCATCATCAGACCAGCTCCACGGCACCATATCCGGGCATTGTTACCGAAGATACACAAGTATCTTCACAGTAGGTAGTAAGAACCCAATTGGGCATCACGACATCAGGTAGTTTTAATATAACTTTCAAGATTTGACTAAATCTATCACGACAAGCTAAATAAAAGTTTATAAAACCTCTATGGTTAAGGAAAGTAGCCACGCTAAATGATTGTTTCTGAAAAGCCAAGGCTTTCAGATGAGCTGGTGCATAAATCTCAAAAAATAGCGACAGACTCGTGGTCACACCATTTTGTCACACCAGTGTGGCGACGAGTAATACTCGTGGTCACACTACTTTAAAAAAGAAAACACTTTAACAGGTCCGTGTAGGTACGACGACGAGGAGTGCTAGGTGTACTGCGACCCTACGCCCGCGAGCCGAGCGAGTGAAGCGAGCGTGCCGAGGTAGCGGCCGGCGAAGCGCCAGAACCAAACAGTGTGGCTACGAGGAAAATAAATTCCTCGTGGTCACACCAGCGTGACAAAGCCATGTCCGATGTTTAAAAAAACATGTTCTTAGATATTTAAACAGGTCATATTCTGAAACCTTCAATGTCTTGTAGAATCCTACTAAGTAATATTATTAAATGCGAAATTAATCTCAAAAACTACTACACGATTTTTTAAGAAACTTTCCAGTCATGTACCTTATCTATAAGAATAGGACATATATTTTATGTCAAATTTCATTCCTTTTAGAGATGAAAAAGGGGATGAAACTTTGTATAGAGACCAACAAACAGCGTGCAATGAGCGTTGCCAAATGTAATATGTGTATTAGTCACTAGATGGTGCTAGATGTACTTCCTAATTCGTTCATTATACGTATTGCCTTCAATTATTTATATTGCTATTTTACTTGTACCTATAGCATTGGTCTGTTACTTATTCACGCTTAAACCGATTTCGATTATATTTGGTATAGTTTGAGTCCTGTTGAAGGACACAGTTTTTACCCGGAAATCATCCCTCCCCTCAGAAAGTTTGTATGGAAGTACGATATAAACGGAGTCGCAGGCAGAAGCTAGTATATAATATATGTAAAAAAATGCATGCATTCTACTTTCATACATTCCTATTGTTTCCTTTCATTGTAGTGATGATTTCTTTTATTTAATTTATTCAAAGTAAATACCCTGCGTCTTTGACAATAAAGTTGATGTAGTCAATCAAGGCTCCCGCAGTCTTATTGTAGAGCGGGTCGGAGATGGATACGTTCTGCCAGACGAGACACGTGCACCAATGCGTCTCGATGCCCGCTTCACTGCATGCGCGGTTGCTTGGAATCTAGAAATAAAAGGATTCGTCATGACTGATGAAATCTGGTAATTGAGAAAGAAATACATGTTTTTCCATCGCTATTAGCGATACCAAGTATAGCATAAATATGATAACTGATAAAATGCCAAATCAACAGCAGAAGTAAGTTAACAGTTTTTCACTTTAACAAAATTACATAAAGCGCTCAAGTATTAGGTAAGTAGCAACGCACCGGCTCCAACATCGTCAGCCCCCTCTTCAAATCAGCTCCCTCCACCTTGTACGGGTTCCAGTACTGCCTCATATCCAGCGCGTCCAGTAAAGTGGCGTGGAGGTCATGCGCCGTGGTTAATACGTGCGCGTTAGCTTCAAGCGCGCTTTGAGCCTTTGGTCGCGCGCGCGTGAGGCGTGAAGGGAGGCGGATGGCTAGCAGAGGTAGGCGCTCGTCTAGTTTGCCGCGAATAGAGTGCTTCTTGCGGACTGCTGCGTATCTGGGGGAAAGTGTTTATTAAGAGTATGCTCCTTCTATTCTATGTCTACATATCGATCATAATATCTAAATAAACTGATAATATCACCACTACCTTACACCAACAAGCATTGACTACAATTCGGTGCAAAGAGATTTGCTTGAGATTTGTTATAGCACTTATAGGTATTACGAGTATGTCATTTGAATGTTTTTACTATTCTTGTTACCTATTTAATTTAAATACTACATTTGCGATGACCTTGCAGGGCTCATGTTTGATACGCCCATATTGTTACACTTACCACCTTTACGTAACAACATGAATGCAATATATCACTTGAATTACCTGGGTCCATGGTCTCCCATGACTACAATAAGCGTGTCCTCGGTCCGCTTCAGCAGACGTCTCAAGAAATCAGCCGTGTCGTCATCGGCCAATTGGATATCGTTGAAGTTGTCGTGAGTAATGTCGGCGATAAAAGTGAAGATGAACCGCTTTCCGTCCAGTTCCAGAAACTGAGGATACAGATTTAACATACACATATGCAAGTATACGCACAACCTTGTTCGGAAGACAAGGAATTAAAAAGAAATTGACGATATAGAAGACTGTGGAATGCCATCTCTCTCACATTTAGAAGAGCGCTACTTTTTTGTTTTCTTCTACGATGGTGGCAAATTAGCTTACGATCTGGTTGAAGGTAAGCAGGTACCGAAGACTATGGCCGCTAATGACTCCAGAAGAATCCTAAGCGCGTTGCCGAGCTTTTATTGATTTGAGGGTTCATTGTGTTGATAGCCAGAGACGAACGGTGTCCCTCACTCAACACAACATAACTTCGAAAGCTCTGGCGTCCTTGCTCACCACCGCTGTGACCTGCCTCTTTTTCAACTGGTCACACTTAATCGCTAAACTGACTTTGATTGGTATGGATAAAGTTTCAGATCCTGGGATGGCCCAGGATGTAGGTAGTTGTTTTCCCGACAATAATCGTTGAAATGGGGGATGGGAATCTTAGGTAGTAGTAGTGGTAGTAGTAGGGAGTTATGTGTGAGGAAGGACGGGTGCGATACATCTGGAATACGTTAAGAGCAATTATCCTTCTAAGGCGATTAACGAGTTCCACATAGACGAAGTCACGGACAAATGCTATTTTTAAAAGCTGACCTGTTCAGTGATATTCATCATCATATTGAACTGCGGCGAGTCACCGAAGCAGAAGTTCCATCCTTTGAAAATAGGTTTGTTTGCGGCACGGAAAGCTCTCAGGTAGTGGTCCGCTGGCTGTTTCGTGAAGCCGTTGAATCTGAACTGGAATGTACCATCGAGGGGCATGTCTTCGAAGTATGCGGTCCGGTACCTGAAAGATACTTAAATAAATAGAAAACATGCTCGACTCAGGAACAAATATTCGCGCTCATCAAACAAATAAACGCCCGTATCGGGATAAGAACCAAGGACCTCTGGCTTCAAGCAGGTCACAACCAACTTGGCCAAAGCGGTCGTCAGCACACTAACTATACCAGAACTCAAACAAAGATGAAAATGTGAAAACTGATCACTTGCTTTGTAGGTAATGTGGTGTGTTCCTGGGCCCTGTTCAATAAAGATTACAATCCGACAATTTGGTAAAAATACGACATAATTGTAGAATTGTCAAGTAATAACCGTTTAATAAAGGTAATTGTAATATAGTGACATATTTGAAAATTGTAACGCTGGTAAACCCTGTTCAATATAACTTACAATTGTAAAAAAGTACCTGTCGTTTTTACCGACATTTGTCAGTTACAAATTTGTCGTGGTAAATTACAATTTACAATTAATTGACAATGTATTTACTTAAGAGCAATATGGAGGGTACAATTGAATTTCCTCGTTACTTTTGTCTACGTCAGAAAACAATTTATTAGTAAGACTGTCGGCAAAATGGATAGTGTGCACAAATTAACTATATTGGCGCTTATTTATGAAAATAATGATGTGCTGTTTGGAAAATTTTGTGATAAACTAACCCATAAAATGAAAATAAACAAGTGGAATAATTCTAACTTGGCCCACTTACCACCATTTTACTCTATTTATTGTATCAAAATAGTAGCCGTTAATTTCCAAACGTCTGACAGACGGTGTGGTTGCCTGTCACAATTGTATTACAATTGTACAATATTGTAATCCAGTAACTACAATTATGCGTTCAATAAACCAGTTACCTTGACAAATTAGTAAACTTTCGCCTGTCAAGTGTAATTTTTTATTGAACAGAAATAGGTAAAATTGTCGCTACAATTCGACAATTTTGTAACTTTCTGAAATTTACAAATTTGTAGTTGGTTATTTATATTGAACAGAAATATGTAGAATTGTCACCTGTCTTCGACAATTACAATTTACAATTTGTAACGTTTATTGAACAGGGCCCTGGTGGTGAGTAAGGTCATCACTGCCAGAGCTCGAGGACATGTGTTTTTTATTTTATACAACGACCGTGGCAAACAAACGTACTTTCCGCCTGATGGTAAGCGGACACCGCAGCTTATAGACGCATGCAACCCTAAAGGAGTAACATGGGCGTTGCCGACCCTTGATATGTTTGACCATTTGCCATGTGGACAGCTGAAGGAACGAATGCCCTCGCTCTTAACACAACGCATCCTCGGGAGCTCTGGTGCCCTTGCTCACCTCCAGGAACACAGCACTACTACGGAGCAAGAAGTAGTGATATTATGGCTGTGGTCTTCTGCAAGGCGGAGGTACTTCCCCAGTTGGGCTGCTCCCCATTGAACTTCACTTTCAATCTGAAGTTTTGTTTTGAAAGCGCGATCGTGTCTAGCTATCAACAAATCAATAAAGGGCCGTGATTATTTATAGTCGTGGGTACAACCTCTACGGAATGTTATGCTTAATGAAAGAATAACTGATTTCTGACTGATTCGGTGACATCCCAAACAGTTGATTTTCCTTCTAGATCATTTGAACAAGAACTTGAACTTGGAGTAAAAAAATGTGACAAAAGACAGCTTGCCCGCCTGCGTCCATGAGCGTAATAAATGTTCTTCATGTTAGCCCGATAAAAGTAAACAAAGATAAGTAACAAAGTAGAGTGAAATATGAAAAACTCACCCCTCTTCTTTTAATTTCTTGAATATGAAAGGGAAGTCGTCCATAGTTCTCTTGTTTCCATTTTTCCTCCGCACGTCTGGCTGTTCCAACTCAGTTTTGCCTGTTAGTATAGGAAACAGGGCAAATGGGGTACCATCGCCTAATATATTGTACCTGCAATAATAAAATGTCACTTAAACAATTAATTTTAAAATGTTATTCTAAGATGCTTTATTCAAGAATTCGACGAACTTTCCACTCGGAAGTAATTTTATAGATTTCAATGAAGCATGCATTTTTTTCGTATGATTTATCTTGAGTATTATAGACCAAAATAAGGACAGAAATGGTATTTTTTTCTAACATTTCAGAAGTTAGTTAATTTATCACTTGTCAAATATATTAAAGGATTTGTTCAATTATGTTCTTACGTGAAAAGGAACGCATACAGATTAGTGGTTATATTCAAAGAGAACATTCTCTTTAGACTACTGTCCTGTCAATATAATTTTTGTTAGCTGTAAATATTTTCCGCCATTACAAGAAAATCATTGAAACTACTATATCGATCGCCAACGGCCACTTGACTCGTTACATGTCCATCGCGCGGAGTAGGTACCTAATTATGTTTCGAATGTGCGATTTTGAGAATAAGGAGCTTGATATTCGATCGACATCCGCTATATTTTTTGGAGATATGTCTATTCGACATCATCTTGATCGGCCCCAGAAATGGCCTCCAGGGTCAATTACACATCATTGAGAATTTGATCTCAATGTGCGCCGAACCAACGCGCTCGCGAAACACATCGATATGAAATTGTATCACATCACATCACAACATCACGAAATTAAAATGTATAAATGATTAGTACAAATAAAATGACCCCACCCTTCCATAACTGTAGCATTCAGCTCCTCATTAAGGACCTTCCAACTCTTGGGCATCAGCCTGATGAAGCCGGTTCTTGGCGTGGAGTCGAACCCGAGGATGACCACGTTGAGAGGCTGTTCCGTCGGCACAGAAGGAACGGAAACTGGTCGGAAGCCGAGGGTATTGCCTGACCACTTTACTTGCTTGCCGCTGAAAAAAAAACACCATTATTTTAAATTACTCATGGCCTGCCAGATCGACGGGCCTAATTAAATGAGTCGGATCTGCAGAACAGGAACTGTGAACAGAAGACGTCAAAAACGACGTTTCGACGTTTTCGAAAATAAAAATTATATGTTAGAAATTGTTCAATAATGTGATATCGTTGTCAAACTTCGAATGTTTGCTAATAATTAGGTTGTTTATAGCTGTTGAGCACACATGAAATTTTGCAGGATTTTTTTCAAAAAAATATAAATACCTTCTATGACATTTTTAACAGGAATAGACGACGCAACATTTCTCGGAAGTGCCACATGAGAACTTTTTGTTGGATTAGGTATACTAGAATATGTCGGCCGTGCCTCATCCAATAGTGTTGTAACTGAATTGATGTTGAATCGACGTTCTTGGGCGGAAATTTCTATTAAACAATTTAATTTGAAGTAACACTGACTTGAAAATTTAACAGGCTGTAAGTCACATAAAATACAAAATAAAAGACGCAATAATTTTCCGTGTAATACAGTAGAATGAGGCATATCCAAAACTTTGCACTCACTGTGTGTCCCGTAAAAAAGTCAGTACTGTTACAACCGACGCTTATAAACGTCACCTGTTCTAAGATCCAACATTTCATTTCGTTTTATTACGGAAAAACTTGAAAAAAAGAACGGAAATCTGTGAACGTGGTTGTAAAATTCGGGGTTTTTTATTACCTAATAATGAATAATTTGCAAACCTGTCTTTTTTAATTGTAGGGTAGGACACGATAGCCAATGAACGCTTGCGATTCAAAAGCAGTGAAGGGCATTGCTGACCTTTTGTTGTCAAAATCCGGGTTGACAGCAAGAAGGCCCCCACATTCAACACGACGGGAGCTCTGGTGACATTACTCACCATCAGCAAGAACGCTTACAGAGCAAGCATTAGCCATGTTACCCACATTCCTAGGTCTTTTTTTGCGGCGTGGGCTGCATGAGCCCCGTACTGAACCGTTTGCTACTCCATTGCTGGACGGAATACTCAATGACTGCGCGTCGATCATTAAGTGTTACTTTATACTTGTACATACTACTTTTTATTCTTTCTAACTTGCAAAAATGATAATGTAACTGTAATGGTAAAAATTTACGATGATACCTGAAATGTACTTAAATACCTAATACGCAACTCATTCGTAAAGCTTATTTATGTGTAATGAATAAGGGCCTAAAAGGGTCATACTCAAATTTAGGTTCGCGTCTTTCCTGTGGACATTATAAAAGTTAAGGGCTACGAAGCCTAATTTTTGGTTGGACTCTTAATCCGCATAAACAGCGTCTCCTCTTTTGTATTACTATTCGATAAAAACCTTATTTATATGCACGTGAGCTATTAATTATTGTCCACAGGAGAGACCAATTTTGCTTATACACTGTGTTTGGGTGAACCCAGTGTATACACGAAATTCACCTGACCCAAAAATATGTTACATGCACCTTATTTATTTTATTATGATTTCGTTTAGTTTAGTAATTTAAGTCCATTAAGAGTAATGCGAATGGTCCCCTTGCAACGAGCTATCGTTTTTGTATCCCGTGAGGTAGGTGCGGGCTGAAAAGCAGCGCTGTACAGCCGACAGGCTAGCAGTAAACGCTGAGCTCCGGATCTGTTGTCGCATCTAACCTAATTATTACCAAAAAAAATTATTTTGTGGTGAGATTGTGTGTTTTTGCGACATTAAATGTTCTTTTTTTTTGGGCTATTTATATTTTGTATTTGCTTTCCTATGTAAAAATGTTGCTGAACATAGTAATGGAAACTATGTAAAACTAAACGTAATTTAAAACCACCAAAAAATGTTTTTATTCCATAGAGTGAAAAACCATGTTAATTCGCCAATACTTATTAAACGAGTAAACAAGTAAACACGTATATATACTGTTCGTTTTAATGGCAATAAAAATCCTGGCGATGTCGTTGTCAACACAGTTAATGTTAAATATTGTAAATTATAAATATTTTTTCCAATTGATTATCGTTGGGCAAAGTAATAAAAATTCAATTATGTACGTTAATAACTAATGGATGCAAGAAATACTTGAAATTCCCCACAATACACATGTTAATAAACTGTATATGTGACGTCATAGTTCCGTATCAATTTGTGGGGCGTGTATCAAGTCTATGCAGTTGTTATCACATGCAGACATTTAATTTGATCCTTATAACAAACAGATGCGATATAGTAAAACAATGTGTAACGTGTATTTAAGATGGACAGTCGCAAAGCGAGATTGTTGAGCTACTTGCCAATTATCATAGTTAAGGATTTTAAACGAGTCGTCGACGTGTGTTTCGTTGATACGCACGTGATTCGATACAAAAACCGCAACGACACAACAACGTTTAAAAAAACGCGGCGTGTCCAGGTCCTATAATATAACCCGTGTAAAGCGAATCGGCCTGAATGGATTGTACTCGTATATAAGGTGCTTCCAAATTAGATGCAAATATTATAAGAAATGTTAAAATACATCAAAATAATTTACTTTAAATAGGTAGGCAGTAAGAAAACTTTTTAAATAACAAGGTGGTTAACACTTTTTGTCAAGTGAGCGTCCTTGTTTGTCATCGATGACATTGATTAAGATTGGCGGGAAAAATGATAGAAGGTAACTAGCTTTTCATAATTTTCAATAACTAACGCTGCTGTATCGCATTAAGCAGTGTAATGCGAATACCGAATCGTAGTTTACGTACAGGGCGGTATCTACAATGGGATGGGAACCAATCAAGGGCATGTTCAGTAGCGTACTGCGATTCCAAATGCATTTGTTTTTTTTCTAGTTTTTGATTTGTTTTTGTTTACATTGAAATGTTAGTTTTTGTTTACATTACAGTCTTTGTTTTTGTTGACATTGCTTGTGTATGACATCAAAAACGTAAAAGCTATGACCTGCGTGTCATAGAAATATACACAAAGCATTTTGTTTTCATAACACAGCTGTGCGCGCAGCAGTTGAGAATGAAATGTTGTTACACAAGCAATGTCAACAAATACAAAGACTGTATTGTAAACAAAAAAAAACAATTTAAACAAAAAATAAAAAATAAATAACAAATGCATATTTGGAACCGCAATGATCTACTGAATATGCCCTTGCTCTTCTTTTTTTTGATACACCCGTATAAGGTGCTCCCAAATTAGATATCAATACTTTCAGAGCCGATAGTACTCGTCCTTAGAAGTGGATATAATAATAAAAAAAAAGTATATGTTCGTTTGTCGAAAAAATTGGGAAAAGAACTATGCCACGTAATAACAACCTGTTAAAGAAACGAGTACTATCAGCTCTGAAGGTATTGGCGTCTAATCTGGAAGCAAAACTACGGACCGATTCTCATTACACGGCTAAATGCGATACAGCGTCAAGTGGCTGTAAATACATAAACTCACTCATAAGCCTGTATTTTTGTAAGAGGTAGTAGGAGCACGTGCAATAGAGGTGTAACTCAAAATTTATTAAGTTCAAACGAAAGAAGGCAATAAAATATGCCTAGTGAATGACGAAAATCCCATTCGAATATCTCAAATATTACCCAGCTACACCCGTTTTAATGTTGCTTGTTATAGAGAGAAAACGCTAGCTGATCGTGACGTCATGATCCACGAGCATCATAGTAAATAAGTGACAAATGTTCCATATGAAGGTGCGTTTTGCGGAAAAGGGACATAACATACCCCCTGCTATAACTTTGGAGACTTATTACTGTTTGATTATTTAACCTCTTGCGTTTGTTTTTTCTCCATTTGACTCTATGTCTCTTATTGATAATGTTATAAAGTGTCTACGCCTAAAAATGCAGTGGAATGGAGAAATAATCTACCCAAGAGGTAGAATATTCACGAAATTCTTATATATATTATATTGTTTATTCATCAAGTTTCACAAGAGAAAGAGAGCTATTTTAACGCTACCGCTACTTATAAAACAATGAACAAGTTAGTAAACGAATGATTGAATGATGTCACAAGCGTCTTGTTTACGTTATGGCAACACAGATAATAAAACTGTGTCACACCTTCAGGACAATTTAATATGGCAACCCTGACGGCAAGTGTCATCATTCATAAACATTAGAAGATCATTCCAATTAATTGAATTACAATTTGCTTATTACTATAATAGTTTATGCGACTGATCCATAATGAGAGGCCTTAAAATACGAGTGTGGTATCGAGCGTCAGCGAGTTTCATAATAGGATCACACGAGTGTTTTAAGGCCTAATTATGTACAGTTGCATACACTACTTTATCTACACACATATCATAAGTAGTAGTGTAACATCAAAAAACCAACAATAAAATGACAACAGCAATGGCGGCAATTCGGTCATCCATCATGGCGAATGGTTTTTTTTTAATTATAGACAAACGAATGAAGTCCCTATACTCATATCACTCGAGATCGAATGTCGTGCGGTTTGTATTAAAAAACGTACTGAATTGACGTTTCGTATCGATAACTGTTTTAATATCTATGGATACTAGAATAGAGACCCACTTGAGTTTTGACAGCTGTTCCAAATTTAAACTCATAACGACACAAATTTATCAAAAATCTGTACTGTAATGACATTACAGTACAGATGTTACCTACTACTACAGACAAGAATTTTTTGTATTTTTTTTGCTTTTTTTGTAGAACGTTTTTGCCTCAAATAAATAAAAATAAATAGTATACGCGGCGCGCCACGCCAAAACTCAAACTCAAACTGCACCTGAAATACGACTCCTGCGCAGGTTCTAATACCATTATAAGTTCCACTACTTCTTTTGCTGTGTGGGTATGTGATAATTGTGTTCCTAGTATTGAGTAAATTTGCCACTGCTTTTGAGGAAATGCTGTGCCGGGAGGGATTATCTGCATCCGGATATAAACACAACGAACCCTCAAATCAATACGCTTGAGATGTTTGTGATTCTTCTGAAATCGTAAGCGTGCGTAGGCTACGTCTTCCTTAATTGATATGATACAGAGACCAATGTACTAAGAATATCTTAATTAGATAATTTAAAGTTTGGTATATAGTGACCATGATAGAATATAATGGAATGTATAAAATTTTTGAAATATCCCTATGAATATATTACAATAGTATTATTATGCATGGAAAAATAAACCTTCACCGTCTGAAGTCCAGTACAAAACCCGAACTTGTGAACTCTGTATTGCCGGTACAGAGTTACCACGTTAAATTGACACGAAACAAAAATATTTAATTATTTTTTTTCACTAAGAGGTGTAAATCCTTGTTTGCCATACAGTAAAATACGAAGATAAAAAAAAACATATTTAAGCACTATAAGACTATGACGTAACACTTACATACGTTTTAATACCCGTACAAGACACGCTGATGTGGTCGCTGGCCGACAACTCGTATTCCCCCTCCTGGGCCACCGTAGCTTTACCCAGCTCGTGGTGGAAGTCGTCTTTGTATATGATGTCCTTGTATTCACACTTGATGTCTTCTACTGTGTTTCTAATTTGGTCTACGACACGGCATTTTGAATGCTGAAAAAGAAGACAAATAATTTTGTTCTATTTATTTCAAGACCACAATGACTTCTAAACACGCGCAGTAGTGAACCCGCGTGAACGCTGCTATCTTTTTTCTACTTCGGTGACAGTATTCTCAATGAAATAACGCCATGTGCGCGTGTCAAACCGTGAATCTCGGTTATAAGGTCAATGATCAGTCATATTAAAAGGTGAAAATCCTTAAAGGATGACTCACGCTTGAACAGGCCGTGTCCGGTCCGGGCCGTTTTCTAAGAAAAACAAGGGCGTATTTGCGCGGCCGATCCATGCCCTAGACCGGCCGAACGACGGCCGAGGATCGGAAGCGGCTCGGTGTCGGTACGGCCCGGCGGCCGCTTGACTGTAACACGAATGTTTCACGGCCGATCTACCTACAATCGTGGCACGGAACGGAGAACAGATCGTTCCCAGCCCGGCCCGGTCACGGCCCGTTGTAGTGTGAGTCATCATTAAACCGTACCCTACATCTTAATATAGCAGTTACCATTTACAATTTCATTATGAAACGCATGATTTATTTTATTTTACTTGACGATAATCATAGATCTATACACAGGTGCATAGGTATAGCGGTATAAACTGACCCGAACTATTAATATAGTAGTATTTTTATCTTCAGCGTGGGTAGACCCCACACAAGGTGGACTGATGACCTGGTAAACGTTCGTGGGAGTCCGCTGGATGCGGGCGCAGGACTGTTCATTATGATATTTGGGGGTTGCCTAATTGCCTATGTCCAGCAGTAGACGTTTTTCGGCTGATATGGTGATCCTTCTAATATTATAATTGCGAAAGTTGGGATACTTGGATGTTTGCATGTTTGGATGTTTGTTGCTCAATCAGGCCCAAACGGCGCAATCAATCTGGATGAAATTTTGCACCAAGATAGTTCATAGCCCGGACCAAAATATAAGTTAGTTTTGGCCGGTCTCCGCAGAAGAAGCCGCAGTCGGGTGCTGGAGATGAAATAAATCTAAATCAAAAGGGCACTCACATAGCATTTGACCCAATCCAGTCCTTTACATTGCAGCGGGGGCAGCTTCCTGTAAGTCCACGCGGTGTCCTCGGAGAACGGGTCCAGGTGCGGGATCTTGCAGCCCGTCCCTTTGTCCCATTTTAAGGATCTCCGTAATTTTTGTTCCAGAAATCTGTGTGTGGAAAAATCCTTTAGTGGTATTTCATTATAAGGGCGAGTCCCACACACCTCCTGGGCCATCCCCAAGTCCGGGGCGATGCGTGAATGCATGCGCCGCGCCGCGTTTAGTCTCTGTGACAAATGCTCGCAAAAGGATCGGTTGGGAATACCCAACTTAACAGAGCTATCGCGGTGAGTTCAATTTGTGGTGACAAATAGTTCAATCTTTTAGTATCGCGTTATCGTGTCAAATTACATTGAGAAACGTCAGCAACATCGCGCTTCTCTATACTAAGTACGGACACTTTTACTTTATACACGACAGCCCTACAAAAAAGAGTGTAATGTTTTATTAATTATTCATCATTTTCCTCTGTAGAATTTGGTAGGTACTTACGCGATAACTGCAGTCCTGAAACAAAAGTCACAATTTATTTAATAAGGCTGGTATGGTTTAAGATATGATTTCTAATAACAACATTACATTATTTACTTAAAATAAAATGTTTGTGTTCCGAATAGTTTGTACTAATTAAGTAGGTAGGTAGTTAGGTACGCTCTCGTACGAGGCGGCTTGGGTGCTGGCGGGGACCCCACCCTGGGACCTCGATGCCTTGGTTCTGGCCGATGTGTATTGGCGTGTCACCGAGGCGCGGGCCAGGGGGGTCCAACCACTCCTGGAGGAGATCAGGCGGTGGAGACTTGACTCCCATCGTGTCCTCCTTCAGAAGTGGAAAGAAAGGTTGGAGGTGCCTAGGCCCGTCTTGGAAAGATGGGTCGGCAGAAAAGGGGGGTTCCTCTCCTTCCACCTTGCGCAGATTCTCTCGGGGCACGGTTGCTTTGGGAGATATCTGTGTAGGGTAGCGGGCCGGGAACCGACGGCGGAATGCCACGAGTGCGGCGACGCCGAAGATACGGCGCAGCACACGCTGGCGGTGTGCCCAGCTTGGGCAGAGCAGCGGGACACACTCGTGGCCGTGGTGGGGCATGACCTCTCCCTGCCCGCTGCGGTAGAAGCCATGGTGGGGAGCGACAGGTCATGGAAGGCGGCGGCCTCCTTCTGCGAGGACGTGATGGCGCAGAAGGAGGCAGTAGAGCGTGGGAGGGAGGACGATCCGGCCTCCCAACCGATGCACCGCAAACGCGTGGGGCGACGGCGGTTAGCGTATGACCGCCGATTTCCCCCATAAGGGTACCTGTGGGCGGCAGACACGGGGACGTCTGGCGCCTACACGATGGTCCCCGAGTGGCGGGCGCGCCCTTTCTCGGTGCGCCCCCTTGCAGAGGTAGGGGGAGAATCATCTCCCCAGAGATGAGTCCGCAGCGTGGACAGCCGCTGGCGAGGTTGCGGAAGTGTGCCAAGGGCGTTCCCGTGGCCTCGCCTTATAGCGTAGAGGCGGCACATAGAGGGGTTTTTAGTGGGTAAACCATTGGCCTCATTAGCCGACATGGGAGTCCCACATAACAACCAGGGCCCGTCCCCGCACCCTGGTGGTATGCGTAACGCATTTTCCCCACTTAAAAAAAAAAGGTAGTTAGGTACGTTAATTAGGGTATGAATTAAATTTTCCTCCTTAGTAACAATTTTAATGACTTCTTAATAACCATCCAGAAAGTTCATTCAACACGCAGGTGTAAGAATTTATGAAATCATATAAGTGATTCTAGGGGTTCCTTCTAGCATACAAACTTACATTTTTCAAAGCTTCAATCTCATAGACTTACCTCTTTATTACATTAACGTTGATATGATTATACCTAGACCTATAAAATATTCCTCAGAATTCCTCACCTGTTCGTTGTGTTAGAATCCAACAGTTCTTCAGTGTCTTCATGTTCTATACCCGGGATATATGGTTGTAAATCCAATTTGTTGACCAATCTATCGTAATATGAAATAAAAGTGTCAAGTTACAAAAATGATAACAAAACAGCTGACAGGCCTGTGTCAGTGTTTACTAAGATTGCAACTGCAGCTGCTAGATAAAATTCAGCCAAAGGTCCCATTCATACATCGTCATCATCATCCTCCTAGCGTTATTCCCGGTTGCACCCTTAACGAGCCCGGCGTCCGCTTTGACACCTAAGGTCCGTTTCATACAGTAGTGAAATAATTTTTGACATTGTATTAGTAGATTTAGAGATTAGGGGGTATCAGGAAACTCAAAAGTTTGAACTTGAACTTGAAGTCGGTTAAAACTTTGTTTTTAAAGTAAATAATTACTGGACACAGCCTATGTATACATAAATATTTCAGCATGTCCGCCTCATCATCCTGGATAGTAAAAATGTGACTCTTACACGTATACAACAATCAACAAAACTACTGCAAAGAACTGCTCATCAGATACAAAAACTAATCAGTAAGAACGTGCCCCTAGAAAGTCGCGATTCAGCCCCATCTATTGACATGTCTCTGTACCACGACAAAGAGAATACCCGGGAAAATGCCCCTGAAGACTATATAGATGGAGCTGAATATGAACAAACTAGAACACATAAACCAAAGCTACTCCTTCTGAGTGATTTTCATGGTGCTGAGTTGTTACTACCTTTATCAAAAATAAGAAGAAATGACTACGATTTCACAGCAGACATTATAAAATACGGAACAACTGAACGAGTTCTACAAGGAGTTACAGAAAAAATTGCTGACTTTACAAAAAGTGATTGTTTAGTTGTAATGTGTGGTGACTACAATATTAATCCCATAAGTAAGGTTCTTAATATCTTAGGACATACTGCTAAAAACGCTACTCACACCAATGTAATATTTTGCGACATACCATATAGCATAAATAAATTTGCCGACCAATACAACAGTTATGTAGAGAAAATTAACTATGCCTTACATGAGAAGTTTACTAAAAACTGTTCTCATGTCTGGCTTCAACCCAACAGTATTTATTTAGGACATTTTGACTATGAAATGAATGGGAATGAACTTAATTCTAGAGGCAAATATAAACTCGCCAAATGTATAAATAGTGTGTTAAGGAGTGTTAACGAATCCTTTTATAATAAAGGTACTTTTTTATAGTTAATAAACCTAGTCAACCTAGTAGGCAATTGAAATCAACCACCGAGGATTTTAGCATTTCTTACAAATATATATCAGTTTTACACCAAAATATAAATGGCTTAATAAATAAGGCTGATGCATTAAGTGTCCATTTACAAGGTTTTATGAACATTGGAAAGCCTATTGACATTATCTGTATAACAGAACACAACATGAAATTTGATGACGAAATGGAATTAATGATAGTCAACTATACCCTAGCTGCTCATTTTTGCAGAAAAAGTAGAGATGGTGGATCATGCATATTAGTGAGAAACATTCATAAATATAAGATTCTACCAGAGATTGCAGAACTTTCTATACCACATATAATTGAATGCTGTGCAATTGAACTGACAGATCACAAAATAATAATCATTACTATATACAGAGTTCCTAAAAATGACAATGCACGCATGAGAATATTTTTCGATAAGTTAAGTAAACTTTTGAATAAATTATGTTACACAAATAAGAAAGTAATTATTAGTGGTGATTTCAATATTGACATACTCAAAAGAACCGCAGTCTCAGTAGAATTTAAGAACATACTACACAGTTATAACTTAAGGCTTAGCATAATAGAGCCGACCCGTTTATGTAGCAAAACATGCATAGACAATATCATACATAACATTAGAGGAAGCAAAGCTGAAGTAATCGAATTAGCACTCTCCGATCACACAGCACAAGTTTTAACATGTCCAGTGAAGATGACAAATGTTCTGACTCACTGGTACGTAACAAAAAGAGATCTCAGCCAAGAAAATATTGATAAGTTCATTGAGTGCCTCCAAAATCTAAATTTTAATGAAGTGTACTTATCAGTTGATTCTAATGAAGCTTACGACAAATTCTCGGACCTTTTCGAATTATTTTATAATTTATGCTTCCCATACCAAAAATGTAAAATATCCTCCATTAAAAAACCTGCATGGATCTCAAAAGGTATTAAACAGTGCTGCAGGCGAAAGAGATATTTACTATGGAAGTGTCGTTTATCTTCTGAACAAGGGGATAAAGAATACTTCAGAAAATACTCGAAACGCCTCAAAAAAATTATTAATCTAACTCAAAAATCTCAAAACAATTATCTCATTAAAAATGCGCAAAATAAGTCTAAAGCGACATGGAAAATAATTAACAGTTCTAAGTCAAATCAACCAAGACATTATATTTCAGAAATATGTACACATAATAATATACAAACTTCTAATCCAAAAAATATTGCGCAAGAATTCAACAATCATTTTATTGACCAAATTCAACCAATTAATATACTAAATAATAATTCAAATTCTAACAATTCTAATATCTATTTAAATAACAATTTGACATTCAATTCTCTTAATTCTATTTTCATGCAACCTACTACTTCTGATGACATTCTAAAAATAATAAATGGCTTGAGGAATACAAACAGCACTGGGTTCGATGGCGTAAGTACATATATAGTAAAAAAAGTATCTCATATAATTTCACCTCTACTTAGTCATATCGTAAATTTGTGCATTATTTGTGGACGTTTTCCAGAAAAATTGAAACTAACAATTATAAAACCTCTACACAAAAAACATAGCAAAGAAGACATGAATAATTACAGACCCATAGCGCTTATTCCTATTTTCTCAAAAATTATAGAAAAGTATATTTATAATAGTGTATCTGGCTACTTTGAACACAATAATTTGTTTGTAAATGAGCAAAAAGGTTTCCGTAAAAACATGACGATCAACATGGCTATCTTTGACTTAGTAGAAACTGTTCTAAAGAATATGGATAAAAGGATCCCAGTATCTGCGTTGTATATGGACATGTCAAAGGCGTTTGACTATGTTGACCATAGAATACTTTTAGATAAGCTGTATCGCTACGGAATACGTGGTAATATCCATCCTTTAATTCAATCTTATTTAAGCAACAGAAGACAAACAACTCAAATAAGTAAAATATGTTACAAGACAAAAACGGAACAGATCTACTCATCGGATGTACGAGAAATCCGTTATGGCGTACCACAGGGAAGTGTTTTAGGACCTCTGCTGTTTCTCATTTATATAAATGACATGCCTAACACAATTGACCACCCCATGGTTCTCTTTGCCGACGATAGTACTGTAATCTTCTCTGGGAAAAATTTGAAATCTTATGAAGCTGATATCAACAAGACATTAAATACAATTATAGAATGGTTAACAAAAAATAATTTGAACATTAACTTAAGTAAAACAAAACTCATGACATTTCAGCAGAGAACGAATTACGTGCCTAATCTTACAATAGCTTATAAAGGACAAAAAATTGAAGACACTGACATAACAAAGTTTTTAGGATTAAATGTAGATGATAAGTTGACATGGAAATATCAAATTGACTCTATATGTAAGAAATTAAATCAATTCTCCTATGCATTATATAATTTAAGAAAAAAAGTTAATCTAGCTGCAGTGCTTACTGCATACCATGCATTTGTGACATCAACTATAAGATACGGTATAATATTCTGGGGGAACTCGACAGATCGAGAAATTGCGTTTCGAGTGCAGAAAAGGTGTCTAAGATCTTTATGTGGTATCAACTCTTTGGAATCTTGTAAGCCCCACTTTCAAAGACTTAAGATCCTAACTCTTCCTAGTTTATATATATATGAAATGTGTGTTTTCGTGAAATGTAACTCCCATCTGTACCTAAACCTTAAGAGCACTCGTTTAAAACATAAAATAAAATACCCAATGATACCCAAAACAAAGTTATTCCAAAAAAATGTAGTTGCAATGGCTCCGAAGATATTTAATAAATTACCAAAGTGTTTAATTTCAATAGACCAATTACATATATTTAAAAAAGCCTTAAAAAATGTTCTAGCTCATAGAAGTTATTATACCATAAATGAATATATAAATGATAGTGACTTTGACATGCATGCTCAACAATTTGTAAGCCGTAAGGCGCCACATAGTGAAACTGACCACATTCTGTAACATCCTGTAACCTATGTTGGACAAATAAATGATTTTATCTTTATCTTTATCTTTATCATAAAATGAATAAAGCAGATTAGGCAGTAGATCATTTCAAGAGTGGAAGACCCTGCCGAACTGTCTTTGATTAAAAGGGAAGATATTCCAATTAATGCTCAGTACCAGAGTACCTGAGTACCTACTCTAAACTGACGAGTATTATCAAATTATGTAAGTGACAGCAAGAGATGTTTGTCAGGATCGTAGAAAGTGAGAATCCGAGACCTCTGCTCACCCCTCCGGGAAACAAGAATGTATGTATAGCTGAAGGCTAACGTTATCATCATAATATCAACCGAAAGACGTCCACTGCTGGACGTTGGCCTCCTCCAAAGAGTGCAACAGCTACACGTTTTGCACCACTTGCATCCAGCGGACTCTCGCAACCTTTACCAGGTCATCAGTCCACCTTAACCTTCTACCCACGCTGCATCTTTCTTTACGGTACGAGGTCGAGAACCTTTTCCATGAGTGGAATGTGCCCCGCCCTCTGCCACTTGAGTAACAGTCAGTTAATAGTATTATATATTGCCTCGTATTCTTTTGTTTACCTCTTGTTCTGTCCCACGGAACCCATCAGTGAACTGTCCAAGGAACAATAGAAGTATAGAGCACATAGCGCCGCTGCCCCACATATGTACCACCATTTCCTCTGCATCTGCGGACAAAGACAATAATCATTTTCAGCAGAGGTCGGCGGGGTGAGCTGTTTTTAGTTATTGCATAACATGGATATACCTTGCCATTCAATGGTAAATGCCTTATGTGTAATTATTAACTAATGAAATGATTTTCTTTAGCCTGCCTTTCTGCTACGAGCTTTACTTTGCCATTAAAACAAATGAATTTTATAAAAATAACGGAATGTGATTAATCTATTTTGCACAGCTTTTCGTTTAAGTGGGAAAACAGTTTGAACTAGCATTTAAGCTCGTTTGTAATGCATTTTCATTTTACGTTTAATCATTTCAATTATCTTCTTTTAATATTTATTAAAAGAAGATACTTTACGTGGACTTCCAACTCCAAATTGCCCCACTCTCAGCTCTTCACCATCTTTCTTGCCCAGTTTTGCGTTGAAGTCCCCCATAGCAACGGTGAAGTAGGGTTTGGAACTATGCATGGCCTTCGATATATCTTCATACATAGCCTCCACCTCTTCGTCGGAGTGTGCCGAGGTCGGTGCGTAGACCTGTATGACCTTCAATGAGTACCTGGTGGATACTCTTGAGTATTAGGTACGCCACCCTAGTCGACACACTCTCGATCTTCACCACGTTATTTACGAGGGACTTCTTGTGGACGAGGAACCCGACACCTCCCTGGGACTGTTGGTCTCCCTCCCGGAAATAGAGCAAGTTGCCGGATTTGAGGGTTATCGTGTCCTCTCCCTCTCTTCGGACTTCAGATAACCCTATGACATCCCAGCGCAACTTGCTCAATCCTTCCTCCAGTTCCGCTATCCTTTCGTCGGTCCGCAGTGTGCGCGTGTTATAAGTTGCCAGGGCCAGGGGTCGTCGGTGGTGGTAGCCGGATCTTCGCCGGAGATTCTTCGCACCCCTGACCCCGCTGGTACCCTGGCCGCTACCACAACCAGGGTACCGGGGGTCACCGGAACCTCGGGGCCGTGGTTTTTTTGTACCTTTCATGGGGGGTATATGCCATAATCGCCACGCTTGGCATGCGGGTTGGCGATCGCAGTATTTCCACCGCACTCCAGGGATGCTGCTGCCCATCCCCCGGTGGTCTTGGTCGTAGTTCAAGGACATACCCGGGTCCTAGGTTTAATAATATTTATTAATTTAAAGAGGGACTCTACATGATGAATTCCTTCTTCAAGAAACGCGAGCACAGAAAGTGGATCTGGATGAGTCCCGACGGCGCAACTAAAAACGAGATTGACTTCATCATGTCGACGAGGAAGCATATATTCAACGATGTCTCTGTGATCAATACGGTCAAAATCGGGAGCGATCACCGTCTGGTAAGAGGCACATTGAATATATGCGTCAAGCAAGAGCGCTCTCGATTGATGAAGTCTACGCTCCGTCCAGCATCAATCCAAATTCAAAACCCCGAGAGCTTCCAGCTGGAACTCCAAAACCGTTTTGATTGCCTAGGCGGCGATGTGGACGAATTGAACGACGGGTTTGTGGAAGCTGTCCGTGTCACTGGGTCTAAGTTCTTCAAGGCCCAAGGCACTAACGGAACTAAAAGGCTATCTAGCTCCACTCAGAAGCTCATGAAGGAAAGGAGTGAAATGATTCTACAGTCTTCAGCCGACGCGACCGTATACCGGCAGCTCAATAAACAGATCTCCAAGTCCCTTACCCGCGATCTGCGCCAATTCAATACGAATCGTATTGAAGAGGCCATACAGCGTAATATGGGCTCTAAAGTATTCTCGAGAGATCTGTCTATAGGGCAGAGCCAGCTCGCAAAGTTAAAAACTGAAGATGGTGGAATCGTTTCCTCTAAACCTGAGATTCTGGGTGAGATAGAGCGCTTTTACGGACAGCTATACACATCAACGCGCAGAACCGAAGTTAGTCAGGCGGAAGACCCTAGAGCTAGACTAACCCGACACTATACCGACGACATCCCGGACATCAGCCTGTACGAGATTATAATGGCTCTTAAACAGCTCAAGAACAACAGAGCACCCGGTGAAGACGGAATAACAGCCGAACTTCTGAAGGCGGGTGGAAAACCGGTCCTTACGGCCCTTAAGAAGTTGTTCGGTTCCGTCTTACTGGAAGGGAGAACTCCAAAGGCATGGAACAGAGGTGCGGTGGTGCTGTTCTTCAAAAAGGGTGACAACACTCTGCTGAAGAACTACAGACCCATCTCACTTCTGAGCCATGTCTATAAGCTGTTTTCGAGGGTCATTACAAACCGTCTCGTACGCAGGCTAGATGACTTCCAGCCTCCCGAACAAGCCGGTTTCCGAAGAGGCTTTAGTACCGTAGACCACATCCACAGGCTTCGTCAGGTTATACAGAAGACCGAGGAGTATAACCTGCCTCTCTGCTTAGCGTTCGAGGACTACGAAAAAGCCTTCGATTCGATTGAAACCTGGGCTGTACTACAGTCTCTCCAGCGGTGCCAAGTTGACTATCGCTATATCGAAGTGCTGAAGTGTTTGTACGAGAGCGCCACTATGTCAGTCCGACTTCAGGACCAGAACTCTAAACCTCTTCCGCTGCAGCGGGGAGTCAGGCAAGGAGATGTTATTTCCCCAAAACTGTTCACCGCTGCACTGGAGGACGTTTTCAAGACTCTGGAGTGGAGAAGGCTAGGCATCAGCATCAACGGCGAGTACATCACTCACCTTCGGTTTGCTGACGATATAGTAGTCTTGGCTGAAAACATGGAAGACTTAAGTACGATGCTCGATGACCTCAGTAAAGCATCCGAGCGAGTTGGTCTAAGAATGAACATGGATAAGACGAAGATCATGTCAAATGCCCATGTAGTACCAACTCCCATTACAATCGGACACTTTACGCTCGAAGTTGTAGACGATTATGTATACCTAGGACAGACGATCCAGTTAGGTGGTCCAACTTCGAGAAAGAGGTCAATCGTCGAATCCGACTCGGCTGGGCAGCGTTCGGGAAGCTACGGCAAATCTTTTAGTCCAATATTCCGCAGTGTCTCAAGACGAAAGTCTTTGACCAGTGTGTGTTGCCAGTGATGACATATGGCACTGAAACGTGGTCGCTTACTATGGGCCTCATAAGAAGGCTCAAAGTCACCCAAAGAGCAATGGAGAGGGCCATGTTGGGAGTTTCGCTGCGTGACCGCATCAGAAATGAGGCTATCCGCAGCAGAACCAAGGTAACCGGTATAGCCCTCCGGATCGCTAAACTTAAGTGGCAGTGGGCGGGGCACATAGCACGTAGAACCGATGACCGTTGGGGTGGAAAGGTTCTCGAGTGGCGACCACGTACCGGAAGGCGCAGCGTGGGTAGGCCCCCGACAAGGTGGACTGATGATCTGGTAAAGGTTACGGGAGTCCGCTGGATGCGGGTGGCGCGGAATCGGTCACTTTGGCACTCTTTGGGGGAGGCCTATGTCCAGCAGTGGACGTCTTTCGGCTGATATGATGATGATGATGATGATGAATATTTATTTATGGATACACCTTATGCATATTAATTAATATGTACATGACATTAATGACGTAAAACAGCTCACCCCCGCCGACCTCTGATTAACAGCATAAATCTATCAGCTCTTTTTTACATTACATCATTGATAATACCTAAAGAAATTGACAAGAAAAGCCCCAAAATGAAATCTCCAGCTATATTTAAGTCGTTTCTAAATAGCTTTGATTTATAAACTGCATCATTATTATAGATATATATATTTTAGAATTAAAATACGTAAAAATAAATAAAAGTAATACTACGAGTACATCCCGCTCTGCGTCAAGCCCGAACCAAAGGTCCCCAAAATGATAGCGGCATTGCCTCGCTGAACAGCAATGAAGACCTGTTGGACGAGCCATGACCCAGAGCGGGGGTCAAGGCCCCTGTCCCTTAATCGTCTGCCTAACTCCTTGCACAGCCCGAGAGCCTCACTGCCCCAGGGCCCAGCTGTCTCCACAGCAACCGGAACGAAATCATAAGTCGGTTCCAGAGCAGAGTACTTTGCGTGTTTGAGCTTGGCGGCATTTTCGGCCGCCGAACCAGCTGACTTAATTGTGTGCTTTAGATGGGACGCTGCAAAAGTGCTAACACAAGTTGCATCCCATAGGAGGCACCGCCCTCTCTGCCAGGGAACCAACGTCAACCCGTCTGGTCTTTTTCCGTCAGTCCGAGACAGACCCGGGGGCTCCAGGATGCACGGTACGTTGGCGGACACCATAGCCCGACGCACGATCTCATTGATAGAATGGTGTCTAGGGAACCGACCCGCACATCTTTTGCAGCTTAGCCCGTGGTGGCCATTCTCCTCCACCATTGTCCCACAAACGCATCGGTGCGCTTCGCATACCTTGCTCCCCAGCCTTAAAGCAACTGCTATCCTCAGGGAGTCGTTGTCGAGCAAAGTGCCGAGTTGAGGGGAAGGCAAGGCATGCAGCCACGCACCGGATTCGTGCTTTGTGAGAGCCTTGAGACGTGCTAGGTCAGTCCCCGAGGCATCACTCAACAAATGAGAAAACGTTTGCTGACATAGAATATCGTCCCATCCTCTTTGGACCGTTAAGCTATCCGGATGATCATTGGACGGACATAGTGTCGCCCACTTAGCCAGGGCCTCGGTTACGAATGGAACTCGAATGCTGCTGCCATCAAATGATAATATTCGAGCAACAAGATCCGACGAACCATGTGCCGACGCTAAAAAGGCTACCAGACCTATGTCCTGGACCCGACGCACGCCCAAGCCACCGTAACGAACTGGCAGAGCCGCCTGACACCATTCTTTGTCGTCTAAACTCACATTGAGTATTGACTCTAAACAAGATTTAATAGTGTCATCGAACGATTTCAAATCCGTGTCATAAAGCCAAGTTGGAGACGTCCGTAACATATACACCATGCGAGGCAGAGCAAAGCAGTTTCGCAGCAAGATAAGGGAAACATGTCCCGACAATTGTGTCAAATGTTCCTGTGCCGCCGAAAGTGCTTGTCTTTTGGCTTGAAGGGCCGAACTAACACCCTCGGTGAAAATTGGAGCACCCAGTAAATTGAAAGAATGTTCGTGTATTTGTCTAATGCCAGGTAAAAGTGACTCTATTTCTGCGAGAGAGTTGGTGTCTAAAAAACTGCAAGTATAAAACTCGCACTTAGACGGGTTTATTTCAGGACCAATTTTCTTCAAGGCAGGTATCAATGTTTTCAAGTCGTTTAAGACCACTTCTGGACTTCCTCCTATAGTGCCATCATCCAGATACCACACGTTAAGGGGCGCCTTTAATCCAGAAATAATCTTTTGGATGCCGAGACAAAACATCAAGGGCCCTAATGGGTCGCCCTGCTGGGCACCAACTTGCGACTGTATTAAACTGCCTGAGAAGAAAAGATTACTTGAGGAGGCGTAACATTGGTAAATGAAAGGGTAAAGAGAAGGAGTTTGCTCTAAGGTTTCGTTGAGAATAGTGTCCCTTTCTAGGCTATTGAAAGCGTTTTTGATATCGATTTTAACGATTATGGTATTGGATGATCTGCGATGTAAAGCAAAAGACCGGGTGGCATGTATTGCCGCCTCACAACCAAGTCTGGTACCGAAGCCCATTTGAATTGGTTGCAGATAGTCAGACATAGCTTCTCTAACAGATTGGCAACAGAGCTTAGCCGTAAGACGACGAAAAAAGCTGCCCACCGCAATTGGTCTAATACCACCATCTTTTTTAGATAAGGCACATAACGAAGCACCATATAGGAACGGTCTCACCTCCAAGTTTAGCATACCTCTCAGTAAAAAATTGCATAATTTTGTGAGTGATTCTAACAATCGGGGACCATTATTTCCTGCGGAGGGTGAAGTCAACTCTTTGAGATGCTGCGGTCGCAGACCATCTAGACCGGATTCAGACCCATTGTAGAAAGACGCAATTGCGTTGGCTACGTCCGAAGTTGTAACAGAAAGGAAAGGGCTTGTTAAACTCGGTTCAGGTGGTAAGATTATTGACCTCGATGGGCTGGGGTGTTTGTCTTTCAAAGCATGTAGTGTAGTTTCATTCACAGGAGCGAGAGTAGCGTCGGAAAGGAGCAAACGAACCGCTCCTCTTAAGTCTCCGTCGTGTACTTTGGCTTCGATGGAACGATATATCGAAGCTTGTTTTATTGGGGACTGTAAAATAGCGAAGTACAAATTAGAGTCATTGATATTATTTTTAACTTTAGTCGTCAACGATTTCTTTTCAGTCTTATCTGGTACCCTCAAGGCTGAAAAAGAGAAAGAGAGTAAAGTAAACCAATTTTCAACACTGTTCGAAAGCAAACAATCCTCAATAACCGTGCATAGCTTACCGGCAGCTAAACATCTGGCACCCTTGGGAATATGAGTCAAAACTCGAATGCTAGACTTTAAAGTTGGTAAGTCGTTTCGACTAACGTTCGCATGTTGCGTTTGGGAAGAAATGTCCGAAGTCCCAAGGAGCGCTGCTCGAGCTAGAGGAATATGATCTTGCCATATGTGGGTTGTTTGTGTGGTGTTTAAAGGTGTTGGAGCAGGTGGCTGCGTATGGTTAGCATGAACACGACTTATATGGATGTTCAGTCCCCTCTTTTTAAAATAACGAATCTGGGGGCAATAGGGGCATTGCACGGAGCTATCCAGAGGCAGAGACAGGGGAGGAGCCATATTTACTTGGTTTGAAGTGGATCCTATTATGTTGAAGAGTATGATTAAAACTAAACAAGAAAAACTTACAGTTGCAAATATAAAAATGTAGTATAAAAATACCGCAACAAAGTAGAGCATGTACAGTCCTTTACATTATTGTTCAGCCGCTGAGAAGAGCGTAGGCAAGGACGTAAAATATAAATACACAATGCACTAAATATTAATCACACTTAACTGATTATAAACAAATTAGAAAACACAACAAAGAATGACATCAGTGACACTGGAAACTGTCAAAAACCCGGGGCGCAGCCTCCCATACGCAAGCGATTTTCTTGTTTCTCGGGCGCGGATTGTTTTCGGACAGGACTCCGAGTGTGCGGAGGCCGTTGGCCGTGGCCGGCGATGTTTACATGTCCCGACAAAATCGTCGGATCGGTCTGGATGGGTCCTCAATGGGTCGGATCGATACGGGGATCAATGAAATATGTATTTCGCCGAGTTATAACAATTGAAATACTTTTTCTGCGAGTCTTCGTGTATAATATTGTACACGAAAGTATTTAAAGTGAAATAGGTGCCTACATAATCACTTAATTCACTTAATTTTTGCTGGGCTCTGCTCCGCTGCCGGCCCGTCCGGCATCAGTCCTCAGAACTCCTATCCTCCTTTTATTTATTTTTACGTATTTTAATTTTATCATTCTTTACACCATTGTATTCCGACTTGTTTTAGAATTTAAGCACCATAGTAGAAAATTAACATCATCACTTCAGATTAAATACTTTTTGTTTATTGAGATTTTATAACATTTTGACTTAACTGCTCCCGTTAAAAGTAAATACCGAATGAATGGACTTGCCTAATTCATGGAAGTGAATGCAGTGCAGCAGATACAGTCCTTAAAAAGAAGTGAAGAGACCTTTTAGTTTCCTTGATATAAATACGGTTTAGCAAATAATTAACTTTTAGACCTGCCTTTACTTTTGATACTTTCTTTTTTAGTGACGTATTTTTACTAAAACAATCCTACGATTGTTGCTGTGGTCTTTATCTGAAAGAATGTCTATAATATGCTTTGATGCTAGTATAATACTTTTATTTCCTAATCCCATTCGCATATTACATCTTATAAAACCTTCAGTGGTTTTGCATACAGTAAACACATCTTCAGATGCATAGAAAAGGCCACCCCCAAAAACTTTTTAATGTCAATCAATTAATGAGAAAAATCGAGTTTTTCCTTTGCCAGAAGAGAATAAATGCATATGTTGTACCGAATCGCTTTTGTAACTAAGTACGTACTTAGTACGCAAATACGTATCCACCAATATATTCGAAACAATTTTCAGTTTGGTCAAGATCACAAAACAATCATCACTTCAGATTAAATACTTTTTGTTTATTGAGATTTTATAACATTTTGACTTAACTGCTCCCGTTAAAAGTAAATACCGAATGAATGGACTTGCCTAATTCATGGAAGTGAATGCAGTGCAGCAGATACAGTCCTTAAAAAGAAGTGAAGAGACCTTTTAGTTTCCTTGATATAAATACGGTTTAGCAAATAATTAACTTTTAGACCTGCCTTTACTTTTGATACTTTCTTTTTTAGTGACGTATTTTTACTAAAACAATCCTACGATTGTTGCTGTGGTCTTTATCTGAAAGAATGTCTATAATATGCTTTGATGCTAGTATAATACTTTTATTTCCTAATCCCATTCGCATATTACATCTTATAAAACCTTCAGTGGTTTTGCATACAGTAAACACATCTTCAGATGCATAGAAAAGGCCACCCCCAAAAACTTTTTAATGTCAATCAATTAATGAGAAAAATCGAGTTTTTCCTTTGCCAGAAGAGAATAAATGCATATGTTGTACCGAATCGCTTTTGTAACTAAGTACGTACTTAGTACGCAAATACGTATCCACCAATATATTCGAAACAATTTTCAGTTTGGTCAAGATCACAAAACAATAGACAATATATCACAGTTTGCTTTTAAAACTTTCGAGAGCGGAGTTACTTCTGTTGAGTAAACAACGCGAGTTTCTGCCTTAGTTTTTATTGTTCGTTTATCGAACTTTGATTGTCAATGAAATTAAATAACACTTGGCTTTGGGCATATACTCAACAATATCGTCGGCATTGTTTTTATTGACCGATAATTGGGATTTCTTGTTGCCTGAAGAAAATAAATAAATAACAAAAAAAGACCGGGTTCACTCCGGCCACTCCGGGAGTGCCGGCAAAAGTGAAAACTCAGACACACCTTAAAAGCTCAATATGACTAGTTATAGGAGTCTTACATGCAATGCAATCCATTCTGTGTGTATTTTAAAATCAATGTTAATGTTTGCACATGAAATAGTTCAAAGGATGTCCTAGCGCACTAAAATTAAGTTTCAGTTTCTTAACTCTGCTGATGTCCGTCGCAGCTCGCGCACAGTAAATGGCCGTGAGAAAAAGGTCCCAAGTTTACGCGTCTCGAGCAACGAGCCTGTCTACGTCATGCGTAAGGTAAGATCTTACGGTCACATGACCTGTCCCGAGTTTAATTATTTTTCCCCATCCAGCGCCGCGAAAGAAGTTTTCACTTCAAATATATATATACACTCGCCCGCGACTTCGTCCACGTAGAACTTGTTACCGTCTTAGAAAAAATATTGCTATTAATTTTTTGTAGGCGGCACCTTAATTACCGCCGACCCAAACAAAGTTGTACCATTTTTTGGTTGCACTTCAAAAATCCTTTCTTAGTACACGCCCACGTACTGTAAAGAATATAATATGATCCAAATTTCATGCTTATAACTTTAGCGGTTTAGGAAATCACACAATATTACTTATGTGAACTTTCAACCCCTATCTTAACCCCTTCAAGGGATGAATTAGAAAAAAATCCCTTATCAATTTTTTTTGACTGTACATTAGGAGCTTGAGACCGATGTTTTAAATGGCTAACTTTAAAACCGACATTTTTCTCATACAAAATTTCAACTCTTTTACCCCCTTAGGGCATATTTTTTTATAGCAAAGCTAAATCATTCCTTTTGCTTTTTAGTAAGAAACCTTCATACAAAGATTCAAGTCTATAACTTTCCATATGAACGATTTCCATACAACGGTTCGACCCCTAATTCACCCCCTTAAAGGTTGAATTTCGAAAAATCCTTTCTTAGCACACGTCCACATACTGTAAAGAATATATGTTCCAAATTTCATGTTTATATCGTCAGCGGTATAGGCTGTGCGCTGTCTGTCAATAGATTAGTAACGCAAGAGTTTTATATATACAGATTACGAGTATATATATTTATATAGTTAATTAATGCTTTTTTGCCTTTTGCCAGATAAAATATTAAAAGGAAATTAAATAAATATAAGGATGGGATATAAATGGACTAACGTTTATGACACGCATGGCAATTGTCTGTTTAATGTCGTATTACATCCGAAGCAGGAAAATGAACCGAACAAACGACTCGCGAGTCTTAAAAAAAATCTGAATATGAAAACCATAACGTAGGTAACGACGTCACAATAAAGTATTTAATACCAACTCCCTAGATTTTTGTTCCACGAGGTAAGTATGTCAATTTTACTAACAAAATGAATTATTTAAAACATGTTTCATCATCGCGGCTGGATAGGTTTCCCCCAAAGATCTCCAAAGTTCTGAGACACGATATCCAGCGGAATCCCGCGACCTTTCAGGTCATCAGTCCACCTTGCCTACCCACGCTGCGCCTTCCGGCACGTGGCGGTCACTCAAGAACCTTTCCGCCCCAACGGCCATAGGTTCTACGTGTAATGTGTGGTGCAATAAAGTTTAAGGCTGTTATACTACCCAAATGAAATCTAAAATCGAGCCCCTCCTCACGCCACCCGTCCCGCCCCTCGATACAGTGACGATACAACAGCGCCACGTAAGAAGTGGCGACTTAAATGAACTAACAGGACACTGATTTGTAAAACGCAGTACTAAAGACCGCAAAAAAGCATAGTGGTTGTTATAGATGGCGTTAAAGTTAAATTGGAATAATAAAATAATTTTCTCAAACATGCTCTGAAATGTATGCGTTAATATCACGAAATGAAGACAAGAAGTTTCTTGTTTATGGCTCCCAACATTACTTCTTGGCCTTACGCCAAGAAGTAATGTATGAAAACCCTAACTAAAAACATTATTGTCCGCTACTCTAACTTTTTAAATTTGCTTACTAATATTAAACTCAAGGAAAAATTACATACTGTCAACCACCACTAGACTCTGTAAGCATACTTGCCACATAAAAAAAAACAAAATCTATGCTACAATACATATGGGCGGTTAAACAAGGTGCTCGAACGGCTTGTTCAAATAATGGCATGTTAAAAAATAAAAAAGGCGGCAAATTACACAATTGTTTTCTGAACTTTCGTTCCGATTCTAATTTCAATGAACTATTATTTAATTGATTACCTTATATTTATTTTAGTTTTAATATTTCCTCACATCGTTTGAGAAAAGCACTATACAATCCTCGGCCGGAACAGGGATTGCTGGACTCGTTGTATCCGGCCTCGTCTACGACTTGGCCGTCTACCGCAAGCTCGTCCAGCAATCCCTTACTTCACGGCCTCTGCAGTAATGTACTATATATTACTTCATCTTAATGTATACATTAAATGTTCATTTTAATAAAGTTAATTCTTATTTCAATAACATTAAAGTTTTTAAAGGGTAAATAAAAACAAAAATGAAACTTCTGTACCTATAAGTTGCTACAGTTTACATGTAAACAAATCGGCAAGTTTTATATAATATCATTATTAGGTGAGTATTTATAAAAAGCTGGGTCATCAATAAAATATAGTATTTTTTTGGGGTTCCGTAGGATCGTAGGATAACTTTGTTGTCCGTCTATTTGTCGGTTCAAATTACATTCTACTCATTTAACATGCATGACCCTTCCAACGAAGTGTAATAAATATCAGGTAAATATTGAGTTTTGATAAAAATCAGTGCTTTATATCCCGTATTCCGAATAATTAATTTAGTTTCTTTATAAAGCAGATTCTGTTAATAATAATTATTCAACATAATTGTCAAAGGTTTAGTTTTTTTAGCATAAATCCCAAAAATCCACATTAATATCGAACTACCGGTATTAATATCGAAATCCCGGGATTGGCACTGAATATCGGAAATCAATCCCGGGATTGAAATCCGATATGAGATTTCAATCCCGGGATTTCGATATTGAAGATTTTTCATTAAAAAACCACTTTTCTCTGGAAAATATGACAATGATATTTATTTATATCATAATTTACATTCGAATCCCGGCTCGTACCAATGAGTTTTTCGGAACGTATGTACGGAATATTTACCGTTAGCTTTTCGGTGAAGGAAAACATCGTCAGGAAACCGGTCTAATCCCAATAAGGTCTAGTTTTCCCTCCTGGTTGGAAGGTCAGATGGCAGTCGCTTTCGTAAAATCTAGTGTCTATGCCAAATCTTGGGATTAGGTGTCAAAGCGGCCCCGGGCTCCTACATTTATCGGGCATTACCGGGAATAACGCTAAGAGGTAAATCTATAGGAATTATTACTATGATCGTCATAATTGATAATAAAAAATAAAATCATACAAATTAATAACACTGCAATATATTGTAATGATGATACCTGCCGCACCATCACCGGATGCCTCAAGCCTACTCCACTCAACAAGCTGTACCCACTCGAGGGCATCGCCCCCCCCCCCCCCCCCTCTGAAATTCGTAGAGAGTAGGCAAGTGCCGTGGAAAAGGGGAAACAGGAGACTGACAGGCGCCAACCACTGTGCGGTTATAATCCGCCATCTGCCCGTCTCAAGAGCCGCAGGAATTTCATGCGGAACTCTAGCCCCCTGCAAAGCGACCTCTCAGATGCTCGCTGCCTGTTATGGCGGACTCGATGCCCACCGCCTGACGTCTACGTGCTACCTTCGGAACAACTGCCACCCGGCCACAAGGAGCCATGGCCCATCTGGAGGGCGCTAAATAGGCTCAGATCGCATGTAGGCCGCTATAAGGAAGACATGGCCAGATGGGGACTGCATCGTGGCCAATCAACGGCGCAAACCATGGTGCACCTGATGGCGTGCCCCACATGCCCACACTCCTGCTTGGAACACGACCTGAGAGGCGCGACTGGCAGAGCTGTCCACACCGCTGGGCACTCTTATTTGAGGATCCTCGACACGAAGAAGAAGAATATATTGTACTTTCCAAAAGTTTTTTTTTATTGGGACTGGAATTCCGAGACACAGGCCCCGTCTTTCAATCCCTTCAGTAGTTTTTCATATAGGGTAGGCGTAGGCCCCATCACATATGTTCAATAATCAACAGAATTTTCTTTCTAATTAAAGTAATGTCCCCATGACCCATCTTTTCCATTTTCATGGTGCTAGGCAACTGACAATATCTTCATAAAGAGAAATGCCGAATTTCTCTAAGTGATCCCTTAATACTGTTAATAAGTAGTAATAATAACCTTAAAATGACGAAAATGAACTACAAGTACCTAAGGGATTATTGACACTGGATTGTCTTTCTATAAATGAGAAATTGAACGTGGAAATAATTGCCCAAGATGATCAGTTTTATTTTATTGTTAAAATAGAAAACTAGTCAACACTGTCAAGAAAAGGAAATCCTACACTTTTGTGTAGGGTATAATAATATAAAAACTACCTATCAGTTTATAAAAAATGACGATAGTACGGATATAAGGTAAGTCCCGGGATTTTATTTCCGGGACTTGCACAGGCAACCCTATTGCATTTTATCAGTGTACATTTACCTCTTCAATAATCTTGGTCAATATGAAATGACTGATGAGGATAGGTATCTCCTATGATATCATTGATGACATTTTATTTCGTTTCGGCAATCATTTACTAAGTAGGTGTACTAGTAGCAATTTAAGAAAATAAGTACAAAATATGCCCAAATATTTGAGAAGATCAATTCGAAGTTCGAAACATAAAGAAATAAGCATCCGCGCCGATGGAAAATCATTTAGGTATCTAACCAAGCTTCGTACGGCGCGCCGCCGCTATGGGTAGGGAGGTATATTTATCACAACGCACGAAGTTACGCGCGACATAGGTAGGAATTTTTATATTTATAAGGATAAATAAAGTCTATTTGAACTTATTCGTTACCTACTTTAAGTGTCAGCGGTTGATAAAACCGGAGATTCCATTTGCAGTCTGTACCTAAATAAAGATAAATTGTATTGTTTTACGTAGGCAGGGGTAAAAGAGCATATAAATCAAATAATTATTCTCACTCAATGTAGTCCGAAGAATAAAAAATACAAAAAGCATAAATTCGCTGAGATTCTCGGCACGATTGAAGGTCGCCTTTATTCCTATCGCTGTAACCATTGCGCTGCCAATGCTTACCTTAAGCGGGTGAAATTCACAAGTATATGCGTATTGAGGATTGTAATGTTTATGCTTAGTATATATGCTTATATGCTTAGTTCATTGCTTTTCGGAATCTAATAAATATCTTAAATTACATTTTTTTGGGAAAAAGTAGTACAGGTCCGTCTGGCACGACCGCTCAGCGATCACTGTCACATTTCGAAAGAGTGACGGAGAAAGACATTGGAGGCCGTAAGTCGATATCTTTATACGATTGAATTTTACGATGTTTATGTATTATAAAAATATTGCCTCAAATTATTGAAATTCGGAAGCTGTCAAATTCTTATTTTGATTATGACTGATTTTGTTGCTTGTTTCGTTTCATAGTGTCACGTAGTAAATAAACAAGTAAAGTTGAAATAAACTTTCAAATTGGAGGTTACTTTGGGAAAGAATTGTATCGAGCGAAGTGTTACGAATCGAATATCGAAAGCTGTGTTGTTGAAGATAATATAATCAAGAATGATATATATTTTTCACAGATCTAGAAACATCATCGTTTCGTAGAAAAATACGATAATTCTTGGGGTATTTTCGCATATCTGGCTCTATGAGCGGCCTTAAATAAATAAATAAACACGCACTACTCCTAGGGTAGTCTAGTTTTACGCGGATGGCTAAGAAACCTACCTTTAAACAATAGCGACTAGGATACATCACCAGGCTTTTTACACTTTTTATCCAGACAATTACGCACACAAACACAGCACAGCACTATTACCATTAAAGAAAGCCCTTATCCATAAACGTCCAATAAATCCATTTTTAATTGAATGCCGTTGAAATACATTTTTCTTTATCCGTTTGACATTTATGTGAGAAACACAAATTAGTTAACAGAGGTTTCTTAAGTTTTATAAATAAGATTTGCACATATAGTTAAACTTTTGCCTACAGCCAAGCAGCCGGCACAGGCGCCAACCAATATATTAATGAGTAACAACATACGCACAATTCGTCACTGGTAGAAACCCATTGGGTAAAAACAGTGACGAATTGTGCCAATTGAGCGAATGCGAATCAACAGTTAATATAACTAAAGCAGTTTCACAACTAGGGTATCACAAGACCTTTTCAGGGCTAAGTCTCGCGATTCGTACACCTATTTAAATTATAGTTGTACACTATATTTCACGCACACTATCTCCCTTAACTGTGACAGGACACTGACCAAATATATTGTTTTTGGATACATTAAGAACTAGCTTCTGCCCGCTACTCCGTCCGCGTGGAACTCGTTTATATCACAGCTTCGTACAAACTTTTACCCCCCCCATTTCACCCCCTTAGGTGATGATTTCGGGGGTAAAAACTATCCCATGTCACTCTCCATCCCTTCAACTATCTCCATTTTAAAAATCACGTCAATTCGTCGCTCCGTTTTGCCGTGAAAGACGAACAAACAAACGCACACACTTTCCCATTTATAATATTAGTATGGATTTGAAACAGTCACCAATCTTAGAGAAACCATAATTGACAAAACATCTTAGTGGAAAATGATAGAGACTTATTTTATATTTCGTATTTTATTCCAAGTATGTTTCTTAGCTACATTTCGGTTGGTGAAATACAATTAAAAAGTCAATAGGAACTACAACCAACTACAACAACCTACGTACCGTACGGTTTCAGAGAAATTTTCTCCCTCGGACGCTCCGGTTGTGGAATGAGCTCCCTGAGGGACTACTAAATTCTTAAAGGGTCGGCAACGCGCATGTAACACCCCTGGAGTTGCAAGAGTCCATAGGCTACGGTAACCACTTACCATCAGGTGGGCCGTAAGCTTGTTTGCCACCGACGTTGTATTAAATAAAAAGCCTAGTACGTTAGATTGAGCAACGACGTAGTAACTCTATGCGGTTTCACTTTGGTTCATAAAAGTAGCAAGGGCGATTATTCACCTATAACTAATCTCAATATCCTATCGAAAAAACTCAGTATTACACTGTTTACTATTAATGTAAAATAGGTCTATTTCGAACAACGTGGTCTTAAGCTATGTCTATAAACTTCTGTGGTTATACCTACCAGGTTATTGATTCAGAATACACGTGTGTAATAGAAACCACGGGCGAATAAATTAAGAACGCTGCCAACGATGTCTATACAAAAATATAAGCCGCTGTAGCCGAGCGGGCACGCGAATTTCAATGAGGAGGTCGCAGGAGCCTGGCTCGTATCACTGGGTTTTCTCAAAAAACTTATATACGAAATATCATTTGATATTTAACTGTGCGAAAAGCCAGAAGGAAAACATCGGGAGGAAACCAGTCGAATCCCAATGAAAGCTAGTTTTCCCTCTGGGCTGGAAGTTCAGATGGCACTCGCATTCGTTAAACTAGTGCCTACGCCAAATCTTGGGATTGGGTGCGAAAAAGGAGCGGCTCGTTTGAGCACTACCGGGGAAACGCTACGAGAATAATGGTATGCATGAGACTATTCGAGTAGGCCCTATTGCAAGTTTTAAATTAAAAAATGTAATGCTCTCATTACATTTTTTTATTTAAAACTTGCAATAGGGCCTACTCGAACCGGCGACCACAGGCATTCATGGCCCGTCGCTACTAATCACCTGAGCTATCGGAACAATCTGTCTCGGTCACTAAATCTTTCAATCAGTTCCTTCCCACAACGCCTCAGGGAGGCGTGTAGCGACATCTACCAGAAGACTTAAGGCTTCTTAACGGCACCAACTTCGTTACTGATGATTTCTCATTACTTTTGAGTTTCTTCGATTATTGTAGAAAATCTTATGATAAATTCTTTTCAATACTTTGTTTAATGTTTATTTGGGCGAACAGCGGTACAATAATACTTAATAATACGGCGATAGGATATACCTACTATATAGGATACACACAACCAGCAATGTTTCCATCAGTTATAGCACTTTATTTAATTAGGATTACGGACGAGTTTAAATTAAAGTAGCAAAAAATAAATGACAAGTGATTAATAAGTGTATCTTTATGTAACTCTTTTAAACTGCAAAACTACGGCTACAATATATTATAAGCTATTGAGATTAGAAATATATGCTTTATAATTTGAATGGCTTATTCTTTCCATCCTCCGCCAGCACCACATTTCGAAGGCTTCGAGCCTTTCTCTGTCCTTTTGCGTCTGCGTCCACGTCTCACACCCGTACAATTGCTAGTTGCTATACTAAAATTGGTTCCGCTGAGATAACAGTTTGAATAAATCATGTTAAACAAAGTACCTAAGTAGGTGAAGGTTAAATTATTATTTTGCTATTATTAATTTTGAATACTTCAGCTGCTCGTGACATTGTAAGCGTATAGTAATGATCAGTGATGCTTTTGTAGTATTTTTCGTGCAGCGTAGTGTAGGTAACGGAATTGGTATAGAAAATATCAGTCAACATTGATAATGCAACGGGGCCACGCCGTTTCGTCGCCTAATAAATAGTATTATTTGTTGTTTTGGTTTCGTGACGCATTGGTTGTTACTGTAATGTCACGTAAGTGTATTTATCAATAAATAAATAAATAAATAATTAAGGTTAATATGAACGTTATTAACGCTACTAAAGCAAAAGTATTGAAATTGTTTATACCAATTCCGTTAACAACACTGCCGCATCAAAAATGCTACAAAAGTTACGATCACTGATAATTACATGACATCTAATTCTAATGTAGGTCTAAGCTATATTACTGGAAGTTTTGTCAAAATCCAAGATAAGATTCGATTCATTACTTTACGAAAAAAAATGACAAAATGTATATTTTCATAAATGTCTGAATTACAATAATTTCTACCATGATCGCAAAACAGTCGTTTTTTTACGATTAAGTTAAGAGGAACAAACAGCGGAACGGACCTTTATATTTATGAGTATTCATTTATTTATCTATATAAAATTACAGACTATAAAAACAAAAATACCAATTTTAATTCAGTACGCTCCAAGTGTAACTATTAAATTTGAAGAGTTCCCTTGATTTCTCCAGGACACACTGATGACCAGATCCTAAGGGGCTACGTCGAAACGAAAACGAACTTCGTTCGTGTCTCTTCTTCTCTGTCGCACTTGCTAGTTCGAGCGAGAAAGATACACGAATGAAGTTCGTTTTCGTTTCGCGGTAGCCCCTCCAACTTCATGGCCAAGGAACCGCCTGGGAAGGATGTCATTTTGAAAAAAAAACAAATATGTCCAGGCCTCTTCGAGCGATTAGGGTAAAACTTAAATAAAAAATTAAGATTCCTCCCTACTTGAAGTCAGTTAAATGAAGATACAAAATATAAACACATAATACATACATTTGTACATTTGAATATCTAATCCCTAAAATATGTAACTCATTGCCCGAAAAGTTGTTTGTGGAAAAAGTTAAAGCGAAGATTTTTTTTTTTTTTTTTTTTTTTTTTTATGTGATAGGAGGCAAACGAGCAGGCGGATCACCTGATGGTAAGCGATTACCGCCGCCCATGGGCACCTGCAACACCAGAGGTGTTGTGAGTGCGTTGCCGGCCTTTAAGATGGGAGTACACTCTTTTCTTGAAGGTTTGAAGGTCGTATCGGTCCGGAAATACCGCAGGCGACAATCCATTCCACAGATTAGCTGTGCGAGGCAGGAAGCTTCTGGAGAAGCGCACAGTTGAGGACTGCCAACCATCTAAGTGGTGAGGATGGTAATGTTGTCGCGTTGGACGATGGCGAAAAGAAGCGGTAGGGATTAATCCGAACAATTCCTCGGAGCACTCCCCGTTATACATGCGATAGAAAATGCAGAGCGAAGCCACATCTCTACGCAGCGCCAAGGAGTCAAGCCGGTCCGAAATATGCTGGCAGTCAACAATTCGAGTTGCTCGTCGTTGGATGCGGTCCAGAGGGAGAAGCTGGTATTGGGGTGCCCCTGCCCATAGATGAGAACAGTATTCCATGTGTGGGCGGACCTGCGATTTATAAAGCTGCAGGCGGTGGGCCGGTGTGAAATACTGTCTCGATCTGTTGAGCACACTGAGCTTTTTTGAGGCTAATTTGGCCTTACCCTCTAAATGCCCGCGGAACTGGACTTCACTCGAAATGTCGACGCCAAGGATTCCGATACTGGCTGCGGCAGTCAGGGGAGTGCTCTCAAAACGAGGTGACACGACAAACTTTAACTTTTTCGCGGTCAACGCGCAAACCTGTGTCTTGGTAGGGTTAAAACGGACTAAGTTAAGTCGACCCCATTCAGAGATTTCATTTAGGGAAGTCTCAATTTCAGACACAAGTTTGTTCCGGCTCTCGATGAAAATTTCCCGAGAGATGTTGGTACGGCCGGTGTAAGAGGCATCACCTGTACTATCATCAGCATAACAATGAATACCGCTGATTTTCAGCATGTCATTAATATGCATAAGGAATAGCGTGGGTGATAGCACACAGCCTTGAGGGACACCAGCATTTACAGACATGGAGTCGGAACATTCACCGTCAACTACGACCTTAATGCTTCTGTCTGCTAGAAAACTACTGACCCATACACATAATCTCTCAGGAAGCCCATAGGATGGTAGCTTCGAAAGAAGTGCTTTGTGCCAAACCCGATCAAAGGCCTTCGCTATATCCAAACTAACAGCCAATGCTTCACCCTTAGTCTCGATCGCCTGTGCCCATCGATGTGTCAGGTAGACTAGAAGATCACCAGCCGAGCGGCCTCTACGGAAGCCGTATTGTCGATCACTAAGCAACTGGTGGTCCTCTAGGTACCGAAGGAGCTGGCAGTTGATAATGGACTCCATTATCTTCGAGAGAAGGGAGGTAACAGCTATTGGCCTGTAGTTGGACGGATTTGAGCGGTCGCCTTTTTTAGGGATCGGATGCACTAAAGCTGACTTCCACGAGGTCGGGACTATGCCAGAAGAGTACGAGAGCCGAAAGAGACGCGTTAAGACCGGAGCCAACTCGGGAGCACACATCTTCAGCACAATCGCAGGGATACCGTCAGGCCCACTTGACTTATGAGTGACGAGGGAAAGAAGTGCTTTACGAATCGAGCTTTGGTTGAACCGGATATCCGGCATACAGCTCTCGCACCGCGGAATGGTCGGCGGCGCGCTTCCCCCGTCATCCAAAGTCGAGTTAGCCGCAAAGACTTTACCCAGAAGATCGGCTTTGTCTTTTGCGTCGTGGGCCAATGAATCGTTCTCCATGTGCAGAGGCGGAAAAGATGGCGTGCAGAAATTGCCCTGGATAGCTTTGGCAAGAGACCAGAATGCACGAGTTCCCGACGGGAGGCGTTCTAATTGTTCGCACGTAAACGTGGAACAGCGCCATCTAGGCAATTTAGGGTTAACCAGTAACCCAGATTGGCTGGATGGCTCGTTAAATAGATAATAATAGATCACTGTGTTACCTAGCTACGTTGATAGTTCAACGCGGCACCAACAGGTGTCGCTATTATAAATAATAGGCTAGGCAATATATTTAAGGATTTTATTTCTGTAATTACTTTCCGAATAGACTTCATACAAGACGCACGTTCTACTCATTTACCTACTTCAACCCCGCAACGCACCCTGGCCGAATCCTCGTGCCAACATTTTGGTGACCCCGACGAAGAAGATACTCTCATTCGAAGACGTAAGGAGTTAATGCTGGCGAGGCGCGCTAGTGCGAAAAACTGAGCGAGAAGACAAAGCGGTAAGCGGCCATTTCGCGACCTTTGTTCCCGCTTCAACACGACACGTCGACACGTGGTGGACTGGGGTGGTTTCTTCAGCAGGGAAGAGTTTCCTAGTGCTAATACAAAGAACGTCGTCATATGCACGAAGATTTAACCAATATTATCGGAAAAGTCGCTATCCAACGTCAATCGAGAGTGCCACGACGACACGTGGCCAGTTGGTACCTTTCATCAAGAAGAGTCGAGAAGAGAACAGGAGAGGCTGTGAGTAGGTCTCTATTACCAAGTAAGTGGCTGGCAATTAGTATAAAGGGCTAATATTTATAATTCCTTCATATTTCGCATTCTTGCATAACCTAACGGTACACGGTGCACGTGTTACCTATACCTACCTAATTCAGTTAATACCTTCTATTGTTATTAATTCTGTTTCATTATGTCTTCATCTGATACGGGGAGTGATTCCACGGTTGTATGTGATAAAAAACTCAAAACTTTAATAAAAAAAAGAGGTGTAGTTAAAGGGAAGTTAACCTTGTTCAGGAAATATATGTCTAAATTAAAGTCTGATTCCTTGACCGCCGAACAATTAATCGATTTGGATCTGCGTACGTCTAGAATAACAAGTGTTTTCAAGGAGTTCGAAATTATCCAAGATAAGATTGAGACACTTAGTGAAGTACTTGACGAACATTTAGAAGAAAGAGAAACCTTTGAAAACACTTATTTCGATTGTGTATCTTTAAGTAAGCGATATCTAGCACAGGTGGCAGGTCCAGGGGCAGGCTCTTCCGGAGGCAATGATCGCGAGGTCGGCGAGCCACGTGAGCATGAGTCTATTAAATACCCAGATATATCTTTACCCTCTTTTGATGGACAGATTACGGACTGGATTGAGTTTCGGGACACCTTTGATGCTCTCGTGAATCAAACCAGTCTAAAACCTATTCAAAAATTTAAATACCTAAAAAGCAGTTTAAAAAATAGTGCACTGGAAGTGGTCAGCTCGTTAGAATATGCCGAAGACAGTCATGCAATAGCTTGGCAGTTATTGTGTGAGAGATATAATAGTCCCAAGACACTCGTCTATACCCATTTGAGGGCTCTGTTTCATATTGATACATTACCCACTACTGCCACAGCCCTTAGATCATTAAATGATAATATTTCAAAGCATTTGCGAATACTCAGATCATTAAAAGTACCAACCGACGACTGGGATTTGCTTATTGTGTTTTTCCTCAGTTCTAAACTTGAAAAACCGCTGCAAAACAAGTGGGAGGAGAAAATTAATTCCCGTGAATTGCCTACGTTACAGGACTTCAAGTCATTTTTGCGAACGCAAGCCGACCTCAAGGAGGCAGTGAGTCACACCGAGCCCGCGAAGCCCGGCTGCCGCGAGCTCCCGCCGAGGAAGGCGATGGTAACCACGTGCCCTCCACCCTATACCAACAGTAAGGTAACACCAAAATATGCTACCTATCGTAACCAATGTCCGAACTGTAAAGAGGCTCATTTTATAAACCAATGTCCGAAGTTTATGGCTCTGAATGCGGCGACACGCATTCGCGTCGTAAAAAGGCTAGGCCTTTGTTTAAATTGCCTAGGCTCTAACCATATTCTACCTAACTGTCGTGCGAGTAACTGCAGATTATGTAAGGGTAAGCATCACACGCTTTTACACATTACACAAAATGACACAACCGAATCGAACCCGCGACAGTCAACGCTTAATAGCGTTATGGAACCGAACACGTCTGTAGAATCACAGTCAGTTAATTTGATAACAAACCAACGACAATCGAATTCATTAGGCCAGACCGATGGCATGATGATAAAAAATCAAAATAAAGGTGTAATTTTGTCCACAGCTCGAGTAAAGGTGTTTGACAAAAATAACCAACCAATTATTTTGCGAGCATTACTCGATTCAGGTTCGCAATCCAACTTTTTGACAGAAAGCGCGTACAAAAAGTTAAATTTACCAACACAAACAATTGATCTAGAAGTTCTAGGATTCAACGAAAATATTACCAATATAAACCAATTATGTAACTTAACCATCTCGTCTCACGATGACTCATTCTCAACCAATTTATCTTGTTTCATTGTACCAAAAATATGTCACTTACCTACATATGCGGCAAATACTCAGGAATTTAACATACCTAAACGATTTAAATTAGCAGACGAATTATTTTACCAAGGTGGGGAAATTGACCTGATACTGGGGGCTGAACAATTTTATCAGCTTCTATGTATAGGTCAATACCGATTAGGTGACGGGATGCCTATCCTTCAAAGGACGCGACTTGGCTATGTGGTTTCTGGCCCGTACGCAACCAACACGCCACAGAAGATAAGATGCAACCTTATCCAAACTAAGGCACTTCAGACATTTTGGAATTCAAGTGAATGCAATTCCTTAACCACTATACCAGATGATGAGAACTTACAGTGCGAGAAGATATTCAGTGAGCACTCCAGAACTTCTGATGGTAATTTTGTGGTAACTATTCCATTCAAGGAGCCAGCGGTAGGGTTAGGCAAGTCGCGACCTGTAGTCTACCAAAGATTCAAAACTTTAGAATCGAAGTTTTCTCGAGACCCGGAATATAAAGAAAGGTATGTTGAATTCATGAAGGATTTTGAAAATGCAGGCCATATGGTTCAGATAAATAACACAGAACACTGTAATTATTTACCCCATTTGGCAATATTAACCCCCCAAAAACTGACAACTCCTTTAAGAGTAGTCATGGACGCCTCGTTTAGAACGAGTAACGGGAAATCTCTTAACGATATTCAATATAAGGGTACAATAAACCAAGACGACTTAGTAAACATATTACTGAGATTCCGAAAAAATAAGTATGTCATTAATGCGGATATCGAACGTATGTATCGAATGATATATATAAATCCTAACCAACGACATTTACAATGCATTTTATGGCGCGAAAACCCTACGGAACCCTTACATACCTACGCCCTCACTACACTTTCATTCGGATTAAAATGTGCCCCCCACATAGCTACTCGATGCCTACAACAGCTAGCGCAAGAAAACCTACAGAAGTATCCAGAAGCAGCGGCAGCGTTACGTGACAGCTTCTACATGGACGACCTGCTTCACGGGGGCGACAACGAGCAGCTAGTCGAAAAAACAGCTGTTCAAATACAGCAGATCCTGCGCGGAGCGAATTTTCACCTTCGAAAATGGAAATCAAACTCCGAAAATGTATTAAAAGCCGTGAGTAATACCAAACACATACACACTACCACAACACCGACTTCACTAGCACACGACACCCACAAAGTGTTAGAACTCGCGTGGTGTAGTACTAGTGATGATTTAATGTACCAATTTAAAGATGAAACAGTGTCAAAGCCTTTAACCAAGCGAAAGATCTTATCCTTAGCCTCAGCTATATTCGATCCTCTCGGACTATTAAATCCTACTCTAGTTATTACCAAATTCATTATGAAAAAATTATGGGAAAATCATTACAATTGGGATCAGGTTTTACCAGCCGATATTACGAATGAATGGGAATCTTTCTTTAACAAGTTAGTTACACTCAACTCGCTACGCATACCTAGGTATGCACTTATCAATGATTATGTAACATTGCAGCTGCACGGATTCTCCGATAGTTCATTAACTGCATTAGGATGCGCTATTTACATACGCACAATAGATGGGCGCGGAAAAGTTTTAACACGACTATTGTGTTCTAAAACAAGAATCGCGCGCAATAATACTATACCGAAATTGGAGGTAAAAGCTGCGGCATTACTTGCACAATTATATAAAAAAGTAAGTAATGCCTTAAAATGTAATTTCACGAATGTTTATTTTTGGTGCGACTCAAGTGTAGCTCTGGCATGGATAAAATCACAACAACCAAATAATCTTAATTGCTTCGTTAAAAATCGAGTAATCGAAACACAAAAATGTACCAACCCTGGTGATTGGCACTGGATCTCTTCGAGCGATAACCCTGCAGACCTGCTAACTAGGGGCCTGCCCGCAGACAAGTTAGTGGAGTGCGCGCTCTGGTGGAAGGGACCTTCGTGGTTAGAAAAACATAGCGACGAATGGCCTATCTATCAACCCCCCACTACGCCGTTACCAAATGTGGAGTCAGCCGAGACTCTTTGCAACATAACTACGAACGTAGAACCAAACATATTTGCAAATTTATTTGAAAGATGGTCAGACGTAAACAAATTAATCAATTGTGTTGCTTTTATGTTTAGATTCGTAAACAATGGATTAAACCGAAACAAAAAACGCACTGGTCCGTTTACGGTTAATGAATTAAAATTTGCATTAAATAAATTAATCGAAATCTCTCAAATAGAAATGTTTCCTATCGAATACAGTATACTTCAAAATAATAAACCATTGTTAAAATCATCGAACCTATTGTCTTTGAACCCCCTAATGGAAAACAGACTTATGAGAGTAGGAGGTCGTTTGGGCCTCTCTACTTACGACCACGACAAAAAACACCCTATTATTCTATCACACAAACATATACTCACCAAGCTCATCATGAGCGACCAGCATGTAAGACTGCTGCACGCCGGACCTCAGCTGTTGCTGTCTGCGGTTCGGGAACGCTTTTGGCCGATAAACGGTAAGAGTCTAGCAAATAAAATAGTGAAAAAATGCGTCACCTGCTTCAGAGCCAAGCCTAGGTCACAAACTCCCATAATGGGTAACTTACCGCCTACGAGGGTTACCTCCGCACCCCCCTTTGTGTTTACGACAATGGATTACGGAGGCCCATATACTGTCAGGGACAGGAGGGGACGTGGATACAAAACTGACAAGTGTTATATTGCTATTTTCACTTGTATGACGACGAAGGCAGTTCACATCGAATTGATTTCAGGGCTACATACCTCAGCATTTCTTTCGGCTTTTAGACGATTTATTGCCAGACGAGGTTGTCCAAAAGAAATTCGGTCAGACAACGCATCGACGTTTCATGGCGCATGTAATGATTTGACAGAGATTTACAATTTTTTAAACGAGCATTCAAATGAATTGACAACTGCTTGTGCAAGGGACAGAATACAGTGGAAGTTTCTCCCCCCTTACGCTCCCCATATGGGAGGGCTGCACGAGGCTTCTATAAAACGGTGTAAATTCCATTTAAAAAGAGTACTAGGTCAAGCATTGTTAACCTATGAAGAATTTTCAACAGTACTTGTACAAGTTGAAGGAATTTTAAATTCTCGCCCATTATGCCCTATTCCAAATTCAAATACCGATGAGGTAACTTGTTTAACGCCAGCACACTTCTTGATTTCTAGAGCACCTTATTCAATACCCGACTACGACTATAAGGATGTACCTACAAATAGACTCACTTTGTACCAACAATTGCAGCAACTGCAACAAGATTTTTGGAACCGATGGTCACGAGACTACGTAGGCCTGTTGCAGGAACGAACAAAATGGAGAAGCTCCAAGGGTCAAGCTCTTCGCGTGGGCGCCATGGTGCTGGTGCGGGAGGAGCGGCTGCCGCCCTACTTGTGGAGGCTGGGGCGCATCATCGGCTGCTGCCTGGGCCGTGACGGCGTCGCGAGAGTCGCCGAGATCCAAACAGCGGGAGGAGTCATCAAGCGCTCATTTAATAACATCTGCCCGCTACCGATTGACGCGATAGATCCATAAATATCTAATAGTTACCGACCTATAATTACTTAAGTTAGTACTTAGCATAAAATACCTATACCTAATGTTATTTAAGTTTCCTTCCTATGTCAATTAAAGTTTTTCCACTGGTTGTCTTTAAAAACCCTATATATAATCTTAACCCTTTTCCAGGCATAGTACATACCTATACCTATAGACCACATACGTGTTAATAGGAATTCTATCTTAGTTTAAAAGCACCAACACGTAACTATTTGTATACATATTTGTTTCATAAAGCCTTCTAGATAGGTATGGCCTTGGAAAGAGTTACGACTAACCATTTAAATGCCTGGTATTTGGTACTTACTAGTAAAAATACTTGGCACATAATCATTATCTTTAACCTAACTCAAAGTCATTTTGCATAATGCATAACTGCAAGTCATAAGTACCAATTACCTACCTACTATTAACTAGTGGATTCTTTCGACGTAAACATGATTATATTATAACTTTACCCTAATCATAAAATTATTATCTACCTACCTTTGGAAAAATATAATCATGGGTGGAAAGAATTCACAAAAGGCAAAGCGCCGAACTGAGACGACGTATGTGCATACGAGATATTCTGAACATACGTCCTTTTTGAACGGGGCTACAGATCTACTGTAGTATAAACTCCTTTGCCGGGGAGCATGTTCGCACGTAAACGTGGAACAGCGCCATCTAGGCAATTTAGGGTTAACCAGTAACCCAGATTGGCTGGATGGCTCGTTAAATAGATAATAATAGATCATTGTGTTACCTAGCTACGTTGATAGTTCAACGCGGCACCAACAGGTGTCGCTATTATAAATAATAGGCTAGGCAATATATTTAAGGATTTTATTTCTGTAATTACTTTCCGAATAGACTTCATACAAGACGCACGTTCTACTCATTTACCTACTTCAACCCCGCAACGCACCCTGGCCGAATCCTCGTGCCAACACTAATTTCTCGCCAATTCTACCAATGTGCAGTGACTTTGCTCTGGCAATAACTCTTTTAAAGGACCTGGAGGCAAAGTTAAACTCCTTTTTTAATGCGCCAGTCTTTACATCCCGAACTGCCGCTGCGTCTACCCAGGCTTGGTAACGTTCAAGAAAAGTGTCAGTAAGATAATATTAGATAATTATAGTTAGGATCAACGAGAATGTACTTACCCATCCTTATGGGCCCTGGTTGAATAACATTAACTTAATATTTATAATGTAAAACTTGCAGGTTAGTAAGTATTTGTAGGTTTTTAAATATAATAGCATGAATATAATTTAGCCATATGTTTTTGACACAACTATATAATCAAGAGTAATTAATGCACTGCCAACAAATTGTCATGCAGTTTGGCAGTATACTATAGTTTGTAAACATAAATGTGTCCTTCATGAATAAATGATTAATAATAATAATAATAATTAATAAACATAGCCTCGGATCGTATGCGTAACGCATTATCTCCCCAAAAAAAAAGAGTGCCCCGGCAGCGGAGTGTGGACTACTTTGTGATGTTATTAGGATACATTACATAAATAATATGAGTGTTATATAAGGGACATACTAAATATATAATAATTATGTACCTACATAGTTATTGGGTTAGGTTAACGTTTTTATTAACCTAACCCAATTCATTGGGTGATTGATTTGGCTAGAAAAAATATCGTACTAGGCCGAATTGCATCAAAGTAGTCCGTTCAAAAAGCAACTCTACCATGCACGGTAGAAGGTTCCAATTCCAAAAACAGTTTTTTTAAGTCAGCCAGATTGTACGTGAGTAGGATCATACAGGGTGTTACTTAAGTAGTAATACAAAATAGCGAAATGTGAATCTATCCATGATTCTGAACAACTTTTACTATGGGACCAACTTTGTGTTATGCAAAAAAAGACCTGTTCATAAATTTTCGCAAGTCTAAACTGAGCAAAGTTAATGAAATAGTTGGAATTTTTTGGCCCTGTATAACATTTAATTTGACTCTTTAGGACCTCGTGGTACATTTATTGGGATTTCGCCCAAACAACAGTTTTATAAAAACCCGGCCACATTAAAATACGATTGTGTCAATCATTTAAAGGACAAACCACTTAACACTTTCGCTGATTGTGCCGTCAATTAAGACTTGTTAAGCCTACATATGGCCCGTCAAGGTACTATCAGCGAACGTACGACCGACTTGGACGAAATTAATTTATTTCAATGGCATCTATGATGGCCATATTACTAGGTGAATGTTGCTATGTTTTTGGCAATCTTTTTAACAAGTTTTTTTTTTAATTTGACCTGTTCGTTTGTGTGTTTTTAGTATGTTAGTATGGGACAAATCTTGGAACTGCATTTTGAACCAGTTAACCTCAACCGATTTACCTGAAATTTTGCATTGCCAACAACCATCCATCGAGCAGATTTGATGATTGAGAAAGAAGGTGGCCTTGGGAAATCAATACTTACCCGACGTAACCCCGTTGAGATGGGTCCGTTCGAATTGTCTGATGAGTGTTGATGACGGTTCATAGAAAAGTACAGTTGGCAATAAAATATTGTACGAACAATTTCATTTATGACAGAAACATATTATACTACAGTAGGTACGGTGGCGAACAAGCATACTTACCGCCAGTCTAATGGCAAGCAGTACCGTACTATATGGAGACTAGTGACTTCAGAGATGAATCCTCCATAAGAATGTGGATTGTCCACCAATTATTGAATTGATGATTCAATCGGGTATCGACAGATTACACGAAAACGGTTAACCAAATTCTTGTAATCCATAATACTTTGTTTACCGTACCAATAACCAGAAGAACGATTGCCAACTTTATAATTTGTCAACCACTTTGTTAACTACCTTTTCATAATTCCGATGCTTAGTTCCGATGCTACGTAAAATCTAAATCTCATTTCCCCTAATATCATTATACCGTCATGATGATAAAAAAAAACCCTACAGAAGTGCACTTTCAAACTACAATGCGAAAATAAACTCTTGCTAAAACGAGGGTTAGGTTAAAACTTTAACCGCTCACAAATCTCATAATAACGAAATTTTCGGGATTTTAATAATCGTAACCTTCAATCGATACTTTTTAATTACCGCTATAATCTGAAGGAGTCCATTTTGTTCTACGACTTTGTCTTAATTTAAGAAAAATTAAAAAAAAAACCATTTAGTCCAACCTGGTCCAACATGATTACAGATCGATCAAAGTTCAATATGGCGCCAGCACCTGTCATTGCATAGATACTTGTCAAACTTTTAGTAGGGCAGTTTCATGTGATAATGTGGACACACTGCACAAAAGCACCAATGTTTTTTCAGGCACTTGATAGGTCCATAGCTTAGAGTTTTTGATAGAGACCAACTCATCCGTCTGTTTTTTGCCGGTCATTTTTAATTAAAGTTAATTATTAATATCTCGACTTCTAAGGCACTTAGAATCACAAATTTGGTGTCTTAATATACATATTTGGGGCCAGGGAATTCATCTAGATAAGTATTTTACCTATATAACACGGCATACACATGTAAACATCATTGTTCTTAAAGTTGGTTTAAGTTATGTTAAAAAACCAATTATTAACGTTATTATATTTTTATTACTTGTTATTATAGAGGCTATAGTAATACATAATCTGCGGAAATTTCAAGTGTTTACACATTAGGTTGTACGTTGTTTCACATACTACATTTTCGTAGAATTTTGCTTCATAGAAAATGTTTCTCATATTATCACTTCATAGAATGATCAATTTCTAGTGCACTTACTTTGTAGAAGCTGTATTTATTTGTACACTTTTTATAGTTGAGATAATTAATGTTTCGAAATTCATGTCATAGAGCTTTAGGTCATATATTATTGTTCCTTATAATATTTAGTTAATATAATAGTTTTTTCAAAGCCTTTATTCCAAAGTCCACATTTACGACAATTTGTTCGAGCACTCTGCCCCACTACTTCCACACGTTCAGATTTAAACGAACCCCGCTTACGATTACAGACTGTTTGTTGCAACCCACACTTAGTCAATGACTGAAAAAAGTACAGTTTGCAATAGTAACTAGTCTCAAAAACGGATATTTCATCGAAATTTTATTTAACGACCGAGCGGATCGAGCAGTATATTCTCCGTTTCAGCTTGGACCAAATTTTTTTTGGTATGTCAGGCGTCTGTCCGGCTGTTCTGTAGAAGACTACTGGTCGCATTTCTCAACCGATAGTCAGTGAAATTTCTTGAGCAGGTTCGACAGTTATAGTTTCTTTTTCTTCTTGCTTCAAGATAGCTGACACATGATTAGTATGCGCGACAAATAATTTTCTTTATCCTTTGTCCATAAAGTAATTTAATGTAACACCGGCAGAATTAAGCTAGCTCGGTATTCAACGGTCGTCTCAGAAAAAGGTATTCTCGCAACCAGAGAATAAAGACTGCGCGCCAAGGACTTAGCGGCACTGGAAGACTTTAAGGCGACTAGGGAATGCAATCTCGATGTCGTCCATATTTAAAGATTGAGTCTCGTACAATTTTCGTAAGAGATCTCACGAGATTACGAGATTACGAGATTGAACTTTTGGTTAAAAACATTTATTTAACTCCATAGAAATATTCATTTCACTCAATGAGTATTGTTATATTACAACACAAAAATATTTTTCGTGAGCGTTCACAGACGCACATAGTTACGAACGTGAACGGATAACGACTATGATGATTATGAGATTTTTTTTAAGAAAATGGGCACCATCCATCAAAAAACAAATCTGTATTACTTATGCCAGAACAGAACAGTTTAAGCGAGCAAACAGAACGAAAGTGGAGAGAGCAAGATGCTTACTCTTCAAAGCTAGTTTAGAGATGTACCAATGAGAGACTACCAATACGGCGGTCTCCTTAAAAAACAGAACAGTAGCTTCAGGTATTGAAAAGACTCCGTATGAAGCACGGATTGGTAAAAAAACAAATTTGCTACATATACGCATTTTGTGAGTCCTGTGCCATCATCATGTATCAAAAGAAAAAAGGGCGGAATGGGACAGAAAGTCGAAGAACCATATACTGGTTGGTTTTAGTGGTTAAAGAACTTATGATCCATTAAACAACCGGATTACTACTAGCAGGGATATAGTGATATTTGAGAAGAAGTGAGAAGAAACAGTCACCGTTTCAATAGAGAACACAGATCAGTGGGGTAATCAGTGGAGGAATCTATGGTAAAATTTGAATATCTTGATGAACCAAGTTTAAGTGATTCCGAGTAATCGGATGGGTAAGTGGATAACTTGCAGGAAGAGGAAAGAAGGGACAAGCAGGAAGCAGTAGCAAGGTATATCATCATAGAAGGAGAAGGGTCACTCCAAGAGACTGACGGTATGCCACAAGAACCTCAGACCAGCTATGTAGAAAAAGAAAAGAGAGCATGAAAGAAACCTCTAGATACGGCTTTGTCAACTTGTGTGCTACGTCTATAAGAGAAGATAAAATGATATACGCAGAGGCTACCAGCGGTCCTGAAATACAAATGTGGTTGCAGGCGATGACAGAGGAACTGCAGGCGATCGATGACACAGTGCGGGAGATGTAGTGCAGTGTAATTGGATGTTAAAAGTGTACAGTCAGGATATGGACATCACTCACTTAGATGTCTCAACAGCTTTTCTTAGTGTTTAATTCAAAGAAAGCAATTTTATGAATATGCCGGAAGGTTTTCCCATCAAAGATTCAAGTACAGTCTGAAAATTAAAAAAAAACTGTTTATGGTTTAAAACAGTCTTCTCTAGCTTGGTATCAAAGAGTAAAGGAAACATTTTATAGCTTAGGTTTTAGTAAGAGTAAATAAAAACCTTGTGTTTTTACAAAAAAAACACGTTAACAATAAAAGAACAGAAACTGAGTCTTTGATAAAGTCTTTGAGTCATACATACATACATTCATGTTTAAAATTAAGAATTTAGTTGAAGAAACAATTTTTAGGCATGCGAATTAGCACTTACAAAAGTTCAGTACAGTAGCTCAAGAACAATATATTGAAAAATTACTAGAGAAATTTGATGTCTGATTGTAATACAGCTTGTGATGATAAATTAGAAATTACCATATCAAAAATGTATCGGAAATTTAAACTTCTTGGCCGTTTTGACACGCCCAGACACAGCATATTCAGTTAGTTACCTCAGTCGGTTCAATAATTGTTACACATATACTGCATGGAATTTTGCTAAAATAATTCTTAACTTCGAAAACAAAAAACTATTGCTTCCGATATTCCAAAGAAAATTCAGGACTGATTGAATATATACATGCTGATTGGACTAGTGATGCTCTTGACAGTAGTTCATACACGTTTTGTTTTGTGAAATCCGGGTCTGCTGTGTCTTGGGAAAATAACAAACAAAGAACAGTAGCGTTAAGCAGTTGTGAAGCTGAGTATATGGCTAATGTCAGAAGCATGTAGATAATCAATTTATTTTCAAAATTTATGGTGTGAACTAACAGGTCATTGTCACAATATTGTTTTGTATAATCAGAGTGCATTGAGAATGGCAAACAATCATCAATCTCATTAAGCGCTCAAAACACATTGATGTAAGATAAAAAATCATCAGAGAAGTAATCAATAATAATATTATTTAAACTAAATATTTGTCAACCACTAGCATACCCGCTGATTTGCTAACAAAGGTTATGAGGATCCTTAGTAGATATTAAGTTGATTTTTTAAATTTGATATAGCCCACCCCCAGGTGGAAATGATATCAAAATAAAGTGTGTCAAAATAAGGTTCCCAACGCCATCTATCCACAGCTATGTGAAAATTACCTATAACTGTCAAGTATGTGTGGTAATTAATTACAAGCTTTTATCTATATTACCTGTCCCGATGTTTGTCGTCAAATCTTGCAAGTTAAACTTGACCCACTTCCCGGTGACCGATTGAGCTGAAATTTGGGATATAAGTAAAGTTTGGATAAATATTTAATATTATGGTACCATTTAGCTGATCTGATGATGGAGACAGGTGGAACATCGAAATTCAGTACTTAACCGACGTAACCCCGTTGAGTTTGGGCTTGTTAGAATCGTGGCAATAAGCAGTTGATGATGGTATACAGAAAAGTACTGTCGGCACCAAAAATGACATTTTTGTCAGAAGTTTGTTTTTCAAATACGTCAGTCGTTCGTTAACTGCCAACTTACGTGTTTTATTAGAGAATGTTATATAGGTTAAGGTACATATTTTCAGATATTCGGTTGTACCTTGTCTTGCAGACAATTTTTTATCGGACGTGGGTATGTTTCGCAGGTTTTTCACTTCATCAAGAAATTGAAATTAAGAGGGTATTTATAGTTTAACTCATTCTGCGCCGCTTTAAAATTAATAATAAATAATAATTATTGGACAATCTTACACAAATCAACCTAGGCCCAAACTAAGCAAAAGTTTGTACTTAGGTTACTAGAAGACGACACACACATATAGATAAATAAATATTTTAATAAATAGAAAACATCCATAACTAGGGAACACATATTCGTGTTCATCACACAAGTAAATGACCTTACCGGGATTCGAAGCCAGGACCTCTCGGTTCGTAAGCAGGGTCACTGTCACTACCAACTAGGCTAAAGCAGTCATCAAAAAATGTGTGCGAGCGTAGGCGTATGCCGACGCCAGACCGTGGTCCCACTAACACACAAATCAAATCTGCATAGTAACAGGCGCACGCGCACGTACAACCGCCCGTAAAGATGAGTTCAACTATCTATAACCTTTATTCTTGAGCTGAAGAAGTACTATTATGATAGAATAGAGCAAGGGAATAAAACAAAACACTCCCGACGATGTATCTTGCTCACGTCACACAAATATTACCATTGAATGACATGTTACATACAAACAAGAAGTTTTGTTAATATATAATTATTATTTAAATTAAAATGATAGCTAGTTTAACTATTTAGTCCCTGGGCAACGGAGCTGTGCTTGGGTCTGAATATAGAAATTACGGAGATTTTTTTTTTCGAGTTATGAGACCCAGCTAAATTGATTTTTCGCCCCCGTATTCTAAATTTCATTTAAATCTTTAGAGCCATTTTCGAGAACGTAATTTAAAAAATATACTTCTAAAATTACCACTCAAAAGAAAATAGGGGCCACAAGTATGGTGATTGTTATGTGAAAATTATGTTACAGTGATTTATACTTTGACCAGCAGTGGACGTCTTTGTCCAGCTACTTATATTATGATTCAACACCAGTTTGAATGAGGTTGGGTTCTGAAGGATGAGGTATTTCATTGATTAGCCACTTATCAATTTGGATTTGGGGTGAAAAGTCAACTGTATACAATTTAGTTCAACGTAAATATTGATTGAAAGCACGTAAGTGAAGTAATGCAATTTACTTTCACACCGTGGCAGTACACTGACAATTCGCCATTTTCAAAATGTTGATGACGTAGTTAAGATACGCTAACGTTACGAGCTGTCACGGGAATGACTTACCTTGTTCTATTCTACAATTCTGCATACAAAATCAGCATAAGTAGGTGGGAAGAAAATTTGATTATATTTTATTTTATTAAATGTTACTCTGTTTTTAAGAAACTAACCAGTTATTACTGTTATAAAGGCAAGAATAATCAGTTACTAGTAACCACTAAAATAATCACTGCTTAATAATTCGATATAAATTGAATACGTCCATAAGCCCGGCCGTTTAAATCACAAATAGCTATTGAACACCGAAAAAACGCTGAAACAAAACATTTGAGTGATATCATGATACGGCGCTGTTCACAAAGCCTCGCCTCGCCTCACAATAATGTAACTAAAATACAATTTAACAAAACACGATACGAGAGTTCATTAAAGGGCTATTCAAAACGCTTTGCCTTGCCAGGAGAACCAATGTAAGACAGACCTCCGATTTATAAATGTAATTTAAGAGCAGATCTTGTCGGTGGAGTAAACAAGACGGCGCGCGAGCTCTTGCCGACGATCCGTCTCTTTCTAAGTAGATATTGTAATTTGAAAGAGATAGTCTATGTCGCCGCGAGAGCTAATCTAACCATGCAGATAAGAAATTGGGATAATAACACCAATTCAAATAATCATTTAAACATTTCATTAAATAAACATTTTCACGAAAGAGGATTAAAAATTTAGTCAAATTGAGAAAAGTAATGGAGGAGCATAAAATAATCACAAAGTTATATGTGGCCCAAGTTTTAAGAGGCAGTATAGTCGTTTTATACAATATAAAAATTACCCTTAGATCTGCTTAACACAAATGTACGGAGGATCTTTGGGCTGGCGCAAGTAGAATGTGTGTGTGCGATTGAGACAGAGAGAGTATGAACGTGAGATCCGACTTAATGATTTGATGACATCGACCCTGTAATACAACCTTATTATCGCAACCTTATTATTATTATTCAGAGGTTGAAATTCACAGATTCGTCTGAAGCGAATCATCGGTAAATTATGAATGCTACCTTAGCGGTTACAAACGCCCAATTGAAACGCGAAAACCAATTAAATCCTGACCTTCAACTCCGCACAGCTGTTACGGATCGCGGCTCAAGATACGCTGGAAGTTAGAAGTTGATAATTAACGTTTAACGATAAGCAAGTCAATTACATTAATGAGTTGTGTTATCACCGTATGGCCCAACGGAGCCGCGTCTAGTTCAATGGTGTATTATTCCCATGGGTTGGTCTGAGACGGTCCTGAACGCAATTTGCTTAGTTGGAGTTTTGCCCACATTGCAGTTTGACCACCGAGCATTATGCCTAAAACGCAAAATGCCTACATCACATTTTCGCCGTTTTGAGGTTACGTTAGCGATATTGACGGAGCCCCGCGGAGCGGAGCGGGGCTCCTATTTCTGGTCTGTTTGCCCTTCGGGCATCTGAAGAAAACGAACGAACCTAACCTAAATTGTGATGTAGGCATTTTGCGTTTTAGTTATAATGCTCGGTGGTCAAACTGCAATGTGGGCAAAACTCCAACTAGGCAAATTGCGTTCAGGACCGTCTCAGACCAACCGATATCTAGCACCCGGGAATAAACTATCCTATATTTTAATTCAGGCTATAAACAATCGTTGTGCACATCCAAATCGAGTAACCCGTTTATGCGGGATTGAGTAACAACCATCCAAACTTTCGCATTTATAAAGTAAAACCTGGATAATTGACATCTCAAAGGGCCAGCGACTTCTTGTCAATTAAAGAGGTATTTCATCCAACCAGGTCGTACTAATTAACCAGGTTCATAAAAATGTGCTCTCATTCATAGAGGTTCTAAATAACAAAGGTCCTAATACTGCAAATTTCTTTAATGGAGGTGCAAGTCGTGCAGGATTATAACAATAACACTAAATCCCAAAAATCTAATACCTAAATCCTATATTATTATTCATAATAATAAAAATATAAGTTGTGTAAATTATTCCCTTTAGCTTTAAAGATCAAACAGATCGTGTTTAAAATATTCATAATATTTTTAAACTGTTGTACTTGAACATTTTGAGGTTCGAGTTGACTTCATGAAACTCGCTATAGTAACACAATTTTGATATACAGTTATCATATCTGTAGGTAGGTACAAGATCTTAAAACTACCTACCAAAAGGCTTTTTACTACACTGTTCAATCTAACGGCCTTTTAATTATAAAGGCCTTGGGTGCTTCGTGTAACAATTACAGAGGTAATTTCATTTTAAGAGGGAAGTATATACCTTTGGAATACCACGTACTTGTCCATATTCAAAAAGAGATACGTATATATTCAAAAAGACATAACGTTTTTCCATTTCACAAATATTTTCTAATCTCAATGATTTTGAATTAGGTACGTTATTGACACAATGAAAGACTAGGTTTATAGGTTTTCCTTTTTTTTTATAAATTCAAATAAGCACCAAAAAAACTTTTTTTAAAGCGAGACCTATAAGCCTATATTTTATTATGCTGAAGCGATCAACATCAAATTCAAAGTTAAGATTTAGTTAGTGGAAAATGTTTTCCCCCGAAATGGAAATGTATTAATAGTACCTATTGTTAGTCGCGAGTAGGCTAGCTATACTTCTCTCTTAAGGAAAACACGAAATTGATTTAACAGCGTTTCATAGAGTTTTTGTTCCCTCGTGAGTCCATTACTACAGAGGTGAGAAAAAGTTTTAAAATCAAAATGTCAATTATAGGTCTTGAAATTTCAATTCCAGTGGTGTTTTGTTGCCAAGGCACCGGGACCGGCCATTTGGTTGCAATTATAGAGGTTTGTCAATTATCCAGTAGGCCGATCAAATAACGCGTTGTACGTTAGGTAGATCTAAATGTCAAGTTTTATATGGACACATTACGCGCGTTCAAAACGTTACGTGATTTCCCCTCAGGTCCCAATAAACCAGGTTTCACTATATCTAGTAGGATAAGTATGGGTTCTATTCTAATGTGTCGCATCCAGCGCGCTATGGTATCACAGTCGACACAAAAAGGTGTCCGTGTCAGGTGAAACGTCGCCTGCAGCGGGGAGCGTGGGGAGAATAGGACTCGAGATGATTAGCCGTATTGCTTGAAACGTATGTATGTACGTATGCACTAGTTGCACAGAAAACAAAATAAAAAGTTGTACTCACTACGGGTGGTAAGTTCTTACTTAAGCCATCAGCTTGGGGCTTGTCCATATATTACGTCATCGGTTTTAGTAAAATTTTAAACCTCACCCCCACTATCATCGTCCTGTCAATTCCTTGAATGGACTCTCCCCGCCTAATAAAATACTACCGTCATCCAATGGTCAGACCGTGTGAAATACCTGCGATCAGAAATAGTGTAGAAGTTTAACTGCAGGTAAGTAACCGAGCGAGGGAAACGAACGAAGTTCTTCTGTGGACACAGGACACTTTTTCCAGAACCAAATGTCCAGTTGTTCTCCTTTACAGGTCGCAATTCTATTTTTTTTAATGAAAGTGTGTTACATAATAAGTTTCTGAAAATATCACGCCATTAGCCTGCTAATGTCAAAAAACGTTTCGTATGCTCGTCGAACCACCTTAAAGGAAATTATCATTATTCAATTTCAATTCTCATGTTTAATCTTCTATATATACAAATGCCTATGTCCTGACTGACTCACTCATCAACGCACAGCCGAAACTACTGGGACTAGAAACTTGAAATTTACACCAGGACTTTCTTTTATGACGTAGGCAACGGATAAGACGGGATTTTTGGAAATACCTCAAAGTTTGTATGAGGGAAACTTTTCCTTTTGAGCTAGAAACTTGAAACTTTGTAGAAACTTTACTTATTAAGGTTACGAGAAACAGAAAGAGCATTCAAAGCTCCAAAAAAAAAACATAAGGGCATTAAGTGGTATTTCAGCTAGAGAGTGATGTAAGCCTGTTTTTAAAAGGCTCAATATCCCCCCCTAGCCAAGCATGTACATTATAATAAATAGATTTGCATGCCTACTTTAATAAGGTATTCACATTATCTGGACATTATTTACCATTTACCATACCATCTTTATACGTACATAATTTTAAGCAAATAAACAAATTTCATTTCATTTCATAAGATACAAAAAAGTAATTTCAGCGTTTTAGAAAATTCAACCCCTAAGGGGGTTAAATGGGGATGCAATGTTTGTATGGGGGAAACATTGTTTTTTGAACTAGAGACCTGAAACTTTGTAGAAAGTTAACTTATTAAAATACAAAAAAGTAATTTCAGCGTTTAAGAAAATTCTATCCCAATGGGGGTTAAAAAAGGTTGAAGGTTTTGTACGGGGAACCTTGGATTTTTTAAAGAGATGTACTCTTCATTAACCTGTCTCCATTTCTCGATTTCAAGTGCTGAGTTTAAGATTGTTTTAAGAGCCTTACGATATTTAACTTTTTTTTTAATCTCACTCATTATAACTAAGATCCCTATTTTCTTGCTCCAAATCCATGCGTCGCTCTATATCTTGCAGAGTCATTTTTGCCAAAGATTAAAATTAGATTAAAGCATCAGGTAGGTAACTGACGGAATAAGTATTAAGCATTCTGCAAACAATTCCCGTAATCTGATTGGAAAATATTTAAAAATTCTTTAACAATCGCATATCAGTGTCTGCCACTGTTTGAAATGTAATATGTCTACTTAAACCATTTTAACTAAGAATAAAATTCACTTACCTATTTTGTGTCTTTGTCATCATCAAAATTCTACGCGGACGAAGTCGCGGGCGGCCGCTAGTTAGCGATAATTGGAGACTCCAACAATAATCAAGTTGGTACTACCTATTTGATACAAACGTTCAGAACTTAGTTTTACTACTTTTTCTATTAATATCTGTGGCACGATGGCCTTATTTTCTCTCGTGCTAACAACCTCTATGGGCGCAAATACGTACCTAGTTTCCAAGAACATTTTGTTTTTTTGATGCTGCCCATCTTACAACTCATTATAAAAAGAATCAAGGCAACACCTAGTATATGTTTCCATAATTACGTCATTATTAACCTTAACTAACAAAAATCATCCATACATGGGAAAGTCTATGTGTGTGTTTGTTTGTTTGTCCTTCTTTCACGGCAAAACGGAGCGACGAATTGAAGTGATTTTTTAAGTGGAGATAGTTGAAGGGATGGAGAGTGACATAGGATAGTTTTGATCCCCGAAATCATCACCTAAGGGTATTATATATACCAACTCCATTAGCACAACCATGCTGCACCGAAAATGCTACAGAATTGACTTACGATGTCTCCTTATCACACTAAATGACATTTGTATATATACATAGTAACCTAAGGAGGTTACCTATGTATACAGGGTGGAAAGTTAAAACGGGGCAGTAAGGGCAGCTACTAGATCCCTTGCAGCCACGCAAAAATGTCATTGGGATTTCATTCCTAACTTTTTAAGTGTTGACAATATACATTCACAGATTTTTGAAAAAAAGTACAGTCAGCGAGAAAATCATAAATTTTGACGATTTTTTTTTAATGACTTTCGATCCCATTCCTATTAAGGATCAAAATACTCTTTGGGACCGACTAAGGTTTGACTACTAGAACGCCCAGAAATCAAAGAAAACTTTTTCCATACAGTTAGTATGGGAATACCAAAGTGCAAGTAGTCTTTTAGTTAGACGATCATCAAATTGTATGGAGACGGAGGTAACTTCATTTCATCATGATCATCATCATATCAGCCGAAAGACGTCCACTGCTGGACATAGGCCTCCCCCAAAGAGTGCCAAAGTGGGCGGTCCTGCGCCACCCGCATCCAGCGGACTCCCGCAACCTTTAGCAGGTCATCAGTCCACCTTGTCGGGGGCCTTCCGGTACGTGGTCGCCACTCGAGAACCTTTCCGCCCCAACGGCCATCGGTTCTACGTGCTATGTGCCCCGCCCACTGCCCGTAGTAAACTTGTCATTAGCTGTCAAATTTACTATTGTCCGCCACCGCAGGCCGCGCCAGTGTGTTTTAGGCCTTATGAATACGGGTGTACCTATTAATGTTTTTTTAACAAAGGAATTAATTCTCTCATTTTTAATCTAAATTAATTAAGTTATCTCCGTCTCCATACAATTTGATGATCGTCTAACTAAAGGACTACTTGCACTTTGGGATTCCCATACTAACCGTATAGAAAAAGTTTTCTTTGATTTCTGGGCGTTCTAGTAGTCAAACCTTAATCGGTCCCAAAGAGTATTTTGATCCTTAATAGGAATGGGATCGAATGGCATTAAAAAAAATCGTCAAAATTGATGATTTTCTCGCTGACTGTACTTTTTTCAAAAATCTGTGAATGTAGATTATCATCACTTAAAAAGTTAGGAATGAAATCCCAATGACATTTTTGCGTGGAGGCAAGGGATCTAGTAGCTGCGCTTACTGCCCCGTTTTAACTTTCTACCCTGTATACTGTGTGTTACCGGCATGCGGGCTTTTTTAAGTAGGGTAAATTAACGGAGTTCTTTAACTTAATCATGACCTTAATACAGATAATTTCGACTTCATAAATATCTAACAAAATTTAAATTGCCAGCAATGTACAGCAAAGTAAATTGACAAGTAAGTGTAAATGACAGTTCTTCATACTTTGTTTAGTACGGCGTGGTACGGCGTCGTACACCTAGTCAATTGAAGGTTTGTATTTTGGAAAATTTATTGCGCAGTTAATTTACATAATTATGATTTGCAAATACAGGCAAACAATTGCTAATGGAACATGTTATTATCAGTTTTAATTAATGCCCGCATGCCGGTAACACTCTGTAGGTATACATAGGGATACATCCCTATGACAGACCTACAGGTCTAAAAATGAATTGTGTCATGATGGTTTTATATTTGTAAGTACTTGACATGGATCAATACATATTATTAATTAGGTAACGAAGTATACCATTGGACTTCCCAACCGGTTGATTGTGTCAGACGCAAAACGTTTTCCTGCAACATCTGCTAAAGGACTAGTCAATAAAATAATTTCTGATTTCTGATGCGAAAGAACGATATCGGTTTCATACAATTATTACTATGGAATTCACATTTATCTGATGGGTTCTGACGTGATGGTCCCTGTTGGCACCACAGTGACGCTACTAAAGGGTTAAAGCAGAAAGTAAGATTGGTCACGGAAGGACTCAAATGGTTTGAGGGGGGAGCTTGAGCTAAGGTAACTTTTCGAAATTTTGATGGGTCCACGAGAGAGCGAAGCGAGCAAAGTTCCCCGGTTTAGCTTGGGCCAAAAGTCTTTAGTATATCCGGATGTCAAGATGTCCCGCTACGCGCTGTCCGGCTATTCTCGTCTACAGGTCACATGTCTCAATCGATTCTCGTGAATAATTGACAACATTTCATTTTATAAACACTTCAAAATAAATATATGATTCAAAAGCGTATTGCCTCCTGAACACTATTCTATATTCATAATAAAATTATATAGCTTTATTAAGCTATATAATTAATAGTTAAAAAACAATTAAAAATATGGTCTTATTTTACCCATTCTACGACATAGTTAATGGATAGCCTGCCTTATGTTACAGAAAAAAAGTTCTGCTGTCACAAATTTGAATTTGACATTAGCGTAAATTGTTTACTATCGATGTTAACGACTGTAACCTAACGAAGTAGGATAAAATTAAAAGATTCTACATTATAGGGATTTATTGCCTACTATGGAGAAACCCGCATGGATCGACGAGGTGTATACTCCTCCTAAGTACACCAAGTATTGTTTCGTCCAAGTTGTAACAATGACTCTTTGAAGAAACCGGACAAACATTTCATCCATGTACCAAATAGCATAGATATATATATATTACTTCGTAAGGATAGGCCCAACGCCCACCAGTAATTCGTCCAATGTGGTGGCCCGCCACGGGCAATTGCGGGCCACCGTGCCTTAGTCTTCACCTATTCATATTCATTTGTTAGTTGCAACCATGGTATTACAGGTGTTCTTAAATTAAGGTGAGTACAATCATGGACCCTACTAGGGCGTAGCAACATTTGTATTTCTACTTACTTCTAAATGCACTCTCTTATAAAAATAATACCTAATCTATAAACATTAATAAAAATTGAATAATAGGTTATTAAAATTCAAGTATTTACAGTATTAAAATAATTAAAATCAAATGTTTACAGTATTAAAATAATTAAAATCAAATATTTACAGTATTAAAATAATTAAAATCAAATATTTACAGTATTAAAATAATTAAAATCAAATATTTACAGTATCAAAACAATTATAATGTAAAACAAGTATATGACACACCTATCACAGTGTGTCACCGTATGTCAAGCGAATTTTGTTCGGACAGGCGTATCTTTACTTTCGATATCATTGCCAAATAGTCAATGTTTTTATCGTCCCGACCATCCGTCGTATCCATGTGAATGCAAGGTATCGTATTTATTTAGGTAATGCAGTATCGGTATCCCTTATCACAGCCAAATTCGTCGATAAAATTGTTTCTTTTTAACAAATAATACAAATTAAACAAACAACACACCTCAGACCTAATCCAATGTGACAATGGCAAAGTCAGATGTCATTGTCAATGTCGGATCACTTTGGTTTTCGATCGTGGTAAGACTAAGGTAAAGGCTATTCGTGCGCCCTTTTAGAATAAGTAAATATATAAAAAATTATAACAAATTAAATACGAACCCTAGAGAATTAAATAAACTATCAGCGTATTTGCCTTTTTGAATCAAATACACAGAACCAACAAAAAATAGGGCTTAAAAATATGTCATGTTGTCAATTATATAGATATTTTGTAAAGTCAGTTATTCAAGATTAAAAAAATGTACCTTTTATTGGGCCGTTGGGTATTTATTTGACCTCTCAACAATCCTGTCGTAGAGCTTAGATAGGAATATTAAGGGATTGGACCTTCTGTACTTTAGTATTATTACTTACTCTGTGCCGGTTTGTCATAGTCCACTGATTTCAGCATCACCGGAATATTTCGAATTCCACGCAAAGACAGATAAAGGCTCTAGTGCGAACGAAGCAGCTGCATTGTTTTACGGGGATGACAGAGATGCCAAAGAATAGGGTTGGGACAAATATACTCAGAAAATAAAAGGCCTGTTTTGAAAATTTATTTTTGTTCAACGGTGGCACAGATACGTACGCCTCATTGTCAGCAGACTGACTGAATGGACGTTTGCGAGTTCAGAGAAGTTATATGCCGTTGCTGACCCGTTATTGATTTGAGGATCCATGACGATCGCTGGAGACAAGAGAATACAGAGCTCCGGAGGTTGCATGTCTCTCACATTATTTTATTCTACATTCCTTTAAAGAATTCACCTTCGAGAGTCGCTGTCTGTATGTTTGTATACAATAAATAACAAATGAAAAGTTCAAAAAACTGGAACCCGACTACGGAAAACGAACTGACAAACATTTTTCTCTTTTCATCCAGAGGTAGCCTGGTTGCTGAATACATCCAGTAGTGGCAGCACCGGAGTTCGTGACGGGTTCGGGACAGGTCGCGTTAGTTGGTTCGGTCACGTCTCTCGCATGCCACCTGACTACGTAGGGAACAAATGCCTTGGCCCAGTCATCGATGGCCCTCGACCCCGCGATGGCCCGATGCGGCGATGGCTGGATGTCGTGAAGGCTGACATGAGCGAAAACAGGCTCACAAAAGAAGATGCCCAGGATCGTGCAAATTGGAGGAAAGCGGACCCTGACAAAGGCCGGGATAACGCTAGGTAAAAGAAGAAGTCAGAGGTAGGTAGGAGTATAATTTTGAATCGATTAATACCTCATTCATCAAAAGTGGTTCAGTAGGTTTCTTAAACGCTACGGTGGAATACTCGTAAACAAACACATATACCTTATTTTCGGCGCTGCCGTAGTCAGACAAAAATAAAGAATTAAACGTCAATTCCAATAGTTCGGATTACGAGTATGTCAGTGTAACAGATATACTGTATAAATTAATTTCGCATTAAGCAGTAACGTTGCTAGCGGAATTATAAATATTAAATTAAAGGAAAAATTGTCAATTTTGATGCTTCGAGCCGGATTTGAACTGGCGACCACAGGCATTCATGGCCCGTCGCTGCTAACCAATTGAACTGATGTATAATTTATAAAAAAAAATTATATTACGTTATAAAAAAAAATAATAATAATAATAATTTCGTTAGCAGCGTTACTGACGTGGCTCATAGTTAATGACGATTTCTCAATATAATTTGAGACGTTGGTGGCGTTATGAAGCGTAAGTCTTCTGGTAGATGTCGCTACACGCCTCCCTAAGGCGTTGTAGGAAGAAACTGATTGAAAGATGTGGTGGCCGAATCAGATTCATGTTCCGATAGCTCAGTTGGTTAGTAGCGACGGGCCATAAATGCCTGTGGTCGCCGGTCCGAATCCGGCTCGGAGCACCAAACTTCTCAATTTTTCCTTGAATTTACAATTTTTATATTATGTATAAAACTTGGGAATACTACCATGCGCATGTTCATTCATCATCATTCGTAAGTTTAATCATGTCTGTTACTCGTACGTACTCGTACTCATATTCATCCTCACCTCAGCTGCCCTATTATCCTCATCTCAATATTGAGATTAAAAGTGCCGCCCCGCTTGGTGCAAATTATCAGACGAGGCCGGAAAAAACACGGGGTGACAGACACTCGTACTGCCGACGACGAGAATGTTGTAGTTTTTTTTGTTTTCTAAAAACGCTAACACGGTTTAACATTCTAAAAATGTAAACATTATCGTGACCTGGTAATGGTCGCGGGAGTCCGCTGGATCCGCACTCTTTGGGGGAGGCCTATGTCCAGCAGTGGAAGTCTTTTGGTTGATATGATGATGATGATGATGATGATGATGATGATGATGAAACGTCGCGTTCGTTGGTTCGTTCACTCTTGCAGGACATCTGAGTACATACCTAACGTCGAATGCCTTGGCCTAGTCTAAGACGCCCCTCGGTCCCACCGGCAGACCTTAAAAGCGGCGGCTGGATGTGGTGAAGGCCGTTATGAGCGAAAACAGGCCTATATGAGTCTTTTTCGACGTCCTCGGGGTCGTGAAGCCGTTTGACCATGGAGACACTTCTTAACCCACGAGCTGCTGTAATTTAAAAGTAAAAGTGATGTATGGATTCAATATTAGTAACATAAAAAGCAGTATGTTAATACTAATAAAGTTTCGAGTATCACAAGTTTCTGCGCATTTTATTCGCTCCTTTCCGTGTTAATATATGTAAAACCGTCCCAGAACTGGACCTAGAACCTTCAGCGATCCGTTTACGAACAGTAATAGGGGACGTGAGAACCCGGGCTTGGGTACACTCGTCCACCGGGACAGTGAATGGGCACCTTTATATTGCGCTCATTGACGAGGTAACGGATAGGCTAGGAGTAGGTAGCAAATAGTTAATTGTGTCTGGAGGGAGGGAAATGATATATTTATGTCCTAGACTGTAATGATAGACATTTTGATATTGTAAATTAATGAATAAATTAAAGGCGAGGGCGATATATTGAATCTTGGGTATAGCGGGGGATTCAAGTGATTACACCCAAGACGAATATAATTTTGCTTCCGAGAGAAACTTGGGTCCTAGTTTTCTCACCTTCTATGAGAAAATTTGAAATTCAATATTTGAGGACAACAGTGACCGTTTTCTGAAAGAAGGAAAGAAAGAAAGAATATATATATTGCAAACTGTCTATATGCACAATTTGCAATTGATATATTTTTTCTTCTCTAGCAGATCTGAAACATATAATATTGCATGTCTTTCTATGTTAATAACGAAAGATTAATGTAATATTTATTTAATAAGGTTAACACTAATAATTATATGGTGAAACTAACGTAGGGATAAAAAATGCGAATACGGGCGAAATATTTTGCTACTAGGTGCGTCAGAATTTTCCTGTATCGAAGTGACAAAATATAATTTGGTATAAATGGAGTATTAAGACTCCGCAGTAAACTCGGCCGAATTTCACCTTCCTATACAAACGGAGTTTCGTTCTCATTTAAAAACTACGTGTTGGATTGTGACGAAACTTTGCATATACAACGACATGAGGTATATCTATCTCTGTGACTATTTTTATGGTTCCAGTTTATGAAACAAACGAAATACAGCAAAAAAAGTTTTGTATGAAAAACTCAAAATTTCCTTATTTTACTACGGTATCTGAGGCTACATAAATTGATTACAGACCTGTTCGTCTAGCACAACTTGCTGACAAGCCGCTTGTCGTGCGACAGAGTGTCCTCTGTCACACTCGCACCGAGCAAATTAGAACGAGGAGGGTAGATCCTTCTCGACTCGCGTCGCGGCGCGGCGTCAGTTGTGCTACCCCCCCTGGATATATACAGGGTGTAATTGTTTACTTGATACAAAATAGCAAAATGTGAATGTATCCATGATTCTGAGCAACTTTTATTATGGGACCAACTTTGTGTTATTCCATTTTAGACTGACGAGAATGTATGAACAGGTGTTTTTTTTTGCATAACACAAAGTCGGTCCCATAATAAAAGTTGCTCAGAATCATGATTCACATTTTGCTATTTTGTATCAAGTAAACAATTACACCCTGTATACCTCATATCATTGCACATGCAAAGTTTCGTTACAGTCCAAAACGTAGTTTTAAAATGAGAGCGTAATAACTAAGTTTGTTTGGAGAATTGAGCTTACTGCGGACTCTTAAGAGGTTTGCGACTTTATCCGACGCCTAGCTCCTAGCCTAGAAAGGTCTCGTATGACGAGTCCGCATTTATCCGAGTTATAAAAGAAAGGGTGCGTCGACAGAATCGCCAAATTGCCCAACCGGCGACGCGGCATGAAAATGTGATGCCCTGCGCTATAATACTTGCTGAGCTGCCGATAAGGGCTGAATGCATTCAAATTGTGTAAAGGTTTACTTTTTATTATCTAAAACAGACTAAAAATATTATACAGAAATTATACTGCCCGGGAGGATTCCAAATGATATAACAGCGTATTCCTGATATCGTGAGCAGTAAAAAAATTACGTATAAAGTAAGCTGAGTTCGGCTCACTTTTTATTCATTTTCATACATTACTGCTCAAGCAATAATGTGTAATGTATGCAAATTAAATACTGAATCTATCAAAAGTTTAATTTTTGATGCAAGCTCTTATTGCCAACTGTACTTTTCTCTACTATTCCGTCATCAACTACTCATTGAGACGATTCTAACGAGCCCATACTAAACGGGGTTACGTCGGTTAAGTACTGAATTCCCATGGCCACCTCCTATCTCCATCATCCGATCAGCTCGAAGGTACCATAATATTGAATTATCATCCAAACTATACTTATACCCAAAACAGGTCAATTTGTTGAGGTTAACTGGTTCGAATTTCAGTTCCAAGGTTATGCCACACTAACAAGCAAATGAACAGGTCAAGTTAAATAAAAAGCTTGGAAAAAGTAAGCTTTGATTCTTCGCGTCATTCGGAGCATTCCAAAATTGAAATTTTTTCTTGTACGGTACCGATGTACCTATCGCACATTGTATAGCCCGACAAGGAACATAAAAAACCTGCTCTGGGGGCGCTAAATTAGCAATAGTTATGGCAACACTAAAAATTACTATATGATGTACCTACCAGTCATATTGACAGCAAGCTCGGTGACGTTTTTAGTGGAATAGAGTCTAATCCTTGAGATTTTCTATCCGACAAATAATTCGTCATAAGTAATGTAATCACTTTTCTTAAGTCACATTTAATAGTTTTCGGCATTTTAATGCAATACAACACGTACCAACGACACCTCACTATGACAGCTTTTGACAGATGGCATTAATGACGTCTTCAAAGTTACTGTTGCCAGTTGAAGAAATTAGTTCCAATATTTTTCCGCAATATTGCGGATTTTTTTATTTTCCTGGTCGGACTTTAACATAGGTAGCGCTACTCTGTGCATTATTAATGTCATATTAAGTAGAACCGTATCTTCACGAAAAATATTAAGGTTAAATCCTAATGTTCGGCATCTTAATTCATCGCTATTGCTATTTAAGATTGAATGTGCCAATTACCGGAACAGTATCGAACACTGGACCGTTAACCAGGTTAAGTAATATTTCATTTGCAATTTTTCCTTGAATACTATTTATTATTAAAACTGCCACCAGACAGACGGGTTTTTACGAGAAAATATTAGATACCTACATAGCATAATCACAATACACAATACAATCATGTTCAAGTAGTGTAACTATTATTTATTAATAAATGCAGCATTATACAACATTTCCTGTTGGAACTGGACATTTTAACACGTTCACGTACCTCAATTTTTAAGTTATTGACGCGAAGTCTATTGATGCCGATTGAGTGCACGTGAACAAGTGAGGTAAAGGAAATAATTATGTTTAGCGGTTTACCATCGGAAGAAAAAACCACTGACTTAAAATCACGGTGAGTTCGCAATTTGCGCACTCAGTTTTGTGTCAGAATAAGCGTCGTGACCGCGCACATTGTTTTATGCTACGACGGTGGACAACGAGCACACGGTGTGCCTGATGGTAAGCAGTTTCTTTATTCTAGAAGAATCACAAGCGCGTTGCCGACCCTTTATGGATCCGTTGTGTTATTAGCTGGAGACGAACGCGGGTCCCTCATTCTCAACACAACATATCCTCGATAGCTCTGGCGACCTTACTCACCGCCAGGAAAACAATACCACATACCTTCAGCAAAAGAAGTGGCGTTATTATAGCTTTGGTCTTATGGTCATATCAGCCGAAGACACTGTTGGAAATAGGAATCGCCCAAAGACCGGTCGTGCGCCACCCTCGATACCAAGCTCCACGAAGCCGTGCTTGTCAACGAAAACAGATTTGGCGGAACCTCATTAGAGAGAAAACGATGACAGGGGATGGCCCTTAGCATGAGGATGGTGACGCGTGGAGACTCCCGTGACATTTACGAGGTCATCAGTCCACCTTGGTCCAACTGGTCTCTCCACGCTATTTGATAATAAACAGTAGGTACTCATGTTTTCGGTGAAGGAAAACATCGTGAGGTAACCCTACTAATTCCAAGGTCTTGTTTTCTCTGTGGGTTTGAAGTTCTGATTGGCAGTCACATTAGTGACACTAGAGCCTACGGCTAATCATGGGATTGTTAGGAGCCAAAACAGACCGGACGACCGGAAAAAACGGAGGAAGATGATGATTAAGAAACATAATAATGATAGACCATCATTAGTGGCTACGCCAGCTCGTTTAGAAACGCTAAAGCTGAGCGAGCTAATGAAATCCAAAATCAATTTATGGCTGTGCCAAATGTTTATTTATTACAAAAACGTGTTAAATAAGTAATTATCTCATTATATTTACAAAGGTTTTGCAGTTTAATAACTATATTGTGTACGTTACGACTTATCATCACCGTTGATGAAACCAGATGAGCGGACTCTTATCTTTAAGAGTCAATATACAACTATGTTATCAGTATCTAGTATTCTATTCAGCATAAATATACGATGCATATTTTAAATTATTAATTAACACGGATCGAGATGCTAACGGTTAAGTATTACAAAACAGAAGTGATTCACGAAATTATCTTCATAATTTTTTAGTTACTATTTTAATTTTAAATGTTATTATTGGAGAAATTGGAGGCTTAAATCAAACATCACGTCGTAAACAAATCCTAAATTAATAACTTAGGATGAGTATTGTCTTCAATTATAATTAGAGAATGATTATTTTATTTTTGTTTTCATAGTTCTTAAATAGGTATATTATTATGTTTTATATTTATTTATTTCCATCTCCTAATAGACGCAAGTTGGGTTCTACTTAATCCAAACTTAATATTATAATTTATACGAATGTAACTCTGTCTGCTACCTTTTCACGCTTCAACCGCTGAACAGATTGCGATAAAATTTGGTATAGAGATAGTTTAAATCCCGAGGATGGACAAAGGATAGTTTTTATCCCAAATTCATTTCCAAAGGGGGTGAAATGGGAAAAGAAATTTTGTATGGTGCTACGATTGAAGAGTTCCACACGGACGGAGTCGCGGGCAGCTAGTTAGGTCCCCGACCGTCAACACATCCGCTAGGAGAACACTAATTTCGTATCTACTGGCTACTGATAGTCCATCCTGTTCTCTCTTATCGGATGTACAATGTATGGTGAGATAATAACCTAATATCCTTTTTTCACGATGTCATTGAACCAGCTTTTTCAGATGACGAAATGCCTGTAATTAATCTGTATTTTCTTATGTATGAGGTAGACGTCCCCGTGCTCGAGACTGGCCTAATACATACTTTAAATCTTATGTCAAAACAATACAGGTAAACAACAGGTGTCAACAATTAGGCATTAAGGTGTCGAGCATTGGGGTAAATGACCCAATAATATTTAAGAGGAATAGTCTGCCAGATTGTACATAGGTATTTATTAATTTTGTAGATATAGGGGAATACCCCTAATAAATCGCCAGAACCGCTTAATGCCATTTCAAAAATATTTTTACCAGTTTAACGATTGAACTCTCTGAGTAACCAAAATAATAAGCTACATTTTATTTCGCGTTGGATATTGGCAACCGGGCGATCAGCTAGTTTATTGTCAAATGGCTGGATGACTTTGAGCTTTTTTATAAGGCCTATAGCAAGCGACCACGTTTACCTGCCATAAGTCATCAATAAGAGACATAAACAAGAGTCATGGTCAGACATATTTATAAGGAAACTACCTAATTATCAAATTTTGTTATCCGTTTATTTTGTTGGCTGTGCAATTCCGAATGCTCAGATATATTCACGGAAATAGGAGATAATATTATCAATGATGAACTTTGACGTAGGTACCTACAACATAGAGTTCTACTTGATTTTCGCTCCCGTATTGCAAATTTCGTCGAAACTACTCCGAGATTTTTTCTAGAACGAACGTGATTACAAGGTACCGGTACCCGTGTACCAATTTGTTCTATGTTCACATAATATATTTAACATCGCCAGCACGCTCTCTTCTCTTTTGATGTGTATAATTGTTTATATTATATTGTAGTGTTGTTCATAGTAGGTTCATTGATTTGAGGTGTTACAAGCATATGATTGTACCATAACAAATTACACACACAATTAATAAATTACTCATACGCATTCAATGTTTATATTAGCCTTAGGAAATAGCATTAACGAATGTAATAAGAATTTTGATTGTAATTAGATCAGAATTTCAAATAGAGGGATTTATAATAAAATTATATTGATTATCCTTCCTTACTAATGGCCGTATAGGAGCTACGGTAGCCTAGTGGTTCCGGCTGCGGCTGTCAAGCGGCGGTCGTGGGTTCGAATCCCGGCTCGTAGCAATGAGTTTTTCGGAACTTATGTACGGAATATTTACCGTTAGCTTTTCGGTGAAGGAAAACATCGTGAGAAAACCGGTCTAATCCCAATATTAAGGTCTAGTTTTCCCTCTGGATTGGAAGGTCAGATGGCAGTCGGTTTCGTAAAACTAGTGCCTATGCCAAATCTTGGGAGTAGGTGTCAAAGCGGACCCTGGGCTCCTTAAGGGGCACAACCGGGAATAACGCTAGGCGAATGATGATGGCGAATGATGACTAACGGCTGTATTCATGAACGTTCTACAAGCTTATTTTGACTAAAATGGCGGTAAGTTTAGTTTGTCATTATCTGTCACTTTGACATTTGTTTTCGTCGGAAAGGGACAATGCACACTTGATTTAGCACGGGGAATTTTAAAATTAATATGGGCGTACTATAAATACATCAGGTACATGTCAATTATAAATGGAACTGGATAAAATATGTCAGCTGAGGGATTATATCAGGACAGCAACGAAGGCGTTAATAATAATACGTTTTTCATGGTTCATATTAAATGCTGATATTGCAATTGTGTAGCAAACAGGACAAATATGTCCTTATCATTTTGTTCATACATTACGTAACACCCGCAGTGGTGCCGCTGATAATTTTTGCTTGTATCACTAGTAACAATTAAGAGTCTCCAGGACGGGAGACTCTCCATACAAACTTGATTCTCATTTTAAAACAGCATGCGGGAATAACATGAAAGTTTGTAGGTACACACATGTACACAACGGCATACACCATGTCCATGTCGGCAACTGGGTACTGTTGCTAGAAATCATTATAGAAAAAAATCAGCCACGTGCGTGTCGGGTCACGCGCAGTGGAGGGTTCCGTAGTACGCGTACGCGTACACTCACGCTCGAACAAAAAGTTCAGAAAACTCGTTTTAAGAAACCCATAATATTTTTGAACAAGCTATCCAACGATAACCCCCACTATGGGTTTTAACGAGAAAAAAAATTCTCACGTTATCCATATGTGTTCATCGGCCTTGAATGACTCAAGACTTAGATACATCGGCTTTAGATATATTGGAACAAGCTAGGAGCTTACAAATCTGAACATTATCTTGAAGCATGAAGCCTTGGCATGATACTCAAATATTGTTGAGCGTTCTGAAGAGTACAAATATATTTTTGTACTCGTCGATTAATATCTGTGTATTAAGATTTCATAGAGAATACTGCAACGTCACTCTTTTCGTCATTGAATAGTCTATGTTAGTTCTGAAACTACCGAAATAACTTTTTCGATACGCTCTAGACAATCGAAAAAAAATTGAAAATAGAACTTCGTATTTCAATAATATGTGTCCTTGATCCGATACAAAATTGCCAATCTATGGCGTTTCGGTACGATGCAGCGTCGCGTCGTCTGTCAAAAATCTACTTAAACTGGCTGCTGTATCCAGGGCATGAAAAAAATAAAAATAAACTACGCCTTGTGATTGGTCAATCAGCACAGTACTGCAACATTACGGACGCCGGTGGTGTGATTATCTATGGATTATCTTGTGTAAAAGAAGTCGGATATTAGAACTAGACAATATAGTACGACGTACGTAGCGATATTTAGTTTTCGTATTAATGACTTAAATTATTAATTTTAATGAACTCGTACAAAAAGTATTGTTCACAATACTGTCATAATCAAGCTTTTTAATCTCGTACCTTACTTAGACCACTCAGCAAGCTTCGTGGCCTAAACACGGTACTTGACTAAAAAGCTCTCTTTTATAACACGATTGTGAAAAATACTATATATTTGTGTACACGTCTCGATCCTGAGCTGTATGGTACGTGTTATTTTTATTTTAGACAACATATTATCCTTCGACACCGCAGTTTACGAACTGATTTTGTCTTAAAGTGGTTCGACAACCATACGAAACCGTCTTTTGACATTCGCAGGTTAGCGGCGTGATATTGAAACTTATGTAACACACTTTCATAAATTGGCTTTCCATTTGTGCGAAGTTCCCCATTTCATAGAATAAACAAGAATAATTAATAACAAGAATATTATCTTCAAGGTAGACAGGAAAGAGGAAAACTTCGATGATATTAATGATGCACTCAACACTGTTGTGAAATGGTTTACAGCAAATAATTTACTGCTAAATTCCAAGAAAACAAAGTGTATCAGATTCACTTTACCTAATGTCAAGCAGGTAAACAATACCAAGATCAAATTAAAGGGTGATGAACTGGAAATTGAAGATAGAACAGTGTTTTTAGGTATCACCTTGGACTCAAAACTACAATGGCATGCACATATCACCGCCCTAGCCGGAAAACTTAGTTCGGCAGCCTATGCAGTAAGACGCATAAGACAGTTAACAAACGTTGAGACCGCCAGGCTGGTGTACTACAGTTACTTCCACAGTGTTATTTCCTACGGAATCCTGTTGTGGGGGAAAGCAGCTGATATCCAGACCATATTCGTGCTACAGAAACGCGCTGTGCGATCCATATACGAACTAAAAGCTCGAGAATCTCTCAGGGACAAATTTAAGGAGGCAAACATTCTTACTGTAGCATGCCAATACATTCTTGAGAATATCATGTATGTGCGGAAAAACCTTCACGAGTTCAAACTCAACAGCGATATCCACGACTTCAACACCAGAAGTAAAAACAAGATCGCAGTGAAGGCCAGTCGTCTCCGCAAGGTTAGCACGTCGTTCGTGGGGAACTGCATACGTTTTTATAATAAAATACCCCCCGAAATTGTTAATTTACCGTTCAGTCAATTTAAGTCTCATGTTAAAAGTAATTTGCTAAGCAAGGCGTATTATACTGTCAACGATTTCTTAAACGACAAAAATGCCTTTAAGCCAGTAGTAGGCTAATTCTATTAGGAATATACCTAAATACACATTATAAGTACCTACCTGAAATAATTGTTCCATTTTATGTAAGAAGAGAGCACGTAATGCTGTTTCTCGCCGAGCAAGTCGCTTATTAATCTTTGTTCTTAACACTGTCCGGTGGCTTGAATATGTCATGCTCGCTTAAAGGGCTTTGCTTACGGTGGCGTCGTTGATCGGGTCGCCACCTTCCCTAACATATGGTTGAGGGAGGCGATGGCTGAGATATGCGTCATACTCGTGATCGGGTGCTGTTTGTGGAGTCCGGACTGTTCATGCTTGCAAGGGCATAGTACCTAACTTCTTAAATACTAGTGTTATTTTATTATTATTGTATTGACGAGAGACATCATTCCGATCTTGACACGTTTTATTGTTATTGACCATGTACATCACTGACAATATTACATTAATATTCCTTTTTTTATTGTTTTGTTTGGACGCTTAGAGACCGTATACATCTCTACGAACATTGAATAATTATTAATTGTACTTGGACGCTCAGAGACCTTATACATCTCTGGAATACTGAATTAATATCATTAACTTTCTGTTAATGCACAGACCTTATCCTAATCGAATGTAATGGTCATATTTTGTTTTGTTTTCATTAACTTTGTGGCATTTAGTGTGTTGTTATATCAGTCCTTAATGTGCAAATTTTAAATTATTATTGTGTAAGATTATTATTCTTTTATTGTAAGATTATTATTTTTATTGTAAATTACCGTTTGACATGTAAAAGTGCCCTTGTGGCCTATTTGCAGAATAAATAATTTGAATTTGAATTTTGAATTTGAATTTGAATTTGAAAACTAGAAAAATAATTATGTTTATCATCATATCAGCCGAAAGAAGCCCACTGCTGGACAAAATCCTTCTCCAAAGAGTGCCACAATGACTAGTCCTACGCCACCCGCATCCAGCGGACTCCCGCCACCTTTACCAGATCATCAGTCCGCCTAGGTGGGCCTACCCACGCTGCGCCTTCCACGTGGTCACCACTCGAGGATCTTTCCGCCCCAACGGCCATCGGTTCTACGTGCAATCTGCCACACCCACTGCCACTTAAGTATAACGATTCGGAGAGCTATATAGTTACTGTTGTCAGTAAGTTACAGTCAACTTTAGAACAGAGTTATCAAACTGATAGGCACATTCATAAAACTGCTTCCTCTTCCGTTAGTGTTTCATTAGGTCAAAAGATTATAATTCCTTCTATTAGTTATGTTTAAGCAAAATCGCAATACACATTATGTTATCGTAGTAAAATACAAATTTGGCAACGCACATGTGATAGTTTTAAGGATTAAAGCGCCCATCACACCACCAAGGTTTCAACAAATATCATGTAAGTACCGATTGAAACAGCAGCGGTTGCCTTAAAGTGTGTTACGCTGTTTAATATTACGTTATTATGTAACATTAAATTATTATAAAAGAACCAGATTGAATTAACAAAAAACACAAAACTTATTGTAACTACCTATATATAATTCTAAATATCGATACATTTTTTACTCGTCTATAAAAAAAGGAAAAAAGTAAATACAAATTCGTTTTTCTATAATTTTGTAGGGCGATACGAAGTTTGTGGGGTCAGCTAGTTTACTAATAAACAAAATCTGCTAATTCGAAAGTTTTTTACAGTAGATAACTACATTTTACTAATTTTGCGTGTTGTAAATTTTCAGCCGAAGTCATCAACGCGTGTTAAGATTATGACAAACTCAGATGACTTCCTGATCTGTAGCCGTGAAGATACGATATCAGTAAGCTGTCACCAGCCAGTGTGAACTGTCAATCGATTCCTTACTGCGTGCACATTTAAATTAGTGCTTCCTGACTTTCGCGGGATGCTGAATGCAGTACTGCAGACGCACCGCCACGCTTCCACGCATGATATTACAAACTGCACAAATGTAATCCAGACAGTATACTCAAGTGTGAATGGGGTAGAAGGCTTCATTGGGGAAGAATTCCAATATTTTAAATGCGAAAGTGCCTTCCACATATGAGAAAAAGAGATGCAACACTCTTCAGGAATGGCTTTTTTTGGACACATTTCGATAAATATCTAGTTTGGTCGTTTTGTTCATATTTCATTAAGTGAGATTTTAGATGAGATAAAATACTTACTAAAGTATGAAGGGGCTCCCATAATTGGCGTATGGGATCGTACCTTTGATCTGAATCTCTTAGTTTTCTTAGGTTTTTTGTAGCTTATTATGTTAACAACAACGGCTTTAAGCAATATAGTATCCCATATTTACACAAATATCATTTTTTTCGAGATACTTGGCATCAAAGTTGAACAGTTTAAAGAGATTATACAAAATTAAATATTCATTTGTTTCAAAATCCGGTAGACCAGAATGGAGATAAAAGATTGAAGAACCGATAACCGTTTGATTTATACTTCTATCTGTAGTGCAAAAGTAGGAGATACGATTCAAAACTTGTCAAAAATCGATGGAAACCTCGGGTGGCCCCTTAACTTGATTCTGTCGTAAAATTTTGTATTGTAGGCTGCGTAAAAAAGGAAAACAAAGACCTTACTTGGGATTTTTTTTTCTATAGAGGTTTTTGGCAATCATGTATCGGTTAAGTCAGATAAACAATCACATAGTCAAGAATCATATATCTGAAAATCTGATCTTAATGTTTTTTTATTGACGACCGCTTTAGCCTAGGTGGCAGTGACCCTGCCTACGAAGCAAGACGACCTGGGTTCGAATTCCGGTAAGGTTTATTTTGTGATGAGAACGAATATTTGTAATCATAATCATAATCATAATCATAACTTTATTTGTCGAAAAGCAGGTGATGATAAACACAGGTGTGTTGTTCCTGCGTCATATGTTTATCGTCGTCTAGTACCCATAAGCCAAGCTTTGCTTAGTTTGGGACTAAATTGATGTGTGTAAGATTGTCACCTAATATATATTCTTATTAGTTTCTTTATCTAATCAGAGCGACGTTTTAAAGCGTGCGATAATTTCCTATTCACCCCCTTAAAAATATAACGTACCTTCACGTCATTCATGAATCTCGCTGAAATCAGCTCTCAGGCACGTTTCACCACAAAACTATTTAATTTTATCACATGTGCAAATGTGTTATCTCCGTAAACAGCACCGACAGACTAAATATAAATTTACAGTTACATTCCTATATGCTTTATAACGTACCGTATATTAAAAAATGGATATACAATTATGGACCTTATTGAAGCGACGATAAGATACACAAATGTGTAATTATGTTTATACCGAAGCGCGCGATAACGAAATAAAAAGTATTTAGTGCATTTGCGCTGAATGAGATATAAGACCTTTTTAATTTAAGTGTTGGGTTTACCCAGATTTAGCTTCAGTATATATAAATACTAGCTTTTGCCCGCGGCTTCGCCCGCGTAGTAAAAGTAATTTTCCAATAATTGTTGAATTGCTACGCCGCCTACGAATAACCCTTCATCATTACTCATTATGGTAAATTAATTTTTATTTACTATTATTTTAATGCCCGTGTGGTGGCGGGTTAGAATTTCACCACCCTCTTTCTTCCCGTGTGTGTCGTAAAAGTCGATTAAGAGAGCAGGGTTGAAGTGTGTTGTGGGTGATGGGCTAACAACCTAAGCAATATCACTTTTTGTCGATCTTTTATACCCACATTTATGTTAAAAGTGGCGCTGAAACATAAAGTTAATGTGCTTTGTCTGCCCCTTTTGGGAATAAAGGCGTGAATATATGTATGTATGTACGTATTTCTGTTATTAAATTTACAATCATGATTAATGAGAATCTGTCCTCTGGAATAAAAGCTACTTTATGTTCATGATAATGTTGAAATACCAAAATATCTCCACGAATGTCAAGTCAAATTTGTGGCCTGGACATTGCTATAGGCTTGTTTCCTAAGATTTTTTTTTAATGTTTTCGAACCAGTATTTAACATAAATACCCAAAAATTTGTTTTAATTTAACGGCGGCCAAAATGCTTAACTTATAAAAAGTAAGCAGATCTTCGTGCAGCACCTTGAATGTACTTATTACGGATGCCGGCACTATCCCAATGTCTCCTACCCTCCCGTCCCGCCGCGCCGCCCGCACTTGCTTAGGTACCGATTGCTGACGATCGAGATGGCACCAAATACAAACTTTAAAACCTATAACCCTATATAACGCGGGTCTCGTTCCATACCTGAAAAGCAAAAATAGAACCCTTATTTATAGGATCACCTGTGGCTGTCTGTCAGTCCGTCTGTTCCAACCGATTTGCTACGAAAAAAACTGGACCGATTGAATTGCAATTTGGCACAAATATTTTCATTTCATGTCCACAACATTTCAAAATCTATGTGATTTTCGTTATTAACGTCCCAAAAAACCGTAATAACAACGCCCATATTGATATTTAGACGCCACGTTGGAATGTAAAATCGTTGTTGTTTTCCTAATCAGCGACCCGATAAAACATAGAAACAATAGATGCCGATGTTGATTTTCAGATTTTGTCACCACACGTCTCCTTCTAGGGGTTGAATTCTCAAAAAACCGGAAACACTTGTTTACTCATTTATCGTTAGGAATTATCCTGTGAATTCTCGAATAAAATTGTCTAACTAATCTTTTTTCGCCATACAAACTTTGGACCTCCTTTTTAACCCCTTTAGGTGTAATTATTTCCAAAACGCTGAAAACACTTTATTTGTAAATGAATAAGTAATCTGTCCACAAAGTTTTAAGTACGTAGTAGCTAAAAATAAGTTTCCCTTAAACAAAATTTGAACCCTCATTTAGCCCCCTTAGGGGTGGAATTTTATAAATCGCTGAAATTACTTTTTTTTATCCTAATAAGTTATCTTCCTACAAATTCTCAAGTCTCTAGTTCGATAAATAATGTTTCCCCCCCACAAACATTGCATCCCTATTTAACCCCCTTAGGGGAAGAATTTTATAAAACGCTGAAAGCACTTTTTTGTATCTTAATAATAATATTCCTACAAAGTTTCAAGTCTCTAGTACAAAAAAATATGTTTCTCCCATACAAACTTTGCACCCCTACTTAACCCCCTTAGGGATAGAATTTCCAAAAATCCCGTCTTATCCCTTGTCTTTGTCATAAAAGGAAAATCTGGTGTAAATTTCAAGTTTCTAGACACAGTGGTTTTTAATCAAACTTTGCACCCCTATTTAACCCCCTTAGGGGTAGAATTTTATAAAACGCCGAAAGTACTTTTTTGGTATCAATAAGTAATCTTCCTACAAAGTTTTAAGTCTTCAGTTCAATAAATAATGTTCCCCATACAAACTTTGGACCCCCATTTCACCCCCTTAGGGATAGCATTTCCAAAAATCCTGTTCTATCCCCTGCCTACGTCATAAAAAGAAGTTCTGGTGTAATTTTCAAATTCCTAGTCCCAGTAGTTTTGAATACAAAATTTGCACCCCTATTTAATCCCCTTAGGGGAGGAATTTTATAAAACGCTGAAGATGTTTTTTTTATCCTAATAAGTAATCTTCCTACAAAGTTTTAAGTCTTCAGTTCAATAAATAATGTTCCCCATACAAACTTTGGACCCCCATTTCACCCCCTTAGGGATAGTATTTCCAAAAATCCTGTTCTATCCCCTGCCTACGTCATAAAAAGAAGTTCTGGTGTAATTTTCAAATTCCTAGTCCCAGTAGTTTTGAATACAAAATTTGCACCCCTATTTAATCCCCTTAGGGGAGGAATTTTATAAAACGCTGAAGATGTTTTTTTGTATCCTAGTAAGTAATCTTCCTACAAAGTTTTAAGTCTCCAGTTCAATAAATAATGTTCCCCATACAAACTTTGGACCCCCATTTCACCCCCTTAGGGATAGCATTTCCAAAAATCCTGTTCTATCCCCTGCCTACGTCATAAAAAGAAGTTCTGATGTAATTTTCAAATTCCTAGTCCCAGTAGTTTTGAATACAAAATTTGCACCCCTATTTAATCCCCTTAGGGGAGGAGTTTTATAAAACGCTGAAGATGTTTTTTTGTATCCTAATAAGTAATCTTCCTACAAAGTTTTAAGTCTCCAGTTCAATAAATAATGTTCCCCATACAAACTTTGGACCCCCATTTCACCCCCTTAGGGATAGCATTTCCAAAAATCCTGTTCTATCCCTTGCCTACGTCATAAAAAGAAGTTCTGGTGTAATTTTCAAATTCCTAGTCCCAGTAGTTTTGAATACAAAATTTGCACCCCTATTTAATCCCCTTAGGGGTGGAATTTTATAAAACGCTGAAGATGTTTTTTTGTATCCTAATAAGTTATCTTCCTACAAAGTTTCAATTCTCTAGTTCAATAAATAATGTTTACCCCATACAAACATTGCACCCCTATTTAACACCCTTGGGATAGAATTTCCAAAAATCCCGTCTTATCCCTTGCCTACGTCATAAAAAGAAGTTCTGGTGTAATTTTCAAATTTCTAGTCCCAGTAGTTTTGAATACAAAATTTGCACCCCTATTTAATCCCCTTAGGGGTGGAATTTTATAAAACGCTGAAGACGTTTTTTTGTATCCTAATAAGTAATCTTCCTACAAAGTTTCAATTCTCTAGTTCAATAAATAATGTTTACCCCATACAAACATTGCACCCCTATTTTACACCCTTAGGGATAGAATTTCCAAAAATCCCGTCTTATTCCTTGCCTACGTCATAAAAGGAAGGTCTGGTGTAAATTTCAAGTTTGTAGTCCCAGTAGTTTGGAATACAAACTTTGCACCCCTATTTAATAAATAAATGTTTTCCTTTTCATGTTGTGCTAATTTTATCCTACTTTACAAAAGGTTCTTAATTTAGAGACATTCTACTCAAATTGACCTAGTCCACCTAGTAGTCAGACCTAGTTCTAAGCAAAGCTTGTACCAGTGGGTACTAGGCGATGATGCTGATGATATAAATTTCATATACAGAAAAATAAATACAAAACTATACATAGAAAACATCAATGGCTCAGTAACAAATATTTGTATTCATCACACAAATAAATGCCCTTACCGGGGTTCGAACCTAGGACCTCAAGCTCGTAAGTCTGACTAGCTTGGTGAGTGGTAAAGTCGTCTATATGATGAAAACGGATGATACGAGAACATCAATTAATAAGATGGATAAAAACATGGGGATAAGCCAGCGTACGAAAAAAAACCTAGAATGCGAGCTCCTTACGCTGGTTAGGCTTAGCTGATGGCGCTAGTTGGTCGGTTGACGCGGTTATGTTGCGTTCGGAAATTTTATTATTTGTCTTGCTGTATTGTTTTTGTTCTATATTATACTATTATTATTTTGTGCGAGTGTAAAGTATGTGTTACGCCGTGGAATCACCGGATGGTTCCATCGGAAGACCAGCGCTGGCCACCAGGCCAGCACAACGCTGAGATGGAACCGTTTCGTGGCAATGTTGTTTTCTATTTTGTTTTTTTTTTTTATTTATGTGCATGTAAGCGTTATTGTAATGAATAAATGTTATTATATTCTATTCTATTCTTACAAATTTCTACCCAAAACGGGTTTGGGTATACGCATGTTCAATCTGAACGGCTGCAGCATTGTGCTTTGTTCTTTAGCACACTTTGGCGCTACTTACACTACTATGGCTTTTTCGTTCGCTGAAATAACGCTAAATTGAAGGAAATATATTTTGAGTAAGCCATTTTTTTTACTTTTTTTTGTTTTAGTATAAATTCCCCTTTAGGCTCCAGTGTCTACTTACTTTCAAGCAGGTCTTATGCTCGTTAGCCACCTTGTTATAAAAAACATACCCGTTTTACGTATACCAAGCTTTGCTCTTTATTTCTTTGCAGGCACATTATGGCAAATTGAATAAATGAAATAATTGAAGTTTTGCTGCAAGCAAATGGCACTTTTACAAGTCAAAATTCTACCAGTGTATCTGAAAAAGATTACATCGGTTTTTAAGAAGTATTTTGTATTTTTTTCCAAAAAAAAGCTTTTTACATTGATACCTAGTACATAAAATAGATAAACCTGTACGCGAAAAAAATAAATAAAAATGAATTCGAAATCTACAAGAAGTTATGTCCGAAACTTTGCTACGGACACAAGGTGAGATTTCAAGACAACGAAAAGAATGGAAATATGTGGGAATATCTATATGACATGTCAGGGCAATCACTTATTATAATCTCAACACAACACACAACAACAAACGAACACAAGCCTTATTGAGCCTACTATTATATACTAAGGACTGGTTCGATTTGTGTAAGATTGCCCTTTAATATTTATTTATTATTACTGAACATGTTTTCCTTATTATTTATACTAAACGGGACTTAATCGCGTATTAACTTATTTATTTACCTCACTGAGGTCTCCCGACGTTTCGGATGTGTTGCAACATCCAAGCGAACCATCGCGGAAAGGGTCAAGGAACATATCGCGGCTGTAAAAAATCGGCAGGTGAATAAGTCTGCGATAGCCGAGCATTTGTTGGAGTCAGGACCAAACCACTGGATTGAGCTCCATAAACCGAAAGTCCTGTCTACGGAACGTCATTTCTATAGTAGAAAAATACGTGAAGCCGTTGAAATCAGGAAACATCGTAATTTCAATCGGGATGACGGTTTTAAGATTTCATCTTCGTGGAATCCTATCATAAGTAAATGCCAGCGTCAGAGAACATCGTCCGTTATATCACCGGACATTGTTAGTGTCGTGTGTCGGCCGGGTGACAACCCTAGTGTACAAGTGGTTCAAAAAGACCAAATGCGGGTAGTTCGGAAAACCCGCGCAGCAAGAAGATGTTGATACCCGCACAAGCCAGTTGTCCCGTGACCATGGATGTTGCAACACATCCGAAACGTCGGGAGACCTCAGTGAGGTAAATAAATAAGTTAATACGCGATTAAGTCCCGTTTAGTATAAATAATGTGTGAGAATCGTGAAAGTTTAAATCAATATGTTTTCCTTACACTCTATATCGTGCACACGTTGGGAGATTTGAAAGAAAGAAAGATACATTTAATCACGAACACACAAGACTCACATATTAAACACACGTATTTGTCAGTTATATTATCCAGAAATAAAATGGCTGCAACTTTTAATTGTTCATTATTCAATATCTAGTTAATGTGTGCCGTCAAAACGACGACAACCACATCCAACTGCTCAATAAATGCAATATTGCTTTACGCTTTGTACGTGTACGTACGGTAGGCAGATGTATTTTTTGTACGGGGAAATGACAGTGGGGGTCTCCTTACGTACGTTCGAAAAGTAACGTAATCACGCGTCAGGTTAAATTACTGTTAAATGCCGCAAGCATCGCGGAACCAGGAATCCTACCATAAAACGCAAATTATAATAATCTTTTCGAGCGCGCGTTGGAATATAATATGTTAGTTGATATTATCATCTCTCAGTTTTGATGGTAAAAGTGTCCGCTGAATTGCATAAATCGCTGGTCCATAAAAGCTAGGTTTTGCAATATTACAAGAACTGTATGAAGATCATTTGAAAACGAAATAAGTATTGTACGTCGTAGTTCCCATACAAACCGATCCGTGATATCCATGGTATCAGTAGCTACATTGGTTGATTAGAGTATAATACTCAGTAAATGGCCCGCGCATAATACCTGATGGTTACCGTAATTGTCCATGCAACTACGGTATCACAAATCATGAGAGTTAGCGTTTTTTTATTAGCCCCAAAGGCCTCCCCCCTTTTCCAGTCATTTCTATCCCCCGCGATCTCTCAATCACTTGCGAAGGAATGTCATCCCGCCATCTCCGGTTGGACCTGACTCGCCACCTGTGTCAATTCGTTCGTTGGTTTTAATGTGCGGGTCAAATGTTGCAAGTAAAATTTGTTCATTTTTTAAACCCCGACAAAAAAAGGGGTGTTATAAGTTTAACGTGTCTGTCTGTGTATTTGTGTACTGTGTAAATGTCTATGTGTGTATCTGTTTATTCCGAGTGTTCTTAGCCATGTTTTGAAATTAAAATGTCGGAGGTTTTTCAAGTTTTCCAAGTTGTAGTTATTCGAGGGTCAATCGAGTTGAAATTTTGTAAGCCGATTAACAAAGCAATATTGTGGTACCATAAAGTTGGTCTGTTGATAATACGGACTCCTATAATGCACAAGATAAACAAGTTGTGGTTGGGTTCATTGGAACCTTCTCTCGTTCATTGGAATGGGCAGAAGTCCCCCCGCTGGCTGCTGGTTAGGGTTTAGAGAGGAAGACTGAAGCTCAGACCAAGAACGAAGATAGACGGAGCTAGCTCGTGAAGGCGGTTTTTAACCCTGCACAATAAATGAGCACTTAATGCATACTACACAATGCACAGTTATCTTTGGTAGGTGTTAAGATGTGTATTTTTTGGGTCCAAGGAATGAAACCAGCGGTGGCACGATGATGATGACGTTTAGGTTCGAATACTATAGAATTTAATATGTAATATTTTATGCCGCCCCTCGCTTGTCCCTTGGACCACGTACTAATGAGTATTTGAGTACAGTAGCGTCGTAACGCTCCACAATACTAAGTGCTCTACTAATGAATATCTACACATGTGTACTTCTATGCTTAAGCTTTTATAACTTCTACCTTATAAAGAGTGCGTGTGGAGGAAAATCTGTACTTAGATGAAGACATCAGAAATATTGGAAAAAAATCGGTGTTAATTGACGTACTGATAAGTCGGCGTTAGGCTGTATTTTAGATCAAACGAAGCGCTCAACACAAAACAAGGCGGTGGCTAACTGAGGATATTAATTGAATAATTGAAGGCCGCCACGACGCCTGGAGTCTCCATACAAACGTAGTTTGATGCTCATTTTAAAACCACATTAAAGTTTGTATACGCAATGGGATCCGCTATTTCTAAGTCGGAACTGGTTTCTGTTCCTAGAAATAGAGATAAAAATATATAGAGCGAGTAGAATAAATATGAACATGTTTCTAGTTTCCGTTCCAAACTCAAGTGGCTCCCTATTCTTTATCACAGTAGCTGTCACATTATTTCGCTGCTGTTTAGTGTCCTTTTTTGACCCCCGACGCAAAAAGAGGGGTGTTATAAGTTTAACGTGTGCGTATCTGTGTATATGTGTGTCTGTGTATCTGTCTGTGGTATCGTAGCTCCCAAACATAATAATAATAATCGTTTATTGAAAAAACACATTTTGTTACAAACTTTGAGAGGGGTCTCCGCACTAGAATTCGCCTGTATCATGAAAATCTGTTTGTCAGCCGTTTTTGAGATATTGGACTTTGATATGAAAATATCGGGGGTTTTGTAACTTTTCTAAGTTGTAGTTATTAACCCTGCAACTCCCCGCTATCTCAAAGAGCGTTTTAGTTATTTTAATCCTGTTAGATCTTTTAACAATTTGCAAATTTTACATAATTTCGTTCACTTTTAGGGCAATTCGACTGTGGAACTCTCTCACTCTTTACATAAGACAAGAAAAATCTATCGGCAACTTCATATCTCTTCCTAAAGAACATTATTTGTCGCTCCCTACTATATATCTCTTATTATATTTTTTTTGGCTGACTGTTTATCTATTATATATTTATGTATGATTTAAGATAACAATAAAATAGTTTTTGTAGGTAATTTACACTTGATATTGTTATAATTTGAGGATTTACTATCAATATAGCAACACTGCGTTAGACATTTTAACACGACAGCCATACACATCTGTAGGTCACTCCTGTCATCTATCAAAATACTCACGTGTTAAGTATCGCGCTATCGAACTTTCTAAAATCCAAACATTATTAAGATTGAGATCGATCTCAACACGTCACCTCAAAAACTGAGACCTTTACTTTACCAATAGTCTTCAAATACTCGCGCAAATAGATATGACGCAAAAGTGTCGGGTAAGTAATACGAGGTATAACAACTTATCATATAACGGTCATAATATATACGCTCACTGTGTATAAGTTTGTATAGAATAACGTTCATTGCACATAACGAACGAAAGGTATAATGTCAAAATATATTATTTCGTAAAGTATAACGTACTTTAGATATAATATCAATTGATATATCGATTAAAGCGTATAATATGCATAACAACTAAGGTTTATAACAAATATTACTCAATTTATCTAACATCAAAAAATATAATGCTCGTATAGTATAATCGCCTTCAGTTATTTTGGCATCATCGCTTGAATCAGATCATTGACAATGTGAAACCTGGTTTTTATCACTTTGCAATGGAGCTTCTACAGGAGAGTATTAAAATTGTGGGGGATGTAGAATAATTAAAAAATGGTGAACTGGCTGCTAAGCGTAAAAGAATGAATATAGATTAGGAGCGCAATATCGATAATATACTATATCAAAAATGAGCATATACTGAAAATGTGAATTTCTCCCAAATTCGAGTTTGAAAAAAAAACATTAAACGTTTGTAAGATTGAAATTAAATTTATTTTGAAATCACGCCAATTATTTTAACCTAACCTTACCTAACCGCCAGCGTGTCGACGCCACCCCGCTTCGCGGGGTGTCTATTTCAGCTCTAAGGGACACAAGGCAACCATAACCTAACCTGCAGGTAATAACATTGTTAAGAGTATTTGTTGTTTTTTACTGCGTGGGGCTTCGCACCCCGAGCCTCCTTTGTGGCAAGCTCCGCCCCCCCGTGCCCCCTTTTCCTGGCTACCCTAACCTAATTGTCTGTATTATAATCCTTATACGAAAATATACTATGCGTTATGATCGTTATACGTAATGTATGTTATACGAAAAGATATTATATGTTATGATCGTTATATGTTATGTATGTTATACGAAATGAAATTAGTCAATTTGAGTGTTATAGAAAAAAACGTTATGTAATATGATTATTATGGCAATTGACCGTTATTCCTTATAAAAGTATTGGTATTGTTGTTATTGCTAACGTTCATTATATCTTGTGAACGTTATTAATATGAAATTATATATTTTGTTGTTATATCTCGTGGGACGCACCCAAAAGTGTCACATTGATAACATTTAGTAACTTTAAAGCGTTCTAAAGAGCTTTTTATTCCGATCCCCTTGAACGGTGGGTTTTTTTAATTCGATTCTGCCGCGCTCGGATCCCATAGCGAAGTAATGGATAGGAATCTAATAAATCAGAGGGTAATGGCGCAGTGGAGACAACACAGCAGGTCAGATATGCTGAACTTACTTCAGATTATTTGAGTTAGCCGGCTGGCACCAAAGTCCACTCAAATATTATATATGGCGATATAGTGGGGGAATTAATGGCAGCAATGAATGGAGCAGTTTGCATTTTTGTTTTAGGCGACGCCGCGGTTGTTCCTTGGATCAAACTAAGCTGATTTAGCGTCCTAGCCACGAGATCAACCCCTTGCTAGTACACAAAAAGAGGAGGTACAGGCCTTCTCCTAAGGTTCGGTCTGTGCTGTATTGGAGCGGTAATCAGATATATTGGAGCGGCCAAAGTGCTCACAAATACCTGAACCCTATTGTCCGGGCATTACGGACGTGTTCACATATTTGTGAGCACTTTGGCCGCTCCTATAAATATGATGGCGACTGTACAAGATATAATTTACTTTAAAAACAAAGTTTTAACCGACTTCAATATAGTACTCCGCCAAGCCACGAGAACATTTCCTATTTTTTTTTACAATTTACCACATGAACTGATTTCCGATAGCAAATGCGTTGATTACTATAAAAAAAAAACGAATCGCTGTATGTGGGCCGATAATATTTGAGGACTTCCATCGATTCCCCAGGATCATCACCAATGGCAATTCATTAGTTCCTATTTCAACGGAATCTTATCAGAACCTGTGACGTACTTTTGCACCTTTAAGTACATAATTGAGGAATTCGATAAGTCATCTGTGGTCTCCATCATCAATTCCTCGCCACCAAATTTATGATTCCGGATGTAAATACATTATAATAGAAAATACCATAATCACTACACGCGTGCCTAATAAAATTGAGGAGTCCCCTCAATTCCTCATGGATCCCATCATCTAACTGAATTTTGAAAAAAATGGGACCCACCTGGAAGTATATACATACGAACAAAAAAATATATTTCGAATCGGCTCATCAATGACGGAGTTCCGAGGTAACAAGCATTGAAAATAGTAATAAGTTTTTTTTGTAAATACAGCCTACTGAGAAACTCCTCCTTTTTTTTTAAAAGTCGGTTAAAAAAACAGTGGATACTTTATGTGAAAGCAATATGAGTTAAATACGAAATATGAGGATTTTTCTTCATTCGAATTTAAGTCATGTCAGTTTTACATGAAGTGCCTTTGTCATGTTCTAGAGCAACGTCGAGGACTGTACCTTACCGCTTTTGATCTCTATTATGTATATATACCTCGTAGCGTTATTCCTGGTTGCGCAAAGACTAAGCAAGACGGAAAGCTAGACCTTACTGGTATTAGACCGGTATCCTCACGATGTTTTCCTTCAACCAAAAGCTAACGTTCAAAATTCCCTACATAAGTTCCGAAAAACTCATTCGAACCTACGACCGCCGCTTGACAACCGCTTGCCTGAACCACTAGGCTACCGTAGCTTTGTAGGTTCTATTATTTATTAATGCACGTTTCAATATATAACGTACTCCAATCTTTATGACATATATGTTTTGAAAGTGAATGGAACAAAAGAAGTTGGTTGGTCAGGATCGAAACTTCGATAGTGCGATGCAGAACACGTGACATTTTTGACAGATGACAGGAGTGACCAATTGTTAATTACAAAAACAATTTTATTTAAATCATACATAGAGAATGAGAGGTTTTTTTTTAATGAGATACCAAAAGAATCCTTATACTTTAATAAAATATTTATTGTATGACAACTATGTAAAGCATCGTAGCAATTTACGTGATTTGCCATACAACGGTTAAGTTGTACGAAGATGCTTAGACATCATAATCCCATGTAAAATTGTATGAGCTGTTTTATCTGCCGCCAGCGAGGGCCCGGCTTGACCCTCTTTACATGCTCTATTGTAGAAATACCAATACAAACATTTTGATCCACTCAGAACGCTGGTTCAAATGGCACCGTGAAAAAAAATTGTCAAGTAGTCAAGGCGTTGATGAAATGGAACATGGGCCCTGCTGTTATTTGACCCGCTGCAGAGCTGAAGAGAGGTCCTTGTAATGGTGTTATACTGAGCACATTAAGGCGCCGCTCCATCGCTGCTGTATATCGTATCAGGGCTGGCTAAAACGTTTTATATCTTTTTCAGCAAAGATTAAATACAATTCTTGATATATCCTTGACAGACTCGAGTCTTTTTCGCAATATATATTGTATATATAGGTACCATAAGTATGTGTACACAGCTAACAACATAGGTACTTTAAATATATCTAAACGTTTGTGTTTGACAACTGACTGATGATGATGACTTATCTTAATTTATAAGGCTCAATTTATTCAACTTTAAATGGAGTTGGGCAGGGAAAACATTGGCAGGCAGCGTGACGGTAGGTGGATCAAAACGTTAACGGATTGGCCACCTACAGGAAAAAGAAGCGTTGGTCATCCACCAGCGCGATGGGTTGACGACGTTAAAAAGACCGCTGGTCGTGACCGGGATAAGTGGCGAACTCGAGAGGCTTATGCTCAGCAGCGGGCAATTACAGATTATTATTACTGAAACCAATATGACAGAGCTTCTTAAAAAACGGTTACAACGTGCACTTAAAAATAAATTAAAACGTCAACAAAACCCGATTTAAATGGACTGGCCATGATGGCAATAATCTAGCCATAAAAAAACTCGATTCGGCCACGTAGCAAACTTTAGAATGGTAAATAAATAATTTATCCATACGCGATTAAGCCCCGTTCAGTAAAAAAGTGTGTGAATCGTGAAAGTTTAAACCAAAAAGGTGCATCTCTAAGATATCGCTTTCTACAATTTTTCTGTTACCTATAATGATTCCAAAAGTCAGACATGAAAAATCTCCTATTTTCTCTAACGTTATTCGTACAAGCAGCCTCAAAATTAAAGCTAGTTTAGCTTGACATGGACTGTCCACCTTAACCGAACCGGAGTGCGTGGTTTTACTGAAATCTGAGGCAATTCCGAATTCAGGGGCAGCTTTAAAAGCGAACAAAAGCTCGTTAAGCTTGTGCCACTTCGGGAGTAAGTTTGCTTCAATGATAAAGTTAAAAGCCCGCTATGATTCACATTATCATCATCAACATCTCTTTATTCCACTTCAAATTAGAGTGGACTGTGTGTGAGAAGTGGAGTGTACTTTTTACAATATTGATTTAAAAACTAAAACAAAAACAAATAAGCAGGCTTACGCCGTAGTCGCTTTCCGCTGCATACGGGGAAAACCCTGGAATCGGCTACGAGCCTAGCGCGTAGCGATTCTTGGCCGTTAATATGTCTAGGGTATCGTCGGCAGCGGGCAGGGACAAAGCTACCGGTGGTCAGGGCGACAGAGAGAGGAAATTCGTGACTATTCGCACAGTGTCCAGGAGTACCCCCTTCTATATCTGACGTTGGAGCTGGACCCAGCTAGCTAATCTCTTTTGAGGTGTTGGTCGAGACTCTTCGCTATAAGAGCGTTCGTCGAAGGGAGCGGCGCATAACACGTCAAGACAGTCGTTGCTAAACGACGAAACTGAACCTTAATTGTAGTGCTAGGTCGAAACATCCTTTTAACTATGACGTGTGCAAACATTATCATTAATTTTGTCGTTAAAATACATACAGGATGAATTGCATTGCACGTAAGACTCCTTCCTATAACTAGTGATATTGAGCTTTTAAGGTGTATATGAGTTTTCATTTCTGCCGACACTCGAGGAGTGCAACCCGGTCTTTTTTTAAAGTTATTTATTGGGGAAAAATCCGAAAATGAAATATACCTACAGTTATTTACAAACGTTTGTCGAATAGACCCCCTAGTTTATTCGCAGTCAGTAAGTAACCGGTGAGACGCTGCAGTCGCTTTATTGCCGCTCCTCACGTGACTTGTTCCGACTACTGCCATCTGCGGAGTAGACAGTCCATAATATCCATCCAAATTGATAATAATTATTAACACAAAAGTATGTAGCTCTATCTGTTTGTTTGTAACCCTTTCATACTTAAGCCGCTAAACTGATTAAAATGGATAAAATTGGTATGGAGATAGTTCGAGTCACGAGGGCATCAGATACCGAAGGTTCACCACCTGTGTGGTGCTAAAAGTGCAACAACCCGGCAACCGTACTGTCTTTTCCAAGATCTCATGGTTCTGAATACTGATTTGCCATACGATAAATAAACCACCTTAGATGATGTTTTTTTTTTTATTATTATTGTTCAGAACACATACAGTCATGCATAAAAAGATAGAGGTAATTATAAATTTATATAAAAACCGACCTGGAGGTTCATAAATACAAACATTAAGAAAAAATATACAAAAGCGTCTTAGCGAGTAGGAAAATAAGTAGAAGAAGATTTTCGGTTTAAAAACTTATGAGATCGCAAGTTTGTATGGAACGCAACTCAAACGACTCAACATAAACGATTTCCGCGCAGACGAAGGCACGGGCAGAAGAGAACAGAATAATACGAAACAGTCTTCTTATCTTGGTCGTCATACTCTGGACTGCGCAGTCGTGGTCGTTATGTCGCCGGTAACTTGCTTCACCAGACGTCGCCAATTCCGTTCGTCCCTCACGGCTGCCTCTTCGTGTATTTGTGTAGTGTGAGGTCATTGATAGCGATTTCCACTTGGTCTGTCAACAGACTGCAGATCTGCCGCGCGCTCGGGTCCCTTCCTCTGGCCTAGACTACCAGGCGCTATTGACATACAGACTCTATTGTTGAGGCAATAGAGATGTGTTCAGATATTAGTGAGCACCTTGGCCGCTCGATATATCTGATGCCGACTGTAAGTGAGGGATAAGCATTTTGCGGTGATGTCATTTTGTTTTCATACATAGGTATGCCCGTATTTTAGTTCTCCGGTGAGCTAGGTATTTGTGGTCATAGTAAGAAATTATGTATAATTTAATACCTTTTTTATGATTGGTTTGAAGACTGTAGTACTACCAATTTCCATACAAAAGTTCCCATGATCCTTCAAGAGTATCTTCTTATCGGTGGAGTATTTCCCAATTCTCTGTTTCACGCCAGCTCTTTGATTTGGTGATACGACACGACACCAGTTTTTTTCGTGCCCATTGTAATATATGATTGTATTTTCGTCGAGGAAATACGCCTCTGTTTTGGATCGTCGATTAAAACGGTGTCTCAAACAGACTTACTTCACTCAGTGTTGCCTGAATGCTAAATTGGGTTTCCGCTCGGTTCTAAAATAAACCATCCCGGCATTTATAGATCGTAGTATTTGATGATTTGTCGCTACTCGGTCTCCTTTCAGCGTTTCAGGCTCCTGCATAATTTATTTGTTCAAATGGTACACGCCAACGTTTGACGTTTGGGTGATCGGCATGGACAATTCGATACTGGCAACTCTGTTTTTTTCTTTCCGCCTGGAAGCCGACATCCCAGGGATTAATTAATTTCTTTATTTTTCCGTCTGGCACAGCGCGGGACGGGAGAAAAGTGATGTCAAAAGGTGCACATGGTGGGCACCTCACCCTATAACCTTACTTCGGCTCACCCTGGTCAACTAACGGTGACATCGCTGTGACGCGGCCGAAGCCGCTCCAGGAGTTGACATTTGTCAGCTCTCGCCGCCCAGTGGGACAATTATCCTCCAACAGGAGGTGTGTGGTCAGGGCCGATAGTGGGCCAGCCTCCACGGAGCAGCAGGTGCCCCGCTAGCTGCGACGGAGCCTTCCCGGAGAGACTCAGCTAAGCCCGACCCAATTATATTACGTTTCGAAAGCGGCAGGCGGTTCGGTTTCCCCCTTGAATCTAGCCAAGACCGAATGTTACCCTACGAATGAACCTAGCGAGCCGACAGGCTTAGGAGATCTAGCTTATAGAGTTATTTACCTTACTAACCAATCCTAGAATAATATCTTAGTGCTAAGTACCCCTTGAGGTGCATTTTGTAATAAACAGATGTTGTGAGCTCCCTTGTTTTCTTCGACATCCAAGTGAAAATTTAAACATTACATGGCGCCCGAAGCAGGTTATTCGGTCTCAAGTTTCTAGGTCATCGCTCTATAAACTGGCATAATTGGGGTTAACAGCCGAACCGCCTTTCCCGTGTGTGCAACCGTCTTCATTTTGCACCTTCATTTTTAAATTGAAGTACTGTGTAAATGAGTGTTACTGTAATGTAATACGTTCTGTATCCATAGAGGATCTCGCTTACAAAAGGACAATACTGTGTGTAGGTAATTGAAAGTGGAAATACTTCTTTGTTTACTTACCTAATCTAATTATAAACTAAATACTTACCATTACTAACCATTTAAATAAGTGTTACAAGGCTCTTTATCCACAGAAGCTCTCTCTACTGGAGGGCAATACTATATATTTGTACTTAAAACTGAAAATAATACTTGTGTAACCTACCTACCTTAAATAATAAACTTAATAGTTACCATTACCACTGGTATCTGTGAATGTTTGAGAACATATTTATACATTAATGTTGAGTACATGTTGAGACTTGATAATTAAGAAATTATTGCTTAAGCTGAGATTACCAGCAATTGTATTTCTAGGTATTTTCATGCACTTACGGTCATTTGTAAAACCATACCGCTACCGCCACCGAAATAATTAAAATATTTTTACATTAGCGTGTCTCCTGGGGAAGCTCTCTTATCAGCTATTATCACTTAGTAGGATAAACGCATCGATAATTAATCACAATGGCGGAACGCCCAATTCAATTTAACCTTTTAAGGAAAGATGAACTAATCTATGAGGCAGCCATTAGGCTGGCAGTCCCTTCGGATACCGTGGCTGAACTGAGGGCCCAGGTGAAAAAGTTGAATTTGGAAATACCTACGGATGAGGTAGCGGAGTTCCAGGGCGATATCAAATTGGAACTTGAAACGATTTCGTCAAAGTTGACGAAATTAAAGGAGGAGTTGCAGGAATTGGCAGGGAGCCGGAGTTCCCTGAAAAGTTTAAATAGGGTACAAGCGGTGGCACATCACCTGTACCACCGTTTGACACGACTCAGTCTCCCTGAGTCGGAGTATAAGACTTATTCGGAATTGTTCACCTCACTGACCAATTTGCTCGCCCGCTTAGATAATATACTGTACAATTTCAAAAGTTCATTATCACTGGAGTCAAGCCCGGTTCAGGGCACACTTACCTTACAGACCCCCGCGGTTAAACCAGCCGCAGTACAAAAACTAAATCTTACTTATGACGGGAAAACGTGCATCAAACAATTCTTAAATAGATTAGAAGCATTGAGGATATCGCGTGACATCCCGGAAACGAGTTTAACCCGGTCAGCTTGCGAACTCTTTACCGGTACTGCCTTATCGTGGTATGAGGGCATAAAAGACGAGGTACACTCGTGGGCCGATTTGAAATCCTTATTATTACGGGACTACTTGCCAATAGACTTTAATGAACGTCTATTGAATGAGATTAGGTCACGAACTCAAGGGGTTGAGGAAAGTATAATTGAGTTTATAAGTGTCATGCAGTGTTATTTCGCGCGTTTAGACAAGCCGATTTCAAGCGACGAGCAATTGAGTACAGTCATGCATAACATCCGACCTTTTTACTCAAAGCAGTTGGCTTTACAGGACATAACTACACTAGCGGAATTAAAATATAGGTGTCGACAGCTAGAAGCCGCCAGTCAACGCGCTAAGCTATTCACAGAGCCGAGCACCGACAACTCAAAGTCACTGGCTAATGATTTGTGTTATAAGGGCACCCCAGTCAAATTGACATCAAAGTCGGCACCCGTAGAGGTAGCCACGAAGTTTTGCGTTCAATGCCGAGTGCAAGGACACACACTTAAGGAATGTCGGGCCCCAAAGAAGCTGATTTGTTATCGTTGTGGAGAACAGAATGTAACCGCGGCAACTTGCACAAACTGTAACCGCATGTCCATTACAAAAAACTAAGTAATTGGCCGGACATGGCGGCCAAATTCCACAGCTATAATAAAACAGTATCTAAACATAAACCATGTCCCATTGTAAACAATAAACGTAAAATATTTTATAACCAAAACCATACCAGTGTTCCACTGCATTTAAACAATGTACCAACATTACCTACCACTACAACAAAATCTAAAACATTTATTAAAACAAACAAAATACCTGCATTCACCAATACTTACTTGGGTCAGAACCCCCCTATATCAAATAAAGTTACATTGACAGACATTGCACAAATGGATCCCACCGTTTATAATAAATACCTACCCAGTACATGTGGAGCCATTACCACATCACATGTAACCTACCAAATGCGTTCCCCACCCACTAACAACAATAATAATACTAACATACCCTCGCTTATGCCTACTAACGCTTGGATGCCCATTAACCCACCTAACAAATATACCCCCGCCACCCTACCCTCCCCAAAGCGCTCCCCACCCACTAACAATAATAATAATAATAACATACCCTCGCTTATGCCTACTAACGCTTGGATGCCCATTAACCCCCCTAACAATCGATTCCCCGCCACCCCGCTTTTTCCCCTTCATCCACAGACATCAAGGCTTCAAAAAATTAATCAGAACCCAGATCAGCAGCATGACAATACCAATTTGCGTAACGACAACCATCAAAACAGAACACCACATACTGGGGGTCAACAAACATTAACATTCTATAACACTAATTATCACCGTAATACCATTGAACATCGACCACATCAAACTAAAACCTTAACGGTTACGAACGGAAATAAAAATAATACGTACTCAACACCGACTACCAACTTAGCAATAACGGATGATAATATTCAATATTCATCAGATAAAATAAAACACCTCCAAGAAACACCCCCACGATTTAGTTCAAATTTAACTCATACCCAAACGTTACCCCCACAAAAACGTAAACATATCTTCAATAAAATAATACACCTCCAAGAAACACCCCCAAAATTTAATGCGAAAATAAATCATACCCAAACATTACCCCCCTGGAGGGACAAAGTGGATCCAGTTAGTAAACTTAATACGGGGAGTACGCCTAAAATAGATGCAGCGCTTAGGGACGTCTCTACAGACGCGACAAAGTTTCCGCGCACGTCACATTTTGACGCGGCGGACTGGCAAAGCTGGCTGTCGACACTTAGAATGTTTTTTTCTTCATGTTCCAAGACCAAGCCAACTGATTTGATAGATGGTCAAGATTTACGGCCCTACCTGAAGGTGAGGATTTACGATATGGAGTACAACGGACTCCTGGACTCTGGCTCGGAAATTTCAATTTTAGGAGGGGATGCCAGGAAATATTTTGAGGAAGTCGTTACAGTTCACAAGTCCAGTGATTTGGATCATATTATCACTGCGAACGGATCGTCATCCCCAGTAGTCGGATACGTGTTCCTACCAGTAGTGGTGGCTGATAGGACGTCGATAATCAAGTTTTATGTAATTCCAGGGGTCTCGACAAGGCTCTTGTTCGGCATTAACTTTTGGAAGGCCTTTGAGATAGCACCGGAGGTTTTGGGTCTACTAGGAAAGGACTGCTCTTTGTCGGATGAGGCCCACACCCCCATTCTTACTTCTGAAGTTAGGTGTTTACAGGGTTTGGAATCATTAACATCGGCAGAACAAGCAGAAGCGGAGTCTCTCCTTAAAGAATTTGAGACCATTTCATCGGAATCGAAAGGTTTGGGTCGAACTCATTTGATTTCCCATACTATTGATACGGGGGCCGCGAAGCCCATTAAACAACGTTATTACATACTTTCACCCCACAAGCTGGAGGAATTAAATAGGCAGGTGGATGAAATGTTGGAGTTAGACGTCATCGAGCCGAGCTCGAGTCCATGGAATAATCCGGTTACCATGGCCCCTAAGGCAGACGGTACCTTACGCTTTTGCCTCGACAGCCGAAAGTTAAACGAGGTATCGAAGCATGACGCCTATCCTTTGCCTTATATTAACCAGATCTTAGACCAATTGGGAAATTCGAAATTTTTGTCTTCTCTTGACTTGAAATCGGCTTTCTGGCAGATACCGCTAGATTCACAGGAGTCCAGGGAAAAGACAGCGTTCACGGTGCCATTGCGTGGCCTGTATCATTTCAAGGTCATGAGTTTTGGTCTGACTTCGGCGCCTGCAACTCAGCAGCGCCTCATGGACGTTTTATTTGGGCCGGAGTATAATGGTCGCATTTTTATTTATTTGGACGACATAGTCATTGCCTCGGAAACGTTCGCAGAACATATTACCCTTTTACGCACCGTCCTTGAACGGTTGCGCTTAGCTAACCTTACAATTAACCTAACCAAATGTAAATTCTTTCGAAAGCAGCTAAAATACTTAGGTTTTATTGTTGACGAGTATGGATTACGGACCGATCCCGATAAAGTCAGGGCTATAATAGATTTTCCAGTGCCAACGAACCGTAAGGAGATGAAACGCTTCTTGGGAACAGCGTCTTATTACAGACGGTTCATCAGGAACTTCAGCAATATAGCGGGCCCTTTGAACAAACTTACCTCTACTAAGAAAGGTGCCCCACCTTTTCGTTGGTCTTCAGAAGCTGACATTGCGTTTAACGAATTGAAAAAAGCCATGACCACCGCTCCTGTTCTGGCATACCCAGATTTCACAAAAAGCTTCGCAGTGCATTGCGACGCCTCGGATTTCGGGATAGGTGGAACATTGACTCAAGAGTACCAAGGCGAGGAACACCCCTTGGCTTATTTCAGTCGTTCTTTAACCTCAGCGGAGAGGAATTTCTCTGCTACGGAACGCGAGGCTCTTGCGGTAGTCGAGGTAGTACAGCACTTTAGACCCTACCTAGAGGGGAGTAGACAATTTAAGATAATAACAGACCACTCCAGTCTAAAATGGTTCCTTAACTTAAAGAACCCGACGGGTCGCTTGGAGAGATGGGGTTGTCGCCTATCCCCTTATAATTTCGTCATTGAGCATCGTAAAGGCACAGAAAATGTAGTACCGGATGCTTTGTCGAGATCCGTACCTCTATGTTTAATAAACAAAGACTTCATTTTGGATACGTGGTACCTAAAAGTTCGCAAACGCTGCGAAGACAACCCCACCTCCTGTCCAAACTTCCAGATAAAAGACGGCCGCCTCTACCGATATACTAAGTCGGGAAATGCTTTACAAAAGGACTTTGAATGGAGGGAGGTTATACCGGCGGATTTCAAGGAGGAAATACTTCGCGAAAATCACTCTGTTCCAATGGCGGCTCATCTCGGTACTGCGAAGACGTACAGAAGGTTGAAACTTCGTTACTTCTGGCCGGGAATGTACTCAGATGTAGTACGTTTCGTCGCAAACTGCTCTGTATGTGCGGCGTACAAGCACAGTCAACAATCTACCCCTGGTTTCATGGGCCATGCGAAGGAATGTTCGAGGCCATTTCAGTGTCTAAGTCTAGATTTGGTTGGTCCCTTACCACCATCAAGGAAATTAAATACTTATTTACTAACAGTAGTATGCTGCTTCAGTAAGTATTGCATGCTATTTCCGCTTCGTCGAGCCACAGGGAAGGTAATAGCCCAGCGTCTCGATGACCACGTATTTATGATTCATGGCATACCCCAGACTATCATAGCGGATAATGCAACTTACTTCACAGGCGGCGATGTACAACGCCTTTTTGCTAAAAGGAACATACCAGAGATACATCTTACGCCGGTGTATTGCCCGCAAGTGAACACTACGGAACGGTACCAGAAGACAATAATGGTAGCGGTTTCGAGCTTTGTCGAAGCGGACCACCGTACCTGGGATGTACACCTACCGGAGATACAATTTGCCATGAATACTTCAATAAATGAGTCGACACATTATAGTGCGTTCTTGTTGACCCACGGACGAGAAGCGGTTCCTGACGGCACCATCTACGGTGATGCCACAGGCGTGGAGGAAATTGTATTCTCTTCTAGACGCGACTACCTTGACAAACTCACAGTTCTCAAGGATGTTTTTATACGTGTTAAAAGGGCATTACAAGAGGCGCATGATCGAAATATTAAATATTACAACGACAAGCGTCGCGACATCGAATTTGAGGTTGGTGATGAGGTTTGGAAAAGAACTTACAAGCAAAGTAATGCGAACAAATACTTCGCTGCGAAGCTGGCACCAAAATATGAGAAGTGTAGAGTGATCCGGAAACTTTCACCACTAGTTTATGAACTTGAGAACGAAGACGGGAAACTTCTGGGTAAATGGCACATTAAAGATTGTAAGCCAGGACCTGCAAGTGCATCCGGACCCGCTCTGGGTCGGAACAACACCGGTTAGATTCTTGAGACGGATGAAGATGCGACCGTTGACCTCCGGTCACGTCTGACAAGGATCCCACGTACGCCTAACTCTAACCGCGTAATATTTCATCACACACTTACAAGCGCTAAACACATTTTAGCCGGTATACAGCGACACACCCATTTGCGAGGACTCGAGTGCCTCCAAGTGATACAGAACACTCACTAATGCGTACATTTAATATTGATATTGATCGACTGATTCCAGGACAGGCCCGCCACCACTAGTCCTTCTTAACCGTCATTAATCTGGCCATGGAGTAGGACAAGGCATGCCTTGTTCCTATAGCCTAAAGGTGGCATCAGTTCACTACCCTACACGGAGTGATACCTACATTTTTTCGGACGGGGGGGATTTTAAATTTTCTGGTTAACAGTGTCAAGTCGGGCCATGAAACACTGGTTCCGCAAAACTACAATAGAATACTTTTGTGAGGGAACGTTCCCTGAAACCTGATTTATTTAGGCTGTACTTATTAGTCAAGATTATCCACGCTTCTGTTGTGTGGTTACCGTAGGCCTAGTTGCAATTGCTTCCAGCGTCGGCCACGCGGATTCATTTGATGCCAAGGTAGTACTGACTTGTGATTCTGGGTCGGGGATCCTTGTCTTAGTTAAGATTTTAGCAAGTATTATATGCATGCCTTCTCGTGGCGACGAGGCATTCTATGCAGCTCGAGGGCGAGCTGGAATTTTACTCGTTTGGTGTTCACCCTTCGTAAAATTCTCCTAGAAAAGGGGGTGTAATATATGATTGTATTTTCGTCGAGGAAATACGCCTCTGTTTTGGATCGTCGATTAAAACGGTGTCTCAAACAGACTTACTTCACTCAGTGTTGCCTGAATGCTAAATTGGGTTTCCGCTCGGTTCTAAAATAAACCATCCCGGCATTTATAGATCGTAGTATTTGATGATTTGTCGCTACTCGGTCTCCTTTCAGCGTTTCAGGCTCCTGCATAATTTATTTGTTCAAATGGTACACGCCAACGTTTGACGTTTGGGTGATCGGCATGGACAATTCGATACTGGCAACTCTGTTTTTTTCTTTCCGCCTGGAAGCCGACATCCCAGGGATTAATTAATTTCTTTATTTTTCCGTCTGGCACAGCGCGGGACGGGAGAAAAGTGATGTCAAAAGGTGCACATGGTGGGCACCTCACCCTATAACCTTACTTCGGCTCACCCTGGTCAACTAACGGTGACATCGCTGTGACGCGGCCGAAGCCGCTCCAGGAGTTGACATTTGTCAGCTCTCGCCGCCCAGTGGGACAATTATCCTCCAACAGGAGGTGTGTGGTCAGGGCCGATAGTGGGCCAGCCTCCACGGAGCAGCAGGTGCCCCGCTAGCTGCGACGGAGCCTTCCCGGAGAGACTCAGCTAAGCCCGACCCAATTATATTACGTTTCGAAAGCGGCAGGCGGTTCGGTTTCCCCCTTGAATCTAGCCAAGACCGAATGTTACCCTACGAATGAACCTAGCGAGCCGACAGGCTTAGGAGATCTAGCTTATAGAGTTATTTACCTTACTAACCAATCCTAGAATAATATCTTAGTGCTAAGTACCCCTTGAGGTGCATTTTGTAATAAACAGATGTTGTGAGCTCCCTTGTTTTCTTCGACATCCAAGTGAAAATTTAAACATTACACCATCACACAAATAAATGGCCTTACCGGGATTCGAACCCGGGACCTATAGCTTCGGAGGCAGGGTCACTACCAACTAGGCTACAGAGATCGTCAAATCGTCTTTTAAATACCATGGTTGCGAAATAATGATTATGAAAGGATCCGAATAGTTTTAGTCTGAATACCTACTCCACAGTTCTGTTCCAGCTTCGTCGGATTCTAGTGTAACTTATTGTCAATAACGTATGTCAACAGCCCGGCTTACTGCCAGGTGCGTCTTCCAGTTAACTATAGTTTGTACATGTGGGAATGTAGGGTCAGATGTATCTGAATGTGTGATAGCGTAGTATATTATCCAGTCTGGTATTGATTTGTCATGTTTGCTGCTGCTAGTGCTTTTTACAAGCTTTTATTTAGTTTCACCTGTCCCGTTGTCTGTCTGTCTGTCTGTCTGTACCTAATCAAATCTTGCAAGTTAAATTTGACACTTCCCGGTGACCGATTGAGCTGAAATTTTGGGTGTTAAGCATAGTTTGGACGTCAATTCAATATTATGGTACCATCGAGCTGATCTTGATGGAGACAGAAGGTGGACATGGGAATTCAGTACTTAACCACTTTAAATTATCGAGTTCAATTTTTATTTTTATAACAAAAAAGAAAAAGTAAAGCAAATTGTGTTGTATGAAATAAATAATAATTGGCTCTGACGACTATCCATCGTCTCATAATACATCAGGTATTCATCACACGTCCGTCCATCAACTTGCAAGCACGTCACAATCAGATGCTAGCGACTGAAACGGGTTAAACATGGTGGGTGCTTGAAGAGTGGGAGAGTTTCTTTGGGATACGGTGCACAACCGTGGGACAGCTAAGATATTAGTAATTCTTGGTCTTAACATCAGGCACAAATTCGATACCAAGTCCCGGCAGTCGCTGTTTCCCCACGAACCAGGCATTACAAATCCAAGCTTAATATCAAACTTATCAGCAGGCCATATGCTGCCATGGTATTACAACATGTTAGAACAACAAAACAGTTTCAAGACCGCTGTCAACAACTACGGTCGAAATAAGAAACAGGTGCTACGCATGCATTCGCAACGACATTCGTCAGTTCGAGCAAGATTTGTAGGGCAAAAGATTTGATTTATTAAAAAAACTTGAAAATTTACAAAAAAAAAAATTTTTTTATTGCATGTCGACAATTCCAATAAACCTGTCATAAACTTGGACTTTAAGTTGAAGGTCATCTTTCAGTTCAACACAGAAAGACAACTGCACTTAATGTGCTGTGTCAGAGAGAGATAGCAGTCTGTACCTGCTTCGCACGTATTGTTTTTAAGATTTTTTCTTATCTTATCATGCCTAATCGCTTACGCTCAAGTTTGTGAAAGTTGGCCTTGAAGTCCAAATATACGAAAGATAAGTTCCTTTCAAATCTTTACTAACTGTTGACCAACCTGTGTGTGGAAAGAAAATGGGGACTTCAAAGCTGGCAGCAAAAGGGAACAGTGTCAATGTTTGAATCTCGATAACTTGACCGTTGCGTTCGTTACTAAATCGTGAAAAAAATGAAGTTTATGAAAGGTTTTATTGAGATAATTGTACATCGTTAGAAAGAACACAAAACACATTTAAAAAAAAGAGTTTCAAGACCGCTGTCTATTTAATTTTTTTTCATCGCAAATCAAAGTTGACATTTGACTATTTTTTACACGTTGTAAAACATTTGAGTAACAATAAAGAAAGAAAATAAACGTTACGTGTCAATAAGTTTGACTTATTCGAGCCGTGCAACGTTACAGATCACGAAACAGTAAAAACTGCATCTCTCTACCACTTACTTTTTTTTAAAATGAAGTGAAAGCATCGGCCCTGAAGATTTTTCATAAATTACAAGAAAAACGAAAAAAAAATATACGTGGGCACAAGATATTTTAAGAGGGCGTAAGGTGATAGAAAATGACCCCAGCAATCCGCCATTTTTTTTGGCAAACGATGGACCAAACACCCTTTATATAATAACATTAATAACCGATTACTGCTGATCTTGAAAATGTAGGAAATAGTTCATTGTTTAACTAGGGGCGTAAGTGGGATATTGCGAACAAAAGTCTACGATTTGAAAACACTTAAAATATTTTACATACTTAATAGGGTAATTCCGGGGTAGATGGCCATAAGGGGGAGATGGCCCATCGAAATATTTCATGGAACCAGTGACTTGATTTCACGACTTTTTGTTTATTTCGCTTCGCTTTGTGCCTAAGAGCACGGGTGCAATTAACAATTAGGCGAAAAAAAACCCCAAAGTAAGTAAAATCGTCTTTGATTATTTAGACTAGTGTCAATATTTTTTGAGAGGTCATGTTTTACCAGGTGACGATGTTAGTTTCTCAAAATAATGCTGTTTTCGTGTATTTGTTGCAAAGTATATGAGTGTCTCATTGTTCTAAGGTCAGACTTTGGCAAGTCATGTCATGACTTGTTCTTAAATTAGGTGTGGTCATCTCTCCCGCAAGAAAAGGAGAGATGGCCACTGGCTAGTTTTAGTCGGTATGCCATATGATATGATGCTGAATGTGTGTCAAAGAATAGTATTATACAATCCAGGAAACCTAAGCAGGAAAAAATATCCAAAACTGCCAGCTCGGTTTGTAAACGAAAGAAACTGCCACGGCTGTGGGGATAATTACCTATTAGAAGTTATTTTCTTCGAAAACTGGTTTCAGTGTAGTTTTGGCTACATAAGAATTGCACCGAGTTCGAGGACACGTGCTTAAGTATAAAAAAAAATACGAAAAACATACTAACTGAGAGAGTTAAGTTATAGCCATCTTTCCTGTAAAGGTATGGTCATCACACCCGTATACCTTGGGAGAGATGGCCAATCGTGTCTTTTTTTCAAAGGGTTTTTTTTTCGATGTAATCTATATAGATATTATACTTTTTTTGTTTAATAATCCAAAGTTAACTAACCAAAGTTTAATAAAAAATAAAATATGTATTCGTGATATGTAAGCATTTATTTTAACAGTGTTCCAAAAAAACTATGGCCAACTACCCCGGACTTACCCTATGTTACACTAAATAACTGCATCTGTAAATAGTCCTGTTAAACATGTTTTATAAATACGTTTTCAGACATCGTATTTGATATGAAACCTCTTTGCTTTGTAACTGCCGCATGAGTGACAGATACCTACAATTTACGAAAAAAACCATTACGCCCGTGGGCGTAGCATAGGCTATTGTAGCTCTGTATGTCTGCGCATTATGAAGCCATTTTCGAGCAAGTGTGATGAAAAAGTACATTACGTAACAGTAGTACAAACTTTAAGGTCTTCACCTGGCCACAATGCGAGTTTTCCCGTAAACGCAGCGTGCAGTAAAACTCGCATTATGTCCAGGTGTGACGTAAAACATTTTTCCTTGTAGCGACAAGGGGTTTACAAGTACGGACAAGCATTGCCCTTTTCAGCAACGAATGTAATAAGTTCTAATGATAAGACTAAAAATTACACAAGTTTTGTATGAAGGTCTATTAAAAGTATATAAGCACACAGCTAAGTGTGACGTCATACGATCCTTCCGATTGGACCATTAAAATAAATGTGTGACAGTATTAATCTAAGTAAAAATCTGTGATGTTGTATGTTCGTCTCCAGACGGTAATCTCCGGAACTACACATCCAATTTGAACAGTACGACGCCGCCAAAAAAGCGTACGGTCTGCCTGAAGGTGAGCAGACACCGTAGCATATGGACGCTTCCGATTATAGAAGAATCACAAGCGCGTTGCTGACCCTTTATAATTGTAGGAATAGCTAAAACGATTTAAAAATATATATCACAAGTAAAGTGTAAAGTGTATTTTATAACCCGTAGCTCGACCTACGTTGTGTATACTAAAAGGATATTTAAGTAGTTTGTTTGCCATTGAAACAGCAAATACAGCCTTTCCTATTCTTTGTCGTATTGGATCCCGACACTTCCCACGACACTGGAAGTGAAAGCGTGTAGGGCGGTGGGCACAACTAGGATTAAAACTCTAAATAATATACTTCATTATTGTAACAAAGGTGAAACAACATGAAAAAAGTATCGACCTTGAAGGACTCAAGCTTGCATTCCTCATGGCTTTTGCAGGAATGCTTTGCCAATTAAACAGGTCCGGTTATGGTTCGTTTTCAGGTCAAAGTGCAGAGTTATATACTGGCATATACTTAGTTAATGGAACCTACATTCATAACTATTTCTACCGTAACTGATACAGCACAGTGATTTTTTTTCCTCTAAGCAAGCAAGCCATAGTTATATCCCCACTTTCATGTTTCTAAAGCGCTACCCTAGGCTTCTTCTCAATTAAAACTGGAATTACGGAATGTAATTTTAGACGACCGAATTAACCTAGTACTAGTTGGTAGTGACCCTGCCTTCGAAACAAGAGGTCCTGGGTTCGAATCCCGGTAAGGGTATTTATTTGTGTGATGAACATGAATATTTTTACCGAGTCATGGATGTTTTCTATGAACCTATTTAAGTATTTAAATATCTACATAATAATGTTTATTGTGGTCTAGTACCTATAGTAAAAGCTCTGCTTAGTTTGGGACTAGGTCGATTTGTGTAAGATTATCCCGTAATATATATTTTATTTACTTATTTAGCTTTTCATAATATATTTTTTTCAAATATCAAACACCATATTGAGTTGAATCGCTGCAACACAACTTACACAACACTTTAAATCTACCCTCAACTTCCTCAATACGTCGGTATGACCCCACCCTTACCAGGCACCGCAATTTATTGTTGCAAGATTTTCTATCATAATCCCGAGTGTTGTGGCCCGCGGCAATGGATAGTGGTGGACGGTGGTCGATAGAACTATCAATAAAACAAACAAAATAAGGGAGGTTACGATATTTACATTTTATGCTTATTGTACCTATGTTTTTATTCATAATTGACATAAAACTGTTTGTGGTGACTCGTGTTTTACGGTAACAAGTTTCTCTTCATTATGGAACTAACAACATAATCAGATTACTTTTGATTATCAGTGCTTTGCTTTGTAAACCAAGTGTGTGTGACACACTTGGTTTTGCGCATATTATATTTCGTCAACTATACTGACGAATAATTTCACTCGTCATTTCTATACGTCAAATACGTCATCCATACACACACACCTATTCAATCATCTGAGGATCTTGCTGATACTATGTAGAAAATTATATTGAAAATTCTAGTAGGGATCTGAAACCACCGCCTATAGGACTGTATGATAACTCTCTTTATCCATTATTCTTACTGTACTATGTACATACTAGGTTAGTCACTAATACGTGCGCGGCCGTGATTTCCGCTATCACGTATCCTGACCCCGTATCATGGTCGGCCTTATCACGCGATAAGTGACAAGATAGGAGCGTCGTCTCGTTCTGTCGCACGGCGTCAGCTAGTAACGGACGCTCTATTTTGTCACTTATCGTGTGATAAGGTCGACCATGATACGGGGTCTGAAATCGATTATTAAATTTAATTATAACAATATACACTTTTTGGAACGCAGGCCGTATAGCGTGTACATAAGGATGTTATATTCTCATTGATCAACGTTAAATGGTTAAAAAGTAGTATTGACTTATCGATATCGTACTGACCCTAGTTGTTAGCCAATATGAAGAGAACTTCGCCGCGAGAAGTCTTCGCCGTGTTTTAAATTGTTATTTCTGTGACTATTGATATATTAACTACTTTCATTTCTGAGAATTTTGCGAGTTCTATCCTCACCTATAGGTAATGCATGCCAATTCTACCCATTTATACTTATTTTTTTAAAGAGGATTTTTTCAGATTATTACCAACTATAGGTTTGTATATACGGTGGCAATCTTCGGAAATCTTATTTTTATTTTCTTTAGATTTCAATTAAAAACATAATACTATATTTATCTTCGGATATATACATATATAATGTGTATACCTTCAGTTTGGACATACTATTAACCCACGTACTAACATGCCCTACCTTTTCCTTCAAATTAATAGATACGAGATAAGCAAGATTTCAAAGATTTTTTACGATGCCATTCGTACTAGTTTACGTTTAGGAGCAAATGTTTGTAAAGAACATTTATACACAAACATTAGAGTCAAAGACGGACCGGACCGAACCTACTGGCGGCAGCCGAACCGGTTAGTTGGTACTGATTGACATTTATTTATTTATTTATTGAAAAATACATTTACGTGACATTACAGTAACAACCAATGCGTCACGAAACCAAAACAACAAATAATACTATTTAGGCGACGAAACGGCGTGGCCCCGTTGCATCGTCGTCTCTGGTGTAGGATTCGGCAGATTGCCCCGGAACCGTCGAAACACTACACCCTTCGGCCAGAAGTCAGCACATGCGACGGTCTCCTGCAGCGGCCGCGGCACGCGCACCACAAACGAGCTGAAGTGCACATAGTGGCGCGAACGCAGCTGGAACACCCTCAGCGAGAAGCCGGTCTTCTGACGAACGTACTCCGCCACATCACCAGCCGTGGCGGAGTAATGCAGGCGCGATACATATAGCGCCTTGCTCGGTGTGGCAACCCGAAGACCGGAACCAACCGGTTCTGCAGTAGGTACCACACTGACTCTTGCGCGGCTTGCGCTTCCTCGACACCGTTGTAAAACCCTCCTTATCCACGCCGGTGCGCGGGGGCTTCTCCTTTGGAGGAACCCGAACTTCACGCGCTCTTGAGGGCGCGTCTCTCCGGTCGGCTGCGACAGATCGACCAGCTACGGCATCAGCATAGCGATGACGTGATTTAGAGGATAGGGCGGGGGGAGGCCCGGCGCGGAGGGGGCACGCGGGCCGTGGAACGGCATGCGCAGTGTCAGCGACATGCAAACTGACCGAGTCGACACTTGACGCCCGGTCATTACTCTTGAAATTGGATCCCGCTGGTGACCGAGTTTCCGGGGCACTATTACGCAAACTGATAATTTATTTGCGTAACTCGGCAATGGTAGCGCGCGAATCGTCAAAATTTTTCAAAATTTTAGCCATGCCTGCTTTAAGAGCCACGATTTCCTTCAGCAGGCCACTCACGTCGACATGTTCTGGAATGCAGGACGGCAATCTGGAGACCTCCGTCGCCACGAACTCAGGCAAGTCGCTCTCACGCTCCTTCAGAACATCAACGATGTCCTTAAGGGTTTTTTCCCCGGTTTCGTCTCCTCTCCGGTGAGGTATAAATGTGCCGGCGATCCCGAGGGACTGGAACAGCACTTTCTTCGCTGCGCTGATTTCGGCGGCACTGAAGCTCGCCAAACAGACCTGCTCCGCGTCCATCTCATCTTCCCGCAGTATCCGCAGCAGAAAGGTGAGTAGCTTATTCACGATGGGTTCACTCATCGTCTCAAAACTATTAGCAGCGGCTGAGCCGCGGCTACATAGCGCGCTATGTCCGCAATTAATTAATTAATTAGTCATCAATGCGTCTACGTCGCTGCGCGCACTGGACTCGACTCATCAACGACATATAGAAAGTATGACGTCACAGTTTCCTGACTCATCGTTCATCTGAATCATCATACTAATCTTTGAATGGTCAATCAAGTAATTGGGGTATTTAATTTTTCAAAATTTAATCATCACAGTATTTTTTATATAGTTTTAAGGGTTCCGTAGTCAACAAGGAACCCTTATATAGTTTCGCCATGTCCATCCGTCTTCGGCTTAGCTCAGTGACCCTTACAACTAGAAAATTGCAATTTGGTGTGGGTATACAATCACGCCGACAAAAAGTAGAAATAAATCCTGAAAAATTTTTTTTTTTAGGGTACCTCCCCTTTTTACTAACTTTTTTTCTCGTTAAACCTATAGTGTGGAGTATCGTTGGATAGCTTGTTCAAAAATATTATGGTTAACTAGTAATAAATGCACTTAATTTCGGGTGAATATACATTGTCATCGGAATTTGAACCTTTTACCGTGGACGGTAGAGTTGCTTTTTCACGGCACGGTGCTTCTTGCCCGCGGCGAGCGCGCAAAAGACCTGCCCTGCGACATGCCCCCGCCACCCGTGGCAATGCTAAAACTTAGGCGGACTTACGGCACGGTGCTTCTTGCGCGCGCGGCTAGTTATGATGTGCGGCTTGATGCTGTTCGGAGATTATCGTAATTATTTTACGTAAATAACCTGTTGCTGCTTAAAGTTTGCGATCTGCGGTTCGCTACCTATAATAAAAACCCCAAAAGCCCCTTTTAAGTCCGCATTCTGTGACAGACGGGCAACTACGGAACCCTACCCTGCGCGTGGCCCGACACGCACTTGGCCGCATTTTACCATATGTAATACGAATATACAACAGTACTTTGTTATATATTATAAACATACAATTTATTTTTAATTTGCTCATTCAAATCTGTAAGTATGTCACGTGATCGAAAGCACCACCAGCCATTTTATTTTTCGTTGGAAACAACAGCGAAAAGTTGAAATATGTTTAAATCGAGAATTTGTGAATGTTTTTATTTTATTTGGACTTTTATTATCTAGACTACGCTTTTTTACACGATCTGCAATGGAGGTTGGATTCGTACAAGCGGAAGGTACAAATCTACCAAAAGTTAGGCATGGTAATGATAGCATAGTTGTTTGCGTGGAATGTAATACCTACAGCTTTTCTGCTGAATGCAGAAATATCAAAACAGCTTTGTAAGTACATCCTACTTCATTTTCTAAAACTATATTGGAAAATAATAATATTTTACAGTACATATGGTGCTACTTTCCCGCACTAGTGCGGAAAAGAGCGATTTCCGTGCATATGTCGAAACTTTAAAGAGCCATATGTACAGTAAAACGTTGTACGATACGAGTACACGTGCGAACAGGTAATTCGCAACTCGTGTCGATTTAAAACACTCCCTTCGGTCGTGTTTTAATTTATCACCACTCGTTGCGAATTTCCTATTTTCGGCACTTGTATCGTAAATAACTATTGTCTATCCGATGAAAAGTTTACATGTCACTGCATGAGGTTATGCGTAAGAACATACATTTGGTATATTTGAAGTTTGTATGTTTCCGCTCTTATGGAGTCATTATATGGCGGCTGCCTTTTTATATATATATATATATATCATTAAAATGTTAACATATTTTTCTTTGCATAACACGAACAAACTATTTTAAGAAAATGAAAATACTATTTGAGTATGGAATCAATACAAACACTATAAAACATATCTATTATATTTTTAAAAAATAGCCTATTGCTGTTTTGGTCAATTGCCAAATAATATAACTTGAACAGTTATTCCATGAAATGATAAAAATTGGAATGATCTGGTCATGAAATAAAATTCGATGAAAAGTTTGTCGACAAAAAAAGGGACACCCGCGTTTTGGTGCATAGTTCTATTGTCATACAATTATGTTTTTATTAAATCCCTTACGGTTCCTACACGTTCCTTACTTCCTAATCTAAAATAATGCATATTTTTCTAAACTTACAAGTTTCATAGCAATGATTATGAGTTATCAATTTTAATTTAACATGACGAAATTACCCTCTGGAAAAGCCATCCGTAGACTGACGCGGCCTGCGGTCGGGTCGCGGTGAATATTTTTCAAGTTAATATTGATCGCCACCGCTGCGCTGGCAGCGTCAGTGTGATTCAGGCCTTAAACGTAATGTCACTTAGTATTGTATCAGTTAAATGTCTACAAAATGGGGTTTTAAGTGCGCAATTTCATCTGATGAAAAGGGTCATATTGAAAATATCATTAATTCAGAGATCATGTATTCAGTATCATGTTTTGTTTTTTATTTTATAATATGCACTCTTACGATTACACATATTAATTGTGGACAGGTAAGTTTTAAATAGGTACACTAAGCATTTTTATTAACACCTTTTGTTTTATTGAAGTGAAAACTTCATTAGCGGCGCTGAGCACTTTTTGGGATGGGCAAAAATTGTTAAATTCGCGACAAAGTGTGAGAGATTCGGGACGAGGCTTGGGGGCGGGGGGAAAACGGGGGTTTAACTTGGGGCACATAGTTCTAATTTGTACTTTATTGTTAACAGTATAAGGTTGTAACACATTTTCCGTAAATGCAAATTCCATTTTGTTTTATTAAACTTTTATATTTAGCTGTTAGCCGATTCGACTTCATTCAAAACTGAACACTATTCGTAGGAGTATAACACTTTTTGCAATTGCTAATTCTGCAAATAAATTTGCAATTTTGTCCGAGCGTCCTTTACCGTTTTACTATTGAGCAAATTCGAATAGTTGGGATTTGGACGTTATTCCTAAAGATATAAAGCTTTGAACAATATTTGGCAATGGCAAAAACAAATTGGTATTTTATTTCATAGTCTCCTTCATCAATTTTGCTGAGTTAAGTAAGTTCGAATAGTTCGAATGTGGACGTTATTCCTAAATAGATAAAGCTTTGAAAAACATTTGGCAATGGCGAAAACAAATTGGTATTTTATTTCACCGTCTCCTTCATCAATTTTGCTGAGTTAAGTTGAACTATAGCTAATAAGGTTGTTATTAGATATATTGGTACGCAGGGGGAGGGAGGGGGGAGGAAGGGATTTTTTTTGCAGAATTAAAATTATTAAAGTTTTCACTTCTACCGGCACTCCCTGAGTGCAACCCGTTCTTTTTTATAGAGGTAATGTGTTAGTGGTATGTCATCTAAAATACATTCAATTTGGAGTGCCCCACCTGGGAAAGTACAGAAGACAGCTATAATGTTACCACTACTGGCAATAAAAGGTATGCCCTTACAGGGCATTTGTGTGATTCCAAGGAAAAAAAACCTTGGTGTTTCTGGCGCTAACCTCACGAAGAGTGGCTGGGAAAGCAATTTGTACCTTGATTGCTTTCCCTGAGAATGACACATTTGTCTTCAAATTCTTGCACTATAAAAAGTACATTACATACTTAGGGCGGTAAAACCAATAATGTTTCAGATCCCAGGCATTTGTGGCCCGAGCCAAAGGCAACGGCAATAAACATGCTGTATTTTTTCTTTCTAGCAACTTAAATACAATATATCTTATATCGGAAATTGTGACATTCCCAAAGAAAAATACGTTCAAAAACCCGTGAAACTGTTTGCGACCATCTCGACTGTAAAAACCAAGCAGATTCTTAAGTTGAACTTCACTGTTCATGAAAAATCTTTGCCGGTATTGGTAAGTACCCTAAAGATCAAATTTAACAGCAATAGTTTTAGTGGTGGTATTCCCGAGAATGAGTCTGGCAATACCTTCCAATGACAAAATCAGTGAATCAGTCCTTAAGGATGAGTCTCCACCAGAGCTGTGCGAGCTTGCGAGCCAAAAATAGACCAATAGGCAGCCTGCCAAGCTATTGATAGTTTTTTTCTTCGCTCACCGCATCACAACCTCGCTTAGCCACCCTTTTTTTTGACGGAGTGGAAATACACCTACGCTTCGTTTTCACTTCGCAGTAGCCCCTCATCTTTACTTTCGATATCATTGCCACGACGCCAAACTATTCGCTATCCACAGATAAATAACTTTTAATTTCAGAATACCATTCGAGTGTTCAAATTAGTACAGAAGAAGAAGCAGTTAGACTACACCATTGCTAACTTAACCTGTACTAACCCGGTCACTAGTATGGTCTGGAAGAAACTCCGTTTGAGGTACGATAAGAACTGCTGCCTGTTGCCAGTAAGTATTCTTCCTCTTTGTCGATACGTTCATGTCAGAACAGCCGTGGTCGTTATGAGTGACGAGCAGACGTCACTCGCCTCACGAGTCCTTGCCGTTTTGATATATTCTCGGCCTTCCTGGAGTTCCTGGTACACTCATACAATCGACCATCCACAGCAGATTTGATCTGTAAGTATTCATCATCATCATATTAGACGAAAGACGTCCACTGCTGGACAAAGGCCTCCCCCAAAGAGTGCCATAATGACCGGTTCTGCGACCCTTTTTACCAGACCTTGACCAGGTCATCAGTCCACGTTGTGGGGGGTCTAACCTACGCTGCGCCTACCGGTACGTGGTCGCCACTCGTATTGCATTGTAAGTATTATCTTTACATATAATAAATAAAAGCATTTACTGTCAGTCCACCGTGGTGGATCGGTAGTAAACTCAAATCATGGTGTACCGCTCTGACGTTTGCTTGTCATCGCCTTGGCACAGCGCTAATGGCAGCACAACGAAGGAGCAAAATTATTTAGTTAGTCATTTTAGTAGTAGACTTTGTCCCAAAAACCTTAAGGACACAATTCTCTTCGGGAATAGGCCTTTGCACGCGTGAGCTAACTCACGCGTGCAAAGACATGGTTTACGAAACACGAGGAACGGCTTTAACACTTTCAGGATAATTGTTTTCGCGGCGGTATCGCTTGAATCACTGTCCACGCCTGCTCCGATCGCCGCGCGCTCGCCGACGGGGCGGGGGGAGGGCAGTCACTGGTGTTGTTGTACGAGGCTGTGGCAGAGGATGTTTGTATCGCGAGGAATATGTTTCAGGGTGTGACTGGGGTACAGGACTTAAGTTTGGACGGCCTCATTAGTAAACAGCAGAAAGCCGGCACTTGGGACGCCGATCAGTAAGTAATTCCTCCTCTTTTAGCACATTAACTGCCAAGAATCCGCTGGCTGCGGTTGGTGCACGAGCGGTCATTGTGGCACCCTTTGGGAGGCCCAGGTCCAGCATTGAACGTCTCGGCTGGTATGATGATGACTGCTAACAATCGCTACGCTCGAAGCCAATCTCATCAAGAAAGCATCCCATCTGCTCATCAAATAATTAAGAAGCAATTTTATTGAGATATGTGAATGGGATTTTCATCTTAAGGCATATTTTTTTGCCAGTTTTAATGTTGCTTGTAGAGAGAGAAAATGCTAGCAGACGTTACGATCCATGAACAACATAGTAAATGACAATCGTTTCAAGTGAAGATGCGTGTTGCGGAAAACGGGGAAAACATACATACACACTTATAACTTTATGATTATTTCGCAAAATGACTAAATTATATGAAAGAAAGGATTACCTTTCTTTCATATAATTTTATTTAGCGTTAACACCTCTATTTTACCCGCCTCATAAACAGACAGCGTGATATATGGTCTCTTGCAACTTCAGAAGGGTCACAATTGTTGTATTGATAGCTAAAAATATACATATACTCGTATCCCTCACTCTGAACACAGCGCCTTTTCGGCAGCTCTAGCCAATTTATTCACTAGGATCATATCACCACACAAATACTAAGCATTAGTGGTGTTTTGGCTAAGGTCTTCTGTGAGTTGAAAGTACTTTCTCAGTTAGGCTGCTTCTTGTATGAGCGAGATGACATAATGCTGTACTAGTCTCTACCTTACCGACTTTCCACTTGGTATTTAATGTACGATTCCCACCGAACGGGCCGGGCCAGAGCGCGTCTGAGCGCATTTTACTAGTTGCCAAAGGAATTTGAAGCTTTAATACACACGTTACCTTTCATATTTAATTGGATTTGCGGCCGGTCGGCTCCTCGTGGACGTGGACGGCTGTGCTCGGCTGTCCTCCCAACTGACCGGATCCGACCCCGTTTTGCCTGCTGCACTCTATTAACACGCGGTCGGCTACCACCGGGTCCTGGCGCATCCGTTGCAATGCGGCGCCACGCGTCCCGGCCCGGCCCGTTCGGTGGGAATCGTACATAATTCTCAGATTGGCGTAGGAGGTATCAAAGCGACTGCCATCTAAGAATCCAATTAAGAGGGGGCCCTATAATACACAGTCGTTCTTGGCGCCTTGTGCACGGCAATTATGTGTGTCCTTTGTATCCTACTAATATTATAAATGCGAAAGTTTGGATGTTTGGACATTTAGAGGTTTGGATGGTATATGTGTGGATATTAGTTACTCGATTACGCATAAACGGCTTCACCCATTTGGATGCCATACTGCACGAAGATAGTTTAAAGCATGAATTAAAATATTGGATAGTTATCACGGGTTCACGCAGCCGGAGTCGCGGGTGGACGCTAGTGTTTTATAATTTGCAGGGCAAAATGGCGAATAGCTGTTGTGAAAAATTGAGTTTGTTAATTGAATGCTTATTTTTTTTATGTAAAGTATAACATCATTCGTGTAGTACTCAGTAAATGAATGGAATTCTGAGGTAATACATCTTTTCTGTTTCAGCACTATCTTCGACTTCCAGTTCCATTCAAAAAGGGGCGTTCTGCTATGTATATTTATTCACATTGATATGCTGTAAATATTCGACTTCAGACGCGTTCTACATAGACATTATCAGTAATGACAACTTTAAGTTATGCTTATGCTATTAATTATTATTGACAGTGTAGTTGGAGTAAACGAATTAACGGTAAATAACGAAAATAACAGCATTAGGGCGGGTTTCACCAAACCGTCTGTAATCGTAAGGGGTGTTCGTTGAAATCTGAATACGGGTGTATACTCGAAAATTATTATTTTGTACTCCAAAAGATAGAAGGTAAAAAAATGAGACTAGTAACGAAAATCCAATTCAGATATCTGAAAGAATTACGAAACGACAACCGTTTTAATATTGCTTGTTAGAGAGAGAAAACGCAAACAGTGTGTGACGTCACAATACGCGAGGCTGCCGTAGAGCGCGTCGCGCGCGCGGCGGTCGGCGTCGATGGCGACGCCGAGCACGCTGGGGCACGGCACGTTGCCGTGTATTATACGTCTATCCGACTACAAGCGTCATCACATATGAAGTTGCGTTTTGCAAAAAAGAGACAGAACATACCCCTTCTCTCTTCTTGCGGGTGGCGCAGGACCGGTCATTGTGGCAGTCTTTGGGGGAGGCCTATGTCCAGCAGTCGACGTCTTTCGGCTGATATGATGATAATGATGATGATACTTAAGAAACCCCTTCTTGAAACTTAAGACACTTATAACTTCGTGATTATTTAACCCGTTGCGTTGATTTTTTCTCCATTTGACGACATTTTATCCTTTTTCGAGAAAATTATGACATTATTGATTATATATAGTGCCTTAACTATGGACTATGTAGTGACAGTCTCCGGTGTCATATTCAACGTTGATCGGGCTGTACGATTACAGCCCGATCAACGGGTTGGTGGAACCCGCCCTTAATATCAATATTACTGGTATTGCCAGGCCCTCATTAGGATAAAAAAAACCAAGGATTTTTTCAGATCAGATGGGACTGCCACGTTCGGAGGACGTAAGGCGCGTGTAGCGCTAACTGTTAAAACCAGAACCACGGAAAATAAAAAATAGGAAAAATTACATTGTTGCTCCGGGCAAGATTCGAACTTGCGTCCTGCTAGCATACGAGATATAATTGTTGCTACAAGTGTCGCAACGGTTTATGAGCGCTCGGCGAAAGTGGTGGGGGTGTTTGCGCAGGTGTATACTCGCGCACAAAAATCTTTTGTTTTTAATATATTGATGGACTTGGCAATCGCACTAAACAATTTCATTTAGTATAATATGTATTACTTGTGAGTGTTGTGAGATACATTGCGTTTTCATGCGATGGCCAAGCAAGTCAATCTATTTATTTAAAAAATAAAAGATTTTCTGATATGGTCACTATAAGATATTTTTAGGTTGTCTAATTACGTAATAACTTAAGGCAGAAGGACCCTTAAGTAGGGACTGAATAAATTAAGATTGATCTCACGACTTTTTACGGTAGAAGAACTGAGTTGAGACTTGGTTTTTTTACAAGTTATGTTTTTGATGGCATATTACTTACTTAAGCTAGGTTGATAATGATAAAAATGTTACTATTATTTATTTTATTCATTTTCCTTAATTTAATGGCGAAACCCCTTCCATAAATTCATCATCGCTGTACAAAGCGATTATAGAATCTGAAGCAAGGCCGGCACTCGTAGAAGGCACTTCATCTAGCTCATCCTCATCATCGCTATCTTCACTTGCTTCGCTTTCGTCCCCGACATGAATGACGAACTCCTCTGTCAACATGTCCACCACATGATCACTCTTTGCGTATTCTGCTTCTATGCTTTTAACTTTATTGCATAACGCCTCCCACTCTTGCTGCCCCATCAAATCAACCTTTTCTTTTACTAGCTGCATGGCAGTATTTATATTCCAGTTGACGTTTCTGCTGCCTACATATTGCTTTATGGCAGACCATGCCATCTCTATAGGATTTAAATCCGGATGGTATGGAGGCAGTCTTAAAATGGTATGGTTATGCTCAGCCACAATTCTGTCAATAGAGAATTTTTTAAATCTCTCTTTATTGGCTTTTATTAGATCATATAACTGCGGTTTCAACATAGTCTCATCATAATGTATCTCCTTTTCAGTTAACCATGCTTGCATTACTGCCTTTCTAGAATTTGATGTGGGTGCCATGTCGTATTGTTTGTTATGGTATGAAGCATTATCAACCACCACTACAGAATTTGATGGAATATTAGGTACAAGCTTTCTAAGCCATTTTACGTAGTTCTCATGGTTCATGTTATCATGATAATCACCGGTTTCGGTGCCTGCTTTAAATGTGAGCAAGGCATTTTCAACAAAACCTTGTTCGGACCCAGCATGAACAATTACCACCCGTTGTCCTTTTGAAATGGGTTTTTTCAATCCTTTTGTGGAACCGTCAGTCCAGGCTTTAGGATCTGAGTGCGATGAATCCACATATGATTCGTCCGTGTAAATTATACTCCTGCCTTCCTCGCGGTACTTTTTAAGTTTTTCCAAATATTCAATCCGCTGCAGACGAATATTCGAAGTTTCGATCAGAACCTTGCGTTTATTTTCAGTTTTTTTCCATCGAAATCCCAAATTTTTTATAATCTGCCTGAGACTTGCATCTGATCCTTGATAATTTATGTCTTCCTGTAATTTTATTTTAAGTTTCCGAATGGTTGGTAACTCTTTGTTTGTGACATGGAAGTTATGTATGCACCTTTTTATAACACCTTGGTCAAAGTTGTCTATTCCGGTGACTGGTTTTGCTCTGGGTCTCTTTTTGCTGGGTGTTCTGAAAACTGCGATAAGCTCAGAACTATCTGCTTGGGTCACAATCCTTCTCACTGTAGCAACCGATGTGTTTGTAGCAAGAGCTGTTCTGTTTTGGAATTTACCCAACTTCTGGATGATCCCCTCTAGCTTATTCTCATTTAATTTATTAACGTCCGCAGTTTCTTCACCAATTTGCTTCAACTGATCACATAGTTCAGTATGTAGTGGTTGTGCTTCGGGACAAGCTCTTTTTTTATGAAGCTCGAGAATTTCAATTAGAGCTTTCAAGTTTTTCTGTAAAGAAGTAGTTGTCCGTGCAGTACTGCTTTTTATCTCCTTCAAACTGCCGATAATTTCTTGAGATTCTTTTTTTATGTGATTGTTTACGTCATAAACCATATTTCTAGCCTGGCGGGTTAATACTTTCTTTTTTGGCATTTTACCAACACTGCACGACTTACTTTAGATATAAACAACAAAAACGAACAGAAAACAACCAACAGATAAATCAACAAAACAAATAATCTTCAAAAAGTATGTGTGCGCAACTGTCCTTCTGGGACGCGAGACGTGTGAACGAGGCGCGGGAGCGGGAAGCGACTGAACGAACCAATAGGATGCATTCGCGCCACGTGGCGCGCTACCTCCCCGCGTCGCGCGTCGGTCCCCCCGCCAAAGAGACCGAAATAATGAATTCTGCGCAGTCAAGGTCACCGCTCATAAACCGTTGCGACACTTGTACCAACTGGCTATCGAAGGCAATTACTCGGTAACGAATATTTAAATCTGTTCTCTCGAATGTGAAAATGATAAAGAAAAATTTTTTTTACGAGTTTTTTATTTACTTTTGTTTGGAGCGTTGGCCTGGCTGACTGGGGCGACCTGCTCCATACAAAAGTCAAAAATTAATCGCGTCAAAAAAAAAAACTGTTTTTTTTTTTCACCATCTACTCTCGATTCTGAACAAACTGTTTTAAGGTTTTGCGTTATTTTACTAACACGTTGTAAACATAAGTTATATATAAATTATTAATATAATAAAATATAAAACCCCTAACCCCTAGTTAGGAAATCCCACAAATGCAGTATAACGATAGTGATCTCACAAATGTTTACCTACTTCGATGCTATCGGCGGGAACCTGTAATTGGCTTTTTGTGTTTTATCTACATAATCATTGTGTTTCTGTAGCTGTTGGTTCTCCAAATATAAATAAATAAATAAATAAATAAATAAAAAAAATATTATATATAAAAAAAATATTTTTGATACAAGCTATTATTGCCGACTGTACTTTTCTGTATACCGTCATCAACTACTCCTTGAGACGATTCCAACGAGCCCAAACTCAACAGGGTTACGTCGGTTAAGTACTGAATTTCCATGGCCGCCTTCTGTCTTCATCATCAGATCAGGTCGATGGTACCATAATATTAAATTGTCACCTTGATCAAAAATTTCAGCTCAATCGGTTGAAGACATCTGCTTCAAAATTCAGTTGCAAGATTCCACCCGGCCAAACATACATACATTGCAAGTTAAATAAAAGCTTGTAAAAATCCCCCTTTAATCACCTATTGGTTTACGCGCTTTTTAACTCAATATACACAAGCGCTCCACGTACCATCATTCCAAAAGCATATCATATAACCTTACATATGTGCTGCTGGCCTTAGAGATAAGTATCTTTATTAAAAAGTGAATGAAAAAAAAAATATGTCTTTTAATACAGAGCATTTTTTATCCTCCTCGTACATAACTGTCCCTATTTTTTCTTGGACTTCACCCAAATACGCGGCCAGCCGACGAAATCCCGTCAAAAGGCATAAAACGGAACGAGAAATACATCAGGAACAATCCAGAGTTTTTGAAACACTCTGAAATATGGCTCGAAAGTTTAAGGTACCTATTAAAAAGTTTTCGTTTTTGTGAGAAGTGGTACCATTGGTGGATCGCGAAAATGTTTTAACGTATTTACCTGTACCTCATGAATACTAATATTATAAATAGGAAAGTGTACCTGTATATCTGCCATTTTGCCTCTTCACGTTTAACCGTTGAACATTTGGTATGGAGAGGAGAGAGAGTTTTTATCCCGGAAATCTTCCCCTGAGGGGGTGAAATGGGGGATGAAAGTTTGTAAGAAGCCACATTAACAAGTTCCACGCGAACGAAGTCGCGGGCAGAAGCTTGGTATCCGATCATTTCATAAAAAACGTTTCACAAATATTCATTTTATAAACAACGTTCGGCAAACAAACGATTAATAAATAAGTGGTTTCAAAAAATATTGTTTTACAAAGAGTTCATTAGACAAATCATTTAATTGAAAAAACATCATTTTATAAATCATTATTTGACAAATTACTCATTTATTATTCGTGACAATTGGCAAAATAACGTTTGGCAAAATGGCGTTTAAGAAAATGCATTGTTTGGTAAATACCTTATTTAATAAATCATTGATCATCTTGATAAAGTTTTAAACCACAAGTTATATAATTCTATACAGGTTTTATACTATCATTGTATAAGTCTGTGTGAGCACACGGGTAAGTCTAAAAGTGTTTATTAGCAAGTAAGTTAACATTCCTAGCCTAAAGAAACAACTTTTAGGTCTTAAAATGTACTGACATAACAGGTGGATTACCTACATATTCTACTTTAGACAAGTCAGTGTGGGTACGACGACGAGCGAAGCGAGGAGGAGTGTTAGGAAAAACCACGACCCTACAGTGCGCGAGCCGAGCGAGCGAAGCAAGCGTGCCGCGGCAGCGGCCGGCGAAGCGCCGAACCCGATTTATGTTTAAATACTATACCTTTTTATGAATTTACTACAAGAATGTTTCTCGGCCAGTCCGCTAGATACAGTGATGTGACAGATATTTACTTTTATGAAACAATCATTTATCAATCGACGATTTGTAAAATGACCTATTTTATAAACGATCTATTTGGTAAATGATCATTTTTAAAATGACAATTTAACATTCAATGTTTTTTTAAAGTGTAACATTTGCTAAATGAAACGTTTTTTATGAAATGATGGTGAACCCGGAAGCTTGTTTCATATAACATTAGAATTAAAACGCATACGCTTATCTATGTTTCATCTTTTATCTAAAATATGACTGGGAAATATTGTACTAGTTTAACTTAAGTATTATGATCTAAATTTAAGTGCTTCTAAAATAAAAGAATACCTACTAATGTTATACTTCTTAACGAAACAACTTGGTTTTATTATATTTTTATAAAAACAGTAGTAGCACGGAGGATGGTTTTAAATTCAGGCATGGTATTAACGTTCTTCTATATGGATTTAGTGCATAGCATGTTTGTTTGTTCTCGAAGCTCGTTAAATTTGACTTTACTATCATGTATGTGTTTTACGTATGTGCTTATCTAAAAGTTTAACTTATGCGAAACTGTTATATTTATTTTTAAACCCCCGCCACAAAAAGTGGGGTGTTATAAGTTTGACGTATCTGTGTGTCTGTCTGTCGCATCGTAGCTCCTAAACGAAAGGGCCAAATTTAATGAGGTATTTTTGTTACAACAAAATCATGCATAGAAGACGTATGGATGTTTACTATGTATATGTACAAATATTCGTGCTTATCACACAAATAAATGCCCTTAGCGGGATTAGAACCCAGGACCTCTTGCTTCGTAGGCAGGGTCACTACCAACTAGGCTAAAGCGGTCGTCAAATACAATGGGATTAAGCTTGGAGTCTCGCCACAGAGTCCGATCGTCTAAAAGCAGGGGATCGATTTTTGGATCTCACCAAGAGACGAATTCTCACCGATGTGACTGATTTCCGAAAGTTCGTATTTTTGAAACTCATCGGTGACTTACATTTGTCATACCTATGATATCGATCTACGAGTGCCCCTACCCACTCGTAATTGAAATCACCATGCGATTGTTTTTGACAGTTGACGTATGTGACATCTGCCAAGAATTTTTCAAAACTTAAATTTTCGGTTACATGACACTGACACATACGCTACGTTTTACGTTTGAATCTGTTTTAAGTTATAGTATGAGAAAATAAAAACCGGTATCAAGGTTAACATCTGCGTAAAAAGGAACGTAACGAGAAGATTGTCTCTGACTGACATTGTAAAATTTCTGCATGTTGGTAAACAGCGGCGTGTGACTTTCAAAAATACGGCTTTAGGAAAATGGTGACGCAAAACTCGTGTTTTTCCTCCCGTGTGCCCTCATAGATTTTCTAGTCACTATGGTAACGAGCTCCGTGGAAACGCGGAACAATGCAGGAGGACAGACATATCGTTGTGCGGCAAATCAATGCGTGTTTCCATTGTCTACCGTCATGAAATGGAATATTGACAAACTTTTAAGAAGCCTAAATTATTTTACTTTAAATTAACTTCTTTTATTGACGTTTATAATTTGTATTTTTTTATGCAACTTTTAATTTTTATTTCACGATCATAATAAAAAGTCCTGTAAATTGACGTAGGGTTTGACCTTTCTATATTATGAAATAAAGAAATCTAATCTTATCTTATCCACTCACTTGCTTGTGCCAATTTCGCGGCCCCTTAAACTGATGGTGGCAATTGTGGTTGCCAATCGAAGTATGGGCTGCCTTGATAATGAAAAAAAAAAAAAAAGCGATTTGGGCTACCTTTTTTAAAACCGAAATCAAGTGAGTGGTTATCATGCGTGATTTTATTTCGATAGCTGTACATTTCGTAATTATGTAATTTATACTATATCAGTGTCTAAGTGCGAATTACTGTGACGGATAATCGAACGCCAGCGATAAACGACATTACACATTTATTTAGTGAAAGAATCATCATATCAGCCGAAAGACGTCCACTGCTGGACATAGGCCTCCCCCAAAGAGTGAAAGAATATTTATCTTTAAAATTATGACGACCGGAATAGCCTAGTAGATAGTGACCCTGCCTAATGTGCTATGCTCAGGGTCCTGGGGTTGAATCCCGATATGGCCAAACATTTGTTTGATGAGCACGAATATTTGTTTGTGACTTTCTGAGTAATGGATATCCATACTTACCATAATAATCTCGTGCCCACAATGTAGCCACGCGCTCGCCACAACCTCGACTTAGGTTTCTACTAACGACCGTCGATAAAATGTCGCACGGCGCCGGAGATATCGATGGTGACAAATAGCGCACATCAATTACTGGAGTCCAGTTATACATTAATGATACCTCTTTGTATTAAATAACTCTTAAAAGAGCTTCGGTTCCATCGTAACTTGCATTCCACTATAAAAAAAATCTTCAATGGGTTGCGCGGTCGAATCCCACTTTCAAATACAAACGTTTTTAATTTGACTGTCACTCGGTGCTGAAGGATGTGTGCTGAGAAAAAGCGTGAATAATTTATTTCTCAAGCCCACCAATTGTGAAATAAGGTTAAGATTGTCTGTGTTAACAAACATTCAAATATAAAACCATATCATTGAGAGTAAGTAAGTAAGTAAGAAAAAAATATGGTAAACATCCCAAACAAAAATGTTGGAACTGACAAAGCCAACAAATCAAATATCCCTATCCGTCACACTTAAAAATGAGATTTGTTCACGACTATCTCGCTATGTTGTGGGATTCTTATATCAGGAAAAAATAAATACAAATGGCAGACTTAACACTTCAAGGCATTCTCTATGAGTCAACCATTGGGCTAAATATAAATTTTAGTGGTGCTGGATGGTTGGATGGCTAGCCACGTTGAGACTCGTATAGAACCACAAATCAATACACAATATGTTTCAATATTTATAAATAAAAGTTAGTTTTTATGGACTCACAAGTCGCGGGGAGTGTCGCTAGAAGCTTATGTGTATTACGCCAATGATATGCATAGTCACGACACCTTGTCGTGGCATCGTGTTACTATAAAATTTGTTGGACGTAAACCAATATGTTTTAACAGAACTGAGGTAGCGTTTTTAAGTTTAGTTCCTAATAGTCTGCGTGCATGCGCATTAAGTTTAATAGAGGTATGGCCGCGTAATTGAATCTAGTAGTGATTTCTCACGCAAGTGGGAAACAAACATACGGCCTATCTGATATAAACAGGAACCATAGCCTATGGACACTGGCGCAGAGGAGTCTCAAGCGCATTTCCCCAACGTAAAAAAAAGAAAAGGTCCCTTATTCTCAACACATTGCATCATCGGGAGCTCTAGTGACCTTGCTTACCCTTAAAACCAGGTGTTAGTATGGCTACAGTCTTCAGAACTTGGTGGAAGGCACTTCCGCTCGGTTACTTTATAGATAACATTCCGCAGTACCCTAACTCTCTTGCAACACGGAAGGGCGAATATCCAGCAAAGATGCATTTGCCATCATGCCAGACGTCAAATATATGAAAACACATCGCACGGAGCGGAGCGGAGTGAATACTCTTTGTCGACTTCCAGACTTGGTTGGGCGCAATCAGTAAACTGCATCTTGTAGTTTGACGTGAGCTTAACTGGTGACGTACAGATTTCCTAACTCGGTATATTACCATTAATGCATTTGCGCAGCAGTAATATCACGCGTGGAAGCGGGACGGTAGTGAACTGCATTCGTACCGTTCGCTTCCGCTCATCCCGCGCCAGCAAGCACTTACTCACTCAAGCTTTCATTGTATACAGATCGGTACTGACTCGATTGACAGTTGATACTAACAGCTGACAGCTTACTGATATCATACCGCCTCTGCACCGATAAGTCAGAAGTCACCTTAGACTAAGTACTGGGGTCCCAGTGCACAAAAGTTATTTGCGGAAATCGTGAAACGTCTGGTTGACTGTACTGGTAACCGAAGAGCTGGCGGGTTTCAGCATTGCAATTCAGCGAGGAAATGCCAACAGCATCCTCGGTACAATACCTCGAGGGCCTTTTTAAGATTTAACTTAGCTTTAATTTAATTTAGTTACTGTTAGTTATCATCATGTGAATATATACTTTATAGTATCTACTGCATAAATAAGGCATCACCATATTTTAAGCTCCATTCGATCCTTAATTGAGTTTTTCTTCATTATCTTCCCCAAAATAAAATAAAACACTATTGTTTCCCCTAGATCTGTTCCGGGCCGGTAGCCCGTGAATTATTCAGCGGGTAACCGGCCGTCGTTAATTAATGGTTTAACCGGACGGGAAATTGCTTGTTTTAATGCAGACGGGAATGAATAGGAAAAAGAAATGGGTTGAGGTGACTAATCTTGTAATCCCTGTTTGATCCTTTATATGTAGCTTTAGTTATATTATAAAATAAAAATGAAAATGAAAAAAACCGAACAAGTGCGAGTCGGACTCTCCCACCGAGGTTTCCGTAACCAATTACAAAATTTAAAATGTTCGGATTTTCCCTGCACTTGTAGTATAAGATTTAGTACTTGCTTAATTTCATAGTTCAACGGAAAGTAATCTATAAATTTTGGTTCCCTTGAGAGTGTCGAAAATAAGTTTTTTGCGGAACAGCCGCGTCTATTTTTACGTTAACTTAGTAGTTTGATTTTTTCACCGCTTCAAGGGACTGTAGACCTGATACCTGAATATATGGTTCGATACCTCCACATGTTCCCAAGATAATGTCTTGACAGACAGACAGACGGACAACAAATTGATAATATGAGGGTTACTTTTTCCTTTTGAAGTACGGTACTAAAAACATGAAAAAAGGTTTATTGGACATAAGAAGCATTATACTAGGTATGTCACGACTCTGGGTCCTGAGGTAGATGTAATTAAACTATAAAATCACGTATTCATTGTTACTGAGGGGTGTGCGTGTGATATACGCGTGTATATGCGGTTTAAGTATTGGTGTCTTGCTCTGCCTGGTTTTCTCTCTCTCTCTCAGCCATGATGGCGTAACGCTGTTTGCAGCATCCGTGTGTGATATTAAATAAACATACTCATTAATTAATTGAGCGTTTCAGTACATACAGGACATGACAAAGTGGCGACGAGGATAAAAACTCAGCAAATTACAGTAGTTAAAACTCGAGAAATAAGTCAAAAAAGCTAAAATTAAAAAAATAAATGATTTCCAAGTGGTAGCGTTAAGTTGTGTTACGGGAGCCACCATTTTGGGTCAAAGGAAGCGGTGGTTTATTCACGTCGTGTATTTACATTAAAATCATTGTGGACTAACTAATGTCGGACACAGATCTAAGTGCAAATTCGGACAGTGAGAACACTGATGACAGTGCAAAAAGTATCGTGAACGTTAAACTGGACAAAACAGCTTGGATCTACAAATTGAATAAAATACAACTTCAAGAACACCTTACAAAATTAAGTATAACCTATGAAGAAAAACAAACGGTTGATGAGCTGCGTAAATTAATAGTCCGATACTGTAACGAGAAATGCAAACAAGTTAAAGAAAATAAAATCAAGATGGCCAATATAAATTTAAATGTTCAGGCATTTGACGGCAGCAAGTGGGAGTGTTTTGAACAACAATTGGAATGTTGTTTTGTTCTGAATGAATTACCGCAGGAAAAGAAAGTTCCCTTTTTGCTCACAAAGTTGACGCCTCAAGTTTTTGAGACACTTGCGTGTATATGTGCACCAAAAAAACCTGCTAACCTCTCTTACACCGAGATTACAACGCATTTGAAGACTAAGTATGTTCAAAAACAATCCATTGTGCTGGAACGAGCGGCGTTTCGAGGTCGTAATCAAAACTCGAATGAGAAGATTGAAGATTACATCCTAGAGCTTCGAAAATTAGCGAGCAAATGTGAGTTTAAGGACACTGAAGAACAAATTAAGGAAAAATTCATCGATGGTGTATGCTCCAAGCTAGTGAAGTTTGAACTTCTCAAAAAGGATACAAACAAGACATTACAAGAATACATTAATTTAGCCAGAACAGTAGAAGCTGCGTTGCAGGAAACTGGTTATAAGACCGGAGTAGAAGCTACAAGCATCTATTATCAGCAGACAAACAGAAGCAACACCATCAGGGGAAGATCAGTACGAGGAAAACCAAGTATAACAAAAACAATACGCTGTTTTTGTTGTGGTGGTGACAACCACATGCGTTTGGAGTGTCGGTTGCGGCAGAAGTTTTGTTCTGAGTGTGGACAGCAAGGTCACATCTTCAGAGTTTGTTCCAAGAAGCTTGTTCCAGCTAAAATTAATAGTGTAGAGAAGGAAGATTGCTTAGATGAAGGATCATCAAACCAGGAACACCAGACAAAAGATACAAAACAATGGGAATCTAATGTAAATGAGTACCAACTATACTCCGTAAATGTAAGTAAAGTACCTCCACACATGTTGAGTTTGATAGTCGATGGTAATCAAGTACAATTCCAATTAGATACGGGAAGCGATGTTACTGTACTGCCAGTACAGCAAAAAAATATATTATTTCCAGGTAAAGTTATAAAAAAATGTAACATTTTGTTCAGGAATTTTGATCAAACCATTTCAAAGCCATTAGGAGTTTTAGAAAATTTAACTGTAACATGGAATGGTGTGACTAAACAACTAAATGCATTTGTAACAGAGAACTCTCCATGTATCATTGGTAGGGATTGGCTTAAGGGATTAAGTTTATGGCCACCAACATTTCTGACAACCAAGGACATGTATACTTTAGTAAATGATTTTGATGCAATTTCAGAAGCCAGAACAGCTGTAAGGGAACAGTTTGCAGAAGTATTTAGTCCAGGATGGGGAAATTTTAAGGGTGAAACAATCAGCCTTAAGTTGAAACCAGATGCGAAGCCTAAAAGTTTGCCGGTACGTCGGGTTCCATTTGCACTGCAAGCGAAGGTAAAAGACGAAATTTCTAGACTCTTACGAAATGGTAGAATAGAAGCAGTGGAAACCAGTCAGTGGGGTACACCGGTGGTACCGATATTAAAAGGAGATGGTTCTGTAAGATTATGTGGAGATTATAAAATGACAGTCAACCCACATTTAGAAATTGATCATTTTCCCTTGCCCCATATAGAGGAAATTTTTAATACATTAAATAAAGGGAAATATTTCTGCGAACTGGACCTTAAAGAGGCATATCATCAGGCTCCATTAGATGAAGCCTCAAAAGATTGCACTGTTATTGTGACGGAAGTGGGTACTTTTAAGTATAACTACCTACCTTATGGTGTGAGCACGGGACCTGGCTCATTTCAGCGGCTTATGAGTAAAAAATTAGCTGGCATTCCAAATACAGCGGTGTTCATAGATAATATATACATCAGTGGTACTGACCTTGATGACACAATGGCTACCTTGACACAGGTTTTAACAAAATTAAAAGAGTTTAAATTAAAGGTGGAGAAATGCAAATTTTTTGATAAAAGTATTGATGTTTTTGGTTTTACCATAGACATAAATGGCATAAGGGTAAATAAAGCAAATATAGAACCATTGTTAAATGCGGAGCCGCCAACTAATATTACAATGTTACGTTCGTTTCTAGGCAAAGTGAATTATTATTCACGTTTTTTAGAAAACATGGCCAGCATCATTACACCATTTTATACATGCACGGTATGGCTATCCAGTACACTTGGTAACTGATAATGGACCATCATTCACAAGCTTAGAATTTAAAGGTTTTTGTAAATTAAAAGACATAAAACACACCTTTTCTCCACCATACCACCCAGCCACTAATGGTGCAGCGGAGAGATTTGTAGAGATTTTCAAAAAGCATGTGCTTAAAATTAAAGAAAGTAACAGTAATACGATACAGTCAGCCATTAACTTATTTCTTTTCGACTACCGGGTCATGCCACATAGTACAACTGGAGTAACTCCAGCTATGCTCATGTACAATCGGGAACTCCGGTCTAGATTTGCATTATTGAGACCGCCACCGGTAATAGAAAGAACTCAAGAAATGCTAGAGAAACAAAGAGAACTGGCATCAGGAAGTAGAAAAATAAATTTCATGGTTGGAGCAAAGGTAATGGCTAGGGATTATCGGAAGAATAGACGACCTTGGATACAAGGCGTAATAGTGGAGGAGTCTATTCCTGACACTACGTACATTATAGACGTGGAGGGGTGCAAATGGAAAAGGCACGTAAACCAACTATTGAACTGTAGTGATAGTGTAGAAGAATGATTAATAAATGTACTCGCAGGACAGCCTAGACTGTGCACAGTAGTGTGATGCTAAGAGAAATACTAACTCGTAGGACCTTCTAGGATGTGCATTTAAGAGTAGCCAAGAGTGGCATTATATTGTATGTATGTTTAGTTATGTAAGTAAAAAATATATATATATTTCAAGTTATGTTAAATGTTTCAAGGAGAGCGAAAATCAGGTTTCAGGAAGATGTTTCAGAACTGGCAGCGGAGAGTGTGATATACGCGTGTATATGCGGTTTAAGTATTGGTGTCTTGCTCTGCCTGGTTTTCTCTCTCTCTCTCAGCCATGATGGCGTAACGCTGTTTGCAGCATCCGTGTGTGATATTAAATAAACATACTCATTAATTAATTGAGCGTTTCAGTACATACAGGACATGACAGTGCGGGCGATACGTGGCAAGAACACTTGCCCTGAAGAAGAACTCTTTACTACTTAAAACTATGATTGATATATTTATACATATTTAGATTATACTTTAGAGAGGTATACATAGCGAACGAAAAAACCGGCCAAGTGCGAGTCGGACTCGCGCACGAAGGGATCCGTACCATTATCTATAAAAACAGTTTAAAAAAAGTTTGTCGTATGGGAGCCCCCCTTAAATATTTATTTTATTTTGTTTTTATTATTTGCTGTTATAGCGGCAATTAAAATAAATAATCTTTGAAAAATTCAACTGTCTACCTATCACGGTTCTTGAGTTACAGCCTGGTGACGAACAGACAGACGGACAGCGAAGTCTTAGTAATAGGGTCCCGTTTTTACCCTTTGGGTACGGAATCCTAATAACCATAGAAGTATATATTGCCACAAAATGGCCCTATGGACCACGATGTCAGGCAGCCGTTTAGTTCGAACGTACCTACAAACATCAAAATGAATCCTCAAATCAATAAAGGGTTGACCACGCGCTGCTAGCGACGGTAATATTCGGATACGGTAAACAATAAATGTTATAGATCGGTTAAACAACAAATATTATCTTTTAATCAACAATTATTAATTTTTTAATCGAGTACTTGCCTGAAAAAAACCTTGTTTCAAATTGTTTACAGGCTAGCGAGGCGTCATCGTCTTTTATTTAATTAATTTATCTACCTCAACGTTTCGGATATGTTGTATTCTTGGTTTCGAGAAGATCATGGATAGATAAGAGACTTGTCACGAAAAATGAATGATCCCAGTACATCCACAGATATATACGTATATATATAAACTATAAGCGAATAATGTGTGTACAATCGTGTAAGTTCAAATCACAACACATCGATATAAATTTTGAATACGAAACGTAAGTTTTGTATCAACCCCCTTGTTAAATACACTCTTTGCCACGCCGCAGTTTTAAATTGTAAACTTCGACCTCGAAGAGCCTGAAACAAGCCTGGCGCGTGTCTCGAATATTCTCGAAGACAAGCGAAACAAGCGAGATCTGTGAGTGGATAGCGGATTCTTTACCACATATTTTCCATTTTCAGTTGTCAGTTTATCATAACTGTAGTACATTTACATCGGCACTTTTGAGGTAGGAATTTGATGTCTTAGCACATATGGATAACAAGACGTGCCCACGGCTCCGCCGGCGTGAATGAATTATTGAATGTATTTGTCACAATTGTGTCATGTTCAGACCAAATGCGTCTACTTGAAACGTAAGGTAGTAAGCGAGACCGATCCGAACGTTAGCCGAAACCTTACCAAACAATGGCCAACGGTTCAAATTCTTAATGTTATTGAGATTTCATTACGTGATTGTAGAAAAAATACGAGCCTTTATGCTCTTATTCTAATGTAATATCCAGAAAATTGATTCTAAAATTTATTTCTCGTGTTACTTGTGATGTTTTTGAGAAACGTGACGCCGGAGATCGTGTTTTTTGTAAGTAGCTATCTCGCTCGTTCCTTCGAGTTTTATCCCGTACTGGATTTTCGATTTTACATAATAGATAGTTCAGAAGTTCCTCTGTGAAGCAAAAACATAATGGAGGATGAATAGGATAGAGGAACTCATACATACACACATGTGTGACAAGGATGTAAGCATTAGACAATACCACAAGTAGGAAAGAGATAATATGTCAAATCTCCTGTCGCTCAGCGCGTATAGGCTATTTTAGTTTGCACAAAATGCCACCTGTCGAAATAATGTAGACCTACTAAAACTGACGTCACCGATATAACACGACTAAATTATAAACGACATTAGACTTCAAGAATGTCTTCTGATGCCTCACAATTAAATTTAGTAAGGTGAATTGTGAAACGATTATAAATAATAATTAGACTTTTTTTAACGGCCTATATTTCACAGCCGCAATCCCGGTACAATAAATGTTAATGATGACATATGATGACATACATGGTACTGGGAGAACAGCTGTCAAATATTTGGCTATTAAGGGCATTTTAACTATAATAACCATCGTCCCTTTGGACGCCATCTATTAAATCCTGTTTGTGTCTGACAGCTAGAAATCTCACATCATGCCATCTTGCTCTACCTAGCACTACTTGTTCAGATGGTCGCATTTTGTTTGACACTGACAGTGACAAAAGTCTGACGCGCAATGTACTCATCAATATGACTGTCTAGCGCAGACAGCCATGTTCGGCATTGGCACCTCTCAGGCGCGTGAATTCCGAGCCGAAGTGGTAAGAGTTTTAACCATGAAAATTTTATTACGAAGCTCGGATATCTCTGTCTCCATCGTACTTATGGTTTATCCCATGTCGTCGCATCCCAGCCCTTTTATACCCCAAAATATATATAAATTAAAAGTTTCCGACTCGCGCTTAACTCTTAGGCTTGAATTTAGAATAAAACAAACGAACAATTAGTTATCAAAACAAAAGTTTCAGACTAGCGCTTTTCACAATATTATATCATGAAAACTTAGTATCACGTTAAATGCTAACGCGATCTTGATTTATTTAAATTTGTTGAAATGTATTTAATATAAAAGATACTAGACCGGTTTACTGCGTTTTGTTACAAGTTGACATCTTATTAATTCCTTAGTATTGATTTTCTTCTTAAAATTCATTTACTTTCTTAAGTATTACAAGATGATAACTAACATTAACTTTCTATTAGTGTTCTCTTTTCTACCCTATATATTGTTACTTTCTGCCACTGCATTCGTTTTTATTCACATTGGAATTTTATTATTTTGACATTAATCATTATTGATAAATTATTATGGACGTTATGATAAATTCAATCCAAGATGCTCCCTGTTACGAAGGACGAAAAATATAAAAGGCGATTGTGATTAGTTAATTAATCTGTGACGCTTTACACACGCAACATTTTCAAAGAGCAAAAAAAGGAATTATTGGTACACCAGCGATCCTATCGCTCATTGTTATTAACGTCAACTCTTTGCGAGGAGATGTCATATCGTACAGTATCCAGATTAAAGCAACGCGTGGCTTCACACAAAGAGGGGTACAAGACACAGAATACGGCGGTTAATAAAAGTGAAATTAATAACCCTTTAATATAATTTTGTTGATTAAATAAGTAATATTGTAACAATAATCATATTAACACAAAAATATTAAGCCGGCTGTCCACATTGGGCCAACGTTGGCGCGTGAGCAGCATGCAGCTATGCGTTAGAGGAAGAGGGCTTTATTTCGTTCTCATTGGCTTAAATAGCTTCATCCTGCTCACGCGCCAACGTTGGCCTAACGTGGACAGCCGGCATTAAATTAAAGACACAAAAAACAAAGTTAAATATTATAAAACCAAGACCGAAAGAGCCGCTGGCAGCTGGGCGGGGCCTACAGGCCCGAGTGGACCTACCCGCGCAGTGCCCACTGTCCACCAGTCCAAAGTACAACTTTCTGTATCTGACAATTAACTCAGCCATTTATCTAAATGATACATCGGTGACTCTCTTACGCCGTTTCTTTTGGTGACAGAGGTTTGTTTTTCAGAACAGTAGCAGAAGTAATACATTGACATTCGTATGCGCCGGTAATATGTCTTTAAACAGTTTTAAAAAATTGGTGAAAATGCATCTTCTTAATATACATATTACATATTTCCGGACCGATACGACCTTCAAACCTTCAAGAAAAGAGCGTACTCCCATATCAAAGGCCGGCAACGCACTCACAACATCTTTGGTGTTGCAGGTGTCCATGGGCGGCGGTAACCGCTTACCATCAGTTGATCCGTCTGCTCGTTTGCCTCCTATAACATAAAAAAACAGAGGCGGAGCTAATTTGAATTCATGGATACCCGTATAGGTACATACGCAAGGATAAGATAATATATATATGCCTAACCAATGTTTCTTTATTCCTAAACATATTGATATATATTTATTTTTATACCTACCATTACAAACTCTCAAACACACACACACACACACATACTTGAACCAGTTTTAGGTACTTCGCATGCAACACACAAAATTACAATGACACCTTCAAGCTAGTTTAAAAAAACCTACATACCTTCAATCAAATTATTTTTGCATGTATTCACCCAATTTAACGTATAAATTGTATTTTAGTTTAGTTTTGTACCTACAACGTCAAATTAGCACAGCACATACGCATTCATGAATATTATCATTACAACCCTTGTAAGATGCCAAACTGAAAACCAACGCTGAGGTTGGTGCTGTGTGTGCGTGCGTGTGTGTGTGTCAAATTAATAATTATGACGATGATGTTGAAAAAAGTCAAGGCATTAACGTCGATTACGTTCAAATACAAAGACAGACAAAATACACAAAACTCTAAACGCAGTTAAAATTCCCACTCACGCACGGCCATCCTTTATGTAATTTCATTCACATTTATTTAAAACATGATCGCTTCCTCCCATACCTTAACGCCCTCCCAACGGGGACCGGGTGAACAAACAGATTTTCACATAAAAAGCATTGATTAACTTTTGACCTGGCTTCCACCGTACAAATAATGTGAATATAGCATGTTAATACATACATGTGGATTTAATCCCTATTGGATACCGATAATGATTGTAATATAAACGAGGGTACCTATATTATTATTTGCTCCTGGGATGTTCAAAATGGAATACGAATCGACAGCGCGGTTCAGGTTCGCAATTCCATCAGTCTTAAATATATAGAGAGGGCACTGTGGCATGTCATCTTGCTCCTATATATCTGGAGTAGACAAACTAGGGAAATACCTCCACTGTACAGAAGACCACAGCCATAATATCACTACTATCATAATATCTTTGTTTTATGTTTATATTTTAAGTATCAACTTTTTTTTTCTGTAATGTGCGAAAGATACAGAGATTATAAACGTTCGAGATGTGGTGCTAGAGGCGAAGAAAATTAGCTGGAGAGAGAGGGCAACCAATGAAGAAGTGCTGAGTAGAGTGAGACAAACCAGGCAGTTAATGAGGAACTTAGAAAATAGAAGAGAGAATATAGTAGGGCACTTCATACGACATGACAAGTTCATACTCAATATAATTGGAGGAAAGATAGTGGGAAAGCGAGGAAGAGGAGGACCTAGCTAAACTAAAAACTACATAGAGCAGCTCAAAATAACCGGTCTAATCCCAATAAGGTCTAGTTCTCCCTCTGGGTTGGAAGGTCAGATGGCAGTCGCTTTCGTAAAACTAGTGCCTATGCCAAATCTTGGGATTAGGTGTCAAAGCGGACCCTGGGCTCCTTTAGGGGCACAACCGGGAATAACGCTAGGAGAATGAATGATGAGAGCAGCTCAAAATAAGAGTTGACTAACATCATCGTCGTATCGATATGTCAAAGAGGTTGCCTGTGATCGGAGTAAAAGGAGGGCCTTCTTTGAGCTACACCGACAAGAGCTTAGCTCTTAAATAATCAGAAGAAGAGAGGATGTTGTCCGGGTCACGCGTCCGTACGGTTATTTAATATTCGGAAACGCGTGTGCTTCTGTTTGTACACGCTGATTGTGTGCGCGTTCAGGCGTCCTTGTCGCACCACATACTGAGAGAACAGTATGGCAACAGTGGTCTATTAATCTGTGTGAAATCAGGATCACTCAAAGCCAACAAGCTGCTGCACCGAACCGTACAAAAATAATAATAATAGGGTCTTCTCATCTTAGACATTTTACATTCTCATTTTATTTCATTATATGTCACGCGCGGATTTTAATCTGAATTCAAACCCCGGCTGGGTTTATCACAAAATCATTTGATATTAAGTGACCGTGAGGAAAACGGTATATTCCCAACAAGGTGTAGTTTTCGCTCTGGATTACAACGTCAGAATAGATCACTTTCGTAAAAACGACTGGCTCCGCCAAATATTGGGATTAAAATGCGAGTGGGGCGTCAAAAAGATGAAATGCCGTATACGCCTCTGCCTATAAATCCGAGCAGAGACTGTTTGACCACAGGGCTTATTCGAGAAGCTTTTGTTTGGGATCGGCTTTGTATTTATTAAGAGAGATACAGTCATCATCAAAAGTAACTGGGCAAACGAAGACGTCAAAAGTCTTAATTAAAAGGGAATAAGAGCTTTTGAAGACGTCAATTGCGCCGTTACTCTGATGCTGACTGTACAATCCGGCTCATCGTTGGCCTTTAGCATTTACAAAAGATGATTTAAGCAGCGTCCAATAAAATGCGGCACTTACGTACGTAGCTTGTCAGGCCAATAGTAGAGCGACAGTGACCGCATATATTACATGTAAATGTCATACACAGTGCCGTTGGAGGCGCAGCAGCGCGTTGGTGTCTCAATGCTCGTTTCTGGGACAAGAGGTCAAACCAGGCGATATCGTGTAGTGTCACGCCTTCATAAAGTGTCTTTCTCCAAAGGTCTCGGTCCAGAGATTTCTTCTCTCAGTTCAGGGAACAGCTTTATTGCAAGTACCTGCTGGTACCTTATTCTATAAGGTGTAGGTACTTTTCTGTTGGTGTGTTACAAATACAAGCGTCAAACCCAAGTGTTGAGAGTCAGTGAGCGCTCACCGTCAGGCGGGTCGTGCGCTTGTTTACCACCAATGTGTTATAAAAAGAGATCATATTCCACAGTGTATTTATGTATTAACTCGATTTAAAAAAAATGTGGCCTCTGTTTCACTGTTTCCAATACGTACACTGTGTCGAAACGCAATATGCGGGTTACGTGAAGGTACTGGGGGATTTTTTGCTTTGTGTTTTTTTACGGTTACAAAACAATGGGGGTAAACGCGATACAAATAATGCGCGTTGATATAAGACTGTTTAACCGGGTACGACGAGGAAAAGGGGTTGCAAGGCCCTTTGCAAAGTAGGGCAACAGAGATGATTATAATTATACCTTTTAGATTTCTTTCTAGTTCTTTTTTAATTCATAACTAGCGGCCTAATCGACTCCTCCGGGGTATTATAGAGGACTCAGGTGCAGTCGTGGGATAAAATATAGACTACTAGCTTCTGCCCGCGACTCCGTTCGCGTGGAACTCGTTTATGTCATATATGATATAGCCTGTGTACATATTTTTACCTCCAATTTCACCCCCTTTCTCGGGACTCAAACTGTATCTATACCGAATTGTATCTAAATCGGTTCAGCGGGTTAAGCGTGAAGGAGTGACAGACAGATATTATAGATATTACAGTATGGGTGTAGTGCTCAGGTCAGGATTTGAAGTCAGGATCCTGGCGAAATCAAGGGAACCCTTCAAATAGGGCGAAGTACTGAATTGATGTCGGTTATAACTTTGTTTTTAATGTAAATTATTCCTGGGCAATTTGATTCATAGCTTTAGCTACGTTTCGCTCAATACCTTCACTGATTGGTTATGACTGAACTAAAGGACCTAAGATCGATTTTAATTGTACAAGAGGCTACTAGGTAAAAGGAGCGTCGGCCGTCCACCAGCTCGGTGGCTGGACTATATTTGGAAGATCGCCGGTCACTTCTGGGTAAGATTCGCTAACGATAGGGTGGGTGGCGTATGCTCAGCAGTGGGCGATTGCCGGCTGAAAATGATGAGGAACTTGTTCCATTTGGTCTGTGAAGTATCATTCCTTTTAGTTCTTTGGTGCAGGGATGCCGCGGTTGAGATTTTTTTGACATTTGACAGGTGGATGCGGATATTTGGGGTCAGACACTAAAAGACGTAAATAAACAACGTCCATTTTATGATATCACGCAATCATCAAACAGGTTGAGAATAAACAACAAACAGAGAACTAATCCAAAACGCGTGTCCTCTTGCCGTCAGTCACAGAAACCACTAGAAGATTTTTTTACTTATGACGAAAATATATTAAACGCGCGCGGTCTCCTCTCTTGTCGTAAATTGCTCTAGATTCGCATTCTCAAAAACTCCGCCTCGATTTTTGCGGATGTGAATATCTGCAAAATCCCTGCTTTGGTGTGCGACTCTAGCCTAAATGCCCTCAGTGTATTGTTTTTATTTTATTATGTATCCGAATTTAAACAATCTCCACAGCCGAAACCGGATACTAATTGGATATATCGATGCTGCAACTTATTAGTAATTATTAATAACATAGTACTTACTTAGAGTGTGCCCAATATTAATTTAATAATTAAATATTAATTAGCGATTGGTTTTCGTTGAATTCATGGTTCCAATTAATTGGGAGATTGGTTACACCTGAGTATTAAGTATTATATATACGTTACAGTCATAAGGCGGTATATACTTGGTTGTCACTCTCACTTCGGAAAGGTATTGCAATAGCTTTTGTCAGCGTGTATTTGGATAAACACTACGCCTAGACAAAATAGTATGGCAAATATGCTTATGCATATAATACTTATAGTTTTTTTACAAGTTATCGACATCAATATTTACTCTAATTTTTCAAAGCCGCATTTTTACGCGTATTATTGAAATGCGAAGCTGATGCTAATGCGATGAATCGAATAGCGGCCCCAGGGCAGTTAGCACAACTCACGCCCTGGTGCGACGCGGAACGAGAAAATGTTCTTCTTTATAATTTAGCCTAGTAAATTCCACACCACAGTAACCTACCTGCGAAGCCGGCGGTAGGTACTCGGGTTAGAATCCCGGTAAGGACATTTGTTTGGATGATGACCAAGAATATTATTTGTTCCTGAGTCTTGGATGTTATGTATTTAAGTTAAATTTTCGACCACTTTAGCCTAGTCGGATGTGACCCTTGCCTACAAAGCTGAAGGTTCTGGGTTCGATAGGGGCATTTATACGTGAGATGAGCACAAATATTAAAAGTGTTCCTTTTTAATATTAAAATGCTTAATTTAAATATTTAATCTCCCAGTTAACGCAGCTTTGCTTTGTTTTTATTTTTGATATGTTAAAATATTTCTATTTCATTATTTATTTATATAATAGAGAAACAAGAACCAGACAAACTGTTCTGTATATAATGAAAACAGTTTACATACTTTGAATTTTGGAAAACATTTGAAAGCTGAACCTCGAATATGTTTTTGTACGGGGCGACCACCGATTTTTGACTTTCGAGCGCTCGACTCTTTCACTTGAAAACTGTCAAAAAATATGAAATGCTATTTTGAAATAGCGATAGAAAATTTGAAAACGAGTGGTATTGACCACTCGTATTCGATTCTATTGGTAGAAAGTAAGTGCCGGCCATTTGGACACTACTAACGTAGGTATTTAATTTTATTTGATTTTCGAGCGCTCGAAAGTCAAAAATCGGTCCCTAGCTCACTATAATATCCTCTAAATATTTCGACTAAACAAAGCGAACTACTACACAATGTAGTATTAAACTAGCCTATGTCCCTAATACCGACATAAACTTATGACTTTTAACTAACACGACGGAATACCTCCTACGTTATCGCATCGGGACTACTATGTAGACGGAGAATAATTGTGTACTATTTTTTCTGCGCCCCTAACATTAAACTGTTATCTTTTGTGGCCGCATTTCTTTCGGGCATCATTGTATGCGAGAAAAAATTGAGCCTATTTTGACGTTTATAATTTTTACAAGCCGCGTTTGCGCTATCTATGCGGTCCAGACACTTTTCATACTGATATTATAAACGCAAATGTGTATCTGCGTGCCTGTATGTCTGTCTATTACCTCTTTACGCTTAAACCGTTGAACCGATTTACAATTTGGTATATAGATATTTTGATTCACGGGAAGAATATAGAATACTTTTCATCCCGGAAATCATCCTTTAAAGGGGGTGAAATGGGGGTAAAAAATTTGTATGGCGCTACGATGTAAACGAGTTCCATGCGGACGGACTAGATTCTAGTCACTAATAACCAGATATTTTTCAATGTTTTCTTCATTTTGAAATTTATAAAGACGGTAAGACTTAGGTTGAAATAAGGGACGAAAAACTATAATAAAGATTCGCTTACCTAAATAACTCACATCTCCAAAGCAAACTTATTTAACCTGTTAATTTGCACGTTGTTGTACTCTTACCGTGTATGTACACTGGACAGCAAATTATAAGTTCGAGTAATTTGGGAAGTTAGGAGCTAGCTGCCGCGATACAGTATAGATATGTATGCCAATTCACTTCCTCACTAACTATCCCCTCCGCTTTTATGCAATGTCCTCCTCATAGAAGCGCAGATGGAGATTTTAATGGGTAGAAATACCACAAAACCCGGTCATCTCCCAACGACTAACATTTGGTTCTCAGGCTTAAAAAAAAAGGTAGTTTTATGATTCTAACACAGTGTGAGATATAAACTTCACGAAACCGCTGAACTGATTTGGATGAAATTTGGTATAAGTAAAGATAGTTTGAACCACACGGACATAAAATAGAAATTCATTCTATTTGTGAGTTCCTTTTATTAGCTTTGTATTACTATGTAAGACTTATATCATGTTTTTGCAGCTGTTGGTACTCCTGAAGTATAAATAAATGAAGAAATATGAAATAACGTTTTTTGTAGGTCTTATAATGTCCAGGGACTCTTGCAAGCGAGATATGATCAGTTTTGGGATTAAAACAGAAGGCTGGGAAAAGCGCGCCAACATGAGACCTGAATGGCGGCACGATATTAAAGTCGGGACAACAAAACACAACGAAGATTGGCTCATAAACATCAAGCAGAAAAAACTTCGCCGTGCTGTATCACCTCCTACAGATTCACAATTCGTCTGCAATAGATGTGGCAAGAAATGCCGTGCGGCTATAGGACTATACAGCCTCCCAAGCGCTGCAACAATCATCTGCTGCATCAGATGCTGTGGCCAAAGATGATGATGATATAATGTTATATAAATAGAATGTTTAATTAGCGTGACACTAGAAAAATAAATAAATGAAGATAATAGTGCGGATAACGTTTACCAGAATCTACGTTGTTGTTGAAATAAAACAAAACGAAAATCTGAAATTTATTTAAATTATTTTATGAGCAAGTAGTTGAGAACATTAAATCTGGAAGGCTTTTTATAAAGCTGTCATTGGAGTTTGAATCTTTTACCATGGACGATAGAGATGCTTTTTGAATGGAGTACTTAACTTTCGTGCGATTCGGCCAACTCAAATTATCTCAAGTATACCTATGTAAATAAACTGCATGCAACTATGAGTCACCCAGCAAAGTAAAACTGATCTTCTTAACCGACTTCAAAAAAGAAGGTCCTCAATTTAGGTGTCATCATTCTTAAATTAAATTAAATTAATATTTTACATTATTTATATTTACCGAGCCTAAAGAAAAGCTTAAAATAGGTGTACGCAAACACCCAAATAAAGTAGGTAAATATCACGTTCATATTTCTTGCACCGGCAACATAGCCAGGTAATATTCCCAATGCGCAGTTTTGTCAGTATTCCTGGGGATTGAAATACTTTCTGCCCTTGCAGTTAACAGATTCGTATATCGGATTCACGGAATCTGCCAAAGTGTTATTTAATCTGTGCTCTTGAACAATTTACAGTTGAGTAATCTTCCTCGTTCACGGTTCAAAAACTAGGATCACCTTCAAAATCAGTTTATTGCCCCCCTTCACCCAACACCCGAGGGAGATAGGTGAGAACTAATATCACAGGCACGGATTTTAATTACGTACACTCCAAACAATGGAAATGGGGTGGGGTGGAGACGCCTGGTAATGCTTGTTCGTTGTTACACTCTTTTTTTACATTACACTATTTTGTTCCGGTACTGCCATATGCTGTTTTTTTAATATTATAGAATAGGATAGAATAAACATTTGTTCACGAATAAATGTTTAATCTATTCTATTCAATGTATATGTTGTTGTCATGAAAACAATGAATTTATTTATGTATTTATTTAAAATAGGGCGTAGGAGGAGAGACACACTGAGAGTGCTATGTGCAGTTATATGGAGAGGCAGGTATATATGTGTGCACATAGCACTCTCAGTGTGTTAGCCTGCAGTCGACCATATATATACTTAGTGGGTAGGTCGTTGAATACACCCCTCCTTTTGAGCGCCTTCAATATTATGTACACACGTAAGTCGAGTGTTCGATTCAAAAGAAGTCGTGACGTCAGAGTGCGTCGGATAAGTGTGAATAAATAAAATAAAAATAAATAAATAAATATTAGCGGACGCTATTAATCAAACCGCGCTAAATGTATGAAACCTATAATGATTCCGTCGCGTCAGACTCGACCTTTATAGTATGAATCTGGCTTGAATATAAATGAGCTGCAATTAGGGGTATATCTTTCATTTCCTGTAAATTAACGGCCTTTTCCCGACACAGATTATTTTTTATTCAACTGCCTCAAAAGCAACATACAAGATTAATTTTGTTTAATGGGCCAACGGCTTTATGGATTTTAAAATTTTAAAATGTCATGTGTCGTTCGATTTCTTTCAGTCATGAAAACGATATATAAGGCTATAAATATTCATACAGAACATAGGTGAGATTTAAAAAAAAAAAAGTTTTTGCAAGTATCAACTCCATACATGCCCCTGTCCCGAACAGATATCTCCTATTGAGTGCCAGCTATAATTCCGTTGAAAATTCAACGGTTCCAATAAAACTGGACCGACTTTATTGGCCCGCTTCCAAGTCTACATAGGCCCTAATAGCTCCGTCCTATCGGCCTATTGTACGAAACTAATGAGTTTTAACACAATGAAAGGTTTTCATCCGATAATGGGTGCATAGATGATATATGGGTGTCTTTGCCAGCTTCATTATGGACAATGGGTCTTGGGTGCGTCGAATGTAACTCAGGGCTTTGTTAATTAGAATGAGGGTCTGGACTGGTGGTCACAACCTTAGGTTAACGTATTGAGGCTAGATTGTTATCATATTGTTTGGTGCATTTTCGTTCTCAAAATTCCTACCAATACATCACAACATTGATAGAAATCCATCAAACTATCACAAAACTGAGTTACAATTTACAATTGAAATAAAATAAAACACCAGTTTTAACTGCTACGAACTACGGCGTACCGTGACGAGCGTAGACTGGTTGTTTGTAAGTTAACACTTTCACTTCCAGGAACCCGCCTAGCGGGCGCCTACGCCGTAGTCGCTTTCCGCTACATACGAGCAAAACCACAGGATCAGCTACGAGCGTAGCGATTTTTGGCAGTGAATGTGTTAAAGTATAATTTGGTATGTACATCTCCACTAGCAGCATCTCATATAACAATGTCCGATAATGAGTCGTTATTAGTGTCTGACATATTGTACAAAAGAAGAACGTAATCTAATCTTACCGTATCACTGACACATATATGCTTATCCACTGACGCGAGATAATCCCTGATCCAAAAGAATTTACTCGTCGTCTCTTCTAAACGTCAATTTACCTTTCCGTCCTTTGTTTCTTCTGCTCGTCTTTCTTTGCTTCTATTTTGACCATCCGTTTTCATTTGTTAATTCATTCATCTGTTCGTATTATTTATTAATTGGAGAACAAACAGAAAAAGGGTCAAGTGTTAGGTGTCAAAACGGACCCCGGACAACCGGGAATAACGCTAGGAAGATGATGAAATAGGAACAAGTGTAGGTACAAGAAAACTTAAAAACCAAGAACAAATGGACACTAAAAATGCACTTATTTTAGAAATATTTCTCACTAAGATACATTTGGTTGGTACTCATAATAAGTTCAACGTAATGGTTACACTGGAACTGTACTGCAGTACTTAACTTAATAAGTACAAGTATAAAACTAATATCAAGTTAAACTAAACTATCATGCCTTAGAACTTTTAGACACTATTTATACTATTAATATAGCAATCATAATCATCATAACAGCCGAAAGACGTCCACTACCGGTCATAGGCCTCCCCAAAGAGTGCCAAAGTGGCCGGTCCTGCGCCATAAGCGTCCAGTGGACTCCTGCGACCTTTACCAGGTCATCAGTCCACCTTGTCATAGGTGTACCGACGTTGCGTCCCGGTACGTGGTCACCACCTAAGAACAACGGCCATCGGCTCAACATGCAATGTGAATTCAAATAATGACTCATGAGAATGTATCACAACTATCCATCGCCCGTCTGTCATGTGACAAGCATCCCAGCCCCTCCACCAACTGATGCATTAGCGATTCAAACTCAAAATGAAACAAGTTGCACTATTTGTGCTTGTTCGCAATTAACAACTTCTAATGCAGGTCGTTAAATAGTTCCCAACTGTTTCGGACGTACAGTATAAGTGCCTCTGGTAATACTTAGCGGCGCGATTGTTTGTTCAACTTCTGGAGTCATGTGGACGGAGTTGGGATTGCGGTAATCGAATTGGGGGACCAGTGGAATGTCGCTTAGGTAAAGCTATACTTTGGATGTCTGTTAAGCTAGGAAGCTATTACGGGCCCAAGTGGCTCCGTGAGCAGTAGAACTGGCGAGCCAGTTTATAAAAAAAATGGAAAAAACAGAATCGACGAAAAACTATGTGCCTAATTATCCAACCCGCTCACTGAATTTCATTTTAATTGATTGAGAAATGCGACCTGTAGACGAAAACAGCCGAAAAGCCGGAAATACGAAAGATTTTATCCCAACTTGAAATACAGAACTTTGTTCTGTGTTTGATCCACTTGAGAGACTCAGAGACCACACTCATAATACGTATAGGCATCGAAAATGCTACAGACATGGTAAAGTCTGTAGCATTTTCGGTGCAATACGGTTGTGTAAACGAAGTTGGTCTGCAAGTGTGGAGTTTTTTAGAAAGATTCTGCTGATGTGGGGTCTTTCAGGCGTCATTTTTGATAATTCATTAAAAAACAACTCAAAAATACCAATTTTAATTTTATAAACGAATATTTAATTTATGATTTGTTATAGTATATTATAAAATTGGTTTAGAAATAAACAAAGAAGTAATACTTATATAATCAACTTAAATGAAATCACAATTTCAGATATTTTGTGCTAAGGCTCACTAAGAAATTATAAAAAAAATAACAAACAATAGACAACTACGTTAAACTGAATAAATAATTCTTCTTCATAAGTAGGTACATCGTTTGTAAAAAAAAATACTAAATCTGAAGGAAGAATAAGGCACTAATCAGTCTTGAACATGGCTCTTATTTTAGAGATCCATATTGCATTCTAATACGAATACATGGAATCTTGTCTTTCTCTTCAATCTAGCAGCGCATATGGTACATGTCATGCGTCCAGACGGACCTAATGCTAGTTGAAGGGCAGATAGAGGCAAATGGTTTCCTAAAATCATCAGCCATGTAGTCAGGGGCCTCAACAGAGTCGTCTACTTCCCTAGAATCAACTTTTTCGATTAGTTTGTCCAGCCATTTACTAATTTCTTGATCACTAGCGATCACTGGAAACCCGTTGTGAGTCCTATCTGTGATTCTCCCGTGAGCCGCGATCAGTTAACTAAAATAAATTATTTTTGTAGTGAGGTCTCTGAGTCACTATAGAAACGTTGCTATTTTTATGAGGTGATGTCTGACAGACACTATGAATATGTAAAGGATTTTTATGAGGTGAGGTATGTTGGACACTATGGACGTTATAGATTATACATGAGTTTATGAGGTCGGTCAGACACAGGACTTTTTGCTGTGCTTACGTCAGTGGGACACCCGCAGCTCGTACCTCCGAGGTCAGAGTACAGTCGCAGAGGGTTATGAACAATATCAATAAAAAATATTAACCAAGATTTATCGCACGAGCGAGCGAAGCGAACGAAGTTCTATGCTTCAGCTTGGGCCGAAAAGCGTTTGTATGTGCGATGCCCTGCTGTCCTACTGTCCGGCTGTTCTCCTGTACACATTGCATTTTCTCAACCGATTGTAGTGAATTAATCTAAGCAGGTTCACTTATTTTTCTTTTTTTTTTAAAGAGGCCCGCTAGTTCTTCATTTCTCAGAGCCACTAAGTGTAACCACATAGCAAAAAGTGCCCGACGTCCAACGCACTGATGCATGTCTGACGTGATTAGTCTTATTTCCAGTCATAACAAGACTAACACATTAAAGGGTATTAATGTTGGGATTTTGTTCCCTTACACACTGTATAGTGCTATTAGAGCGAGATGTACCTATTCACCCGTGTGGTGTCGGGTTAGAATTTCACCACCCCCTTTCTGCCCGTGGGTGTCGTAAAAGTCGACTAAGGGACCAAGGTTGAAGTGTATTGTGGGCGATGGGCTAGCAACGTATCGCTGCAATATCACATTTTGTCGATATTTTTTACCCACATTTATGCTAAAAGTCGCGCTGGAACACACATTTCATGTGCTCTGCCCACCCCTTTTCGGAATAAAGGCGTAAATGTATGTATATATGTATGAACCTATTCACGAGAGCAAACTGTAGGTATGGCAGAGCGCAAATCGCCTCGTAAACCTGCGGGGAGCCGCACATATCAAATTCTTTCAGGTCCGGGCGCGTTCGCATTGTTGGCCGGGACGAGAAAGATTATTTTTGCTCCCGGGCCGTCACCGTAGTTTTGACTGGAAAGGAGTAAATTGGTTGAATTTCTGAAATAATTTTGTAGATATATAAATTTGCAATTTAATATTAAACCCTTTCTATTTACCGTACTATACAGATTAAAATGCAAGGCGGTAAAGATGCCAAAATTATCACATTTACAATAATAAACAATTTTTGTATGGGCAAGTGACAGTTGAGTTGTCCTAACGCTGGTTTTTAGCCGTCTTTGTTTGTATGTATTTTTGTTCCACCGGACCGTTTAAGATACTGAACTGATTTTGACAAATGTGTTGTCAATTAATTCGAAATGATTGTCTGAGTGACTTAGGCTGCCTTTTGTATAAACAAATGTTACTTTTCCGAAATCGGATTACAGTTTTTGAAACTTTAAATGCATGTAAAGTATCTCTTGGTACACGCAGGTTTTGATATACCTACCACAAAAACAATAAGGAACAACGGAAACACACGTCACCCGTGTCGAAAATAAAAAAGGCACCCGCGTAGTTTTATGTAAAGTTTAACTCCGAGCCATCAGAGCTGAGCTTTCCTTAAGACTCCACCGAGCTTTTGACGCGGGCACCGATTTGGCATTTGCACCTGTGTGTGCGTTATCACCCACACTACTGCCGCTGCCGGCTCGCTCATTTGGTACGGTCGGTCACAAGCTAAAAGTTAGTATCTCATTATTCTCTAATAATAAATCTCAACTCCGCGTATAAAACCATGGATGGTATAAGGAATAAAATACAAAATGAAATTATTATTTTTATTGAAATTTGTCCGTTAACTATGGAAAGCAAAAAAAATAAGCAAAGTAATGATAACGCAGTGTTACCGGTGGAGTAGTGTTGGAATTGAATTTGCAATCAGCAGTGGCGTGGACAGAGTTTTTGGACGGGGTAGAAATAATAAGATATTTTCCCCCAGAAACCAACAATCTCAATGAGTCCCTGAAAATATTGCGATTTTGGCCAACTTTTGCATTATATCTGTCTATATCTATTTGTAGTTGTAAATTTAGAGATCTATCCGCTGCGTTTTTGTGCGTGAGTTGGGTTATTATGTTGATAATGTCGATATTAGCTAGTTTCTTTTGTGTTAAATATATTGTAATCTCTTTTTTATTTGAAAACAAAACCTTACCATACATTCATTGGGTGCCAAATCATCGGACGCTGAACTTTTTCCATTCACATTTTTTGTGCCCCCCAATACTCCAATCGGATTATTCGATGATGTCTAAAAACAAAATTAGTAATAAGTACGAGTACATTGAAAATAATTTATTTATTATTATCTGATCATAAATTTCATTCATAATGACAAAAGTAAAAAAAAATGCTTACATTGGAAATTCCTAAGGCATCATTTTGTCTCTTGGTTCGTGCAATAGAAGCAAGTAGCCGTTTGTTGAAATACTTAGGGCCATTTTTACGTGTATAATATTTTTCCTTGCGTTTCCCCATTTTTACTTGTATTTTAAGTTGGTGTAATGTGTAACAAAACTAATGTTATTAGTGATCGCAAACATAACAAAAGAAAATATTGACACTGACAAACACTGACAATTGAATAGAATATATTTGATTGGAACTCTTACGAAGTTGTTTATTTGACTAGGTCATTAAAAAGGTTTTATGTTGATACGAAACTAGATATAGGTCAGATCAGAGGTGTAAACTATTTTGATCCTTGTTATGATATCAAGTAAGTATAATTTTATATGCACTTGTCTACTTAATGCTTTGCTTTCAAAAGGTACTAAGAGTCTATGACTTTATAAAGGAATTAATTATATAAGAGAAAAAACGTAATACTGAAGATAACAAAGCAAACGAGCCTAAACTCGACTATCTTAGCCCCTTCCATCATAGAGTTCCACCAGCCATCTTCTGCCTTCGTCATGAGACATTCGCCATCATGTTTAATAGGAAGTACTGAAGATAACAAAGCAAACGAGCCCAAGCTCGACTATCTTAGCCCCTTCCATCATAGAGTTCCACCAGCCATCTTCTGCCTTCGTCATGAGACCTTCGCCATCATGTTTAATAGGAAGTACTGAAGATAACAAAGCAAACGAGCCCAAGCTCGACTATCTTAGCCCCTTGCATCATAGAGTTCCACCAGCCATCTTCTGCCTTCGTCATGAGACATTCGCCATCATGTTTAATAGGAAGTACTGAAGATAAAAAAGCAAACGAGCCCAAGCTCGACTATCTTAGCCCCTTCCATCATAGAGTTCCACCAGCCATCTTCTGCCTTCGTCATGAGACCTTCGCCATCATGTTTAATAGGAAGTACTGAAGATAACAAAGCAAACGAGCCCAAGCTCGACTATCTTAGCCCCTTGCATCATAGAGTTCCACCAGCCATCTTCTGTCTTCGTCATGAGACCTTCGCCATCATGTTTAATAGGAAGTACTGAAGATAACAAAGCAAACGAGCCCAAGCTCGACTATCTTAGCCCCTTCCATCATAGAGTTCCACCAGCCATCTTCCGGCTTCGTCATGAGACCATTGAAACCCTCGTCATCATGTTTAATGGTAAGTACTGAAGATAAGAAAGTCATTTTTACATTGTCAAAAAAATACATTTAGATCTAACTGACGGGCGTACAATGCGTTACGTGATCGACCTCCTGAACTAAGAATTGTATCGGTTTAATGTTTTATTCTTGGGCCCTAGAAGCTTATAATATCAAAAAAAATACTTACCCCGTTTTGCTGCGTATTACTGCTGTATTCATACACAGTTGACATCGAAGTGTCACCGCGCCGCATTGAGACGTGCTCTCTCTCTGAGCTCTCGTGGGTGACTGAATATGTCATGCGTTGCTCGCGTATTATATTTCATTATTTTGTTCCATAGTAATTTTGTATGGCGGATTTGGAGGGAGTTTTAAAAAAATCACAAGTAAATAACCAAAGCACTTTGAAATGTTACGATTGCATTCTCTTGTAGTTAATACACTGGAGATTCGTTTGAGTAGGATTTTGCAACTATACTATCAATTTTTTTATTCAATTTTACCTAAACGCCGACACACTTTCTTCTCATTTTATGTGCAACTTTATGGAATTGTATTTATTAAACTGTAGATGATTTGAGAATATTTATAGTATTCTATTATAAGCACACTCTTTGTGATTATAATTACATATGATTTATATGTTATTGTAAAGAATTGTGAACTCCACCGTCTGAACGGTGACTGCCGTTTTTGCCGATTATGCTCGGCGCAGTCAAACTTAAAATGTTGTCTCACAAGCTCGATATGCAGTGCATTTCACCCGCGCATAGAAAACTGCGAATATTGTTTTAACTGTTTAAAGGAGCCGAGAGACCTGAGCATTCACTTGTTATGAGCATTGTAGCGAATGTTAAATTACAGGTAAAAAGTTACAAAATCGAATTTTAACTATAGTGAGACATGTTGAAATAATAGGTACTAATAATTACACGGTTCAACTCACGTATTCAATGTCACTACGGGCGACATTCTTCGAACTCTTCGGGAGTTCTTCTTCAGGATGAGTGTTTTCGCGGCGGTGTCGCTTGGACCACTGCCCGCGCCCGTTCCGAACGCCGAGCGGCGCGTGACGCACGTGATACTAAGTTCAAAACATGTCGCCCGTAGTGACATTGGTTAGGTTACAGAATGCTACCTGCTACTGGAGTGTTTTAGCGAGCATTCTAGCGAAACGACAGTAAATTTTCTGCGAGCTTTTGGCCGAGCCGAGCAACTTTGTTATTGTTATGCTGCCGTCCCTCTCACCACACCAGCTGCTCTCGCACTATTTTACTAGAGCGTTCGCCAAAATGATAGTAAAAATGTTCGTAGCGATGTTTGGCTTGGTTCGGTTCCTTGTTCAGTCCGACAAATTAAACGGTGAATGTTCGATGTTCTACATCTTTAGGTTCCCTTAAGGCCTCCACCCACCGGACGCGTGTCGTGCGCGGCGCGTGACGTTCGCGGCGCGCGTCGGGCGCGGTTGAATCGGTATATTCACACCGCAAGCGGGCGGCGTATAGCAACGCGAGGGTACGCGGCTGCGACGCGTTACCAACGCGTGTGCCGCGCGTGTGCCGCGCGTGTGCTGCGCGTGTGCCGCGCGTGTGCTGCGCGTGTGCTGCGCGTGTGCTGCGCGTGTGCCGCGCGTTTGCTGCGCGTGTGCCGCGCTTGTGCTGCGCGTGTGCTGCGCGTGTGCTGCGCGTGTGCTGCGCGTGTGCTGCGCGTGTGCTGCGCGTGTGCTGCGCGTGTGCTGCGCGTGAGCTGCGCGTGGGCTGCGGCGTGGCTGCGGCGTGGCTGCGGTGCGCGGGCCCGTGCGGGCCCGCGCAGCTCACGCGACGCTCACGACACGCGGCCGCGCTGCCGAGTTGTAACTTTAGCGCCGCGGGCCCGCGTTCGAATCGCGTTCGATGTGTGTTTGAAGTGTAGTTTCAATGCTTTACATCTTGCTCGTGTGCCGCGCAGCACACGCGCCCCGCACGATACGCGTCCGGTGGGTGGAGGCCTTAAAGTACATTGCACGTCAAAGGTTGAAAAATATATCCAGTATTCCCCTAGCAGTCACTATTCCGCCAAAAGCTCATTAGTTACGAGTATAATCACAACATTATGTTGGTAGCGTCTTGACTGATTACTCAAACTTACCCCTATCTTATGATAGATTGCTTCTGCAATTAAGAATGTTTTAAGAGTTTAAAAAGTCCCAACTCGGGTCGTTAATCTTACATCTAGCTGAATAAGATGCTTTCCGTTTACATTACTCTTTGATTTATCGAACGAGTGAGCGGAGCAAACGTTTGGGGAAAAATTCTGTCGTATATCCGGATGTCGCGCTGATCGGCTGTTCTCCTAGGTGATATTTCTTAACCGATTCTCGTGAAATTTTGTGAGCAGGGTCACTCCATACTAATATTATAAATGCGAAAGTGTGTCTGTTTATACTCGTATGTCTGTTACATCTTCACGCTTAAACCGCTGAACCGATTTCAGATACAATTTGGTATAGAGATTGTTTGATTCCCGAGGAAAGACAAGATAGTTTTTGTTCCGGAAATCATCCTTTAAGAGGGTGAAATGGTGGATCAAAATTTGTATGGACATAGGAGCTCCACGCGGACGAAATCGCGGGCAGCAGCTAGTAATAATATACAGTGTGTTACCGGCATGCGGGCATTTATTAAAACTGATAGTAATATGTTCTATTGGCAATTGTTTGCATGTATTTGCAAATCATAATTATCTAAATTAAGAGTCCGCAGTAAGCTCGATTCTCCATACAAACGTAGTTACGCTCTCATTTTAAAACTACGTTGGAATGACTAATTCCACCTTGTCCGCATAGATGTCGCTACGGGTATAACGAAACGCATATAATATTATTTATTCGTTGACACTACGTTGACATTTTCGTGAAATGAGGGTGGCGAGAGAAATCCGCTCGGTCAGGTGAATCTCACTGTGTCCGCGGTTAACAATTCTATGATATTTAACGTTTCTTGGAAGATTGAAGATATTTTATACGGATATATTTGTTGTTTTTATATAACTGTTGTGCACAAGTGTTATCGAGACAAGGGGTAAGTGATTTGTTTACATTTCTAACGTCTTTAATTTGACTAGTGCTCGAGATGAATTTGGGTGGGCTCACGTACTGTGTTACGTTGTTCACAGCCTTTGAGACACGCCCTTTTGGATAAGGATTCTGTTATCCCACATACGAGTCGCCTTCGAAAACTCATTTGGCCCATCGCGCTGAAACCGACTACTGTTTTCGCATCGTTCTGTATCGTCTGGTTGGTCTAGCGGCCACGCAGTACAACTCGCTCGGTAGCGCCGCTGAGTGCCTGAGTTCGCGCATCATCAAAGAACTACATTTTTGTGTTTTTATATTTTTTTTGTTTTATTGCATCTTAATTCATTTAGGCATTTAGGGTGTTTTAGTTTTACTTTATATTTGTGTTACGTTTCTATGTTACATTTATTTTCTTTTACAATTGTTAATTTTCTGTTTGCATGAATACACGTGTTTCAATTAGTGGTTGCTCAATATTTTATTACCTGCGCAATATAAGAACCAGAATCATCACAACGTGTTGGATTGTAACGAAACTTTGCATGTTCAATGAAATGAGGTATATCTATGTCTGAAATTAGTTTACGTAGCTTCAGATACCATAATAAAAAAAATACAGCGAATTTAAGTTTTTCATACAAAACTAGTTTTAGCTGTATTTACTTTGTTTTATAAAGTGGAACCATATAAACTAATTACAGATATACCTCATGTCATTGTATATGCAAAGTTTCGTCACAATCCAACACGCAGTTTTAAAATGAGAGCGTAACTACGTTTGTATGGGAAGGTGAAATTCGGCCGAGCTTACTGCGGCCTCTTAACTGCGCAATTAATTTTCCAAAATACAAACCTTCAATCGGCTAGGCGTATGACGCCGTACTAAACAAAGTATGAAGATCTGTCATATACACTTACTTGTCAATTTACTTTGCTGTACATTGCTGGCAATTTACCCTACTTAAAAAAGCCCGCATGCTGGTAACACACGGTAGTATTTTCTGTTTTAACAAGCGTTTGAATAAAAAAATAAAGACAGGCACAAGTACTACCGCTCACAAAACCACCAGTTTAGTTTAGTAAAGACTTTTTGCAAGCGATACAAACGCGCGTCTTACGAACGCGTCACTGTATTGTGATCCCCGACTTGTCATATGTAATTACCTGCGTACATACTGTATCCCTGTAAAAAGTTGTGTGTAACATTCCTACCTTTCGATAGGAAACTCATCAAGTGTACTAAACGATGTAACAGATATATATAAGTGCTCAAGAAGGATGTAGGAGAGGAGTATGGTGGACCGAATTTCGGACAAACACATCCATTGGAGGAGTTGAAAATCAGACAGCGCCTTTCCTCCGCTGTACTTCTTACTTTCTTCGGCCACACGTACCACAGCAAGGCTGTGACGGCGAGCGGCTTGTAGTGCAGACCCCGTATCATGGTCGGCCTTATCACACGATAGAGCGTCCGTCACTGGCTGACACCGTTCGATAGAACGAGACGACGCTCTTATCTTGTCACTTATCGCGTGATAGGCCGACCATGATACGGAGTCTGGGCAGAATTGAGGGCACAGGAGCGCGCGACAGATCGCCTGTGAGATGGACTGACCAGGGCCGCGGTAGACGCAACCCTACATTTGTGCACAAGGAGAGGCTTTGAGAGACGAATGACGACGGATTTTCAAGCTTGCCAGTGAATCTTCATGACGATGGCGACCACTCTGCGAAGAGTGAAGCGACTAAGAAGAAGAGATAAGTGTAAAAGTGATAAGTGTAAAAGGGATACGTGTAAAAGTGATAAGTGTAAAAGGGATACGTGTAAAAGTGATAAGTGTAAAAGGGATACGTGTAAAAGTGATAAGTGTAAAAGGGATACGTGTAAAAGTGATAAGTGTGGCTCTGTGAGCTGTATAATTCGCTTGTTTTTTTCTAATAAGGAGGAAGAACTGCTGGACATACCTATACGCAAAATTTTGGCCCAAACTGAAACGGAAAACTTTGTTCGCTCGGTCGATTAAAGTCGTAACGTAACGTTTTGTATTTCAGTAGATCTACCTGAACCATTATACAATCGAACAGTAGTCATGAATCTGTTAGTTTTCCTCCTTGTAATAAATAACAAAACGTTCAATGTATATAATCCATTCTCTTTTAACTCATATTGAGCTTCAACAGATCTTTTGTGCAGTTCTTAAAAGGAAACGCTCTTCCAATGCGGATCTCAGTTAGCAATTCATTTGTTATGAGTATGAAGTTTCGTTGCGAAGTAGCTGAGTAGGGTATGCGCCAGATTTACGATATATACTTATACATACTTATACTAGTGAGCTGCAGGAACTCAAGAGCATTTATTTAAAAGAAAACTGCATATTTTATTTCGAAAAACTGATTCGACGCAAAAGTTCTATATAATTATTGAACCTGCTCAAAAAAGCCTGTAGAGGCAACAGTCGGCCATCCGGACACACAAAACCTGAAACAGAGGACCTCGTTCACTCGTTCAATAAATTCAAAAACGCCACGTTTGTCGGTAAACAAAAACACATCTACTTTAAGTATGTCGTTGCAAGACAATTTGTTGCAAAACTCCCAATATCACAGCAACAAGGCGTATGTTCGTTTGTTGGAATATCTAAAGCGAAAGAGCACAAGTTTTAATAAGAAGGCTTGCGTTCATCTGGGTCGGCGGGGTCAACTCTTTGGGGGGTCGAGTTGAGAGATGTAGCGGTTTTAGCCCCGACGAAAACGAGCGGTGATATTAGCTCGACGATAAAGTCAAAGCCGAAGTTGTTTATTCTTCTATTTAGGCATAAGACATGCACCTATGAATGCCGGTAAACTACCATTCCTGGTTTGGAAAGAAAACCTTCTGCCACGTGAAGCACAAGAACCCTAAAGCCTCGCAAACGTGATTGTGTGCGACGAAGAATTTTTCAAACTGGAGTCATCAAAGCCCTCTCTGCCTTTCGGCGCCGTGCTTCATAGAGTTCCGTTCGTAAAACATCTCCTATCGTCCTCAGGCGCAATTAACTATGGCAAGATTACTCGTCTAGAGAGGTAATCACGTTACGTTTCCAACGCGTGCTAGGGTAGTTCAACTGTCATTTCTCCGTATAAAAATTGTCATTTAGATCTACCGAACGTACGTACAATGCATTACGTGATCGACCTGGAGGATGACAATAAACGCAATCATGCTAGCCAGACCATCATACCTGTTGATGGTGATGATACCATCAACACTGGCCTTTAAGTCAAGACTATACTAGCAGTGTCAAGAAGGGAGACAAAGTCTTTCATGGCTATGCATTAAGCCAAGACGGGAGGAGCATACAAGACCACAAGTCTGGCAGCTGTAATTTGACCGCGGAGAACAGGTCCCAGGTTGATGTCACTTGGCTCCTACGAGTGACTTAAACAACGATTCAATCTTAATTATAATATCGTGAAAGGTAAAGGTAAAAACTATTTGTCTCGGCAGACAACTACAGTTTTTCCCAGTGACAAGAGTTTTAGATATCCAAATCCACCAATCATGTATAATGATAATTAATGATAAATAAACAAATATAATCAAAAGATTTTACAATAAATCGGTTAGGAGAGTATTTATCTACATATATAACTACTTAGAAAAACATTTTATTATCAATCATTGTTGTGCTTAAAAAGGTCTAGCTTCCCCCTTTCTACGGCCATAGACAACACGTCCAAAACGTCAAAGTATAATAATAATAGTATAATAATTTTAAATAATTATAAAATTAGCCACAAGGTCCGTACTTACTAATTATGTTTCTGTTTTCAATGCCATATACATTTTTTTTTGTTGAATCCCATTTGGTTAAAACCAAATACCTACCTACATAGGATAATATATTAGGTTACGGTAGATTAGAAAATAGCGAGGAAATGTAAAGAATGATTAAGTAGAACTTGTTTTATCTGCCTATGAATTGCGCCAATTGTTTATACTTAGCCGGATAAACCGGGGTAAATTGCTCTCACGCCACGGCATATAAAATGTATATTAGCCGACATACACCCTGTTATACCGTGTACACATCCGGATATACCTTATACGTAATCAGAATAGTGTATTGAATTAGTAATGATATGCCCGGGTACCGGATTATGGTGTCGATTATGCTGTAAATGTTTGTAGAACTTTTAAACTATTTGGCATTAACATCATCTACTACTTGTTGTGTCGGTATTTGGTCCTAGTAATGGGGAGTCTTTAAGCTTGTATGTATGCCACCGTCGTTTTTTCAAATAGTATAAATAGAAATGACTAGAAAGGGCACTGTAAAATAAAATAAACGTTAGTTAGATGAGGTAATTAAGTGAAACAAAAACATGACTTTGGTTTTTTCCCTTTTATAAATTAAACATTAAAATACTTGGACGGCAGTCATCTACGATTATGACCGGAGGTGCAACCTGTGTCAAAACGTCCGACATAAATGTCAAAAATTATCACGTTAGACCCTTCAAAAGTCAAAATGCATTTACTTCTAAACATAGGTAAGAGTATTGAAGGTCAAAAAAAATTACATGTTTAAAAAATATTAAAAACCCGTGTAAAATCATATATTAAATATTTACTTACTTCTAGTTTTTTTGAGGATTATGTGAGCATTACGTCTGTCAAACCCTTATGAATAAGATCGGTCTACAAAGATACCCAGTCTAGCCTCTATCACAAAATATCAAACAAGCCCCCACAGCCTACACAAACATGGACGCCGGCGTCCACATCAGCTTAATACGCAAACCTCTGCAGAACCTTTGCGAAGATTATCCGGCTTTTAACCGTATGATCCGGTTCAAGCAAACGGCTACCCGGATGCATTGTGGACTCGCCTTTGAGTTTTAAACGATGTTTGTAGGGCGAAGATCAATTTGAGACGTACGTTTCATAATTCGGTTTGATATCAGGGATGGTTCACGACTTCCAGCGTCGGCAGCCGCGGGCCACACGTCATACGAGGGAGAGTGCTTACAAATGGCGCCCGAGAAGAGAAAATTTGTGAGCGAGCCGTCAATGTGTTTTGCACGCTGCTTGGGTAGCACAAGACCGCACGCGAACTGTCTCGCACAAAAGACACACTATTTGTCTTACATATCCCGCCTTAGTGGAGCATATTGCTGGAGCAAATAGTCGTAAATGTGTACACACCGGGCGAAAGCACCAATTTTTTTTCAGGTACTTGTTAGGTACACTAGACAGCATAAGTGCATGGTCAACTGACAAACTGTTTCCTTTGACGCGCTCGCTAACGCCATCTATGTGCACGACGTGTAATATCATTATAGATGTAAATGTAAACCACAGAGGATCAGCCAGGTTTCACTAGATGGCGTTGTTAACAAAAATGGAAACAAAAAGTAATGCTTCGTCTTGGATATAATTATAATTATTTTCTTGGGTTATTATTTTTCCTATATTATATTGCCAAGTAATCTTGCCAATGCATTATCGATCGATAATGGCGGTATTATGACGCAATTTGGAATGTGTATTCTATTTATGTGCTACCTTTGTGCATTTATTTTTCTCGCGATGTTTCCGATTCACTACCAGTGAATATCCAAACAATTCCAAAAACACATCTTTCCCAACATATTTTTGGTTGGGTGCGGGATTTGAACGCACGACTCTCAAGCTAGGTGTCGACCTAGTTACTTGCCTTGTTGGCCACTCGACCATCGGTTCAATTGACTAGGCAGTTGAAATTTATCATAAGTTTAATTTGCTGCTCAGATATTAATCCATTACTACTACGATTAATATAATAATCGATGAGGGTAGACGAATGAATCAAAACTACCATACTTATTCGTTTTTATCACAAAGACGTGTTCGTTCGTAGGACTACTCAGCTTTGTTATTCATATTTTTTTCTGGATAACATGAATAATAAAACTAGTTTTCGACGTAACATTGATCTAGTTAAAAGGTCGCAAATATTTGCGATATGTAACGAAGCTACAAGCTACAGAAACTGATCTAAACGTAAGTAGTTATTTTACACGTTTGTGATATAATTATTTAGTAACTACTACTGAACTATCATACATTTTTCTGATGATTTATTTTCAAATAATATCGTTACAGCTAGAAAAAGGTTGAGCAAAAGGAAACGTCTCTGCTACACCGACAAAGAACGACCACCAGCCATTGACAATGGACTATAAAGAAAATGATTTTGAATCGACAAGTCATTACGTCGATTTATTGCACAAGTGTGGAGTTCGTCGTGTCTCCATAACGAGAAGGGTTAATAATTATCATGGGCATGCTGTTAAACCCATACTTACAGAGAAGCACATAAAACAGCAAATTGTCGCAATTTGGACACTGGACAACTGGATTTTTGTCATGTTTAGTGATGAGAAGTGAGAAGTGTTTAAATCTATTCATAAGGACATATAAGTTCACGTTCAGTGATCACGTAGTGCCTAACGCGGAATCTGGTGGTATATCTAACTGTGAACATGTAGGGTTTGAAGAAAGACAGACCGGGTTATATATAAACAAATGACAAAAGTAAAATATGAGTAGAATATTGTTTTCATCGTGCTTTTTTTATCCCTGTAGACACTATTAGTAATAGATGTGTTACGTTAAGGAAAATTATCATAATAGAATATAATCATTTTGTTAATTAACGAGATCGAGTGAGATAGATAACTGTAGAAGCCTACCATTATAATCTATGAAATACTAGTATCAATAATAAAAGCCTTAGTGAACTGTAAGATTGTTTCGTATTTTTTTATTATTTTAAATGGCGGGTTTAATTACTTATTTCAAATCTCACTTAAATAGAAAATGCCAATAAACACCAGAATGCGTTCGCCTGATGTATATGTTATCATAACCCGGTCTGAAATTATTAATAAAATTGACAATAGGTATTATTTTTATTGAGGTAAAGCTTCAATCTTTTTCCGATTTTCGGAAATGAAACTTAAGCTATAACCTCGATAACATGTTAAAAAGTGGCTAATTCACTAATACTACTACTGAATAAATATAATTTTAAAATGAAAAGTTCTTTGAGTTATTTAATTGTATTTAATTACTGTTATTTATATTTAAAAAATCTACTTTTGGCTTTGCAAAATAGTGTAAAAAACAGAAATCATAAAAACACTAAAAAGGCAGTCAGCACCGTGTCATTTGCACTTAATAGGCTAATCCACAAGCCCATCCAATCTTGTTGTTGACACTGGTCAGTGTTTTATCACGGGTATACATATTTCAACTGTGAAATATATACCTTTGATAAACGAGTAGGTAGGATGACAGTTCAGTCACACTCAAATACGGTTACAGTAGATTAAACCTTGCTAAACTTGTCAATAATTGTACTCGCATCGCAAGAAAATGTTATGGTGATTACAGGAGTCAATTATTATCAGTGAATTAAGTTATATTCGTCTATATATCAATATTTTTGGCCAGCAGCGCCATCTAGTTTATTTTGTGTGCAACGCATGCAATCATATCAGCTGTAGATGTCAAACGGTGCAAGCGAAACTAGACCGTAAGGTGTCCATGCATTAATGCAGCCGATAGTACATGTCACATATACACTAGTGATTTAGAACTCGGGACATTAATAATATACGCCTATAATTCAATTCAATTAAAAAAAATATGGCCGACGGAGGAGTTGGTTCTTATCAAAAACTTATAACTATGTACAGTCGAGTTCTCCAATATCTATACAGACAACCCTTCAAACATTTCTACATGATGTGTCTTATGTCAGTAACAATAAAGACTCTCTATAAATATTTTTGAAAGGTTGCCTGTGTAGATATCGGAAAACTCGACTGTATAACTTAACCTAACCTAACTAGTACCCAAAAAAAATGGCGCTTATGTCCGGCGTGTCCACATTATCACTTGAAACTGATCCACTACCTGCACGGCGCGCGAGCTCTCTCGATTTTTCTCGCACTATGCGTCTCTCTTTATTATTAGAACATTTAGAACAAGAGGCAGGTAAAGTGCGAGAAAAAACAGGAGTATGCCGCGGCCGTCCCATGATAGACGTGCTGGGTTCACTGTAATACGCGGATAGCGTCGCGCGCGCATCTAGTATTTAATATTTCTTTTTAACTATATTGATACGTGAGAAATTAAAATTCAGACAACACAGTTGAAACTAAATTTAATGGTTGCTATAGCTAACCGAGGTTTGTCAAGATCTTGGTATCCTGCTGTTTCGGCAAAATATTTTTCGCCAAATTTCACTTCCCACAAAACTTATGGCAGTAGTTTCATTTCCCAAACGAACAAATAGCACATTTTTGTTTCGCATTTTGTTCATTTGGTCAAAATATTATATGTCAAATGTTATTAAGACAAAAGTTTATTAAGCAAACCCTTTGTTCGGGCTAATATTGTTTTCCAAACAAAACATTTGTTCAAATTTTCATTTCGCACATTAGGTACCAGGGTGGAAAAAATGGCTTGTCATAAGCGAACTCTGTTTTTGGTCGGTTAGGTTAGGGTTCACTTGTGTCCCTCAGACCAGAAATAGACACCCCGCGCAGCGGGGTGGCGTCGATTCGCTGGAGACTCTCGATGAAAAGGGCGAAACCTATAGTACAAAGGAACATAAACTTACCTGTAAATTATTTACTTTTGTTTTTTACAAACTACCCGCTTAGCAAAATTATATAATCTCACTCAAATAGATTTCGTATGCACAACACAATTAGGATCTAAATCATATGCCATGCAATAATTTGGAAAAAGAATGTTATGCTAAATAATACTTTTGACCAAATGAAACTTGACCATGTAAAACTTTGCCAAACAATAATTTGCGAAGTAATATTATGCCATAGGAGATATTGCCAAGTGATATAATGCGAAACAATAATTTGACTAGTGTTTTTTTGCCAAATGATCATTTGGGAAACATTTTTTGGGAAGTGACACTTTGGGAAATGATTTTTGTCCATACAATAGAGAACCCAAGATCTTAGCAACTGGAAATCCGAGATCTCTGCCCACCCCTCTGAAAATTGTATTTTCTTATCTGAGCTGACCACGAATGCACCAGAAGAGCAACAGTACGGAAGGATTGTAAAATTTGCAGTGGTGGCGCGCCCGTACAAGGCGATTACCACCGGCTTCATATTAATTTTTAGGCAAGCCTATAGTTAAAACTAACAAAACTTTTTTTGATACGGGATGCCAATTGAAATTTGTCACGCTCCTTTATTAAAAGCTTGCCACCACTCCTGACATGACAATCATTACCAACACTAGCACGATGATATGACCACAAATGTACAACATTTAAATTCAAATATACCTCTAAAAGCCTACTCGTCAATATTCTTAATCACCAAACCGCATCTATCCAATATCCGGGTTACATTCGAATCCCCCGGATGACCGGACGATAGCCGGTCAGTCCGGTCATGTATTGATAAAGGTTAAAGGTCAGATGGGACTCGGATGTAGTGGTCATGGAAAAGGTAATCAATAAAATCCTATCAAAATATTATAAATGTGACACGATGTTTGTTACTAAATTACGATTAAATGGGTCAACCGATTTGGATAATATTTTGGACGAAAAAGTTTATAGCCGATTCACATTTAAATATAGGATAGTTTTTATCCCTGGTCCACATAGACGAAGTCGCGGACGGCAGTTAGTAGGGAATATTTTTATTAAATAATTTTGTATGAATCAGTAACGCCTGTCAACGAAAATTATAAATTTCATATTCAAGATCTTCACTTCTCCATTCTTTTAAAAACATGTCTACAAATAAGTTTTAGGCTTAATTAATTGAAAAAAAAAACAATGATAGTTGCGATTTAGGTGATGTAAAAAATATATAATACTGTTTTAATTACAAAAATACCATTAACTCCAAAAAAAGGTTTTTTTTGGCCCCCAGCTGTTTTTTGTTATTCCTTTCAATTCCATAAATGCATGGCTAAAATCTATCGGGTTATTAGGGCCCTCGGTGCTTGTATGTAAAATATAGCATATGGATATATATATGTAGAAGTAGAGTAGCGTATAAATATTATGCGTCCAAAGCAAAAATTTAAAGAGGGAAATACCGCACAGTTGTTCCAGCATTTTCTTTGCGTTACTAATTTACGACGGTGCACTTTCCAGATACGTTATACTTCTTGGCGGAAGGTTGGAATACTTGTCGAATATGCTGTTTGAACATAATTTTCTGCACCATTTTTATGATAATTTTTCGGGTATCACATCCAATTTGAATATCGTTTCGCTATTATGGAAAAAAAAACTTGCAGAAAATTAAGATTTCAGTTTACTTTTGGGGGTTATATGGTGTAAACACGGCTTATTACGGAGAGCCCAGGCGGAGACACGGAATAAAATATAGTCTATGTCCGTATAAGGGGCCATTTTTTACAATGCAGTAGTTCCGGAGAATATCCCCCTCCCCTACCCCCGTCTTACATACAAAAGCATTGTGCTCAAGGACATAAATTTGCGTTTAGAGACACTGAATTTTATGACACCGCCAAGCTGATAGCTGTTGGTCGATCCTTCTCATTTTCTGGCCAAAGACCATAAGAAATGAGGACTTATAGAGTATGTGCAGGAAACAACCCATTGCCAATAGAGATCGCGATGCGCAAATGCAGATGGATGGGCCATACGATTCGAATAGGGGAACTAAACAATGCAAATATCGCTTTTGAGTGGAAGCCCCTGGACGGAAGATGAACTCGTGAACGTTCTGGGCTGTTATTAGCTACGCGCTAATGCGGATCATCCCGCCATTCACTCGTCACGAAACCAGAACTCTACCTACGGTCAAAATAGATTTGCGGGTGAGCGTTGAGGTGCGTTTAATTTTTTGTGAGATTTGCCAAAACAAGTTAAAGAATAGGGGGCTGCAGCTAGGCCAGGGACGTCGCTCTGGACAGGAAGGCGTGGTGTGAGCTGATGAAGGCCCTATGCACCTCTGAGGTGCCCTAGGTCAACAACAACAACTATTAAGCTGAAACGAAAAGTAGCCACAGCAACTTCACTAGATAATTCCATCATATATTGGCTTATTGGAATCTTCTCAAAGAGTACATTTTTACAATGCGAATATATTTTTTACCCGACTGGGATGGTTATGTTATTCGAGCGTATGTATGTGTGTTTGTATTTATCACGTTATCCACGTTAATCACCTGACCCCGATCACCCAGGGGAACCTAGCGGCAATTATTTTGTATTCAAGTAGGAAAAAATTATAATGTTCGGTTATGTCGCTTCGCCGGACGCTGCCGCGTCACTCTCGCTTCGCTCGCTCAGCTCGCGCGCTGTAGGTGAACTGCGACACCTAATAACCATACCGTTTTTTCCCCCTGGGGAATCGGGCTATTAAGGGATTCTAGTGGACAACAGCGTATTTATTTATGTGGACACTAAAATTCCTAAGGGCTACAGTCCAAACGGCTTTATGGATTTTTACATAATGCGTATTATGAGGTGTCGTTGGTTTCCTCATAACCGAGTGACAGGCTATAATATTTGATATGTTGTGAATGGGGCACTGAATGCCTTTATGGGCAGCCAGAAAATATCACAAAAAGGACGGATGGCTGTGCATAGGGGTGTTTTGGTGCCCACACTTATGTATGGTAGTGAAAGTTGGGTGTGGCAGAAAAAACATCAAAGGCGAGTGAATGCAGTAGAAATGAGAGCGTTGAGAAGTATGTGTGGAGTGAAATTGAGTGATAGAATGAAATGAATGAATGAAAGTATTTATTTCGGATATTGTACATCCATATTATGTTAGTAATAACTTATATTAGGTGTGTTAGTGGAAAGCATAATTATAATTACTACAGACATGCAAGGACATCCAATGCGCGAGGATAGGGCTGTCCATCCTCTCAGCGATCACCTTCAGGAGGGTGTTGGTGCTGCCCCGCACCAACACCCAATACCCAATAGAGTCAGAAACAGTGTTAAAAGAGATAAGTGTGGAATGGATGGAGATATAGTCACAAAAATTGAGAAGGGTATGTTAAGGTGGTTTGGGCATGTAGAGAGAGAGAGAAAGAAGATTAACGAAGAAAGTGTGGAAGGGCAAGTTGGAAGGGGAAGACCTAGGTGAACTTTCTCCGATCAAATTGGAGAAATCTTAACAAAAGGCTAGGTCAAAAGTACCCTAAACCGACGAGCATGTATGAGAAAGTGGTTTGCCAGGATCGTAGCAAATGGAGATCCGTGATCTCTGCCTACCCCTCTGGGAAAGAGGCGTGATTATATGTATGTATGTATGTATGTGTTTTTTGAAAAATCGTTTGAACTCACTTGTTTCACTAAGCGCTGGCGGTATTGCCCTTAACTCCCAATGTCAAAACGCACATGAATTATACTAGAACATTTTTGGGGGCAAAAATCCGTGTAGCGATTTATGACGGCGCCTGATCCACAATTAGGAGGCGAGAAACGCGCAATTACTCGCCTAATGTCGCCAAATGTCCGAAAGTTTGGATGAGGCATTCTCTCAGGGTTCATTTGACAGGGGGTTCAATAATAGATTATACAAAAAGGTCATTAAATCAGTAATTTTAACCGAAGAATATATATATCCAACCGACCAGAAAGTGTAGGGATGAAATGGCAATGGCTCAAAGGAGAACAAAATATTTGCAAAATTAAATAAAAAAATGGTTAATTTCCGTCATGCTATACGGGGTAAAATAATATTGCCTGCCTTCTACTGCACTGAATACGACTAAACGTATGGGGTTAAGATTGACGGTTGTCAGCATAAGGAAAGTGAAAGTGAAGATATTTATTCCCACAACTAAACATAATAACAGTAGAATAATACAAGTATTTTAGGTACATAGCTTATAAACTTAAGAACTACTATAAGAAAAACTCAAAACTACTTCAGTTCTATTTAAAATTAAACTCAAACTTAAATATTAACGTTTAGCTGATGCAACGGGTCCCACTCTCAGTATCTGCTGGTTTTGGATACGCAGCGCTGGTTTTCAGAGTGGTCCCTGTAGAAAGTAATTCATTTGTTTAATTTTACATAACTAAAGATTATTAAATCATTTTTATTTTGCAGCCCTCCTGCAAATGACAGGTAAAATGATAATAAAAGGATGATAATATAATGATATGGATATGGGTGGTAAGGGCGCTACTCCGGAGTGGTAGGACGCAAGTTTGAATTTTGCCTTGGGCATCATGGTTCATTTTGTATTCGTATTTGATCACTGTATCATATGATAGAATGTTCTACAAAAAAATATTACACATAATTACTGGAAGCCAAACCACTGCATTTTTTAAGGAGGATGATGACACATTGAAATTTCTAATTACCGCCTCCAAACCTACCCCATCCATGGCCTTTCTAAAGCCCCATATTTCTCCAAACCAGTCATTTGCAGCAGCGCCTTATTCTTTACAACATAAGGTCGATTATCGTTTAATTTCCCCATTGTTTGGCCCCTTTGTGGGCTCAAGTTATTTATGTACTTAGTTAATAGGGACTTGTCTTGGATTTTACTTGGCCCTTTGTCCCTGGGAGATGTTTATGACATGATGAATTGAAAGAGCAATATTGCGCGCGTTTTTTGTAATTGTTCATATTTTACGCATGATTTTTTTTAATAACTTTGATTTTTATCGTAAAAAATATAGAAATTGTTTAATCAGAAATATATACGCGCGTATATATATGCAATTTAATATATATAAACCATCTTTCATAAACAGAAGTAGTCCGTTTTGTCCTACTATCCTAAGATACAAATATACTACCTTTCACCAATTGTTTGATGAATAAAGTATATTATATATCGAATTGTATACTTATCTCGATTCTACCGACTTAATTAATACTTTGAAAAATATTTCATAAAAAAGTATGTATATTAATAGATATAAGTAGTGGAAAATTATGCGAATGGTGAGAAAACCTATCCGGAAATTAAGCTATTCGCAATAATAAATTTTATAGAAAAAAATGCGAATGGTTAGAAATGCTAATAAGGAAGCTAGTGAGAAATAAAGACTGGGTTGCAGTCCGGGAGTGCCGGCAGAAGTGAAAACTTGAATATTAGAGTCATACACGAAACAAAACAAAATTCGTCTCTCCTGTGGTCAATAATTAAGAGCTCATGCGCATATGAATAATGATTTTATCGAATAGTAATATAGAAGAGGAGGGTAGAGAAGGTGTCAAAGCGGGCCCTTGGGCTCTTTTAGAGGCACAACCGGGAATAACGCTAGGAGAATGATGCGTAATATAGAACAGGAGACGCTGTTTATGCGGATTAAGAGTCCAAACAAAAGTTAGGCTTCGTAGCCCTTAACTTTGATAATGTCCACAGGAAAGACGCGAACCTAAATCTGTGTATGACTCATTAACGTTGTGCATTTTGCACGAATTACTTTAATTATCAGTATCAAAAAAAACCCCCCGCCCCGTCTGGTAGTAATTGCGAATGGCTAAAATCGCAACTTAGAAAAAACGATTTCTGGAAAATACAGTAGGTACACACTCTTCTTCTTAACACCATAAACAACTTGAAATTGTAATGCTTTTTTTTAATCGAGAGCCTAGTTGTGTTATCTCACGCAACCACACAAAGCGCAGAATATCCTGATATCATTATTTCAAACTAAAGCAAAATTATGCTTACCGCACATGTGAGATAAACTGACACTATAAGCGACCCTAGTAACAGCTATCCGCTCAAACGGGTTAAAATCATCAACGCTGAGTTATTAGAATCGGTCGACGAATCCGCTTATGTTTCAGGATGATGCACGGGCGTTCATTGCTAGCGTTTGTAGCGCATAGGTCCGTGTGCTATATAGCCTGTAAATTTCATTTCATGCGGACGTATATTTTAACCAGCCATAGTTTCCTACCATACAAATGATATCAGAAAGCCATTTTGAGTAAAGAGTTTTTTTTTTTAAGTTAGACCGAGCACCAATTACATCCAAACTAACTTCACTTACCAAGCGTTTTGACTTGTATTTACGTTACAAACACATCCCATTTGTATTGTTCTTGTTATATGTCTTTCAATCATACGATATATGCAAATAAATGCCTCCAAGTTCTTAAATAGCAGTTGGTTAACGAAATGTATGTAATTGTGTTATTTTAGTACCGACAATAATCGTCATCGAAATATTCACTGTTTACACTATCTGTCCTCACAGTCGGTTGTCAGTGTCCGTTTGAAAGGTTTCCGCTATCATCATGATTACGGTCTTCCGTTATGTTCTGTTTCTGTCTTCACCACGTATCGCAGCTTGTTGGTTCTCTTGGCCACTCATGGTATACGAAACATATGTAACAATCTAAACTCATTACCAGTTATGTAAGATATGTATAGAGAAATGCTTACATTACTTTGCCAATTCACGCTGACATCTCCAGTTCCACATTTCAAATACATCCATTTTCCCGCTTGGACGCATGAATTGTCCAGTATTTGGAACCATAGAGAAAGAAAACACTAGAGCTCTTATAAGTCTGTTCTTGGCTTTATATGAGACGATCCAATTTTGCCATGTACTAGTGAGCTTACGTTTAAACTCACACTCGGCACTTCCACCTTGGTTACAGCATTGCAATCACTTAAATAAATGCATGTTTATAAAAACTTTATATGGTTTTATTATAACCTTAACGTTTATAAGTGAGTTATATTTATCTCAGTTGGAACTAATAGTGTTATAGAGTAGTTAAGAAAAAAATAACTCCTAAAGTGTTACTAGAGCTTTATTGAACGCTGCTAAAAAGGTTTTATTGTTATAAGAGTGTTACTCAAAGCAATTATACTTAAGACGTTAAAGCTTGTAACGCTTAAACCTTTACAAGAGTGCTCCCTGACGCTCATTAACTCTTATTGCTTTCTAGTTGTTGCAGTTCAGTGTCTTATAAAGCTTAAGGTGTTATACTGCTATAAGGTGCAGGCAGAGACTTTATAACAGAGTTGGTCAAGAGTGTTGTAACACAAGATACTACAAGTGTTGAACAACACCGTTATAAAGGCAAAGCCTGCACAATATTCTTGACTAAGGGTGTTGTAACTCAATAAGCGTTATAGATGATTTAACTGACGCCTAAAGCTTTAATGTAAGTTCGCCATTGTTTTGGTGAACTCTAACCTACAAATTGATTAGGTTTTTCAATATTTGACATCAAAATGCTTCACTTTTTATGTTACTCTTGCCATTCTATGGTTGCCACTTAATTTAACATGCCACTGGCCAAGAAACGTCAATAGAAAATAATAAAAACTTTAGGTGTCTATTTAATTCATCATAAGTTTTATTAGAAATCTTTATTAAATCCTGGGCGCGTTAAAATTGAGATGGGAACTTACCGTAAAATCACAAGGGCAGACTGTTTTCACTTAATTTCACATACACATCCAATTGAATACACTTTTAATTAGTACAGCTCCTGTCACATATATTAATAATCTTCGCCATTTTGTCGGTAGAATACATTTGTCCCATAATTTTATAGTCAAGAAAAGAGTAAGATATATGCTCACTTGAAACTGGGTAAGCGCAAGAGTGTTACAACACTTTCAGCTAACACCTTAAGCGTTACTACGGTGTTTGTAGAGCGTTGGTTAACACTATGGGTGTCAGATAACACTGCTCTAAAGGCTTTCTAACACCTTAACCTGTAAGACGTGGGCCTCTTTCGTGGTTATGTAGGTGTTAGAGCATGCTCTAACACCTTTCTTACACTTGGCTGGAACCGATATAAGAATGATATAAGGGTTATTCTAACGCTAGTGTGCTAGTTGGGCCGCAGCGTTTTCTCCCGAACCGCCGTCCGTGCATCGAAACCGAATGACGTATCGTTCGGCCGGCAACCCGTAAATTTGGTCGACGCCCGCCGAATGAGCCGTAACCGTAATTTACGGCAATACACGTATCACCTCTGCACGTTGCGTTTTGGAGAAAAGTGCTTAGCTCCCCACGTTAGATGATCGGTTTAGAAGTCTTTTATTTTACAAACTTTAGGTTAAGGGGCTCCACTTTTTGGCTAGTTTTGACGAGTTTTGAGTTGATATTCCTCCGTGAAAACTATAGATATATTTATGGCACAAACATTTATCGTTTCTTCAATCCTTTAATTTGCTCGAGAGGTTTTTGAAAATAATTAATTAATGTTTATTTTTATATAATTTATTCAACCACGCTCTTTTTTTATATTAGTATATTGTTTATACACTTTTATACATAAAACTTACATGTAACTGTTCCTTATGAACGTCTGTAATAACCTGCGAGAGATTTTTATTTCTAACAAATTTTCACAAAAGTTACGTCAAAAAAACCGGTTTTTTGGCTTGAAATTGCCAAAGTTTGGTGCCATATATCCCAAAAACTATGAGTTTTGAAATATAAATGGGATACAATTTCGGTGAACCTCGGAGTTGTTAATACGATAATGAGCCATAAAACACACGAATAAACCGACAGTTACAGATCGAAGGTCATTGGGAGCTAGGAGCCCCTTAACTTACCTTCTGACGTTATATCACAGAAAGAGGCTGCGGAGCGGGCTCGCGAAAACTATCATCTCGCAGATCCGCTTCGCCGACGACGGACTGGAGGCAGAGCCGGGCGCTATGCGCATCTGTCGCCCCCGCCGTACCTAGTGGAACCATGCAGGAAGTCGGGGCAAGCTCTGTAAACGAAGGTTCCACAGGACTGAATGCGCTTGCCTAGCTGACACCTCGAAATGTCTGCCGCCTGCTACTGTGGGCCGCAAAATACGCAGTTGAATGCCAAGAGCGATCCGGTGACGCGGAAAGTGCGTCAAATTTAACTCGCAAGATTTGTCTTATACTGACAGGGCAAGACAAATAAAAGCTTGTAAAAAAAGGTTAAAGACCGATTTCCTGAAATCAAATCGGGATAAAATTTTGGTGGAGACGTGCGGTGGTAAGGAATACTCACTTGGCTAGTAGCTACGGCAATCTTAGCTACGGGCGTATCATGATTCCTATTTTATCACTTATCGCTGTGGATAGGACATCCGTCACTCTTGCACTCGCATACTTGTTAGAACGTGACCATGCTAATTCAGCCTATGTATGGCGAGTTGGCAAGGCTAAGAGAATAGTTTCCTCGTAGATTTAAATATCACTCCGTTCCGAATGCACCGGGCTTAAAACTTTAAATACAACAGCGCAAAAATATGAAACATATTTAGTTTCGCAGATCTAGCTTAACTGCTGTTTAAAAACGGACCGTGGTTTTTAAAAGTCGTTAAAACTGTTTGAAATTCGAAACTCCGTATTCGAATTACAAATCGCCCGCCACAAAGGCTCGGGCGAAAAATTAAAACTGTAAGTATTTTTTTAAATGTTGTAAAGTTTTGTTTTCAGAGGGTTCTCTCTCTCGGCCTTGATGGGGAAACAATGACGGATTTGCTTGCAGCTGCTTACTTTATTGTGATTTTGTATCTTATAGACTTTAAACTTATTTAAGTTCCTTAAATCGATATCATCTTTATTATTATGCTTTGCATGTAACCTGACCTACAGTCAAGTGTAAAAGTATGGGTGCATACAACTTACTCATAAATATGTCCCATCAGTAAGTTATTATAAAACTTGTAATACTCGTAAATCCAAAACAAAATATTGACTACACTCTTATACTTAGAATCTAGACTTTTTTCGGGCTTAACCCTAAATTATTCAAAATCCGAATTTAAATGTAAACAACCTACACCTGCAAAATTTATAATAAAAATATTTTCATATTTTCGTTTGAATTGCAAATTTTTGCTAATCTAAAAAGGTCTTACGTAAGCGAAACTTTTATAGGAAATAGAGCATTCTGGTAAAAAGGTTAAAAACTAGGAAGACTCGCTTCGCCTTCAGTGTAAACATGATATAATATAGTTCCTTTTCTAAATTACAGCTATATTACTAAGAATCTGCTTGGTCTGTTGTGACGACCGGTTAGCTTAGTGGGTAGTGACGCTGCCTACGAAGCTGAAGGTCCTGGGTTCGAATCCCGGTAAGGGCAAATATTTGTGTGATGAGCATGAATATTTGTTTCTGAGTCATGGATATTTTCTATGTATTTAAGTATTTATATCTATTATATATATCGTCGTCTAGTACCCATAACACAAGCCTTACTGAGCTTACTATGGGACTAGGTCGATTTGTGTAAGATTGTCCTCTAATATTTATTATTATTATGTATGTTTTTTCCATATCTCAGGACCATGGGGGTCTTGGACTTTTGGAAGGCATGCGTGGGGCCGAAGCCAACAGCGCAGAGGCCTTTTAAAACAAATATAATATAAAGCAAGGGATACACATGGCGGATACCATCTCCGAGCGCACAACATGATACACCCAGTGATGGTCCCCGCCAGGTGCAAAGACTATTGCAGTGCAACACTGTGCTGCGATGAAAATTAAGGTCATGGGTTATTAGGTTGAATGGTGGGTGGTCTGGAAAATGGGTTATGGGAGGAGACTAGCGGACACCTGCCGTGACAATTAGCCTCAAAATTGTGAAAAGGCAGGCGGTGACTTATCTACTCGTTAAGTGAGCCCCACAAAAAGTCGCACGCACAGTGCGACAATGGAGCAACACGTCTAAGCGGCTATGAGGTTGTCGAGAGGTGAGTCTGCGGTGCGCCAGATCCCAGTCACCACTCACCGTCAGCTCGCCACAAGCTGCCCCCGCGGGCTTATTATTATTATTATTATGTTGCTGTCGTTCTGCCAAGGGGAACATACTAAGGTGGGTTGCATCAACTTGCAGATCGATCAACGTTAACTTTTTCGCTTCCAGGAACCCGCGCCGCAGGTGCCTACGCCGTAGTCGCTTTCCGCTACATACGAGAAGAACCACGGGATCGGCTACGAGCGTAGCGCGTAGCAGGGACAGTGTTAAATATGGCGCCGCCACCAGTGATTCCATTCCAAACTTGTCAAACTTTGCTTATCTTCAAGGCGTCCACTCACCGGACGCCGGCACACGCGCAAGTTGTAAAGCTTTGAAACTACACTTCAAACATACATCGAACGCGATTCGAACGCGGGCCCGCGGCGCTAAAGTTACAACTCGGCAGCGCAGCCGCGTGTCGTGCGCGTCGCCAAGCGTGATAGAGATAGTGAGATACATATTAAATGTGTTGGTAGTGAGAGAGATATGACGCGCCGGCCTGCGCTGCTGCTGCGCCGCAGCCACGCGGCACACGCGCGGCACACGCGCAGCACACGCGCAGCACACGCGCGGCTCACGCGCGGCAGACGCGCGGCACACGCGTTGGTAATGCGTCGCAGCCGCGTACCCCCGCGTTGCTATACGCCGCCCGCTTGCGGTGTGAATATACCGATTCAACCGCGCCCGACGCGCGCCGCGTACGACACGCGTCCGGTGGGTGAAGGCCTTCAGATTTCAACGAACACCGCTTACGATTACAGTCGGTTTGGTGCAACCCCTCTACGACCCCGGCCACGACATTTGCGCGAATTGCGGTGCGGCAAGCGTGTTATCTGTTCATTGCGCGGTCGGGACGCGCAACGCGCTGTGGTTAGTTGGGGTCACATGCAATGAATTAGAAACACCGCTTCCGCCACCGCGCAATGTCGCGCCCTTAAGTCTTTCAATCAAAAGCATAATTTTTTTGTATGAGTCAGTGCTTAGTCTTTTCTATGGAAACATCGAAAATTTCAAGGCCCAACTTTGGCATTAACTTGAAGCTTTGTAAATGTAAAGCGGCTTTGTGACTTTTTAATTGAACGACAGGAAGATAATTTATATGTAGGTATCAACACCGTTAACTTATCAGCGTGTGTAGACACCTTGTGCGGGTGGACTGATGACCTGGTAAAGATTGCGGGAGTCCGTTGGATGCGGGTGGGGCAAGACCGGTCATTGTGGCACTGTGGGGTAGGCCAGCAGTGGACTTCTTTCGGCTGAAATGATGATGATGAACCATTGTCTATTGTGATGTTTACAAGAAAAACGACAAGTTTTTTTGACCCAAAAGGCTAATAGTAACGTCAGTGATTGACATAGCCCATCATCATCCTCCTAGCGTTATTCCCAGTAATGCCCCTAAAGGAACCCGGGGTCCGCTTTGACACCTAATCCCAAGATTTGGCATAGGCACTAGTTTTACGAAAGGGACTGCCATCTGACTTTCCAACCCAGAGGGAAAACTAGATCTCATTGGGATTAGACCGGTTTCCTCACGATGTTTTCCTTCACCGAAAAGCTGACGGTAAATATTCCGTACATAAGTTCCGAAAAACTCATTGGTACGAGCCGGGATTCGAACCCACGACCGCTGCTTGACAGCCGCATGCCTGAACCACTAGGCTACCGTAGCCTAGTGATTGACATAACCCATTTCAAGCAAAACGGATTTCATTACAGTCTCCCAGGAATCCTTTTAAAACGCATCTAAAAGGCACTAGAACTCCATTCCACATTCACAAATTAGACGCCGCAAAATAGAGTTATTCTCGCAAAGTCCTGCCAAACCGTTACCATAATTTCAAATGGGACCTTGGTAACAACGTAACAAGGTAGACTTTGCTGTAGTGAATTGAGTCAAAGTTGAGTTTAAGTGGGTAAGCGGTGGAAATGTAACTTGTCTCGACAAAACGAGACGCCTTAAGAAACGCGAAAAGGTGTATTTTAGAATTGAGTGCCTCCAAGGAAGAAGGGCCTTTTGTCATTAATTTTCTGATGATAATTAACGAGTACCTAATGCCTTTATGATCATAAACAGAAAGGGAATAGCTGCGGTTAGGACTGCATTTTTAATATTTTTTATCAATTATTAAGAAGAAACAAAAGAACAAAGCGAGTTAAGTCTTCATCATCCTCCTAGCGTTATTCCTGGTAATGCCCCTAATTGAACCCGGGGTCCGCTTTGACATCTAATCCCAAGATTTGGCATAGGCACTAGTTTTACGAAAGCGACTGCCATCTGACCTTCCAACCCAGAGGGTAAACTAGACCTTATTGGGATAAGACCGGTTTCCTCACGATGTTTTCCTTCACCGAAAAGCTAATGGTAAATATTCCGTACATAAGTTCCTAAAAACTCATTGGTAATAATTATACTTATTGGTAGTAATAATAATTTTGCTACCGAGTGACACATACTATTTTTCACACCGACTATGAGGAAATTTAAAAAAAGCTATTGTGAAAATATATCTAAATTATCTTAATTTTTATTACAAATTTTTAAATATTACGAAATATTTATAATTTTTTATACAATATTTTTGTTTTGAATCGACGACGATGAAATTACAATCGATTATTTTATTAACATCTGTGTTCAATTGGCACATTGCGTACAAAAGTTCCAATGCCAATGTATAAATTAAAAAAGTAGCTTGAACAGAAAAGTAGCGTTTTGGTCCCTCTCGTCGTGGAGCAAAACTTACTTTTCCGAATGAAAGGTGTGAAAAAAATATTGCATAACGTCCTAAGATTAGCTAGAATTATTGTTTTTCGAGGTTAATATGTTGCTCATTTAAGTAGCGCAATAAAAAATGGGATAATATAAGTCAAGTTATACCCTTTTTCCTTGGAGACACTGAATTATTCGCAGCATTCCCAAGGGATCTTTGTAAGGAAATGGGGTATCCAATTTTACGTAACAGACATTATGAAACATTTAATTTTAAACTTCTATTTCTTCAGCTGAGACAATGTAGTATTGCGAATAGTAAAGCACACGCAGTGTGTTTAGGAGTGAGACATGGATTCTTGCTTCTAAATAATAGCCTTGCTTAAATAACTAATAACTATCTCTGTGAGTTGTACTCGTAGAACTGTTGCGCCAGTCTTTTATTAAAAAAATATATATTTTTCCGAAAATTTGTATCATCTAAAAAAAATTGTTGAACTTGCTCACAAAAAATCACGAGAATCGGTTGAGAAATGTGACCTCGTTGTAGAGGACAGCTCGTCGACATATATTATGAAAGAATTCACGTCCAAGCTGAAACGGAAAGTCATTCGCTTCGCTCTCTCGTTCAATTAAAGCGAAATCAGAACGGTTAAGTATTCTAGTGGGTTTCTAAAAGCAGACGTATTGCTTTAAAAACCCTGGCTTCCCCCATTTTAAAGCAACCACGGTATAAATCAGGGCACTTTTCGCGCGTCTAATATATTCGGAATCGGCCGGCAATAAATTGGGCTAAATTATCACTCGTAGGATAAGCGCGCTGTAGGCCGAGCCGGGGCTAAAACGGGGTATATCATTTTTACAGCGATTACTATGAAATATCAGTCCGATATTAAACACTTACCTGGAGAAAGTTGTATACAACAAATTACCAGAGACAATCAAGTCGGCTCCATCACTAATTATTTTCAAAAGAAAACTAAAAAAATGGCTTCTCGAGTACACATTCTATAGCTATGACGAATTTATGAATATTGTGTGAATTAATTATCTAAATATTGATTGTTGATGACTTAAAATAATAATTATTAAATATTGTATTATTTATTATCTTGTTACAGACACTTTTTGTGTAATGCTAATTCTGACATGTAATATTGATAATTACGAATAAATGAATATGAATATGAATATGTCGGTCATAATTTACACCATTTACGAGGGGTGATCAATAAGTTTTGAGAATCGGCATACAAAACAGAAGTTATAACTTGTATAATAAAATAAAATGGCTGGCTAAGATGTATAATGACGTATTTCATCAGACACTATAGTTTTACTTCTAGTTATTCATCCTATCCTTCAATTAAGTCCTACCTATTAGTTTCTACGGCATTACTTTATCTCCAGGCTTACGGGACAGAATATCAGTGGTAAAAATCTTGGCACTGAATATGACTGTGTGACTACCTATTATGACGAGCGGTTAGAGCAAAATTTGTGTGATGAGCATGAATGTTATTTATTCAAGTATTTTTATATAATAGACTTATTGCTTATTGAGCTTGATAGAAAGAATTTATGAAGATTGCTTTCTAATATTTATTATTGAGTAACAACCTCTGTAGTCTATTTTGTTTATGGTAGTGTCACTGCCTACGAAGCAGGAGGTACCGGGTTTGAATCCCGGTAAAGACAGTTATTTTTGTCATGAGCATGAATATATTTTGCTCCATGTATTTAAGTATTTATTTATCTATATTAGTTTATATGTCGTCGTCTAGTACCCAAAGCCCAAACTTTTGCTTAGTTTAGGACTACGTTGATTTGTGTAAGATTGTCTCTAAATATTTATTTATATAAATCATTTACGTGGTTCTTGCGTTGTGAAGTGCGGCTGTGGTGGGCGTAATTCTTTGCGATAAGCCCGGATTTAATCGTTAATTTGGACTTATAGGTGATTATATGGTTTTGTTAGCAGCTTGATGGGATCGCGATATATTCAGGCTTTTATTTAAGAGTCCGTGTTAGTCTTTTAATCGACCTCTACACCAAATACCAATTTAATAAGATGCGAAACTAATGCCTGTCAGATATTAAGCGGTTGTTGAACAAATATTTATTAGATAAGTAACTTAACTAATGTTGGTAAACCAAAATTAATAAATTAATAAACAATTGACATCGTAAATTATATTGTTATTTGTATTTTTATTTTTCGTTTATTAATGTATATTCTGTTATCTGACGATCTTTATGTGATATCTTCGTAATTTATTTACTGTGACTATAATTAGAATTTTATTGACATTTTATTATAATTCTTAATTCTCTTTGACGATCATAATATTAATTCATATAGATTTAGCTAGCTTTAATTTATATTGTAAATTGTATATTATGAAATAAATAAATCAAAAATCAAATCAAATCAATCAAATAACAAAATCGCTCCGCTGGGAAAAAGTACGATGCAAATTTTGTGTCGATTCGCTAGAATGCTCACTAGAACGCTCCTGTTTGTATCCTTCTTAGAGTATATATTTCTATTCGTAGGTCACTACGTCAGCGCTAGCCCCACATCTGGGCTGCTCCAAAATCAGACATGATTCACTGGTCCCTTATCAACTTTCTCTTCAAGGTTTGAAGTGATAATTAAAACAACCCCTTTAAATAAGGATTCACTGTGTTGACAGCTCGGGGAGTTAAATCTCGGTACACGTGTCAAAGGGTGACCAATCGCAATGACCCTTTGTGGTTATCCACTGTCAACAGCGTATTTTCAGATGCTCGCTGGCTTGTGTTTTGTTTAAAGCATGAAATAAAATAATTAGTGAGCCCAAAAAGGTAGGTATTTAAAGTAAACAAAATTAAAATACGATATTTGATTTTAATATACGTAAGGCGGATGTCACACTGCGCCGCATCCTCCAGACGGAGGTGCGGAGCTGCATACAAATTTCGCCGGTCGGAGGTGCGGTGCAGTGTGTCGTATCATATGGAATTTATATACAAACTGAGGTACTTTGCATACAACGAGAAAATGCGGCGCAGAGTGACATCCGCTTATGGCAAGGGAATATGTGGCAACTATTTTATTGGTGTTTTGGTTTATTTAATTAATTTTATTTCAAGCATTTCATGTAATTACTTACGTATTTTGTTATTATTATGTTATGTGCCGTGTCCTCACTGGATGGACCCAACGGAATATCAGCACTGGCTGCAAAGACAGGAACATGAATGGAACTATTTCGTGGCAGATTTACTTTTTATTTAGTTTTTAATTTATTTGATTTTTGACTTCGTCTTGTTTTAGTTTGTTGTGTCACAAATAAATTCTTGATTCTGGTGTTATCTTCTGCTGTTACGAAAAAATAATGAACATGAATGTGAAACACGGTTTACATTGTGTCAGATCATCAGATGTTACTTTTTGAAGTGGAGACTTCTTTGCTCGCGTTCTTGTATAGGGGTACAGTTCAAATGTATCACGTGACTTCCGGAACAACTTTTTGTAGAGAAGCCTAATCTGATTTCAAATAGTTATTTGTTACATGTTTTAATCCTTCTTTATTTGCCATTAGTTGTTAATCACAAAATGTTATTTAGTTTATAAGGCGGACATGAAAATAATGCTGAAATGACCGTAATTTTCAATGTATCGCGAGTCAAATGAGCTACGTCAATCAATGTTGCCAGGTATACCAATTTGTCTGTACTTATACAAATTTTAGTGAATTCATTCAGATTTATATTTTACAGGTACACCATAATAAATTATATTCTATTCTATTATATTCTATTCTATTCATAATAGCAGATTCCTATAAATAATCAAAAAACTTTGAATTTAACAATTAGACTCGCACTTGGCAGATTTTTTTTATTACGGTTCCACAGCCAACAAACAAGTATCCACTTAAACTTAATTAACGGTTGTAACTCCGACACAACCCGCTTCTTTTTATTACACGATTTTATTTTATTTGCAGTTTCTTAGCTAATTCATTTGTTTACCAAATTCCCGAAGCCCAGTCGATTTTTAATTTTCTTTACTTGTGTAAGCCAAATGACAATGCAGTAAGTATTAGATAATATTATGGTCATATAACCTGGTCCGATGATGATGAAGGCAGAAAGCTGGCCATTACCACTCTTAAACTACTATCTACCGTGCCCTACGGCCTCGCGGGTTCGAATCCGAATAATTTGCTTTTGCGTCTAGTTGAACAAGCGAGCGAAGCGAACGAAGTTCTCCATTTCAGCTTGGTAGTCAATTCGTTCGTATGTCCGGCGTTTGTCGGCTGTTCTCCTCTACAGGTCTAATTTCTCAAACAATTATCGTGAAATTTTGTTACCATTTCAATAATTATGTTGAGTTAAGTTTTCGAATTCCAGTTCTTTTTATTCGAAAACATTTTCATTTATTACAAAATGACAGTCTGGCAAGTTCAACAGCTCACAGAGTCACTAACTAGTATGTTGTATATGTATTTACATAAAATTAGTATTTATTTTTGGTATCCTTAACACAAGCCTCATTGAGCTATGCCGCTAGTTCGATTTGAGTAAGATTGTCCCTTATATATTAAAGTTTAATTATGAACCTAGCCTCACCATAATTTCAATTCCTTACCAAAACCCTTTGAAGATCCTGAACAATTCTACCGGCTAGACCTCAAAGCTAGGAGATACGTTTGTAGGAATACCGGGTGAAATTATTCATAGTTAAACTTAGCCGACTTCGCCTAGTCATAGTTTAGGCGCACTCAGACGAGAAAGTTCTGACATTTTGGTTGCCTGTTAATGTTATCACTTTTTCTAGTCTACAGGCCTTTTAAAACAAATCTTCATCTTAAAAATATATTTGGTGTGATCAAGAAATTATATACGAATTTAAATAACTACAAGGAAAATGCACCAAAATGAATGCCTTTCAGCATAATACATTATACCATCATTCTAAATGCGAACAAAGTTGAATTAGTTGTGTCTCGTTCCATTTAAAATCAAATCAAAATCTGTTTTAATGTTCATTATTATAAAATCAAACTTATCTTGAACAACCGAATGTTAGTTACTAACATTCGATTGTACTACTGTAGTTAGTAACTAGTTAGCAGTGAAATCTTACAGTTATGATAGTGTATGGAATGGACAGTTTTGAATAGATGGGTCATACAGCTTCAATAAAACAAAAGTCATATTTCCTGTAGTCAATGAATAGTTCAGGGCTTCTATGCGTTCAAAAATATATTTGACTGCATATTATCATTTAAGAGGAGAAGCCGTTTATGCGGATTAAGATTCAGTCCCAAATTAGGCTTTATAGCTTTGGCAATGTTCACAGAAGAGACGTGAACCTCAATCTGTATGACCCGGACATAGGTCTTGTTTTTCCCGCGCCTTTGCTTGCATTCTCAAACTCAAATAGAGTCTCATTTACACATTTAAAAAAGTCCAATTTTTATTTGAGTAATGCAAAAACCCCGGCAAAACTGAACGCAGGTTTAAATCAAAATGTTGCATATCTTAGCCGGTTTTAAATTTCAAATTCATACTTGTCCGTACTTTAGAGTTCCAGGCTGGCAATTGGCAAGCTCCCGGACTTCCGGGAGACTTACAGTTTAACATGATACTTGGGTTTAAGTTTAAACCTGATTTTCTGGGCTTTCGCGACAACTTTGTTGGATTAAGGGATGACGGTCTCATATTATGAATGATTCTGATTCTTAATATGCCTGATGGTAAGCAAATGCCGTAGCCTATGTTATGTACGCTTAGGACGATTGAATAGTCACATCCGTGATACTCACTTTTATTGATTTGACGATTCGTTGTGACAGAAACGACCCGCGGTCTTTTTACGTCGTCAACCCATCGAGCTGGTGGACGATCGACGCTTCTTTTTTCTTGTAATTGGCCACCAATTGGTTAACGTTTTGGTTTACCTGCCGTCACGCTGCCTGGCAATAATGTCCTGCTCAACGGAGTTGGGCCAGTTTGGGCCAGCCAGCCAGCGGAGTTGCCAGGCAGCGTTGAGTTTCGTTGTGACTCCTCCGACGTCGCGCTCCTTAGTGCCACGTCGGATCGGGGGTTGACGACGTAAAACAGACGGGTTATTTCTGAATGAGACTAGCACAGAACCGGAATAAGCGGCGTACTCGAAGAAAGGCTTATCCTCAGTAGTTGGCGATTATTGCTGATTATGATGATGAATGATGAAGTGTAGACAGAGATAAACGTAGATCCAACTCAACTGTTAAGGGCGGGTTGCACCAACATATGATTACAGACCGATCAACGTTAAACATGGCGCCGACGGCTGTCATTCTATAAAAACTTGTCAAACCTTCCATACATATTCAGATTTTAACGAACACCTTTTACGATTACAGACGGTTTGGTGCAACCCATCCTTTGCATACAATAGGTAAATATTAGACATACATGTTGCATTCTGCTTATATTTGAATGTAGGTATATCGATTTTCCCTGCACTTTGAGCTAGCATGTAACAAGGACCGCGAAACACATTTAAATCAAACTGGAATACAAATATCAACTCTCATGCATGAATCCCGCGTGTTCTTTAAATACAGGTACAGTCAAGTGTAAAAATATGGGTGCATACAACTTACTCATAAATATGTCCCATAGCTCTTATGTCAGCGGATTAAGGTTTTGGTACTTATTTATGAGAGGATGTTATCGATACATATTTTTGCACTTGACTGTACATATATACGGCAATACGTCAATTAATATAAACACATGTCCGCTTTTTTAACTATTTGTATCCATCACAGATTTATAATAGGTGCATGTTTTGTTTATTTTACTATCATCGGAAATTTTATATGTAAGTATGTTACTTTCATGGCCAACGTAAAACTCGCTTGATTTCCTTATATTTGAAATGCTACATTAGGTATTTCTATCGCTAGTGTAGGTGTAATAATTCGTTTCAAATGAAAAATATTTATTTAATTATAAAAATTATTTATTAATTCCATAATATTACTGTGCAGTCAAGCTACACGGCTGAAAAGGAGAGAAGCATAAGATAATTTTATGTTGATAAAATTATTAACATTAATACAGTAACACAGTCACACTTAAGTTAGTTATAAAATAACATAATTTGTTTAGTACAACTAAAAAGCCGCGCGAGGTTTGTCGCGGTGAGATAGGCATCATCCTCTTTCTGAGTAGAATTTATTCTGCAAATAGGCCTACGAGGCCTAGTACACGAGCTTTAATACGTGTCAAACAGTAATTTGCGATACACTCATTTCGTAGGGCCCAACATAACTAGCTATAAAATTATTAAAATAGTTTTCTGTAGTAATCTATTTTGATAATTCACCGCCCCAATATGTCTTCCCTTTGCGGCTGTTTTCTTCAGAAATGTTTATAATTCCATTTATAGAGAACATCTGAAAGGAATCAAAGATCGGGGACTTCAATCGGGTTTGCCCTTCATCGATACCGGCGACCCTGCACAGAGGTAATCAGCGTGGCCACTTGGGAAATACTTATATTTGTATTTTGTAAACGGAGCAAATAATTAAATAAACTCACGCCTGTATTTCCAAATGGGTTTGTTTCACTATTATCTCTATGGTCGAAAGGGTTCCTTTTTTAATCTGCATGTGTTAAACAATCTATAAAATGCCAAAAAAGTTACTTTGAAATTTTCCTAGCGTGTTCGTCAATGTTTTGTGAATTACATAAAATTATTATTTTTTTCCTTTTGTCATATACTGTATTTGAAATTTCAGCAGGAGCGTCGGTCGAAAGAATCACAATAGCTTCTACGACTGGCCTACTTTTTAGCTTCATTGAGGGTTTCCAAAAGGAATAATGTCGCCAGCTAGCACTGTGGTGAGTTTATATTTATGAAACATAACCTCAGATGTATCTTCTTACTTTATTATTGTTTTAATTATTTTATATTTAAGGTCCAAATTTAATTAAATTGCTTTGTTTTTATGGCTAATAATGCCTGTAACTTGTTTTGTAAGCCCATTAAAATAAAAGAAAATAAATAAATTAATTTATTATGTTTAAACATAATTGGTGGATTTTGACACCTCTCGCCACTGGGCTAACAGCTGGTGGCATAATGCATTATCGAAACTTTCACCTGTAGTGCTTGCTTCCGACTCAGCACAATTCCAATCGAATATCAATCAATCTGAATTGCGTTTTGAAACTATGCCGCACTAGTTTTTTGCGAAAGTTTATTGAAATGTTGTCGAGGAGAATGTGAGTACAACAAATGATTTTCGATGGAAAAATCTTTATTCATAAAAATTACAAAGGTTCCAAATACAACATATAAAACACACGAAATCGCACAAACAACATACAAAAATACACACACACACACACACTAACAAAACCATAATCAGCCCAAGTCTAGTCAAAGAAGCCCCCGCGAGTTGTGACCGGTGCAAAGGTGCCCATCACACTTGCCACGTTGGCACGCTGGATAGCGATTGACAATCCATGCGTCAGATACGAACCCTGTTATCAGACCCTCTGTCTTTTACATCGATTACTAGCTGCCCGGCCCGGCTTCGCACGGATTACCCGTTTTCCCGTAGGAATGAAGCATTTTCCCGCAGTAAAAAGTAGCCTATGTCACTCAGGGTGAATGTAGCTTTCCAATTGTGTTTTTTTTTTAAATCGGCACAGTAGTTTTTGAGTTTATTCATTACAAACATACACAAAAATACAAATTTTTCCTCTTTATAATTTTAGTATAGAAATATAGATAGATATAGAAGTATAGATAGATATATAAGTTGATTTGATTTCCCTGACGAACTTAGAGGCTGCTGTGACGGATGCTGTACAAATAATTCAGGGCACCATATTGTTTTGGATGATTTGTATTTCAATATTATTAATGCATTATGTGAGGCATCTATGTACAGTAAAGTTACTACGGCTAATACTGGGAACAAGAAAATAATAGGTTGGAATAAGCATGTTGGCGAAGCCCACAGAGAGGCTAGGGTTTGTTTCCAAAACTGGGTTCTTTTTGGTAAACCTACTACAGGTCATATTTTTAATTTGATGTGTCACAGCAGAAAAGTTTTTAAATCCAGATTGCGATGGGTACAAAATCATCAAGACCAAGTCAAAATGGACATACTCGCTTCACATCATAGGAAAAATGATTTTCGAAATTTTTGGAAATGTACAAAGAAAATGGAAACAAAAACTAGTCTCTCAGTTAATATCAACGGCACTTTTGATGCCAAGGGCATTGCTAATTTGTTTAAGGACCATTTTAATTGCAAGTCATCGGTAGGAGGTTCGGACGGGCTGCCGGTGTTCGACGGTGGGGTAAGGAATGACCCTCACTTACGTTTTAGCTCGAAGGATATCAACAAGATAATACGGGATATGAAAAGGGGCAAATCCCCTGGTCATGATTATTTGAGCATCGAACACCTGCAGTTCGCTGGTCCTCATTTGCCCAGACTCTTATCTATGTTTTTTAATCTATGTATTGGACACTCATACCTGCCCAGCCATATGACGAAAACGGTAGTTGTTCCTATAATTAAAAATAAAACAGGAGATATATCTGACATAACGAATTACAGACCAATCTCTTTGGCAACAATCGTGGCCAGGGTTCTGGATAGTCTCCTTAGTAAGCAGTTGGACAAATGCTTGCAGCTGCATGATGGCCAGTTCGGCTTCCGAGCCGGCCTGTCCACCGAGAGTGCGATCATTTGCCTAAAAAACACTGTCGAGTACTATACCAGGCGTAGAACACCTATTTATGCGTGTTTTTTGGACCTTTCAAAGGCATTTGACCTTGTAAATTATAACTTACTATGGAAAAAGCTTGATGATGCCAAATTTCCCAGGGAACTAATACGCATATTTAGGTACTGGTACGCGAGCCAAAGAAATAGCGTCCGATGGGGGAACATCTTATCAGACGAGTACGGGTTGGATTGTGGTGTAAGGCAGGGGGGGCTTACATCCCCCAAATTGTTCAATCTTTATGTAAACGAACTCATCGGTGGGCTCAGCAGTACACATGTCGGATGCCACATTAACAGATTATGTCACAATAATATAAGTTATGCGGATGACATGGTGCTGTTGAGCCCATCAGTGGGGGGGCTGAGAATCCTTATTGATAAATGTGAATCCTATGCTCTAAGCCATAACTTAAAATACAATGTGCGGAAGAGCGAATACATGGTTTTTAAGGCTGGTAATAAGTGCCCTTCACACGTACCACCCATTCGTTTAAACGGCGAAGAGCTAAATAGGGTTCACATTTTCAAATATCTTGGTCACATTGTAACTGACGACCTACGGGACGACGCCGATATAGAGAGGGAGCGAAGGGCGTTGGCCGTTAGAGCCAACATGATAGCTCGCAGGTTCGGTCGATGTACAGCGCAAGTCAAAATAACCCTGTTTCGTGCGTACTGTACATCGCTGTACACCGGCAGTTTGTGGTCGAAGTACACGCAACGTGCCATGAATGCCTTGCGTGTACAATATAATGACGCGTTCAGGGTGCTGTTGCGACTGCCGCGGTACTGCAGCGCGTCGGGCATGTTTGCGGACGCGCATGTAGACGGGTTTCATGCGACGCTGCGCAAGCGCTGCGCCGCGACGCTCTGTAGGGTTCGCGGCAGCCGCCACAGTCTCCTGACAGTCGTAGCCGATAGATGGGACAGCAATTTAGTTAAGCACTGGTCCTCTCATCATTTAAGTTGTAGGCATAGAACTAATATATTTATTTAAGTACCAAATTGTTACTAACAAGATATGGATTTTTTAATTGTCCGAAATAAATGCATTTTATTTTTATTTATTTATTTATTTATAAGTATAGATATGAGTTACCTAGTGAACTAGCTGTGTTTCGTTGCGGCGCGGGTCCTACAGCGAATATTTCGTTTATCGCGACCATCGCGCGCTGACCCGCCTCATATTGTTTCACATAAAGAACTTGCGGGAATCTAAACTAAGCTTTACTGTACTGGCAGCAGAAAGCTATGTTTACTTTTCTATATTTTATAAAAATATTTTTGGCACCTTGAATCTAAACAAATCCTAGCTTCTGCCCGCGACTCCGTCCGTGTGGAACTCGTTTATATCGCAGCTCCATACAAACTTTTACCCCCCCATTTCACACCCTTAAGGGATGATTTCGGAGATAAAAACTATTCTATGTCACTCTCCATCTCTTCAACTATCTTCGCAAAAAAAATCACGTCAATTCGTCGTTCCGTTTTGCCGTGAAAGACAGACAAACAAACAAACACATACACTTTCCCATTTATACTATCAGTATCGATTATTTAGAGGAAAACTTCGTGAGACTGTAGCTATGTTTGTGTTGCTTTGACGACCGCTTCAGCCTAGTTGGTAGTGACCCTGCTTACGAAACAAGAGGTCCTGGGTTCGAATCCCGATAAGGGCATTTATTTGTGTGATGAGCACGTATATTTGTTTCTGAGTCATGGATGTTTTCCAGATATTTCAGTATTTATTTATCTATACGGTGTTTCTTTAACCGTTTTAGAGCCGAAGCCCAGTTAATATATACATTACAAAGAACTCAAAAAAAGCTTTTTTTTAGTTTTTATTTTTTTAAAGATTTTTTTAAAATGCATAAAATATTGTTTTTTTTTTTGTATTAACATTAATTTTAATCATCCAGCTGAGTGACCGCAGTGTCCGCTAGCCGCCATCTTATGTAGATAGGTACGAACTCTAACCAGGTGAATGAACTTCGCTCCGCGCGCCATAGAACATTTTTCAAACTTAATTGCCTTTTATTACTAAAAACTTAACTAATTTTTTTTTTTTCACGAATGATTAGTTCCTTTTGGATACTTTCAGTGGGCTTCGGCTCTAAAACGGTTAAAGAAACACCGTGTATAATTATGTTTATCGTCACGTAGTATACCCATAGTACAAGCTTTGATTAGTTTGGGACTAGGTCGATTTGTGTAATATGTCCCCTTATATTTATATCAGTTATCCGATATCATCTGTGTTCTCGTGTATAATAATGTGGAATATAAAAATGACTTAGACACTATAGACCTATGAAAAGCGGATACCTACCGATTATGGTCGCCGATGGGACTGATAATCCTATGATCAGACATCTGTGAGGCTGAACAATAATTTTAATTTAATGTTATATTGTAATAAATTGTATTTACTAACCTAGTTCGTAAGCCAACATGTAATTACTAACCAACTATTGATGATGTCCGAAATAAACAATTTAAATTTCAATATGTCCATAATTTAATTTACACAACATACATTAGTGATTGCCAGGATCGTCATTTGTCATTAAACACATTTCTCTGTAATATTTTCATGATAATTAAATCAAACTTTGCATGGAGCCCTGAAGGTGAGATTGGTTAACATCGCTGAATATTTTTTGCGTGATTTTAGAATTAAATTCACTCAGAGAACTTGACCAGCGGGGAAGTTATTCAGCGAGCACAACTGATGCCGTGCCGAGACACGAGTCGAGAGAGATCTGCCCTCCTATTTCTAATTCGCACGGTGCGAGTTAGACAGGAGATGCAAGACTTGTCACCAAGTTGTGCTAGACGTATAACACACACACAAACACACACACACACACACACACACACACACACACACACACACACACACACACACACACACATACACACACACACACACACACACGCACGCACGCACGCACGCACGCACGCACGCACACACACACACTTACACGAACACACACGCACACGCACACGCACACGCACACGCACACGCACACGCACACGCACACGCACACGCACACGCACACGCACACGCACACGCACACGCACACGCACACGCACACGCACACGCGCACGCGCACACGCACACACACACACACACACACACACACACACACACACACACACACACACACACACACACACACACACACACACACACGTATAGGTACACATCAGCGGGAGAGAGCGCACGTCTATTGCAATTTCAGTTTAATTTTCAATACGGTATTCATTCCATTTTAGAGTCACTGTAGCCTAGCGGTAAAGCACGCGACTTTCAATGTCAAGGTCGTGGGTTCGAACCTCGGCTCATACCAATGAGTTTTGTTCAAACACTCACCACCAACTACTTAATCACTAACCATTAACTAATCGGTGAAGGACAACGTCGTGAGGGGGTTCCCTCCGGTTGGTCTAATCCCAATAAGGTCTAGTTTTCCATCTTGGTTGGATAGTCAGTTGGCAGTCGCTTTCGTGAAACTAGTGCCTATACCAAATCTTGGGATTATGTTCCAAAGTAGAAAGCCGAGGGGGGTATTAAAGGGCGCAACCGGGAATAACGCTAGGAGGATGATGACTTAATCCATTTTCAATAGGCTATCTAAATCAACAAACATTGTTAAAATAATCTCAATCTCATGTATTATAACCTATCTACGTCAATAATATGTTTACTTCAACCCGTTTCAACCTTACCCTTAATCCAATCAGATCTTGCATTATCAAAAAATATAACTAGTTTTTCTGCTGACCCTGCCCTTATTTCAGCGGATCGAGTTTGTTGAAATATCGGCGAATCGCAATCCCCTATATTGGACGTACCGAGCGGAAACCTTGGACATGCAAAATTATAATAATACGAGCTTGATACCGTTCATGATGTGAACCTTCTTTGGATTTTGTCTGTGGTTTAAGATGCATCTTAAACCACATAGCTAGCCTTTAACTGCAAAACAGTTCAGTCATTTTACTGAAAAGTAGTATAGAAAAAATACAAATTCGGGTATCCTGCTGTTTCGGCAAAATATTTTTCGCCAAATTTCACTTCCCACAAAACTTATGGCAGTAGTTTCATTTCCCAAACGAACAAATAGCACATTTTTGTTTCGCATTTTGTTCATTTGGTCAAAATATCATCTGGCATAATTTTGCTTTGTCAAGTGTTTTTTTCTTTTATCTTTGTGAATTTGTTCCTTCAGCTGTAAACACAGCGAATCCTCAAACATATCAAGGGTCGGCAACGCCCGTGTTACTCCTGGAGTTGCATGCATCTATAGGTTGCGGTATCCGCTTACCATCAGGCGGGCCGTACGCTAGTTTGCCACTATCGTTGTAAAAAAAACCAAAGTTAAAAAACTTTTATTTTTCTTTTTAATTTAGTGGTTAATTTACTCTTGCTCTATAATAATCAAGATTATATCATACAAAAAGACAATGAATGCTTCATTCAATATAGTTATTTGCTGGTGGAAATAATTGTTTGATTCTTGAATAAAGCATCTGAAACAAAGAAACGTAATAAAAAACAGCATTTTTCCTGGTGTAAATTAAGTGAAAAATAACAGTTTTAAACCTAAAATTCCTTGAAATGGCAATCAACATTGCTGAGAACCGTTCCGACTTTTATGCAGATATAACACCCCTCTTCGAAGAGCGTCAAAAAGAATAAAAATTTAATTTGAGTACGAGAGTTGCCCCGATGCTCTCTTCATAGGCAATGCTACAACGCTACGAAGCCTCTTTTATGCTACGAAGCTACGAAGCCTCTACGATGCCTCGAAATTCTATGCTACGACTGTATCTGCAAGTGGTCATCTAAATATAACGTTTCGGAATTGATTCCAATTCATTTCCCCGGCCTCCACATTAGCCGCTTACGTTAAAACGATATCAAATTGGAATTCGAAACGTAACTCTTAGGTTGGTTAAGTTTATCTTATTCGATTTATTAAATAAAAATAAATACATTAATTGATTAGTTCACGATTTTTATGTAAATAATTTTAAAAAAATACTGCGCCCACAAAATTTTAATAACAACACTGTGGTGTTGTGTTCTTGGTGGAGTAAGGTCGCCAGAGCTCCTGCGGATGCGCTACTCCAGCATCCATAGGCTACCATGTGTTGTCTGTTACATTCGGGAAGAGATCTTGAATACCACCGTTACAATAAAGCAAATGTGTTTTTTATACTTACACTAATCGTGTTATGTTTTAATCACACATTCTACTTTAACAAATCGAGGTAATATTTCGAGTAATTTCGTTGACAGTACCGGGGGACAGTTAGGTATACAAAGTACTGGAATTAGATTTTCTAGCAACCGATATTAGTAGAATATATGTAAATGATGGCATTATGATGACATAAATTGTACTGGGATGACAGCTGTCAAACGTTGGATGTAAGGGCATTTTTACTATAAATAACCATGACACCACTATTTGGTTTATTAATCTTAGGTCTACATGAACTTTAAAAATGGAACATACAAAAACATACACATAAAAGTGGAAGATAAATAAATAGTTTGATGAAGTACGATGGTAATTTTTTGATTGAATTGGTGTAGATCATGACAATAAAAAAGAGAAATACCCTCTGAAAACTTGTACACTAAGACCTACTTAAATTTCTAGTTTATTTAAGGTTTTAATTATTATGCCGTATGCTTTGTCACTACTTACATATATTCGTTGCAGGATAAAAACGGTTCGAATCCCCGCTGAATAAGAACCGCTGCGTTGTTATCGCAAGGCGGTGTTTTCCCTGGAACGTTCGTGTTTCAGCCATTAACATATCAATATGTATTCCAACTCCATCTGCTGCGGTGCAAGGTATTAGATGTAGCGAGGACAATATTTTCTTTCGAATCTTTTTTTTTAAGAAAGAAAGAAAAAAGGAACATTTTATAAGTATCATACAATAGCACGTTTTCAAAAGTATTTCACAGAAACGGTCAGTTTTAATACCAACATGGTCTTATATTCACCGTTTTATTTGTATAACTATGATGTTTTTTATTACTGTCATTTTTTTATTCTATTACCTGTAGATATTATGTTTAGTTTCAGGGCAGTCTGGCATTAATGGGTATATACAAATTGTACAAGTGTACTTTTAACATTCTCGATCCAATTTACAAAAACACAGGTAATTAAAAGAAACAAATATTTTTATTTCAGACCCAATCGATCCATATTTTGTTAGTTACAGTGCAGTGCCTCTCAATCGCGACGAATCTTAGTAGCGACGTTACTCTTTTTCGCCTGATGGCAAAGAAATCATCTGTGTGCGTTAAAAGTGACCCAGGAGATGTAGATCCGGTAACCAGTGACAGAAAAAGTCGATTTACCCTTTTACGTCCAAAAAAATCAACGTACAAATATTTGTACACATGCAATGAAATATTGGCGTTGTGTTCTTCATAATGGGCTTGGAAGTGTCACGTTTCGGGCGCAGCGATGCGAGAGATCCGTAATGGCATTTCATACAAATATTGGAGGCCTAGGCCGGCAAGATGGTCTTTTTTAATTTCCATTCCAAAATTCGTGGCACAGCTTCGCGGCGTTCAGCCATGAAAATTAAAGTTTGATTTCTTGCAGTTTTTTTTATTTCTTTCATTGAATGTTTGAGAAAAGCACTATATACATACCGGCGTGAAAATGGTTGCCATCCTCTGCGCTCAGCTGTCATGTACTCGGCCGGCAACCCCTTTCTTCCCGGCCTATGTATTATCGTATGGCTTTATTTTGAGAAAAAATAAGAATTAAAATTACAAAGGTTAACATTATATGTACATTTACAGCTTAATGTCTAGGTTTGTTATCCGCGGTTATAGTATGCAGATCCTTTATGTCTCCCGTATAACGCCACCTGGGGCATTCCTCCACAATGTGCGTAGTTGTTTGGTCTGGCGCGCCACAGTCACAGTTTGGCGAGGGCATGTTGCCCCATTTGTGGAGGTGGGGTGGTATTTGGTCAGAATCTACCTCCTCGCGGTCCACCCCGGGCAACGGCTTCTCAGAAGACGGCTAAAAGATTCTCCTGGCTAGCTGAACTCGCTCCCTCTGAGCCTCCTAGCTTTTTTTTGTATGCATCAATTTTTGGTGTCCGGCCTATGTAGTAATGTATTATTCAACATCATTAATCGCTATCTCCCATCCCTCGGCCTCTACCGCTCCACAAACTCGTCTGGGTTTGACGTTTGGTCCTGTATTTAGCATATTAGGTTTAGATTTAGACTCCAGACTGAATATTAACCACTGCAACGTCTAACTTTGTAAAGTACTAACTTACTGAAATATTTCTTAGAGTTTAGGACCTTTTAACGTTAAAGTTAGCTATAGGCTATTTTGTATACATTGCATCGAACTCCATTCTCGTCGCCAATTTTAGGATTTTAGTGCGCAGTTTAGTGCTAAACTGTGAATTATTAATCCTTTTGTACTTTGATGGATTGGTGTGCCACTTTAAAATAACGTTTTGTATTGACAGCGAACCATCTTAACCTATTCGAAGCCAAGCAACGCTATGTGTGTTCCGTCGTTGCGTAGTCGCATTTTCCCGCTTTGTTTGATACACACTCGGTCGCATGCAAAAAAATATATGTAAAGCTCCTATTGATAACTTTACATGTCCTATTGATTTTGGTAGGCTAATAAAACATCATCTTCAGCTAAAATAACGGCAGAAACACGCTCTACGCACGCCAGTGAAGTGGCGAAATGGTTTTTCAACAACTTATATTTGTAGCGACCATGGAGTAAACACATCCGCATTTAATTTTCACTCAATGTCTCTGCTAGGGCGATATGAATGAGAATATAACGAGATTTATTCACATTGATTTATTCAATAGAACATGTATCAGAAATGAGGCTATCCGCAGCAAAACTAAGGAAACTGACCCGCTGAATCGCTCTAAACTTAAGTGGCAGTGGGCGGGCACATTTCACGTAGAACCGATGGCCGTTGGGGCGGAAAGCCTTGAATGGCGACCGCGTACAGGCAGGCGCAGCGCGGGTAGACCCCCCCAACAAGGTAGACTGACCTGGCAAAGATCGCTGGATCATTGTGGCACTCTTTGGCGAAGGACTATGTCCTACAGAGGACGTCTTTTGGCTGATATGATTATGATGATGGAGAAAACACATCTCATCTCATCTTGTCAATGTTTTGCAACTGCAGCTAAAACCAAAAGAAAGGTTCAGGAACCAGACCGACAGGTAACCACCCACCACCCGCATCCAGCGGACTCCCGCAACCTTTACCAGGTCATCAGTCCAGCTTGTCGGACCGGAAGAAAAATGCTATATTGAGGGGGCTAGCTCAACGTGCAGTCAGCAGAGAGAATAGTTTTAAACCTTTATCTACGCACAATATGCTCTAAAATGCGTTCAGAAACCGTAGGAAATGACTAGCATTATTACAACCGATTTTACTATGAGAATTTTCTTGTCTGTGGTACTGTAATAGTAAAATCTGTACTTTAATGTTATAACAGTATAGTTTATTGTAACGTTATGAGTTTAAATTTGGAACAGCTGTCAGAAATCAAGTAGGTCTCTATTCTAGTATAGATATTAAAACAGTAATCGATACGAAACATCAATACATAACATACTGAATGTACTTTTTAATGTTTAGGTACGCACGACATTTGATTTCGAGTGACATGAGATAGGGACTTCATACATTTGTCTATGATTTTAAAAAAACCATTCGTCTTTTTGTTGTTACAAATGTAGAATTGTGAACCCATCTTAGAGTACTAATAATATGTGTGTAGATAAAGTAGTGTATGAAACTTTACATATTTAGGCCCTAAAAAACTCTTGTGATCCTATTATGAAATTCGCTGACGCTCGTTTCATAAACCCACACTCATGTTTTAAGGCCTCTCATTATGTATTACTTGCATAAACTACTATTCTGACTAGATGGAAATATGCATTAGTGAGGATTTCTACATTTGCATTTTTTCCAAACTACTTGTTTTGAAAATTCCTGGAGCTTTATTAACGAACGGACACAACTTTAAAACTGATACCACACCAATAGCTGCGGCGTACGCCAGTTTTGTTTTTTCAAGAATAGCAACAGGATATGTCGATAATTATGCCTTCCGGCAGTCAGAGGGTTGAGAGAGAACTAATTTATAACTTCAGTTGCAGACTTCGGCAGTGATATTTTGTTTAATAAAATATGAGTTTTATAATATCTGCCCGCGCGGCTTCGCTCGCATATTGCCAAGAACGCAGGCGTACCCACGGGATGGAATAAAGCCTTTATCCATACAGGAAATCCATTCTGCAAGCAGGTGAAATAATTTTTGAAATCGGACTACTTACATAAATGCTTACATACTTTTCCTCTTTATAATATCAGTATAGATTACTTGCTGTAGGTACCCAATTCAAAAATTACAGGCGGAGCCGCGCGGTAAAATATAGTCTTTGTTGATTCTGGGGGGTCTATATTATATACTATTGAATTTTTGAAATCGGATGAGTACCAGAGATTACCTAACTTACAAATCAAGTGTCTTACTGAATTTCCTCCTTTATTATCGAACGAGGAAGTAAATCGGACGGAGCTGGGCCAAAATTCTTTCTTTCCAACTATTTTTAGGGGTTTTTAAAGCAATACGTCTGCTTTTAGAAATCCAATAGGATTTGTTAACCGTTCTGATTTCGCTAGCTTTTAATTGAACGACAGAGCGAAACGAACGACTCCATTTCAGCTTGGACGATTTTTTTTTCATTTGTCGGGTGTCTGACGAGCTCTATTACGTCCCATTTCTTTGGTGAAATGTTGTGAGAAGGTTCAATTACTATGTAGTTTTTTTATGTTCTTTCAGATTTGCGAAACTTCTTTTTTTACACAGGCTGTTGAGTTCTACAGCTCTAGAGCCACTAGTATTAGTATAGACTAGCCACTCAAGCGGCTATGCCCGCCTATTACAAAGAGCGCAACTGTAATCACGTGATGAAAACAAGTATTTGTTGGAACTTGATGGTAACAAACGATTTATTTAATATCCGTCCGGTATGTATGGCATACATAATCGTTTGGTCATTTTAAGTTTGCCACTCTTTAGTCGGGGGGCCTACTCATGCTGCGCCTTCCGGAGCGTGGTCGCCACTCGACATCCTTTCCGCCGCAACGGCCATCTAGCTACGTGCTATGTGCCGCGTCCACTGCCACTTAAGTTTAGCGATCCAGAGGGCTATATCGGTTACCTGATCGGTTACCGGAAACGCTCATTTATATTAACCACTCAAACATCAGGCGGTCACCCATTCAAATACAGACCGCTGTCATCTTTGCTTAAGTTGCGTTATCGTTTCCGACTCGCAGCTCGGCTCGACTCGCTTCAGACGTACGTACTACGGAACGTATATATGAAACGTCATAGTGTGCGGCTGCATCCCTGACGCACTAGGCTGCATCCCTGACGCACTGGGAGGTTACCATAGATATTAGATAATCTTAATTTTCCGCTAAAATGATAAGGGGATAGGCCTGATGAGACTAGCACAAAGAAGGGCTAAGGACGGGTGGCATCGACTTACAAAAGTTGCCTATCACCATATTTCACGTTGATCATTTGATTAATCTGTAATCGTTTACAGACTGATCAACGTTCAACATGGCGGCAGCTGTCATTCCATTGAATTCGAACTTCCCATACCTTCAGATATTAATGAACACCGCTCAGGATCACTACAGATGGTTTGGCGCGGCCACGACTTCGAGCGGCGGCGGCACCGGCCCGGCGGCGGTTTTTCTAATTCATTGCGTGTGATCGCAACTAACCACAGTGTGTTGCGCGTCTCGACCGCGAATAATAGTATTTTATGCAACTGCTGCATAAGTAGGATCTTAAAACGCGAGTGTCGTGAGTTGCGATGCGAGCCTTGGCGAGCATCGCAATTAAAGACGCCACGAGCGTTTTAAGACCAAGTTATACACCGTTGCATACAATACTTTTTCTACGACTAATTTTAAATATGTAAATAGCATTTGACTTTTCAGGCAGTAAGTTTTCCGTTAGTTCTATTACTACTCACGCAATTTCTTCAGCGGTGCAATGTTTCTTCTTCGTCCATTTTAAAAGGAACGTACACATTTTTCTTCACTTCACAAACACGAATCCAATCTTAAGAAGTTATTAATAACGAATAGCAATCACATTTCGTCTTTTAATTTTTAACTGGAACTTTGGTGGGAAATTAGAAATATGACACATTGACACCTCTTGTTTATGGTCTGTTTTGTTTTTAATTTCCTTGCACTTGCCATCCGAACCAAACTGAATCCGGATCCGAACCGAATCGGATATGTTATATTTATAAATAATACCAATAATTGGTAAAATATGTGTATTAACACACAATCCATGATAATTTATTTTTATTTTAGTAAATAATTTATGTTTTACAAATATTTGATAGGAAATAAAAACTCTTTGTTTCGAAAAATTGGCTTATGAAGTTGGTACCACTGCAATATAGTGGCTGATTAAAAAAAAGTTAGATGATTTGACATCGTGGTAAACAGTGCTTTTATGGAAAATGCATGAACCAAAATTACACTAAAGAGTGCGTTTATGGGCCATAGAGCATAGAGTTTTTCGACGACTTATTATCGGTGTCATTGTATTTGAGATAAAGCCTATATAAATGACAGATAACGGTACAGGAGTAGAAAAACATATAAAACGCTTGCCGCGCCGCAGTTCGCGCAATGCCGTGGCCGGGCCGTAATGTACGATTCCCACCGAACGGGCCGGGCGGGAGTGCGCCTGCGTGTCTTCTGCAAGTTGCCAAAGGAATTTCAAGCTTCAATATAGACGTTAAATCATATTTGAATGTACTTGCGGCCGGTCGGCTCCTCGCGGACGTGGACGGCTGTGGTCGGCTTTCGTCACATGTGTCCGGCTCCGTCCGGCTTTTGCCTACTGCACTCTATTGAAACGCGGTCGGTGCTCGTGCACCCGTTGCGACGCGGCGTCAGGCGACCCGGCCCGGCCCGTTCGGTGGATATCGTACATAAGGCGCACACGGAGTGGTGCGGCACCGCTTGCCTCGGCGGTGCGCATTTTAACTCCCCGTCGAGCTTTCGGCGAATTACCTACATCGTGGTATTACTGCGCACCGCTCTGTGTGTTCCGCGCCTAAGAGTTGTGAATATCTAGAAACCTTTACTCGGCGGGGGGGGGGGGGGGGGGGAATATAGGCAACAAATAAAATTACCCATTCTTAACATGTACGTCTTTAATTCAATTAATGCTGATTACACAATCGCGTTACGTAATATCAAAGTCACATTTGGAATTATCGAGCAATTTACAACCTTATAACGTTAACGAGTGAATACAATTTACAATGAATGAAGATGAGTTTAATTCGTTAATTGGCATCCATACGAGCCCTGAAAGGTATCTTTTGTAATCATTTAAACCAATCAAAATCGTATAACGTAGCTTTACAGGCTTAATGTAAAAACGGCTTTAAAAAATATTGAAGGTCTGATACAACTGGGTACTTTTATACAAAACCGAGCAATTAGCAAAGGGCAAATATACTTAAGTATCTGATAATTAAAAATCAAAATTAAATCAACAAGGTAAAATTTTGTTGTAATCGAAATTGACAAATAAGTGACTCTTGAACTCATGACCAGATTGGATTCACCATCTGATTTATAGATAACATATACGTTATTTAAAAATATGAAACAATTCCGATATAGTACCTACTAAAACATTAATAAATTCTTATAATGTTCCTAGCATCCAGGGCTTGTATCAGACGTCACGACAAAAATATTGAATACCATTCGTTCATAAACCTTAAAAATATAAAGAAGACATAACAATTCCTTCTATTCAAACAATGCCAAAATAAAAGGTTTAAATTGTTCTAAATACAAAGTTAGAACAAGAAACGCAAACGTTTTCAAATACTTCTGAAGGTATCTCGAGTCGTAAAGTTGCCAACAAGTTAATTAATTTAGTCCTTTAAAATATTTTGTAAGGATTGATGAATTAAATTTAACGACTTTTAACATTTATTTTAACTCTGAAATTAAGACGTTTCTGAAATTAATTGACTGTTCTAGTTTTAGAAGTTGCGACTCGGTTTCTTTAAAATTGTCTTGTTTCGATCGGCTATAGGTACAGCAGCTGTAATATATACGTAAGTAGCAAAAAATCAAGCGTATGAAGTACCTAAGTACAATAGCTAGTTTATTTTATAATTCGGAATTCTTTAAACTTGCTGCAAGATCACAAAACAAGTGAGCTTCGATTGCGCAAAGTGCCTGTTCCATACTATACTGATCACAGTATTTCCGAATAGCGAATTAATCGTGGATTTTACGACAAAACATTTCGCCTAGTGACTGCAATACGGCCAAATCTCCGAATTAAAACCCATTTGAAATATGTGTCTCAACTGCTCACGTACTGCACTTGTGTCACATCTCGAATGTAAAATACATTTGAGATTTGGTCGTATTGAAGTCACTAGGCGACTTTTTGTAACAAGCACTCTAATACGACAAATATGTGATGTCACATCCAAACCTTAGGACAAATATTCGCTGATCACACATATATTCTCTTGCCGGGATCGTCTCTGTTGGCATGGTGGAGGGTTTAAAGTTGGTTACACACCCAAGTGTTATTCGCGCTTTAATTTCAGAGTTAATCCGACTAATTAATTATTCCTATTTTACTTAACTGTATTGACAATAGGTTTTGAACATTTTGATTAGCACTTACACTATGATGACAAGCTCTTGAGTTTTGAAAACTAAATAAAGAAAATCAGTCTTGTGACGAGATGGAACTCAAATAATTAAAGTTGGTACACAATAATAGTGAAAACTTAGTATGCGTTCGTGCGTTCTTAGCCACGCAGTTCATATTCTCTTGACGTTACACCGGAAAATAAATAAAAAAGTTTTCACTGCAAAAATTACAAATTAAAAAAATCGTTAGTTCTAGTCTCTTTTTCGCCTTGTAGAGCAAAAAAAAAACATAGTATAAATAAATATGTATTATTTAGCTTGCGTAGCTACTTTTGTTGCAGACATTACCACAAATTGTATACAAGATTAACTTACAAATTTAAATTAATAATTAATAACAACCACAACTTTTTATTGATGTTATTGCATTAGTTTATAAGCCCAGGTATTGTTGTGTATAACGTACTAGCACAAATAGCATAATGCAATGGGTAATTTTTGAAATTCAATGTTATAGAAAATCTATCGAGTTAATTGCTGTTCAATGTATATTTGCGACAGAAAAAGTTTAAACGTGTTAGTTATGAATAAATCGACACATTTAAAAAGTGTACGGCTTGGGGCGTGCACTTAGGCCGTACATTAAGCTTAACGAACTTTTTTAAACTGCCAAATGTTTTGTACGAGTTAGTCATTCAGCACTCAATTTTGAATACGGGAGATTTGTTGCTTACTGTTTCTGTTAAAACTTGAAGTTTTGACACAAAAAGTTCGGGTTTAATTATATTTCTGGAAACTTATATTGAGCACCATTTTATTAAAAAAAAATGTATGACACCAATACCGTTGAGCAGGAAATTCTATGTTTAAATACACTTAGAGAATGTCAGAAGATTTATCTAATGTACTCACCTCGGCCTCGGTGAAATCCAGTTCAAAGTCTTTCCAACGTCCCGTCGTTAAATTGTGGCCTAATAAACCCGCGCAGAATGCACATACCTAATCGCCGTTACTTATGGTCAGCATTTGAGTCCAGTAACGTACCAAATCCTGTACATTTTATACCAACGGCTCACGTCGCAACGCATGCATAACTGCATGGTTACCAATTGCACTGCGACATGACATTTGTATGCGAGATTTTGTGTCGTATTAGTTTTCAGTTATGACTATGACATTTAGGCCAAATTATAAATACAAAAGCAAAATATTCGTGGCTTAATTAAATTTGCTTTGTTTAAAAATCCTCTGAAATTTCAGAACTCATTTATGTCAGCATAATGTATTTGAAGGGTTATTCCACTTATAATGATGAACTCTTATAATCTAGAAAGTTCGTATTTTAATCTAAGTTTGGCATTATTTTAAGTGATATTTAAATTTCAAAATGGCGTAAAAGTATAAGGCACAATTTTAATATTTACTAGTTTTACTTATATATAACTTAGGGACGTTTGACACGGCTACAATTATATTTTTCTATCTAGAAACTCTTTATTAATAAGTATTTTTTAATTTTGTAATGGCGACAAAAGAAGGTACAACCATAAGTTTGGCACTTTCACATTCACTAACCAAATTGAAGATAAAATATCAACTGTAGTTAGTAAGATGTCGAATTAAAAAAAAGTTGGTTCAAATCCTGTGAACGAAAGATTTGATATGTTTTGAATAATTGAATAACAACTATTTATAAACAAAATAAATGGAAAATAAGGAAAACAAATAAAACAAAAAACATTATAATTAGTTATTTATTTCAATTCGAAATGTAACAACAAATATGCTTGTTTTTTATACGAAATCGTATTTTCATCTATGCTTGGATTTCTAGTTAAATTTTTAATCAACAGACTAAATTAAGATTTTTAAAATCAGTCCATGGCAGTATCTTTTGATTAAAAAATTGTTACAAATTCGAAAAAACAATAAGAATAAAATAAAAATAATAAAGTAAGTAGCTAAATAACTTAAAAATAAAAATTAATAAAACTTTGGTATCTGTATTAAAACCGATTAAATTTTGGAGTAGAAAAAGCTATTAATGTACGTCAAAGAGAAAAAATAAAGATATAATTATATTTACAGTAATCTAAGCTGGATAAATTAAAATTAAACAATAAAACTTACATTTATTGTCAGTTCGCGATTGAGTATTAGTTTTATTTACATCTGAAGACGTAGAAAGTAATATCTAGTAAAAATGTACATTTTTCATTTAAATTATAGGTAATGAAAATTTAGCAGTAAAATTTAGTATAATTAAAACTAAATTCAGGATACCGCTATAAGTATCACTTTAGTCAAAATTTCACATAGTCATACGTCTTAACTTACTTTTGATAAAACAGACCTAATACAAACATTCGTGTTCTTATTTTGAAACTAAATTGAAACAGGAAAAATTTCATTTTATTTAATAACAATAAATGCATTATTCTGTATGAAGTAGCTTGACGATCGAGGTGATCATAAATCTCGAGCGAGATCCTAACTCTGAGATCAAACATATCTCTCTCGTGAGATCTATATAATTACTCGATAGTCAATACACTATCATTGAAAAATTCTAAAATTCTTCTATCTTGAAAAACAAACGACGATCTAACCGTCGCTGGGTAAATTCAAAATTTTCCCATAAATTTTGTAAAAAGATCAAGAGAATTTTATCAACAATTAATAAGAAAATCTATTAAACTTAATCAAAGGAGATCCTTCGTGGGAATCATTTGAATTATTACAAAATACGTTAATTTCAATCAGCAAACATTTCCAAACGAAATCAATTATTAATAAAATATTCTAAAATGATTACAATTTTGGACAATGAAGTATTTTCAATAATTCGCTTAAGATTGGACGTTAATTAAATTTACAATAATATTGATAAGTCAGTCAATCATTAAGGGTTTCGAGACCAAACAATGACTTACGTCATTATTGGGAAAATATTTCGGTATTTCAAGTAAATGGCCAACAATACAATACATATTTGAAAGTTAAGTATGAATTATTCGCGTTCGTAACGAAGTTATCGTTCGTTTCGTAACGAATTAAGAACATTAAAAGATATTAAACTCTTATAGGTATTTTGTCTTATTTCACTTTGACATATTTGACCAATAGGAGTAATCAAATCATTACTGATTGTAATGGAACTGAAGAAAACAACATTACTCCAGTTCATTTTAAGTTGACATTGTAGTAAATAATTAACTGTTTAAAAATATCTTGTATTGCAAAGAATTTACTTGTAACACCTACGACCAAAGTCAGCCACCATTTAAAAACAAGTACTGCGCGGTCTGCGCGAAACAAGTACTTAGCGAACAATTAAGAAATAATAGATACGTATATCAAATTGACTAATTGCTGTGTAAAATATCTATCTAAACATGAAAGAAACCAGGATCAATTTTTTTGTAAGATCGCTTTAAAAGCAAATTTAAATGTCAATGTTTCTTCACCTACATACAATTCTACATATCATAATGACAGGTTAATATATTAATTGTAACCCGTTCAAAATCTGGTCAGACCTGTATAACTAATAACGTATACGAATTTGACATTTAACCATGTGTTACATCTCCCGAAAAAAATTATCCTGGTCTGTTTTTAAATAAACGGCATGACTTTGAATATATTGCACCTCAGTTTCAAAATAGAATAGCGTACGCCAGGCATAAAGTAGATAATAAATTGGTTAATTTGATCTAAAATTGATGCCAATATGTCCAGCAACTGATGTCGATTTAAATCAAATTATTTCCGTAAAAGCATCACAAAAGAACGTTAACGGAATTTAACCTTCTCAAACAAAAAGTAATAATAATGTCTTGGTTTGTTCTTGTACTGTACATATTTTGGCACATTGAAACCAAAGTCTCAAAACGGATCTATTACAGCCATAGAAAATGAAACATGGGCCAGTTTGAGCCTTGTTATCATTGTGTCAATACAAAGTAGTCCACGTTTCAATTCTCTTGATGTATGTCCCTGTACTGTACCTATTTTGGCACTTTGAAACCAAGGTCACCAAACGGTTCCGGTACATAATGTACCTATCCTCACACTAGACTTACCGGCATTTATCTACAAGTCCACTTATCACATTGAATAAATTTTAAACTCTATCTACATTAACTAAGTTTATTTACACAAACACTAACACTTAATCTTACACCACATGCGTTTCACTTCTTTTATTATATGATTCGTCTATTGTAACATTTTGTTTTTTGTCCTTCCTAATGGTACCGTATTGGGGTACGTCTGAAGTGAGGTTTTGCACCGTCAGTATTTGACTCGAGTTACTCTGAGGCGTGCTCGAAGATATGGGGCTACCATATTGGTTTCCATATTTGTGTCTCGAAGGGTCCTTTAAGATGGACTGTGGTTGCTTTGGCACTGGTGTCTGAGATAGCTGGTGCTGAAACAAAATGATCTCATTAGTCAACTAATTGCTGGCAGATTAATTACAAATATTATGTTTTTTCGGATTGGTTTGGATTCGGATTGTTTCAGCCGTTGACATCGCAAAATCAACAGGGATGACAGTTTTTATATTTCATCTTCGTGATCCAGTCATTAGCAAATGCTAGCGTCGAAACACAATCATCCTTCTCATTATATCACCGCGGACATTATTAGCATTGTGTGTCGGCCGGGTGACAACCCTAGTGTACAAGTGATTGATAAGTACCAAAGTGCGGGTAGTTCGGAAAACCCGCGCAGCAAGAAGATGTTGATACCCGCTTAAGCTCGTCGTCCCGTGAGCATGGATGATGTGTCACATCCGAAACGTCGGGGAACCTCAGAGAGGTAAACAAATAAATTAATTATGCGCGTCCTGTTTAGTAACCATATAAATAACAAATGTTTATGTCAGCCATTATGAAAAAACCCATGCATTAAAACCCGATTATTAAGATGAATGGCCAAGTATCTACGTTCAGACACAAATTAGGTTGTGGCACACAAGCCGTTTAAAATATGGGATTAATTTTATAATTTACAGTATTATCCCATAAAGGGATTTAATTGTGGTTGAATCGGGTAAGAAACAGCCCGCACGCAAAGTTGCAGTTAAAAGCTGCTTTATTTTTTTAAAGTTTAACAACCGAATTTGCCCTAGCCGTTATAAACTAGACGAAAAGCGAACGGACCACAGATGCTGTTAAGCGAAGCTTAAACCGTCTCATTTTCGCCCAGGCCACGCGTCAAATGAGCTTAATTCTGTCTCCGAAAGTTTGCGAAAATTAAAATGAACATGAAATTAAACTCGCTTAATATTTTAGTGTCTGTATAACCTTTTGGTTTGAATGTCGTCTCGCATTAGCGCATGAAATGTTTGAAGGCTACCCGCTGTGGATTCAACCGTTTCACAGGTCTGCGGAAAATTCGGGATTTTGCGTTTAAGGGAGGTAAAGCTAGAGAAACCACTAATATCTGTCAATGATTTGGCATCACATTTACAATAAATTTTCATTTAATACATATGTTAAAGCATTGTTGAAGATTCTTTAACGTTAACTCAACCAAACAAGAATAGGGGTTTCCAAGGTAATTCATACAATTTTGATGTCGAACCTCAAACCCTTCTTGCTTGGTCGAATCCAGCGTAATAATGAAAATGTTAGGAATCATCTTAGGGACATAATGATACTCAAGACAAGATAAATGGTAATAATAATAGGTACCATGACCGAGCGAGATGGTAGTATGCAAGTCTCAATAAGCATGACAGAAAAATCATTCGTTGTCCTTGTCATAAAGTATGTTGTATGTAAGTTAGTTACATAGTTCCACTTTTTTTTATTTGTCGCAACTGAGTTGGTATGAGGTTGCGGCAAATAAACCATTAACCGCCCAAATTAAGTAGGTTTTTTAGGGTAAGCCGTCAGCTACTTTAAGACCAGTTCTTAATTTAGCTATGCGAGCGTTTCTGTCCCTTAATGTGGCAATTAATATAGATCATCTTTAGAAATCAATATTCTAAGACCCACCTGGTTACAGCCCGGGTGTAAAACCGTGACGTCAGGAGGGGGAACGGCCGCCATTTTGTCGTTGCGTCGCCGCAGCGTGCCGCCTGCGGACTGTCGGTCCAGTGGCACTGTTCGCAAAATAGTCATAGTATTACACTCAGGTGAAAACACACACAAAATGTACACTTGTTCCTTTTTAAATTGCATGAGTTTTTGAAATCAATATTATTGTACCGGTCTTGATAGCGTGCTGAATTAAGACTTAGTTTTAAGCTTGTATGAGACTAAAAATCAGCGGTCTCGCTGAGTCTCAAACCATTTCCATACTCAGACATCCAGCAGGCCTAAGATCGTCGGACAAATATGGAAGTGCGAGAGTGACGGATGTTTTATCCATAACGATAAGCGACAAAATTGCTATCATCTTACGCCCGCAGTATTGTACACCCTAAGGACTCACGTAACAGGTTTGGGTAGTTATAAAAACTTATTTTAATTTATTAATTATGAATTAAAATCTCGCATTCCAATATTCTCAATGAGCAATAAAAAAAGTACTCACTATATTGTAAAACGAGTTGGAAGCCATCTCTTTTCAAGTGAAAGATTGGAGAACTGTGTAAATATTCACAAATAAAGGATATCTTATCTAACGTGCACTTCAAGCACTTTATAAGGTAAGAGTGCACCTTACCATCAATTCCATAGCTCATAGGGGGACTAGCGACGTGCGATGGCGACCCACTCATTCCGTTCAGCATGTGTTTTTGCAGTGGAGCTGCCCCGTACTGCTGAGGTGGGGTAGGTGTCCGTCCGGATTGCTGTGGAAAATATACTATTAGTAGTCATTCATACGTACAGTAGCTGTAGCGTACAGCTGCAGAGATAAGTATACCCCTTGCTTGTAAAACTAGACTGACCGAGTCACGTGACTGCAACATTGCATCATGTCACTCCGTCGGAGCTAGCAGCCATTTGAATATTGTTTTTATTTTTTAGCCATTGAGTGTATTCCGATTTCTTCGAACTATTCGAACTACTTAACCAGCTAATACCCAAGATGGCCATAAACTTACAAAAAGAAACCAACTCGCCGGGATCGAACGTGCGTCGTGGGCACTGCAATTTCTGATACCCGCTCAGGGTGCCACTAGGCTACTCGATCATTACGACTACTGATCGAAATTACTTACTGACGCTGACTGTACTTATCAAATACATTTCTGGTAAAAACCAGTGAAGTTAAGCTCAGAGGAGGATATTTGGAGTATTTTTATCATACTTGGAGCAGCCAGTCAAGGTTAGAATTTAATTACCATTTTGCACGTAGAGTCCTGAGTGGATACCGTACTTTTATTGAACATGTGTTCTTGCAATAAAACAAGCTGATTCTGAAGTAACATACAGGAAACCATAGCTATAATAACACTACTATATAGTCTGTAGGTATATATGGTGTTGTGTTTCTGGTGAGTAAGGTCGCCAGAGCTCCCGAGGATGTGCGGTGTTAAAAGTGAACGACCTATATCTATCAAAACAAATAATTCTCAAATCAGTAAAGGGTCGACCATGCGCTGATGATTCCCTGGATTCACAGGAATCCATGGGCTGCGATGTCTCCTCAGCACCACGCAGCTTGTATATAAAATTAACTGAACCTTACCTGCTGTTGCAAATATTCCCCGATGAGAGGTGGGTAGGACAGGTACCGATCCGAAGCCATGTTATAATAAGAGCCATCTAGCGGCGGCATTGGGGACGGCGCGGGCACGTAGTTCTGTTTACCTGTGAACAGCAGATTTTTTAAATACATTTTTGGAATGTCATAAGTAAGGAAATTAAGGATTTGTAACATTTGATGTGAAGCTTTGTGGTTGGGCAAATATGTGTTTTAGCTTAACTGATGGATTTTATATTGTGTAATACATATTATAATAATACTTCTTTAAAAAAGATATGCAGATCATACTTTTCAAGGAAAATATTTATCCATGGATGAATGTAAATACTTAGTTTTATATTTTAGTGATTTGGGCAGCTGAAAACCAAAAACGAAAATTTTGCAGAATCAACTCTTTTACTTGGAACTGTGTTATTTATTCTATACTTATTACTTATCACATTGACTTGGCACTTTTTTACAAAATGAAAATGTATCAAATAAAATGTAACTACCTGCACTTCGGCCAAGCGTGCTATGCCCGCTCATATCCTTATGTCTGTGTGGGTGCGGCAGCGTCCTAGCATGGTCACCTTCGTACGCAGCGTAATTAGGAGGGGGGTAGTCCAGCGGAGGGGGGATGACTAGGCCCTGGTCGTCCATTAGGTAAGCGTCGGTTTGCTGTTGGAATATGAATTGATGAGAATTTCAGAAATCAGATATCAAAGATGTAAAAGTACGCTCAGCCGTGTCGCAATATTGAGGATGTTCTTTTAAAACCTGGACGGTAAAAGACTGAGCGCGAGAGACTTTGATGAGAAATAATATACGAGATATTCTAACCGTCTGTAATCGTAAGCAGTGTTCGTTGAATTCGGAATGAATGGAAAGTTTGACAAGTTTCTAAGGAATGGTTTCTGCCAGCACCATATCAAATGTTGATTGGACTGTAATCGTACGTTGGAGCAACGGACCTGCCAGCACCATATCAAATGTTGATTGGCCTGTAATCGTAAGTTGGAGCAACGGACCCTAAAAGTGCATCAATAAAGGGAAGTGATGACATCCGGTACTATCCTCGTGTTAACATTTATAGTAAACCATCAAATTGTTCCATGCAAGGTTTAGTACGAAATTCAACGCTGTGACGTCACAATTACGTGACAATCAGTATTGCCCGTTTTATAAGTCTGCGAGTTCTTTCTGTGACTCTTCTTTTTGTCTTTTTGTGTGCTCTAATTGTAGGTTGATCTACAACCATTATAACCTCCCTAAAAAGTAGTTCAATAAAATAAAGGAAACTTAAGTCTTTTTTATACCACGTCGGTGGCAAACAAGCTTACGGCCCAAGGTAAATTATATAAGGCTATGGGCGCTTGCCAGTCAAGGGGTATTACAGGCGCATTGCCTATGAGAACTTAAAGACTCCTTTTATGAAGAACCCCATACTGTTGGAACCTCCCTCGGGAAACCTCGACAGGAAGCTCATTCCACAACCGGCCTGTTTGAGGTAGAAAATTTCTCTGATATATATCGTACGGTAGGCAACCATTTAGTTTCCAAGGTGTGAGGATGAATGCCCTGCCAACGGCGAGCGGTGAGGTGGTAGAAAGCAGCCGTAAGCATCGTGTCGAAAAGTTCTTCCGAACACAACTTTAGTTATGCAAGCGCTAGGACACGCACAAGGGGTAATTTTACTATAATGCGTACATAACGTACCTGTAACATATGCCTGTTTGGCATGGACGGCACTTCTGGAATAGGCGGAGGCTGTCTGTCATCCATACACTCGTCTTGGGAGTAAGTCTCCGACTTCTCCGACACGGAGCTCAACGTTTCCCCAGTCATGGTATCGTTGTACGATGAAGGCGCGTACATCTCTATAGTAGCTGATTTTGAGGCTTGTCCGGCTTGTTCTGTGAGAAGATAGATATATATTTATAAATACCTTATACACATCCAAAAAATACATGGTTTGGTATATAAAAGTAACAAATAAATAATGCTAAGCGACAAATTTGGGGGTGACTTTTGTGAAAGAAATGAAATTTTTAAATGAACTGGGAAAACTGATGATCGAAACGATAAGGTAATGAGTGATATATAAAAAGTTTTCAAAAAAGATGACTAATATATAATAACTACAATACAATAAAGGATTACAGTAATAACAACAAAGATACAAAATTTATAAACTAACGTTGCTAAACCATTTTCTACCATTACATCCTCGTTAGTTAGTATAAAATAAAAAATACAAGTATTAGCGGTATTTTAAATACAGGAAGCTAGATCTTTAAATAAACAAAACTCCCGACTTAACCAAGTTATAAAGTAAATTGAAAACTGGAAACCACTCATATAACTATTTCAACAGAATTCACACAATTAAGACGACATAAATGGATTTTAATGCACAAATTATGAAAGACTTAACTTATTATTATTAGCTGCCCTACTAATTAATTCGGCAATAACGCTAATACTTGTATGTAGTGAATTCAACGGGTAGTTCAATAATAATTTCAGAAAACATTGATTAACCCACTGGAAGTTTAACTAATTACATTAACGAAATAATTCACTGTTTTGCGGACGGGTATGCTGAAAATATATGAAGTCCCATGATTGAGTGCAATGCCAAAGGGTAATCAATTAAATCCTATTATCAGAGTTCACAGTCGAATAAACTAATCGTCACGAGAACTAGATCATTAAATGATTGGCAATTGGTTTAAATTCCAACGGTAAGAGAGGTGTAATAAGGTTGAAATTCGTTTATATCTTTAAAAACTTTATAACCTCTTTACTTTACGTTGAGGTTATTGCAATGGGTAATTTCTACGCGTTGGTTTTAGAACCTAAATAAAATAAACACGTTAACGACTGGTAAAACGGTATCCTTGAAGACATTGCAGACTATTACCGTATCTGCCTAAAAAGTCGCAAATTCATGTATTGAGGAGACAGTAAACACTTATAGAACATTACCCTTAGCTCATAAAATTCCTTATCCGACTAATCTCAAGTTAATATTTTTTGCTGGCGGAGTGTTAAATTTTAATGAAAACTCAGTGCCAAATCAATATTAATTTAACCTAAATGGATGTTAATTTACCCTAATATATGCAGTGCATATTCATGGAAAAGAAAATTGAGAGGAAAATGAGATTGGTTTATTATACTAAATGGCTTGTTCATTGGCGTCAAGAAAAATGACTTCAGGCTACCTAATCGATACAAATTATGTACATAGAAATTGTTTCAATTAGTAAAATTTACTCGATTGAAGGTGTGTACATATATGATCAAATATATTTAGTATTCCTGAAGTGAAAATGAACAAATTGTAAATAATATTCAACACGTTATGCACAAAGGAAACTCGTCATGTGCACGCTATCAAAATAGACCGTGAGCCGAACCCGGTACCTTTGGTTTACCAGTTCAAAGCTTTGACCACTCGCCACCCCAACGCGATTTTGCTTTATTTCTATGTAAACAGTATTATTCACATCAAACATGCCTACTTCGCCAGTTTTTTTCGGAAAAACAGGAACATCTCATTTTTATATGGTAGTATGTTTTTTTGTATCGAATCCTTCGTAGTAATACGCATGTGTTTCGGAGGACAATTTTTTTTAAACAACATTACAAACTTTATCGATTTTGATCGCGGGTAAAGGTATCTGGACTTTTGCTAACATAGCCCAAGTCCAACATTGACGCAACGATAGCACTTATGATGTTGAGATAACACTCAATCAAAAGTTTTGGGCAAACATGACTTTCCATTTTAACATCTTGGTCTAAACTACGAAACGTTTTACACAGTACAGATGGGCAATGTTGGGTATTTTAAATCTTTGCCATACAAGTCCATACACCTCACATTCTACAATTTGCTGCAAGCTCGTGGCTGAAGTTAAAGACAAATGTATGACTCAACGTAGTCATAAATATAATCTAGTTTCTACTAAAGATAGATCTAAGTAAGATTGCTATAAATATGTTGTTGTGTCGTTCCTTACCAGATTTGTTTAAAATTAGCTTTTTGGGCAAAATTTAGCTTGGTGGCAAAGTCGGCATGTTTGAAAAATTGTTGATTCTATCGTAATTTAACGTTTATTTTTATTTTTTCTTAGTAAGGTACTTATGAAAATGCAGCAGATTTAGAATTAACATACATGGTAATAATTAAAAAATGGGCAGAGATTATATAGTTACTCAACTAGGATATAATGGTAAATTATGCTAAATAAGATCAATATCCTTAAAAAATGTTTGAAAAACTAAATCAAATAAGCACTTGTTTGACTCTTCAATTATGAAATAAATAAATAAAAACACAAACTCACCTTTCAACCGTCTAGAACGGCGTTTAAAAACAAAACAAGCGACTAACGCGGCATTAACCAAGACGAGAAGAGCCCCAGTGATCGACACATAGACAACTACGCTCTTGGACACGTCGGCTGTTTCCACAAACTCTGTGGTCACTACATTCAACTCGCCTACTTCTGAAGAAGCTTTAAACAAACCAAAAGAAAAAATGAGCAAACAAAAATTGCGTATTGTTTTCAACATCTTCAGTGGCTGTAATTGAGTTTTGAGAATTTTTGAAGTAAGTAATATAAAACCTATGCAGTAAAGTCTTTTAACGCTTTTGCAAAAAAAATTTGTAAAGACCCTAATTCGAAACTCGTGTATTCTTTCAATTAATACCGTCGCAAAACAATTACATAGCCAATAAAGATCTTTAAAACATCTTCAAGCATAAAAAAACAACGGAAATGGATGATTCAGGCCAAAACACAGAAACTACAACATCTAAATTATCTTCACACCTCTTATCCTCTTATTTGTTCTCCTGTGCAGACAGAATCCTATCAAGAGTACATTCAGTAGAATCAGTGCTGTACCAACTATGGTACCAGTTATAATGAACACGCCTGGAACATTGTAACTGTATTCCCCTGAACTCGAATGTACTGATGATGGGACGAAGTCTGGTGCGTGGAAAAAAAACATGACATTTATCATTAAACTGTAGTGTGAAATATTTTTAACGCATTGTTTAAAATTATAAAATCAACAGGAGTCTAAATGTAACTTCCAGTTTTATCAAAGGCAAAATGTCCTACTGGTCCAACAAAAGAACATACATTACAAAATATATTTATTTAGTCAACCAGATGGCATTATTAAAAACATGTTTTTATTTAATGTTGACTTAAAAAGAACTTTCAATTATAAATGAATTCTTTTTTTTACGTAAGTCGGTATAAACTAAAATAATCAATTTGTAATATTGTAGACCTTCGAAAAGTATTCTGTAAGAATCTACTTTGAATAAAAATAATTTGACTTTGAAAACAAAAAAAAAAATCAGATTTTGCTATAAAGACAAGAAAAATCCAAAATATATTATTTACCATTTTAATATTTTCTATTCTAAATTACATAGGGGGAACAAAAATTAGCCCGCTTCATCCTAGGAGGTCTCTTGAATAAATTATTACTTAATTATTTACAAAGATTTCTTTGAGATAAGCCATCAAAAGGAATTGTAATTATTTGAAGTAAGCATTTCTCATCTTTTTTGAAAATTATTACCTTCAACTAGGACGTAGTAATTGTGTTCCTTTATAACGCTTTGATTCACATTTGACATTTCATTTTTCAAGAAGGAAGTCGTCCATTGCGATCTTTTTTAACAATTCTACGTTTGAAAAGGCATCATAATTATGAAAATCACAAACTTTATTGAACACGATTATTATTGCCTTCATTACAAGTTACCGTATTAACTTTTGCTGTAGTTCAAAATGTATTAAAACACACAAAACTCTTCGTCCAGTGGGACATTATATTAGGAGAACAATATTTCTTTGCTATTCCGCTAAAAAACGTGCTGGTCTATTAGTGAAGATAAGATGCAACTATTTGCGTAAAAACATGCAAAAAATTACAGCAAACCACCACCAATAATGACAAAAACCTCGACACGTGTTTCGCCTCTCTACGAGGCATCATCAGGAGATGCTGGCAGGAGATGTTGCTTGCGCCACGTCCACTGAGCAAATGACCCGCCCGGAGCCATCCGCCATATTTATATTCTGTCCCCCCATACTACCGTTCATGCGTGAAAGAGATGGAAGAACACGTAACAACGGTGATGACGCAATATTCAATTGTTCGTTGATACTACAAACTGCTTTTCCACCCCGAGAAGTGTTCCGTGATGTCTTTTAGCCGATCTCGTAGTCCCCTATTTGGTAATTACGTGTTAGGGACGGAATTAATAAATCGCGTTGACACTATTAAAGACCTAGGTATCATATTTGATTCGCATTTGAATTTTCATGCTCATATGAGTAACCTGGCTACCGACTGCTATCGGAGATTGGGATTTGTTATCCGCAACGCTCGCGATTTTGACAACGCGTTTGTCGTCAAGATTGTCTATACCGCTTTAGTTAGGAGTAAACTGGAGGCAGCGTCAATAGTGTGGAATCCCCATGAGGTCACTTACGCCTTGCTTCTGGAGAAAATCCAAAAGACGTTCCTTAGATTTTTATTTAAAAAAATCTATGGATACTATCCCTTCCTTTACCCGACAAAATATTTGCTTGGAACTCTGGGTTTTAACTCCCTGGAAGTGAGGCGTAATTATGCACTCGTGACCGGCGCGTGCAGGATATTGCGGGGGGATTCAGACTGCCCTCAGCTGGTCTCGCAGTTGTTGCGCCTCCGTGTCCCTTCTCTGTCTCAGGCAAAGTTTAATTTCAGAGCTCGTCATTGCGACTTACTTGCAGCACCTAAAGCGCGCACTGTGGCGTACAGGCAATCACCTCGGGTTCGCGCTTTGCACTACATCAACGCACTTCTCAAGTCGGATTCTGACTGTGATGTTTTTGCCAGTAGTTGGAGGCTAATTTGTGAGAAATGCAAAAACCTTTGTGAAGCGATGGATGACCGTCCGTCCTCAGTTAGTTATTAAGATTGTTGTTATGTGTACTTTCTGTCCTAAATTTCGCAGTGCATTAGTATTTACTGTAATGCTGTGTAATTTCTTTTGTACCAATAAATAAATAAATAAATAAATAAATAATAACGCCTCTATTGCTGTACCTAATTATTTCTAACTGTTCTAGAACACTTAGACGCAATCCTTTTTCGCAAACATGCAAGATGTTGAAAGAATGATTGTCAGATAACGCATGGTTATTCCCCAATAAATGTTTTGCGAAATTAGACTTGTCCGGGTGATTATGCCGATACGACGCAACATGTTCCTTATACCTTGTGCTAAAACTACGGCCTGTTTGTCCCACATAAACTTTATTGCAATTATCACAGGCAAGTTTGTAGACTCCCGACTTTTTGGCACTTTCCACTTTCTCCTTGCCATTGCACAGTCTAAAGCGCAAGGTGTTATTCGTTTTGAAAGCCACGTTTATGTCGTTAGACTTTGAAATATTGTAGATCTTATCAGACAACTTGCCAACATAAGTTATGCTTGCTTTGTACTTTTTAGGTGGGTCCGAAGATCGTGCAGCGTACAGAAGATAGTTTGTCATTCTAGCCCGTTTTTTCCTAATAATACCATCCACATGAGACTTGCTGTAACCGTTTGAAATTGCTAAATGGTATATATTATTTAATTCCATTTTATAATGAATATCAGAAAGAGGCACTGTCAATAACCTATGTGCATAACAATGAAAAGCAGCTAACTTATGTTGCCATGGATGAGCGGAAGAAGCCGGGATAACAGTATCTGTATGCGTAGGCTTACGGTAAATTTGGAATTGATGTTTGTTATCCACCTTAGTAATCGTTAAATCCAAGAAATTCAGTGAGTTATTCTGTTCTAATTCCTTCTTAAACTTGATCTTAGGATGCTTGTTGTTGATTTCATTCACAAAAATATCCAGTTGACTCATACTACCCGTCCAACAAATAATCAAATCATCAACATACCGAAAATAATATAATATATTATTATTATCCACAATGTGTTGGTTCTCAAAATGATCCATGAAAATATCTGCCATCAAAGGACTAAGTGGGGAACCCATTGCCAAACCATCACCTTGCAGATAATATTGCCCCCCAAATCTAAAATAATTCTGTCGCATACAGACCGTCGCCAATTCTATTAATTCATCTACCTCCCCTGGGTGCAGCCTCTGTTTTTCAAAAAGTGCCCTGAGAATGTCTATTCTTTTGTCGCTGGATGTGGATAGTTTGTTTACAAATGTACCATATTTGAATACTTTAGACATTCTCAGGGCACTTTTTGAAAAACAGAGGCTGCACCCAGGGGAGGTAGATGAATTAATAGAATTGGCGACGGTCTGTATGCGACAGAATTATTTTAGATTTGGGGGGCAATATTATCTGCAAGGTGATGGTTTGGCAATGGGTTCCCCACTTAGTCCTTTGATGGCAGATATTTTCATGGATCATTTTGAGAACCAACACATTGTGGATAATAATAATATATTATATTATTTTCGGTATGTTGATGATTTGATTATTTGTTGGACGGGTAGTATGAGTCAACTGGATATTTTTGTGAATGAAATCAACAACAAGCATCCTAAGATCAAGTTTAAGAAGGAATTAGAACAGAATAACTCACTGAATTTCTTGGATTTAACGATTACTAAGGTGGATAACAAACATCAATTCCAAATTTACCGTAAGCCTACGCATACAGATACTGTTATCCCGGCTTCTTCCGCTCATCCATGGCAACATAAGTTAGCTGCTTTTCATTGTTATGCACATAGGTTATTGACAGTGCCTCTTTCTGATATTCATTATAAAATGGAATTAAATAATATATACCATTTAGCAATTTCAAACGGTTACAGCAAGTCTCATGTGGATGGTATTATTAGGAAAAAACGGGCTAGAATGACAAACTATCTTCTGTACGCTGCACGATCTTCGGACCCACCTAAAAAGTACAAAGCAAGCATAACTTATGTTGGCAAGTTGTCTGATAAGATCTACAATATTTTAAAGTCTAACGACATAAACGTGGCTTTCAAAACGAATAACACCTTGCGCTTTAGACTGTGCAATGGCAAGGAGAAAGTGGAAAGTGCCAAAAAGTCGGGAGTCTACAAACTTGCCTGTGATAATTGCAATAAAGTTTATGTGGGACAAACAGGCCGTAGTTTTAGCACAAGGTATAAGGAACATGTTGCGTCGTATCGGCATAATCACCCGGACAAGTCTAATTTCGCAAAACATTTATTGGGGAATAACCATGCGTTATCTGACAATCATTCTTTCAACATCTTGCATGTTTGCGAAAAAGGATTGCGTCTAAGTGTTCTAGAACAGTTAGAAATAATTAGGTACAGCAATAGAGGCGTTATTATCAACGAACAATTGAATATTGCGTCATCACCGTTGTTACGTGTTCTTCCATCTCTTTCACGCATGAACGGTAGTATGGGGGGACAGAATATAAATATGGCGGATGGCTCCGGGCGGGTCATTTGCTCAGTGGACGTGGCGCAAGCAACATCTCCTGCCAGCATCTCCTGATGATGCCTCGTAGAGAGGCGAAACACGTGTCGAGGTTTTTGTCATTATTGGTGGTGGTTTGCTGTAATTTTTTGCATGTTTTTACGCAAATAGTTGCATCTTATCTTCACTAATAGACCAGCACGTTTTTTAGCGGAATAGCAAAGAAATATTGTTCTCCTAATATATCATGGACTTCCGCAAAGTAACGCCTGATTCAATAAATTATTCAGTGGGACATTTACATTTAAGCTAAACTAAATATCCTTATTTAAAAAAAACGTGTTTCGTTACTTACTAAGTGTTGTAGCTTTAGTGTCATCAGGCCTGTATTTGCTCTGTCCCATTTTGTTAATAGCCATAACCGAGAAAACGTAATCCGTATTCTTTTCCAGTCCAACAATCGTGTATGACGTCGAATTTCTTGGTGATACATCATCGTATCTATAGGTTTCTTCATGAGGTTTGCTATAAATGAAAAAAAAGTATTATATGACCGCAAACTTACAAGGTAGAAACAAGAACAAACAATTCATCAAAAATATATAAGTATGAATTCTAATTTTATATTTGATAACGATAAATTGATAACTTACCGATATCTAATTCTGAACCACGACATTAAGCCTCCATCAAACCCTGGTACCCATTCCAAGGTCACGGAGTTGTATGTTACATTTGTCACAGATATTGACATCACTTGATCTGTAACAAGCAATTTATTGTGTAGAACCAAGAACAATATTTAGCTATAATGTTTTTGCTGTCCCTAAATCATTACAGAAGCAGATTCAATATCAAAGAACAATTTTACATAAATATAAGTAGGATAGTAAACTCAATAAATGTTGTGTTTTGGGTACTATAAACACATAAAAAACATCACAAAAATATTTTTGGTTTGCAGGCATCGAATCCAGGGTCGTGAGTTTCGTATGCAGGATCACTACCCACTAGGCTAAACTGGTAGACGATTCAAAATGTAAAATTGATAAAGATAAAGCCGCTTCAAATGATTACTTTAACGTACCTGGTGGACTAGTGATATCCAATTTAACCTTCGCCGTATCGAAACCCAATTCATTTCTAGCGTCACATACATATGAGCCATAATCCGAAGAAGAAACATCATTGATCAACAAAACTGACATGTATGTCACAGGATCGACTTTGTGGTACTCTGCGTAGTATTTTGTGGAAGTGTTGACAGGTAACTTGGCTCCATTTTTGGACCACGTAAAATTTGGTGCTGGAGCGGATTTGCATCTGAAAGAAGTTGATAGAGGAACAAATATCATTAATAATGAAGTACTTTATAGTGAAAGGACAACCGTTTATAACACAATAATGAACAATAATATACTCAACCAATAAATATTGCACTGGTTTGCTTCTTAATGATACAATTTTAAATATTAAACTCTCGCGAGTCTCCTACATTTAAGCATTAAATAGAATCGCGGATCGAAACATGTCGAGTGTTATTCGAAAAATTATAGAATACATTAGAATTATAATCAAAAATAGCATAAACATAATTTAGAATCAAAATTAAAGAGTGATAAGTCTTAGATACGGATTATTACTGATGTATTCATTATTAACAAATACACCATTTGTATAACGAAGACATTAATTTTATACACGACCTTAATGGAAAAGATAAATAACTATTGATAGATTATTACAGAAAATTATTACAGTGGGACTTTTAGATCACTGGGCACACTGTATTACATCTAAATTTAACCTGTTTTTCCCGGAGGGGTAGGCAGGTTACGGAATCTCACTTCCATTAAATTGTTAAGTATTCCGAGAGTTTTGTACGGTAATCACAATTTTTACTTACTTGCAAATTAGTCTTCCAACCTGCCCAACATTTGAGGCCGATTTGCTCAAATAAGGAGCAGAATCCATAGAAGGTTGAGTTTTCACTACTAACATGACTTCTTGTTTGCTCTCTCTTTCTCCTATACCATTATTTATAATACATTCGAAGTTTCCAACATCATCTTTTGTAGCTTGATTTATAACTAAGTAACTAGTGAGGTTTTTAGAATCAAAACTGCTTGATGTTCTGGATTTGAAGTTGTAGTCTTTTCGCTCCCATCGAATGTTCTCCGCCGTTAAAGGGTTACCTAAGAAGAGAAATATAAGCTAAATGAGTATATAAAATTATGTAATATATAGAGAATACTTAAATCCACTTTGAACATTGTACATCCAATTATTTCTAGGACCAAATTCTTTTTAAAACTGTGAAGAGAAAATACAACTTTCAAGATCGGTAACTTACCTGTAGCCGAACACGTAAGCGTGGCATCTTCGCCAGAATTCCCAATGCCATTTTGACTGACTGACACTATGCTAGCTGAATCTGTAATAACAATTATATCATTACATTAAATACCTACGAATATGGGTAAAAGTTGGTATAAACATGGAGAGTTGTCAGAGGGGCAGTCATTTAACGTTCCGAACGCGCGTTAGGACAATCATACTGTCATTTTTCCGTATAAATTTTGACATTAAGATCTACCCAACGTGCATTCAATGCGTCACGTGATCAACCAGCCTATCTTTTCTCTTTTTGTTTATTGAATATGATTTCATGAACGAACTTGGGAAATGACGCTGACAAAGATCGATTTTTAATAAAGAAGGACGTTATAAAATCGAACCACTAACATGGCTAATAGGCCAAATATTATTTTAAATAACGTAAGAAGAACTCCTATTCATAGTGCAAAACTTGAATTTTAATAAAAATATAGATAAATATGAGATTTGTATTTATTTTTATATTTAAGTCATTGAGCAACTTTTTTTACACCTTCAATGCAATACAGTAAAAATATAGTAACATTCCTCGCAAAAAATTACATAAACCAACAAGACAACAGCCACCGACCTATCGCTGAAAGCGTTTTGACATGAATTTATTAACTACATAGAATAGTAGATTGTTTGACAAGGGGCTAAAAAAAGCCATATTACCACGAGATGAAAATTAATCGAGGGGTAAATATGGCTTTTAGACCAGAGTTATACACTCTACTTTTCACTTCGACTACGAGAAAATAGTAAAAACAAAGATTATCCATCCAAAATCAGTAATAAATTCCACGGCGGCGAAGGGATTTTTCAATTTGGTCTTTGGCGGCATGTTTTTTTAATAAACTGCTTTGACGCAGATTCAAAATATTGACACAACTAATTAAACGCCACTGACCATCTATAAGTGCGTCCAAACGGCCGAGTGCGGCGGACAGCACACGGTGCATATGATAAAGCGAGATAGACTGCAGTCTATCCCGGTCAAGCTCATGGCTTATGCCATTTATGCAGTCAACCACGTTTGAACGTTAAAACGCGGCCATAGACGGCCACAGTGTTTTATTTTTATAATGATTGTGAATTCGGGAATAAAAAACGCCTGATATTTGAAATTTATTCTGTTTCCTGATTGATTGATTTTAATAAACAGCTGTATTCTGATTAGTTGATAGCAAACACAAATGTTTTTTTGGACAGTTGTGATTGGTGGATTTAATACGTTCAAGTGTTTTGATTGGTCAAATTAAAATGTTTTAAAATCATAAATATGTTTACATATTTTCCCTAGGGGCTAAATGTACTACTTTAGCCCCGCTATCGAAGTCTAATGACACACTTTTCGAGCATGAGAAGTGAAAAAAATATAAAACAAAAACACTTACAATGAACGGAGACGCTGATGTTGGCAGTAGAAGCGCCCTGAGAGTTGACGGCTTCGCAGCTGTAGACCCCAGCGTCGTTGCGAGACAATCGAGTGATGTTCAGCATGCTGCCTTCGGAAATAATTCGGTCGCCTATTGTAAGAGGAAAAAAACGTTGTTATAGGAAAAAAAGTTAAGAAACTTAAGTACGAACCCCTCTCGTATGTCGGTACATTTATATTCAACATACAAGTTGTAAAAACTTTAGTTACTTAGCTAAGATATTTGATTAATCTCGTCCACATAATATAATTTAATCCTCGTGATAAGAATTAGCATAAATAATTGTAAATTCTAATAAATTACACAAGTTTTGTAAAGTGTTTATATAGATAATACCTAACAACAGATGTGTTGCTTGAATAACAATGTTATGATCACTAAGATTAATTTGTGTTACTGTCATGCTGATCTTTAAGCTTGTTTTTCTGTGACTGCACTTGATTTTTCACTCACAATTTTGAACAAGTTGGATCTTTACTTACTAGAACTGCTATACGTTGACTGCGTAATCGGCTGTCCATCCTTAGTCCACGTGTATGTGATGCTGCCAGGGTTCCCATCAGCTCTCAGCATAATGATGAGAGCCTCATTCTCGACGCCGACGGTCATGGGGGGAGTGTTCTCGTCAAAGATGGGCGAGTCTGGGGTAAGGAATATATTTAGTTACCAAGGGTGGTGAAATAAAACTAGAATCTATGCCGGATTTTGAGATTAGGTGCCTAACCGACTAGTGGTTCGCTTAGGCATCTAATCTCCGGCTCGGAAGTTGGTAAATTATAATATTGTCTTGGGTTTCCGCAATTATTGCTCATTAAATTCAAAACAGATTTAGGATAGACTCTAACTGTTAACCACGGGAAGGGAATCAAAATACAATACATGATATACGCGATAAATGCGTTTCATTGAATGAAATATAGCTTAGTTTTTTATAAGATTTAAACGTAACGTTTTCCATTACAAAGCAGTTATAAGGCTCGTTAATTGATTTTGATCTTCAGAATTTATAATGTCGCAGTGAAATCTTTTGCTTATCGACATTTATCTGGTCGTGCCTTTCGTTTTCAATTTCACGTGCTATTCAAATATAAGTACCTTCTTAAATAAATTATTTGCTACCTAGTTTCTGCGAATTACGAAAGCTCAAGTTTGTCCACGATTTAATAATATTCGTCCTTTCATAAAAGCTTAGCAGAACTTATATTACTTATACTACATCATTTATAACTTTATATTGAACAAAAATTTGTAAATCTTACAGTTGTGTAGTACTAAAACGGACAAGAAATTAATAAACTATAGCATTAATGAAGATCATGAACTAATTTATTTCATTAAATCCAAACTTGGTCAAAAATGATATTTTTATAATAAACTATATATATATTCAAAGATTCCATTCATCATCATCATCATCATCATCAGCCTATATACGTCCCACTGCTGGGCACAGGCCTCCTCTCATGTATGAGAGAGAACCAACTAAGAATGTGTGAGTTTTTCGCATATCTGTCTTCATCTAAACGATGCACCAAACTCTAGGATTCGTTCTCTTAAAAGTTACCGTATAGAAAAAAACAATTGTACTATTTTGAAACGTGAAGTTTTAAGGCTTTCATCTCCGTCAGTTGGCTCAACAGTCTTAGGAAAAAAAGCATAACTCACATAACACTTTCAACGCCGTAGCATCATGGACGCTCCTTTGCAGTGCCTCATTCATGGCCTGGCAGGTGTACACAGCTCCGTTCATGTCCTTAGTGATGTTCAACTTCAACTCCATGGTCGAAAGTGTCCCTCCGTATAGACCTTGGTTCATCTTCATGGGTAGACCTGGAAAGAACAATTATGGTAAGCTGGGCAGTCATCTAAGCGCCAAACGGATGCATCCAATTTACTTTAAAAATAAAGTTTAAACCGACTTTAATTCAGTACTCCGCTTCAAGTATGCCTACAAAATATGAACATTTCACTCGATTTTTCCGGGATCATCATCAGATTCTAACCTAACATGGGACCACATGGGAATGCTCCAAAAAAAAAAGAATCCTGATCGGCCTTATACAAAGTAAATTATTCCGACGAATTGAGAACCTCTTCCTTTTTTGAAGATGGACGTTACATTCGGACCACATTCATGGGTGCGTCAGTTAGCTGCCACTGTCTGGACGGTTACGCAACGCAACTTTACGTAAGATCTATATCAATGGAATTTGCTAACCATGTAAACAAACAATGTATCGAAATTGACATTTAATGTCAATTTCAGTATGACGGTTTGTTTACATAGTTGGCAAATTCCATTGATTTAAATCTTACGTTAGGTAGATCTATATGTCTCTTTTTCTATGGCAAAATGGCAGTTGAGATGTTCTTACGTAGGTACGTTCTAAAGCAACTTTATCACCCCTTTGGGGTTGTGTGTGTTGTTTCGACATAATTTCGCTAGCGCGTCATTTGGCTCAGTAATAAAAGGAGGTTCCGGTTAAAGTTCTTAGAGCGGGTTGCATCGACAACTCTTTATTGACCCGTGAACATAAAACAAAAACGAATGGCGAAGGCAGCTGTCATCTTATAGAGAACTATCAAACGTTTTTAAATAGATTTTAAGTGACTACGGTTTGGAACAGCAGCAGGATATTTATGACATAATTCTTAAATGTTCATGAAACGTTGTAAATTCGTTGTCATAGTCATTTTGACATTTGTGTTTGCGAAAAAGGGACAAAAGACAATTTAATAAACAATACTTGAAATAAGAGAGTTAAAATAATAAAGATCGCAAGGACTCCGAATTCCGAACTCAAAACGTATGACCCCGTCTCAGGGGAGAACGGCCAAGTAATTCTAAAGGGTCTCATAAACCATTGTCATTTGGAGACTTTGACACCCTTCAGAATTATCTGTAAGACTGTCCCTCCGTAATAAACCTTCGAAGTTGGACATAAACATTAATATCAACTTTGACTCTATTTCCCATTGCACAGCTCGGTTCTGGTCATAAAATTTTTACTATTCTGTAAACGTTTTTGTCAAAGTTGATATCATCTTTATGAGTCGTTAAAAAACTTCGTTTCGCTGTATTTATTTGGAATTGTTGGTTTTAAGATGGCGACAATGTTAATGAAGTTTATTAAGCGTGAGGTGACTGAGGTGGAAATGGTAACAAAGTAATTTGGAGTTAAAAACGGCCTTAATACCGCACCCAACTGAAAGAAACAGCACCCGTAAAGAAGAAAGTCCGTCTAAAATACCTGACGCTGAAGGAAACTACAAATTTCACCAACAAAAGACAAAAACTGTAATGAATAAGGCTAAAACTGCGTCGTAAACCTTTTGGTTGAACCACTAAAGTACTGTCACAAATTATTATAATGTTTCTCTAACTTCTTTCTACGTTTTTATTGCTGCAATGAAGAAAACGACAATGCGGTCTGACAATAACGAGTCACAGAATAACGACATCTTTTTGAGAATCTATTACTGGATATACAAAAAGCGTTACTATGAATTGAATGCTTTGTACTTGAAATTTATTGTTATAACGTTCCTTAACTCTAATAAAAATGGTATCATTACAAGTATATCGAAGGATATTATTATAAAATTTTCCTCGTAAAGCAACAGCAAATCACTGTGCTTTTTCAGTTCTTATACAACATCTCTATGATCTCGCACATTACCATACTGTCCATTTAGTGGTATTTTGTTATTCCCTATCTTATGTTCTTATAGGGACACAAGATAGGGACGCAACCATCAAGGACCAGTGAGTGCCGCGTTTATCAAAAAGCCAGTCGCTATTGGCCGAGCTCCAACGCAGTATTGTCAGTTTTAACTTTGAAAAATTGCAACGTTACTTCTTAAAACGGGCCACAACGCAATGGCATACAACTTACCTTGAACGGGAATGCCGTCTCGCCACCAAGACAACGTGGCTGGGGGGTTGCTAGCAGCCGACTTGCAGAAGAGTGTAGCTTCGATTCCCGGTTTCAGCTCGCTTGGCTCGGTCGTCACTTTGACAGTTTCTGGAGCGACTGTGGAAGAAAATACATGTCAAACGGAAATCAAAAAAGAACTTCCTGACTCAGTTCATAGCGTGCTTTCTATACAGTAGAGATTTTAGCATAAAAAACAGACATAAATACCTATCCACAAATACATTAACAGTATAATTATTCGCTCGTAATCCGATAATCACGATACTCTTGACCTGTCGTTACTTAATGCCCGTAGTTATAGAGGCTCATGTATTATCGTAGGACATTGACTTAAATGGAGCCTACACGCGACCCTTACTTCGCTTATTCTATTGTTCTTTCATGTTTATATTAACTGTAGCGCCCGTTTAATTAAAACAATATCTACAATACAAAACTTAAAGGGAATATCTCGATATGCAAACTCAAATGCCAAATAAAGACCTTACTTAGAATAATTATTTTAACAAACAAAATGAAAACTGAGCACAAACTGTGATGAAATTAATGTTTAAATTTGCATTACGTAGCTTTGTTTGACTTCGTTTTTGTAATATTTTGTCGTCTGAGAATTTATGTTGCATATTTCATTAATTGCTCGGTATGTAAATATTTTTCAAGTACTGAATCAGATAACACGAAGTTTGTCGAAAGACTAAGTCAGTCGAGCTGGATACCAATCAAAAATATTTTTTCTATAGATAAACGATTATTATCACATGAAACTGGCCAAGCCGCGACCTAGTTAAGGTCGCGGGAGTCCACTGGAAGCAGATGGCGCAGAACGTAATACTTTGGCACTCTTTAGGAGGCATAGAATCAGCATAGGACGTCTTTTGATTCATGACGATGATAAATGAATACATGAAAAAATACTTTTAACTGATAAAACAAACTAAACCAAAATCCTTTGCATCACTATTAATGAAGATGTCCATCCGTCTGTAGTCTCTCTAATGTGTAACTAACTGTCAATCAATTCCTTACGTCAACTGGTCTGTCTATCCCGTCTGTTTCTTAACAGAATACTTACAGTGCACGTTCAGCGTGACAGTCTCAAAAAGCGGTATTTCAGTGGCGCTGTTCGTGGCCTCGCAGCGGTACTGAGCCTGGTTGTCGGTAACATTGGCCAATATGGAGATCTCGGCCGAGACTGACTTGTCTGCGGTACGGGTTACTGAGTGGATCTGTTGAGAAGGAAAAAAAATGTTTCAGTTGCGCAATCTGTAACACTTTCGCAACCAAGAATCGCTACGCTCGCAGCCGATCCTTTGGTTTTCCTCGTGTGTAGCGGAAAGCGAATACGGCGAAGGCGCCTGCGGGTTTTTGGTTGCGAAAGTTTTAAGTCTGAAGGAGACATTTTTTGGGAAAATACTTATTAAAAATTTAATCATTGTTTGCCTAGCCCAGGCATCCTTTAAGGGGCTACCCGAGGTTTCCATCGATTTTTGACAAGTTTTGAATCGTATCTCCTACTTTGGCACTACAGTTAGAAGTATAAATCAAACGGTTATCGGTTCTTCAATCTTTTATCTCCATTTTGGTCTACCGGATGTTGAAACAAATGAATACTTAATTTTGTATGATCTTTTTAAATATTGTCTAAAATAACACCTATTTTGTATCTCTATTGACGTGAAAGATCTAACACATACGAAATCTACATATTTGGGTTCGTCTGTGACGTCTCTGAAAACTGGTTAAGGGTTTTCAGTTTAAACCAATTAACACAAAAGTTATGGCCAGAAACCGGTTTTTTGGCCTAAAATTGTTCAACTTTGATGCCAAATATCTCGAAAACAATGAACTTTGAAGTAAATATAGGATACTATATGATAGCTTAAAGCCGTTGTTGTTAACATAATAAGCTACAAAAAATCTAAGAAAACTAAGAGATTCAGATCAAAGGTACGATCCCATACGCCAATTATGGGAGCCCCTTAAGGCCAGGCCAGGCATCCTTCCTAATAACATTGTTTTTTTTATATTGGTACATTTTGATACACTGTTAAAGTGTCCCAAACCTATCTATACTAATATTATAAAAATGCGAAAGTTTGTCTGTCTGTCTGTTACCTATTAACGCTTAAACCGCTTAACCGATTAAAATGAAATTTGGTGTTGTAATCCCGAGGACGGACATAAAATAGTTTTTATCCCCTTAAAGTCATGCCCTGAAGAGGTGAAATAGGGGTGAAAAATTGTATTGTATTTGTAGGAGCTCCGATGTAAACGAGTTCCACGCGGACAGAATCGTGGGAAGAAGCTAGTTTACTATAAGTCATTGTAATACGTTTCGGATATGCAATACTGTATTTAAATGTATCGTTTCTTAAAAATCTGATCTACAAAACTCAGGTTGAAACACATACAATTGTAAGTATAAGCAGTACCTACTACTTATTCTTCTGAAAACCCTTTACTTAAAGAAGTGTCTACCCTTCTCAAAGCAAGAATAACCGATTAAGACTTTTAAAAAGTTAATGTCTGTGACGTAATTCTAGATAAAATGGGTCCTTATTTTCATACCAATCCACTTAAATAATACGATGTTCTTACTAAAATATGATTAGAGAATTCTTGTTTCTCGACTCTTTTGTGACAGTAAAACTTCATAATGGAGAGTACTCCAACTGCCTTAAAAAGCCTAAATGCTATAAATATTTAACCCGAAAATGGCACGTATGCAAGTCAAAATAAAAAATTGGCGTTTGCACACATCACATCATCTAGTTTTACAAGAGCAAGTAGATATGTGCAAACATCATTATTAGGTAGATTTTAACTTGTAAAAGGGCCGTTGCGGCCATTTTACAAAATTGAGTCTTTGTCGCAGGTAATGTATTTATATAAGTAAATTATTTATTGTACATGGAACAGAACACTACAACAAAACAATTACTACAAGAACAGATGATAAATGTACAAAGGCGAGCTTATACCTGAGAAGGATTTCTTCCAACCTTTGAGCACATTAGTGGAAAGTAGATATAGGCAAACCGAGACACATGTACAAAACTATTAAAATGATAAACAAAAAAAAACACTGATTAATATAACATACTATTAAACAAATAATATACCGGGTGGAAAGGCACGACGATCCCTTCCGCAAAAGGGGGATTGTTTAGACTGAGTACAGTATTTCCTCTAAAGAAACTAGGCTCATATTCATAACCGTTTTGAAGTTATAGGCAGTTAACTTTTAATGCAAAATACTGCAAGTGACCACCCTCATTAGGGTCAGTAACATTTTAACAATTACACAAGAGTCAGTGACCTTTATCAATACGTATAAACGATAATTAGTACGTATAGTAATAGTAGGGTTGTCACAGAAGAACATTAATTAATTTTATTATTTTTAATAATTGATCGTAAAAAAAAATCTAAACATTACGAATCGATTTTCCATCACTTAAACTAACCCCCCTTTGCGGGAAGGATCGTCGTGCCTTTCCACCCGGTATATTAAATATTATTACGATAAACTTAAATATATATCAGTAAAAGTCTGAAAATGCTAATAATATACAGTCAAGGAGCATTCGATAACCACAATTTATTCAACGTCCCTTTCAGCGAGGCCACAGATACAAACAGGGTTTGTAATGATTATCAAATTTTACTATACAAAATAGGTTTACTAAATGAAGTAAACTGTGCCGTGATTAGTGCTAAAAGGGCTCAGAATAAACTTTACCTTTACACCTAAAACTGTACAGTAGAACTTGAAAAGATAGAAATAGCGATATATACAAGCACATATATTATACCATCTTTAAGATGTTTTTAAGACAGTCAAGACACTGCCTACCAGTATTGTGTTTTCTCGCACATACTTTGTCCTTGGAAAGACATTAGCACTTATCTGAAGGCTCGCGATATAATAACATTTTATCTTTATTTGGACTGTTTCCCACTTGTGCGTACGGTGTGTTGTCACTTATCCTTGAGGCTTGGTGCTGTATATCTACTGGAAGAGTAATTGAAACGTCCCAATGTGACACCTAAATTGCGATACTTAACACCTTGTCGATCACCTCTATAATTAAGCTATGAATTAATAGTTAAAGCAACGACTCGTAGTTTCAGTGTCCAAGAGGCAACCGGATGGCTCGCGGTTTTTGAGCTCCTGAAGCGTTGTGGAACCGTCCTGTGCAACCCGAACTGAACCAAGTTGGACTGGGCCTGGAGTCAACCAAACCCACTCCCAAGGCTTTGGTTGGCTTTTTGATGCAGGAAAACATCGCGAGCAAACCGAAACCGCTCTAGTCCCAATAAGGTCTAGTTTTCCCTCTGGGTTGGAAGGTCAGATGGCAGTCGCTTGCGTAAAACAAGTGCTTGTGCCAAATGATGGGATTAGGTGTCGAAGCGGACCCGGCTCCTTTAGGGCACAGCCAGGAATAACGCTAGGAGGATGATGAGTTTAGGAGCTGCTATGGACGGCGTCTGTCTCCGGCAACACCTGCTAGTGCTGCCATAATATTCGGTGGTCGCCGTACTTACATAATATGCCACATGTTAGCTCAATTGGCTTGTAACGAGAAAGTGTTTCTGAAGGACAACTTATGTGCACGTTGCAACTCAATAACATAACTACGATGTCGTTTGCAATTCAATTCAATCTTTATTGATCACATGGTTACAGGTCAGTTTTTACGGAATCTGAATTCAAACATTTCACCTGAAAACACTGAGCTCTGGCAATTAAATAAGACATATGTATACATACCTTCTTATCGTTTTTGAACCAAGTCAGCGTAGCCAGAGGATTGCCGCCCGTGGATATGCAGGAGAGCTTCTGCACTGTCCCAGCTTGAAGGGTTGTGCCAGGAATGTAACCCGTGATCATGGGTGCTGAAGGCGCATCTGCGAACAAACATAAAAAACATTAGAAAATACTGTCACCCGACTACGCAGCACTAACGAAAAAACTGTTTTCTTATACAATTGGCAGCCTATGTCACCCAGAGCATAATTTCGAATCGATTGATACAGTAGTACTACAAATATAAGTTACGATGTACCTGCGCAGAAAGCATTTTTTGAATACATTTTAACCAATCGTAAGGCAGGGCGTTTGCGCGGGTAAAATCTTCAACGCCCATTGGCCGAAATTTTGCGCGTGACGCCGGCTGCTTCTGCGCCCGCCATTTTGTCTGGCGCCATGAGCGGGAAATCATGAGTTCACCTGTCATTGCATATTGTATCTTACGAATAGTGCAACAAGGTCTTTATTGAAATGGTCATGCGATCGATTTCATTCGCTTGTCAGCACTCATTGGCGTGAACGAAGATTGCCGATGTAACTTATCATTTATTGAAATCGGCGCAGTATCTTAAACGCTACAGTGGAACATACGTACACACAGAAATACATAGACTGATAAAAACATATCCCTTCCTTTTGGCCCTGCCGTAGTCGGGCAATCATGGAGTTCTTTGAATACAATGTCACCTCATATATTTATTACTTTTAATTACATTTTATTGGCGTCTTTTACAAAGAAAGAAATATAAACAGGGCATGACGAACAACCTAGTGAAGCCGGTTTTAACCATGCCAAATAAGTTTAGCACACGCTCACGCACACATACTGTATACATAGTATATTGTACAGTAATTCAGTACCGCAGTAAGTCGTAGCCAAGTCCTTAAAACCCTTTCAAGTCGTTAAACTAATATTAACTAAACTAGAACATTTAATATCTTCACTGGCCATTACTCAAACCTTTCCGAAATTCAATAAAAACTGTCATTTGCAAACACACGCAGACGTTCTCACTATTATTCCTAGGACATTGCAATTAGGTTTATATTTAAGTGTCTTTGAAGTTCGAACGTATATCACACCGCGAGTTATGTTTATTGCGTTGCAATATGGTTCATATTTGTTTACTCAATACACATTGTATTTTGTTGTCGTCCGTAACAAAAACCATGTAGGCGATTCTGTTATCTGTCACAAGCAATGTGAGTTTTTAACTTTTAGCGCAAAATGTGTACAGTAATCGTCATATACACAAAGCAGTCAAATATTTCGGTACATGGCTTTATCACTGTAAATGCAAGGATGTGTCACGATATTTTTGTGTACTTTGGCTGCTACTGCTACCAGCTATACGAAGTACAAAGTGAAAATGAAAATTTTAGGTTTCTTTATTCAGTAGTGTCAGGGAAAACACACCACGGTGCCCTATGAATGGTGTATTAGTTTATTCAGAAAATAATAGGTCTAGACAGACTGTTCGATCGCAGTGTAAGTAATTTTGGTATAGAATACTAAAAAGCACGAAATTTACTAGACTTGATATTCTTTAAATCGCGATGCTGGCTGATGGGAAGAAATTCAGGTGCCTGAATAAAATAATAACTATTTTTTCTGGTAAGTGCTGATATTGCATGTGTGATAACTGATTAGGTTTATTTTGTTTGTTTTATGTAATGTGACGGTAAGTATATGTGCCATTAATTATACAGGGTGATATTTAAATCAGTGTCCAAATTCAAGTATAAGATTCTTCAGCAAAATTGTATAATACTTTTTTTTTTATTTCATATCATTCAATACATTTTTTTTTAGTAATTGCTGCTTAAAGTTATCCCAAAAAAACCTTACCGCGCGGGCACCTCAGGTTTGCGCACGGCACGCCTCCCTTCCGCCCCGACAATTCCGAAAATTCCTACCACTTTTTTTTTTAATTGGAGTGATACCAAATTCATGCCTACAAAAAAAAATTTGGACACGGATTAAAATGTCACCCTGTATACGCAGTTAACACCTCCAATCCAACTAATAATATGTAACGTCAAATAATGATCATTACAGGCCTCAATTATTTTAATTACGAGCGAATTATACGTCATGTATAATTACGTCACCGTATACGCCAAGTCTCGCCAATTTCAGTTTAATTAACGTATAGCGTGGCTTTATAGTTAACTTGAGTTTTGATTCAGAGCATTGAACTTTGTTGATAAAGAATCACCATAATTATAATTTAATTATGTTCTTTTACCATTTCCCTGTGATCTATTTTCGCTTACTTACAATAAAATTGAGGGCAAGTTTTGTAAGATTTAGATAGGGCTATTTCTAAAAATATTAGAGTTTATTTTGGTTTTTTATTATTCTGGAAAAAAAAAGGTCTCCGACTCCGTCAAAAAATCATTTTCGATCCAAGCTTTTTCGATGACTTTTTGCACAATCATTTCTTGTAACGATACATTGATGGGTTAATCATGTATCATTTAAGAGTTCCTGATCAGACTAGTTAAACACTTAACAAGAAATGGGGCAGTCCCTTTCTAATAAAATGATTTGAAAAGACGCTTCGACTTGTAATACAAAGTTCTCTCATTATCATAATCACCATTACCATATCAGCCGAAAGATACCACCACCACTATTGGGCATAGGTTTCCTCAACGAGTGCCACAATGACCGGCCCTGCGCCACCCGCATCCAGCGGACTACCGCAACCATTACCAGGTCATCAGTCCACCTTGTGGGGGAGCTACCCACTCTGCGCCTTCCGTGACCGTTGTAATTAAATAAAAAGTTCGTAATGAAAATCGAACGATGATTGAAGTTTTCATATTCCGCGTGCCATTTCAGAGAAGTGAAGGCATTCATGTGATTTTCTCACGGTTGAATAAATACAGAATTCATTTAATACTCACACCTCCCTGAAACAACGCAATTATCACTACGAACGTAATTATAATTGTTTTTAATACATTCCGGAGTCTCAAATTGATGATATATTTCGTTCCGATAACATTGAATCAACGAGACGATGGAGATGAAACGAATAGCGGGATCCTTTATGGTTCGGGCAAATAACAATATTTAGTACAAGACTTAAATTTATTTAGTTCATCACTTCACATCGTATTTCGTATATAAATGTGTTTCTCGTATCTCAAACTATTTGTATAAGTACTAACTTCAGCCCGCGACTTCGTCTCTGTGGACCCGGGATAATTTTTTTTTTTTTTTTAATCCAAGTATAAACTATCTTCGTGCAATTTTGATCCAAATCGGTTGAGCCGTGCAACATCCAAACATCCAAACTTTCGCATTTATAATATTACTAGGAATAGGATCTCGGTACCGTTGTTTGGAAATCGCGATACTGAACTTAAGTATCTAGGAAGAATATCAGTGCTTCTCTCGAAAGAGCAGCATATATACTGTCATTTCGCTTGAATGCTCGCTAAAAAGCTGTTGTCTATTTGGTGATCTTTTACCTGCAAGGAGCATTCTAATGGAGAATTCGCTAGAATGCTCATTACAAATGAATGCTCGAGTCAATGTGGAAATTACTTGTTCACATAAATAATATAAGATGAAAATTGAGTGTGTCGCTACTCAGAGATTATCCAACTCAAGATGAAAGAAGGTATTTTGTTAGTTCTCATGTTTCCTTCTCTCTGACTCGACGGATTGGTATGAAAGAGGTAAGGTGAAGCGGAATGTTGTCTCGCTCATATTTGAAGCAACTGGGGAAGATTAAGGAGTCCTTTGTGTTGAGAGCGAGGGAATTTGTTCCTTCAGCTGTCAACACGGCGAATCCTCAAACACATCAAGGGTCGGCAACGCCCATGTTACTCCCTTGGAGTTGCATGCGTCTATAGGCTGCGGTGTTCGCTGGGCCATACGCTTGTTTGCCACCGTCGTTGTATAAAAAAAAACAAATATTTGGCTATAAACCCAATGTCTACAGAAGAGACGGGAACCTAAATTACCGTATGACTTTTCCTTATTCCTCTCTGTAAAAGTTATGTTGTGCAATTACCCCTCATAATAATTTATGTCTAGCTGTCAAAACAGCGAGTCCTCAAATAAATACAACGCGGTGCCGACTCACCTGGAGTCGCAAGCGTCTATAGGTTACGGTATTTGCCGCCAGGCAGGGCGTGTGCTTGTTTGCTACCGTATTGGAATTAAAGTATTGGTACCTACGACTGACTGACTAGAAATAAATGTGCCCAATATATATAATATAACAATTTGTTAAGTCAAATGTAACTCCTGCTACAATACTAATATACATAATTTAACGGTTCCACATTACATGGTCAATGTCACGAGGCGTATAAATTGGTTGGTATATATATATTTTTCATATAGATTGGTGGCATGTGTCAATGTTTCATATAAATTGACGGAATGTATCAATGTGGAAGGATAAACTGTGTGTAGCCGTCAGCGGAGGCAATATCGGTATAAATATGATACGCACCGATTCAGACGTATGGTTACCGGTGAATGGTGTGTGGTCTAAGTGAAGAGAGGCAACGACCTGCATATGTGTCTAGCTGTCAACACAACGAATCCACAAATAAATACAGAGTCTGCAGCGCGCTAGTAATTCTCCTGGTGTCGCAAGCGTCCATACGCGTCAGTGTCTGCTTATCATCAGGCAGGCCGTATGCTTTTTAGGCATCGTTCGTAGCATAAAAAAATAATATGATAATTTAATAAATATATTACACTTCCAGTAAAAAATATATGCTACCAGGTGTTCCAAAAGATTCATTTTTAATACAGGGTGACATTTTAATCAGTGTCCAAATTTAAGTATAAAACTCTTTAGCAAAATTATAAAATACGTTTCTTTTTTGTTTCTTATCATTCAGTACAAAAAATTTAGTAATTGTTGCTTAAAATTATCCCAAAAAAACCTTACCGCGCGGGCAATTCAGCGGGTAGTAAGGTTTGCGCACGGCACGCCTCCCCTCCCACGGCCCGCCCCGCTCCGCGCGGTACTGAATGCCCAGTAACCAAGCAGTACGGATAATTCTTTTAGGATAGACAACTTAAATAATATTTCATATCATAATTTAAAAAATACCTACCAGTTTTTTTTTTCAAAAATGGATCCTATTAGTGATACCAAAAGCCTACAAAAAATTCGGACACTGATTAAAATATCACCCTGTATAATGACGCTACAACCGCGACGCATAGCTGAAAGCTGAAAGGTGTTACCCAACTTTGTCATCAGTGGGGGACGTGTTTGCAAACGTCGTGATATATAATAAGTTGGCAGCAAATCTGCACTAACCTTTACAAGTGAGTTTACGTATGAAGTTGTAAATAACACCACAGAAATATCTGCAATATTTTTTTACATTTAATTATTAAAAAATTCGCTCTCAGCCGCCATCATGAACCCCCTCCCTGCTGACTAACGCAACTACGTGACTCGAATATCACGTTAACAGATAGCCTAAACAGTATTTATTGGGCAAATCTCAGAAAGGTTAAGGTGTCGGATATTCCGACGGCGTTTGAATATTCTATGGAAACGCCCGGTCTGCAGTCATCAATAATTGATTATTTGGTAGAAACATAGATTAGCTAGGGTTGGTAATTTTGTATTGAATTGAGTTTATTGTAGAACACCTTACCAAATAGATGCTCCAAGAGAACCCTTTGGTTGCGATGATTGTTATATGCTTATTTTTCTTGGCGAACACTGATTTCTTGACATTCTATATTATGTCTGTTAGCTTTTCATCCTTAAGCGTAAGGTGGGGGAAGTTGAAAAAAGGGGAAAGATTAAAAGTCTCACAAAACTCCCTAATTGGTTTAATTTTTTTAGTGCTGGTATCATCCTTTAAACCGCCATTTTGTTACGATCCGCCGCTCAGTCGCCAGTGACCGCTCGGAGTGAGTAGACGCGTGTTATGTGCTATTTTGTGAAGGTCAGGAATTCGTGGATAATTCGTCGATTTTCAATCTTACCCCGTGTTTCATAACTTGCTTAATAAGGTGAGTATACAAGTTCTGACTGACTATTTATGTGTTATTTGAGATTTTATTTTAATTGACTAGTGCTAGGTGTAGCTATTAATCATATATTGAGATTTACGAGCAGTTTCAATCTTTACCCAGCAAATTTCGATGGGGTAACATTGAAATAGTAATGTTTCAATCTTTCCCCGTTTTTGAAAGTCATAGATAATCAGACATATTCTCAAACTTTGCACTTAAAAAAAATTTAATGTTAGGTTTATTTACTGAACTAATCACGATAAGATAAATAAATTAGAAGTATAAATTAAACATGTTATAATATTATGTATCAGTAGGAACGTAAGATATATATTAATATATATATGTTTGTATATATCGGATTTGTTCAACTTGTGTATAGATAAAGGCACATTCCCAGACCTAATGAAATTCAGCAAAATCACTCCCATTTTCAAGTCAGGACATAGAACAGACCCTTCCAACTACAGACCAATCTCTGTCCTTCCTGTATTAAGTAAAATTTTTGAGAAGTTGATGTTAAGCCAACTGCTGTCTCATTTTAATAAAAACAAAATACTGCATCAAAACCAGTATGGTTTCACTAAAAGTAGATCGACAACTGATGCGGGCTGTCACCTGATGACTATTATTCTCGAGGCTTGGGAGGGCTCACAGGATGCTATTGGAGTATTTTGTGATCTTTCCAAAGCGTTTGACTGTGTGGATCATCCCACGCTGCTGCGCAAGCTGGCGGTCTATGGCATTCATGGAAATGCCCTAAACTTGGTGGAATCATACTTGGTTGATAGGCAGCAGAAGGTAAACATAAATGGAATTTCATCTCTTAGTTCTCCGGTAAAGATGGGAGTTCCTCAAGGATCGATCCTGGGCCCCTTCTTATTTTTGGCTTACATCAACGATTTGCCTTACATGGTTAAAGACCTAGCAGATATCGTTTTATTCGCTGATGATACGTCTCTGATATTTAAAGTCGATAGGAAAAATAGCGCTCTTGTACATGTTAATAACGCACTAACTATCATCTCCAAATGGTTTGCAGCCAACAATCTGTTATTGAACGCGAAAAAGATCAAATGTTTGAAATTTTCATTACCCAATGTTAGAAACGATGTTGAACTAAATATAATTCTTGACGGTGAAAGACTTAAAATTGACAATGCAACCTTATTCCTTGGCATTAATATAGATTCTAAGTTACAATGGGGTACACACATTAATGTCCTGTCGGGGAAACTAAGCTCTGCAGCTTATGCAGTTTATAGAATTAGACGACTTACAGATGTAGCTACAGCGAGATTAGTCTACTTTGCATATTTTCATAGTCTAATGTCATATGGAATCTTGCTGTGGGGTGCGGCTGCGGACATCGAGACTATATTTATATTGCAAAAGCGCGCGATTCGTGCCATATATGAGATGCGTCCTCGGGACTCGGTAAGAGAACTCTTCAAGGAGATAAACATACTGACCCTACCTTCCTTGTATATTTATGAAAACATTATGCTCGTGCGTAAAAACTTATATAAATATCAACTAAATAGTGATAATCATAATTTTAATACTAGGAACAAAGATAAAATAGCTGTACCTAAGTTCAGGCTATCTAAAACAAATAAAAAAATCTTTCTTAGGGAACTCTATACGGTTTTATAATAAAATCCCTAAGGAAATCACTGGGCTCACAGAAGGTAAATTCAAGAGTCATGTAAAATCTACTTTGTTAATGAAAGCTTATTATACAATTAGCCAATACATAGTAGACAAAGATGCCTGGAAGCTTCTGCATGACCACCACCTGGTACCACCACCAAATGTAACTAAACCAATAAGTATTATATAAAGGTAGAATTCGTTTTTGACTTGCAAAAGTGCTATGAGAAAGCCTATTTGAATAAACATTATACAATACAATACAATACAATGTATAGGTACTCATATAAATCGTAAACTTGTACAATTTATGAGTAGGTAAGAAAATATAAAAGTATATATCTGTTTCTTTAGGTACTCATGTAAGTCGTAAACTTACACACATGTAACATGGTCAGATTTACAGTCTACTACAAAGAGATGTACCCACACAATGTTCAAAAAATATGTATCCATGACTCTATATTGTCTGGGGTTAAGGTTGTGGATACTTGGATAGATATTTTTAAATATTGGGTGGGTATATCTCTTTGTGGTTGACTGTACACCACGACGAGGCATAACATTTTATTTTAATTAGGGTGCTATAAAAAATAAACTAAGGAATGTTGTTTTTTTTTCAGCCATAAAAACCAATACTAATTAATCTAATTATACCAGTATCCACTGCAGAATAAAGGATAGACGATTATGTTTAAAGGTAAACGTATGTAATTACAATTAATGTTTATTTTTTACTAGAAAATTATTTCGCTATATCATTTTTTTAATTGTTTAAAATACATGTGGCACTAAATACGTACTTTCAATAACTTTCACCTACTCACTTAGAGAATAGACGAGATTATCATGTGTCTATGGATATTAGACTGTCCATATATTTTTTAAATCATTTAGAGCTTTAGTAGTTATGGGAACATATAATAATCATTGTTATTTTTTCATGCAGATTCAAAATACCACGCAATTATGTTAGAAAATCTCTACGTGCAACCTGTTACACTGCTGAGGATGTGGTTAGAGCTATAGAGAAAATTGAAAGAAAGGAGATAACTCTATTTGGAGCAGCTAAGAATTATAATATACCGCTTTCAACTCTACACAATAAGTTGTATAAGAAAACGGGCATTAAAAGCAGTACGTTGGGTCGGCCTCCTGTCTTTACCTATGAAATTGAAGAGCAATTAGCAAACGGCCTCAAGACATTGGAAAAATGGGGGTTTGGCCTATCTAGAAATGAAGTAATTACACTTGTGACACACTATATTCGCCTTAATAATATACCAACCCCATTTAAAGACGGTGTTCCTGGCCCAGATTGGTTTGCAAATTTTCGTAAACGCCATGGCCTTTCTCTCAAGAAAGCTCAACCTGTTGAACACGCCAGAAAAGTGAACACTGATCCATTTACCATAAATGAATACTTCGAACTTTTAGAGACAACTTTAAAAAAATTAAATTTGGAACAGAATCCATCACAAATCTGGAATTTGGATGAAACATCCGTAAGCTTTGACCCCTCGAAGACAAAAGTAGTAGGAAAGAAGGGAGTTCCGTCCTCCAGAACCACACATGGGACTGGTAAAGATAACACAACTGTGTTAACGGCCGTTAATGCGGATGGAGCGAAAATTAGTCCTTTAATAATATTTAAAGGAAAATTTGTCTGGGATTCATGGATGGCTAATACAGACAAAAAATATAATTTTGAATTGTCCTATGCTGCAAGCCCAAACGGATGGATAGACACGAATATATTTCTGAATTACATGGAAAAAGTATTTATTCCAGCAATTGGGAAAGACCGACCAGTCTTGCTCATATATGACGGACACAATTCCCACGTCAACTTAAATGTAGTGGAATTGGCCCTTAAAAACAATATCACAATATTGAAACTACCACCACACACGTCCCATCTTCTGCAACCGTTAGATGTTGCTGTGTTTAAATCATTTAAAAGTAGATGGGACGCGAAATTGGTAGAATGGCAAAGAAAAAACACGGGTGTGAAATTGCCAAAAAAGATATTTTCCGAACTAGTTGCTGAAATTTGGAACGATACTCAACCCCAAATAATAATGAACGGATTTAGAAAAGCGGGCATACATCCCTTTAACTCTAACGTGATCCCTACTGATAAGTATGACCCAGGAGCATACAAACGCTGGCAAGAAGTTCAAAAAAATAAACCGAGTCCTCTAGGGGAACAGTCTTCGTGTCCTCTACCAGACGATCGACCACAAAATTCACCGCCACTCCACGAAAATGCCCATCTTCCGCAGCAAGATCCTAAAAATTTAAACCAACTTTGCATAGACATCATTACGTCCCAAATGTTTGAAGACGATAATTCAACTAAAGAACCAGAAAATGTTCATATGTTGACAGATGCACTAAAATGTCAAGAACAAGCACAAACATTCATAGCAAACAAAAAAGAAAACTTTCCGATATGCCTGGAACCAAACAGAATAATTAAAGATTCAACAACGAAACCTCACTCAAATATCAATATAATTAGTAATACATTAATGAGTTTTGAAGATCTTCTCCTTAATACGGTAAAACAAAGCCCTCGACATGATGGTAATATGAAAAAAAAACGAGTGTCGAAAGGAGCTGAAGTGATCACGGAGACTATGAAAAAACAACTAGAAGAAAAGAAAACACAAAGTATACTTCAGACCATAATAACAATACCAAAGAAGACAACGAATGCCACGAAGAAAAATAAGGCAATGAAAGAAAATGTTATTCAAAGAAAAAGAAAACTTTCATTACAAAGTGATGGAGATTCCACAGAAAATGAAGAAAAATATCAAATGATTCGTAAAACTAGTGAAGTAAAAAGTAAATACGTTAGTAAACATAAGATAAAACAAGAAGGTCACCACAAAATGAAAAAAAATAAAAATAAACAAAAGAAAAGAAAAACAGAACGTTTTGAGAATGATACAAAATCAAAAGAGATTGGTGAAAGTAGTCAAATAAATGAAAATAAATACAAAAATAAAGAGGGATGCAGAAAAAAGAAGACGCTTAAAAAGAAACTTAGAAAATACAATTCATCGAGTGATACAGACAGCTTTGAAAAAGAAACGGAAATCATCACTATGAACACTGATGACTCTGATTATGAAAATATGGGTGAGTTTATAGATAAATGTTTGAAGGAGCAAGATGAAGACCAAGAAAACATAGATCCGTACACAATCGTTCCACTGGGTTTGAGTGACATTACATTTGATAGTGATGAAAACGATTTAAAAGAAGATGATTGGATCATAGTAAAGTTTACAACAAAAAAGAGTGTCAAACATTTTGTTGGAACTATAGTCTCGTTTGTAGACAAACTGCCTGTTATTAAATATGTCAGAAAAGTGAAGCAATCACAATCTGACGCGGTGACATCGTTTACCTACCCAATAGTAGAAGATATAGGTGTCATAAAAAGCAAAGAAGATATTCTTTGTGTATTACCTCAGCCTTCAATATCTCGTCGTGGTCAAATTAAATTCCAAGTTGATTTCCATAAATATAATATTCAGTGAGTCATTCAGTTAGATTAACATTTTTAGCACTCCTGTATCATTTATGTTTACCCGCCTAATATGGGTGGAATGCAAAAAAAAATGTACATAGTTAAGAGCCTTAATCTAATCTACGCATTAACTTTTCTCAGTTGTGTAACGAAAGTTACCCATATAAAATGTATGGATAACTGTCGTTACACATCTGAAAAAAGTATAGCGTAGATTAGATTAAGGCTCGTAACTATTACAAAAAGGAGTGTAAAAACATTCCACCCTAATACATATAAGTACCTAATATTGATCTCAGGATTGACTGATTTTCACACATAAGTATTGTTAAGATTGTAAGAAAACTTAAAGTTCCTAAACCTATGACAAAAATAGGTACTTAATTTAAATTTGATTTGTTGATTTTACCGTAGATAGATATTATCGTAATTTGTAATACAAGTGAGTGAAATATTATTGTAATAATAACTATATTCCTAAAATTATAAGAAAACTTTATGTTCCTAAACGCCTAAATAGGACGTAATTTATATTTTGTTGATTTTATCATATTTTAAAGATTGAAATAATTATATGAAGCTCCCGTTTGGGAACACTACTTTCCCTTTGAGAAATTATTTATAGCTGTTTTATTTAGTTAGATTTGCCTTAATGTTACCTACTTGTTTTGTTTTGCTTGCTCATACAAATACTTTTGTTGAGTCGTGATACTCGTGATCTCTGGATACTTAATAATATTTATTTTTGTTCGGCGAAAAAAACTCCTACATTTTACTACAGCACCTACTTATTTGGTTTTCTAATATTTTAAATGTAAGGCCTGTGACTTAATTTGATACACAGATTACTAAGTATTTGTTTTTTTTTCTATTTTAAATGTATGTTACTTAATTTATTACACAGATTCATATTTGATTTTCTAACATTTTACATGTAATGACTTAATTTGTAACAAAATTAATCATGCTGCAAGAAAATACTTACTTTTTTATATTCATTTATTTTTCTTAATAAATAATTGTTTCCCTGGAACTGTTATTTTAATTTCAAGCTGATCTTATTAATATAAAAAACGTGTTAGGTTATAATACGAAGACTATACAATAAAAAGTTTGAGTATCACTGTCCTTTTCCCTGTAAAGCGGGGTAAGAGTGAAATACTTTTTTTTTCAATTGCAGTTTTCTTGATACCTATCAGGACTATTTACGCAAAAATCAACTGTATCTGTTAAGCATAAGGAATTCTATGGAATAACGATCAACAGTAACCGTTTGCATTCATTTAAAAGCCTTTAGTCACTATGTTAATCTTACCCCTCGACCATTCCATCTAAACCCGTGTATTTTTCAAACAAAAATGTATTTTATTTTATTATTTTTGTATAGTAGAACAAGTGTAGCCGAGGTTTGTAGACAAATTACACAAATATAGTCCTTGCACATACCTTCCAATTTATACAATTGAAAGGAAGTAAATAGTGTTTTTATTTTACAAGCGTTTTAACACAACACTGTCCATCTCATCAAAAAACCATTCAATCTTCCCCCACCTTACCCATAAAAAAGAATGAGTTATTAGTTTGAATCCCAGGAAAGGGAGCAAGATTTTTTATAGAGAAGTTTGTTCAAAATCTTTTAAATGACGAACCAGTCCAACTATTCTTTAAGTGGCACAGGACATGCGAGGCTACCTACATATTACTACTACTAATAGAAACATTTTCTAAAACGGTTTGGTTTGACCAGGATTTGAACAAGCGACTTTACGGTTTGATCGTTGTGAAACAATTGCGACATCTGAGCCGTTATTCGCAAGCAATCCTCCTGGGCTTGGCTGGTTCAAATCCACAATATTTTTCCTGTTGTTGAAAATGTATTATTTAATTAGCCTGTTCTTTTTATTATTATTTATTTAATGGTTCTGCTTGAAATAAAATTAATTAAGCATTTCCTTTAGTCAATCTTACAACTTCTTCCTATTATCTATCCCCTCCACGGTTATTTATTGTCACACCATAAATAACATATTCCTTGGGACCACCAAAACTATTAACTTAACTCCTTAACCGCATGTAAAAATCTCGAGGGTTGTCACCCCGTCATAATCAGTCAATCGATTACCAAACGTGGCCCAAGGGTGAAGCCCTGATTTTGATGGATGACATTCGGGGGAAAATTATATTACGCTGTGTGGAAATTCGTGGCGATACGACTTGGCTGAAAGGTGTTAAGTTCGGTCAGATTTAGAAATGAGAATGCAAGTTTCAGTAGTCTTCTGTTGTTATCTCAATAATAATGTATCTGGAAACTCGTTCTTTGGCACAGCAATTCATCTCCTGACTCAATGTATATTGTTCATTTAAGATACAGTTAAAGTTTTCAATTTTCCATGTGAAAAGACAGCAAATTGAGACGTTCCTGGGATGTCTTGGGGATAACCGATTTTTATGCCTCATGACAGAAACATGAAACTAAAGTGATACAATCCTAGAGCCTTAATAGATATAAGGAGACTTTCCTTATATCAATTAAGACAAGTCAGTATATCCCTCTTTTCATACTATATCTCTGTTTTTCAGAATAATAATTGTAAAATGATGCCCTTAAATCTTAACTTTTGATTATTAAAAATATGTATAATTGATTCAAATGGTGTCAAGGGATTATGGTCTACGAGTCCATAATCCCTAGACACCAGCAACATGAATATTTTAACATGCTTACTTTTTACTAGATGTCACTTGCGTCCACAAAACTATGCAATTGCTTACTAAATAACGCAATGCAGATGAATCTGATCTGCAGGCGATTTGCTGATTACGGCAAAAACAGATCAATGCCATGTTTTGTTCGTAATGATTGCCGTCAATCGTGTTTATACCGTTGTCATTTCGATCACGACTTGCCAACTATTCACTAGCGTTTCGTTTCATGACAAGACGCCATTGATATCGGACGAAGCGGCGCAATGTTGTCGGACTTCAGACAATATTGCTGAATTCGAAGCCGGGCACTTTTGTTACGCGTGAACTATGAAGTGAGTGTTGCGCGATATTGCCAGATACCACCACGAACCGCATTGCGCGGTAAATTTGCCGAGTGAATCCTTGAATTAATAAACAGTCTCCGATACGCGTTAATATACAGGAGTTATCTTATTTTATTCACGTAATTGTTGCCCACACGCAGCGGGATAAATAATAGTCTATGTCCAATGTATGTATGTAATGAAATACTTTTTAAAATCGGATAAGAAGCTCCAGATATTATACTATATACAAGTAAGCTTACTGTGAGACATATCAAAATTGGGCCCATACCATTATAACCTCGTTTTAGGCTTTGTACACACAAATTTTACTTTCATCATTCTTAGTTTCAAGTTAAACCATAACCTCCACCTTCGTAGTCGGTTCAACAATGAATCCGCAATAACAGGGAGGCCTCAGGAATTATAAGGAAACAGTATTACGGCGTAATGCCTTAAAAATTACGTTGTTTTCCGGACTGGCGCAACCCCGCGGCCCCGTGTTTAGGGGTCCTTTGAACTAGAGAAAAACCCTACGTTAAACTATGATAATCATATTCTACTAGCTCCTCGCCCGGCTCCGTCCACGTATTACAGATAACTTCGGTATTACCACGGGATGAAATATATCCTATGTCAAATCTGAAGGTCCATCTTTAAAACCCGAATCCAAAATTTCTAACCAATTAACTAATAAATTTGTAACTAACTTTAAACTAATTTTAAGTAAACTAATAAAAATCAAAAAATGAATTACTAACTAACTAACTAACTAATCAATGTTAAATCTTATTGATAAATTAATAATTCTATTGTTATAATTTATTACCATACTTCATCAAAACTTGTTTCACTTTAGCGATAAGGAAACACCTAATACAAAACAACCGTGTTAAAATGTGAATCATGTGTTCGCCTATAATTGGGGTACGTAAGTGCCTAAATACCACATAACTATTAAAATGTTACTTACTATTCTTATGTACTCTGTTGGTGTCCCGTATATAATCAATAAATAAAACAAGTGAAATTAATTGTCCTATTAGGTATCCTTAGAGTAAAAAGTGAAGTTATAAAGCGTGAAAAAAGGCCACGAATTAAGACGTTGTATTAGTTTTCATACTCAATAATTAAAACCTCATAAAAATGAAACAAATAATAGATTCACTTGAAACATGGACATTAAAAGGAACACGAAGCTTTTTCTTCATTTACAAAAATACTATGTGATAGTAACGTTTAAAAGGGCCGACTGTCACTATTTCATCATAATTTAAAATTTAAAATACAAAGCTCATCACCTGCAATATTTGATGACATTCACAACGCAATAAACACATACATAATTTTTTAACCTTAAAGGGTCTTTTGAGTTCCAACGTATGCTTTTTGGGCTAAAAATTCACCTTAAAACTTTGCGGAACCTTTGTATATAGCTCTTTCCTAACGTGATAAAGCCCAGTGGGGCATAAGCTGGCTTTAAGTACGTCCTCGTGTTTTCCCCCCACCACCCTCGAGGAGGGGTCTCACAACGTCACGTTCGCTTTAGTGTTGATTATTTTTCCTAGATTTTATCAAGTCATTTGGCTTGCGTAAAAATATTAAAGCAAATTTTTGTGGCAGTTCGTTTTTATGAGATTATAGCATAGCGTTCCATGATTTTCTAAGAAACTAGGTGTTGAATGTTATTTTATGTAAATCACCAGACTTTAAGTTATTTCAAGATACGTAATGTTATGAAGGTTTATTGTTTTAAATCAGCCTAGAGAAGCCTCTTTAGACAATACTAGCCGCCCACTAATTGTAATGTACGCAGGCCAAGCCGCGAGACAAAATACAGTTTATGTTCATTTCAACAGTCTATACTATAAATGGTGAAAAACTTGGATCATCCAGAGTTTTCCCCCAAAATACAAACTTGCAAAGCTACAACGTTGTAGATAAATTTAGTTAATAGTAATAAAGGATTTACATGGTATTTGAACTTTAAATCACATCCACACAAAATGTTAATCGCAAATAAATGCAACATCAAATCGTAAAAGTATTTTAAGTAATCGAAGGACTAGCATAATGTGTTTAGTTAGACTGTACTATTAATAGGACAAAATACTCTGGAACGTACATCAAATCGCTAACCACAACAATCACAGTTCCACATCACTATGATCTATGTTTAATGAGACATCCCTTTGAACGGATATATGTAGCATATGTACTGTATGTGGTACATATGTTTGTGCGTTAACCGGCATATTGGGGAGCACAAACTTGTTATCTGCTATGCATTAATCATTTCTTCCGCTGTGGGGCGGTGTAGGTGTTGAATTTAAAGCGGAATAAATACACATTTGCTAACTTAGCAAAAAAGATATACTGAAAAATTTATGTGAGGTTTTTGTAGCGCATATTCATTGGCGAAAGAAAATAAAAAGCTTATTTGTAATACCTAATGAAATGAGAATTGTTTGACAAACAATGACTAAAACGACATTTATCCAATATCGATTTAATATGAATTACGATTCAGAAATAAAAAAAACGTAGGATAATTGAGATTTGTTCAAAATTATTGGAAGTTTTCAGACACTAATGTGTTAATCGTAAAAATAAGACGTTAACTGTTATAAAAAACGGAAGCCGTTGTTACACTTCCGCGCTTAACTAAACATGACATTCTAATTATTTCATGATGGCTAACAAGCATACGGCTTGCCTGACGATAAGCGCACGGCGTAGCCCATGGACGTTTACGACTCCTGAAGAATCACAAATGCGTTGCCGACGCTTAATGGACTGGAGGATTCATTATGTTGACGGCTAAAAACAACTGCAGGACCGTCTCTCACAGCGCATCCTACAATAATAAAACAGTATTCGCTCCCGCTACCTCCTATGCCCAATCCCCCACCTAGTGAGGTGACAAGGCGAAAAACGCTATTCAAATATGTGTATGAATGAGACTTTCGCTCCCAACGGCTCAAAACACGCGTCTTGTCTCTGATGAAAACTGAAAGGAATGAACATCTCTTTTCCAGAGCCCTTTTTACGGTTTTGCTATGTATGAACAATAGGGTTATACAGTGTGATATCTAAGTCGTGAACAGAAATGCTAGTTTCCCATGCACTTCATGGCGAGTTAGAATATCTAGCTCTATTAGCAATCAAATAACCGTCTTGCTCACATTTTCTTTTGGTCACCCCATCCTATTCAGCTTAGAGTGGTTATCGTCATTTCATTAATAGGTCAACTGCATAAAAAACTTGTAAGGTGACCATGAGTTGTGAAAAAAAGAACAAAGAATAGTACATTACGTAACTAGGGCGGTGAATTCGTGAATAATAATAATGCGGGGGCAGCTTGTGGCGAGCTGACGGTGAGTGGCGACACCGCGGACCCCTAACCTCCAGAGGGCCCGAGTAATCTGGCCCTCGCCTCTGTGCTTGCCTTAACCGGCCGGCCAGAGTGGAGTCGCAAGAGCGGAACCTATGCTCCAGGTTGGAAGTGTAAAATGTCATAACGCCGGTGGCCCTTGAACGGATTACCGGGATCTGGCGCGCCGCAGACTCACCTCTCGACAACCTCACAGCCGCTCAGACGTGTTGCTCCATTGTCGCACTGTGCGTGCGACTGTTTTTTTTTTTTTTTTTTAATTTATTTCTCAAAAAAAAAGTATGGTACATTTAAGCTTAAATTATTTTCGCCAAACTTACGTTTAACGGCGAAATGAGGCACTCATTTTCAACATTAGTACCTTGATTAACAATACATGATTGACTTATATTAAAATATTTACCCAACCTATTTATTCAGTCGGAATGCGTGTAAGTACCTATTAGCAACTTCTTAATTTTTGATTTAAAGATGTTTTTACTACCACATTCGTCTTCTATTAAAAAAGTATTAAATATTCGCGGTGTGATATAACCGCGCGTCCTTTTACCATAGTAGTTGCTAGCGGTCGGTTCCACGTATTTACGACGTTTTAACCCTCTTGGCGCTCGGGTATATACTCGCGGAGTTTTAAATTCGGGATTATTAAATTGCTCAGTTGCTATTAAGTACTTAACTTTATCATGCACTGGCAGGATGTTCAATTTCTTAAATAACGAGTTGGCAAGTCACCGCCTACCTTTTCACAATTTTGAGACTTATTGTCACGGCAGGTGTCCGCTAGTCTCCTCCCATAACCCATTTTCCAGACCACCCACCATTCAACCCAATAACCCACGACCTTAGCTTCCATCGCAGCACAGTGTTGCACTGCAATAGTCTTTGCACCTTGCGGGGACCATCACCGGGTGTATCATGTTGTGCGCTCGGAAATGGTATCCGCCATGTGTATCCCTTTCCGCTTTAGATTATTTTTGTTTTAAAGGGCCTCTGCGCTGTTGGCTTCGGCCCCACGCATGCCTTCCAAAAGTCCGGGACCCCATGGTCCCGAGATATGGAAAGAACATACAATAATAATAATAATAAATATAAGGGGACAATGTTACACAAATCGAGCTAGTCCCATAGTAAGCTCAATAAGGCTTGTGTTATGGGTACTAGACGATGATATATATATAATAGATAGAAATACTTAAATACGTAGAAAACATACATGACATAGAAACAAATATTCATGCTCATCACACAAATATTTGCCCTTACCGGGATTCGAACCCAGGACCTTCAGCTTCGTAGGCAGCGTCACTACCCACTAGGCTAACCGGTCGTGAATGCCCCAGATCGCAAGAGTTTGTGGCCCGAACCGAAGATGAGGGCCATAAATATGCGCTCTGGGGCTTTACGAATTACCGCCCGTGTTGAGTACAAAATTTTATGTCTTCACCTGGCCACAGTGCGAGTTTTCGCGTACGCCCAGCGTGCAGTAAAACTCGCATTATGGCCAGGTGTGACGTAAACATTTTTACAGTAAATATGGTGCATATGTACTGTAAAAATCTCTTTACGTTTTTCCTAATTTCGGCACTTATATCGTAAATAACTATTTTCATCGTTGAAAGAGTATGCTATCTTTTTACTCTAATAATCACTCTAGGCAGCAGTTAGGAAGGTTAGTATTACGAAAATAATATTTCCGTTCATGACTTACGAGTCAGCCTGTACTTATCCCTTAACGCTTTCCTGTCACTTTTTTAGTACAGTTAGTAAATGCCGCGCAAAGTTTGAACGCGCATTCTGCTTAGAAAAGTAAATACGCCAAACGAAATGGCGAGAATATTACTATATATTTCTTGAATACGCCAATAGTGTGCAACGTTCAATTTGTGCGCGAGCGTCACTTGAAATCCATGATTTTCTAAATTTGCGTTGGCGTTTGTTTCTGGCCCCATAAAACAATAACAAATAAAAAAAATGGTTTTCTTTTTGTTGAATTAACCTTCAGGTGAGTTAAACTTTCGTTTTTGATATAAATTTCATTAAATATTCAATTAATTCTAAGTCAAAAAGTATGATTTAAAGCTGGTCCTGTTTTTGTGACATTATCGATTGTATAGGTGGCTACGTACCATTGAGCATGTCATAATAAACGGACAGTGCCGACTTTTATGGATACATAGTTTGTTTCACATTGTGACAGAAAACGGACCTTGCCATTAAACGAAACGCGAGCACAGAAAGTGGACCAACTAAAAACGAGACTGACTTCATCCTGTCGACGAGGAGGGATACATTAAATGTTGTCTCTGTGATCATCAATACAGTTAAAACCGGGAGCGATCACCGTCTGGTAAGAGGCACATTTAATATATGTGTCAAGCAAGAACGCTCTCGATAGATGAAGTTGTTCCATAGAGCACCAATAAAAATTCAAAACCCCGAGAGCTTTCATGTGGAACTCCAAAACTGTTTCCGTTTCCTAGACGGCGATTTAGACGAATTCAGTTACGGGTTTGTGGAAGCTCGTGCTCAGCCGTTCCTTTGGGTCTAAGTTCTTCAACGCCCAATGAACCAACACAACTAAAAGGTTCTCTAGCTTTTGAGCTAGAGAACCCTCCAGTTGTGTTCACATGTTATATTCACACAGCAACACCTCACTCCCCTCCCCCATAAGCCTCCGAGTTGTTAGAAGCTCACAAAGGAAGGGAGTGAAACGTTGCCTAGGTCTTCATCCGATGTCACTTTACACCAGTAGCTCAATAAAGAGATCTGCAATTGCTTTACCTGCGATCTGCGCCAATTCAATACAAGCTATTGAAGAGGCTATCCCGTGTAACGAGATTTGACTACTGGACTGAGCCAGCTCGGCAAGTTGGAAACTGAAGATGGTAGAATCGTTTCTTCTAAACCTGAGCTTTGGTTGAGGTAGAGCGCTTTTACGGACAGCTATACACATCAATTCGCGAACCCGAGGTTCTCTTGGAGGACCCTCTAGCTCGACTAACCCAACTCTATTCCAACGACAATCCGGAAATCAGTGTATGAGCTTGTAAAGGTTCTTCAACAGCTCCATAACAACAAGGCACCAGGTGAAGACGGAATAACAGCCGAACTGCTGATGGCGGGTGGAAACCCGGTCCCTACGGCTCTTCAGCATTTGTTCAATTCCGTCTTACTGGAAGGGAAAATGCCAAAAGCACGGAACAGAGGTGTGGTGGTGCTATTCCTCAAAAAGGTTACACCACCCTGCTGACGAACTACCGACCAATCTCACATTTCGTCCAATATTCCGCAGTGTCTCAAGATAAGAGTATTTGACCAGTGTGTGTTGCTAGTGATGACTAAATGACACTGAAACGTGATCGCTTCCTATGGGCCTCATAAGAAGGCTCAAAGTCACCCAAAGGGCAATGGAGAGGGCTATGCTGTTAGTTTCTCTGCGTGATCGCATCAGAAATGAGGCTGTCCGCAGCAGGACCAAGGTAACCGATATAGCCCTCCGGATCGCTAAACTTAAGTGGCAGTGGGCAGGGCACATTACACGTAGAACCGATGGCCGTTGGGGTGGAAAGATACTTTGGTGGCAACCACGTACCGGAAGATGCAGTGTGGGTAGACCCTCGACAAGATGGACTGATGATCTGGTAAAGGTTGCGGGAGTCCTCTGGATGCTGGTGGCGCAGGACCGGTCACTTTGGCACTCTTCGTGGGAGGCATATGTCCAGCAGTGTAAGTCTTTCGGCTGTTATGATGATGATGCCCAGGATGATTTTATTCAGTGTATTCAAGCTTATTTTTGGTTGACGACAATTTTTTATTTTATTTTCGTGACCTGCATGACAGTATTGTCCGTTTTTTAGGACAACATCAAAGGCAATCATTTTTTACGATTCGTGGCAATGTCCGTTTTAACGGACGTCCTGGAAAACTAACTTTCAGAATGGTTTTAATTTTTTTTTCTTAACTATAGTTCTTTTTATCCAATAACTATCACAAAAAACATTCCGAGTGATAGCTGACTACATTCCTCCATGTCTTGCCATGTTAAGGGTTATAGTGATTTGAAAGTACACAAGTTATGAGTCTTTGCGAAACGGCGCGCGATACCGCCTTTAGAGATATTGTGAACAATCATAAAAGATGCACTAGGCAGTTTGATGCCTACATACCTTGGTTTGATTATCATACCGTATCTATATTACTTCTTCAATAATGGCAATATCAAAGTCACTATGATATTGCCAGTATTGAAGATGTAATATTTCTACATATGCTCCAAAATGAACAATCAGCTACTTATGTTCCTAGTTATCTACGCGTAAAGCTAGAATTCATGAAGTAATTCGATTTCAAAAGGAACTAATCCAAAATTACGCAAATTCAAAAAAAAACATTAAGAAGTATAACAACTATTTGGTTAAAAGACTTTATTATCATCATTCGACCGCTTAACTCAGTCTTTGCCTGCGCGGCGCGCGGATGCAAATGGTATGCCGATAACGGGACGCGCGCGGCATGCGCCTCCCGCACGTCAGCCGCTTGTATATCGTGAAAAACGAAACCTCTTACCCTGGAACCATGCTTTTCGGCAGTCCTACGATTTGATTATTACGATTCATAATTAGGCAGAGAGCGTACCCTGCCTACCCTTTTCCTGGGTGCACGATACGTACAAATTACCTACAAGATCATTATTTTGTAACTTTATCTCTGCTGTTCTTCGACGATATTCCCCACTTCATTAGACACTATAATATAGTTTGAGTAGGCAGACCTATAACCCCTCACGTAGTTCGGTAGGGCTGTCACAACAAAACATTATTAAAAAAAAACTATTTACAATATTCTCGTCAGTTGAGTTCAGCTGAACATAGTGATGGCAAACTATATATTGCCATAAGGACCGGTTCTGCATATGCTTAGTGTTTCTGCATATACTAGAATTTTATTTGAATACACTTAGATATGAAATGCGTAATACACGCGACTGGATCCTTTTCATTATGATAATTAAAATAACATGACTTAAAACGGGTGGCTCTGTAAGATGTAGACCTCGCGAGTTTGTCTGCTGTTTATTTTCCAAGAACCGAATTTGCTAAAAATACTAGATGATTATCGAATATGCTCACAAAATTTTACGAGAATCGGTTAAGAAATGCGACCTGCAGAGGAGAACAGCCGGACAGCCGCACATACGGTTTTTGTCTCCCAAACTGAAACGGTGAACTTCGTTTTTTCACTCGCTCGTTCGATGAAGGACTCGTCAGTATATTGCTTTTAAAATAATTATTTCGAGTGACATCCTTTTGCTGTCGGTTAAAAAATAATCGTTGAAATATTATTTGTCTCATTGTGTGTGATTACGTTAATAATGTGCCAGTATCGTGCCACCATCCCACATTCACATCATTGATAATGAGGAATAAACATTAAATTCCTTACAAATTAACCGTCAAAGAAAATGTTAATTAAGCAAAAAAACAAATTCTAAATAATAATGACTCCGCATCTCACAACCCTGACACGCACGTAGCGAGTATCTCGCAGGGTTGTCACCGCGTCACGTCGCGCTCATTACGGTAATGAGGGGCCGTGAATTAATTACGCCACTATTTTATGCTCCCCGAGTATTTGTGGCAACCCTAGGCTTTGTACTTTAAATATAAAACCGATTTAGGACGTGCATGGTAGGTTAATGGATTTTTTATTTAGTTCAGCAATATTCTTTAAGGGAGAGAAATGAAAAGGGTGGGAAACGAGAAAACGTGTCGAATATTGATAAACGTGGAAAAGTATTGAATTGCGCTAATTTATTAAAAAATAAAACTTTACGACACACCTGACCATAAGCTGGCAATTTTCGTTAGCTACGCATGCGGAAAATTCAATTCGTAGCCAAAACGTAAAATTTTGTACGCGCCATGGACGGTGACAAAGAAAGCCTCAGATCACATATTATTAGCTTGCCTTTGGAACCAAATATCTGTAATCTGAGACATTAGTTGTATTACCGCCCTAGGAATCGAATGTACCATGTGACTTTGTCATAAAATTGTAAAGTAAGGTTAATCATTTATTTATTGTAAACTGTGTACAAAGGTGTGAAATAAATTGACAGATAAAAAAAGAGATAGAAAGATTCGTCGCCATTAGCGGACCCACGGTAGCTCAATTGGGAGAGCGATGGACGGATTCCAGAGGTTGTGGGTTCAAATCCCGCTCGTGGCGAATAATTTTTCAATTTCCCACTATGATCGATTTTTTTTAATTGACAGAACCAGCAGTCGCCCATTTCGAGCATACAAATTTTACCTTAACACTAAATTACAATTAGTTCATTCTACCCTATTTCATATTAAGTCAGGATTTTAACTTGATTGATAACGAGTACTATCTAAGATTATAATTTCACGTGGTAATGCATTAAAGACACGCAGCATGGAAATCGTTTTTGTGTGCCAGGGATTCTGTAACTCAGTGAGCGAAAAGAGCAAGACACGTATAAATTGCTCTGTTAGTAGTTTAGTTTATAAGTGACACAAGTTACGCTTGATTTCGGACCTCAAGCTACTTTTTTAGAGGAGGGCGCAGCGAAATGTTATCCCGCTCATATTTGGAGACTAACACAACTTGTTCTGTAGGTACCTATGTCGTGTTGTGTTCCTCGCCTCCAGCGCTGAGCTGTGATGATTACCATCAGGCCGAGTGCTTGTTTGCCACCGTGGGGTAACAAAACTGGTGTTGAAGCTCTTCTAGCTCAGTAAATTTCTGATACCGATAAAAACTTTCCAAATGCAAAATTTCCAACAGCACATTTCACGAAAATTTAACACCAAACACGTCACGTCGCCAGCCTTAAAAACGTCAGCTATGTTGGCCGGCGCATCCGTTTCCGGAAATATGATAATTCGAGCGGAAGTCCACCGCGGCCGCCCTGTTTACGCTAACGGATAGTTCTGAATTCAAAATTCATAGTGTGATTTACGTTGGTGCGAATTTAAATAGTTCAAGTTTGTATTGAAGTTGAATAAAGTTCAATGTACCTACAGACGGTTGATCTCTCAGGGGAATATATTATACGTTTGGTGTAAAGGTTGACTGAAAGAGATACCGCTTAAGGATAAGTTCGTAGATGTACAGTCAGCATCAAAAACATAAATATATTTTAGCAGTTTATTGGTTAGAGATAAGATAAAGCTACGGTAGCCTAATGTTTCTGTCAAGCGCCAGTCGAGGGTTCGAATCCCGGCTGGTACCAATGAGTTGGTTTCTCAGAACTTATGTACGAAAATATTTACCGTTAGCTTTCCGGTGAAGGAAAACATCGTGAGGAAACCGGTCTAATCCCAATAAGGTCTAGTTTTCCCTCTGGGTTGGAAGGTCAGATGGCAGTCGCTTTCGTAAAACTAGTGCCTATGCCAAATCTTGGGATTAGGTGTCAAAGCGGACCCCGGGCTCCTTTAGGGGCATTACCAGGAATAATAACGCTAGGAGGATTGGTTAGAGATAAGATCGAAAGTATATACATATTTACGACGCTGGCTTTACCTACAAACAATGATATTATCGTATACATTTTGACGTCAGTTGGAAACAAAATCTGTATGTCCCGAGAACACCCTAGGATTTAAAATAACAGTTAGTGCATATAAAAATTCACTATGTTATAAAACATGATTTCCAATTCAGTTAAGACTCTCAAGGGGTTAGAGATTCCAAATCATAAATCGGAAAAGTTATTCCCTACATGTTTAATTGTATCAACAGGGTAACATTATAATCAGTGTCCAAATTCAAGTATACGATTCTTCGGCAAAAAAATATAAAATACGTGTTTTTTTGTTTCATATCATTCAGTACAAAACATTGCAAAGTAATTGCCGCTTAAAGTTATCCCAAAAAAACCTTACCGCGCGGGCACCCCAGCGGATAGTAAGGTTTGCGCGCGGCACGCCTCCCCTCCCCCGGCCCCGCCCCGCTCCGCGCGGTACTGAAATCCCAGTAACCACGCTGCACGGATAATTCTTTTGGGAAAGACAATTTATAATTTAAAAAATACCTACCAGTTTTTTTTAATGGAGTCTATTAGTGACACCAAATGCATACAAACAATTTGGACATTGATTAAAATGTCACCCTGTATGACACGTGGCATGGTGCGTGACAACTATTAATATACTTATACTTTATCAATACGTCATGTCTAATTTTGAGGATAAGTAAATTTAACGATATATCGATCTGGCAATGAATTTCAAACACGTAGAATGCGCAGTCCTTTAAATTTTCTAATAGTCTAATATCCATTTTAGTAAATGAACATGTCTATTCGTCCATAAATCAAACGGCAATCTCCTATGAAAGGTTGCTGATATAAACACCCATGTCATCCATAATGTATTACGGGGAATCGAAATCTATTGAAATGTTACACAATGTTATGAATTTCGTGGTAGTTCATCTTCTTTTATATCATAAAACTAATTTAGCAAATTAGCTAGACAAGAAACAAGAAATACCGTCATCTCATATTAACCCAACACTATTACAGGAAAAAGTCCCGTTAAAAATAAGGAAAAAGTTGGCAACGGCAAACTTACAAACAACACTTCGCGAACTGACTTTTTGTTTCATCTTCCTTTAAACAAAGACAATGTGGAGTGACAAGACAAGTTTGTAGTTCTTTGTACCACAGCCATTATTTGCAGGGAAAAGACTTCCTAGCGTCCTTTGAGTTAAAGAGTTGAGGAGAAATGGTTATTTGACTCTTCATTCGTTGGATTAGAGCTCATTTGCGCTCGGACGGTAAACAATACGGACTTTAGTAAAATGATTTGGGAAAGTTGTGGCAGAAAAGATGAAGATAGTAACATAGCTGGATGAAATCAAAGAAGCGAATGAATACTGTGAAGCGTGATAATGCAAAGGAATACGTGGACGTAATTTTTTTTAGACCAACTAGAGCCTATGGCATGAATTTCGTCTCCCAGAAATGTCGAAGATTATGCCGCTGCCGGTCTCAGATTGGACATTCACCGAAGAACGATGTGTCTATAGCATTGTTTTAAACGTCTTAACAAGATGCAAAGGCTTGTGATGATGAATCTTATACCAAAACAGTTTATTACAATAATACAGGCCACCTGCTAGAAAGATCATTGCATAATGTCATTTCGTCCTAACAAATGACAGAAACTAGCTATGTTTATTTAACCTTACAATTAGTAATTTATCGTAGCCAGTAACTTATCCAAGCAGTGTAATGCGTAAGTCCCTATTATTGCTTTTTATAGGCAAATCATTTGAAGCTGTTGTTCATACACGGGGCTTTGCAAAATCGGGTGTACCACTACTTATCGTTATGAAATTTTAAGGCGCCGTAGGTTCAGCGAAGTTATACGCGAACACAGTTTTTGAAACAATATAATGCGTCTGTTTATATTAATATGGTTTCTAAAAAATACGAATAGTAATCTTGATGCTTTTCTGCAGGGAGATCAGTGATTCTAAACATGATTAAGTAATTTTCGCTCGATAGAAAAAAATCACGAACATAGGTCTAAAAGGATCTAATACATTCAAAATATTCGTCACAAATTATGCTTGGCTTCTAAAAATCGGCAATATTATGTTTGAGAGAACTCAGTGATTACTTTTTTATTTATTCAAACGGCCAAAAAATTAAAATTAAATAACATGATATCCGCGCTTCCGAGCACGCCCTTCCATCTCGCTCATGGTTATGCTCAGTGAGAGTGAGAGAAGACCATGAACCTACGGCGCCTTAAGGTTTCTGTCACCAGTTACACACTCAACGTTGCCTAAAGCTAGGGATACATATGCATGAGCCTTTGCAGTATAAAACACACATGTACCTATCCTAACGTCTGCATTGCCCTGCTACGTTTTCAGGTCACGTGCCGCCTCGAGTTAGTAAGACATTACAAGGGTCCATAGGTCTTGATAAAAATGTGGCGTTTCCCGGCCGGGTCAAGGTTTGGAGTTAATTTAACGGTTATTTTGGAGTTTCGATGATAAAAAGTTGGGTTGCTGCGTATTCTGGACTCTTTTACGAGTGAATAAGTTAGAGTACCTAACTTGTATTACGGTTACAGAAATTTCTACCTTTCTTTCTTTTTCACGTCTATACAGCGTCTATTAATCGTTATACAAGTACATATATACAATACATACATACATACATAGATTTACGCCCTTATTCCCAAAAGGGGTAGGCAGAGCACATGAAACGTATGTTTCAGCGCCACTTTTAGCATAAATGTGGGTATAAAATATAGACAAAATGTGATATTGCAGTGATAGGTTGCTAGCCCATCGCCCACAACACACTTCAACCCTGGTCCCTTAGTCGACTTTTACTACAACCACGGGAAGAAAGCGGGTGGTGAAATTCTAACCCGACACCACACGGGTCATGTATTTACACATTGATTATTAATTAAATAAATAATAATTGTTAATACGGCTTCATAATTAACATCAAAACGTCTATACATAAAATACTTATTGAAAATGGATAACGGTTCCCACTTAACAAAAAACTCAGTGATAAACAACTGATCGAAATTACTCTCTTGAATATTTTTATTTAAGACTTGTGTTGAAAACAAGCTCAATTCGTGGTTTGGTGAAAATGAAAATTGACATTCCATTAGGTAAAGGAAAGTTAGACATAATTTATAAATAAGGTCTAATTTTATTTTATATTGGCTATAACTCGATATATTGATTGCTTCTTTTTTGCAAACTTTTATTCGAATTGACATGTATGTTTGTTTGAGTGTGTGTATGTTCAATTGACAACATTTCAAAATATGTAATGATGCCTAAATCGAAAACCATTTCGGTAATTATCTTATCTGAACGTAATAAAGTGGTTTTAACATTTTTATTCTTTCTCGTTTCCGAGAAAATCACAAAAATCTGTAAAACGCGGCGTCCGCGTGCGTGACGTCATTCCTACGTCTGTTGAGTGAAAGATGTGGACACCGCCATAGAGAGACATAATAATGACGTCATATTTTACCTACGACCTATTGGAATTCACTACTTTTAATTTTGACATTTTGGATGAAAATAAACATTTAGGGAGAAATAAAAAAACACGCATAACTTAAAATTTATTTTCTATCGAACTAAATCATAAAACGGCCCTCATAAAAAATTTAAATGTTGTCAATTGTTCTGGTCGAATATTGCTTGTCTAATTTGATGAAATGTCCCATACATAAATTTCCTGCTACCCAAAGGTAGTCTGGAAGAGATCGCTCTAAAGCGATAAGACCGCCTGTTGTTACCTTTATTTAACATTATATACTCCTGTAACATGTTTTTCTTATGTTGTGGTGCAATAAAGAATATATTATTATTATTTTTATCAATAGTATTGAAATTTTGTACAAGAATTATTAATATGCAATGACATAGTAGGTGGTGTCAGCATTATTAGCAGCCTAAGTAACCAAATAATGTATCGTAACACATCCCTACTCAAATTAATAAGGGCGTGTTGCGATATATTGTGCTGCTATACCAGCTACTTACTATATTATGATGCTAACTGTATCATCATGTTAGTCCAATGACGGAAACAGACGGTGGTCAGAGGATCTCGTAAATTATCCTGAATAAATTGTGTTACGACTTGCCAAAATCGTCTTAAGTAGCCGACGTATGAGCGATAGATTTTTTGCTCAGGAAGTATAATTATCATGAGCAGCGGCCCTTAGGCGTCCAATGAGCGTTAACGCAGCGGCCACGCAACCGCTTCGGTGGACTCACGCTCGCAATACGCTGAATTTAAAACGATATAAGAGGCATCCAGTAGAATATGACTGTGGTGCCATAGCCTGTGCTGCATTAAGTATAAAAAGGTAGTTCAATACTTGTGTCTATAAACCTTCTCAAGCCAGCGGAAAACTTAGAAAGAGAGATGTAGTGCGAAAATAATCGAGAGAGCTTGCGCGCCGTCTTGTGTCATCAAGTGCTTGGCATCAACTTGAAATAGAAAGTAATTAAGAAGGACATATAATTATTCAGGACGTTCTAAAATAAAAGTACCTATCTACACAATAGTATTAGTTTATTGCACTAAAAATATGTAGGAGTATTTTTTTTTCAATAAAGATGATAATTACCTGATTTCCATACTATTAACGATACTAATAAAAACATATGAACTTCTGACAAACAAATGACGAACGCGTTTCGAAAATGTGATCAATTATTTAGTACATATATCCTTTGACTTTAACTAAACGAAAATGAATACGAAAATAATACATTGCTGAACATGTGTCTACATCTAAATGTGGTCTAACTATGTGTAAGTGTAATGTAAGACAAACCACTTGGGATAAAAACCGACATCAAACATTTACTTGCTAATCTACTTAATAATACAGGCTAGATAATCTGGCAACTCTGTTAACACTTAAAATCCTGACTTTCGCATATTTATGTATAACAATTCGACAGAAAATTAAGAAAAAAGGTAAGCATCATGCGATAAGTAAAACTATCTTGAAACGTAAAATATGTAAAAAATATTCGTCTATATGAACGGCTACCGCCAATCCCTTCCGGAAGCAGGCTCAGTTACTATTTATGTTTAAAAAACACGGTAAACTTAATAACAAATATTAAATTTGTAAGTATGGGCCCCATTAGCGGCCACCCTCAGGGCAGCTAGGGCTGCCAGCCAAAGCCTAATTAGCAGACGAAAAACTTACATAGCACGTTGATGGTATGTGTAGCGACGACGTTTTCAGTGAGCTGTGCGTTGATCCCGTGGCAGACGACCACAATGGATCGGCGGTCTCTTTCCACGGTCACCGTGATGTTTGATGTCGTGATCCAACCACCTAGAACATACCATTTGTTTATGACGCATGCATGTGAGACAAATCTTAGAAGTAACACAATACAGATTTGGAAAACACCGAGGTATCGGCTAAGCATGAGCATTGTACGAGCGTCAGGCAGATCTAAATTTGAAGTCTACTTTTTGCATGGGAAAATGACAGTTGAATTGTACCAACGTCCGTTCGAAAAGTTACGTGCTGGTCGATTACGTAACGCATTGTACGCGCGTCAGGTAGATATAAAAGTCCTTATTGTATGGAAAAGTGACAGTTGAGTTGTTCTAATGTGCGTTCGAAAAGTAACATGATCACCCCTCATTATTACATAACAGATTCATCATTGAGAATGTTACCTTCAGGGGATATAACCGTGCGGTTGCTGGCTTCCTTATGATGTTTGCCGAGCACCAACCACTTGATGTCAGCAGCTGGGTTGGAAGGTGCAGTGCTACATGTTAGAGGCACCGGGTCTCCCACCCTGGCTTCTGTGGGTCCAGAGATGGTCACGTGGGCTGGAGCGACTGTGAAAGAAAGGTTGAGGTTAGATCATATGCGCGAGAGATTGTAAAGAGAATAACTGCCAGGGGCCCGTTTCATGAAGCAACAGTTTACAAATTACAAGTCTCTTTCTATCAAAAGGTATTGAAAAGAGAAAGGTATTGTAATTTGTAACTTGTTCATGAAACGCTCGCTTCATGAAACGGGCCCCAGGAATCTACATGACCGCCACACCACTCTGTCAAGAGCGTAAAGATAGAGGAGAGAATAGCGATATCATATGTAATCCATCCATGTGGCACTCTATAGGAGAGGTCTATGTCCGGCAGTGTACGTTATTCAACTGATTCTGATTCAGATTTTATTTATAAAACACATTCTTTACATGTCAGCCAGGATACAGAGTAAAGAAGTAGGTAGGTTTTATTACATATCAAGGTAGTTTTTTAGTGTTCCGTACTCAAAGGGTAAAAACGGGACCCTGTTACTAAGACTTCGCTGTCTGTCCGTCCGTCTGTCTGTCTGTCACCAGACTGTTTCTCAATAACCGCGATAGCTAGACAGTTGAAATTTTCCGATTATGTATTTCTGTACAACAAATACTTAAAGAAAAAAAAACCCCTGTATTTGACGCCCGCGAGCCGAAAGCAAGGACAATAAATATGCAATATCTCTTATTGTTAACCATCAGTCTAGCGGAAGATGTAAAATTTAATGTTAATTTAATATAGAAGGGGAACTCTCCACGAACGGGCCTTAGATTTTTGCCGCACGCATAGCGGGTGTGCATAGCCAGGTAGACATTCCCGCCACGACTGAGCCTTATATTTTTGCAGAAATATCTCATAATAGGTAAGACGTTTTTTCTCATTGGCCACTCTTTAGGGCCCAAGTCACACCTGCCCTTTGGCGACCTTAATAAGCTTCATGCTTAAACTGGAACAGTCTTAGATCGTTTGTAAGCCCTGGAATATTAAGTACTAGTCTCAAAAGTGGATCGTTCATTTATTTTATACTCAATATATTTACACTCGATCTATAAACTTAGAATTCGAGGTTGTCTGAAGGGCTGGCTCGTTAGAGGCAAATTGTATCTGAGTCTGTAACTACTAAAGAGTCTCGAGATTTACTCACTGTTTTTTCACTTAAGTCATGGGGATGGGATTTTTTTAACTGAGATAAATTAGATTTATGTCAAAACACGCAGAAAATGAATAATACATAATTTGTAAAAGTTCTTGTTATATTTTTAAATGGTTTCATAATGACTTTATTAGACACCAAATACCTTTTTTCAAATATTCGCAAATAGTAATATTTTTTGTAGTTATATTCAAACTTAGAAATATAGGCAATTAAAATTACAAAAATAATATTTTGAAGCAAGACTCGGCAAAAGCACCCCAATGAGAAGTAACTATTACCCATGACAGTAAACAATAGTCATCGAATAAGACTCTCATTTCGTGTCCGTTATCGGCGTGAGGCTGACGCAGAAAAAATATATTGTACTATTTCTTATGTTTCTATCTTCCGTCAAATATATACACGAAATGTAAAGTAATCTGAATAATCTGGTTTACACTCGTAACGTTGAATGAGTTTCAACAGTAGCATAATATTCATTACTATCATCAAAATGGTATTAAGGTAATTCCACGGAATTAGACTCACTCAGTAAATGTCACTGGCATCACGCATTCAGCTACCAGCAAACGGTTTCTAGAATTCTGTTTGAGACAGTTGTACAAGACCTAGGACACCATTTTGATTCTCGTTTTGACATACGGAAAATGTGAATTAGGTAGTTTCCTTTTGTTCAAGTTTAACATATTTAGTTAATGATATGGATGAATCATCAAATTATGACACTTAATTACTGGTTCATCATCATCAGCCTATATACGTCCCACTGCTGGGCACAGGCCTCCCCTCATGTATGAATTACTGGTTATATAAATATAATATCAAATTAATAGGAAGAATACTACTTGTAAAAAATATCTTTTTTATCATCCAAAAGTACATCCTAAAGTTTTACTCTCACATAGTTTTAAACGAATTGAAGTAAAATAACAATTTCATCGTTGAAAACACTAATATATATACTAATAAACTAGTAACTACTATTACGATTAAGTCCATTAAAAATGAGCACGATTAAGTCCATTAAAAATTAAAATGCTTTTGGTGAGTAGGTATACTTAGCCACGAATCTTGCAGAAGTTTGAACGAATTTATTTCAATAATTTTATAACACGCATCTCCCAGCAACAGGTTTCATTCAACTTTAGTCCATACTTGTATTAAAAAACTGAAAAAAAGTATTAATTTTCGCTGAATAGAGGCTCTAAGATATATTTCTAACGAGATGGTGATTGTCGATTGCGTAATGATATTTGAATCTGTACTCTAACTTTAGTTTATTCAGATATTACTAGCGATTTAGATATTACGTCGCAGTTTACAATATTTGAATTGTGTGCAAATTGAACAAATAGTTACTCAGATTTGGTAAGTAAAGTACATACATACATGGGTACATTAGAATAAGTACCTACAGTAAATGTATTATTATTCAGATTCAGATTCATTTATTGCTTATTGAAAATTTACATTATATTTAACAAATTTTCTTTGTATATAAATAAAATAAATTCACAGAAAGCTCGTCAGGTATATACAATAAGTTACAATAATTTCATTTCTAACAATAATAATTAACAAGGACAGACAGAAATACTAATTTAAAACAATATTAATCGTAGTAATGTCAAAAATTGTAATAAAATGTCAGAACTAGAAAAATAAAAAATATAAGCATAACTAGGGTCTCCTAGCATAATGTCGGGATGTCAACACATATCAATTTCATGTCAAATAAATTATTATAAATACATATATGTCAAAACGTACAAGAAATATAAAAACGGAAATTACAGTAATAATGATAACACCAAAATAATTTATCTCTAGGGCGTCCTAGATTTGATAAAGTCAAAGAAAAGCAAATAATAATAATAAAAAATATTAATTTTAAATAGCATCTAAAATATATTGTCTTTGTTCGGTGAATTCCTTTACTGAATACAGCGACTTTGACAGTAAAAAGTCTTTTAATCGGTGTCCAAAACCATCATCCGTTGATTCATTTCTGAGACTGGAGGGTAGTCTTTCGTAAAAAGCAGGGCCTATTACGCGCGGTGACTTATCAAGGAGCGCGAGGCGCCGCGGCACGAGCTGTAATCGCCCCGTCTGACGGGTGATTCTGCCGGGCATATTCACTTTTTTAAATAAGTGTATATTTTTACGTGTGAACATTATTACTTCATATACATAAAGTGAATAATGGGTCAACATATTGTATTGGTTATTTCTACTCATGAAGAAAGAACAAGATTACAAAGAAATACAAGAACTTAGATTTGGAAACGTTAATATGCTTCTTGTTTAAACAATTCTGTAAAAACTAAAGTAGTGTGAAAACTTATATCAAATATTCTATGTATAAAGGATGCATGTAGACTGCGTGTACGATATTCCCACAGCGTCAAACGACTCACCGCTACTGTGTCCATCCACCGCCTCGGGTCCCAAGGGCTAGGCTGAAGGTTCAGGGGTGATCGTCCAGCTAAATATGACGTACACAGGCTCCTAGGTCACTGGTAAACGCACTCTTCCAAGGGGGAAAGGTCCTCAACGCACACACGATATATAATGAGAAAAAGTTGCTTTCGCGGCGCCGCTAGTTAACGAACTGATTTTGACATTGTGCGTGTCACTGCATCTTCATATATCCGCTTCCGGCGGGTGGCGCTGTTAGCGCGTTGGTGTTGCCACCCCGAAGGGATGACGGCTTCAAGACAAGAAGCAGTAAATCGCTAGAAGCTGGTAGGGATACCATACATAATAGAAACAAAATTAAATTGACCCTTAAGATTGTGTCTTCAGTCAAAGAAACTAACGATATCAAAGTTACATAAAAAAATAGTGTTCCTGTACGGAACACTGCGTAACTAGGTATGTTCTTAAATTCAAACAATGTAAAACGTGACCACAAATATTTAACGAAATCACGTTATAAAAAATAGTATACAACAGTAAAACATCAACCTATTATTGTGAACTATCAAATAAATTCCAGGTATTCCCACAAGGCACTATTCCCGACCCTACTTTATTGCGATAACAGTTTAAGTGTCAATAAAAAAAGTTGATAAACTCCTTAAAAAATAACGCCAATCGCCTCCGAGTCCCGTTGATTTGACATTTATTTTCGTTCAACGCAAATCCCAAGTTTTAATTTCTTTTCACAAGTCCATCGACGCGTTGAACTTTGCGTATTTACTTAAAAACTGGACCAAGCGTGAGTCGGGGCTCAAAGGGATTTTTTGTGATTGAGTTTAGCAACATAGTGCATATTACATGGATAGATAAAGTTATTATTTTTGTGGGTCGCAATCCGATACACAACCTTAATATTGAACTAATATAGCAAACATCAAGCAATTGTAACCAAAATGAATTAAGTAAAAGTTGTAAAAAAAGAAATAGCGCCGAATAAAAAAACAATTTTAATCCAGTGAGCTTTTAGATGGATGCCATTTATTTTTATTTATTTGAGTCAGGCAACAAGGCCCTTATTTACAAAAACCTCAAACTAAAATACACAACAGTATATTAAATATATATTATATATTTAATATATTGTTGTGTATTTTTGTGTTATATTAATTATTAATATAACACAAAACACGTTAATACTATAAATTATCGTTGTGAATAAGACATTTGTCACTCTCGCCTTCGTGTATAGTCACCAGCATCAATATCTGCCGAAACAAAATATCTGACACGTCCTTATGGCATTAGACATAGAGTCGTGTCAGATATTTATGCGTGCTATGTTGTGGGAGATCTTATTGCTGGTGACTGTACTCGTCAAAACGTCACGTCAGATTATCCTAAGCAAGAAGTGATAAAACGACAACCACTCCCGCAGTTTAGTAGAGTAGGTAATTAAAAAGCTCTTTTGAAAATTTTAAGGATTAGAAGTTTTGGAAATCAGTACGTATCCCCAATTTTACCAGGGAACCTTGAAAAAACTTGTTACCAAAGATCGCCATCGCTAGCTGAATGGTTTTATAGATTGCCTTTAGAAAATATAGACAATTCCAGTAAAACTCTCCTACTTGTTTCCTCTCTGTACGGTATCACTGACCTTACTGGTTGTAGTGAAATGCTGAAATCATCCGTAATTAAGATTTTATACTTACAGAAAACTCCCATGAGAAAAAGACATTGAAATATAATAAAAAAACCACATGACAACACGCGTTGCTTCAGCACTCGAAGCTTGTCATGACTTAGAACTGCTTATCGGTTCGAAACACATTCAGTGATTTTCAACCTTAAAAACTTGACATGTTGTCACTATTTATTAAGATCCTATACTTTTATCAAATACTCGCACATAAAATGTTGGCACAGGACACGTCAGTCGCGCTTTCTGTAACGACAGAGAGCGCAAACAAAGTTGTCCCGTTCCCATATTTTGTCTCAAGTATGTAGTTAAGGGTTGGTTAGAGTTAAGTTTATAATATAAAATTTTCGACATCTAATTTGACAATCACTAGAAGTTGCCCTTTTGAGAAAAGTGCGAGTTGTATATACCTTTATCAAAATACCTCGTAACTAATGGATTAAAACTAACGAAAACTTTTCTACAAAGAGAACCGAAAACAATGATGTTAAGCAAGTTCAATTTCTTTAATGCTCTTGAATACTTCCTAAACTAGAACGCAATTGATTGATAATGGATTGGGCATTTTCAGTTTCATAAATAGATTTACTTTTCCGTCAAAAAATAACTATTAGCGGATATATCAATTGAGAAAAAAGGGTGGTATATTATTGACGACCACTTTAGCCTAGTTGATAAAACCCTGCCTACGAAGCTGGAGGTCCTGGGATCAAATCCCGGTAAGGACATTCATTTGTGTGATGACTATGAATATTTTGTGGCCAAGACGATTTGTGTAAGGTTGTCCCCGAATTTTATTTATTATTTATTAATGACCCAGAACAAGATGAAAGGATGTAGTACAAAGAGAATGCAAGTTATCCGAAACAGATGTCGAGGATAGAGCAAAGTGGAGACGTAAGACTGTAAGCCGAGGAAAGCTGACCCCACCACCTTGTAGGACACATAACTAGGAAGAGGGATAGATTACGAAAATATCAACTTCCTGTTTGTTACTAATGTGTCAGATCAAAGTTATATACACATTATTTTTACTAAACGGGACCTAATCACGCGTCCCGAACCTACTCCAGTGGGAGTTCCAATGCAAAGACTGCGGCGGGCGCTTGTACTGAATTTGAAAATCATCAGGAAGACGAATAGAAAAATGTTCTAGGTGGCCAGTCTACACGTAGTTATAGTAAGTCAATGCCGTGACGTTTCTTTTTAATTTAACCAGTTTTATTTTAATTTGTGAGGATAGCCATGGCCAAGCAAGCCTTCAATTTAAAAAGACCTTTGCTCACAACTAAAATATCACGCTCAACTCGGAAGAAACTGGTTAAGGTGAACATCTGGAGCATTGCTCTCTACGGCTGCGAAAGGTGGACCATGACTCAACGGGACATGAAAAGGTTGCAAGCCTTTGAGATGTGATGTTGCGGAGATAAGAAAAGATCAGTTGGACGGAGAAAAAGACTAATGAAGGGGTTTTGCGTATAGTCAGTGAAAAAAGAAGTTTATTAAAAGTTATTGAAAACAGAATTGGAAATATGATAGGACATCTTCTTCGTCACTATGACTTCATTCAAGTTATAATAGAAGGAAAGATAAAAGGAAGAAGAAAAAGAGGAAGACCACGAAGAGCATGGAGCAGCTAAAGGAAAACATTGAAGTTGAATATTATAGAGAGTTGATGGAAGAGGCAGAGAATAGAACAGAATGGAAATTACTCCACCAACAAGAGCCAAGCTCTTAAATAAATGATGATGATTTTGATTTGTATCTTTTGACCAAGAAGAAGGGATATATTTTGAATCCATTACCGTTTTCTTTATGTCTCAGGCTCGGGCTTAACAGTACATTTACCGACCCACTTTACCAATCATTCAGCCAATGATAGGACAGGTTCAATATTAAAGCAAAATTTTCGCTTGGGCGCACACTTTGAGACCACGAGTGGCCCAAACTGGAATCCCCGGGTACCTTAAGAAATTTCAATATTGGAATCAAGGATAAATAAGGAATCAGATGAATGGCATACATTTAAAAAGAGATATGTCACCGAATTCAATATAGTCCCAGTTTTCTCTACTTAAAAACGTTCATTACCTTTGAGTTATTGCTATATACCTACACTATAGCTTTGTTTTTCAAGTACCACTTATTTTCATGTGGACGTTTTCAGAAAATCTACATTTCTAAACTTAGAATTTGGAAAACACTTGTCCTGCTTTGCTCTCAAAATCATAATTGAATGTGCGAAATGCTCACACAGCTTAATCCTGAAAATTGTACATAAAAATTCAGGTTTGTCTTTCTTTATTGACTAAGTGAACAAAAAACAGAAAATGTTTAAAGACTGAACAAAAAGCAAAAAAAATAATATACTGCATAATAAACCTGTCAATATACTTGCTCGTAACTTGGACCTTAAAATTTAATTATTATTTATATCCCATTTCAGCAAGCATCGAGTAACGGTATAAATTATTGTTAGGTCAAACTTTTGTTCTGCATCAAAATTTTTGTTTTATAGAAAATCACCTAAAAAAAAACATTGTATTAGTCGAAATACTTCCACTACTGGACATAGGCCTTCTCCAAAGAGAGCAATGACCGGTCCTGCGCCACCCGCATCCAGGGGACTCCCGTACCAGGGCATCAGTACACTTTGTGGAAAATGAATGAAAAACGGCGTTCGGAATTTGAAATACCGACATGCTTTCGTTCTAGCTTTTTGTGTGTTGGCTTTAAATAGATACTTACAGAGAACAGTGAGGTCAATCTCCGCTTTCAAGGTATTGCTGATCATGACGTTTTTCGCTTCACAAGTATAGCGGGCCTTGTTGTCCGACGCATCTGCTTTGAAGGACAGCAGGTTCTCAGACATGCGACCACTTGTTCTGTAACAAAGAAATTATAACTATAAGATTATCATCATCATCAGCCTATACGTCCCACTGCTGGGCACAGTCTTCCTCTCATGTATGAGAGACAATCCCCACGCTGGCCCAATGCGGTTTGGGTTAGCTTACGAGTATAACAACTAATAGAAAAATAAGATAGTCAGGCCGTGGGCGTAATCGTTTCCTAGAATGCCAATTCAATCTCAGTGCACAATTTGACGTTGATGGGTTAAAAATAAACGAACGAAACATAATGCGTTACGAGCCGCCAGGAAGCTCGACTCTCAAACGACATCCTAGATTAACATGACACTTTGTTTCGTGCTATTCCAGTATGTAGTTTTATAATGAGAACCAAATGACGTTTCTCTGCAGAGTCACCTTGCTTCGACCCTTTAATTCTGCAACGGTTTTGGCAGTTTAAAATTTATCAACATTTAATAACATCGCGAGTATGATTATAAACTGACGATGATTACAATTTTACGGATATACACCGCATAAGGTGCCCTAGGGTCAGGTAAATACTAGATAAAAGTTGATTAAGATGCTTAAGACAAAAACCATTACTTCTCTTCATGGTAGGGTGGATCGTTCCGCCCTGTGGACTTTCCCACGACTTCGTGTGAATGATTTCAATATTATTTCTATTACGTTCAGTATAACGTAAGCTGGTTTTAGCGGTTTCATTAATGAGAGGTTTTGAGAGAGAATAGGAAGTACGTATGAATCGATCTTCTGGTGGTTGGTATCATTTGAAGTAATTAGGAGACACGTAAAGGCATCGATAAATTGACAAAGTTCAGGCAGCAAGATGAGAATGAGGTTTTATTCAAGCTTATCCTAGCAAGATTGCCTTAAAAATGTTATTACATCAAAACCATATTATAGATGTTGAGGGGATATTAAAAACGTTACATCATACGTACATACATACATTCACGCCTTTATTACCAAAAGGGGCAAATGAAACGTATGTTCCAGCGCCACTTTTAGCATAAATGTTAAAATATCGACAAAATGTGATATGATTAAAAACGTTGTAGCTTATTTGTTAACTACGTAATTCTTTTTAACGTCAAAAGAACGAAAAGTAGTTTAGAGAACCAACGTTTCTAAATACAAGACAAGCTCAGAACAATCAATATTTCATACTCTTAATATAATAAACAGAAAAAAGGAAACTTTAATGATGGTTAGATTCTGATACTTAATAACAACGCAAAAATATGGGAACACAATAAAATTAACAGGTGTAGCAAACAGTAGGATTAAGGACTAAATAGTAAGTGTTGTCACAGTTAAATATATGTAAATTATTTTTTATATTTTTATATTAGTATAATTACATTTTATTCATTTTCTGTCCTTTTCAGAGTTCTCTTACGACATGCTTGTCCGAAGTTTCAAGCAATTGTCTTAATTATATAAGAAACACTCACTGACACAACTAAGCAATGCGTCCAACAAAAAACCTATATTGGAAATTGTTTAATGCTTTTTTTGCTAATTAACTTTGTATTCTGCGAAGATAACAATATCGACATCATAATATCTAGGCTAGCTTTATAAAATCAGTAGGATTTTGAACCGTTTAAGATATATATTATACCAGGACTAATTGTAAAATAAAGGGAGGTCAATAACAAAACAGGTATCAGGATACAAGGTTGAAAAGGGAAATTTAAATATTGTAACTTAAAAAGTATTTAATCTTCCTAGCTACGTCAAAAAAGTTATTGTAACCGATTTGAACTAAATTGACAGTATTTTTAGCAACTGCAAATGGCTTCAGGATTATTAAAGGTTTTATAAAGATAAAAATAACACTAGTAATCTAATAAAGGTAGTTGTAATATAAATTACGAAATAATCTTTAAACGAATGTTATTTTCTTGAAATAGCTCTAATAGATATTGTTATAAAAATTACATATACAATTTAAAAGCGAATTCTTACGATAATTTAAAGCAATTCACCATTTATTTCCTTTTCAAACCTTAAACCTACAGTGCTTATCACAGCATTTCTAAACATAAAGATTATGTATTCAGAATCTTGAAGACGGAGAAGAGATTGTTTCCATGCCCTACGGAATATATTACGGAGAAACAATTAAAGTTCCACGTTTCCATGTAAAATTGTTTGTACTTAGTTACAATATGTCGTATGTAGAAGACTTCACGGAGTGAAATGTGTTTAATAGCTATTTCAACAGAACTCATTTTTGGATAATTGATTAGTGTTTCATGCTAAAATAAAAGAACGTATTTTTACTGTTCTATATTTGCTTTATATGAACTGAAGGTTGTGTTACATTTTTTAAAAATGATAGTAGACGTTTATGCCTAATTAATTTTGGCGGATGTTTTGTCTCTATATCATTTTGTCACGTTTATTCCGATATTAGGTAAAAATGTACCAACTATTGGAATTTAATACACAACTTTCTGATCTCCACAAAGACTAAATAAAATGTGCATTTCCCATATTTTTTGACACAATATCAAAATAAATAACATTTCTTTTAAATTTACTTAATCGGCATAATGTTGCTCGCTTGGATAATCGGTGATTAATAAGTTTATAATCAAAACTAGTAAAGTAACTACTTCTTGAGGTATTTAAACCGCGAGAACTCGAACAAAAAACTACTTCGCCAGGATTTCCTCTATTTTCTTGGTATAATTCAAAATCCTTCTTAAACTGATGGGAGTTACGGATAGTTGGAAACTTTGTGGGAATAATTACCGTCTAAATTTAACTGGGAGTTATCTGACGGTTAAATTGCTAGTTGGAAATGTTTCCGACGGCTACACGGCTTTGGTTCAGTGGTTTGATTTAATAGGTAATGTAAGAGTTAGTTTATAGGAAGAAACGGTTAAATTTGGCCATTTCATCCCTAATTTAAGTTTTTTTAACAATAATATTTTTCTCTCTTTAGTCTTTTTTGTAATATTTGTTTTATTTCAAATAAAGTACTGAACTAAAACTTTCTAGCTTTGCTTTATTTGGTTTGTTAAATCGTTATGATTATGATAATGAGGAATATAAGATGCTGGATTGTAACATGTCGAATTCTATTCTGTATAATTTTTGAGTTCCGAAATATGTTTTTTTTTTCAATAGCGGCTCAGAAGTTGATATTTTGAGGAACAAGTTAGCCCAGTTTTAAATTTTAAGATTTATACCTTGCATCATCAACAATGAATCTACCTAACATAGTAATTAAAATACCCAACTAAGCATATATAACAATTACGAGGGTAACTCTCTAGAAATAATTATGTGGCCTAAATTCAAACTTCCCATTATTAATTCCATTAACGAAACCTGATATCATTAACACAAATACTAATCCAAATAGATTCCCATCGTTACTGAAGCAAGATGATCCCGTGGGAGCGCCAGTGACCGCAAACGTTCTCCGAACAATCTCTAGCGTGGGAAATCCTGGTGGTGAAACAAATTTTAATAATTGAGTACTTTCCTCACGTTAATATTTAAATGAAAGTGTCACTATATAGATAGTAAACTATCAAAATAACATATAATTATTATACAATTTCTATAAGAAAATAATTAAATATTATAAATCTTCAAAATCTTAATCCTCAATTAATCTTCAGGTGTCAACGCGGACCCCAGACTTCTTTAGGTGCATTACCGGGAATAACGCTAAGAGGATGATAAATCTTCAAAATAATGAAAAAATACTTTTGTTTTTTTTGTTCCCAAGAGTAAAACTGAAAGTATCCAATAGCATCCTTTTTTTTAACCGTCTTCCAAAAAAAGAGGAGGTTCTAAATTCGGTTGTATTTTTATTTTTCTATGTTTGTTACCTTAGAACTTCGTCATTGATGAGCCGATTCGAAAAAAAAATTCTTTTGTTTGAATGTACATGGTTCCAGGTGGGTCCCATTTTTTTCTAAATTCCTGTAGATGATGGGATCCATGAGGAATTGAGGGAACTCCTCAATTTTATTACGCACGCGTGTAGTAATTTTGGTATTTTACATCCGGCAATCATAAATTTGGTGGCGAGGAATTGATGATGAAGATCATAGATGAATTATCAAATTCCTCAATTATGTACTTAAAAGTGCAAAAGTACGTCACAGGTTCTGATAAGATTTCGTTGAAATAGTAAGTAACGAAGTGAGTGCCATTGGATATGATCTTGGGGAATCGACGGAAGTCCTCAAATATTACCGGCCCACATACAGCGATTTGGTTTTTTTCCATAGTAATCAACGCATTTGCTATCGGAAATCAGTTCAAGTGGTAAATTGTAAAAAAATATGAGGAAATGTTTTCGTGGCTTGGCGAAGTACTAAATTGAAGTTGGTTAAAACTTTGTTTATTTTATTAGATAAATTATCCATTTAAATAAAATTGATGACGTCTTTGTATCTAGACGCAGTATTTTATAACCTAAATAGCAATTTCCTAGAAGAAACAAGTTAATTCAAAAAGCCTTGGTGATGTGGAAAACCATTTTGACGTTCTTATGCTTTTAGAAAAAAAAAAACTCATCTGATAATGTAGGCGCACCCAAAATCGAATACATCCCAACGGCGTTTGTTACGAATGAACTCTGAAACCGGCACAATCCCAATATTAGTAACAAACAGCAATTACAACAGATCATTAGCGTGGCAGCCAATAACCTGACTAACCACTAACGAGGCTGCTCGACGGTTACGTCAAACAAATATAGGTTAACTTTGGGACGCTACTTCTCTTTGACAAAGCTGCTGTTAGTGTTACAATGGACCTAGAGTTAAAGATCATTACGATTAGTGGATCTCTGAGCTGTGGAATGCAAGCATGTCTTATTTGTTACATAAGTGGTGATACAAAATAGCAAAACGTGAATCTATCCATGATTCTGAACAACTTTTACTAGTTATGGGATCAACTATTTCATTAGCTTTGCTCAGTTTAGACTGACGAAAATGTATGAATAGGTGTTTTTTTTTAATAACACAAAGTTGATCTCATGGTAAAAGTTGTTCAGAATCATGGATAGAATCATATTTTGTATCACCACTTATGTAACACCTTGTATTATTTTTAATTCCGAAAATGTACTCAATGAAGTAAACTATAAAATTAACGAACCTGCTAACAAAATTTTACGAGAATCTGTAGTAGAGAATAGCTGACATACAACAGACACCGAACAAACAAACGATTTTCGGCTCAAGGTGAAACATATTGCTTTGTTCGGTTTGCTCGCTCGTTAGATAAAGTTTGCTCCTACAAGTGGACGTCAATAGTGGCATACTTATTATTCTGAATTAGTTAGTTTTTTTTTATTTGTAAAATAACGTTTTGACATTCTTTGGAAATGTGTGCAAGTAGGTATAAAAGAAGCTCAATGATCAAAAATATTAATGAAGTTTAAATAAAGTTACAAATCATAACAAAGTGGTAAAGTTAAAAGTACGCTTCAATTGACGTCATTAGTTTGAAGGATCTTTTTACAAATTATGAAAAGTATACTTAGAAATCGACACGTAAATTAATAATGCTGTCAATGTCAACACAGCATTCAGTTTTAAGACGGCAGTGGCATATCTATTCTAGAGTAATCTTTTTATAAGTTGCCGTCAGTAAAATTACTGGACCTCGTTGTTAAGAGAAAAAGTTATGGACTAGACTAGTAAAACATAAAGACTGCCAATGGCAAAAGTTTCACTACTCAGTCTTGCTTTAACTAAACAAACTATATATGTATGCAACTGTGATATGTATGTGTGTGATCCTTCTTTTATGTCGCTTATTTAAAGGAATTGTTTTCACTGGCGAGGGTCACCCTACGGTTCCCTGCTCGTAGTCTCCTGGGCATTTAATATATTTTTGTGTTATTATCTATTACTTTGTAGCATCATTTAATTTTTGATTTCCTTAGCCAGTTCTTATGAATATTAGTAAAAAAAACAACGTCTCATAAACTTGCCCGGCTTTTACAAAACTTTACGAATTGACTAAAGTTGGCTTTTTACTAACACATCTAAAGTAAATATTTCTGAGTAACATGTATTTATGCAAGGTTATAAAGACATATTTATACAAAACAAATATCTAAAAAACCATTGATACTAACCTATGTTTGAAAGCTAGAAAACTCACATCATGGCAACCCCCTCAAACGAATAGCTCGTGCTATTTCGCATAATAGCAAATATTTGAAAAATATAGACCTACCTGTCGAAACCTTAAAATAGCATTATTATTAGCCATCTGGTATTCGTTATTCTCTGTCTACCCCAATAGAAACCAGGAACACATGTACAGTCAGCAGCAGAAGTAACACGCTCAAAATGATCTAGACAGTTCTTATCCTCTTGACATTAGAGTCGTATGTAGGTAATTTTTAGCATTTGACCCGCGTAGCTACTTTTGGTGCTGACTGTACAAAGAGAAGCAATAAGCAACTAATCAAGTACATAACAATCTTCATCATAAACCGACGCTTGCAAAACTAACGTTAACTTTACACTGTTAATGAAGACTTGCTTAAATTAGCTCGCAAGTCGCGACATTAACCGTGCATCTGACAACCTCTCAAGAATTCAGGCGTGGAACCAATAAGTGGGAACCAAGATCGGGGAACCACAAGTGCAGTTAATTCCGCTAGAGCTCGCGCCAATCACGCGCATTCATACTGCTAATTTGTTTAGCAGCGGTGCAAGTTACAAGGATTTAGTAATTTTGGCATGTGTTTAAATAATATTAGAAATTAAATATTTCCTATAAAGAAAGAAGGCAACATTATTTGAATTGTATTTTACATAGTTTTCAATCACGTGGGTCCTAGCCCTGAACCTTGACGCACTCTTGGAGAACATTAACACGAACGTAAAGTAGTGGGGTCTTTAACTAAAAATTACTGACAAAAGGATAGCGCGATAAACTTAATTTGAGAAGTAGTGATGAATTGTTAGTTTTTACTCATCCTATACTTGAAAAATAGTTTTGTAGTATCAGGTAATCTGACAAAACAAGTCAAAATATACCTACTAATTAAAGGTTCGCTTCGTTTTGGTCCGCTTTCGGAAGCGGTTGATTTACTATTTTTACGTCACACCTGGCTTTAATGTGCCAATTACCGTCCTTTACAATTTTGTATTTACCACGGGCGGTAAAATGAACATCATAGATCGCATATTGATCACCCGGTGTATATCTTAGTTTATAGACATTCTTTGTTTTACATCGCCTGGCGTGGCCCTATGGCGTTGGATAAGTGCACTTTCCATCGGCGCAGATTGCTAACGATTTGTCTGTCTGCTGGCGTTTCAATGTATTCTTACGTGATAAGAGTCACAATCACGCAGGATATTTAAGAAAGCATCAGCTCATAGGTCGCGTTTCGTGTAGGTAGTACGCTAGGTAGGTACGTATGGAAATCCATGACGCTTGACAAGCGCCTGCGTGGTGTCGCGCAAAATAACACTGTGTGTGTGTTGACTGTTGACCGTGTTGACGCGGCCTTAAAAAAGTGCTTATTTAACAACATTACAAAGAGAGCTGTGAAAATTAACATTGTTATAGATACCTATGGCAAAGCCAAATACGGTTAGTTACGGTTCCCAATCAGAGATAAGTTTTTATAAAGACGGCAAACTTCCCACGGATTTCCGGGTCAAATGCTTTTAGTTCAGTTTGAGTTTTTCTTGGTTTTCAGTCCAAGTAAAGAGATAGATGATAAAAGTTAACGGCTACGTTGAACTGGAGGCAAATCATTTGCTTTTAGAAACTTACTTTCTTCCTATTTGAACTATCGCTATTGGTTGATATTTACATACTAGCATTGGTCTGATACGGATGTTTTTATTATTAGCATAACTTCAACTATTATAAAATGTTTAATAAAACAAAAGACATTCCAAAACAGTCTTCACTTTTTCACTGACCATCGAAACTCAATGTTACTTCTAGAATTCCACATCAATCTAAGCATTATTTCAATCTCAATTCGTCAAAGCCTGGATGGCCTGTTTTTAGCAAGCACAAAAAACTATTTTTTTAACATCGCCCGCCATTATTTTCCCTTTCTTTTGTTTAACGCGTCGCTAGGGAGCCTCGAGCCTTTTATATTCGCAAAACAACGACATGCTTCTACATAAAGAGCTAATCCTCAACCGAAAATCTTTGATACCAAACATCCGGCTTCCGGTACCCAAATTAAACTTTTCCACCCTTGTTAAAATTCCCATTTCCTTTCTGAAAACATTCTGAGATCTAATCTTGGAACCCTTTTTGTAAAAAAGTTGTCCGTTCGATAGATGTCACTTGAAGCGACCTACATACGTTTAAGGGCGGGTTTTGAAAACGTTTGTACACTCTAGAAAGTTTGAGGGGAATGGAAGATGTACTTGGTGGAAAAGTGGTTACTGAGCCGCAAACGTATGATTGAAAGATATAGACGACCGTTTACGACGTGACGTTATGAGCATGAATATTTGTCTCTAAGTCTTGGATGTTTTCTATGTATTCAAATATATATGTCTAATAAATGCACCGTCAATTATCCATATAACAAGCCTTACTGACTTAACGCCCCATAGTTCGATTTGTGTATCATCAGCATCATCATCATCAGCCTATATACGTCCCACTGCTGGGCATTGTGTATGTCCCCCAATATTTATTTATTGAATTAATATTTATTTTTTAAAAGTAGGTATATACAAGATGATAACTATAACATTAACTAAATTAAATTAAATCGAAGTTAAATCTAAAAAAGGCCCTCGAGGCATTGTACCGAAGATGCTGGCGGCATTTCCTCGCTGAATTGCAATGCTGATGCGTTGCGCGAGAAAGCCGCCACTCTTCGGTCACCAGTTACTTTATTGAATCAGGCGTTACTTTGCGGAAGTCCATGATATAGACGTTTCGCGATTTCCGCAAATAGCTTTTGCGCACTGGGACCCCATGGACCGAGGGTCTCGACACCAAAAGGTACAAAGTTGTTATTTATTTATATTATAATAAGGTTAATATATTATAATTATATTATATATTTGAACTACTTATTATAATACCAACGTAAACAATGGTTGAAAACTATATCATATTTGTCTTTAATATGAAATTTATATTTGGGTAGGATTTTAAGCATACAGTAAAATACAATGACAATGCTACAGAATTTAAGCAACTACCTGCTAAAGAAACAAAAGTACAAGTAATAAATTGATAATCATCAACATCAACGACGGAAAAAGTATTTCATGAAAACACATCAAGATCCGCTCAAATAACCTCGCCACACCACAAGCCAATGGTAATATTAAAAACATTAGGATCACGATACTGATCGAGAGATCTGGCAAAAACGGCACTGACTTATACCTCTTTAATATATTTTTTCTACTCCTGTACCGTTATCTGTCATTTATATAGGCTTTAGCTCAAATACAATGACACCGATATTAAGTCGTCGAAAAACTCTATGCTCTATGGCCCATAAACGCACACTTTAGTGTACTTTTTTGGTTCATACATTTTCCATAAAAGCACTGTTTACCACGATGTCAAATCATCTAACTTTTTTTTAATCAGCCACTATATTGCAGTGGTGTCAACTTCATAAGCAAAAATTTCGAAATAAAGAAGTTTTAATTACCATCAAATATTTGTAAAACATAAATTATTTACTAAAATAAAAATAAATTACCATGTATTGTGTGTTAATATACATATTTTACCAATTATTGGTATTATTTATAAATATTAACCGATCCGATTCGGTTCGCATCCGGATTCAGTTTGGTTCGGATGGCAAGTGCAAGGAAATTAAAAACAAAACAGACAATAACCAAGAGGTGTCAATGTGTCATATTTCTAATTTCCCACCAAAGTTCCAGTTCAAAATTAAAAGACGAAATGTGATAACTATTCGTTATTAATAACATAATAACTTACTTAAGATTTGATTCGTGTTTGTGAAGTGAAGAAAAATGTGTACGTTCCTTTTAAAATGGACGAAGAAGAAAATAACTGCACCGCTGAGGAAATTGCGTGAGTAGTAATAGAACTAACGGAAAACTTACTGCTTGAAAACTCAAATGCTATTTATTTAAAATTAGTCGTAGAAAAAGTATTGTATGCAACGGTGTATAACTTGGTCTTAAAACGCTCGTGGCGTCTTTAATTGCGATGCTCGCCAAGGCTCGCATCGCAATTCACGACACTTCACTCACGTTTTAAGACCCTACTTATACAACAGTTGCATAAAATACTATATTGTATCTTCTCGCCGGCCTGTGTCAATGTTCAAAGTATATATACGATGTAACTTGTGATACAGAAACGAGAAATATTTTCACCGATTGAAATGTAATATGATTTTTTCCGTATTTTCATGCGGTTAGATAAATAGTTCGTTAGAAGCACGTTATTTACATGCGTATCTCGACGTGGATATTTTATAACTATGAATCCGATAGAGGGAAAAAAAAGAATGAATAAGGGATCTTTGAATAAATTATGAGCAGTAAAAAAGGTCGTCAAAATATTCATTAAAATTTTCGTACGGATTTATAAACAATTTTTATCTTGTGTCGAAGTAAGAATGTAGAAAATGTGTGCTCATTCTGGCGTTTCAAATAGATAGCTCACGATTTCCTATTTGAACGAGTGAGCGAAGCGAACGAACTTCTCCGTTTCAGCTTAGGCCAAAATCCTTCGTATATCCGGTTGTCCGGTTGTCGCGCTGCCCGGCTGTTCTCCTCTACAGGTCGCATTTCTCAACCAATTCTCGTGAAATTTGTACAGGTATGTTAAGATTCTATTGTCGATTAAATTTTTTGGAAATGTTTTTTTTCCAAATCAAGACACACTTCGCGAGTCACTTGTTTTTTTGTTTTATTTAAGTATCGGGTATTCTGTTAGGCCTAGTTGTATAAGATACATGTATGAATGTTCCCATACTTTACATATCAAAAGACAATCTGGTGATTAAATTATCAGTCTTAAATCTCCGTCAAGTTGATATTGTATGCAGGCTTCACGTTCAACCATTATATAATTACTTCTGAAGTCGGTGTACTTTAGTAGGTGTAAGTAGACATTAACTTCCAAATGTGGAGTCAGAGCAAGTTTGCGCCAGTCTTCTATCTAGGGGCGGACGGGGTGAAATATGTCACGGGCCCTTTAAGACGTGGTGCAAGGGAAGAGATTGTTAAAAATATTAACTTTGAAGTAATCGCATAAGTATGTTAGACCGGAACGGATTATTAGCACAGAACACAAAAAACGTAGTTTGTATGTAGTCATGACTTTTCTAAATAGACATTATTTTTTGTGCGCCTATTGTGTGTCCCACTGTTGAGCAAAGGCCTCTCCCCGTGATCTCCATGCGTCCCTATTAGGTGCCTCTTCCACCCAGTTGCTGAAGAATACATCCAAAATACAATTACATAAATTAATTGTAGCAGTAAACAGATAGAAGCCTAATCGAATAGTCTACTTTTTACTAAATGTACGCACCACTTTACTTAAGTTTTTACGTATAATTGGCCAATGCTAATATTCTAAGCGAATAATATTCATATCACAACATTGCGAATCCGATTTCAATCAACACAGTAAGAATAGCATGGGCGTACAATATTTTTAAAGCTCGAGACCGTTAAAAGCGGGTACAATAAAATTCAGAGAGTTTTTGCTCTTGAGTAAATAGCATAGGAATCGATAGGCAAGCATCTAGTCCTAAAACAGTACAATATACCGGCAGTTCTCCAATGCCACCAAATGTTTCTCTTTAGCGATAAGTCTGCCTGCTGTCTACTGTATTTTAATATCTAGGTTAAGTCTCATCTATAATTTTCTTGGTAAGCAGTTAAGAGTAATTGTATTCCATTGTTTTCGGCAAACCTTATTCTCCTTTAAAATATTTAAAAGCATTTTTTTCTAAGGCCTTAAACGCTAGATTGGTTATTGCGGTTTTGAATTTGAAAGCTTCGTTAATTTCATTACAGGTCTATTTTGAATCGGCACTTCTATAGTTACATACATACATAGATTCACGCATTCATTCCCAATAGGGGTAGGCAGAGCACGTGAAACGTATGTTCCAGTGCCAGTTTTAGCATAAATGTGGTTACTTCTACAGATACTATTTTTTACCTAAGCTTTGAAAGAAGAAAAGTAAAAAATCTACAATATATGATTCATACTATCATCTTTAAAAGGGAAGTAACCGTAGTACACCACTTCCTCATCATTCACGCAAATCTTTACAAATCCCATGTAATACGTCAGAGAATTTTCCAACTTACAACCATTCATGTCCGTAATATCGTTCATAACACCTCGCTCATAACTTACGCCGTACGAAGTAAATTCTCTCTAAATTTCCCAGACTGTTATTTATGACTTAATCTGGGCTGCAATGTTTTCAACTGCCTCGAGTTCTTTTACATTCTAGTCTTTATGGTGGCTTTGAAGGTCTTCCTTTAGGGGCATTGGTGATGACATACCAAAACTTAGCGTCTGTTTCGGTTCATTAAATTATCTAGTATTTAGTAGTGTATTTTGATATTATTTTCTTTGCTTCCTTATTGATCAACATTTCTGTCTGCGGGTTGGTGTTCAAGTAGACAATATTTATCTAAATATTTACAACGGTAATATGTCTTATTCAGGCGACTGATTCAATTATGTCCAATTAGCCTCGTGTCTATTGTTTCCTGTGAATGATGTGGTCTTCTTGAAATTGTTTGGAGCACGTCTTTTCGATGACTATTAGTTTTAGCTTTCAAGATGTCACGTTTTATTTCAATCTTAAGACTTATATTTAATTAAGATAATAATCTTTCACTTGGCAAATGAATTCCTGGAGTAACGCCTCTGTTCGAGTCTAAATCTGTGCAATCTAATTGTACAACAAATACCAATGTTTACAGAAATAACCTTGAGAAGCCTAAATGCTTCCGGGGTTTTAATTTCAACCTCGTTTATTCAAAATTTCGAAATTAACCCGAAACCCCTGAACTTTAGACGCCTTACAAACTACTTTCGAACAAAAACAAAAGACCAATTTAAACCGAAACGACGATAGATGGCGCTTGGCTTCAAGATAGTCTATTTATTATTTCTGAACTAAAAAGATACGAGTAGCAAGGTCGGAGAGTCCTTGGCGAGTCATTTATCAATATATCATTAGGCCCTTACGGCTTTGCAAGCTTGTGAGTGGATGTTGTCAACGTCTACTTCATTTTGTATTATGTTGTCTTTTGGTCGATTATGCTAAGACATTAAATAAGAAACCTACTTGCCCGTAGCACGTATTTTTTGTGTAGAATATTGCTAGATTGGTGGACGCTGTAAGAGATCTTACCTATCTAGTTACAATGAGAATTCAACTTTGGAGTATTTCCTTATCTTGGCCTTATCCTGGTTGCATTCTTAGGTATGTTTAGAGTCAGGCACTGTAATAAGTAACCCTATTTGTGTTTACTGCCTGGAGCCGCATTTGCCATTGTTACGTAAATCTGTAAAGTAAAATTGATAAACTGGGTGACGTATTGAATTATGTAGATATCTTTAAAACCTTCGGAAAAGTTATAGCAATAATTATAATTTCTACAGTTATATCTTATTCACTTCTTAAATCGGCATTAGCGTGACAAATAAATATTACCTTGAAAAAGTTCCAGCAAGAAACTTAAGCGATCCTTAATTTGTTTACTTACAGAAATAAGACATTTTTCTCTGCTCTGTAAAATGACACTTAAGTCTTCGATGATGGATAGGGTCGGTCAAGTCAACAAGAGTTGAATTATGTATCAAAGGTTGGGGGTATTTTTACGTCCACCATGTTGGGTTACAATTGATTTGGCATCCCTCGTTGTTTTGATTGTGTTGGCCTTCCGGGGATTCGGTTTTATGGGGTCTTCTCGACGCCTAACTTTATATTGATTGTTTTTTTCGACTCAGACATTCATTGCACGGCTTACAAGCACGACGCTTTACTCATACGTTCTCGTAAGAACTTATGCATTATTATAATATGCAATATTAATACATACCTAGTTACAAACAGAACAGAAATATCATGATAGATACATATAGTTTTCTATAGAGACTCTAAGCTGCATACAAACCAATAGGCAGTTTTGCAGGGAAATGTAATTGAGTACGTTTCGTATCCCATTGCTTATTTATAATAAATAAATTAAAAAAATGTACAGGAATTTTCGTCATTGTTGGTAAAGAAATTCAATCGTTTGAATGAATGTCAATCGGCCAAATTTTGTTTTTCTTAATTTCAATATGACATTAATTGCAATATTGTTTTGTAATTCCTATATCTGCCATTAAATACTTAATTTATTGCAATATTGTTCTTTCTTTCAATTATATTACCTACTCTTTTTTTAAATACTTGACATTTAACATAAGATTACTTTTTTCCGCCAAACTAATGTAAGAATCATGGATAATAGAGTAGAAATCGGCTTTAAGAAGATGCTGTGAAAATACTGACATAACGCATGCTCCTCATTTTTTTATAAATTTTATTAAAACAATCTTTTTTCGAAATGTTACATTACCTGATGATAATTAGTCAATTACACAGAAAAAACATAATTGGTAATAATAAGAACAACTCGACAATCCTATTGAATTTTCTTTTTCCAATAAACGTTCAACCGTTTTCTATTCGAATTTAAATATATAGGTTTTTTAGGGATATGTGAAAAAAGATTGACATAAGCTACAGTGTCGGTTGACAAATAAATTCTCTACGTGTTCCTTTACAAAGCGAGAACAAAACTCTATTGATCGTTTTCAGGATCGAACAAAGGCACTCAGGACAAACAAGCACAATAATAGGTCTTATTCCCTTGTGATACGGTACTCATGTCATTATAATGGTACGTTCTTTTTCTCTATTAGAGTAATAAGGATGTACAGCTTGTTTTAACAATCCTGAAGGAACATGTCAGCCTTTATTTCGATGCTTGTTAAAGACAATCTGATCAATATAAGAAACTATCGCTTTATTCAGTCTTTGTTACCAGATAACTTTCGTCGTAACAACGTAGCCTTATAAGCAGGAAAAATGCTGCTAAAAAAAATATTTGTATTATAATCATGAAAATGATAACCAGGATTGTGTAAAGAGAAAATCGAGTACGAAAACGGACTCTGGCAAAAGTCGGGATTACGCTATGTTACGTGTACAATAAGATAAATCGATTTCTTCTCGACTCTTTATTTGACGTCTGTGTTTTTAATCATTTGATTTCATATCACTACGGTGGCAAACAAGCAAACGCCCGAAGGTAAACAGACACCATCATTGTACTTTTATGACTCCAGACCCGATAGGAGCATCAGTCACGTTCTATCGAATGGTGTCAGACAGTGACGGACGCTCTATCTTGACACTTATCGTGTGATAAGGCCGACCATGATACGGGGTCAGAAAGAGTAACAAGGGCGTTGCAGACTTTTTATTGACTTGAAGACTCTGCGTGTTGACATCTATAGATAAATGCAGGTAACTCAATCTCAACACAGAGCATGCTCGGTAGCCCTGGTGGCTTATCAAGAACACAACGCTACATATACTTGAGATTATTTGACTTGTATAAGTAATTGTAAAAGTTGTTCGTTCAAAAAGCAACTCTCCGTCCAAGGCAGAAGGTTACAATACCAATTTAATTTCTATAACAAATCGGCCACAAAAAAATCTCAACGGTACTTACTATTTATGTATTAATTTATTTGAATCAGGCAAAAAGGCCCATATATTACAAATGCCTTAAAGACTAACATACATATCAATATAAACTTATAAATACAAAACACAATTACTGCGAAGCGTTGCGCTATTTCGTAGTGTCAGGTACCGACCGCGAAAACGTCGCAAACTTGACTCCCTTCTTCCAAAATTCGTCTTAGTGAAGGTCAAAAGATAGTCTATTGGAAATCTTACCATAAACGAATTAAAATTCACGTTATGGCGAGACTAACCTCACGACTCTCAGGATGAATCCGGCCTTCACGCGCACAGCACTAGTTTAATTGGGCTGCTCCAAATATGAGCTCTTTAGTGGAATTTTTCTGTCTTAAATGTTCATCAAACCTGTTAAAACTAAAATGCCACTCACAAGAACATAGGACAAAACGCATTATAGGTACATAGTTAACAGTGACACGTAGGTAAATGTCGCCGTCTAGTCTCGAATTAAAAGCCATATTGAGCTTACATCAAGTGACTTCATCGGTTAGAGTAAAGTTGTCCCCTAATTCATTCATTTACTAGCTTCCGTCCGCGACTTCGTCTGCATGGATCCGATATAAAACTATTCTTTATTTAAACCACGCTATAAACTATCTTTGTGCAAACTTTCGTCCAAATTGGTTGAGCCGTTTAAGCGTGATTTTATCCAATCATTCAAACTTTTCTTTATATCATTAGTAGAATTCTGTAGGCAGAAGTAAATGTCACTTTTTATATGAAAAAAATACAATTAATTTGACCTAACGCGCGTTTGAAACGTTCCGTGATTACCGTTCAGATATACCCTGCTTCTATAATGCAAAACATGGCTGGCTAATGATCTTTAACATTCATAATATTTTGGAATATTAAGCACAAAAACACTCCAAACATATAATTTCCATCAAATAATGAAAGAATCCGCAACAGGCTTCGTCAAAAACACGTTATACCTAACCTAAACTAACAAAAAGGACCACCCCGGATCGCTGGTGGTCCAAAAGTTCCCATGACACTGGCGGCGTTGCCACGCTGAATGGCCAAAGAAATCTGTTGAACCAGGAACGATCCGGAACGAGGATCACAGCCCCTATCCCTAAGCCGCCGACCCAACTCCCGTATGAAATCTTTAGCCTCCGTACCCCAAGGTCCCGCAGTCTCTACCGCCACTGGTACAAAGTCGTACATCGGTTCCAAGGCAGAGTACTTTGCGTATTTCATCCGAGCCGCCGTCTCGGCGGCCGACGCCGCGGATCTGATGGTGTGGCTCAAATGGGACGGGGCAAATGTACTTACACATGTCGCGTCCCACAAGAGGCACCGTCCCTTCTGCCATGGAACCAACGTCAGACCCTCAAATAATTAGATTTACCGGGAATCGGAAATTATCAAAGTTCATAAGTCCCATTTGTCGGGTTTTCTGGCAAATATTTGGGGGACTTAATTTGTTGTCTTGCAAGAAATGTTTAATAACTGTTACCGTGTCCAAAGTTCAGTATAAGTCGAAAGATCTTGTTATTAACAGACATAAAAGGAAATTTCGATTGGTCGGAATATTTCTGACTTCCTAAAGTCTAAAGTTGTAATGTCGTCGACAAGGATATTTCTAAGTTCGTATATTTATGAGCAACTTATTTCATTGCAGATAATTATGTGATGGCTCGATAATTAAATCTTGCCGTTTCGAGTTTCATCTACTTAAAATTTAACTAAGCACGTGCCTCGATCTCCGGGGTACAAATGTAAATATCGTAAGGGTGTGGTATCTTTTTAGTCACGCTTGGCTTTCGAGTGATTTCCGATACACGGTGGGTAAATGCTGCTACACGCTAACTTGGCCTCGAATGGATTGATTTAAAGATTTTACATCGTCCTCCTAGCGTTATTCCCGGTTGTGCCCCTAAAGGAGCCCGGGGTCCGCTTTGAAACCTAATCCCAGGATTCGGCATATTATGCACTGATTTTACGAAATCGACTGCCATCTGACCTTTCAACCCAGAGGGAAAACTAGACCTGATTAGACCGGTTTCATCACGATGTCGATTTTACATGAATCTTTTATTTCACTTTTGTAGAAATCCGTGTTTATTTTAGCCCCAACCAACATTAGCAACACATTTGAGTGTAAAACACTCAATAATTCATTTGTCCATCCCAAAGACACATTAAGATTTAAACCCGCAAATCAACAAATGGATCGTACATGAAAAACATTTTCGAGAAAGAAAAATAAAAAGCCGCATAAGGTCATACGTCAAAACGAAGTGAAAGCGAGATAATACCTTTCGTAGAATAAAGTACAAAAGGTTTGGCCCGGGAACCGAACTTTGACCCATCCCGAAATAATCCTAGAACATTAATCAACTTGTCTTCGGGCTTTTTGCGGCATATCTGGAGATAAGCGGATTTTAGATGGGAGACATTCTGTTTTCGGTGGTGTGATTTTGATGGACCATATTTATTTTGTTTGTATATGGAAAAATGTTTTTACCACCGCATTATGGGTTTTGTAAAGGTGTGTTCTATTGGGGAATATCCAGCTGTAAATTTTTGCTACTAGTGACTTTGTGCTGTGGAACTTGAGAGTCTGTGTATTATTTTATTTTGATAATTTTCAATAACTCAATCGACATAAAAGTTATTTATAGTTATAAAACCTGCTCGCAATATTTCACGAGAATCGAGAAATGCGGCCTGTAGAGGAGGATATACGAACCAATTTTGGCCCAAATTGCTGAGGCATAGAACTTCGTTCGCTCCGCTCGCTCGTTCGTACTGTAAGTAGAGACAGGAAAGTAACTATCCTTTGTTATCATTTCATACTTAAATCGATGAGACCAAATGCGATGTTTTAAATAATCCTATGCACACTACAAAGGTTTTAGCTGTTGCTCAAGTCCTGGAATAGGAAGGATGATATTAATGGATTTGTTTGATTTGGAGAACCATCTTAAAGAGAAGGTGGAAGGTTGTTGACCTTGAATGTTGTGTTAAAATTCAATAAAAAAAGACTTTCAACCGCAATTCATACTTTGAAAAAAAATTTTAATCCCCATAATAATATTACAGTGTTCTAATAAATATAAATAAATTTTACATATATTTTCTTTGGAAACACCACGCTACCAAACTACAACATACGCCAGCACGAAATTTTCAAAAGATTTCTGAATCACCTTTAAAATATCGCCGTTCGAACATCGTAAACCTGTCACCACTCTATTGTGCGCTACGGCGGCAACTATCGATATGTCGATGTATAGACCATTACGATGCGCATCACTAGTGATGTATTAGCGCGCTATAATGTCGTTTTTCTGGTTAGATACGTGTAATGTGTTAATATTGCGGTGAAATAGTGATGGGTGGTATTTTTATCGATTCAATTTGTAGGTTTATTCCAAAGTTCCATGTTACCTTATGAAAATTATAACGACTTATGGGAAAACCAAATGTTACTGTAAAATATTAAAACAAACAATGTTAAAAGAACTTTTGAACCCAACTGCCTCTTCAACAAATGAGACTTATGTCAAATCCGACAAACCTAACGATCATGCTGCAGAGCACATCAAAAATATGAAGTAGAAAAAAAACTGCTGACGAACAATCATGAAGAAATGATATTTCTGAATGTAATAACTTAATTGCTTACCAAACCTACGAAGCTTGATTTAACAAAATCAAAATAAATAAATATATTATTTCTATGGCAGTCAGGATAAAATTTTAGAATTATCGAAATAAAGTAAGTTCGTACAGGCTTACAAAACCGATGACGCTCGAAATTGCTGCAACTTCATTGTCTAGATGCGAGCTTTAAAATAGCTTTAAACAAAGACACCGTAAAGCTGTTGGCGCTGTATTGCGAGGACATTATGTGCCTCGCGGGATATATCGACTATCGATAAAGTCTATTAACGACACTAGTGATATACGTTTGTGAATAAATTTATTTCGAACGAAATTTCCGAAGATGGTCAACTTATTGCTATCTAATTTTATTCAAAGCATTATTAAAAACTAACTTTTATCATAACATTTTTTTCGATGTAATTTTTTCACCTTAGTTTTATTGCCCGCACCTAATTATTTTTCTGATAACCGTAATTTTTTAGTAAAATTGATATAAAAGAAAACTAACCTTATCTAATAGCATCTATGCGATGATTTTCTTTCCCGAATATTAAGGGTTTCATCGCTTGAGGAATGAAAATTATGCGAAATGTAAAACGTGCATTTTTTTGCCCATGTGTTATTGGCAAGATGGTTGTATTTGTGTATCATAGCTGTTAAAAGTAGTCAGGTTCTAATCATTTTCATAGGCCGACTTTACGTTACTGCTCTTATTGCCTTATTATTTGTATTTTCGTTTTTCATGTTTGTTTTAATTTAAAATTGGATTCATCGGACTTTTTATGACTATGATTAATGTTATAACGACCTTTCTGAGATGACCAATTACTCACATTGTCTCGTATCAAAACGTAATACAACGAAAACCGCCTTGCATCTTGGTTAAAATTAATTTAAAGTTAAAGGAAACCTCTAAAGCTTCCGATTAACTTTGAAAAAGCTCTCAAGTAGCTTTCAAAGCTCCGTAATGCTTTAGATTGCCCGGGACACACGTTTTTATTAGATAGGCAAATAGTTGTACAATCTTTATTAAAATTTAATAATTACTGGTTATACATTACAATGTTTACCAAAAAGCTAGTAAAAAAAATAATACTAGTGTGTGGTGTTGTGTTCCCTTAGGAACACGGTGATCACGTAAATTTTCTAACGCACATGAGGACACTAAAATTTCCCATCCTAAAAGTGACGTATATACAATGCGTTACGTGAACGACCAGCGGTGGTAAGTTTTCTAGAAATCCAGTCCTGTGTTGAGAGTGAGGGACCCACCCTAACTTGTATTCAACTTCCGAGACAGCAAATTGTCAAATAAAATAGAGGTCGGCAAAGCGATTGTGACTCTTCTAGAATCGCAAGCATCCATACGCTATGATTAAAATCATCATCATCATCATATCAGCCGAAAGACGTCCACTGCTGGACATAGGCCTCCCCCAAAGAGCGCCAAAGTGACCGGTCCGGTGCCACCCGCATCCAGCGGACTCCATCAGTCCACCTTGTGGGGGGGCCTACCAACGCCGTGCCTTCCGGTACAATGATAATATGCGCAAATGATTATCATGCGTATAGATTTTTGTGCATATCATAGTAGCTGACATACTCAATAATATTGAATGATTTTAAATAAATACGGACATAAAATTTCCAAGTGTAACAAGAGTTCGAAAAGGAAATGAAAGTGCCTCAATATAAATTTATACCAGTACCCACAAATCTTGGAGACTTACGCCAACTGCCGATACTGCGTTTAAATACTAGGTATCTATAAATACTTGAGAAATACTAGCTTATAATTTAAGTATGCGTGACTTTTAAACGCACTTTTTGCTAGTATCTGTGTGAGCTGCCGAACTCGTAAGAGAGAGTTAAAAAAACAAAAATGGAATCGAAAAAATTAACTTTCCCGTGCTCATAACGCGCGCAGATATATAATAAATAAATAAATATAAGGGGACATGTTACACAAATCGACTTAGTCCCATAGTAAGCTCAGTAAGGCTTGTGTTACGGGTACTTGACGACGATACATATAATAGATATAAATACTTAAATACATAGAAAATATCCATGACTCAGAAACAAATATTCATGCTCATCACATAAATAGAATGGATCTGAAAATGGCGCCCGCTCGCATGCTATCTCGCTCACATCCTATCACTGTTAAAGTGTGAGTATAGACAGCGATAGGGTGTGAGCGGTCGCATTTCTCAACCGACTATCGTGAAATTTTGTAAGTAGGTTTAGTAACTACATACTTAGTTTGTTTTTGCCAATTAATTTTTACGAAAACAATAAAAAACGGGGTCGACAATTCAACAGCTCAGAGAACCACCAAGTTTTGTTTAACTTTGTAAAATAAAATCTTTGCAACCCAACATAACACCACTAACTAATATGAGCAAGAGTATTTATACTCAAACAATACTAAGTAAAAATACGCGTCCTGGTAACCTACTAAAGTGGCAACAAAAATGAGAGTACTTCTTACACCTCATTGGTCGAGAGTGATATAAAACTAAAAGAGGACTCTTTCAAGTTTCTGGAACAAAAAGTGAAGCGGAGTGCTTCAAACGTTGAAATGGTTTTCAGGCTGAGTGTACGGATTTTAGAATTGGAATGTGTCGGTGGCTGTACTTTAAATAAAAATGTACACTGTTTAAGACTCCATACTAATATTATAAATGGGAAAGTGTATGTGTGTTTTTGTTTGTTTGTCCGTCTTTCACGGTAAAACGGACCGACGGATTGACGTGATTTTTTAAGTGGAGATAGTTGAAGGAATGGAGTGTGACAGGATAGTCGTTATCCCCGAAATCATCCCCTATGGGGGTGAAATGGGGGGGGGGGGGGGGTAAAAGTTTGTATGGAGTTGCGATATAAACGAGTTCTACGCGGACGGAGTTGCGGGCAGAAGGCAGTAAGCTATAATTTGATACTTGAGACATGAAATGCGTGTTTTGATAATATTCATTTTCAATGACACTTTTCACCTTTAGGCGGTGTAAGTTTGTTTCTTTTTATTTTTACAGTTTCCTGATCCCTGCAACACATATAACTAAGCCCGTAATAAGCACAATAAAGCTTGTATTATGACTGCTAGACGACGATATTATAGTTAAAAATATAGAGAACATCCATGACTTGGAAAGCAAGCATGATCATTTGATGCTTGCCCTTATCAGGATTCGAACCCAAGACTTTCAATTTCGTAGGCACCGACACTACCCACTAGGCTAAACGTCGTCAATCCAGCCTTTTACTAAGATTTCGATTAAATGCAAAACCGTTGCATGAAGACACATATTCATGACAATTCATAAAAAATCCCAGATATTATTGTGCTACATCTCAATAATATCATACTTTACTCCTAAGGACAAATCAAATAATGAAAGCCGTGATAGTTCCAATTTACGGCGTCTTGCAATTTTATAAACAAATACATATAATATTACCAAAACATCCTCACAACATCACGATTATATTATTATCGACATAATACGTTGAAAACATTAACCGCTCTTTTTCAGAGACGGCACGCTTTAAGCACGAAAAAACAGTCGAAATATCAAAACGTTTTTCCGCTCCGTTACTAAGATCGAATGGAACGAATGAATGTATAGAACGAATGGATGAATGGATTGAATGGAATTGTTATTATCCGGACGGATTTGTTGGCAAACAGGGTTGCGTAGGCGGGTGTTTGTTTTGAGAATGGAATGTTTTTACACTGAAAAGGTAATATGGGATGGGAATATGTAGATTGATTTTTATGATATATTTTTTTTATAACTACCAAGGTGGCAAATGAGATTACGGTATACCTGATGCTAGCTACATAGTAGTAGTGATTGTATGGTTTCGGTTTGGGGTATTACCCAAGTCGGAATGCTCTGAACGTGAGCTAGAAAACATTTCGCTTTACAATGTAACAATGACTAACACGTTTTCCCGTGCATTTTACAATTCACAACTAAGTAAACTAATATTATAAAAAGGAAAAGTCTGTTAGACTGCAGATTTGTAAAGGAAAACTCACAAATAATGCCTGAAATGTGCCTGTAATGCGTAAATGAATGACTAAACAAATTAAATAGAAGTCGGCTGAACTCCGGAGTAATAAACCAATTAATTAGTATATTACTAAAGTACCAAACTTCTCACATTTTTTACATCGACAGTAGTTTGTCATCTATGTAGTTCTTATATTACATTGGCACACTTAACATTCACAACTTTTGTAGGTTTTATATCGCTAATATGACATGACACAGGAACTAATCGTGCCCATCACACAAATAAATGCCCCTAACAGGGTTCGAACCTAGGACCTCAAGTTTCGTAGAGAGGGTACCAACTAGGCTAAAGCTGTCGTCGATGAACCAACCTTATTAATCAATATGGTTACATTAATGTACGATTCCCACCAAACGGGCCAGGACGCCTGTGCGTTTTCTGAAAGTTGCCAAAGGAATTTGAAGCTTTAATATAGACGTTAAATTTCTTATTTGAATGTACTTGCGGCCGGTCCGCTCCTCGCGGACGTAGACGGCTGTGGTCGGCTGTCGTCACATGTGACCGGCTCCGGCCGGCTTTTGCCTACTGCACTCTATTAAAACGCGGTCGGCTGCCGCCGGGTGCTCGCACACTCGTTGCGACGCGGCGCCAGGCGGCCCGGCCCGGCCCGTTCGGTGGGAATAGTACATCATACATACACATACAGGTGGGAACGACACTGCTCTGTCCTTGTCTTGTCACAGAATACTTAACACTATCACTGCCAGGAATCCGCTCAGCAGGAGTCTACGCCGTAGTCGATTTCCGCTACATACGCGAGTAACTACAAGATCGGCTACAAGCGTAGCGCATAGCGAATCTTGGCAGTGAATATGTTTAACCCATCAGCGCAAATGACAATAGACTCGTGCGTCAGACCGCTGCGGGCAGACGCTTACGCCATAGCCGCTTTACGTTACATACTGAGAAAAATGACGATATATATATATGTCGCAGTGAAATGGCCAAAACAGAGATTTGAACAAATCCCTAAGGGATATGATCAAATCACGCAGGATGTTAAAATGGCGAATCCATTTTATCATTTACCTAATACAAATCAGTAATTTGATCAAATCTCTGAATCTGTTTAGTGAAATGACGAAATCGGACAAAAAAGGCAACTCGTTTTGTCATTTCACTAGATTTGTTTAGTGATTTGATAAATCCCTGAAACGCGTCAGTGAATTGACGAAACTAACTCGCAGATATTGGCTCCTAAATCATTAGTCATTTAAACGGTTCTGGGACTTGGACTCGGATGGCGGATAGGTTAGAAGACGGTGGCGGGACCTCTGCTCCCGCCACCGTCTTCGTGGTTATTTTTTTTAATAAAAAGCGGATTTTTTTTTATCGCGTTAGTTTCGTCAACTCACTGACGCGTTTCAGGGATTTCATGAAATCACTAAACAAGTCTAGTGAAATGAAAAAACGAGTTGCCTTTTTTGTCCGATTTCGTCATTTCACTAAACAGATTCAGAGATTTGATCAAATTACTGATTTGTATTAGGTAAATGATAAAATGAATTGGCCATTTTAACATCCTGCGTGATTTGATCATATCCCTTAGAGATTTGATCAAATCTCTGTTTTGACCATTTCCCTGCAACATATATATATATATAGATAGCCGTGGACTTTCTGCGTAGTAGCAGAATACGCCTACGGCCGCCGATCCTAAGCCAATCCTGTGGTTTTCCTCGTATGTAGCGGAAAGCGACTACGGCGTAGGCGCCCCGCTAGGCGGGTTCCTGGCAATGAATGAGCTGCTACGGACTACGACTTAGCGTTACGAGCGTAGCGTGGCGGTGAATGGGTCAAGTGCATTGTGCATGTTACTCCCAGAGGCGCAAGCGTCCGTAGGCTACGTTTCCCACGTTACAATCAGGCAGGCCGTAGATATTTACCATCTTGTTATAAACAAAAACATGATGATTCGTACATTTAAATATAAACAATTCGTGTTTACAATAAACTTTTTACGTGAGTAGGTATTATTACAAAACTCTTGGTCTATAGCCAGCTATTGGGCTGCAATATAGGGATTGTAAAAAACAACCCCCACCCCGTTCAGGGATCGTATTAAGCCGGCAACAGATAGGGCGTATGTCGCCATGATTTATATGGGTAAGTGTGGGCACAATGTCGATAAAATAATCGATGATAACGTATTTTATTCTTACGGATTGTGTGTTTACAATACGATACTTTGGTTTTATATTCAAAAGGTAATTTTTGTATTAAAGGCGGTGATAAACTTTGCTATAGACCTACTGCTGATAAACAAAGGATATTCGATATTACATTAGTATTTGCTGCAATAAAGTATATATGATTTTTGGAACGGTTAGTTCAACAATTTCAAAAATACCTACATAATAAGTTGTATATAATAATATGAGATCCTTGTGTGTAAAATATATATGTATCTCGTTAGAATGGAATGATCCCTCCATTAAGTAAATAAAATGTAATACGATGCATAAACCAAGAACATAATCCAGTACTTTTGTTTGATGTCACCGAGATGTTGTCCATATTGAATGTATTTTTGTAAAGGTACTGTTATTTTGCAATGTTTAATTTCTCGGTGTATTGGCTTGTCTGTAATGCTGTGTAAATATAATGTTGGTAAATAAATGAACAGTAAGCGTCATGAAGCTATGTTGTACAAATATCACCACAAAGACGGAAAAAGTAATGATTGTATGTGCAGGATTTTCTACTGCAACCAACGTTCACATAATTGCAATCCTAACTAGACTTTTAATCTAGACTTAATCTAGACTTTGATGATATTGTTATGTAATAAATATATCTCAATGTTTCGAGACCTTTGCAGCGCCCATGGTCGAGCGATTAAAGCGAAAGCTGTTAATACCACTAAGTTGCACTAATAAGTAACTGTATTTTTTGAATTAAATATACGTTTGTTTGTAAGGTGTATGTAAATATAAAACGTGTTGCCTAAATAAAATAAAAACGACCAACCAAAACAAAAATATCGATATCGATTACAGCACATCCCTAGGGAATTGTATTAAGACGTGCGTGGCGGATCTGATTTACGGCCCAACTGCAGCTACTGCGCAAGTAATTTTATTAAAAATGACAGCCCGCCATTTTCCGCGATATGCCGAGAAGCCTATTACGCCCTTACGTAATTTGTATGTATGTAAACACTTTATTGCACGTAAAAACGGATGCGCAAAATGGTATCACGAAATTGATGTAACTTGACTTCGTAGTTCCTAGTCAAATTATTTTTTGAAATATTTTAATACAGAAACGGACGGACAAAAGATGCTGAAGCGATTCAAAATCTACTACCTATGTTTTGTATATTTCAAAAGAAAATACTTAAGCCCAGTTGTTACAAACAGTTCGTAATATAAAAAAAATGAAAAACAACGTACAGTCACCAGCATAAATATATGACTATGGGCAACGCTGCAAAAATATCTGATCATCAATTGAAGGTATAATTATGTGACGATACAAAGGCGGTAAAAATATGTGATGATTTACAGCCGGCATAAAAATCATTTTCCTGTTACAGCATAAATATCAGACCAGACCACGTAAAAATATCTGATACTCCACGAAATCAAAATGATGTGACATATAACCAGCGTAATCATCTATCCGCTCTAGAAGCATAAACATCGGATCACGTAACGACAGCATAAATATCTGATACGATTGGCAGTAAAAAATATCTCAAAATTCTGCAAAAATGAACTTTATCTGCTTTGACATACGGTCGTAATTTGATCAAAGCTAGTTGACGCTTCTTGAAAAGAGTATTAACCTGTCATTGGATATCGCCGTCTCACGATTTAAAACGTGAATTTGACAGAATTGCTAATAAGTCAAAATTGCCAGATAGGCCTAACATTGCGTTTGTAAGCCTTATATTCATAAGGAGCCGTTCAATTGATTGACAGCTAGTCCCTAATGTAATTTGACCCCTAGAATTGAAGCACATATGTGAGTATTCGGTGGTGCAATTTATACTAGTACATCTATAAATGCAGCTAGTAGTCTGAGATCTTTGTGGATTCCTCCCCAGCAGTACGAATTACAATTTGGTTCGACTCGCCTCTTCACTCTTTTTTGATATCATTTGAACCATTCGTAAAATTAAACGAAACGATTTTTTTTATTTAAATTGATTGTTTAATTAAATGCTGATCGTGAGTTTCCAGCAATAAAAAAATATGTTTGATGGCCAAAAAACACGTTGAACGGAAGTTGTGTTTACATGAGTTTATTTTTCGAGGCATCAAAATATCAAAAATTATTCTGGATATCAATAAAAATATTTCATTATTTTGCTACATGTAAAAATTATCAGTCCTTATCACGATCGTCAATAATTAAGAAATAAAAATAATATGCAATTGTCAATACAGAAATTTTTGCCAAAACCGCCCCAATATTCGACCAAATATCTTTCCATTTTACTGACGTCAGAATACGTTATATGCTATACCTACCATCATATTAAAAGAACAAATCAGTAATATCTGAATTGTTTACTTACCTATTAATAGTACTAATAAATAATGAAACAGTATAGGCACTTGAACAATACCAAAACTTTGATCAGCCCTTGTATCTATTAGATGTAGTTAGATTAGATTTGGCAATACAAAAACAAAAACATTTCACGGATCAGTTTTAGAAAATAAATACTGCTTTTCAACTTTTTTTTAACAAAAAAGTGGTTTACATAATGTTATAAGACTTATAAGCATAAAAAAGCGGCCAAGTGCGTGTCGGACCACGCGCAACGAAGGGTTCCGTGCCTATTAAAAAGGATTTATCGTTACTGAAATTTTATGGCACTTACGTCCTTTTCTTTAAGAAAGGCAGTTTTTTACAAATATCTCGAAACCCTTTGAACCGATATATCTTGTTCAAAACAATTTTCGCTGAAATTCGAATTTAATAAACCCTATGTCCATGATTTTTTTGGTATTTTTAAAATACGCGGTTCAAAAATTAGAAGGAGGACACACAGTTTTAGTGACTTTCGGGGCGAATATCTCAGACTCTAATCCCTTAATAAAAATAATTGCTGGGAAACTTTATATTTATTTTGAAAGGCCTATCGATTGAGGTGCCACATGTGGGTTCACGATGAAAAAAAATATTTTTGATTTTCAGTTTAATAAATGGAGTGCACCCCTATAAAAAAATTTAAGTAATTTAATTACAAAACTATGTAGCGGCTAACAAAATACACCTATCGTAATTTTTATTCAAATACACCTTATAGTTTTCGAGTAAAATGCCTGTGACATACTGACGAACAGACAGACAGACATGACGAATCCATAAGGGTTCCGTTTATTGCCATTTGGCTCGAGACAACTGTTCGAGGCGCTCTAAGATTCAATAATGTCAATAAATACATCCTGTGGAATTTCAGGAAAATCTCGAACGCCTCGTGAATTCTACTTTTGTAGTGCTGTTATATAAATGTAAGATGTAGCATAAAGCACAAATTTGTTTCATTACGTTTCGTTATGTTTAATTGTTTCCACACATTTATTTGGAAAAATAAAAACATTAATCAGACCTATAACATTTTTATATTTTCCCGCATCCGAAAAGCTTAGAAATCAATAAATTTAGTAGTAAAATCTTTATTTTCATACAGTTAACTACGTACTTACTTCACTTACCTCGAAACTTTAATGACTTTACAACAAGAAATTCGTAGTAGACGTTAGTATTAACGCAGTTACGACATAAAATTATAATTTAGTTGGAAGGCGTAAGAGATTATGTCACATAAATATTGTTTTTTCAGACGCGTAACACACATTTTCTTCATATTTTTTTGTCGTAAGGGACACTATTTTCTAAACTACTGCATTTATTGCTATGCGACTAATAGGTTAGTGTAGATGACGTTATTTGAAAAGTATACATCTAAGATTCATCTTTATATGATGAGTAGTTTCAAAGTTATATTTTTTTTTTAAATAGAGTTTTGTTTTTTGGCTCCCCTCAAAAGTAGGCATTTGTCCCTTACGACATTTGAAATTTCCACCGTCGCTATACTCATATCACTCGAGATCAAATGTCGTACGGTTTGTATTTAAAAACGTACTGAATTGACGTTTCGTATCGATAACTGTTTTAATATCTATGGATACTAGAATAGAAACCCACTTGAGTTTTGACAGCTGTTCCAAATTCAAACTCATAACGATAGAAATTTATCGAAACGAATTAAATTTGATAAATTTTGATTTTACTTACTACCACAGACAAGAAAGTTCTTATAGTAAAATCGGTTGTAGTAATGCTGGTCATTTCCTACAATTTCTGAACGCATTTTAGAGCACTAATGATGTGTGCGTAGATAATAGTAGTTTATGCGACTGATCCATAATGAGAGGCCTTAAAATACGAGTGTGGTTTTATGAAACGAGCGCCAGTGAGTTTCATAATAGGATCACACGAGTGTTTTAAGGCCTAATTATGTAAAATTGCATACAATACTTTATCTACATACATATCATAAGTAGTAGTAAGTAACAGCAAAAAACCAATAGTAAAATGACAACAGCAATGGCGGCAATTCGATCATCCGTCATGGCGAATGGTTTTTTTTAAATCATAGACAAACGAATGAAGTCCCTATACTCATATCACTCGAGATCGAATGTCGTGCGGTTTGTATTAAAAAAGTACTGAATTGACGTTTCGTATCGATAACTGTTTTAATATCTATGGATACTAGAATAGAGACCCACTTGAGTTTTGACAGCTGTTCCAAATTTAAACTCATAACGATACAAATTTATCAAAAATCTGTACTGTAATAACATTACAGTACAGATTTTACCTACTACCACAGACAAAAAAGTTCTCATAGTAAAATCGGTTGTAGTAATGCTGGTCATTTCCTACGGTTTCTGAACGCATTTTAGAGCACTAATGATAATGTGCGTAGATAAAGTCTTTTACTAATGCAAGTTACGTGTGTTACAATAAGTTTTTATTTTTGTGAAGCTTGTTGGTTTCTCTAGCAAGTGTATTTAACAAACTTGTTTGAAAAAATTCTAAATCTAAATGTATATACTATATGTATAATCTGTGATGTATGATTTTTTTAAATTCCTACGGCTTAAATGTACTAGATGCAACCCGCCCTAGAGATAATCAAACAGAATTTTCCTTTATCAAAGCCGGTTGAAAACAATTCGACTCGCATCCGGTACAAGAGATACCAGGAAAACATGACAAAGCAAGAGGTGCGGAGTTAGAGGAAAATCGTGTTGTGCTTCCGCTACGATATCTCACTAACCGACCAAGGCGAACAGACTCGCAAAATGTAACGGCATTGGTCCACGTCCGATGTCTTCTTGAATTGGTCGGCTACGAAGCGGGACTTACAAAAATATTATACGTATTATATTATAATGTTGTATGTTTCTATTCGTACTTCTATCCAATTCGAATACTTTAATGTAAAAGAGAGTTTTGATTTGCAAAACGTAACCTAGGATCCTATAATAAAGAGAAATTTTACTACCTTGTTATTTTAGTAGCTGAAGACATTCATGGCAAAGCAAACAATATCTACAATCGCTCTGACTCAAGTTTTTACCGACGACATTACATTACATAGCCCTTTATTCCGACTATTAGTTTTCCACAATTCATGTTTATATAAAATCTCTTAGTTTGAGTGCCTATTGGCAAATGCCTTTTTTTCGGTTTTTTTCCTTTACGCATCCGGCCTGGATGGGGAACCAGAAAGGTATGACGAACTCCCGGGAACCGCCTGGACTACCGTCTAAAACCCCACGGTGCTCTGCGCGCTGCTTTTGGGCGGAGCCTCGCTCGCGCACACTTCCGCGACTCCACCAGCAGCTGTACCTAGATGAGACCCATCGCTGGAGGGGAGGAGATGTTTACTAGTCCACCAGAATAACATTTTTCAGGGGCGTGTCCGAACACCCGACACGACCTCCAACGCGAGGATATTGGCAAAGGCCTCCTCCAACTCCTTCCAATATTTCCTATCTCTCGCCACAGTTGTCCAGCTGATACCTGTATTTAGTTTTACTTCGTCTTCCCATCTCTTGACTTGGCGATCTCTTGCTCTTTTACCGTCTCTTTGGTACCGCATGATGATTTTCTGACTCCACTTCTCTAACTTGCTTCTTCCAGTGTGTCCAAACTATCTCCGTTTGTGCTTTTTTATACAAGTGTGGATGTCACTTTGGTTCTAGATTTTATGTCTGAACTGGGAATCCTGCCCTGAAACTTAGCTTCCAACATACTCCTCTACATGGCTCTCAATCAATGATCATCAATCAATTTAAGAGCTGGGCTCTAGTCGATGCAGTTTGATGCAGTTATTTTCATATTTGCTAATCCGAGGCCAGGTTCATAATATCCTGGTAAAACGCGACTTCTACATGGTTTACATAAATGATTTTATGTTTTCCTCAAACAAAATCCTCAATAAATGGAAAAAAGAGGGTTTTTCCATTTATTATCCCTTCTGTCGTGTTTCTGATGAAGTATTATATTGCCGTGTCGTTGAAATCCATAAACTATCAGCGCTCTTAAGCACTTTACAATAAAGTTCTAATTACCTGTACGCCATCCGGATCTGCTCCCCATTCTTGTACCAGATGAGCTGAGCCGGCGGGTTTCCGCCTCGACTCCTGCAAACCAGCTCCAGATTCTGGCCCCGCCTGACTGTCTCGCCTTCCGCGTAACCTTCGATGTAGGGAGCGCCGGGTGGGTCTGGGGGCAAGAGTGCATATAAATTTCTGTCAATAATTTCATTTGGTGGTGCGATGGAGGTGGAGGTCGTGTGTTCCTGAAGAATTAATTACCAGCGCAGACCTTGTGATCTTTTGAGGATTCGTGGTCTTTGTTACCCTATTAGCTAGGCATAAGTTATGCTCACTGAATTCGATGTGATATTTGATATGGAGATTTGTAACGGAGTTTTGTCGAGTTGAATAATCCTAATGGACTAATCATTTGCGGGCTTAATAACTTAGATTTATGGCACCTTCATCGAAATCATTATTTCAGCAGTTAAACAGCAGCAGCAGCAGCCAACGGCCTCATGTTCAATTTTATTGGGAACCCACCCTCTATACTACTCCACGAATAAACAGGTAACTTTTGTTAAGATAATGTGACAACTTGGTAATCTGATTTCATTGGAGGATATAATTTGAAACAGAGCGCAATACTGAAAACATCGGAGACAAGAATATTACCGATATCCCTATTTGGAAGCTAAATCACATGAAACCTTCCAAAACAAATCATTCCAAACCTCCGAAGCCATATCATATCATCAACCGAAAGGTTAATCAACTCTCTAAAGGCAATTTTCCTGCACAGTCATTCGAAAAAGTATTCAACGTTCTTTGTGGGTGTATTTAATCTTATGAGTTTGTTCTTTGAGAAAAAATGCCGGGAAAAAACTAAATAAGAGGCAATTTGAAAATTAAAGTCACTTTTCGTTAAACCCCCTTTGTGTTTAGGAGTCAGCTTTGTGCCATGGTATTTGGACTTTGTTTGGCTTGAAAGTAATTTTGTAGAGCTTAATTTATTTAGGAAGGAAGCATTGGATTGTGCTCTCCAGTTAGCATTTGAGAGGGAACAAGCTAAGATTTTTTCATTCAGATTAGAACGTTTAGTCAAATCATCGTTTGAAGGCTAAAATGATGGTTGATATACCCTAGCGCTCGTTGGAAATGATACACAACTATCCCATTGATAACTTATGGTTAAAGACATAGAAAGCAACTTAGCAACTTGTAACAAACTATAATATTTGCTAATGTTATAAACAAGAAACTGTGTCCAGATTTTTCTCTTTCATAGAGAAAAACATTAACGTGATTGAGACGGGTACCTTTAGGTCATTTTCCTTATAGAACGGATGGTCGATTAAGAACGATTTGGATGAATTGTAGATATAGAAATAACACCATTGCTCCTGCAATTTTAAGACTCGAGCAGAAGACATTTCCCGCACAAGGTCAGGAAGGCCAAAGTTGGTGACCATGTGTCACGTGTGTTAGTTAGTACAAGGAGCGATTTGGTAAAGGTTATGAGAATCTATTGAATGATATCGATTATCTTAATGGTTCTTCTCAAAGGCAGGATTTTAAAACTTTAACCGAAGACGCGGTAAAAGTAGCTAAGCGGGGTAAATGTAGGATTAGAACTGTCTAGAGGATTTTGAGCGTGTTACATATTTTGCGTAGAAAAATATAATCTTTGAAGTAGAAAAATATAATCAGATGACAAATAATGAATGATGGTTCTTAAGGGAGGTACGAGTATGTATATGTCTAGCTATAATTGATTTCGGCATGCTATGATGACTTACCTTACCGTTGACGAAAAATATGCAATTTTTTATCCCTACTCAATCCCATACCATGTAAGCCACCATAAGGTAAGTAAGCACAGTTAATTACAAGAAATAGGTAGCATCATTAAAATACGCGTTAAATGAGTTGCTTTGGCTATGAAATTGGTTACTTATTCCAAGAACCATCCCAAAGGATGTGCGCGATATACATACCATGTATGCAAGCTAATCACCATATAAATTAACCAAATGTAGACCAGAGGAATACAAGGTGGCTGAGTTACCTTTACAATTCCTGAATCAAGCTACTATTCAAATGAGGTAATCCAAATTAAACGAATTCTAAGCTTACGGTTAAGCGAGTCGAGTTCATAGTAATGATTAAAGTTAGCGTTTAGTTGGATTACGTTTAGTTTCCAATCCGAGCGACTAACGGGAGCAAACAACGGAGTTTGAACATCTTTGGAGCTGAAGCTGACGGTCACACCGAAGACAATTATATTTGTAGAAGCCCATAATTATACAAATGATTCACGAGACACGGTGGGAACCAACCCTACGTAAATCAGTGAATTGACCCTCATAGTAAAGTAATAATATGAAATTTTAAAAAAACCGTCAATTTTTTTTGACAATTTAAATCTTAAGTACCTATAATAAATTTTTCAACCTTGAACCAGTTAAGAATACCGATACTTGAAGTGTTTCTTGTAGGATGACCATGCATTTAGTGAACAAGTGAACAGTTTTGGTTTTGTGAATTGAAATAGAACCCAACTCCTTTTCGAAGGCGGTTAAAAATTTGGTAGGTAAAGTTCATCATCGTCATCATATCAGCCGAAAGAGGTCTACTGCTGGACATAGGCCTCCCCCAAAGAGTGCCATAGTGATCGGTCCTGCGCCACCCGCATTCAGTGGACTCCAGCAACCTTTACCAGTTCATGAGTCCACCTTGTGGGGGGCTACCCACGCTGCGCCTTCCGGTACGTGGTCGCCACTCAAGAACCTTTCCGCTCCAACGGCCATCGGTTTTACGTGTTATGTGCCTTGGCCACTGCCACTTAAGCTTAGCGATTCGGAGGGCTATATCGGTTACCTTGGTTCTGCTGCGGATAGTCTCATTTCTGATGCGATCACGCATAGTAACTCCCAATATAGCCCTCTCCATAGCCCTTTGGGTGACTTTGAGCTTTCTTATGAGGCCCACAGTAAGCGACCACGTTTCGGTGCCATATTGTCATCACGGGCAACACACACTGGTCAAAGACTCTCGTAAGGTAGGTAAAGTTAATCTGACTTATATGTATATGAAAGAGTAGCTTCCTGAACGAGAATAAAAACACATCAAAAGATATAAGATGGCAGCAGAATGGCATTAGTATCATTCTCCTTGCGTTTTCCAGGTTCAAACCCTAAAAAACCTGGGGTCCTCTATGAGGAACATTATTCCAAGTCTGGTTTAGACACTAGTTTTACGTAAGCGACTTCCACTGAGCCTCCAACCCTGAGGGATAACAGACCTAATCGGGATTAGAATGTTTCCCCACTATTCGTTCTTTAAAACTAAACTTTGGAAACCTCAGTAGTGCTAGCCGGTTGTCGAACCCACGACCTGCAGATTGAAAGTCACGTGCCATACCGCTAGGCTGGCTTTAATTACCATTCTAGAGCAACAATAACAACTCATGTCACCAATTGTTTACTGTATCTAGTTTACTTCCTCGGCAATATTCAGTCCATTCCAAGCTATCTCGGAATGTGACCTAAGCTAAGTTCGGTAACATTTCACGTCGGTGTGACAGGCAGCATTTCAAATTCCCGGCACCACGCAACAATGTGCGTTTAATTACTGACTCGACTCGGAACTAAATTACTCGACTGGGGACTAAATTACTCGCCCGCTTACTCGCACGGGTACGTTTAGTGACGAATCTTGCTCGTAGAAATTAGGTAGTCGTTGTTATTGTGGTAGTTTGGGGATTATTAAAGTTGTACTTTTGTTCACGTTGTGTTTTTAATAAAACTAATAATAAACATTTACTGCAGATAACAAAGATCCATACATTATAAAAAATAATTCATGTGTTAATACAAATAAAACTTATGCCGATCACTGTAGCACTCTTTAGGGGAAGCTTATGTCCAGGAGTGGCCATTTTTCGGCTGATATGATGACAATGATGATTATTTTATAGTGATCACGAAAGTTGAAATGTGAAAAAGAATCATGATCTAAAATTAGACCAAGATGACGCAATCGGATACTGGTACTCAGTTACAAGAAAATGTTGACGGATCCAAATGCTAGGTAAAGTACGATACAATAAGAGACCCAGTGAAGTAATTTCATCAAACAAAGAAAATAAGTCACAATTAGCTTATTCAGTTTTATACCTAACCTCGTTCGACATCTTCAAAAAACGTCCCGACTCAAAAAAACATCAAATCCAATTCAATTATTTTCACAAAGTACATTTTTATTCCGTTTCAAAATTGCAAAGGTCTTTTTATATAGCCCATTACACCTCGAGGCCATTTTTCCTACCTTTTTTTTTACGGAGCCCAAACGAAAGCTTTTGTTTTCGTAAGCATGTTAATAAATAAACATTGAAAATGCGAAGGCTCTACGCGAATTTTCAAAGCCGCGTAGAGTTGGGACTAATTCGATGAAATTCGGGATGTCGTATATCGATAAGTTAAATGTAAAACCTACTGAGATGATCTTCCTGGAGTAAAAAAGACTTGAAAAGCAAACCTTAATCGAGATGCATTCATTGCTTAATATACGCAATCGAATCTGGTAATATTTCTGAAAACGAAGATAATGTTACAAACTTTAATGACTATAAAAATAAAACGCTTATTTTATCGGAAGAAAATCATCGGGTTTTTCTTTTTTAGATTGCAGAATGGACACATATTATAAAATATGTATATTACTTATCTAGGTTGCATCACTAAATTAAATTTGACCAAAAATTTGGTAAATCATTACACTGGGTTGTTCTCATGTGCTGAGCTAACACATACGTTTTAAAGTTTAGCGTCTGGTTACATGTTTTCAGCTATATTTTGCTGGAATACGGTTACAGGGTTTCATTATTTAAGAAATAAAAGTTATGCTCTTGACAAAGTGGGGTATACAGGTTATTATACCCTATTATTATTACTTTTATTTACTTATTATTACTTTTTTGCTAAAATAATAACAAATAATTATGTTTTTTGCTTTAACTAAAGTGGTTCAGCGCTTATGTCTTAGGTTTTAATAATTTTATCGACATCCTACACCCTATACCTACCCGTCTCTAACCGTAAGCTGAGCATAGGGGCAAAGCAAACAAAGTGTACCATGTAATTACGAACCGATGGAATTCACTCTGCCCCGCTCTCCCCCCATAATATACTGATCGCGAGATTTGACATGTTCACCACGTTACAGCGTAATTATGTGATATTAGATTTATATTGACATCACATATAATATGCGAATATTTCAGAGGCTTCCGAATTTAATACATTCGAAAGGAATGATAATATCGTAAATAGAAGGAACATTTTTAGGTTAGTTATAGTAATAATCATTATGTGTATAGATACCACATTTCGAAACATAATATTATTTTTTTATAGGATATTCTTAACAAAACATTGGCAAAGGTTTCTCATTTCACTGAAAAGGTGACGTGAGCTTCCGTAAAAACTTTTGCCTGCACCAATTTTTTGAAAAAGGTAGCAATTTGGCCTTGACTCTTACAGGATGCAATATGTAAATTTAAATACCATTCTTGCATTTTATTGTATTAAAAAAAGATAATACGTGGGTCAAGGGTGATTTAGATGGTCGATCAGCCAGAATATGGGACAATAATATTTTTAATTACCTACTTTTACGAACTCTCACCAAGCTATCACAAGAATACCAGTGTAAGTCTGACCTTCGATTACGAATACAAACATTATGTTTTAAAATCATAACTGATATTCAAATCGATGTAGAAACACCTATTTTTGTCTCAAATAGAAAACAATATAGCTAGTTCTAACGGCACAAAAAGACGCTAGAACCAAAATTGTTGTTAAGTATTTGTGTAGTAGTAGTATAAAGAAATTTCTTTTCTCAAAGTTCCATTTTGGTTAATCAAGTGAGTAAGTGTGATAAATCAATTCATATACTAAACCTGTACGAAAAGATGTACTACAAATCCGTTACAAATAGAAAAACCCAAACCCCTATCAAAAAGGATTCATTAAAAAGCTTAGATACATCTGATAAAAATAAAAATAAGTACAGTCTGAGACTTACTCGTACATTCGTTTTAAATCGCCATTGGTATAAAAATGCCCAAGTTCTTGGAAAAAATCTTACAATCTGTATTTTGTTACACGTAACAAGAGTGAAATCGCCGAAAATATATTTTATTTTTCTGAAGGTTTCTCTGAAAGGCATTTGTGTAATATTGCTATTATATTTGTCACAAGCAATTGTTTTATGCCTCCACAATATGACCAATATTATTATATCCTTTCGTCTGTGGTGGGTTTACAAAATAGTGGGTTCAAGCCTCGGTCGCGCCGCATTAGAAATAATAAATTATGTATTAAAAAATGGAAAAAGGTGACCAAAAATTCGGGTAGGATCCTGATCAAACACAGATGAAGGGATATCATTATGACAAGGCAAATACCGTATTCCGCAAAGGAATACAACGAACAAAATCTTGATTGAAATTGTATTTAAAAATGACAACATGTATATTTTAGGTTTAAGATGACATTATTATATTAAGCATATTGCATACTTTTTTTTTTTTACTACTGACAATTTAAATCTAGGATGGAAGGCTAGATAGATAGAATAATAGCTAGATTATTAATATTTCTGACATGGACATTATATCATTTATCATTAAGTATTAAATTGTCCCTATTGGATTATTATTAGTATTTTTGAGTCTCATGTTTGTTTTAGTTTAAAATTGGATTTATTGGATTTTTATTGACTATTATTTACTTTTATTGACTATTGTTCTTTATTGTTATACACTCTGAAGATCTTTTTGTGAATCCATGCTATTTTAATTTTATGAAATGACGTAAATTTTCAGAATGAAATAAAATAATCTAATCTACCCTTTTTACTATTATATATTTATATATGTCTAGTTGACACTTCTCAGTTTAGTGCGTATTCAATTTGCTTGATGAGCAAGATGAATAGGCAATTCAAGTAAGCCATGTATTTATCTTAAGCAAGTACCTAAACATATTATATACTAACAAAAATGGCAGTTACGAATTTTATACTCTGAAACATATCATGGCGTGAGATTCGCTAAAATAATTGAGAACCAATCATAAAGGAAAATTAATAATTCATTGCTCCTCGGTGTCGTGCAGCGAAAACATTTGAACATCACACGTTCAAAACATCTCATATCGACCAACAGTCCATTTGAAAATGAACCCTACTTAAACGTACGTAAGTTTAAACTGCAAGCGAAAATTCAAATGTAATACGAGCTTTTAAGTGATAATTTGATTCGAAAGCTTTCAAATTGTGAAAATGGGAACCGTTGGAATTTGAAATTTGTTTATAGAAGAGTCTTTGCGGTGTATTTAAAATGAGGTCTGGTGGTTTTACAGTCTGTTTTCAGAAGTCTTCGTGGCTCGTGTTTTTAAAGAGTTAACAAGTGCAAAGGATTCAGGACTTGGCAGACGCTCTACCGACTACGCGTTTTTTTCAAAGCAATGATGTTGAAAAGAACAGTGAGACGTACTTCAAACTTCCATACACCTTATTATAGTATAATAAAAAAGTCGATTAATGATGTTGAAAGTAGTTCCTTTTTGTGAAGCTTTATTTTACTTTTTGATGGTCTTTTCGAAAATAAACAATACTGTACAAAACAAATACTATTTATTGCACACCTCACACTAACAAAGCAGTTAGAAAGAGAAATAATTATTACAATAACATAACATGTATGTAGAGGTACAACAGCCGGTCTTATCGCTATAAAATTGTATGGAGCTGCGATATGATCGAGTTCCACGCAGACGGAGTCATGGGCAGAAGCTAATAGTAATACATAAACAGTCAGACATAAAAAAAAATTTGTAAAACTATCAGAAATTTGAATTTGCCGATAGATTTTACTTGTTTTATTTCAAGAGGGAGAGAGTTCCACAGTAGAGTAGCATTAAAAGTGCACAAACATTTGTAAAATTTGGAATATATTTAAATAGAACAGGTTTTTTAATACTACCACGGTGGAAAACAAGGTAACGTTCTACCTGGTGGTAAGCGAATATAGTACGGTTCTTGCCAGGTGAGCTTTTCGCTTCGAGCTCTTATCTTTCAAACAAAGGCCGTTGTCTCTATTATCGCACAGCCGCTAGCTACCGGTAAACACGCGCCACAACAACATGCATATTGAAAAACAAACGGTCTCGTCAAAGTATTAAGATGCAAATTGAATGTCACTGATATTCTAGATATTACGTTTTGGTAGTGTAGGACGATTGTATTGCTTCGGTGCGGTCTCTCGCAAGACGTAATATCTAGAATATCCAAATTAAATTTGAACCTTAATACTATGATGATACCGTTTGTTTTTCAATATGAATGTTGTTGTAGCACGTGCCTACTTGGTAGCTAGCGGCTATGCGATAATAGAGACAACGGCCTTTGTTTGAAAGATAAGGGCTCGAAGCGAAAAGTTCACCTGGGAAGAGCCGTACTATACCAGTCTATGGATGCTTGTGACTCAATAAACAAGCGCGATGCCGCCCCATAATTAATTTAAGGATTCATTGTGTTGACAGGTAGATAAAAATGCAAGTCCTCCCACTCACTGATCAACTTAGTCACCAATCCATCCATCCATCAATCAATTAATTATTTATTTTTTCTGCAAATAGGCCAAAAGGGCACTTTTACATGTCAAACGATTGATTGATAATTGACAATAAAATAATAATAATCTTACACAATAATTGTTTTAAATTTGCAGATTAAAGACGGTTAACAAGGATAATGTCACTAAATGAAAACGACACAAAATTGCAAAATATTATCCATGCAACATGACAAACACAACACTTCATTTTCCATTGACCAGTCCATTTTAGCGTGACGGCATCAGCTTTGCTAACCCCGCAGAAGTTCGCAAGGCACTGTAAATTCATTTGAATGCGATTTGTACGTCACGATTGACCCTCTGGACAGACAGAATACGTTATTGCAGAGGGATGAAGGGGATGAATTATTAATACCCCATTTAAACGCGCCCTGTTTACGGGGCCTGTTGACTTTATCGCACTCTAATTACGCTTGCAGCCGAATTGATGTGTTTTGCAATTCGGATTGGCGTTTTGGCGTAGTCGGTGGGGACGAAGCATTTAAATTCTATAGTTCGTCAAGTATAGTGATAAACTTTTTGCACAAGCCAGGAAATATTTAATCTTATGTCAATGTCATGAAGACTGTCAGAGATTGTCTTACATTAAATGTAACTCTTAGGGCGGGTTGTATCGACGACACTTTACATGCTGGGTAAACGTTTAATATGGCGCCGGGAATTGTCATCTCATGTCGAACTGTCAAACTTCCCTGACTTCCTTGACAACCTGGCTCTTGGATAAGTGTTTCTATAGTACAGTAAGATAGTAGAGTAGAGTTAGATGATAAGTGACTTTGCGAAAAATATTGAATTTAATTGACTGGTTGAATATTATCATATTTTAATGAATTTTATTTATATTATTGACATATCAATATTTTTTCTTCTTCTTGTTTAACTTCACATTCCGAAATGACATTTTATTTTTTAATTTAATTGGTTAATTTATATTTTGTGGAATAAATCGCTCCTCGAAATGTTTGCACGCCTGTACGCAGGCTGGCTGAACACACTGAACTCTCTGTATTGTAACAATAACAACATTATGTACTTACTGTGTTCTATGCGAATAAATTCTTTGAATCTTTGAATCAAATTGAACAACACGAATAAGGCCTCGATTCTGCAACTAAAATAACATTTCATTTTGATACCAATCCCATCTCAATATCTATGCCGCGTATGATTCGGAATTGGGAACAAGCACATGACATTATTTAATTGACAGTGGGGTTATTGCTTTAACTTGCCACGTCAAAACTGATTTAATTTGTTTTTAAGTAACATCACAACTGTCGGATTTGTTACTTAATGTATGTGTCTGACGACATTGATCGTCAGTTTTGTTATGGCCATGCCGATAACTAATTAATGATTCAATTAGTATCCCCAAGCACAAGGTGCTTAAAACATATTGACAGATAGCTTTAACCATTTGGTACAATCATTCATGCATGTCTGATGTCTATTATATTACCTCCTGGTACCGTCGGTATTATATTATATAGCATAGTATTTCTAGTGAATTTACGAGCCGCAAGGACAGCGGCAGCTTTTTGCAATTACGACACACTTGCGATACATTATGTAGTGTTGCGATAAAGTGGCGTTTTCGTGAAACAAACAGGCGCCTCTTATAACTGCTCCACAGAGAACAATGTACTTCGTCAATTGCAATATATTTAATATGTGCTATATCACCAAATTAGGTTAGCAGTAAACTATAATTTTACGACGTCCCTCTACGTAATTGGTTGTTCAGTCTCCCGCGTGGATTGTACTGTTATAGTTCCATCAAATTGGGACGAGCCCACTGTTTGTTATAAATATATTTACGATCCGGGTGATCGTGCGACGATACAACACGATAATATTAGGCATCATTCCTACGGTTTATTTTCGATGACATTCGAACCAGTTTTGTTGGAGAGGAGCAAATGTTTGTATGGGAGCAAGTACAAATAAAATAGGTACTTACATAAATAGACAAAACATAGTGGTAAGTACTAAGGTACGTAATGTACGATTACAACACACTTGGCCATAATGTGGCATTATCGCCCGCTTTGCGAACGGAAAATGTATATTTCTGGGCAGGGAAAGACTTGAATTTTTGTACTTAATGCGGGTGGTAATTAAAAAGCCTCAGTGCTATTATTTTTATGGAAAGAAGTAACTTAATACGATTAGAAAATTCTCGTTTCTCAGATTTTGTAATACTTAATCCGATTCAAATAGAAAACAGATACCAGTAAAATCTATTGGTAAAGCGTATAAGAACTAAAATAAGGATATTTTTTATTCGTCGTTTCGAATATGAATCTTCTTCCTAGCAACATAAAGACGTCTTTACAAGAAATTACATGAGATAAAACCTCTCAAGACCCTAATTTCTACAGATAGGTCAATACTAGGGTACTCAAGTAACCCGATTCCTCCCTCACTTATTTTTATTTGAGATAGGCCTTGAGTGTTTCTCGTCGTTAAGAGCAGTAATGTGAGATATCGGTGTTAAGTATGAGTCTACATTAGTATTTAGTATTGTAATGATATGGATGGAAGATTGTTGAATTAAAGGTGTCCCAGAATTGATATTCATTTATCTCGTCTTTGAAAAGAGGTCTTGGCGTAGCAGTGTCAGCAAAGACTTCAAATATATATACATACATGTTTTTTTTTGTCAAGGGTCAATCTTACACGAACCGAACAAGCCCGATAGTGAGCTGAATAAGGTTTGTGTTATGGGTACTAGACCGCGATATATTTAATAGATATAAATAGAAAACGTCCAAGACTCAGAAACAAATATTCATGCTCATCACATAAATATTTAACCTTACCGAGATTCGAGCTCAGCACCTAATAGTTTAGTACCCAAAGCATAAGCCTTATACTTCTTAACGAAACAAAAGATTTTAATTAATATTTTTGTTTCGTGTTATTTTTACCGAGGTTACCCCGATCATATTTTAAACGATGAGAAAGAATATAAAGGAAAAATAAACCATCTTCGTCTGCAGACCCCGCCAGGAGTTGAACCTACCATCTCTCTATTAACGCTAGAGTGCTTTGACCACTGAGCTACACGGACAGTGACGGAAGTCGCGTCTCTTTCAACTATATTCCCGCTACGCTAAGATGGTTTATTATTCATTATCTCCTTATCATATCGTGTAACACAAGCCTTATTGAGGAATTTGGTTGATTCGTGTAAGTGTCACTCGAGAACCTTTCCGCCCCAACGGCCATCGGTTCTACGTGCTATGTGCCCCGCCCACTGCCACTTAAGTTTAGCGATCCGGAGGGCTATATCGGTTACCTTCCTTCGGTTATCGGTTTCCTTCGGAAAGGTTCTCGAGTGGCGACCACGTACCGGAAGGCGCGGCGTGGGTAGGCCCCCGACAAGGTGGACTGATGACCTGGTAAAGGTTGCGGGAGTCCGCTGGATGCGGGTGGCGCGGGATCGGTCACTTTGGCACTCTTTGGGGCAGGTCTATGTCCAGCAGTGGATGTATTTCGGCTGATATGATGATGATGATTATGTGTAAGAGTAATTATTACGTATAGTACATAAGGTACTTACATAGCACGCTGAGCTGCTTAGTACTCCGCAGAGGCGAGTCCCTCTGCAGTGCCTCGTGTCTTGCTTCGCACGTGAAGTCAGCATAGTCGTCGTCCGCTGACGCCTTAAAATGGACCCTGTGGACAAGGAATTACGTTCAAATTAGATTGTCAACCAGAAATTGGTACAGACATGTTGTAAAGTGCCTGTAGAAGGGTGCAAGTTTAAAGTAAACAGGCTTTAGTTCGATTATCAGACTAAGGCCACTTCTGCGCTTCGCGGGGTGGAATCATTTAGGGTTGCACTAACTTTCGATTAGATACCGATCAGCGTTAAATATGGCGTCAGCTATCTCTCCATAGAAACTGGTGAAACTTTCCATCTACTCAAGGTTAAAGGTAAAACACGGTAATTATCAATGCGAAAGTTTGGATGTTTAGATGTTTGTCACTCATGCCATAGCGCTTAAACGGTTCAACCGATTTGGATGACATTTTGCACGAAGATAACTTATAGTCTGGAAGAAAATAAAGGATAGTTTCTATTCCGGGTCCACGCAGACGAAGTATACTTTTCTACACATGTGCTCCTTTGAAAACCAGTTCTAGGAGGCGCACGTTCGTCACGCGGACTACCCACGCGGATGTATTAATAAATTGTCGACTACCCCGATTTTCTCAAAATTTGTTAAAAACTGTATCGATGCGTGTCTATGTGAGTGCGTCGCATTGGTTTGTACGGATTTATTTTACTGCTTGTAGACATAATACTGCATGTACCATCTACTGTGGTTTAAGGTCTTGACTCTATCTTTTTAACGTATCTAACATGTCCCTACTGAGGCGCCTACGCGGCAGCCCGACCTGCCAGCTGCCTCATGCAGATCCCTTCCTGTTACACTGAGTTAGCTTGCATAGGACATCAGACTGACGACTTGCTTAGTGTAATAGAATACCCACTAAGATAGTTTTATGAGCTTTGTTACTAACGAATTACGGAAATACTTCAGAAATCAATAGAGAGCTACGGTACTACCGTAGCTATACTCGTATAGTGCGCTACTTTACGAAAACACGCACACATTAAAAAACTGCAGGAACAAAATGCCTATGTAAGTGTGCTTAGTCAAGCCGCTTAGCACCGGGTTAGAGCATTCAATTTTCAACCTAATGACAACAGAATGACGGTTCATTCTGTAAATGGCTCGCGGGGGGCTCGTCACACAGTCACACTTCACGTCAGCTAGAATGTACCTAACTTCATTCATGTTGCCTTCTTCACTAAAAACGTAGTCCGTAAGCACTACGCCCTTGGCAGAGAGACTATTTTTGCTTATCTTGCGTGTATAAGTAAGTTGGTTTTATAATAATTGCTCAAGATTTTTAAATTTTACTTAGTTTCGCGACTCATATGCCCTTGCCCTATGAAAGTGAATTAAAATTGCGTTAATAAGTGAATATTTGTGTTTTTAAAAGTTAAATATTACATTATTAAGCACCGTAATACAGCGAAAGTTAACTTACTAGTGTTGTTTTGGGATTGAATTGTGTTTATTTATAAAGGTTGGCTGCAGTGCAGTTTTTCTTGTTTGTTTTCGTAAACGCCATTATGGCGGCATTAATTCACATAGATTGTTGTCTTACAGATTACTTATTAGATAAAACGACATGTTTTTCTACATTATCGTTTGAAAATAAAAAACATGTCATTCAGTTAGGCCGTGCTCGCCCAGATTTATAAATGGACTATAAACGTAAAGATGGTTTCTTCAAACACTTTACTACTGCGGTATATGATAAATATACTTGGCTCACCGGTAGTTGTAAACTTAATAGGTTATTTTGTTTGCCGTGTATATTGTTTTCTGATGCTAACAGCACTTGGAATCAAGGCGGATTCGCGGATATAAATAATTTGACAAATTCTGCTCGAAAACATGTTCAAAGTGAGAAACATATACGAAGTTGTTTATCATTACACGAGTCCAAAAGAACATTGTCGACGAAGGATTGCATTTCAAAATAACTTACAACTGCACGCTGCTGTGCTGCTTCACGTGCACGGATTTGTTTTCAAGACATCGAAATTTTGGTATGTTTATATCCTTTTTTTTTGTTCTGGCTTGCCTAACCATTTTTTTGACGCTTCGCCACTGTACGGTAGCCTAGTGAGTCAGGCATGCAGCTGTCAAGCGGCGGTCGTGGGTTTGAATCCCGGCTCGTATCAATGGGTTTTTGGGAACTTATGTACGGAATATTCACCGTTAGCTTTTCGGTGAAGGAAAACATCGTGAGGAAACCGATCTAATCCCAATAAGGTCTCGTTTTCCTTCTGGGTTGAAAGGACAGATAGCAGGCGCTTTTGTAAAAGGCTAAGGCCGTTATTTCTTGTACCTGATCAAGCAGTTTAAAATGTCCACTTTTTAATCACTTCCAGTGTGTTACGCCAATTAGCCGTATGAATATATGGCTAATTGGCGTAACACACTAGAATTGATTAAAGTTGAGAAAAGTGGACATTTTTAACTGCTTAAAAAAATATTTGAACTGTTTATTGCAATAATAGTTTTACACACATTTTTTCTTAATTACTTAGCACAATCTTAACTTTTAAAGATTATTTGCTAAGCATATTTTAGTTATTATATATTATATTGTTATTTAATTAAGATTAAGATTTTTTCTTCACACTTAGTATGGCTTTCTTAGCTTTTTTTTTTTGTTTTTCTCAGCTTGTTTGGCTTTGTTTAGTATGGTTTTTTTTCTTTTTGCTTAATCAGGTACAACAAATAACGGCCTTACCCAAAACTTGTGCCTACGCCAAATCTTGGAATTAGGTGTCAAAGTGGACCACAGGCGCCTTTAGGGGCATAACCGGGAACAACGCAAGGAGGATAATGACAGAAATGTATGATTATTATAAGGCAAGGTACCTAATACCCAAGCCGAATTTGGTGCACTGTAAATAATTGATATACCTTGTATGTACCCATTTTCTGCAATAAAAATCATTTCATTTCATTTCAATCTATCCTGTAACTGACAGCTTTCTCAAGCTGATGCGTAACTCTAAAATCATTGCTGATCGTCTAGCACCGCAAGGCTAGGAGTTTCTTAAATCGTTATGAATGATAGAGTATTAACTAGAGACGTTAATAATTCCTTCATTATTGTCATTCAACATTTTAATTTAATTAATCAAAAAACTTGTCGACTCGAATGAGAACTTGTAAAAATGCAAACTCGCGGGCCCTAGCAACTCAACCGGCTAGGGTGACAACGGCGCTAATTGTGCCAATTTGGGACAGTCCCCGCTTGGCAGTTTTCAAATTAGTTTAATATTACAAAGTGACTGTAAAATGGTGTCCACGCTTCAGAGAATACCTAATGCAACGAGACGGGAATTCCATTTGCTTCTATTTCTAGTCGGCAATTTTATTCTTTAGATGAAATAATTGATAGACAAGGCAGTTAATACAATTATATTTTGAATTATTAAGTACAAACGATCGACCCTGACGATCATATTATTATTTAATTAAACTTTATTAACTTAGCGTAAAAAAGGCGGACTTAATGCCACATGGCATTCTCTAACAGTCAATCCTTAATGCAAAGCGGAAAAGTTCTATCGGAGTCTATTATAGACCCTATTAATTTTGTGAGCTCTAAACCCCTGAACTACTCAGATAGTCTTCCAACGTTAACGCTGAAATGTCGTTGGTTCGTGTCACAGCATACTTAGATACAGCACGGCTAGTAAATGACTTGAACGACGCGAAAAAGGCACAAAACTACAGCCTTTCATGTGACGCAGGGACCTACCACGGACTATTAAAATACCTGGCCCGCCCCGGACTGTCGCAGAGAATACAGGGTGTATCTTTAACCATCTTAGAGCCGAAGCCCAGTTAACGTACACATTACAAATAACTTAAAAAAGGGTTTTTTATGTTTTTTCTAATGCATTAATTTTTGAATATTGTTGGTATTAATATTAATTTAAATCATCCAGCCGAGTGACCGCAGTGCCCGCTAGCCACCGTCTTATGTAGATAGATACGAAATCTAACCGGGTGAATGAACTTCGCACCACGCGCCACCTTTTATTACTATAAACTAAACTAAGTACGACATTTTATTTCCGCTGATGATTAGTACGTTGTGGATACTTCAAGTGGGCTTCGGCTGTAAGACTGTTAAAAAAAAACGTTGTATAATGGATAACAATATATCACTTATCCCTGTGGATAAGATATCCGTCGCGTTCTGATAAGTATACGACTGCGAGACTGACGGATGTACACCATCAACTATAAGTGATAGGATAGTACCCATCTCAGGCGCGCTGGCAAATGTGTGGCCAACCTATTGGTAATCAGACATGGTAGTCTAAGGTCTTCTGAAGAAAAACCAGCACATTACCGATCCTCTAATGATTTGAGGATGTTGATATAAATGCAGGTCTCCAGCTGTCAACACTGTCAAATCAGACCCCGTATCAAGGTCGGCCTTATCACGCGACAAGTGACAAGATAGGAGTCGTTCTATCGAACGGTGTCAGCCAGTGACGGACGCTCTATCCTGTCACTTATCGTGTGATAAGGCCGACCATGATGCGAGGTCAGGAATACGACATCTCATACTTAAAGAGGAAAAGTGGCGATTCCTATTATGGTAGCTGTGTTATGGTGCCTCTCATTATGGATCAGTCGCATAAACTACTATTGTCTTTTGCAAATGTATTAGTGTGTATTAGCTGTCACGAATAAATTGAATTGAATTGTTCTGTAAAGTGGGGTATTTTCCAATTTGGGCTGCTCCAACTGCGAGCCTGATGAAATTTCAATGTTCTTTACCTCTCTAAATATACAAAATAATAAATATTAGGGGGACAATCTTACACAAATCGACCTAGTCCCAAACTAAGCAGAGCTTGTACTATGAGTACTAGACGACGATAAACTTACTTATAAAGATAAATAAATACTTAAATACATAGAAAACATCCATGACTCAGGAACAAATATTCGTGCTCATCACACAAATAAATGCCCTTACCGGGATTCAAACCCAGGACCTCTTGCTTCGTAGGCAGGGTCACTACCAACTAGGCTAAAGCGGTCGTCAAAAAAGCCAGGTTTAAAAGATTATCTATCATATTAGTGTTAACGAAACTGAAGCAGAAACCGGAATAATGCTAAGATAAGGCAGTATCATTGTATTTCTAAATACTTTAACACGATTCTCGATTTAATCAAGACAAAGAGATTTCGAAATATTGTAAACAGTGCAAACTGTGCGACTTCTGCACTAAAACGCTCTGTGTTCAACTCATATCTGCCCGCCGGGGACACATAACTCAAATAAAACATTTTAATGCCTGCAATTGTGGACACGCTTTACACTTCTGAATAAGGGAGAACCGACAGAAGCGTGTTGGGCCCTAGCAACTCAACCCGCTAGGGTGACAACGGCGCTAATTGTGCCAATTTGGGACAGTCCCCGCTTGGCAGTTTTCAAATTAGTTTAATATTACAAAGTGACTGTAAAATGGTGTCCACGCTTCAGAGAATACCTAATGCAACGAGACGGGAATTCCATTTGCTTCTATTTCTAGTCGGCAATTTTATTCTTTAGATGAAATAATTGATAGACAAGGCAGTTAATACAATTATATTTTGAATTATTAAGTACAAACGATCGACCCTGACGATCATATTATTATTTAATTAAACTTTATTAACTTAGCGTAAAAAAGGCGGACTTAATGCCACATGGCATTCTCTAACAGTCAATCCTTAATGCAAAGCGGAAAAGTTCTATCGGAGTCTATTATAGACCCTATTAATTTTGTGAGCTCTAAACCCCTGAACTACTCAGATAGTCTTCCAACGTTAACGCTGAAATGTCGTTGGTTCGTGTCACAGCATACTTAGATACAGCACGGCTAGTAAATGACTTGAACGACGCGAAAAAGGCACAAAACTACAGCCTTTCATGTGACGCAGGGACCTACCACGGACTATTAAAATACCTGGCCCGCCCCGGACTGTCGCAGAGAATACAGGGTGTATCTTTAACCATCTTAGAGCCGAAGCCCAGTTAACGTACACATTACAAATAACTTAAAAAAGGGTTTTTTATGTTTTTTCTAATGCATTAATTTTTGAATATTGTTGGTATTAATATTAATTTAAATCATCCAGCCGAGTGACCGCAGTGCCCGCTAGCCACCGTCTTATGTAGATAGATACGAAATCTAACCGGGTGAATGAACTTCGCACCACGCGCCACCTTTTATTACTATAAACTAAACTAAGTACGACATTTTATTTCCGCTGATGATTAGTACGTTGTGGATACTTCAAGTGGGCTTCGGCTGTAAGACTGTTAAAAAAAAACGTTGTATAATGGATAACAATATATCACTTATCCCTGTGGATAAGATATCCGTCGCGTTCTGATAAGTATACGACTGCGAGACTGACGGATGTACACCATCAACTATAAGTGATAGGATAGTACCCATCTCAGGCGCGCTGGCAAATGTGTGGCCAACCTATTGGTAATCAGACATGGTAGTCTAAGGTCTTCTGAAGAAAAACCAGCACATTACCGATCCTCTAATGATTTGAGGATGTTGATATAAATGCAGGTCTCCAGCTGTCAACACTGTCAAATCAGACCCCGTATCAAGGTCGGCCTTATCACGCGACAAGTGACAAGATAGGAGTCGTTCTATCGAACGGTGTCAGCCAGTGACGGACGCTCTATCCTGTCACTTATCGTGTGATAAGGCCGACCATGATGCGAGGTCAGGAATACGACATCTCATACTTAAAGAGGAAAAGTGGCGATTCCTATTATGGTAGCTGTGTTATGGTGCCTCTCATTATGGATCAGTCGCATAAACTACTATTGTCTTTTGCAAATGTATTAGTGTGTATTAGCTGTCACGAATAAATTGAATTGAATTGTTCTGTAAAGTGGGGTATTTTCCAATTTGGGCTGCTCCAACTGCGAGCCTGATGAAATTTCAATGTTCTTTACCTCTCTAAATATACAAAATAATAAATATTAGGGGGACAATCTTACACAAATCGACCTAGTCCCAAACTAAGCAGAGCTTGTACTATGAGTACTAGACGACGATAAACTTACTTATAAAGATAAATAAATACTTAAATACATAGAAAACATCCATGACTCAGGAACAAATATTCGTGCTCATCACACAAATAAATGCCCTTACCGGGATTCAAACCCAGGACCTCTTGCTTCGTAGGCAGGGTCACTACCAACTAGGCTAAAGCGGTCGTCAAAAAAGCCAGGTTTAAAAGATTATCTATCATATTAGTGTTAACGAAACTGAAGCAGAAACCGGAATAATGCTAAGATAAGGCAGTATCATTGTATTTCTAAATACTTTAACACGATTCTCGATTTAATCAAGACAAAGAGATTTCGAAATATTGTAAACAGTGCAAACTGTGCGACTTCTGCACTAAAACGCTCTGTGTTCAACTCATATCTGCCCGCCGGGGACACATAACTCAAATAAAACATTTTAATGCCTGCAATTGTGGACACGCTTTACACTTCTGAATAAAGGAGAACCGACAGAAGCGTGTTGACACTGCTTTTTGATAGCTTTATATTAGTTAACTATTATCACACGAGAGAGCGCAAAACGCCAACTTTCGTTCGTGTTTTTTTTTTCTGTACTGCGTCGGCGGCAGCGGTTAGGCCGCGCTCCGGTCACTGTGGCACTCTTTGGGGGAGGCCTATGTCCAGCAGTGGACGTGTTTTGGCTGATATCATGATGACGTCGGTAGCAATCAAGTTTCCGGCCCGCCAGATGGTAAGCGGTCACCGTTGCCCACGCTTGCAACTCTAGGCAAGTCACATGCGTGTTGCCGACCCTTGAAATATTCATACACTCCTCGCTTGAAGAACCCTATAGTGTAGTCCCTCGGTCCTGCAGCTCCATTGCAGTTAAATATTCGAGCGACAAAGACGGATATATGCGAACTTCGTTTCGTTTATCGAGGTAGCGCCGGGAAATCGCATGCTACTCCGAATATGTTCACTGTTTTAAGACAGTATTTCATAGAGCTTTGTAATTCGCACTGTCATCCTGCCACCAGTGCGATAACTTGACAGCTCAACGTGGTTTGTATAATTTATCAGAAGACCGGTTTACTACATATAGAGACAGTACTACGACGTGTTTTCATCGCTTTGTTTTTTCATCTGCTATTTAGAAACGAGTCATTGTTGCCCGACTGTTGAGGGACTGTTGACTTATCCTTATTGAAATGAACACTACCTGGGCAAATTCAATTTCCTAGACTTGACTAGACCAAACAAATTTTCCTAGACTTGAGACATCATAACAAAAATATATTAGAAGAAGCTTAGAAGGAGTTATTGCAGACTTTTTTTCATTTGCCATAAGATAAATGTCCTAATCTTGGACGTTGTCATAGTGTAGGTAATATTAAAAATTAATAATTCTTTTTTTATTTCAGGCCGAAGGCCACAAAGTTGTTAGTACGGTACAATTATCGTTTATCTTTGTTTGTAGGAATAACATGGGCATTATATGTCACAGCAAAATGGGTTAAATTCGAACCAAAAGGATTTTTCTTCATTCGAATTTTTTTAGGCCATGTCACTTTGACATAAAGATGAGAGGAATAGGATTAGGATTACGTAACGTAAAACATTTGATGACCAACATTGATTTCATTCACTAATTAACATTATGTTTAATTCGAATTTTGTAAATTCCTTTCATTATCAAGCCTGTTACCGAATTCCTACAATCGAATAATCCCAGATCCCCGCGGGATCTCAACCCCTGTCAGCGCTCCCGGGCAGTTTCAATAGAATTTTCCAGCAGTTTCCAGGTTCTAATTAAATGCTTTTAGACTTTAAACGTTCAAGGTCACTGAGGTATGGAAATTCGTGGTTTCTGCCTAACACTTCGGGGAAAATAAGTAAAGTAAAGTAAAGTAAAAATTTATTTCAGAGTAGATACATTCACACATTATGCCCATACAGAAAGCAGTGGCTCACACTAGGCTAAGCCAGTCCTGTGACACCACATTATTACATCACGAAAGTGCATCTTTATTATTATTATTAAGTACAATTAAAGATAATTGAACATTAGCATTAACACAGTTATATTAACAGTTATATTGCATTAAATAGTATTTGAAGTATTAACAATTAAAATAAAAAGTAAGGTATATCAGAAAAAGTGTTTGTGAGTATGTGTGTCTGTGAGAGTGAGTATATTTGTGTGTGTGTGTGTGTGTGTGTGTGTGTGTGTGTGTGTGTGTGTGTGTGTGTGTGTGTGTGTGTGTGTGTGTGTGTGTGTGTGTGTGTGTGTGTGTGTGTGTGTGTGTGTGTGTGTGTGTGTGTGTGTGTGTGTGTGTGTGTGTGTGTGTGTGTGTGTGTGTGTGTGTGTGTGTGTGTAAGTGTGGTGAGTGTGAGTGTATATGTATGCGTATGCAGGGCTGTTCAGTAGATTACTCATAGTATGTTTTCAGTTTCTCTGTATTCCAAGCCGTTCAACCATTCTCTGATGGTGTTCTTATTTGAAAAGCTACCTTAGTAAAACAAGCCCTTGAACAAGATGCTGGTTTATGGTTACCGCCCACGAGATAACGGAATGCAATACTTTTCGGAAATGGATTTTAGATAAATATCGATAAATATCTAAGGATCCTTGCACCACCTTACGATTACACGACGCCATTTGACGTTCGCAATCGTTATGTAAAATATGGCGTCAGCAGCTGGCATTCCATAGAAACTTATCAAACTTTCCATATACTGAGAATTTAACGGACATCGCTTACGGTTACAAAAGGTTTGGGGCTACCCACCCTAAATTGGTGCGGGTTAATTCATATTTGCGAGACTTTCGACGTAGTAAAAAACCTTCATTTTAACTTCATTGTCATTTTAGTAATGTATTGTTTGAGCGATAAGTATATTTTTACAATCTTTTATTTAACTTGCCCCTGTTAGTATGTATGTTGGTACGGAACAAATCTTGCGAGTTAAATTTGACTCACTTCCCGGTGACCGATTGAGCTGAAATTTGGGGTATAAGTATAGTTTGGATGACAATCAATATTATGATACCATCGAGCTGATTTGATGATGGAGACAGAAGGTGGCCATGGGAATTCAGTACTTAAGCAATCAAAAAAAAAAGTAATTTTAAGCAATCGCTTTGGCTTGTGAAAAAACTTCATAATATATTGTCAAGATACATATTTTCCCAAACTTCATTCATTTTTTTTCTTAGTCCAGGCAGTGGAAAACCTCATGATTGATCGAGAGCGAAATGCGGACGATGCATTCCGTTTCAGATTGGCAAAAAATATTTCGCGTGTTCGGATGGCCGGATGCCTGCCTGGTCTCCCATACTGGTCGCATCGCTAAAGACATTCTCGTGAATTTTCGGGAGTAGGTTCTAAATATACTTGTAGATATTTTTGTTGATTCGGTTTTTGAAAGATTAATGATAAATAAATATCTAATCGCTAGTTTTGTGGTCATTCAAAATCTTATATTTTTTTAGTGCAATTCGAAATATATCGTTATTCAATTTCTGTGTCCCAGAAACTGTATGAGTATCCTCCAACTATCCCATCTTAACATGTACTATTCAGCCACATCCAGCACCGTCTGTCTCTGTCACCTGTCACCTTGTCACCTCGCGACACTTTCAAAGCAATTTATGTTCATATGTGTGTACCCCGGAAATGACAAATGTATGCTCAAGCTTTTTGAGGGAGCTTGAGTAATTTAAAGTTTGGCTGTTTAAACTTTGTATCTGCAAAGGGGTTATATGACTTTGTCGCAGTTAATTTTATTGTACTGTGGAGGGTTGAATGAGTCATTATTTAATGTGACATGGTACTAAAATAAGAGGTAAGGTTCTGTTAGCTTTGCTTTCGTGGTTTATTTTATACAATTATTACGTTTAAATATAAAAGCAATGCAATTAAGATATATATACACAAAACAGTTGTAAATTTAAAATAATGAGTTATAACTCATATAAAATACAAAAAATTATTGCAAAAAAAATAAGTTAAAAAAAAACATTGAGGAAACAACTGAATATTTTTAATTAATAAATGCAAAAAGCAAAACCTTAGTAAGTAGATAAGATAAAGGCTTACTATATACATAGATAACATGCATGACTCAGGAACAAATATTCGTGCTCATCACATCACACAAGTAAATGCCCTTACCGGGATTCGAGCCCAGGACCTCTAGCTTCGTAGGCAAGGTACCAATTTGGCTAAACCAGTCGTCGAATTAGGAAAGGCACTACCATCAAAAGTGGGAAAATAACTGGATTGGCTTGTTCAAAGACGAAAATAATTTGAAAATAGAATAGTTCAATGTATCCAGTCTAGCTTCGGTGTTCTGTCTTACCAACTAACCGTAAAACACGACCCGCATCAAAACTTGACAGAAAATGTCATTATACGAAATTGGCTTTCCGGTTTTTCTATGCAAAATAGATGAGGTGTCAACATAACTGGCTGACGGCGGTAAGGTTGTGGAGCAGTCGCCGCAGAAGATAACTACCTTCTCAAAATGTATATAGATAATTATCTATATGAACTTTGCTCTGTAAGGAAAGAGGGCTATCCTCGGAACCACTCAATTTGATTTGCCAACTGTATCCTTTCGAATTTTTATTTCGGCAAAAGCCAGTTTTCTCGTAGACCCCAAAGTTTTATTAGAAAAGTTAAAAACCCCCGACATTTTCATTTCAAAGTCCAATATCACAAAAACGGCTGAACAGATTTTCTTGAAACATAGCTAAGAACACTCGGCATAAAATTATCTATGACAAAAAAACGCATTCAAATCTATATATCCGTTTGGGAGCTACGATACCACCAGATACACAGACAAGTTAAACTTATAACACCCCTTTCTTTGCGTTGGGGGTTAACAATACTTTTAAGTGAAGAATCTATCAGGTAGGGTTAAGTTTGTTCCAACGTCAAACTGATGGCCGTTGGGAGGTCGCGGGAGTCCGCTGGGTGTGGATGGCGCAGGACCGGATATTGTGCCACTCTCTGGGGGAGGCCCATTTTTTTCGGCGAATGTGATGAGGCTAAAACAATGCAACTTACCTCGATACTGTGGTGTATCTAGTTGACTTTGGATTTCCATTTTGACTCTCCACGTCTCTTATTTCTTCCTTGGACACTGTAACAAAAACAAACAGTATGAGAATTGAAATAAAAAGTTCCCATTCAGGCTGTAGCTATAAGACGACGCATTGTTGGGTTGCCCTATTTTCAGTTGACATAATGTGTGCCATAGAATCCGCAGCTCTACGCTCGTAGCCAATGATGTTCCCGCTAAGTAAAGAACAGTGCCTACGAACGAAGCGCGCGCTAGGGGGGAACCTGGCAGTGAATGTTGGAACTCACATACATTTAAAAACTCCCCAAACAACATACATCTATCTCGAAAGACGAAGTAAAATAAACTGCATTCAAAACAGTTCATTTTTTTAGAGCTAAAACACAGGATAGATAATAGTACAAGTACAGAAGGGACACTCCGTTAATTTTTAAAAAAGGGGCTTTTTTCTCAGCCAGAACATTAAGATTTATGGCTCTCTGACGTCGTCGACGACGACGATGACGTTCATCGCTACAAGTAGGTACATGCCGGTTCCCCAACGTTGGGGCACCGGCATGTACTTGTAGCGATGAACATTAATCGCGGAGTGTCCCGCGCCTGGCTATAATGACATAGACATACCTGCACATGTTAAACTTATAAAACACGAGGGTATGCGTCGGGGTTAAATGAAAGTTCTACTTAGTTGCACTTAAAGTTTGGTTAGGCAATAGGCATGGTTCCTACGATTTTTTTCGATGCCATTCGAACCAGTTCTTAGAGAGAAACAAATATATATACGGGAGCCACTACAATTAACAAAAAAATTATTAACAATTAAAAAACAACGAAACGCTTCATTCATACTAATTCACAGAAGTATGACGTCACCGCTGTCTATTTGTATAATCCTCGTATGGAAAATTAAGTAAATTATCGTTTCGGTCGCGAATTACTGCGTTTACTATTGTTGTCATACAATTTTGTTTCTATGAAAGCGCAAGGATTCTATTGGTAGCTGTAAATTTACCCTTGGACTTGGACAAATGCAGATTTTCATATATTTAGATCCATAACATTTTACGATTTTAATTTATTTTAATTAATTTATTACAATAATTTTATGGTTTACTATCCATTTAGCAACGCTACGTTATCAATTTTACCATCAATCTACGCCCCTATTTTCTGCCCGCGTATTACAAAGAACGTAGAAAGGTCTTGGGATAAAAATAAAGCCTATAACCATCCAGTAAAGTCCATTCTACACGCAGGTGAAAGATTTTTTGAAATCGGAGAAGCGGTTCCGGAGGTTACCCATTACCAACAAACTCATAAACTTACAAAGCTACAATCTCACACCTTTCCTGTTTATTCACGGTGTTATTTTAACCGTCTTAGAGCCGAAACCCCTAGTTAATGTATGCATTACAAAGAACTTAAAAAAGGTTTTTTTTTTAAAGATTTTTTTTAAATGCATAAAGTATTGTTTTTTTTGTATTAATATTAATTTTAACCGCCATAGAGAAATTATCAAACTTAATTACCTTTTATTACTAAAAACTTAACTAAAATTTTTTTTTTCACGATTGATTAGTACCTTCTGGATACTTTCAGTGGGTTTCGGCTCTAAGACGGTTAAAAAACACATTGTATTATTGGAAAAGATTTTTAATTAATTGATATCAAATAACAATTAAAACGAACATAAATTAATACCATACATTCAAAACTACAGAGAAAGCATGTTTTTAATTATAACCTTCCTTTCTGTATACATTTCTACATAAAGTAGAGATTCGATCGTACAAGGCTTTTTGAGCAATGCCTAGCTGAGCAACTTTTCAAATCTCGAATTTTTGACGCAATGTCTCTGTCGCGCTGCTGTGGACGGGAGCTCCAATTCGTGCGATAGGTACAACTGCAGCGCGGACTAAATATCTCACGCAAAAAACTCAAAAATCGAGGTTTCGGCTCGACTGTTTCCTCCTCGAAAACGAAACCCATCATTAAAAAATTTTGGGAACTGCAAAAAGAAGAAATAATCTACGCCGCTATGTTTTGATTTTTTTGATATTTGTTGTCATATTTGTATACTGCGCCTTTTTTGGCAGCCATTTCAATTATGCCTTTTTTGCGATTTTCAAGGCGCTGTAAGTTTCCTTAAAATAAAAATATCCAAAAAAGTAAAACATAGCGGCATAGATATTGATGATAATATTGATCTTATTTGAAAAATTCATTGCTCTATGTTCAAAAACCAGAGAGGAAACAGTCGAGAGCGTTTGTATGGGAAAATCGCAGGTAGGCATTCCTATTAATAAATCTCACATGACTGCAATTGACGAAAACAAACTAGTTAACCAGGCATTAGTTAAGCACAAGTTAAGACTAGTTTCCAGACAGACTTGAGCGCGGACTCCCAAATATGAACCACAAGACAAAGCCAACCGTCTATAAGGTGGATGTAATTATTTTGTCCTACAGTATGAGCGCTTTGTCGTCTCGCTTCACCGTGCAACGACCACTGTGGGATTACGTTATGCATTAAACTGCAGTGGGTCTGTTTGAGATGAGCAGAATTTAGGCTCTGTCCGCGGGACTTTGATAGATATAGACTAAGTCCTAGCGAATCTCCGAAATCCCAGGGAGGAAAATAACCTAGCCAAGGTGATAATTATCAAAAGACTAATTTTATTAAGGCTGATGATGATTAAGATAATATTAAGATGTATTTATATTTATATTTTTGGTGACTAAACAAGGAATGCTCATCCAACACAGGTCAAACTGACGTGCCCTAAGATAAACACAAATTCTAAAATTATAATTACCTGCATTTATGTCATTAATTTAAATAAAAATAAAATATTTCATAGTGCATGTAGTCGCAGATCGGTTAAAACTTAAGAAGTACACCAAGAGAAGAAGTGACTTAAGGGGGATCATGGTCTTCTGGAGGCCTCAGTCTTATTATATGCGTGCAGTACGATAAAATAAAATAAAATAGGATAATAATATATATCCGTAGTATCTTAATTATAAACTGGTACTTTAATATCACTTATATAACGTTCAGAAGTCTACTTAGACAGCTACCTGTAGCCGAGCGTAAAGGCACATTTGTTCGAACCCCGGCTTGTACCACCGGGTTTTTTCCAAAACTTATTGCATGCAACTAATATTATTTGAAATTATTCGTCGAAAAACACAAGTGAACCTGCTGTTCCAGACCCAACTACGGCGCAGTAACACCTAAATTGCTGGAATTAGGTAGAACCGCCCCTAGAGTGTGCTGTCGGCTTTATAGCCGACATTGCTCGTAAAACACTAGTGTTATGTTAATTTTAGCAAACATATTTTGTTTCAAAATGCAAAATATTATATTTTGTTAGCTAAAGAGAGTGATAAAAGTATATATACTTACCTACCTAGTATGTAACGTTGGCGTGATCGGATAATATTTTTTATTTGCAAGTATAATTATTATTGTTTTATGTTCATAACTTTTCATACAGAAATAAAAACACAAAACAAATAAAGTACATCTAAACAAAAAAGAAAATAACCATATTCCTTGATTCTGTCGAGTCTCTTAAAAAAGTGAATGTACATTTACATACACAATCATAACTTCGCGTATGGGAGTTCAAAGTACAATGCCAGAAGATATATAGTGAAGAAAATTATACATAAGTTTGCTCATTTCACCTACCCCAATTAAGGGTACATTACACTGGCGGATCATAACCCTGATATTCCAAGATGGCGGCCAGATGGAAGATGTCAAGAGAAATATGTTCTAGATAGCCAGTTTATGCTAGTAATAGTAAGTCAATTGTCATAACATAGATGGCACGAACCGTTCGTGGGGTCCAGCATAGACAACGCCAACGATCAGAAAAGACCCACCCGTAATATGCCGCGTCATGAGATGAAAAGTAAAAATTTACTCCTGACCCTCGGATATCCGCGAAAATTTAAAAACCAATTAGACGAAATTAAGAGACCCCTCGTACCGGGCCGGCCATTAACCCTGGCATCGATTACGGCACATTTTAATTACTCCTGAGCTTAAAACGGATATCGTTTGTTTTACCGGAATCGTGACTTACCTGGCAAATTTGTTGTTTTTGGGGTTACTCACTTTTGCTACTTGACTGTTGGGCTAAATGTAAGCTTCGCTAAGCTAATTTCGCGTCAGTTAGGGATTTTCAATGAAGTAGGCATAATAAAATTGCTACAGTTTATAAAAGCTGAAGATTTTTTCTAGAGTGAGATACTTCGAGGAGACAATCTTACATCGATCTAGGCAAACTTTAAGATCAATAATTGTTTATCGTTTTGTTTATTTGGAGGAGAAACGAACAAAGATGTACAGAGGAAAAACTAAAGTATAATTATATATCAGAACGTGCATCAAACTGCCAACCAGTTTTCATTAATACAGACATTCCAACATTAACTTTGCTTGTCCGCTCTTTGTCTTTGATGTATAATCTTAAAACGATATATAATTATGTTAATACTTTAATAAATAACATCCGTGAGCACGAATTTTGGTTCCTGAATTTTCGCGATCTTTACTTTAATATTTGCGTTTACTGAGATTCGTACATTCTAGCTTTGGAGTCGCGACTAAAACTATAATCGAATAGGCTTATGTTTGAACCAATAACAACATACATTCAAAATTTATAAAACATCACAGATCCAACAATTAGCTAAACAGCATTTCAACAGAAAAAACTGTCGTTTAAAAAAAATGCACTCAAATGGATTAATCTGTTTGAGAGCTACACAAACACAAATATGGCATATTGTTCACGGATCTACGGCAGCGGACAATCGATCTAGCTAGGTCTCACATATGGCAAAATTCGTTTTCTCTTTGAAAAACTCAATAAACGTCGAGCTAAGCTCGGCCGCTCAGGTACTACAACTTTATTTGTCTAACTATACTATTTACTTTCAGTGCTGTGTTCAACGAAAACGCAGTGAAGTCTCATCTCAATGAATAACTAAGATATCCGACGTAGTTGAAGTTTGAAGAGATCGTAAGGACTGATTCCGAACTTTAGATTAAGAAGCGGAAAAAAGTTTTCTAATTATAAGTTCTGATATTAATTTAGGATTGTGGCTGGTTTAGAATTGTCATTGTTGAAGTTTTACTCAATAATACAACTCGCAATAATATAATTTTTATAAAATCAAGCCTATATTTTGACAACTATACAATAAATAAAGAATGACTTTTGATAAGTCGCTCACATTTATTAACAATGATATATTGTGTGACATTCTATTTCTACATATGAATTTGGAGAAACAGTGATAAATCTACACTTTACATTTCGCTTGAATCTGGCCACGTGTAGGGTCTGCATTCTATTCTCCCTTTGGAAAATTAGACTTGAGATGTGGAAAGTCCAGAAGCCTCAATTAACTGCTCCAAGTTCATAACAAGAAAAATCTGTGTATAAAAAGTCAAACATAAAATTATTTTACTACAGAAAGTAAAAGTAAACAAGTGGTCAGTTTAATTTCCAATGTTTTGGGAATAAGTCAAGTAAGTAGTTAAAAGGAATTTCTAAAGAATGTCTAGATCGTATCAGGCAAGTTTGGTGAAACGGAGAATTTTCTTGCACAATAACATTTTAGCCTGGAATCTGCGAGTCAAAGGCATTGCGGGCGAATTTGCTATACTTAATTTTGTTTGTTTTCATATTTTACTCGGAAAATGTTTTCTTAACAATAGAAAGGAATGTTGCTGTTGAGTCAATTTTCCATTTCAAACATGTAAAGTCATGAATGTAATAAAAAATTGGCATGAATCTTGGTACTTGCATAACCTCCAGCCCCTTAGCCGCCATTCAAAAAACACCCCTTCCATGGAATTTATAAATCACTTAATTGAAACAGAGTTGCATTTGATTTGTTTCGTTTCATTTTAAACGTTAAGAAATTCTATTCAATTTCCTATACGTAAATAGTTGTTCAAAAATTATCATGTTTTATTTTAGCATAGTATACAGACAAGACCAAACGCACAAATTTATCAATCCTATCACAGCTGCAAACAAAAGAGCGTCTGTCGACGTGTAATCAGCGTGTGCTCAGCTACTTGGGACCCGTAATGAGCCTCGTAAAGCTAGTCATCATTGGGAACACAGGGCGGTAATGACCCAGAGGCCGCTCACCAACTAGATGGTTGAACCAGCTACAGTTGAAGAATCCAACCGAAATTTTGCATTGCAACCGACATGAGCTGATGGAGACAGTTCGTCCATTCCAGACTTGCATCAGACATGAAGTAGAGAGATAACAAGACCAACGATCATTGCTACACATCCGACAAACTTGCACTGGCAAATCGAAGATGTGAATAAACAAATCAAACGATTCAGTATAATTAATATATTTAGGAGGAGAGTATAAAATTGTGAAGATGGACGTGGTTTATATTATATACGAGTAACTAGGCACAAAATGATACTATTTCACGCAAAGGAATTTTGCTATCTAGATTAACATAAGCGTCTGCACTGTATCTCTTTATGGATATTATCATACCGTAGAAAATGTATAAACTAAGCTGTCTGGCCATACAAATAAGTAATATTGTGACCAAAATTTTTCCATAAACAGAATTTTCAATGCAGGTAATTCGGAATCAGTCGAGAAACTTTTTTAATTACGTAGTACCTCCGCTGGGCGTGAACTATATCGGGGTGCTGTCAAAGTATTTCCATTAATAATAATAAGTCGAGTTTGGTTTGGACAGCAGCGTCGGTAGTTGTAAATAAAGGAGTTAACAGTGTTTGAAACTCCCGATAGGTGGCACGGAACAGGAAGTTGTACTTAGTGCTAAGGCATTATATAAGCTCGTGAGAATGTAAAGACTTGACGGTCTGATTATACGGGGTGATAACAAAAATGGGGTGTGAATCAATAAAAGTAAAAAAAAACCAAAACTTTCCTGTAGAATAAAACAAAAAAAATACGGGTGCCCTTCGCTTGGTCTAAAATTGTTTGGCCGAAAATATTTACTAAAACATGTTTTACCTAAAATTGTTTTGTATATATATTTGAGACTAAAAGGCTAAGAGTATAATATTGTTACATTTAATTATTCTTCTCCCTAAAACAAAACAAACAATGGCTACAATCACAGCACTTAAACTACTTTATGCATAATTTTTATAATTTCAACTAATTATGACCCCGAACTCGAACCAGGCGCGGGACACTCCGCGATTTACGTTCATTGCTACAAGTACATGCCGGTACCCCAACGTTGGGGAACCGGCATGTATTTATACTATTATCTATTCTGTGCCCGAACCGAACTGCTGCCAGGTAAGTAGGTTAGGTAAGAACTGCGCGCAAACAATATCAGCGCGCGAGCCGATCGAGCGAAGCGAGCGTGCCGCGGCAGCGGCCGGCAAAGCGCTTGACCCGAACTGCTGCCTGTAAGTAGGTTATCAATTTTATGCCTAAAATACATTCGACCATACAATGTTGCTCCATACAAATGTTAGATTTACGGACAACAATTTACGGCCATAAGAATATATGCAAAACAATTTAGGCCAAACAATATTCGACATAAAAAACAATCGACCAAAGATTATTAGACCAAAAAATATGTGCCGAAAAAAATATCGGGCAAAAAATTTTAAACCAACAGATATTAAGACTCAAGAAATACAACTACATATGGCCCTAATCGATTCCTAGACTCCATTTTTTGGTACATCCTGTTTGTGAAGCGAGCAAAAACCTATCAAAGGCATAAAAAGGTTCATGCCTTGTCCAAGAAAGCCAACAGTATTAATTAACGAAAAGGAATTACTTAATTAGAAAATAGTAAAATACTATTAAATTTTGTTAAACGATCTTTTTACATTCTTAAGAAATATGCATGATTATATATAAAAAAGTGCGAGTCAGACTCGCGTACGAAGCGTTCGGTACCATTATCTATAAAAACAGTTAAAAAAAAGTTGGTTGTATGGGAGACCCCCTTAAATATTCATTTTATTGTTTTTATTATTTGTTGTTATAGCGGCAACAGAAATACATAATCTGTGAAAATTTCAACTGTCTAGCTATCACGGTTCTTGAGTTACAGCCTGGTGACAGACAGACAGACGGACAGCGAAGTCTTAGCAATAGGGTCCCGTTTTTACCCTTTGGGTACGGAACCCTAAAAACGATGATAGAGTGTTGGAAGAAGCCCCTGTGTCCTTATGTATGTAGGTATATATCATCAATCATCATCATCATATCAGCCGAAATACGTCCACTGCTGGACATATGCCTATAATATATATTATTATAGAATTCGACTTTGCTTTATACGAAAACACGAGTCACTATCTAGCATAGAACGACTGAGTTGATGAAAATAGCTTCGATTTCAATATTGTGCAAAATTCAGTTTCATAGAGAGAACTATTCATAAAATACTCAAAACTAGAAGCAATATTGCTTTCCGAATGCGGATTCAAAGTGAGCCTTCCTCATTGAAATAATTAGTATAAAATAAAAAAATAAAAAGTTTAAAGTATTGTTCTAATCAAGTGCACCAGTTAATGGGAGGAAAAGTGCAACAACCTGGCAACCGTACTGTCTTTTCCAAGATCTCACGGTTCTAAATACTGATTTGCCATACGATAAATAAATAAATGGGATCGATGAAAACAAAGGTAAAATATTTGCGTTGTGTTTTAAACAATGTGAATCGATGCTTCCGTTATACATATTTGAAAATAAAAAATAGTTTGTTAGTTAGTTATAATTTTGAGTAGCTTCATCGCATCGCGAATAAGAGCGTATATTGTCCGTAGCTTCGAAGTAGGTAGGTATTCTAAATAGGGATGCTACAAATATTTGCAAATGCGAATGGTTCGTACCATTTTAAACATGCGCATCGATATTGGCGAATGTTTGGCGAATGCGAATGCTAAGGGCAGGTTGCGTCGTATTCAAAGTCAAAATTATGTATTCATAATGAATTCATGGTGAACACTTATTGTATCGCAGCAGAACCAAAGTAACCGATATAGCCCTCCGGATCGCTTAACTTAAGTGGCAGTGGGCGGGGCACATAGCACGTAGAACCGATGGCCGTTGGGGCGGAAAGGTTTTCGAGTGGCGACCACGTACCGGAAGGCGCAGTGTGGGTAGGCCCCCGACAAGGTGGACTGATGACCTGGTAAAGGTTTCGGGAGTCCGCTGGATGCGGGTGGCGCGGGATTTGGCACTCTTTGGGGGAGGCCTTTGTCCAGCAGTGGACGTCTTTCGGCTGATATGATAATGATGACGATGACTTATTGTATGTCAGATTTCAACATATACACTTTTATACTAGAAGTCACATTTGTTTAATAGATCCATATCAGTAAAATTTAATATTCGCCTGTAATAAGCTCTCCTTTCAAAGTTTGCTTTTCAAAGTACCTAAATTTATTTTTAGACATGTCTTAAACACTGTTCACGACACTATCCGTCGCCGACGAGTCGCACACATTCGCAGTGCGGTATCATGTGATTAATTTTGACCAATAAAACGCATTTTTATCCCAATTGTTGTTTGTAACTGCTTAATTAATTCCACGTGTGTTGTTTTCTTGTTGTCAACATGAGATTTTTTATATTCTCCATGCCATTCGCATATTCGCATCCTAAAGGTTCGTATTCGCATTCGCGAATGTGATAAATCTGCAATTCGTGACATCCCTAATTCTATTACGTTTCCGAGCCACACCAATATCAGGCAAAGGATCTCGTGTGTCCGCTTGTTCGCATACCTCTGCCTAAACGAAATTGGAATACCGTGGGACCACTATGAAAAGGTTATTGGGTTCCGTTGTCAATAGCGACAAGTCTGGTCATTGTCTCTCGATATCGGTGTTGTAGATAATGGAAATTAGTTATGTCGGTATCTGTCGTCATCCATATGTGTTCGATTAAATTATTCTGAAGTTCTTGTTTGTACTGCCAACAGGCTATGCAATCTGCGTAACTCAATTAACCCTCAAATTCGTTTTTTTTTACGGACCGAATAACTTGTTTAGTATCGTCTTACGAATTAACAATTTTGTGATAACGTTTTTCAATAAATAATGAAGAAGTAATAAAAGTATTTTCAGAAGCAACTGATACGTGCTCATAACATGGTTGGAGTGATTTTACCCGAAGCGAATATGTCTACGAAAGATATTAAAAACATTACGATTTTAACTTGTCACAACTTTTTACCCAGTCTGGGCAAAGTTAAAATGCGAAAAATTGCTTTTATATATTTCAAGTATCATCAAATCGAGGCTCGTCTAGCAAACATAATAATCTCAGAATATTAAATTCATGATAAAAATATCATTTTCCGTTCTAGAAACGAGATAAAAATTTAAGTCGAAAAAATGTATTTCGTATTTTGAGCCAGAGGTTCCGTTTGGTGATTTAGTGCATGAGATTTAATTTCGACGCTTTTGATACAAGTCGTAATAAAGCGTTTATATTGTAGACTTTCAATTTTATTTAGTTCTTGTCTGCTTCTCAGAAGACTTGTCTCCTAGATGTTGAAGGATAATTGTCATCTATACTTTTTTTATATAGAGAACTTCTGTGAGAATCAGACATATTACGATATAATGAAAACGGGTCACTCACGTATTTTATATCGAGAAACACTCGATATGTTTTGAATCGATTCGCGGATCCTAGTCATGAGCACACGCATTGTCGGTGCGTTTAGCAATGCGGGCCCGCGCTCAGCTCGCTCGACTGGCGAATCGGTTCGAAACAAATGTCGAGCGTTTCTCGATATAAAGTATATGGGTGACATTATATTATTATATATCAAAACTTTTGTTTGACCCCCCTCTGACACCTTTGCGACTCTACTATAGGTACGCTTATCTCATTCCTCGCCTGCACTGCGCGGCATGCGGGTGCGGGGGTAGGACGATATAGGGGCGCGGGCGGCGTGCGGGCGCCCAGGCTTCGCCTCTGGAGTTCGGTCTAACTGTAGTAACCGTCAGAGACGTAGGACATAGGACGTAGGATGTGGTGCGTAGGTTCTGCACTAACCCACCAGCAGGCACCGAATGCCCCGAAGTTTATTTATATGTGTCTATGCGTGGTATCATCGAAAGAATCTGTCGATTTGGTTCTTACCTATATTTTTGCGCCGGGTTGTTTAACATTTTTTTATTTTATTTTTATCATTGCATCGTCATCTTATTCCGGCACTATCATAATAAAAAAAAACATGAGAAAAAAACAGTATATCAAATGAGATGTGAAAATCCACTATCAATTTTCAAAAACGAGCATAAACTATCTTAACCGTTATCACAAAATTGCTCACTCATGTGTATAAAATTCATCAAAACTTCGATGTCACTTTACACTAAAGAATCTATTCCGTTTAGAATCTAACTTTTAAAATACATTTTGGCGAACAGTCAACTATCATTCGGATTGAAAATTGGCCATCATATTTCAGCAAACTTTTGACTTTGAGTACAAATCATATTTGTAAGCTGCCTTAGCTCTTATTCCATTGTAAAAGAAGATATTATTCTTTGATTCATATGCATTCTATGCGGCTTTAGCTGAAGACAAAGGCTTTTGGAAGAGAATAGTTCAATTTGTTATAATAACTTACGGTTTAAATGGTTTGATTACATAGGAAAAAATTTGGAAGATTCTTTTAATTTTTGAGCATTTATGGTTCCAATATTAAAGAACGGCTTAAAAGTCATTTATGGTACTGACAAAAATTATGATTGTAGGTAGCATACTTTGTTTAATTAAATAATATAAGAGTCATACGTAAGACCTTATAAAAGTAATGGTAATATATGTTATTAATATAATACATATACATAATAATACACGATAATTCTAAGCAACAATTTGCCTAACTCGTCATTTAACAGTTTTGTTGGATTTATTTACTTTTATTTCTGTACGCAGTACTTTCTTAAGTAGCCATTTACTCCCACAACTGCGAAGTACTGTGAAAAACAATACTCAAATCCCAAAGCATTTTTTTCTGGGCGACTATTAGGATGAATAGACAATTTTGTTGTTCCAGCATGGCCTAACCAAAATTGTGAGTCGAAATAAAGGCCAGGTAGAAATGGCTTCCTCTCCTCCATTCGGGGACCCTAAACTCGACTCACTCAAGGGCCCTCCAGCACGCAAGAGGTAGAAAATGATTCGTAACAACGTACCCTAACGACTGGATCTAGAATTGAGGTAGGCAGAATGTTTAGCGGTTTTCACGTATTTCATTTATGTACAAATATGTCTGTCACGGTACGTCCTTATTTCATTAGGATGAGTAGAGACCAGATAATGCTTTTTAAATAGCATGCATTTCACAATAATTATTTTATTTCTCAGATTAGAAGCCAAAGTGGACCCCGGTGGACCTTGCTCGAAGATTGCATGAAGACATTTTTTACGTGTGTGTAAGTGATTATGTACGTATTAAAAAAATATTACGAGAGTTTAATAAAAAAAAATATGACTTCAAACCATTTGTCTTAACATTTACCTAATCACGATGATGAATTGACCCTTATAAAATCGTTTGTGTGAAATTTTATTTTGTGTTATAAAAAATAAAAAATCTTCTGTTTATTTTGTGTTACGTACACCTATTTTGAAAACACCTCTTAATCGATGCATATTTTTGCACTCGACTGCAGTAGCAGCTCTTTAATTACGTTTCAAAAATCATTAACACTTTCAAGTTTCAGTGAATGGTTTTCGACGAAACGAAAATTCTAAGAACTTAGAGATTCGACAACGAAAAGAGAGCACGCTGAGCGTGTTCGTTAGAAACTTTAACGAAAGAGGCAGATAGTAACAGTAAAAATGGATCAAAAAGACTTTCCTGGTATTGGTATACGATAGATACTTGACTAATAAACATAATGGACAGTTTTTTAGTCAAATTGACTAAACGGCCTTTAATCGCTTATATTCACAACTTTGATTAAGTTCCGTTAACTTAAAATAAAATAGTGAGTGTCGCGAAAGTTAAAATCGATCAAGCTACATTGTTTCGAGGGAGTCCGCTGGATGCGGGTGACGCAGGACCAGTAGCTGTGGCACTCTTTGGGGGAGGTCTATGTCCAGCAGTGGACGTCTTTCGGCTGATATGATGATGATGATGACATTGTCATTAGTTATAACTTTATTTTATTTAGGTATAAAAAAAGGTATTTTAGCCAATTGTGGAAATATTTCGACCATCCGATAAATCAACAAATCAACAACGACAAATCCGATTAAATTCAGCAGTTGCTGATGTTTCGCGAAGTACCCAGACACTAGAGTTTTGTTGAAAGCCCTACAAAGAGTAAGAGGTAGAAAATGATTGCTGGCTTCGTAATATCAAATACGTACGCTACGTTGTGTACCTTATTTTTCCAGAAAAAAATATAAGGAAACACATAAAAAATAATGCTGGTTAATGGTAGAAGGTATTTAGTAGAAAATAAATCATGTTTATATTACCATATAGGGCGAGAATTATTGTATATTCCATGAATTGAATTCCCCGAGTATTTTCGTGAATTTTGGTTATTCATCATTTGTACGAATACGAGTAATTTGTTTAGTAGTCACAGAATAGATAATAGTACAAGTACAGAAGGGACACTCCTTTGCAAAAGGCGCTTTTTGCTCAGCCAAAACATTAAGATTTATGGCCCTCTGACGTCGTCGACGACGACGTCGACATTCATCGCTACAAGAACATGCCGGTTCCCCAACGTTGGGGCACCAGCATGTACTTGTAGCGATGAACCTAAATCGCGGAGTGTCCGCCCCTTGGTAGAGTGTATATTCGGTTTCCACGAAGCTAACTTCCTGCTGAACCGATTGAGATGAAATTAGATATTGAGATATGGGGAGGATAAAGGGTAGTTTTTATCTCGAAAATCATCCCTTAAGGTGGTGAACAAAAAAGTCCCGTCAAAGTCCCGGACAAAAGCTAGTAAATCATATTAATTTACTGCTGTCAACTGCGCTATTATAAGTACTCAACCGTGAGTTTTCAATTTTTCCGGTCCCCAATTACGGAACCATTGATTGGCAGTGAGTCGATCGGTTTATTAGCGATGTCAGACTACTAATTACGCAAGTTTTTGATTTCAATTAGCACACAATTGGCGAGTTCGATGGAGCCGTTAGTGAGGTGCGAGTGTCGAAATGTATCAAAATATTTTTTAGTGAAGTGACGTAAAAAAATTAAGTATTTTTTTTTTGTTGAAATAACGAGTATCTAGTCTATGATAATATATTTATTTGGTTTTTGACGATCATAATCATGACTTCATAGAAATTGACAGGGAAAGAGACATAAAATTAGAATTTACAATGTAGATTGATTATGAAATAAATGAATCAATCTTTCAGCATATTTCAATTTTTAAAGTGCTTTTTTTTAGAAGTTTGTTGACTATTAAATTAATTTCGAATTTTAATCTGGTAGTGATTTTACATTCTCAAAATGGACGCAGTTATGCACCAAAGTTCCAAGCCACATTAGCCTCGTTTTGAGATAACGGATGGATAGAACGACAGCGAAAGAACCTTGGCACCCTGTGGACACTTAACCCTACAAAATCACATTGGCTCTCATAATATTGATAAAAAAACCACTCATTTCATGTCTAACCACAATCACCTGCTTCGTTCAGACTTTAATCTTCAATCTAGAGGAAAATAAAACAAACTTCCACAGCAGCATTTATTTTTAAGTTTTCAATTCGATTGCAGCCGCAATTACCCCAGCCACAGGTTGGTCTTAGTTGGGTCTTAAATGTAACGTCCGGTTACACTGGGCGAGTTAATTGGCAAGTTAGTGGTCAGTTGTCTCGAATTGACACCTGTCTAGTGCTTCATGGTCCAAATTGACTTAAATGTCGCGCAAAAACACCTACTCTACTAACATTTTTATAGGTGGAAAAGTTGGTTTGCATCCTAGCATTGTCAATATACCATTAATTTGTACAAAGTGATTTGTTTAGTCTTTACTAATGTTATTGGCCAGTAATTTAGAATTTTGTCATGTACTTCAGGGTGCCCGTCATATCATGCGCTGATATTTTTTTGGTGGAAATGACAGTTGTTGTTAAAGCTAATTCGAAAAGCCTGCAATTCCTTTGTAGGTTTATTTAACTCAATGCTAGTATTTTGTTAGAAAGGCATCAAGGTTTTAATGGAATTGTCGAGGCGGTCCAACGTATTTCTTCTAGTCTTCTGTCGAGGCATAAAACATACTGACGAAAACTCCACCAGCAAGAAATTTTAAATATACATCAAGACTTGTCCTAATACGTTTGTGTTTGAGATGGGTGCCGGTACAGGTATCGCGTGACAAACGAAATCTTGGCGAATCAAATCTGGAAAACCTATTTGGGGAATAACATGGACGCGAGAGCCGTAAAAAGTCTCTTTTAATTTGATTTATTTTTTATAATTTTAGTAGGTACCTACACTCATACAAAGTTTACATGTGAGTGAATTAAACTGGTTTTAAGACGAAAGAAAAATCAATACAATTTAATCAACGAGCAAGTTACTCGCATATTAGTCACTGCAAATTGGTTTCCATTCGTCAAACTCATGCTTGCTTGCACTTCATCTAGCCACTGTTATAACAAGCTAAGATCCAACCTACAATCAAACAAGTAAAGAGGCCAGTGGCAACTTGCACATTGTAACCCTACCTTAAGAACGGTCTTATACTTACTCGGTCTCAATGTTGAAAAGTTTTCATTGAATGGAGGTGAAAAAACTTATAGTTACTGCAATTGAAAGTCTCGACACGTCTGCTTTTAAGGTTTAATACTGTTCAAGGCACTAATAATGTTAAAAGACTAAAAACGGCTTTTAGTACCTATACTTAGTTTTGGAATTTCAGAATGATGAAAATGAAGATATATAATAACATTTGATGAGATTTATTTCGTTAACTTTCAGATGGGCATATTCGTAACTTTTTGAACGAACGTCAGGTCAACTCATCTGAAATTATCCAATACAAAAAACACATTTAAATCTACGTCACGTACGTACGAAACATTACGCAATCTATCAGCAGGTGAACTGGTATAAATATTACTGTCAATACTAATAACCCGCCAGAGTAGGAATTGAAATGACAGTCATTTTCATCATCAACATCATCATATAAACCGAAAGACGCCACTGCTGACTAGGTAATTAAATTTTCATAAATATTATATTATATTTTCATAATTTATTATAAAAGAGGCATCAAAACACGTCATTTTCAATGTATGTTTAATTCAATTGTCTTTTGTTTCGGCATCGGCTTGCTAACATTTTTGCTGACGTATTCTCAATAACAAAAGATGACGTCTGAGGAGGAAAACTGTATCGTCACACGAATAGTTTTCAAATTCCATTAGCGCCGCATTACAGATTTCGGAAGCATAAAATATTGGCTGTCGATATAAGTTACTCGCTTCACTACTTTGGCGCGGATACGAGCTACCTGGATGTGGCAGGCGTAGCGTGGAACATGATTATAAAAATAGTTTTTAAAATAATAAATAGTTAACCTGTGACGGATTTTGGAACGCGTTTTTGAGGCATTGTTATTAAAATGTTCATTTTCATTTCACGGGGTATCGCACGGATATTGAGATACGGTGGGTATTAAATTGAAAACTTCACAGATTCACTTTTTTCTTTTGTCTTTGTTTTGTTTTGTAATACTGTGTAACTATACGTATAAATGTTTCATTCATTCATTTATTCTCACGTATTTCGATCACTTACAAGTAAAATTAAAAATAACATCCTCAATTTTGAATAAATTAGCAGTTTTCTTTTTGTTTCGAATTCCACTTAACATAAGTACCAATTTATTTAAGGATCCGTTAAATGAATTGATACTAATGTAAAGTTTAAGAGCATGCCGAAGCCAAACCTTCATTATCCAAGACTCAAGAGTTATGTTTACCGGCTAAGTCAATAACGAAGTTATTTTAATTATATTCCAAACTAGCTTCTGCCCGCGACTTCGTACGCGCATAAATTATGGTTTCATGGTATTCTTATGTTTAACCATACTACATAATGAAAATAAAGATTTATATTTCCATATTTTGATTATTACTGTACTATGCTAAATTTTTCATAACATTTGACATTTGATTGCATATGAATTATGTAGTTGTGACATTAAATATATTATTTCAATCAAATTCTCTTTGAATGTAAATAACACCCTCATAAAATTGGTTGTCAATAATATTATATAGATGCCCAGAGTATCATATTTTAGAGAGCGCTCCCTATGCGAGCCCAAGGTCCGCAGACCCTAGGGCGAGCCCGACGGACACTCACTATCCTAAGGTGCCTTGCAAGCGAGACCTGAGGCCAAAGTGCCGAGCGGTGAGGCAAGAGAGGCCGAAGGCCAAGCTTTTCATTGGAATTAAAGGCCTAAAGCAATCTTTCAGAGAGCGGTCTCAATGCGAGCTCGAGGGCCCAAGGCCCGATCCCCCACGGATACTCGTTATCTCCGAGTAACTTGCAAGCGAAACCTGAGGACAGAAGTTCTGGAGGTAAACAGGGAGGCAAGCGGAGCCAAAGGCTGAGTTTTTCGTAGGAATGACCGCCCCCAAGCATGGTTTTAGAGAGCGGTCGCTATGTGAGCTGGGGGGCTGAAGGCCCGTGGGTGAGCCCCCACGGACACTAACTATCCCCAGGTGTCTTCGTATCCAGAGTATCCGGAGACCAAAGTCCAGAAGGTGAGCGGCCAGGCAACTTTTCGTATTAATGAAATATCCAAATCAAGCCTTAAGAAAGTACTTGGGGGCTGAAGGCTACTTATATTATACTATCCCCAGATGACAGCGAGGCCAAAGGTCGAGCATTACGTTGGAATGAAAGGCTCACAGCATCCCTTTAGAGAGCGCTCTCAATGCGAGCCCCTAGGCTACTCATTATCTTCGGGCATCTTGCAAGCAAAACCTATGGCCATAGTACCAAAGATGAGCGGCGAGGCAAGCGAGCCCTCACGGACACTTAGTATCCGGTAATTGAGTGGCGAGGCGAAGGGTGAAGTAAGTCCCGTAGGTGAGTGGCGAGGCAACCGAGGCCAAGGACCGTGCTTTACGTTGAAGTGAAAGACTCCAAGCAGTCCTTCAGAAAGCGCTCTAAATGCACCCCTATGGACGGACACTCATTATCTCCCAGTGTCTTGCAAGTGAAACCTGATGGCGACGTGGGGGGATGTACACTTACTTCCCAGGTGTCTTGCAAGCGAAATTCCATGTAAAAGTTCGGAAGGCGAGTGGCGAGGCAAGCAAGGCCTTTTCGTTGTATTGTAAGGTAACCCTTCTGAGAACAGTCTCAATGCGAGCAATGACCCCTAAAGACACTCATTATCTTCCGGTGTCTTGCAAGCGAAACTTGAGGACCAAAATCCCGAAGGAAAACGGGGAGGCAAGCGAAGAAGAAGCGAAGCAAAGGATGAGGTTTTCGTAGGAATTAAAGGCCCAAAATATATCCCTTTAGGGGGCACTCCTTATGATGCGCTTATTTCAGAAAGTCACAGGAGTTTACTAGATTAAAAAAATTGATAACATAGATACTCAATTTTCCGCGGAATGCCGTTTTGTCTAAATTATATACCCCTTGACGTTGGTGAACTATGATAATTCCGTTCCTTGAAGCAACTGTAGATGACCTCTGATTGCATAGCAAATATAGGAAGGCAGAGGTTTCTTGTTTTTTTTTTTCAATATAAACAGCGACGTCGTCATTGACTGAAGTTCCAATTTAATTAGGTATCTTATGTATGTATAAGAGTGACTATCAGTTGAGGTATCAACCAGTTTTGGTTAATATGTAGTGTTTACCAATAATTTACATCCCGGGTTTTTTCACGTTTTATCTATATTTTTCTAAAAGTTTGAATGGGCTTCTTCTTACTTTCTAGTCAAGTATATGCTTGTCAATTTTCAAGTCTAGCTCATAGATTTAAGAAGTTCCCATACAAAGTTCAAACCCATTTTTAACCCCTTTGCACCATTTTTATAGCCTATGTGTATGTGTTGTCCGGGACTTTTCTCGACAGATTAAGAATGTTTGCATCAAAATCCGTTCAGCCGTTTTCAAGTGATACAATGATGATATAAATTCTAAAAACTTTTGGATCGAGTTCTGTTATCGATTCTAAGTATCCCCAGCAAACTTTTTTTCGAATATCTTCCATGTACAGACTTTCGACCGTCTTCAGCTTTATTATATGTATAGATATAAACATTAAGACCGTTCAATTGTGTTACGCTTAGTGAAGCTTACTGAAGATTTACGTCAAATTATGTCTTGCAAAGTTAACATTGCAAGTGCTTCATTTTCTTCAACAATTTTGAGGAATTCAATTCTTCAACAATTATTACTGTGTGAAAATGGGGTTATTAATTAATTATTATTTCTTCTAAGTGGCGGAAGTTGCGAAACTTGAGTAAAAAAAAATTGAGATTGGTCACGATCCTTGGTCATATTAATACAAAACATTTAATTTGCTTGAAATATAGTACAAAAGATGCTAAAGGGTATAATTACATCATTTTACACATTATGCTAGCAAGCAAAAAATTGTGAAAAAGAGCAAATTTAGTTACAAACTTGACCTGAATGTAAAGTAAATACGTCAGTAAATATAAAATTATGTAACTAGCTATTAGCTAAGCCTACCCATCTATATTTTTGGAAGGGAGTTCTTCTGCCAACAAACTGTCCTGCAGTTTAGCAGAAGAAAACGCTGTAAAACATAGGTCGTTTAAGTGAATATTTTTTAATATTCTTCTTTTTCATTCTTATTATAATACAATTTCCAATTAGTTAAGAAAATAATGTTCCAACAGATAACTAGTAGTGCTTCCGTGTGCTGTAGTACACGCAAGGCTGTTTAAAAAAAAAACAATTCGAATAACTGAATTAAAAAAAAAACTATTAAAACAGCTGCTCACAAAATATCAGGAGAATCGGTTAAGAAATGCAAACTGCAGAGAAGAAAAGACAGACAGAAGGACACATGAAAAAAATTGTTATAGGAGAAACGAAGAAGTTCGTTCGCTTCGGTCCCTGGTTCAATTATAAAGAAATGACGAAGAAAAAGTACACGGAACCCTACAACTGATTTCATTTTATTTTCTCATATTCATTGGCATCCCTATTTCATTCTTAGCCGTCATAAATTCAACGTACTAGGGTTGTCACATCCAGTCACTTTACCCTGACGCGGTTCCCCTGACGCCAATAACGCTGAATGACAGCGACACCACCATATTGGATCGAGGTACGAATTTCACGCGCTGTATTGAGCATTGATTTTTTTTTTAATTTTGTTGGTAAGTTTTCAGTTATTGGAGCGTTTGGCTGCTATTGTATGTACATGTTAAAATGCTTATGAGGCGATACTACAGAACTACTACGTCAAGCATCTACTCATAATGAAGTTGGATTATTTTAAGCCCCTTGATTAGAGGCCAAAGCGACGAACGTGTTGCATTTGTAAATCCCAAATTTTCTTTGTATGAGTAATACGAAAAGAAGCACTAGAAATCACGATCCATTTAATGGACAAAAAAAAAACACTCCCCATTTTTTCGTTTCCACAAACCGCCTTAAGTGTTTTAAATTCAGAAATAAATTGCGTTTTTTTAATAACTGAAACTGTGGGATTCATAACTAGCTATTTGATATTTCCATTTCAATTCAGCAAGAACTATTAAGAATAATTCATCAAGCGATTCCATTTTAACCATGCCGATATTTTACTGGGAGTACACGACTACGGGTGAACATATTATTTGTATTGATTCCAGTGAACTGTGTTGAATTTGTGTATAAAATTGTGGAAAAGTTATTCTGGATAAGTATATGTTTTTGATTTTAAAGACACACGTGTTTCTCTGAGTAGTTATGCGCCCGCCTGTTTGAATTTATATAATATACGTATATGTATATCATTATCATACATGCCTTTTCCCGGTTTTTTTCTGATCCCAAATAATTAACTAGTTTTATAGGACGGGTGGCGCAGGACCGGTCACTTTGGCACTCTTTGGGGGAGGCCTATGTCCAGCAGAGGCCGTGTTTCGGCTGATATGATGATGATGATGATAGGACTACCATCTGATTTCAACTTCAGACCAAGAAAAGACCAAGAGAAAAACAGAGCATGACGAACAACTTAGTGAAGCCAGTTTTCTCTTAGGTACTCTTCAATGTAACAAAGACAGACAGGCAACTACGGAATCCTACACTGCGCGTGGCCCGACACGCACTTTGCCGCTCTTCTATTATAATTTATAGAGGCAGAAACTAGTTTCCGATCCAAATATGACGGTTCCTACTGTGCATACAAAGTTTCATATTATTCCAGCACGCTGTTTTAAAATGATAGCCAATAAACCACGTTTTTATGCGGAGCCGATTGTGTCAGGTGTCATGTCAAGTCGCTCGCTCCTCTCCCGATCCATGTGTGGGTCAGCATTTAGTATGGATTTGCGAACAAAAAAATTTAGGATTAACTTATTGGGCATGGTGAAAACTGGGCTTTACTACCTAATAATGCTCCTGTCTTTTGTCCCTTTGTCCGAGCCTTCAATCTAGAAGGGAAATTCTGCGGGTGTACGTGCGAGACTGACATGTCCGGTCCCTCGTTATGATTACGCGCTCCTCAAAATAAACTAAAGGGCCAAAGACCGATTTCGAGCGATATATGTGGTGTTGTGTGTTCTTTGTTTATTTCATCGAACCTGAAACAGTAAACTTTTGAGGAATGTTATGAGACAAATCTAACCTAACCCTGGTTCTACACAAAGACATGTATGTTGTACGTATGTACCTGCGTAAGAACTTAATGGAATATGAAAAAAGGAACTACGAAATGAAGGTCTGCGAAAGAATACATTCGATTAAACGCCTTTGTGTTTACATACTTACCATAACAGAGGCCGCATGCTCCTATGCCGTCAACCATTTTTTAATGAAAGGTTGACGAATGATCTCACCTTATGCTAGACGACAAAGCCTAAAAAAACTCACTGATTCAGTTACAGCCTATTCACTTTTACTTTGAAGGCACCTAGGAAATACAAATGACAGGAGCAAATCCTTTCTTAGCAGGTCGCATCAGGAAAGACGATGCAAATCGCTTCACGCGACTCAATTGTAAGAAGACAACGTAAAGATGCATTTGCTTCCTCATGGACGTTCGGTGATGGAACAGGGAAGGTGGAATTAAGTCCTGCAGTTCCCGCGTAGTAGTATTGCCTTAGCATAAAAGTCTTACCTTTATCTCCCTTTAGCTCTACATTCCCCCTGTACCACACCATCCTGGCTGCTGGTTTCGCGTTCTTCGCCTGACACTCCAAGACTACATCTTCCCCTTCTTTGACCTCTAGCTTTGGGTCGGGGTGGTTCGTGATTTCCACGGATGTCGGTGGTGCTGTGGAGAAAGAAAAGAGTATGTTTAGTAAACAATCGAATAAGTCAAATCACATCATCATCAGCCTATATACGTCCCACTGCTGGGCACATGCCTCCTCTAATGTATGAGAGGGAACGGGCAGTAGTCCCCACGCTAGCCCAGTGCGGATTGGGGACTTCACATACACCTTTGAATTTCTTCGCAGGTGTATGCAGGTTTCCTCACGATGTTTTTCCTTCACCGAAAAGCTAACGGTAAATATGAAATCATATTCCGTACATAAGTTCCGAAAAACTCATTGGTACGAGCCGGGATTCGAACCCACGACCGCCGTTTGACAGCCGCTTGCGTGAACCACTGGGCTACCGTAGCTTTTTATATGTCAAATGTTTGTCTAAAACTATTCAACTTTCATGTACCAATATTGTTTTGTTTTGATCAAATAACTCATCTTCCTGATCGTCAGCCTACAGACGTTCCACCGTTAGGCACAGGCTTTCTTACTCTAATATGTAAATCATCATCCTATATCATGCCCCCAAAAGGAGCCCGGGGTCCGCTTTGACACCGAGTCGCAAGATTTGGCATAGGCATTAGTTTTACAAAAACAACTGCCATCTGACCTTTAAACCCAGAGGAAAATCTAGACCTCATTGGGTTTAGACCGGTTTCCTCACGATGTAACTATTCCGTATTTAAATTCCAAAAAACTTATTTTTGCGAGGATGCGAACCCACCACAGCTTGACAACCGCATGACTACCGAAGCTTGTTACTCCTAATCCTGACATATGTAAATAAAAATTGTCTCCATCGTCCATGTTTTTAATTATGACTTTGATTGACATTTGCAAACAAAAACAACAGTAGTATAGTAGTACCACAAATATAAGTTACATAGGCAATCTTCATGGACGTCGACGGGAGGTGACAAGTAACGAATGAAATCGAACGTATGACCATTTCAATAAATACCTTGTTGCACTATACGTATCAAAAGAAGATTCAAAGAGATATCGAAGAGGCTTACAGATGCCACCGGTGACCGAAGGGCTGGCAGTTATCTCGCACAAAGAATTAGCTTAGCTATTCAGCGAGGTAATGCTGCCAGCATCTTCGGCACAATGCCGCAAGGGCCATTTTTAGACTTAGTTTAGTCTTTATCTATTTTAATTTCTTTTTTATTTAGTTTTTAACGATTACTTTAGTTAATACGTAAGGTAATATGTGCAATGACAGGTGAACTCGTGCTTTCCCGCTCATGGAGCGAGACAAAATGGCGAGCGGAGCTGCCGGCGTCGCGCGCAAAATTTTTGGCCAATGGGCGTTCCAGATTTTACCCACGCAAACGCGCTGCCTTATGATTGGTTAAAATGTTTTCAAAAATGCTTTCTGTGCAGGTACATCGTTGTAACTTATATTTGTGGTACTACTGTACCCTGCGGGTAAGTGTTATTGCTTAATATTAACAGTCAATGATTATGTTTAAACGAATACACCATTATTGAGATGCCTCTCATTATGTTAAGAGGGAAGTATATTATGTAGCAGCTCGCGACTGACAATAGGGTACTTTATATGTGTAATTTCCATTTCGGAAGAAAACGTTTTCCACTAACATTCCATAAAATCTTAACAAATTACTTTATTAAGGCTTATGGGCTTCGCTTTAAAAAAATCGTGCCTATAGATTTTAATTTATTGCAAATCTTTTGATAAAGGAAAACCTATGAACCCTGTCTTTCATTGTGTCAATAACGTAATTAAAAATCATTAAGATTGGAAAATACTTAGCAGTGGAAAAACGTTTTCCCCTTTTGTATGGACGAGTACGTAGTTTTCCAAAGGTCTTAATAGATTACCACGAAATATTCGCGTGTGTAAATTATTAATAAATTAAACCCAATATCGAAATTGAATTCACCGTTGCTGCGTATCCCGAAATGTAATCCACTCGATAATTTGTATTAACGATTATAATAAAATTGTGAAAAAACTAAAATTCACAGCGAAACCAAAACTCGTTTTAAAAGATAGACCAAATTTCGACGCCATTTTAATTAACCTAACGAATATAAATCATCATTTTAATAGATAAAGAGGCATAAATTTAATATTAACGGAAAAATGTCGGATTAGGCCAATTAATACTAATTGAAATGTTGAAAAATTACCTGGTCTGTACCGACTTTATTTGATTTGCGAATCGGGCGTTAGGGGAAAAAGTATTTAAATAATTGTACCGGTTTTTAGTCCGGCAATGAAATATTTTCCGGACTTTATTATTAGAACGCTCAGAGACCTTATACATCTCTGGAATACCTAATTAATATCATTAACTTTCTGTTAATGCACCGACCTTATACTTATCGAATGTAATGGTCATATTTTGTTTTGTTTTCATTCACTTTGTGACATTTAGTATGTTTTTAATCTGCAAATTTTAAATTATTATGGTGTAAGATTATTATTCTTTTTTTGTAAGATTATTATTTTTAATTTAAATTAACGTTCGACATGTAAAAGTGCCCTTGTGACCTATTTGCAGTATAAATAATTTGTATTTGTATTTTTAGAAAGAAAAATATATTTTATTTTTAATTTATTTCAGGCGATGATTTGACCAATCTATTATGGAGCCCCAGTGATGTGTAGGTACTCCAGTGGTATCATACAATTTTTACTCAACGGCACTGATGTCTCGTTTATTGAAATCCATCCAATATAGCTTTTTAGAATATGTACATAAAGGTAGGCCAGCTCGATGGGTGGACGATATTAGGAAGATAGCGGGTCACTTCGGGATAAGATGAGCTCAGGATAGGGACGGGTGGCGTACTCGAAGAGAGGCCTATGCTCAACAGTGGGCGATTACGGGCTGAAAATGATGATGATGATGATAGGTAAATACGTCTCTGTACACGAGTTAGTATGTCTATCTTTTAGTTCATGATCTTGTAACAATTGCTCAAAGGTTAACTAGAACATGTCCGCCTAATGTACTCTACTTAACCTATTTAAGTACAAGTACAAGTATTTACATACATACTAAAGACGCAATAAATGTAAAGTAAACTCATCATTCTCCTAGCGTTATTCCTAGCGCTTTGACACCTAATCCCAAGATTTGGCATAGGCACTAGTTTTACGAAAGCTACTGCCATCTGACCTTCCAACCCAGAGGGAAAACTAGACCTTATTGGGATTAGACCGGTATCCTCACGATGTTTTCCTTCACCGAAAAGCTAACTGTAAATATTCCGTACATAAATTCCGAAAAACTCATTGGTACGAGCCGGGATTCGAACTCACGACCGCCGTATGCCTGAACCACTAGCTATCGTAGCTCGTAACAAATGTAAAATGAACTAATCTCTTGAAAATAATTCACTGTTTAAACATACCAACTACTTATTTATACTAAACGGGACTTATCGCGTATTAACTTATTAATGTGTGAGAATCGTGAAAATTTAAATCAATATACCAACTACTCGTTTTTTAAACTGCAAATGACTAGGCATAGCAAAAATGTATATTCGTCATACACGACGAACAGAAATATAATAAACAGGAAACAAAAGACGCGTATTACCAAATGGTCTCAACTCTGCACGTAGCTAGCAATAACCAGCGCTGAAACGACTATTAGTAAACGGGTATTAGTTACACTATCTCTAGTTTCTTAGTTACAAATCAGGTTATTTTAATTCACGAATTTGAAACAAGATTATTTTTGCCAACAGGCTTAAGATATATGCCGTTTTATCACTTATCGCTGTCGATGAGACATCTGTCACGTTCTGACGGGTTATCGAGAGCGAGAGTGACAGCTCTCTTATCCACAACGATAAGTGATAAAATCGCAACCATCTTACGCCTGTAGATTAGAAAATTAGTATAAACGTACAATTAAATTAAATTAAGTCAAAAGATACACTTTGATGTAGTGAAATCAAAAGATTTTACAAAAAACCCAACTGCGAAAATTTAAGTAAACCCAACTTTAAATCGTTATATGCCCGGAACGGTTATAATAAAAATAAAATAAAAGTAAAGAAATCTAGTAATGATTTTTAATACATAATCAACGATACCCCACATGACATATAGTTCTTCGACTATTTTTTTTATTTTATACAGTATGGCGTCTGGTGGCCGCCATTTTGAATTTTGATTATTGTCTTGTCTTCAGTGCAATGCTTCAGTGACACTTGCAAGACTGCAACAAATTGATTGACGTATGATGATTCAGTTCATTCATTCAACGACCCACGCGTGCACGCGTTGGATCTCTAGAGTACCACATAGGAACAAACATAAATACATAGACTGATAAACACATTATTCTCCTTTGCGTCGCGCAGTCGGTTACAAAATCTAAGTCACCAGAGCTTGTAAAACTCAAAATCATAATAACGGCTTCCGTTCGGTGGTTTGAAGTCACGGAATGCAAACATTACCACGAGAACTTAATATTTAAGTACAAAATATCAAGTTAACTTGACTAAAGTCGTTACTTGTGTTAAATGTGTACTTAGAAATTATATGTCATGAGTAGTTTCCATAAGCGAGTTGGCATGTTTATGTGAAATATGTTGTCACGTTTTCCGAAATGTCTTCTAGAAATTAACACAAATTATTATCGTGTTATTTGAGTTCAGATTGTAATTTTTGTAGACGGTATGCGTTCAAAAATAGCTAAGGCTCTGGTATTGGTAATTCCACGTATTCCTGAGGGACAATTACGTAACGTTTCGAACGCCCGTTAGGACCATCCAGTACCAGTTAGTCCATGTTAACACGTTAAGAGACACAAATCCAGACATAATAGGATTACGGCCTATAGGTGTCTACTGTCCATCAACGCGTTAAAGAGTTAAAGGGGGTTTTTAATTTTTTAACCCCATAAAGCGAAAGTTAATAATGTATCCTTTTGACTTAACCTGAAAGGCGGGCCGGGCCTTAGCTTAGGCGGGCATTAGTCCTAGAATAGCTCGGGAGCTATTTTCGGACTAATCTTTAATTTTGGAGTCTCTAAATAGAGTTTAAACTTTATTGCAAAAAGCTAATAATTTGGGCTAAGCCTGAAATCTTTTGTCTAAAATAGACCGATAGGCGTAACGTGGCTAATTATATTACAAACAGACCCGAACAAAATCTGGGAACTTCACACACACCTTTGCATTAGTTCGTAGAAAGTTAGCTAGCTTAATACATTTCTTACCAATTTTGTGGGCGCACGCCACTTAAGAGTACTACTTGAAACGTGAATGAACAAAACGGTGTGAATGAATGATTCTACGGTGATTGTCTTAGCTACTTGACACACACCCTCACATCGCCACCGCAACCTATATATTGTTATCAATCTCAATGGTTTCAATCGACACATACTTTGTTAAAATATCGACTCTAGGATAAGCAGCTTAAGACTAAAATTTTAACTTGTGTTTTTCTTTCTGAAGCGACATTGATACTGTGGGAATTGGTTTATTTGAACTTGCTATTGAAGATATAATACATCGTATGTGCCTTGCGTACCCACGTATGTGAGAGTGAGGTGCACTAGAAAGCAGTATCAAATTTTTGGTTGCAAAATTACCCTTAAGATCCAAGCTTCCCTGGGTAGCCAAGAAAAGACATTTTTGACAATATCGTTTTTTCTAGGCCTCCCCCGCAGCAGCCCACTCGCTAGATGGAGCACTCTTTCAACAACAACTACACGAGGCCATGCACAAGGCAGGTGACAGGTTCCTATGTAGAAAGTCTGGTTAGCGAGACATGATGTCACGAACTTCGGCATTCGGGGACTGATGATGATGGAGAAGATCTAACAAGCCATATATAACCCCTGTCCATTCTGAAAGTCACAAATCAAACGCCAATACCGCGTGTCGGACCAAGCACAGTGTGCTTAAACTTACAAAGGCAAAAACATCTAAATTGACAACTGGACCGACGGTTGACGGACCCTGGCCGCGTCAAAGCCGGGCTGGCACCTTTGTGTGGCAGCAGGGGTGCGGAACTGTTGCCGGCAATATCCTGTTACTTGTGCTTCGTTTAGATTGCGAAACTAAGCTAGTTTTCTTTTTATAAAAGCGAAAGTGGGGTCGTTATTAGTTACCGGTTTAAATGAAATGTACAACAATAATATATATAAGTATAATAGTAGTATAGTGTAGTAGTTTTTAAGAAGGAAAAAAGAAAATTAGTTTGTATCCGTGTAAATCATCGTCAATGGCCTTTAAGTATATTACAGACTAAACAAGCAGAGTCAAGAAGGGAGACAACGTCTTCCATGACTGTTGTAAGTCAAAGCGGTAGCGGCATACACGACCGCAAGCCTGGCAGGTGTAATTTGCCCGAGGCGAACAAGTGCTACATTGATGCCGCTTCGTATAAATAAATCCTACTATAATATTAGGTATGCAAAAATTAGGATGTTTGATTATGCCAGTAAATTCAAAGTGCAACTCCAAAAAAAGGAAGTCAACGCGAACGAAGCTAGTATCTATAAATTATACAAATACTAAAACTCCTGTATACATCACACTCATATTCATTATTGTCCTCCTATGTGTGTGTGTTATTATGTGTTCTTGTCAAATTTGCAAGCTTTTATTCAGAGTCAAATCAACAGTAAAATTTACCGAAAATGTATGAAACTAGCGAGATTTATACCAAGCAAATAGAGAAGTTATGAAGTAACAAGTTACTTAAAATCTTTTAACATAAAAAATGCTGAAGATATTTTAAGTATAATTTGTTTTCACAACGAGAAGATGGGATTATATTTTGAGATTGAGCTGGAAACTCTCTGAATAAATGTATAATCGTGGTTTATTTAGATTAACATTTAGTACCTGCTGAACTGCACAGCATCTTATTGACAACTTCTAACATACAAGATAAGGTTTCTGTTTAGTTTAACAAAAGCATATTCCCACAGCTCCATTTATTATATATTATATTTAAATGTATATTTCTGCGAAGTGCAATGGCTCATGGGCCTCGACGTGTCTTGACGTGTCCAGTCCGTGCCACCTGATGCTGCCATGTTTAGGTTTACTGACTACTTCAGAGGTTCAAATCATATAATAGCCATGACATAACAGTAGCAGTTAGTGTGTTTGTGTATAGTTTATACCTCTGTTCAACCCTGCAGTAACCTAGAATCACGATCCGTTATATATTGATTATACATTGACCCAGGTTTAACTTCCGTATATCAATTTAGCTACAGGTGAAATAATTACTGAAATCGTATGAGAAGTTCCGGGATCCTCTACAAAAACTTCACATATTTATATAAGTTAGCTTTTCGTATTTAGATAAATAAGTTAAGTCAACTCGCCTGAACTAAACGAAGCATGTAACAAATAACCAGAACGTGGTGGACACTTTGAATTTCAACCACTTTTAGTTCAACACTCTCGTGGCAGATAATATTTTGTGCTTCAGCGAAGTAGCTTTCTATAAAATACACTTTGTTTACTAAGCGAAGTCTTATTATGTACCAGCATTTGCTCGCGATTTCGTCCGTTTGTATTCCCGTATCAATAGCCATCTCCAATTGTATCCTTTTTTAGGATGATTATGGCTATATAAAATATATCCTTTATTTTTATCTAGGTTATAAACTATCTCCATGCCAAATTTTAATTAAATCTGTTTTTGCGTGATTGAGTAACACATATCTAAAAATATAAACTTTCGCAATTATAATATTAGTGGGATGACAGTTTATACACAGAATATATAATAGTACTAAATTACTGTGAAAAGTGGTAATGACCACTTTTCAAACTGTGTCCTATAGATGTCATAGGAGTTGCAAAGTTGCAATGTGTCATGCAGCCGTTAAAATTAATGCGTTTGAGCCTATATTCATTAAAAAAGGCGCATTACCTAGTATAATTTTACTTTTGGGTTTTAATTACGAGTTTTGACATTGCAATTTTCGTTCGACATAATCTTAACATAGTTTAATAACTACTGTCTTAAGTTTCTGGCATCCCAGTAACTCGCACTCATGTAACTTCGGCCCAAGAATTCAATGTCCAACTTCCAAAACTGCCCATACATTAAACTCTAACTAAAATTGGCAGTGTATCTTTACCAAGTCTTGCCAAAAACATTCAGCGTTCGCTCCGTTTCCCAATAAAAACCAATAACCATATATTAAATCATAAATTAGAAGGCGCATCCCTTGTAATTTCATCCCCTAAAAGTTGCCTATCCCGAAAAAACAACTTTTCAAACCCGGCCGAAAACTGCTTACAAAACAGTTTTGTCCGATAATGATTTATGGTACAGAAATTGTTGTACAGTTTCTTTTCGAGTAAATGACAATGGGATCGGTGCGGACGGGCAATTTGTTAAGATTTTCGCATTTTGTTCTCTAGATGAAAAAGGTGAAAAATGTATTGATGAGGTTTGATTAATGAAATTCGATTCGGCTTCGTGTTTTTAATACTTTACAAATATTTGCTTTTATTTTGTAGACTTTCTTTAACACACTTCACAAAACTTTTTAGGTGTCGCACAGCGAAAAGTTTATAAGTGGTTTATCCGAAAATAAACTGCCTTTTGTTATATTATCTTAGGAGCCTTTCCTCAGCATACGTTATTAAAACTGAATTGTTTCAGTATCCATGGAGACACGTTTAATTTCAGGTGTTCGACCTGTGGAATATTGATATTATGCAGATACGCTATAATAGTTTTTTATAAACATTATATTACGGTTTTTCTAGACAATATTGCGCAAATCAAATAATTTCAATGGGCAGTATCTACTAGTGAATAATAGGCCTGAACATAACTCTCTAAGTGTGTTTAAATGTACTAAAATTTCACCCTGCATATAACTTGAATTTGGTCTAGACATACTTAGCGACTAAAATCTACATAATTGTAGTCACTATAACATGCGATATTATGTCAACCCTCGCCCGGGCACATTGTTTACATTGTGTGTTTATGCGGGTTTCTTGTGCGCATTTTAGTGTTAAATTTCATACGTTTGAATCGAAATAGTTTCTATGATATGTATATATTTTAGGACAAACGTTAATAATTTATGTGTCAACAACAATATACATACTTGAATGTCTCTCGGTGTACGATTCCAACTTCTGAGTAATCAAAAATCAGAAAAAACTATAGTTACTAAGTAGGTACGTATTTTTCTATCACATGTAACTATTCAAGCGTGAATAGATAAAAAATAAACGAAAGAGTCAGCTAATGATATACTCCTATGTATCAGAACATAAAAGGTCTATACATTTTCAATTCGTTTTAGATTCAGAAAAGATATCGTTGTCATACCGAACACACACACGTTTAAAAATAATCAAGCTCAACACATCAATGTGATAAGAAATACAATTCAAAAATAACCTACTTATGTATACGATCACAATCTTATAAAATACCAGTTTTCTTCTTATTATAAAATCCACGAATGCATTGTTCCTCAAGTAATTCCTTATTCAGATCACCCCCGAACTTCTATCAAATGTAGGGTTCTGAAACTCTTAAAAAACTTTACGGAACCTCTACGGACCCTTTTTAATTATCCTTATCTCCCCCCGCCAGCCGGAGGCGAATAAGTCAATAATTACCTTTTCTCATGGTCAGAATTGGCTTTTACAGAATGGGTTTTCGGGAGATAGCAGGTTTTAACACCCGGGGGCAATTAAAAAGTACGAAGTTGGAGAATAGTGCATTTGAGAAGTAAAAAGTTGGAATTCACACGGAATTCTTGTGCGTTCACTTTTTGCCTCGCCAATGAAAGTGTGGAACGGTTTTACCAAATTATAATTACGATCTGTGATTACATATAATTATTTGTATATACCAAGACGGTCGCAACCAAACGTACAACAGCCTGCCTGATGGTAGGTAGTCACCATAGCCTATGGATGAAATCAGCTATAGTTAAATTCGATTATTGACAAATGCTGTACCATGTTTTGATACTTAGCTGTATTAATCGCGTACCGATGTCTATTTTAACACGTAATGACGTATAGCACTTTGAAAATTAATATCAATCACGTTTTCTGTGCAAATAATTGATGGAACATTCAAATAATTCAAATATAGGTCACAGATATACAAAAACAAGTGAAGATATTAGTGTATGTTTCTACAAGTTAAATAACAAATTATTGAACCATATATTCTAATAAATCAACCAATTATAATATGTTATTACCGTCACGTTACCACGTACCGGAGGGCGCGGCATGGGTAAGCCCCCCACAAGGTGGACTGATGACCTGGTAAAGGTTGCGGGAGTCCGCTGGATGCGGGTGGCGTAGGACCGGTCACTTAGACAATCTCTTGGGGAGGCCCATGTCCAGCAGTGGGCGTCTTTCGGCTGATATACCTAATGATGATGATTATCGTAGCTAAAATTCATGACAGAACAGCCTAGCTACCACGATTGCGTTTATATCCTCGATACATGAAGCATTCGTACTTGCTAGTGCAAGTATGAATGACGAGAGGGACAAATGTTTTATGTCCTACAGCAATTTGATCATGGTAGTGGATTAGTCCTCATGATCCCAATGATTGTTCTAATGAAATGAAATATAAAACGAGCGTATGGTTATTTTCTTGAAGAGTTTGTGTCTGGTAAATAAATAAAAAATGTATTTGTATTTAGTAGAGTTCCGACATTGACTCAACGGGCGTGGACCCCTAAAAAGATAAAATTTCAAGTTCGTCAGTAAGTTTGAACCCTTCAAAAGTTGATTGAGCCAACAACAAAACAGGAAAAGCTAATAAATGAAGCCGAACTTGGGAACAGGATAAATGCCGAAACAAAGGGGTTTCCAAAAGTGTGGTAAATGCAATTACGGGGAAACGAACCCAGTGGGCGTTAGAACGGTTACGTTTGTTCAACAATTTCCCGGTAGATGGCGCTATTCTTGCGATTTAAATGATCCCTTTGAAAATTATCGAAGTAAGCTTGATTTTTAAAGAAACATAATTGACTGGACAGCAATATATCAGTTTTGTTAATTTCTGTGCTGTTCTTGTATCCCATACAGATTTATTTTTCTGCTAGTTAGTAGTTAGCTACGGTAACCTAGTGGTTCAGGCATACAGCTACTAAGCGGCAGTCATCGGTTCGAGTTCCACCAAGGAGTTTTTCGGAACTTGTGTATATACGGAATCGGAGGAAATCGATATAATCCCAATAAGGTCTAGTTTTCCCTCTGGGTTGGAAGGTCAGACGGCAGTCGCTTTCGTAAAACTAGTGCCTATGCCAAATTTTGGAATAAGGTGTCAAAGGGGACCCCGGTCACCTTTAAGGCACAACCAGGATTATCGCTAGTAGGATACTGATGAGTTAGCTATGAGTGGTAGATAGATAATCATATATTGGGACATTAGTTGCCCTCGTATTTTGTAACTAGTAAGTGTGCAATTAAGTTTAAATAAATTAAACAACTTTGCATAATGTTTTTTCCCGTATACAGTACGCAAAATAGAAAGTCATATTTTAATAGTATTTTATTCAAAGAATTTAACAAAAAAGCATGTGATTTTGTCACAGATGTCGCATTTCTTCCTTATAAGCTACAGATTGTTTTTTTTTTTTTGTTTCACAATAAAAATGCACTTCATTTTAGTGTTATCGTCTAATTTAAAATCAGATTTTGGCCAAATCAGCGTTTTTATTAAACTAAACAATGGAGTTTTACGAATAACTTTTTTAATACAGTTGCTCAAAAATTGCTACTTTACGTAGCTGTTTAGCGTGCGGAAATTTTGTTTTCGAGAACTAGTGCTTTTAACTTTACCCACTTAATAATTATACAAATTGTACCATGAATTATTATGCCAATAAAAAATAAAGAAGACTTCATAAATCATTATTTTTCAACTGTATTGCAATGATATTATAGAATTATTAATGTAAAAGTTTCGAATTCCTTACTTGTTGTTTTTCTTATTATTTGGCAACTGTATTAAAAACATTCGTCGTCGTAACGTCGTTCGATACACGTGCGGAAATGTCATTTTATTGATCAAAATAGGGATAACCTTTCTGAAAATCTATAAGAAAGAAACCAATAAACCCTAAAACATTGCCGCTGTATCAAATAAAGCGTATGAAAAGACACGATGGCCCTTGAGCCTCGATTCATTACCAGCGTTGGGCAGTGGGCTGTGTGACAAAAGAGCTGTTTGACTTATCCCCAAGGCATAGACCAAAATAGCTAGAACGGTGTGAAAAAAACGCGTCCTTTGTTAACGTGTATCGACTCAACTCTTTACAATTGCTTTAATATAACTGGTAGAAGTAATTCTTTGTATAAAGGAGGTAGATGTTGTGCTATTCTTGTAGCTCCATTGAAAAATGGAACATAGCATAAAAATGAGCATGTGGAACCGAGGGCGAAAAGGTTCTCGATAGGCGACCACGTACCGAAAATTGACTGATGACCTGGTACAGGTCGCGGCAGTCCGCTGGATGAAGGCGCACTCTTTAGGGGAGGCCTATGCCCAGCAGTGGGCGTCGTTTGGCTGATATGATGATCATAATGATGATGATATAAAGTGTGTCCCGTTTTAAAGATATTAAACCACGGTGACAAAAAAAATGCCCTTATAACTCTCAACTGCTATCAAAACTTCATTTACGTCCCACAGACTTAAATGGTTTCAGAAATGCATTTGCAAGTTTAAAAAAACATAGTTCAGTTTTAACGAAACAATCCGTTATTCTGAAACTATTTGCTATACATATACGACGATTATTCTGCAACAGAAAAATCGGTGCATCTTCATATAGGTAACGAATACATGGGTTTCCAAACCATTTTTCTGTCGGACTTTCGTGATCGTCGCTTAGTTAATCCCTTTTATCAGTCGCTGTTTTATCGTTTTATTTCACTTGTTTGTTTTGATGGCATTCCGAAAACAGTCTGTTACTAAACAATATTACGTACTTTCTGATATCCTTTCTGGAAGGCCTGTGGTACCTTAGCGTTTATTTGTAAGTGACCGCTCCGTGTTGCTCTACGCTAACGGACCAGTTTGCCCCGAGTTTGTTTACCAAGGACCCCTATTGTATGAGTTGATTGCGAGTTTAAATGTATGTATGTGACGGTTATTAGGGTTGTTTTGTTTATGATTTACAGGGTGGGTGGGTAGTTTGGTTTACAATTATGCTTTGAATATTTGTAGTCTAATTTATAGGATGATGTTTTATTTTTCAAAAGACGGATTGAAAGTTACTTCTTAACATTTTAGGAGGTACTCGTATGTGCGTTATTCAAAACGTTGATCATTCTAAGACACGCAATTCAATGTGTTTTCTGTATTAGTGTGATATTTATTTGCACAACGGAATAAAGAAATGAAAATGTTTCTATAGTTTAAAGGAATACGTGAAGCTTGTGCTATCACTTTTCATTCATTACATCGTTTGTTATCTTTATATCTCTGTTCTAGTTTTGAAAACCTATCAACATCAATCCTAATCCACTCTTCAATCGGGCCGGATATCTACCTAATTGAAAGTTGTTAGCAGGCCGTGGTTAATGCAGTAGCAACGGCCATATCTATCCTTTCAACCGAGCCGAACCGAATTTTACTTTAATTATGTACGGTTATTTCATGTTTAACTTACAGCTGTTTCTTCAATTCATTCTTCATGAGATGACAATTTCTGTTTTTATCTAATCGTATGACAAACGATAAAACAAATACATAATGTTGAATAACTTTTAATTAATTTCGAGGCTAATCAGCCATTTGATGGTTTTGTCGCTAAGGGCGATCAGGTGTTCTGGAGGGCCACCAGCGTAACGCATTATGGGGCAGTCCTTCATGATTTGCTGGATGGTCCCTGCCTCAGCACCGCAGGAGCAAGTTGGTGACTGGACCCAACCGCAACGAGGTTTTTATTGAGCGCAACGCCCGTGGCCAGTGCGTTGCTGGTTTTTTGAACTTTGCACCACTGCCGTCTTGTGATATCAAAGATGTCATCCAACGCACACTTTAGGGAGTGACTAGTCGAAAGCGCACTCAAATAAAAATATAATGACATATGTCCTCCTAGCCCAGTCGTGAGGATAATTTACAACTCACATTGCTATTCCAAAAGAGCAAGAGCTATACGAGATTTACTGGCTCATACTACCTTTTGATCAGGAGATACAGGTATTTTGGATGAAACGTCGTAAAATCTACGCAAAAGCGTGTCGCTTACGTCTTTTTGATCGGTAAGCCTGGAACTGCAGTCACAATGCGTTCGTTACGTATTTGGACGGCCGCCAGCGAAATATGGGAAACGGAGAGAGATAATCTACAGTATTTCTGTGAATTTTGCTTTGGACGGAAGATATTGATTGGGAGAATTAATGACCGGCGTAGGGGTCGAGATTTAATGTTGCTAAGTAACTTGCTCGTAAAAAAAAACATTTAGGGAATGTTAAACTCCCTAGAAGCTAATAAAAAAATCGTGACACGAAAATTTATACGCGACACAACACAACACACGGTATTACAAGACAAAGACAAAAGAAAAAGTGAATCTGTACTGTCACGAAATAGGCCCTACTCATCATAATCTTCATGGTCTTCCGTTGGGTCCATCCAGTGAGGACACGGTATTTGAATCGTGATCGACGCTACTCAAAAAATACAACTTAAAAAATACCATAAGTCATTTTTGATGCAGACACGAAATATCCATAAAAAAAAATTGGTACAAAATTGATATGATGAATATACGTTAAAAAATATTCACATTGTCATTTCAATTTCCGTGGACAATAAAGTTAGCATGACGCGTCACGAGTTAAACCAAAAGTCACGTTTTCCTCTCAACGCCATCTTTGTAGTAAAACAATATAACAAACTGGAATATAAAGCAAATTTCATGTGGGTACTTTCAGAATACCCCCTAATGATAAGTACAAAAAGACCACGGCCCCGAGGTTCCGGCGACCCCCGGTACCCTGGTTGTGGTAGCGGCCAGGGCACCAGCGGGGTCAGGGGTGCGAAGAATCTCCGGCAAAGATCCGGCTACCACCATCGACGACCCCTGGCCCTGGCAACTTATAACACGCGCACACTGCGGACCGACGAAAGGATAGCGGAACTGGAGGAAGGATTGAGCAAGTTGCGCTGGGATGTCATAGGGTTATCTGAAGTCCGAAGAGAGGGGGAGGACACGATAACCCTCAAATCCGGCAACTTGCTCTATATCCGGGAGGGCGACCAACAGTCCCAGGGAGGTGTCGGGTTCCTCGTCCACAAGTCCCTCGTAAATAACGTGGTGAAGATCGAGAGTGTGTCGACTAGGGTGGCGTACCTAATACTCAGAGTATCCACCCGGTACTCATTAAAGGTCCTTCAGGTTTACGCACCGACTTCGGCACACTCCGACGAAGAGGTGGAGGCTATGTATGAAGATAAATCGAAGGCCATGCATAGTTCCAAAACCTACTTCACCGTTGTTATGGGGGACTTCAACGCAAAACTGGGCAAGAAAGATGGCGAAGAGCTGAGAGTGGGGCAATTTGGAGTTGGAAGTCGGAACCACCGGGGCCAACTACTGGCTGGCTTCTTGGAGAAGGAAGGACTCTACATGATGAATTCCTTCTTCAAGAAACGCGAGCACAGAAAGTGGACCTGGATGAGTCCCGACGGTGCAACTAAAAACGAGATTGACTTCATCATGTCGACGAGAAAGCATATATTCAACGATGTCTCTGTGATCAATACGGTCAAAACCGGGAGCGATCACCGTCTGGTAAGAGGCACATTGAATATATGCGTCAAGCAAGAGCGCTCTCGATTGATGAAGTCTACGCTCCGTCCAGCATCAATTCAAATTCAAAACCCCGAGAGCTTCCAGCTGGAACTCCAAAACCGTTTTGATTGCCTAGGCGGCGATGTGGACGAATTGAACGACGGGTTTGTGGAAGCTGTCCGTGTCACTGGGTCTAAGTTCTTCAAGGCCCAAGGCACTAACGGAACTAAAAGGCTATCTAGCCCCACTAAGAAGCTCATGAAGGAAAGGAGTGAAATGATTCTACAGTCTTCAGCCGACGCGACCTTATACCGGCAGCTCAATAAACAGATCTCCAAGTCCCTTACCCGCGATCTGCGCCAAATCAATACAAATCGTATTGAAGAGGCCATACAGCGTAATAAGGGCTCTAAAGTATTCTCGAGAGATCTGTCTATAGGGCAGAGCCAGCTCGCGAAGTTAAAAACTGAAGATGGTGGAATCGTTTCCTCTAAACCTGAGATTCTGGGTGAGATAGAGCGCATTTACGGACAGCTATACACATCAACGCGCAGACCCGAAGTTAGTCAGGCGGAAGACCCTAGAGCTAGACTAACCCGACACTATACCGACGACATCCCGGACATCAGCCTGTACGAGATTGTAATGACTCTTAAACAGCTCAAGAACAACAGAGCACCCGGGGAAGACGGAATAACAGCCGAACTTCTGAAGGCGGGTGGAAAACCGGTCCTTACGGCCCTTCAGAAGTTGTTCGGTTCCGTCTTACTGGAAGGGAGAACTCCAAAGGCATGGAACAGAGGTGTGGTGGTGCTGTTCTTCAAAAAGGGTGACAACACTCTGCTGAAGAACTACAGACTCATCTCACTTCTGAGCCATGTCTATAAGCTGTTTTCGAGGGTCATTACAAACCGTCTCGTACGCAGGCTAGATGACTTCCAGCCTCCCGAACAAGCCGGTTTCCGAAGAGGCTTTAGTACCGTAGACCACATCCACACGCTTCGTCAGGTTATACAGAAGACCGAGGAGTATAACCTGCCTCTCTGCTTAGCGTTCGTGGACTACGAAAAAGCCTTCGATTAGATTGAAACCTGGGCTGTACTACAGTCTCTCCAGCGGTGCCAAGTTGACTATCGCTATATCGAAGTGCTGAAGTGTTTGTACGAGAGCGCCACTATGTCAGTCCGACTCCAGGACCGGAACTCGAAACCTATTCCGCTGCAGCGGGGAGTCAGGCAAGGAGATGTTATTTCTCCAAAACTGTTCACCGCTGCACTGGAGGACGTTTTCAAGACTCTGGACTGGAGAAGGCTAGGCATCAGCATCAACGGCGAGTACATCACTCACCTTCGGTTTGCTGACGATATAGTAGTCTTGGCTGAGACCATGGAGGACTTAAGTACGATGCTCGATGACCTCAGTAAAGCATCCGAGCGAGTTGGTCTAAGAATGAACATGGATAAGACGAAGATCATGTCAAATGCCCATGTAGTACCAACTCCCATTACAATCGGACACTTTACGCTCGAAGTTGTAGACGATTATGTATACCTAGGACAGACGATCCAGTTAGGTAGGTCCAACTTCGAGAAAGAGGTCAATCGTCGAATCCGACTCGGCTGGGCAGCGTTCGGGAAGCTACGGCAAATCTTTTAGTCCAATATTCCGCAGTGTCTCAAGACGAAAGTCTTTGACCAGTGTGTGTTGCCAGTGATGACATATGGCACTGAAACGTAGTCGCTTACTATGGGCCTCATAAGAAGGCTCAAAGTCACCCAAAGGGCAATGGAGAGGGCCATGTTGGGAGTTTCTCTGCGTGACCGCATCAGAAATGAGGCTATCCGCAGCAGAACCAAGGTAACCGATATAGCCCTCCGGATCGCTAAACTTAAGTGGCAGTGGGCGGGGCACATAGCACGTAGAACCGATGGCCGTTGGGGCGGAAAGATTCTCGAGTGGCGACCACGTACCGGAAGGCGCAGCGTGGGTAGGCCCCCGACAAGGTGGACTGATGACCTGGTAAAGGTTGCGGGAGTCCGCTGGATGCGGGTGGCGCGGGATCGGTCACTTTGGCACTCTTTGGGGGAGGCCTATGTCCAGCAGTGGACGTCTTTCGGCAGATATGATGACTTTCAGAAAAATGGCTAACGGTGAACAATTCAATCTTAAATATCATTACAAAAGCAATCAATTTCTCCCATTCACTAAAGCGGTGAAAAATAAAATGGTGTGAAGGACAATATTTTTATAGAATAATGTATCTGCAGGTCACTAAATATTTAACATCATTACACTCCATTTACGAAAAAAGGAAAAGCATCGAGTTGGCCGAGCTTTCAAAAACAATATTAAACCACGGAAATTATAATGTCTGAAATTTTTGCCTACCTCCTTATATTATAAACAAGGCGGTTCATCAAAACTTTTTAATTGAAATACAGATGTTAAATTATGGTTACAACGATCTATTTTTAATAATGTGACGTGTAAGCTGATAATCTGTTGGTTTTGTTTAAATGGACTATATTTTGATGACCATATTAAAGTAATTGATAGTAATATATTAATTGATGCTAAAATATAAATTGGGGAAAATATTACCGAAACCGACGTAGTGCCAAGCTAAGCAAAGATTGTCCTTTGGGTACTAGATGACGATATACATACTTATATGGATAAATAAACAGGTACTTAAATACATAGAAACCATCCATGACTTAGGAACAAAGATTCGTGCTCATAAACTAATGCCCTTACCGGGATTGGAACCCGAGATTTCCGGCTTCGTAGGCAGAGTCACTACCAACTAGGCTACAGGGGAAATATTTCTGCAACCATACGCTGAGCATTTAAACCAGACGTAATCCAAGTGCCTGAGTAAAATACAGTTTGTCATTTACACACCTGATTTACAGTAAAACCTTATTCTTGATAATACCCGCTCATTAAAACCAATCGTTAATATACTTAACAGAAGCTTTAAAGCCATTCATATAAATAAATCCCATAATTTACGCAGCGAAGGGATTTAAATCATATCAAGTACAGTAATTAATTAACCGATAACCGTTACCGGAAGAACCATGGAACGCCATATTTCCAGTCATTTACAAACGGTGGGTTTTAAATTTTTAAACGTAATATTTTAAAGACGTGATTAAATCGTCTTTACAGAGGAAGGGGTTTATGGACATTTGCACGTTAGATATACAAGTTCTTGCGGCCTTGGTATCTGGGGTCTTGTGCTATAAATCGTGAAATTACAATTACTTTCTCTATAAATATAAATAAATAAATATTTGGGGACAATCTCATACTAATAGGCCTAGTCCCAAACTAAGCAAAGCTTGTACTATGGGTACATGTACTATGTTTATCGTCGTCTAATGAGACGAGGATAAACATACTTATATAGATAAATAAATACTTAAATACATAGAACACATCCATGACTCAGGGACAAATATGCGTGCTCATCACACAAATAAATGCCCTTAACGGGATTTGCACCCGGGACCTCCGGCTTCGTAGGCAGGGTCACTACCAACTAGGCTACGGCGGTCGTCGATATATATATAGGTAGTAAGGTTCAAGATTATTCCACATATCATAAGTTTCCAGAAAAAAAAAATTTTAGTACAAGCTTTTGTTATCTACTATTGAGACAATTCTAATGAGCCCAAACTCAACATGGTTACGTCGGTTAAGTACTGCATTCCCTTGACCAGCTTCAGTTGCCATCATCAGATCAGTTCGGTGGTACCATAATATAATAAACTATACCTTCACCTAAAATTTCAGCTCAATCGGTCACAGGAAAGTGTGTCAAATTTAACTTTCAATATTTGTCCCACACTAACGAACAAACGAAAAAGTCAAGAGTCAAGTAAAACGTAGTAGGTTTTTTCAAGTTTGTAAATACAGTTCAGTTTTTGTACAGAAATCTGAAGCAGTATCTACGGTTTTGGTAATACAACATCTTCTTTAATTGATAAGGAGCTTAACTGTTAAGTGATAATGTAATTACTATCATGTATCAATGTAATTATTGTTGAAGGTCCAAATAAATAAATATCATCAGATTGCAGCTATACTTACCTGATATATTAATTATGAAGATAACTTTTTTTTAAATCTCTTTATGACATGTTTATGTTCGTTTATGACATCACTGAATATACAGCCAGGAACGATAATATATGACAAAATAGTAAACAATATTATCAACCCCTTCCCTCGCGCTGACCCATATGTGTGTCAGAAATTAGTATGGAGAACAAAAGAAAAAAAAATGCCGGGAGAGGAGGGATGTTGTTGATTGTAGTTGTAAAAGAGTCAGTTCCGTTTCACATGCTATACCGATCAAAACCTGATAGTGAACTTGAAAATAAACATAAAAGTCATCCTAAATACGCTAGAATTTGAGTTCAAAAAGGCTTTTCTGTAGGAGTTAGATGAAGAGTTACTCCTCCTTAGAACTAAATTCGAATTGTACGCAGAATCCGTATTGGTCGCTTTGCCAAGAGTTCAAGATATGCATCAAGATACTTGGCATACGATACAGCTGTGCGATTCGTAAGCTGTCTCAACGAACCACCACATCCCAAGTTAAAAAGACCCTGATATTCAATGCAACGACTCGTATGCGGAGGTCAGACTTTGGCTAGATGGCCTGGCGCGTTGACGGTTAGCGTTGTGAGCAGCGCAGTATTATTTAATTTTTAGTTGTGCCCCCCTCGAGGGGTGGGGGGGGGGGATTTGGCTAGGGATTTAACTGTTTTTTGCTTTTTTGAACTTATCCGGTTTGGCGATTTTCATGGTTGGGTTGTTTTGGTGATGTCTCAAATGGTACTAGCGCGCAATGCATTTATTTTATTTAATGTGACCATTTTTTTACCACTTACATTTTATAGATTTGGCTACAACTGAATAATGGTTACACACATATTTGAATGCGCTACGGTGCAGACGTTAGAACGTATGCAGATCTTATTGAGCATTAGTATATTTCGCACCCTTTTTATTTATTTGCGCCATTTCAAATGTACCTACTACATTAAGGATAATAAAAGTAGTTATAATGCATAAAGAAGAATCTAGAGCTGTTCATACGCCCATAACAAAGCAGTAAACCCCCACAAAAGCAAAAAGCACCTGAATACGTTAAAGAGCACGTTTTAGCCAAATGAAATGGCTGGATGTGAAAATAAAAATGGCCGATGGGTTTGAACCGGTCAAGAGGCATCGGGTTCTATATTTATTTAGCCTGTCTACCCAATCAAGTCCGTAGCAGAGACAATTTTGACAATATGATCTTTAGAATACGCCGATAATTTTGAAGGACTATGAGTAGTATTTTTATCTATAATTGTAACACTTAGTGGCTCCCTGTGAACAGAACTCGCGAGCCTGTATTTTTACTTTTTAATTTGAAAAAAGTAACTAAATTCCAAATAATTAACGAACCCGCTAAAACTGTCTATGCTAAAATGGAGATACAAATACAAAATATCTACCCCCGTATTCATAAAACTTAAGATGCCTCTGCTAAATAAAATGTGCTTTGTCCCTTTCTAACAAACACAAATGTCAAAGTGACACATAAAGACAAACGAATTTGAACGCCATTTTAGTTAAAATTGGCTTGTAGACCTTTTATGACAATTACCGTAAATAAAATATAAAAACACTGTTTTTAAACGGAGTCTGCTGAGTGGCATTTCAGGCACGGCTTTCCATTGACGGGATTAGTCTTTAACACTCAAAAGGTTAATTACATCTGCAATAGTAACCAAAGCTGCGGTTTAATAAAACCGGGACCCCAAAATTCGTGCGAACGTTCAGCGTACTTTAAAAAAATCTCATTCATTTCGCTTCTAGAGGGTTTCGCCTCTCTCATTTTAAATCAAAGCGTGGCCCCCTGACATTTTCAATGCAACGCCATCTTTTTTTATTTTTTCGCTTTGACGCTAGAGTAGCTTGAATTTGTGTGGCCGCTGGCTCGTGAAAAAACTACGTGGAAATAGTATTGGGGAAACCTATTGACGCAAGTAAAACACCTTTTTTTATACATACAAAAGTTATGTAATATAAAAAAGAGGTAAATACGTAATTCCGTTCATAAAAATGGCCACCAAATCTGACAGATGACACATCATGTGACATTTTTGGTGCAGGGTAGAGTTGTTAACGGAATTGGTATACATAGAAAATTAATTTAAGGTTAATATTAACGTTATTAACACAAATTACGCATTAGGATTGAAATTCTTTGTACTAATTCCGTTAACAACGCTACGCTGCACCAAAAATGCATCAAAAGTTACGATCACTGGTTATAAAGTTACAAAATGCATGAGTAAACCTGTATTTTGTATAGACGTTAAAATTATGTATGTAGACCATAAAATGGAGTTATTTCTGAATTCCGTAACATTTATTCAAGATTCTCAATTTCCTAAAGTGCCCAAAGGCCGTGCCGTTTTTTTTTTTGGAAGTCGACATGTTTGTAAGGATTTATGCCACATTTTTCACAATAAAAATTGTTTATTTTATTTACTGTTTCGCGATACTTTGGATATTCCAATTTTATCGAAATCGTAAATATTATCTACCTAGGCACAAATTGCACATTCATTCCAAGAAAATGTTAAAAGAAATTTATTTTCAGGCAAATCGCTTTGCAGTTTCTCCTGTAACGTTTGACTTCAGATTTTTGTAAAAAAAGTAATTATTTGTACGTTTTTACATGTTTAATTGGTATTTGATTACATTGGTAGTTGTTTTTATTGGCTATGCATTAAAATAAAGGCCCAATTACGTAGATCCAATTGTTTTATACATAATCGGTCAGAGCCTGGCATAAAGGCTGCATTATCGAACTGACAAATTGATAAATGAATAAATATGTTGACTCCCATATCTGCTTGCTTATCTGACTCAAAAACATCAAAACACTAATACTACCTTACAAACCAAAATCACGTCTCATCCAGTACCGATTAGGATACGAAATCGAACGTTCATAATATCTAGAAACACGAAAACGTAAAGAGTCAAATCCAAAACCGACATTCGCCATTACGTACACATAAAACAATAAGAGTGCCATTCACGAGGAATTAAAAGTCATCGGTTGAAATGAAGCAATTAAAAATAAAAGAGAATAAAGGCGGCCACACACTGCGCAATTAGTGGGGTGTGCCAAATGCGAGCGGCGTCGGGGGTGAGAGCGAGCGGCTTTTGTTTTACGGGTGTCCTTTTGAATTGTGATCGCATTGAGGAAATCGTCATTTAGAGATAGCTTTTAAAATGACTGGTGGACGAGGCTTTGTTTACTGATCAGAATACTATAAATTCAGGCGTTACTGCCGATTAAGGGCTGGTTGCAACAACTTACGATTACAGACCAGACGTTAAATATGGCATGGGAAACTTGTCTTACGTTACACATGAGAAAAATTAAGCATAGTACATTACTTAGCTAGGGCGGTTAAAGCAAGAATGTCTCAGATCGCAGGAATTTGACGCCTAGCCGAAGACTATGGCGACTAATATGCGATATTAGCTTTCTGTATTACCTTCCGTGTTGAGTACACAATTTTATGTATCTCCCTTGCGAGAAAGTGGGACTTTCCGGACGCTCTCTGGCCAGGTATGACGTGAACATTATTTCATATCGTATGCATACTTCTGGCACTGGCTATATAGAAAATTAATGTAACTGGCGGCAGGGTTCGTAGAAATGGGTATATAAGAGTTAAAATGAATCAGAAGTTGTGCGTTGCTTGTCATGACGAGTAAATCAGGCACAAAATGGATTGAAATTTACTCCCGAAAATAAGCCGCTTTCCACTTATTTCTTGGAAAACTACGTTTCCCAGCCGCGTTACATTCGTTTATCCCTCAAACCGTACCATGAATAGAACAGTGACCTTACCCAACGGCACGTCGCACTTTCTCCCTACACTTTAAAGCCCATTTTCGCTTGGCATCGTCAAAAGCAATTACATCCCTAGAATTTGTACGTACCATTTAATTTTCTCCTGATTCAAAGCAAATTTGTATTTCGTAAATGTATAATTCTCTAGTACTCATTGAATTTCAGTCTTTTGTGAGTATTTAGGCTAGTGAATTTCAATGTCAAACACTGAATTTGTGCGTTTGGTTATGTAAGTTTCCAGATTAAGTATGAATTAGATTTCAAATTAGAAGCGCAAAACTATAATTGCTTTACTTCAACGTTAAAAGGTTTTATAAAGGGAATATTCAGAGGAGAGGTAGGTATGAAATTTCATTACTTTATATTTGAAGCGGCACAAAAAAACAATAAACTATTTGAGACTTATCATTAAGCCATTTTCATAATTATAATAGTCGTAATAGAGATTGGGCCTAAGGGGGTTAACGCGCTCGAAGTTAGGCGATTAGCCTTCGGCTCGAAGTTTGACTGTGATTCTTCTGATGTTGGAAGCGTCCAATCTCTATAGACAGTATCTGCTTACCATTAGGCAGTCCAACGTATCGGTACTCAAAGAGATCGAAACGACAACCCGATTCTAACGAATTGTCTCTAGAAACTTCTTGAATTCTTCGGACACATAGGCAGAAGAACTTGTGACAATTAAAAAACCAATGGTCAATCGGGTCGGCAGAAGGTAACAAAGCACCGATATGGAGGACTATAAAAAAATGAGATCCCACTGTACACTTAAAATGATTTAATTTACGCCTCTTTTAACATTCGTCCCCCGAAGAAGAGACAGAAGATAATCATGCGTAGAAATCTCCGCGATGTAAATCTGGAAGCGCTCTGGGATGATGTTTCACATGCTGATTGGAGCAGTGTAGGTCGTCATGACGATGTTAACATGAAAGTAGGGGCTTTCAATGCCATATTGCTTGCGATTTTTGATAAGCATGCTCCTTTGAAACCAACGCGAGTTAAACACTTTCCTGCACCGTGGCTCACGCCGGAGATCAAACAGTACATGGCCAAGCGCGATCGAGCTCGTATTAAGTTCCGGCTGGTTCCTTCGGATGAAAATCGCCAGAGGTATATTTCCATACGTAACTGCTGCAACAAAGTCTGTAGGGAAGCAAAACGCCTCCATATCCACAAATCAATAGAGGAGTGTCCCCCTTCTAAGTTGTGGAAATTTTTAAAGTCTCTTGGGGTCGGCAAAACTCAGCAATGTTCTTCCAATACTCTTGACATTGACGCTATTAACAAACATTTCAGCACGTCGCCGGTTACTCTTGACCCATCCATTAAGCAATCCACTCTTTCACTTCTTGCCAATATTACACACCCCGACCTATCTCCCTTTGAATTTGGTTTGATTTCACCGCAGGAGACGCTTGCCCTTCTCAAATCTATTAAGACGAAGGCAATCGGTGACGATGGCCTCAGTGTGGATATGCTTATGCTCGTGGCGGATTTTATTGTTCCTACCCTTTCGGATATTATAAATTTCTCCTTGTCCACTGGAACCTTTCCGGCATCGTGGAAGTATGCTCACGTAATTCCTCTCCCCAAAATCCCTAATGCTGTATCTTTCACTCAATACCGCCCTATTTCTATTCTCCCAGTTTTGTCAAAGATCATTGAACATTATGTTAATCGTCGTCTCCTTTCTCATCTTAACAGAAATTCTTTGTTTAATCCTTTCCAATCCGGATTCCGCCCCGGGCATAGCACGGTCACCGCTTTAGTTAACGTCACCGATGACATTCGTCTCAATATCGAGTCCAAAAAGCTCACTGTCCTTGTTCTTCTTGATTTTAGCAGTGCTTTTAATACGGTAGATTTTGATATTCTGCTAGGTATTCTCCGCTCTCTTAACATTTATGAAACTCCCTTATCCTGGTTTCGCAGCTACCTCTTTGGCAGGCGCCAGCGCGTTACGTTCGATGACAAGATGTCCGAGTGGTGCGAACTCTCCGCTGGCGTTCCACAGGGCGGGGTGCTTTCTCCATTATTGTTCTCTGTTTTTATAAATAGTATCACCGAATCCCTAACTACATCATATCACCTTTACGCAGATGACCTACAGATTTATGCAGCGGCTACTGTGGATGATGTCTCCGCATTAATTTCGGAAGTCAATCAAAACCTAGAATCTATACGCTGCTGGGCGTGTAAGTATGGTTTACAAATTAATGCGAAGAAATCGCAAGCGATTGTTATTGGTAGTCCTTACTATGTAGATAAGCTCTCAAAGGTGGTGGTGCCTGACATTATTTTTGATGGAATTTCTATTCCTCTTTCCTCTACTGTCAGGAATTTGGGTATCACCATGGACCAGACGCTTTCTTGGTCACCCCATATAGCTGAGGTGAGTCAGAGGATCTTTAGATCCCTTCACTCCCTAAGACGTCTCCAGAATTTCCTTCCTCTTCGTACCAAGTTGACCCTTACTCAATCTCTTTTGCTTCCTCTTCTGGACTATGGCGATATTGCGTTTCTGGACCTCAACGAGGAGCTACTTGATAAGCTGGAGCGTCTACAAAATGTATGTATCAGATATGTATTTGGTCTACGCAAGTATGATCATATCTCTGAATTCCGCTCTAAGCTTCGATGGTTACCGATTCGCCGGCGCAGGGATGTGCATATCCTGTCATTACTTTTCAATACACTGTTCAGCCCTACTTCCCCTCCTTACCTTTCTGAGCGGTTTAGTTATATGGCAGACGGCAGTGGCCACCGCTTGCGGTCGAGTACTAACCTTACTCTTGCTGTACCGTCTAGAAAGACGCGAACATACTCCAGATCTTTTACTGCGCGCGCTGTTAAATTGTGGAATGAGTTGCCTTTGTCGCTGAGACAGTCGCAGTCTGTTGCGTCACTTAAGATGAATTTGAAGAAGTTGTGGCTTTCCAATGACTTGTGAATTGGTTGAATATAGTATTTATTTATTTATTGTATATTTGCGATATATATGTAACATATGTTAGTGTGTATTATATTTTATATTGTATATTTATATATGTATTGGCATGTTTTTATTTGTCTAGAATTAATACTAATTAGGATTTGCTTTATTTTCTCTGTTTTTGTACACGGTATAAGTTTGCCTATCTCGTTCTACCTACCTTCCTCTCAATTGCTCAAAGGTTAGCTGGAAGAGATCCCTTATAGGGATAAGTTCGCCTTTGTACTTTGATCTATTGTGTGACATGTATATTCCTTAACCTGTTATTGTGTACAATAAAGTGCTTACATACATACATACATACATAAAACGCTACATTTAATTGCGCTACCAAACTACGAGAATATAACGCTATAGTGATTCAAATCAATTTATTTTCTACAGTTTTATTTCACTGTAACGAACTGGCTTCATGCTCAATTAAAAATATTGTTAAAACTTTGTACGGACACCGATCGGGTTCATTTTAAACGAATTTGTCAGCAAGTGTGGCGGATCGACTGTTTTTTAAATACTCGTATTGAGTTTTTTAACGAAATTAGATAAATGTTTACTAGCTGTGTATGTTTGTTTATAAATGAATTAAAAAAATTCGTGGGTCTTGTTTCAAATTAAATAAGAACGGTTAAAGTCAGGTATGAATTGCCACTATGGGTTACATGTTTCGAACCATTCGGGAGTTCTTTCTCACGATGAGTGTTGTCAGTTTAAGTATTGTTTGGATTTTAACTTTGTACTATGTCAAAATTATTGGCTTGGTTGTATTCAGCTCACAACAAGCTTTAAAACAAGTGATATTTTAGTGGTCCTTTAGAGAAAATATTCGTTATTCATTAAATCTCAATTTGAACGTAGGTTTTTTCCGATACAATCATTAGTTTTACAAGAAGATTTTCTAATAAAATGTCTCAAGTTGATCTGTGTGCGAAAAAAGAGCGCATCATAGCGAGGCTTAGGGTGCACGCAGGACAGTACTTTGGGGTCACAAGTCGCCTTAACTTACTCCTCTGTATATTTTCTTTGACATACCTGTAACACAAGAAAAAATACATTAGATTTATAAAGAATAGGTAGGTACGTAGTTTTTAGATTCATCAACATTTTTTTTCGCGCGGCTGTATGTGTGAGTGGGCTTGTTGCAGGTTTGATTTGTATGATGCCACAACTGTAGTCTTTACAAGCACCCACACAGAGGCAGTGAAAAACGCACACAAGCAGCCACGCGCAGTGATCAGTTGCAATCTATATTTAACAAAATATGTAGAGAAATTTCGATGTCGTAAATATACTCCATAAATCTTTATTTGCAATAGATATAGTAATAACAGATCTTAGGGTAATACATACAGGTTCATATATCAAGCCTTAAATAAGTCATGCAAAATTTTTTTTTTTTGCTGATTCTCAAACAACCTACGTTAAATACTCACATTGTTAAAATATTCAGTGGTACTATAAAAGCATTTTTGTACCAGCCAAGTAAATAATTGATGCCTTAATTTGTTGTGGGGTAGTTCTCTTAATTGCTCTGGTAAATTATTGAATATCTTAATACACATGGCATAATAATTTCTACCCCTCATTGCAGTGCATGGAAGCATTTTTGGAAGCACGAGTCTATCCGGATATCGTGTGTTGATATTTGTGACATCTTTTTTCTTTATGAACATTTCATTGTGCAGCTTAACAAATATACACACTTCATAAATGTAGGTACAGTGAGTGTCCTGTTAGTAATTTTAAGCTAACATCCTTGCAGGATGTTGGTAAGTATGTGAATGTTGGCTATTGCTCTTACACATTGCTTTTGCGCTAGAAAAGTACGATGAATTTCTACAGAATTTCCCCATATTATGATGCCATGTCGCCATACTTAAAAATTGTTGACATCGTACATACTATACTCCACTCCATCCATATAAGTATCTAACTTTAGAATTTTAAACGAAATATACGTCTACGTTTCGTTCAAATTAAAATTTTATTAGGTTTACTCATTTCGATCATTAAGTGCTTTCCAAACATCACATTACAATTTTTTTGTGCTTTGAAACGATTTTCCTTGAAATCAATTAACGCATGATTTTTGTAATGTAATATGGACTGGGGTATATAGATTGAAATTTGTCCCTAGAGTGGAAGTGGTGCGATTCTTCGTAAGTAATTCAGACAATTCATCAGAAAATAAGTTGTTATGGTCGATTGACATGTCAATACAATCAGTAGTTAGTTATTGTTTATCACAACAACAACATTACCGTCCACATCAACATCCCGGCCAGTTATGCCATCGTCGTACCACCACTAATTCTTTTTATCCCCCCATAATATATTTCAGGACCATTTCACCACATGGTAATGTAGAGGGATACAATGATAGAGAATAAAAATATATAAAGAGGTCATAACTGTGGTGTAAAGGGGCGTAAGTGCTCTTTATTTTGTATGAATATGCGTCGTTTTACGGCAGTATAGGAGATAAGCGTAGGGAGCCTGGCCGAGAAGATAAATATGACGAATTATTATGTTCGGAACGGGGTGAGAGGGTCATGGCAGGGTGATGGGAAAAGGAGGTATTTTACAAGCTATTATTTAACTTGCAAAGTATGTAACTATGTTTGTTCGGTTGGAATCTTGCAACTCAATTTTGAAGCAGATATCTTCAAACGATTGAGCTGAAATTTTGGGTTTAAGTATAGTTTGGATGACGAAGTTGAAGTCAGTAGGTGGCCATTAGAATTATGGACTTAACAAACGTAGCCTCGTTGAGTTTGGACTCGTTAGAATCGTCTCAACGATTAGACAATGACGGTATTTATATGGAAAAGTACAGAGGGCAATAAAAGCTTTTAGGTAGCAAAAACGAAATTCATAACAAAATGTAAATTACAGAGTTGCAGAAGCATAGTTCACATAATAATGAATACTAAATTTACATTTCAATAATAACCGGGTATTCATTCGCTTATAAAATTTATAGTTAATGTTTTTATTATAAAGCATACATTATATAGCTAGTTTTGCAGAACATAACAAAAGACAGGGTTTTATTATAATTTAAAACTTATGACGTCAATGAGTTGATTTTAATAAAAGACGTGTACGAATATGTCACACTGTGTGTAAAAGATGAACTTCCAAATAGAGTATAAGTTGGATTTGTATGTAACTTAGGTATTACGAGAACAATATTTATTTGCTATTCCGCTAAAAAAGGTGCTGGTCTATAAGTGAAGATAAGATGCAACTATTTATTTCACTTATTTTTTGTGGTGGTTTGCTGTATTTTTTTACATGTTTTTATGCAAATAGTTGCATCTTATCTTCACTAATAGACCAGCACCTTTTTTAGCTGAATAGCAAAGAAATATTGTTCTCGTAATATATAATGGACGCAAAAGTAACACCTGATTCAATAAATTATCTAACTTAGGTCTTTTACACATTCGTTTTCACTCAAGCATTACACAACCAATCATTAATCAATTTAAATGCGATTTACGGGTGGTAAGGCGTTTTAATTTTTACAAACGTTCGATACAGTCAACTGCTGAAGAAACTACGCAAAATAACAAGTTCAAAATGATCTTGACAGTCTTGACATTAGAGTCGGGTTTAGAAAGGTAATTTTGAGCACTTGACCCGCGTAGCTACTTGTGCTGCTGAACAAAGACTACGTTTTTAATGCTTTGATTGATCTTGTATCGGTCAATCCACTAAGGGATTCATTACGGACGAAGAAAATAAGCTACATAATCCCGGCGGGAAAACAGCGACTCGCTCTCCGCTCCGCTTATCACCAGCCCCTCATTCTTAGACTAAAGAATTTTGTATATTCAGTACGTAACGCGTATTCCCGAGAAAAGTGACGTTCCCTGTTGCCATCATTGGTTTGTTTTTCTAGCGCCTTTGATATTTTAACCCCGATTCTGCTCCGAGTAAGTAGCATTTGACCTTTTTTCCCACTTTTTTGTTACTAGAAACTGAATAAATCTGAGTTTTGTGTGTCACAACGTTTAACAGCAACCCGCTGAGCTATCTGTTCGTAGGCAGATTTCGCTACAAAAAAAGTAAAGAATAACGTGTCTACGCGGTTTGCATGAGAATTGTCAGTGAATGCGTACTGTACTTTTTTGATATCTTACTGTTACTATAATATTACGAACCCAATATATAGGTCGAATTGCGTGGTTGGAGACTAGCCTGGGGAAAATCCAGGGGAAAATTCGGACATGACCTCGCGGGGGTGGTTCAAACACTATACGAGTTTGCGCTCCAGGGAGATTGGTTGAATGGTTTCAACTGAATCTGGGGTGTAAGTAGTGTCAAAATACTCATGCGTATCTTACTAAAACAAGATAATTATTGAAGTTTCGTCGAGCGAGACTCATAGACTTGGTATCACTTGCAACGTGCAAATTAAAAAGATGAGGGAGATTTTTCACGTCTTGCGCCCGCGTTCTAGCTCCGCTGATGTGTCCCACGCCTTACAGTTGCAACAATATGACATGTCGTTTTTAAATACTAAATTCACTATATTTTCTATATAGGTTTGATCATTAAAATGTCTCAAGAGAAGCAAATGTTTCAAAACAAAAACACATGACAAATACTAAAAGGAAAACTGTTTTCCCTTGAGACACACGTCTATACTAAAAGAAAATGATTCCGACATAATATTAGAAGGACAAACATTGCCTTCAGTATACTGTCGTAAAGTCGTATTTAACTGTGTGAATAAACCTGAAAGTAAGTCCACAAAAACCGCTATTGTTCCACTTAAGAAAATGCGCCAATCAGGGCGTACTACATGAAGGGGGCCTAGACAAGGTTACAATCGACAAGCACTAACGCAATAGAAAACTAATAAAATGTATGGGAATGACATGTGTTAACGGAAAGTGTTTCATCGGCGTCTGTGCCTATTGGCGTTAGCGCTTGTCGATTGTAACCTTGTCTACGGTCCAGATTATGCATATTTTTCCAAAAGCTTTCAATGTGTCCAGAGAAAATAAGAACTACTATGCAATCTGCTTTTAGTGACGCTACATTTAGATAGCATTTAAGTTACATCCTCCATGCTCTAATTGACGAATGAGTGACAGAAACAATTTAAAGAAAAGCCATGGCTTTTAAAACATTAATGAAGCTTTTTACGACCAAATAAAAAAAGCGCCATTTTTAACAAAATTCAAGTATTTCTAAGAGTATACACATGCGTGTTTCAGCTCGGCACAACAATATGCCTTTGTAACGCAAACATAAGATGTATTAATTTGGTCCCTCAGAGGGTTTCTGTCATGGCAGAAGGATTTATGTGTATGAAGCATGTATCATTGCGAATACAGCCCCTAGAGGGTTCCAAGAGAAGTGGGATCTAAACATGGCATATTTGACACGATGTTATACTGTTTGTCTTACAAATACGGTGAATACGGCAATTTGGGTCATCACTTTTGAATCTGTTTCACTATACGTTTTTTCAGCGTGGATGCAACTCTTTTAAACGCGAAGTGACTATTAAGACAGTATCAGACACTAGGACAAAATGCTATTTTCCAACCCATCTACGAATAAATAAAATATAAAACAGTATCACGGAAAGTTTAAGAATAAAACTAATAATAAAGTGCAAACAAATCACCGGTATTCGTTTTTTGCCTACTGTATTAAACCACGTAATAACTTGTTTACCTTAATCGGAAAATATAATCGCTCATCTCAGTACACTTGTTTGTAAAGGCTACCTTTTTGAATTTTCCAAACGATTGCTTCGCCCTAATTGCCTGACCTATAATCTTTGCCTTTTAACAAATTACTTTCGGTATACCGGGCTGTTTAAAAATAGCATGTTTGAAGTTTTTGACCGATATTAAGTTCTTAAGTTAATTATTTTTGACTAACAAATGCAAATGTGTATGGATCCTTGTCTGCAATCAATGCTTTATTTTTTTAAAGGAGGAGGTTCCTAATTAAACCCAGTCCAAGACTAGAACTTGTGACTTCTGTACTACCGAATTAAATTAAAAAAAAATCGTTTAATTCAGGCCTTATTTTTTGATCCATACATTTTTATTAGTCTTAATCTTACGAATTAAGTTAGATACAACATGAGAAAATCAAATAAATATAAAATTAAATGAGGCACGTATAAATAAGTGTTAGTGTGCTATTGAAAGATCGTAGAAATAAGATCATTTTAAAAGAATTAACAGAGGTGGCTAGTTCGAGTACTGCTCTGGGTTTCAGACGATGGTGGTTCTTTTTCCATTATTATTTGTTCTCTACATCATATAGTTTAAAATTTGATCGTGGTAACTTCCACGTGGATTCAACACGATTTAATAAAATAAATTGTTTCGTTACTAAGTATAAAAGAAGCAGCTCCACTAGAGGCAGCCTCCGGCCGAGTGGCTGCCTCGGGCCGAGACAGCCTCTCGGCTCGAGGCTGCTTCTAGTGGATAGCAAGTTTAAGGTTCTTAATTCGTTGAAATCTTTCACTTATTATGTATGTTCTCCGATTATTCAAATACGCCAGATTTGGTTTGGTAAATTGTTCTTTTTGTTTCAAAGACTATCCTTCCCCAGGTGGTCCCATGGTCACCCAGTCAGGATCTGATGATGATGTCTGACAGAAATCGACGGAACTCTTCAAATTCTATAGGCATACTTGAAGCGGAGTACTGAATTTATCCGGTTAAAACTTTGCATTTACAGTGAATTTAATAGTCATCATTAGATTTATACGATTTCAACATGGAATATAGCGGGGTAATGAAGCAACTTTTCGAAATCAACTGTCATTCATCATCATCATCATATCTTCCGAAAGACTTCCACTGCTGGACATAGGCCTCCCCCAAAGAGTGCCAAAGTGACCGATCCCGCGCCACCCGTATCCAGCGGACTTCCGCAACCTTTACCAGGTCATCAGTCCACCTTGTGGGGACTATCTTCCCATGCAAAAAAATACTTTTAGGTCAGCTTGGCATACTTACGAAGCGTTATGGACTAGGCGGAATTTGATTTCATAATTAATAAACACACGCCGCAACACAATTTTTTATTACTATCCTATTAATATCCAAGAACATTCTATTAAAAGAGGAGATGTATGCATCAAAACTATAAATATTTCCGAATAAAAATCCAACAGGTAGTTAATTATTAATGATAAATAGTTAAAATAAAACAGCAACTTATCAAATGCGGGATTTGAAAAATACAGTTGTTTACCGGCGCTGCAAAACAAAGTTTTCTTTGGCAACAGGACAGCTCGTAATTTCTCTAAAAAATTAAATTGGAATTGCTCAATTTCGCCGACAATGTTCCCCAAACGAGTCAAAATGGCGGTCTTGGCAAGTTTTTTTTTAAACTCCGATAGAGAGGTACCCGGGATGATTTATCTCAGGCGAAGGGCAGATGAGGCCGATAAGAGCGGATCTGGGTGGATGAGGCGCTTTAAAGTCTGAAATATTATGTAAACTAGCAAACTTATAATAACCCTTTAAGAAATCGAGCATGTGCAAAATTAACATTAACATTTGTTTGAAATTTACAGTTCAATATAATAGAATTGCACGATCGCATCGACTCGGTTGTAAAGGGAACAAAAAACATGTATGCATAATTAAACTCACGCTTGTGTGTTCTCAAAAGGGGTAGACAGAGCGATTTGTTAGATGGGTTCCGCGAACGCGTTGTTTCAATGTAGCGTTTTCCCGAGTCGCATTTTTCCGCGATCGATCAATTTCCTTGTCGCTTTTTTACTCGTAGCTTTATTCAGCGTCTCATTGTTCCGCAATCGCCTTATATATTGTTGGTTTTTTCCGCTCTTTTATAAAAAAAATAACATCGAAAACGAAAGCGGGAGCAAGGCTCCCGCTTCCGTCTTCTAACCTATCCGTGATCCGAGTCAGTTTTGCTACTAAGCCCCTGTTCCCTACAGCCTACACCTACACCACTATCTTGGCATTGGTTGATCTCAGAGAAAAGTTAATTTGATGCCCACCCTTTGAACAGGGACTTAGGGGCAAAACCGACTCGGATCGCAGATTCCATGAAGATTTAATTCCATGTGCTCTGTCGATTTGTTAGATCGCAGATCTAACAAATCGACAGAGCACATGGAATTAAAATTTAAATGCCATTTCTAATTTCAGACTCAGATTGACACATGTTAGTTTATAGAAAAAAACAAAAGGTTTGTAGCCTATCGCCACCACCATTTCAACATACTAGTTCACACTTTTGACACTTTTCGCCACACACATTTCTGGCTTTGGCTTTATAAATCATTGAAAACGGGGAAAAAATAATCGGTATTAGAATGATAAATAGAATGCTGATACTGTTTCGCCTTGCAGTTTACCGGTAAAGAATGCTTGAATGCAGTAAGTCAGCTCCAGCTCCTGGAGCTGCAGCGGCCATAGACTACGTTGACCGCTTGCCATCAGGCGGGTCCTAGGTGTGGTATATATTTTTTTAATTCTGATAATTTAAAATATGCTTAAGAGTCCGCAGTAAGCTCGGACAAATTTTACCTTCCCATACAAACGTAGTTACGCTCTCATTTTAAAACTACATGTTGTATTGTGACAAAACTTTGCATATAATAGCATGAAATATATCTATGTCTGTAATTAGTTAATATGGTTCCAGTTCATAAAACAAACAAAATACAGCAATAACAAGTTTTGTATGAAAAACTTAAATTCGCTGTATTTTTTTTACTATCGTATCTGAAGCTACATAAACTAATTACAGACATAGATATACTTCATATCATTGTACGTGCAAAGTTTCGTTAGTATCCAACACGTGGTTTTAAAATGAGAGCGTAACTACGTTTGTATGGCGAATCGAGCTTAATGCAAACTCTTAATTCAAAAGGCGATCTGCCGTATCCTCCAATCCTAGTTCTGCGACATCTAATCACAAAATTCAAAGTCGGGGCGATATGGACCCATAATGGGTAAAGTTGTTCCACTTTGCCCATTCTACTACGCGCTTAATAACTTTAGAAGGTTTCTTTTAATATTTAAGATACTCTTGTATCGAAAGCGGTCACGGTATTAAATTGGATTTCCGTACTAATGCTTTTTTGTAACGGCCTTAGGGCTTAATGGATAAAAGTACGGTAGTTTAGGATAAGTAGGTACATTGCTTGTATTAATGGTAATTTAGGATAAGTAGGTACATTGCTATTATTAAAATAAGACAAATCCAAACATTATGAGGAAGGAACGGCATGGAATCTCTTGGATTTACTCCGCAGTCAGGGTTTTCCGACGAAAACATTCGAAAAGGAATTCAAAATGCCCATTTACTTTTACGCACATCATAACTAAATGCTATTCACTAACTTAGCATAATTACATCGCCGGAATAACCACTTAACCTTTTAACAGCCAAGCGTTGAACAAAAATTACCTGTCACTGACGCCACGCTGTCGCATTTTGTTGAGCGAAATTGAACTTTACGGAATCCCCCATAGGTCCCTATTGCATTAACAAAACTGACGTCCGTGGCCGTCGTTGGCGTCCATGGCAGGACTTTCCGATGTCGGCTACAGCCGACATTGGCGCTCAAAGGGTTAAAAAGGTTTTTTTCATTATACTTGCATTTTTGTTATAACTACGAGTAGGTACATAATTCAATGGACAACATTTCATTTCTCAAGTGGCGTGTTTCTATTATTTCTCCCTAAATTGTAATATTCGTTCCGAAATATCCAAGTGAAAAGTAGCGAATTCCAAAAGATCCTAAGTTAATTATGACGTCAATACTACGGCTCCCTTTGGTTACTTTGAACACCTTTCAAAAGATAGACGTAGTATTGACGTGACACACGCTTTATAGTACGTTTATACAAATTCGCGATTTTCTTAAAAACCAGTAAGCAAAATATCTGGAAACTACGTTATTAAGTTCAGAGCGGTAAATATCACGTGACGTTTTGAACGCGCGTTAGGTACATCCAACTGTCACTTTCCCACATGAAAAGTAACATTTAGATCTACTTGACGCACGTACAATGCGTTACGTGATTGGCCTGCTGGTAAACTGATTACCAAAACAGTTTTTGATTTAGGCATCATCATTACATGATGTCAATTATCTCTCTTTTATGAATACTCAGAGTACAGTACTGCCCTCGTAGTGAAGATTGCAGTAATTGCAAAAACAGAGTTTCGAGAAAAAGGTGATTGAAGGTTTTTTGTGAAATTTTATATTAAAGGCGATAAAATTATAAAATTGGTATTTTTATAAAAACTTGAATTAGTACTTTCCATCATATTGTTAAGTTATTGATTACAATCTGTGTGACAATTTGGTTTTAAAGTCGAGTACTGCAGTATATCCTTGTATATTGGTATAAAGAGAATGCTAAAAATACATATGATGAATGCAGCATGTATCGAATACTGCGTTTATATCTTGGTTTCCTGTAGAACTGCATTTCATTTAAGTAAGATGATTTTAATATAATTCATATTTATGGTTGAAATGCAGCAAACACAAAGACAGACATAATTAATAGTTTAAAATGGAATTTACTACTTAAATAAATTATGAATTGGCTTGTTCAAAATAATATAGGTATTATAGTGATATTTTCTTCATTAGGTACAAAGAAAAAAAATGAATATGTGAATAGAAAAATATTTTACTTAAGTGTATATTTATTGATATTTTGTTCATGCAGAGAACATTAAGTAACTATATCCCCGATAAGTGATAATCACAGACTGATTTACTAGTGTAACTTGCAGTTTCGACCAAAGCGACAAGCCGAGCCTGTGTCTATATTAAGGTTAAACGCAGCTAATGCACTTGCTGCGTTTCACCTTAGTATAACGTGGTAGATAAATTTCATAACGTTGTTTTCTAAATGCAGTAACCCACTATATACTGCATTTTATTTTAGTTTGATGTAAATGCTGCTTTATATTTTTGTATCTTAAGTGTCACTTGAACAAATACTGCATTTTTGTCAACTAAATTTCTGTGTTAACAACCATTTAAAAAAAATATATATATATATATACATAGATAGATATTTATTCACTTATGCTATTTGTCATAAAAAGTCAAAATCGTAATTTTGTCGATTACTGCGTTCTTCACTACGAGGGCAGAGTACATATTCGTCTGAAGCGCGCAGTTAGCGTTGTGAACATCAGCCCTAAGCGGTCGGCTCTTAACCGCGCTATAAGTCGTATGGAACCCACACGAAACCGTATGGAACCCTAATATATCCTGTAGAAAGGACATAAATCAGCTAAGGTGCGCTGTAATGGGTTTTTGAACTGATTCCAGCTGGAATGCAATGTGTTCTGGTTTTACATGTGTTTAAGCGACAATTACTGGCATTCAAATATCTAAAACAATTCAAGACAAACACTTTGAACTATTAGATTAGTCAACTAAAATGCGAAAATATTTGTAAGTTAGATAGGTACTATAATTAAATACCGGTCAATTTGTGCGAATGCAAAACCGTATTTTGGTTCTGGTTTTAATATCTTATTTTTTATCTCTGAAGAGTTTACAGTCTTTCAAAAATTGTTGATGTTTGTGACATTCTTAAAGCTGCGACTTATCATAGGCAGCGGTGTTTACTAACTCCAGGCCGTTTGCTCGTTTGCCACTAATTGAGGCATATAAAGCAAAAAATTTAAGCCATTTTGGTACTAGGCCTAAAACAGTATATTTCTTGGATAACTAATAGATATAATAATATAGTCCATTGCGTCATGCCGCAACCTTCACCTTAATGAATTATCGATGGTTTATTTCTGTTGTTGACTTTACTCCCTATGTTCGCGCGGATTACTTCATTTTTTTTCTAATCTGTACTGCAGCGACATCTTGCGACCCGTGTTGATCGTATTTTATTATCTACGCACATATTATACCTATGAATCCGTTCCTTTCCCTCGCATGACGCGCTGCTTGTGTCAAAATAGTACAACTAGAACATGCTCTCAGTAACGAAATGAGCTTATAGTATAGCACGGGACTGTTGAAAAAGCACTCACTTCGCGTCCTTCCGCGTCGAGATGTAGCGCACGCGCGCGCGCACTCTCGTCCTTTTTTGTGAATTTTAATATTTGATGAACTAGCATTTTTCATCAGTGCATTTTGGGACACCTTGTGACATACTAAAATATAGCCAACGTGATTGAAGAAGCTGTGACTCATAACCCTGGCCAGGGTACTCCGAAGAAGCTGGTCGCTGTTCTGTGCGCACACCCATGAAAGTGAAGAAATTAACTGAAGGTACTTTTCAATTATCATGCGAAACTCCTTATTTTATCCTGTATTCCTATAATTGTGTGCGTAGGTGATAATCGCGTATTGCTGTAAAATAAAATTGCAGTAAAAATGCAATGGCTTCGATATTGGCAATCTCATGCTTCGATCATCTACCTAAGGTAGATACGCAAGGTCCTTCGAACTCATATTAGTTTTAAATTTTACGTCTTCGACACCAGTCGAGCGTAACCATTTTCTTGGTCCGGATCGAACCGGATATGAACCACGCTTAGGCAATGTTAGTTATTTCGTTTCATAATATAGTAGTAATCCCCGCGCTTATCTACCTATAAAATAGTACGGTAGATATTCTATTTCGCTTTGGTTTGTTCGCTCTCGTTTCTCTCTTTTCGTCATATTTCGTCGCTTTGTGCTGTTTTAATAGAAAATCTCGCGCCGCGCCTACCTAAGTACCTAAATCATTAGAAGTTAGGTAGGTATTTTATTTAGTTGAAAATCGCTCCTAGGTTAATATATCATAGTTTGTTTCGCTCGCATAACTTTGTCGCTTTGTTTATATAGTTTCGCTCGCATTTTGGTACAAATAACGTCGTCGCTTTGTTTAGAATTTTTCGCTCGTATTTTAGTAGGTATTACGTCGACACTCGTAACTTTATTATTATAGCAAAAGTTATCGTCGCAAAAGATTATTACGCGCTTACGCTTCGATTCTTAGATATCATAGTTGTTCCCACTTACGGTACCTATTTGTTTTCGTCTCTCCGCTCCGCGCTTAGGTTTAAGTTACTTTGATTGCGCCGGCACCTCTTTGGGCTGGTGCCGCTCTGTTATTGTTAAGTATTAAGTACTCGTATTTAGTTTCGTCGCTCTCGTATTCTAGTTATAAATAATAGACATTCGTGGTTGCTTTAAATTTATTTACGTATCGTGTTGTTGTTAATATATGTTTTGTCGTGTAATTAATATATGCTTTTTTGCAGTAATGTTTATTAGTTCGTATTAGTGTTAGTAGTTAAGGTAAAGTCGCAATAATTTCGTCCGCAATTACAACTCGTGCTCGATCCAAAATGGCTGAACAGAAATTACGTAACCTAGAATCGAGACGTGCCGTGTATTTCACGCGAGCACAGACAATTTTAGCTTTGTCTCAAAAATTGGATGACGAGATAAATACTGAAGATTTTCTTTCTAGTGTCGAAACATTGGACTCGATTAGAGACAATTACTTACAAACGCTTGAACGAATAAACGAACTACAGATGACTATTACTCCCGGTGCGCAACCGGACTACAGTTCTTGGTCGGAATTCGAAGATATGTACTGTCGAATTAAAAGGCAGCATTCTAAGCTGACCGCCCCGCGAGACGTAAAACCAGACCTTGGGTGCCTTATGCACTCGTTAGACGTCAAACCAGCGGGCCCCAAACTTCCTCCGATGGAAATTCCCGAATTCAGCGGTGACCCACGTGGTTGGCCTTTGTTTTACGCTAGTTTTAAAACAACGGTTCACGAAAATCATAGCCTTAGTGACGCAGAAAAACTATACTACTTAATAGGTAAATTAACTGGTAGAGCACAATCAGTTTGCGCCGGTTTGACGCCTTGCGCTGAAAATTATTCTATAATTTTTAACAATTTAGTTAGCAAATATGACGACAAACGCATGCAAAGCACTGCATACTTAGATCAAGTGTTAAATTTGAAGCCGTTGAGTACGGTCAGTTCTGAAAATTTGGACAATTTCGTTGACAAACTGTCGTCATCAGTCGCCGCGCTTAAAGGGTTAAAATTGCCCGATTTATGTGATTTTATTTTGCTTCATATTGCATCGAAAAAGGTAGACGCTGATATGATTCGCGCATTTGAAATGGATAGCCGAGGTACAGAAATACCTACTTTTGACGAATTGATTACCTTCTTACGGGATCAGGTAAAAATCTTGCAACGAACCTCTAGTAGTGCTAAAAATTCTCAAGTTCCCAAATACTTCGACCCTCCGAAGTGTACAAAGAATACACATTCATATTTTAATGCTGCGCATGAAGATGTGCCTGCTACATCGAGGCCTCTCTCGCCTCCGCGGCCGCTCGGTAACAATAACAATATTAGATCGGAAACTTGCTCGCTGTGCGACGCACCCGCACCTCATGAACAACTATATAAGTGCGCGGGCTTTCAAAACCTGACGCCTCATGAGAGATATAGTTTCGTTAAAACATTTAACTATTGTCTGAACTGTCTAAGTTACAAACATAGAATAAATAATTGCAATTCCGCAAGTTCGTGCCGCAATTGCCACAACAAACATCACTCGATGTTACATTTCGATAACAGTGTATCTGTTCCCGCGTTGTCTACTGAAACCTTCCATGGTCAATTGCCGCACTCTAATCGGTCAAAGGAATTAAGAACTTCCTGCTTCGCTCCCGCTATTGTCCAACCCGCGCAGATTTTGCCAACCTCGCATTCAAATATTTCTTTCGCACCCTCGCCGCCGTCGCAGCCGATGTCTACTACCGGCGTGCGCGCAGATGTGTCTCGTCCTCCCGCGCCATCGAATCAAGCGCCGCCGCCAGGGCCGCGCTCTAGTGCAACCGATAGGGTTACCGCTCACATGCAGTATTCGGTAAATAACTGCAGTTATGTAGAGCCTTGCAACGTTTCGACTACCGAGTTGTTAGCAACAGCGCGCGTGATAATTCAAGACTCGAATGGTCAGGAGCGTTTAGTTAGATGTTTGTTAGATAGTGCGTCGCAATCTAATTTCATTACGCGTCAATGTTGTGATCGGTTAGGTTTAAATGCCCGCCAGAAAAATATTATGATAAGAGGAATAGCCGGGTCAAGTAAAGTCCTAAATTCGCAAGTGAATGTAAAATTCTTTTCTCGATTCGATCGAAGAATTAGCTACGAGCTCGACACTCTGGTAGTCGACAAAGTCACTGATCGTTTGCCTAACGTAGAAGTAGATAGATCGATGCTAACATATTTTGACACATATGCTGTCCCAGGGGAAATTGATATGTTGATAGGCGCTTCGTTGTTTCCTCATTTATTGCTTGGCAATAGCATACAAGGTATTTATGGATCACCATGCGCTATAAGCACTGTACTTGGGTATGTTATTATGGGCAACGCTCCTGCCACCGTTAATAACTTCTCTTCAGTCTCATGTTGTTGTGTCGTGCCTCCCTCCGTGGGTAATATGGAACAGTCATTTTGGACACGTTGGCATCGTGAGCATCTAAGCACGTCACATACACGAATTAAATGGAATACTCCTGCGGTTCCAATAGTGATAGGGACAATCGTTATAGTTCAAACCGCAAACGTACCTCCGCTTTATTGGCCTTTTGGTGTAGTCGAAGAGATTTACCCCAGTAATGATGGGATCATGAGAGTTGCTAAAGTCAAAACATCGTCTGGGTTTTACTTATGCCCAATAGGCCCGCATTGCACCTTGTCCAATCAAATATAAGATGAATTTTGGCAAACCTAATAGTAGTAGTTATAGTTAGAAGTATATATTTTTTGGTCTTAATTGTTTTACTCACATTTTTCTATGAAGGCTTCCCTTCATGCTGGGGGGAATGTTCGCGCGGATTACTTCATTTTTTTTCTAATCTGTACTGCAGCGACATCTTGCGACCCGTGTTGATCGTATTTTATTATCTACGCACATATTATACCTATGAATCCGTTCCTTTCCCTCGCATGACGCGCTGCTTGTGTCAAAATAGTACAACTAGAACATGCTCACAGTAACGAAATGAGCTTATAGTATAGCACGGGACTGTTGAAAAAGCACTCACTTCGCGTCCTTCCGCGTCGAGATGTAGCGCACGCGCGCGCGCACTCTCGTCCTTTTTTGTGAATTTTAATATTTGATGAACTAGCATCTTTCATCAGTGCATTTTGGGACACCTTGTGACATACTAAAATATAGCCAACGTGATTGAAGAAGCTGTGACTCATAACCCTGGCCAGGGTACTCCGAAGAAGCTGGTCGCTGTTCTGTGCGCACACCCATGAAAGTGAAGAAATTAACTGAAGGTACTTTTCAATTATCATGCGAAACTCCTTATTTTATCCTGTATTCCTATAATTGTGTGCGTAGGTGATAATCGCGTATTGCTGTAAAATAAAATTGCAGTAAAAATGCAATGGCTTCGATATTGGCAATCTCATGCTTCGATCATCTACCTAAGGTAGATACGCAAGGTCCTTCGAACTCATATTAGTTTTAAATTTTACGTCTTCGACACCAGTCGAGCGTAACCACCCTAATATGTTGATTTGTTAATATTTTCCCATCCATGTTTTTCCTTTGAAGGCAAAACCCAGAATTATGCCTGTCCCAACCTACCCTTCCAAACAAATCTCGGTCTGTAAGCACCTGCTTATTCCTCGCATTCCTAACATACTCATAAACATATTTTTCCACCCTCCTACTTAATTCCCTGCTATCAATATTAATACGCAAGAAAGACGTAACTGCTATTCATTTTCTACAGGAGTGTGACGTTATCTACCACCGAAGCCGAATATACGGACCAATCCAACTTCGCGAGATAAATTTCACAACTTTGCCGAATAGCGGGAGGGACTGTGGAGAATTAAGTGTAAGTTTAGGCTTTGGGATGCTAAGTGAACTGGATGATAAGGTTTACGCTGTACCGGCAATTTGCCATCTGCATTTTCATATTTGGGTATTAAGTCCACATCAGCACCTCGTCTAATTAGAATAAACATCCATAACAAGGCATTTTACTGTGAATATTTTATTAAAGTGTTATGATATCTTGTCATCATCCTCCTAGATTTATTCCCGGTTGTGCCCCTAAACAAGCCCAGGGTCCGCTTTGACATCTAATCCGACCTTCCAACCCAGAGGGAAAACTAGACCTTATTGGGATCAGACCGGTTTCCTCACGATGTTTTACTTCACCGAAAAGCTAACGGTAAAGATTCCGTACATGAGTTCCGAAAAACTCATTGCTACGAGCCGGGATTCGAACCCACGACCGCCGCTTGACAGCCGCATGCCTGAACCACTAGGCTACCGTAAACTACAAAATAATTGTAGGCTTGTACTTACACGAGTATTCACAGGAAATGCTAGTTAATTCATACATCACAATTACTGCTTTATTTTAAACAGTGACATTTTATCTAGGTCTATTAAAACAGAGCAAGCAAGCTAGCTCTTTATTTCGATGATACTGTGAATAGAGACTTGTAAATCGCCAGCCAGCCCTCGCACCACACATTTGACTAGATCCCATTTGGTTTTGAAAGCTCGGCCACCACTCGTTCAGATGAGGTTTTAATTGATTCCGCGCTTCGCGAATAATTACCGCCATTAGAGAAGATGAGATGCGAATTACTTTATGGAACTTGTGGCATTGCATCTCAGAAGTCTCTGGAGTTCAATTGATTTCTTCTAGGGTTGTAGACACTAAATAAAATGATAAATAATGATATATTTTCTTGAAGAAGGATTAAAAATGTAGGCAAATGGACAAAAAAGCAACGCAAGAGGTTAAATGATCTCAGAGTTATAAGTGTCCAAAGTTTTAAGAGGAGGTATGTTCTGTCTCTTTTTCGCAAAACGCATCTTCATATAAAACGATTGTCGTTTACAATGACTCTCGAGGATCGTGACGTCAGGATCCGTTAGCGTTTTCTCTCTTTAACAAACAACGTTAAATAATTATTAGCTTCGTATTTTTTTAAAGATTTTTTAATGGGAATTGCATGATAAAGCATATTTATTTGCCTTCTTTCTTTTGATAAACTAATAAATTTTGAGTCTATATCCCTATTGGTGGAGCGCGTATAACAGATTAGAATGTGATTTGTATGAAAAAAACGAAACAAATAGTAGCCTGTCATAGGGGTTTTAAATTGAAGGAACATCATAGTTCTTAAAATTAATGAAATTAATTGTGATTTTAGCGATTACTGGCACTTAGCGACCTTCCTAACCAAAACACGTTAACTTTTATAGTCGCCACGAGTCAAATATACCTGCGATTTGGGACATTCTTTATTTACCGCCCTAGACGGGTAATCATATCCTACTATATAATATATAATATCATAAATGCGGAAATTTGGATGTTTGAATGTTTGTTACTCAATCACTATTAAAAGGTTATGGATGGTTTTTTGCAAGAAGACAGTTTATGGCATTAAAATATAGGATAGTTTTTATCCCGGATCCACGCAGACTAAGTCGCGGACGGAAGCTAGTATACTATATTTTACGTCAACTAAGACAGTTTCATTTAAAGATAAGGAGTAAACGCATAGATTGTAATACCATATAGGTATGTCAAAGAACCCAGTAGATATTATTATGTTATATCAATGTTGCAAACTCTCTGCCAATTTGGGGAGACTATTTGGAATGCCCGTGAGCGATAATATTACCGGCTGTCTAAATAGAAACCTGTTTGTTTTGATGTGATGTGATAACATACGACCAACTCCTCCATCAAATTGTGGCATTCCGTTAAATTGAAGCGGAGTATATTAACAAACATTTGTTACGTTAAGTTTGTTACGTGTAGCGTTGATAAATTCGAACCTATTAAGTTATAATATACTTATTAGTCCCGTATTTTACCGACAAATGTTTCAACGAATGCATTGTTTCGGCGGATTTTCATTTAATCGACCTTTTTTTCTCCGATACCGTTAATTTTTCAGGTTAAGCTTAAAGATAATTGTCAACCCGTAAGGTTATGTTAGGTACATGCTTTATAACAATCTTGACAACTGTTTCTAAAAAAAAATGTAATGAAACGAAAATTCGGCGAAACGTGTTGCTAAAACAAGGGTATTCCCACACTACGCTTTGAATAAAACACATTGCAGTATAAACTTACACTACGCTTGAACAAAACTAAACTTAGTACGTAAGAGGAACAGTAGTGGGCTTGCTCATGAATTGAAAAACCTATATTTGACCCAGATAAAAAATGTCAGGCGCAAAAAACAACTACAACTATCACCCAATTAAATTAAAGCTAAGTTAAATCTAAAAGAGGCCCTCGAGGCATTGCACCGAGGATGCTGGCGGCATTTCCTCGCTGAAATGCAATGCTGATGCGTTGCGTGAGAAAGCCGCCAGCTCTTCGGTCACCAGTTACGTCAACCAGACGTTTCGCGATTTCCGCAAATAGCTTTTGCGCACTGGGACCCCACGGACCGAGGGTCTCGACGTCAAAAGGTACAAAGTTGTACTCTGTGCCGAGGCCTCTATATTATCGTAATATTATAAGGAGCAAGACTCTGTGATATTGTAGCTTTGTAAAATGGACTGGAACCGGTGATCCGACTGTCTGGATTGGCCGCGAAGTAAGGGGTTGCCGGCCGAGTACATATAGACGGCCGAGCGTAGCGAGGTCAGATAGTTATGAGGCTGGCAACTCCTTTTCACGCCGGTGTATGCGTATAGTGCTTTTCTCAAACATGCAATGAAATAAGTAAAAAAAAAACTCGAAGAAATCAAACTTAAATTTTCATGGCTAAACGCCGTGATGCTGTGCCACTAATTGTGGAATGGAAATTAAGCGTCCAGGACTCGCTGCGTCCGAAACGTGACTCTTAGAAGCCCATTATGAAGAACACAACGTCAATATTTCATTGCATGTTTGAGAAAGGATCTATTTTATCCCGCGTGTTTGCCTGCTTTCTTTGCCACTTGCAGGCGAAGGCAAGCCGGCAGCTAGTCGTACTCGTAAATATTTTTGGGGTACGACTGTACATCTCAAACGTTTGGTTGTCTGAGTGTCATATTTCTTCCTCCGAAATTTTCATCAGTTACCAATTTTTTCGACGCTCTAGCTTTTAAGGAGAAATTGAATTTGGGTCTCGCAACTTTATATTTACCAAAAAGCAAATAAGTCAAACGTCAATACTTCGTGATCGTGAATTTTAGCCCAGACATTAAATTCGCAGTGTTCGGTCTTCGAAGATATAATAAAATTTAATATTAGAGTACAATCTCAAACAAATGGAATCGTAAGCTCATGAAGGCGTATGTCATGGATAAAAGTTGCTTTTCCCGTATTGAGAAGAGTAAGGGTGTGTATTTCCCCAGTTGAGCAGGTCCAAATATAAGCGAGATGACGTTCCGCTGTGTTTCTTCTCGCTCATATTTGAAGCAGCTCAGATTTGAAGAACTGGAGCCGGGGTTATTCGCGGACGGTCTATTTAGAACGCATAATGACTAGTGTAATATTTTGCCCATATCGCTGATATAGGTATATCGCTGATATAGACCGAGCGAATAACCGCTCCACCGTATGGAATACCGCGGCCATGATAATACAACTACTCGCTCTGACGGTATGAGTGGTGTTTTGGTCCTGGTAAAGTAAGGTTACCAGCGCTCCCGAAAATGTGTTCTGGTGAGTCAGGGACCCGCTTTCGTGTCTAGCTATCACACAACAGTCACAACACGCTTGGGTTTATTGTACAATCCCAAGCGTATATATAAGCTACGGTGACTGCTTACCAGGCAGACCGTATGATTGCTTCAACCGTCGTAGAAAACTTATAAAATGAAGGTCCAATTATCATACCTTAGTCAAATTTCTGTGCTTATTATTATCTGTGGCCTGGCAATTGCGATTCCCATCCCGTCCCACGAGTTATTTGGCCAGGTATTTCGCGTTAATAAAATGTGAACGTTTAGAATTTTAAGTCCGTACCTGTAATATTCTGCAGAGACAGCAAAACATGTTTTTGAGATGTTGTTTTCAGTCGGCTTGCGCTGAAAACGGTGGCAAGTGGGTACTTGTCATACCTATTTTCTCGTCTCGAAAGCGGCCCCTTTTGGGTGACGAAATAAATATACAGTCAAAGGCTGAAAAGGTATATTTCGTAAATAAATTATGTATACGATATATTCTTGTGTTTACCTACTTTACAATTTTTCTGTACCGCCAAAAAATTTCTTTAGTGAATAAAGCTAATTGACTGATTAGGATTTTTTAGATATTTTAACGGACAAAAATTGTCCCATTAAACACATATATGCGTAGAACCACCTACAATGTATACTTATTTATGACGCTGATTATACATTTGCAACGGCTCCCAAGCAACTCTGACAGCTTACATTGGCTATGCTTATTCACAACCAAAATCGTCGAAATTTACTCAAAACCACGTTAAATGCATCATTAACATTCTTGACCCTTTAAACTACTTTCAACTTTGAACCTTACTCCCCATAAATAAAACTCAACGTCCATATTAATATTGTACTAAGACGAATTGGGCCCTTAACCCCCCTCCTCCAGGGCTAAAGGGGGGCTAATGATAAACTGCAGAGATAGGCAAGCAATATATCTCAGTGAAGGAATGAAAACAACGGAAAACGAAACCCTTATTAATGGTACAATTGCGCAGGGTTGTCGCAGCCGTTCAACTTAGTGATTGAACGTGGATTAGGATTAGGGTTTAGGAGGAAATTGGTGCTGTAGTGCATTCAGTATGAGACCTTTGAGAAAGTATGGTAGCCGTCGTGATGTTTTTAGTAGCTATAAAAACTGTTTCCTCTAAAAACTAAATTTTAAGCGAATTCTACTCAGAACTCCGCTTCAAGCGTGCCTATAAAATTTGAAGGGTTTACTCGATTGCCGCCTGTTACCTTTGTGTTCACTGCAATATGGGATTCATTTTGTTCAGGTTGTGTTCGGGGGAAAAATATACAAAGAATGAGTTTTTACGCAAAAAAATAATAAATATTGGCTACTCCCAGGCTGATGATGATGGTGATGATAAATTAAACTTGAAATTAAATTAATGTTAGTATACACTGACGCAGATTTTTTTAAAAAACATCTGTCGATGTAGTCATAATCAGTCAGTTTAACTTCCTAAATGCTTATAATGTAATAAGGGCTATTATTTCTGCCGACGAGAAAACCTGCAAGTGACAACCCTAGCGACAGCATAGGGCTGGCGTCCAGATTAGATTCCTTTGTTTCTAAGTTATGGTACCATGCGCAAAATATGGTTATTGTTAAAGAATACTATCTTTATTACTTCAAGTTTGTGGCCTTGTGCAGAAATGAGTAATATACAATTACCTATCTATCTCATCATCCTCCTAGCGTTGTTTCCGGTTGTGCCTTAAAAGAAATAGGCTCCGCTTTGGCACCTGATCCCAAGATTTTGCATATGCACCAGTTTTACGAATGCGACCTCACAATGTTTCCCTTTACTGACCTACTGTTTAATGTCGTACATAACTTCTACGTATCCCATATGCTATACATATACTATAGACCAATGTAACGGCGTTTTCAATTGTTTAATCCTATTTTTATGATGGGTTTATTTCTTTGGGAGTTACGATGCCACAGCCAGTCACACATACATATGTTAAGCGTATAAACATCCTGCGTTTGCGTGAGTAGACGAGATGACGCAAATAACAGGCGGTTGTATCGCTGAAACTGTCTTTCAGATAACTTTCGGCAACCTTAACATTTTCACTGCCAAGCACCCCCTTAGGGGCACTCCGCTCGTAAGCGCATGTCTCTACTTAGCGGGATAACCACGGCATCTCCGGTGACGGATTTTTTGCTAGTTAATGTGTTAAGGTAGTGTATAAGATCTGTCAAAATATAAATTTTGGTACAAGCTTTTATTGCCAACAGTACTTTTCTGTATACCGTAATTAACTACTCATTGAGACTGTTCTTACTAGTCCGAACTCAACGGGGTTACGCCGGATAAATACGGAATTCCCATGACCTGTCTCCATAATCAGATCAGCTCGATGGTACAATTATATATTGAATCCAAACTATACTTTACCCAATATTTCAGCTCAATCGGTTAAGGTGAACTGGTTCATAATTCAGTTCCAAGATTTGTCCCACACTATCAAACTCAGAACTCCCGAGGATGCGTTGTGTTGAGAGCGAGGGCATTTGTTCCTTCAGCTGTCAACACGGCGAATCCTCAAACATAGCAAGAGTCGGCAACGCCCATGTTACTCATTTGGAGTTGCATGCATCTATAGGCTGCGATGTCCGCTTATTTCAGGTGGGCCGTACGCTTGTTTGCCACCGTTGTTAAAATAAAACAAACTAACAAACGAACAGCAGCAGGTCGATCACGCAACGCATCGTACGCGCGAAAGGTTTATCAAAATGCGATTGCTATTCAACCTATCAAGTTCAAAATAATTTTCCAAGAAAGTTTTATAAAGTTCTACTTTCGAGATTTTTTTCATATTTTTAAAACATATGGATCAAAAGTCAGAGGGGGGGACACATTTTTTTTACTTCTGGAGCGATTATCTCCGAAAATGTTAACATTATCAAAAAATGATTTGACTAAACCCCTATTCATTTTAAAAACCTATCCAAAAATATATCACACGTCAGGGTTGAAATGAAAAAAAAAACACTCCCCACTTTACGTATAGGAGAGATACCGATAAATCATTTTTTCGACTTTTAATTTACCACTTTGTCGGCGTGTTGATATACATATTAGTACCATATTTCAGCTTTGTAGTGCTAACGGTTACTGAGATTATCCGCGGACGGACGGACAGACATGGCGAAACTATAAGAGTTCCTAGTCGACTACGGAACCCTAAAAAATGACTGTTAAATTCTAACGCGTGTTCAAGTTCAATACGCTATTTGACTACCCCCCTGGTCGAACACGTAATGCACGTTAGGCAGATCTGAAAGTATTTTTTTTTATGGAAAAAGTAACGTTGAATGTGCTATCGGGCGTTCCAAACGTTAGGTGATTACCCCTCAGTAGGCGTAGCACGGTTGCCATTTTATCACTTATCGTAATCATACTACGCTGTGAGAAACAAAGATATGTTTTACACAATTCCCCTGCCTCCCCCGTTACCACAACACAGTTACAGCATACGTTACGATCGTGCCAGACGGTCATATTAATTGCCATGCCGAGCCAAATAGCGACCGACCTCACAAGTATTATGTCTTAGTCTTAGATTGTATATGAGCCATGCGCTAGCTACTTGCATTTGCATATGGATACGGATGCAGATAGTGATGATAGTGTCTTATTCATACTCGCATTTCTCCTACATTTTGGAATATGAAAGTGGTTTGAATATTACTCACGCGAATTTCAGACGAGTATTATAATTTATGCCGGGTTTAGGCCTTTGTCCAGCGATGAAAGTCTTTCGGCTGATAATTATAATTTGATGGATCAGTCACGTCGTTAAGGTCGAACGTAGTTTTTTATGTGAGCGTAGAATATTTAGCAAAAGGATTGGAAGACCACCATCCACTTTCAAAGTAACAAACTCAGAGACTTCCTCTTTATGATATTTGTAAAGATAAGTATACATTTTTGTCTGATCTTAGAAACGGAGATAGCCGAAAATAATAAGACTTACTTTATATATATTCGCATTTTCCCGTGCTCCCCCGGTGCACCGAACTTTCCTTATTATCATCATAAAACTCACAGAATTGGCAGCCGCAACATTGATACGGGTGAATATCTTATAATAATGTTGCCATTAATAATAATAGTGAGTTATATCGTAAGTTGATTACAAGACAGCGGAATATCGTCTCTCTTATATTTGGAACAGACTAACTTGTGTATTTAGAGCAGTTTAAAGTACCTACCAAAGGACCACAGTCGTTATTACGACACAGCACAGCACAGCTAACTTATTACGTAGATTTGTGGTGTTGTTCCTGGAGGCGAGTAAGGTTGCCAGAACGTCAAACGATGTGTTGGGTTGAGAGTGAAGGGACTGCTTATTTTACTAACTTTTGATTGTGGTAATAGACCCTTCCAAAAGTTACCTAATATAATCCAGGTTGCTTCGGCAAGGCGTTTTCAAAGCCTATTTTATATTTTTATCAGAGGACAACGAAGCATACGTTCGATCTAACGGTAGGATTACACAGTAGTTTATGGAAGCCTGCAGCTCCAGAAGAGTCACCAGCACGTCGCCTACTTTTAATTGATTTAAGGATTCGTTGTCAACAACTAGATAGATTTAGTCTCCTCACTCTCAACACAACACATCTTTTGACATGCTGGCACCCTTAGAAGCTCTAGCGACCTTGCCACCAGGAACATAACACCATATCTATGGACCAACGAAAGGATAGCAGAACTAGAGGAAGGATTGAGCAAATTGCGTTGGGATTTTATAGGGTTACTATCTGAAGTCTGAAGAGAAAGAAAGGACAAGTTAACCCTTAAATCCGACAACTCCGAGAGGGCGACCAACCCAACAGTCCCAGGGAAGTGTTGGGTCGGTTGACCGTACAGAGCTAGTAGAATTGTATTTATGGCTCCGTTCTTCTGTAGGGTGATGGTTCACTAGGCGGGCTGCTTCGAAATATGAGCCAGCACGGCCGCCATGAGCTGTGTCGCGGTGACATAATCTGCGCGTCTCTTTCTAAGCGTCTTAGAAAGAAACGGATAAATTTTATCGCCGCGACATAGCTCGCGGGCGACCTGTGATAGCCGTTCATGATATTTCTTACAAGTGACTAGATAACTATAAGTGACATTGTTTCAACAGCCAACAAAAACCGGAATGAACCAGTGATAAACCGGGCAGTAGGTCGGGTTTACGTTTTATATTCGAGATTTATGGGCGACGATAAATTTTACTGCGCGGAAACTTCGCTGGATGAAGAGAAAACATGCGTGGGGAAGACAGACTACTCAGTAAAGCTTGAACGTTGTTGAAACGCGGCAAGAATGGATATCTACGCGACTTAATAGTTACATTGGAAGGTAAGGGTAAATTATTTTACGATTTTATTACGAGTTATTTATTGTTATAATTTAAGTATTACTTTAAGAGTCTGGAAAAAATGAACACTTACAGAAATAGCGAAAGGTGAGGTATAGAGCGATTCCGGAATACAACATACTTCCAACATGTCTGTGTTTACCAGCTTTATGGCGGAATAAATGACTGACAATTTGCAAGAGGGAGATGACACGAGGAAGAAGAAGTCGTTGCCAAACGTTCATGCCAATATAAAAATAAGATTCACATAATAAATGTATGTAGTAACCTTGTTCCAGTTATACTAATACTTTTGCAGCAAGAAGTGAAAATGGAAAACAATGTGTTTTAAAACACAAAACAAAAGAACTTAATATGCATGACCGAGTTAAATAAGTTCACTAGAGTAATATAATAACATAACTCACACTTGTAAACAATTATCTCAGTGATGTAACTTGAGCGTGACGCGCCAACAAACTGGCCACTCCAGTTTGGCGCATTTATTGTACTGTATTTTGTAATTGTTTATAAGAATAAATTATTAAATAATAATCAATAAACTTGGGGACACGCATACAAAACCACGACACTGCTTAAACATGTTATGGAACATATTTTACGATGTACACACGAGAGTTGTTGACTATTGTTAGATATTGGAGAATACCGACTGAAAAGATAACGGAGCGTTTAATTCCCAAAGTAAACAGGCTGCAACCTCGCAGGGACACAGTTGACAAAAACAGTTAATTAAAATCTGAGCACGCAATAATAAACAGATATTTTGCACCCCGATCGGCTTATTTATTTGCAGCAATGTAAAAACTTTGTTGCAATTTTACATCGTCAGCGTCGCTCTAAATCGATATTAATGCGTTTCGCACGTTTGGTCTGGAACCTTTGGCCACATAATATAACGCAATTCACTCCCAAGTCGCGTGCCTTGTTACTCCTATCTCACGCAAAATGTAAAATTTTGAAAGATTAAGGTTTATATTGCATTCATAGGAAAGTAATCATACAACGATATAGAAACACTTCTAAAGAAGAAATTACAAAAATATATTTATATGCAAATGTTGTCAAAATCGGTTTATAGAATGCGAGGTAAAATACATGAAGAACTCTCGACTATAAAGGAAACTTGTACAAAATGTAAAAGTGAAAAATTGTGTTCAGAAACGGTTAATCGGTTTTATGTACAAAGCCAGAATAAAATGTTGGGGGTTGCAATCATGGATGACATATACAAATTCTATATTATATATTATCCATGATTGGAGCCTCCAACATTTTATTCTGGATTTGTACAACTCACAGAACTTTAGCCTCTTAGAACTAAGGGTCTAAGAACTTAACTATGAAGGGCTGCCAATTGACCAATTTCTGGTCGAAACGGTACGAAAAGGCCCACAATTATCAATATTAATAAAGGGTGGTTGGCGATGATGTCAACAGGTTATAAGGAGTGTCTACGTTACCCAATTTTGCCAATTACGACATAGTCATGCGTTAGACACCACGGGCGTTACTTGCTACATATGAAATTTAAGCTGCTACGAACTACGGGAAAGCGCTACGACCGTAGCGTGACGTTAACACTTCCACTGCCGGAACCAGCTCCGCGGGCGCTTACTCCGTAGTCGCTTTCTGCTACATACGAGGAATACCACAGGATCGGCTACGAGCGTAGCGCGTAGCGATTCTTGGCAGTGAATGTGTTAACCCATTCAGGGCCCATAACGACACATATGCGGCAGACCGCCTTAGTCGCTTTCTGCTACATACGAGGAAAACCACGGGATCGACTACGACTACGATTAAATGAGTTAACATTTTCACTGACAGGAACCGGACCGCCGCTCGCCTACGCCGTAGTCGATTTCCGCTACATACGGAAAAAACCATGGGATCGACTACGACCGTAGCGCGTAGCGATTCTTGGCAACGAATGTGTTACCATTAACACTTTCACTGCGAAGAATCAGAAAATCCCGTGGTTTTCCCGCGGAAAGCAACTATGGCATAGGGATCCCTAGGTACCCATCACAGGTACACTTTTACTCCTGGCAGTAAAAGTGTTAAGGCGCCGTAGGTTCAGCGAAGTTAAGCGAACAGTGTTTTTGAAACAATATAATGCGTCTGTTTATAATAATATGGTTTTAAAAAAATACGAATAGTAATCTTGAGGCTTTTCTGCAGGGAAATCAGTGTTTAGAAACATGATTTAGCAATTTTCGCTCGACAGAAAAAATCACGAACATAGGTCTAAAAGGTCATACCGTAAAACCGTATAACTTTGCCCGCTTTTTGGAAATTTTTGTATTTTTCACTAGTTTATTGTGTCATTTTATAAAACTTATTAGTAACATATACAATTTTGTGGGCCCTTTTTTACATACGTCCGGACTCTAGTTCAAAAACAAGCGTCTTTATTAAAGAAAATCGCAATCTAAGTGCCGGGCCAAAAAAATTAAAAAATTACGTCATTGCCCATTTTGTGGAAGTGTTTCTTGCTCTGGCATTTTCAAACTTATGATTAGTGTAGTTAAGGACTATAATGCAGAAGAGTTATATTTTAGTTTCATCTGATAATATTTCCCTAAAGCACAATAGCTCTCACAACATTGAACTGGGCAAAGTCACAAACAGAAATCCTGCACTCTCCATACTAAAATCTCATAGTGCTAGGGTTGTCAGTTTTGATTTTACCCGACTACGCAAAGTTAATAGGTAGAGTTATGAGTTTAGCACAGTTTTTTCTCGTTACTGTAAACAATTTAAATTCTTGTACTGTAACAATTATTTTCATTAAGAAGATAAACGTAAAAAAATGACAATTACCTTTAGAATCACTTTTTTCGCAGTTATCATTAAAAAAATAATAACAAACAACAATTTCATAGGTAAGCACCTAATAATTACTCGTGCAGTTAAGATAGACCCTACTCGGGTCGAAGCGGTCCGTACGATCAACCTGTCATACGAACATATGTAAAAACCAACTTGTTTAAAATAACTTTTGGGTGACAACCCTAAGGGTCCAATTCGGCCGGGTAAAGTCATATTCAGTAGCCGAAAATCTGCTTATGACATTGCCCATCGCCATAATTACAAAACTAATAAACATTCAGAGATAAGCTCCCACCCATGACGTTATTTAACTATATAATAATCACAGTCAAAAACACATACCTGTACGAGTTTCCGTTACCGAGATACAACTAAAGTTTTCGAGTACTATTTGGCCCGCAAAAAAACACGTCTGTACTCAAAGCTTGCTCACGCGCAACTGACGACAGGTACGGACCGGTCAGCCGGCTAGTGTTGTCCGCTTCATAGTTGGCTTTCAATCAAAGATTATAAAAAAGTGTACATCTTCAGCTAGTGTTGGGATATTACGGTTTTTGTGAAATGTGACGGGGTGGGCAAAGCTATATCCGAACGGCAAAGTCCTAAGGTTTGACGGTACACTTAAAATATTTGTTACAAATTACGAACAAAAGCTAAAAATATTAAAATGGCTTCTAAAAATCGGCAATATCATGTTTGAGGGAAATCAGTGTTTCCTTTTTTTTTATTTATACGGCCAAAAAATTTAAATTAAAAAACATGATTTCCGCGATTCCGAGCACGCACTTCCATCTTGCTCACGCTTATGCTCAGTGAGAGGGAGAGAAGACCATGAACCTACGGCGCCTTAAGAACCCATTTTGAGGCAAAGCAGATCTCTGCTGCAGATTTCACGTAAATATCTACGTGTTGACATAATGTTCCCGCTTTGTACCGGAACTCGCTCGTAGAGGCACGACTCATTACGAGTCATTAGCCTTAAATAGAAACGCCTATTCCTTGTGTATTGATTAAGTAATATAGCCTATTAAGCGTATATCTACTGGGATTAACGCTAAGTCGCTGAATTATTGGGATACAAGGCTATTAGACATTATTGATATGACGATCAAGATGGATTCCATTATATAGTTAAGTACCCTATGATTGTCAAGAGAGTGCTCTTTAGCGCTAAGACCTGTTTGTTCAAAGGCGTTCATAGACTGGAGCAAAAAACAGGCTTTTGCCGTTTTTAGATTTGTCGAACAGTGCCGAGCGGAGAGCCAAACATCGCTATGAAATCACATTCTAGCCAACATCTAGTAAATGCTTGTCAAATAATGTATTCTTCACGAAGACCTCAATCATGACGGTCGCGTCATTTATACTTAGAGGCTTAATAAAATATGTGTTTTGTCCCTTTCTTACGAACACAAATGTTAGAGTGACAGATAAACGAATTTAAACGCCATTTAAGCGTGAAAAGCTAACAGGCAGACAGACGGGTACAAAAGTACTTTCGCTTTTATTATATGGATTAGATATAATTGTCGTCTAGTACCCACACAAGCCTTAATGAGCTAACTACGGGGCTAGTTATATTTAAGAAAAATGACACACTGTCGAGTTTGTTTCGGCGTTTCTTCTTAACAGTGGTCTTCTTTTTCAGAAATGCTGGTAGAATTTTGACTTGCAAAAGTGCCATTACGGCCTATTTTCAGAATAAAATTCATTTATTTCATTTATTTATAAGATTATCCCCTAATGTTTATACATTTGTTTTGCGAACAGTTCGTTTTCTCATTGAAACTTTCCTTTGTCTCAAAAAATATTTTCTTCAACACACAATAATCTCGTAAAAACTTAGTAACCTTCCTAAACTAAACAAAAACTGTGCCGAGTAGAAAATAAGCCAATATTCATTATTCCGCGCTGCATCCCTCAGGATTAGGAGTTGGGAACAAAGTTTTTTTCTCAACAAAAACTCGAAGAGATTGATAGCTTTAACCTACGTACATGCAGAAAAGTTTGAGGGATACATACGGACAGGCATACCATATTTTATAGGGTTTAATGTGAAATATATGTTTATCTTCAACATTAAAAACGGAATCGTAATTTCTTTTATAGTGTAATTATCGAATCTGCGCACAAAATTTCACGACAATCGGTTGAGAAATGCAACCAAAAGCCATTCATCTGGACATTTATTTATTTAAACTTTATTGCACAAAAGAAAACTTATCGTACAAAAGGCGAACTTAACGCCATATGGCATTCTCTATCAGTCAAACCTTAAGACAAAGCGGCACACGAGACACATTCAGACACGCGAAAGAATTTTGACCCAAGCTGAAATGGAAACAAACTTCGTTCGCTTCGCTCGCTGCCACTTATTTTACTCATATATACTATTAGAAAGAAAGAAAGAAAGAAAACATTTATTCGTGGACAAAACAATGGGAATAAAAACAAAACACAGTAAACCTAAAAGGCCAGTCCACGAAAAGGCCCCGACTCAGCATGGTGGTATTAATTAGTATTGCTTACAACACCTTCATACGTCAGAAGAAAAAAAAGTAGTTCAGCCTGTCAATTTTTTTCCTTACGCATGTCACCGCGAAATATTTTCACCGCTGCAAATAAATTGGGAACAAAATAGTGTTTTCTGCTTGTTCATCGAAATCCTCGCCCGCCCGCTCCAAGCTGCACACCAAAAACCTAAAGGTAAGCAGTTTCAGTTCTCCGAAATTAAATTAATTTGGTTTGCATTTTTAAATTTATTCTAGGGCGTAACCTTGCCTTTAGCTCCGCACCACTAATTACCGCGTAATTCAATTTGCCTATTTACACGGCCTAATTATATTTCAGTATTAATTATTATGTATGTCGCTGCACACCAAAAACCTAAAGGTAAGCAGTTTCAGTTCTCCGAAATTAAATTAATTTGGTTTGCATTTTTAAATTTATTCTAGGGCGTAACCTTGCCTTTAGCTCCGCACCACTAATTACCGCGTAATTCAATTTGCCTATTTACACGGCCTAATTATATTTCAGTATTGATTATTATTATTATTACAATCTTTTATTTTTGGTTTCAATGTATGGGTTTGTCCGGGATAGATGGATATTTTTTACCGATTGAGCTGAAATTTTGGGTAAAAGTATAGTTAGGATGACGATTCAATATTATGGTAGCATCGACCTGATCTGATGATAGAGACAGGTGGTGAGGTAATTGTAAAAAAACCTCTTAACTGAATACCCCAGTATACGCACTCAAAAGAAACAATACAACATCGAAACTAAAACAAAACATTGTTGGAAAACCGACGGAACACTGAAACACAAAGTAAACAAGAACAATCGGAAATCTTTCAACAAATATTCGATTTAGAATTTTAGATCTATCAATCACGAACAAGTATTAGTATAACTTTTGGTTTGTTCGCGGAAATGTGTTTTTCTTAGACTTTTTTTGGCTTAAGGAGTTCCGTAAGTTACACATGAACATTTATCTGAATACGTAAGTTGTTGGCTGTGTCCTTTGTAAATAGGGATATTAAAAAAAAAGAGTATAGGTCGGCGCTCTGCGTTAGGGTGCCCATAAGGTGCCCTACGTTTCCTCGCTGAATGGCGATGCCAATCTTTGGCCGAGGAACAAGCCAGTTATATTGTCTACCGTGTGCTAGTTTTTAGAGCCGTTTTTTTACGTCCCGGTATAATTTCTGGGCGCTGGGACCCCACGGCCCAAGCGTCTCTACTGCGAAAGCCGCAAACACATGGTTGCCTGCGATTTTGTTTGTCAATTCATAAATGATATGCATAAACACGTTACTTAAATGTGATTCAAGTTACTTTTTATATAATGTGTATGCATACAGTGGCGTGCATAGGGTTTTTAGTTAGGGTAGGCAGTTTTTTTTTGAGGAGACCTACGTATGTCACCTATGTGTCGTACTTGTAGAAAAGAGAAAGAAAAATGCATAATTAAACTGTTATTAAGTAAAGTAATGTTACGTACGTGTTGTGTAAGTTACTAAGCCTTAGGCTATTTCGACTTTCGACAAAGTGAGTCTCCGTCAGCGTGCGTTGTGTTAGTTATACTATCTTAGGATACTATACCTACATGAAATTGACGAGTAATATTACCCCGAGTTCAAACTTATTGCAACTGTGTCTTACACCTACCTTTTACTTATTATCGAACTACAATAACTTGCTAAATTCACCGAAAGTTAACTTCTGCAAACATACTAGGTCAATACACCGCTCACAGCTAAAACACATATTTGTGGCTTAATACACAAGTATAGAATAGAATAGAATAGTAATAAACAAAAACACACGGAAAATTCAATAGAAAACGTAAGAATATCGCTTCTAACCGAACAATGTAATGCAACTGCAACAACACGAATATTTTTTTCACAACACAACTCCAAATAGGACATTTAAAACCAATTTTCGCAAACAAACAACCCTGACAAATTAGAACGCCCCACGTTACAAGTAATAATCACAGCAAAAGGGACTTCTTTCATTTGCCGCATGTAACTTTGTGCCGCACGATCGTTTAATAGGCGAATCGTGATTACAATACGCCGATTGGCTGAAATTCGGCGGTAGCGCAAGCGTGATTGGTCACAATACGAGTATTTGTGGCCAATCACGCACAGCGCTGACGCTGACCGACGAGGTCCGGCGGCCGGATTTGGAAGCATGTGTGGGTGTGAATTGCGTAAACGTGTGGGCACTGAGCGAATCCGTAGATAGTTCACGGACGATATTTACACAAGCGCACTGTGAGAGTGTGTGCCGTGGCTTAGGCGCCGTTCGCGGTGCCTGACCTGCTGTGAGCCAGTCTGATTCGCGCGCAAATTTAAATTGCAGCGCGTGTCGTTATGTAAGTTAAGAACTAGATTGTTTTAAAAACTATTATAGTATCATCATAGAGAAGAAAAATATATGTGGTGGAGTTATTTTGGAAGGTAGGCACTGCCTATTTGCCTATATGGTACGCACGCCACTGTATGCATAACTGTCATCAAAAACTGATTCGTGTTTTTTTTTAACTACTTAGGCTAATTGGGTGCTTATATAATATTCAACATCATATTTAAATCAGCATTATTTTTTTATTCGACAACGCTACAAAGAACTAAATTAGTTAAACGCCATTTGTGCATTAATATAATATTAATATAAATATATAATAATCACATTACATAGTAGGCACTCACACGCGCACACAACACACACACACACACACACACACACACGCACACGCACACGCACACGCACACGCACACGCACACGCACACGCACACGCACACGCACACGCACACGCACACGCACACGCACACGCACACGCACACGCACACGCACACGCACACACACACACACACACACACACACACACACACACACACACGCACACCTGTCACAAAAATCATGTTGTCATAAATTTACCATTTTTTTATTTTTTTACACTTAACTCTTTTTTTTTTAATCTTTATTATTAAATCTTCATACTGTCTTACCGTACTTACTGTCATACATACAGACTCTTAACTACTTATGTTATACTAAACAAGAACTGTACGCGATATACGCTGCGACCGGCCCTCTTCCCAGGGACCGGTCTGAAAACCAGCGCTGGGTATTAACTTAACCCAGCATATGCTGAGATTGGGACCCATTGCCCAACTTAACCAATTTCAAATGTATGATAAGTATTCCTCCTTCTTTATGTTTAATTAGTTTTTAGTTTTAAGCTCTATGTAATGTCTAGGTTAAGTTTGTGGCAATAAAGATATTTATTATTATTATTATTTATTATTAATAAACGAATCACAATAATTGTAACGTTTCGTAAAAATGTTCTAGAAAAAGGACATAGGTATTGCTTTTAGTAAGTAAATGTAACAGATTTTTAATGTATATTTTTATGGATATACTCAGTGTCAATTTTTTAAATACATACGAGTAATTAAGCTCTCAGAAGCGTGACCTATCTATATTAATTGTATTTAATCAAATTAAGCATAACCAAATATCCCTTCACCTAATTAGTAGGTTCTATTCACCCCTTCATACAGGAATCTTAGTAATAAATCAGTGCGTTGACAGTGTGACGTCATGATGACAAGATATAACATGTCTCGTCTCTGATAACGATATGCGATAGGTGATAAATGTTCGAGGTGTTGAATTAGCTTGGGTTAACATGGCTTATGGCTAAATACAGATAACTTTGCATTTTTTATCAAACAGACAAAGCGCCAATTTCGGTACATTTTTTCGAAAAACTTCTCTACGAAATATCATTTGATATTCATTCATCAGTAGCTTTTCAGTGAAGGAAATCATTGTGGGGAAACCGGTCTTATCCCAAATAAGTTCTAGTTTTCCTTTGGCGTTGGGAGGTCTGGTGGCAGTCGCTTTCGTAAAACTAGTGCCTACGCCTTATATTGTACCGTACCGTAGGAGAACCGGAATAACGACTTTTTTAAGGCACGCCCCCCTGCTGCCTAAAATGAAGTTCCCACGCCCCCCTTCACTTCGATGCAAGGAAACGGTAGTGAATGGGTTAGCTAGCCAAATCATCGTCATCTTCCTAGCATTGCTAGGAGTCTAGGGTCAGCTAAGTACCTAATCCCAAGGATAGGCGAGGCACTAGTTTTTGCGAAAGGATTTCCCAAGGCCCCGCGCACCCCTAGGGGGGCGCGCCCCCCACTTTGAAAACCCCTGCGCTAGGAGAATGGTTATTGATGAAATATTTGTACAGTTTTAGCTGCTGAGTTTGGCTCTTCGTGTCGATTTTTCACGACTTCTTTGAACAGCTATCTCGAAGAAATCTTAAAAAAACAAAACTATAAACGAATGGTCTTGAACTAGCAATAACATAGTGTGCATGAGATCTGAATTCTCACTGGCTTGGCTTATATGTTTGAAATCAAACGAAACGCTTAAGTTAAAGTATGTAGATGCGCCATTCCAATTGTTACGTTTTAAATCAATGTGTAAATAATATGATCTGCATTTCTACATTTGACTGACTAATCCTATCAAACAACCTACTTAATATCAAGTTGCAGAAGCCAAACAAAATTTCATTTCATCCAGTTCGTCGCTTCGGGAACCAAATCCTATTAATTTTACCTGATTTCTTTATTAATTGAATTAGACAAACCTGGCTCGAATTTAAATTTTATATTGAAAGTTAAGAACAATTAATACGGATATTTAGTAAATAACAATTCAAGTGGACTGTTTTTAATTTATTTTGAGTGCATTTTAAAAGGAATGTTATTAACAAGTGTTGAAAATATGTGTTGATCGCGAAATTAAGAAAGTGTGTGGGTGTAAATTTTTATAATTGTAACGGGTTTACAATCAGAAATGCTCAATTGAGTAATCTGTACTAGGATGATTATAATAAAACAGCAGTAGATAGCTACCTACATATTAAAATTGTATCGGCGTCAATTCTACACAAATCAACCTGGTCAATAAACTTTAAGCAAAACTTGTTCAACATACGTAGATGCACACTCATTATTTATCAGTAGAACATAATAAAATATTGCTATCTACACATATATAAATCAATACGCAACAGTGCACACACTCACCCCATTTCGGGGCGAATTTTCATAATTACAGACGATGGGGTATATTTATTGGTCCCCGAGGGACGGTAGCCAGCCTTTATTCGCAACGCGTAATTGTAACCTTCGGGAGGCTGTACGTGAGAATTAGGTAAACATTTAATGATGGAACTGGGGTATGTTTTTGTGTGTCGCTTCATATAAATTTTCAAATGTACAAAGAAAATCAACAAGAATCGCTAAATAAGAAAATCTACCTTTCTCTTTTTTACTCCGTCCGTGTGGAACGTTTATATCATAGCACCATACAAACTTTTACCTCGCATTTAACTATCCTATGTTCTTCCCCGGGATTTAACCTATCTCCATACAAAATTTCATCTCAATCGGTTCAGCGATTTAAGCGTGAAGCGGTAACAAACAGACAGGCACAGCCAGACACACCTCCGCATGTATATATCCGGGCCCATGGCAGTGCCCCGCCAAGTCGAGCATGCATTTATTGTGTATGGATTGCGAGTATGAGAGTAGGCCGCATCATATTTCAGTGTGTTTCATTCGCTGCCGGACTAGTACAACTGTAGCAGGGACGTGAGACGAGAAAACATACCCTTCTCTTTCCTATCAGCACAGACCGAGAGAGGAGTTGCAATCGCGCGCGAAGCGACTTAGCAGCAACTTGTGCTAAACGTCAGACTTAAGCATTAAAGTGATAGATAAAGTATTGCCTGTTACAAAAAGACTTAATCAATATCGTACAAAACAAATGCTAACAGGCGTTATCACAATATGGAAAAAAATCTTACACATACAATTGCTGTGCGCGTTGTTGCAAAGCCAAAGGGTTCATAGCCGGGTGTAGCGTGGTTAACATTTTATCACTTATCGTTGAGACAAGTATTCGAGTGACGAATTATCCACAACGATAAGAGATAACATGGCAACCATCTTAGGCTCGCAGTTATATAAATGTTTCGCTCATCTGAACGAAGCACTAATATTCTGCTTGAACATAAACCCGAATTGCGACTGACATGGACCACTTACTTTATAAAATCTTCATATCCTATATACGTACATACCTACATCAGAGCTGCTGCGGATGCGACATTTTAGACATCCGCGGATGCGGAAGCAGATGCGGAAATTTCAAGGCTCTCACCCGTGGATGCAGATTTTGAGGAAAAACACTTTAAAAAATAAATACACAATGTCTCTAGGGTCACGTAATACTCGTACACGTTGCGACGGTAGCATCGCGGATTGCTTAGAACGCAAAATGACTAGTGTGTTGTTTTGCCTACATTGCAGTTTGACCACCGAGCATTGTGCCTAAAACGCAAAATGACCACTCATAGGTAGGTTAGGTTCGTTAGGCTTCTTCAGATGCCCGAAGGGCAAACAGACCAGAAATAGGAGCCCCGCTCGGCGGGACTCCATCGACATCGCTAACATAAAGATAAAACGACGAAAATGATGTAGGCATTTTGCGTTTTAGGCATAATAATGCTCGGTAGTCAAACTGCAATGTGGGCAAAACAACACACTATTCATTTTGCGTTCTAGGCAATCCGCGTATGACCCGTTGCGACAATCGTTTCAAACCTAACGCATCACCTATAGCGAATACGGTATAATACAGAATCGAAATCAAGATTCTGATTGACTAATGACGTAAACACTGAACACGCCGCGTTGGCCCCTTTCTTGTCGCAAACTGTACTCCATATCGTAATCCGCATCAAGGCTCTTATAAAAAATATTTATCCATCAAAAAAATATAAATCAATTTTTGTACAACAGAGTGAGGGCAGCATTTGTCGCTAGCTAACAACACCATGAATCCTCAAATCAACAAAGGGTCGGCCACGCATTAATGTACACGGAAATAAGCTTCACATTCTACATTTTAGCATTCTATTTATAGAAAGCTTCGAAAGTTCAAAGGACCACCATGATTAATAAGCCCTCAATGGAGCTTCTGTCCGTTATCGCTGTTGATAACGTTCCCTCATTTTACCGTTTTCATTTCCCTTACAATTCCAAGTAAAGGGAAATATATTCCCTACTTATTATAAAAAATACATATCGAGGATCAGTAAGTGGGTTCCTTACCTAAAAAATCTACTGTAGCTGCAAAGTATTTTTCTCCAATATGCTTGGAAATGTTCGCCTTACTGTAGCAAAAATAGCCCATGAAGCTCCTCGTTACTGACAAGCGCAAATTTTCCAAAGTTAAAAGTCATTACTGTGCAGTTTCAGCGGCCTGGAAAGTGTATAAAATTCCAATACTGTATACTGTTATGCCTTTTAACCATAATATTTTAACTCACAAGGAAAGTTACCGAACTGTGCGGCTCCGATTTGATTTATTGTTATATATGTTATAGAGTAGTTTAAAATAATATAGGTACACCTCTTTTTTTAGCTGCCCAAACTCAATCTGTTGGGAGAAATTGTCCTTCAAAGTACTGAAAAGTGGCCAAACCCTCTAACTTTCGAGAGATTTATTCAGGCAACTTCTTCAACAACCTCTACTTCTATTATTGAAATAATAATTGTATTTCAATATAGAATGTAGTCTTCTGCGTAAATACAATATTCAATTACGAGGTATTTATAATATCATATCGTCGTGTATTAAAATATAAAGGAGGAAAATACCCATGATAAATTAATCACTGGAAAATGTCTATAAGGAAAAACGTATCAAATATACCCTCGTTAAGGCAGTCGTCACACTGCCGCCATACCCCGCTGCGGAGCGGAGCGACGTTGTATGCCAGTACCTCAGATTCTGTGTAAATTACGCTCGGTACCTCACACTGCAACACACCTCCGACCGGCGAAATTTGTATGCGACGCAGCGATGCGGCGGCAGAGTCTATATCTAGGGTGAGATTTAATTCGTGATACAAAATAGCAAATTGTGATATCCATGATTCTGAGACACTTACGAGCAAATCGTATGAAATAGCTGGATTTTTTTGGCATAACACAAAGTTAGTCTACGGGACCACCCGGCCAACTGACGATAATGTATGAACACCTGTATTTTTTTGGCATTATACAAAGTTGATCATATAGTAAAAGTAGTTCAGAACCGTGGATAGAGTATCATTTTGCTATTTTGTATCACACATTAAATTTTATCCAGTTCACCTTGAATGCCAGGTCTTACGCATAGTTGATATCCTGAGGTTAATTCAATTAACTAAGTCCTTTATAAAGTCCAAGTCTATACACAAGTTGATTTAAATTTACCAATTTTAATACCCTTAGAATATTAAATTAAATTGTGCTCCGTGATCATAGATTTAATTTCACCTAGCCAAGCAGACAGATTGCTCCATACATTAATAAATACTCGTGCCAATTAGGGAGACGTTATTTGATTTCCTCCTGTAAACTAAGTAAATTAACGTCTAATGTAAATAAAGCGAAATCAGATGATTATTTATTCGTAAAATGCTCTCATTTGAGATTCGTAATTGTTACTTGTTAAATACCAACAAGTTTTTTACAAAATACTTTTATTACTTTCGCATATAGGTGCCCTTGAGAATTGTATGTAATTATTATCTATTTGAATAGACATTGCATGTTTTAAATTTTTAACACAGGCAACACAAATAGATGCCCATTCAAAGAGCCTAAAACTACGCCTTACTTATTTTTTTTATATTTTGAATAATTATTTAACCAGCAACTCAATCTATATTCATATTTTATAATAAACTAAACTCTACATGGTTGACGGAATTGTAAAACTTGGATAAATAGTTTTGGAGATTGCTCTATACATACATACACAACCTTTAAACCTGCATTTCACAGACACTCCTTATTTACTACGAGTGAACGCAGAATCTAACTAGTATTTCTATGTTGTTTTTTTAATGTTGCTACTGAAACAATTTTTCTATCCTGGCATTTTACAAAACCAATCAAATCGTTAATCTGTAACCAAGGAATGGTTTAGAATATAACTGGGAATCTAAATTGGTTGAATCGAGTGCACAACTACCCTAAAAATTACAATCATCTGAATAGTATAGAATATACAAGGTGTTTTTGGCAATTTCCGTTAATTGCAAGGGGGCATAGGTTAGATCAAATAAAGTTAATTGCTCCAAGACAGTTGTATCTTAACTCTTACTGTTATCAAGATATTGGATATTTTAATTTAAACAGATTTGCAGATTTAACCAGTGTAAAGGCTCTAAACTGTGGTGTCATCACAGTTTTTTAAATGTTGTCAGGTTCCTACACACTACAAGAAGGTTTACCAAGTGAGTTCGTTCGATATTAGGCAAAAACTGCGTCGGAAGTACATTTTTTTTACTTAATTTGTCTTCTTGGACCTTCTGGTCTTGAACCCTTGCACAATAAGACAATAACTGTTAATGCTACATTAAATATTTTTTTCCAAAAAAAGAAAAATTTCACGAAATTATTATGCTAATTGGTTTCTGTGAATGTATTTTGCAATATGCCGAAGTTAACGGAAATTCCCGGGAACACCGTGTATAATAGTCTGAAATATGAATGTAACCTTTCTTTAACAACGTCATGTATGGAAACGTAGCGTCTGTATTCATGTATTTTAATTTTATTGCACATGACACAGAAATTTACAAATAGCGAGCTTAATGCCGATGGCATTATCTACCAGCTAACCATGCGCTCTACAGAGATTTAGAAGGCGCAAAGAATAAAGTTTGTTAATATCTAATAAGAATCCATTTCATCCACATTTGTAGTCATACAGTCATAAAAAATTCTAAACTACTGATAAAATACGAAACAAATGACAGACGCTCTGCTTAACGCATTCTTCAACAATCAACTGAAAACTTTCTGTTTGTGTTTAATTACTTACAACATTCAACTTCTGGCAGCGAAACTTCAGCCGAGGAACATAAACATGCATAATATAATTATTTCGCCTTGTAGTGAACAAAACAGACTATAACAACACAACAGGGCATAATTTCCTCGAAAGTTCCATAAAGTGGGGATATAATCATCGGGTAGCTTAAAACCACTCAACTATGTCCCTCTTACAAGACAAAAAGCAATAACGTCTTTACGCGATATTTTACTTATGTCCTTCCTGATACTGGCGGAGTTGTATGGTTCAGGCTTATAAACTACGTTTAATTGGACCGAAGGTAAAATGGGGGTATGTTGGGAAATTGAGTTTTCGTGCCTGTCATTACGGATAAACTGGGATATTAAGCGCTATTTGATATTATTTGGAGACAATTCAATCATGTTGTAAGCTTAGCTATTCGGCGAGGAAATGCTGCCAGTACTTTAGCCTCAGTGCCGGAGGGAGATAGCCCCTTTTACCCCCTACTAAAAGTAATATGAATCTAAATAGTTAGATTCATATTACTTTTAATAGGGGTGTAGACACTAGATAAAATATTCCACAATGTCACAATGTCAATGTCAATCACAGGGTGATTCATTACCTCTCATGTCTTCAATTATGACTGCAACACTTACCTGTAATAAAAAAAACTTAATTAAATATTTAGTTTTGTTATTAAGTAGAAAACCTGAACCAATTCACATTATATATTGTTTGCTATGCTAGTTCTGATCAATATAAGTATTTTAGTTTTTTTTTTGGTGACAGATATCACCTAAGTTTCCCAATAATAGCCTAAAATTTTAGTTTACTCGCATGATTTTTATATATATAGAGACGTAGATAATATTTACTGCGTACTTGACTTCAAACTAATGCTTTTTCAAAATTACACCTGAATAAACCTACTCAAAACATCACTTTATACAACAAAATCATGTCCACTACTCTCCATTACTCACATAGCGGTGCGAAACAGTCCAAGCCATCAAAAAAAGTGATTCAAAGTGAAATTGCCAAAAACTCGTAATTACACACGCCTCCATTTAACTTTCGCAGGTTTAACAAACTGAACCCTAATTGCACACCTATAATTAACTGAGCTCATCAGAAGAACTCAAAAAGTTAAAGCCCAGTCTATTTAGGTAAAACTTTTGATTAGCTGTAATTAAGGAATTGTTCAAAAACTCAGTTGCGACGCTTTACGCCCGGGGCGTAACTACTTTCTGTTTTATTTTGATGTACAATGATGTGTCGTTTTACTGTACGACTAGCTTTAGCCGACTCATTTATATCGTAGCTCCATACAAACTTTCATCCCACATTGCACCCTATTAGGGGATGATTTTTAGGTTAGCAACTGTCCTATGTCCTTAACCTGGATTTAAAGTATCTCCGTTAAAAATTTCATCTCAATCGGTGTAGCGGTTCAAGCGTAAAAAGGTAACAAACAGACAGTAGTAACTTTAATATTAAGTACTAGCTTTTGCCCCCTTTCACCCCCATTTTACCTCATTAGGAGATGATTTCCAGGATAAAAACTACACTACGTTCTTTCCCGGGAATCAAACCACATCCATTACAAATTTCATCTCAATCGGTTCCGCCTTTTAAGTGTGAAGAGGTTAAAGATATACTTTCGCATTTGTCATATTAGTATGGACGGATTTTTGATTGCGAGTTTAATAAAACATGACATGCATAATATGCATGCATGCATGCATGCAGGTTGTATTTTTGGAGCATTAGGGTCTTTGCTGGTAAAATTCCGAAAAAACCTACTATTGCTATATTTATCGTGCTAGCAGCTCTTCTAGGCTAGTTTCCCAACGCAGCTCCCCCGCGTCTAATTCGTTCACGACGATTTATACCGCGGCGCGTTTCCATTGTTACAATACGATCTATCGCGATTTTGCTTGAATATTTCACGTGGGTACCGGATAAAACTTTACCGTACCAAACATGAATGTTTCACCGTAAAATTGTAAACGTAATGTATAGCGGAAATCGGCCAAGTTAAAGTGGGACTGGACTGGGCTGGTCATGTCGGCGGCATGCCGAGTGAGCTGTGTTCCAAGATCGCTAGTGAATGGCAGCCCGGCAGCTCAAAACGGACACGCGGCAGATCTCGCCAGCGATGGCGGGACGAGCAAGACTCCTTTTTACATAGCCACAAATTATTAATTATTATAATGATAGATGTTAGTTATAGGCTAAAAGGTTACTTAGTTTATAGTCACCCCTAGGAACGCTATTCATAACAATCAGCATATATAAAGGCGTATTGAAAGGTGTTCAAAATGTCACCCGACATGCGACAAACTCTTATATGAAAATTTGGAATAAACAGGTTTTAAAAGTATCTGAATATGCTGCGTATGTACTTATTTCTAAAGCGTCTAATCTGAGGTAATAATCACAACACACAACAAGAACAAAATTTTCGGATGGAGATTGTATAGAATTTAAGTTCAAACTGTACCTAATACTTTTGATCATGACTATAGACTACCATCCGCCTTCATACGTCCCACCGCTGTACACAAACCTCCTCTCATACAAGAGCTGACCCAGTGCGGGTTGGGGATAAGTTAACAATTACCCATACCTATTATACATACGTACACGTATTTGTCCCCAAAAAGGAGTGGTTAGTGCATGGTTACCCATATTATGACAATTTAAATTACCTCATTACAACTCACGTACCGTGTAATTATGGGACCATACCGTCACACAACGATAAAATCATATACCACAACGTTAAATGGTAGTTAGGTTGATAGCTAATCATAATTAAAAAAATGTCGAATCATAAACCGGAATTTTGAATAGAATTCAACTTTATGCCTTTATTTTAAGATTAACATTGCAATGATCGAGGTGTGTTAGATATGGCTTTTTGGAGAGTGCGCGTGCGCTTCGCAGTTTAGGCACGCAACGAGGCGAGACAATGATCGTTATAACACTTGTAACTCGTTATTTAACGTGTTAATAGGCGTAATGTTGTGATGTATGATTTCATATTTTTGACTTGACGATCACTTTTTAGCCTATTTGGTTTGCCTGCCTCCGAAACTGGAGGTTCTGGGTTCGAATCCCAGAAAGGGCATTTAGTTGGGTCATGAGTCATGAGCACGAATATTATGTGCCTGCGCAAAGGATGTTTTGTAAATGTTTGTTGATACTTATACACATACCAGCTTATTCATAAAACTTTAAATGCCTCTGATAAATAAAATATTTATGTTTTGTACCTTACGAACAAAAAATGACAAAATGACGGATAAAGACGGAAACTAATTTTAACAGCATTTTAACTAAACTAGGCGGCTCATTGGCCTTTTATGTTATGAATACAGCCAATGGAATAAAGTATTTGTTTATAAATAAGTTTATATGTATAGCTTCTTCACTCATACTACCAGCTTTGCTTAGTTTGACACTAGGTCGATTTGTGTAAGATTGTTCCGAAATATTAATTTACTATCTTCTGCTCTCGACTCCGTCCGCGTGGAACTCGTTTATATCGCAGCTCCATACAAACTTTTATTTAACCCCCTTAGGGGATGATTTCGGATAATAACAATCCTATGTCACTCCATCCCTTCAACTACCTCCACTTAAAAAATCACGTCAATTCATCGCTCCGTTTTGCCGCGAAAGTCGGCCAAACAAACAAACAAACACACACACATATACATTTTCCCATTTATAATATTAGCATAGATGTATTTCATTTTATAATTAAACTAAACCTAGGCATGGATGCCAAAACTGTGGCGTAGAATCGCAATCTTCTAGTATAGCAAAGTATTCTACAGTCTTTAAAAATATCTTAAGCGTACGTGCATGTACTTCGCAGATACGGTAAGATTATATAGTCTGCGCATAACTGGGGAGGGGAGTAAAACCATCTCGCTCTAAGAGCGAGACGGTTTAAACGTCATATTCTGCTGAAGTTCTGCACTCTCAGACATCTGATATAGCTGCATGGCGTAACAATCTCAACTCTATACTCTGATTGGTCCAAAATTATGATTTGCCATACGATTTTTTTTTATGTGTACATTATGTTGATGGGGACTATATCTCCCATATTGTGCCAAATTCTTCATTAAATTAAATCATATCGCACACACAAACACATTTTAACACCGTAGGCACTGTACCGTATAATGCAACTCAATTCCGTTCCATTGAGTTACATTGTACATTTTAATGAGTGTCATTAAATTTACGAGCCCTTGCTTTGTGTTAATGTGTGTTTCTGCGACAGCTCTGATTTATTTCGGCATTTAAGCGGATTGTTTTTAATATTTCGCTTTTAGACAGTGAATGGTGCTGTGAGCGAATGCAAATTTTAAAACATTTTGGCTCGTTTTGACCCGACAGGTCGGAAGTTGAGAATGTTCAGGTTGTGTGGTGTGACGAATAATGAACTGAATATATTTGTTAATTTATATAATAGGTATTGCCAAGTACACAGGAAATCCCGGGGGATAAAACATGGCTTATCTGCATCTAAAAGTTTATTCTATATGCAGGTTGACGAAGTTTTGTTATCGTATGTGTGGTTTTAGAGATTACCAATACATACAAACATATAAAGCTACATTATAGATGAATTTAAATACTGGATGGCTCTTTTGAAGCAATCATGATGCCTGCTTATAAGAAATAAGTCTGAAAGTATGAACTATTGATATTGATGATGGTCCATAAGAAAGTGGTTGTCAATGTCAACAAAATTCGGAGTATGTAACGATGTTAACTAGCGACAGAAAAAGTTGTTTGGTCATAGAGAGCGTTTTCATTGTCCTCCCACTATACAAGAACAATAGGAAATATACTTGTGTGTTTTGTTTTTAGGGTTCCGTACCAAAAATGGTAACAAAGGAACCCTTATGGTGCGACTCCGTCCGTCTGTCTGTCTGTCACAAAGTGAAATATCTCACGAACTACTCAAGCTATCAACTTGAAACTTGGAATGGTTATAAATGAGAGTTATCCGCGTACATGGAAAATAAAAAAATTAAATATATATTTAATTTTTCTATAAAAACTTACGAATATGAGGAGGGGGCAAAAAAAAATATTCAACTATAGGGTCAAGTGGGGTATCATTCGAAAGGGCTTGAGTTGCACTTTTTGAAACACTTTTTCTTTATTTTTCTACACTCGGAAAATTTTGATCTATGAAGGATAATGTAAAAAAAAATACCATTCCCCCCACCTTATCTCCGAAGTAATTCAAGCGAACAATTTGAAATAATTACTTGTGATTAAGATAAACATATATATTACGGGAAAAGTTTTTTTTTTCCTGTATCTAGCATATTTTTTGTTTTATTTACTAAAATCATTTCCTAGTTAGATTTGCAATTTAATCAACTTTATAAGTTTATTTTTGTTTTGAATTTCCTATAAAACTATAAATAGAAGTACTCTCTATCAAATAAAACAATAATAATCGAGATCAGTTCACGTGGTAAACAATAATCGCTAAAAGACCAACATACATACTAAGCCGATTGCCCTTGCACGTTAGTACCAAATGGGGGGCCGATAGATGGCGCTGGCGCTTTCTAAAATTAATGGGGTTGGGATTGGGACGCGTATATTTATTTTCAATAGCAGGTCAAAAAAAGATCGCGATTCAATTGTCTTGGTGTAAAAGTTCCTCGTTGTTTGAAATTGAATTCTATTGTGTTGGGTTAAAACAAGTAATTTAACAAATATATTGGGACTTTTACTTTACCTTGAGTTAATTGTTAGTTTGCACGGAACCCTCAGTGCGCGAGTCAGACTCGCACTTGACCGGTTTTTTGGCTTGGCCTTGTTCGATGCTCTGTATGGCTTGGTTCTGGAGGACATACGCAAACGGAAATGACTGCCGGCTGTTAGGGTGTACATTGTTTAGAATTTGATTTGTAATAGTTAGTAAATTGCACTATAGCCACTCATTTGATTATGGCAACCATAGTAGCCAATTTCACGCACACCTAAACTGATGGTGGCAACTACGGTTGGGTAGTAAGGGCTTTTTTGTAAAATAAAAATTTAAAGCAATTTAGGCAACTTTTTTAAAAATCCACAATCAAGGGAGCGGATTGATTGACGTTATCATTTTGTCAAAAATCTTTAAATGAAGATAGTAAAAAAATGGAATGAGACAAAACAAATGCAAGTCTATTCCAATTGAGAACGGTATTTAATCCATTGAAGGAAGCATGATCATGCCTTTTAATAGGCCATTAGGCGGCTAAAGGGAAAACTACCTTTTTATAAAGAAATTGAAACCGACACGTGTCAAGTATTAAAAAATAACTGTTAACACAATAAAACGGATTACAATGGATTGATTCGTCATGAGGCCAAAAAAAGAAACGCGAGCGTGGCGAACGGATTAACAACGACCACTTTAGGATTTCACGGTTTACGTAATTGAAATATCGATTTGTGAAAGACGGGTCGCGGGTCGTTGAACCCTTTGCTTCTATGGTTTTTGCATAATAGCACTAGAATTACAAATGTTTCTAGTTTGGCTTTTGCATATCACGCAATAGCACAAGAGTTTCATTTACAATTCGTTGCCAATGACCAATACAGCAAGCGCTTTAGGGTGGTTTGTACCAAACCGTTTGTTATCGTAAATCTGAATGAAAAATGGTTTGACGAGTTTCTTAGGAATTACTTAATTAAAATGTAACATATTTTGTTTGCCACAATCATAGAATTCATCATTTTCATCAACATCATATCAGCCGAAAGACGTCCACTGATGTAAATAGGTTTCCCCCAAATAGTGCCACAATGACCGCTCCTGAGCAGTGCATCCAGCCGACTCCCACGACCTTTACCAGGTCATCAGTCCACTTTGTGGGTGGCTCCCCACGCTGCACCTGACGGTACGTGGTCACCCCTCGAGAGCCCTTTCCGCCCCAACATAATATAATTAACAAGTCTGAATTATGGTATATAGCATTACATAATGAGAAACATCCACGAAGTATCCTTCTTAGTTTACATTTATATCCGAATTACACCCATTAAGACCCATACTACTATTTAGACCCATACACTCAATAAGTAGAACACAGTACAGAAAACAATGCGTAGAAAATAGAACAAAATAAAATCCACCCTAACCAATAACAAAGTAATATCGTTCCTAACTAAAAATAAAACACCAAAAAAACTGTTCCATTTATTGCAAAAACTTGTATTACATTTTTGTAAGCAACCCTAACATCAGCTCCGTACATTTCGACTTTTTAAAATCCTCCTGCAGTATTAGAAATAGGGTTGAGCGAAATGGAAAATATCTGGGTAGTGCAGTAACTGGAATTCAGGTTCTTGTAAAAAATAGTGCACGAACTGGGAGATGCGGAGTCTCGGTGTTGTAGGGTTGCCAAAATAAAGATACGAGAGCACACTTTTTTCTGAAGTGTTCGTTGTTTTTATGTTATCTGGTGATAGTAAATTTAGTCTAGCCTATTTAAAAGGATATATTTTAATATCAAAACATTAGTTAATCCATAAATGTTCAAAGAATTCAGAAAATATACCCGATTATAGTAAAACTTCTTATTTTGACGTAAAACCGAAATATCTAATCGTATAATTGGAATATCCGAAATATTATAATTAAGCTATTTTTAAATAGGTACGTCGTTATTTCATTATAAATTAAATCTGATTCAATCAGATATTTTTTCTCATTTCTTCTAATCTGTATAGATATTGGACAACTAAATAGGACCTATTTAGTTGTCCAATATCTATACAGATTATTATTAGTTTATTTCACTGAGTGATAATTAAGTTTATTAACATTACAAGTCAACCAAAAATGTACTTAGTGAGTTATCTGTGATCCAGTACCATTGTTGCCCGACTAAGGTAGGCAGAGGTTATGATTTTATTTTAGGCCAGGAGGCCAGGAGGCTGTATAAGTATATACCTGAGGTATATACTTATACAAACGTAGCCCGCTAAAATTATGTCCTGGCCTAAAATAAAATCATAACCTCTGCCTACCTTAGTCGGGCAACAATGGTACTGGATCACAGATAACTCACTAAGTACATTTTTGGTTGACTTGTAATGTTAATAAACTTAATTATCACTCAGTGAAATAAACTAAGAATATATAATTAATTTAATTTAATGTAATAATACCGCCGGTACTGCTGGAGTGACGAAGCCCTCAAAGATCTGACCAACCTTTGGGGCATCCAACTGGCGTGAGGTTCCGCAGAATAGGGAATAGTGGCCTTCTCTTGTGTCTGAGGCCCAAACTCTCTTTGGGTCATCGAGCCAGCGTAGTAAGTAAGTAATCTGATAATGTTTTTTTTTGACGTTTAATGTTTTTATGCATTATAAATAAACGAGCATGAGTATAATCTGACTTATATGCATCATCGTCGTATTAGCCGCAAGACTTCCACTGCTGGACTTAGGCCTCCCCCAACGAGTGCCAAAGTGATCGGTGCTAAACTTAAGTGGCAGTGGGCGGCCGATAGCCGTTCTTATACATACATAGGCCTGTCCCACTGCTGGGCACAAGCATCCTTTCATAGATGATTGGGAACGGGCAGTAGTCCCCACGCTTGCCTGATGCGGGTTGGAGGCTTCACATACACCTTTGAATTTCTTCGTGGTTGTATGCAGGTTTCCTCACTATGTTTTTCCTTCACCGCAAAGCTAAGGGTAAATATCAAATGATATTCCGTGCATAAGTTTTTAGAAAAACTCATTGGTACGAGCCGGGATTCGAACCCTTGACCGCCGCTTGTCAGCCGCATGCCTGAACCGCTAGGCTACCGTAGTTTTGTAGTAGTAGTTGTACTTATACATACCTACACATTATTCATTCTTCTTCAAAATCACATCAAAAAAACAAGAATATCCCAAACAACTATTTCCGTCTGTGCCAACCCTTCCCAATCCAGATACCTTGCTAACCGAGCCGTTACTTTTAATCTCGAGTATTGCGATGGTGACAATTTGAAACGTTGCTTATCTCTGTCACTCCCACGTCACCCCAATACTGCCATCTCTGTCCCGCGTTATCAGTGTGACATTTAGGCGTTATGCTATAGGAGTGTACTCTACGATTTGTTTTGAGTCTTATGCCCTTAACGTAAGGTTGGTATTTGAGTGAATGGGTTAGAGAATTGAGATTAAATTTGATAATAAGGAAATGTGCTCGAGGGCGAAACAAAGGTTTACATATATATCGCTGTTTACTGTTATAGTGAAGCAAGTGAAACGGAATATACAAAGGTGATTTTGGATACATTCAATTTGTTCCATGGAACTGAGAGATCCTTTGGCAACAAGGTTCGATATCGTACTAGAACTAATTTACTTTGAACTGACTTCGGAACGGGAAGTCTTTAATATTATCTTATTTTATAACTTAGTCGATCTAAAGTCAGCAGGAAAAGAAGCTACGCGGACAAAGTGCTCAAGATGGCCTGCATACGACTGTAATATCAAGAGAATAAGTACTGTGTGTATAATTTTGAGTGTGTTGCTTGATACTTTATAAAATACTGATTAGTTCGTTGTTTTTTCCCCATGTTTTTATATCCCGAAACAAGCTAGTAGATGATACTCACGGTGAACGCACTATATTGCATTTTAAGTGAATTCAAAGCTTCTATAATGGAATACTGAGCGTGACGAGGGATTCAAGTGTTTACAACCAAGTCGTGTTTTTTTCTGTGATGGTTTCATATCCTGCCTTAATTGCAGATTGTGTTTCAAGTTCTAAGTGTAGCGTAGCGAGGGATTCAATTGTTTACGCCCTAGTCGAAAATAATTTTGGTACAGAGTGACACCAACTTTTTCACACCTATGAGGAAAATGGAAATCCCTCCAATACACAATAACTTCCGATCTGAATAACAGGTGTGTAAATATTATTTTCTGTGTGGTCTCAAGGTTGACTGGCAAATAATTACAAATGGCATTAAATTTTCTTTACGTCACACCTGGCCATAATGCGAGTTTTACTGCACGCTGCACGTACGGGAAAACTCGCATTGTGGCCAGGTGAAGACGTAAAATTTTGTACGCAACACGGGCGGTAATTCGTAAAGCCCCAGAGCGCATATTTATGGCCCTCACCTTTGGTTCGGGCCACAAACACCTGCGATCTGGGGCATTTACGAATTCACCGCCCTTGTTACGTAATGTACTATTTTGTAACACGGGTGTAGACTCATAATTTATTATTAAGTACTCCAAAATAAAGAAGGCAAAATCCTATTCAGATATATCAAAGAAGCACGAAGCTACAACCGTTTTAATATTGCTTGTTAGAAAGAGAAAACGCTCGCAGATTGTGACGTCACGATCTGCGAGCGTCATAGTAAATGACAATCGTTTTATATGAAGGTGCATTTTCCGGAAAAGGGAGAGTATTATACCACCTCTTAAATCTTTGGACACTTATAACTTTGTGATTATTTAATCCCCTGCTTTACTTTTTTCTACATCTAATAGTACATTATTGCAGCGGCCGGGAAGTAGCAATTCGTGGATAAGTTGATTTTGTCGGATGAAGCGAAGCTGAATCCGACAATAGAGACGAATCCACGAATTGCCGTTCCCGCCAAGGCAGATATAGTGCTTTTCTCCAAAAATGTGAGGAAAGCAAATAATATTTTCAATAATCTTAAAATAGCGAGTATGTAAATAACCTATCAAGTTCCCGCCCAACTTATTTTTTTAAAGTATGTATACGGCACGACTCATAGTGCCAGTTGCAATTGGCATACAAACGAATTTTAAAATTATTAGAATCGGTTACAATTTTAAATGTTTTATGCAATTACAATTATTAAAAATTAAACGGGATTGCAATCTAAATGCATTTCAGTTCGTTGTGAGTTTTATTTCGATAACTAATTTTATTTCTTCATTGAAAACTATTTGAGAAATATTTAAAAACGTCACTTCGATCACTTTCAAACGTACGCGTTTTGTCTATGACCATTAAAAAAAAGAAAACTTAAAGCAGGCTACAAACGGGCGTGATTTGTCACAGCAACTTGCAATCGTTCGAAAGAGACAGCCATACACTACTACCCAGTGTAACACTATCGCAAGTTGTTGTGACAAATTGCAAGGTCTTTAAATATACGAGCACTTGGCTGTTTGTAGTGATTTGTCTTAGTCATGAAGTATATAGTTAAAAGGTAAAAAAGAATACAGTAAAGGAATTTCATACACTTTCCTGGCCGCTAAAACTGTACAGTAATGACTTTTAACTTTTTAAATCTGCGTTTGTCAGTAACGAGGAACTTCACGTAGTATTTTTGCTACAGTAAGGCGAACATTTCCGAGCATATTGGAGAAAAATAATTTTAATCCTTTTTCGAGGAAAAACAACATTACGGATTATTGTATTGGTGTCTAAAACCCTATTGTGACATTCTGTGCAATAAGGTTTAATAAATGACTCGTGCATGAGCCGAGTTATGTGAAATCATAATCGAATGTGAGCCGTTAAAATATTCACGAAATACCGCCCACGAAATAAATCTTGGGGAATTTTCCCCTTAAATATTACCATTCGAAATGTAGGGGATTTCCACCTTTTATTTGTTCCAATCTGTTGTTCATGTTTGTGTGGAAATTAGGTGTGATAATTTGAGTGAATATGGGGTGAAAGTAAACGAAACAAAAAGTATTATATTTCTTACAATTGAAGACATAACACCATGTTACTGAATTCTACTTAAAAATATAATAAACAGTTTCTAATTTAATGTCATTAATTTTTATTGTATAAGAATTATAACTTCAATTTAAGTACTTTTGACAGACTTTGATGTCAAGGCCACGGTAAAAAATTGCATTAATTAATAAAATGTGTTTTCTGCGTTAATTTTGACATGTTTGGTATAATAGTTATTTCATAAAAAAACCTTCGGTAGCTTTTCGATTTTAGTAGTTTATTATTTATTATTTGACGACCGGTTTAGCCTAAAGAAATGACATTTCCTACAAAGCTCCAGCCACAAAGCAGCGCAGTTGTCCTGAATTCGAATCCCCGTAATGCCAAATAATTGTGTGAAGAGCATGAATATTTGATTTAAGCCTTGGATGTTTTCTATGTATTTAAGTGTAATATATCTAGAGAAAGCTATGCCCCAGTTCGATTTATGTAAAATTTCACCCAAACATTTAGTTATATTGACATTTCAATTTGAACCTTCTACCTTACATAATAAAGTCACTGTTGTAGTGGATTGTGTTGCTACGCGGCTGACTAACTTTCGATTCGCAATATCGTTGCTACGAGCTACGAACATGCTACGCGCTACGCCGTAAACATACAACACGTGTAGAATTCAACCGTGATAACTATGAGTAAGTCGTATTTAATTTATGAAGAGTGCGACGTTTTGAAAATTATTCACAAGAAAGTCAATCTCATTTCATCGATTCATTCCTTTCTCATCTTTAATAAAATGATTCTGAATATGTTTCCCTGCTCGTGAATATAATATAATAATATTTTCTAATATTACAAGACAAATATCCTTTATTATTGCTCAATAACATTGCAATAAATCAAAAACAAAAATTCACTTCATATTAACAACCGAAGACAGCAGGTAGTCTTATCGCTAAAAAGAGACATCTTCCAGATAACAATTTAACATGAATTGACTAATATTCGCCATAATATAGAAAGCTACGGTAGCCTAGTGGTTCAGGTATGCGGCTGTCAAGCGGCGGTCATGGGTTCAAATCCCGGCTCGTACCAATGAGTTTTTCGGAACTTAAGTACGGAATATTTACCGTTAGCTTTTCGGTGAAGGAAAACATCGTGAGGAAACCGGCCCAATCCCAATAAGGTCTAGTTTTCCCTCTGGGTTGGAAGGTCAGATGGGCCTATGCCAAATCCTGGGATTCGGTGTCAAAGCGGACCCCGGGCTCCTTTAGGGGCACAACCGGGAATAACGCTAGGAGGATGATGATGACTAATATTCGCCATAAAATAGGGAATTTTTGAGAATATTAAAAATTATAGAGAGAGAAAAGCGACCACAAAAATTCCTAATAAAGTAAACGTTCGGTACCATTTTTCCTCTAAACCCTGTTATAAGTTACTGTTGCAATTTGCCCCCGTTACTTTCAGCCCCAACAAGACTTAAGGGTAATTCTATACGGGGGAACCTTTTTTAATTAATCTAATTGATTTAGAACCGCCACAGTGTTTCATTAGATAATGGGTAATACGGGATGGAGAGTACAGCCTCTTTTCGGCTTGTGTTTTCTATAGAAAAATGCATTTCAATGAGTTCGACGCGCTTTTTAAGTTGATAGTACTTAATTGTATTGTTTGACAAATGTCTAAAATATTTGTATGTACCACACTATTGGTCGGCCTGCACGATGGTATGCGGACGCCGTAGCTACTGAACGCTTGCGACTTGGGAATAATCACAATCACACTTCCGACACTCTGTTGATAAACAGATTCATTGTATGAGAGCTGGCGCGAAAAGTTTTTAAGTACCAAGGAAGCGAAAAAAAATGTTGACACCACTGTCATAGAAAACCGGCCAAGTGCAATCGGACTCGCGAACGGAGGGTTCCGTACCATTATCTATATAAACGGCAAAAAAGACACGTTTGTGGTATGGAAGTCCCCCTGAAATATTTTGTTTTTATTTCGTTTTTAGTATTTGTTGTTATGGCGGCTGTCCAGCTATCGCCGTTCTTGAGATACAGCCTGGTGACACACAAAACGGCAAAAAAATCACGTTTGTTGTATGGGAGCACCCATTAAATATTTATTTTGTTTTGTTTTTAGTATTTGATGTTATAGCGGCAACAGAAATACATCATCTGTGAAAATTTCAACTGTCTAGCTATCGCGGTTCTTGAGTTACAGCCTGGTGACAGACAGACAGACGGACAGCGAAGTCTTAGTAATAGGGTCCCGTTTTTACCCTTTGGGTACGGAACCCTAAAAACCTGCAGGTCTTCGTGGACAGCGAAATGTAAAATTTCTAATTATAATACTTTCCAGTTATTATGCAGGTTATATTTACATAAAGGCATCAGGGTCTTTAGTAGAATTTTAATGTTTGTAAATAAATATTTAACAAGGATATTATTAGGGTTTAATCCCTTTATAACTCCCATTACAATATGGGTCATTTTCACCCTATTTACTATGGCTTTAGACATACACTTCACTGCTATCTGACTTTGTCTGACACGTAAGGCTCGGCGTGTGTGGAAGCGAGAGCTGAAACCTGTAAATATAGTATCAATAACATTTGTTGTAGCTATGGATTAAATATTATAGTGGAGATCTTGTTCTTATTTCATTTTCATCACCCGCCGAAAAAGATAATGTTTAACATGTTCATCGCATCTTAGCACCCGGACGGACATATTAATTTTAGTGCTGTTTCTTTTTTCGAAAACCGTGTCTATGTTTATGTTTGTTGTGTATAGTGTGTTTTGAACAAGCGATCTAAGCGAATTCACGATTCAACTTGCGTCAAAATTATTTCGTACGTTGGATGTTCAGAAGTCCCGCTGTCCGGCTGTTTCCCGGTACAGGTTGCATTTCTCAACCGATAATAGAACTTTTTTTTCAATTCAGTTTTTCGGGTTATTTTTAAGCCAGGTTTGCGAGATTACACCTAAGAGAGTCACTAGTATTCATATTAATACAACAAGACAACAAATTATGATTCGTCTTCGCCGCTCGTCGCTTGTTTTGCCCGCGGTATCGACATTTCGCAAGCAAAAAGTAAAATGGTGTAACTTGCTGCACTAACTTGAAGCTTACGAGAGTTTCTTTAAGGTCGGGTTTCGTACCTTCATTGGCTAGGACCTTTTGATTCTAAGGTCCCATGGCCTTGCCTCGTGGGTAGAATGTTTTCCGATACATAGCTTTGTTACCAGGCTTATAGTTGATGCTTCTGTATACAGGATAAACGAAAGCAAAATTCTGAAAAGACTAGTCTATTCATTTAAATATTACGATCTAAGACAATGACTTGTGATTGGAAATGACGTTAAAATATACATGAAGCGTGGTTCATAGACAATCTAGACATCGTTGTGTCAGATATTTTTGAGGACATTCGTTCGTTACTTCAATAATTGAAGAAAATCTATACGTAATATTTTTCAGTGATTACTTGGTTGATTTCAATACTTGGTGAGTTTTTTGAAGTATACAGCAGCAGTTTTAGTGATGATTATTGTGAAATCCCACAGAAAAGTGTGAAAATGTCTTCTAGAAGTGCTTGATTACATGATAAGACACGTAAGGTTTAATAGAGTTTACACACGTACCCTACTACAATATTACTACATACGCTATTTCTAAATAAGAATTGAAGAATGAACATGCCGTATAAGAGTTTGGGATCACCCTCCTAGCGTTATTCCCGGTAGTGCCCCTAAAGGAGCCCAGATCCGCTTTGACACCTTATCCCAAGATTTGGCATAGGCATTAGTTTGGGATACTTAGATAAAAAAAAAATTACGGCTAAACATCACTAATCATTATAAAAATACAAAATTATCCTTTTCACGTTCCCTAGTCACAACCTACAAAAAAAAAACTGTGACTGTCTCTCCTTATTAAGTAAATAAAAGGTAAAACCTTACAACAAAGATGTCTGGAACATTAAGTGGATTGCCACTTGTGACTAATTGTCAGGTGTCCGACGACAAACGATAGTTCTGAAGATAATTGCAATTAAAGAGACCATTGTGTTAGATTCGGCCATATTTCTTACTTAGCCTTTGCAGCATGTTAAATAAACTAGGTAATTTTCTTTTGTCTAACAATGTTCTAGCTCTAGTTTAGCAGGATAAGGTACCTAATTTGTGCGTAACAGCATTTATATTTTAACGTTAATTGACAAGTGGAGGTTTGTCATTCTTTGGTACAAAGAATAAATTCAAAAGGATGTTTAGATAAAAGTCGAAACAATAAAAAATACATTATACTATGTACCTGTTTTACTTTATTATTGCCTAAAATTAAAGTTTTTGGTATAGGTATGAATGGTTGTATATATGTATGTGTTTTTGTAGTTACATGTTGTTCTCCTGGTCTTTTTTATGCCATGTATATTGTGGGTACGAATAAAGTTTTTATCTATCTATCTATTAATATATTTATTTATGAATGTATTATTTAATTTTCTCCGCTACCCAAATGTTGTCTGGAAAAGATCGCTCTTTAGAGATAAGACCACCTGTTGCTTGCCTTTACTCTTTTATTCTGTTTTACTTTTCTTTTCTGTCCTTACTCTTTTTTCTTTATTGAACTACCGTTGTATTACTATTAAAGTGTACAATAAAGAGTATATGTGTGAGTTTTGTATTGTAATTATTTTCAATTTCCAACGAAAATTGTCGCCACCCTCGTAACTGTTTACAAACAGCGCCACTTATTTAACCCACTGTGCTGTAACATTATAACAATAGCTATTTGGTTAGGCATGTTTGCCTTGTGCCAAAATAAAAACGCCGGTGTTTGGCGAACGTGATATGAGGCGGGCAAACAAGCGGAGTCGGGATTAGGCGAGTCAAGGATTTCGTCACGCAGCTATGTCACCCTGTATGGGTGCCGAGTATATGGGGAGTTTACAGGTGTTGGCTTTTGGCGGTAATTGCTTTGACATGGTGATCTGTGATTCTTGGCCAATATGAATACGAGGGCAAATCACATTTTAATCACTTTGAGATGTGAAATTTTAATCCTCTGGAGTGTAGTTTAATGTATAAGTAAGCACCAGAACTTACAGAATAAAGTTGCTATGGTATAAGAGTTTTTTTTTAAGTGTTGATAGTTGCAGGTCATAGTTTAAGGTAATTAGTAAGTAGTAGTAGGTTTAAGTAAGGTAAGTTAATCGCACCCAGTGAACTGTCACAAGATTCACTTTAAAAAAAATGTCCACTTCAAACATCCACGTAAGACTAGAAAAAAAGGTAGACACCTTTTGACTTTAAGACACGAAATCTAATATATCTTCTTTAGGCAAATCTATAGATGATTCTATCCTACACTACGACCTGCGTCGTAGCTAACCCTATCTTAACCTATGTTTTGTCCAATTTCTCCACAACACGGCCCACTGTGCACAATTTATACGGAACACCTATGCCCCGTGGTAACCCCGGCGATAACGCATTTATCCGAACCTACGTCTGACAAATGTTTCGCATTACGCTGCACAGTGGTGTCGACGGGGAGAAATCCGGACATAATTGATGATTGGAAAAAAATATGTTGGAATAGGTGGAGTCGGGAAATAATGAGGTCGTTCGTAAGCATGAGATTTTGGTGCATAATATGAAATTGAATGACTCTCGTTAAAATTGGCGGTCTAGCCAAGCAGTAAGAAAACGAACTAGAGGTTGATTCGTGTCTTATTCCACATTATTCATTCCAATTTTACATTGATTTGTATCAATGTATATTGCGCACTCACTTCCAAGTCGAGAGCTTAATTCAAAACGCACGCGCGAAACATATTTTAACCAAATAGGAAAGCGATATGTTTATCCCAGGGTAGCCCCCAGAATCAAAATGACTATAATGTTATTTCTGAAAAAACTTGAATTTCTGTTTAATACAATTCCGCAATCATAATTAGTTTTTATGAACACCATTAGCGTAATGTTCTGTAACAGACTTGCCTCTAATTACACGTAATATTTATTAAGCAAATATACTTCCATTTATTTTAGTTGCATTTACAAAACCTTTGTTTTTGTTCTTTTTATTTTAAGGTAGTTTCATTATTACTCAGTTCCTAGAGGTTGATAATGATGACAAGTTAACTGGAAGGAATTGCTAGCGATATTTTCGTCTTTATCCATGGCAGTTGCGTTATATTAGTTACTTTATTTTACTATGCATAAAAAGCGCAATAAACACATCTTCACTATAACCGAGAGAGACGCAGACTTTACTTATGATAAAAAATCAGAATAAAAAACGGTCAATTTAATCTAGGACATGCAAGTTTGTATGTAAAGTTTTACATACAAACATGCACTAAAGCTTCGTCCAGTAATATAATAACGCTATACAGACGGACTTCAATTACTGAAATCTAAATCCCGCATATCTGATTTTGGACCGCCGCACTCCATACTAGTCTCAGTTGAAAATTGGTTATCATATTTCCCAAGTTAGTGGGAGTACTAAGATGGCTAGAGCTCTACCCAGATTGTGTTTTGACCATTTGGGTGGGCGCCAGGCTTTTAGTAATAAAGGGAACTTCGCCACACTAGAACTGTGGAACTATTTTTAATTACACCGTCGGGACAAAAGATGGCGCTGAGAACAATGAGAAGAAGTAATAAATATTAGTAAGAAGAGCCCAAGTTAGGAGTTAAATAATAATATTGTTGGCATAGTTTATAAAAAGATATGGATTTTCCAGTCGCATGGCTTTGGAAATTTATAAGTATTCATGATACATTATCACTCATTCGACTGTGAGATTAAAACTGTGAAATAATAATGCATTTTGCAGGAGACCGAAATTGGGACTTACACTAAAAATTCCGAAGAGTCATTTGTCGAAAAGCATTTTATTTCGAATTTCATAATACCAGAAACCATGTTCCGCAGAAGGAATTTTTGATTTTCCAGTATATAATTCTATCCTAACCTATTTATATGCCTATTTAATGAAATCTTCTGCGTCAAAATTTTCGTTCAGCGGAAAGTGCTGTCCAAAATTAAGCTTCGCAATTTTTCTGTGTTCCCAATCGAAATATCTAATACCCTTAGTATGATGTCATATTAAATTTACACTACTGCTGCCTAAATGGCTCCCTTACCCGAAACGAGTCTTGGCCGCCGACACGAGTTCTCGCCACTTACCCCAATTTTGCTCCATTTCTCACCACTTGAAGATTGACTATATTTAATTATACTATACGTCATTCCAATAATAATAATAAATCAGAATATATAAGTACCCCACTGCTGGGCACAGGCCTCCTCTCATGGATAAAGCGGAACAGGTCCCCGCGCTGGCCCAGTGCGGATTGGGGACTTCACATACACCTTTGCATTTCTTCTCCGATGTATGCAGGTTTCCTCACGTTGTGTCCTTCACCGCGAAGCTAACGGTAAATATCAAATGATATTATTTCAATAACTTACATACTTTACCAGACCATTCTGAATTTCGATTTCAGAAAGACATTATAAATGTTGAAATGAAGTATATAGGTAATCTGTCTTTGATATTATTAAATTATATTAATTATTTAAGAAATACACACTCGTAACTGTTAATTGCGCTTCAAGGATTTCTAGACCCATATTTTAGGAATAATATTGTCCTGACAACCCAATTCAATTATATGACTCTAACAAAATGAGAGACAAATACTTGTTCTACAACGAATTAGGTCTATTGACAGACCTTAATCAATAAAGTTAGACTAAAGGGTCCGGCCTAGTCTAGACTGTTAATTATCCTTCATAAACCGCTTTTGTTGACAGTTAGTTACAGGTATCTGGGAATAAATTTTCATTCAGGTAACTAGAATATGAACTTTACGTAAAGTCTATTGAAAGTATAATTTTGTTGTTAGGCTAACAAATTATAATAATTTATAGATGTTTTTATTTTGCGGTTAAACTGACACTTAATGTCAACATACATACATACATACATACATACATTCACGCCTTTATTCCCAAAAGGGGTAGGCAGAGCACATGAAACGTATGTTCCAGCGCCACTTTTAGCATAAATGTGGGTATAAAAGATCGACTATTATATGTCAACCTACAAACCAATTTAGAAAATATCAATCGTAATTCTGACGTGGCCTTACTAATGTTTTAAAAGTTTCGATTGAACAGAATCTGTGGTCACGTTTTAGCTTTGAAAACTTTCCGTTCAATGCAACTCACACATTCGAAAGGTTTAGCGAATCAATTTAAAAGCTAAAATTCCCGACTCAAAAATAAAATCTGTGGAGAAAATATTTTAACGCGCGGATTTTCTAAAAGAAACACGGCACAGGTGGCTCTGACGTGAATACAGAACTACGGCTTCTTACGAAATACCTAAATCTCTCCCGCAAAACGTTTTAACCTGCCTCTTTTTAATATCGGCCAAATTTCTTTTTTATACGCCGTGTAATTTCATATATGAGTTCCGGAGACAATAAAGAGGTAAAATATTACTCGTGTAACCGTTTTCTTTTTATTTCGAGATGTAAAATATAAGCCCATCTGTGCCAGTGACGACTGAGAATATCTCCGAGATAATTTCGTGTGACATTTTTGTCTGGTTCGCGGTGGAGCGGGCCCAGTGTGCGTGATGGATGGGGACGTTATTCAAACTGTTTAGGGGTAAAAATAAATTTACATAGTACCTGCGCTGTCTGTTTATATTTTTTTCCCAGTCATCGCTCACGCATTTATCTTTTTGTCGGGAAAAATTGGAACGTGTCGGAATAACGGATGTCGGTGGAAACATTTTTGGGCGATTATGACTTCAATTCACAATTTGACAGATTTTATTAGAATTAAGAGTGGTCGCGATAAATGTGCTGATGTGAACATGCTCTCTATGGTAGCCCAGTGGTTCCAGAATGTGACTTTCAAATTAATTTTAATGAGTGTATTGGAATTGATCTAAGGAGTATCAATATCATACTGTCACTTATCAGTGGTAACATATTAACATTACACTTTAGGTGAAGTAAAAATCGAGATGAACGTGAACTCTCCAAACCTCTCTGACCCAGAATGAGGACTACAACCTATACATATTCATGAGAAGAAGTATGTGGCCAGAAGTAGTACATAGGCTGATGATACATACATATATTCACGCTTTTGTCCCTAAAAGGGGTAGGGGCAGAGCTCATGCAAATTGTGTTCTAGTACCACTTTTAGCATATTGGCATGACTAATATGTTATATAATGGTTGGGTAAGCTTGCTGATGATGACGATAAAAGTACGTTTTGAACATACAGTGTAAGTGTCTACAAACATTAAGCAAAGCTCATTTCAAATTGAATACCAATTCATCTATAATTAACAATTTGTACAAAAATATAATTTAGAAAATAATCGCACAAGACGATAGGGTGTTCTTTTTATAATATGCATTTTTATTTAGTTACTATTTAGTTTAGTTATATTTTCTTATAAAATTTTGTATATTATTGAGATATTTTTGTGTAATTTTTATATTTACAATTTTATGTGTTTAATATAGTTCTAGATAATTAAACTTTTTTTTTAAATTTAGAATACAATATCTAACTGAGCGTCTAACTGATTTGTTCGAAATTGAATTGAAAAATACCGTCATTTACTTTATCACAAAACTACTAATAGATGTTAATTGTAATGAATGTTTACTCAAATGTTGTTTGTTTCTCGCTTAACTGATTTGTGATCTTAGAGAATAAATATGAACTGAACTGAGATCTAAGAAAACGCTACGGAATTTCTACGTACCAATGAAATGAATATCTAAAGAATTCTCCAAGGTTTTAATTTTGGCAGAAATTCAAATTAAACCGCCTGCATTGACAAATTCAATGTTCTTTATTATTTAATTCAGACATATTAAACACAATACTAAGACTACATAGTAATAGTCTTCTTAATTAATTATAATTACACTGTTTGAAAAAAAACTCTGCAAACAAATAAAACGTCATAAAAATTTGGCGAAGTATTTTTAAGTGTAAATATCCGTGTATTATAAAATTATATTGATACAGTATAAAATCGATTATAACAACTCCATATTTAGATGGTATTAGAAAGTTTGAGTCCCGGGGAAGGACATAGGAAAGTTTTTATCCCGAAAATCATCCCCTAAGGGTCTGAAATTGTGGGTGAAAGTTTGTATGGTGCTACGATATAAACGAGTTCCACGCAAACATAGTCGCGGACAGAAGCTAGTTCAAGAAGGCTAGTTGTTAATAATTGTAGTTTCAAAGCAAATTAAATAACCTAATAATATACGATGATCTCGCAGAGCTATGTTTATATGTCAGTTCGCGCATACTGCATGTGCACACACTGACATATAAACCTATACGTTGCATTTCTGCGACGCAATAATCACACGACAAAAAATCGTAGTGCGCGCCTAGCCTAAGATGTCGTATTTATTAATTCACATTTTCCTCGTGCTTCTATAAAAATATTGTTTTTATACGTGTTTCCTTTTTTATTATTTCAAGGATCCCGATGAGAATTATCATTTCCTTTTTTCCCTTATACTTAAATAAAACTCCACGACTTTCTTTATTAAAAGGAAAAAAACGAATCGTCAAGATCCATCCTCGTAATTATAATTACGACGGCAATTTAGTACCATACCCGAAGTTTTTTTTTAATCTACTTTAAGCTAAAATGAAGCGGTCATCGTCGTACAGTCGGCTACATCACACTAGGCACTTGATAATATCATTTGTACTGTTATCTCAGATAATTTGGGATATTTTGGTGATATATATTATATTTCCTTGCTTAAAAATTATTTTTGACCACTTTATAGCACTTATTAGCCCACTGGTTAGAAAACTTCACAAATGCTAAGGCCATAAATTGGTTTTCGATGTAACTAATATTTTATATTTAATACGACCGCGTCTGAAATAGTTTCTGTATGTACCAGTTAACGCTTTCACAAATAACCAGAACAGACATAAATAAACCGTTATCGGTTTTACATATATTCACCAAAAAAACATTAATTTGGAATTTATTCAAACGAAAAATCAACACCTCCAGCCCATGCTTACCGAATAAAACCCAGTGGTTCTCACCTCCGGAAATTCCGAACAAAAAAATATTCTTTCTCCGCCAACATCGCGCCCCACCCCAACACCTAAACACGTTCGGAAGTCGTAAATAAACTTTAATCGAATTTCCCTCACTTTATTGGCCGTCCATGTAAATGGAAGGTGATGTGGGGCACCTCGACATCAATACACAGTCGGGATGGTAATATAAACATTTAGAAGTCCTATAAGTTTAGAAAGAGCTTTTTCGATTAAAAGTTTGTTACCTTTATTACTTTTTAAAAGATTCAGATATGCTGTAATATGATACTTATTAGTTTAATCAAAATGCTTTTTTTACACGATAAATCAGTTTCGCAATCATGTTTTATTGCTTAAGTTAATGTTACGTGTAGCGATTTTTTTTTATAAAGCGATGTCTTCTAAATTGCGTCTTTTAAAACAATGAATTTTCTTTAAAAATCGTCTTAACTATTATTAGTTAACGAATCTCTTTGTTATATTACATCTAGGTTTTTAATTCACCATACTTTGCACCGTCAGCCGAATTTTCCTCGATAATTTACGATTTACATAATCATATTTCAATTTTATCGTCACAGGCGCGAAATCATAATGAATTCATCAGTATAATTACATAGAATGATTCCTTTACGGTACCAAAAACGCCTTAATAGAGACATTTTAATTCAATTCCAGTAAAAAAGACAACTCGGAAATAGCCACGTCATTCTACGATGAAATATTACCCCGACAACGTCAAGTTAATCCAAAAAAACATAATTTTGTCGCAATACTAACGCTTTTCCGACCTTTTCGTGTTAATAAACCACTGAGCGGTCTCAAACGTCTAAAGTACTTGTAGTATTGGTGTAGTTGCGCTCTTCTCGCACAGTGGTTCAAAAAGCTTTGTGCGTTTCTTAGAAAGCTTTGAGGCTAATTTGCTAGTGTTTTCAGAAGTTGCATTTTTATTCTGCGAATTGAAAAATGGGGCACTTGTTCTTTGAACTGGTTTCCTTTGTACTTAATTTTGACATATTTCTTGACGGGGGTTGGAATGGCAAAGCCAAATATAATAGTTATTTATTGAAGCATAAGTTTTGCGGAACATGCCGTTAAGTTAACAGGTTTTATACAACCATAAGACATTAATATGTTATAGGAATATAATTGAAACGTGTTGTGCGCGATGGCCAACCTGCTTAATCCTTTTGGGAACTATTTTACCAGTGGTGTCACAAACAGACCCACAGACTCGTACACGCAGTCACATTAAACTTCAAACACGCCCTATGTGCGTCAGGGGTGCAAAATATATAAGTTTCCTTTCAATGCTAATCACTTGAAACAAACACTTATCACGGGATATTCTTGTAACGTAAAACGCAAACCAGAGTTTCGCCATCGCTGTGCAAGATCCGGGCACTCAAATACATAAGGTTTTATACTTCTTTTTAAGGTGCTAGCTACAATTAAAGAGGTAAATTAGGTTAAGCCAATTAAACCGAGAATATTGAAGAGACCATCAATTATTGATGAGGTATTGATACATACAATGACAGATCAGCAATAGATGAATAATTGAGTACTTACATATCTGCAGCATGGTCATTTAATCAGTGTAAATGATGGAGTATTCTCTGTAACTTCTATCGATATTAACCATAATGATAGAAGTTACAGATAAGTTAAACGTTTCAAACACTCTCGACAGCTAGCCAAGAACCTCTCGACGAATAAAACTTTTGATAAAAAATAACCGTACCACTAAAATCGGTTCATCCGATTGGGAGCTACGATGCCACGCAGCCTACACATAATATTTTTCTAATAGCCCTTGTTTTTGTCGAGGGGTTAAAATTACAAAATAACAGTCAAATTGAGTGTGTGTTTATAAGTTTTTTCTTAAAATGATGGTTTCCTATGGGTTAATCCGCCTTATGTTCTTAAATTTGTGCAAAAATAAACAACTACAAAACATAATTCATGACTTAAAACGAAACTATCTGCTTAATAGAAGTCACGGACACGTCGTAGTGTCTTAATTTAATTTTTAATTTTTATATTTTAAAAGCATAATGTTATTTGAAATACCTCTCAGTTTAAGCTACAGATTATTTTAAAAACTGCAAAATAAAAATCTTAAACAGCTAATTAGTGACACAGACGACACACAAAAAATACTTCAAGACTTCGCGCTGAAAAGACTGGCGGATAAATTAAGAAGACGGCTATTTCTAGTGGAAAAATATTATGTTTTTTGCGTTAATTGAATACTCAAACTATTTTCTTAGACTTGACTATTTTCTTACACTCTTACTAAAACCAGACATCAAAAAACAAATAAGCAAGTATTTGGAGACTCCGCAAAATAACTCATATTATCAATTGGACATTAGTCCAATGATTATAGACTGGATAATGTTATCTTCTCATTTTAAGAATGCAAAATTATTCCATTAATCTCATAAATAAGCAAAATGACAGCCTGAGAAACAGATAACTAGATAAGTATGGAGGCGACTTTCTATACGATATCTTTTACAAACGGTAATGTTAATTATAGGTAGAAAAAGTAACCAAAACATTTAGTTTAAGACTAACCATTTCAATTTTAACAATGAAACTTTTTAAATTCTTCAACATTCTAATTAAATTAATAATAATGAAATATTTTTAGAACACTGGGCCGTAATTACAGCAGTTGTAAAATTTACTTGGGCATTACGAGGTAGAAATCACAGTGGAGTTCGAAAATACGTGCACGGACAAAGTATTCAAAAATATGTTGACTTTATAGTCACACATCACATCACACATCATCAGCCTATATACGTCCCACTGCTGGGCACAGGCCTCCTCTCATATAGTCAAGGTTAACTTAATCATTTAAAACATACATCCCTCAGACTACCCTTATTGTACTACCGGGCAAAACACGGAGCAAATTGCAAATCTCTTTAACATCAGTTTAAAACTGACATAGTTACGCAAACACATTTAAATTATTCAGTCTTACATTTTACTTTAAGATTTTAATATCGCAGATTGGATTTGAGAGTCAGTGTTTGCTCTCAAGAGAATTGTTTGATTAAAGACTGACGGCACTTTTACTTGAGTGAAAAGCATTTATTTCGAAAAGAAAATACATTTGTAGGTTGAGGGATCGTTCAAGAGGACTCGGGTACACTTTTTATAGAAATTAATACAATGAGTACCTGTTTTTTTGCTTCTGGGTGCAGTTGGGCTTTTCCCGAAACTTAAGTTATAGTGGGGCGCTTGTCTGTGGATTAAACAATCCATAGACTAGCTGTGCACGCTGCAGCATGGATCCGTGTGGGCGAATCTCCTAGCGTTTTAACCGCTCAGTTCTGACGTCAATGTCGACTCAAGATTCCGTCCGCAGAGTTAAAACATACCGCAGAACTCAATCAAATAATAAGACTCAGTACATACCGGTATTGGCTTATGTCTTCATCAAAATTGGACTCTGATATTAGTCTCTCTGAATCAACGACAATCACGAAAAAAATCGCACATAAAAACGCTGAGTATCACCAGTCTACGTAAAACTTGTTAATCGTGCTCCGGTAAATTTCACCTCCCTTTCACCCCCTTAAGCCGTTATGTTCTTGACCAAGTTTTATGTGCTTAACAAAGACTGACGTCGCCCAGATTTTCTTAACTGTCGGTATACATTTGCGCAGTATTATCTTGTTGCGTACATTGCATGGTGCTAGATGCAGTATCGCAGTAGAGCCGCGCCGTTTCCGCCCATCCCGCGCAAATCAGAAAATCATTCATGTTGGCTCGCGGAGCCAACAATATGTACTGACTTGACTAACAGTTGACACTGACAGCTGACAGCTTACTGATACCGCACCGAGTTCGCACCGACATATACAGAAATGACCTTAGATACTAGTAGTATCATGAAAGTCTCATGTGGCCTTCTTCTCTCTCCGTACCACATCTAAATCTCCATTCAGTTTGTTTAAGTGAACAAAGGTACTTATCAACTTGGCAAACATACTTTTACACCTAGCTAGCATAGTCGAATTTTTATCCTTAACCAAATCATCTCATTTTCATCCTTTTATCGCTTGATTTACGAAAATCCTGCATTTGTTTCCCTTTATAGAGGCTATATATATTTTCCGTTTATTATTTTGTATTAAGATATGAAATTAAGCCGAATTCAGTACTTGCGTAACGGGATATTCCTGTAAATTTTACAGCCAAAACAAAAACGCTTTTGATGTTGCATAAATAATATATATGCTCGTATTTTTGACTGCAAAAATTGCTAGGATTCGGTTAAATTTGTGCTTCCTCGTTTTACCGTCCGATAAAATTCAATGTTCGTTGTAAAATATTTTAAATTTCACAGTTACGACCCTATTGCATCTTAACGGTCAGTTTATGCACGATTCTTGAATGTGGAAGTCAGAGGCATATATTTGAGACGATTCTTGATAAAACAAAAGGAGTTTCCATTAAAAATAACATTTTGCAGGATCTTGACATGTCTTTGTTTATTTCTATCGTTGGTTGGTACAGAATTACACCCAACAACGGTTATTTTTTTTTCAACTTCAATATAAAAAAATGGCAAAATTGTACAAATATAAAAGTTTAAGCAGGCAAACGACGAAAAATACGCGCTACTTAAAATAAAGTTACCCCAAACATCAACCATCATCCAACACTTAAAAAAACCGCTTCTAAATAGAATCATCTGCATATGCTTTAATCAAACGTTAATAAAAAAGTCGCTTTGACTTTGATTCACAAAAAGTCTATGATTTAGTAAAGTGAATATATCAACCAAAACCGAGTATAATTACTAAACGTAACCAATTTAATTAGCTCCCTAGGGCCGAAAACCCTCGCTCACATTTACACAGCAAAATATCTATCATTTGACAGTGACAAATATCTTTGGACTCTCTGAATACGCTCGCATAACACCTAAGGGACACCTTTTCTTCAATGCGAACAGTGTTACGTAACGAAAAGTGTTTTTCACTACATTTTATTTTACTAGTGCGTTGCACCACGACTATTTTTTACGTTGTAAAATTCATCCCTATTTTCAACATTTCTATAGATTCATTTTCACCCCCAAAGAAGTTGCATCCGTGTACAAGCTTTAGCAATTACTTCTTAATGCTTAATTACTTATGCTTGTTAGCCACCTATAAGATACAAAAACTCATTTATTTGTATCAAACCTGAGGAGCATTGCCAATAATGTACTGACAAGGTAAGTACCTCCTATTACCTTACAGGTACCTTTTTAAATTGCATTTTCATTTTGTCACCAGATGGCGTAGCATGGTTGCCATTTTATCACTTATCGCTGTGGATAAGACATCTGTCACGTTTTGACAAGTGGGAGAGTGACGAATATCTTATTAACGATAATGTAATAAAATAGTTAAAATCTTAGACACGCAGACGTATGAACGTATGATGGCCTATTTTATGTCAATAAGTACTACTACTACTAGTACAGATATTAATGATCATTTGATCAATCACGCATGTTACGAAATAAAAGATGGGACTATAAAAACCCTACCCTCACAACTTACAACTACACTAAAACATGAACATTTCCAGTCCCAAAACAAAGGAACTTCAAAACGAACCCACAGAGAGAATCCATCACCCTCTTTATTCCAAATCTCGATTTGTCTCTGTTACGCTGTTTTCCATTTCAGACAGACGAGCGATGTTTGAATCAGATGTTGTTTCGTCCGAGTTTAGAACAAGGGTATTCTGCTATATTTTACATGGATTGGGGTCAAAAATGTCTACAACTATTTCACAACAGATAATATTCACAAACAATATAGATCTGCATTTTATTCTGGAACTCTTAAATTATCAATAATGAGACAAAAAACCACGATTTAATTTACTTCATGCCGCCAGCATCTTCGGCACAATGCTGCGAGTGCCTTTTTTAGATGTAACTTAATTTTAATTCAATTTAGTTAATTAATGTTATTTGTCATCTTGTAAACAGGTACCTTAGAGAATAAAAATGTGTCGTTTACTAAAATAATTATGTAGATATTATTTGAGAACGTAAGGTAGTGATGTAATATAAAAACGAGGGAGAAACGTTTTCTATACGAAAATACGTGATTAGAAATGGCAACCTTTGACAGCTTACGTTTCCATTGGCGACACGAAACTGAGGCAAGTTGGTTCTATTGATTGAATTTTAGTGTGCCACTTTTGGAGTGCTTATAAATAACCTATCTACCTCTTTTTTATACAACATAATTCACGTTAAGTATGTTTTATATCGGAGGCTCTCGCAGCAAACAAAAAGCCAAATTAATCGTTTGGTGAAATTATCGTCAACCACAGTATTTTTTTACGCTCCATTTCACTGGCAAACATGAGTACTGCAACTTCAGGCGACTCGTTTTTTTGGCAATATGACTTTTTAATAGGAGCATGTCATCACTTACTCTAATTATAATTAAGTGCATGTGTCAGCCTACCTACTAAAAGATACACAGAAATAACATGAACTAAAATACTAATTTATTTGGTAAAAGCAACATCTTGTAGCCTACTCTAACCTAACCGTGATTTCGTAGAATGAGGCATCCTCGTGTTTATCTATTAATTTCATTTTCATAATTCATTTTATTCCAAAAGAATCGCTGTAAAGTTATAATTGCAATAGATATATGATCGGTAATTATGACGTGGTTGTCATATCGAATTGACACAATGACTATGTTGCTAAACCAGTCCATAAAAGAGCCATGTTATGACAAGGTTGTCTCCGTTAACACTTTGAATGTCAGGGATCCGCCAGAGTACACTACAGACGGTTTTTCCTATATTATTGGCTACGAGCGTACGAAATCGTTAGCAGTGAATGTGTTAAATCTCCCAAAATGTTCCAAGCACAGGAGGTATAATATAAATTGTGCAAGGCATAGTTATAAATACTTGTAGCTGGAGCTGACTGACCATTTTAAAATTCTCCATCCTAAACAAACACGAAAATACACGTATGTAGAAAAGCTAACTCGACCGTAATTTCCAGAGGAATCCACATTACTCGCACAGATGTCGCTAGTAAAGAATGTATAAAAGCAGTTCCGTTTCTTCACTCGGATCTTTGGGGAAATCTACACGGACATGTTAATAGTACGAACCTAGACGTATTATAGCCCTATCGTCGCATAGTCAGGAAGTGTCTTGGGCTGCCAGAACTTTTAAGCCGTTGTGATATTATTTGAATTAGAAGTATACTCGGAAATAATGTCTATGACGCAATATTAGATCCCGAAAAACCGTGTTTTGGGCGCCGTGAATTTACACGGTAATGGATTTTTAAAGAAAGTTTGCGTCTGTGGCATTTTCATGGCCTTATAAGTGTTGTTTGGTAGATTAGACGATTTCTAAGGGTTCCGCGGAAAGTTTCATGTTCCACCAGTTTGTTATTTATCACATGGCAAACAAGTGTATGCGCCTGATAGATAGTAAACGGTCACCGTAGCCTACGGATGCTTGCAACTCCAGGGTGATGGATGGCTTTTCGTCAAATACCAGTCGTTATTGGTCAAGCACATCGGTGTTGCCAGAAATTTGTAAAATTGTAACTTGTAACGTATGCTATGCCGTCCCTTTAAAATGCATGCTCTTAATTTAAAGAACTCTATATTAATCACTCGAGAAAACCTCGTCAGCCCATTCCATAACGGGAGAATGGAACTCTAAAACCTAGCTCAAGAACCTTAAAATAGTTATAATATTCTAAGGTTTTGGAGCTTAATATAATCAGAAGCGAAACCTATTTATTAAGTAGGCGACAAGTTGACAGCTATCTGATACGCAAAAGCCAATAGAGCTTCGAATTATCTGATAATAAATAGCCTAATTGACGTATCGGATCCACTGGGAATGAATTTTCGGGCATTTTGAAGGAATAATAGGGAGAATTATATTTGAAACTATGCTGTAATTTATTTAGCACACTATAATTATGGTTCATTATGAATATAATATTGTAAAAATTACCGATCGTTAAATAAATTGTAGTGTCAATTAATTAATATCGATTATCAATTGATACATATGATACATAGGCAGGTAGGGATAAATAATACAATAAAATACTAGCGTAGATTCAGCAATTTGCACTCATAGTAACTGTTGGAAACGGTCACCCAACGGCTCGTCCCATATAAAATAAGCTGACAGTATTAGCAAACAGACTCAGGTGGATAATCATTTTGCTAAGTACGTGTACGTTGATCATCATATCTTCATGATCTTCAGAATATATATGTCCCACTGCTGGTCACAGGTCTTCTCTCATGGATAAGTCCCCCATGCCGGCCTAGTGCAGATTGTGGTGCTCACATAAACCTCTGAATATATATTATTTTACTTAACATGTATATTCTTGAACGTTTTTGAAGTTGACCCATATTCCCACTAGATGTCCCTGTATCCTTTATCCCGGCAGATCTTCAGGGAAATTTGCCGCACTCTTAATGTCGGTCGTTACAACGTCGTATACTTTCGTACTCGGATGCATTAAGGCGACTGGTACCTAAAACTTTGTCTCGTTGGTTCACTATTTATTTATTTATCAGGCAGGCAGTTGGAAAAACTGATGATTTCTGTATCTAATTAACTTTAAAGTACTCATATAATTTTTAAGCTAAAATATTATTTGTTTTACAAATGTGCTTGTCTAATTTGGTGTTGTTGATTGGTTTTGGTTGGCTGCTTGTATTGGTATTTAGATCTTGAATAGCAAGCGTCCTTAAGCTACGGTTATTGCTGATCATCAGACAGACCGTATGATTGTTTGCCACCGTACCGTAGTAGAATAAAAAAAAAGCGAGTAATTTGTATGAAATAATACATTACGTAACTAGGGCGGTGAATTCGTGAATGCCCCAGATCGTAGGTGTTTGTGGCCCGAACCGAAGGTGAGGGCTATAAATATGCGCTCTGGGGCTTTACGAATTACCACCCGTGTTGCGTACAAAATTTTACGTCTTCATCTGGCCACAATGCGAGTTTTCCCGTACGCGCAGCGTGCAGTGAAACTCGCATTATGGCCAGGTGTGACGTAAATCATATTATTGCCAAAACGAATAATTATTTCAGATTATATATAGATAAATTACCGATATTGTTTTTTTTCGAAATGAGTTTGGTAATACCACTAGTGGTTTTAAAGCAGTAAGTAGCCAATTTCAAGTTAAAACAGCCCTTTTTTTCAATTTTTTTCACAAATATTTATACATACATACATACATACACGCCTTTATTCCCGAAAGGGGTAGGCAGAGCACATGAAACGTATGTTCCAGCGCCACTTTTAGAATAAATATGGGTATAAAATATCGACAAAATGTGATGTTGCAGTGATAGGTTGCTCGCCTATTGCCCACAACACACTTCAACCCTGGTCCCTTAGTCCACTTTTACGACACCCACGGGAAGAAAGGGGGTGGTGAAATTCTAACCCGACACCACACGGGGTAAATATTTATATCCTATGAGAAATTTTATAATTGTTATTATCCAGAAAATATCAAAGGATATTTGTATTTCTATAGCTCCCATCTCATTTTAAGTTGAAAAGTCAAAGCTACCCCTTAACTGTATACGTGTTGACTGCACAATATGTCTTTTTTACTAGGTGAGTTTTACAGCGACTTTAGGTGTTGGTTTTAAAATACAGTTACTTTCTACGGGTCTAAGTAACATAAAACGTTAGTTACTACTACGAATCTACTGCATGCTATATGGTTGTTGCAGACAAAGTGATAAAGAAGAATGAAGCGTTTGTTTATTTCCCATATTATGAAAAATATGCAGCAATATGCGACATATAGATCCAATACTTTTGAAAAAAAATCTCATGAAATCAAGGCCAGAAGGGAAAATTAAGGAGACGGTGGTTAAATAGCTTCAAACCCGAAAGCGCTCTCTTAAGACTTACAGCTAAATCGATTGGCTGCCGTAACGAAAGACTAAGTTAGACGTTTTTACAAGCTAGTTTATTTTCAAAAGTATAAAAAATATAATTAACATTAACTAACTTAAATGAAAACTAAGTTGAATCTAAATAAAAAACCGGCCAAGTGCAAGTCGGACTCGCGCACGGAGGGTTTGTATGGATGCCCCCTTAATATTTATTTTATTTAGCGGCAACAGAAATCCATAAGTTGTGAAAATTTCAACTGTCAAGCTATCGCGGGTCTTGAGATTACAGCCTGGTGACAGACCGACGGACAGACAGCGAAGTCTTAGATATAGGGTCCCGTTCTTACCCTTTGGGTACGGAACCCTAAAAAGGCCTTCTAGGAATTGTACCGAGGATGCTGGCGGCATTTCCTCGTTGAATTGCAATGCTGATGCGTTGCGCGAGAAAGCCGCCAGTCGGTCACCAGTTACATCATCGCAAATAGAGTAGACAAAAAATGATAAGACTATTTCAACTTGCTAGAGTAGTTTATCTGTGTTACTGAGTCTGATTATTTTCTACGGATGTTAACGTTAGACCAAAAAACCAAACGTCAGCACAGTGCAAGTACTTTATAGGTCAACGTAACCTATCGCAATTATGTGTCTCCCACACTGAATGAACTATTGTTATACTTAGTTCCCATACTCCGTTACCCATTGTTTCTATAACTGTGCCTACCATACCATACTACAGCCATTTGTCACTTTAAGTTCGTGACATTAGGTCCGTTTTTGCATAAATGACAGTAGTTGACAAGTTGAGTAATTCAATAGTGATGTTTACTTGATTGTTGTGAGCATTGGGTATTGCCATTATATTGTCATTAGATAGTGTTAAGATACATCGACAACTTTTAATTTTTAACCGTTTCATTTCATCGGAATCTTTATTTTTTTATGTAATATATTCTTGAAGATCGGCGACCGCTTTGGTTTTTTTTGTTTGAAAGGGTATCCTTCCCATGGTTGTCCCATGGTTACCAAGTCAGTATCTGATGATGGGATCCTGGCCAGATCGAGAGGAATCTTCAATTAGGGCGAGTACTAAATTGAAGTCGGTTGAAACTGGGTTTTTAAAGTAAACATTAAAGGCACAGGTCTGTGTACTACGAAATCGATTTCTGTTGGCTAAATTTTAAATAATTTATTGAATCAGGCGTTACTTTGCGGAAGTCCATGATATATTAGGAGAACAATATTTCTTTGCTATTCCGCTAAAAAAACGTGCTGGTCTATCAGTGAAGATAAGATGCAACTATTTGCGTAAAAACATGCAAAAAATTACAGCAAACCACCACCAATAATGACAAAAACCTCGACACGTGTTTCGCCTCTCTACGAGGCATCATCAGGAGATGCTGGCAGGAGATGTTGCTTGCGCCACGTCCACTGAGCAAATGACCCGCCCGGAGCCATCCGCCATATTTATATTCTGTCCCCCCATACTACCGTTCATGCGTGAAAGAGATGGAAGAACACGTAACAACGGTGATGACGCAACATTCAATTGTTCGTTGATAATAACGCCTCTATTAATATGCGTCAATATATTAATGTTGCGTTAATCTTTGCCTTTTACAATAGGATATATAGTCTTTTAGTACATAGTAGACGCACTAGTACTAAAATATTTGTTTTCCTATAAAAAAATGTTACTACAAAATGTCTAATTCGGTTAGGTTAAACATTTTTTTATTGAGGTATATGATGATGTTTTGGAAATATAACATTTTATTATAAAACTACAGGCCTTGTTTAATATGACGTGATTTTTTTTAATGCTTATGGGTGACCCAGTTAATTTAGACCATTTTTTAAAAACCACTATATAACCGCGCGCGTAAGCGTCGTTCAATTCATTACGCGCCGGGCGCTCCCAGAGAACGGACGTATCGCTCTCGTCGCCGCGCAAAGGTCGGTGACCGAGCGTACGCTACATGCACCTGCGTATAGCTGTAGTGCGCCCGCTTCAGATTGATACTTGGTTGGTAAGTAATTTTACATGTTAAGTAAGTTTGTTTATTTTGTTGTTTCTCCAAGCACTAAAGTAATATTACTTTTTATAGAAATGGGGAATAAACGAAAATTATTTGGGATTAAAAAATCCGATCCTACCGCGGCCCGACAAGTTAAAAGGTAAGTCACCATGTTACCAAATATTTACCATGTTACTAATAATAAATCAGCCTATATAACGTCCCACTGCTGGGCACAGGCCTCCTCATGGTGTTTTTCCTTCACCGTAAAGCTAACGGTAACTATCAAAACTCATTGGTACAAGCCTCACGACCGTTGTTTGACAGCCGCATGCCTGAACCGCTAGGCTACCGTAGCTTCATGGAAAACGTTATAGGTATTTAAACCTCCGGTTATGAAACTTAGGACATGTACTTTTCAAAAGAAACCAATGTTTTTGGCAATTACTTTTTGTGGTAATGATGATCTTTATTCACAGACAGAAAAAAAATGTTTGGCATAGGCACTAGTTTTATGGTATGTAAATAAGTGCGTCATCATAATCCCTACCGTTATTCCCAGTTGTGCTATAATGGACCTCGGGCTCGGCTTTGACACCTATTCCCAAGATTTGGCATAGGCACTAGTTTTATGGTAGGTATGTAAATAAGTGCGTCATCATAATCCCTAGCGTTATTCCCAGTTGTGCCATAATGGAGCTCGGGCTCCGCTTTGACGCCTAATCCCAAGATTTGGCATAGGCACTAGCTTTATGGTATGTAAATAAGTGCGTCATCATCATCCCCGCCGTTATTCCCAGTTGTGCCATAATGGAGCTCGGGCTCCGCTTTGAGACCTAATCCCAAAATTTGGCATAGGCACTAGTTTTATGGTATGTAAATAAGTGCGTCATCATCATCCCTACCGTTATTCCCAGTTGTGCCATAATGGAGCTCGGGCTCCGCTTTGACACCTAATAACAAGATTTGGCATAGGCACTAGTTTTATGGTATGTAAATAAGTGCGTAAGTTTAATAAAATAGAAACATTTAAAACTCATCTGATTTTTATTTCCTAGCTCACTATAAAGTAAAAGTATAACAATGATCAAGAGAGTCGGTCCAACCGGCCGGCAGCACTCAAACCGGCACGCACACAATAATATCGTAGTGTGGGTAGCTATCAGGGCCACGCGCAGGCGATCGCGACTAGGTCGAGTTGTAACGAAATGTTTGCACCCTCTTAACGCTTGTAATTTGAATTAAAATTATATTGTTACTTACATACATAGGTACCTACTTACAGGAAAAGTTAATATAAAGCTTGTGAAAAACATGCCGTTACATTACTTACCTTTACAATCTATTAGATAGATAGGTAACCATAACTCACAGTAAAAGTCATCCATACAGTTGAAAATACTCCCACATTTGCTCTCGACTTCCTAAAATACGACATAAGTGCCATGTAGCAATAATTCAAATCGCAACCTAACGCTATGCAGAATAAAGATCAAAATTCTTCAGCACTCATTTCTGACGCGAACAAAGCGCGTCACGTAAGTTAAACACCTTTTGCTATTCAATTCGCAACTCTTCTTTTTATTAACATTTAGCTGAAAATCGCTTGGCAATGCATGTAAGGTTATACCGAGGTTAACCGGGGTCCAAGATATATAGAAGGCACAATTGCTTATTGGATCCGGCCTATATTTGAATAAAAGGCGATCGTAAAATAGTCCAGCTATTATTGCAAGTGCGGGGAAATGTCGATAAAATTTATCGATAAGGAGAAATGAGATTTTTTATTGCGGTTCGGGAGTTTAAGGTAATGGACAATGAATATTTTTTTTGTAATGTGCCAGTTTTAGTTAAGTGTTTGAATTTATATACATATTAAATGAGTTCTGATGCATTTTATGATGTGCAGTGGTTTAAAATAAAAATAAAAATATGAAGCGCGGCAGCTAATATTATTACTTATTATCAATCTATTTCTTTCACAGAACTTACATAAATTTGCCTTATTGAAGGGGATGGGATTTGCAAGATTCACAATCTAACATTTTATCAAAAGAAATAAAGCAAAAAAATATGCCTGATAACGAAAATCTCATTCAAATATCAAAAAAATGTGAACCGTTTTAATGTTGCTTGATACAGAGAGAAAGCGGTAGCAAATCAAAAGAGAGAAGATTAGTTTTTTAATTTTGAAGAACATACAATCTAATATTTCAGTGCAAGTTAAATCAAGGCTTGTTAAAAAGCTACAGTTCTCTTTGATCAATTACCGCACTGATATGAATGAAATATTGTAGTAAACATAGCATTGAAAATAATTTATAGTAGACCACAAAGTTGCTGACGGACAGCACTATTGTGATGAGAGTATTCACACACACAAAATGAACAGGAGCATTCTTGCGAACATTCAAGCAAAACGACACTCAATTCGCTTGAAGTTTTTTATTGAGCCGAGCAATTTTGTTAGTGTTCCGCCGCCGCCCCTCCACCCACACCTTCCCGCACAATATTTAGTATGGCGTGCGCTAGAATGATCGTGAAAATGTTCGTAGCGATGTTTGGCTCTACGTTTGGTTGTGTTGAATGCTCGATGTTCTTTTACATGTGCTCTAATTTATCAGGTCCTTATACGCGTACAAATTCGCGCGGAGCAGAAGCCCACCCTCTGAAACTTGTCTACCTCATTATTACACAAACATTATTTCCAACGACGCCCTTACCCATTCACAAAAACCTGTAAAATGCAAACATGCCCGAAAAATCGATACACCCTCATAACCCCCATCACTAGGCTATCATCTCCAACCTTTGAACTGGGCTATAAAGCCGGGGAAGGGTTAAACCTTTTATAAAAACTATCCCTTTGATTATAACGGGTTAAGTCAAATAGATCTTTTGTGGGTTTTATGTTTTCTTACAAGCGTTTGACGTATGCATGGGCCTATGCAGGCTGCGTTTTTTTCGCGCACCGTCGACGCGCGTTTCCCTACTACCTATACCTAGCGGATGGTAGCAGAGGAACGCACGTCGACGACGGCGCGTGAAAAAAACGCACTCTGCATTGGCGGTATGTATCACTTCATACATAAAACATTGACGTATTTTACGCATTTGACGTAGATGTTATGATTATGAAGCTTGTTATGAAAGGGATATTGTCATTCTCTTAAATCTCTTGCAGTTAACGATAGGGCCAAAAAAAGACTTTCAATCGGTGGGTGCTAGATATAGACTTACAAAAGAAAAATAATAATACAATATAATTAAATCCATACTAATATTATAAATGGAAAAGTGTATGTGAGTGTGTCTGTTTGTTTGTTTGTCAGTCTTTCACGGCAAGACGGAAAAACGAATTGACGTGGTTTTTTAAGTGAAGATAGTTGAAGGGATGGAGAGTGACATAAGATATTCTTTATCCCCGAAATCATCCCCTAAGGGGGTGAAATGGGGGGTAAAAGTTTGTATGGAGCTGCGATATAAACGAGTTCCACGCGGACGGAGTCGAGAGCAGAAGCTAGTACTAAATAAATAAATAAAATTGGACAATCTCACAAAAAACGACCTGGTCACGTAAGCTAAATGAGGCCTGTAAGTTTTTTTTTTTCTAATTGTTAATTTTCATGGCCTTCCGTTATTCTGATTGTATTTGTTATTTAAAGAAAAATGAACCTTATCAGTAACCCTTTCAATCTGCATCATAAAATACAGCACATTATAATTGTCACATTTGACCGGTTCGAGTCCCGACTGAGGCAAGCGATTTTTCATAAATCCTTAAATGCAGTATTTATTGTTTTTAAAAACAAAGGAAAGTCTCCCTTACACAAAATGTGCTATTTACAATATTTAAGGTAGTTGCCATCCATGTGGCATTCGATTTTTCCGCCCTGTATAACAGATATAAATATTTAAATACATAGAAAACACCCAATAGGTACTCAGAAACAAATACGCTCATCACGCAAATATTTGCCCTTGTCGCGATTCGAACCCAGAACCTCCAGCTTCGCAGGCTAGGCTAACCGGCCGACAATATTCGACTAGTTTATTGAAAGTTCGTTATACAGCTAGTTTTATTTAACTTCAATTATACTAGTTGTGCTTGCGGCTTCGCCCGTCTAGAACCAGTAGGTACTTCGCGTCTCATGTACATTTTTATACCATCTTTACGCTGTCTTTAGGGTTGTTAACCTAACCATTGTATTTTTCACTGTCATTGACTGAAACTAACTGCTATACCAAATCTTTTAATCAGTGGTACGCAATCTTTTCAATATCGAAACCGCGTCACTAATTAGGAAAATCGATTTCACCCAAGAAAACGCTACTTAAAAGTAGTAGTAAATAAATTCCAGTTTCATCTCTAAATTATTTCGCAACGACCAAAGAATAATGAAAAAACAACCTATGGGTATGAATAAAATAGCCTTTATTCCAACATTTTCAGTTTTTGATAAAGTATGATTTTTCATTTAAGCTTGTTTGATGTTTTTCCCAGCGACATAGGCCTACATTTCTCTCCCACACAGAGAGAGAGCTATAGGTATATATACCAATAAACCCTCCCCTTTTTACCAAACACGATTCCATACAACTCACTCCCGAAGGCATTATGCATCTTTGACCCCAGATATATTATCCGTAACTAACATTACTTTTAATGCCTGCCATTGTTTAGTGGAACGACCCACCTGAGCAGAAAGGATTGTTTTTGTAAACCTTTTATTTTTATGCCCGAACTAACTCTTCCTAAAACGGCCGGAGATAGGCCCCAGTTTTGCGCAGCAATCGGTTTTTTTACAAAGGATTTGACGGTATTTTAGTACGGGACGAGGCATTGTTTACAGTTATTTCGAGAAGCAGGTGAATAGCGTAAAAAAGTCATGTCAAATCGTAACATCAAAAGTTTTTTTTTTGCTATTATTTTACCACGCCTGTGGCAATCAAATGTTGGCCCCCCAGATGGTAAGCGGTCATAGATGTTTGCTAGTCCAAGGCTGAAATATACGCATTTCCAACCATTTCAAAATGTATAAAAAACAAAAAAAATCTTTAAAAATAGGCTTACAAAAACCATTCAAATAAAGTTTGTATTCGATTATTATGCTCCGTGAGCTGTAGAACTCGCGAGTCAGTTAATAAGATTAAAAAAAAAATCGTCAAAGAAATATTTATCTGTTTAAATGCGACTTATAGGGAAGTATATCTCGACATCTGGAAGAATTTTTGCCTAACTACTACCTAAACTCACCAGAGTTTCAAGTAGGTACATACTGATAATACGTGAAACTTATTTTAAAAAAACAAGCGAACTAAGATAACAATTATCATAATTTAAACTTTTATCTGCAGCAGATGTCATTTGCTCATATTTTATGGAAGAGATAAATTTAGATAATAATGGTTCTAAGAAGGATTTAGTTTCATTATCATGTGTCAAATTGTTGAATGCATAAAAAAAGGTTGGCGACGAATTATTCCAGGAATTGAAAACATGTGGTTGGTTGATACATGAAGATATTGGTTTTGATGCTTTAATTTTCGTGCTTATTACACAAATATTTGTCGCTACTGAGATTAGATTCATCATCATCATATTAGCCGAAAGGCGTCCACCGCTGAACGTAGGCATCCCCCAAAGAGTGCCTAAGGGATCAGTCCTACCCCATCCGCATTCAGCAGACTCTTACATTCGAGTTACTTTGACAGAACACAAAATAGATACATATTATGTTACATTCATTGGCATTATCAATATAACATACCAGTAATTTTTCTATGTTGTTCACATACCGCGCATCGGCTATGATTACTTTCTGTTTGGCCCAAAGGTTGACTAGTAGAGAATTCCTTATGGCATTAAGTTCGCCTTTTGTAATTGTAACTTGGTACTGTGCATGAGTTTAAAAAAATAAATAAACAAAATGATCGGTAGCTATTGAGATTGTTAAACTCTGGTTTTCATTTGGTCCTACATAAACCCGAAAGATCCTAAAAAAAAAACCTTGACATTATGTAGATTGGAATTTCTGAATAGATATAATTAATCCCGCAGATTTGCTTGCTTTCTTTATTTCTTTGCGAAAGTGTGTCTGTCTGTCTAACTACTTCACGCTTAAACCGCTGAACCGATTTGTATTTTTATCTCGGAGATCGTACCCTTAGGGGGAGAAATGGGGTTAGAAATTTGTACGGAGCTACGATATATATGTATGTTCATATGCTTGTATGTTTGTTACTCTATCACGCTTAAACGGCTCAACAGATTTGGAAGAAATTTTGTAAGAAGATAGTTTACAGCCTGGATTAAAATATAAAATAGAATATAATACATTTATTCATGACAATAACACATACATGCACATAAATCAAAAAAACATATAGGATATTTTTTAGCCTGGGTCACGCAGACAAAGTCGCGGCCGGAAGCTAGTAATATTATAAATGTGAAATGAACTCTACCTGTCTGTTATTCTTTCATGCTAAAACGATTGAATCGATTGAAATGAAATTAAGTATGGACGTAGTGTTCATGCTGGGGAAGGATATAGGATCATTTTATTCCCGAAGTCATACCTTAAGGGGGTAAATGGGGGGTGAAAGTTTGTAAAACGGTAAAATATAAACGAGTTCCACGCGGATGAATACGCGGCAAAAAACTGGTTATAAATAAAACTGAGTATTTATTTATTTAAACTTTATTACACGAAATACAAAAATATCCAAATGCTAAATGGCATTCTCTACCGACTTACCTTTGGGCTAAGCAGAGACTTCTAAAAGGCTTATAAAGGATTATTAAGATTTATAAATGATGTTTAAAGTAGTCATAGAAGTGTCACAAAGTTTCTCAGCCATACACTAGCTGTTAGAACTCTAACAATCCAAACTGTCTTCTGTCTTACTAACTCGGATTTCAAAACTTCCCCCTATTTGCCAAGTTTCATCGAAAATATCGACACGGTAAAACAACAAACTGTTGGAAATATTTACAATAACAAAAAGTTTATAGTTTGAATATTTTGAGGCGGTTCGCGACTTTTTGGTGGTTTGGAATTTCCGTTACATTTTATCTACACTAACACTATAAATAGGGAGTCTGTGTTACCATATGTAGTGCCTAATCTCCGGAACCACTTTTACTACACAAGAATACTCAGTAGCAAGTTAAGCTACAATGTATTTTCCGGAAGATTCTAAGTGTTCTTATTTTACCTACCTTTTTTTTCTACCCGCACTTAGCACTCATGAGTCAAAGGGGACGAAATGAAGTCTAGCGCTGATCAGCTAGAATGAGTGTCGCAGCACATGCTGAATGCGTTATTTTGTCACACAAATAATCTTGTTATTTCAGCTTTTTACTAGCCGACTCCGCGAACTTCGTATCACCATGCAAAATGTATGAGAAAGAGATTTTGTAATCATGTTTCCGATGCTTTCATAGTTACTTCGCTATTCAGAGCAGTTCAAATAATTCAACACCATAAAAATCGGTTAAGTCGTTCTTGAGTTAAAAACGGTGTACCTAACTAATACGACTTTTTTGTATATACAAAGATGAAGTTTGTTTTTTATCTGTTTGTTTGATACAAAATGTTGTTTTTCCGTCTTTCTTATCCGATTTTAAATATCTTTCACTTGTCTGACATAGGCTATATCTTGTCCTACAGCTTTGCTTGCATTCTTAGTAATTTACGACTTGAGCCGCGCCGGCAGCTTTTATTTAATAAAATTGAGTGGCGGTTACTTGGATTTACATTTCTTAGATACAGTAAGTATTTATAATTTAATTTCAGGTGCGATGTTGATAGAAAACTGTTCCAAAGTCTTTCTATTTTTTATTGCCATCTTAATGTGCCATAATTCTCGAATATTATTGATTTATTTTAATTCTCGAATAACAGGTTTACTTTAACTTTTGACATTCATCCATACTGCTTGAAAATGTGTTGAATTATGAACATTTACAGAACAAAAATAATGTTCTGAATAATATTTCATAAGTAGTATAAACACTTTATTCGGCTGTAAAAGTATTTTCATCGTTAATAAAACACTATTTCCACAAGCTCCCATGATTTAAAAGCAAAAGTTCGACTCTATTAATAATTTTGTATTCGCTAATAATCCTCCAATAAAATGTTGCCGACCCCACTCAAAAATATTTACTATCAGGGATCGTAAACTGTTGGTCGCCGTGTCCTTCGACCCCTGGTTTTATTAGCCCCGTTTGACCCGCTATCAATAACTTTTTAGAAATATTTCCGATACTCTCTTTGTGTTCTGGCGTTTCTTTTCAATCAATAGTTAGGCAAGTATTTCTTTTTAGTACGAACTTTATCAAAGTGTCAATCTTAAATTAATATTTAATTTTGTTTCACTCACATTTTAAATGATTTAGCAAGGGATGCATGGAAGCGCAAACAATACTAACTGCACACATGTAATACTGACAATATACTGACAAGTAAAGAAATCTAGAAGATATAATTTATCATATCAGACGAAAGACGTCCACCGCTGGACATAGGCCTCCCCCAAAGAGTGTCACAATGGCCGGTCCTGCGCCACTCGCATCCAGCGGTACGCTACCATTACCAGATCGTCAGTCCTGTGTCAGTCTACCCACGCTGCGCCTGCCGGTACGTGGTCGCCACTCGAGAACCTTTCCGGCCCAACGGCTAATGGTTCTACGTGAAATTCCCCGCTTAAGCTCTCGGTAAAGTATTTTTTTTTAATACTTTACCGAGAGCTAAAGCGGGGCAGGGCGGCGCAGGGCGGAATCTGTATTTAATACGGATGCCGCCCTGCGTCGGTTAAAGGCTGAATGAAACTACTTCACTTGCATAGGTCAAAAATCCAGAAACAACCAGAAAACTCGAAAAGCAAAAAAGGACCGATTTAACCCCAGTGGAACCTCTGTATTGTACGTTTTTATCGCTAAAAGCCTGCATGGGCACCGTTTTATCAATATTTAAGAAGGGTTCAGACGTAAGCATAACTTTTCTCATACTATCTTGCAAATTTTATACCCAACGAGATTGCGTCCGAGCGGAATATAACTCAAAGGAGTTCTAGCGCTGAAAAAGTCGCTTTATTTGTAAGCGCTGGAATTGAACAAGATCTAGATAAACAAGCGGGAAATCTTGAGATATTTTTATACGGTTGAAACTTCAAGTGTCTCAGATATTTATGAATTTAAGGGGAATAAATGGAATCTTGGAGTTCGGTGGGACTTTTCGAGATAATATAGTCATGTTACAATAAATATGCAAAGTGCGATATAGTACATTGTGATACAAGTGAGGTAGGTTGATAATTACATCAGAGGCGAAATTGTTCACGCGAACCGCAGGTGAGCGTGATAAGGAAGCCGAGGATGTAATTATCAAAGCTCACGCGTATCATACGACGTTTTTCAACACATTATGCGAGGAAAAAAATCATTTTCATATGATGAAAATGTTATAGGCCTGCCAAATTATTTACTTTACATTAAGCAAATCATTAAGATGACAACAGGTTTTTTCTCACAATTGCACATCGCCAAGAATTTCCAGTGGCGTCCATTCTATTTATCACTTTTCTAGTCACCACGAGTCAACATTTTTGATAATAACCAAACACCCATAAACAAATTTTACAAATATTTGTGAAATAAATAACCTATAAGGGCGCCCAACAGTTTTTTTTTTTCGTGAAGTTTGCGCAGTGTGGGCATAGAAATCTCTAAACAGCCAATACAAAATAAAATTATATTTTCGTTTTAAAATGTTATCTGTATTTAATTCATGTAAAATGTTATGAAAAGTGAATAGTTTTACTAAATTAAACGTTTCCATATCATATACAAAAAGAAATAGTCAATTAATTAACAAAAAGGATTTAATTAGTTTAGTCGAGTAAGAATCCATTTGCCGAAAATTAAAAAAATAGCTGTACATTCTGTACAACACAGTTAATTTAAGAATGCACCGTGTTCATGCATATATCTTGCTGCAAGGTGCCAACGTGAATTCGGATATAACCATAACACACAAGTGTTGTAATGTTATAAAACACGCGTTTTTAATATCCAGGATTATGAGCCTAAAAGCGACACAATAAGAGGTACGTTACGAGCAATTGTGTTGAAAAATATATTTGAATACATGCTTTTTTACTTTACAGGGTTTTACAGGCTTTTATTTGCTTGAAAAGTTTGTTTGGGTCTATGAGTGGCGTAAGACCGGTCATTTTGGCACTCTTTGGGGGAGGCTTATGCCTAGTAACTTAATATTTATATCGTATCAATTTCACAGTCAAAGCGTCTTAGAAAAAAAGATTTTTATGTACTTAAATTAATAACAAAATAATAACTCATTTCCTGCCTGCAAGGCGGGCAACATTTGCTTGATAATGAGACATTATTGTATAAAAGAATGGTATAACGAAACAACCTTTCCGCGTCTGTAACATAGACAACCTAAATATGTATCAATGTCTCTTGCATTGTGTTCGGAGCGGGCCGAAACTGCAAAAATATTCAGCAAATTTACAACTGGGGTGAATAGGCATCGGCCTGGTTCACACGGGGCGAATACGTAAACAATTGCTATGCTCGGGAATTTTCAGGAATTCGTGTACCCAATTAGCCTGAGTTGTTATTTTTATTTAACTCACTACCAATTTTGTGACGCCAATTAAGTATTCAATTTGAATAAAAATTAATGTACCTACCTAATAAATTTTCTCATAAATTGTTTAATCAACTTTCGTCACAAGGCCGACACTTGGTTAATTTTTGTTGAACAACTCACGTTAATTGGGTCCACGATTTTTCACTGAAACGTGACTGAGTCGGTTAGGTCTGTCGCATGAGCTAGGCGAGCTAGCTCAGCCTCCAAGTGGATGAAAGGCGACGTAGACGGGGCTCGCCTAGGCGAAGATGGCGGGATGGCTTAAGAGGGAAAAAATAGCATTGCAGCAGCTAGAAACGGCGACTGACAATAGGTACTTTTTTGATGAAATCAATAAAGTACCAATTGTCAACAAACATAATTATCACTTCGATTTTGATGTCGATCGCTTCAGCATAATAACTTGATTATAGGTTTTACTTTAAAAAAAAAGTATTTGTGGTGCTTTTGTTTGAATTTTGTGCACATTTTGAAAAAAAGGAAACATTCATTCATTGTGTCAATACATACAAACATTCACGTCTTTATTCCCAAAAGGTACCCCTTTCCTCTCCTGCCTACCGGCAGAGCACATGCAGAGCAGAGAGAGAGAGAGAGATTGTGTCAATAACGTACTAAAAAGAATGGAAAATATTTAGAAGTGAAAAAGTATTTTCTGTTTTTATGGACGAGTACGTGGTACTATTGCCTCTTAAGCAACTGCTAGACGGTAGCCAACAAGACCCTTCAATAGGTCGCTCACCTTGGTCCGGACGGACCGCGTACGCAGTCATTTCCAGCAAAATTTCGTTTCCCTCGGTCGTATATAGCGTGGTTGTGCGCAGATGCGTGAGTCACAATTATCAAGATTTGGCCTTTTAAATGAATTAGGGGACACCCAAATCGGACTATGTAGTCCCATAGCTAGCTTAATAACCACTCACACAGTTGCCAATTTTGCGCACCCCTAAACTGATGGGGGCAACTGTGGTTGCCAAACGAAGTATGGGCTTCTTTGATACAGAAAAAAATTAAGCAAATTAGGCTACCTTTTTTAAAATCCGAAATCAAGCGAGTGGTTAAGGCTTGTGTTAAATATGGGTACTAGAAAGCGATATGTTTCATAGATTTAAATCAAAGACTCAGAAACAAAATACATACATACAAGAAACATGTTACAATAATTATCTACGTTTAACTGAAAGTTCTTTGAAATCAAATCAGAAACACTTTTGGACTTATATTAAAACCCTTCGCGGAGGCTCAAATTATCCACAAATGTTAACCTACAATAATAAAAACTATTCGGACGGTTTTAACATATGTGAGGCCTTCAATGATTTTTTCCATTCTGTATTTATCGATGGCTCTGTTCCCGATAAACACACTTTTAGACCCGAGTTTTTAGATAACGGTGCTGCCTCAATTTCAAACCTACAGGTCAGCGTATCCACTGTAGTTAGATCGTTAAGTATACTATCTGTTGACAAAGGACCTGGTTCTGACGGCATCCCTCCTATATTTTGGAAAAACTGTGCGAAATCACTGGCTCTGCCTATCAGCATAATATTTAATCGTTCTCTTAGCTTAGGCATTTTCCCTCTCATATGGAAAAAGGCAAACATTGTTCCCATACATAAGAAGGGCTCACGAACAAATATTGAAAACTATAGGGGTATTTCTGTGCTTAATACGGTTGGTAAGATATTTGAGAAAATTGTATATAACGCGATTTATCCGTGCATCCTAGCAGGTATATCTGATAAACAGCATGGGTTCCTGAGAAAACGTTCTACCATCTCTAATCTGGCACGTTTCTCTAATTACGTTCTTAAAAATATGGATAAAGGTGGACAGGTTGACGTGATCTACACCGATTTTGAAAAAGCCTTCGATCGTGTGGATCACGTCATCCTACTAGAGAAATTATTCAGACTGGGAATACGAGGAGACCTTCTTCGCTGGATAAAATCTTATCTGACCAAAAGATCACAGGCGGTAGTTCTTGGAGGTTACCGTTCAAACTTCTGTGAGATTCCTAGTGGCGTACCACAGGGATCTCATTTAGGGCCTCTCTTTTATTGCGCTTACTTGTATGACATCACTGACTCCTTTACAAATGCTAAACATTTATTGTATGCCGATGACAAAAAAATATTTTACGTTATCAAAAGTCCTGACGATTGTATGGCATTACAGGCAGACCTTAATCAATTACAAAACTACTATACTAAAAATAAAATTACTGTTAATGTCAAAAAATGTCAATGTATAAGTTATACACGTAAAAAACGTCCTGTCTGTTTTTCATACAATTTTGAAGGTACCACAATTAGTAAAGTAGATGTAATCCGCGATTTAGGTGTCACGTTCGACAGTAAATTAATGTTTTCAGAACACGTTGATTATATAAGTAATAAGGGTTTTAGAAATCTAGGTTTTATCCTACGGTCTTGTAAATTCTTCAAAAACATAGAAGTAATCAAACTGCTATATTTTGCGTATGTACGCAGTACTCTCGAATATGCCGGCCCCATTTGGTCTCCGAATTATTCTAAATACATTCATCAACTTGAGCGTATTCAAAAAAAATTTATTAACCACCTTAACTTTCGTCTACACCTACCTCCGTCATCCTATGAGAACAACTGTCGCAAACATAATCTGCTGCCGCTTGTCGATAGGCGCAAAGTCATGGACATGTGTTTGTTATATGACATACTGAACTATCGCTTGGACTGTCCCGAATTGGTCTCTCAAATAATGTTTAATGCTCGTCTTCGTCGCACTCGTCATACCCCAATGTTACACGTGCCAATGCATGGCACCAATTACGCTAAGAATAACGTGCTCACTCGAATTGCTCGAACTTATAATGCGGATTTCAGTAGCGTAGATATATTTAGATATTCAAAGGCATCTTTTAAAATGCAAGTAATTAATAGTGTTAAGAATAAGCAGCATAAATAGTTTTAGAAATAGGTAACTCACCTCTTATCATGTTTAAAAATGTTTTAGTAAAATATATCAATATATATTCTCATTTGCGGTAACCTATATAGATTGACATCCTTGGTTATGCTTTCATCTCCAAAAAATCAATTATTTAAACTTATTTTTTTTTTTTTCAAACATCTCTCTTTCACACATGTTATGATGGTCCGTTCAACTGTCAACTTTACATATCAAGTTATCTAGGTAAACCTGTAATTGGCCATACTACTGTGTATTATAGTATAAGTTACATACCTTGTATCGCTGTTGGTTTTCTGAATAAATAAATAAATAAATAAATAAATAAAATATTCATGCTCATCATACAATTTACTAACATTATGTTTTATTTATTACAATGAATGAGCTCTAGTGTTATTGATTTGTTTGTTTATGTTATTGTTAGCAAAATCTACACGAGACAACGAAATGATGACAAAGATAGTTCCACTCACCTGCGTTAAACAATACCTAATATTATAGAAATATGTTTTTTTTCATCGTCCAAGAGAACATTTTAAATACAGATAAAGATAAAATCATTTATTTGTCCAACATAGGTTACAGGATGTTACAGAATAATGGTCAGTTTCACTATGTGGCGCCTTACGGCTTTCAAACAGTCGACGTTAATTGCTACAAAACTGGAAACTGACAGGAAGAACATACCAAAAAAATTTTTTTTTTGACAGAAACTTATTTAGTTTTTCCTCTTTCTCTTTAGAGGTGTAAACTTTATCTCACACGTGACATACCTACCTACTACTATAGATATGTGGAAGTCATATCTCAAGATGTTGACGATTTTTTCCTACGAAAGCCTATTATGATTAAAGCGACACGTTCGCAAAGGCATAAAACCACCCCGTGTGTAAATCACGCGACAGAGCTAATACGCGAAAGAGATGGTGGCAGTAGTAAATTTCATTATTATGACGCCAAACACGTGTTTAAAGTATACAGGGTATCCCAATTAGGTTAAGGATTTTTGGGTAAGGAGTAAAAGTAAGGCTTGGGCCACGTTTCCATACCGATTGATAGAAAAGGATAGGATTTTTTTAATGAATTTATTTCTTGTCTTCTGATATTGACATGAGCTGTATCAATAATCGATTTAAAATGTCGATGACATCACGAATTTTTTTGCCATAAATGAGGCAATCATTAGGGCGTAGGCTAAGCTGATAGTAAACGCGTGCGACTCCAGACTAGCGAGCGACCTCAAAGTCTGTTTCTATGACGGCTACTATCGCTAGCTGCTAAAGGTATTTTACAGAAATACTGGTGAGCTGGTCTTAAAATGGCTGACGGTTTACCATAAACAACCTCCTTCATTTGGGCGGGTACTGGTTTATTTGCCACAAACTTATATACAGTTGCGGCAAGAAAAATAAGTGGAACTATGACAAAGATAACGAATGATATATAACTTTCTGTCACACTTGTTTAGATTAGTATACTACCATCTCGCTCGGTCGTTGTATTATTATTACCATAGCTTGACTTGAGTAATCTTAAGTCAATGGGAAACATCCAACTCCTAATTGCGACGCAATTTTGTGCTCCTCCACACCGTAAGTCGGATTTAGGAGTGTCTTTTCTTTCTACTAAACGATGTAACTTAACCCATCTAAACACAAACTTCCACGAGCCGTTCCGTCCAAAAACCTGGCTCTTTCACTGCGACAAAAAGATCAACTATTCGTTTAAACATCGCCAGACTGTTATACCCAACTTAAAAGAGACAGCCTCGGGAAGTTTATTCAGGATAGTTTCGAAATTGACCGTGCATTTGAGTCAGGGAATTTTGTGTTGGGCTTTGGCTTTGTCGAGTTTTTTAGGTTTGAATCTGTCATCGAGAGCTCTGGGCTGTTATTCTTTACTTGCTCATCCGCCTCACCTCACCCGTCACGCCTAACGAAGACCTCTAACTACGCTTAATTACTGCTAATTGCAGCGTCATGATATAAATTCAAATTAAAAAAAAAAATCGTGACAAAAACAACACCGATACTATAAATAAAATAAAAACAAAAAAACATATTTTGCTTTGTCACGAAATGGACCCAGCTCAGCATATATATTGTGGGTATGTGTTGATGTGAGTCTAAAACAACTTACAGCAGGTCAGCTCTCCGTTTACTTGTTATATGTCATAATTTACCAAGTCGTATTGAACATGTTTTTGATTTAGCAAAGTCCTCTCCGTGGCGTAACCGTCCTCGCCTTTTAATACAATATTCAGAATATTTGCATCCAAACAAACCACAGTGGCCGAGCCCTTAGCGCTATCAATCAGCCGATTTAAGCGGATGGTAGTGGATAAGACATCCGTCGCTCTCGCACTCGCATACTTGTCAGAACGTGACGGATGTCTTATCCACAGCGATAACTGATAAAATGGCAACCATCGGGGTCATCATCGTCTTTGGTTTGAACCCCGTCTCGTACCACTGGACTTAAAAAAACGGTATGAACAATATGATATGTAATAGGTAGTTGCTTTCCGGCATCCAACATCAGCAGCAGCAGAGTCCGCTGCTTGTGGGTGGCGCAGGACCGGTCATTGTGGCACTTTTTGGGGGAGGCCTATGTCCACCGGTGGACGTATTTCGGCTGATATTTGAATGCTTCCCGTTGAACGAACACATCGCGATGAAACCGGTGTAATTCCAACAAGGTCTGGTTTTCCCTCGGGGATGGAACTAGACTTGGGGTAAAGTGTCAAGTGGCGCATCACACCCTGCCGCCGCATCCAGCTGCTGATTTTGCTGGACGGAATGGTGCAGTGCGAAGGAAGTACCGTGCGCAATTTCTATGCAAACTCAAGTACTGTCATACAACGTTGCGAATCGTCGCTCCTTAGCGGGGTCCGGCGGCAGTGTGATGACCTCCTTAGGGTACAACCCGCAAAACGCTGCGAGGATGATAAACAATTTCTAATACATAGTATTCAGACTGCGGTTCGACAAAGCTCACCCAAACTACATTACATTTCGCCATCCAGAAACGATCTGTCCATTCATACCGTTTTCTTTGTGTCACGATTACACCTCTGTAATGGTTCTGTCACTTGCAGGAGTCAGCGTTTCTTGGTGTGGAGGTCAATCATTATTTAATTAGGTTCACGGAATTTGAAATTATTGCCGCGACATTAGTATTTTTGGAACTTTCTGTCTAATTTGATTTGTAACACGAAAAGTCACAGAGTTTCTGAAATAGATTATTTAGCCAATTGATTGAGGGTTTTGTACGAGTATACCTCATTATTCTGCAAAAAGTGAAATAGTAGTGAGAAAAGTTTTACTGATATTTTGCGAAACATTTAGTGGGTGTGTCGCCGCAATTTTGCATTAGCATATACCTGTTCTATCGTTTGTTATTGATGAGTATTTCAGTGTTCACATTAGCTTCGAAAAAGTGAAACTTCCTGCTTTGTGAGTCTAGGAGCTCAAACTAGTTTCCCAAGCCCTTTCAGCCTGATTGCGTTAGTAGCTAGGCAATGTTATAGCTATTTAGGTCAAGGGGCGATTGGCCTGGATACGGGTTGTAAGCAAATTACTAACAGGGACTATAAAATCGTCGCTTAGACGATGTTTAAGCGACAACAACGCTTGCAAGCGACATTGTTTCATCAATGCTCCATGAACAATTGGGTTAGTAATTCATAGCTTTTGGTGAATGCGCTGCGCTACCCAGAAGGTGGACTGATGACCTGGTAAAGGTCGCGGGAGTCACATTGGCACTCTTTCGGGGAGGCCTAAGTCCAGCAGTTGATGTCTTTCGGCTGATATGAGGATGATGAAATGATTTGCTTTATAACCTTAACCATCGCTTGTAGCAAATTGGTGGGCTGTTTGCAAAAAGGAGTTGTCCGCACCTATAATCCGTACCCGTTCCTTTTACCTTTTACTTTGATCAAAAATGAGGATCTCCGCGTTTTATGTAATTTCTCATGTAAGTAAACCGCAATTTCTAACAAAGTTTACTCAAATTTAGAACGCTCTCCAGACAGTATATTACAAAGCTATTATAGCTATCGCCTCAACCCACATAACTCACGCAATGTTTACGCTGTACTGTCCTTTAATTATACTGTGCCAACAATGGTGGCGGTGGAAACAGACCTTTCATTTTGATGAGGAACGCGATAATTGGTTCTTAAAATACCCATACTCATTTATTTGTAAAACCAATTTACTATGTCAAGCGGAATTATACAATATTTTTATTGAAATTACATTGTTGAAAATACATTACTTATAGAAATTGCAGTACTAAAAATAAAAAATAAATCTCATAGCCAAAGATAAGATAAGAAGAAAGATGAAAGATGACTGTCTTATGATTTGTCGATAAATAAGTGAATTAGATTTTTCAAATCCAGGTCAAAATTGAGAATGGTCCTAAAATGATATATGAATGGGTGCATGTTGACTTTGTTAGCGTCAATCCGATTAGAACATGACGCTATTATTGAGAACAACATGAGAAAAGGATAAACTTTTATAAATCCAAGCAAACAGACTTACGGCCTAACTATCAGACACCGTTGTCTATGGACGCTTGTGACACCTAAGAAGTCTCAAGTACGTTGCCGATCTGTACTCGGGTAAATTAAACTCGTTAGGTCGGTAGAATGATATCAAAGTTTTATGAACTGACGTAAAGAAGACTCTTGAGAATTGACTTATTGATCACTTTGCAACAGCTCCATCAAGGGTCACACTCTTTTCCTGTAGCAAGCACTTTCTTGCACTAAAACCTTGTTAGGACCAAAGGCTCTAAACAGCGCAATAAACACTACCATGTTTCCTTAAGCCAGAACGGCGTAAATCTCAATAAAACTCGAAAACCTCACACCTTTTGTGCGAGCCGTCTAAAGGGTTTCCCTAAACGCGGCAGTTATCGTAAACTGAATAGTCTCCTCTCTCCGGAACGGTCGTATCTCCCGTATATTTTACGACATTCACAAAAATATTATTATATCTCCTCAAACACACCGGTAGTCGAGGGAGTCATAAATTTTCTAATAACATATAGTTGGGATATGCGGTTATACGACGGAATTGTCTCGTGTTGAATAAATTTGGTGAAATTGCGATTTCAGGTTGAAGACCGTAAAGATAAAATAGGTCGTAGTAAATATTATCATCATTTAACGACCGTTTCTTAATAGACTAGGTAATTTTTAACATGACTAGTCTATTAAAATTACTCACTTTCATAACTATTAGATTAATTTGAGCTCAAAATCAAGTTATGAAGAATCTAGACAGACAAGACTGACAATTTATTTATTTTTGTTAGTGACTTTGACCAGTATCTGCAAAATTCAGTTTCTACAACCACGACATTGTATTAAGAACAAGCTACTTCCAAGAGTCTTACCTCTTAATAGGTATCTACCACGCTGCAAAGAAGAATACGCAAATATAACCGCGCCGCGTGCCGCGGCCGCTGCAGGAGACCGTCGCATGTACTGACTTCTGGCCGAAGGGTGTAGTGTTTCGACGGTTCCGGGGTAATCTGCCGAATCCTACAATTTTTTGTTGTTTTGGTTTCGTGACGCATTTGGTTATTATATTACTCGTAATGTACCGTAAATGTATTTGTCAATAAATAAATATTAAATAAATAACTCCAGAGGAGCTGCCTTTGAGATGAGAACACGCAAACACCGATGTTTAATTTATGCCAAATGTAACTCTCCAACCACAGGTATTTTGTGCGAAACGCCTAAAGGGTGTCCCTAAAAGACACGTGTTTTCTTACTGGCTTCATGGCACTTAGGGGTCGTTACAGATGGACTGAATTTTGATTCTCAAACTCAAAATTATTTATTGCACACATAATATTACAAGTAATAAAATGGACCCTGTAAGGGCACAGCAGAGAAGTTTAAGACTTTTTCACGGGCACGGATTGATTTCTAGCTGCAAATGTGCAGTTTGAATGCAGTTCTTTTGCAGTTGACGTCACTACAGTTCTGACAACCGCAATGCATTGACAACCGCAATGCATGGCAGTTTCAATGCATTGCATAGAAACTCCCATATATATATATATATATATACGATACTGGTAAGGTCGCGGGAGTCCGCTGGATGCGGGTGGCGCAGGACCGGTCACTTCAGCACTATTTCGGGGAGGTCTATGTCCAGGAGTGGACGTCTTTCGGCTGATATGATGATGATGATGATATGTCAGAGTGCTTAAATAACTAAACACTTACCTATAACAGTGAGCGACGCGTTGGCCCTGATGACCTTGTGCATCTGCGCAGGGCCGACTTGGCACTGGTACTCGGCTTCGTCTTCCAAGGTCAGGTTCACTATTCGCAGGTTGTATACGCCGTGGCGACGGTCTCCGATCATCGAGTAGCGGGGGTAGCCAGGGATCACGGAGGAGAAGCCTGTGGGGGAAGATAGAATTAGTATATGTTAAGTTTTAAGGCCGCAAAGGACCACGGCATGGCCCGTGCTACAGGGCGTAACTTTACGTTGATGGGAACAAGACACACTTTTTATCTCGCTTGGAGCCTTAACGATAGTACAAGAAAATAATGGGCCATCATGGCTGAAGAACTGGACGCAGTAATGCAGTGAAATGCGATGGGAGTGTCTTTTTTAGTTTAATGCATAGTCGCGTCCTTTATCATCATACAACTCACAACTACTGTACACAATGACCCATCATAGCCCTTTGGCTATTTAGAGTTTGGCCAGGACTTTGAGCGGCAGCGACGCGCGATAAATGGGAGCAAGATATCAGGACGCAGCATCGCGTTCCTACCTATGTTAGTTGCTGCCGCCGCTGTAAATCGTGGATGAGACCTTTATCATGTTTGTGTGGACAGTTTCGTTGAGATTTTTTTCCATTTGAGATTGTGCTCAGCGCATGTTTATTAAAGGATATAACAACAGCTTGAACAATTTGATAACCATACTACATATAAAAGCATTTTTTCGTGTCCTCTGCTAGGCAACAGGCGTCTCTTCTCTTCAAAAATGAGTAAAGCTAGATTTTGTTTCTTCTGAGCTACTCATCTCAGTCATCTTTATTTTATAAATCAAGGATAAACTTCACTGGATAACATAACAGTTACATCAAAACACACATTGACAGATAAGACAAAACGAGAATCTCCGTGTGACAAGAGACAGTGCCAATTGGCGTGACGACCGACTCACGGATCGGCGCATCTATTGACAGCTCTGTATGACGGCTCGGTTCATTGCCTTGTCGTGCAAGACATAAGAGACAGCGTTAAGGTATTTCTAATACATAAATATTAGGACAATCTCACACTTATCTACATCGGCCCATAGTAAGCTCAGGCCTGTGTAACCTGTGTTACGTTACGGATAAATAGGCGACGATAATTAACAACATAAAAAAGGTCATGCTCAATTCATAAATATTTGCTTTTACCGAGTTCCGAACAAAGGAATGTCAGCTTAGTAGGTAGAATCTCTATCTACTAGGCTAAACCAGGCATCAAACTATTTTTCTATGAGGTTTATTCACATTCGATCGCAATCTACAGTCTATAGAGTGATCGTAAGATAGAAGAAGAAACAAAATACAACATAAGAAGATTATTTCACGTCTATCGTCGAATTAGAAAAATGCCTGACAATCCCAGTCCGCTTAGCCAAGAGATACTAGTATTATTGGAATACGGACTTATTTGATTTCTTGGTTGATCAAATTGGTACAAAGGTCTCAACTAGAATTAAGAAGTGTTTTATGTATAAGAAGTAGCAATATTCACCAACTAACAAATATACAGCGTCCTATACATTAATATCGATCACTTCTCGCTAACGTTCAAAGCAAATGCCAGCAAATACAGAAAGCTAAAACATGAACCACACATTTGCATTCGGAATGCATCGACAGCGAGAACGGCAGACGCAGCCATTGACTTCAAATCACCGCTCGGTCGATTGGGCAGTCGCAAGTTATAGGAGATAAGCGTTTCAATTGTGTGCACATGTAACTGAATACACTGGTAACTAACACATACTTAATGAAGTACGTACAATGCTGCATATTGGAAGCAGTTCGATCAAGTACATTGTGACATTTAGATTCTTGACGTATGAATCTAACTGACACTTTTTGTGAATGAGAGGAATGAGAAAAGGATAGTTGAGTTGAGCTACCGTTTGTTTGACAAGTTATGCGATCCCTCAGGTTTTATAAAGTTAGATAGACCTTCGTCATTATTATATTATATCCAAAATATATTAATTTTATATTAAGCAGGCAACGCTGCTAACGAAATTATATATTTAAATTAAGGAGAAAAATGACTTCAGGACAAACGGATCTTCAGAAAATGAGCTTAAGGCAAGGAACACATTTAAATCTACCTAACGCGAGTACAATTTGTCTGCTTTATTGTGCTACAGGCGACCGATTGTAGGCGTACGCTAGCAGACGCGGGTTGGTTAGCGCTGTCCATACTATTTTTCAATAGGCTTCGGTTTCGCAAGCCATATCAGGGCTGAAGCCCATAACTAGCTTCGAGTACGGTCACAGACTCTGGCACGTCCTATAATACAGGGTGCCTCGTGAGGAACCCGCATAATTTGGCCAGCGTATTCCTAAGGTCGTATGGAGTAAAAAATGTTATATGAACATAGGTCGAAATATGGTTTTTTTTTTATGTTTTCATACATAATAAATAACTTCTTGTATGAAAACATAAAAAAAAACCATATTTCGACCTATGTTCATAAAACATTTTTTACTCCATACGACCTTAGGAATACGCTGGCCAAATTATTCGGGTTCCTCACGAGCACCCTGTATATAGCCTGTAGTCGTGATCTTTTAAGTTCAAATTCGCATAGTAAAAGCCCTTTACCAGAAATATGACAATTATTAGTAGCACTACCGTCTCAGAGTGGTGCTTTAAAGAATTTGTTATGTTGCTTATGTAACATTCAGAATAGACTAATTGAACAAGGCATTAATTGCAAATGAATGGTAAGATGGTGGATGGTGGAGGTGTCTCGAGGGAGCAAAACGCCGTACCTACATATTTACGCCTAGGGCGGTAGGTAATTTCATTTTGGAGTGATATAGCATAGCGACCGAGCGCCCATGACGATAATAATTTCGATGTCGAGTATATCTTACTGATTTAACGACTACTGACTTCATGACGAAAATTTAAATCTCTCATTCGAGAGCACCAATTATTATTAAATTACTATTTTCGGAATATCAGGCGCGAAAATAATTTAAAGATACAGGAGCAAAATATGAAATAATAAGAAACATAATAGACGAGAAAATAGAAGGTAGAAGAGGCAGAGGAAGACCAAGAACAACGTGGATTGAAAATATCAGAAGCTGAACCGGTACTATTGACGCCGCCCCTCTCGCCAGGACGGCGAAGAGCAGGGAAGACTTTCTCACACGAGATACCCTAAGAATAAGAAGAGCAAAAAAGAACAGGTACACTTCATATTGAATCTCAACTCTTAAGTGTATTTATTTCAAATTATCGTTATTTAAACAATCCAAGCAAAATTTCATTGTTGCAAAAAACATGATTGTGATTACGAATTTCGTTGATGAGAAATCATACAGCAATTTATCATTACCATCGTCTTTGTTGCGAATATATTTGATAGGTTTCATGAATATTGAATTCAACTCTGTAATTACACAAAGGTTTCATTCGATTATGATAATTTAAATGAGTATTCGACAGCATTCGCAGACATTACCAAATTTACCAATTTAAATACAATTTATGATACCATTTTAATTGTTGGAGTATGAATACAGCCGTTATATCCTTTGTTTAAAATTAATGTTCTATTGTAGGTATAATCAAGCTAGATTGCATTTTGTACATTATTTACGTCAATATTCGATCTTCATTGTAAAACTCAATACACAAAAGTCAAACTTTATTTTTTTAGCATTATCTATAGACCTTTGGGCAAGCAACTTCATATTATAACTATACTCGAAACTGGAATTCAAGACCAAAAAAACTACGACAGATACGTCACTGTCAAATCTGTCAAAGTCACTTATGTCATTGTCAAATAAAGTTTTCAGGTTTCGCCAACCTTATTGTTAAGTGCTTCTTTGTATTAGCAGGCACAATTAATTCATCAGGATTTTCTCAAAAAAAGGAACTTAATTATAAACTTTATTTTTAACTCTACTAACATTAATAAAATTTTATTGTAAAGAACTTAAACAAGTTGAATTACTAATGAACACACACTAATATAGAAGTTAAATATAACCATTTTTTAATAAATTGTTTTTATTTATCTTCATCTTTACCATCACTAATGTCAGAATCACTAACTTCGGAATCTGAGTCGGACACTTGTATAATAAAGTTTTTCACCACTCCCGTAATTAATCCGTCTAGTTTGCACATCTCGTCCTCTACTTTCATGACATGACTTATGCCACTTCTGCGGTGTCCACTCCCGGAGGCCTACATGAAAATTTTAAATGTTTTATTATTCCTGGCTACATGCCCTTTTACCTGAGCCCATACCAACTCAATTGGGTTCAATTCGCAGGGGTAAGAGGGCAATCTTCATACTAGCACGCTACAAACTATTATTCTGCAATTAGCTGAATGTATGCAAAAATAGGTTATTAATAACTCACATGTTGTTAAAATGTTGTACCTACCAAATGTTATTTACACCTGAAGTGATACAAGCGCAATACCAGCTTTGCAACCAAAAATTACGGATGGTTAAGTTTTTATTAAAGCGTCTTGTATTTAGTTAAAAATAAGTTTTAAAAAAACTTGTTTAAATTATAGAATTACAATTACCAATAAATAAATGAAACCAGCGTGTGTTTTCAGAAAAAAGGGATATACTATTGTACGATCATTTCATTGCAGTGGCAACATTGTCGTAGTTTTTTTGGTCTTGAATTCCAGTTTCGAGTATACACAGTCGATCACACACATTTATACAAACGTAATAAATGTGAAGACCATGAATGTGGAATATGTTTGAGTCTTGGATATTTTCTATCTATTAAAATATTTATATTTATGAAACACTAACCTTAATCAGATTACTATGGCGTTTGTTCGATTCGTGTAAGATTGTCCCCTGGTATTTATTTACATGTTCGATTTGATGGAAGATCATTCAATCAAATAATTTTACAATCCTTGGCAAGTTTTCCAGATTGTTTCTATAACAAAAAACTTGACAACTCAGAAAAAGAAAAAAAAAACCGTGCATTACTTACAAACTAGTGAAACACACTTTCACGAATATATACAAACAAAGCTGTACAAAACTCAAAATTATGATCTTGACCGCATTGCGACTCGTAGGTATTGAAGAGTTTTGTGCTTCTTAGTTTGTACATACATTATGTAGGTAACTCTGGTCATAACGGCGCTCTATCGGTAGGCCTACGTCCATCAGTGAATGTCCTTCAGCTGATATGATGATGCGAGTGCTCGAGTTATTTGGCTTTGGTTAAAAACTGGATTAAGTAACTAAGTTGTTCCAGCTTTATTTTTTTCTGAATTTGGCGAATGATGAATGCAGTAACTTACCAAGTGCAAACCCGTCCTTCGCCCATTGCACCTGCCCGGCCAAGTTAGCAACAGCACACTCCAGAACTGCCTCCGAACCCTCGTGAACCCTGAGGCTACGGGGGACTATCCTGAAGTATTGCTGCTGGAAGCCAGCTACACACGCCAGCGCTGCAAGGAAGAAAAATTGGTTAGTGGGTATTGAGACGTGCAATACATTCATCCTTACTAATGTAATAAATGCGATAGTAACTCTGCGATAGTAATCTGTTACCCCATAACGCTAAAGGGTGGTCAGGATATAATTTGCTTCTCATTTTAGAAATACATGCTAGAATCACATGAAACTTTGTATACAGAAACAAATAGTGCGAGAAAACGTTTTTCATTCAATGTCTCTTATCCTTTTTTTGATTATATGTAATTCTATTATAATTTATAGCAACAAAAAGTAGTTTTGTGTGTGTGTGTATAATATCTGTGTATTTGTTTCCAGTATGCCGCTATAAAATGAGAAATAAAACTACGTTTGTATGGAGAGGCAATTTGGCAACTGTGCTGGGTAGGTACTCATAAACCGTTGAACCAATCGAGATATAATTTACTTTAAAAACAAAGTTTTAACCGACTTCAATTTAGTACTCCGCCAAGCCACGAGCACATTTCCTATTTTTTACAATTTACCACATGAACTGATTTCCGATAGAAAATGCGTTGATTACTATAGAAAAAAACCGAATCGCTGTATGTGGGCCGATAATATTTGAGGACTTCCATCGATTCCCCAAGATCATCACCAATGGCACTTCATTAGTTCCTATTTCAACGGAATCTTATCAGAACCTGTGACGTACTTTTGCACTTTTAAGTACATAATTGAGGAATTCGATAAGTCATCTGTGGTCTTCATCATCAATTCCTCGCCACCAAATTTATGATTCCGGATGTAAATACACGAGTTATAAGAGAAAATACCAAAATCACTACACGCGTGCCTTATAAAATTGAGGAGTCCCCTCAATTCCTCATGGATCCCATCATCTAACTGAATTTTGAAAAAATGGGACCCACCTGGAAGTATATACATACGAACAAAAAAAAATTTTTCCGAATCGGTTCATCAATGACGGAGTTCTGAGGTAACATTGAAAAAAAAAAAAAAAAAAATACAACCGAATTGAGAACCTCCTCCTTTTTTTTGAAGTCGGTTAAAAATATATACTTTATCTGCCACAAAGTTTTAACTCATTATCGAACTACTTAATGTTTTATTGACAGTCTCATTTTATATTTGTTTTTAAAGTGTTAATCAATAAATAAATACAAAATCAACTATTTAAGTAGTACTGGGTATCATGATAGTGATTAAAATCAAAAAGGTATACAAAAACATTGTATTTCCTTTGACAGTGCCGATCTTAATGGTTAAAATGGAATCCAATTTAATAGCCATTGAAGTTTCTAATGACCACAATCGAAGAAATGTTGAAAATTTGCAAATTAAACGGAATGGTGTAGAGATAAAATCAAATGGCAAGGCTTTTTAAAGTGCTTGCCTTGTCATTGAACTGAGAAATGTCAATTAGAGAAAACTGAGAATTCGTTATTATAAAAATTATAAAGCAACATTAGTAGTTATAGTTACACTTTAATATCAGAGCATATTTAATAATATAACCAATCTTCTTCATACTTTAAAATCTTCGCGATTACATAGACCGATTTACTCTATAGATTTTGTGCGTTTAATTATGTATTGGCGTATGATTTGGTTTCTTGACATCGTTGAAAATTTGTATGAAGCAACCATATAAATGTGTTTGACGTGGACGGAGTCGCAGGCAGAAGCTTGTTATAAATATGCACGTAAGCTATTAGGTAATTATTGACCGCAGGAAATACGAACTTTGTTTTTAACACCGTGATTGTGACCCCTATTTTTGAACAGGTTAAACTCCGTAGTTCTTTAGAATTATAATATTTATTCATAAACAATCACACGTAATATCACTTTTTAGCTCAAATTACGATTTAGGTATTACAATTGTGAAGAAAAAAAGGAATGATAAGATTAGATAAGTTAAATTAATATGGTTGGTATATCAATTTATCTTATCTTAATCATTCCATGTTTATTGCTCAGTCCATCTCTCTTTTTAAGAAACCAATTAATTTAGTGTTTTTTCTCTTTACAGTTGCTTACATCTACCTGTTTACACTAAAAGTTATTCTACCAAATTCACTTGTTTAATTCTTCGGTTCGCATGCATGTCACCTTGTATTCAGTTCATTCACCCGCCACCCACTCGAGCGCAGCAGGGCTCTCATATTAGCCTCCATGTCATTCACAATGTGTCTCGTCTCTTCATCCGTCTGGTAAAACTTGATCTTTAGACTTACCCCCTTTAATAGAACTTAATAAACCTCTCATAACTATAACTCGTTTTACCCCTTTGTGCGAAGGTAAAGTTCAAATTGACATAAAGGACAAACGAATTTTAACTAAAATAAGTTTTGTGATCGTTTATTAGAAGCTATGTGGTATTCACATGAGTATGAAAAATTAAAAAAATATATTTAGTTACTTCACCACGAAGTGTACATTGAGAAAAGTTATCTTAAATCGAATACAATACTTAGATATGTAATTCGTGCAGCGGAGACTGGTGCCTGAACTAGGGGAAACCTGTATGTCAGGTTACCAGGTCTCCAAACTTCAGATGTCTATAGCAACGGAGATCATAGTGCCGTCACAGCGATGTCATTTGAAAAGGAGTTGAGTATAAAAAAACTATGTAAACAAATCATCAGTAATCTAAGTCTTAAGCCAGCAGGGCAGAGGCAGATGGGTAAGGTTTTATATGAATATTTATGATAGGTAAGTTTCAATTGACGCTCTGTGATGTTTTACATATTTAGGAAAACACCATTGAGGTTAACTAGCAGAAATTATATTTGAATTTTAACACCAAACAAAGGTATCTAAGGTCGCCAAAGCTAGCAAAGGTAGTATGTAATGTGTATGAAGAATCTGAATTTGTCTTTAGCTGTCAAAGTAATAAAGGACACCGCTCAAGCGTCCATAAGGTACAGTATCTGTTAACCCTAAGGCAGGCCGTCTACTTGTTTGTTACCGTTGTATTAGCCAAATGTTTTTTTAACGAGCCGAGCGAGTTCAGTATTACATTGGTTCGTCTAAGGTGACTTTTGTGAAAACCAACCAGCCCTTGTATGGAGCATACGCTAACCGAGTTGACTGGAAGAGGTCCTCAGACGTGTCTGGGGTGTAAGTGTGAAACTGTACACAATAGCCCTTATTTTGTATTTTACAGTTTAGTATTTGCTGAGTTCACTAAGCAAACATGCTTGCAAAAGAGAGTGTATTTTGAGAGTATAGTGACGTGAGTATTGACGATATTTTTTGTTCATATTTAGACAAAAAGAAACCTAGCGATCATTATTTGCTATAACATTTCTAATTATACCATATAAAAGTTTTAAATTATACTATATTTAAGTTAGAAAAAAATCATACAACATTTTAATAATGCTAAAGTTCTAAAAACGACTTAATGCACGGTTTATTAAATTCTACAAATCAGATATTTGAAATATTATAGTACTATCCGAAATAGTTTAATAGTTACTGCAGTATTTTTGAATGACATCTAGTCTAGTAAAACGAGTAGGTGTTTTAGAAATGTTTAAATATAACCCCCCCCCCCCCACATATAAAATTACAAATTAGTATAAATAAGTACGAAGACTAGTATTAGGTATGATATGTGGCATATCTCTTGGGTTGCCGCAATCCTTGGCGAGAGTCGTCTGTACTGTGGATAAATTGTTATTTCTATTAGTAGAGAAAAGTGTAAAACCCAAACACTGAAGTTTGAGCCTTCTTTCCATCACCGTCCCCGTACCTAACTTGATGTAGGACTACCCTGAGATAGGCCACGTATTTATCATTGTCTATTAATATTGATTAGCTCCCTACAATTGCAGTAATAATTAAGTTTTAAAATGCACATCACTTACTCATGCTAATTAAGAGACGTTGTTAAGCCATATTTTATTCCCCTCTACCAATTAATTGTCGCAACAGACCCAACTCAAACAAAAAGGTTAAACATACCTCAACGCACTTCCTTCAGTAGAACCGGTACTGGACTCGAGAAAAAACCGATAACCGGGCATGATAGTAACTAGAAACCGGTAATTAGGATGAACACACACTAGCACCTGACTGGGTACAGTTAAAAGCAGAATACATTTATTAATGTTATTTTTTTCTGAGCGGTGTAGTTTTATTTCCATGTTTTAGTGTAACATTCTATTTTGATCAGTGACAAAATAAGAATATTGAATGAATGAATGAATGAAATATTTTATTTCAGGTCTTCACCGACCCAACCATTACATATTGATATTATTAAGACACAAATTAGTCAATGTACTCCAGTTAAGAATATAATATTAAAAATATATATCATTTTGTGATCACAAGTTGCGGGTTTGTAATGGTGAATAAACTGTAGCAAAAAACTCGCGAATTTTATTTCAATGATATGTTTTAAACTCTCGGCTACACCTTTTTAAGTCCACTGCAGACGATTTGGATTTTAAATATCGCAAAAAACTAACAGAGGTTGAAATAAAAAAAGTTTTCACGAAACGCAAAAGTTTTAACTTATAAAATGCTATTAGGATTAAAGTCTCTTCTTTTTAACCAATTACGATAATGTGCTATTTAGATTAAGAGCTACTTAGTTTTTATTTTTAATACCCTTTTATCATAATCTTGCCACGAGATGTGAATATTCATACTGTAAAAAAGAGATTATGAATTTAACGCCTTTCCATTTGGTCAGAGAACTGCATCTTTTTTAAAAAAAATGTTCCTTTACTTGAATCTTTCTAGTTTTGCTAAGTGTATGGATTCTGCCTGGTATTTATTACCCACCTTTGTTTTATTTATATAAAATTACAAACCCACAAAGCTACGAAGTTTAAGCACGTCTTAATGATATTAATTCTAGACTAGAAAACCCTCGCAGCTCCTTCGAATTACAAAGACCAGAAGGAGGCACGGAATAAAATACAGTCAATGTCTACTCTATAGGTACTATTGCTACTGATGAAAGAATCTCTGAAATCCAACGAGTAGTTCCAGTGATAACTACCTACATACAAACTCACAAAGCTTCTTTTCTTTTCTACTCTTCAAAGATTTTCGTTTTTTTTCGCAATCGAACAAAAGACTATTGCGCGTCTCCCTTGTTTAAATGTTTATGTATATGATCTGATACAGAAAATGTTTTACATGCAAAGCAGCTTGTCTGAGTAGATAATAGGAATTTGTATTCTAGACAAAAATATTGAGAATGACGTTTCATTTAAAGTTACTGTATCTCTCGGAGATCAGGATAATCTTGTTAAATAAGACATAGACATAAGACATGTATTTAGTATTGTGATAAAGTGAATAGTATCGGTATTTTTGTGGTTCAATAGTTATATATTTTTTTATATCTCTTCGAAGGCTGCAAATCTACCGCAACAATAAAAAAACGTATCACTACAAACAATTTGGATAATGGATTCGAAAACAAAAAAACGATTAATGATTGCACGAGCTGTTCTAGAACAGCGTCGGGGTAAAGTTGAAAATTCTGATTATAAACAGGAATATGCTACAAAATTTACGAATTCGGGCTATTTTAGTAATCATGACAATTTCATCATACAATAATGTTAAGCAATAAGAATTTAAGCTATATATGATAACATTTATGAATTGTACACGTTTATTACATAAAATATAATTTGCCAAACGCCTCGTTGGTTCTCCAAGTTGAAACGAATAAATAAGGTCCCTCCGAGTGAACTTTGGGTGAAAAGTTTCCAGGCATCAATACACGTGTGCTCAAAAACATATTTACACATTGAGGTAAAAGGTCTAGTGAATATTCTTCACTGCAAAGAACATAAGTCTTTTTGGTGTTATGAAATAATGTAGGAAGTTCTCCCTTATCCCAAAGGGAGCAGGTGTGAATATATGTATGTATGTCTTCGAGTTCTTGTTGTTTTTACTTCAAAGGTTCAGAAAATAATATTCTTTTGTAACGTTAATTGAAAATGTTATTTCTAAACTTAATTAAAATTCACTTATATGTAACGGTCTGTTAACCCATAACATATTAGATATCACATTTGTATCGCAAGTGTTTAAAAATATATCGAGTCCAACTGTACACTACTATTATCTACTTGACAATAATTATTACGAGACCAGAAATTACAACTCACGCACACAACTTCATCGATCCCGCAACAAAAGTACACCTTACCGTTGACGTAATAACGTTCACTATAGCATGCCATACATTGAAGTGAGAGAGTGTCGATACAAAAACGTGATCCAGGATTATTACTTTTAAATTTCGAGCGGTTAGAGGGAATTTGAAATTTTATCACCGGCCAGTGGTTTTTTGTGGGGAGCGTTGAATTGTTTAACAATTGTTATGTTGGTATTACTGTTTTTTGTCGAGGTTTTCATTTAGTTTGGAACGTAAAATGTTTTTAAGAGGTTTTCATACGTTCGTAACAAAAATAAAGCACACGCACGTTTACGCACACGTATTGTGCGTAAACATGAATAAAGAATTGTTTTTTTAGGAAGTTGTTAATTTTTGTATGGGTTTATATTACCTGTGCTTTGAATAATAATATAAGTAAATGCCACATTAAATCAGTCGCAGCATTTTTAATAGGGCTGAAATTTACAATGTGTGAACCAATTACGTACTTACAACATTATTGAACATGTTATTGAATCCTTAAAGTCATAATTTTAATGAATTATAAACAATTCCAACGAGTTTAGACTTGTTTAGACTCTTAAACCTCCATAATGCATAGGTACTTGATTTCAATAAAAAACAAAATACAGCGGCATCCAAAACTTGTCAATCTTTCCAACAACCGGATTCATTAAATATCTCCACATCCCAGAATGACGTACAAAAGGAATCTTGAAAAGGAAAAGTATTCTTTCTAAGCCTTTCAAAGCTCCGTGCGATGACGTATCAGTCCCGAACACATCTTGTTGTTATAAGAAAACGATGGGAATGGGTTCTGCAAAGGGTGCCTTATTGGGTCGCTTTAGTTTTCTTTCGTATGAAGTGCCTTTTGATACTGTGCTTGGGATTGTGTCATACACTGGACTAGTACAACTACGAGTACCTACTAGGACCTTTACTTTATTGGGCTTGGGATTAACTGTGTCAGAAAATGTATAGTTGGGTTTGGTTTTCATGTCTTTAAGAGTTTATTATAATATTAATAATAATGATATTGGCAAAAAGTATAAGGACTTTATACAGGTCAGCTTGTTTACATTAATGAAAAAACTGTTTGACACACCACAAAGTTTCAAAAATATATACACAGACCTTATTTCAGCAACATGGTTGTAGGTAGTATACATATTTATGAAACTTTGAGTGAATACATATTGATGCCATTGACCGTACATCCGGGTGGACGCTAGGAGAATGACGAAATAAGTATTCAGATGACAACCTCTGTGGCCTAATTGGTAGTGACCCTGCCTACGAAGCCGGAGGTCCCGGGTTCGAATCCCGGTAAAGGCATTTATTTGTGTGATGAGCACGAATATTTCTTCCTGAGTCATGGATGTTTCCTATGGGTTTAAGTATTTATTTATAGTAGTACTTTACGTAGGTACAGTAGGTATGTATATCGTCGTCTAGTACCCATAGTACAAGCTTTGCTTAGTTTCGGATTAGGTTGATTTGTGTAAGATTGTCCCTTAATATTTGTTTATTGAAATATTTATTTAAGTGTAAAAAACTTAAATAAATTTTTATATCAATGGAAAATTTAAAAAATTTAATGCTCCGAGTCGGATTCGAACCAGCGACCACAGGCATTCATGGCCCGTCGCTACTAACCAACTGAGCTATCGGAACAATCCGATTCGGGCACCAAATCCTTCAATCAGTTCCTTCATACAACACCTTAGGGAGGCGTGTAGCGACATCTACCAGAAGACTTAGACTTCTTAACGGCACCAGCGTCTCAAATTATATTGAGAAATCGTCAGTATCGATGCGCCACCCCATACTAAATTAATTTTTGTTTTTTAGGGTTCCGTACCTCAAAAGAAAAAAACGGAACCCTTATAGGATCACTTTGTTGTCCGTCAGTCTGTCTGTCTGTCAAGACCCTTTTTTCTCAGGAACGCGTGGAGGTATCAAGCTGAAATTTATATCAAATAATCAGATCTATTGTCTCTTCGACCTGTGAAAAAATCAAACTTAAAACTCAACCCAATCAAAAGATACAGTCGTTTATGCTGCAAATTTTAGAGTTAGTCGACACTCGCAAAACCTACGGGGTACTTCCCGTCAACTCAGAAACTTGAAATTTGGCACGAAGCAACGTCATGTAGCACAGACAAAGGAAAAATTACTAAAAGAAGACATTTTAAGTAAAATCATACAAAAAACCATTTTTTGAATTTTAAACTTATTACCTTTTTCCTCGTAAATGCGTAGAGGTATTAAATTGAAATTCATTTCAAATACTCAGGGCTATAGGACCTTTCAGATCTAGCAAAACCAAACTTTTATGGCAACGCAATCAAAAGAAATAGCAATTTAAGTCGCATATTTTGAAATTGAGTACTCGCAACAAACTCAAAACCTAAAGGGTACTTCCCGCTAACACAGAATCTTGAAACTTGGCACGAAGAAACTTCATATAGCACAAACTAAGGAAAAATTACGAAAAGCAGAAATTTTTAGTAAAAACATACAAAAAACTTTTTTTAAATTTAAACTTACTACCTTTTTCCTCGTAAATGCGTAGAGGTATTAAATTGAAATTCATGTCAAAAACTCAGGGCTATAGGACCTTTCAGATGTAGCAAAACCAAACTTTTATGTCAACGCAATCAAAAGAAATAGCAATTGAAGTCGCATACTTTGAAACCGAGTACTCGCAACAAACTCAAAGGTTCACTAATGTTTAACAAAAAAACGTTTGGTCAAAAGTTTCATTTGACAAAAGTTTCATTTGACCTAATGCATTTTTTCCTTAAATAGAAAGCTTTATAGGATTTTTATAAAACAAACCTAACCTATCCTAACGACTTCTATTTGATGATATTCAAAGAATTCTCGAAAATACCACTGTTTTGACGAAAAATGCATTAGGTCAAATGAAACTTTTGTCAAATGAATCATTTGGCCAAACGTTTTTTGGTCAAAAAGCAGGACTCGAACTCAAAACATCAAACTTCATATAGCACAGACAAAGGAAAAATTACGAAAAGTAGACATTTTTAGTAAAATCATACAAAAAACATTTTTTGAGATTTTAATCAAATACTCATGTTTATAATACCTTTCAGCTGTAGCAAAATTAAAGTTTTATGTCTACGCAATGATAAGACATAGCAATATAAGTCGCATAATTTAAAACTTTAAAGGTGTACGTGCCCCTAACGCGCACTGGGCCAGCGTGGGGACTACTACCCGTTCCCTCTCATCCATGGGAGAAGGCCTGTGCCCAGCAGTGGGACGTATATAGGCTGATTTATAAGTATTATAGACAATCTGAAGGGTATCAAAACCTAAAGGTACTTTCCCGTGAACTCAGTTTTATATCAACGTAATAAAAAGAAACAGCAATTTCAGTAATCCGCTTATTTTGGCGTTCGCAACTACTCGCAAGGAAATCAAAGCCTAAAGGATGATTACTAAGTTGATAAAGTGACCCTGTTTAAATTTATGCTTCCCCAGCTTTCCACATTGTAATGTTACGGGTTCCATTTTCATTTATCATTTAGTAATCAACATACTACAACTTTTGCTTGTTTGTACGGAACCCTCGGCGCGCGAGTCCGACTCGCACTTGGCCGGTTTTTTTAAATAATAAAGCTGCTAACAAAAATTTATAATTTTCGTTAGCAGCGTTACTGTTTAAAAAAACAAAAATTAATTATAATTATTATATTATTAATAATCAACGCCCCCTCACTACGCAAGAAAAGTAACAATAGAACCCTAAAGCCAAAACCAAATGATACATAACCTCCTATTTACGACCCCTGGCGGGGTGATTTTAGCTTTACTGATTTAAAACACATTTGCGACAGAAATTGACTTTGCTTTATTGGCCTTATTGATTAGAGTAAGGCAAACGAAGTGACGGCTAACGCTTAGCTGAGATACTCGTTCATGTAGATTTATATAAATATTTCAGTTTTTAAAGTAGTTTACGCACTGTCCCCAACGCAAGCTTTTTATGAAAACTTTGACAAAGGCCATCATCGTATATCCGCCGAAAGACGTCCACTGCTCGACATAGGCCTCCCCCATAGAGTGCCACAATGACCAGTTCAGCGCCAACATCGAAAATAAGCAAAAAACAAACTTAACTTACAGGGTTGGATCGTGTGATCTACATCCTAACAGATAATTATTAAATCTAGATACTCTAAAAAAATGCATAAAAGGAAAACTGCCACAGATATTAACTGGCTAACAACAAGTAACAGAAAATCGGAACATAATTATTGAGACATAAGTAGCTACATTTTTCTTTGGATGTTGTTGGATGTTAACGAAACTCTATCAACTTTAAGGCTTGTTTCACGAAAAAAAGTAGCCACAGTTGTATCATTCAGGTTTTCAATGTGAAATATTTTTTTTAAAGAATTTAATGTTAAATAAGGACTCTTTCTTCACGTTTTGAGTGGCTTAATAGATATTAATGTCAGCTGCTATCCATTTCTGGGCTTACTTTTGAAATAACTGGATTCTAGTCTTAGATTTTGTAATTTTCACGTTTGCGTCATAGAGGTTATTTTTTTTTCTTCACTCAAATAGAATATCGATACTATAATGTTCCGCAAATGTCTGTCCAGACTCTTAGTAAACGTTTGCAGGTCATAAATGGTTTAAAATCATGCCAGAAGTACACACATTTCTATGCAATATTTTTTGCTTTAAACCTTAACTGGCATTATGTGTTTCACAACTTTTAAGAAAAAAATATGGATTTTAGAATCTTTCACATGAAAAAGAATATTCAGTTGGCAACCTAATTGCAGTTTTAACAACCTAGACCTACTGGGTGACAGTGGAGACTTGGTTTTCGATGGCTATTTTTTTTCGTGAACATGCTTTTAGCATACTTATATTCTTAAAGAATGGTTGACATACTTAAATGAGGCCGACTGCCAATGGAATTGGAATCTTGTACCCTCGATTTTAGAGTTGCTTTTTGAATGGACTACTTTGATGCAATTCGTCCAACTAATCATAAGTATACCTACGTTGTTAAAAATAATAGCGTTCCGTCGTTATAAACGTGCAACGCCTTTCGATTGACATGCAGACATGCCAATAAACTTCGATAAAAACTTTGATTAAGAGCTCTTATCTCACTTAAAATGTTTCTTTGAAAACAGATCTTATTGATTACCTACTAACAGTGTCTGTTAGGGTTCAAATTTGGAATGAACTTTGTACAAAATAAGTGCTTGAAGAATATGTTCCGATAGTGGTAATATTTTGAAGAAAATTTGCATCAAATAAGTGTTTCGTTAAACCAGTTTTTCAACATATTGTGTGTCGCGAGCACGATGGATTTGATATTTAAATAATATAAAAATATAATTTCACGAAATATTATAAGGATTAATTTAAAGGGGGCCGCGCTATTAAAGGGTTTGTTAAACATTCGTGTTAAGCGTTTTATGCATGTATGATGCTAGATGCAGGTTCATAAAACTAATGTTACTTAATATATCTCTCATGCACTAAGTAAGGGTCTACCAAGCAAGCAAGGGTTGTGTCAGTTATTTTTGAGCACCTGAGTGTACTCTTTTAAATCCCATATTTTATTCGTAATAAAGTCGGGTATCTCGATTATTTTGACTCCAAATTACTTATGACCAATATTTTAAGTCAATTTAAGCACCATAATTTAAATACAAAAAAGTTTCCAACAAAAAATTCGTCTTATGCCCGCTTCATTGCATCTCTATAAAAACGAATTCAGCCAATACGCTAAAAACTCCACAAACAAATAAACGCTCACTACTTTCAAAACAGCGTGAACCGCCAGTATCTCTTATTGAGTTACGACCTTTTCATATCGAAGCGGGATACTCCTAACTCCGCTTTTTTCCCGCTAACTTTCTTGACTTAACGTCGGGAAAAAAGAAAAGTTCCTGAAGTTGAAATATCCTTAAGGGCGAGTTTTTGAGTATTTAGTCCATCGGCAAGTTTGGTAAGTCAATTACGTTGACATCCTACCAATATTGATTGTTTTGAGGCGAGGTGAAGCTGGAGTGGCATTTAAGAAATAAGGGTTTTTCTACTACCAGTATTTGTGGTAGCAGGAAAGAAGCGGCAATTACATTAAGTCATGATGAAAAGCTATTGATTCAACATGACACTGTCAAAAAAACATTATGTAGAGTTCACTTATGTCTGTGATGCTACGCGTCACTTTTGGCTCGACATTAGGTAGGAACACCACCGCTCTCGGCAACGGTCGGACCACTACTGAACCGCACTCCGGTCATCGTGACTTATGGGCACGAGATAAGGATAGCAACTCTACAATATTCATGGACATATATGACACAAAAACGGTCTAAAAAACCAGACTAATAGTACAAGTAAACACGACTCGTCTCGTCATGTCCCAAACACGAAACCCAATCGCGGAAAAACATTCCCAATTCAAAAACCGCCAACTTCCCGATTAGCCATAATTCCAATTTCAACAGAACCCCGAAACTCCAAACCCAAGGAATGGACGTTAATGAGAAATTTTATTGGTGCCCCTGCTACTGACAGACGGGAGTCATTTATACGGAATATTGCGGTTATTTTGGGCCAAATTAATTTTGCGCCGATTGCCCTATTGTGCGGGCAATTACGATTCCGTTACTGCAGAAAAAGTCGGTGCAGCCAATGACTTCTTGTGTAGTAAATATTCCCTTAGCGCTAGAATGCAAAGTGGCTGACCAAACGTCAAAGGAACGGATGTCTACACCTAGTTATTGAATCACATATTTGTCAATTAGTTTACCATCAAGCAGGTACGCTTGTTTGCCGCCATTCCGGTTTTAAAACGTTAGGGTAAATACACTGGTACTTCGATAGACAAGTTGATATAGTCGAGATAGTAACTCAATACTCACTATTAAAATTGTAAAAACAAGAAAATACTTAGTAAAACCGCATTTACCCTACCCGTACCCAGCCATTTTGCACCACCTGTTGGGTTGTTTAATTAAACTGTAAGTAACTCATGGCCAAGTGAACAAAATTAAAACCTTAAAAAAATGGTGGTAATTTTAAAAAAAGTTAATAAGTTCTTGAGAAATTAACCGCCGACGTTAACTGTCAGGGGAAAATGGAACAATTAATGCGGAAAAATAACGTGACGTCATCAATTAGAGACAGGCACTTGGGCTACTATCAAAACTCGCTTTCTCTGAAAACTGTATTTTAGGGCTCAGGCCAGAATCCCACTGGCGTGGCCTGCCGTCGTCTCTCTCTGTCTGCTGCTGGAGGTCAATAGTAATTTGATTAGGCTTAAGTCACATAAATTTTAATGACATTTGTAAAAAAAATATTTGGTCAATGTAATAAAGTTTCATGATCTTTTCAAACCTAGTGGAAAAAAAACTAAACGTGGTTTCGAATTTTATTTTATAAAATCAATGTCAAAATAAATGAACCAATGGCAGTGAAAATATTCTGCAATGGGGTGTGAAAAAAGTTCTTCATGCTGAACATTATAATTGTCAAACCGCATTAAGTAGCGTTGCGATTCAGCGAGGAAACGCTGCCCAGCATCAAAGGGACTATTCCATGGAAATCAAAATCACATTCACATATTTTTGGTCAATTATGCGAGTTTATTTCTGATAATACTACATATTGTTCATTTAATAAATGTTTTTTTACAAAAACCGTACCGATTGCTTTTGTTATGAACCACTCACTTTCTTGTGGCACCCGCAGTTCCCAATTTTGCGGACTCCTAAACTGAAAAGTAGGAGCTTCTTCGATAATTAATAATTAGAATATTAGAAGTAATCTATTTAGGTTGCCCTTTTAAAATCCTAATTCAAGTGAGCAGGTAAACAATTATTTTACAATATTCAATGTAGCATTAAAAATCCACTAGAGGTACGCAGTTATAGAAAATCGACATTTCATCATAATAAAACTCAGTAAAGGCAATTTTGAATCTCAATCAAATACTACATAAATGCCAATTCTGGTTGCGTTAGGTACTACAATTAAACCGCTATTACTAAGCCGTAGAAACTGATAGTACCGGATATTAGTACTTTAAATAAAATACATGCAAATTGACACGTTTTAATTCATAGAAGCAGAAGTGATAATTGACGTTAGTTATAGAGGCGAAAATTTGATGAAATAACCCTTCTCTCTTTATTTTTTATTTATCATATAAGCAACTCATGCATGCGATACACATGACATTCTTATATGTATTTGCATGTTGTATTTGCATTTTCTTGTGACCAAACATGTAGCTCTATTATATTTCTTATTGAACCACCTATTTGTACCATGTTTAAGCGAATAAATGACTGATTACTCTCCCCTCAAATAGTCTTCCATGAGACAGTTTTATTTACTTCCCTGAAAACTGTAGTTAAAAATTACAAAACAGAAACGATGTTCCTTTTACTAATACCAATATATTTTCGTACCTAAGGGAATTAAAACTATCTCACTCATCCTTCACCTTCTTAATCCCATGGTAACGCACAGATCCGTCGTCGTATTTTCGCCAGAGAGACCAACATTAATACAGGAATTAGGGTAAAGGCATGATAAATAGTCGCCTCTGGAATCTGTAGCGTACTCTATGATCGAGTGCCTGCGTTGACATCGGAAATAACTCGTTGTAGAAAAGACGTAAAGGCGTTTATTGGGACAACGTATACGACATTTTTACAACGAATTGGATAGGGATTATTTTCTTTGTGACCAAGGAGGTTAGAGGTATCTTTCGATGCTCCTTGATTGGAGTACTGCTTAATTCCAACCGCCGTCGAATTGTCTTGTAAATAGGACAATATTAGCGAAAAATATATTTTTTCAAGCGCCTGGCAGTTAGGAGGGTTTGACTTAAACTTATGTGAAAATGCGATACGGATTTCATTATCCAAAAAAATATCCATAAAATTATCCATTATTAATTATCTAATAAAGGCGAGCCTTTTTTCTTTCGTCTTATGTGAAAGGTATCTATATCCTTCAACCTATTATTGCGTTAAATAAAGCGCTTATGTACGTACATAGTACTACAGACATAACGACGATGGAGGCGGATATACACATCCTGATGGCTGAAACGGGTTCATCATCATTTATTTAAGAGCTTGGCTCTTGTCGGTGGAGTAATTTCCATTCTGATTCAACTTCAATGTTTTTCTTTAGCTGCTCCATGTAAGCTCTTCGTGGTCTTCCTCTTTTTCTTCTTCCTTCTATCTTTCCCTCTATTATAACTTTAATTAAGTCATCGTGACGAAGAAGATGTCCTATCATTTTTCCTATTCTGTTTTCAATAACTTTTAATAAACTTCTTTTTTCACTGAATATACGCAAAACCTCTTCATTAGTCTCTTTCTCCGTCCAACTGATCTTTTCTAATCTCCGCCAACACCACATCTCAAAGGCTTGCAACCTGAAACGGGTTACTAGTGAAATAAATGTATCGTTTGCCATAATCATCATTTTGCCCTAATATTCTTTTCTCAAAAAATTAGGAATTTTGTAAAACAAACCTAACATTACCTACGGGATTCTATACAAAGTTGATTTGTTTGTCCTGAAAAAGTTTCGGTAACAAATAAAATCACTTGGGTGGCAAATGAAACTATAGATATCGAAGGTATCCGAGCAGACATATCTTTCCGTAGGCTTTCAACAGGGGGCCGACCGAATCATTCGAAGATTTATTGAAGCAATGTCGCCATTTCGTCAGAACTGTCACAAAAAAGTGCCGAATTCTGCCGCGGCGCATTCTCTGAATACGTATTTTCATTTCAATTTACGAATTTTAAAGCTCCATTTATCGTTCAAATACACGCACGGCGCAGCCAAGATCGTAAACATATCTCGGATAACTAAGTTTGATAAATATTTACGATTAACCTTGCCAACGTCTAGTCAAGAGGGCTTTACACCTAGTTTACATATTAGGGGCTTTGACGTTCAATTACGTTGTACTTTAGTTATTAAACATTTCTTTTAATAAATTACTTACGAGACAAATTGTAAAGAGTTAAAATAAAGTAAACAACTTGTGACAGGAGCAATTTGGCTTGGGTATTCACTTAGACCTATTTATGGTTCGACTTTATTCTTTAACTTTAACACTATTTAACATCTTTTTTAGGTACAAGTTGGAACCCGACCGCAGACAGCGTTTCGCAGCGACACAAGTGATTTCTATGTATTTCTATGACGGTAACGTCAAGCTACGCTACGTGTCGCTAGCTGCAAAAGGTATTTCATAGAACGCGTCGTCAGGAAAAAAATCTAGTTACGTATAAAAGAAAAGACATTAAAAGAAATTATATCTATTTCAATATACATGAAAACTTTTGATAGGTACGCAAAAGGAACAAATTACTATGATTAAAACGAGGACAGCAATTAAGAATGAAATTGAAATTGGATGATAGAATCTGACCTTTGTGATAGGTAGTGATTTTAGTAGGTACGTATCTGCTTGCAGCAAATTAACGCAGTAAGATTACAAAGGGACATAAATAAAAATTGAAAAAATAAGAGGAATGCCGTTTACTACCTAATATCAGATCCAACCTACCGAACAAACCCACCTGACCGTACTAAAATTATCTACACATCCCTCAACGTCCCAGATAAGCCCTTTATACCCAAAATATTGAATTAATATCTTGTTTGAGCCTCCGATTTTAGTAATTTGTTTTGGAATTGGCTTTAGATTTTTGAAATTGATTACAAACTTCAAAAGGTTGCCATAAGGGCTAGGGACGTGACTAAAATAACCCTTGTTATATTGTATTTTAATAGCTTTCGCTTGTAGCTTTTATGTTTAATAAAATCAAGATATATTTCACCGACAGTTTTCATACTTTTCGCTAACATACATAGCCTTCATTCCCAAAAGGGGTTGGGCAGAGCACATGGAACTTTCGTTCCATTTCCAATTTTGCCATAAATTAGGTATAAAAAATAGACAACATGTGATTCGCAATGATAGGTTGCTAGCCCATCGCCCACAACAGACTAACCTCTATTATTAGTATAAATCTATGGTTATTGTTTGTTAAGTTTTGATTTAAGTACCTTTGTAATCCTCTGTTTATCCTCTGATTACTCTTACAAATTGTTAAAATACGTACACCTAAAATCACACAGTTAAAACCTGTGGAAGAGCGGTGTCTCTTAACACAAGCATGTTTAAATGCTTAAAAAGAGGCTCCAACTCAGCCTATGTGTATTAACTTTAAGATAAGGAATAAATGATTTTTGATTTTTTTTTTTTGAGACTACTACATTTAATCGAGAATTGAGAGAATAGTGGACGAAAAAACTGGTAAGGATGTTATTTACTCAATTCATTTTGGAAATATAACTGCTTTATTGAAGTGTTATAGAGAACTAGTTGACCCCGCAAACTTCGCTACGCCATATTCGCCATACAAATTGATTTGTAATTTTTTTTCTGCTATTCTGTGCGCACAAATCCAACAAATCAATCATCATAAAAATCGGTCCAGCCGTTCTTGAGTTGTAAATGCGGTTACTAACAAGACTTTCTTTTATAAATATAATTACATATATAGGGTAGATATTCAAAAATAATACTTAGATCAAATAACCTTTGTTTACCATTACTTAGTATGCTAGTTGCATGAATCCTAACACTTTCGCAACCAAGAACCCGCCTAGCGGGCGCCTACGCCGTAGTCGCTTTCCGCTACATACGAGGAAAACCACAGGATCTGCTACGAGCGTAGCGCGTAGTCTTGGTAGCGACAAAAGCTAATATTAATATGTACCTACCTACTAATTATACTATAGTGACTCCGGGACCTGACAATATCACAAGCCTTTAACATTTTTTTTTTAACGTATATCGCCAAAAAAACGATATAAATATTTAACCTACTCACAAAATATCACGTGAATCGTTTGACATCGGAATTTTAGCCCAAGCTAAAACGGAGATCTTTGTTCGCTTTGCTCGCTCGTTCAATTATCTAAAATATTAAAAGAAGTCCTATTCAGTTATAATAATAATAATGTTTACGTCACACCTGGCCATAATGCGAGTTTTACTGCACGCTGCGCGTACGGGAAAACTCGCATTGTGGCCAAGTGAAGACGTAAAATTTTGTACGCAACACGGGCGGTAATGCGTAAAGCCCCCAGAGCGCATATTTATGGCCCTCACTTTCGGTTCGGGCCACAAACACCTGCGATCTGGGGCATTCACGAATTCACCGCCCTAGTTACGTAATGTACTATTGTGAACAATCTTACACAAATCGACCTAGTCCCAAACTAAGCAAAGCTTGTACTATGGGCGTACTAGGCGACGATATACGTATATATAGATAACGTACGTATGTATGTATAGATTTATACAGATAAATAAATCAGTATATACATAAAAAACATCCATGACTCAGGAACAAATATTCGTGCTCATCACACAAATAAATGCCCTTATTCGAACCTGGGACGTCCGGCTTCGTAGGCAGGGTCACTACCAACTAAACTACACGTTGAGGCTCACGTCGCGCTTTCAAAGTGAACTTTCCTGCAATTTATTATGTTTAAGTACGATTCCCACCGAAGGGGTCGGGCCGGAGCGCATTCTATACAGTAGTTACATTTCATATTTGAATGAATCGTGCATCTACTGCGAGGCGGCAGCTACCGACGCGGTCGGTGGAGATTGTAATCAAATATGAATTGTTTCTGCTGTATAGACAGTTCAAATTCCTTTGCATGCGCTCCGGTCCGGTCTGTTCGGTGTGAATCGTATATAGACGAGTATGTTACAAACAAACATATTTCCCCCCTATTTCCATAATCATGGCTTATTTGTCCACTGGGAGGGAACTAAACCCTTAGCTTTCGCAGCTGCTTAGTAAAAGTCATTGTGAGTCCAAATAAAACAATATAAACTTTTTACTGACACTTAACGTGGCTCGTTTGTTTAACTTTAATGAAATTCGCTCCTCTAACTAATAAATAAGTAGGGCTGTGCTAAGTTGAGCTTGGGAATGAAGATGCGGCTTTTATGTGGTCAATTTGATGTTTTCACTATTATCCGATTGTTAACAGTCAAGTCGCGCAGACACGCTTGGTTTTTATGTATTTCTATAATGGCAACGCCCGGCAACATATCGCTAGCTACGAAAGGTATTTTATAGAAAAGTAATACTTAGAAACCAATTGTGTCGGGTCTAGACTTGTACCTTAACGTTTAAATAATGTCTTGTAACATCATATATTCTCCACCAGTGTGGTGTAAAGCTTATAAGAATTGGAGGAGATGTATTTTTGCTCTGAAATTATCACGTTGAAACATTAAAAATTAATCAAGTATTCCTTAAAAAATACTTCTCAAATAACACTGAAATTAAATAGGGACCCGAAAATACTTAAGTCACATTTAAATCCACGTTAATTACCTGACCCCGATCACCCAGGGGAACCTAGCGGCAATAAATTTATATTCAACTAGGAAAAAAATATAATGTTCGTTTATGGCGCTTCGCCGGACGCTACCGCGTCACGCTCGCTTCGCTCGCTCGGCTCGCGCGCCGTAGGGTCGCAGTTCACCTAACAACCTAACCGTTTTTTCCCCTGGGGGATCAGGCTAGGGAATTCCAGTGGACAACAGCTTCAAATCAGTAATACACTCCATGGTAAGCTAATATATGAATGAAACAATTATTTATCTGTAAAGTATTGTCAAGAACCGAACCTATCCATATTTAATTAAAAGCATTTATATTACTAATACATTCACAGTTTTTTGGTCAGTCTGTTCCTTGTCGAATCAGCACGTCTATCATGCGACGGCCGCGACATAGTCTCGATTTTTCTCGCACTATATCTCCTGTTCTAAGTGTTCTAATAAGAAATAGATGGATAGTGCGAGAATAATCGAGAGAGCTCGTGCGCCGTCGCATGATAGCCGTGCAGAGACCGGCCGCGACTAGAAGCGGCATCGGCAGCGGAACCAGCGATGCGCCATTAGTTAAAGCGAGAGACCGTACTCCGTCCTCTCGCTCCCACACAAGGCTGCCGCTACCTCTCCAAATCGTGGCAGCTTTCAGGATCTCATTTATTATTCAGGCATTCTTAATTAAATCCAGTGTTCGTAATTACACAACAATCTACGTCCTAAATACTTCACCTAGAAGTTGCAGAAAACTCAGACGAAGATTAACACTCTGTATAAACTTGAGTAAAGGCCATGTGCCACTTGAAATTACTTCGTTCTCCCACTTTAATCGTTCTTTGTTTGTGAATGTAGACATTTAACTTGAATTTACGTTCATGTTCTCTTTGGAAAAGAATATCTTGAGTTTTTTGGATCTGAATGTGGAAGTCGAAAGCTTACATTGCCGGCCTAGGCCTCGAATGTTATTTTTTATTATGGATGGCTGAAAACCGTTGCTTGCATAATGGTTAGGAAAAACTAACTACCTATAACATAGGGTAATAATATATTTGATAAAATCCTAGGCCGGCAATGTAACAAGCTTTCGTTCTCGCTATGTTAAAAAGAGTTCGCTATTTTTCTCAACAGCATTTCTTCCGTCAATTCCTGAGCATTCATTAAAAGGAAATAGGTTCCGAGGTACCTATAATACTGTTCTTTTTATAATGCACAGTGATGCATAGGGATTATGTAGACTTGTTGTACCTGCTACATGTTCAGATGTATTATGCAAAAAGGACAGTGAATATTCTCCACGCGTATCTCACTTCTCACTTGGTATTCTTTTTCATAGAGCCACGGATTATGGGGCTTTAATAAATGACAAGCCGTTACATTTGTCTTGACCCTACGAGTGACAAAGCTGGGATTTAGTCCCCTAGTGTAATAATGCATCTGAGGAGGTATCTGAATAAAGGCGGCAGTCACATGAGTTTAATAGACATAAACAGACAATTACGTGAAAAACCCGCATGAATTTAAGAAATATTTAATTACATGCTTTTTTCCTAGATACTGTTACAGTGATGCCTTGTCGACAAAAAATGATTGTTAAAAGTTTGTGCTATAGTTTTTCATTGCATGATTGTATTAAAACGTACCTGTCGTTCTTTTTAATTTTAGTATCCTATCACTGGGTAAACAGGACCAGAACTTAAAGTGTCTATTAATATTGTCTATATTGTATTTTATTAAGAAATTGTAAATGGAGTATTCTGTCATATTTTTATCCAAAACCAATATCATTTAATTACTCGGTAACAATACTAACATGAATCATAGCAGTCTCTTCTAATATTAATTACAAATATTTCCATATTTCGGCCTAGCTATGCGTAAAATTGACGTCACACTAAGAACGCAAGTAAATTAATATTACGAATATTAATTTTCGGTACAACCCTCGGTTACACGCCCCTAGTTTTACTTTACCCCGCCAGTATTGAACAAAAGAAAATATGGCGACCACTCAACGTGATTGCTGTTATTGGTAAATTAATCCTTTTTAACAGTAATGTGTGCCTTTCTTTCAATCTTAATAGTACTTCAAAAGTTAATTTCTTGAGTGAAAGACAATAGTCCGCGTAGAGTGAGTGTTTGTTTACGCAAGTCCACCATAGTTCCCAAAGTAATTATTTCTATTTAATGCCTTGTTACTTTTGAATCCGATTTTTTACGAACCGAATAAAGAAAAACAATTAAAATTTGAGTTCCCAGTTTGTACTTGCATAACTATCAACCAACATTGGTATCCGTCGCTGGTATGTAAAACACAAGAGCGTAATAATAACGTCCTGAAATCACATGCACATATCACATGAAAAAATGCTGTGGTGTATATAAATATATATATATTATTTAATATAGTTTTATACATAATTACATAATTCACATTACTACAACTTACCACACAAAACAGCTATAAGATTTCTCGTAGTGGCATACATTTTGAGTCCCACCAACTACACTGCACATAGTCCTACTGTCAACCACTGTCTAACACTTACTGTCAAATGTCTAACACATTGTCACTACACAACACTATACACTTTCGCTGTTTGAGCGTCTTATGCCGATGCTATCTGCATATCTGTAAAAAAGAGAAAATGTTCAATACAAAAAAATGAGTTTATGAGCACGTTCATTCTTTTTAAACACATAGGAATCAATATGAAACAAAAAACTAACCACGTAAACAACAGCTGATTAAGAAATAGAGGGAACAATTAGTTATAGGTATGGTTGAAATCAGAAGGTGACCGAAACTTGACGTCGAATATAATTGTCATTAGAATTTGAATATTATAGCTTGGTCAGTAGAGTCGATTTTTTAACGGATTACTATGATGCAACTTGCTCAACTTAAATATTCTATTGCATACTTTGATTTTATAAGACGATCTAATAAACTATGGCCATCTTTCGTTTGTTTGTGATACAAATAAACAGTCTGTTAAGTTTATATCGTAATCCGTTAAGACTCATTACCAATAATCTATTACCTCAATAATTACCATTACAGAATGTATTCCTCTTTAATAATACATTTGACTTAAACTAGAAAAATATAAAAATATTTTTTAAATGCGTTCAGTAATAGTTGCACGATTTTCGTAAAACACGAATTATTCTCTAAGCTGTCACAACATGGCACAGTAACGGTAAAACGCCAAAAGCACGTCGTCTGTCACCCACGCTAAGGCAAAACCACTTAACCCAAGAACTTGTAGTTTTAGTGCCGTGTGCTTTGGATGATGTAAGCGTTCATTTCGGCAATTTGTGGTTAGAAAGTTATGGCGAAAAATACTTTACTTAGAATCATCGTATAATTGTGATATATTAATAACTAGCTTCTGCCCGCGACTCCGCCCGCGTGGAACACGTTTATATTGCAGCTCCATACATGGGGAGTATGTCCCTTTTACCCCCTTAGAGGATGATTCCGGGGATAAAAACTATCCTATGCCCTTGCCCTATGCCGGAACTCAAACTAGCTCTGTACCAAATTTCACCTAAATCGGTTCAGCGGTTAAAGCGTGAAGAGACAGACAGACAGACAGATAGATGGACATACACACTTTCGCATTTATATTAGTATGGATTAGTATGGATATGGATGACATAGACATAGATAACAAAATAGACAAACCATGTGTGCCTGATCAAGTAAACACACTGATGTATTTATACAATTTATATTTAATTTTAAGCAAGGAACCTTATACTTGTTAAATAACTATTGATTTTTATTAGTTTTTATGAATCACATAACTATAATACCTTCAACCACACAAACTCTTCTCTGATTTGCCTTAAGGTTGACCGGTATAGAATGGTTTATAGCATTAAGTGCGCTTTTTGTACCATTAGATAAGAGTTTTTTTGTGCAATACAGAATGAATAAATAAACCATCCAAATAATTTCATTCTCCCTAGCTTAAAACGTTCTTTTAACAGGATTAAATAAAAATGTACGCAGAAATTACGACACTATTATTTTTAAATCAAATAACGCTCATAAATTGTACCCATAAACGTCTCCATTTGAGTTATGGCAGTTTTCCCTCGTACACAAATCAAAAAGAACGATTTTGTTAATATTTGGACTTAATAAAAATAAACTTTTACCGGCCTCTTTACGCCCTAGGCAATAAACGTCGGTGAATGAATTTTGATGCAGTTTTATATCGATCTTGAATAAGATTGATGTTAGAGCTTTGACGTTGGCAACATTAACGCCTGAATGATAATTTTATTTACGTCGTTACTTTTTGAGAATTCACGAATATGCTTAACGATGCTGATAAGCGTATAGCATGGCTTCAATAATGTTTATACATACATAGGTTCCTATTGCTCGTGTTCTTTCCTTCAAGTACTTATGCAAGAAAAAGAAGTTATATATTTTTATTATATGTGCCTAAATATCTAACGCATGTACTCCCTGAATGATTTTTCTAGCTATATAGGTAGTATAACTGAATAAGTATATATATACATTTTTTAATTACTTTTATAATAAGTTTTCTTTTCATTGATAACATATACATTACAAAATTGATGATTTAAGCAATTTTTAAATCATCAAAATTATGATTAAGTATCAACATTTTTAATGCTATTTCATTATTAAAATTAAACAACGGCAAGACATAATTAATAATAATATCTTACCACAAAGTTCTTAAGGATTTCTGTACTAACAGCACATGGTTAAAATAAGTCTGAAATAAACATGATTTAGGGTTCCGTACTTCAAAAGGAACCCTTATAGGATCACTTTATTGTCCGTCTTTATGTCTCTCAAGACACTTTATCCAGGGAACGCGTGACAGTGTCGAGTTAAAATGAAAACCATATTATACACAGAATAACAGTCTCTCAAAGATGTAAATAAAATCAAACTTCTAAGCTAACTTAAAACGTATAACTAGACACTTTCAAGGGAATCAAAATGGGAATCAACAAGTAACCACAGGGTTTTATTTAATATACATTTGTAATTAAATTAAATAATTGTATGGAACCGTCAGTAGGAGAGGCCGACTCTCACTTGTCCTGATTTTACACTAAGATACATGATACATCATAAAGAAATAAAACGGGTCTGTCGAAATCAAGCTCAAAGCCAAGCCACGCTATCCTTCCGTAAACAAGGGACTTAAAACGATTTTGCTCAAAAGCGTGATTAATTGATGGATCCTAAACAAACAAATCTAGGTACATATGTAACTTAAACAAGCAGGAAATGCTGAGTTTTTATCGAATTTAGCAGTTATTGGCCCGGCCTTAATCGGTTTTGTATTATTTTATCGGAAAATTAGTTAAATGTGTCAATTAACTTAAATTTAAAAAAATGCTCTGAGCCGACTTCTAAACGTCGCATACCGGCCTCAAATGGTCGCCGGTTCGAATCGGGCTTGGAGCATATCATCCGTTTTTTTTGTGAATACTTAAATAAATAAAGGAGCGGTAATGGGCTTCCGATTGATCTGCCTTCATGTCACTAGCGTCTACGGTTGTCACATACCATATTAAGACCGTATGATTTTTTGCCATCGTCGTACAATTTTTTTTTACATAAAAAATCAAAATCTTTTTTTTTACGTTTATTTTTAGAACATGAATAAAAATAAATACATGAGTTTTGAACGATTTTTAGTAGACTCGGTACTTATCTATTTAACTTTACATATATTTATTATAACTACTACTACTGCTACTAATAACACAAAAATATCCAAAAAAATCTTTTACAGAGTAATATGGGACGACGGCGCCCAAAAAAAGCTTCTTAAAAAAACCGCTTACAATTTATGTTTTGTAGCCCATAAAAACGAAACGACATATTAATTTCGTAGTTAAAACGTATTATATTCTGGGTTATAGTTGTAAAACACGACATGTAGGGTCCCCCTGGTATCGTAAAATTTCGTTCAGCTAAATAAATAAAATGGTTTTCCGTGATATTTTTTTCTCTCTACAGTATGGTCGATTTGTTTGGGGTTGATATAGGTAAATCACGTGAAAAAATACGTACAGACGTTATACAAATCTTGTTTTTGCAGTACACAGTCTTGACAATAAATTATAACCATCGTATCTTATCTCAAATGATTTTACGTTTTTTTTATAATTGAATCCGTTACTCTGTGGGCTATATCCGTTACCTTGGTTATGCTGCGGTTAGCCTCATTTCCGATGCGCAGATAAACTCCCAGAATAACCCTCTCCGCTGCCCTTTGGGTCATAGTAAATTTAGTCATATTCACCTACTAATAAACCAAGATTTGAAAGATGATCTAGAGCGTCTCAAATGCCGAATTCATATCCTCAAATACATTTTTAATCTTACCATCCTATATAAAAGTGCAAAGACTTTATAGACGCCAAAAGATTTCAGATTCACGATAAAAACACTCATAAAGGAGCTTCTAACCGTATCGATAAGCAACCAAAGCTACGAAATTTCAGGGTATCGGTCTTATCTAAGTATTACATGATTCATAAAAAGTCTATATCATACCATATTTATCTTTAATTCATGAGTATAGGTTGGACATGGCCCAATACATTAAGTATTCGATACAGGTCACTAACATTAAGTATATCATATGATTTACGTCTGCGACAGTGGTTTACCTTAAAAATACCTTTTTCCCTTTATTTTACATGTTAACATGTCCCCTAATTTTTTTTTAACAGATTTATTTTGTTTCCTCAATAGGGAGAAATGTTTCTTTATAATTTCTAAATCCTATCAGATATTTGCTAGAATCCATACTAATATTATAAATGGGAAAGTGTGCGTGTTTGTTTGTTTGTCCGTCGTTCACGGCAAAACGGAGCGACGAATTGACGTGATTTTTTAAGGTATGGAGAGTGACATATGATAGTTTTTACCCTCGAAATCATCCCCTGAGGGGGTGAAATGGGAGGGGGGGGTAAAAGTTTGTTTGGAGCTGCGATATAAACGAGTTCCACGCGGACGGAGTCGCGGGCAGAAGCTAGTTTAATGTAACCGTATGTTGGTGCAACTCACCCTAATATAATATCATCCTAAATCCACATAAATATTTTTTCTACTCCTGTACCGTTATCTGTCACTTATATAGGCTTTAGCTCAAATACAATGACACCCATAATAAGTCGTCGAAAAACTCTATGCTCTATGGCCCATAAACGCACACTTTAGTGTACTTTTTTGGTTCATACATTTTCCATAAAAGCACTGTTTACCACGATGTCAAATCATGTAACTTTTTTTTAATCAGCCACTATATTGTAGTGGTGCCAACTTCATAAGCAAAATTTTTGAAATAAAGAAGTTTAAATTACCATCAAATATTTGTAAAACATAAATTATATACTAAAATAAAAATAAATTATGATGTATTGTGTATTAATATACATATTTTACCCAATTATTGGTATTATTTATAAATATAAACCGATCCGATTCGGTTCGGATCCGGATTCAGTTTGGTTCGGATGGCAAGTGCAAGGAAATTAAAAACAAAACAGACCATAAACAAGAGGTGTCAATGTGTCATATTTCTAATTTCCCACCAAAGTTCCAGTTCAAAATTAAAAGACGAAATGTGATAAGTGATAACTATTCGTTATTATTAATAACATAATAACTTACTTAAGATTTGATTCGTGTTTGTGAAGTGAAGAAAAATGTGTACGATCCTTTTAAAATGGACGAAGAAGAAAATAACTGCACCGCTGAGGAAATTGCGTGAGTAGTAATAGAACTAACGGAAAACTTACTGCCTGAAAAGTAAAATGCTATTTATTTAAAATTAGTCGTAGAAAAAGTATTGTATGCAACGGTGTATAACTTGGTCTTAAAACGCTCGTGGCGTCTTTAATTGCGATGCTCGCCAAGGCTCGCATCGCAACTCACGACACTCGCGTTTTAAGACCCTACTTATACAACAGTTGCATAAAATACTATAATATAGCACCAGTTACACAGATGATGCATGCTCAAAGAATCGTTTTGACAAATATTCACTAGTTACTGGTATGACTATTATATACAGTTCTATTGCCGCTTTCTTAGATTTATTATCAAACAATCGCTATTATAGTTGACACGTGTTTAAAACTAATCTACACGACCAGCATTCAAGAACAATACTGTGCACTGTGTAATGTAAAACATAAAAAATCATACAATTACAATGTAGAAACCAGTATTCTTTTAGCCTGTTTAAATATGTTGGGGGCACCTAATGCGACATGCATGACAATTACATAAAAAATATAATTGGAGGACAGATAGAAGGAAGAAGCAGGGGAAGACCAAGACGTGCGTTTATGCAGCTGGCATGCTCCATCCAACCCCAGGGCTGTTATTCGCTACGCACTAATGCGGCTCACTCCGCCGGTCACCCGTCACGACACTAGATCTCTACCTACGCTTAATTACTACGCATCGCAATGTCAAGATATATTTTTGGGTGAGCGTTGAGGTCAACTTAAAACAAGTTACAGAATAGGGCGGCTGCCCTACGGTAAAACAAAGTAATTACAGTTGAGTAAATTTTACAGGAGGAGGAAAAAACTAAAAATACTTCATATAAAACGTTTCTTTACGTATTTCATCATTTTAAAAATTGAATATTGGTTCAAATAATTTACTCTACTTATTGTGTAACAATTTTATGACAAATAGTTTTTAATTCTCTTTTAAATTACAAAAAACTGTTTATCGGTAGTAAATTATTTATTTATGAATAAATATGTCAACTCAAAAACAAAGTAAATATTTTTACTTTGTTTTTTAGTTGCTAATAATCATATACCTCACACAAGTTTACATTTAAATATTGAAGTAATAGCACTTACCTTGCTGTTACAAGTGTTAGGAAGACATTTCAAGATTAAAAAATCTTTACTAGACAATGTAAAAGCATTTGCTTTTTTTAAATTCCTTAACAGGATTAATATGCAAACCGACTCGACTGAGGGCTTGGTGGTATTAAGATTGTCATCTGTTGTGTATTAAATTATACTGTAGGTAAGTACCAATATACAGTAAACCATCGTAGGTGTAAATTGTAACATTTTTATTGCAATCAACTCAAAAACAAATAGCTATTGTGACTATGGCACTCTTATCTTACTAAAATCACAAAAACAAGATCATACACTTCTTTGTAACCATTATTAGTAAGACAATCTTCTTAATAAGTATATAGACATTCTTATTAAGATATCACCAAAATGGAACCATTTCAGACTAAATTGGTAGCAATTAAGCAGTACAGTAGAGGAACTTAATATTAGTAACAAATACAACCTATTTCATGAAATAGGTTGTATATGTATACATAATATGTATTTCAATAAAAATGTTAGCTATAATCTATGAAGACTTTTCTACAAGATAATTACTTTTTTTAATAATACTGCATATTATATTGTTTATAATATTTGTCAAAAGTATGGCATAGTTCCTATTTTCCTGGTATTGATGTTAATATAAAAATGTCTTTATAGATACAACTTAATGAAATAGGTTGTATTTGTAGCTTATCACAAAAATAGGAACTTTGCCATACTGTTAGTATTGACAGAGGAATGAAGTACTATCAAGCAATATCTATAATCATAAGCCTTATTAGTTTTACTCTGGCACACATTACTTGATCCTGAAATTCAAACAAAAAAGAAGCAAAATGTATGTAAAGCTAATCATTACATTCAATTTTGTGTTGTATTTTCTTTCAATTTCAGGATCGAGTTATTTCGTACCAGGATTAAAACAGCTTTATTGAATAGCATTATAAAAGATGCCACATTTTATTTTGAAAAATCTTAAAAAACGGTAATTTACCACTCAATAATAAGTATTATTATTATTTTTATGTCTTTTCCATATCTCGGGACCATGGGGTCCCGGACTTTTGGGAGGCATGCGTGGGGCCGAAGCCAACAGCGCAGAGGCCCTTTAAAACAAAAATAATCTAAAACGGAAAGGGATACACATAGCTACCATCTCCGAGCGCACAACATAATACATCCGATGTTGTTCCCCTTATTATTAAGTACTCATGTATTATTTCACCATTTCATTTGATATATGGTTGTCTGTCTTCGTCTATCAAATCAGAAGAATTTTCACTAGTTTGTATGTTTTGCTAAAAATAATGGCGATAAAATAACCTCTATGTTAATTAAAATGAATAAATTTCGATACATAACTATACCAAAACACATGAACCACTTAGGTTATTATGCGTAGAATTCCAAACCAATCATCAAAATACAATAAAATGCACCGTAATTTAAATTTCTCTACTTACCTTTGAGCTAACTGTAAAATCAACTTTGAACGTAAACTGTGCATATTTCACAAGCATTTCTAATTTTAGAAATAAAACTTCCTACATTAATGTACTTTATAACACACAGACACGACAATGTAACTTTTCACAGTAGAGTTGAGGATGAATTTTCATAATAGAAGACTGTTGTCCAATTGGATCCTGTCAATTGTCAAAATTATTTTTTGCGCGCGTAATTTGATGATGTTACAGCCGCGTTCCGAAAGCAAAAACAAAAGTAAGTGCCAAAACATTATCTTGAAAATATTAAAATGAAGTGATTAGCAATCTATAAACGAAGTAAATCCTGTTTAAAAGTAAAGTTTATTACAATAAAAATGTAATAACAAAGTAAGTGTCATTCATTTACTTTGTTTTTCCTTTAATATTTATTTACTTTGTTTTTGCGTAGATAAATTGGTAATTTTGACACTTTTTTACAAAACAAAAATGAAGTAATGCTATTTACTTTCTTTTTAGTTAAATTTCAGTATCGATAAAAAACATTTATACCAAACAAAAAACCAAGTACAACGTTAAAACAAAGTAATCGACATGCAATTGCTTCATTTATGCTTTGCAATTGTGTTTTGCTTTGTTTTTCTGTAGATTTTTGGGAAAAGTGCCTGCAGTTACTTTGTGTGTCGAAATTTTATCTCTGAAACTAAAGCTCTTTTGACGATTCCAAGAATGTAGCAACATCCGTTATGGTCTAAAAGTGTCAAAAATGTAAAAACATCGATTTTGAAAAAAATGTTAGTTACTTTGTTTTTCCGTAGTGCAGCCGAGGGGGCAGGAGAACGTGTTCAAATCAGCCCGACATCTCCTTTTTGCTCTGTATTTGCTCCGGTGGTGGCCCTAACGAATCATTTGATTTATTTATTTATTGAATGTGTGTTTTAAAGGTCTTACATTATTTTATAGTACAAAATAAACCCTGTAAGGGCGCAGCAATTGAGAAGTTTAATATTTACTTAAGCTAGGTAGGTACTCGTTACTATCAATATTTAAAATCAAAGAATTCATGCAAGGTATAAAAACTATTATCTATAGATATGTTTATAAAAATCATTATCCTTTTCTATTTGTTTGATTGTAAGTGGTATTTTATAATATATTTTTATCGACATCTGAATCTGAATCTGTACTTAGTAACTGGTTCCTTTGTCTAAGATTATGTTATGACGTTTTAAATTTATATCTCTTGATCGATTAAATAATATAAGAATTTTCCTAACAAATTTACAGCTCTCAGATATATATATATAGACATATTAATGTCAAGATCTGCCTACGGATAAAATATGATTTACCTACAGCTTTCTGCTTCCTAGATTATAAAAGTCGGCTGGATGATTTTTTCGAGAAATCACTATAACCGTGTTTAAAAGCAAACCGTACAAGCCTACACAAAACCTAATTAATGTGGCTGGTCCGTAGCCTCATTATGTGTCGTTTTTCGAAAAGCTCACAGACTGGTTGGTTGCGACACTCTATAGCCCACGCGCTGGCTTGCAGTGTGCCATGATTTGTAGGCGGTAGCGGAATTGTATGTATGTTAGTCTTTAGGGTATTTGTGATCTGTGGGCCTTAGATGGTTTACGTCGACGACTTTAGCCTAGTTGGTAGCGACCCTGCCTACGAAGCAAGAGGTCCTGGTTTCGAGGGCATTTATTTGTGTGATGAGCACGAATATTTGTTCCCGAGTCGTTGATGTTTTCTATGTATTTAAGTATTATTTTTCTATATAAGTATGTTTATCGTAGTCTATTCTTCGTCGTTTATCTGCCAACAAACCACTATGTGATTTGGCAGAAGTATTGTATAAAAAAACACTGTAAGCTCTTAACTGAATAAACCATTTTTCATTTCATTTCATTTCAGTACCCGTGGTACAAGCTTTCCTTAGCTTGGAACTAGGTCGATTTGCGAAATTCAGCGTAGCCACTTCACTACACACACTAGTGTTACAAAAGCGACTGCCACTGCCACCTTACCCCGGAAAACTAGACTAAGTATTCTCCGAAAAGATACTGTTAAATGTCAGATGATATTTCGTATATTTTTTTTACATAGTGGTTCAAGCAGTGGTTTTTTACGACACCGCTCGGTTACAATGACTTCAGCATAAGTAGTGATAAACTAAATTCAGAAGTTTTTTTGCCAATAAGCAAATTTCAAAACAGTAATTGGGCCCATGAAACTTATTTCGTGTTCGTCACTCTGAAGAACTAAGTACGTGCTATTTGCGTGGATGCGGTTACCCCAACAACAAGTTTTGTTTTACGCAGTGTTTAGGTGTTTGCTACAAAGAAAAATATACAGAAGATATCACATGAATTACATAGGCCATATTGCTGGCAATATTCTTGAGAAAGTTTATATGGCCAACGACACATTAGTAGGCAGGCCTGCTGGCAACTCACGCGTTTCGCGGGTTCAAGACCACGTTCACGCTTGTCAGTTGCCCCACCACCACAAACCCCATGTAGGCGGCAAAATGTTTGTGAGAGGCAATTATTTTGTCTGCCCGTCCGTGCGTTTGCTGAGCCTTTGTTTCCGTCGCGTCGAATCAAACCTTTTTGTTATACAACAAAAATAGGCCTAAAATAATGGAGCTCTTACGCCTCACGCAATAAGGTACAGAATTGCCGACGTAACGCTGTTCGAAACTATCAGAATCACGAAAAAAAAATTTTTTTATGCCAATATAAACCTTAATTGGAGGGCGTGAAGGACACTTTTCGTGAATAACGAGCTCGCGAAAGAAGCGAATGTTAATTTTCATATTCGATTTGTAAAGTTCAGTTTGTTTTGTTTTTCAATTTCTAGCGTTTGTTTTTCGCATGGAAAAATAACGGTTATTTTTTACATTAGAATCTGAAAACACGTGAGTTGATTTAGTTTGCTTTCATTAGTTCATTTGATAAAATATTAGCATGAACTAAACAATATAGATAGCTCATTTTCAATGTAGGTACTATATTATGGTTTATATACTATATTATAATACCACATAATAGCTATTTCGAAACGCAAAAAGTTTGTAGTGGGATGTTTGAACAGCGCCTAGTGATCGAAAAAAGTGAATCGGGTACAATCCTTCTCTTTGATATCTGGACGTTTTTTTTATCTAGATAAACGAAGAGACGCAGACAAAAATGTCACCTAAATCACAGAATAGATATGCCTAAATACTAATGTTATATGGAATGTGGTATAACCATTGTGTAATTACATCAACTGTATAGCTGCCGATAAAGCGCTGTGTTGAGAGGACCTGCATTTGTTTCTAACAACACAACTAATCCAGGAAGAGGTTTGGCAACGCGCTTGTGATTTTCTGGAGACGCAAACGTCCATTGGCTACGGTGTATGCTTCCCATCAGGCCGTATGCTTATTTGCCACCGTCATAATATAAAAACAAAACATATTTTAACTGTACTTAAGCATGAAATACTAAAATCTCCAGCTTTCTTAAATGTATCAATATCGGTCTTCCCTGCAAAAAAAAAAAATCATGAATAAGTATACTTAATTATTAACAAAGACAAGCAACAGTATAACTATTCGCTTAAATAAAATGGAAAGATTATCTCCGAAAGCTCACAAAAAACTTTCCAGAAAATATTCAGTGTCATAGTTGTAAAAGTCACGAGTCAAAATATTAATTACCCAATGAAAATAACCGTTTATTCTAACAGTTATTAATTTAAGTAGCCGTAAAAGGCTATTTTATTATTTTACGAAAACTGTTACGTAATGATCATTTTTATATCACAATAAAACATTATACGGCTTATAAACGCGGTTTTTGTGTGGTATTTAATTTATGAGTGACGTAAAATGAAACGAAATACATATTTGATTTGTCTGAGCTCGGTTCAAAATTATTAGGCTGTGTTATTAAACACATCGGAGCCCTCAAGCTTTTACTAATGCATTTGCTTGTATTTTGGGATTAAGAAATTGATTGCCTTTGTGAGAAACTCCATCACCAGCTATTAACTGTCACAAATCACTGTATCTCAAATTATTAATGTTATTCTTATTCAGATGAAATGATAACCTTCATATTATTTCTCTTTTTTTTTCTATATTTTACAATCGATTCTGTAAAACAAACACAAGTCGATAGAATATATATTATCCGTTACATACAAGGCATAATCTGTTAAAAAAACGCAATATAAGAAACTCCGATATAGTTGCTAATTTTGTTTAAAAACTGTGAAAAAAACCGGTATTTCAAGTCCTCGGCACGCTCAGCATTCAATATAATGTTTTCGGCTCATATAACGTTGGCAATAATATTTTCATATTATTTACAATAGTTATGTACGGCTTAAATTAACACAATTTACTAAAAACCGTTTAAAACGGTGCATTGTTAACGAAATTTTATTGTTCACACCCAATTTGGAAATTATGTAAATGCATGTTAATATGCATACAACGGAGTGTTCGTTATTCAGTTTTTTAAATGTATGTGATTATAGCTTGTTAACAATATATTTTGAAATACAATAATTGCTGGCAGTTTCACTTTTTGCTTAAATGTTAAAGTTGGTAAGATACAATATTTTAAAAACGCAAATAAAAAATATTTTTAGTTAAGTATTTCTGATAGAGATTGCTGTTATTATTTTGTACTCGAATGCACCTACCTCCTGTTTATGTGTATTATTAATGAAGAATATTATGTCCGTGCATAAAACGTATTACAGAGATATGCATTATAGGACAACCTACATAGACTAATAAATACTACGACTTTTTCCAGCAGATATGACGAGCGCAAAATAATTTTCTTAATTCATATATTAAAAACGAACATTAGTAATAATTGAAAATTCAATCTGCACTATATACACGCCAGGCTTAGCCCCTTAGTGCGCTATTCGCGTAGGTTTTCAAAAAACCAAAATGGCCACAACTGACTTGCCGTCGTAAAATTCTGTTTATTTACTGGACCATGCAATAAATAAAAAAAAGAATCGTAACGAACATTCGCTGAACACATGTGGCATTTCTCACGGACATGCCTGCACATACTTATGTCAAGTGGCTTTGTACATGACATACTCGTATAGTAAATACTGATACTGATGGTCAAATCAGCAACTCTTTAATGAGAACTTAAATACGCGCAATAGGAAATTCATAAATGCATCCATTCAATATATGTATGTCGCAGTGAAATGGCCAAAACAGAGATTTGGACAAATCCCTAAGGGATATGATCAAATCACGCAGGATGTTAAAATGGCGAATCCATTTTATCATTTACCTAATACAAATCAGTAATTTGATCAAATCTCTGAATCTGTTTAGTGAAATGACGAAATCGGACAAAAAAGGCAACTAGTTTTTTCATTTCACTAGATTTGTTTAGTGATTTGATAAATCCCTGAAACGCGTCAGTGAATTGACGAAACTAACTCGCAGATATTGGCTCCTAAATCATCAGTCATTTAAACGGTTCTGGGACTTAGACTCGGATGGCGGATAGGTTAGAAGATGGTGGCGGGAGCTCTGCTCCCGCCACCGTCTTCGTGGTTATTTTTTTTATAAAAGAGCGGTAAAATTTGTATCGCGTTAGTTTCGTCAACTCACATCGGGATTTTATCAAATCACTAAACAAGTCTAGTGAAATGAAAAAACGAGTTGCCTTTTTTGTCCGATTTCGTCATTTCACTAAACAGATTCAGAGATTTGATCAAATTACTGATTTGTATTAGGTAAATGATAAAATGAATTGGCCATTTTAACATCCTGCGTGATTTGATCATATCCCTTAGAGATTTGATCAAATCTCTGTTTTGACCATTTCCCTGCAACATGTACATTTTAAGTTTGTGTGTTACGCGATATTATTGTACAAAAAATACTTTTTATAATATAACAAGGGTATGAAATCAGTAAAATAACTGACCTATTTTTCACGAACAAATACAGAACGAAGCATTTAGCATTTCAGCTACATTTTTATTAAAAATAATAAATATATTCACTTTGATACGAAGCTCGAAATATATGTATTCCTATCCGTCAGAAATGACGCAGAGGAAAACAAATTCTAAAGCTATAATGATATACATCATAAATTTAAATGTAATATTTGCTCGGATGGAATCAAATAAGACTTAATGAATCCGTAACGAAATGATTACTGTTTTATTTGTTTATGCCTATTCATTTGAAGGCATTAACTTTATGAGTTGTGTACGAGACTATACGTAGATAGGTAACTAGATATACAATGTGGGATTTCCATAAGACCATATATTAAGGGCTGAAAGTAGAAGCGCTAATGATTCTAAATTGGTATCTCTATTAAAAAACAAACTTTTTTCATACAAATTCAATCGGCACGCAATGTCGATACATTAACAAAGCTAAAGCACTGCTTCTTAGAGAAAAAAAAACTCTACATTAGAAAAGGTAATTGGCATGTTTTTTTAATAAAAAGGTTCATAGCATTTAAAGCTATCGTTACTTTAAATGTATGTTCTATCTAATGGACGTCACAATACTAGTAAAGAGTTTGTTCGTTTGTAGCTTGTATATGGGGTAATTTTGAGCACTATACAACTCATACTCAAACATTTATAAACGACAAACTATTAAACACAGATGATGAGATGATGAAAGTAAAAAATGACAGTCGGGCTTCCGCAGGGTCGCTACTCAACCTATCTCAAAAAATATTTTGCCATTTTTTTTGTTATTGAACATTTAAGCAGTTGCGTTTTAAATGCAGCTGCAGTTAATTTCATTTGAGCTTTGAACATATTTTTATATAATTGATCATATTTTTATAACTTATATATTATTAACAATACACATGCAACATTTTATTAGCATCTTTTTAGGCTGCATTCATCCGATGTCCATTCCGAAATTCTATTCTATTCTTATGTATACAATGGTCTTTCGGAATGAACATAGTCTAAATGTAGCCTACATCTATTAGAATTTTTGAAATCAGATGCACGTCTTGCCAAGTTACTCATTCACAAAGCTACACAAATTTCTTAGTTATGTAGATTACTTAATCAATATACCAATTCTAATACGTACATTTTACGTAGAATTAAGCAATAAATATCGCATATATTCACACATAAACACATTAAAACTAACGCAAGGGCTCAATTACAATGCGACCGCGTTGACCACGCTCTCCCACCGAGGCAATATGGCAAACACATGTGTTCTATTAATATACGATAGTATCTATGCCCGGGCAATAAGGTGCAGAATCGTATGAAGATTCTGACACTGGCGTCTAACCGAATCAATGGCACTTATGTCGAGGAACTAAGGATCGAAATTGCACATAAATTATATTGGTGGCTATATCATAGGAATAAAGATCAGAATTGGGCAAAAATTTGGGCTCGCAATAATCATCTAGCCTAATATTTAATGGAGTTTATATCCGCTTAATACGAGTCAGAATTAAAATGACTGACGAACCAGGAGTGATTTTTGAGCGTTGAAAATTAAGCGATTTTTTGCCGTCGGCGCTTGGATGCCAAATTAATTAATTAGTGGAGTAAATTAATATGATTACAGTTTCCTATATTATTTGGATATAACATAGTTCAATCATCTTTATGCATTTAACAATTAGTATATAATAAAGGTACCCTGTATGTTTGTGATCATATTGAAACGAAACCATACGTATTAACACGTTGCACATTAAGACCACTAGCGAATCAAGTTGCATTTTATTAAAATCTCTGAAGATAAAATATTTTATTCCAGTATTAATGATAATGATATAACATGGATTTTCGTTGCCTGGGATGGCGTAACTTTAGTAATAGATTAAGATTTCTTTATTTCTCAATATTCGTGGTTATTCCAAAATCATGTTACAAACTTGAAGAAAAATGTATATATTTACCTACTAGCTTCCGCCCGCGACTCAGTCTGCGTGGACAAGGGATAAAAACTATCCTATATTTTAATCCAGGCTATAAACTATCTTCGTGCAAAATTTCATCCAAATCGGTTGAGCCGTTGAAGCGTGATTGAGTAACAAACATCCAAACATCTAAACATCCAAACTTTCGCATTTATAATATTAGTAGGATAATATGTAGTTATATCAACTCTGACTGAATATTAAGAGTTGAACCTTCACTGTTATATTCGTACGTTATACTTCATATGCTAAAAATAAATATGCCTGTCAGTTTTTTGTGATAAAACATTTCGGCAGTTGCGTTTAAAATATAAATCTGCTGTTTAATTAACTTGATTCGGTGTCTTAACAAGTTTTATACCTACACATAAGACTTAATATAACGTCGTAATTAATAACTTTGTAGGATTTTATTTTAACACCCTTCTTAATATTATGAATGCGAAAGTTTGGATGTTTAGATGTTTCTTACTGAATAAGGCTTAAATGGCCCAACCGATTTCGATGAAATTTTGCGCGGAGATAGTTTATAGCCTGGATTATATAGGTCCGTTCTTATCCCGAGCAGACGAAGTCGCGGGCAGAAGCTAGTTAATATATTATAATAACAAGATCATCTATTTCACGACCAGATAAACGAATATTTCATCTCGTTTTGTGATAAAGCCATCAACTATGCTTGCTGTGTACCGAATTACCGCTGAAACGTTACATATTTCGGGAGGACCAACGCGTTACACTTAAATAGGCCAAGCACGTGCGTCTCCAGGGAGGATCAAATGTTAAGTATTTATAGACATAGTGACAGACTGGAAAATACGAGATTTGTTACTTTAACTCGTTTAGGATGTTTATACAACTATTGACTTAAACTTTCACGATTCTCATAAGATAACTTTTAATAAAAGGGATTTAATCGCGTGTAATTAAGGCGCCTTAGGTTCAGCGAAATTAAGCGAACAAAGTTTTTGAAACAATATAATGCGTCAATTTATAATAATATGGTTAAAAAAATACGATTAGTAATCTTGAAGCTTTTTTGCAAGGAGATCAATGATTCGAAACATGATTAAGCAATTTTCGCTCATAGAAAAAAATCACGAACATTGTTGTCTAAAAGGGTCTAAAATACACTTAAAACATTCGTAACAAATTATGCACAGAAGCTAAAAATATTAAAATGGCTTCTAAAAATCGGCAATATCATGTTTCAGAGACATCAGTGATTATATTTTTATTTATTTGAACGGCCAGAAAATTAAAATTAAAAGACATGATATCCGCGCTTCCGAGCACGCACTTCCATCTCGCTCACGCTTATGCTCAATGAAAGGGACAGAAGACCATTAACTTACGGCGCCTTAACTTCTTTGTCTCCCTCTTTGAGGCTTCCCGACGTTTCGGATGTGTCGCAACATCCTTGGTCGCGGGACGAACTAGCTTATTCGGACATCAACATCATCTTGCAACGCGGGTTTTCCGAACTACCCGCATTTGGTCTACACGCGCTTAAGTGACGTTTACAAAAAATACTGTTTTAGAACAGTACCTATTGGGTTAGTATGGATTTCTGGAAGTACCTAGGCAACTCCATTATCGAATACGGGGTGATACGAGTCGATAACTATTACTTCGTGATAGTTTGCATGACAAGACCCACGACCAAATAAATCGTAAATGACTTTTTTTTAAAATTTCTATCGCATATGCTATACTATACTTAACTATACTTTACTATACTAAATACTTTACTATACTGTATTTCGTATATATAAGATATACTAGTGGCTCTGTAAGCTGTGGAACTCTTGATGCTGTCTTTTTATCAGCTTTTAAATTGCAATTGTATGTTTGACCGTTTAGCTTGCAATGTATGTTTGTCCGGGCGGAATCTTGCAACTGAATTTTGAACCAGATATTTCCACCGATTGAGCTGAAATTTCGGGTAAAGGTATAGTTTGGCTGACATTACAATATTATGGTACCATCGACCTGATCTGATGATCGAGACAGAAGGTTACCATGGGAATTCAGTACTTAACCGAGGTAACCCCGTTGAGTTTGGGCTCGTTAGAATCGTCACAATGAGTAGTTGATGACGGCATATACAGAAATATACAGAAGGAAATAAAAGCTTGTATCAATAATGTAATTTTTGACATATACTTATTTTCTTGAATTTCGATAAAGTGAATCGTCAAAAAAAGCTATTTAATTATTGTACTTGCTAACAAAATTTTACGAGAATCGGTTGACAAATGCGACCTGTAGCGGAGAACAGCCGGAACACCGGACATACGAACGCTTTTTGGCCCAAGCTGAAGCAGTTTTATGCTTCGTTCGCTTCGCTCGCTCGTTCGATAAAAGTGTATCACAGCAATTTACGCCAAACACGCGACTTAGAGGAAACCATTTTCAAACACGAAGTTTTTTACTCTTCAATTAAACCATATTACAAGCATCTATGATACTTATATATTATTATTCTACTGATACACCTTACATTATCCATACCAATATTATAAATGCAAGAGGGTGTCTGTCTGTCTGTTATCTCTTCACGCTTAAACCGCTCAAACTATTTAGATGAAATTTGGTATAGAGGTAGTTTGAGTCCCGGGGAAGGAAATAGGATAGTTTTTATCCCGGAAATCATCCCCTAAGGGGGTGAAAGGGGGGGTAGAAGTTTGTATGGAGCTACGATATAAACGAGTTCAACGCGGACAGAGTCGCGGACAGAAGCTAGTAATTTATAATGTTGTTAAAAAGACAAGTAAATATAGCCATGAAATTTTTCTGAAGCGACTCATGGGAATCGAATTCACTTGTTTTTTATATGTTGTAGTTATTTAACAAGATGGTACATTCGTCGCCCAATGACTACTCGTTTTCATACAGTATGGTACAGTCGAGGACAAAGAGATGTATACACTTTTGGACCTAATCGAATGCGGTCGCCTACAATTTGTAGGCGACCGCATTCGATTAGGTCCAAAAGTGTATACATCTCTTTGTCCTCGACTGTACCCGTTCTCGCCCGGTTACGCCGGATGCAGAGACCGGTCCGGCCTCGTTCAACAACCTACGTCCATCCAGTATAAGTCTGGTCTTCAACCACGTATAATGAATCCGGTTTTCGGGGTCTACTAACAGTGGATATGCAGTGGAGTTGTTTAGTGAATATGTACGCTCGATTTAGACTAGCTAGGCTTTGGGCATTGACCATGTTGTGCACTTAGCTAGTAAGTTGTGTTTAATGATACTTATCAAGTTTATGTGACATAAATTCAATGGTTTATGCATTTGTAATCGACTGCATAAAGGAGGGTATGTAGATTGTTGATATGTACTTATTAATAGATACTTAAGTGCATATCTACACTGTAATGAACTTTTTCGCTGTTGGACCCTTGTGCTTTGTACATTTCACGCGCTCTGTATACTTTTTTTTTAAATAGAGGCGTGAGTAGTTATCCCTACTCATCTATGTATTATATTGTATGTATTATCAATGCGAAAATTTGGATGTTTGTTACTCAATAACGCTTGAACGAAGATATTGATAACATGATGAGATGACATTTTGGACGAAGATATTTTAGAACCTGGATTCAAATATAAGATAGTTTTTATCCCGGGACCACGCAGACGAGGTCGCAGACAGAAGCTACAATCAGATATATTGTATCAATACTAAAATAATAGTATTTTGTTTGATATGATAATTTCTGATTGTTTTAATTGTTACCGTTCTAAGATTTGTGTCTGGTCCTGGGTGTGTACCTCTTTGGGGGATTTAACAGTGATGATACCTTGTCATAAAACGTGGATGTCACATTGATTGGGTAACCAACCAGTTAATATTACCAATCGATATGACAGGCACGTCTTGACGGGGTTATATTACTGTTAATTCTCGTACAGTAGGTATACACGACCCAAAATCCATCGTAAATGGAGCAAATTACGCATCCTCTTGATTTAAACTACCCACATGGATTTGACATGAACTACCCACATAATATAAACAAAGTTTTTAGTTATGGTGGAACGACGCGCATACTTTCCATATAAACATATACCGGACTCACACTTTACTTAACCCTTAATTTGGCTTTGTCTAGCCGGCTGCACAAACTCTTTGGTTGTCTTTTTGTATTTTTTTCCCTGACCAGAATCGTTGGGGGTATTCTGCGTCACCGAGGCTTGAACTATGGACTTTCGCTATTTTTTGTCAAATTAAGAGTCATTACTTCATGAAGCACTAGCTTCTCATCATACTTACTATATTTTAATCTAGGCTAATATTAAACTATCTTAGTGCAAAATTTAATTCAATTAGGTTAAGCCGTTTAAGCGTGATTTTCGCATTTACAATATTAGTAGGATTATATGATTTCTTTATTTTGTTTACCTTCACACCCTATTTCTGCATAATAAATTAAAATAAGATAAGCACGAATACCGATTTACTTCAGCATATTCGTGTTGAATGATAATTGAAAGACTAAAATAAAGTATTATACATAAATGTTTTCTGAATTTTGTTACTGAATTTCATATATGGCTAAATAAAACAAAAGACACATAAACATGATTTTCAATTAGGTTTTTATGGATATTTCACCGTACGTATAGACATAATCCTTAAAGAATAGTGTTACTGTAATTAAACGACCGAGCTTGGGATATTGGTTCGTATGTCTGTATGTCCCGCTGTTCGGCTATTCTCCTCTACCGGTCGCATTGCTCAACCGGTTCTCGTGAAATTTTTGGGGCTAGTACGATAATATAATTTTTTGGTCGATTCAGTTATTTTATCATCATCCTCCTAGCGTTATTCCCGGTAATGCCCCTAAAGGAGCCCGGGGTCCGCTTTGACACCTAATCCCAAGATTTGGCATAGGCACTAGTTTTACGAAAGCGACTGCCATCTGACCTTCCAATCCAGAGGGAAAACTAGACCTTATTGGGATTAGACCGGTTTCCTCACGATGTTTTCCTTCATCGAAAAGCTAACGGTAAATATTACGTACATAAGTTCCGAAAAACTCATTGGTACGAGCCGGGATTCGAACCCACGACCGCCGCTTGACAGCCGCATGCCTAAACCAAGGCTACCGTAGCTTCCATTCAAATATTTAATATTTTTCGAAAAACGACATCCCCACAGATCTACTAGTTATGCATTATTATCCATTGAAATACTCTAAAGCCAAATGCTATTCCAACGTATTTCTACATATTATATTACAGATACATTAGTCGTTATCATTAGCGATTGTACAAACCGAACAACATTTGTGGGCGTTTGTAATCTGGATAATGTCATAGGTATGAAAACATCTGTTTTGATATTATCTGGTAATTTCATGAATGCCCAGAGAACAATGTGCGTACTTAATGAATATTTTAGATGTAATCGCTCTGTATTCTGCATTTGATTGGGACTTTAATGCCAATGATGTAATATCAAAAAGAGGTAGACACGTTGATTATAAAAAAAAACAATGACGAATTTTGTTTCAAACACTGTGCCTCAAACAAATTACGACTGGTTTAGGGTGAGTTGAGTTTTAGTGAGAGTAGGTGAGTGAGAGCTCCCCCCTATTCTGTAACTTGTAACCTCACCCACAAATATATCATGACACCGCAATGCATAGTAACTAAGCGCAGGCAGAGGTCTAGTTTGGTGACGGGTGAGCGGCGGGGTGTGCTGGTTTAGCGCGTAAACTGCCCATATTTAGGCACTTGTCCGACCGCCGGCGAGTACCTAACGAGTACTCTCATAGTAATTGACAACATTTCATATTTTCATGTAGGCCATTTTATGATTTAGTTCGCTAAAAAATGTTTTTTTAACCGAAACGTGTTTTTTATTTCTTCCTTAATTGTAATTTTCATTCAAAACTATCAAATTGAAAAGTAGCGAATTCCAGAAGGTTGTAAGTAAATTATGACGTCAATACTACGACTCTGTATGGCAGTTTGGACACCTTTCATATGGCAGCCATAATACTGACGTCACACACGGTGAAAACCACTTTTATACGTTTTCGCAATTTTCTTAAAAGTGAGCAGGAAAAAAACACAGAAAACTACTTTATTACATTCAGATAACATAATTACCGAAATGCTTTTCGATTCAGGCGTCATTACATATTTTGAAATATTGTCAATTCTCACTCGCTTTTACTCGCTTGAGCGAGTAGTACGTAGTAACACTCGCTTACTCGCCGGCGGTGGGACAAGCAACTTAGCGAGGTAGTGAAGCGGTGGAACAAAACCAATAGCATTGCTGCTAGCCTCTCTCATGCCTGCCTCTTGGTGGATTTTTTCCTCGCATACCGCTCCTTTACTTCGCAAAGCTCTGGCTGGTAGAAGCAACCTTTAGCTTAGTTAGTAGCGACCCTGCATATTACGAAACCTACAGTGCTGGGGTACGAAACCTGCTGGTCCATTACAAAATGCATTGTAAGGAGAAAATAGGAAAAAAATATATTCGTGACAAAAGTAAAACGACAGTGGATTAAAAAAAAATCACGAACTGTTCCCAACTCAGCATGGTGCTGGCGATAACCAGCGCTGGTCTTCCGTTGGTACCATTTATGACACCACGGCGGGCAGCGCGCACACGTAGCAATAAACAAAAGACAATTATAACAACAATAAGACGGCGAAACAATTATTAGAAAACAGAAAAAAAAAAAGAGACAGATATGGCAAGGCTTATACGCGAGTATTCAGAAGTGAGTAAAAAACGAAGCAGGCCAATATATGCAGCTAGCGTCGATATACTTTTCTTAACTTCCATTTAAATGACAGTTTTTTTATGGGAAAATGACAGTTGCGTGGTCCTAACGCGCGTTCGAAACATTACGTGATCACCACTCAGGTATGACTATTAGTCGCGTTCTTTAATTTAGGATGTAATTTGACAGGATTGTCAAAATACAAGCTTGAACCACTATGGCTTTTTAATTGGTTTATTATAGCATATATACCGATGACCGCTTTAGCCTAGTTGGTAGTGACCCTGCCTACGAAGCAAGAGGTCCTGGGTTCGAATCCCGGTAAGGGCAAAAATTTGTGTGCAGAGCACCAATATTTGTTTCTGAGTCATGGATACTTTCTATGTGTTTAAGTATTTATACGTATTATATATATCGTCGTCTAGTACCCATAACACAAGCCTTACTGAGCTTACTATGGGACTAGGTCGATTTTTGTAAGATTGTCCCCTTATATTTATTATTTATTTATTTATTTATATATAATATGTCCTTTTAATAAAAATCTGTAGACATTACAAAATTATTTCAAGAATGTAGACTGTGGCTGGGATTCTTAAAGACTCATCTTAATGAGACGAAACGCGACATTTTTTAACTTCCTGTGGGTAGTTGAGATTATCTCAATGAGTCAGCTACAAATTTAAATATTAATTGCAAGACAAACATTCCGGTTACTGGCACATTACTTTTTTATACTACGACGGCAAACAAGCATACGGTCTGCCTGATGGTAAGCAAACACCGTAGCCTATAGACGCTTGCGGTTCTAGAAGAATTACAAGCGTTGCTGACCCTTATTGATTTTTGAGGAATCGTTGTGTTTATCCTATATCATCCTTGGGAGAACTCTAGCGATCTTGATATATAATAATGTCAAGTGTCACTTTCAATCAAAAAGAATGGAGGTAAAGAATAGGTGTCAACTATCTGGTATTAAGGCGTCAAAACATTGCGAAACTTATTTAACGAGCGAGCGAAGAGAACGAAGTTATCCGTAATAATAATAATAATAATATATTCTTTATTGCACCACAACATAAGAAAAAAACATGTTACAAGAGTACATAATGTTAGATAAAGGTAACAACAGGCGGTCTTATCGGCCGTATCAAGTTAGGCAAAAGTTATGTATATATTTCGGTGTTTATAGACAGTTTTTGATAAGTTACCAATTTTGATGTAAAACAACTTCGCAAATTTTGATGTACGTATAAAAATACCTGTCATGTTAGTCCATAATCCGCTCGCCTGCTCAAAATTTAATTAAAAAAAATACCTATTTACCTAAAAATCTAGGTAACTAATGTTATACAGCCTAGCTGGACCCTGTCCACGAAGGTGGCGGTCCTGGGGTCAAAAACCGGCTAGGGCAATTTGGTGTGACGAGCATAAATATTTATTTCAGTCTTGTTCGTTTTCTATGTAACATATAAATATGTATGTATATATTAAATATACTCTAAAGAAAATAGGCCACAAGTATGTTGACCGTTACGTGTTTTTTTTTTGTCAGATATTGACATACGGCCGTATTCATAAACGTGCTACAAGCCTGTTAACTAAAATGGCGTTAAAATTCGTTTGTTCTTATCTGTCACTTTGACATTTGTGTTCGTAAGTAAGGGAATAAGCATATTTTATTTAGCAGAAGCATTTATTTTTTTATGAATAAGGGGGTTAAACACCAGCATGAAAGAAGTTGGATTTTGAAGGATCATCATTATAAACTAAATTAGCCACTTGTCAATTAGTTTAAGTCCAATAATTAACAATAACATAAAAATGTGGGTGGATTTAATTTTAGGTTGCGCAGTATATATTTTCGTGTAACATATATAAACTAGTCTATTTTTAGTACCTAAGCTCAACTCAATAAAGCATGTGTTGTCCTTGGATTTACGTAAGCATATTGATATTATTTATTTATTTATCGTATGGCAAATCAGTATTTATATTGATATAATAAAAAAACAGAAAAGGTCCAACCACGAAGGAAACCTAGCAAAGTATGATGCAAAGTATCGTGTAGGTACCATATGTCACATAATAAAGCTATAGTTAAAAATACAAATCGTATTTTAAGCACAGATATGTATCTCATTAAAGATCAATATTGAAAATTAACCCACTCCATTGTATGTTTAGAAATCGAAGCATACCTACCTCCCGCCACGAAAACCACTTGGTTTTGGATTATAATTATTCTTATTTAAATGGTACATACTTGTTTAATTTTGTATTATTTGCCATGTTCTATTTTGCACAGTGATTTTTTGATTTTATATAGTGGGTATCTTTAGTTATTTTTGGTATTTACTACAATATTTTCCTTTAAACTACTTACCCTTACTTTACTTTAATAATAATAATACCTATGTTGATAACTATGATCAGAGGTTGTATTTCTGAATTAAGAAGTAGCCTGAGAAATTATCAATCCGTAATAACGAACTAAAAAAACATTCAATCAAAAAATTCAATTAGAAACTCCTTCGCTTTACGAATTCAAATTAAAAAAAAACCTAATCCGTTCCCACACTAAAGCCATCATTAAGTCAAAATAAAAAAAAATACTCCCACGAAACCTGTATCAACGGAAATCGGCAATTCTTACCGTCATCCGTAAAAACCGGTTACAGAACTTCATTCATAAAAGCACAACACTATTCCACTGTAATCCACACTTTGCGAAAACAAAAATAATAATCGAACGCACGAATCGAAGGAGGACAGTATAATTTACGCACTGTTTTGTCCTTGTCTGAGCTACAGGTGGTTTGGAGACGAGCGGCACGTCACGAGCGCACGGGCGCTAGAAGCGGTCTGGCAGTGGTTCGGTGGGAGGGGTGGGGGGGGAGGCTGCGCAGATATGCCCGGTGCCTGCGTGAGGCTGCAGGGTAGCTCCCGGAACGAAGCGGTTCGTACGCGTGCGATCCAAATAAAAAAAAAAGCTTGATGAACATGGTTTGAGCTGTGTTCCAAATTTGAATTAATGAAATGTTGATGATTGATACTGGCAGGTTATAAATCTACTCAATTCAAGGTCTAGTTTTCCCACTGAACTCTGAGTTGAAACTTGGATGGTCAGATGGCAGTCACTTTCGTAAAACTTGTGCCTACGTCAAATCTTGGGTTAAGGTGCCAAAGCAGACGGGGTCTTATAGGGATTTAAACGGGAAAGCGCTACGTCGGGATGATGATACTGGTAGGTTATTTTTGGTTTTTATTAGACAGACTGCTTTTAATTTGAAAAATATGAGGTGGTTTCGGGTTATTTGGTGGTTCCAAATTTTAAATTATCTCACTTTTATCTGAATGTGGCGATGTCATTTATGTAGAAGGTTAAATTAAAACTAGTGATTTGATATATCTGAACTATAATGATATAATTTGACGCAATGAGTTATCATCGGATAATGCTGACAGTATAAAAGGATTTTTGTAGGTATTTGTTTTTGCTGTTGAATCTGTGAAAAGTAATTTCATATAAAACATGAGCTTGATAAAGTACGAATATTTTAAATTCAAATATACATTTCATCTGGCTGAATATATTTCAATTCAATTATTTGTTCGCAAAACAAATTATTCTAATGTCAAGTCTGCTATTTTTAGTCGACAAAATGTGCCTTTGATATATGTATATTTGTATATTTCTGTTATGTTATGGACATACTGGGATATAGAATCGATTATAAGTACTAATAATAATAATAATAATAATAATAATATAATAATAATAAATATAAGGGGACAATCTTACACAAATCGACCTAGTCCCATAGTAAGCTCAGTAAGGCTTGTGTTATGGGTACTAGACGACGATATATATAATAGATATAAATACTTAAATACATAGAAAATATCCATGACTCAGAAACAAATATTCATGCTCATCACACAAATTTTTGCCCTTACCAGGATTCGAACCCAGGACCTCTTGCTTCGTAGGCAGGGTCACTACCAACTAGGCTAAAGCGGTCGTCAAAAACTAAAATAATTATTCATAAACTAGCTTTGGACCCCGATTCCGTTCCGGCCGGAACTCCTTTTACCCCCTTATAAAAGATGATTTCTGAGATAAAAAATATTTAATAACCTTCACCAGGATACAAACTATCTCTATACCACAAATAAATCGGTTCACCGGTTTAAGCGTGAAGAGGTAACAGACAAACAGACAGACAGGCACACTTCAACATTTATAGTAGGAGGATATTTATAATATGGAGTTTCCCTACAGGCAACACATTAGTTTAAAATAACACAAATAACTTGTGGCTCTGTCATCTGTTATAGCTCACAAAAGTAGCAAAAAGTAAAAAAAAGTCTTAGTATGGAGAAATGCAATTAGAACAATACAAGAGGGTGCCTCATTGAAATTTAAAATTTTTGGTTATGTGCCACCCTAGAATGTTTAAAAAAATGGTTTGGAAGGCTTAATCGACAAAAATATGTATAATTATTGTACCTATGCACAAAATTTCACTACAATCGGCTGAGAAAAGCGAGCTCTAGAGGAGACCAGCCAGACATACGCCGTATTAACCCATTCATGGCCAATCACGACACATATGCGTCAGACCGCCGTAGTCGCTTTCCGCTACATACGAGGGAAACCACGGGATCGGCTACGAGCGTAGCGCGTAGCGATTCTTGGCCCTGAATGGGCCATAAGATAAATACTCCGCCATAAGATAAATACTCCGCCATAAGAGAAACGGAAAACTTCGTTCTTTTGTTGCTAAATATGAAAGGGAAGATTATAAAGAGAAGTCATAAAACATACCGAAGTGTGGCACGTGTACCGGAGTATTAGCTATTGTTTGTTCTGCTGTTTATGCGTAATTGTTTTTTAACCATATTTTGAAGACAACAATTAAATAGGGGTGGTGAGTCCAATTAAAATAAATAATAATGTTGAATTTTCTCGAAATATTATTAATTAGGTTTTACGGTTATTTAAGGCCGAGCCACACCGACTGCGTGTGCAGCACGTCCTCATACGACATGACACGCCGGATGCGTCAGCGTAGACGTGCACGCAGACGCATCCGGTGTGTCATGTCGTATGAGGATTCATACATTACAACGCAGGGGTGTACGTGCTGCACACGCAGACGTGCTGCACACGCAGTCGGTGTGGCTCGGCCTTACCTTTTCCGCAAAATGCACCTTCAATATGAAACGATTGTCATTTACTATTATTATAGATTGCCATGATGTCACGATCCCCGAGCGTTTTCTCTCTCTAACAAGCAATAATAAAACGGTTGTAGCTTTGTAATTTTATGAGATTACCTATAGTTCCGTTCAGATGAATGGGATTTTCGTCACTATTAAGCATATTTTTGCCATCTTTCTTTTGGAGTACTAATAAATTTTGAATCATCAACCCTATTAATGAATAGTTGAGGTTTTAAGTACTTGTCGCCATCAAAACAAGAAAAAACTTCACTGTTGATAGATTTTTCAAGGGGTTGAAAATGTCCCTGTCACATTAGTTACTTACAAAGCTAAAACCTTACAGACTTTCCATATAAGGCACTCCCTACTAATATAACCAGCGGCCTTAACAGATTACGTTGTTCGTTGGTATATTTTTCTTATAATTTATTGTGTATTTAATAATTTATTCTAAAGTATAGTTTCCAAGCATCACTTGCATAAAGCGGTGCCCGGGGCATTCCGCTAAGTTATTTTATGAAGAAAACGAGATGGCCTGATATCAAGATGCTGGTATTCCCTTACTGATACCGATATTCTTCTATTTACTAACGGGTCGGTTTGCATCGTCTTTCTACTTTAAATCTTAGTTATTGGTTCATGTTTATCGAAGATATTATGATGTTGGTTGACTATGTCTTTGAAGGATATTAGAGTAAGTTAAAGATTTTAGTATATTTTTAACCACCGGCAGGTAATGGAGTAGCATGTGTGCAGTTTGTTTTCCTTCAAATGACGAAATGTGATCAAAACCAATCATTACCGACATCATCATTATCACCATCTCTTTGTTACCTTTCTGTTAGCTCTTAGCAACAAAAGTAGTAGACTGGTCATTCATATTAAATATGGCATGATTCAAAAATTCAAAAGAGTCAGTGACTTTTAGTGTTATATATGACAGTGCGGTGGATGTATACTTCGCATGCAACGCCTGCGATAAAACTAACAATCTATATACCTGAGTAGTCTGAAATAAAAGCATTTAATTTAATTTAATTTAAAACAAGTTGTAAAATGCCACGTTAAGCGCATTTCAACTACATCAAACTATAAGCGTTCCGCTCGTTGCGGGTATTTTTATACAACGACGGTGGCAACCAAGCGTACGGCCCAACTGATGGTAAGCGGACACCGCAGCCTATAGACGCATGCAACTCCAAAGGAGTAACATGGGCGTTGCTGACCCTTGATTATTTGTGGATTCGCCGTGTTGACAGCTGAAGGAACAAAATTCCCTCGCTCTCAACGCATCCTCGGGAGCTCTGGCGGCTGGCGCAGAACCGTTCATGTGGCGCTCTTTGGAGGAGGCATATGTCCAGCACAGGACATTTTTCGGCTGATATGTTGATCATGATATCGATAAGGTCCAAAATCGATTCTCATAGTCTCCTTCTGGCCCTCCTGGACCGTCAACCAAGTGGCGGATGGTCTTCCGCGGCGTCACGTGTTACCGTTGGTACCTAAGTTAAATTCTACTCGTCCCATTATAAATATGGTCATCAGACCCCGTATAATGGTCGGCCTTATCACGTGATAAGTGGCAAGAGGAGCGTCGTCTCGTTCTATCGAAAGGTGTCAGCCAATGACGGACGCTCTATCTTATCACTTTTATCATGTGATAAGGCCGACCACTAGCCACAGCTGAAGCTACGGTAGCCCAGTGGTTTAGGCATGCGGCTGTCAAACGGCGGTCATGGGTTCGAATCCCGGCTCGTACCAATGAGTTTTTCGGAACTTATGTAAGGAATATGATTTCATATTTACCGTTAGCTTTTCGGTGAAGGAAAAACATCGTGAGGAAACCTGCATACATCTGCGAAGAAATTCAAAGGTAAATGTGAAAGTCCCCAATCCGCACTGGGCCAGCGTGGGGACTACTGCCCGTTCCCTCTCATACATGAGAGGAGGCATGTGCCCAGCAGTGGGACGTATATGGGCTGATGATGTGTGTGATGAAGGCCGACCATGATACGGGGTCAGTGCGGCGAAGCACATGGCTAGCTCAATGCCATTGCAGCGTCGTATGGCGACATACATCCACCTCACTGTCATAATTATATAATACTAAAAGTCACCGAGTGCTACGAATTTTTTGAATCATGCCATATTTAATATTAATGACCAGTCTACTTTTACTCAAAGGAAGCTGTCTAAAATTCTTTCAACTGTCGACAATGGCAATGTTTAATTTGTCATGTTTCCGGATGAGGAAATAATTTCGCTAAACGTCATCCGTCGGAAATAGAAAATATTTTAGAAACCGGGAACGGCGATGGCGTTTTGTTTTTAAAATTAATTCCATTCGTTCCGCTTTTGTTCGGGCGGTTAAAATTTTTGAAAGAAGAACTGTTACGACTGGAACATATTTATCGTTAGCTGCCCCTGTTTTTTTTTAGTTTATTATATAAAGGGTAAAACAATATTACAGTTTCAATACAACTTGCCAAACTGTGAGGTTTTATGGCGAGATATACGCTTTATTTCTATGCCAACCGGGATCAACGGCTTAAAATGCCTTTCAGAGGCATCAGTAACCAATCCAAATCTCCGACCAATCCATCTATGTCAGGTAAGAACATCGCGCAAATATCATCGGAAATCAAACCTAGGGCTAGCTTCGTTAGCTGACCAACAAAACTAACATAACGTCAATCAAGTCTGTGGTCTCCACTATCTAGGTTACATATGTCGTAGGCCATCAGCTTTACAATTATACCTTGGTTTCGCTGTCTTCGTTCAGAATTGTTTGGCACTGTATTTGACAAGTTTGCCCAGCAATTCCCAGTATGTACAATAAAAAATGCATTGGCTGAATATAAGAGCAATCCATTTCCTACAATTAAATGTAGAAATGTCAGTATTTTAACAAATGCACATCGGACGCGGTCAAAATAAATGATTGGAATATTTGCAAAAATTCAATTGAACTTTTTCTGGTAAAATCTTCATATTTTTAGGGCTCCATAACAATAAAGAACAAAACGGAACCGTTGTCCTTCTGTCTGTCAAGACGCTGTATCTCGGAAATACGTGGAAGTATCGAGTTGGAATTAAAATCATTTACTCAAGTCTACAGTCTCAAGAAGCTGGGAAAAAAGAAAAATGCTTAGTTAACGTAAAAAAGATACAACCAAGGGAAGGGGAGGCGATCACGTCGTCACTCAAGGGAATCAAAAGTAGGGTACTAATGCGGAGAAAAATCTGAAACTATACATTTGTAATTAAGTATGGATCCTTCGGAGGGCAAGTCCGACTCGCACTTGTCCGGTTTTTATAGTCTTAATGAACTGAACTTTTTAGGATTCGTAGAAATGTTTTTTTACTTTTGGTTGAAGGTATTTAGCCCTTGAAGTGATTGCTATGACATTATAGTTATGAAAAGGTAACTTATACCGTGTGTAACTGGCATGCTGGCTTTTTGTTAAGTAGGGTAAATTTACGGAGTTCTTTAACTTAATCATGACCTTAATGCAGATAATTAACTATAATTCCGACTTCATTAATTTTCTAACAAAATTTAAATTGCCAGCAATGTACAGCCAAGTAAATTGAAAAGTAAGTGTAAATGACAGCTCTTCATACTTTGTTTACTACGGCGTCATACACCTAGTCTATTGAAGGTTTGTATTTCGGAAAATTAATTGCGCAGTTAATTTACATATGCAAACAATTGCTAATGGAACATATTATTATCAGTTTTAATAAATGCCCGCATGCCGGTAACACACTGTATAACTTAGTTTGAAGAAGTACTGAAAGAAGTAAAAGGTCAAATTTACGTCATGACAAGGTTGAGGATTTCAGCCTTAGTTCACTTTGGAATTTCTTCACACAAAAATTTTGCGTGAAGAAATTCCAAAGTGAACTAACTAAAATATGACATTTAATGTCATATCTTCATAGTTAAAACATGGCATTTATATCGTTTGTCGCGGAGAATTTTATAAAAAGAATAACAGGATTGTTAGAGTTGGTTATCTAATAAGGAACGCGAAATAGGTTTACCTTGTTCGGTTACGGTTCTGGTTTTAATGGAATTTTGGAGTCTTTTCGTTTTTTTATCATAATGATGTTTTCTTGGAGAGGTTTGTTTTAAAGCCCTTGAAAATCATAAGCGTTGAAATTATTTCATTGTTTATTCGTTGCAACTCAATGTTGAAATTAATGCATTTGAAATAAACAACGCAGACTTTTGTTCATTAAAGGATGGCATAGGAAGAATTAAAATATCATTCATTTAAAAATAATTCGTTATTTTACCTTTATTTTACAGTTTGATTAAACTCTTATTATTAGCCATGTTTTGTGTTAAAATGAACAGTATTATGATACTATTATAATAGTTTAGCATTCTCGTTTACATTTCATTTGTTAAATGCGTATTTATGCTGCAAAATACTTTTTGTAGATCATAATAAAATATCATGTTACTCAAATAACCCGTGTTTAATTTACTATTTTACGCCAACATTGAATGTGCAAAAAACTATAGTGCTTTTAAAAAGTTAAAAACACATTTGCACATGTATGTAGAAGCCGTAAAACCCGTCAGAAACAAAAACTACACCGCCATAACATCGGTAACCCTTTCCAAAAACCCGAAAACAATCCTAAACCAGATACCGATGTTTATATTCCAACTACTGATAAATTAGTACGTTATGAGTTAAAAAAAAATAAGTAGCATCTTGCCCCGATTTTTTGTTCACACGCTGAACAGGTTTCACTTTTTTCGATGCCCGGTTTTTTCCGTGTCCCATCGTTAAATTGGAGCTTCGATTTTTGAATTTTAGAGTCGAGATTCCTTTGTCGTTTTGAATTTCGAATGTTTTGTTTTTAATTGAGGCACAGGTGTTTGTGCCAGTACTCTCTTCTGTTATTGGCTCGAGTCCTTGTCTCTTTGTGTGTTTGAGGTATTTCTTTGGCAGGAAAAAAGCATAGGAATGTTCCGTGCCACTGGATTGGAAACTTAGTAATTTCATCGTTTGAATACCTTCGTGTTGGGGTTTTTTGTATTGGTAACAGTTTTATTTGATTTTGTTCCTTTAATGGGTTTTAAATACGTATCAAAATAGATTCTTTCGACATATCCTTATCTGTGCTGTAATTACAGTAGGAAGCCTGCTTGCATTTGCCTCTGGCTCTAGACGCAACAAATCTTCAAACCATTAAAGGCTCCGCAACGCGCTTATGAGTCCTTTCCTATCTTTAATATTATAAAGAGGTGTCTGTGATATTGTAGCTTTGTAAGTTTCTGTGTTTTTCTTAACCTCCAGAACCACTTATACGCGTATAAGCGGTATTGGAGGTAAAATCGCATTAAAAACCTAGCTGTTCCATACAAACGGCGTGAGCTCAGCTGTCAAAATTTATGGCTTTCGCATTTGGATACAACTAATTTGATCAATTTTGATCGAGATGACACACCGAATAACCTCCCAATATTGGAACGGTGAAAATAATTTCACCTGCATCATCATCATCATATCAGCCGAAAGACGTCCACTGCTGGACATAGGCCTCCCCCAAAGAGTGCCAAAGTGACCGGTCCTGCGCCACTCGCATCCAGCGGACTCCCGCAACCTTTACCAGGTCATCAGTCCACCTTGTCGGGGGCCTACCCACGCCGCGCCTTCCGGTACGTGTTCGCCACTCGAGAACCTTTCCGGCCCTCTCCATTCCCCTTTGGGTGACTTTGAGCCTTCTTATGAGGCCCATAGTCGCCGTATATGTCGCCTTAATACAATGGAGTAAGGTTCCCACATACCTTTGACGTGAAGGTGAACTGTACATAATACAACAATAGAAATATGGCTTATTTTTCCACAAAGCCACGATAATAATGAATAACACGTTTGATATGTCATCGAATCATTAGGAGGTGTGGGCGTACAGACAGACAATAAAATCAATTATATACACTCGTATCACATTCTGGATATGTTAATGATGTTTTTATAAGAAAATGGCGATCTTTTTCTTTAAACAAGAATTCATTCATATTCTTAATGAGTTAAACGGCATGTAAATGTATACTAATATTATAAAGAGGTTGAAAGTTTGTGTGTAAATCTACGGAACTTCTCATCTGATTTCAAAACTTCATAACCTTGGGATGTACGAGTCACAAATATAGGAAATAAGGAGATCGGACATGCCGCGCGATTTGTACTGAATATGCCTGTCGCAAGTTCTGGAATTCGTGGTTTTATTTGAAATAAATAGTATTTATAGTATATACATGTGAAAAGTGATCTATTGGTGTGAAAATTAATCAAATCACTGCGATGTTTGCAAGTAATTATTGCACAACTCGGCATTTTGGCAAAAAACGGAATTTTCTCGGTGGACAACGGACGGTAAATGTATGGCGAAGTATGCCCAATGAGCTGACATGTGCGACACAGCCGCCGGCGGCTAGTTCGCTCTATAGTATTTTATGCTCAGAGGTACGAATAGATAAGCTATTCTAATTCTGACGATGTGCAGTTGACATGTCTAAAGGATAAGTTGACGGTAATATAATTGACCTGGTGACTCTGTACTCTCGGCAAATGTGTGCCCAGGTATTGTTTATTGATTGCAAGAATGCCATTGTTATAGTATTTATAAGCTCAGCATTGCTATCACAAGACGGCACGCGAGTTGTGTCGCGGCAACATAGACTATAATATGTCTCTTTCTAGGCGTTGTAATGAGAAAGAGACGTATAGTCTATGTCCTATGATAGCCTTGCAAGTCGCATTTCTGATCAGATTCTCGTAAATTTTTGTGAACTGGTTAAATAATTATATAGTTTTTTGTCTATATTTTTTCTAATGAATTTTTTTATTATATTAATGCAATCTCACGAGTCCTACGGGTCACAGAGCCAGTAAGTATCTAATAAAGTCATAACTTAAACAAGAACGACTGTTGGTAATAAATACTAATTAAATTCTAGAAACCATAAATGCCTTCGATATTTAAAATGTGTTTTGCCCCTTTCTCACCACCACAAATGTCAAAATTACCGATAAAGATTTATAAATTAATTTTGATGGCATTTAAGAGACCGCAGTAAGCTCGGCTGAATTTTACTTTCCCATACAAACGCAGTTACGCTCTCATTTATTTTTAAAACTACAGTGTTGTATTGTGACAAGACTTTGCATGCATGCATGAAGTATATCTATGTCTGTAATTAGTTTATATGGTTCCAGTTTATAAAACAAACAAAATACAGCAAAAACAAGTTTTGTATGAAAAACTTAAATTCGTAAGTTTTTACTATGGTATCTGAAGCTACATTAACTAATTATAGACATAGATATACCTCATGTCATTGTACATGCAAAGTTTCGTTAGAATCCAACACGCAGTTTAAAAATGACAGCGTAACTACGTTTGTATGGAGAATCGAGCTTACTGCGGACTCTTAAGCTAAAATAAGGTATTTCCTTTAATCTACACCAGTCATCTCAGTAGCTTCTACGTAACTAATACTACATACTTATTCCCAATACATCTGAACTGCGCGTGCTTCTAAACAAATTAGTAGTATAACGATCATAACCTTGACCGCGCAAAGGTGGCGCTGCAGCCGGCGTGCGCGCAGCGCACCTGTCAAAGTGGGCGGGGCCTCGTCTGACATCTAGATATACGTGTTGCTTCTTGCCTTCTTGATACTGTCATTAACGTCATTTTTTTTATACTAGGATGGTGGCAAACAAGCATACGGCGTTTAGATTACGGATATTAGATTAGATGCAAAGGCCCAACAAAATATTTGCTTGGAACTCTGGGTTTTAACTCCCTGGAAGTGAGGCGTAATTATGCACTTATGACCGGCGCGTGCAGAATATTACGTGGGGATTCAGACTGCCCTCAGCTGGTCTCGCAGCTGTTGCGCCTCCGCGTCCCTTCTCTGTCTTAGGCAAACTTCAGACCTCGTCATTGCGACTTACTTGCTGCACCTAAAGCGCGCACTGTGGCGTACAGGCAATCACCACGGGTTCGCGCTTTGCACTACATCAACGCACTTCTCAAGTCGGCTCCTGACTGTGATGTTTTTGCCAGTAGTTAATTGGAGGCTAATGTGTGAGAAATGCAAAAACCTTTGTGAGGCGATGGATGACCGTCCGTCCTCAGTTAGTTATTAAGATTGTTGTTATGTCTACTTTCTGTCTTAAATTCCGCAGTGCATTAGTATCTATTTACTGTAATCCTGTGTAATTTCTTTCGTACCAATAAATAAATAAATAAATAAATCCCAAAGCGGACCCCGGGTCTTTAGGGCAGAACCGATAGTAAGCGCTGAGAGCATGATGGAATTTGAACGATAGTATAGACAGATAGAAACAAGCAGTGTACAATTTTCTATCCAAACACGTGCTTGAAACCCGATATACGCATGTTCCAACTAAACGGCTGCATGGCATCATTTTGACACCCCGCCCCCATCCCCGCATAATGGCAATGGCCATTCTGTGGGGCCATTTTTCCGCGCTACTTCTTTTCTTAGACTTCTATGGTTTTTTATGCAAATAAGCAATTTAAAGCCCGTTCCCTCTCATACATGAGAAGAGGCCTGTGCCCAGCAGTGGGACGTATATAGGCTGATGATGTGATGTGTGATGTGAAGCAATTTATTATTAAACGGTGACAACGCACGGTTAACAGAAGACAGCGCGCGAGCTGTCTCACAGCGAGATAAACTATCAGTCTCTTTCTGACGAGACCTCTCAGGAAGGGACGGGAGACAGCTCCCGCGTCGTCTTGTGGTAACCGCGCTGTTACTACTTCGTAAAGAAATAGTTGCACATTACATCACGATTGTCTATGGCCAAAAAGCATTCATTTAGTAGGTGTTTCAAAATCTTTAAAATAGCAAAGATACCTAAGTTAAAACGTGATGATTTCCAAGTATCGATTTGCGAGGAAAAATCCACTAATAAGAAGAGGCATCTGTAACTGAGGCCTATCAATGCAATTTGAAGATTTTTTGGCAAGTACTCACTTTTAGCGAGTTTTATTTTAAGTGATGTCAAATACTGTATTTACAAACAGTGACACTCCTTCAATGGTAATCCATACTAATATTATAAGTGGGAAAGTGTATGTGTGTATTTTTTTGTCCGTCTTTCACGGCAAAACGGATCGACGAATTGACATGATTTTTTAAGTGGAGATAGTTGAAGGGATGGAGAGAAACATAGGATAGTTTTTATCCCCAAAATCATCCCCTAAGGGGGTAAAATGGGGGGTTAAAAGTTTGTATGGAGCTACGATATAAACGAGTTCCACGCGGACGGAGTTGCGGGCAGAAGTTAGTCAAATAATAAATAGTAAAATAGTGCCATCACAGAGTCCCACGCTGACTTATGGTCCAGTAATTCAATATGAGACCTTCGCTAAATGTCGCCATTCTAATGTTTCCGTTTGTAGAATATAGTCTGTGCACCGCTCACTAGTCTCTTTATATTTAATGTGGTTTTCCACTAGAGCTGATTAAGGTACGATTCCGTACGTCACGCTTTGTAGCATTAGCTTGGAATGTGAACAATGTCGAAATACAAGTGAAGCCTAGATTAGGTCACGGTTGCGATTATATAATTTGGCTGTTTTTTTTATAAATCTATCATTGGAATTTGAATCTTCTTACTCGGACGGCAGAGTTCTTTTTTTAATGTACTATTAATATGCAATTCGGCTAACTCAAAATAATCTCAAGTATAATACGGGTGGAAAATAAGCCTGTAGGCCTCATTTTCATTTGGCGATAGAGTCGGTGCGGTGTCTCGAACTTGTACCAACTTACCAAGTCAGCACGGATTCTTTACTGCGCCGATGTTATACTGGACACCGATCTGGGCGGCGTCAGTTGGCTCTCGGTACAGTAGGTAGTAAATACCGCATACAAAATTCGCCTCGCCAAATCATGAAGTTATCTATGTGAGCATTTTTTAAAAGGCGTAGGGCACAACGAAATGTCTCTCTTTCTATGCATTATAACTGGAGAAGTACCTCCACCTTAACGTAGCCTGCAGCGAAAACAAAACTGTTTTAACTGTTTCCAATATTTTACGTCCTGGGGACGAATTATTACGCCTAAAAAATTGACTTCAATATTTCGGCATTCCAAAATTGACTTGAATGTTCGCCAACCTAGGTTTTAGAACGAGTGCAAGACATTACGCTGTGCTCTTTTTAAAAAATGCAACACCCATAACTCGAAAATCAAAACGCAGAAGACGATTGAAATAATACTGAAAATAATGAAAAAATACTAACCGGAACTTTTTAAGTAAAACACACCACACCATTCAAAACTCATAAGTTAATTTTATTTTTAACAATATGATACATAAGATATAGTTTGAATCTCTCTGATGGTAGATTAAGTATCATTACAAGAAAGTGTCCGTTAAAATCTCTTCCTACAAACAAAATATGTATTTAATGACATCCTGCCGGTAGCTACCAATACTTACTTGTTTAAAATTTCTGAGTAAAATGTTTGACTTATGAACATTATATAGCCATTACAGTGACACAAGTATACTGAAAAACCTTTTCCATATGCCAAGGGAAAGTCAACCTTGTATCAGTGCTATAAAGACTTCATCAGGGTTTTTTTTCCTTATATCTGTACTATAAGACAACGTTCATTCATGAATACATCGGTGCTCTCAAAACTAGGTCTCAACAGTTTTTTCGAATCCGGTGTGGAACAAGAATCACCTCTCTCGCTCTAATCCGCGCTTGTCGTATACCTGTCTCCTTCGCTGCGTCTGCGCTGGTGAAGACAAATTAAGTGACGCCATTTTGTTTTTTATTTGGCCAGGCTTTGAGGGACGGACATCGTATCGATATTAATGTATTCTGCATTTTGAAATTAGTTATTCGAGGGCCCAGTTTGACATTTTCAATGTAAATGGAGATATTCTTATGATATGCAGGGGATATCATAAGAATATCTCCATTTTCTGTATATCGTTGAAAAAAAGACTGAGACGTGAAAAATCCATGTCATAGGGATGTCCTCTTCTGTCAATTAAAAATGGTCGCGGCCCCGATAGTTGTGTAATGGATTTACGCCTTGTTTGGTTGATTAGTCTCTATAACAATATCGCTCGACTTCTACCGATTATCGATCGACCAATTTATTATGGAGCCAGTTTTAAGTCGATCGACACATCGGTTGTCGATATATTAGTTGGTCTAGTCTAGACAATACTATTTTAATCCTGTTATGACTGCAGAATGAGTTATATACAGTAAATAAAAATGAATTATTGATTCCCATTCCAACATTTCGATACCCAGTGGCTCCCCAAAGGGCGATACTAAAATTTCTAACGAATTTTGGCAGGAATCGGTCTCGAAACCCGCTGTCTCCACTGGGACCATGGGATTCCAGAGGTTATTAAATTGAAAGCATCAGCGCGTAAATTTGAATTATTTTTTATTTTCTCTATTTGAGCGTTAATTAGGAAATGCTTCCACATTGCTGGTAATTTTTCTCTTCAAAATAGAAACTAAAGGTAATTATTTGTTATAAAAGATTGAAGTTATAGTTTTCCTATATCTTGTCAGTGACACTGAAAATACTATTTTTCCACATTTACAGCTATTTCTGTCCAGTGTTAACTAATGTGGTACAAAAAGCTTGCTGTAACTTTTATTTTAATTTATGAATCTAGACACACCTATAAATGGGTATGTTTCTTATTTTGCAAAATCATTATTTATTCCAACTAAGGCAAAGGCATACTACCCCATTATTAAAATCGTTTATGCATTCACTAGCTAAACTCTAATGATGACTTCGCACCAAAATGGAATAGAATGCCAGTGACAATCACTTTAAAACGGACAAGAAAAGAATGCATAATTCAAGTCTCCGGCTATTGTATAGGCCTAAAAATTCTGCACAAGAAATATACAAATAGATAACAGTTGGTAATTTTTACCATAAAAGTTATATAGTAGTGTAAATAATTAAGCCAACGTTATAAAGATTTTGTGACAATTTTGTCACCTTATCTTTATGGACATCACTAGCGTTATCGATAGATGAAACCCCTAATTTGGCGTCGACAAAAAACTTAATGTGGTCACATCCGATTTGTGCCTGAGAAAGTATGTCTCGTGCAATTAGGTTCCAGATTGTGCTGGGCTGTTTAAAAGAGGTTATGTGATGTTCACACGCGATTTCAAGAATCAAAGGACCTATGCTTGGTAGTTGCAGTTGGGTCAAACAGAGATTACATTATTATTTACTTTTTGTTTTCTTAAATTGTCATTCATGTTTTTTTGTTCTCAATTCTTGAATGTTATGTTTTATTTCCGTTTTTTGTTATTGCTATGTGTTATTTGTGTTACTTATCGTGTCCTCACTGGACGGACCCAACGGAAGAACAGCGCTGGATACAAAGCCAGCGTCATGCTGAGTTGGGCACATTTCGTGACATGGCACAGATTCACTTTTTCTTTTGTTTTGTCTCGTAATACTGTGTTATGTTGTGTCACAAATAAATGTATTATTCTTGATCCTTCTTGACTTAGGTTCGCGTCTCGCGTGTGAAAAGTGCAAATTGAAGGGCACATTTTTAGTGGAACTCATTATCCGTATAAACGGCGTCCCCTCTTCTATATTTTTTTGCGATAAAAACATTGAATATGCATAAGAATTTAACTATTCACAGGAAAGACGACTCTTGTTTTTCTGACTGGTCATCCCAGTCAATCATCTTGGAGACTAACGAAATTGTCACATAATGGCAAGTGAATTTGCAAAATAAGTGTCCCGGTTTGCAATATTTCACCATTAATATGAAGGTTTAAGTTAGTAAGTAGGTAACTTAATTCTGTGGCAAGGCTAATAAAAAACTTTGAATCTGCTACAAGTTCTAAAATACAATTGATATATTTGCGGTTCTTTCGATGAAAGATACCTACGTTGTTCATTCATCTAAAATCTGGCTGACGCTTATTTCGGAATAGCCATTCGTCATTGTTTTGAAGAACACGATTTTTTTCAGATTTTCTCCAGCTCGAAAACCTTATCTGGTACCTACCCAACATTTTGCATATCTGCTCACTTTCAAAGAGATGTAAACTCAATGTTTCTAAGTGATACTCGAAAGAAAACGAATACATTTAGTATAACATTTAACCCACAATTGAAATCTATATAAACATTATAATTACCTTTCAAACAAATTTTTCTTTCTGCCGTCAAAATAAGGACATTATAACGTAGTTATTTTAACTATGTGTATGTAAATAAATGTTGAATTCCTTTTTAATTATTTGCAATTTAACTACGTAGGCATTGTGCATAAAACGATAATAGCTGTTGTAAAGGTCACATGCACACGTTGCAATATTAGCATAAGGTAATAATTATAAGTATACGTATTTCTCGACTTTGACCCTAACCGGGTTAGAATTTTATATTCTCTTTACGTTGGCTATCGTTCGTGCATGATGTATGATGGTATTGATGATTCAATGAACAAAACAACAAAATATTCAAATACACTTCAAGAACAAGTCTACTAAAAGCTTACATTAAAGTGAGAAACGCGTGATAGTTACAAAAACCCTTATAGACATGCAAACAAACATGCAAATGTATGTAAGACGCTGTAAATGAACCTTAATGGCCGGCTTGCATAGATTAGTTCTGGGAACTGATAATGGAATTAAAAGGGAGTTCCTGCCAACGTTCCAAACACAAGAACTCTAGTGCATTGTGTCAAAGGCAGAAGAAAAATAACTAGTAGAATTAGATAAAATATTTTGTCCTAATTTAATTAACTTTTCTCGGAAACTGCCAAATTATCAAGGTTTAAATATAAAAAAAAACATTGGGTGAATGTATTGACGCACCGTCCGCTCGGTCGGAGGGGTGGTGGACGGGTGTGTGTGACTCCCGGACAGAAGTCTATGGGTGGTAGAAGATATATTGAATGGACATAAATACTTGATATACTCGTATAGGGCACCAATCCAGATTCGCAGGCATCACTATCTCCTGGGTTAGTTAGAGCGGGAAAGTCCAATCAAGAAACAGTACATAAAAGTAGTCTCCAATGTATCTAGCGTCATAGTAATCTGTGAAACGTTTCGTATTAGAACGTAACTTAAACATCTTTAAGCCACTAGAATCCTCATCATACGGCCGACTTTCTATAAAGCAGTCATTGGAATAAGATTCTTCATACTTGGACGATAGACTGGCTTTTTGAATATACAACTTTAATACAACTCGGCCAACTTAAATAATATCATGTATACGTCTCCTATTGACCTTAAGGACGCCTTCTGTTTTTGCTACCCCTGCCACCGACACATCTGTTGTTTTTTTAATGCACCAACCGGTTTGGCTTCAAACTCGCATTTTATCGACGTGCATCTTACGTCGGCGTTTATCTGCTTAGGACGTATTTTAGTTTGTTGGTGAGGCAGATGTGTGATGTAAATACGTGTGGAGCGCGATTCGACATTCAAACACACGTCCAAGGTTTATAGTGCCCTAGCTTCCTTTTTTTGGAGTGACTCGTAATCGGGGCTACCACCTGTTTCGCAACATTCATTTATTTACTTTGACCTCCAACAATAAGCGTACCATTAAATACAAATTAATCTTATATGCCCAAATTATTATTTTATTAATTACATTATGCATTAATTTAATATATGAAATAGGTACAGAAAAAACAGAATTAGATGGAAATTTTTGTTTGCTCCTATTTCAGTCATATTATGTAGGTATTATTATTATTAAATTCACCTAATTTTATAGGTCTTGTTGATATGCTTTGCTCTTTTTAAAACCGTTAATGGGTGTACGGAATATCAACGAATTTGTGCCAAATCATCGATTTTTGCTTAAATGTCACAACCATATCCAACCCACAAGAGATGTATAATAGTCCGAATACAGATTCCTGTTGAAAGAAAATTAAGTAACAGAAATAAAGTGAACGTATTTAATTTATCATACATTCAAATCATAAGTTAAGACTTCTTGTTAATTCAGTGAATAGCAGACTTACATCACCACCGACGTCACCACAATATTATGTGTACAGCATTTGTGACCCTAGGTGGTCATCTGACTTTGTTTTTGACATTTCGACATGTATCCATTATGTACATTACTCCGTCATTTAAGTTCTTATAGAAACATTTCAAAGATCACACGTTGGTAAGTAAAAATGTACTTGTGTACTTATAAATATCTACAACTTACGAAATCAAGTCAAAAATTCCCCCTAGATTCAAACCTTAAAACACACTAATTCCCAAGACCAAACCCCACTTTCTTGCGGGGATCGAACCCTGAACAAAAGACTATATAAAAAAGAATCCCACGCGCGTGCGCACTGACCCATGCAGTGAGTCACTGCACGGTTACTGCGCAGGTGCAAAGACTGATATTTTGGGCTCTAAGACACGAAGGGAGTCAGTAAGGCAAAATTTAAGGCGGGTTCGTAATACCAAAAGGTAACACACACGCTTTCACATAGGTACTGAAACGCGCTTTGATTATTTGTTTGCCTTAAATTCCCTTTTTCGTTGATCATAGAAACAGAACTGCCAGAGTTATTTTCACAGGACGCTTGCAATTGCTGCGATTACCTTTTGGTAGTAATTTGGGTTGCGAAATATCAGGCGCGTCAATCACGCCGAAAGGTAATCTCAGCGACCGCTAATAATCAGTGGAACAACTGATATTAACAAAACGATACTAACGCGAAGGAAATCTAAGAAAAGCTAATATTTAACCTACCGTTAATAAACAAATATGATATTTGGGCTCTAAAAATGATACAAAGGGAGTAACTAATGCAAAATTTAGGATGCATTTGTAACAGTGAAAGGCAATCGCAGGAATTCTATCTCAAAAATTATCACGAAAAATTAAGGCACGTTTTACATAATGTTTATGGAAAATTGCAAAGAGAGTGATATTTTGGTCTCTAGTAAGTAAAATTAAATTAAGGGCGCGTTTGTAAACAATTGATAATCGCAGCAATCGGTAGTCACCAGTGGTAGAGACATTTTGCGCTTCCCGACTAACACAAAGGGAATTTTAGACAAGCCAATAGGATGATGATGACACAGACTGTTAATGTTCTTCATCTTGTACAAGGTAAAAAGTAACTTGTAATTGATATTAACATGGAAGGATGAGTCGAGCCGACAAGTGACATCATTTGGGTTCCGGTGCGATGCGTTTACAACCTATTGGTTGAGTTCGGTGACTTGTGACGCACTCCTATGAATGAAAAACATTCACGGTACACTTGTTAAGTTTTCCGTTCCCAGGTTTCATGTATTTTGCTTTTCCAATTTAAGTTTAAAACCCTAAACGCAGTTTTTGTTCATTAGTTTTCGTACGAAAATTGGTCCGACCGAACACTTATGTCATCACTCGGTGCCTATTCGTCTGTCCGGCAGTTTTCTCTAAGAAACTTTAAATAGAAAGCCCAAAATCGGTAATAGATATAAAGCTGATAGCCTTATTACATTCATTAGCAGAAAGATGTCCACTGCTGGATATCGACCTCCCCCAGAGGCCCAGAGAGTGCCAAAGTGACCGGTCCGGCGCCACCCGCATCCAACAGCAGTCCCGCAGTTATTACATAAATGAATCCAAAAAGCTTTTGGGGTCAAGTCAATTTTGTTTGATATCTCAATTGCAGGTATCAGCGCTGGCGTTTGTTGTATGCATCCTCATAAATATTATGTTTGAATGTCTGGCATTATTTATAAAAGGAAGCAGAGTTCAGCAGTATTCGGGAGGGAACTAGATTCTGTGATCTTATATTCACTAAACACTCCGCGGATATTATACTGAATACCTAATGAATCTTCTGTATGGAGGGAGTGTCTTCTTCCGTTAGTCTGCTCCCAATATGAGTAAGGCCTCTTATTTCATGCATTTTTTCCAGGATAGAACCATGATAGAACCTTTAGAGTCCTTAGAACTCTTTTGAATAATTTCTCAACGCTGTCATTTCCCAGCAATGCTAATTCTAGAGTTAATTAAAACCCGATCCAGTAAAAGGGAGTTATGTAATTGTATTCCATAATTATGCATAACCTTTTTATTTGCCGCTTTTTATTACCATTTAATACCGCAGCTAGCCATGTTCAAGCAACCTAAAACTGTTAATGTGCACGGTAAAAGAAACGTTAGATATCTACTTCCTCATATAATAAATCAACTACCTAAAGAACTCCAGCATAGATATTTAAACAGCTACAAGTCGATACCGTCCATTAAAAGATATCTCACGTTAACTAAACCGAACACGTGTGTATTATAATTGTAACTAGTTAAGTAAATTTTGTAAACATAATATATAGTAGCCATAAGCGAACTACTCATCAGCACATAAACCCCCTGAGGTTTCCGCTGGTGTTAAAATGTGGTACCACTACTGTATTTTAATATTTTGGCCTATAAATAAAAAAAAAAAAAAAAAATTGTTCTGTCGCTGGCAGTTTACTTTCATACCGACTTTATATAAAATTGCTTTTGATGAAGAAATTACTACATTTTCACTTACCACGCTCAAGGTGGGTTTGTACGCGAGGCAAGACAATATGAGCGAGAAATTAGTGATATTTTTTCAATAAAAATAATAATGGTTTTGAATCTAGCTCTTCTATGTAAATCTCCATCCCTCTATGATAGAATATCGTTTTCTATACAAATGTAAAATCTATATGGGACCCGTGATTTATGTGTCTATTGGTAATTAACATACACACTATCGCGTTTGTTATGGACATTTTTAAAGTGAAGTAAACGGCCTAACATTTGTGGCTATTTTGTCGTAAATTAAGAGTCAGGCCAGCGTCAAGCACTGGGATGTTTACATAAAATACCTAAATTAAGTACAATTATAAATACGTTTGTCAAAGAAAAAGGCGTGGCTATCTTTTCACCACATAATCACATAATATTCTGCTCGATTGTCTCCACATTCCCAGCCACACAATGACCAACACTGGGAATCGAACCTGTTTCCCTGAGGCAACCGCCAATTGTGATAATTAGTGAGCATTGAGTGGTCATCCTAGGAATGTGGATAATGAGGCTCTGGGCTTCCTGGGTCGACTTTTATACCGACTTACTTCGACTAGGTTCTTACCGTACCAATTCATTTCATAAAGGGGCTTCACGGGACTCGGTCTGCGTCTAAGAAAAAACCCAGGCAAATCCGCGGGATAAAATATAATCTATTTACACCCAGAAATTTCACTTCATACAGAACTGTTCATGGGACCAACATTAACTGTATTACACAAATACATCGCAATATCGCTAATAGGTCAAATAATCTAGCTGTCAATAAGATAACGAAGCCTCAAATAAATAAAAGGTCAGTAACGCGCTAACAATTACAATACCATACGAAATATTATTTATTCGTCACAAGAAATATTACATTACGGAGGTAAATTAAACATAAATAATGGTATTTAACAGACGGTCTTATCGCTGAAAAGCGATCTCATCTAGACAACCTTTGGGAATTACTCACATGACATGAACATATAATTCAGTAGGTACGTAAGAAAAATATTTTAGATTCTCAGACACTGAGCATGGTTGTCTATTGTTTGCCCGACATTCACATACTATAATAATCATTTGCCCGAACTTCGCTTGCCCGAATTTCATTTGCCCGAATGTTTCGTTTACCATAATAGTTAATTGACATACTCTTGTTTACCCGAATATTGGATGTCATAATGATACGAATGCCATACGTATTGTTTTCCAGATTATTGTTTGCAATAATATTATTTAATAGAATATTTAAACGCCATACTAAACATGCATTCGGATTCATCTTTGTTAATTTGTTAGTTTTTCCGCTATTATATAAAAAAAATAACCTCGAAGACGAAAGCGGGAGCAGAGCTCCCGCTTCCGTCTTCTAACCTATCCGCGATCCGAGTCGGTTTTGCCACTAAGCCCCTGTTCCCTACTGCCTATGATACACCACTATCTTGGCATTGGGTAATCTCGGAGAAAAGTTTATTTTTACTTAGTGGCAAAACCGACCCGGATCGCAGATAGGTTCGAGGTATTTTTTTTTCATTTTAGACACTGCAATACGTACCCACATTATTACATATGAATATTATGGATGTTGAGATGGATGGCAAATGACATTATGGCATGTGATAGTTATGGATTACAATGATTATGGAAAATGAGATTATTGATATTGATATTATAGAAAACAAAGATTCTGGCATATAATTAATATGCTAAACAATGAGTATGGCATACAAAATTATAGAAAACAACTTTATGGCAGTTGAATATTATGGCAGATAAAATTCGGGCAAATGAAATTCTGGCAAGCAAGAGTATACCACTGAGCATATTACTGCTTAACTCAATACGCCCCTAATCACCAAAATCAAGGCACCAAACTTCATAATTGCCTTAATTTGAAGACATCAAAATTTTAATGGTGTCCATCTTAAAAATCAACCTAATCTTGTCTTACAACAAAAAGTTCCCCTCCTTTAACTTCAAACCCTCGAACCAATTTCAACCGCATTTCTAACGATTAAAGTTGAGTTTTGTTTGTGTTGAAACGCCAGTGGTATTAAACCTTTTAGATGGTCTGTACGCTGTTAAACTCCTTATAGTTGAGTAATTACAAGACTCCCACGGGTCATGAATGGATTTTATTCATAGGTTCAAATCCAGAGGTAGTTAGGGTCTTGGCGTGTGTGTCTTTAAAAGTGTAGCAATACAGGTTGTTCACATTTAACCAATGTTGCGTTAGTTTTTTTATCTTATTTTTTCAATTTCTGTAATCTTTCTCAGCTTCTTAAGTGTTAGACAAAGGCCCCCTTCCTTCTAACGGTAATAAGTTTTTATATTTCATTTGGTTATAGTTAAAAAAAAAATGTTTATACACATTGATCTACTCGTATTTGCCAACTTGATTTATATATATAAAAATAGGTGTAAGTATTTTTAATTTCAGGTCTGTCAAAGAAATAAATTTGGCTCGGCAGTCGTTAATATCAAACAGTTTGTTTATGAAAATAAACATGAAGACAAACCGATAAATAACGTCAAAAATCTGCGGCACATTTATCATCGACGACTGCTTTATATCGAACAATCGTGTATTTTTAAACAACGGATTTATGGTTCCGGAAAGAAAATAAATTATTTATAATTTTAGTCATAAAAGGTGCATTTTCGGATTGCGTTAAATATTTCATTGTTCTAGGAAAATGACACATGGAATGACGATCGGATATTTCACCACATCGAACATATAAACCGAAAAAATTGCACTGCTGGGCAGGCCTTCCCCAAGGAGTGCCAATCTGAAACAGCGGACTCCCGCGACCGTTACTAGGTCATCAGTCCACCTTATGCAAGAAGAACCCACGGCCGTTGGGGCGGAAAGATTCTCGAGAGACGACCACACGCGTTCCAGAAACGCTTGAACCCGAACATTTTTTATTGAATCTGGAAATCGATGTAGTTCAATATGCTTATTGAAAACCGAAAAACGCAGCGTCTACGCACGCGTCTACATCGGATATTTTAATGTTTTCGATATATTAATACAATAAATGCGGTTTAAAGAATTGTTTTTACAGCAACTCCTATCTCTGATTACCTATTGAGATGTTGGTCATGTGGCAAAATATTGCATCTAAAATTATTATTTGATGATTATTACTATTAAAATGTAAAAAAAACATGATAAGAACTTTTTAAACATCAAAATGGCCAAAATACCAATATCTAAGAGATTTTTTTTTTTAAAGCAGTAACGCTGCTAACGAAAATTACAAATAAACGAAAATTACGAAGGAACTGATTGAAGGATTTCGTGCCCGAACCGGATTGTTCCGATAGCTCAGTTAGTTAGTAGCGACGGGCCATGATCATGCCTGTGGTCGCCGGTTCGAATCCGGCTCGGAGCATTAAATTTTTCAATATTTTCCTTTGATTTAAAGTTTGTAAGATATTAACTTCATTTAACCAATTTTTTTTACTTAACGTTCCACCGACTAATTGATTTCACTGTTCTTTTCCTTAAATTATTTAACGTTCATCAAACCTGCATATAAAGATAAAACGCAGTTAAAATTGGTTTGTTTTAATACATTTGTGATTGTAAGATATGTAAGTGAAGAATCCTTCAGATTTGGCTACCCACATCACTTCGCTATTCTCAGAGAGTCTAGTGATTATTTTCTCCCATGACCTGTATAACCAGAGCACCCTGTACCAAGTCATCTGAACCGGGACCCGCCGGTCACAGTGGCTGCGCGCTGTGAGAAGTCCCACGCTAGAAACCAGATCGTTAATATCTTACTACTTACTATATGGATTATTTCGTTAGATAACCCAGGCTCCTGGGTTTCAGGCAAGTTTCCAAATCGTTGTATTACCCCCGTTGGGGTAAAACAGCTGATCATTAGCGGTTGCTGAATTAGTGTCTAAAAAATTACCAAATATTATATTATAGCAGTTATTTAAATCGGGGTTGAAATCAGTTTCCCTAGTAGGTCAAGAGGGTAATGGTTGACAAGTTTCGGAACCACTGGTTTAAGGGGACAGTAGGCCTTATTAAAAGATAAAGATAAGATAAAATCATTTATTTGTCCAACATAGGTTATAGGATGTTACAGAATAATGGTCAGTTTCACTATGTGGCGCCGTACGGCTTACAAATTGTTGAGCATGCACGACAATGTCACTATCATTTATATATTCATGTATGGTATAATAACATCTATGAGCTAGAATATTTTTAAGGCTTTCTTAAATATATGTAGTTGATCTATTGAAACTAAACACTTTGGTAATTTATTAAATATCTTCAGAGCCATTCCAACTACATTTTTTTGTAATAACATTGATACTTGGGTTTTTTATTTTATGTTGTAAGCGAGTGCTCTTAAAGTTTAGGTACAAATGGGAGTTACATTTCACGAAAATACACATTTCATAGATATACAAACTGACTACCTATTTGTTTTGCTCTAATGTTAACTCGATACGCGTTGACACGCTTGAGTCTTGCGAAATTTTAATAAATCTTCGTATCTTGTCATAAATTAAGATAAATAATTTACAAATCTTAATTCACACGAAGTACTAAATTTTAAGATGACGACATATCTAGATTTAATACTTTTAATTACACGGTTCAACTCACGTATTCAATCAGCGGGCATACGAGCGACACCTTCGCGAAAACACTCATCCTGAAGAAGAACTCCCGAAGAGTTCGAAACATGTCACCCGGAGTGACATTGAATACGTGACTTGAACCGTGTAATTAAAAGTATTATTTCAACATTTCTCACGAAAGTTTAAATTCGATTTCTAGATTTATTTTAACACCTCCACAGGTGCCAAATTGTGTCGCGTCCATACGCCTGTTGAGTCCATATCAAATACTCTAATGGTCACATGGATTTCATCCCACTTAATTAAAATTAAAGTTATATGCGAATACATCTTATATTAGTGGCTCTGTCAGGTGTAGATCTCGTGAGCCGTTTCTTGAATGTTTTTTTTTCTACATCATAATCTTGTTTACTGAATCGGTTGAGAAATGCATTCTTCAGAAGAGAACAGTTAGAGGCTTTAGTAGGAATACATCAATAAATGTATACGAAATAATAAGTTTTAAAAGAACGATGCCGAAAATACGACATCATTTTTGCCCAACCTGAAACCAAGAACTTCGTCCACGTACTCGTTATACGCCTTAATGGATTAGTACCTACTACGTTGATACAAAATCTAACAGCAAACATGCTACTAGCTAGACATCCCCCAGGCATCAACTATCGTACTCCCATAAAAACTTTCAGTCCCCTTTTCACCCCTTTAAGGGACGAAAAAAAAACTATTGTCCTTCTTACGCTTAAACGTGAAAAGGAGACAGACGAACAGACCGACAGGCAGAGTTACTTTCGTATTTATACTCATACTCATTCCTAAATAAATAATATAAAAATAATTACACGTCAGAATATTACAATGATTAAATGATATATTACTCTAACTTTAATCGCCCCGAGCCGTTCCTGATTCAATAGTCCCCATAAAAGTACTAGTATATATTTTATTTGTATTATTTCATGCAAACAGTTCAGAGTGTTTAAATAAGTATAATAGGTATTGATAGAACACGTGACACGATTATTCTTAAAAGGCAAGTCTTGTACACAACAAAATGTCCTCCCCACTAGACCCATTAAATTAAAATTGAATTGAATATGCTTAACTTCACCATAAGGCGGTCATTAAAAGTTTCTTCACCATTAACGTATTTCGTCCAAAAACCGCACCTTACAACCAAAATGCATATAACAATATCTGTCACATCTCTTTAATCACATTCATTGCTTTTTCTTTGAATGGTATCATTTCTGAATCTCGAACAAAAGCGGCAATGTATGTACTGTACGGCGATAGCGATTGTAAGTTGTGGTCGAAGGAAATAAGACGTTCTGTCGAATACACTTTCAATAGGACAGGTGGCGATTACAGTGCAAGACAATTAAAGTACTTTTGCGTTACTTTTGCAGCTTAAAACGCTCTCCTTGTTTAGAAGTTATCTCTCTGACAGGAAGCAACGAGTTAAACTGGGAGAACATAGTAGTAACGATGAATATGTATCGTACGGCGTTCCACAGGGAAGTGTTTTAGGACCAACATTGTTCCTGGCTTACATCAACGACCTCTGCAACATGGCTGTAACCAATGCTAAAGTTTTTTCTTATGCTGACGATACAGCCATAGTGTTCTTAGGTAAAACTTGGATGGAAGCCAAAACAAATGCTGAGCAGGGCCTAGTTCAGATATCACAATGGCTACGACTAAATTTGTTAACCCTTAACACAGAAAAAACAAAATACATGTGTTTTAGCATTACAAATTCCACACAACCTAACTTCGATGTGAATCTCAAAATCCACTCTTGTCATAGAACGAATGCTCTTACCTGTAATTGCCCAGTTATTGAGAGGGTATCACAAATCAAATACCTTGGAGTTACGTTGGATGATCACCTAAACTGGTACGCACATCTTGATCAGTTGAGCAGTAGGGTCAGAAAACTGTTGTGGATTTTCAAGTCTCTAAGACATATTGTACCAGGTAAAACACTAACGAAACAGCGGAATGTTCTGACAGAAATCTACACAGCCCTGGTACAGTCTGTCTTAGTGTACTGCATATCAGTTTGGGGTGGGGCGGCCAAATCTCGGTTTATCGACCTTGAGAGAGCCCAACGTGCTCTTTTGAAAATCATGTACTTCAAGAAAATACGGTTTCCCACTGAACTATTATACCAACATAGTGAAGTTTTGTCAGTGAGGAAGCTGTATATTGTACAAGTATGTCTAAAAAAACATAAAACACTCCCATACAAGGCTAACTACAAGACCAAAAGAAAAATAATAAACATTGCTAGTATAGCAAACACTAAAACTAAATTTGCACGATCACAGTACAATGTAAAGTCTGGTCATATATACAACAAAGTAAATAGATGCCTAAACAATTACCCAAAACCATACTATGACTGTAAAAAAATAATCACAGAGTGGCTTAAATCCAAAACATACGAGCAAATAGAAAATATACAAAGCTGATAAATTAACATATATGCGACACACACACACTCATTTCATCATCACATCACACACACACACACACTAACACATACATACACACACACACACACTCACACTCACACACACACACACACAACTACTGGTATGAACCTTTGCTCATTGTTAAACCTAGTTAGTTATAGTTTTACCTCATATTATTGTCTCTAGTTACAGTTAGTTAGATTTTGTTATGTAAGTTATTTTGGTAACCTTAAGTAGTCGTATAATTTTTCGTGTATCAATTAATAACCTAAGGAAGAGCGGTGTCTCCCAACACAGGCAACATTTGCTTACCGGGCGGCACCATCCCCTAGATTATAAAAACATGTATATTTTACGAAAATAAATATTTTTTTTTTTTTTTTAAACAAAAATATGTCTGAAACGCAGGAATTAGTGTTTCACTTTATTTCATAAATTAAATTTTTCTTGCCCTTATTCCTAAACGTGCATGAAACCAAATTTAGCTACAATTCCGTAAAACATTTTTTTCTTTATGTGCCACATCGACTTTTGTGAACGACAAAACACATGCCGAAGCACACAACAAAATAATAAAATAGTAAGTATATAATAAAATGATAATTATGATTAATATTATCGCCTATGACCTGTAGAGTAACTATGTTTTCAATAAAATATTTCATTTATTTTCATTTTATGCTCCTTTTGAGAGATTTGTTGTGTTATGTCCCGTTGATGTATATAATTAGGTTACATCTTGTCTCTTGTTATACAAAAATTGTTTCTTAACCATGTCATTAAAAGAAAACGGTAAAAATTTGCACTTAATACTCATATAATGACCTATCGCTAATAGTATAGTTTTAGTACAAACAGTATTCACTATTCGGGCGAAAAGTGTTATATTTTGAGATCATTCCAAACTTATTTTTAGGATATGATTTTGTAAACATGCCGTGCGGTATATATAATTATATTATTTAATTTAAATTACAGTGTTTTAACAATGTGAAAAAGTAACCGAACTTTTCATATCACTAGCCAGAGTTGTAGTGCACCCCCGCACTTGTCCCGAAGTGTACGCCCGTTGGCATTGTCGGCACCTGCGACCCAAGCTGCCGACCCCTGAACCGTTTCAACTTATTGTACTGTTTATAACATATGCTCACGACTACCCGTGACTGGGGTAGGCAGACGCAATCGTACGATGAATGAGTAGCAGGGATGAGCAAAGTTATGGAACAAACTGTGAACCCACGACCGCTTGACAGCCGCATGCCTGAACCACTAGGCTACCGTAGTGGCAGTCGTAGTAGCTAGTCAACTATAGTATCTATAAAATAATAAAATGATTTTATTTTAAAACTATACGATCAATGTAATATTCGAAAGTGTAGTAACAAAACAAATGCTATAGCATTCAATTGAAATACTTCAACATTTTCTGATATTTTATACAAAAAATGAGTTGCATATTTATGAAATCGTTACTAAAACGTACTAAATGAGTACGGGTCGCAAAACGAAACCGATATCGTAAAATAATTTACGTCACACCTGGCCATAATGCGTGTTTTACTGCACGCTGCGCGTACGGGAAAACTCGCATTGTGGCCAGGTGAAGCCGTAAAATTTTGTACGCAACACGGGCGGTAATTCGTAAAGCCCCAGAGCGCATATTTATGGCCCTCACCTTCGGTACGGGCCACAAACACCTGCGATCTGGGGCATTCACGAATTCACCGCCCTAGTTAAGTAATGTACTATTAAAGTACGGAGATAATTGTGTTACTTTTTAATTCGGACAACTCAACTGTTTCCCATACAAATAAACACATTTAGGTCTGTCTAACATACGTACAAATAGTTTCGCAATCAACCAGTAGCTAATACGGGAAACTGGGTACAGGTAAAAAACTTAAGTGATAAGGAATAAAGCACATTTTGACGTGCTAGAACACATGTTGCCTTATGTTTGTGTTAGACATTTTAATTTAAGGTGCCCGAGATTTGGCATAGGCACCAGTTTTTACGAAAGCGACCTTCCAACCCAGAGGGAAAACTAGAGATTATTGGGATTAGACATTTCCTCGCGATGTTTCCCTTCACCTAAAATGTCATTTTAATTATGAAGGTAATGTAAGGTACTTACATGTAATGTACCTATTTATGTCTATTCAAATATTTATCACTACATGCAAGGGGGTTTACTTAAGTTTTCTACCTATATACATTGTATTTTAAGAAAGAAGGACTCCGTAGTTTTTTTCAGACCACCCCATTAGCTGCGGTTGCGTTATCCAAAAACAATGAAACGGCGAAACAAAACGGTAATTTCGAGCAAAATTAATTAGTCCGCGTGAAATATGCTCAACATTTTGCGTAACATCAAGTGTAGTAAAGGCGGGGGCAGACTAATAGTTTTCTTTATCGTGATAAATTTACTAAAAATTTCTATTTAAAACTTTTCATATGGCAACGGTAATTATCATTGTCAAATGTGTCAAACGCCTTAAAGTAGTATGATATGCCCTACTCTGAATACTTTTTTAGCTAACTAAGAAACTGACTGTACTGAAAATATTAAACATTATAGATTGGATGGTTTTATACAGTATACAGCTAATAACATTCACTTCGAAAAATATCATAAAAACCTTTGAAGATAACTCATTACATACAAACGTAGAAAGCTACTTTCTCAGAGCGTTTCCTTTTTATAATATTAGTATATTAGATTCATAAGAAACTGTTCGCATAACAAGTGTGTATGGTCTTAAGAAAAATTATAATAATTCAGGTATCGTTATTATTTTATCGCGTAATAATGATATTGGTACATAATGTTTTTTTTTTATTTGCCTTCCCTTAGGCAGCTTAAGGCAGCCGGTAGTTATACTGAGCAGCCACCGCGAAACGCCAACTTAAGGCGCCGTAGGTTCAGCGAAGTTAAGCGAACAGTGTTTTTGAAACAATATAATGCGTCTGTTTATAATAATATGGTTTAAAAAAATACGAATAGTAATCTTAAAGCTTTTCTGCAGGGAAATCAGTGTTTAGAAACATGATTAAGCATTTTTCGCTCGATAGAAAAAAATCACGAACATAGGTCTAAAAGGGTCTAAAATACACTTAAAATATGTGTTACAAATTACGAACAAAAGCTAAAAATATTAAAATAGCTTCTAAAAATCGGCAATATCATGTTTGAGGGAAATCAGTGTTTACTTTTTTATTTATTTAAACGGCCAATAAATTAAAATTAAAAAACATGATTTCCGCGCTTCCAAGCACGCACTTCCATCTCGCTCACGCTTATGCTTAGTGAGAGGGAGAGAAGACCTTGAACCTACGGCGCCTTAATGCACACATTTCCATCTCTGTCGGTCGAAGACGATAGATATAGATATACGAGTTGGTCCATATCTACACCGTTCTGTACAAGATCGCACACGGTCGCTATCCATCTATTTCTAACTAGAATACTTAGGAAGTGATGTATTTGTCATTCAGTGATTGAAGATTATTATATGACATAGGTTAATCTCGTAGGATACGACATTTCTGACAAGGTACTGGGAAGCGGTTTGATGTGGTGTAAAGACGTAAGGATAGCTCCCAAATTACACCTTAACCACAGTACACTGGGTGATTCTGTGAGCTGTTAAACCCGCGAGACTGTTTTTATTTTCAAAGATCTTTTTAAAATAAAAGAAAAAATCGACTAAAAAATCTACGTAATTATTGATCCTGTAAACTGTGTTTAATTATTGAGTGATTGAAAACCAATTTACATGTCAGAAGAAATTACTCAGTAGTCTCAGTAGGTGTGTTAATCAATTATAGAAGCATAGTTAAATTACTTACTTAAAGATAATGTACACACTTAGAATTATACATACATTATTAAGTTTAAAAATACCTCCTAGCAAATTCTTTTGTCAAATAAAATCAATAAATACATTTATCAGTACTAACCTTGTGGCCTAAATCGAATAAATAAACTAATTATCTTATTTTGAACGAAATTGCCAAAGTAGATGTAACCTTAATCTTACTCGTACCTTGAACTACCCAAGATTACGTGTATTTGCACCACAAAACCTCACACCATAAATCTCATAATTTAATCAACATACATCCAAAGCCCGCGCCATTACTTACACAAAACGGCGGACATTTGTGTTACGCTCGTCTGTAGGCGCCCTTAGCGCGATGATTTATAGCCCTCATAATGTGCCGCGTGTGTAACCGCCCTTATTTTTATTAAGTCAGATAATTATTTTGGTGCGATTTTGCCGTCGTTATAATAAATACTATATTAACGGGTAGAGATACTTTAAATACTGTACTAAATTATCATAATTTACTAAAATTCTAATCATACTTTTTATGCAATCCTATATGTATTTCGTTTTTAAATATTTTGAATCAACTTTCTAACTGATTCTTCATTTATTGGCGTTTAAAGTAGTTCAGTTTGACCCGTTAGTGTAATGGAAAAATTGTATGGGCCAAATTAGGCAGTTAAACGCAGTTAAACATTGATTGTACTTCAAAAAACACAGAAGTTTAAAATTAAACTGCTAGTGTATCAATGTATTTTAAACTAGGTGCACACAAAGCTCCACTCGCATACTACATTCTACATTCTACACTATAGCTTGACCAACAACGCTGTACAGCGCCTTAAAGACGTCCACTGCTGGACACAGGCCTCCCCCAACGAGTGCCAAAGTGACCGGTCCACAACTATATCATTCAGCGGACACCCGCGATCGCGCGTCGTGGTAAAAAGGAAAACAAACATACTTCATTATTGCACCATTTAGAGTACCGTAGGCAATCCCAGAAACACATTAATTAGTCTTGTAATGGTTCGTGGTGTTTGAGGGTAGTCATAAATTTATTAATGACTACTTTGGTGAAACTTTTTTTGGGTATAATGGAGAGAGTTACTAGAACGTGATAATACTTACTTAGTAAAGTTTGTCTCAATCTACCGCCTGCAAAGCTAATGGTTCTGGGTTCAAATTTTTAAAGGAATATATTTCTGTATAATGTGCATGAATATTTGTCAATGAGTCTTGGATATTTTATATTTATTTGCACAAAATTAATAAATATCAGGGGACAAGCCTACACGAATGGAACTAATCCTATAGTAAGCTCGATAAGGCTTGTGTTATGGGTTGTAGACGAAGATATATTCAATAGATATAAATACTTAAATATATAGAGAACGTCCAAGACACAGTAACGAATATTCATGTTCATCACACATGTAATAATCATACTCGTTACTTGATGGGGAGGGAAAAGATCCAATTATTAAAAGTATTTTTTTTAACACACAAATGAACAAGATAGGAATTTTCTAGCAGTAAACTAAAAGGTCAAATAAAAAACTTAAGTTGTCCGCCGACAATAGAGTTGTATGCACTCAAATTGTAAAACATGACTGTACAGTGGAAATAATTGTTTGTTAACAAGTATAACTAAAACATTAATATACAAATAGCAAAAACTGAAAGTGGAATCAATACTGAAATTCATTCCAACAGCTAAGTCAAATAACGTTATCGACACATGTTAAGTTAACAATTTAATTATAGCAAATTCAAATATTAATTAAAATCATACAAGCAGTTATTTGAACTCCAAAACTATCGAACAACTGTTTCAATAGGGAATCGTTTAGCAAATACACAAGAGGTGACAGAAACAGTAGGACCGGTAGTTAGGTCACTATCTCGCTATAGGTAGACCGCTTAACTAAGCTAAGCTAACTAAGTTTGGGTTGCATAGGGCAGTTCCACGACGCTTCGGGAGCTCAAATACCGCGAGCCGTCCGGTTACCTCTCTGTGGAGAATTTACGCGTCATTGCTTTAACTACAATATGGCTTGTTACCACCTACCGTGCATCGACTTGGTCTGAAATGAACCCATTTTAATTTATATTATACCATCTTCTGCCCACGATTCCGTCTGCGTGGAGCTCTTTTACATCGTAGCTTCATACAAACGTTCATCCCCTTAGAGGGTGATTTCCGAAATAAAAACTGTCCTTTGTCCCTGTTAGCCAAACTATCTCTATTACAAATTTCATCCAAATCGATTCAACGGTGTAAGCGTGAAGAGGTAATTCGCCCCATACGAACTTTACACCCGTATTTTACCCGCTTGGGGGTGGGTGTTAACAAAACCCAAAAAATACTATGCGAAAGAGACAGGCACGCATTCGAATTTATAATATTAGTATGGCTTTGTAATTGTCGCTTTAAGCCCACTGTATCTTGTGCCACTACGTGTAAACACGCCCCAGGGACTGTCAGTAACCCGGGTAACAGCATTACACGGATAATAATGTAATTTACAGCGGATAACCGGCCCGGTGTTCGGCATAATTATCGACTATTCAATTGGCATTGCGCCATTTTAAATGATATCCGGTTAAAGCGATGCGAAGTTTTTGAGGAGTGGGGTTTCAGTTTTGATTGAGAATTTTACCCTGGAGGTAAATTACGCAAATATGAAAAGTCACAATTGTTTTTCATAAAAGAGTCATGGTTGCCCTCAAATTAAAGATCTAAGTTGTACTTTTCTTCCCTATTTTTTGTATTTCAGAAAAGAGTACTTGTTGCCCAAAAAAGACTATTCTTCTATTTACGAACGCAAAAGTTATATCGCATTTTTTATGTTTCATTATTTATTGACATCAGAATGCGTACACGCACTACCTCACAAAAATACACACGACATAAGTGTATTCGGTAAAACATAAATTACCACATGCAGAACCCGCTCCGACAAATGAGGCAGTGACTTTAGGTTTAACAGAGAAAAGCTTATATGAAGTTCATCATCATCATCATATCAGCCGAAAGACGTCCACAGCTGGACATAGGCCTCCCCCAAAGTGCCCGGTCCTGCGCCACCCGCATCCAGCGGACTCCCGCAACCTTTACTAGGGCATCAGTCCACCTTGTCGAGGGCCTACCCACGCCGCGCCTTCCGGTACGTGGTCGCCACTCGAGAACCCCCATGTGAAGTTAGTGTTTTTAAAAACCTTGTCCCGTATCATGAGGAAACCGGTCTGGTCTCAATCAGGTCTAGTTTTCCCTCTGGCTTGGAAGGTCAGATGACAGTCGCTTTCGTAAAACTAGTGGCTATGCCAAATCTTGGGATTAGATGCCTAATGCAGACCCCGGGCTCCGAGAATAACGCTAGGAGAATGATAATCATAATCATTTAAAATCATCATGTTTAAAATAATGTCCCAAGGTGCCCCATTTGACGGTTACTGTTTGAACTCTGACCTCGATCCCGTCAAAGGTCCTATGCGCTTCACACCCGCATTTACTTATTTAACCACAACACCCTTGGCCGGTATATAATGACCTCTATGGTAACCGATCGGTGATCAGAATTCATATAACAAGCCGATGATTACTGCTTTAGCCTCGTGGTTGTGAGCTTGATTATTATCTGACTGTTCGGGGTTTGAATCCCGGCGAATATTTGTGACATGAGCTCACAATAGGGCTAGTTCGATTTGTCTCCTGTTATTTTTGCGATTCGGAGGGCTATATCGGCTACCTTGGTTCTGCTGCGGATAGTCTCACTTCTGATGCGATCGCGCAGGGAAACTCCCATCATAGCCCTCTCCATTGCCCTTCTTTGAGCCTTCTTGGCTTGTGTGCCTTAAGTGGCAGTGGGCAGAACCGATGGCCGTTGGGGTGAAAAGGTTCTAATTTCCCTCATAAACACAGCAGTAACACACACACACCACCACCGCATTTTGTCTGCTTTGCCTTGAGGTTGTCTGGTAGAGAATGCTTAATATCATTGAGTCCGCCTTTTGTACCATAAGATATTCTTTTGTGCAACAAAATGTACCTGTACTTTTACCAGTAAGATTATCTGAATAAAGATTAAATAAATAACACAGCAATAAATAAATAAAACAACGCTCGTACCCATTGCCGCAATCATCCGTCATCAACCGGTTCTGTATATGGACCTATAGGATATATAATGCACGTAAATAGTATATGTAACGTTATTAAGAACTGTAATATGTTTATGTACGCGGACGACATGTGTATACTATACGCGGACAAGGATCAACATAAAATCGAAGAAAGTATACAATCAGATTTAGAGAATATAATTAAGTGGTCACACGACAATGGCATCATTATTAATATGTCAAAAACAAAGGGCATGCACTTGTCGTCCCCACATAACGTAAAAAAATGTAAGGCATGTTGTATTGTAGGTCACACATATGAATGCCTACACAAATTGAAACAGGACTGTAACTGTAGTAAAATACAATTTGTTGACTCTTTTAAGTACCTAGGCGTGACTATAGACAGAACATTTAACTGGAAATTGCATATACAGGCCTTGTGTAGTAAATTGAGATATATCTACGTAACCTTTTTACAACTTAAAAAATACGTCAACCGCAAAACTTTACGTACTCTGTACTGCGCCCTAGTAGAATCGCATAATATAGAATATGGTTTAATAGCATATGGGCGTACATTTAAAACACAATTGGATATGATCAAAATGTTACAAATAAGATACCTAAAGCTATTAGTGAGCCATAAACAGAAACAGTCGTGTAATAAGAATTATGAAAAATTGTTTAATATTTGTAATGTATTACCAGTTAATGAAAAATTTAAGTTACTGATAGCCTTTCACAAATACAATACCGACCCCTTTGTATATGAAATAGACAAAACCACAACCACTGGGAGAAAACCAAAATTATTTGCCGAAATGTTTAGCCCTGTTAATTATTACGGAGAACGTACATTTGAATATCTAATCCCTAAAATATGTAACTCATTGCCCGAAAAGTTGTTTGTGGAAAAAGTTAAAGCGAAGATGTTTAAGAAAAGTGTCAGTAAGATAATATTAGATAATTATAGTTAGGATCAATGAGAATGTACTTACCCATCCTTATGGGCCCTGGTTGAATAACATTAACTTAATATTAATAATGTAAAACTTGCAGGTTAGTAAGTATTTGTAGGTTTTTAAATATAATAGCATGAATATAATTTAGCCATATGTTTTTGACACAACTATGTAATCAAGAGTAATTAATGCACTGCCAACAAACTGTCATGCAGTTTTGCAGTATACTATAGTTTGTAAATATAAATGTGTCCTTCATGAATAAATGATTAATAATAATAATAATTAATATTTTTTTACCTGATTTACTTTTTATTTATTGCTTTTTTTCCTGAAAATGTAATATTTTCTTTCGCTTTCACTGTCATATCTGGCTTCTGTATATTGCATCCCTTGTTTTGATATGGTAATAAAGATTGTTTTTATCATCATGTATGTATTTACCTTATCTCGGGACTATGGCGTCCCGGACCATTGGAAGGCATACGAGGGGCCGATGCCAACCGCACAGAGGGTATCTGCAAAAGTCCAAGAAAACAATAATTTAACCTCCTGGATCCTGGATTGCGCCAAAACAAATCAGTGCAAAATCAAAGTGCAAATGTCGGAAAATTTGTTTGAAAAATCATGAAGTTTTCCCCTCGCAAAACTGATCGCTGATTGGTCATTTGTGACTCAGTGTTTATTTTTCAGGTTGACAGTTCCGTTTGGAAACGCTCTGACGACTGCAGATTTTTTTAAATGATTTGTTCTCAAGTGAGGACCGGGGGATCCGGGACGCTAAAAAAAAATTAACAATTGCCTTAAAACTATGTTAGACACACAAAATAAATAAAAATAAAGCGACGGATTATTATTAACAGTAATAATACCCATATAATATAAATCGATTTCAACAGCCTAACTTAGAATTACTATCGTTTCACACAATTGAGCCTTACACTGGTTCATAAAAGTAAACGTAAATACCAACTTTAGAGATCACCATTTGTCCATCGCTTCCAATCTGAATCACATTACAATCTATCATCCGCCCGCTTTAACACTCGCTGAGATAACGTGTCAGAAAGAGCGCGATTCACATTGAATTGCGATGGGAAGGTGAAATAGACGAACTGAATTGGTCCTGAAGTTATTCAGGTGTTCGGAACCCTCGATTATGAGCGGGTCAATGAACTCCCTCAATAGACGGAACCAAATTTTCCGGCAATGTGTTCTAATTATTATACAATGTGGGCTAACCGTACTATTATATAGTATAGTAGTATATTTAGTAGAAAAATATATATATATAGAATGCAAAAACACTCTATTTTGGGGTTCTTAAGTGCTTCAAATTGCCCAGGTTTCAGTTCAATAGAACATTGAATAGTTATTTCTTGTACCTGATTAAGCAGTTAAAAATGAACACTTTTAATCAATTCCAATGTGTTACGCCACACACTGCGTAACACACTGGAATTGATTAAAAAGTGGACATTTTAACTGCTTAATCTGGTACAAGAAATAACGGCCTTACCCATTAATCAATATAACATAAGTGCCCAGTGTTCTACCAAGATATTTAATGACTTAAATGCTACGGTTTTGTGAATTCAAATTACATTTCTTCTGGATCATATTTTTTTTGTATTCATAATTTAAACACTGGGATAACTCAGGATAATTATTGAGTGAACCATTAAAATTGCTCCTATAACAAGCAACACCCGGCATAGGATTTTCCGTGAGCTACGTTCTTTTGTTTCCAGCGTTTGGATAGAGGGCAAGTAACTAGATACTATTATGTAAGTTGTAACAATGTTACCAAAAGGTTAAGACTATGGATATAATGTCTTGGCCTTTGTCTGCAGCATTGCCATTGTGACAAGGGTATCTGTTACCTGTATTGAAGACTATTTTTGCCTATTTGTTAGTGAATCTGTCTGCATAGCTGTGGTCCCCGGTTCTCGGCTCCCGGTTCGAATTTTGCTGGTCTATTGGGTATCGGTTCGTACGATACTTACATTACAAGTACTTTTTATTGTAAAAGTTACACAGATAAAGCAAAGATACAGGGAGACTGATTTTAACTGAAACAAATTATTAGAGTGCCGCTGGTTGCGGGTGGTGCAGAACAGATCATTATGGCGCCCTTTGGTCGGCCTATGTCCAGTTTTGTTTAGCAACAAAAGAAGATGTAAAATCCCACGTTTCGTTGCTTTAACGTTATTTTCCCTAAAACAAGAATGACAGCCTAGTCTAGACACGCGAAGTCAAGTTCAAGCAAACAGAATTGGCGTATGAAAACTAGCCAAGTCAGAACTTGGGTTTTAATATATTTTCCTACGTTATAAGAATAAAATGATATTTTAATTTGTTATATTAAATATTTTATATTATTTCACTGACCATTGAACTTGGCACCCATTTAGATCTCAACTCTCTTGTCGTTGAAGTCAACCACCAAGGCAAATATTAGGCATATCGAACTTGACCCTCATTTAACATTTATGTTTTTGATGCGATAATAATTCAAAATTTTCTCCCTGCATAACAGTCAGTAACTTAATCCGAAGCATGTCCATTAATGTTTAATCAACACATCTGAGCATGATTGTCCCGATAAGCCACTGATTGTATAATAGATCATCACAGTATTATTGGAGAGGAAATTGGGGCAATTAGATATTCTAGGTATTGGACCGGCAGTACATCAAGGCTAATTGTATAGCTACTTGATACGTTTGTGGAATGTTGCTGGCAACCATGTCAACATATATCGCTTAGTTACTTTAACATAATATTTGTGAGAAATTAATAATATTCATACCGTAAAATAATATAATTCATTTTTTTGTTACAAGCTTTTATTGCCTACTGTACTGTTATGTATATCTTCGTCAACTACTGATTGATACGGTTCTAACGAGCCCAAACTCAACGGGGTTACGTCGGTTAAGTACCTAATTCCCATGGCCACCTTCTGTCTCCATTAGCTCGATGGTACCATAATATTGAATTGTCATGCAAACTGTACTTGTACCCAAAAATATAGGTCAATTGGCTGAGGTTAACTGGTTCAAAATTCAGTTCCAAGATCCTTCCCATACTAACAAATTAACAGAGGGGTAACCACGTTATTACGTTTATGATGCGCGTTAGGACAGTCTAGCTATCATTTTTCCTTATGAAAAGTGACATTTAAGCCGGCTGTACACATTGGGCCAACGTTAGCGCTTGAGCAGGATGCAGCAATGCGTTAGAGAGAGATGGCTATAATTCGATCTCATTCGTTTACATAGCTGCATCCTGCTCATTCGCCAACGTTGACCCAATGTGTACAGCCGGTATTAGATCTAACTGACGCGCGTATAATGCGTTACGTGATCGACCTGCAGTTCAAGTTAAAATAAAAGCTTGCTAAAAATACAGTAAATTTTTATGAAATGTCAAAACGGATCGCTGAAGTCGAATCATAACCTATGACATTTGGAACAAGCATAAAAAGAAAGAAAAAATCCCGACTATGAAGAGCTAACTAAAAAAACTTCATACAAAAGGTAACCTGGAGATTCATCAAAATCGGAGATCGTATGTTAAAAAGAAAAAAAATTGGTCCCTGTGCTCAATAGATAAGAGATAACGTTTATATATGTGTTCAGACCGCATGGTTGTCAAGCAGCGGTCGTGGGTTTGAATCCCGGCTCGTACCAATGAGTTTTTCAATATAATAAATTTACCGTTGGCTTTTTGGTGAAGGAAAATATCGTCAGGAAACCGGTCTAATCGATCTAAAGGTCTAGATTTCCCTCTGTGTTGGAAGGTCAGATGGCAGTCGCTTTCGTAAAACTAGTTCCTATGCCAAATCTTGGAATTAGGTGTCAAAGTGGACCTCGGGCTCGCTTAGGGCACAACCGGGAATAACGCTAGGATGAGGATGATGTATCAACATTATGTGAAAATACTATAAACTGAATTAATCAGATCTATGTCAAAATCATTCAACATCCAGTGTGTTAATTTTGATTGTAAATGTAATTTTAATCGATCCTGTATCCTTATCAATCAGTTCCGGAGACGCACACACACACAGACGGACGGACGGTGCACCTGCGGCTGACGACCTGTTACCGTTTTTATACTAACCGGTTCAACGAGGACGGTGTTATGCAGCATTCACTATGAATACCATGTTTGTATAGTTATAGTGTGAAAGTCAGCTGGCAGACACTTTCGTAAAACTAGTGCCAACGCTAAATCTTGAGATTAGATGCCAAACTCAATCCCAAGCTCTTTTAGAGTACGACCAGAAAAACACACACTTCACAATATGTTTAGTTTCACATTCTTACTCAAAATGACTTTAATTTGTCTGAAACGAGAACTGTCTAGAGTATCATGCGGTTAGAAATGCCATGGGGACTTGCTTTGTTATCTTTGGCACGAAGTATAGAAAAAAAAAATTAATTGAATACCGTTTGTTAAATAATGATGCAATGACAGCTTTCTATGCACTCATTATTTTTATATAATTAAGATTTTACTTCATCATTCTGCCCAATCTGAACTATAGATAAGTATATAACAGCGTTTAATGTATTTAGCTCAATCAACTGTTTTTAATGACACCATATTGAATTCTTCACACACGATTTTTTTGAATATATTTTTTTGGCGTGTAGTGATTATTTACACTACAAGACACCTGGTTCGACCTTTTGTCCTACAAACGAGAATTAAGACACCAGCGCGCTGATGCGCCTCTTAAAACTCCGTGTATGACATTTACATGTCATATATGCGGGCGGCATCGCTCTCGTATTAGCCTAACAAGCCAAGTACGTAAGTTTGTGCCACATTATGTAATTGGTAAGATAAATCAAACCGAGAGAAGTCGCCATTACACCGAGCTTCTACAAATATTAATTGCATTTCGCACTACCTTAATACAGGTTTCACACCATAAATACCAAATATGGCATCAAAAACGGCCAAACATTCTTGGCTCCCTACTGCACACCACCATCCTCGCATCCACCGGACGCGGCCGGGCCAGTTTTTTTCGTTTTGTGACATCAGTATATCTTGTATCTAGTTTATAGTTCATTATCTGTGGCAGCGACTTTGTTGGTACTACCGAAAGTCGTTCCCACGATCTATACGTTTATGATGTTCTAGTATTTGATTGATTCAAAAATATTTTTTTATTTTTAGAACTGGTGGCAAGCAAGCGTACGGACTGTTTGCTGGGAAAGGTACATTACAAACGCTTGTAATTTAGAAGGATCACGTGAGCGTTGCCGTATTTTTAAGTAGAAGTAATGTAGCGATATTTTTTCGTTTTTTGTTAATTACTATAAAAATTGCCTATACGTAAAAAGTGAGTAAAACAAAAATTGAAACCTTTCCTAATCCGTAACTTTTCGACTGAGCGTTGGGAGAAATCAACTACCATTTTCCCAATCAAAAAATGTCATTTAGATTTACCTAAGTTACGTACGCAAGTTACGCAATAACTGGTAGCTGATTTACCTTCATATTATAAATATGTTAAATAGAAATTCTCCTAAAACTTGGATATAAGTGCAGATTACGTCTGACAAACATTATAACTTCGAATATGTACATGTATTGGGGAGTCAAAATTCGTATTTTTTTAATATACTTTAAGGTTGAATATCGCATATATATCCTGATTATTATTGAAGGTATCCTTAGTAACATATATACCTCATAATAAACCTGCAAAGAACAATGACTCCTACAGACAACTAGCCCATTTTGACGATCCGAATCTCTCCGAATAATTGCGGTGCATTTCTGGAAGGAATAAAGGCATTTTATCGCAAAAGGAAAAGCGTGTAGTATTTATGGTGTCCATAAATACGAGGGATTCTTGAGACTGTGCGCTAAAAACGGGTGCGATTGATACCAGCAAGACAGCATGCGATACGATACAATACAAATACATTTTATTGCACACTTCAATATAGAATCACACATATACAATAAATAGATTTAATCTTTCAAGATTATCACACATTGTTTTTATTTAACGGGATAATTTAACGTCAAGTTGCCCTTTGAACATGGATCTTGTAACACATTCGAAACTTCAGGAGACGTTGGAGAGGTAAATAAATAATAAAACATAATTACACATACACTACGTACACACATAATACATTACGCATACACATAATACATTACGTTTTATACATAATTTAAGAAATATTACTCCAGGTCTGTTACTTTTTTAATGTTTTTCTATATTCTAAAGATACCTATGTGACTGCTTGTTGCCTAAATAAATAAATAAAATAAATACGCGAGTCAGGCCCGTTTATTAGAAATAAACGCTTTAATATGGCATGTGTTTTTGCTGGCCTGAAGTCAATAAAATAATCAAAAATCGAAGAAAAAAGGAGACAAATAGGTACAGATAATAGAATGAATGAGACATGTCGAGTGATTGTCTATCTTAAATACGTGAGTGACCCGTTTTCATTATATATTTACTAGCTTCCGCCCGCGACTTTTTCCAAACATCCTAACTTTCGCATTTATAATATCAGTACGAGCATGAATAAAATTGCAAAATTGTGTATTTTTGTAATAACATTATTATGAGGAAAAGTCTGTGAAATGGTAACAAGTTCGAGTGATACTTAAACTAAAAAAAGTTTATATTCCTGGAACTAATCATCTGATTTATTTGCGTAAAATACCTGAGGCATAAAGACAAACACATGGCAAATAATTCACTTCCTAAATTGTATTAAAGTCACGTAACATCCTTTCGTCATTTCACAGAGTTAAATAAAACTCTAAACTTGGTGACGTAATTTACTTATTTAGTAAATAATTGCTAAAACAGGCTCAAAAATAATGACGACCGGTGTAGCCTAGTTGGTAGTGACCCTGCCTACGAAGCAAGAGGTCCTGGGTTCGAATCCCGGTAAGGGCATTTATTTGTGTGATGAGCACGAATATTTGTTCCTGAGTCATGGATGTTTTCTATGTATTTAAGTATTTATTTATCTATATAATTATGTTTATCGTCGTCTAGTACCCATAGTACATGCTTTGCTTAGTTTGGGACTTGGTCGATTTGTGTAAGATTGTCCCCTAATATTTATTTATTATTTATTTATTTATTTATAATTATAAAAAAAACTAGATTCCGTCCGTGACTTTGTCTGCGTGGACCCAGTAGTTATAAGAACTATATTTTAATCCAGGCTATAAACTATCTTTGAGCAAAATAAAATCCAAATCGGTTGAGCCGTTTAAGCGTGATTGAGTAACAAACATCTAAACATCCAATAAAATAAAACGCACCTTAATTCGCCGAACACAACCACCCTCCATTATTTACAAGAGTAAAACGTAAAAAGAGTGCGTGTAATTACTTCATTAATTAGTAGGCACGTGACTCCTGAAGGCCTGAAGGAAGTACGAGGACTTAGCTTAGAAAGGATTTGACCGACTTCAAAATAGAATAGAAATAGCCTTATGGTTTATTTACATATACACATATTATGGTGTGGACAGTGGCGGGATTATATAAGCACGAGCTTCCGCCCGCGACTTCGTCTGCGTGGACCCGGGATAAAAACTATCCTTTATTTTAACTTAAGCTATAAACTATCTGCGTGCGAAATTTCATTCAAATCGGTTGAGCCGTTTAAGCGTGATTGAGTAACAAACATCTAAACATCCAAACTTTCGTGTTTATAATATCCGTAGGATAAGTCATACGATTTTTAGTATTTTTTATGAATGTCATTATCATCATCATCATATCAGCCGAAAAACGACGTGGGCCTCCCCGAAAGAGTGCCACAATGAACGGTCCTACACCACCCGCATCCAGCGTCTCCCCGGATGGAATAGACCTTCAGAATGGACTTATGCTACACTTTATCCCACGTCTCCGCCTGGAATTATCTGTAAAACGCTGCTAGTTTTATCATAAATACGGATTAATCCGACCCTCAGGTAAATCGAACCCCTTGTAAAGGGCCCTTGAAGAGCCTTCCCAAAAAAGTCGGAATAGATTGGCCACTGTTCATCTGTTACTACGTTTTTGGGGAAACACTTAGCTTCCGATTTTCCACTCAATCGGATACAATTGCAAATATGAGTGAGATTCTTAGGCTCGAGTGAGGTAAGATTACTTATGTATTGATTAATGGATAAATTAGTAGGAATATGAAGTAATAATTTATTTTCTAAAGTACATACAAGATGATAACCAACATTAACTAAATTAAATTAAAACTAAGTTACATTTAAAAAGGCCCTCGAGACATTGTACCGAAAATGCTGGCGGCATTTCCTCGCTGAATTGCAATGCTGATGCGTTGCGCGAGAAAGCCGCCAGCTCTTCGGTCACCAGTTACGTCAACCAGACGTTTCGCGATTTCCGCAAATCACTTTTGCGCACTGGGACCCCATGGACCGAGGGTCTCAACGCCAAATGATACAAAGTATGGATAAATAGTACTGTATTATATACTAGATGACTACGCGGCTTTGCCCGCGGCTAGCAAAGAAAGCAGGCACACCCGAGGTATAAAATATAGCCTTTAAAGGCTATGGCCTGCTCTTATATGATGAATCGTCATGGATTATCCGGTTATCCTTCCAGAAAGTCCATTCTACACGCGGGTGAAAACAATTTTGTTAACGGAATATCTATCAGCGGTTGCCGGAGATTACCTTATTTAAATTATATTATTTAACTTAACACATAACTAAGGACTTAAACAAATTCTTTCCTGGCTTCCGGAAAATATGCGTACGGTGCTTTCCTTTCCCAGACTTCCTATAATTAATTCCTAACAGTTATGATACTTCGTAATAAATCCTAGGAAAGACAAGTCAGTGCCGTTAGCTTTGAGATATGGTGACCTTCCTGATATAAAAAGTTAGTTATGCTTATTCGATGTAAGCACCACTTCAAGAAGCTAAGCGAAAGATGCTCATATTGAAATGTCGTCTCGCTCAATTTTGGACAGCCCTATTTTTGGTTAGGGCACCCCGTTTCTTCCCGTGAGTGTCGTAAGAGTCGACTATATATTATGTTTGTATGTGTTTTTACTTTCTGTATGAGCTTAGTGTTGAAATAAATGAATTCAGATTATATTTATAGGAATAATGTTGTTGAAGTGTGTTGTGAGCATAAAATCACATTTTCTCCATCTTGCAAATGTATATTTTTTGCTAAAAGTGTTCTACCCTGTTTTTATTTCGGAGTAAAACAGTATTTATTTAGTAAATATCTTAATGTTACTTTTATCACGCTGGTCCATCGCGAATTAGGGACTTTCGCGATGTTATTTTATTTCGTCGCAAACGTATGCAGGTTTTCTCCACCAAAAAGATACTAGTAAACATAGAATAGCATTGTGTACAGTAGGTACAGGAGTTTCTAAAAACTTTAGGTACGAGTTGGGAATCGAACCAACTACGAATCTTCACGTCAAGTTCTCTATGATATGAGTGTATGTTATTGTGTTTAATGCAACATGGTCAGCCATCGGTAAAAACGATTATCCATCGACTGGTTTTGCTCGGAAAGGATATGGCGCCGTATTCATAGACAGGACCTTTATTTTGCAATTAACAATATCATTATACTCATAATCTAACGTCATTGTCTTACGAAAACAGAACATTTGGAGAATCTCTTTAATATCAAAAAATGAAATCAGCTTTATTTAAATAATCATTTATTATAACATAATACTTCAACTAACATGGAATCAAGAATACAACAAGAACTCGAAACAAGGTCTTTCACTAGATCAACACAGGCATTGCTTTACTACCGAATTAATTTTAATAAATTAGCTTTGACAAATAGGGAAGTTTCTTCGAATGCGACGCACCTAGTAAAAAAACATATTTGATATGGAAAAACTTGCAAAAATTTCTGACACAAGTGAACACTAGAAGCATGCAGATGTGCGCGTGTGAACTACAACGCAAAGGAAAAAGAGGAAAATAAACACTTGCAACCAGCGAAAGATCTCATTTACAGAATCACTAAGGAAATTGCCAAATCTAACGGGTGCAAAAAGTATAATTTTAATTCGTATGGTAAGTCTAAATTACTGATGTATTAATAGTTGCAATCGTATAATAATAGTAAAAAGTGATTTATGTAAAACTATGCTCGATTACCCAAACTCATATTTGAAGACCGATGGTAATGCTACCGACATACATATGTATTTGCAAATAAAATAAAATAAACCAATTGATACGTAGGACTTGGATCCAGCGCATTACTATACTGTTCCTGGTTTAAGTTGAGATGTAATGCTTAAACATACTAAAGTTGAACTAGACTTATTAACTGACTTTGACAAAGGACATTAATTAAGTCAGGGATCAGAGGAGATCTGAATGCAGTAATCGTTATGTCAAGGCCAGTAACAAGAATATAAAAGAATATGAACCTGATGAACCATACTCGTATTTAGCTTTTTTTAATGCGAATAATTTATATAAATGGGCTATATCGCAATATATTTGGAGATTTTGAGTGGTTAACGCAGAGGTTGATTTCAAAATATTGTTAAACAAAATTACTTTGAGTTGACTTTGACTATCCTGATTGCTTACATGACTCACACTCAGATTTAACGTCTTTTTCCAGAGAATAATGTCATAGGTAAATAACGAACTTGTTTTAAATCAGAACAAAAAACTAAATTTTGTAATTCATTGTAGAAACCTCGAACAGTGTTTAAATTTGTTTAAATTGAGAATTACCATTAACTTAAATTAATTGAGTGCTTAAGTTTAAACAAAGTCTTTGGTTACAGAAATATATCGAATTAAATACACATTTACGTACACAAGCAAAATCTGACTGAAAATATATTTTTTTAGTTGATGAACAATGTCATAAATGTAAAATTAATCACACAATCAGCCAGTAAAATATAAAGTTGGGTGTCCAATCGTCTTTTATAATTTAATTATTCAGGTATTGATGCATTCTGCCAGCGATCATTGCATATTTTTTTTCTTCTCTCGAAAACGCCTAGAAAGGTGATCCGCATCCCTACTAAATAAGGAATATTATTCCGCTATCAGACAAGGCCGTAAAGGGGGTATTATAAATAAATATATAATAAATAAATATAATAAATATAAGGGGACAATAATTTTTTAAGAACCATTTATTTTTTAAGAACCATTTGAAAAATAGTAATAATCATATAGTAAAAAAAATAATAGTAATAAACAAAGTTATCGGAGAAATCGGCTGCTCTACAGAAAAACAAAGTAACTAACATTTTTTTCAAAATCGATGTTTTTACATTTTTGACACTTTTAGACCATAACGGATGTTGCTACATTCTTGGAATCGTCAAAAGAGCTTTAGTTTCAGAGATAAAATTTCGACACACAAAGTAACTGCAGGCACTTTTCCCAAAAATCTACAGAAAAACAAAGCAAAACACAATTGCAAAACATAAATGAAGCAATTGCATGTCGATTACTTTGTTTTTACGTTGTACTTGGTTTTTTGTTTGGTATAAATGTTTTTTATTGATACTGAAATTTAACTAAAAAGAAAGTAAATAGCATTACTTCATTTTTGTTTTGTAAAAAGTGTCAAAATTACCAATTTATCTACGCAAAAACAAAGTAAATAAATATTAAAGGAAAAAAAAAGTAAATGAATGACACTTACTTTGTTATTACATTTTTATTTTAATAAACTTTACTTTTAAACAGGATTTACTTCGTTTATAGATTGCTAATCACTTCATTTTAATATTTTCAAGATAATGTTTTGGCACTTACTTTTGTTTTTGCTTTCGGAACGCGGCTGTAACATCATCAAATTACGCGCGCAAAAAGTAATTTTGTCAATTGACAGGATCCAATTGGACAACAGTCTTCTTTTGTGAAAATTCATCCTCAACTCTACTTTGAAAAGTTACATTGTCGTGTCTGTGTGTTATAAAGTACATTACTGTAGGAAGTTTTATTTCTAAAATTAGAAATGGTTGTGAAATATGCACCGTTTACGTTCAAAGTTGATTTTACAGTTAGCTCAAAGGTAAGTAGAGAAATTTAAATTACGGTGCATTTTATTGTATTTTGATGATTGGCTTGGAATTCTACGCATAATAACCTAAGTGGTTCATGTGTTTTGGTATAGTTATGTATCGAAATTTATTCATTTTAATTAACATAGAGGTTATTTTATCGCCATTATTTTTAGCAAAACATACAAACTAGTGAAAATTCTTCTGATTTGATAGACGAAGACAGACAACCATATATCAAATGAAATGGTGAATTAATACATAAGTACTTAATAATAAGGGGAACAACATCGGATGTATTATGTTGTGCGCTCGGAGATGGTAGCTATGTGTATCCCTTTCCGTTTTAGATTATTTTTGTTTTAAAGGGCCTCTGCGCTGTTGGCTTCGGCCCCACGCATGCCTCCCAAAAGTCCGGGACCCCATGGTCCCGAGATATGGAAAAGACATAAAAATAATAATAATACTTATTATTGAGTGGTAAATTACCGTTTTTTAAGATTTTTCAAAATAAAATGTGGCATCTTTTATAATGCTATTCAATAAAGCTGTTTTAATCCTGGTACGAAATAACTCGATCCTGAAATTGAAAGAAAATACAACACAAAATTGAATGTAATGATTAGCTTTACATACATTTTGCTTCTTTTTTGTTTGAATTTCAGGATCAAGTAATGTGTGCCAGAGTAAAACTAATAAGGCTTATGATTATAGATATTGCTTGATAGTACTTCATTCCGCTGTCAATACTAACAGTATGGCAAAGTTCCTATTTTTGTGATAAGCTACAAATACAACCTATTTCATTAAGTTGTATCTTTATAGACATTTTTATATTAACATCAATACCAGGAAAATAGGAACTATGCCATACTTTTGACAAATATTATCTTGTAGAAAAGTCTTCATAGATTATAGCTACCATTTTTATTGAAATACATATTATGTATACATATACAACCTATTTCATGAAATAGGTTGTATTTGTTACTAATATTAAGTTCCTCTACTGTACTGCTTAATTGCTACCAATTTAGTCTGAAATGGTTCCATTTTGGTGATATCTTAATAAGAATGTCTATATATTTACTTATTAAGAAGATTGTCTTACTAATAATGGTTACAAAGAAGTGTATGATCTTGTTTTTGTGATTTTAATAAGATAAGAGTGCCATAGTCACAATAGCTATTTGTTTTTGAGTTGATTGCAATAAAAATGTTACAATTTACACCTACGATGGTTTACTGTATATTGGTACTTACCTACAGTATAATTTAATACACAACAGATGACAATCTTAATACCACCCAGCTCTCAGTCGAGTCGGTTTGCATATTAATCCTGTTAAGGAATTTAAAAAAGCAAATGCTTTTACATTGTCTAGTAAAGATTTTTTAATCTTGAAATGTCTTCCTAACACTTGTAACAGCAAGGTAAGTGCTATTACTTCAATATTTAAATGTAAACTTGTGTGAGGTATATGATTATTAGCAACTAAAAACAAAGTAAAAATATTTACTTTGTTTTTGAGTTGACATATTTATTCATAAATAAATAATTTACTACCGATAAACAGTTTTTTGTAATTTAAAAGAGAATTAAAAACTATTTGTCATAAAATTGTTACACAATAAGTAGAGCAAATTATTTGAACCAATATTCAATTTTTAAAATGATGAAATACGTAGAAAAACGTTTTATATGAAGTATTTTTAGTTTTTTCCTCCTCCTTTAAAATTTACTCAACTGTAATTACTTTGTTTTACCGTAGGGCAGCCGAAATACTCATAAATTAAGCAATGTCGTTAATAACCTCCGTGAAACAAACATGATATTGATTGTTTCGAGCAAAGACTGATAAAGAATTAAATAGGTTTGTATGTACTCAAATAATGGCACAAACTGAAAAGAAAGGAAACTTTTGTTCCTACCTGCATTCCTCCAAAACAAGTATATGAATCGGAATAATGGAATGATGAGAACGTGCTTGAAATTCAAAAGCATTATTCAAAGAAAGAAAGAAAAATAAGCGCAATCTGGAAGCAAAATTCATATTTTACTTCTGAAAATGGGAAATGAATAACAAGAAAGTGGTCTAAATTCGACCTATCAAAGAGTTTTAACGCTCCTAGACCAAGAACATATTTAGAACTACGGTGTGTCTATTTCTCCATTTCTTTCTACATTTTCAAACAAGTACATAACATTTCGTGGAATTTAAAAAACCGAAGGAACATTTTCGTCTTCAATTCTTCTCTCAATTACTTCACTGAATGGTCTTCTCCTTTAAATAAGAACATACGATTCTCGCATCTCGTCACACTTCCACAAATAATCTGATTAATCCTCTTCCAGGTATCGCCATAACAAGTAGGACACAAAATCAACGTTGGTCAGCACTGCGATGTCCACAGTTTTAATTGAGCTTCCTTAAGTTTGGGAAACACTGGAACAAAAAAGTTAAAATAAAAAAAATGCGCTTATAGAAGACGAAGTTTATAAAACAATGTTTGGCCAGGGAGATATAAACCTAGAAAAGAGCAGCAAATTAATAAAAAACGGCGTGCTGTAACACTGTCTGTTACGCGATGTAATACTATTTTCTCCAATTCACACAATACAACTGATCAAGCAGAAGAAACTAAAGTTATTTAAATAAGACCTCATTATATTGAACAAGATTTTTTAAATAAGAAGGATTTAAACAAAACCACTTAAGAAAATTTTAATTTTGACGAGACAATAATTGTACTTTTTTTTTCAATGTGAATAATATTCGTAGTAAGCCATCCTTTAATTCTCTAATAAAGCAAAAACTGATTAATTTAATATGAAAAAGTTACTTTCTTAGATACCAGACCAAGTATCAAGATTAGAACATTATGCTGTACGCGATAATTTAAGACGTTTGACACATGAAAACCAGCGTTCTGGTGTAACTACCTACTGACTGCAACACTATGCTGATTCTAGGCCCTTGTTAGCATCACACAATGTTATGCCTCCCTAACGTAGGGTACTGTACAGGTTTTAAGTCTAATCTAATTTGTACAATGTATGTTTAATATGTGATTTTGAAAATAATGATATTACTGTTGCCATATAAAAAATGCCGTTTAAAAAAGGCACATCTTTCCCTGGCCTGACTCTAATACACAAAGCCAAGTGGTATAAAAAAAAACCATGCTACTTACAAACTATTATTCTGATTTCCTGTAAAATTGCACAGTTCCCAAAATCTTCGAGAAACTTCCGTAATAAACTGATCTTCAATATCAATACTCCGGTTATGCATTTTGAATTCTAAAGTTTCCTCGCACTCAAACACTGGATCTTCATAAATGTGATTCATGTTTTGGTTTAAATGTACGATGTTCGCGAAATGACAATCAATAGTGATGGTTATTAAACTATGTAGTCTTATTTATACTAGTGAAATGTTATCTTTATCATTAGTGCAATTTTAACGATAATGCGTTAATGATCCTGTTATTTGGTAACCAATGGTCCTTAGCAATCGTCTCATTAAGCAGTGAACCTGATTATTTAATTGGGTTTATCTTAATTGTATTGCTGTTTAAATACATTGTGTTCAACGTCAGTCCATAAAATAGCATGTGATTATAGTTTAGATATTGACAACAGAATATTGCAAAAACATGTTGAACTTTCTTTCTTTGTTGTTGTTGTTGTCCCCCGTGTGGTGTCGGGTTAGAATTTCACCACCCCCTTCCTTCCCGTGGGTGTCGTAAAAGTCGACTAAGGGACCAGGGTTGAAGTGTGTTGTGGGCGATGGGCTAGCAACTTATCACTGCAATATCACATTTAGTCGATCTTTTATACCCACATTTATGCTAAAAGTGGCGCTGGAACATACGTTTCATGTGCTCTGCCTACCCCTTTTGGGAATAAAGGCGTGAATGTATGTATGTATGTATGTTGAACTTTAAAAAGTATTCTGAGAGGTACTCCTTAATTTCATTCACGACTTACTAAACATAGAGCATTAGGTTGATGATTACGAATTTGTCTCTTATTCGTCTTCCACTTGACTCGTTGCTGGAGCGTAGTTAGATAGTCCCTTGACCAACGAGACCAGAAGTGTTGTCTCAGTCTTTGTATGAGCTGGTATCTATTCACTGATAAAGCTTTCAGTTCAGGCGATGGCAAGGACATTAAAGGTCGCCCAACGAGAAAATGCCCTGGCGTGAGTGGTGCTAAATCACATGGATTCTCTGATAAATGTGTTAACGGACGAGAGTTCATAATTGCCTCAATCTGCGCAAAAAGTGTAGCTAATTCTTCAAATGTTAAACTTGTATTGCCCGCAATTCTTTTCAAATGATATTTAGCAGATTTAACAGCTGCCTCCCAGATCCCCCAAAATTAGGAGCAAAAACTGGAGAAAAGTGAAAGACAAACTCCTCACTACATGCGAACTCTCCGATTTGCCGCTTACACGTTATAAACATTCTGTTCAATTCATTTTTTGCCCCTACGAAGTTTTTTCCATTGTCACAATAGATATTATTTGGCTTACCACGTCTGGCAATAAATCTACGCAAACACATAATAAAGGCGTTTGAACTTAAATCACTAACAACTTCGAGGTGGACAGCCTTTGTTGACAAGCAAACGAACACACAAAGGTAGCATTTTGACGTCTTGGCCCCACGACCCTTTTTATTGGAAATTAGAAATGGGCCTGCGAAATCGGTCCCACAATTGAGGAAGGGTGGAGCTGGAGTCACACGAGGCGCGGGCAAGTTACCCATTATGGGCTGTATTGAATTGACCTTGAACCTTTGACATCTCATACATTTATTTACAATACTGGCTGCCAAAGTTCGACCACCAATTGGCCAAAATTGCTCACGAACAGAACTTAACAGCAGTTGAGCGCCACCATGTAACAACCTAACATGCTCCCTCTCAAATAAAAGTCGGGTAAGTGAATGTTTGCTGTCAATGAGGATTGGGTGTCGTTGTTCATATGGGCAGTGTAAAGCGTTGACAATGCGACCACCAACCCGTAAAATATCCTTATCATCAAAAAATGGATTTAGATCTAGCAATTTAGATTTACGATTTAAAACCTTGGATGCCTTGAGTGAGTGTATGTCTTTGTCAAATGATTGCCGTTGCGATACAGTTGCTAATATTGTTAAACTATTGTGTAGTTCTGTAACACTTAAGTCACCCGATAACTTAACATTGGTTTTCTTGCAGTTACTTATGAATCGCAATGCAAATGCAAATACTCTTTGTAAAGTTTGTAGTTTAGAATACTTATTGAATGGAACCACATCATTTGCCTTAGATAGTATAGTCGTAAAGACCTTGATTTCTGGTAATTGGGCGTCAACGCGTATGGATGAAGGCCACTCAGACTCTGGTTTCTTAAGGAAACATGGTCCCTCCCACCACATAATGCTGGTGAGTAATTGTCGTGGTTTGATTCCCCTTGAAGCCAGATCCGCTGGATTAAGATCTGTTGGTACATGACGCCATGCCTCTGGGGATGATAACTCTCTTATTTGGTCAATACGATTACATACAAATGTTTTTAAAGTTTTTGGCTGCGTTTGAAGCCAACCTAACACAATCATTGAGTCAGTCCAAAATATAGATCTTGTAACCGTCACTCGTAGAGCCTTTGTTACCTTTGCGTGCAACCGAGCACCTAAGAATGCACCTAATAACTCTAAACGAGGAATAGTCAATTCTGGTTTTAACGGTGCCACTCTCGCCTTTGCACACAATAGATGAACAAACATTCGGCCTTCGCTATCTATTGATTTCAAGTAAAGACATGCCCCGTAGGCATCCTTTGACGCATCTGTAAACGTATGAATTTCAATTGTATCAGGTACATGACAGAGAGCGTGGCGAGGTATATTCAAACCAGCCAAATGCTGCGATTCGGCAATAAAATTCCGCCACGAACTCGCAAGTTCGTTGGGCACTGAATCGTCCCAATCTAATTTCATTAACCATAGCCGTTGTAGTAATATCTTGTGAAATATTGTGCAAGCAGACAGAAGACCAAGTGGGTCGAATATTTTGCATGAGCTAGACAAGATGTTCCGCTTTGTCACCTTTTCGATTTGTTCGAACTCTGAAGAAAAGTGTAAGGTATCAGGTGAAGGTGACCATTTCAATCCTAGCACTGTCGACTGCTTACAGAAGTCTTGTATGTTATTTTGTACTGATTCTATGTTGTCAAATATATCTGTAGCATTAGTACGAAACTTTCTCAATGGAAAGCCCGCAGCAGACAATTCGTCTATGACGCCTTTAATCGTTGTCGCTAAAGTCGTTTTTGAATCAGAACCAGTATTTAAGTCGTCTACATAAAAGTCATGATTTATGATATTTGCCACTGATTCATCAGTGCACTCGTTAGCAACCTGTACTAAACACCTCGTGCTAAGATAAGGAGCAGAAGAGGTGCCGTAAGTTACTGTGTTTAGTTTAAGAGTTTTGAGTGTCTGACTTTCCTCATCCCTCCATACTATTAATTGAAGGTTGCGCTGAGAGTCATCCACCATAATTTGACGGTACATTTTTTCTATATCGCCAGTCACGACGTAAGTATTTTGTCTAAACCGCAATAATATTGACAATAACTCATCTTGGACGACAGGCCCCACCATTTGGATGTCATTTAATGACTTATTTGTTGACGTTTTGCAAGAGGCGTCGAAGACCACTCTTAAACGCGTTGTCTCACTCTTTTCGCGAATAACAGCATGATGCGGTATGTAATATCCAAATGCGGGACGGTCTGTTTCGGTCAAATGCCCTAAGCTCTCATACTCTTTAAGGAATGCAGCATAATCGGCCTTCATGTTGGATTTATCCAATTTTCTTTCAAGACTGTAGAATCGCTTCTTAGCGATGTAGTAAGAGTCACCTAGAGCATCCTCCGGGGCTTCGCGAAGAGGAAGCTTGACACAAAAGCGTCCATCTTCAAGACGAACAGTATTTTCCTTAAAATGTGTCTCACAATACTCTTCATCCTTTGACAGTTTCGACTCACAAGTAGGATTGGGTATATCTTCAAGCTCCCAAAATTTGGCGAGAGATTCTCTTATCTCACGCGAAAAGTGGCATTGAGTAGTGGAGCTTGGATTTTGACCTGTGGGACCAGAAACAAGCCAACCTAATTTAGACTCTTGAAGAGTTGGTTTGTTTCTTCCCAATTTAATTTGCCTAGATCCTACAAGATCCCAATATACATCAGCCCCCAGCAAAATGTGAATTTCTGATGGACGGTAAAAGCTGGGGTCCGCTAACTCTACAGAGACAGGAATGTTGAAACAAGATGTGTCAATTTTGACATTTGGTAAAGGCCCAGTTATTTCGGGCACTACTAGACAGGAAACATTAATTTCAAATGACCCAATTCGCGATTTGACAGGAACATCGCAGCGCTTAGTAGTACTGGTTGAACATTTGTTGATGCCGCTGATGGAAACTGGATTTGTTTCTACACATGTAAGGTTCAATCTGCTTTGCATTGTTGCGGATATGAAAGAAGATTGACTCCCCACATCAAGAAGAGCTTTAGTTGTGTGTACCTCCTTTGTTACAGGATTAAGTATTTCCACTTCAGTTGTGCACAAAAGTACTTGGCTCGGCATGAATGTTGACAATGTAGTACTCATAGCAGTGGCATTTGTACTATCAGGTGAACTTGCGTTAGTACTACCGTTGCCTTCATTATGTAATAATGTGTTGTGTTTCCTGTTGCAAATTCTGCACGGACCTAGGCGGCAACGAAAGGTGTGATGGCCAGGGCGTAGACAGTTTTTACACAAATTATGCTTAGACACCTCACTTTGTCTACAATCCACTGATAGTTCGTTAAACTTGGCACACTCATGATTAAAATGATGTTGATTGCAAAACGCACAAGTAATAGTTGTCTTAGTATTGTATTTATTCTCATTGGATGTATAATTATTATCATTCGATGTATATTTATTATCTTTTGTAGTGTATTTGTAATCACTAGTATTGCCTAGCATTGTTCTGACATGTTTGGATTCTCTTGTTTGATAAGTAGTAGGTTTATCAAGTTTGTGTGTGGAAGCACTGCATTGTATAGTTTCTAAAACATCGGCCCGATTACGAAGAAATCCTAAGAAATCATCAAGCTTAGGTGAAACTTTGAGTGTATTTTTGTGTTCTTCCCACTTCCTACTAGTGGCGCCATCTAGTTTCGACACCATCATATAAATCACCAATGTGTCCCAACTGTCGGTCGGTTCCTTTAGGGTGTGTAAAGCTCGCAAATTCTTTGAATAATAGTCTATCATGTACCTTATAGCCTTGTGTGACTCTCTAGTAATAGGCTCAAAGTTGAATAGAGACTTAATGTGATTGTTTATCAGAATTCTTTCATTATTGTAACGCTCACACAATAAGTCCCATGCAACTTTGTAGTTTGCGCTAGTAAACTCAATTGATTTTATAACTATAGAGGCTCCACCCTCCAATGATGCACGTAAATAATGAAATTTGTTTATCGCTGGGATGGACTCATTATTGTTTATTAATGTGTCAAAGGTATCACGAAATTCCATCCACTTCGTATAGCTACCATCAAATGAGGGCAAATTTATTGATGGAAGGCGGATTTGACAGTTCACGGACTGTTGAGTGTTGATATTTGACTCAATAGAGCCTCCCGCTCGAGATACGGCACTAACATATTTAATATCAGTCGCTTGTTGGTTTGATTCCAGTATCAATTGTGACAATGAAATCAACTTTATAATAGAGTCTTCAATTGCTTCTCGTTCTGACAGCTGTTCATCTAATTGGTTTTCCTCGACTAAATTCTCTATTTCTGACTGAATTTCATCAAAATTAGACAATAATTCCTGAAAACAGCCTAATTTCAACTGAAATTCTCCGTACAAAACCTTAGTGAAGTTCTCTGTTGAAATTGCCTTAATTGTGTCAATATATTTCTGAAATAACGTTACTTTGGCCTTAATGGCACCACGTTTTCGCACTAACGGTTTTAATTGGTCAGACATTTTTGAAACAATTCAATATCAATAACACATATTCAACAAACAACGCAAATAAATTGAACAGACTGTACCTACAAATTAAAATAAAATTCAAACCGTGCAGGCCACTGTTGTGTCAAACCAGTGGCAAAAAGGAGAGCTGTCCGCATGCAGCGAAGATGCTGCCCTCGCGACGCGGCGGCGGAGGCGCGGAATGCCAGCTCACGTCAAATTGTTTCAAAGAGATTCAGGAAGCAGCGTGCACAAAATGCTCTGTAATTGTATTCTAGTTAATGCCTTTGCATGCAAATATCATCCCTAAACCTTGAATCAAAATTAAATCATTTGACAGTTTTTTTGTTTTAGCAAATTTGACCATTCGTCACTAATTATTCTTACGAACTGTACTTTTAGTATGGAAATCATGCAATTCTAGCAATAATAATATCGTGCACTATAGTATATTAATGGAACGTTGTTTCGTTATAATGTAGCGTGAAATAATACAACCTTAAGCAGAGCAGGATCGAGGCAACCATGGATTCGTCACAAAACAGAAATTATTTGATATTTTAAACACTTCACGTAGGGTTTCCTTGTGATCTCTGTGCTCTTGCTAGGTGAAATGCTTAGCTCAGTCTGGACTTCGGGATTCCGCTTGTTTATTCACCTCCCATTGAGTGAAGCGACAAGTAACCAGCATGGTTGAAATTTAAATATTATAAGTTTGGTTATTTTTTATATTTTTGGTGCTTTACTGTTGTACTTATTATACACAGTTACTCGTTGACAGGGTTTTAATGAACACGAGACGGGATTGCATAACAAAATTCAGAAGATGGTCAATGGCCGCCCACCGTCTCCATCACAAGACCAGCTTTCTGGTACCATAAATTTGCATTGTCATCCGACTATGTGGCACTATTCCAGAATTTGGGAAAATCTAATTTGTACATACTAATAGTAACTATATTTAAAAGTGAATACACAATCATTCCTCGTCTATTAAGTCGGTTAAATACAGTAAAAGGAAGTAGCACAAATAAAATTTAAGCTACACTCGCGGACAATGAGTACGTGTCGGTAAAATACCGTCACATTTCCTAAAAAGACCTTTTAATTAATATGAATCATGAATATGATCATTTTTATTTAATTTTACATCTTAACTACAAAAAAAGTACTTTCTATAAACAACGTTACCAGGTTTAATTTGGACTCGCAGAAACCCATGTAAAAAACAACGTTAACGGAGAGAGATATAGCAAAAATCATAATTATTGCTAATACAGTTGGGTATTATAAATAATAGTATATTATGTAAATAAAACTAGTGTTAAATATAAAAAAACCTATTACGGTTATTTAATTTAGGGTGACCCGTAGTCATTGACCGCGAGTGTATATTTAAACTGCTCTATAGATAAGGCTCACGATTACTAGTTGTAATGGATAAGGCTTCCCATCGCCATCTTCCTGCGTTCTGCAGTGTTCAATAAAGAAGAGGCATTTCTTACAACAAATCTATAGCAGTTACACCTTTCTAAGATAACGAGGATTTTTTTGTGTTTACCCATTAGAAAGAGTACGATTGTGCAATCGACTTGATACTTCAGGGGGGCTAGCACAACTGACGCCGCGCCGCGACGCGAGTCGAGAAGGATCTACCCTCCTCGTTCTAATTTGCCCGGTGCGAGTGTGACACGGGACGCTCAGTCGCGCGACAAGCGGCTTGTCAGCAAATTGTGCTAAACGTACAGGTAACGTTACTAAGGATAAGACTTAAGATGATTTTAAGTTTTTTTTAAATAGTTTTTTTTATACCGGGTATCAGAATCCTTGACGTGAGTGAATCCGTGACATGGAAAGCCTTGATTCTTATCATTATTGTGAAATGCAGAACAGTAGGAATGCACCTAGAAAAAATATGCATTTTGGAAAGTTATAGCGATTTAAACAAATGATACAATTAATTTCTAAATGACGCACAGGGTTAAAAAAGGTCTCTGACTCTGGTACAACACGCCACTGTCAATCGCCCAATAATCAACAACGTTGGTTATTTGTATTTATTATATTTTTGAATGAATGTTTGATTGGAGAGAGATAACTCTTTTTCCGGATTCCAAGTAGAAAATATAATTTTAATTCCCGATAATGGCCTAAAACTACTCTTGCAGTTTTCGGTACGATGTCGCTTACACCATATAATGGACCTACATTAAAAAAAATACTACGACGTTGGCAACCAAGAATGCAGTTTGCCTGATGGTAAACAGACACCGTAGTCTATGGATGCTGGCGATTCCAGAAATATACCTTACCATAAGATACTAGCGCGTTGTCGACCCTTTATTGATTTCAGGATCGTAGTGTTAGTAATTATATGTATAGAGACTAGAGACGCACGCGGGTCCCTAACTCTCAACACAACACATACTCGTGAGCTCTCTAAAGGCCTCCATCCACCGGACGCGTGTGCTGCGCGTGTGCTGCGCGTGTGCTGCGCGTGTGCTGCGCGTGTGCTGCGCTGCAGCTGCGCGGTTGCTGCGCGTGTGCCGCGTTCGATATGTGTTTGAAGTGTAGTTTCAATGCTTTACAACTTGCGCGTGTGATGCGTTGCAGCTGCGCGGGTGCTGCGCGTGTGCCGCGCGGGTGCTGCGCTGCAGCTGCGCGGGTGCTGCGCGTGTGCCGCATTCGATGTGTGTTTGAAGTGTAGTTTCAATGCTTTACAACTTGCGCGTGTGCTGCGCAGCACACGCGCCACGCAGCACACGCGCATCACACGCGTCCGGTGGGTGGAGGCCTTTACTCACCACCAGAATCACATCACCACACACCTACAGAGCAAGTAATGGCGTCATTATGACTGCTGTCATCAATAAGGTGGAGGTACTTCCCCAGTTGGGCTGTTCCAAATATGAGCGAGATGGCATTCTACTGTCCCCCACCTCTACAATGATACGTTTAACAATGCGTTTTTACCTTGCTCTTTTTTCTTTCAAAATGTTCGGATGGAATTCAACCACTCCGGCATTTGGCTGTAACCCAAGGTAGGCTATATGATACTCTACCTCACAACGGTAAAGCAAAAGGGTCCTATTTCAGCTATCCAAATTGTGGAAATATTGCTAGGTTTTAAAAACTACCGGAAGAAATGTTTATGTATCTATACTGATATTACAAAGAGGTAAAGTTTGTAGTATGAAGTTTTAGCAGGGTTTAAGTTTCTTAGTATCGAGTAATCTCTGGGTTTATAATACAATAAAACGAGACATAAATTCTTTACTGGCTTCCGCCCGGGACTTCGTCTGTTTGGACCTATTATAAAAACCATCAAACCATACGTCCGCAGATTGTCGGATCGACTGTGTTGGACGGCCTTTTGCAGCAATAAAATAAATAAAACGCGTACAATATTACCAGTACTTCACCAGTTGCAACTTCATTTGTACGAAACGTTCGTACAGTCCGGGTGAAGTATTGAGTGACATTCATGTTTACGAGTACTTTGCACGTGCCGTATATTTTTAAACTATGTGCATAAGACCATTAGTTTAGTTATAACTGTAAATTAAAATTTTACCACGTTTATGTAGCACATAAATATTTTAATTCATAATTCATTTATTTGCATATAAAAAGGGTTTTACATAGGTGTTATAGTATAGAGTACAAGTCCTATCCTTTTTAGCTGTTTTTTGCCAGCATGCAAATGGGTCCTATGTGTACTACATTGGACCACCTTAAACTAACATAATTAAATACTAAGCTACATTAACTTAAACTAAGATAGAATGCGCAATGAGTTTACAATATACACAATACGAGTACACATACAGTCCCGGCAATTGCTGATAAAATAAGTATACAATGTCATGATAATAAAATATTTATAGGTAATAGAAATTTGATTAATATGAATTACATACATTATTATACACAATAAATTCATTAATAGAGTAAAATGTTTTTGCCAGTAGCCATTTAAAAAGCGCTGTTTTAAATTTAGTAAATGGCAGATCTTTAATATTCTGTGGTAGCTTATTGTATATGGTGACACACATGCAATAACAGTTTTTCTTGAAGGCAGCAGTTCTTTGCTGTTTAGGTACAATAAGCCTGTCAGTGTTCCTAGTGTTTCTAGGAAACACATCTTTGGCTGTTCTAAACAAATTCATATTTAGTTTAACAAATTTAGAGACTTCAAACACATAGAGACAAGGTAGAGGGAGAATATTTAATTCAGAGAAGAGAGGTTTACAAGAAGTCCTTTGGCGCACTCCACATATAGCACGAATACATTTTTTTTGGCAGATGAAGGCCCTTTGAACATCAACCCCATTTCCCCACACAATCAGTCCATACCGAAGCACTGATTCCACGTAGCCGTGATAGGCCATCAATGCTGTTTTTTTATCGGCCGTTGCGCGCAGTCTGTTCATGACAAAAACAAATCGATTAATTTTGTTACATACATGTTCGATATGTCCATTCCATTTTAAATTACTATTAACAATCAGGCCTAAGAATTTTATAACATTAGCATTTTCCAAGGTATGCCCACTGTAATTAATATTCAATGTCCAGCTTAAACTATTAAAATTCATATAATTCGTCTTAGATAAATTAACTTGCATATTATTATGTTGCATCCAGTTAATTACGGCAGCTACAGTGTTGTTTACATTAATTTCATGATCTAATATAGTTTCAATCTTATTATTTGTGACAATAATCGAGATGTCGTCAGCGAACAGAATACATTTATGGGACGTCACGTTTGGTAAATCGTTAATATAGGTCAAAAATAGTAGTGGTCCTAGAACACTCCCTTGGGGAACTCCATAATGGTTAGATTTATAGTCAGATTGGTGTATCTCTGTTTCCTTTAACTCATTTACGCACTTAATTTCTACACATTGTTGTCTATTTTCCTGATAAGATCTTAGCCATTGCAATGCTTGTCCTCTGATGCCGTAGCACTCTAGTTTTGCCAAAAGTAAGTCATGTGCAACAAAGTCAAATGCCTTGGACATATCGAAGAAAAGGACGGTAGTAAGGCTGCGGTCGTCATAATGAGTAGAAGTTTCGCGTACTAAGTTAAAAACCGCAAGTGCAGTTGATTTCGATTTTTGGAAACCATATTGTTCCGGTGCGATAACATTGAATTTATGAAAGAATTCACTTATTCTTAGATACATTGCTTTCTCAAATACTTTAGAGATAATAGGAAGTATCGTATAGATAATGAGTAATTTGCGTTGCATCAAAATATTTATAACCAAAAAAATCGATTTTTTTAGAAGTAATAGTAAAATCAGAGCTCAGAGCATCGCACCAGGCTAAAATAATAAATAGTCAAGTTAGTAGTAAAAGTAGTCAGTTAAGGGGTTCAGTGGTTATTAGAATATTTACATAATCGATAAGTACTTATGCGATTAGTGTAATTTGACAATGCCACGTTACGCCGGAACATATAACCCGACCAAATAAACTCCGTCAAATATTTCGTCTACAAATTTTTTATTTGTTTCCTACGCAATTTTGACGGATACCATAACACCGTGTGTGGACTGGTAAAAAAGTTTGCCATCGTTTCTGCGATACACAATATTTCGTTTAAAAAAGTCAGCATGCTATCAATCACTAAATATTTCCACCGACAACGCTTAGCGCAATAACAGCGTAAGTGAATAACTGGGTCAACACATATTCCCTTATTCGCCTGAGGTGTTTTTTTGTCAAGCAAAGTGTAGTCACGTGACGGCAGACCGATTGCAAAGCGCAGTAGAAGATTAAAACAGTAGGAAAGAATGGCTGCCCCATTTCAAAACGAATAAGCAGGGCTGTATCACTAGACACTTTGCAAATTCACCTGAACGCGGCTGACACCGCCGCGCCGGACATACTTCATTCGCTCGTGGCAGAGGCACTATTTTACAATTTGTGTTTGAACATGTGCAAATAATTAATTTAGTAAAATTTACAAGACATTATAATCTTACCCAATATTCCCGGAGCGACAACTGACGATACCGAATGTTGATTCTAGTCATTCCCGTCAAATATAGTCTGTATTATACTTTCTGTTAAAATATATAGTCCATGCCAATTCAGATTGACTGACATGATATCTCACTACACTGAGACGGTTTTTGCATTCCAAAATAGCTATTTGCGTGTGAGAACTAAAGCTGAAAAAAGTTGGGTTTTACATTACAGGATTAATTATATGTTTTTCACAGAATTTCCCATAACGTCAATTTATATGTCATTTTTTTCCCTTTGATAATATGTTAATACATATACGATACTATCTGTAATAAAATTTAACTTGCACACCTTTTAAAGTTGAACTTGTACGAAATCGCATGCGTGCTCGAAACTTTTTGACAAGGCTGTAGAATATCAATGTATCCGAATTTCATAATGTAAGATATGCAAAATGACGTCTTATCTTTGATTACTAGCAATTAGAAAATGTATAGATACGTGTAGGTATGCTAAATAGTGTATCCCTGCGTAAATCAGTTTCAAAACGTAATAAGTTCTAATAAAAATATTTGTGTACATTCCCAAACATTATTTAAATATTTATATTCAGCGCCCTAAAATGAACTTCACCTCCACCCTTCACAAACATTAATCACGAAATCAATTCTGTGTACTGTGACCGGAACTGCCGCCATAACGGCTTAAGCGTCGGTGAAAAAAATTACGCGCGTTTTTGGCGGGAAACGAGTGACTTCCGGCTGGCGTGAGGTGTCGAGTGTCTCAGATTTATGGGTTGGACGTATGTGTACCGGGAATATTATATTAGGTGGGAATAATTCTAATTTGGCATTATTCTTGGGTGACTTGAGGCACAGAAAAGATATTATTACAAGTACAGAAAGAACACTCCTTTGATCTTTACAAAAGGCGCTTTTTTCTCAGCCAAAACATTAAGATTTATGGCCCTCTGACGTCGTCGACGACGACGTTGACGTTCATCGAGTACATGCCGGTTCCCCAACGTTGGGGCACCGGCACGTAATTGTACAGGATTTACACAAGTTTAGTCCTGATCATTCAGTCTTTATAACATTGATAACTATATGACTGAATTTCACATGGCACGCAAATAAAACGTTATTTAGGTAAGGTCTAGTTTACCCTATGGGTTGGAAAGTCAGATGGCAGTCGCTTTCATAAAACTAGTGCCTTTGCCAAATCTTGGGATTAGGTGTCAAAGCGGACCCCGGGCTCCTTTAGGGGCATTACCGGGAATAACGCTAAGAGGATGATGACCTATATCTGTAGTACGATTGCGTGGATTATTTATATTATTGTTGTAGCCTTGTAAACTGTAATGCCGCGTTTATACGCTTGCGATGGCTTGGCGCGTGAGCAGGACGCAGCTATGCGTTAGAGGGAGAGGGCTATAATTCGATCTCATTCGTTTACATAGCTGCGTCCTGCTCACGCGCCAAGCCATCGCAAGCGTATAAACGCGGCATAAGGTCATTTGTAATGACTTAATGAGTAACCTTCGGAAACCCTTATCTTATTTCAAAAATGATTTCTTCTGCGTTTAAAATGGACTTTCTGAATGGTTTAAGGCTAAATTTTATTTCGCGGGTTTGCCTGTGGTGTTTGCAATACGCAGGCGAAGTTACGCGGTCAGCTTGTGTAAGTATAAATGTAATAATACCTGGGTAACCGAGTTTATGTTCGGATGAGAGTAGAGAGAACGAACTTTTCCAGATACGAGACCTATACTTGACGCCGTATATAGATTCAAAAAAAATAACCTTGAAATTGCCATTAAAATGAAAAAAAAACAACCGGCACTGACAAACTTATACTCTTCTAAACGATGGACGTAGCTAGTTAGCTTCGTCCATTATTTGGAAGAGTGTAAGTTTGCCAGTGTCGGTATTTTTTTCATTTAAATGGCAATTTTAAGGTTATTTTTCTAGAATCTTTAATATCTTCCCCCACTTAGGGGATGATTTGATAAAAAAATATCCTGTCCTTCATCGGGACTCAAATATCTATAAGTACCTAATTTCATCTAAATCGGTTCAGCGGTTTAAGCGCAAGGAGGTAAAGACAGATACAGACAGACAGACAGACGCTCTTTCGCATTTATAATATTAGTATGTAGTAAATTTGCAACTTGAATTGAGTCCTACTAATATTATAAATGGGAAAGTTTGGATGTTTGTTACTCAACCACGCTTAAATCGATTTGGATGAAATTTTTCACGAAGATAGTTTATAAACTGGATAATCCCAGGTACACGCGGACAAAGTCGCGGGCAGAAGTTAGTACAACAATAAATTCTCCAAAGTAAAGGAGAAGCAAACTTAAGACACCCTGGCGTTGACAAGCGTCAACTAATTAAGGTAACTAAGACAACGTATGTGAGGCGAAACGAGAGATACGAAGCAGAAAAATGTCAAGCGTGAGTGATATATGGGTAAGAGAAACTAAATTCCCGAGGTGTATACTTGGGAGTATTCCTCAACGAATTTTCCACTATCATCAGCCGAAAGACGTCCACTGCTGGACATACGAGTTGGCCTCCCTAACAGTGCCACAAGGACCGGTCCTGCGCCACATGCATCTAGTGGACTCCCGAACCCCATACCCAGGTCATCTGTATTCATTGTGGGGAGGTCTACCCACGCTGCGTCGACGCAATAAAAGAAAGGAAGTAAGATGGACTTGTTAGTTTTTTCGCTCACAAAGCCACTATTTATCATATTTTGTGATATACAGTGTTTGCCCTGTAACAGGGGCAAATATTTAAACGGAAGCGTCCATAGAGCATTTGTAGTAGCCACTTGTGTCCAATGTTTTTTTTTCAATCGGAGTAATGTTGATCTCATGTAATGTATCTTGGCATCAGCACGAGATCATAGAACAGCAGTCAATGCAGATTTTGAGGTAACATCATGTTATGAGTCATAATAATTTTTGCATTTTTGTTTTAAAACGAAATTTTGAATAATTTTGATTTTTTTTGTGTTTTTTAAATAAAAATAATACTTCTTGTGTCCCTAGAAGAGTAAAATACACCTACTTCGAAGAAAAGAAGAAAAACTTTTTTTTTATAACCACCTGGTAGAAATTGCTCACAAGCTCAATAATTTACCGTTTATTTTTTTGCTCCAATTCCAGGCCATACACTGTATATTATTATTATTAGGAGCCAATGGTGTCCCACTGCTAGGCAAAGACCTCTCCCTTTCGTTTCCATCCCGCCCCAAAGCAGCTTCTGGCCTTTCCTTGACATCGCCGGTGAGGTTTTGAGTTGTCGGGTTGCCATTCAGTGGTGATCTTGACCTACAGCTCACTCGGCAGGCAGCAGATATGACAGCCCAGTCCTATAATCAACTTAGCCGCTTTTCGAGCTACGTCGATTATTTGCGTCTTAGAGCGTAGCGTGGTGTTCCCGATGTTCCATTAATTTTACACCTAATATGCTGCGCTCCAATATGTAATCCGCAGTGTCTCAAGACAAGAGTCTTTGACGAGTGTATGTTGCCAGTGATGACGTATGGAACAAGCAATGGAGAAGGCTATGTTGGGAATTTCTCTGCGCGATCACATCAGAAAGGAGGCTATCCGCAGCAGAACCAAGGTAACCGATATACCCCTCCGAATCGCTAAACTTAAGTGGCAGTGGTACATTGCACGTAGAACCGATGGCCGTTGGGGCGGAAAGGTTCTCGGGTGGTGACCACGTACCGGAAGGCGCAGCGTGGGTAAGGTGGAATGATGACCTGGTAAAGGTCGCGGGAGTCCGCTAGATGCGGGTGGCGCAAGACCGGTCATTGTTGCACTCTTTGGGGGAGGCCTATGTCGAGCAGTGGATGTCTTTTAGCTGATATGATGATGAGAATGATATATATATATATATATGATATTTGTAGGATTTACAGTACTTACACGGAGCAAGTTTGTCTCAATCTACTTACCAATTTTCCACTCAATTGCACAAAAGTTAGCTGAAAGAGAACGTATACGACATGTATATACATATATTTTAACTCGTAATTGTCTACAATAAAGTTTCTTGCACACATACTTACATATGTATTGGATAGATATATACATATTGGAGAATCGCGCGATTACATCGTTTCTCGTAGGTACTTGATAGTGTTTACCATTCGGTATACTTAGAGAGCGGAATTCTCATGGTATTTTCTACCATAGTGATTTCTCATTCATCGACTTCGTAATAGAATCTTAACATTATTACGAACATTTTTTCATGTCTTATTAGGGTTGCCAGGTGCCAGTGGACCCCTGGCTTCTTTAGGATGCAATCGTGAAAAACTTTCGGAATATGATAAATCATTCCTCAATTATTTGTAATGGTTAATTTTACTGCCTGCTATTACATACCACAATCGTCTGAAATTGGATGCTCATTACCTATATTGAAATATCGTACGCATATTGCAATCGATACCGCTACGTTGAAAGTCGATAAATGAGAAGTCACTATGAAAATTCAGAAATGCCATGAAAAATTCCGCTCTCTGGTTACCCAAAATTCTTTCGTATGTCCGGAGGTCCCGATTCTCGTGAAATTGTATAAGTGGGTTCAATAATTATATACACAGTTTTTTTTTGTTGATTCAGTTATTCCAAATTTAAAAAAGACGTGATCTCGTGATGTCAAACACTCACTAGTTTTAAAATCGAGTTAAAAACACACCTATTACCAAACTGAAAAAGAAACCCGGAAAGTTTTCCCGTATTATACCGATGTTTATTCCACAACACTTCATTATCCACCTTTCCCCAAAATTCCGTATTATTCACGATGAATGGCGGTCCAGAAACGACCCTGTTCCGGCGCGTAAGTGTTTAGGATTCACGGTCCTTGCGGATGCTACACGTGTCATTCTCCCGGGTGCTATATTAGGCGGGAATAATTCCTTCCAAATATATTATGCGTTTGAGGGTTTTCATCACACTTGCTTGTAAAGGAAATAAAAAAAGATTTATAGGTTTTTTTAAGGTTTTTATATGCAGAATGCCTGCAGAAGCAGGCGTACAGAACTACAATAGCCTTTATTACGTCCATGGGCAGTATGTTTTTTTTTTTACTCCCAAATGCGTCACTTATAAAGCAAGGGGTTTCTAACTGAAATACGATGGTTGTAAACGTATACCGGATGGAAAGGCACGACGATCCTTTCCGCAAAATTTTAAGTGATGGAGAATCAATTCGTAATGTTTAGGTTTTTGTTACGAAAGATTAGATATACAGCGCTCATAGCCCAGCGGCGCCTGCGAGTCGGAAACGATAACGCAGGTTAAGCAAAGATGGCAGCGGTCAGTCTTTGGATGGGTGACCGCCTGATGTTTGAGTGGTTATTGAAAATGAGCGCTTCCGTGCTTTGGAAGGCACGCTAAGCAGTTGATCCCGGTTGCTGTCTATGACAGTAGTCGTTAAGCCGAGTTAGAGGCCTTCGGGCGGCTTAAGAACTTCTAACAGTCGAGTTGCCCACTCACTTGACAAAGGGGGGACAACTGTTACTCGCGTCCGCAGGAGCTACCTACCACAACCCTGCACGTGTCCCCTGGGTGGTACTAAAGAGTGACAAACTTCAAAGGCCAAAAATAATGTGTGCCATACGATTAAATAAAAAAACGAAAGATTAGTAAAATTATTAAAATTACTTAATGTTCTTCTTAGTGACTACCCTACTATTAATCTGTACTAATAATTGTATATACGTATTGATAAAGGTCACTGACCCTTGTGTTATTATTAAAATGTTACTGAACCTAATGAGGTGACACATGCAGTATCTTGCATTAAAAGTTAACTGCCTATAACTTCAAAACGCTTATCAATACGAGCCTAGTTTCTTTAGAAATACAGTAATAAATCTAAACAATCCCCCATTTGCCGAAAGGATCGTCGTGCCTTTCCACCCAGTGTTTTAAATAAATTTAAACGTAAAAACAGTCTTAAAACGTAATGATTTATATATTTGCCGATTTAAAGACTAAACTGTCGTACTAAAACATGTGTTAAAAAAAAGGTGTAGACGGGCTCTGCCTTGCGCGCCTCACGACAATTCCAACGAATAGCAAGATTGACATTTAGTATATTGTATTGCGATTAGTATTAATTTTATTTCAAATGTAAGGACTTATTTGTTTCCTCGCAAATGTGATGAAAATAATTGTGTGCGACACGGATGGTAAAATTTTTTCAAACTCATGCCATCAAAGCCTTTATCAGGATCCTAAATATGCAGACGCTCGTTCTCAAATCATAACTTACCAACCTCGTGGCACAATGTACTGTTATAGCTCTTTATTTTCAATAAAAAATATCTTGGAGTGATACTTTTTTACATTGCCAATGCAACTATGAACTTTATTGGAAGCTTTCCCCTGAAATAATTAAGTGAAGGAATAATTTATCAAGCCAGGTTTCATTGAATTTTCCAGAGCATTATATTGCACTGTGTATTTGAAAATATATTACAGTTCGTATATTTTACCTTCGCTGAATCGCTAAACTTAAATGGCAATGGCCGTGGCACATTGCATATAGAACCGTTGGCCGTTGGGTTGGAAAGGTTCTACATTACCAGATCACCAGTCCTGATGATGACAGTTCACAACACTCAACAATATTAATATGTATTATTGATTCCAGGAAATAGGCAGCTAAATAAATATGTTTGCATGTTATACATACATTATCTTTACCTTTTAAAGGAAAAAGTGTTATATACGTCTTTTAATCTCTATTTGACGTCCCTGTCTTTTATCCCTGCCATCCTCATTTTCATAGACAAAGATGAAACGAAGAGATATCTCTCTCAGTTGGTATTTTAATACGCCGTAACGTCACCTTTTGACTCTAAAATTGGGTATCTTCATCGAAAGAGGGTAGAACTAAATACAGTCCAAGTCGAAGAAAACTCGACTTTATCGTGTAATTGCGAGCAGACGCGGCGGAAGATGGCTACAAAGGTTTGGAATGCAATATCAGGTCCTACTGGCGACAGCAGGCTAGGTATAGATTTGTGATCGATGAGAGATGAAGATAGGTTACACCTCTGTCAGCGACTTAAAGTGGGGTTGTGGAATAATTCTATCTAATCAATCTTAGGAGTTGGGAGCATCTTTGAATTTCCAGAGTCGCTCAAGAAAATTCAACTAAAAAAATGAATAAGTAGGCTAGCAATATTTTTTCGGGACGAGACGTAGATATATCGCTTTTCTCTACATACAGGAAAACCACGGGACTAGCTACAAACGTAGCGCGTAGCGATTCTTGGCACTAAATGTAGGATGTTGGGCATGAAATATCTCTACATAACTTCTTATAGGGCAGAGTGCTCGATCAAATCGTCGTAAATGTGGACACGCTGGACAAAAGCACCAATTTTTTTCAGGCACTTGTTAGGTCCATAGCTTTAAGTTTTTGATAGGAACCAACTCCTCCGTCGGCCTTTTTTTTTGGCGGCCAAGTTAATTATAGTTAATTATTAATATCACGAGTTCTAACACACGTCTAAATATACATGTTTGGGGGTCAGGGAATTCAACTAGATAAGTATTTTACCGATATAACACAGTCTAGCGATTGCTGATACGCAGACATCCGGATGGACAGCGGAAGCTTAGGAACAGGGTTCCGTTTGATATCCTTTTGGAACTCGACTCTTAAAAATATCTAGTTGTATTCCTTGACCCCAATTATGTATATTGAGACACTAAGTTTGTGATTCTACGTTATTTAGAACTCGAGATATTGATGATATACGTATTATTCAAAATGACCACCATAAAATTAAAGATGGCCGACGAAGGAGGTGGTTCCTATCAAATTCTTAAAGCTATGGACCTAACAAGAACCTGAAAAAAAAATGGTGCTTTTATCCAGCGTGTCCACATTATCACCTGAAACTGCCCTATTACTTTGATGCCTAGCTCAAGAAACTCAACTAAATAAAATCTAGGTAGGGGTTTGTTGTGATGAGGGACGTGTAGACGGGGCAAATCTCTGAAGACCTTACCTTACCCGAGTTACCCGCTTTGGGACCATAACCTATAAGGTACCTTTATACTATAATTTTATGAGCGAGCGAAGCGAAAAAGTTCTGCATTTCAGAAAAAAAAATTGTATGTAAAATATTGTGTAGACATCAGGATGTAGTATAACTCTTTCAGATGTCCCGTTGTCCGTCCGTTCTCCTCTACTGAGGGGTAATCTGGTAACGTTTCCAACGCGCGTTAAGACAGTGCAACTGTCATTTTTTATATAAAAAATTACGTTTAGACCTACCTAATGCGCGTACAATACCACCGTGCAAGTCGCATTTCTAAACCGATTTCGTGGATTTTTGTGACCATTCGATAGTTGTATTTGGTTTTGGCAATACAATTTTTCGAAATGAAGTAAACGATTAAAAATACATACGTTACTTATAACCCAAATTTTTACCACACAGCTTTTGTAAGTACACAAATCTTCGCGGAACTGCAAGGCAATTTGTTGGCGAATTCACTCTTTACACTTCCTTTTTAGGTAACATGTAATGCAAGAAAAAAAGAAAAGCAATTTAACGCACAAAATTATTTAACCCAGTGTACACTTACCTTATATCTAGCACAAACAACTTCAACCTCACAAATTGACAATTGAAATTATCCTAGTAAATTAATAAATAAATAATATCTCTCTTTATTCCTTACCTCATTCCTGAGGTTCGTGCTCACTGTTGGATTATGCAGCCCTGATGATTTATCTTCATCGGTCTCCATCCATGGTTGCCCTCACTGCTCGCTGGTAACCTTCTACTTCGCTTACTATAACCATTTTCTATACATAGTGTGGCCTGGAAATTATTGAGCTTGTGCGCAATTATTTCCAGGTGGCCTTAAATTATTATTTTTTTCTTCTTGAAAGTAAGTTCATATGTGTTATTTAGTCTGCTGGGGTGACACAAGTAGTAGTTGTACTAAAAAAACTAGAAAACCCAATTAAAAACGAAAATACAAAAACGATTAGGTGACTCATTACATGATGTTACCTCAAAATCTGCATTGACGGCTTTGCTATGATATCGTGGTGTCAAGATATATTACTTGGAGGTCATAACATTTACTGCAATAAAAAAAAATTAACACAACGGGTAATGCAGATGCTCTAAGGACGCATCCTTTTAAATATTTGCTCCTGGTCCAGGCCACATACTGTACAAAACGTAGACTTGAAAAATCACGCATTTCTGGTGACTCGTGTAATATGTCCCGTCTGTCTATTTTGCTCTATGCTCTTCGTTCCTTGCCGACTCCTACTCGCTGTAATTAATTGCTATAACTAAATTCACTTAGCGTTTACTTCCACGTATATTTTTATTTACCTGAGTAGTGTACCCAAGCTTCAGGACTTTTTTCGGAATTTTATTTGTTGGGAATTTGGTGGAACTGGGTCTTTTGATGTAAAATATATAGGATATTACAACATAAGGAAGGATACAATTATGAATCAAATGTATAGGCCGAAACGCACTGACTGGTTGGAATGTTCGAACTAATACGAAAGGGTCCGCACAGAATACCGGCCGCGAGAAAAGCGTTATGTGCGGATCTTTTCATATTAGCTCGAACATTACAACCGGTACCGCCGCCGCCACCGCTTTCAGTGCGATTTCAGCTTAAAAGTTAATATTACAAAATTATGAAAATGATAGAAATATGGAGCGCATTGCAGTGGTTAAGGTAAGTACTATCCAACCTGCCTCCAAACATAGCCAGAATGTTATTGGTACTTATTTTTTTTTTTTATCGTATGAAATACATTATTTAGGCCTTTAAAGTTTGGTATTGGCCCTTACCCTATTTAGCAGAGATGCAGCTTTTTTATATTTATAAATTTACAAAGCTCACAGAATTGTCCAGTCTTAGATACTTCAAAAAAAATATTTACATAATCTCATCTCTTTGGTTCGCAACCTAAACTTCTCAAGACGCGGCTTAAGTAAATATGCGGTATTTTGTAATTCACCGATAGCTTACCATACAATAATACAAAAGTCAGAAAGAACGCGCCAAAACTACCATACCCGTTCCAATTTCATACCTTAATCCGAGCAGGACCTCTAAAATATGTTGCGTGTAAAATTCCCTTAAAAAAGTTATGGCTAAAGCGGATTGTTGCGAAACTCGCGCGGAATGTGAAGAATTCTTGCGTCGGTTATTTGACCGTTTGTTGTGGTTGTAATTACAGTTTATTTATAACTTGTGGTGTATTCGACACGTGCTTAAAGGGTAAAAAATGTAGCACCTGATAAAAATATCAAACCTCTTAACTAGAATATCTTTTTCGCACTTGCTATTCAGAAAGACTAATATCGACAACGACGACTAATAATAGTAGTAATGGTTGTGTATTGGCTGCATTCACTGTTTGCGTAAAGCAAAGGCCTATACACACGTACCAGTTTGGTCGTATGCAACATCACGCAAGCCAACAAACTGCTGGGTTCGTATTATTTCAACTAAACATAGTTCATTTTATTTATTTTTTGTGTGTTTAAGTTTGTATGTTAGTTAAATAGTAGTTCATTTTAATTATAGTTATTCTGTGTTTTATTTTTTCATATCATGTGTACCCCTCTATGTACTCCATATATATTTGATTGTGCAAATGTTTGTGTTCTACATATGTAAACTAAAAAAAGACCGGGTTGCACTCCAAATAGTATAATATATTTGAGATATAACGTTTCATGGATATAATGTATATTGGAGGTAAGTATTAGTGGTATAATGTTTTGTAAGATATAATTTTATTTTTCACACACACGTTGATTATTTTAACCTAACCTAAACCTAACCTAATCGCCAGCGTGTCGACGTCACCCCGCTTCGCGGGGTGCCTATTTCCGCTCTAAGGGACACAAGCTAACCCTAACCTAACCTACAATGGTCCAATTAATACCATTGTTACAAGTATCAGTCGCTATTATACTGTAGTGTGTCAGTGGTTACTCGTCGTCGTACCTACACCCACCTTGCCTTAGAGTAAAATAGGTAAGAAAAGTAAGTAGTAAGTATACCAGATTATGCCAATAGTACATTATACCAACAGAGTTTTATATCCAACAAAGTTATATCCCATGTATGTTATACGTTATGACTGTTAGATTAATAGTTGTTATATTACACGTTCATTATATCTGTTGATAATTATATTACATGAGAAAATATCAAATTTTGTTATATCAAAAGTGCATTATATCCTTTAAGGCGCCGTAGGTTCATGGTCTTCTCTCCCTCTCACTGAGCATAAGCGTGAGCGAGATGGAAGTGCGTGCTCGGAAGCGCGGAAATCATGTTTTTTAATTTTAATTTTTTGGCCGTTTAAATAAATAAAAAAATAAATACTGATTTCACTCAAACATGATATTGCCGATTTTTGGAAGCCATTTTAATATTTTTAGCTTTTGTTCGTAATTTGTAACAAATATTTTAAGTGTATTTTAGACCCTTTTAGACCTATGTTCGTGATTTTTTTCTATCGAGCGAAAAATACTTAATCATGTTTCTAAACACTGATTTCCCTGCAGAAAAGCCTCAAGATTACTATTCGTATTTTTTTTAAACCATATTATTATAAACAGACGCATTATATTGTTTCAAAAACACCGTTCGCTTAACTTCGCTGAACCTACGGCGCCTTAATCGTTATATCCAGTGAAAATATATCAAAAGTTTTTATATCGATCGTTACGCACCCAAAAAAAAACACCCCCTACGCCTCATCCTGACCCCGGACTCTTTCAGGGCATAACCGGGAATAAAGCTAGTAGGATGATGGCTTTCTGTATTGTTTTGTCGCGAATAAATGTTTGAGTTTGAGAAATAATATCAGCAGGCCGTTTGCCGCCTGCATAACTAGTAAATAATAAAAGTATACTTTAGAAAGAATAGAACCAGCTAACCAGTGATTACGAAACATAAGGTCTTTGTCCTTTTGGCTCAAGACAAGGAGTATATCAAATCAACAATGGGTCGTCAGTTCAGTGCCGGCGGAAACACTGTTTTGTGACTTTGTCAAGGTTCAGTGGAGGAGTTTAGTTTTGTTTGGAAAGAGATTGGTTTTGTAACGGAATGGTGCTCGATTTGATAATTATGTTTAGTGAGAGTTGGTGGCGTGGCCACCATAAGGCTGAATATCCACCAGAGCTGAGCAAGTTAACGGAGCGGTGTGCGAGAAGAACACCAATAGGAAGAGATGCGCAATAGAGGCACGCAACGCTAATATTATTTTTTTTTTTTATTTATTTAATCATTACTAAAAATTCTACAAAAACACTAACTACTTAAAGTCCTGCAAAACTGTTTTAACAGTTTGACTGCAGGAAGACTTATTATAATAACTTATCTAATTTTCAAAACTAGTTAATAGTCGACTTAAACATAATTCTACAGTAGTAATATGTACATGCTTTGGTAATATATCGTATATCTAATGGTATGTTTATGTAGGTATGAATAAATATTTAGGGTAAGGATTCTAGAAAATGTTTTTTTAATTTTCTTTTAAATACGCGTGCATTTTGCTCAAGTCTGATGTCTTCAGGCAAGTTGTTATAGATATATGGCAAACGTTTTTTTAATGTTCTATCTCCATAGTAGTTATAAACTCTTGGCACATCAAATTTCCCAGTGGACACCGACCTAGTGCTATGAAGATGAGTAGTCCTTTGCAGGGTTTGCTCCCGATTGCTATGGTTGTTAGTGGCCAAAAGGCATTTATGTTTTAAGGATACAGGAAGGATTTTACAAATTTTATAAAGTTTTCTATAGTCGTGTTTACAAGAATTTTTTACTTTTTTGGGTACTAGTAGTTTTAAAAATCTTAACTGAAGGGATTCTAGTTTGTCTAAGTAAGTTTTAAATGTCAAGCCATAGCAGTCGAGGGCATAGCCCAGCAAAGAATCTACCAGCGCGAAGTACAAACATTTTAATGTACCGAGAGGAACCTTATAACTTAGATGGTAAAATTTACTTAGTAACAGTCTTAGTTTTTCGCATACATAATCAATGTGCTGAGACCAAGAAAAGCTAGTATCAATCCTTACGCCTAAGTAAGTTACACATTCTACTTTATGTATGGGTTCACATCTACAGTTGACTAGCTTATTATGCAAACACTGGTAACTATGGACAACTAGACTGATAGTATAGTCGGGTAATTTTAAATATGGTGAATGAATTACGAGTAGGTTAGTTTTTTCTGCATTTAGCATGATACCATTATCATGGGACCATTGTACTATTGCATCTATATCTAACTGAATGTTACGACTAATATCAATGAGATCAGTTCCAGCACTCACAGTGCATAAATCGTCAGCAAACATATAAGGTGTACTGTGACGTATGACTCCACCTATGCTGTTAACGTGCATCAGATAGCATACTGGACCACATCCCGACCCCTGCGGCACTCCACAATCGACCGCCACCTCGTAGCTGAGCTCATCACCCACTTTCACACGATAAGTCCGTGACGTCAGGTAGTCGCGGAACCAGGCGTTCAGCGGCTGCCCGACGCCACACTCGTTCATTCCATTCAAAAGGGTTCCGAATTCGAGAGTATCAAAAGCTTTTTTGTAATCATAGAATATCGCTACAACTATTTTTTTGTTTTCTAAGTGATTGTTAATTTCGTCTGTAAATTAAGCTAATAAAGTATGAGTGCCTCTACCTTTTTGAAAGCCGTGTTGGCACTTGTTTAGAATAGAATTGTTTTGTAGATAATTTCCGATTTGATTGACGATGCATTTCTCCATAACTTTTTCTACGCTTGACAAGATCGCTATAGGTCTATAGTTCGAAAATTCCTTTCGGTTACCCTTTTTATGAATTGGACGAATGATGGCTTCTTTTAATTTACTAGGAAATGTATTATTCTTTACGGATAAGTTAATTAAGTTGGCTATGACTGGACTTACTTCATCTACTAGTAGTTTTAGATCGGTCATGCGCACAAGGTCACTGCCGGGAGCTTTTTTGGCACTCATGTTGTTAATAACTTTTTTTACTAAATTTCTGCTCACCGGCTACCACCTCATGCTCACGATCGATGCGTTTACATACGTGTCCCTATCTAACATTTTGTCCGTACAGACATGTTTAATTTGGTTGACATCATTTGAAAAGTTAAGAGCAAACTTATCACATATTTCTTTTCTACTACCATGATTTCTCATGTTATCAATTATAATACTATCTATTGGCTGAACATTTTTCCCTAGTAGACTATTAATTTTGTCCCATATTTTTTTAATATTTTTATTGCAATCTAAAATACACTGTCGATCGTAATTATTGTTACACTTATTAATAGCCTTATTACATTTATTTCTATATCTTGTGTATTCTAGTCTTTTTGACATATTTTTGGGATTATTACACCAAATTGTATATAATCTGTCTCTTTCTAAAATCATTTTCTTTAAGTTGTTATTTATCCAGTGTTTTTGGTTCCTGTTGCTTGAGTTAACTGAATTATCTATATATCTATAACAGTCTTTATAAATATTAACGAAGATGTTGCTAAAAGACTCGTAAAGTTTGGCAGGGCACTGTATGCTTAAAAGTTCATCGAAGTTAATCTCCAATAGTTTTTCCCGAACTAAACGATTATCTAGCACGCGCCGAGCGGCAGGCGCCGTCGTCGCCGTCGCCGTAGACAGCGGCGTCGGGCGTGAGCCGCGCGGCGGAGCGTCGTTCCACTGTATCGAGGCCGCAACGTAGTAGTGGTCGGAGACCTTGTGTGTGATAACTGCGGAGTCTATTAAGGCTGAATATCCTCTGACATAAATATGGTCCAGACATGACTCTACAACTTTATCCAACACAACCTCTCTGCGAGTTACATCATTTATACATTTAGTGAAACCGTGCTCGGCCAACAAGTTTTCATATTTAATTATATACTGATCCTTATTGTTCATTAAGTTTAGATTTATGTCACCACAAAATATTACTTTAGTATTTGAGGGTATAGACTGCAAAATACTACAAAATTCTTGGAAAAAAAGTTGGATCCTATCGTGATTATAAAATCTTGGCGGCCTGTACATAGCAACTATGAAAATATGTTCATTGGCTTTATAATTTACTTCAATGGTTACACATTCTGCGGAACGCATGACGCTCGCGGCGGCCGCCACTTCGGTCACCCGACCCGACAGCTCCCGCCGCGAGTACACGAGTACCCCTCCGCCACTGCGGCCCTTACGGGTATAAGCATTCATATTATAACCTTCTATATTATACAAACTAAGAAGAGAACAATTAACATTTGGTTCAGTTATCACTAGAACGTCTATTATATTTAAATGACTATTGAGGGAAACGAGAAGCTCACTGAAGTTTTTCTTTATGGATCGAATGTTAACGTGCATTACACATAGGTCTTTATCGAATATGGACTGGTCAATCCAACTATTTATGCTTTCAGCGCAGACATAATTAACAGATGTATCGGAAATCAAATCTAGCTGACAGAAATCCGCGAATGTTAATAATATAGTATATCAAAATAAACATGTAGAATAATAACATCAATTCTTATCAACAAGATCGGATAGTTCGCTCTCAGATCGTACACAAATAGCCTTATCGCCATCGGACTTCTTAATCAGGATCCTACCGTTATTCACCCATATATACTTGTAGATTCCACGTAATAAACTTTTGGTGGTCCATAACAGGGTTCTTGCTGTTTTTGTAAGGTCCTCGTTAATATATATCTTACTGGCGTCGGTCCCACCGGTGACCACATTGCTCCTCGTATCTGACACCCTGCGGCGGTGAGCTAGCCAGCCGTCGTGGGCGTGCGTGCCGGAGGACTTGAACCCGACGATGATGGGCGCAGGCTTGCCGCCTGCCTTAAGCGGGCGCGTGCGCCGTGCCCACTCAATGTCGTCGCAGCTCACGTTTATTATGCTTCCTATTCTGGTCACAAGATCTTTGACGTTCTCGCCCGGCAGCTGCTCTACACCTACAATCTCAAGGTTGTTCTTCCGCGACGCCTGTTCCAGTTCGCTTATTTTTTGTTCGAGCGAAGCGTTGCATTTTTCTAGGTGTACATACTTGTTATTTAGGTTAGTTACAATATTTTCAAGTTTTTGTATTTTCTGCTTGGATTCTTTATGCTCAACGATCAGAGTATCATACTTATCAGATAACAGACTAAGGCTTTGCGTAATGGACTCGAGGTCTTTTTTCAGTCCGGGGATGGCCCCTACCTTTTTTTGTATATCCTTAAGAATTTTAGCAAAATCTTGCATCTCTCCTTCTGGCGCCTCATCTGAACTCTCGTCGTCCTCACAGTTATTGCAGTACATGCGATTTCTTCCATTTTTCAAATCTGCAGCCAACCCTTTCACACACGATCTGTGAAACGTGCCTTGGCATGGTCCTTGACACATAAAGTGTGAGCCCTTTTTTGCCAGGACTTTTTTGCACTTTTGGCAATCCATCTCTTAATACTAATGCACTAAGGTCGAAACTCAAAGCAGGAAAGTGTGTAGAAAGTGTAGCGGTTCAGGACATGCGCTACGCGTGGCGTAGCAAGCGTAGGTGAAGCGTAGCGGTTAGTATAGCATCTCACTCTATCCCCGCTAGGGGGGCACCATGCGGCCCTCTACCGGAGGAGTGACAAGGAGGAACCGAGTTTAGCTCGTAGCTTGTTAAAACTCTGGATTAGCCAGTCACACTAGACACCGAACGCCCGGGTTATTGCCTATAACGGAGAGGTCTTGTTACACTGGTTTAGATCACTGTCGACCGAGGACACAACCGCTGTCCTCGGCTTCTCGCGCCGAACTGATATGTGGTAATATGTTCTTTTTTCTCGAATACCGCACAATTCGGGTGGATACTGTATTGAAGGTGACACAAGTTAGAGAAAGACAGACAAGATAGACTGTTAACACGTTTATTAGAGTGGTCCTTAAAAATCGAAAAGTTAAAATCTCATTGAGGCACCGGTTTTTTACTTTGGATAAGATTGGTCGCGACCAAATTTTTTAACTTTTGAAGGCTTGCGTTTTTTTAACTTTTTTAGCTACACCCCTAACGTTTATTCAGGTACGTTACGAGATGTATGAGTCAAATCTTTGGATTAGGTGTCAAAGCGGACCCCTGGGTCTTTTAGGGGCAAAACCGGGAATAACGATGATGTTGCCAGAGGTATGAGCTTCGTGTTCCAGACCCTAAAGCCTCGGTATTTCTAGTCTTCCAGATAACCTGATTTGAACTGTGAATTGAGCAGCCAGCACAGTACAGTTAGTAGAGTAGTAGGTTGCATAAATGCCCTTTACAATACTCCCCCTTAGACTAAATTTTGTGAATAGTCACAATGCCCGCATCGATTCACAGTGTCGAGTCCAGAACGCTGCCAGCGGGCCTATTCGCCCGTGATTTTAAAAACCCCAGAGGCAAACAATATCGAATGAAACAAGTGTTGCGTTGGACCAATTTTGGTACAGTCACGTCTATAAACATGTATACGATTTTCAACGTTATTCCATTGACATACGTCCCTAAACGTGTACATGTTTATAGACGTGACTGTACGAAACACTAAAGCGATGAAAATTGTTAACATTCTTATAGTGGCTGTGAGCTGCAGAATGTGTTTTAAAGAAAAAACCTAAATCGTCAAAAAATTCTATATAATTATTGAATCTGCTTACGAAAATTTACGAGGATCAATTGAGAACTGCGACATGTAGAGAACAGCAGGATAAATAGGTGCCGGATATACCAGACCGTCCGCTCGCTCGTACAATTATTATTATTATTAAATAATGTATCCAGAGAGAAAACAATTAACAACTGTAGTAAGCAATTTGATGGCTCTGCACACATATAGTTTTTTAACTGAACATAATGCAATGTAATAATTGTGTGTTAGTGTTGTTTATACTTAAATTACCAGAGAAAACAAATCTTATTTATAAAATAAAAAAAGGACGAACTCAAGTACGTAACTCATCATCCTCCTAGCGTTATTCCCGGTTGTACCCCTAAAGGAGCCCAGAGTTCGCTTTGACACCTAATCCCAAGATTTGTCAAAGGCATTCGTTTTGCGAAAACGACTGTGGTCGGACCTTCAAACTACGTACTAGGCCTTACTGGCATAAGACCGGTCTCCTCACGATGTTTTCCTTCGTCGAAAAGCTAATGGTAAATATTCCGTACATAAGTTCCTAAAAACTCATTGCTACGAGCCGGGATTCGAACCCACGACGCTTGACAGCCTCAAGCCTGGACCACTAGGATACCGTAGCTTTAATAAGGTACTTAACTAACGGATGTAATTAATACCGGCAACACGCATCTGTCACCTCTGCAGTTGCAAGCGTCCATAAGCCACGATGACCACATAGCATCAGTCGGTCTGTACGCCAAAAAATAGACTTGTAATAAATGTCTAAACACTAACAACGATTTCTCGAAAGTGCCTTTAAAACTTACTGTTTCCAAAATATAGGTATATCAGGGATTTATCCACCCGCATTCTACCCTCATCGTCTGAGCCGGATATCCGGTTCAACCCCTGTATAGCAGGATACGTGAGGCTTTTAAAAAGCTGTAGTTTAAGCTGTAAACCATCTTTCATACAGTGAGCAAATCCGGGCGGGGGTGGTTAAGTTTTATTTAGTAGGTTTTTGAAAGATGTTTAGCAAAAAATGATTAGGTATAAGTACTCGTAAAGTATAAATACTTCATATTATAAATGCGGAAGTGTGTCTGTCTGTCTGTTACATCTTCACGCTTAAACCGATGAACCGATTGAGATGAAATTTGGTAAAGAGATAGTTTGAGTCCCGGGGAACGTAGAATAGTTTTTATCCTGGAAATCAAACGGGGTGAAATGGGAGTGAATGTTTGAATGGAGCTACGATATAATTTAGTTAATCATTAACTGTAACTAAGTATTCACATTTGTTATAACACGATGTGGTATTATAGTATACTAAATAACTACTGTAAAAACAGTGTTAATTGGGATGGTGACCCAAATAACATAATCATAGAAAAAGGGTTAATAATATTATAGTCACATAGTCGTCGTCATAAAAAGCTGTGATTTATTAAATAATGTAACTTTATCGTCTTAATCCCCAATGTCACCAAAATGCCGTTTTCTTCCCATAAACACTGCAGGTGTCCTATCACCTTTGCGGCAGGTGGTCGAGAGATATAAGTCATACACCTGTTGAGTTTTAATTGTTGTGACCATTATAGGGTTAAGGGGACACTGTTTCATACAAAGATGCTTTGATGACGATGTACTGTAAATGGTAGTTAAGACGGCTGGTATTCTGCATGATAATTTGTTTGTTTGTCACACCTGTTCAATAAAGGCTCTGTGAGCTATCTTGCGAGTTTTTTTTTGAGAAATGTGACCTTTATATTTGAGCCGGACAACGGAACATACGAATGAATAAGCATAGATCCGTTCGCTCCTTTAATAAAAAGGTAATCGGGTACGTGTACGTAAAATCTCACTTTCTGGAGACGCAAAATAAAATAAATATTTTCTAAACTATGATATTAACAAGATGATTAAGATTCAACTTAGCTTTAATTTAATTTAGTTAATGTTATAGTTATCATCTTGTATATACTTTAGAAAATTGTAAACAAGATGATAATTTAACATTAAATTAATTAAATTAAAACTATGTTAGATCTAACAAAGGCCCTCGAGGCGTTGTACCGTGGATGCTCCCGACATTTCCTCGCTGAATTGCATTCTGATGTAAGTATATATTACACTGTCGACTGAATAATTACTTAATTAATTTTATAGGTAGCCTGATTACAGCCTACCTAAAATACTATTATTACGGCACAATTAAGTTTATTATGGGTTATAACCCCCAAAAATATAATTTACTAATTTCAGTAAGTGAGATTTTAGATAAGGTCCGAAAGTCCAAAAAAGCCACACCCAAAGAGTGTTGCACCACTTTCTTCTCGTGCTCAGAAGACAGAGACATAAACCTATCTCTCACATATCGACGCTTATCTAGAATAACGCTACAAACCGAAATACTCCGTTCTTGATCTAAGTATACAGCTAAACGTGGAGTGCGCTAAAAATTATTGTGAATAAAACTCCCATGAGTTTACGTTAGAAAATGGCGAGATGGCAGCAATGTGCCGTTCTGCCATTGGTCGGACTTCGACGCCTTTTATAGGTAAAACTGTAGTATGAACAGTTGTGCCGCAGTTTTCGACGCCGTCACTACGTTTCTTTCGTGAATAACGACACAACGCGAAATACTTCACAAAAACGACATATTCTTATTTACAACAGTGCAGTATTGACAAATAGATCGTCGAAGATGCTTACATATTTTATGCAACAAGGAAATATTTGCGGATACTTCAGTATTTACGAAAAAGTAGGTACAAATAATTTGTATTAAAAACTAATGTGTTGTATTCACAAAAATAATAGACAGACCTGTAGTCTCGTTAGCAAAATAAGTCTGTATTCTCGATAAAAGCCATTTACAATTATCTGCTTGTTGACGAAATATTTCAGTGTTATCCAAAATGATATGTTAAGTTAGTTGACGTAATTTGAATCTAAGAATAAGGATAAGGTGTTTAGGTAACTTTTTTATGAGAACTGTATAATTTAATACTACTTATTTACTTACTACATAAGGCTCATAAGCCGGCCTTGTATTTGCATGTCTTACTAAGACGTAAGTAAAGACGTATGATACATTAGTATTATACAAATATTAATATTATGTATGTATGTATGTGTACTGTATTTTTTAAATTAATGTGTTCTGCCTACCGCTCTTGAGAATACAGTGTATTTTGTATGGGTAATCTCTTGAAATACTGGTCCTATTTGAAATACCCGCCGCTGCGTTTTTCGCATTTTTTGAAACGTTGTGTGGCGTAGAACGTGTGTGGTTTAGAGTAAGAAAAGAATATTGCCAAATAAAATTCTTACAAATAGCTCCCTATCAAGTAAAACCACCCAGTGGTCGCCGGTTCGAATCTGGCTCGGAGCATTAAATTTTTCAATTTTTCCTTTCATTTAAAAATTTATAATTATCAAATAAAACGTTGAACAAAGCTATTTTAGCTAAAATGACGTTAAAATTCGTTTATCTTTGATATTTAAAATAGTAAAAAAAGGACAAAACTCGTTTTATGGGGTAATAGTTTAGTAGATATTTGTGGCAATAGATCCAACAGGTAGGACACAGGCTGCAGCATTAAATATATATATATATATATATATATCTTCTTCTCTACATATTTATATTATATTCGTAAGACTGTTTTATATTAAATAAATACAAACGTGATGACTGAAATCATCTTGAGTCACTCGGACTCTCAGGTCAAGATGTGTATAGGAATTAATAATAGATTTAATAAACCTTTCGAGTACCCGGAGTACCCATTGACCGGTAAATGTTTACGCGGAACAAAAGATCTCTTTTTTAACGTCTGAATTTATATTTTCCAAGCTATATCTAACCACTAAGTAAGTTATAGAACCATAACGCGAGTCTGAGTGCCTTTCTATTAAAGGTAGTTAATGTAATTATTAAAAATATTCAATTAATATGTTTTTTTTTTTCATATTGCAGTGTTCCAGATCGCACTATCACATTCTGCCAATCTTGTGTATGTTCCCGCCATTGCCAACTTAATGAATGTGTGTTGCAGGCTTCATGATAAAAGTTTTATCTGTATGTTGGCCAATTTCAAATATTGGCTGAATGTCAACTTGAAGGCGCGAAGTACGAAGTTATAATACCGCCTTAATAGCAACTGGCGTGCTTGATAATTAATGTTTAAAAAAGGGGCCCGTTCTATACTGATTTAATACAGTCCTCCTGTTTGTTGCTGATAAATATAAATTTTGACAAATCAGCACGGCTATCACAAGACGGCGCGCGAGCTCTCTCGATTTTTCTCGCACTATACGTCACTTTCTAAGTTGTCTAATATGAGAGAGACGGATAGTTCGAGAAAAAGCGAGAGAGCTCGCGCGCCGTCTTGTGATAGCCGTGCAGTATCGTGACAAATACTCAGCGTGTAATCTTGCAAAAACTCATATAGACTTTATGGCTGAACGCGAGACAATGCTTTGCAATGCCACAAAAAAAAAGAGTGAGGCTTTTGACGTTATTTTGTTGAAATTTGTTGATACATTTATTGAAATTACGCCTCAATACGAATTTAGCGCGTACTTATAAGATTCCATATCAGAATCGATTATTTTTTATGCCTTAGAATTTAATATGCGTTTTGTGAAGGTCTATCACAACACCGGATCGAAATTATTACTGTTGGTTAGATATGGCAAGTCCGCCACTTTGACGTCACTGACAGTTGACAGATATGGCGGCTACGATATCAAGCAGAAGAACTGAATAATTTAATGAGGTCAAACGTTTCCGAAAATTAATTAACTGTCGTAGTTAGATAAAACTATCCTAAACGGAAGCTAGAGTAAAAATGTACTTATGAAAAAATGTTCATGTTTTTCCGTTCATGGGAAACCGAGATCATTCGGGACACATAAATGCTTAGTTTGATACTAGCTGATTCCATTTTCAATTTAGAGATTTATTATAAGTAAGGGATGAGAGATAAGCGTCGATATTTATACCAAATAATTTTATACAGTAAATATTATAAATAAAAAGTTTGTATAAGAATAACCATTTATATCATAATATAATGTTAATCATTTTTTCGAATTATCTCATAATAACCCGTTATTGCGCAAAAATAAATAAGAACTTTTTTGGCGTAATGCAAAGTACTACTCTATTGCTGATACTTTTCTTACAACCTTAAGTAACAAACACGAATAATTCGTTATTGCACATAAAAACCGATTATGTCTCGTTGTTTCACCAATTTGTTACAAAATAGTGCGTCATAACTCAAAATGTCACATTGTTTTTTGATTTATTGATATGTTAACCTTATTAAACGTATTTTTTTGATGTCTTTATGGTCTCGAATAAGTAAGGATACTGCCACAAAAACATTTTTTGATTTTAGTTTATTACAAGAAAAGTTATAACGCAAAACATTTTGATTTTATTTTCAAACCTCTCTCCTGAAAAAACAAGATTTTTGCGATGTACCGTTATTCTAGATAAGCGTCGATATGGGGGCGTAGTTTTCGCGACTTGACTCGAATTAAGGCATCCCCTTAACATAATACGTATGTACCTTATATGGCCGATAAAGCACGGCTCAAGAGATACATTACCCGTTCCACGCGAGCTCCTGCGGTTCGCCAGTTACTAAATCCGACGTTAATATTTAGCTAAACATTTCAGTTTGCAATGGATAAACTCCAAGCTAACTTTCCAAGCCAACTACTAGATAGTAGCTACCCTTAACTCTGCACCTGCTCGGCGCGTGCTGAGGCCGCCGTCTTAAATGGACGGGTTAAGCGATAAGATATAGCGGGGAAATCATGTCCTCTTTACAAAAAGTCAATGTTATGTATTCTTTAATTTACGAATATTAAAGGTACTTGCACCTGTGAATGTCGATAAAATACCACTGGGTTGAAAAGAAAACCTCTACCCCGAGAAGAACCTGCGTAGAAAACTCGACTTTATGCTGGTTGGATGTGGGTCTCGCGCAAGACCGGTCATTCTGGCACTCTTTGGTTGAGACCTATGTCCAGCAGTGGACTTCTTTCGGCTGATATGATGATGATGATGAAGTTGTAGTAGGTGTGGGGCTGCATATATTGGTATTATATCCAACCATCAAACACCAGTTCTAGGTAAAATGCTGTTACGATTTGTTTGTTTGCCCTACACTATCACTTTGACATTTTACGTGTAAGAAAAGGACAAAACACCTTTAACGGAGCTTTGTTCAATTTTATGAAAAAACAAAAGGTTTTTTTATACCATGTCGATGTAAAACCAGCGTACGACCCGTTGTAAGCGGTTAACATGGCCTATGGACGTCTGTAACTCCCTGGTGTGATCCCATGCATGTTGCTGACTCTCTTCGGTTTCGATGTTTGTTGCCTTAGTTTTATCTAACTCATTAGAGCGGGATGGTTTAGCTCCCCTCCCTCTGTAAGTGCTCTGCATTTGTTATTTTTATTATTCAGGTACTGGTTTCCGGGCTGTGAGAAATGTATCACTGAGACTATCTCTGATCTATTGTGATCGCCACTCACTACAATTCTTGGTAAAGCAGAGGTCAAAAAACACAAGGGTTGCTATTCTTCAAGATGAACTCAAGTTTGATCTCCTTCGAGCACATTATATGTTTACCCTAGTGCATTTCGTCACCTAGTCTTAACGCCGCGTGTCGCAACGCTTACTTTGTATTGAACGCGGGACTGAGGTAACAACCAAGTTCATACAAAATGTATGTAACCGATTGCGTTGCGACACGCGTCGTGACTCTAATATAACCCCGGCTTAAAAGCCGCTTTTCTAGGTACTACCTATGATCGCTGTCGTATCTGACTTGGACCGCAACACAATAAGCAAAAACTTAATTACCTATCACCTGCCATCATGTAATGCCAGCATCCTGATACCGGCCCGAGATGACCAAGTGCTATATTTAGGTCGCGCGTGGACTTAACGGGTCTTACGTACTTTGTCGTTTTTAAAGGTCGCGACGCATTCCATGGGGACACGCACGCGATGACATTTCGCACATATATTTGCTAAGTGGATATGTTTATGCCGTGCAATCGCTCTCACCGAGCGAAGCGTACGAAGTTCTCTGCTTCAGCTTAGGCCATTCTTCCGTATGCCCGTGTGTCCGGCTGGTCACATTTCTCAACCGATTCTCCTGAAAGTAGTGATCTGTTTTTTTGTCTATCGTCGTCTCCCACTAGTTTTTTGACCCCCCATGCAAAGAGAGGGGTGTTATAAGTTTAACGTGTCTGTGTATCTGTGCGTGTATTTTGAATGCGGTTTTTTCGTGTCATAGATAATTTTATCCCGAGTGTTCTTAACCATGTTTAACGGAAATGTGTTAAGCCGTTCGAGATATTGGACTTTGAAATGAAAATGTCGGGGGCTTTTTGTTAACTCATTAGCTCAAAGGTTAGCCGGAATTGATCACACACAGGCTACAGACATTTTATTACCTCAAAAGAAATTTAATTTACATTTGTTGCCATAATTTTTCGTGCGCGGTGGTGGTAAATATAAGTTGACAGCATTTCGTGCTTTCCTATTTCTCTGTTGGTAGGTAATGTACGAGAAATCAGTAAGATTCTAATGTGATCAAAATACAGTAGCAATACGAAATCTGGCCGCAACAGAATCGATCCTAAAGTTTCCAATCCACGCATTTAAAGTACGACAAACTGATGTTTAATTCCTCTACTTCCCTTAAATGTTCCCCTAAATTTACCCAAACGCCTATTTAAAGGACAGAAAAAACAATAAAAGTAGCGACCGGACTGTCGCTCAAGAATCTTAATTAAAGCTGAAAAAAGGACAGAAACAAAGGGTGGTGAAATCCAATTATACCGACTAAAACTGGAAACTGTACTACTTGAAAATGGCTTTTTGGTAGAGTGATATAGTAGATCAGGCTCGAAAAATATATTATTCCGTTTAGCGCTACTGAAACATATTTTTCAGTAATATTTTTAAATATTAAATGGTTTCTATGGAGTCTCCAACCGGCACTGGGTCGGCGTGGGGACTACAGTAGTCCCACGGACAGTAACTGTCCATACAATCAGTAGCGTACAATTGTGAACTGCCTTAGTTTATAATCTGCCTCGTTAGAGTATAAAAATAACCTTTTCCGTTCATAATTTCACTAGTTAGACTATAAATTGAATGCAATTTTAGCGTCATAATAGAGCGTAACAAAAATGTAATAAAAAACTAAAATATGTTTTACGTCACACCTGACCATAATGCGAGTTTGCAGCGCGTACGGGAAAACTCGCATTGTGGCCAGGTGAAGACGTAAAATTTTGTAATCAACACGGGCGGTAATTCGTAAAGCCCCAGAGCGCATATTTATGGCCCTCACCTTCGGTTCGGGCCACAAACATCTGTGGTCTACGGCATTCACGAATTCACCGCCTTTGTTAGGTAATGTACTATTCCCGTTCATAATTTCACTAGTTAGACTATAAATTGAATGCAATTTTAGCGTTTTACAGAGCGTAACAAAAATGGGGTGTGAACAGATTAAGGGCATAGCTGGTATCGTATTCTGATAAGAAAAAACTAAAATGTACTATTTTAATACAGTTGCTCAAAAGTGGTACTTTTGTGGCTGCGTAGCGTACGAGAAGCTCAATTTCTCGAACTAGTGCTTTTTACTTTTTAGTTCCAAACTATACTTTCGAAATTTTATAATAGATTTCAGTAATTTTATATTAGATTTTTTACCCGATGGCGCTGATTCCAATAGTATGTTGTCACTGTCAGTGTCATTTGTGAAGTATGGGTTCGTTCAAAAATAACTTCGAAGCAAGCATATTTTATCGCAATGATATATTAATTAGCTACGGTAGCCCAGTGGTTTAGGCATGCGGCTGTCAAACGGCGGTCGTGGGTTCGAATCCCGGCTCGTACCAATGAGTTTTTCGGAACTTATGTACGGAATATGATTTCATATTTACCGTTAGCTTTTCGGTGAAGGAAAAACATCGTGAGGAAACCTGCATACATCTGCGAAGAAATTCAAAGGTGTATGTGAAGTCCCCAATCCGCACTGGGCCAGCGTGGGGACTACTGCCCGTTCCCTCTCATACATGAGAGGAGGCCTGTGCCCAGCAGTGGGACGTATATAGGCTGATGATGTGATGTGTGTGTGTGTGTGTGATATATTAATTTATTATTTTTCGCAATTGTATTAAAAAACGTCGTTTACAACACGTGTGAAATGTCTTTTACCACTCTTGGTAAAAACTACTTGGTAGAACTAGTGGTAAAAAGACATTCTTTTCACACTAGTTGTAAAATGTACTATTTTGACGCTTCTTTCTTACATTACTATGGAGCAGATCGCCGCAGTCGGCCAACGCTCCATACAAATATAAAAAAAATATCGCGTAATATTTTTTCTTCTTAATTTTTTCTTTTCAGAACACGATACCTGTTATATTCTTGATCAGTATATTCATATGTATGTACCTCCTTGTATTAACCTGTAGGTACCTAGCTAGCTCGATACGTTTTACAGCCTAAATGACCCAAAACTTCATGTCAAACATGACCATAAAACCTATCAAGCTAGCTGCCCTGCTCTGGTTGAAATTTAATCAGTTAATATTGTGGATAAGACATCGGTCACTTTCGCACTCGCATACTTGTCAGAACGTGACGGTCTTATCCACAACGATAAGTGATAAAATATTAACCATACTACGCCCGTTGATGTAAATAAGGTATTAGGTACAGAAGTATTCTCCTAGGTAAATGCTAGGTCGTCTAAAACACGTTTTAAACACTCTCATACCGAAGCACTAACAACAAACAAACCTTTTAAAACTACATTGTTTGCGAAAATCGCAAAACACGCTTTGTAACAAGAGGCCAAGTTTGCACGCCTGAGGCTCAAACTTGACCGTTAAACTAAACATCGGATAAAGAGCAACTATACAATTCACAATTTATCCACTCATAACATCCAGTTTAATGGGACCCTTAGATTAGTGGCGAATATGGCTAGGGCTGCGCCTTCTAGCGCTGTGTACGAACTTTAGAGTTATTCCACTTAACCTAGCTATTCCGTTTTTTTTTTATTTCAATTAGGCCAGCTCTAACCTATTTGGGACACACTATCGACAAAATAATTCTGACCTAATTTATTTCGTAATTGACAGTTTCGACAGAGCCTCGCTGGGCGCCTCGTATTTCTAGGCGGTTCGGGTATCAAAACCTAACCTACAACTACCATAAGATATATCGGGGCGGCCAAGGTGTTCACAAATATCTGAACATGTCTCTTTTGTCAAGGCATTAGAGTTAGCGTAATCAAATATTTGTCAGATGTTCCACTAACGTCCGCCGTGTTAACCCATTCAGGGCCCATGATGACACATATGCGTCAGACGGCCGTAGTCGCTTTCCGCTACATACGAGGAAAACCACGTGATCGGCTACGAGCGTAGCGCGTTGCGATTCGGGGCAATGAATGTGTTATCGGGGCGTGCACCACCACCATAAATCTGGATGGATGAAAATTCATTTTCTGACGTCTGCAAGCTGACTTAAGTGGAATGAACCGAACTCTGACATGTCAAATGACGCAAATGTCGCTTTCGTTGGCTTTTTCTTTTCTTTACATTACTTCCTAAGTTGGGCCCCGAAGATGCCCTCAAATAATTGCCGACGCTCTCGTTGGCCTAGCTTGTAAGCCACGTACTCAAGTGCCGCACTTTTATGTATGCTGCTTAAATCGTCTGTTATAGTTGTTCAAGGCCAAAGATTACGATGATGCCTAAGAGCTACTTGACGTTCAGCTCGTAACAAAGGGTTTGAAAAAAGTTACGAAGTATAATTTGATATACCAAAGGGCCCGCACAGAATACCGCGCCGCGCCGCGCCGCTCTGTGCGGATCTTTTCATATTAGCTCGATAATTACAACCGGTACCGCCTCCGCGCCGCACTGCGCCGCTCCGCCACCGCTGTCAGTGCGTTTCGGCCTTAAGTGACGAAAATATCACGATTACACCGATTTATTCCTAACCGAGTCTAGCTCTCCTTCTGGCTCATAGGTCAGATGACAGTCGCTTTCTTAAAACCAGTGTCTACGCCAAATCTTACAAAGTGCCGGGCCTGAGCAACCGGGAAAACGTTGGATGATTCGTGGCAACTACATATGCGTGAGCAGAGATCAATTTAAATTGGACCGCAAAGGCTAGAAAGTAAACTTTGTGAATACTAAAACCTTTTTGCGGAGAAAAAAGGCAGCTTGTTTTTTTAGCTAGTTTCACTGAAGTTTTGTATAAGCTTAATACCCACAAAAACTGAAACGGCAAAAAGGATGTTTGCCTAAGCAGACATTGTAGACTATGGACGTTTGTAACTTCATTGTCATCTATCTATATCAAAAGTTGAATTGTGGCAGAATTCTCCAGAAACACATTTCCAATATGGAGTTAGTAGCATATTGGTTGCGGTCTTTAACACTGACTGCCAGGAACCCGCTCCGTGGGCGCCTGCGCCGTAGTCGCTTTCCGCTACATACGAAGAAAACCACGGGATCGGCTAAGAGCGTAGCGCGTTGCGATTCTTGACAGTGAATGTGTTAAGGTCGCACACGTGTCGTCTCCGCTCCGGATAGTTTCCGACCCGGTGTCCATTAGCCAGCCTAACGCAAGCTCAGAAGCAGGGTGATAGGGTAAGGTACCATTCATTTGACTGGTAAGCCTATTTGCTAATTACACTGATGGCCGAGCCACATAGCATGCGTGTGCAGCACGTGCACCTATACGTTGTAAAGTATTAATCCGCATAAGACATGTCACACCGGGTTACGTGCACGTGCACGTCTATTACGCATACGCATCCGGTATGACGTGTCTTATGGGGATGCATACTTTACAACGCAGTGGTATCTGTATCTGGTGTTGCCAGGCAACTATAACAGTACAAAGACGACGGTTGTCACCTATGTATGTGACCGCAGCAGGTGGAGAGACTAATGTGAAGATGGCAGTCGCTAGCCGAAGTAGTTTGAAACAAGTTCGGCGACCACATTCGGCGACCAAAGCAGTGTAATCACTGCTAGGTCGTGAACTTCAGCGAAGCGGTAAGCTTAACTTAAACTCACCCAAACCATTTGAAAAAAGGAACGCGACAAAGAACAATAAAATTCAAATCTGTAACGCATTGCAACGGTCGCTTTCATTCGAAATGACTTTTTAATTGTTTGGAATTCGAAGCTAGGTTTTTGTGAGCGTTTTGAATACTTTGAATCGGTGCGCTGTGAAAATGCCGGCTCGCTGTGACGTTTTTTACCGATTAGTGATTGTTTGTTGGCAGAGATGGCGCTGTTTCAAATTGAGATGTCTGCTGCTAAGTACCTATAACATTTGGGTTTGCGGTTGCGTCAACGCATGACAACACATATATCTTTCTTACACGGCTTGATAGAAAAAAACAAACATTAGCCTCTGCCAACATAGCTAGTGATCCCGGGTTCGAATCCTGATCAAATTGGTGGAGCACGAATATTTGCCCCTGAGTCTTGAATATTTTCTATGTATTTATCTACATATAGTATTTATTCGTCACCATAGTACAATTTGGGATTAGGTCGTATTTGTAACATTGTCCCTTGATATTAAAGAGAAATCTAGTTGGCATTGTTATAAGCAACTAATAGGTTTATACCTAACAAGAGTTTCATTACCGTTTGAATGTATTACTCGTGTATGCAAGGCTCTTGGGTTCTGCAACTTAGCTAGGTTTACCCTGGAACATTCGGTATAATATATCCGGTACAAATCTGGCAGGGCAGTATTGACATTACTGGCCCACTTGGTTACCCGGTTGGCTTCAGATTGGGCATGTTTATACCCAGACTTAGGTAATGCTCAAACAACGCTCAAGATTAGTTACAAAATGTTAACTATGTGTACAATTTTGTACTAATTATAGGGCATAATATATTGTCTTCGGTTTCCGCGGTTATTATACCTACTCATTAAATAGAACGATATAAACGTATTTTGTCACGTATATTAGGTAGCTTCTGCCCGCGACTTCGTCCGCATGGAACTCGTTTATATCGTAGCTCCATATCCTCAGGAGATGATTTACGGGACAGACAGACAGCGTTTTGCATTTTAAGTTTATACGAGCTACCAGCGTGTGTAATACATACTACTTAGAGGCAAAGGTACCTTGAATAATAGCCCACGAACACCATTGTCTACATAAGCCTAGCTAGTTATAACTGTCCTTGCGATGAACTCGAGTCGGTAGCAAAAATCGGTATCGATAATAGATTCAACAGGAGACCGCACGTTGACCACATTTCTTCCAAACTTAAATCAATAATGGCGCAAATGGCAATTGTTAATAAAATACTACGTATGCTCAAATTGTCAATTGCGGAATCCATTATTTGCTAAAGCATTACCAGTTATAGGCGTACTTATAAAAAACTACATCGAACAGATGTATAAGCTACAACTCATACTACTGAAATAATTGTAACCCAGAAAATTAAAGAAAGTCTTAAAGACAACTATTCGGGTACGAAGCATAGACGGAACGACTAATTAGCAGGGCACTGATTTCGGTTATGAAACCGGTATTCCATTTCGATACCGTAATGGTGTAAAGGTAACGCGCGCCGCGCCTACATGACGGTATCGATTTAAAGGTAACCGAAACATTTGTAATTCCGGTACAGAATTCGGCACAGACAATTTCTTCCAATAGGAGCAAACGAACGAATCAAAAAAGTATCAGAACAGAACCGATAAAACTGAAAGACAAAACGGCAGCACCGGCGGTATGTCAGAGAAGCCAAAATCTAAGTATCTGAACCTTTAAAAAGCGGTTACAGTAGCGAAAAAAATTAAGGTTACCATTATATTTCGATAGCGAAATACAAAGGTCCCCTACCGGTAGATGACGTCATATCGGTTATAAAACATACCGGTATTTTTCGGTTATGTAGTCCCAGTTATTAGGTATAATTTGATAACCCGGGGTTTAAATCTTTACTTAAAAATATTACCTGGAATGTGAATCTCAATTTTAATTGTAAACTACATTGTTCATTATTGTAAACTTAAGTAGATGGATAATTATAAGTGCCTAAAAATTAATGTTGGGGTCATGTTAATCGATTGTTAGTTCAGATCGATCCGTGTGATTTCGCCATCTATTATGTAAACCTACCAAGGTTTCCGATAGTGGCTAAGGAAAGAAGATTTTGTAAATTTATACTTATTTAACAAATTTTAAAAAAAGCTACTAGCTTCCGCCCGCAACTTTGTCTGCGTGGACACGGGACAAAACCTATGCTATTTTTAATCCAGACTACAAATGCTCTTCTCGCAAAATTTAATACACGCTTGAGCCGTTTTTAAGCGTGATTAAGTAATAAACATCCAAACTTTCGCATACTACGACCTGTATATATAGCCTGTTAGTAGCTAAACCTCAACAAACTTACATCTCACTACTAAAGTACAATTACAGTGACACAATTTAACCACAACTCACACAGGGCCTAGGTGCAATTTGTTTTAATAGCGGCCTCACAAAGCGAAGCAGCTCTATTGAAGACGATTAATTCATGTTTAGAATAGTTAGAAATTATCAGGTTCAGATTCGAGCCGACGGCTTATGTGGTAGTGGTTAAAGTTACAAGAGAATGGCGGGGAAATGATGTTACACCTAGTTTCTCATTTTTTTTTTATAAATGAATAACATTATGTTACAGATAGTTGTTGTATGTGTTACTGCCAACCTGTAGCTGCAATCGCACGCACACATAATGCCGCGCGTAAGGATAGCTTATTTATATTTTTATCCTTGGAATCATTACTTATGGAGTTCATCTGAATGTCTGTCAATTTAGACCAACGGGCGCTTGACAGGATTGGCTTCCCACGCGGCAGCTTGACCCGTGCAAAGATGAGTTAAACAATCTGTATGACATAGGCAGCGGGCTACAATGGCCATGGATTGGAAGCGACGGAGACACAGTAGTTAACAGCGGTGGTGACAAAACTTGGACTGCTTTTTTAATGCTGACCAGTAGATCAAGGAGGGTGGAGGTAAAAAAAGAAAAGAAGGACCCAATCATATGATTGGGATTCGGATTCCTTTCATAAAATATCTAAAATTTTACACTATCGTGTTTTCTTCTTAAACTTCACGTCATAAACCACATAATGTAAGTCAAGATGGATGTATCTGAAAATTAATTCAGTTTTGTCATCGTTCAGGAAGTTCTACATTCCAATCATGCCCCTAACATTTTTAGTGCCAGAAAACCATTTTTAGTCCTCTCTACACGTAATATATTTTCTATACATAAGTATTTCCCCAGAATTATACGGTACAAAACTAGGGCTACGAAATCTTTAGAACTGAATGTGTCATAATGTGATTGGATTTCAAAACGACGAATATAAATTAACCTGGGAGCGTAGCATGGTGACATTTTATCCCTTATCGCTGCCGATAAGACGTCCGTCTCTCTCGCACTCGTATACTCATCAAAACGTGACGGATATCTTATCCAAAGCGATGAGTGATAAAATGTCGAACATCTTAGGCCCGCCGGTGTTAATAATCGCTTTCGTTTGTACCTTGCACCATCCCTTCACACATGAAATGCGTAATGAGGCATACGATTTGCATATTATAGATGTTTATGGGTGGAATTAGTTTTGGAGCGTTCGCCAATACTGCCAATAGAGTAATTTTGTGCTCAAACTATCTTATAGATTGTTAACTAAATCATAATTAAACAAGTTACTTTCATTGAATTAGCAGAAACAAAGTTTTAGTTCCATGTTTTCAGGATCCCTATTTGTGTCCCCTTCAAGTATTGTCAAACATTTAAGAGCGGACAATCGGACATGTCAGCAGAAATAGACATTCAATTTTTTTGTCTGCCACTGCCTTGAGCTCCCGATGGGTAGTTACAGAACTTTTCGAACAAGCGTTAGGTCAAATGCACTGTCATATTATTTAATAAATATAGTTTTCAAAAATGGAGTGTTATTTTATTTCAGTTTTATTTTGGATTCATATTACATATTCTGGATATTGAGAATTCTTAAAACTAAACTTACACAAGAAAAAAAGTCCCAGATTTTACTATGTAACTATTCTCTTTCAGACACGAATCTATACGAGTACTTATGTAAATAAGAAAATTAAAGGGAAATTGCTTTCAATTTATGCACTCAAAAATTTAAACTTTGATAAACCAAAAGAAAAAAAATGTGCAAATACGTATAAATAAAACTGCAACAAAACCTAAATTATTTCCAAGTAGTTTGCAAAAAAGGGCTTGAACTCAGCTTGATGTCACGGAGCCTGCCAGAGGACACATTCCGTGACGACGATTTTCTGTGAAACCAGCGATTTGCTTCGCGACACAGCCCTCCCTTAAAGCTTCCATCGATTCATCGTCATTCTTGAACGAGAACCTCCGGAAACGTTGCCACGAAATCCCGATCGATCAGCAGATCAAATGCCGCAAGTGGAACTGAATTGGACACACTCCGGAGGGGCCTCGACTATACCTATACAGGCTTTGGATTGGAATCCTCAAGGAAATCGAAAGCCGTCCCAAACCAACCTGGAGGCGTACTGCGTGGCTCACGAGGCGAAGAAGATCGGGAAGTATTGGAGTGAAATGAAGCGAGAAGCCTAACACCGATCTGCATGTAGAGTCACTGTGGATGCCTTCTGCCCCATCTAGGGGACATAGGATCTTAAGTCAGGTAAGTCAAAAAGCTTCCGTTAATTTCTGTTTGTAGTCCCTCTCCAAGTCGGACCTGCAACTGCCTTTATATGTCGTCTTTCCATCCTCCCTCTCCATTTTCCCATCTCTTGGATACCATTCCGTGACTAGTTTCGACCATTTTTCTCTCTAAAGGTGAAATCACATCTATCTGCATCGAATCGCATTCCGCAACACAAAAACGCAACTCTGTATGAACATGCGTCCGCACCAATTCACCCTTCCGCATGCGGACGCAAATCATAAAAAATTACGTTTCTGTATTACGAAATGTGATTAGATGCTGATAGATGTTATTTCACCCTTATTCCTTGGATGCTTAGGCTGTAGTGCTAAGAGACATAGGAGTGTGCAAGTTATCTGAAACAGATATCGAGGACAGTGCGAAGTGGAGAAGTAAGACGAGGAAAGCTGACCCAACCAACATGTGGCATATACAGCTAGAAAGAGAGAGAGAGAGAGATTTGTTATGATGTGAACTGTCCATCTCCACTTAAGAATATTTATAGCATATGACACTTCTAATAGTTAAATCGGTTTTATATGGTTTTTAGTTGTTTGTATCGTAAAAAGGCAGTTGAGCTTGTATAATAACTCGAAAAATTATGCAATTGCCCCCCCCCCCTGTGGTCGTGAAAAACTTTTGAAAATCGTCGCAACGAGCCGGCACACAGCCAGAGGCTACGTCGGCCACACAAAAGGACTCCAGGAAATTTGCGTCCCGCTTCATACTAACTAATTGGTTTTACTCTTTAGCGCATAGTTTCTGGAACGAGCCAGTATTATGCTAGGACGTAGGGGGAGAAAAGCACCCGGTAGGTCGTAAAGTGCCCGGTATTAGTATTCGAACGGTATAGACTGTAATAGGACCATTAAGATTGAATAAAGCCAATGCAGGATATCAGCGGGCGTACAATACCCGGCAAACAAAATGAACAAAATACCTTGCCTGCGCAAAGGCGTTCAATACGTGCGAGCTGTCCCCCCACTTCTTCCCGCATGTTCAAGTTTTTTGCCGGGAACTGTAGCATGTTTGCCATGTTATTCCCTATAGCTGTGGATAAGACATCCTCGTGATGTCTTATGTACAACAATAAGTATGTGATAACATGCCATCCGTGCTTCGTCCGCAAGCTTCACTGCACTGTGTTGTTAGGGACCTGTATTTGGTCCCTATATAGCTGTCAACAATGAATCTCCAAATCAATGGAAGTTCAACAAAGCGCTAGTGATACTTCCGTAGTCACAAGCGTCCATAGGCCACTACATACCTTGCAACAAAGTTAGGCTAGAAACCGGGTTCATATAAGAATGAAATGAGATATTGAAATGAAATGAAATATTAGTTTGATACATTTTTGAAAACGATATTCCTTTGATACATTCTTGAAAATCGGAGTTGCGGAGATTACCCCCTTCATACCTTATATACAAACTTACCAACTTACAAAGCTACAATCACACAATCTTAAGTTAAAAAAATGGTATCGATTCTAGTAGATTAGCATTTTGTTCCAGTAACAATGTGAGTATGTAAACAATCTATAAATAGGTAATGTGCACATTATTGAACAGGTGAATAATGTAGAATTTATCAGCTGTCAATATGCTCGAAATAGGAACAGATGTATTGTAATTGTTGATTGCTAGTGCAATGTGGAATTTGTATGAATATGCATGCTTACACCTGCTGCATTCAAAGTGTAACTTTTTTGGCTCCTTACCCTAGGAGGCCTCCGAATCGCTAAACTTAAGTAGCAGTGAGCGGGGTACATTGCACGTAAAACCGATGGTTGTTGGGGCGGAGTGGCGACCACGTGCCGGAAGGCGCAGCGTTTGTAGGCCCCTCCACAAGGTGGACTGACGACGGGGTAAAGGTCGCTGGAGTCCGCTTGATGCGGGTGGCGCAGGACCGGTCATTGTGGCACTCTTTGGGGGAAGCCTATGTCCAGCATTGGACGTCTTTCGAGCGTTATGATGGTGATGATGATGACCCTAGAAGGGAATAGAGTGAGGCGGACTCGTTTACCACACGGCTTGGCCCATCACTAAAGCGGTATGCGCTTCGCCACATCACTAGTTTCCGCGAAACACACCACGAGCGTCGCGTGCGCCGGACGCCTCGCCAGTTCAAGCCAGACAGCCTCAGAGCGCGGTCACGTCCCTCGTCCTCACGCCGCAGCTCTCGCGACATTCCGCGTAAACACCCCGAATAATATTTTGGTGTTCAATCTAAGATTTTACCATGTGTCCTTTTATAATAAATGTTTGTGAACTATATTAGTGGGTTTCAATCTTCATTACACTAGTCGAAACCCACAAGAGTAATTGCGTAGAATTTGAAGTAGTTGTCAGTTTGATTTGCATCATGCTAAAAGCGTTATATGTATATACTACTTTGGTACCAAATAAGCGTATTTTCCGTCTGATTAAGCTGTTACCTATGGACGACAGCAACTTCAAGGGACTTGCACATAATGTTTAACTATGTGCTATCGTACTGTAATGCTGAGTGAAACCGATACAATTTACTTAGCGTAACGCGATGCACAATGTAAATAGCTCCTTTCTACATTTAACTTGACTTGACAATTGACAGTGACAAACCCTGCTAATTAAGAGTCCGCTCGAGTAAGCTCGATTCTCCATACAAACGTATTTACGCTCTCATTATAAAACTACGTGATGGAATATCTTTTGAGTAAAATAAAATGTCTTTAATCAGAATATTGGATGGAGGTATATCCAGGTCTGTAATTAGTTTATGTAGCTTCAGATACCATAGTAAAAAACATTCAGCGAATTTAAGTTTTTCATACAAAACTTGTTTTTGCTGTATTTAGTTTGTTTTATAAACTGGAACCATATAAACTAAATACAGACATATATATACCTCATGTCACTGTATATGCAAAGTTTCGTTACCATCCAATACGTAGTTTTAAAATGAGAACGAAAGTATGTTTGTATGGGAAGGTGAAATTCGACCGAGCTTACTGGCGGACCCTTAAAATGATGTTGTGAAATAGATTCACTAACACAAATGTCAAAGTAACAGCTCCCATAACAAACATTCAATGTAATAATTTACTTAACTAAAAACAAAGTTTTAACCGACTTCAATTTAGTACCCCGCCAAGCCACGACAACATTTCCTATATTTTTTTACAATTTTCCACATGAACTGATTTCCGATAGCAAATGCGTTGATTACTATAGAAAAAGGCCGAATCGCTGTATGTGGGCCGATAACATTTGAGGACTTCCATAGATTCCCCAAGATCATCACCAATGGCACTTCATTAGTTCCTATTTCAACGGAATCTTATCAGAACCTGTAACGTACTTTTGCACTTTTTAAGTAGATAATTGAGAAATTTGATAAGTCATCTGTGGTCTCCATCATCAATTCCTCGCCACCAAATTTATGATTCCGGATGTAAATACACGAGTTATAATAGAAAATACCAAAATCACTATACGCGTGCCTAATAAAATGGAGGAGTTCCCTCAATTCCTCATGGATCCCATCATCTAACTGAATTTTTGAAAAAAATGGGACCCACCTGGAAGTAAGTATATACACACGAACAATAAAAAAAAATTCAATCGGCTCATCAATGACGGAGTTCTGAGATAACAAACATTGAAAAAAAAAAATACAATTGAGAACCTCCTCCTTTTTTTGAAGTCGGTTAAAAATAGGCCAACTTTCTAAACTAAAATAGTTGTCAGATATGTCGTAGAGCGGCAGGCATTCTTATTAATGTTTATTTGCATTCAAAATAGAATTATGCTACTTGGAAATCACAAAACTTTGCTGCATCTATTAATTTTTGCATGTCTAAAACTGCTATGATTTTAGCAGTCTATGTTTGCCCAGCAGTGGAACTTATATAGGCTGATTTATTATTACGAAATTATGTATGAAAAAATAACATTAACATTAAGGGCTGGTCAAATACCCTGCGTTTAGCTCTCCTCCATAATAAAATGTTGCCTATATTCAAAGTAGCTGAAATTAATGTACCTATATTGTTATACTTAATTTTAAGTCGAACCGACGCAATGCGACAATGACTGTTCCTAAGACTCGTTGTGTAAAATTGGATTTGTTTCCATTGTACGACGATAATCGGTGGAGCACATCGGAACGTGCCGAAAACTTTTTAAAACAGCTCAGGGTCTAATCATCACTTACTTACATCTAGATGAGGGCCCTTTCGGATACACTTCGACCCAGAGGGATCTTTTCTGCATAGGCCGCCTCCTTTATGCCGGCTTCCGGGCTCGCTCCATGATTTTAACAAACCGGATGATGCAGCTCAACGGGAGCACCTTGAAGTACTTTGGTTTGGGATACCCGTTATGAAAGCAATTCATTCTTCGTCTGGCACTTGACACGATCGTGGTGATGTTTATATACCACTATGGAAGCAAACAAGCTAACGGCATAAGTAAACATCGCAGATTATGGATGCTTGCGAGTCCAGAGGAGGCATATACTCGTATGTATTGCCGACCTATTGATGTGAAGATTCGTTGAAACAAATGCAGTTCAGTCATTCCCAACACAAGCGGCTTTGATCTAATATTCTAACCCAAGGGGTGAATATTTTTCCGGGGAGGGTTACAATGTCCAAGTGGAGGAGCGCAGAGTCCGATTGCTGCTTAATTCCCAGATATGGTATAGGCACTAGATTTTGCTGAAGGCTGAAATTGGGCACTTATTAGGATTAAACTTTGTCAAATGAGAGGGCAACTTGAAGGTTAGAAGCCTTCTGCCGAGCCTCTACTTGCTGCTGCCATAGACAAAAACGGGATCAACTGTTAAACGTGTCTTCTAGCTCGGCAACCAACTCAAAGCTCCCAACGTTACTGAGCCGAATTCATACTTATCTAACGTGTGTTATGACAGGCGTCAGAAAGCATCAGAGAGTGCGACCTTGCCGGCAATGGAGAAGAATAAATCCCGGGGAAGGACGAAGAACATTTTTTATCCCAAAATTATACGCTAAGGGGGTGAAATAGGGGCGAAAGTTTGTACGGAGACCCGATATAAAGAAGAATAATAATCGTGACGCAATGGAAACGTCCGTAAAAGGTTTCCTTACGTATTCCATTTGTCCTTGACCGTATAGTCACTTGAATATTTAGGGTGGCCCCGTTTTTCCGGGAGGATTACAATATACCCCAAGTTTTGAGGCTCTCGGAAATTATACAGCGAAATGTCAATGACTTTTGATATTATGCCGAATTCAGCCGGTGTTCGTTGTTGATACAGTCGAACTCATGAGTATTTAGCTAACCTTGGTATCTTTTCGCTTTCTACCTTTTGACAACTTTGTATGGCAGTTTGAACATGACATTAAAGCGACACTGTACATAGGTGTTCAACCCATTCCTAGTTCGACCGTATTTTATTATTCGAAGTAGAAATTGTGTTATACCACAGAATAGATAATAGTACAAGTACAGAAGGATAACTCCTTTGATTTTTACAAAAGGCTCTTTTTTGTCAGCCAAAACATTAAGATTTATGGCCTCTGGAGATTTATGGTCGACGACGTCGACATTCAACACTACACGTACATGCCGGTTCCCCAACGTTGGGGCACCGGCATGTACTTGTAGCGATGAACGTAAATTGCGGAGTATCCCGCGCCTGGTTATACTGACGTAAAAATGTGGGTAATTATTTTTATCCTCTAGAAGGGTGTTTAGCATATGTACATCTGTGTCTCTGTCTGTGGTTTTATAACTTCCAAGTGAATAAACCGACACGCTCAGCTCCTATGAAGTTTATTTATTTAAAAATTCGATTTAACTCGAATTTAATTCTAAGTTGCAAAGAGAGAGGTTGTTTATCACAAATGCCACAGCATTATGGTTGACCTGATTTGCCCATTTCAAAAAGCATACCCACATTTTGAGATTAAGCAACATTGAATCTATTATACAAAAGGTACTAAATTGAAATTATAATTAGATTAACAGCCGATATTGGACAGCCGTCATCCCGGTACAATAAACGTCAAAGATGACATACGACGACGTAAATTGTACTGGGATGACAGCTGTCAAGTAATGGATGTGAGGGCATTTTCAATATAGTTTGATATAAGTTGCGTTGAGTTTCATCCATGAGTATAAATATAATTGGCTGACTCATTATTATTGTTTAATTATTAAGTCGCGTATATCTTTCTGCCACATTAGTTTGGCCGCATTTAATATTATATTAGTTGTTATAGTATCTTAACTAGAGTCTCGTAGACCTCTTCATACCTAAGCTCCAGTCCTACGCGGCACATGCTTGGCAAGCGAGACTGATGCCCCTCAAAGTCAGCTTGTTTTTTGTAGCGACGCGTGTCTATGTGGGGTCAGTAAAGTCCGATTTCCCCGAGACGTGCGTGATAGACAATGACCATTAGTCAAATCAGTTTGTTGAATACAAACTGATTTCAACTCGGCCGAGGTTGCGAAAGAGACCCTAAACTAAATCCAAACCCGACCCTCCAAAGCCTTAAAACCTCCAAACCCCCAACCGGAAATTGTCGCCATCTTCAATTAATCCCCACTAGCTAACGAACGTCCACCGGAAGTGCCCACTTCCGCCGCCGCCATGACACTTCCGGATGGTGATGTATAGTAATTAGTGTCGGTTATGGGCCCTTAGCTGATTGGAGATGGTTCGTTATTTTAGGTCCCTTAAATAGGTTTTATGAAGTTTCAGGTGAGTTTGTAACATGGGGTGTTCCGTAGCAAGGTAAAATTAAGGGGAAGATGGTGTTTGGAGCAAAACCCGTATTATGACCGTATTATACATCGGTATTTTACATTAAACAATGCTGGAAATTACTGACCACTATGCGGGCGGTAAAGCTCACTTCCTGTGTCGGGGATACGTAAAAATTGTTACTCGAGGGTGGTAATAAGGAAAGACTAAGCATATTTATCGCCCGAGCCGAAGCCAAAGGTCAAATATATTGTGATTTGAGTCATTTCTTGATTTCGCCGTAGATAAGTAATGTACTAAACTATTCTTTTTCAACATTTTTATGGCGCGAACCTTTGAGATCAGAATTCAAGAGACTTCGCAATCCCCCAGGCGGTCACGAGTAACAAGTTGAAAAATACTGTACTTAACAGTACCTACCTCTTTCCATTTTAGAACTGTGTTGAAAACAACTGAAGAATCTCCACATTCTCGAAAAACACACCAGTGCGTAAAAGGCACGTTAACACAAAACACATTTCCAAACTTGGGAATTCCGTTCCCGAAGTTCACCTCGAAAGTTGTAGTTTAATCGAAGCGCTACATGTGTTAAGTGATTATATCAATTTGTCGCCTCCCCTTGATTAGTTGCGTTGATATTGATTGGGTGATCGTAGAGGATAGTTAGTGTGCAGTAAGTCAATGTTAATGTAGCTTTTTATTTTACGTCACACCTGGCCATAATGCGAGTTTTACTGCACACTGCGTATGGGAAACCTCGCATTGTGGCCAGGTGAAGACGTAAAATTTTGTACTCAACACGGATGGTAATTCGTAAAGCCCCAGAGCGCATAATATTTATGGCCCTCACCTTCGGTTCGGGCCACAAACACCTGCGATCTGGGGCATTCACGAATTCACCGCCCTAGTTACGTAATGTACTATTAAAATTTCATCCTCGGACCTACTTCGGAAATCTTTCACGACGTGCCAAGGATATATAACCAAACCGGCTATCATAAGACGGCGCGTGAGCTGTTTCGCTAGATAGACGTTCCGTCTCTTTCTAAGTGTTCTAATTAGAAAGCGGCGGCTTATCCCACCGCTCGCGCGCCGTCTTGTGACATACGTACTGGGCTGGGGACGATTATCATTAGGATCAAAGTTGATGGCCCGGGGTAGACCAACCGCTTGATGGAGCATACAAATCATCATAAGGAAATCTTCATATGTCTGCAAACAAATTCAAAGGTGTATGTGAAGTGCCCACACCCGGGCGCTGAAGTCAGCATTTTTCTAGTCAGAATATTTTTTCTGTTTTACGGCAAGATTTGCAACTTGCCTTTGTCAACTAAAACTAAAATAACAAACCCAAACGAAAACTGCTTTAATAGATAAAGACTTAAAAATGAACCTATATATTAATAGTACATTACGTCTTCACCTGGCCACAATGCGAGTTTTTCCGTACGCGCAGCGTGCAGTAAAACTCGCATTATGGCCAAGTGTCACGTAAAAAATCTTACCAATAACTACTGAATTTTACTTATATTCATGTTTACATTTATGTAAAACCACGCGGTGACCAACAGGCGTACTGCCTACCTGAATGTAAGCGGTCTCCGTAGTCTATCCAACTCCAGGGCAATCACATAGGAGGTCTCCCCTTATTTCACAGACAAACGTTTAACCGAATGGATGGTTTCGCCGAAATTTCGTTTCATTGAATATCTGTTACTCAGAAACCGTTAAGTTTTTAGAAACATCGAAAAGGTCATTCTGTAGGACCTATTAAGTAAGGATACGTTAGGTTTTTTTTACCACTTTTGAAAAAATTACTGACTCTGTAATAAATGGTTTTTGATTAAATGAAAATTCTACGAAATATACATTCGACAAATTCGAAAAATTGTCGATAAAACAAGGTACTAACCCACAAAGTACGTCTATAACAACGAATTGTTTACTTACTGACTATCTTACTGTACTACTCTTAGTGTACTGCGACGGAAAGTGGTGAACTAACTAAGTTTTCTCTAAGGCAGCCGCTATTGGCTTTTCTGTCCTTTGGTTTCCTTTTAAACGTAATACGTGGCTATATTTACTCGGTTCCTCGGCTTCTAGCACAGAATAAATGAGTACTAATGTTCACGATAGCAGCTCCTTTGTCTATCAAAAGTGATGTTTGTTTACTAGAAACTAGAGCTCCTAAGGGCCTATGCAGACTGCATTATTTTCACGCGCCATCGACTCGCGGTCCCCACGCACGTCGACTGCGAGTGAAAATAACGCATTCTGCATAGGCCCTAGGGATGCGTTGTGTTGAGCGCGATCAGGGCTGTAAAGGTAGGCTGCATAGCTCACTAGAGCCACCCGTCGCCCGACCCTTACCGCCACGCCTCGTAAATGTACTAACTACGGAGTTGACACGGAGTTGATGTAGTGAGCGCATACCCGTACAACTCCATATAAAGAATACCTAACCGCTCGAGGCGAGGCGGCGCGGTTCGGGCGACGGGCGGCTCTAGTGAGCAATGACCTTTATTCGCTACGCACTAATGTGGTTCACCCCGCCGGTCACCCGTCACGAAACTAGAGATCTAGTTTGGTTACCACGCTTGGTTACCACGCATCGCGGTGTTAAGATATATTTGTGCGGGAACTTTGAGGTGAGACGTCATCCCGCCGCGTTGACATAAGTTTGTCCCCCCGTCTCGAACGGCAATATAATGCTAACCTAAACTATATTTATAGATTTCCATAAATCATCTGCGTCCAATTTTTCTACGCCCAAGATGGTGTTCAGAACTATGATATTTCGGAATAATAATGGTTTCGGAAAATGACTCTCCGATTTCTATTTGTGTTCCCATTCCAAACACATTTTTCCCTATATGGAAAGTTCACTCTAAACTTTACACAGAATATATATATTAAACATGTCTTGTGTAATAAATAGTGATGCAGACTCTAAATTTATTATTACTCAAAAAGAAAGAAGGCAAAAAATATGCCTAAAGACAAAAATTCCATACAAATATCTCAATTACTACAACTTAGAAAAGTTGAAAAACCCCCGACATTTTTATTTCAAACCCCAATATATCAAAAACAGCTTAACAGATTTTCATGAAACATAGCTTAGAATACTCGAGATAAAATTATCTATGACACAAATAAAACCGCATTCTATTCGGTCCGTCCGTTAGGGAGCTACGCTATCACAGACAGACATGTTAAACTTATAACACCCCTCCTTTGCGTCGGTGGTTAAAAATAACGAACCGTTTCAACGTTGCTTGTTACAGAGAGAAAACGCTTGGACATCGTGACGACTCACGTCGAGAATCGTTTCATATGAACCTTCATATGAAACGATTCTCGACGCGTTGCGTCTGCGTTTTGCGGAAAAAGGACACACGTAACAATACCCCCTCTCAAAACTTTGGACGCTTATAACTTTGTGATTATTTAACCTCATGCGTTGATTTGTTCTCCATTTGACTACATGCATAATCCTTTATCAAGAAAATAGATCATTATTGATTATTTTAGTGTCTACACCCCTATTGTGTCTACAACATAATACATAATGTTACACGTGCGTTACCTTGGCATTTATAATGCATCTGCCGTATGGTGCAGGTGATCGTGTTGATGCCTGTCAATAACATGACATTATACGTATAATCCATCCATCCATACTGTCATACTGTTATTATAAATGCGAAAGTGTGTCTGTATGTCTGTCTCTGTCCTCTTCATAATTAAACCGGGGATTTGAATGAAAATTGGTAAAGAGATAATCTGGGTCCCGGGAAAGTACATATTATGGGGTCTTTCCTTCGTGTTGGCGTCAGGCCTATGTTATCCCACTCCCAAAAACTTCTAACCCCAGTGCTCTCAATCACTTCCGACCCATCTCTATTCTTCCGTTTCTCTCCAAAATTCTCGAAGCCGCTGCTCACAAACAAATTTCCAAGTTCATTCATTCAAACAATCTTCTATCTGCCTTTCAGTCGGGATTTAGAACAGGACACAGTACCACCACAGCACTTCTCAATGTGATTGAAGACATACGTTCTGGAATGGAATCTTCTAAAGTGACTGTATTGGTGCTTATAGATTTCTCCAATGCCTTTAATGCGGTTGACCATGACTTGCTTCTTGCCACCCTTACACATCTGAAGGTCTCCTCAAAGGCGATTGACTGGTTCTCATCCTACCTTTCTCTTCGTACTCAGGCTGTACATGCCCGTCGCTCGCTTTCAGACTGGTGCGAGTTAAGCTCTGGGGTACCACAAGGTGGGATCTTGTCTCCTCTTCTTTTCTCGGTATTCATCAATCTTATTACCACCAGGATTCGTAGCACTTACCATCTGTATGCAGACGATTTGCAACTGTATGCCCATGCTGCAGTAGAAGACATTGATTGTGCCATTTCTCTTATAAACAGAGACCTGGATCACATCGCGGAATGGTCTAGCAGTTTTGGGATAAGTGTTAATCCAACGAAGTGCCAGGCTATAATTTTGGGAGGTCAACGGCAACTTATTAAGTTAGGCTCAGCTTCAGTCGCACCGATTCTTTTTGATGGCACTGTTATCCCATTTTCCAGCCAGGTTAAGGATCTTGGCCTAGTTATAGACTCAACGCTTTCCTGGAACGGCCAACTTCTGGAAATATGTCGGAAGGTCTCTGTTACGTTGCGTACTCTCTATAGGTATAAGAGTTTTCTTCCAGTAAGTACCAAAAAACTACTTGTGCAAGCTTTGGTGTTACCAATTATTGATTACTCAGATGTGTGCCTTACTAATATCTCACAGGAGTGTCTAAATAAGTTGGATCGCCTCCTTAACAATGGCATACGTTTCATCTTCGGTCTTCGTAAATACGACCATGTATCCTTTTACCGCCGTCAGCTCAACTGGCTTTCAATTCGACGTCGCAGATCTTTGCGTACCCTCTGTACCTTATTTTCTATCCTGTTCGAGCCTTCTGCGCCAGGTTATCTAAAACAGAAATTCGTCTTCGGAACTCCGCGCCCCGGGTGTGAACTGCGTTCCTCCCGCTTACTCAAACTTACAATACCTTCTCACCATACTGGTTTCATTTCAAGTTCTTTCACCGTTCAGGCAATCCGTCTCTGGAATGCACTCCCTCTCCCTTTAAGACAAGCCCCAAGCAAATTAGTTTTCAAGCGAATGCTTCGTAGGCATCTGCTGGAGGAAGAATTTGCATAGCGTCCATCGTCCCATATATATTAGTGTATCATATCTTTGTATATAAGTAATAATATGTCATTTTATATATGTAGGATTATGCTTTTATAAGTCTGTACTAAGCTCTAAATATCGATCATTTACTCTGCACCAATTTTAAGTGTCTCTGTTTGGCCTTATGGTTGACTGGTAGAGAATGCCATTTGGCATTAAGTCCGCCATTTGTACATCATTTTTGTTTTGTGCAATAAAGTTTAAATAAATAAATAAATAAATATTATATTCATATATTATGTCCTTTCCCGGGACCCTGATTAATAAAAACTATCATTAGTTTTTATCCAAGAAATCATCCCTAAGGTGAATCTTTGTACGGAAGTTCGATATAAATAAAAATAAAAATAAAAATTGTTTAATTCAGACCAGCGATCCATATTATGTTAGTAACAAAATGACAGACAATAGAACCTTAAACGCTATGTTAGTAACAATAATAATGATGAAAAATAAACAAACAAAAATAAAGTTATTTAGTTATCGCGGGAGCAAATAGCCCCTGTTTAGACCTTGGCTACTTGGTCCCACCGATAACCAAATCGACCCAGTACTTGGTGAGTGGGCAGTTGAGGTGCTCTGCTAACATCCTCAGCATGCTGTTGCTGCTGCCACGCACTCGTCGTAGCAGTGAGGCTACTCTTTTCCGTCTGATAGCGAAAAAGTCATCCGTTCGCGCCTCGGCGAACATGCCAGACGCACTGCAGTGCTTAGGCAGCCTCAACAGCATCCTAAGGATGTTATTGTATTGCACACGCAGTGTGTTATAGGCCTTCTGTGTAAATCTCACCCACAGGCTGCACGTGTAGAAAGTTTGACAATATGCTTTGAAAAGTGTCAGCTTAACTTGTTCATTACAGCGTGCAAACCTGTGGGCGAGCATGTTGCCTCGCACTGCCATCGCTCTCCTCTCCCGTTCGATGTCCAGGTCATCGCTTAAATCCGCTGTCACCATGTGCCCCAGATATTTAAATCTGTCCACTACTTTAAGGGGCACGCCACACAACATGATCTTCGGAGCGGTGAGCGGGTTATATTTTTTCGACTTAAAAACAACCAGCTCGCTTTTGGTCGCATTGTACTTAAGACCATGCCGCTTAGCGTACCCCTCACACCTTGCCAACAGCTGTCGTACCGAGTCGACTGAGGGCTCCAGCAGCACCATGTCATCTGCATAGCTGATGTTGTTAAAACATGTATCGCCTATATGACATCCCTTATGTGTGCTGCTGAGATCCTCAATCAACTCGTTAACATATAAGTTAAACAGGATAGGCGAAGTCAGCCCTCCCTGTCTAACCCCACACTGTAGTCTGTACTCGGTCGACTCTTCCCCTGCCCATCTCACCCGATTGACCTGGTTGTTATACCAAAACTTTAACAGTGCGACGCATTCCTTAGGCACGCTCGTTTTCGCTAGTTTGTCCCACAGTACGTCGTATACAACCAGGTCAAACGCCTTCGAGAGGTCCAGAAAGCATCCATATACAGGCGTGTTTCTGTCTGTATAATACCTAACAGCTTGCTTAAGGTACAAAATTGCGCTCTCTGTAGACAAACCTGGCCTAAAGCCAAATTGTGCGTCATGTAGTTTTAAATGTCTGCAAAGTTGTGCGTTAAGCAAGCCGTCCAGGACCTTCGCAAGCACAGTCGCGAGTGAAATGGGCCTGTACAGTTAGCCGCGTCTGACAGATCCCCCGTCCTATTTTTAACTAGTGGCACAACTACCGTTCTAGTCAGCTGCTCTGGAAGGTACGCATGCCGCAGGCACAGTGTGTAAAACATAGCTAGCGTGCGCGGCATATGAACCCCAGCATTCTTGAGGTGCTCAATACTGAGACCATCATGTCCCGGCGATTTTCCCCTCTGCATATTTTTAATAATACTATCAACTTCCTTGGCGGTAAACTTTACCGTACTCACGCCCATGACAGTCTCAGTATCTCGCACCTCAGATGTAGCTGTTTTTAGGAGTGGACTTACCGTGAACAGACGTTTGAAATTATTTGCAATACCTTTTGCATTGCTCTCTCCACCAACGCTCACAGGGACGCCCGTACGCACGTTCTGTTTACTTGTGTTCTTCCAGAACGCTTTAAAGTCTTTTGATGCCCGGTTAGCGGCGAGAATGTCACATTTTATTTGCTCTTGCCGGTCCTGGCACCATTTTACCTTAGACTTAAAGAGCCTTCTGCTTTCACACATTTCGTGAAAAACTGGTCCCTGACGAGGTCTATTAGCAGACACCCAAACCTGAAACTTAACTCTCGCATTCCTGTGAACGTCAGCAACATACTTATTCCATCCCGGTAAGTATCCACTTCGCCCGTATTTCCCCCTCCCCTGCCCACCTGACTTGCGTGCCGCCTCCGTCAGTGTACTAATTATGTAGTCGTACATTTTGTTTATAATTATTTTGTGATTGTGATCATTACACACACCATCAGTACATGACATTAATTCGGCTGGAAAGTCAAGCAGTTTAAATATATACAGTTTAAATATATTAGATATAAACGAGGTCTTATTACTTGTAAGTCGTAGAAATTTTACTAATTCATTACAAATATAAGAATAGAAGACATTCACATATTACTTTTGTGCACTTCTTATTACTTAGTTTCAAAATCATTGGATGAAAGGTTAAATAAAAGTGCGAATCACGTAAAACAACTGAAAGTACGGAGCACTCATCGCCGATTTCCGACTCGCACTTGGTTTTTTTATGAATATTAACCACACTCAATAGATTACAAGTAAGTAAACCAACGTTTACAAATTATGCAAAGTAAAAGTCACTCTGATTTCTAAAAGCAAGTATTTTTACAGCGTTTTTTCCTTCCAATGATTAAACAATTTTATAATACAACAACTCAATAATAATAAGGAAAAATAACAATTCAAAATATCAAAACCAATTAGTCAGTCACTCGAAACAACCAGTCTATGTAAACAATTAAAAATAATAAGACTAACTAGAATAAAGATCTACCCAACTAAATAAATATTGATTAGTTCAAATAATTAATAAAAAGGAAATGCATATTAATAGTATCAAGAAATAAATTAATGTATGAATTAATTAAATTATATGATTCACCAGGCAAATATTTCGAATCCGAAGCCCGATAAAAACACGTTCGATGAACATCTAAAGGCCTCCACCCACCGGACGCGTGTGCTGCGCGGGTGCTGCGCGTGTGCCGCGCGGGTGCTGCGCGTGTTCCGCGCGTGTGTCGCGTTCGATGTGTGTTTGAAGTGTAGTTTCAATGCTTTACAACTTGCGCGTGTGCCGCGAGCACACGCGCCGCGCACGACACGCGTCCGGTGGGTGGAGGCCTTAAGTATGAATAAAAGCATGAATCTCTTCCCATTACTGCCGCATCCGTTGCAAGAGCATTTTGGCACAAATGATTTCTTCAATGACTTTCACAAGTCTCAACTCCATCAGGTTGATGACTGTCTTCTTGGTCTTTTGACAATACAAATAGGATCAAGAGTTACATGTTTTGAAGCCTAATTTGCTGTCCTTCTAACATTGTAATGTCTGTTGCAATTCTGAAGCGGGCGCATCCTTATTTGCGCATGAGGAAAAAGTCCGAGATATTATATAAAGACTTTGTATGTTAGTGTTACAGAAGTATCAGTACAGTGTCTGTGGTGCAAGGGTCAACATGAGAGGTGCTGTGTTAATTGCTACGCTGCTGGCACTGCTGCCCAGCACGGCCTGGGCTGCAGACTGCCAAGGTACTAAACGGGTGAAGTTGACAGCAGAATCTAGATGTCGGCGCAGTAAAAAACAAGAAGGTTTCGATAATTACCTAGCTACATCCGTCATCTACGAAATCAAGTACTATTGTTCAGGTCCACAACCCAAGAACCTCGCTTTTGTCAATCGACCGGGCACAATCATAAGCCAAGGAAATTCAACTACAATAGAGATCACATCGAAGCCTATGAGCTTACCCATAGGTACGTATTTGACAAACTGTACTGATACAATAACGGGATGCACAGATACAGTGACGGTCAAGGTGTTTCCTGCGATTACTATTGTATCTCAAAATTCTCGAGCTAATATCGACCGCAGCGTCATTTTTGTTCCATTCGGTGAATTCTACGAGGTATTATGTACGGGCACGCATGCCAAGTGACTTGAAATTATTCTCAACGAGCATGCTATCGAAAGTGTTATTTTTAATGAGACTTCAGTGAAAACAGTGAAATTGCATGATTCAGAAAACGGTGTACCCTTGTTTTGTCGACAATCTTTTCATCGAATATTATTTCATCAACAACATTTCATCGAAACTTTAGTACTAGTCATATTGTTTGGCGTTATTTTATTTCAACTACTATTCATTCAAATTAATCTTACTACGTAGAAATACTATTCAACGAATATTACTTAATCGCTGATTTGTTTCAAATTATCTTAATTGGCACAACTACATAACATTGCAATTCATTTCTTCGACGTATTACTTTAATACAATTTTATATGTCGTACTGCACATTTATACATTATTCAAATTATGTAAGTACCTAGTTAATTGTGTGACATACAAATATGTATAATATGTATGTATGTATAATAAAACTAAGAATCATTGGTGTAAATCGTTTATAACAAAAAAATATCAGGGCGGACAAAAATGGCATGTCATAAGCGAAATCTGTTTTAGGTCGGTTAGGTTAGGGTTCACTTGTGTCCCTCAGACCAGAAATAGACACCCCGCGCAGCGGGGTGGCGTCGACTCGCTGCACGGCTATAACAAGACGGCACGCGAGCTCTGATCATCATGACAAATGATGAAATGTATAATATGTATGTATAATAAAACTAAGAAAAATTGGTGTAAATCGTTTATTACAAAAAAACACACCCTAATGCAGGAGCAGGATCTATTTATTGATTAAAATAATAAATAAAAACAAAAATCAACAAGACATAAGTCTGTAGTGATAATATAAGACTTAAACTACCCACATATCTATAATCTCGCAGAGTGAGCCGACTGACGTGATTGCGTTTAGTTTCGATTACGAATATTACCAATTGAAATAATTTTATGCGGAATAAATATTATTACAAGTAAAAAAAATTGTATAAAAAAAACTCGAAATGAAAAGCCATGACATGCATTTGATTGAAATAAGTCAACTACCAATTAGAAGACCTTGGTTCAAATTACCTAGTATCGAGTTTTCGACGGGATGACCTGTCGATGAAATGAAAATACTTGAAACGTTGTCTTTGAAATAATATTCGATAAAATGTTTGTCGGCAATTCAATGGTAAACCTTCAGAAAATACCTGCAATTTTTTTTTACTGTCGACAAACTTCCACATTTACAAAGTCATACACAGCGTCGGCAATGGTTAATGTGGACTATCCACCAGCTGCTGCCGACTTTATGTGTATTGAAAAGAACTTTCAGATAATAACTTGCACCTGGACAATAATAAGCTTTGACGTTTCTTACGAGCTACTGCTAGACAGAGACGGAGATTTGTTGACTCTTTGCAATAAAAATCAACAAGGATATACTTCAAAAGTTTTGAACTGTGAACTACTTACATCCCGTCCGGAATTTGATTTGATAATGAAAGCCTGTAATTATGTTTTTTGTACAAAACAAAGATTCTTCATCAACCGCCGGTTCATACGTAAACCGCCGCCTCCTTTTCTTTTGAAACAATTGAACACTAGTTCGCACAGCGCTCTTGTGGGGTTTCATGTGAGTAGGTACTCTTGATAATTATAGGGACAGCGCATTCGATTTTAAAGTGGATAAGCTACCTGGCGTGATATCACAAGCATTGAACGCATCGTCGTTGCGAGTAAACTGTTCCTTTTACAACTTTGGAGTATCAAAATGCGAATTGGAAATGACTCTTCCGTGTTCCAGTGCGATTTATAAAGTTAAAATAAATGGAAAATCTATTGATGATGTATACTGGTCTGATCCCGCACCTATTCATCTTTATACAAATTCTCAAGATTGTAGTACTGGGAGCGTTAATGCTATTTGTAATCAGAAATACGAACTAATTACTAATGAAGAAAGAGCAATGATTGCAATAGAAACCTTTCGAGTAGAATTTATGAAGAAAAAATCAGCTTTGCAAAGAAAAATAAATGATCTGAAACAAAAACTTGCAAAAGTGAACGCTGTTCGACAAAAATTGGACGAACTCTAATTTTTAAAAAGTTTATGTGCTTAAAGTATAGGGACATGTTTAAGTTACTTACTTCATCAAATGAATGTGATACATATGGCTGTTGTGAAATAGTATTTTGTACAATCATTACACAATGAGGGCTCTTAAAGTCGAGTACCATCACCAACACCGTACGAGAATTTAAGAGCTAATTTTGTAAAATTACACAATAATAGTTCTATTGTTTACAATATTTTTTCTACGAGTCAACTGAAATTTAGGCCTTGCTGAAAAAAAAGTATATAATTAAGTATAGTTTCGTGTATGAAATTTTAATTCAAACGTTGAAGTCGTCGAGTCAAAAAAATACTATGAAGTTTTGTTAAAAAAATGTCTGAAGTTTATATCTTAAGGCACCCGCCCACTATGTGTCTGCTTTGCCCAAATGTTGCCTGGTACGGTGGAATGATTTTACGGCATTGAGTCTGCCTTTTTTACTGTAAGTGATTTTTCTGTGCAATAAATATTAAATAGAAAAATAAAATTATGACTGTGAAGGAATTGTGCTTAGGAAAAAATACACTTTAGTTAAGCATGGCTATTAGTACTTTACTATGGTGATTTTATTGGTGTTTGGAATCAAGTAGTACTGAACTGAGTTTTTTCTACAAACCTATTAACGAAATAATCATTTGTTATTTTTTTAAAGTTGCTTTTCGGTGACGAAAAACATCGTGAGGGAACCGGTTTAATCTAATAATAGTTTTCCTTCTTGGAAGGTCTGACGGCAGTCGCTTGGGTAAAACTAGTTCCTACGCCAAATCTTCGGATTAGGTGCCAAAGTGGACCGAGAGCTCCATAAGGGCACAACCAGGAAAAACACTGAGAGGGTGATGATGAATATTTGTGGTTATAATGATTCATCATATCATTCAGTACAGTTGGTACATACAACTGTCGATGTCATTCCATCTTATGTCATACGTAATACAAAGTAATGTTCTCAGTTTTTAGAAATATGATTTTATGTTTGTCTTTCATGTATTAACTGTAATATAAACACAAAATTTTTAAACACACACATATTAAACAATAGAATAAACAAAAAACAGATAAAACATGAAACAAGTGTGTCTCTGCGGCGGTGAACCGGACAATGGCTCAGCAGTATACTGAGGTGTCAGACACCTGCAGCGCTGATTTTCAGCCAGCACCGTCGGTAACTCACGGAAACTTCATACAAATAATAAAAAAACTAACTACATTTTTAGGATAGGTGAAAGAGAAATAAAGATGCAGCTTCAATAAAATGTTAATATTTACAGTATCTACACATTAAAAGAAGATAATAAATGAACAATTGGCATATTTATTGCTGTCACAGTGCTGGGGATTATAATTTGGATTTCTGGAGCGTCAAGCGTTAACAAATAGCCTTTAAGCATACGCTGAAAGGTGTATCTGCTAAGCGCCCCTTGGATAGGAGGTGGGATATCATTCCAGCACTTAGACGCCGCATACTTGAAACTACCTCTGAACGCAGCGGTTCGGTGCATACCCAAGCAGCACATTAGTGAATTTTGCAGCTTATCTTATGGCTTTACGTTCTAAATGAGTGGTTTAGCAGTGTTTGTTAAAACTTATAGCTGTAAACACAACTCAAAACTGTATATGAGTTCATCCTGTCACTTGTAGTTGCTTAGGAATGTTTATTGTTTCTACTTTATTACTTATGGTTCGGGAAAGTCGATTTTGCTACTTAAAGTTGCATACAGGTTTTAATTATCACTGAATAAGAAGCAATAGTGCTATATAAGGCCCTAAAGTCACTTATATGCAACTATTACATATAAGTGGGAAGATACTCTTATTTGGAACTCTTAGTTCCAAATGATTAGTATAATAGAGTTTTATATCACCAATAGTGGCTAAAGAGATAATTTTACGATCCTTTTGGAACCTAAAAAGATTGCAACTGTAAGTTCTAGAAGGGCCGTAAAATTATCTCTTTAGCCACTGTTGGTGATATACTACTCTATCACCAACAGTGATAGAGTAGTATATCACCAACAGTGATATACTTACTCATCTAGTCATTTGGAACTAAGAGTTCCAAATAAGGGTATCTTCCCACTTATAATTAAAAGTCGTCATAAGCGCTCTTATTGCCACTCCAACGCATAATTAAGTCGCAATAGGAGGTTCTTGAAAACAATAAGAGATAAACACATTACCTACCCTCCTTTGCGTCCCGCAGTCTGGTAATTAATACCTACTTATTTTACTTTCAACGTTTCCGAACACATCATCATATCAGCCGAAAGACGTCCATTGCTGGACATAGGCCTCCCCCAAAGAGTGCCAAAGTGACCGATCCAGCGCCACCCGCATCCAGCGGACTCCCGCAACCTTTACCAGGTCATCAGTCCACCTTGTCGGGGGCCTACCCACGCTGCGCCTTCCGGTACGTTACGTAATTGTCCCTCAGGAATACGTGGAATTACCAATACCAGAGCCTTAGCTATTTTTGAACGCATACCGTCTACAAAAATTACAATCTGAACTCAAATAACACGATAATAATTTGTGTTAATTTCTAGAAGACATTTCGGAAAACGTGACAACATATTTCACATAAACATGCCAACTCGCTTATGGAAACTACTCATGACATATAATTTCCAAGTACACATTTAACACAAGTAACGACTTTAGTCAAGTTAACTTGATATTTTGTACTTAAATATTAAGTTCTCGTGGTAATGTTTGCATTCCGTGACTTCAAACCACCGAACGGAAGCCGTTATTATGATTTTGAGTTTTACAAGCTCTGGTGACTTAGATTTTGTAACCGACTGCGCGACGCAAAGGAGAATAATGTGTTTATCAGTCTATGTATTTATGTTTGTTCCTATGTGGTACTCTAGAGATCAAACGCGTGCACGCGTGGGTCGTTGAATGAATGAACTGAATCATCATACGTCAATCAATTTGTTGCAGTCTTGCAAGTGTCACTGAAGCATTGCACTGAAGACAAGACAATAATCAAAATTCAAAATGGCGGCCACCAGACGCCATACTGTATAAAATAAAATAATTTAGAAAATAAAAAAACCCGACTGCAAATAAGTACCTACATTAAATTATCCGTCGACGCGGTGTTTAATAACTTGTACCTAGTGTACCTACCTAACTGATCTACTTATCACATCACACATCATCAGCCTATATACGTCCCACTGCTGGGCACAGGCCTCCTCTCATGTATGAGAGGGAACGGGCAGTAGTCCCCACGCTGAATTTCTTCGCAGATGTATGCAGGTTTCTTCACGATGTTTTTCCTTCACCGAAAAGCTAACGGTAAATATGAAATCATATTCCGTACATAAGTTCCGAAAAACTCATTGGTACGAGCCGGGATTCGAACCCACGACCGCCGTTTGACAGCCGCATGCCTGAACCACTGGCCTACCGTAGCTTCTACTTCTACCTATCTACTTATACCTATCTGCAATAGGTAAAGGTATGTGTTTTACAATAGCAAATAAAAAAATAACGAATAGACGGAAGGTAATAGTCCCTAACTGATATTACAGGTTCCTACTTCAATTAGTATTACCTATACGTAGTTAAATTTCTACGTATGTAGGTAGGTATAATTATAATTACCTAACAAGCTAGGTACCTACTTATTACCAAACAACTTTTATTATTAATAGTAAACCCAAAAAAAATCTCTTAGTAGCTAATACCAACTTAGAATACATAAACTGTTTAAGTAAGTATGAACAAAACAATAAAACGAATCGTTAATTCACAATTCTGATCCGAGCTTAAGCATTAGTATCTATATGTTGCAGGGAAATGGTCAAAACAGAGATTTGATCAAATCTCTAAGGGATATGATCAAATCACGCAGGATGTTAAAATGTCCAATTCATTTTATCATTTACCTAATACAAATCAGTAATTTGATCAAATCTCTGAATCTGTTTAGTGAAATGACGAAATCGGACAAAAAAGGCAACTCGTTTTTTCATTTCACTAGACTTGTTTAGTGATTTGATAAAATCCCTGAAACGCGTCAGTGAGTTGACGAAACTAACGCGATAAAGATTTTTCCGCTCTTTTATAAAAAAAATAACCACGAAGAGGGTGGCGGGAGCAGAGCTCCCGCCACCATCTTCTAACCTATCCGCCATCCGAGCCTAAGTCCCAGAACCGTTTAAATGACTAATGATTTAGGAGCCAATATCTGCGAGTTAGTTTCGTCAATTCACTGACGCGTTTCAGGGATTTATCAAATCACTAAACAAATCTAGTGAAATGAAAAAACGAGTTGCCTTTTTTGTCAGATTTCGTCATTTCACTAAACAGATTCAGAGATTTGATCAAATGACTGATTTGTATCAGGTAAATGATAAAATGGATTCTCCATTTTAACATCCTGCGTGATTTGATCATATCCCTTAGGGATTTGTTCAAATCTCTGTTTTGACCATTTCACTGCGACATATATATTAGTCCGAAAAATTCAAAGAATCGACACAACCAACAACGTCGTCTGCCCTCACGTGTCTGCCCGTTTGGGTCGCTCGCTGTATAAAGAAGCCCGCCCCCACTCCCCGGCTCGGCCCCTCAACACTCTCCGGCTCTCGCGCTTCGCAAGTAGGTAGGGTAGGCAGGTAAGGTATTTATGTGTTCGGAAACGTTGAATTATATGTGTAAGGTATTTATATGTGTTCGGAAACGGACCCGAGTATGTCCTAAAACTACGACCAAGACCACCGGAGGATGGGCAGCAGCATCCCTGGAGTGCGGTGGAAATACTGCGATCGCCAACCCGCATGCCAAGCGTGGCGATTATGGCACATACCCCCCAAATGAATAGCACAAATTATACCGGCAGCTCAATAAACAGATCTCCAAGTCCCTTACCCGCGATCTGCGCCAACTCAATACAAATCGTATAGAAGAGGCCATCCAGCGCAATAAGGGCTCTAAAGTATTCTCGAGAGATCTGTCTATAGAGCAGAGCCAGCTCGCGAAGTTAAAAACTGGAGATGGTAGAATCATTTCCTCTAAACCTGAGATTCTGGGTGAGATAGAGCGCTTTTACGGACAGCTATACACATCAACGCGCAGACCCGAAGTTAGTCAGGCGGAAGACCGTAGAGCTAGACTAACCCGACACTTTACCGACGACATCCCGGACATCAGCCGGTACGAGATTGTAATGGCTCTTAAACAGCTCAAGAAAAACAACGCACCCGGTGAAGACGGAATAACAGCCGAACTTCTGAAGGCGGGTGGAAAACCGGTCCTTAAGGCCCTTCAGAAGTTGTTCGATTCCGTCTTACTGGATGGGAGAACTCCATAGGCATGGAACAGAGGGGTGGTGGTGCTGTTCTTCAAAAAGGGTGACAACACTCTGCTGAAGAACTACAGACCCATCTCACTTCTGAGCCATGTCTATAAGCTGTTTTCGAGGGTCATTACAAATCGTCTCGCATGCAGGCTAGATGACTTCCAGCCTCCCGAACAAGCCGTCGTCCGAAGAGGCTTTAGTACCGTAGACCACATCCACACGCTTCGTCAGGTTATACAGAAGACCGAAGAGTATAACCTACCTCTCTGCTTAGCGTTTGTGGACTACGAAAAAGCCTTCGATTCGATTGAAACCTGGGCTGTACTACAGTCTCTCCAACGGTGCCAAGTTGACTATCGCTATATCGAAGTGCTGAAGTGTTTGTACGAGAACGCCACTATGTCAGTCCGACTTCAGGACCAGAACTCGAAACCTATTCCGCTGCAGCGGGGAGTCAGGCAAGAAGATGTTTTTTCTCCAAAACTGTTCACCGCTGCACTGGAGGACGTTTTCAAGACTCTGGCCTGGAGAAGGCTAGGCATCAGCATCAACGGCGAGTACATCACTCACCTTCGGTTTGCTGACGATATAGTAATCTTGGCTGAGACCATGGAGGACTTAAGTACGATGCTCGATGACCTCAGAAAAGCATCCGAGCGAGTTGGTCTAAGAATGAACATGAATAAGACGAAGATCATGTCAAATGCCCATGTAGTACCAACTCCGATTACAATCGGACACTTTACGCTCGAAGTTGTAGACGATTATGTATACCAAGGACAGACGATCCAGTTAGGTAGGTCCAACTTCGAGAAAGAGGTCGATCGTCGAATCCGACTCGGCTGGGCAGCGTTCGGGAAGCTACGGCAAATCTTTTCGTCCAATATTCCACAGTGTCTCAAGACGAAAGTCTTTGACCAGTGTGTGTTGCCAGTGATGACATATGGCAATGAAACGTGGTCGCTTACTATGGGCCTCATAAGAAGGCTCAAAGTCACCCAAAGGGCAATGGAGAGGGCCATGTTGGGAGTTTCTCTGCGTGATCGCATCAGAAATGAGACTATCCGCAGCAGAACCAAGGTAACCGATATAGCCCTCCGGATCGCTAAACTTAAGTGGCAGTGGGCGGTGCACATAGCACGTAGAACTGATGGCCGTTGGGGCGGAAAGGTTCTCGAGTGGCGACCACGTACCGGAAGGCGCAGCGTGGGTAGGCCCCCGACAAGGTGGACTGATGACCTGGTAAAGGTTGCGGGAGTCCGCTGGATGCGGGTGGCGCTGGATCGGTCACTTTGGCACTCTTTGGGGGAGGCCTATGTCCAGCAGTGGACGTCTTTCGGCTGATATGATGATGTGTTCGGAAACGTTGAAAGTAAAATAAGTAGGTATTAATTACCAGACTGCGGGACGCAAAGGAGGGTAGGTAATGTGTTTATCTCTTATTTATTTATTTATTCCAAATGAAGTAATATCTCACCGTAAGCTGTCAGTGACGCTTTAGGTCGTTAAAACTATTTGAAGCAGAAGCACTCTGGGTTTGTCAATAGAATTTTATACAACCGTGATATAAATAATGATAGCTTTTTCAACCAAGTACCGCGTTTACTTTTTCTTATTTAATTCTTATATTACTTCACGAAGCTTATAAAATTTTTCTTAGGTACCTATTCTAATCAAATTGAATTAGTCACATAGTCACATTGGCCCTCCTTTGCGTCGCGCAGAGCAGTATTAATACTGAACAGAATTACTATAACTTTATAACGTTATAGAATTTAAATGGTCACTCTAAATGAAAAACTGTAAAAGAAACCTATAACTGATTTTTAAATACCTATTCAGTGATACCCCACTCGACATATTTCGTTCACTTTTTTTTGTTTTTTTTTTTCAATTTTGGCGTCTGATTGTCGTCATATTGAATTTTGATTACTGTCATATCTTTAGTGACACACGCAAGAGTAAGACGGTTCGATTGACGTAAGAATTATCAAAATCGGTTCACGCGTTTGGTCTCTGGAGTGCCACATAGGAACAAACATACATACATACATACATACATACATACATATATAGGCTGATAAACACATTACCCTCCTTTGCGTCGCGCAGTCGGGTTTTGTTTTTTTTTTTCAATTTTGGCGTCTGATTGTCGTCATATTGAATTTTGATTACTGTCATGTCTTTAGTGACACACGCAAGAGTAAGACGGTTCGATTGACGTAAGAATTATCAAAATCGGTTCACGCGTTTGGTCTCTGGAGTGCCACATAGGAACAAACATACATACATACATACATACATACATACATATATAGGCTGATAAACACATTACCCTCCTTTGCGTCGCGCAGTCGGGTTTTGTTTTTTTTTTTCAATTTTGGCGTCTGATTGTCGTCATATTGAATTTTGATTACTGTCATGTCTTTAGTGACACACGCAAGAGTAAGACGGTTCGATTGACGTAAGAATTATCAAAATCGGTTCACGCGTTTGGTCTCTGGAGTGCCACATAGGAACAAACATACATACATACATACATACATACATACATATATAGGCTGATAAACACATTACCCTTCTTTGCGTCGCGCAGTCGGGTAAAAAGCAGTTATTTTCGCTTATTTCAAACCACTAACGACCTAACAGTTGCAAAATTAGGACATAAATATTAGTTGTTGTTGTTGTGCCTCTGTCAAAATATATGTATATTCACCTGCGTCACTCTGTTGATATAAAATTGTTTTGAACAATTGTTTCTGTTGATATAAAGTTCTAGACATTTAAACTCATCAGAAATGAATTCCGCGAATTGGCTTAAAACATCAACTTGAGGTTTTGGAGGAGTATTGAGGATTCCTAATTCAGGAACACTACAAAGGAGCTCATAATTAGTATTGGTAATAGCATTCATAATCGTGGTGTGAAAATCAAGTAAATTACCGTTTTGGTCGTGAAATAGGTACTGCGTGTTAGGTTCATAGTTATAATAAAATATTTTTTTAATTAAAAGTAAGGATCGTATTGACAGTATTACTCTTACTTAGTATAATAAATACTCTTAGATAATAAAAAAATCCTAGCTTATTATTTCTAAACTTTCAAGTTCCATTGTCTTTTTGTCGTTTTGTTCATATGTTTGACGACCGGTTAGCCTAGTGGGTAGTGACGCTGCCTACGAAGCTGAAGGTCCTGGGTTCGAATCTCGGTAAGGACAAATATTTGTGTGATGAGCATGAATATTTGTTTCTGAGTCATGGATGTTTTCTATGTATTTAAGTATTTATATCTATTATATATATATCGTCGTCTAGTACCCATAACACAAGCCTTATTGAGCTTACTATGGGACTAGGTCGGTTTGTTTAAGATTGTCCCCTTATATTTATTTATTATTACATACATACATTCACGCCTTTATTCCCAAAAGGGGTAGGCAGAGCACATGAAACGTATGTTCCAGCGCCACTTTTAGCATAAATGTGGGTATAAAATATCGACAAAATGTGATATTGCAGTAATAGCCTATCGCCCACAACACACTTCAACCCTGGTCCCTTAGTCGACTTGACACCCACGGGAAGAAAGGATATTTATTTATTTATTTTTATATGTTGCAATGTTCACTTTCTTCTAATGATTAGATGGTTTTATGTCCATACAGCAGCAGCACTGCGTTATACATTTTGACACGAGGAAACTACCCTATTGAAGTAACTGCCAAAGAAAAAAATTCAGACTACTGTGGGGTAATACACATAACGTTTCGAACGCGCGTTCGGACAATTAAGTGTCATTTTTCCTTATAATACCTGACGCGCGTGCAATGCGTTACGCAATCGACCTGCAGGCGTCGGTGCCACTTGTCCGTCAAGTCAGTACAGATTCTATACAGTACGCATGCACTTCAGTGAGTGCTTCCTGATTGATGCTGGCTATGCGGAAGCGAGGCGGTAAGGACTAGTACCTGTTCTCTATTATTCATCAGACGAAGTATGTGCCCAGCAGTGGGACGTATGATAGGCTTCGATGATGATGATGCTATCCGCAGCGGAACCAAGGTAACCGATATAGCCCTCCGAAACGCTAAACTTAAGTGGCGGTGGGCAGGGCACATTGCACGTAGAACCGATGGCCGTTGGGGCGGAAAAGTTCTCGAGAGGTGACTACGTACCGGCAGGCGCGTCGTGGGTAGGCTCCCCACAAGGTGGACAGATGACCTGGTAAAGGTTGCGGGAGTCCGTTGGATGCGGGTGGCGCAGGATCGGTCACTTTGGCACTCTTTGGGGGAGGCCTATGTCCAGCGGTGGACGTCTTTCGGCTGATATGATGATGACGATGATGATGATGAATAAAGGGCATGAGTCAAGATTCTAACAAAGCTCTTCTTAAATCGAAATATATTTATTAACAAAATAACAACTATTCACTTTCACTACCACTTCTTGATTCCTCCTCCTTCGACTTGGTCCTCTCCTTGTCTTTGGCCCTCAAATTCTTTAATAACTGTAAAACTTCAATTCTGAACGAAAGTTTAGAATCTTCTGACAACTTCTTCACTGAAGGCGTTATGGATTTGAAAAACGCTCTGTCTTCGTCCTCTTCTTTCTGTATTAGATTTGAAAGGACAGATATAATATCTTCTTCATCTCTAACTTTGGTACTGTCATTGAAACTTTCTTCTGTATTCAATTCCTGTCTTCTTCGTTTAGTTGGGGGTACTTCTTCATCTAAACTAACGAATACTTTGTGTTCCCACGGTTCCGCTTCTGCTTCTTCATTCTCTAGTTCTTCTGTTTCTTCTTCAGGTACTTCTTTTCTCGCTTGAATCTTCTCCAAAAGGCTGGTGTTCATTTTGTCTACGTAGCTGTTGAACAAGACATACATAAAGCTTTTATCATTTATCTTATACCTCATTCCATAAAATATTAGAAAATATTTGATCAGACGAATTGGTCTAATTTTTTTCGTTTATCTAGGATATCAGAGATAAATATTGACCTAATTTTACCATTTTTTTTTGTGATTGGGGGCAAACGAGCAGACGGATCACCTGATGGTAAGCGATTACCGCCGCCCATGGACACCTGCAACACCAGAGGTGTTGAGAGTGCGTTGCCGGCCTTTAAGATGGGAGTATGCTCTTTTCTTGAAGGTTTGAAGGTCGTATCGGTCCGGAAATACCGCAGGCGACAATTCATTCCAAAGATTAGCTGTGCGAGTAATTTTGATAATGAAGAGATTTTCAAACAGGGCGACACTGAGTTACCGAATTTTGCGTTTCAAAATGGATTTCCTTGAAATCGCGACTAACGCACTGATATTTCTGATCTTATCTGGAAAAGAGTAATATTACAACTAAATATTTAAAATGTCCCCGATACCCAACCCAATTTTTCAGCTCTCGGGGATGTCTCGAATTGAGAGTTGGGGTATTAGGCTCTGTACAACACAATGAATCCACAAATCAACAAAGGGTCGCTAGCATGCTTGTGATTCTTCTGGAGTCACAAGCGTCCACGGAATGCGGTGTCTGCTTGCCACCAGGCAGGCCTCAAGCTTGTTTGCCATTCTTACAGTTTTAAATTAATAAATATATATATATTTTTTTATTAAGAAGTATTGTTTGAATTACCAGTCATCTAAAAACCGGAGTAACCCGGCGTGTATATACGGCCGGTTTCTGCGACCGAAGTAGTCTGGTTTCAACGACTTCACGTAGGAGTCCCGTATGTTATACCATTTCTTCGTTATGCTGATACCTTTAACAAAAGAAGGACGAGAATTTCTAAACAGTTCATATAAGTAGCTCGTTAAGGGAAAGTCCACTTCGTAATGCATGTGTACCTACTTTAATGAGTACTAAAATTTGCGTTTGTAATTGCGATTAGGAAGAAACGCATTAGTCTAAATACGCATTTTAAGCCAGTGTCTGTCCCGGGCTCCTGTCTTTGTAGTCAATTGCCTGACAAGCTAGGCTTATTCAGGTACCAGCCAGCCTGTTTTTGTAATCCCAAGCTTACAACTCCACAGTATGACCGAAGTACTTTCAATCTGGCCTGATATTGTAGTCAAGTCAGTCTGGCGATAACACTCACCAATCTCGTGCCTGACAGTGGAGCTCCCATCTTTATAAGAAGGGTCTAACTCCGTGAATATCTCAGCCCAGGCCCTGTCCCGGGCTATCCTGTCTTTGTAGTCCATAGCCTGACGGTCCCACAGACAAGGTCGAGCCTGCACCATCTGTATTAAACGTTTTGTGTTCTTGTAGGAGAAGGTTATTGGCTCGTAGTCTGAAACAAATGACAACAAAACTATAAATTGAGGTTTTTTGTCTACTTTTTAAGCAGTATGGTGACCAATGAGTTAGTTTATCTATAGCTGGGCTAGGTACATGAGCAAGTGGCTAGTTAAGGAAGACTAGTATACGAGTATGTCGTATACTAACCTACCGGATACTAATCCTGTCCTCACTTATTATATATATTCGCACATGTTTTTAATCCCCGACACACACCAGGGGTGTTTTTTTAATAAGTGTTACTGTCTGTGGCATCGTAGTTCTCAAAGGGATGAACCGATTTAAGTGCGTTTATTCGAAAGTATTGTATGTCGCGATGGTTCTTAGATAAGCTGGTTACTTTATTTTAATTTTATATATTTTTACTATTTGACTCAAGGGATTGCCGCGGTACGATATAGTGGGTCATCCTTTAATCGGTTATTTAATTGACGTTTATTTTCTATTCTTTTTCTCACAAAAAACTTACACGCTAGTTTAAAAAAAATGTGCCGCTAAACTGAGGCTAAAAGTTGAGTGCAGGCTGATGAGGTTTGTATCAATCTGTTTGACAAAGTCGATTAGCCTTTACGGTTTGTATTTATTACTGGATAAAGTAATTTTTACTTCTCGGTTTATGAGTAGTAAGTTTTTGTCACTATTCATACATACATATATACATACATACATTCACGCCTTTATCCCTAAAAGGGGTAGGCAGAGCACATGAAACTTATGTTCCAGCGCGACTTTTAGCATACGTGTGGGTATAAAAAAAAAAGATTGACAAAATGTTATATTGCAGTGATAGGTTCCTAGCCCATCGCCCACAACACACTTTACCCTGCTCCCTTAGTCGACTTTTACGACACCCACGGGAAGAAAGGGGGTGGTGAAATTCTAACCCGACATCACACGGGGACTACTGTCACTATTCACATACAATATTTATGTCATTTATTTAACAAAACGCGAGAATGTAAAGTCTTATTATGTCATCATCCTCTTAAGGTTTTTCTAGGTTGAAATAAACACCCTTTATGGATGACTCGTAAATGTTAATTGGTAGGTATGCGTGTAAATGACATTTATTTAAGTAATTAATGATTGGAATAGTATTCATTGCGACTTAGTTAAGGCAAGTACTAAGTTAACTTCAAGTTTTAATTAAATTTCATCTAATTGCTCCACTTTATTAATTACCAGGTAGGTATTTGAACTTAGCAATAGTTCGTTAATAAACTTACGATTAATTTATTTGTTTAAAGGAAAAACTTTACTGAAATTAAATATGCATGAATACAGCTTTATTCTGATATTTAAGATCCTTATACATTAAGAATAAAGTATACAAAATGCATGCCTAATTAATTAACCTTGTTCATTTTTACGAAATTCGGTAATGTGATTGACTAAATACAATATATTGACTTGATATAAATATACTCTTTATATACAATAAAATAAATAAATATCAGGGGACAATTTTACACAAATCGACCTAGTCCCAATCTTAGCAAAGCTTGTACTATGGGTTGGTACAAGACAACGATAAACATCCATTTATAGATAAATAAATACTTAAATATATGGAAAACATCCCTGACTCAGGAAAAAATATTCGTGCTCATCACACAAATAAATGAACTTACCGGGATTCGAACCCAGGACCCCTTGCTTCGTAGGCAGGGTCACTACCAACTAGGCTAAAGCGGTCATATAGAAACGCAAGCTCGTCAAGTTATGAAACTAATACAGAACATACTAGTAGTCTTAGGCGGATGTCACACTGCGCCGCATCTCCGGACGGAGGTGCGGAGCTGCATACAAATTTCGCCGGAAGGAGGTGCGGTGCAGTGTGACATGCGCCTTGCAAGTAGAGGTTAACATCACGGTCTTATCGCTAAAGAGCGATCTCCTCCAGACAACCTTTCGGTAGCTGAGAAATTGTAATGAATTTAACGAACAATTAAATATCCAGCTTATAATATAATACAATCGCATCAATGACAAACATACATACATAAGTGATACTATTATATTACTTCAGTACTTAACTAGAAATAAATAAAGAATAACGCCACCCCCTTTCTACTTGTGTGTCGTAAGATTATGCGAATGGGTGACGTATGTTGTGGGCTATAGGCTAGCAACCTATCACTGCCATATAACATTATAAGTACCACTATTTTTGAACTGCGAGAAGTCGAAGAATTCATTTCCATGTGCTTTGCCTACCCCTTTTCTGATTTCAGGCGTGAGCGTGAGTGTAACATACAAGCTTGAGATTATTTGAGTAGGCTGAATTGCATCAAAATACACTATTCAAAAAGGGGCTCTACCGTCCAAGCTAGAAGATTCAAATTGCAATGACTGTTTTATAAAATGTTGGCCGCCTTTAATAATTTCAACCTTACTATAAATGCATGTTAGACTATACGGTCTAGATATACAAGGTGTAACTAAAATAACGCAAAACCGTGTAAGGGCATAACTGCCCGTACTCTGTAACTGGTTTTAAGCTCACCTCAACGCTCACCCACAAATATATCTTGACAATGGGATAGGTAGTACCTAAGCGTAGCGGCGGGGCGAGCCGCATTAGAGCGTAGCGTATAGCACAGGTATCGTGTTCTGATAAGAAAAAAGCGGCCAAGTGCGTGTCGGACCACGCACTACAAGGGTTCCGTGCCTATTAAAAAGGTCGTATCGCTACTGAAATCATATGGCACTTACGTCCTATTCTTTAAGGAAGGCGGTTTTTTAGAAATATCTCGAAAACCTTTGAACCGATCTTGTTCAAAACAATTTTGATATGAATCTGATAGAATTTAATAAGCCCTATTTGCATGAATTTTTTTCATATTTTTAAAATACACGGTTCAAAAGTTAGAGGGGGGACACAATGTTAGTGACTTTCGGGGCGATTATCTCCGACTCTATTCACTTAATCAAAAATTTTGCTAAGAAACCTTATATTTATATTGGAAGGCCTATCGATTGATGTGCCACACCTGGGCATGCAATGTAAATTTTTTTTTGACTTTCAGTTTTATGTATGGAGTGCACCCTTAAATTTTTTTTTGTAATTTCATCACTCATAACTATGTAACGGTTAACAAAATACACCTAACCTCAAAATTTGATTCAAATACAATATAGTTTTCGAGTAAAATGCCTGTGACATACGGACGGACAGACAGACATGACGAATCTATAGGTAAGGGTTCCGTTTTTTGCCATTTGGCTACGGAACCCTAAAAAAAACCAAGATATATTTTTTATGACGTGATTTTTTTATCTGTGTGTAGCGTTGGCCGACTGGGGCGACCCGCTGATCCGAACTCGATACTTGTTATGCCCTTAAAAGGTTTTGCGTTATTTTTGATACACGTTGTAAACCTACATCTAACTGGTCGATTGAAAGATGACATAAGTCGGGAGTAGTCCCTTCCCTTTATTTGGTCGCAAAGATGCATTCGATTGTCCAAGTATTTAATCTCAGTCATAACATTGATAATAATAGTCTCAGCGAGGTTCGTTCAAAAAAAGACCTTATTTCAACGACGAGACGGCTCTTTCTTGTTTGAACGCTTGTTATAATGGTCGTTATAATGCATTGTTGAAATAGATTTGTTGGTGGAAAGCAGAAATATGTAAACGGCTAACATAGTCAAAAACATCTTTGGAGTGACTAAGAGACTTCGCGATCAACACGGTTATCACAAGACGGCGCGCAAGATCTGTCGCGGCGACATTGACTATGCCTCTCTTTCTATTAAGAGCGCTTAGATAGAGACGGATAGCCTATCTCGCCGAAAGGAGTAGCGGCTACAAAAAATATTTAACTACAAAATCAGTCTAAAGATTAAATAGGTACCTGGTCTATTGTAGGTAAGAAATCCAAAATAAATGAATACAGATAACGGATGCAAAGCAAAATGCATCAAAACTACTGAAGTCAAAAAAAAGTGTTGAGATCATGTAATGTGACCGACTTTTATAAAAGCTGTCATTGGAACATGAATCTTTTACTTAAATCGGTAGAGTTGCTTTTTGAATGGACTTTCTTGCGATTCGGCCAACCCAAATAATTTCAAGTACCTATATAAAAGAAGAATTTAAAAACAGTAACGAATTACACAATATATAAATATAAGATTCGAATCCAAAATTGTAAATTCATATCGAAATAAGTACTTTCCTTATTTATATACTGAGTATAAGACTTTTTTCAATGGCAATTTCATTCAATGACGTTCAATTTTAAACCTTGTCTTGACAGCTATAAGGCTGTTTCCATTCATCATTATTGGCATTTATGGAGTGTTTACATGCGAGTAATGTTAATCCAATTTGTTACAAAGTATAACGCTATAAAAACACATTCAAATAATAAGCGATTACAATTTCAGCAATCTTAGATAATCAAACATTGTGTTATCTTTCTATAATTGGTAACCTTACTCAAACAATACATTTTCAACTCCATAATGTAACAAGTCTTTTATAACATCCATTTGATTTTCTACCTTAACATAAGCGTAATAGCGTCCTAACTTGCGATGTCTATTGACGTCATATTACGTTCTTTTATTTTCCACGTTGTGTTTATAAATGAACCATATCATGCTGCTAATCGAATAAAAATATAACACAAAATGATATAAGTCTACGAAAGCAATAATACACATAAGTCATTTTAAAACCAAGTCAATGTGAAAATACGCACCGCCCATGACAAACCGATACTTCGCATCCGATTTCAAAATGGCCGCATCCTTTACGTTAGTCCAAATAAAACACTTCTAAACTCAACTTGAATCACTTTTGACTATTAACTATTGTTCTTAAACATGTTTTTAAACTATTATTTGCTTTGTTTCAGTGCAATTTGCGTGTATAACTCGTGGTTGTTGTTTCCACGGCAGCCGGTAAGGCACTGTTGCCGGCCCGGCGACCGGGCCGCGACCGGGCGCGGATTCGCAACGTCGCGCGAAGCGGCAACGGCGCTCACAGTTTGTTTTATTATTTTCTAGAACGTGCGTTTTGATTTTGCAAATAATATATACTTATGATTGTTACTTAAATGTGATTTACTGATTATGAATTGCAATACCATTCTGTTTACAGGTGAATTTATGGGGTACAGGTACAAATAGTAGTCTTTATTACAATCACAACGCCTACGAATATAATGCAAGATACGACTTTATTACATGGTCCTTAAGGTTGAATATCTATCAAATGATACTCTTGGTAGCTTTCAGTGGCAATGACAAGTCCTGAAACTGTACTCCATTACTACTGTAGGAGGAAATTCACTGAGGTAAAAGACAAAAAAAAAACATTTTAATGAATGTTAGGTAGGTACTTACTTATCTTCTTATTAATTGAATCGTGTAGGTAACCTAAAGTTATAATGCATGTCGGATTTAAAGATTAAAGAATCTAATTTTAAGAGTATAAAATACCTAATTACTCACATAATACAGTACAAGTTAAGTAATAGAGGGCTGTCTCAAAAGTCACGCAAGATTTGAAGTTAGTCTGAGAGATACCCAAACTTCGAATTTTTGTGGTTAGGTGTTAGCTCTGAAACGGAGAACTTCGTGCGCTCCGCACGATCATCATCAATCATCATCATCATCATATCAGCCGAAAGACGTCCACTGCTGGATATAGGCCTCCCCCCAAAGAGCGCCAAAGTGACCGGTCCTGCGCCATCCGCATCCAGCGGACTCCCGGAACCTTATCAGGTCATCAATTAATAAATCATCATGTCAATGAATCTATACGACCTAAATGCGTTACTAGTAAATAAAGGGCTGTCTCTAAAGTCACGCAAGGTTTGCGTATCTGAAAAAAATCGAAGTATTTTTTTTTTGTTGAATAGGACTTATGAACACATGGAGAAAATGGTAAAGGTTACTGGAGTCCGCTGGATGCGGGTGGCGCAGGACGTCACTTTGGCACTCTTTGGGAGAGGCCTTTGTCCAACAGTGGACCTCTTTCGGCTGATATGATGATGATGATGATGATACGCACTCTTTTTAATAAAAACCATGTGACCATTTGCTTACATAATATTTCTGAATTTGCGGTGCCTTGCCCTAAATAACCCCATCAAATACGACCGTGTATTCAAACATTGCGTCTATTCCACTGTTTCAAAAACAGATCTACCTAACTAGAACTAGTATGAACATTCAGCATAGACTGTAATTCTAGAAAGGCTGTATAGCGACCGGCTGTCGACGGAATTCCGGCGCAGACGGAGGATAGTTTGTAGCCTGTGCTAGCTTGGTAAAGTCAGGTCTGACGTGAAAAAATATTTAAGTAAGTAAGTAGGTAGGTTGTAAGGCACATTAAGGCAAAGCATAGGGAAGAGTGATGGCGTTCGCTTGTGTCATAGGCCAAGATCCTCTTTTGGTCATCGAGCCAGCGTAGTAAGTAAGTTAAGTGCATTCATTTGATTTGTTGGTTCAGAGACCTTTTCCATCTCTAAGAGTTATTAGTCAATAGTTTGCACTCAGCATTTGCAAGCCGCAAGCAAAATATTAACGCGTACCTATAAGTAGCCAGAAGACTCGTAGAATGGGTTCCTAGAGATGGACAAAGAAACAAAGGTAGACCAAGGTAAAGATGGGAAGACATATTTAAAGAAAAATATGGACCATGCTGGGGAAGACAAGCTACAGACAGAGACAGACGGTGGAAACTGGGGGAGGCCTACGCCGCCGAGGCGACTGACAATATCAATAGTTATTATGAAATGAGACATTATGATGTTGAAGATACATGTGTTAACATAAATAACATGTGATACATAAACGCTATTTTTATTTTTATAAGTACTTTCTTATGACGTTTAGAGACCTTATACATCTCTAAAACTTACTTTTTTGACGACGAATACTCATATTTTACATCATACATGCTCATTAAGAGCAGAGAAAATTTAATCTGTTTATTTCATAATAAAAAGTAACTTGTATACACTTCATCATCATCCTCCTAGCGTTATTCCCGGTAATGCCCCTAAAGGAGCCCGGGGTCCGCTTTGACACCTAATCCCAGAATTTGGCATAGGCACTAGTTTTACGAAAGGGACTGCCATCTGACTTTCCAACCCAGAGGGAAAACTAGGCCTTATTGGGATTAGACCGGTTTCCTCACGATGTTTTCCTTCACCGAAAAGCTAACGGTAAATATTCTGTACATAAGTTCCGAAAAACTCATTAGTACGAGCCGGGATTCGAACCCACGACCGCCGCTTGACAGCCGCATGCCTGAACCACTAGGCTACCGTAGCTCTCAGTAACTTGTATACTTATGTTCCTTAATATAGCTAAATCTTTAATATTTAAGACGTGCTCGCCAGTTCTCGAACTCACAGAGCCTCCAGTGAAATATATATTTTATTGTGAAACTGGTAACCCATTGAGTGACACCATGTTCCCAATTATTATATGAAATAGTTTCCTAAGCACAGTTCAAAAGATACCCGCAACTAGGTTAAGTTAATAACAGAATGTTCTGCACCTTTGATTAACTCCAGTCAACCATTTGACATCCTACCCGTAACCACAGCCTTACCACTGTCACTCGTCAAGCGAAAATATGAAGCGTTCAGGGCTGAACAATGGATGTTAGTAATTACGCGGCTTAGGGCGAGATTTGGCTCTTTGTGACACCCCTGTTTTAAGGTTGTGCGTAAGTCAAGTGCTTAAAGTGAAAAACAAGTAGGTAAGTATTTTTTTAAATGCTATTTTGACTTCGCAGATAGTGACGTCACAGTCAGCGAGTGTCGTAGTAAATGAAAATTGATTCATATGAATGTGCGTTGTGCGGAACAGGGGCAGAACTCGTAAAACTTTGGGCACGTACATCGATGTGATTATTTAACGTTTCGCGTTGTTTTTTTCTGCATTTGACTACATTTTTAGTCCTTAATCGAGAAAATACAACAGTATTGATTATTTTGTTTAGTGTCTACACTCCTATTGGAGACAAACTTATCACATTCCAAATTGCTTTGAATTTGCTTCGCACGCTTCCAAACGCCGTTCTAACACGGCAGACAACATGGCTATCATAGAATGGCCCGCGTTGTGTCGCGGCGAGATAGACTAGCCATCTCTTTCTAATAAATACGCTTAGAAAGAGACGGATAGTCTATGTCGTCGCGACACAGCTCGCGCGCCCTCTTATTAGGCCGGCGCTAGACCTTCAATAACTTTGCACAATATTTTTATAGCTCAAAATAATTGAACTACCCCTTGCGATCAAACGATCAATATTATAGCGTAAAAACTGCGCAATAATTTTGTTGCGTCATCGTGGCGGCTAAACATAGACTAAAAAATATTGTGCAATAATGTTCCTAGACGGTACAATAAAACAGATGGTGCAGTAAAAATTAAACTTTTGTTCAATCATTGCGCAATCTTCAATACTAACCTTTAACGGTCAATTACATTGCACAATTCGTAATTTTGTGTAATTTAAGTGACCGTTAAGGGCCGGCCTTATAGCCGCGCAGATCGCCCAATCACATTTTACCTATCTCGTTCTACCTACCTTCCTCTCAACTGCTTGAAGGTTAACTGGAAGAGAGTTCGCGTTTGTACTTTGATCTATTGTGTTGTGCCACATGTATATTCTTTAATCCGGAATCGGCTTGTAGGGGCGCTCCGCCACTGATATTGACATCGAATTGAAATATGAAACGTAAGTTCCTAATCGACCCCATCAATTTGATCACTGCATTCTTCAGCCTCGTTCAATCATCGCTCGTTGCACTCTTAATCTAGATTGAGCGACTTCGCTATCGACACTCTCGCTCACTCTTACCTATCAGCAAACCTTTTAGAAAAAGACACAAGATCTATATCAGGACTTTTAAAATGAATAAGTGTAATAACTTCATAGACCATTGGCACTCACTCCTGTTAAATAATTGGTGTGATAGAAAGGGATAGTGAGTTGGCGCGTGTCGAAGTATGGAATGCGGAGCGAAAATTGATGATCTTAAGATTGCTGTGTTTATTTTCGCTTGGCCGATTGAGATTGTTCTGGAAGTTTAGTACTTGATAACTTTTACTGCACATAAATAGGTATACACTAACAGCGAAAAATAATTTCTAACAGTTTTTGATGTTGGTTTACGAATAATTTTTTTTTGTAAGGAACACTTGTAAAACTTTGCAAAGATTATACAAGTTATTGTTTTCTCCTATAATGCATCGCATTTGATTATTCAAACCTTACTTATCGTTTTCTAATAGTTTTGTCAAGAGATTACGTCAGTAAAACCGGACGCCTCCTAAAAGAATATTCAAGTGACTGGTGGCTACTAAAATGTATTCAAAACTAAAAAAAATATGGCAGCACAATTTTTTAACAGATTTATCAATTGTTTTTTTTTAATTAAGAATAATATCTTGAAGTGCTCACGCGGAGAAATATATTCCATGATCTTTAAATACAATGTGTGTAGTCCAATGTCCTGACTTCCAATCCTGGCTCGTACCAATGTTTTTTTTACACAAATCGACCTAGTCCCAAACTAGCAAAGCTTGTACAGTGGGTATACCAACTAGATTCGTGCTCATCACACAAATAAATGCCCTTACCGGGATTTCCGTTGCTTCGTAGGCAGGGTCACTACCAACTGGGCTGAAGAAGTCGTTATATTAATATTCGTAGATACGGTAGAAAGCAGAAACGCAAGAATCCCAAAACAGCCACACATTCAATAACATAGAACGTATAAAGTATCACCCAATTCGCTAAAGCATATTCGTAAGTTATGGCCTATATTATTTTGATTCATTCCACTATGGAAGCCCATATTGTCATTCCGGATTTTGACTTATTGGCTATAACAGGGGCTGGATATGTTTTGACGTAGGAATACAAAAAATATGAATATTGTTTTGATTGAACTGTCAAACAAAAATTCTGTAACTTTTTACGAGAAATCGATTCAAACACTACGTGCTGAGGTGATCACGACTCTTTTCGAACGAGTGCTACGACAATTCAACTGCCATTTTCCCATACAATTACCAGTACGCTTACCATGAGTTTGACAATGACGGCTTACGCTAACGAGTATCGAGTTTTCTATCTGTGCATCCCGCTCGTACTGACCAAGTGCAATAGAGATGCACAGATAGAAAACTCGATACTCGTTAGCGTAAGCCGTCATTGTCAAACTTATGGTAAGCGTACAGACCTACGTAAAGCGTTACGTGACCGACCTGGTTGATTGCGTAACGTTTCGTGCGTAGATTATGTAAATCTAAATGTCATTTTCCGTATGGGTAAATGACAGTTGCTTTGTCTTGGCTCTTGTTCGAAAAGTTACGCATTCCCCCCTCAGAGGTTCTGCCGTCGAGATAAAAATAATATTGTACTGGCCGTATTTTACGACATTGGCGAATCATGAAGACTTTGATGGTGCTACATTGCCCAAAAATTCATTGAATAATGATTTCTATGAATAGCACACCGCAGAAGGCTTTTCCGGGAATCCCTCATTGGCCCGAAAATAGTTTCATCGATTATCGTTTCCTATAACACTTTTTTATCATCACTTAGGAATCATTAATCGAGTTTCGTCAGATCGCTCATACATTTGCTCGAATTACCTTTTACACGACAATCAACTCATCGAATTTTACTTTATTATTTTATTTGTACATCGACATAGTCGTTCATAAATTTCGATCATAGTGGAAAATTGAAAAATAATTTAAAATTATTCATTAGCGGACCCACGGTAGCTCAATTGGGAGAGCGATGGACGGATTCCAGAGGTTTGCGTTCAAATCCCGCTCGTGGTGAATAATTTTTCAATTTTCCACTGTGATCGAAATTTGGAATTTCGTTAGCGGAGGTTTCTGCTTCGTAAACATTTAATGTTAAAAATGGGGTAGCGCATTGTTATTAACGAATCTCAATGTAACTTGAGACGTTGGTGCCGTTTCAGAAGTTGTAATAACTTCGCGGTAGATGTCGCTACGAGCCTCCCTAAGGTGTAAATACAATAGGCGGAAAGGATTGAAAGATTCGTCGCCATTAGCGGACCCACGGTAGCTCAATAGGGAGAGCGATGGCCGGATTCCAGAGGTTGTGGGTTCAAATCCCGCTCGTGGCGAATAATTTTTCAATTTTCCACTATGATCGAAATTTGGAATTTCGTTAGCGGACGTTTCTGCTTCGTAAACATTTAATAGTCGTTCATAGACTGAAGTCCTCAAATATTATCCGGCCACACACTCGCTTTTTTTATCTAATAATGAACGCATTTGCTCTTGGAAATCAGTTCATGCGGTAAATTGGAAAAGAAATGTGGAAATGTTCTCGTGGCTTGGCGGAGAACTAAATTGAAGTCGGTTACAACTTTGTTTAAAGTAAATTACTGTAAAACTGTCATTGAAATTGAAAATCTTCTACCTTGGACGAGAGTTGCTTTTTGAATGAACTGTTTTGACGTAATTCAGCCAACTGAAATAAAAAGTATAAGCAGATGTGGTGTTGTGTTCCTGGTGGTGAGTTATGTACGATTCCCACCGAACGGGCCGGACCGGGCCGCCTGGCGCCGTATCGTAGCGGATACGCGAGCACCCGGCAGCAGCCGACCGCGTTTTAATATGTACGATTCCCACCGAACGGGTCGGGCCGGCGCGCATTCTATTGAAAGGAATTTGAACCGTGCAAAGTGCAAAAATCACATGCAAAGGAATTTGAACCGTCTATGCAGTAGATACAATTCATATTTGATTACAATCCCCACCTACCGCGTCGGTAGCTGCCGCCTCGCAGTGGATGCATGATTCATTCAACCTTTCGGTGGGCAACGTACGCCGGAGCCGGTCAGACGCGACGACAGCCAAGCGCAGCTGTCCACGTCCGCGAGGAGCCGACCGGTGGCAAGTCGATTCAAATTATGAAATGTAACGTCTCTATTAAAGCATCAAATTCCTTTGGCAACTTATGAAATGCGCTCAGGTGCGCTCCGGTCCGGCCCGTTCGGTGAGAATCATACATAATGTCACCAGAGCTCCTGAGGAAGTGCCCTGATGACCATGAACATCAACACTCAGGTTTGCGTAAGCAAGTTGTTTGCTAGCAGAGCCGTAGAAGATTCTTACTACCTTATTCATAAAACTTAACATGCCTCTGCTAAATAAAATGTCATTGGCCCTTTCTCACAAACAATGTCAAAGAGCCAGATACAGAGTGTTTTCTAAGGACAAACGAATTATAACGACATTTTAGTTAGAACAGGCTTGTAGAACGTTTATGAATACGGCCGTTAGTGTTTCTGTTTCCTATTTTCGTCTGTATGTGTAGGTATATATATTTAACATTACACCTGGCCATAATGCCAGTTTTACCGCACGCTGCGCGTACGGTAAAAGTCGCATTGTGGCCAGTGGTGACGTATAATTATGAACTTACCACGGGCGGTAATTCGTAAAGCCCCAGATCGCATATTTATGCCCCTCACCTTCGGTTCGGGCCACAAACACCTGCGAACTGGGCCATTCACGAATTCGCCGCCCTAGGTACGTAATGTACTATTGTATGTATTTTATTTGTCTATTTATGTTATTTATATAAAAACAGTGTGTTTATATCTGAAGTCGCAACCGCCAACAGTTTATCTGCTTTGCCCAAAGATTGACTGAGAGAGAGAGAATAGAGAATGCTTAGGTACGGCATTAAGTCCGCGTTTTCTCTTTTGTGCAATAAAGATTAAAAGAATTAATGTCGTTATTACGGCTGCGGTCTTTTGCACGGCTATCACGCGACGGCGCGCGACCTCTCTCGATTCTTCTCGCACTATCCGTTTCTCTCTTATTAGAACACTTAGAGCAAGAGGTACAGTGCGAGAAAAATCGAGAGTATATCGCGGCCGTCCCATGATAGACGTCCTGTAAGGTGGAGACGGTTCCCCAGTTGGGCAGCTCCAAATTCTGCTGTACCTCTCTCAAACTTTTAAATTTCATTCCCCGTTCTGATGTCGCTTTATCCGCTGGATTGAATTAACCATATCTCCGTAGATAAATAAGAGCAAACAATAAAGCGAGCTTGTACGTCACAGTAAATTTTGTGGAAGCGAGTAACACGGGATAGCTCTTTCCTTAGGAGTTGGCTTTGTAATATACGGGCGCATAGTGCGAACAGCCATTTTGTTTTCTCAAACATACATAAGTGTGCCGCGGCAGCGGCCGGCGTAGCGCCAGAACCGAAAATGTGTTATTTCACTTCCTCATATTAAATGTTCGGTTCTGGCGCTTCGCCGGCCGCTGCCCCGGCACGCTCGCTTCGCTCGCTCGGCTCGCGCTGTAGGGTCGCAGCAGTTCACCTAACACTCCTCCTCGCTTCGTGAACGGAACGTGGTCATTTGAGGATTGAGCCGTTAGGGGAAATGTGATTGTGGCCCTTTTAGCGAAGTGGCCGTTAGGAGAATAGGCCATCAACGGGAAAAAGTAGTTTAAAGAATGTGGCCCTAGGTGACCGGATCCCATACGGGTAACATAGCACAGACTACGAGTACTTGATCCTGAGGGGTAATCACATAACGTTCCGAACGCGCGTTAGGTCAATCCAACTGTCATTTTTCTATATAAAATTTGACCTTTACATCTACCTAACGTGCGTACAATGCGTTACGTGATCGGCTGCATGCTGGTCTGTGGGGTTTAGTACAGTGTAAGTACGTATTTGTTTTTTCTTTAAGCGTGGGTAGACAGATATAGTGGGTACGGATTAATGGGCCGTACATTTTCTACGACTACTAAGGTTCTCGAGTGGTGACCACTTACCGGTAGGCGCGGCATGGGTAGGCCAAGGTGGACTGATGACCTGGTAAAGGTCGCGGGAGTCTGCTGGATGCGGGTGGCGCAGGACCGGTCACTTTGGCGCTCTTTGGGGGGAGGCCTATATCCAGCAGTGGACGTCTTTCGGCTGATATGATGATGATGATGATTGATGATGATCGCGCGGAGCGCACGAAGTTCTCCGTTTCAGAGCTAACACCTAACCACAAACATCGAAATTCGAAGTTTGGGTATCTCTCAGACTAACTTCAAATCTTGCGTGACTTTTGAGACAGCCCTCTATTACTTAACTTGTACTGTATTATGTGAGTAATTAGGTATTTTATACTCTTAAAATTAGATTCTTTAATCTTTAAAGCCGACATGCATTATAACTTTAGGTTACCTACACGATTCAATTAATAAGAAGATAAGTAAGTACCTACCTAACATTCATTAAAATGTTTTTTTTTTGTCATTTACCTCAGGCCTATGACCAGCAGTTGACGTCTTTCGGCTGATATGATAATGATGATGATGACATTAACTACATCCAAACGTACATTATTGTAATGATGTTTTGTCTACATGCCCGCCCGTGTCTTAGGTATAAAGAGCGCAGGCAGAACTGCGGGCTCAAATATTGTCCATGTCCACCCCGAAATTATCCTGGTTTTTCTATTTTGGTGGTTGATATACTTGTAAAGTTAGCTTAGCTGTGTTGAAAGCTGAGGGATGCTAGCTAAGGGATGGAAACTCCGGAGAGCTAATGACCGAACCCTTTGAGTGATAGTTGAACACTGCTTTATTGTTTCCACCGATACCTATAAAAGATTGCGACATGGCAATGCAAGTCATGCAAATATTAATAAGTAAATAGGTATTTTGCCTGTGCGAGTTGAACGTACTTATATGTGCGTCAGCTCGTACATCTTGCCAACCCGAAAAGAAGGAAATGGCATCTTTATAATTGCTAAAATAACAGTAAAGCTTAAGTTAAATTATAGTAGGTATTCATTTGTTATTTAGCACTTCATGTAGAAACAATATTAGCTGAAGAAATGAATGCTTATAAATTTCACTTAGCGGTCCATATTTATGTATAATTTTTGCGGTTATCCTAGCAAGATATAAACGTTTTTAAATGTCAAAGGAAAACTAGTTGCCCCCGGTGGGCTCGATTATTTCACTAAAAGAATCACACGGTATGGGAATAGACACTGAACGAGGAGGCTTAGGAGGCGCCGCGCCTCTATTTGCACTTAAAATGCCCATGCTCACTTATTTACGTAATTCAATACACTCGCGTGGTACGTGTTGCTGGTCGCGGTGCGTACGCGCGTCGTTTGCAGCCGCGCAGGCGCGCGCTGAGCTCACCGGGCCCTCCCGCCCGGGAGACGCTGCTAGCTGCATGCTCCGTCGTTTTCTGGCTCGAAGATAGGCTGCTATAGTTCCCATTACCACCAGTACGGCGATTATGCCGTAAATAACGGAAAACTGATGGACATCGTGTATGCTGAGGTCGGATGCTGATTGCTGTTTCAGGTTGTTGATCTCGTCCATTACCTGACGATATGTTTGCTCGTGGTTTTCTATCTTAAAGCCGTAGCTGGTTCCAGAAGTCTTTATTACGCTGTTCAAAATAGATACCTACTGGGGCTTCGATAGAAGGTTGAATATTTACTTTTCGTAAAAAGCTGTTGTGGGAGTGAATAGTGAATGTATCACCCTTATATGTACAGCCCTGACCTATTTCTAGAAGGCCAGTGCCTGATAAGGTACTCATAGTTACATCAACTGGGCAATAAGAGCGAATATTGCATTTATCGCAACACGAATAAAGCCAAGAGTTCGGTCGGTGTAACTTGATCCACCTATTTACACAAGTTGAATGCTCATAAATACAAGGTGATGTAGATTTGCCTGTATTTATTAAAGTGATATTACACAATGTTTGCTGCAAGTTTAAGTCATAAGTAGGTTTATCTAGACTACATAGTAGTTTTTCTTCTGATACATGAAGACAAGCTTGCAAATCATAATCTGATAAGAATATAACTGCGTCTTTGCGTAAGTTAAATGCTAAGTAAGGGTAGGTAGGTATGGTAAGGTAGGAATCTCCATTTTTGTTCTGCGGAACGCTAATTATTTTGTCGAGCTCGTAGATTTCATTGCTTACTAGTGGGACTCTTATTTCAATTATTAGATAATTTTTAAAGACTTTAGCGAATACTTTTAGTAGCTTGTATAAATCCCGTATATTCCCGGTCTCAGATGGTGCTTTTAGATCGCCCTGGCCGGATATAAAGTTGATTTGTTCTTCAAGTTGCTCGCTGGTTATTAAGTGTGTATCGATGCGGCCGTGACTGATGTCGGTCACAGTGTTTATGAGTGACGTTTGCATTCGTCTGAGATTCTAATATAATCTAATTCTGCTAATGCTGATGACGTAATGTAGAGCCCGTCTTTGACGTCAGACCGTAATTTATTTATGTCTGTTGTTATATTATGGAGATGCTCATTGATAAGTGAAAATGGTTTGTTCATTATTTGCTCATTGCGTTGTATGATGTTTAATTCTGCTTCAACCACTGTAGTCTGGTTTTTGATAAGACTTTTAAGATGATTTTCGTTGTAGGAAATTTTCTCAATGTCTTTAGCATATTGCTGGGCAAATTTGTCGTCTAATACGCCAAATAAGTAGTGAGCTACGTTTCCGATACCATTTACTAAACCTCGTTTCTGTCGCTTGTTATTAGAGCTTTGTAGTAATCGTTTGTAATGCTCAATTTCCGTTAGCTCGTGTGTTAGCTGGTTAGTTATTTGCTGGAATTGAGTGCTAGATTTCGTAGTCAAGCCTTTCAGATTTCTCACGTAAGTATCCATGTCAGTGATTGCTTGCCAGTAGCCAGTGAGATTGTAGTATACTACTAGCTTCCACTCGTCTCGAATACATTGTAAGTTTGATACCTTGTCAAAGTATAGTGGTTTTGAATCAATGAGAGCTGTGGTACTGAAATGAGGTACCTTTTGCTGTGTAGTTGGAGATACCAACATTGAAAATAGTAAGAGAACTAAGGTGAAAAAGTTTTTGAAATGTTTACGCTTATTTCCACGTGCTCGTACATTCGAGCTTGCAGGTGGTGGAGTTTGCTGATTAGTATGCTGTTGAGCTGAGAGGTCGTCTTCTTTTTTAGCTGTTTCAACCGGTAACAGCATAAGCTTTGTTACTGGTCGCTTGAAAATGTTAGCTTCGGTTTTGACAGATACAACCCTAACGTATCCATCGCTTCCAGGGTGCAGGTCTACCACTCTGCCGAGTGCCCACTTGCCTGGAGGTAAGCTGTCGTCTTTTATGAGTACAATGTCGTTAAGCTGAAGGTTTTTTGTAGATGTTCTCCATTTGGAACGAGTTTGAAGATGCTGAAGATAATCTGACGACCATAGCTTCCAAAAGTGCTTGTTCATGCTTTGTACAAGTTGCCAACGTGCTCGTAAGTTGACGTCATCTGGGTCGGTCTGAGGTCGTGATAATAAAGAGTCTCCAATCAAGAAATGTCCTGGGGTCAAGTAGGCATCCTCAGGATTCTCCGTCAGAGGAAACAAAGGACGGGAGTTTAGACACGCTTCGATCTGCTGCAGCAGTGTAGTAAACTCCTCGTAAGTAAGCTTTTGCTCACCTAAGACTCGTTTCAGATGTTGTTTGAAGCTTTTCACGGCGGCTTCCCATAAGCCACCCGCACTGGGCCACGCTGGAGCATTGAAAGACCACTCGATGTTCATTTCGCTTAGATGCTTAAAGTAGCCTTGATTGATAGTGCTTGAAATTTCCTTGTATTCACTGTCCAATGCTCGTTTAGCTCCGATAAAGTTCGTACCTTGGTCGCTGTAAATTCGGCGGGGCGTACCTCTCCGTGCACAGAAACGGCGAAAAGCTGCTAAAAATGCTGGAGTGCTAAGGTCAGACACCAGTTCTAGGTGCACGGCCTTAGTCGCTAGGCAGACGAACACAGCCACATAGCCTTTGTTTGTTTTGACTCCCCTGCCCTTGCTTGCTTTTATGTCTACGTACCCGGTATAATCCACGCCAGTGTGCGTAAATGGACGTGAGGGTGTCACTCTGGCTCGTGGTAAGTTGGCCATGAATTGATGCTGCTTTTCAGTGCTGAAACGACGGCATTTTACGCATTTACGAAGCTGTTTTTTAACTGTTCTCATGCCGCTTAAAATCCAATACTTTTCACGTAAATAAGATAGTGTTAGCCGCGGTCCACCGTGTAAGGTTGTAATATGAGCTTGGCCAACTAGCAATTCGGTAAAACGACCGAGGCGACCACCCACTCCCAAAATTCCTTTTTCATCAATAAAAGGAGAGATATTCGCTAAAGAGCTGCTAGAACCGACATATTCCTTTTCCTTGAATTTTTCCAAGTCCTTTCCAAAATCATTCGCTTGCTCGTTTTTGATAATAAACTCATAAGCTTTGTTTATTTCAGTAGTGGACAGGACTGTATCATGTTCCGTGTGTTTGTGACGTAACGCTGCTGCGAAACGTGATACCCATGCCACTACTTTTACTGTTCGAGTGATAGAGCTGTTGCTCGTTAATAATTCATTTATAAATGAATAGCTATGTTGATGTAAAGCTGAGTTCACACAGACCTTTTTAGTTTCAATGGTCGGTGGATCATAAGTTCTGTTTTTGATGTTGCTTGGTTCAAAGGTAGCTAGCGATTCCGGTCCGTTCCACCAAAGTGTATTATTCAGAAGCTTTGTTATGGTTAGTCCTCTGGTGGCACAGTCCGCTGCATTTTCTTCCGACCGGACATGGTTCCAATTCGATGCTGGTATGACATCGGTTATTTGCTGAACTCGATTCGCGACGAATTGCTTCCAACGAGATAAGTCGCCATGAAGCCAACCCAAAACTACTGTTGAGTCCGTCCATGCGTATGTCTCATATGCAGTGGCTGTTAAAGAAGCTTTTATGATTTGTATAAGCTGAGCTAGAAGTAAAGCTCCACACAGTTCAAGTCGCGGTAGTGAAACTTTCTTCTTTAGTGGCGCTAGTTTCGTTTTAGCTGCGACGAGTCGCCTCGTGCACTCGCCCTTTTCGTTCGTTGCTTCTAAGTACACGGCGCAGGCATAAGATTTTTGCGATGCGTCGCTATAGCCGTGTAATTCAAATTGTTTTTGTGTGTCACCTAAGTATCTAGGTATGTTGAATTGATTAACGTTTTGAAGGTCATTTCGTAGCTGGACCCATTCCTTCTGGATTTCTTCCGGAATAGGGTCATTCCATCCTTCACAGGAAATCCATGTATATTGGAAGAGAAGCTTAGCTCGAACCGTCAGGGGTGAGAGCCATCCCAACGGATCAAATATCTTTGATATTTCTGATAGTAGCTGGCGTTTCGTATTACATAACTCGGCGTGCTCGATTTTGTTTGTAAATATAAATGAATCGGACGAGGGTGTCCATGTTAGACCGAGTGTTTTACGAGACTCTGAACACTTAAAGTCGAAAGGCTGATCAAGCTGATCTGTAGATAAATCTTGTAGTAGCTCTGGATGATTAGCTGACCATTTTCGTAAATTCATTCCTGCTCCTCTCATTATTTTGATTAGCTGTTGCTGCAGTTCTTTTGTAGCTTCGATAGTGTTTTCACCACTAAGTAGATCATCCATATAAAATTGATTTTCTAATGCTGCTGCTGCGAGAGGGTATTTCGTGGCATCATCTTTAGCTAGCTGTCGCAGGGTTCTCATAGCCAAATACGCAGCTGGTTTTGTGCCATAACTTATTGTAGTAAGTAAGTATTCCTGCATTGGCTCTCGAGGGGAATCCCTCCAGATAATACCCTGTAGATGTTGATCGCTTTCTCTGATTAAAATCTGTCGAAACATTTTTTCTATGTCCGCAGTAACTACATATTTATATTGACGCCAGTTTAAGATCAAAGTAGGTAGGTCATGCTGCAAGTTCGGACCACATTCCATGACGTCATTGAGGCTTAGCCCTGAGCTGGTTTTAGCTGAACCGTTGAAAACTACGCGAAGGCTGGATGTAGTAGATTCAGGCCGGACCACTCCATGATGCGGCAAATGGTATGAAATGTGGTCACCCTGGTTAGCTGGACGCATATGACCTAGTTCTAGATATTCGTGAATGAATTGTTTATAGCTGTTAGAATAAGATTCGTTTTTTACCATTTTGCTCTCTAATTGTAAAAACTGTGCTGTCGCTTTAGCTTTGGAAGTACCTAAACTTTTTTCATAGTTAGGCTTCATTGGTAGGGCTACCTCGTACCTAGCGTTGTCAAGTCGCTTGGTAGTAGCTGTGTAATGCTCTTCACAGTACTGTTCTTCTGTAGTAAGGTCGCTCGATATGCTAGGTATTTCCTCTATCTCCCAATATTTAGCTATTTCGTCAAGATTATTAACGACAACGCTGCAGTTAAATGTTTTTACATTTCCTGACAAAATCCAGCCAAGCTTAGTTTGTTGAGCTATGGGCGCGTTATGTGACCCTTTTACTAGACCACTCATAATCACGTCCGAGTAAACACAAGCATCAAGCAAAATATTAACTGATTTAGATAAGTTGTATTCTGGATCAGCTAAGTTCATGTGCTGGATGTGAGGCCACGATTTTTTAGTGAATGAAACATTGGGAAGATCACCAATAACTCGAGGAATAATGCATGCTTCAGTGTTGAAACTGTAATCATCGTAGATAGATTTACATTCAAGTGATATAAGCTGTTTGCTGTGCTTAGGGACGACACCGACGCCGGATACCGATGCGCTAAATTTACGGCGTGGCAACCCTAGTAGTTGTGCTGCGTTCTCCGATACTAAAGTAATCTGAGAGCCTTGATCGAGTAATGCTCGTAGTGTGACGTAATTACCGTCAATCGCTTTGATTTGTAACAAAACAGTCGCTAATAAAACTTCTTCATCGTCAGCCGCAACGTGATTTGCTGTGTAAGGCTTGTTGCTAGGTTGGTTATTTGATGGTAGCGCTTTAGTCATTAAAGGTGAGTTTTGCTCAGCTGTAGGCACTGTCGTAGCACGGTGCAGTGACCCGTTACATGCGTCGTGCAAAATCGTATGATGTTTGCAGTTGCATTCTTTGCACCTTTTTGTTGAATTGCATTTATTACTTGCATGTTTAAATAAACAATTCTTACAAAGTTGAAGTTTCGCAACTGACCTCAATTTGGCATCCGCTGACATGTTGATGAACTTTTGGCATCGGTATAGCTCGTGATCTAAATTACATAGAGGGCACTTACACGTGGATGTAGAAGCGGCTTGATACCTCGATGTATGCTTGCTATTATAGTAGCTCGGCTTGTAGTTAGGCTTAGTTTGATAAATTGAAGCTGGCTTAGCTTGATAGATTGAAGCTGGCTTAGCTTGATAGATTGAAGCTGGCTTAGCTGTAGCTGTAGATTCTCTCTCTCTCTTGTGAGTAGGCTCTAGTGCTATAAACTTACTCTCGAGAAAAGTCATTAGCTCAGATAAAAGAGGCAATTCTCTAGGAGACTTACGCGATTCTTTATAGGCGTTGTAGGTATCGCTGTCTAGCTTTTTGGTCAGTAAATGGACTAATATCGGATCCCAAGTGTTAGTATTCACACCGAGGTTGTGTATGGCGTGAATGCACTCGGTGGTGGTATCGTAAAGACGTTTTATCTCGAAAGATGTTTGCTTGCTGATGCTGGGTTGATTCAGGAAAGTCTCGATTTGATTCGTAAAGAGTACTTGAGGATTATTATAACGATGCGTCAATATTTCCCAAGCAATATCATAATTGTCTGCTGAGATATTTAAATGTTGAATTAATCGCTCCGCTTCTCCCTTGACCTTACCCTTAAGATGCTGCATCTTTTGAGCTTTTGATAGGAAGTTATTATTATGAATAGATTCAGAGAATAAATCATAGAACGTAGGCCAGTAGGTATACTTGCCTGAAAAAGTGGGTATTTCAAGTAAAGGAGTAGCTTGCTGGATGTGAGAAGTAGCAGATAGCTTTTGGTTTAGCGCTTTCTTAAGTTTCTTATATGACTCTTCCTGTTTCATAAATTCATCTAGGTAAACTTCATCCTCACCTTCAAGAATGTTGTCTATTTCTAGATGCAGCTTGTCGATGGCGTTCCATCTAGATTGGATGCTGCGGAGCTCGTCTTCTAACTCCCATTTTTCGCTGATCTCGCTGACTTTGATGCTAGATATTAGTCGCTTGAAAGCTCGAAAGTTAGTCCGCTGCAAGGACAAAAGTTCATCTACCTTGTTTGGACCAGTCCCGGTGTTAGTATCGCTACCCGAACCTGACCCTACTAAAGGCTTTTCTTTCTGATATGGCTCATAATCTGCTATTTTCGCTCGAGTGTCAGTATAATACTTGAGAGTACGAGTGTAAATATTTTCTTGAAAGTAACGCTGCGATTTAACAAGTACAGTACTAAGTGTTTTATCGTTAAGTTCGAACTCTCCCCAGAGATTATCTAAAGCGTCTAACCTTAACTTCAAATACTCCGAGGTTTTTCGATGAGCTGAGTCCTTGTCAAAATTAGTGCCGATGCGCTGAAGCTCGCTGACGATCGCTGCTTGACGGCCGAAGAGTTCTTCGTATTCCGGCATGGTAGCTAGTTAGCCAAGTAATATGAACGATCTTACTTGGATACTGCTGCTTGCGAGTCTCTCGACTCACGGTGTTGCTGATGCTAAGAGTTGTTGCTGGTGCTGCTGTGTGAGTCCCTGACCCACGGCTGCTCGTACGCTGATGCTCGAGTTGCTTCACGTTAATCACGTTTATCACTTATAAAAGTCAATGTTCGCTCGCTAATACCCGTTATATCGCTCGCTAGGTAGAGACACGTGTCACTATATAGTTTCTGTATAACTGGGTCAATGAACGTATGCCGAACCAACGGAAATCTATTTTCTACACTCCCGAAAGGTCCCGCTTATACGGTGGTTCGAAGGACCAATGTAAAGTTAGCTTAGCTGTGTTGAAAGCTGAGGGATGCTAGCTAAGGGATGGAAACTCCGGAGAGCTAATGACCGAACCCTTTGAGTGATAGTTGAACACTGCTTTATTGTTTCCACCGATACCTATAAAAGATTGCGACATGGCAATGCAAGTCATGCAAATATTAATAAGTAAATAGGTATTTTGCCTGTGCGAGTTGAACGTACTTATATGTGCGTCAGCTCGTACAATACTGGTTCTGATGGTTTCTGAGCTGGGTCCATTTCGTGACAAATCCTAACGTGCTATTTTTAATTGGATATTTTACTTTCATTGTATGTAGTGTTTGTCACTAATAAGATATTGAGTTTTGGACGAAAAAAGAACATGAAATAGAATGAGTACATAGGTATTCTCACGAATGTACAAAGCTAAAATCTCCCTGAATTTTTCTCTTTATCGTTGGTTATAGACAGAAGCTGATGGAACACGAGCGAATGGTATCTATATTTTAGACTGAAATAGATTTTATACGGAACTAGTTTTTGCCCGCGACTCCGCCACAGTTGAACTCACAAGTAGCTGAACACCTTGGTATCACGTCATTTTCAGCCTTTTACAATATCGCATGGCAGTTGCAACATGACGTTAAACAGACTCGGTACAAAGATTCAGCCGCTTGTGGTTAACCGTAGATAATTCATCATTACTATCATCCCATAATAATTTTCTTTAATTGAAGAAAAAAGGATCTTGACTTCACGTACATATTCCAGAAAACCACTGGTTCGAATTCAAAATTTCAGATCAATCATCATCCTTTTAGCGATTTTCACGTTTGCATCCTTAAGGATCCCGTGGTTTGCTTCTTCTTCTCTTCTAATCTCAAGATTTGGCCATACGTTTCTTTGTCTGTTAATCTGCGATCAGTCTCAACAACTATGAGAAGATGAGTTGAAAGAGGTTTGCAATAGGCAAGGTAGGGCCTTTGCGCTGGCTTCCCCAAGTCTGGCAGCACATTGGCTCTCTTGAGTCTTTTCATTGAGTTTGGCTTTAGAAGCATCTGTAATAGAGGGTTTGGATGAGTTACTAGTCGATCCTTGTAGATCTGTGTAGCGTTTTGCCTCTTCAAATATGGTTGGGCTTTCGAGATACTCATGAATTTCTGAATTGCGAGCGTAACAGGGCGCTGATGACAAAACTCTTATGTTATTCTGAGCTCTCTGCAGATACAGTGTATTGCATTTGCTGTCTGAATTTGGCCATAAGTAGATAAATTTTATAGCCGCTTATACTGGTGGGCAAATGCAACCCACCCATTTCCTCCAAGCTGCCAACGACCCAAGCACGCGTCCAAATCGTCCAGCCATTTTCTTTGTGGTCTGCCTCTGCTCCCGTGACCGTCTTGCGATTAGATCAATAAAAAAAAAAAAAAATAAGTATCCGAAATCTTGCTCGGTGCGATATAACTCCGTCTGTCGCCGCATCTCCCGTGCCCAGATTAAATAATAGTAAAATCTTTGCCAACTCTGGATTCAAACAGCCCCTGCCAAGTGGCGAGCGTTACACGGTGACGTAATTAATTCGAGGATCCACCCCGAGCGGATTATCCAAGGTTTTTAAGTTGAGCTGAGTTTGGAAATCATGAGCGTGTTAACGGAAAAATACCGCGAGTTGGTTAGTAGAGCGGTGCGACGTGCGTGGCAATGAGAGTATAGGTACCTGTACGGGAAAGCTATGAGGTAGATAAACTATATATACTCGTATATATAAACGTAAAAGTCCTGAATGACTGACTCACTTAAATCAACGCCCATGCCAAACCGTTGAACCTAAAAAGCTGTTTTTTCCATTAATGGTAGTATATATAACTTAAGTACCCAGTTAGAAGGGGTTTTTGAAAATTCCACCCTCAAGGCGAAAAAAGGGGGTTGAAAGTCGGTATGAAGTAAAATTTTAAATGAGAGACTTGAAACTTTGCGTATGGTCTTACTGCAATACGAGAAACGTTATTTTAGGGTTTTGGAAAAACCCACCCTTAAGCAGGTTAAATAGGGGTTCAAAATTTGTACGGCGGAAACACATTTTTTGAGCTACTTATTGGGAAGATTCCTTATGACGACTATATAAACGAGTTCCACGCGGACGGAGTCGCGGGCAGAAGCTAGTGCTTATATAAGTACCTTCATTTTCACTGCCAGGAATCGCTACGTTCGTAGCCGACCCCATGATTTTTTCCATGTTGCGGAAAGTGACGGCGGCTCTACGGCGTAGACGCCCGCTAGGCGGGTTTCTGCTCGGTTATCACATGTTCGCCTCTTTCTACGCACTCTAATTAGAAAGAGTCGTATAATCTATCAAACTGCGACACAACTCGTGCTGGCAGTGAAAGTGATAAAGTCGAAAAAAAAATGTTTTGTACCGGTTCGTTTTAAAAACGTAACCAAATATTTATAGTTTTAAAGATGTAGGGCGCAGCGAAAGAAATATGTATAAAAGTGAATTCATTCACATACAACAAATTATAAATATGTGATGCCAAACAAAAATTATAAAAGGTTAAAGTCCACATGTCCACATGTGTTTTCATATTATTAATACCTAAACTAAACTCAAGCATGTCCGACATACTGTGAACACCAAAAAAAATGGCTTTTCAGAGAAACGCTCAAGTAACGTACTATCCATTATGTCATTTTATACAATCGGATATAACATTCATTACCATCATCATATCAGCCGAAAGACGTCCACTGCCAGGCATCCGCCTTCCCCAAAGAGTGCCTAAGTGGCCGGTCCTGCGCCACCCGCATCCAGCTGACTCCCGCAACCTGTACCAGGTCATCAGTCCACCTTGTGGGGGGCCTACCCACGCCGCGTCTTCTGATACGTGGTTGCCACTCGAGAACCTTTCCCCCCAACGGCTATCGGTTCTGCTATGCATAATATTATATCGAGTAAAATATAAGGTTAAAACGTAGGCTTGACTTGTAAAAGTGCCATTACGGCCTACTTGCAGAATAAAATTCATTTATTTAATTTAGCTGTTCTTGTGGTTATCGTTGCATGCTGGTATAAATTAAAAGCACCAGTACCGGCACAAATTACGCCCCATCCTTATTTCAGTTTTAATTAAAAAGTAATGCGTCCGGAAACTCATAGTAGCTTCCCATGCAATTGGGAAATATTTGAGAATAACGGTGGCTTTTCCTGCCTGATTGCCACAGATTAAATGATTGACTGAATTTCTCAGTATTAACTTAGTTTCAGTTTTACCTACAGTCCGGATGTATGTCCGAATATCTCGCTGTCCGGCTGTTCTACTCTTCTGGTCGCATATCTCAAGCGATGCTTGTGAAATGTCAGCAGGATCAATAATTTTATTATAGTATATTATTGTTTTTTTTTTTTGAAAAATTCGTTTATAGAAATTTGGAAAAGTTATTGAAAAGACAATCTAACGAGTTTCACAGCTCACGAAGGCAGTGGTACTGTATTGAATGATAAGGAATAAGTGGCTCCAAATGGTTCACATAATACAAATGGCTGCTGCGTCACCAGTTAATTTTGGCTTTGTACTCGGCTGGACACGCTGCCGCGTGTATAGATGTCTAAAATACTGAATAAAGAAATTAGGCTTTGATCACGTTAAGCAGCACTATCTACTTACTTACAGAATGCACCTTACTCTATTAAAATTTTTGGTTTAAACTGGTCTTCCGCGTTATTTATCTACATACCTCTATTTCTGACGTTTTGATTGGATTGGAATCCCCAAGCAAGCGAAAGCGTCGCCGTCCCAAACAAACTTGGCGGCGTACTGTAATTGAGGAGGCGAAGAAAGCTGGGGATCCTTGGAGTGAAGTGAGGCGAGAAGTCAAGACTGATCTTCAAGAAGAGTCACTGTGGATCATCTAGGGGACATTATGACCTTAAGTATGACGTTTTGACTCGGGTTGCGCCAAAGATGACGATTATGACGATGATGATGATGATGATGATGAGTATGATGATGACGATAATGGTGATGATGACGATTATGGTAATGATAATAATGATTATGTACAAAGTGCGACCGTTTTTGAGTGTGTACCTTCACCTGTTCAACAAATCCGATATTTCATTCAAGTCCTGGCATTCAAGCATGACATCGCACCCTTTGGATAGACAAAAGGATCGAAAGCCATCTCGACGTACGGTCGGGTATATTCATTAATGTATGTCCCTTAAACGGATAGTTACGAATATGAACAAAACTGACCATTTTGAATCACATACACTTAGTAAAAAACGAACAGGTTCAAAGTGAGTTAAACGTGAATCGCGTTCTTTTTTGTATGAATTATAAGCTTATATGCCATTAAATGTATTAAATGCACACCATTAAAGTTACTGAGGCTCTTCGTTTAACATTGTCAAGTGCGCGCGCCATTTTTCCTTAAGGGGGTGAATTGGAAAAAAATACGTTCTTTGAAACGCCAAAATGACTAGATAAAGGAACAATAAAGACTTATTTTTAGATATTCAGTTTTTGACTATAGGATTGTTTAACTAACTTAATCGATATACGATTGCTACAAATTTGAAAAAAGTGTCTTGTTGGGTCTTTATTTTCCTTTTTTAACTCTGTTAACTCAAAACTCGTAATACTTTATACTACGACACAATTAAGTTTATACTATGGTATGTTGCCTCATCTTAAATCTTAGTCAATGAAATACGAACACATTATGTATTTATCAAAATTTGTCCATAAAAGCCATTCCCGAAGAGTGTTGCATCTCTTTTTCTCGTGCGCTGAAGGCATAAGCGAATCGACTCGAATCAAGGCATCCCCTTAAAGCGCTGTTATATAATTGTGCACACTAGCAATATGTCGCAAGCTTGGCGGAGCGCTGCAACTTCATAAAGTGCGTTATTTTTCCATCTTCCACGTAAGTTTGCTTTGTTGTAGGGTGGCTATGCTTCTGTTTTCTGAAGGATTCATTTATTTATGTCTTGAGTCTGATGTTTCAATCATTATGTAATGTCATTGTATCATTGTGAATCAAGCTAATCTTCGCATGCCAAGTTGAGCTCAGTTCACAATTCGAAGATTTGACATTAATAGATTATAACGTAACTAGCAATAATTAGTTAAATTGTGAACGTTTTGACAGTTTAAAATTTTGCGACAGTTTATAATATCGCAAGTAAGGGTACAATCTGACGATTATAACATTCTATTCATTTAATCGGACAGGTTACGTGACTTCAACATAACCTTAACATGCTAATATTTGATAAATTTAATATTCAACGTTGAAACTAGTGGTGGTTCAGTGAAATGGGGAACTCACGTGTCTATTTTAAAAAAAACGGAACGAGAAGGAGAACTTCGTTCTCTTCGCTCACTCATTCAATGCACGTTATTAAAGTACTGAAGCTCATCATTTAAGTTAGACATGTCTCTTTCTGCACGTTATTTTCTCCTAAAGCGCTGTTATATAATTGTGTACACTAGCAGTAGGCCGCTAGCTTGGCGGAGCACTGCAACTTCATAAAGTGCGTTATTTTTCCATTTTCCGTGTAAGTTTGCTTTGTACTATGGTAAGCATTTTTCTGACTTTCTTCAAAAGGAAGTACTAACTTCATCGATGATGTCCCGAGTTTGAAATTTGAACAGATTGAACACAGATTAACCACATTACGTAGACACATCATAGATTTACTCATTTATGTAGAACTATTTCTGCCTACGAAGCAAGAGGTCCTGGGTTCGAATCCCGGTAAGGGCAAAAATTTGTGTGATGAGCACGAATATTTGATTCTGAGTCATGGATATTTTCTATGTATTCAAGTAATTATATCTATTATATATATCGTCGTCTAGTACCCATAACACAAGCCTTACTGAGCTTACTATGGGACTAGGTCGATTTGTGTAAGATTGTCCCCTTATATTTATTTTATATTTTATTTATTTGCTATACCTATGGAAAGATTTTTATAGGCATATCATGGAAATAGTCCCACTCTCAAGGCTCAGACTATTTATCTTTCCGTACCTTAAAAATAATAAAGAAACCCTCCTATGATCTTTTCGTTTCCCGTCTGTCAGTCAGGACTATTTTTCTCGAGTATATCTTTAGGAATCAAGATGAAACTGATAGATGCTAATCAGATACCTAGGTTAAAATTAAAACTCACATGTCATCAGTTTTAATTGGGTAGGTACAAATTATTCCCAGTTACAAATAAAAAAACTTTTTTCCAAAAACTGAGAGTATTTACTATATTCAATAAAAATACTGTTTAAATGCAAACAGCGTAAATCGACAATTTTTTTTGCGAAAGGTACTCTTATTGCGTAGGTACATAATTTAGTTCCGAATGTGTAGTGTAAAGTGTTTTTTGAGTTTGGTAGTTTTGAACCGTTGACCTATCCGACTGGCTTGGCTAGTTATTTTAAATTATCATGATAGAGAAATGAAACAACTGTGTTATTTTAGAGACGTGGCTTTCTATACTAAAACAAATGATTTTGTGGCCCTGATCTATCTACCGTATATAAGACTATCCTAAAAAAACTCAAGTTATGGTCACCCCACAAAACTCTCAACCTCTCGAGTCAACTGTATGGCCATTGCAGATATCATACAAACATGAAACCATACCGGATACACATTTGTTCGGGAACATCTCGCAAATGCAGCTGGTATATAGAACAGTCTTTTATTTATCTCTCTTCAGTTATATACTTATAGAACAGGGTAGCCAAGTGGTTCAGGTTTGCGGCTGTCAAGCGGCGGTCATGGGTTCGAATCCCGGCTCGTACCAATGTGTTTTTCGGAACGTAATGTACGGAAACTTTAGATTTAGATTTATTTATTTCACAATACACAATTTACAATATAAATTAAAGCTAGCTACACACACACACTACCGCCTGGCAGTGACCTGGGTCAATTTTTTTACCTGTAGTTTTGTTCTTTTTCCTTTTATTTAGAATATAATTATTTCAAAAGTGGTTAGCTAGCTTAATCTATATGAATTTATATTATGATCGTCAAAGAGAATTAAGAATTGTAATAAAATGTCAAGTTACATTTGGTTAAAATTATAGTCACAGTGAATAAATTACGAAGATAATAATCACATAAAGATCGTCAGATAACAACACAGACATTAATTTAAACGAAAAATAAAAATACAAATAACGATATAATTTACAATGTCAAAAACAGTGACAACGTTAATATTTAATGTCCATAAATTCCTTTACCAAATATAAACCGTTTTAAAAAAAAAGTTAGGTTTACCGTTAGGTTTTCAATTGAGGACATTAACGTGTGGAAACCGGTCTAATCCCAATAAGGTCTAGTTCTCCCTCTAGGTTGGAATGTCAGATGGCAGTCGTTTCCGTAAAACTAGTGCCTATGCCAAATCTTGGTTTCAAAGCGGACCCTGGGCTCCTTTAGAAGGCACAACCGGGAATAAGGCAAGGAGGATGATGAGGACAGTCTTTCATTTATATATTGGGGTGTCCCAGAAGTAAAGAGACAATTTTATTTTCAAAATATTGAATATTTAGTGAACAATAAAAATAGTAATTTTGGTTGAATATTGTAACAAAACTAATATAATTATAAGGTTTATATTCAATTTGCGCCCCAACACCTTTGGAAGCCATTTTCTTAGATTGTTAGCGGCCCGCCGCATAACGGCTGTTCCAGATTTTGTAGCCACTTCTTTAAACAGCCTGGCCCATCTTTGCTTAAAACCTTTTAAGGATTTGTTTTTTCTGATCGTTTCTTACATTCTCTTTTACATAGGAACCAAAACATCTAGACACCGCGAACTTGAGGTACATTTGGAGCATTTTTCCTTACGTACAAAGTCGGGATCTGCCGGGACATAACTGTCATCGTCCGCAACGAGTACGTTTCTCAGCTGACTGTTATAAACTCTTCGGCGCCCTCTTTTGGCACGTTCCTCTTGGTCCTTTATGTATTTAGGAGCTGAATGTTTCACATATACTTTCAAAGCTAGATCGTTCCTCTTAAAGTTCTGAAAGTTTGAAAATTGTCTCTTTACTTCTGGGACACCCTATCCTCAGTCAGACAGTACACTTTACTAACAGGGATATAATTACGGTTACTAAATGGGACTTAATCGTATTGAATTATAATTATTTATCTCGTTATGTCTGTCTCTCGGTTTGTGTCTCTCCGTTATAACTTCAAGCTTAAAAACCGGTGAACCGCTTTAGATTATATTTGGCATAGAGATTGTTTGAGTCCCAGGGAAGGACATAGGAGTTTTTACCTTGGATATTATCCCTTAAGAGGGTGAAATGGGGGTGAAAAGGGCAGGGCAGAAGCTAGTAACAAATAGATTCAGATAATTTATTCATAAACATTTATGAGGCATTAATATTTTGTAGTGGTAAAGTGGAGTTTCTTTTGTTTTATAAACAAGTATATTTCATATTTCATTTTAAACTGCTGTTAAACCGTAAAGTATGGGGATACGAGGCTGGCTATCCCTTTTCATGCAGAGATATAGCTATTTATACGAGATAGTCTTTTTATGTATTTCTCAAACATGCAATGACATTAAAAAAATCGTTCTGATCGCCATGATGTCATTTCAGAAATTGTTTTTAAAGCTAATATGGTATGTGTTTGAGCATCAATTAGAATGTAATTTCAATAATGATTTCGTATTTTACATTTTGTACGAATAATGACGCGTTCGTTCTGAGTGTAAAACGTTAAATATGGCGGTAGCAACCGTTATCTTATAGAAAACTGTCAAACTTCCCATACAAACAGATTTTAACGGATGTAAATACTCAGACAGATTGAACCAATCCTTAGTAATAGTATAGGCAAACATTGACCCTGTTGCGACAACCGATTCCCAAATAAGAGCTTGTCAATTTAGTTAGTAAGTCACTTGCTTAAACTTTCCAAACTGACACAACTTTGATAAGGTTCTAATTGGACTACTGCCATTTTTGGATGTAGTGCTGTTAAAACAATGTCAGAACGGTTAAAATTTAATGTGAACTTCCGTTGACCGCTTAAATAAAATTGGTATAATTTATTTGGTTGCACCTTGTTTTATTGACAAATGTTTAATTCTTTTTAACATTTCGATATATATTTGTACTTTCCTACTTTGTTACAGCTGTACATTTTGGGAAACTTTTTTCTCGTATGGGGATGGAATCGTGATTCTGATTAGAAATAACATACAAGTTGCAGAACATCTCGTAAAAAACTAGGGGCATACTTTTTAAACAAATACTCATTAGATGCGGCTGTAGTTTATGCTGCCCTTGTGCACGAAATTTACACAAAAGCCTACAGAAAACTAAACACCTCAACTGAAACTAACGCCCACGTACAAAATTAACGGAAGCAAACCGATGCAGATTCAGCTCACAAAGCTTTGGAATGCTTTGCGCCATTCAGTGTAAGTGATGCGGATATCCGCATATGCATCCGCATTTATATATTACTAGCTTTTGCCCGCGACTATGACCGCGTGAACTCTTGTATTAGTAACCCCAAAAGGATGCAACCAAGGAAGGATCCTTGGTTGCATCCTTTTGGGGTTTTCGGGGTAAAGTATCCTATGAGTTGTTCCAGTTTATAAACTTTTTCAATGTCAGATTTTAATGCTTATGAAAATTGTAAGGTGATGTTTCTGTTGAATCATTGATACAGTAGGATAGGATCGGTAAAAGGGTATTTATTAAAAATCATCATAGATCTTTATTGTAATACTTAATTAAGCCATTTCATTGAAGTCTTCATCGTCGTCTTCGATTTTAAGGTAAATGTACTTTAACAGGAGCTATTGGTCCATGAGACCCCTAAAGAAAAGAGTTCTCCCACTATCACATAAACGTAGGCTCATGGACAAGTACATTCTTCCAATTCTCACTCAGGGTGCACAGACTTGGTCTTGGGAAATGTCCAAACACGGGGTTTGCCAGCGACCCACTCCGCGCAGCATATTTATTAGTTGTCAAATTAATGGATCGTATCGGGATCAACGCGCTGCGCTCAAGGACTCAAATAGTCGACGTAGCTCGAAAAGCTGCTACGAGTAAGTTGAAGTGAGAGTGAAGTGGGCATGTCTGCCGTATGCCGAGTGAACTGTGGCCCAAAGCCGCTACACTGATTGGTAACCCGATAGCTTTTGACAGGTTGGCCACAAGAAGCTCAGGATCGAGAATACTGGAAAAGGAGGGGAGAGGCCTTTGTCCAGCAGTGGGACACTACAGGCTCCCAATAACAAAAATATGATCTTTATTATAAGATGATGGATGGCGAAATGAACTCAATACATTGTGTTAGAAATTACGAATGTTGTGTTAAAACAAAATACCATAAGAAGGCACTTTAAAGTATGCCTTAATCGACCTTAATACGAATAAACTTTTTTATAATTGCTTTTGAAATACGTTGCAGAAGTGCACGACTCTGATGTCTCAAGAGTTTTAAGTAAAAATCTGTGATCTTAGTCTGCTCCTCCAGATAAACGACGTAATACATGCTAAACGGGCATTTCTATTTCAAAAGTACAAATAAAGGATCGTAACGAGGTTGTCACTGTGAGACAACTTTCAGTTAAATCCAAATGCAAAAAATGACTGTCTTAGGCTGAACCGTCTTAAAATAGAATTACCCAAATACATGTAAATATTTGATATTCTAAGATCCAGAACCGCTACCCCCACTACCGTCACTACTACCACTATCATCACTTTCACCCCCTGTGACTCCAAAACGCTCTTTACATCTTCTCTTGCAAGATTTTTTAAATAGATTACTTTTAGCATCGGCACATTCAAATTTTTTGCAAGTTTTCGTATAGGAGTATTTGCAGGCTGCTTTGCATCTTTTAAATGAATCCATCTTGCAAGCTCTTTCATATCTGTCTCGGAGTACGTTCATTTGTTGGGTTCTTGCTATGGCTTTGGCTTGTTTAGAGCTATTTTTTGCTCGCGGCTGAAACTATGAATGTTATGTTTTAGATCTTTTCGAAACATTATAAGTCGGTTATGCTCGCTCGATTCAGCGACGATAGATATTACGTGGGTTTTTTTTTTTCAAAATTACCTTTTTCGTTTTTATCATGATTTTTAGCAATCTTCTGTCAGTGGGATGCACTAAAAAGAAGAAAAATTGTGGATGAGAACATAAGGTACTGACATATTTTAGCACACCCAATCCTAATATTGAAATCTCATTTCACTTTGGAAATCATAAAACTGTAGTTGACGATTATAAAGTAAATAATATAATCTTAATATTGATACCCCGTTCAGAAAAAAAATACGTTCATCGTCATGCGTATTAAAGGAAAACTATTTTGAAACGCAAATCATCAGTTGTGTTATGTTTGAAAAGCACTTAATGCTCGAATTAAGTAAAACGAGTACAATGTGTTTCTTGGATATCGTAGACGTAAATATTTGTCCGCTAAAATTCTCATGTTACATGGAATAAAGGAACCTTTATACATATCGTCCACGCTCTCTTAAAATGAACTTGTATTTACTAACATTTAATAATTAACAACATGGATAAGTTGAGGAACCTCTGATTAATTTTAATTTCCAAGTTCTATATCTCAAAACCAGCTGAACCGACTTTGTAGAGACTAGAAGGTACTAAGAAGTCTGAGAACCATCTTGATCACGTAAACTTTCGGACGAAATGTCTATATATCTATATTTTTAATTTCTACATTTTATATCTTTAAAATCGGTCCATTCGTTTGGAGCTACAATGCCACAGACAGACACACAGACACATTATAGTACCCCTCTTTTTGCGGTGTTAAAACCGTAGAGTGATAAATCTCGAAATGCTTTGACCGTCGTGCGTTTGAGCATCGAAAGTAACAAGCGAAGACGTCAAAAGTCTGTATTAAAAGGGAAAAGTCTTCATTAAAAGGGAATAAGAGCTTTTGACGTCTTCGATTGCCCAGCTACTTTTGATGCTGATTGTACCAAGGAGACATTGGATTAATCGATGTTCATGCCAATATCGATTCTTCCTGTTCGCAATTCTGCTCAATCTGAATTCCACAAAATAGTATTTCACCACATTCGCCATTGTTCACAGTCATTATTTATGTACAGTAGCGATTCTTCCTGTTCGCAATTCTGCACAATCTGAATTCCACACAGAAGTATTTCACCACATTCGCCATTGTGCACAGTCATTATTTGTGTACAGTAGCGATTCTTCCTGTTCGCAATTCTGCACAATCTGAATTCCACACAATAGTATTACAACACATTCGCCATTGTGCACGGTAACATTATTTGTGTAGAGTTTCCAAAAACCTGTATGATAAAAAAAAATTAACGACATAATACAGTTACGTATTCGATTTTTTTCCATTAAGAACGGGCTCTAAGAGGAAAGATCAGCTTGTAATAGTAGGATTTATGAAAGAATTTTTGTGTTTTATATCAGCACAAATTGTAAATATGCCAGATGATCTATTTGGAACGTTTATAAAACTATTAATTTTCCCTTAAAACGTATTATTATCTGATTGCTGGTATTAAATTAACGGATTATATAATTGACAAAATGAAAAAATTGCGACAGACGTCCTTCCAGCCTGAGGCCGCCTGACCATCTGCCTACAAACTTTTTTTTTTTGAACCTGATTGTTGCTATAATAGGACGGACGCAATATAGCGGTCGGACTGCCTGCCTACAAACATAAATGAAATGACTTATATAGTAGCCGGCAAATAACATGCGCAACGCGGGACGAAGGGGAGACAGCTCGCACGTACAATTCGCACTGCGAACTGTACGTGCAAGAAGCACTCTCCTGCGTCTGCTGCGTGCTCTCCTTCGTCCCGGGTTGCGCAAGTTATTTGCCGGCTCGGCTACTGTACCCGTGCCCGATTTGTGTGTGATTTTGTATTTATGTAATTTTTTAAGTTTATCTATAATAAAATCCCACTTGTTTGTCACATATTTAATAAGAAATAAAAGGATACAAAAGTGAATACTGCAAATTGAATAGCAAAAAAAATCAGGTTTTTAGTTAACTACGATCGACTAAACTTTGCGATCCTAATCTATCGAGGCAAATGAATCAAATCGTGTTTTTAGCCTCATATAATTGTAGCAAATATCTTCAAATAACATTTAAAAAAATAACTGTCTCATTTTATGCAGTTTTCATACAATAAAGTAGGAAATTCCAAGGCCCATTCTATCCGCTTGTAGTAGTGGGTAGTGTTCTGAAGCAGTCTTGAAAAATCACGATTGTGTGAATAGGTACACAAATAATGACTGTGCACAATGGCGAATGTGATGAAATACTATTGTGTGGAATTCAGATTGTGCAGAAATGCGAACAGGAAGAATCCCTAATGTACACAAATAACGACTGTGCACAATGGCGAATGTGGTGAAATACTATTGTGTGGAATTCAGATTGTGCAGAATTGCGAACATGAAGAATCGCTACTGTACACAAATAATGACTGTGCACAATGGCGAATGTGGTGAAATACTATTGTGTGGAATTCAGATTGAGCAGAATTGCGAACAGGAAGAATCGATATTGGCATGAACATCGATTAATCCGAGACATTAAATGGTGGAGGACAAGGAACATAATAATTCCTTAATTTTGCAGACTATGATTATTTATAAATAATAATAGTGACACTCGTCATATTTGTCACTATTGTTGACATGTTTCGAACACTTCAAGAGTTCTTCTGGATGAATGTTCTCGCGGTTGTAGGACCATAGAAACATGTCGCCCATAGTGACGACTAAGATGTGAGTTTAGTGTAATTGGGTCTCAGTTTGTTAACACCGATATAATTTACTAAAATATAAAATTCAAACGGGTTAAACAAGTTGCACGATGCGGTTTTTCCCATGGCTGTTGTAAGAGTCGACTATGGAATAAATGTCGAATTGTGATGCAGGCGATAGAGCTACGGTAGCCTAGTGAGTCAGGCAGGCGGCTGTCAAGCGGCGGTCGTGGGTTCGAATCCCGGCTCGTAACAATGAGTTTTTCGGAACTTATGTACGGAATATTTACCGTTAGCTTTTCGGTGAAGGAAAACATCGTGAGGAAGCCGGTGTAACCCCAATAAGGTCTAGTTCTCCCTCTGGATTGAAAGGTCAGATGGCAGTCGCTTTCGTAAAACTAGTGCCTATGCCAAATCTTGGGATTAGGTGTCAAAGCGGACCCCGGGCTCCTTTAGGGGCACGAGCGGGAATAACGCTAGGAGGATGATAATGTGATGCAGGCGATGAGTTATAAATCTTATGATGAGCATGAATATTTGTTCCTGAGTCATGGATGTTTTCTATGTATTTAAGTATTTATTTATCTAAATAAGTATGTTTATCGTCGTCTAGTACCCATAGTACAAGCTTTGCTTAGTTTGGGACTAGGTCGATTTGTGTAAGATTGTCCCTAAATATTTATTTATTATTATTTATTATCTATTTATTATAATCCAATCACTGCAGTCTCATATTATCTATCTTTTAAACTTGCATTTGCCAGAAGTGGCATTAACGATTAAATTGTAGGATTCTGTCTGTCAATTCTGGGAATATAGGCGTGAATTTATGAACGTCTGTAAATACCTTCTGTGTCATCATAATCTGCTCCACTTCTGCATGCAGTAGTTCGATTGGAGAACTGTGAGTCGCAGGATGACATCCCGTTTTGTCTGAAGTCATCTTTAAACTTTTGGGCACATTTTCTGCCTCTCGAACAAACATCTATTGAAACAGCTCTCAAGGCCTTAAAATTGATATTAGTTAATAATAATATGTAATTATTAGAAACATATTTTGAGTACTTTAATAGTACATTATTGCAGCGGCTGATTGCAGTAGCTCACGGTGAACTATTTTTGCTACAGTAAGGATAACATTTCCGAGCATATTGGAGAAAAAACTTTATCATAAACGTCGGATATAATGCATCCAATTATATCCTCGCCAGGGATTAGGGAATGGAGTCAATACAAAGGGTTAAAACACTAAAAATCTATATATTATTATGGAGCCTGTGAGCTCACCAGGTGGATGTACCGATTCTGATCCGAGTTGGTAAGCTATAATTAGAGCCACATGACGCATAATAATGCCGACATAATTCTGGGCTAAGTGCGAAAAGTAAGCCCTAACGTAACTAAGGATCAAGACATCTTCCTTTTCGTCGCATCCTAATGACTGAAGGGTCGTTACTACACGAGGTAGTCGCTTTGCACACTAATTCTATCCAAGACACATGAAGACTACACCTTCCTATATAGGGTTTATTTTACTGACCCTTCGACACTTCCGAATAGTAACCATTTTGCAGGCGTCCATGTAAGCGTCTCGCAAATAGTCGGCTCTTAAAACTTCATTCATCATCACTTTCTCGTCATCTAAATTTGTATCGTGCACCACCTTAGTTGTTTGTAAAATCTGTGAACAAAAATAAATATCTAGAAAAGCAATAATTTCTGATCATTTATTTAAACAGAAATAACATCTGACTACATAGGGTATAAATGCCTAGGCTTCGCTCTCGACTGCTCTCGACCCCACTGCAGACCAAAGAGGCGATGACATAGTACCATGAAGGCTGACATGAGTGGAATCGGGCTCCCGAAAGAGGACGATAATCATGCAAAATGTAGAAAATACTATAGGAAATTGAACCTTGGCAAAGGCTGGGATAAGGCAGGAGAAAAAGAACCACAGCTTGTGAAAAAGTTGAGCATCCTTAAAACTTTGTCACTTTGACTTGATAACCCAAAATCGGTGAATGAATTAGAGTCTTATAAGTTTACTATGATGACACAGTACCTACAACAGAAAATGGGCAAACTTTTCCTTGGGCACCTTAGATGTAACAATTTAGAAAACCACAGCCGTTGTTGTGTTCCTGGAGGTGAGCAAGGTCGCCAGAGCTCCCGAGGATGCGTCGTGTTGAGAGCGAGGGAATTTGTTCCTTCAGCTGTCAACACAGTGAATCCTCAAACATATCTTAAAGGCCGGCAACGCACTCACAACACCTCTGGTGTTGCAGGTGTCCATGGGCGGCGGTAATCGCTTACCATCAGGTGATCCGTCTGCTCGTTTGCCTCCTATAACATAAAAAATAAAACGAGTTGTGTTTTTAAAGGTAAGCAAACTCTTCAATAGAATGGAGCTAAACTGTTAGTGTCATTAATCAGATTTAAGTACCTTTATGTTAGCAGGTGGAAGACGTTGAGGCTTTGACTTGAATGAATGCCTTTTTAATTTACTTTGTTTACCGCTAGCTTCTTGCGAGACTTTAATGTTTTTATAGTGATCTTTATTTCTAAGTGCTTTTACTCCGGGTTCAAGCTGACTTATCTCATCAGATTTTTTGTCTTCATCCGATTCTGTATCATCTTTAAAGTTTCTTCCCTTTGCTTGATTTTTTTTCACTGCGAATGCCGTTTTAAATTCTTTTGAATTTGTTGAAGCAACTTCATCAATATCTTTCTCGTTTTCTGATTTTTCGATGGTCTCACTATCGCCATCTCTCCAGGATTCGTCAGAATAAAATAGAGGCGTTCCAACTAATTGGTCAGATTTAGTAGTAATTGTATCTTCTGACTTTTTACTTTTTTCGACCTCTGATAACTGTTTAATGTCTAAATCTGTTAAATCCTTTTCTTCAGTAGATTTAGCAATTTTTTCCAACTCCTTATAGTTTTTTATCACATTTTGTAATAAACTATTCACACTTGATATATTTTTGACAATATCTAAAAATTCTGGAGATGATCTCTTGACTTTACGATTATAAACTACCTTAAAAAATGTGTGTGATTATAAATTTGCTTTTTTGTAGTGAAACATACTCACCATTAATTTAAATTTGTTTTCGCATTAACATTTTAATTCAGAATGACTTTATTAAATAGGTGAAATTACCAATGCAATATAAAAAATAAAAAATGCACAAAAACGTGTTGGGAAAATTAATTTCATAAAACCCAATCTAGAATCGACTATATGTAACAAGATCTTACGGAATCGCTACTTACCGAAAATGAAATAACAAATATAAAGAAGATACTATGGAAATGTTTCAAAACCATTTTCCACTTTCAAATAGCGTGCTAAAACGAATATAAAGTTACGCCAAGAAATTTCATAAACAATAAAATGTTTTATTGTTTATTGCGTGATGTTCTGTGAAAGGAAATAAGGCTGCAAAATTAGACCAGTAAGCACTTATCAGTGGTATACTAATATCAAAAACAAGGCATTCAATTTGTACAGGACACTTAAGGAATTCTCTTATTGAGCTATAGGACCAGTTCAATTTGTCTAAGATTGTCTCCTAAAATTCATTTATTTATAGGTATATTAAGGAAAAGTATTACAAGGTTTTAATAAAGTTAGGTCAGGGCCACGGGAGTCCGTTATATGTGGGTGGCACAGAGCCGATCACATTGGAATTTCGTGTTGGAGGTCCAGCAGTGGACGTCCTTTGAGTGATGATGATGATGCGCGCTTGTTCCACTATGTTGGGTATTGGGTACTGGGTTGGACGCAGATTCGATACGGTAGTTACCAACATTAAAAAGTGATGGTCTGTAATTACTAAAAAACAAAACACACGAGAACACTAAGAAAGGAAAACATTACTTGAATTTATTCTGCATTTTTTTAACACAGAAAACAGTGACGTCACGTTTTACTAGTTATTATCGAACCTGCTCACAAAATTTTGTTATAATTGGTTAAGGAATGCGACCTGTTGAGAATAACAGCCGGACAGACATACGAAAGCATTTTTGCCCGAGATGAATCCGAAAACTTCTTTTGCTACACTGACTCTTTCAAAAAAATTGATTATTAGGGTTCCGTACCTCAAAAGGAAAAAACGGAACCCTTATACGATCACTTTGTTGTCCATCCGTCCGTCCATCTGTCAAGACCCTTTTTCTCAGGAACGCGTGAAGGTATCCAGCTAAAATTTATACCAAGTACTCAGGTCTACTGTCCCTTGGAGCTGTGAAAAAATCAAACTTCTACGCCAACGCAATCAAAAGGTATAGCCGTTTATGCCGCAAATTTCCGCAAATTGTCGAAACTCGCAAGGGAATCAAAACCTACAGGGTACTTCCCGTGAACTCAGAATATTGTGGTACGAAGCAATATCTTATAGCACAGATGAAGGAAAAATTGTGAAAACCTTAAATTTTTGTACGGAACCATCAGTGCGCGAGTCCGACTCGCACTTGCCCGGTTATTTTTATCTAAAAACTATAAAGTTTTCTGTTGCTGAACTTTTAATATTTGTTATTATTATAAATGTAGGAGCCTTTCATACAATTAACAGCCAAAATTCGCTTCAGTCAGAATCACTAGGCAAGGCCTAACCTGGCAAGGCCTTTGGAACATTTAATTTGTTCTTTGGGAGTACAAATCCAAACAGCCGGATATCCGAAAACGTACGTTTTGTAATCTCTAATTCGCAATTCAGTCATATTTATGGCCCCCCAATCACCCATCTCGCGTCAAGCAGATTAGACTGTATTTATGGGCCCCGGGGCCCCGGAGATCGATGGGCCTAAGCCGATGTAGCTAAAACGTCGTAGTTTTGTTTATTCCATTTACTGGGCTTTCATAATTTCAGACCAGGAATGTCGCGGAAGTTCCGCATTAATTTTAACATCTGCATCTGCATCCGCAACAATAGATGCGGAGTTTTTGAGGTGCCCACGCAGCACACGTGTGGTGCCAACGAAATCATTAAAAACAAGTAAAATGCATGACACAACGCGCCAAACAAGAAACACAGTGTAGTAAAGTGAAATGACACGATGAATTAGCTGATTTTCAAGGGAGCAAGATTAATTACTCTTTTTTGTATAAGAAAAACAGAGAAGAAAAGTTTAACTTTAATCCCTTATTTAAAGGCAACAATGTCTCTGAATAGGAGGTTTGAATGAGATATGGCGATGTTTTCCTTCACCGAAAAGCTAATAACGGTAAATATTCCATACATTAGACCCGGAAAACTCATGGTACGAGCCGGGATTTGAACCCACAACCGCTGCCTGACTGCCGCATGCCTGAACCACTAGGCTACCGTAGCGTTCTACTGGGCTACCGTAGCTTTCCACTAGGCTACCGGTAGTTCTAGGTATAACTATAAACAGCTATTGTCCTCCAAATGGCTTGGGATCCCCAAGTTAATATAATGCTTGCAAAAGACTTGTACGAAACGAATGTTTTCAAGAACTATGTCATTATACAGAACCCTTCATGCGGTCACCACTTATCTTTAGTTATCCACTAGTTCACTATAATTATGTAGCCCGACGTCTCAATGCCTGAAAGTTTTTCATTCAGATGTGGAAACAGGATCGAATGAAAGCAACAATGGCTGTAGTGTGGAACGAGAAAGTTCTGCAGGGGCGTGGTCCAATTTGTAAGTGACATTTTGTGATTTTAGTTATAATTTTATAAAGGCGGAACTCACTATAAACCTCATAAAGGGGCTCGGAATGGAGACGGCTATGCTGGGAGAGTCTCTGCGTGTTAGCATCAGAAATGAGGCTATCCGCAGCAGAACCAAGGTAACCGATACAGCCCTAAACTTAAGTTGCAGGGACATTGCACGTAGAACCGGTGGCCCTTGGGGCGGAAAGGTTCTCGAGTGGTGATCACGTACCGAAAGACGCAGCGTTGGCAGACCCCTGACAAGCTGGACTGATGACATGGTAACGGGAGTCCGCTGAATATGGGGCTGAATACGCAGAACCGGTCACTTCTTTACTCTTTGGGGGATGCCTATATCCAGCTGTGGACGTGTTTCGGTTGATATGATGAAGATGCTGAAAGGTGGTTCCATGGTGGTGTTATGAAATGAAAATGAAAATGAAAATAATTTATTCCAGAACAAGTCCATACCTATCAGCAAATACATAAATTAAATTAAAAAAAGGGTTAAAGGCTAACATGGATGGATAACCTCGTAAGTTGGACGGGAGTTGAAACTGCCCCGCTGGACAGAAAGACTGCGAAAAGAGAAGCATTCCGGACTGTGAAAGCCGTAATCCGGAAAGGTAATGGGCCCTAAAGAAGAACATATTGTGGGTTAGAATAGCTGAGCACCACCCTCGTTCTTCGCATGGGGACAACTTACGATATCGGCAGTAGTGACAGCGGCACAGATGTTCTGATTTCTTGCTCACACATATGGCGTATCGCTGGTGTGGGAGAGGGAGAGCTCTAATCGTCGACTTCACCTCCGTGTGCATTTTCATATCATGACAACTTCATCATTAACATCTTGTACTAGCTCATTACTGAGCTTAAGTCTCTTCTTAGACGCCATAATTCTAGTCAGATCTTTCTAATGTCGTTAGTCCATTAAGCTGGGCCAGTGGACCCAGCATCCAGTTAGTAGATGTCCGACGCTGCATTTAACGGCTTGCGTAGTACCTGCGTTATTTATCCTTACAGCCTGTCTTTGACCACTGTTATGATAAGATAAGATAAATCTTTATTTGCTATAAATATGGTACAATATGGTGGTAACTTACATTATATTCCGGTACAATCAAATATTTAGCTACATACTAGCAAGCAAATGAAATGAGCACTTATAACTATGAATCACCTATAATCTACTCAGCAAATACTACTAATACTAAATTCAAATAAATCACCTAATGTATAGAAAACTTATTTTTTGCGCCAGCAATGAAGCTGTGTTTTAAACTGACTGAGTGGTAAAGACTTTATATTTTATGGAATAGCATTAAATATTTTACGTCACACCTGGCCATAATGCGAGTTTTCCTGCACGCTGCGCGTACGGGAAAACTCGCATTGTGGCCAAGTGAAGACGTAAAATTTTGTACGCAACACGGGCGGTAATTCGTAAAGCCCCAGAGCGCACATTTATGGCCCTCACCTTCGGTTCGGGCCACAAACACCTGCGATCTGGGGCATTCACGAATTCACCGCCCTAGTTACGTAATGTACTATTCATGCACATATAATAACTACTGTTCAAAAAGAGGGCACTAGTGGGTATGAAATCGAGAACAAGTTTGTTGGGATATCTAGTGTTTCTGGGGTATACATCTTTAGCCTTCTTATATAGTTCTGGATGTTTTTTTACAAATATAGCAGCCTCGAAAATATACATAGATGGTAGTGAGCTAATAAGCGCACTTTATTTTTTTTTTGAAACGTAAAAGTGTATAAGTAACCATTAATTTAGTCTTAGACGATAAAAAAACGATTCTTTTTTATGTTATAGCAACTTAACTTAACAACTAGAATCTTCGAAGTTTCATCTCACGGTGGTTTTCTACATATTTTAAATCTCTTATCCCTTGTACCACAGACTCGCCGATAACAAAGCAGTTTGTTAAAATAAGTCTGTCCATTCTATTGAGACTATTATTGTACTTTATGATTGGTTTTCAGTTTGTTTCTTTGTCTCGCTAGCTTCTAGAATGTTCTAGACTTAAGTACATGTTTTCTCGTGTTTTGTGAGATGTTATTTACTATCAGAATTGTTGTCTGCTTCTATATCTAAATATGTGTGGTAGATTAGCGGTGAGCTGTATTTAGGCCACTTTGAAATTTGGCAAAGCGGTATCGGTATGCGGTCTTTTTAAACTTCACCGCAGTTTATTTTGCCGTCGGTATAGTGTCAGTGTTGCTCGCACATTATTATTATTGAGATCAAAGCTGTCTACTTCATATACGATCAAACCAATCCACGTTAAAATTCCGGCGCCAGCACCTGTCATTCTACAGAAACGTGACATACTCTCCATACACTTTAAACTCTCGAGCTTGGCACACATATTTATAATATAATTTTACACACTTATTTACCTTTATTCCTGAGTTTTCGACACAGGTTGCACCGGCCATGGTCGGATAGCACTATCGTCCCATGTGTGCACAATATTGCACTACCCTACAAAAGTCAATAAAAATGTGGAGGGTACCCGAAAAAATTCACTACCCGCCTTTATTTTACTTATTGTCTACCCATGTTATTGTGCACCCATATTTCTTTTGACAATTGCTGAGACGACAGTCGTCTGCGATCATGACTGGTGCAGCCCGGTCGAAAAGTCAGGAAATTGACTAAAGGTGAATAAGTGTATAAAATTATACTATAAATATGTGTGTCAAGCTCGAGAGTTTAAAGTGTTGTAAGGAGAGTATGTCACGTTTTTGTAGAATGACAGGTGCTGGCGACGTATTTGAACGTGGATCGGTTGGATTGTATTATGACGTACAAAGTTTTGAAATAAATGAAAATAAATATCGCGATATACCGGTGACAAGTAATAACTCTCCATACATTCAGATTTAACACGCTTACGGTTGAAAGGTGGTTTTGTCAACTCACCCTTAATTTTATGTATACGATAAACTGTTTGTATGGTAAACGTGCTATTCCTCGACGTTGTACTATGACATGGGCTTTCAAGGTCAAAGTGACATGAATTAAATTCGAAAGAAGGATTTTTTTCTTATTTCGAATTTAACGCATATTGCTTTAGCATAAAGTGCCCATCTAGTACAAAGTCGAGGACTAGGACTTTTTTATTAAGTATTTGTTATTCATCATGCTGACCTTTTTAGAGTAATTCATTCGAAAGCTATCAAGCTGCAGGCTACGTAAAAAAAGAAAAAACTTGGAAGGTTAAACAGGGAACTTTGCATTTCAAATTTAAACGAAAGACAAATGCTGGAATTCCTGTAAACGCAAATATGAGTTTCAATTCAGTAGTTTGCTCGTCCTTATACCTCCGTTATTAGGGTGGTGGTACATTGGGAAAATTCAAATGGGTTTTTGCTAACAAAATATTTTGAGACGAGCATTTTTTGTCCCGACCAAACGTGTCGGAGACAACTCTGGCGAGTCTTAATACCTTTTAATACAAACAAACAATACCTTTTTTAAGATATCATGACACTGTGTTGGGGGTGCGTAACTATCGATATAAAAACTTTTGATATATTTTCACTGGATATAACGATTAAAGGATATATTCTCATGTAAAATAATTATCAACAGATATAATGAACTTGTAATATAACAACTATTAATATAACAGTCATAACGTATAACATACATGGGATATAACTTTGTTCGGTATAAAACTCAGTTGGTATAATGTCCTACTGGCATAATCTGGAATACTTACTACTATTAATTCTTACCTATTTTACTCTAAGGCAGGTTGGTCTAGGTACGACGACGAGTAACCACTGACACACAACAGTATAATACCTAGCCACTGATAAACTGGTACCTAACACAAAGTAAATTTTCGTATAAGGATTATAATATAGGATATAAGGTTAGAGCAGCTATAAAAAGGAGAGACGGGGGGACACAGCCCAAGCAGTAAAAAAACGACAAATAATTGTAACATTGGTATTATTTGTAGGTTAGGTTAGGGTAAGCTTGTGTCCCTTAGAGCGGAAATAGACACCCCGCGAAGCGGGGTGACGTCGACACGCTGGCGGGTAGGTTTAGGTTAGGTTAAAATAATTAACGTGTGTGAAAAAAAAAACTAACAAAACATTATACCACTAATACTAATATTTACTTCAGATTCATTAAACGTTATATAAAAAATGTATCATACTATTTGAACATTATATGCCATGAAATTATACTGATTGCTGTTATACCAAAAGTTTATTATGTCCCTTGAGTAATTATATACAATGAAATTATATTAAATGTCGTTATATCCAGTGAAAATATATCAACAGTTGTTATACCAATCATTACACACCCCTGTGTTGATAAGTCAGGCCATCTACTAATATTATAAATGCGAAAGTTTGGATGTTTGCTACTCTCAAACACGCTTAAACGATGTGAGGACCAAATTCTTCACGTTATCCACGTTAATCACCTAAAACGGATCACCCAGGGGAACCTAACGGCAGTTATTTTACATTCATCTAGGAAAAAAATATAATGTTCGGTTATAGCGCTCCAGCGAGACGCTCGCTTCGCTCACTCGGATCGCGCGCTGTTATAGTGGCGGTTCACCTACACACCACACTTTTAACCGTTTTTTTCCCTTGGGGGTTCAGGTTAGGCAATTAACTTGGATAACAGCCAAGAATTTGGCCAATAGTTAGCCTGGTTATCCGGTAAATAGACTATTTTGTTCCCTTGTGACACAAATACCTATTTTTATCACATGACCGGTGATAGAAATATGAACACATCATAATCATTAAATCATGTAATTATTGCTTTGTGTGTATAAAAGATGTTAAACCTATTAATGTTTGAATACCACCCTGTGCGGGCACTGCAATAGAATATAACAAAGAAAATATACAAAAAAAAATTAAGTTCAATAAACAAGTTTAAATAATGTTATCATGCATTTGTATTTATAAATTGTAATAATTTGCATTCATATATCCGCAAAATTGTACACTATACTAATTATATTTTATCAACACTACAGATGTGTCACATGGTACAGGAAGCCGTCAGGTTGAATTAAAGAAGAGTCGACGTTTGGTTCATAGGTGGTTTGATATAAGAAGATTGAAAAATTAAATATCACTTTTGTAGGCTAAGTATTCACTAACTTTTTTGATTACTACTTAAATATCTCCTATAAATACGTGGTATTTTAATGTCTCCCGTTGTCTCTCAATCCTTACAGTAGACTAAGTTGAAAAGTACCTATTCCTTCGCATTTGTCTTCTCATTTTCATACCGAGCTTTCAACCCTGCTTCCTAATGCAGCGTTTAGTTAAGATCCTTAAGCGATGTCTTCACTAGAGAGATGTTTCATTAAGGCCGCGTCAGTTTTCGGGAAGTAATCTGTATGCGGCGTTAACTTTACCGAGAGCTTACTAATGTCGCCCGGATTTCTTTAATTATTTGTAAACTCTCTAGGAGTTATGAGCTTGTGTCTGATCTACGGCAAATCTCGGTTTAAGCAAATCTCGGTTTAAGCAAATCTAGTAGGCCGCGCACCACTAGAATTCTGCTCTGTGATTGGTTGAAAAAATCTAGTTGGCCACGCGCCGCAAGAATACTATTGTAGGTACTGCTCAGTGATTCGTTGAAATATTGAAGCTGCGCGCTTCACTCGCACCGATCTGGAAGTGAGGTTGTCATTTTAAAAAAAAAATTGGTTGGTGCGATTGTATGAAACAGATTTTTCCGTCTTTTGTAGTTATTATTTTCTCGCAAATGAAATGAAAAACGTTGTTCAACGCGGGCGTAAAAATATTGCAAACTTGAGTCATCAAAAGCCTTCCTTCTGATAGACTCACGTTCGCAATTTTCCGCTTGCATCGTTAAACAATGTAGGTACTATAGAAAACGAAATGCTGCAATATTTTATGTCAATTGAGAACAATCCGGTTATCATCGTATCAGCCGACAGTCGTCCACTTTGACTACTACGTACCTTCAGTCGCCAGATATATCGGAGCGGCCAAAGTGCTCACAAATATCTGAACAAGTATCTAATGCCTCGACAATAGAGGCGTGTTCAGATATTTGGGAGCACTGTAGCCGCTCCGATATCAGAAATATGATGACTGCACGTACAGGTCGACACACGTAAAAAGAGCCCTGGCGGCCATATAAAAAGTATGGCCGCCAGGGTTCTTTTTACATGTGTCGACCTGTACGTACCTGAGTATTCGTACCCATTTGCACCTCACCTAAGGCGGATGCATACAAATTTCGTGCGGTGCAGTGTGTCGTAGCATACGGAATTTATATACAAACTGAGGTACTTGCATACATCAAGCTCCGCACCTCCGTCCGGAGATGCGGCGCGTGACATCCGCCTAAAGGTGCTTGTGTATGTAAACGTAGGTAATTGTACATAAATCTTTTTAAACAGCCGGCAAGCAATTAAACCTCACATGCAAAAGTCGCGGTATTCACAACTTTTCTTAAATTGGAACGCTCTTTTCCACACAGAGATAGTGTTATTGGAACAGACCATTTTAACCCTCAACGCATATCAAACGCAAACAAGATGAACTTACACCGTTTAAGATAGTATCTGTGTCATTATGTGGCATCGTGGCTTCCAAACATATGAAACGAATAGCTTCCGCCCGCGACTTCGTTTGCGTAGACCCGAGATAAAAGTATCCTTTATTTTAATCCGGGCTATATAAATTATCGTCGTGCAAAAAATCATACAAATCGGTTGAGCCATTAAAGCGTGATTAAGTTACAAACATGGGAAATCTAAACATCCAAACTTTCGCATTCTGATAATTGAATGGTTGTATATAGTTAGTTGGTTGTGTCGGAAACGTTTTATATTTTTAATTTATGTAATTATTATATTATTCGGCGAAGAATAAAACTTAAAAGTTAAGGAGACGCATTGCAATATATTGAGATTTTTCAAATCTATCTTATCCCCGATGAAAAAAAAAACGTTTTGTTACAAGCTTTTATTGCCAAATGTAGCAACAAACGCTTGTAAAAATAACTCGTTTTCAGATACATTTATGCACATTTTTCTGTTTGACAGAAAACTTAGAACCCTGCGGTCTAATGCCACTACTTACAGCTATTTTAAACACGAAAGCACTACTGATTGAAGTTAAGCTTCGGAAATACACATGTGAGCAAGCGCCTTTGAGCATGCGCCTTGTTTTCCAACGACGACGTGGTATTAATAAAATATTACATAAGGGATCATTCATTGATTACCAATAGTACCAATACCAATTTTTACTTTAAATCCGGGTAAAATGCGGGTGGTGCAGGACCAGTCACTTTGGCACTCTTTGGAGGAGGCCTATGTCCAGCAGTGAACATCTTTCGGCTGATATGATGATGATGATGACTTTAAATCCAGTGTCTCTTCCAAAACCACTTTACCTTCCTGTCCCCCGATTTCCCGTTTCACGTGTAAACTCCCGAAAATCCAGGTATCCCGGGCTTCCTCAACTTTGGGAAGAATCCGATTTTTACCATCCCCCACATCTTCCCTATAAAGTCGTAACTACCCTCTTATCCCGATACAAATACGCCGTTTTATTATAAAAATAGCCTAAGTTATGTCTAACTTTGTTTCCAGCTTTGTATTTACAAAAGTTACTGAAGTTTTTGGGTAGGAACAACAACTGTGAGATTTTGCAGAGACAACCGAATAAGTCAACGGTCAAGGGGCCTGTTTCTTTACCCTGTTGAACTGGATTCAGTTTGGTATTTAATTCGCCCCCTCTTTCTAAAGCTGGCTATTCACTGTCGCTCTTACAAGCCAAATGGTGCAGCACCGCCCGAAAACCAACGAATATCAAAACTTTAAAAATAGTTGTTCGTAGATAAAGATGTAACGCTAGGGTGCTAACTGTAAGTTGCAATGTAATTGATATAAATAAATTAATAACGATCACATCATTCGTTTTTCTTCGTGGAGCTTGGCTGGTTTCTAAAGTTTCAATTACGTAAACAATGTAAACTGAAAATGCCGAAAATCTGAAACGCATTAAATAAAGAGACCTCGGCAGAGAGTACAACTTTGTGCCTTTTGGCGTCGAGACCCTCGGTCCGTGGGGTCCCAGTGCGCAAAAGTTAGGTATTTGCGGAAATCGCGAAACGTCTGGTTGACTTAACTGGTGACCGAAGAGCTGGCGCAACGCATCAGAATTGCAATACAGCGAGGAAATGCCGCCAACATCCTCGGTACAATGCCTCGAGGGCCTTTTTAGGGTTCCGTTGTCAACAAAGAAACCTTTTATAGTTTCGCCATGTCCGTCTGGCCGTCCGTCCGTTCGTCCGTCCGTCTTCGGCTTAGCTCAGTAGCCATTACTACTAGAAAACGGCATGGGTATATAAATCAATCACGCCGACAAAACAGTACAAACCCCTTGAAAACATATTTTTTTAATACTACACCTAAAGCGGGGATGTAATTATTTCCTCGTTAAACCCATGGTGCGGATAGCTTCTTCAAAAATATTTTGGGTTTATTATAACCATTTTTCAAATCAGTGAGTCATATGTTTAGTAGTAGTAGAAGTACTAGGGATGTGAAAAAAATCGTGGTAGTAGTACATATAATGAATTTAAAAGGAAAACTATCATGGACTAGTAGGCATAAGAAGTTACCGAGTGATAGTTTTAAATTAGTTTTAATGTAATTTATTTAATGTTGGTTATCATCTTGCATATGTATACTTAAGGAAACTAATAGTAGTCAACTGAATGTTGTCGAAAGTATTTATTCAATTTTATCACTTTGTTCAATCTTTCTAAACACAGATTTTGCCTCGAAAATCCTCTTCGGATTCTTTTTAACTTAATTAGCCTCAACTGGTAGGTACATCAATCTACGTCGCAAGCTGGTTCTTGTGATTTCGACCAGATTTTAGTTTTTCAGCAAACAACAGCTGAAATATGTTTATAACTGTTCCCGTTTTTCCGATTCGTCTGGTTTGTTTTTTTTACGATACTCTCGTATTTTTTGATATGACTCATAATAATAGAGAGATATATAAATAAAATAAATAAATAAATAAATATAAGGGGACAATCTTACACAAATCGACCTAGTCCCATAGTAAGCTCAGTAAGGCTTGTGTTATGGGTACTAGACGACGATATATATAATGGATATAAATACTTAAATACATAGAAAATATCCGTGACTCAGAAACAAATATTCATGCTCATCACATAAATGTTTGCCCTTACCGGGATTCGAACCCAGGACCTCTTGCTTCGTAGGCAGGGGCACTACCAACTAGGCTAAAGCGGTCGTCAAAAGGCAAAAAGGGTCGTCAAATATAAGGCGCGCCATCACACCTACAGAAATATTTGTGTAACAACGTTTGTAAAAAACATAAGATTGATCAAAATATTTGTTGCTCGGTCTCGTTCTGCCACATTAACCTTAATTTGACATTCAGAAATCATACAAACAGGAAAATTCACGGTAAATTATTATGTAATGTATGTATGTACCAATGTAGTGCAAAGGTAATTGTTTTCCATCGCATTTTCTCGGACACTGTGTATTTGTCAAGCTACTTAAGTCAATCTCAGTACTTTTTAGGGTTCCTTTCCTCAAAAGGAAAAAAAAGGCACCCTTATAAGATCACTTTGTTGTCCGTCGGTCCGTCCATCCGTCTGTCAAAACCCTTCAAGCTAATTTTTTTACCAAAATACTCAGGTCTACTGCACCTTGGAGCTGTGAAATGAATAGCAACAATTGTTCCCTACAACCGGCAATCTTAATTTCCGCTATAAATCGAACTACGATTTTAAAACTGATACCGCGTTCTATTCCCGGTTTGCATATTAAATTAACCTTCTTTAAATCTTGAAGACAGTTCATTTTGTCTGTAACTAAGTAAGTAAGTATCAAACTTTAGGATTTTAATTGTTTTTATTTAATAAAACTTTTTCGATTTTTATTTTTATTATATTAACGTATGGCGATCTGGAGAATAGGCGAATAAGCGAATTCAGCTTTCACAGCTAATTATAGTGTCGCTGTAAACCTAGCAATGCACCGAGAAGAAGTTTCCAAAGTTGCGAAATTTTCAGTCGTGAAAGTTCTCAGAATTTAAAGGGCATTGGGTATGAGAAATAATGTCGTTATTATTTTTTGCAGCGGCCATGAGTGTTTTGTTAATAATCGTTTAGAGGACCTCTTAATACGCATAGATATATAAAATTAAACGCGTTTAACAATATCGGAGCCGAGATATTTAAGTTTGAAGTTTTGCTTATAACTTTTCCATATTACCTGTGAAAGTATATATTGCAAATATCTCGGCTCCGATTCAATTTAGTGTATTACATTTTGTACCAAAATATGTTTGTTTTGAGTAGATCTATCATAATCTACCACTTTTACGAATGGCCGCTCGTCTAAAAAAATTACAACATTTTTACTAAAACCCCTTTAAAAAACATTGAAACATGTTTAAATCGTATCAATTATCAGTTATTATAAACGTTTACCTTACTTATTGATAAAAAAATTGAATAGTTCATCAATTATTTTATAAGTCCTCACGAGAAACTTCCCATATGAGAACTTATTTTAAATTCTCGCAATTTTGAGAATGTTCTGCAACATGTACATTGTTATGTAAACCGCATAATATATGGCACTAAGCGGTATCGGTACGTCGTGTATAGTTGGGAAAGTGTGTATTAGCATTGTGTTGTTTGTTGAATGTAAAAATTCTATGCTTTATAATTAATACCTATTCAGCCATATCTGGTTCCAAGTATGTATTCGATATTTAAGTAGGTACCTACCTATTTTTCACATTGTGACTCCGAAGACTCCGACTCTGATGTGTCGCTTTCAAGACCGCCGACCTCAATTATATAACGCGTTCGGTCTGGAATTTGACTAAATGACCTTTATGACTTATTGTGTTATATTATGAATAACTTGATTTTCAATTGTTATTTCTTTGTTGCCTGAAACCCCGGTATCGTAGTTCACGCACGTGCTATTTTTGCCTCTAATAGTAAGTTGCTAGTGTATAGTAAAACTGATGTACATTACGTTTTATCAATAAATTATGTGTATGTTTTATATTCGTCTTCTATTATTCGTCTATTATTTATATAAATTTACTAGTTAAGGCGCCGTGGGTTCAGCGAAGTCAAGCGAACAGAGTTTTTGAAACAATATAATGCGTCTGTTTATAATAATTTGGTTAAGAAAAAATACGTTTACTGTGGCCGACGCGTCGCCTTACGTCGCGTCGCGAGCGACTCTTGTCGCAGAGGGGCGACCCTTGTCGCGGGGCGACGGGCGATTTTATCGCGTCGGCTGAGTGGGTTCGTACGCCTAGAGGCTTCAGGCGTACGCCACTCCCCAGACACCTAACAGACCGTGCGTATATATGGGGCGACCCTGCAACGGCCTTCGATAGCCCGAAGGCCAAGACTCCCTAGCCAAGGGTAGAAGAAAAGAAAACAAGAACTCGGATAATAAAATGAATGTATATTATTGATTGACTTATTAATTAAACTTTCCCTACCACTGCCCTATGTGACTTGTTTACAAGTCCCTGCTTGCCCTATCACTTTCCTACTGATTGCTGATTACTTAGTTGTTGCTTTCTCCAGAGAGCCGACTGAACACAATTTGAACTGAGAACTGACTCGTTCTTATACCAAAATTAGGTTTACAACTCGTCACGATATCCTCGAGCATATTTTCAGATTCTAATTTTATTATTGACCCAAATCTTACATAATTGATTGGCTATTACGTAATGCCACGCCTATTTTAACTATAATTTTTCGTTATCACAAAATATTTTAAACAAGGTTCCTTCTAATGCACTAATCTTTGTTTGTCTATGATATCGTGACTCTAACATATGTTTACAAACAATAATAAACCTCGTAAGGTGATTTTCAGGAAAGTTACAGCAAGTGGAAAATGGTAATATTTATTTTCAAATCCTTTTTTACTAGGTTTTCTTGCTTTTTATAATATAAAACGTTAATAATACTGATATAAAGTCTCCCTAACAGTTGGAGCTTTTTATGACCTACCTAACGACATATAAATCTAGATTCTACTGTAACAAGTTGCAAAATGGTCGCTTTGATTAACCAGAATGATAAGCCGAAATTACGTAATAAAGTTCTTAATCAAAAATTAGTATGGAATAATAACAACCAATCAGCGCCCGGCGGGCGGAGCTTGACGTATGCTCTCTCTACGGTCAGACACTCGGATATACACGATTTCTTAGTGGCTTTCATTATGGTAATGCTTTCTTAATACAGTCTCAAAATGTGATCTTTAAAACATGTTTTGGCCTATATGCTTTAGGTATATACTCGTTATGTTCTTTTGGGTGGTAACTAAGACTTTTATTTATTCATTTACATTATATTTATTAACCTTTGCCTATTCATTCCTTTGTTATTGGTTAACATGTTATTATGTATTCAAAGCTATGTAAAATGGGGTAAATAGTGGGATTTCTTTATTTACTTATACAATCTAGGTCATTACAGTCTAGACATTGATTTTGTTACCTCTAAACGTGATCTTGCGGTCCCATCGTTCACATTTACTAATCTCGAGGCTTTTCTGCAGGGAGATCAGTGTTTAGAAACATGATTAAACAATTTTCGCTCGATAAAAAAAAATCGCCAACATACCTCTAATTACACTCTTTAAAACGATATTACATTTTTTTTAAACTTGCTACTTACATGAAACTTGCATCAAAAATTGCGTATTTGTATTTTAGATGGTAATCAGTGAATACATTTTTTTTTAAATAATTCCAATGAAAAATAATAATTCGAAAACATCGATAACCGTGATCCTACTCGTGCTCGGGCACCGGCTGCCGCCCGCTCAGTGCTCAGCGAGCTGCGTTCGGGGACGGACCTGTGTCGCGCGACTCGTGCTCCCAAATCCGTACGGCCAAGTGCATTTCTTGCAAAAAATATACCCTTCGTGCTCCCTATAATAGGGAATAAAAAGAATAAAACTATAAAAAGGAGAAGGAGTCATGTTATGAATTGCAGAGCGATTGCCCGAAGAACAAATGCGAAACGGTAGCACTGCAATCACAGTTAAATAATAAACGCAGTAGTGTAGGCTACTTACTTAGTGGCTGTGTGACGCTTATATGAATAGTGTTTTTTCTTGTTAAATAAGTAGGCACTGTAAATATCATATCAGATTATTCATTTCTGAATATAATCATTCTATTTAAAAAAATTTTTAGGTTGTTGGACCGCAACAAAGAAAATAACTAAACCGTGTTCCCATCGAATGAGTACGTGATAATTATTTAAGTCTAATCAGAGAGACTACCGCAAAGCGAAAACGAACTTCGTTCAAGTATCTCCCTCTCTGTCGCTCGAACTAGCAAGTGCGACAGAGACGGAGATACACGAACGAAGTTCGTTTTCGTTTCGCGGTAGGCCCTCAGTACGTGAGCATGGCGCAACCGAAACTCGTGTGACAGTCACACTCTCAACAGAGAGGAGAGGAGTGGAGCGAAGTAGAGAGGAGTGGAGTGAAGTAGAGGGGAGTGGAGTGAAGTAGAGAGGAGTGGAGTGAAGTAGAGAGGAGTGGAGTGAAGTAGAGAGGAGTGGAGATGAGAGGAATTAGTTAAGCGAAGAGGAGAGAGGCGGGGAAAATGGAGTGAAGGGGAGTAGATTGGAGAGGACTGGTGTGGGAAAGAGAGGAGAATAATGGAGTGCTACATGGGGAGGAACGGCTTGTCCGATTTGGATGAAATTTTGTTTACATATTTGAGTGGGTCCATGGGTGGTTTATAAAGACAATAGGCCCGATAGATGGCGTCGTGATCACAATTGAAATGACGAATGGTTGGACCGATTTTTATGAAACTATGTGTTTAGGTAATTAAGTGGGTCCCTGGATGGTTTGAAAAACAAACAGTTGGACCCGGTAGATGGCGCTGTGATCGCGATATCTTGAAAAACCGGATTTGCTGAACATGTGACAACACTGTATATTTTAGTGGGTTCAGGGGATGGTTTGATCGAGGGAGACGAAGAGAGAGAGAGATGGTATTTGTCTATCTTATATGGCGAGAGAGGAAAAGAGAGATAGTGTGTAACGAAATCTTAAATGTTTATGAAGCAGAAACGTCCGCTATCGAAATTCCAAATTTCGATCATAGTGGAAAATTGAAAAATTATTCGCCACGAGCGGGATTTGAACCCACAACCTCTGGAATCCGTCCATCGCTCTCCCAATTGAGCTACCGTGGGTCCGCTAATGGTGACGAATCTTTCAATCCCTTCCACTATTGTATTTACACCTTAGGGAGGCTCGTAGCGACATATACCGCGATGTTATTACAACTTCTGAAACGGCACCAACGTCTCAAGTTACATTGAAGACGAAGGGGAAAATCAACCCATGGAAGTAATTTACATTAAGCGAGATGATGCGTTTTGGAGTGAAAAAATGGAGAAAAAACTTGTGGAATTTTATATTGGTCATTTATTGCCAGAATTAGTTGACGCGCGGCAAGCGCGAGGAATGCCAATTAGAGGAGCGTCTCCTAATCGATCGACATAAAAATAATTTATTTTATAAAACAAAATAGTAGACACTTACACGCACACACACACACTCTTTCTCACACACACATACACATACACACACACATACGCACACACGCACACAAACTCACGCACGAGCACACAACAGATAATATCCTGTACTGGGTAATACCAGCTGCTGTTCTTACTGACTGTTATTCATGCTTCTTAAACATTTATCGATGAAGAACGTATGACAAACAAGTTTTCACCTCACCGGCTCGAAAAGGCTTGCTTTCTCGCTCAAAATCTGCGCCCAAAAGTCCATTTTATCCGCTAGCGTGGAAAGTTTTTGAATTTGGAACGTGACGGTCAATCTCGAGATCCAACTTTTTTCTATACAGAATGAGAGGTGTGTTCAGAAACTGATGGTGTTATACCAATAATTAATTGTTATTATTTTGATCAAACAAAATGAATAATACTTATTCTTTCTTAATTAAGTAGGTACGTAGGTAATACGAAATATTAATATTTAGACTGATTTATAAGGATATAATACGAAAAAATAATTTTAAAATGTAGTTTTATGTTTCAAAAAATTTCGCTTCTTACAAATTTGGAACGCACCGTTTGAATAGTTACTTACTTTAAAAAAAAACTCAACCTACATTTAATTTTGTTTTGTACTAAAGCCACAGACAGTAAAACCAAAATAATGGTGGTTATTTATTGATTTTAGTGCAGAAGATATACAGCTATTAGCTAATAGCTAAAAGCATAAGCGAATTTGAGCCTTAGTTTACCCGTGAGTACCCAACAATATTTTGACTTTTTAGTGTAGGTAAGCATGGGGTTTATTTAAAGATGCAAATTAAACATATATGTTACATTTAATAATTATAAAATGCTAGATCTTGATGAGATGTAAACAAACCTTTATTGAAAATGAGTATAAGACCCAAATTACTTCCATTACATTTACCTACAATTTTCCTCGCGGTGGTGAGGTGAAAAGTTGTGTGTTGCGCTCGGCAGCAAAATTGTTTGGCGTCTCGTGCCTTGAAAGCCTCGCTATGCTCAGGATTGTACTTTTGAACCATTCGCTTCGCTCATGGTTCAATTTTACAATCCTTCGCTAGCTCGGCTTTCAATACAAGCACTTGCGCCAAACAACAACTTTGCAGCCTTGCATAACAAATAACTATTTTATTTATTTATACTAAATGTTCTTCGCTAAAATTCATTGTGTGTAGGTACCTACCCTAGCAAAGTACTTATAAAACTTTACTTTCCGATAAATTGTGAGTATCCCAGTTGAAATTCGTCCTCTTGTCTCAACTCCACTCTACTCCTCTCCTCTCCTCTTCACTTAACTCCTTTCCTCACCACTCTACTCGACTTCTCTCTTTTTTCTCTCCTTTTTTAAACCCACCGGTTCGTTTGGTTAGTTTGGCGAATTTACCGGGTGTAATACCGTCAGCGCCCATCGCTATTTTATTATACCTACAGGCTTTTTATTTGTGTGATGAGCATGAATATTTGTTCCTGAGTCATGGATGTTTTCTATGTATTTAAGTATTAATTTATCTAGGTATTTAAGTATGTATATCGTCGTCTAGTACCCATAGTACAAGCTTTGCTTAGTTTGGGACTAGATCGATTTGTGTAAGATTGTCCCCCCAAATATTTATTATTAAACAAAAAAAGTATAATATCTATATAAATTACATCGAAAAAACCCTTTAAATAAAAGACACGATTGGCAATCTCTCCCAAGGTGTGATGACCATACCTTTACAGGAAAGATGGCCATAACTTAACTCTCTCAGTTAGTATGTTTTTCGTTTTTTTTTATACTTAAGCACGTGTCCTCGAACTCGGTGCAATTCTTATGTAGCCAAAACTACACTGAAACCAGTCTTCGAAGAAAATAACTTCTAATAGGTAATTATCCCCACAGCGGTAGTGCGCGTCTAAACTAGAATATGAATTAGCCGCTTCGTTGCGGTACTGTTTACTCTGTACTGTGTGTTTCCACTATGCGCGACGGCGGGAGACGTGCGGGCGGAGCATCCCCGCGCGCGCGGGGGCCGCACCCCCTGAGACGATATTTTTCGCTGAACCTACGGCGCCTTAAATCCAATATGATTAGGGCCTCTTTGCCACAATCACATAGGTCCGAATGTCGAAAACCACAGAAGTTGTTCATAAACAAATTGTACTCACGGAATGAATGCCATACCAAGTTTAAGGGTAACATTTCTGTATTGTACTAAAATTCTCCGAAGTGGATAAATGGCGAAAACGTCAACTGAATATACCAAAGTAATTGTAACTCTGACAGTTCCGAACTACATACTTGGCGAAGCAGAAACTTTAACTTAAAAGTTCCCAAAAATCAAGTAGCAATATGGCAGACAAGTAACTGTGTTGATTTAACTTTGACACTTCGGAAACCACCCGAATATTAACTCTAATATGCCAAAAACGCGATATAAATTTCAGTTTCCAAGCGGAACGCAGCTTCCAAGAATCGGACAACCAAAATGTGCTTTAACTTCTAAGGAGTATAATACTATATCGCTTGACGGAAGCTTTCTTAAGACTTTTTGAAGCTAAACGGATAATTTCCACGTTTTTACAAAGTTAAGTTTTCATCTGTTATCAGCAGTTTAAGTTTGAAATTGCTTCTCCATAACGTTTTGATAACGGCACGAGTTAGCTTTGTAAACTTGGTGTTTGACCTAAGTTTGGACGTACGTAGTTAAGTTATATTGCTTGTATTGTGCGAGTTATATGCTGCGGTGTCTGTTATTAAGGATCTCGTTTATGGTTACGGTTTAACACATTCACTGCTATTTCGTAGCGCTGCTCTCGAAATAAAATACGAAGAACCGTATGTAAGGGAATAAGCACACAAACAGAGCACCCATCTAGTGGGTTCCTGTCACGGAATGGGTTAGGCGAAAGAACCGTTTTACAAGACTACTATAACAACATTGATGACTGCTGCCTGCTCGGGTTCACCCGCGTATTTCAAAGAACGTAGGCGAACCCGCGGGATAAGATATAGCCATCCAGAAAATCCTTTTTACATGCAGGTGAATCGAAAAAGCAGTTCCGGAGATTACCCATAACAAACTTACATTATACAAAGCTACAATCTCACTGACTTTTCCCCCGAAATATTTAGAACTAGCTTCTGCTCGCGACTCCGTCCGCGTGGAACTCGTTTATGTCGCAGCTCCATACAAACTTTTACCCCCATTTCACCCCCTTAGGGGGATGAATTCGGGGATAAAAACTATCCTATGTCACTATCCATCCCTTCAACTATCTCCACTTAAAAAATCACGTCAATTCGTCTTTCCGTTTTGCCGTGAAAGACGGACAAACAAACATACACTTTCCCATTTATAAATTATAATATTAGTATGGATATGGATTACAGCACTTTATCTGTTACAGCAATTCTATTTTTAGTGTTCTAGGTCATATTATACGCGATACAACTGAAATGTGTACCGCGTTTTTTTTGGCATATTTGCTTTCCGAAATTTCAAAATGTGGTGATTACTTTAGCCTAGTTACTGTCTGCCAGCAGTCTTAGGTTCGAATTAGGGGATATTATATATTTGATGATCTTGATAAGGATTGGATATGGATTTTACCTATACAAGTATATAAACTAAGGAGTCGAAGAGATAAAATATAGGTCGCTCACTTTCAACACAACCTCTGGAGCTCTAGCGAACTCACTCAACTCTAGGAACACATATATACCATATTAGCAAGTATTAGTGTCAGTAAATTCATTAAATGTTTAATGAAAACTTTCGCCAATCAACTTTACCAGTTATTTATGGCAGTTTTTTTACAACATGGACGAATAACATGATTAAAAGATGGTTTGCAAAAATAGGGGTTGAACGATGAACGTGACATGAAAACCCTTCATTTAATGGATTTTAAATCCATACATTCACTGCCAAGAATCGCTACGCGCTACGCTCGTAGCCGATTCCGTGGTTTCCGCGTATGTAACGGAAAGTGACTACAGCATGGGCACCCGCTAGGCGGGTTTCTGGCAGTAAAAGTGTTAAAACCTCAATGCAAAGATTTTGATGTAGATTTATCGTGTTGGATTATTTAATTCGTATTGCAAACATTAATCTAGTGCATTGACGTATCTTACCTTGATTGTAGTCGACCTTTAACTTACCTCCTAATTATGTTCTTCAGAGCCACTTCAGAGCTGTTTACTATGTAACAGGTGTCAGACGTGTGGCTTCCTAGTGCTCATATAAAACATTTCATATAACAATCTATTGTTGAAACGTTACCACGTATTTTATTAATTAAGTCCATACCTACTTCAAATGTTAGCTATTAAAAAGATCCCATACAAACAACAATAAATAATAATCAGTAGTTAGTAAACGAATATAAAGAGTATATTGTTCGAAGTAAATGAAAGGAAATGTTCCTCTTCTAGAAGATTCCCATGTCGGACAAAACTTGTATTACAATGGACCGATTAAGCTTGTGAGTAGTGAATGCTATGTTATGGCGGTGCATTGGAAATTATCGCGTGCTTTGAAACGCCGTTCTGACTAGATTAAAAAAAACGGCCAAGAGCGTGTCGGGCCACGCTCAGTGTAGGGTTCCGTAGTTTTCCGTCCGTCACAGTAAGTGTCCCCACACAAGCAATACTTAGCGAACAATTTCATTATTAGACAAAGAACGACCAAAGTCAACTAAGACAATTTGTGCACGACAAATTTTCGAGCTAATGTATGGGCGCACCTGCTCCGACCCCATAAAATCAGGAAACATCTTAACACCGCCATGTACGATATGAGCGGTCCGCGTACAGCGACATCTATCGGCAAATTAAGTAAACTATTGCGCGCGAGCTTAAGAGGCCGCAGTAAGCTCGGCCGAATTTCACCTTCCCATACAAACGTAGTTGGGTAAGGCCGCCGACATTGCTACTTTTGGTCTGAACAAAACTTTCCAGTTCGTTTTCTCCACTTGTGTAAGCACTACCGCCGTTATTGTTAGTTCATTCTATAAAGCAATTATTGAGCTTGTTTCCCCATTTCGCCCAGTGAATAAAAGTGGTTGTTTCTATAAAATACTTGCATTTATGTTCACCAAACCCCCCTTATTTTGATCGCAAATGCCGTGTCGCTTTTTTCCGAGTACTTTTAAACTATGAATTATTTTCATATTTGAATATTTACAAAAAAACGTTTAAATTCGTTTGAAAGATTAGACACATTACTTTCTGTTAGTACAAGAACGGTGTTTAAATACTTTGATTTGCGTATTTTATAGATCTTTAGATTAGTGGGCAAAGTTTTGGCTTTCGTGACACAAAATTTTGTGTTATGCATAATTACCCCTAAATATTAACAGAAAACTGGGGAAATACGTATTTTGGCACGGCAACACCTTGAGCTCTCATCAATATTTAAAAAAAGAAACTGTCATTATTAGTTTGTCTATGAGAACCGTTTAAGGTGAGTGGAATATTTTCGTCAAAATTTGTGTTTATGTATATCTCTCGTAAGTAAGCGTTTCAGAAGTTCACTTTAGTATGGTTGTTTTCGTTTATGTTTAAAGTTTACATGAAACATGTACAATTGCGTCTAGTTTAACTGAATTTGGTTTTATAACCTAAAACGTTTGTAAAAAACTGCTTTTGTGTTATATATATGGCGCTTTTGTGTTGCTTTTGTGTTAACAATAACACTAATTTTGTGTTCAGTAACACAAAACAAGTGTAAAGAGTCATGCAGATTGAGAATACTGTAATAGTAAAGAAAAACATTTTATTATTATCGTAAGATTAATTCGAATTGTTACTTAAATTTGAATAGTCTAACTAAACGTATTACTCTTGCAGTAATGGTCGTCGGGTGACGACCAAAACTCACTGTTTAGTGCATTTGCAGAAAAAAACAAATTATATCAAGTCGATGCTTATCTAAAACAACTCTGCATCTCAAAAACTGTGTTTTTTCAGGACAGAGGTTTAAAAAAAAACACAAAAAAGATATCGTTATATCTTTTTACTAAGACAACCAATTTAAAATCTTCTTTTAGTTACACTTTCCACTGTCATCCAGCTATTTAAACATAAGAAAATAAAAAGAAAACAACATAAAAGTACACAAATAAACTCTAAAATGTACTACAGTTTAGAGTTGTGACACGATATTTATATGCTTTGGATAAGTCTTTATGTGTACTAACGTCTCAATAGAAAATAATTCAATAATTTAGTTTTTTCTTATGAATAATAGTGTATTATTCGGCTTTAAGACAAACGTATATAAAAAATATTTAAAGAATACTGACTTATTTTGCTTTGTTTCTTAAATATTATTATTTTATACCGACAATAATGGCCTTAAACGACATACATCACAATAATGCTTAAACTATATAGACAATAACGGTATAATTTATTTTACAACGCTTGGTATGTATGTAAATTAGTTACTCTTTTTTAAAGATTCTAAGATATTATTACGGACTGTAAGGCTCCACAAAAATGTTATGCACGCCTGCATACAGGCTGAATGCACTGGACTATTTTTAAGAACTATGTAACTGCATACCGAGCAAAATAAAAATCTTTGAATCTTTGAACCTCGTGGGGGGCCTAGCCACGCTCTGGTACGTGATCACATCTCGAGAACCTTTCCGCCCCGACAGCCATCGGTTCTACGTGCATATCGGTTACCTTGGTTTTGCTGCGGATAAAACCTAATTTCTGTGGCGATCGCGCAGAGAAACTCTCAGCGTAGTACTCTACATTGCTCTTTGGGTGACTTTGAGCCTTCTTATGAGGTAAGCGTCTACGTTTTCGTGTCATACGTCTTCACTGGCAACACACACTGGTTAAAAGCTCTCGTCTTGAGGCACTGCAAAGTATTGGACGAAAAGATGTGCCGTAGCCTCCCGAATGCTGCCCAGCCGAGTCGGATTCGACGATTGACCTCTTACTTAAATTTGGCCCTGTGGTGTATTGCTACCCTTATCTCGTGCGCATACGTCACGTCACGATGACCGGAGTGGGGGGCAGTAGTTGTCCGACCGTCGCCGGGAGTGGCGGTGTGCTGTCGAGCCAAGGAAAGTGTAAATAGCAACACCGGTATACCTATAGAACGTACAAATAAGTGAACACTACAGGCCCTACCTAACTGGACATTCTGTCCTAGGTATATATAATTGTCTACAACTTCGAGCGTAAAGTGTCCGATTGACATGGGCGTTGGTACTACATGGACGTTTGACTTGATCTCTGCCTTATCCATGTTCATCCTTTGACCAACTTGCTCGTAGGTTTTACTGAGGTTATCGAGTATAGTACTCAAGTCCCCCGTGGTCTCAGCCAAGACTACTGTATCATCAGCAACCCAAATGTGAGGATGTACTCGCCGTTGATGTTGATGCCTAGCCTTCTCCAGTCTAGTCTTGAAAACGTCTTCCATCGCAGCGGTGTGTACAGTTTTGGGAAAATAACATTCACTTGCCTAACCCACTGCAGCGGAATAGGCTCCAAGCTCCGATCCTGGAGTTGGACTGACATAGTGACGTTCTCGTACAAACACTTCAGTACTTCGATATAGCGGCACTCTACTTGGCACCGCTGGAGACACTGTAGTACAGCCCAGGGTTCGACATAATCGAAAACTTTCTCCGCGAACGCTAAGCAGAGAGGCAGGTTTACTCGTCAGTCTTCTGTATAACCTGGCAGAGCGTATGAATGTGGTCTACAATAGTAAAGCCTCCTCGAAAACCTGCTTTTTGGGAAGGCTGGAAGTCACTAAGCCTGCGTGCGAGACGATTCGTAATGACTCTTGTAAACGTGAACAGTTTGTAAACGTGGCTCAGAAGTGAGATGGCTCGGTAATTCTTCAGCAGGGTGTTGTCCCCCTTTTCGAAGAACAGCACCACCTTACCTCTGTTCCACGCCTTTGGTGTTCTCCCTTCCAGTAGGACTGTGCCGAACAACTTCTGAAGGGTCGTAAGGAGAGGTTAACCACCCGCCGTCATGAGTTTGGCTGTAATTCCGTCTTCACTGGGTGTTGACAGTGGGTCTCGTACAGGCTGTTGTCCGGGATGTCGTCGGTATAGTGTCGGTCTAGCTCTAGGATCTTCCGCCAGACCAATTTCGGCTCTGCGAGACATGTATACTATATGTATGACGTGTCAAAACGTACCATCTCACTCAAAAGCTCAGGTTTGGAAGAAACGACTCTCCCGTCCTCAGTTTTTTACCTTGCGAGCTGGCTCTGCCCAATAGACTACTATTCTATTCTCTATTCTATACGGTTCGTATTGAATTGGCGCAGATCGCGGGTAAGGGACTTGGAGGTCTGTTTATTGAGCTGCCGGTACCAATCGCAAAGTTTGAAGACTGCAGAATCATTTGACTCCTTTTCTTCATGAGCTTCTGAGTGGAGCTAGAGAGCCTTTTAGTTCTCGGGCCTTGAAGAACTTAGACCCAGTGGCACGTACAGCTTCCACAAAACCTAGGCAATCGAAACGGTTTTGTAGTTCCAGCTGAAAGCTCTCGAGGTCACCCAAAGGGCAATGGAGAGGGCTATGCTGGGAGTTTCTCTGCGCAATCGCATTAGAAATGAGCCTATATGAGCAAATTTCGGATCATTTTTCCAGTTCGCGTGTTCATAACTAAAGTATAATTTATAGTCAACTGAAAGAGTTCCTGAATCCATGACACGAATTGAGCCATGCACGAAAGTGAGCCAGGACAAACCCTTAAATAGTGTCCATAATAAAAATATAATCATTGTTATTAAACCACTGTTTTTACAAAAAAAGTAACACGAGTAATTGAAGTCCCCATGTACATGGAGCATGTAGGTGTTCAGTATACAACCAAACCGATGGACCTCAATGCTTACGAGAGTAGGTATTGACCGGCAATAACCATAGACACAATCCGTCAAGTGTCAGTGTCGAGAAAAGTCTTGAAGAAATATTAATTACGCAAAACAGCTACGGATAAAAATAAGTATTAAATATATTAAACAACCAACTATACAAGTGCACTGGGAGCAGAAGAGGGGCGCCCCTTCCACGTTGTGGGGACGACAGCGACGGGTAAGTCGGTCTCTCCTTTCTTTGTGGGTATTTGGGTTCATCGGGGTTTTTAGAATAACGCAGTATACAGTCCACTACTTTTCTCGTGGGTTTACGCCACATTTTCTGGTCATTCTCACCACATTCAGAATTAACCTTCTGGATTAGAACCTAATCCTAAATTCTCAAAATTTCTAAATTGTTCCCCATATCGCGAATCGCATTCGCTATTAATTACCCATATGCACATTGCGAATCGTATTATTCGCTATTTTCGATAGTACTTATTTTTATCCATCTTATTCCATCTGACAGAACTGTCCGTGACAGAACAATGGAAGGCGAGGCACAACTATTGTTGCAAATAAATGCGTTGACACTCAAAAAAGAATATTTGTTTAATAAGCTGCAGAAGGCTTACGATTTATCCAAAACAGTTAAGTTGGATAGTTAAGACTCGGTACAAAACTTCATGGTGCAGTTTTCAGAACTCGATGACGCTCGCAGCGACTTTGAGCATATTGTAATGGAAATTGCCATGCTTGAGATGCAAACAGACCCTAAGTTCAAGCCTTCGTCAGGCCCATTAGATAGTTTCGATGATCTGTATTACGCTTGCAAGAAGGTAGCTTTGCAATCGTATAGGCCAGGAGCCAACCGACAAAATGATTGTTCAAAAAAGTGATGATTGTCTAGCTAGGCCGGTCTTACCAAAGCTAACTTTATTCGAATTTGATGGTCAAATGGAGAATTGGACCACATTTCATGATACGTTTGTGTCATTGGTCCATAGTCGCAATTTCGAAAACATAGATAAATTCCATTATCTGCTGTCCTGTGTCAAGGGTCCAGCACTGAATATGGTCAGGAGTCTGCCGATCACTGCCTATAATTATACTGTAGTGTGGCAAAGTTTGCTTAATAAGTATCAAGACGTCAGGGCGTTGACCGGCAGGTATCTGGACAAAATGCTGAATTTCTCACCTTTGACAAAGGACAACGTCGCAAATCTAACGTCTTTCGTGGAGACATTTGACCATTCGTTAAAAGCGATTCAGGCCTTAGAAATTAAACATTTAGATGACTACCTGATTTGTCATTTAGCATTGCGTGGGCTAGACATTCATACTCGAAAATTGTTTGAAGAAAGTCGCGATCAAAACAAATTGCCGACCTTTAAAGAATTAATTATTTTCGTGAACAAACAAATCAAAGTGTTGGAACATACATTTCCGACTACCGGCTCCCGGACTAATTTCAATGGTCAACAAATCAAAGTGAAGTCACCTGTCAACTTCACAAATATGCAACCGAATCATAAACCAGCCAGTTTCAAATATTCGAACGCGACCTCGCCCTCACAAAAGGTTGGATTAGCTGTTTCGCGTGATAATAATTCGAACCAAAACAAACTAACTTGCGTGCATTGCAATTCAAATCATCTGATTTATCGTTGCGAACAGTTTCGTAAACTGTTAGTTCAAGACAGGATTGACCGTGTCAATGTCTTGAAATTATGCACCAATTGTTTGAAAAGTGGGCATGACGATTCAAATTGCAAGAGCATCATGACGTGTGGAGTTTGCGCTCGTAATCACCACTACTTGCTACATCGGGATGCGAGTGTGGCGCAGCAGGTGCCGGCCGTGCCGGCCCCGCAGCCACCCCGCGCTGCCCTGCACACAGCTTGGCCGTCGCCGTCGCACTCCGTGATTGTGACGCCTGCATCTGCCGTAACCGAGAATCTTCATTCCGTGAATGAAAACGTGAATTCTTACGGTGTAGTGTTGGGGACTACGAGGACTCTAATTGTTGACGTCACTGGTCAACATCAGAATTGCCGTGCAGTTCTTGATTCTGGAGCTCAAAGCTCGTTTATAACTTTGAACTGCGCTCAACGTTTGGGCCTACGCCGCAACAAGTGTCCATTTACTGTGTCTGGACTAGGCGGTGACATTGTCAAGAACTTTGGCATGGTGACCTGCGACATGAATCCGTGTAAATCGGACGTTCCGAGTTTCCAGGTGGATATGGTTGTCGTTGAGAAGGTTTCATCCGAGATGCCAAATGTTTCATTTCCACAGGAAGTTTAGGATAAGAACTTCGAATTGGCTGACCCGTTGTTCTTCGAGAAGTCGTCGATTGTCATTTTGCTGGGCAACGATGTCGTGTCAGAGCTTATAAAAGACAAGCCGATTAATGTCAAATCAAATATTTCGAAAGTGATTCCAACAGTTTTTGGTTACGTCGTGAGTGGAAGATTGTACAATGATGGCAAACAACAGTCACAAAACTTTCACTTGTCAGTTTCTCAAGAGAAGACTTTGGATAGAACGCTGCGTGACTTCTGGGAAGTAGAGGAATTGCCGTGCAAACCTGTGCTTAGTGCAGCGGATCAACTAGCTGAAGATATATATGCACTTCATCACTCTCGTGATGAGGGGGGGAGATATATAGTGCCGTTACCTTTCGCGCCTGATGCGCCACTACTTGGAGATTCCCGCGCTGCAGCTGAACGACGATTGCTATCAACAGAGCGGAAACTCGCACGCTCTCCAGTGCTGCAACAAGCCTACAACGATTTCATGTTGGAATATGAAAAGCTTGACCACTTGGAATTGTACACTGGTAGCGAACCAAGTAGGTATCTGATCCCGCACCACAGTATACTTCGACCAAGCAGGACGTCAACTCCTTTGAGAGTTGTATTTGATGCTAGTGCTAAAACGAGCTCCAACGTCTCTCTTAACGATACGCAGCTGACAGGACCAAACCTATACCGTGATATAGGTGCCATTATAACAAATTTTCGATTATTTGAATACTGTTTCGCAAGTGATATTTGTAAAATGTATCGTGCTATCCTGGTACGTGAATCTGATAAAAAATATCAACATATATTATACCGATCGACCGCTGACGAACCCATAAAGGTGTATGAGCTGAAAACCATTACGTACGGGGTGAGTTCAAGTCCGTTCTTGGCTATCCGCACCTTGCTGCAATTAGCCAGTGATGAAGGTGAACGTTTCCCTTCTGCCGCTAATGTCGTTAGACAAGGTATCTACATGGATGATATTCTTTGGTCATGCGCCACGTTCTCTGAAGCGTGTGCGTTACAAGATGAATTAATTAATATGCTGCAGTGCGGAGGGCTAGTTTTAAAGAAATGGTCCCCAGTATTCGATGCGTTTAGCTTTTCCTTAAATAAGCAAGATACCGTCAATACAAAAAGATCCGTCTTAAGGACGCTGGCATCTATTTATGATCCCGTTGGATACATTGCTCCTTGCACCTTCGTTGCAAAGTGCATTTTACAGGATCTTTGGAAGCTGGGCCTTGGTTGGGACGATCCACTGCCCGTAGAAGAATGCCAGCAGTGGGTAGAATTTACCTATTAATTACCTAATAATTTATTTTTAGTTACCCAGGCTATCTGAGTTGCAGATTGAACGACATATTTTGCTTCCAGATGTCACTGAATGCGAACTGGTAGGATTCAGTGACGCATCTTCTCGTGGCTACGCTGCATGCATTTATGTCATTTCACGACGTCACTTGGAAGTCAAGTGCAGACTGTTAATTGCTAAGTCGAAAGTGGCACCTGTCAAAGTTGAGACCATACCTAGAATGGAGCTTATGGCTGCCACACTTCTTAGCAAACTTATGAAGTATGCATGTGAATGCTTATCGCGGATCAATGTGGCCAGAATCACAGCACTAACCGATTCGTCTATTGTATTGGCGTGGATACAAACTGATGCTTACAAATTAAAAACGTTTGTGTGTAACCGTGTTACACAGATACTAGAGTCAATACCTCCTCACGCATGGTGTCATGTCAACAGCGAGAATAACATGGCAGATGTTGCCTCGCGTGGTGTTACTCCATCACAATTCATGGCTTGCAGATCGCAATGGTTCGAGGGACCTGCCTGGATGAATGAGTATCATGAAAATTGGCTTGTATCTACATACATTAACAGAAAAGGTACTGAAATCCCGGAGATAAAGCCTAACTCCAATACATTCAATTTGTTATCTCAACAGACGGGGGAAGAAGATAAATTGGAATTTGTTGAACGTCTTGTCAACCAATTTTCGTCTTTTTCAAGAATGCAAAGAAGCATCGCATGGATATTGCGTTTTCTGCGGCGGTTTCGCGGTGATGCTTCTGTCTGCAGCCAAGAGGTCTTGACTACGAACGATTTGAATCAAGCTCATGATTGCTTAATTAAAGTAGTACAGGGCTCCTACTTCAAGAACGAAAGTGGGGCTTTGAATAAAGGCAAGACTTATATTCCTTCGTTAAGGAAACTTGCCCCCTTTATTGATGCTCGTGGCTTCCTGAGGGTGGGGGGTCGTATTCCTCACTCTGATCTGCCATACAATGCGAAGCATCCCTTGTTGTTGCCGAAGAAATGTAGGTTTGTGAAACTTTTGGTTGAATATTTCCACAAGAAATATTTACATGCTGGACCGCAAACCCTACAAAATATAATTAACCAGAGATACTGGATATTGTCGGCTCGTAGCCTCATTCGGTCAACTTTGTTGAAGTGTAAGACGTGCTTCAAATGTAAACCAACCCTGCTTCAGCCAAAAATGGGTGACCTTCCGTCGACACGGCTGCTGCCTGACAAGGTATTTGAACATGTGGGTGTTGACCTAGCCGGACCTATTTGTACATAAAAGAAAGCTTACGGCGTAATGCAAAGATAGAGAAGGCTTATCTCGCAGTTTTTGTATGCTTCTCCACTAAAGCCGTGCATCTGGAAGCACTTTCTTCATTATCTGCAGATTGCTTCTTGGCTACCCTGGATAGATTTGTGTCACGACGTGGCCTGTCGTCACACTTCTATTCCGATTGCGTATCCAACTTCGTAGCAACGAGCAAGCACCTTGGCGAAGTGCAGAAATTTATGTCTGATAAAGGCAATCAGGAATATATATTTAATGGTTGTGCTCAACGCTTGATAAACTGGAACTTTAACCCTCCTAGTGCTCCACACATGGGTGGTTTGTGGGAAAGTTGCGTGCGCATAGCTAAATATCATCTTGTGCGTGCTGTCGGTGATAAAGCTTTGACCTTCGAAGAGCTTACGACAGTTTTCTGCAAAATAGAAGCCATAATGAACTCCCGTCCATTGTGTGCTCTACCGGCTAGTGATAATCCTAACGAGTTTAATGTATTAACGCCAGGACATTTCTTAATAGGTAAGAGTCTGACAGCTGTACCTGAGTATGATTTGCAAACGGTGCCTGTAAATCATATGTCAAGATGGCAATATTTACAAAATTGCTCCCAATTGTTTTGGAAAAAATGGAGCCAAGATTATTTGAATACTTTACAGCAAAGGTCAAAATGGTTTGCCTCGCCGCCCAACCTTAATGTAGGAGACTTAGTTTTGGTCAAAGATGATCGCGTTTCTCCTTGCAGTTGGCCACTTGCAATTGTCCATCAGACACATCCCGGTTTAGATGGCATTGTACGTAAAGTTACCTTGAAAACGAAAGGAAATAACATAGTGTCGAGGCCTGTGAATAAACTCTGTCCTTTACCCTACACTAACTGACTCCCCTTTCCCTTTACTTCTTTTTTAGCCACAAGGGCCTTATTTTCTTTTCTTTTGTAGCGCTATCATATGCGCAGAAGCTCATTCCTCACTAATTTTGTTTTACTTCTATGCCTTTATGTTATGGGAAAGCTACATAGTGCTTTCGGTGGGGGGTGTTCAGTATACAACCAAACCGATGGACCTCAATGCTTACGAGAGTAGGTATTGACCGGCAATAACCATAGACACAATCCGTCAAGTGTCAGTGTCGAGAAAAGTCTTGAAGAAATATTAATTACGCAAAACAGCTACGGATAAAAATAAGTATTAAATATATTAAACAACCAACTATACAAGTGCACTGGGAGCAGAAGAGGGGCGCCCCTTCCACGTTGTGGGGACGACAGCGACGGGTAAGTCGGTCTCTCCTTTCTTTGTGGGTATTTGGGTTCATCGGGGTTTTTAGAATAACGCAGTATACAGTCCACTACTTTTCTCGTGGGTTTACGCCACATTTTCTGGTCATTCTCACCACATTCAGAATTAACCTTCTGGATTAGAACCTAATCCTAAATTCTCAAAATTTCTAAATTGTTCCCCATATCGCGAATCGCATTCGCTATTAATTACCCATATGCACATTGCGAATCGTATTATTCGCTATTTTCGATAGTACTTATTTTTATCCATCTTATTCCATCTGACAGAACTGTCCGTGACAGAACAATGGAAGGCGAGGCACAACTATTGTTGCAAATAAATGCGTTGACACTCAAAAAAGAATATTTGTTTAATAAGCTGCAGAAGGCTTACGATTTATCCAAAACAGTTAAGTTGGATAGTTAAGACTCGGTACAAAACTTCATGGTGCAGTTTTCAGAACTCGATGACGCTCGCAGCGACTTTGAGCATATTGTAATGGAAATTGCCATGCTTGAGATGCAAACAGACCCTAAGTTCAAGCCTTCGTCAGGCCCATTAGATAGTTTCGATGATCTGTATTACGCTTGCAAGAAGGTAGCTTTGCAATCGTATAGGCCAGGAGCCAACCGACAAAATGATTGTTCAAAAAAGTGATGATTGTCTAGCTAGGCCGGTCTTACCAAAGCTGACTTTATTCGAATTTGATGGTCAAATGGAGAATTGGACCACATTTCATGATACGTTTGTGTCATTGGTCCATAGTCGCAATTTCGAAAACATAGATAAATTCCATTATCTGCTGTCCTGTGTCAAGGGTCCAGCACTGAATATGGTCAGGAGTCTGCCGATCACTGCCTATAATTATACTGTAGTGTGGCAAAGTTTGCTTGATAAGTATCAAGACGTCAGGGCGTTGACCGGCAGGTATCTGGACAAAATGTTGAATTTCTCACCTTTGACGAAGGACAACGTAGCAAATCTAACGTCTTTCGTGGAAACATTTGACCATTCGTTAAAAGCGATTCAGGCCTTAGAAATTAAACATTTAGATGACTACCTGATTTGTCATTTAGCATTGCGTGGGTTAGACATTCATACTCGAAAATTGTTTAATACTTATAAAAATAAGTATTAAATATATTAAACAACCAACTATACAAGTGCACTGGGAGCAGAAGAGGGGCGCCCCTTCCACGTTGTGGGGACGACAGCGACGGGTAAGTCGGTCTCTCTTTTCTTTGTGGGTATTTGGGTTCATCGGGGTTTTTAGAATAACGCAGTATACAGTCCACTACTTTTCTCGTGGGTTTACGCCACAGTAGGTATGTTCTTATACTTATATTTTTTATATTACAAAATAAAAAAATACTTCCCTATCAGAGGCTAATCTTATACAAATTGAACTAGGCCCATAGTAAACTCAATAAGGCTTGTGTTGACGGAGTATTATTATTTTCATAGATGTAAATAAATAAATACCGAGAAAATACCTTTTCTTGCAATACTATTGTAACATCTAAATAAGTTTATAATCGTGCTCCTTATCTATTTATAGTGGCTATTCTCGTGTTGAATCAAGAAACTGAATGCATATTTATGATAAACATAGTCCCAATTCGTATAGTATACCTATAATCAAGTAAATCCTATCTAGTATAGGGGCTTATTTTGCTTACATGAACAAGCCAACTTTCAGTATTTTCGTGAATACTCGTTTATTTGTTATTAAGTCAAAACATCGGTACTTACTGTTTAACGGAAAGTGTCCCATCCATGAATAATCCTATATTGCACAAAATATCGCTAGTGTTCTACTGAGCTATTTCGCATAATGCCGCTGTTGTACAAATAAATTGATGTGTATTAACGAATTATTTGGGGATGTGCCGGTAGTCGACAAAAAAACGTGGTGACGGCGTCGATCGCTATGGCACAACTGGCCTACGGACGGTCTTCCAGATAAAACGTCGTCCACTACCCACCAATGGCATAACGGCACAATGCTGCCAATGCTGCTGTCTTAGTCACGATCAACTTTAACGTGTTCTGCGTCTAGTCTTATACTTAGTTGCAAAACGGATTATTTCACGATACCGACTTGTTTTAGATAAGCGTCGAAGTGTGTTAACGTAGTATAGGTCGTGTTTTCATGTACTTACTTACCTATTACTTCTTATTAGATAGTTTAGGTTATCACCGGACGATGTAGGTACACCAGTGATGCCGCATTCGATCAAACTTGAATTAGGTCTTAAGACTCTTAAGGTGTAATTCCGTGAATCGCGGCTATCGCGCGATCGATCGCCTGCGACGCGCGGCATGCGACGGTTGGGGTATAATAAAAAGGTGGCCGGGTTTAGGACTTGATTTTTTTTTATAAGTATTTTAAATTTTCTTTTCTTATCGTAAATATACGTAAAAATAAGCATGTTTTATTCTTCAAACTTTTTCTCTCAGATCGATATTTACCGAGATATTTGGGTTCAAATTTCAATCTTTGGCGGTATGTTAGAAGATCGCCGCCGTGTTCGTGGTTATGTTTTTTTTATAAAAGAACGGAAAAACTCCTATAGAGAAAAGTTTTTCAAGTAAAAGATGCTTATTGCGACGTGTTCTATACGTAACAAACATTTAAAATAGGTGTTGTAATGACACCACTTTAGCAAAGTGCTGAATTGCTCCACCCAAAAAGTTTCCGTTTCCCTGTCCGTTCTTATCAAAAAATTAGTAAAAATACAAAAAAAAAATCTGAAATTATCTGTTCCAAAATCGCCCCTCCCCCCCTTTGATATACCTACTCTACTCCATGCGACACTGTATGAAAATGTATGCAATGCAAGAATTCTTAAAACTTATTTGTTTCCTAGAAAATTGCTCAATTTGTTATATTTTTTTATGATGATCTGTTTTTTTATACAGAAAAGATAATTACCTTTTACCTTAAAAAATACTGATTTAGTCAAATACCGATCGATCACGTATCTAAAATGTTGTCATAATAAATATATTAAAATACGTAAAAAAAAGATTTTTTTTCCTTACCCTGTATTTTAATACTAGTATGAAACAATCTTTACAAAAAAATGTGTTACTTTTGTGTTGCATTTGTGTTATGGTATCACAAAAGTGACTGTGTTATTTTTGTGTTATAAGTAACAATCTCAACGGCCTTACCCAGTTACGCTCTCATTTTAAAACTACGTGTTGGATTGTGACGAAACTTTGCATATACAATGACATGAGGTATATTTATGTCTGTAATTGGTTTATATGGTTCCAATTTATAAAACAAAGTAAATACAGCAAAAACTAGTTTTGTATGAAAAACTTAAATTCGCTGTATCTTTTTTTATTATGGTATCTGAAGCTACGTAAACTAATTTCAGACATAGATATACCTCATTTCATTGAACATGCAAAGTTTCGTTACAATCCAACACGTAGTTTTAAAATGAGAGCGTAACTACGGTTGTATGGAGAATCGAGCTTACTGCGGACTCTTAAAGTATCGAAGATGATTTTAATGGGATAATTCTTTATTGCGTGAACCGATTTTCACCGTTTTTACTTAATTTGAAAGCACGTCATTTCATTGTGATTTTGTACAAATTACGGGTAAATTACAAACTTAGTTCAGAAATTATTTTGTAAATTTTTTCAAAAACTATTCAACCTATTAAGTTCAAAATAATTTTCCTAGGAAGTTTTTGTACTTTTGAGAATTTTTTTATATTTTTAAAACTTATGGTTAAAAAAAATAGAGGGGAAATAGAGGGAGGGGGGACATTTTTTTTGCTTCTGGAGCGATTATCTCCGAAAATATTAACATTATCAAAAAATTATGTTACTAAACCCCCATTGATTTTTAAATACCTATTCAACAATATATCACACGTTAGGGTTGAAAAGAAAGAAAATCACTCCCTACTTTACGTATAGGGGAATACCCTAATAAAACATTTTTTCAGATACATGAATGCTTAAAATTTCCTCGATAGAAAAAAATCTAAAGTTGGGTCTGCATTTTCCTTTTTTTAAGCCTACTCAACTCTTTATCGAAATTTGTCCAAAAAAGCCATTTCCGAAGAGTGTTACATCTCTTTTTCTCGTTGGTGGAAGGCATCAGCGTGTCTCTGTCTAGGGGGCGTGTTCGACTCAAATCAAGGCATCCCCTTAATTGTTGAGCTGTTATTTTTTACGCATTCAAGTGCCTCCCACCACCCGTCACGGCCGTCACCCTTAACCAAACTAGACCTCTACCTACGCTTGGTTACTACGAATCGCATCGTCAAGATATATTTGTGGGTGAGCGCTGAGGTGAGCTTGAAACAAGTTACAGAATAGGGGCTGGTCGATCACGTAACGCATTTTACTCGCACTTGGGACAGGTCTAAATGTCACTTTCTGTATGGAATAATTACAGTTGAATTGTCCTAATGCTTGTTCAAAAAGTGGCGTGATTACTCATAAGCGGGTAAAGCGAAGAATGTCTCATATCGCTACTATTCAACTTGACGTTTATAAAATATGTTAAATATGGTAATACCTAGTCTCCCGGGACTAGGTATTACCGCCCACACTACGCGTGCAGAACATCCCTATTTCCTCAACTACGGCAGAGCCGAAGGAGAGGTTTTTGGCAGTCTATCTTTCTTCACCGTAGCGTTTAATATATTGAACCGATTCAGATGAATGAGGTATCGATTGATTCGAAATTATGATCCGGATGACACAGGCTACAATTAAAAACAAAACACTTTTGCAGAGTAGTGGATGAGTGTTTTTCTATAGTTGTTCTCAACAGTGGATGACATTACTTGCCAAGCATTGGCGCAAAAAACCTATGCATACGTGATATATACAATACATGAGTTGGATCTTGTAATTATTAGCAATATTTCAACATGTCTCACGAAAGTTTAAACTCATCTAACATCTACTTATTCAAAGTTTTAAACTGTAGCACCCGTAGTACTCTGAAGAATGTGAACTGTCAGCTTCAAAAACAATTAGCAAGTACTAAGTGGTTAGTGTCTTCACTCTCTATGTCATAGCTTGCACTGTCCTCAACTCCAACCCTACACTATTACCCCGGTCAACTGCTCCCACAACTGGGAAGTTGACCCGACGTTATAATTACGGACCGACACAAGCACATTTGTAATTAAGAGTAATTAGAACAGCCATTATCGTAGGTGATTGAAATATTGATATCATGATTATTGAGTTAAAGTATGCGACAGGTCTAAATTATAATAGAATCAATTTATTAAGGTATTACAACAGGAATATAATACATCTATAAAAAACCGGCCAAGTGCAAGGCGGACACGCCCACGAAGTGTTCCGTACCATTATCTATAAAAAAGTAAAAAAAAAGTTTGTTGAGTGGATCCGATAAACTAAAACTGGGTAAGGACCATTTGGCCGGTTAACTCACTCAATAAAATTTTCTATATAAGTTTTCCGTTGTGACACGCAAATTAATCATACAATTCTATGGTTAATTTTTGTGTCACTTTGGATTTTATCTCATTTCTTCAGTTTGTATAGCTAACTATAACCAGGCTAACTACTGGCCAAGAATTTGGTCCTTTACCGGTCAAGAAACCTATCAAGAAGTATATTAACCTAAAAGAGATGTGACAGTCCTGGGTTCGAATCCCGTTAGGGGTAAATATTTTTGTGAGAAGCATGAATATTAAGAGCTGTTGTTATAGTTTGTTTTAGTTTAGATTTTAGATGAAAAAAGGTACAAATCCAACCAATACTGACATCTTTTGTTTAATTGGTCTCTTCAAGTAGGGTTGTGAAACTTACGCAGAAACAATAGCTACTCCAGTACACGTGCCACACTTCGATCAGTTTTATGAAGTCGCTTTATTATTCCTTTCATATTTAACAGCGAAAGCAGTTGTAAAATATAACGTTAAGTGCATTTTCGTCATTTTAACTAAAACAAGCTAAGTATATCAACAAATTGTTCTCTACGAGGGCAATTAACTGCTTCAACGAGATTTAGAGACTTGTAGATATCTTGAATGTTGTCTATACACTTCGCACTTTCTAGAAAAGCCTTGAAGGCCATTTGGTCAATTTCCAACTCCATACTTCCGTCAAGTGTGAAAGTACTTTATGATTGAAAAAAATACATTGTGGGACATCGTATTTACATAAACAATTAACATCCATTGTGTTTAATAAATATACACGCCACCATTTTTCTCTGCCAGTCGCCTTCCTTATATTGTCAAAGACTGTCAGAGAAGAAATGGTGGCGTGTTGTGACGTTTGCTACCAACAACTGAAATGATGACCACGACCACTCTTTCAAAAGTGAAATGGAACAGGGAGAAGGGAGACGAATATTACATCGTTGAAGCATCGCGGTTAATAGAAATCATAATACATATACGAGTATAAATATTATGCCATCGCCTTTTGAAAAGGGCTAAATTGTCCGAGATATCTATTCAAGATGCCTTTCAACTGACATTGATTCTCAATACAACCTCGGAAAGAATCTGCGAACTGGGTCACGGGGTTGCTTTCAAGGACTGCTCAACATGCGATGTTAACGTTGTACAAAATCAGGTACCTATATTTTGGGTCTTCAGTGAACATAATTATTGCATACGAATGTGATGTTGTATTGACTTGGCAGAACAGGCACGAAACATATTGAAATCAGAAACAGATGATCGGAATAAAATGCCAGACTACCTCTTTGTCTAAATCGAAATCTCAGAATGAAAAGAAAACCTTCAAGAAAAGAGCGTACTCCCATCTTAAAGGCACTCACAACACCTCTGGTGTTGCAGGTGTCCATGGGCGGCGGTAATCGCTTACCATCAGGTGATCCATCTGCTCGTATGCCTCCTATCACATTAAAAAAATTAATGTTCATCATCATTTCAGCCGAAAAACTTCCAATGCTGGACATAGGGATCCCCCAGAGTGCCACAATGACCGGTCCTGCGCCACCCGCATCCATCAGGACCGGTCACTTTGGCGCTCTTTGGGGGAGGCCTATGTCCGGCAGTGAACTTCTTTCGGCTGATATGATGATGGTGACTGCTTTATGTTTTTATTCGTCATCATTTCTACATCATTCTTTCTGGTTCTTCATGTCTTTTGTGATTTTTAGCGAAATAGTGTTTTTCTCATTACCAGTGCGTCAGATATTCTTTTGTAACCCGAACCGCTGTGAAAACGGTGTTAAGAACAAAAACGAATGTCATGCGATGGTAACACAGCTAAATTACATTTCTTTACCAGAAATAAGATACATTATACTGATAATAAGACGGGAATGGAGACGTTACACTGCGTACTATTTGGTGAGGTAGGGTATACAGCGAAATGTCATCCCACTCGAATTGGAGCAGCCCAACTGGGGAAGTACCTCCACCTTGCAGAAGACCACAGCCAAATAACACTTCTACTTGCTCTGTAGTAGTGTTGTGTTCCTGGAGGTGAGCAAGGTCGCCAGAGCTCCCGAGGATGCGTTGTGTTGAGAGCGAGGGAACTTGTTCCTTCAGCTGTCAACACGGCGAATCCTCAAACATATCAAGGGTCGGCAACGCCCATGTTACTCCTTTGGAGTAACATGCGTCTATAGGCTGCGGTGTCCGCTTACCATCAGGCAAGCCGTACGCTTGTTTGCCACCGTCGTATAAAAAAAGAAAGAACGCAGGCACACCCGCGGGATTTTTGAAATCTGATTACCGGTTCCGGAGACCACCCAAAACTTACATATTACAAAGCTGCAATTCACAGACTAGTAAAGACTATCTATCTGCCTGCGTTGCTTCGACCGCGTATGACAAAATATCCGACAAACCAGTGGGATAAAAACACCCTATGCCCTTTCCAAAACACCATTCTATATATATACAGGTGAAAGAATTTTTGAAAACAAGTAAGTGGTACCGGGGATTTCCCACCTACAAATATCTAAAGCTTAAATCTCAAAAACTATTCCTCTTTTTAATAACTCCCGACCCAAAAAAAGGGGTGTTATAAGTTTAACGTGTCTGTCTGTGTATCTGTCTGTGGTATCGTAGCTCTCTAACGGATAGACCGATTTGAATGCGGTTTTTTTGTGTCATAGACAATTTTATCCCGAGTGTCCTTAGCCATATTTAACGATAACCTGTTTAGCCGTTTTTGAGATATTGGACTTTGAAATGAAAATATCGGGAGTTTTTCAACTTTTCAGAGTTGTAGTTATTAAATATCAGTATAGACACTCGCGCGAATTTACTCGCATTTTGCAAAGTACACAGACAAAGCCGCGGGGTAAATTATAGCCTATGCCCCATAAAATGTCCATCCGCTAATCTCATTATATACACAGTTGGAAGAACTTTTGGAATCAGATAAGTGGTTCCAGTCATTGCCCCTACATACGAACTTACGATTTTTTACTTTAGATAAATGAGTTGGATGGATTATTAAGGAAATCCCTTTTCTTCATATTTTACCTCTCATTTAAATATATGAGGAGAAGGAACAGCTAAAACTATACACCAAATGTATAACTATACAGATTGCACCTTGATTAGAGATACAGAGCCAATCATAGGAATTCACGTTAAGATTATGTAATACTAGCTTCCGCCCGCGACTTCGTCTACGTGAACCCGGGATAAAAACTATCCTATATTTTAATCCAGGCTATAAACTATCATCGTACAAAGTTTCATCCAAATCAATTTAGCCGTTTAAGCGTGATTGAGTAACAAACATCCAAACATCCAAACTTTCGCATTTATAATATTAGTAGTAGGAAAAAAAAAACATATACTGTTTAAGTTACACGCACAACTTTAAAACAACGTCAACTTAGATACATAAAACAAAACGAACAAAGAGAAGATTAGATACAATATGAAATAATATTCAATATTTATTTATCACTTCATTCCACCACTCCGCCAAGTCAAGTGCATCCTCCCCTAAATAAGTACCAAAACCTTAATCCGCAGACATAAGAGTTATGGAACATATTAACTACTAATGTCTCAACACATGCAAAAACACCGTGTTTGCCACAGAAAAATACACAGTTGAATTAACTGAATACGACCTGTGCTGTCTTTTTAAGCCAGTTTCTGCTTTTTAAAGTTCGGTACCTTGACAAATAATAGTATTTTTCACAATCGTGTTATAATAGAGAGCTTTTTAGTCGAGTACCGTGTTTAGGCCACGAAGCTTGCTGAGTGGCCTAAGTAAGGTACGAGATTAAAAAGCTTGATTATAACACTATTGTGAACAATACTTTTTCTACGAGTCAACTGAACAAATTAAACAAACTTGGTATAGATCTATTGAAAACAAAGTGCAACCAACGGCTTTTTCATTTTTGTGCGTTGATGTCTATTTACCTTTTGACTTTCTCATGACGACGTCCTATTGGTCAAATACATTATAGTTCAGTAAAAGCGCCACGTGATTGGTCAATTTCATTTTAGTTGTCTCAACAGTTATGAAATGTTGAGTTGGGAGTTCCATAGTAAAAAGTATGTGATTTAAGTTTGGTGTACAAAGTCTTAATTCGAACATTAAGGTCGACGAGTATAAAAAGGAATTTACCAGACGGCCTGCAGTGTTTTTTTTTATTTTGATCTGACGCAGTCGTAGTATCTGATCCAATGTAGCGAGTAATGTTAACTTTGCGGGCCATTTTTGAGAAAAATAATAATCCGGATTCATATTCATTTGATGTGATGCTCTTTGATTTTTGCCCAAGCTGAAATGAGGCTAAATTTTTAAAACTTCGCTTATCTCGCTCTTTCAATAACCCGTTTTATTTAGATAACATCAACCTATAATAAAATCGCGGAAAGAGGCTAGTCTATCAAAATAATATGGGTGATATCGTTATACATCAGTTGGCAGTGTGCGTGTCTCCATAGTAGTTAGAGCTCCCAAACGACGACACGGCCTACTCGTTAATATAATGTTTTCCATTTTCTTCGTGATTCAGAGCTACGGGCTCACAGAGGTGGCCTGGAGAAATAATAACATTATTTCCGAGGCGCGGAAAGTAAGGAGTTGCCTGCCAAGAAACGAGTCAGGCAAGGTTTTAGGACATATCTCAAACCAAATTTCGATCAATTTTTCGATTTTGGAATTTAGTTACCGGGCGTTTCTGCTTCATAAACATTTAATGTTAAAAATGGGGTAGCGCATTGTTACTAACGATTCTCAATGTAATTTGAGACGTTGGTGCCGTTTCAGAAGTTGTAATTAACTTCGCGGTAGATGTCGCTACGAGCCTCCCTAAGGTGTAAATACAATAGTGGAAGGGATTGAAAGATTCGTCGCCATTAGCGGACCCACGGTAGCTCAATTGGGAGAGCGACGGACGGATTCCAGAGGTTGTGGGTTCAAATCCCGCTCGTGGCAAATATTTTTTCAATTTTCCACTATGATCGAAATTTGGAATTTCGTTAGCGGACGTTTCTGCTTCATAAACATTTAATATCTCAAATTATCGTCCTCCTAGCGTTATTCTCGGTTGTGCCGTAAAGGAGCCCGGGGTCCGCTTTGACACCTTATCCCAAGATTTGGCTTAGAGCATGGCAGAAAGCAACTGCCATCTTTCCTTCCAACCCAGAGGCTTGAACCACTAGGCAGCCGAAGCTTTTTTTAAGTAAATTACATAATCTCGAATGTCATGAACTGATGACATAACACAAAGATATTGCAAAAAACATTTGATGACATAAAAAAAAGGAAGAAAGAAGACATTTATTCAAACACAAACAAACACAAAGGGAGTAGAAATACAAATACAATAAGTCTTAACTAGCATAGCACTATTAACATTTTCTAAAGTTAACGTAGCAAAAAATTATGAGTTTTGTAGGATTATTATACTCCGCAAGATTATTATACTTTTTTGCCGCTAAAGTTCAATTTAGTGAAAACAATGCATAGTTTAAAAGTAAGTAATATAGCCAAAAGCCGCCTCTATCCGATTCAAAACTCTATCCTTCCAAATGTGCTCCAATCAGTAATGTTGTTTGATTCCCGAAGCTCCGAGAAAACGGGACAAAAACAAGCGATTTCGGGCGCTTTTCTTACTCTAAAGACACTGTATATTGAGTACGTCTATTCTGTGGGAATCGAAATCTTTTTTATTGCAAACCTATATAAATAGAGTCGTAGCGTTGACTTGCGCCACTGATGGGTCACTAACAAAAAAATATATGGTTGAAGCTTTTGTTGCTGAGTACTTATAAACCGTATACAACCCTCAAATTTAGAAACATGAACCCTTAATTTGGCAGAGAAAAAACAATCTAAAATTAAATATTGCTGTGTTTGTTCGCCTTCATAGAGGTCTTGGAAAAATTTGAAAAGAAATCTTTTTGTGATATTTTTTGGAAAACAGCATGTATGACAGAGCATACATTGCCAAATGAAGGAAACGACTTTTACAAAAAATAAAACTAAGATTTTGTGTGTAACTGTAAGTTTGTATTTATCAAATTGCACAAAACAAAACTAATAAAAAATATAAATCTCCTCTCAAAATGATAACCAAAAATTCTATCAAAAGAAAAACATGATAATGTTTTCACGACATTTTGATGACATTTGATTTTTGTTGTTGCCAGAGTAATAAAAAAATTTTCACCATAAAAAAATAAAATGAATTAAATCTTGCCATAAATTTAGTCGTAAGATTTTTTAAATTGCCAGTATGACACGTCATACAGTGCCAAATTAAGGGTTAATAGCTAGCCATACTTAACCTAAAAATAATATGAAAGTTTGTCAGAATATAATGATTTAGTGTTTTAGAACTAGGACGTTGATACTACTTGTTAGCTATGAAAAAAGGCCTCTGTGCGAAAAAAAATAAAAACCTCCTAGTCAATTTTATTACTTAAGAAATTTGTAAGAACCTCAAGAAAATAATGCCAGTGACCATTATTTCCTACTTAGACGTTTAATGGGTCATAAAAGCCACGTAAATCAATCAATGCCTGTGATTGTGCATTTCCGCAATAAAGTTTATCAGCTCTGGGTCTAAGTTGTTCGGGCGGTGGAGTGTGACGCTCTGTTGGTTATAGTCAAGGAGCTATGTGTTAAAAAATTATTTCAAATATGTTTTATTCTCGATGGTATTTTTTTGTAGATGTCCTGTACAGTCGACGTCTAACACAAAGATTTTTTTTGCCTTATTGCAGTGGCATTATCGGGCAAACTTTTAAACTTTGACTTGCAAACTACCTACTATTTAGTTTCCATAGCTCTTAGTTGTACGTCAATTAGTAATGTATAATTTAAAGAGGTAACTAAGCAAAAGATGTTCTTCTTTTCAGCTTGGGCCAAAAAAATCTTATGTCCGGATATCTTGGTTCTCCCGTTGTCCGGCTGTACTAAAACCTCTACAGGTCGCATTTTTAACTGTATTTTTTCGTCAATTGCATTTTCAATGTAGATTAGTGTCGATTCTGTTTGTAGACAAAAAAGGGCTCGCGAGTTCCACAGCTCACTGAGCCACTACAATACATGTCACTCCTCTGCAATTGGGTACTTGCCTCACGTTAAAATATATAATGGAGTCTAGCTATATTAAAACAATAAAGTGTAAATTACTACAACTAAAATCATAATAAAATACGAGACGTCGAAGTTTAAAAAAAATACAACATTTTCAGATATTTTTTCACTTTTTGTTAACAGTCTCCTGGCCTATAAAATCTGAAAATCGACACAAACCATTATCAATTGTTGCTTGGAATAATAGTTATGAAAAGTTGTTCAATGTTTTCTATATTGCCCTCAAATGGAAACAAATACAGTAAGTACAGAGCAATTTGTTTAGCTCATAATTTATCGGAATTGCCTCGCGATATAATTTATGTGACTCCAATACGTGGAGCGTCTAAAATATGAGGTATAGCATTTAGCTTTAGAAAAATTAAAAATCGACTTTGTAAATTAAATGGTGACCACTTTATTGTATAAATATTACATTAGTGGCAATTTAACGACTAAGTGAAAACTTTGAATTTGAACGGTAGAAGGGATATTTATTACTTAAATGGAACAAGATTTGTATAAGTGAATACAAGAAAAAAATATAACTTTAAGTAGAAAACGTATGTAGTAGTAATAAAAAAATACATATGATTAAAATTTGCCCCAAATCGCCTTCTGAGGGTAGCGTGTTCGCAGCATTTCTACATTTTATTGCAATGCTGATCCGCTGTGCCAGATATGATCCAGCCTTCTGGTCACGAGTTACCTCTACCAGGCGTTTGGAATATAATTCACGGGCGCGCTTTACTCCTACGGTCCCAGGATGTTAACGTCAAACGGAGCAAAAACGTAACCACTACGTATTGATGGCTGTGTACTTGCACCACTTGATGAGTTGAGCCAAATTTGCCGCAGAGCCAGCTTTTACGGCGGTGCCGTGGAGATGAGACAGCGCTAGAGTACCGGAACATGTCGCGACCCAAGCCAGCCGCCGTCCCATCTTCCATGGCACAAAGGTAATGCCGAAGAAAGGGTAGAATGTATATATCTACCGCCTCATTAGGGTGCGAATCATTTTTTAAAACGAATACACATTTTTTGTACACAAAGAGAAGACGTCACTGTCTTTAATTGTTGAGTGTAACCGCAAATTATTTACGTTGTACTAAGTATGCTTCAACTACGAATAAAAAGTTACAACCTTACCTTTCGTTTTAATTTGAACTAGCCATTAACATGGCCTTTTCATTTCAAATGCGTTTGTGGCAGCTGGCGAATCAATGGTATTGTTTTAGCGATGGGTCTTAACATAAGTTCCGGTATAGAAAGGGGGTCAGATTTTTTTAAATATAATATAATACGAGTATATTGATATACTACTACATCACTTGATTAGACATACTTAAATAAACCGCGGGCGGAGCCGCGAGCACAAATAGTAAAAACATACTGATACACTATACATCAGTACGAGTATGTTTTTCGTATAATTCAAAAGAATAAGATCGTTTTACAACCACGAGCCCCTTACTATCAAAACTGCATACTTGTATTCAGAAAGCTTTTGATCCTATCTCAAAAACTTCAAAACCCTCCCAATGCTCGTATAATGGAACCGTCTCCAAAAGTCGCTTAAACAAACTATTAATCCCCCTCCTAACAATGCAGCAAGCACCAGGCTTTAAGCTAGAATCTAGCTTTTAATTATACCCTAGACGCGAGTTATTTCACTTGATAGCGCCCGAAATAAGGGACTTGGCCCGTTTTTCACGGAGCGTATTTTTAATGGGGCTGTTAGGTGTAATAGTGCTTGGAAGATAGCGTATATTTTGTCTTGCTTGGTATGGTAGATTAAGGTGGTTATCTTGTGCAGTCAATACATAGCTCAGCTTGAGCTCACCCGTCACGCCTAATAAAACTAACCCGTGCAATTCTTTAATTTCGTATTTTTTCTGTGGTGCTCATAGGTACAACACCGCTCTCTGTTGGGGCGCAATGTTAACATAATGGCTTCAAAACTATAAAACAAATTGCCTTTTGCGCTGAAAAATGCTGATGTAAATTTAAAACATTCACTATTAAAATGCTATACATAAATGATATTGTATTGTTAAGAAATAAAATTTGTAATTGGATTATTTTAAAACAATCATTCAATCAATCGTGCTATTACTCATTTATTTCTAAACTGAAAGCCTATCTAAGATATGCTCTGCTGCCTACTACTCGTTGAGTGAATTAATCTCGCATAATCGAAGCGCTCATAGCCTAGCGGCGCCTGCGAGTCGAGAACGATAACGCAGGTTAAGCAAAGATGGCAGCGGTCTTTGGATGGGTGACCGCCTGATGTTTGAGTGGTAAATCAATGAACGTTTCCGTGCTTTGGAAGGCACGCTAAGCAGTTGATGCCAGCTTCTGTAATAGAGGCCTTCGAGCGGGTAAGTAATACGAGGTATAACAACTTATCATATAAGGGTCATAATATATACGCTCACTCTATATAACTTTGTTTAATATAACGTTCATTGCACATAACGAACGAAAGATATAATGTCAAAACATATAATCTCGTAAAGTATAACGTACTTTAGAAATAATATCAATTGATATATCGATTAAAGCGTATAATATTCATAACACCTAAGGTTTATAACATATATTGTTCAATTTATCTAACATCAAAATGTATAATGCTCGTATAGTATAATTGGCTTCAGTCATTTTAATAGCAATGCCGTATGAAGAAAATATGTGATTTTCTTAGAGCGATAGCCTCAACTTAAAAAAAAAAACAATACCGTTTGTAAGATTGAAATTAAATTTATTTTGAGATCAAACACGTCAATTATTTTAACCTAACCTTACCCAATCGCCAGCGTGTCGACGCCACCCCGCTTTGCGGGGTGTCTATTTCCGCTCTAAGGGACACAAGGCAACCCTAACCTAACCTACAAGTAATACCATTTATAAGAGTATTAGTTGTTTTTTACTGCGGGGGGCTTCGCCCCTCGAGCCCCTTTGATGTGGGCTCCGCCCCCCCTTTTCCTGGCTGCCCTAGCTTAATTTTCCGTATTATAATCCTTATACGAAAATATATATGCGTATGATCTGTATACGTTATGTTTGTTATACGAAAAGATATTATATGGTATGATCGTTATACGTTATGTATGTTATACTAAATGAAATTAGTCAATTTGAGTCTTATAGAAAAAAATGTTATATAATATGATTATTATGGCAACTGACCGTTATTCCTTGTAAAAGTATTGGTATTGTTGTTATAGCTAACGTTCATTATATCTTGTGAACGTTATTAATATGAAATTATATATTTTGTTGTTATATCTCGTGGGACGCACCCCCTTCGAGCGGCTTAAGAACTTCTAACAGTCGAGTTGCCCACTCACTTGACTTGTGTACAATGATACATATATGGTGTGTACATACATACTAACCCAGTTGTGGCAAATAAAAAAGGGGAACAATGACTCATATACAGGCCCTGTAACACGAGCAAAAAATTCAACGATAGATTATTGAGCTTTTGACCGAATTTGCCAAGTGGTGTTAATTGAGTTTACGTGTATATTTTACTCATCTTGGGTGACAAGTAGCTTTATTTAGTTTAAAATCACAAAAAACAAACATCACAAAAATATCTTTTAAAACAAAAATGCCAAAACTACTTATTATGACTCATTACATGATGTTACCTCAAAATCAGTATTGACTGTTGTGCTATGATCTCGAAGTGCCAAGATACATTACTCGGAGGTCATAAGTTTAGCTCATCTCTCCGAATTAAATAAACACAAAAAAATGGACACAAGGGGTTACTGCAGATGCTCTAAGGAAGAGTCCTTTTAAACATTTGCGCCTGTTACAGGGCCCACTCCGTATACTTACCTTTTTCTCACACTTACTAAGATTTGTACCCATACTATCTCGCTCGGTCGTTGCAATATTATTGCCATAGCTTGTCCTGAGTAATACGTCCAGGATACGTCCAAGTGGTTCTATAGCAAGTCTTAAACCTCGTATGGTGTTTAAACCAGAACAGCGATACACAACTGTTGGTTGTACCTAGTATTAAACATATATCTAACAATACTATGCTAAGATGGTATTTACCTGCTCTGTACTCCTTTGTGTGAGTTAAGTCTTGTGTAGGGTTATCACACACATTCACTTCCGTGGAGAGGTTTTTTTTTAATGACAATCTATGTCGATCGTTGCACATCGTTTTAATAATGAACTAAAATACCTACTGTAGAATGTCTGACTCAATAAAAAACAGACGCGGAGATCTGTTTTAGCCTTTGCTCGTCCACTCCAATTCTTGTTGTTTGTATGTTCAATTAATCATTTTAAAAAAAATAGTGGCCTAACCTGTAAGTTAGCAAAGTTGTATCGTTTAGCTGTTCATTGGAGCAATTTTGGTATCTACGGAAATTTAAAAAATATCATTATCGTTTTTTTTCTGTTAGATATAGCAATTTTTTTTCATTGTTTGTTCTCCTTGGCTTATTTTTTTTTTCACCTACTTTTTTCAAGTATATACCAAGACGCAATATTTGGAAGTGGGTTCAAATAGTTTTTTTTATTTAGTCGTTTACGGCATGGCATTGGACAATGCAGCCACGCGGTTCTTCGGTTCAAGGGAAGCCAAGAAACAAATCTTTCATCATTCGAGGTAATTGCGCCTCAGCAGTGAGTTTATTGGTAAATCTAGAGTAGGTGGTAACCCTAGCGAAGCCCGGAACTGCCAACAGTAGGGAATCTTTATAATTTCGCTGCACTGCGCGTTCTAAATTCCGGAACTTGGCTCGTTTCAAAAACACCTAGTAATTAAGTAGTTAATAAATAGGTAGATAAAGGTTACGAAAGAAAGGTTAGTGTGGTTTTATTCAACACAAACTTTTGCCCGCGACTTCGTCCGCGTGAAAGTCGTTTATATCGAACAGTCAACGCCAAATATAGCTGATCACTTTAGTATCTAAAACAGCTACGGTAGCCCAGTGGTTCAGGCATGCGGCTGTCAAACGGCGGTCGTGGGTTCGAATCCCGGCTCGTACCAATGAGTTTTTCGGAACTTATGTACGGAATATGATTTCATATTTACCGTTAGCTTTTCGGTGAAGGAAAAACATCGTGAGGAAACCTGCATACATCTGCGAAGAAATTCAAAGGTGTATTGTGAAGTCCCCAATCCGCACTGGGCCAGCGTGGGGACTACTGCCCGTTCCCTCTCATACATGAGAGGAGGCCTGTGCCCAGCAGTAGGACGTATATAGGCTGATGATGATGACTTTAGTATCTTGTCGCACTTATACTGCGACAGTTGGAATGCGTCAAAGTAGTGAAGGGGAAACTTCCGCTTCTCATTTCACCACCTTAGGTTATAAGTCCTTTCTCGGGATACAGACTCCCCTTTACTAAATGTCATCTAAAGTTCATTAATCCTTACTTGTCTTATTTGATAAATAACATTCTAACCTCAAAATGTATCTTTTTAGACTATAGCAGCTATTTTATCGTAAAAAAAGTGTTGCTAGACAAAAAATCCTGAAGTGATGTCCGAAAAGTCGTCTCGGCATGATCTAATACTCACAAAGTTGCTATTATATCCTAAAAAGATGCATTTTGAGGTTAGAATGTTGTTTACTAACTAAGACAAGTAAGGATGAATGCACTTTGAAATCCCTGTTTCTGAATCTAATCTCTGTTTTTGACGATTGTGATAAAAAATGTGACATTTTTGACATGTATGAAAATCTGTAATGTATTTTTTTATCATGAAATAAATAATCTAATCAAATTTAGTCTAATCAGTTCAGTGGTTTAAGCATGAAAAGGTGACAGCTAGACCCCATTATAGTCTAATAAAAAAATTACAATAATTAAAGCCATGCCATTTTCGTCATCATTGTTAATTTGCGCCTTAAAATGGCGTTACTTTGCGATATAAAGTAGTTTACTCCCCTCATACTAAAATGGAATGAACGAAACGAAGCACTCACGTCTCTAAGATCGAATATAGCTCAACATCATTCAAACCGATACCAACGCAGTTCTATTGTTTCGAAACATGTCGAGTGATATTCGGCCTTAATGATGTGAGTTTCATTTACATTTAAATTTCATTAAAAAAACTCACGAGTTTACTCTTATAAAGTCCTCATGTTAAAATATAGCTAGCTATATCATGGTGCAGTCAATCATGAAATAATTGCAATAAAGTGTAAATTGGAAAAATGGGAACAACTCCATACTTAAACAAAATAGCATAGCATCCAAGAGTGAAAGTTAGTTAGTACGCGATTCAACGTTAGTAAGGCGTTCAACTTTAAAGTACTATACGTTTAAAAAAAACTGGTCCGACAAAAATATATTTTGGAAGATGCTTTTTTTTTAAAAAAAAGGGGACAATCTTACACAAATCGACCTAGTCCCATAGTAAGCTCAGTAAGGCTTGTGTTGTGGGTACTAGACGACGATATATATAATTGTTATATTTGCATACCGCGGGTAGATGTAACTGCCCCAGTCTGCGTTTGAACATTAAATGTAGCACATGCGTGTCCTGTGAATTTGGAGTTTTATTGATACTTCCCGGCCAGGACACCACAATAATAGATATAAATACTTAATTACATAGAAAACATCCATGACTCAGAAACAAATATTCATGCTCATCACACAAATGTTTGCCCTTACCGGGATTCGAACCCAGGACCTCCAGCGTCGTAGGCAGCGTCACTACCCACTAGGCTAACCGGTCGTCAAAATGTCGGCGATTATGTGTGAGGTGTGTGTAATGACATGATTATTATGATTGAATTGCTAGTAGTTGGACTGAAATTTATTTAATGTGCTCTGTTGTTGTCTGTTGTTAATGCGTACAGTATGTTAGATTTGAAGATATAAACTGAACTTAAAACATTAATATGATGAACAAAGTTCTCATTTCATAACCGGTAATAACCAATTAGCAAACACTAAGTTCGTTCACTTTTGACGTGCTAATTGCTTGTCTACTTGAGATTTTGTTAGCATGCATCCGTTTGCAAACAGATTAGCGTATAATTCTTGGTTAATAAATAAATAAATAAATATACAATTGGACCGGCAGTCCGCTAGCCGCTAGCGGGTAGCGCAGAACCTGTCATTGTGGCACTCTTTGGGGGAGGCATATGTCCAGCAGTGGATGTCTTTTGGCTGGTATTATGATGATAATTGTAAACCTTTTTTTTATTTTTAGTGTCTACTAGTTACCATTAGAATAAGGTGTGCAAAACAGTATGACCTATGGAATTTAATTATTCATTGCGTTATCTAGACACGCGGCAGCGTGTCAAGCCAAGTTCAAGCAAAGGAACTGGCTAGCGAGCGCCGAGTGTAATATTACACGAACAACTTGGTGCCACTTTTGACCCTTTTATAACTCAAAACCTCTTTAACGTAAACACATAAAACTACGTGTGTTTAATTATATCCATAAGGACATCTAGAAGCCCAAATTTCATGAAGCTAGCTCAATCGGTTATAAAGATATGAAGGTCAAAAAGTCGTAAATTTTAGCACTGACTGACTGACTGACATATAGTAACTAAAACCTAACCTACTTCCAGATGACCTAGAAGGATGAAATTTGGAATCCATATGTCAGTAGGCACCTATTATGCTCCAATATAAACCCTGTTAGGGCACAGTATTCTTAAAGACACATAAATAATATTAATGGCTGACAGTTTGGAGGTTCTTCAGAGCTATTTGGACAATTTAGACGACTCTTGTCGTAAATTCGGCCTGGTAATCAGCGCGTCGAAGACCCAGCTTCTTAAACAGCCCGCTAGAGGGAAATCTGCGAATGACACCGCTGCTTACTTAAGAGGCAACGCATTGGATGAAGTGTGTACTTTTCGTTACCTCGGAAGTCTGTTGCGTAGTGACAAGCGCCTCGAGTCTGAAATCTGTGCCAGGATCGCTAAAGCCGCTGCAGCCTTTGGAGGCTTAAATCAACGAGTTTGGAAATCTCATGATCTCAGACTACACACGAAGCTCGCCATCTATAGGGCGGTTATTCTGCCTCTACTGCTCTATGCGTCGGAGACATGGTGCTTGTACAAAGGGGATATTAAGCGTCTTGATTCCTTCCACCTAAGATGTCTCCGAGCAATTCTTCGGCTGAGATGGCAGGATCGGGTTCCGAACTCGGAGGTTCTACGTCGGACGAACATGGCGGGTATGGAATGTCTGCTCATAAAAAGCCAATTGCGTCGGTGTGGACACCTTGTGCGTATGGCACCATCAAGACTGCCTAAAGCCTTGTTCTACTCTGAGTTAGCCTTGGGTAAACGTAGAGCTGGTGGGCAGTTCCTACGGTACAGGGATGTCCTAAAACGCCATTTGTCTGCTACCGGCATATCATGTGAGTCGTGGGAGGAACTTGCTACTCAGAGATCGGACTGGCGAACTGCTGTCAGTACGGGTGTCAATGACTTCGAACGCACCCGTCTCGAAGATCTGGACGCTAAACGCCATCTCCGTAAAACTCGGCCCAAGCCCTCCTATAACTACACTTATGACTCTAGTGGACAACTTCACTGTGTCTCTTGCGGTCGTACGTTCAAAACCAAATTTGGTTTTGCAAGTCACACTCGTGACCATGCACGTAAAGTTTCCCAACCTTAGTATCTATATAATTTTTGTCAGGATGTCGCCGTCGACGGATACGTCTGGGAGGACATCATCATCATCATTAATGACTAAAGATTATGTTTGGCTTTTTTTATTGGGGAATATACACAAATGATAGAAACATCCAAAATAAATCTTAAAGTAGTTAATAGCCTATATCCTCCGGTCAAAATTTGTATGGATATTTAAGTCATGTGACAACAGGACGTGACATGTGGCATCATTTAGCCATTTATTTGTAGAGAGAGTAAACCAGTCTGTCAGTCCTGAAATGGCCAGAAGTATGTACTTGGCAGACGGTGCCAAAGTACACCCCTGGCCACCTTTAGATTCTTGCTCACTATAAGTTTCTCGACCTGCACTCTGCCATGCATTTTATCATGTTATATTTATTTATCTTAATTTCTGATCCACGGGTTTCACCGGTTACGGTTTCAGTCATCTGCGGTTGATAACCATTTAAATATGTGAAAAATGCGCGAGAGTTGAAACTGCTATGACCTATGTATAAGTTTAGTATATAACGAGAGGTCATAAACATCTCATAGTGCAGCTAAAGCCGTCCGGGTAAGCCGACGGATGCCCATTAAATCACCCGGTACCGTCCGCAATCTAATTCATGAAAATTAGCTTTACCTCCTGATTTATACATAGACAGCTGCCCGCGCGACTTGGCCTGTTGAAAAAAATGCAAGCCCACGGGACAAAATATAACCTATAAATATCCAGGAAGTTCATTCTACACGCAAATGAAACATTATTTTAACGGTTGTCGCGCACACGTAACTGCTCGGCACCGGACCGGCGCTGCCTCAACTCGAGCCGTCCAGTATTCTTTGTAAGAATTACATACTGTTGTCCATTATGTCATTTCAAAACAGGGGGAGGGGAGGGATGATGATAGGGGGGATATCGGCATCGGAACAGCATCGCCTACGATGCCGATATGTGTGCGTTACAGTATGGAATTTCTTAAAAAGAATACTGGACGGCTCGAGTTAAGGCGGCACCGGTCCGGTGCCGAGAGGTTAGGTGTGCGACAACCTAAAATCGGATAAACGGTGCCGTACATAACCAGAAACACCATACCCCCTTTATACCCCAGCCGCACACTCGTTGAGTGGTGTGGGAAAAGCGAGGGAAAGAGGCAGGGAGATGGTGTGGCAACGTTACTAGTCGTGCCAAGTTTTGTTACAATTACACGTAGTCTTAAAATGAGAGCGTAACTACGTTTGTACGGAGAATACTGTGGCCTTTTAAAATGTTTAGATATTTAAGACATGTGTCCAAAAAACTTTTTAAACGAACACGATCATCAGCGATGAAGAAAAACGGCTACAAAACAAGAAGTCCATAAAAAGCCATTCCTGAAAAGTGATGTGCGTTTCTCTCGTACGCTGAACTCGTAAACATATCTCTACGCGGGGGAGTCATTTACGAGAACTCAAGGCCCTAAAATATAATTGCACCTTTGTATGCAATCCCTACCTAAACAATCCCCGTCTTAATAATCTGGTATCTTCGCGGCAAATCCCTCAATACCGACACATTGTTCTAAAGATACTCTACGAGTATTAAACAGACCCCCATTTCAAAATGGCGTAACAGCAGAAAACTTCTTATTAAATTGTGACGTTTTGTTTTAACTGTTCCGTTTAGTTGGAGAATGACGATATTGACAATAAGCTGGTCAGTTTGACTGTGTTACAGGTTAATGAAGCCACGTATTCACTACAAACAATTCTGTTTCTGAAACCCTGTTTATAAACAATGTTTCTTTGTAAGTGTATGTGTATGTATTGTCTTCATCGAGAAACATGGTTTCAGACGGTTTCGGAAACAAAATTGCTTGTAGTGAATAAATAGCTACGTAGCTTATTGTTCGACATGATAACATACATATCTATTTAGTACGTAGGTAGAGTTTTCCTGTTGGTGAGTAATATTACGAGAACTTCCGAAAATACCATTCTCCTATGTTTCCATAGTTGTTTCCTAAAGCTTGGGTACTAGTTTTAGGACCGGATAACCTAGTGGGTAGTGACGCTGCCTACGATACTGAAGGTCCTGGGTTCGAAACCCGATAAGGGCAAATATTTTTGTGACGTGCATGAATATGTGTTTCTGAGTTTTGGATGTTCTCTATGTATTAAAAAAATCGATATCTAGTTCCCATAACTTATTGAGCTTACTGATGCTAGTTCGATTAGCAGAGCTGTCCCCTAATATTTCTTTTATTTATTTAAAAGTTGATTCCATCTGACCGGTTTCCTCATTTTGTTTTCCTTTAACGAAAGCTAGTTTTAAATATCAATTGATATTTCGTAGACAAGTTTTTTTTTACTCAGTGCTACAGTACGAGCCGGGAAGTGCGTGCTTTGCTGCTTGAATGCAGCAAAATATGCTGTAGTAATGCAAAAGCGAAGAAACTTTTAGAGGAGAAAAACCTATAACCAGCTTACCAGTCCTCGGGAAGATGTGTGTCATCATGATCATCATTTTCAGCCCGCAATCGCCCACTGCTGAACATAGGCCTCTCTTCGAGTACGCCACCCGTCCCTATCCTGAACTAATCTTATCCTGAAGTGACCCGCAATCTTCCTAATATCGTCCACCCATAGAGCCTTTGGACGGCCGACGCTCCTTTTACCTAGAAGCGGCCACCAATCTGACACCTTTTTAGTCCACCTACCATCATTCTGCCTGGCAAGGTGTCCAGTCCTGTCCAACTCCACTTGAGTTTGGTAATGGTATCTCCAACGTCGCGCACCTTAGTGCGACGTCGGATCTGAACATTCCTCACTCGGTCTTGAAGTTCTATACACCGATATTATATACCGAGCATGGCGCGCTCCTTGGGCTATGTTACTCGTATTTTGTGCACAGCCTCACTTGTAAGCGTCGATGTCTCGGCACCGGAAGTCATGATCACACATCACATCATCAGCCTATATACGTCCCACTGCTGGGCACAGGCCTCCTCTCATGTATGAGAGGGAACGGGCAGTAGTCCCCAGGCTGGCCCAGTGCGGATTGGGGACTTCACATACACCTTTTGAATTTCTTCGCAGATGTATGCAGGTTTCCTCACGATGTTTTTCCTTCACCGAAAAGCTAACGAAGTCATGATGGGCAGGGTTAAAAAGTCATCAGGCATTGTGGAACTTCGATGCACTTGGAGATGTTTTACAATTTATAAATTGTGTTTAAAGACATGTGTGTAATGGGGGAATATTATCAAAGTCGTATCAGAGTATGTAGACACTTTTTTTAAAATTATTAATGTCTTGGTTTGTTAGTATGAATGTAAGTACATTGCGAGCACTATAGTACATTTTGCGATTAGGATAATTGAATAAAATACTTTTTTTTTGTTAAATCAAGGGAAAATTTGAAAAATTTTATGCTCCGAGCCGGATTCGAACCGGCGACCACAGGCATTCATGGTTGTAATTTTCTTTAGCAGCGTTACTGCTTAAAAACAAAATTAAATAAAATACTAGTATAATCTTTCTTTCTGTGCTCCCTTTAAATGTGTTTTACGTAGCAACTGCAATTAGAGCACAACATGAGTTAGAAATGAGAGTCAAAGTCATATTCCCACCTTTGAAAACGTTCCGTACTAATTGATGTAACTTTGCGACGTCACTTCAGTGCGAATTGCACCCGTACAGAATACATGTACATTATTACGGAACGTGAGTTCCTGTTTCGTAAAGAAGCTTGTTTATAGTCCGATCGCTTCACTTAGTCCTCGTCTGCGCTGGTGTAACGAGAGAGCGCAGCGGGCGTTATTCGGGAGGCAAAGCCCGGTGCCCGCTACTCTGTTATAACCCGCCTGAAGCGATCGGACTATTAGTTGCGTATGCGTATCAATGGCCGAAGCCTTAAGGGGATACCTTGATTCGAGTCAACCACGCCCACTAGACAGAGACACGCTTATGCCTTCCGCGCACGAGGAAAAGAGACGCAACACTCTTCAGGAATGGCTTTTTTAGACACATTTCGATAAATACCTAACTTAGCGTAGTTTTATTTATATTTCATTAAGTGAGTTTGAGGACGCTGAACAAAAAAAGGAATGTAAAGGCCCAACTTTAAATTCTTTTGTATCGAGGAAATTTTAGGCAATCATGTATCGATTAAATCAGATAAACAATCATAATATAGTCAACAATCATAAATCTGAAAATCAGTCCTTATTGTTTCTAAATCTAGTCAGAACGGCGTTTCAAATCACGCGATAATTTCCAATGCACCGCTTTAAATGCAAGATTGGTTGAATTGCCGCTAGATGGCGCTTTTGCCAGTAGTATTTGTTTTGTTGATCTAATTTTAGTTTTCCCGACTACCTAAATACAACAGAGGAAGGGATATGATTTTAACAGTCTATGATAATATTTACGTGTATTTCCCTGTACTTATCGTGCAAGTTACAGAACCGATTTTGATGAACATCAAAACGGTTTTATTGTGTTAGTTTTCCGTAGTAGGGATATAGTTTTTTTGAACAATTTTTTTAATGTCAGTCAGTCAGCCTCTCGGAACAATAATTCAGTAATTATCAGTCTTACTTAGAATGTAAAAAGGTAAAGCACATTATCCCACGGTATTTCTTGGGTTGTCTATGGTTTGCCCGACATTCACATAGGTACTATAATAATAATTTGCCCGAACTTCGCTTGTCCGAATTTCATTTGCCCGAATGTAACGTTTACCATAATAGTTAATTGACATACTCGTGTTTACCCGAATATTGGATGTCATAATGATACGAATGCCATACGTATTGTTTTCCAGATTATTGTTTGCAATATATTATTTAATAGAATATTTAAATGCCATACTAAACATGCATTCGGATTCATGTTTGTTAATTTGTTAGTTTTTCCGCTCTTTTATAAAAAAAAATAACCTCGCCTAACCACCTAAATAACCCTAATAATCTAACCTATCCGCGATCCGAGTCGGTTTTGCCACTAAACCCCTGTTCCCTACTGCCTATGATACACCACTATCTTGGCATTGGGTAATCTCAGAGAAAAGTTTATTTTTACTTAGTGGCAAAACCGACCCGGATCGCAGATAGGGGTACACTACATAAATACGAAAAACTAAATTCCGATAGTCGAAATCACGAATTTCATTATACCGATTTTCATAATTCCGAATGTTTTAAAACTCCCAATATAAGTATTCCGATTCTTCATAAATCCGATTCTCATAAATCCAAAATTTCAAAAGGTCTAACGGTTACAACTCCGATTATCAAAATTCCGAATTTCAATACCCCGAATAATAAGAAGTCCGACGGAATAACAATCCGAAATATCAAAAACCCGAATTCCGATTATTAAAATACCGATTTTCAAAAATCCGAATATCATTACACCGACCAATTATAAACCCGAATAAACAAACATCCGAAAAATTTGAATTACGAATTCCTGTTACTAATAATTATCAAATTAATCATTAAAACAACGCCCAACGTCTAAGATCACTCCTGCAGCTAACACACACGAATTAAGTACCTAAGATCCGCATTTTAAAAGGCTGGAGTGGAGAAACTGAATTGCAAATCACATGAATACACAATTAATCGACATCATTATAAGAAGGAGCAAGTTAACTATTTATAAGAAGATGGGTAGATGGAAAACGAATTACAAGCATTTCCTATACAGAATATTGTGAGCAAATTGTGTACAACATCATGTGTATTATCCTCGTAAATATATAATAAAAAGAAGATAAAGAATAAGAAGATTATAAAAAAAATAGTATGTTCGGCGTATAAAGGCAGACTTACACGCCAATTATTTTAACCTAACCTAACCGCCAGCGGTTCGACGTCACCCCGCTTCGCGGGGTGCCTATTTCCGCTCTAAGGGACACAAGCTAACCCTAACCTAACCTACTCATAATACCATTGTTACGATTATTTCTTGTTTTTTTTACTGCGAGGGGCTTCGGAGAAAAGGCAGAACACTATTCTGTACGGGAAATAAAATCATATTTTCGGATTTTTTAATTTCCCGTGTAGTTACACGCGATAAGACCGCCTGTTGTCTACCATTGTTTATGTTTAATTTACCTCTATTTTTCTATTTTACTTTTACTATGTCTGGTGCACAATAAAGAATATTTGTATTGTAGTTTCAAAAATCCGAATTTCATAATTCCTAAGAAATAAAATTCAGAATATTGAAAACACAAAGTTCATTATCCCGAATATCAGATTTCCGAATTAGTAATGAAATGTCGGGATAATCAGAGTACTGTTTTTCGGGCTAATGACACTTCGCGCTTCTGATTGTTCGGAGTTATAAAAATCGGAAAAACAAACCATCGACATTATGAAATTCGGTAAAATGAAATTCGTGTTTTTTAGTAATCGTAATTATAAGTCTTAGGAATTATGAACTTCGGAGTTTTGAAAATCGGAATTAGCAAATTCGGAATTAAATATTTCGGAGTATTTGGGTGTTCCCCGCAGATAGGTTCGAGGTATTTTTTTTTCATTTAAGACACTGCAATGCGTACCCACATTATTACATATGAATATTAAGAATGTTGAGATGGATGGCAAATGACATTAAGGCATGTGATAGTTATGGATTACAATGATTATGGAAAATGAGATTATTGATATTATGGAAAACAAAGATTCTGGCATATAATTAATATGGTAAACAATGAGTATGGCATACAAAATTATAGAAAACAACTTTATGGCAGTTGAATATTATGGCAGATAAAATTCAGGCAAATGAAATTCTGGCAAGCAAGATTATACCCATTTCTTGTGCTCTGTTACGTAACGCGAGTGGAGTCGTGTAGGGTAGTTCTCAATCCATACTAATATTATAAATGTTAAAGTGTTTCTATCTGTCTCTCTGTATATCTGTTACCTTTCACACTAAAACTGCTAAGCCGATTGAGATAAGTATGGATGGAGATAGGTTGGATCTCGGGGTGAAAGCTTTTATGAAGCTACGGTATAAACGAGTTCCACGTGGACGTAATCTCGAGCAGTAGCTTTAAAACATGAAATTCTCGAACCTTCTTTAAATTGCGCTGAATGACTAGCGACAGAATAGATTAGGTAAAATAAACGAAAAGCATCAAAACTTTAACTAGCTTACGGGCAAAGTGGCTGCCTCAATAAAATATGAGATTATCGGATCTTCATTCAAAAGTAGTTTAAATATAAAACCTCAAACTTCACCAAACACACATCATAACTTACATTTCATGCACTAAATTCAGCCGAAACTCAAACCAAAGTCTAAAAAACAAGGGCGATTAAATGTACCTCATAAAGGTCAATTTAGTAAACTTTAGGGCAACTAGGGGTGTATGAAGTAAGGGTTATTTGGATCCGCTGAGCCAATTGTGCGAAATGTATAGTGTTGCTAGTGTTAAGGCGGTGCACTGGAAATTTTCCCGTGCTTTGAAACTCCGTTCTGACTAGATTAAGAAACAATTAGGGCTGATTGTCAGATATATGATTCTTGAATATATGACTGTTTATCTGATTTGATGAAAAAAAAACGTAGTTGGGTCTGTATTTTCATTTTTTTACTCAGCCTACTCTAACGATACATTATTTTACGACACAATTAATTTAATACCATAGTATTTAATCTCATATAAAATCTCAGTCAATGAAATGTAGATATATCTTGGCTTGACTACTTGGCGCTGCGTAGAGATTGGCCTCGGGTATACTCTTGCTTGCCAGAATTTCATTGGCCCAAATTTTATCTGCCATAATATACAACTGCCATAATGCTGTTTTCTATAATTTTGTATGCCATACTCATTGTTTACCATAATAATTATATGCCAGAATCTTTGTTTTCCATAATATCAATATCAATAATCTCATTTTCCATAATCATTGTAACCCATAACTTTCACATGCCATAATATCATTTGCCATCCATCTCAACATCCATAATATTCTTATGTGATAAAGTGGGTACGTATTGCAGTGTCTAATGTTTTAAAAAAATACCTCGTACCTATCCGCGATCCAAGTCGGTTTTGCCACTAAGTAAAAATGAACTTTTCTCTGAGATTACCTAATGCCAAGATAGTGTTGTATCATAGGCAGTAGGGAACAGGGGCTTAGTGGCAAAACCGACTCGGATCGCGGATAGGTTAGAAGACGGAAGCGGGAGCTTTGCTCCCGCTTTCGTCTTCGAGGTTATTTTTTTTTATAAAAGAGCGGAAAAACCAGCAAATTAACAAAGATGAATCCGAATGCATGTTTAGTATGGCGTTTAAATAATCTATTAAATAATATTATTGCAAACAATAATCTGGAATACAATACGTATGGCATTCGTATCATTATGACATCCAATATTCGGGTAAACAAGAGTATGTCAATTAACTATTATGGTAAATGAAACATTCGGGCAAATGAAATTCGAGCAAGCGAAGTTCGGGCAAATGATTATTATAGTATATGAATGTCGGGCTAGCAATAGACAACCGTGGCCTCGCTCTGCATTTTCTATCGCATGTATAACGGGGAGTGCTCCAAGGAATTGTTCGGATTAATCCCTACCGCTTCATTTCGCCATCGTCCAACGTGACATCAGTACCATCCTCTTCACTTAGATGGTTGGCAGACCTCAACTGTGCGCTCCTCCAGAAACTTCCTGCTTTGCACAGCTAATCTGTGGAATGGATTGTCGCCTGCGGTATTTCCGGACCGATACGACCTTCAAGAAAAGAGCGTACACCCATCTTAAAGGCCGGCAACGCACTCACAACACCTCTGGTGTTGCAGGTGTCCATGGGCCCCCTCAGGTGATCCTTCTGCTCGTTTGCCTCCTATCACATAAAAAAAAAAATTCACTAAGTTAGGTATTTATCGAGATTTGTCCAAAAAAGCCATACGTGTGCTTTAGCGTGCGCGGAAGGCCTAAGCGTACTTCTGTATAGGGGGCGTGTTTGACTCGAATCAAGACTTAAGCATTCACTTGTATTGAGCATTCTAGCGAAATGTTACATTAAAGGTACTCTAGCTCATGACATAAACAGTAGCGTTTTAGCGAGCATTCCAGCGAAAAGACAGTAAATTAGCTTCGAGCTTTGCTTAGCCGAGCAATTTTGTTTAAATTGTTATTGTTCCGCCACCGGTCGTCTTGGCCCAAACCTGCAGCACGTCGTTTAGGTACAGTAGTGCCACAAATATAAGTTACATCGGCAATCTTCCTCCACGTCGACGAGTGCTGTCAAGTACCGCATGAAATCGATCGTATGACCATTTCAATAAAGACCTTGTTACACTATACGTAAGGTACAGTATGCAATGACAGTAGCTGTCGTGCTGTCCCGCTCATGGCGCCAGACATGATGGCGAGCGCCGGAGCAGCTGGCGTCGCTCGCAAAATTTTTGGCCAATGGGCGTTGAAGATTTCATCCGCGCAAACGCGCTGCCTTATTATTGGTCAAAATGTTTTCATAAAATGTCGAAATAGTGAAGTTTTATCCGCATTTGCTTTTATTTTAGATAGAACTAGCTTCTGCCCGCGACTCCGTCCGTGTGGAACTCGTTTATATCGCAGCTCCATACAAACTTTCACCCCCCCCCATTTCACCCCCTTAGGGGATGATTTCGGGGATAATAACTATCCTATGTCACTCTCCATCCCTTCAACTATCTCCACTTAAAAAATCACGTAAATTCGTCGCCTTGTTTTGCCGCGAAAGACGGCCAAACAAACAAACACACACACTTTCCCATTTATAATATAGTTGATATAGATGTAGTTGAGGGATAGCGTCTTTATAATTTGATTATCTCATTTAAATATTTCTAACTAAAGTTACCACAATTATGCACACACGATAAGATTTCCAATGATAACTTGTCGCAAAGCGTTAAATTATCTAACGCGTATCGTAAAACCCGCACTTGGCATTTAAATCGTTACATTACTCGACACTTACATTGTAAAGAGTTGTGACTTTGAAGGTAATGACATTAATCTGAGTGTTAATCGCCTTGCGTCTCAGTTATCAAAGCTTATTATTTCGTAACCAGACACTTTTGTCTGAAGATGGTTAGCGAGCTATGAAAACAGCGTTATTATCTTTCGTCAGAATTGGATAAATGTTTGTAGGTTGAAAGAGTTTATGAGTACAATATATAGTAATAGCAGTATATAATTTTTTTGTGTGCAAAATGAGCGTAGTAGACAATTAACTAAAAGAGAGTTGGGTAAAAAGGCGAACTTATTCCTTTGAGGGATCTTTTTCAGCAACCCTTTGAGTGGATGAGAGTAGAAACGAAAACAGGTAGACAAATGCAACATTACAACAAAGTACGAAACAGGCTGATGGATATACATAGGTACATATACGACTATAATGGAAAAGAAAACATAGCTAACTATGTATAGGTTGTCTGGAAGAGATCGCTCTAAAGCGATAAGACCTTCTGTTGTTACCTATATTTATTGAATGTACTCTTTAAACTTATTTTTCTTATTTGGCGGTGCAATAAAGAATATTATTATTATTATAACACAGGAAAGGAGAGAAGAAACCGTACGCGGGGTCTTAGGATGAAAAAACAAAATATATTTAGGGGAGACCGGGGGCAATGGTACCACTTTAGAAATAATGACCTATAACTCAGAATCTAATGCTACCACGTAAAAATCGCAAAGGATATAACATTCTAAAAAAATACTTAGGGGTGCTCATAGCACACATCTTTCAATCAATAAGAACATCTCAATACAACAAAATAACGAATTATTTAACAATTACTAATCCCATACAGTTACAATTGAGCCCTGGTACAATCAACCCCATCCTTCACCACAAATAAATATTAAATAATACCACTAAAACGGATGGCATTGCGGGTATTATAATGTTTATACATCCCGAAGTGTCGTATGAATCATAGGTATAACATAAAATACCTACCGGAGATGTAACTTGTTACAAAAATAATTAGTTTCAATTGTCTTATTTTAGCAGTCGTGTAAAAACTTTGGGTCAATTGTAGCACGGGGTCAATTGTAACGTTACAATTAACCCCGAGTGTTGTGGTACATTTCTCCTTTTTTACTCGCACTCACAAACCTTCACAAATTTCGATTTTTATATCTAACTGACCCCCACACTGTGACATATTAAAAACTTTAATAACTAGAGAGTCACAATTCACTACAAGTTTCACACTACGACTGTCTAATTATAAACACTAGTACAAAACGTAAATCGCAAATACTTACTTTGGTCAGTCAAAAATGCAAATCGTCGTATAGCACATTCTTTTCGCACGGCAGCGAGTGGCCGACTAGTGAGCAGGCAGAGACACGCTCAAGGCACACTGGTGTATCCACAGACATGCATATTTCGATGTGGTTGAAGAATTATAGGCGACGGTACTATTGACCCGTGGTACTATTGACCCCGGTCTACCCTAAATACAATAAAGCAATATATAAACAATGTACTCCAAATTCCATTATCAAGGTGATGACGTGGTTAAAGATCGCGGGAGTCCGCTGGATGCCGGTAGCGTTCGTCATTGTGGCACTCTTTGGGGGAGGCCTATGTCCAACAGTGGGCGTCTTTCGACTGATATGATCATGATGGGTACTAAAGAGATTAAATCGAAGGTAATCATGACGTCACGATCTGCGATGATATGCGTATGCATATCGCAGATCGTATGAAGGTGATGCGTTTCGAGGAAAAGGGACAGAGTAATACCGCCATTAATTTTTTTTTTTATGGCCTTGTGATTATTTAATCCACTGCTTTAGTTTTTTCTTCATTTGACAATATTTTGAATCCTTTTTCGGAAAAATTCAACATTATTGGTTATTTTGTACACCTGTTATTGAACCTGTAAAAATTTCATGAGAATCAGTTATGAAATGAGACATGTACAGGAGAACAAGCGGACAGCCGGACATACGAACGAATTTTGGGCCAAGCTTTAGCAATTAGGTATTTTGCGTATCCTTCCTCCGTTATTTCGTGGCTCATCTCGTAGACGTAGGACGGCGCCACATGGGTGGTCATATTACCGATGTTTAACGTTATTTGGATACCATTTGTATTCATTTGCGACGCCACACTCGTAGGGATGGGCCATGATTGTCAGTTTTAAATAAGGTCAATGTGAGGTTCATTTTAAAACAGGTCAATGGTAAAACCGCAGCTAATTTGCAATTTAGTCGCGGATGGCTTTTAGTGGGGCGGGTAATTTCATGTGGGTTTATTTTCGTATTTTCTTGCGTTGAAAAGGTACGCTGTTTGATTCAATGAGACGTATGACACGCGTTGATAACAGTGATTTGTGTCTATTAACTTACCCAAATATTTCATATCCTGATATTCGCTATTTATTAGTAAAAGTCTGGTTCTTTTGGTGTTATAACGCCCATAGATATTACAACAAATTGACGACAATAATAAAGTGTGTCTGCTTATTAGTTCTGTGTGTATTTACTTAAATATCCTCTTCCGTCGAATTATCCTAGTGGGTGGCGGATTAGAATAGCTCCACCTCCGTTCTTGTAGGGTGTCTTAAAAATCATTATGGTAATAGGGATGGAGTGTGTTGTGGGCGATGACTAGACAACTTATCACTGCAATATGGAGGAGGAGGTTCTCAATTCAGTTGTAGTTTTTTATTTATTTAATATCATTATTTTTCATGTTTCTTATCTCAGAACTCCGTCATTTATGAACTGACTAGGATCTGCCCGCGACTCCGTCCGCGTGGAAGTCGTTTATATCGCAACTCCATACAAACGTTAACCCCCCATTTCACCCCCACTTTGGGGATAAAAACTATCCTATGTCACTCTCCATCCCTTCAACTATCTCCACTTAAAAAATCACGTCAATTCGTCGCTCCGTTTTACCGTGAAAGACGCACAAACAAACAAACACACAAATACACTTTCGCATTTATAATATTAGTATGGATATGTGTCCGTCAGTATGTGATTTGAATGGTGGGATTCATGAGGAATTCGGGGGTCTCCTCAAATATATTAAACACGCATGTAGTGATTTTGGTATTTTCTATTATAGCTCACATTATGGTGAAGTGGAAACTGATGATGAAGACCACAGGAGTCATCTGCAACTCCCCAATGATGTACTTAAAACTGTAAAAGTACGTCGTATATTCTGATGTGATTCCTATGAACTAGCAACTAATGAAGTGCCAAAGGTCTCAGAATCACCTTTGTTCATAAATCGACGGAACTCTTCAAATAATATCGGCCCACATATAGCGATTTGGTATTTTTATGTAATTCATTCACAGAGCCACAGTACACTATTAAAAATTCGGTAGTAACTTTGTCTGATTGTGTCTGTCTTTTACCTTTTCACGCTTAAACCACTGTTGTCTAATGATCGCTTTGTGTTATACCTATCTATGCGCTTCCATGGTTTCAAGGCAACGTGAATCAGTATTAGAAACTTGGAGGACATGTAATTCTTTTAATCCCGGTAGGAGGGCTTCCTAAAGGGATGAAATGGGGCAGGCGGAAGTGTGTACGGAGATACAGTTTCAACGAGTTCCACGCGAAGTCGCCGGATATAGTTTACCAATATTTTGAGGTAAAATACTACCTCATTGAGGCGAGGACGTCCCGCGGTTGGCCGGTGCCCTAAAATTTGCATTTTATGACCGCGACGCAAAGGCCAATGAGGGGTCCGATTAAATGCCAAATGTCTATAAATGGTTGTTTATACTAATGGTTGTAATGACTTGTGCTAACGAGCGCGTGCCATCTTTGTACTGATGGATCAGATACTGAATAGATAAGTAGCGCTCAGAGCGGTTTCAGTTTATAGTAATTAAAAACTAGTAATAGAAAATATTACATACATAGATTCACGCCTTTACTCATTCATAGAAAACATCGAAGACATTGTCGAAGACACAGAAACAAATATTCATGCTCATAAAGAAATATTTGCCCTTACCGGGATTCGAACCCCTGGGTTCACCTTTGAAGGCCGTGTCACTCGTCAAAGTGATATTAATGGACTGGAAATGGAACTAAACAAATTGTAACCTTATTTCTTTTAAAATTAATCGGGACAGTCATATGAACTTCTTACAAATCGTCATTACCTTAGAGTTGCTGACATAATGACAGTAAAAGCCAGTCGTCAATAGCAAACGATTGCAAACCAGTGCGTAGGCGCATTGTGACATATCGACAATCCCGCCCACTACTCTCCCATTCACAACTTGTCTATGGCTATTCACCTACTATATCTTGACCCTAAGACTAATAATTACAGTAAGTATATTACTGTATTAAAAGAGATTGTATACCTACATACTGACTTATCTACACACTGCACTGGTACTTTAATTATATGGTAGTATCTACTTGTTCGACGATTGTTATTTTTGACATGACGCATGAAGATTTTTGGAGATATTTTTATATGTGTATGTAGTGGACATTGAGTGGCTTGTTACGATATTTTTTTTGTAGGTGTAAAAAAGTCCGCGAAAAGTGTCATAAAAAAATAAAACAAAAAAAAAGTCGTTTTTTTTTTTAAGGAAGTTTAAGGACATGATGTCGGTTGAATAAATGCATTTGGTAGCCAATTCTATTTTTATTCATGATGATTTTGTTTGGTTACTCTATCTTGAACAGTTTACCTAATATGACACTTTAAATGGCACCCTGTACTTTTTATAGTATCCTAAATTACTCGAAAACAAAAGAAGATCGAGGACTGATATTAAGCATGAAGTGTTCTTAGGACCTGCCAGTACACCACCAGAAAGAATCACCAAATCCCTAGTCGGGGGCCACTCTCCTTAGCTTAACCTGCTAGACCCTTTGTTGATTTTATTTAAATTAGGCCATAGTACGAATTTTCCGCGTATCAGGATCTCCCCACACCAACCGATCGCGGTTTTGTGTTTTGTACCACACTCCTTGTGTTTTGTTCGCTATCCCGTCGATGGACGTCGCTTCGCGTCGACCGAGCCGATGATCGAAGTCTTTTTCGCTCTTATTGCGTGGACATAAAGAGATTTTTAATCGGCTAACGCCGATTCCGCGTCGATAGGTATGGGGAGAACCTTACGGACTATTGGGATGTTTTGAGGTCAGGCAACTTAGCTTATAATAAGTTTTTGTTATTGCAATCTTATTATCTATATATGTACCTATGCAAAAATATATACTTATTCATAATCACAGCAACCAGCCATTCATAATAGGGGTAAAGGCATTTTAGAGTGAATAAAAATAAATATAAATCCATATAAATTGCATGGCATTTCCCTGCCCTAACCTAACCCAACCGCATGTAGTTTAAAAAATCCAACTTAATTGTATCACGATTGTTTATTAAAATACAAGCCGCAAACCGCAACAAGGCTATTTTCCTGTGTCGACAAAATGGTTAAACATGACTGATCTTTAGATCTCAGCCTAAAGTTAATCATACTGGTGTCCCTCAAGGTAGCATTTTAGGTCCGCTCCTCTTTGTTATCTATATTAACGATCTACCAAATGCCACCCGTCATAAAGTGGTCATGTTTGCCGACGATACCACCATTATGGTAAAATGTGATAACTCTTTGACATTCAATCAAGATATCAATAATTCTTTATATGACATAATTAATTGGATGGACATGAATGATTTAAAAATTAATATTAGTAAGACTAAATTTATGCAAATACAATCCTATAATTCAAATAGATTACCGATGACAATCGAATACGAAAATGAGAAAGTAGAGGAAGCATCCTCCATCAAGTTTCTTGGCTTCACGCTAGACAAACACTTACACTGGAAGGACCACATTGAGCAAGTATGTAACAGACTCAACCGATTTGTTTTTGCTCTACGGAGACTGAGAGACACAGTGTCAGTGGAGGCCGCGTTAACGGCATATCATGGATATGTGTCGTCGGTGCTTCGTTATGGCCTAATCTTGTGGGGCAACTCGGTCGATGTAGAGAGAGTCCTCATTATCCAAAAAAAATGTATCCGTGTGATCTGTAATGCTTGGTCTGATGATTCTTGCGTCCCCTTATTTAAAAAACTACATATTCTCCCGTTACCCTGTCTCTATATAAAGGTAATATGTATCTTTGTTGACACCCACCGACATCTATTTAAAAAACGAGCAGAAGTACTGGACAGACAGACCCGACAGACCATTATGAATTTACTTTTTAAGCCACGTGTTCATAAAATGATTTACGGCAAAAATGTGTTTAATATGTGCATAGTTATATACAATAAACTACCTAAGGACATTAAATTACTAAAAGGAAATAGTTTTAAATCAAAATTGACTGCCTGGCTCTTGGACAAATGTTTTTATAGCAATAAAAAATATTTAATTTATGACATTTATACCTAACTGACATTTCATAATAATTAATTGTTTGCTTGTTTTATTTTTATTACTATAAACTATTTTCTAAAAACTATTTTCAACTCACTGGTCCATTTGTGTGATTTTAGGCCCAAATTCTTGTTCGAGTCAAATCCTCCTGTCAGTTAAAAGGCTGCTACTGGGAATGTGAAAAAATCGTGGTAACTATAGCTATCTAATAGTCTACTACCTACCTTAAAAGTATCGAGCTAACTACTTAGACGTGTTTCAAAAACTTCAAAAGACAACGTGGAACTTAAAAGCAAAACATCTTACATGAATTCCAACACCTAACCAAAAACAAAACAACAGCGCCAGCTTTGAAATTCGAACGAAAACAAAACAGAAGCTAAACGGTGCAATTTGAATCACGAACATAGGTCAAGGACCAGAACAGGTTCTCCCGACCGCTCCCGATCTCCCACGATCATACCCGAAGCGTCGCGTGCCGAGCGCCGAAGATTCCCGAAGAACTCGACAAAGTTATCAAAGTTTGTAGCGAAATCAGAAAACTTAAAACGTTATAGTAAATGCCCATGTTTGTTTTACAGTAGCGACAACATTGGCCGCAAAATGTAAGATTGTAACCGTTGGGAGTCGTGTGCGCGCCACGGGTCTATTACAAAGTTATATAATGCAGTCGTTTTAGTGCTACTGGTTTAGTTTGTAGGGAATTTGTTTGAGTTAGGGTTTGGGGACGGCAGATGTAAGTTTGTGTGTTTGTTTTGATGCTCAGCGTTGATTAACGGACTGTTTGCAGTTCAAACTTGATTTTATTTTTGATTATCTTTTTACTTATTTTTCTAAAATTAAAATGCGATTTCCGTTGGATAATATCCCAGCTTTAGATCATAGCCAGTCTTTTATTATAACTTTAGTAAATATTCAATCAGTTGCGTGTTAATATTGCGCTTTTGTTATTTTGGCATTTTTAGTCTAAAACTCAGTATCTCTTTATTTATTTAATCTTGCACAAAATAACAAACTTATCGATCAAGAGGCGGACTTAACGCCGTGGGTATTTATCTATTCTATTTTTATAAAATTACTCACGTACTTATAACAATTAATCGCACAAAAAAGTAACGCTAGTCATTATTTTGGGTTAAAAAAATCCTCTTAGCGAAATGTAATAAAAATTATCACAGAACATGTTTATTGCCACTCTAGTATAGTATCTTAAAACGATGTTTTCCACTACTCAACCATTAATAGTTATAACCGTTTCATAGCACTCAGTGTACAACGTAATTTCAAAATTACCGAATTGGAAATGATAGTCCGATGCTCGTATTTTATTGGTTTTCTTTTCTTCCTAGTGAACTAAGTATTGGCTTTATCAAGTTTCATGTTGCCTGCGTGGAATACATTACGTCCTTAGACAATTTATTACCTAGCATAAAATGTATTCCTACAGGTACATGATCTGGGAGTAAAACTGCATTATTAAAGTTTTTAATATGGTCTTGTAGTTTGGTCTTTATTGATATCATATTGTACTTACTTACCTGTTTGAATTTTATCTTTTTTGTATAAAAGGCTAGCTTTTTATACAAATAGCTTTTATTAAATTTAATAATAGTATCTTTTTAATGTCAATTTGTAGTCCGAGTGGCTATCATAACTATTTATATCTGGTGAGGTAGGGCCCAGCGAAATGTCATCCCGCTCGAATGTGGAGCAGCCCAACTGGGGAAGTACCTCCTCCGACTTGCAGAAGACCACAGCCGTAATAACACTTCTACTCGCTCTGTAGTAATGTTGTGTTTCTGGAGGTGAGCAAGGTCGCCAGAGCTCCCGAGGATGCATTGGGTTGAGAGCGAGGTCATTAGTTTCTTCAGCTGTCAACACGGTGAATCCTCAAATATATCAAGGGTTGGCAACGCCCATGTTACTACTTTGGAGTTGCATGCGTGTATAGGCTGCGGTGTCCGCTTACCATCAGGCAGGCCGTACGCTTGTTTGCCATCATCGATGTATAAAATAAAATAAAACTTTGTTCTGAATGAAGCTGTAGGTAAATCTGAAAAATTATAATTTGAATTTCAATATTTTCTCAAACCTGAATTGACAAGAAAAATGATGGACCGTGTTCACAAAATTTCACGGAAATCGGTTGAGAAATGTGACCTGGAAAGGAGAATAAACCGACATACGAAAGAAATTTGACCCAAGCTGGAGCAAAGAACTTCGTTCTCTTCGCTCCCTCGTTGAATTATATGAAGATTAGGAATACTCTTGCGCTTAGTGTTAGGTACCATTTAGAGTTTTAGCAAACAAACAATTTGATTATCTTCCCTGTCATTGGCCTTGTCTCCCTGTTATCTTGCACTTTTGCGGTTATATTCCCTTTTTAACTGTTTTATCAGGTACCCGAAAAAAAACCGTGTTGCACTCCGGGAGTGCCGGCAGAAGTGAAAACTCAATGACATTGTAACAGTTTTTCGATCAGGTCACGCGTCCGTATTACGGTCACGTGACATTTTACGGTCACGTGACATTTTACGGTCACGTGACATTTTACGGTCACGTGACATTTTACGGTCACGTGACATCTTACGGTCACGTGACCTGTTGCGAGTTTAACATTTTTTCCTCATCACAAAAGTGCACAGCGCCGCTAAAGAAGTTTTCTCTTCGAAAAACTATTGTTAAAATGTTTAATAACCTAAATTTTTTTTTTCATTTTTCTTTACTACTTCCTACTCTACTTCCTTACCGGTTATCGCACCTGCACACCTTGATTGAGAGGGAACGAGCAGTAGTCCCCACGCTGGCCCAATGCGGGTTGGGGACTTCACATACACCTTTGAATTTCTTCGTGGATGTATGCAAGTTTCCTCACGATATTTTTCCTTCACCGAAAAGCTAACGGTAAATATCAAATGATATTCTGTAGGTACGTAAGCTTCGAAAAACTCATTGGTACAAGCCGGGATTCAAACCCAGGACCGTCGTTTGACAGCCGCATGCTTGAACCGCTAGGCTACCGTAGCCACATACTAACTTAAATAAATTTTAATAAAAAGCGAGCAAACCTGCACACTTCCACGAGTACGCTAAAACATAAATACGGGCAACAAAATGTCTTTGATACTTTTAATCTTTTTATTTCTCCGTGAGAATTGCCAGTTGCATTTTTAGACTCGGCGTTATTAATTTCCCATATCATCTGTTCATTCTTAAACTGTCTTAACACGTTAAAATAAGGTGTAAAGTCGTCTGTTTTATGTGTAAAATTATTATGTAAAGTGAGTTGCGTTTATGGGCAGAGAAAACCAGTCTAGATTTATTGGATGCATTCGCTAAAATTGAAAAGAGAATTAAAAAGATCGTGGGTAAATGCGGTGTCGCTGGTTTGGACGCAGTTTTTTCGAATTTGGAGTACGATTGAGTTCTTAACTTGAAAAAATGGTCTACTTTTGTCAGTTTGCAAAATGTTTTCTATTTAACTTTCTTCTGTTTTTTCTACTGGTAAAACAAATACCTACATATAATGCACGGCAAACTGATAGTCCACCTTATGCTCCACCCTATAGTTTGTGTAATAAATAGCAGACAATAATACGATTCACTGACCTTCCGCTACCACGTGCACAGAAATAAAAACCTACCCCAAAATCTGAAATAATAAACAAACGCACATGTATCTGTTCTATCGTAAACTGACAAGCCGTGATAAAAATATTGTATTAAAATAAACAATATGGGTGGTCACATTTTGTAATATTTTAATATAAATTCAAGCAGTGTTGCATCCGTATTTTGAAATTTTAACAGTTTTTATTTTATTTTGTACGATACCGATCATTTTTAATCCATCTAGATACGACAAGTGCGTTTGATGTATTTCGAAATAAAATCCGCTGCAGTGGTGAATTAGAATTATACATTGCTATTTTTTCCTACTTTTCCCCAACCCCAGATTTTGTGAAGTGGTGCCTAACAATTGTTCCTACCACCGGTCTTACAGCCCAATCGAAAACTCGCTGTTTTATTATTGATGTGATTTTCGATCAAAATTGATTCCCACAAACATCAAAACTTCGGGCGAAATTCGACTTGTTTCTACGTTAGAAATTTTCTGGCTGTCTAGATTTTACAAATGGCGGAATTTTGTTCCCACAGGATTCAACCGGGTTAGCCAAGATCAGATGGTGGGTTCGAGATATCACATGCGTATCTTTTTAAATTTTTAACTTTACGCTACATAGCAACATCTGACTGGTCGAAATTGACTTTTCACATACATTACCATATCATGATGTTCATTAGAACGAGTCGAATCGTGGCCCGGGCAATCCTGGCTACCCACGGGCACAATACATGTATACGCATTTTGTTGTGCGATGGCAACGCAAGCACGTCTGATCGAGGTTTGAGTCTTTAATCAAGGCAGAGTTCAAAAGCTTAGTTACGTTTGTCTAATTCCTATCATTAGATAAAATGTTATATACTTAAACTCAAGTAGGTATTTCAATAAACTATAATATACTTTTTATTGTGACCAAGTCTCAGTGTAAACCAAATTTATATTATGGGTCCTGCATGACGATATTGAAAAAAATATATACAAAAGTCAATAGGAATAAAAAAGACATGGGTAAATGATCCAATTTACAAGCCCCAAGTACTTAAATACATATATAATACCAATAATTACATTAGTTCAGCATCATTTTCCTCTGCAAAATTTTTTTTACATATGAATAAAATAACGTTACTAAAAGTAGATCGTCATATACAATGCTTTTTCAAGTCTTCAAAACAAAAAGTGCATACAAATCATTTGTCAACTCTTTTTAGATTTTAAGAAAATGAATACCGTTCACGCTTTAAATGGCGGTTACATTTCTACATGGAGTCCTAATTATTATTAGGTGAATAAGAATAAAAAAAATCCTTAAAGTTGACCAATTTGTAGCGGCTTTAAAACAGAGTGCTTTTAGTTAGTAAACTTACTCTGCGGTCGCATAAAAAATCCAATATTCTCAATTAATTAATGAACTCTTGATAGAAATACGCCAAATGTAATAAAACCCATAACCTCTAACGGTATTATTAAAACGTTACATTTGGTCGTGGGTGCCCGTGGGCGGCATATTCGGTCCCAAACAATACAAGAACCTCCCAAGGTAATGTATTCCTTATTCCTTCTCCATTAGGGCATGAATTCGTTTGGTAAGGATGATAAAAATGAGGTAGCCTAATAATTTGGCAACGTCTTGTATCACGACTGGCGTGGGGTGGTCAGGTGTGTCTGGTATTGACGTTTTACATGTCTCAAGTGACATTCACAAAACAAAAGAGATTCGACATTCAAATTATTTCGTCAGTTTATGTCTGTCTTTCAAAATCAGAAATAATAGCGTCGTCCTATGGTCTCCATTGATTAAGGCTACTTGAATTTTGACCCTCACGTTTTACATTTCGAACGAAGCATATTATGCTTTAGCTTGGACCGAACATCATTGGTATCTCCAGATGTCCGGCTGTCCGGATGCCCCGCTTTCCCGCTGTTATCCTGTACAACCCGTGCGAATTAACTGTGCACCTCACGCTGTGACGTCAGTAATAATAACAGGAGATTTAAACCGTATTTAGACGATTAAAACGAGTTCGACTAAACGACGAACACCAACAACACAACGACACAATGACATTCGTCTAAATACGGTTTAAATCTCCTGTTGTTATTACTGACGTCACAGCGCGAGGTGCACAGTTCAAGCACTTTAAAAATTATACCCTGTACATGCAAACTAACTCTTTATTATCTAAGTCAGAGATCTTGGAGTCATATATGACAGTCAATTGTTTTTCAGACAGCACTACGACCATATTGTAACACGAGCTAATAAAATGCTTGGTTTTGTCACACGCGTTAGTAGGCCGTTTAAAAAAGGAAAAACAGTCCTGCATCTGTACAAAGCTCTCGTGAGAAGCATCCTTGAATACAACTCTTCGATATGGAAGCCCATCTATTGCATCCGCGACCAGGAGTGCGATTTTTGAATCTCACTGGTGATATCAAAGTCACCGGTGACTAAAATTATCACCGATGACTTTTATGTCACCATTTTCCTAAAGCCGTATTTTTGAAAGTCGCACGCTGTTTACCAACATGCAGAAATTTTACAATATCAGTCAGAGACAATCTTCCCATTACGTTCCTTTTTACGCAGATGTTGTCCTTGATACCGGTTCTTATTTTCTCATAATATAATTTAAAACAGATTCAAACGTAAAACGTAGCATATGTGTCAGTGTCATGTAACCGAAAATTAAAGTTTTTAAAAGTTCTTGGCAGATGTCACATACGTCAACTGTCAAAAACAATCGCATGGTGATTTCAATTACGAGTGGGTAGGGGCACTCGTAAATCGATATCATAGGTATGACAAATGTAAGTCACCGATGAGTTTCAAAAATACGAACTTTCGGAAATCACTCTCGGTGAGAATTAGTCACTTGGTGAGATTCAAAAATCGATCCCCAGAAACTGGAGGCTGTCCAAGCTCGTGCACTTAGATTTGCTTCTATGAAAATGCGTAAACGAAGATCTCTCCCCAGTTATGAAGCTAGACTAGAGTTTTTCAAACTTAATACTTTAAATAATAGGCGAAAACTTGCAGATGTTACACTCTTATTCAAAATTGTAAATTTCTTAGTAGATGCTAATATTGATCCATCAATTTAGTTTTAAATGTAGTAATAGACCTGTCCGCCATCCGCGATTGTTTGCCTGTCCTCTTGCCAACAACGACGTATCTGCAAATTGTCCCACTATCCGTATGTGTCGCACGTTTAATGAAATTGCTCAAAATGTGACCTATTTTCAGTGTCCCTCCATACATTTAAAGCCAATGCAACTTTAGCTTTTAATAATCCAATACCTTAAAAATATTAGCAGTAGTATTACAGTATTAAATCATCTCACATTGTATATCAGTGTACTTACCTTAAATAGTTATTTTTGTTAGTGATGTGGACAGTTGTTGTTAACTTACAAATATGAATTTTGTGTAAACGCATGTGATGGTTAGATATGTTTAGTTTGTAAGTTGTAACTGTTCCTTAAATAAATAAAATAAAATAAAATAAGTGAGTAGTATACTGAACGAGGGAGTAAAGCGAACGAAGTACTCCATTTCAGTTTGAGCCAAAATTCTTCCATATGTCCTTCTGTCCATGCTCATCACACAAATATTTGTCCTTAACGGTATTCGAACCCAGGACCTTCAGCTTCGTAGGCAGCGTCACTACCCACTAGGCTAACCGGTCGTCGTACTACCAGCTCGCTAACTACCAGCTTTGCTTAATTTGGGACTAGATCGATTAAAACGCTTTTCAGAAGCCTGTGTAAGGTCAATTATTCATTTAAGGGTCTAGATTCCCTCTGGGTACGAATATATGCCCAGTTAATATATATATTATAATCATAAAATGTTTGCTATGTTATCGTTTTTGCTAAACGGTTATTTTTATGTTGTTACTTTGAACATGCCCATTCAAAAAAAAGTAATGTACGCGAGTGCACAAAATTGATAGTCTGGGCAAGATGCGGTTTCGCTCTATACAAAAAACAATTTTATATCAATAAATATATAGATAGCATAGTAGATTTAGTGTGCTTTGAACCTTCTAAAAGTGGACATCTGGGGTCTCGACCTCAATGGTTTTGTTTTTCCGAGACTTTTCGTAAGTTTTATTTGTCAGTGAAATCACTAAAGGTGACCGACCTTTTATAAAACTGTCATTCATATTTGAATCTAATAGCTTGGATGATTGAGTCTCTTTTTCAACGGGTTACTAAGCGGTGGCGGAGCGCCCATACAAGCCGACTCCCGGCTTTCCTAAAATTTAATTTTATGCTAGCTTATAGTTATATACTCTTAACTCTTTTGTTCTGGGTTGCCCATTGAACATTTTCACGCGCTGCCACTGTGACTATGATGCAACTCGGTCAACCCAAATATTTTGTCATTCTCGCAATTTATGAAATAAACCATTGCCATTTTTTAGTATAACGCACAAATAATTTATTTTAACTGTTGTTTTATCTTATCATTTGATATGACGGTTGTTCTTCGGTGCAGGAAAACATCTTGAGGAAATCGGTATAACCCTTAACAACGTCTAGTTTTGAAGATCAGATGGCAGTCGCTTTCATAAAACTAGTGCCTACGCCTTTTTTTTGGAACTACCAACCTTTTGGTACCACCCTTGAACAACCAGGACACTAGGTACTCCTTCAGACACTAGTCCAGAGTGGTTTATTAGTCTTTTGGTGTCATGGTACAAAACAATGAAGGCCTTCTTATGTAAATTTAGAAAAATCTTAATAGTGCCAGGGTCAGCGCCATCTGGTCTGATATTTATACACTAATACATTGCGTTCGAATCGGAAAGGTTCTCGAGTGGTGACCACGTAGCGCAAGGCGCAGCGTGGGTAAGCCTCCCACAAGGTGGACTGATGAACTGGTAAAGGTCGCGGGAGTCCACTGGATGCGGTTGGCGCAGGATGGGTCATTGTGGCAGCATGACCAGCAGTGGACGTCTTTCGGCTGAATATGATGATGATGAGGATGATGATTATGAATACATATAAACGGGTAATATGGGATACACTTGGAGTATGACGATATTATTAGCTAAAAGAGTAAAATGAATCCACTTTTCATAAACTACGGGCACATCTATTTAAGTAAAACAAGTCCGGTTATCATGTGCCCACTATCACTATTCTAGACTTTCATTAAGCCTTCACACAACGACCAAACACTTATTAGCACCAAGATTGCCCATGTCACACCACAGCACACAACGCTTATAATCATGACCCAAGAAAGGGTGGATTCGGAGAGGTCCGTCCGACCAGTTCCCGTGGTTTGCTTAAGCTTCCAGCGGGGCACGGGAGGGGTTCCAGGGTCGGACCTTGACGATACTGCTTTCTTTATTGTAATACCGTATTTCAAAGTCACACACAAACAAATGCGGCTAACACCGACAAAATTATCTTCTCATTTGAATTGGAGAGGGCACCACAAACACAAGCTCTAATACCGACTGTCACAATACGGAATTAATGACGCTGCCATAACGCTGTTCGTTTGTTTGTTTGTGTTGACGTTTGCATGGGTAAGTGAATCATTTTGGCCTGCTGTAAATGAACTGGTATTGTGTTTTTGAAGGGGAAACATCTGAAGAGCGTTTTTAGAAAAGTCTGTACCAATTAATTGCATTAAATAGGGCATGCTCTTAGATTTCTTGTTTAATTTCTAATACAGTTTTGAAATTCTTTTGAATTAAGAATGTCTGAGTGCAATTGAAGTTCACATATCAAAATTAATAACTTTTCATATTAAGTTGCATAAAAAGTTGGTAACCAAATAGGAAAATTAAAAGCATTCTTTAATTACTTGTCTCTTGAGAAATGGATAGAAAATTCGGAACCCTAAAAAGTAGTTACTAGACTAACTAGAGCTGATCCCCTGTGGACTAATGTATTAATAGAGACAATAAAAATGACGGGTTCATTCGACCATATATTCTAACTCGTTATCTTCGATTAGCATAAATTAAACACATAAGTATCATTCTTAAACTGCTTTAGCAATCAGTATGATTCTTTGTCTTATGTCTTGAAACTATTAGCTTAGAGTCCAATATTGCTAGATTAGTTCATTTTATGTTTTTGTTTCTACAAGTTACATTCAAAGATATAGAACGTCTAGATACGCCAATATAAAAGGCACTTACTTCTTGATTTCGGAAATTGCAGTTACGGTTATTTTGATCTAGTAAAACCACGTCCGCATTTGACGGGGCGGAATCGGTACCTATGTGGTATTTTGTGTTTTAAGCGACTCCCTGATTTGTCGGCTCTGCACCAGTACGACATCAGTAAGCTGTCAGCCGCCTACAAATGAGTGCTCCCTGACTAGTGCGCGATGCGCGGAATTGGTACGAAACGAATGCATATACTGCAAGTGCGCCGTCCCGCTTCCGCGCGTGATTTAACGACTGCGCAAATGTAATACCGACAGTATACCGACAAGTGAAGAAATCTGTGTAAAATCGGTACGCTCACATCAAAGTATAAATTACTGCATACTGCTCCGGCCCTACTCAGGGACTACTTGTCGGTATACTGGCAATATTACATTTGCGTAGTAGTATTTCTCTTCCGTGGAACACGACAAACTGACATTTATGCGTATCTGTCTGTCGTTTACGCCAGTATGTGGGAACCACGCGCATTAATTTTTTTTAATCATCTATGTAGCGTCTTCATTCTATCTTATTCTAACCTATTTACTTATGCTGATGATAGAACAAGAGGCAAAGTCAAAAGACAAATGAACGTTTTAGACACCCACTTTAAATAAGAGAAGTAGTTGTGGAGCTGCCAATATATGGTTCCGCAGTTAGGACATATGTTTCTGATGACTGTCAAAGTGAGGGGTATGTATAGCTGGTTGAGTGGATATTACACAATACCAACACAAACATGAATAAACACATTTCGAAAATCATTCCTTAAAGGTATAAAAACGTAGATGAAAGTGGGTTATACTCAAATTTAGGTTCGCGTCTTTCCTGTGGACACTATAAAAGTTAAGGGCTACGAAGCCTAATTTTGGTTTGGACTCTTAATCCGCATAAACAGCGTCTCCTCTTATGTATGACTATTCGATAGAAACCTGATTTATATGCAGGTGAGCTCTTAATTATTGACCACAGGAGAGACGAATTTTGCTTATATAGTGTGTTCGGGTGAACCCAGTGTATAAACGAAATTAGTCTCTCCTGTGGTCAATAATTAAGAGCTCACGTGTATATAAATAAGGTTTTTATCGAATATTAATATAGAAGAGGAGACGCTGTTTATGCGGATTAAGAGTCCAAACCAAAATTAGGCTTCGTAGCCCTTAACTTTTATAGTGTCCACGGGAAAGACGCGAACCTAAATTTGAGTATGACCCAAGTGGATCTCACAACATGAAATACATTTTCGACCAAACGCAATATTCAGTCAAGATTCTTTCGACCAAACGGATCTATCCTTGCTCTAACTCTCGGGCAAAACCTTCGATGATTTTTATGAATGAACTTAGTGAATGGGTATAACATAACGGCCGACTCGCTCGCCCACGCGTGACGTCATGGAGAAGTGAAATTTCCAAGCCTGTTTTGTATTTCGGTTAATGAAGATAGTATGGCTTCTTTTGGCAGCTTATGTGATTAGTATTTTTTGAGGTAAAAGGTCAACACTTTGCACTCTCGCGCTTTGTACCAATATTTAACACATTTGGTAGGTACTAAAGGTTTCGTTTCGGTTTCCCCCGACAAGGTGGACTGATGACCTGGTAAAGGTTGCGGGAGTCTGCTGGATGCGGGTGGTGAAGGATCGGTCACTTTGGCACTCTTTGGGGGAGGCCTATATCCAGCAGTGGACGTCTTTCGGCTTATATGATGATGATGATGATGAAAGGTTTCGTAGCACTAAGCGTGTAGTCGGTGACATGCGAAAAACCGTTTGTAGACGAAAGCGCCTGTATGGGCAAAGCGCCTTAAAGCGCCTTTCGGGCATTAAAAGTGTTTTAGTTAACATGGGTCTAACGCTATCTTAATTAACCTATTCTATTAGTTAATAAATAATAAAGCAGCCTTACGGGTGAGAGGGAACGGGCAGTAGTCCCCACGCTGGCCCAGTGCGGGTTGTGGACTTCACATACACCTTATAAACTTCGCAGATGTATGCAGAAAAGCTAACGGTAAATATCAAATGGCATTCCGTACATAAGTTCCGAAAAACTCATTGGTACGGGCCGGGATTCGAGCTTACGACCAGCGCTTAACAGCCGTATGCCTGAACCGCTAGGCCACCGTAGCTTCTTGGCTTCTTGGCTAATTATTTATTAATCGAAACTGCAGAAATATCGCATAAACCCGTGTAAAAGTTACTTTTTAACCCATTCAATGCCGAAGATGCGAATTCGCGTCCCATGTATGTGTAATCGTAATGCCGAGGACGCGATTGCGCGTCCCATGTATGTGTAATCGTAATGCTGAGGACGCGATTTCGCGTCCTTGAAATGGGTTAACCTAATGCCGCGGACGCGAACACGCGTCCATGAAATGTTAACGTAATGCCGCGGACGTGAATTCGCGTCATGAAATGTTAACGTAATCCCACGGACGCGAATTCGCGTCGTCGCGTGGAAGGCGGCGGCACTGCGTGATGAGTAAAAATATGAGGCGTCGGCAATGTATGGGTTTTTTAAAGGCCACACCACGCCACACCAACACATGGGATTGTCACTTAATGACATGATAATGATAATATTTGCCGTGGGCGATGCGCCAACCAACAACACATTTTCTCAATCTTACCTGCAGTTGCTAGAAGTGCACGCAAGTTTTAGGTACACTAAAGAGTCCGCTTTGGCAGATAATTCCAGTATTTGGCTTAGTAGTAGTAATAATTTTACGAAAGCAACTCCTGTCTTACCGTCCAACCCAGGGGGAAACTAAACGTTGCTGTGATCAGGCCAATTCTCTCACGATGTTTAATAGTATCCCCAAGTATATTACTACTGTTTATGTCTAATTTAAGGGATATTTCACTCTCAGTATAGTTTTTAATTGGAACAATAAAGGTAACTTGTTTCATATGGGTCACCCCCAATTAAACTAATATCGTTAGTGCTAATTTCATTACACCTAACAACGTTCGATATAATTTTCATTAGCCCTAATATTCGGATAACTAATTTTATATGGCATAATTATTTGCTGCGCCTAATTTCAAACCTCCTAATCATTCCTAATACTAAACATCAAGTGTGCTAATATATTGAAAACTAATAATCATTTTTCCTAATGACTACTAAGCGTAATGATTAATGTGCCTAATGATCACTATGTTTAATGTTCACTACACCTAATTTCGTCACACCTAACTATCACTTGACCTATTAACTTTTGCTCTTATGTTTGACTAGTACTAATTAATGCATCCCTGATGAACAGGCTACTTTTTACCGCGGAGCACGTCGCGGCTGTCCCATGATAGACCTCCTAATCTCGTCAAAATGGGAGCCAATAATGCACGGCCAAATAATGTATGGCCCGATAATCCGTGTCCAGTTTTCGTGGACGTGGATTATTGGATCGTGCATTATCAGGGCGGACGAAAATGGCATTTCATAAGCGAACTCTATCTTAGGTCGGTTAGGTTAGGGTTCACTTGTGTCCCTCAGACCAGAAATAGATACCCCGCGTAGCGGGATGGCGTCGACTTGCTGTACGGCTATCACAAGACGGCGCACGAGCTCTCTCATTTTTTCTCGCATGATACTTCTCTGTCTAATAAGAGTGAGCTAGATAGACATCGGATATCCACCTATTCTACCCTAAGGCAGGTCAGTGTAGGTACGACGACGAGCGAAGCGAGGAGGAGTGTTAGGTATAACTGCGATCCTACAGCGAGCGAGCGAAGCGAGCGTGCCGCGGCAGCGGCCGGCGAAGCGCCAGAACCGACATTATAAGAAAAAAAACAGTGAAATAAAATTAGTACTACTGACGATTCGGGATAATGACATTAGGGCTAAAATACTTAGGCAAAATGAAGATTCGGGTTAGTGATTTTAGAGACATTGATAATAAGGTGTAGTCATTATTAGGCATTGCAATATTAGGCCTAGGAAGAAATCGGTCAAATAAAATTAGTCTTAGTGAGAATTCGGTCATGAGAAATTAGGTATTATGAAAATTCGGGATACTGTAATTAGGGCTAATGAATAATTAGGAACAATGAAAATTCGGGTTTGTGATTTTAGGGTTAATGAAATTAGGGCTAGTATAATTAGGTATGAAAATATTAGGGCTAACGGAGGGGAACCGTTTCATATGTCACTACGGGCTACATGTCTGTGTTGTTTTAAACACTCATCCTGAAGATAAACTCGAAAGTGAGATGAACCGTGTAATTATTAGTTTTATTTTAATACTTGTATCGTATTGTTTGTCATCATCATCATATCAGCCGAAAGATGTCCACTGCTGGGCTGTCATTCACTACGCGCTAATGCGGCTCACCCCGCCGTCACGAAACTAGACCTCTACCTACGCTTGGTTACAACGCATCGCGATGTCAAGATATATTTGTGGGTGAGCGTTGAGGTGAGCTTAAAACAAGTTACAGAATAGGAGGGCTATACATAGGCGTCCCCCAAAGAGTGCAAAAGTGACCGGTCCTGCGCCACGTCAATCCTACCCACGCTGTGCCTTCCGGCGATTTTCACTATTCTCCTTCATTCTCAACTTTCCTTATCATCAATTCTTATGCGCGTTTGCCATAATTTACGAGTAAAGTTAATACGGCTTATGAAAAGTGGGTTGCGTCGACAGCCACCAAACATATGAGGCAACAACTCTTGAGTCTTGACCCCCGCCTCCACCGGCAGTCGTTAGGCAATTACACTGATTGCTCTTTCTTCGTAGAAATACGTCATAGACGTTACACAAGTTGGTTCCATTTAATCACTTTATTGTAAACTCTAAAAAAGTACTTAACAACTTAGTTATTCCTCATTCCAGCAGGTCTATCACGTAAGGCATTGGATGTACGTCAGTTAGATTAAAATGTCACTTTTTGTATAGGAACGCACGTTCCAAACGTTACTTTTTGATGAAAATACCGCACGCGTAGTCAAATGCCAAACATAATCGCGCGCATCTGCCGACACGAACCTACTTGCGTTTTGAGACGCACCCCCACAGATAACATTAGAATTTTAATGGCCAAAATCGGCTTTTTTTTCGGTTATCTAGAATAACAAAGGCAAATATTGTACTCGTTTTACTTATTTCGATCATTGAGTGTTTCTCAAATAGCAATACATTTTTTTTGTTCACAAAATTGGTTTTCATTGAAATCCATTGCCGATTAAGTCAAGATTTTTTAAATCTTGTATGGAATAGGGTATATAGTAGTCGAAATAGGGAATCGATTAACTGTCGTTCAGCACAGATGGAAATAGATGGAAAAATGCTAAAAATATTGGTGTCATAATTTCAGGGCTTTTCATTTGGGTTTCTTTTAAAATGACAAAAAATAGGTTATAATAACTACGTTTTTCCTTCACGAAACAAGACATGAAACCCATTTTACGATAATAGGATCAACACAAAAAAATATATAGTAAATACTAAAAGTTTTATTTTAATAAATGAGTATTTAATTTTGTCCCAATTTCAAAATGGTAATTTAGTTGACGATCGTCCATTTATACCTAATGACAACAAATCATTTTAAACTTATCGGTCCGAGTCAAACCCACAGCCTCTAAACGTCACACACCCGAACCACTCCGCTATTTATAACATTCAGTTTTGCAACACACGAATCTACCCTACTGTATTTCATCTTATGCACAGCTTCCCTCTAAATTAACTTACAACGCAACTTCATCATTTTAAACTAACACCTAACTATATTCTCAAAATATTAGCTGTATAATAGCCACCAGCAGCGTAATGAGACTATAATACGACCGTAACAAAACACCTATACGACCACTGGGCTCTGCCTCGATATATGGCCACCGCAGAGAGTCGGCCACGGACCTAGCTGAATAGAAGTGATATGAGCTAGTTATAGTAGATTGTTCCTTAAGGGTACAAAATGATATATTTAAGGCGAGGGTGGCATTGAACCTTGAGGAGTAGGTTCCTATCAAAAACATAAAGCTGTGCACCTAACTCCTCCGGCTCTCGAGACACAGGAAAACCTAGTTTGAGAGACAGGACTTCAACTAATTCATGTACGTTGTAGCTACAATCAAGAGTTAGTGTTATTTGTATGTCTTTTCCATATCTCAGGACTATGGGGGCCCGTGCCTTTGGAATGCGTGGGGCAACAGCGCAGAGGCCCTTTTATACAACAATAATCTAAAGCGTATCCCTTGCTTTGTACTTGGCAGAGTCCGAGCGCACGACATCATACATGATACATGATCGCCGAGTGGGCCCCACAGAACAATGTCATGGGCTATTGAGGTCAATCTTGGATGGACTGGATTATGGAAGGAGACTCGCGGACACCTGCCGTGACAATGAGTTTCAAAATTGTATAAAAGGCAGGCGGTGACTCGCCAGCTCGCGAAGTAGGCTCCACAAAACAGTCGCAGTGTGGGGCAGCACGTTTGAGCAGCAGTGAGGTTGACGAGAGGTGAGTCTGGCGGTAGGCAGATCCCGGTAATCCGTTCAAGGGCCGCCGGCGTAATGACATTTTTATTCCGCTGTGTTGCCACTCACCGTCAGCTCGCTCGCCACAAGCTGCTCCCATCCACGGGCTTATTATTAATACGAGTATTATAACTAGGTACTACCTGAATAAAATTGGTACTTTTGTCCAGCGTGTCCACATTTGCGACAATTTGTTGCAGTAATCTGCCCCACTAGTAATTTTGAGCTCATTGCAACTCCCAATGAGTTATATAAGTGATAACTGTGCCAAAAAGTACAGTCGGCGACAAAAACTTTTGGGAGTAACTTATTATTTGTCTCTTCTTCATATCTTTTATCCCTTACCTTATTACCCTGTTGTTTAAATTTGTTGTAATTTTTGATACCAACCTTCCAGATTAATGTATTCCCTTGTACCCTTCCCCGAATAAACCGGTTAATTTCCAGGCCGGGTAGTTGTAGGATTAAATGCCGGTTTCTTCATCCCTTAATGCTTGCCCGGTTTTATTTGATTAGTGCCCCAATTGAAAAGGTTTCTTATATAATACATAATTAAAGGGTTAGAAGACCTTCAAATCTAACTGATGTACTTATAAAATAAACATTTATAACTGTACACTTTATGTTATGTTTGTATCCAAAATTGTACGTCATTTATGCGAAATTGTGGTGTCATTTTTGAAGTGTCATAGTGACTTCTCATTCATTGAGTTCGTTATAAAGTTTTTCTATTCTTTTCTATTCTAATATCGATACGTACAGTGAAACATAGAACCTCTTCCTTTTTTAAAGTCTGTTAAAAACTTGATAAAGGAGAAGTCACTATGACAGCACAAAAAATGCCACGAAAATAACGGTCTCTCTTCATAAGGATTCAGCCAAGTTTTCTGCCATGCTTTGACATAACACAGTATTTTAATTTAAGTAACAGTGTTTTGTGGTAGTCGAGTGCAAGAATATTTATAGATTTCATCCTCTCATAAATATGTAAGTACAGCAACCATATTCCTCTGACATAAGTGCTGAAGTAAGTTTTTGGGACACTTATTTTTACTATTATGCACACTCTTACATGACCGATTTTGTATTAAAATTATTGAAAAACATCACAGCAATTTAGACTGCAACCCTTAAAGTCTAGTGACTCGTTTCGACTGAACACCGCAACTTAAATTATGTACATACTGTGTTATGTAAAAATATCGAAAGATACCTACAGTGTTTTGATGTTACAATCCTATACAACGCTTCCACGAGAGGACGACAAAACACTGTGCAGTGTTACAGTGTAAGACGTGTAAGTTTAAAGAAATGTATGTAAGACTATAAAAAAGTTGTATTTAGTAGTATTAATATTATCCTTAGTTTATCCAAAATTCATTCACAGTATCTTGGCCACAAGTGCCAATTTTTTAATTGCGATATCTGAAATTTTCCTGTAAGAAAACTAAAACTGGAATAACAATAAACTTTTTCTAAACAGTTAATGGGATCCACCATAGCTAGGTCGAAAACCGATTTCTGTTGCTATAAATTATAATAGAAATATTATTCAACAAATGAAGCGATTAGAGACTTTGTGTGAAAAATGTTATTTCTGGCTCTACTTTTTTCATTTTAATTTCTAGCAACAAATACCAGTTTTTGACCTAGATATGGCGAATCCCACTGTGTATACAAAGTTTTATTATATTCCATAACGTCATTTTTTAAATGAGAACCAAACAACGTTTTTTTGTAGAGTCAAGCGTCTTGGCGACCGTGAGGCTGTGACGGCCCATATTTTCCGACCAAACTTTCTATTAATAAATAAACGAACGATTCTGTTAGTCCATCTCATCTCAAGCTAATCGATCAACGAAATGGCCAAAGTCAGGGTTATGCACCGCGGGCAGATAGCGCGGAAGTGGTCTCGGTTTTATTATGACCTGGACCGGTTTGAGAGTGAGTCACAAGAATCAAGCGAGGCTCGTGAGAAACTGGGATACAATATGAGTGAAGTTTAGTGCATTTTAAAACAATTAACATGAATGGACCATTGACAACCTTATGTAAAACTGCCTTTATTTTTCGTGGAGATAACCTGCGAATCAGGGTGGACTGGGTATTAGGGAGGTTTATGTGGTGCTCCTTGTTACGTGTGTTTGCTATAGATTGTTGTAAAGGCTAGAAAGTAGGCAATAGATGGACGAGTGGGTTCGAGATCCGAGCTAAAGGTGAGGATCTCGAAGGAAACGAGTGCATCTTTTGCACTTTTGGCCGAGGCTTTTGGGAAATTGTAAATAACTATTATTATAAGTCAAAATTAACTACCTAATTAAAGATCATAACATTAAATACCTACTAGCGCGACACCGCTCGCGTGCGGGGGAGCACCGCGCGGGGCGGCCTAGCGCGGTCCGGGGGGCCCTGAACATGAGATTGAGCGAATCGCTGTTCAAAACTGTCCAACAATAACATTGTTGTTGAACTCATAGTTGGCCTGTCTGTGCGATGTCAAACGAACCCCAGCTTTAAAGCCTGAACCTTTTGCCACATTTCTAAGCAGTGGCGTGAAAAAGTGATTTGTTAACCGACTCAGTGGGTCCCAAGATTCAAGCCTTACTAGGCTGGAGCCCAACGGGTAATATCTGTATATATTTTGAAGACCTCTTCAGCCAAGCTGGCAGTGAACCTGCTTATTTATATGCACACAAAATTTCACGGCGGCCGCCGACTGCGCTCTCGGGCGGGGGACTCCAAGATCTCATACTGATTGCACTGCCCCCCCTCCCCCCCTCCCCCGTGCCTTGCCACATTTGCCCGTCCTAGAGTGAAAATATATGTTATACACCTGTTCTGGGGTTTAAAGGCGTGTGCTCTGGCTCCCGCTACGTGGAACACCTGCCACCCCGATGACCCCCTTAAGTTGCCTTCTACAACATGAGCGTAGACATATTCTAGCCGAGCTTATACGGTTTATATGTAGCCTGCCAAGCACCAGTTGTCGGCATGTTCATACGCTGACGGAAGGGTAATTGCATGACGTTAAGAACGAGCATTGGGGCATTTTAACTTCAAAAGAAGCGTGGCGCCGTATGTAGCCAAAAGCACAGCCGAGCACAGCCGAGCCGTCTCGTCAGGCCGCAAATCCGTTCAAATATGAAATGTAACGTCTGTATTAAAGCTTCAAATTCCTTTGGTAACTTGTAAAATGCGCTCAGGCGCGCTCCAGCTCAGCCCAGCCGTGAGAATCGTGTACAATAGAGAGAAATGGCGTGATATCGTGAAGCGAGGAACAGCGGCCAAGCCACCAAGTGATACTACATATTGACCACGATCACTCTGACAAGAGTGGAACGACTGAAGAGGCCAATAATACTGAAGAGAGTGATCAAAAATGAAATGAAACTATAGTTCTTGTGGTTTGTACCACGTCGCTCGTAAACCGGTTGTTGTCGATACGAGAACGAAATTGTGAATGGAAAGGAAGCAGGCGGTCCGCGGCGCCGCTCACACCGACAGTAATGTTGGGGTCAGTTGAAATGACAGTATACTTAGATGAAATTACCACGGAAATATTTAGCCATGCCCTCTAGTCTGCGTTGTTTTAATCAAGTATATAAAATATAGCATTATGTCCATTCAGAAAGTGCAATCTATAGGTACCTAAAATATTGTTTTAATCGGTTAAGTGATTCCGGTGATTACCCCATAGATACAACCATAATACATATACATCTCACAAACTTTCCTCTTTATAATGTTAAGTAAGTAGGTATATAATATAATGTTAACCAGCGCTAATTGATTCTTTCATATAAGCCTTGAGGCATCAGTAATATTCAAAGTATTCAAACAGTGAATATAGTAGCCCAAGCAGCACATTAGTGAACTTTGCAGCTTATCTTATAGCTTTACGTTCTAAATGAGTGCTTTAGCAGTGATTGATAAAACTTATAGCTGTCTACACAACTCAAAACTGTATATGAGTTCATCCTGTCACTTGTAGTTGCTTAGGAACGTTTTTTGTTTCTACTTTATTACTTATAGTTCGGTAAAGTCGATTTTGCTACTTAAAGTTGCATACAAGTTTAAATTATCACTGAATAAGAAGCAATAGTGCTATATAAGGCCCTAAAGTCACTTATATGCAACTTTTACATATAAGTGGGAAGATACCCTTATTTGGAACTCTTAGTTCCAAATGACTAGTATAATGGAGTGTTATATCACCAATAGTGGCTAAAGAGATAATTTTACGGCCCTATTGGAACCTAAAAAGATTGCAACTGTAAGTTCTTCAGGGCCGTAAAATTATCTCTTTAGCCACTGTTGGTGATATATTACTCTACTATACTAGTCATTTGGAACTAAGAGTTCCAAATAAAATTGTTTTGAACGGTTGTTTCTGTTGATATAAAGTTCTAGACATTTAAACTCATCAGAAATTAATTCCGCGAATTGGCTTACAACATCAACTTGGGGTTTTGGAGGAGTATTGAGGACTCCTAATTCACGAACACTACAAAAGAGCAAATAATTAGCATTGGTAATAATATTCACTGATTTGCCACCCGCAAGAAACAAATAAGTGATTTTTAGACCCGATAGTTCCAAATAGAAAACAAATAAGTGAAAATAAACACTTAACACAGGTATTTCATACTTAAAAAGAGGCACCATCAAATTACAATTGTCAACCACTCTGTGACTGAATAAATGATTTATGATTATGAAATGATTCATGATTATGATTATGAAACACTACGATCTTTTTTGTTTCGCCATGTTTACAAATGGAGTTCTTGAAAATGAATTATTTTAAATAGAGTTTTATCACATTCATGCAAAATCACAGACTTTTGATTGGTGTGACGATGTTACTTTAATATTGTACGAAACATAGAATTATTTGGTCAGGTTTTTAATAGTTTTTTTTTCTTATCAGTATCAATTCCCTATTTGATTTAGTACTCTCTTTTTAAATATTCCTGATCAAATCAAAGGCGCATCGACAAAGAAATCATACTATAGTTTCACGGTAAAAAATCATTCGGAAGAATTTCGTGCTTATTTCAATGCCTTAACGTGAAGTTTTAATCACTCATCAAACAGATGTATAAATCCAAGGCAGCAGATCACTTGCAATTTTTGCCTAACTTATTAAATTTACCACGCCAATGGCACTCAAAGGAACTTGGGCGTCACATTTATCACTCATTGACCGAAGTGAAATATTATTATTCATTCGTTCAATAAATCGTCGTTCACTTGCGCATAACTTTCACCAATAGTTCTAATTGCCACTTAAGGTAATCGTGAGATCTCTTATGGATTCAATTTAGAACCAAAAATAGGCTGTAATTTTTCTCCCCGTGGTTCTGTATTGCTGGCATAAGGGTTCTTGTCACTTATATAGCACTTAGTCGTGGCTATAAATTTCACTTAAGTATCTAAATAGATACGATATACAACCTATTTCCCACTCAGTGTGCTACTTGGGAGGTAGCATAAGTTTAAGTATATTTTAAACAAAAAACCGGGCAAGTGCGTGTCGGGCCACGCGCAGTTCCGTAGTTGCCTGTCTGTCTTAGTTACATCGACGTGCGGTGCGGTTGCGTCGACCGAATTTGTACTAAAATTGGCCTTTCCAAGTAAATACACATGAAGTTGGTCGACTATTGCTCGGTAACTAATTATGCAGGGACACATGACTCGAACAAAAATTAGGGCTTAAAAGCCTAATATCTCGCAAAAGAATCACTGATGTGAAAAATGGTTATAGAAAACCCGTAGTATAGTTTTGAACTAGCTATCCAACGATACCCCACACCATGGGTTTAACGAGAAAAAAAAAAACATTCCCGCTATAGGTGTAGGGGAGGTACCCTAAAAAAAATGTTTTAAGATTTTATTGTACTGTTTTGTCGGCGTGATCGATTTATATACCCATGCTGAATCACAGTTTTCTAGTAGTAATGGTTACTGAGCTAAGCCGAAGACGGATGGAAGCATAGACGGACAGACGGACATGGCGAAACTATAAGGGTTCCTTGTTGACTACGGAGCCCTAAAAAGGAACGACTAGTGACATGTGGCGACTCTTTCGCTCTGCAGTCGTTTGTGGACACACCTTTTGTAATATTACAACAGGTAACCCTGTTCGCGCCATTAATATAAGTATTATTTTGTTCCCTGGATACACAATCTACTATACAGAGTGTAATTGTTTACGTGATACAAAATAGCAAAATGTGAATGTATCCATGGTTCTGATCAACTTTTATTATGGGACCAACTTTGTGTTATGCAAAAAAAAAAACACCTGTTCATACATTCTCGTCAGTCTAAAACGAGCAGAGTAAATGAAATAGGTGGATTTTTTTGGCATAACACAAAGTTGGTTCCATAATAAAAGTTGCTCAGAATCATGAATACATTCACATTTTACTATTTTGTATCACGTAAACAATTACACCCTGTATAAAGTTCTAAACTCGATAAAAAAAATTAAGAACCTACGAGGTTAAAACAATCTTCGGATCAGTATTTCTCTCTCGCTTGCTCTTGATAAGTTTGTATGTCAAAGTAAACGATTTCACCCGACTGAATACTGTTCTAAGAACTCGTGGACAGTAAAGTAAATAAATAAGTAGGTACTAAATTAATTTTGTTTTTTTTTTCCTATAACTCAGTTGATTACTAGCGACGGGCCATGAATGCCTGAATCCGGGTCGGAGCATTAAATTTTTCAATTTTTCCTTTGATATAAATTAGAAATAGGTACTAATTTTAATAGAGATAAAAAAAATTATGTCCGGCAGTGGCCCCCCCCCTAAATCGTTTCTTACGACGTAATTGTACGTCTTACTTTTATTATGATCATTAAACTAACATTTTTTTTTAATAATTTGCAAAAAGAATTGTGATTTTAAAGACTATTTCTTTATAATTCACTTACAACGTCAAGCTTCGGTGTGACTCCGGCCACCGTGAGATTCATTCATAAGTCCAGCAATAATAAAGGTGTAACATTATGCTTTTTTTAACTCGTAACAAATTGACGGACAGGCGTATTTATATGTTTATATTTATATACACACCGGACGTCGTTGTTTTTATAAATTACGCCATTAAAAACTAATGTGGTAATTTTCTAGGTGTAAATGACCTAATAACTAGTACTGGTATAACTTGAAAGTATAGTAACTAGTTTTGTATGGAAAATCGGTTTGTAGGTAAATTAGTGTCATCCTGTGTTTGAAGAATAAAATAGCACCTTGCTTTAAGGCGGTGCGGTGGAAATGATCACGTGCTTGGAAACGCCGCTCTGACTAGATTAAGAAACAATAGGTATGGTCTGAATTTCAAATAGGTATATGATTCTTTACTATGATTGTTTATCTGATTTTATCGAAATTTGTCAAAAAAACGCATTCGCAAAGAGTGTTACATCTCTTTTTCTCGTGCGCAGCTTGCCTCTGTCTAGGGGGCGTCTTCGACTCGATAGAAGGCATGCCCTTAAGTCCGGTTCACACAAATTCAAGGTCGTTGGTCAGCAAATGACCTTGAAAGTATGGACTCGGCCCTTAGCGTAGAAGTCAAGGTTTAAGTAAACCGCAGGCAAAGCGGTCAAAAATACATATTTTTGACCGCTTTGCCTGCGGTTAACTTAAACCAAAAAAATACCAAACCAATTAAGTCGTGCTCACATGAGCACGACTTCATTGGTTTGGTATTTTCATTTCACAGTATAACTGTACGGAAATACATTGACCTTTAGGTGACTTCTGTGCATAAAAGTAATAATCTCACTTATTAAATGTCTCTACGGGCGACATGTTTCAAGCCTTTTCTTCCTGATCCTGATGAATTCTGGAGTACTGTTCTAAATTTTGACATTATAATATAACGATATCCACAAGTAAGTATATATATAAACAATATATAGAATATACATAGAAATAATGTAATCGTTTAGACTAACACAAATATCACAGAAGAGCATAATATTCCAGTAGTTTAAATTAAAGGAAGGAGGAAGGTTGTCTGGAAGAGATCGCTTTTTAGCGATAAGACCGCCTGTTGTCTATCATTTTTTATGTTTAACTTACCTCTTTTTATTTTTTACTATGTCTGGTGAGCAATACAGAATATTTGTATTGTATTGTAAAGTTCAACGTCGGTTCAACAAATAGACGAAATTCCAGAACAATAATGTCACAAATCTAATACCTTTAATTATCGTATCGCTTTTGAGTCCAAAGCAGCATTATGTGCCAAAGACCAACAACATAAATCACATCGCATCGTCAAATTGAATATAGCCAACCAAAAGCGGCATTCTGCAATATGTTATGGATAGTTGAACTCTTTGCGCGCTGTTTACTGCCCCCCTATTCTGTAACTTGTTTTAAATTCACCTGAACGCTCACCCACAAATATATCTTGACACCGCGATGTGTAGTAACCAAGCGTAGGTAGAGGTCTAGTTTCGTGGCGGGTGACCAGCGGGGTGAGCCGCTTTAGCGCGTAGCGAATAACAGCCCTGGTGATTATTTGAGTTCGCCTAATTGAATGAATAAGATTTATTTTGAAACAACAAATATAAGACAGTGTACAGAATTCTTATATCTAAAAGTATTAGTTGTCTCAAAAAAGGAACCCACTCAGCATGAGTCGAGGCAGAGGGGGCCCCGACGCTGATTTTCAGTGGGTCCTGTAATGAGTACCTAACCTAAAACTAAAATTAAGGAATCGCGTTTAATGAACAGGCTTACATCTATACTTAATTGCTAAGATTGTACATTTCAGGTTATTTACCTTAGCGATAACCAAACTAGAAGTTGGATTGACATAAGAGAAGAAGATAAACAGTTAATAAATAGGCTGAAAGACTTATGGAGGATTCGCGTGTTTACTCGTATGCATTAAGCTCAATGGCATCAAAGTTAAACATACAACATAAGGTAACGTTATAAAAAAATTAAAATAAACTCATGGTTGGTGTGAGTATCTCGGCATTGGAGACTATCATGATCATGGTACCCATTTTATTTCATCATCATCATCATCAGCCTATATACGTCCCACTGTTGGGCACAGGCCTTCTCTCATGTATGAGAGGGAACGGGCAGTAGTCCCCACGCTGGCCCAGTGCGGATTGGGGACTTCACGTACACCTTTGAATTTCTTCGCAGATGTATGCAGGTTTCCTCACGATGTGTTTCCTTCACCGAAAAGCTAACGGTAAATACGAAATCATATTCCGTACATAAGTTCCGAAAAACTCATTGGTACGAGCCGGGATTCGAACCCACGACCGCCGTTTGACAGCCGCATGCCTGAACCACTGGGCTAACGTAGCTTTTTATTTAATCTGACTTTATTTATCCTTTACCTAGGTACTTCTTTCTGGGTAATTCTAGTGAAATTTTGTGAGATCTGTGAGCTGTAGGTAAAACTTGCGGGCTTGCTCTTTCATTTTTTTTTTAAGTGACTCTACAAAAAAAACTATATTAGTAACAAACCAGCTTACAAAATTTCACGAGAATCGGTTGAGAAATACGACCTGTAGAGGAGTACAGCCGGACAGCGCGACAACCGGACATACGAACGATTTTCGGCCCAAGGCATACAAGTTCGTTCGTTTCGCTCGCTCGTTCGTTATATATAATTTCTTTGTCGATTCACGTTTTCGATATGTTTTTTTATTTTATTTCTTAAACTAGAGCGCGGGTTCTACTGCTAACAAAGTAACAATTTTTTTGTATTAGTCTGACATCAGAGCCTGTTTTGTTTTCTGTAGTGTGACTTGAGGTACTCTATACACCTCTTTATGATTAATACAAAAAAATTGAGTCTTTATTTTTTCAATATATTGACAAAAATTTATTTTCATTACATAAAAATTACAAAACTTAACATAATTAAAAAAAACTTTGAAGAACCTCTTTCCTTTGTCCAAAGATTAACACTGTAATCACAGCGGCCGTTACAAACAGAGTTTCTTATTACGAGTAGTTTGGTCGAAACCCTACTGACCTAGGGTTGGCGCGAACAATTACACCCCTACAAGTATGTGAAGACAACGCCCTTACGGTTCAACGTCAAATTGGTTGCTCGTACACTTTCGTGCATTATTGTAGATCCATTTAACATTTATTTTTCATATTAAATTGTTAAATTTCGGAACCGTTTGACTATTAACATTAAAAAATATTGTACCTCATTATGAAATTCTAAATATAGACATTATTACCAATTTTATTAAAATATGACAAATTGTATACAATGTTGTAAAAATATATAATTGAATTAATTTAATTTAATATAATACGTATGAACTTTTTGACGTTTAATTTAGGCATTTATTTGTGCATTATAAAGAAATAAGTATGAATCGCCGCAGATGCATTTCCTGAACTTATTTCCTACGTAGGTATAGTACACGTTTTCACACTGTGACTTTTTTTCACTGTTTTTATTTGGCTTTCATATTATTATTAATACCCGATTGCCCCAGAAGCAGGATTATGTTTTTCGAGCGTATGTATGTATTTGTATGTGGATGAGAATCATTATATTCCACGGGCAAGTCCAAATGGTTTCATAGATTTTGAGATATGAGGCTTCCCCCAAATTAAGATAAAATTAATTAAATATCATTTATTTCAAATTTGAAAAAAAGCCAATGTGCCGGTCACCGGTATCTTTGCAACACATCATTATCACCATCATCATGTAAACAGAAATACGTCCACTGCTGGACATCCCCAAAGTGTGCCAAAGTAACCGGTATCGCGCCACCCACGCGCCACCCGAATCCAGCGGACTCCCGCGACCTTTACCAGGACATCAGTCCACCTTGTGGGGGTCTACCCACGCTGCGCCTTCCGGTACGTGGTCACCACTCGAGAACCTTTCCGCCGCAACAGCCATCGGTTCTACGTGCAATGGCGGGTGGCTGGGAGTACTATAGGCTAATATTAAATATTAAGAGTTTCTTGACTAATTGCTTGTCAGTCTGCTTTCGCTTGTTGCTGTGCCTGTTAAATTGTCCCGACTAGTATAGAGTAATTAATTTAAGTTGGACAAGTCGCCATGTTTGGCGAACTTGCGGAGCCTCTGGAAAAGACAACACGTTTATGCATGTAGCTAACTTGCAGGATAATATACATTAAGGCGTTTGTGTTTGTGGCCCCATAAAATGTTTTGCTCGTATTAGCTCTAGAGGTATATCGCATAACGTTTTAATAAAAATCATTTTGATCAAAGGAATGATAATTTCGCAATAAACCACGTTCAGATTTGAGACAAATGACTGGGTTCGAATCCCGGTAAGGGCAAGATCCGTTTGTGTGATGATGATGAGCAAATTGTTTCCAAATCTTGTATGTTTTCTATGTATTGTTAGCCAGAAACGCATCACTATTCAATAATAACAGGATTTAATACATTAAGATCTTGGAAACAGACAGAGCTTGGGTAGATATATTGTCACAGAGCGGGAACGAATCTTGACAGCCGCTATGACGCCATAGGGATGTGACACGCCGCTAGTGTTGTCCACCTTACTACGTTAACCAGTATTTAAGTAGTCCCCGAGTATTATTTATCTATGGTGCTACTTCGATTTGTGTCAGATTGTCCTCTGATACTTATTTATTTATATAGGTACCTGTAAAGTTATTACGTATATAATCTTTCATGTATTTCGTACTGCATGGCCACTTAAACCATCCGACATTAAATTTGTTGGAGGTGCGGGCTCCATTTTAAGTTCTTTATCTACGCACATATCATTAGTGCTTTAAAATGCGTTCAAGAACTGTAGGAAATGACCAGCATTACTAGAACCGATTTTACTATGAGAACTTACTTGTCTGTGGTAGTAGGTAAAATCTGTACTGTAATGTCATTACAGTACAGATTTTTGATAAATTTGTATCGTTATGAGTTTAAATTTGGAACAGCTGTCAAAACTCAAGTGAGTCTCTATTCTAGTATCCATAGATATTAAAACAGTTATCGATACGAAACGTCAATTCAGTACGTTTTTTAATACAAACCGCACGACATTTGATCTCGAGTGATAAGGAGACTTCATTCGTTTGTTTATGATTTAAAAAAACCATTCGTTATGACGGATGATCGAATTGCCGCCTTTGCTGTTGTCATTTTATTGTTGGATTTTTGCTGTTACTTACTACTGCTTATGATTATGTGTGTAGATAAAGTAGTGTATGCAACTGTACATAATTAGGCTTTAAAACACTCGTGTGATCCTATTATGAGACTCACTGACGCACGTTTCATAAAACCACACTCGTATTTTAAGGCCTCTCATTATGGATCAGTCGCATAAACTACTATTATATCCTTGGATGGTGTAAGACATTACCCAGATTAAGGAACTTACCCGGTTACGTTTTATTTACTAACTACGCACAAAGCACTAAAAAGAAATTTTGTCTCTGTATGTAAGAATTAATAGTAATTTAATGTAAAAAATAAATGTAAAAATGTAAAACTGATCTGTAAGTAATGTATAATATCAACGAAATATTTATAACTGATCTCCATCAGGTATACTTAGTGCTTGCAAAAAAAAAACAAAAAATAATCAGCAATAATATTAGTGCATGCGAATGTATGAAGTAGCAATAAAATATAATAAATGATACATATATTATAATTATAACGTAATTGCGTAATTTGTATCATCTTGCATTATGTAAGAGATATTCAAATTTCAGCAGCAATTTGTAAATGCATGTACCTATGTAATGCAGGTATAAAGTATCAACTTAATTGCTTTAAAATTAATGAATAATATTCTTATCTTCTTGCATTTTTGTAAGAGAGATTGAACATCAAGTAATTATATTTAGTAAAGAATTATTAATATTATTAGAATAGGTATCCACGTAGTACATTAGCTTCAACCTTTCCGCCCGCACATACCTAATCATTATCACAACACTATTTTGTATGTATAAGTTAAGAATATAATCTAAAATACACCATCATACTTTGCCCCTATGTAAACAATTGGAAATTACTCCATTTTAGTATACTTATAAAAAGTGTCCCGAATTTTGCTGAATTTACTATTACTTGCTCTTAGCTATCAAAACGATAATTTCCTAACCTATATAAGTTTACTACACATGTTTCATATTTGTATTTATTTTCCTTTTAAAAAGGGGGTTGTAGGTGTTCTTATTTACTTGTGGGTATATGATAAAGTGTGGGTAGCATGATTAAAATAATAAATCAGTTTCAGCCCAACGCCCGTGTTTGATTGCCGACTCCCCGTTTACGTACCTTGACAGGCATCATTACAAAAATAGGCCGCAGTATGAGTTTAGAAACTGCGTTAAAAGGTAAAGTAATTGTTGGTAACTTTGAATTCCACAATGAAACGAGAAGTGTAAGAGCATAGATTTTTAAAATATTTTGGAGCAGCACATTTAAGTAATATATCCTATTTGACCCTATCTTCTACTATATTGAAGTCGAAGACTCTATACGTTCCTACGAAAAAAGTGTGCAGGAACTTTTTTTCTCATTCCGAGTTCGGTTCTGATACTCAAACTCGTTAATAATGGCGTTCCTAACACAATACAAAAATTGACACGAACAGGCCAATCGGCCATCGGACCAATGGGGTCACTAATGCCCGTTCCCTCTCATCCTCATAGGTACTCCATTTACACATGTTCACACTTGTATGCCGTCATTTTTCGTTCACATCTGCGTGACGCACTTGACTTGAAGATAAAGATAAGAATCTGGGTCATTTTTTCCTTACGTCAAGGATCATTAGTATCAAGAATACTCAGAAGAACCAAAAAAAGTTCAAGTCCACTAATTTAGAAATCATTTCATTACTTGGGTTTTTTTTTAAATAGACGCGTTCTTTACTTACCTCTCCATTAATAAAATCTTTTGCACTGGTCCACGTGATCGTCTCTGGTATATTTTCAATCAGATACCCAATAGTAACAAGTCAAATTAAAAAAAAAACCACTTAAGCACCTTGTTACTATCGACTCCTTTGCATCTAAAGGCAACATGCAACTACATTACTGCAAAAGTACAAACTGGTAAGAATTTTCTGAAACAGATTACTAGCGCCATCTTGTAGGCGTCCGTCACTTTAAAACGTAAACGCAGTCTCGTGGTTGTGTAACATTGATCATTAGTAGTTAGTTCGTCGTTTTGATCACAGATGGCGTTGACAGTGCTAACTACTTTTAAGTTATGCACGGCTACTACAGGACAGCCCACGAGCTGTGTCGCGGCGAGATAGACTATCCCTCTCTTTCTATTTAGAACGGCAAGAAAGAGACGGATAATCCATGGCATCGTAGCTAGCTCACGGGCCGTCCTTTGATACATGTGCAGTTATTATGATAAAGCAAACATGAGGTACATCTGAGACAATATTTTTATTTCCAATTTGAGTTCAATATGTTTTTCGCGTTCGTTTTAAGTGATGTGAAACGATTTGGATCAAGCGTTTCCGTAGTAGCGTCCTTCTTTTGTTAGTTTTTCCTTCGATTTTCGTATAAATTAAAATTGTAGTGCACACTTTCATATGTTTCGCTCTTAGAGAAAAAGTCCTTTACTAGCCTATGCGCCTATGCTAATAATAGTGGCTCCACTGAGTCAGAGCCAGAGCTCTTTAGCTCACTAGCTAAAGAGCTCGTGAAGAAACCACTAACTAATTCCATATGACTAAAGAACCTGCTAACAGCAATTTAACGGGACTCAGTTGAGAAATGCGCGATCTGTACAGGAAACAACCGGACACCCGGACAGACATACTAAAGCATTTTTGTCCAAGTTGAAACGGAGAACTTCGTTCTCTTCGCTTGGTCGTTCGATAAAGGTGTTGACTTGAAAATTATTATTACTTCAAAATAAAGAGGGCAAAAAAATATGCCGAGTGACGGAAATTCCATTCAGATATCTGAAAGAATTACGAAGCTACAACCGTTTTCATAAGCTACGCAGCATGCGGCAGCATGCGGCTGTCAAACGGCGGTCGTGGGTTCAAATCCCGGCTCGTGAGTGTTGAGTTTTTCGGAACTTATGTACGGAATATGATTTCATATTTACCGTTAGCTTTACGGTGAAGGAAAAACATCGTGAGGAAACCTCCATACATCTGCGAAGAAATTCAAAGGTGTATGTGAAGTCCCCAATCCGCACTGGACCAGCGTGGGCACTACTGCCCATTCCCTCTCATACGTGAGAGGAGGCCTGTGCCCAGCAGTGGGACGTATATAGGCTGATGATGATGATGATGATGAACCGTTTTCATATTGCTTGTGAGAGAGAAAAAGACGCTCGTAGTAACTAATGTAGTAAATGACAATTGTTTCATATGAAGGTGCGGTTTGCAGAAAAAAAAAGAGACAGAACATACCCTCTCTTCTTAAAATAACATTTTAAAATTAAAACCACAAAAAAACGCTATTATTATAAATTAATGTTTTTCTAAACCGTATTTATCCTGGAGAATAAGCGTCAACGACTATAATGATCATTTTCCTGGACCGACACATAATTGCAATCGCTTACGTACAGTAAACTTAGTATAATGCAGAGCGATTATGGCATCGATATCTGATAAATCGATCGTCGTTAGTGGCAGAATAGCGTTGCTGGTGCCACATTGCATTGCTCGTGTTAACTCTGAATAGATCATGTCAATGGTTAATGTTAGTGCTATTAGAAATATAATATGGTCATAATATAGAACGTTATGAAATATTTGTCACTAGCTGTCCGTTGTGCCCGCGTATAATAAAGAACGCTCGCAAAGCTGCGGGATACATCCTTTTTGTAAAATTAATAATATTATAATAATAATAATGCCTTTTATTGCCAGTTTTTAAAATAACCTTTTTTTTTCCTTCTTAACTATTGAATTTACTGGGCGGCCCATTTTTGGGCGAAGGCCTCCTTCAATTTATGCCATTCTTTTCTTTCTCTGGCTAGTCTGCACCAGGTTGGTCCTACTTAGTTATAAAATTAGTACAGATAAATTATTTGGTATGGGTTTTTTACCAATGATTTTTACGATTTAAAAGGAAAATTATCAAGGCTAAGTAGGCTTAACTATGTAGTTACCGAGTAATAGTCGGCCAACCAAAAAAAAATGTAATACTTAGAAAGTTTGGTAAAAATTCGGCTGACGCCACCGCACCATTTAGTAGTGCGCGCGCGTATCGATGTGGATACGGAACCCTACACTACACGTGGCCCGACGCGCATTTGACCGATTTTTTTATAACGGCAGACATCCCTTGAGTCTGAGTCCCACTCGCACTTTCACTTAAGCGGATTCCCAAAACTAGAACAAACTCTTGAATCATTAAACGTCCAAAAACTGATGTTCCACATTTACCCTGCATGCGAAAGCGACCCGCCGGTTAATAATAAATTTTAAAGCGGGCCTAACAGCGCAACTTTTAAATCGTCCGCCATCTTTTTTTATTTATGACCAATTCTTGCGCTAAACTGTTGTAAGTTGGTCATTATTCTTGATTATTGGATAAGATTTTTTTTATTTATTGTTGACTCGCGTTTTATGGCAGTTTGATAGGTATTATGTTAAAAAATATTTAAAAGTGATAACGGCATAAATATTGATGGGTTTAATTTTTTTTTCGGAACGCTTTTTTTATTCTAGGTATAGCAGGTATACAAAATTCCTAGGCACTAAATTCCAGATAACACTTCAAAAAAAATTTTTGCTAACGTATGAAATTCCTAATAATGACGTTCTAAGTTCAAATAATGTTCAGAATAACTTTCATTTAAAATTTTTAATAAGTGTTCTTGCGTTTCGAAGAAAAAAATAGAATATTGTATACAAGACCCATTCAGTCATTATGGCACTCTTTGGAGGAGGCCTATGTCCAGCAGTGGGCGTTTTGTTGCTGATATGATTATGATGATGGTGAAAACTACAATGTAAATTGTCTAAACCACATTCTACTAGCGTGTCTAAGAAGTTATAAAGACATATAATAATCAATATTCTGTTAAATAATGCTTAAGTAGTTAAATATTCGACAGAAATAAAGATTTTCGAATACATGGTGCATTAGAAAACTTAAGGTTTGCACGAAACATTAGCGGACATACCTAATGAACAAAATTTTAATTCGATACTTTTTCAGCTATCGTTGAATCATTGCCTTTCTTGGTATGATTGTACCGTTAAATGGGGTACTAAGGGATTGAGGGGGCAGATGGGACACGAATATTTTCAGTTCCTACTTTAATTTCCTGGCTCAGGTAGGTGTAGTAGGTAGTAGTAGTAGTATGTTATTTTATTACAATTTTAGACATATTTTCTTATCTTGCGGCGACAGGAAGTAGCCAGATTATTACCATTTAAAAAACGTGGAGTCTCTAGAAGTGAGAGGTAAAAGATATGTGGCCCGGAACAGAACCAGGGATGTGGGGAGCGATCATGCGGAAGAGGAGCCATAAATATGAGTGGAGAGTGGGACCGAACGCGGATCGAGGCAAGCTATTCCGAAATTCAGAATCCGAAAGGTTTTCCCCATATATTTTCCCAGCTCGCCCCATTGCTAGCAGGCCTAACTGCCTCTAACTCCACTACGGGGAGAGGTGGGATAACCCACTATTTTTGTGATTATTGTTTAAATTATGAAATTTAACGACAGAAAATCATTAAAAAACTAAAATCACACACACACACACCATCACACATATATATTTTTTATTACCGTGGTTTGATTTTCTGTTTTGACCAAACTCACCCCAGTTTCCGGTACTCATAACTTAAAAACTCGTGGCCAAATAACACCGAATAAAAACCTTTTTTCAGCCGAGTAAATATCATGCGCTCGCTCATTTTTTAATTGTATTGCAAAAAACAACGCGCAAAAACGAGCGCAGCGAGCACCCTCCATTTGATAATTGGATTTATACTGCAAACGCAATGAGTATCTATAGGGTTATATTAGTTGTTGTTTATACGAATTTTCCCGAAAAGGGATTAAAAATATCGTCAAGTCGAGAAAAAAGTAAAGCAGGGGATTAAATAATCACAAAGTTATAAGTGTCCAAAGTTTCAAGAGGGGGCATATTGTGTCCCTTTCCCGCAAAACGCACCTTCATATGAAACGTTTGTCGTTCACAATGACGCTCGCAGATGGTGACGTCACGATCTGCGCGCGAATTATTTGAGTGATATTTTTGTCTGAGTCTTGAATGTTAGTAATACTGGGCATTTTCCGCAAAGCGACATCCAGTGTGCCTATTTTGAGTAAAACGGTGGGGTAGCGGCTTCTTTAACCTTATATGCATGTCTTTATGTTTTCTATGTATTTATATTTATATATTTTAAATTTATCGTCTTGTCACTATAACACAAGTCTTCTTAAGCCTTATTTATGCAATGCGTTAATAAATTATTATTAAATTCTTTTTTCTTTGTGATTGTGAAGATTGTCCCCTCACATTTATTTATATAGTCAACGCACTGAATCCTTTAAGCAAAATTAAATATCATCATCCTCCTAGCGTTATTCCCGGTTGTGCCCCTAAAGGAGCCCAGGGTCCGCTTTGACACCTAATCCCAAGATTTGGCATAGGTACTAGTTTTACGAAAGCGACTGCCATTTGACCTTCCAACCCAGAGGGAAACCAAGACCTTATTGGGATTAGACCGGTTTCCTCACGATGTTTCCCTTCCCCAAAAAGCTAACGAACGGTAAATATTCCGCACATAGTTCCGAAAAACTCATTGGTATAATAATAAAGTATAATAATAATAATAAAGTAATAATTATACGAGCCGGGATTCGAACCCACGACCGCCGCTTGACAGCTGTATGCCTGAACCACTAGGCTACCGTAGATTAATATATATATTATTAAATATAATAATAATTTATAATTCAACTATCATTCATCACATGATGCAGGGTCATCACCGATCAAACAGCTCGCAGCGGGGTTGTTAAACAGGGCTGAAATAAATAGGGTGCGCAATCGCTCTCGATAGCCTAATCAGGCGCGCGGATTCATTCCTGATATTACATGGAGCTAGGGTTGTCAACGCAAAGGGATTTTTTTGTTTTAGGAATATTACAATTGAAAATGTGTTTAATAAATCAAATACGAATGATACGAGTACAATACAATATATTAAATTAAACTAGACTTAACGTAAACACTAACGGCCGTATTCATAAACGTTCTACAAGCCTTTTTTATCTAAAAGGAGTTAAAATTCGTTTGTCTTTATCTGTCACTTTGACATTTATGTTAGTTAGAAAGGGACAAAACACATTTTATGAAGCAGAGGTATTTTAAGTTTTATGAATAAGACGGTAAGTATCGAATACCCCAGATGCAAAGTTTGCCCATCACACGGGCCGCATTGTTGCGCTGAATCGATTAATCTTCGAAATGAAAGAAGAATAGCTAAGTAGCGAATTAGTAAAGCTGCAGTTTATTTAAAATAATTAACAACTTCCTTTGCCAACAAACAATGTTGATGTGGCAGAAGATGAACGGATTTGAACGGAATGTTTACTTATTTAGGTTTGCTTTTGAGCACGTAAGTGAAAAGCAGTGCCAAAGAGTTATAGCAGACTACACACTTATAAATGGGCTACCTCGATTATCGTAAAATACACCCCCATGTTAAAGATCATATACGTTTATGTCTGGCTGAGTCCACATACAAACTGATTCCCACTGGTTTGCCTAAAATTGATTTTTAAGTAGTATATAAATAAATAATAAATAAATAAATATAAGGGGACATGTTACACAAATCTACTTAGTCCCATAGTAAGCTCAGTAAGGCTTGTGTTATGGGTACTAGACGACGATACATATAATAGATATAAATACTTAAATACAAAGTAAATATCCATGACTCAGAAACAAATATTTATGCTCATCACATAAATTTTTTCCCTTACCGGGATTCGAACCCAGGACCTCTTGCTTCGTAGGCAGGGTCACTACCAACTAGGCTAAAGCGGTCGTCAAATTTATATACTCTATCTTTCATAACTATTTTTGTTCCGGTTTGCCCATCGAAAACTTCCACGCCCTGCCACATATGTCATCCGCGCACGAGATAAAGAGATGCAACAATTCTTGTCGCCCATATTTTTTTATTTAACAACCGTGACTTTTGAGTCCTTAAATCTTCATATTGCCCATCAAAATATCTAAGGTTTCCGTCATGATTACGCATGAAAAATTAAAAAAAAACTCTTACAAGTAATTTTAATATTTAATCAACTGTAAGTGCCAACTGCCAACCCTACAGGCGTCGTCGGGCGTCCAAATTGCACAATTCCTTACAACATCTCACAAATATTGTTATTACATACTGTTTGTATGAATTCTTTTATTCCCCAGATATATGAAAACATGTGAAATTACCCGACAATATGAGTTATGTGTTATGTGTTTACCGCCTGTGGTCCTTTAATGTGCGTATTCGTGGAATGTGTTACGTATATTTATTGTATTTATTATCACAGGGATATTTAACGTTACTTGACGAACGAGACAAACCAACTGACATTTTCCCATACAGAAAATGGCATTAAAATCTACCTGAGGGGCCACACTAAGTTATATGTCGGACGTTGCATTATAAACAACATTAATGACAATCTACAAGCATTAATACTATGATCGTCAAGGGTACGATAATCGATAATAAAAAATATCAATACAAAATGAAACACTGCATGACTTCTCAGCCTACCGGCTTAATGAATTCGTCCATGCAGTTATTGTATTTTCTAAAAGTAATTTCTTTAACACATTCACTGCCAAGAATCGCTACGCGCTACGCTCGTAGCCGATTCCATGGTTTTTCTCGTATGTAGCGGAAAGCGACTACGGAGTAGGCGCCCGCTAGGTGGGTTCCTAGCAGTGAAAGTGTTAATTGGGACTGGAATTCTGATACACTGATCTTTCAATCCCTTTGGTAGTTTTTCATATCGTCGGTGCGAATGAAAAAATCGCTATGTATTGTTACCCTACTTTACAGGAGAAGAAAAAAACTGTTTATATCGGAAATGCGCAGTTTTCTTATATTAGACTAGCTTTTGCCCGCGGCTTCGCCCGCGTAGTAAAAGTAATTTTCCAATAATTTTTGAATTGCTACGCCGCCTACTAACCTACTACTACTACTTCCCCTACGAATAACCCTTCGTCATAACCCATTATGGTAAATTAATTTTTATTTATTATTATTTTTATGCCCGTGTGGTGGCGGGTTAGAATTTCACCACCCTCTTTCTTCCCGTGTGTGTCGTAAAAGTCGATTAAGAGAGCAGGGTTGAAGTGTGTCGTGTGTGATGGGCTAACAACCTAAGCAATATCACTTTTTGTCGATCTTTTATACCCACATTTATGCTAAAAGTGGCGCTGGAACATAAAGTTCATGTGCTCTGCCTGCCCCTTTTGGGAATAAAGGCGTGAATGTATGTATGTATGTACGTATTTCTGTTATTAAATTTACAGTCATGATTAATGAGAATCTGTCCTCTGAAATAAAAGCTACTTTACGTTCATGATAATGTTGAAATACCAAAATATCTCCACGAATGTCAAGTCAAATTTGTGGCCTGGACATTGCTATAGGCTAGTTTCCTAAGATGCATGATTCCATGCTTTTCGAACCAGTATTTAACATAAATACCCAAAAATTTGTTTTAATTTAACGGCGGCCAAAATGCTTAACTTATAAAAAGTAAGCAGATCTTCGTGCAGCACCTTGAATGTACTTATTACGGATGCAGGCACTTTCCCAATGTCTCCTACCCTCCCGTCCCGCCGCGCCGCCCGCACTCGCCTAGGTACCGATTGCTGACGATCGAGATGGCACCAAATACAAACTTTAAAACCTATAACCCTATATAACGCGGGTCTCGTTCCATACCTCAAAAGCTAAAATAGAACCCTTATTTATAGGATCACGTGTGGCTGTCTGTCAGTCCGTCTGTTACAACCGATTTGCAACGAAAAAAACTGGACCGATTGAATTGCAATTTGGCAGAAATATTTTCATGAATTTTCATGTCTACAACATTACATTTCAAAATCTATGTGATTTTCGTTATTAACGTCCCAAAAAACCGTAATAACAACGCCCATATTGATATTTAGACGCCACGACGTTGGAATGTAAAATCGTTGTTGTTTTCCTAATCAGCGACCCGATAAACCATAGAAACAATAGATGCCGATGTTGATTTTCAGATTATGTCACCACATGTCTCCTTTTAGGGGTTGAATTCTCAAAAAACCGGAAACACTTGTTTACTCATTTATCGTTAGGAATTATCCTGTGAATTCTCGAATAAAATTGTCTAACTAATCTTTTTTCTCCATACAAACTTTGGACCTCTTTTTAACCCCTTTAGGTGTAATTATTTCCAAAACGCTGAAAGCACTTTATTTGTAAATGAATACGTAATCTGTCCACAAAGTTTTAAGTACGTAGTAGCTAAAAATAAGTTTCCCTTATACAAAATTTGGATCCTCATTTAACCCCCTTAGGGGTAGAATTTTGTAAAACGCTGAAATTACTTTTTTTGTATCCTAATAAGTTATATTCCTACAAAGTCTCAAGTCTCTAGTTCAATAAATAATGTTTCCCCCCACAAACATTGCATACCTATTTAACCCCCTTAGGGGAAGAATTTTATAAAACGCTGAAAGTACTTTTTGTATCTTAATAATAATATTCCTACAAAGTTTCAAGTCTCTAGTACAAAAAAATATGTTTCTCGCATACAAACTTTGCACCCCTACTTAACCCCCTTAGGGATAGAATTTCCAAAAATCCCGTCTTATCCCTTGCCTACGTCATAAAATGAAGCTCTGGTGTAAATTTCAAGTTTCTAGTCCCAGTAGCTTTGAATACTAACTTTGCACCCCTATTTTACCCCCTTAGGTGTGTAATTTTATATAAGGCTGAAAATACTTTTTTTTGTATCCTAATAAGTAAAATTCTTACCAAGTTTCAAGTCTCTAGTTCAATAAATAATGTTTCCCTTATACAAACATTGCACCCCTAATAAACCCCCTTAAGGGTAAAATTTTCTAAAACGATGAAAGAACTTTTTTGTATCTTTATAAGTAATATCCCTACAATGTTTCAAGTCTGGTACAAAAAAACATATTTCTCCCATACAAACTTTGCACCCCTTTTTAACCCCCTTTGGTATGGGATTTCCAAAAGTCCGGTCTTATCCCTTGCCTACGTCATAAAAGGACGTTCTGGTGTAAATTTCAAGTTTGTAGTCCCAGTAGTTTTGAATACAAACTTTGCACCCCTATTTGACCCCTTTAGGGGTAGAATTTTCCAAAACGCTAAAAGTACTTTTTTTGTATCTTAATAAATAATATCCCTACAAAGTTTCAAGTCTCTAGTACAAAAAAATAATGTTTCTCCCATACAAACTTTGCACCCCTATTTAACACCCTTAGGGATAGAATTTCCAAAAATCCCGTCTTATCCTTTGCCTACGTTATAAAAGGAAGTTCTGGTGTAAATTTCAAGTTTGTAGTCCCAGTAGTTTTTAATTCAAACTTTGCACCCCTATTTAACCCCCTTAGTGGTAGAATTTTATAAAACGCCGAAATTACTTTTTTGGTATCAATAAGTTATCTTCCTACAAAGTTTTAAGTCTCCAGTTCAATGAATAATGTTCCCCCATACAAACTTTGGACCCCCATTTCACCCCCTTAGGGATAGCATTTCCAAAAATCCTGTTCTATCCCCTGCCTACGTCATAAAAAGAAGTTCTGGTGTAATTTTCAATTTCCTAGTCCCAGTAGTTTTGAATACAAAATTTGCACCCCTATTTAATCCCCTTAAGGGTAGAATTTTATAAAATGCTTTGTATCCTAATAATTAATCTTCCTACGAAGTTTCAATTCTCTAGTTCAATAAATAATGTTTACCCCATACAAACATTGCACCCCTATTTGACCCCGTTTAGGAGTGGAATTTTCTAAAACGCTGAAATTTTTTTTTTGTATCTTAATAAGTAATATCCCTACAAAGTTTCAAGTCTCTAGTACAAAAAATTATGTCTCACCCATACAAACTTTGCACCCCTATTTAATCCCCTTAGGGGTGGAATTTTATAAAACGCTGAAGATGTTTTTTTTTGTATACTAATAAGTAATCTTTCTACAAAGTTTCAATTCTCTAGTTCAATAAATAATGTTTACCCCATACAAACATTGCACCCCTATTTGACCCCTTTTAGGGATGGAATTTTCTAAAACGCTGAAAGAAATTTTTTTGTATCTTTATAAGTAATATCCCTACAAAGTTTCAAGTCTAGTACAAAAAAACATATTTCTCCCATACAAACTTTGCACCCCTTTTTAACCCCCTTTGGGATAGGATTTCCAAAAGTCCGGTCTTGTCCCTTGCTAACGTAATAAAAGGACGTTCTGGTGTAAATTTCAAGTTTGTAGTCCCAGTAGTTTTGAATACAAACTGTGCACCCCTATTTAATCTCCTTAGGGGTGGAATTTTAAAAACGCTAAGTATATTTTTATTTGTATCCTAATAAGTAATCTTCCTACAAAGTTTCAAGTCTCTAGTTAAATAAATAATGTTTACGTCATACAAACATTGCACCCCTATTTGACCCCCTTAGGGGTAGAATTTTCCAATACGCTGAAAGCACTTTTTTGTATCTTAATAAATAATATCCCTACAAAGTTTCAAGTCTCTAGTACAAAAAATAATGTTTCTCCCATACAAACTTTGCACCCCTATTTAACACCCTCAGGTATAGAATTTCCAAAAATCCCGTCGTATCCCTTGCCTACGTAATAAAAGGAAGTTCTGGTGTAAATTTCAAGTTTGTAGTCCCAGCAGTTTTTAATTCAAACTTTGCACCCCTATTTAACCCCCTTAGGGGTAGAATTTTATAAAACACCGAAAGTACTTTTTTGGTATTAATAAGTAATCTTCCTACAAAGTTTTAAGTCTCCAGTTCAATAAATAATGTTCCCCCATACAAACTTTGGACCCCCATTTCACCCCCTTAGGGATAGCATTTCCAAAAATCCTGTTCTATCCCTTACCTACGTCATAAAAAGAACTTCTGGTGTAATTTTCAAGTTCCTAGTCCCAGTAGTTTTGAATACAAAATTTGCACCCCTATTTGACCCCCTTTAGGGGTGGAATTTTCTAAAACGCTGAAAGAACTTTTTTTGTATCTTAATAAGTAATAACCCTACAAAGTTTCAAGTCTCTAGTACAAAAAATAATGTTTCACCCATACAAACTTTGCACCCCTATTTAACACCCTTAGGGACAGAATTTACAAAAATCCCGTCTTATCCCTTGCCTACGTCATAAAAGGAAGGTCTGGTGTAAACTTCAAGTTTGTAGTCCCAGTAGTTTTGAATACAAACTTTGCACCCCTATTTAACACCCTTAGGGAAGTAATTTTGTAAAACACTAAAAGTAATTATTTTGTATCTTAATAAGTAATCTTCCTACAAAGTTTTAAGTCTTTATTTCAAAAAATAATGCTTCCCCCATACTAACTTTGGACCCCCGTTTTTCCCCCTTAGGGGGTGAGTTTTCAAAAATCCTTTCTTAGCGGATGTCTACATCATAGTGGCTATCAGCATGCCAAATTTCAGCCCGATCGGTCCATTAGTTTGGGCTGTGCGTTGATAGATCAGTCAGTCAATCAGTCAATCAGTCAATCAGTCAGTCACCTTTGCGTTTTATATATATAGAAGTATTTTTTTTATAATCGGCTAAATGATTTTACATGTCATGGTGGTTGAAAAAATAATGTTTCATCTGTTATATTTCATAATCTCAGCAAAAAACTAAAATCCAGCCACATAGCGATTTAAATTTGGTTTATTTTAAATCGCTTTGTGTCATCCCTATACATGACTAGTTTTTACCATTGTTCTTAAGTGTAAAGGATGATACATAGCGAGTTTTTTGCATTAAAATTGTGTATCCTGTCAATATTCTTCTAATAACATAAATCGTACGTCCGTAAGATGGCACTGATAGTTACTTAAACATAAATTATATGTATAAATTAATAGTCGAGTAAAATTAAGTTAATTATGTTTTTGTTTGTATTTTGCTGTCAATTAGCCAAATCACACATCTTAAATTTGTTTAATGTTGTTCATTCATATTTTCTTAGACACTGAGATTGTAAAAGGATGAAAATCTGTGTGCATTTACATTTTTAAGGACTGCGAGCATATACTATAATTTACGGGCGACTATCATATAAAGGAGCGGGTTCACCTGACGCACGTTGCTCTGGCCCCTATTTTACCAACTTGACAATTGTCACCTGACACAGACAATTCGCCAAACATTGCTTGTTCTAGAAGTTAAGGTGGTCGCTAGGGTGTGGATCCAGCAATGTACAGAGAATTGTCGTTGTCAGGTGACAATTGTCTAGTTGGTGAAATAGGGTCCTGGACATTTCGACTATTGTCGCCTGGCAATGACATTTCGACTTACATGTCTGCGTCGACAGGTTAAGTTGGTTGCTGGACAGCCTATTGACCCAGCAATGTACATGGAATTGTCAGGTGACAATGATCAAGATGGTGAAATGGGGCCCTGTTCTTCTTTGTGGTAAAATGGTGAACGCATTGTGCCGTAATTTTTAAAGTTTTCAGTTACATTCTCATAGTTTATTGCCATACGATACCTCTATCCGATATCATCTCTTCAATCTCGATTTCCAAACATCTCGAGGCGTTAGATAAAGCACTGCACATTTTGTTTCTGTTCTGGTAAAAACAACCATTAATAATAAGATAAACTTTTTATAACTGCTACGGGAATTAAGTTTTTATAAATTTTCTTCATCACTTCTAATGTATTACTAGTAACAACACATTCTTGAAACTCATCTTTTTTAAAAGTTGCCAGAAAAAAAGGAAAAGAATCATATCGAATTTATGTCTGAAACAGATATGCAAAATTATATAGTAGTAACAATGTTGTAATAAATATCTACTTGTCTTCGAAAATCCAGAGAACTTGGAACGAAGAAAAAAACGCTATGTGATAAATCTCACATAGCGATTTTTTCCGTCCATATTTTGTTCGGTATACACAAAATCGAACTAAAATTTAGTTGACTTTAATGCAAAACAGTCGAAGAAAAAAACGCTTTGTGATAAAACTTACGTAGCGATTTTTTCCGTCCATATTTTGTTCGGGATACACATAGCGAATTTTGTATTTTCGAAACCAATAAAGATAATAGAAAAAGGATTTTATGGGTAAATGGATACTATTACAAGCAATTAAAATATGAAATAAACAAAAAAACCAAAAAAGTTACATAGCGATTTTTTTATTCGCACCGACGATATAGGGCAGGCCCCATCACTTCGGGGTCTTTGGCAGACAACGGTAGCCTTTTTCGGATATATATGAGCCGATGTGCATTTCGTTTCGAGTGTTGAAGTTTTGTCCAGCAGTGGACGTCTTCGAATATTGTAAATCTATTTATAATTAAAAACTACCTTGACATGTAATAAAACGTATGTACCTACTGTACCTATTATATACTGTATCCTGCCTGACATGTAAAATAATGTGTTTTATGAATAAAATTCTGAATCTGAATCTTCCGGCTGATATGATGATGAATTGATGATGAGGGTTTTGATGTCCGCTTAACAGCACATGGGCCTGTGTGCCATGTCCTATGTAACCATGTTAGCCTTCATTGTGTGAAACAATCTGTAGTACATAGCGCATATGTACACACACCGTGCATGGGTCGCGTTACAATTTGTTTTTATTCGTTCGACACCCGTTTAATTGCTTTCCCGCCGTCGACAATCATTAGTGAGGATACGACGCTCTTTTTTTTTGTCACGACGGTGGCAAAGTAAACGGCCTGCGGTAATCAGACTATATAGTCTATGGACGACCGCGACTTTTTTAATAGCTAGAGAGACGAATAGTGGAAGCCCCACAAGCCCAATTTCATAAGAAAACCGCAAATCGATGTACAGTTTAGCCATTTGGCACACGCATACTAGAGGTCAAAACATTTTTTTTGACCTGCAGTTCCTAAAAGAAATTCCCTTAGGGTCGGAGTGCAGAAACATTTTTCTTTTTGTATGGAAAAAAAAAATTTTTTTTAAGAAACCTATCGTGTTTAGTATCATATGAAAGGGCTTTTCGAGGCAATTCTAGAAATCATTACATTTTAGCCATATTTTTTAAATTAAAACAAAAATAATTTTCGAAACATACCAAGTTTGGGCTCCTCCAGACTGATTTTTTTAAAATTCAATATACCACAAATGATACGTGATATCCTCTTAACTAACCTCAAAAAAGCAATTTTGAAAATAATTGCATTAAATATTTTTTTTTTAATTTTTCAATATTACCAAGTGACACGATCAAATAAAAAAAAACAAAAACAAAACTATATGATATTATTTCTAAATTGCTTTCTTGGGGTTAGATTTCAAAATATAACGGATTATTTGTGATATTATATCTTGATATCTAACCTAATTAGTATCTGAAAGAGTCAAACCTTGATATTTTGTGACAAAAACTAACCAAACTATACCAACTGATGAAAAAGCGCAGTTAAAGGGTTAAAGAGGTATTTCCCGTTGGATATATGGATACTACGTATCATTTTATGATTAATATGTTCCGTATCTGCAGTACAGTTCCATAAGTCACGTAAAATAGCTATTCAAGTAGAACTGTGTCACTTGGTAATATTGAAAAATTAAAAAAAAAAACTTAATGCAATTATTTTCAAAATTGATTTTTTGAGGTTAGATATGAGAATAATTGTTTGAATGTGGCGTTACTTCGCTTAAGTCCATGATACGTTACGAGAGCAATATTCCTTTGCTATTCCGCTAAAAATGGTGCTGATCTATCAGCGAAGATGAGATGCAACTATTTGCGTATCTTTGCGTGTGGTTAATGCGCCGTCCCTCCCTCCGCACGTGCAAACATGCAAATAATTTCAGCAAACCACCACCAATAATGACAAAACCTCGACACGTGTTTTGCGTCTCTACGAGACATCATCAGGAGATGCTGGCAGATGTTGCTTGTACCACGTCCACTGTGCCAATTGAGCTGCGTTTTGCTGTCTGTGCATTTTCTAAGCAGGCGAAGCAACTCGTCACATGCCAACAATTTGCTACGTCCACTAATTTACTGATTCCCTTGTATTATCTTTTGGCACTATTTGTTCCCCGTGTGGTGTCGGGTTAGAATTTCACCACCCCCTTTCTTCCCGTGGGTGTCGTAAAAGTCGACTAAGGGACCAGGGTTGAAGTGTGTTGTGGGCGATAGGCTAGCAACCTATCACTGCAATATCACATTTTGTCGATATTTTATACCCACATTTATGCTAAAAGTGGCGCTGGAACATACGTTTCATGTGCTCTGCCTACCCCTTTTGGGAATACAGGCGTGAATGTATGTATGTATGTATGTACTATTTGTTTATTTGTATATCCGTTCCTTCACCAAATGGACTCGGCGGAAGACCAGCGCTGGCAGTTAAAGCCGGGTCCTTTTCTTGACGTATATATGTAGTTATTGTTCGGTTTCTGTATTAGTGTGTATTTGCTGTCACGAATAATTGATTGATTTATAAGTAAGTTGTCGGTCCCTTTATTTAGATAAGCATCAGTCTCAGTTATAAATTAGATATAAGTGCGTGTATGATTATCTGTTGGTAATCCTAAATAAATTAATTAATCTCATCTTCGGTGAGAGACCAGCACGTTTATTAGCGGAATAGCAAACGAATATTGTTCTCGTAGCTAGAGACAGTGTTGGTTCCTCACTCTTAGGTTCACATGTTCGTGAGCTCTGGCCACCTTTACTTACCACCAGGAGCAGTAGTGGTATTATCATGGCTGCGATCTCTATATATCAGAGATGCTGATAGAATTGAGCATTTACTTTTAACAGAACATCGAGAATTCGCCGTTTTTAAAGTCGAACTGAACAACGGACAGAGCCAAAAATCACTGCAAATATTTTTACAATCATTTTAGCGAATTCTCTAGTAATCGGTGTGGGCGAAGAGGGATGGTGGATAGTGCGAGAAAATCGAGAGAGCTCGCGTGCCGTCTTGTCATAGCCGTGCAAGTAAGTTTATTAATACGGAATATCCACAACAGTATCACCTTGCAATGGCCTGAGCTCTCACCAACAATAGCCTTCAAAGCGACTGATGACTGCCGCTGAGCATATAGTGCTGACAATTATATAAGTTAAGCATTCACTGAAATCTCTGGAAGCCACTGTAGCGCAGGTGAGGCAAACAACTTTAATTCTGGTCGTGGATTTGAACACTGGTTCGTACCACTTGGTTTTTCCAAAAATGTATGTATGATGTAGAATGGAAAACTCAAAATCACGTGGCAGATCATGCATGCGATGGGCAGATCACATAAAATCTGCCGTATGCAGAAAAAGAGAACAAATAGAACAGAACAAATATTTGAATATTATATGCCTTTGGCCCTACTTCAATCTTATACAAGTTTCTGTCAAAAAAATGATTTTTGGTACAAGCTTTTATTGCCGACTGTACCTTTCTGTACCATCAACTACTCATTGAGACGATTTTTAACGAGCCCAAACTCAACGGGGCTACGTCGGTTGAGTACTGAATTCCCATGGCCACCTTCTGTCTCCATCATCATTAAATAGGAGACCTTTTCGACCTAACATGATTAGTGATGTGCCGTTCCCCGGAATATTCCCTACTTCGGAATATTCCCGAGAATATTCCTGTATATGGGAACAGGGGAGTTTGAAATTGGGTATGTTTAGCTGAGCTTGTTTAAAGCAACGAACTGGGAGAAACGGAACTAGATGGGGACAAATGGCGACAACTCGTGTCGGAGGCCAAGACTCACTTTGGATCGCTGCACCATTACAGTTAGTTACTTAGTTATATGTTTAGGTATATATTTTACTATCAGGGATTCTATAAAAACTTAGGCCAGTAATTTGTGTACCAAGACATGAAACAGTGTACTTTATCCGCAAAAGTAAATTCTAGTTGCTCTCGGATGTTATATATATCCCTAGCCGAAAAAAAACCAATTTTACAGAAGTACTTCTATATGGTAACAGGTAAAAAACAATACAAATAATCAAAAGTAAATTACGAATGCACAATATTCAAATATTAAATGTTAATAAGGATGAAAATACAGAATTAGTACAAAAATCACGAGTTTTTGACGAAATGCATTTTATTAGTCTGAGCGCTATTCATTTGAACTAACTTTCAATTTGTATTTCAATGTTCCCCTGTTTGGGGAATATTCCCAACAAGGGAATATTCCCGGGAAATTCACATATGGGGATATGCCCGCTCCCGAAAAGGTTCCCCGTCCCCGGCACATCATTGTAGGAATTTATGTTGGCTTTTAAACGGTTATTTTGGGTGTGGCTTAGTAGACTGACTCTTAATTCATATTATGATTATCATGGTACGTAGTCGACGTTAAAAATATGTTTACATTCTGCACCTTATTCCATTGTAATAAGGCACAAAAAGTTACATCTCTTGAACGTCGTCGACTGTACCATGATAATCATAATATTAATTAAGAGTCAGTGTACTAAACCATACCCAAAAGAACAGTTTAAAAGCCAACATAATTTCCTATTCGGATATCCGGTCACGCATTTCGGAATTCCCAGGAATAGGTAATTAATAGCGATTTTATCAATACGCCATTTTGTCCGGGTCCTAATTGCCGTAATTATGCGACCCGTGTCGGAGTGTACCGTAAAAACGATGTTGTGCCCTGTTTCATACACATGGGGACACTGGGGACAGTAGGCGAGGTATGTTCCCTTTTATGACTGAGGGTTTATTGGGTAGGTTTTCGAGCGAGCTTTAGAACAACTCAGCTGAATTTTAAGGGTTCCGTACCTCAAAAGGAAAAAACGGAACCCTTATAGGATCACTTTGTTGTCCGTCCGTCCATCTGCCAAGATCCTGTTTCTCAGGAACGCGTGGAGGCATCAAGCTAAAATTTATACCAAATACTCAGGTCTACTGTCCCTTGGAGCTGTGAAAAAATAGAACTTCTAAGCCATGCCGCAAATTTCCGCAACTTTTCGAAACTCGCAAGGGAATCAAAACCTATTGGGTACTTCCCGTGCACTCAGAATCTTGAAATTTGGTACAAAGCAACGTCTTAAAGCACAGAATAGAGGAAATATTGCAAAAACCGTAAATTTTTGTACGGAACCCTTGCTGCGCGAGTCCGACTCGCACTTGGCCGGTTTTTTTTCTTTAATAAAATGCATTTACCTGACGGTGTGCAAACGAAACGTTTTCTTCTATTACAATGTAGTATTTCAAGTGATTGTGTTTTGATTTCTAGTAAACAACAAAATATAGAAATGTATACAGCGTGTGAGTTTTTTAAAAATGTATATTTTAAGGGCTGAACGTATCAATAGTTAAAAAAGAACCGTTATTGTTCACAGAAATTAATTCGGCACGCATTGTATCGGTAACAAAGCTAACAACTGACAGTAACATTTGCCTCTCTGAAACTTCAAATAAAATAAATGTTAGCAGTACATTGCTGCTCGTGAAAAAAATGTTATTTGTTATACAAGGGTGCAAAGTTGTATTTTATTATCCGCGAGTGTGGAATTGAAACACGAGCAAGCGAAAGGATTTTATAGTAGAACTATGAGCGAAGCGAGTGTTTCTAAATTAGAAACCTGAGCGTAGCGAAAAGTTAAGAGTTCGAATCATGTCGTCCATAGTGACATTTAATACGTGAGTGTAACAGTGTAATTATTAGCATTAAAATAAGAGCTAATTAAAAGTTAACTGTGAGTTAATTGAGAGTAACTCCAAATTTCATTGTCATTCTTGTAATTCCGGATCATGACCCCGAGGTCACCCAGTAATAAAATCACGTGTTTAGTGGATAGCCCCATAAAATCTTTGTTTTACTATGTGACCCAGGAGATGTAACCATGGCAACAAGCAAAAAAACTTTACTTTGTTTCCATACTAAACGTCAATATTGCCTTCTGTTACCCGGTCCGCTGTGCTTCCATATATTAAAATATAGAATGCTGTCCGCCTGTCCAGCACGCGAGTAATTACATTTCAGTGAAATGACATGTTCAACTTTGTTTAAAAAAACCGTGACAACGCGACGGGATTCGTCAGCTCTTTTTCGCTATGAAAGTTTGTAAATGTTTGCAAATTTTACAAATTGTATAAATTTGTTGCCTCGGGGCTGTATTGGACTATATCTATATCGTTAAAGCCGGTCAATAATTTGATTTCATTCATTTCTTCAACATTCGTTTTTTTCTGTGATGTTTTTTTGCCATGGTTTTCCCGACAAACAGAATATGGGATGGGGCTCTTCAAGAAAGGAGTGTTCAGGTTTTTAACACTTTCGCAACCAAGAACCCTCCTAGCGGGCTCCTACTATAATAACTGCAACTTAGAAAGTAGTTGTATAGTAAAGTATGGCTAAGAACAAGAACACTCAAGATAAAAATATCCATGACACAAAAAAACCGCATTCAAATCGGTCCATCCGCTAGGGAGCTACGCTACAGACACAGATACACAGACAGACACGTTAAACTTATAACAAGTTAAAAAGAAATGCTCACCCCTTTTACATAGACGTTAGTTAGGTTAGTAGCATGATAGATTTAATGTAATCATGAATTTTAGATATTAAGCATTTATTAAAATTCGCACACCAGGAAAAGATGTAATATGTAGATCCTATAATGTAATTTAAGACCTCAGTAACCATATTACTGCGAATAAACAATTTGTATTTACGAATAAAGTCGTGTAAGAAAAAAAGTGTGATAGAAAATGAAGCATTCACGAAATCTCTTTCCGACAAATCGACCTTCGCCAGTAACAGCCTGTATAAGTATACACCAGGGAAGTCCCTGGTGTATTGAAAAGTGATACTACGCTTGTCGCGTGTCGTTATTGTGAATCGACGGCAAATGGCGCAACTTACGGCCAATCTTCTTTGCTAATACTGTAGCCGCGGTAGCGTCAGCATCGACGGTACAATTAGTGCTAAAAGTGGTGAAATTGGTATATTTTTTTCTATATCACGATGGTGGAAAAGAAGCGTACGGCTAGTGTAATGTAGATACCGCAGCCTATAACGTTAACGACTGCAGAAAGAATCTAAAGAAAGTAAATCTGTACCTCCGTCTGTTACCTTTTCACGGCTAATCAGGTACTTAATCAGTTGAAATTGAACATGTCGAAAGTAATCGCCATCATCATCATATCAGCCGATAGACGTCATCTGCTGGACATTAGCCTCCCCCAAAGAGTGCCAAAGTTACCAATCCCTCGCCACCCGCATCCAGCGGACTCCCGCAACCTTTACCAGGTCATCAGTCCACCTGGTCGGGGGCCTACCCACGCTGCGCCTTCCGGTACGTGGTCGCCACTCGAGAATCTTTCCGCCCCAACGGCCATCGGTTCTACGTGCTATGTGCCCCACCCACTGCCACTTAAGTTTAGCGATCCGGAGGGCTATATCGGTTACCTTGGTTCTGCTGCGCTCAAAGTCACCCAAAGGGCAATAGAGAGGGCCATGTTGGGAGTTCTTCTGCGTGATCGTATCAAAAATGAGGTAAGCGTAATATTTTGAGTTAATCTTACACATACCCCAGATCTAGCCCCACAGTAGGTGAGGCGAGGTGATTAAGGCTTGTGTTATGGGTAGGTACTAGACGACTATAGGTATATCAAATTGATAAATAAATACATATATACATATATATACATACACGCCTTTATAAATAAATAAATAAATAAATAAATAAATAAATACTAAGGGACAATCTTACACAAATCGAGCTAGCCCCATAGTAAGCTCATTAAGGCTCAATATCCCTAAAAGGGGTAGGCAGAACACCTGAAACTTGTGTCCATTGCCACTGTTAGCATAAATGTGGGTTCTTATAAAAGATCGACGAAAAGTGATATCGCAGTTATAGGTAGGTTGCTAGCCGATGGGCTTCAATACCCTTCAACTCTGTTCCCTTATTCGACTCTTACGACAACCACGGGAAGAAAGGGGGTGGTGCTATTCTAACCCGACACAACACGGGTAGGTACATACACATTCTCCAAAACTCAGAAACATATATTTGCCCTTCCCTAAATTCGAAACCAGACGGGTGATCAAGTAACTTTTCGAACGCACGTTACGTAAACTCAACTGTCATTTTCCCATACAAAAAATTACCTTTAGATCTACCTGACCGCGTAAAATGCGTTACGTGATCGACCTGCAGTGCTGTTATTCGCTACGCGCTAATGCGGCTCACCCCGCCGATTACCCGTCACGAAACTAGACCTCTACCTACGCTTAGTTACTACTCATTGCGGAGTCAAGGTATATTTGTGGGTGAGCGTTGAGGTGAGCTTAAAGCAAGTGACAGAATAAGGGGGCTGGACTGCCTTCGTAGGCTAGACTAAAGCGGTCGTCAAAAATACTTACAAAAACCTTCAAAAAATTTCCTCTGCCGACGGTCCGTTCGCGAATTATCTGAGCTCAAGATATTTAGCCCATTAAAGCTTCGGAGGGGCCTCCCCGCATTCCTGCCCCCCTCGGCATTTTCCGAACGCCTCCACCAAAGATTAAACCGTGTTACTCGTACACTTAAATTATTTCAATTGGATGCCCTTTGGCTATTTGGTTTTGCGGATTGGGTACGTTTTGATGTGTTTTACGTAGAGCTTGTTGAATTTAGAGATAGATAACCTACTTTTTCTCGTTGCATACTAAACCAGATTCAGATTCAGATCTTTATTTTGCCTTATAAAGAAAATATACCATTTAAAAAAATTATACATCTAAACACACACACAGAACATAAAAAAAGTAAAAATAATAGGTAATTAAGACCATGTTAGACCCCAACATGACGCTGTTGTCCACTGGAATCCCCTAGCGTGATCCCCCAGGGGAAAAAACGGTTAGGTTGTTAGGTAAACTGCGACCCTACAGCGCGCGAGCCGAGCGAGCGTAGCGAGCGTGACGCGGCAGCGTCCGGCGAATCGCCATAACCAAACATTATCATTTTTTCCCAGTTGTGTATAAAATAATCGCCGCTAATTGCCTTGGGTGAGCGGGGTCAAGTGATTAACGTGGATAACGTGAACATGACAACATTGAAAACTATACAAAAATAAAATATCTTCAGACAATTTAGCAAAAATTATTTAAAATGTTTCAATTAAAATTCCACAAAAACCAAAAAAAATGTATGTTAGGCTGTTAAAATCATAAAATTATATAAAAAATTAAAATTCAGTCAGGTAGTTAGTAATAATAAAAATAAAAAAAACAAGTGACAATAATTTAGCACTAAATTCGTTCGAAAACTAACTAAAACTGCTCTTTTCCGCACTAGTGGGGAAACCAACTCAAGACATGCATAGGTACCTACGCGAACAAATTTACTGCTTAATTATTGTTAGAGCTTTTCGAGTTGGCTGCTATTTTTCCATACCAAAATTTACATTGCCGATGAACGTACGCAAAACGTTTTAATGACAACTTTGAGTCGAAAATTTCGGCGCACATAGCAAACAGCACACAAAGCTAGGTTAGCATATAAATTGGTTTCACAGCTCGATAAAGCTTTCGCAAACAAGAGATAGCATGCAACAGTGTGGTTAACATAGTTACAGGGACGCTGCAGGATTTTTGAGGTTAGGCCCAGAAAATATCTTCGGTCCTAAGTAAATTGGCATATTTGATTTCAAACCACTTTCTTTGATTTTAAATAAGTAAATTATACTAGGTGTCACTCTTACACAAACCGATCTAAACCCAAAGAAAGCTCAATAAGGCGTTATGGGTACAATACGAAGAATTTAAATGGTGAAATACATATATAACATCCAAGATTCAGAAACAAACATTTATGCTCATCACACAAATATTTGTCTATGCCGGGATTCGAACCCAGGACCTTCAGCTTCGTAGCGTCACTAGCCTAGGCTAACCAGTCGTGATTTTAATTGCTTTTAATATTTGCCGGGAGAACCAGGATAAACTATTGGGTCTTAGTTTTCTGTTCTGGCTTCGTCATGTTTGTTCACATTATTAAAAATATATTTTTAATGTGCCTTTGAGACCAAAGCCACAACCCGCGTCTCTGAAAAAATGACAAAAATTAAGTTGTATACATAGGTTCAAGCATAAAATAGATTCACGCCTTTATTTCCAAAAGGGGTAGGCAGAGCACATGAAACGTATGTTCCAGCGCCACTTTTAGCATAAATGTGCGTATAAAAGATGGACAGAATAAGATATCGCAATGATAGGTGGCCCATCGCCCAAAAATTCATTGCTTTTGTTAAGGCCTTAGGAACTGAGGATTATTTAAGTTTCTCAATCAGTCCAACAAAATTAAAAAGCAAAGTCGCTTATTCCAACAATCCCAATCTTCAATTGTCCAGTGACCTGCCACAGACTAAACTACAAAAAATGTTCGAAGTGTCAAATGGGTTCATTTACTTATACAACTCCACTGCGTCAATAAAATTACGCTATTGGGGTTTTCCTTGTCACTGTGTGTTTTGGCTTCTGTCAAACATCATAATAATAAATACACGAGATATGAACACACTAGTAAATCCAAAAATATCTCACTTTGTTTACTAGATCATGCAGTACAAATAGCCTAAGAAAAATCTAAGGACGTCCAAGTCCTCAACGTTGCCCTAATGAGGAGTTTGTGTTAGATAGATAGATAGATAGATAATAACTTTATTCAGCCACAACAAACTAGTATAGTGGTACAAACATTTAGAAAAAACATATATGATCAAATACTTTTATAACCTAAGGCATTCAGAAAAGTAAATTTAGTCGAGGGTTGTCTGTTGTGGTGTAGAATAGGTGCTGACTCAGCGTTACTGCTGCGGAGTCCGCAGCGCTGATTTTCCGCCAGAACCTTTAAAACTAAATCTAATGGGTCCAACGACCAGTGCAGCGCGAATCAATACTATCGATAATCAGTGTATTATTATAATTGTCAATAGGTAATTCATATTTAAATATTAACGAGTGTAAGTAATATAAAGAAGTGAGAAGAAGTGTTTTGTGTTAAAGTGTAAAGTAGGTATAATGTGTAAATGTAGGTGTTGGAACGTAGCAATTATTGGTAATATTAGTATTAGTTGTGGGTAGGTGCAAACTAAGACGGTATATTTTAATGTTAAAGTGACACACGTGACAAAGTGACATTTGAATGAAGAACCCTCTTAGTTAGAATTAAATCCATGTTGCATGTCACACAATAGTGCTTCGTCAAGGACTAGGAAGGATGTTTACCTGAATTGAATGAATGCCCTTAAAATGAAACATGAATCAACAAACATAATTGATGGATAAAGTACACATCCAGCATAGTTATGTAGACAATGTCGTGTCGTCATTGAATAATTTACTTCTCATTACGCGTGTTGATGTAGCGATTGTTGTGATAATATATCGATTGTTGTGGTTAAGACATCCGTCACTTTCGTACTCGTATACTTGTCAGAACGTGACGCACGTGTTTTTCACCTCGATAAGTGATAAAATTACAACCAATGATATCAATGAACCGCCCGCTGGTTACTTTTCCTAATGTGATATGAAATGACACTGTTAGCCCGAATAACAAAGACTAATAGTGTATTCCAGTAACTAACTTTCGGAATAAACAGGAATTGGAATCAGTTCTTACTTTGCGGGATTCCACGATAAGTCTCTCATCATCATCATAAACTTAGAGCCGGGCTCTTGTCAGTGGAGCAATCGCCATTCTGTTCTTGACTCTGCTGTTTTGAGCCCCTGACAACATTACATTTTCTTTCTCTTTAGCTTGACCCATTAACGCACGCCTTGCTCTTCCCTGTCTCCTTCTATCTTTCTTTCAATTATAGTTACTACAACATATTTACTCTTCTGTTTTAATTTGTTTTTATCAGACTGCTTACAACGTTACTATGCACTTACTTGGTTATCATTATCAATCAATTTATACAAGATGGCTCTAAGTAATTCGAATCGAATAACCGTTATTTAGTTCATACTAGTGACAGCACCATCTAGCGGTCCACAAGCTAAATTGTCTTAAACAAAGACATCTCCATAAATTCCTTTGCTATCCGCCTAAGAACGTGCACTCGGTCTATTATTGATAAAGACATGTACTCAATTGCGTATTTTGCATGCATTCAGTGTTCCCAGCCTCACCTGAATATTTTAATCATTACTAAAAACCACCACCAATAATAATAAAAAAACCTCTTCTCACGTTTCGCCTCTCTACGAACCATCATCAGGAGAATAAATGCTGGCAGATGTTGCTTGACTGAGCAAATAGGCCGTTCAAAACCGTCACCCATATTATATTGTGACTGCCCATACTACCATGCATGGGTAAAAGAGATGGAAGAACACGTAATAACGGTGATGACGCAATGCACACTTGTTTGTTAACCCAGCGGAAGCGGCCTAAGGTTTCTCAAAGCCATTTTGGCTGAAATAGTTTGAAAATTTTAAATAAATTATGTTTTCAAAGTATTATGTGCAAATAGCATGTCTTTTCTAAATAGTAACAATAATAGGTAATATTATTCATATCGAAAAAGCATTATGCATGATGAGGCCAATAAATAACTAATGCGAAAGGTGGAAGGGTCAGGTGCTGAATTTTTTACCTCCCAATTTAGAGGCCTTGTCTAAGGGGTGATAGTATTACTACAGGTTCAATTTGAAATTTAAAACCTATTTCCTTCGAAATACTACAGTACAAATACTATTATACTAGCTACTAGTACGGCTCCGTCCGTAAACTACACAGAATGCCAGCAAGGCGCGGGGGAAATGTAGCCGTATATGGTGTAATTGAAGTAATTAGAAAGTAAGTAGAATAAAAACAAAATCAAATCAAACAGCAGAATGCTATAGGTTGTTATATCCACAAAGAAGGGACCCACTCTTTCTCATTCACAATACAACATATTTCGAATTATGATAGAAAAATGTTGATTACAACAATTAAGAAAGTTGTAAGATTTCTGGTCTTGCAATACATAATTTCCCTGACACGTGTAATAAAACTAGAACATTGTGAAAAATTGTACACTCTCACTAAGTCAACTTATTGTAGAACCTAGTATCACATCATCATCCTTATTTAAGAGCAAGGCTCTTGACGGTGGAATAAGCGTCACAGATTTTTTTCTTCTGCTAGCATCTTGACATCTTCGTACGACTCTACAGCAAAATTATCTTTTATTTGGCAGCCGTATGTATATCTGGGCCTTCCTCTGTATCTCTTTCCTTCGATTTTGTCCTCCAAGATATTTAAAAAGAAGTATTTTGTATTGTTTATAACAAGTATCGGCTCTCTCCTTTCATCCCCAAAACCTCTTCGTTTATCTTCCTTATCTCGAGCTTATTCGTTCCATCCTCTGCCAATGCCACATGCCAATATTATAGTTGTACCTACCTATAATGAATAACATATAACAAAAATTGCAAAGATAGCTCAACATACAAGTAATGCGAGAACACAATCAAGCGGGAAACAGAAAGGTTTAGTTTAGAGGGCAACAGAGTAGGACAAAATAACGAAGCTGCATGTTGTGAAATCCTTCCAAATTGAAACTTAATTAAGATTCACTACAAAGTAAGGTTGATAAAGCATTTAAAGCTTACAGCTGATCCAAATTTACTTCGTTCATAAAATCTTCTCCTAAGATCCTCGTAAGACACGATAGGGCATAAAATCGCCAATATATAGAATTCCACCACAATGTTAACCAAAGAGAATCTAAATACAAAGTAAGATTATTTAACAGTTAGCTAAGCAATCCGCGCGCTAAGTGATTGGCCTCCCACTACAAAGGCATTAAATTTTCAATTTCAATCACTCCCTGTGTGGCAGGTAGTGGTGCAAGTCAAGAGCCGAAAGCAGGTTTACTTTACAAACAGTGAATATTACGAAACCCCCTGAATCTATTACCATCACAGTTGCTCAACTACATAACATAGTTTTTGAAATTAATGTTACCGTTAAGTTAAACATGACTGAGGCGTTTGACTTGGTTGTCCGTAGAATGGTTTTTATAGTTGTTGCATTAGGGGTGACGCCACGTGCTAGTTAAGTTGCTACTTATGTAGATACAAACATCAGTCAAGACCAAAAGGAACAAAGCAGCATGCTGCCTAAATACCGATGTGGTCGAGGGGCCTCAAGGCCGCACTCTTAGACACAACTCGCAAAATTTCCGTTATTTGCTAATATCACTTAATCAAGTTACGATCGTATTTCGACATTCAAATAAGTAATGCCAATAATAATATTTTAACAAAAATAGTACGTAACATTGATGAATAGCACAAAGAAAATATTTCCTTTGATCTGTAAGCAGAAGGTCATTCCTATGAACTATCACGCGAATAAGTCTGTTAAGAACTTAAAGTACGGAGTGAAAAGGAATATAAAGGTCTTTGGATTGTGAAGATAGATATATTGATCTTGATTTACAAAATAAATACAATACAAAATTTCATTTCATTTCATTGTGAAGATTGATATGTTTTTTTTTGGACTTTCAATCTATTTTTTTTGATAAGATATCTTCTAAAATAATGTTTATTTATAAAGTAAATTAACAGCTAATTAATATCGACGTGAGGGGCACGCACTAGCATGCACCTCGCCCCAATGCCACATTCTCGGGCAGTCCATCCATTCAACAAACGATTTCAGGATGCCGTTGATACTACCCCGTACCCTCTGTAGTGATTTCACCTTGCTGTGTATTATTGCCTGTAATCCCGGCACGCCAGCCGAGCCGCCGTGAACATGCCCGACGCACTGCCGTAGCGGGACAGACACAGTAGTATCCTGAACCCAATATTATACTGAAGGTATAGACTGCCGACTTCAATAAACATAATCGTATAAATATACCCGCTCTTGACTCGAACCGCCTCCGATTTCGCCTGAAACCGGATCCCGTTTATTGGTTTAACAAGGCCTGTACAAACCGAATGAATAGGGCGCATTTTATAAAACTACCCGTTAACAGGCTGCCCGCTTCGTTGGAACTGCCATTACCGAAATTAGCTTAAATTTTAATTGAATATTTACTCATTGTGCGGTGAAATATACAATAATATTATGTCTTGCCAAGTACTCTGCCTTGAAACCAATGTACGACTTTGTGCCAGTGACGGTGGAGACTGCGGGACCTTGGGGTAAGGAGGCCAAAGACTAACTATTAATATTTTAATTCTTCATAACGTATTTGGGTGAATCAACTTTTTTCTGTCACTAATTGTCATAATTACTCCTGGGTTTAAATTTGCGATTTTGCGGGCTAGGATCCACCTTATGTGGGGTTCTCTTGTCATTTTCAACCCCTTTCTTTAATAAACATCTTCTAAGCTTGTTAAATGCCCATGTTGTAACATTTTTTCTTAGAAACACTGTCATATTGCCTAACGGGACAGAATGATAATAGTTCTCTCAAAAATTAAATTTTTGGTACAAGTTTTTATTGCCGACTGTACTTTTCTGTATACCATCATCAACTCATCATTCAGACATTGAGACGAGTCTAACGAGCCCAAACTCAACGGGGTTACGTCGGTCTAGTACTGAATACCCATGGCCACCTTCTGTGTCCATCATCAGATGAACTCGATGGTACCATATTATTGAATTGTCATCAAAACTATACGTATACCCAGAATGTCAGCTCAATCGTTCACCGGGAAGTGGGTCAAATTTAACTAGCAAGATTTGTCCCTTACTGACATACATACATACATACAAACAGGGCAAGTTAAATAAAAGCTTGTAACAACAAGAAATAGTTGATTAATTTTAACAATTAATTTTCTATAATTAATTATTATCCTACCATTCCTCTTATCCTACTTCTACTAATATTATAAATGCGAAAGTTCGGATGTTTCGATGTTTGGATGTTTGTTATTCAATCACGCTTAAACGCCTCAACCGATTTGGATGAAATTTTGCACGAAGATAGTCTATAGCCTGCACTAAAATATAGGATAGTTTTTATCCCGGGTCCAAGCAGACGAAGTCGCGGGCGGAAGCTAGTCATGTAAATTGGTTTCACAAATAATTGAGTATGAGTACGAATATGAATGCCGAAGAGGCCTAGATTTGTCTAATGGACGCTGCCTTTCAACAAACTTATTTGTCGGTCTGTCCACGGCAGTAACACCTAAAAGCACTCATTGCTATTGAATTAATGAATCCCAATGTAACTCAATGGCCTACTTTAGTCGACGATTACTCGACGTAGCATAATGAGGTTCTGTTTCAAATCGGGGATAAGTTCTAGTAACCTTTTTGCTCTTAATCTTTCGTTGTATGGTTGGCGAAAGTTTTTTTTTGTACCTGCCTGAAAGGAGGAGAACGACTTCGTGTTAGGTTTTATTTTTAGCTTTTTTGTTTCTTAGTAAAGGTAGGCGCAAGGCTGGTCACTTTGGCACTATCTGGGGGAGGCACATGTCCAGCAGTGGACATCTTTCGACTGATATGATGATGATGATGAAATATAAGAAAACGCCTTGCAAATAACACAGATTTCTTGACTACAATTAATGTGCCACACATAAATGAATTGCAACAAGTCAAAATATTCCGTACAATATGAAATCTATTAAAAATATTTTCTCTTTGCGTCCGAGCATTAAACAGCTTAGAAATTAATGATTTTCTTACACCGACGTTCAAAGGTGTTTTTTACAATTTTAACTCGAAACAATCCTCAAACGTTTTTGATTCCGTTTAAAAAGCCGGACCAATTAAAAATAAATTACCGCACCACTTCCAGCCAGTGCAAAGCGCGAAAATTCAACGTGAAATATGCCTCTTACTGACAAGTTTAGGAAGTAGTAAAGTGCTTTGCTCGATGTTAATCCTTAATTACTTATTAAGAAAGAAAGAAAAACATTTACTTACGTTTTTAATTGAATTTTCTTTTTTTCGTGCTTTATGTTCTAATTAATGAATTCTTTTTTTAATTTATTCGAGCCGCACACGACAAACAGTTAATACAAAAATAAAAAAAAACTGCGAAGTGCGAGACGGACTCGCGCACTAAGGGTTCCTTATCATTATCTATAAAGACGGCAAAAAAAATCACGTTTGCTTCCTTAAATATTTATTTTATTTTGTTTTTAGTATCTGTTGTTATAGTGGCAACAGAAATACATAACTTGTGAAAATTTCAAATGCCTAGCAATCGCGGTTCTTGAGATACAGCCTGGTGACAGACAGACGGACGACGTCCGAACAGGCAACGTCCCGTTTTACCCTTTGGGTACGGAACCCTAAAACAACACGTCACGAAAGGGTGCCAACTCAGCATGGTGCTGGCGATAACCAGTTTCGTTGGAACCATTGTCGACATATATTTATTTATACTGGTGAAACCACGGCCGGCAGCTCACACAGTCATGGCAATAAGCAAGAGTCCCTAGCACGATCGAGTCAAATTGGACTCTCCATACAAACGAAGTTTGGTTCTCATTTTAAAACGGCAAACTGGAATAACGTCATCATCATCATTATAATATCAGCCGAAAGACGTCCACTGCTAGACACAGGCCCCCAAGGAGTGCGACAATGAGCGGTCCTGCGCCACCCACCCGCATCCAGCGGACTCGCGCGACCTTTACCAGGTCATCAGTCCACCTTGTGGGCCAACCTACGCTGCGCCGCGGAATAACATTCGAATTGGCTGTAAAAAATGGATCTAACTGCTACCACCAGGGAACGAAAAAACCATAGAAGTCTAAGTAGCGCTGCAGAATGGCCCCACCGAATGGGTGCCATTGCCATTATGCGAGTATGGCCCCTATCCCCCTAACGTTGCCATTCAGCCGTTTAGGTAGTTCATGCGCATACCGGGTTTTTGAACAAGTGTTTGGGTAGAAATTTGCTTGCTGTTTTTTCGTTCGCCGACTCTAACACGTTTGTTACCTCATTAAAATGCAATTCAAAGATGCTATATTGTTAAGGCAACTTAATTGTCACATTCCCATACAAAAATGTCATCTAGATCTACCTAATGTACGTAGAGTAGTGTTTGTTCAAATCTGAAGTACCTATGAAAAGTTTCACATGTTTTTTTGGAATGGCAGCTGCCGGCGCCGGCGCCATATTTGACGTTGACCTATCTGTAATCGTAAGTTGCTGCAACTCGCTCTAAAACGTTACAGAATCACCATCGAATAGTATTCTATAATTTACCAGAAAAATAAAACCCATCGCATTTTACGGGGTTCTCATGTTAAACAGCCGCGCGACGGAATTTTCTCGTTCTAATTTCAAAAGACCGTGTACTTTTGGATGCGTGGTGAGGTGTCGACTTGAATTTGAGACAATTATACGCCGCGTGATTTGGCACAACGAATTACCGGTTCATTTGACTCGTGTATGTTTAATAGGAGTATGTCAGGTGAGAGAATTAACATGAGGGAATTACGAAACACGCCGTAAATGAGCGAGAGTTTTGTGATTATTTTTCAGTTTAAAGTATATTCGTTTTGCATTAGAAGCTAAAAAAGGTATCGCGGAAAGTGGCTATGATGAACTGCGACTTTCCTGGTGCCGAGTGAGCTGTGGGACAAGATCGCCACTGAATGGCAGCCCGGCGACTCGCTGCAGACCTCGCTGGCGATGGCGGGATGAGCTAGACTTCTTTATAAATAATTGACCAAGGGCTGCTCGTAATCTAGATATTATCTGGAAACGGAGGGATTCCTTTGCCCACCACAGGCTCCTAATAACAATAATGAATTAAAAGCTTATTAGTTACAGATAGTTGAACTCAGTTGTGCGCGCGGCGCTAAGTGTGCGTGCGCTTGTAAATATACAGCTTTCATTTGTGTGGCAGTGTCGCGGCAGTCATCTTGTAATCACTGCCTTTGTGCGTGAGTTTAACTATCTGTATCAGACTTTACTATTGTATAGACCTAATTATCGTTCACACAAGAACTTTAATTTAATTTATATACGTTTTGTGCGCTCTTTCTGAGACATGCGAAGCAACGAAAAAAAAAACAGTCCTAATTGTAATAATAATATACGTAAGGTTATTTAACCACCAAACCACACGTAAACTTCATAAACAATCCGCCTCCGTCAAACTTTTTGCACCGCAAACAGCGTTAAAAGTTGAAAACCTCCTTAATGCAAAAACCATTTTCCAATAATATCCTCCAAGTTAAAACCAAGAACAAACTGAGTTGTTGACCATTGCATCTCAACACCGCACAGCGCCAGCGCCCGACCGTACCAGTTCATGAATTTCAAATTTAGAATTCGTATTCGCTTTTTAAACCTGCCAGGATTACTAGTTGATGTCAAACTAATCCCCTGAATTCTTATTTCCAAGTGAAATTTTTGTCTGTAATGTTGGCAGCGCGGTTTAAGGTTCGTTGTTTTGTGGAGTTCGATGTTCGTATTTCTTTTCAGCCAGTATTATTAATGTTATAATTGGAAATTGTATTTATGGGTCAACGTAGCCGTTCACTGAATTCCCAACGTCTTGTGTTTTGGTTTAATTTTTTTTTTCTTAAAACTGGTTGGCAATGTTGTAGTCATATACAAAATGAAATCTCAGATCTCAAAACATCCGATGTTTTCAGAAATGGAATTGGCAGTATTGGATTTAGGCATTTTGACACCTGGGCATTTTGAGAACTAGAAGTACCTAAGTATTATAGAATTAATATAAGCACATTGTAATGAAACCATTACCATATATGTACATAGTTCTGAATCGAGACTACAAACAATTGCACTATTTAATGCATTATGTCATAGTTTCATACTCGATCGCAAACTTGCACGTTATCCACGTAAATCACCTGACCCCGATCACCCAGGGGAATTAGCGGCAATTATTTTATATTCAACAAGGAAAAAATGATAAGGATCGCAGTTCACTTGACAACCGAACCGTTTTTTTCCCCTGGGGGATCAGGTTAGGGGATTAACGGGGATACCAGCAAAAATTACCGCACATCGTATGCTACCGTAGTTAATGCGTAGCTGATACTCAAAATTAACGAGAACCTATACATTTGTTATTCAGCAAAACTTACGAATATACTTAATATGTATACGTTTCTTCGAATGATTTTTAAAGTATGATTTTTCGTGTTTAAATCAACTAAAATATGGGGCATCTCCTACTTTTAAGCATGTTTGGAGGTCATATTATAAACTTACTAAAATGTCAGTCCCCTGACACTTTGATCGCTGATCTTATAGTTGTTGAAAAGTTATCCCTCTTATTCACCAGCTCACCCGAAGAAAACCCGCCAACTAAATTAGGTGGTATCTAAGTGACGTCAACATTATATTGTATTCTAAAAGAACATCCAACATTAATTCAAAAACAAGTTCACGTTGAAAGCTCGTAAAAGTTGCTTTTTCCTATACAGGCAAGGCTTTCCGCGGCAGGCATAAATCCGTATAATCGGACCGCTCTTTAAGATACATCCTGTGTACTGAGATAAACCAACTGGGCGGTGCACACTGCGCTTATTTAACGTTGATCGGTTTATAATCGTAAGTTTGTAAGTAAGCAACCCGCCGCAAGCTTAAGAGCTGACACTGACCACAGAACTCATAAATATAACAACTGTATCCATACTGTAGATGAGGATAATTGTCACGTTACCGATACTTCATGGATTAGAGAATTCGATGCGACAGCTGGGAATAAGATCCTTCACTCTTAACAACGCACCCTCGGGATCTCTGGCGATTTCATTTGATACAGCCGTATCATGGTCGGCCTTATCACGGGATAAGTGACAAGATAGAGCGTCCGTCTCGTTTAATCCAACGGTGTCAAACAGTGACTCACTACCTGGAACACACGCATAATACCCCATACCTACGGAGCAAGAAATGGTGCTAAAATGAATGCAGTCTTGTGTAAGTAGAAGTTCTTATGCAGTTAGGCTGCTCCTAATATTTAAGTAGGTTCATGCTATGCTAGTTTACAAAGCAAGAAGGAATATTAAAAAAACAAACATATATTCACAGCACAAAAATCACACAAACTCAACGCGGTATCATGGTCATCAACGACTCAGTGTGGTCATTACGACTCAGTGTGTGGAGCTGGGTGCCAGGCCGCGATTTTTGTTCTGGTCCCAAATGGATGGATGCTGATGCTCCAACGTTGAATTTGAACATTGACAACCGTCCCATTTGGATGGCGCGTTGGCGCGTCGCACTCCGCTTGGATATCCAATAGGACCTTTGGCGCGTCACTAGCTGGTGACTTGCGCATCACTACACGGCTACGGCGGCGCGCAGGGCGCGTGCGCGTGGAACGACAGCGCACCGGGCCGAGCCGCGGCGGCGGCGACACATTCGGCTGCCGGCTGCCGTACAGATCTGGTCCACGCTCCTCATCCAAACGAGAAGATTCGCTTTTGTTTTCCTTCCACCATTTTGTTGGCATTGAAATAATATAATTCATTAATCGTGGAGTTCGCCTTATTGTATTTTCCTTGATTAGGCTAGCACCCACAGACCCATCTTTAAAACAGGCATGGACCGTTTTTTGTGAGGCACTGCTCTATTTTTGTTTCTCTGCGTGATCGCATCTTAAATGAGGCTATCTGCAGCAGAACTAAGGTAACCGAATAGCCTTCCGACTCTCTAAATATAAGTGGCAGTGGGCGGGGCACATTGCACGTAGAACCAAAGCCCAAGGGTGGTAAGATTCTGGAGTGCCGACCAGGTACCAGTAGAAGCAGCGTGGGTAGTCCACCAGGTGGACTGATGGCCTCATAAGCGTCGCGGCAGTCCGCTGGATGCGGGTGGTGCAGGACCGGTCACTATGACTCTCTTTGCGGTAGGTCTAAGTGTAATAGTGGACGTCTTTCGGCTGATAAGATGATGATGATGATGGTATAAACAAAAAAGGATGATGAGCTTGTTCGAGCGATTGACTGAGCGAGTCACTTTTCGGATGGTGACCATCTTGAGAGGTTGCTTTATGAAGCTTCCTGGCTTTGGAAGGTAAACGTTGAATTCGGTTGTTGTCTACGACAGCCTTGAAGCCTTATTAACTCCAAAATATCTCCGTGTTAATAAACGGGGATATTTTGGAGGTAATAACTATAACTTAGAAAAGTTAAAAAGCCAGGACATTTTCATTTCAAAGTCCAATATCTCGAAAGCGGCTGAACAGATTTTCATAAAACATACCTAAGAACACTTGGGATAAAATTATGTATGACACAAAAAAACCGCATTGAGCTATGATACCACAGACAGATACGTTAAAAAACTTGTAACATCTCTATTTTTTCGTCGGGGTTATAAGGGCGTGTGCAGTGTGCACCATATCGGTGTAGAAAGGCGAGTTGCCTTTTGTACGGGACAATATCCGGACCGGTAGCACAATCACCGGTCGGCCACATCCTGTTTGTCTGCATGGACCAGGGTTCGGCTCCAGTTGGGTCGGTTTCATACTGAACGACTTCGCGTGTATAAAAACGAAGGTTTTGTAAGTTTCAACCGGCAACTATGCCAAATGCCAAGAGATGAAAAGTGCGTGATCACGCAAGGCATGTAAGGCCTAAGTGATAAAAATCTTAAGCACTCGGACTAGATATTTGTACATTGACCAATTCTCAATTCAAAACTAAACTTATATAAGGCTAACTTGTAACGATATTCCAGAATAGTTCAATGAAGCAAACTTTTGTCCAACTCGCGAGTAACGCGAACGAAGTTTTATGCTTCTCGTGAAAGGGTCTAGCAGGCTAAGGAAGGAGAAGTGGCCCCTGTTACGAATATCGGATTTTTATAAGGTCATTTGTTGGCTATCTCATAATATAGAAACACCCTAACTTTCAGCCCCCTATCTTGAACCGTCACCGAGATACTGTCAAAAACGTCATTTTATGGACACATTTCTCAAAGTCGGTTTTCTCCGGTTTTCATATAAGGTAGAGGAATCAAACCAAATTATAGCTACAAAGGATGGGTAGGAGTATAACTTTGATTTTTAAAATATTTAATTCCATCAAAAAATAATGATTAAAATGTATTAATTACAGCATCACGCTTGCTTCGCTCGCTCGGCTCGCGCGCTGTAGGGTAGCAGTTCACCTAACAACCTAACCGTTTTTTCCCCTGGGGGATCAGACTAGGGTAATAACGTAGATAAAAGCGATTTTTTACGAGTAAAATAGTGGTAATATTATCGTAAAAAATATACTTTCAAGTTTTCCTTAAGTCCAGAATTCTGCTCCTTCCATAGGTTGCGCTCTATGAGTTTGATGTTTGTGGACATGAATGAAACATTGTTTAAAAAATACAACAATAACCAAATATATGCGACTTTACATTTAATTTAAAAAACTGCTGAAAATATTCGTATTACATAGCTTAAACATATCTTACGAAAATATTTCCACTGATAACTACGAAAACGATATTAGCATAAGTAAGACTGCCCTAACAAATTTAAAACGACGTAAATCCATACATGATATCCTGTAGTTACGTCTTTTTAAATAAGTATGAAGTTAGAAGGAATAAAAAGTGTAAACCCGGGCTGCGATATGAAGCAACGCACAAATGAGAATTTCATGACATGTCCGGACAAGCTGCTGGTATGGTGGTGTGGAAGCGGCTTTTGTTGGTATTCATATATCTTTTTACCATTGTGTGTTTTTGAGTGAATGAGTTAATATCATGAATACGAAGTATCTCTGTCTATCTGTTACTATTTAGATGAAAATTGATAGCTTAACACATTCACTGCTAAGAATCGCTACGCGCTACGCTCGTGGCTGATCTTGTGGTTTTCCTCGAATGTAGCGGAAAGCGACTACGGCGTAGTTTCCCGCTACGCTGGTTCCTGCCAGTGAAAGTCTTAAATCCCGAGGAAAGACAAAGCATAGTTTTTATTCCAAAGATCAACGCTAAGTTTGTATTGAGCTAAGATAGAAAGAAGCCAGACGAAGCCACGGGCAAAAGGTGGTACATAAATATTTTAGGGAAAGTTACACAAATCGCCCTAATCCCAAACTACGAGTAAGCTAAGCTTGTGCAATGTCGTGTGTATAGGGTAGCGATTCTTAGCAGTGAATGTGTTAAACCTCTGAACCCATTAAGATGAAATTTGGTATAGATATAGTTTGATTTCCGAAGTACGACATAGGATAGTTTTTATCGCGGAACTCAACCCGTAAGGGGTTAAAATGGGGGACGAAATTTAGTATAATGCTATACGATTTAAACGAGTTCCATGCGGACGGAGTCACGGGCAGCAGCTATTATCGTATAAATCCTTCATGTCGAATAGACCACATACTATACAAATGATTCATGAAAAGAGCCGACGCCACATACTTGTCGCTCCATATTTTCGCTGTGACCGCAGGAGCATTATTAAAACATTATTCCGGGAGAAAAATGTATTTTTGAGTGTCGGTCCGGGATGTTTACCGCGCCTTAAGACCTTGGCTTGGTCGGGGAGTGTAGACGTGGCTTAAGTGATCCGAGTGTGTAGTGCTGGTTTAAAGCTACGTGGATTTATGAATTGCGGATTAAAATGAGGTGCAGGGGTCTAGGGGTGATAACGAACTGTCGCTGAATGGATAGTAAACCATACAATTATTGTAATATAGTATAAATTATAGTTAAAATCATAAAAAATATGGTCTTGAAAGTTTACAAAAAATATGCAGTTTTTATTGTCCATTAGAGTAAATTTCAAGCTATCAACAGAATTCTAACGCTTTTATAAAAACAAAAATTCTATGACAACTTTGGACCTAAACGCAGTCTTTCATGACCGAAACACCAATTTACTAGATTTCCCATATTTCGTCTTTGTCGTTTTGAAATACGGTTCGAAAAATTTGAGCTCAGCGCGAATAGTCGCGCTATTTTACTGGCAGTTATCATTTTGAGCTAGATTCATAAGTGCCTTGAAGAAGCAGGAGGATACCCCATAAGCTGTGTAGAAGCAGGTGCCAGGTAACCTTGGAGTCGGGTGAGTCTGTAAAGTACAAGCCAGGTCTCGGGGTCCTACACCTGATGAAGGAGCGTCGCAGCAGCTCCTGGCAACGGTGAGTGTCCTCTCAGCAACTCCAAGGCTAGAGCCTTGTCGTCTTTCGCTGCATAAATTTTTCGTTTTTGGCGATAGCTTACTTGCCACGTACCTATACCTATATAAACGTTAAAATACTCATTCGAAATTTACAGTCCACTTATTAACATTTTTGGCTGCTGCCAGCGATGTCAATCTTTGTCTCATTGGGTATTTATGTTATTTAACACTTTCACTGACGGGAACTCGCCTAGCGGGCGCCTACTCCGTAGTCGCTTACCGCTACATACCGGGAAACACACAGGATCGGCTACGAGAGTAGCGCGTAGCGATTCTTGGTAGTGAATGTGTTAACACTTTCACTGCCATCTCATAACTAACATAATTAGGTATTTACTCACTATCTGCAGAGGGTAATAATACGAGCAAAATATGTTTGTACCATACTTTGCTGATGTTAATGTAGCAGTTAAAAAATAAGTAAAGTATTTAATACTCTCCAATAAAGTAATAAAAAGCCATAAAAATGTATGGTATTTTCCGTCCAAAATTTAATTACCTATTATGCTTATTTGTATAGCTCTCGATGGTACTCACAATACTTTTTGAATTGAAGAAACTGCCATTGCGATCCCATCCCCATTTTGAGTCATAGAGGCTGTTTATTCAAGAACTAACGAGATTTAGAGGTCCTAAAGCAATACATTCGTTATTTCGAGTTACAGTTGGTTTTCTTTTTCGAGTTGTGGAGTTGAACTGAAAAACGTTCAAGGTACTTTTATTTACTTTATCTACGCACATATCATAAGTGCTCTAAAATGCGTTCAGAAACCGTAGGAAATTACCAGCATTATTACAACCGATTTTACTATGAGAACTTTCTTGTCTGTGGTAGTAGGTAAAATCTGTACTGTAATGTTATTATAGTACAGATTTTTGTATCGTTATGAGTTTAAATTTGGAACAGCTGTCAAAGCTCAAGCGGGTCTCTATTCTAGTATCCATAGATATTAAAACATTTATCCATACGAAGCGTCAATTCAGTATGTTTTTTAAATATAAACCGCACGACATTTGATATTGAGTGATATGAGTATAGGAACTTCATTCGTTTGTCTATGATTTAAAAAAAGCCATTCGTCATGACGTTTTGCCGCCATTGCTGTTGTCATTTTTTTGTTGGTTTTTTGCTGTTACTTACCTACTTATGATATGTGTACAGATAAAGTAGTGTATGCAACTGTACATAATTAGGCCTTAAAACACTCGTGTGATCCTATTATGAAACTCGCTGACGCTCGTTTCATAAAACCACACTCGTATTTTAAGGCCTCTCATTATGGATCAGTCGCATAAACTACTATTGTCTTATCGAGGTAAAATATTTCAGCTTGTAGAGGTTTTGGTGTCATAGAGCAGTTCGTCTTATATACATTCTAGGTGGTTCTAGCTTTCACGTTCTAAAGGTGGAGGTCATCGCCATATCAGCCGAAAGTTGTCCACTGCTGGACATAGACCTCCCCCAAAGAGTGCCAACGTCGAGGTAATCAATTATACTATGCGATTAAGTCACATTGAACTAAAAGGATATGTGAAAATCAAAAATAATACAGGTACCAAAGTGTAGCGTTTTGAATGTAGAGGTACATATTATACACAAGAAAAAATACAGAAAAATAGGTTAATCGGTACAAAGGTGAACTTATTCCTGTAAGGGATCTCTTCCAGTTAACATATGAGTAATTTAGTTGAGATGAGCATCTGAGTCTAGATAAGGAACCAAAGTGTTAATTAGATCTATCTTTTAGTTCCTTTATGTACAGAGACGTTTTGCAAATTGCAGTAGGTATCTGAACACTTCAAATTATTATGATGATGAAAATTAAATAAAACTTTATCTAGTATCTTATCTGTCTCTATTTAAGATCGACAAAACAACTCCGTCGCAAGACCCCATTACCTCATCGCTCGTAAATATATCGCTGGGACTGCATCGCTAAGTGATATTCCGAGCGATTGCGCGGCCCGCCCGTTTTTCGAGCGGTTTAACATTATGGGCCCTTAAATCGAGATCTCGCTCCGATTCTGGAGTCGAGCGATATTTTATTTATTGGGAATTAGGCTGATTACGGTCGGGAGTGAAATGTCCTTTTATTTAAAATGCACTTAAGAAGAAACTTTGCGTGTCTCGTTTTTCGTAATATAACAGCTTAATTGGGATCATTCGATTTTGTTTATAGTACGACGGTGACAAACAAGCATACAGCCTGTCTAATGATAAGCAGACACCGTTCCCTATGGATGCTCGCGGCGCCAGAAAAACAGCAACCCCTCATTGATTTGAGGATTACTTAACTTGACCTCCTGCTCCTCAGTCGTACGGTCTCTTTACAGAGTGGCCCTGGTTGATCCAGTGGCATACGAACTTTAACACATTCACTGCCAAGAATCGCTACGTGCTACGCTCGTAGCGGAAAGCGACTACGGCGTAGTCACCCGCTGGGCGGGTTCCTGGCAGACAAAATGTTAACCCTAAACTTTGCAAAGTATGTCAAAAATCTTGCGTTCTAGTCTCGTTTGCGCTGTATAAAGCGCACATTTTTTGGTTAGCTTTTTGCATTTTTTTCTAAAGCTGGAAAAAAATGCAAAAAGCTAACCAAAAAATATGTGCATTTTTAGATACTCTATCAATTTTGGATTAGAATTAATTTATCACCATAGTTCAAGGTAAGCCCCCACTACGTTCTGCAACATACGACAGGAATCGTTTATTTTATAATCAACGATATTATATCGCCGGTGCGATGCGCAGAACGGAATCAAATGCCAGCTTTTGTTTTAGATTAACTAGCTGCGTTTTGCGTTTTTGGATTACGAAAAAGTGTCCCGACATTATATAGAACATTGTTGTAAAGGCAAAAAAGTAGGCAATAGATGGACGATGGCTTCCTTTAAGGAGACGAGTCCATCTATTGCACTTTTGGCTAAGACATTGCATAGTGCTTTTCACGCCTACTGCGAGGTAATTGCAAATAATTATAAGTCAAAATTAAGTACCTAATTAAATATCATAATATGGAACACTGTAGCGTGGCCGCTGCGGCTCGGCGCGGTGCCCCCCCACACGCAAGTGTGGTGGGGCGGAGCGGGGCTGTTCAAACTGTCCAGCAATAACATTGTTGGACAGCCAAACCTGCCTGTGCGATGTTTTCTGACCATCTTTTGCCACATTCCGAGCAGTGACGTGAAAAACTATGATTAATAAACCTGCTCACAAAATTTCACAAGAATCGGTTGAGAAATGCGACCTGTAGATAAGAACAGTGGGACATGGTTACGTCCGGACATCTGGACATACAAACAATTTTCGGCCCAATCTAGCATAGAACTACAAAGCTGATGGTTCTGGGTTCAAATCCCGGTAAATATTTGCGTAATGTGATCTTGAATACTTGTTTGTGAGTTTTGGATGTTTTTTATGTATTTATTTAAACCTATCTATTAATTATACATATAACGACCGCTTTAGCCTAGTTGGTAGTGAGTTAGTGACCCTGCCTACGAAGCAAGAGGTCTTGGGTTCGAATACGGGTAAGGCCATTTATTTGTGTGATGAGCTCGAATACTTGTTCCTGAGTCATGTATGTTTTCTATCGGCCGTATTCAAAAACGTCCTACAAGCATGTTTTAACTTAAATGGCGTTAAAATTCGTTTGTCCTTATCTGTCACTTTGACATTTGTGTTCGTAAGAAAGGGACATTTTATTTAGCAGAGGCATTTTAAGTTTTGTGAATAAGGGGGTATGGGCTTAAGTATTTACTTATCTATATAAGTATGTTTTCGTCGTCTAGTACCCTTAGTACAAGCTTTGCTTAGTTTGGGACTAGGTCGATTTGTGTAAGATCGTCCCCTGATCCTTTTTTTTTTATTGCTGTCTAGGACCCATTACACTAAGTTTGAGCTTACTACAGAGCTAGATCTATTTGTGTGTGAGATTATCCCCTAATAATATGAATTTATTAATTATGAAGTTCATCTGTCTCCGACACGGCTTTGGTAAAACACAAAATTTCTTTAAAAAGCTGAAAAACCTGTAAAAACAACATTCTACCATCCTACAATCCCCATTCTACCATTCTAAATTCAACCGTCATAAAACATCTAATAGCATTATCACCCAACCGAGGATAAAAGGGTAATGTATTCAGCGACGCAGACGGAATAATACTGGAGTCAGTGACATTGCAAATTACTTGCATTTTACTTGCAATTTTGTTCCAGGCTTATTCTTGTCACGGAGATAGCTCCGTGACAAGAATAAGCCGCAGGCCGTACGCTTGTTTGGTGGCAAACAAGCGTACGGCCTGCGTCAGTAAAATTACACAACTTTTTTTTTAACCGTCTTAGAGCCGAAGCCCACTTATCGTATCCAAAACGTACTAATCATTGGTGTGAAAAAAGTTAGTAGTTAAGTTTTTAGTAATAAAAGGTATTTAAGTTTGAAAAATCCTGTATGGCGCCCGGTGCGAACTTCATTCACCCGGTTAGAGTTTGTACCTATCTACATAAAATGGTGGCTATTGGTCACTGCGGTCACTCGATTAAAATTAATACAAAAAATTAAAAAACAAACCAAAAAAATATTAAGTTCTTCGTATTGTATACATTAATTGGGCTTCGGCTTTAAGACGGTTAAAAAAAACAGTATTGTAAAGTCTTAACTACATCTGAGCGCAGTCGTACTTATACAAACCCGCCAGATGGAGTGTCGAGCGTGTTAAGGCAACATACACATCAACAGAACGACGTATACTAGTTTTAATGATAACGAAATAATTTATGAACTATGTTTTTTATGTTTGAAGCGAACGCTTTAAAAAAAATACAGGCTGTCCACTCACAGAGCCACTAGTTATAACAAAGGATGATACCGGTATCTGAACCCTGACTTACACCCCTATATTCTCCACTACTAAAGTTCATATAGAAATTCTTCAAACTTACACGTTGACTTAGAGTAAGGGTCCCTGCTGATTAGATCTCTACAAACTTTGAAGTCTCCATTACTAGAAATAAAGTCATTTTCAAAGGCTACGTAGCGGTCAATAAACTTTGCTAACTAACGGAGAAGAATTAAAGCTACTTATATCGAAATATTTAAGCCCAATAGGACTGTAGACTCAAAAAAGTGACTCTATCTACTAAAAATAACATAAGAAATAAGACAAAAAGCCCGTTTTTGCCCGTAATTTCATCCGCGTAGATATCGTTTATTAGATCGTGTTCTAAGATTTGTTTACGATGGCATTCGAACCAGTTTGGAGAGGAACAAATGTTTGAATGGGGGCATCTTTAATTGTAAGATCATGAATACCCAAAAAAGGGTATAGCCCTGTATGAGGCATCAGCCCCAGACGCCACATTGGTTGCTGTTTTGCCTATTTATTTGCCCAAGTGTAAGATGCCATTTCACCAAAATGTGAACCCTAAAATGCTGCAAGCTTCCGAGAAAAAAAATCTTAACTAACAAACAGATTTTTCGTAACTTATACACATTATGTAAGTTTCGAAATATTATTTAAAAAAATGAAGTCCCAAATGTCTTTATAAATACTGAAATTTTCACTTGGGTTCTCGAGATAGCGACACCTAATGTTCTATAACATATATTTTTTTCAAAAACATTTCCTTGGTACAATACAGCCAAAATAAAACAAACCTACGGTATGCCATGCATTTATTGGACTTAATGGCTAACCGTTACCTATCTACTAGAATCTACTAAAAATAACATAAGATCAGAGCATCGTCAATACACATAAGAAGTATCCATTTTCAGACATAAATAGTACGATTTGTGGACCACAAATATTTCGTATATTTCGTCGGCCTATGAGCAGCAGTGGATGCCTTTCGGTTGTATGATGATGATGATGATAATGATGAACTCTTTTTGATCCATGACGTTCCGGATGTGCAGCATCTTTGGCCGCTAGCAGACCCACTGAATTCCATTTTAGTATAAAATCGTGAAAGTTTTAATAAATTATAATAAGCTTCCGAGACAGTAGACTTTCTTTACATTTTACCTATTCTATAACCAAGTGTGCGTGAGCGTGACGCTTTCATAATCATATTGGATTGGATAATATCGCCCGTTTCCCGGAGGGGTAGGCAGAGTCCACAGTTCCACTTGCTACGAACTTGACAGACCTTTGTTGCTTCATTTCATCACACTTCAAACATGCCTCGGTTTAGGGTGCCTACTCTTGACCTGGACCTTTCTGAAGGATTTGTCCGATTTGGTCGAAAAAAGTCCGCCCGTTCCCCTTCAACTGAAATTAAATTATTGTTGAAATAGAGACCACTAAATATAGACAAGTTGGGCTAGCATTTTATTTATTTCCCTTGAGTCCTTTATTTAGATATATTGTGAACTCTTGAGAATGGCTGGAGTTTTAAACAAAGATTGCTATCTGAGTGCTTTTGTTTACTAGTACTTAATAGTTTAATGTACACTTGGACGTTAAACAATAAAGTACGTATTACTGTGAGAAACAATAGACAGATTGTATGTTTTTATCAGTGTTTGAAAACGCTATACTTACTATCTGAATGAGGAAACAAAATGAATATGTTTTCAGATACGTGATTTTTTGCTTTATATATTGTTCTTTGGTAAAAAAATTTTCACGTTTTTTTTATATGAACTGCATAAGTTATCTAATATATTTTTTATTATTTTAATATTAGTTTTTGATTTACAAATAATCTAAAATTGGAGGAAAGACAAAACATTTATTCGAGACAGAAAACCAAAATATAATTAAAGAGTCTCAGAATTGGCTACTTGACAATTTATTTTCACGGTATTTCACTTTTCGAACCAGTTTTATTAGTGGACCAAATGTTTGTATAGGATAATAGGTCTATTTTGTTAATAAAAATAAATAAACAAAGGCGGACCGCTGGCAACACCCGAAACGGATCATGCAAAATAACATACTATTATGACGTCACAGTATTATGCTAGTGCTAACCGTTGTACAGTCGTCAAAAGACGTCAAAAGTCTTTATTAAAAGGAAATAAGAACTTTTGACGTCTTCGATGGCGTATATACTTTTGATGCTGACTGTACATGGCAAACAACGTATATTGCTGTTCTGGTCCTTAAATTCTGCTTTTAAGTACATAGTTTTCCTATAAGTACCTAAGCCAACTCCAACAAATACATTATTAGGCGACGTAACCCAGCTCAATCAACAGTTTTTAACGCATATAAAATCTCATAGAGAAGCAAGTACTAAAACGACTGCTCACATCTAGATATTCCTCAATATTTTTTTGTAAAGTTGAACCTCGTTTTCGTGTAGACATAATAAACGTGTCCATTACAGGAAGGCAAGGTCAACATAAATCCGTACGAACACACGTGCAGGTCGTAATTAATTCCTTCTAAATTATTATGAGCCGCTTTTGTCACAGTATAGAAGACAGTAAATAAACATCGAACAAAGGTACATCGCACGGCTGCACACATGCGCGCGTGTTCGGTACGCACGCACACATAGCCTTCGGGAATGATGGAGAATGCTTCAATCGGGGCCGCCGCGCCGTTGCCGTGTTCGCTCGCTCTCACTACCATGTCCTCGTCGTCGTCCTTTCGGAAATGTGTGTACTGTTGTGTATATGGGTGCCTTAATAACACTGGGACAAATCCGGAGCTATTTTTTTTTCAAATACCAAGAGAAGTAAGTAACTTTTCTTAGTGTATTCATTTAAATCACAATGAAACGTAAAAACAATTGTTAAGTTTGATTTTACCGAATGCCGCCGCGCGGCACGTGCCGCAAGTCAAAGTAGCCGAATAGGCTTGTAACTAAGCACCTACCAACCTTGTGCAGTTAGCAACTATTATAAGTACTTACAAGGAAATATTTTAGGTGTAGTATTAGTGGTATTAAAATTTTCGATGAAGTGGGAAACTAAAAAGGCTTACCTAACTATCTATAATATTATTACTGTGTGTATACAATATTGTCTAACAGAACATAACAGTATAACCGAAATACTTTGCATACTTAAAAGCAAAATTAGTATTATAGGTATGCCAAGCCACAAACGTGACACAGCCCTGCGCAGTAGGTAACGAACGCTCCTAAACGGCCTCAGATTACCTACTGTATTATTCTTCTATACTGTGCTTTTGCGGTCGCTAGGAATAATAATAATAAATATTTGTACACAAATCGGCCTAGTCACAAACTAAACAAAGCACTATGGGTACCGTCTAATAAACGATAAACATACTTATATAGTTAAATAAATACTTAAATACATAGAAAACATCCATGATTCAGGAACTAATATTCATTTTCATCACACAAATACATACCCTTACCGGGATTCGAACCCAGGACCTCTTGCTTCGTAGGCAGTGACCAACTAGGCTATTTAATGCAGTCGTCCAGTTGTGACTATAGTCCTAAACCGACATTAATTAGATCTTCTGTAAAATCCGGTTTTAGTGGCATCACGAAAAACTCAAATAAAATATAATTAAATTGATTTTTAAACAAAAAAGATCGCGGGAGTCCGCTCGCTGGTTGCGGGTGGCGCAGGACCGGTCATTGCGGTACTCTTTAGGGGAGGCTTATGTCCAGCAGTGGATGTCTTTCAGCGGATATGATGATGATGATGATATTAAAGAGTTGGCTGTACCTATGTTTGCTTACTAGATGAAGCAATGCCATCTTCTTAAAACCATAACATCGACAGCGGCAAACAAAAATAGGCCTGTCCGAATAAGCAGAATAAGTCATAGCCTATGCACGTTTGCAACTGACCGACCTGGTAAAAGCCGCGGGAGTCCGCTGGATGCGGGTGGCGCAGGACTGGTAATTGTGGCACTCTTTAGGGGATGCCTATGTCCAGCAGTAGACGTGTTTCGGCTGGTAAATATGATGATGATGACGTCTGCTTTGCCTTACCGCTGGAAATTATTTTATTATTCAAATTAATAAATGAATATTCATTTATTTCGACCCCTTAAGTCCATATCATATTAAGAATAAAACATTTCAAACATAATAAAATGATAATAAATGATTTTTTTTATTTCTTTAGCATAGCGAACGAAAAAACCATAGAATGCGAGGTCCTTACAAATTTTTACCCAAACGCGTGCCTAAAACCCGGTATGCGCATGATCGAACTAAACTGCTGCCTGGCATCGTTTGACACCCCGCCCTCAACCCGCATAATGGCAATGGCACCCATTCTGTGGGTCCATTTTCTGACGTTACTTTAGAGTGGGTTGCACTAACCGTCTGTAATCGTAAGCGATGTCCGTTAAAACCGGAATGTACGGACAGTTTGACAAGTTCGTACGAAATTACACCTGCTGGCGCCATTTTAATCGTAAGATGGTACAACTTACCCTTAGACTTTTATGGTACGTCCCTCTGGTGGGCACAGGTTTCAAGTCTCAAGAATCGGCTTTCCATGAAGTTAAAACACTTCTTCAGAGCACGTACAAGCTATTACAGACACCGATGGCTTCTAAATTGCTTTAAGAATATGATTGAATGACGAAGTTTTACCTTCCAGCAGTTTGGGACTTTATAACCGACTTTAGCTAAGGCAAGGGGCGGACACTCCGCGATTTACGTTCATCGCTACAAGTACATGCCGGTGCCCCAACGTTGAGGAACCGGCATGTACTTGTAGCGATGAACGTCGACGTCGTCGTTGACGACGTCAGAGGGCCATAAATCATAATGTTTTGGCTGAGAAAAAAGCGCCATTTGTAAAGATCAAAGGAGTGTCCCTTCTGTACTTGTACTATTACCTATTCTGTGACTACGGTTAGTTAGTTTTTAGGATTCCGTACCTCAAAAGGAAAAAACGGAACCCTTAGTTTTAGTCACAGTCGAATAAAGGGTCGCTATAGGACGCTCGACTGTCTCTCTAAGTGTTATTGTATGTATACTGTATACTATTTGTATCTTATGCGTAGTAATAAATGTCTTCTGTCCTTCTTGATTTCTATAATGACATGAAACTTTACGAACGCATAATTTCAATAGAACCTAGTTTCCGAACCAGATAATGGCGGATACCATCATCATCCTCTTAGCGTTATTCCCGGTTTTGTCTCTAAAGGAGCCCAGGGTCCGCTTTGACACCTAATCCCAATATTTGGCATATGCACTAGTTTTGCGAAAGTGACTGCCATCTGACCTTCCAACCCAGATGAAGAACTAGACCTTATTGGGGTGGGCCGGTTTCCTCACGATGTTTCCCTTCACCGAAAAGCTAACGGTAAATATTCCGTGCATAAGTTCCGAAAAACTTATTGGTACGAGCCGAGATCCGAACCCACGGCCGCCGCTCGACAGCCTGAACCACTAGGCTACCGTAGCTATAGATATGGCGGATACCATTGTGTATAAAAAGTTGCACCAAATTAATAAACAGCTATGAGATCTGTAAATCATTTAAGCCCTACGCAACATCACCCCCTAACCCCTCTCTAAATACAACTATCCGTTCTTTTTTAGACTTTTTTATTATTTATTTGCTGTTTGAAAATAAAGATAATTCACGTCAAATAAAAATCAAAATAGTATTAACATTGTCATCATCATTCTCCTAGCGTTATTCCCGGTTGTGCCCCTAAAGGAGCCCAGGGTCCGCTTTGACACCTAATCCCAAGATTTGGCATAGGCACTAGTTTTACGAAAGCGACTGCCATCTGACCTTCCAACCCAGAGGGAAAACTAGACCTTATTGGGATTAGACCGGTTTCCTCACGATGTTTTCCTTCACCGAAAAGCTAACGGTAAATATTCCGTACATAAGTTCCGAAAAACTCATTGGTACGAGCCGGGATTCGAACGCACGACCGCCGCTTGACAGCTGCATGCCTGAACCACTAGGCTACCGTAGCTGACTATTTATAGTATTAATTTAATAGTATTAACATTGTGTTTCATTAAAACTAGGTATCGTTTGTTTTATCCGTTCTGTGGTTGGCATAATTATAAAGGCATGGAACGAGGTAAAACCCAGGCGATTATAGGTTTCCTATTCATTAGTGATTATAAACATTCTATTATAAGTTTTAGTAGGTTAAGGACTAATATTAATACCAAGTATTAATATTGTAATGAAGACCTGGCTCGAGTTAACCAGACTCGTGATCTTGGCGTAATTGGAGACTCACACTTACCTTTAATAGGTACCCCACATCAATGACATTTAAAGTCGGTTATACATATATTGCGTGTAGGTAAACGTTTTAAAATCATTTTAACATACAATTAATTTTTCACAATCGTGTTATAATAGAGAGGTTTTTAGTCGATCACCGTGTTAAGGCCACGAAGCTTGCTGAGTGGCCTAAGTAAAGTACGAACATAGAAAGCTTGATTATGAATTACGAATAATACTTTTTTACGATACAATATAATATTTTAAGTCATTTATACGTAAGTATCGTAATAAATATCGTAAGTACTATATTGTCTAGTTCTACTATCCGACTTCTTTAACACAAGATAATATCACCTCCGGGGCGTCCGTCATTTACTGTGCTGTGATTGGCTAAATACAAAGCGTAGATTTTTATATTTTTTATGCCCTGGATACAACAGCAAGTTCAAGTAGATTTTTGACAGATAACGCGACGCTGCTACGTTCCGAAACACCATAGATTGGCAATTTGGTATCGGATCAATTTTTTTAATCGATCCAGGAGTTTCGGAGATTACCTGTTATACAGGCTTTGCCTCATTATAATTAAATATTAGTATAGATATAGTCCAAACCTTATTAATAATTCTAAAAACCCTAGAATCTACTCAATTTGAATAGAAGTAGGTATCTACCGTATCGCACTTTGCAATATGCCCAAGGAGTCGCGATAAACAATTGAGACTGCTATTTCAATAAAGACCGAATGAATGAATGAATGAGTGAGTGAGTGAATAATTACAAGCCGGGATGCACCGGATCCGTTCCGGCCCGGTTCAGGCGCTAATGATATTTTCTCGCAAGATGAGCTTTGAGGATGGCGTTATGCAAAATGTATGAAATAAATAAATTAGTAAATATTTGGAGTAATCTTTCACAAATCGATCTCTAAGTAAACAAAGTTACTGTTTTACTAGGCTACAATATACATACTTATATAATGTGAATGAGTCTAAATCATAATAATAATAGGCGTGAAAGTTTCCAGCATCCCAAATGTTTACCTTTGATAAAGACGTTTATACTTGAATAGTAAATGTATAACATCCAACAGATCATCATCATCATCATATCAGCCGAAAGATGTCCACTGCCGGACATAGGCCTCCCCAAAAGAGTGCCAAAATGAGCGGTCCTGCGCCACCCGCAACAACAGAGCAGGAACAGATATTCGTGTTCAAATCACTACTAAAATCCTTTATCAGGGTTTGAACCCAGGCCCTCCAGATTCGTCAGGGTCACTTCGACACACGACCTCTCTAGACTTAGACTTAGAGAGGTCGTTATAAATCAAGAAAAGTAGTTTACATTACATACTCAAAGTCCTAACGAAGTTTCATATTCAGAGGATCCGCCTTAAGGCTAATTAGACGAACCTAAATTAAGAAGACATATTGTTCGTTATTTTCGAAGAGGAAAGCACTTTTTTGCTTTTTACTCCGTACCCAATCTAGCATTGTACGTTTACCTGTACTAGCGTCATCATCGTCATAATGACATCAGCCAAAGAAGTCCACTGCTGGAACCCATTTTCTCTTTTTAGGGTTCCGTACCCAAAGGGACCCTATTACTAAGGCTCCGCTGTCTGTCTGTCCAATTCAAATTCAATTCAAAATATTTATTGCACACATAATATATTACAAATAATAAAATGGACCCTGTAAGGGCACAGCAAAGAAGCTTATGACTAGATTACATCAAGGTTGTATGTACTAGCTGAATAATATGTGTTTACAGAAATTGGAATAATAATGCGTGAAACAGAATATAACATCTTTTCACGGACACTTCATCAAAAAATCTTGTAGTGTGTACCTACTAAAAATTTCTTTAATGATATTTTGAATAGGTTATTTCGTTCTATGGATTTGATTGCTTATGGTATTTTATTCAATATTTTTATACACATCATGTGTGGCCCGGAGTGGTATATTTTTAAGCTGGATGTAGGAAGGCTAGGTCGTTATTGTGGCGGAGATTTAATAGTTTTACATGACGGTCTTTAGCTTGTGAGAAAAAAACATTATGTGTTTTAACAAAGGTACAGGCTTCTAGGATGTATAAAGAAGTAAGTGTTAGAATGCCGAGTTTTTTAAAATATGGCCTACAACTCGTGTACTTTTTATATTAACTAGGATTCTGATGCATTTTTTTGTAATATGAACAGGTTATTCGAATTTGTACTGTTGCCCCAAAGCAGTATGCCATATCGGAATATAGAGTGGGCGTAGGCATAATAGGCGGAAATGGAAGTTTTTAAATCTGTTGTCTTTTTTAATTCGTACAAGGCATATGTGAATCTGGATAGTTTAGAGCTTATTTTCTGAATGTGGTCTTTCCAATTAATATTATGTCTCTGGTTAGTTTAGTGGCATAGTTTTTTTGCACTGGGTACGCAAAGTAATATGTATGTATGTATATTATATTTTTGTATTTATGTAAGTAAATGTATTTATTTATTATATTAGGAAATGTACTTATTTATTATATTAGGAAATGTATTTCATTGGCTACCTTATCCTTTCCCTTTGTGTTTTCTTTGTCAGCTGCCTGCACCTATAAGCTTTTCTGTTTAGCCCTGTGGTTGACTGGTAGAGAATGCCTTAAGGCATTAAGTCCGCCATTTGTACTTCTTATTTGTGCAATAAAGTTTAAATAAATAAATAAATAAATATGTCCGTCCGTCACCAGGCTGTATCTCATGAACCGTGATAGTTAGACAGTTGCAATATTCGCAGATGGTGTATTTATGTTGCCGCTATAATAACAAATACTAAAATAACGGCCAAGTGCGAGTGGGGCCTCCATACAACAGTCATGATTGTTTTGCCGTTTTTATAGATAAAATGGTACGGAACGCTTCGTACGCGAGTCTGACTCGCACTTGGCCGGTCTAATTTTCACTTGTCATGTTTGGTAAGATAGATTCAAATAAAGCCATTAATTAAAATGCTTCCCCTATTGTCGAAGGTAGACTACTACCTGCATTCTGCGTAACACCGTCCATCGCTCGGCAAATTAATTTCTCTTAGTTCCGCCGCTAAAAGTACGCCCATTGTCCCTTATTAATTGTACAATTTTTGTTATTAACTAATCCTGGAACGGTTTATGACAAGCCTCATTATACGGCTTGTAAATATGCGACCTTTTCTTTTTATAAACATTATTCACTTTATTTATGTTTTTTATTGGGTTTTTAGGGTTCTTTTTAATTTACCTTTCATTCAACGGATAATGGTACGGAACCCTTTGTGAGCGAGTCCGACTCGCACTTGGCCGGGTTTTTTTTACAATATCCATCCATACTATCCATTCTATTCCATACTTAGTATTATAAATATGCGAAAGTGTGTCTGTCTGTTATATCTCCAAGCTTAAATTGCTGACTTGATTGTGATGAAATTTTGTACGAAGATACTTTGAATCACAGGGCCTTCCCTCCTCCTTTGTCCATACATAGTGCAAGTTTGTATGGAGCTACGATATGAACGAGTTTCATGCGGACGTAGTCGCGGGCAGACGCTAGTATTAAATATTTCAACTTGTTACCCTATGTTGACTGATAAATTATACCATTTGTTTGTGCAAAATTATCTTTTTTGCGAATTTGTATTTACATAAATGCATTAAAATGAAGGGCTTTTGTTCCATCGACGAATTATCACGATTCAGGTGCATATCATCATTCTCCTAGCGTTATTCCCGGTTGTACCCCTAAAGGAGCCCGGGGTCCGCTTTGACACCTAATCCCAAGATTTGGCATAGGCACTAGTTTTACGAAAGCGACTGCCATCTGATCTTCCAACCCAGAGGGAAAACTAGACCTTATTGAGATTAGACCGGTTTCCTCACGATGTTTTCCTTCACCGAAAAGCGAACGGTAAATATTCCGTACATAAGTTCCGAAAAACTCATTGGTACGAGCCGGGATTCGAACGCACGACCGCCGCTTGACAGCCGCATGCCTGAACCACTAGGCTACCGTAGCTCTTGATTCAGGTGCATATATAGGTCCATATTAAATCATAAATCTTTATTTGCGATAGATATAGTACTTAGATCTTAGGCTAATATATATGTATACAGGGCGGAAAAATCGAATGCCTCATGGATGGCAACTACCTTAAATATTGTAAATAGCACATTTTGTGTAAGGGAGACTTTCCTTTGTTTTTAAAAACAATAAATACTGCATTTAAGGATTTATGAAAAATCGCTTGCCTCAGTCGGGACTCGAACCAGTCAAATGTGACAAAAAATAATGTGCTGTATTTTATGATGCAGATTGAAAGGGTTACTGATAAGGTTCATTTTTCTCTAAATAACAAATACAATCAGAATAACGGAAAGCCATGAAAATTGTAAACGTAAAGTTAGTTAGGAAGGTTTTAGTAAGGTTATTAAATGAATATTGTTTTATTTTGTGTGTTTTAATATTTCGTTATTCTGATGGTATTTGTTATTTAGAGAAAAATGAACCTTATCAGTAACCCTTTCAATCTGTATCATAAATATTTATTATTCTGCATATATTTTGTCACATTTGACCGGTTCGAGTCGGGACTCGAACCGGTCAAATGTGACAAAAAATATGCACGCAAACAATATGCAAAAATCGCTTGCCTCAGTCGGGACTGAGGCAAGCGATTTTTCATAAATCCTTAAATGCAGTATTTATTATTTTTAATAACAAAGGAAAGTCTCCCTTACACAAAATGTGCTATTTACAATATTTAAGGTAGTTGCCATCCATGTGGCATTCGATTTTTCCGCCCTGTATACAGATCCATATATCTCGACTTAAATAATTTAGAATTTCATACAGAATGGGGAAGATGCAGCTATAATATTTATCATTATTTTCTGACCAAAATGTGGAAAAAACATTAAATAATAGCGACTGAAACGTTTTTACTTTAGTTTAAGCTCATTTCCAACAATAATTACGATTTGAAGTACTGTGAAACGGAACAATCAGCGTGTGGTGACGTCACTCCTATCAAAAGTCAAAATTTAGGCAACTCTATGACTTCTAGGGACGAACCACGGACAAACAATTATGGCGAGTGACAAACATGAGTGACGTCACAGGAACCGAGCCGCGCGCGAGAACGCAACTCCTTCGCCAGGCCCCCTTTACGCGCGCAATTCGGACCCTTAATCGGGTAGCGATCGAGGTAGATTTGTTTGTTTGTTCTTTGAACGAATTCACAAAGGCCACGTTATATGTATTGTGTTATTGTAATTTGTAATGTACAGGTCGATTCACGAAAGCTGGCGCGTGATTTCTACTGAGTGACAGCTATTTTCATAGAAATTCTGTCAAATCTCGCGCCAGCTTTCGTGAATAATATTTATCATTATTTTCTGACCAAAATGTGGAAAAAACATTAAATAATAGCGACTGAAACGTTTTTACTTTAGTTTAAGCTCATTTCCAACAATAATTACGATTTGAAGTACTGTGAAACGGAACAATCAGCGTGTGGTGACGTCACTCTGTACCTATGTTTTTATTTTTCTGTTTTGTGTCAAATTCCATACTGTCGAATTAGGATAGCCTGTAAGGATGGGTGTGTGTATGTAAAAAAAACTGTAGATAGTATTATTAGGCGCGAAGGTTTAACTTTTCAGTTGTAACAGGTTAATTTTTAATGCTTTCATGGTCTATTCTACATGAGGGGGAGATGCGTTAAAAAAAAACTGTCGCCGCTGTTTAATCCCGAGTCCACGCAGACGAAGTCGATAGTGAGAAATAAAAATTAGGCGAACCAAACATTTGTGAAGGAATATTATGCCATACATTAGTAAACTAAGAAGTTCGACGACAATGTAGGCCTAAAATATTCCATTACTTTTAACCCAATTTTATATTCTAAACTTCTTGCAACGCCATTACTAAAACATTCATTATCATGACTCAAAATTTATACAGAATTCTTGGTCCATGTCAGATTTAAAAATTCATTACGGTCAAGATAAAATACAAGTACGTACCAGCAGGGATCCTTTGTACCAACCACTTATCATTAAAAATTTAAAAAAAATGAAACAGTTCGTTTTAGGACTAGAGACGATAACACAGATTGAATACGAATAAATGATTTGATTGATTGATTGAATAACACACTACTCTTTCGCTTTAAATATAATGTTTCCCTATCGCGAGCAGAACCCTTTTAGGGTAGTTTCCTAGTGTTAAAATTGATAATGTAGAGTTGCTTTATAAAGATAATGAACCATCAAATCATTGCAATAAAGTGTAAATCACAAAATATAATCAAAATTATAAATAGATATGGAAACTGAGAGGTTACAACATATTAATATTTGATAAATTATCACTAGGGTCGTAGCGTTTTCATAAAAAAATGTATGGCAGCTGGCTGTGGACCTAAACGCAATATTTCACGACTAAAAGCAATGCCATACTTTTGAATTAATAAGTATGCACCGTAACCAGCGAGGTCCGTCTTTGGCTCATGTCCATTTACATACCTACTTTAAACTTCCAAAGACATTGTTCAAACCAAACCAAAGATCAAACCGGTCTCCGATGGTTTCCTTCTAAAGTTAGTGTTAATTATCATATAATAATATTTTGTACAAGTTTATTAAAACTCAGTGGGACAAGCAGGGGTTGGAATCGACGGCCTAGAGATTGAAATTCGTATTCCTTACCGCTAGGCTACAATGGTTTGACCAAATTTTCGTAATATCCATAAAGATTGAAAAAGTGGACGCTGTTTGACCATGAAAAATCGTGACGTCACTTATTTCTTTTTCCCCACAAACTTTATATAGCAGAGCTCACCGTCATCATCATCATATCAGCCGTAAGACGTCCATTGCTGGACAGAGGCCTCCCCCAAAGAGTGCCAAAGTAATCGGCCCCGCGCCACCCGCATCCAGCGGACACCTGTGACCTTTACCAGGTCAACAGTCCACCCACGCTTCGTCTTCCGGCACGTGGTCGCCACTCGAGAACCTTTCCGCTCCAACTGCCACTAAAGTTTAGCGATTCAGAGGGCTATATCGGTTACCTTAGTTCTGCTGTCATTTCTGAAGCGATCACGCAGAGAAACTCCCAGCATAGCCCTATCCATTGCTCTTTAGCAGAGTATTTAATTGGTAGTTAGCATTCAATGTCGGTCTTGTTTTAGTTCTAAAAACCCTTTATCTTTTTAATGTTGGTGTGAGACGTCCGATGGAACATTTTTAAAATAATGTACCTAAAACTAAAATGCAATTTATTCAGAATGTGACTTTTTCTGTGGATAAAATAAGTTAAGATAGTGCCTACGTTGTGTTTGTAATAGTTGAGCAAAATAAAGTTACGTATATCAAATATTACACACCTTTTTGATTTGTATTTTACAGTGTTATAATTGCAAAATAAATAAATAAGTATCATTGATTTATGTTAATCGATGCTTTATAAACGGACCACAGAAACGGACCACTTTCCGTCACGTTAGCTTGTTCTATTATACTTAAAATTGTCCCCAGTAAACCTTATTTCCCGCCAAACACAAATCCCTTTTTATCACATTGTTCAATCCCTCCCTACGGAACCTAATTTATACCCCTAGGCAGATAAGGTAATACTTGTTAATTACGTGGAGCGTGGGCCCAAAAACCCCGAAAAATAAGGAAGCGGTAAAATTACTCAAGTTTGTAAGAGTATACCATCTACTGAATTTGAGGGGTTTAATCTGCCTTGATGCGGAAATGTCTTATTTAAAAAAATAAGTCGAGGGGATTTTGGTTATACCTTTATTTATGAATCCATTAATATATAATACAGCCCATGTTAAAAGTTAAAGCAGTTGACAGAGAAAAACACTATAATTACAAATACAAAATCAGTAATAACCCACGGGCGTTATGAAATATACCCTAATGTATATAGATTTACTTACGCGAAATATGTTGTACTTCTAACCATCGTTACTCCTAAAATTGTTCTTCACATTCTTAGAACAAAGAATGGAGAAGTTAAATAGAAATCTTTTTTAACGTTTTTTGTTTACGATTATGACAGTCGAGTTGTCCTCACGTTCGTTCATAATGTTTCGCAATTACCCATCTGCTGTACAGAAAACTGTATAAAACTTGGAAACATGATAAGGTAAGGTTATTGGAAAATGCACACATGAAGGTTTTTTTAACTCCTGAGGGGCGCCATAAGTTTAACATGTGTATATGTTGGTCTGGCGGTATAGCATCTTAGCTCCCAAGTGAATGAATGGATTTGAGTGAGATTTGTTTAATCATAAGTGTTTCAAGTGTTGTCTGTCATAGAAAGTCAAGATAGTTTTAAGACTACAATAACATTAAATGTTTCTGGCGTCGGGTATGTTTTACATGTTTTTTTTTACTTTCGTCCGTTACTTACTATTTAAGAAAAGTTAAGCACTTTTCTGTTTAGCGCGCTCGCTTCCTATTACGCCAAGCGAACTTGTCAGACAGAGAAAAACATGTAAAATGGTGACTTCAATGCGCGAGAGACGAACTGAATATAGCATTTTTTCCTATTCCGGTTTACAAAATTGGGAATAGCACAAACACATAAAATATCTTCACAACAGCATATTTTTCGGGCACTATTTTTACAAAACGTTCTTTCGTATTGAGCACAAAGAAAATTTTCCGAAAGCAGGCATTTATCACATTTGTTATCCAGAATAGAATACTGTAACACATTTCAGGTCATATATTCTTTCATTCGTTATTCTTTACAGTTTAAAAAATGAGGACAGTGAACGAACCAACACGAATGTGCTAAAATGCTGTAACGCTTTTGTGAAAATCCTAGAACCATTTGACATTTAGGGCAAGTCTGTGTAGCATAAATAATCGAATTATGTAAGTAATTTAAATATTTACACTTGACTAACTGCCCGCCTGGCTTCGCGCGGGTGGTGCAACTGGTATTTATTATTTAATTTACCTTAGTTTACACTTGATGCATTAAAATTTAGAGTTCATAAAATTTTTGTCGAAGAGCGTTCACTTTTGCAAGTTTTTGTTTCAGATCGTTCACTTTCCTTTGTAAACCGGAAATGCTTTTCAAAAAATGTAGTTGCAAATTTTCATTTGCAATAATTCCTCTTTCCTTGTTAGTAATTAGTTCATATATCTGATTTCATACAACATTAACGGTCCCAGCACTGCCATCTTGAGGATTTGTAAAAAGATGAATAGATGCAGGATCTGACCAGTATAGATTTTCAATAGGTTTAACATATATCTTAACTTGATAATACGCACTGGGACACGGAAAAAACATATCCAATTCGCATCTTGATACTCGAAAGTTGTAAAAGGAACAGTTTACTCGCAACGACGATGCGTTCAATGTGTGTGATATTATAACACCAGGTAGCTTGTATTCCACTTTAAAATCGAGTACACTGTCATTATAATCATCAAGAGTATTCACATGAATCTCCACAAGAGCGCTGTGCGAACTCGTGTTCAATCGTTTCAAAAGAAAAGGAGGCGACGGTTTCCTGACGTATTCACGGATGTAGAAGAATCTTTGAACATTACAAAAAACAGAATTGCAGGTTTGTAGTGTCAAACTTATCCTCGACCCGTAGAATATTTTATCGCAGGTTATTTGTTTTGTACCATATCCGCTTTGATTCCCAGCGCAGAAAGTATCTAAGGTTCCGATTTTGCGAACTATTAGCATGTAAGAAACGCTAAAGCTCATTATTTCCCAAGTGCAAGTTATTATGTTACGGTTCTTTTCAATACACTTAAAGTCAGTAGCGGCTGGCGGATAATCAACATCAACAATAGCCGAGCCTTTATAATATGACTTTGTAGCTGAAGACTTGTGCCGACATACAAAGAATTTACGGGTATTTTCCGACTCATGCAGTTTAGGTGTTTTCACTGAAGTCTTATTCAAAATTACAGTTTCAATTACTTGCTCGTTGAGAATAATTTCAAGTAATTCAGCTTGCGTGCCCGTACATACCACCTCGTAGAATTCACTTAATGGCACAAATACGTCGCGGCCGTACCTATCAACTCGCGAATTTTAAGATATAGCAGTTATCGCAGGAAACACCTCAACCGCCACTGTGTCTGTGCACCCCGTTATGGTGTCAGTACATTTAATCAAATACGTGCCTATGGGCTGAGGCTCTGATGTGATCCATATTGTAGTTGAATTTCCTTGGCTTATGGCATCATTGGCAAAAGCGAGGTTCTTGGCTTGTGGACCTGAACAATAGTACTTGATTTCGTAGATGACGGATGTAGTTAGGTAATTATCGTAACCTTCTTGTTTTGTACTGCGCTGAAATCTAGATTCTGCTGTCACCTTCACCCGTTTAGTATCTTGGCAGTCTGCAGCCCAGGCCGTGCTGGGCAGCAGTGCCAACAGCGTAGCAATTAACACCGCAGCTCTCATGTTGATCAGTGCACCACAAACACTATACTAGAACGACACTATCAGACGTAATTCTTAATATAGCTCAGCGTTTTTCCTCATGCGCAAATGAGAAGGTATTATTCTCCTAAGGAGCTAAAGGAGCCCGGCGTCTGCTTTGAAACATAATCCTAAGATTTGGCATAGGCACTAGTTTGCGCGAATAAGTACTTATGCGGTTCAAAATTACAACAGATAATAAAATCATAGAATGACGGCCAATCAGCTTGGCATAATAATAGTGTACCATGGAATGGGGTGACTTTAGGAAAAAATGGGGCTACTCTGATCATTTAGAATATAGTTTAAAAGCAGAACTGTTTGAAATTAACAAGATTTAACCGAGTAAACACCAAGATAGAATACTTGTATTGATATATGATTCACGGCCACTACCCACAATTTACATGACACACTGATTTCGGAGAAAAACCTATTCGATCAAAGTCGCCCCCTATGCTATAGAAGTAGAAGAGAGGACAGTCTCCTACCTTACGAACAGAGCTCTGTTCGTTTACTTCAACAGCTGTTAAATTCACTGGCAGAATCGAAGCCATGATGGGAGGAGATTTATACCCTTATTAACTTCTGCCCGCGGCTTCATTCGCCTGGAACTTGTTTAAATCGTAGCTCCATACAAACATTCACCACCCATTTCATCCCCTTATTTCCGGGAAAAAAACAGGTATATATACACATATAGAGGTTGTATGGAAGATCGTCTGACAAAAGACTAGGGTGGGGTAGGTATGGTCACTAGCAACACATTTTGTTTTCTTTTTTACATACTTTTAATTTTCTAATAACGATTGCGACTTGATTTATTTAATAAGTCGTCTCTATTCATCTCCTAGCAGTCCTGTCTACTCCTCATAATAAGGGTATGTTCATATTAGAATAGAATAGAATAGAATAGAATAGAAAACGTTTATTCGTGACACATACAAAACAATAACAAAAGTGAACACAGAAACAAAAACAACAGGTATGCCACGAAAAGGCCCCGACTCAGCATGGTGCAGGCCTGTTGGCCAGCGCTGGTCTTCCGTCGAAGCCTTTAAGTGAGTGGGTGGGAGGGCAACACAAACAGTATACATTGCAAACATGAAAACGGAAATAAAATATATATATATATATATATATATATATATATAAAAACAAAAAAAATATATATATATATAAACATAGAATCAAAAAGACGATCGGTTGACAGTTGCGCGACATCAGCTGTGAACGCGACCATAACTCGCTCTGTCAATGTCACAGCCATAGACAGCGCGAGCCGGGCGACGCCAGGAACAGCAATGTCAACCGAATGCACAGTTTGTGAGTTTGATCATAGTAACATACAAATGGAATCAAATACAAGCTTAAAACTAATACATTATGGCGTTAAACTATACGGCAACAAGCACAGCGGATGGGACATTACATGATGGTGAGTTAATTTCTCAGGCTACTAACATTTCTTGAGTGGCATTGGCGAGTATTTTTAAGCCTTTACACTAGAAATAATGTAATAATTAATTACTCCCTTACAGGTTCCTGACGCGGTGGACAATTTTATGACATACACACTATAACATAATACAATAGAAAAACGAGCACAGATGAACAATATATATAAGTGTTATTATATATATTATGCAAATATGTATGGCAATGCGGAAGGGACGAAAAACACGACAGTAAGTTTGTTAAGACCAATATGAGTTTGTTCAGAAATAAGCAATTGTAATATTAGGTAATTATAATGTAGTAGTCTAATTAAATTATATTGTATTCAAAATTTAGGAATGTATAATTAGGTAATAACCTGTAGCCAATAAGTAAGTAAGTAAGTAAATGAGTAAAAATTGCATGCTTCTTCAAGCAAAATGACTCCACTACATTTTTGCAAATAAATATTCTTATTCTTAAGCATACAAACAGTTAATCCGCGGTCTTAAATAAAACTGGTTGGTTATTATGCTGTATTTTACACTGTCTGTGGGAAACATCACTCTTCCAATATTACTGTACTAATAAATTACCAGCAGGACGAACAGTCGTAGTCGTTAAGGGGAATTGCGGGCTTGCGCGTGCCCCATACATAACTTGCATTTTTGACCGCCGTACGATAAGGGATATTTTCGTCGTCAGATTTTGATCTATGTAAAATAAATGATTTAACATAGATAAACGAAAACTTCTATGGCATAGGCAATAATTTTACAAAAGCGACTGCCATCTGACCTTCCAACACAGAGAGAAAACTAGACCTTATTGGAATTACACCGGTTTCCTCACGATGTTTAACTTCACCGAAAAGCTAACGGTAAATATCGGTCGGTAAATAATCCGTTCATAACTTCCGAAAAACTCATTAGTACGAACCACGACCGCCGCATGACAGCCGCATGCCTGAACCACTAGGCTACTGTGGCTTCGAAATTACACCCTTGTCGATACAAAAAATAATTCTTTATATTCATCCTGCAAATAGGCCACGAGGGTTCCTTTTTAACCGACTTCAAAAAAAAGGAGGAGGTTCTCAATTCGGCTGTATTTTTTTTTTTCAATGTTTGTTACCTCAGAACTCCGTCATTGATGCACCTATTCGAAAAAAATTTTTTTGTTCGTTTGTATATACTTCCAGGTGGGTCCCATTTTTTTCAAAATTCAGTTAGATAATGGGATCCATGAGGAATTGAGGGGACTCCTCAATTTTATTAGGCACGCGTGTAGTGATTTTGGTATTTTCTGTTATATAACTCGTGTATTTACATCCGGAATCATAAATTTGGTGGCGAGGAATTGATGATGAAGACCACAGATGACTTATCGAATTCCGCAATTATGTACTTAAAAGTGCAAAAGTACGTCACAGGTTCTGATAAGATTCCGTTGAAATAGGAACTAATGAAGTGCCACTTGGGGAATCGATGGAAGTCCTCAAATATTATCGGCCCACATACAGCGATTCGGTTTTTTTCTATAACTAGTAATCAACGCATTTGCTATCGGAAATCAGTTCATGTGGTAAATTGTAAAAAAAATAGGAAATGTTCTCGTGGCTTGGCGGAGTACTAAATTGAAGTCGGGTAAAACTTTGTTTTTAAAGTAAATTATACATGTCAAACTTTAAAAAGAATATGCAATTGTTATTTAGGGCAATTAGAAAATTATGACATTTTTAAAGGTGGATTGATTATAAATTATTGTAGGTATTAAGATTGGACCTAGAAATCCCATAATCTTGAGAAATAAGGATTGTGCTTAATCCATAAGTTGAAACAATTTACCAATTACGTAGTCATTGAACAAAACAGCTTATTTTAAACAACTTTTTTTTAAAACCTAGTAGTACAGCCGATGTTAAAGATCATTTATGTATTTCAGCCTTATTGCAATGGAATAAGGTGCAAAAAACATCTATTTGTCATCAACTGTACGAGCCGGGCTGAGTGGACCATTAAGCGGTAGGTAATGGTCAATTGAGCTCTTACATGTATCGCGGTGAATATAGATGCCAAGGTGACAGCTATCATCTTCCTGAAATTTATAATTTTAAATCGAAAGATTGTATTGAGATGAGAACTGTCATATGGTTCAAGATTCGCCGCAATACGGATAACAACTCATTGATTTCTGATTTAAAAAAGGCTACCTTTTTAACCTAACCTAACCTAACCTAAACTGTTTCTAATTTTTCATTATCAAAGCCCATACTTCCCACCACGTGACCACATTTGCCACCATAAGTTTAGGGGTCCGCCGAATTGGCAGCTGTAGTTGCCATAAGTAAGTGAGTGGATAAGTGCGTCGAGTCGCCTACGAAAAAACGAAAGTGGTCATCTGAGCCTACGAGCCACGTGGTCGGTTGGCTCAGTTGACCACGAAGAACCCGCTCCATCGATTGGGGAGCCAGGGACATTATGCGATGTTTCATATCAAACGTTGTATGTTATTAAACACAGATATAACTAGGAAATGATCACATCATATGGAAATGGTAATATCAGAGTTACGCTAACAAGTCAGCTGCATACATCGTGCCCCGGCAACATCGTTATCTCAATACACCCTGTTTGACACGACACAGCTTAGAACTGAAACACCATTTGTGACACTGTATTATCCTCTGGCGCAGGAACGGTCAGTTTGGCATTCTTTGGGGGAGGCCTATGTCTAGCAGTGGACGTATTTCGGCTGGTACGATGATGAATATATAAACGGGAATATCTTCCGAACTATCATGCGATGCATATCGGGTACCATCAAATCCACTCCTGTGCAATGGCTCCCGACTCTAAGCCACATCCCACCGCCGCACCTCAGGCGGCAGCAAGCGCTATAGAAAGAGGCTAATAAAATTTATAAGACTGTATCGTTAAGTATAAAGACAAGTAAAACCTGGTCTAACTGTTGATATGTGTATTATTTTGCATTACTATGTTCTAGGGGTTTGAACTATACATCTGCTTCAGGTACCAAACTAAGATAAAAATTAATACGGTACGTAAACGGAATCCTAGGTACACGGACTGGTCGGGCTTTAGAAGGGATCTAAAAGTAGACCTAGGAGACCCAAAAGGCAAGCTAAACTCTATTATAGACATAGAATTCGAAGCGGACAAAATAGTACAAGCTGTATACAAGGCCTTCACTAATAACTGCCCGGAGAAGAAAACCCTGGCTAAAAAGTTACCATGGTGGACCCCAGAGATAGTAAAGCTCAGGAGGGAAACTAGGGCAATATTCAATGACGCAAAGGCATCTAATGACTTTGGGTACTATGCACAAAAACTCACAGAACTCAGCAAGGCTGTGAGGAAAGCCAAGAGGAGAGCGTGGAGGAACCACTGCGATCAGATTGAGTCAATACCAGAAGGTATGAGACTAACAAAGGCACTAGCAACCACAAAGTCGGCCCCGCTCACATCCATCAGGGACAATGACGGTAGAATGACGAAAACGGGGCTGGAGACCCTTAAGGTAATGTGTAAAATGCACTTCCCAGGCTCAGTAATACACGACAGCGTAACAGACGATGGAACAATTAGTGCGTTGGAACAGACCACAAGTACAACGAGACACAATTGGGACACGTCCAAAAAGGTAGTAGATCATAAAAAGATAAAGTGGGCACTTTCAACATTCCAACCATACAAAGCCCCGGGGCCAGACGGCATCTACCCCATTCTACTACAAGAAGGCGCTAATGTACTAATCCCACATCTTAGCAGATTGTACAGGGCGTGCCTGGCCTTCGCACACGTACCGCGTGTGTGGAGGATGGTAAAAGTAACCTATCTACCCAAACCGGGTAAGGCGGATTACAGTGAAGCCAAATCGTATAGGCCGATAAGTTTATCGTCGTTTTTCCTCAAAACACTGGAGAAACTGGTAGATAGACACATAAGGGATGGCCCATTAAGAAGGCATCCGCTGCACGAACTACAATGTGCATACCAGCCAGGGAAGTCAACGGAAACCGCACTTCACCGGGTGACAACCAGGGCTGAACAGGCTATAGAGAATAAAGAACTATGTCTTGCAGCTTTCTTAGACGTGGAAGGAGCGTTCGATCGTACCACGTATAAAGCTATCAGCGAAGCAGCTGTTAATCATGGTGTAGAGCCCACCATATGTAAATGGATAGGCAATATGCTAAATGGCAGACTAATAAAGTCATCACTCTTGGGGGATGAGATAATGGCCACGGCCACAAAGGGATGTCCACAGGGTGGGGTTCTCTCACCAACTCTTTGGAGTCTGGTGGTGAACTCACTCCTGGTAGAACTCAATAAAGGTCCCATCCACACGGTAGGATATGCTGATGATTTAGTGATACTGGTTAATGGGAAGTTTCCAGGCACGGTATCGGGAATCATGAACAAGGCACTGCAGACAGTGGAGAGATGGTGCGACCGACACCAATTATCCATTAATCCAGGCAAAACTGTAGTAATACCCTTTACTAGGAAAAGGACTCTTCGAGGCGTACAGCAGCTAAAACTGTACGGGAGGGTACTAGAACTGTCTAATGATGTGAAATATCTAGGTGTCACACTAGATAAAGAACTGAATTGGAAGAAGCATACAGATCTTACCATTACAAAGGCACTGAGGGTATTTGGAATGTGTAGATCAGCGTATGGAAAAGCATGGGGTTTGAACCCAAAGGTACTTAGATGGATCTACACTATGATGGTGAGGCCCATATTATTGTACGGTAGCCTGGTATGGTGGCCAAGGACTTTAAAGAGCACATGCAGAGATGCTCTGATGAAGGTACAGAGATCGGCATGCATGGCTATAACAGGGGCGTTTCGCACCACGCCCACAGCGGCGCTAGAAGTCCTACTGGACCTACCGCCACTTCACTTGGTGATTAAGTCAGAGGCACGCAAATCGCTCTACAGATTAAGAACCCTTGAACTGTGGAGCGACAGTAAGCCAAAGACTAAGCACACAAACATGGAGACTGATGGTTTCTTAGACAGAATAACAAGCATGGGAAGCGACAAAATGCTACCCAAGTTTGTATTCCATAGGAACTACACAACAAAAGTTCCATCCAGGGCTGAATGGGCCGAAGGTCTAGAACCACCGAGGTCTGGTATCGAAGACAGTATATGGTACACGGACGGATCAAAAATGGGATCCGGTACGGGAGCAGGCATTTATGCGAATGACTACAGTAGTAGTGTAAGCATGGGTAACTTGGCAACCGTCTTCCAGGCGGAGACATACGCCATAATTGCCTGTGCACAGGAGAATATAGACAGACAAACCAGAGGGCAGACCATCTATATACTCAGTGACAGTCAAGCGGCGCTTAAGGCACTTACGGCGCCGAAAGTGGAATCTCGACTAGTCTATAATGGCGTCCAGGCACTGAACAAGCTTGGAAAGCACAATAAGGTGCAACTGGTTTGGATTCCAGGGCACGAGGGCTTCATTGGCAACGAAAGAGCGGATGAGCTTGCTAGAGGGGGGTCTACAAACCACTTTGTAGGTCCAGAACCATTTGTGGGACTCTCGCAGGGAACCATAATTTCGGCCTTTAAAGCCTACGCCAAAACCAAACACCAATACGAGTGGAGGAATGAGGCGGGCTTAAGGCACTCAAAGCTCTTCATAGAAGGAGTGGACTCGGGCTGGACCAACAAACTCTGGAAATCCAGTAGGAAGCAGCTCAGAATCATATCTGGGGTGTTCACAGGTCACTTCGGGGTCAAGGATCTCTTGGCCAAGATGGGACTATCAGACAGCTCAGACTGTAGAATGTGTGGCGAGGAGGATGAGACTATGGAACACTTACTGTGTGAATGTCATGCCCTTGCCAGACAAAGAATGAATTACTTTGGTATCGGCTATACGCAACCAAAGGAATTCAAGGCACTTCCGCTGAGCTGCATCATCCGCTATGTGGAAATGATGGAGCGAAGTTGGGAGTAGACGTAAGGAGAGGGCAAATGCACAAAAGATCCCACTGGGTCGAAGTGCATCCGAAAGGGCCCTCATCTAGATAAGATAAGATAAGATAAGGGGTTTGAACTGAGGGTTTTTTTTTAAGCCATATCTGATATATAAGGTTTTTACTTTCTTTTTTTTAGGGACTTTATGATGCTTTCAATATCGTCTAGCAAATTCATTGCGGACAAGCCTATCGAACTTAATTTGAGACTATTTCACTGACTCCTTGGTACGATTTAAAGAAAAAAAAAGGTTAATAAGCTGCCTCAACATGTTATCTAAGTGATCTCTCTTCACGATTGCTCAATTTAGCAGCTGCGAAATAAATGTGGTGATTTTTTATTTTTACATAAATACGGATTTTCCACGTACTTTTCGGATTCCCTTAAATTTCTGATGCAAGCGAAATGAGGGAGACAGCTAAAAACCAAAGCCTAACGGAAATTCATGGCGTTGATCCATCACTAGAGCGGGTCGATAGAAACGCTCCATGATAGTTATATTGGATGCCAAAGTCAGAACTGTCGTAAGTAACATACCATATTCTCTAAAAGGCCACCATGCATAGATCCAAACCTTTTTTTTTAACTAAAAGAAATCATTACACTATGCCCAGATGTTTCGCTTTACGAATCATGTGTAATTGCGGCTCGCATAGTACGTTTTTTTTTGGTGTAATATCGTTTTGATCGCACATTGTAAATTTTGTTGTAGTATTTGTCAGCAATCGTTAATGTTACTCGGGAGAATTGAGTAAATTTTGTCTAAACGATATGCTTTATGTCGAGCTCCCAGGACGAAATGTGTACCTTGTTAAAGCATTAATTAAACACATGAGTAATTTTCATATAAAAATGTAATACCAAAAAAACAGCTAAGTAAAGTTGTTTTTATACTTAACGATACAGTCTAACTACCAAAATACTCGTGTGTCTTCAAATATGCTTATAAAGAATTCCGACATCCACCACAACGTCGATTGATGTCCCGACATCCACCCTACCAGACAGCCCATAGCCTGAAACATCACGGCTTCAGCATGAACGAAGCTTGGGTGCCCCCGAATCATGGTCGGCCTTGGATTGGCTATCTACACTTTTCCAGCGGCAGTGGAATAAAAGAGTAGTGTTGACAGGTGCTGTCAGCAATGCTGCCAGCTTTCTGGCCACTGCCCCTAACCCTTTAATTTATATAAAGATACTTTACAATGCACTTGCTCTGAAAGTGCGCCTTTACATGGGTCAACATGAACACGGGAAGCCCTCCATGCGGCCGCCGGCACGGCGCGGCGCGCCGGGGGGCGGCCGTGCGGGAATGGATGTCGGGCCAAAATTCCCACACGCGTACGAGAATGAGATTTCATGACAATTCAACTTTCACGTTTTTGGATAATTTTTAATTTCCTCGCATGATGCATTGTAAAATGTTACACGTGCGGATAGGTAATTCCCAACTCGTGTCGATCAAAAAAACTCCCTGACGGTCGTGGTTTTGGTGATCGCCACTCGTTGGGAATTACCAACTTTCCGCACTTGTATCATAAACTACTATTATTTCATTCTTAGTTTATTATCGTTAGCTTAGTGTAGATTTCTTTTATTTGTACTGTCCGGCTGATTCTCCTTCATAGGTCGCACTTGTCAACCGATTCTCGTGGAATTTTGTGAGCAGGTATCGAAATTTATATGGACTCTGATGACTATTCATTTTTTTTTATTATAATCTATCATCATATCATCGATATCTACAACACACAAAGTCAGTAGTCTGAATGGCTCCGCTGAGTATTATTAAGTCCTGCTGCCCCGTCACCCGTGAGACACGCATCGCACGTAGCTGCAACTATTTTTAAACTAGGCTACGTCTATTAATGTAGGATGCTTCCTACGGGACTGTATTGTTAGGAGTTTATTAACTATATGGTAAACCCCTTGTGCAAAATGATTATGTCGTCCGATCAGTAGGACAACGCAGGAAGACCACGTGGCCAGAGAGTATGTACTAATGCTTAACGTCTACTGTGCAAATACTAACCCTCAAATACTTCTAGAGCGTATTGTTACGGGATTGCGTCGAAGAAATACGTAAATTTCGGATACCACACCGTCTTTTAGTATGTTATTAAGCATATCTATCGGACCCCAAAACTGTCGGTAGACAATCTCTAAGTCGGTCTTCTGGTATTCAAGTCATCAAAATCACCGCGGCCGCGTTCAGAATAGTGAAAATTGCATCCAAACCGCGCAACGTACGTACACACTTGGAGCATGAAATGAAAGCTGAATAAATTGTCTATAATAAATTATACATTTCATTTCAACAAATACGCAAGTTTAAGTACTAGTAGCAAAAGTGTAACCAATCCGAAGAAAATCCAAGGACTTTTTGCGGCAAAACTAGAAAAGATACACGAAAATAATGTAAAACAAAAATACCTGAATTTCAGCTTTACATTCCAATTCAAAATTTAAGATAATTATGTATTCGGGCACATTACCCGAAGCCAACACTCCATGGAACGACTCGTTTTCCAAGGACGGATAGAGGAATAGCCGTCACGCGTTTGTTCTATGCGCTGAACAGCATGGCTAACACAGGACAACCCGAGAGGCTAACACAGGACTATCCGTCTCTTTCTAATTAGAGCGCTTGGATCAGAGATCAGATGTGAGTATCGAAATATCCACATCCACAACAAACCTCCTGTCATCAGTGTCAACTGCGTTCAGCTGTATTGCACCCCGGAGATGCAGAAAGCTGTTTAGTTTCGGCAAGGAGGACGTACCGGATATAGGCGTAATTTTATGTACGTGTGCAAATAATATGGAGTCCGCTGGATGCGGGGTACTCTTTGGGGGAGGCATAGGCTGGCACATAGGTCCAGCAGTGGATGTCTTTCTACTGATATGATGACGATGCAGATATAACTATGACTTAGAAAAGTTGAGACATTTTCATTTCAAATTTTCAAAAACGGCTGTACAGATTTTCATGAAACATGGCTAAGAACACTTGGGATAAAATTATCTATGACACAAAAAAACCAAATTCAAATCAGTCCATCACAGTTACACAGACACACTGATACACAGACAGACACGTTAAACTTATAACACCCCTCTATTTGTGTCGGGGTTAAAAAAGGAAACCAATAAGTACTGAAACCACAGAAAAAACTTAGGCACAAAAAAAACTAACCAATTGACCCGAAACTAACTTTCCTGGCTGTCAGAACCCTCTTTTTCCTCCGCCGTTAAATATTGTCCAAACACCAACTATTAGGCGGGTATTGGAGGAGGCTTTTTTTGACGTCATTAACGCATTTGATTGATGTTCCATTGGGTGAAGGGTGACCATGAGTTACCGTAAGTGACCATGAGTGATTGTAAGCAAAAGTAGTAAAAATAAAGTATCCACATCGTTCTTATAAAAAATGTCAGGTGAATCCCAATCTAAAGGTACCAATGCTGGACACCTCATTGATTTATAGCTGACACCTATTGTTCTCTATAGTTTTGATATAACATTGAAAGTATCATGTATAAAACCAGTGTCAGGCACTGCAATTTTACTTTAGCGATCAAAATGGTATTATAACAGATTTTTTGATATTTGATCTTAGGGTTAGTTAAGGCCGGCAGGGGGCAATCGAGGGTCGGGAATGTAAGAGAATTATATAGTAAACGATGTTCCACAACCTTGAAAAATATTACACAGCTAGCCAATGAATGTTACTTCCTCTTGAATCATTCGAATTTAAGATAATGCTTATAGGTAAGTGTAAAAAAAAAACAGAAAAACACTAAAAACGTGTAAAACGCACTCCCGTATTGTAACAACTGAGTCGTAAGTATCAAGAATTATTAAATGAATTGTATCAAATAATAAAGTTAAAACTATAGTTAAATCCTTGCAATCTTCATTTCTTAACAAATATGTACTTATTTCGTGTAAAAGTATCACAAAGATGCCCAATTTTTACGCTCTAATTCTTCATACGAATTAGTATGGAGCGGCCGGCTCACTACAAGTGCGACCGCTCGCGGCGGCCGCGTTCAGTCGGCCGCGAGCCTCCGGAGCGAGACCACGTCACTTGGCGTCGCATTGACAGATTGCGATCGAACCGTGTACTACACAAAATGAGTACACAGTGGTTCAAACGAAAATTATTCTTATGTTCATTGATTAACATAACATAAAAAAGGATTGGGTAGTAATTAGCACCTATAGAGTATAATTAGATGTAATTGACATCTAATTATACTCTATAGGTCGCATCTCTCAACAGATTCTCGTGAAATTTTGTGAGCGAGTCCGATATTTAACTAAAGTGCAAAAATGATTTCGTATGTCCGGCTGTCCGGCTGTCACCTCTATAGGTCGAATCTCTCAACAGATTCTCGTGAAATTTTGTTAGTGAGTTCGATATTTAACTAAAGGGCCAAAATGGTTTACTGCCTTTTCGACGAAATATGTTTCTTTAAATTTCACTTCGCAACCAAATTTTCGCAGTATTTTCATTTGCTAAATCAATCGTTGGCATAACTTTACTTCGCACTATGCTTATTTGGCAACATTTTTATAATAATAAATACTACAACAAACTTTTATGTGGCAAATAATTATGAAGTAAATGATTTGCTTAGGCAAAAAACCAACCGTCAAATGTCATTTGGGAAAGTATAAACTTTGCTTTGGAATTATGATAATTACTATTATTAGTAACGTATAGTTAGCATAATATTTTTTGTTGGATTCTGAGGCAGGTCAGTGTAGGTACAACGACGAGCGAAGCGAGGAGGAGTGTTAGGAAGAACCGCAAACCTACAGGGTGTGAGCCGAGCGAGCGTAGCGAGCGTGCAGCGGCAGCGGCCGGCGATGTTCCGCAAACGAACAATTTTTTCCTCATACTTACATTATAATCTTAAAATCTGACAGCTGTCACATGGAGGTGGAGTGGGAAATACGTTGACAAGCAACTCACTTTGGAATGAGACGCGAGCTGTAGTGCGGTTGTGCTCCCAACCTTCCGCCGACTTTATCACGTTCCGTGTTACAGAATTAGTAATCTGTTTTCATCCGAGTGGTTTATGATTATTTCGCGCTATTTGTAATTCTAATCAATCTGATTAAACCTAAGGAGTGTAGATCCACTTCTATTTCGTGAAATATCATGGTTAACGAGAGTGGGGGAAATAATGAATCTCCTCACGTTCCGTGTTAAAGAATTAGTAATCTGTTTTCATCCGAGTGGTTTATGATTATTTCGTGCTATTTGTAATTCTAATCAAACTGATTAAACCTAAAGAGTGTAGATCGACTTTAATTTCGTGAAATATCATGGTTAACAAGAGTGGGGAAAATAATGAATCTCCACCAGTTCCGCCCGACCCTCCTACATACATATGGCAAAAATCGCCCTCGCCTAATATTCAGAGCAATGACGCGTAATTCAATCTCGGAGAGGCAACCGTCCCTCCCAAGCAAAAATTGTCCATGGCAACTGATTGCAAAACCTTTTATTGCGCGTATTCTTGGCGTATTCCCATTTTGTCAAATTTCGCGTTTGTATTCAAGCAGTTCACACTAGGAGGGATGGCATAAAAATTCCACTATATAGACAGTGTACACACTACCGCATTTCAATCGGTTGCCACGCAACATTTTTTTTTACAACCCTTCTCCTATTTCCGAACCAGTCACAGTTGGCTCAATCCGGGTTGCACAGGGTGGTTCCACAACACTTCGGGAGCTCAAATACCGCTAGTCATCTGGTTGCCTCTCCAACATTGAATTACGCGTCATTGCTTTAACTATAAGCCGTTCGGTCGAACAAAACAACTGTCCACATAGTTAGATAGGCTGCGCGCTCGGTTCGGGCGAACGGTGGTAGGTATTAAGATGAAATACCTATATTTGACATAACAATTTTTATATTTGGTAACAAAATCCAAAGTTACAATTTTGTTGGCGAGTCAAAGTCCGACGCCCCACAGTGACTGTGTATACGTGCATGTGTGCGTGTGCGGTGCGCGAGCCTCTATCTATAAACTTCGCGCGGCGCTGCTCCGAAACGCCCCCTTAAAATATTGACAGTTAAGAAGGCTTCGGCTCAAAACTGTCAAGTCATAACAGTTAATGTGCGCTCTTAAATCATTTTAATATGTTACTTACACGATAATATCAAGTAGTACATTCATCGTCCTAGCGTTAGTCCCGGTTGTGCACCTAAAGGACCCCGGGGTCCGCTTTGACACCTAACTCCATGATTTGGCTATGGCACTTGTTTTACGAAAGCGACTGCCATGTATATATAGATATGTATAACCGATGTTTTCGTTCCTTAGACCTTATTGGGATTAAACCGGTTTCCTCACGATGTTTTCTTTCACCGAAAAACTAACGTTAAATATATTTCGTACATAAGTTCCGAAAAACTCATTGGTACGAGCCGGGATTCGAACCCACGACCACCGCCGCTTGACACCGCATGCCTGAACTACTAGGCTACCGTAGCTGATAATAAAGTATTACATTATTGTAAATGAATCAAACTTTTGTCCTTGATATAAGTAGCTAATATCAATGCGATCGAGGAAAACAAAACAATCGATGACGATGACGTCAGCCACATAATGTCATTCCGATGATATAACGCATTTAAAATATCACATAGTAAACGGGAATACTGTTCCACAATCCCGTGAACTCATGGTCACCCTAAACAAAAAGCTTAGCCCAAGTCAGTCGCGAGTTAACGCTCCTGACACTTGCGGACTGTTTTTACGAACTTCCGACAGTCTGGTCACATTACTTCTCGAGATTCACTACTTGCGAGGGATTTCTGCTTTTTATCCTGCAAAACGAAAGAGGTGTAGATAATGTTTTTTATACAGCGTGACCCTGAGTATTCGATACGATCTAGATGATTTTTACTTAAGTCTTAGGAAGTTCTTTAGTGACAGACTAGTCTGGTCCTGATGATAAGCGGTTACCTATGGTATGGGTGTGTGACGTCAGCTGTCAAATCTGACATGTTCTGCATCGCGCTATAAAATATCAGTTGCATAAATATTACTTCCAAACAACTCTCATAGGACTTCGGTCCCTGAGACACAAATCACAAAACAAATACACAATAGGTGGGAACCTATTGTATATTTTGTATCTAGACACGCGGCAGCGTGTCAAGCCAAGTTCAAGCAAAGGAACTGGCTAGCGAGCGCCGAGTGTAATATTACACGAACCACTTGGTGCCACTTTTGACCCTTCTATAACTTAAAACCTCTTTAACGTAAACACATAACACTACGTGTGTTTAATTATATTCATAAGGACATCAAGAAGCCCACTGCTAATTTCTACTGCACATTACTGCTTATTTTTACTTAAGATACCCATGTATTCCTTTAAAATGTGTTTAGCGTATTTGTTTTGTGTTGCCTTCTAGGAGGTAACTCATGTAAAGGTTCCGACGGAAGACCAGCGCTGGCCTTCTAGGTTAGCACCATGCTGAGTCGGGGCCTTTTTGTGGACCCTGCTACTTTCACGTTACTGTGTTTTGTTTTTTATACCCATTGTTTTGTCCACGAATAAATGTTTTCTTTATTCTTTCTTTTAAATTTCATGTATTTAACTCAAACGGTTATAAATATATGAAGGTCAAAAAGTCGTAAATTTTAGCACTGACTGACTGACTGACATATTTATCGTACCTAAAACAAAACCTACTTCCATATGACCTAGAAGGATGAAATTTGGAATCCAGCTCGGTAATTATGTGTAAGCGTAGGAAAAATCTAAAAAAAAAAGTTAAAAAATAGGGGGGTCCCCATACAAAAAAAATGTAGCGTTGCAACCGTTACAAGCAGATATTTGAAACTATCCCCATATATGTATTATTATATTTGCTATATAACAGAAATATAAAAATAAAGTTAAGTCATAAAATAAGAGCATCAAATATAATGACCACCAAAAAATGCTTTGATACCCTAAGATCTTTTACCAAAAAAAAATACTGAACACTAGTAGTAGCTGTTTTAATAAAAAGTGCACATTAAATTTTATTCGAACACCAAATTTACTAAATGATCACCAAATCTTTGCGACCAAATTGATACAATACTTCTACCTAAATGACCCACTATGATTGCCATAAAATATATGAGTATTACCAAATAAAGTATAATGATGCCAAAACAAGTAATACCAAAAGAAGTTTGGTATCACTTGTATGCACCTGACAAGAGTGGACTTGTCTGTCCTACCCCTAGAGTGTATATGTCGTCGGCCGATCGTAAAATCCGCCAGATCACGAAATTCCTAGGCATATCGTGAAACGCCGCCCTTTCATGATATGCCTAAAATTTGGCCAGGCTTATCACGATGTGCCTGATAAACAATACGGCAGATCGATTAGAGCAACGCATTTGTCGATATTCCTAGCTCTATACCGGGCACATTGTAAAATAGTTTCTTTCTTGGCCACTGGTGGCGCTGCGTATGCGATGGCAGCCGTGTTTATTGGGAGAAAATAATCAGGGCGGACAAAAATGGCTTGTCATAAGCGAACTTTGTCTTAGGTCGGTTAGGTTAGGGTTCACTTTTGCCCCTCAGACCAGAAATAGACACCCCGCGCAGCGGGCTGGCGTCTACTCGCTGGAGGTTATCAGTCCACACTCCTTTTTTTTTCATTTATCTACTTCAATTTTGGACACCCTACTTACGAATAACGGTGAGTATTGAACGATATGGCGGCGTTTCATGATATGCCTAGGAATTTCATGATCAGCCTAAACGTCACTGGCTTAGCCAAATCATGAAATGCCGGCGCTTCATGATATGCCTAGGAAGTTCATGATCGGCCTAAACGTCACTAGGCAAATCGTTAAATGGTGAATTTTGAACGATATGGCGTATGTCACTCAGCCAAATCATGAAAGGGCGCGGCGTTTCGCGATATGCCTAGAAATTTCATTATCTGGCGAATTTTACGATCGGCCGTCCACATATATAAAAGCTCGCGGAGCCAGAAGCTCGCGAAGGAGGTCCTGAGTTGAACGGGGTTCACGAGGCCCAAGTGAAGCGAATGGTGGAAGGTGGCGAGCGAAGCGAGCCGGCGACCTCCCGAGCGGAGCGTAGGTCGAGTGCGCACGTGAAATGAAGGGCCGAAGAAGCGAGTTTCTCTCGGGAGCCCGGGCGGATGGCGGGAGACTGAGTCCTAGAAACGAAAGCGGGGATCCGTCGACTTTAGCAAATTATTTTACTATTTTTAATTTAGCAATGATTTATTACGATATCATTTTCTTTAATAGGATAGTAAGATGTTATAATTTGGGTTATGTTTTCATATTAATAGGAGATACAATTTTGGTGATCACTTACTATTTTTGGGTTAGCAATGATTTATTAGGATAGCGTTTTTTTAAATAGGATAGTAAGATGTAATATTTTTGGTTATTATTTCACATTAATAGGAGATAAAAATTTGGTGATCACTTAACTATTTTTGGATTAGCAATGATTTATTTGGATAGCATTTTCTTTAATAGGGTAGTAAGATGTTATAATTTGGGTTACCATTTCACATTAAAATGGTGATAAAATTTTGGTGATCATTTAGTATTTTTGGCAGTAAAAAGTATTTTTTTGGCATTATATTTTACTATATCTGGTGGTCCGTTAAACATATTCCTAAAATAAGTGATGTCACCGTACAAAAAACTTTTAATACGTGCTAAACAACCGGGCAACGGTGTGTCGTCGGCGACGCGCGGCATCACTAATTATACACTGCCTAGTTTTCATTACTAAATGTAATGATATCCCATCAAAAACATGTAAAATCTTCGCGAATAGATGCTTTTCAAGTGCAAAAAATTGGTTTTATATTATTAATGTTTACAATTATAGCAGAAGATGTAGGTAATAGTCCGTTAAGAGCTCTACAATAGATTAAAATCTCATTTTTCGAAAAAAAATATTGTTTTTTCCGTGGACTCTTTATCTCATCAAAATATTTTTGAAATCAGATAGTATCGGTTAGTCTGTAGACTCAGATTAATAGAATTGACATAATAATAATACGCAATTGTGATTTATAATATCGATACCCTAGTTCACAGTCGTACTAATTACATTGTATTTGTCACTGAAATTGTAACTTTATGATTTGAGCACTATCATACTAATTACACCACTTTTCCCCCGTAATTAGTACGATTGTGAACTACGGTATCGAATGTGACAGGTAATATTTATATCCTAATGTTAATCAATGGAAGCTACGATAGCCTAGTTGTTCAAGCATGCGGCTGTCGAGCGGCAGTCGTGGGTTCAATCGAATCCCGGCTCGTAGCAATGAGTTTTTCGAAACTTATGAACCTACTGAATATCATTTTGATATTTACCGTTAGCTTTTCGGTAAAGGAAAATAACATGAGGAAACCTGCATATACCTGCGGAGAAATTAAAGGTTCATGTGAAGTCCCCTGCTCTGTCAACAAGTCTTTTTGAGCTTACTTTGGGGCCAGTTCGGTTTGTGTAAGTTTGTCCCCTAATATTTATTAATTATTTATTTAACCTTGTATTCGTTTCATTAATTTACTAAGCAATGCAATATGTAGCATTGGTATTGCGTACATGCCTCGTGGTGTATACATCTATAACATTCATACTAATATTATAAATGCGAAAGTGTGTCTGTCTGTTACCCCCCCGCTTAAACCGGTGAACCGATTGAGATGATGACGATCTTTCCCTAGGTATGTAGTTATTTTATTTTAACATAAAAGGATTTCAAACACAATTGCCAAGAAATTATCAATATTGTCTAATACAACACGCGATTTATACAAATTCATAACACACTGCCCCACCCGGGAGTCCTCGGGCGGTAACCAATGTTGCGATATGACCAATTTCGGGACTTCGAGAAATCAGCTTGATAGGGCTAATAGAGGCTAACTCAATATTACTAGTCATAAACTAAATGATATCTATATCATCATCATCATCATCATATCAGCCGAAAGACGTCCACTGCTGGACGTAGGCCTCCCCCAAAGAGTGCCAAAGCGACCGATCCGACATAGTTTTGCACTTGACGTTTGCGTAGCATACAAAAAAAACTACGAATTTAATTTCACCTTATATACTTATTACATTCGACGTGAGCATTTCCACATAAATTTTGCACAAAAATATATATATTTGTTTTATAATTACATAAAAACTATAATTGAAGAACATATAGAACGAAGGAGAGGCAGGGGAAGACCAAGACGTGCGTTTATGGACCGTTAATGTAATGTCGTATCAAGAGCACTCAAAACAGTGGCAGAGAGAACAGAGTGGCGATTACTCCACCGACAAGAACCCGACTCTTAAGTTCATGATGATGATACATTATAAATTACTACGATCATGGCCACGTCATATGTTAAATGTGGAATCGAGCCTTTCCTCGTGTCAAGTGTGTGTAAAAATTAGCCTTGAACTGAACCCGCTACCTTCCCCTCTTTGTCTTCGTGTGTTTCGAGCGGAAATGTTCAGACATGCGTTAGACGTCTGAGTGGGAAAAATGCGTATCTGTGAAATTTAAAAGTCTTGCGCTGACCCCGTACCATGATCGGTATTATACACGTCGGCACGATATGTGACAAGATAGAGCGTCCGTCACTGGCTGTCACCTTTCGATAGAACGAGACAGACGCTCTATCGCTCACTTATTGCGTGATCATGATACGGGGCCTGGAGTTGTTGTGTGAGGCTGCGGCAAGATATCGTCTCCTCCGAGTCACGATACGCATTCTAAACATGTCGCCTGTAGTGACATTGAATATGTGAGTTGAACCGTGCAATAATTATTAGCTCAAAGGCTCTACTTCCAAGGCTGTCACGCAAAACCATCGGGTTGAAGGTGGATCTGTATTTAGATACCTTATTGTTATAAAAACATTATTTTTGTTCAACTTCTAAGGCTCACAAAAATTGGGATCTCCTAGTAAGTATGGAGATACTAGTGACAGATGAGGAGTTAAATTTGTGAGTGAATATTATTAGACTATAAATAATAAACACACATAGTTTTAGGTTCCGCTGTAGCGGGGTGATTCTTGTAAAAAAGTAGACGTAAAAAAAGATTCGGCTTACTTGCTAGTTCCACCGCTCACAGAACCAGTAATATATAAGTAATATTTGAAATCATCAGACAAATTATGCTAGATTAATTCATAGTGCCTGGGCGACCGAGCTCTGCTCGGGTGAAAACAGTAAGTACGGAGAAAAATAATTTTCCCTGATACGATACCTAGCTAGATCGATTTCTAAGAATATTTTCGAAATATAAGAAATTTGTATGGATCAGGTCGCCCCTGTCGGCCAACGCTCCATAAAAATGTATAAAAAAATTCGTATCAAAAACGAATAGTATGGGATATAGGCGATGAATTTAAGTTATGACTACCACAAACAAATTATACTTTAAAAACTTGTTATGTATTCAGAAAAGCATAACCCATACTTCGAATTTCGCAAAATATCAACTTACATCACTTTACCCACGGCTTAACATTACTAACGCTTGAATTACTTCGCGTTATTATTTACCCGCTTACACGATTAGATCTCTGCTTGTTTTATATTAAATGTATTATGAAATGCAAACCTTTAGAAGCAATGTGAACTTAATTTGCAGCACCATATGATTTATTTTTCAATGTCTGCAAGTGGCATTTGTTTTTTAGGGTATTATTATGTGTCAGTGTGTAATGAGAATTGTACAAAGACAGGAAGGATGCCATTGTTGTTGTTTTAATATGGAAGCATGGTCTTTGAATATTAATCCATACTTCCATATGAATATTATAAATGCAAAAATAACTCTATCTGTGTGTCTGTCCGTTTGTTACCTTTTCATACTTAAGATTTGACGACCTCGTAATTATAAACGACCACCACGCATACGAACTCGCGGGCAAAAGTTGTGTTACTTACACGCGTAAACCGCTGAACCAATTAAGATTAAATGTTGTGTGTACTTTGAGACCCTGGGAATTCTATTTAAATTTAAATATTTTCATCCCGGAAATCATCCTTTATAAGCCAGTAGAAGTTTTTATGTAAGAGCGATTATTGATGCTACGCATATGGGAAGTATAATTGCAAAGCTATTCGATTAGAAGCTACTGCAGCCTAGTGGTTCAGGCATGCGATTCAAACCCACGACCGCCACTTAACAGCCAAGCGGCGGTCGTAGGTTCGAATCCCGGCTCGTACCAATGAGTTTTTTAGAACTTGTACGGCATATTTATCATTAGCTTTTGGGTGAAGCAAAACACCGTGAGGAAACCGGTCTAGTCTCAATAAGGTCTAGTTTTTGAACGCGCCTGAGGACAATTTTAACTGACATTTTTCCATATAAAAAGTGACTTTTTGATCAACCTGACGTGCGTACAGTGCGTTTCGTGATCGGCCTGCAAATGGCAGTCGCTTTCGTAAAATTAGTGCCTACGCCAAATCTTGGGACAAGGTGTCAAAGCGGACACCGGGCTCCTTTAGGAGCATAACCGGGAATAACGACCCACCAAAAACATTACATGTAAAGTGATTGCCAAGACTACCTAGCTCATATATAGCTTTCAGCGTTAAAAAGATATCAGATCATAAGTAGCGACAAGCTTCCTACCCTACACAGCGTAACCCTACCACTACCAGCCACGCTCTACAAATTCTACATTTTGGCTAAAAAGTATAGCTTTGTTGGCACATCCCGGTCGCCGTATAGACTCACGCGTGTCTATACGCGTAATAGTGATCGGCAAAATGATACAAATGTGGACCCAGCTTTACGAGCGTAGCAGGTAGCAATTCTTGGCAGTGAATGTGTTATCACAGTCACACTTATGAATCAGGAGACCTGCCCCTGCTCAAATATGCCAGTTTTTAGAGGAAAGCACCTAGCAGCTAAGAACCAACCTAGTAGGTTCCTAGCATATAAAGACGGCGATTCGAGAATAAGGGCGGGTTACACCAACTTACGATTACAGACCGATCAATGTTAAATATGGCGCCGGCCGCTGTCGTCCCATAGAAACTTAACAAACTTTCCATACTATCAGATTTTAACGAATACCGCTTACGATTACTGACGATTTGGTGCAACCCACCCTAACATTTTCACTGCCAGGAACCCGCGCGCCTACACCGTAGTCGCTTTCCGCTACATACGAGGAAAACCACGCAGGATCTGCTACGGGCGTAGCACGTAGCGATTCTTGACAGTGAATGTGCTAAGCAACGCTACGCGTGCTGAGATGTAGCAGCAGTTTTCTGATTGGTAGCGGAAATCGTAGGTAGCGAGAAATGTAAGTCAATGGTTAATTTCCCAAGCATAGCATAGCAAATGATCGCAAGTTTCATCATCATATCAGCCGAAAGAGACCACTGCTGGACAGAAGCCTCCCCCAAAGAGTGCTACAATGAGCGGTCCTGTGCCACATACAGCAGACTCCCGCGACATTTACCATGTCCACAGTCCACCTTGTGCGGCCTACCAACGCTGCGCCTTCCGTTACGTGGTCGCCACTCGAGAACATTTCCGCCCCAACGGTCATTGGTTCTACGTGCAACGTGCCCCGCCCACTACCACTTAAGTTTAGCGATTCGGAGGGCTATATCGGTTACCTTGGTTCTGCTGCGGATAGCCTCATTTCTGATGCGATCACGCAGAGAAACTCCCAACACGGCCCTCTTCATTGCCATTTGGGTGACTTTGAGCCTTCTTATGAGGCCCATAGTAAGCGACCACGTTTGTGTGCCATATGTCATCACTGGCAACACACACTGGTCAAAGACTTTCGTCTTGAGACACTGCGGAATATTGGACGAAAAGATTTGCCGTAGCTTCCCGAACGCTGAAAAACTCCCAAGCGAACTAGTACTTAACAATACTTTCAAAAAAGAAATAAGCTCGTGAAACTTCTAGCCTAAAATTATAAAAAGAGCGAAAGGAAAAATCACTCCTAATCCCGTGATAAAACACCAATCCCGACAAGACATTTATAAAAGCCCGCTCGGATGTACACTTTTTAATTTCCGGAAGTGGACATAATCGCCGGCAGTGACGTCATCAATCTAAGTGACGGCTGACGGCATAATGAAAAAAAGTTTGCGGCGTTTCCGGGTAGGGGTTGGCTGTCTATTCTTCTCTTTACAAGATGGCGTCTTTTTAAACGTTACATACAAACGTAAAAATATTACGGTGACAAATTTTTGAATCCCGGTAAGGACAAATCATTCGTGTGATGAGGAATATTTGTTCGAGTCTCCGATGCTTTCTATGTTTTTAAGTATCAATATCTATCACCATATTTCGAACGCTTGTAATCTTTTTCGGTCCCTTTGTGTCATTAAATATGTCCACGTTTCGCTGCCATAAGGCCTGCAACACACTCGCGCGGCCTGCGATGGCGGACAATACTAATGTTGACAGCTAATGACAAGTTTACTATTGTCCGCCGCCGCCAGGCCGCGCCAGTGTGATGCAGGCTTAATGGGTAACACTCTTAATGTACACTTAAACGTGGTGTTGGAGACGGATGGAGGGCATAAGCTGGAACGAAAGGATAATTAATGAGAATGTGTTAAGAAGGCTAAAAGAGAAGAGACCGATCTTGCACACCATCAACACTAGAAGGGTAAAATTATTGGTCATTCGATACGGCACGACAACTTTACAATACTCCACCGACAAGAGAACCCCTCTTATATTTATGATGATGGCCTATTAACACATTCACTGTCAAGAATCACTACAAGCGTAGCGATTCAAATCTATAGCAGTAGACCCTTTTTAAAGCATAATGCCAAATACTTTACACGTTCAGCCTACCGACCTAAAACATCCTGCGTGTACAAGAACATCCACAGAAGCATGCTGCATCGGGCATGTTTGCTGAGGCCGAAGATTTCGGTTCAACCGTGAGTACATAAGAGACAGGCAAACAAAGGTATTCGTATTTTTATAGGTACCCATTAGCACGGACGGATACACAAGTGTTTTAAAGTTACATTATTTTTTCCCGGCAACGCCAGAGCCGAAAGGAAGGGGTTTGTGTGATACTGAACTGATTTTGATGAATGAGGTATCAATCGATTGGAAATTATACTCAGAGTAACATAGGCTCCCTTTCTAAGAAAAAAAAAGTATTTTTGAAGGCACTTAGCCTACAGTTTTTTGAATTTTTTGAAAAAAAAGTTTAGTACAGGTTAAAAAAAATTGCTCTAACCATATTCTAATTTTCTTAGATATTAGATTAGTTAGATAAGTTTTATTGAACGTAGTGTTTATCTTTTATTTTCTTCTTCGTAGTAAACTAGTTGAGGTCGAAACAGATGCCCTAAAAATTGCAAATTAGAAAAAAGAAGCAACTGGTTTCGCTTAAAGAATTTCGTTCAAAATGAAATCCCAACTGGTCCAGGGAAAGATGCTAGTCAAAGCAAAAACTAACGTTCCCTTTAAGCAGAAGTTCTTTGTAGCGCAATTAAGCGGGATCGCGTATAAATTCAGGGGCGGGACGATTATGAGTGTTTTTTTCCCGCGCGGGTCCATTCCGGGGATACAATAGGAATTCCCTTGATGAGGGTGCTGGATGTGAGAAGTAATGGATGTGGCATTTTCTGGTGCCTCATGTTTTTTTATACAACGACGGTGGCAAACAATCGTACGGCCCGCCTGATGGTAAGCGGACACCGCAGCCTATAGACGCATGCAACTCCAAAGGAGTAACATGGGCGTTGCAACCCTTGATACGTTTGAGGAATCATCGTGTTGACAGCTGGAGGAGCAAATGCCCTCACTCTCAACACAACATCCTTGCTCACCTCCAGGAACACAACACTACTACAGAGCAAGTATTAGTATACATAACCAGTTGGGCTGCTCCACATTCGAGCGGGATGACTTTTCGCTGTGCACTACCTCACCATCATGTCAATCATGTCGCGTATTTGACTGCGCTGACAAGATGGTGGGGGATCGTGTGGAGAGCTATGTCCGACTCTACCGCCAACGTGGCTCTGTCAAATTAGAAAAGAGATAGACAGACCATTACGAAATCCTAGTGAAGCCGGTTTTAACCATGCTGAATAATCGAATTACAACTTTCTTGAGACATGTCTAAAATACTACTTACAAATCCACGGTTAAACTCGCGTAATAAATGTTACGACGGGTGAGGTGACATGAATCGAACTCGCCGATACACGCCGGGACCGCTAATCCTGAAGAAAGACACACTCGGATGCAAAGAAACCGGACCACCCCAGCTCGAAGTTTATTTTATTTTTCAATTTCCGTACATGATATTAAATCGTTTTCCTACTAAACAAAGATATTACTGCCATCTGCATTTTTAGGGCGGTAAAGTTCTCTGAAAAGCTGAAAGTAATAGTACAAATATTTGAAAAGCATATGAATTCATGGAGGAAAAAAGTATTTAGCAGCGCACGAAAATACCTAACGTTACAAACTACCCAAACACCTGCCTCACACCCGGTATGCGCGTGGTCGAACTAAACAGCTAGCTGCCTGGGATCATTGTAATACCGGGACCGGTCATTGTGGCACTCTTTGGGGGAGGCCTATATCCAGCAGTGAACGTCTCTCAGCTGATATGATGATGATGATGACCCAAATGTTAAACATGCAGGGTTGGTCAGTCTTTTTTGCATCAGCGTTTGCCGCATCCACGGAACTCAGTTCGCAGTTTAAACCATTCATTAACTCAGGAGCAGTTGAGTTGCCGTCAAGAGAAGTTAATGAGACGTCCCGCAATCGCAGTTTTTAATTTTATGCTCAGTCGTTAGCGCTTATTGGATCTTTGTTCAAAACAAACTCGTTACAAGCTAATTACTTACTTAAGAAATGCTAAATGAACTACGTAATCATCATCGCAGCAGAACTGAGGTAACCGTTATAGCCCTCTGAATCGCTTGCACGTAAAACCGTTGGGGCAGAAAGGTTCTCGAGCGGCGACTTTGTAAAGGAAGGCGCAGCGTGGGTAGACCCCCCCACAAGGTAGACTGATGACCTGGTAAAGGTCGCGGGAGTCCGCTGGATGCGGGTGGCGCAAGACCGATCATTGTGGCAATCTTTGGGATGTATGGTGTGGCCTATGTCCAGCAGTGGACGTCTTTCGGCTAAAATGTTGATGATGCTTGATAGATCACCTTTCAACCTTTCAAATTGTTATTGGAATTCAAGTTGCGCTACTTATATTTTAAGCATGGTGAATTCTAATGTCTATGATTGCTGGCCACCGTCTTAGTATAAAAATATGGGTAAACATTTAATGTCATATTTTTGCATAATTGGTCGTTAACAGAGCACTGAAAACTAACTACTCCCAGAGGAACGCGGGCAGCATAAAAGGTAATGTAATTACTTGAGAGCTCCCAGATGCATTGTTTTTAATGATTTTGCTCAAACACCAGTTTTTAACACTGGAGGTCTATTTGAATCAACGTTTGCAACTTGAACGTTTGACGTTTGGAAGTCTATTTGAAACAAAGGTGGACATTCTAAGGAAGTCACCTATGTGTCGCTTCTCTGTCAATTTTGACAAACAGAACCAGAACAGAATAGAGATATCTCAACCATTCTGATTTCGGAAGACGGAGATATAAAAGTGGTGGCATGTCAGTTTCTGCCAACTATCGCGGGTCGAATACTGGCCCAGTCCAGATATGCCTGATACATCTGAAAGGATATCCATTGGATATCCATGATCCCACATATTTTTAATCTTGAATTAAGCCCCTGTTTAATTAAGGTTATAGTGGAGACAGCCTCACTTTATGTCCCTGTTTTACAAAATCAGAATACGACAAAAGGTTGTGGGTGTATCAAATTCAAATACTGCAAAGGCTCTTTTAAATTTTAAAGCTATAAATTACAATGACATCATTAAGTAAAGACAATTATTCACTACACAAAAGACACAGCGACAAAGGGAGTAAACATACAACACTGATACATATATTGTGTGTCTTCCCGGCAGTGAATCGGCCGCTGTCTCAGCATTATGCCGAGGTGTCAGACACCTACAGCACTGGTTTTCAGACACCATCGTACGTGACCCACGGAACGCATGGAAAGTAACATGAACACACAGCAACAATGAAACAAAATAAAAGAAGGAAAATGTAGAGAGTATTTTGAACCGATTTTAAAACAGGAGGAAGTTTTTGTCATAGATCTAGTGCAGACTCTCCATAATTCATTTTTATCTTGTATCTAGCAAATTCTATTTGACGTATTCTTTTATTCAATAATTTAAGTTTATTGTTTACCTAGTTACTTCACTTACTTGAATATAAATACTCGTGACAGTAAAATCTCTTTCATTATTTTTTCAAACTGTGTAACATTTTGAGCACCTTCGCCTCAATATACCAACAGTTCATCGGCATCTTCATATTTTTATGTACGTTTCCCTCGAAGGCGCCTGGACTAATTTCGAGTTTTTTGTTTGCTTGATAGGTTATTCTTCCCAGGTGGTCCCATTATCATCAGGTCAGGATCTAATGATGGGAGTCTAGGAAAATACGTACGTACGTAATACGTTTTATCAAGGAATAAATGAAATGAAATGAAAAATACCTCTCTACTAATGTAGATTTAGTTTCCCTCGGGGTAGGAAGATCAGATGGCAGTCTCTTTCGTAAACAAATGCCTACACTAAATCTTGAGATTTAGACAGACTAGGTAACAACCAGGAACACGTTAGAAGGATGATGACATCATCATCCTCTACACATATAGTATCTCTTTTTCAACGTGGATGGAATGGCGGCCAAAGTAGGCACTGTTGCACTGTTAAATGAAGTTAAGTGCGTGTCACAAATGTCATACCAAAACCATATATACGTACCTCAAGCCAAATAGACTTGGTATTCACAACGCTTACATTTGGAACTGCTGGCCAACGTACTCGGACCTCCCTTTACTTACATTTGTAAAGGAGGCTAGGCCAAGTGTTATTTGCTGGAGAATAGTTTGTTACCGAGTGCAATTAGTTTTTACAGGGTCTCATTTGGTTTTATGCGCAGTTTCGTTTATCAAACTCAAAACAGAAAAGGCACAACCAATAAATGTCAGTTGGCTCGAATAAAAGTCGTTGCTGCTAGAATTTGAAAACTAGATTTGTAGTACATATTCGTGATTGGCCATCAATAATTTGACTAAAGATGCTTTTCTGTCATCGTCACCATATCAGCCGACGGATTGTCCAAGAGTGCCACAATGATCCACCGGTCCCCCCCTCCCCCCCCCGCATCCAGCGGACACCCGCAGTCAGTAGAGAGCATGGTAAAGGTCGTATATTATATTGAGTGAGTTAGTCAATTAATGTATACTAGGCAGTACAACCTCAAATAAAATAACATAAAAATAAAATATGCCAATGAAGGTAAAAGTTTTACAAACTCGAGTGAACAAAACTCTCATCCGTATTAACCGATATACCCTGTACATTGACAAGATGTGTATTTAATTATATTTTTATCGATATTATTTAATCAAAGTCCCTAACAAAGACAAGAAATGAAAAGAATACGCTACGGTATAAAAATAAAGCGTAACTATTTGAGAAAGACAATTATATCAGTCTTTCTTATAATAAGTACTAAGTGCATCTGCCATCTTTAACGATACGAAACATTGCAGAGGTCGTCAACATCTCAGACGCAGTCGGAATTAATAGTCTGAAACAAAGTGGAATCCATGGACTTGCCGACCCCTGACTCAGGTAAGACAATTACAACACTAGCATGATCAGAGAAAGGACAGGTATTATTTTTATTTACATTTAAACGTGGTTCTTAATAACATGACGAATGACTGTCAGCCCGTCTTTTTAGAGTTCCGCACCTCAAAAGAAAAAAAGAAGAAGCTCTTGAAGCTATGAAAAGATCAAACTTGTAAGTTAACTTAAAAAAAGCCGTTTATGCTTTATATTTCAACACATTCAAGGAATCAAAATGTATCGTTTCCGTTGACCTAGAACTATGAAATTTGGCAAGTAATATCGTCTTAAAATACTATAGAAGTACTGGGGAAAAGCTGTAAACTATACATTTGTAATTAATAACGGAACCCTCGGTGGACGAATTCGACTCGCACTTGTCCAGTTTTTATTAACCGACTTCAAACAAAAGGAGGAGGTTCTCAATTCGGTTGTATTTTTTTATGTTTTTCTTTCTATGTTTTACCTCAGAATTCCGTAATTGACGAGCCGATTCGAAAAATTTTTTTTGTTTGTATGTATATGCTTCCAGGTGGGTTCCATTTTTTAAAAAATTCAGTTAGTGGTAAATTTTTGAATAAGACGTTTTTTCAACATTTGTATGGTTTTTCTTTTATTTTTGGGAATATTAGATTCTTACAGACAGCATGAGGTAGGGATTTAAAAAGAAAAAATATGGTGCATGAGGCACCACTCTGCCTCTAATGGTTAGCTAGATATTGATGCTTTAAAAACACCGTGCCATACCAATGTCGTCAACGCCATACAAATGTCGACAGCGCCATACAAAAGTCGATATAATGCCATACAAATGTCGATTCTGCCATATAAATGTCAATAGCGGCATAAAAATGTCGGCGAGTGCCATCAAAATGTCGATTTTGCCATACAATTGTTGAAAAAGCTTAAAATATTTGTAGAATGAAAACCTCACTATTTCGATATAGTATCTCCGGTTTATGGTTTATGATGGTCGTTATATTGTACTATTACTTATTCTGTGATTATATTCCAAAATATTCAAAATCACTTAGATTTTGTTTTGAATCGAAATTTGTATGCCACGTTTGACATTGGTATGACCAAAGAAGCCGTACAAATGTCGCCACAAATGTCAACATGAATGTTTTCGGCAGTCCTTCGTATACTATTAATTGAATTCACTAATTAGTTAAACACAAAACTCTTACCCCATATTGCTAACCTTTGTTATGAAAGACATATATATATTTATTTCAATCGTATATTAATAAATTAACGCCCATACAAATGTAGTGATAGCCGTACCAAAATACATCGTATGAAGAAAACCTGTTTCCTCCTTCGAACTCCCGTTGGTGGTTTAAGCCCAACTAACCTGTCTAGTGTCTATCGTATCGTAAAGTAAATGTAACGGTGGGATATCAAAAAACCAGATTTTAAGGGTTTTGAGTTTGAGCCCTAATTAATAAATGGGTCGCGCGTGGGACAACTACAAAAATACTTCACTGGTTTTAATTATTCACGCATTAAATTTGCAAGATATATTAATGAATACGCTAATAAATCTTCTTTATAACAGTATAAGTTTATGGACGACAACATCAACACGCGACGGCAGAGCTACGCATCGCGTCATACGGAGATTATACGTAAGAGAAATATGTGATTATTTATAAAGACTTAGATTAATATTTGTTTTTAAGCAGTAACGCTGCTAAAGAAAATTATAAATTTTTTTAAATGAAAGGAAAAATTGAAAAATTTAATGCTCCGAGCCGGATTCGAACCGGCGACCACAGGCATTCATGGCCCGTCGCTACTACCAACTGAGCTATCGGAACAATCTGGTTCGGGCACCAAATCCTTCAATCAGTTCCTTCATATAACGCCTTAGGGAGGCGTATGTAGCGACATCTACCAGAAGACTTAGGCTTCTTTACGGCACCAACGTCTCAAATTATGTTGAGAAATCGTCAGTAACGATGCGCCACCCCATACTAAATTAATATTTGTTTTTAAGCAGTAACGCTGCTAAAGAAAATTATAAATTTTTTTTTTTTTTTTTTTTAAATGAAAGGAAAAATTGAAAAATTTAATGCTCCGAGCCGGATTCGAACCGGCGACCACAGGCATTCATGGCCCGTCGCTACTACCAACTGAGCTATCGGAACAATCTGGTTCGGGCACCAAATCCTTCAATCAGTTCCTTCATATAACGCCTTAGGGAGGCGTATGTAGCGACATCTACCAGAAGACTTAGGCTTCTTTACGGCACCAACGTCTCAAATTATGTTGAGAAATCGTCAGTAACGATGCGCCACCCCATACTAAATTAATATTTGTTTTTAAGCAGTAACGCTGCTAAAGAAAATTATAAATTTTTTTTAATGAAAGGAAAAATTGAAAAATTTAATGCTCCGAGCCGGATTCGAACCGGCGACCACAGGCATTCATGGCCCGTCGCTACTACCAACTGAGCTATCGGAACAATCTGGTTCGGGCACCAAATCCTTCAATCAGTTCCTTCATATAACGCCTTAGGGAGGCGTATGTAGCGACATCTACCAGAAGACTTAGGCTTCTTTACGGCACCAACGTCTCAAATTATGTTGAGAAATCGTCAGTAACGATGCCCGATGCCGATGCCGATGGTTTGGTGCCCGAACCAGATTGTTCCGATAGCTCAGGACAGTGAGAAAGCCGAATGCCTTGCGAGTAGTTTAGAGTCCCAATGTTCGCCCAACCTCCTCAACACCGACGAAGCCCACATTAGTAGGGTCGATTCCGAGGTGGACAGGAGATCGCGTCTCCCCGTAACTTCACCCATTTTACCGGTGTCGGTTAAGGAAGTCAGTGACCTTGTCAGGCGTCTCCGTATTAGGAAGGCTCCGGGTGCGGATGGTCTATCCAATCGCATCCTGAAACTTCTCCCCGAAACCCTCCTCCTCCTTTTGGTCGGCATCTTCAATGCCGCACTGACCAATGCTCACTTTCCAGCCGCGTGGAAATGTGCAACGGTCATAGGGATAGCGAAGCCCGGCAAACCCCGGACCTCGCCTGCCTCTTATAGGCCGATCAGCTTACTTAGCTCCCTTGGAAAGCTATATGAGCGGATCCTTCTCACGAGAATTCTCAGATTTACGGCTGAGAATAACCTCCTCATCGATGAGCAGTTCGGTTTTAGATCCGGACACTCATGCGTCCAACAGGTGCACCGCGTCACGGAGCACGTGTTGGATGGTTTCTCTCGATTCCAGGGGCTCAAGACCGGTGCGATCTTTCTCGACGTAGCGAAAGCCTTCGACAAGGTCTGGCATAACGGGCTTGTATACAAGTTATACCAGCTCGGAATGCCGGACAGACTCGTACTCACAATACGAGATTTTCTCAGTGACCGAAGCTTTCGATACCGACTGGAGGGAACGTATTCGGACCCACACCCCATCCGGGCCGGAGTCCCGCAAGGCTCCGTGCTCTCTCCCACTCTCTACTCGTTATTCACAAACGACATTCCCAGGCACCCTAAGGTGCAACTGGGGTTGTTTGCGGATGACACCGCGCTCTTTACGACTCATTGTAAGTACGCTACTATCCGGCGATACCTCCAAGAGGCAATCTCCGACCTAGGTCGTTGGTTTAATCTTTGGCGTATCGAAGTCAACCCGGAGAAAAGCACTGCAATAGTCTTTCATCCGTCGGACTGCATTAGTACAGAAAGGCGGGTGGCTCCGATCCAGATGTTTGACCGACCCATCCCCTGGGTCAACGAGGCCAAATATCTTGGAGTGACCCTCGACAGGAGACTGACTTTCCGTAGCCACATCCGTAGGGTACGCAACCGCGCGTTGTTCGTGCTAGGAAGGCTAGGGCCGATGATCAACAAGTTTAGTAAAATGTCACTTAGGAATAAGCTGACACTCTACAAGACTTGTGTTCGTCCAATCATGACATATGCAAGTGTAGCATTCGCTCACGTGCCTATGTCATCGCTCAAGCCGCTTCAGGTCATTCAGAATCGTTTTCTCCGAAGGGCGACTGGTGCCCCGTGGTACCAATCGAACCTCAGCCTGCACCACGACATGGAGATTAGCACCATGTATGGTTTCTTTAAGCAGGCTGCCAGACGTTATTTTGATAACGCTCCCCACCATAGGAATCCGTTAGTTAGGAAGGCTGCTGACTACGTCCCCATCCCTCCCCCCTCTGTCGTTACTCGGCGCTCACTGATTAGGGGCCGCACGGTCCGGCGTCCTAGGCACACACTCACGGACCCGGACGACGAAATCACAGCGTCCATCGAAAGATGGAACGCTGCGCTTTCGGCGTCCAACACATCGCGTACACTTCAGCGTTCCCGCCGGCGGGGACGTCCACCGCGAGACAACACAGACACATACAGTCCGCTTTCGTCCCGGTACCGCCGCATACCGGGTAGAGTCAGTCCGACGCAAGTCGGGCCTAGCTGAGTTTCTTGCTGGACTCTTCTCAGCTAGGCTAGGTTTTAGCGAACCAGCGATAAAACTCCCAGTAGTTCGATACCACTCACACCCCAGATTCGGTTGATACCGTTCAACCAATCTCACTGGAGCGCAAACTCTTAGAGTATTCCAGTGTACAAACTTCCCCGCGTGGTCGTGCCGGAGGCTTCCCCTGGATTTTCCCCAGGCCACCCTCCAACCACGCAGTTCGACCGCTATATTGGGTCCGTCCTATTATAGCAACAGTCAGGTTCAAAAAAAAAAAAAGGAGCAAATCAGTGTCAATCGGAGCCTCCTGGAAGTCACAACAAGAAGAAGAAGAAAACTACAAAGTAATAGGAAGTTAGGGACTTGTAATCAAGTCACTTAGGGCAGTGATAGGGCAGTTAGGGAAAAGTAAATAAAAAGTCTATTTCTCGTTATTCCTTCTTTTATTTTGGTAACATCGTTTACCCAAAGTGTCTGAGGACACGGGCGAAGCCCAAACACACCATTCGGGCGCCGAGTGGTAGTATGCGCTGTCCGTACACATAGGGGCGGAGCTCGTCCGTCGCCGACTTGTGTCACGGAGCGTGGTCGACGCACTGTCCGAGCACATAGGGGCGGAGCTCGTCCGACGCCGACTTGTGTCTCGGCACTAGGTCATTCTTAGGTGACTGTGAGGGGCGAGCATTGCCGCGGCCGGTAGCGCGCGCGCTCACTCGCCCGGCCGACGCCGCCGAGAGCGGACGTCGCTCACAAAGTTGTTTATTTATACGTTGCCGTAGTCTATAGTTATGAATTTTTGTTTGAGCAAAAACGCAAGTGGGACACGCAAAACAGCGCTAGGTTTCGCTGTTTTACGATTTCAAATCCTTTTTTTTTTTCAGAACAATTGATATTTAAGGTATTGTTATGAACATTTTAAGTACTTTATAATACACGGAATACAAATATATGTGAATCAAAACTCCATGTTAATCTGACTTGAAATTATGGCCATGGGACAGCATAAACAGCTCGTTTGAAAATTGACTGTTGTAATACTGGCTAATCAAAATTTTGAATTTATATTTCTTCTACTACATGATGTCCTACTGTCACTTCATTAAATAAAGTCATATACATCATTCGTTATCAGCACGAGAACTCTATTTAACTGAGTATACACTTATAAAACTCCATTTTATTTAATTAAAAGTGAATAGAAAAGTTTTTCCAATGTGTACGTGTATGATTTGTGAAAATCCGTGAAAATTTTTAATAGTTCACGAACATAATTTTCATAAGATATTTTTGTTGTGACATCGAACAGCTGAGCGTATGTAAATATATTATGTCAAATAATGCTATTTCTGGTATAAAACCGCTTATAAATAGAGACGGTTATTCCGTATGGAAATTCAAAATCCGTATGTACCTCATGCATGAAGAACTATGGGTAACTATCGTCGGATATCCTGAAGGTAACGTTATATCTGCTGAAAAGAAATTACGTAACGATCAAAAGGCGTTATCGAAAATATGTCTTACGGTAGATGGTATGGCGATCACCCATGTAAGGTCCTGCAAGACAGCCAAGGAGGCTTGGGATGCTCTTTCGTCCGCTTACGAGGACAAAGGCTTAGGCCGACGTATAAGCCTCGATCGGAAACTGTACAGGTACTGCTTTGACGATTTTGACTCCAACATAGAGACGTATATAAACGCTGTCATGTCAACTGTTCAAGATTTAGCCGATATAGGCAAAATTATGGAAGATGCTTCAATAGCTGCAATACTTCTAGGAGGTTTGAGTCCTCAGTATTCACCTTTAGTAATGGCTTTGGAAAACTCCAACATAGACATTACTGTAGATTTGATTAAGACTAAACTATTGAATGAACTTAATAAGCCAGCTTTAGAAAACCCTGATACTGCTTTTCGTACCCGAATGAACCAAATTAGACCTACGAGTACATCCAAACCTAAGAAACCTGTTGTTTGTTATGACTGCATGGAGCCAGGACATAAGCGTCCAGACTGTCCACATAAGAAGGACAAGAAGAAGAAACCTATGAATCACAAGAATTCTTTATGCGCATTAAATGTCAATGACAGACTAGAGCGTGATAAGTTTTATATCGATTCTGGTGCGTCGGCCCATATGACGTCACGCGATGATTGGATGGAAAACGTGAGAGGTTCACATACAGGGACTGTGACCATTGCCAATGGCGATGAATTGCCGAGCCAAGGAGTTCGAGATATCTCCATTACCAGTTGTGGTCACAATACTGATATTAAGAAGATTACAGATGTCGTTCACGTGCCAAACTTGAATTCTAATCTTATTTCAGTGAAGAAGGCGGTAGATAAAGGTTTTAGCGTAGTTTTTGATAAAACTGGTTGTAATTTTTATGATTCTGATGCTTTTTCTTGTAAAGGTGATGTAATTTTACATGGTTCTCATTGTGGTGGACTGTATTCTTTAGATTGTACAGTTAACCCAAACACGAGTCGATTAACCGCTTTTGAGACACACTCCGATGTTTCTAGCTTCAAGCTATGGCATCGACGATTAGGTCACTTATGCCGCATCGGAATGGATGAACTAAAGAAAGGTCACGCGGTAGGCGTCGACTACTCAGATGTCGATAAGGAACCATGCATCCCCTGCATTGAAGGTAAGCAGAATAGGAAACCTTTTAAGAAAGTTTCGCATAAAAGATCAACTTCAGTTCTGGAACTTATTCATTCAGATGTTTGTGGTCCCCTGCCTGAAACGTCGTTTCAGGGCAATAGATATCTTTTATTTTTTATAGATGATTTTTCTCGTATGACTTTTGTTTTCTTTATTTCTTCAAAAGCTGAAGTAAAGGATAAGTTTTGTGTTTTCCAGTCCTTAGTAGAACGGGAAACGGGAGCCAAGATTAAGACACTGAAGAGTGACAACGGGAAAGAGTACGTTAATGCTGAATTTTCGAGGTATTTACAAAATGAAGGAATTCAACACCAAACTACGGTTCCCTATTCTCCAAATCAGAATGGTGTGGCAGAAAGGACCAATAGGTCTATTATAGAGAAAGTGAGGTCAATGCTGTCCGATAGTTCACTGTCTCCAGCCTATTGGCAGGATGCAGCTGAAATGGCCGTATATCTCAAGAATAGATCTCCTCATCGTGCTCTTGAAGGCAAGACAGCGTACGAGAAGTGGTACGGTAAGATACCGAACTTATCGCATCTACGTGTGTTTGGATGTAGAGCTTTGATCCATGTCCCCGACTGTACTCGGAAGAAATTGGACATGAAAGCGTCTGAACATATTTTCGTCAGATATTCAGAAGATCCAAGAAGTTATTACTTTAGGGACGCTACGTATCCAAGAAGATTTGTGAAAAGCAGAGATATAACCTTTTTTGAAAATTATTTTCAAGATTTGAAAGGTAAAGGTATTACATGTCAGTCTGGCGATAACTTACCTGAGTCAGCATTTATACCTCTTCTGCTAAGTTCACAAGAGAACTCGTCGAGTAGTTCAAAACGGACGAGCGCTGTCATCGAAGATGTGCAGATTCAACCCGATACTGCCCAACCCATATCAGAAGAAATTGAGGCGAATACTAGTACTGCAGAACAGTGGTATAATACTGCCACTGAAGATGAGTCAGTTCAACCCGGTATTTCACCTTTATCAGAAGAAATTGACTCTGATACTGAGATTGTAGAACCAAGGTACAGTTTGAGACCGAGAAAACCTAATTCTGCTGCCAATTGTGTATGCATGCAGACTTCATCCCTTCAGTATATGGATAAACCTACAAGTTATTCACAGGCTATGAATGCACAAGATGGAGATAAGTGGTATCAAGCTATGCAAGATGAATTTCAGTCGCTACTTGAGAAGAAAACTTGGGTTCTCGTCAATAGACCAGATAAAAAGGTCATACCTTGCAAATGGGTATATAAGTTGAAGAAAAATGCGCATGGTGACGTTATCAAATATAAGGCGCGACTTGTCGCGAAAGGATTTAATCAAGTGTATGGCATTGATTACTCGGAAACTTTCTCCCCAGTCGTCCGTAACTCTTCTCTTCGCATGCTGTTTGCGTTGGCTGCAGAAGCAGGAATGAAAATGCACCATTTAGATGTGGACACAGCATTTCTAAACGGAGATTTGGAGGAAGAAGTCTACATGAGTCAGCCAGAAGGATTTGCTAAGTCTGGCCAAGAAGACAAAGTGTGCTTACTTAAGCGTTCACTTTACGGCCTCAAGCAAGCTTCAAGGGCTTGGTATAAAAAATTAACGGAAATTTTACATTGCATAGGTTTTAACCAAACTCCTTCCGAAGCGTGTATTTATACTAAAAAGGTTGGTAACGAGTTAATAATGCTTGCCTTTCACGTCGATGACATTGTCATATTTTACAAGGAAAATAAAACGCTTGACACTGTCATATCTGACTTACAGAATTATTTTAGCCTGAAAGTCATAGGCCCTTTAAACTATTATTTAGGTTTAAATATAAAATGTAAACCTAACGTAATTAAAATGTCGCAAGAAACTTATATATGCGATTTGCTCGAAAAGTTTCAAATGTCCGACTGTAAGGCTATGCCTACTCCACTGGAAACTAAAAAGTTGTTGCCGTGTGAAAAAGGTAATGATGATTCTTCATTATACCCATATCAGAAGTTAATCGGCTGCCTGATGTTTCTCGCCGTTAATACGCGACCTGATATTGCTTTCGCTGTATCATATTTGAGCCAGTTTAATACTAAATATGATAAAAGTCATTGGGTTGCAGCGAAACGCGTATTACAATATTTGAAAGGAACTATCGATTTGGGCATTACTTACAGGAAAGGCGGAGGCTTTTTAGTTGGTTTTGTGGACGCAGATTGGGCCAACTGTCCTAAGGATCGTCGCTCATATACTGGATTTTACTTCTCCCTGGCTGGTGGAGCAATTTCGTGGGAGAGTAAAAAGCAGACTACCACTGCCTTATCTTCCAGTGAGAGTGAATACATGAGCTTGGCGAGTGCGGCAAAGGATGCTGTGTTTCTGAAGCGATTGATGTTCGAATTAACTGGTGAGTCAACTGTTGTCACAATTTACAATGATTCGCAGTCTGCCCAAAAATTGGCATTGAATCCGGTCCACCACTATAGAACCAAGCATATAGACGCAAGATTTCATTTTATACGAGATTTGTTAGCTAATAGTGTTATTAGTGTTGTCTATACACCTACTTTGGAGATGTGGGCCGATGTGCTCACTAAGCCTTTAGCTCGCATTAAGCATCAGAATTGTGTAAAAGGAATAGGTTTATGTTTATAATCTTATTTTGATTACGGGGGAGTATGTTGTAATACTGGCTAATCAAAATTTTGAATTTATATTTCTTCTACTACATATTGTATTCTACATGATGTCCTACTGTCACTTCATTAAATAAAGTCATATACATCATTGACCCACATGATGGGATCCATGAGGAATTGAGGGAACTCCTCAATTTTATTAGGCACGCGTGTAATAATTTTAGTATTTTGTATTATATAATAACTCGTGTACTTATTTACATCCAAAAATCATAAATTTGGTGGCGAGAAATTGATGATGAAGACCACAGATGACTTCTCGAATTCCTCAATTATGTACTCAAAAGTGCAAAAGTACGTCACAGGTTCTGATAAGATTCCGTTGAAATAGGAACTAATGAAGTGTCATCGGTGATGATCTTGGGGAATCGACGGAAGTCCTTAAATATTATCGGCCAACATACAGCGATGCGGTTTTTTTCTATAGTAATCAACGCATTTGCTATCGGAAATCAGTTCATGTGGTAAATTGTAAAAAAAATACGAAAAATTCTCGTGGCTTGGCGGAGTACTAAATTGAATTCGGTTAAAACTTTGTTTTTAAAGTAAATTATTTTATTTAAGTCTACTCGTGATTCCCCGGGCTCTATCGGGAAAACTCTAGGCGGATGATAAAGTCTACTCATATTCATTAATTTATTGAAGCAAACAAAATTCTTGTCCTTGGAAAGAAATCTTTCGTATTTCCTGCGTCTGTCCGGCTGTCCTCTTCTACGTATCGCAATTTTCAACCAATTCTCGTCAAATTTTGTGAGCTACCTCAATAATTATATGGTTATTTTTGCCGATACAATTTTTCGAAAATATTATGATTTTAAAAGCAGGCTCGTGCGTTCTACATGTGACAGAGTCACTAGTTTATAAAGCATAAATACATTATACGTCAAAATGTTCAAATAATCAATATATTTCATCAACCAGTATATAAAAGTCAACTTTTTCTTAATGTACGCATTGTGTAAAAAGAAATTATAATTAACCTACTCAGACATTCATTATAATTAATTAATATACAAGCTGCCCGCTACTCTGTCCTCGTGGAACTATTTTATACCCTAGCTCTTAGGGTATGATTTCCGGAAGTAATACTTTCCTATGTCCTTAATTTCTTCTCACCCGGTTGGGAGCCAATAATGCACGGCCCAATAATGTACAGCCTGATAATCCGCGTCCACTTTTTGTGGACTCGGATTATTGGGTCGTGCATTATCAGCCCCGACAAAATTGGCTTCCAATTATTGCCCCGGACCAAGTTGGCTCAGGGTGATAATGCACGGCCTAATAATGTACAGCCTGATAATCCACGTACAGTATGGACGCGGATTATTGGGCCGTACATTATTTGGCCGTGCATTATCATGGCTGTACATTAACCGGCACCAATCGGTTCAGCGGTTTAAGCGTAAAAATGACAATGAACAGATAGAGTTTATTTCGCATTTATAATATTAGGATATAAATATTAAATATAACATTAAAGATGACTCAAAAAGTTTATGTTCAACTATCCTGTCTCATGCTAGCCTTACAATCTGAAAGCAATTATCTATATTGTCTATTTGAAAGAGAGTCTAGACCGGCCCCAAATATTTATCGAAATAGCACAGGAAAATGCTAACTTTGTGCCCTAGAGCGCTGTTGAAGATTTTGTGACGTTGTAAATAATAATTATAATGATATTCAATTCAACATTTATGCCCTTTTAAATTTTCGTAGGTTACGTTTAAAGTTATACTTCTACTTATTATACGGTGGCACTCACGTATTAAAAGTAACTAGGGGTGACATGTCGCCCTTAGTGATTTTTAACACGTTTATACAGGCTGTACCAAAAATGGATTGTAAACCGATCAAGGCCATATTCGGTAGCGCATTGCGATTCCAAATATGCATTTGTTAATGTTTTTTTTTAACATTAATATTTTAGTTTTTTGTTTTTGTTGACATTACAGAATAAGAGAGACATCAATCGAAAGCGATATCCTAAGCATATCCCCTTGATTCAATCTGCATTGCCAAGGAATCGCGATCTTACATATATATTTGTGGGTGAGCGTTGAGGTGGCTTAAAACCGCTGCCGGGGACACCCTAGTTTAGATTTTTATAACGATTTTACATTTTTTACTAGCTGCAGCCCGCGGTTCCGCCCGCATGGAGCTCGTTTGTATCGTAGCTCCATACAAACTTTCACCCCCCCCCTTAATCGCCTAACGTGGTGTTTTCCGGAAGAATTTTATATCCTTTCTCTGGATTCAAACTATCTTCATTCCAAGTTTCATTAATCTCAATCGGTTCAGCGGTTTAAGCGTGAAAAGGTACAGACAGACAAACTTTCGCATTTTATTAGTATGGATGAATAGTTTTATATTTTGCTTTTTATATTGTTACAACACCTAACCTGAGTGATTAATGGAATAAAGGAAATAATAATGCGTCCTATATGCAAAAAGCGTTCAAGTTACAATGTAAACCTGCACAACGCCACATCGTAGAAAACACGCTAATATTTTATAAGCCACAATGAAACCCACAATCCTCATTTATTAGCCAGTTAAAAATGTCGTTAATCTAACAAAAAGTACAGTCGCCCGCAATATCGCGCGCACCGCAAATGGCCGATAAATTGTACAGTCGAAAAGAAAAGACACATGTGAATACGTGCGCGGGAGATGGAAAATGATACGTTCACTTGAATATGGTGCGACTTTTAAAGGGAGACTCCAGATGATGTTTTCAAAACTTATAGACTTTTAAATGAGCTTGTGAAAGCATGCTCATCACACAAATCTGAAAAACAATAATATTTTTTAACCTTTTGACAGCCACAGTCGGATGTGGCCGACAGCTAAAAGTGCCAATGACGCCACGACGGCCACGGACGACGATAATTTTCATACTCGCTCATAGCTTCTAATTTATCACTGGCGTCAGGTAGGCAGCGTTTTGTTTTGCACGCTGGCTGTCAAAAGGTTAAAAACGTTTACAGTTAAATACTATGTCCGGTCCTGCTCTTTGAGGGAGGACCTTGTCCAGCAGTGGTCGTCTTTCGGCTGATATGATAATGATTATGAAATTCTGTGTGTCGATTGATGAAATTTTGAATATAATAAGATAGAATAAGCTTTATCTAATGACAACAACATGTACATTACATGGACAGAGATCAGCATAGAAAATCGATAAATAATACTAGTAAGTGCTGGCCTAATAGCCAGCGCTGGTTTTTCAATGGAACCATGAGATGATTACACGGTGTAACACCCACTTGAAAAATAAATAAATATAAATATATATTAGGGGACAATCTTGCACAAACTGAATTACCCCGTAGTAAGCTCAATAAGACCTGTAACGATATATTTAATAGCTCAGAAACAAATATTCATGCTCATCACACAAATATTGTAGTCAAATGAATAATAAGGTCTAAGATGTTACGAACATACACAAATCTGTTTAGTGCCGATAGGCAATCGCGTTACTTTTCAAACGAGCGTTACGACAACTCACAAGGTTGACTGATGACCTGGGAAAGGACGCGGGAGTCCGCTGGATGCGGGTTGCGCAGAACCGGTCATTTTGGCACTCTCTGGGGGAGGCCTATGTCCAGCAGTGGACTTCTTTCGGCTGATATGATGATGATAATGGCGCAAATTTATAATTCTCGCCCGGGCGCACTCATACACGTTGAATGGGCTGCACCCGTCCCGTCCCACGTGAAGGCGACTAATTTTTCTCATTTGATTACAGGCAGGTTGTTTCAACGGTACGTTTCGACGTGTGGTGCATTTTAATGTATTTTTCATGAGCCTTAATAGGTATAGTGAGAACCACTTCTCTTTGTAGGTATATGTATGCACACAAAAAACACAAAGCCATTGTCTTTCATTGTTAAGTGTAAACGTGCTTTTTTTAATTTATTGATTAAGACGGAAAAACAAAGAAATACCTACATGTTATTGTGACAGTGCCCACCTAGGCAAAAGCTGAAAACTTAGTATTTATTAATTTATAGTAAACTGTGTACATATTTTGAGAGAGGGAAGGCACAGCGTAATGTTATCACGCTTGAATCTGGAGCAGCCCGATTCCTGGGGGAGTACCTCCGCCTTACAGAATACCACAGCCATAATAGCACTGCTGCCTATTCCGTAGGTATTGTAGTGTTGTGTTCCTGATGGTGAGTAAGGTTCCCAGAGCTCCATCCTTTAAGGCCGGCAACGCACTCACAACACCTCTGGTGTTGCAGGTATCCATGGGCGGCGGTAATCGCTTACCATCAGGTGATCCGTCTGCTCGTTTGCCTCCTACAACATAAAAAAAAAGCTACTGAAGCCTAGTGGTCGTCCCTAACCTACACTGGGCCAGCGTGGGGACTACTGCCCACTCCCTCTCATCAGTGAAAGGAGGCCTGTGCCCAGCAGTGGGAAGTATATAATCATAATCATAATCATTTATTTCGGATACTAGTCCATATTTGTTAGTAGCGTACAAAAATTCTCAAAAACTTAATTCTAGTGTTAATAATTACATAATTCATACTATTCAATTTAAATTTATGATTATTTATTTTCTATGGGCTGATTTATAATAGTATTTAATATTGTGTACATACAGGTATTAAAATATATAAAAAACGTAACAACAAGTTGCTCATTTCGAGCGTAGAATGTTATCTTATTGCTTTGGTGTATTTATATGATTGTTTTAATATGCATAGAGAACATTATAAAACTAGAACTGAATATACGAGTATATTGGCGATTCCAAACAGATATAAGATATGTCCGAACAAGATGTTACGCTGTAAGTAAAAAGATTCAATAATTTTCCTTGGAGCTTGTGATAAGCCGGATATGTGAAAAAGCAGAGTAGACTTTCATAACGACTTCCGATACATTCAAAAAGAGATGCAACACTCTTCGGGAATGACTTTGTTGGACCTAAATTGTTGTGACCTAAATTTTGGATATAAATACCTAAGAAGTGAAGTACCTAGTGAATTTTTATTTATACAATCATTGAGTGAGATTTAAAAAATTGAATTTTTTGAGTAAGCTGAGCAAAAATAAGAAAATAAAGACACAACTGTGGATTTTTCTTCTATCGAGGAAATTAAAGACAACCATGTATCGATTTAATCCGATAAACTATGATAATCAAGAATCATATAATTATCTGAAAATCAGACCTTATTGTTTATAGTCAGAACGGCGTTTCAGAGCACGCGATAATTTCCAATGCACGCCCTTAAGGGGCAGTGGGTGGGGCATACAGAACCTGGAACAGGAGGCCGTTGGGACGGAAAGGTTCTCGAGTAGCGACCACGTACCGGAAGGCGCGGCGTGGGTAGGCCCCCAAGGTGGACTGATAACCTGGTAAAGGTCGCGGGAGACCGCTGGACCGGTCACTTTGGCACTCTTTGGGGGAGGCCATTGTCCAGCAGTCGACGTCTTTTGGCTGATATGATGAGACAGGTTATGAATGATAGTTATACAGGAAGATATTATACTATAAGGTGCTTAGGTTTATACAATACAATAATAATATAATTATGGCAACACTAAATAATTTTCATTACACTCACTATATGATGTACCTTCCAGTCATGTTGACAAGGTCGGTGATGTTATTTAGAGGATTATAGTCTTATCCTTCAGCATTTCTCTCTGATGAATATTTCGTCATATTGTAAATCACTTTTCTTGTCACTTTTGAGTTTTCGGCATTTTAACGCACAAATACACACAATATCCAAGAAATACACCACGTACTCACTTTGACAGCAATTGACAGAAGGCATTAATGGCGTCTTCAAAGTTACTGTTGCCAGTTGAAAAAATTAGTTCCAATAGTTTTCCGCAATATGGCGAAGATTTTTAATTTCCTGGAAGGGCATTTCTTTTAGTAGGATAGGATCTCTGTTTAATCAATTGTATCAATGTTACAATAAAGTAGAGTTACCGTGTAAACTGACTCTTACCGTCGTCTTTAGACGGCAGAGCACCGAACAAGTGTTTCGAAAAGTAATATTTCAACCGTCGGGCTAGCATACTGCAGCATTGTGCAACAGTGAGTTAAATTGCTGTCGTATTTCGAAACATTACGTTTCTGTCATTTATCAGAAAAATATAACCTTAATTTTATAATTTATTGTTATCCTCTAGCGCCCCACCATACAAGATAAAAAGACAATTAAATTTGAATCAATTAAAATAGGTAATAGAGTAGAGTTTGTATTGTTTTTAAATCAAACGAAGCAAAACAAATGCATCCCTCAAAAACTTACTACTTAAACCTAAATGATATAAGTTCCATTGAACGTCGAAACTGGCCAGACACGAAAAAAATCTCGTAACTGCACGGCTATCACGCGACGGCCCGCGAGCTCTTTCGATTTTTCTCGCACTATCCGTCTCATTCTCATTTTCTAATACACTTAGAACAAGAGGTATAGTGCGAGAAAAAAATAAAGTTTCTATGTCGCGGCCGTCCCATGCTAGACGTGCTGGTTTCGTAGAAAGAATAAAAAATATTTATACGTAACTAGTTTCGTAGCAAGAAAAAAGGTCTCCAAAGGTCAACACTTGGTTACGTGGCGTTGGTTTCGTAGGCGGCCGAAGGGAGCATGCTAGCCTCGTGCCCGTATATTACGAAACCACAAGTCTGACTTGTTGAATCAAACGCACATTAGAGAGCCAATAATGCCTGATAGCGCTGAGGCGATTTAAAAACGCGCTAACATACAATAGAGGCAGACTATGAATTGTTAAAAAAAATACATTTATTTCAGACTACGAAATAGTACAACGGCATTGTATTAGTAACAATCATCTTAAGAAACTGTGAGTAATTTTTTTATGTGACAAGGTTCATTATCATCATATCAGCCGAAAGACGTCCACTGCTGGATATAGGCCTCCCCAGGTCCCCGAGGTCCCCCAGGGTCCGCGAGTGTCCCTACGTGGGGGGCGGGGGACCCGGTGGCCATTGACCACGGGTCTGTCCTTCGCTGTGTTAGTCGTATGACAGGTGGGTGAGTGCCAAAGTGACCGGTCCTGCGCCACCCGCATCCAGCGGACTCAGCAACCTTTACCAGGTCAGCAGTCCACCTTGTGGGGGGCTTACCCATGCCGCGCCTTCCGATACGTGGTCGCCATTCGAGAACGTTTCCGCCCCAACGGCCATCGATTCTACGTGTTTTGTGCCCCGCCCACTGCCACTTAACTTTAGCGATCCGAAGGGCTATATCGGTTACCTTGGTTCTGCAGCGGATAGCCTCATTTCTGATGCGATCACGCAGAGAAACTCCCAACATCTCCATAGCCCTTTGGGTGACTTTGAGCTTTCTTATGAGGCCCATAGTAAGCGACCACGTTTCATTGCCATATGTCATCACTGGCAACCTTAGAGCATTAAACCAACCGGAGACGACACGCGCTCACATTTCTATTTAAAAAAGTCTGCCGATTTTTGCGGGGGAAGGGAACGTCAAATGTATGCGTAACGTGAAAATAGGTACGTCAGATAAACGTCAGTCCATACAATGTGTATGACCACTGGTCATATACATTTGGCAGAGGGGAACGCCTGTCAATGGCGGCTTCGGTTGGTTTAATGTTCTAAGCTGGCAACACACACTGGTCAAAGACTCTCGTCTTGAGACACTGCGGAATATTGGACGAAAAGATGTGCCGTAGCTTCCCAAACGCTGCCCAGCCGAGTCTGATTCGACGCTTGACCTCTTTCTCGAAGTTGGACCTACCTAACTGGATAGTCTGTCCTAGGTATACATAATTGTCTACAACTTCGAACGGTAAGTGTCCGATTGTAATGGGAATTGGTACTACATGGGCATTTGAAATGATCTTCATCTTATCCATGTTCATTCTCAGACCAACTCGCTCGGATGCTTTACAGAGGTCATCGAGCATCGTACTTAAGTCCTCCATCCATTGTCATGGTTAAGTTTTGGATAATTAAACAATTACTGCAAGCTAAGGTAGCCTAGCGGTTCAGGCATGCGGCTGTCAAGCGGCGGTCGTGGGTTCTTATCCCGGCTCGTACCAATGAGTTTTTCGGAACTTTATTTATTTAATCGTACGGCATACATTATTTTGGCTTTTCTTAACTTATGTACGGAATATCATTTGATATTTTACCGTTAGTTTTTTGGTGAAGGAAAAACATAGTGAGGAAACCTGCATAGCATACATCCACGAAGAAATTCAAAGGTGTGTGTGAAGTCTGGGGACTTCACACACACCTTTGAATTTCGCTGGCCCAGTGTGGGTTGGGACCCACACTGGGCCAGCGTGGGGACTACTGTCCTTTCCTTCTCATCCATTAGAGGAGGTCAGTGCCCAGCAGTGGGACGTATATAGGCTGATTTATTATTATTATTATTATGGACAGCTTATATGGATGACCGCTCGTCGTCAATATCATAGCAATGGCATATAAGAAATGCCTTCATCCCCACATCTTGGAACCAAAATAATCACGTACATCAAGTGTAAAAATATGAGTGCATACAACTTACTCATAAATATGTCCCATCGCTCTCATGTCAGCGGTGTAAGGTTTCGGTATATATTTTTAGGAGTGTGGTGATTAAGAGGTTTAAATTGATACATATATATGCACTTGACTGTACAGCGCGGCTCCCACAAACACTTCGGTTGTGGAATTACCTGCCATGGTTTTTCCGAGGGTCTACAGGACGAGGTTTGTCAGGAAAAAAGAGAAAGGTTTTTAAATAGTCGGCGACGCGCGAGCTGCTAGCGTCCATAACCTATGGTAAAAAAAATTGTTTGAACTGTCGGCTGCTTCAGGAAGTTAGCCTACCATCCATACCCTTGTATCACACATAAATTATTTGTCTTTGATAAAAAAGTGTTTCCTTACTTTGTTAGCTCACATTAGAACCACATGTGGATGGCTAAAAATTAAACTCTCGTTTATTTGCAGTGGCTCTATCTAGTGGAGCTGATACTCTCAGCCTTTAACGCGTGTTTCACACAACTTCACCATTTCGAAGAAAGAAAATCTAATTGATTGTTAACTCTGTTGTAAAGTATTTCTAAAAGCTAAGGCGAATCAAAATGCCAAATGTTGGTTTTTGAAACGTTAAGGGTGAACTGCCCGCGCATTTTACATTCACGGGTAGTTTGTTAAATACTTTTGGCTCCGCATGAGAGATGATTCTAGTAATAGTTAGTTGACTTTAAGTACTTTTCGTAATTTTAAGTAAAACCAATTATACTAATTACACAATTTACTACATTTGAAAATGGAAAAAAATATGATTTAAGTTTCTCTTTACCCACTCAAGTGCCATGCGCAACTACGGTTGCGATTTGCCAAATCGCAAAGTGCTCTAGCAACACTAGTTGCGAGGTGGAGTTCAATCGGTTTTTAAATGATATCTACGTGGAACGTGTGAAGAGCGCTTTTCTGTTGACTTAGTTAGGTAGAGGATTAATGTGGCAACATTAAAAAAATAAAAACCACAGTCTATGGAACAATTTTACAAAAAGAAGTTGTTTTGGTGTTGATTTTCGAAACTGACATTCTAGACATTGCAAATGAAAAAGGTTTTATGTGGAATATTTCCCTGGGACCATATGCTTTTTTAGTACCAATCGAAACGTAAACTATTAAAGTTTTAAATAAACATAAAAAATGCACATGTTATAAATTTAGTTTTTTTTTTTTAAAAAAAACTGGCAGAAGTCCCCATTCGAAACTGTACGTCATGTTTGTGATTTTTTAAATTAATTTCATTATTGTAACTTATTTAATTATTTATATGATCAAATTGCCCGTTTCTTTAGCTTTACAACGTAAAAAGAATCAGATCAAAAAGTTCAGTGAAAGTCAAGCAATTGATTTATAAACAAAACATGACACGGCGCCGCTAGCGCGCGGTAAATCTTAGGCACTTTACAGCACCTTTTTAGGGTTCCGTAGCCAAATGGCAAAAAACGGAACCCTTATAGATTCGTCATGTCTGTCTGTCTGTCTGTCTGTCCGTCAGTATGTCACAGGCATTTTACTCTAAAACCATAAGGTGTATTTGAATAAAAAATTGAGGATAGGGTGTATTTTGTTAACCGCTACATAGTTTTGTAATGAAATTGCTAAAAAAGATTTTTTTTTAGGGGTGCACCCATGCATAAAACTGAAAGTCAAAAATTATTTTTTCATTGCATGCCCACTTGTGGTACATCAATCGACAGGCCTTTCAAAATAAATATAAGGTTTCTAAGCATTTTTTTGGATTAAGTGAATAGAGTCGGAGATAATCGCCCCGAAAGTGACTAAAATTGTCCCCCCCCCCCCCTCTAATTTTTGAACCGTGTATTTTAAAAATATGAAAAAAATCATGCTCATAGGGATTATAAAATTCTACCAGCGAAATTTGTCTTCAACAAGATCGGTTCAAAGGTTTTCGAGATATTTATAAAAAACTGCGTTGCTTAAAGAAAAGGACGTAAGTGTCATAAGCTTTCAGTAACGATATGACCTATTTCATGTCAGACCCATCATACCCCTAGCAATACCCCTGGGTGTAGGGTGGGACTGAACCATACTACCGTAGTGCTCTGCACTATATTATGCTTTATAATATCTATCCCAAAAGTCCTATTACCGTTATCAGTTTCACGCAGTGTAGTTGAAAAAGTTAGACTACCGTTATCTGTACGAGTAGGTAACCTTTGATTTAGTAAGAACTAGATGCACAATTTCAAACAAATAGGCCAATAAATGTGCCCCAGAACATGAACGAAGAATACTCTGGAGAGGCTATGGTAATAATAATACCACGTGCGAGCGAGCTGGTAGCATACAAATCTCTATAAGTGTGACAGAAAGGGGAATATCATTCATTGTCATTGTCATAGTTCCACTTTTTTTTTATTTGCCACAACTGATTTAGTATGAAGTTGTGCCACACAAACCATTACCCGTCCCGTAGTAAGTTGTTTATGACAAGTCATCAGCCATTTTAGGACCGGTTCTTAATTTAGCTGCATAAGAGCTTTTCCGTGCCTCACCGTGGCAACACGTACAGCCCGTCCATAGTTTTCTAGGTTCATGGCCCCAGAATGACAGCTCTAGCTACATTTCAGTAGTTGCTAATAGCGTTAACTTATAACCTGCATGAAGATATATGTTTCATAAAAAAATAACTCAGTGTTTTAGACCTTAAGCACCATATTAGCAAACCAACATCAAAAGATTAAATACTTTTTAGTTTATTGTGACATATAATGTGACTTGACTGCTGACGTCGAAACTTTAGCGTTTAGCGTTTAGCGAATGAATGGTCGCGTTATAAATTTTATTTATTTCAACAGAAAGCACAAATACATCTGGTTTCTTTATTTTACAAGTGGGGAATAAACAGTTTCAAATATTTGTACAAATATTATATACAAAACAATTGTTGAGATTTCCGTAAGTACATATATAGTACAGCTGACAGAGTCCATTAAAAGAAATCATTTTAGTTTCCTTGAAATAGATTCAGTTTGTTAAATAATTGTATTTTTGACCTGCCTTTACTTTAAATACTTTTTTTTGCGATGTATTGTAAGCGTACAGTCAAGTAGCGATCAGCTGTCGATTTTATCAAAACGGTCCTGGGTTTTGATAAAATCATGATCACCCGACATCTATAAAACGCAAAATATATGAGCGCATTTCCAAATGATGTGTTGGGATTGTATAATAGAATTTTATTATAGTTCATTGATGCTATTAATTACCTTTTGCAAGGTCATGTCTGTCTGTCTGTCTGTCTGTCCGTCCGTATGTCACAGGCATTTTACTCGAACTCGGGTGTATTTGAATAAAATTTTGAGGATAGGTGTATTTTGTTAACTGCTACATAGTTATGTAATGAAATTACAAAAAAAGTTTTTTTTTAGGCGTGCTCCATACATAAAATTGAAACTCAAAAAAAATAATGCATGCCCACGTGTGGCACATCAATCGATAGGCCTTCCAAAATAAATATAAGGTTTCTAAGCCAATTTTTTGATTAAGTGAATAGAGTCGGAGATAATCGCCCCGAAAGTCACTAAAATTGTGTCCTCCCCTCTAACCGTAGGTTAACTTTTGAACCGTGTATTTCAAAAATATGCAAAAAATCATGCAAATTGTTTTGAACAAGATCGGTTCAAAGGTTTTCGAGATTTTTCTAAAAAAACGCCTTCCTTAAAAAGAAAAGGATGTAAGTGCCATATGATTTCAGTAAGGATACTACGACCTTTTTAATAGGCACGGAACCCTTGTTGTGCGTGGTCCGACACGCACTTGGCCGCTTTTTTTTTAATAGAGTTTACCCAAGTTTTATCTGTTTTGTGCTCCAGGTATCGCGAAAGCAGTTATGACGTTTCACTAGTTGCGACAAGTTGCTTTAGCCCTTCCTGAATACAACTGTGTGGGTTGATTACAACTAATGGTCAAGTCAATGTTTAATTTTACATTAGTCCAGTCCCGTTTATCCGGTCTGAAAGGGATACAGATCTATCCATAGTTCCCGCAAGGAACGATGCTGGGCCCCAAATATCAAAGCCTCAGTATCACTCAGCTCATTACCATGCTGAACACGACGGACAGTATGTAAATACAGTTTCATTAACCCGTGACAAGGGATAACGAGTCGCCCCACTAGCCCTTTTTGTCGGCTTTGTTTATGTTGGTATTGAAATATGGGATTAGCGCTAGTTTTTGTTATATTAAAATTATACAGTGTTAGCGGGAGCGGATTATTGCTTTTATGGTAGGGCGTTGTTGTCACATATAAGTATCCGAGTACCGTCATCGTCGTATCAGCCGAAAGTCGTCCACTGCTGGACTAAGTCCTTCCCCAAAGAGTGCCAAAGTGACCGGTCCTGCGCCACCCGCATCCAGCGGACTCCGGGGACCTTTAGCAGGTCATCAGTCCACATTGCATGCATACATACATGCATATAACCACGCCTGTTACTCGCAGTTTCCATGAAGCGGGTAATCTATGATGGAATTTCGTTAGCGGACGTTTCTTCTTAATAAACAGTTCCTGTTAAAAATGGGGTAGCGCATTGTTACTAACGATTCTCAATGTAACTTGAGACGTTGGTGCCGTTTCAGAAGTTGTAATAACTTTGCGGTAGTGGTCGCTACGAGCCTCTCTAAGGTGAAAATACAATAGTGGAAGGGATTGAAAGATTCGTCACCGTTAGCGGACCCATGGTAGCTCTATTGGTAGAGCGATGGACGGATTCCAGATGTCGTAGGTTCAAATCCCGCTCCTGGCGACAAATTTTTCAAATTTCCACTATGATCGAAATTTGATCGAAATTTATGAATCTAATTTAATGTAACCATCCTGTCGTCCTGATGGTAAGCACACACCTTAGCCCATGGACGCTTAAGACACCTGAAGTATCTGGACCTTAGATCCGCAAAAGAGTTAAAGATTAATTGTGATGAGAGAGCTAGAGACGAAAACGACTAAAGCTGGAAACAAATTATCGGACGCGGCTGACGGCCGCGACTAATAAATGTGCACAGTCGAACGGGATCCAGTGCGCCAGATTTCTGTCGGACGTCCCAAGCTCAAGGATACGTCCGCGGCTTACTTCCGATAATTTGCACAATTCAGTGTATATTCATGTGAGCCGCGTCCGTCAGCCGGGTCCGATAATTTGTTCCCAGCTTTACTCCCAGCACAACACACCATCGGGAGCTCTGGCGACCTTACTTACCACCAAGATAAAACATCATATCTACAGAGCAAGTTGTGGCATTACTATATCTGCGTTCTTCTATACTCAACAACTACACCTACAGAGCAAGTGGCGTTATTATGGATGTGGTTAGCTGTAAAGGTGGATACTACCCCAGTCGGGCTGCTCCAAATATGAGCGAGATGACATTCCATTGTGCCCGATATCTCTTCTTCTTCTTCTTTATAATATTAGTTCTTTGTATTACGGACGAGCTTGCCGTATAACCATGAGAGAAACTAATATATTTGTTTCTGACGCAGTTGGGTAAAAACGTAGTCCTTTTAGGATTTCGTACCTAAAAAGGAAAAAAAACGGAACCCTTATAGGATCGCCTTGTTGTCTGACTATCCGTCTGTCAAGATCTTATCCCGGGAACGCGTAGAGGTATAAAGTTGAAATTCAAACCAAATATTCAGGTGTACAGTAGTTTGAAGCTGTGAAAAAAATCAAACTTCTAAGTTAACGTAATACAAATATGTAGCCGTTTATGAAGATGTAGGTATATTTCGACACTCTCCAGCGTATCAGAATTTTTAGGGTAATTTCCATTGACCTCTTATACTACAAGTCTAGGGAGAAATCTGAAAACATAGGTACATTTGTAATGATTGAATTAATCATAATAAATACGGACTATATTTAAAGTACGTACTCAATGTACGGAACCCTCGTTGGGCGAGATCGACTCGCACTTGTCCTTTTTTTATATTTTTACTAAACCTCTTTAGTTACTTAGCTCTAAATTCTAGTTGGACGCTAGTTCAAAAGGCATGTACGTTATATGAAGCAACTTTGTAGTTATAATTCAGTGTCCGCTTTATAATTCTCAAAGCGCTCGGTCTGCATATGAAATGAGGACGTACAAAGCTGTTAAGGATATGTGGCCGTGGCCTGATGTGAATCAGAGTATATTGAAAGGTAGTTTAGTACATACTATTGAATTATAAATAGGTAAAAAAGAGCCTTCTTGAATGTAGTTGTGACGTATTCGAATAGACATAACATATTTAATTTGTCTAACGCAAACGCACTAACCCCGTAGCTGATCCGAATCGGAAAGCGACTGCAGCTTAGGTGATAGTTAACTTTCAATCTATCAAGTCAAATCACCGAATTAACGCCCTAAGTCAATAATGTTATGTAAAAAAGATGTAATATAAAAGGGAAAGTAGATACGTTGTCTATATGAAATTCCGTGTTTAAAAATGGCCACCAAATCTGACAGCTGAGACACGTTTATCCGTGTCCATTGGCGACGCGACATTGAGGCAAGGTCATACAATTGGCTGAGTTTTAGTGTGTCACTTTTGGGGTGCTTATAACCTATCTACCTCTTTTTATATTACATTATTGCCCTAAGTAATAGCTTTTCTTATCATTCCGATTCTGATACATTCTTTCCTTAAAACATTTAAAGACGGTTTTATCATTGGAGATATCACAAGCCAGGAAGGTCAGATTGTAAACCCTGGAATTGGGCTCCTGTTAGAGAGCGATTGATTGTCCACGACAACGTAGTTTCGCCCCAAACTAGTTCTACGGCACACTGTCCTAAACGAAATCCTTTGAAAGCGCTAAAAAAAAGGAAACTCGGCGAATAGCGGATTGGATCCACGTGGAAATCCGCAGGTCCTCTGTTTACTAGCGACTTTAGTGCTAGGGAGGGACAGGAGTACATATTTAGTACACAATAATCGCGGAAACGTCTTAAAGATTTAAGAAAGTAGGTTAGGTTAGGTGAGAACTGTGACCCTAAGGAGGAACCAACCATAAGTATCACATCGACAAATCGTCAGTATATGTACAGTCCTCAAATCAACAAAGAGATCACATTCTTCTGGAGTTGCAAACATCCACAGGCTACGGTGCCTGTTCACGTATAGGCAAGTCGTATAGTTGTTTGCCACCGTCGTAGTATAAAGAAACCAATGGCATTTTACTATGTTTCACGTGGTTTTACTGACACATCAGATTAGCGCATGAAACTCATTTAGAATATTAAGATTGGAAGCGGAGAAGGCAAATAGTCAAAGAGATCTATTTGCCTTTATCGAATGTCTGTTCGTCTGTTGAAAAGTAGAACTTAGAGAGAGCTGAATTGGTCTTATGCATCCATATGATAAAGTGCACCATCAATGGTTTCCAAAACAAATATAAACATGTCAATCCAATTACGCGTTCACCGCCGCTCTTGATTGAATCCGGTAAAAAACGGTGGAAACCGGTGGAAACCCGACTCAAAGGCTATTTGTTTTACGCTTGTGTTTAATTTTGCAGACCAATCTGGCTGAGAGTTCCAAATATAAGGGTGCGGATACTATGAGATCGTTTAATTGTGTATTCGGTGCGGTCATCAATATTACCATGAAGGTGCTTAAAACTTGAACAGTCACTTATAATGATCGTGCGATTCGAGATAACGAGCGTTCGAGTGAGCTTTCTAGCGAAACGATGGTAAAACTTTGGTGTTGGATTTTTGGCGAGCCGAGCAATACAGGCACTTAAAATTTATTATAACTCCAAAAGAAAGAAGGCAAAAAAATATGCCTAGTGACGAAAATCCCATTCGATATCTCAAACAATTACGAAGGTACAACCGTTTTAATATTGCTTGTTAGATAGAGAAAACGCTCGCAGTTAGTGACGTCACAATCTGCGAGCTTCATAGTAAATGACGAAAAAATCGAAAGCTGTCACGAACTTTCGCATCTCAATATGGCATCAATAAATTCGGCGTTTGCGTCCACACATCAGAACAATGCATATCATACAGTTTTGCGGACAGTCAAGTAACATTGTCCTCCTGGCTACCCATCGCGTGTTTTGCATGACAATACACCATGTTAATACCCTTCTTTACTGTCTTATTGCGATGCTTTGATGAGGGTTGTAGGGGGCTATTTGACCTAGTTGGATTTGAGTCACTTGGGATGTCTAGTTTATCCTTGGAGAAATAAGTCACCATCATTTAAAATACATTCCATTCAATTTAAACCTTTTAAGGGCATGCATTGGAAAACTATGATTTTATTTAAAGCTAAATGTACTGCCTGAAGTAGTACTCAAAATTCCTTTTCGGATACAATGGCTCTATCTTTGTCGATATTTTATCCCCAGATTTATGATAAAAGTGGTACTGGAACACAAGTTTTATGTGCTCTGCGTACCCTTTTAGGGATAAATGCGTGAATTAATGTATCTATTTTGACTACGTATTTTATTATTTGTCAGAAGCCGAAACGCGCATTTCTGCGGGAACCACATTAGTTAAATAAACTATTATTGCATTTATATTCTATCTCCTTCACGTAATGCATACGTATAGGTACATTACGTGAAGCTTAAATAAGAAATTCCAGCTAGATCTAGTGTTAAACATTAACACTAACAAAGAAAGCGAATTTAAAATTAACTTCTTCAGATTTATAGAGGTAGTTGTGTGAGATACTAGAACCGTTTGTTAGGGTTCCTTTGGACAAAAGAAGCATAATAAAATAAAATGTATCTCGACTACGGAAAATTAACACAAAAAAAGCGGCCAAGTGCGTGTCAGGCCACGCGTAGGGTAGGGTTCCGTAGTTGCCTGTCTGTCACAGAATGCCGACTTAAAAGGAACTTTTGGGGTTTTTATTATAGCTTATTACCCTCGTAAATAATAGTAAATGTGATTATTTTTATAACACACCAATGTATAGGGTCGTTTCGCAGGTTACGCGACCACCTTCAGTTAGCGACCTGAAGGACAAGGTTTTTTCTATTGAAGATAACGTGCCGTGAAAAAGCAACTCTACCGGCCACGGCAAAAGGTTCTAATTCCAATGACAATGTATATGCACCCGAATTTAAGTGCATTTCTTACCACTTAACTAGTTATGTCTACTACTCGTTAACTAGTTATGTCTACTTAACTGTGATAGTTTTCCTTTTAAATTCATTATATGTACTATTTACTGCCACGATTTTTTTCACGTCACCAGTAGTTGCCATTTAGCCGGCAGGGGGGGGTAGGACACATGACTCGAACAAAAATTAGGGTTTTATATCCCATTATCTCGCAAACGCATAACTGAGTTGAAAAATAGTTTTAGAAAACCCCTAATATTAAACAAGCTATCCAACGATACCCCAAACTATAGGTTTAACGAGAAAAAAAAATACATCACCAATTTACATTTATTCTACTGTTTTGTCGACGTGATTGGTTTATATACCCACGCCGAATTGCAGTTTTCTAGTTGTAAAGGTTACTGCGCTAAGCCGAAGACGGACAGACGGACAGACAGACAGACAGACAGACTACGGAACCCTAAAAAATGTATTTTATGCCATCGTTATTTAATGCTGCTTAATCAGTCGAGTGTCACGTTTTGGCCACGAAGCTTGCTGAATGCCCTAATTAAGGTACGAGACTTAAAAAGCTAATTATCTAACTATTGTATACAAATACAATACTTTTTCTACGAGCCAACTGAACTAATTAAACAAACTTGGTATCTATTGAAAATCTAAGCCCTGCTAAAACGAAGCGCACCCAACGGCTTAGTATTCGTTGATGACTTTTCCTCTGTAGCCAAGACGGCTTTCTATTGGTCAAATTCATTATAGTTCAGTAAAGGTGCCACGTGATTGGTCGAATTCATTTTAGTCGTCTAATCAGTTGTAAAAAGTTGAGTTGGGAGCTCCATAGAAGATGTATTGTATTATTTCTGTTTATCATCAGGCATGCCTTTATCTTACATGTCGTTCACCGACTGGATGTTGAACTGCTGTACCTCAACACCCTGTACTATGTTTATAAGTATTCTGGCAAATAAAGTATAGTTCTATTCTATTCTCTCTCTTATTTACCGACCGCATTCGAACCGCCCAGGGGACCGATTTTTGACTTTCGATCGCTCGACTCTTTCACTCGTAAACTGACAAAAATTTTGAAATGCTGTTATGAAATAGCGATAGAAAATTCAAATAATAGAGTATTCAATTCTATTGGTAGAAAGTAAGTGCCGCCCATTTTGACACTACAAACGTATTTACTTTTATTTGATTTTTGAGCGCTCGAAAGTCAAAAATCGGTCCCCAGCTCCCGCAAATCCTGCGCCCATCAGGAAACATTTATGCAGTAGAGAATCTGTACTGACATGAACGATAGCTTACTGATACCGCACCGAGCCCTAACCGACAATTGCAGAAGTACAGAACCCAGTGTAAAATAAACCTCAGTTGAAACAATAAGTAATTCACGACTTGGAATTACATCTGAGAAACAACTGGAAGTCTATTCGGCTGCACATATTTTGAAACCAGTTTGGTATTTTTAACGCGTTAAGCTAAGCCTCTTTTAAAGACGAACGAGTTTTTAGCATCATTTCCCCTAAATCGAATATTGTGAAACTAAACTTTTTTCGAGTGTTATGAATATAAAACAAACCTAACCTACAGGGCTCTAAAGTATAACTAGTATCTAATATAATTATAAGTTCTCTTTTGTTTGTCTGTATTTTTCATCTTTTTCTTGAATTCAATGAAAAGGTACGTCAGTTTCAACGACATTTGAACGACGTTAAGGTCCAAAAGTGAGTAAACTTTTGATTTACATATATTGTATATTTAAATTATTAAAAAAAAAACGTTTCGCTAGTCATCTGTCTCGTAAGAGATGGTAGAGAAAACCTTACGGCATTAAGTTCGCCGTTTGTACTTATAACATCTTCCCTGGAATAAAGATTAATAGTAGGGCAGTTTCAGGCGATAATGTGGACACCCTGTACAAAAGCACCACCATAACATTGTTCGAGCACTCTGCCCCACTATAAATAAATAAAAAGTAAATATTACTGCTCTGACAAATTAGATGCGCATCGAAAAGGCCCAATTTTTTACCGACTTCAAATCAGCTCCTCTTGATTTGAAGTCGGTTAAAAATGGGACCTTTTCTTTATTAGTTCTCAATTCATCGGAATATTTTTTTTTTTTTATGATATGGAAAATTCTTATTTTTGTTTGAAAGGGAATAACCGTTCCAGGTAGTTCCATGGTCATGAGGAGATGATTATGGGCTGCTGAAGAAATAGAGGGAAAACTTCAAATAAGAAGAAGTTCCGAATTAAAGTTGGTTAAAAGTTTGTATTTAAACTAAATTATATTGTTTGTTTCTGCATACACAGCATTTATCTCGAATTAACAAATATAGTGTCACTTTAACTTCTACCACAAAGTATTAAGACGTGGTATTTTAAGGGATGTTTCTACGGAGAAATGTTAGTTCAAAACTTGGCTATAAACAAAAGAATGTGTAGAGAGAATGCATAAAGTTGCGGTCTCACTATCAGAGAAAGGCAAGGTTTACACGAATTTAGTACTCGAAATCTAAATCAAATATCAAAACTGCAGATAGGCCACGAGAACTTATATTACATGCTTTTATTTAACTTGCAATGTATGTAAGTATCTATGTTTGTTTGGGTCTGAATCTTGCAACTCAGTTTTGAAGCCGATATCTTCAACCGATTGAGCTGAAATTTTGGGTTTAAGTATAGTTTGAATGGTAATTCAATATAATTGTACCATCGAGCAGATTTGATGATGGAAACAGAAGGTGGCCATGGGAGATTAGGACTTAACAGACGTAACCTCGTTGAGTTGGGCTCGTTAGAATCGTCTCAATAAGTAATTGATGACAGTTGATACATAGAAAAGTACAGTTGGCAATAATAGCCTGTACCAAAAATGAATTTATGACAGAAACTTATTTAAATCTGAAAATAAAACTTAATATTTTAATGTTTGTTCCTCCGGCTACGCGGATTTAGAAGAAATTCGGCATAGATATAGTTTATAAACCAGATTAAAACATAGGATTGATGGTTTATCTGAAAAAGCAACCAAGAGAGTTCACGCAGACGTAGTCGTGTGCAAATGCTATAACTTTTATATCAGAACAATTATACGCTACCTGTTTAGAATAGAATAAAAAGATTTATATTCGGATAAAGCATCGGTACACATCTCACATAGTACACTTTAAGAACTATTTACATGATCTGCCACCGAAAAACCGGAATATACTAATTATTGATACTAATTATTTGACGACCGCTTTAGCCTAGTTGGTAGTGACCCTGCCTAAGAAGCAAGAGGTCCTGGGTTCGAATCCCGGTAAGGGCAAAAATTTGTATTATGAGCACGAATATTTGTTTCTGAGTCATGGATATTTTCAATGTATACAAGTATTTATATCTATTATATATATCGTCGTCTCGTACCCATAACACAAGCCTTACTGAGCTTACTGTGGGACTAGGTCGATTTGTGTAAGATTGTCCCCTTATATTTATTTATTTATTTATTGATACTCATACCAAGTCGCGGGCAGCAGCTACTACTGGCATGCAACGATGAATTCCTAATATAACTTAACTCGTGCAAACGCGCCGTTAAGCTGGCGTCACACGGACGCAAATAAAGCTCGGCATGCACGGATATAAAGCAGAAATGACGTAAAATCTTTGCGTTAGTTGTGAAAATACACAGTCGCGTGTATCTAAGGCTAATTTTACGACAAAAGCTCCCCAGGATGTGCTGCGTTGAGAATGTAGGACCTGCATTTGTCTCTAGCTTGACACAACGAATCCTCAAATCAAGAAAGGGTCGTCAGCGCGCTTGTGATTCTTCTGAAGTCCCAAAACCTTCCAGCCCGAATCCTTGCTTGCCACTGTCTTAGTATCTATAAAATATAGGTATGTATATCTTCCTCTAAACATCCAAACTTCTATCACATATCACGTAGAACCGATGGCCGTTGAGGAGGAAAGGTTCTAATGGTTAGAGTGGCGACCAGGTAGTGATGCCTAAGGCCCTATACACAAGTTGGACTGGTGAACTGGTAAAGGTCGCGGGAGTCAGCTGGATGCGGGTGGCGCAGGACCGGCCACTTTGGCACTCTTTGGGGGTGGCCTATGCCCAGCAGTGGACGTCTTTTGGCTGATATGATGATATCTTCATTTATTTCTTTAAATAGTATAATTAGGTAATGACGTTGAAATATTAGATGAACCGATAGCAATACAAAAACTATTTATGTATGATATGAATCTATCTGCTAAGAATGACACGGTGTACCATCTGACAGCAGGTAAGTCGTTCTGTTTGCTCAAACGAACGCTTAATCCTTTACTAACTCTGCCCCGCGACAATAGTTGAGTAAGAATTAGAACAAATAACTTAGTTATATCCAACTTTCAATACTTTTCCAATAACTTGGCTTTATCCAGAAACTGTTCGCGGGTGATTCGGTCACAAACAATTCTGTACAACAGAAGCGAGACTTGTTTTTTCATTCGCTCTCCCTTATTTATTTATTTCTTATATTTCTTGTCGTATCCATGACGTGACGGCTGCGGGCGCGGGCGCTCTCCGCCATCACTCTCCAAGCAGCACGGTCCTGGGCTGGATGCATGCTGACCTGAAGTGCGGCTCTAGTGACAGATGCCTATTACCTTACAGTGTCCGCTCAACGCAAAGGCATCCGTCCTGTGCTCCTCTCCTCTGCCCTTCCATGCGGCCGTCTCTCTTATTCTCCATCTCATTTATTAATTTCATCATCATCATATCAGCCAAAAGACGTCCACTGCTGGACAGAGGCCTCCCCCAAAGAGTGCCAAAGTGACCGGTATTTATTAAATTAAAGCTTTATTGCACTATGGGCTCATTAGAATCATCTCAATGATGTTGACTTGGCATTACTTTTACCCTTGAACGCCAGGAACACCTAAAGGTGTCGAGTGTTGTCGACTTCCGTGCGCGACTCCAAGAACGATAATAGGTGTTATGGTGTCCACTTCAAAGCAACCTTCGCTCTCACCAAAGGTGTTGGCGTGTCAATGTATTTTTTGGAATTCTTGTTTGGCAACGGAAAAGTTCAATTCCGCTATTTCAATATCGTACTAATATTATAAATGCAAAAGTTTGGATATATATCCAAATATCCAGATAATTAGATGTTTGTTTGTTACTCAATCACGCTTAAACGACTCAACCGATTTGAATGAAATTTTGCACGAGGATAGTTTATAGCCAGGATAAAAATATAAGATAGTTTTTATCCTGAGTGCACGCAGACGAAGTCAAAGGGGGAAGCTAGTTGAGGCATAATTCTGCATTAGTAACCTATGTGACCAGCCGGAATAATTATATTAATGTTAGTTTTATTGTGGCTACGTGGGTTGGTTTGCCAAGTGTTGCCTATTGCGTTCTGTTCATTACGAAACCATTATTGTTAGGTATTGATCTGAGAGTAACAATTAATCCACACCTCACAATGTAGTCCTATGACTAGCATTTGGTTGCGTCTTCGTCCGTTTGGATCTCGTTTATATCGCACGTCCGGACAAACGTCCGTCCCCCATTTCACCCCCTTAGGGGTTGAATTCCGTGTCAAAAGTATTCTAAGTCTTTCATTTCAATCTTCTGCCCATAAGACTATCTCCATTCAAAATTTCAAAGCAATGAAAAATTTAAATTGAAAAATCAAAATTGATTTATTGGTAATCAAAAAGGTTACCACAAGCTAGGTTGAAATTTCCTTTTAAATAATAAATATAGGTTCTAGATAGATAGAAAGACAGTCAGACAGAGCATCTTATAAAATTGATATGAATAACGCATGAAGTCTACACGCGACAATTTATAATCGTGGATGCGATCGACGTAAGTCAGTCCGACTTGACACGGCACTGATTACCTACGCTACGGAACGCTTCTGTCACAAACAAGGAAGCAGGAACAAGGGGACCACGATGAAGGAAGGGTTCCGTAACAAAAGACAGTATATTCATAGGAAATTCACGGCGCTTAAGTCTTTTTTGTATAAAAGGCATATAACTGCTACGGATTATGGCGTAGCGATATGCTACGAGCGTAGCGCGTAGCTTGACAGTGGTGAATGAAGGATGCCGTCGTTGCGCGCTCCCCCTACTACCTAGCGGATGGTACCTATATTCTATGGTATGCCTACCATCCGCTAGGTAGTAGGGGAACGCGCATTGACGGCGCGTGAAAATAACGCAGTCTATATAGCCCCTAAAGAGGGTACCACACTGCCCTCACTACGGCGTGCCGCCAACAAACCCTGGACGGAGATAAGTTGCAGTGTGAAGTACCGTGCATATCCATATTAAATATGAGGTACTGGCAACTGGCATACAACGTTGCACCGTCGCTTCGCACGCCTCAGCAGGGTGCGGCCACCTTCAACTGAAAAACTGGGTTTGTGAATACAGGCGTGAGTTTTTCATCTTCATTTTTATATCAGCCTTAAGATGCTTGCTGGACATGGCATCCCCCAAAGAGTGACTGTTGTATAACGCGACCGTTCCCCCGCATGATGGGCTGATTGATTTAACCTCTTGAGACTCAAGCAAGGTACGTTTTGCTTTTTGACATTCAGTAAAAAGATCAAAGTCAATTTTGAAAGTACATAATTTTGTACTCAGGGTTTGAGAGAACCATCACAATTCAAGATGATATCTATTTCATTCAAGATTTTGACGGTCTTCCTGATTTATTTCATGAATGTATTTTAGTAGGATTTCGTAAATGATGACGTGAATTAAAACGAAATCAGAACTTTAGTTAGGCTGCAAAATGGTCAATTTTAAGACGGTAGTAAAATGACACAGGTTCCGTACAACTTTATTGAGATATGTACGAGTATACTAACATCTCGCTCAGTCGTGGTATTATTATTGCCATAGCTAGTCCTGAGTAGTCATAGGTTCGTGTTTATGTCCAATGTAACCTGTGCTATTCTGTAACTGGTTTCGACCTCACCTCATATGCCATATATCTTGACGTCGCGATTCGTTCACACTGCTTGGTTAAGGTTGACGTGTGCGGTGAGGCGAATAAGGGCGCTCAGAATAACAGCCAAGGTTGATTGAGACAGTACTTATTATACATGTCGAACAAAAGAAGAGCTTATTCCTGCAAGGGAACTCTTCCAGCTAACCTTAAAATAATTGAAAATGTGTAATTTACAACATTTGCACATTGAAATGAATCACATAACGTTGGGCCATAACTGTCTTATTTGCTTTTTTGCCACCATCTTGTTATTAAAAAAAATATAGATAAATTATATTTTTGTCCGTGGAACCCTAACAAAAACTGCCGTGCTAACGAACTACAAGCCGCAATTAACGAACAAAATTACACCCAAACGTAACTACCTGTATACATACTCTTAAAACTAAAAAGACTTCTATGGAAAACAAAATCCATTCCAAATTACACCTTGTGCCCTTGATTAACGGTTGAAAATAAAACGTCAACTTTTTGCATTTACGCCACTTTGGTTTTGATATTGCCTGTAGTATAACTATAAAAACGTGTTTTATCAAAACTTGTCCATTCAGAATTGAACCCTAATAATTGATTGAAAACAGAATGACAGCTTTTGTGAGTTACGTCAGTTTCAGTCTGCGTTCAAAATGTACGACTTTTCGCCTTATTAAAGAAATAAATAAATTATGTCGGACAATCTTTATGTGTATGTATCATTAAACTTAATTGATTAAAAAACCTATATTTATTGAATCGGTTGAGAAATGCGACCTATACGGAAAACAGAGGGACCGACGCCGGGCATACGGAAGAAATTTTGCTGAAGCCGAAACAGAAAACCTCGTTCGCTCGTTCAGTAACTGACGACGGACGAAAACAGGCCTCTAATTTTCGTAAAGCAAGCGTTTTATTTAGACAAAGTATACTGGCGTTTCAACGGGCGGGGTTAGGCAGACGTGAATGAGAGATGGGGGTCCGTTTACAACGTCCGACACTATTCGGTTAGGACACTACGTGGTAGTTACGAGTAACTACAATACAATAAACGCAAACAAAAGCTTTTATTTAACTTGACCTGTCCGTTTGTCAGTTTGTTAATGAGGGGCAAATGTTGTTTTTTTTTAATTACTGTGTGTTTTTGTACACGATATAAGTGTGCCTATCTCGTTCTACCTACCTTCCTCTCAATCGCTCAAAGGTTAGCTGGAAGAGATCCCTTATAGGGATAAGGTCGCCTTTGTACTTGACCTATTGTGTGACATGTAATTCTTTAACCTGTTATTGTGTATAATACAGTGCTTACACACATATACATAGGGGAGAGGGGTACAAGACGGGGTAGTTGACGTTTCAAGTCTAATAAAACTAAAAATGTTATTGTTTTAAGGTTTATTTTATTTCAATATTTATCCCTGGTAACCAGTCATTTATAATCAATGCCTTTTAGGAACTCTAGTTTGATAATTCAGTTTAAAAATCACAAAATCCTGAAAAGATGCCTCATCTCCCCATCTTACCCCGGAGTAAGATGGGGTACCCATATGGGACAGGATGAGGTATCCCTTCAGCGAAAAATGGGGTAATGAGACATGGTGCATATTTTAAGAATTTTACAAAAAGTCATAGGCGAAAAGCTACCTGTCAACTTATTGCTACTTGACTTCGATTAAGGAACGAGCTTGACCCTTGGTAAATCTTTTCTTTTCGTATCGTTTTACCCATGACCCCATCTTGACCCCGCAAGCCTACTGGAATTCGGAAAAATATAAAAAATAACAATGCCGTATTACCAGTACCTGTTGGCTTCATAGTTGATCCATAGGTAAAATTTAACACCTTTAAGTATGCTATACATTTATCTCTAGTGCTGGTTATATTAAGGCAACAAACGTGAACCAAATACAACGCAAAAATAGTTAGGGATGTGATCAGTGATCGGAATAGGTATTTTTAAAATTAATCTGTCTCCTTTATCCTCGTTCACATTTCGTGTTTAAGTGAAAGAGATAGACAAAATAGTAGTCTTATCTATTATATTTCTCGTGGGTCCTATTGATATCGTGTAAAAGGGAACCAGGTGTCGTTATCACTTGTTGCTGCTACCTGCTATCCTTTTCATGCATTAATAATAAGTTGACAATACAGTTTCATACCATCCTTTATCGAGTACAGATGGGTTTATACTGTGTTTCTATGTGATTTGTATTACGACGTAATATCTATAAAGAATCCGTTTATATTATTGGTTGTTTTATTTTGTGCCTATTGATTCTATTGAACCCGAAAAACATTGATTTTGATCCTATTTATAAAATATTAGTTACTTTGTAAGTTCCCGGGATTTTAGTCACGCAAAAATATAGTCGTAAGGAAGTCTCCACTTTTTGTCTCTGTGCTACTAAGTTTAGGTATTTATACTCTGCCTATTCCGATCACTGGATGTGATAAAAACCGGTTCTTTGCAATTAAAAAAAAATTACAGCTTTCGTCCAGCCGGTCACTGTGCGAACAGATTAACATTATGGCGGCGCATCATCTGGCACTATTCTGATTACTCAGTTGTGACGACATATATAAGGCCGCTATTCCGTCTTATCCGTCGCCCCCCCTTGCCCCACTCTCCCCTACATACATACAAATCTTGCAAAAATCATCTCAATGAGTAGTTGATGACGATGATTTTTTTGACACTTATTTATTACTTAACTTATTTATTCCAACCAATGATACCAACTTGTAACAGATGAAAGAATTTTGAAAGGGGATAAGTGATTCCGCACACTGCTCCCAAAACAGATATACCTCATCATCATCATCATCATATCAGCCGAAAGACGTCCACTGCTGGACATAGGCCTCCCCCAAAGATTATCAGAATGACCGGTCCCGTGCCACCCGCATCCAGCGGCCTCCCGCAACCTTTACCAAGTCATCAGTCCAGCTTGTGGGGGGCCTTCCGGTACGTGGTCGCCACTCGAGAACCTTTCCGCCCCAACGGCCATCAGTTCTACGTGCTATCCCGACGCTTGCTAGTCTACTGTAAATGTGCTTTAGCATTCACTTGTAATGAGCATTCTGTTGCATTACATTAGTTAAAATGAACAGGAGCACTCAGAAGCATTCTAGCGAAGCGACAGCGATGGTACATTTGCTTCGAGCTTTTGGCCGAGCCAAGCAATTTTGTCATTGTTCCCTCCGCCCGGACGGCATAGCATTTAATACCAGAGCCCTCTAGAATACATATACATACCTAGTCACATGGATGAACTCCCATGTTGTGTCGTATCGTATCCTATAAAGACTCACTGACAACATTAGGCAGATTAAAATTGTTATTTTTCTGCTGACAGAGCTCTGATGTGATAACAATATTGCTTGGCATTCGTTTGAGGAAAATAAGCTGTACAAAAACAAACGGGCTGCTCTACTCCATAAAAATGAAATTATATTGAAAACTAATTAAGTCCGCCCTTTGTACTTTTTATCTGTGCGGCAAAGTTTATACAAATAAACGAGCTGTACCGGCGACTTCGTTTGCATGGTAATGTGTTGGGAATTAACGCATTTCTTCTCTTGAACATAGGACACTTGCAGTTCTAATTTAACCTATCATGTAAAACGTTGAGCAAACCTAGTTTTACTAAAATGCCGTTAAAAGTAGTTTATCACATCACATTATCTGTCACTCTGATATTTAAATCCGTAAAAAAACGACCACATTTTCTTTATGAGAGGTATTATAAGTTTTATGAACAGGAGGATAAAAGTTTAGATGTTGGTGGCAATAGATCCAACAGGTAGGACTTAGGCTGCAGCATTAAATGTTTATATTTTATTTTACAATGTTTTGTATTAAATAAATAAAATTACTGAAATGGACTTGGGTCACCCCAACTCTAAGGTAAAAATGTGTTTTGGTATTCATAATAGACAACCCTTTCGAGTACCCATTGACCGTTATGTGTTTACGCGGAACAAAAGATGTCATTTTAATAAGATAACAATTGAAATCTGAAACGCATTAAATATAGAGGCCTCGGCAGAGAGTACAACTTTGTACCTTTGGGCGTCGAGACCCTCGGTCCGTGGGGTCCCAGTGCGCAAAAGTTGTTTGCGGAAATCGCGAAACGTCTGGTTGACGTAACTGGTGACCGAAGAGCTGGCGGCTTTCTCGCGCAACGCACCAGCATTGCAATTCAGCGCGGAAATGCCGCCAGCATCCTCGGTACAATGCCTCGAGGGCCTTTTTCAGATTTAACTTAGCTTTAATTTAATTTTGTTAATGTTATATTTATCATCTTGAATATACTTTAGAAAATAAATGTTTTACAGACGGCTAATTTATATTTTCTAAACTATATTTAACCACTAGGTAAGTTCTACAACCGTAAAGGGAGTCCGAGTCCGTTTCTAATAAAGGAGGTACATGTTTAGTTTTTTCAGATCGAAGATTATTCAGATCGTACTGCCACATTTCTTCCATCGGTGACTTAATTATTTTTTAGCCCAATTGTTAGTCATTAAGCTCGGTTTTTTTTTTCAAAAATATATTCCTGTATGTTGAAATGTCTACTTAAATAATACCGCCTTAATCAAGCCTTAATACTGACACGATTGATTATAAAAGGCCCGTTCTAGACTGAGTTAATGAATACATGCCGTTTATTGCTGATAAATATAAATACTGAAAAACCAGTATCTAGCTTTCTCTTCTATACAATATTATAAAAAGAAAGAAAGAAAGAAAGAAAAAACATTTAATTATGACACATTGACAAACAAAACATGTAGGGATGAAATAGAATGAAACTTAAAATTAAAGATATTATAACTAGAACGAAACTAAATCTAAAACATATCTGCAAGTGTCACGAAAAGGTCCCGCCTCAGCATAATGCCCACTCAAGAGCCGGTGCTGGTCTTCCGGTGGGACCTAAAGTGTGTCACGCTGTTTGCAGAACGCACGGCTAAAGTTGAACGCGACCAGTTTGACAGCGCTGTCAACGCTAGCGACGGCGACCCGGCGAACGAATGGAATGTCAAAGACGCGTCCAAACCGGCCGTGAGTACTGCAGACAGAGAACAATAGGCCGACAATCTTCTTCTAAATATATAAAAGAAGAAGCTGACTGACTGACTGACTGACTGACTGACATATCAACGCACAGCCCAAACCGCTGGGTCTACGGATTCCAAATTTGGCACGTAGGTTCCTTATAAGGTGTAGGGGAGCACTAAGAAAGGATTTTTCAAAACTCACCCCCTAAGGGGGTAAAACGGGGGTCCAAAGTTTGTATGGGGGAACATTATTTATTGAACTGGGGACTTAAAACTTTGTAGGAGGATTACTTATTTATACCAAAAAGGTACTTTTGGCGTTTTATAAAATTCTACCTCTAAGGGGGTTAAATAGGGGTGCAAAGTTTGAATTAAAAACTATTGTGTCTAGAAACTTAAAATTTACACCAGATTTTCTTTTTATGACATAGGCAAGGAATAAGACGGGATTTTTGGAAATTCTGTCCCTAAGGGTGTTAAATAGGGGTGCAAAGTTTGTATGGGAGAAACATTATTTTTTGTATTAGAGACTTGAAACTTTGTAGAGATATTACTTATTAGGATACAAAAAAGTCCTTTCAGCTTTTTAGAAAATTCTACCCCTAAGGAGTTCAAATAGGGGTGCAATATTTGTATGAGGTAAACATTATTTATTGAACTAGAGACTTGAAACTTTGTAGGAAAATTACTTATTAGGATACAAACAAAAATATCTTAAGCGTTTTTAAAATTCCACCCCTAAGGAGATTAAATAAGGGTGCAAAGTTTGTATTCAAAACAACTGGGACTACAAACTTGAAATTTACACCAGAACTTCCTTTTATGACGTAGGCAAGGGCTAAGACGGGACTTTTGGAAATCCTATCCCAAAGGGGGTTAAAAAGGGGTGCAAAGTTTGTATGGGAGAAATATGATTTTTGGTACTAGAGACTTGAAACTTGAAACTTTGTAGGGACATTACTTATAAAGATACAAAAAAAGGTCTTTCAGCGTTTTAGAAAATTCTACCCTTAAGGGGGTTTATTAGGGGTGCAATGTTTGTATAAGGGAAACATTATTTATTGAACTAGAGACTTGAAACTTGGTAAGTATTTTACTTATTAGGATACAAAAAAAAGTATTTTCAGCTTTATATAAAATTACACACCTAAGGGGGTAAAATAGGGGTGCAAAGTTCGTATTCAAAGCTACTGGGACTAGAAACTTGAAATTTACACCAGAACTTCATTTTATGACGTAGGCAAGGGATAAGACGGGATTTTTGGAAATTCTATCCCTAAGGGGGTTAAGTAGGGGTGCAAAGTTTGTATGGGAGAAACATATTTTTTTGTAGTAGACACTTGAAACTTTGTAGGAATATCATTATTAAGATACAAAAAAGTAATTTCAGCGTTTTATAAAATTCTTCCCCTAAGGGGGTTAAATAGGGATGCAATGTTTGTGGAGGGGAAACATTATTTATTGAACTAGAGACTTGAGACTTTGTAGGAAGATAACTTATTAGGATACAAAAAAGTAATTTCAGCGTTTTATAAAATTCCACCGCTAAGAGGGTTAAATGAGGGTCCAAATTTTGTATAAGGGAAACTTATTTTTAGCTACTACGTACTTAAAACTTTGTGGACAGATTACTAAACTTATTAATTTACAAATAAAGTGCTTTCAGCGTTTTTGAAATAATTACACCTAAAGGGGTTAAAAAGGAGGTCCAAAGTTTGTATGGAGAAAAAAGATTAGTTAGACAATTTTATTCGAGAATTCACAGGATAATTCCTAACGATAAATGAGTAAACAAGTGTTTCCGGTTTTTTGAGAATTCAACCCCTAAAAGGAGACATGTGGTGACAAAATCTGAAAATCAACATCGGCATCTATTGTTTCTATGGTTTATCGGGTCGCTGATTAGGAAAACAACAACGATTTTACATTCCAACGTGGCGTCTAAATATCAATATGGGCGTTGTTATTACGGTTTTTTGGGACGTTAATAACGAAAATCACATAGATTTTGAAATGTAATGTTGTGGGCATGAAAATTCATGAAAATATTTGTGCCAAATTGCAATTCAATCGGTCCAGTTTTTTTCGTAGCAAATCGGTTGTAACAGACGGACTGACAGACAGCCACACGTGATCCTATAAATAAGGGTACTATTTTTGCTTTTGAGGTATGGAACGAGACCCGCGTTATATAGGGTTATAGGTTTTAAAGTTTGTATTTGGTGCCATGTCGATCGTCAGCAATCGGTACCTAGGCGAGTGCGGGCGGCGCGGCGGGACGGGAGGGAAAGTGCCTGCATCCGTAATAAGTACATTCAAGGTGCTGCACGAAGATCTGCTTACTTTTAATAAGTTAAGCATTTTGGCCGCCGTTAAATTAAAACAAATTTTTGGGTATTTATGTTAAATACTGGTTCGAAAAGCATGGAAAAAAATCTTAGGAAACAAGCCCATAGCAATGTCCAGGCCACAAATTTGACTTAACATTCGTGGAGATATTTTGGTATTTCAACATTAATGTTCATGAACATAAAGTAGCTTTTAATCCAGAGGACAGATTCTCATTAATCATGATTGTAAATTTAATAACAGAAATACGTACATACATACATACATTGACGCCTTTATTCCCAAAAGGGGCAGGCAGAGCACATGAACTTTATGTTCCAGCGCCACTTTTAGCATAAATGTGGGTATAAAAGATCGACAAAAAGTGATATTGCTTAGGTTGTTAGCCCATCACCCAGGACACACTTCAACCCTGCTCTCTTAATCGACTTTTACGACACACACGGGAAGAAAGAGGGTGGTGAAATTCTAACCCGCCACCACACGGGCATAAATATAATAGTAAATAAAAATTAATTTACCATAATGGGTTATGATGAAGGGTTATTAGTAGGGGAAGTTAGTAGTAGTAGGTTAGTAGGCGGCGTAGCAATTCAATAATTATTGGAAAATTACTTTTACTACGCGGGCGAAGCCGCGGGCAAAAGCTAGTAAACTATAAAATAACTAAATAATAAAACAAACACAAAAAGGAACTACAAGCTACAATAACATGGATAGCTTTTATGTTTGCATGCAATGGGTTACCTCTGGAACCGCTAATACGATTTAAAAAATTAGCTCTATTCTGAACGCGTAATCTGAAAACTGTTTTTCAGGTTACGCGTTACTTTATTAACACGTTGTAAAAATAAAGATAAAAATAAACGAATGCTCCCCGCCCCGCATAGCACCCGGCTCAAAGGTCCCCACGGCGATGGAGACCTGACTTTTTTCAAATGAACCTTTGCTTCCTCTCTAGAAATAAATGCATTAATGTCAGTGTCATTTTTGAATTTCATGACTTCTTCAGCTTTAACACGTTCAATCCGATTAACATACTTGTTACACACCTCTGTAAATTGACTGACTTCCACTTTGGCCGCTATATTCTGATAACGATTAAACACCATTTCGGCATTTACAAAAACATTAGTTGGGAAAATGGTTACCAAATCACCGTTGTATTTTTTCTTCTTAAAAATATACTCGATTTATTCGGGCAAGGTGGGATATTTTTGAGAGTCCTTGACGCATTTGATAAATATATTGAAATAAGACAGAACTTTATCGAACTCAAGTGAACTAAGTGTATCGTAAGCTATTTTTATTTTGTCCTTGTCGTCATCATTACTGATTACTACTTTCTTAGTGACCTGGAGTAATTCTGTATAAAATGACTTGTTTTCACCAACTGTGAAATATGGACGGAATGTTTTTTCACATATTTCAAACAGAGCTCTACCCTCTTGAGATTTACTCAAACCATCTTCAAAATGCATTTCGATCATAAAATGCGCTACACCATAATGCATTCTAAGACGTTCGTGCATGAAATGTTGAGCATCATCTTTGAATATGCGCGACGATAATTCAACGCAGTACCAAAGAACTGTTGGCAACAATGTATGTTCCGGAGGATCAAGCGGCAATGACGACAACCCAATTCTACATACTGCCTTACTTATACGCCGTATCACATATTGTTTAAACTGTTCAACTACATTCCTATCCATCCACTCTCTATTTTCACAATTCTTCCACAGCACGTAATAAAACAAACCGATATTATAATTTACCTTTTTGGAATCGAAATACGTGGCGGACAAAATGTAGTCGTTGTACTTATCAAATTCGTCGGTGTCTATCAGTACTAGGCCGCCATGGAACGGCCTCCGTGTTCGCGGCTCAGTCTTTGTCGGGCTTGCCAACAATTGTTTATACACATTCAAAGTATAAAAGTAACCTATTGACTCACTAACATCTGAATCGTTCAACAAAAACAATGGACACTCCATCGTCGATTTAAACTTATTAAAACTAGCAGGTGACACTGACTCTTCAACCCCTTCATTGGTTATATGAAAAATTATTTTGTCCAGTAAATTTAATTCTGTTAATAGTATGACAGGTATTCCTTTATCGTCGGCTAGGATAATGTCAGGGAATTCAATTTCCTGTTCGGTTTTGAAATTAACATCTACAATCGGTTCTTCTTCAACGTGAGTATCAAATGTCTTATCATATTTCAGTGCATCAAATGAATAAGATTTTGCATCGCTAACGATGTAATTTATCAAAGTTGAAATTGATTTCTCAATCTCAACTTTCAAACCCTGACTGGGAGTAGTAAGGTTTTTGTACCATATTGTATTGACAAATTCGCGCAAAAACACTTCTCTATCTTTTGTATTCAGATTAACTACATTGGCCTGTGATTTCGATGACAACTCTTCAAACAGTCGGGCTCGCAACTTCTTCAACTTATCTATTTCTTTCAAAGCGAGAGTGTCGTGTTTGAATTTATTAATAAACTTGAGCTTAATATACGACTTCATATTTTCTCTTTCAGTTTCAAAGTTATCGACGTTAATTTTATCGTAATTAAATTTTTCACCCACATCTATGTCATAAAAAAGTTCGTTATTACGATATACCTTGCAACGACCTTTAAAAAAAGAAGCAGCTACTGATAGATCTATCGAACGCAAATTTGCATTGAACGCATGAAAAACAAACGTATCATAATGCATATTTGCATTCAAACTGAAACATCTACTTATACTATTATGGTTAATCATACCATCAGTTATGATGTACAAGAGCTTGATTTGATTATTTTTAAAACAGATGTTGTAATTCCTTTTTATCCACTGAATAATTGTATCCGGCGCTGTGCCCATATTTCCAGATTGTAGTGCCTTGTAAGATTGTATAGTTTCTTTTTCATCCACTTCAAAACATTTATTTCCCCAATGCAAGTATATTATCATCGATGGTGTGTCAGCTTTTCCAGCGGCCAGTAGTTCTGCTTTTATACGTTTCACGTCACTTTTGAACTGATCAAGTGTTTTGATGGCGTTGCCGTGGAAATATCTGTCTCCTTCCGTAGAGCCAGAGAAATCTTTTGCGTAAATGTAAAAGTTAACCATTTTTACGGTTAATATGTCTGAATAAATGTCATAAAATTATCGCCGGGAAGTTGACGTTGCTTGAGTCAGATCCACCTGATTCCTTGTTTTGTGACTGTGTGTGTCTCTCCAACTCTTTGCCAAAAGTTGCGTTGCCACGTGTTGATCAACAAACTTCAACGCAGAAGTGGGAGTTCTAGAACAGAAAGAAAACCGCGTTATAATCCATTCAATGTTTATATTCTGAACGATAACGTTATGTCACGGATTCGAGCTCTGATGACGACTCCGTTAGTGACAGTTCAGAAAATAATTAAGTGACTTTCTCTATTTTTATGTAGATTATTTATTAATGTTAATTTATGTTTTAAATTGGACTATGTAGATGATTATTATTTATACCTATATTTTTAACTAGATTTTTACTTTTATTTATACCTATGTATTTTTGTTATTCATTCTCAGTTTATTTTTAACCTTGTGAAGGTTTTTTTTACAATAAATATACATATATATATCTATATATACAAAGTCAAATACAAATATGCTTATACAACGTACAAACACATTATAGATTATTTATCATTTTAATACATTTATTTTATTTAATATATGCATAAACATTTACTTGAAATAAATATGAATACGTTATAAACTTATAAATATATATTATATCTTATTATTTTACCTGCAAATGTTGTAACGCAATAAAACTACAAAAATCATCTAATGTAAAGCCGGACACTTGCTGGCAATAACAATCTTTGTGGACGCACTAAAATGTCAGTGACTTACTTGACTCCGGCTTTCAATGTCTAAAGTGTCATTATCGAAAGTGTTATGCTATTGCAATTTCAACAATTTAGAGAAGATAGTAGCTATTTGTATGAGTTTTATTGTTACTTGCTTAATTTTTATCTGGTCGGAGGATTTGCGGTGGGCTTATAAAATAGGAAACAGTGCCATTGTTCACAAGATACGCTTACAAGTGGTAAACGGGCAGTTTAATAATTTTAACATGATTCGCGTATAAATTATGGTTAAAGTACACGATATTATTATGTTTAACCATACACATCTGACATATTTGAAATAAAAGATTTCATTTAATTACATAGACTGTGCGGTGTGCGTGTAACAGTTCACTTCAATTCTAAATAAACACCCTCATAAACTGTTCGTCAATAATATTACCTATATAGATGCCCAACGTTTCCTTTTAGAGAGCGCTCCCTCGAGCCGCCTCGAGCCTGCGAGCCCCAGGTCCGAAGGCCCTAGGGCGAGCCCGACGGACACTCACTATCCTCAGGTGGCTTGCAAGCGAGGCCTGAGGTCAAAGTCCCGAAGGATAGCGGTGAGGCAAGCGAGGCCGAAGGCCGAACTTTTCATTGGAATTAAAGGCCTAAAGCAATCCTTCAGAGAGCGGTCTCAATGGGAACCCGAGGGCCTAAGGCCCAAGGCCGAGAGTAGCTATTTAGGTATTAGCCGTCCAGCGCCACTTCCTTAAAGTGTGTAAATGTCGACAGACTCTACCTATAAAGTATGTCCTAAGGTTATCGTGTGTGTGCGCGAGTGTGCGCGTGTGTGTGTGCGTGTGTGGATGCGTGAAGACGTCGTTGACTGCCATGGCAGAAGGTCATGGCCTTTGAAGAGGTCGATGGCGGGACCGCTGACTGTGCCGTTGACGCGCTGGTTGGATTGACATAAAGGTGTGACGTTTGTCATTGAAGTGAGCTAGAATCCTCATTAACACCTGTTGAGGATTAATAAATTATTGGCTAGAGGTCCGGTCCGAGGATGGATTCGTGTTGCCAAGACACGTTTTACGAAAACGTGTCGCATTTAATTAATTCGCGTTATCATTCTAAGAATAATGTAATACGGTGTAAAACAGGATACAATGATTAATTAGCATTCAATAATGCAGAACAACAGGAAGTGTTTATCGTTTTTTTTTCTATTCCACCGTAGGATTTAAATAAAGTTAGGTTTGTATGCCAACTTTATAATTTAATGTTTGAAGAAGAAGAAGAAGAATTATTTTATTTGCCAGAATACTTATAAATATAGTACAGGGTGTTGAGGTACAGCGGTACAGTATTCAGTCGGTGAACGACATGCAAAAATTATACAGGACTGAAATAATTATCATACAGCGTACAATGTCTTAACCAATATGATTTAATAATAATTAAAATAATTGAATATTAATGTCAATGTATTTCAATTCAATAGAACAAAAAAAAACAATTATCATAATCTATTTAGTCTTAACTATTAAAATCTAAAAATTCTTTAATACTATAGAAACAGTTTTCCTTCAGCCAATTACTGATTTCTTTTACAAAATTACTATATTCCATTTGTCTCATGTATGCGGGAAGGTTGTTGTATGCTACAATGCACATATTATAAGCGTTTTTACGATAAATCGCAGTGCGGCAACGAGGTTGGTACAATAGATCCTTGTATTGAGATCGCTGCTTAGCTACAAAGACATCGGCCCTACTTTTAAAAAGTTCAGGATGCTTTTTGACGAACAAGCATGCTTTTTTTATGTACATACAGGGCAGCGGTAGAATATTGAGTTTTTTAAAGAGTGGCCTGCAGCTGTCTGTGGCTGAGATATTAGCTATTGCACGAATGCACTTCTTTTGTCTAACAAACGCCCGAATTACATCGACTGAATTTCCCCAGAGCAAGAGCCCATAGTTTAACACTGATGATGCATAACCATGATAAGCTGTGATGGCAGCTTCGACGGAAACAGTCATTCTAAGTTTTCTTATTGCAAATATAAAACTGTCTAACTTGGAGCAAACAGAGTCAACATGTAGTTTCCAATTCAGATGTTGGTCAATGCGTAAACCTAAGAATGTTGTGTCATTACAATTAGTTAAGTCAGTATTATTCAAATTAAGACATATTGGTCTAGTCAGAGCATTGTATGATTGAAACTGAATAAAAAGAGTCTTACTAAGGTTAATATTAAGGTTATTGCTACTTGTCCACAGGTTTATATCAGCTAATGCTTTATTTATGCTTTCCCCGTATGAAGACAAATCATTGCCTTTTACCATCACAGTCGTATCATCTGCAAATAAAACGCATTTTTCACTGGTTGCTTGAGGAAGATCGTTGACATATATTATAAACAGCAACGGGCCAAGGTTACTCCCTTGGGGCACTCCCCCCTGGTTTTCACGACAATTAGAAAGAAAATTATGTCTAACAAGATTTTTCCCAACCTTCACTATTTTTGAAATCTCCGTTCGTTGCTTTCTACCTCCCAGGTAAGTTCTGAACCATTCAAGTGCTGCACCCCTGACGCCATAGTTTTCCAACTTCCTTAATAGTATATTGTGATCGACACTATCAAATGCCTTACTTAAATCTAGAAATATGGACGTAACAGGAAGTTTATTATTTATAGCTTCTGTGACAAACTTAATAAAATGAAAGCAAGCTAATTCTGTCGAGCGACCCTTTCTAAAACCAAACTGGTCAGGTTGAAACAAGTTCTGCTTGTCAAAAAAATCTGTTAGTCTGATGCACATGGCCTTTTCAAGGTTTGGCGTGATATCGATGATGATTACATATGAAATTACCGTGTCAAAAACTTAAAATAAAAGTGAATATACTGCCAAAATTTTGAACATAAGTAACGTAAATTTGATTGCACCTGCAACAATGTGCTATTAGTGTTAGAATCAGCGTGTTGGGTGAATAGGGATGACGACTAAGATTTTTTTATGATGTCATTCGAACCAGTTTTTGGAGAAGAACAAATGTTTGTATGGGAGTAACTACAATTAAAGAACATAAATACACAAAATAATGAGACAAAGATTTACCTCGCTGGCGGTAGCGAAAAACGCTCCATACTAATAGACAGCTAGTTGTGATGTCACAATATTGTTAGTACAAAATATCGTAGTATGGAAAATCAGGTAGATTGTTGTTTCGGTCGCGAAATACTGCGTTTAAGTACATAGTTGTCGTACAATTTTGTTTCTATAAAAGCGTAAGGATTCTATTGGTAACTTTAAATTTACTCTTGGACAATAAAAAAAATGCATATTTTTTCTTAATTTTCTAGGTTTTATATCTTTGTACCATTTTAATTATATTTTATAATGTATACTTTATTACGATAATTTGATGGTTTACTATCCATTTAGTATCACTACGTTATCAATTTGAACATGAGTCGTCACGCCTATTGCAAAGATAAAAAATGTTTATTAGTAATTTGCTACCGCTTTCGTTACTTTTAACAATTGAGTCGTCTATTGACGAGGTGGCACAAAATGTTACATTATCATCATCGTTACGCGATTATTTTACTTTCCTTCATATACAATTCCTAATCATCAGTTTTTAAGTAAAGCGGATGTATTGGATAAAAGTGATAATTTTATGTATGGTAAATGGTTTATTAAGATTCAAATGGTTCCTAGAGGAGAAATGGAACCCATCAGAACAACATGGATGAAACAAAGTGAGATAACAAGAATACCGATTTGTAGTGACAGTGAAGTGACTCTTGATATTTCCAAACGATGCACAACCATGTGGTAAGCGTGAGGTGACTGTGAAACAGTCATGGTCAACGGAAAGCTATACGCAGGTGGTGAGAGGTGAAGTAGGAGTGGAATTCTCAGTCCGAGTGAATAGAAAACCGTCAGTTGCAGCCTCTGGAGGGAAAATCATGGAAATCATCATTTTCCCTCCAGATCATTTGCCGAAAACTGAAGAAAGGGAAATACATTTTATAATCAAGTATTGAGGATGTGATTTTAAAAGAAAAATATGCTGTAAAATTGTCAGAAGACCGTTTGGCATATAACACCACCTTGGCGAATATGCTATTTGGACTATATTAGAGTTGAAAGAATTATCAAAAGGTCAGCTCACGTTTTGTGAAAACACGTCTCAATAACAAGTTTAAGTTATATTCCGTTCCATACAATTATATGGTGAGTAAAAATAGAGAACAAAACAGGATAAATTAGCTAATTAGCATTACAACAATCAAACGCCTGGATCATTTTACACTTAGCTTGCTAACTGGACACTGCTAAAGTTCTTTTTTACAACCATCATGTTTTATTACATCAATATGTTTCACGCATCGTTTAACTGAATGTTGGACAAGCTGAAGTTTAAAGACTGCAAGCTTTGTTCAGCAACCACATACAACAGGCCATGCGTGAAATATGTCTACCTATCTGAATCACTAAAATTGTTTGTCCTATTTTCATTTTGGCATTTACTATTCGACAAACTTCGTTTGCCTTTTTTTTCGTTTGTCCGACACTTTAGTTCGCGACGTATACGGCTGGTCATTTTATAGTTTAGCTTTTGTAATTGTTTGACAAATCCATGATTCCCAATTATTGGTGTACCCGCAATATCGTTATACCGACGTAACTATTAGGTTGATAATCTGTTCGTATTTTATCAAATCGGCTTTATTATATTTGACATAATATTGTTGTTTATACGGAGGAGACATATGTTACTAATTCATACGTTTGTATATGAAAATGGTTGTTACCTAATGCATTTTTAATATTAAAAACATTAGCAAAAAGTTTAAAATTAAATTAAGGTTATCCTCCCAAAGCTGTATTTATGGTCAATAATGTATATGTCGGGAGGCGATTGTAAAATCCGCCAGATCACGACACGAAATGTATATCGCATACGTAAATGAAAAAAATAAGGAGTGCGGACTGATAATCTCCATTGAGTCGACGCCACCCCGCTGCGCGGGGTGTCTATTTCTGGTCTGAGGGGCACAAGTGAACCCTAACCTAACCGACCTAAGACAGAGTTCGCTTATGACAAGCCATTTTTGTCCGCCCTGATTATTGGCTCCCAACAAACACGGCCGCCATCGCATACGCAGCCTCACCAGTGGCCAAGAAAGAAACTACTTTTCGATGTGCCTGGTATAGAGCTAGGAATATCGATGAATGCGTTGTTCTCATCGATCTGCCGTATTGTTTATCAGGCACATCGTGATAAGCCTGGCCAACTTTTAGGCATATCATGAAATGGCAGCGTTTCACGATATGCCTAGGAATTTCGTGATCTGGCGGATTTTACGATCGGCCGCCGGCATATACAAACAAGTGTATACTACTCTATTATTACTTATATGTGTGTTCTTTAAATAAATCGATATCAAATAATTACAACATTTGTTTATCAAGGTATTTCTTGACGTGACACATACTTTTACAGTACATATGTAAGCATTAGGTAGTAAAAAAGTGTTCGGTTCTGGCGCTTCGGTGGCCGCCGCCGCGGCACGCTCGTTACGCTCGCTCGGCTCGCGCGCTGTAGGGTCGCAGTTCACCTAACACTCCACCTCACTTCGCTCGTCGTCGTACCTACACCGACCAGCCTTAGAGTCTCAGTAAAACTACTTTTGAATTTCCCTCAAAATGAAAATTTGGCTAAACGTATGAAATGCGGAAAGTAATGATGGATAAGTAAAAAATTGGCTGTAAAACAAAAGTTGTAACAAGCCAAAGGCCAAATGACTGTAGCGATAAAAGTTTTTCGGACAACTGAAACATTTGGATAACATCAAATGGTAAATGAAAAAAGTAATGAATTGTATATTCGGAGAACTCATAATAACACGAAAAGTTTTCGGACAAACGATATTCGGTCAATAAATTTTAGTGATTGCGATAGATTACCGTGAAATATATACCGTTACACTATAAATACTGTGAGGAGCATCATAACTGTTTAACATTCAAACCATACAACAATACTCTTCAGACGGCTACATATTAGAAGTCGACTCATAGTATTCTGATCATTTGCATGATGCTCGTCGCGAACGAAACGAAATTTTTTGTTGGGGTCATGATAGATGAAACTCAAGGACGAACCATTACCGATCAAAAATGTATGAAGACGAAAACAACAATTCACGTGTGTTATAAAAATAAAGGAGTCACAGAAGGATTCAATTTCACAACGATCCCAAATGCCTAAATTTAACGAATGCATTTTACAATAACATACATACCATAGTCAGGGATAAGTATAAACTGTACACTCAGAGCAGGAGGAAAAAACACTTTCCGGTTTAGACGATAAAAGGTTTATCAACAATGACCGCGTAACAACGCTACCTTGGGGACACTATACGTAGAACAATTGTAAACGTATAAGTAAATAAATGAAATTTGATCAAACTCGATTTTTATTTAAAACATCTTCACGCATCCACACACGCAAACACACACGCGCACACCCGCGCACACACACATGAAATAAGTAAAGAAACGTTTTGTCTAACAAGGTCAACCAAATCTCTTCCATCGCGTGGAACTAGTTTATATTGTAGCTCTACACAAACTTTCACCCCCCATTTCACCCCCGTAGGGTATGATTTCAGGAATAAAAACTATGCTATGTCCTTCCCGGGGACTCAATCTATAGCTATATCTAATTTTATCTAAATCGGTTCAGCAGTTTAAGCGTGAAGAGGTAAAAGACAGACAGACACACTTTCGCATTTATAATATTAGTATGGACTAGCTTCTGCCCACGACTTCGTACGCGCATAAATTATGGTTTACATGGTATTCTTATGTATAACCATACTACTGACTGAAATTAAAGATTTCATTTTGTGCGTGTAACAGTTCGGAACACTCTCATAAACAGGGTCGTCAATAATATTATATATTAATATTATTCGACGGACTCTCAGTATCCTAAGGTGTCTTGCAAGAGGGACCTGAGGCCAAAGTGCCGAGCGGTGAGGCAAGAGAGGCCGATGTCCGAGCTTTTCATTGCAATTAAAGAGAGCCTTCAGAGAGCGATCTTAGTGCGAGCCCGAGGTCCTAAGGTCCAATTCCCCACGGATGCAGCATGCTTTTAGAGAGCGGTCGCTATGTGAGCTCGGGGGCTGAAGGCCCGTGGGTGAGCCCCCACGGACAGTTACTATCCCCAGGGGGTCCGGAGTATCCGGATACTAAAGTCCAGAAGGTGAGCGGCCAGGCAACTTTTCGTAACAATGAAAGATACAAATCAAGACTTTAGAAAGCACTTGGGGGCTGACCGGCTGAAGGTCACTTATATTATACTATCCCCAGGTGGCAGCGAGGCCAAAGGCCGAGCTTTACGTTGGAATGAAAGGCCCACAGCATCCCTTTAAAGAGCGCTCTCAATGCAAGCCCCTACGCCACTCATTATCTATCTGGGTGTCTTGCAAGCGAAACCTGATGCCCAAATTCCCGAAGATAAAAGGGGAGCCAAGCGAAGTCGAAGGCTGAGCTTTTCGTAGGAATTAAAGGCCTGAAATATCCCTTTAGCTCCTTATGCGCTCCCAATAACATTTCAGAAAGTCACGGAAGTTTTCTACATAAAAAAAATGATACCATAGATTTCATTTATTATATATTAAATTTTCAAGTCATCAGGCTCATAGATTTATGAAGTTCCCATACAAAGTTCAACAGTAACAACAAGTAAAAAGTTCATTATCTTAATATTTTTTATAGTCTATGTGTTTTCCGGGAATTTTCTCGACAGATTAGTAAAGTTTGCATCAAAACATTACATGTAAAGTGATTGCCAAGACTCCCTAGCTCATATTTAGCTTTCAGCGTTAAAAAGATATCAGATCATAAGTAGCGCCAAGCTTCCTATACTACACAGCGTAGCTCTACCACTACCAGCTACGCTCTACAAATATTTTTTGAACCCTCGTAGTTCAAAAAAACGACGAACCGCTTCGAGAAAAGGTAGGTAGCGCCCTTGCGTTGCGCTTCGCTTGGCTCGTCTTGGTGGGGGCACTACCGTGCCCCCAGATAAACGGACAAAAATTCTAAAAACTTTTGGATCGTGTTCTGTTATCGATTCTAAGTATCCCCATAAAACTTTTTTTCGAATATCTTCCATGTACAGACTTTCGACCGACTTCAGCTTTATTATATGTATACAGATGTATAGATACCAAACACTGGGGTTTACCCCGGGTTTGTCCAACAAGATTACCTACAGTCCGCACTTGCCCTTGAAACTATACAAGGTCTGTATTTCCCTTTCGCGAAACTCTTACACATTCTTATGCCAAAATAAAAGAGATCACCCAAACCCAAAGGTTCAAAGAACTCACAGACTAGCAAAAACGTGCCACGCTTTGCTTTAATACTACGGTGGGAAACAACCGTACGGCCCACCTGATAATAAGCTGTCACCGCTATCACAGGACGGTACGCGAGCTGTGGCGCAGGGACGTCCACTATCCGTCGCTCTCTTCTAATAAGAAAGAGACGGATAGTCTATCTCGTCGCTATCCTGTGATAACCAAGCAGAACGTCACATGCTGCACCATATAGTAGTCCTTAGGGACTAAAGGGATAAAGGAATAATCCTAAAAAATATCCTACCTGCAAGCAACAGGGGAAGAAACCACTTTCTCATTCGTTCACTTTGTTAATTAATCGAATATTCACTGGTACGAGGCTCCCGTCTACACGACGGTTTGCAACTAACTGGACATAAATAAACTCGCTTCCTAACTGCGCTGCGAGCACGAGTTATTCAAAGAATATTTATCAACAGAATGAACAACTTCATTCGTTGAGCAGTTGTGTGAAAAATGCAAGACACCAGACAACAAAAATAGCAGATTTTTTTAAACCGCTTTTTGACTGTTCATCCGTTTATGAGCTACGATTCCAAAAGCAGACGATGTTAAACTTAATGACACTTCTTGTTTGCATCGGGAGATATTATAACGGGAAGATATTGCATAGAAACACTACTTAAGGGGCTACCCGAGGTTCCCATCGATTTTTGACAAGTTTTGAATCGTATCTCCTACTTTTGCACTACAGATAGAAGTATAAATCAAACGGTTATCGGTTCTTCAATCTTTTGTTTCCATTTTGATCTACCAGATTTTGAAACAAATGAATAATTAATTTTGTATGATCTTTTTAAACATTATCTAAAATAACACCTATTTTGTATCTCTATTGAAGTGAAAGATCTAACACATACGAAATCTACATATTTGGGTTCGTCTGTGACGTCCCTAAAAACTGGTCCAGGGTTTTCATTTTAAACCAATAAACACAAAAGTTATGGCCAGAAACCGGTTTTTTGGCCTAAAATTGTTCAATTTTGATGTCAAATACTCGTATCTCGAAAACAATGAACTTTGAAGTAAATATGGGATACTATATTGCTTAAAGCCGTTGTTGTTAACATAATAAGCTACGAAAACCCTAATAAAACTAAGAGATTCAGATCGAAGGTACGATCCCATACGCCAATTATGGGAGCCCCTTAAGTCTATGAACAAACAGGGCGACCGGCGGCGCGGGCGTCGACGTACCGCGCGAACTAGAGCAGCACATAACGAATAGCGCTTAGCGAAGTGTGGTCCCGGCATCTGATGTGATAACAATATTGCTTGGCATTCGTTTGAGGAAAATAAGCTGTACAAACAACAACCGGTCTGCCTATACTCTACTCCATAAAAGATAAGAAATAAGTATCGTGCTTAATAGCCATGCAATTTCAAGGGCATTTTGAAACTGAAAAACAGTATTGAAAAGCACTCAATGATCGAAATAAGTAAAGCTAGTATCTATACTAATATCATAAGGAAGAAAAGTCTTTAAAATTGCTACAATAGAATTGTAAGTTTTTACGTTTGTACGGTTATCTCCGGAACCGCTTATCCGATAAAAAAAATTCACTGTCGTGTAGAATGGACTTTTTGGATGGATAATACGCTACGAGTATATTTTATTCCGGGATTTTGCCTGCTTTCTTTGCAATATGCGGACGAAGCCGCGCGGGCAGCTTACAATAGCCCCATTTGATGTCCTATAGATGTACGAAAAAACGTACATGGGGTCCCAGCATATTTGCTGAGTAGACTTATATGGCCCAAGAGTGCGCGTAGGTGTAAGGCGATGATTCTGGTGCCAAAGCATCGGAAGCGGCGTTTCGAGGTAGCTTCAGGTTCGCGGCGTCCAAGTGTTGGAATGATCTCCCTCCACCTATCCAAGGAGCGTCTAGCAGGTATACCTTTAGGCGCCAGCTTAAGGGTTATTTGTTGACGCTCCAAAGATCCCAACCCTAACCCATCCAGCACTTTATTTTATTTTATTTTTCTATATTATTCTTTTTTAAACATGCCAACCCTTTCGCGTTTTTAATTTGCGTTACATATTTAACAAATTTATTATATTTATTATGTGTAGGTATATACGTTTGTATCCGTAGTATGTTGCGTTGGGTTCCATAGGCCACGTACGGTTCTGTCTGAAAATCAGCGCTGTAGGTGTCTGTCTGACACCTCTAGTTAGGGAGCTGGCGAGCAAAATTTCGATATGATGAGCACACATGGCAGACGTTATTAATAGTGATATTTATGTCCTAAGAAACATCAAGGACCTGGTTGGCCACCATGGTGGCGCTGCGTTGTAAATTTACAGCGTTTCAAAAATGTAAAAAAAAGGTGTGCTGTATTATGCGCACACGTCTGCTTCTGGGGCTGATGATCACGGTCATCCTGGAAACACAAAGAATCGAAAATTTGTAGTATTCAATTTATTTTATTAAATTAGCAATCAATGTCAATAGTACTATCATAGATAAAATTATAGATATAATATAACACATGTTAAAAAAAACCGCATCTAAATCCGTTGCGTAGTTTTAAAGATCTACGCATTCATAGGGGCAGACAGCGGGAAGCGACTTTGTTTTATTATACGAGTACTGAGGACTGATGCCGGACGGGCCGGCAGCGGAGCAGAGCCCAGCAAAAATTAAGTGAATTAAGTGATTATGTAGGCACCTATTTCACTTTAAATACTTTCGTGTACAATATTATACACGAAGACTCGCAGAAAAAGTATTTCAATTGTTATAACTCGGCGAAATACATATTTCATTGATCCCCGTATCGATCCGACCCATTGAGGACCCATCCAGACCGATCCGACGATTTTGTCGGGACATGTAAACATCGCCGGCCACGGCCAACGGCCTCCGCACACTCGGAGTCCTGTCCGAAAACAATCCGCGCCCGAGAAACAAGAAAATCGCTTGCGTATGGGGGGCTGCGCCCCGGGTTTTTGACAGTTTCCAGTGTCACTGATGTCATTCTTTGTTGTGTTTTCTAATTTGTTTATAATCAGTTAAGTGTGATTAATATTTAGTGCATTGTGTATTTATATTTTACGTCCTTGCCTACGCTCTTCTCAGCGGCTGAACAATAATGTAAAGGACTGTACATGCTCTACTTTGTTGCGGTATTTTTATACTACATTTTTATATTTGCAACTGTAAGTTTTTCTTGTTTAGTTTTAATCATACTCTTCAACATAATAGGATCCACTTCAAACCAAGTAAATATGGCTCCTCCCCTGTCTCTGCCTCTGGATAGCTCCGTGCAATGCCCCTATTGCCCCCAGATTCGTTATTTTAAAAAGAGGGGACTGAACATCCATATAAGTAATTTATTGAATCAGGCGTTACTTTGCGGAAGTCCATGATATATTAGGAGAACAATATTTCTTTGCTATTCCGCTAAAAAACGTGCTGGTCTATTAGTGAAGATAAGATGCAACTATTTGCGTAAAAACATGCAAAAAATTACAGCAAACCACCACCAATAATGACAAAAACCTCGACACGTGTTTCGCCTCTCTACGAGGCATCATCAGGAGATGCTGGCAGGAGATGTTGCTTGCGCCACGTCCACTGAGCAAATGCAACACGTGTTTCGCCTCTCTACGAGGCATCATCAGGAGATGCTGGCAGGAGATGTTGCTTGCGCCACGTCCACTGAGCAAATGCAATTGCAAGCATTTGCTCAGTGGACGTGGCGCAAGCAACATCTCCTGCCAGCATCTCCTGATGATGCCTCGTAGAGAGGCGAAACACGTGTCGAGGTTTTTGTCATTATTGGTGGTGGTTTGCTGTAATTTTTTGCATGTTTTTACGCAAATAGTTGCATCTTATCTTCACTAATAGACCAGCACGTTTTTTAGCGGAATAGCAAAGAAATATTGTTCTCCTAATATCCATATAAGTCGTGTTCATGCTAACCATACGCAGCCACCTGCTCCAACACCTTTAAACACCACACAAACAACCCAAATATGGCAAGATCATATTCCTCTAGCTCGAGCAGCGCTCCTTGGGACTTCGGACATTTCTTCCCAAACGCAACATGCGAGCGTTAGTCTAAACGACTTACCAACTTTAAAGTCTAGCATTCGAGTTTTAACTCATATTCCCAAGGGTGCCAGATGTTTAGCTGCCGGTAAGCTATGCACGGTTATTGAGGATTGTTTGCTTTCGAACAGTGTTGAAAATTGGTTTACTTTACTCTCTTTCTCTTTTTCAGCCTTGAGGGTACCAGATAAGACTGAAAAGAAATCGTTGACGACTAAAGTTAAAAATAATATCAATGACTCTAATTTGTACTTCGCTATTTTACAGTCCCCAATAAAACAAGCTTCGATATATCGTTCCATCGAAGCCAAAGTACACGACGGAGACTTAAGAGGAGCGGTTCGTTTGCTCCTTTCCGACGCTACTCTCGCTCCTGTGAATGAAACTACACTACATGCTTTGAAAGACAAACACCCCAGCCCATCGAGGTCAATAATCTTACCACCTGAACCGAGTTTAACAAGCCCTTTCCTTTCTGTTACAACTTCGGACGTAGCCAACGCAATTGCGTCTTTCTACAATGGGTCTGCATCCGGTCTAGATGGTCTGCGACCGCAGCATCTCAAAGAGTTGACTTCACCCTCCGCAGGAAATAATGGTCCCCGATTGTTAGAATCACTCACAAAATTATGCAATTTTTTACTGAGAGGTATGCTAAACTTGGAGGTGAGACCGTTCCTATATGGTGCTTCGTTATGTGCCTTATCTAAAAAAGATGGTGGTATTAGACCAATTGCGGTGGGCAGCTTTTTTCGTCGTCTTACGGCTAAGCTCTGTTGCCAATCTGTTAGAGAAGCTATGTCTGACTATCTGCAACCAATTCAAATGGGCTTCGGTACCAGACTTGGTTGTGAGGCGACAATACATGCCACCCGGTCTTTTGCTTTACATCGCAGATCATCCAATACCATAATCGTTAAAATCGATATCAAAAACGCTTTCAATAGCCTAGAAAGGGACACTATTCTCAACGAAACCTTAGAGCAAACTCCTTCTCTTTACCCTTTCATTTACCAATGTTACGCCTCCTCAAGTAATCTTTTCTTCTCAGGCAGTTTAATACAGTCGCAAGTTGGTGCCCAGCAGGGCGACCCATTAGGGCCCTTGATGTTTTGTCTCGGCATCCAAAAGATTATTTCTGGATTAAAGGCGCCCCTTAACGTGTGGTATCTGGATGATGGCACTATAGGAGGAAGTCCAGAAGTGGTCTTAAACGACTTGAAAACATTGATACCTGCCTTGAAGAAAATTGGTCTTGAAATAAACCCGTCTAAATGCGAGTTTTATACTTGCAGTTTTTTAGACACCAACTCTCTCGCAGAAATAGAGTCACTTTTACCTGGCATTAGACAAATACACGAACATTCTTTCAATTTACTGGGTGCTCCAATTTTCACCGAGGGTGTTAGTTCGGCCCTTCAAGCCAAAAGACAAGCACTTTCGGCGGCACAGGAACATTTGACACAATTGTCGGGACATGTTTCCCTTATCTTGCTGCGAAACTGCTTTGCTCTGCCTCGCATGGTGTATATGTTACGGACGTCTCCAACTTGGCTTCATGACACGGATTTGAAATCGTTCGATGACACTATTAAATCTTGTTTAGAGTCAATACTCAATGTGAGTTTAGACGACAAACAATGGTGTCAGGCGGCTCTGCCAGTTCGTTACGGTGGCTTGGGCGTGCGTCGGGTCCAGGACATAGGTCTGGTAGCCTTTTTAGCGTCGGCACATGGTTCTTCGGATCTTGTTGCTCGAATATTATCATTTGATGGCAGCAGCATTCGAGTTCCATTCGTAACCGAGGCCCTGGCTAAGTGGGCGACACTATGTCCGTCCAATGATCATCCGGATAGCTTAACGGTCCAAAGAGGATGGGACGATATTCTATGTCAGCAAACGTTTTCTCATTTGTTGAGTGATGCCTCGGGGACTGACCTAGCACGTCTCAAGGCTCTCACAAAGCCCGAATCCGGTGCGTGGCTGCATGCCTTGCCTTCCCCTCAACTCGGCACTTTGCTCGACAACGACTCCCTGAGGATAGCAGTTGCTTTAAGGCTGGGGAGCAAGGTATGCGAAGCGCACCGATGCGTTTGTGGGACAATGGTGGAGGAGAATGGCCACCACGGGCTAAGCTGCAAAAGATGTGCGGGTCGGTTCCCTAGACACCATTCTATCAATGAGATCGTGCGTCGGGCTATGGTGTCCGCCAACGTACCGTGCATCCTGGAGCCCCCGGGTCTGTCTCGGACTGACGGAAAAAGACCAGACGGGTTGACGTTGGTTCCCTGGCAGAGAGGGCGGTGCCTCCTATGGGATGCAACTTGTGTTAGCACTTTTGCAGCGTCCCATCTAAAGCACACAATTAAGTCAGCTAGTTCGGCGGCCGAAAATGCCGCCAAGCTCAAACACGCAAAGTACTCTGCCTTGGAACCGACTTATGATTTCGTTCCGGTTGCTGTGGAGACAGCTGGGCCCTGGGGCAGTGAGGCTCTCGGGCTGTGCAAGGAGTTAGGCAGACGATTAAGGGACAGGGGCCTTGACCCCCGCTCTGGGTCATGGCTCGTCCAACAGGTCTCCATTGCTGTTCAGCGAGGCAATGCCGCTAGCATTTTGGGGACCTTTGGTTCGGGCTTGACGCAGAGCGGGATGTACTCGTAGTATTACTTTTATTTATTTTTACGTATTTTAATTTTATCATTCTTTACACCATTGTATTCCGACGAGTACTATGTTGTTGTAGTTATAGTGATAATCTTTCATAAAGTAAATACACATGTCAGAATAAAATAAATATATTGAATCACTATTAAATAATCGACGTTGTATCATAAAAAAAAAAAAAAAATTAATTTGTTTTTTTTATTTAAAAAAAACTGTATGCGAAGTGCACACTTGAATTGTTCAATCAAAAACAATGAGAAGAACCACGGAAAAATAGTCTGCCAACATGTTGCCTCTGTGTTGTCTATTGACAGTGCTCAAAAATGTAATAAAAGGTGTGCTATATTATGCGCACACGTCTTCCTCTTGGACTGATGTTTGAATACCTTATGAAAACCAAAAAAATCGATGAGGCAGACGTTCAGGCAAACAGGGGATATTCCAAAGGCAGACCATTTGTTTTTTTTTAACCCGACGCTTGCGCCAAACCAAGCAGGTATAAATTGAATTGATCAAAATGCTAAAGACAAGACCACATCCCGCTTACATTCAATTTTTTTTTGAAAAAAAACGTTCCGAAACACACTACCGGAGTACCTATGTCATTGACAAGTTCGAGTACGAAGACTAATAGCATTCATTTGATATTGTAAACATTAAAGTAAAATCTCAGTACAAATTGTATTAGAAAGAGAGAAAAGATGTTGCCTATTCGCGAGCGCAGCGCAGACTGGCCGCCTGGAGGGGAGGGGTGTATCGCGCCAACATGACCGTAACGAGAGCCGCGGCCACCGAGCCTGAATTGGAATTTAGTACGGCGCATTTTTACTTTGCAATTAATATGTTTACGTTTATATCTTTATAACGGCTCATCGTATTAGAAAGGTTTATATATTGTTAGAAAGCTAATTAAAAGTTCTATTAAATGTTTAAACTTACACAAAAGTAAACTCTGTAGGTTCAGCGCAAAAGATAAATAAGTGTTACGAAAGGGACCGAATTACGGTTTGCCCGATTTCCATGTACGATTATTCAAATAAGAAAATATTTACGAACCCTACTGTACTTATAAGATCTCAAGCCATATTAGAACTTTGTAAATCAGCTTAGACTTCCGCCCATTAATATGTATAACATCCAAATAACATCTTGTAATGTAAATTAGTCAAGTCAAAGTGGGCGTAATTTTTATTGTCTCACTCAGCACGTCTTGCTTACCCATTGTCAGGTATAAATAGCAGGTCGGCCCGGAGCAATTCAGTCACATTCCGGTTACGGCAGCGGTCGAGTGAGGTCGTGCTTTAGCGGTGCGCTCTTGCCCTATTGTTGTTGTAACCCGAATATCCTCTCCGACTACCTGCTCACTCTTATCGCTCCCCCGCGCGGTGATTATCGCAATTACCACGTGGAAGCATCGGGTGTGTTAGTTAAGACTTTCATAAGTCTCCAGTCGACCCGCGTGTCCCTGCCCCTCTGGAAATCCACGCTCGTAGTGGTCGCAGTCTTTCGGGGCTGTGGGCTAGACACGTCAGTGGCTACCCGTTAGTTAAGACTTTCTCAAGTCAGACCCGGGTCTCTGTCCCTTAGAAAGACCACGCTCGCAGTGGCTACACAGTGACGGATCCTAACGGTGCCAACTAAGTCACAGTGTGGGGTGGATACCACCACGAAGCCCAGTAATTCGTACAGTCCGACTCTTCCCTTCGTGTTAGGACACATAGCTGACACTGACACGGCGGACAAGTGGACAAGACTCGACACCGACATCAGGATAGCATTTCGGTTCATATTAGGCGTAGGAAAAGCTTAGCGGCGACCGACCAACCAAGTAGGATGGAGCTGCAAGAAAGGATCACGAGGATGGAGGAAGTCATGCGGGCAATGCAGGCCGAAATCGATCGCCTCGCTGCTGAGAACCGACAGCTCAAGCTGGCTCTCAGCGGCGAGGTCTTTGACTCTGCCCAGGCGGCTCCCATACAACCTCCCCCCCCGACAAGTCTCGACTTGCAACTCCAGGCCCGTCCGGCCACTCCGACGGCCACTCTGGCCGCCCAAGCCCCTAAGGCCACCATGGGACCGCCGCCGCCACCGCCGTCGGCGGCAGCAGCGACCCCTTCGCCCCCGACCCAGGCCCCTAAGGCCAAAACGCCCACTAAGGGCAAAAGAAAACTCGCCAAGGCAGCCGCGTCTGCCCCAGCCAACCCTCCGGCCCTTCAGGCCCCCCCCGAAGCGGATTTAAGCGTGAGACAATCGCGTTCTCGCTCCCTCCAGGGGCGACCCTCCTTGCGAGAGGAACGCACTGTCCCACGCCCCAGCTCTCCCCCCCACCCCCTCCTTCGTTGTCTCTCCACAACCAGACTGACCGACGAACAGACTCGGGACCTCCTCTACTCGAACGAGGAAATGACCATGGACATGACAGACTGGACCCCAGTAGGCAGCAGCCGCAAGGGCAAACGTGCGCTGCCGAAGTCTCCTAGGGCCGATTCGCCGGCGAAGAAAGCCCTTCGGACTCCCGCCGTCCAGGCGCCCTCTGCGCAGGCCCCTCAGGCCATTAGTGCCTTTCTGGCAACGGACGGCGGGTCTTCGGCCCCCAGCAAGCCAACTCCGGTAGGCAACCCGGACAAGCCGGATTCATGTGTCCTGATCGACACACATAGATACCACACTGCCATGGCCATAGCCAGTCAGCGTGGCATCCGGGTGGTCGGTTCGGAGATTTTGAAACCGCCCTTGGAAGGGATGCGCATCACGGTCCAGGGACCCGAGGACTACCGTGCTCTGACCCGTCTCTTCGACGAGCTGTCGATGGCCTACAACCGGAGGCTGACCGTCGAGGAGAAAGGTTATAGGGCCGTCCTCCGGGGAATCCACAAGGATATCCCGGAGGACGAGGTAGCCGCGGACCTCAAACGCAAGGGGATCGCCGTCAGGGAGGTTCATCGCCTCTACAATAAGCAAGTAGGGAAGTACGATATCGTACTAATAGTCACCGACCCGAACCAGCGCAAAGCCGTCCACTCCCTTAAGGAGGTCCTTAAAATGGCGGTGAGAGTGGAGACTCCCAAAAAGAGGACCCACCTCTCACAGTGCCACAACTGCCAGCGGTTTGGCCACGGCGCCCGTGGCTGCCACTCTCCCCCCCGTTGCGTCAAGTGCGCTGGGGATCACGCGACTCGCGATTGCGAGCGCCCAAAAGGCTGCAAGGACCCGAACGGCATACGGTGCTGCAACTGTTTGGGTCGCAAGCTCCCCCATGGGCATACTGCCAATTATGGGGGATGCCCTTGCCGCCCAAAGAGTCGCGACACCGGGGCAAAGTCGAAGTCCTCGCCTCCCTCTGGGCGCAAGCAAAGCGCGGGCCGGGGTGCTCCCCATAGCACTCCGCAAAACTTCCCCGCCCTTCCGGCCGTAGGGTTAGGAGCCCCTAGGAACCCGCCGCCTTCAGCGGCCGTAGGTCCCCGCCCGGTGCCTTCTGCACCCCAATCCCAGGCGGGCCCCTCTGTATGGGGACCCGCCGCCAGTCAAGCGGGCCGGCCCGCTATGGACCCACTTTATGCGTTTATGCAGTTAGTACAGGTACTCCCACCGGAGGTGGCGAGCGGCCTGTCTACCCACATATTCGCATCAGCTACTCGCTATCTCGCCGCACCAAGCGGCAGCCAGGTTAACGGTGCCTATTAGTATGGATAGTACATCCCAGAAGCTTAAACCTGCTTCGATTACCATTGGCATTTATAATGCCAATGGTCTAAGGGGTATGAAGGACCAGGTGATGAACTTCCTTCGCGATCACTCAGTAGATTTACTTCTGGTCCAAGAGACCTTTTATCGTCCCGGCATTAGAGCCTTTCGCGTCCCTGGATACGTTCAGATTAGAGATGATAGGCAAGATGGTAGGCCATTCGGGGGCACGCTCATTTTCTACAAACTTAACTTACATTGCATAAGTCTCAATCCACCGCCCCTGACTAATATGGAAGTGTCGGTCTGTCGCATCTCGATGGAGGGGCACCCCCCGATATCGATTGCGTCAACCTACCTTTCACCTCAACGAGACTTACTTCTGACTGACCTCAACTCTTTAGCCTCCCTAGGTCCTTCGGTCATCGTGGCCGGGGACCTAAATAGTAAGCATACCAGCTGGGGATGCGTAGCATCCAATCCCAACGGCAATCGGCTTCATCACCTTTTGATCGATAGCCTCCCTTTCGATCTCCTCGCTCCCTTAGAGCCGACTCACTTCCCTCATAACGTAGACCACCGACCTGACATACTCGACATAGCACTACTAAAGAACGTAGCGTTAACTCTGCGTTCTATAGAAGTGCTACACGAACTAGACTCGGATCATAGGCCAGTCCTCTTGAGACTAGGCCCTCACCCCAATAGTACTCCTCGAACCAGGACACTCGTGGACTGGGACAAGGTACAATCAGGTCTCCTACAGACGGACTCCCCCCTGCTTAGAGATATCCCAGACAATATAACTACAACCGAACAGACAGACCAAGCGATCGATTCTTTCACCAACTACCTCAACGCTGTTCGAAGCGAAGCCTCAAGGGAGGTGTCGGCGGAGGACATCCAAAACCGACCTCTACCTACGGAACTGAGAGAGTTGGTGACAAGGAAAAATCGCGCCATACGTACCTATTCAAATCACCCTTCTGCCGAAAATCGGCAAATCCTGAGGGACTTGTCTAACGAGTCCAAACAGAGAATTGCCGATTTTCGGGAGAACTCGTTCAGGGATCTGATGGGGGAGATAACGCCTAGTCACCTGGCTTACTGGAAACTAGCGAGATCTCTCAAATCCGATGCCTGTTGGACCATCCCTCCCTTGGATCGACCGGATCACTCAACCCCCGCGTTCGAGGACAGTGAGAAAGCCGAATGCCTTGCGAGTAGTTTAGAGTCCCAATGTTCGCCCAACCTCCTCAACACCGACGAAGCCCACATTAGTAGGGTCGATTCCGAGGTGGACAGGAGATCGCGTCTCCCCGTAACTTCACCCATTTTACCGGTGTCGGTTAAGGAAGTCAGTGACCTTGTCAGGCGTCTCCGTATTAGGAAGGCTCCGGGTGCGGATGGTCTATCCAATCGCATCCTGAAACTTCTCCCCGAAACCCTCCTCCTCCTTTTGGTCGGCATCTTCAATGCCGCACTGACCAATGCTCACTTTCCAGCCGCGTGGAAATGTGCAACGGTCATAGGGATAGCGAAGCCCGGCAAACCCCGGACCTCGCCTGCCTCTTATAGGCCGATCAGCTTACTTAGCTCCCTTGGAAAGCTATATGAGCGGATCCTTCTCACGAGAATTCTCAGATTTACGGCTGAGAATAACCTCCTCATCGATGAGCAGTTCGGTTTTAGATCCGGACACTCATGCGTCCAACAGGTGCACCGCGTCACGGAGCACGTGTTGGATGGTTTCTCTCGATTCCAGGGGCTCAAGACCGGTGCGATCTTTCTCGACGTAGCGAAAGCCTTCGACAAGGTCTGGCATAACGGGCTTGTATACAAGTTATACCAGCTCGGAATGCCGGACAGACTCGTACTCACAATACGAGATTTTCTCAGTGACCGAAGCTTTCGATACCGACTGGAGGGAACGTATTCGGACCCACACCCCATCCGGGCCGGAGTCCCGCAAGGCTCCGTGCTCTCTCCCACTCTCTACTCGTTATTCACAAACGACATTCCCAGGCACCCTAAGGTGCAACTGGGGTTGTTTGCGGATGACACCGCGCTCTTTACGACTCATTGTAAGTACGCTACTATCCGGCGATACCTCCAAGAGGCAATCTCCGACCTAGGTCGTTGGTTTAATCTTTGGCGTATCGAAGTCAACCCGGAGAAAAGCACTGCAATAGTCTTTCATCCGTCGGACTGCATTAGTACAGAAAGGCGGGTGGCTCCGATCCAGATGTTTGACCGACCCATCCCCTGGGTCAACGAGGCCAAATATCTTGGAGTGACCCTCGACAGGAGACTGACTTTCCGTAGCCACATCCGTAGGGTACGCAACCGCGCGTTGTTCGTGCTAGGAAGGCTAGGGCCGATGATCAACAAGTTTAGTAAAATGTCACTTAGGAATAAGCTGACACTCTACAAGACTTGTGTTCGTCCAATCATGACATATGCAAGTGTAGCATTCGCTCACGTGCCTATTTCATCGCTCAAGCCGCTTCAGGTCATTCAGAATCGTTTTCTCCGAAGGGCGACTGGTGCCCCGTGGTACCAATCGAACCTCAGCCTGCACCACGACATGGAGATTAGCACCATGTATGGTTTCTTTAAGCAGGCTGCCAGACGTTATTTTGATAACGCTCCCCACCATAGGAATCCGTTAGTTAGGAAGGCTGCTGACTACGTCCCCATCCCTCCCCCCTCTGTCGTTACTCGGCGCTCACTGATTAGGGGCCGCACGGTCCGGCGTCCTAGGCACACACTCACGGACCCGGACGACGAAATCACAGCGTCCATCGAAAGATGGAACGCTGCGCTTTCGGCGTCCAACACATCGCGTACACTTCAGCGTTCCCGCCGGCGGGGACGTCCACCGCGAGACAACACAGACACATACAGTCCGCTTTCGTCCCGGTACCGCCGCATACCGGGTAGAGTCAGTCCGACGCAAGTCGGGCCTAGCTGAGTTTCTTGCTGGACTCTTCTCAGCTAGGCTAGGTTTTAGCGAACCAGCGATAAAACTCCCAGTAGTTCGATACCACTCACACCCCAGATTCGGTTGATACCGTTCAACCAATCTCACTGGAGCGCAAACTCTTAGAGTATTCCAGTGTACAAACTTCCCCGCGTGGTCGTGCCGGAGGCTTCCCCTGGATTTTCCCCAGGCCACCCTCCAACCACGCATTTCGACCGCTATATTGGGTCCGTCCTATTATAGCAACAGTCAGGAACAAAAAAAAAAAAAAAAAGCAATTCAGTGTCAATCGGAGCCTCCTGGAAGTCACAACAACAAGAAGAAGAAGAAAACTACAAAGTATTAGGAAATTAGGGACTTGCATCAAGTCACTTAGGGCAGTGATAGGGCAGTATAGGGAAAAGTAAATAAAAGTCTATTTTTCGTTATTCCTTCTTTTATTTTGGTAACAGCGTTTACCCCAAACTGTCTAAGGACACGGGCGAAGCCCAAACACACCATTCGGGCGCCGAGTGGTAGTACGCGCTGTCCGTACACATAGGGGCGGAGCTCGTCCGTCGCCGACTTGTGTCACGGAGCGTGGTCGACGCACTGTCCGAGCACATAGGGGCGGAGCTCGTCCGTCGCCGACTTGTGACTCGGAACTAGGTCACTCTTAGGTGACTGTGAGGGGCGAGCATTGCCGCGGCCGGTAGCGCGCGCGCTCACTCTTGGCGGGGACGTCCACCGCGAGACAACACAGACACATACAGTCCGCTTTCGTCCCGGTACCGCCGCATACCGGGTAGAGTCAGTCCGACGCAAGTCGGGCCTAGCTGAGTTTCTTGCTGGACTCTTCTCAGCTAGGCTAGGTTTTAGCGAACCAGCGATAAAACTCCCAGTAGTTCGATACCACTCACACCCCAGATTCGGTTGATACCGTTCAACCAATCTCACTGGAGCGCAAACTCTTAGAGTATTCCAGTGTACAAACTTCCCCGCGTGGTCGTGCCGGAGGCTTCCCCTGGATTTTCCCCAGGCCACCCTCCAACCACGCAGTTCGACCGCTATATTGGGTCCGTCCTATAATAACAACAGTCAGGTTCAAAAAAAAAAAAAAAAAAAAAGCGCGCTCACTCGCCCAGCCGACGCCGCCGAGAGCGGACGTCGCTCACAAATACTTTCTAATAAAAGTTTCAAACGCATTTCGTTTTTGGTTGGCATTGAGAAAAAATATGATTGCATAGATTTCAGCTCCAGAAGTTTAATCATTACCGTGAGTTTAGAGGATAATATTAAACAAAATTATAAGTATAAAACTAAAGGCCGGCAATGCACTCACAACACCTCTGGTGTTGCAGGTGTCCATGGGCGGCGTTAATCGCTTACCATCAGGTGATCCGTCTGCTCGTTTGCCCCCTATAATATAAATTAAAAAAAAAACAATAATCCCATGCGATACCCGCTGTCCCTTGATTCCGTGAATTTCAAACAGTTAAACAGCTGAAAATCAGCAAAGTGTCTGCCACATTTTTTTTAGAATCCACGGAGTCATAGTGGATCGAATGGGCGCAATGAAAACCGCGTGCAAATGACTTAGTAGAGTTTTTTTTTACATTTTTACAACTCCGTCCCATGATAATGCAAAGTCCTGAATGTCTGCCTCTTCGATTTGCTTCGTTTCCAAGATACATATGCAATGATACATGTGCAAATGATTTAATACCCCGATTTTTGTAAGCAACTTCAATCCGCTGTAACGCAGCGACATAGGACCTTAATTGATTGGACCAAATCAATTCGTTATGATTTAAACTACAATCCCCCTCGACGTGAAACGTTTGCAAATCATATACCGAAATGCTCGCCAGCTCCCTAACTACTCGGCATAATGCTGAGACAGCGGACGATTCACTACCGCGAAGACACATACATTATGTGTAAATTGTAACGTATTTTTTGTCTCTGTGTTTCATTTGTGTAGTGAATAAATGTCTTCTTTCTTTCTTTCTGTACATGAGTTTGTTCGATAAAGTTCTATCGAAGCGAGCGAGCGATCGATGAAATTATCCGTATCAGCTTGAGCAAAACATATTTTGTATGTCTGGCGTGTCCGCGGCCGTTCTCTTCTGCAGGGCTGTTATACGCTACGCGCTATACGGCTCACCCCGCCGGTCACCCGGCACGAAACTAGAACTCTACCTACGCTTAGTTACTGCGCATCGCGGTGTCAAGATATATTTGTGGGTGAGCGTTGAGGTGAACTTAAAACAAGTTACAGAATAGGGGGGCAGGTCGCATGTCTCAACCCGAACTTGGTTTATTTTTTTTCTAGTCAGTTCAAGGAAAATTAAATGAAAATGTTTTGAAAGAAAGACCGGCTAGAGATATCTCTACATTATTCTATACTAGCTTTTGCCCGCGGCTTCTTTCGCGTTAAATTCGGGGTAACACGGTTCGGTTCCCCTTTCCTGATTAAGAACACAGAAGAGAACTCGGAACAGAATATTATTTTATTACGCTAAGTTGTATACGATATCATATGTCTTTCCATTTGGGGATAGAATGTAAAGATTCTGGGCATTGGACACACGCGAACATTCTAAGTACACCCCAGCCACCTTTGATGTTTGTCCTTGCGCTTTGTTAATGGTCATGGCGAAAGTAAGCTTTAGAGGAAATTGTAGCCTTTTAAACTGGAACGGGAGATCTGTGGGAATTATTGGGATTCATGGGATCATTACATTTTCACCCTTTCCTACGCCGGTTAAGATAGTGGCGCTAATGATATTGCGGCCAAATTGTGAGACACGAAGTCTCGTCCCATTACATAATCTCGGGGCATCCAAATTTCGCATTAGCATGACTGGGACGCCTAGTTTTAATTGAAGCTTGTGTGAGGGTACACCTGGCAGCTCAGCCGAATTCAGAAACTCTACGGGATATGATGTGCTCTGTTCTGTATCCATAACTGTGTCAACTGATAAATACTCTGTTCTCCTCCTGTATCTCCTGGTACTTTACTCAATATGTCTGAATTTATTTTGTTGACAACATCATTTTTTGGTGCTAAAATTGTTCTTTCACATAAATATTGATTTTGGTGTATATTGTTTTGTAAATCTGGGTAAACTCTGGACAAAAATCTCCCGTCAGTGTCACACAGCCCTCGGCATCAGTTTCTAACCGACCATCTCCTATTTTCAATAGTTTTTCGGCATAGTTGCCAGCATTTGTGTCATCATATAGTTGCACTCTCGTATTTGTAGTCAAACTGAACTTTCTTACGGTGGCCCATAGAGTGGACGACTTGAGACATGCTTAATTTCGTCTGCATCAAGTGTCCCCTTCTGAATGACTGGTAACGTTTGGCGGAAATCATCAGCCAATAAAACCAACATCCCTCCCATAACATCGGTACCGTTGCGCGTTGCGCAAATCCTGGAGCGTTCGATTTAGTGCTTCTACCGCTTTTTTGTGCGCCATAGTACTTTCAGCCCACACTAAGAGATTGCACTGACGTTTGACCCCGTGCGCTATTTTTACTAAAATTACAGATTGTTTTAATTAAATTACCTTATTATTCGTTTGTATCATAGAACCTGGACCAATTTTTCCGAGAGTCCCACACAAATTTCCATCCCCTATTTTAGGGGCTGGGGGAAGATTTCTAAAATAAAATAAGGCAGATATTTTTCGTTGGTTAACAGAGAGACAGTGTACCAACTTTTAGCTTCCTACCTTGAAGACTGCGAAAAGTCCCATATAAAATTTCACCCCCTTTTGTAAAGAGTTGGGGACAGATTTTTAAAAAAATGATGCACTTTTTTTTTGGTTTGTCACAAATAGTCCGCATACCAATTTTTAGCTTTCTACCTTGAAAATTGCGGAAAGCTCCATATAAATTACCACCCCCCATTTTAAGGAAGTGGGGGGTTAGAAAGATATAAAAAGTACCCTATGTCACTCTCCATCCCTTCAACTATCTCCACTTGAAAAAATACTTCAAATCGTCGCTCCGTTTTGCCTTGAAAGACGGACAAACAAACAAACAAACACATACACTTTCACATTTATAATATTACTAGCTTTTGCCCGCGGCTTCGCTCGCGTTAAATTCTGGGTAACACGGTTCGGTTCCCCTTTCCTGATTTAGAACACAGAAGAGAACTCGGAACAAAATATTATTTTAATACGCTAAGTTGTATACGATATTATAAGTCTTTCCATTTGGGGATAGAATGTAAAGATTCTGGGCATTGGACACACGCGAACATTCGAAGTTCACCCCAGCCACCTTTAATGTTTGTCCTTGCGCTTTGTTAATGGTCATAGCGAAAGTAAGCTTAAGAGGAAATTGTAGCCTTTTAAACTGGAACGGGGGATCTGTGGGAATTATTGGGATTCGTGGGATCATTACATTTTCACCCTTTCCTACGCCGGTTAAGATAGTGGCGCTAATGATATTGCGGCCAAATTGTGTGACACGAAGTCTCGTCCCATTACATAATCTCGGGGCATCCAAATTTCGCATTAGCATGACTGGGGCGCCTAGTTTTAATTGAGGCTTGTGTGAGGGTACACCTGGCAGCTCAACCGAATTCAGAAACTCTACGGGATATGATGTGCTCTGTTCTGTATCCATAACTGTGTCTACTGATAAATACTCTGTTCTCCTCCTGTATCTCCTGGTACTTTATGACAACATCATTTTTGGTGCTACAATTGCTCTTTCACATAAATATTGATTTTGGTGTAGGTGTATTGTTTTGTAAATCTGGGTAAATACTTGCAACTAATTCTGAATCAATTAATTGACAAAAATCTCCCGTCAGTGTCACACAGCCCTCGGCATCAGTTTCTAACCGACAATCTCCTATTTTCAATAGTGTTTCGGCATAGTTGCCAGCATTTGTGTCATCATGTAGTTGCACTCTCGTATTTGTAGTCAAACTGAACTTTCTTACGGTGGCCCATAGAGTGGACGACTTGAGACATGCTTAATTTCGTCTGCATCAGGTGTCCCCTTCTGAATGACTGGTAACGTTTGGCGGAAATCATCAGCCAATAAAACCACCATCCCTCTCAATAACATCGGTACCGTTGCGCAAATCCTGGAGCGTTCGATTTAGTGCTTCTACCGCTTTTTTGTGCGCCATAGTACTTTCAGCCCACACTAAGAGTTTGCACTGACGTAGCATAGCACCCCGTGCGCTATTTTTACTCCGAGAGTCTCACACAAATTTCCATCCCCTATTTTAGGGGCGGGGGGAAGATTTCCAAGGTAAAATAAGGCAGGTATTTTTCGTTGGTTAACAGAGAGACAGTGTACCGTTTTTTAGCTTCCTAGGTACCTTGAAGACTGTGAAAAGTCCCATATAAAATGTCACCCCCTTTTGTAGAGTTGGGGGCAGATTTAAAAAAAAAATGATGTACGATTTTTTTGTTAGTCACAAATAGTCGGCATACCAATTTTAAGCTTTCTACTTTGAAAATAGCGGAAAGCTCCATATAAACTTCCCCATTTTAGGGAAGTGGGGGGTTAGAAAAAGATAAAAAGTACCCTATGTCACTCTCCTCTTCACCTATCTCCACTTAAAAAAATACTTCAAATCGTCGCTCCGTTTTGCCTTGAAAGACGGACAAACAAACAAACAAACACATACACTTTCACATTTATAATATAAGTATGGATGGTTCTTTTTGATTACATTCAAAATTTGAGCATATCATCAACAAATCAATTTGATTTCACCTCAATTGTAGGTACCGACTATTAGTTAGTAGATGTTGATTTTTAAACTGTATCATTTTTTTTATGTCTCTGAGATTAAAAAACACTTAGGCGAGAAATAATTAACAAAACAAACATCATGAATCTGAATCTTAAAGCCTAGAATGGCATGCCTGCATTTGTATCACTCAGGCTTTTAGACCATATTTTTACCCCCGATTTCATCCCTTTGAGGGATGATTTCGAGATAAAAGTTATCCTATATTTTAAACCAGGCTATAAACTATATTCTTGCAAAATTTCATTCAAATCGGTTCAGCCTTTTAAGCGTGATTGAGTAACAAACATCCAAACATCCAAACATCCAAACATCTAAACTTTCACATTTATAATATTAGTAGGATTAGTAGGATTATGGCGAGTTTAGACCAAACAAACAAGAATATATCTGTCTCAGTAATATTGCACCCCGTATGCATTCGTACCGACTCGTTTCGGCGCTCCCGCGCCAATCAGGAAGCATTTATTGAAATGTAGACGCGCAGACCGCACAGTAAAGCATCTGTACTTGCAGCTTACTGATACCGTACCGACTCTGCACAGTCAGATGCGGTAGCGTAAGGCCTGTTAAATTGGCTTAGCTACTGATTTAATTTCCTATACCTACAGCAACATATCACTTTACAATATCAATAAGGGTCGGCAGCGCGCTTGTTATTCATTCGGAGTTATAAGCGTCCATAGGTAACGGTGTCTGCTGACCATCAGCGGGCCGTATGGACGTTTTCCATCGTAAATATAGGTATCGATAAAGTATAAAATCGATACTTCTACGTCTCTAAATTGAACAAAGCCGTGATTTGTAAGTTTTGTAACTAAAAATTAGAGAGGGGCGACTATGGATTTGGCCGACTAGCCGACTAATCGGTGCTGAGGCGACCGACTAGTCGCCGACTATTAGCAGACTGTCAATGTGGCCGGACCGTCGGCGACTAGTCGGTACATCTTTAATTGTTCTAGCTAGATCAAGAAGATAAATATATAAAAGACGTAACTATTGCCAGTTAATTTTTAGTTTTGCAGTAAGTCGGTGCCCGATATTCGGTATCTTTTGCCGACTTTTCGCGGACTATTTTCTGTCTGTGAATGTGGCTGGATGGTCGACTTTCCTGTCTAGTCAGTACATCCTTACTAAAAATGCTTTCTTTGGGATCATTGTTCGCTTATTGCCCCCGCGATTTATGTTTTTCCACCCTTTTTATTAGGATAATGATGTTGGAGGGTAAAAATAAAGTAGGTACCTACCTAGTTGAAAAATATAAAAGTCAAGTCAATATGTTTGGAGCTTGTTCTGTATAGTTATTTTTATTTAAGACTAGCTTCTGCCCGCGACTTCGTCCGCGTGGAACATGTTATTTCGTAGCTCCATACAAACTGTCACCCACCATTTCACCCCCGCGGGGGATGATTTCTGAGATAGAAACTCTATTCTTTGGCCTTCCGCGGGACTCAAACTACCTTCATACTAAATTTCATCTAAATCAGTTTAGCGGTTTAAGCGTAAACTGGTAACAGACAGATAGGGCATACATTACACTTAGGTACATTACACTTTGAACAGGGTAGAGGTACATTACACTTTGAACCGACGGCCGTTGAGGCGGAAAGGTCAGAGGCGTCTTAACCTATGGTAAAGGGTGTGCGTTGCACACGGACGCAGTGGTCCAGCGTAGGGGGCACCGAGCGCCGCCCGCTACGGCGCCCCCCTCGGCGCGCTATTAGGGGGCACTAGAGTAATGTTTGCACACGGGCGCTACATGGGCTAGACACGCCTCTGGGAAAGGTTCTCGAGTGGCGAATACATACCGGAGGGCGCAGCGTGGGTAGGCCCCCCACAAGGTGGACTGATGACCTGGTAAAGGTCACGGGAGTCCGCTGGATGCGGGTGGCGCTGGACCGGTCATTGTGGCACTCTTTGGAGGAGGCCTATGTCCAGCAGTGGACGTCTTTCGGCTGATATGATGATAATGATCATGATGAACAGCAGCATATCGAGCTAACACGGACGAGCGATACAAAATGTTGGGAGTTACCAACACAACAGTTCAAATCAAATCGACCTATAACAGGATCTCATTACGCACATCATAATCGCACTGTCAGGGCCCAATCAAAGGCCTTGTCCCGTGTTGATGTGATTCCCCACGGGAGGGACTTTGGCAACCTATTACAAATGGGATTAAGGCGGTACGCCAGTCCCAGATGGCCATAGTTAACTAATAATTTACTTTTCTCAAACATGCAATCAAATATTGACGTTGCGTTCAATATAATGGGCTACGGAGTGTCACGTTTCGGGCGCAAGATGGCGTTTTCTAATTTCCATTCCACAATTTGTGGCACAGGATGAGCAGTCTGACGTTCTGGTCTGGCGTTCGACCATGAAAATTAAAGTTTGATTTCTTGGGAGTTTTTTTTTTAATTTTTTTCATTGCATGTTTGAGAAAAGCACTATACATACCTCGGCGTTAAAGAGGTTTCCAACCTCATAACTATCCGACATAGGCTCGGCCGTCTATATGTACTCGGCCGGCAGACCCTTACTTCCCGGCCTGTGTAGTAATGTACTATTAAAAACAAAGTTGCCATCGACTTCAGTACTTCGCCTTATTTGAAAAGTTCCCATCAGATCTTAACCTTGCGACCATGGAACCACCTGAGAAGGACCACTCTTTCAAACAAAAACAAGTGCGAGTCGGACTCGCGCACGAGGGTTTTCGTACTTTCTATAAAAACAGCAAAAAAATCTCGCTTGTTGTATTGGGCCCACCTCCCTGAGGCTCCCTCTTAATTATTTATATAATTCTGTTTATTTAGTATTTGTTGTTATAGCAGCAACATAAATACATCATCTGCGAAAATTGCAAGTGTCTAACTATCGCGATTCATGAGATACAGGCTGGTGACAGACGGACAGACAGACAGAAGGAGGGATAGCGAAGTCTTAGTAATAGGGTCCCGTTTTACCCTTTTGGTACGGAACCCTAAAAATATCTTCCAAATCGGTCCAGGCATCTCCGTCACAGCATTCAAAAAACGTTTTGGTTTTTTTTATTAATCGCATGGTTGGAAAAACTGTACATACCTCGGTGTGAAAAGGGCTAGCCTAGTATCCTATCCGGCCTCGCTACGCTCGCTACGTACTATTGTTGCACACCTTACACAGTAAAAGCAACAGAAGAATACACAGAGACACAGGGAGACAAAGCGGTTTACTGTTAAATCACCTACTGAGCTAAATGAGTCAATATTTTAAAGAATTTGGCAATGATTTCTATACCTTAATACTATATAACTGGCTGGCATAATATTTATTAACAAAAACAATAGAATGACCGACCGGGCAGATATTGATCGAGACGAGAATTGTAAAATAACGCAAAGTCAATTTTATTAATTTTAGTTGAAATAATGGAGATTAGATTAAAATAACGGATTAAAACCAAAGATTACAGTAAGGGGCTATCAAGAGGCATAATATTTAAAAGTTGCCAAGGTTTAATGTTCTGATGGTCATACTAGGACTGATGTCATACAATGTGTTGTAAACCATTTTGCCAATAAAATTTATTTAAATATACGTTCACTTACTCCGTTGGCGCTACAACCCTTTGTGGATTTTGGCCTCCTCCGCAGTCTTCCTCCAAATGTCACGGTGCCTGGCGACCTTCTTCCAGTTGGTAAATTTCCCCATCTTCCTGAGATCTTCTTCCACACAATCCATCCAACGTTACTAAGGCCTGCTCTTCGGTCTTTTTTGTTGCGGCGTCCACCTTGTCATTATTTTCGCAGCCCTATAATCTGGCATCCTTTCAAGGTGTCCCGCCCATCTGAGCCGCCTTTTACAAAACCTGTCGATGTTCTCGTGTATGATGAGTGCATCTAACTCGTGGTTCATGCGTCGACGATAGGTAACATTGACCATTAGCCGACTTAAAAAACTGTTTTGTATTTGGCACCTCGTGTGCTGGACAGGTAAGTGTCACATAATATGGAAACCCAGCTTCTCTTCTCTCTAGTGTATATGCCCTTGAGGGCATGAATTGGAAAATTAGAGATATACCTTTACGCTTCGTCCATAATTGAAATATAATCATATACCTTGTACTTTCGGAAACGTGGCTAGACAGGACAGTCTAGAGAAATTGACACTGGTCGGTCACGTGGAAGGGAAGACAGGAAGAGGAGGAGCGCCTATCTGGTGGATAGACTCTGTAAAACGTTCAGCAGGAACCAGCGCTCAGGCTTGCCAGCGGATGGCGCAAAATAGTGCTTGGAGGAAGGTGGTGCAAAACGTTTTTGGTAGTCACGACCCTCAGCAATGAGGAACGACTAAGAAGAAAAAGAAATAAAGATATATTGTCTCACAAACACACAGGACACACATATTAAATAATAAAATTACCAAAAATAGCACATAAAAGATGAAAAAAGTGTGTCTCTGCGGCAGTGAACCAGACACTGGCTCAGCATTATGCTGAGGTGTCAGACAGTTACAGCGCTGATTTTTAGCCAGCACCGTTAGTGACTCACGGAAACGTCATACAATTTAAGAAGAAGATACCTTGTACTACATCTATATGATTAAAAGACAAAATAATTAAAAACTGATAAGAATATTGCCTGACTTTAAACCCCATTATGTTCTGTTTTTTATTTCATCCTGAAATCATTCATTGGTGTAAAATGGCAATGGATTGGATATGAAATAAAAGACATTCGTAAAATTCAGTTTTTTTTAATAAACCTTTAACAATTTTCGTATAAATTGTAATGGCCATAAATAAGATTAGAACAACTCAATAATCATAATAAAGAGTTAAAGACTAGAATTCAATGCATGATTTATACAAAAACAAGTTATAAAAAGTGTTTTAACCTTCGTTAACTATAATTAATCTTATTTATTTTGCTTAAATAATTAACTTTGGAATACTTACAAGTCGTCTGTCATAGTCATCAGTGGGTTTTCCACTCAACTATCGTTATATTAATGACTTAGCAATTTTGGTTACTTTTTTCAAATTAACCTTTGCTTCCTCTCTAGAAATAAATTCATTAATTTCAGTGTCATTTTTGAATTTCATCACTTCTTCAGCTTTAACACGTTCAATTCGATTAACATACTTTTTACACACCTCTGTAAATTGACTGGCTTCCACTTTAGCCGCTATATTCTGATAACGATTAAATACAATTTCGGCATTAATAAAAACATTAGTTGGGAAAATGGTTACCAAATCACCGTTGTATTTTTTCATCTTTAAAATATATTCGATGTATTCGGGCAAGGTGGGATATTTTTGAGAGTTCTTGACGCATTTGATAAATATATTGAAATAAGACAGAACTTTATCAAACTCAAGTGAACTGAGTGTATCGTAAGCTATTTTTATTTTATCCATGTCGTCATCATTACTGATAACTACTTTCTTAGTAACCTGGAGGAATTCTGTATAAAATGACTTGTTTTCACCAACTGTGAAATATGGACGGAATGTTTTTTCACATATTTCAAACAGAGCTCTACCGTCTTTAGATTTACTCAAACCATCTTCAAAATGCATTAAGTGTACGTATTCATTTAAATGAACCTTTCCATTAAATATATCGTCGCTCAATATACCTTTGTGATTCACTTTGAGATAATTGAGTTTGTTTAAATTGAACGGATTTAGTATTTCACTGACAAGAAAACCGTTTTCAGATTTGAATATTTTTTTTAACAAAAAATAAACTTTCTCTCCGCGTGTTGGTATCTTTTTCAATATCATAACATGTCTAATTAAATCTATCCGTTTGCCAATAAACTCCAAATCTAGATCATAATCCAAATACTTTAATATTTCGATCATACAATGCGCTACACCATAATGCATTCTAAGACGTTCGTGCATGAAATGTTGAGCATCATCTTTGAATATGCGCGACGATAATTCAACGCAGTACCAAAGAGCTGTTGGCAACAATGTATTTTCCGGAGGATCAAGCGGCAATGACGACAACCCAATTCTACATACTGCCTTTCTTATACGCCGTATCACATATTGTTTAAACTGTTCAACTACATTCCTATCCATCCACTCTTTACTTTCACAATTCTTCCACAGCACGTAATAAAACAAACCGATATTGTAATTTACCTTTTTGGAATCGAAATACGTGGCGGACAAAATGAAGTCGTTGTACTTGTCAAATTCGTCGGTGTCTATCAGTACTAGGCCGCCGTAGAATGGCCTCCGTGTTCGCGGTTCAGTCTTTGTCGGGCTTGCCAACAATTGTTTATACACATTCAAAGTATAAAAGTAACCTATTGACTCACTAACATCTGCATCGTTCAGCAAAAACAATGGACACTCCATCGTCGATTTAAACTTATTAAAACTAGCAGGTGACACTGACTCTTCAACCCCTTCATTGGTTACATGAAAAATTATTTTGTCCAGTAAATTGAATTCTGTTAATAGTATGACAGGTATTCCTTTATCGTCAGCCAGGATAATGTCAGGGAATTCAATTTCCTGTTCGGGTTTGAAATTAACATCTACAATCGGCTCTTCTTCAACGGGAGTATCAAATGTCTTATCATACTTCAGGGCATCAAATGAATAAGATTTTGCATCGCTAACGATGTAATTTATCAAAGTTGAAATTGATTTCTCAATCTCAACTTTCAAACCCTGACTGGGAGTAGTAAGGTTCTTGTACCATATTGTATTGACAAATTCGCGCAAAAATACTTCTCTATCCTTTGTATCCAGATTAACTATATTTGTCTGTGATTTCGATGACAACTCGTCAAACAGTCGGGCACGCAACTTCTTCAACTTATCTATTTCTTTCAAAGCGAGAGCATCGTGTTTGCATTTATTGATAAACTTGAGCTTAATATACGACTTCATATTTTCTTTTTCACTTTCAAAGTTATCGACGTTAATTTTATCGTAATTAAATTCTTCTCCCACATCTATGTTATCAAAAAGTTCGTTATTACGATATACCTTGCAACGACCTTTAAAAAAAGAAGCAGCTACTGATAGATCTATCGAACACAAATTTGCATTGAACGCATGGAAAACAAACGTATCATAATGCATATTTGCATTCAAACTGAAACATCTACTTATACTATAATGGTCAATCATACCATCAGTTACGATATATAAGAGCTTGATTTGATTATTTTGGAAACAAATGTTATAATTCGTTTTTATCCACTGAATAATTGTGTCCGGCGCTGTGCCCATATTTCCAGATTGTAGTGCCTTGTATGATTGTATAGTTTGTTTTTCATCCACTTCATAACATTTGTCTCCCCAATGCAAGTATATTATCTTTGATCGTGTGTCAGCTTCTCCGGCGGCCAGTAGTTCTGCTTGTATATGTTCCATGTCACTTTTGAATTGATCAAGTGTTTTGATGGCGTTGCCATGGAAATATCTGTCTCCTCCCGTTGAGCCAGAGAAATCTTTTGCGTAAATGTAGTAGTTAACCATTTTTACGGTTAATATGTCTGAATCAATGTCATAAAATTATCGCCGGGAAGTTGACGTTGCTGGAGTCAGATCGAACTGATTCCTTGTTTTGTGACTGTGTGTGTCTCTCCAACTCTTTGCCAAAAGTTGCGTTGCGTTGCCACGTGTTGATCAACAAACTTCGACGCAGGAGTGGGAGTTCTAGAACAAAAAGTAAACCGCGTTATAATCCATTCAATGTTTATCTTTTGAACGATAACATTAGTATATAAATATCTACCAAGTGCGTGTCGGGCCACGCGCAGTGTAGGGTTGAGTAGTTACCTGTCTCTGTTTGTTACATCGACACGCACGTGCCAAGTAAATGGTGCTGTTGCGTCGGCCGAATTTGTACGAAAGTTGCCTTTTTCGAGTACATTATATGTTGGTCGACTATTACTCGGTAAGTAGTTGGTTCTTAAAATCTACATAGCCGTGACAGTTTTCCTTTTAAATTCACTATATGTAGGTACTAGTGCCACGAATTTAATCACATTCTAAATAGTAGCTATTTAGACGGCAAGGGCACACTTGACCCGATCAAAACGTTAATAAAATTTAAAGCCCAATATGTCACAAATGGACCACTGAGTTAATAAATGATTTTGATAAACCCAGCTACGGTAACCTAGTGGTTTAGGCATGCGGCTGTCAAACGGCGTTCGTGGGTTCGAATCCCGGCTCGTATTAATGAGTTTTTCGGAACTTATGTACGGAATATCATTTGATATTTGCCGTTAGCTTTTCAGTGAAGGAAAACCATCGTGAGATTCGTGAGGAAACCTGCATACATACACGAAGAAATTCAAAGGTGTATATGAAGTCCCCATACCGCACTGGGCAAGCGTGAGGACTACTGCCCGTACCCTCTCATCCATGGGAGGAGGCCTGTGCCCAGCAGTGGGACGTATATAGGCTGATTTATTATTATTATTATTTATCCAACAACACCCCACCCCATGGGTTTAACGAGAAAAGTAATTACATCCCCACTTTACGGGTAGGAGAGTAACCTTAAAAAAAACCGGCCAAGTGCGAGTCGGACTCGCGCACCGAGGGTTCCGTACAAACAAGCAAAAGTTGTAGTATGTTTATTACTAAATAATAAATGAAAATGGAATCCGTAACATTACAATGTGGAAAGCTGGGGGAGCATAAATTTAAACAGGGTCACTTTATCAATTTAGTAATCATCCTTTAGGCTTTGATTTCCTTGCGAGTAGTTGCGAATGCCAAAATAAGTGGATTACTTTAAAAAATTCTGTTTCTTTTTATTGATCTAGTGCGAGGAAAGGTCGATTGTGTGGGTCTCATCGATGCATTCGTGCGTCTCTTTGTCCCTGATCGGTACGTTCGCGCGCGAAATCACCCCTTGCTGGCCGTACCAGGCGCGCGCACGCGGGCGCACGCGCACGATCCCATTGCGCGCGCGTTAGCGTTCCTCAACTCCGTGCTCCAAGCGCACCCACAGTGTGATCTGTTTGCGAGTTCGGCCGCGTGACTGATGATTGGATGCAGGAGAGTGGCAGAATGCGAGATGCCTGCGAATACTGTAGTTCAACATACTTAAGAGTCGTTGTTGTTTATGTTTTTCTTCTTCTTGTTACATGTTAAGTTTGTACCGCTTTAGCCTTGCTGTTAAGGTATAAATGTTACTATATAAACAAATAAATAAATAAATAAATTGCGTTGACATAAAATTGAGTTCACGGGAAAGTACCTATATGTTTTGATACCCTTGAGATTATCTATAATACTTATATAATAATATAAATCAGCCTATATACGTCCCACTGCTGGGCACAGGCCTTCTCCCATGGATGAGAGGGAACGGGCAGTAGTTCCCACGCTGGCCCAGTGCGGGTTGGGGACTTCACATACACCTTTTTCAGTTTTAAATTATGCGACTTATATTGCTATTTCTTATGATTGCGTAGACATAAAACTTTCATTTTGCTACAGCTGAAAGGTATTATAAACATGAATATTTGATATGAATTTCAATTTAATACCTCTACGCGTTTACAAGGAAAAAGATAGTAAGTTTAAAATTTCAAAAAAATGTTTTTTTGTATGATTATACTAAAAATGTCTACTTTTCGTAATTTTTCCTTTGTCTGTGCTATATGAAGTTTCTTCGTGCCAAGTTTCAAGGTTCTGTGTTAACGGGAAGTACCCTTTACGTTTTGAGTTTGTTCCGAGTACTCAATTTCAAAATATGCGACTTAAATTGCTATTTCTTTTGATTGCGTTGACATAAAAGTTTGGTTTTACTACATCTGAAAGGTCCTATAGCTCTGAGTATTTGACATGAATTTCAAATTAATACCTCCACACGTTTACGAGGAAAATAGAATTAAGTTGAAAAAATTAAAAACTTTTTTTTGTATGATTTTACTAAAAATGTCTACTTTTCGTAATTTTTCCTTTGTCTGTGCTATATGACGTTGCTTCGTGTTAAATTTCAAGTTTCTGAGTTCACGGGAAGTACCCTGTAGGTTTTGCGAGTGTCGAAAAACTCTAAAATTTGCAGCATAAACGACTGTGTCTTTTGATTGGGTTGACTTTTAAGTTTGATTTTTTCACAGGTCGAAGGGACAATAGACCTGAGTATTTGATATAAATTTCAGCTTGCTACCTTCACGCGTTTCTGAGAAAAATGGTCTTGACAGACAGACAGACAGACAGACAGACAGACAGACAGACGGACAACAAAGTGATCCTATAAGGGTTCCGTTTTTTTCCTTTTGAGGTACGGAACCCTAAAAAAACTAAAATATAAATGAATCCTCCTAGGTTTGTCCCGGTTATCTCAGAGTCAACTTTAGTATCTTATCTCAAGATAAGGCGTAGGCACACATTTTAAGAAAGCACCTGCCACATGACCTTCCAACCCAGAAAGAAAAATAGACCATGATAGGATTAGACCGGTTTCCTCACGAAGTTTTCTTTCACCGAATATCTTATGTTAAATATTAAATGATATTTAGTGGGTCAATAAATTTCATTTCAATTTCATTTCATTTCATTTCATATTTAGTGGGTATATAAGTTTTTTTGAACACCCAGTGGTACAGTCGACATCAAAGGTAACTGCGCAAATGAAGACGTCAAAAGCCTTCCGTGAAACATGCCTACTTTGCCCGCTTTTTTCGGAAAAACACGAATATCTCATATTCTTATATGGTTGGATGATATTTTTTTTGCTTAACGAATGTTTCGTAGTCATACGCATGTGTTCATGAGGAGAAATATTTTTTAATCAACACGTGTTCCTAATTTTTATAGATTTTGATCGCGGGTAAAGTTATCTGGACTTTTGTCAAAATTGACCATGTCAAATTATTGACGCAACTATAGCTCCATAATATCATACATAACATGGCGTCCCATTTTAACATCTCGGTCTTAATTACGAACAGTTTTACTCAGAACAGATGGGCAATGTTACCTAGGTGTTTTCAACTTTGCCATACAAATCCATACACCTCAAATTCCACAATTTGTTGCAAGCTCCTGGCTGAAGTTAAAGACATGTACGACTCAAAGTAAAGTCATAAGTATAATCTAGTTTCTACTAAAAATAGTAAGCTTGCTATAAATATCAATTTTTTATAAATATGTTGTGTTTTCGAACATTGCCAGATTTATAAATTTTTAAATGAAAGGAAATTTATAATTTTCTTTAGCAGCGTTACTGCTCAAAAAAACAAATATTAATTTAGTATGGGGTGGCGCATCGTTACTGACGATTTCTCAACATAATTTGAGACGTTGGTGCCGTTAAGAAGCCTAAATCTTCTGGTAGATGTCGCTACATACGCCTCCCTAAGGCGTTGTATGAAGGAACTGATTGAAGGATTTGGTGCCCGAACCAGATTGTTCCGATAGCTCAGTTGGTTAGTAGCGACGGGCCATGAATGCCTGTGGTCGCTTCCGGTTCGAATCCTGCTCGGAGCATTCAATTTTTCAATTTTTCCTTTCATTTAAAATATTATAATTTTCTTTAGCAGCGTTACTGCTTAAAAAAACAAATATTAATTGCCAGATTTGTTTAAAAGTAGCTTTTTGGGCAAAGTTTTGCCTGTTTTGTCTGTGCCTGGCAAAGTAGACATGTTTCACGGTTTATCTTTCGACGTCTTCGTTTGCGCAGTCACTTTTGATGCTGACGTTACGAGCCGGGGTTCGAACAAACGACCTTCGATTGAAAGTCGCCTACATTACCCCACCGGGTTTTTTTTCTGCATTTATATTAGGAGGATACAGAAACACCACAACAACATGATCCAATAAATAATTTGAACTTGAAAAAAAAAACACATTAAATAATTTGTGACCCATTTTGCACCAGGGCAACTGCGGTTACGTTTCGAATGCACGTTAAAAAACATCAAGTGGTGGCCAGCACGTGTATCATGCGACGGCCGCGACATACTCTCGATTTTTCCCGCACTATATCTCTTGTTCTAAGTGTTTTAATAAGAAAGAGACGGATAGTGCGAGAAAAATCGAGAGAGCTCGCGCGCCGTCGCATGATAGCCGTGCAGGTCGCCTTAGGATTTTGTCACAGTAACTTGAAATGGAAAGAAAAAAGATTATACTAACATAATCTTCTGTCCAGCGCGACAGGGCAACAAGGCCAACCAAATCTCTTACGTCCCGTGAAACTAGTTCGTCACATACATTGTAGCTCCACACATACTTTCACCCCCCATGTCAACCCCTTAGGGTATGATTTCCAAGATAAAAATTATCCTGTGCCCTTCCCGGGGAACAAAATCTGTATCTAATTTGTGAAGAGGTAAAAGACAGAAAGACACACATTTTCGCATTTATAATATTAGTATGGATACCAAACACTGGGGTTTACCCCGGGTTTATCCAACAAGACTACCTACAGTCAGCGAGCACTTGAAACTATCCAAGGTCTGTATTTCCCTCTCGCTGAACTCTTACACATCCTTATCCCAAAATAAAAGATTTCATGCACCCAAACCCGAAGATTCAAAGAACTCGCATACTAGCAAAAACGAGGCATGTATTGTTTCAATACTACGGTGGGAAACAACCGTACGGCCCGCCTGATAGTAAGCTATCACTGTAGCCTAAGGACGCTTGCAACTCCAGCACCGCTATCACAGGACAGTACGCGAGCTGTGGCGCGGGGACATAAACTATCCGTCGCTCTCTTCTAATTAGAAAGAGACGGATAGTCTATCTCACCGCGACACAACTCGTCGCTATCCTGTGATAACCAAACGTAACGTCACGTCACATGCTACACCATATAGTAGTCCTTAGTCCCAAAGGGATAAAGGAATATCATTAAAAAAATATCTCACCTGCAGGCAACAGGTGAAGAGACCACTTTCTCACTCATTCACTTGTGTCACTTAGTTTGATTCGATTTGATAATTAGGATATTCACTGGCACAAGGCTCCCGTCTACACGACGGTTTGCAACTTACTGACATAAACAAAACACACGAAACGCGTTTTATCTGGTAAACATGACTCATTCAAAGAATATATTACATCAACAGAATGAACATACTTTCTTATGCCCACACAACAACGATTTATCGTAGCGATTTGCAGATTATCGTTACGAATTGTCATACACACGATAGATAAAACTGCGCAAATCGGACTGCACAGATTAATCGCTGCGATATATAGTTTCATGTAACACCAACAACAAAAATAGCTTAAAACGATCTCGACATACGAACGTTTTGATTTGAAAAAATAGCACTTATGTATTCATCCGTTTAGGAGCTACAATTCCACAGACAGAGATACAAAGGTACATTAAAATGACACCTCTTGTATGCGTCGAGGGTTGAAGGCGGGGATGCACAAATTGCATAGGAACATGATAGGAACACGTTGCTACTAAAGCTCTGTTTATGGACAAGCAGCACGGCTATCATGCGACGGCGCGCGATCTCTCGATTTTTCTCGCACTATCCGTCTCTGTTTTATTAGAACACTTAAAACAAGAGATATAGTGCGAGAAAAATCCAGAATATGTCGCGGCAGTCACATGATCGACGTGCAGGACGACGGGCGGCGCGTGACCCGCGGCGGAACGCGCGAACACAATCGATCAAAATTCAAAATTGTGTATTTGCTAAGAACATACTCGTAGTCTACACTGGAACTGGCTCATTATTCGTCTCCGGTTCTGTTTATTCGTCTTATTCTTTGACTTCTGCGAAATGTTTTTACACCACGATTGCACAAGATATCGCAATAATATGCAACATTGAATCCTGTTATGCAAACTTTATTCGTTTTTTTCATTCAAGGTCAATAAGTTACTTCATTATCTACAGTTTACTTTAAAAACAAAATTTTAACCGACTTCAATTTAGTACTCCGCCAAGCCACGAGAACATTTCCACATTTCTTTTGTGAAATCCCTAGTCAACTTTCATCCCAAATTTCATTCTTCTTAGTTTTTGGGGATGAGTACCCAATATGTTTTAATCCAGGTTATATACTATCTGTAAGTATAGCAAAGTCCTTCTTAATCCGTTTAGGTTTGATTCAGTAACAAACGGTGGATTAGGATTATTTGGTACTAACGCAATATTACGTAATAATTACAATTCAATTCAATTACTTTAATTCAACTTTTTTAATGTAATTGACAATGTATTACAATAAATAAAGGTATACGTTAAAAAGTAAAAAATATATATACATATATATTATTCAATTAATTATTTATTCATAACATTGCTTGCACGTCATTTCACAATTCAGAATGTACTCGTACACAATAACTATGAATAGTATTTTTTATAATATCCATGTAAAAATATAAAAAAGATAGACAAGACTTACTTCAATTAAAAAAATAAAAACAAAAATAAATACAAGAACTACAATAAAATACAAATAAATGATTTCATCATAATATCAGCCGAAAGACGTCCACTGCTAGACATAGGCATCCCCCAAAGAGTGCCAAGAAATTATTTGCATAGGTAATACGAAATATTACGCAACTATTGCGTAATAAATAATACGCCTCATAACGTTTGTTTGTATACGCAAGTGTATTATAATACCCGACAATCTAAGAAGGTAGCCCGAAATGTGCAGCAATGTATAGGTACTTACCAAAAACTGTTTAGGGTAACTGCGCTGGTTACGCTACCAGCTTCAGTAAGCGACCACCTGGATGGACCACAACCATCTGATCAACCGAAGGACTTAAATATAATAACAATTCTGCAGACCCTATTCAACCAGTTGTCGTATGCAATTTCCGTAGTTATATACCTAATAGAAGTTATAAAAAAAGTTTCATGTTTGATGTGTTTTTCTTGTTTATTTTATTATTTAATATGTGTGTCATGTGTGTTTGTGAATAAATGTATCCGATATCTTTCTTCCATCTTTCTTTTAAATGTACTAAAATACCAAATAAATATCATTTCAACTCACTAAATCGTCTGAGTGGTTGCAAACCGGCACACTATTAGGTGGTCGCTAACCGGCGCAACGACCAGAAACTAACAACACTGTTTACAAATGAGACGACCTTGAGGGCCGCCGGCTTACTAGCCGGCCAGCGCACCCACGAGGTTCAAGGTTTTATATTTATTTTAAGAATAACTGACTCACTATCGTATATGATAACAATCATAATATTGACATTGCCATTATCAGTAGATATGGTTTGAATATGTTTTTTAATGACTCATTTGTTTTTATATTCGCTTTGGTGGGTACGGGTTGGGTACGGGTACTTTAGAATATAATATACTGGTGCCGCGGCCCGAGATTCACAATACTTACGTCATTTAGACATTCCACAATATATACATAATAACCGTCCACTTAGGTAAATTACACGTCGCAAGCCCCGTCAAAATCGGTATGGTAAAAACTACCCAATCCCATGTTAATAATCGCGAAAATACATAGGCACTTTGCATATTTATTAAAGCGCCTACAAAACTTCACATAGCAAAGATGTTCGCAAAAACAACGTTGCTACGGGCTTTTCAGTCAACTCACTCAAAGGGCACAAAGATGACGTAGAGAGGAGCGTAGGCAAAAAAAACTGCTCAATACGACACGTGTTACGTTATGAGCTACAGTAAAGTCAGCAGCCAAGGTAGGTAGATACGTCGCTTATTTATTCTCTTCGACTCCAGGGGAGTGTAAAAATCGTTGCCGATCCATTAGTGATGCAATGTGTTCACTGTTAGAGAATCAATCAATCCATCCATGTATTGATAAACTATGAGTATTTTACATGTCAGTCTTATTTTAATACAAACAGCTTATTTTTAATTTTTAATGCAGGTAGGTGTTTCGATTTGGACAAGCAATGGCATCATCTACTGGACGATTTGAAGTAATCACTAATCGTCAACCGTGTATAACGCGTCGCATATCTGTTTTGCTTTCAATTTAACCATAAACGATTTATCTGTTGATTCGTTTTTTATGTTATTTGGTCCGGCATTGTAAACTTTTGGACCAATGGTGTCCAAGAACTTTTTTGACTTGGCCAGTCGAGTCAGAGGCGGTCGCAAATCGTGACGCCTCCTGACCCCGTATCATAGTCGGCCTTATCACACGATAAGTGACAGGATAGAGCGTCCGTCACTGGCTGAGACCGTTCGATAGAACGAGACGACGCTCCTATCTTGTCACTTATCGTTATCGCGTGATAAGGCCGACCATGATACGGGGTCAGGTGTTGCGATCGTGAACGTCAGCATGTATGGAGAACTGTTCACGATTTTTTCTTACGTATTTATCAATTTCCAGTATATATACACTAGGTAGCGTTAGTATTTTGTATTCTACTCACTATTTACACACTATTTTTATTTTTTTATTTATTTATCATTTTTATCAACTTGAGCGTCTCCAAAATGTCTGCATTCGGTTCATATTTGGATTACGCAAATATGACCACGTTTCTAGTTTCCGTTTCAAACTCAAGTGGCTCCCTATCCGTTATCGCCGTAACTCTCACATGTTACAGTGAAACTCAGCTAATGCGTATACCATTATTTAGCAAGGCTAAAGGAGAAGAAAGCATTAGTAGTCTTATAAATCTCAGGGTATTCAGCTCGTTGGTTCGGGTTGCCCTAATCAGGTTTTACAGCTTCTGCTATTTCATTCGAGTTATTTACAAGTTTTCTAGACAGAATTGTATCTTTTAGAGAGTAGATAAAAATTCTAGAGGGCGCCACATAGTTTTGGCTAGAGTAGCCTCCAGGCAACTATGAAGGAAATAGCAGCACCAGTATGCCTTCAAGAGTTTGATAAAGGAAAATGCAGAAAATTAAATAGACAGCAAGCTATATTGTCTCAGAAATACTTAATTTTATCGTGGAAAATACAAACAGGGGTCTTGCCCTCCTCTTAGGGTGCTATCTTAAGTTTATGTTACGCTAGATCACTCAATATGTGTCATTACAATTCACTTGGGTCAATGAAGAACATACAGGGCCTACAAATGGGTAAGTAATGGAGCGCATTCACCTTTTTAACGTCCGGTCAGGTCTACGAGGAGTCCAATACACCAAGAACACATCCAACACTAGCAGAGGAGCTGATAGTGCAGTTGCGATGATGCGCCCTTGTTGTCTAGCCGCTCAAGCGACCCACAGCAGCGTTTATCTCAGCCAGCATGACGAGACGATGACAAATTTGTAATCCAAGCCTCAGGCATCTAGAAGTAGGCAGAAAGCTCACGCCCACACAAACAGGCACAGAAAGGAGGCGCAGGTGTGCACGAACATCGAAGCAGACGCACAGGCAACCAGCAAACCCGCAGTCTCCACAAACACCGGCGCAATGCTGAAATAAAATGACATCCGTTAATCTACTGATCATACAACTTTTACCAAATTAAACTCTTTACTTATGCTACTATCTTTCAGACAATTATCACGAGTACTTACCCGGTTTGTAGTCAAGCGTTTCAATACAACAATTGCCTAGAAGTTATGTTTGACATCGCTCATTTTAGAGCATTGGAAAAAATAGCTGTCACCACATTTTCTGTAACAAATAATTTAGACATCTGTACAAACGGACACGAAATACAGCATAGAAAAGGATCCCAACCATTCAGGCACAGCAATACTCACCATATTTCTCAAGATTCCCTGCCCCACAGAGAGATTTACATGGGTTTTTATTTTTAACGGCGCTTGGCCAAAGCGAGGGACTCAAAATCTGAACAAACTGGCGTGCTCAATCAATGGCGGTCCGATTCTGAATGAGGGAACGATCCCATGTATCGCTCAGCAGTGAACGACCACAGACAAACAAGTCCGTCGGTTTCATTCGCGAATGGGGACTTCAAGAGAATGCAAACAATTCAACAAAACCTAAAACTTCCCTTTGAAACCTTTAAAACACTCTTATGTTAATTTCTGTAATTCTTAAGTAGTTATCCAGCTTTTAACAAAATAATTAAATTCAGTCGAATCACGAAACAATTGCTTGAACGTCCCCTAGTACACCTGTTAGTTATGTCTCTACGCAAGAGATGGCGCGTTCCAAGAATATTGACACAGCTACTAATAAAACCCTGTAGTCTCACTAGATGACGCTACTGGTAACAAAATATCCAGCTGTCGAAATTGACATGCTACACACATTGTTTCGCTTCTGTTTAGTGTCCTTTTTAACCCTGCAACTCCCCGCTATCTCAAAGAGCGTTTTAGTTATTTTAACTCTGTTAGATCTTCTAACAATATGCTATTAACTGTGCCTTCGTCATCTTCCAAATTTTACATTCGACTGTGGAACTCTCTCCCTCGTGATAAAAGACAAGCAAAATCTGTCGGCAAGTTCAAACCTCTGATTGTGTATGTATGTTTATATATAGAGCTATTTATGTACGTGTATTTATAATAAATATTTTGATTTTTGGCTAAATATAATCTCTGCACCATCTACTACATAATCTAGTTTTATCTCTTTCTCCAATACCCAAAGGTTGTCTGGAAGAGATCGCTCTTCAGCGATAAGACCACCTGTTGTCTACCTCTACCTACATGTTATTGTATTCTTTCTCTTTATAACTGCTTTGTTTGTGTGAGGTGTGCAATAAAGAGTATTTGTATTGTATTCTATGGTATTTATGTGACTATTATTTTATTTATATTTCACATATTCATCATCATCATCAGCCTATATACGTCCCACTGCTGGGCACAGGCCTCCTCTCATGTATGAGAGGGAACGGGCAGTAGACCTTTGAATTTCTTCGCAGATGTATGCAGGTTTCCCCACAATGTTTTTCCTTCACCGAAAAGCTATTCATATTATTTTATTTCACATATTATTGTATTTATATTTCTCTCGTGTCGTGCTGCAATAAAGAGCATAAAATTATTATTACTATTGTTCAACAAAATCGCGAGCTTTTCAATTCTGACGAAAAGTTAAAAACATTCCAAGAAAACAGTCAATGGTTAGGTATGTTTGAGCCTCTGAGCTTGATTTCCTTTATGATGTTATGATACACAAATAGAGACGATAAATATGAGGAAAAATACTGTAGAATAGGTACTTACTTATGTTTCTATATCCATACCATTAGGGCAGTATTCCACAGTATTTTCCTGTATGGGGTATTACTGTAATCTTTACCGGTTCTGTTTGTGTGTTTAAAGTCCCCTTTTCTGCTGACGCTGCAGCAAATATTGTCGATATTGTCTCGTATCGGACAAATATTTGTTCGTTAGTGCACCCGCCGTTCTCGGACATTTCGGATATACACGACTTATATACGAGATTAAGACTAAGTTCAGATGAACGCGCAGCGACGCGCGGTTTCAGATTGCAAATCAATGTTGTTGTGGACATGATGCGCGTTCACGGGCACTCGTGGTGACCGTGGTATGGTCTTTGCGTCGGTTAGCGCCCACCAAATTTATTGTGTTGGTGAACTGAAAGGATATTTTCTCGTTTTTTAGTAGCTTAGGAATCTACATTATATTAACTTTTTGCATAAGGCTTACTTTGTTTAATTGTAGGAATCTTGTCCCCACGTGGTCACTAACTGAAGTTGGTGGCGTAACCGGCAAAATAAGCCTACCTGTCGTTCGCCACAAACGGAAAATCCTGAACAATAAATGACCGTTTTTTTGGCCCACTAGTCAAACTACCAAGTTAAAAGGGTAAATTTTGTTTTGTCATATATGTATGATCAATGAAGCCAATTCACAATGGAACTGTGTCCATTGAAGAGGTGCATATACCTACCATTCAAATACCTAAACATGCAAAGTTAATGTTGTCTAATTTAAAACGCACCTTCATATAATACTATTGTCATTTAGTATGCCGCTCGGGGATCGTGACGTCACGCGACAGAGCTCTTTTAAGGCCTCCACCCACCGGACGCGTGTGCTGCGCGTGTGCTGCGCGTGTGCTGCGCGTGTGCTGCGCGTGTGCTGCGCGTGTGCTGCGCGTGTGCTGCGCTGCAGCTGCGCGGGTGCTGCGCGTGTGCCGCGTTCGATGTGTGTTTGAAGTGTAGTTTCAATGCTTTACAACTTGCGCGTGTGCTGCGCTGCAGCTGCACGTGTGCTGCGCGTGTGCCGCGCGGGGGCCTGCGCTGCAGCTGCGCGCGTGCTGCGCGGGTGCTGCGCGTGTGCCGCGTTCGATGTGTGATTGAAGTGTAGTTTCAATGCTTTACAACTTGCGCGTGTGCCGCGCAGCACACGCGCCGCGCACGACACGCGTCTGGTGGGTGGAGGCCTTAACAAGCAATATTAAAACGGTTGTCGCTTCATATTTTTTTGAGATATCCGGACGAGATTTTTGTCACCAGGCATTACGTTTTGCCTTCTTACTTTTGTACTATTAATACATTTGAGTCTACACGCTCATTGATATTGATTTAGATTTTAAAACATAGAAAACTCTACACTAGTGTCAAAGTGGACTCCGGCGCAACCGGGAATGACGCTAGGAGGATAATTAAACTCTACACTATTTCCTGTTTTAATTGTTTCAAATTCAATTTCATTCTGTTCTTTCTTGTGGGCGGTTAAGCTAATGATGATATACCACATGATAATAAATAAACATTAGACAAGATATCAACCAAACGAATTAATCAATACACCATCCATTGTTTGATAGCTCTTCAACTAGAACAATAATAACAGTATTACAGTTCAAGTGCATATCAGGTATTAAAGCCTCCATTCTCCGTCAAATATCAATCTATTCCTCACATGGATTATGTAGTACAGTCAAGTGCAAAAATATGTATCGATTTTATCTTCTCTAAATATGAATCAAACCTTAATCCGCTGACATTAAGAGCTATGGGACATATTTATGAGTAGGTAAGTTGTATGCACCCATATTTTTACACTTGACTGTATGTTAAGTCATACTTAAAATTATTATAAATGCGAAATTAATTGTGGTTTTTATACAGTGACGTTGAGAAACAAGCACACGGCCCGTAACAAGGTGACAGATAAAGCACATGTTGTTAAGCAGATAGCGCTTGAGACACCATCGTTACTATGGCAGTGGAACTTGTGTACTAAAGAAAAAGTTAACTTTTAGTCAAACTAAATACTTAATCGTGACAAAATGAACACTGAGTTAATATTTGTTTGACGACTCACGCTTATTGAGTACTCATTTTTCTTAAAATTTACAGACAATGAAAACAATATCAATTCCAATAAAACTTAGCGAAGCGAGAATAGAGTCCCGGACACGATGAGTTATTATTGCGTGGGTAAACTTTTCTTATTTGCTTTGTTGATTTGTAACGGAGGAAATAAATAAATAAATTATGGAACCTATTTGATACGTACAAATAAATGAAAACTCACATGTTATGTGATGTCTGACAAAAGATTTTATTCTCAAGACTTTAGACAAGTGCAAAGCTGTGTTTTAACCCATTCAGGGCCAAGAATCGCTACGCGCTACGCTCGTAGCCAATACCGTGGTTATCCTCGTATGTAGCGGAAAGCGACTACGGCGGTCTGACGCATATGTGTCTTCATTAGCCCTGAATGGGCTTATATTTGACACCCAGTCATGCGAGGTGTCAAATATAAACCTATTCTATGACTTTTTCGCACGTATCTGTTGGATTATTCACCCTTAGTTTCAATTCGACCAAACAAGCGTGGAGGAGTTCATCCTGAGATTCATCATCATCATTACCATCAGCCGTTCCCTCAATGCTAAGGATCGTGACATGTCACTTATTGACCAGAGTCCTCCATAAGCCCCTATCACTCACTTTATGTACAAACTCGTGCAGATGAAGTTACCACGGTGCAGTGATTTGTGTGCTTCGTCTGTAAGTCGACCGCTTCACTCAGTCCTGGCTGCGCGCGGGTGCAGGGGTAAGATGATAACGGAGCGCGCCGGGCCTGCGGTTGGCGAGCTTTGCGTGGCCCGTGCCCCGTTATCGACATTGAGTTAAATGGTCGATCTATAACTATCGCAGTATACGCGACGGTGTTGATGGGACTGCCCCGTTTCTGTAGCTCGTCGGGTATGTTTGCTGCGGCGCGCGTGGATTGCTTTTACACAGTAATACGCGGGCGCGCCGCATCCCTGATGCGTCGAGTGTGGGGCAGTCACAACATCATCCTAAAGATGATAGCCGAGAGGGCAGATTGTCCCTCCATGTCATGCAATCTTCCACAGTGTGACATATGTCACACTGTGGAAGATTGCATTCTCCCACTAGTGTTATCAAATGGTAACCTCCTTAGTAAATTAGTTTCTTAAGTTATTCATAATACTAACAAAATATGTGTCTATTGTTACACGAAATAAAAGTTTTTTTTATTTTTTTATTTTTATACAGGGCGGTCTGCCTTGAGACCTATAGCCCTCAATTTTGCTTGTCATAATAATCCTCTCCAGGCTATCCGAAGAACGTCGTCAGAGGTGTCCAAAGTATGAGGTGTCAACATATACCATCATCATCACTATAATCTATACATATAAATAAATGCCTATGTCCTGACTGACTCACTCATCAACGCACAGCCGAAACTACTGGGACTAGAAACTCGAAATTTACACCAGGACTTCCATTTATGACGTAGGCAACGGATAAGACGGGATTTTTGGAAATTCCATCCCTAAGGGGTTAAATAAGGGATGGGGGTGCAAAGTTTGTATAGGGGAATAATATTTTTTTTTACTAGAGACTTGAAACTTTGCAGAAAGATTACTTATTAAGATACAAAAAAAGGTATTTCAGCGTTTTAGAAAATTCTACCCCTAAAGAGGTTAAATAGGGGTGCAATGTTTGTATGGGGGAAATATTAATTTTTGAACTATGAACTTGAAACTTTGTAGAAAGATTACTCATTAGAATACAAAAAAAGGAAATTCTGCGTTTAAGAAAATTACACCCCTAAGGGGGTTAAATAGTCAACCTACAAACGTCCCACTGCTAAGCATAGACATCTTTCATGAACAGAACTAAAATAAAAAAGCGGCCAAGTGCGTGTCGGACCACGCACAACAAGGGTTCCGTGCCTATTAAAAAGGTCGTATCCTTACTGAAATAATATGGCACTTACATCCTTTTCTTTAAGTTTTCGATTTTTTAGAAATATCTCGAAAACCTTTGAACCAATCTTGTTCAAAACAATTTGCATGATTTTTTTCATATTTTTGAAATACACGGTTCAAAAGTTAGAGGGGAGGGGGACACAATTTTAGTGACTTTCGGGGCGATTATCTCCGACGCTATTCACTTAATCAAAAAATTTGCTTAGAAACCTTATATTTATTTTGGAAGGCCTATCGATTGATGTGCCACACGTGGGCATGCAATTTTTTTTTTTGAGTTTCAATTTTATGTATGGAGTTGCACGCCTAAAAAAAACTTTTTTTGTAATTTCATTACATAACTATGTAGCGGTTAACAAAATACACCTATATTCAAAATTTTATTCAAATACACCCTATAGTTTTCGAGTAAAATGCCTGTGACATACGGACGGACAGACAGACAAACAGACAGACATGACCTTGCAAAAGGTAATTAATAGCATTAATGAACTATAATAAAATTCTATATTACAATCCCAACACATCATTTGGAAATGCGCCAATTGTTGCCAATTTTCATCATCATTAATTTTTGACCTTATATCTCGTAATACTCGTTTTATAGATGTCGGGTGATCATGAGAGTGACGTTCAAAACCCAGGACCATTTTAATAAAATCGACAGCTAAAATCGCTACTTGACTGTACGCTTACATTACATCGCAAAAAAGAAAGTATTTAAAGTAAAGGCAGGTCGAAAATACAATTATTTAACAAACTGATCTATTTCAAGGAAACTAAAATGATTTCTTTTTATGGACTCTGTCAGCTGTACTATATGTACTTACGGAAATCTCAACAATTGTTTTGTATATAATATTTGTACAAATATTTGAAACTGTTTATTCCCCACTTGTAAAATAAAGAAACCAGATGTTTTTGAAACATTAAACGCTAAAGTTTTGACGTGAGCAGTCAAGTCACATTATATGTCACAATAAAATAAAAAGTATTTAATCTTTTGAAGTTGGTTTGCTAATATGGTGCTTAAGGTCTAAAACACTGAGTTCTTTTTTTATGAAACATATATCTTGATGCAGGTTATAAGTTAACGCTATTAGCAACTACTGAAATGTAGCTAGAGCCGTCATTCTGGGGCCATGAACCTAGAATACTATGGACGGGCTGTACGTGTTGCCAAGGTGAGGGACGGAAAAGCTCTTATGCAGCTAAATTAAGAACCGGTCCTAAAATGGCTGATGTCTTGTCATAAACAACTTACTACGGGACGGGTAATGGTTTGTGTGGCACAACTTCATACTAAATCAGTTGTAGCAAATAAAAAAAAAGTGGAACTATGACAAGGATAATGAATGATATTCCCCTTTCTGTCACACTTATACAGATTTGTATGCTTCCAGCTCGCTCGCACGTGGTATTATTATTACCATAGCCTGTCCAGAGTATTCTTCGTTCATGTTCTGGGGCACATTTCTTGGCATATTTGTTTGACATTGTGCATCTAGTTCTATATACTAAATCAAAGGTTACCTACTCGTACAGATAACGGTAGTCTAACTTTTTCAACTACACTGCGTGATACTGATAACGGTAATAGGACTTTTGGGATACATATTATAAAGCATAATATAGTGCACAGCACTACGGTGGTATGGTTCAGTCCCACCCTACACCCAGGGGTATTGCTAGGGGTATGATGGGTCTGACATGAAAAAGGTCATATCGTTACTGAAAACTTATGGCACTTACGTCCTTTTCTTTAAGCAACGCAGTTTTTTATAAATATCTCGAAAACCTTTGAACCGATCTTGTTGAAAACAAATTTCGCTGGTAGAATTTTATAATCTCTATGAGCATGATTTTTTTCATATTTTTAAAATCCACGGTTCAAAAATTAGAGGGGGGGGACACAATTTTAGTCACTTTCGGGGCGATTATCTCCGACTCTATTCACTTAATCCAAAAAAATGCTTAGAAACCTTATATTTATTTTGAAAGGCCTGTCGATTGATGTACCACAAGTGGGCTTGCAATGAAAAAATAATTTTTGACGTTCAGTTTTATGTATGGGGTGCACCCTTAAAAAAAATCTTTTTTAGTAATTTCATTACAAAACTATGTAGCGGTTAACAAAATACACCCTATCCTCAATTTTTTATTCAAATACACCTTATAGTTTTAGAGTAAAATGCCTGTGACATACTGACGGACAGACAGACAGACAGACAGACATGACGAATCTATAAGGGTTCCGTTTTTTGCCATTTGGCTACGGAGGGATCCTGTTGTTTTACCAAACTTATTTTGGTAAAATTTCATTTCCCAAACAAATTTTAGCAACTATATTGTTTGCCAATGCAAACTTTGGCACAATTTTAATACGAATATTTTCATTACGTCAAATTTTCATTCAGCAAAATATTATTACGAAAAATTACATTATGGCATGTGGTCTTTTAGCAAATGCTTTAGTTAGGCCAAAAAACATTAGACAATAAACATTTCGTCAAGTTAATGTTATGGCAAACTATAAATAGACAAAAATCATAATTGTTTACGTTATGACATTTTACCAAAATACTATTAAAAAACGGCACGGTCCCTTAAATAAAATAATGCACGGTTAAGTAGGTCGGTAGCCAAAGGCATTAAATTAGGTTAGGGCAGCCAAAAAAGGGGGGCTCGGGGGTAAAAGCCTCCTAGCAGTAAAAAAACAAACAATCGTAACTATTGTAGTATTTGGTAGGTTAGGTTAGGGTTAGCTTGTGTCCCTTAGAGCGGAAATAGGCACCCCGCGGACGTCGACACGCTGGCGGTTAAGTTAGAATTGCGATCTCTACACAAATTAATTTTCCCTACCCACATAACAAAAAAAGTTGTTATTTTATTGTGTATCTTATACATTATTGAAATAAAGATGCAAATGATTTGTCATCGAAGAGTTCCTCTGCTGATTAAACGACGTATAGAAATGGTCAATTAAATATTGACGATACAAATCATTTGCCTTATTTTGTTTTGGTTAAAACATATTATGCCAACTAACATATTTGACTGAATGAAATTTGGTCAAAGTACCAGTTGGTAAACGAGATATTGCCTAAATATGAATATGCCAAACATAAGGTTTGCGTAAGAAATATTTGTCGAGTGTTAATTTGGCAAACGATTATTTGGAAAATGAAATTCTACGAAAAATGTTTTGGGAAGTGATAATTTGTCAATTTTTTTTTGGTAAAACAAAGGTTACCCGGCTACGGAACCCTAAAAACATAGAATGCGAGCTCCTTGCAAACTACCCAAACAAATGCTTAAAACCCGGTATGCGCATGTTCTAACTAAACGGCTGCCTGGCGTGGGACCATTTTGCAGCGCTACTAAGACTTCTATGGTTTTTTCGTTCTAGAGCACTAGAAATAAGTCTATTTTACAGGAGAATCATGACAATATCATTCAGAAAATTGACAATCTGCTTTTATAACTCATTAACAAATAGTACATTACGTAACTAGGGCGGTGAATTCGTGAATGCCCCAGATCGCAGGTGTTTGTGGCCCGAACCGAAGGTGAGGGCCATAAATATGCGCTCTGGGGCTTTACGAATTACCGCCCGTGTTGAGTACAAAATTTTACGTCTTCACCTGGCCACAATGCGAGTTTTCCCGTACGCGCAGCGTGCAGTAAAACTCGCATTATGGCCAGGTGTGACGTAAAATACCAAACCGAATAGTTTTGGGACCACAGGGATCGTGTCTATCCAACACCCTGTTCGGCATACTGCTGAACGACCTGCCGAAGGCAATAGAAGGCGCCGAGATATTTATGTATGCCGATGACGTCACGGCGGTCGTCAGCACACCTGTCGAACGAGAGTTGGAAGGAGCGCTAAATAGTGTAATGGGGCAACTACACAATTGGTTCCGGTCGAACGGTTTAGCTTTGAACAAAGAAAAAACCAGTTTCATGAGTTTCAAACTAAATGGCCATCCGAGTTCATCCCTGAGGGTGTGTGCAGGTGATGCCCCTATACAGCACGTGACCAGCACACGTCTCCTTGGATTCCACCTGGACAGCGCACTGACGTGGGAGACGCACATTGATGAGGTATGCGGGAAGCTCGGACGTGCGTGCTTTGCACTTCGGCGCCTGGCGCGCACTGCCGGGAAACGGCAGCGGTGAGAGAGTGCTACTTCACGACAGTGCACTCAATATTGACGTACGGCACGGAGTTGTGGGCCCGCGCCTCTGACTGGACTCGCGCTTTCTCAATGCAGAAACGAGCCGTTCGCGCGATGGCCGGTAAGCCGATGGACGCGCCCGCGCGGGATATTTTCAGAGAGCTGAAAATATTGCCCCTACCTTGCTTATTTATCTACAACGCGGCAGTGTTCACGTATGACAATATAGATGCGTTCAAACGTAGAGGCGTGAACACCAACTACCCGCTACGCAGCAACAAACATAAAAATAGACTGGTCGCGGAACCGCGCAGACTCGCTAAATCAGATCGCTCACTCTATTTTCTAGGACCATCAGTCTACAATCGCCTACCCGACGTAGTTAGAGAGGCAACCGCTCCTGCCGGATTTAGAAGTAGATTGAAGAAATATCTGATGACAGAACTATTTTACAGCTATGAAGAGTTCTTCAACCTACCGCTCACACTGTGAAAGTTGTAAAATTTAAAATGTAAATTAAATATTTTAAGACTCACGCTATGTAAAATCAAAATATAATAATACTTATTGTCTAATAATGAAAAACATAAATCATATAATTATAATTGTAATTATAATTGCCTACATAACTATACCTACATGTTAGTTAGGTATTTTCTGTACGACTTATAACAATTGTTATGAATAAATATTTGTATTTGTATTTTGTATTTGTATTTGTATTTTGACTAGCTGGTCGATTGCGTAACGTTTCGTACGTACGATATTAGGTTAAGTACTAAAAGTATTATTTTTTGTATGGGAAAATGACAGTCGAGTAGACCTAACGTTTCGAAAATTAACGCAATTACTGCTCTTTACGCAGTTATAATATAGTACATTGTTTAACGAGGGGCGTAAGTGGAATATTGAAAACAAGTTTGCAATATTCTTACGCCCGTGTTATACACAATGAATTAATGAAAATCCATAATAACTCCCTTGGGAACAATTTAGGCCATAGTCCTTCTGTATACAGGCATGGAATATCACCATTTAAGAGCAAGTGTGATGAAAAGAAACTATTGCGCGTTAGTATTTTCAGTCTGAAAAGACATTATTTCAGCGATTATGTGATTGCTCAACAATGTGGTTTTGAGCTGAAACTAACACGAGATCGCACTTAGTCGGCGATTGAAAAGGGTTCGAGAGTGCGATGGGTGTTATTGTAGATACGGTACTTCTCGTCTAGAAGATTTTTAATCATATTTCATTAAGTGATATTTTAAATGAGTTTATCATTATGTATTATTGTACCATGGTATAAACTTGATTATGTCGTAAAATAATGTATATTTTTAGTGGGCCGAGTCATCCTCATATCAGCCGAAAGACGTCCACTGCTGGACATAGGCCTCCCCCAAAGAGTGCCAAAGTGGCCGATCCTGCGCCACCCGCATCCAGCGGACTCCTGCGATCTTTAACAGGTCATCAGGTCGAGTACAAAAAGGAAAATCAAGACCCAACTTTGGATTTTTTTGTATCAAGGAAATATCAATCAATCGTGTATCGATTAAACAGACAATCAATCATGTATAGTCATGAATCATATCTGAAAATAAGTCCTTATTATTTCCTAATCTAGTCAGAACGGCGAGGTGGTTCATGGAACGCGATATTTTCTAAGTCACGCCCTTAATACTACAACCGTGGTAAACAACCATACAGCCGGGTGGGCTGAAAAGCAATCACCTCAGCCTATGGACTAAAGTCTGTGAGGGTGTATTTTAGTAAGTTTGGAATCTCCGGAACTACGGAACCGATTTAAAAAAATCCTTCACCAGTAGAAAGAGTAGACCTTAGGCTTATCGGTTGATTTAGGCTATATTTTATCCTGCTACCCCGCTTGGTTTATCTGTAAAACGCTGCCACGGGCATATTGTAATAGAATAATCACATCTGACGCATCTATATTTTACCTCATCTAACACTAGTAAAAATCATGAATTTCCAATACGTACGGAACGGACATTATTGTGAATGGGTAGTCCATAAATATGTATACATTTGAGGTTAAAAATATGACATGGAAATACAATCCAAAATTATTTTTAGATGGTCCTAAACTGATAAGTGAGCATGGATTTGACAGGTTTGGACATGGGTCATATGCTGTCATACCTGGGTCCTGAGTGATCCTCACTCATATTCGTGATTGGGCGCTGTTTGTGGAGTCCGGGCAGTTCATGCTTGCCATTACTTACTGAAAGGTCAAATCGGTTACTTTTTTGAAGTGAAAACTTCTTTAGCGGCGCTATGCACTTTTCTGACGGGGAAAAAATGTTAAACTCGCAACAGGTCACGTGACCGTAAGACTCGACAGATTGAAAACTCGTTGACCTGATGGAAACACTGTTACAATGTCTTTGAGTTTGGACAAAACCGTAAAGGTATAACTGCCACATTATTCACTCTTTAGCTAATTATAGGTTCTATTTTTACTAAAATTATGTTATCATCATCATCATCGTCATGAAAGACGAAAAGACGAAAAGCCGAAAGACGTCCACTACTGGACATAGGCGTCCCTCAAAGAGTGAAAAATTATGTTATAGGTACGTATAGATACTTACTTGATTACTAACTAATGGCGGTATTCATAACATATGTATATGTCAACAAAAATAAACATTTCAATGGAAACAAAAATAAAAATAACTTCATAGTGGATACTGTATATTGTGGTCAGTCGACATCAGTATTTGATACCGGTATCGACATCGCACCGGCTGCCGAATGTGGTTGCGGTCGTAATTACGATAGTTATACTGTTTTGTGGTTCTATCGCTTTACAATCTAGTTATGTTATACATTTTATCTTGTTTAAACTAAATGTACACCTATAGGTAACGTAAAAGTTCTAGTATTCGACGTTGGACTAGTGAATAGTTATATAGGCACTTAATACCAAAGAGACATGGCTTAAATTCGAATGAAGAAAAAAACGGGCCACGCATATCACGGAAAGAAATTATTATAACAATACTACCAGAACATATTGTAAATTTCATTCTAGTATTAAGAAACAGAATTAAGTTTTTACCATATTGTCTTTTACCAACAAATAGTCTTATTTTAATAAATTCCAGAATATTATAGTAAACACATTTTAGTAAACAATACTCAAAGCTATTTATAAGTACAATATTATTATGGTAGAGAGAAAAATTCGATGATTGTAAAGTATACCTTCATAATTCGTTTGTTGTTGCTAGCTGTCAATTAAAAAATACAATATTTAGGTCGTCTCTAAAATAGCGCAAGTAACAAAAATTGTTTTAGTGGTTTAATGAAGCTAGATTCATATAGTACTGTTTACAACATAATTCGTTTGTTGTTGCTAGCTGTTAATTAAACAATACAATATTTAGGTTGTCTCTAAAATAACGCAAGTAGCAAAAATTTCTTTAGTTGTTTAAATAACCTAAATTCATGTGTTATCAGTACCATAATATAATGATTTGTGTAACATGTGAATCCTAATATCAAACGAAACGTTTTTTATGTTTGCAAATATATGGATTGCCTGAACTATTGTGGTGTGTATGACGCAATATCGAATAATCTTATGAAATGCAACATTGTAGTATTAACCTTGTAATTCAATACCCTAGCAAATGGTTTACGCACAAGTAAACACATCACCATTAAAGTGCATTACCGATAATAATCTACATCGTTAAACCTCTGTAAGCGTCACTCACACAACGACACACAGACCATATATAAAGCCCTGTTCTTCCTAAATAAAGGTTCTTCATGTTCTTTATATCACCGAGATCCGTTGTATTATTTACTCTCTACGACATACGTCTCATGGCGACTCTTGCCAGAGGGCTGCTCCAGGCAGCCCATAGCCTAGCCACAGCCTAGGCCAGCAGAACGACCCACCGCAGCGTTTCAACCTAAATCTTCATGGCAGCCATCAGCATCAGCAGACCAGCCAACCCACGACCCACGCCGCGCCGAACACAATAACAAGACAGACTAAGATGACCGACAAGATCCACGTCACCGTAATGGTAACCATGGAGCAATCACCAAGAAGAAAAACTTATGTTCCACGACGAGGAGGCCCGATAAAATCCAATCAACGAACCACGCCACGCAACATACAACAAGACGGAAGAGGTGTCCAGGGTTATCCCGGCCCATGTTCGAGGGAGTCCAGGGTTTTCCCGGCCCGCATCAGAAACCAACGCAGCAGCCGTCCCGAAGAAGCACACTGGAACCACCAGCCAACCAGCCAGCCAGCCAGCTTCAGAGACGAGACCACGGCACAATGAAGACGTCAAAAAGCGTATCGTATTTTTTTTAATTATCATTATGTACCATTTTTTTTACTTAACATATTTTAGAAAAGTAGATAACTAAGAGAAATTTTAATTCATATAATTTAGATTAATAATGTGTAAATTTAGTGTCACTAAAATTTAAGAAACCCAAGTTAATTTAAATTTCGAAAAATTACAGTATTTTTTTTTTAGTACAAGCAATTATACATTAGCTAGTTATTGGACTGGCCACCTGCTAACTTAGCGAGGGTAAAATTGTTTATAACTTATATTTCGGCTTCTCTGCAAGCAAACAAAGGTTAAAACATTGTGGTACGGTACAAAGGTATATTTTTATTAAATGAGCACTAACGTGACTCAAAATACGGAAGGTGCAAACTATTATGCCGTATTGAAAAGGGTGCGCAAAAGACGCATAGCCTTATTTTATTAGGAGCAAAAGACTCCGACGGCAGTTAATATACGCGACGACATATTATTTAATAAGATATACAGTACCGAGATCATGATGCAATATGCACAATAAGTAGAAAGCAAATCAAGTTCAAATAGGTATTTTTTTAACGATATATAAAAATCACGAACTCAATGGCGTGACTCATTTAGTTTAAAGGATGTAATTACCGCGACATTTATGTTAGTTCACGGAAATAATATATGTAACGATCTGATACATATATACATTTTTTTTATCAAACTAGACTACATTAGTTATAAATTGTAGGAACTCATATGGTTAAAATTACGGTATCATAATTACTTTGCAATATGCAATTTAAGTCTTATAGCTTCTTCGATTGAGTTCATAATAGTACAAGTACGACGTGCCCTTCTGGCACGCGACAGCTGATATAACAGCCGAGTTATACATAATATAAAGCTTTGTGCATTGTTTTAGATACTAACTTTACAATTACAATTTTTTTTTACTAACCAATTATACCCGTATAAGTAAAAATTTTTCTCATAGAACACAAATATTCGTTATAATTAGTATAGATCTAAATACCTACAAACACCGAATTTTAACCATACCGAAGTAAAATTATTTTAGCAAGATGGCTATAATTTAATAAATTCAATATCATTAAAATCAATATATGTATATCCGAGAAGGCACAGTACGATTAGACTGATCACCTAAAAGTAGCTGAAATTCTCATATGACGATGTATTCAAGGAACGTGCGTAACTTATTAATAAAAATAAATCGAAATCTTATTAGCAAACTACAGCCAGGGTACATCCCAGGAAATATGTAGAATTCATTAAAATAAATCAAAATCAAAGGAAAAATTAATATATTTCTGTTTACAAACAGTGACACTAGACTAAATAATAATTCATATAGACGAATAAGCTACTACTTTCATTATATTGAATTCACTACCTAGATAATATTTTATATAGACAAATAAGCTACTATTTTCATTATGTTCAATTTATAATTAGATAATATTTTAAATAGAAGAGTAAGCTAATATTTAACATTATATACAATTTACTAGTGTTAATTTAAAAGAAAAAAATATCCAAAATAATAAAATAACAAGATAAAATTTAAAAAGAAGGAAAAGCTATTAAAATCATTTTTTTTCAGTACACTTAATAACTTTTTAAAAAGAGAAAATAAACTATCATTCTTTTTCTTTAGGCAAAACTTAAATTAAAAAAAAAAAAGTTATATAACTAACCAACAAAAAATTAACGAATAAAAGAGCAAAAACAATCAAAGATAAAAAAAAGACCAAAAATTAAGAACAACATTGTATCACAAATATGCTTCTTATCAGCATCAAGCGTCCGAGAGACTCCTCGTGCAGTCGCGTAAACGCATACGTGCGCCATGAACCATGGCACGACAAAAAGTATATAGGTGATATAAGGGATGCGCCAGGTACAAGGCAAGGAGGAAATCTTTGGATGCTGATCATGATTCGATCGAGTTATCAATCGCGAGAGCCCCTTAGACACGTAGTGTTAAAAGAACTGCCTGTTTACACATACATTGATATGTGATGCGCGCTTAATAAATTAAATAATATATCTTGTACCTTAAGCAAATAATTATATATGTAAGGTTGGCCAACCACGTAAATGCGTATCCCTACAAAACTACAAAGCAAAAAATTACAAATAAACAACAAAATAAATCAACAAACTACAAAACAACAAACTACTAATCAAAAAACTACAATTCAATAAACTATAAATCAACAAACTACTAAAAAACAAACTAAAACTACAAACAAATCAACAAACTATTAAATAACAAAATACTAAACAAAAAACTACTACTGTTTTGGCAACATTAGCATTAGTACAGTGGTAGTTTATTTGAGCCAAATCTGGCAACACTCTCTTCCGTCAACGCTATTGTCTGGCGCACACACGCTGCGTACTTAATAATCTTTACGTCACACCTGGCCATAATGCAAGTTTTACTGCACGCTGCGCGTACGGGAAAACTCGCATTGTGGCCAGATGAAGACGTAAAATTTTGTACGCAACACGGGCGGTAATTCGTAAAGCCCCAGAGCGCATATTTATAGCCCTCACCTTCGGTTCGGGCCACAAACACCTGCGATCTGGGGCATTCACGAATTCACCACCCTAGTTACGTAATGTACTATTAATAAATAGAGAATCAAGATACGTGCAGTTTAATTGCAAAAAAACCACTCCCGAACAAGTGGTCCTTCGAGCTATAATAGTGCTATAACTATAACAACGCGTAAAATCAGTGAAATCAGCTTTCGAGCTATCGAAAACGGCGTGGTTTTGCAGTGACCTGTGCGAAAAGGACGCGAATATTCGCGCGGCCTGAGTGCGACAGAGACGAAGCGAGCCGGTCGCTGCAAGGCGCCATTATTGCCGGCTGCGGAGAGCAAACAAACAACGGGAACTTAGCAACGTGTGCTTATCTGCCACGAACTTGCACAGTATCGACCATGATCGTATTGAACATCGAGCGGAATCATTAGCTCGTACGTCACGTTTGTTTACAACTATCGATCAACTATTCAGAAATTTCTAGTTACACCAACTAAAGTGACAGTTCTAAACTATGACTGATGCAGAAGTGAAGAAACTAAAGGCCGCCGCAGGGCAGTGCAAGGCCCAATTTACACGATTCGAAAAGTTTCTAGAAAAAGAGAAAACACAAAAAACAAGCACGGACGATATCTTAAAAATGAGGCTTCAGTCCCTCGACAAGGCAATGAATGACTACAGAAAAACACAGTTGCAAATAAATATATTACTCGAATTAACCGAAGACAAAGACTTCCTCGAAGACGATCTGGAGGAACGTTACTATGTTATATGTGAAGAGGTAAACAAGCTCGTGAAAGCGGCTGAATGCAAAATCAAGCATGGTACCACAAGACTTCCTCACCTGGATATTCCCGTCTACAGCGGTCAGGACGTGACCAAATACCTATCTTTCATGGAATTGTTTGTCGCTGTCATCGGACGTGACCAGGAGCTGGCTCCAGTGCAAAAGCTATGCTACCTCCGCAAATATCTCACGGGAGAGGCGAGTACACTCATCGAAAGCCTGCCGCTAGTGGACACGTCTTATGAAGAAGCCCTGCAGCTACTTAAAAATCGTTATGACAACAAGTGCATTCTGGTAACCAGCCATGTGAACAATATATTGGATTACCCAGTCATCGTCAAAGGAACAGCGCACAATCTGCGGGAGCTCGTGTCTAATGTACGCCAGCACCTCGGCGCCCTAAGGAATATGGATCAACCGGTGGATCAGTGGGACATGATTCTCCTGCCAATTCTACTACGCAAACTGGACCAATTCTCGAGCCGGGCCTTCCATGCAGAGCGTAACAAAGGTACACTTCCTAAAATAATGGACTTATTAAATTTCTTAGAAGAACGGGCTTCAAGTTTTGAAGAAAGTGTTAGCAATAATAATAGTTACAAAATTAAGCCTAAAATTTCTTTGCCTGCCATTGTAAGCAAACAATGTAGTTTCTGCTCTAAATCAGAGGATCACAGGCTGTACAACTGTCCTAAATTTAGAATGACGTCTGTCATAACAGACAAAAATTTGTAACAGACAACAACTTATGTTTGTTATGTCTCAATGCTCATGGCAACAATGCATGTAAGTATAGATTTAAATGTACCACATGCAATTCAAAGGCACACAACACTCTCCTGCATAATGTAGGTGAGCCTACAATGGTTTCAAATAACAGCATGGCGTTATTTGGACATAGCACAGTATTACTGCCGACTGTCAAAGTGAATATTACTTGCCGGGATGGTACTTATTTGACTGTCAAAGCTCTATTAGACTCCGGTGCCCAGTCTAGCTTCATCACAACTCATGTTGTTGAACAATTAAAGCTAAAAACATTACAGAAAAATATAATTATTTCCACTCTGGGTCGCAAAAGCTGTACTGTGTCCAAAGCGGTTGTGGTGAACATAAGTTCACATGACAATTCATACACACAGGATGTAATATGTTCTGTTGTAGACAAAATAACATCCCAATTGCCACAGCAGGAGTATAATCCACATAGTTTCAACATACCAGACAACATTATGTTGGCTGATAGGGACTTTTATACTCCGGGGGACATATCTATGTTGCTAGCGGCTGATGTGTTTTTTAATGTTATTTTACCAGGTCAACAAAGTCTGGGGCCAAACAATCCAATGTTAATCGAGACGAAATTTGGCTATGTGGTGGCTGGAGAAGTTACTGACAATGCATGTGTGATGTCCTCATATTTGGCTACTAACACTAGTTTAAGCACTGTTATGCATTGTATGCCACATAATCAAGAGGAAAGTCTCCATAACTTAATGGAAAGATTCTGGGAGGTGGAAACACTGCCACCTGCACCGCCAAAGGAAGCAAGCTTGCCAGCAGATGTCAACGGTATGCAGGTGCCGGAGGCTAAATTGTGTGAAGCAGCCTTCAAGTCATCAGTACAGCTGATTAATGGTAAGTTTCATGTAAAATTACCTCTTTGTGCCCCTGCAGAATCCTTGGACCTTGGTGATTCATTTTCTATTGCGATACAAAGACTCAATAGCTTGTACAAAAGGTTTATGAATGATCACAACCTCATGGTTGAGTACTCAAAGTTTATAGAGGAATACATAGAGCTTGGCCATGCCAAAAAATATAATATTGAGGAAAGTGCTATACCCTTTCACTCACATTTCTTTTTATCACATCACGCAGTGATAAGACCTGAAAAACGGTCCACTCGCTTAAGAGTAGTCTTTCATGGTCTGGCAAAAACGCATGATAAAAAGGTGTCCATAAATGATTTTCAATACAAGGGTAAAATACCACAACGAGATATGTTTGACATATTGCTTGAATTCAGAACATATGAGTATGTGTTTCTAACTGATATTAAAAATATGTTTCGATGCATATTCCTCGATGAATCGCAGAGACACCTACAAAATATATTATGGAAAGAGGATATTAACTCACCGGTTATTTGTTTACAGCTCCAGACCGTCACTTATGGTATGCGAAGTGCCAGTTACCTGGCAACAAGGTGTCTGGAAGAGCTGGCCCAGAGATATGGAAACGACCTCCCGCTCGCCGCAGCTGCGTTGCGTAATAGTACGTACTGTGACGACATACTTTGTGGGGCCCAAACCCTACCACAAGCCATAGAGGTAAGGGATCAAATTATCAAATTACTACAAAAAGGAGGTTTTGATCTGCACAAGTGGACGGCTAACCACATAGACTTATTGCATGGTATCCCAATTAACAAACACCACTTTGATGAGGTTGAAATGAACAAAGATCATGCGTTCCTAAAGGCACTGGGCATTTACTTCGATGTTAAATGTGACCAGTTTAAGGTGAGCTGCATGCAACCTATTAATCAAAACATTATCTGGTCAAAGAGAATGGTTTTGAGTTATGTTGGTACTCTGTTTGACCCATTGGGATTGATTGGACCCATTGTTTTAAAGGCAAAGTTGTTTATACAAATGCTGTGGCAAAGGGGACTGTCTTGGGATGATACTTTGCCCACTGATTTATTAAAGGACTGGTCAGACTTTCACACTGGTATTTGTAATATGGAACCCATTTATATTAACAGAAATATATTGACAAATAATGCCACCGATGTTCAACTTGTAGGATTTTGTGATGGATCTAAGTCTGCATATGGTTGTGCTGTGTATGTAAGAGCCTGTCACGGGGGTGAAATTCATGTCAACCTACTGTGCGCCAAGTCGCGTGTCGCACCACTCAAATGCAAATTGAGCATTCCAAAAATCGAGTTAAGCAGTGCCTGCTTACTTGCACAGTTAATCACCAAGGTAAAGCAGATCATAAAGGTAGAAAAAGTAGTTCTATTCACAGACTCCATGGTAGCGTTGGCATGGATTCAATCCAATCGTGTCAAGTCCGATGTATTTGTTCGCAATAGAACAAAAATTATTAATGAGCTGACCCCATCAAACGCATGGCGCCATGTACAGGGTGTTGATAATCCCACCGACTGTCTCTCACGTGGGGTTTGCCCAAAGCAGTTGGCACTCAACTCAACTTGGCTCCATGGACCATCATTCCTGAAAGACTCTGCATTTCAGGTAGAGACTAATGATCTCAGTACAGTCACGGATACAAAGGACAATGCGACATGCTCGCACCATGTTGAAGTGGGGTGCCACACTTTGGACCAGCATAACCATCTTCCAATTTTCGAAAATTGTTCAAGTATAATAAAGCTGCAACGCATTATTGCGTACATTCTTAGGTTTTATAACAATTGTAAAAATAAAGGTAACAAAAATACATGTGACCATTTGACAGTGACAGAATTAAAGAATTCATTAACAAAAATAATAATTATCGTTCAAAGTTTACACTTCAAACACGAAATTGAATGTTTACAGACAAATAAGCATATAAAGTCTAAGCTTCTAGCACTGTCAATATTTTTGGATGCGGAGAACGCCCTGCGCGTTGGCGGGCGGCTTCACAACGCTAATGTACCTTATGAGCAAAAACATCCGCTATTGTTGCCCAAGAATTGTCATATTACAAATCTTATTGTGAGGCAAGAGCACATCCTTTTGTTACATGTTGGCCCTAAAATGACGTTTTTTAGCTTATCAGCCAGATACTGGATCATGAATGGACTTAATGAAGTCAAAAAGATTTTGCTCAAATGTGTCAAATGTTTCCATCTGAAAGCTAAGTCATCTCAACAATTAATGGGAGCTCTACCACGTGATAGAGTCAACCAAACAGGTGTGTTTAAAGTTACTGGCGTTGACTACTGTGGCCCCTTTGATATAAAAAACTCGCGCATCCGCAAATCACTGGTTGGAAAGGGCTACGTAGCTTTATTTGTATGTTTTGCGACCAAGGCCATACATATGGAGCTCGTGTCCGACATGACTTCCGACACATTTCTCGCCGCGTTAAAGCGCTTCATAGCTCGCAGAGGTCTCCCCGCACAAATTTGTTGCGACAATGCCACTACCTTTAAAGGCTGCAACAACCAATTGAAAGCTTTATATGACTTAAATAGAAATGATGAACACCGCAATAAAATCATAAGATACACAACTCAACGCGGAATAGATTTCAAATACATACCAAGCTATTCCCCTACCTTTGGAGGATTATGGGAAGCGGGGGTAAAGAGCGCAAAGTATCACTTCCGTAGAGTCATAGGCAAGTCAATATTAACTTATGAACAGTTCAACACCGTCATTGTAGAAGTGGAGGGAATATTAAACTCAAGGCCACTAACACCCTTGACCAATGATGGACAGGATTTTAGTTGCCTGTCCCCTGGACACTTTCTTATAGGAAGACCAATTATGGCTCTTCCTGAAGCCGATTATTCGCTAATTCCTTTATCTAGACTAAAATTTTGGAAACAATGCGTGCAATTAGTCCAAAGTTTTTGGAAAGCATGGCAAAAATGCTACCTAAACCAACTGCAGAACAAACCAAAATGGCGGTCACAGGTCAAAAATTTAGAAGCCGGCCAATTAGTCTTGATAAAAGAAAATACTGCGCCACTAGAGTGGCCACTGGCACGCATTATTAATGTCTTTCCTGGCAAGGACAACATGGTAAGAGTTGTTGAAATAAAATTACCTAATAGTCACACCAAATGTATCGCTGCTAATAAAGTTTGTCTCTTGCCAATATATGATTAAGTAGTAAACACAAGTTATTTGTACTCTAGGTTAATAAATGTAAATCACTCTGCAATGCACAAATATTTCAAGCTTGAGTTCCTTAGCACCATTTTGGTTTGTATTAACTTAGGCAATATCTGCATACAAAGGGGTTTCCATAAATAATAATAATAAGTAATAGGTCAAGTAAAGGCCTGACTGAGATATATAAGACTTGTTAATTAAGGTATAGTTAATATATAAATATATAAAGGTTGCCTCGATCTAGTTCACGTGTAGACTTTTGTACGTGTTACCTCAAGTAGCATGTGGTGATATTGTAAAGCTTAAAAATAGTGCAAACAATTTGCATTTCCTTTCCCGCGGGACTATGTTTTGGCAACATTAGCATTAGTACAGTGGTAGTTTATTTGAGCCAAATCTGGCAACACTCTCTTCCGTCAACGCTATTGTCTAGCGCACACACGCTGCGTACTTAATAATCTTTAATAAATAGAGAATCAAGATACGTGCAGTTTAATTGCAAAAAAACCACTCCCGAACAACTACAAGTGAGAAAGATCACTCCAACAAAAATAAAATAAAATAAAAATTGATTCAAATAAAATATAAAAATGATAAAGATATCGTAACCAAAGAAAAGTATTGACGTAAAAAAATTAAATAAAGAAACATAAACCAAGAAAAATATAACATAAAAAGCTCTAAGATGATACTAATAATATTAAAGAAAAAAAAAGTAGGTCAAAAAAAAAATATCGAAGCGTTAAAACGTATCAAAAAAAATCATAAACTTGATATTATTTAGTAGCATTAAACTAATATATATTTTGTTTAATTCAATATTTTTTTTACATTTAATAAGGAAAATACTAATATTATATTTAAATCATGTAGAAGTAGTAATCATATAATAAAAACAAAAAAAAATAAAAATAATTTTAATAAAAAAAAGCTCTATATTTACAGTAGGATAACAAATTTCATATAAAAAAAGGAAAACAGAGGTAATCAAACGCCGTCTACACGGAACCATAATCCAAAATTCTAAATAAACTTTTCAAATTCAAGATCAACTCTTCAAGTTCAAGTTTAAAAACTAACACAATAAAATATAATGTTGTCGCGTTTTAAGGTTCCTTGCTATCTCATTAGGGAAAAATAATTGATGTGGTATTGTAATGAAGAACAAGGAATACGTGCAATACAATGTATATTAAAAAAAACTAAGGTTCAAGGTCCGACTGTTGAAAAAAAACTAGGGTCGTGGGGTAAAAACTAAAATTCACACAGTCCCGGTTATGTCTCCACGGTTAGGTACTCTCGCCTGGGGGAACGTGACGTAGCTGGTGCTCGCGGGCGCGCTTAATTGCGGCCGGTGTACTGCGGCGACCCGGAGATGTTGAAGATGGCGATAGGCGTCGTTCCCAACCTGGCGACGACGTCACGTTGGTGTAGGCAGGGGCGGCGGTGTTTCCTCCACCCAATTCAGTAGCCCGAACTTTGGACCCTGGAACGCGCCGACCAAAATGTATTAAAAAAAGGGTCCGGATACGATTTGTGAGCATCCCAGCGAGCGGCGGAGCAAAAGGAAAGTGCCTAAATGTAGCAGTGATGCTGTGGATGTTCACCATCAGAAGCGGAGATTACAATTTGCGTGGATGATGCAATCGTTTATAAAAATTAAATGTTCACAAAATGAGGGTGGACTTAAATATCGAATCGATTGCGTTTGTTCTAGAATGATGGTGCTAAATCTATTCGAAATGCAAAGAAACATAAGCACTAAGCACAGTTAAGCTAATGTCTAGGATAATTAATTACTACAGTTTGAAAAGCGTTATTATAATATAACACTTACCCAAATTGGGGTTGAAAACACTCGCGACAAATATTTATTAATTATTAAAAATCGAGGAACATTTAGTGACGATCACCATTTACTTCGGTTACGTTTTAAACAATAATTAGGTGTCTTCACGTATCAGAGACCGAATAAATATCAATGTGTGACGTGCGTTCAAACTCGGTTGCAGATCGGGAGTGTCGCGACGGCGGTCCGCAAATGCATTCCTTAACTAGATAATAACAAAAGAACTTGTTACCAGGGGCGCTAAAACTGCGCTTGGCGTGAGCGCTAAGACGACGCCGATGAATTCATGTTACCTTTAGATGTAGTATGTAGTTATAAAGTTGTAAATTTGTAAATATTAGATTATGACATTAGTTTTAAGTATTGTATATATTTGTTTTTACTAGTAAAATTAATAATAATGTTATATATGTAACGATAACGTTACATTACCCCCTCGTCTCGGGAAGGGTTTTAGTCTTAATTAAAACCCGATTAAGCAGTTTTTCTAGCATTTACTCATTCATTCTGTCATCTTACATACTATACTTTCCAAAATTACCATTCACGAAAACCAACAACAACATTACAATTTACGTTGCTGACGCTGCCTTTTATATCGACGAGTTACCAGCTGATGGAGCTAGTGACTCATGCTAGAAACTAGGTGTTACTGGGGGCATGTTTATCTATTATTTACTACTAGTTTCATGTTTTATTTACTAGCTTCAAATCTTTTATGTGCCAAACTCCGATATTTTTGCCTGACATATCCTCCAACTCGTAAACTAAGGGTGATCGTTTTGTAATAACCCTGCATTTTATGTACTTGGGTGCCAACTTTTTGCAGAAATACTTATCTTTATCACTAAGAATGTAAGTACGCTTATATACTATATCGCCCACGTTATATTCTGCTGCTTTCCTTCTCAAGTTGTAATGAGCAGTATTCTTTACATGTGCATTCCACAGTGAGACCTGCACATCATTGAATACTGAAGAAAGACAACCCAAATTCTCTGCATATATGTCGCGAGGCAAGAACAGCACTTCATTACCCAGATCAGTGTCAGTATAGTGCGATCCGCATAAAACTAGCTCTCTACCGTAAACGAGAAACGACGGAGTGTAACCGGTAGCTTCGTTAACAGAGTTATTTATCGCAAACTGTATTTGTGGGATAAAGGTGTCCCATGTTCTGTGGTCATTTTCTACGAATGTAGATAGACAAATAAGGATCGATTTATTGAATCTTTCAACTAAGTTAATTTGCGGAGTATACCTAGGCGTGAAGTATATATTTGGCACCTTGTATTTCTTAAATAACTTGTCTGTGGTGGCACTAATAAATTGACTACCATTATCAAGAAAAATGGTCTGAGGTACTCCGTGAACTAAGAAAATGGATTCTTCTAAAATTTTAACGACTGCATCGGCAGTCGCGCGCCGAAGAGGAAAAATGTTGCAGTATTTGGAGAAACAGCAAGTTACTACAAGCATATAACAATTTTGTTTTCGAGTGACGGGAAGTGGTCCAACAAAATCAATTGAGATCATTTGATGGGGACGAGAGCACTGCTTTGGGCGTCCCATTTCTCCCAATGTAGTGTGATTTTGTAGCTTATAAGATAAGCATACGGAACAAGAGCCTACAAACTGAACGACACTCTGGTGCATCCCGGGCCAATAGTAGGATAAAGATAGGCGACGGTAAGTTTTAAATATGCCGAGATGTCCAGCGGTCGGTACGGAATGGTTGTCAGCAATAATTTGGTCGCGAAACTCAATGGGAACCACTTCCTTCCACTCGAATTCTGACATGAGCTGTGATTTAGTTTTAGAAAGCCGAAATAATGAATTATTTTTGATGATGAAATTTGGAAACTGGGTTGGTGAACTAAGACAGCCATTATAAGTTTTTATGTACCAATCGTCCTTAGTAGATTTTATAGCATCAGAAAGAGATATAGCTGCAACTGGGACAGCACGAGACAGAGCATCGGGAATAACATTATCTACGCCTCGTCGATGCTTGATATCAAAGTTGAAAGAAGATAATCTTACTCCCCAGCGTGCTAGCCTGCCTGATGGATTGTCTAGCGATAAAAACCATTTCAGTGCAGAATGGTCAGTGTACACCGTGAATGTATGGCCGTTCTCTAGGTAACATCGCCAGTGCTCGAGAGCAGCTAATGCTGCGAGGGTCTCCCTTTCCGTGATACTGTAGTTTTTCTCGGCACTGGTGAGTGAGCGACTCATATAAGCTATGGGGTGCTCTTTCCCATCTAAGGTCTGCGTTAACATGGCGCCAATGCCATAATTGCTGGCGTCCGTGTGAACTTCGAATGCTTTATCATACGCTGGGCAAGAGAGGACTGGCGCGGAGACCAAGCAATCTTTAAGGGCATTAAAAGCCGCGTCAGCCTCAGGCGTCCATTGAAACGGAGGTGCCTTCTTGCCGTTTGAGGTCAGTTTGTTAAGCGGACCAGCCACTGTACTAAAATTCGGAACGAAGCGTCGGTACCAGGTTGCGGTACCGAGAAAGCGTTTCAATTCTTTCTTGCTAGTAGGCACGGGAAAGTTTAGAATTGCTTGGACTTTTCCTGGGTCCGTGCGCAAACCACGAGCATCTACAACGTAACCCAAATATTTTAATTCGCTGCGAAAGAATCTACATTTTTCAAAATTTACTGTTAAGTTGGCTTGCTTTAACTTGTCCAACACGCGTAACAGACGAGACACATGTTCCTCAAAAGTTGAGCTTATGACAATGATGTCATCCAAATAGGCAAAAGTTTTGAAATCCATGTCGGCAAACAATAAATCTACCAGGCGCTGCTGCGTTGCTGGCGCATTACACAAGCCAAAGGCGGTAGTTTTAAAACGCATAGTACCTCTAGATGGCACATAAAAAGCAGTCTTATCGCGGTCTGAAGGATCTATAGGGATCTGCCAAAAAGCCTTCGAAAGATCAATGCTGGACAGGTACTTTGCGTCTCGAAGATTATCGAGGATCTCCGAAACGTATGGCAAATTGTACGCGTCGCGTTTTGTCACAGCATTGAGCTTCCGACTGTCGAGGCAGAACCTGGGCTGTCCATTCTTCTTGTGCACGATAAGCACTGGTGACGACCATGCGCTCTCACATGGCTCAATAACATCCAGTGACAACATCTCGTCAACTTGCTCCACCAAAATACGCTGTTTTTCCGGCGACATTCTATAATAACGCTGTCTTACTGGTTGCGCGTCTCCAGTGTCTATTTTATGAGAGATCAGGTTGGTTCTGCCCAATCCTTTCTCCTCCATTGAAACAGCTTTGAATTGAGCTATAACATTGTCTGCTATAGACCTCTGCGACTGAGTTAAGTTATCGTAGGAGTTGATGAAAGAGTCAGGGTTAGTCACTTTTAATTCCGCAAGAGGGCTCTCAGACAAAGTTATACTATTCAAATACTTAGGGCAGATTTTAAACGCACGCCAAAAGTCAATGCCTAGTATGATGGATGTTTCCACCTCAGGGACAACATAAGCCTTAATTATATGAAACTGGCCTTCGAAACTGATGGGTAAATGCATGTACCCGATACTATTTAAGGATTGACCACCTGCGGCTACCATAGAAATGTCATCATCCTGTTGCAAAGTGCAGTCGACTAAGTGTTTATGGGCATTATTACCCAAAATGCTCACTGCAGCACCAGAGTCTAACAAAGCACAGGCGTCAATATCATTTATCTTAATATTTACATAGGGCCTAGGATCATGTTGAGGTTTGGTATGCAGAATTGTAGATATTCTATAAGTAGAAGAGAACGTTTTGATAAACGCAAGCCAAGAGTCCCATTCTTGTTGGTCGAAATGTCTACAATTCTGCCCATCTAGTTTTTTAAATTCTTACTCTTATTACATACAGTGCAGTCTGGAGTTTTAACATCCTTCAGTCCGCATTTAAAACAAAAGACGTCCCTATTCGCTTGGCACTGTCGGATGTGATGAGAGTTACTGCGACACCTGGGGCAGTAAGGTATTTGTTTGTTTGCTTGAACTGTGTGTATATAATTTTGGTGTTGTGTTTTGGTTTGATTTTGTTGTCCAAAATGTTGGTTTTTTGAATAATGTGCCTTATTTTCGTATGTGAAATTTTGTTTATAAGTGTTATTGTTAAATTTATATGTATTTTTATTTGGTTCCTTAGCATACGCAAATTCAGGTGCAACAGTGTCAGACGTCACTTTAGGAGGCTCCTGAAATTGCGTGAGACGAGAATGATACGTCTCGTAATTTCGACAAAGAGAACGCAGAGTGTCGATGGTTAAAATTGTAGCAGCCGAGGCTGCAAGTGTGCTGGCGTAACACGGTCTAATGTTGTGGAGTAGTATTTCGAGCTGCTCCTCTTCGCTTAGAGACCTGGATAGGCGAGAAAACATCCCACTCATAATCGAGAGATAAATGGTTATGTTCTCCCGCTCACCCTGTGTGCGAGAGCGAATCTCAGAAATAAGACGGTAATCGTAATCCGATTGGTCAAAATCCTCTTTTAATTTGGCGGCAAGCTCTGGCCACGATGAAACTTTGTCCTTAACCGAGCGAAACCAATGAAGGGCATCGTCCTGAAAGATCTCGGTGGCATATGCCATAATTTTTGTGGAAACAATATTACGTGCAACCATGAATTCATCGACGCGCTGTATAAATGAGCGCACGCAAGTCTTGCCGTTGTATTTTAACTTATTTAAGTCAGCTACAGAGCGATCGCATGTCACTGATATTAAGTTTTGTACATCTGGAACCATCGTCGCAGCCTCGGCAGAGGGGCCAGCGCTAGTAGATGCGGCGTTCGGCTTTTTCGCTAGAAGAGCCGCGAGCCTTTGTGAAAAAAGTTTATAGCCTTCCACTATCTCTCTATACTCTTTTTTATGATCGTCACTACATGTTATCCTCGCCAAACGATTATGAAGGTGATTTAGCATATTTTGAGTTCTCATTACAGTGGGCACATTAGGGTCAGATACATCAAGATTCATCTGAACCTTTGTGAGAACTTCCAAGCAACCTTTGAGGTCCTGTCGAACATCCAGCGGAGACTCTAATATGTGTTCGGACGGGTATTCTGTAGCTAATTTTACGATTTGCTTACGAAGTTCTTCAACTGAAGTAGCCGCGGTAGCACCTCGGATCCGAACCTCATATTCCAGTTCCGTTTTTTGGAGTGAAAGATATTTGACAGGCAACATAATGATTTTGTTCCAGTGGGTAAGTGGTAATAAGCAAAATCAATAATAATAATAGCAGTATTAATAAAATTCTCCGTTCTGTTACAAAAATAATGATCAATGTTGAACGTCTGGTTTTTTTTCCAAATTAGTAAAAATAAAAAAACTGGTTAGCAGCAAATAAAAAGTAAAAAAGGGTGCTACTAATGTGTACTTCAATAGTAAAACAAATTCAATATCAAATATATAAAAATTTTAGAATCGATTTGTATAAGCGCAATATTAAGCTCCAAGCTTTAAAATGTGTATAATTTCTTAAAAACAAAGAGGGAACAAACAATTTAATAGAAATAAGCACAAATCAATCATGTAAAATAAATGTACACTTTAGTAGCAAAAAACCAAAAATAAAAATAAAATAAACGTTTCACAAAAAAATAAGCCACAAACATACACCAACTACAAAAAGCCGAGAGAAAAAAACAGGATCTGTGTGAATCTAACCACGTGGAGGGCGCCAGTGTCGCGTTTTAAGGTTCCTTGCTATCTCATTAGGGAAAAATAATTGATGTGGTATTGTAATGAAGAACAAGGAATACGTGCAATACAATGTATATTAAAAAAAACTAAGGTTCAAGGTCCGACTGTTGAAAAAAAACTAGGGTCGTGGGGTAAAAACTAAAATTCACACAGTCCCGGTTATGTCTCCACGGTTAGGTACTCTCGCCTGGGGGAACGTGACGTAGCTGGTGCTCGCGGGCGCGCTTAATTGCGGCCGGTGTACTGCGGCGACCCGGAGATGTTGAAGATGGCGATAGGCGTCGTTCCCAACCTGGCGACGACGTCACGTTGGTGTAGGCAGGGGCGGCGGTGTTTCCTCCACCCAATTCAGTAGCCCGAACTTTGGACCCTGGAACGCGCCGACCAAAATGTATTAAAAAAAGGGTCCGGATACGATTTGTGAGCATCCCAGCGAGCGGCGGAGCAAAAGGAAAGTGCCTAAATGTAGCAGTGATGCTGTGGATGTTCACCATCAGAAGCGGAGATTACAATTTGCGTGGATGATGCAATCGTTTATAAAAATTAAATGTTCACAAAATGAGGGTGGACTTAAATATCGAATCGATTGCGTTTGTTCTAGAATGATGGTGCTAAATCTATTCGAAATGCAAAGAAACATAAGCACTAAGCACAGTTAAGCTAATGTCTAGGATAATTAATTACTACAGTTTGAAAAGCGTTATTATAATATAACACTTACCCAAATTGGGGTTGAAAACACTCGCGACAAATATTTATTAATTATTAAAAATCGAGGAACATTTAGTGACGATCACCATTTACTTCGGTTACGTTTTAAACAATAATTAGGTGTCTTCACGTATCAGAGACCGAATAAATATCAATGTGTGACGTGCGTTCAAACTCGGTTGCAGATCGGGAGTGTCGCGACGGCGGTCCGCAAATGCATTCCTTAACTAGATAATAACAAAAGAACTTGTTACCAGGGGCGCTAAAACTGCGCTTGGCGTGAGCGCTAAGACGACGCCGATGAATTCATGTTACCTTTAGATGTAGTATGTAGTTATAAAGTTGTAAATTTGTAAATATTAGATTATGACATTAGTTTTAAGTATTGTATATATTTGTTTTTACTAGTAAAATTAATAATAATGTTATATATGTAACGATAACGTTACAATGTTTCACACAATCAAAACTAAACTCTATTGCTATAACCCAATAAAACACAAATTGAACACTTACCACTTGCAACAAACTGCAACAAACTATAATACACAACGTTATTGTCCAACTTTCACAGTTTCATGAACACTGCCTACCCTTTCTGGGAATAAAGGCGTAAATCTTTTTATTAATTTACATACAGTTTAGCTCATAAAAACCGGAAACGCACACTAACACGGCACTCAACCACATAGACTTTGATTAACACGTTTAAACACTCAAAATTCTTAATAATAACTTAAATAGATTGGCAACACCGACTGGCTGCCATTGTTTTTTTATCATTTTATCTTACGGAGCGAGCAGTGCAGTGCGTGCGCGTGCAGAGACGTTGACTGAGACAAATAGTGTGCTTAGTTTAATAAATAGATATTATAGAAGTGTTCGAAATCAGGAAATGGACAAGGAAATTTAAAAAATATTTGAATCCTGGCAGTGTACTATGTGTTGTACTTAGTGTACTATGTACTCGCCGTGTATGTAACACGGCGAGTACATAACGAAAAGAAGGTTATATTTTTAATTGTTCGTTATTTGAGACCACCGTGTTGATTTTTAAATAACATCCCTCGAAAACTGTGGTGCCGTCCAAATAGGCTAAGAACGGGTCACGGCCGCTGCAACTACCACTTGCACAAATGGGGCTGGGTAGATTCGGCCACGTGCGAGTGCGGCGAAGAGGTTCAAACCATGGAGCACATCTACCGACGCTGTCCTCTACACTCATACGAGTTTTGTGGGACCGGCGACCTGCAACTGACACCCGTGCCCGGTGTAATCGCGTGGCTCAACTCCCTGAATGTCGACATTTATACATTTAACATCCCAACGTACCCAAATGACAATTGGTCAATACGTCATGTAAATTAGATAGTTCTGCCTTGTTGTTTGCCTATTATAAATATTATAAATAAGTGTATACACTACGATTATATAAATAAATAATATGAATATAAACTCACAAACGTCTGTTTTTTTTATTTAAAAATGTTGTTGACCGTGTTGTTAATTAAGAAAAAGTTAAAATCTGTCCAATTAAGTTGCGAAAATTATACTTATTTGAAAATTTCGTGACGAAACAGACAGAATTCAATTTTTTTTAACATCACGATTAGTATGTACCTACGGTCAGCGTCATATAGTTAGTAGCAGCCGGAGTAGCCAAATATTTCGTAACACACCCTTATTCTTACAGTAATAAAGACGTGTAACGAAATATTTGACTACCTCGGCTGCTACTAGCTATATGACGCTGACTGTACATATTGTTTTAAAGACCCATTCACCTAGTAAATATTGTGGAGCAAAAAATAAAACATTGCTGTAATTACCAAAAAAATATAGTAAACCGAACAATATTCATTTCTTATCATAGTAAACTCAATCATTTATGTGATAATGGCTAACCAAAATGTTGGTAGTAAACACAAAATAAGCAGTAAAGTATAAAAAAAATATAGTTTGGAAAAATCTCAACTTGGTAATATATGCATTCAATTTGTTAATAGTCACTATAATAATCTAGTAGTCGTTACTAAAAATCTGGTTATGTCCAAAATGAAACATGGTGTTACGAACGATACCAATTCCGTTATACTTAACAAAAACCTATTTGTAATGGATACAAAAAGGTTATTGTGAACTATACACAAATTAATTATGTGTACCAGCATTATGTTTAACTGCGATAGATATTCTTGTAAGCTATTACCAGATTTTTGAAGTAAACTCCACAAAATAGTAAGCTGTCGTATATATTACACGACAATCTGGTTAAGTTAACTTTATTCTGGTTACCTAAACTAGAATTTTCTCTCCGTGTAGAGTAGGGTTCCGTAGTTGCCTGTCTGTTATATCGGGTTGTCTATTGTTTGCCCGACATTCACATACTATAATAATCATTTGCCCGAACTTCGCTTGCCCCAATTTCATTTGCCCGAATGTTTCGTTTACCATAATAGTTAATTGACATACTCTTGTTTACCCGAATATTGGATGTCATAATGATACGAATGCCATACGTATTGTTTTCCAGATTATTGTTTGCAATAATATTATTTAATAGAATATTTAAATGCCATACTAAACATGCATTCGGATTCATCTTTGTTAATTTATTAGTTTTTCCGCTATTTTATAAAAAAAAATAACTTCGAAGACGAAAGCGGGAGCTAAGCTCCCGCTTCCGTCTTCTAACCTATCCGCGATCCGAGTCGGTTTTGCCACTAAGCACTGTTCCCTACTGCCGATCTTGGCATTGGGTAATCTCAGAGAAAAGTTTATTTTTACTTAGTGGCAAAACCGACCCGGATCGCAGATGGGTTCGAGGTTTTTTTTTTCATTTTAGACAATGCAATACGTACCCACATTATTACATATGAATATTATGGATTTTGAGATGGATGGCAAATGACATTATGGCATGTGATAGTTATGGATTACAATGATTATGGAAAATGAGATTATTGATATTATGGAAAACAAAGATTCTGGCATATAATTAATTTGGTAAACAATGAGTATGGCATACAAAATTACAGAAAACAACTTTATGGCAGTTGAATATTATGGCAGATAAAATTCGGGCAAATGAAATTCTGGCAAGCAAGAGTATACCGTTATATCGTCTTAGTTATATCGACACGCGCGCGCCAACTAAGTGGTGCGGTTGCGTCGGCCGCATTTGTACAAAAGTTAGCCTTTCTAAGTACACTTTAAGTTGGTCGACTATTACTCGGTAACTAATTATGCCTACTTAGCCGAGATAGTTTTCCTTTGAATTCATTATGTAATACCTACTGCCACGATTTTTTTCACGTCCCCAATAGTAGCCATTTAGCCGGCAGGGAGGGGGATACATGACTCGAACAAAAATTAGGGCTTTAAAGCCCAATATCTCGCATTCGCATTTGACTGAGTTGAAAAATTGTTTTAACCCTTTATTTGATAATGTATACCAGGGTATACAAAGTCTTTGACCCTCTTTTTGTATTTTTTTCCTGACCGAAATCGTTGGGACTGCCCTGCGTCACTGAGGCTTGAACTATGGACCTTCGCTATTTTTTGTCAAATTAAAACCCATATACCGTAGTATGCTGGGAGTCAAACGGATCGACCGGGTCCGAAACTCTACGCTGCGCTCAAAAACATGCATTGCTGACGTTGGGGCTAAGACCGCCAAGCTGAAATGGGAATGGGCGGGCCACGTCTGCCGCATGCATCCGCAGAGGTGGGCTAAACTAGCCACGCAGTGGGTGCCGCACGATGGAAGGCGGCGGCGTGGCAGGCCGAGACGGAGATGGCGGGATGACCTCGACGTATTTCGCAACGATTGGCAGGAGATTGCTCGGAATCGGGACGATTGGAAATCGAGAGGGGAGGCCTTTGCCCAGCAGTGGGACACACCATAGGCTAGGAAAAAAAAAAAAAAAACCCATAATATTTTTGAACAAGCTATCCAACAAGCCCGCACTACAGGTGTAACTCTCTCTTTACGCCAAGATTCTACTTTAATATATCTCGCTACGCTCAGGATTCCATTGTAGAATCTTTCGCTTCACTTGGGAATCAATATACCACTCTAATCATAAATATGTCACTTTGCTCCCTTGAGACACAATCTAGTATTTCATAGATTCTTTACGTATTCTTGGCCCGCCTTCACTTGAAATCTCCCCATTAACTTATGTTAGTTTCCAGTATAACCACTTCCAATAAATCTCTTGTTTACTCACTATCATGAATATTAAAATCATGCAACACAGCTCCCATTTACCTTTTCAATTTATAATGAAAGATTCCCAAGCAAAGCTGTACGGGTATCTAGTCTTTGCGTCTGTAAAGTACTTATTTCTAACGCAGTAAGGTTGAAAATACCGTGATTGTTGGAAAGAGTACGTTGCATTGCGGCACAAAGAGCTATAATGTAGTATCATGTTAACTCGTTGAGCAGAAATACAGACGAGCGCACAAGTGTTATGATTGGAAAATCAGGATAATATATCAACAAAAATATAAATTTAAGCACAATATTATAAAACATAAAAATTATGTATGTACGAAGCATAGGCTTCAGGGCCGAAAATCGTTTTTCTGTCCGGCGTACAGTGTCCGGTAGTCCGGTGTCTGTCCCGCTGTTCTCTTCTATTGGTCGCATTTCTCAACCGATTCTTGAGAAATCTTAGATATTTTTTGTTGAGACTATTCCAAAAATAAAACAAAAAATATTTGAAAAAGGCTCGCGAGTTTTACTGCACTGCCAACGATATCATGTTCATAATGATATTCATTTATTTGCTTAAAAAAAGGGTTCATTGCAAAAGTTGCATTTAGGTAAACAATAAATCACACATGTCCCATCTTGCAGCTGTGCTGCACCAGATACGAACCCGATTGTCATTTATTTTTCAACAACAAGGGTTTTCCAACATTGCAGATCTGTGAGGTGATATCTATAGCGACAGATAAAGACATAGAACGCCACCATTTTTAATAATGATATTGCTGCACGGCAAACTATAAAAAAGAGCAAGAAAACCAATGTTTTTATCTTCTGTTCCATTTCGCGCAATGGTATTTTTCCTGGAACTCGCACACTTCCAAAATTTTGATTATAGAATCGTTTGGATTAGTTTATGTTTGCTTTATAACAGGATTGAAACGTATTGGCTTTCGAAACAAAAACGATTCCGACAAATGAAACTTAGACAAATCAATCATTTGGAGATACTTCTTGAAGCTGCAATACTAACGATAGGTATCGCAACGAACCGAATACAGACCAATGCCCTTCATTTTATAACTCCATTTAATTCTATTTTACTTCCAATCGCATCTAATAATCGGTACATGGTTACGCGCTAACGCAAGAGAAAAGGTTATTAACCTAAATGTTCAAGTATTCGAACGCATCTGCAGTATTGCCATTGGTAATTTAATGTGTATTTGAACATTTTGAACACATCAGTAATACATCATCATCATCCTCATAGTATTTTTCCCGGTTATGCCCCAAAGGAGCACGGGGTCCGCACCCTAATCCCAAAATTTGGCATAGGAACTAGTCTTACATTAAAATAAAAAGTTTTGTGATTCAGACACTTGTGTCGGCGACTGTACTCTATATGCATGTTTTGCTATTAAGTGGTCGACGGCTATAAACGAGACGGAAATATGTGCTCGCTCGCTCCCACATGGCCATAATAATATTATTTAGAGGCGGTAGTTTTTATTTGTTCGCAAGTCACACTTGGCCGCAATGCCAAGTGTTAATGTGCTGTGTCAGCATATGTTTTAGAGTGTTATTTCCGTTGAGGTTTGAAGAAATATTGAAAGATGAGCTTAGTGAAGATATCCTGACAGATTTTAGAGTAAAATTCTTGTTTCTAATTACATTGTATGTGGTATGAGTTTATATCGTTATCTTTAAATCCTTCAAATGCTTAGCATTCATCACCCTCTAGTTTAATATTTTTGGGTTGTGTAATTGATTAACTTAATTTATCAATATGTAATAAAAATATATATATATAAGATATAACAATGTGTACGTAAACATGTTTGTATTTAACCCTTTGTTTCTCAATAATAATAAAAAAACTGCTTTAAAAATAAGAAACAATTCTCAAATAGGAATAAGGGAGCTTTTAAATACGAGCGTAGCGAGGCATTTTAAACAGAATTTTGTCGAGCGAGTCTTGTATCTGCACTTGAACTGTACTTAGTAATGAGCTTTAGGAACTTGAACGTAAACATTGCAATGAAAAGCTTCTTAAAAGCTTCAGTTGAATGAAAGTTGCAGGTTTGTAAGCGGATAGTATTTGTATTTGTTTATTCATTTAATTAAACTTGTCTGAAATACCCATACCTACTTACAAAGACGGAAACGAACCCTTAAGGAAGGGGGGGGGGGTCCGTACTTATTTACATTTTTTGTCTGTATTTATAGCATAAGACGATACGATACTTGCAAAATTTCATAGTCCTAGGTCAACAGAAAGTAACCTAACATTTTAAATACTTATTCCTTTTTTTTTGCGGCATAAATTGCCGTATCTTTTTTACGTTACCTTTGAAGTACAGTTTAGTAAGTTTTTTCACAGCTTCAAGGGACTGTAGACCTGAGTTTATGGTTTTATTTTAAACTCGATGCCTCCACGCGTTCAATAGATAAAGGTTCTGGACAGGCAGACGGAGAACAAAATGATAATAGGGCTCCGTTGTTTCCTTTTGAGGTACGGAACCCTAAAAACGCGCATCTCTTCCTATTGGTGCATATTTTCGCAGATCACTGCTTTGCTATCTAGCAAAACTCGTGAAATACTGACCGTGGTACAGTCCACGTCAAAGACAGCTATTTTTTTGACGTTAATTGACCGAAAAGCTCCAAAGCAGTTTTTTTAGCGTTTTTTTTACGACCTGCTCCATACAAATATAAAATAACACGCGTTAAAAAAAACTTTTATTTTTTTCTTATCAGCACTTTCAGAACACGATACCGTTATGCCCTTTGAGCGATTTACACCTCATTTTTAGGGTTCCGTAGCCAAATGGCAAAAAACGGAACCCTTATGGCTTTGTCACGTCTGTCTGTCTGTCTGTCCGTCCGTATGTCACAGGCATTTTACTCGTAAACTACAAGGTGTATTTGAATAAAATTAGGAGGATAGTTGTATTTTGTTAGCCGCTACATAGTTCTGTAATTAAATTACAAAAATATTTTTTTTGGGGGTGCACTCCAGACAAAACTGAAAGTCGATTTTTTTTCCATTGCATGCCCAAGTGTGGCACATCAATCGATAGGCCTTTCAAAATAAATATAAGGCTTAAAGGCAATTTTTTGATTAAGTGAATAGAGTCGGAGATAATCGCCCCGAAAGTCACTAAAATTGTGCTCCCCCCCCCCTCCAATTTTTGAACCGTGTATTTTCAGCGAAAATGCTTTTAAACAAGATAGATTCAAAGGTTTTCGAGATATTTCTAAAACACTGCCTTCCTTAAAGAAAAGGACGTAAGTGCCATGAGATTTCAGTAACGATACGAACATTTTAATAGGCACGGAACCCATGTTGTGCGTGATCCGACACGCACTTGGCCGCTTTTTTCTAATTCGAGCCGGTATTCGAACCCACGACCGCCGTTTGGCAGCCGCACGCCTGAACCACTAGGCTACCGTAGCTTTTAGCCATATTACAAAGAAATAAGGTGCAAAAATATACACATAGGTATATAATATATTACGACCGCTCTAGCCTAATTGGGGTAGAATTCCGGCAAAGGCATTTATTTTTGTGATAAGATGATTATTTTTGTGATAAGATGAGCACTAATATTTGCCCCTGAGTCATGGATGTTTTCTATTGTAGTAGTATGTTATTTAAGTAGGTACGTACGGTAAGTATTCATATCGTCGTTTAGTACCCATAGTACCTACTTTGCTTAGTTTGGGACTAGGTCAATTTGTGTAGAAGGTCCCGTAGTATTTATTTATTTAATGCCAACCATATTTTTATGTTATTTTTTTTTAATGTTATAGGGGGCAAACGAGCAGACGGATCACCTGATGGTAAGCGATTACCGCCGCCCATGGACACCTGCAACACCAGAGGTTATTTAAGAGTTATTCTCTTGTCTGTGGGGTATTTTCCATTTCTCTCTGTCGTACGCCAGCCCTTTGATTTGCTGATACGACACGCCACCAGCTTTTTCATTTAATTGGTCTATATAACTGCGTCGTGGTCTTTCCCTGCCTCTCCTTCCTTCTGTCTTTCCTTCCTTTACGGTATGAAAGAGGTTGTCGTGCCGTATCAAATGACCAATAGTTTTCCTCCTTCTAGTGCTGATGGTGTTCAAGATCGATCCCTTCTCTTTAACCCTTCTTAACACGTCGTCATTTGTTACTCTCTCAGTCCAGCTTGTCAAAACTCGTCCCAACTTGTCTGCCACATTTAATTGCTACCTAATGCAAACGGCTTACTCTTCCGAGTATCGGCGCGAGCACAGTCTGCCAGAAAATGGTTTTAATCAGAATTACAGCTCACAAAGCAAATCTAATTTCGGTGGCACCGCGACTTCCACAAAATGCGGTTTGCCGAGCAAGCGGTTGGCGCGGGGGCGGGGTGGCGAGCGGAGCGGGAGCGATTCTGGGTTGTCTCCACCTCATCTTTGCCGGTTCTACACTCTCGGCCGAGACCTCTCGCCGAGAGTCTCGGGGGAGAAGTTCTCGAAGAGAGCACACCATGTACACTCTCGTTGCGTCACTTGAACAGCGAAACAACCCTTTGACTCGGCCGCAAAAACCGACACGCGACCGAGACGTAACGAGGCGAGACCCGAGCGGGCGAGACAAGGCGAGAGCATCATGTACCTACACTCTCGTTCTCGGTCTGTCTCGGGGTGTCCCACCGAGAGTGTACCCTAAGAGACAAGCCTAAGATTCTAAGGCATGTTATGACACTTATGACTAAGATAACTCTATCGTAACGTAGCTGTAGTATGTTATTAATAAGCTAGATATATATCATCATATTATATAAGTCGAAAGACGTCCACTGCTGGACATAGGCCTCCCCGAAGAGTGCCAAACTCCCGCGACCTTTACTAGGTCATCAGTCCACCTTGTGGGGGCCTACCCACGCTGCGCATTCTGGGTACGTGGTCGCCACTCGAGAACCTTGCCGCCCCAACGGCCTATTTACATATATATAGTTATTAATAAGTTTATATTGATATGTACGTTAATCTTATGTAATAATATGTTTGCTGATTTAAATAAATAAATAAAAAACATATCCCCCAGGCAAGTTACACAAAAATGCCTACTTAAATCTCCAAACGTTTTTCAAATCCTCAATCCATTATAAATTGTGCAAATTATAGTGTGACAATTGTTAAAACCGGAATCATTTGTATAGTTCTGGTCGTCTCGTCACGTTTGTCATCGTCGTGGCACAACACTGGTCGCGTGAAGATGACGGTAACTGTCAACCGCGATCGGATGATTCATCCTCAAAAATGCGCGATAATCGAGTTTCGCCGAAGCGGCAAGTGGCACAAGCCTGTCATATAAACTTATATCATCATTCACCTTAGCGTTATTCCCGGTTGTGCTCTAAAGGAGCCCGATGTCCGCTTTGACGTCTAATGCCAAGATTTGGCACTAGTTTTACGAAAGCTGCTGTCATCTGACTTTCCAACCTAAAGAAAAAACTAGACCTTACTGGGATTAGACCGGTTTTCTCACGACAAAGTTTTATGTAAAGAGATAATTAATAGTACATTACTGCAGAGGCCGTGAAGTAAGGGATTGCTGGACGAGCTTTGGGGTAGACGGCCGAGTCGTAGACGAGGCCAGCAATCTCTGTTCCGGCCGAGGATTGTATAGTGCTTTTCTTTAACGATTAAAATAAATACCTACAAGGTAATCAATTAAATACTAGTTTGTTGAAATTACAATCAGAACGAAAGTTCAGAAAACAATTGTGTAATTTGCCGCCTTCTTTATTTTTTAAACATGCCATTTCAACAAGCCGTTCAAGCACCATGTTTAACCGCACATAAGTATAGTACCATAGATTTTGTTTTTTTTTTGTAAGTCGCAAGTCTGCTTACAGAGTCTAGTGGTGGTTGGCAGTATGTAATTTTTCCGGGTGTGTATTCTTAGCCTAAGGCCAAGAAGTAATGTAGGGAGCCATAAACAAGAAACTTCTTGTCTTCATTTCATGTTATTAACGCATACATTTCAGAGCATGTTTGAGAAAATATGTTTTTTTCTACAAAATAGCGGTTCGCGCCCCGCTCCGCTTACCAACGCGGCCGCACCCATAATGTTGTCCTAACATTTCTTATTCAATGTCGATGAAACTGAATATTACATTTATTTAAATCGTTTTCTCATCTACATAGAACACTGAACGTGTTAATAAAATAAAGCGAGCAGCCCTGTTATTCGCTACGCGCTAATGCGGCTCACCCCGCCGGTCACCCGTCACGAAACTAGACCTCTACCTACGCTTGGTAGTAACCAAGCGTAGGTAGAGGTCTAGTTTCGCGTAGTAACGCATCGCGGTGTCAAGATATATTTGTGGGTGAGCGTTGAGGTGAGCTTAAAACCTCCACACACCGAACGCGGGTGGTGTGCGGGTCGGCTCGGGCGTTATATCTATCTCTTTCGAACAGTAGCGAGAGATATTAAATTCGTTGGTAAGTGAGAGAGATATACCGACCCGCGCCGCGCCCGACCCGCGCCCCGCACGACCCGAATAGGGGGGCAGAGCAGTTCGTAATCGAAAAATTTGGTGCCGTTTCGTGTACGTAGTACGTATACTGTACGTAGGTACGTGCTGATATTAATATGATCTCTGTGCAAGTCTATACCTACTAATCATAGGACTGTATTTATTTATTTAATCTTTATTGCACAAAATAGCAGTACAAAAGGCATACTTAATGCCGTAAGCATGCTCTACAAGTCAACCTTTGGGCAAAGCAGAAAAATTGTAGGCCTGTAATTGTAGGTGTCTACCTTTTTATAAGTATTTTGATTATGATATTAGTCGTTTAAGACTCCACCTTCTGACTACATCATCAGATCAACTTTCAAACTTGAATAAATGATTTCTTTACCAACTGGGATATCAATGATAATTAACGTAGTTTTGTTTCATGCATTTGTCGTTATTTTTGTAAGAACACATATAACTAAAAATACCGCTCGCTTTTAGGTGAAGGAAAACATTGTGAGGAAGCGGGTCTAATCCCAATAAGGTCTAGTTTTCCCTCTGGGTTGGAAGGTCAGATGGCAGTCGCTTTCGTAAAACTAGTGCCTATGCCAAATCATGGGATTAGTTTATTTAGGGGCACAACCGGGAATAAGGCTAGGACGATGATGATGACTTATAACTTAACATAACTTACAAAAATAACGAAAAAATGCACGTAAGCTCGAATGTCAACTGAGCTAATTTTACTATTCGATAATGAGTTGTTATAATGCTTTCATTACATCCATAACTAAAATAAAAAGCGACTTATTGTGTTATTTGATTGAGCTTAAGCCTATTTATTCGAATTTATCGTTTGGGTAGTTCGGTGTTTAATCCTTAGGATTTTTAGGCAGTGTATTGTAAATTGATTTACAATATATATTTATAACTTCATAATTTTTCATAACATTACAGTTATAGAAACACTCAATCAATCAATCATATTTTGAACGGACGATTGCAGCTTAGTGACATTCTAGAATATGGATGGCCAGATTTTTTAAGATATTGGCTAACTCTTACCCAACATTAAATCCAATTAGGGAAAAATACGGGTTAAATAACAATCAAACGTCAACATTAAAAGTTACTTATTGCATTTTTATCAATATGATTTCTATCGACATTTTCCCCTCCCTAGTCAAAGCAAAGTCTGGTAGCGTTCTCGCGTTAGATCTCAAGTGAGGAATTTAGACTCGAGCAATCGTAATACTGCGTACGAGGAACACACGACGTAAAACTTGACGTAAAATGTGACGTGACATGTGATGACCGCACATGACGTAGTTCCGTTTTATGGTTTACTTTTCAACTGCTATTGTGCGGCATATGAGATAACGTGTATGTAAAAAAATAAGAAAATACAGCCAGATGATTCATGTGAAGATGCGTTTTGCGGAAAAGGACGGAGTATACTCCCTCTCAAAACTTTGGAATAAGTGTCCAAAAGTTGTGATTATTTATTGTCTTACTGTGTTACTGTTTTCAAGCTTCAAATATTTACTTCAAAATTCAAATATTTGTCTCCATGTGACTATATTTTTAATCCTTTTTCGGGTAATATCAACATTATTGATTATATATTTGGTGTCACCATCCCTATTATGTTCTTTTAATTTCGTTGGGCGATGATATAGATAAAAGGTTTTCAGTCTTGTTTTACTTCATTACACACCTCAAAAAATACAACCTTACAAAACATTGGAGCTTCGGCTAAGTCAAGGCAAAACAACAGGAGGTGTGTGTGTGCTAATGAACGATTGCTTTTGGGTAGCCGAGATAATGCAACATATTTATTAAATTGAGTAGGTGACAAACCGAATTTAATAATAAACATATACTACATAAATGCAATACCAGCGAAAGAGTTACTGGGAGCAAATAGTAGGTAATATTCCGCGAAGGAATAAAAACAATAATAAAGACAAAAAACACGTTTTTTTATGATTCATAGTATACTATTTGGTTATTTATTAATATTTCTGAAATTGTACCAACTGATAATTAACAACATTAGATACTTACCCCCTTATTCATAAAATTTAAAATGCCTCTGCTAAATAAAATACGAAACAAATGCCAAAATGACAGATAAGGACAAACTAATTTTAACGGCCTTTTAGTTAAAATAGGCTTGTAGAACGTTTATGGATACGGCTGTTAGGTAACTACTTATTTATTACGACATTTGATTCCCTCAGCCCAATTATGTAATACCTATACAAGTTTATTGTCATTTATATTTCTTTTTGACTTTCACGTGTGACATTTTTTATTGTTTTTAAATTTTCTAATTATTATACCTATTGACGATCTTTCAGCAAATCCATCTTATTTTTTGGTGATAAATAAATATTTATGTTATTTTCTAAAGGAAATAAATTAATCTATTCTAATCTAATCTAATTTAAGACTATTAAGGGCAGCCATGATACTCCAGTGGCAGTGTTATCACATAATAGATAATAGTACAAGTACAGAAGGGACACTCCTTTGATCTTTACAAAAGGCGCTTTTTTTCACAGCCCAAACATTAAGATTTTATAGCCCTCTGACGTCGTCGACGCGAAATCGCGTAGTGTCCCGCGCCTGGTGTTACCAACATTTGGTCGTCGTGTACAAAAACACCGTTAACATTGTGTTTTTTTCTGCGTACGCACCAAATCTCATCGCGTTCTCAGACGGTTAAGTTAATTTTTCCCCACCATTAATCCAGGCAATAGAATTAAAGTGTTCCGTAACAAATCGTCGGACATTAGGCCTAAGTCCTCGTAATAGCCAGTTTACTAGGTAATGTCTTTTTTCCTGGATTGATGCCACCCTTTTTTCCTGTTGACGGCCGTGAATTAACTTTCTGTTTTATCTTGGGTTTAGGTTTAGTTTAGACATAAATGGAGTTCAAAGTCATACAGTAATTAGTTCAGTTAATTTAATCGTATGGCATATATGGCCTTTAAAGTTTGTCACTCTTTAGTACCAACCACAGGGGACACAGTGCAGGGTTTTGGTAGGTAGCTCCTGCGGACGCGAGAAACAGTTGTCCCATCTTTGTCAAGGTAATCATATCAGCCGAAAGACTTTCACTGCTAGAACTCCTCCAAAGAGTGCCACAATGACCAGTCCTGCGCCACCCGCATCTAGCGGACTCCCGCGACCTTTACCAGGTCATCAGTCCACGCTTCGCTTTCGGTACGTGGTCGCCACTCGAGAACTTTTCAGCCCCAACTGCAAGGTTCTATATGTGCAATGTGCCCCTAAGCTATTCGGAGGGCTGTACCGGTTACCTTGGTTCTGCTGCGGATAGCCTCACGGTCATACAGTAATTTTATTTATTAAATTCAATCGGTATGTTGGTCATCATACTTCTTTTTTTGCATCATCATCCTCCTAGAGGTTTTCTCGGTTGTTCCCGAAAGGAGCCCGGAGTCCGCTTTGACATAATCCTTGAATTTAGCATAGGCACTGGTTTTACGAAGGCGCCAGTCAGCAAGTTAGCATTGTCATTTATCCTCATTAATAAGAGGTCGGCAACTCGATTGTGAATTATTGTGATTTTTCCAGTGTTATTTTGTGTTAGCTTACCATCAGGGTTTATGCTTGTTCGTACCGTCGTCGTATTAAAACAAATACAAGATTGGTTTTTTGTGCATAGGTAACATGTGCATACGCTCTTTACTCTTTCGTGATTTCGAACTTTCGTTGAGTCCCTCGTAGGCTCGTAGATGTCTAAAACTCTAACCACACCCGCTTGACAGCCTCATGCCTGAACCACAAGGCTGCCGTAACTTTTTTACCCGTGTGTAACCGATAACTAAAACTAAAAACCAAACTCATAATGACATGCTCGAGATTCAATAAAGTACCCCGTCAAACACCCAACTGCCGTTAGCTGAAGAGCCCTAGTAATGAACACGACTAACACACAGTATCTAGAAAAAAACAGTATATCGACTGTGCCAGATAATTTGAATGAAATTTTGATTATAGGTGTATTTTGTTAGGCGCTACATTCGTAATCCAAAGGCAAAAAAAATATCATACGCGTAAAGGAAAAAATACCCGGCCAATTTTTTTTTCCTAAGGCGATGGCAAACGAGCATGTTGCCCGATGGTAAGCAAACATCGTAGCCGTATGTATGGACGCTTTGCCGATCCTTTATTGAATTGAGCTGGAACAAAATATTAGTATACGTATACCTACTAGTGTATTCGTAAGGTATATTTATGGATTTTGAAGCCTGATGCAAATAAATAAAATAGTCTCTTAAATACATAGCTTAGAGATCTAAATGAGTAAGTGAAAAACCTTTAGGATATAGGCTATATTTTTATCCCGCGGTTTCGTGTGGGTTGTCTGTAACACGCAGGCGCAATCACGAGGGCAGCGAGTTTTTAATAAAGAGAGATTCATTTTTTTTATCCAGTGCCTGCTTGAACAAATACAGTTATTGCATTTGACGAAGGGGAGTGAGCGCTTTCCTATTAAAAAAAAAAATAATAATAATAATAATAATAAAGCGTTTATTCACAAAAACAGTACATATTTAAGTTTACTTTTCTACTTCCGCCAAACTGTACAACAGTTTGTTGGCAGAAATAAGCTCCCATTTTTTACTGTTTTAAATTAATTAAGTACCTTAACTAGATATTGTAGTATTGTTATTATGACGTTAAAGTCTAATTTTTTACCGACTTCAAACAAAAGGAGGAGGTTCTCAATACGGTTGTAATTTGACGGTTTTTTTTCAATGTTTGTTACCTCAGTACTCCGTCATTGATGAGCCGATTCGAAAAAAATTTTTTTTGTTAGTATGTATATACTTCCAGGTGGGTCCCATTTTTTTCAAAATTCAGTAAGATGATGGGATCCATGAGGAATTGAGGGAACTCCTCATTATTGGCCCACATTCAGCGATTCGGTTTTTTTCTATAGTAATCAACGCATTTGCTATCGGAAATCAATTCATGTGGTAAATTGTAAAATAAAAATTGGAAATATTCTCGTGGCGTAGCGGAGTGCTAAACTGAAGTCGGTTAAAACTTTGTTTTTAAAGTAAATTATGTCAAATCCAGTCAACTTCGTGGAATGCAAGAAGTGTAATGAAACTGTTTAATGATTTCACTGTGACTTAATCGCCGAATTACAGTAAGTAATCTAATTACTACCCTTAAGCAAAGTGCGAGTTGCTGCTAATTGATTTTCAGGATGCCAACCTTCACTTAAAGTGAACTTGGAGGTATATTTGGATCGACTGTCGATATAATCAGACAAGACGAGAGAGTCTTTGAACAGTATGGGTTGCCAGTGACGACGTATGGCACCGAAATGTGGTCGCTTACCATGGGTCTCATAAGAAAGCTCAAAGTCACCGAAAGGGCAATGGAGAGGGCTAAAATGCTCAGAGTTCCTCTGGGTGATCGCATCGCATGAGACAAGGAATAATCTGCAGAACCAAGGTAACCAGACTTCCGGCCTTCCTAATTCATTCCTTAGTAAGAATATTCACCTTAAATCAAGTATAAGGTAAACGTCCCAATGCTCGTCACTGGCCTGGCCCAGGCCACATTATACTTTCAATCTTACCTTATAACAATAGAGGTGAATATAGGTGTCAACTCTTAGGCATAAATTTCCCAATGTACGACATTGGGAAATTTATACCTTATTTAATTCCTGTTTACATAGGCAAAGATTGCCTTCCTATTGTCACCTATGTTTACTCAGATATCGGAACCCACGAGACGTGACTGTACTGTTATTGACTGGGTTACAAGCATACTCAACTAAGAAAATATTGGAAAGCGTTCACGTTAGCTAAAATGCTGAATAAGTTTGGTATTTACTATGGTAATCACTAAATAATACTTCCTGATTGTATCGTTTGTCTAAATTTTCTTTTCGGCAAAAAGTCAGTCTTCTCGAAGACCGCATTTTTTAAATTATTTTCATAACTCGTACTTAGGGTGAGTTGCACCAAACCGTCTAATCGTAAGCGGTGTTCGTTAAAATCTGAATGTATAGAACGTTTGACAAGTTTCTATGGACTGACATCTGTCAGCGCCATATTTAACGTTGATCGGTCTGTAATCGTAAGTCGGTGCAACCCGCCTTTAATCGTCACAGAACCCATTAGGTTAGGTTAACATAGTTTTGATAATAAACTAGCTTCCGCTCGCTACTTTTTCCGAATGGACCCGGGATAAATACTACCCCATATTTTAATCCGGGCTATAAACTATCTTCGTGCAAAATTTCATCTAAATCGCTTCAGCGGTTTAAGCGTGATTGAGTAACAAACATCCAAATACTTTCGCGTTTATAATTTTTGTAAGATCTAAAAATTACACAGTTGCAGAGAAAAACAGTTTTTGCCGAAATGAAAATTCGGACAATCGATACAATAGGCATGATGAGAGTAATTGAAAATCACTAATATATGGTATTTTCTTACTGAAATTTAAATCATAGAATTCGAAAAATGCTCATATTTTTTTAAAATAAGAGATTAAGTAGGTACTATTTATTTTGATAAAATTAATCCTCCCCGCCTCATGGCGGGCGTCCAACACCAATCAGAGCGCATGACGTCACACTTGTATAAACAAATACCCATAACGGCCATTACCACAGATTACAGAGAAAGGCAGATAGGCCCTAATAAATTGAACGTTTTCTATACATCCGATTTCTTCTCACTTACGTACTGAACGACTAGAAAGACAGGGATAGAACCATGTTATCTGACAGGTCTTCATACGTCATTGTCTCCGCTTTGTCGCTCGCACGACCGCGCAAGACTTGTAAACTTTTGAATTCACGTTCAGTCAATGAGCAAACGTCAAAGTCAAAGGTCTGCGTTCTGATTAAACAAACGTGACGTCACTCGGGACTGACAAGTGTTTTAGCGCCAATTTGAAATTTTAAGAACTAAAATGCATTTATTTCCTTTCATCATATCAGCCGAAAGACGTCCACTGCTATACATACGCCTCCCCCAAAGAGTGCTAAAATGACCGGTTCTACGCCACCCGCATGCAGCGGACTGCCGCAACCTTTACCAGGTCATCAGTCCAGGTTGTAGTGGGCCTACCCACGCCGTGCCTTCCGGTACGTGGTCGCCACTCGAGAACCTTTCCGCTCCAACGGCCATCGGTTCTACGTGTTATGTGCCCCGCCCACTGCCACTTAAATTTAGCGATTCGTGCGATAGTACAGTATAAACGAAAGAAGAAGAAATAAGAAATCAACTAGAAGATTTAGCTCTAAAGGCGGTCAAGTAAAAGTGGAACTGGGCTGGTCACGTCTGCCGCATGCCGGATGAGTTGTGGGCCAAATGGACCAAGGAGTAGAAGCCGCAAAACTCAAAACGGAGACGCGGTAGACCTCGTGGGCTGTGGCGGGTTAAATTGGACTCCTTTTTAAAAGACTGGCCACACATTGCTCAAGACCGCCATGATCGAAAAAAGAGGGGGTCCTTTGCTCAGCAATGGGTCATAACGGGTTCGATATAATAATAATACTATTTGCTGACGACATTTCCGTATTATTTCCGTGTGTTAAAATCGACGAAGTTGAAACTAAACTAAATTTAATTCTAGATAAAATACTAAACTGGTTACAAATACATAATCTTGAGCTCAACATTAAAAAAACAAAAATTATACAATTTAAGCCATATCAAAAAACCACTCTTCCAATAAATTATAGCTATAATAATCTTAAACTTGAAAATGTGACCTCAGCTACATTATTGGGAATCGAGTTAGACTCTAGCTTGAACTTTAAACTCCATATACAAAAGCTTACAAAACAGTTATCGTCTTTTGTATATGCTCTAAATCATCTAAAGCGTTTAACTGACCTAACTTCCGCCCTTTCAGCCTATTATGCATATGCTTACTCCAGGATGTCCTACGGACTCATTTTATGGGGTAATAGCACAGACATAGGAAAAATATTTATCTTACAAAAAAAGTACATTAGGATATTGGCAAACATAGATCAAATGGAAACGTGTAGAACCCATTTCATAAAGTACAAAATATTGACTGTCACGTCCATGTACATTTTGGAGTCGAGTAAATTTGTTAGAAAACATATAGATTTATATTCACAGATAACGCAAAGCAAAAGAAATGACCGAAATTTAAATAAACTAAGATTACCTTTTTCAAAATTAAAGTTCGTTACATCTAGCCCGCACTACATGACAATAAAAATTTATAACCACTTACCTAATTTTATAAAAAATGAGACCGAACTAAAATCGTTCTGTACAAAATTAAAAGCTTATTTAGTCGATAAATGCTACTATAATATAGACGATTTCTTTGATGATAAAGTGTAGAATCTGAAGTCTTAAAAATGTGTATGTATAACTAACTTAAAAATAACAGCTATTAAGCTGTAGATGCCCTCTCATATTGCTGCGCCCTATGCAGGGTATCACATGTAAAACTGCCCTATATTGTACCTACCTTTATAGCTATGTGATATGCAATAAACGATTATTATTATTATTAATAATAATAATAAGCCCGCGGGGGCAGCTTGTGGCGAGCAGACGGTGAGTGGACCCCTAACCTCCCAGAGGGCCCGAGTGATCTGGCCCTCACCTCTGTGCTTGCCTTAACCGGCCGGCCAGAGTGGAGTCGCAATAGCGGAACCTATGCTCCAGTTTGGAAGTGTAAAATGTCATAACGCCGTTGGCCCTTGAACGGATTACCGGGATCTGGCCTCCACCACCACAGACTCGCCCCTTAACAACCTCACAGCCGCTCAGAGACCGAACGACAGAGTGAGACCGTTTGTGGGGCCCACTTAACGAGTTGGCGACTTGCGAGTCACCGCCTGCCTTTTAACAAATTTTGAGACTTATTCTCAGGGCAGGTGTCTGCTAATCTCCTCCCATAACCCATTGTCCAGACCACCCACCATTCAACCCAATAACCCATGACCTTAGTTTCCATCGCAGCACATTGTTGCACTGCAATAGTATTTGCACCTGTCGGGGATCACCACCGGGTGTATCATTTTGTGCGCTCGGAGATGTGTATCCCTCGCTTTATATTATACTAGCGGCCGCCCGCGACTTCGTCCGCGTAGATTTTTGATGATCACAAAGATTTTAAAATAGGTAAGAGAATTTTATTCTTAGTTAAAATGGTCTAGAAATCTTACAATTCAAAAAGTGGTATGCAATTGTTAAAGAATTTTTGAAGATTTTTCAAGTAGATTACGGGAATTGTTAGCAGGATACTTATTCCGTCAGATGCTTTTAATCTTTAGCAAAAATGACTCTGCAAGATTTAGAGCAACGCATGGATTTGGAGTTAGAAAATGGGAATCTTAGTTATTATGAGTGGGATTGAAAAAAAAGTCAATCGTAAGGCTGTTAAAACAATCTTAAACTCAGCACTGGAAATCGAGAGATGGAGACAGGTTAATGAAGACTATCTCTTTTAATAAAAATGTACAATTTTGTATGGAAGACCTGGCCGCAGACCGCAGAACGCGTCTAGTGGCAAATCCTTTAAGGAATAATTAAATACATTTGCTACACTAACGCCACCTGCTGACGAATAGCGAAACGTATAATAACCCCTTATTTTGCTTGCTTAAGGGATGACAATTTAACCCTGTTAGGCGTAGAATTTTCTAAGTAGGGGTAGTATTTTCTAAATCACTGTTATTTTTTTAATTTTAATTAGTAATCTTTCTACAAAGTATCGAGTCGTTTTCTAAAAAAATACAGTTTCCTCTATACTAACCTTGCAACCCATTTTACCCCCTTAGGTGTTTTTTAAATAAGTAATCTTTCTACAAAGTTTTAAATCTCTAGCTAAGAAAATAAAGTTTCTCTTATATAAACTTTGCACCCCTATTTAACCCTCTTAGGGGTGGAATTTTCTAAAACGCTGACAGTTGTTTTTTGGTATTTTAATAAGTAATCTATTCTACAAAGTTTCAAGTTTCTAGCTAAAAAATCGAGTGTTCCCCGTACAAAACCTTCAAACTTTTTTAATCCCCGTAGCTATAGAATTTTCTTTAACGCTGAAATTACTTTTTTTTGTAGTTAACTTTCTACAAAGTTTCAAGTTTCTAGATCAAAAGGAAAAGTTTCCCTCATACAAACTTTGCACCCATATTATTTATTTATTTATGATTATTTATTTTTTAAGACGCTGACAACTGGTTTTTGTATTCTAATGAGTAATCTTTCTACAAAGTTTCAAGTTCATAGTTCAAAAATTAATGTTTCCCCCATACAAACATTGCACCCCTATTTAACCTATTTAGGGGTGGAATTTTCTCAAACGCTGAAATCGCTTTTTTCGTATCTTAATAAGTAATCTTTCTACAAAGTTTCAGGTCTCTAGTTTCTAAAATAAAGTTTCCCCCATACAAACTTTGCACCTCTATTTAACCCTCTTAGAGGTGGAATTTTCAAAAATCCCGTCTTATCCCTAGTCCACGTTATAAAAGTAACCTACTGTGCAAAAATCAACTCTCTAACATTAGCAGTTTCGGCTGTGCGTTGATGAGTCAGTCAGTCAGGATTTCTTCTTTTATATATAGAATTTGTTTTAAAGGGCCTCTGCGCTGTTGGCTTCGGCCCCATGCATGCCTTCCATAAGTCCGGTACCCCATGGTCCTGAGATATGGAAATAATAATAACAGTACAGTATAAGTACCTACAGCATTGAACGCATTAACTGGAAAACTTAACTCTAACTCGCCAGTTAAACTCAGGTTTAGTTTAATAGTTCACAAACGCAGTTAGCTCAACGGAAGAAAGTTCCGCGCCTTTGTTCCAGTTCCAGCAATGGAATTGTTCCATTACTTATATTGAATAAACCGCATTGGAATGTAAAACTGTTCTTTTCTGTCGAGATATTTTAGATGTTTTTGTTGCGTGATGGAGGCAAAGAATTCAATGCAGAAGGTAAGGAATCCTCTTGCTACTTCGGAATAATTATTTGACTTTGATTTGCGTGACCGACCTTGCTAATTCAATGAAAAACACCGGCCAAGTGCGAGTCGGACTCGCGCACGTAGGGTTCCGTAGCAAAAACGGCAAAAATTATGTTTGTTGTACGAGAGCCCCCTTTAGTATTTATTTTATTATGTTTTTTTAGTATTTTTTCTTATAGCGGCATACATCATGTGTGAAAATTCCAAATGTCTAACTATCACGGTTCATAAAAGCCTGCGGGGACAGATGGACAGACAGACAGACAGATAGACAGACGGACGGACATCGAAGTCTTAGTAATATGGTCCCGTTTTACCCTTTGGTTACGGAAGCCTAAAAAGGGATGCGATCAGTTTTCAGATTATTATTAGTGTAGTCTATAGACGCTCGCGGCTGCAGAGAATCACAGGCGTGTTGCCGACCACAAGATTCCTTCTGTTGACAGCTAGCGTAGAGACAAATGCAGCACGTCTATCATGGGACGGCCGCGACATACTCTCGATTTTTCTCGCACCTATACCTCTTGTTCTAAGTGTTCTAATAAGAGAGAGACGGATAGTGCGAGAAAAATCGAGAGAGCTCGCGTGACAGCCTTGCAAGTCCTTCAACAGCGCATCCTTAGAAACTCTGGCGATCAAACAACTATAACATGTTTAATGTACACCCTTTAAAGCCACCCCGAAACATTATATAACACAGCCCGTAACTCTGAGCCATAAAATTTGACTCTAAGCGAAATTTTCAAGACGGTGCGCAGTCTATTTTAGAAGATTTCAGCCCCATATCCATAGTGCTTAAGTCAAAAGGAGTCAGGAATTCTGGTATAAAATCTAGCCTTTGAAATATACCAGCTAACACAGCATGCATAAATATACATAACTATAGTATATCCTGCAGGAAACCGCAGTAAATATAAGTAAAACAGTAGCATCTTGCGTATTTTTTTTTATTGTTTTCATAAATATTCCTAAAATATACCTTGTTGCGGGAGGGAATTGTGTCTCAAGGGAGCAAAATGACATATTTACGGCGAGCGTTTACGCCCAAGACAAAAAATATTTTGCTGCCGAGTGACACATTCTTAGGGCTTTTCACACTTTCTACTAAGAAAACTTAAAACAGTAATTAGAGGGCAACAATGACCCTTTTTGAACTAGCAGTATCAGGGAAGAATAGTAAATGGTATTTTCCCGAATGAAGTGAGGGGAAATATTTTGAGGGGTAATATGGCTTTTAGACCAGAGTTCACTCTCACTCTACTTTTCATTTCGACTTCGAGAAAACAATATTATCCATCCAAAATCAATAATAAATACCACGGCGAAAAGATTGTTCAATATGGCGCCATTATTTTTTAATAAACTTCTTTGACACAGATACAAAATATTGACACCACGAATAAACGTATCTGGCCGTCTAAAAGCCGTGTCCAAACGGCCGAGCGCGGCGGACAGCATAAGGGGGATACATTAAAAAAACTCGGAATGAGTCGCTTTTCATATTTGTCCGATGGCATTTTTTCCTGGACCCATTGACATTGTTAGCTATTCAAAATAGTTACGTATAGGATTTACATAAGGTTAAATTAGGTTTGTTTTATAAAATACCGTAAAAGAAATGCTCTCTGAAAAAAATATAGTCAGACAAACGAAATCGCGGATGACTCGGAGAAACAAAACGAGTTTGTGATAGGCAACCCTTCTTGCGTCAATGCGTAATTGAATTGACGTTGATTTCGTAAAATAAAACCCTTATATTACTACTTACCTTTTATAACGCGTCATAAAAATTGCGAATGATTCATTCTTGGAGGATGATATGGGGGTTTTAATAATCATACTATTTATGAATATTAAGAGTTAATAAGTTCTGATTATCCTGCTATAAACCTGTTACGTTAGAGGTTCAATAATTAGGTATATATATTATTTTTTTTGTATCTATTTATTTATTCGAAGATGAAAAAAAAAACTATTTTTAAACGACTGCCGTTGACATTTAATAAAAATGTTTTGTAATTCATTATAACGGGAAAATCACACAAACGTCTACATTACGGGATAAACTATTAATTAACTTCGGACATCCAACAAAAACTTGAATGAATCATAATAATATGTCATAGGCAACACCAAGTAGGTAACTAATATAAATACCGTTCTTATATAACAATAATTGAAGAACGTCATGAAACATGTTAAAGGATGAAACCCTTTGGAAAACCAGGATTAATACGTCATTAATGTGGTATATATACTTTAGATTTTCATGCAATCCTTCATTCAATTCAGCAACCAACGAAAGAAAATCATCTGACAGGTGAGTTTTATTATAATTATTTTTTCTCTTATATGCAATTTAATATTGACTTTATTTTCCTTGTGAGGTCCATAGTGTTATTTCAGACAAAATTCAGGTTAGATTCTACATTAAGTAGTGCAGTTGTAAAACTGTAAATTATTTAAGTCAAAAGCACGGTATGGTAATTTTCATTTTACGAAAATCCATAGCCTTGAATAAAATTAAAACAAAACATTTTTGCAGCTTTATGGGAACATATGAATACAAAATTAGCTAGAACTTGGCGTGGCGGTGAAAACGACAGTTGATATGTTCTAACACCCGTTCTAAAATGTACTTAATTGCCCCGTTTGTACTCATAGTGCTTTCACGTTTCTACAAGAAGTTATTAATTTCGTCTTTCTTTATCACAGATCACCATGATTCCCAAAATCATCCTAATCCTCATCCCGGCCGTGCTGGCTGAAATTAACGTCAATATCAATGATAATGAAGTCCAATTCTTCGGAGACTCCATTGACATCATCAGCGACCCCGAACGTGACACTTTTCGCATCAACGACAATCAACTCAAGGACGCCGTCAACAAATTAACTCAAGGAAGGCCTGATGACGCTTATGTTAAAAGCCCTACGCCCTGGGACGACCTATACAAACGCTTCGGCTGGTCTGAGGTCAGACGGACTCTAAAAGTCAGAAGCGCAAGAGTTTTGGGCAAGCGTTCAGAACCACAGATCCTGTCTACTAAGAAATTCCATAACGGTGGGACCCGCCCGGCCACGTACAATGGCGAAGTGTCGCAGATAGAAGAAAATACTGTCACACATAAATGGAGCAAGTCTGGTTCTATCACCGTCGGACAAAAGATCAATTATAACGTGAACCTCGGAGTAGGAAGCGTTGGAGGCGCTACCAGCTTCGCTTTCAAGAGCACCTTCGGAGAAGAGACTGTTAATACTGTATCAACAAAACTTGGCTCTAAGTCTTCTATTAACATCACTCTTCAGCCTGGGCAGACGGCGGTAGCTGTGCTATCAGCCAATAAGGGTACTATGGAAGTTGAAGTGGAGTATGAAGCTGGATTACAAGGGTCGGTGGCAACGAATTATGGGCGCACGCATAAAGGTCATCATTTTTGGGCGTTCGATATTAATGGGGTTTTGGATGCTGGTGGCCTACCGCGTACTGTGGTGTGGAAAGAAGTATTGAGCATTGGTTTTTATGCGGAGGAGAGTGTTAAGGCTTATGATGCCAATGGACAGCCTCTTCACTAAGGTTTTGTTCCGTGCAGAATATACTTATCTATACCTGGGACCTGCCGCCTGCTAAGTGTCCTTTGATATCTCCCCTCTTGCCCCTGTCCCAACGGAGGACCCCTCAGTTAAACTGTAGGACTGTATTTGTATGCATTAGTTGTTAATAAATACATAATTATTTGTTATATCCTTATATTTGTAAAATAAAAGGTTTTTTAATAATATCTGTGGTTTATATTTTGTTTACGGGTTTTCAATAGCTCTCACAGCGCTACATATATTCTCGAAAACCTCGCTTCCATATAAGTGACACGTTGATGACTTCACGAGAAAGAGATGCAACACTGTTCATGAATTCTTTTTTTGGACAATTGTCGATATTCTCAATACACATCTGTTTCCCTGAATCTATAGATGAGGTATATACCGTCATTTCAAGTTGATAAGCCTCCAGTCTTAAAGATCCGTTTCCCTTCTACTGTCAAAACAATGTACTGAATTAAGCGACCTTTAGCTATTCTATAGGCATTGCACTAACTGCACTCATACTCCCTGATTAGAGAATGGTTGATCTCTCCAGCCACCGTTAGTGCTGCCTTTAGCAAGGTCTGAAGACCACTTTACTGTACTGACATTTCGCATCTTCATTAAACGTAAGTATGACGTAATAATGTAAATTTTTGAGTTGGCAATGGTAAAAAAGGACAATAAGTTCCTTTCCTAATGGGAAAATTAATCAAGTGAAAATTTGTTTGTAAGCTAACTACCCCAAAGTCGGTCTTGACCTCCTTGTCGCCACTTGTCTTGGGCCATTTCCCCCCAGATCATAGCTTAACACATTCACAGACACAAATTAAAGTTCCTATTTATTTTCTACTGCGTACTGCCACATCACTGTTTAGATATATATTGTCCTTCCGGTGTTCTCATACGTTGTTATAACTTGCAAACTCAAAAATTCCTCTTTTGGCAGCACGGCGACATCCGTAACTTCTTATTATGTCACATCAGCACGCGTCGTTCCCCTAGTGTAAATTTGAGGTGACCACTTGAGCTTTTACTGTGGTAGTAGGAAAATTTGTAATATGCGTAAAACTGCACATTTCTGGCTTCATTATAAGCCAATGAGAATCTTTCGTCTGTGGACAGACTGGCAGTTTTTTCGCGATGAACATCACCGTCTCAATTTACTGCCTGACCGTGAACGTGTTAAATATCGCGCAGATCTCATTTGTTTTAAATTGAATCCTTATTTAGTGCTAGCTTCCGCCGGTGACTTTGTCTGCGTGGACCCTAAAAACTATCTTATATTTTAATCCGGGGTTTAATCTTTCTTCGTGCGAAATTTATCTAAATATCCAAACTTTCGCTCGATAGCAGGTATACTGTTAGTGTACAGTGGACTGTGCCTGAGTCGAGGCGTCAAGTGCATATATTAAGTCGGTTCGGTTCCCACGCTGAGCTTGTTTCGCCCAACCCGGAGTTTGGGAGTGAAATATAACTCCCCGTTTTAGGTACCCAGTAAAACACGGCGCCTGGTTGGTTTTTATAACGTCCACTTGGATTAATATCAAGATAACTAACTAGCCATCCGCGTATTGTAAGAAACGCAGGCAAACCCGCGGGTTAAATATAGTCTATAACCATCCGGAAAGTCCATTCCACACGCAGGCGAAAGAGTTTTTGAAATCGGATAAGCGGATTCGGATCGGAAGATTCGGAAGTGTAGTTCTTCCTTATTACGTCATTATTTATTGACGATTTTTGACCCACCCATCATCTTGTTAATTCCCTGACCCTCCCGCCTATTAAAATTACGATCGTCATCCAATAGTCTCCCTCCGCCCCTATATGGACAGCCCCTTACAGCGACTTTTTACAGCGCTACAAAAGCAAAAGCGATACAGTGCCGATACAGCACGGCAAGGACGAGACAGCGCGGCAAGCAAAAGGCAACGCGCGAGCTGTCTCGTGGCGATAGCTCGCGCGCCATCCCGTGCAGCATGGCAAGCATAAGGCCGCGCGAGCTAGCTCGTGGCGACAGCACGCGCGCCGTCCCGTGCAGCAGGCTATCACAGGACGGCCCGCGAGATGTCATCATCATCATCATATCAGCCGAAAGACATCCACTGCCGGATATAGGCCCCCCCTAAAGAGTACCACAATGACCGGTCCTGCGCTAACCACTTCCAGCGGACTAGCCGTGTGGGTGATTACGACAGATAATCTTTGGCTAGTATCGCGATAAAGTCCCGCATTTGTATCGCTCGAAAAAGTCGCCGTGTGTGATCTCTCTAAAACGCGCGCGTACGAGGTAATCCGGGGCGATTGACTGGCTTGTACATTAGCTCGATCTTAAGCAACTTTTCCACCGGCAAGATGCTACGAACTGCTTATCGCTGTAAAATGTGATTCACCAATGTTATAAAAGGGACTTTTTTAAGATTCTGTAAATCGGTTTTAAAACAGAATATGCTTAAATGCGGTTCGTTCGAATGCAGAGCTAGTTTCGCCCAGCCGGAGTTCGAGAGTGAAATATAACTCTGTTATAGGTACCCAGTAAATCACAGTAGCTTCTGGCTGGTTTTTATAACGTCATGTTGGCTTGAATACAGTGTGGTTGAACTACGATGGACGATAATTATTGGCCTATTGGGTGCCATTGCCTTTATGCGACGATGGGGGGTCAAAACGATGCCAGGCAGAAGTTTAATTTGAACATGCACATACCGGGTTGTAGGCCCGTGTTTGGATAGACATTTGTAAGGAGTTCGCAATCCAAGGGTTTTATCGGTCGCTGCCTATACCATGTTCCAGATAATAGAAAAATCATGCGATAAAAAGGAGGACCATTTTGAAACTCAAAAACATCACAGCTTTGCTAGGGTGAAATCTTTGGCTTTGCATTAAAAAGGCGTGAGAACAAGCGAGAGAGAAATCTAGACCCGAATCCGATCCGAAAGTCACGAATTGTAGTATTGTTGTGTTTGAAAAGCGCTTAATGATCGAAATAAGGAAAACTAGTACAATATTTCCCTTTCACATCATCACATCATCAGCCTACATACGTCCCACTGCTGGGCACAGGCCTCCTCTCATGTATGAGAGGGAACGGGCAGTAGTCCCCACGCTGGCCCAGTGCAGATATTTCCCTTTGATATCCTAGAATACACGAAGAAATCTAGATGAATTTGTCCTTTTCTAACGTTATATGGAATGTGTTATAAGATTAAGGAAGTGAGTGATGAGATTCCGGCTGACAGAGAATTATGGAAGAAAAATACATGCTGCGCCGACCACACGTGAATAACATCATCATCATGTCAGCCGAAAGACGTCCATTGCTGGACATAGGCCTCCTCCAAAGAGTGCCAATGTGGCCGGTCCTGCGCCATGCATCTAGTAACAATTTGTAAGTTGATTGTGAAACAAGCTACGAATTGAAATTGGTGCGATAAACTTAAGATATTGTCGTATTTGGTGGTTCGACAACCATACTAAACGTCTTTTGACATTTGCAGGCTAACTGCGTGATATTGTAGAAACTTATGTAACAATCTTTCATAAATGTAAATAACGATCAGTCCATCTTGTGGGAGGCCTGATAAGCATAGGTATTTTTACTTTATAATTTGTATAGTTTCTATTTTTTATGTTTATTATATTGCTCTCACAAATTTTCGAACTGACGATTTGAAAGTGCTTATTACTATGCCGTAGTGGTTATACTCGTATTCTCCTTGGCTATACCTACTTGAATAAAGATTATTTTGACTTTGAGTTGAGAGTATGCATAGGAATAAAGTGAATAGCATAAGGGAAAGGGAATGATGATATGAAAAGAGGTATAAATCGTACGTAATTGATCCTATTCGTTTAAGGATTCGCTGCGTCCTAATGCCAAATGCATGTCGCTCATACTCAACTCAAGGCATCGCATACTCGGGAGCTCTTACTACGTATCTTCTTCTTCTTTTTTAGCATCACTGCGTCCATGGACTTTCGTGCAAATGTAAAGCCAATTTTTTTATTTACTTTAAGGGCTGGCTCGTTTCTTGCCCAACTCATTCGCATAGCTATCCAAATGTAACGCAGCCAGTCTTATGGGAACCCTTCCGCAGGGGTCCGACCTTGAGGACCTTTTTTAAATTCATTTTTATTTTAATAATAGGTTACTTTAGTCTATTTAAGTTTTTTGGTGATTTCTATTCTGTCATCATTATTTACATTTATGAAAGATTGTTACATAAGTGTCTTACAATATCACGCCGTTAGCCTGCAAAGGTCAAAAGACGTTTAGTATGGTTGTCGAACCACCAAATACGACAATATCTTAAGTTTATCGCACCAATTTCAATTCGTAGCTTGTTTCACAATCAACTTACAAATTGTAGCGGAACTCCGGTAGTTAGACAAATATTAGATTATTATTACAAAGTTAGCAACTTTAGAGCTTACCTACCGTTCAGTTTGAACGGTACCTAGTGCTTAGAGAGTAGGTTTAACTTGAGTCTACAAACGTACTTAGTAAATAGCTTAACATTTCCGTGATTGTAGCATTTGTAGCCCGGCTAGTGAAGCTGAACAATAATACGTTTTTAAGGATCCGTAGTCAACAACCCTTATAGTTTCGCCATGTCCGTCTGTCTGTCCGTCCGTCCGTCTGTCTTCGGCTTAGCTCACTTAGCCTTAATTTCTAGAATGCCACAAAGGAATAAACATACATACGAGTAGACTGGTAAACACATAACCCTCCTTTGCGTCACGCAGACGGGTAAAGGCAGGGTCACTACCAAGTAAGTCTGGACACCATAATACTCAAACGATTCTGAGTCAGCCCCAGCAACTTTATGCGACAGTAAATATTTTAACTGCTTATGATTTGGCCCTCGTAAATTCTAGAAGTTTTCCCATTGTCCACTTTTAATTGACTGAGTTTTACTTCATAACGCGCGGGATCGACATTGTTTACATTTTAAGGGTTTCATGTAAAGTTGCCTTTATGAGGGAAAGATACGGATGGAATGGCTTTCCCAGGTCAACCACTTTGTCGGCTATAGTTGCATGCGGTACCTACTCGAGAATTATGAGGTTTTCGCTGGCTTTATTGAACGAGGCAGCGAAACGAACGGGGTTCTCTGCTTTAGCTTGCACCAAAATTCTTTCATATAAAAAAAAAACAAAAATATTAGGGGACAATCTTACACAAATCGACCTAGTCCCAAACAAGCTAAGCTTGTACTATGGGTACTAGATGACGATAAACATTATCTATAAATACTTAAATACATAGAAAACACCCATGAGTCAGGAACAAACAATCGTGCTCATCACACTATATACCCTTACCGGGATTTGAACCCAGGGCCTCTTGCTTCGTAGGCAGGGTCACTACGAACTAGGCTAAAGCGGTCGTCAATATGGATATGTCCGGATTGTCCAGCTGATCTCCTCTACAAAGGGGCTACCGCTAAACGAAAATGAACTTCGTTCGTGTATCTAACTGTCGCTTGAACAGGCAAGTGCGACAGAGATGGAGATACACGAAAGAAGTTCATTTTCATTTCGCGGTAGCCCCTCTGGTTGCCATGCTCGTGAAATTTTGTGAGCAGGCTCAACAAATAAGTATATAATTTTATGCGATGTGTCGCGCATTTTTCTTTCTACCGTTTTTGGCTTGGCCGCAAACTAACATATCTTACCGTATTGAATTTCTAAGATAAGATATATATCACATTAGCCCGATGTTCGTGTCCTGCATGTATTGTGCATAAAGCGTTGTAAAAATACCCGAGATACTGTTTACACCCTGTACGTGGTTTCGCATAATGCGGGACACGGAACGCTGGAAGTGAACTGGGGTTTTTTTAAGAGAAATGTTCAAATTCAAATTATGTTTCATGCCACAAAACAATTGGCAGGTATATGTACAAATGCATAGAAGAAAGAAAGAAAAAACATCTATTTCTAATACCTATACAGGGTGAATACTAAGTCTTGAACCGAAATATAATTTTCTATCGCAGTATTTTAAGGCAAATTCATTGCATTACCTCTAGAAGCAAACAATCAAAATTTATTAATAATGATTTTAAATAGCAAAAACATCAACCTTATGGTAACCCTATTCGACAATACTTGATCTGTAGTTTAAAGTGACAGTTTAACGTAGCAATTAGGGTGACCATGAGACTGAGTAAACTAAAATATATTTTTTTAACTAATGAATTAACAAACAACGGTTACATGATTTTGCCTGATGTCACGTACACATGTTTAAACTAAATTTAAACAGTAAGAAACACGTATTTCGGTTCACGACTTATGTTTCACCCTGCAGAAAAGAAAAGCAAATGTACATCTGAAATTAAATTATAAAAACTTCAATAGGATTTGTTCTTATGATAAAAAATTGCAATATAAATGTAGGACCTCGTAAGTCCACGTGTGTAGGTAGGTAGGATAATTTGAGAATAATCGTTTTCCAAAATATCACGTGACAAACTGATTTCTCAAATTATTCTAGTTTATACAAGTTTATTCTAGGAAAGGGGGAATGGAAAGCCTATTTATGAAAGTATGTTACATAAGTTTCGTATAGTTTAGTATAGTCGTCGATCACCAGTAGGATTTCCGTCAGTATTTTTTGAAATGAAATGAAATCTTATTTTGTTTACCTTCTTTCTTTTGTAATTTGGAGTAATAACAAAGTTCGACACTTGACTTCCCGTAAGGCGGCTTGAACCGTTCTTACCCGAACATTGGCTACGCAACCCAAATATCTTCCCATCGCGCTTCCAGCGTCTTTAAGAACTTGTAATGTATCGAATAAACAACAATTTAAATAATTTCAACGTGTTTACACCCGCTGGCGTCGGCTACATGTCAATGGAACCGAATTTTACCGGTTTAATCCGGTTCTCAATCTACTGTAGCAATGGAAAAACATGGAGGCACATTCACACTATCAGATACTTGCTGGAGGCAGAGCCAGAGGACGAAATATAGCTTATGTCCATCCTCAAGATCCATTCTACGTACCCTCTTTGTTGTATCATCAATTCTGAAAGTCGTGACTACCACAGACCTCAACCACCTTCCTCCAAGAACTTATTTGCTAATCTCAGGCAAGTCTGGGCGCTGGTTCCTGCTGATGCCTTTATTTTCCTATCCACCGGGAAGGCGTTCCTCTACCTGTCTTCTCTTCCAAGTGACCGATCAGTTTAATTTTTAGGGAACCTCAAAAGGAAAAAACGGAACCTAGGTAAGTAGTAGAACTACACATCTTCTTCTTAATCGTATTCTAATGGCTGAGGGATGTGACGACTGTGGGCGCTCTTCACCATCACTCTACAAACTGCTCGGACCTGGGCTTTGTGTATTCTGGCCTGAAATGTGGCTCTAGTCACTGACGTTACCGTGTCCGCCCAACGCATAGGCGCCCGCCCTCTACTCCTCTTCCCTGCCATGCGGCCAATGATAATTAGCTGTTCCAGGCTATCCAGTCCAGACTTGATCAGATGGCCAAAGAAGCTGAGGGTATGGCTCCTGTAGTGTATGACGCAACATGGAATAATCTTATAAAATGCAATATTGTAGAGACAGCCTTGAAATACAAGACCCTAGCAAATGGTTCACGCTCGTGTAAACAGGATCACCATTAAAGTGCATTAGCGATAACATCTAAGTCGTAAAATCTATGTAAGCGTCACTCACACAACGACACACAGACCGTATATAAAACCCTGTTTTACCTAAATAAAAGCTCTTTATATCACCGAATTTGGTTGTATCATTTACGCTGTACGACATACGTCTCATGGCGACCTTGCCAGGATCCGAACCTGGAATCTTCTGAACCAAGCTTGTAAGGAGGGGTATATGGGTGAGGATCAAATGATTGGCCAGTAGTTAGTCTGGTTAGTTTGTAGTTAGCCATACAAACTGAAGAAGTGAACAAAGTTTCGATGTGACACCATAGTTAACCATAGAATTGTATGATTAATTTTTGTCACAACAACGGTTAACTTTCTTAGAAAATGTAATTTAAGAACTTATGTACTAGTGTCCTCAAGATCGTGACGTATTTTACAATTTCCATCATTCACCCCAATCTATCGTTAAGGAAAATTGCATGACATTTTCAATGTATCATCAATAATCTATTTCTTTGTTAAACCGATACGTCTAGCTGAACTTGCTGCCCAGCCGCGTCGCGCGCGACTCAGTGTCTCCTGTCTCACTCGCACCGTGCAAATTAAATAGAGGAGAGTAGATTTTCACGTCTCGCGTCGCCGCATCTGCTGTCCTAGTCCCGCACTCCCGCAGAGACTACTTAGTACATACATACATACATACATACATTCACGCCTTTATTCCCAAAAGGGGTAGAATACGATTAAGAAGAAGATGTGTAGTTCTACTACCTACTTAGTAAATTATAAATACTGTCACTGTTCCTTTAAAATAATACGCTTGCTGTAGCTAGTTTCACTAGAGTCTGGCAAACGAAAGCGTGACCTGGACTTTTTTAAAAGTGGCAACATTATAATCTGTCAAAGGCACGTCAAATTATTTTGTTTACACAATTATTTTGCATTAATAATTGCCGTAACATGGGTAAAACAATAAAAAGTAATGTGCGAAAGCTGCTACATAGTATGATCAGTAAGTTCAAGCAAAAACAAGAGGAGAAAGAAGTTGTTTTCCAAGAGAAACAACAATGTTTAGATGCGATGTCGGATTTTTTAGGTTAGTATGACTTTGTAATCTTAATCCTTGTCGGCTGATTATTTGTTATAATAATACTGACGAGAATGATCATACGTTTCTTATGTTTACAGATAATCTTGAAAATATTCAAGGAATCCGTAAAAAACAAAAAATTAGGAATACCATATGTGTATTTTTTTTTAATTTGCCGTGTTTTCCCAGGTCACGCTTTCTACATGCGTCCCTCTCCTGCACGTCTATCATGAGACGGCCGCGACATACTCTCGATTTTTCTCGCACTACACATCTTGTTCTAAGTGTTCTAATAAGAGAGAGACTGATAGTGCGAGAAAAATCGAGAGAGCTCGCGTCGCATGATAGCCGTGCTGAATAAGTAGTCACTTTTGTCCTAATGTCAATAGAACTCAATCACACTTCGATTCGACAAAGAGTTTCTTATGTCCTCCTGATTTCCAGAACTAAACTAAACTTCTTCAGTATCAAAACGCTGTAGCGTGATGTCGTTATGACAGGTTAGGGACAAATACAGGGTAACGTCCCAGGAAAGCCGCCAACGTACTTTTTTTATTTTCTGCAACGACAGTGGCAAACAAGCGTACGGCCCGTCTGATGGTAAGCGGACACCGCAGCTTATAGACGCATGCAACTCCAAAGGAGTAACATGGGACTCTTGATATATTTGAGGATTCGCCGTGTTGACAGCTGAAGGAACAAGTTCCCTCTCTCTCAGCACAGCGCATCCTCGGGAGCTCTGACCACCAGGAACACAACACAACACTACTACAGAGCAAGTAGTAGTGTTATTATGGCTGTGGTCTTCTGCAAGGCGGAGGTTGGGCTGCTCCAAATTCGAGCGGGATGACATTTCGCTGGGAGCTACCTCACTTAAAACCACTCACTCACAGAGCAAAGTAGTGATATCATGGCATCATAACGCTTAATTGTCACCATTGTGGTAAGTACAAAAACTATTACTTAACTGTCGCGTCGTGGATCGTGATTCGTGACTCGCCTAGTCCAGTAAACTTAATTTCCGGAAGACTTGATGAAATAAATTATATCAAAACAACTTAAGTTACTAGGAACTCAGTGCTGACTTACGACATTCTCAAAACGACTTAGGCTTTGTTGTTTCGAACTGGCTTTGAAAAGAGCGTTTTTGTATTGGATAAAATGTGAGTTAGGATGTTTTTAAAATGAGTAAAATTATTTAAAAGGTAGCGGAAATCGGTGCTTTAGTATTATCACGAATTTGTCGGATTAACTGTTTTTAGGTTAAATTGGTGTCATCTAGTAGTAAATTAAATAATAACTACTTTACAACTATACTTATTGACGACCGCTTTAGCCTAGATGGTAGTGACCCTGCCTACGAAGCAAGAGGTCCTGGGTTCGAATCCCGGTAAGGGCATTTATTTGTGTGATGAGCACGAATATTTGTTCCTGAGTCATGGATGTTTTCTATTTATTTATCTATATAAGTATGTTTATCGTCGTCTAGTACCCATAGCTTTGCTTTGCTTAGTTTGGGACTAGGTGGATTTGTGTAAGATTGTCCCCTTATATTTATTTATTTATTTATTACCTCTACCTTCATCGCGGTGTCAAGATATATTTGCGGGCAAGCACACCTCACCGCTCTACCACAAATATATCTTGACACCACGATGCGTAGTAACTAAGCGTAGGTAGAGGTCTGAACCAAGAACTAAACATCGTCGAAATCAAACTGACTGAGGTTAATTGGTTCAAAATTCAGTTTCAAGATTTGTCCCGAACTAACAAACGCACAGGTCAAGTTAAATAAAAGCTCGTAATAGGTATGTACCTTCCACCGGGGCTACTTCAGGAAAAAATTAGGCTGCTTTGATCATTTTGAATGTAGTACAATAAACCTCCTCGCCTTCGGCACTCGGGTAAAAAGAAGAACTACAAAAAAATGTAATACCTAATATAGTACATTTTACAACTAGTGTGAAAAGAATGTCTTTTTACCACTAGTACCGAGGTATCTTGCCACGAGCTGAAAGCGAGTGGCAAGACTCGGTACGAGTGGTAAAAGACATTTCACACGTGTTGTAAACGACGTTTTTTAATACAATTGCGAAAAATAATAAATTAATATATCACTGCGATAAAATATGCTTGCTTCGAAGTTATTTTTGAACGAACCCATACTTTACAAATGACACTGACAGTGACAACATACTATTGGAATCAGCGCCATCGGGTAAAAAATCTAATATAAAATTACTGCGTTTCGAAAGTATAGTTTGGAACTAAAAAGTAAAAAGCACTAGTTCGAGAAATTGTGCTTCTCGTACGCTACGCAGCCACAAAAAGTACCACTTTTTGAGCAACTGTATTAAAAAAAATATAATACCTCTATGTTGCACAAAAAAAACTTTGAAAACTTGAAATCTTAAATCTTAAGATTATTTAAAATAACAGCAAGATAGAAACTTATTTAATCACTACCACAGTCGACCCACAAGTAAAAACAATGATTTCGGAGAAAAACCTATTTGATCAAAGTAATGAAAGTAATGCCGAAATCGAAAATCAACCAACCACCAAGTTATAGTACTACGTAACAGTTTTCCGTCTTTCTAACTCGTCTGTAAGAAAATTGCGAAAATGTATAAACGTGGTATTTTATGAAAAGTGTGGAAAATCTAGCTCATAGTAATGATGTCATAATTTACTTACGACCGTTTAAAACTCATTACAATTTCATTTTCTGTCGGATAAATCGTAAAATAGTCGACTTGAAAAAAAAAGTTATTAATTGTCTAAGAAAACACTAACGACTCAAAGTTTTGTAAGCATTGTTAAAACTTGTAACTATAATAACAACATCATTCCCACCTCCTTAAACAAATTAGTGCACACATAATTTAATAACGGACATTACGAAAAGAAACGAAAGATCTCAGAGAACCTAACAAAGCAACTTATAGCACTTTGTCGAAGTTATCCATCAGTTGCGGCCGAACTATTGCCCTCCCACAATAAGCGCTAGTTTAATGCGACGGAGTTCTAAAAGTTATAATGGGCTTCACTTTCTATGAAAACACTGTGATAAAATAACTCGTGGGGAGTGTTGCTATTCATTTCCTATCTAGCAGTTGGACCTAGGACTTGTGCCTTTAAAAAAAGTTAGAGGCGTTCTATTTTTGAACTAGCGATTCCATTTTCCTATCATTTGAATTTGATTAATTGGTGTTTTTAATAGTGTTGTGAAGTTATGTGATTTTATGAACTGTTGACTTTTTTTGAGTTTGTGCTTGAATATTTCGTGGTAAGCATCTTCTGCCTTTATTGAATATTCATATAGGTAGGCTAATTAATATTTTCATATGTATTAGTTATAGGTAGGTTTCTTGATTTATTTGTAGAGTCAACACAGGTATCTCTACATATATACCAATATTATAGTGAAAAATATCTGTACAAGCCTTCATGCAAATGATAATACATAAACCATTTTGTTTACTTTTATAGTTATTGTTTAACAGATTCGTTGATATTGTTGATTATACATAGTTTACAACTTATAAATAGTATATCTTATTGCACAGGTAGTTCATACAATACTATAGAAACATAATTATGTTTATGAAAGTATAACAATAATTTTCTCATGCATGGAATAGTTATGCAATAAGGCATGGGAATTGGGTGTAAATCATAATCTAGCAAAATCATACCTCCTACTTGCAGGTACAGTACGTAAGTACAGATAGTTTAATCCAGTCTTACATTTCTAATGTTAACATTCTACTTTCTCATTTTTTTAGTATCGTCTTAATTATACATTCATATTTACACACGTTTTTACGACGGTAGTAAACAAGCATACGGCCTCAACCTGATGGTGAGCAGACACCGTAATCTATTGACGCTTGCGACTTCCGATCCGCTGTACAAGCTGCAGGCATTTTGTGACAAAAATCTGGTTTCTCACTCCCAACACCGTCAACTACATCCTCGGGTGCTCTGGCGACCTTACTCACCACCAGACCCCGTATAACATGGTCGGCCTTATCACGCGATAAGTGACAAGATTGGAGCGTCGTCTCGTTCTATCGAACGCTGTCCTCTCTCATGTCACTTATCGTGTGATAAGGCCGACCATGATCCCCGCATCATGGTCGTGATACTCAGGAACACACCACACCTACACACTACAGAGCTAGCAGTACTGTTATTACGGCTGTCAAGTGGTCTTCTTTGAGGTGGAAGTACTCCCTCAGTGGAGCTGCCATGCCATTCTAATGTTGCTTGCAACTACAACTCTTTTTAATCTGTACACTCCGTACACATATCACAACGTTCACAACTATCTGACAAATCGCATCGCGCGCGATTCAGACTGTCTCAATCGCGCTGTGTAGGTAAATTAAAAAGGGAAGCAGACTTTGTCAAGCTAGTATTTAATTTTACCTGTTCGGTTTGTTTTTTAGTGTGGTTAAAGACCCCTTTTCCTGTGACCGGAGCTGAAATTGTGGGTAAATGGTATAATTTGAATGACAATTAAATATCGCGGTACAGTCAAGCTGATCTGATGATGGAGACAGAAGGTTGCCATCCATGGAAATTCAGAACTTAACTGACTTAACCCCATTGTGTTTGGGCTCGTTAGAATCGCCCAAATGAGTAGTTGATGACTGAATACAGAAAAGGTCCAATAAAAACTTGTACTAGAAGTGATCACACACGTTTCACAACTTGCTGACATGTCGCGACGCGCGCGACCTAGCGACTCCTGTCTCACTCGTGCTGTCTAAACGAGAAAGAAAATGATTTATTTTATCATCTCGCGTCATGCTAGCCAGTCTAGTAGTCTTCCATTCAATTAACTAATACTCACAGCTCTGTCCCCAATCCCCATAGACCGTGATAGTCTTATCAACAATCATGCTCGAATCTTCTCACGATGAATACAAAGGTTATGTAAGTGGCATTATGTTAATTTGGCTAAGTAGCGTTTAGTTGGTTCCCACGAAGAATTATGAATGGTGGACAATATTATGAACGTACGAGTATACATTTTTCCTTGAGTAATAAGATCTCCAAACAATCTTATATTAATTTGGTTACCAAAGTGCTGGTAAGTAGAGATTTTTTGAACATTCGTTATCACCAAATGTTTATTAAGTTGCTATCGAAATTCCAAACTCCGATCAGGGTGAATTTTAATGAATTGGCCGAATCAATGCCCACGGTAGCTCAGTTGGTTCAGAGCAATGCACGGTATGTATAGGTCGTGGGTTCAAATCCCGGCTCGTACCAACGACTTTTTCGGATCTTATGTACGGAATATTTACCGTTAGCTTTTAAGTGAAGGAAAACATCGTGAGGCAACCGGTCTAATCCCAATAAGGTCTAGTTTTCCCTCTGGGTTGGAACGTCGCTTTCGTAAAACTAGTGCCTGTGCCAAATCTTGGGATTAGATGTCAAAGCGGACCTCAGGCTCCTTTACGGCAGAACCGGGAAGAACGTTAGGAGGATGGTGAGTAGCGATATTAGATAGAGAGCTCCGCACACATAATTATTAAGTTGCATAAGTACAATAATCAATGATCAAGATCAAACAAAGATCAAACTTGATAAAGGTAACCTCATAATCCATTTTCTATTCGCACGGTAGTTATAATTATACTGCCATGTATACATAGATATGGCGCGGATAGGGAAATTTGTTGTGCAATTTATGATGCAAGTCTCTATGGGAGCGCCACGGTGTAACTTATCTTTCCAGTTTTTTGACCTATCTTCCTAGACAATGTCACAATTAATGGAATTAAAAATCCTATGATAATAATAGATATGCGATGATGCGGATAACACACTCACGCAAAAATATCTTGAATGAAATTTGGTATCGTTGTGATCATTGAATGTGGCCGATTTTAAAAAATTGCAAATGGTTGTATATTGACTTGTAATATTGGCATTGCGGCCTACTTGCAGAATAAAATAGTGGTTTATGCGACTGATCCATAATGAGAGGCCTTAAAATACGAGTGTGGTTTTATGAAACGAGCGTCAGCGAGTTTCATAATAGGATCACACGAGTGTTTTAAGGCCTAATTATGTACAGTTGCATACACTACTTTATCTACACACATATCATAAGTAGTAGTAAGTAACAGCAAAAAACCAACAATAAAATGACAACAGCAATGGCGGCAATTCGATCATCCGTCATGGCGAACGGTTTTTTTTATCATAGACAAACGAATGAAGTCACTATACTCATATCACTCGAGATCAAATGTCGTGCGGTTTGGATTAAAAAACGTACTGAATTGACGTTTCGTATCGATAACTGTTTTAATATCTATGGATACTAGAATAGAGACCCATTTGAGTTTTGACAGCTGTTCCAAATTTAAACTCATAACGATACTTTATCAAAAATCTGTACTGTAATGACATTACAGTACAGATTTTACCTACTACCACAGACAAGAAAGTTCTCATAGTAAAATCGGTTAATGTAAAAGTAAAGTAATGCTGGTCATTTCCTACGGTTTCTGAACGCATTTTAGAGCACTAATGATATGTGCGTAGATAAATTCATTAGTTTAATTTATTGGAATTTTCTACCTTTGACGGTAGTTGCTTTTGGAATTCCTAGACTACTTTGATGCAATTCAGCCTACTCAAATAATCTCAAGTACCTACAGTACGGGCAAGGTCTTTCATTGTAGAGCCATGTAGGTGTCAACAAATTTTGTTTTTTTAATGGTTAAGCTATGAAGTGTCCAGTATAAAGTGAGCTCTAAATGGGTCAACAATTAATGTCCGTGACTGTACGTGGTTAATAACCTGTAATATAGGATATTTGTTACTCCAGGAATTTTATCTGAACGTACACGTGGACTTTAATGCTAGTTATAGGTACATAATATTTATTATATCCCTAGGTTAAGGACGGATCGCTAGTATTTGTTCTGAAACAATACAGAGATTTTATTTGAAATACAATTTAGCAATTCACATTGCGTGGATAGAACATTTAAATATGTAAATTAAAAATCTACTTCCGAATATTTAAGGTTACTCTGTAATCAATTGAACCTACGCAGCCAATTAAGTACTTATAGCTTTAATTTCTTCTGAAAACAAATGTGTCCAAATGTCATTCAACAGGCCCCATTCTCAGGAATGAACGGGAATTTAATAAAATAATAAAATAAAATAAAAATCTTTATTTCAGACCGGTTGATCCACAGTATGTTAGTAACAGACGACTTAAAATTAAATTAGGTTAGTAACAGTAGGCACGAAAAAACAATATATAATTTTTAAATGATAAATTGGGCAACGCCCTTAATCGGCCCAACCCAGAAAGATAAAATTGGACAGTTAAATCTAGACGCTATTGCTTGTAGAATGCGGTTGGCGCTTGCTGTCACCCTGCCTAATAGCGACGAGGCTATCTTTTTGCGCATGATCGCCTGGAACCCGTCTACACGGGCTTCGGCAAACATGCCCGAGGCACTACACCTCCTCGGCAGCCCCAGCAGCATCCTAAACGCATTATTGTATTGGACACGCAGGACGCTATAGGCTCGCTTTGTATACCTAACCCACAGGCTGCTCGAGTAAAAAGACTGTGTATATGCTTTAAAAAGCGTTATCTTTACTTCCGTTAGTTAATATACTGTAAACCTATACTGTAGCTCTGTCCTGCCCCGTGGCTATGCGTGGGTTTGTTGCCTCTATTGTTGTTCACATTGTTACGGGCCACGGACGGACATACAAACACACATACAGTGGATACGATCATCGCACTGGTCAAGGTTTGAAAGTGTAGCTGAGAGCACAATTATAAAGAATTTGGAACTTCGAGCTTCTTTAGGTTTACTATCGGTACGGTAAATAAATTTTACTGTTCAATATAATAATATGAATGACTATAGCTGCCCGGCCCGGCTTCGCACGTTTAGTTTTCCGTTTTCCCGTAGGAATAAAGCATTTTCCCGCGGTATAAAATAGCCTTTATTCATCAGGGATAATGTTGCCTTCTAATGGTAAAAGAATTTTTCAAATCGGTGCAGTTGTTTCGGAGCCTATGTAATACAAACAAACAATCAAATCTTTCCTCTTTATAATATTAGTGTAGATATTAGTGTCGATTAAGTCGACACTTAAAGAAGAGAATATGTTAACAGTCGCCGAAAGAAAGATCCTTCGTAAGCAAAGACCTGAAAGAAGCTGGAGAGTCCTAAAGAACCTGGAGATAGAATGTCTGGTGGCTGAACCTAACATCTTAGGAGAGATCAAATCTCACAGACTCCGCTGGCTTGGTCACCTGGAGAGAATGGAGGAAGATCGCAAAGTCAAGAGAGCATACCGAGGCTGCCCGGTAGGTCAACGCCCTGTCGGACGTCCAAGGTATCGCTGGAGTGACATGCTCCAGGCGGATCTGCGCGAGCTCCGAATCTGCAGTTGGCGAGAGTTGGCGCAGAACCGAGAAAAGTGGCGCACTCTCGTGTCGGAGGCCAAGATTCATTTTGGGTCGCTGAGCCAACGGAGTGAGTGTGTGTGTATGTGTGTGTGTGTGTGTGTGTGGGTGTGTGTGTGAAGTCGACTCGGGGCCTACGGTGAAACGTGATTGATAATTAAAGTTATGTTGTACTTTGCACAACCATTTTGTTACAAAATAAAAAACAACATAAGAAAATACCTTTTGAGAAAAGTTCAAACGCGGCTTTAAATGTCAAAGTAACTTGAAGAAACCGTGTTCTATTGCCGGCTCGCCACTATATGTACAGTCAGCAGCAGAAGTACCTCCGCAAAATAACACGCTCCAAATGATCTAGACAGTCCTTACCCTCTTGACTTTAGAGTCGAGTGAAGGTCATTTTGATCACTTGAACCGCTAGCTATTTTTCCTGCTAACTGTACAGTATACATCAAAAGTGTTACAGATATTAGATCTGACATTTCGCTGACGGACCTAAAGTGTCTGGCTTCGGGCGGCGTTGTTGTTGGCTATAGGGCCTTTAACCTTACTAGCAGGGGTCAATTTAGCAATCTTACTGTCCATACTGATATCATAAATGCGAAAGTTAAGGTGAGTCTCCAACAGCGCTGTGCGAGGTTCCGTATTTGATCTTTTATGGTCAAACAGCGTATTAAAAACGCTTCGAAACAAATACATTTATTTGTGGAGTATTCCGAGACTTTTCGTGAGTTATGTTTAAGGCGGTGCATTGGAAATTATCGCGTGCTTTGAAACGCCGTTCTGACTAGATTAAGAAACAATAAGGTCTGATATTCAGATATATGATTCTTGACTATATGATTATCCATCTGATTTTATCGATACATGATTGCTTTACAATTTTCTCCATAGAAAAAAAACCAAAGTTAATTGGGTCTGTGTTTTCCTTTTTTTACTCATCCTACTCAAACAATACATTATTTTACGACACAATCAATTTACACCATAGTATTTTATCTCATCTAAAATCTAACTTTATGAAATTTAAGTAAAACTTCACTAAGTTAGGTATTTATCGAAATTTGTCCAAAAAAGCCATTTCCGAAGGATGCCATAAAGGAGTCACAGCGGCATGATTTGTATTTGTATTTGCTCTGTAGAAATGTTGTGTTCCTGGTCTGAATAAGGTCGCCACAGCTCCCGAGGAAGTGTTGTGTTGAGAGCGAGGGATCCGCGTCCGTCTAGCTAACCAACACAATGAATCCTCGAATCATTAAAAGGACAGCAACGCGCTTGTGATTGGTCTGGAATCCCAAGCGTCGACAGGCTACGGTGTCTGCTTACCATCAGGCAGATCGTATGCTATTAAGCCGCCGTCGTAGTATTTAAATAAACCTGTTTAAAAATCTTATAAATGGCAAAAATTTTGTAAAAACGTGATGATTCCCGAGTATTTTCGTGAGTTGTGTTTGTTGGTACCAATCATTTACTGTTATATTACATAACTGAAGCCACCAAGCCGTTTGGGATACTGTAGCCCTTGAAATAGAATTTTCTCATCCACATATGTACATACACATACTCTCGAAACATAACCCTACTTCTGAGGCGGTCAGGTGAAAAAGCGAATTCTACTTTATCCAGAGAGAATAAAGTCACAAACAAACGTCCGAGGGTGCATCTTGTAAGTTGCAGCAACAATGTTAGGCAACTTTTAACTTTGGCAAACTTATTTGAAGTGAGGTAACTCAGGTACAGGCTTTAGTGAAACAATTTAAAGTTTATATAAATTAGCTGTACAAGGCAACGTTAAGGTTTTGCAGGTAAACTGTGGAATAACTTTGTTACAATGATGGATTAGCAGATTGACCAACAATGCTAAGTATGTACTTACTGACTTACTTACATATTCGTAATACATATTATGCTGTTCTGTGTCAGTATATAAAAATATAAACATTCGCGATTCTCATTAAAAAAAAAATGTGTCCCGTTTATTATAAATAATATCTACCTCGTTTATTACAGCAATGTCGTTGAATCTTGAAACTTTTACCAAAAAACTACTAACAAGAGGGGCTTTAGGAGCTTTAGCTACTTGATTTTTTTAACTATACTAATTAAGTATGTTATTCGCATATTATTTTTAGGTTATCTCCGCCACTAGGTACATAGCAATATATATAATATATATCTATGGTAGATAGTGTCTTATAGTGTCTATGGTGATCTATTTTAATTTCCTAGCACTGCTGTTTTCAACTTTAAATAAGGCTTGTGTTACTGAACACGAATCTCACCCCAATTTAAACTCACAATACAAGCAAATTTTCAATACCCAATCACGAACAGCGCCCAATAAAAAATTAAAATTCTTTATTATCTTGATTGCACCCATTGTTGCCCGCCATCTTGGAAATGTATTGTCTGGTGGGAAAATGGCGGATTTGCGTGACCTATTTTTTTAGTCTATGGTTTCGGGGTTAATATGACGGCTGTTGTTTTTCGTTAATTCGCGATTCGAAATAGAATGAGGGTTAGATAGGTGTAGGTATATAATATCGGACAATGTTTATTGTTTTAGTCTGACTTGGTCCTGATTTAACGAGCGAGGGAAGCTGACGAAGTTATCCGTTTCAGCTTGGACTAAAATTATTTCGTACAACCCGGTCACAATATCTGTGCACCTGACCTCGTGACGTCATATCGGCGGTCTGGGTACGGTGTGAAAAAAAGTTTTTTCCAGAAATGTGGAGGTAAAAAAAATTTACTAACCTTTTCAAATCAAGAGGGAGGGGAGTGCGCGGAGAGGTGACAGGGGAAGCGGGAGAGGCGCCACATTCCAGCGAGGTGCACAGATATTGTGACCGGGTTGTCCGGCGTTTACCCAGGTGTTCTCTTCTACAGCACGTCTATCATGCGACGGCCGCGACATACTCTCGATTTTTCTCGCGCTATGTCTCTTGTTCTACGTGTTCTAATAAGAAAGAGACGGATAGTGCGAGAAAAATCGAGAGAACTCGCGCGCCGTCGCGTGGTAGCGTGCTGGTCGCATTTCTCAACCGATTCTCGAGAAAATTTCTGAGCAGGTTGAATAATTACATATCTATATTTTTGTTGATTTTGTTTTTGGATACTGAACATTTTTTTTATGAGGCACGCGAGTTCTGCATCACACAGATATACTAGTTTGTAACATTCCGGGATTAAGGGCGAGTTGCACCAACATACGATTACAGCATACATCAACGTTAAATATGGCGCCGGGCAGCTGTCATTCTAAAGAAACTTGTCAAACTTTTCATACATTCATATTTTAACGAACACAGCTTACGATTACCTACATACGGTTTGGTGCAACCTACCCTAGATAGATTTTTTTTCATAGTATTTTTCAAGTGGCTATAACATAAGATGATCCTTATAGGATCACTTTGTTGTCCGTCCGTCCATCCGTCCGTCCGTATGTCGAGACCCTTTTTCTCAGGCACGCGTGGAGGTATCAAGCTAAAATGTATACCAAATACTCAAGTCTACTGTCCCTTGGAGCTGTGAAAAAATCAAACTTCTAAGCCAACGCAATCAAAAGATACAGCCGTTTATGCTGCAAATTTTCGTAAATTTTCGAAACTCGCAAGGGAATCAAAACCGTGCGTACTTCCCGTGAACTCAGAATCTTCGTCTTATAGCACAGATAAAGAAAAAATTGCGAAAACCGTAAATTTTTGTACGGAACCCTCGGTGCGCGAGTCTGACTGCCGGTTTTTTAATTCTAGTTTTAATTCTATTAACTTGAATTTATTATACTTTCAGAACATGTCTCGGATCCTTCTATTTGCGTTGCTGTCAACAGTCGTTGCTGAATTCTCAACACCGTCCAGTTTACTGGGACCGCGGCATTTCAACCATCATCCCTTCGAGCAGTACCTTAAGGAGGTCAAACCTACCAAGTAAGTTTTTGACGGAACTTAAAATAATGTACACCTAAGAATTATGTACTCGTTTTGACTTTAGTACAGGTAGACTTTACATATAATAAATTGCCTATAGATATTAAAAATGCACACGTACTCCTTATTTTTATTTGAAAACTAGAACTGGCCTACTGTGTGTTACTTGTTTGCGCAACTATGCCTGATGTAATTTTATTTGTACCATTCTTTTATTGTATAAATAATTTACTTAAAAAACAAAAATTTAACCGAGTTCAATTTAGTACTCCGCCAAGCCACAATAACATTTCCTATTTTTTTTTTACAATTTACCACTTGAACTGATTTCTGATAGCAAATGCGTTGATTACTATAGAAAAAAACCGAATCGCTGTATATGTGGACCGATGATATTTGAGGACTTCCATCGATTCCCCAAGATCATCACCAATGGCACTTCATTAGTTCCTATTTCTGTGACGTACATAATTGCACTTTTAAGTACATAATTGAGGAATTCGATAAGTCATCTGTGGTCTTCATCATCAATTCCTCGCCACCAAATTTATGATTCCGAATGTAAATACACGAGTTATAACAGAAAATACCAAAATCACTACACACGTGCATAATAAAATTGAGGAGTCCCCTCAATTCCTCATGGATCCCATCATCTTACTGAATTTTGAAAAAAATGGGACCCACCTGGAAGTATATACAAACGAACAAAAAAATAATTTTTCGAATCGGCTCATCAATGACGGAGTTCTGAGGTAACAAACATTGAAAATAAAAAATAAATAAAAAAAATACAGCCGAATTGAGAACCTCCTCCTTTTTTTTGAAGTCGGTTAAAAAGTACATTCAATACATAAAAGTAACGCGGTCGTATGGCTTGTAGTCTGCATTAACTTTAAAGAACTTGTAAACTTAACACTAAAAAGTCCTTTGCGAAGATTTTCATTCATAGATTGTTCAATGTAATCATTACAGGCAATTTCCAAGAACCCATTTACAAAGGATAGAATAACAAATGTTGCTTGCTTATTATTATTATTATTATTATATGGCACTAAACGCATTATCCCTTTCGTTCTGATAATATACCTAACATAATTAAACAATAATCATAAACTTGACATGCCTTAAGCTCCCCTATGTAGGACAAAGGATTTAACCGTATAGTTAAAGTTGAACCAGAGTTGAACCCACCGTTTACTGACGAAATACCTCGCTTTGTTTAGGTGCTAACTGTAATATCAAAACTACGTTGAGTTAATTTTCAAGACAGTATAAACTTAATGCCTATCTATAAGTGCTGGAGTGAAACTCAAAATATGTAACTAAAAGTACAGAGCCTGACTCCGGAAAGCGTTTTTGATTAGGTACTGAAACGATGAACGTCTAGGTTCATACATCCTCAGTTGCGAAAGTGGATAGCTATGAGCGACGTATGGTACGATATTAAATATGGTATAATTCGTACATTTTTTAGGCTTCCGAACCTCAAAAGGAAAAAAAGGAACCCTTATAGGATCGATTGTTATCCCTCCGTCCGTCCGTCCGCCTGTCAAGACCCTTTTTCTCAGGAACGCGTGGAAGTATCAAGCTAAAAATACCAGATAATCAGGTCTACTGTCTCTTGGAGCTGTGGAAAAATCAAACTTCTAAGCCAACGCAATCAAAAGATATAGCCGTTTATTCCGCAAATTTTCGAAACTCGCAAGGGAATCAAAACATACAAGGTACTTTCCGTGAACTCAGAATCTTGAAATTTGGTACGAAGCAAAGACGTCCACTGCTGGACATAGGCCTCCCCCAAAGAGGGCCACAATGACTGGTCCTGCGCCACCAGCATCCAGCACGTCTATCATGGGACGGCCGCGACATACTCTCGATTTTTTTCACACCAAACCTCTTGTTCTAAATGTTCTTATAAGATAGAGACGGATATTGCGCGAAAAATCGAGGGAGCTCGCGCGCCGTCGCGTGCTAGCCGCGCAGCGGACTCCCGCTCCTACTAATAATATTTGCCTCTACCGGGATTTGAATCCAGGATAATTCGCTTCGTAAGCAGGGGTACTACCAAGTCGGCTAAAGTAATATGCCGTAGAATGTTCGTATCCCACCTATCTTTAGCTCCGCTTTCCATACAAATCATAAATTAACCGGAACGCAATCAAACATAGTACGTAATAACACTTACTCTAGATTCTATCCCATTTTGTTACAGCTACAGTTATAACTGGCCGCTATTAAGAAACTTTAGATCAAAGCTACGGTAGCCCAGTGGTTCAGGCATGCGGCTGTCAAACGGCGGTCGTGGGTTCGAATCCCGGCTCGTACCAATGAGTTTTTCGGAACTTATGTACGGAATATGATTTCATATTTACCGTTAGCTTTTCGGTGAAGGAAAAACATCGTGAGGAAACCTGCATACATTTGCAAAGAAATTCAAAAGTGTATGTGAAGTCCCCAATCCGCACTGGGTCAGCGTGGGGACTACTGCCCGTTCCCTCTCATACATGAGAGGAGGCCTGTGCCCAGCAGTGGGACGTATATAGGCTGATGATGATGATGATGATGAGATCAAAGTGACGTTGCATAATTTCGAATGAAGAAAAATCCTTTTAAATCGAATTTACTAGTGCAACATCCAACGTAGTGGTTATATTCTCTTTGTTTAACTATGGTTGCCTTACGTACAATCAAGAACGCTTACTGTGACCGAAAAAGCCGAAAGAAACTTACTTTGCCTTTGTGTGACCCTTACTAATGCAGGTAATTACTCTATCTACATAACATTATCATCATAAGGCGGTACGTATACATGTTGATCGATGATTTAATAGAGATTTTTTTGAAGTGAAAACTTCTTTAGCGGCGCTGTGCGCTTTTTGGCATGGGGAAAAATTGTTAAACTCGCCATAGGGTTTATAGCATACAAGCGATCAGTCCAAGCTTATTTGCTAGAGATACAAAATAAGCTCTAAATACTCTCTCTTGCTTACGACATTGATACACATAACACACTTACACACAACTCATGCACACAGACTCGATCTTGCTCAATACATAATTATAGATTCAAAACCCAATAATAAATAATAATAAAGAATAAGAGTAACTAGATATCCCCCTTCTTATTTTATTTTGTACTGCTTTCCAACTCGTCTTTGTTTGTTTTTTTTTTGTTATTTTATCTTTTCTAAATTTGTTCTTGTAAATATCTATACCTAAGCACGGTAATGTGTTAGCCTGCGACCAACCGATCTCTCGGGACCAGTCTGAAAACCAGCGCTGGGCCTAGCACATGCTGAGACTGGGACCCATTGTCCACTAATTCTTTTTTTTCTTTTTTTCTATTGTTTGTATTTAGTTTGTAAGTTTTGTATTATCTTTTACTTGTATTTTTTTTTTTTATTTGTGTGGCAATAAATACTTTTCTGATTCTGATAGATTTCGATAGGTCACGTGACCGTAAGATTCGCAAGGTGAGAGAATCAGAACCAGAGATGAATCGGTTTAACAGTATTAATGCATAGCACACAGCGTAGATAGTTGCTCCAAAATTGAAACGTAGCGTAGAGTCCGAATCCTCCAAAGGTTGTCCTTCTCTTTCAATTTATAACGGAAAGAAACTGATGCTTTATCGCCGCGACACCACTAACTGTGCCGACTACAACCTACCGTCTTCGTATGTAAAAACTTGGCTTCATAGATTAACCATGACATTCTCCACAGACAAGGCCCAGCGCTCTTCCCAAACGACGCCCCTCCCCCGCCGCGGCCCCCGCTCATCGTGACGTCACGGCCCCTCATCGAGTCCATCTCGAGGAGTGAGCTGAATCCAGCACCGCCGAACAACTCCATTGCAGAACAGAGTCAGCTCAACAACGTTTATTTGGGAAGGAAGTACCAACCGGTGCAGTTCGATTATGAGGTACGTTTTTGAAAGAGCAAGAGAACGAAGTTCTCGTTTTCAGTTTAGGTCTAAATTCTTTCGTAGTGGCGGATGTCCTGATGGCCGGTTGTTGCTCCTCTACAGATAGCATTTCGCAAGTGATTCTCGTCAAATTTTGTGAGCACAGGGGCTCATTGCAACTCTTAATACAAGTGGAAGTCTCATTATAATAAAAGAATATGAAAAGAGATTTCCGCTTATTACACAAGATACAAGTTGTTATGCAATGGGAGTCAAATATTATATTTAAAATGAGATGCGTGCTGGCTTCAAATGTGAGCGAACAGACCATTTCGCTGTGACCTCTCTAAGCGGAACGAAAAAAATGGGGCACTATTTTTTTTTATTATTTCCCTGTCCTGCCTCCATGTATCTCTGTCCTCCGCAATCTTTGTCCACGTAACGTTTCGTACGCGCGTTAGAACAGTTCAACTGTCGTTTTTCCATATAAAAATTGACATTTAGATCTAACGTGCGTACAATGCGTTACGTATCCAACCGGGCCTTTTTTCTTTAACGTTGGGGAAATGCTTTTACGCATCCCGCCCGCCACGGGGAGAAGGCAGGGCGGGTATGACAGACTAACCGCGGCAGAAGCCTTGGACTACCGTCTAAAACCCCAACGAGTGCCAGCTCCGTCTTAAGGGAGGGGCGCCGCGGGATCGCTTTACGCATTCGACCGCGTGATCCAACAAAGTGTAGGTATCAATGAGGTATCACCGTCTTTGTCGCTCGAACGAGCAAGAGCGACAGAGAGGGAGGGGGCGAATTTCGTTTTCGTCGCGCCTGTCATTAGTAGCGTCCGGACAAGTGCTGGCAAAATTCACGCACAGAGTTCTGTACTTACTTTTTACGATTGAATAAATAAATTATTTATTTAATATGTATTTTAGAGGAGGTGTTACAGAAACACTATCAAATGTTACGTTGTAAATATGTTACAATTCTTCGATTTTCAACTTTTTTTTATTGCAATTTATGGCTTGCAGTAAACGAAACACTGGATAATGTGGCTAAGGCCGTATTTGTTCGTGCAAAGTAGTAAATTAAATACAGTATTAAGCGAACACAATTGCAACAGTGGTAGACTAAAACTTGTCATTTTTGTGGGAAGATTACTTTACAGAGAATGTTACATTGCCATGTTACAAACTTAACATTTTCTTGCAAAAGAATTATAAGAAAGTGAAATAAATCATATAATCGTTATTCGTTTGGTCATAAAATTACACATGCAACTCCACATTACACAATCATGAAATTTGACATTAGTCAGGCCCTAAGGTCATTAGTCATAATATGCCTGTGTTCCGGTCAATAAGCTTCAATCTCTTATATACACAAGTATTACCTAACATACAGACAGAGCCCAATCCGCGTATCTCACGTACATTCGGCTCCCAGGCAACGAAATGCGTAAAAACGTGTATTTTATAAGGAACAATGGTGGATTGTGTGATGTGGGGTACCTATTCATGGTGACTTGCGCTCGCTGCTTATCAAGAGGCTGTGTGGGGCCACAGAACTAGCGAGTGAAACGTTTAGCCATGAGTTACGGATGCTGTACGGTCAGCATTTTACAGGGTGTACCTAAAATAGGGCGTGACCGATCAAGAGCATAACAGGTATCGTGTTTTTATAAGAAAAAATATTTTTTTTCTGACGCGATTTTCACACCCCATTTTTGGCACACCCTGTATAGGTTAGTGGCACCCAAAGCAGCGGAATATTTCGGTACACGTCTTTATTACCTTATTTTAAGTCTTTCACGGTGCATGCTGTGAAGTTGTGGAACGCCTTGCCGTTGTCCTTTAGACAGTCCCAAAAAGTTGGAAAAGTTATTCGATTAACGGCGTGATATTATAAGAAACTTATTAAACACGCTTTCATAAATCGACTATCCATTTGCGCGAAATTGCCCCTTCCCTAGAATAAGCATGTATAAACTAGAATAATTAGAGAATTTAGTTTGTCACGTGATACTTTTGCAAAATAATTATTCTCAAATTATTCTAGTTTATACAAGTTTTTTCTAAGAAACGCGAAATTTCGCGCAAATGGAAAGCCAACTTATGAAAGATTGTAACATAAGCTTCTTTAAATATCAGGCCGTTAATTTGCCAATGTCAAAAAACGTTTTGTATGGTCGGCCAACCACCTTAACACGTAAGCTCCATGAATTTTTCAAAATTAATTTAAATAATCCTAAAAAATACCGTGAGCACAAACATTTTTTGGGGGATGGATAAAAAAGATAGCAAATGACCCAACCTACCTGCCGTTTGAATTTGACAAACGATGGACCAAAGACTCCATATTTTAAAACCTACAAAATGGTAAATAATTATTACTATTATTAGCTACAGTCGAAACTGTTTTGTCTGTATTTAATTCTAGCTTCTGCCCGCGACTTTGTCCGCGTTGAACTCGTTTATATCGCAGCTCCTTAGAAACTTTAACCCCCCATTTCATCCCCTTAGGAGATGATTTCGGGGATAAAAACTGTCCTATGTCACTCTCCATCCTTTCAACTATCTCCGCTTAAAAAATCACCTCAATTCGTCGCTCCGTTTTGCCGTGGAAGATGGACAAACAAACAAACACACACATACACTTTCCCATTATAATTTGTATGGATTTGCTGTTGTGATGTGCGATAAATGTAAGATTCAGTGTGTTAAAGTACTTACCTGTCTGATAATAATTTGTGTAACTAGCTAAGCAAATCGTTTATTGTTGCAGGTGCCTTATCTTTTTATTATTAAACTCCTTCTGCCCTGGTCTCCGCTGTTTCCTGTTTCCCTCAACTCACCTCCCCCCCACCACCTGCGGCCCTACAAGCTGACAAAGTAAGTGACCTGAGGTCTTTTTAATACCACCCGTAAGAAGTATAACATTTCGTCCATCAGCGGTCATCATTATTTCGTGTTGTATCAATCTCGTTATATTTTACGAGATTTTGTCTCTTACAATTTTCGTACGAGTTCTCGGGAGTGACGGCATGACAATAGTTTCATCACTCAGATTATGATTAAAATATACTATTATTTGATTAAAATCATATTGGGTAGTTTAAAAACCTGACCTTTTACAAAACTTGGTGGTTAAAGAAAGCATATTCAATTATTATTTTTATTCCAAAATTAAATATTAAAATAAAATTAATATTATTAAAACCACTAAATGCAGTGTCTATTTTATATTTAAAATTTTGTCAATAAGTAAATGGAATTCTTAGCATTTGCATACGCTTTCAGTGAAAAACGCGTACTTTCGCGAGATTGGTTTTGTGTTCTCGGTCTGAAATCTCGCGAAATAAAATTCCCAAGTTCACCCCTACAAAAGCACAACTATATACAGGCATATAGTTAAATTCAGTGTGTTCAAATACCTACTTGATAATCATTTGTTTAACTAGCTCATCAAATCGTTTGTTGTTGCAGGTGCCTTATCTTTTTATTTTTAAACTCCTTCCTGCCCTGGTCTCCGCTGTTTCCTGTTCCCCTCGACTCCACCCCCTCCCACCCCCAGCGGCCCTACAAGCTGACAAAGTAAGCGACCTGAGGTCTTTTTTAGTACCGCCCGCGACGAGTACTACATTTCATGTAGCATCATCATTTCATGTTTTCATGTCCTGGGAATGTTCCGAACGCGTAGCGGGCGGTAATTATACCTTTATGGTCAGGTGTGACGTGTATCATCGATTCATCGCCAACACGGTTAACTGACCACCCGTGCACTTTATGTGCATTGTAATAAGGTTCAATATAAATACAGGATGGCCAGTTAAGTGTTAGCGTTTGTACTAAAAGAAGTGTCAAATCTCATGACTATCGACATTATTTAGTTCGGGTAAAAAGCCTGACGGCTATTTGTTCCTTATTCTTAAGGTTCCACGTGTGAAAAAATTTCAAATTATTATCGGGACAAATTCTTCTTTATGAAAATTCTTCATTTTACTAATTCTTAATTTTGCGAATGCCTCATATTCCTAATTATAGATAGTACAAACTCCGCTTATTACTCTTTTTGCGTCGGGTGTTAAAAATATCAGCCGCTGGTTTCATGGCCCCGGCCCGAAGGAGCATTTCGGGTGTTTTTTCCATCTGCCGAATGATTGATGATCGCGCTTTGTATCGCAAACAGGTGCTTTGTAGCATTAACAGTATTGTTTGTTACTAATTAGTAGTGCAATCGATCTTCTAAGGGCTGAACGTTATATTATTACGGTTATATTGCCGTTTTATTTTCCGATTTACCGTCGCATCAATCTGAATCGTTATTTATTTTCGGTGCAATGACATTTTCTCTTATATTTGTGAAACTGTAGAGGGCCTGGGGGTATTCTAACAACCGTTATACAGGGTGTACCGAAAATGGGGTGTGAACCGATCAAGGACATTACTGGTATCGTGTCCTGATAAGAAAAAACTGAGATATTTTTTAAGCGATTTTCTTTTTACATTTGTATGGAGCGTTGTCCGGGGCGACCTGCTCCATGCAAATGTAATAAAAAACATGTCAATAAAAACGTTTCATTTTTTTTATCACAGCACGCTACCTATTATGCCCTTGAACGGTTGACACCCCAATCTTGGTACACTCTGTATATTATAGATTAGCTACAATCTTTTAGCTGAGTAGATAATTTCTATAAACAGTTCTATTCATATAGAATACTATTTACTTTACTAGGTAATCTACTACAAACAGTTCATATTCATACATTGAACCATTTAAGCATTTTACAAAACGCCAAAACATCAAGAGATAAGAATCCTCTGAGACATGTCAAACTTATTTAATTATGTCCAGAACTTGCGTAACAGAGCGACAGTAAACTTTTTGGGGTGTCCCATGGGATATTTCATAGTTCATTTTATCTATGTGTAAATGACGGACCATTCCGTAAAAGCCCATGAAAGTTATATCATCAATTATAATTGTTTTAAATAATAGCGGAATAATGTGCAAATGTGTCTTTTGATATATTTCTAAAACATGACATATTTTGATGATCAAAGCGCACTTTTGCTTTCATATTAGATATTTTACCAAACTTTTCGTAACCATGCGACTCATTTCCTCCAATAATTTCAAACAGAACACCTAAAATAATTTAAGTTCTTACATGCATTGAACTACGTGACGTAGTATTTTTCATAGTGACACATAAGAAAGTTCTTAATTAATCTAGTTCATTAGCAATTGAATAAGGGCCCGCTCCGCTGCGAGCGAAGCGTGCAGCGTTCATATAAAATATCATCCTCCTAGCGTTATTCCCGGTTGTGCCCCTAAGGAGCCCGGGGTCCGCATTGACACCTTGTCCCAAGATTTGGCATAGGCACTAGTTTTACGAAAGCGACTGCCACCTGACCTCCAACCCAGAGGGAAAACTAGACCTTATTGGGATTAGACCGGTTTCCTCACGATGTTTTCCTTCACCGAAAAGCTAACGATAAATATTTCGTACATAAGTTCCGAAAAACTCATTGGTACGAGCCGGGATTCGAACCCACGACCGCCGCTTGACAGCCGCATGCCTAAACCACTAGGCTACCGTAGCTAGCAGCGTTCATATAAAATAAATGCAAAATATTTAAATTTTATGGGTTTTATGTAATTCATAATTCATATGAAAGCTGCATACAGCTAAGGGCTGTTATTCGGAACGCGTTCATTCGTAATTTCGTATTAGTAAAAGCAATGACGCGTAATAGTTTCGGTGTCGGAGAGGCAACCGTATGGCTCGCGGTATTTGAGCTCCCAAAGCGTTGTGGAACGCGGAACCGCCCAGTGCAACCCGAACTGAGCCAACTTCGTCAGCCATCTGCCACTTGGACACTACAACTACGCGTCATGGCTCTGAATATAGAAAGAAGAAAGAAAGAAAGAAAAGAAAGAAATAAATATATTTATTTGGTGTGGTGTGGTGGTTACATCTACTAAGAGACTTACAATAGTTATGCACCAAAATGGACACTCAGCATTATCATTATTATTTCTGGCAGTGGCTTCCGGGCCGTGAGAGCTCTTATAACACTGCGATCATCGCTGATCTATTGTGATAGCCACATACTACAATTCTTGGACAAGTCCTGCAAACATGCCACTCAGCATATGCGATCAGCAATACATTGCTGAATTTCGCGCTGGTTTTCAGGGCAACCAGAGAGACATACAGATAAAGATCTTAAAATATATATATATATATATATATATATTTTATTTATTTATTACTAAAAATTCTACAAAAACACTAACTACTTAAAGTCCTGCAAAACTGTTCTAACAGTTTGACTGCAGGAAGACTTATTATAATAACTTTTCTAATTTTCAAAACTAGTTAATAGTTCGACTTAAACATAATTCTACAGTAGTAATATGTACATGCTTTGGTAATATACTCGTATATCTAATGGTATATTTATGTAGGTATGAATAAATATTTAGGGTAAGGATTCTAGAAAATGTTTTTTTAATTTTCTTTTAAATAAATACACGTGCATTTTGCTCAAGTCAAATGTCTTCAGACAAGTTGTTATAGATATATGGCAAACGTTTTTTTAATGTTCTATCTCCATAGTAGTTATAAACTCTTGGCACATCAAATTTCCCAGTGGACACCGACCTAGTGCTATGTAGATGAGTAGGCCTTTGCAGGGTTTGTTCCCGACTGCTATGGTTGTTAGTGGCCAAAAGGTATTTATATTTTAAGGATACAGGAAGGATTTTACAAATTTTATAAAGTTTTCTATAGTCGTGTTTACAAGAGTTTTTTACTTTTTTGAGTACTAGTAGTTTTAAAAATCTTAACTGAAGGGATTCTAGTTTTTCTAAGTACCTAAGTTTTAAATGTCAGGCCATAGCAGTCGAGGGCATAGCCCAGCAAAGAATCTACCAGCGCGAAGTACAAACATTTTAATGTACCGAGAGGAACCTTATAACTTAGATGGTAAAATTTACTTAGTAACAGTCTTAGTTTTTCGCATACATAATCAATGTGCTGAGACCAAGAAAAACTAGTATCAATCCTTACGCCTAAGTAAGTTACACATTCTACTTTATGTATGGGTTCACATCTACAGTTGACTAGCTTATTATGCAAACACTGGTAACTATGGGCAACTAGACTGAGAGTATAGTCGGGTAATTTTAAATATGGTGAATGAATTACAAGTAGGTTAGTTTTTTCTGCATTTAGCATGATACCATTATCATGGGACCATTGTACCATTGCATCTATATCTAATTGAATATTACGACTAATATCAATGAGATCAGTTCCAGCACTCACAGTGCATAAATCGTCAGCAAACATATAAGGTGTACTGTGACGTATGACTCCACCTTTGCTGTTAACATACTGGACCACATCCCGACCCCTGCGGCACTCCACAATCGACCGCCACCTCGTCGCTGAGCTCATCACCCACTTTCACACGATAAGTCCGTGACGTCAGGTAGTCGCGGAACCAGGCGTTCAGCGGCTGCCCGACGCCACACTCGTCCATTCCATTCAAAAGGGTTCCGAATTAGAGAGTATCAAAAGCTTTTTTGTAATCATAGAATATCGCTACAACTATTTTTTTGTTTTCTAAGTGAGTGTTAATTTCGTCTGTAAATTGAGCTAATAAAGTACCGTGGTTATCGCTCAAGCCCCTGAGGGGCTCGGGGGAAGCCTGGCGCGGCTGTGCCGCTTCTGGCGGTTTCGATCGCCGTCCGCTACAACGGACGGGTGGCTGGAGTGGGTTTTTTAAAAACCCGTCAGGTCCGGTGGGGTCGTCTGCTTCGTCCGTCGGCGCGGTCAAGCCCTGCCGGGTGGGACTCCCTTAGGAGAGGCCCAGCGAGCGACCAGCGAGCCGACGGCACTGCAGGAACATCCTTGTGTCGAGTCAGGGGGTGGCGGGCGGATCCATGCGGATCAGGTCCCGCGGTAATGCCCTCTTGTCGGGCGGCCGGGAATGGTGTGGGGCTATGTCCTGCAGGTGCGTCAGGCGCGAGCCGTCTGCCCGCTCGAACATAGCCCTGGTCAGTCTGGTGATGAAATCGTCCAGGTGTTCGACTTTCAGGTCACGGTGGAGCACTTTGTTGCTGACGTAAAAGTGCGCGTCGGCTGCGGTGCGGAGCGCCAGCGACTGTTGAGCGCGGAGTCGCTGTCTTTTGCACTCTCCCACCAGCGCGTACCACGCGGGGGCTGCATAGGTCAACCGTGACCTGATGTACCCCTTGTAAATGCCAATCTTGGCGGACAGGGGGAGGGACGATTTCATCACAGGAGTGAGTAGCGCCCGGGCCGTTGTCGCCTGGTTGATGGTGTTCTTTACGTGGGCGGACATGTTAAGTTGCCGGTCGATGGTGACGCCCAGGTACTTAACAGTCCGCAACCACGAAAGAGGCTGTCCGAGTAGGTGCACTGCGTGCTCCTTTTTATTCCGCGCCGTCGCTGCGACGTGGAGGATCCGGGCGATCTGGAGGGTCGTCGAGTGCTCCGCCCTGAAGCCGAACTGCTCTGCGCGGGGCTCGATGTGCGGTGTCAAGAGGTGGAGAAAGAGCCGCTCGAACACCTTTGACACCGTGGGTAGCAGGGTGATGGGGCGGTAGCTCTCAGGGCGGAGAATGTTCTTCCCCGGCTTGGGCAGCATGATGACTTTTCCCAGCTTCCAGCAGCTGGGAAAGTGGCACGTCCTCACGATCCCGTTAAACAGGCGCGTCAGCGTCGCGATGGCTCGCGGGGGGAGGTGACGCAGTGCCTCGTTCGGGATCGTGTCTGGTCCTGGGGCCTTGCGGAGCTGGGTTCTCCGTACTGCCCGTTGGATCTGGCCGGGGGAGAAGACGACGACGTCCTCTTCTGGCGGTGGTGGGACCTCGAGATACCCCTCGACCTCGCGTTCCAGCTGTGCAGTGTGCTCGGCATCAGTGGACGCGTTTGGTCGGAACTGGCTCTCGAGGTGCTCGGCGAATATGTGCGCCCGGTCCTCGGCGCGGTATCGCATGTGCCATCCGGTGCGAGGAGTGGCCTGGTTGGCAGCGGCTTCTTGGAGAAGCGACGGCATAGGCGGTGTATTCCGCCCCATCCTTCATCGGCTGCGGAGTCGACGCCCTCTAGCCAAGAGTAGCGGGAGTTCGCCGCGAGGCTATTCCCGATTTTCTCGGCGAGGGCGTTGAGCCGGGTCTTAAGGGTCGGGCAGCGGGTTTCGTTGTAGAGCCGTCGCAACTTCCGCTTCTCCTCTAGCATCATTTGGATGTGCGGCGGCGCGTCTCTGTGGCGATGTCTGGTGGCGGTGCTCGTGGTGGTGGCGGCGGCGAGGGCCGACTGGGCGTTCCGGCTGAACAGCTCGGCAAGACGGTCGACTTCCTCGGCGGAGTTTACCGGGAAGGACTCCGAGTGCTCAGCCATGTGAGCGGCGAACCTCTCTCAGTCGGTCCTTTTCTTCGCTGGTGGCGTCAGTGTGCTGGTGGCGGCGATCCTCAGTCTGATCACAACTGGCTGGTGGTCCGAGAGCATATGGTCATCGAGGACTTCCAGCTCCGGCCAGTGTGTCAGATTCTGGACTGCCGCCAGGTCAATGGTGTCCGGCTCGTGCGTCGCGGTGTACGGGTAGTGGGTGGGGACCTCCGGGCCCAGCACCGTGTTGTTGTGCCCCTCGGCGTGGCGTAGTAGGCGGCGGCCCGTGTGGCAGATCTTGGTCGAGTTCCACGCCGTGTGCTTGGCGTTAAAGTCGCCAGCGACGATGGTGGGTGCGCTCGAGTCCAAGATCTGCTCTAGGTCGTGCTCGGCTAGGTTGGTCTGGGGGGGCCGGTAGTAGGCGTACAGCCGCAGGTGCTGACCTTCCGCATGCAGCTAATAAAGTATGAGTGCCTCTACCTTTTATACTCATGACTTACGTAACAGAACTTAAAATATGAGAAAGAGAGGTCAATGTTCGATCAAGTGTTTACAAATCAGGTCTAGGTGTAGGTATGATGTCATTTACAAATATTGAAATTAAGAGCTATGTGGATTTGTCCGCTTATGCATTAGATGTTTGGAGGTTGATTACAGATTAGATACATTTTAATATTGTGTTTAAATGATGCAGCGGTTGACGACCGGTTAGCCTAGTGGGTAGTGACGCTGCCTACGAAGCTGAAGGTCCTGGGTTCGAATCCCGGTAAGGACAAATATTTGTGTGATGAGCATGAATATTTGTTTCTGAGTCATGGATGTTTTCCATGTATTTAAGTATTAATATCTATTAAATATATCGTCGTCTAGTACCCGTGACACAAGCCTTATTGAGCTTACTATGGGGCTAGTGCGGTTTGTGTAAGATTGTCCCCTAATATTTATTTATATTTATTTTATTTATTTATTATATAAATACTAGCTTCCGCCCGCGACTTCGTCCGCGTGGAACTCGTTTATATCGCAACTCGATACAAACTTTTACCCCCCCCATTTCTGGTGCCCCTAGGGGATGATTTCGGGGATAAAAACTATCCTATGTCACTCTCCATCCCTTCAACTATGTCCACTTGAAAAATCACGTCAATTCGTCGCTCCGTTTTGCCGTGAAAGAGGGACAAACAAACACACACATACACTTTCCCATTTATAATATTAGTATGGATACTCAGGTCTACTGTCCCTTGGAGCTGTGAAAAAATCAAACTTCTAAGCCAACGCAATCAAAAGATACAGCCGTTTATACCGCAAATTTCCGCAAATTTTCGAAACTCTCAAGGGAATCAAAACCTAAGGGTACTTCCCGTGAACTCAGAATCTTGAAATTTTGTACGAAGTAACGTCTGATGGCACAGATAAAGGAATAAAGCCGGTTTTTTTTTAACTATTGAGTCCAGAATCGCACCCTGTGTCATGCAGCAACAAAGGCTTTCTTGCTACAACTCATGACGTTTTGCCCACAGGAGCAGCAACCGACGCTGCCTCCCATCTACAGGGTGATTTCGGAACACGCCAGCAAGAACCTGAAACAACATCAGAAAGTACCCATTCACAATGACTACCAGGTAAGGCCTTAGAGCTATTCTAAATACATACACGTTTAGGCAAATTTAACTTAAACATGACGGGATGCACTAAATAACTGTTACAGACCGATCAACGTTAAATATGGCGATGTCTTTCACGTATGTCTGCTCACTCCATAGAAACTTGTGAAACATTCCATAAATTCTGATTTTAGAAAGGAAGAAAGAAAATAGTTTCTTTTTAACGAACAGTTGCGCAGAGGGTTTGGTGCCACTCGACCATAGTCCAAATTAACAGGCGATCGCAACACGAGATTGAATACGGTTCTTAAAAATGATGAGGCTAAATTGCTTTCAAAATTATACAGGGTGTACCTACCAAAAAGGGGGTGTGAACCAATCAACGGCATATTCGGTAGCGCATTGAGTTTCCAAACATGCATTTGTTTGTTATACGAGTACATTACATTATTGTTTATTTTTGTTAGCATTTATATTTTTGTTTTTGTTTACATTTTCGTTACAACCGTAAAAACCGCTTTTATTCGGCTTGGGAAGTGGCAACTGTAGTCGAGAGGCAAGGCGCGCGACTTTCAATCCTCGAGGTCGTGGGTTCGAAACCCAGCTCATATTGCATACTATTTTTCAAAGAACCTGTGTAATGTGTATGATATGAGTTGATATTTAAGTGGCTTTTCGGTAAAGGAAAACATCGTGAGCACACCGGTCTAATCCCCATAAGGTTAGTTTGGAAGGTCAGATGGAAGTCGCTTTCGTAAAATCTAGTACCTACGACAAATCTAGGGCTTAGGTGCCAAAGGGGACCACGGGCTGGTTGAGGGCACTACCGGAAAAAAAGCACGAGGAGGATGACCCGTTCACAATCGATTTGAGGGTGAGCCAAATTTGGCCGCTCCGGTTGCCAGGAACCAGTGAGTCATTATGATGAATCCACATTTATGAAGAACTGGAGTTTTAACTAACTAAACCCTTAGAAACGCTTCTGCCGGGAAAAGGGTTAAGTTAGTATCGTATATAGTTATATCGACCCACAGCCTGTCGAAACGAAAGTGTATCTTAATGTCAATAAATAAGACAGTTGACATTTTTCAACTGCCGACCTGGAAAAGGGTTAATAATTTGATCATGAAATATTCAAGAGCGTAGAATATTGTTACTAAATATAATTTCAGGTCGATAAAGGGTTATGCAATACGAAATATATTGATCCTAATCGGATATTATCGTTTCAGGTAAAGGAACCAGCCTATTCAAGACAATATGAAAGCAATAATGTGAACAATGATGATAATAATGACTACAATCAAGTAAGTTTCAAAAAACTTATGCTATCTAGAAGATGCCTTAATAAATATAAAAGTCTCAATCTCAAACGTGCAAAGAAATATTGACGTTGTGTTCTTCATAATAGGCTTCGAAGTGTCACGTCTCGGGCGCAGCGAGACGAGAGACCCGTAATGGCATTTCATACAAAATTGGAGGCCTGCACGATGGTCTTTTTTAATTCCCATTCCACAATAGGCATGATGACAGTAATTGAAAATCACTAAATTATGGTATTTTCTTAGTGAAATTTTAATCATAGAATTCGAAAAATGCTCACATTTTTTTATTAAGTAAGAGATTATTATTTATTTTGATAAATTTAAACTGAAAAATACGGACGCCCGCCATGATATGTTAAACACCAATCAGAGCGCATGACGTCACGTTTGTATAAACAAAGACCCTTAACGGCCATTACCACATAATTACAGAGAAAACTTACGTACTGAACGAATAGTAAGACAGGGATAAGAACCATGTTATCCGTCAGATCTTCATACGTCATTGTCCCGCTTTCTCGCTCGCACGGCCGCGCAAGACTTGTAAACTTTTTAATTTATGTTCATTCAATGAGCAATTAAGCGATCTAGGTAGCAAACGTCAAAGGTCTGCGTTCTTTTTATACAAACGTGAGCACACGCATTTTTTTCCTACTTAACTGGTATATTCTCTTGAAAAATCTTATTCGTTGTACAGTCAGCGTCGTTTACATCTGTAATCTTCAGGATGTTCAACATTATCTGAACATGCACTCTATGGCTTTGACAATAAAGTCGTGTTCAGATGTTTGTGAACACCTTGACCGCTCAGATGTATGTGATGGCGACTGTACATAATAAATGTTTCTAAAGAGTATAGAACAGTTTTTCAAAATGTGTCATCATGCCTATTGGAGGCCTGCAAGATGGTCTTTTTTAATTTCCATTCCACAATTTGTGACACAGGATCACGGCGTTCAGCCATGAAAATTGAGATTTCTTTTATTTATTTCATTTCATGTTTAAGAAAAGCACTATACATACCTCGGCGTGAAAAGGGGTTGCCAGCCTCATAACTATCCGCTTATATGTACTCGGCCGGCAACACCTTACTTCCCGGCCTCTGTAGGTATGTACTATTATTCTCTAATAAATCATGTGATTGATTCCAGGAGCAAAACTACGCGTTCTCCTACACAGTAAGAGATCAGAAAACTGGCGATGATTTCTCACATTCCCAACAAAGCAGTGGTTCAGCCACAAACGGAGAGTACAGGGTTCGACTCCCCGACGGTCGCATGCAAATTGTCTCGTACACAGCTGACGAAAACGGGTACAATGCTGATGTGAGATATGACGATGAGAAAACTACAGGAAACAGCATAGATCATAATGTGAACAGAAATTTTAACGATTATAACGGCAATCATGATCTTAGTCCAGATTATGTGAGCAATCAGAGGAATTACGGCAATCTGAATGGGATTTATGATAGAAATCAGAACGCGAAGTATGATAGCAATCAGAACGCGAATTATGATAGAAATCAGAACGCGAATTATAACAGAAATCAGAACGCGAATTATGATACTAATCAGAACGCGAATTATATTAACAATAATGTTGATTACAATGCTCTGAACTATAACTATGATTATAAAGATAATCAAGCTCATAATGTACAAAGGGTTAATAATGCCAATGATAATTCTTACTTACATAATCTAGATACGAAACCAGTGACAGAAAATCACGGATCTAAAGAAGATTATCAATACGGTGATTCTAAAGAATATTACGGAAATGATTATTCATTAGAATATGATGATAAGTATAATAAGTACGATCCTCATACGAGTAAATTTACGGCGTTTTCTGGCCCTAAAAATCCCAAATTTGTACCTAAAAAGACATACAGCACTGCTTCCACAGTAGTACCTTCGTATGAAGAATTGAAACCGTTTTTCGTTCAAAAGAAACCATTCAAAACTCAGCCCAACAACGAGTATTTGTACTCAAAAATACCAATAGAAATCAGCGTGCCGTCTACCACCCCTAGTCCATACTTTGACGCGACCACAGAACGAGTAGTAGTAATAGGTGCACCCAAACCCAATCTATACACGAATATCAGGAGTACTTTGTCTCCAATACCTGTTACCCCTGTTCCAAAATACTCTAGTATAGTGACCACGCCACGAAGCTTCTTGGCGTCTACAATCGCTTCTATTGCGAATTTGAAAAAGAATATAGACTTTTCTGGAGCGAGGCCTGTGTTAACGAATACGTTTATAGATAAGATTAACAGGTATTTGAGTTACACATGAATTAATCCGACATGAAGAGATAAGTGTTCCAAATGTAGGATTTTATGTTTCGGTGCAATTACGCATACAGTTATTTCTTTTTAACCGACTTCAAAAAAAAGGAGGAGGTTCTCAATTCGGTTGTATTTTTTTTTTTTTTTTTTTCAATGTTTGTTACCTCAGAACTCCGTCATTGATGAACCGATTCGGAAAATTTTTTTTTGTTCGTATGTATATACTTCCAGGTGGGTCCCATTTTTTTCAAAATTCAGTTAGATGATGGGATCCATGAGGAATTGAGGGGACTCCTCAATTTTATAAGGCACGCGTGTAGTGATTTTGGTATTTTCTCTTATAACTCGTGTATTTACATCCGGAATCATAAATTTGGTGGCGAGGAATTGATGATGAAGACCACAGATGACTTATCGAATTCCTCAATTATGTACTTAAAAGTGCAAAAGTACGTCACAGGTTCTGATAAGATTCCGTTGAAATAGGAACTAATGAAGTGCCATTGGTGATGATCTTGGGGAATCGATGGAAGTCCTCAAATATTATCGGCCCACATACAGAGATTCGGTTTTTTTCTATAGTAATCAACGCATTTGTTATCGGAAATCAGTTCATGTGGTAAATTGTAAAAAATGGGAAATGTGCTCGTGGCTTGGCGGAGTACTAAATTGAAGTCGGTTAAAACTTTGTTTTTAAAGTAAATTATTAAAGTCATCGTCCACGGCAAAATATAAAGGACTGTGGAAATCTAGCATTTTATCGATTTCTATCTAGTTATTATTTACATGAATCGTGTCGATAAATTTTAAATCTATTTTAACATTCGTGATATTTCTATTAAAATATGAAGTGGTAAGCTACGGGATTGTTTTATGTGTTGTTTCATCATTCGGCAAAACTGCCGTGGAAATTCTGAGCTCTGAACACCAGCATCATATATGTCATCGTTATCACCATCGCCATCATCATCCTTATCATCATCCTTCGTCCCACTGCTGGGCACAGAAGAGACCTTCTCATAAAATAGGGAAGTCTGCAGCAACCAACCCGGTTGGGGACTTCACTATATTTTTGAATTTCATGTTTTCTTCTACTAAGTATAAAGCTAATTTTAAACATTTATTCAATTATATTTTATCCATAAGTTCCGAAAACTCATTGTTTGCCAACGTTTTCCACTGTACTTTACTAACACATTTGGAACATTTTCATGAGTTTATTACAAGTCGCAAGTATTTATAACAAGTATTTCAAAAAAATACCTGTATTTTTATACTACTGAAGCTTCCCGTATTACCAAATAAAATAATTGTAAAGTTTACAATTAAAGTGTTACGTTACCATTTTCTAAGTCTATATTGTACATAAATTATAAATACTTATGTTAGGTAAGCTAAGATGTAAAATAAAGTTAATAATACAAATAATTTCTTTGTATTTTTTCTCTTTTACAGTTATACCTGTATTGTGAGTGACAGAGTCGTGGTCACACCCTTTTGTCACACCAGTGTGACGACGAGTAATTACTTTTACTCGTGGTCACACCATTTTACAAAAGATAACACTTTAACAGGTCCGTGTAGGTCCGACGACGAGCGAAGCGAGGAGGAGTGTTAGTTGTACGGTGAGCCCAAGCGCGCGAGCCGAGCGAGCGAAGCGAGCGTGCCGCGGCAGCGGCCGGCGAAGTGCCAGAACCAAACAGTGTGGTGTGGCTACGAGGAAAATAAATTCCTCGTGGTCACAACAGTGTGACAAAATAGTGTGACTACGAGTGAACAGTGCAATATAGGTACGTACTCATCCATTTTAAAACTAGAATATAAGTTAAATATGATTTATCTACCCCTTTTGGGAATAGTCTTGAATCTATCCATGTTGCTCAATGGGGTCGGCCGGGCGAAGGTATTTGCAGATGGCGCCAGCATAGGTTTTACCTGTCAGTCCTACCGAAACTGTCAAATTCTTTTTTTTCGGAATTTTCTTGTTTAGAATCAAGCCGTTTAAGCCAAATCCCATAGAAAAAGGCTAGTGATTAGGTAAAACCTATGATGGCGCCATCTAGTCAAACATTTGACATTTGCCAACCGCATTGCTATTTTTTTAGCAATTTTAGTTTTTAGTCTAAGCCACTCGCAAATTGGCGCGACATGCGGTGGCAGGTGGCAGTCGAGTCGGTGGACGGTCGGGGGTCAATTAATGCTAAACTTGTCATTAGCTGTCAAATTTACTATTGACCGCCACTGCAGGCTTTAAGTACATAGCACATTGTCTGAATGGAAAGGTTGAGTATGTATATAAGTTCGTGGAAATCATTATTTGAATAAGAATACGCATGAATAAAATCATGTTGATTTTATTCCCGTCAAAGTTATTCAAATAATTTCGCCGTGAATAATTCTTATGTGAGAAAATTGAATTAAGTTAACTTATTCTTATTCAAATAAATCTAATTATGATTTTTTATTTCAACTAATATACCATGAATATTAATGTAGTTCGGTCGGACACTCGGGGTTAATTTTGGTATCGGTATATAGAGGCACTAAGTAGACTCTTGAATGTAGTGTAATTTATACCTATTGCATATGTCTGTGGATAGTGGAACTCCTCAATGGCTACTTGTATAGCCCTCGAGTTTGGGCTCATTTGGTTTGTACTGACGAGTTCTATACATATTACACTTGGTGACGATGGTCTGATGATGGAGTCAGGAGGCGGATAGTGGAACTCCTCAATGGCTACTTGTATAGCCCTCGAGTTTGGGCTCATTTGGTTTGTATTGACGAGTTCTATACATTACACTTGGTGACGATGGTCTGATGATGGAGTCAGGAGGTGGACAGTGGAACTCCTCAATGGCCACTTGTATACCCCTCGGGTTCATTTTGTTGAGCCCAAACCCGAGGGTTATAATGTTAGTTAGAATAACCCCATTTGTGGTATAATTATTCCGTATTTTATTCCTTATTTAAAATAAAAGTAGCATGATTTATTCACCTTCATGTTATTTTAAATAACGGGCGCAAGAATTATTCTTATTCAAATCGATTTGAATAAGAATAAAAATTCTGTTTTTATTCTTATTCTTATTCAAATAAAAATTTGCCCAACTCTCTTATCGCTATGACGCTATCGTCATAGCGACGTCAGAAGGCGTAGCACGGTTGCGATTTTATCACTTATCGTTGTGGATAAGAGATCCGACACTCTCGCACTCGCATACTTGTCAGAACGTGACGGACGTCTTATCCACAGCGATAAGTGATAAAATGGCATCCATGCTACGCCTTCAGGTCTGCTATTCGCTACGCGCTAAAGCGGCTCACCCCGCCGATTTCATGCATCTGGATTCTGGACTCTGGCCGGGTTGAGAGGGGTCCAAATACCGGATACATACATAGGTGTAGTCCGAGAATAAATTGTTTACTATACTGTAAACACACGGTTCTTCTTAGGCACATGGGTAACAAATGTTGCTCAATAGAAATCAACTGAAGATTAGGGAGTAGCTTAAATCACTTTACAAAGTATGAAAGTGTCGTGTATTTTCCTGGGTAAAATAAAATCTTAATATACTTAGTCTGTCAGTTGGATAAAAGAAGACCTGGTTGCCCTCCGGGAGTGCCGGCAGAAGGTGAAAACTTGCGAATTGCTTTCATTATCAGTATTTTAAAAAAAAACATTTTTTGTTAAATTACTCTAGTCTTTTAAACTTAAAAATGGTTTTCCCAAAGTATGACGACGATGACGGTTGTGTAATCATGTCAGCCTCAAATCAGCTGGAACTGAGATCAAAACTTACCAAGGTAATGAATGGCATCGCATTATGGTTCTCAGTGAATGGAATGATACTAAACGTAGATAAAACAAATATCATCCAGTTTTGCTTACGCGGCAAAAAAGAACACAACCTAAATATTGATTGCAATAACCAACTCGTTCCCCAAGTGGACGAAGTAAAATACCTTGGTCTCATCATAGACTCTGGCTTAACATGGAATCCCCATACTGACTCACTATGCGATCGTTTGTCTTCCGCCTGTTTCGCGCTAAGCAGGCTACGCCCTAGTCTACATCCTGCCAACGTGAGGAAAGCCTATTTCGGCTATTTTCACTCCTTACTAACTTACGGTATCGAACTATGGGCAGCTTCAGCCAACCGCGACAGAATATTTAGGCTTCAAAAGCGGGCAATTCGCTGCATACATGGGGTCTCCTGGGATCACCCCGCTCGTGATCTGTTCAGGGATACCAAAATCCCCACCCTCCCGAGCTTGTACATTCTCGACGTAGCCAAGTATGTGAGAGGTAACCTTGAACAGTTCCCGAAGCGCGGTGACTCGCACAAATATAATACAAGGCGACGAGACGAACAGCGTCCACCATGTACCTGTCTAGCCAAGTCAAAAAAGTGCCTCCACTCAATGGGTCCTAAGATATATAACCATATACCCCTAGATATTAAAAATGTGACTAATAATAGATGTTTCACAAATAAACTTAAATCTAAACTTATGTCTGAAGCGTCGTACTCTGTAGACGAATTTTTCAACGGCGTGCACTCTTGAACTGGTTCACAATCCCAAGATATGGAATCAAGCAATATGAACTTAACCTACCATTTAATAATACATTTTAAATAATATTGTACCTACATGACGAAATGATCTACTTACACTTATATAATAATATTACAATAATTATATTACGAATACTGTTGACATGTAAAACTATGTTTTATAAAGGATTAAAAAAAAAATGACGTCACAAATTGTATGTATATGTATACCTAGGACAGACTATCCAGTTAGGTAGGTGCAACTTCGACAAAGAGGTATCAGTATCACTCATCTAGTGATATTATCTCGCTTGCTATTATTTAAATTTGCCGCGTTTTACCGTCACGCTCACACTGTATTTGTGTGGATTTTCAGTCTTTATCCTCCTTTATTGCTTCCCTGTAAGAAAACACGGATGCTGTTGCTGTCCTACTCAGGCCCCAAACTTTCAAGTGGCTGTAAATCGTAGGTCGTTAAAACTCGTGTACAAAACTGCATATTCCAGACATGGAGGTCTATTTTACTCCTAGCGTCCCATTTCAATATGTATCGCACTCTCGCTTAGACACGCGCCGAGCTAACGTGTCAGAAAGAGCGCGATACACATTGAAGTGGTATTAAAATACGGAAGATGTGAGCTGAATTGGGGTCCTATATTCCAGACAAGGTTTTTGCAGACCAAGTTAGCCGTTTCACACAAGGCGATGGTAATATGATAGAACACACGGTCAGGAAGGATGAAGAATGCTCATTTTCTCAAACATGCAATGAACTATTGTCGTTGTGTGCTTCATAATGGACTTCCGGGCGGAACGAGACGAAAGATCTTGCAAGATGGCCTTTTTTAATTTCTATTCCACAATTTGTGGCACAGAATCACGGCGTTCAGTCATGAAAATTAATCATCATCATCATCATCATATCAGCCGAAAGACGTCCACTGCTGGACGTAGGCCTCCCCCAAAGAGTGCCAAAGTCACCGGTCTTGCGCCACCCGCATCCAGCGGACTCCAGCAACCTTTACCAGGTCAGCAGTCCACCTTGTGGAGGGCCTGCCAACGCCGCGGCTTCCGGTACGTACGGTACATGCTATGTGTCCCACCCACTGCCACTTATGTTTAGCGATTCGGAGGGCTATATCGGTTACCTTGGTACTGCTGCGGATAGCCTCATTTCTGATGCGAACACGCAGAGAAACTCCCAACATTGCCCTCTCCATAGCCCTTTGGGTGACTTTCAACCTCCTTATGAGGCACATAGTAAGCGACCACGTTTTAGTGCCATATTTCATCACTGGCAACGTGGCAACACACACTCGTCAAAGACTTTCGTCTTGAGACACTGCGGAATATTGGACGAAAAGATGTGCCGTAGCTTCCCGAACGCTGCCCAGCCGAGTCGGATTCGACGATTGACCTCTTTTTCGAAGTTGCACCTACCTAACTGGATAGTCTGTCCTAGGTAAGTATACATATACGAGGGCTGGTTGAAAAGAATCCGAAACCATAATTAAAAATAATAATGAAAGAAAAACCTTTGCTAGAAACGTCATTTGCAATCTTTTACGATTTCAATAAATGAAATTGCAAATTATTATGGTCGTCTATTTAAAAAATATATACTGGTTTGATGTGAAAAGTCGTTCATTTTCATTAAAATGGAGAAAACGGTGGTTCGAGCTGTCATAAAGTTATATGTTTTATAAGGAAAAACGGCAACTCAAATTAAAACAAAACTGAATAGTGTGTTAGGGGGTTCTTCGCCATCGTTGAGCACTATCCACACTTGGGTGGTAGATTTCAAACGATGACGACAGAGCTGCAATGACGCTCTCCGTAGTGGAAGACCAAATGAGGTAACTACCCCCGAAATGATAAATAAAATAAAAATAGTTTTGGGGGACCGTCGATTAAAACTTCGGGAGATAGCAGAGATGGTAAATGTTTCGTCGGAACGTGTTTTTAATATCCTGCATGAGCATTTGTGTATGAAAAAGCTATGTGCCAGATGGGTGCCGCGGCTTTTGAATGACCAGCAAATGAAACACCGAGTGAATATTTCAAAGGAGTGTTTGCAAGTCTTCCTCGTATTACCCACGGAATCCTAAGGAATTTGTTCGTCGTTTCATAACAGTCGATGAGACGTGGATCCACCACTACACGCCGGAAACTAAGAAGCAGTCGTAAGCAGTGGACAAGAAGTGATAAACCCGCACTAAAGAAGGCAAAGATGACCTTGTCCGCTGGTAAAGTGATGGCAACCGTATTTCGGTGTGCTAGAGATGTAATTTACGTGGATTAACTTGAAAAGTGAAGAACTATAAACGGCTAATATTATGCAAATTTGTTGCAAAAGCTGAGCGAAGTAGCCAAACAAGAAAGACCCCACTTAATTAGGAAAAAAATCTTGTTCCACCACGATAATGCACCGGTTCACACGGCAAGAGTTGCAATGACAAAAATTCAAGAGTTTAGCCTCGAAATACTGTCCCACCCGCCCTATTCTCCTGACTTGGCCCCATGCGACTTCCATTTGTTCCCGAATTTGAAGAAATGCCTAGGGGGGCAAAAATTTTCGACCAACTCTGAAGTCATTGACGCCGTTAATGGCTATTTTGAGGGTCTTGACAGAAGCTTCTATGAAAATGGAATAATGGCATTGGAGAAGCGTTGGTCTAAGTGCGTAGAGCTAGGAGGAGCATATTTGAAAAATAAAATAGTTTCATTCCAATATCTCTTTATTTTCCTGTTTATTTCGGAAACTTATCAATCAGCCCTCGTACATACAATTTGTGAGGTCATACTTTGGGAAAACCATTTTTGAGTTTAATAGACTAGAATAATTTGAGTTTTTTTTTAAATACTGATAATGAAAGCAATTCGCAAGTTTTCACTTCTGCCGGCACTCCTGGAGGGCAACCAGTTCTTTTTTTTTATCTAATGACGGACTTAGTAGATTAAGATTTTATTTTACCCAGGAAAATACACGATTCCTCCACACTTTGTAAAGTGATTTAAGCTATTCCCTGATCTTCAGTTCATTTCTATGAAGCTACATTTGTTACCCATGTGCCTAAGAAGAAGCATGTGTTTACAGTATAGTATACAATTTATTCTCGGACTACACTTATGTATGGATCCTGTATTTGGACCCATCTCAACCTGGCCATAGTCCAGCATCCAGATGCATGAAATCGTAGCATGTGACATCTTCTGAGTTCTGACTCTTTTAACCTAACTGTTGTGCTACGGACCGAGCCCAGTAACGCTTTCGTCTAACTGTACTTAGCTTGTGATTTCGCCGTTTGTTGGTCCAACAAGTATGATTCAAGTTTTGTATACGCGCGTCGTTCTCGGCGGCCGTGTGTCCCGCATTAGTTTAGGATATTTAGCTGAACCCCCGCGGCCGGCCAACTTAGATCAAAGTCGGCCGTGCGTACATGCACGGACTATACAGGGTGAACGGTGTTTAACATTTTATTCCCATTATAACGGCATTCTCTTATAACTGAATTATCTGTTTGGGTAGTTAAATTCAGCCTTGAATCAAAGCGTTGTTGTGTAGTTGAAGCACAATCACATCCTTTAAATAAGACTCATCAGCGGACTATGGAAATGCCATCTATAGTCGCTTGACAGCGACTGCGCCTTTGCTTCTATTCCACAAAATGGCAATTAAATAATTTACTTTAAAAACAAAGTTTTAACCGACTTCAATTTAGTACTCCGCCAAGCCACGAGAATATATCCTATTTTTTTTACAATTTACGACATGAAGTGATTTCCGATAGCAAATGCATTGATTACTATAGAAAAAAACCGAATCGCTGTATGTGGGCCGATAATATTTGAGGACTTCCATCGATTCCCCAAGATCATCACCAATGGCACTTAATTAGTTCCTATTTCAACGGAATCTTATCAGAACCTGTGACGTACTTTTGCACTTTTAAGTACATAATTGAGGAATTCGATAAGTCATCTGTGGTCTTCATCATCAATTCCTCGCCACCAAATTTATGATTCCGGATGTAAATACACGAGTTAAAACAGAAAATACCAAAATCACTACACGCGTGCCTAATAAAATTGAGGAGTCTCCTCAATTCCTCATGGATCCCATCAACTAACTGAATTTTGAAAAAAATGGGACCTACCTGGAAATATATGCGTACGAACAAAAAAAAAATTCTAATCGGCTCATCAATGACAGAGTTCTGAGGTAACAAACATTGAAAAAAAAAAATACAGCCGAATTGAGAACCTCCTCCTTTTTTTGAAGTCGGTTAAAAAATATGCCTAATGACGAAAATCGCATTCAGATATCTAAAAACTTTCAGCTGATCTTTGGAATACATTGATTTTAGTGAGTTTAATACAATATGCAAATATAAATCGATTCAGGAAACGATAGGGCCTAATAGGCCCGGCCTAGGCATAATTATATTTTTTATGATGCCTTTAGAAGCTGTTTTTAGAGACGATCAGAAAATGATATCATGGGACCAACTACATTTAGAGCACATCAGCCTCCGAGCATTGTCCCGGTCGTCATGAGGTCCGCTTTGACACCTACTACCAAGATTTCGCGTAGGCACTAGTTTTACGAAGGCAACTGCCAACCGACCTTCCAACCCAGAGGGAAAACTAGACTCTTATTAGGATTAGACAGACTCTTCGCGATGTTTTCGCCAAACAGCTGTTAGATATCCAATGATATACCTACGTACCTTTTTGAAAATCCAAACCCACAACCTAAAGGCTGAAAGTTGAGTATCGTACCGCTCGTCTACAGTGGCTTTTAATGATGTATAACTGCCCTAAATTAATTTAGTTCATGACTTATCAGTCACCCTGTATACGACTTTATGACTTGGGCATCATAGCTTGCATAAGGTTAAGTAATTTGCAATATGCATAAGATAGGTCAAATGTCTAATTTTAGATGCTCTCCTTCCATACTAAGGCAAATCCATATTTGTCGTGGCATCTGAGGGGCTATCGCGAAACGAAAACGAACTTCGTTCGTGTATCTCCCTCTCTATCGCTCGAACTAGCAAGTGCGACAGAGACGAAGATACACAATCGATGTTCGTTTTCATTTCGCGGTAGCCCCTCTGAACATGGATTCTCAGGACAGGCTATACGTGTTGCCACAGCGAGGGACGGAAAGGCTCATATGCGGCTAAATTAAGAACTGGTCTTAAAGGCCGAAACGCACAGAGAGCGGTGGCGGAGCGGCGCGGTGCGGCGCGGAGGCGGTACCGGTTGTAATGTTCGAGCTAATATGAAACGGTCCGCACAGAGCGGCGCGGCGCGGCGCGGTTTTCTGAGCGGACCCTTTCGTATAAGTTCCAATATTACAACCGGTACCGCCTCCGCACAGCGCCGCGCCGCTCTGCCACCGCACTCTGTGCGTTCCCCGTCAAAAATCAACGAAATTTAGTAGTTTTCATTTCCACACTCGTCCTCGGTCTATAGAAGCTAGCTTTCAAGATGTAGATATGGGAAAGTTTGATTCCTGTTTAACATTTTTGATATTGAATAGCTTGAAAAATGTTAATACATGATTAGTTATAGACTCTTAAAGAAAGGTCGGTAAAAATACTAAACTCGACACCTCATCCTCATTAAAACGTTTATACACCCGAAACTCATACCAACTCATACATACTGAACTTAGGTATAATTTTGATATGCGTTTTATATTTTTTTGTGTTTGTAATTCATAAAAATGGACAAAACCTAAAAACCGCAACGTAAGAATGTAGCGGGTGCCTACGCGGGCGACGGGCGGGGGCTCGTCAGTGTCGTTTCGACTCTGACACACGTAGGACGTGTGCCAAATTTTCGCTGCGTTCAGCTGGCTTTATTGGTGGTTGTCAACAATGTCAACTTGATGTTTATTTGGGATGTTGACACTTCATGAAAGGTAAGTTTCTTTCCACGTTTTGCTCTGTTTTGAAATTGACCTAACCACATGTAATACGATATTTCACACTTACTTGTCACAGACGAAATGGCGCTGTGTATCAATGTTGGGCGAATGTTGCTTCATGTCCACGAGTGGTCTAGTGTTGGAACCGCACCGATGATTTTCTTTTTGTGTTTTATTTTTATTATTTTGCAAACAGCAATCCTTTTTATTCATGTTTTCCGAATACATCAATGTTTCCCAAATCTTTCTAGGAGGAGAAAAAAACGAGATGCCCTGCAGGCTTTGAATATGAACAGCGAAGTCTCGGCACAAACGACTTTTTCATCTAAAGACGCAGACGGAAGGATTATCGTTTGGTAAAGTATCTATTTACCATTATTTAATGTAAGTAATATTAATAATAAATTAATTAATTTGCAAAATGTATAATTTGACACAGTATCAAACAATTGCGTCACACGTCGTTATATGAATGTACTATCCATACCTACATAATATAACCGTTTTCTCTGATGTAGGTGTTTGTAATTCTAACATTCCTTGTTATAGTTATGAAGAAAGCAACGAAGATATTTCGATGTCGTTGAACCCTTTGTACGAAAAAGAAAATACCAACGTTGCTCCCGACGCCGACCACGCCGACACTGGCAATCGTAATGCTGGGTAAGATCTAAAAACCTTTGCCTACGCGGGACATCTCACTCGTCCTTCCGTCCGTATGTCAATTACCAAAATACCTATACATGGGCCATTTTACAAAAAGGTGTACACTCGACTTTAAAAAAAATGATATACATAATCGGGTTTTTTCTACCCAGAATAAGGCACTTTTGAATGTTGTTAGAGAAAAAAAGTGTCCCGAGATATTTTATTCATACTAAGCTTGTACGGTGGTAACGGAACGGAAAACCGAAAATTATGTGTAACATTTTGGACAGTTTTTTTCTACTATTAGGTTCGAAAGTGCTCTCGTTTCTGAGTAGAAAAAACCCGATTATGTATATCAACACTTTAAAAAAAGTAGTGTACAACTTTCCGTAAAATGGCCCACTTGAGCATTTGGTGAAGGATAATCAACGGTCACTGCAACGGGCAATCGGTAACTGTATTAATTTTAGGTACCTACCTATCTGTATCTATTTTTATAAACGAAAGTCGCCGCCCACGGTTTTCACTAAGGTTAAATTCAGACAAGCGTAAGTTTTTGTATTTCGAAATATTGCGTAATTTCGGTTATATCTAGTACTGTGAACTGAGCATTCTGTGATTTGGTGAGTCGAATTTCATAAGCTCCGTTCGTAACTAAAGTGTCATGTCGATACGTAAATATAAATACATACATAATGATCACGCCTGTCTCACATTAGATAAAGAACGAGATAAGTTACGTGATTACTGATCTTTTGAACTTTTTAGCATTTTCGAGGACGAAAGTCGTCCATTAAAGGATCACCACGACGCTTTCGTTTGACATATAAGGATGCAGAACAGATGTATGCGAATGTTGGCAAAATTTTGATTTCAAGAAGATTATTTAGTGAATTTCAGCAATAATTTGAGAAAAATACATCATTACTTAATTCATGATTTGTTTGTGTTTTTCAGTTGGAAATTTCAGCAGAACCAATTACTACCCCGAAAAAAAAAACAATTAATTGAAGAAGGATCGTGGACATCAGTTACTTAAAAAAAAGTGAAGCATTTATTGGAAATCGCAAGCCATGGACCTATGGGCTGTACTTCTAAAGAGCTTGAACTACATGGTGAAAAGCAAAATGGTTTACTGTCAACTCTTACCTTTCGGTGCAAAATGTGCAATTGCAAGTAGCTGGCACGGTAGCAATTGGTTGCGGTCAAGCGCAATTAGAGACAAAATTTATATTTGCTGCGTGGTTCAATGAACACAAACCTCTAACGGTAGAGTTCATATTGAAAGATGACTTTTTCGGCAGAACAAGATGAAAGCAAAATTAACCACATTCTACATGACCCCAGCTGGTGGGCCCACGGCACTCTCGAAATATGCCTATTAGAGATCCGCCACCGATCCAAGAAGCTATAAAAAGGAAGGAAGAAAAAAGAAAGCTCAACAAGCAGCCAGACCGATAATCAACAGGGTCTAGCTAACTAGCAACCCGCCTAATATGGCACTTTACATCAAGCATTATACTGAAACTAAATCGGTTTAGTAGTTCTTAAGTTTATCGCTCACAGACAGACAGACGTCGGTGGCGACTTTTTTTTATAGTAATAGAGAAAAGACGGTAGGGAAGAAGATTTATTGATGATTTATAGATTAAGCGGGATTGGACTGTAATAAATCTCGGTTATTCCTACTTGTTACTACCGAGTTCCTACCACTGGTCACACCAGGGACTTTTTCTCCTTTTGTTACTCCCCACGTGGTAACAAATGGGGAAGAAAGTAGTTTCCCAGATGGTATCAGATGAAAGAAAAATGATGGAAGGAAGTTACAAGTTGCTTGGTTGGTGGTAACAAAGAGGAAAACCCTTGAAATCTTATATTATCTATAGTTTAGGTTGGTTAACATAGGTAAGTGCTTCAGAAAAGAAACGTTCTATTTATACAGTGAATTAAAGTGTAGTATTATATTACGCACCCAAGCTTGTTTTTATGCTAAACCTTATACAGGTCATCCCAAAAATACCATACGACGTTAGGGCGTTCATTAACTTCATTAGTTTCTGATTACAAGAAATATAAGTTCGATATGGGGGTGACATTTATCTGCAGTTGACTGTTATTTTTAATGTTAAGGATTTATCTAAGTGTTTCAGGTACAGTCAGCTGCAGAGAAATGTGACACCCTGAGTACCCTGACTGACCCCCTAGCACACTGGGGAAAATGATTTATTACAACTAACTTATTCTGTTACTTAACTACTAACATTATTACATAGTTTCCGCTTTATGGCAAAAAAAACCGATATCTACGAGGGTCGCATTTGCCCCAACTGACCTGATACTATGCTTTCCGACTGGCAGTAGTAGTCACTGAGTAGAGTCCAGGGGTTCCCAAAGTGGTCCAGGTGGACCCCCAAGGGTCCACAGGAGACTCGACGGGGGTCTACATTGTCGTGACAAACGAACGAAAATGTATCTGGTTTCGATAGTAAAGAACGAAAAATTTGGTAAATTAAACTGACATTTTATTAAAATTACACCATTCGCCTCCAAAACTTGTCGACTGCAAGTCTGCAAGTGCAACAGATCGCGAGCGTCTTCAGACTTAGGTAATCTTCACATTTTTTGCCGAGTTTTGGGAATACGGTAGAAATGTGGTGTAGGGGGTCTACCAGAACCAGTTAACTTTTGAAAGTGGTCTATGAGAAAATATAGTTTGGGAACCCGTGGAGTAGACCATATTATTTTCAATCCACGCGTTACGTGCAACAGGCGGGTTCGATTCCCATAAAGAGGGTCTTTTTTTCATGACTTACTCAAAGGGCAACCTAAATTATGTCTTCAAATAAATATCTTTTTAAAATCCGGTTGTTTTCAACTTATTGTTCATTAATTTTTATAAGTCTATGCGTAAGATGTACGTGAAATTAAATAAATAAAGGCGCCATCTAGTGAGAAACTAGTCCATACATCACGTTACGTGGTATCTCGGTGATATGCATGTCAGACCGTCCGTGGCGCTGTCCTCGTTGGTTATCGTAATTATGATAGTTTGTGTGGGGGGCAGGGTAGCCGGAGGCTCAAGGTCATTCAGAACGGGGACCCCCTTTCTTGATGTCTAATGTCGTTTATAATTTTGTCGTGTTATGTCAGTGACGTCGGTTTCAGCGGTGCTACCACGAACTTCGAAAGTCGATGTTCGTAATACATGCATCCCTGTCACTCGAGTAAGGGAGTGCGATAGAGATGGAAATACCCGAATTTCGACTTTCGAAGTTCGTGGTAGTGCCGCAGTACAATATTTTGACAGTAAACAAAAAAAGCCTAGACGCGCTGAGGGACTGGAGATTGAGATTTGACATTGTGTCTCGTTCCCTCTTGTGTTATTGTCTATGCTTACACCCTTGTCACTCATGTGTGTATGAGTCCCTATATTCTATTTTTCCTATATGGCGCCGCCTACATTTTAAATGAGTGCTTCTTGATTAGCGTGGGATGCGCGTGCGCGGAAGCGGGCGGTGCGAGAGCCGCGTTTAGCGAAAATGGCAAGTGCGACAGGCCTGGATTATATTAAGCTAGAGGTACCTACTTAGTAGGATGTTATTACGAATTATAAAATGCGAATGAAACTCCGTCTCATTTTCACGCTGAACAGATTGAGATGAAATTACGTATGGAGATAGTTTTAATACCGCGAAAAGACATAGGATACTTTTTATACCGGAATTCATCCCCTAAAGGGGTGAAATGGGGGGAGGAAGTTTGTATGGAGGTACGATATAAACGAGTTCCACGCGGACTGTATGATTCTGTTTCTGACATGTCAATTGGTTTTACAGATAAATGAGTATGATTATGAGTATGTACCGTACTAAACTAGATCATCTTGGTTCCCTCTCCTTATAGTCGTGAAGACTGCACAGGGAGCTCTATCTCCGATAAGACGGTGCGGTCCGCGGCTGTCGATTATTGCCTACGATTCGCTAGAGCTGCACCTGTGTCGATAAATATATCGATAGATAAATTTGTGAAACCTATTTTAACCGTCATCATCATATCAGCCAAAAGACGCCCACTGCTGGACTTAAGCCTCCCTCAAAGAGTGCCACAGTGACCGGTTCTTTGTCCGCATGGAACTTGTTACATATAGACCGAGTTAGTTTTGGCATTTATAATGATGTAACACAATGTCACAACTGCATCTATTGTTGCTAGAAACTATGACAGTCTTGATATCGATAGTATAAAATGTTAAACAACCCTACGGCTGCATTTGACGTCACTGACAAGTCCGGCCGGGCGCCATACTGCACAGTGTATGCTCCCAAGCGACTTCATAACGGTATCAGACCACCTCGTAGTTAGAAAGGCTAGGAAGTACCTACTAGTATATATTAAATAAGTGGTTGATCATAACCGCTCCAACAAGCCGAATGGAGCAGCGCCACTCCAAAATCGGTCCGATAATTTCAAAAATGTAGCGTTTATAAATAGTTGGCGCGGCCCGTTGGATATCCAAACGGAGCGCAACGCGCCAATGCGCCATCCGAATGGGACGGACGTGAATGACAAAATGTAATGTTGGACCTTTAACGTCAACGTTAATATCCATCCATTTGGTCAGCGAATGTCAAAACCAAGAACCGGAAAACCCGTTAGGCCCTATTGTTTGTTTGTTTATTGCTAGGAAGAGGTTAGTAGGAAATATCGATATATATTACTCGCAGCGTGTCACAGCACTATTGCTGCATCTCATGTCGCTGAGTCGGCTGGCCCCGTGCCAAGTCCCGATACTCGTACCTACCGGGACAGTGTGTTTTTTCAACAAAGGGGTTTTATAATCAACTAGTATAGCCAGCTAGAGGAAATAAATATGTTTGGTTGCTAACAAGCGTACGGCGGTAAATGGAAGATGCTGAAGAAATCGTCAATTTTGTTCCACAATTGACAAATTAAGCCGTCACCGTAGTCTATGAATGGAGTCTTGTAACTCGAGACCACCTTTTGAGTCTATGAGGATTTGCTGTGGTCTTCCCTACACTGCTATCACTGGCCGGCCGATCAACCAGAAGCTGTCATTCAATAGAAACTTGTGAATCTTTCCATATGGTTCTCCTCTTAACACATACACTGTCAGGATTCGCTACGCGCTACGGCCGTAGCCGATCCCGTGGTTTTCCTCATACGTAGCGGAAAGTGACTGCGGCGTAGGCGCCCGCTAGGCGGGTTCTTGTTTGCGAAAGTGTTAACGAGCACCGCATTGGAATACGGAAGTTTTGGTGCAACAAAGCTTAAATGTCGAAGAATGTCTGGTGAACAATCATCATTTCCTTCAGTTATAAGGATGCGACCAAGGAATGTCATAGGAAATAAAGGAAGTCACCAAGGAAATGCAACTAATACTCGTACTATCATCGTCCTAGCGTTATTCCCGGTAATGCCCCTAAAGGAGCCCGGGGTCCGCTTTGACACCTAATCCCAAGATTTGGCATAGGCACTAGTTTTACGAAAGCGACTGCCATCTGACCTTCGAACCCATAGGGAAAACTAGACCTTATTGCGATTAGACCGGTTTCCTCACGATGTTTTCCTTCACCGAAAAGCTAACGGTAAATATTCCGTACATAAGTTCCGAAAAACTTGAAGAGCTTGACAGCCGCATGCCTAAACCACTAGGCTACCGTAGCTTTACTAAAACTCGTACTAATTATAATAAAAGAAAAAAAATTGTATCCGGCATTTCCCCTTTGGGACCGCAAGAGCGATACTTTGTGGACGCGCCAGCTCTGGGCTGTTTTTTTTTGACATTTATTCAACAGGTTTGCATACACTATGATCGTTTAACAAAACAATTTGATTTAACTAAAACAGTAAAAATCATGCAATACAACATGTTGAAAAGGAAGATAGCTCAGCTAATGCCTGCGCCACGTAGCCCACGAGACGGCAAAGTCTCAGGGGCTCTGGCTCAGACGCTGTTATTCTTTCATCCCCATGGTTAAATCAAGCACGGTGACACTTTTTCGCTACGCGGCTCACCCCGCCGGTCACCCGTCACGAAAATAGACCTCTACCTACGCTTAGTTACTAACGCATCGCGGTGTCAAGATATATTTGTGGGTGAGCGTTGAGGTGAGCTTAAAACCAGTTACGGAATAGGGAGGTTGGGGTCCCCTGAGGCGTGGACCAGCTGCGACGGCAGGGTCCTCATGAAGCCCTTCATGTCGGCTGACCAGGGTCCCTTTGTTTCAACGGCAAGCGCCGCAAACTGGAAGTTGAACTAGAGAAGAGTATTTGCGGCGCTTTAGTAATTGGGTCTGATCAGCCGCAGCGCCGGCCTTAAACCGTGCCTGCCCCCCTAACTTGTTTTGTGCTCACCTCAACGCTCACCCACAAATATATCTTGACACCGCGATCCGTAGTAACTAAGCGTAGGTAGAGTTCTAGTTTCGTGACGGGCGACCGGCGGGGTGAGCCGCATTAGCGCGTAGCGAATAACAGCCCTGTATGTGGGACAGTGCGAACGTATCGATGCACGTTGCGTATAATTATGCGCTTATACCTACTCACATAATATTTGGTCACTGCAGGTGACAAGTTTGGAACGTGTCTGGAGTTCCTCAGGATGAGTGCTTCACGGTCAAATTAACAGGATAGGTATGGTAAGGACTAATAATTCGCATCCACATATCTTTGTCTCTCTTGTTATGCATGGGTTTAAAAGAACGGAACAAGAGATTAGGCGCCGATTAATTGGCTGCAAAAATATCACCTAATACACTTACGTTTTCCTCTCACCCCTTAATCAAATAATTAAAGTAGGTATAAGTACCTTAATTATATTACACAATTATTAAGCGAAAACCATTTAAAATTTTCCAAAGTCAACACACTGTTCGCCATTTTACTTGTCAAAATGGAGGCCTGCGGCCATTACCATTATTTCTTGTGAGGATTCGTAGTTATGCGAATTAACTGGTTTTTATAATGTTAAGAATTAAGATTAAACTTAATGTTATTAAGGTTTTCAAGGTTTTTTTTGTCTTAAAATTTCAAAGTATTCTTTGAACTTTTCAGTCTACAACGTGTCCCAAAACTCAACGATAAGCCGGCACCAGAGGATGGAGCTGCTTATGATTAGTCGAGAAAAAATAAGGAAAAAAATATATCTCAATTACTTTAGAAATTAAAAAAATGAAATTCATCGAAAATCGACATCCCTAATGGTATTTTTAAGGTCCATGTCTACAAATATTCAAATATTACTGTTTTTGTTTTTGTTTTTGGAAACTTAAGTAGCCCTGCTATCTAACACAGTTCTTATAATATATTTTTTTTTTTATGTTTTTTTTTTTTTTAGATATATTTTTTTCTTTATTTTTTCTCGACTAATCATAAGCAGCTCCATCCTCTGGTGCCGGCTTATCGTTGAGTTTTGGGACACGTTGTATACACGTATCCTTGGTGCTAAGTCGCATCGCGGGCTAATCAGCGAGTCCTGTCTCACTTGCACATTGTGCTAAGTAGAAAGAGACAGTTTCGCCCGTCTCGCGTCGCATCGCGGGGCAATTGTGCTGCAAGCAGGCCTGAAAGGCTGAAGGCATGAAAAAAACTGGCACTTCGCGTCACGTTAGGCTAGCACTGAGGGCCTACCGCCAACGGCATTCGAAGTTTTCCCTCTCTTTCGCACTTACGTATGAACTCGCAAGTCTGACAGAGAGGGAAAACCTCGAATGCCTTTCGCGGTAGGCCCTCAGAGGGCCTGCCTGCATGGACACGAACTTCGCTACCCTAGCTCTAGGCTACCGTAGCTCTCATACTAATCTGTATACAAATTGAACTAATACATAGTTAGATGTGAGTATGAGTATAATTAAATACAGTCGCTTCTTTTAAAATGTCCCTTCGAAATGGGTTGATTAATAAGTAGAAAATGTAGTACCTACTAACTACTAAGGCAGCCATGCACAGATTTAGGTACATCATGTTACCGCGCTCCCCTGCTCACTCACACAAACACACACACACAGTTTTACTATATATTGCAAGTTCAATATTTTTTTTAAATATTTTATGTAAGTTTACACCTACACATTAGAGCATAAGCGTAAAATAGTATTTTTTATTTGTTTTGGTTTATTATTGTTATTATCGACTATTTTCTCAGTGCCATGTCATCAAGTCCAAATGCTGGCTTCACTGAAAATCAGCGTCACGGAATGTGTCCTCTGGTCTGGCTAGCTCCGTGACAGCTGAGTGCAAGCCCTTTTAGTGCAAATTACTTAAAATAATGTTTAAACTAGTAATTTATCTTACACTTTATTTATGTATAGTTTTTGCAATAATAAATTATTTTATTTATTTCTCTCTTTCTTTCTTAATTATTTCCTGGCAGCCAGCCGAAAACAGTACAGCCAATTTGAAAATCCTTAATTAAAAGACAACGCCTGCCAAAAGTGACATAGCAATAACGTCGATCCTTGAATTTGCCCGCCTCGTTAAAATTATAACAAACTTAAACTTCCCCAAGTAAACTGTAACTCCGAGTTTCCGTTTCGTTTACGTTTACGAATCAAACATTAGCAGATCGATAATCACAAATCACCAAGTAATTAACAAGTAGCTACGAATTTGGAGAGGATAAATTGAATTGTTACTTTGAGGGTCCTTCATAGAATGATCGTCTTCCGCTCAATACCCTCATTGGACTACATTGGAATTTAACAATATGTATATCGTTATTTAGCTTTTATCAATTTCAGAAGCTTATAAAATAATCTGAAGCTTTTACATAATCACTTTTCTTTTACTTTTATATAATCACTTTTTACAAATTTTAGCATTATCAGTAATGTATGAAAAAAACCGAGCCGAACTCAGCTTACTTTGTATTTCAGTAGTGTCTAAAATAGAGAAAATATACATAGAATACGATTTTTCCCAGATATATTATGATTATGACTAGCTAGATCTACTTTTCGCCCCCGAAAACCCTTATAATGCAATTTCCATCTAAATCGTTAAAGCCTTTTTCGAGAACGTGATTACAAATATTGCTCGTTTAATAGTACGTATAGGTACCTATGGTTTATTTTCCTAAAGGCCTCGGGAACACGCTGTTAAAATTATTAGACTCCACAGTTACCGCACCATAGCACCATAACTAGAATTACATACATCATTGCGTATACAATACAAAATAAATATTACTCGTGTATAGTTACGAGGGCTGTTCCGAAAATTGTTAGTCAACAGCGTACTATTAATCGTATTCATATAATTTTACTGTAGCTCAAAGGCAAATTTCATTACAAACTTTTTCGTGTAAATGTCACTGGCCAGTGACATTCAGTTATTTTTTTATGAAATCAGAAAAAAAACATGTCTGCCACTTTTTGCTCGCAAAAATGGAGCTAACGCGGGAAGCATTTCGTGCTATGATATATTATGATTATAAACGAGGGCTAACTTACAAGGATTCTCATGAAAATTTAACTAGTGTTTTTGGGGCATTATCCCCATCTCTTGCCACTGTCAGTTACTGGTTCCGTGAATTTAAGCGTGGGCGGAGCGACGTCAAAGATGAGCCTAGACCGGGGCGACCGCCAACGGCAGACACTCCAGAAAATGTTATCAAGGTGGAGTGGCTAATCAAGGAATCTCGAAACATTACCCACCGAGAGATTTAGGATGAACTGAAGATTGGATCCCAGGCAGTTTCTACCATTTTGCATGACCACCTTCAAGTTCGGAAGGTTTCGTCTCGATGGATACCACATTTTCTCACACAGGAGCAAAAAGATAGACGTGTCGATTGGTGCAAATTTATGGTAAAAAAAATCGATAAAGGCGATTCACAACAAGTGAGCTACATTGTGACATCCGACGAATCTTGGATATATAGCTACGACCCATTTACAAAACAGCAATCCACACAATGGGTATTTGAAGAAGATGATTTACCTACTAAAGTAGTTCGCGGCCGAAGCGTCAACAAAAAAATGGTTGCTGTTTTTTTTCGACGTAGTGGACCGGTAGCCGTAATTCCACTTGAAGATCATAAAACCGTTACCAGCCAATGGTACAGTGAAGTTTGCTTGCCACAGGCCTTCCAGGAGCTGAACGTCAGCCGTCCAAGTACTGGAACCCGGGGCATAATTTTTCATCAAGATAATGATCCGGCTCACACGGCTGCCAGAACCATGGATTTTTTTAGCAAATCAGGAGTGCAACTGCTACCACACCCTGCGTACAGCCCTGACCTGACTCCGTGTGATTTTTTTCTGTTCCCCACGTTAAAAAAATCATTACGTGGGCGACGGTTTTCGACGGCGGATGAAGCAGTAGACGAATTCAGGCGACTTTTTTTTGACCTTCCGCAAGAACAGTTTTTTTCCTGTTTTGAAAGTTGGTTCAGTCGAATGCGTAAGTGCATAACTGTAGCAGGGGAATACTTTGAAAAATTGTAAATAAAGTTTTATTATATTCCTTATAGTTTTTGTTTAACTAAAAATTTTCGGAACAGCCCTCGTACGTTCAGTTTGACAGTTTTCAGACAGAGCGTTTAAAACAAGCAAAGAAAACAAGTTTAAAATGTACACCACAGATAGCAAAAACTTTTAACCCAAGAAGTAACTAACACAAGCGGTAACAGTGTAGTCATTTATAACTCAAATTACATTTGTCAAGTTGGCAGCAACTGCAGTTTCGCACAGATTAATAAAGTGCTCAAAATGCGAACTGCGGGACGTACAACACAAACTGTATCCGGCATGAACCTAGAATACTATGGACGGACTGTACATGTTGCCACAGTGAGGGACGGAAAAGCTCTTATGCAGCTAAATTAAGAACCTGTCCTAAAATGGCTACTGACTTGCCATAAACAACCTACTAAATTTGGACGGGTAGGTAATGGTTTGTTGGGCACATCATCATCATCATCATATCAGCCGAAAGACGTCCACTGCTGGACATAGGCGTCCCCCAAAGAGTGCCAAAGTGACCGATCCCGCGCCACCCGCATCCAGCGGACTCCCGCAACCTTTACCAGGTCATCAGTCCACCTTGTCGGGGCCCACGCTGCGTCTTCCGGTACGTGGTCGCCACTCGAGAACCTTTCCGCCCCAACGGCCATCGGTTCTACGTGCTATGTGCCCCGCCCACTGCCACTTAAGTTTAGCGATCCGGAGGGCTATATCGGTTACCTTGGTTCTGCTGCGGATAGCCTCATTTCTGATGCGGTCACGCAGAGAAACTCCCAACATGGCCCTCTCCATTGCCCTTTGGGTGACTTTGAGCCTTCTTATGAGGCCCATAGTAAGCGACCACATTTCAGTGCCATATGTCATCACTGGCAACACACACTGGTCAAAGACTTTCGTCTTGAGACACTGCGGAATATTGGACGAAAAGATTTGCCGTAGCTTCCCGAACGCTGCCCAGCCGAGTCGGATTCGACGATTGACCTCTTTCTCGAAGTTGGACCTACCTAACTTGATGGTTCCCCTCCGTTAGCCCTAATAATTTCTTACCTAATTTTACTAGCCCTAATTTCATTAACCCTAAAATCACAAACCCGAATTTTCATTGTTCCTAATTATTCATTAGCCCTAATTTCAGTATCCCGAATTTTCATAATATCTAATTTCTCATGACCGAATTCTCACTAAGACTAATTTTATTTGACCGATTTCTTCCTAGGCCTAATATTGCAATGCCTAATAATGACTACACCTTATTATCAATGTCTCTAAAATCACTAACCCGAATCTTCATTTTGTCTAAGTATTTTAGCCCTGATGTGATTATCCCGAATTGTCAGTAGTACTAATTTTATTTCACTGTTTTTTTTTTCTTATAATGTCGGTTCTGGCGCTTCGCCGGCCGCTGCCGCGGCACGCTCGCTTCGCTCACTCGCTGTAGGGTCGCAGTTCTACCAAACACTCGTCCTCGCTTCGCTCGTCGTCGTACCTACACTGACCTGCCTTAGGGTAGAATATGTGGGTAATCCGATGTCTATCTAGCTCACTCTTATTAGACAGAGAAGTATCATGCGAGAAAAAATGAGAGCTCGTGCGCCGTCTTGTGATAGCCGTACAGCAAGTCGATGCCACCCCGCTGCGCGGGGTGTCTATTTCTGGTCTGAGGGACACAAGTGAACCCTAACCTAACCGACCTAAGATAGAGTTCGCTTATGACATGTCATTTTCGTCCGCCCTGATAATGCACGATCCAATAATCCACGTCCACGAAAACTGGACACGGATTATCGGGCCGTACATTATTTGGCCGTGCATTATTGGCTCCCATTTTGACGAGATTAGGACGTCTATCATGGGACGGCCGCGACATACTCCGTGGTAAAAAGTAGCCTGTTCATCAGGGATGCATTAATTAGTACTAGTCAAACATTAGAGCAAAAGTTAATAGGTCAAGTGATAGTTAGGTGTGACAAAATTAGGTGTAGTGAACATTAAACATAGTGATCATTAGGCACATTAATCATTAGGCTTAGTAGTCATTAGGAAAAATGATTATTAGTTTCCAATATATTAACACACTTGATGTTTAGTATTAGGAATGATTAGGAGGTTTGAATTTAGGCGCAGCAAATAATTATGCCATATAAAATTAGTTATCCGAATATTAGGGCTAATGAAAATTATATCGAACGTTGTTAGGTGTAATGAAATTAGCACTAACGATATTAGTTTAAGTGGGGGTGACCCAACTGGATCGTCTGTCCTAGGTATACATAATCGTCTACAACTTCGAGCGTAAAGTGTCCGATTGTAATGGGAGTTGGTACTACATGGGCATTTGACATGATCTTCGTCTTATCCATGTTCATTCTTAGACCAACTCGCTCGGATGCTTTACTGAGGTCATCGAGCATCGTACTTAAGTCCTCCATGGTCTCAGCCAAGACTACTATATCGTCAGCAAACCGAAGGTGAGTGATGTACTCGCCGTTGATGCTGATGCCTAGCCTTCTCCAGTCCAGAGTCTTGAAAACGTCCTCCAGTGCAGCGGTGAACAGTTTTGGAGAAATAACGTCTCCTTGCCTGACTCCCCGCTGCAGCGAAATAGGTTTCGATTTCTGGTCCTGGAGTCGGACTGACATAGTGGCGCTCTCGTACAAACACTTCACCACTTACAGGCCGATCAGCTTACTTAGCTCCCTTGGAAAGCTATATGAGCGGATCCTTCTCACGAAAATTCTCAGATTTACGGCTGAGAATAACCTCCTCATCGACGAGCAGTTCGGCTTTAGATCCGGACACTCATGCGTCCAACAGGTGCACCGCGTCATGGAGCACGTGTTGGAAGGTTTCTCTCGATTCCAGGGGCTCAAGACCGGTGCGATCTTTCTCGACGAAGCGAAAGCCTTCGACAAGGTCTGGCATAACGGGCTTGTATACAAGTTATACCAGCTCGGAATGCCGGACAGACTCGTACTCACCATACGAGATTTTCTCAGTGACCGAAGCTTTCGATACCGACTGGAGGGAACGTATTCGGACCCACACCCCATCCGGGCCGGAGTCCCGCAAGGCTCTGTGCTCTCTCCCACTCTTTACTCGTTATTCACGAACGACATTCCCAGGCACCCTAAGGTGCAACTGGGGTTGTTCGCGGATGACACCGCGCTCTTCACGACTCATTGTAAGTACGCTATTATCCGGCGATACCTCCAAGAGGCAATCTCCGACTTAGGTCGTTGGTTTAATCTTTGGCGTATCGAAGTCAACCCGGAGAAAAGCACTGCAATAGTCTTCCACCCGTCGGACTGCATCAGAACAGAAAGACGGGTGGCTCCGATCCAGATGTTTGACCGACCCATCCCCTGGGTCAGAGAGGCCAAATATCTTGGAGTGACCCTCGACAGGAGACTGACTTTCCGTAGCCACATCCGTAGGGTTCGCAACCGCGCGTTATTCGTACTAGGAAGGCTTGGGCCGATGATCAACAAGTTTAGTAAAATGTCACTTAGAAATAAGCTGACACTTTACAAGACTTGTGTTCGTCCAATCATGACATATGCAAGTGTAGCATTCGCTCACGTGCCTATGTCATCGCTCAAGCCGCTTCAGGTCATTCAGAATCGCTTTCTCCGTAGGGCGACTGGTGCCCCGTGGTACCAATCGAACCTCAGCCTGCACCACGACATGGGGATTAGCACCATGTATGGTTTCTTTAAGCAGGCCGCCAGACGTTATTTTGGTAACGCTCCCCACCATAGGAATCCGTTAGTTAGGAAGGCTGCTGACTACGTCCCCATCCCTCCCCCCTCTGTCGTTACTCGGCGCTCACTGGTTAGAGGCCGCACGGTCCGGCGTCCTAGGCACACACTCACGGACCCGGACGACGAAATCACAGCGTCCATCGAAAGATGGAAAGCTGCGCTTTCGGCGTCCATCACATCGCGTACACTTCAGCGTTCCCGCCGGCGGGGACGTCCACCGCGAGACAACACAGACATACAGTCCGCTTTCGTCCCGGTACCGCCGCATACCGGGTAGAGTCAGTCCGACGCAAGTCGGGCCTAGCTGAGTTTCTTGCTGGACTCTTCTCAGCTAGGCTAGGTTTTAGCGAACCAGCGATAAAACTCCCAGTAGTTCGATACCACTTACACCCCAGATTCGGTTGATACCGTTCAACCAATCTCACTGGAGCGCAAAACTCTTAGAGTATTCCAGTGTACAAAACTTCCCCGCGTGGTCGTGCCGGAGGCTTCCCTTAGATTTTCCCCAGGCCACCCTCCAACCACGCAGTTCGACCGCTATATTGGGTCCGTCCAATTATAGCAACAGTCAGGTTCAAAAAAAAAAAAAAAAAAAAACCGAGAGCGGACGTCGTGCACAGTACTAGCCCTAGCAATGGGACGTTGGTGCCTTAAAGAAGCATTTTTTTTTAATTCCGTTTTAATTTATGAATTATTAGCAGCGTTACTGCTTAATACAAAATAAGTCTAATTAAAGTTTTCTTCACGTGAAGATTATATCCCACCCCTATAATATATGTTAATGATAATAATAAGCTTGTGACGTTCGATGCGAAAGAGCTCAATTTGAAAGCTTTGAGAATGAAATAAAAGCTTTTAAGGTAAATTGCTGAAAACTTGTCTTACATTACCTTGCCTGCCTTAAAAATGGTGATTTTGGATGAAACAGCGTTTTATTATTTAATGGGAGAAGAATACGAAAAAATATTGTGTAATAATTCGGTAGAAAACTCAATTTTATTAAAGGTGGGAAACTTAAGGCTTTATAAGCAACGTTGCAGCAATTTAAGATAACGCCCTTAAAAGACTCCGAGCACATATCTCTATAAGTTCAAACTTTGAACCAAATTTTTACCCAACACTTTCCTCTTATAAGACTCTCTATTATAACTAGCCATCGCCATCTCGCCATCTGCCAACATGGCGCTAAGTCTGAGTAGGTAAGCTGTTCACCACCTCTATCTAGTCAGCTCTCTTATATAACTTGTATAACTTGAGCCAGGGATTCGTATATGGAATGTAATAAGACGTCAGACATCAAAGGGGCTATCGCGAAGTGAAAACGAACTTCGTTCGAATATCTCCGTCTCTGTCGCTCGAACTAGCAAGTGCGACAGAGACGGAGATACACAAACGAAGTTCGTTTTCATTTCCCGGTAGCCCCTCAGATTTGGGCCGTGATTGGGACCAGGGATGTTGCAGGCATTCGCATACACATCCGCAACCGCGGATGTTCCGGATGATTTTCAACATCTGCATCCGCGTCCGCATCATACAGATCGCGACCAGATGGGGGCCAACGCGGCGCGTGTTCAGTATTTTCGTCATTAGTCTAAGAATCTTCATTACGTTTCTATAATCTGACGTTTCGCCGTATTCGCTACTGGTGATGCGTTAGGTTTGCAACGATTGTAAATCAGTCGCAACGTGTTCGAATATCGGTCGACTGCGTGTGCGTGACCCTAAAGACGTTGCGTATTTATGTTTTTTGAGTGTTTTTCCTCAAAATCCGCATACGCATCGCGGATGTGAGCCTCGAAATATCTTAGTACGGCGGGAATTGGCCAATATTGATAAAAGTCGTGGACACGTCTTCTATATACCTAAAACTGGTATGGATGTGTTCCTTGTTGTATCCAGAGTACGAATCTACCGGTTTTAGTTAAGTGAGAGGGGGACGGACATAGCTGTGACGTCATAAAGATGGCGGCCGACGGTCATCGATTTTTGTTCAAATCTCGGGTTCTATTTTTCTGATCGGTTCATGTGAGGTGTCATTTGAATGCGTATAAAATGTTCTATAATTCATTTTTTGAGATCTGTAACGTACATTCAACCGTTTGGAAAATAATTAAAAAAATAGAATTTTTTACCTTAGACGTTCTGCTTTCTTACCATCATAATTCGAGAAAGAGATACTTTAGCGTGATAAATGTCATTATAAAAAATATTGAACATTTTATTAGCTTTCTAACAATATGCAATTTGTTGTCGTTAAATTATAAACCTGTCATTTATGGCCAATTCCGTAACGCAAGTCCACGGGAACCGGCACGATGCGTATGATTGAAATAGTATGAGAGTTCAATTTTGGTGTTCCCAAATGAAAGGTACTGTTGTTTCTATTGGTGTCGCTGTTGTTGTTGTTGCCCTAGGGCATCCCCGTGGTGCTTAAGGCGGTGCATTAGAAATTTATCGCGTGCTTTGAAACACCGTTCTGACTAGATTAAGAAACAATCTGGACTATATGATTGTTCATCTGATTTTATCGATGCATGATTGCTTACAAAAAAAAAAACAAAGTTTGGTCTGTATTTTCCTTTTTTTATTCAGCCTACTCAAACGATGCATTATTTTAATTAATACTATAGTATTTTATCTCATCTAAAATCTCACTTTATGAAATTTTAATAAAACTTCACCAACTTAGATATTTATCGAGTCCACAACAGCGATTCCCGAAAAGTGTTACATCTCTTTTTCTCGTGGGCGGAAGGCATCCGCGTGTCGCTGTCTAGGGAGCGTGTACGACTCAAATGAAGGCATCCCCTTAAGGCCATCATAAGCTCTCGCCACGCCTTCCTGTGTATTCCTGTAGTCGAATTAATAAATACTGTGTTTCAGGGGACACCTTGATTTGAGTCGTACGCGCCCCCTAGACAGACAGACAATATGTTTCAATAAAGAGGCATTTTAAATTCATAACTTCTTTAACTGTGGATCGCAAGCTTTCGCCAAAATCCAGCCCGAGGACTAGGAGCCAAACTCGAAACAAGGCCGCTCTTGCCGTACCCCACGCCCGCGCATACTTCATTTCATTTGAGTGCAAGTTTCGGTTGAATTTGAAGACATTTGCACGTGGTGATTCGTTACATTACCTTTCTAGCAACAGCTATATGTAAACATATTTTTTCTCTGGAGATGCGTATAGATATTTTTACATATAGCTTGTCGACTGATATGTGTTGCGAACTATGGAGCTCCATAGTTCAGCAGCTGCAAGCAGAAGCAGTTTCGCAGGCAACAAGTTCGAACAGACCAAAACGGCCCGAAGACGAGCGGTGAGGCTCGCGAGGCAAAAGGCCCGGAGCTTCCCTCAAGAGCGTGCTCTTCACGCAAGTACTAAGGCCAAAGACCCTGAAGGGCGAGCTCACGCAGACATTTCACTACTCCTAAATGCATTACAAACAAACCTGAGGGCCGAAGGACCGAAGCGTGCCTTCAAAGCGGGCTGTCCACGCAAGCCAGAGGGCCAAAGGCCTAAAGGGCGGGCCCACGTGGACACTTTACTACTCCTAAATGACCTACAAGCCAACCTGAGGGCCGAAGGCCCGAAGGAGAGCAGAATGGCACGCGAGGCGGCAGGCCAGGCTCTGCGTAGGACCGAAAGCCCGAATCGTTCCTTCAGAGTGGGCTCTCGACGCAAGCCAAAGGGCCAAAGGCCCAAAGGGCGGGTCCACGTGGACTATTTAGTACTCCTTTGTGTCCTACAAGCAAACCTGAGAGCCGAAGGTCTGAAAAAGCAGCATGGCACGCCAGGCGGCAGGCCGAGCTCTGCGTGGGGTCGAAGTCCCGAAGCGTTCCTTCAGAGCGGGCTCTCCACGCAAGCCAGATGGTCAAACGCCTGAAAGGCGGGCCCACGCGGACACTTTGTTACTCCTAAGTGTCTTACCAGCGAATCTAAGAGCAAGACCCGAAAGGCGCTCTGTATCGATATTCATTTTTTCATTCGACGAGATTTTTTTGTACGAGTATCCGTGGGCGCGTGCGGTCGGTCACTCCGTCAGCGAAGCACTGATCGTGTTCCTACAAGCTCATAGCTCGTCGGTCGACCAACGCACGCGCAACCGACGAGCCGGACCGACGGCTCGACCGACCGTACGCGCGTACCAAATCACGCGCGTACCATCAGCGTAGCTGTGTGCGCGTTCATAGACTTGCATAGATATAGCTACGTCGACCGGCGGTCAGCGCTGACTGTCGGTCGAGCACTGTTTCAAGCCTAAAGGCGCGATGTGACGCCAGCGAGACGAGCGTGGTGATAGTTAATTGGTGCGTAATTCACAAAATTTATTATTACTTGGTTATTTATTAGTGTACACCAACAAAATCTATATTTTTTGGAAAGCTTATAAAATTACCTACCTTTTTTATACAAACTTTTATTACGCTAAAGTTGTTATTTATTGAGTTACAAGCATGTTTTATTAGTACTCGTTCAAACGCGCGGGGTAAAAAAATCATATTTTTTCTAATAATTAAAAAAACTGTTGATTGTACGTCATAGCGTTCTAGAAATCAATTATAGTACGTTTAATAAGCTTTCAAATGACACCTCACACGAAGCAATCAGTAAAATAGAACTCGAGATTTGAACAAAATTCGATGACCGTAGGCGGCCATCTTTGTGACGTCACAGCTATGTCCGTCCCCCTCTCCCTTAACTAAAACCGGCAGATTCGTACCCTGGAGACAACAAGGAACACATCCATACCAGTTTTAGGTATATAGAAGAGATGTCCACGAAAATCGTGAAGGAGACGACTTTTTGCAATTTTGCCACCGTACTATCTGGTCACCCCGCAGCCCGCTGGCGTCCGGACCGTGGCTTTAGAGACGTAGGACACTTGACTGTTAAATATCTTCTCGCTCGTATTTCAAGCAGCCCGACTGGTAGGTATTACCTCCTTCTAGAAGGCCACAGACATAAGAAAAAGACTATCTATTTGGTCTGCAGGTGTTTAGTGCTGTATTCCTGGTTCTGATTGTGAATAATGTCGCCAGAGCTCCCGTCGCGTCGATACGCCGTGGGAGTGAAGAATCTGTCTGACAAATGTCTCTCGCTATCGACACAGCCGATCCTCATATCAATTAAGACTCCTTTTGCTTTGCCTGCCTTCGACAGGCATCCATAAACTATGATGGCCGCTTTTTTGTTTGATGGCTACTATTGCAGGTTGAAAATAAATCATCTAGGCCGCTGTGCACGAACGCGTAATAACGTGAAAATGGAGCGATTCGCATATTTTTCGCGGGTTTGCTTTTACTTTTAATGTAGACATAATTAGATATAAATTTATAATACGCAAATACACAGAGCAGTAGCCCTGTCGAAGCAATAACTTCGTCCATGACGTCCATATTCTTTGACCCAAGAAGAGTTCACGCCACGCGCGATTCTCACCGTGATTCGCGCCGCGATTCGCAGTGGGAATGTGGAGCTGCCTTAAGGGTTCAACTGAGGCGTTTTCGGTAAGTTAGTGAATATTATCCTAGGGAAGTGTGCAGCGAGTATCGAACGCGGCAATTATGCAAACTGTCTGCCTCCGCTTATTTGTCGAGTGTTTTCTTGAGAGCGTAGGGGTTTCCATATCCGTGGCAACCTTAATAAGACATTATCGATGACGACTCCGACTTGAGAATTGATTTAAGTTTAATCAAGACCATTCATTATTTATCGGATTTGTAAAAGTCAATGTCAAAATTATTAGGTAGGTATTGCTATATGTTTATACTTACTAACAAATGCCGAAATAATTACAACTTAGAAAAGTTGATAAAAACTCCCGCCATTTACATTTCAAAGTCCAATATCTCAAAAACGGCTGAACAGATTTTGATGAAACATGACACTCGGGATAAAATTATCTATGACACAAAAAACACTCTTAAATCGGTCCATCCGTTTGGGAGCTACGATACCACAGACAGATACACAGACAGACACGTTAAACTTATAACACCCCTCTTTTTTCGTCGGGGGTTAAAAATATAAAATTATGTATTTAATATTAATGAAGGGGTTGAGTATCTATTTGGGCACTCTTGTACCCCACCGCACCCATGTGACGACATAATTTTAGTTGGATTTAGAAATAGCTTGCTTTGCTTGGCTATGCTTGGTAACATTTCATAATTAAGTTGGTATACCTATACCCTGTTTTCCTTCCACCGAAAGACCCTACGATTCCTACGAACGACTTATTATTCGAATGAAGTATAGATATCGACAGTATCCCATCCCCAGTTCGATGGGGCCGCATTGGAATGGTCGCTGTTCTAAGACTCGTTATCTCATCCCATTGTAATCGCGATCGCTTGTTTCTGTTAACAAGATCCATGAATAACTTCCTTAGCCTCGTATACTATTCAATCATGTTTCTTCAAATATTACCCTACTTCACGGGAATAGAGTCTACATTTAATTAATCTTATCGAGCGTAATAAAGTAATAAATAATTATGGTTCCTCTTGTACGTAATTGGAGTAAAATGGAACAAGTGATCATTTTAACTAGTATTATTTATTACTCAATATACGTTGGATATTTCTAACTGTAAAATACGTTAGGAACCAATTTTTTTTCGAACGCATACATAATTATCATTGATTTAGTATAAGTAACTAGATACACAATTAGCCGAAAAAAATGGCCGTCCAAAAAAACCGCCTGATCGACTCGGGCGGGATTCCCTTGTTTGGCCTAATAACGTACCTACTAATTCCAGTCTGTCTAACTACTTTTAGTAGGTACTTATAATGCATTGTTTGTCTAAAGTGTGGTCGAAAGTCAATTTGTATACCTACTAAAAAAATATAATGTATTTTCTAAATTATATACAAGATGATAACTATAACATTAACTAAATTAAATACCTACTTAATTAAATTTTTCATAATAATTGTTTGTTCGAAATACGTTTACCCTAAAAAAAATGTCGATTTTCATAACTGTTCCCTTTTTTTGCCGAAGATTATTTTGTCTAAAAATTACTTTGTCGATTCTTATTTTTACTAAGTAATCACCACATTTCCGAATAACGTAGCTCGTGTCTCGTAGCATCGAAACAAATTTTGTGAGACTGGACGATTGGAAAATTGGAAAAGTTCCTAGCCAGCCTAGCCACCGCCGCGTACCTACCTTGTCCGATTTTTATCAGATGTGTGATAATATAATAAAGTATATATTCATATTTATTAATAGCTAACTAAATATTCCTTAAGATAATATTTTTCTTTTGCACAAAATTCAGGGTTTTCAAAGATAATGATAGTTGAATAAAAAAATAAAAAACTATATTTATTATGTTCGTCAATATTTTCCTTTTTTTTCAAAAAGCATTAAATGCCTCAAAAATGAATTCCGCATGCCCGATTTACCCGAAAATTACACCACGCTCGAGGTGTTAGGTAGGTAAATAGAAGCTGATACAATTTTTTTTTTTCTGAACTTTTCGCGGGAACTACGCTTTAAGCCTGCATCACACTGGCACGGCCTGGCCGCGCGGACAATAGTAAAATTGACATTAGTTGTCAAATTTACTATTGACCGCCACCGCAGGCCGCTCCAGTCTGTGAGAGGCCTAATTAGCGTAGTTCCCGCGGGCCGAGGCGGACTGCCGTGCTGGGTCGTCTGGGCGCTGCTTGACCCAGCGCAGTGTTGCCGCGTTTCAATTGCCAAATTATAAGGAATTTTGCGATTTTTTTTAAGTATTCCGGGCAGAGGCGTCGAATATACAGAACACGGCAATTATTTGAGGTTTTTTCTACTGTACACGGCAACCCAGAATTCGACAGGAACAACAATGCTTCCATCTGGCGCGTAATGCTTAAATGCAAAGTTCTCTTTTGAAGCAAACGCAAGTACTGAAATTAGCAACTACTGAAATCACACTGAAATGTAGCTACAGTTGTCACTTTGGGGCACATTTGTTCATAAATTTCAACGAAATGTTCGGCATTGTGAGTCTATATTAATGTTTATTTTCTTATTTATATTGTTGCTTAGATAAAGAAATGAATACTTATCACTGCCAATACCAACATCATAAAAGCTTTTTTTTATATTCGTGAAGTTTGTGCGTCGTATTCAAACTAGAGTTATCTGTGGTCCTGTGAAAATATTGATTGGAGCCAAAGAGTATAATAACTAATAAGTATATTTATTGGAGCTTGAAACAAACTATCGGACGCGGCTGACGGACGCGGCTGACGGCCGCGACTGATAAGATGTGCACAGTCGAACGGGATCCAGCGCACTAGATTTCTGTCGGATGTTCGAACGCTCAAGGTTACGTCCACGGCTTACGTCAGATAGTTTGCACAATTCAGTGTATATTCAGTATCTAGATACCGGCTGTGAGCCGCACAGGTTCGTTACAGGCTATTCATTATACCCTATGGTGAGCCGCGTCCGTCAGCCGCGTCCGATAATTTGTTTCAAGCTTCAGACCGGAGCCAATAACGCACGGCCCAATAATATACAGCCTGATAATCCGCGTCCACTTTTTGTGGACTCGGATTATTGGGTCGTACATTATCAGCCCGGACAAAAGTGCCTTCCAATTATTGCTCCGGAGCAAGTTTGCTCAAGGTGATAATGCACGGCCCAATAATGTACAGCCTGATAATACGCGTCCACTTTTAGGACGCGGATTATTGGGTCTTGCATTATCATGGCGGACAAAAATGGCTTGTCATAAGCGAACTGTCTTAGGTCGTTTAGGTTAGGGTTCACTTTTGTCCCTCAGACACCCCGCGCTGCGTCGAAATTATCAGGCCGCACAGATAATGTACAGCCCGATAATCCGAAGCTACAGGGACTCGGATTATTGGGCCGTGGGCATTTTCCAAATTAAATATTTGAGTCAAATAACGGTCCCATGACTTTGGAGTACTTTTTTATATTAAATGTTGTTCTAAAGTATAATGTTTGTGAGTAAAAATGATAAAATAACTCGTTTACTGTATAATTATGGTGAATAATCCCTACAAAGCCTGTTAAAAGTATTGTTTTTGTCAAAAAAACCGAAGAAAAGGTGCAGATTTTCGGGTGTCCCGCGTACACTTTGCTAACTTTGAGGCGAAGTTACGTATATCTGTCTCCTTTTAGCCCTGAACATGGCTGTTGTGTAAATCGATCATATTATCGTTTACCAAATTTGAACCTTATCTTTTTGATTAACAAATCATAAAATCACAATTTATTTGTTGTCCTCCAAAACCAACGTGGTGGAAAATTCCACCTACGTAACGGCGTTTTTACCAATTAGACAACAAAAAACTACCAAAACTGTTGTTTTTATATTACTGGCAACATTTTGAGCCTAAGTATTGACCTTTGTTAAGGTTAGTTGTCAGTTTCGCTTCAAAAATGTGATAAATTGGGCGTCACGCTGTGGCAAAAAACTGTTTCCACCACGAACTGGATATACTGAAGGTAAGATGCCACTTTGAGATTAAAATTTTTATGAATTCAGATATATTGATAATTGCGGCAACATGTAAAGAAGTTAGAAGTAGTAAATTGCAAGGAATCAAAGCACTATTTCACTTAATTTAACTACTGGCATACTTACGTCACATCCACTACGATACGTTATGTATAAGTGCAACAAAGAACGTGACGTATGGAAGGAACTATTTTCATTCCATACGTCAGGTTTTTTTGTTCTATTAATTTTTCGTGTAGTTTCTATACGTGACGAATTATTCATTTACGTCACTTTGTCCTACTATGGTTGTGATTAATTTTTCAAATTGAAACTATTTGGATTCATTTGTTAGAATACTATTAGCCAATTCTGATAAATATGACTATTGATAGTTGTTTTCAATATGTCTCAAGTAAAGATGATTGTTAGCTATGATGAGAACCAAAAAGTCACGTACCTAATGGAAAGATTTTGTTAAATAACTTTATTGTGACGCTTAGTGTCACAAAAGTTATAATTTTTTATAAGAATAGTTTTTGTGTTAAACGTAATTTAATAAAGACTGGTTTGCAAACAACACTGAACTTCCCTTAAAACAAAACTAAAGTTCGTATCGTAATGTAATGTGACAGCGGTAGTCATTCGGTTCAAAGTATTAACCATATTAAACAAGTATTATTGATCAAGTATTATTTTGAAAGAATATCAGAAGAAGGTGAATTCATTAATAAGCGTTGCATCGAAAAAAAATTTTTTATTGGACAGAATTCCATTACGTAACGGAACTTATTTTGGAAATTGCCCCCTTGCATTATAACCTCGTACAAAATTGCCTTCCAATTATTGCCCCGGACCAAGTTTGCTCAGGGTGATAATGCACGGCCCAAGAATGTACAGCCCTATAATCCACGTACAGTTTGGACGCGGATTATTGGGCTGTACATTATTTGGCCGTGCATTATCATGGCTGTACATTAACCGGCACCTTTGAGTTTGACGTTGACGTTAATGACGTTTGACGTTTAACGCACGCTCTAGCCGCTCAACTTTCAATTCCAAAATACCGAATACGTTTCAAAGAAAAGTTGCAATAGCTAATTAAGTGCTGTGCGTGTGATTTCAAGTAGTTTCTGAGTTATTATTATTATGGCTGCAGCCAGTACCAATAGCTCCAACTCGCTGCAAAGAAACCCTCTCAAGTTGTTCATACAAGATATTTTCCGCGCCACTAGCACTGAAAACAAGTATGTTTACGAAATATACGGCTTGAAGTTCAAGAACGTGATGTTACATGGGCTCGTGACAGCTGCTTACAATACGAATGCTTCAAATACAGCCATAAAATTCAATTTAACCGACCCTACCGGCTGTGTATCTATCTATTACGACTCTACGAAGAATAATTGTAATATTTCTCCGCTGACATATAAGAACTTAATTCAAGATTTCGCCAATGCTTCTGAAAGAGGAAACGACAATGCAATTACCATGTCCAGGTTACTGAGTGGCATAGAGAAGAAACAAACAAATCCGATTTTTTTTTCACCAGGAGACTGTGTCAGCGTTGTTGGTGATATTTTTGTTGATAATTTAAATGGTAAGAGAATGATTTCGGCTTACGAATGTAGGTTGACGTCTTTTGAAAGGGATTTAATATGGTTGGAAGAGCTTACCTACTTGTATGGCAATTTTTATTCGACAAAACAGTAATGAAATGTTTGAATGTTACTGTATTTTAATATAATTTATGAATATTTTATTAAAAAAAGGTGTGACAAAAAAACGACTTGATGACATCAGAAGACAAACAGACAGAAGACATAACTGCAAAGATCAGAAAACTAAAATGGAAGTGGAAGACACATGATGAGAGATAAAGACAAATGGAGTCGCAGTGCCACAATATGGTATCCTAGAGACCAAATAGGAAAGAGGATGACCATACAAGAGATGGGTGTACGAAATCGTCCATGTAGCTGGGAAGACCTGGGCGAAACTTGCAGAGATAAATGGAAGAAGTTGGAGGAGACTTTTGCCGAAAGGCAAACGCACAAGTGGCTAATGTGTTACAATAAAAACCGGCCAAGTGCGAGTCAGACTGGCGCACGGAAGGTTCCATACCATTATCTACAACGTGTCCCAAAACTCAACGATAAGCCGGCACCAGAGGATGGAGCTGCTTATGATTAGTCGAGAAAAAATAAGGAAAAAAATATATCTCAATTATTTTAGAAATTACAGAAAAAAAATGAAATTCATCGAAAATCGAAATTCATCAAATATTACTGTTTTTTTTTTGTTTTTGGAAACTTAAGTAGCCCTGCTATCTAACACAGTTCTTAAAAATACCATAATACATGTAGTTTTTACACAAAAAATAATCAAAATTCATTTTGTGCCTACAATTTTGAAAGATTTTTTCTTACAGTCCACTTTCAATCATCATGGTGTAAAAAAATAGTATTGACACCACTATGGCAATTATTTTCAAAAGATATTTTTTTTTTTTTTTGAGATATATTTTTTTCCTTATTTTTTCTCGACTAATCATAAGCAGCTCCATCCTCTGGTGCCGGCTTATCGTTGAGTTTTGGGACACGTTGTATAAAAACGGCAAAAAAAAAACACTTGTTGTATGGGAGCCCCCTTAAATATTAATTTTATTTTGTTTTTAGTAATTGTTGTTATAGCGGCAACAGAAATACATCATCTGTGAAAATTTCAACTGTCTAGCTATCGCGGTTCTCAAGATACAGCCTGGTGACAGACAGGCAGACGGACAGACAGCGAAGTCCTAGTAATAGGGTCCCATTTTTACCCTTTGGGTACCGAACCCTAAAAAGTAACCATAATATTGTGTATTTAATGAGAAGGTAGTCAATGTAAATAAATGTATATAAAAAGTAATTGTAAATGCCAAAAATATTCAATAATTACTTTTACGTCACACCTGGCCATAATGCGAGTTTTACTGCACGCTGCGCGTACTGGAAAACTCGCATTGTGGCCAGGTGAAGACGTAAAATTTTGTACTCAACACGGGCGGTAATTCGTAAAGTCCCAGAGCGCATATTTATGGCCCTCACCTTCGGTTCGGGCCACAAACACCTGCGATCAGGGGCATTCACGAATTCACCGTCCTAGTTACGTAATGTACTATTACTTACTACCTATATTGTAAATGCGAAAAATATTCAATAATTACTATTACTTACTACCTATATTTATCACACTGAATGCATAATTATTAATCTAAATGTTATTGTAAATAAGAAATTACTTATGTATCAGAAAATTATTATTGTATAAATCTACCATCAACTTATTAAAGGATAATAATATATTATGTTTAGGTTGGCGATTTCATTCCATGAAGGCTGTAAGATTTATTTCCCTTGAAATTTATATGCTACACCCTTGTAGCAAGAAAATGGGGTTGGCAACCGTGTTGGCAACTGTCAAATGTTTGACTAGATGGCCCCATCATAGGTTTTTTATTTTTTAATCACTAGCCCTTTTCTATGGTATTTGGCTTAACCTTTTCACCGCTAGATGGTAAAGCAACTTGCCGTGCCACCTCACGCCACAAAGGGTAAAAAAATAGTGGATAAAGAAATAATGCCAACGAAATTGGGCTATGTCAGAGTAGGTTTTCATAAATAAATAAAAATGTCGGCAAATGCCGTCTTTGGCGTCGGTGTCACGAATCGTCGATGACGTGATTTCACGTGTTTGGCGGTGAAAAGGTTAAACGGCTTGATTCTAAACAAGGAAATTCCGAAGAAAAACAAGAATTTGACAGTTTTGGTAGGACTGACAGGTAAAACCTATGCTGGCGCCATCTGCAAATACCTTCGCCCGGCCAACCCCATTGTAATTCAATTCAAATTATTTATTTCAGACCATGTCCATATTGTTAGTACTTATACATTTACTTATCCTAAGTTAGTTATATCTAAATATTAAACAATTTTATATAAAGAGCCTCTCGCCTCCACATGCACCGAGTCCCAGTGCTTCCACAAAGCGCAGGCAGGAGACTCCAGCACCAGGCGCACGAGGCTATTGGAGCTGACACACACGCGGCGCATCAAGGAGGCAGTTCTGTTGCGTACATAGAACACCTCCACTAGAAGCCTAATGTTTCTCAGTTTGTTCGCGACTCGAGTCACCAAGCGTTGGTGTTGTTGCGCTTATTTAATCCGCGGTCGCCCGCCTTTCCGTTCAGTTGCGTCCATGTTAACGACCTGTGCGGAGTGTGCATGACTCTCACAAAAAAAAACAAAATAATCGGATTTTCGCGGCTAAATATGGGCTTTTGTAGTGTGAGGTGGTGCGGAAAGTCGTCAAAGACTTCTAATTACAAAAAAGATGGAATTTCATTCCACAGTTGAGTCAAATTCAATATTTCATTGAAAATATTTATAGCCAGCGGAGGCCATTTTATACTGGCCGGTACGTATACTGAGGTACAGACACACTATGTCTGTCACTTTTCATCACTTTGAAAATGCAATATGCTATTCCTTTCTTACGAAAACACGTCACGACTAGTGATGTGCCGATGATGCTATGATGGTCAATCGACAAACCACGTGCTTTCGTTCGTACCGATTTGAAGAAATGTTACAAAAATACAGATTTCTCGTTTATTTTGGTTTGAGTAGTTATTCTGTAGATTAGAACTTAAATTTAGTTTTATTTATTGTTCGTTATTTAAAGTAAATAGTGTAATATATAATAAGTATTAGTAGTACTAGTAGTAGTAGTTACTTTACTGTTTTAGTAACTTTTTAGAATGCTCTTGGTGAACAGTTGCGTCTAGGTTTCAGGATGGGCCTGATGATAAACTTTGGGAAAGTGCGAGGGTACTCGTAGTTGGTTTGAGAGAGATATAGGTTGTGCGGGCTTTTTAGAATCCTCTCGGGGAGCAGTTGGGTCCAGTGCCACAAGATGGGCCTGATGATGAACTTCGAGAAAGTGCGAGGGAACTCGGAGTTGATTTGAGACAGACATAGGTTGTATGGGCTTTTTAGAATCGTCTCGTTGAGCAGTTAGGTCTAGTGCCACAAGATGGGCCTGATGATGACTTTCGAGAAAGTGTGAGGGAATTAGGAGTTGGTTTGAGATAGATATAGGTTGTGCGGGCTTTTTAGAATCGTCTCGGTGAGCAGTTGGGTCCAGTGCCACAAGATGAGCCTGATGATGAATTTCGAGAAAGTGCGAGGGAACTCGGAGTTGGTGTGAGATAGATATACGTTGTGCGGGCTGCTTAGAATCCTCTCAAAGAGCAGTTGGGTCCAGTGCCACAAGATGAGCCTGATGATGAACTTCGAGAAAGTGCGAGGGAACTCGGAGTTGGTGTGAGATAGATATACGTTGTGCGGGCTTCTTAGAATCCTCTCAGTGAGCAGTTGGGTCCAATGTCACAAGATGGGCCTGATGATGAACTTCGAGAAAGTGCGAGGGAACTCGGAGTTGGTGTGAGATAGATATACGTTGTGCGGGCTTCTTAGAATCCTCTCAGAGAGCAGTTGTGTCCAGCGTCACAAGATGGACCTGATGATGAACTTCGAGAAAGTGCGAGGGAACTCGAGTTGGTGTGAGATAGATATACATTGTGCGGGCTTCTAAGAACCCTCTCAGTGAGCAGTTGGGTCCAGTGCCACAAGATGAGCCTGATGATGAACTTCGAGAAAGTTCGAGGGAACTCGGAGTTGGTGTGAGATAGATATACGTTTTGCGGGCTTCTAAGAATCCTCTCAGTGAGCAGTTGGGTCCAATGTCACAAGATGGGCCTGATGATGAACTTCGAGAAAGTGCGAGGGAACACGGAGTTGGTGTGAGATAGATATACGTTGTGCGGGCTTCTTAGAATCCTCTCAGTGAGCAGTGGTGTCCAGTGTCACAAGATGGGCCTGATGATGAACTTCGAGAAAGTGCGAGGGAAGTCGGAGTTGGTGTAGATATACGTTGTGCGGGCTTCTTAGATTCCTCTCAGTGAGCAGTTGGGTCCAATGTCACAAGATGGGCCTGATGATGAACTTCGAGAAAGTGCGAGGGAACTCGGAGTTGGTGTGAGATAGATATACGTTGTGCGGGCTTCTAAGAATCCTCTCAGTGAGCAGTTGGGTCCAATGTCACAAGATGGGCCTGATGATGAACTTCGAGAAAGTGCGAGGGAACTCGGAGTTGGTGTGAGATAGATATACGTTGTGCGGGCTTCTTAGAATCCTCTCAGAGAGCAGTTGTGTCCAGCGTCACAAGATGGGCCTGATGATGAACTTCGAGAAAGTGCGAGGGAACTCGAGTTGGTGTGAGATAGATATACATTGTGCGGGCTTCTAAGAACCCTCTCAGTGAGCAGTTGGGCCCAGTGTTACAAGATGGGCCTGATGATGAATTTCGAGAAAGTGCGAGGGAACTCGGAGTTGGTGTGAGATAGATAATACGTTGTGCGGGTTTCTTAGAATCCTCTTAGCGAGTAGTTGGGTCCAGTGCCACAACATGGGCCTGATGATGAACTTCGAGAAAGTGCGAGGGAACTCGGAGTTGGTGTGAGATACGTCACCATCCTAAATAGCCGAATGCCTTTTTCGTGTTTTGTTTGTTCTATTTTAAAATGAGAACAATAAATACAACTTTTAAAGGAATAATGAGACTACTTATCATCAAACTGCTCCGAAACTTTCCATAAAAAATACTGAAGTATTTGTAGTTTAATCTTTACAACCAAAAATACTAAATGGTCAGTATTTTTTTAGCACACTTTTAAGTATAGATAGTTTAATTACCATTTTAATATGTACAGTAAGTACCAACGTACTTTATCAGCAAAAAATTACGGTACCAGTTAGGATTCCTAACTTACTGTGTATTAAAATGGTAACAAAACTATCTATACTTTACCTTAACTTAAAGATAAAAGTATAGTAAGTAGTTACTTACTTTACTTTAAAATGTACCTAAAAAATTAGGATGCTTGTACGTGAACATGTCCCATCACTACGCATTCCGCGCGCGAGCGCATCGACCAATCGCAACGCTGTTAGCACCCGCCCTTCCCCTCACCTCTTCCTCATGCTTTGGTGACTCGCGTCGGGAACAAAATTACAAACATTAGGCTTCTAGTGGAGGTGTTCTGTGGTTGCGTATTATCGCACTGAAGCAATCAGTAGGTACGTGCCTCCGCAAACATACTCGATGCGCTACAGAAGCGGGGCAACCCCAACAGCATCCTGAACCCGTTATTATATTGGATGCGCAGGGCATTGTACGCCTTCTTAGAATAATTGGTCCACAGGCTGAACGTGTAAAAGGTCTGACAAAATGCCTTAAACAGCATTGTTTTGACATTCCAATCACAACGCGCAAACCTGCGGGACAACATATTACACCGTACGGCCAATAACACCGTAATGCCCTATCGGGGTATCATATATACCTTCTACCCAAAAGAGCACTAACCAATGTAATGAACATGTTCTCAATAAATATGTGAATATTGAAATCCGTTTTAGCTGTCTAGCTACATTTTTCAACTCCCGATCACGGATTAATCACCGTGTATAAAATAGCCAACATAGATTGAGACTGAAGCTGATAGGTTCCAAGTTGAAGTCCTGTAGGTACGTCTATCATGAGACAGAACGCGACATACTCTCGATTTTTCTCGCACTATCCGCCTCTCTCTTTTTTATAACACTTATACAATATCAGTCTCTCTCTTTTTAGAACACTCTTGTTCAATCATTCAAATATTTTCTTTTTCTACCAGCACGTCTATCATGAGACAGCCGCGTCATACTCTCGATTTTTCTCGCACTATCCGTCTCTCTTACTAGAACACTTGTAAGAGGTATAGTGCGAGAAAGATAGAGTATGTCGCGGCCGTCTTATGCATGGTGGAAAAAGAAAATATTTATATGATTTAGATTATTTAAATGTTGCCGACTTTTTAAAACACTGTCATTGGATTTGGATTCTTCTACCTAGGATAGTAAAGTTGCTTTTTGAATGGTCTACTTTGACGGGGCCTACCGCGAAACGAAAACGAACTTCATTTGTGTATCTCCCTCTCTGTGGCTGGTTCGAGCGACAGAGAGGGAGATACACGAACGAATTTCGTTTCGCGGTAGCCCCTCAGGATAACCAATTTTGTTTTATTAAATAATTACTTTAATTTTGAGTAATTTAATGGGATGAAGAAATGTATTACAATGCTCTTGCTTGCCTCATTTACATTCAGCCGAAGTGAGCAGGGAAGTGGTCAGAGGGGCTACCGCAAAGTGAAAACCCCTCCGAGTATCTCCCTCTCTATCCCTCGAACAAGCAAGTGCAACAGAGAGGGAGATATACGAACGAAATTCGTTTTCGTTCGTTTCGCGGGCGTAGAATGTGGTATTACGCCCGTCGTGCCCACTTCCCTGCTGACTTCGGCATGATACAGTCTAAACGTGGTGCCTAGCTCGGACCTACAGATAATCATTGTCCATTGGTGAATTTTGTTGTTTACTTTGACTTCATAGGGCGAATTTGACCTGAGGGCCTCCCACGAAACGAAAACGAACTTCGTTCGTGTATCTCCGTCTTTGTGGCTCGAACTGTCAAGTGCGGCAGAGAGGGAAATATTCGAACGAAGTTCGTTCGAATATCTCCGTCTCTGTCGCTCCAACCAGCAAGTGCGACAGAGACGGAGATACACAAACGAAGTTCGTTTTCATTTCCCGGTAGCCCCTCTGGTGAAGTTAGTTAGGCCGACATTAGACTATCATAGAAATATGATCATAGACATAGGACTCATATTAATTTGATTAACCTATGACAGTGTAATAACAACCTATGATTCATATAGTCCACATATAGTCTCATAGGTTGTTATTACACTGTAATAGGTTAATCAAAGCTACGGTAGCCTAGTGGTTCAGGCATGGGGCTGTCAAGCGGCGGTCGTGGGTTCGAATCCCGGCTCGTACCAATGAGTTTTTCGGAACTTATGTACGGAATATTTACCGTTAGCTTTTCGGTGAAGGAAAACATCGTGAGGAAACCGGTCTAATCCCAATAAGGTCTAGTTTTCCCTCTGGGTTGGAAGGTCAGATGGCAGTCGCTTTCGTAAAACTAGTGCCTATGCCAAATCTTGGGATTAGGTGTCAAAGCGGACCCTGGGCTCCTTTAGGGGCACAACCGGGAATAACGCTAGGAGGATGATGAGGTTAATCAAATTTTTCTACTCCTGTACTTTTATCTGTCATTTACATAGTCCCGAACACTAATATAAAGACATACAAAATAAGTCTGCAGAAAAGTCTATACTCTATTCCCCATAACAGTACGGCACAACCGTGCGGTTTTGTCGCCAAAACGATACGCTTAGCAGCCATACGCTTCTAAACCTGGGTAGTGCTACATTGTGCCACGGCCTACTAGACACGATCGAGTAGGCCGCGACGCGACTAATCTAGAGGGCCATGCCGAAACATAAAATACATTATGTACTACCAACTTAACAAACCACTGAATGTATTTACTTCAAATAAATTATTGTACTAAAGGCATTGCTGCCAACTTAAGAAAAACCTTGGTCTTAATATGACAGTACTGGCAAGTTGAATTAAGAACAAAACAGACCATAAACAAGAGGTGTCAATGTGTCATGTTTCCAATTTCCCACCAAAGTTCCAGTTCAAAATTAAAAGACGAAATATGTCAAATATGATAACTATTCGTTGTTAATAACTACTTAAGATTTGATTCGTGTTTGTGAAGTGAAGAAAAATGTGTACGTTTCTTTTAAAATGGACGAAGAAGAAAATATCTGCACCGCTGATGAAATTGCGTGAGTAGTAATAGAACTGACGGAAAACTTACTGCCTGAAAAGTCAAATTATGCTATTTATTTAAAATAATCGTAGAAAAAATATTGTATGCAACGGTGTATAACTTGGTCTTAAAACGCTCGTGGCGTCTTTAATTGCGATGCTCGCCAAGGCTCGCTTCGCAACTCACGACACTCGCGTTTTAAGACCCTACTTATACAACAGTTGCATAAAATACTATAATATGAGTCCTGTCTCTATGATCATATTTCTATGATAGTCTAATGTCGGCCTTAGGGTTTGTGTGGTTTGGTAGCGCCAATTCGACCATCAACTTATTATTGCTATACGTTCGTGATTAATTGCTATCAAAACAAGGACCTATGATACTCAACAGGCCTACCTATGACAGGCTATACGTGATGCCACAACGAGGGACGGAAAAGCTCTTATCCAGCTAAATTAAGAACTGGTCTTAAAATGACTGCTGACTTGCCATAAACAACCTACTTAATTTGGACGGGTAGTGGTTTATGTGCCACAACTTCATACTAAATCAGTTGTGGCAAAAAAAATGTAACTATGTCAAAGACAATGCATGATATTTTCCGTTCTGTCACACTTATCGACATTTGTATGCTACCATCTCGCTCGCACGTGGTATTATTCTTACCATAGCGTATCTGCTAATACTCAGGCATTATATTATAGGTTTATGAGGTTCAAGTAGAACTATGACAAGGACAACAAATGATATTTCCCTTTTTGTCAAACTTATCGAGATTTGTATGCTACCAGCTCTCTCGCACGTGGTATTATTTTTCCATAGCTTCTCCTGAGTATCATAGGTCCATGTATCAAAATAATTAAGTGTCACTGTCACTGACAACGTACGTGTCAATGTCAACTCAACTCAGTATTATCATTCATTATCAGTTTCTTTTCTCATTCCAATCTCATTCTCAGTCCTCGTCTTTTAATAGCAGGTAGGTACGTGTAATATTTAATAATAAATGGTTGTGATACGCTTAACAAATCGATTGTTATCCAGAACCTCCAAGATCAGAGTGTATCTTATCAACCGTAGGTATTAAAACGTCTTATTTGAAAGCTGAAATTCATGCTGTTTAGATACCCCGGTACAAAAATAACCTAAACTAGTGTTAAGTTTTAATTGTTTCTAGAACCATGGCTCAAGGATTAACTCCCGAAGAGGTTGAATCCCTCTGCGTGAAGCCTCATGAAAGAACTAAGGTAATAAACAATTGATTATAAATTGTATAATAGAAAACATCAAAAGTTAACTGGACATGTAGATAACCGGTACATTGAACTTTGTAATTTCGATAAAGATCCCGGTAAATTAATAACTTCATTTACTTGACAAAATCATCATTAACCCATTCACCGCCACGCCACGCAAGTCTTAAGTCTATTGTTTTTGTACATTGTACGAAGTTGGTGGCAGGTGGGTGGCAACCGTGAGGCACTGGAGTTCAAGTCAGTGCGGCGAATGGGTTAATCTATATCCTACTAATATTATAAATGCAAAAGTTTGTATGTTTAAATGGTTGTTACTCAATCACCAGGGATCGGAAATTCGGAAGCTTTTGTACCTATTCTGTGGCCTCAGTACCTACACCGCGTTGTTGTTGAGTAGCATGGAGACGGATTCTATATACTTTTACTAATAAACTTTCCGGGATTTCCTGGAATACCGAAAATTAGGATAATATAAAGTACACATATGTATTAAAGTACATAATTAATTTATTTAAATACTTACGTATGTGTATACGTAATAAAGTATTTAAATAAACTATTTTAGTTATTCCTACTTACAAAATGTAATTTAATTCATGTGTTAATTTAACTAACAGTACAGTATTAGCTTACATCAAACTAAAATTGTATTGTTACTTTTATTTAAAAAAAAATGGTACAAACGAAATTAAAACAAATGTACCCATCCATACAATAGTGAACAGGTAATCAACCTACACCGACACACGGTATATTTGCATTTCCGTCCTAGTCTAATGTTTAGCAGGTAGAAAAGGACAGCAATACAATTGCTTGATATCGATATTAGCGATATCTTTACGACGGCGGCGGTGTCTTTTTAGTACGGTTATATAGATAAGAACTCAGGTAGTTTTAAAGGGTTGGGGATAGGAACGCAGCTAGGTTTTATAGGGACGTTCATGATTCATTCGTTGCTGTACTTTACATGAATTCGGGTGTCAAATGTGCTCTGTTTTCACGTCTCTACTTGGCTATTGAACAACAATTTATGATTGGATTTTGTTATTTAGTGTGTTTCTTTACGCGTTTTTTTTACATTTGTGTGGAGCGTTGGCCGACTGGGGCGACCTGATCCATATAAAAAAACACGTTATATAAAATATTCCTAATATTCTGTAATCAAAACACAATACCTACCTATTACGCCCTTAAAAGGACCACCACTATTTTTTGTTACACCCTGTATGTCGTTTAAACTGTTTGCCAACGCGTATGTTAACATTGCCAATACAATCTCGGAATCCCGGAACAATATTTAAAATATTATTTTTAAGAAGCCAACTCCATCCTTGCTTAGCTTTTTCCGGGGTTTTGCTAGAAGTAGGTATAAAAGCTTCCGAATTTCCGATCCCTGTCAATCACGCTTAAACGCGTGATTTAAATTTTTACGATCAATATATATGAACAGTTATTTTATTTTAGATTATTAATTTGATTTGGATGAAATTTTGCAAATCCAAGCGGGGGGGGTTGCAAGTTTGTATGGGGATGGAGTAATATTTGAAGTTAAGGGGATGAAATGTGAGGCTGTAAATTTTTACGGAGCTATGATATAAATGAGTTCCACATGGACAGAGTCTCGGGCAGAAGCTACTAATCTTATAAACAAATGGTCTCAAGTTGCATGGCTTGAAAGATGAATGAAAATTAATGCTAATGGAATATTGTTTTAATGTGTATTATAATATTACTTTTAAAATAAATTGATGATTGATAATTGTAATGTCTTTGTGAGTTTAGATGCAGGAATAAAGGTCTGGTTAGGTTTGTTCTATAGCTATCGTAAACAGCCAGCAAGTAGTTCCTGCAAATAACATATTATATATTATATCAATCCTTACACACTCCATAGCAAGTATAAATCCGTGATCTATGGCTGCCCTTCCCGGAAACAGGCGTGATTATACATATGTATTGCGTAACCATCGTTTCCAGGACTTCCTCTTCCAACAAACCATGTACCGCATCAAGGATCCCCGCAAGTCCTTACCGTTCTACACCGGAGTTCTTGGCATGACACTTCTGAAGCAGCTTCACTTCCCGGCGATGAAGTTCTCACTGTTCTTCATGGGTTATGAGAACCCGGCAGATATACCGAAGGATGAAGAGGAACGGAAAATCTGGGCAATGACTAGGAAAGCTACGTTGGAGTTGACTCAGTAAGTTTGCTAAAGACTTAAGAAAATAGTTATAATATGCAAACAAATTCTTTGCAAAGCGTTCTCAAAAGCTCCTTTTGACGTCGTCGTTTGCGCAGTTACTTTTGATAATTTAATTTAATTTATTTGAAAAAACTGATTGAGACCTTTTAAAATCTTAAATGACTGTTACGACTGTCCAGAACTGAGCGACCTGTTCACTCGATATACAAACACACGTACGAGAGGACACAACTTTAAATTGTCAGCAAATGAATGTAAAACAAACATCGGCAAAAACTTAATCTCAAATCGAATAGCTAATGCATGGAACAAATTACTAACTATGACTCATACATTACACACTGACTAATAGATATGATACTTAATAATACAAAATACAAATAAAAATTTAACACAATAAAACATACAAATACAAATCCAAACAAATATTATAAATCCGAAAGTGTGTCTGCCTGTCTTTTTGTTACCTTCACAATTAAACCGCTGAACCTATTATTATTAGAGATAGTTTGAATCGACATAGAATAGTTTTGTTCCGTAAAACATCCCCTAAAGAGTTCAAGGCAGACAGAGTCGGGAGCAGAACTTTGTACCTGTAATAAATTGGTGGTTTACTTTTGTTTTTCCTTCATGATTGAAGATAGTGATTGTCTGATGTCTTTTTGAGAGAGTGAGACACCACCAGTTGCCTTATTTCTCATAGTCATCATGGCACATTCAACTTTTTTATCAGTTCATCTGATTTAATAGTCTGTGGCATAAAACATGCCAGTATATATTAAATAGCAATTATCAAAACATTAAAACTAGATCATTATGGAATGTGGTGTTGCAACTGTTTTGCAAGGTGTCATGTGGTGGCCGGCCGCGCAAATACTGCAATGTAACCATATTTGTTGGAGTCTTGGATGTTTTCTATGTATTAAGTATTTATTTATAACACTGTCGAAGTTTAATAACTCACCGGTCAAGTCTATAAATATGTATACGATTGTCAATCCTATTCCCCAGGCATACGTTCAAAACCGTATACATGTTAAATAGACGTAAGTGTACAGTCACACACATAACAACGCGGGCTAAAATATCTGACGCGTCCTAAATAGCCGTATCAGTAATTTTGTCAGCAGGTCCGATAAGCCGAGTCGCTTTTTCAAAATTAAAAAAAAAACTAGCTCGCAAGACCACTAGTATTATAATAAATATAATAATAAATCAGCTTATATACGTCCCACTGCTGGGCCTCCTCGTCGTCTCCTCGCCGTCCTCCCATGTTGACGAGGGTACGGGCAGTAGTCCCCACGCTGGCCCGATGCGGGTTGGGGACTTCACATACACCTTTGAATTTCTTCGTGGATGTATGCAGGTTTCCTCACGATGTTTTTCCTTCACCGAAAAGCTAACGGTAAATATCAAATGATATTCCGGACATAAGTTCCGAAAAACTCATTGGTACGAGCCGGGATTCGAACCCACGACCGCCGTTCACTAGTATTATATATAACTTTTTTTTAAATACAATTACAGCAACTGGGGCACGGAGAAAGATGAGTCTCTATACCACAACGGCAACTCTGAGCCTCGCGGTTTCGGACACATCGGCATACACGTGAACGATGTGGACGCGGCTTGTGCTAAGTACGTATCTGAAAGGTTTGACACATAATCACTATCACTACATAGTATACATATTTTTTTTTATGTGATAGGAGGCAAACGAGCAGATGGTAAGCGATTACCGCCGCCCATGGACACCTGCAACACCAGAGGTGTTGCGAGTGCGTTGCCGGCCTTTAAGATGGGTGTACGCTCTTTTCTTGAAGGTTTGAAGGTCGTATCGGTCCGGAAATACCGCAGGGGACAATCCATTCCACAGATTAGCTGTGCGAGGCAGGAAGTTGTATATTTTGTATATTTAATAATTGTATAGTCTTGTACATAGTTAATTACGATGTTAAAATATTTACAAGTCAGACCATGACGCCCTGTAAGGGCACACAATAATACTTAAAAACTAAACATTTAATTACATTAAATTACAATTTACATGTTATATTATAAACTGTTATCATTAAGAAAATCCTTAACCGAGTAATAACATTTATCAATTAATAACATTTCATGTTTTCGCTTAAATAATAAATTTCAGGGTTCTAATTTTATTGAATTTGGAATTTTATTCATGATTAAAATACATTTATGATGGGGTGGGGGCTCCTTTTACACATCTGTACTGATAATTTATTCCTGTACTGCTCGCTGGTGTTTTCCTTGTCTAACTTTAATTTAAATAAATGTGGATTTTCGCGAACAAAAAGCTTGCAGTATGTAAATACAAGGCAGGGTTAGTAATTTAAGTTTAATAAAGTGTGGGCGGCAACTGTTTGGTATACGTACATTGGATAGGATGCGAATACATTTCTTTTGCATTACATACAGTTGTCCAGCCTCGGTGCTGTCACCCCACAGCACCACAGCATAGCGGAGCCATGAATAGGCGTATGCGTAGTATGCAGAAAATGCACATTTTAAATCGGTGTTAGTTTTGAATACATAAAGCGCATATATGAATTTCGACATTTGTTGTGTGCTTTCCAATTTACGCCGGAGTCTATTTTTATGCCTAATAAGTTAAATTCTTGAACTTCTTCTATCTTACATGTATCTATTTCTAAATTTAGTTCTAATGGTTTTTTTTGTGCAGGTTTGAATTGTATGGTTTTTGTTTTACTTAAATTCATTTCCAAGTTATGGTCACTGAGCCATTTTTTTACAGTGATGAAGTTGTTATTAAGAAGAAAGTTACCCTCAGAGCTATTTTTACAGTTAAATAAAAGGGAGACGTCATCGGCAAACATAACGCAGGTAGTGTTCGAATCTAGGCTTTTCGGTAGGTCGTTTATGTACGCTAAAAATAGGAGACAACCACATACACTTCCCTGGGGTATAGAGCACGTCGTATTTCGCATTTTTGAGGTAATAATATTAATATTTGCGGATTCATTATCAATACACTCTATTTGTACCTACGCATTGTTTTCTATTTTCGAAGTAAGATTTAGTTTCTGGAGAAGCGCACAGTTGAGGACTGCCAACCATCTAAGTGGTGAGGATGTTAATGTTGTCGCTTTGGACGATGGCGAAAAGAGGCGGTAGGGGGTATATAAAACAATTTTCTGTCAAAAATTTAATTTTGGTACAAGCTTTTACTGCCGACTGTACTTTTCTGTATACCATCATCAACTACTCATTGAGACGATTCTAACGAGCCCAAACTCAACGGTCGGGTCGGTTAAGTGCTGAATTCCCATGGCCACCTTCCGTCTCCATCATCAGACCAGCTCGATGGTATCATAATATTGAATTGTCATCCAAACTATACTTATACCCAAAATTGCAGCTCAATCGGTCACCGGGAGGTGGGTCAAATTTAACTTGCAAGATTTGATTACAGACAGACAGGTCAAACTAAATAAGAGCTTGTAATAAATGCTTGTAATATGACCAAAACAATCACTGAGTCGTAACAAAAAAAATACTTCTGTAATATATTACTTAGCTATTCTGTAATATTACTTCCAGGTTTGAGGAGCAGGGAGTCAAGTTCGTCAAGCGTCCCCAAGATGGCACCATGAAGGGTCTGGCCTTCATTCAAGACCCTGATGGCTACTGGATCGAGATCTTCAGGGCCAAGTCTATATAAGGGCTCGGTAGCATGGCCGGCCTTATCACGCGATAAGTGACAAGATAGAGCGTCATTCTCGTTCTATCGAACGTTGTCAGCCAGTGACGGACGCTCTATCTTGACACTTAAGGGGCTCCCATACGCCAATGACCTTCGATCTGAATCCCTTATTATATTCACAACGGCTTTAAGCAATATAGTATCCCATATTTACTTCAAAGTTCATTGTTTTCGAGATATTTGGAATCAAAGTTGAACAACTTTAGGCCAAAAAACTGGTTTGCCATTACTTTTGTTTTAATTAGTTTAAAATGAAAACCCTAGAGACGTTCTTAGAGACGTCATAGACGAACCCAAATATGTAGATTTCGTATATTACATCTTTCACGTCAATAGAGATACGAAACAAGTGTTTTTTTGTCAATGTTTAAAAAAATCATACAAAAATAAGTATTCATTTCTTTCAAAAACCGGTAGACGAAAATGGAGATAAAAGATTGACTAACCGATAGCCGTTTGACTTATAATTCTAACTGTAGTGCAAAAGTAGGAGGTACGGTTCAAAACTTGTCAAAAATCTATGAAAACCTCGGGTAGCCCCTTAAGAGCAATGCCTAGCTGAGCAACTTTTCAAATCTCGAATTTTTGAAGCAATGTTTCTGTCGCGCTGCTGTGGGCGGGAGCTCCAATTCGTGCGATAAGGACAACTGCAGCTCGGACTAAAAATCTCACGCAAAAATCGAAGTTTCGCTCTCGACTGTTTCCTCCAAAACGCAACCAATCATTGTAAAATTTTGGGAACTGCAAAAAGAAGAAATAATCGACGCCGCTGTGTTTTGATTTTTTTGATATTTTTTATCATATTTGTATACTGCACCTTTTTTGGCAGCCAATTCAATTAAGCCGTTGTTGCGATTTTCAAGGCGCTGTAAGTTTCTTTAAAATAAAAATATCCAAAAAAGCAAAACATAGCGGCATAGATATTGATGATATTTCTCTTATTTGAAAAATTCATTGCTCTATGTTCAAAAACCAGAGGGGAAACAGTCGAGAGCGTTTGTATGGGAAAATCGCAGGTAGGCATTTCTCTTAACGCGTGATAAGATCATGATACGGGGTCTGGACTTTTAGCGGTGGGAGAGGACGCTTTGCAAACAGAGTGTTGTCTTTGTACCATGTACAGTCAGCGTCATATTTAGTTAGTAGCAGCCAGAGTAGCCAAATATTCCCGAACGCAACCTTATTCTACATAGAGCAAGAGCTACGGTAGCCTAGTGGTTCAGGCATGCGGCTGCTAAGCGGCGGTCGCGGGTTCGAATTCCGGCTCGTACCAATGAGTTTTTCGGAACTTATGTACGGAATATTTACCGTTAGCTTTTCGGTGAAGGAAAACATCGTGAGGAAACCGGTCTAATCCCAATAAGGTCTAGTTTACCCTCTGCGTTGGAAGGTCAGATGGCAGTCGTTTTCGTAAAACTAGTGCCTACGCCAAATCTTGGGATTAGGTGTCAAAGCGGACCCCGGGCTCCTGCAAGTGCATAACCGGGAAAAACACTAGGAGGATGATGATGAACCTTATTCTACACCACACTATGTATGCTTAGATCTTTAAAACTGCGCAACTTGGCTGCTACTAATATGACGCTGAGTGTACCTATAATACTCAGGACAAGCGAGATGGCAGCATACAGATCTCGATAAGTGTGACAGAAGTGAAAAAAACATTCGTCGTCCTTGCCATCACTCTTTTATATCATGATCATATCATCCGAAAGAAGTCTACTGCTGGATAGGCCTCCCCCAAAGAGTGTAAAAGTGGTCGGTTACTTCTTTTATTTGCTTGGTCCATGCTGTGTACCTATTATGTAATCCCAGTAATGGTGTACTTTTCACATAAACGAGTTCCAAGAGAGCGTGAAATAGAACATTTCGTGACATTAAGGTAAACGTCCGAGTGCTCGACGGAGTAATAGTAGGCATGGGCACTCTATATCAAATATATTTTTCTTCATTCGAATTTAAGCCATGTCACTTTGATATAGAGTGCCCATGCCATATACTAGTACTGCGTCGAGCACTCGGACCTTACTTAGGGTGGGTTGCACGAAACCGTGTATCGAAAGTTTGACAAGTTTGTATGGACTGACAGCTGTCGGCGCCATATTTAACGTTGGTCGGTCTGTGATCGTAACTTGGTGCAAATCTTTATTTTACCGCCTAAGGGCGGGCCCTTAGGCGGTAAAATAAAGATTGTCTCAATTGCAGTTTTCATATAAATCGGTTCAGCGATTTAAGCGTGAAGACGTAACAGACAGACGTACACACTTTCGCATGTATTATATTAGTATGGATATATACCAACCATAGTGCCTTGTAAGAGATTTAATAGTATATTTTTTTGTTAACAATGTATCCACACTGATAGAAAAATTGTTTTTATTTCTCTGCCAATTTTTTTTTAAAGTAGGTAGGTAGGTTTCGTTTTTTTTTTCTCTTGATATCGTTGATGAATTGGCCACAAATGTTTTAGTTTAATAAGGAAAAGTGAGATTGTAATTGTTTCATACATTTTTAATTAAATATTTTTGTTTATGATATTAATATAATTTGTTTTATTTTAGAGATCAATTAAACAGTCATATTTTTTGCGTGAAATGAGTGATGAAGGAATTCAAACTATACAAAAGCTTAAGTTGGAGAAATATTCGATTTTGGGATAAGATTAAACCGTTTGTTTTATCTTTCCGTAAAAGTTACAGTTATCCGTATAAGTTATAGTTAGAATTTCTTCTAAAAGAACAAAAAACATGTCTATATAAACATAAACAATGCAAAAAGATCATCTTATAAATCCGGATGTATTGGGCCAACGTTGGCGCGTGAGCAGAATGCAGCTATGCGTTAGAGGGAGAGGGCTTTAATTCGTTCTCATAAGTTTACATAGCTGCGGCCTGCTCACGCGCCAACGGTGATCCAAGGTGAACAGCCGGCATAAGATGTATACAATGTCAAGAAATGGTTTAAGTGCCAGAGTTGGTTCGACAGTACTATACTTGAACTATAAGTACATTAGTAAATAGTTCTTGTTCAATACATGCTATTGGTACATACTATAAACGGGTCAATCTATATACCATGACAATCGAATTTTTAGGAATCCGTACCTAGAATACAAACATCGATACATTTTATATTTGAGTACTGGTATTTCTACCTTTGATTTGTTCGTGACGAAGTCATAGGGATGGCGACGCCAAATGAAATTCATTATATGTGTCCAAAGTTTAAGGGGGGTAGGTAACAAGGTATGCAGCTGTGTCCATTTTCCGCAAAACGCTCCTTCACATGAAACGAATGTCATTTACCCAGTGACCGGGTGTCAAATCGTTTTCTCTCTATCAAGCATTAAAACGGTTAAGTATACCTATCGTCGTATTTGTTTTAGATATTTCAATAGGATTTTCGTCATTAAGTATGCATATTTTTTTCTTCTTTCTGTTAATATTAAGAAAACTTAGCTTGATTAACATATTATTTAATAAAATTGGAGTCCACAATACCCTACACAGTGCCCTATTAGGCACGTGTAAAAAAGAGATAAAGATAATCTTCACTTCCTCAGTTCCTCTTTTAACGTCATTGTTTTTGAGTTTGCCGCTATTTTCTAGTGACACAAAATACTTTCCCCGTGTGGTGTCGGGTTAGAATTTCACCACCCCCTTTCTTCCCGTGGGTGTCGTAAAAGTCGACTAAGGGAGCAGGGTTAAAGTATGTTGTGGGCGATGGGCTAGCAACCTGTCACTGCAATATCACATTTTGTCGTTCTTTTATACCCACATTTATGCTAAAAGTGGCGCTGGAACATAAGTTTCATGTGCTCTGCCTACCCCTTTTAGGGATAAAGGCGTGAATGTATGTATGTACAAAATACTTGAATACAGAGTAGATCAATAAATTATTTTAAAAAGTAGGTAGGTACAGCCAGCAATAAAAGGTTGGCACAAAATATTTATGGTAGAGAATTTCTTTATTACTCTGGACTAAGAATGTATGAAATTCTATATAATTACTTGACAGTTTTTTTCCTTGACACGTTTAGAGTTAAATATTTGAACTACATATTATTATATTATTATACTTCGCTTCGAAAAGATTTTGTGCTATTCATAGAACCTTGTCTTTTGCGACCATATACAAAGCTAAGAATAATATTTTATTTATATAATTTAACATTTATAGGTCATGTTTTTATAAAATTGCAAATAATGTAGATTCCACGGTTTCTGTAGTGAAACGAATTGATAAAACCTAGAAAACTATAAAAAGGTATATCATGTAACTTAGTTTGGAAATTCGTGAACTATATTTTTAGTCTAAAGGGGAATTAAAAGAAAAAGAAAAAGTAGGAGGTGGTTTCTTTTAATATTTAGTCCATTTTTTAATCCGGCACGGATTATCTCCGAAGATATGAAGACAGTTGTCCTTATATTATTCGCCATACTTGGTTGTAATGAGGTAAGATTTTTTATTTCACTATTGAGAATATTGTTTGATCAACAAGGGAACAATATGATAAGAATGGTTTACATTAAACAGCATCATTTAATAATCAATTTGATTGACAAAATCTTACGATTTAAAATTTCGCGTTCTGTTAATTTGTACGGTCTTCAAAATGATTTGTGATACCAGTCGAAAAAGAAGGGTGCTTTAGACATCTCACTGAGCCGATCCTAAAACGATGAATCGATTTAGGATCGGCTTTTTAAAATTGAAATAGACCGGAAGATACTGACACAATTTTTCCGGTAATTTGTACCAAGTATAACGACCCTTCAGGGGTCTAATTACGCAATGGCGAAAAGGAAAATTATGGTCATCTGAACAGGGAAGAGCCTAGATAAGAGCGGTAAATTAAAAAAAAAAACAGCGTGGTGCAACACTGTATAACGCGATAAAATAATAATAATACTTGAACAACTATTATTTTTCTTTAATTGTAACAATGCAACTGATCAAGCGGAAGAAACTAAAGTAATATGAAGTAAAACTCTTTAACTTCATTCTCCCAAAGAGTTTTTGTGGCACTCTTCCAGTGGACGTCTTTCGGCTGATTATGATGATGATGATGATGAACTTCATTCTACTTTATAATTAATAATGAATAAGAATAAAAATACCTACTTTATTGTTCACTATGCAAACACTATGGGAAAAAGTATCAAAAGTTTCCCTGTGCGGGAAAACAATATTATTATGAACAATCCTACATTAGGTACATCAACGTAATAAAATTAGGTAGCTATAAGTAATACTACTAATTGTTTTAAATTTCATTTTTTTATGCGTACACTTTTGGAAGACACTTTTCTTTTTTACACGCTTAAAAGGGATTCCTTCCAACTTCCAACATCTTTATATAATTGGGAAGTTTATTGGAAGACACGTATTGCCGTGATAAAAGCGCTTTTGTGATATCTACATAGCATTATTTGCTGTCGGTATCAGAAGATTGAATTTGTATTGCACTCTTAGGTTTGCCCTTAAAGCGTTCTTTTATATAAAATAATCGCGGTGGCATTTAACAAATAGGCACGATTCAAGAATGTAGATACCTACCAGTTAGTGGTAGATTCCTGAAGGGTCGCCATACTTGGTATAAATGACGGGAAAAACTAGGTCAGCATGCCCCGGTCTTAAAATCTTGTCTGTCAAAATAGTTCTTAGCTTGTTTCAAGGTTGCATAAAAATTTTAATTAATGTAATATACGATTTTTCATCGTCTTTTTGCACTTTTGTGAAAAACAATTTCGTTTGCTCTTTACAGCGCCACCAATCGAGGCTTAAGTCCTTGTTTTTTTTTATTTGCAACGTTTAGGGTTAAGGAATTGCCATAATTTAAGCAATATAGGCACAGGCGTACAGTAGATAATTGAGATAATTTTGCGCAAAAACGCTACACTGAAAATTTTATTGAGTTCAAATCCTTTTGCGGTTATTATGTGTAAATTAAGACTAGACCTGCCACATCGTGTACCGATAATCTTATTATTTTCATCCAGGGCAACAAAATACGGGCAGTCCGCACACGTGTGATCCAGTATTTGCCATACAACCAAAACACGCATCCACAATCACAATACTTTAGCGGGCTGCCTCAGAACCAAAGAGCTTCTTTTTATAAAAATGGCAGACTAATATACAACTATATGAACCCGGATGGCGTACAGTTCAATATGCTCGGCGGACGTGGATCATATGCCACTTATTTAAAAAAATATTTAAATAGGGGGCAAGTATATCAAAATCTACACCAGAATTCGCCGAGTTACGCTATACAAGGCATTTCTGCACCTGCATACCAAAACGGATTCGCCTCTAGATATAATGGGCTGATCGGCGCATCTGCGTATCAAAGTTGGCAAAACTCTGCCAGTGGAAGACCAATAGGTATTTCTGTACAGCAAAGTGGAATAAATCCTGGACATAGAGGACACATCCATACTGTATATCAAAGTTGGCAAAATCCTGCCGATCGAGGAGCAGTCGATGCTTCTCTACAGCAAAATGGAGTGAGTTCTAGACATAGAGACAACATTGCTTTATATCAAAATTGGCAAAACTCTGCTAGTGTACACCCTAATGACGCTACGGTTGAGCCAAGTGACCTAAGCCATGGAAATGTGGACCAATCTCTATATCAAAGTTGGCAAGACTCGGTTGGTGGAAGACCTATCGATATTCCTATTAAGCAAAGTAACCTTTACCCAGGACACATTGAATCAACATTTCAGAGTTTGCAAAGTTCTGCCCCTGAAAATCCAGTCGAACTTCCCAAAGACCAAACTGTTTTCAATACAGGATACAATGGGCCAGATCAGCCTGATGACGAAATTTGGCAAAATTCTGAAAATGGAGGAGATATGAATGTTGCTCTTGATCAAATTGTACCAAATTCTGCGTCTGGCGGGGGAATCGATATTGTGCAGCAAAATGTACCGAATTTTGGTAAAAAAATTGAAAATAAAGGCCATCCCATTTTTTCTTTACACCAGGGTGAACTAAATGATAACTCCGTATCTCAATTTAACGATATTATAAACAAAATGAATGTCAATACCGAAGGCAACACTGAACCAAACTATTCTGTTACTGAACATGATCTCATATTTTCCGTGGATGGAAGTAAACTAAATCAACCCAAAGAAGCTCCACTCCAAGATATTGCAAAATACATGATTATTAATAATGAAGTCAACGAAAATACTAGTCCCATTGGGCCTCTAACAGAAACTTATGTAATTTCTCCCGATAATGGTGACATCATTTCAAGTGATCAAAGTTATCTAAATGGGGATGTCCAAAAACCATTTAAAAAGATTCAATTTAATAACGAAGGAGGAATTAGTCCAGTAAGGGTTGTGACAGAAAATGATAAAGGTATTCAAAATAACGAAGGCATGACAACAAAACATTCTGTTACTGAACATGATCCTATAATTTCCATGGATGGAAGTATACTAAATCAGCCCAAAGAATCTCCATTTCAAGATATTGTACAAGACATGATTATTAATACCGAAGAAAATATTAGTCCAATTGGGGCTATAACAGAAAACTCTAAAAATATAATTTCTCCCAATAAAGAAGACATCATTTCAAGTGATCATAGTAATCTTAATTGGGCTGTCCAAGAACCAGTCAAAGAGATTCAATTTAATAACGAAGAAGGCATTTATCCAGTAAACCCTGTGACTGAAAATTACATAGATTATCCCAATAACGAAGACACGATTACAGTATCTGCTGCTGATCAAACGCCACTCAAAAATATTGAGGAAGAGATTCATGTAAATAAGGAAGAAAATGTTATTCCATCGAACTTTATTACTGAAGGTGATCAGATTTCTCCTGGTGGCATGGACCTGTTAACAGATATGGCTAATAACGAAGAGCCTGTTAATGATCTCATTTCAGCAGATGATGTTGCATCTTTTGTAGGTCAAAGTGAATTGAATCAAGCTACCGGAGCTCCACTCCGACAAATTATAGAAAATAATAATATCAATAATGCTGAAAATAGTGATCCAGTCACTTTAATCGAAAACAATCCAATTACTCTTAGCAACAACATGTATTTGAGAGATCAAACTAATCAAAGACAAAGACCACTTCCGATATATCCCTACATTTTTAAACCAGATCAGCGACAAAATCCAGTTCCGAGATACATCCACATTTTAAAACCGAATAATCAAGAAAGTCCAGTTACCGGCTACCCCTACATTTTAAAACAAAATCAACAACAGAGTCCTGGATATACGACGACATGGAATCAATTTACCACACCTCGTCAAGTAAGAGTTGTTATTATTCCATGGTATGGTTATCTTGACATACCTTAATCATAGTTATTATGGATAGTTTTCTGGTAATGCTTTGGCTAGTGTTCATTTGCGTGAAATGAAAACCACTTCCACGGCAAAAAGAGGGCTGTTATAAGTTTAACATGTCTGTCTGTGTATCTGTCTGTTGTCTGTGCTAGCGTAGCTCCCTAACGGATGGACTGATTTGAATGCAGATTTTTTGTGTCAGATAATTTTATCCCAAGTGTTCTTAGCCATGTCTCACGAAAATCTGTTTTTGAGATATTGGACTTACTTTGAAATGAAAATGTAGGGGTTTTTCAACTTTTCTAAGTTGTACTTGTTTATTAGAAAGATATACTATAAAAGACATTAAAAAGTCATGATAGATTTTTAAATGTACAATTTCCGTTCTAATGTTGAATCTGCACGTTAAAGCAATTTATTATGTTATAACTAGGTATTCATATTAACATGCAAATAATCAATTTTTACAGGGGCAGTCCCTAAACGTACCTTATAAAACGCCACCCGGAATTCTACAATGGATAAAATCGATATCAAGAAATGTCTCCCCACAACAAGCAAACAACGTTTTTTCAAGTGTATGCCTTAATCCGAACACAAATGTAGTACCAGAAAGAGAAAGAATACACTATGGTGTCCAGCCTGGAGCAAACACACAAGATGTTACTGAGTATACCAATACGTTTGGTACACGCGATTCTCCTCAAATGATTTACAAGGATAAAGAAAGACTAACAATTGGAAGTACTAATGTTGATTATACCAACCCAAATTCTTATCAAGAAAATCCTTATATGAAACCGAATAATATTAACATAAATAAGCATAATACTCCGCAACCAAACTATTACGTACCAACGTCTTCTCCAGCTGTACAAAATGTTTTTCAAATTCAAACAGAAATGTTGAACCCACATAAACAAACATTAGCAAATGACGATGAAGAAGTTATAACAAAAGATCCTGATTCAAGCATCATATACATAACTCCTAATAACGTCGAGCAAACATTTGCAACACTGAGTCTTCTTCCTGAATCTCAGCAACCTATAATTTCAAAAATTACAAAAAATACTGGATATGAAGAACCAAGACAGCTTACGAGGACGAACCCAAAACAGTATGTTTACGGAGTAATACAGACTTTCATGCCAGAGTTAATGAGATTGTACTATAACAAAGGTGATACTGAATATAATGAAAAATTACTAAACGAATTTAAAAAACTGATCGATTTCATTCAAGAGGAACATTGTGCAGTTAAATTATGAGAAATAATACTGCTACAGTCATTATTTTGACAACTCTTTATTCATTTTTGATAATACTGAATTCAGTCTATATATTTTTTAGTATGTATAATTTGTTTTTTTAGTATTGGTTTTTTATTTAATTTGTCACGCATCAAACAAAATTAAATTGAAATATTGTTATATATTGGATATTACACGTTTAGAGATTTATTAAATTATTACAGATAATTATCGGAATGGCTATAAAAATAAAGAAACCTTATTTACATAACAAGTTAGTTTCCATTTTTAAATCAGTGTAAACTATTTTCAATAAGCTAAATTCAGATGCACGTAAACATTCTAATATAAATTGATTTATACTACTAAAATGCAAAATGTATTAAAACCATAAAAATAATACAATTTGAAATGAATAAAAAACCGTAATGTCACCAGGCAATAATTAAGTTTATACCAAATGTAATGTAAATGTCCTGCAATAACGTCGTTTTTCGAACAATCCCTTCGTTTCTCCATTACCACTTTAACTTCTATGTTCCTTATGTTGACTGTGGAAATCGATTTCACGGTGTATAATGTGACACTGTGTTTCCGTTAATTATCACCACATGTATTTATACGGTCGGTAAGGTATGGACGCAGTATTGGCAAGATGTGGCTTTGGATAAGTCTCTGTTTCGCATCGACAGTGCTTGCTCAGAACGATGTAAGTAATTAATGTTAGACAAGATTAGGCAATATTTTATTTGTGAGGAAGATCATAGATTTTGAAATAAAAGGAAGGAAAAACGTCTACGCGATAGCAAAAATCATTTACCAAATAAAAGACCCATAACATTATGACACTACGTTTTAATCTTCAGATTCTTTCATCCGGAACAACAGAGATCTCAAAGAAGTATGACCGTGCTAACGAAGAGGTACTTCTGAAAATCTGGACGATACTTGCAGACCTTTTAGACGAGGATGGAAAAACAGTTAAAGTCCCAAGTCGAGATCATGTTCAATTAGCCTTGACATTGATCAAGAAGACTATATTAGAAAACACAGACAGCCCGAATGTAGATTTAAAAGAAAAACTGTTTCTAAAAGAAGCCGAATTGGCGAAGTACAAATCAATATACATACATGATAGTAGACCATTGCAAACATTGCTTGATTTAGAATTAATACCGGATAAAAAATCAAATGTAATATTTAAATATGAACTCATAGCTAATGACAAGCCAAACTGTAAGCAAGCTTTCAAAGAACTAATTGAAACAGTCCATCAGAATTATAATAATTTGTTCAACAGTCCTGTCTGCAGTGAAGGCCTAATTAATTTACAGTCGTCGAAAAACAGTTTGTATAATCCTGGAGACGTTAATCAATATGACCAATTAAATATCAATATCAAACCACTAAGCAATAATATTGGGGAAAATGCAGCTACGTGGAATAGTAATAATGACGTTGGAGGCCTAATGCAGAACCCGAACTCCTCGACAATTCAAGGAGCGGTTAATAATGTGATTGGAGCAGCTCAATTACCAATCGCAAATACAAATGAACAAAATAATTTACTTCATGCAGTTAATCTTTCAAAAGATACTCATCATCTCATTGGAAACGATTATACAGCAGATTTACAATATGCTAAGAATGTTGCTGATAAAATAAATGCATTGTATCAATCAAATAATACATCAACACCGCCAATTGGCTCTGGTTTGTACCCTAAGGAACCGCTTCGTAAATTAAACCCTGATATTGGTACAGTAAACATACACACGCAGAATAATCCTTGGGTCTCGTCCTATTATTCTAGACCAGTCATACAAAGCGGATATTTTACACAGAGTCAGGTTAATCCGTTAAATAACGGTTGGAATCAATCTTACACCATCATTACAAACACAATTCAATCCCAACCACCATTGCAAAACACCATTGTAAGTCACGATTACACGAACCCATTAAACACATTTGTAAATTCTAAATACCATCCTAACCATAATCTTGGCAATGAATCTCATACACCTGAATTACCAAGTAATGCTCCCATAGGTAATGTAGAAAATAAACCACAAACAAATAGTTTCCCCTCAATTAAAAAGTTATCATACATTTTCGATTCACAGCCAAACCAAGATAAACAACAAAGTACAGAAATCCCTCAACCAGCATATATTGCTCAATATCCATACAAAACATTTACAAGATCCAATGCTACACAACTGCCCCTTATACCCAAAAACAAATACTTAAATTACAATATCTACTCATATCCAAAACCTAATTATCAGAATAGCTATGCATACAAACCAGGTTACAATCCATACGGCTTAAAATTCAATTACTATAATAATCCATATCGATACTACTCACAACTAGCTGCACTACCTCCTGGCAATTCAAAAGGATACAATAATTACATGTTTCAACAATCAGTTGTCCATCCACAAGGCAACTTATTCACGGTGAAATACCTAAACCCAATTCCCAGCACAATATATGGTCAAAAAATTATACAAAGTGTACCGCCACCAGTTCAAACGTACAATGTGAATACATATTCTAAACCAATTCAAAACTATGCATATGGAATGACTCGTATACAAACGAGTGTACCTCAGTTCACACATACAAATTATTACAATGGCCAACCTGTTATTGATAAGCTTGCTGATTGGGTTAGCGGAACAAATTCAGCTAAATCGAATCCAGACAACGATGAAGCTGAGGTAGAACTAACGTATTTAATAAAAAAACCACCTCCTCAGTACAACCCAGCGATGTTCTACATTAAATTCCGCATGCCATATAAATCCTTCGCAAAACACGTAACCGAATTGTTGAATCCGCAAACTTCAAGGTCTGCTTCTCCAGACACTGACTTGTACACAAATTTGGCATCTCAATACAATGCTACTGTAGTGCCATCGGATATGTCTGCGATTCCTGAAGAAATAAAAAGTATAGAAGACAAGCTTTTGGTTAGAGCAAGATATATCCAGCCAAATGTACCCGGCAAAGATAATCCAAATACTGTAGACATAATCAATTTGGTTAAAGAGCCAGAATTAGATCAAGCAAATATAGAAAATCCAGTAAACACAGTAGCTAACAATGCTCAAATTCCAGTGCTGCTTAATTGAATTCAGACACTTGATCGAACGAAATTCATCAGAATTTGTTGCAACTGTAGTAAATTTAACTGAAATTATACAGACAGAACGATACAACTCAAATGTAATAAACGATCCAAGAAATTGTGTAGTTAATTGTCATTTTACAGAAAGTGTATCTTTTGCTTATTTATCATAATTAAATATATACATTTAGTAGGATAAAAGAAACAAGAAGCCTCCATTTATTACTTTGATGTTTTTTTACATTCTTGTAAGATATTTCAAATATATAATATAATTATGTAAAATTGAAGACTGCTTTTTCTTTATAAAGCCAGCACCACAACGTGCCATCATGGCCCGTCATACAGGACGCAACTATGCGTTAGACGGAGAAAGAAATAGTTCCATCACTTACCAACGCATAACTGCTTTCTTGTCCTGCGCCATGATGGTCCATTGTGCGCAGGAGCCTTTAGAATCAATGTACTCATGGATCAAGTTCGTATCTTTACAATGATTTCATAAAACAGTAAATATTAATTTACTCTGGTTAAAGTTGAAACTTAGGATAAAGGGATACTGTTCGTCGTGTTTATAATGTTGTACCTACTTTTAATTTTAATGGCATGGTCATCAACGGACGAATGTTAGTATCCAATAATTATGCTCACTAATTTTTTTAAATAATTTACTTTAAAAACAAAGTTTTAACCGATTTCAATTCAGTACTCTGCCACGCCACTTGAACATTTCCACATTTCCTATCGACTAGACCTCATGAGCATTGATTATTATAGAATAAACCAAATGGCTGTATGTGGGCCCATTATATTTGAAGAATTATATTTGAAAGGTGATTCTGATGTGACGTACTTTTATAGTTTTAAGTAGGTACATGATTGGGGAGTTGCTCGAGACATCAGTGGTCTTCATCATCAGTTCGACTTCACCACCCCTAACTCGTGTATTTACACCCTTTCCTGTAATACAACTAAATTTCTGAAAAAATGGGACCATCCTGGAAGCATATATACTTTGAAACAAAAAAACAAATTAAAAAAACAACCGAAGTGAGAACCTTCTCCATATTTTTGAACTCGGTTAAAAATTATGTAATTTAAACGCGTCTTAGGGCCTGTTTCACAATCGCCGGATAAAGTTATCTGCCAGTTAAAATTATTGCTATCCTTTTCTCCCGTTATATACAAGAAAAGTGACAGCCAACATTTATCTGACGGATATGTTTTAACTGGAGATTGTGAAACAGGCCCTAAATTGTATATTAAATTAAAGGGAAAAATCATTGCTTCGAGCCGGATTTGAATCAGCAACGGGCCAATTGCCCTAACCAACTAAGTCTGCGGTCTAACGCCAGCGAGCAACGGGGCGACGATAGAGCAGTCATAGATTCTCGATAAAACGCATAAACCGCCGATCGTCACCCGCTTCCCGATGGAGTCCAGACCGCGCCCTAGGGTAGATCGGGGACAATTGAAACAATTTGCCTTTAACCGCCTGTAACGTTATATTTTTAGGAGTAGAAAGTTGAACGCCCAAAATATTTCAAGGTTAGTTATCTGGTTCCTGAATTTAATGTATTTAGTTGGTCCATAATCCATAGTTTTGTGATAATAATGTCAATTGGTTCAATTGACCTCACATGACTGTCAATTGAAACAATATGTGAGGTCGATTGAAACACTCTAATATCTTCGGCACAATGAAAGTACTTATATCTTTTTTAATCTTTTTCATCACTACCACGGCATAAAATAAACTCATGAAAAGTTCGCCAGCATATCATAAACATTTCTCAATTAATGAGCTGATCTGAACATTTCGATAAAAACGCGCGTGTAAAAAAAAGAATAAGACTTTTAGTTTTCTTTGTTGCTGCTACCTTATACATTTAGCTTAACCAAATTAGTTTTAATGCAATTAAAATATGTAACGATATAGATATGCAGAAAATAAGCATAATCATGTTTCATACAAAAGTGCTTATTTCAACTATAACATTGTTTCAATCATAACCATTCCGTGAACCTACACGGTGACAAAGTGTTAACAAACGTCGGGATGTAAAATTAAATTATTAACGGAATAAATAATCAGTTTAAATTGTTTTACTAAACAAAATATTTGCGATATTATGCCAAATTATATTTTAAAAAAATGTGTGATGTGAATGCGTGATTCTTTCTGATATAGGTATATTTTATATACGGGTCAAACTGAGAACCTCCTTTTTCAGACGTCGGTTGATGATTTGTTTTTAACAAATGTTCATAAAATCTCGAATAAAAAAACAATGACACGCAGTGTGCAGATAAAAAAAAACATTAACAGAACCTCCATATATTCTCAAGTCGGTTACTTTTGAGAACGATTAAAACGCGAGGACGCTTGAAACGTTTCAATCGTCCACAAGCAAGTTGTTTCTACCGTCCCCACACGACATTTTAAACTTCAAGTTCAAATATTACATGTAAAAAAGACTCAACGCTGATCAAAAGCCATTATAAACATTCCTTTATTCCTAACTATTATACCAAAGTAATTTGATCTGTCAAAATACAAAAGGAAACAAAGTTATAAACAAATATACGACAGCACAAATACTCAGTTTTTACCGCGAAAAACTGATTTGTCTCGTTTACACTCCCATCTCGCACCGTCGCTCGACCGCTTCTGGCCAAGGATTCACACATGGCAGAACGCGTGTTCTGAGTGTTGCGTCAGGCGCGTAGGTATTATAGTTTTCGAGTTTGACTTGTTTCAATCATGACGTGTTTCTATTTTCCCCGGTCTACCCTACGTCACGTTTCGAAATATTTCGAATAAATCGAGAATGTTCTTCATTACATGGATTATAATAACCAATTTCATTGTGTGGTCTTCAATTTTAATGGGTCGACATATTAAATATAATATATTATTATATTTTGATGGCCTGTATGGAAACGTATTTGCTGTCAAGAATATAAAATCAAATCATATCCTTGAGATGATATTTTATTGAGTTGTGTTAATAAACAAAATATTATTTATGAGTTCCGTTTTTATTTACGCATACCCAAGCAAAGCAATCAACCAATCCAAAAGATATGTAAATTAATATCTGTGGTGAATAATTTGAGGCCTCTCCACATTCGCGCGCGAACGCGCGAACGCGTGAAACCGTGAATGATCTTCGTTATCAGAATCTGACTAGATTCTGATAAATTGGGGCTGACATATCACGTAATGTGGATTGCGCATAAAGGCCCTTGTCTTCTCCGTGGCTCCACATTCACGGTTTCACGCGTTCGCGCGTTCGCGCGCGAATGTGGAGAGGCCTCAAATTATTCACCACAGCAATCAATACTCAATTGCTATCGTCTGGATGCATGTTCCAACCGTCAAACGAGTTGTCCGGATGAATTGCATGAAAATCACAATTTGGACGCACACGACGCGACTAGTCACAAACCGGCGTGACTAGTAGCGTCGTGTGCGAACCTCAATGAGAATGTATGGGCGGTGACGCTCAAGCAACTCGTTAGTAATTTACGTTTGTAACTAGTTCTTTTTGGGTAGCTCCGTGAGCGAAGGGCCTAACTTTTACTTAGAAAATTAGCGCAGCACAGCGTCTACTTAAAGCCTGCATCACACTGGCGCGGCCTGGCCGCGGCGGACAATAGTAATCTTGTCATTAGCTGTCAAATTTACTTTTGACCGCTACCGCAGGCCGCGCCAGTCTGTGAGAGGCCTAATTTTATTAATCCTATGAATAGAGTCACAATTTAGCCAACCTGGCAATAATGAATAAAATGACAATGACATTGACATTGACAGTTGCATCTGCTCAGTGCTCAATGCTTCGATTGTTTTGTTTGTATAAATCGGTACATAAACTGAATTACTTATTAAAATTAATGATGAAATGTTGTTTATAATATATCAGTTAGTAAACCTAAAAATTTTACCGAGGAATGTAAGCAATTCTAAGTAATATAAGCAAAGTGCATTATAAAATGTTGGCTGCTAAACCTCGATTTATAAAACCGGGTAAGTTATTTTATTTCCTCCTTACTTATTTTTTAATGACACTCATTATTGTTGTTCACACAAAATAATTTATTATATTACTCGATTAACTGAAAGACTGCAGTACTACAATAAACGATCACTGTCACTTTGAGGTTATGTCTACTTTTTAATTTCTCCCTAATTTCAGGCAACGACCCGCTTTATCCATCCAGAAACAAAGATGGCGGATTGGAAATACTGATAAACCCGAACACAGATTCTGCGCTAACTACAGACAGTGATGCCAAGACCAACTTTGTTTATAACCGGTATCATCATCTACCATTGAATACTCAGAGGCAGCAGCTGCCAGTGTTCCAGTATAGGAACCATATACTGTATTTGCTGGAAAAATACCAGACATTGATACTTATAGGAGAAACGGGGTGTGGGAAGTCAACGCAAGTGCCACAAGTGAGTTTTTTTTTAAATAAAATATCTTAACCTTAAGACTTGGGTGTCTAGAGTATAGTGCATCAGCAATGGTCGCACTGATTCAAGAGCTTTTATAGCCCGCTACAGTCACTACCCAAATTCACGACGGGTGGCGCAGGACCGATTACCTTGACATTCTGTGGGGGAGGCCTATGTCCCACAGTGGATGTCTTTCGGCTGATACGATGATAGGGATACAAAGTATGCTGGGGGTCACATCAATGACTGACTGTACTTTGATTAAAAAATTTATTCATTTTGAAAGACCTTTTTAAATACATAAACTCATACCAGTATTCTCAAAACAAGGTATACACTGTAACTAAAACTGTAAGTTTACAGAGTTTAAATTCTGTCAAATTAATTCAAGCTAAAAGGACTTTGTGGTTTGACTACAACATTGTTTTTTGCTTTTTGTTTAATTTTTTTTAATTCGTTTATTCGGCTTTTTTTTCATATCTTTTACAGTTTTGGCCATGCTTAACCATTGAGGCATACTTGCAGATTAAATTTTAGACTCTTTCTCTAGAGATGCGCCGACTATGGGTTCATCAATTCAAAGAAATGCCTTCATTCACCAGTTCCCAAAACAGACTTGTTTCTCAGTGGTAGTTAGTTAGTTAGTTAGTTAGTATACTGGGCTCTTTTCCGCAAATCGACATCCAGCGTGCCTATTTTGCGTGAAATGGGGTAGCGCTACTCTAACCACCCCAGCTCCTCCAGAAAGTTTGTGAGTGCCTTTGTGTTTTTGACTGCGTCCCGGAGTGTTTCCGGGGACCCTAGGTGCTTTCTCAGTGGTAAAAATCTTGTTGGCTTTTAGAGTGAAGTACTTATTTATAGTAAAGTTAAAAATTGAAAAACGTTCTGCTACCGAATATTCGGCGCATTTCTATACTATTTTGTTACCTACTTTACAGTCAAACCATAATTCAAAAATGCTATAATCGATATGGTAGAATTCCTTGCTTATATTATTATTATAAAATAATTTGAAAATTAGGAAAAAGGGTTTTCTAATAATTTATTATTACCTCATATATAATATTATATTAACTCATAAATAATGTAAACCAAACAAAATTATTTTATCAACAAACATACCTTTTTTTACCTACTGTTTGTTTTTAAAATGTCTTTATTAATAACAAGAACTACAAGAGTAAAATACTTACCTAACTAGTGTTAATTTATGTCCTAGACAAAAACATAATACACAACCAGTTTAGTGACCTAGCTAATGCGCTCAATATTGACTTTTTTAATACGCCCATCAATATTAGTGTACGCTTAGGTACAACAACGGATCACATTTATATGCTTGCATAGAAAAGCTCGCATTTGTTGCATACAGATACAGCACAACATGCATATACTGTGCGCTCAATAAACAGCTACTTAAAATCGCCAAATGAAACTGCGCTCTATCCCGTTTAGAAAAAGGTTGAGTTGTCTATGTTGGTACTATATTTTGGCGGGAACGTCAACCGTCAGCCTCACTCAGCCATCTCTGTTGTAACGTCATTCGCTCCAGCGGTACCGTTGCGCGCGCATGGACGCACACAAAAACATTTCCACAAAACAAGAATTCACGTCGCGATCGTGATGTTGATTTTATAAACAAAGTGATGTGCTTTTAAAACAGACAGTGTTTCAATAAACAGCGATCGATTCTCGGATTCTCATTGCGATGTCGTGTTGAAACTGAAAAATGTGTTTTGAGAGAATAAAAAATGTGACTGCAAATCGATATTTACGCAAGTTTATTGTTATTATGATAACTTTCAAGTAACTGTTTCGTAAATCTTGCAGCTCTTTAAATTCGGAAATAGACGGTCTGGTTTACCCCAACGCACGGCGCCATGGAATAAGAAGCCCTAATATAAACCTGACATTGAAGCTTGGATAATCATGATGTGGCCTTCTTCTACCGCTAGCAAAGTCCTCACTTTCATCCTCGCAGCGATATTCGTTTACTGCATTTATATGGACACATTCCTATTTTTAAGAATACAGAATTATAGGCTGGATATTTTTGGGAATGCGCCCCATAACAGCAGCGATAGTTCGACTTTTATGTCGATTTTGAAGAAGGATGCGAATTACGAAGAGGTGCTATGGGTGCCGTGCAGTATTAATCCACTATGCCATCCCACAGTGAAAGCTCTGATGATAGATCATATAAATCACTACATCTACGGCCCTTTTTGTTCGATAGTGGATATAGCGCTTGGGATATCAAAACGATGGCTATTCCTAACTCCAGACATGATTTCTTTCTTCCACGTTTTCGTAGCTCTGATCGGCGCTAAGCTCCTAACCTGCCAGAGTCTAGCTGCGCGGCGATTCGCAGTTGTTTTATTCCAAATTCGAATGTTCTTGGATGACCTTGACGGGCACGTTGCGAGGGAACGAAAGCATATAAAAGGCGAGAGAACTGAAGTCGGCACTGCTGGATACTGGATCGATGGTATCTGTGATTTGCTTGGCGTCGTCGCTATGATGATCGGTATTTTAATTTTCCTTAAGAATAACCCGCCCAGAAGAGGTTACAGGGATACGCCAGTAAGCACGCTACCGTATCATCAGCTGAAAGAGATAAACACGAGTGAAGATTTAGAAAAGGATCATACAGCCGAGATCGGAATTTCGTACAAAACGAAAGTGACCTTCCAAAGGATAATTCAAGTCCTTGGCCTGTTTTCCGGGCAAATGCTCCTTTCGTCTCTAGCTTGGAACCGATACATTGACGTTTACCAAGAACTGCTCGAGAATTGCTCGGATTATGACGTCGGTAGACGTGAAACCATGTTCAGGTCTGGATTATTCTTTTTTGCGACAGCTTTGTGGCGTATTGTGAATCCCCACAGCTACCTGCATCTGCTGTCTTTAGCTGTGTTCTGTGATAAAACCTGGCCGTTCCTCAAGGCGGTACACTACAGTGGGTTTGCCTGTCTGATTATCGCTGTTGGTACGTCAGAATACCTTGTTGATACCATACAATCGTTCGTACTTAATGGTGCAGATGGTTTATGATTTAGTTACAGTGATATATTTAATATTGCCAAATTTAATTAAGGTTAAAAATCTCCATCTTTTCATCTTTTGTTTGAAAATTGGTTAAACGTAAGAAACTGACGACAAAAATTAGGTTTGAAGCGTCCACCGAATTTAACGTAAACGTAAGAAACTGACTTCAAAAATTAGGTTTGAAGCGTCCACCTAATTTAACGTAAAGGTAAGAAACTGACGACAAAAATTAGGTTTGAAGCGTACACCGAATTTAACATAAATCGCTATTTCCTCTTCGGGTCAGGCCAATTTTGGGCCGCATTCGCTCGAATTGTGAATTTTTGTGTGATGCCCCTGTCAAATGGGACAACCTTATCGCTAATTTGGCTCGCGCCTATAATCCACACTAATATTATAAATGGGAAAGTGTATGTATGTGTGTGTGTTTGTTTGTCTGTTTGTTTGTCCGTCTTTCACGGCAAAACGGAGCGACGAATTGACGTGATTTTTTAAGTGGAGATAGTTGAAGGGATGGAGAGTGACATACGATAGTTTTATCCCCGAAATCATCCCCTAAGGGGGTGAAATGGGGAAGGGGGGGGGGGGCGCTTACCGGGATACAAACCCAAGACCATCAGCTTCGTAGGCAGCGTCACTACCCACTAGGCTAACCAGTCGTCTAATGATCGATAAATTGCTTTCAACAATAGCAACATCCTCGTAGCGTTATTCCCGGTTGTGCCCCTAAAGGAGCCCAGGGTCCGCTTTGACACCTAATCCCAAGATTTGGCATAGGCACTAGTTTTACGAAAGCGACTGCCATCTGACCTTCCAACCCAGAGGGATAACTAGACCTTATTGGGATTACACCGGTTGCCTCACGATGTTTTCCTTCACCGAAAAGCTAACGGTAAATATTCCGTACATAAGTTCCGAAAAACTAATTGTAGCCCGAGCATTTTATTTTCATTGGTGTGGAAAAAAATTGAATCTTGAAAATAATTCATAACAGCAGCTTTTTTGTGTGTGTAACTGATATATGACTATCATTTTAGTAATTACGTAGACTCAAAATCCACAAAAATATTAGTCATTAAAAAATCGATATTTAACAAATTCCTGAAAAAGGAGGAAAAATAATAATAGATATTTTAATTTTTGTTTTGGTTAATTTACAGGAGCAGGAAATTTTGTAGGATTGTTGGATAAGGCATCTTAGAATAACATTTGAAAATTAAACAAACAAAAGAAACCCTGATATAAATTAATGTTTGAAAAAAACGTAATTTTCCTGGGGTATTGGTACGAGCTGGGATTCGAACCCACGACCGCCGCTTGACAGCCGCATGCCTGAACCACTATTAGGCTGCCGTAGCTCTGTTTTCAGCACTTAAATATATTGTGGCTTTTGTACTAGACTGTATTTTCTTTGCTGTGGTTTCTTAATAGGTATTGAGGTAAACCTAGGTATTATGTTATTTGAAGTAACTATGTTTATTATCGATTTCGTCGATTGTAACCACATAAACGCGACGTGGATTGTGGTTGGTGTGGTTGTCAAATATCAAATCCTTTATCACTAACTAATTGCGAAAACCGCAATACGAAAAAGAACCAGTCTACAAAATAATATTGTCTCTCGTTAACGATTTAAAGTAGTAAAGTAGCTACCCAAGAGGGTTAAATGGGGGGTTTGTATGGATCTACTATATTAATGGGTTCCCCGCGGACGGTGTCGCGCGCCGAAGCTAGAGGAAAATAAAACCACACAGGGATCTTAAAAATTAAAACATTCCTGAACCATCTTAACAGCCAACACTTAAAAAAACCGCAATTTAATCGGTTTTTCCGTTTGCGAGCTGCGATAGCACATATGTGCACGCAGATACACATGTTATACTTATAGCAAGCCCTCGCTTACGTCGAGGATTTAATACTGAACTGAAACAGCATTAATAATTTCTACATTTGTGTAGTAGTGTAGTAGGGACCGAGAAAGACTGGAAGCGTTTGAAATGTGGAGACGGATGGAAGGTATAAGTTGGACAGAGAGAGTAAAAAATGAGGACGTTTTGAGAAGGGTAAAGGAGAAGATATCGATCTTGAACACCATCAGCACTAGAAGGGGGATAATGATTGGTCATTTGATACGGCACGACAACTTATTTAAAACCACAATGGAAGGAAAGATAGAAGGAATGAGAGGCAGGGGAAGACCACGACGCAGTTATATAGAACATATAAAGGAAAAAGCTGGTGTCGTGTCGTATCAAAAAATCAAGGGGCTAGCGTACGACAGAGAGAAATGGAAAATATTCCACCGACAAGAGGATAACTCTTAAATTAATGACATTTGTGTCGAACACGTTATTTATTACGCACTAGATCTATCATGTGCGAGTAATTCCGGGTGACTCTAAATGATTTTATTTCATTCTACAGATATTTATAGATTTTAAATTATCTTGCATTACGTTGATAGTAAAACATGCTCATGATTCATCAGCTCGAAACATCGGTCGGTTTATTTCAGTTTTGTTTCTATTTTACCTACGTTTCTCATGAACCGATATTTCCCAGAGGGTGTAATAAATGCGGTTTAAACATGTTTAAGCATCTTCCAAACAATAATTCTCAGCTATGTGATCCTTAAAGGAGCTATACAGGTGCCAACATAAGGGGCGGAAAGGCTCCTATGCAGCTAAATTAAGAACTGGTCTTAATGTAGCTGAAGGATTACCATAAACAACTTACTTAATTTGGGCGGGTAATGGTTCACATGCCGCAACCTCGTACTAACTTAGTTGCGGCAAATAAAAAAAGTGGAACTATGACAAGGACATCAAATGATACGAGTATATCCCTTTCTGTCACATTTTATTTCTTATTGAGATTTGTATACACCATCTCGCTTGGTCGTGGTATTATTATTACCTCCTCCTGTGTAGAAATATCTACTCTAATGTGTGATCTGATCTAAATAATTATTTGCTTCTTTAGTACAGTCAGCATCGAAGCGCAATCGAAGACGTCAAAAGCTCTTATTCCCTTTTAATAAAGACTTGACGTCTTTGTTTGCGCAGTTACTTTTCATGCTGACTGTACCGGGGCGACTGAGTTCTATTCAAGTCAGATAGAACGTCTATATTGTATTTGTATCAGTTATTGTTCTTTGAAACACATTTAATCGTTTTATATTGTGCTTTAATTAAGACCCTTCGTTATCTTTGTATGTTAGATTCTTTAAAACAAATCTTGCAAGTCAAAGACTAGCATCCCGAGGACCAATCAAGTTGAAATTTTATACTCTGGTGTAAGTCAATTTTTATAGTACCATAAAACCGGTCAAACGGAAGGTGGCCATAGTAACTCGACTAACTAATTTTAAATGTATTGTTTATGTGGATCCACATTGTAGGTAGAGGATCTGTAAACTTCAGTTCCCAAGTCAGGGTTCTATGAATTTCCGCCTAAAGATGCTAAGATTGCGTCAGGAGATTGAATACTGAATTATTCAAAATGGTATCAAAGAAGTTTCTGTCAAAAAATGTTTTTTTGGTACAAGCTTTTTCGACTGTACTTTTCTGTATGCCGTCATCAACTACTCATTGAAACTATTCTAACGAGCCCAAACTCAATGGAGTTACATCGGTTACCTAAGTACTGAATTCGCATGGTCATTGTCTGTTTCCACATCATCAGAGCAACTCGATGGTACTGATGAGTTACACACATAATATAATATTGAATTGTCATCCAAATTATACTTACGAGTATACCATAACTACGAGTATTTCAGCTCAATCGGTCACCTGGAAGTGGGTCAATCAACTTGCAAGATTTCATTGCAGACCCCGGGACAGATGAAACTAAAAAAAAACTTATCAAATGCAGCGTACGAAAAAATAATAGAATGCGAGCTCCTTACAAATTTCTACCAAAACACGTGTCTAAAACCCGAAATGCGCATGTTCTAACTAAACGGCTGATGCCTGATAACCCGCCCCCATTCCCGAATAATGACAATGGCACCAATTTTGTAGGGCCATTTTGCGGCCCTACCTAGACTTCTGTGTTTCGTTCGCCGGTAAAATGTGCTCAATTATATACCTAATTTCAACGACGGAAACTTACTTTTTGGAATAGGTCTCGAGCGTGTGGAGTGGACACATATTCTTTCCTATTTATGTTATTACTGTGTGTGGATTATCGATCGTTTAATAGCTAGGGACGTGTATGGTGTGGCATCACAACGACAGCACGATAATAATGGTTGAGGTTATGTGTATAGCGTTCCTATTTCAATGGGCTACTTTAATCAATTTGGACCTACTCAAATAACATCAAGTATAACGTTCTGTCGGAATGATATATATGTGTTAGAGCTAGTCTTGTTTTAAGGATACAGAAACAAATAAAATTTGGCAAAAGAGTCATTCTGAGACACCATTTTTTGAGATTGTGAAGGAAAACCGTGCTACGAAAGAATTTAAGAAAATATCTCGAGTCCGCAGTAAGCTCGGCCGAAATACACCTTCCCACACAAACGGAGTTTCGTTCTCATTTTAAAACTACGTGTTCGATTGTGACGAAACTTTGCATATACAATAACATGAGATATATCTATGTCAGTAATTAGTTTAAATGGTTCCAGTTTATAAAACAAACGAAACTCAGCAAAAACAAGTTTTGTATGAAAAACTTAAATTCGCTGTATTTTTTTACTATGGTATCTAAAGCTACATAAACTAATTACACACCTGAATATACCTCATGTCATTGTGCATGCAAATTTTCGTTACAATCCAACACGTTGTTTTAAAATGAGATTGCAACTACGTTTGTATGCAGAATCGAGCTTACTGCGGACTCTTAAGTACACTGGTCAATATAATTTTCAACGAGGCGATTCTATAACTGTTCCATTTTAAGCTGGACACGGGCAACATTTTATCGTACCTACTAAGACACCGTGACTGATTTGGCCTTAGTTTAGTCACGTTGACTCTTTTTGCTCCCCTTGACCGGCTGACCTTTTTATCGACGGACCAATTAACACCGATTGTGTATTGTTGCGATTTGTGTGAAAAAAATTGGAATAAAGGTGACATTTGTGGCAGGAGATTTGTTACAGACAGACTATATGAAGCTTAGGGTCAGTTGTTTTAAAGTTTTTAAACCGTCGCTCGGTAATCGTAAGTTACGTTGTTAAAATCTGATAGTGAAAAACACTTTCGGATAATTTGTCAGTTTTTAATGGGATGACAGCTGCAATGACTTATTTAAAACGTTTAGAGCCTTGTAAAGTGTGGTAGACAGCTCGCCCTTGTTATCTAATGTACAGATGCCGTCAAACTTCTTGAACATTTGACCTTGCCTGCGCAAAGGCGAATTGTACCTGCGAGCTGCCCCCCCACTTCGTCCCGCGTGTTCAAGAAGTTTGACGGCATCTATACTCATAGAAAATACTCTTGAAGCTGCAAACGCACAGAGAGCGGTGGCGGGGCGGCGCGGAGCGGTGCGGAGGTGGTACCGGTTGTAATGTTCGAGCTAATACGAAAGGATCCGCACTGAAAACCGCGCCGCGCCGCTCTGTGCGGATCATTTCATATAAGCTCGAACATTACAACCGGTACCGCCTCCGCGCCGCTCCGCCACCGCTGTCTGTGCGTTTCGGCCTTAAGTTAAACCCATTCTGTTAGGCCTCTTAGGAATTTGAAAGACCGTATGTCGGCTAGAAGATTAGGACCATTTTTAACCCGCGACTAAAAAGGGGCGTTATAAGTTACTAGCGGCCGCCCGCGACTTCGTCCGCGTAGATTTTTGATGATGACAAAGATATAAAATAGGTAAGTGAATTTAATTCTCAGTTAAAATGGTCTAGACATATTACATTTCAAACAGTGGCAGACACTGACATGCGATTGTTAAAGAATTTTTAAAGATTTTCCAATCATATTACGGGAATTGTTTGCAGAATGCTTAATACTTATTCCGTCAGTTACCTGATGCTTTAATCTTTGGCAAAAATGACTCTGCAAGATATAGAGCGACGCATGGATTTGGAGCGAGAAAATGGGGAATCTTAGTTGTTATGAGTGACATTAAAAAAATAGTTAAATATCGTGAGGCTGTTAAAACAATATTAAACTCAGCACTGGAAATCGAGAAAGTGATTAATGAAGAAGAAGTGTGAAGAGGTTAATGAAGAGTACATCTCTTTAAAAAATCCAGTGTTCCCCGTACAAAACCTTCAACCTTTTTTAACCCCCATTGGGATAGAATTTTCTTAAACGCTGAAATAACTTTTTTTTGTATTTTAATAAGTTAACTTTCTACAAAGTTTCAAGTTCATAGTTCAAAAATTAATGTTTCCCCCATACAAACATTGCACCCCCATTTAACCCCCTTAGGGATGGAATTTCCAAAAATCCCGTCTTACCCGTTGCCTACGTCCTAAAAGGAAGTCCTGGTGTAAATTTCAAGTTTCTCCCAGTAGGTCCCAGTAGTTTCGGCTGTGCGTTGATGAGCGAGTCAGTCAGGACATAGGCATTTATATATATAGATAAGTTTGAGTTATAACAGTTGAGTGTCCGTGGATCTGTGTGTCTGCTTATGGCATGGTAGCTCATCAACTTATGAACTGATTTTATTGCGTTTTTTGTTCGAAAGCTGACGTGATCGAGGTAGTTCTTAGCTACGTTGCAACAAAATCGGTTCAGCCGGTTTTGAGATATTGCACTTTGAAGTGAAAATGTCGGGGGCGTTTCAACGTTTCTAAGTTATTAATTATTTAGATAATCGCCCCGTAACAGGGAATAAGGTAATTTACACGCGAATGAAATTGTCGGCAATCCAATTTACATATATCCATACCAATACTATGAAGTGGTAAAGTTTTACTATGAAGTGGTTAAGTTAATAAGTTTAGTAAGTTTGCGTGTAGACGGCAATCGCCTGAACTGTTCAATCGATATCAAAAATTCCCTCTCTCGGGCCGTAGACTAGGTTACAATCGACAAGCGCTAACGCCAAAAGAAAATAATATAATGTATGGGACGAAACCCTTTTCGTTGACATCTGTCATTCCCATACATTTTATTAGTTTTCTATTGGCGTTAGCGCTTGTCGATTATAACCTTGTCTATATACGGCCCCTGTTTGGCTATCAAAACGCCCGCGAGCTGTGTCACGGCGACATAGGCTATCCGTCTCTATCTAATTATACCGCTTAGGAGAAGATAACTTATAGGAGCTATAGTAACCTTGTCGTTCAGGCATGCGGCTGCCAAGCGGCGGTCGTGGGTTCGAATCCCGGCTCGTACCATGAGTTTTTCGGAACTTATTCTTCAATTAAACAAATATTAAGTATTAACTTACATTAATGTCACAAAAGCAAAATAATAATTTTATAATTTAAATAATAATAATGATAATGCAATACGAGGTCGGTACGGATAAATAAAAAGTAAAACAATAAATAATTGGAGCAATAAATGTCACAAAATTTTGTCGTAAATTCTTGCATAATATTCTTTGATTGAGTAGAATGGTCGGATCAGAAAATATTCCTTTACTTTTTTGTCAAAGATCTTAAATCTAGAATATTTTTTAGGTCGTCAGGAAGTAAATTGGCTCTAATGGCAGTATTATTTAAACTTTTGTCTATTTCGTTAAAATGTAGTCTATTTCGTTGTCTAAGATTATGATTCGTAGTCTTACCCTGCTGGACATACAGGTTTCTATTGTTAAAAACATAAATACATAAACGGTACAAATAGAGAGAAATTACAGTCAAAATTTTATTGTCAACAAATATACTACGGTGAGAGTCAGGAACATTAGCACATTTTTCTATTAATCTCAGAGCTTTTTTTTGTTTGAGGAGCACTTTGTTAATGTTAGTTCCATTTCCCCAAACCTCGATACAATATCTTATTATGCTTTCAAAATATGAAAATATACATGTTTATAGATGTGACTGTACAATACATGTGACACCAATATGTGTGTGAGCATGTCTGCTATTAACAATCACCGCTTATCTAAACGGACTGGCACTGACACCCACTTTTGCGTTCCAGTGTCGTTTATCGCTTCCTTTACATACAAAGACTTACTGTATTGGTTGCTAAGCTGCCCGGCCCGGCTTCGCACGGATTACCCGTTTTCCCGTAGGGATGAAGCATTTTCCCGCGGTAAAAAGTAGCCTATGTTCATTAGGGATAATCTCGCCTTCTGATGGTAAAAAAAATTTACAAACCGGTACAGTGGTTTCGGAGCCTATTCAATACAATCAAACAAACAAACAGTCAAATCTTTCCTCTTTATAATATTAGTGTAGAAGTGTGTAGAAGATAGATATAAACGTAAAAGTCCTGACTGACTCACTCACTTAAATCAACGCCTAGCCCAAACCGATGAACCTAGAAAGCTGATTGTTTCACAATAGGTAGTTTGACGTAAGTACCCACTAAGAAAGGATTTTGAATATTCCACCCTCAAGGGGTTAAAAAGGGGGTTGAAAGTTTGTATGGGGATGAAGTACAATTTTAAGTGAGAGACTTGCAACTTTTTTTACTCCTTTTTACAATACAAGAATAGTAATTTCAGGGTTTTGGAAAAAGAGTTTTGTTTATTTAAAACAGTTTCAGTTGAATACAAAATTACAATGAGATGCAATAGTTTTTAACCGACTTCAAGAAAGGAGGAGGCTCCAGTGTATGTATTTTATTGCGATATGTTACATGTGTAGGACGCTATCACTGCCGAACTTTCCTATCCATCATGTAATAGTTTACCTGAAAGCCCTTTGAAATGTGTTTGTTTTATGAGGAATATTGTACATTGTACATGTCGGAAGTTACCTAGAATAGCATTATCACTATAACTACAAGAATGCCGACGCCTATACAAAGCAGCGTTCCGTAAAAACATACAAATATTTGTGTGATGAGCATGAATATTTGTTTCTGAGTTTTGGACGTTTTCTATGATGTATTTAAATATATATAGAGTTTTAGTGCCCGTAACGCAAGCCTAATTTGGCTTACTCCCAAAGTTGCGATCAGGATTCGAAATTATCAAGATAATTACGCTTCTCGATAATTATCCGATAACTATCACCAGTATAAGAACCAATGACACTCGAGTTCGTTCAACTTTGCATAATCGGAACTGTTTTTTTCTTGTAAGGGGAATCCCCACGGCGCGGCATGTCACGTTGACACTTCGTGCGTTCGGATAGACGCAAACAGTGCGGAAATACACGTTCGAATACTTCGAATACAGTTCACTTTCACGAGCGCATTGTTTTGTTATATCAATCGATAATTATACATCTTTTATTTGATAATTATCCTTCCGAACCGTGGATGCGATCAACATGGATATCACAGGACTATGGGTATCTTTCTAAGCGCGTTTTTACGCATCCCAATGAACATAGTTATTACACTTAAAGTGTGTATAAATAAACCATTGAATCAGTTAGTTACCCTAGCGCCGCCCACTCCCATATGGTGGAAGTCTGAATTCGGTGAATTGAAATTATTTTTAGTTATCACGCGCTCATACGATTAACGCCAAGACGAAGATATATAGCACTTCGTAGTTCGCAGCTTAAGAGGAAACAAAAAGGTCGAGATAATTGAGAAATAGGTATTTGTAAAATGTATTGCTGTCGCGCCAACCTCAAGCCTCCCCCTGCAGAGCGTGATAGAGACAACTGCAGCTTGGACTGAAAATACCAATAAAAAGAACATAAAATCAACGTTTCGTAGTCCCCGTAATTCTTCTACAAAACTATTTAACTAATTTTTTTATTATAAAATCAATAGTAGCCATATATTTATGGAAAAAAAAAATATTGCTCTACTGCCATTATCCAGGAAGAAAACGGGACTACGTTTCTATGGAAAAAACGGCCGTTGTGTTTCTTCTTAAATGCTTTCGGAGAACGGTATTGATCGCGTGGGTTAAGCAAGGCCGCGGTCAATTTCTGGATTGGTGACACTGACCTTTGATTAGGACTCTTTTACAAGCTCTTATTTAATTTCCAAATGTTGCAATGTATGTATTTTTATTATGTCACCATGTTTGTTCTGGTGGAATCTGGCAATTCAATTTTCGTGGTCTATCCATACTAATATTATAAATGGGAAAGTGTGTTTGTTTGTTTGTTTGTTTGTTTGTTTGTTTGTTTGTTTGTTTGTTTGTTTGTTTGTTTGTTTGACCGTGTTTCGCGGCGAAACGGAGCGACGTATTGACGTGATTTTTTAAGTGGAGATCGTTGACGGGGTGGAGAGTGGCATAGGATAGTTTTTATCCCCGAAATCATCCCCTAAGGGGGTGAAATGGGGGGGTAAAAGTTTGTATGCAGAATGCAATATAAAATGGAGGTTCGGTCGACATCAAATATATACAGAGAGCCTACCGCGAAACGGAAACAAACTTCGTTTGTGTATCGAGCAATAGAGAGGGAGATACACAAACGAAGTTCGTTTTCGTTTCGCGGTAGCCCCTCTGTTTTGGACGTTATCGCCTATTAATTTACTTTAAAAAAAAGTTTCAATAGACTTTAAATCGGTACCCAAATCAGTTCAAGTGTGCAATAAATCAAATTTGAAGAATACCCTCGATTCATCTAGGATCCCGTCCACAGATCCTGACCCGGTCCCGTGGTCAGGACCTGTGAAGGACCTTTTAATTTTGGTACAACAAAGTAGGTATAAAAAATATATCGAATGATCCTCTCATAAATATGTACTATAGTTAGTATAGTAGTCATCAACTACTCATTGAGACGATTCTAACGAGCCCAAACTCAACGGGGTTACTTCGTTAAGTACTGATTTTCCATGGCCTCCTTTTGTCTCTATCAGCATCATCAGATCAGCTCGATGGTAAAATTTTAAAATGTCATTCAAACTATACTTGAAGACCGCTTTAGCCTAGTTGGTAGTGACCCTGCCTACGAAGCAAGAGGTCCTGGGTTCGAATCCCGGTAAGGGCAAACATTTATGTGATGAGCATGAATATTTGTTTCTGAGTCATGGATATTTTCTATGTATTTAAGTATTTATATCTATTATATATCGTCGGCTAGTAGTACCCATAACACAAGTCTTACTGAGCTTACTATGGGACTATGGGACTAGGTCGATTTGTGTAAGATTGTCTCCTTATATTTATTTATTATTTATTTATTTATACTTATACCCAAAATTTCAGCACAGTCGGTCACCGGGAAGTGGTTCGAAATTGGTCAAAATTAACTTGCAAGATTTGATGACATACATCGGGACAGGTGAATGAAACGAAATAAAAGCTCGTAAAACAAAAGAATGTTCCATATCGGTCCAGTCTTCGAGTAATGGGGGACATACATAAAATAAAGTTTGAGAATTGATCACCTCCTCCTTTATCGAAGTCTGTTAAAAAGGCAAGAAACAAGGAACGACACTTATAAATTAATTTTTATTTTTAAGCAGTAACGCTGCTAACGAAAATTATAAATTTTAAATCAAAGGAAAAATTGAAAAACTTAATGCTCCGAGCCGGATTCGAACCGGCGACCACAGGCATTCATGGCCCGTCGCTCTAACCAACTGAGCTATCGGAACAATCCGGTTCGTCAATCTCAATATGATTTGAGACGTTGGTGCCATTAAGGAGCCTAAGTCTTCTGGTAGATGTCGCTACACGCCTCCCCAAGGCGTCTTGTATGAAGGAACTGATTGAAGGATTTGGTGCCCGAACCGGATTGTTCCGATAGCTCAGTTGGTTAGAGCGACGGGCCATGAATGCCTGTGGTCGCCGGTTCGAATCCGGCTCGGAGCATTAAGTTTTTCAATTTTTCCTTTGATTTAAAATTTATAATTTTCGTTAGCAGCGTTACTGCTTAAAAATAAAAATTAATTTAGAATGGGGTGGCGCATCGTTACTGACGATTTCTCAATATGATTTGAGACGTTGGTGCCATTAAGGAGCCTAAGTCTTCTGGTAGATGTCGCTACACGCCTCCCCAAGGCGTCTTGTATGAAGGAACTGATTGAAGGATTTGGTGCCCGAACCGGATTGTTCCGATAGCTCAGTTGGTTAGAGCGACGGGCCATGAATGCCTGTGGTCGCCGGTTCGAATCCGGCTCGGAGCATTAAGTTTTTCAATTTTTCCTTTGATTTAAAATTTATAATTTTCGTTAGCAGCGTTACTGCTTAAAAATAAAAATTAATTTAGAATGGGGTGGCGCATCGTTACTGACGATTTCTCAATATGATTTGAGACGTTGGTGCCATTAAGGAGCCTAAGTCTTCTGGTAGATGTCGCTACACGCCTCCCCAAGGCGTCTTGTATGAAGGAACTGATTGAAGGATTTGGTGCCCGAACCGGATTGTTCCGATAGCTCAGTTGGTTAGAGCGACGGGCCATGAATGCCTGTGGTCGCCGGTTCGAATCCGGCTCGGAGCATTAAGTTTTTCAATTTTTCCTTTGATTTAAAATTTATAATTTTCGTTAGCAGCGTTACTGCTTAAAAATAAAAATTAATTTAGAATGGGGTGGCGCATCGTTACTGACGATTTCTCAATATGATTTGAGACGTTGGTGCCATTAAGGAGCCTAAGTCTTCTGGTAGATGTCGCTACACGCCTCCCCAAGGCGTCTTGTATGAAGGAATGATTGAAGGATTTGGTGCCCGAACCGGATTGTTCCGATAGCTCAGTTGGTTAGAGCGACGGGCCGTGAATGCCTGTGGTCGCCGGTTCGAATCCGGCTCGGAGCATTAAGTTTTTCAATTTTTCCTTTGATTTAAAATTGACACTTATAAAATAAGGAACCCTAAAGATCTAGACTAAACAAGGCAACCAGTGTTTGGTTTTGCTTTTAACAGAACTGGTTTTAAGCCTTTTGTAGGTTGTTAAATCTTTAAAACTAGCGACGAGTGACCTTGACTTTGATTAGGAGTCTGGTTTTTTATTTGGTCCAATGTTTCAAATATAGCTTTTTGACCATCTTCAAAAAAGGAGGTGTTCAATTCGTTGGAATCTTATATATTTTCCTAACTTTTACCCACGACTTCGTTCGCTTTGACTTCCTTTTGTTGGACTTTTACTGAGATTAAAAGTATTCTATATGTCAATCCAGGCTATACTCTACTTGTATACTAAAGTTCATCTTAATTCGTTCAGCCGTTTTTGCGTGAAGCGCAAGAGTTGACGCGCACATATTAACTATAACATCACCATCATTAAGCCTCTGCGTCTATTTCAGACGATTTAAACTTTTTCTTTTAACATTGCTATGGAGTTATCGTTTTTGGTGACTGTAGAATTCTGAGACCGGCACGGCATGATCTACATTTCTGGCAGACTCTACTCTAGTTTCAGTTGGTTGTCAACTCCAGACTTTTCTCCTTTTTCTTTTGTTCCTTTTACTGGCAGTGATGTTAAGAAGACTATACTATCCATAACGTCTAATGCTGTTGGTGTCGATTGCGTTAGCCGTAACATGATCCTTCCCCTCCTTGACCTTCTAGTTCCTGTCATTACTTATATCCTTAATAATTCTATCTCTTCCTGTGCTTTTCCCTCACTTTGGAAGGATGCTTATGTAATCCCTATTCCTAAAAAGGCTAACCCTACCTCTTTTTCCGAATATCGCCCTATCTCCATCCTTCCTTTCTTGTCTAAGGTACTGGAGCGGCTTGTGCATCAGCAGCTTTCATCTTATCTAAACAAAAACGATCTGCTAAACCCGTTCCAATCCGGTTTCCGTTCCGGTCATAGTACGGCTACCGCACTCGTTAAGATCACTGACGATATTCGGGCGGGGATGAATGATCGAAAGTTGACGGTATTGATGCTGCTAGATTTTAGCAATGCATTTAATACCGTTGATTTTGACATTCTACTTGGGATACTGCGTTCTCTTAATATATCTCCTGCAGTAATTGAATGGTTTCGTAGTTATTTAAGCAGTCGTCGGCAGCGTATAAAGGTGGAAGATTCCTTATCTACTTGGTGTGACACGCTAGCCGGTGTCCCGCAGGGCGGCGTGTTATCTCCCTTGCTATTTTCAATATTTGTTAATTCTATTACTCATAATCTTTCCTCGCATTATCACCTTAATGCCGATGACCTCCAAATTTATTCGCAGGGTGTCGCTGATGATCTTTCGAATGTCATCTGTACTGTAAACTCCGACCTTGAGAGCATCTCAAACTGGAGTCGTAGATATGGACTCATTATTAACCCTGCTAAGACCCAAGCTATTATAGTTGGTAGTTCCAAGCTTCTTCCAAAAATTGATCCTGATAACCTAGACCCGATTTATTTCAATGGTGTTATGATCCCATTTGCAAAGTAAGTCAAAAACCTGGGCGTTATCATAGACCGAACTTTATCATGGGTGCCTCAAGTGGGCGAGGTCAGCAGGAAGATGTTTGCTTCAATTAGTTCCCTCAGAAGGCTTCGGAATTTTCTTCCCATTCCTACCAAAATTGCGCTTGCTCAGACACTACTTCTCCCTATATTAGATTACGCTGATATTTCCTACCTCGATCTCACTGAAGATCAACTTAATAAGCTTGAGCGCATTCAAAACGTCTGCATACGGTTCATATTTGGGTTACGCAAGTATGACCATGTCTCTTATTTTCGCTCTCAACTTAAGTGGCTACCTATTCGTTATCGTCGTAACGCTCATGTCCTGACCCTGCTATATAATGTTCTGTTTCATCCCGCTACACCCCGCTACCTCAAAGAACGATTTAGTTTCGTCAAGTCGGCCAGGTCATCCCAAAATTTTCTTCTCACTGTTCCGTCATCCTCTTCAAAATTCTATAATTGCTCGTTTACATTCAAAGCCATTCGACTCTGGAATTCTCTGCCCGTGGATTTGAGGCGAGCTAAATCAGTCGCTTCTTTCAAAGCTCACCTTAAGGAGCACTATCTGTCTCTGCCATGATTCCTCAGATACTATTTTTCTTATTATTATTATTTTTAAATCCGTCTTTATGGTTAACACTATATGTATTTATGTAGGAATTTATGTATGTTTATTGTATGCTTTATGTGTGTATGTTTATTATTGATGTAATTGTGTATGTTGGAAGTTTACTTCCAATTTTGCCACCTACCTATTATGTAATTTTTTGTTGCTATTTCTCCGCTACCTAAAGGTTGTCTGGAAGAGATCGCTCTTTAGCGATAAGACCGCCTGTTGTCAACATCTATTTTTTTAATAAGTTATTATGTTTATTTGATTCATGTTTTGAGGTGTGCAATAAAGAGTATTTGTATTGTATTGTATTGTATTGTTGTCTACGCAACCTTCCTAACAAGGCAAGTTAATAAATCTTGTAATAAGCCGGTAACGCTCTTGTGGCTAGTGACAAATGTCTATATATAGACTACGGTGGCTTAGTAACTTACCATTAACCATCCGTCGTGATACTGAAAAAAAATACCTAACCTACCTACCTATGTTGCACAAATAAATCTTTGAATCTTTGTGTGCCCTGGTTAGTCCGTCATACACGCCCTGCCCCGGGATGCGTAACGGCATTTCCCCAACGAAAAAAAAGGGAATCCCCTAAGTAGTTGACAATGTGGTATTGTTATCACACATCCTACGTCACAGATGTTTGCAAATTAGCACCTTATGTCATTGTAATACGGAGAAAAATGTATCGTTGACGTCCACTGTGCTTTTACAGAAATATGACTGGAGTGACCACGATGATTTCGTAGAATTTGCTGTGGTCTTGATTGTAGGTTAGTCACTCTTGTAGACAGGTCAATAACTTTGTTGCTGTAATTAATACAGGCTTTTGGCCGCATATTCGTAGAGCCACAGATTGAGTGATTACAGTCACCTTCAGATAGTAGCCAAATATTTCGGTACACGTCTTTAGTGCTGTTAGAATAAGGGTGTGTCACGAAATATTTGGCTACTCTGGCTGCTACTATCTATATGACGCTGACTATACTACGTACAGAAGGTTCCCTGTTATCAAATTCCCTGTTAAGGTACGCCAAACACGCCTAAATGTGGCCAAATCTCTGTATCGCACGCACGATGACGAAGTCACAAGTCGGTAATCGCTACAAATTCCATACTAACGGACGTTTTTGACCTTAATAATTTAGTTTATAAACAAAGTTTTAACCGACTTCATTTTAGCACTCCGCCAAGCCACGAGAAAATTTCTACATTTTTGTTACAATATACCACTTGAACTGATTTCCGATAGCAAATGCGTTGATTACTATAGAAAAAAACCGAATCGCTGTATGTGGGCCGATAATATTTGAGGACTTCCGTCGATTCCCCAAGATCATCACCAATGGCAATTCATTAGTTCCTATTTCAACGAAGGCTTATCAGAACCTGTGACGTACTTTTGCACTTTTAAGTACATAATTGAGGAATTTGATAAGTCATCTGTGGTCTTCATCATCAATTCCTCGCCACCAAATTTATGATTTCCGGATGTAAATACACGATTTATAATAGAAAATACCAAAATTACTACAGTCGTGCCTAATAAAATTGAGGAGTTCCCTCAATTCCTCATGGATCCCATCATCTAACAGAATTTTGGAAAAAATGAGACCCACCTGGAACCATATACATACAAACAAAAAAAAAATTCGAATCGGCTTATCAATGACGGAGTTCTGAGATAACAAACATTGAAAAAAAAAACAACCGAATTGAGAACCTCTTTTTTTTTGGAAGGCGGTTAAAAAGAAGCTGTATTGACTTGTCAAATACCGTGTTCTTGGTAAACGGATTTTTGCGGAAAAGCAACTTTACCTCAACAAGAAGAGGAAAGATTGAATTAAAAATTGGACATTAGTTGAACTACTGTTAATTGTTATCGTTCAACCATTGCTTCATTTGATAAAAATGCCGGTATACGTTTTAGCCCAATGATTATGAGTCATGACAATGAAGTTATGAGAAAAGTATTGATAATGCCCACACGTGTTGAAAATATGTTGGCGATATCAATCAGCTTGCAAGTAATCGACGTCCGTTTAAAACAAAATAATCTGAGATATGATTATATATTTCACTTCCAGACCCTGTATCATGGTCGGCCTTATCACGCGATAAGTGACAAGATAGAGCATCCGTCACAGGCTGACACCGTTCGATAGAACGAGACGACGGCGACGCTCCTATCTTGTCAGTTATCGCATGATAAGGCCGACCATGATACGGGGTCAGGACTAAAAAGGCTATACAGCGCACATTAGTGGGTCATGAGGCTGGGACAGATTTTAGTCTTGCAAGAACTGTACGCTTACCATGAGTTTGACAATGACGGCTTACGCTAACGAGTATCGAGTTTTCTATCTGTGCATCCCGCTCGTACTGACAAAGTGCAATAGATATGCACAGATAGAAAACTCGATACTCGTTAGCGTAAGCCGTCATTGTCAAACTCATGGTAAGCGTACTGCGGCCGTAGCACGAAAGGTTTTATCGTTTCACGGCGAAAATGTACTGAAAAGTCACGTAAAACGTGGCGGTTAAACCAATCGTGTCGGGGCCTCTGGCATACAGGGCGCTGCGCGAACTAAAATAGCAAATAATGTGCTGATAACCTTTTTTTTAACCGATTTAATAAAAGAGGGGGTTCTCAATTCGGTTGAAGTTTTTCTTATCATAATGTTTGTTACCTCAGAACTCCGTCATTTATAAAGCGATTCGTACAATTTTTTGTGTGTTTGTAAGTTTATGCTTCTAGATTGGTCCCATTCTTTGCACAAATCCAGTTGCATGATGGGATCCACGAGGAATTTGAGGGATTTCCTCAAATGTATTAGGCTCGCATATAGAAATTTTGTAATTTTACAAGCTTTTATTTAGTTTCACCTGTCCCGTTGTCTGTCTGTCTGTCTGTCTGTAATCAAATCTTGCAAGTTACATTTGACTCACTTCCCGGTGACCGATTGAGCTTGGGTGTAAGTGTAGTTTGGAACACAATTAAATATTATGGTTCCTTCGAGTTGATCTGATAATGGAGACAGAAGGTGGCCATGGTGGGCATGGGAATTCTGTACTTAACCGACGTAACCCCGTTGAGATTGGGCTCGTTAGAATCGTCTCAATGAGTAGTTTATGATGGTATTCAGAAAATTTCAATCGGCAATAAAAGCTTGTATCAAAAATGATTTTTTTGCCAGTAACTTGTTCTATTATAACTCGTGTATTTACACCTGGAATTCACAAATGTGGTGAAGTGTAAGTGATGATTAAGACCACATAGATGTCTCGTGGAACTCCCCAATGATTTACTTTAATCTATAAAAGTACGTCACAGATTGTGATATGATTCCGTAATAACATTTCATCTAATAAAAGTCCATGTTGACATTTTACGATTTTGACGTAAATATTTGGCTCAAGTTCATACGTTTCTCCAGTTCTGACTCACTTTTACGTTTTACTATTCAGTTATAGGCCTTATTCCATTATACAAAATATCTGGCATTCCTCTACCGTTTCCGCATTAAAATACACTTTGCCAAAATTTATCGCCGTATTTCCTAAATGTCAACATTTCTGGAAAGTGCACAATGGGTGCGTAACGATCGATATAATAACTTATATATATTTTTACTGGATATAACGATTACAGGATAACATTTGATATATTCTCATGTAATATAATTATCAACAGATATAATGAACTTGTAATATAACAACTATTCATCTAACAGTCATAACGTACAACGTACCTGGGATATAACTTTGTTCGATATAAAACTCAGTTGGTATAATGTACTATTGGCATAATCTGGAATATTTACTACTATTATTTCTTACCTATTTTACTTTAAGGCAGGTTGGTGTAGGTACGACGAGTAACCACTGCCACACAACAGTATAATAGCCACTGATAATTGTAACAATGGTATTATTTGTAGGTTAGGTTAGGGTTAGCTTGTGTCGCTTAGAGCGGAAATAGGCACCCCGGGTGACGTCGACGGGCTGGCGATCAGGTTTAGGTTAAGTTAAAATAAGTAACGTGCGTTTGAAAACAAAAATTATATCATACAAAACATTATACCACTAATACTTATATCCAATATACATTATATCCATTAAACGTTATATTAAAAATGTATTATACAATTTGAATATTATACGCCATGAAATTATACTGATTGTTGTTATGCCAAAAGTTTATTATGGCCCTTGAGTGATTATATCGAATTAAATTATATTAAATGTTGTTATATCCAATGAAAATATATCAAAAGTTGTCATACCAATCATTACACACCCGCCACAATATGTGCACCTGTAGAACTTAGGTCTAAACCTATGCAAGCCTATCTTTTCTAATTGTATCGCCATGTAGCTAATACATGGCGATACAATTAGAAAAGATAGGCTTCCGCACCTGAATTTATACATATAATAAAGCTGAAGACGGTCCACTCTACATGGAAGATATTCGAAAAAAAGTTGGCTGGGGATACATAGAATCGATAACAGAACACATTCCAACAGTTATTGGAAGCCAAGTTGCTGTAATTGTATTAGCATTTGGAGAGCATAGTCGCATAAACACTTTATAATCAGTTTAACATAAGATTCAATTCAACTAAGAAATATTGTGTCGTCAGTTTCTTTTAAGCGCGTCAGTTTTCTTTTTCTTGAGAATCGATCTCCTTATTCTTAAAACTTAACAAACCACTGTAAACTGCGTTTCGTCGCTTTCTCACAAACATAAATGTTAACGTAAGGACAAACAACATTATAACTGCATTTGAACTAAAATGGGTTCGATGGAAGTTCATGAATAAGGGTATTATTAGTAGACACTGGGAAAATATTAACTAACAACATTGAAACGTATTCCATTAAAACACGCAAATTTTGACTAGAATTATTTACATAAGTAAGTGAATTATTGTAAAGTACTTTTTTTATCATCTTATTGTTAGTAGGTACGATCTTTATTAGTAAATATATTTTTCATACTAAGAGCACTAGAAATACTATTAAATCTATCTTATTAAGGCACTAGTGCCACCGTGACCGAGTAAGCGATGAGCTATCGGCTGTAAAAACGAACAAAAGATAAGCACTCCCGGGCAAATAAAAGAGACACGGCGATATTGATAGTTCACCGCTGGGCGAGTAACTATAAACATCGCCGTATCTCTTTTATTTACATGGGAGTGCTTATCTTTTGTACGTTTTTATAGCCGATAGCTCATCGCTTACTCGCTCGCGGTGAGACTAGTGCCTTATATCCGACTGATTTTGAGAAAACTTGGAAGGGAATCAACTGAGTCCACGGAAGAAATAGATTTTATATCACTACATTCAAAAACTAGTTATTTTATGAATAATGTAAATTGGTATTTTATGTTTTCTATATTCCTGCAAGAGTTTAAATCATATTTTAACTAAAATTATAGTAAGTTGCATGCGCGGCTAGAACAAGACCTCGCATTCTGAATAGAAAGAGACGGCTAGTCTATCTCGCGCAGCATTGTGCTAGGCGTGCGGTCATAAACAAATGAAGAATAACTTGTTTCAAGTAAGAACAATGAAATGTTTTTGTCTTCAAGCAGCGATTCTTGCAGGAATGTAGGAAGTTAAGTTATTGTGATACACGGGTGATGTGCCAATGTAGAGCCTTACTCGAGACTGCTCCGTCGTCGCCATCCGATAAGTGACAGTACGACACAACTTGGGGAGTTGGAGGTGATAAAAAGTGTTATGTGATAAATATTAAGGTTTGCCAGAACGCTCGACGCTATACAAACGTAGTTTGGTTCTCATTTTGGTCCCCCTTACACGGAAATCTGGCCCCACCGCCATGTGGGATTTATAACTAGGAAATCTAGGAATAGAATGAGATCGTGGATACATCCTTAAACCTCCAAGTCGCGTCGTACAGTATCATTGGGAACTGATTTTGGCGTAGGAAATTATATGAGCTGTTTATGATTGAGTAAGGGTATATATGTAAAGAAATTCGCTACAACGCATCTAATACGTGCTCTATTTTTTGACATTCCTTTGATGCGCTCTCTTTGAACGGGTAAAAATGTTCTCAGAACAACGGAATATTGTTAAGAACAATGAAATGTTTTATTTTATTTTCAATATAAAATAAAGGTTTTTTCTTCCTTCTTTAGTTTTTTTATTAATAGAGCTCTGCACGGCTATCACGCGACGGCGCGTTTGCTCTCTCAATTTTTCCCGCACTATCCGTCTCTCTCTTATTAGAACACTTAGAACAAGAGGTATAGTGCGAGAAAAACCGAGGGTATGTCGCAGCGGTTGTATGGAATCAATTAGCTTCTTTGAGTGCGTTTGTAGCATTTTTTCATTAATGATTTTTTGCATTTCGTTATTTCTGTTAGTATGTGTGTACTATCAAAATCAAATATTACACTCATTTTACACGGGTGATAAGCAAAGCTGGCCTGTATAATTTATTACTCAGGTATATTGTAACTTATCTGTTAGTAATCTGTTGGTCTCTTCCATATATAGTTGAACTCATCTTTGCGGGTGGCTGTATGTGTGCGTGGGCTCACTACGCAGGTGTCATTTGTGTGGCAGACACGGCACTCGTCGTTATACCATACCCATAGGTGCACGCACCCACACAGCGGCATCGGCAGTTATACACCCGCGCGCAAAGATGAATGGAACCATCTGTACTTTTATTAATGATATGCTAACCAGTATTTTAACTTTGTATCGATCGAATCAACTTTGAATTGAGGTTTTATTTATGCCAAACCAACTTTGTGCTGATACGTGAGAATTAAACTAAAATACTGGGTAAATATACTCAAACTTACGTCACACAAAGTGGCTATCACCGCGTGCGGAAAGACCCTCTTCCTGACCAGGTGGAGACGTAAGTTTTGTACTCGTCACGGGCAGTAATAAAGAAATTTCGGATCGCACATTTCCTTGCCTTCTTCGGGTCGGGCGTCAAAAACCTGCGATTAGAAAAAAACTTTGTTTTATCGCTCTATGAGTGTGAGTAATGTACTATCTAGGTATTCTATTATCTTTGCTAGTAATAATAGCTGAATAAACGAAATACCAAAAATGTATGATCGAATATTTTATCATATATAAAAGTAACGTTGTTAAGATATGAGGTACCATTTTTTTAAATATTCAGACACTGTGGTTGTTGGCCATTAAAAATGTTTGTACATATAAATGTTTATTAATTGTTAAAACAACATATTATAATAATACACAATGACTAGAATATTCAAACGACTTACAAATTATTTTGAATCATTTGTCAATTCATATTATATCAAATTATATCTCATTGTCGTTATATCAATAATGTTGATAATTTTTAATGAATTATCGTCTGACGGTAATATTATGTTCTTGTTTAAACTGTGATTGAATTGTTTGGTGTTTTCGAGCGATTTAAATGATTTATAAGTAAATGTGTACGATGCTTCGAAATATTCGTTTTATTTACTCTATTATGAACATTTCTAAAAAAGTACATATGTATAATTTTTTATTCAGCTATTTGGTATTTTTTTTGATAAATCATATATACTTAAATGAAATGAATGATTAGAGATAATTCACTTTTAATATTTTCCTTTAACATTTCGACTCGGCTACCTTGAAATCATAAGAAAACGAATGGTTTTGACCTTATTTTTTCTTTAGACCCATTAACAAGACAGAACGGCATTAACGATTTTAAAACCACATCTCGGACTTTATCGAAAAACCAGCCAAGTGCAAGTCGGCCTCGCGCAAGATGGGTTCCGTACCATCTATAAAAACGGCACAAAATCACGTTTGTTGTACGGGAGCCACCTTAAATATTTATTTTATTCTGTTTTTTAGTATTTATTGTTATAGCGGCAACAGAAACACATGTGAAAATTTCAACCAACTATCACGGTTCATGAGATACAGCCTCGTGACAGACGGACAGCGCAGTCTTTTAGTAGGTTCCGTAGTCAACAAGGAACCTTTATAGTTTCGCCATTACTGAAATACCCAAATTTGGTAAACATGGTAACCTTTGCTCTCCATCGTTTAATAAAATAAATATATTTTGTTTTGTTGTTTGACCGTTAATTTCCCAAAGAGTTTCTGAATGCGTACTATACTTATAATTTCAACTTTTCTTTCATTTTATGTCTTGGCTTTGAACTTATCACACGCCAACATTTCAATCGTAAAGCAAAGATAATATAACAGTGTCACTCACGTACAGTCATAGTAAATATTTATCTGTGCGTTTCCACTTCCCCTGAAACATACCTATTATTATGATTAAGAGTAAAATGAAGTGTCCTTAGTGTCGGTATCTTTGATAATACAAGTGGTCCTTACATCATAATGTTAACATTTTACTACAATAGTACGTTATACCTACTTGAGTTTATTTGAGTTCCCCGACTTACATTAAAGTAATCCATTCTAAAAGCTAATCTACCGTCCAGGGTAGAAGACTCCAATTCCAATTTCCGCTTTTTAAAGTGTCGGTTGCGTTAAATAATCTCAACTCTCAACCATAATAAAAAAAGGGTTGCACTCCGGGATTGCCTGCCGGCAGAAGTGAAAACTCAATGACATTGTAATAGTTTTTCGATCAGGTCACGTAATTGCTTTAATTATCAGTAAAAAAGTACAGTCGCCATCACATATATTATATCGGAGCGGCCAAGGTGTTCACAAATATCTGAACACATATCCAATGCCTCAACAATATAGACGTGTTCAGATATTTGTGAGCACTTTGGCCGCTCAGATATATCTGGTGGCGACTGTACTATCATTTATGTGGTAAAATACAATATTAATTTATTGCGCTATCGTACACAGACATGTCAATTTATATTACCTACATAAAAAAATTAAAACTTTTGAACTATTACAATTATTTAACATTAAATAGTTTATCTCTCAGAAAAATCAACTTCCATCCATACGTCTTAGGTACGAATCTCACGGTCACCTGACGCGAGTTTAACATTTTATCCCCATCCCAAAAAGTGCACAGCGCCGCTAAAGAAGGTTTCACTTCAAAAATGTCCATAATAAAAACTCAATGGATATTTGGAGCAAATCGGCGAGATACAGAGAAACATAAATACGAAGTAAGATAGTACAATAAAGTGGTGTTTTCTTATTTTTGATCACATATAGACTCGCAGGATAAAGCGCTATAGTCAAATGCGAAAAGGCCTTCAACCCATGGACAGCCAACTACGCAATATTACGTTCCTTAGGCGGTGCAATGGAAATTACGGTGTGCTTTGAAACGCCGTTCTGACTAGATTAAAAACAATAATGTCTGATTTTCACTTATATGATTCTTTTTTGACTATATGATTGTTCATCTGATTTTATCGATATATGATTGCTTAAAATTTCATCGACAGAAAAAAAAAAAGTTGGGTCTGTATTTTCCTTTCTTTACTCAGCCTACTCAAACGATACATTTTTTTACGACACAATTAAGTTAATACTATAGTATTATCTAATCTAAAATCTCACTTTATGAAATTTAAATAAAACCTCACTCAGTTAGGTATTAATTGAAATTTCTCCAAAACAGCCATTCCCGAAGAGTGTTACATCTATTTTTCTCGTGCGCGGAAGGCATCAGCGTGTCTCTGTCTAGGGGGCGTGTTCGACTCAAATCAAGGCATCCCCTTAACATCGTGGTATACGTAACTACGTAATATTGAGTAGTTGGCAGTCAAAAGGCTTATGATGAAGTTAACATTATTCGGTTGTACCTTGTATATGACAAAATGGACTTAAAATATCACATCTGTACATCTTAAAATACCGAAGCGAACAACCTATTGCACAAGCTGGAAGTATTAGATTGTTCCACATTTTAGGGTATTTTATGCAATCTTTAGTTCCTGCGTCGAGCTCTTATCAGCGACATTTAAATAAATAAATAAATACCCACTAGCTTGCAGCTGGCAGCTGGGTTAAGGTTACGTATTACGGAACGCCAATCGCTATGGGAATGAACAAACAATAAAACTCTATAAAAAATGCATGAAAGATTTTCAAATCTGCTGTCGTTATAAAAAAAATAAAATATCTTTATTTCAGACCTAATCGATCCATATTTTGTTAGTTACAGGAGTTAGTTATGGTAGACGTTGAATTTTTTATCTTATTTGCGGTTAGATTTAGGTACAGCTCCTTAACCCTTGCTGGGTTAGAAAAGAAATGGTTTTTCGTTCTATAGATGTTACGATATTTCCGGACTGGTTATTAAAATATCATTGGTTTAAAAAACATAAATAACTACAACTTAGAAAAGTTGAAAAACCCCCGAATTTTTCATTTCAAAGTCCAATATCTCAAAAACGTCTGAACAGATTTTGATGAAACATATCGGCGTAAAATTATCTATGACAAAAAAACCGCATTCAAATCGGTCCATCCGTTTGGCAGCTACGACACCACAGAGAGATATACAGATACACAGACAGACACGTTAAACTTATAACACCCCTCTTTTTTCTTCGGGGTTTAAAAAGGACAACAACCAAAAGACGACGTCAAAGGAATTTTTTCAATTGATATGTTTTATGTAAGTACCAATTTTTTATTTAATTATCTATTGGTTGTGGGCGATGACTACATTAATTAATAGTGACTCTGTAGCTGTAGAAATAGCAAGCCTGTCTTGCCATTTATTTTATTTCGGAATAACTCAATCGACAATAAAAATCTATATGATTATTGAACCTGCTTACAAAATTTCACGAGAATCTATTGAGAAATGCGACCTGTAGAGGAAAGAATTTCGGCCCAAACTCAAAAGGAGAACTTCGTTCGCTTGGCTTACTCGTACAATAGGCATGACGACTTATTCATGTTCAAATTGATAACGTAGTGATGCTAAATGTATAGTAAACCATCGAATTATCGTAATAAAGTATACATTATAAAATATGATTTAAATCGTAAAAAGATATGAACCTTGAAAGTTAAGAAAAAATATGCATTTTTTTTATTGTCCAAGAGTAAATTTAAAGTTACCAATAGAATCCTTGCGCTTTTATAGAAACGCTTGTACGACAACTATGTACTTAAACGCAGTATTTCGCGACCGAAGCAACAATTTACCTGATTTTCCATACTACGATAGTTTGTACTAACAATATTGTGACGTCACAATTAGCTGTCTATTAGTATGGAGCGTTTTTCGCTACCGCCAGCGAGGTAAATCTTTGTCTCATTTTTTTGGGTTTTGGGTTGTGGTTACCTATGTTCTTTAATTGTAGTTACTCCCATACAAACATTTTTTCCTCTCCAAAAACTGGTTCGAATGACATCATAAAAAAATCTTAGTCGTCATCCCTATTAATATACAAATGTATAAGGAAGTCCCTTAACGCCGGACGGCACCTAATGCCGGACACTCGTACTATCCCGATAACCAATAACGCGAGCGAGTCAAGGACAAATAAGAGGGTCGCGGGGGGAAAAGGGGGGCCCCTTTTACTTGTCCTTGAATCGTTCGCGTTGTTGGTTATCGAGATACTCGTACGAGTGTCCGCCAGGTGCCGTCCGGCGTTAAAGGATTTCCCCTATATGCTTAAATAAAATATAAAACAATTAATAAATAGTACTCTTCATAATTTTTGTTGATTTAGAATAACCACCATCTTTAGTTTAGTTTATCGCTAGTTTCTGTGAGGCCCTATGGTTGACTGGTAGAGAAACTAGAGACTGCCATGAGGCATTAAGTCGCCTTTTGGTCAAATTTATTTACACAAATATAAAATAACTATTTGTCAAAATACTTGATTTCACTTACATCTAAATTTGTGAAAAGCAACGCACACCGGTTTTTTTAGCAGTTTCCTGATAACATTTATTATTTTTAGTACTTTTTAATGATGTTACTTGGCAAGTTAATGCTCGCCAAGCCTTTCAGTAATAGTACACAACACAGCATTTTATCGAAGACAATTTAATTTCTTAGCACCTTTTCTATACAATAAAATAAATCGAAACTTGGATATTTGCAATTGTAATAAATATACTGTACTTAAGACGTGGGGTATATGTATACTTTTATACCTAATATTTTGTTGCGTAGATTTTCTTTTCTTTTGAATCTTCTAGAATAATACGTAACAAGTTACTACTAGTTGAATAATTGCATAGCAATATAAGTAAGTAACAATCTTTGACGGCGGAACGCAAGAACAGCGGCGGAATACCCTACGGTTTCCTATAAGACAGGTTTACCTAGTTTAGGGAACTGGAACTCATTCTTAAGCCTAATCTGCAAGCGACCTTATTATAAGCTACCACTGTAATGATTATATTTAGGCTACAACTTTGGTACAAATAAATATATTTTCATTTTTTTTTCATCCACAGTATCTCCACGAGATCGGTCACAAGGTGTGCGTCACGCAGCCCCGTGTAGCGGCAGCGGCGTCGCTGGCAGGGCGCGTAGCGGACGAGCTCGGTGAGCCGCTCGGCGAGCATGTTGGGTACGCGGCTGGGATGACTTGTGTGCGGTCTGCGGAATCCAGTGTAGTTGTAAGTCTGCTATAACATTTTTATTTGCTAATGCATATAAATCTTATGCTTATGATTCATTTCGTCTGAGTTTAGATTCTCGTTTTTGTTTCTGAAACCGTATATCTTTCACGGGTGTTATAAAACAATCATAGTTCCCAAATAGAAAGTCATGTCTGTTGAGATTATTTTCAGCAATATTTATTGTGTCGCGGGTGTTTTAAATTATTAATCTATTTAGTTATAAGGTCAATTTAGCAGCATATAGGAGCCTTTCCGTCCATCTTTGGCGCAGGGTTATAGGGGAATTAGTTCAATCAACTTTTTCTTGTCCATTAGTTTTTCTTCATAATCAGTTGCCACAGCATGTGTATTTGATAAAATCTATAAGTTATAACCAGATAAACAGTCAATTTGAACATATAGGTTACATCTCACAAAAAAAACGCATTCAAGCAGAAAACATGGTTGTCCAGAGGGTAAACCGCTATTTTCATACAAATCGGGGGACATTTTACGTCCGCTGGGCAACCAGTGAAATTGAGGGCAAATGTATATTTTTAATACAGTTGTCATGTATTTTCACGCTATATTAAGTTGAGTAAGTAACACACAGTAAACACATCGTTTTTTTATCCCCCGACGCAAAAAGAGGGGTGTTATAACTTATATGTTTAAAGTTTAAGTTGTCTGTGGTATCGTAGCTCCCAAACGGATGGACCGATTTGAATGCGGTTTCTTTGTGTCATAGGTAATTTTATCCCGAGCGTTCTTAGCCATGTTTCATGAAAATCTGTTAAGCCGTTTTTGAGCTATTGGACTTTGAAATGAAAATGACGGGGGTTTTTCAACTTTTCTAAGTTGTTAATACAGATTGTTATGTAGTTTCACGCTATATTAATTTGAGTAAGGAATGCTAGAACAATTAACAACAGCACACATCCTGTTTTCTTGTAACCTACTTTTGAACAGAAAATAGTAGAAACGGGGTCGCTAAAAAGTTGATTCACCCAGGTGCTCCAATGTACAATTGACACTGTGTGTTTTAAATTAGTACTATTACATTTTGGTGCCGCTAAAAACGTTGTCTCGTGATTTCCCGTGGGAATTACGAAACTGCCAATTAATAGCGTTTGGCAGCCGCTCTACAAGTTTTACGACTGTTAAATTCAATTTGATTACCCAATGGCAATAAAGATGTGTTGCTATACTTTCAATATATTTGGCTATTTTACCTGCCGGCAAAAATATCTGACACGTCCTTATAGCATTAGACATAGAGTCGTGTCAGATATTTATGCGTGCTATGTTGTAGCAGATCTTATTGCTGGTGACTGTAATGAGTCGTCGTTACGATCGGACGTGTTTACAATTTTTGTAATAAATAAAATCGTGCGCAAAAATATTTACCTCAATCATACTATAAACTGTGTCGCGCGTGATTCTGCTGAGTAGTAACTATGACTTTTTGTTATCTGTGAGGTACAGTAAAAATGAGTGATAGCAGCCCCTTTAGTCGGAGTGCCAAAATACAGCGCAGTCCTCCTTCGACACCCCACCCACCGCTTCCAAGGGATGAACCTGCCGATCAGCAACATGAGTATCATCCGGACTCAATTACTACATCTGACATATACAATTGGAAGACATCGAAAAATATCTCAATGAGATATGTACTATTTCATCTCAAGGTAAATTGAATTCGGACCAGAAACTGCGTATTCATAACCTTTGCCGTAAGGTAGCAAATGGGACTTCGCACATGGCAGTTCACTACCAAGGACTACGAAAAAATTCTACTATCGCCCATGAACAAAACCACTTCCTCAGGAAAAAGCAAGACCTTGCAGATCGCCTCAGAGACCTAGAGTATACCGTCAAGTCTACAGTCAGGCCCGTTTCAAATACCCTCTCTTTCGCCGACATGGTCAAAAATAGTTCGAACAGTATGATTCAACCAAAGAATCTGAGCTCTGTAGCAATTTATCCTAATGATAAACTGAAGACGAGCGAGGACACGAAAAAAATAGTCCAAAAAATAATTAAGCCGGAAGAGATGAAGCTTCATGTTAGAGCTTTACGCAAAGTCAAGAATGGTGGCGTTATAATCAGCACCGACTCTAAGGATGACATTGAAAAAGTCAAGCAAACTTTTCAAAATACTACCTCAGAACTCACAATTGACGAGCCCCATAAACGCAAGCCCAGAATTGTTATTGTTGGCGTACCTTCAACCATGCCTGAACAAGATGTTTACAAATGCATCTATGAACAAAATCTAGCCGACAAACTTCAGGACCTAACAAGGGATAATTTCTTGTCCTCTATTAAACTCAGCCATAAATCGGGCAAAAAAAGAGGCTAATTTCATCCTAGAAGTACCTGCTGTTATACGAAAAGCTTTAATATGCCAAAATCGCGTATATGTAAATTGGTCCTCATGCCCAGTGAAAGATTTCACGATAGTCACCAGGTGCTTCAAGTGCCAACAATATAGTCCATGGAAATCGTGCTCTAAAAGGGGGGTTGCCTTGCATCAAATCGGGTAGTTCTGATTTTTGTGTATGTTCTATGTGATGAAGTGGTCATGTCAAATCCAAGTTTTCCAATTTGAAAACCCTCCGGATCATTGTCAAATTTTTGAAAAACCATAAAATTTTAAGACTTTTTTCAGTTTAGATTCTACCAATTTTAACCAACAGGGACCTATTTTACGGCAAATGTCTCTATGTACACTTTAAAGAAGACTAAATTTGCAACAAAATAGAAGTAATTTGGTCACGTAACACCAACTAGTTTATAAAATACAGCTTTAAAAATGTTACCAAAACTTCCCAAAACCATAAAATTTTCAGACTTTTTTCAGTTTCTACCAATTTTTACCAACAGGGACCTATTTTACGGCAAATGTCGCTATATACACTTTTAAGAAGACTAAATTTGCAACAAATTTAAAGTAGTATGGCCACGTTAGACCAAATAGTTTATAAAATACAGCTTTTCAAATGTTACCAAAACTTCCCAAAACCATAAAATTTTCAGACTTTTTTCAGTTTCTACCAATTTTCATCAACGGGGACCTATTTTACGGCAAATTTCACTATGTGCTTTTTAAAGAAAACCTAATTTGAAACAAAATTAAAAGTAAGATGGTTAAGTTAGACCAAATAGTTTCTAAAATACCGCTAATGTTAGCTAAATTTCCTAAGAAAAACTTTTTTTTGAATTTAGTGTGTTCAACATTTTTTATGTCACACCTAACCATAATGTGATTTATTGAACGTTCAACTAAGAATTGAAGGATTTTTTCATAATAGTCACCATTTCCCATGGCACTTTTTACTGAAGATGGAATCAGGAAGGGTACAACGGCATCATTCTACAAAGACGTCAAACCCGTGAGTCTGGACCAGGGGAATGATATGTATGTAGTTGTAGACGGTGGACATCTGCTCCGCAAAGTTGTGTGGCCTCGGAATGTGTATTTTGAGGAAATTGGTGCTAGGTAGGTACGTATGTCCAATACTTGCAAAGTCACTACGGCTCCAATATAACTGTTGTTTTCGATGGGTATCCATCTGACGCTTCAAAAAAAATCACCAAGAGCTCTGAACATGTCCGTAGAGTTGGAGCAAAGTCCGCACACCTGATGTTATTTTCGACGAGACAACCATTTCTCCAGTTGCTCAGGATAAGTTCCTATCGAATTTCAGGAACAAGGTCAGACTCATCAACATGCTGATGTCCTCGACTCTGAAGTCTCTCTGACGTAGTGAAGATCGCCGGCGAGCACATAGATTTGTTGGTCATGTTTTGTGGTTTGTCACAAGGTGGAGGAGATCACACCCTTTTATTAAAAAAATGTGGGAGAGGAAAAATCCCAGATATCACTTACTCGACGGATTCCGTAGTTGTGATACACCAGCAGCACTTTTTGGCCAAGGAAAAATGAAATTTCTCTCGACACTGAACAGAAAGCCGCGCCAAACCTCAAACAAAACGCTGCGGTTTTCCTAAGCCCCAATGCGCACCTGTTCGCAACCAGGTGGCGCTGCTGTTTGACGCAAGCGCAGCGGCTGCTTTCATTTTTAATTTAAGGCCGTCTCGCACGTACAGCATGTTTATTAATTTATTTTATCTACTCAAAATGGTCCCGCCGAAAGACCAGCGCTGGCTCGTGAGCCAGCATTATGCTGAGGCGGGACCATTTCGTAACAAATAAATAGTTAAGTAGTTAAATAGTATTGCATTGTACGTATGTATTTGTATTTGTTCGTTACGATTAAATAATTTTCATTTTCATTTTCAATGCCACACCGGAGCAGGTCACCAAAGCAGTAGTCCAGTACTGCATAACATGAGGTTATTATTACTATCGTCGATTCCGACTCGACTGGACAGCGTTCGGGAAGCTACGGCACATCTTTTTGTCCAATTTCCGCAGTGTCTGAAGGCGAGAGTCTTTGACCAGTGTGTGTTGCTAGTGATGAGTTGATGACCTATGGCACTGAAACGTGGTCGCTTCCTATGGGCCTCATAAGAAGGCTCAAAGTCACCCAAAGGGCAATGGAGAGGGCCATGTTGGGAGTTTCTCTGCGTGATTGCATCAGAAATGAGGTATCCGCAGCAGAACCAAGGTAACCGATATAGCCCACCGAATCGCTAAACTTAGTGGCAGTGGGCAGGGCACATAGCTCGTAGAACCGATGGCCGTTGGGGCGGAAAGGTTCTCGAGTGGCGACCACGTACCGGAAGATGCGGCGTGGGTAGGCCCCCCACAAGGTGGACTGATGACCTGGTAAAGGTTGCGGGAGTCCGCTGGATGCGGGTGGCGCGAGACCGGTCACTTTGGCACTCTTTGGGCGAGGCCTATGTCCAGCAGTGGACGTCTTTCGGCTGATATGATGATTGTTACTATGTTTTTTGTAAATTATGATGCGTATTTTTTATGTCGCGGTTCATTTTACAAACCCTTCTATTATTTTGTTTACTCACCTCAGCAACTTAGAACAGCTGTATCTAAAGAACTATCAAGTCTTTATAGACCAAATTGGTCTCGTTTTGTCGCAAATGGTGTACTACTTGAATGACGTGCTTAGACTAATGACGTAAAATGGGTCCATAGTTCACCACATTGACGAAAACTTAAAAATACGTATAAAATTATTATAATTTGTAAATTTTGCAAATTTTTGAACAACTGTATCTTTCAAACTGTTTAGTTTATTACCTTCTCACTTTTACCTATTTTGTTGCAAATGTTGTCTTCTTTAAAGTGTACATAAAGACATTTGCCGTAAAATAGATCCCTGTTGGTAAAAATTGGTAAAAACTGAAAAAAGTCTGAAAATGTTATGGTTTTACAAAAAAAATACAATGATCCGGAGGGTTTCCGAATTGGAAAACTTGGATTTGCCATGACCACTTCATCACATAGAACATATACAAAATTCAGAACTACCCGATTTGATGCAAGGCAAAATGTACCAATTCCATGAGCTAATATGGTCACGCCGCTAAATCATGCAAGCAGGCAGACTACACGTGCGGGTATTGCGGTGATTTAGGTCACTCGATCAAAGGGTGCGGAAAGAAGGCGGGGTCTCCGAAATGTGCGACATGCAGGCTGTTCAACAAGCCAAATAATCACCAAACAGGTGACGCATAATGCCCCGCTAAGAAAATCGCCGAGCAAAGATACATAAATTCGATTGACTATGAAGGCGTCTAAGGGCGTCGTTCATTGGTGGGTGTTTTAATCTATTTGGAAGTGTATATTAAGTTTTTTATAAGAACCTAACCTACAGGATTGCAACAGTCTACTTATTAAAATTATAGCCATACTAGTCTATAGATCGCCTAGCATAACAAAATTAGTTAGTTTTATCTACCTATTAAATCCTTTATTTCATAACCTTGTAGCTTTTAAAACATTGTTCTGGTTGTTGATATAGTAAACTAAGTGATGATTTATGCAATAGTGACTATGACAGAGTTTCCAAGTTTGTGCTGACGCTAACAATGCAATGTCGTGCCTAGTTGAACATATCAATATGTATATAATATCAAGGAAAAAAAAAATATACGTGGTATTATTTTATTATTGTAATAGTAATTCGTAATCGTAGCAGTGAATTAATTGTAAACATTTACTTTGTAACTTAGAATATAAATTATGCAGGTTTTTATCTATTCCCCGGATTGTATGATTTGTTAAATAAGTAAGTATTTAGGCAATAACACGAACTCACTCAAAGCTTGAGATACAGGATTTTCCTAGTTCAGGCTCAAGTATTATGTATGCACCATGTAGATGTAAGACTTTTAATGCAAATTGTTATAATTATGTTTTTATTAATAAAGATTCATGTTAATTATGTTTTTTATGTATGTTTACTGTACCTATCAGTGGCGGAACGCCCCGCCCTTACAAACCGATTCCCGCCGGTTTGCCTAATATATCTTTATTGGCGAGCCTATAGTTATATACCTCGTGTTATAGGTATGCTATATAGTTATATACTCTTTCATAACTTTTTTGGTTCGGGTTGCTCACTGACCATTTTCACGCAACGCCACACCTATTCCCAATTCCCATCTCTTTTTCCATTAGGGGGAAGATTTGGGATAAAAAAGTATCCTCATTTTTGTGCCACACGATGAAGAGTCAGCATCATATAGTTAGTACCAGCGAAAGTAGCCAAATAAATCGGAACACGTCTATATTATTCAATTTCAATTCAATATTTATTTCAGGTTTTTGGACACATGTAGGTTACAAGTTACAAAAAAAACGAAATACTACTAGTTATTATTTAGCCCAGAGGCTCTAGTATAAGTTTTACCGAAACAACGTTACGACCGCGTTCGCGTTTAGCTGTCAAATCCCATACAAATTGAGTGTAAAACGCAAACGCGATCGTAAAGTTTTGTTTCGGTAAAACTTATACTAGAACTCAGAGCATAAAATACTATAGAGCGGACAAGCCGCCGACGGCTGTGTCGCACATGTCAGCTTCAGCTCATTGGGCATACTCCGCCATACATTCACCGTCCGTTGTCCACCGAGAAAGTTCAATTTATTGCCATAATGCCGAGTTGTGCAATAATTACTTGCAAACATCGCAGTGAAATGATTCATTTCCACACCAATGGATCACTTTTCAGAGGTAAATACTATAAATACTATTTATTTCAAATAAAACCACGAATTCAAGAAGTTGCGACAGGCATATTCAATACAAATCGCGCGGCATGTCCGATCTCCTTATTTCCTATATCTGTGTACCTCTGATATGATACACTGGTCCATGCAATGACTGTCAGAGTCAATACGGTCAGCGACGACCGTCAGCAGGGCTCTGCCATTCCCGCCGAGGCCGCCCCCTTGCGAATGGTGCTGTAGAAACAGTGCACGTCTACGTGAACATTATTATAGGACTAAGGATGTGTTGCCATATATTCGTTTGGAATTCATTATTACTTTGGAGGCTGCTAACCATATGAAGCTGACGTTGACCAAGTCGGCCAGGATTGGCAATCAATAGTTGGAAGCCAGAGCCCAGCTGTGAGACACTACTTACGTTTAGATAACTACAACTTAAAAAAGTTGAAAAACCCCCGACATTTTCATTTCAAAGTCCAATATTTCAAAAACGGCTGAACAGATTTTCATGAAACATTGCTGAGAACACTCGGAATAAAACTATCTATGACACAAAAACAGGCCAAATTAGCCTCAAAAAAGCTCGGTGTGCTCAACAGATCGAGACAGTATTTCACACCGGCCCACCGCCTGCAGCTTTATAAGTCGCAGGTCCGCCCACACTTGGAATACTGTTTTCATCCATGGGCAGGGGCACCCCAATACCAGCTTCTCCCTCTGGATCGCATCCAACGGCGAGCAACTCGAATTGTCGACTGCCAGCATATTTCGGATCGGCTTGACTCCTTGGCGCTGCGTAGAGATATGGCCTCGCTCTGCATTTTCTATTGCATGTATATATAACGGGGAGTGCTCCGAGGAATTGTTCGGATTAATCCCTACCGCTTCTTTTCGCCATCGTCCAACGCGACAACATTACCATCCTCACTACTTAGATGGTTGGCAGTCCTCAACTGTGCGCTTCTCCAGAAACTTCCTGCCTCGCACAGCTAATCTGTGGAATGGATTGTCGCCTGCGGTATTTCCGGACCGATACGACCTTCAAACTTTTAAGAAAAGAGCGTACACCCATCTTAAAGGCCGGCAACGCACTCACAACACCTCTGGTGTTGCAGGTGTCCATGGGTGGCGGTAATCGCTTACCATCAGGTGATCCGTCTGCTCGTTTGCCTCCTATCACATAAAAAAAAACACATTCAAATCGGTCGATCCGTTAGGGAGCTACGCAGACAGACACGTTAAACTTATAACACCCCTCTTTTTGCGTCTGGGGTTAAAAAATAGTCCCAATAAGTCCCTTTCACGCTCCTACGCTCCCTTTCCCACATTTGGATCCAGGTTTACAACGATCTGTAAGCCAACATGATGATTTAATTTATTAATTTTTAATTGCAGTTCATGACTGAAGGCGTTTTGCTTCGAGAGATGTTCGCCTCACCACTTCTGATGCAGTATTCGTGTGTGGTACTGGATGAGGTAGTATATATATATGTATCACTAGCTGTCCGCGCGGATCCGCCCGCGATTACAGAGAACCCACACTTAGCCACATGATAAAATATGGGCTGTAGAAATAAGTAACTATTGCTCGAGTAATATACCTAAGTCGAAATACAACCTTAGAACCCAGTCTACGACAGTTTTGTTATCTCACTCATGAAAAAACCCGCCAAGAGCGTGTCGGGCCACGCTCGGTGTAGGGTTCAGTAGTTTTCCGTCCGTCACAGTAAGTGTCCCCAAGTGAGAAAGGGGGTTGGGGGGACACATTTTTTTTTACTTCTGGAGCGATTATCTCCGAAAATATTAACATTATCTAAAAATGATGAATGACTAAACCCCTATTTATTTTTAAATACCTATCCAACAATATATCACACGCTAGGGTTGAAAAAACACTCCCCACTTTACGTATAGGGGAGGTAACCTAATAAAACATTTTTTCCACTTTTTATTTTACCACTGTCGGCGTGATTGATATACATATTATTGTCACATATTAGTGCCAAATTTCAGCTTTCTAGTGCTAACGGTTACTGAGATTATCCGCGGACGGACGGACAGACATGGCGAAACTATAGGAACCCTAAAAAGCGTCTGTATCCTACCTTCTCTATTAGATACAAGGATAATACACAAAATATAGGTACATTGGCGCCATTTATGTGACACGATCTCTTAATTGGATTGTTCATTCTGCTCTATCATAACAAAGACGTTAATTATACTACACATGGTATCATCTATCTAATTGGCTAAAATAAAAAAGTCGTTAAATTAACGATAATTTATTAGGGACAGCGTCATAGCTATCAAGCAAATAAATATCACATGTCTGAATCAAAACAGCAATTGACTTGTTTTTCCATACGGTTAGTAAGACTCACACGTGACATTTACGTATGGGCATATTCAATAATTCGTGTACCCAGTTAGCGTCATTTGTTACAAAACTTAACTTATTTAGTTCAGTCAATGAACTGACAACTTTTATGGAAAAAATGAAAAATTTATAAAAAAAAATTAATAGCTTTTTTTCTGTGTAACGGATTTGTTACCTATCAATTACAATTACATAGTTAACCAGCGACAGAATCTGACAAAATTTCAAACATCAAAAAAAAAAAAATTACTAGCTTCTTTAAAGTCAGAAATTATATTAATAAATATTTTTCACTTCATTTTGGTTTTGTTACATTTGCTCTATAAATATTCGAGATAAATTATAAATAAAAAAAGACAACGCATGCTTCATTTAAATGTACATAATTACTTGCGGGTGGAAAGTTTGTCGGATTCTCGAATAACGCATCTTAGAATAACATTTGAAAATGAAATCACCAAAAAAACGCTATTGTAAATTAATGTTTTTCAAAACAGTTTGGTGATGAAAATACCACGTTCAACTGTTCACCGATATTGGTGCGGAGCTCTATTCGGCTTGTAGGATTATCACCCAGCTTTACTTTTTAATACTGCTTTACTAAATATTAGAGATGTACCGACTATTCGGGAAAGCCGACTATCCGGCCTCATTTGTAGTCGGTGACTAGTCGGTGACTAGTCGGTAAAATGTGCCGATTAGTCGGCACTTATGGATCACAGGAAATCAAGACATAAAATAAGTAAACTGCCATTTTTAGGTTTCCGTACCCAGAGGGTAAAAACGGGACCCTATTACTAAGACGTCGATTGTTCGTCTGTCTGTCTGTCACCAGGCTGTAACTCAAGAACAGTGATAGTTGCCGTTATAACAACAAATAATAAAAACAAAATAAAATAAATATTTAAGGGAGGCTCCCATACAACAAACTTTTTTTAAACCGGTTTTATAGATAATGGTACGGAGGCCTTCGTGCGCGAGTCCGACTCGCATTTGGCCGGTTTTTTACCATTCGTTTTATATTTTACTCAAATACAGATTTAATATCACATTTGGTAGACAGCGCGGCGGCAAAGCGAAACGAGGTTTCCCGATTGCACCCGAACTTAGCTGAAGTCCATGATCGGCCTAGCCGACTAGTCGGCCTTCTAGGCGGCTAGTAGGCTAGTCAGCCAAACCCATAGCCGGCTCATCTCTACTAAATATATATCTATTATTTTGAATGTTTCAGGTTCATGAACGATCGCAAATGACTGACGTGCTGATGGGCTTGCTTAAGAAAATAGCCAGGGTAAGCCAACTGAAACATCTGGTCTGTCGCGATGATCTTAGGTTTGTTCTGTCGGGGATTTTAAATATCAACAAAAATTTCATTTTCTGCGACGTTCTGATTTTTTATTGAAGTGAAAACTTCTTTAGCAGCGCTGTGCACTTTTTAGGATGGGGATTTTTTTTTTAAACTCGCGTCAGGTCACGAGACCGTCAGGGTCACGTGACCGGCAGATTCGTAAGACGAAGACGTATGGATGGAAGTTTATTTTTCTGAGAGATACACTTTTTAATGTAATATAAATTGTCATGTTTGTGTACGATAGCGCAATAAATGAATATTGTATTTTACCACATAAATGATTCCAAAATATCAAAAATGAACAACTTTAATATTCAAGTTTTCACTTCTGCCGGCACTCCCGTAGTGCAACCCGTTTTTTTTTATCAATGCACGGTTTACTATGGAATAGACCTATGTAATTGAGTTTATATAATTATGTATGAAATATATCTTCGTCTAGTACCTTTAACACAAGCCTTATAGAATATAATGTTATTAGGGTTAAAAAAAAACGACGAAGCGCTTTGAGAAAATATAGTTAGTGCTGTTGCGATTCGCTTGACTCGTCTTGGCAGAGGCACTACTGTGCCCCCAGATAATAGAATAATTTATTGAAAAAACCTTATTTCTAATGGTACACTTACTGGTTACATGTTAGGCAAATTGATTAAATGCGCCTGAACTAGGATTATCCTGTATCTCAGGCAAAGAGATAATACGATTTGGCAAAACTATTAAACAAATTAAAATCATACACATTAAATACATCATTAACTAATTATCTTACAATTATACGTCCACATTAAATCTATATAAGACTATTTCATTATATTTACTCAAATTATAAGAATATTTAATAATTATATTGAGCTAACTATGAGACTAGTTCGATTTGTGTAAGAATGTCCGCTAATATTATTTATTTATAAACATATCTTTGACTTCGCATGTATAGCTAACCCACAAAACATATCATATTTCAGAAGCGGAAAAACTTGAAAATCGTCGTTTCCTCCGCCACCATGGACGCTGAATTTCTGAAAGATTTCTTCAACCTCACAGATAGGAAAGAAAAAGACAGACGTTCCACTTCGGTCATAATGTCTATGCAGGGTCGGACACATCCCATTGATGTTTTCTATAGTCAAGGTGTTATTCTATTTTTTATATAATAATAGATTAGATTATTTATTTCATGATATAAAAATACATTACCAGGGCCCGTAATTTTCATGCCGATGACATCAATTTAACGTCACGCTCCATATAGGGTGATCCCAAATAGTTTTATTGTAAATATTTTATCTGTATTTGTTTGTGCTGTATATCTTTTTCTTAATAAATAAATAAAATAAATTTACAATAAAATTATTTGGGATCACCCTATATGGAGCGTGACGTCAAATTGATGTCATCGGCATGAAAATTACGGGCCCTATACATTACAGATTTGCATACATGTCAAAAATATAAGATCAGAATCGTCAAAAACAGAAAAATTAAAATATTATATTAAGATAATGTCAACAACACAACAACAAGGAAATATAAAAAAAAACAAACCAAAAACATAAGAACAAAAATATATCAGCCTCTAGGTATCGTCATTCTTTACAATATTTAGTGCATCAGAAAATACGTGACACAATACATTTAATGTCAAATCATAATCATACAAAAAATAGGGAATAATAATAATTTAACATGTCAAGTCAAGACTCATATACTCTTTAACTGAGTGTAATGGACTAATGGATTTTCCAATAAAAAGTATTTAAGGCGGCGTCTAAATGCTTCGTCAGATGGTTCCTGTCTAAGATCAGTGGGTAGTCGCTCGTAGTAGGTAGGCCCAATGAAACGCGGGTTCTTGCCTGCAAGTGCCATGCGACGGGGAACTGTTCTCAAACGCCCTGTGCGACGGAGTGTTTTGCCAATCGCATTTACGGTATCGAAAGAAGAAAGATTGTTCCTTACGAACATTATAATTTCGAATACATAGAGTGAGTAGTATGTCATAATACCGTGCATTGGGAAGTAGCCTCTACACGAAGTCCTCGATTTTGCCCCCAATCATCGCACGTACGGCACGTTTCTGCATAAGTAGCACTCTGTTGAGTTCCCCCTAATGAGCGAACCGTAGGACATCAGCGAATGGAAATGAGCAAAATATTATGGCAGGGTGTCTGGACCTCTTTGCAATAGCCCAGTTTCATTATCCAACCATAACCATAGACCCAGTTCTCTATCCATTTTACCCACTATAGCCCCAACGCCTGTTGGAACCGGTTCACGGTGAATGGGTAACATAACATTAAACTTCGTCTCCAAAGGGCCTCTACTTGTTGGATCTATACACGCACGCCTTCCAAATGACCGGGGTTCGCCCCGTGAATTTCAATCGGATATACATAATAATAATAATAAATCAGCCTATTTACGACCCACTGCTGGGCACAGGCCTCTCATGGATGAGAGGGAACGGACAGTAGTCCCCACGCTGGCCCAGTGCGGGTTGGGGACTTATTTTTTATATATGACTATTTTTTCAACGAAGCTTAAAGCTACGGGAGTACGGGAGCCCAGTGGTTCAGGCATGCGGCGGTCGTGGGTCCGAATCCCGGCTCGTAATAATGAGTTTTCGTAGCTTATACAGAGTGTCGTTAGACAATACCTGTTATGCTCTTGATCAGTTCCCTATTTTTGGTACACTCTGTATACGGAATATTTGACGTTAGCCTTCCGGCGAAGGAAAACATCGCGAGGAAACCGGTCTAATCCCAATTAACCCGTAATTTTCACATTTCAGAACCAGTACCAGACTACATGAAGGCTACAGTGGACACTATTATCAAGATACACGAAAATGAGCCATTTGGGGATATACTAGCGTTCCTCACATCACAGGTTAGTTTCGATCGGCCACGTGAATAATACTCACTTTTGTATGTATGTATGTCTTATTCTTTGGCACGCTCTGAACCGTTTGACGGATTTCGACATACGAGGTGTCGTTGGATTCTAGTTATGATACGAATCTTTCAAGAATAGAATGTCTTGTGGGAGTCAAAAGACTCCCCGCGAGTGCTCAGAAGACATACTAGCAAATTGTGACTTCAGTGAAATTTACATATACATTTTTATATTATGTTTAATTACAGGAAGAGATCCTAACCGCCCAAGAGACGCTCCAAATCTACGCAGAACAGAACAACGAGAAAAACAAATTCCGAAAACAGTTCCCCAGCGGAGTACAGGCGGCGAATCTCTCCATACTGCCCATGTACGGCAGCCTGCCGCATTACAGGCAGATAAAGGTGTTCCAGATGGCGGATCGGAATGTGAGGAAAGTGGTGCTGGCCACCAACATAGCGGAGACCAGCGTCACTATACCCGGGGTTGTCTATGGTGAGTGAATCTCTCCATACTGCCCATGTACGGCAGCCTGCCGCATTACAGGCAGATAAAGGTGTTCCAGATGGCGGATCGGAATGTGAGGAAAGTGGTGCTGGCCACCAACATAGCGGAGACCAGCGTCACTATACCCGGGGTTGTCTATGGTGAGTGAATCTCTCCATACTGCCCGTGTACGTCAGCCTGCCGCATTACAGGCAGATAAAGGTGTTCCAGATGGCGGATCGAAATGTGAGGGAAGGTGGTGCTAGCCACCAGGCACTTAGACTTTGCTCTACGAAATATCTCACAACTTTTTACGGTGGAAGAGTTTCGGGACTTGGCCTCTTTTGTACACGCTACAACTGGTACATTCTGTAACGACGGGGCGGTACAGCGACATCTAGCGGACACATTAGAACAACGTTTTTTTAGCATAGTATAGTCGTAGACACGAGAGTATTCCAGAATTAGTTAATCGGGTATATTCATGTATTTTTTTTTATATTTTTAAACTATTCTATTAGTAATTATAAAACCGGAAAAAAATATAACACTTTCACACTATTATTAAATGAGCTAAATAAAATTAATTAAAACTACTATCATTTTCGGACGATTGAACCGCCGCCATTTTGGCGCGGTTTTTTGTGACGTCACCGTGCACTTAGAATAAATTAACAACGAAGTGTTTGATCCACAGTTTTAATGAAAGTGAGTGATTAAAGCTTGTAAGATCAACTTATTGTAACGGAAGAGCACACAAAAGCTTATTATAAATATTGTATTGCCCCTATGTGTGAAAATAACATAAAAACTGCACCTGATGTAATATATTTTCATATGCCCAAAGATGCAAATATAAGAAAAAAGCGATGTAAGGCGATGAGGAGAGATAATGTATCGTGCTTGAGTAGTTTATATTGTTGTGAAGATCATTTCAAAGTGAGTATTAAATATGTTTGTACCTAAAATCTTTTTTATTACGACTTGCGAACAATATAAACAATAACCTAACCTAAAAATTTAATTATATTGGTACTTATTCATAAAACTATTCTGAGTCCCAATTTTTTAGTTATTAATGTTACAAATATTATGATTGTTGTTGATCAACAGTTGACTACGTGTGTTGATTTTGATCACGAAACGTTTTAGCTAAGTTTCTTTGTTTTTACTGAGTGCCCTACACAAATTTGTTTTACCTATATATAACTCTTGACGAAAACAACCTAAATTTGTTATGTTCATAAAGATGTTCTCAACATGTAACATACCTAATACCTACATATCTTTGATTATATATTATACATATATACTAGTTTGTTATTACACTTATTTAAGAAAGACACCTCTACGAGGTACCTACGTACTTAGTCATCATGAACACATTAATTTTAGGCAGATTATCCGACTGTGCCTTGACAAAACCGCTTCCAGTCATTGTGGCGAGTCTTTTTTCACAAGGAGTTCAGGAGGCTTTCAGTTAATAATTCCCAAAAAACACTGATTATTTATCATAAACAACGGCTAAACATTGCGAATAACTTTCAATAATCATACAAACGACCTGTTGACAGTAGACACCGAGTGCACGGTGACGTCACGATTCGCTCCGCCAATAGAGTTGCGTTTTGGAAATTTGCGAGAGAATTTGAAAATTACTACTTTTAAATAATTAAATTTGTTAATAAAACATGATTGTTTGTAAAAATAATCATGTGTGTATATTTACTAAGCAATAAAGATTACTAATGATTTTTTTTGTCCATTTCTGAATCACATGCATATTCCCTATTGTCACTAACTGGCAGGTTTCTTAAATGCTGATTAATTTATTTTTTATAAGTTGATGGTGGTACCAAAAAAATATAGGCTGCAAAACTACATTTTTTTTTGTTTTTTTTTTACATAATTTTATACTATTTAAATAATAGTTTTAATTAATGCACGTGACCTTGGTTCATTTAACCTATTTTAAGCCACTGGCTAAAGATATGTCGAGGCGGAACGGGCAGTAGTCCCAACGCTGATCCAGTGCGGGTTGGGGACTTCACGAATGAATTTCTTCTCAGATGTATGCATGTTTCCTCACGATGTTTTCCCTTTACCGAAAAGCTAACGGTAAATATCAAATGACATGAGGTACTGTTCCGATAAACTCATCGGTACGAGCCAGGATTCGAACCGGCGTGCGGCTGTGAAACGGCGGTCTTGCCGTTTCACAGCCGCACGCCAGGCAACCGTACCTTCCGGTTCCAATAAATTACAATAAACTTATCTCATAGTAAATAGATATATCATCCATCCATACTTACTCATATTATAAATGGGAAAGTGTGTGTTTGTTTGCCCGTCTTTCACGGCAAAACGGAGCGACGAATTGACCTGATTTTTTAAGTGAAGATAGTTGAAGGGTTGGAGAGTGACATAGGATAGTTTTTATCCCCGAAATCATCCCCTAAGGGGGTGAAATGGGGGGGGGGGGTAAAAGTTTGTATAGAGCTGCGATATAAACGAGTTCCACGCGGACGGAGTCGCGGACAGAAGCTGGTAGAAAATGTACTTGTTCCAGTAATTGACTGCGGGTTCCACAAGTTGCCATACTTCGACCCGTCGGTGGGTGTGGAGAGTTTGTCGGTTTGTCCGTTGTCGCGCGACAACGCGCGACAACGCGCCGGCCGCGCGGGCCGCACGCATCGCGGGAAATGTTACAGGTGACTGTCTGATTTTGAAAGGGTTCTAAAATTTGTAACAATTGTCTATTCTCTTTTCTTTTTCTCAGAACCCAAAATAGCTTAAATTCATAATTACGGTTATTAGTCATTGTATCACGCTTACCCGTGTGGTGTCGGGTTAGAATTTCACCACCCCCTTTCTTCCCGTGGGTGTCGTAAAAGTCGACTAAGGGACCAGGGTTGAAGTGTGTTGTGGGCGATGGGCTAGCAACCTATCACTGCAATATCACACTTAGTCGACATTTTATACCCACATTTATGCTAAGTGGCGCTGGAATATACCGTTTCATGTGCTCTGCCTACCCCTTTTGGGAATAAAGGCGTGAATGTATGTATGTATCACGCTTAAACCGTCGTTTAAACCATGTTTTATTCTATGTACGACTGAGGTACCACGATGTGACGACCTCTGTAGCCTAGTTGGTAGTGACCCTGCCTAAGAAGCCGGAGGTCCCGGGTTCGAATCCCGGTGAGGCCATTTATTTGTGTGATGAGCATCAATATTTGTTCCTGAGTAATGGATGTTTCCTATATATATAAGTAGGTATTTATTTATGTATACAGTGTGTGGCCTGTAACAGGGGCAAATATTTAAAAGGACGCTTCCTTAGAGCATCTGTAGTATAGTAAGCCCTTGGTTCCAATTTTTTTTTTTAATTTAATTCGGAGTAATGTTGATCTAAAGTTATGATCTTCAAGTAGTGTATCTTGGCACCACGAGATCATAGCACAGCAGTCCATGCAGATTTTGAGGTAACATCATGAACTGAGTCATAATAGTTTTTGCATTTTTGTTTTTAAAAGATATTTATGTGATTTATAATTAAAAAAAAATCTTTTTAGTGTTTTTTAAATAAAATTTCTACCTGTGTTACCCCAGAAGGGTTAAATATACACGTGAACTTACTTTAAAGAAAAAAAAAGAAAAAAAGCTTTCTTATTTTCTATTAAAATTACCTGGAAATAAATGCTCACACGCCCAATAGTGTACCGTTTAATTTTTTGCCCCTGTTTCAGGCCCCACCCTGTATAAGTATGTATATCGTTGTCTAGTACCCATAGTACAAGCTTTGCTTAGTATGGGATTAGATTGATTTGTGTAAGATTGTCTCCAAATATTTACTTTATTTATTTATTTTATTTATGTTGCAGGTTATATACGGAAGCGGAATTCGACAAGTTACCGACGAGCGTTCCGCCTGAAATATCGAGGAGCGATTTATCTTCAGTCCTACTTCAGCTGAAGGCACTAGGCATACATAACTTACTCAGGTATAACATACAATATATTGCTGACATCGTTATTTAAGAGCTCTCTTGTCGGTGGATTACTCCACCACTGTTGTACTCTGCCAGCCTCTTGACGTAACAAAACTTAATAAAAAACAAGGAATACAAATACAATAAACAACCTACTTAAATTCGTGGTAAAAGAGCGAAGGGTACCCGTCTCAGCCATTCGCTGGATTTGTTGGTATAATACCCAGCGCTGATTTTCAGACGTGTACTGTCCTTTAACCGTTTTAACGCTCTGTCAAATAAAACCACACGCCACGTCAACTTTACATTTAGTGCGGAGGGTTTATCATCAAATTGTCGACACTCACTTCGTCGAATTTCACTTCAAAGTCAACGTTTTATGTTTTTTTTATTTCGTCGACGATTCAGTTCGTGGAATGGTCATTACAAGTAATTTTAAATCGTGTATTTTTACTTGTCGGATGATTCATTAAATAGATGAATTATGTCATGGAAAACGTTTTAAAGTATTTTTAATTAACATACAAATTATTACAAGGATTATTTAAAATAAAAATAGTTAGCATACACAGTTATCTCTGGCAATTATTTTACCTAACCTAAACCTTACCAAACCGCCAGCGTGTCGACGTCACCCCGCTTTGCGGGGTGCCTATTTCCCCTCTGAGGGACACAAGTGAACCCTAACCTAACCTACTTATAATACATTTGTTACGGTTGTGTTTTTTTACTGCCGGGGGCTTCTCTAGGGAATAACACGCAAACTAGCAGAATAAACGCGAATATATTATAGAAGATAATATCGAGAACACAGAAAGCACAATTCAGTTGGATAGACAGATGACAACGAACAAAATTTTAAACCTTGACACATTAAGTCATCTAGCTAATAAGCTGACAGTATTAAAGCAAGGAGTATGTTTATACTGTTCCAACAGCTTCGCCCCCCGAGCCCTAATTTTCTGGCTTGTAATCAGTTGTCGTTTGTTTTTGTAATAAAATAAAATTTCGAACAAATGAAATTCGTTGTTTCGTTATTCTGCCAAATAATAAATCCGAGCTAAATAATATTCCCTGAACAGATGTTCCATGAAATGATAAAAATTGGAATAATCTGGCCATGAAATAAAATTACACCAAACAATAATTCGTGAACTAAATGTTACTTGAAACGTTTTCGATGAAATAAAATTCGATGAAAAGTTTGTCGACAAAAGAACGGACACCCAGTGCGGAGTTTAACCTTATCGTCAATGCATGTAGGTTGCTGTCGCACTGTACTAATTGACGATATAATCCGTCATTGGCGTTGAACCAGTGGTGCGAATATATCCGTCTTTGAAGTTCAAAAGGAGGTCAAAGGGTGACCCTCGTTCTATTTACACGTTCATTACTAGTTGTGCCATTTCCTAATATAACCCATATGTCTTTGCCGTAATGTCTTATCTTGTTGCTATCGCACTGTGGTAATTGAAGGTTTCATTCGTCATTAGCGTTTAAGCCAGCACGTATATATCCGCATCACTCGCTAACGCCAGACGGACAAATCTGTTTTTGGCGTTCAACTCGTACATATTCATTACAAGTCGTGCCATATCCTAAAATAACTCATATGTATTTGGGCATAAGGTTCACATTCCCAACGCCGCCGCCAGCCAAGTCTCTCCTCGCGGGCCTCGAGACGCTCTATGCCTTGAAGGCGATAGACAGAGACGGAAACCTCACCACGCCGGAGGGAGAGTGGATGGCCGAACTTCCGTTGAGGCCCATGTGCGCTAGGATGATATGTAATAGTGGTAGGTTTAATATAATATTTTTTACTGTAAGATTTGTAATTTGAAATAAATAAATAATATTGTATGTTGGAGGAGCGGCGGTCGTGGGTTCGTTAGCTATTCGGTGAAGGGAAACATCGTGAGGAAACCGGTCTAATCCCAACAAGGTTTAGTTTTCCCTATGTGTTGGAAGTTCAGATGGCAGTCGTTTTCGTAAAACTAGTGCCTATGCCAATTCTTGGGATTAAGTGTCAAAGCGGACCCCGAGCTCCTTTAGGGGTATAACCGGGAACAACGCTAGGAGGATGATGATTGGATATTGGAGGTAATATCCGGAAACTACTCTCGATTGGAAAAAGTCTGTACTAAAATTTGGATTTGAAATGGATTCCGATTGCTCAAAATTTTAAAACTGGACTGATTCCTTTCCCCGAACGCCAAATGAATAACGATTATAGTTTTACCTTTAAAAAGTTGACGTGTTTTTTTCTCTGATCATCAGATTAAAACGGTTTTTGATATCTCTTATATTTCATGAATAATCGCCTAGGTACCCTTAGTGATCACTTTTTACGTTACAATACAATAACTTTTTACTGGCTCACAATACAGCAAAAACAAGTTTTGTATGAAAAAGTTAAATTCGCTGTATTTTTTTTTAATATGGTATCTGAAGCTACATAAACTAATAACAGACCTGGATATACCTCATGTCATTGTGCATGCAAAGTTTCGTTACAATCCAACACGTAGTTTCAAAATGAGAGGGTAACTACGTTTGTATTCATAAACGTCATATAAGCCTGTTTTAACTAAAATGGCGTTAAAATTCGTTTGTCCTTATCCGTCACTTTGACATTTGGGTTCGTAAGAAAGGAATCGGGGAGTAAGGGGATAACGGAAATAACATCTTCATCCGGCCCTAATGTCAACCCCACCTGCACGCGCCCGAAGGCGGCAGCAGCCAAGCGGCTGCTGTGGTGCTCCCTGCTAGATAACAGACGGGGCTCTGGCGACCGAGTCAATGGCGGTATAACCATTCCCCCAGCCGGGCAACCGGAGGGAAGAGGCTATAGCGGCCTTGGAGTCTAAATAGCTCCAAAAATGTCTGGTGTAGAAGGATTCTGGGGCCCCACTGCATTAAAAAAAAAAAAAATTGCCCTTAGTACAGCCATTATGTCAAGACAATCAAGACAGTCATGCGAAGTTTCAGTGAGGAGTATATAAATAAAAATGAAAAGTTTTAATAAGAATAATAGTTTGCCTGGTGAACCGACTAGCGCTCGGCGTCGTGGAGTTGCTGGGCTCGACGATGATAAATTGGCTACTAGCGAAGATCAAAATAAGAAAATTATGAAGATCGGGAAGAAGAAAGAAGAACATATCAGACTGAGTACGTGGAACGTCAGAGGCCTAAACAAACCGGGGAAAATTGAAAATTTAATAGCAGAAATGGTAAGATTGGATATAAATATAATGGGACTTAGTGAAATTAAGTTAGCTGACAGTGGAAATATTGTCAAGGAAGATGCCACGCTATACTATACGGGCAACCCAACACAGTCGAAATCGAATTATCACGGAGTTGGAATATTAGTAAGAAATGAAATTAAAAAGTATATATCAAGTGTAATTCATTTCTCAAATAGATGCATGATGATTAAACTAAATGCTCACCCATTTAATATAAATATTCTACAAGTGTATGCCCCAACGGCTGAGAGTGATGATCAAGAGCTAGAAGAATTTTACGAAGGGATAAATGAATTGTTTAAGGCAATCAAATCACAGGATATTGTTGTCATGATGGGAGATCTAAACGCCAAAGTAGGAAATGGTGCTGTCGGAAAAACCGTGGGAAACTTTGGACTAGGAGTGAGAAACGAGAGAGGGGAGAAACTTATTGACTTCTGTACAGAGAAAAACCTTGTCATCGCAAACACTTGGTTCCAACACCCCCCTCGTCGACTTTATACTTGGCGTTCACCAGCAGATAAAACATCCCATATAGTTAGAAATCAAATTGACTTTATCATGATTAATGATAGGTTTAAGAACTCTATCACAAACGTTAAAACTTATCCGGGTGCAGATGTGAAATCAGATCACAATCCTGTTGTGGCAGAAATGAAAATAAAACTAAAGAAATTAAAACCCAAGTCAAACAATATTCGAATCGACCTTAGTCGTCTTAAAGATGAATCCACTCATAAAAATATTAGTTTAGAACTCAATAATTGCATCAAACCAATCTGCGATAGTAACTGTGATGCAAAAACAACATATAGTGAACTAGTAAATAAAATAAGGGATATAACAGTCACGTTGTTAGGTACCAGTAAAAGAGAAAAACGTCAAAACTGGATGACAGATGAAATAATGCAACTAATGGATGAACGTCGAATACACAAACACACAAATGAAGATAAGTATAACGAAATAGATAAGAAGATAGAACATAAAATTAGAGATGCAAGAGAAAATTGGCTTTTAGATAAATGTAAGGAAATTGAGCTTCTACAGAAGAGACACGATAGCTTTAATCTACATAAAAAGGTAAAAGAACTGACAAATATATCTAAAAAACGTGTCCCTAGTACGTTAGTAAATAAAAGTGGTACTGTGATAACTGAAGAAGAAGAAGCTTGTAAGATGTGGGAAGATTACGTACACGAACTATTTAAAGATGAAAGGCAACAAATTTCACAGACACAGGAAGACAATATAGAAGGTCCCTCAATTCTAAAATCTGAATTCATATCTGCACTACGCAGCATGAAAGGAAGGAAGGCAACAGGCCCAGATGGTATAGCGGTGGACATTTTGAAATTACTGCATGAATATAATATTGATCATCTAGTTAATATTTTTAACAATTTCTATGACTCTAACGAGGTGCTTCCCGACGACTGGTTGATATCGATATTCACACCTCTCCCAAAAAAGGCTAACGCGAAAAGTTGTGAAGAACACAGAATGATCAGTGTTATGAGTCATTTTCTGAAGATATTTCTGAAGATACTACAGCGTAGAACATACTTAAAAATAGAAGAAAATATAAGTGAGACCCAATTTGGCTTTAGAGCAGGTTTAGGCACCAGAGATGCTCTCGCTGCAGTTACCATTTTAGTACAGCGTTGCCTAGATGTACAGAAGAACGTTTATATGTGTTTTATTGACTTCGAAAAGGCATTCGATAATGTCAAGCACGGAAAATTAATTGAAATTCTTAAATTAATTGGGTTAGATGGAAAAGACATAAGATTTATAGAACAGTTATATTGGAATCAGACAGCAAAAGTCAAAATTAATAATAGCATTCTAACAAATTCAATAAAAATAGAGATAGGAGTAAGACAAGGTTGTATCCTGTCACCAAGTTTGTTCAATCTCTATTCAGAAATGGTCTTCAGAAAAGCTCTAGAAGATCTTAGCCTGGGCATTCGTGTAAATGGCACACTGATACAGAATATACGCTATGCCGATGACACCGTACTCCTAGCTGAAAACCTCAATGACCTTCAAACTATGCTAAATAAACTAAACGATGTTCTTGTAGACTATGGACTCAAAATTAATTCTAAAAAGACTAAATTTATGATCGTTAGTAAAAATACCGTAGCCAGTTCACCTTTAGAGTTAGGATCCAACACCCTAGAGAGGGTTAAAAAGTACAAATACTTAGGTTGTTGGCTAAACGAAACATGGGAAACAGATCAAGAGATTAAAACTAGAATTGAGATAGCCCGAAACACGTTTCACAGCATGAAAAAATTACTAACCAACAGAAAAATCAACCTAGCTCTAAGGTGGAGGATGGTCAAATGTTATGTCCTACCAACTCTAATGTATGGCTGTGAGAGTTGGACTTGGAAACAGAATACCATTAGTAAAATTAGAGCTTTTGAAATGTGGATTTATCGTAGAATGCTTAAAATTAAATGGACAGATAGAGTAACAAACGAACGTGTATTAGAAATTATGAATAAAAAATTGGAAGTTGTATTAACCATCAAAAAGAGGAAAACATCATACTTTGGACATATATATAGAAACGACAAGTACAATTTACTCAAACTAATAATTGAAGGAAAAATAGAAGGTAGAAGAGGACGTGGACGAAGAAGAATATCTTGGACGAGGAACATTAGAGACTGGTCGGAGGTGGAAAGCACTGAAAAACTAATTCGCATGACTAATGATAGAAGAGAGTATAGACTAATGGTCGCCGACCTCCGGGACGGAGATGGCACGTGAAGAAGAAGAAGAAGAAAGGAATAAAGCACATTTTATTTACCAGAGGCATTTTAAGATTTATGAAATTACCCCTGGAAAATTACGTTTTTTTCAAACATTAATTTATAACAGCGTTTTTTTTGTTTGTTTAATTTTCAAATATTATTCTAAGATGCCTTATCCAAGAATCCACCAAAATTGCCATCGGGATGTAAATATATAAAAATAAATGACACATCCATTATGTTTTTTGTGTGATTTATTTATTATTCTTGAAGAGCTGTAAATTAACCAAAACAAAAATTAAAATATCTATCAATATTTTTACTCTTTTTTCAGGAATTGGTTAAATATCGATTTTTTGATGACTAATATTCTGGTGGATTTTGAGTCTAAGTAATTACTAAAATGATAATATATCCGTTACACACAAAAAAGCTGCTGTTATGAATTATTTCCTGATTTCCATTTTTTTTCCATACTACTTAATGAAATGGGGTGGCGTGGGTAGGCCCCCCACAAGGTGGACTGATGACCTGGTAAAGGTTGCGGGAGTCCGCTGGATGGTCGATGGATCGGTCACTTTGGCACTATTTGGGGGAGGCCTATGTCCAGCAGTGGACGTCTTTCGGCTGATATGATGATGATGATGATGAATGAAAATAAAGTGCTTGGGCTATAAGGTGGTTGATATTTAATTATTTCAGGGGAATATGGATGCGTCGATGAAGCGTTGTCTATAGCTTGTATGCTGCAAGTGGAAGGGGTTTTCACGAAGAGTGCCACTGGAAAGGACAACATTGCCGCTAGAATGTCTCGGAGGAATAATTTTGAGGTGAGATCTGAAAGTAAGATAAAAGCGGTTATGGTTCAGATTATGACCGAGATTTTAGGGTTTCGTAGTTAACAATGAACCCTGTCTGGCTGTCCATCTTCGGCTTAGCTCAGTAACCCTTACTTACTAGAAAACTGTAGTCCGGCGAAATAAAATCATGACAGTTTTTGAAGTGTAAACTTTTTTAGCGGCGCGCGCTGTGCACTTTTGTGATGGGGAAAAAATGTTAAACTCGCAACAGGTCACGTGACCGTAAGACACGACAGATTGAAAATTCTTAAGACGGACACGTGACGTGATCGAGAAACTGTTACAATGTCATTGAGTTTTTACTTTTGCCGGCACTCCCGGAATGTAACCCGGTCTTATTTAGGGTATCATGAAAATCAAGCCAAATAAATACTGAATATAAAAAGACTCCGTCCGCGTGGAACTCGTTTATATCGCAGTTCCATACAAACTTTTACCACCATTTCACCCCCTTAGGGGATGATTTCGCAGATAAAAGCTATCCTATGTCACTCTTCATCCCTCCAACTATTACCACTTAAAAAATCAGGTCAATTCGTCCCTCCGTTTTGCCGTGAAACACGGACAAACAAACACACATACGCTTTCCCATTTATAATATTATTATGGATTGACATGATTTGTTTTTAATCTATTTAAAAATTCTTCACTTGTCCTTATTACAGGTAGCAGAAGGCGATATAATAATGTACCTCAACGTGTTCGACTCGTACCTGAAGGTAAAGAATTCTACTCTCGATGAGAAACGATCGAAGAAAGCTTGCAGGGAGTGGTGCCAAAAGATGTACATCAACCACCGCGTTATGGAAAAGGTACGTTCATTCTTCATTTATTGTACCTCCACGGTGGCAAACAAGCATACGGCCTGCCTTAAGGTAAGCAGATACCGTCGTCTCTGGATGGTACTCCGCTCATTTCTAGTGAATGTTAAAGCTTGTTTTTTTTGTGACACAAATATAAATAATATTTCGTTTCTCATACAGGCGTGTGATATAAGAGACAGCCTGGAAAAGCTGATAAAAAGAAAATTCGGCATTGAAAATAAAACTATAGAAGGGCCAGACTTGGGGACAGGTATGTATTATTGAACATACTGTTATCTATTTTCCAGTAACTTTAATGGAAATGTAAAAAAAAAAACCGGATTTGAAATGAAGAACAAGAAGCCTTATTACTGCTAATAAATATTTCTAGAATAGTTTGTTGGTACAAGGGGGGTGTAGTCACTAAATAAAACAATCAATAATACCATATTTTATAACTTAATATGAAACGATGACGCTTGAAGATTGTGACGTCACTAGAAGACGGCAACGTGCCGCGCCCCGTCGTGTCCCCCCGGCAGCCTCGCGTAACGTGACGTCACACACTGTTTGCGTTTTCTCTCTCTAACAAGCAATGTTAAAACGGTTGTAGCTTCGTAATTCTTTGAGATATCTGAATGGGACTTTCGTCACTAGGCATATTTTTTTGCCTTCTTTCTTTTGGAGTCGTAATAATTTTCGATGCTACGCCCCTATTAAGGGATGAGACCTAGGACTGCCAAGGGCAGTGCTGACTTACTTACACTTTTTAACATTTGTTAGTAATTTCTTATTCAATATTATGCGATTCTCTAGAATGAAAAAGTATATTTATGAAACTAAAAAATATTGACCTTCAACAAAAAAACTATACTATGTTATTTATTCTCTAGCGAAATGTCAACGCGTTATGAAATGCGTGCTATCCGGTTTCTTCCCACAAGCGGCGCACCTGAGCACAGACTCGACATACAGAGGCGTCAGGGGAGCAGTACTGCACATCAGTCCGGACAGCTGTCTGTATAGAGTGCAGCAGCCGTCGTGGTGAGTGCTGTGACCAATGACACAAAATAGAGGTTAGAAATCAATTGTAGAAAGTGCGCTCGAGCAACGCACACATAGACACTGCTCACGTACACGATATCTCGGACCGGTTCGGACCAGTGCGATCGCGAGTGCCATCCGCTTGGATGCAATTGAGCAACAAGAAAAAAGTTATTATAACTGTTCAGGGGGCGGTTGTTTAAATTCAACATTAAACGGGGAATTGTAGTCTTTTAAGCTAATCCTACTAATATTATAAATGCGAAAGTTTGGATGTTTAGATGTTTGGATGTTTGTTACTCAATCACGCTTCAACGGCTCAACCGATTTGGATGAAATTTTGCACGTAGATAGTTTATAGCCTGGATTATAATATAGGATAGTTTTTATCCCTTGTCCACGCAGACGAAGTCGCGGGCGGAAGCTAGTTTGTTATATAACAATGACAGTAAAAATAAAATATTTTAGACATTATTAATTTATATGTCCTTTCTCCCCGTTTCATTCTCAACAATTAATCAAACAACTGGATACGAGTGCCAATACCACTATAATTGTTTGTCCATAAGCCATAGTTGACAACCTATATATAGAGCGACCGCCGAGCGTAGGTATGAAAAGTATTTTTTATACTCGTTGACCTTAATGTTTGAATTAAGACTTCGTACACCAAACTTAAATCACATACTTTTTACTATGGAGCTACCAACTCAACATTTCATAACTGTTGAGAGAACTGTAATGAAATTGACCAATCACGTGGCGCCTTTACTGAACTATAATGTATTTGACCAATAGGACGCCGTCATGAGAAAGTCAAAAGGTAAATAGACATCAACGCACAAAAATGAAAAAGTCGTTGGTTGCAATTCGTTTTCAATAGATACCAAGTTTGTTTAATTAGTTCAGTTGACTCGTAGAAAAAGTATTGTTCACAATAGTGTCATAATCAAGCTTTTTAATCTCATACCTTACTTAGGCCACTCAGCAAGCTTCGTGGCCTAAACACGGTACTCGACTAAAAAGCTCTCTATTATAACACGATTGTGAAAAATACTATTTCACACCTTTCATTCGGAAAAGTAAGTTTTGCTCCACGACGAGAGGGACCAAAACGCTACTTTTCTGTTCAAGCTACTTTTTTAATTTATACATTGGCATTGGAACATTTGTACGCAATGTGCCAATTGAACACAGATGTTAATAAAATAATCGATTGTAATTTCATCGTAGTCGATTCAAAACGAACATATTTCAAGTTTTAACTACAACAACGTTGTATAAAAATTTATAAATATTTCGTAATATTTAAAAATTAGTAATAAAAATTAAGATAATTTAGATATATTTTAACAATAGCTTTTTTTAAATTTCCTCATAGTCGGTGTGAAAAATAGTATGTGTCACTCGGTAGCAAAATTTTTTTCGTCTCGGGTGTAAACACTTGTATCCCTCACTACGCTCAGGATCCTACGTTAGAATCCCTCGCTACGCTCAGGATTCTATTGTAGGATCCCTCGCTGCATTCAGGATACAATACACCGCCCTCGCCGTAAATATACTATTTTGCTCCCTTGTGACACAAATAACTATTGTGCCAATGATGTAATACAATATATCAAAGGTAGATATATTGCCTACACGAAATTGCTTGTGTAAAGGCCAGGCTAACGCTAATAATGGATGACAAGTGAAAGCAAGCAGTACGCTAAAGGTCACAGCTTAATAGAACCACCCGGCGCCCGACCTGCACCGCCTCGCCTCGAGCGGTTAGTGTTCTTTATTATGGGTTTGTACGGGCATGCGCTCACTGCATCAACTACGTAGTTAGTACATTTACGAGGCGAGGCGGTGCGGGTCGGGCGCCGGCTGGCTCTAATGAGCTGTGACCTTAATTTTTGGGGACGAAACAGAGATAGATAGTGAGGATGGTCAATTGACCAAGTTTTAATGCACCACTTTCAGACCGTGTTTAATCAATCTACCTCTTTTTTATACCAGTTTTTTCCTGTGACTTTGTCCGCGTGGAAGTCGTGTCTATCGTACTAAAGAATTCTCCCCTCATATCACCACCTTAGGGTATGATTTTTGGGATAAAAACGTATCATATGCAAATATAGTTTGCCTAATTTCATCTAAATCGGTTCAGCGGTTAAGCGTGAAGAGGTAACAGACAGACATACATTAGCATTTATAGTATTAGTATGGAAGTATGGATTGGCTGTGACATATTAAAGGTGTGCTATCCAATATCTTCTGCTGATTATATGTATAATTAAAGGCTGTTTCAATTGACAACATTTTTTTTAAGTGGTCCGTTACATGATTTAGTTCGATAGAAAATGAAATTTTAAGGTACACGTGTTTTTTAATTTCTGCCTAAATGTTTATTTTCATTCTAAAATATCAAAATTAAAAGTAGTGAATTCCAATAGGTCGTAAGTAAAATATGACGTCATTATTATGTCTCTCAATGGCACCTGTCCACATCTTTCACCAACAGACGTAGGAATGACGTCACGCACGGGGTACAGTACAGGGGGGTTACCACAACGTCCCATTGCAATTCAATTTAGGTTTGATCTGTCATTTTGTGACAGTTTTTCTATGTAACTGAGAGCTTTCGATTCAGTTTAGGTCCTAAAATGAATCGCGTTAACAGATCGTGGTAAGGCCCCTGGTTACAGATTTTAGTGATTATGTCCCAAATAGACAGACATTCAGGCGTACTCTTCGAGTAATTGATCCATGGATTTAAATAAAAAGTGATTTTCTCCGAAACGAATAAAAATGGGAAAACCACTTTATTACGTTTAGATAAGATAATTACCTTAGTATATACGATTAATTACTGGTTTTCGATTTAGACATCATTACATATTTTGAAATGTTGTCAATTGAATACCTGCCTCCAATTTCCGCCCAGTCCAAGATGGCTCAGTTCGGGTTGCACAGGGCGGTCCCACAACGCTTCGGGAGCTCAAATACCGCGAGCCATCCGGTTGCCTATCGGACACTGAAACTCCGCGTCATTGCTCTAATGGGACATGGATTTATTTAACTATGTGTATTTTTTTATTACAGGGTGGTGTTTGCCAGTGTCCAAAGCACGGGCGACAAGACATACATGCGAGATATGATGACCATAGACAAGGACTGGCTTTTAGACATAGCGCCACACTATTACAGACAGACTTAACAATAAATTATGTTACAATATATGTTTTTTTATTCTGCCGATTCCTACACCTTATTATACAGGGTGTTTCCTGTAGCAGGAGCAATAAATTAAACGGTAGACTATTGGGTGTGTGAGCACTTATTTTCGGGTAATTTTAATTGAAAATAAAAAACTTTTTTCTTTTTTTCTTTCAAGTAAGTTCACGTGTATTTTTTACCCTTCTGACATGACACAGGTAGTTTTTTTTATTTAAAAAACACTAACATCTTTTAAAAACAAAAATGCAAAAACTATTATGACTCAGTACATAATGTTACTTCAAATCTGCATTGACTGCTGTGCCATGATCTCGTGGTGCCAAGATATATTACTTGAAGGTCATCACTTTAGATAAACATAACTCCGAAAAAAAAAAAAAATGGAGTCAAGGGGTTGCTACAGATGCTCTAAGGAAGCGTCCTTTTAATTTATTGCTCCTGTTACAGGAAACACCCTGTATAATGTAGCTAGAACGCAGCCAACCCTGTGGGATGAATACAGTATAAATCTTGAAAGTATATTATATGATTTTTTTAAATCGGATCATCGGTTCCAGAGATACAAACATAGAACATTTCAGAGCCACAATCTCAGACTTTTCCTCCTTATCCTTAATTCGGATACCCCAATGTATAGACCGCAGCTCGGAAAGTATCAATTTTTCGCTTTACGCTGATAATGTACCATACGCAAAATGCTAACTGCACGCATAATGTACAAACAGTCAAAATGCACATACGCAAAATCTACATCATGATAAATGTACAGAACGAGAAATGTACAGTACCTACGCAAAATGTACTTACGCTAAAACCACATAACGCATAATGTGTAAAAAGAAAAATCTTCATTTCGCGAATTGTTCAATGCAAAACGCATAATCCGCAAAATGTTACAAAAGCTAAATGCTCAATCGCCAAACGTACAAAACGTAAAATGTACACAAAGCAAAATAGATAAAAATGCTCAGTCAGAAAAAGAGGGTCAGTAAGTATTGTAAGTTTGACATACTGTGTATTTATGTGTCTATCTGTGGAACGTAGCTCCCAAACTGATAGACAGTGATCGTACATTTTCCAGAAGTTTCGATGCAACATTCGTCGTTAAAAGCATTTGTATGACCTACTCTATCGGAATAGTTAATTAGAGTTATTAACAGCAACGTCGGATTAACGGATATCAAAAACGCTATTAAACGATATTACGCCAATGCAGTTATTTAAAAAAATAATATATTTTTTTACCTAATTTTCAGCAGGTAATGAGGGAAGTGTAGTGAAGTGAAATACGGAGTTTTTTTGTTTTTAGTTAAGGAGCATCTTATTAACTTACTTAAGAAAATATATTTTAAAACCTTATAATTAAAAAAATACGTTTATATTAAAATTAAATTTGTTTTAATTATTGATTCCCTTGAATACACAAGTCTTCATATTAGCACAGGGTCTCATTCATTTGTGTCAAAATTTGGCATCAAAAATTCGAGTGGCTTCCCCTTCCTATTCCTACTTAAATCCTTTCTTGGATGAAAAGCTGTGACAAAGGGCATTCCATCATCATTATTTGCGTATTGTTATTTTTCCGTAATGAACAATTTGCGTGTTGATCATTATAACTTTGCACATTTTGCCACTACCGGGTGGAGTACATTTTGCATATTGTACAATCATAGTATGTACATTTTATTGTTTGTACTATCTGCGTAATGTACATTTCTCGTTCTGTACATTTATCATGATGTGAATTTTGCGTATGTGCATTTTGACTGTTTGTACTTTATGCGTGCAGTTAGCATTTTGCGTATTGTACATTATCAGCGTAAACCAATTTTTCATATAAGCTTGCTATTTTAGACGTCGGACTCGTAGTCACACTATTTTGTCACACTGGTGTCACGAGAATAGTTATTTATGATACAAGTGCGGAAAATTGGTAATTCCCAACGAGTGGCGATCACCAAAAACACGACCGTCAGGGAGTGTTTTTGATCGACACGAGTTGGGAATTACCTATCCGCACGTGTATCATACAAAATTTTACAATGCATCATGCGAGGAAATTAAAAATTATACAAAAAAGGTGAAATTTGAATTGTCATGAAATCTCATTCTCGCACGCGTGTGGGAATTTTGTCCCTCCATCCATTCCCGCACGGCCGCCCCCCGGCGCGCCGCGCCGTGCCGGCGTGGAGGGCTTCCCGTGTTCATGTTGACCCATGTAAAGGCGCACTTTCAGAGCAAGTGCATTGTAATAGTTATTTATGATACAAGTGCGGAAAGTTGGTAATTCCCAACGAGTGGCGATCACCAAAAACACGACCGCCAGGGAGTGTTTTTGATCGACACGAGTTGGGAATTACCTATCCGCACGTGTATCATACAAAATTTTACAATGCATCATGCGAGGAAATTAAAAATTATACGAAAAAGGTGAAATTTGAATTGTCATGAAATCTCATTCTCGCACGCGTGTGGGAATTTTGTCCCTCCATCCATTCCCGCACGGCCGCCCCCCTGCCGGCATGGAGGGCTTCCCGTGTTCATGTTGACCCATGTAAAGGCGCACTTTCAGAGCAAGTGCATTGTAAATTTATTTTCTCCAATATGCTCGGAAATGTTCGCCTTACTGTAGCAAAAATAGTACGTGAAGTTCGTCGTTTACTGACAAACTCAGATTTAAAAAGTTAAAAGTCATTACTGTACAGTTTTAGCGGCCAGGAAAGTGTATGAAATTCCTTTACTGTATACTTTTTTACCTTTTAACTGTATACTTTGACTAAGACAAATCACTACAAACAGCCAAGTGCTCGTATGTTTAAAGAAGACCTTGCAATTTGTCACAACAACTTGCGATAGTTACACTTGTTAGTAGTGTATGGCTGTCTCTTTCGAACGATTGCAAGTTGCTGTGACAAATCACGCCTGTTTGTAGCCGGCTTTAAGTTTTCTTTTTTTTAATGGTCATAGACAAAACGCGTACTTTTGAAAGTGATCGAAGTGACGTTTTTAAATATTTATCAAATAGTTTTCAATTAAGAAATAATAATATTTATCGAAATAAAACTCACAACGGACTGAAATGCATTTAGATTGCAATCCCGTTTAATTGCATAAAACATTTAAAATTGTAACCGATTCTAATAATTTTAAAATTCGTATGTATGCCAATTGAAACTGGCACTATGAGTCGTGCCGTATACATACTTTTTAAAAATAAGTCGGGCGGGAACTTGATAGGTTATTTACATACTCGCTATTTTAAGATTATTGTAAATATTATTTGTTTTCCTCACATTTTTGGAAAAAAGCACTAAGTATATCTGCCTTGGCGGGAACGACAATTCGTGGATTCGTCTCTATTGTCGAATTCAGCTTCGCTTCATCCGACAAAACCAACTTATCCACGAATTGCTACTTCCCGGCCGCTGCAATAATGTACTATTTCCTCGTAGCCTCTGGTTGGTTCTGGCGCTACGCCGGCCGCTGCCGCGTTAGGCTCGCTTCGCTCGCTCGGCTCGCGCGCTTAGGCTCACCGTACAACTAACACTCCTCCTCGCTTCGCTCGTCGTCGTACCTACACGGGCCTGTTAACCCATTCACCGCCACGGCCCTCCAGCTTGAACGTACTCGACACGCCACCATACATTCATAAACTGCCCGGCCGCAATCACAACACGTAGACGTCATATGGCGCCGCTGACGTGCAAAAGATTTTGCCGCCCGCGTTGGATAGTTTCATGCATCATTTTGTTTTAACCAGTGTGTAAGATAATAATCTTTTAAAACATATTTAAGTATTAAAATGTATAAATTAAGAGAACATCCATTTACTGTCTGGGCAAACCAAATGAAGCCAACACAGACATTGAATTTGCTTATTTAACTGAGATTATAGGAACAAAGGAAATAAAAAGCTACTAATAATTCATAAATATTTATTGTTTATAATAAACTATCATCAACTAATTAATTATAACATTATTTTGCTTGTGATACTCTACGAAACATGCCCCTTGACATAACCCCGGTTGTCGTGGACATTTCGGACAAAAGTCGCCCGTCTCTACACGTTTGTTATGTTTCCTCCAACAGACCACGCATCTTTTTCGTTTTAATCTGTTTGTTTCTAGGTGTCTTGGCAATTTGAATGATACGTGATAGTCTGATGGAGGACGCGGGAGACAATTGGCAATTTCCCGACTTGAAACCAATGCCCGAATAATATGTTTTCTGAAATCACACAAGGGCATTGGTTTCTCTCCAAATCTATTATATAGAGAGTGCGCGTTACATAGCATTGTACTAAATACATGCACTCCCAATTTCAAATACCACCTAAGGGTTTTATGTTCTGGGTTATAGTACGCCATCATTTGGTCGTGCTTATCTACGCCTCCCATATGTTTGTTGTAGTTAAGCACGACTCCAGGCTTGGCTTTTACATTATTATTGGCGGAAAGGTAATCCTGCCATTCACTATTGTGTTCCGTTGAAATCATTAGCACCTCTCTCCGGTCATTCCATTTCATTATACATACTCCTTTGTCATTATACATCGAGATTTTTTCATTTTTTGCTAACTTTTTTTTAATATTTCTGGCGGATTACCTTTCCTATTGGAACGTAGGGTTCCAGTGACATGGGTATTAGAATCTACTAAATAATTTGCCAAGTCGACGGAGTTATAAAAATTATCCATATACACTGAATGCCCTACGCCCAATTTCCCTTCTAATAAATCTTTCACAATCTTCGTTACATGATTTTTACCTCCTAATCGGGTGTCGCATTTTCCCCCATACACAATCATTTTTATAACATAACCAAATTGATCTGTAAGTAAGTATAATTTTACGCCATATTTGTTAGCCTTTCCTTTCATAAATTGGCGGAAAGATAATCTACCACGCCACAATACAAGGGATTCATCTATACAGAGTACCTTGGCCGGGTAGTAAATATTGTCCATTATTTTATTAAACAAATTTACAAGACCTGAAATCTTATTTAATCGATTGTCTCCTGTAGTTTCATCATAAAAATTTATGCACCTTAAAATTAACATAAATCTGTTTCTTGACATATGACTACTGAAAAACTTAAAGTCAAACAATTCGTCGGTACTCCAGTAGTCCTCGTATTTATTGCATTTAATTGTTCCCATATGGAATAACAGACCTAAAAATACCCTGAATTCCGAAATGGTTACATCCTTCCATTTCGTAATTCTTGCGTATGCATTATTGTTCGCTTCTATTAATCGTATGGCATATCTATTTATGTTTTAGACTATTCGTTTGCTCACAGACGGTTTAATAACGAGAATAACATATTTCTGTTACCATACATACAATACATAAATCTCAGGCTTATCTTTCCCTGACCGTACAACATTTAATATATGTATACAAATTTACAATATTTTATTTAAGACTTACCGGTATATGCTGAAGCCGTCTCCAACATTGAGGTAAGATCGTGATCCATGTTTTCAACAGCCAGGTCAGTCGTGAGATGCTGGTTCGGAGTACAAATAGTCACAGCCGGGTCGTTCGTGTTAGGCAGGTTCGGAGTAAGGGTATGGATAGCCGGGTCAGTCATATTAAACGGGTTCGAAATACCAATATCCATAGTCGGGTTCATTGTACAAAGTAAAGCACACGCAAAACACAGAGACACAACCGAGATCTGGTTTAGTCAACAGGCAAGCCAAGACTGAAGACTATTTTATTTTATACTATTGGCATAATGTAATAATAACTTCAAAGTGCTATAGCGGAACTTTCCCTACTCAGAATCAAGGGATTATCGGTCTATTGTCACTGAAGAATCGTTATCAGTAAGTTGCGGTCAGCTTTGTTATCGTTGCAGCTGCAAATTACACGACAAGTCTTAAGACTAAATTCACATTGTTTATAGGACTCGCCCTACACACAAACAAAGGATTATCGGTCAGGTGTCGCCGAAGAATCAGTGAGTCATTATGCAGCGGTCACATCAAAGCTTATAGGGAGAAGTTAAATTCTGTTATCGTAGCAGCTGCAGTTGACATGATAAGTCTTAAGACGAAATTCTCATTGTTTATGCGTGCTATTGTTTTTACAAACAAATAATTCGTTGCAAAATATTATTCTAGTTTTTTTTTATTTGCAACTGTATTGTTATCGCTACCTACTACTAAAGTTTGTTATCTTGGTTGCTGCTAAAATGGAACAGTGCCGTCCATTACCATTTAGTGCAGCAAAATGTGATAACTCAAATTAGATATAAAGAAATATGGACTTAGTTCACTTGACTTAAGGTTTGAAATTGATAAACACAAACGCAGTGCCGAATATTTACCTGCCTCCGCAAGCCATTTCACAACACAGTGTTGTGATGTTTAAAAGTATTGAGAATTAAGTTTATTATACATTTATTTGATACTATTACGTGATTTGCATTAACGCTAAAGGCTGGAAATAACAATGGAATATAAAAACGTAAGCAGACACGTTTAGTCACGACCTATACTTTTAGGGCAATAAAAGTAGACTTTCTAAATTTAACTTTATAAAACGAAATATAACCGATGATAGACATAGCCTTTGAGAGCAGAATCTGATAAAAAAAATATCATAATATCTATTTCACAAATAGTTGCGAACAAAAACATTTTAACGTCACAGTGACGTGATCGGTGTCTCGCGGGTGTTCCGCAATCACGTCAACGTGTTGTGATTGGCGCTGAATGGGTTAAAGTGTTATCTTTTTTAAAGTGGTGTGACCACGAGTAAATGTAATTACTCGTCGTCACACTGGTGTGACAAAATGGTGTGACCACGAGTCTGTCGCTCTATTTGAAGATATTGAAGCTCATAAACACAACAATATGGACGTTGGTTGATTGTGACGTCACAAGCAAGTAATCCCTACAAATTCCATACTAACGGAGACGAACATCAAAAGAAGCTGATTTGACTTTGGTCAAATACCGTATTGCACAAATAATTCCCCGTGTGGTGTCGGGTTAGAATTTCACCATCCCCTTTCTTCCCGTGGGTGTCGTAAAAGTCGACTAAGGGACCAGGGTTGAAGTGTTTTGTAGTTGTCGCAACCTATCACTGCAATATCACATTTTGTCCATCTTTTATACCCACATTTATGCTAAAAGTGGCGCTGGAACATACGTATCATGTGCTCTGCCTACCCCTTTTGGGAATAAAGGCGTGTATGTATGTAGGTATGTACAAATAATCCCACTGGGTTGAAAGTGTATCCGAAAGCCCTCGCCTAGATAAGATAAGATAAGAAAAGATAAGATGAGATTAAACGGCAGATCCTTTTCCGTAGTTACCTTCTATTATTGCCGTGTGTACATGTATAATGAACTCCCGCGGGAGATATCATGGTTCATGCATTTGCAATAACAACATAGGGGCATCGCCCAGACAGTTGTGTCTACCGATTGCTAATTACATTACTCAGGCACTGACTGTCGGTGAAGGAAAACATCGTGAGGATACCGGTGTAATCCCAATAAGGTCTAGGTGCTTATTTCTCCCTCTGGGTTTGAAGGGCAGGCCCTATATCACCAACTTTACTATTGTCACATGAAAACGACAATTCTCCGTACATTGCTGGCTCCACAAGTAACCTAGCCGAACATTGCTTGTTCTAGAAGTTAAGGTGGTTTAACTTCTAGAACAAGCAATGTTCGGCGAATTGACAGTGTCAGGTTAAAATTGTCAAGTTGGTGAAATAGGGGCCAGGCAGTCGCCGGCGGTGGCCAGAACAGGGCTTTATTCTAAACTTCCTTGTATAAATACAACTTACAAAAGTTGAAAAACCCCCGACATTTTCATTTCTAAGTCCAATATTTCACGGTGAACAGATTTTCATGAAACATGGCTCAGATGACACAGAAAATCCGCGTTCAAATCTGTCTATCCGTTTGGGAGCTACGATACCACATACAGATACACAGACACGTTAAACTTATAACACCCCTCTTTGCGTCGGGGGTTAAAAATCTTAAGAAAGATCCCCTCTTTCATACCGCGGTGGTAACAACTTTACGGCCCGCCTAATAGTAAGCGGCCACCCTAGCCTATATCTCGACGGTTTGCAACCGCTTTGCCGACCCTTAGGGATCATCCTAAAGCCGGGGTTATATTAAACCCACGCCGCGTGTCGCAACGCAATCGGTTACATACATTTTGTATGAACGTGGTTACATTGGCTCAGACCTGCGTGTCGCCATATTCAATACAAAGTACGCGTTGCCACACGCGGCGTGGCTCTAATATACTACTTACTTAATGTCCTGTGTCCCCTAGATGGGGCAGAGGGCTTCCACAGTGCTTCGCCATCGTGTTCTGTCTTCGGCTACGCGCTTCGCTTTCGCGGACCACGCCACGTCAGCCCGATTCCAGGTGTGTTTCGGCCGGCCACGTTTCCTCTTCCCTTGTGGTGTCCATTCAGGGGCTTGCCTTGGGATGTGATTGGGAGCTCTTCTTAGGGTGTGACCGATCCAAGTCCACTTGCGTCGTTTAACCCATTCATGGCCACGAACCACGAAGCGTACACAACATGCCGGGCCACCATACAAACCGTTTTCAGCTAAAACGTGTGACTCAGCTTATGGGTCTCGGGGCCTGGCGCGAACGTCAAAGTAATTGCCGCTTATGAATCCGGTCCGTTGGACAATATTATGCAACATTTTTACTAACCAACTGTTTACTGTTCATATTAAAAATATTAAAATATATATATTTACTAATTTGTTAATATTTGTAAGAAACTAAGAATGAACATTTTAAAGCCTGATCAGAAATAGATGATCATTGTCAAGAGGGCGCTGTTATTTTCATATAATTATGGGGTTCAGAAAAAATCTTTTCTTGTAAATATTTCTCACACACTGTTGTGATAATACAATATACCATTTAGTTGGTGACAGTTTAAGCCGCCCTGTTTTTATAATGAAACAAAAAAAATTGGCATGATAATAAGTTTGGTCCTTAGAAATGTTGCTTGCTACCATCCAAACAGTAATCCATTGTAAAAAGGTAGAATTGGCAACGAGTTTCGTCATGAAATAAGCTTTAAAACCAAGGTATAAAGTTTATTTTTGCGTGCTATGAAGATATGTGTAGTTTTTACAATTAGCGCCAGGCCACGGTGACCATACCTTGAGTCATGTCAATAACTTCAGGCATACATATATTTATGATATTTTTAAAATGTAGATTTATCCATTTGCTTGGGACACGTATGTATCTCGAATTTCAGAATATTTAGTATATTACACTTCCAGTAAACCAAACTTGAATATTCTAGACCCTGTTTCACTAAAAAAAAACATGTTTACAATTATGTTTTTCAACATGCCTTATAAAGATGGTTGTTAGCTCAAATTATACTTATATTATTTCGTCATATTACGTTTTGTTTATGTTTAAATCAGAATTTATTCACGACTCACATGTGAGTCACGGGCCCTGAGCGACTGTTTTAACATGACCCATACGCTGAGTCACGGGCCCTGAATGGGTTAATTTGGTGACCGATTGGCGTTTCGCAACAGATATCCCCGAGTTCTTCGTTGGAGATCTTTTCGGGCCAGTAAATACCGACGATCTGCCTAAGGCATCGGTTGACGAAGACCTGGATACGGCGCATGATGTCTTTAGTGACTCTCCACGTTTTGCACCCGTAGAGCAGGACTGTTTTGACGTTAGAGCGAAATATTGTTAATTTCATCCTAAGTGTCAGCTTCTTAGACTGCCTCTTATATAACCCCGGCTTAATACAACGCGACTACGCGATTATCGCTCTTGAATAGGTATCCTAACCCTTCAGCTGTGTTCATCCCTCTGTGGGCTTTATATATTTTTTCCTGCAGGTCGGTGGAGCGCCCCTCCGAGGGGCCCAATGGCTTTGCTTACTTTCTTAGAAATAAAACCGCCATTCGTGTATCGATCTCGCTTTAATCCATTGAATCGTATAGCCAATTTAGTGAGACAGCTAGCAAGCGAAAACTTCAATGGCCAATGGAGGAAAAAATCAATTTAGTCGTTAGTCTAAAATAGTCAGCGGCACGTTTTACACGGTCGGTGTTCGTGAGTGAAAATTAGTGGGTTTAGTGCTGAATTGTAGTGCCAGAAGGACAGTTTTTGTAGACATGTAAGTAATCTTTAGAATTACATAGAAACAAGTGTTATTTCAACGGGTTAACTGTAATAAAACCGTGACTAACATGACATACCTACTCATGGTCAAAATTTGGCAACACGTTTTTTAGCGCTTTTCTAATAAATTAATATTACTATTAGCTATTAAAATTACCTTTAGTTATCATACATTTGTTTAAAATGAACTTAAATGGGTTATCAATGGCCCGAAAGTAAATAAATCGATTGAAGTTGGTAACGATCACAACAAACCCCTCAGAGGGGGACCTAACCGACCGGGAATTTCCCTCCGAGGGATGCCCACATGATACCTGGTGACGTCACTATGATCCGCACTCTATACTAATCATGACCTTGATTTATACCGTTTTCAAATCATGTTTTGATGTGATTTTTGTTTAACTGATGGTTATATTATAGTTTAAACTAAAAGTATACTTAATGGGAATTTTAAGAAATTTGGTTCAAAACATTAGTTGTTGTGATAATTGCACTCGTTTGGAAGAGGTTATTTTGTATGAAAGTAGACATACTTTTTTCATTTTACTCTCAGATAAAACCTGCTGCACTTACAATAAAAAAAGCTACGGTTACACCTAGTTGATGACCCATATTTATTGTTCAGGCATGAATTTGATTACATACAGTATAAAACACTTCAGATATAAGCATGGAAATCGAAGCCTACACGAGCAACTTCTGAGTGTAGGCATTATTTTGGTAGAATATTTCAAATGGTCTAGTGTAAAAAAAATACTCACGAGCCTGCCATTTTATGTTTTTCGAATAAGTATAACACAAATTTCTTCAAATTAAGCCCATTTAACACCCCAAAAAACTAATTGATTATATTTAAAATAACCAAAATACGTCGTAAACTTCGGTGAGGTGGTGACGAGGTCAGGTAGATAGCCTTAATACGACTTTAATGTAACGATGATATATCGTTGCAGTTAGATAATTTAATAAATATTGAGTTTCATCCAAAATCCTGGCTGTGATTATGTAAAAAACTAAAGAAAATTTAATTTTGCCAAATAACTTCACTCCACAAACCTTGTTAGTGGAGCGCCCCTCAGAGGGTGCCACAGACGTGGGTAAGCGGCCATGTTTTTTCGCCACAGCTGAAGGGCTAATTGACATTCCAAGTTCGCGCGATTATCAATTAGGACACCTATTCGAGGCCAGGAAAATTCGCGCGAATTTGCGATAATCGCGTAGCATAGTTGCGTTGTATTAGGACAGTCCCCTTATATAGCCCCCGTAAAACCCCCGTGTACGCTTGTTTCCTGGACCTAAGTAAAGCGTTCAACCTCGTGTCCTATGATGTGCTATGGGAGAAGCTCGAGGGGGCAGGTGTCCCTGCAGAACTAGTTAGTTTATTGTCGTACTGGTATCAGCATCAGAAAAATAATGTCAAATGGGCTAACGCATTATCTGATCAGTATAGACTTGAATGCGGCGTAAGGCAGGGAGGGCTGACCTCTCCGAGACTCTTTAATATATATGTGAACCAGTTGATTGTGGAGCTCAGCAGTACCTATGTTGGCTGTCATGTCGATGGTGTTTGTTATAATAATATAAGTTACGCAGATGACATGGTGCTGCTGAGGCCCACGGTAGGTAGTTTACGGAAATTAGTAGGTATTTGTGAAACATATGCTGAAAAGCATGGGTTAATATACAACTCCAAAAAGAGTGAGCTCCTTTTATTTAAAGGCAAAAACAAACCTCCAGCATTTGTCCCTCCTGTTTACCTCAATGCAGAGGGTCTCGCAATTTAGGTATCTTGGGCACATTGTGAATGAGGAGTTAAAAGATGACTCTGACATAGAGAGGGAACGCAGGGCGCTGTCTGTAAGGGGGAATATGCTGGTTCGTAGATTTGCTGGTTCTACACTTGATGTCAAGGTCACGCTTTTTAAGGCATTTTGCCAAACTTTTTACACTAGCAGTCTATGGACTAGTTATACCCAAAAAGCCTACAGTGCCCTGCGTGTATTGTACAACAACCTGTTCCGGGCGATGGTGGGGCTTCCTCGACATTGCAGTGCCTCTGGCATGTTCGCTGACGCACACACAGACGACTTTTTTGCGCTCATGCGCAAGAAAGTTGCGTCCTTAATACGCCGAGTGAGGGGAAGCCCCAACAGCCTCCTGCAGGTCGTGGCGGGCAGGCAGGACAGCGCCGTGCTCGGCAGGTTCAACGAGTTGCACGCCCCGAGTGTGAGTGTACCTCGGTGAACCACCTGCCAGTTTAGGCTAATTTAATTCTTATTTTTTTATTTAATTCTTAATTTTATTCTAACATAGGTTATTAAGTGTTTAAATCGTGTTACTAACATCCTATGGACCTAAAGTTGTCTGAGAATAAAGATATTTTATTTTATTTTTATTTTATTTAATTATAAAGTTTTTCCATCACCTGATGAACCTAAAATGAATTATGTGATGAATTTACCTAAATTCGGAAATGCTAAGTACTAGAACCGAAGTGTTAATCAACTACCGTATTAAAACGTTCGTCATACTAATATTTACTAGGGGCTCTGTGAGATGTACTGGACTTGTAAGCCGATATGTAAAGTAAGTCAAAGATTCTGACATCATTCCTTTGCAACAGCAAGTAGTGAAGTGTCAATTGTGAGATTTCTGAGATCCTTGAGGAACCGACGGAATTCCTCAAATATTACCAGCCCACGTATAGTGACTTGGGTTTTTTGTGCAATAATCATTTAAGTATGATGTAATTTATACAGGGTGACACATAAGACTTAATACAAAATAGCAAAATGTGAATCTATCCAAGATTCTGAGCAACTTTCACTATGGGACCAACTTTGTGTTATGCCAAAAAAAACCACCTGTTCTTACATTTTCTTCAGTCTAAAATGAGCACAGTGTATGAAATAGTTGGATGGAACACGAGAAAAGTAACCTAACCTAACCAATTCCAATAATCGGGAAGTACCTGTACCTACAAGTTATGTTTCACCAAAAATTATCTGGTAATGATTGTGGCTTGTCGAGAAGCTGATTTCGCGTGATTCAGATAAAAAGTAGAAATAATACGATATACGATGCATGAATTCCGTGACTAATTCAGTCTAATTCACGGCTCAATTTTAAAACCACAGACATTATATGAAATGTTTGAATAGACACCGCAAATTATGCCCTTTAGGCACTTTCGAAACCAGATAAGAAAACAGAATTATATTGATAATTTTCAAAAACCTGGTTTCCTAGAAATGCTATTCAGCAACAGTATTAACACTTTGTCATAAATATTAACACGAGAAAAGTAACCTAACCTAACCTAACCATTTCCAATAATCGGAAAGTACCTACTAGGTATGTTTCACCAAAAATTATTAGAAATTACGTTGTCTGGTAATGATTGTGGCGTGTCGAGAAGCTGATTTCGCGTGAATTCAGATAAAAAGTAGAAATAATACGATGCATGAATTCCGTGACTAATTAACGGCTCAATTTTAAAACAACAGAGATTGTATGAAATGTTTGAATAGACACCGCAAGTGCATGCCCGTTCTGAATCTAATTATGCCCTTTAGGCACTTTCGAAACCAGATTAGAAAACAGAATTATATTGTTCATTTTCAAAAACCTGGTTTCCTACAAATATAATAATTCTGATCTCAAAACTGGTTGCAATATTTATTTCCGTAATTCGAAAGTTTCGACGGAGCCCCGCTATGCGCTCTAGTTCTTGGCTGTATGCCATTCGGGCATCTGATGCTACCTAACATACCATGTTTACGTTGGGAAATGCATTTACGCATCCTAGCTAGGGCAGGTATGACGGGCTCCCGGGAACCGCCCGGACTACCTTCTAAAACCCCCGGGTGTTCCAACTCGTCACCAAGCCAAGGTACTGGGTTACGGGCACACCGAAGCACTTTTCCGCGACAAGCAGTCTTTCGCGACAACCTACTACCTATACCTAGACTTTTGCGAACGCAATGGGTTTCCTAGAATGAAGAACAATAATTTGTTTTTCGCAACTTGTTTCGTTCATGAAGAAAATGTATTCGATCGAAACTGGTTCCGAAAGTAGCCGAAAAATGATGTTATGTCTCAAGGTAATTTAGTATTCTATTCTAAACTCGAAAATGTGTGAGTGTATACTTATGTTATAAAATTCTTAGGTATATTGACTAAACGATACGATTGATGAAGCTAGACAGATAAAAGAGAAAATAATAAATAAATATAAATATTTTACTGGTGTCACAACCTTGCCAAGCATTGCACTACCATAAATCTAATACAGGAATGAATACTTTATACTTGCTTAACATTTGAAGCACATAGCTTGAAAATTACCTAGTTTTTCGAATTTTGTAAGGTTAACATTGATCAAAAAGTCACAATGCTCAGTCAGTAGCAGTCATAGCTACTACTGTGAAGTGGACCTCTTCAGGGTCTTTGGCAGCAAGAGTGTAGCAGAAGTCGTTGGTCCTTGGTAAACTGGAAAAGCTTTACGCCCATCCAATTCATATAAATCACCACCTTTATGAACAAATGTAATAAAATGATAGTTTACAAGATCTTCGGCACTAGGAGTGTTTGTAAAATAATTTGCCTACGTAAAAAATAATTTGAATTCATATTACGGGTCAATCTTACAAAAATGGAACTACCCAAATAGTAAGCTAAAAAGATGTGTTGGGAACTAGACGACGATATATTGTATGATGTAAATACACATAGAAAACACCCGAGACAGAAACAAATATTTATGCTCAATTATTTGCCCTTACTGGGATTTGTACCTAGGACCGTCAGCTCCGTAGGCAGGGTCACTAAAATAACATAAAATAGAATTGGTTATAACAAATATTTAGTTGGAATACGGACATTGTAGATCTTTGGCCCGCGAATTGGGTGTGTTTGCGTAATCTATCAACATCCATGTCTGTGACTAGAACTTTACTTAACTTATTTAATTATGTGTAACGAACGCTTGCGATAATATGATAACATTGATAACCTCTCATAACAACCACGGGTGTTATATATATTTTTTACTTTTATATAATGGTCTGTTTTCGACGTTCGTGGCACGGCAAAACTACCTACGATGTCGCATATCATTTTTAAATGTATACGTCTCAATGTTTGACACCATAATGTCTGATCATAATCATCGTTATCAGTAATCGCCTCCTGCTGAGCATAAGTGTCTCTTCGAGTAATGCATAATAGTTGACACCATTACATTTACCATTGTTATGAAAGCCCGTATCAAATCTGGACAATAAAAACAAGTTGGAGAATGGCGGGGCTAAATATTCACACAGATATGGAAGAAAGGCACCACTGTCACCGAGCGATCGAAAAAACTATAGAATACGAGCTCCTTATAAATTTCTACCTAATTCCTACCAAATTTCTACCCACTTCTCTATTTCTTTTCATTTCAAAGTCGAATATCTCAAAAACAGCTCAACAGATTTTTATGAAACATGGCTAATAACACTCGGGATAAAATTATCTATGACACAAAAAAAACCGCATTCAAATCGGTCCGTCCGTTTGGGAGCTACGAGACAGAGAGTCGGGGGTTAAAAATGGGCATGTTCGAAATAATAAAGGTCTGCCTGGCATCGTTTTGCGCTTTTTCTTTCGCTGCTGTGACCTATCACGCGGTAACGGGCTGTTAGAGAGTGTATTTTCACTTATTATCCTGTTTATTTCACCTGATCCACTTGTTCTATCTTCACGCAGATAAGTATAATGTGGAATTTGAGTTGTTTTGACTGACCATGCTGTAAACATGCCGGGTTCCGGGCGAGGAGGTCAGGCGGGTTCATGATCGCCAAACAAAACTGTTTTTGCGCAACATTGCGACTATTTATATAATTTAACACCTGTGGTTCCCTCTCACGAGACTTTAGTGTCCCGATCCTTTGGGAGGTTTGCGTGGTGCCGAAGTATCAAGAGCCACAAATAAATAAATAATTAAATAGAATGGTACAACCTTAGGAAAATCGAAGTAGTTTCATAGTAAGCTCGATAATGCTTGTTATGGGTACTAGAAGATGATATATTAAAAAAAAAATAAAAATAGGGGAAAATCATACGCAAATCGAACTAGTTCCATAATAGTAGGTAGGTAGGTACCTTTGGATCGTTTGAATCACAAATATTTGCCCTTACCGGGATTCGAACCGCACACCGTCAGCTTTGTGGGCAGCGTCACTACCCAATAGGCTAAACAATCGTTACAAAGTCGTCTTACAAACAAAATACGAGCCCCTATCGACAATTTCATTAAATTCGAGGAGTACTGTGTGGATGCTGTCGCTGCCCGTGTCCCGGGACGTACTCAGACAGCAACACATACAGACATACAGACATAGTACGATTCCCACCGACCGGGCCGGGCCGAGTTGCCCGGCGCCGCGTCGCAACGGGTGCGCGAGCACCCGGCGGTAGTCGACCGCATTTTAATAGAGTGCAGTAGGCAAAAGCTTGAAGGAGCCGGTCACATGTGACGACAGCCGTCCACGTCCGCGAGGAGCCGACTGGCCGCAAGTACATTCAAATATGAAATTCAATGTCTATATTAAAAAGCTTTAAATTCCTTTGGCAACTTGTAAAATGCGCAAAGGCGCGCTCCGGACCGGCCTGGTCGGTGGGAATCATACATAATGCTAGTGGATGGATTCTGAATGAACCGGCGGGTTGCTACTTGCTAGTCGTACCCAATTGGCCCTGTTCTAAGCAAATTGTAGACCTTTTACACATGCAGCCTGTGGGTGAGATTCTCGCAAAGGGCATATATAATACGGTACGTGTACAGTACAACAATGTCCTCAGATTGCTGTTGAGGTTGACACTGCAGTGCTTCTGGCATGTTCGTCAAGGCGCCGACTGACGACTTTTATGACATCAGAAGAAGAAGAATAGCCTCACTGCTAAGGCGTGTGCGAGGCAGCAGCCATAGCATTCTGAGGATGGTGGCCGAGCGTCTCCACTGCCCGCTCGCCGAAGGCCGAAACGCAATGAGAGCGGTGGCGGAGCGGCGCGGTGCGGCGCGGCGCGGCGCGATTTTCTGTGCGGACCCTTTCGTATTAGTTCGAACATTACTACAACCGGTACCGCCTCCGCACCGCGCCGCGCCGCCCCGCCACCGCTCTGTGTGCGTTTGCAGCTTTAATACTTGGGTCGATGTGGTTATTGGGAGGGCTAAGTAGGGCAATCGGCAAGCCTCGCCCCTACAACGTCGTCAATTTCGGATGTTGTTTTTTACGTTTTTTTTTATTTGAAACCACTGACTTCTTTTCTTTTTGTTATTATATAAATTAACATAGAGCTACGGTAGCCTAGTGATTCAGGCATGCAGCTGTCAAGCGGCGGTCGTGGGTTCGAATCCCGGCTCGTACCAATGATTTTTCGGAACTTATGTACGGAATATTTACCGTTAGTTTTTCGGTGAAGGAAAACATTGTGAGGAAACCGGTCTAATCCCAATAAGGTCTAGTTTTCCCTCTGGGTTGGAAGGTCAGATGGCAGTCGCTTTCGTAAAACGCGAAATCTTGGGATTAGTTGTCAAAGCGGACAGCGTTTACATAATCATCATCCTCCTAGCGGAATAGCGCTAGGAGGATGATGATTATGTAAATTAACATAGTTTGTAACAAAATATGGATTTTATATGGTCCGAAACCATCGATTTTCATTTTTGAAGTGAAAACTTCTTTAGCGGCGCTGTGCACTTTTTGGGATGGGGAAAAATTGTTAAACTCGCGACAGGTGTAGGAGGCCACATGACCGTTGGATTTAGTGTTGCCAATTGCCGGAATACAAAAAGCGGGAGTTACGCTTCAAAACGCGGATTTTTTGGGGTTTGCAAAATTAAAATTATTCAAGTTTTTTTTGATGCAAGACGTACGGGGCTTGGGGGCGGAGGCAGGGTTGGGGGGCCATGTGGAGGGGAAGGGGGGGTTAGGTGGAGAGAGTAGGAGGGGAGGGGGGTTGCAAAATTAAAATTATTCAAGTTTTTCACTTCTGCCGGCACTCCCGGAGTGCAACAAGTTTTTTTTATGTATGTAGGTGCTGGTGACATGTTCAGCGACCGACGCGCGCGCCATATCCGTACTACATGGTGTATAGCTATTGGCACACAACAATTAATAGTACTATGTACGGAAGCTCCTCTGTCTAACAAAAGCGATGTTTGACCCCTGATCCCTGCTTATTTACTCATGCTCAGATGACCCAACGATGACCATATCGACACCTCCCAAGATTGTAGTTCTTTAATACGGTTCCCTTTCATGTGTACGTGTCGTTTTTGTAACGCTTGGAAAAATACTCAACCACCTTCTTGGACTAAGCATGTCGAGCAGCTTATAATTAAAAAGGTCAGGTCACTGATAATGAATAATTTTATAAATATGTCGTAAACACTTTGATTTCCTTCTCGGAAACAAATATTTTCGCTGTTGGCAACGAAGCTTATCTTCAGACCTAACTTAATGTAGGTATAGTCTGCCCAGTCACCCAAAAAGTAACGGAGAGGGCTATATGCTGGGAGTTTCTCGAACGTATAGTCGAATATATAGCCCTCCGAATCGCTAAACTTTAGTGGCAGTAGGCGCAACGTGGGTAGCTAGCCCCACAACGTGAACTGACGACCTGGTAAACGTCGCGGCAGTCCACTGGATGAGGGTGGCGCGGGACCGATCATTGTGGTACTCTTTAGGGGAGGCCTATGTCCAGCAGTGGACGTCTTTCGTTTGATATGATGATGAGTCTGACCAGCGACGTAACAGTGAAGAACCATCTAAAAGTTAACCTATTATAATTATGGGGGGGGGGGGGTAACTTCTTGATGCATATATAAAACGAAACGCAATACTAAGTTTGCTAGACGATTCGTAACTGTTCTCGGTCCAAGTATTTACAACAAATTAAGCAAAAAGATAAATTTACGAGTACTTACCTCGTATTCCTTCAAATTGACGCTGGAAAAATACCTAAAATCACTAAACTATGAAAGCACAGAACAGCTAATAAGTAAGTAGATGGCGACACACACAAACACACACACATGCACACACACACTGACTCACGCGCACATATATATGTGTATATGTATATATATATCTATATATATATATATATATATATATATCTATATAGCAGAACTGGTGGACGTCGTAATGATGCACAACATGCTTGACGCCAAATGAGTTACTGGATGTAAATATATATATATATATATATATGTATGCATGCGTGAGTACGTATGTATGAAAATATGTATGTGTATTCTACATACAAAAGAAAAAAAATAAAAAATAAAAAACACACACTTTAGTTAAGTAGAAGAGTCAATAGTATTATTAAGTATCGTACCTTGTAACCTTTAGTAAGATTCAAAGGTATGATTGATTTGTTAACTTAGCATATACTACCTGTTTACTAGCTATCCGCAATGCCGCGCTGAGACACAGGGGTCTATGTTAGTGCTCGATCCTTAGCGACATACGCCCTTTTGCTCATCACGGGCGTGTAGTGTTGAGTTAACTATTCATATTGTTATTTTCTGCCAACATTCTTCACAATATTTCTTTTCTGTTTTTAACTTTACCCACATTTTTCTGTAACGGCCTTACCAATTTAGATTTAGCGTTAAATTCTTATATATACTGTAAACAATTACAAGGGGAGGGGAATCCTGTTCCACCGTGATACAGTTTTTACTAGTACGGGGAACAGAGGATGCTTACTCACTGTTTAATTTACCCTTTTTGCTACCCTTATGTGAAGGCTAAATAAAGTTTTTTTTTTTTTTTTTTTTTTATATAGAACGCACCTTAATGCAGACACCGACGATTTTAATTTACGCAATAAAGGTTCACGCACACTTATGGCCCCGGCGCCTGACCGCGTTAGCTAGCGCCGAGCAGTAACCTATTTTTTATAATGAAACTCCATATTGCAACCTACCAGCCTCACCTCACCACACCTGTCAACTTTCAGGGCATCGCCCAGCTCGGTACAAGCTAACTACTGATAGGAAGCACACCGTTGCTTTGTGAACGTCGCGCGTGCAGCAAGTCGCCCGCAAGCGGATCCCCCCTATTCTGTAACTTATTTCAAGCTCATCTCGAGCTCACCCACAAATATATCTTGACACCGCGATGCGTAGTAACTAAGCGTAGGTAAGGCTCTAGTTTTGTGATGGGCGCGTAGCGAATAACAGACCAGGAGTCACCTCTTATCAAGCGCGTCGGTTTTGAGCGGCCACCACCGCGCCACAGTATTACAATATTGTTCGCTACAGTAGTGAAACGCCTTTGATGTGCGGATGTGCCAGGGTTGTTATTATGAAATTATTTATTTACATGTGTTGCACAGCAAGATATTTATGAGAGGTTTTTTGTTATAAAGGTTTACATTCACGCTGAATATAATTAAACTGTGTTTCATTAATAAAAAAACTACTTAACGGGTTAGAACTTAGGCTCGTATGAACAAACCACAATTAAGTTCCAAGATCGCGCTTAAGATGCTCTTCCATATGAACATTCCATAGCTACTGAATTATAAATCATTTTTTGTGAACAGATACGTACCTCGCTATAATATTAATAATTCTATAGGCTGTAGGTATATATATAAAAAAAACAATAAGCGCCGTACCCGGAGCGCGATCCAAACTATATACGGTTAAATACGGTTTCCACAGCAATTCAACGCTATGCCACCGCAATTTCATTTTCGAACCGACGTAGGTACTAGACTATATTATTTCCAACATAGGTTGCAGTTAGGTACCAACGTAATTAACGAAATTAAGTATACAAACTTACCTGTCATCATGGAGAAATCAATGAAATCTTAAATCCTTATTTAATGTTGTTGTTGATGTACCTCAACCCGTACACGGAACAGGTGCGCACCATTGTACCTAATACTCGTAAAATCATTCGCCGCCACCGCTCACTCAAGTCAAAAACACGTAGCTACGCGCCACGCGCCTGCCTTGAACGTTGGAGAAAACAAACTGTGTGCGTTTGTGGCGGCCGCCCGCGCCGCCCGCTTCCCCGCGACAGCCCCCACCGTTGCTCTGCGCAAGTACATTCGTTGCCCAACTGTGTGTAGTTAAACTGTGACCGCGCTGCTGAGCCGGTTAATTGTGTTACGAGCCTGCGTTGGGTGACACCGGCTCGTAACCGGGTGAATGGGGCCAGCAATCCGGTGACGGGGTGATAAGTGTGCGTTAACCTTAACATCACGTATAAACTACATGCCAGCCTGACCGCAAATTGGACCCAATGAGTCAATAGTGGAATATTTTAATAAGATAGATTTAGTCACCTGGATAAACTTTGATTCCGGCAAACTGTTATCATTTATATAATAATGTTTACACCGATGTCTAATGATTAATCTACCTATACATATAATAAAACTGAAGACGGTCGAAAGTCTGTACATGGAAGATATTCGAAAAAAAGTTTGCTGGGGATACTTAGAATCGATAACAGAACACGATCCAAAGGTTTTTAGAATTTTTGTCTGTTTATTTGTACGCGTATCACGTGAAAACCGCTAAACGGATTTTGATAATCTGTCGAGAATACTCCCGGACAACACATAGGCTATAAAACATATTAAGATAATGCAAAGGGTTTAAAAAATGGGATCGATCTTTGTATGGGAACTTCTTAAATCTATGAGCTAAATACTTGAAAATTAACAAGCATATACTTGACTAGAAAGTAAGAAGAACCCCATTCAAACTTTTAGCAAATTATAGATAAAACGTGAAAAACCCGGGATGTATAATAGTGGTAAACACTACATATTAACCAAAACTGGTTGATACCTCTCCACTGATAGTAACTGTTATACATTAGATACCTAATTATATTGGAACTCCAGTCACTGACGACGGCGCTGTTTATATTGAAAAACCAGCAACCTTGATCTCTGCCTTCCTATATTTGCCTATGTTGCTGTTTGAAGGAAGGGAATTATCATAGTTCACCAACGTCAAGGGATGTGGGTATACAATTTGGACAAAATGGCACTCCGCGGAGAATTGAGTATGTATGGTTTCAATTTTTTTTATGTAGATAACTACCGTGACTTTCTGAAATATTATTGGGAGTGCATAAGGAGCGCCCCCTAAAGGGATATTTTGGGCCTTTTATTCCTACGAAAACCTCAGCCTTCGCGTCGCTTCTTCATCGCTTGCCTCCCCGTTTACGTCATTGCTCACATTGAGAACGTCCTCAGAAGGGTCGTTTTGGGCCTTACATTCCAACGAGAAGCCTTTCCTTGCCTTGCCACTCACCTTCGGAACTTTGGCCTGGATTTTCGCTTGCAAGACACCTGGGGGTAGTAAGCGTACGTGGGGGCTCGCGCTCAGGTTGCACTAGCAAGAAATCGGGAGATAATGAGTGTCCGTCCATGGGGGCGCCATTTAGAGCGCTTTCTGAAGGAATGCTTCGAGTCCTTCACTTCAACGAAAAGCACGGCCTTTGGCCTCGCTTGCCTCGCCACTCACCTACGGGATAGTAAGTGTCCGTGAGGGCTCGCTTGCCTCGCCGCTCATCTTCGGTACTTTGGCCACTGTAAAAAGTAATTGTGGGGGCTTGCCTTTGTGGGCTTGGGGGTTTTCGGCCCTCGAGCTCGCCTAGGTAGCGGTATCAAAAAGCATGCTATAAAGGCCTTTAATTCCTACGAAAAGCTCAGCCTACGGCTTCGCTTGGCTCCCCTTTTATCTTCGGGAATTTGGGCATTAGGTTTCACTTGCAAGACACCCGAAGATAATGAGTGGCGTAGGGGCTCGCATTAAGAGCGCTCTTTAAAGGGATGCTGTGGGCCTTTCATTCCAACGTAAAGGTCGGCCTTTGGCCTCGCTGCCACCTGGGGATAGTGTAATATTAAGTGACCTTCAGCTCCGAAGTGCTTTCTTGACTCTTGGCTTGATTTGTATCTTTCATTGTTACGAAAAGTTGCCTGGCCGCTCACCTTCTGGACTTTAGTATCCGGATACTCCGGATACGAAGACACTGGGAGTAAGTGGGGTGGGGTTAGTAAGTGTCCGTGGGGGCTCACCCACGGGCCTTCAGCCCCCGAGCTCACATAGGTACCGCTCTCTAAAAGCATGCTGTATCCGTGGGGAATTGGGCCTAAGGACCTCGGGGTCGCAGTAAGACCGCTCTCTGAAGGCTTTCTTTAATTCCAATAAAAAGCTCGGCCTTCGGCCTCTCTTAGATTCGAAGAGAATTTGAACTGTTACACTTACAAAATGAAATCTTTAATTTGAGTCAGTAGTATGGTGTATGGATAAGAATACCATGTAAACCATAATTTATGCGCGTACGAAGTCGCGGGCAGAAGATAGTTAAATAATATATTTAATGTCACAACTATTGTTTATATGAAATCTAATGTCAAATGTTATGAAAAATTTGGAATAGTACAACAATAATCAAAATATGGAAACGAAATCTTTAATTTCAGTCAGTAGTATGGTGTATGGTTAAACATAAGAATACCATGTAAACCATAATTTATGCGCGTACGAAGTCGCGGGCAGAAGCTAGTTTAATATAATGAGGAATTCTAGACACATGTTACATTAAAGGCATGAATACGAAAATATCGCTCAGTCAAAGTAAATTATAAATTGCAAATTTTTTAAAGCGTGCCAAGCCAAGTTCAAGCAAAGGAACTGGCTAGCCAGCGCCGAGTGTAATATTACACGAACCATCACTTGGTGCCATTTTTGACCCTTCTATAACTCAATAAAGAAATAAATCCTCGGGAGCTGTGGCAACCTCACTCACATCATAACATACCTACAGAGCAATTGATGCCAGTAGGGCTATGCCTTTCTGTGAGGCTGAGGCACTTCCTCATTAACACTTTCACTGTCAGGAACCCGCTTAGTGCGATAACCATAGTTTTTCATGTGATATAACAGTTCTACCCTCACTTTTGCCCAAAATAAAACCTACTTATTCTATTGTAACTCAAAATATAAGGAGTATATATAAAAACATGGATGACCTCGAAGTAAATCTAACGTTATTTAAACAACAAATAGATGTCATTGTTCTTACAGAATGTCGCTTGAACAACGCCAAACCTCTTCCAATAAAATACAACTACTCGTGCTATCATACTACTAAACAAACTACGCAAAATGACGGGGTAGTTGTATATATAAGTAACTCGATCCCGCACAAGGCAAAAGAGGTTATCCTACCGGAAGTGTCATGCTTGCAAATTTCTATTTCTTGTTTTACCATTTTATGCATATATCGCTCTCCATCGATCACAAATACTAGTAACTTTGTAACTACTCTTGATTCTTATTTAAACAATGGGCAGTTGGGAAATAATGTTATAGTCACGGGTGACATCAATATAAATATTTTAGAACAAAATAACTCCACTACAAATTATCTGAATATGCTAGCATCTCACGGGTTGATTCCTACACACAAACTTAACACTCGAATAAACAGCTGCCTGGATCATGTCATTACTAACTTAAACCCTAATTTATTTTTTTCAAAAACTGCAATACTTGATACTACAATAACCGATCATCACATGACATTGTTAAATATTTATTCAATGACTAGAACCTTGCCGTATCATGTCAATAAAACTGTCACAGATTACGTGAGTGCTCTTAACACGTTTAATGAAAATGACCTTACTGTACTACTTAATATAAAAGATCCCAATATACTTACTAACAAATTAATCTATTATTTACAAAATTCAATTGCGGCTAATACTAAAATTATTAAAATTCCCTGCAGTAAACGTACATTAAAATCCTGGATTACCCCTGGTGTGTTAAAATGTATCCAACACAGAAACAAACTACAACGTAACTTACGATATGATCCTACAAATGAAATATTACTGATTACTTATCGGCGCTACAGAAACTATTGTAATAACTTAGTCAGAAAGCTAAAACAGAAGTTTGAGCGTGAGCTTCTGAATAAGGCGAAAAATAATAATAAAAGCTTATGGTATGCAATTAAAAACATAACTAACCTGAACAAACCAAAGTGTAAAAATAATGACTTGATAAACCTAACAAATTCTCCCATTTCTTCAGCTAATTTAGCTAACGAGCACTTTGCTACCATTGGTCAACACTTGGCGGATAAAATTGCACCTCTGACAATTAATAATACCAGTTTAACAACCTACTTAAATACCTTACCTTCACGCCCATCATCAATTGGTATAATAGAGCCAGATCTGGGAGAAATTGAGACAATAATTCTAAACTTGAAAACTAAATCTGCTTCTGGCTGGGACAACATTCCTGCTACATTTATAAAAGAAGCAAAAAATGAATTAATCCCAATTATTGGCCACTTAAGCTCACTTTGTTTCTCACTAGGTATTTTTCCTGACGCGCTCAAGCGGGCTGTTATTCACCCGGTTTATAAGGATGGTGACAGAACTGATCTCAACAACTATAGGCCTATATCGGTGCTTTCCACGATTTCCAAAATAATGGAAAAATTAATAAACAATAGAATAATTAAATATCTAAATAAATATAACCTTTTATCACCTCGTCAGTTCGGTTTCCGTGAAGGTAAAAACACAGAAGAGGCCGTGCTTGAACTAACAAACTCCATTACTAAACATTTAGAGTGTAAAAAAAAAACTTTGTGTATATTTCTTGATATAAAAAAAGCTTTCGACACTGTCTCTGTCCCCATCCTCATCCGTAAACTTGATACTCTGGGAATTCGTGGTCAGTTTCGGGACTTAATATCTAGTTACCTGAATAATAGAACGCAGCGCGTTAAATTGAACAACGACGTATATAGCGTAGACACTCACTCCACCCACTTTGGCGTACCACAAGGAAGTGTCTTAGGTCCTACGCTTTTTCTGACCTACATAAATGATCTAACCAATATTCAACTTAATAATGGGTTAGTGATTTCTTATGCTGACGATACTGCGCTACTGTTTCACGGAGACAGCTGGCAGGAAGTATACGATTGTGCTGAAGTTGGACTGTCCAAAGTTATCACATGGCTTCAAACCAACTTACTTTCATTAAATATAAGTAAAACAAATTATATTACATTCTCAATGCGAAGTGCGTCTCAACCGGATAAACAAAAACATACTTTAACTGCCCACTACTGCGTCATCCAACCGACAAATGATTGCTCATGCTCCACTCTCAACCATGTTACCTCTACTAAATACTTAGGAATCCATATTGATCAACTACTTTCTTGGAATCAACAAAATGAAGTTACCGCAAGTCGTATAAGGAAACTTATATGGCTATTTAAATATCTTAGGCACATAACAGATAAGGAACTATTAATATATATCTATAAAACCCTTGTTCAGTCTATATTACTTTATTGTCTACCTATATGGGGAGGTACTCATAAAAACAAACTCATGGCTCTTGAACGGGCCCAACGTTCCATTCTTAAAGTACTTTTAGGTAAAACTATAAGATACAGCACTATTAATGTTTACCGAGATGCTGATGTACTTACTGTTAGACAACTATTCATCCTTAATTGTATCCTTAAAATCCATAAAACTGTAAAAATTGATGACAATTTATTAAAAAAACGTAAACTGTACACGGTAATTGACCTTCCAACCCCAGTTAGGACCTCCTTCGCACGAAGGCAATTTTATGTTCTATCTATTAACTTGTATAACAAAGTAAATAGAATGTTGAATATCTACACAAAAAGTTATACAGAGTGTAAAATCGTTCTTACAACTTGGTTAAAGGAGAAAAGTTATAACGAAACTGAATTACTATTGAAATAATCTCTAATTGTATGTAAATGTGTGTAAATTTTGACTAACCGTGAAGTTGAACTTATTCTAAGATAGATATCCTAGACTAGGTTCAACTTTATGTCTACTAAAATCAATACCCCTATTAGTTTAAATCAGGCTTCACTTGCTATATACCTCTGTTATTAGTCCAGTCAATGAACTGACAACTTGTATGGAAAAATGACAATTTTGGAAATGATTTATAATGTAAGTATCTTTATACGTAATAGGTACATTGTTTATTTTTTATTACCATTGCACGAGAGAGCGAATACCTCCTAACACAAGTTTTTATAACTTAAAAGGAGGGTTCGGCACCATATGAAATAACTGTGTTAAAAAAATAAATAATTTTGAATAATTTTTGAATTTTGAATTAGCGGGCGCCTACGCCGTAGTCGCTTTCCGCTACATACGAGCTGCTGCGGCACGCATACGTCCTATTCTATCACCGCACGTTGCATGCAATAGAAACGGATGGCGACTTTTAGGCTCGTTCGGTTACCTTAACAGGGGATTCGTTTAGAGAACCTTCTGTAAATAGTACTTTTATTTACTCTGCGCTAATGGTCAGTCGCTGGGTTAGCGCCTCTATTATTTTTATAAAACACGGTTTGTTCAGTGATTGGCCCCTAGTCTCACCTGATGGTAAGTGACGACATAGCCTAAGATGAAGCTCACTGGTTCAATAATAGCCTATTCACACTTGTTTTGAAGGCACCTAAATCGTGGTTCTCAGGAAATACAGGCGAAGCAAGCGAATTCCATTCCTTAACAGTTCGCATAGAGAAAGACCAAATCGATTTGTCGGAATAAATGGTAAGTTGACTACATAAGGATGCATTCGCTCCCCAGTCCCCACGCCTGGTCTGGCGTGGCTGGTGGTGATGGTACGGGGACGTCGGAATTAAGTTTTGCAGTTTCTGCGCACACTCTTTGTATCCGCTAAAACAACAAATTCCTCGCCGTCGGTATTCGTGACTCTAGTTTTATTCTTTCTTTATACTTGTAAAATGGTATTGTTAGCTTAGTGAATCGGACCACAGGAACATAACACCACATACGCAACTTACAACTATGTTTCTAATGACATGACTCAACACATCGCAATGCTATTTATCTAGTAGTAATCCAAATCGTCAATTAATTTAGTTGTACGGTCGCGGGTTATCACTAGTTTTGAACCCGGACTTTGCCGGTATATAATCATGAACAATTATGAAAAACTAATTAACAGGAATGGCGTTTAATTTAGCTGTCTTACACGTGTTTTTCATTATCAGGTATATATTCATTCATTTAAACGTAATTGCACATTGAATAGCACGTTTGTATTTACGTAACAAATGGAGGACTTTATATTACTTTGATTAACCACATTTTTGATCGTGTTTTTGCATTAACTACGTGACCGAGGCTTGAACCCAACTTTTTTTACTTTCCTCTCGATTCCTCACGTGGCAGATAATACTTAATATAACCAATAATAAGACTGGGGTCGAAGCCTGATTAGTGCGAAACAAGCGGATGATAGGCGGTCGCACAGGTGATCTATATGTGGACTTCATGTGAGCCCGGAGTCTATTATCGCGTCTGGGTACTTCACGTGGTCGACCTGAGGCACAGGTTGGCCGTTACAGGTGGCAAATAAGTCGTGGTCCCTTTTACCTCCCAAGCAGAATCGGACTATGTTAGTTTTGTTAACATTCAATATGCCGTTTGTCGAAAACCACGCTGGTACTTGCCCCATTGCTTTGGACAGTTTAGTTTTTAGAAGAACGTGGTTTTCAGCTGCTACGATAACACAACCCGCTCTCCGCGTCGTCGGTGGCGGTTGTGAAATCGTTCATTAATATTGAAAAAAGATTATTCCCGATCACGGAACCTTGAGGAACAGCAGTATCTCCCAAATCCAGAAGTTCAGAAGTCACTCCGCGTACGGAAGTGAGCTGTTCGGCACTCCAAGAAAGAAGCTATGGTTTTCAAGAAGCTGCCGGTGACACCATCGTGATCTAACTTGGAAAGGATGGGAGGATGGCTGACCAGCTCAAAGGCGCGCGACAGGTCTCAGAATATGGGGTATGAGGAACAGATTAAATTAAATTTACAATGCCACTTCAGCCATTTGCAGATGGAGTAAATTTTATATTGCAGAGATAGATTGGTCGCCCTCCAAGTTTAATTGCTGGGCCTGCTGGCTGTGTCCACTGAATGCGTGGCGACCACGGACCGGCAGGCGCAGCATAGGTAGACCTCAGGTTGACTGATGACCTGGTCTAGGTCACGGGAGTCCGTTGGATGCGGGTGGCACAGGATAGGTATGGGTGAGGCCTATGTTCAGCAGTGGATGTCTTTTGGCTGGTGTGCTTGTAATGAATACTGATGAGGTGGCTAGCCCATGGCCCAAAGCACACTTCAACCTTACTCTAAAGCTAGATAAAATATAGTACAATTTTTTCCACTCCGTTTCCGTGCTCCTCTATACTGGGCGTGTCATTAGGTAATCAAGAAATAATAGTAATCGACATTGAACTGGACACTTTATTGTAAAATACATAGGTCACAAATTTGATCGCCGATGTTTATTGGGCGTATTGCCTGTAATCAAAAGGAGTCCAAGTCTCAGCTCTCTAAATTGCATCTTAACTTGGTAGTGATATGGTATAGTGTTCAATGGCAATATCATTTGCTTGCATGGTTTTATATCTTACAATTGACGCCTCACTCGCTGATATCCCCCAACTGACCGCAAAGGTTATTAAATATATATATATACATGTATATATATCTGTCCCTCGCCATTTTCTTCCCGTTGGTGCGGAACGTCTTCACTATGGGAATAGGATTGAACTATGATTAGGACAATGGGCTAGCAACCTTTCACTGTATCACAGTTGCTAGAAGTGGAATTGAAACTATAATGCCATGTGCTCTGCCTACCCCAGTAGGGAAAGGCGTCAGTTTATTTAATTTATGCCGCGTCACTGCCATACAAATCAAACCTGCACGTCTATCATGGGATGGCCGCGAAATACGTTCGATTTATCTCCCACTATACCTCTTGTTCTAAGTTTTCTAATAAGAGAGAGACGGATAGTGCGAGAAAAATCGAGAGTTCGCGCACCGTCGCGAGATAGCCGTGCTGCATAGTTACAAGCGCACACACACACACACACACAAATGCGTTGAACTATCCGTATTCAGCTGCGTAATTTGATAATAAAATATAAATACACTGTCCAGACAAGCTATAACTTATTATTAAACATAAACAATTTAAAACGTTCGGAAACCTCCAACAACTCTCACCTCAGCTAATTAATCATGAAGATAACAACTGCACCGTATTCCTATGTGATAAGGTTTAAAATGTCTCAATGAATTACTGAGGTGTCGTGAAGTCTGGTAAACACTTTTTGAAAAAATGCAGTTTCAACGTTGAGTTCCTAAAGCGAATTTGAATTGTAAGACATTTGAGTAAAGTTTAGCTTTGCTTGGAACATAAATGTATTTAAGCTGTTCTGCTGAATTCGTATAGGTACTTTCTAATTGATTACTTTATTTACCCCTTGCAGCCTTGATTGTAAGTAAGTAAATATTTGTTTGTGATACACAGATTACATAATAGGTGACAATAGAATAAAACATACAGTACTTACCTACACTGTGAACTGTGACCTACCTCAAAAGGTGTACAAATGTTGAGCCTTACAAAAACTTAAACCTAGAACTTATGAGCATTAAATCTGTTTAAACATATATTTTTATTAGGTACATATTTCACATGTTTAGAAAAAAATCTAAAAAATGTCACCAATGCGGAAATATGCTCTCTCTAAAAGTTATAATTTTAATTAGTTTTTAAAAATAGACAAATTTAATCTCTTTAGGCTTTCTGGTAAGAAATTATAAATTTTGGAAGCCATGCCTAGTACACTCCTTCTCAGCAAAGCTGTGTTGCCACTCACGGTTTGTATTGCATGTTTGTAACGGACGCTTCTCGAATTCATGTTTAGCCTTAATGGAAACAAACAGTGAGGACTTTGATTTGACAAAAGGCTGCGATCTCATAAATACACATATAGGCAGGTTAGTGTGAAGCTTGAATTCTTTAAATGAGGTTTGCAACTTTATGTTCGTTTGAGTGCATACGGCTTGAATGCATTATTTCTGTGACCTAAACACCTGCAACTTATTGGTGGAATTACCCCAAAATATAATTCCGTATCTCAAGATCGAATCGATGTAATCATGGTATGCAAGTAAAGCTGTTTTAATGTCTGATATATTTTCGTGATTTCGAAACTGTTAACGCTCTTAAATAATGTCTCAGTGTGTGGTTTCCATTTTGTATGTATATATGTTGCAGGGAAATGGTCTTCCTGATTTAGAACACAGAGGAGAACTCGGAACAGAATATTATTTTAATACGCTAAGTTGTAGACGATATACGATAGTTATAATTATGTCTTTCCATTTGGGGATAGAATGTAAAGATTCTGGGCATTGCACACACGCGATCATTCTAAGTTCACCCCAGCCACCTTTAATGCTTGATCTTGCGCTTTGTTAATGGTCATAGCGAAAGTAAGCTTAAGAGGAAATTGTAACCTTTTAAACTGGAACGGGAGATCTGTGGGAATTATTGGAATTCGTGGAATCATTACATTTACGCCGGTTAAGATAGTGGCGCTAATGATATTGCCGCCAAGTTGTGTGACTCGAGGTCTCGTCCCATTACATAATCTCGGGGCATCCAAATTTCGCATAAGCATGACTGGGACGCCTAGTTTTAATTGAAGCTTGTGTGAGTGTACACCTGACAGCTCAAGCGAATTCAGAAACTCTACGGGATATGATGTGCTCTGTTCTGTATCCATAACTGTGTCTACTGATAAATACTCTGTTGTATCTCCGGCACTTTACTCATTATGTCTGAATTTATTTTGTTGACAACATCATTTTTTGGTTCTAAAATTCCTCTTTCACATAAATATTGATTTTCGTGTATATTGTTTTGTAAATTTGGGTAAACACTTGCACCTAATTCTGGATCACTGTGTACTAATTGACAAAATCTCCTGTCAGTGTCACACAGCCTTCGGCATCAGTTTCTAACCGACTATCTCCTATTTTCAATAGTGTTTCGGCATAGTTGCCAGCATTTGTGTCACTCTCATATTTGTAGTGAAACTGAACTTTTTTACGGTGGCCCATAGAGTGAACGACTTGAGACATGCTTTAATTTCGTCTGCAGGTGTCCCCTTCTGAATGACTGGTAACGTTTGGCGGAAATCACCAGCCAATAAAACCACCATCCCTCCCATAACATCGGTACTGTTGCGAAAATCCTGGAGCGTTCGATTTAGTGCTTCTACCACTTTTTTGTGTGCCATAGTACCTTTCAGCAGCCCACACTAAGAGTTTGCACTGACGTAGCATAGCACCCCGTGCGCTACTTTTACTAAAATAACAGATTGTTTTGATTAAGTTACCTTATTATTCGTTTGTATCATAGAACCTGTACTAATTTTGCGGAGAGTCTCACTTAAATTTCCATCCCCTATTTTAGGGGCTGGGGGAAGATTTCCAAGATAAAATAAGGCAGGTATTTTTCGTTAATTAACAGAGAGACTGTATACCAATTTTTGGCTTCCTACCTAGAAAACTGCGAAAAGTCCCATATAAAAGTTCACCCCCTCTTTTAAAGAGTTGGGGGCAGATTAAAAAAAAATGATGCACGATTTTTATTGTTAGTCACAAATAGTCTGCATACCAATTTTTAGCTTTCTACCTTGAAAATAGCGGAAAGCTCCATATAAACTTCCACCCCCCATTTTAGGGAAGTGGGAGGTTACAAAGAGATAAAAAGTACCCTATGTCACTCTCCATCCCTTCAACTATCTCCACTTAAAAAAATCTTCAATTCGTCGCTCCGTTTTGCCGTGAAAGACGGACAAACAAACACATACACTTTCACATTTATAATATTAGTATGGATATGGATGGTGCTTTTTGATTACATTCAAAATTTTAACATATCATCTGTGAGAAACAATTTAATTTGATTTCACCTCAATTGTAGGTACCGACTATTAGTTAGTAGATGTTGATTTTTAAACTGTTTCATTTTATATGTCTCTGAGATTTAAAAACACTTAGGCGAGAAACAATTAACAAAACAAACATCATGCGAGGGCACATTAAGAAGATGTCATATAATTTTAGTTTTAGTTAAAAGGGGGGTAGGATATTTTAGTATTTAATGTAGCCACTCGATTAAACGTTTAAGTAACATGTACATTGTATTCGCGCCATTTTACACTCCTTATTGACTGAATCTTAAAGCCTAGAATGGCATGCCTGAATTTGTATCACTCAGGTTTTTGAGCCATAATTTTACCCCTGATTTCATCTCTTTGAGGGATGATATCGAGGTAAAAACTATCTTATATTTGAAACCAGGCTATAAACTATATTCGTGCAAAATTTTATTCAAATCGGTTCAGCCGTTTAAGCGTGATTGAGTAACAAACATCCAAACATCTAAACTTACGCATTTACGAGTATAATATTAGTTGGATCACGCAGGATGTTAAAATGGCGAATCCATTTTATCATTTGCCTAATACAAATCAGTCATTTGATCAAATCTCCGAATCTGTTTAGTGAAATGACGAAATCGGACAAAAAAGGCAACTCATTTTTTCATTTCACTAGACTTGTTTAGAGATTTGATAAAATCCCTGAAACGCGTCAGTGAGTTGACGAAACTAACTCGCTGAGGGGGCGCGATTAAGTTTTTCCGCTCTTTTATAAAAAAAAATAACCACGAAGACGGTGGCGGGAGCAGAGCTCCCGCCACCATCTTCTAACCTATCCACCATCCGAGATAAGTCCCAGAACCGTTTCAATGACTAATGATTTAGGAGTCAACATCTGCGAGTTAGTTTCGTCAATTTACTGACAATAATAAAATGGATTCGCCATTTTAACATCCTGCGTGATTTGATCATATCCCTTAGGGATTTGTTCAAATCTCTGTTTTGGCCATTTCACTGCGATATATACATGTTTATACCTAAAATTTTGGTTACGTTTATATTTTCAACGCTTTTATTATTATTATAATTAATGTTAAGACTTTCGTGTTCGAGATTGATTGATGAAACTGCATTAATTTTGTTTTAATTTTGTCTACTTGTACTTACTTAAATGTTAGAGGAGTATCTCCGGATATTACCCATTACAAACTTTACCTCTATATGTATAACTAATAAGTACTAGTATACCTATACTAGCGGGCTCCGCCGCGTATTACGAGGAATGCAAGTAAAGTCGCGAGACAAAACATAGTTTATGTTCTACGGTAATGTTAGTTTTAAAGTATATTTTAGTATGAACAAGATAATTCTTCCTTCCTTAGTGAGTATATCTATCATACTCTAGCTGATATCTTTTGTAATTATAACTGCCGTGCACCTAATTAGCTATAATAATATATTTGTTTTTTATTGAATGTTATTCTTGATTGCGGTGTTGTTTTAACAGTTATATAGACATTATTATGTATACTAAAGTAAGTAAAATATTCCATGAAGTAATTATGTCGACAGTTCAATACGAGTTAAGGTCTAGGTCAATGGTTTTTTATTTATTTACATTTATTAAAAGAAAACAAAGGTCCGGTCCAATCGGTTCTAGCTATTCTTAGGCCTACGTTACTATATAATTGATAATGTGGATTATTACCTCTCCAGCTCGGAAAGAGTTTGTGCCTGGAGTCAATTTTATTCGTAATTTCAGCGTTTTATAAAATTCCACCGCTAAGAGGGTTAAATGAGGGTCCAAATTTTGTATAAGAGAAACTTATTTTTAGCTACTACGTACTTAAAACTTTGTGGACAGATTACTAAACTTATTAATTTGCAAATAAAGTGCTTTCAGCGTTTTTGAAATAATTACACCTAAAGGGGTTAAAAAGGAGGTCCAAAGTTTGTATGGAGAAAAAAGATTAGTTAGACAATTTTATTCGAGAATTCACAGGATAATTCCTAACGATAAATGAGTAAACAAGTGTTTCCGGTTTTTTGAGAATTCAACCCCTAAAAGGAGACATGTGGTGACAAAATCTGAAAATCAACATCGGCATCTATTGTTTCTATGGTTTATCGGGTCGCTGATTAGGAAAACAACAACGATTTTACATTCCAACGTGGCGTCTAAATATCAATATGGGCGTTGTTATTACGGTTTTTTGGGACGTTAATAACGAAAATCACATAGATTTTGAAATGTAATGTTGTGGGCATGAAAATTCATGAAAATATTTGTGCCAAATTGCAATTCAATCGGTCCAGTTTTTTTCGTAGCAAATCGGTTGTAACAGACGGACTGACAGACAGCCACACGTGATCCTTTAAATAAGGGTACTATTTTTGCTTTTGAGACCCGCGTTATATAGGGTTATAGGTTTTAAAGTTTGTATTTGGTGCCATGTCGATCGTCAGCAATCGGTACCTAGGCGAGTGCGGGCGGCGCGGCGGGACGGGAGGGTAGGAGACATTGGGAAAGTGCCTGCATCCGTAATAAGTACATTCAAGGTGCTGCACGAAGATCTGCTTACTTTTAATAAGTTAAGCATTTTGGCCGCCGTTAAATTAAAACAATTTTTTGGGTATTTATGTTAAATACTGGTTCGAAAAGCATGGAAAAAAATCTTAGGAAACAAGCCCATAGCAATGTCCAGGCCACAAATTTGACTTAACATTCGTGGAGATATTTTGTTATTTCAACATTAATGTTCATGAACATAAAGTAGCTTTTATTCCAGAGGACAGATTCTCATTAATCATGATTGTAAATTTAATAACAGAAATACGTACATACATACATACATTGACGCCTTTATTCCCAAAAGGGGCAGGCAGAGCACATGAACTTTATGTTCCAGCGCCACTTTTGGCATAAATGTGGGTATAAAAGATCGACAAAAAGTGATATTGCTTAGGTTGTTAGCCCATCACCCAGGACACACTTCAGCCCTGCTCTCTTAATCGACTTTTACGACACACACGGGAAGAAAGAGGGTGGTGAAATTCTAACCCGCCACCACACGGGCATAAATATAATAGTAAATAAAAATTAATTTACCATAATGGGTTATGATGAAGGGTTAATAGTAGGGGAAGTTAGTAGTAGTAGGTTAGTAGGCGGCGTAGCAATTCAATAATTATTGGAAAATTACTTTTACTACGCGGCCGAAGCCGCGGGCAAAAGCTAGTTGTAAATACGAATGTATCTAGCGGTAAAAAAAATTCTCTGTAGATACACAGTGGATCTGAATGATGGATCTTATGAGACAGATCGAAGTTGTGCATACTTCACGACGTTTTAAAAATGGCGTAACTGTGGTATGTTTGTTATATCAATTTCTAATGAAATTTAGTAAACGTTGATTATAGATATTAATATTTGTGCATATTTGCAGTAAGTGTCTCGGCTATTTTTTTGCAATATGCAGAAATGCTGTAAGCGCCACGGAACTGAATTTCTCATACGCTGTAATGACCGAATTCTTTGAATTATTTAAAACCGAAATTGGCGTAAGTATACTTGTTTATAAAAACAAAATTTTTGGTGTTTTCAACAATTACAAGTCGGCATCGTCTAGGAAATACATTCGTTTTGCGACGTAGTCCAGTTTTTTCTAAGCGTCATAGAGCCATGGGACCCGGAACATGCGACGCCGAAAAATACGCTGATTCCGAATATGAAAAAAACTTTTTTTGACCAAGTGGCGGTTACAGCAGTTCCGCTTTTTGCCATCGATATGTACAATATGTCGACATCAGGAACATTACGTCCTTTCTTACTGTAAGCTTTTTATAAATTTTTCCGCCTCTGCAGAGGGGCTACCGCGAAACGAAAACGAACTTCGTTCGTGAATCTCCGTCTTTGTCGCTCGAACTAGCAAGTGCGACAGAGAGGGAGATATTCGAACGAAGTTCGTTTTCACTTCGCGGTAGGCCCTCAGATTTCTTTAAGCGATGCCCCTATTTTTAAACTAATTTCTATGGATTCCCAATTTTACACAATCCTTTTCAAAAAGATTTGTATTTGAGCAGTCTCTGTTAGTTACCATTTTTTTATGAATGCCCTATCGTTGAAAACGATAACAATGAAACGTAGATCTACATATATTAGAATGCGCAAAATGATCCTCCCTGACTAACATTGGGGGTATATGGACAGCGATTTAATTAAAAATACCCTCCTAATCAGGGCTTATATACCAAAATATAATATTATATCTTGGCATCTTACGATATATTTTCCGTTCTAGTTAACAGAGTCCACACACGCAGATATAATATATATTTCGGTATCTTACGGTATATTAATATATATTATAGCTACGTCTGTGACGGGCTTCACAGAACAATCCTGGCCGGGCGTCGCCATGACAGTGACTGTGTGAGCGAGTCGGGCCCGCGTTCGTGCTCAAGTGTCTTTGTTTTGTTCAAGTGCGAGTCAGATTTTAGTCTTCCCATACATTTTGAGACCCAGTGCCTGATGAAGGCAACAAGCAATTTCTTTTTAAGTTTTTGTATATTTATTTTATTCTGTTTCTTAGTATTTGTTGTGATAGCGGCAACAGAAATACATCATCTATGAAGATTTTGTATTATGGGCGTTTTACGTTTTGTTATCTGTCAAAAGCTACTTAAAACGGTCCAAGGTGAAATTACTTTCCCCACTAGTGGATTAAAATGCGTATATGCCCACTGGTTTTAAAGGATAAAAGACGGCTCTCCGAGGCAGCGAAGGGAAAAATATCCTGCGGCCTCAAACGCTAGATTAGGCCAAGCAAATGCTAAAATGCTTATCGCAAATCAGTCACTGCCCCGTGTAACCCACGAATACTTCCACTCGAAAATTAGGACTGCTGTCTAGATCTATAATCAATTGACGACGACCCGCTACCCTCTTGTTAAGAGATGGAACTGCGCATATGATAATGATGTAGTTTTATACGTTTAAGCTTAATCGAGTTATCAGAGTTTTTTCATCTTTGCGCTTTGTAGTAATTACTTACAATGTAAGCGGTCCGACACGCCTTCGTCTTCAGTTTAACTACATAATATCTGTCTGACAGAACCGAAGTTCGATAGCGACAAACTCGAATCATGGCGTCCCGCTCAACTGCATAGTACGCGCTCTTTCTTCTAGTCATCGTTGTGGTACAATAGACGCCACATAAGTTTGTCTGATGTCAGCATAAATATGTATAATATATCACTTCGTAAAGATATGCCCAACGCTCACTAGAAATGCGGTGGCCCGACACTGTCAATTGTGGGCCACCGTGTCTTAATCTTCAGCTGTCACAGTGGTCACAGTATGTTATTGTATCTAGTAAGCGAATATTGATCGGACAGGCGAATCTTTACTTTCGATATCATTGGATGTCAGCTATCCCCACCACTTAACGCAGTCCTCGCCTACGCACGTCGCCTACGCCTCTTTATCGTCCTACCCAAGCACCCGCCGCGCAGACGAGGACTGACTTAAGCGTTATACCCATAGTAACGTCGCAAAGATACCTGGGGGTGTTTGACGGAGGTAGGCGACTAGTGGCTAACTTCAGAGATACAAATTTATTTAGCGCGTATTGTACAGCGCCGATTGAGGTACAACATGTGTCACTGTCAACAACAACTGTCCGGCGAACTGCACCTCGGAGGTGCGTGAAAGGCAAAGTAGCAATAGGGCCAGGCCTGCTACTATCATCATCATATCAGCCGAAAGACGTGCATTGCTGGACATAGGCTTTCTCCAAAGAGTGCCACAATGACTGATCCTGCACCACCCTCATCCAGCGGACTCCCGCGACCTTTACCAAGTCATCGGCCCACGCTGCGCCTGATGCTGGTACGTGGTCCTTTCTACGCCCCAACAACCATCAGTTCTAAGTGAAATGTCTCCCGGCGACTGCCACGTAAGGGCTACGTAACTATGTGACAGGGTTATACGAGTATCATAACTACACTAAACTGTGATACTCTATCATGGGACACACCAATTCATAAATTATCGAGCCCATGATGTGAACCAATCAGCGCTTACATTGTAAGAATAAGTATTCTAGACCCATGACCGTTTAATTGCTATACTTACAATGTAAGCGCTTTGATACTTTTTACTATGCCGTAGTAATGATTATGCTGGCATGAATACCTAAGTACTTACGAGATGTGATGGTAGCGTTCGTGGATCACAGAACCTGTGTAACTCATATTTGAAGGGTCCACGGAGAAAAAAAAGGCTAGTGTAATCTCAAATTGTAGAGCTCTCAACATACAACAACCTACACCTTCTGCTATAATTGTAAACATTAATATAAAACCACTTTCATGCACTTGAAAAGCATCTAATCACGAAGATAGTATGGTTAATTGAATCATTCTAAACTTAAAAACCGCAATATCTCGAACAGACGTGACTAGACATGTTCTTTCCGTGGACCCTTCATTTAGCTTTATAATATTCCATTATGTATTATCCTCGGCGGAACCTAGTCCTAACTCCTGGTTCTAGTAATTACCTATTTTCCGCACTTGTATCATAAATAACTACACTACCTGTTGTCTACCTCTGCCTACATGTTATTGTATTGTTTCTCTTTCTAACTGCTTTGTTTGTGTGAGGTGTGCAATAAAGAGTAGTTGTCATCATCATCATCATATCAGCCGAAAGACGTCCACTGCTGGACATAGGCCTCCCCCAAAGAGTGCAAAAGTGACCGGTCCTGCGCCACCCGCATCCAGCGGACTCCCGCAACCTTTACCAGGTCATCAGTCCACCTTGTCGGGGGCCTACCCACGCCGCGCCTTCCGGTACGTGGTCGCAGTAGTTGTATTCTATTGTAACTATTCTTGTTGAAAAGGGTATCCTTCCCATTTGGTCCCATGGACAAATCGAGGGAACTCTTTTCATTCTATGGGCACACTTGAAGCGATTTGGGTACTGATCGACAACTTTTTGGGAACAACTTTATTTTTAAAGAAAATTATTGTATGGAATGTTTTGCGTAATAGATAACCGTAGTATGGTCTAGACTGTCGTAAAACAGTAATAATATTACATCATAATACTTACGATTCTCCATGAAATCCATTCTGTATCGTTTCAGTTATCAGTAACTGAGTAACCTATGATCTGCCCATAGTTTGATTATTAATTACCGCTTGACATATTCGTTACACGTGAACTTGAACAGTTGTGTATGATTATTTACTAGTTGTTTGCGCAGCTCGGTCAGCGTTTTACACAGAACGCGAGTGGAATCAAGAGATAAAATATACCGGAAGTCCATTCTATATACCGGTGAAAGTAAGTAAATGTAGTTTAAACCTACACCCTCACAAAGCTACATATTCACAAACTTAACCTCTTCATATAAATAGCATGTAGAACCGATGGCCGTTGGGACGTAAAGGTTCTCGAGTGGCGACCACGTACCGGAAGGCGTAGCGTGGGGTAGCCCCCCCACCCCACGAGGTAGACTGATGACCTAGTAAAGGCCGCGGGAGTACGCTGGATGCGGGTGGCGCAGGACCGGTCACTTTGGCACTCTTTGGGGGAGGCCTATGTCCAGCAATAGACGTTAATGAAATTCGGCTCTTCATAACATTAGTATAGACTTCAAAAATCCAACAGGTTACCGCTAGCATAAATCATACACACATCCATACATAATCATAATCATCATTTATTGCATCCATGGTACATGTATAAACATAGGTGTTCAATTCATAGTTAAGTATTGGTTAGTGTGCGAATTGGACGCTAGATGTCGCTGTTCCGTGCGCAAACTAGCTAACGACATGTTGTCGTAGAATTGCTCAGTAATTTGATTTCGTTTTGTTTGTGAGAATTGTTTGAAGGATTTAGATCATTATAGCGGTTATAAAAGTAAAACCGACTTTAATTCCTGGACCCTACGGTACACCCTTGTACATGGTCCATCGAATCGGATATTTTTGGAAGTGGTGTTTAGTAGTTCAGTGCGTGTGAGCAGAGCTACTCTTCGCATCGTTTCCCATAGTAGCAGTGGCTTGCTGTTCAGAGGGAAACGATTTGAGTACGCAGTACGCAGCGACGGTGGCGCCACCTAGCGGAGCCAAGCTGAAGCACAACAGGTGTTACTGCCAGGAGGACAGCGGAGAGGGCGCTAAAAGCAGAGCGCGTCACAGCATAGCAAGGTGGCAAATAGGTGTATGTGTGAGTGAGGTGTCAAGTGCAAACCGTGAGTACATTTATATTATTTGATACGCGAAATTGAACTTTATATCAAAGAAGATCAAAACTTTAACGTCAGTTCAAGTTCATCAAGAGGTTTAGTAATTTTCAACCTTATTACCAAGGAGTGCTGGACTTAGTGCAATAACTTTAACTTGTAATATATTAGATTTAGAACTTAGAATATTAAGAGAAAAAACGGAGGTACGGGGAATCCATGCTTGGATTTCGTCCAAGTCCCAAACACTTGTAATTTTTTAACAAATTTACCTCTAATTTTTCTAAGTCCCAAACACTTGCAATTTTTTCACAAATTTACCTCGAATTTTTCTAAGTGTCGTCAGGTAAAAAATACACTTGTTTGTTTTCCAATTGTTTTTGTTTGTTCATCAAGTTGGTGGGCTACTACTACTGTTGTGTTTGTGTTCGGTAGTTTATTCGGTCTGCTAATACAAATTATAAAACTTACAAAAGATAAATAGTTGTTTGTTGTTTATTTAATTTGAGTGTTTCAACATGGAATCTTTGCTGAGTTTTCAATCTGATTTGTCAACTCGTATAACTAAGTCGAGAGCTAATTTCAAAAAGTCCCCTAAGGAACGTATAACAGAGTATTATGTTGAAAGCAAGCTCGAGGCATTGGAACAGCTGTGGTATGATTTTCGGCAGGGTCATAAAGAACTGCTGCAAACAGCTGAAGGCAAATTATTACAGGCTACATCATACGTGAAAAGTGATGTTTATGAAGCAACCGAAGAGCAATACATGTCATACAAATGCGAGTTAAAACATAGTTTAGCAGAGTTTAAGGTCCAGTCCAATGTAAATTAGGTAAATATGAGCTCGAATGAAGATGTAAACACTAAGTCTTCTCTAGTCAAGTTGCCCAAGATTAGCATTCCCACATTTTCAGGGATATATACGAAGTGGCCCACTTTTCGAGATTTATTTGTGTCAATGATACACAATAATAAGGCGTTAGATAACGTCCAGAGATTGCAATATCTTAAGGGATTCTTGACTGGAGAAGCTGAGCAGCTGATTCGTCACACACCTGTGACGGACGCAAATTATGATCAGTGCTGGAAACAATTAGTCGAGCGTTACAGCAACAAAAAATATATTTCAAGTTGCATTATTAAGCGCCTACTCAGTCAGCGGAATATAACCACTGAGTCGGCAACTTGTTTGAAAGAATTAATAGACACTTCCTCCGATTGTTTAGCTGCTCTTAAAAGTTTAGGTATAGATGTAGACGCTTGGGATCTGATTGTGATCCATTTGCTTTCACTAAAATTAGATAGTGAAACTCGAAAGCAGTGGGAGTTGCAGGTAGCAGTTAATGTGCCGTCAGATTCCTTGCCTACGTTCAAGGAATTTCAAATGTTTTTAACCCAAAGATATCGAGCGTTTGAATGTATTGAGCCGAAAAATGTAAATAGGGTAACAACATTTAATTCAAAAGCATCGACCAGTGGTAAGGGCTACACCAAAGTGTTGCACGCGACCAATATAGTAAAAATGTGTTGTGAATTCTGTGGCGAAGAGCATAAGTTATGTTTTTGTAAAAAATTCGCCAACTTAGATTATGAGAAAAGACACGAGTTTGTGTCTAACAATAGGATTTGTTATAACTGTTTAGGCAGCAACCATGGGGTAAGATTCTGCCAAAAAGCCACCAATTGTAAAGTTTGTCAGAAAAAACACCATTCCTTGCTTCATCCAAGGGGTGTTCCAACTGGTCATTCAGGTTGTTCAGGTCAGTCAGTTGGAGAAGGTTCAGGTGAGAGAGCGACCGGCGGACACTCTAAGGGAGGGTCCAGTCAGTCTAACGAGACCACACCGGTAGTGACTTGTTTCTCGAAAGGTCAGGTAAGAAATCAAGTTTTGTTACCCACGGCAATCGTGAATGTGGAGTCGAAAACAGGTCAGTACCGGCCAGTTAGAGCTTTGTTGGATCAGGGCTCACAAGCCTCATTTGTGACAGAGGCGACAGTTCAAAGGTTGGGATTGCAGAAAACATCTGCCCACCTTACAATTTCGGGAGTTGGAGGTGAACAGCGTTCAATGAGGTCAAAAGCAGCAGTGACGTTAAAACTTCAGTCACTAATGGACCCGAGCTTTAAAATGGAGCTAAAATATTTCGTTTTGACAAACATCACAACTTTGCTCCCTGAGAGGCAAGTATCGGTTCCGGATTGGGTACAATTAAAAGACTTGTGTTTGGCGGATAAGAACTTTGATTCACCTAGTAAAATAGATATTTTACTGGGAGCAGAAGTCTACAGCCAGATCCTAAAGGAAGGTGTATTGAAAGGGCCAGCAGGGTCCCCGGTAGCTCAGTGCACCGCCCTCGGCTGGATTCTGTCTGGGCAAATGGGCACTGCAGGTACAGATAGCAACATATCCGTTTTCCATACACAAGTAGAGGACAATGAAATAATAAAAAGATTTTGGGAGTTGGAAAACGAGCCTTTATTGAGTTCACAGATTTTAACCAAGGAAGAACAGATGTGCGAACGCGTCTTCTCAAACACAACACGTAGAGACGAAGATGGCAAGTACGTCGTGAAATTGCCGTTCCGTGATGAGGAGCCGACCTGCAAAAATGGAAAGTCACGTGAGATTGCAATAAAAAGATTATTATCATTAGAAAGAAAGTTTATAAAGGATAAAGTACTAAAGGAAAGATACACAGAAGTAATAAATGAATACTTACAGTTAGATCACATGGCGCTGGTACCGAAGGAAGAGCTTGGTAAAGAAAGCTCAACATACTTACCACATCATGCAGTTATTAGGGAGGACAAGGCCACCACCAAGGTCAGGGTTGTCTATGACGCGTCCTGCAAGAATGAAAACGGCGTGTCATTAAATGACAACTTGATGGTTGGACCTACGTTGCAACCAGACTTGCGACATTTGATCATGGGTTGGAGAAAACATCCGGTATGCTTAATAGCTGACATCGTCAAGATGTACCGAATGGTAAAAGTGGCAGAAGAAGATTGTGATTATCAACGCATAGTGTCGAGAAATAACTCAGAAGATCCAATACAAGACTACAAACTGCTCACAGTTACCTTCGGCACAGCTTCAGCTCCATACCTGGCAGTTAAGGCACTCAATCAGGTCGCCATAGATCACAAAGAAGCATACCCAATGGCATCAGAAAGAGTCGCTAAGGAGTTTTATATGGACGACCTAATGACTGGTTGCCAAACAATAGAAGAAGGAATAAAACTTTACCAAGAGATGAATGCACTATTAAAAGAAGGTGGATTTATTCTACAGAAATGGTCAAGTAACAAAGATGAATTGCTGCAGGTCATAGAACAATCAGGGAAAGGAGAACATAACAAACAGGACAAAACATTAGATTTCAAACAGGACAATATAGTAAAGATACTAGGACTCACCTGGAACAGATGTAGCGACGAATTTCAGTACTCAGTAAAGCTGCCTCCGTCGTTTGCACCTGTAACAAAAAGAAAAATTATATCTGACGTTGCCCGGCTGTTCGACCCCCTGGGCTGGATAGCTCCGTGTGTGATAAAAGCTAAGATATTTATACAGCGATTGTGGATAGCGGGGACAGGCTGGGACGAAGAACCACCAACGAGGATCTTAGAAGATTGGTTTACTTACCGTCAAGAATTAGCTCAACTTACAGACTTCTCGATTCCACGGTGGATGTTCACAAACGCAGATGACGTTGTCACTGAATTGCACGGGTTCTCTGACGCATCCAATGTTGCATACTCGGCGGTTGTCTATATGCGCGTTGTGAATGCGAACGGAGAAGTCCATGTCGTCCTAGTTAGCGCTAAAACCAGAGTGTCACCGGTTAAGCAGATCAGCATTCCGCGCTTGGAACTTTGCGGCGCTGTTTTGCTGGCCAAGCTATTAGTAGAGATTGCTGGGGTCTTGGATATCCCCAGAAACCATATAAGGGCTTGGACTGATTCGACCGTAGTACTCGCATGGTTGAACAAGCATCCAAGCAATTGGAAAACGTTCGTGGCCAATCGAATTTCCGAGATTCACTCCACATTGGAATCTTCGCAATGGTGTCATGTCTCCACGAAGGACAATCCGGCTGACTGCGCTTCGCGAGGAGTTCAGCCGTCGGAGCTTGCAGAGTTAGAGCTGTGGAAATGCGGCCCGAAGTTTCTGTGGGAAACCGAGTTAACTTACAAAAAGCCGAAGAACAATGAGACAAATGAAGAGCAATCGTTGAGAGTTCACCTCGCTAAAATAGACGTGTCAATCTTGGAGAAATACTCTTCGCTGCAACGACTTATTCGAGTTGTAGCGTATTGCAGACGATTTATCACTAGAAAGGAAATTATAAAACAAGGTCAAAGTATTAATTATTTGAACAAAGAGGAATTAGATGAAGCACTAGTAACTTGCATTAAACTAAGCCAAGCTACAGAATTTGAAACAGAAATAAAGGAAATGCAAACTTACGGACAAGTTAGATCCAAATCGTCGAAGTTGTTATGTTTAACCCCCTTTATCGACGAGAAGGGATTGATTAGAGTGAACGGGCGAATAGCTAAATCACAGGAATCCGAGAGCACTAAAGAACCCATAATATTGCCACACAGATCACATTTTTCAGAGTTAATAGTCGACAATGCTCACAGGAAAACGCTGCATGGCGACTCGAGGATGATGCTTAACTTTATCCGATCAGCTTACTGGATAATTGGAGTGAAGAATCTTGTGAAGAGTCACGTACGCAAATGTGTGACTTGTGTGCGATACAAGGCCAAATTACAAAACCAACTTATGGGCACTCTACCTGCCGTTAGAGTTACACCGGCTAGAGCATTTTTAAATAGCGGTGTAGATTACGCGGGCCCAATCATGCTGAGGACCACCAAAGGTAGAGGTCATAAAGCTAAAGGGCTATATATGTTTGTTTGTGTGTATGGTCACAAAGGCTGTACACATTGAAGTGGTAAGCGATCTTACCTCTAGAGGTTTTATAGAATCGTTTAAACGGTTCGTTGCTAGGCGCGGTCACTGTGCTAACTTGTACAGTGACAACGGAACGAACTTTATCGGAGCCGCAAAGGAGCTCAGAGAGTTATTCGACGTAGAGAAATCGGCAATGGCTCAAGAAGTGGCCGATTGCCTGGCTGTCCATGGAACGAACTGGCATTTTATCCCTCCCCGCGCACCTAATTTTGGCGGGTTATGGGAATCGGGTAAAAAATCGGTCAAGTATCACGTCAAACGTGTCATTGGCGAGTCGACTTTGACATACGAAGAAATGAGCACCCTGCTCAGTCAAATAGAGGCATGTCTCAACTCGCGTCCCTTGTCTGTACTGAGCAGTGACCCAGCAGAAGTTGTTCCTTTAACCCCTGGGCATTTCTTAATAGGAGAGCCACTTGTAACCGTGCCCGAGGCAAACTATGAATGCACAACCATAAGTACTTTAAAACGGTGGCAGATCACTCAAGAGATGTTGCAAAACTTCTGGAGACGCTGGTCTAATGAATATTTGACGCATCTCATGCAACGTTACAAGTGGGCCTTCAAGACACCTGAACCTGAAGTCGGGGACATTGTTTTGGTGAAGGAGGACAATTTACCTCCTAGTAAGTGGCTTTTTGGTAGAATCCTCATCAAGCACGCCGGCTCAGATGGGTTAACTAGAGTGGTGTCATTAAAATATAAGAATTCAGTTGTAAAACGTCCAACTTCAAAACTTTGTGTTTTGCCAATTAATGAATAAGTATAAACTGTTAAGATAAGCAGGATCACCTGTTATAAATGTAGATGTCATTCACTGTGTCAATCAGTGATTTATTGGTTTAGTCGTAAGTTTAGAGAACAACTGTAACTTTAGCCCTCGCCAAGATCATATGGATCAATGTTGTTATGGTGGGCGATCAGTGAAGGACATTCTGTCCTTGGTGGGCGATATGTTCAATTCATAGTTAAGTATTGGTTAGTGTGCGAATTGGACGCTAGATGTCGCTGTTCCGTGCGCAAACTAGCTAACGACATGTTGTCGTAGAATTGCTCAGTAATTTGATTTCGTTTTGTTTGTGAGAATTGTTTGGAGGATTTAGATCATTATAGCGGTTATAAAAGTAAAACCGACTTTAATTCCTGGACCCTACGGTACACCCTTGTACAATAGGTCTTACATAGTTTTAGGATTCACATGGACCCTGATAGAGCACAGCAATATTAAGTAGTCTTAAATCTATTCGAATTAATAATAAATAAATGTTAGCGCGGGTTACCAATACAATACATTAATTAAATCGAGATTATTTTGATATTTATGTCACACATGTTAAGAGAGTTACTTGCAAGTAAAATAGATTGAATAATGTAGCACGTCGATAATTGTATACATACAAATATACATAAGCTACGGTAGCCTAGCTTCAGGCATGCGGCAGTCAAACGGCGGTCGTGGGTTCGAATCCCGGCTCGTACTAATGAGTTTTTCGGAACTTATGTACGGAATATCATTTGATATTTACCGTTAGCTTTTTCGGTGAAGGAAAAGCATCGTGAGGAAACCTGCATACATCCACGAAGAAATTCATAGTTGTATGTGAAGTCCCCAACCCGCACTGGGCCAGCGTGGGGACTACTGCCCGTTCCCTCTCATCCATGAGAGGAGGCCTGTGCCCAGCAGTGGGACGGTATATAGGCTAATTTATTTTATATTTTAAACATACATACGCCTATATCAAATTTTCACTCATTTGCTCAAACGTTAGCTGGAAGAAATCCCTCTCAGGGATAAGCTCGCCTTTGTACATGTATCTTCTGTTCTTGTAATAATTGTATTGTTGTTGTGTTCTGTTACATGTACAATAAAGAATTTACATACATACATAGATACATACGCTCGAAAAACATTCCTCCGCTCTTTCGGCAGTCGGGTAAAAAGGACTCTTTAGTAGAAATTCTCCACAAAGTATTACCGTTTTATTGCTCTTCAGAGATTCCAATTATGATTTGGTGACTAAATTCCGTTCGGAGTGAGGCTAGCTTTATATAGCCTTATCGGCGGTGACCCTGCCAGAGTGCCTACGAATTCAGGTAACGGTATAAATCTGTGCGATCACTATGCATGTAAGAGGATGTCTATACCCTACAATTGGGTTGTGTAAAGGCTGATGAGCTGAACTATAAATCTTAAGGTGCGTTTAGACGGCATGGGGTAGCACGATCCACGCGAGCCGAGCCGTCCGTGTAGATGCGATTCGGCAAAATCCGAGCGCAAGCTTGCTCGTATACACGGCGTGGCGGCACGTGGGTCACAATCACAAGTCACAACATCGTCATAGGTCCATCACAGAATTTAGTTCTTATTCTTGTTCAAGCATCGTGCATTGTTGCGGTTTATTGACGTGGATCTTTTGGGTTCCATATCGCTGGTTCCTCTTCATACAGTTCAATGAAGCGTGGAACCATTTCATTGCTCCACTCCATCTCGTAGAAACCGAATTCTTTAATCGTACATTACGCACCTAGGGCGGTGAATTCGTGAATTCCCCAGATCGCAGGTGTTTGCCCGAACCGAAGGTGATGCTCGGCTCGCACCGTTTAACCGCCGCTTTACAGTTCGTTAAACGATATTATTATGTTTATTGTCTTTCCACGTTCTAATACTAGTAAGATAAGCCTGTTGTACTCTGCGCTATGTTCATGCCCCTATTATCTCTCATCCATGCGAGGGGGGTGTGCCCAGCAGTGGAATTATAATGCTGATCACGCCCTCGATTTTCTGAAGCTTTCTAAACCTTTAGAGTATAGATGTCTATATGGTAATAACAACCGAGCGAGATGGTAGCATACAAATCTCAATAAGTGTGACAGAAAGGGATATTACCAACCTCAATTCAACTTTTTTATTTCCCGCAACTGAGTTTGTAGGAGGTTGCGGCAAATAGACCATTCCCCGCCCCGGTAGTGTATGGTAAACCTTTAACCATTTTTCAATTAAGCTGTGTAAGAAACTGCTTGCGGTGGCGGTCTGCTGTCAAGTTTACTATGGACCGCTACCGCAGGCCGAGCCAGTGTGATTATAATAATAATAATAATAAATACGTTTATTTCGGAGTAAAGATACATCCATATTTGTTACTTTGTAGAAAATTAACTTATTACAATACAAAACAAGTAATTTCAGCGTTTAAGAAACTTCCATCCCTACGGGGGGGGGGGGGGGGGGGGGTTGTTCTTTTAGCTAGAACCGTGACACTTTGTAGAAAGATTACTTTATTAAAATACCAAAAAAATACTGTCAGCGTTTTAGAAAATTCCACCCCTGAGAGGGTTAAATAGGGGTGCAAAGTTTGTATGAGAGAAACTTTATTTTCTTAGCGAGAGACTTAAAACTTTGTAGAAAGATTACTTATTTAAAAAACTCCTAAGTGGGTTAAAAGGTGTGCAATGTATTGAGGAAACTTAATTTTTTTGCTAAAGACTTGAAACTTACTTAGAAAACCCCTACTTGGAAAATTCTATCTTTATATTATTATACGTTTCGCTATTCGTCAGCAGGTGGCGTTAGTGTAGCAAATGATTTTTTTCCTTAAGGAATTTGCCACACTGGACGCGTTCTGCGGTCTGCGGTCAGGTCTCCCATACAAAATTGTTGATTATTATTGAAAGAAAACTAACTAAGAATAGAATTCTCTTACCTATTTTAATATCTTTGTCATCATCAAAAATCTACGCGGACGAAGTCGCGGGCGGCTGCTAGTTATTTATATTTGTTTAGTAGATTACTGACTCTACTCAAACTTTAGGAAATTAAAAAAAACGAGAAAAAGAGGCACTCGTGATTTTTACAGCTCACAGAGACATAGTATAGATAGACAAACGGACTGTTAAATAATAATGGCGGACCATTTCAAGACTTTCAGTAGACGGAGTTATAAATAACCATGTAGCACCGTGCAATATAAATTGATCTGTGACCCCTTATCTAGTAAACCTCGTGACACTGCCATATAGTCTGATGACCATGAAATATAGTCTATGGCCATCCTGCACGGTTATCTCAAAAAGGCCGCGAGCCATGTCGCGGTGAGATAGACTATCCATCTCTTTCTAATTAGATAATTTTAACGGACAAAATTCGTCTATGTTTCTTCGGTTATCTAAGATTTCAAGGGGAAGTATTGTATTTTTCGATAATTTTTCGTTTCTAAATAGTATTCCTTAAAATGGCACGACGGTTACACGTAACGCACGGCTTTCAAAACTTATATGAAACTGGGCATAATTATTCAATCGTAACATTATATTCATGAAGACAATAATGATAAAAAAATATGTTAGAGCATCTTTAGCCCATAATTATTCTGAAGGCGGGATTCCACCGGTGTGCGGAATGTCCGGCACAAGCATTCAGTACAAAAATTGTCGCACAGCTCCGCAAACCGGTGGAATCCCGCCTTGAGGTCATAAGTAGCTAAGCACCGTGACACCTTGCCCGGGTAGCCCCACAGAGGAGACTACCCACAGGCCAGCCAAGACCAGCAGCCACAGCCCTTCAGGCTGCTGCACGAACCGGTCCAAAAAAAAAACCAACTTGTTGACAACTCCGTATGGCAGTTCAAACATGAAGTTAAGGCGAGGTGGTCCATAAATATCATAGGTGTATGTAGTTAATTGAAGAATAAATAACTTTGACTTTGAAAACACATAATAAATGATAATAATTGAAGGCTGTGTCTAATAACCGATATGTAGCTAGGGTATTTTGTTAATCGCATAACACGTGCTCTCTTGCCTAATTATGTCGTCACGTTTACGTGTCATGGTCGTGGTAGAACGCCGGCCAAGGCACTATGAGTCACTGTAATTGTCGTGTTCGGGTGAAATTTCACCTCGAAGGTGTGCGATAGCCGAGTGTCGAAGCACCCAGATGGGCAGGCCTGGCAAACGTGTTCAACCCCGTGTGACTTCGACCGTGGTTATAGTGGCATCTATAACTAAAACCCCCCACAAAACCCAATTCTTACATCACGATCCCGTTGCCACGTTCGTTATCATAATCACAGGGAGAGCACGCGCGAAGCCGGTGTCATCGATAAGTTCATTAATACCACAGCTTCGTTCCACTCCCGGCATACAGTTCTGTAAGGCGGCGCCGAACGCACCGGCCCCCCGATTGCGTACGACCGGGAAAGTGCCAAAATGGTCGCGATTGCGTTTTGTTTTTTGGTGAGTTCAACCTTTTTTGGAACGTTGCGATGGAGTCGATCGCGTTTTGTTTTCGGTTATTGAAGTGTCAGTTACGGAAAGTTTATTGTTATGAAGTACTTAGTTGTTGAAATCTTCGGTCATTCGTAGAAGTCGTAAACAGTAGAGGATGTCTTTAGGCACGAAGTCCGTATTTAAACTTTGTTTGTCTTAGTGCGATAAAGTTTCAATAAATAAATAAACAGATAAATCAAAAACGCCATTGATGAAGTGGATCGATGTAAAGTTATCAATTAATTTACGTTACTTCAGTTACCCTTATAATATTGAATTTAAATAATGTCGTACAATTGGTTTAAGTTTTGTGAAAATAAATTCAGGATATTTACGGCAAGGGATTGTAGTTATAGGTACTCCAGCTTCATGAGTTTTAAGTTACCGGGGAAAAAAAATCTTCTTCAAAACAAAACACAAGTAAATCATATTTTGAATATTTAAGCAGTTAATACAATATGTTACTTTAAATATAATCTAAAATTATTTCCTTTTTCATTCTATGCTTCATAATAGTTAAGTAACTAAAAAGAGTCCTAACTCGTGACTACATATAAATATTGAATCATCCACTTCCATGTTACTTATTTTCGGCAGTCGGGTAGCCCCATAGTGGAGAGTGCGAACGAACCGGTCCAAAAAAAAAAAAACCATGTTAGTTCAGTAAACGCAATGTTCTCAAAAATATGATAATATGTTGCCATATCATCGCTAAAAAGACTAGGGTAAGTGTAACATACCGGAGACTTATTAGAAGTGTCCAGTAAAACGCGAGATTTTAAACTTGGAATCAATATTTCTCCAGTAAGTAAGTATGTATGTAATTCCTATTGTACGTATCATGCGTCACCAACCTGTATAAAAATTAAGAATGAGAGGGCAATGAGGGCGTATATGAATTTAAAAGATAAATAATCGTCTTGATGTGTTAGATTTTCTTTGCCTAATGTTAGACCGGTGGAAACTTAGTCTAGTATATTTGTAAATAATGAGTGTTAAGAAATAGTCGATGAAACAATATTCTTGGGCATAAAATTAGACAAAAATCTACAATGGAGTGCCCATATATCCGTGTTGGCGCGTAATCTAAGTGCAGCCGCATAATTGCATATTAGAAAATAAATGACAACTGGATTACGCGGCGACTTATCTTGCCGTGGCGTATGGAATGCTGAGAGAGAGGCTCCCTCTAACATTGCCCGCCAGGTCACTTCTGTCCTAAAATCTACTGAGACTGAAAAACAAAGAAAATACTCCGCTGCCTGCGAAGCGAAACATGCTACCTTCACCCCTCTCGTAACTTCCGTCGATGGCGTATTCGCATCACACCTCCTTTGTCAAACACATAGGCGAAGCCCTCGCAGACCGTTGGAATAAATCACTGAGTACGATACTGGGTTGGCTTAGAACAAGGATATGCACTGCCATAATTCGAGCCACCAGTATGTGCATACGAGGCACACGCCACAAATCCAAACCTGCAGCAAAACTGTTGGGGTTTGACGACGGAGCAGCTATTCCAAGTACTAAGTAATCTTCACCTGACTGTACATTGCAGAGACGTGAATTATTATTATTATTTGTTATACATTTTTAGTATCTGTAATAAATTTATGTTACTTTAGTCTTAATAAAAATATTGAAACAGCTCGCCTACTTTATCATAGTTATTTTCATAGTATTATGTCGTACCTACAAGTCTTTTTCGGGTCAACGTAACCATTTCTTAATAAAATTATATCTAACCTAATTTTGTCTTAAGTCATTTGTTATTAACATACTATGGATAAAGATACGGAAGTTTAGTGGCACAGGCATGCGGCTGGAGTTTCTCGGAATTTATGTACGGAATATTTCCCATTAGCTTTTCGGTTACTGAAAACATCGTGAGGAAACCGGTAAGATCTCTTTTTCCCTCTGGATTGGAAGGTCAGATTGCAGTCGCTTCGTAAAACTAGTGCCTATACAAAATCTTGGGATTAGATGTCAAAGCGGACCTCGGGCTTCTTTAGGATACAACATATTGATCAACCGGTCTGAAATAAATAATTTTTATTTAATATTTGTTAAACGATATAATAATAATAATATGATCTAGTTATAATTGTTAGAATAAAATTAAAAGGCAAACCACCGTGCGCCAACAAGTTTTTGCCGTTGTCTGAGTGTGGATAAGCAAAGTGCAAATTCCATAATATATCATACTAATGTGTATAAATAAGTCGCAGAATGCCAATTATAAAGGTGTTCTAGAAAAGTATGTTGTTGTAAACAACTCTTACATTTGCAAGAAAAAGAATGTAATCTAAAAATATAAATAGATAATCTATCTTTCACTTCTTACCACCGTATTAAAACCATCTTAAATAAATAAATGTTTGGCGACAATCTTTCACAAATCGACCTAGTCACAAACTAAACAAAGCATGTACTATGGGTACTAGACGACGATATACATACTTATTATACTAGTAGATAAATAAATACTTATATACATAGAATAAATCCATGACTTAGGAACAAATATTCATGCTCATAACACAAATAAATGCCCTTACCGGGATTCGAACCCGGGACCTCCGGCTTCGTAGCATTTTTGAATTTATATCTAGATACTATATTTATAAGTCTAGCCGATAATCTTTTTTAAGTATCTTATTTAATCTGTGGCAATCGATCATACAAAAACTTACTTTTTTAGGGTTCCGTAGTCAACAAGGAACGCTCATAAGTATAATAGTTTCGCCATGTCCCTTTGTCCGTCTGTCCGTTTGTCCGTCTGCGGCTTAGCTCAGTGACCTTTAAATAATAATAAATAACAAATATAAGGGGACAATCTTACACAAATCGAGCTAGTCCCAGAGTAAGCTCAATATGGCTTGTGTTATGGGTATTAGACGACGATATATATAATAGATAGAAATACTTAAATACGTAGAAAACATCCATGACTCAGAAACAAATATTCATGCTCATCACACAAATATTTGCTCTTACCGGGATTCGAGCCCAGGACCTTCAGCTTCGTAGGCAGCGTCACTACCCACTAGGCTAACTGGTCGTGACCTATACTACTACAAAGCTGTAATTCGGCATAGGTGTATAAATTAATCACGCCAAAAAAACAGTAGAATAAAATCTTGAAAAATTTTTTTTTAGGGTATCTCCCCTATACGTAAAGTGCGAATTATTTTTTTTCTCTTCAATCGCATGGTGTTGAATATCGTTAGATAGCTTGTTCTAAAATATTAAGGGTTGATAAAATTTTTTTTTGGAACTTGGTGATTCGTTTGCGTGATATTGGGCTTATTTTTGTCTAGGTTTACATAGGTAACACACCTACTTATTTGGGATGAGGTCTACCGAATTACCGATGGCGGTATGAAAACCTATGTTTTCATCAAATCCCATTTTTACCATAGCCCTGCGACATATGCAACCATAACCTAACCTGGTAAAAGAGCATAGTGATTAGCCATCTCGATTGACTTGAAACCTAAACGAGGTCAATCCGTATCTATTTATAAGTAATTATTTATTCAATCAAAGCACTGATAATGGGTGATATAGGATGATTATCTCCAGAATTAGGCCACTCTTGTTATTGAGCTAAAGGTCGGCGTAAATATAACTATTTAATGTTGGTATTTACCTCGATTTAAGGGTAGATTTAAATTCTAAGTTTAATATATCCCTTTTATATTAAACTTAGAATAAATTATAATCAATTTGATGTTTAGCAACATCGTTCCAAATCTTGATGGCAGTTTTTACACGAAACGAACGAACGAGCGTTCTTGGAGTTGTTACGGTTAATATTGAACGGAGGGGACATCCCAAATGCTTCGCTTTTGTTTCGTATCTCTGCCATTTTGGGGTTTTAAACGAACTGGGGATATCCCTATGACATGATAGCGATGTCACATTTTTTCATCGCGATCATAAGGCGATCAAGCCTGAATGTGAGTTCGTTGGCACGTGGAAATGAGTGCAGTACACGCGAAAAATACAAAACCGATTTATAACAATGAAATCAAGTTGAAGAACACTAGTAGAATTCTCTATGATTTGTTATCAATCTGATATTTAATTGTGAGTTTATTATATAGCTAATGCTATGTTCAATAACAAACTAAACAGATTAGGCAACGAAAAAACAATATTATGAGCGATTACTTTAAACTAAGGTTTTATCTGAAACGTGACTTGTAGTACATTGGTTACACCTACTCGTAAATCATAATAATTATGATAAAATTTTATCGTTTTTCAATCAATTACATATAGCTGCTGGTTTTAATAAAAGTTTGGTTTTATTCTACCGACTTAAGAGTTGAGACTCTTGGCTATTAGGCCATTCGCCGACACTTATCGGGACAGTGATCAAACCACATTCATTACTATTGAAGTTATTAAGAATTCGGCTCGATACCTACATAACTTTTTCTATCGCTTGAATAAACACCTTTAGAATAAAAAAGGAATTTATTCGTGTCAATAACGAAACATAGAGAATAGCATAATCTTTGAGCATTACTGAAAAAATGGCACTCATTATTTCGAGATTTTATTCATTTAATCTTTATTGCACAAAAGAACCACCCTACAAAAGCCGGACTTAATGCCGTAAGCATTCTCTACCAGCCAACCTTTGGGCAAATTTTATGTTATTTCCACTCAGAATCAAGATATTTTTCAATCCCAATAAGCGAAAAAAAGTGTTTCAAGTGTCCATGCATTTTTGAACTGCATGGACATATGGGATGCAAAATAAGAACTTCAAAAAATCGAGGAAACAAGGGTGAAATAGTTGCTTGAAAAGTGTTTCTACATCCAATAAAATATCCGATGCCTAGAATTTACTAACCAATAATATTTCTCTTTTCAGAAACACTCCATAGCGCTGTTGCTGCTATGTATGTGTTTGGCAATCCTCATCCGGGAATCGAACGCGCGACCTCCGTGGAACCCTGGCAGTGGAGTCTTTTCTGAGTCAGCTCAATGTAGAACAGATGTAAGTTTAATTTTCATCATCCTCATCATTTTCCTAGCGTTATTCCCGGTAATGCCCCTAAAGGAGCCCGGGATCCGCTTTGACACCTAATCCCGAGATTTGGCGTAGTCACTATAGTTTTACGAAAGCGACTGCCGTCGGACCTTCCAAGTTCCAACCCCAAATTAAATCTCAATCAAAGCCAAAAATGTAGGACATTTTCGCCATTAGGGTTTAGAACCTGCGACCTCTGGGTCCTTCCATTGCTCTTAACCAACTGAGCTATCGTAGCTCCACTCGTAGCGGTGAGATAAATAAAAGCCTAGGTAGCTAGGTTGTATAGGAAAAATTAAATAGTACTTACCTGATTTATACTTGATAAATTAACATATTTATTTTCTTTGTTAGTTAGTTGTTTGATACCCACAATAATTTTTGTAATAAAAACAAAAATATACTGACATTACAATTTTTTTTATATACAAGACACTACTTAAAATGAAATAAAGGCTTTATATATACATTTATATTTTTTTAAATTATATACTTTAATGCCAGCAATAATAAACGTTCTTCTAAAGGTTTCCCATTTCTCGTAATGCACATTGAAATTTCGACAAACCTCACATTTCACAATTAGCAAAACAAAGCTTGCAGCATGCTTGCTTCTTTGGCTTTTAGCTAGCAGCAAGCTCCTGGCTGAAGTTAAATACATGTTGTATCAAAGTAAATTCATAAATATGATCTAGTTTCAGCTAAAAATAGTAAGGTTGCCATAAATGCTACAGTTTTCGTTCATTAACATTGCTTAAAATTTGTTTCTTCAGCAAAGATATTCTTGGTGGCAAAGTAGGCGTATTATACAGTAAAATAGGAACCCCAACGGTAACTTGTTAACAAAATGATTACCTACGGAAGAATATCTACTTTATTATGTCCAACGATAAAATATCTATAAACCGCGGTGATAATGATTACTAAAAACGAACAAGGCTATGACCTTGGTCCGATAAGTTATTTAATAATACCATGTGATTCTTATTAAAGATAAAGAATATATGTCAATTGGGTATTTGTCGTTAAAATTTATAACATGGTGCCCCAATATTGTGTCTCGCTATCATAAAATAACGTATGTCGCTAATCGCAATCAGTCATCAGAGATACCAGATACAATGTCATACCAAAATCAAAGGTCCAGTAGCAATGTGGAAATTTGCAACATGTTCTCAGCATTCTTTCAATCTGTCTACGAACCTTCGACAGTCACCGACACTTTCGATATTGTTGAAAATAACCCTACCAGTAACATTAATATACATTCTTTATACATATCACAAAGTGATATTTCACATGAATTGAATCAACTTGATGTATGTAAAGGCAAAGGCCCTGACAATATACCTCCAATATTCATCAAAAAAACGTCAAAAGCTATAACTGTGCCGCTCGCAATCATATATAACAAATGTTTGAAAGAGGGAGTTTTCCCTGCAGTGTGGAAATCAGCAAATATTGTACCAATACACAAAGGTGGTTCCAAAGAACTGGTCGACAACTACAGACCCATATCCATTTTGTCCACTCTGTCTAAAGTCTTCGAAAAATTAGTACACAATAAAGTTTATCCATTCATACACAATCAACTAATTTCATATCAACACGGATTCGTTCAACGACGATCAACAACCACCAATCTTCTTGTATACACAACTTACCTATTTGAAAACTTAGACAGTAATACGCAGGTGGACAGTGTTTACACTGATTTTCGTAAGGCTTTTGATAGAGTGGATCACCAAATGTTACTGGAAAAAATCGCATTCAATGGAATACGTGGAGACTTGTGGCGTTGGTTTAAGTCCTACGTCACAAACCGCACACAAAAAGTCACTGTAAATGGATGCGAGTCTTATGCTACCACAATTAGTTTCAGAGTCCCACAGGGCTCCATTTTGGGTCCCTTGTTATTTACCATATTTATTAACGACATCAGTTCCTGTTTTAAGTTTTGTAATATCTTGCTCTACGCAGATGATCTGAAAATATATCACTCTGTACACAACAATAATGATTGTAGGTTATTTCAGCAGGACCTAGATCGCTTCTCGGACTATTGTTCTGCAAATAAATTAGAATTAAACGTAAATAAATGTAAACTTATTAAATTTACTAAAAAAAAAATATCTTAAATAACTCATACTATTTGTGTAACACTAAACTCGATATAGTCCAATCAATTAAAGACCTAGGAATAATACTTGACTCAAAATTACACCTCGATCTACATGTAAGCTCCATTATAAGTAAAGCATATAAGATGTATGGTTTTGTGATGCGTTCCAGCACCGAATTTCGTCGTTCTAGTACATATTTACACTTGTTTAAGTCACTCATTCGGTCCCAACTAGAGCATGCCGTTTCTATTTGGAACCCCTATTATAAGAAATACTCGGATACCCTCGAGTCCGTACAAAAAAAGTTTCTTAATACTATGCACTACCGATGTCATCGCAGCAAATTGTCTTATACGCAACTGTTAAACAAATATTCTATGTTAGACCTTCGGTCGAGGCGCTCGTTGCTTGAAGCAATGGTATTGTATAACCTCTGTAATAATCACTTCGACAGTATAGCTCTTAACAATAAACTCAGTTATAAAGTCCCCTATTACTGTAGACAGCGAGAGGCGCGCCCACACCAGCTGTTCGTGACCGGCCGCTGCCGGACACACGCCGGTGAGCGCGCGCCTCTGCGCAGACTCATTGACACATATAACAAAACATTTTGTGAGGTAGATATTTTCGGAAATAGTATCTTTGTTTATAAAAAACTAATCATCGACATACACCTATAATATTCACTAATTGTTAATTTAAACAATCCGATTTGATTTTTAAAATAAATAGATCCATAAAAGGATTAGGTAAGTAAGTCGCTTTTTATGTTGCTATTGTTGACACCAGCAGTCCTTAAGTCTAAACGTGTTATGAATGACCCTGAATGATAAACACATGTTTTTTAATATGTGGTAAACGGTGTGGGTCACACATATTGTAATCACTAGTTATATAAGTATTCATAAGTACCCCTTGTAGTGGCCGTTTGTATACCCAAATAAATTTAAAAAAAAAAAAAAAATAAGTTTTTCATTGAAAACGGATCATTATCTCAAAAAAGTGAAGGGCATTCATCCTGACTCCTTGTAACCTAAGAAATGATCGCGAGCGGCAAGGTTTCAGAGAAATTCCCTCCCTCGAAGCTCCGGCTATGTAATGAGCTCTCTGCCGAGGTTTTCTCTAGAGATTACCGGATGGGGTTCTTCAAAAAGGAGTGTACAAATTCTTAAAACGGTCTTCAACGCGCATGTGACACTCCTCCTCCTCCATTTCTTGTATATCACCGACGTGGTATAAAAAGGCTCAGTCCCCGGTCCGGTCCCCCCAAACGGACCCACATCACGCACATGACCCATCACATTACAGGACGTCCCAAAAAAAAATGGAGTAATCACTTTCGGACCCGCAACGTCAATTAAATCTTTGTTAAGCCTACATATGCGACGTCTATAGATGTTGGACAACCGAACGCGTTAATATAAATTAAAATTGTGAGACATTGTAATTAAATAGGTAATATTATTATAATCACAAGTTTATAAAGTGTGCATGTCAAAATGTTGGCGAGATGTGCTGATCCTAACAAAGTTGTTCCACCTTATTGTCAACCATGTCTTAAGCAAATAAATTTCATTTCAAAACCCAAAAGGAGTCAAGCCCCAACCAAACCAAAAACCTGTATCTGCCACTAAAACAAAAGCTGTAGATGATAAATTAGGTATTATCTTTATGTCTACTGATATCCTTAAGACCTCCACAAAATTAACTAATTAAATGATCCATAACTCCACTGTCTAGGAACACGGTCACTTAGTTCATCTACCGACGTGTGTTTAGTTAGCTTTGATTTATTAATATTGTTATTGCTTAGTTCAGTATCTGTGTCGAAGAACTAACAAGACCTAAGTAATTTCAGTTACTCGCTATTATGGTGCTGGTTGTTATAAGTTATAGACTAAAATGGCTTGAAGTTTTGCGTTGATTTGGATTATTGGGTACTAGACGTGGTTCTGTGATTATTTTGATCTGCTAATTACACAAAGTAGCATATAACTTTACATCTGATAACTTTAATAGTACCTAGTACAGAATAAACTGTATTACAGATGTAGTGTACAATTTTATTCCAACGTAATTTAGACTTAAATAGCAAAAAACGTTCGTACGATTCCGTGAAAATACGATGGAAAATAAATATGCACTATATCTGTAATAGGATTTATAAGTAGGTACCTAGAAACAATACCTTTTAGGCCTCCTTATAACTTAATGTTCCCTTAATTGCCGAAAAAACATTTCATCGTCATCATCATCATATCAGCACAAAGACGTCCACTGCTGGACGTAGGCCTCCCCCAAAGAGTACCAAAGTGATATTGAGGAAATAACTTTATACCTAGAACTAAAAACCACCTATCTACCTCAACATACGGTGTTCCCCATGTTATCGGATACGAGAGAGGCGAAATCTGTGATAATTATCATCTTCATTAGCATCGCCTTAGCATCTATAAAAGTAGATTTAACCAGCGTCTATAAAAGTGCGCGTTTGCGCACGTGGCTTGTCAGGTAAAGGCCAGAGCGACAGTGACGCCCGCTTAAGTGACATGTAAATGTCATACACAGCCCTGTTGGAGGTGCAGCGGCGCGCTGGTGTCTTAATAAGACATGACCAGGTAGCCAATATAGTCCACCAAAAACTTGCTGCCAAATACCTTCTCTTACCTCAGCCAACCATCGCCTATTATAAATGCACGCCAGAAAGTGTCCTAGAAAACCAAATCCATAAAATGTACTTTGACAGAGCCATATTAACAGACCGGACCACACATTATAATAGACCAGACATTAGCTACTGTGGTAGACAAAATAAATAAAACTGCGCTTTTAATTGACATTGCAATTCCAAAAACCCATAACATGCAAAGCACAATAACTGAAGAATTAACCAAATATACAGATCTAAAAGACGAAATAGCCAGGATTTGGAAACTAAAGAATGTTACAATAGTCCCCATAGTTTTTTCCACCTCCGGTGTCATCCCACAGCAGTTGCATACCTCCATAAAAACCCTATCATTGCCGCCATCATCTTTTATTGTTATGCAGAAAGCAGCCATCTTAAACACTTGCAGGATAATCCGATTTTTTTTCCAGAACGATATACAACTACCCAACTCACGAACTGAAATACCCGCATCAGTCACCCAAATACCTAGTTCTGACGACAACCAATCCCAAAACTATATGTGATACGCTGTATGAACATGGGATGCACTTGGCTTCGGTCCGTGCATTTCATTACACCAGTATTAAAATACTGAGAATGGAAAAGGAAAAATACGAATAATAATAAAACGTTTCTGGCAACTGAGGCCCTTAGTTACAAATACCTTACAGACCCTTACCTTAATGATCATGGTTACCATTACTAACTTACATTTTCTTTCTTTCCAGGATGAGCTTGTTGATCTCTGCCAGCGCTGCGCCAAACTCACAAAAGGCAAGGACGCCTACAAAACCTGCTGCTCAAGCGACCTGAACGCCAGAAAATGGTGTTACGACTACGTATACTTCGGTCGGGGCGTGTACGATTTCTACTCTGAATGAAAAACGCCACGACTCTCAAAAGTCTGTAAGGAATTATGATTATATCAACGGAGTTCCAAGGATTCTGATGAGTTTCCCCATTGATAGTTATGACAAGACGCTTCATGTGTCGTAGGGTAGTGACATAGAAAGCCGTTCGGTCCCTAAAATATTCCGTAAATTCGGGTTACTTTGACCCCAGGAGGGTCACATTATAAAAGTAACAACGTGAGCAGTGAGCTGAAATTCACAACATGGAGATTTGACCCTATTAACACATTGACTGTCAAGAATACGCGCTACGCCCGAAGCAGATCCCGTGGTTTTTCACGTAACTAGCGGAAGGCAACTACAGCGTAGGCGCCCGCTAGGTGGGTTCCTGGCAGTGAAAGCGTTCTTCTTCTTCTTCAACTTAAGAGCTCTGTTCTTGTCGGTGGAGTAACCGCCATTCAGCTCTACGCTCTGCCACTGCTTTGAGCTCCTGGTACGACACTACATTGACCTTCTCCTTGACCTGGTCCATAAAAGCACGTCGCAGCCTTCCTCTGCCTCTTCTTCCCTCTATTTTCCCTTCGATTATAGTTTTTATGTAAATGTCATGTCGTAACAGGTGCCCCAACATTTTTCCTCTTCTATTTTCAATCGTCCTTAGCAAGGATCTCTTCTCTCCGACTAAATCCAAAACCTCTTCATTCGTTCTTCTTTCCGTCCAACTAGCGTCCAACTAGTGGTAGCGTTAAAATGCATAAAAAGTCGTAGACAGAATAATTCGTGAGGGCCAAAGCTACCCTCCAGGATCGAAGTAACCCACGATTCCGGGTTTATAATTAATATTCGGCTTGAAAGAAAACGAAACTAAGAAAACGTTGTATGTAAGTACGTGAAAAACGCAGGCGTTCTATCCATACGAAACCTCTGTTTTGAACTTCGATTCCTCACTAAGTATATAAACATCAAAATAAATCATGTCAAGTAAACAGAAGCTATTTATAGGTGAATACCTATAAGTCGCTTCTATTTACGAGTTGAATATCCTTCATTTGGAAAATGATTAGACTGGTCACACTCACTGGGCGATGCGCGCCAACGTCCATATCGTGGGATGCATTCGGCGCCCACGCTGTGCTAGCGTTCGCAGGCTACAAGAAAAATGTTAGCGCGTTCGATGTTTGCATATAATTTGGAGAAAATCGTAGACCAGCAACTCAGCATCGAAGTTTTGTATGGCCATAACCTCATATTTAAATCAATTAGTGTAGCACTGATATTGTGGTTTCTTGAAATGGTGTAGCAAGATAATTTACAGTCAAACTCAGGAGTAACTAGACATTTTAGTATCGTCTCCGTATTATCTTCGATCTTTATTTGTGTAATTATTGATAGTATATGCGATATAGTTACTTCTGTGTTCGGCTATACTGAATACAATTTATTTTCTAAAGTAGGTATACGTATACAAGATGATAACTATAACAAACTAAATTAAATTAAAGCTAAGTTAAATCTAAAAAAGGCCTTCGCGGATGCTGGCGGCATTTCCTCGCTGAATTGCAATGCTGATGCGTTGCGCGAGAAAGCCGCCAGCTCTTCGGTCACCAGTTACGTCAACCAGACGTACTATACTTATATGATATTGATAAGATTATATGACAATATGGTGCATGACAGCATAGTGAGAGTCACCTAGGCTTTTTTTTCTCCTGGTAACCATTGGCGCTTAGCTACAACATAGCTACAATAACAGGCATTTTAGTAACGTTATAGACTATCCGTCTGTTTCTAATTAGACCACTTAGAAAGAGACCAATAGTCTATATCTCCGCCATATGACGGCACCGCTATTCTAGGAAACGAACTTTAACGTTTCCAGACGTCATATATAACGTTAAAAAAACAACGTTACCGATGAAATAAGTCGCTACGTATGTAATATTGGTTGCAAATGCAGCCCCTAACCAAGGTACTTGTCTCACCGCCAGCGAGTAGTGAGTAATCTCATAGTAATTCTTACTCGCTTTGTGTAAACACGCGTGAGTACTCTCATATAAAAAAATATGAGAGTACTCGCTACTCGCCGGTGGTGGGACAAGTGCCCAAAACAGCGCCCAGGAATACCGAGAAAAATAAGCTATAGAATAAAACGTGATCATTAAGTATGTATTTAGTAGGTATTAAGCTATTTGTGATAACAGCTTTTCATTGATACTGTTCCTCACAGATGTAAAGACACCATTCAGAAATGGATTAAAATAGGGTTAATGTGAGAATTGAATAGGTGATTTGAGAAATTATTTTATTTGCGTGGTAATTTATAAAAAAATGCTTTATGGTAGTAGAATTTCAAGGCCCAGAATCACACACATTCGGTCCAATTATTCGGTTCAACATAATGCCTTTATCGGCTCTTTTTTTAAACTCAATAACTATTCAGTGTTCAACATCTTATTTTATAATAAGGTATGGAGAATAAAGTTCGCTAAACAAATACTGTACCTATAAAATGGAAAATAGAACCTCCTCCGTTTTTGAAATAGGTTAAAAATAAAAATCTGCTTGACAATAATGATTTCATAGGGCAAATACTGTATTTAACTCTTGCAATTTACAGCGCAACCTCTACAATTATTCGACAGTTGAGCCAATAGTTGGGCCGAAAACGAACATTCAAATATATGCGGAATGTGCCGAATACGAGTAACTGCTGAATTTTCGGCGTATCTCTAGTTCATTCTAAATAGACCCTTACCTTAATGAGTGTTGTCAGGGCAAACTTGATGGTTGACTATACGTTTCTTATGGCACTGCTGTTGAATTTGCCTGGAGAAGCACATACGGCATACGGCATATTTTATAAATCTTCACGTGTGTTAGTTAAGAATTTGGGATCATCTCGATTGCTTACAGCATTTTTACGTCAGTCAGTGACATAAAATTACTAATACCGTTACTTTTTTTTCCTGTTTTTTAGAAAAAAAAATTGCATGCTAAGTAGTCGAGATATAATTGAGGTACTCTTTGTACGTAAATGTAAGTACCTATGGTGCAAAAATAAGTGTCTTAAGTCTGCCTCAAAAATGGCTGTGATAATTTTATGTAACGTTAAAATTTTAAAAAGAAACAAATTTATTAAAATTTAATAAAATAACCGTTTATTTTTATATAGTGTCTTATTTTTTATTCCTAATGGAATCTGACCGTTCTAAATATTGGAATTTTGTGGGAATAAAAATGAGGTAAGTCTCGTCCCAGCATAGCCCTCTCCATGGGCCTTTAAGGCGGATGTTACACCGCGCCGCGTCTCCGGACGGAGGTGCGGAGCTCGTTGTATGCAAGTACCTCAGTTTGTAAATAAATTCCGTATGATACGACACACTGCACCGCTTATTCGGCAGTCGAGTAGCCTCATAGTGGAGACTACACACAAGCCAGCCAAGACTAGCAGCCACAGCCCTTCAGGCTGCTGCGGTATGAACCAGATCAAAAAAAACACACTGCACCGCACCTCCGTCAGGCGCAGTGTGACATCCGCCTTAATGGGGCCCATCCATAGTGAGCGACCAAGTGTTCAGTGTCATATCATTGGCAACACCGACTGACCAAAGCATGACCAAAGACTCGTCTTAAGACACTTCTAAGCAGCAGTTTCTGCTAGGTCGCTGGATGTGGTTGGCGCAGGACCGTTCACTGTGGCACTCTATGGGGGAGGCATAGGTCTGCCGGCATAGGCTGCTGGAGATATGCCTCTAGAGTATACTCACTCAATATTTTTAAGGCATACTGTTTGACTATAATGAAACAACCAAATAAAAATCCATAAATTAATTTATTAACACTATTCGACAATATAATAACAAGTCACTTTATGTACAAAATCTCTAGTTACATTAACACGATCCTATGTATTTAATTTTCAACGTATAGCCACGCGGAATGAAGTGTAAATACATGTTTTAATGTCCTGTATTACCTAGATTAAACATTAGTTTTTATGTAACATGGGATTTCACAGGAAAGGTTTTATGCCGCAGTAGGATTTTTTGTATAAATTAATATTACAGTAAACTAATATCAGTAGGAAACATGTTCCCAGTTGGTTGATAAATAAATGAATTGAAATTGAAATTGAAGTAGAAATTACTAATTGAAACAACGCAATAAACACATCTTTTTGTTGGCAAGCAAACTAAGGAACTTTGTGTGGGGTAAATTAAAGTACACACAACGTACTTGTATTGTGAAAAAAAATGGTTGTATTTACCTCCCCCAATATCATACTAATTATTATTTCAACTACAGAATTTAATGTAAAGTTCAAACCGCAAAGTATACAAACTATTTATAAAACTTGAGATTATTTGAGTTGGCCGAGTTGCTTTAAAGTAGTACATTCAAAAAGCAACTCTAACGTCCAGGGTTGAAGATTCCAATTCTAATAACAGTTTTACAGAAAATCAGCCACATGAAATAAACTCAACCATCAACGTAATGTTGTTTTATCGAAACAACTGGAAAAGAGCATTCAACGAGTGTTTTAAAGGTAAGTAAAATAAAGTTTTTGGCATAACTATGATTATATTTACATTAGTACGACAATAAAATAAACGGTTTAGTCTCACAAATACATGTTAGTGATTATCAGCATTAACTTCACAGTTCATGGCGGTTAAGAGACTTTTTCCGGTGAAGAGTTTATCGCCAGTAGCTAGCATGGGCGCGTCAGCTGGACGTAAAACATCCATCCAATACTAATGACGTGAGTGCGAGCGGGACGGATGCTTATGTCGGACGTAAACGCCCTCATGCTAGCAGTCCAACTTGACATAAACGTAATAAAGACTTTTATTGTAACGACGACGGTGTGTTAAAGAAAACTTATGTCGAACTTTTGACAGATTATTTTATAACCCTTCGTGTTAATAGTACCATGCTAGTTTTAAACAGTAATTCGTTACGAGTACTATCACAAGTAACAACGATGTTATTCCTTAACTCACTTGCTTTCGGATTAAAAATTACGTATATTTTTTACAATGCTTTACAAAGAATACCGCCCATACTCCGCTTGGTAGCCACAACAGCTAAGTACCACAACTAATTTGGGGTGTGCAAAGTTGTTCACTATCAAAATCAAGTGAGTGGAATGATGTTAATTAATAAATTAAGTACATACAAATTAGTATTTCGTTGCATAATTAAGTAAAAATCGGTACAAAATATATAAATAAAATGTATAATATATAATAAATGCCGATGTACTACGGACCCCTTCTGATATAAATTAATTTCTGTATAAAACAGAAGCAGCTAGCGAAAATAATTGATATCAAATGAAAGGGAAAAAAACATATTCATGGCTCCGAACTGAATTGGACTCATTCATAAGGCGTTCATAACTGGTTACAAGATTGATAAACAGAGCAACGGGTGCCGATAGCTCAGTTGGTTGTGAGCGATTTGCCACGTAGGTATACCAAACGGTCGCTGGTTCTAACTCAGCTCGGAGCAATGTGTTTTTCCCCTCTAGTTTGGAAGTCCCTTCTGATTCTGATATAAATGAAAACATTTATCGTGTATCCTGTCACACGCATTTTATTTTTGTAATATATATGTTTTCACATACAAATCTAACCACAAAAATAACTATGAAATTGAATGAGAGTAGGTGTCAAGTTGTTTCATAAATTTCATAATTATTTATTAGGCCCGGGTTCCCGGTTGAGTATGCCGCCTACAGGTTCAAGTTAATTTTGGTCCCCAGGACGTGTCGGAACTGCAACATCATTTCTTTAGAATGGGACGTTGTAATCGGCGTGCGAAGTCAACCAGAGACTGAGGGCTAATGATTTTGGGAGTTTCAACGTACTTCATTCATTTTAGGAGAATGTACGACTTTTTCGCACATTAATACTAAATTACATCTATCTTTGATCATTCGACTATGGTTTTTACTATATTTCATACAGCTTAGAATACTTTACACTAATTACAATTTCACCTAGAAATGGGTTTTAGCTAAATTCAACTAATTTTGTAAACTTTCCCGCTTGGACGGATAATAATCTAACAGTGTTGTTATCCTAAAAGCGTTGCTGTGTTACCAGAATAAAAATTAAAATGCCACAGAATTTTTCATAAGCCCTTATGAACACCGAAATCATCCATTTTGTATTTTTATTTTTTATCACGCTTTGTAATTTGAAATTGAAAACAACTCAATGCATTTTTAGGGTTGTAACACTTGTAACACTAAATAAGTTTTTTTTTTAAAGTATTTTGGTAAGTACAGGCTTTGTTGCAAGTTAAATTAAAAGCTTGTAAAAGGAACATGGTAGTACAACATATGGAAGGACTAAAGAAAATTTCTGGACAGTTAAATTATAATTTATTTTCATTAATTAAGTTCTGTAACCACTATGTGTGACTTATTCTTAGCTCGGGCCCAAAACCAATAGCTAGATGACAAGTAAGTTGTTCTAAAACCATCTTAATCTTAATACACGGTTTTTGGAACATTCCTATACCTGATTCCTTATGATTCAGTGCTAGTTTGTTCTCAAATATGTCACAGAACTTTTTTAAATCCTCGCTATTCTTTCATATTCAGCCAAATACCCTGTTTATAAAAAAAAGATGGCTTGTAAAAGAAACCTTAAAATATGCCGTATTAGGAGCCGGATTTATTTACAAGAAGTATTTATAATATTCAGTTTTAATACACGATGGTACAGTCAGAGAATTGACACTGTCATTTAAGGTTCATTTACACAGGTCATTAGAGTCCGAATCCTGCATGCGGGGAGGCGTGCTATCCTTGTTTTTCTTAAAGATGAAAAATCATTAACACATGTTTCTCGCCTGTGGGACGCGGTTTGTAACAACCTGTGTAATTTAGCCGTCAGGGCCAGCTGGCACTTTTTTCTATACCTCAGCACGGCTATCACAAGACGGCCCGCGAGCTATATCGCGGCGAGATAGACTGGCCGTCTCTGACTGATTAGAATGCTTAGAAAGAGACGGATAATCTATGTCGCCGCGACACAACTCGGGAGCCGTCCTGAGATCGCTGACTAAAGACACAGTAAGTAATGTAACATTAATGAAGCAATGTTAAAATTGTAAGTACATCAAAGTTCCGATTGCTGTATTCATGTAAGGCCAATTCTGCACTTAGCGGTGCGGAGTCGGTACGGTGTCAGTAAGCTGTCAGCTGCCAAGCCAGTACAGATTCTTTACTGCGGAGCCTAAATTTTTAATAAGAGGTTCCTAATTGGCACGGACTTGTGCAGTGATGCATCATACCGCCCCGTTTCCGGGCAATATAGTTCTACTGCGCAAATATAATACTGATGTAATAAAGAATACTGTTCGTCACCCAAATGTAAGGATAGATGCAATATAAATATCGTAACAAAGTCTATATGTATACTTTACTTTTCGGCGACGTAAACTCTTGGTAATGTACAAAATACCGTATACAGACTCCGCCTCACAAGTGGAAGTGGTAACAGTCAGAGAATTCAATTTAAGTGAAAAAAGTTCTAAAGACTTAAGTCTATTTCGCAGTCGGATAGGAAGAGAAAACAATAATTTTATTTACACACATAACAGTTATGCTACTCTGTACAATTTAGGCTAAACTTCAGAATTGGGGTTCCATTATCAGTCCAGTATTTTTTACAGATTTCGTGTACATAGGTGGCAAAATCGAAACCCAAACTCAATTGTCATGAGGGCATTTAAAAAAGACCCTTTATCCAATGGAGTTTCTAGAAGTCGATAAATACAAGATTTGCTACGTACAAGAACTTGACATATAAAATCTAGATACGATATCGCAACAGGTTTAACTACGATACAGATAAATGAAGTAAAATAATATAAACATGATAATAGTACATTACGTAACTAGGTGAGGGCCATAAATATGCACTCTGGGGCTTTACAAATTACCGCCCGTGTTGAGTACAAAGTTTTACGTCTTCACCTGGCCACAATGCGAGTTTTCCCGTACGCGCAGCGTGCAGTAAAACTCGTATTATGGCCAGGTGTGACGTAAAATAATATGAATACTATATATTGTCGCTTACAGAGTTAACATTGTATATATTTTTTGTGAAAACTAGGCTTTAGATAAAAATTGGTAAAGCGCGTGACTCTATTACCTGACGTTAGTTACATAAAAACAGTAAAAAAACAAGTAAACTATGACATTTTGAAATATTGACATTTGTAAGAATAAATATTCGAATTGCACAAATCACAGTAAGTCCTGTTGCTTGTCGTACATTTCCTGTAGTCGCTGTTGTTCTTTCACTTTCTTCATCTGAGAGTAGATGGAGGCTTGCTTGTAGTTGATCGGCCCGTAGTCTTTCATGTCGGCGTCGGCGTATATGAACATATCGTCGGGTTTGAAGGGCTGGAAATATTAGATATTTTAAAATATCTTTATACGTTTGAATTTTAAGTGACTAAATAATCTATATATTTCAAAATATCTTTCAATTGCAAATAACATGTGATATTTTGAAATACATTGAGGGTGAGTTGCACCAAACCGTCTGTAATCGTAAGCGGTGTTCGTTAAAATCTGAATGTATGGAACGTTTGACAAGTTTCTATGGACTGACAGCTGTCAGCGCCATATTTAACGTTGATCGGTCTGTAATCGTAAGTCGGTGCAACCCGCCCTGAATTTGTTTATGGGGAGTAATTTGTACGAGTATGTACAAAATTATTAATTTAAGAAACGCAACGTGTATAAATCTAATGCAATAAACACACAGTATTTTTCTTTGGTAATATGTGTTAAGTGATGTATTAAAGCTTAGGAAATAATATATGTGTTAATTAATGATTATTTGATTATTGCAGTACGCAAAACCATTATCGATAATATATTTGATGAAGTGATACGTTTTTTGGTGATGTCATGACGTACTTGTCTAATTGTTATTCATAAAAGCGTAAATATACTACTGTAATTTACCGAAATTCTATAAGCTAATTTAGTCTTAGTATGTTAGTGCCTAAATGAAATATTAATAAAAAGCATTCTAATTTTTTATTTTGGAAAAAATGTTTCAAAAATTACCTCGTTTTAATAAATGTACGTGTCACTCTTGGTAAATAGTTTATGGCGGCCCTAGAACAAGACAAAACGTCACAAAACGGCACACAAGCTAACAGATTTAGAACTTTATCTTGTAGAAATAAAGTTGAAAACCGATAAATAAATTAAAGCATTAAGATTTAAGCATCGGTAAACTGGGAGTCATGCTATAAAGCAGTCACTTCAGCACATATTACCAATTTGCTGCAATATTTTTATATAATATGTCTATATTGTCTTCTTAAATTTTCAAATTGCTTGTTTTTACCAAAAGTAATACTAATTAAAGGCCAGATATACTTTGATTAGCGAATAATGTGCGCTTGTAAATCTATTAAAATTTTGAGTAGAAAATGTATGGACTGGCTCCTATCACTACGCAATATTCAAACAGCAATCAATTTTTATTGATCAAACAGAAAAAAAAACAGATAATAATTAGAATGTATAGGTAACAGGTATGTTAATAATGATATGATATTTCGTTTAAAATATCCCACTTTAATTTTCTATTATATTTACTATTGATGACATTGACATTTCTACATTTCAAAATTTAAGTTACTGAAATGTTTCAAAATTCCATTTTAAATCAGGATGATTGTTTCTAAAGAGTTGCGTCAATGATCAGATGTAGTCATTCCTACTTCAAATAGCACGTACAATTTACTACTATACCAAATTATTAAGTAGCTTAACTGATAATTAGATATGACTACTTCATATTCAATGACACAATTTAGTATGATCGTTATAATGTCACTCACCTTTCAGACGTCGATTTCGTTAAACTTAAGCGTGGCGTAGTCACTGCGCTGCTGACTGTGACTTCCTTTTCGCTGACTACTGGCTACGTTACTATGACTACTGTTATTAGTCTCCTTGTTAGTACTATCATGATTACCTATAGAGTACGTATCGTACAAATGTCTATTTGAATTGACAGTGTTCTTAAATTTCAAGTTATGATTACCTAATGCTAAATCTGCATATACTAGTTTTTTATGCTTAGGTTTTTCATCTCTGGGGCCCATTGTATTAAAATTTGTATTATAGTTGTGCTCGGGGCCTAAGTTTCTCGTTGAATTTGATATGTAGTTGCCTTTTAGGAGTTGTAAGTAAGATCTTCTTTCTGAATCGTTGTATTCTGGTTCTGGGTAATTTGGTTTTTCGTAGTTATCGTAAACTCCTACGCAGGAGAGTTTTTCTCGGAGGCTTTCTGACTTTTTGAGACGATTCAGTTTGTGACTGTTCTTCTCTCTGCTTCTGTTCAGGGTTTTGGTATAATATTGTGTTTCTGCAGGCTGATAGATCATAGGTCCTATAGTGTTATTATATGATCTCTCTTGATCTACTGGAATGCGTTTGTCTACTCTTACTGGCTGGAAGTAACAAAAACTGTGATGTTTTTGCAAAGGAATTTGTAAGTTTTTCTTAATCTTTCCTTTACTATTTAAGTTTACAAAATTACGTTTTTGAAGGTATTGCTGTTGAAGTATGTTAGTGTTCTGAAATGGAAAATGTTAGTCTTTTAGTAAAGGAGTTCAAAGATTGGTTCGAAGGTGAGTATGTTAAAATGAATAATGACAGAAAATAAAAACAAAAAAAGCGTTATACCTGAGCATCGTTCAAAGTTATACTGCTTTGGACAGAGTTACTACGTCTAACAAAAGTCCTCTTTGGTATAGGTTTTTCGGTTAGCTTTGGTATCTGTAAAGTTTTATTTGGCGATATCACTTGCTTTTTTGGCAACCCAAGTCTATTCATTCCTTGGTCATTTAGCTTACTTACGGCGGACTTTACTAGAGATGTTGATGGTAGTATTATCGAAGTGGTTCTTTTCGGTGTCGCTCCAATGATATTTGGTTTAGATACATCCTTCTTTTCTTCAGGATGATCTTTATTTTCATCATCATCGCTATCACTCTTTTCAACGTTGACTCGAGGTTTGGGAAGTAATATCGGCTTTTGAGCGTTTTTGGCGTTGGTTTGGAGTTTTTTCGAGACATTTCCAGCTGATCTACTAGGTCTCATAGGTGCATCAACTACGTCAACTGTCATATTCTTCGTATTTATCAATGGCATTGATAAATTAACATATACGTGATCAGTCTTTTGTGGCGGAGCCATTGGTGATAATTTAGTTCTTGGTGCTGGTATTGGTTTTAATGATCCAGTAGAAGCGTTCATGTTTTCGTTGCTTTCCTCATACACTTGTATAGAATCGGTTAGGTTTTCAAATTCTTCTACACCGCTTATATCCGATTTGATTTTAAGCAACGAAGGATAGTTAGCGTATATAATATTCTCATGTTCATTTCTATCAGAGGTATTAAGGCTTCCCTTGTTATTATTAATTTCAGTAAAATTTTCTCCGTATTCCGTGTTAGGATAAAATCTTTCAATGTTCCTCTTCCTCAGTGCTCTCATAGATTGAAATTGCGGTAACCTTCTTGGATTCCTTGTATTTAACGAGGAAAATTTTCTCGTGTCAGTTTCTAATACCTCTTCGTCAATTGTTGGAAATTGTTTTAGAAACGACGTTTGCATTGGCGGTAAATACGGATTTAATAATACCGTTTGGTGTAACGGATACATCTGTTGAATGGGTGATAGCATTTGGATGCCGTACTGGTATTGGGAATTAGACGGTGTTGCCATTGGGTAAGGTATATTTTGCAAAAACGGTGGACACACAATCCTGGGTGTGAATGACGGGTTTGTAGTTAATTGCTTTTGAAGTGCTTCTATTCCTTTAGCTGTTTTGCTTGTATCGATTCGTGGTTGTATAGCCTGAACAGGCTATCATGCAAACAAACATGAAATGAATGAAACAAAAAATAGCAAATTAGTAGGTGAAGCAAACCAAACATTAAATGAAATTACTTAAATGAATCCAACACTGAAAATTAACTTTGATCATTTACTACTACTACCACTTTGATAGTGTTTTGTGAAATATATTACTGTTATTGCAAAGGTAACGGCAAGTACCGTAACAATTGAATGTCATGTTTCAGTTGGTTTCGATTATGTGAATATTATAACTGAATATATACGTAAGCACTTTAATGTACACAATAACAGAGTACAATGGCGAGCTTATCTCTATAAAGAATATTTTCTAGCTATCCTTTGAGCAATTGAGAGGAAGCAGTCGTTTTATGCAGTTTTCGATCAACATGGTGGTTGCTATTGGTAACTGACGCCCATTCAAAATATTTTTTATCGATCTCAAACGTCATGCAGCATGGTTCGTTAATTTTAATGACGTCATTTACCTTATTAGGTGCTTGTTGGAGCCCGTGGAACGGCAGATTCTCGTACAGGCCGGGACTGTCCGCTCCAAGGTTGCCGTTTGGTCCATTATCTACTCCATTGATAGGCGGGCCTGAAGAAAACATACAAAATTATTAGAATCTCAAAATTAAATAGTATGGAGTAAATTCAAGAGAAAGACGATAACAAAGGGTACAAGATCAATGTCATGGTAAAAATTGGTTACAAAACTTTCCACACTTTCTGCTTCTTATATACTTATGTCATTGACTATCGCAGTCACTATTTCAACTGGCAGTATTCAAAAAATATACAAGTGACTACACTGTACCTATTTATTACGAACACAAAAAACTGTGTCATTAAAATTATACCCATCTTATCTTATCTAGATGAGGGCCCTTTCGGATGCACTTCAGCAAATGCACAAAAATTATACCCATACACGAAACATGTATGTAAGAAGAAGTATTATATAGTTGCTACTAAAGTTTTTGTAAATACACTGTTTTTGGCACTATTTTGAGTTTAAAATGTCCTAAATTGTATTACACTACTGGAACCTGTCATCATATAATATTGATTACATTTTTTCCTTTTTTATCATCATGATCGCTTTTCAAAAAAATTGAAAAGTAATTGGTCATAAGATTTGTATGTAGAGAATATTATCAGTTTCGATTAAGTACACCGTTACTTATAATTATGCTGTGTAGAGACCCTTGAGGCCTACTTCCTACTACTTACCTACTGAACAAACTTTTTGTTCCTGGATAATTTTTACTTTTTTTATATATTCAAATACATCGATAAAGCAATACTCACTGTATCCGGGAGCTTTCCTTTTCCTGGTGCCTTTAGCGTTATCATCATGTAAGGGTTTCACACTAGCGGCAATTCTATCAGGCCTCTTAAACGACACGACTAAAACATGCAAACAAACACGCTACATGCAAGCTGAATTCACAAAAAAGGATTGTGTTGGGTTAGGTATAAGTGTGTAAAATAGAATGAAATGATTATAATCAAATTGGGCAAGAAATTAACAAATAACTTTGAACTAATGTTTCTAACGAAAACGAATAAAAAACAAAATTTTAGATTTAAAATCAATAAGAAAAAACTTTTGTAAATACTTTTATAAAAGAGGAATTTGATAACAAAATTAATTCCATTTTTTTACTGGTCAAGTCTTGTTGAAGTAAAATTCAATAATGTCGTAGAGAATTATGAAACTGCACTTTTTGTGATCAAATTCAACAAAATGTATGGAAAATAATATGAGAACTACCTCCTTCAGTGACAATGACATTAGGCGCTTCGCTTTGAAAAAATGATCGTATCCTGCTCTTTGGCAAACTATAACCCGGCTTATTTAAATTAACCAAAGACACAGCCCTTTTATTCGTCTTATTTATCTTCTTATATTTACCACTGTCATCATCTGAATCGTTATCACTCTTTCTTCTCAAATTTTTGAATATTCCTGTTACCACATTTTGAGTATGCCTTCTTGGTTTACCGTTCTTTTTCGAATACTCAGATTTGGTTGGCGATTGTTCATCGTCACTCTTAACTCTATTTCTTTCAAGTAATCCTAATGTAGCATCTTGATCTTTGTCATTGTTTTGAGAGACGTTACCAGCCATTCTCGCTTGGTTTTTAGGGCTAAGCGTATGATTAGAGTTAACGTGTACTAAGACACCTGGTTTCAACGGCCACTTGTTAGGCGTCACTACTGTTTGAACCATGTCACTGTGTACTCTAGGCTCAATCTTCGGTGTCTGAGTTTCGTTAGCTTCATTGTCACTCATTGGTGATTTATTTGCATTGATAGTAGCTTCTAATTGTGACAGATTGGCTTGTAAACTGCTAGTGCGTGCATCTTTAGATGCATTGTCAGGATAGCTTTGGGAATCAACGAGTCTGGTTCTGTCAGATGTTTTTGGACTAAAGGTCAGGTTAAGGCGCGGCGACAAAGCAGGCAAAGCTTGTGATATGATTGACTGAGCGATCGACATTTCATTAAGGCAGCTACCGTCCGGACTGGGTAAAGAAAAATTAATGGTTTAGGGACATGCAAAACAAAACAAAAGAAAATCCTAAAGTTATCACTTATCAGCGAGGCCCTAACATAATTAGATACATAATGAGCAAATAAAATACATAACAATATAACGTTAAGATTATATATATATATAATCACCCGTAAAAGTATCAAGCCGGAAGAATGCTTTCCACTTTGCTTTTTACATGCAAATAAATCTTAAATTTTAACAACACTTCTACATAATTTGATTATACATCTACTGTAAAATGACCACACTTTTAACCATACGAAACCACTCTTAAGCAAAATAGGCTTAAAACAGCTCGAAAGACTTATTCAATTTCTTATTCAGAAAACATAAACTTATTTGTAAATAGCCTATATGAATTTGGCTAATTCAAATAGTTCAATTTTAATAAGCCTGTCGTGAAATAAAAGCCTTCCGTGACGTTATATACGCTGAATCTACGGTGGTGTGTTTTTCTAATTTTTCAAATACTAAACAGCGTGAAGACAAGAAAGCATTCTCCATCTATACAGAAAATGTTATAATTGTTAGTAAATGTATACCTGAGGTATTAATTGTAGTCAGTCTGAGAACATCTGGAGTTAGTGCTGTTAGGAACCTAAGTAACAATAGAATATTTAGCAAAAATATATACAAATATTATGAAACTCTCAAAATCCGTGTTAAGGAGGGACAAAAGTGCTCATCTACAAATATAAAAAAAACTTCGGTATCCAGAAAAAAGTTAGATAAAACAAAACTGGCCATTGGTCCAAGCATGTACAGGCAAAAACGCAAACTCATTGACCTTGGTGTTTGCCCTTGACCTTTCGGAGGCCTAGTACCTCTGCATGGGCACTACAAGAGAAGACCTTGAGGGCGGCATTGACAAAGTGTGCCAAGAATCTGCTCGGACCAAGGGCGTCGCTGAAAAGTTTCATTTGTAAACATTTTTTTTCCTATAAAGATTATCAAAAGAAATCAAATAAAATTAAAGTTTATTCATTGAAGTTATATAATAACTAATCCTTCATCAGAATGGATTTTGAAAGATAGCCATCACCTAGAAAATATATTTTAAATAATAGTAATGTATAAAATAATGATAGTACTAAAATAATAACTGAATCAAAGCATACATTTGGGAAAAATAAACAAAATGCGGCCAATGCAATGTACGCATTTCCAATACCTACTAAGCTAATACAAATCATATTTTAATGAACTTAGTTTTAAACTAATACTGCTATTCTATTAGATTTACCTATTAAAGAATTTAAATTACGACGAAACATTGTCAGCAAGAGTCAAATAATCTAAACGAATAATCATTCTCTAGTGAATCTATGAATATAAAAAAAAGGAAACAAAATTAAACTTACTTTTCTCTCTCCTCTAATTCCACTGGATTATTGTCTATTGTATCGTATGATTTTAGTAGTTTTAAGTGTGGTTTAGTAGGCAGCATCCAAAAAAAAAACAAGAAATTACGATTAGTCCTATGCAACATTTCTTTTGATATAAAAACGACATCAATGGTTGAAGATTATTAAACAGCTATTGCAAAACATGCCTCGATGCTTCTCTACAGAGTGTATCAAAAATGGGGTGTGAGACGATCAAGGGCATAACAAGTATCGTGTTCTGATGAAAAAAAGCTAAAATATTTTTTTCTAGATGCGATTCTTTTTAAATTTGTATGGAGCATGTTTTCGTACCAGAACACGATACCTGTTATGCCCTAGATCGGTTCACACCCCATTTTTGGTACACTCTGTATATGAATTTAAGTTTCATATTTCTGAATTACCATAATCTTGCAATAGAAGCATGTTATTTACTTTTAATGACCAACAAGCAACATCTTTAACATGTGTTACGTTAGAATGAAAAAAAGCAAATTACTATCAAATACTGAAACTTCAAATTAACAGTGCTTATCAACAACAACTTACATTTAGATTTAGCCCTCATTCTTCTGCATATACAGATGATGATGATGCAGAGAATGACCGTGATGACTAAGATAGCGAGGGCGATGCAGCCAATTAGTATTAGTTGCTGACGATCCCGCCACCACACAGCAGAACCTGATAAAAAAGGATCTTTTAAAACACATTTCTGAATTTATGAATTTTATGACATGCCGTTCGGACTACAGAGTGTATCGAAAGGTTGACACAGTCATGTATAATTAAGCGCTGTTGTGAAACTTTCCTGCGCTTAAACGTATTTTAATAGGTTTCCGGAGTTAATAAGCCAATTGTAACATTTTAAACGGTGACGACAATCAAATACGGTGCCGACTAAGATTAACTTATTCATGCCGTCGAGTTTTATTGGAATATTGCCAATGCGAAATTTAGTAAATATATTGCGAAGCTGAAGAAAAAAGTAGTGCGAATCATGGGCTCAAAGAAAAAATGCGAAATTTCTGGTTCCATTGTTCTTAAAATATAATCTCATAATGTTCACATTTTCATTATAAAACAATGCTCATGTTTCAAACTACAAGTTCTAAGTTGAGTGCACACTTAACAAATAACTTACTCAGACTTTCCAGGTTGGCTAGAAAACACAATTAAATGTTATGTTAATGTCATACGATACACCAATTCAGCTCCAATAAAAGTTTTATCTTATTTTGGAATTTATAAATGACCATACCCCGGAGTTTTGGGTGCAGGCATAACTTGAGAAAGAGTAGAAATAAACGGTTACCTATCATAAACTCGAAAATCGTAATTCTGAATATTAAAATCCCGAAAACGTTTCACTTTTTATTAGTTCGCCGAAGTTTTGTTTCTCCGAAATTACATATCCCATATTATTATTTTCCCAATTCTCAGTTCGATGCTATTTTATTTTGCTTATGATTCGAATAGACACTTATTAAAATTCCGAAGGATCATTTGCCAACTAGTATTTGGTCCCGAAAAGTATTAAGTCCGAAATATTAATATCCCGCTATAACAAAAAATCTAAATTGTAGCATGTAACCTAACCTAACCGCCAGCGTGTCGACGTCACCCCGCTTCGCGGGGTGCCTATTTCCGCTCTAAGGGACACAAGCTAACCCTAACCTAACCTACAAATAATACCATTGTTACGATCATTTGGTGTTTTTTTCTGTGCGGGGGGCTTTTTAAGAAGTCGCGCAGCACTTTTGTTGCTTAAACCTAATCAAATCCCCTTTTCTATCAATTGTTTATTTTGTATGGTCACAGTTTTAAATCTAACCTTACCCACTTATTAACGAATAGCGAAAGTGCACTTCTGTAGGGTTAGCATAGGTATCTTAATGTTTTTTTAATCGTGGCGGTAAAATGATATATGAGGGAAAATGAGATTTACATTTTATGTAGCATCGGAATTATGAAAAGGTGGTTAACAAATCGGTTGTCAAATAATAAAGTTGGCAATCGTTCTTCTGGTTATTGAGTTTCGGAAAAACGATAATGTGGGAACACAAACCAGCGACATTTCAAAAGTATGGCAAACAAAGTATATGATTATGAGAATTCGGTTTACCGTTTTCGGACAAGTGAAAATCGGGCAGGTGTTTTTCGAAACTTCGATAGGTTACCTCAGTAGGTTAATACATTCTGTTCATTAGGTCAATACCTATTCTTTGGCTAATGTCATTCATTCACGCACCGAAAACCCCGGGGTATGTAAATGACACACGAAGGGAAAAAATATTTACAAATAGTATGCTTTTAAAAAATAATGCAAAATACATATTTTTGTAATAAGTAACACCTTTTGCATTATTTATATTTTGGCACATTATGTACGAGTTTTGTTAAATCGTTAAGAATTTATAAATGATCACAAAAAAATATTTACACAATTTTCGTTCTCAGATTAAATAATGCAAAATATACGTATCAGTAATAATAATTTTGAGCTAAATGATAACCAATGGCTGTCTATAGAATTTGCTTTGTTTACATAGCAAACTCTAGTGACGGCCATTTACATTATATTTTTTTAAATTTTTTATTATTTTGGTATTTTATGTACAAGCGTATATTGATACGGAAAATAAGTGGATACCATAAAAGCAAATAACAAATAGGTGAAAACAGAAAACAGCGTGAAGGGTTATGTTTCGTACAATGGTTGAATTAGTGTAAATCTAATATTATTTCTTACATTGAACCTTAGATTAGACCTTGTTACAGACGTTTTAGTTTTAGAAGGTTAAGTTCGTATATACATATTTTTTTCTCTGGAAATGTATTTTTGGAGTCATACGAAAACAACGCTTCTGTACAATGATCCATCTAAGAACCGTAAAAATACAGCTCAAGAGAAAAACGGAATTGGAACAATACAGAGATTTAGCTTCTCTATGTTCCTTTTTTGAATGAATTGTATTTGTAAGCTCTGATATGTCAAGGAGCCCTCGAGACTTGCAAAAGAAATATTTTAAATTTGAATTTACTGTAAATTTAGCCCAAATTAAGTATTTTGAGAAGCATATTTTGTGGACTCGTCTTTCATAAGCTATAAATGATGTTTAATTAGGTCAAAAACCACAGGAAAATACATTTTAATTTTTTGTACGACAAACTACGAAAGGATACAGAAACATTCTATGAAACCTGTACAAAATGTTCTTCACAATGCATTCCGTCACCAGCTAGCAGCACTGCGGCAAGAGATCTAATTGTCCAAATCCACTAATCATATTTAACTACCATCAATTATATAGGTAGATTTTAAAAGTTACCGTCAAAAATACCTTTCGCCTCGATTGCGAGCTGATGACAAAATCCATTCCGGAAACCATCCTTACTTACCCATAACATCTCGTTCGCATTCCCTCGACTTGCCAACGGAGTTGTTGGCGTAGCACAGGTATGTCCTGTGGACCTCTACTCCTGGCCTCAGGCGGAGGTAGCTCTGCTGGCCATGCTGTGTGATCTCCTCGTCAGTGAGGGAGTCGTTGTCGTTCTTCAGCTTCCAGGAGAACGTCACCTAGGGAGTAGAAATAATGTTGATTTAATCATGACTAGCTTTTGGGATTGTCGAGAGACATCAACCTGCTTGCTTTTGTTTTTATTATTATTGTCCAAATACATCCCTGACGAAAGTGATATTTTTCATTTTGTTTTTGATGGTAAGAGACCGTTTCCATCTCTAATAACATTAGAATAATAATAATTAATCGTATTGGAACGCTCAGAGACCTTATCTCTATTGGGATATATCTCTCACTTTACTTTAAACATTGTGACATTTAGTTTCGTAATTAGCATGTTTTTTTTTATAAATTACCGTATGATATGACAAGTACCCTCTTGGCTGATTTGCACAATGAATATTGTTTTTATTGATTTTTGGTGGTTTGTCCCTCAAAAGAAACGACCATTTCTGTACCTCGTTGGGATTGGCGTGAGCTGTGCAGATTAAATATTGTTCTCCATTCTTCTCCGCTTGCTTGATTCCGCACTCCGGTACAACTGCAAATGAAACAGTTAATTGTACATTCTTGTCTATTCGAAAATAAAATGGTTCAGTCACTGTCACTCTTAGATCGTGCCAAAATAATTAACCCTTGACAGGCTTTCGTAGATAAATTAATGTTTATATTTTGTAAATATTTACGAACAATCGAGAGCAAAATTCTTGTAACTAGATTTTTTATTTCTAATAATAATTAGCCTTTTATGTGCCCAAGAAAAAGTTAAGTTCATACTTACACATAACATCTAACAACACCGTAGTTGACACAGAACCGTGCCTGTTATACGCTTCGCATAGGTAGTGTCCCGCGTCTTTCCTCTGCACTGGTCCTAGGAGCAGGGTGTTAGAGGAGGACAGCACGAGGGAGCTGTTGGTGTGCTCCTTTGCAAGAGATTTGCTGGCGTTGCCGCGTCGCCAGGAGTAAGAGGGTACGGGGAAACCTCTGAAAAGGCGATGTGGAGCTGGAGATTAAATTGTAGCAGTAGTTTATGGATCCTAAGTTGAACAATGTTCCAGTATAGGTTTAAGTAAAATAGATTGTGTCTCAAGGGATTACCATTATATTTAATCCCCAGTGAAGTGATCCGAAAAAAAAATGAGTGAAGCGAGGGATTGGGGAGGGAGGGGGGGGGGGGGGAGTATAATCTTGAGCGTAACGAAAGATTCCATTCTCAGAACGGAAATAATTATACTACATAAATTCCTCAAGAAAAGTACAGTGACAATGATTCTGAATAGCAGGTGTGAAAATAATTGCAAAAATATTAAGCATACATAATTCTCTTAATATGATATACTATCCACATAATATGTAATATTATGAAGTGTTATTGCTTTTCTTACCTAGCTGAGCATACAACTTTTCCAGGAATATCACCTTCTGTTACCGGAACTATACTTGGAGTTACTGTAATATTCTCTGGTTCATCTGAAAAACCATCATCATCATAGTCAACATCATCATCGCTATCATCATCATCTTAAACCTAATTCAACTACTTTATACTGGAACTGACTTCTACATGGTTAATTTTTAAGCAGCAGCAGCTGTTGATGTAGAGCACAAGGAAAACGTGGAAACGTCACCAGCTTTTATTTGGGGCATCACGACTGGGGAAGTACGTCCACTTTTAGAAGACTGAAGCCTTAATAACAATTTTACATGGTCTCCTAGATAAGGCTCTGTTCCTGGTGTTGAATAAGGTCGCCAGAGTTTGAGGATGCATTTTGTTGAGATTATTCAACAATATGTAGTAAAAGTTATTGGCAAGAAGCAAATATGATGGCGATTACTCCACCAACAAGAACAAGGCTCTTGAATAAATGATGATGATGAAAACAGCAATGACGGTTTGGTGACGCGTATATCGTCGCGATGCTATAATATATATATATATATATATTTTAAGTAAAAGAGGATCTTTTAAATCTCATGATTGTTCAAAAAAAAAATCTAACCTGACCCAATGGGCTCTATGTACGATGATTTTAAAAGTTCTGAAATGTTAAGGATTAAATTTTTTATGACGATGAAGACTTACATTCAACAGCGAAGTGGGTAGTACTGTTTACAGCCGGTCCGGCATCGTTCCGTGACGAACGGCACATATACTTTGTGTTTCGGTCTTCTTTGCGGTCCAGGACTCCACCGGCCCAGGCAGACATGTTCCAGTGCTGGGGAAAAGTCGAAAAAGTGTAGGACTACGTAATCATTTATCGTGACCCGAATCATTTGTAATGTATAAAGAGTCATCAGTTGATGTCAGCAGACAACAAGCATCAGAATACTCACCAGAGTACTCTCCGTGGCTTCAAAATCATTTCTATTAACCTCAGGCCCAATCTCCTTGTCAACAATGTAATATCGATCTGTCTTGGCGGGGTCAATGACCCGCATTTCTTCATCATCCTTCATCATCAGCCATTGGACGCTGCAGCGAGGAGCACATTCCACGGCGCATTTTAAGGATATGTTCTGGAATCAAATAAACATGTTTAAAACCGATGGCAGTTCGGTATTTCAGAAGGATGGCAGTTTAATTACGGGTTACAAAATCTTAATTCTCATCTGTATGTATATTTTGTGAGTGATCAAAAAGTTGATGTAAAGTGATCGAAAAGTAAATGTAAATTAATGCCGTGAAAAACTTTTGAGGATGTCACATTTCGTCGGTGAGATTGCCAAATCCGTTTTGTGCACGGTTTGAATTAAAATACATACTACCATATTATGTGTAATTAATAGAGCATTATTTTCTTTGACATCAATTATGTACATAACGGATTGGCCAATCTCACCGACGATTTTTGTCATATAAATCATCAAAAAACCTAACCTAACCTATAATAGCAAATAAATGATACAGGTACTTACTTGAGATTTGTATAAAGCGCCACTGTAGTAGTTCATAGCGTATTTGAAGCTTGGAGGAGCTGAAAGTATAAAAAAATCATAGCATAATGTCTTTAGAATATTTAACAAACACACTGACTCGGGAATAATGGTATACGCCTAAATAAATATTAGCAAGCCAACATCGATATAAAGATCAAAACATTTTGATATGGAAACGCTATCATTTGTAAGACAACACATTCACTGCCAAGAATCGCTACGCGCTCCGCTCGTAGCCGATCCCGTGGTTTTCCTCGTATGTAGCGGAACGACTACGGCTTAGGCACCCGCTAGGCTGGTTTCTGTCAGTGAAAGTGTTGAAAAAAGAATAATAGGAATAAGTAGCCACAAAATAGAAAAAAATATATACGAATAAAATTAACACAGCGTGTCGTTCAAGAAAAATAAAGAGTTAATAGTAAACATGGTAATAAAATAAATAAATCTAAATACATAAATCCGTACTAGGTGACGAACTCACACAAAATGAGCTTGCCACACAGTAGGATTGGGAGAGTAATTATCAACTACGTAGATACGGAAAATCATTAAAACCTAAGGTTTTCTTGACCTTCTTGGCAAATAACAAAAAGTGAGTTCCAGCCTCGTTTGGGCTTCATCAAACAATGTTTATCTTTTAAGATACACTATCAAGATAAACTATAATGGTGATGTATAAATTAAACCCACCAAGAACATTGATGTACGTGGTAGCCGCCTCGCCATTGCCGGCCGCGTTGAACCCTTGGCACGAGAAGTTAGTCCTGTGGTCCAAGCTGATGGGGTCAATGGTCCAGTTGGCAGAGACTATGTCAGTGATAGGGCGGCCGCCGCGGAGCCAGCGGAATCTGTAGAAATAGGAAGAATTGAAATTGTTTGTAATTGCAAATATAAGTACAGCCCGTGAGCACTTAGAGTCGTGTTTGTGGATTCAGGTGAAGTTGCTTATCTTGGTACAAGAACGAGGAAGACCAAGGAAGGGAGAAATATAAACTCGCACCCCATTAAATGTACGAGTATATGAAAATATAAAAAAAAAAACACAAGAAGGTAAGCAGCGTGGTGAAATAAATCATAACTTCTGTTTGTTACCAGATTTAGATGAAAGAATGCATGAGCGATAGATGATAGCAAGAACAAAAAAGATGGGACCTTTGAACTCAATTTGTACGCTAAAAAGCAAATCAAAAGAATAAGATATGGGAAAGACAAAAGGGAGCTAGAAAAAGCCAATTAATACAAAAGTAATAACTGCCTGAAATAAGGAATGATAAAATAAGAAATTAAAGTTTAATTCTATATGACAAAAAGTAAATATATAAATAATATAATATATAATATGATTAGTAGGTTTAGTTTAGATGACAATCATTATGATATCGAAGATATAAAATATACCTTTGTGCCTCTGGCCTGCCCTTTTCTTCAATGCTGCACGTAAGTATTAGAGACTTCGCTTTGACTACGCGCCACGGCGAGTATACCAGCTTAGCTGGGCCGGGAGGATCTGAAATATATATATTGTATCTCTTGTGAAAAAAAAGAACAGAAAATATTAATTTATACAAGTCTCAGTCAGGATAGCTGAATAATGTTATGATTCTGTGATTTTCATCAAGGTGCCATTTTGTTGGGAGCTAATTGCATTGCATAATGGCTGCGGATTTCAAATGATGTATCGTGTAAGTTATTTTTTTTTACAAAGATCATTTGTCACTTTTATCTTTATAGTTTATTTTAATGTGATAACTAAAACATGGCTTTCCTAATTGCTACCACTAAAACATGGCTTTTTAAGTGAGTCATAAATGAACTACATAGGTATTCGTCTGTCATGTATTTCTCATTTTTTAAATACCCGACGTTAATCTTTTTAGGTGATGTAAGTTTTATATGTGCATCAGTTCGTGTACTTACAGTTGACAACGAGTTCGGTTTTCGGACTGACTTCGCCTTCACCTGCAGTATTCTTGCCACGGCAAGAATAGTTTCCGTGAAAACTTCTGGTTGTATCTTGAAGCAGTAGCATTGAAGGGTCCACTTCGTCGCATAGGGCCGCTGTAGAACAGTTAAAGGTAAATATTCGAATAAAATACACCCCTATACACCTCATTGCAATTACAAGGAAGTAGGCACAAAATTATTATTTTTATCCTGCACGTAGATAAAGGGCACATTTTTATGTCTAACTCTCCAAATGCAATGACAATGGCATTATTTGAGTGGCAGGAATATACATATTAGCAACATTGATACAATTAAGGAAAGCGTTCCGAAGCTTGATCTATGGACAAAACTCGAACCCCGAGTGACTTCTGAACACCCTAACACACTGCACCTGCACAGGACACCCTGCTTGCCACATTTGTTGCTTCGAATTTTAGATTGTAAATACCAACCTATTGGGCCTATTGACCTATTGGGTCAGTCTTGGGCACTATCATTATTGTGTAGCAATACAAAAGGAAACTACTGTCTTGTAAATACTACGACGAATTTTATCCATCATTTTTGAGATAGGAGTGATTCGTAAAGCTTTTTCTCTAACCATCAGTTCCATTGCATTCTGGAAGCTTTTTCAGCACCTGTCCATCAAGATACCAAGTAACCTCATCCAGAGTCTTGGGGTTTCCATCTATGGCCTCACAGGTCAGCGTCACGTTTTTGTGGTCTTGCTCGTTGACGGGACTAGGATCTGACATAAGTAGCCTGACTGTAGGTTTATCTGAAATTTCAAGACATTCATAGGTGTTAAAAATGAAGAAGAGAAAGAATAGGTACAATTTATTAACTGCTAAATAACATTTTCGAAAATTAACAAAATTCAACACGTCAATCAATGTTGGTTCCACTCTACGTGCCATTTTGAGGACTCTTTGATGAAATCACTGTCAGTAGTGACGGTAATGAGAAATTCCTAATTAAAAATAATAAAACATCACTTACAAAGCACGTTAACGTCGATGCTGGTGTCACTGGTACCATTCCCGATGATGTTGGTAAGAGTGCAAGTGTAGTTGCCAGTATCATCGCCGGTGACATTGTGGATAATTAGAGCCTGTTGGTTGGTCGTCCCGCCCTCGTAGTGGGGAGACTCGACGTCGATCTTTACGTCGTCTTTGTACCTGTAAATGGTATGGTAACATCGTTACAGATAGATGGGTTTTTATTTCATCCGCGTGGAACTCGGTTATATTGCATCTCCTTACAAACTGTTACCCCCAATTTCTGTTCCTGAGGGAATAATTTCGAGTGTAAAAACTTATGTCCTTCCCAGGGTCAAAAACTATCTTCATACATGTTTATTTGGGAGTGCAATATTTGATGCTGCCCCTGTGAGGAATCTATCAGCGTATTTGCTGTTAGATTTCGTATAGCGTAATAATTTAGTAATATAGTCAAAAACAATGCACACGTACATATAAATACGCCTTTTTCCCAGAAGGGTAGGTAGATATTACGGATTTCCATTTGCTTCGATCTTGACAAACCTATCCCGCTTCATTCACTTTCATAACATTCTTCAGTCATGCTCGTCGGTTCAAGGTTTGACCTGACCTTTCTTCAAATACCACCTAACTAATATAATATAATAGAAACTTGCTTACCAGGCAACATGTGAAAGAAGTGATGGGTTGCTCTCGTACTCGCACTTGAGGAGAATCTTAGTGTCTTGCAACACGGTAAAGTTGGGTGGACTCACGTGCACTATCGGGGGATCTGAAATGTCAGGTGATTAGGTGTCAATCGATGGTGAAAGTGTTTTCATTTCAAGACATATTTTTTTGAGAACGATTCCATAACCGATGTAAGATAACATAAAAGGCTAGAAAAGTAGTGAGAAAATAATAAATAAAATACTGTGAGCTTTACTATGCCATGTCATAAACTAGCGGATATGCCGACCGTTCTCAAAAAAAGGGGGGCCTACCCACGCCGCGCGTTCCGGTACGTGGTCGCCACTCGAGAACCTTTCCGCCATAGCAGTAACTGGATCAAACTGTATAATACCAAAGACATGGACATGGAGGAGAAGGAGTTAGGTCCAGTTAGGGCTATTATGTCATCAGACCATCTTGCCTTGAGCCTTCATATGACTGTGTTACTTACACCAAACTTCCAGCTCCTTGGTCCTGACGAGTGGGTCTTCATTGATGAGCTTGTTAACCTCGTTCTCGCCGGTGCATTTGAATTTCTGTCCATTTTCGAAGCGCGTCACCGTAAAGGTTAGGTTGGCCGTGGTCTCGTACGTCGAGTCACTCTGGAATACGAAAATATACGGTTATTCCTTACGGTCAGTTAAAAAAATGGCGAATATATATATGTAGGCTCTAAGACGGTTAAAAAACACGTTGTTTATATAATATACTGAGAATTTCTTATTTTTAGTAATTATATTCAATTAAGGAATATATATGGACATTAAACATATATGTGTAGAGTGTATCACAGTTTTTGACGTTGTAAATTATTATATCGTTGTTAGTATTTTTAAATTTTCATATATTAAGGTCATAGTTTGTTATCTGACGGTGACGATCTTTATGTGACATTCATGTTGTCTTATATTTATTTTTGCCTCTACTTTTATTAATTGTGACCATGTTTTAATCATATGTAACTAGACATTTTATTTCAATTTTTATTCTACTTGATGGCGATACCATAAAGTCATAAAGATTAACCTATCTTTAATATAAAATATAAATCTTTAATTTGTATTGTAAATATATATCATAAAATAAAATAATCTCAATCTGTGTATTAAATAAATTTATAAATATTAGTATATCTTACTCAAATCGAAGTACGGAGCCCCATAGTAAGCTCAATAAAGCGTGCAAGTGGTGTGCGTACTAGACGAACATATAATTTAATAGATATGTATACTCAAATACATAAAAAACATACAAGACTTAGAAGCAAATATTCATGCTCACACACTATTATTAAAACAGAGAATATTAAAACTTGTCTATGATTATAATTTCCTCAAATAATGCTTTTTTACTATGTCAGTATCGAAGATGATTATATTTATATTATTATATTACACGGATAAGATTAAGATAAGAGTAACATTTTACGTTGTGAAAAGAAATCTAATAAAAAATTATACGATTAACGGACAATCGCGTCCCATGAATTAGGAAAACCTCCCTATATCACTTTAATTTTTCATCAACCTAAATCGCTTCCACAACTTCAGCCTTCCAATAAAAGTTGGCAGATTTTTCCGTAAATTTATTACTTTACGTAAGAGGGTGTAATAGGCAGTGATAGGTCTAAGGGCGCAGTAAAATTTTAATTTCCCCCCTCGGGGGCAAACTGACAGTGTCTCTGGAACTTCGGGCGAGGAGTTAAAGTATGTGGATGGGACTTGAAAGTTTAATAATATTTTGGGGATATCTAACGCGCTTTGAGAATTAAATGCGTCTGTATTTTATTCTGATGTGACTGAACGGAATGTTGAAGATTTCGGGACTGATATCCCTCAAGTAACCATCTTTAATTTACATTAATAAAATGATAAAGTCGTAGTCCGCGAAGCGGTCAAGAAAAAAAATAAAAAAATATATTTAAACAAGTAAAGTGCCAATATCACACACTAGTCTAACGTCGAGGACTACGTAGGTTACCTTATCTAACAATAGTTGAAATTATTGAAGCAGACAAAAAAGTGTTAATTAGCAATTCATTTATATAATTTTTCAGGGAGGGTTTGAACAGAAGTAGATATGGGCAGCTATTGCACGTATGGACAAGAGTAGGTGGACAAAGCGGCTTTTGGAATGGAAGCCAAGTATGAACACGAGATCCCGTGCCCGTCCTCCCAAGAGATGGTTGAACGATATCAGGCGACACGCAGGACGAGACTGGATGCTGAAGGCACAAGATCGCCATACACATACATGGACGGATATGGAAGATGCTTATGATGATGACTTTGCCTAGGGGTTACATGTACTACTTTAGCCCCGCTTGCTAAGTCTAATATGACATACTTTTGCGAGCCTAAAAAGTGAAACATATTAAACTGACATTTCCTGGGAAAAGGCGCAATATTACCACGACACAGAAGCTTATTATACAGAGTCCTGAAACCTTGTTGCTCTTCCAGGCACGTATCTCCCAAACTTCTCCCAAAGTATTTGCAATGTAAATCACCATTAATTAGATATGCATGGAAAATAACAGGCCCTGCTAGGGACATGTGTATTGTTTAATATGAAGCAATTTATTTAATACATACACATTATGTGCATGGTTAACATTGTAATGAAATTATAGGGCTTAAGACTTGGAATTTTCAGGTTAAGTTTATAATGGCAGGCAAATTGACATTCGACAGTCATGAATATTTACAATTTGGCGCCTTGAACCAGGATGGTTCTGGATATTCGACTTCATCTATCGTTTCGTTATCGAAAAGAAGAGACTGAAAAAGATTACCTTAAAATCGAAACTTATTATTTTCGTTATGTTACGCTTGATAACAAAAACATAAAACATGTTTTTTTATGTTTTTCACGTTTTTTTTTTATGTCAATTTACATGACGCCGCAGAAGTTTAAGTTCAACAACCGCTTTGGAATATTAGTTGGTAATCATTCTTCATTTCGCTAAGTCACGAATTTAGTTTGAGCTGCTATATTTAATATTAAACCTTGCGCAAAATCAATGTCACAAAATACCAATTTAACCTGATCACCACAACATGTTTTGAAGGAAATAATAAATCAGTCCGCTTTTTTAAAACTTCGTCCAAAATGTAATTTATGGTTCGCAATTATTCATCGTTCACACAGAAACCGCATTTTATTATATAACTTTGTTATTTAAGTGAAAAAACGTCGTTAAGGAAAAATCTGTGCATCGTCTTCATTATATCTCTAAGATTAAAAATGAGATGACGATAAGGTTTTGAATTTTTAGTGATCGATTTAGTCGGAGAAACGAATAGAGACACGATCTTCACCCACCTGTTTAAGAGTCCGCAGCGCAGTAAGCTCGATTCTCCATACAAACGTAGTTATGCTCTCATTTTAAAACTACGTGTGGGATTGTAACGAAACTTTGCATATACTATATACAATGACATGAGGTAGATCTGTCTGTACCTCTAATTAGTTAAAAAGCTTTAGATACCATAGTAAGAAAAACAGCGAATTTAAGTTTTTCACATAAAACTTGTTTTTGCTGTATTTCGTTTGTTTCGTTAACTTGAACCATGTAAACTAATTAAAGACATAGAATATACTTCATGTCATTGTATTTGCAAAGTTTCGTCACAATCTAACACGCAGCTTTAAAATGAGAGCGTAGCTAGGGTGAAAGGGGGTGAAATTCGGCCGAGCTTACCTTGAGCTTGACTCTTAAGGGTGGTATTCCACTTGTCGGTGAAGATTTGATGAAATTAGACTTTAACGACATAATAATTGGATGTAGACACTAAACAGAATAATCAATAATGACGTAAATGGAGAAAAAGGAACGCAAGAGGTTAAATAGTCACATTAATAACATAGTAAAAGTGTCCAAAGTTTTAATAGTGTTCTGTCCTTTTTCCGCAAAACGCAAAAGGTACGTGACGTCACGATCTTCTAGCGTTCTCTCTCTCTAACAAACAACACACGATTGTAGCTGCGCAATTTTTTGTGATATTTGAATGGCAATTTTGTCATTAGCCTTCATTCCTTTGAAGAAAATCATTTCGCTATAGTTATTAGGTTATCCGAAATGGGTTAAATTTTGATTTCTAACATTGTTCGCAGATAATGAGTTGCATCGTAAATTTATTAATGGCATGCATATCTTTTAGTTTTGTGTATTCTTATCAATTAATTTAACATCGAATCACAACATTTACTTCCCAAAAAGAATTATAAAACTTACCATTCGTACTGTTCCGTTCTGCAGCGGACATGATAAAAAAAACGACTGTCAGTAATGTTTTCACAAAAATGATTAACACGTATGGAGACAACATTTAAATAAAAGTATTTGTTCGAAAGCGAGGATTTTAGTGAAGGAAACACACTCAAGACTTACATTGAAGCTAAATTAAAACTAAAATAATTATGCTAAACGCATTTTTAAATGGAGTGCATACGTCCTCTAGTTGTACCTGTATACATTGTGCGTGTTAAGCAACGGTAGCTTTGATTGGTTACTACTTGAATACTCTCGCACATTGGAAGGCACGTTTAGAAACCGATCCTGGTCATGGTCTATCATAGCCCTCGTTAAACCGAGCGTGTCGAAGCTAAATCTCATTAAGATCTAGGCTCCACTGGGTGGAACGGTAAGTTGGCTGTCGCTTCCGGAAAATCTAGTGCCTACACCAATACTTCATTATTATAGGTAGCAAACGTACTCAGGGTCCTTTAAGATGCAACTGATATAACGTTAAGACAAAAAGATGTCCAGTACGTTTTAATTAATAAACCTCTGAAGAGGCGATAGTTTATACCAAAGTTGAAACTTCGATGAATCAGAAAATATTATTCGACAAAATTTGGCTATCCTACGCCGCAAGACAATATATCATTCCACATCATATAATCATGTGTCAGAAATGGTAGGGTGACCATGATATTAGTGGTTCTTTTTTAACCCCCGATGCAAAGAGAGGGGTGTTATAAGTTTAACGTGTCTGTCTGTGTATCTGTCTGTGGTATCGTAGCTCCCAAACAATGGACCGATTTGAATGCGGTGTCATAGATAATTTTATACCGAGTGTTCTTAGCCATGTTTTATGGAAATCTGTTTAGCTGTTTTTGAGATATTGGACTTTGAAATGGAACTGTCGGGGGTTTAACTTTTCTAAGTTGTATTTCTTCTGCTACGACATTGACAAAATATATTTTTTGTACAAAATTGAAGGAAAAGTTTTTTCCCCTAAAAGACACCAAGTCATAAAAATGCGTTTCAATGCCCCAATTAGTAGGCGAGCCGTATCTGCGACTTAATATTCATTAGTAGGTAATTTACGATTTAAATAAGATGAATCGAAACACAGCCATTAAAGACGGCCATTTAAAAAAAGAAGCTAATTAATATGCGAATAAAGACTGTCAAGAGATTATGCGGTCTTGAAATATATAAAAATATAAAAAACATAAAAAAGCTAATAGCTGGTAGTTTTTTTTCAGAAATTCGATACAAAATTTAGTTAGGTATCTTATTGAAAAGCAGTTTTATATAAAAAGCTAAATTGTTTCTCATTCGACATTTAAAGTAGGACTTGCGAATAATATTAAGTACCTACGTATAACCTTAAAAACGCGTCCTTATAAAATAAATTATTACACAAAATATGGTTTTTAATTTACATAAAGGCTTGGAAGAGCTCAACTCTGAGCTTTTCCGAATTGTCGAAACACGGAACACATAATTATATAATAAATATAAGTTTTAATATTTTATAATTAAAAGGAACCTCTAGCTCTCGTCGGGAACGAAGAAAAACTCATTACAACTATGTAATAATTAATCCAAGCTTCTCCGAAAAAGCAGCCATATATATATTTTTACTTTTTAATTTTACGACGGGTGTACGCTAGTTTTATCCAGAATCGTATTAGGACTACAGTACCCACATTCTTGTGACTTGGGACGTTTATCGCAATACACAACACAATCAGAAACAGCTTATAACACACGGGAATTTTTCATCTTTTGCATGAATTAATTGCTCGGAATTTCACTTTACAAAGTTTCCTGAATTCGCACTAGTGCGGGGATGTTTATCGATAAATTTTGGCACTTCACTTGGCGCTGGAAGGAAGCCAAATGGTTATCAGTTGTTTGGATTTTGTTTTGGGATGTTAAATTTATTGGCAGGTGGACGTGAAATGGTGCAGCCTCGGAAATACTGTTTCTGAACGTGGCAGTTTTACTATCTTTAAATAAAATGAGGAATCAGCGACTTCGGATGTGCTAATAAAGTACAATATAACAAAGTACTGAAGGTATCGTTAAATTCTCTAACATAAAAATAATGTAAAGATTGTATTGAACGTGAATATTTTTTATTTATAGCAATAAAGGTGGCAAATAGTAGCATGTATACGAGTCGAGGTTTGGTTTTCAGAGTGGTATGCTTTTCCGTTAATTAAATACACACGATTTGTCTAATAGTATTTTTATTCGAAAATTTATCGACAACAAGCTTCGATATTCATCGACATTTTAGCGTCACTAAACTTAATGCGATTACAGCAGCGCATTAAGGATATTTCCGTTCGCGATCGTTTTTTCAGCCCGTGTTCCGAGTCTAGGTTCTTTGCAGGTGTTTCCAGGCTCGTTTAAATATTGCCCAACGATTATATAGCGTTTTAAATAAAAGGAACTGGGAGGATGTTGATATTGCTGCAGCTTGCCTCCGACCGTTGTTTCTCTGCTCCTTTTGCTACTTAACAATTGCATGCACGCAGGCATTCATCCTGATATTTTGAAAGAAATTAAAGTTCAGCCTATTTATAAAGGGAAAGGTGAAATGCACTTGCCGAAACATTATAGGCCTATATCACTTATACCTATTATATCTAAGATCTTTGAACGCTTGATTAGTGATAGAATAATGAAACATATCGTATCAAGTAACCTCCTAAATCGCCAGCAGTATGCGTACCAGCCGGGCCGGTCGACCACGGACGCGGCGCGCGAGGTGGTGGCGCGCGTGACCGCGCACCTGGAGGGCGGGCGACAGGTCGCAGCGGTGTTCTGCGACCTGTCGCGCGCCTTCGAGATGATTGATCATTCACTCCTCCTCGCCAAGCTCTCATGCTACGGCTTTACAGGCAGTTTCCACAAAGCCATTGCGTCGTTCCTGGGAAATCGAAAACAGCGCACCTATGTCCTCAATACGGGGTCGGATCTGGAACCGATTGGTGACTGCACCGTGCCCCAGGGATCTGTTATGGGAAATAACCTGTTTCTGATTTTAGTAAATGATATTACGACTGCCTGTAACGAGCCTGAAAATCTGAAATCTGCTGAGAGAGCTGTCTTGCAATACATTAGGATGTTCAAATGGTACCTATGAGATAGTTTGTAGATTCTCTGTAGCTGTTTAACTAATCTTTACGTGCGGCTGGATGTGTGCGTGCGCTTATCTGTCGCTGTTTCGAGCTCTTGTAACTGGCTGCCGCGTCACGGCCACACGTAAACCTAGCGCACACACATAGACATTCGCGCGCACAGATGATTTGAACTATACGTATATCGTAGATGTTTTCCGTGCGTAGATGGCTTGACACGACATCATCGTGTCAATCCGGAGCAGAATCCAGGGTCCAGTACGCTTACCATGAGTTTGACAATGACGGCTTACGCTAACGAGTATCGAGTTTTCTATCTGTGCATGCCGCTCGTACTGTCAAAGTGCAATAGAGATGCACAGATAGAAAACTCGATACTCGTTAGCGTAAGCCGTCATTGTCAAACTCATGGTAAGCGTACAGAACACAGGCACGACAGTCCTTTGCAAAGGTACTGGGTATCGGCATAAATAAACCCTCACTCTGGGCAGATTTATTATGTCAACTAAGCGTTTCCTTAATTGATACAATGAACTTGCTCCCACCAGTGTGTTCTTATTTAATTTGTAAGATAACTAACCTAGGGAAAGTATGTATGAACGTTGAACACCAATGTGGACCCCAGTAGTTTTCAATACAGGATTTATTATTAATATCATATAGAGATAGTTAAACAACGACGCTAGAACGGCTAAATGTTCATGTTTTCAACGTTCTACGAACGTTCAACATTTAAATGACATTTGGCATAGAGAATTTATGGCATTCAGAGATGATATTGGGGTTTGAAGTAATAAGGGACTTGACGTGGATAAATTCGCGGGCAAACGCTTGTTATTATTTTTTGGTTTGATATCGAAATGAACAGGGCCTTGAGGCGCCACCTATTATGATACTTTTGAAACATGTGGGTAGATGTAGATAATTCGCGGTATTCCAAAATAAAATCAATACTCCAAACCAATTAATCGGCCGTTTTATTTAACAATATTCTATAACACTTCAGAGCAAAAATGCTTTTCTTTTCCACCGCTCAGTTTTGAACGATATTTCTCAGAGACAAGCGGCTTAGGCTGTTAAAAGTTCGGAAAGAAAATTAAAATTGACATCGTATTGCGAAACTGTGTTTTTTTCTTGTTTGTGAACTGTTTCAGTTTTTTCTGCTTTACTACGGTAGACCTGAAATGAAGGGCTAGCATTATTATTTTTTTAGCTTTCTATGATTGTACTGACGTATGTTCCACCGTAACGCTTAAGATACTGAACCGATTTTGATAGATTACAAATTATGTTCTGGTTGACTTAAGCTACATATTGAAAGAAAAAAAAAGCAATTACTGTTCCGTAATCGACAGGTCAATCACGTAACGCATTGTATTTACGTACGTTAGGTAGATCCAAACGTCAATTTTTATATGGAAAAATGACAGTTGGTTCTACTTAACGCGCGTTCAAAACGTTACGTGACTACCCCTCGGGGAACAGTTTTACGAAATGTTAATGCTTGTTAATAATATTCAAATTCAAGTTGTTTATTTCAGACCCCCGTCTTGACATTCATCACATGCTCCAGGCAACGTTAGGTTGTATTGAGGGCGGGCAATTTTGTTTGATTTAAGTACCTAAAGTGTACATTTATGTGTACATTTAATAATGTAAAATAATCAATATATTATCTTTCAGGCTTATGTCCATGTCATGAATGAATGATATTGAAATCGCATTCTTACTTCCAATCAGTTCATGTTCATCATAATAATTTAATGCTGTTCCTGTACCGCATTTTTTACTACATAGTATCAATCAAATACTAAGTACTAAATACTCACAGGTATTTTGCCCAAGTAAATACTAAGTATAAACAATCGCCGGTCCTTGAGGTAGCTTTTAATGATATATCCATTATTTACGGACCCTTCGCTAATTCATTTACGCCCGGTAATTAGAATTTAGTCCGGTGGGCCAGGAAGATATTATTTCATGAGGTTAGCAGGACTTTAAATATATAACTAGTTTAGTTATACTGTGACAGTGGCAAATAAGTATACGGCCCGCTTGATTGTACGCAGATGAGCCCTACAAATGGTTATTTGTAGGTGTGGCAAACAAATGCTGTAAGATTTTTATTAGGGTCGGCAACGCGCATGTGGCTCCGTGGAGTTGCAAGCGTCCATAAGCCACGGTGACCGCTTACGAGGCGAACGTAAAAACATAATCTCACAAATCTTTACGAACTTTTAAATCGACGCGTATCTCGGTAACAAATATTTGATGGCCGCCATATTTGTTTTCAATTACCGAAAGAGGATATCACATGATATTTAATGTACCACTTTGTGCTCTAGGGATGCTGGTGTGCGGGGATATGATGGAAAGTGTTGTTTTATCGGCTTATTCGAAGATGGGTCTTATTCTTTGGCATGCCCTGCAGCCTAAACCGTTTGACGGTTTTCAACATATGAGGTGTCGTTGAATTCCTCTTAACTATGGGAGTGAAACAGGCTAAAATAATTTAAAAAAAAACAATAGTGTATTTTAAGAATAATATTCGGCGGTGTTTTCAATTTTATATGAATACTTTAACACAGACTTCTAGTTTTAGTATTTCTCCTTTGTACTGAAATCTTGTGTGACCGGTGCACAAAGTATGCCGATATACCTTTTTTAAATAATTCACCTACCGTTTGTCATAATTTCACGTTGAAAAAACAATGATAATGTTTGTTTTATAAAAATAGAAAAAAATAAAAATAAAAATGCAAATAATATAGATATATCTAACTTAAGTACGTAACTTATGTAAGCCGTAGAACTAGCAAGCCGAAAAAAGTTTTTTTTCTTTAATTTGAGATATTGAATTGCCAAAGAAAGTCTTTTTTTATGATTGAACGTGCTCATAAACATTCATGAGAATCGGTGACAAATGCTTGTACGAGTAGATTGTGGGAGAAAAGTTATAGCAAACATTACTTACCCCTTATGTGACACATATATTTCAATACATTATTGTGTACAATTCACTGTTTAAATACATACATTATGCACATATTTACAAGGTACTTCTTACTAAATGTTATAGCCACAGCCAGGCGCGGGACACTCCGTGATTTACGTTCATCGCTACAAGTACTATCGGCTGCATTAATGCATGGACACCTTACGGTCTAGTTTCGCTTGCACCGTTTGACATCTACAGCTGATATGATTGCATGCGTTGCGCACAAAATAAACTAGATGGCGCTGCTGGCCAAAAATATTGATATATAGACGAATATAACTTAATTCACTGATAATAATTGACTCCTGTAATCACCAAAAAAATTTCTTGCGATGCGAGTACAATTATTGACAAGTTTAGCAAGGTTTAATCTACTGTAACCGTATTTGAGTGTGACTGAACTGTCATCCTACCTACTCGTTTATCAAAGGTATATATTTCACAGTTGAAATATGTATACCCGTGATAAACCACTGACCAGTGTCAACAACAAGATTGGATGGGCTTGTGGATTAGCCTATTAAGTGCAAATGACACAGTGCTGACTGCCTTTTTAGTGTTTTTATGATTTCTGTTTTTTACACTATTTTGCACAGCCAAAAGTAGATTTTTTAATATAAATAACAGTAATTAAATACAATTAAATAACACAAAGAACTTTTCATTTTAAAATTATATTTATTCAGTAGTAGTATTAGTGAATTAGCCACTTTTTAACATGTTATCGAGGTTATAGCTTAAGTTTCATTTCCGAAAATCGGAAAAAGATTGAAGCTTTACCTCAATAAAAATAATACCTATTGTCAATTTTATTAATAATTTCAGACCGGGTTATGATAACATATATATCAGGCGAACGCATTCTGGTGTTTATTGGCATTTTCTATTTAAGTGAGATTTGAAATAAGTAATTAAACCCGCCATTTAAAATAATAAAAAAATACGAAAGAATTTACAGTTCACTAAGGCTTTTATTATTGATACTCGTATTTCATAGATTATAATGGTAGGCTTCGACGGTTATCTATCTCACTCGATCTCGTTAATTAACAAAATGATTATATTCTATTATGATAATTTTCCTTAACGTAACACATCTATTACTAATAGTGTCTACAGGGATAAAAAAGCACGATGAAAACAATATTCTACTCATATTTTACTTTTGTCATTTGTTTATATATAACCCGGTCTGTCTTTCTTCAAACCCTACATGTTCATAGTTAGATATACCACCAGATTCCGCGTTAGGCACTAGGTGATCACTGAGCGTGAACTTATATGTCCTTATGAATAGATTTAAACACTTCTCACTTCTCATCACCAAACATGACAAAAATCCAGTTGTCCAGTGTCCAAATTGCGACAATTTGCTGTTTTATGTGCTTCTCTGTAAGTATGGGTTTAACAGCATGCCCATGATAATTATAAAGCCTTCTCGTTATGGAGACACGACGAACTCCACACTTGTGCAATAAATTGACGTAATGACTTGTCGATTCAAAATCATTTTCTTTGTAGTCCATTGTCAATGGCTGGTGGCCGTTCTTTGTCGGTGTAGCAGAGACGTTTCCTTTTGCTCAACCTTTTTTTAGCTGTAACGATATTATTTGAAAATAAATCATCAGAAAAATGTATGATAGTTCAGTAGTAGTTACTAAATAATTATATCACAAACGTGTAAAATAACTACTTACGTTTAGATCAGTTTCTGTAACTTGTAGCTTCGTTACATATCGCAAATATTTGCGACCTTTTAACTAGATCAATATTACGTCAAACCTAGTTTTAATATTCATGTTATCCAGAAAAAAATATGAATAACAAAGCTGAGTAGTCCTTCGAACGAACACGTAAAATCTTTGTGATAAAAACGAATAAGTATGGTAGTTTTGATTCATTCGTCTACCCTCATCGATTATTATATTAATCGTAGTAGTAATGAATTAATATCTGAGCAGCAAATTAAACTTATGATAAATTTCAACTGCCTAGTCAATTGAACCGATGGTCGAGTGGCTAACAAGGCAAGTAACTAGGTCGACACCTAGTTTGAGAGTCGTGGGTTCAAATCCCGCACCCAACCAAAAATATGTTGGGAAAGATGTGTTTTTGGAATTGTTTGGATATTCACTGGTAGTGAATCGGAAACATCGCAAGAAAAATAAATGCACAAAGGTAACACATAAATAGAATACACATTCCAAATTGTGTCATAATACCGCCATTATCGATCGATAATGCGTTGGCAAGATTACTTGACAATAGAAGGAAAAATAATAACCCAAGAAAATAATTATAATTATATCCAAGACGAAGAATAACTTTTTGTTTCCATTTTTGTTAACAACGCCATCTAGTGAAACCTTGCTGATCCTCTGAGGTTTACATTTACATCTATAATGATATTACATGTCGTGCACATAGATGGCGTTAGCGAGCGCGTCAAAGGAAACAGTTTGTCAGTTGACCATGCACTTATGCTGTCTAGTGTACATGCCAGTGCCCCAACGTTGGGGAACAAGCATGTACTTGTAGCGATGAACGTCGACGTCGTCAGAGGGCCATAAATCTTAATGTTTTGGCTGAGAATAAAGCGCCGTTTGTAAAGACCAAAGGAGTGTCCCTTCTGTACTTGTACTATTACAGTGTACGAGATTTGGGACTGGTCTTTGGACAGTTCCAATATGATGTAAAGAGTGATGTGGCTAGAGTAAATCGATTGTCATAATATCCGATTACGATTGATGATGGCTAATAAAAGGTATCGATTGATTACTGTGTAATAATTATTATTAGGAAATCAAATAGAGAGCCATACACTATCGTCTGCTAACACAAGTGTCCTGTAAGTAAAGAGAGAGACTGATAGTGCGAGAAAAATCGAGAGAGCTCGCGCGCCGTGCAGAAATCAATTTCATATTTTCAAAGGCAACATTTTGCACAATCAAATATGTCGGTTTCGATCGATGTGATTTTATTTCGTATAATCGTAACAGTAATTAAATAATACATTGTTATTTTCCTATTCACAATTATTTGATTCTTATCGATTTATTTCTAAATTGACAGACTCCAAACGATTAAAGCAGTATATCACTAAATTTAAAAATAAAAAGTCGTAGGACGTAATGGTTTGCATACCGAGTTTTCAATGCTAATTTCTATACAAATAAGCCGTAAAAAAATATGACAATAATTTTATAAGTGCTAAAAAGAGCGTGCATGGAGATTGAACTTTGTTTTGTAACTCGGAATCTATTGAAACTTTTTTTATTATTTCGATGAGCAGTGCCAATTTACGTTATAGGGGTGTCGCGATGTGTCAAAAGACCAGTTCCAAATCTCGAACACTGTATCTATTCTTCATACATACATACATTCACGCCTTTATTCCCAAAAGGGGAATATAGGCAGAGCACATGAAACGTATGTTCCAGTGCCACTTTGAGCATAAATGTGGGTATAAAATATCGTCAAAATGTGATATTACAGTGATAGGTTGCTAGCCCATCCCCCACAACACACTTCAACCCTGGTCCCTTAGTCGACTTTTACGACACCCACGGGAAGAAAGGGGGTGGTGAAATTCTAACCCGACACCCCACGGGCTCATCACGGCACGGGCTATCTATTCTTTTTTTCAAATTTTGATTTCAAAACATTACTGTGCACAATACACTGTTTAAATACATACATTATGCACTTACAAGGTACTTCGCAATCGATTTTATAGCCACAGCGTAAATTCATACCCTGCATGCAGAAGCAATATCCTAAGTAATACCGCCCAAGAACTAGAGCCGTCTTATTAAAGCCCCGAGTGACAGAATGAAAAATTGCCATCGGCGACCTAATTTCGTCACCCATTAGTGCACAAGGATGTAGGGATGTGGAAGGATCAGGTTCTGAGATCCGATGGGTGATCGGTGAAGCATGGAAGAATAGAATAGAATAGAATTTATTTGCATAGAATAAGTAGGTACCTAAATCAATGTCATTAGGCGGTAGCTGACAAAAGGTAGCTTATTCTGCTATTTGTACTAAATACTGCTAGTACTTAGTACAAATAGCAGAAAATGCTAAAGCGGCAAATATGTTTTGGAATCTTATTTTTCAATATTTTGAGAGAGGTAATCCTTTACACTATAATAGTTCTGAGAAGCTGAGAATATTAAGGTGGTGCATTGGAAATTATCGCGTGCTTTGAAACGCCGTTCTGACTAGATTAAGAAACAATAAGGTCTGCTTTTCAGATATATGACTCTTGGGTATATGTATAATTGTTTATCTGATTTGATCGATACATGACTGCTTAAGATTTCCTCTATAGAAAAAATCCAAAGTTGGGTATGTATTTTTCATTTTTTACGCAGCCTAATCAACCGATACATTATTTTACGACACAATCAAGTTAATACTAATAGTATTTTATCTCATCTAAAATCTCACTTGATGAAATTTTAATAAAACTTCACTGCGTTAGGTATTTATCGAAATTTGTCCAATAAAAGCCATTCCCGAAGAGTGTTACATCTCTTTTTCTCGTGGGCGTGTTTAAAGGAAGATATAATGCCTTCCTTTCGGCTAGTAGCTCTATAGCAGTTTTTTTTTGTATTCACGTATGTTCCAACGTAGCATTTAAAATACTGAACCGATTTTGGTAAATGAGGTGTCAATCGACTCGAAATTATACTCTGCGTGACATAGCCTACCTAGAGGGCGCCTTTCCACCAGAGATATGCTATGCTTGCTATGCTATGTTTTCATTCATTTGAAACGTAGTTGGAGCTACGGGTACTGGTGGGTCATACTAAGGATGTTCTTTTTTAAGATACGTTTAAATGCTTGTTGTAGATTACGGGCATAGCCCCCTGAGAGAATGCATGTGCTCAGATGTGGAACGTATAAAGGTAGATGACGGGACCAAAAAGGTTTGTATAGTTTTAGAGAGATAGGGGTACAGCGGATTTACCTCTAGCTCTTACTTAGAGCCAATACACTACCTACAGCCTTAAAGGTCACAGCTCATTAGAGCCAGCCGGCGCCCGACCCGCACCGCCTCGCCTCGTAAATGCACTACTAACTACGGAGTTGATGCAGTGAGCGCATGCCCGTACAAATCCATATAAAGAATACTAACCGCTCGAGGGGAGGCGGTGCGGGTCGGGCGCCGAGTGGCTCTAATGAGCTGTGACCTTCATAATACTATTATGTACTTGCTTTGTAAGTGCTCTTGGAGGCGAGTAAGATTATTTTCCAAGTTGTATTATTATGAAACCCCGTAAAGTCAACAAATAAATATCATATCGTCTGGTTGATGTAACTGGTGACCGAAGTGCTGGCGGCTTTCTCGCGCAACGCATCAGCATTGCAATTCAGCGAGGAAATACTGCGCATCCTTGGTACAATGCCTTGAGGGCCTTTCCGTAGCCAAATGGCAAAAAACGGAACCCTTATGGATTCGTCATGTCTGTCTGTCTGTCCGTCCGTATGCCACAGGCATTTTACTCGAAAACTATAAGGTGTATTTGAAAAAAATTGACGATAGGTGTATTCAGTTAGCCGCTACATAGTTTTGTAATTAAATTACTAAAACAATTTTTTTTAGGGGTGCACTCCAAACATAAAACTGAAAGTCAATATTTTTTTTCATTGCAAGCCCACGTGTGGCACATCAATCGATAGGCCTTTCAAAATAAATATAATGTTTGTCAGCAAATTTTTTGGATTAAGTGCTAAATAGAGTCGGAGATAATCGCCCCGAAAGTCACTAAAATTGTTTCCCCCACTTCTAATTTTTGAACCATGTATTTTAAAAATATGAAAAAAATCATGGACATAGGCCTTATTAAATTCTTTCAGCAAAAATTGTTTTGAACAAGATCGATTCAAAGGTTTCCGAGATATTTATAAAAAACTGCCTTTCTTAAAGAAAAGGACGAAATTGCCATAAGATTTCAGTAACGATACGACCTTTTTAATAGGCAAGGAACCCTTCGTTGTGCGTGGTCCGACACGCACTTGGCCGGTTTTTTAGATTTAACTTAGTTTTTATTTAATTAGCGTTTTTATATCACGTCGGTGGCAAACAAGCTACGGCAACTTGGTAAGTTGCCGTAACCTATGGACGCTTGCAACTCCAGTGGTGTAACATGCGCGTTGCCGACCCTTTACGAATTTATAGACTCCTTTTTTGAAGAACCCAATACTGTAGTCCCACTGGAAAACCTCGACATAATATTAACTAAGTATCATATTCTATTACATCACGAAATTCGTTTACATAGACAAATATGCTACACCAGATTATTTCGCTACTAATAGCATTATAATGCCCGCATCCAGCGGACGGAATATATGTATATTAACTACTAATGAGTCGCAGCACTTGCGAGTACTGAACTTACTACCCGGAAAAAAATATTGTTATGTTAGAAACCTCATCCAGCGCTCTAGCTCCGCGTAGGCCTTACTCCCGTGTGCAAAATTCAATTTTCCTTAGAGGGTGGCATGTTTTAATTAGAGTACATGCGATTGATGTCCCCCGCTATTGCTTAAAGCGACACTTTACAGTACATACTTGCGTATAAACAGACATATTTACATGCGTGTTTGGGCGTTTCATTATGTCTGATTGCAGAGAAAGTAATTATATAGTATTTAAATGAGCAACATTTGTATATTGTATAGTGCCTCCTAAGTCAAAGTCGTAGAAAACGGATGATACTGATAAAAAGTCATATATTTGAAAACCCGGCTTGACGTCCACCGCCGTGACAGTCCTCTCTGCAGGCATGGAAGAGGAAGAGACAGCTGCCCACGTCATCCTGACGTGCCCTGGGGTGGCAGTACACCGGGCAAAACACCTCGGAACACCGGGGTCACTACCGGAAGCCATCGGCAACATATAGGGTCTGCTAGGCTTCCTGGTGGAACTGGGTTGGCACGAATAGCAGTAGTGCCAATAACCCATACGCAAAATAGGCGCTAATGTGACGTCGAGTTGCACCCAGCCCGCGTACACCTATAACCCTATATATATATACAGGGTGTAACATGAATGGGGTGTGATTCGAACAAGGGCATAACAGGTATCGTGTTCTGATAAGAAAAGTGTAAAAGATTTTTTTTTTGACACGATTAATTTTTTACATTTGCTTGGAGCTTTGGCCGACTGGGGCGACCTGCTCCAAACAAACGTAAAAAAAAATCGCATAATTTTTTTTCTATTAGTTTTCTTCTTATCAGAACACGATACCCTTGTTATGCCCTTGATCTTTTCATACCCCATTTATGTTACACAATGTATATCTACTAAATACTCTGTGTTTAGATAGGTATATGTTATCTAATTACTGACAAAACTCGTGTGCTATTTCTATTTATTTCTTTTATTTTCTGTAAGTATGTAATTATTTGTCACGAATAAATATTCCTCCTCGTCCTACCTCGTCATGAGTTGTACTACTGTTAAATCTTGCAAAGTAACCCAAATCGACGCTATAAATTGTGCAAGTTAGCAGCCTCAAACCAAAGTCCGACCCCCCAACTTAAATATAAAACCCTTCAAATTCACCTTTTAAAGTTGCTGATTCGAAATTCTTTGAAACAATATTAAGGGCGCCCGTGGAAATATAAAATCGGGCGATGTGACGTTTCATTTGAACATTATTGAATTTGACTTATTGGGAGACGGTGCAGAGGACAGAGCAGTGGAGTTGATTTAGTTCATTTATGTTTGCGGTACGGGAAAGCGGTGGAGTTATTTATAAATTGCACTTTGTACAATAGGTATTGTGTACCTTATGCATGGTTGTTTAGTGGTTGAGGATTTGGTCAATATATTGGGTATTAGCTTCTGCCCGCGACTCCGTTCGCGTGGAACTCGTTTATATCGTAGCTACGTACAAACTTTCACCCCTCATTTCACCCTTTTAAGGAATGATATCCGGGATAAAAACTATCACATGTGCTTTCCGGGCTATCGCTGTACAAAATTTCATTGATTTCAGTTCAGCGGTTTAAGTGTGAAGAGTTAACAGACATAGTTATACACATTTATAATACTAGTTCAGATTCTTATGAGCACCTTGCGGCACGGCACAGATCTAGGGCCGGTTTTTTATTTGTAAATATGTAGTTTTGTTATTATTCTGTTAGTTTATAGTCAGGATGTACAAATGCTAGTATTATTTTATAATGTATTTTAGTTTAGATAGTACGGATTCATTGTACGTGTACATTTTGCATATTTACAAAACAATATTAAAAAAATAACAAAACGAAAGAGTATATTTAATCTTTGTGTACCTAAGTGATAGTATTTAGATTAAACGTTCCAGTGCTTAACACTAGCCCAATACTTACACTTTCAGTATTAATTCAAGACTATAGAGGGGAACCATAGACTGGTGTCAACTATTAGCATTACGGTGTTAAATATTAGGACGTTTTGCTAAAATACTTTACAAATGAATTAAATTTATCTTCGTGACGACCTTGTGGCAACTAGCGTCAGTCAGCATAGGCTTCACATTTTTTATTATTTTATTAAGAGATTTTAGATTCAAACGTCACTCCAAATCGACAAATTTCAATCTAAAAAGGGGTTCCCACTTTCATTGTACTGTACGCAACAAGGAAAATATAATTCGTTACTAACTTTAACTCCAATGGAATCATCACATCCTTCAATCAGTAAATAAATAATTATGTCATAATTTGAGTTTCCACATTTTAAACCCTCTTAATTCTTTCGTGCCTATTCGACTCCACTCATTTACCTTTGCGTCGCCAGGTGCTGGCTGAAATTACGTCCGTCTGGACTGGCCAGAAATATTAAAAATAAACAGTAGAGACGGCGCGCGCTGCCCAGTCGGGATAAACGTTCAAATAGTAACTTTAAGACATGGTTTTAAGATATATCCGTTTATTTAAAGTAATTGAACGAAGAGAGGATTTCTCCAGTAAAAGTTGGAGGACATGCGGCTTGATTTGATTAAATGTTTTAGAAAGCGGAAGAAGATTTTCAATACAAAGACCGGGAATCTACACGTAATATTATAAAGAGGAAAGATTTGATTGTTTGTTTGTTTGTATTGAATAGGCTCCGATACTGTTGGATCGATTTGAAAAAATCTTTTACCATTAGAAGCCGACATTACCCCTGATGGACATAGGCTACTTTTTACCGCGGGAAAATGCTTCATTCCTACGGGAAGACGGAAATATTAAATAAATAACAAATATCAGGAGGAATCTTACACAAACGATGTATGTAATAGACGTAAATACTAAATCACAAATTAAGCGACCAAAGCTCAAAAACAAATATTCATGCTCATCGCACAAATAACTGCCTTTACCGGCATTCGAACCCAGGACAGACAGCTTCGGAGGCAGGATCATTTACTAGGCTAAACCGATAGTCAAAGAATGTACGTATGTATAAGTTCAAGTTTTATAAGTAATACATAAATAATAAAATAAATATATACATACATTTACGACTTCGCAAACGACAGAGCAAATGAAACTTATGTTTCCGCGTCACTTTTAGCATAAATGTGGGTATAAAATATCGACAAAATGTAATATTGCATTGATGGGTAGCTATCCTATCGCCCACAACACAGCCACAGACCCACGGGAAGAAAGGGGGTGTTGACATCCTAACCCGGCACCACACGGGCAACAAACACGATAAATATATAGATAAAAAAAAAAGGAACAGGAGATAGCGGGACGACCTTGATACGTTTTGTAAAGATTGGCGAACACTAGCACAGGACCGAGACCGAGAAGAGGAAAAAAGTATAGGCCTTTGCTCAGCAGTGGGACACGATAAGGGCTATAAAAAAAAAATGTAGACAGACTGTCAAAGTACACAACTTCAATTTGTACACATCTATTTATACTACTAGTAAATGGGGGTCGAAGTTGCACCACGTCCGTAGGAATTACCCATCGCTACCCTACATCTTTCTTTCCTAGAGTCTTTTCCAAGATCTCACGGTTCTAAATACTGATTTGCCATACGATAAATAAATAACTAGTAAACATCTGCTAAACAAACAACAAAAGAGCGCTCCAATCAATACAAGCCTTTGAGTAGTTACAAATCGGCTAGAAAAGCTTAAAGCTTGTTTTGCGCTTTTAAAGCTTCCATAGTTAACTCGACAAAAGCTCTGTTGAGCGAGCTTCAGAAATTAGCCCTGAGTGAAGTCGTGAATCATTTACTTGAGTGCAAGGCGTGAGTTTGGATTTAAGTTTGAGGTTCCTTAGGTTCATAATTTTCATGGGATCCTGTTGTTTTACCATATTTATTTTGGTCAAATTTCATTTCCCAATCAAATTTTAGCAACTATTTTGTTTGCCAAATGATGCAAACTTTGGCACAATTTTAATACGAATATTTTCATTACGTCAAATTTTCATTCAGCAAACTATTATTACGAAATATTACATTATGGCATGTGGTCTTTTAGCAAATGCTTTAATAAGGCAAAAAACATTAGACAATCAACATTTCGTCAAGTTAATGTTATGGCAAACTATAAATAGACAAACATCACAATTGTTTGGGTTATGGCATTTTACCAAAATACTATTAATAAAACGGTACGGTCCCTTAAATAAAAAAAATGCACGGTTAAGTAGGTCGGTAGGCAAAGGCGTCAAATTAGGTTAGGGCAGCGAAAAAAGGGGGGTGAAGCCTAGCAGTAAAAAAACAAACAATCGTAACAATGGTATTATTGGTAGGTTAGGTTAGGGTTAGCTTGTGTCCCTTAGAGCGGAAATAGGCACCCCGCGAAGCGGGGTGACGTCGACACGCTGGCGGTTAGGTTAGAATTGCGACTTCTACACAAATTATTTTTCCTTACCCACATAACAAAAAAAGTTGTAATTTTATTGTGCATCTTATACACCATTGAAATAAAGATGCAAATGATTTGTCATTGAAGAGTTCCTCTGCTGATTAACCGACGGAATAGAAATGGTCAATTAAATATTGACGATACAAATCATTTACCTTTTTTTGTTTTGGTTAAAACATACTATGCCAACTAACATATTTGACTGAATGAAATTTGGTCAAAGTACCAGTTGGTAAACGAGATATTGCTTAAACATGAATATGCCAACATAAGGTTTGCGTAAGAATTATTTGTCGAGCGTTAATTTGGTAAACGATTATTTGGCAAATGAAATTCTACGAAAAATGTTTTGGGAAGTGATAATTTGTCAAATTTTTTTTGGTAAAACAAAGGTAACCCAATTTTCATACATACTCTGTCTGTCTATCTCTTACCTTTGCACGCTTAAACCGCTGAACCAATTGATGATTTTTGGTATAGTATGGACATAGTGTTTAATGCTCAGCCGTGAGCGATTATAGGATTATAATGACGATGTTGATGATATAGTTGAGATAGTTCCGGGGAAGGACATATGATAGATTTTATCCCGAAACTCATCCCCAAAGGTGAAATGGGCGACGGAAGTTTGTATGGCGATAAGATATACAAAACGCAAAACTTCAACGCAGACGAATTAGCGGGCATAAGCTAATCCTACTAATAAAAATATAATATATAATAAAATATAATGAATGCGAAAGTTTAGATGTTTGGATGTTTAGATGTTTGGTTTTTACTCAATCACGCACGCTGAGCGGATTGAGATGAATTTTGGCATGGAGATACTTTATAACCTAGATTAAAATAAATTATAGTTTTAATCACAGGTCCTCGCAAACGAAGTCGCGGGCGGAAGCTAGTATTCAATAAGTGACATCCTCTTAGCATTGTTCATGGATGTCGTGTAAAAGAGCTTGGAAAAAAGCTTCGATTTTTTTTAAAATATCAATGATATTTGTAAATAAGTTTTTTAACCCAGTGGTACATACGAGCCGGGGTTCGAACCCACGACCTCAGTACAGTCGGTTGTACGTTGTTTCATGTACTACATTTTCGTAGAATTTTGCTTCATAGAAAATGGAAGGAAGCTCCCGCTTCAGTCTTCTAACCTATCCGCGATCCGAGTCGGTTTTGCCACTAAGTTCCTGTTCCTTGATCCTTGTGTACTTGTAATTTAATTGAAGTTCATAAGAATTTTTGAAAACAAAAAAACTGGAATTAAATATTATATGAAACAATAATCTATGAAATTTGTGTATACGAAACAAGAATAGGTACACGAAACATAATTCTACAGTTTGATAAGTTTCTGAAGTAAAAAAGTTTGATAGTAATATACATTGAACTGAATTTCTGTGAATTATGTTTCAACCAAGTGAATAGTCTATGAAACAATAATATTGGAACTGAAAGTATATGAACCAAATAATTTATGAAATATTTTCTGAGAAACGAAATTCTATGAAACTCCTGTCTGTGTAATAGGGTGACACCCAGTACAGTCAGCCTCACAAAAATGAATATTTTAACACAGTATTATGTTTGTCACGAATACATTTTTGAATATTGAATCTATTTTTTTTATGTATTGGCCAATCTTGTGTAATTTTTTTCAACTCTGGGGTTTTGGGGTGCTGATGAGTAGTGCGCTATCGTGCATTCATTTACTGACTTTACCATTATAATGATCTCATGTCGGCTTCAGCAGGTCGGTCACGTAACACATTGTACGCGCGTCAGGTTACATAAATGCCACTTTGTATATGGAAAAATTACAGTTAAATTGTGCTAACGCGCGCGCGTTCGAAACGTAACATTTACGTATTTATACTGGAGTTCTTTAGGTAGTTGATTTATATAAGGAAGCCCAATCTCGTTATGAACACGAATAGAGAGAGAACCCTAAAAAACTGCGAACTGGAAGAAAAACTCAAGTAACCGATAAAATGTAGAAGACGCCTTTTGTTGCACGCTGCAATGTGATCACATTAAAACTAGTGATGTACACAGACAATGCAATTCTGTCGATATCAATGATAGAAGCGTACATTAAGTACCAGTATTCTGCAACGAAAACTTATTTTATTTTAATGGTATCTTCACCTAATAAGTACAAGCTGAAATTACAACAACGAACTACAATTTTTTTCTATTGCTAACCAAAGTTATAAATAATGGGCAACTTGAGTTGTATGCTAAATCCATGGAATCATTTACTTACAGAGTACATCTTTCTGGATGTCTGTCTATTTAGATACACTAGACAGTCCTGGCTTACCACGAGGCAGCTTGACCCAACAGACGGTGTTATCGCTAAAAACTATCTCTTTCAGATACCTTGCGGTGAACACAGTTTTGGTTGGAAATATCATGTTAACCGAATATTTGTTCTTAGGTAGGAATATTTGTTTAGTTTATGTATTGAAGAGGTATAATAAAATCAAATATAACATTTATTATCGCACTAGCTTATTTGGTGTAAGATTGCCATACAATCTTTTATTTTGTATATTTTCCATTACGGTTATTTTAAACAAAGATAGTGTAAGTAGGAAAATTATTTGGAAGGGGACAACCTCGGCGACCTATTTCCGACTAAATCGGGAAGATCCCAAAGAAACGTAAGGTCAAGAGTACCCTAAACTGAGATGTATAAAAAAATTCATGAAAGGGAATGAAGCAAGAAAGGTTTGTCAATATGGTAGCAGCGATTACGGAGATCGCGGGACAATGGGCGCGTGTATATGTATGTTTGTATGAATGTATGTAGTAAGGTATTTTTATCGACAACTAATCGCCCAACTCCATCTTTGTTTACGGCGACTTAGCTCAATTATTTTAATAGAGGACATCTTGGGCGCCGCGTATACCATCTTTTCATTTACTTTGAGTCTGCTGCGAGCATGTTGACAAGTTACAAGCGTGGAGCGGAAAGCTATATCAAACAATACTTCAGTGATAAGTCGGTAAACATAGTGATGTAAAATATATTTAGTTGCCTCGCTACTAGTTATCGGCTATTATGAATCATTTCATAATTTTCTTAAAGTGTGAACCATTTCAGCTACAAAGACATAAATATTTATAAATGAGTGAAAACGGGACGGATTGAAAACCAGCGCTAAATAGCCTGCGATGACACATATGCTGAATTCTTTCCTTTTGTCACACAAATAATCTTGTTAATATTTATCTTAATATTTATTTTTGCTTATGTACCCATCTGTGTGTCAAAAAATATTTTCTTTATTTATTTAATTGAAAAACAGTATTTATTTAAGAAACAACAATAGTTATGAACAGATGACAGATATAATGTGTTCAAGGCTCAAAATACGAGCAAATACAAACGAGTCTGGTGCTGGTGGTGATGATGACTATCGACTTTGACAGACTAATCTTCGAAAGATGACAGATTAGATCGATTTAGAAGATTATTCTTAATGTAACTGTTTTTCTCCGCCATAACTTTGTTGCAAATAAAAAAAGTAAAAAACTCTGGCAGCTTAGAAACGACAGAATATTGCAGCTTCTGTAACTCATAGTCATCACAACAGCCGAAAGACGTCCACTGCTGGACGAAGGTCGCAAAAAGGCCTACGATGACAAGTCTTGCGCCACCCGCATTCAGTGGACTCCCGCGACCTTTACCAGGTCATCAGCTCAGCTTGGGACCTACCCACGCTTCGTGGTCGCACTCGAAAATCTTACGTGCAATGTTCTGTAACTTAAGTGTTTATAACTACAACTTAGGAAAGTGGAAAAACCCCCGACATTTTCATTTCAAATTCCAATATCTCAAAAACGGCTGAACAGATTTTCATAAAACATGGCTAAGAACACTCGGGATAAAATAATCTATGACAAAAAAAAACGCATTCAAATCGGTCCATCCGTTAGGGAGCTACGCTACCACAAACAGATACACAGATACACAGACAGATACACATGAAACTTATAACACCCCTCTTTTTGCGTCGGGGGTTAAAAATGTAACTTAATCTTTAGAAAATTACAAGCTGAACATCGCTTATCGCTCCTGACTCGACGCCGTTCTGAAGAAAAGGTTTTGTGTTAGACAAGATAATTGTTTCTCGTTAGCTCCGTTCTCTAACGCAAGAATATTCTCAGCTCACTTCGACTCGAGTTTGATGTTTATGTCGTTTATGGTGATAAAACACGTCGTTTTATAACCAAGTTTACCGTGTGACAAGGTCCTTATATGTTCAGAAGTGCTCAAAGAATCGGAATGTAATAAAGACAACTCGGATGATTTACGGTTTTTTGCGGTTCCCTGATTTAAAAAGGACCGCAAAGCCTGGAAAAGCTGATTATCACTGGCCGCAGGGAAGAGGAGCAGAGGACGGATGCCTATTGCCGGACACGGTAACATCTGTGGGTAGAGCCACACTACAGGCCAGCATGCATCAAGCCCAGGACCGAGCAGCTTGGAGAGTGACGGTTGACAAGCGTCCCGCAACCGTCATGTCCCTCAGCCCTGAGGATACGACAACGAAGGAAGGCTTTGGAAGGCAAGCTAAGCCGTTGATCCCGGCTGCTGTCTATGGCAGTTGCCATTAAACCGAGGTAGTATTTTGAAAAGTCTAACACTTACTATCCTAGGTCTTGTCTCCCGTTGTAGCCGAGCCCGTGGTCCAGTTACTACAAAATGCAGCCAGGATTACGCTAATATGATAACCATGAAAGGCAATATCTGACTGACGTAAACGCTTTGCTGTTTGACACCTGCGTCAACCACCACTATAGTTTCCTTACCAAATTACAAAAAAATAATCGAACTACTACTATTACTACTACTATTTAAACTATATGCTTTCGCGAAGATAGCATAACGAAAATTTAAAATAAAAACATCTAAAATTGAGTCAATTATTTCGTTATATAGGTATCCAACGCGTATCAGGGCAGGACTTAAGAGCCTTAGACAAAACTCCCTTAATTTCCCGCCTCAGACAAAAATTTCGACCCAAATTAAAACAAAACTCCGAGATTACCTCTAATTACTGCACGCTGACGTCTCAGTAAAGCTGGAACTATTATTTCACAAAAACATTATCTCCGCTTCGCAGCCCCGTTATTCCTGCACGGAAAAATTCTTGGACAAAAAAGAATTAATCCAACCATTCTTCACTGTCATCTTGGTTTAAGAAGGAATAATTCCGCCGAAACTCAGTGATCAGGGAATGTTTTTTAAAGGAAGTTTGAAAGGTGACGAGGGCTTGTGATTGCTTGGTGTTTTTATAGGTCGTTCCTTTTTGGGGATTTAAAATTTTAGCGTTAGTGGTTTGCGACATATATTTTGTTTGTATTAAAAGATAGACACGTCATTGGCCATAGCTGTATGTGTGCGTGCATTGGTATAATTTCCTTTGCATAACTGTACATCATGTCCGTGCACTGTTTTTTTTGTTATACCACGACGATAGCAAACCAGCATATGGTCTGCCTGTTTATAAGCAGACACTGTAACCTATAGATGCTTACGATTTCAGAATCACAAGTGCGTTGCTGACCCTTTATTGATTTGAGGACTACTTGTATTGCTAGAGATGAATGCAGATCCCTCATTCTCAACACAACACGTCCAAGCTATGCATGTTTGATTAAAAAAAAACCCTTCCTTGCGTCGGTAGTTAAGGAGAAACTTAGAGTTGCAGACTATATTGCATAAATTATATTAACACTAACATCAATGCATAGTTTGAAGGGGGCGATCTCGGCTAACTTTTTCCGACCAAATCGCCGAGTCGACGATATTTTATGACACCCACCCCACGGGACGAAATGGTGAAATTGAAAAGAAAACCAAAACTTTCTATATGATAATTATAAATGTATAAATGAATATTGTCCCAAATCTTACTCAAGTAGAACTAGAACCATAGTAAACTCAATACGGCTTTTTGGATACGACGATATATTTAATAGAATATACTCAAATACATATGAAAAATTCAAGACTCAGAAACAAATATTCATCATCCTTACACAAATACTTGCCCTTTCCGGGTTTTGAACCCTGGACCTTCAGCTTCGTAAGCACTACCCACTAGGCTACCCAGTCGTATTATGGTATGTAGATCGATCTATATGCGAACAAGTACCCCAGTATCAAAATGGAGTGGGGATCTTCACTGTAGATAGGACAATCTATATTTGAGCCTACAACGAGGTAAATACGGGAAGCTTGAAACTTTTTCGACATTTTCCTTTACAAAATCCCTTTTCCCAATATTGGTACACTTAACAAAGCTTTAACTTCTAAAAGCCTTTAAAAGTACCTTAAATCGAGTTCATTAACTTAGAATAAAAAAAGAAATCAGCACATTTTGGAACTTTTTAAAATATTAGAAACTCAAATTGATCCTGAATCAGGGGTGGATTATTTGGTTCCATTCGCTAATATTCGGCGGGCTATTCTGTGTAGCGCGTCAATTTTCAAATTTAACTTTTTATAACAAGTTATTTTGCTGGCGGAAGTTTTTAAGTGTTGCATTCTTATCGGATAAACAGATTAGAAATGAATTTATGATTCATAAAATAGCAATGATTTGTGTTTAGTTAGGGAAAAAACTCTGCATTCAAATATCAACCAAGAATATTGTTTTTAATGCCCACGCCATTTCTTAAATACCTATCATAGGTGCCCGCGCGGCTTCTTTTTCTTTTCTTTTCTTTTAACTTACAAAAACTACAAACTTTCATTTCACAGACAGACTATATCTGTATGAAGTACCTTTAGCTATGGATTATTGTATAAAAGCTAAAAATCACTTATAGCAGAAACGATAGCCTAGATATTTATCTAAAATCACTGAATCAAACATAACACAATCAGAATCTGATTGCATCTTCTGAAAACGTTGATTTTATTACATTATTGTAGAGAAATCCTATAAACAAACTTCATTACGTTCCTTGGTTTAGTTACCTATCTTGCAAACCTGTAATCTGTTTCCCAATATATCGGTAACGAACTCAATATCGGGGATGGACTTTCGCAACTATGTCTATCGACATCAATCAGATAGCGACGAATTATCGACTGCCACGGAATAGCCCCGTAAAGGGGTGAGCAAATTAATTACATTAGGAAAAACGATGTTGTACTTGGAGAAAAGTTTTATCGGTCGAAATTGCCTTTAATGATCTTTGGTTTGCTAAAACGGTCTGTTACCAGTTGTTTTGAGTAGTAGAAATGTTTTGGTGAAAATTCGATTAAATAAATAAATAAATAAATATTTGGGGACAATCTTACACAAATCGACCTAATCCCAAATTAAGCAAAGCTTGTACTATGGGTACTAGACGACGGTAAACATACTTATATATATAAATAAATACTTAAATACATAGAACACATCCATGACTCAGGAACAAATATTCATGCTCATCACACAAATAAATGCCCTTACCGGGATTCGAACCCGGGACCTCCGGCTTCGTAGGCAGGGTCACTACCCACTAGGCTACGGTGGTCGTCACGGCGCGTCGTTAAGGCGACTTCTTGGCTAGGCGGGGTGGGATTGGTATACGGTATATAGTACTTTGACGTGACCTTACTCTTCTCACTTGTCTGTACACTATCGACAACACAGCTAACCATCCGTGCACTTAATGTATATTGTAATAAGGTTCAATATATAAATAAAGGATGGTCTGTTAACTGTGTTGGCGTTTGTACTGTCAGTACGAGTATTACATTATTCGCGCAGTAGTAATAATATCATCCGCAGACCCCACGCCAGTCAGGAAACACTCATTTAAATACATAGATCCACGCCTTTATTCACAAAAGGGGTAGACAGAGCATATCAAACTTATATTCCAGTGCCACTTTTAGCATAAATGTAGTATAAAAGCTCGACAAAATGTGATATAGAAGTGATAGGTTGCTAGCCCATCCCCCACAAAACACTTCAAGCCTGCTATCTTATTCGGCATTCATTTAAATGTAGGCGCGCAATAAAGAATCGGTACTGACTCGACTCAAAGTTGTTGTGTCAGATTAATGATATTGTACCGCTTCCACAATATCAACACAACAACATACATAGACTTTAAAACACACTCCACTGTGCATGTAATTTCTACTTCTATTCGACATTTTAATATTTTTCTAATGACATACATTTTCCGCTATATCCGTCATGTTGGCATAATCAACACTCCGTCATCCACTTTCCCACCCTTTTTTCATAACGTTTGTAAATGTCATGTGATTGTCTGTGATGTCGATAATTTTTATTTGTTTAAGATTTCCGGACTGCTCCTTCCCCAAAAACCATCAAAATTAAACCGAACATTCTCCTCGTGTGTAAATATGTCAAAAAACATAAACTGAAATTGGCAAATCCACGTTGCTAATACAGCATATATTTATATAAACTTGTAACCCCTTTTGCGTCGTGGGGTAAATATTGAAGCCAAGATTGAATTCGTTGCGAATACAAGTGCGAATGTGCGACGTTTTCGAAAATGCCTCCCTAATTTGGGCGTTTTAACTAAAATAGTCCTGCATGTTTATCAATATTGCGGCCACGTAGTGAAGTAAGGCAAACCCGTCAGGTCTCCTTTGATTATCGCGCGGAAGCCGGTAGAAAATTCGTTATTCTACGTGCTTCAGCTATTCGGCTAAGAGGGACGCCAGCGAAACCGGCTGCCACACAATGTTTATGACTTTTGTGGCAAGTGGAGACATCCAGGCATTTACTTATTATTACTACGTTTAGACGGGCCTAGAACATTTTTCTTGACGTCTTTCATCATGCCGCCATCTTGATATATCAGTACTGGCGCCCAGACACCGTATCATGGTCGGCCTTATCACGTGATAAGTGATAAGATAGGAGCGTCGTCTCGTTCTATCTGAACTGATTTGTTTGTGTGAGGTGGGCAATAAAGAGTATTTGTATTGTATTGTATTGTTGTCAGCCAGTGACGGGCGTTCTATCTTGTCACTTATCGTGTGATAAGGGCCACCATGATACGGGGTCAGGAGACACTATGCAGAGGTCCTACAGTACGCACAAACTTAGCTAGGGAATCTCTGCTCTATACTATATAACTCATTGCATCTGCATGAAAATCTTTACTACAACCTGGTTAAAATTATTTCGTACTAGCTGCCCGGCCCGGCTTCGCACGGATTACCCGTTTTCCCGTAGGAATGAAGCATTTTCCCGCGGTAAAAAGTAGCCTATGTTCATCAGGGATAATGTGGGCTTCAAATGGTAAAATATTTTTTCAAATCGGTCCAGTAGTTTCGGAGCCTATTTAATACAAACAAACAAACAATCAAATATTTCCTCTTTATAATATTATACAGTGTAGATGTCCGTGGTCAGTCTGACTGTTCCTCTATAGGTTGCATTTCTCAACCGGTTCTCGTAAAAAAAATGTGAGTAGAGCAAAGAGTTCAACAATTATATAGGTTTGACGATTCAGTTTTTCGAAATTTAATAAATAGAGAAAAAGACATGCTCGCGAGTTCTACAGCTATTTATTTAATCGTATGGCGTACATTATTCTGGCCTTTTAAAGTTGGTCACTCTTTAGTACCGCCCAGAGGACACGTGCAGGGTTGTGGGAGGTAGCTCCTGCGAACGCGAGTGACAGTTGTCCCCCCTTTGTCAAGTGAGTAGGCAACTCCCTGTTAGAAGTTCTTAAGCCGCCCGAAGGCCTCTAAATCGGCTTAACGACTACTGTCATAGACAGCAGCTGGAATCAACTGCTTAGCATGCCTTCCAAAGCATGGAAGCTACAGTTCTACGGCTAATTAGTTATCACTCAACAAACAACAATAAAACTTACGCAAAGAACAATTGACGTTTACCCTCAGATTAGGTTTCTACTTCTGTATTTTTGCATTCGGCCTGAATAAAATAATAGGTTTACGCTAAAACTAGACACTACTAAATTTTCGTCACAAAATCCATCGTTTGTAAGTCCGCCGCCCAAAACAGTTTCCTTCTTAATGAAGACGAATTCGCAACCGTCTTTAAGTTAAATTAAGTGAAGGCATTTCACATTAGAGTTGAGATAACCCCCGTTACTTCTTAGTGAGATTTCGGGAGGAGTTATTATTCATTGCTTCATTTAACTCTGAACGGAGATAGGTGGTTTTTTTTTTGCTAGAATTATACTTTGAGTCAGAGTCATCCTCCTACCAGAGCTAAAGGACCGCAAATTCTATTTCGGCACCTAAACCCAATATCTGACGTAAGCACTAGTTTGACGGAAGCGAATGCCATCTGACTCTCTTATTTAACTAGATGGGAGCTTATTAAAAAATTTGGATATTTCTAGTTAGGTTTTTAAAGTTGCTGATATAGTACTACATACATAGATACTCATTGCGTAGGTAACAATCTTTTGGTCTAAAGCCAACTCAAGCGCCTGTAGAATGGCATTTCGACAGTCTTTACAATAAGATCCCGTATCATGGTCGGCCTTATCAACCGATAATTGACAGGATGGAGCGTCCGTCACTGGCCGACACCGTTCGATAGAACGAGACGACGCTCCTATCTTGTCACTTATCGCGTGATAAGGCCGACCATGATACGGAGCCTCGTGATCTTCTGCCTTGTCTTTTGAACGTTTCGATGTTGTCGTGTTAGGTTTTCGACCGCTGGTGCCGCTTAAAAACTATATCTACTTATGAGTCGTTGGGTTATCCGTAGATGTTTAAGCACCGATCGGTTTCTACGGAAATCATTCTAAGAGTGTCATCCATTCAGGTTAGTAATAGTATTACATACCTCTTGTTGGATTATTGTTATTAAACTTTAATAAATCTGAAGGTTAGTCACTATATCTTCGATCACTCGGTTCATGTTGAACGAAAATGAAGATTTTGAAAGACTTGTTTTCCAGGGTCCAGGAATCTAAATAGTTGGAACCTTACCCGTATTTCCTTCAGTTTGGAGTCGAGTAGTGTGGTCCCGTTATACCACTGCACCACGGCTGGAGGGTTGGCCCCTTTGACCACACACATCATGGTTAGAATGGTTCCGTTGGTCTCGTGGTCTCCTATACCCAGGATCTCCACTCTGGATGGCGGCACTGGAAATAAAATAAATGGCTATTACACGTCAAACATTTTAAGAACCATTTTATCAGACGAGACTTTCGTTTAAAAAAAACTAATCGGTTTAATCCGTTTGGGAGCGACGATGCCTCAGACAGATACCACAAATACAGAGATACACACGTTAAACTTTTAACTCACTTCATCGGAGGTTGAAAAAGGGAAACCGTTAGTTTATAGTCGACAGACAATCTGTTTCCAAAAGGGGTTAATAGATGCTTATTTAATTTACAGTGACATAAAATAATGTCAGTGTAGTATGCTATATATGACACATAAAAAGCTTACTATTGTCTATATAAAAGTTCAATTCACTTGCCTCAGCTTTCAGATAGACTCATTTAGCGATATTGGAAACATTCTCGCCTCGGAACCAGCCATAATAATGTACGAAATCTGTCGACGGCCACTTCGGATCTAATACGAAATAAAAAGTTCGCCGGCCAAGTGCGTTCGTCCCAGCAGTACAATCCCATCCGAAGTTACTGGGAGTTACAGAAGGGCCATAATGTAACTGGGTTCGTTTGAAATGGTTTCGCGGTAGCGGAGCTACTACACACGTGGTTAGTGAGCGATTCGAGTTACTTGTTTTATGGGAGCTAAAGAATAGAATATAACATTAAAGAATCTTTACGGAATACTTTAAAATATGTGAAACAGGATGTACAGTCGCCATCACATACATCTGAGCGGTCAAGGAGTTCACAAACATCTGAACACGACTTTATTGTCAAAGCCATAGAGTGCACGTTCAGATATTTTTGAACACCCTGAAGAGTACAGATGTATGTGACGCTGACTGTACAGGTACAGTTCAGTCGTTGAACAACATGCACACTTGCTAAGAATAAAGGTTAACGAGTATTAATAGGTATTATGAGGTGACTTTGAAAGGGGGAATTAGCGCGTGAATTATCCATGTGTTTTTTTTTCGGGCTACGTTGCTTACATTACTTATTACAAAACAATTTTATGTTCTTATTAAATTGAACCAATCTTGTTACTTTCTCACCGCAAAACCAACAAAATTCATAGACGCTATTTATTCATATTTTATTTTAGCATGATTGATTTAGTATGCGAGTATTTTGTTAGTTTCGCGATACTAAGGTGGTGTCGTTGAACTAAATGAAACGTCAACGCACGTAAAAAGATCGTCCGTGGCCGTTTACCTAATTATGGAACCCAGTGATCTTTTTACTTACGTCCGTTTTTATCGTCATAGAAAGTTCAGGCTTCCATATCTCCGTAAGTTACAAGAATATTTAAGACCAGACTTAAAGGCTGGCCTATTTGTGGACTAAAGTTCTACGTTTGAATATTGCAGCGCTCGAGTTTGAAATACCTTGTTTTGACGGAGTTCTCGAGTAAAAGTTTCACGTGTTTAATAATTGACTGAAAAGTGTAGTTAATGCTACTCGAAAATTCAATGCAATAAAATGGTTTTGAAATTGTTTTTGTACGGTGCCAACTGGTTCTATATACTTGTATAGTATTTTTTGAATTCGTATGAGTTTCTCGAATGATACAAACTTACAACCTATCAGACTTTTCTGTTTGAGTATAGATAGTAGATTTTATGATTGTAACCCAGTATTGGCAAGAATCTAAACGAAGCATCACACATCTCGCAGCCCAAAGACATAAAATAGTTACTGATCTAGCATTTTTTCCTGTCCTCCGGGAATTCCCGGCAATAGACGGGATATTTCCAGTCGGGTATCGGAGGACAATAATCTACCCGTGGAAGAAATACAATGCGTGTGCGTAAGTGTTTTCGTGTTTTTACAAGATTCTATTAAATACGGTGTAATTACGGTATAAAATACATTATAATTATAACGAAACGGGTTACTAATGACTTTAAGGTTAACGGGAGGCCATTGCGAGCGCTTATGATTAAGAATCGAGCCATATTCGACCGAGAAATATCGAGCGATATTCGACCTTAAAGACACGAGAGTTCCTTAGTAGGGGTCCTATTGTTTCCCATAAACATATTGTTCCAAATTTCCTTAGTCAGAAATTTATATCCATATAGTTTTAAGACATAAACATCAATATAAGTCATAATTTTTGTTAAGTATAACGCTTTATAGTTAAAAAGTCAAAAGTCAAAATCATTTATTTGTAAACATAGGTAAAAGGATGGTCTAAGAACAAAAACTTAAAATTATGTACCACTATGTTTTGCCATTAAGGCATACAAATATTTTATGACAAGATGGAGCATGCTTCTAATTTACAGTAATGGATACCTAGTTCATACGCTCGCGGAATCACTTTTATCAAGCAAGTATATTTTGCGCTATGCCAAATATATATACATACATACATACATACATTCACGCCTTTATTCCCAAAAGGGGTAGGCAGAGCACGTGAAACGTATGTTCCAACGCCACTTTACATATACAAGTACATATATTATTTATAATATAAATGAATGATTATTATTAATGCGTTCTGTAATTTTTAGAGATCACAATCCGTTAAATATTCATTGAGTGAGTAGTAGGCTTTTTTTATTAAAAGTGTAAACAGACTTTTTTTGAATTCTACCAAGTCTTCCACTTTGCATAGATTTTTAGGCAATTTATTATAGATTTTAGGTGCCATCCCAAAAATACTAGTTGTAACATTAATGACCTATAATATTAAGTATTATAATCACAAAAGTCAGAAAATAGATGTCCATAACGATCAAAGCTAGGTCTATCGATAATTATTCATAAGTATTCTAAGCCATATATTTCAACGTACTAATGGTTGTTATTCATATCGTTTTAATGCCTCAAGTGAATTACGTCTAAGAGTCCAAATCTATAACATCCAAAGTCATAAAGATAATTACTCAGAAACATTTCTAGACATACATTTGAAAGGGGTACTAGGTAGGTACTACTGTGCGGTGGGTTTATGACTGTATCGTAAAGAATACGCTTAAATAAGCATGTTTTGTTAGAATTTTTTTTCTCTGAAATTAAAAATGGTCAAGATATTGGACCTCTAAGGCAGATCGGTGTAGGTACGACGACGAGCGAAGCGAGGAGGAGTGTTAGTTGTACCGTGACCCTAAGCGCGTGAGCAGAGCGAGCGAAGCGAGCATGCCGCGGCATCGGCCGGCGAAGCGCCAGAACCAATAATGACACAACATCCATCGAAATGTTACATGTACATAATTTTCCAACTTTCGGGTATTTCGGCCATTTTTGATTTTAGAGAAAAAAGTTTCAATACAAAACATATTTATTTTAAACGTAGGTATTCTGATCACTGAACAAAACAGTGAGTGGCATAGATATCTTTCAATCGCATAACTCTTTATTTTTGCCCAAGTACCCACATTAATTATAAAGCAGTCTGGAAGAACGCGTTCAGTAACCTTCGGTTGTTAAAATTGTATGTACAATTATTATTTTTCTGGGAGTGTGTTTAAAGGTTTTAAGATTATGAAGAGTGACACCACCATGACATTGAATGATATGACTTACTAATCAGATGACTACCAATCATTATGATTTGCGAAAAAAGACCTTACAACAATTATTATAAACTAGATTATAGCTTTAACATTATGTAATTGCGTACCAACGGGACATTGAATGTTATGGCTAAACAATATTACGACTGACAATAATGATGACCTGCGAAAATCGGAACTCCAATTTATATTGTTAAATTTTATGACTTTCGACAGTATGACTAGAAAAAAATATGGTGGAAAACGTTATGGACTGAAAAAATCGGATCTTAAATTTTATGGAAAACAATACCACAGGGTATTGCAGGGTAAACATTTCCTCGAGTTTAACAATTTTTCCCCATCCAGTGCCGCTAAAGAAGTTTTCACTCAAAGAATAGAATAAACAGTTCAATATATATATTTTTTTACTTCAAAAAACCCAATAGAGCTCTAGACAGTACTATAGTTGGTGCATTACTATTTGCGTCATGACAGAGCTGTCATCCCAGTACAATATAAACGTCAAATTTGACATAATTTGTACTGGGATGACAGCTGTCAAATGACGCAAATAGGAATAATTGTACTATTTATGTCAATGGCTATCCAAGCCTATTTTATTTAGTCTTTTTTATTGCTTTATTAAGGCGCCATAGGTTCAGCGAAGTTAAGCGAACAGTGTTTTTGAAACAGTATGATGCGTCTGTTTATAATAATATGGTTTTAAAAAAATACTAATAGTAATTTTGAGTCTTTTCTGCAGGGAGATCAGTGTTTTGAAACATGATTAAGCGATTTTCGCACAAAAATCACGAACATTGGTCTAAAAGGGTCTAAAATACACTTAAAATATTCGTAACAAATTATGCACAAAAGCTAAAAATATTAAAATTGTTCCAAATCGGCAATTTCATGTTTGAGGGAACTCAGTGATTACTTTTTTATTTATTTAAAAGGCCAAAAAATTAAAATTATAAAACACGATATTTGCGCTTCCGAGCACGCACTTCCATCTCGCTCATGCTTATGCTCAGTGAGAGGGAGAGAAGACCATGAACCTACGGCGCCTTAACATGGTTATTAGAATACTGTAGACTAACAATCTATGGATCAATTTGTCTGAAAATAAAAACCTTTATGATTATGACTATTCTCGCAACAAAATTTCCAATAATGAAACCTTAAGTACCTAACACATTAGAATGGATTGAATTTCACAGTTTTCACTTAATGAAAATTGTCTAAAATGACAGTAAATAAAAAAGATACAGATATCTTTTAGATTTTTTTGTGCGGGATTGGCGTTCGATTGATGTCTTAAAAGACAATTTAGTTTCGATTCGAAGATTCGTTTTATTTTTATTATCTATGAAATCAACTTCAGTGACTATTTCCAAGAAACTGTTGATTTTCAAAACTTAGTAAATGTTCTTTGTAAAAGTGTCAAAAGACGATTGTTAATTTTCGTGAGCAGGTACGATAATTACATAGTTTTTTTTGTCGATTTTAGGAAATGCATTTTTAGGTTTCCGTGCCCACAGGGTAAAAACGGCACCCTATTGCTAAGACTTCGCTGTATGTCCGTACATCTGTCTGTCCGTCTATCTGTCACCACGCTGTATCTACAGAACCACGATATCTTCTTTCTGTTGCCGCTATAACAACTAATACTAAAGACAAAATAAAATAAATATTTAAGGGGGGCTCCCATGCAACGAACGTGATTTTCATTGCCATTTTTATAGATAATGGTACGGGACCCTCCGTGTGTGATTCCGACTCGCACTTGGCCGTTTTTTAAACAGACTCGCGAGTCCTACAGAGCCTTTAATCATTATGAATTTGAAAAGTCAAACTTAATTTAGTTAATATTATAGTTATCATCTTGTATATACCTACTTCCCTCTCATACATGAGAGGAGGCCTGTGCCCAGCAGTGGGACGTATATAGATGATGTGAAGTGATATACCTACTTTAGAAAATAAAAATTAATCTTCAATTAAAGTATATTACATGTACCTATGTATGTCGATACATTACCACCGGTTCCGAAAGAAAACCTCTCCGTCGAGACTTAGACTTCCTGTGTGAGATTTTTATATAAATAAATGATATTTGTTGAAATACACTTTACCACTTTACGAAAGAAGCCAATCGCAACGTTCGGCGAAGACAACCCAATAAATATGTATGGGCTTGAAATAGAAAGCCTTTTGTCGTCGCCAAATAAACGGTCCCACGAAATGATTGTCTTTATACTAGGTTCTTTATGACTTTGACATTTTCATAGAAATACCTATTACCTCGTTTTTTTATTAAAAGTAGAAAACCACTCGAACTTTTGTAGCAAATTTTTGTGTTGTTGTTTTTGTTACAGATTTATGTAAGTATTGAAATCTGTCTAAGCTTACGCCCAACTACAACACATACCTTGCCTACAATGCCGCCCTGCCAAGTCAGGAAGTCCCCTTTTCCTTGACAAGCGTAAAAAAACAATAAACTATCCCCACTACTGAAAACAAAGTTTTAAAAAAACATACAAAAGGAAATCGATTCAAAATTATGTCACCCGGACCTTAATTTTGAATTGATTGATACCGATACCTCATTCATCAAAAACGGTTCAGTGCCCTAAACGGTACAGTGGTTCACACGTAAATACGAACATTGACTAAAACCATATCTCTTCTTGGATTGGAACATTCATGATCGACTATTGTGAAACATTCAATCCCATTAACTTTATTCATGAACATCACGACTCCATTCGTGTCAATGATTACTCAGAAACCACTATTTGTGATAGCAATAGGAAATCATCGAAAACCATTCTCATCACCCCATAAATCATAACAGGAAAATAATTCTGTTCAATTAGTGGGGTCAGTAACGCGGCCGCCGTCCGGCCAATCAGTGAGCGACTAATTGCCCCGCCCACTCCATTATTTACGCGCGGCCCGAGTAATGCTTACAAATTGCACTGGTACGGAATAGTTTGAGGTTTCAGGATTTTTCTATTGGGCCCGTGTAGTCAAGTCAGCGGAATTGGAAAGCCTGCGGAATGTTTGCGAGTAACTTGATTAGTCGGCTGTTTTCACTTCCTGTAGAAGTCTTTGATGTTTTCACTGTGATAATGTTATTGAATTGACGTCAAAAAAGCTACATTAAAAAAATGTCTATTATTAAAACACCAATCAGTTTTTATGAAAAAAATAAGTAATGCTTTATTTCCACTTGAGAGTTTAATCAAGTAACAACTAAAAATATACTAAAATTGTGTAATTACTTATGTAAGTATTGTTCATCATCCAACACGGTAACACATTGAGCCATATGGACACCTGGCCGCACGGCATAGACCTAGAACCTGCTTTTTATTCGTCATCATCATCATCATTACTTAAGAGCCGTGCTCTTGTCGGTGGAGTAACCGCCACTTTTCTCTATCCATTGCCAGCCTCTTGGCTTCCTCATATGACTCGACTTCAGCTTCATCTTTTATAAGTAAGTAAGTGTTTTATTTGTAAACATAGGTAATTACAGAGGTGGTATTTATTTACAGTTGAACTATGTTTGCCAATAGGCGTACAAAAACTTTGAACTTAATACTAAAGTAACTTATAGCTACTATCATGCATACTAAATGTACCTTTATACAAATTATATTATATACTAAAGTCAGTAATGGCAGTTAAACAATCTGTGTTAAAACAATTATATAGCTTATAGATGAAAGTATAAGTGCATGTCCGGTCTTAAAGAATGTCCATTAAATATTTCAAGTAAAATTACAGGAATCAAAGAAATGTCAATCTATTTTATCATTAATATAATCTGAAATGGAATAATAATGTCAATAATTTATTTTTTAATTCTAACATATTTAATGACTTCAGGTTAAAGGGTAAGTGGTTATAAATTTTACTGGCCAGACAATACACACTTTTTTGCATTAATGCTGTCTTCGCAGGAACTATGCAAAGATTTAAAGTATGTTTCTTTCTCAAGTTTCTATTAGAGACATCACTCTGCCTTTTAAATAAGCTTGTATTGTTTTTGACAAACATAATTATTTTATAGATGTATAGAGAAAGCATCGTCAAAATTCTTGAGTCCTTGAAATAAGGCACACAACTGTCAGTCGGTTTGAGACCATACATGGCTCTAACACACCTCTTCTGTGCCTTGAAAACGACTTCTCTACTTGTGGAGTTACCCCAAAATATAATGCCATACCGTAGTTTTGACGCTACAAATCCATGATATGCCATTATTACTGCGTGAGGGCTTGCTTGCTAGGCAAGTTTATGTAAGGCGTAGGCATATTGGTTAAGTTTTTTGCATGTATCTTCCACATGAACTTTCCAAGATAAATGTTCATCTATATGCACTCCGAGAAACTTTGTAACAGCCACAGAATCTATACTTTTCTCTTCATGATTGCAATTGATTTGGAGAGGTGATTTACGTTGAGAAAAATGTATTATCTAACCTATTTGGCTAAAATATGTTATTCTAGGCCTTCCTCTGCCTCTCTTGCCTTCAATTTTACCTTCCAGGATGTTTAGAAAGAAACTGTCGTGCCGTATCAGGTGGCCCACCATCTTGCCTCTCCTATTTCTAATGCATCCTAGAAACATTTTTTCTCATCTACCATCCTTAAAACCTCTTCGTTTGTCTTCCTCTCCGTCCAGCCTATCATTTCCATCCTTCGCCAGCACCAAATTTCGAAGGCCTCTGTCGTTCTCTATCTCTCTGGGTTAGCGTCCACGAAACGTAAATATGTAATTTTGGTTTATTTCAGTATATAGTTAAGACTTATTTTTATACATAAGTTTCGGACACTAATTTACAGAAAAAGATGTCATAAATATTTTTTGATTCTTTAATTCTCCGCTAGTACTCGTACCTCGCCCCAAACCCTCTCAAAGTGATGATTGGGCCGTTACCTATAACCGTCGATATATTTCTATGTTTATTCCTTCCAATTCTCCCCATTTGCACACAACGACGTAGCGAAGGGTCAGGAAAATTGGACCACGAAAGGGTTATGCTATACGTTAATTTTTATAGATTATTTGTCAGCATAATATCTTTACGTCACACCTGGCCATAATGCGAGTTTTACTGCACGCTGCGCGTACGGGAAAACTCGCATTGTGGCCAGGTGAAGACGTAAAATTTTGTACTCAACACGGGCGGTAATTCGTAAAGCCCCAGAGCGCATATTTATGGCCCTCACCTTCGGTTCGGCCCACAAACACCTGCGATCTGGGGCATTCACGAATTCACCGCCCTAGTGTACTATTATATCACTTGTATGATAACAAGTAGTGCTGGGCACTGTTAATCAAATAGTGAAGTTCATCAACAGGTAATCCGTTAACTTCGTTAATCGTTACATTTTTGAAGAATTAACGCAAGGTTACGATAATCGTTAACTCGAGATAAAAGTTGTTAAGGCAATCTCCCTAGGACTCGACTGGACTTCAGAAAGTAAGTCAAATTTTACGTGTAAGATTTGACCCATACTGACTAATATGGCAAGTTATTATAAAGCTTGTAAAAAGGACTTGGTGTTTAGGTCACAATACACTAAAACTCTTACTACTTCACCGGCGGTATTCACGGATTAACATGGGTCATGTCGGTGGAGTAATCGCCACTCTGTTCTTCTCTCTGCCACTGTATTCAGCTCTTGATACGACATTACAATAACTTTCTCTTTACCTTGGTCCATAAACGCATGTCTTGGTCTTCCCCTGCCTCTCATTCCTTCTATCTTTCCTTCATTTAATACCTTCCATCCTTTTCCATGCCCACATTTCAATTGCGTTCAGACTCTCATAATACAATATCATAGTAATCACAGGTATCAAAAAGTTTCTGCGCAGTTTTATCAGTCACAGACGCTTCGACAACCCAGTTTCGTTTAACTCGCGACACGTGACATAATATTGATTTGTTTTACTGCGGTGAGGCTAGGCTAGCCGCTAAGACAGCTTAGACGGCCGACCGACTTGAAAGCACTTGTCAAAACGTGTTTTGGCGGTGCCGCGCTATCCGCTTAGTACTTGATTAACGATTAATGGACTTTTCGATAATTACCGGAAATTAATGAGTCCGTTAACCATTTTTAAAGTTAACTTAAAGGTTAATCTGTTACTCAAAATCCGTTAATCCGTTAAACGTTAAATCGTTATTTAACGAAGTTAATTCGTTAAATAACGATTAACGGATTAACGAGTTAACGCCCACCTATGACTAACAGGTACAGCCTATATAATATACACCAGAGGTGAAATATACGTATTACCAGTCCCTTTCAATTGATGAAGAGTAGTAGTGACAGTTAAAATTCCTCGATAACTCCGCTGAGGGTGGTCACCAGATCAACAGAAGAAAAACGTTAACAAAATCTCTAAGTGGTAAAAAAAAATGAGTAAATGTTTTATGACTAATCAGTGCCCTTTTGAATTTATCTACTTAAACTACAAAAACCTCAAGTGAGTAAACAAAATACGAAGGCAATATAAATTAACGATTATGCTTAATTCTGACGCAAATGACGAACCGTTACACTTCGTCGATTGGGAAATTCAAATTTACAGACGGCAATATTGGCAATATGGCGTCAAAGCCACTAAAATTGTTAACAATATTGTAAAGTTATGGCATCTTAACCCTCAATAGCCGTTCGTAAACTGCGACACCCGATAAAGTAATAAACTAACCTATTAATGCAGATATTGTGCCCTTAAGGGAGTTAAGGGTTGAGGCTCTAAGTTTGCAACTTTGAAGGTAATTTTATTAACATATTTAGCATAAATTTTTGCGTAGCTAAATTATTTTAGAAGGACATAAATATAAGTATAATTCGCATACATGTATGAACTTTCACCCCCCATTTAACCCACTCATAATCAGGATAAAAATACCCTTCGTCCTTTCCCGGTATTCAAACTCTATACCAAATTGCATCTAAGTCGGTTCCGCGGTCTTAGCGTGAAGAGGTAACAGACAAACAGACAGACACACTTTCGCATTTGAAATAGTAGTATGAATACTAGCATTTGTCCGCGACTTTGCCCTCAAGAACTCTCTTATCATTTGCCATCCCTAATTGTATCCCTTTAAAGGATGACTGTGAGGAAAAAAATGATTTGCGTGATTCATTAACCAATATTCAAACATCGAAACATTCGCATTTATAATATTATCATAAAGTACATCGATTCAGTTAAAAAAAAAGCTCGCGAGGTCTACAGCTTACAAAGCCACTATTATATATATTTAACTAAATCACTCAAAAACAGTGATTTACAGCACAAGAATCCCAAATTTTTTTTTACACCCCATTATTCTTAGACCTACTTGTGAACTTTCACTATACCATAGTGGAACCCTCCTCTAAGACACCCTTCACTACAGATTAGTTCACGAAACTAACATTGAAATCTAAAATCGGGCAAGTTCCGACAGTAACTATCACTTTATTGGATGCTGTAGTATATTGCCAGAGGAGAAAACCAGGGGCGAATTATACAGAGCGTGATGACAAAATCATATTTACAAAATATAACAAAAGCTAAACAGATTATCTCCATGCATTGTTTGAGAAGTTTGAAGCATCTATTGTACGACTCCAATGTTTCATTGTTTCCTGTGTGTTAATTTATACTTCATTTGTTTCTATATTTATGAATGTATTCCCTCGTTTGTCGTGATTCGTTTCTCTCTTGAAATTTAAAGTACAGTAAATCTTTCTAGATTTAAGTGATTCTTATGTTTGTTGTTGAGATCTTATTGACTTTTATTGCTGGAAGCATTTAACACTTGCATAGGAGTAGATTTTAATTTATAATCTGTTTTTTAATATAAAACACCACATTTATATAACCGGATGGAAAACATGCGTTTCAGCGCATGCCTTTTGGCTTATTCGTGCATTACTTTCGTGTATTATATAGAAGGCTAAAAGGCTAAGAATTTCTCAATTTGAAGGAGCCGTCAACTCCGCCCCTGCTTGCATGGCATTACACCATCACTTAGGCGCCCGGGCCAATTTTCAGCCACCCAATAAATTGCCAGAATGTATAGCTAATAAGTGGTGAGCTAGTGTATGAAAGCTGGAGCCGTATCGATATAAGAATGGGTCATAAAATCAAGAGTAAAATTAATAATTTAAACATATTTTCCCGCATTACATTAAATATGTGTTACAAAAAACTGCATGTTGCAACCTACACGGTCTGTGTAGGTTGCAACATGCAGAGCAGGTTCTGATAGACACGTTTCCTAATTTTTAAACTGACACTGATTGTTTATTAATTTATAGTTCGTTATTTATTCGCCCTTCTTTTAACTGCACTTATTTGCTCTTTACTTATGTTCTTCTGTGTTATAGTACTATCCGGTATCCGGCCTGTAGTGGCTGGATATCCGTTGCATCTCTAATGCCTACATAACAAATTGATGATCCACCTACATTTAACTTTAATCCCCAACCAAGTGATTGCAAGCATAAAGTTCAGTTTTATACCCAAACAACGTCTTGTTTTGTACCCATTTCCTCAATCTATACGACCCATACAAAATTAAGTCCAGTTTTATTTAACGATCACGATCTATCGATAACCATTGTCCCCGCACTAAAACTAATGGAGGTCGGGAGTTTTACCACCTTGCAATATCGGGGGTCGATACTGGACACTCGATACAATGTAGGGACGTGTAGGAAAGGATTTGAGAATCACCCACTTTGTAATATCGATCAACTTGGGAATTACTTGGTTCAAGTAATACACGTTGACACTTCAACGTGTATTCCTTGAATTCAAACACTAAGTACCACTGTATTTAGTGTTTGAATTAATTAATACAAGTAAAGTAACTGGGACGTTTTCTCTACTAGTGGGTTTGCTACTGGGCAAATAGTTGGCCAGTATCTAAGGTAGTTCAAGGTTTTTCAGGTTGTCTGGAAGATATCGCTATCTAGCGATAAGACAGCCTGTTGTTTTCTTCTACTTGTTAGTTGATGTTCTGTTTAACAAAAATACAACATTATATATTTACCTATACATCAATAAAATAGATACATTAGCCTTATCGCTGGAAATGTAACGTTGCATCCTGAAAGAAATAGAGTTACATTTTTTTACTTTTTTTTCTTTAGTGACCCTCACACCAGGTCCGGTCTAGCTAGTGTTGTGAGGATCGAAAGAAAATATTCAGGGATTATCGTTTTCATACATTAAGTGCAATAAAGAGTATTTGATCTGGCGTGACATGTATATTGTTTTAAGCTATATTATGGTACACCCATAAAGTGCATAGACCGCCTGTTTTCTACCTCTACCTACACGTTATTGTATTTTTTCTCTTTCTAACTGCTTTGTTTGTGTGAGGTGTGCAATAAAAAGAATTTGTATGGTATTGTGCTTACATAAATTCATTCATAACACTAAAGGTGACAAGCTTGCATTTAACGAAACGTTTGACACAAACGGAAGTCTCTTTTCAAATACTTTAATTAGAAAGAGATCCGTATGTATTACAAGCATCCTTGTTATTAACCTCTGTTATGATAAGACATTTCCACAATACGTCGTTACAATTATATACACAATTACTAAGGCTTCAAAACATCCAAAAATACGGAAAAAACTCTTCTTGCGAGATAAAACTAAATTAATCGTGACAAAATAATTATCAAAAAACATAACAAAAGAAGAAGCACAAAAGAAAATATTATCAGCAATCGCAAAGTAAATTTCTTCTACAAAGAGAAATGTGAACGCTGCCAATGCCAAACGCATTAAATCTGGTGGAAAAGTAGCTCCAAAAGGCGTCAGGGGTGGCAAGCGGTTGGAATGATAATTTGGGAGGATGAAGCCCATTTGTTGCACTGTTCGTAAAAATAAAATGTAATTATTTGCACTCCATTGGGTTTATTATCTGTTAGCTGGCTTGAACGTCTTAGATTGCGTGGTTAAGGGGGAGTAGTGTTATAACTATTAGCGCATTATTATATTAGTTTAACAGAAATATATCGTCAAACATTTAGTCTTCTAGACTGTAAGTTGTTTGTTGATTATCTACTCACAGTTGCATTAAATCTTACTATACTGAAATTATAGGAGGCGTAATTTATCTTTATATAGGTACTTATCTAACTATCGTTTTCCATTTAATTTTTAATATTTCGAAAATCTCAATCGACAAGAAAATCCGTATAATTATTGAACCGCTCACACAATATTTCACGAGATTGGTCGAGAAATGCTACCAGGAGAGGGGTCGTATTATCGTAACGTTTTGTACGCGCTTCAGGAAAGTTGAATTGTATTTTTTCCTTATAGAATTTGATAATTTATTAGATCTCTACCTAATGTGCGTATAATACATTAAGTGATCGTGAATATTGGACGAAAAGAGCTGACGTAGCTTCCCAAACGCTGCCGAGTCTAATTCGACGATTGACTTCGTTCTCAAAATTGGTACCATGGTTAAATATATACACAGGATATATAATACAATGATGAAAAAAAAGTACTAACTAATTGCTTACAAGCAAATGTAACTCAAGTGTATAGCAGGACGATATTACGCCAGATTATTGTATACAATATAACACAATTTGTTAAAATTGTTTATAACACGCTATGTCAATCGCTGTGTTATTTATTTATGTCCCCACAGATAGATAGTTTTCTATACAGACTCGTGCTTGCAGACAACTGTACATGCGAACATTCAGTCATCTCTGAAATCTAGGCTATTTAGACAGAACTATGCCTACATAGTTCTGACTCTTAATCAGTTAATTTAAAAACAAAGATTTAGCCAACTTCAATTCAGTAGGTACTCCGTTTCAAGTGTGTCTATAAAAAATACAGTTCAGTCTAAACGTCTTCGAGTCATCGGGCAACATACATAAAAAAAAACAGTCCCACGAATTAAGAATCAATCCTCATTTTCTTAAGTCGGTTAAACATACCAAGACGTCATAAACCTACTGCTCCTTAAGCTCGACTTTTTCCCGTTTAATTTAGCAACGGAATAAATTTTCATTAAGAGAGATACTGGGTTATTAATGGTCGCAATTATACGGATAAGGAAAAACTCATTTAATTCAGCTAATACCTATTACGAACTAGCGAGTGATTTAGTTACGAACTAGCGAGTGATTTAGTTACGAATAGCTGGGGGAGTAGTGAGACTTGTGCACTCATCAGCAGAACTGAAGTACAGTTAGTGGAAAATAGCCAGTTTACGTATAAGCTATAACGATTGGTTTAATATTTTAGGTAGGCTCCAAGACCCTAAGGGTGGGCTGCACTGACTAAACCGTCTATAATCGTAAGCAGTTTTCCTTTTTTCAATCCGAATGGAAAGTTTCACCTGTTTCTCTGGAATGACAATTATTACCGGCGCCATATTTAACGTTGACTTTAACGGTCTGTAATCATACGTTGGTGCAACGCGCAATAAATGTTAATAAAAAAACTGTCATCTAATATCTTATGTCACTGGAATCTGGTGGGAGATTGCCATACCTCTCGATCGGCTTTGGGTTAGTAAAATTTTCTGCTACTGGCTACTTATTTGATCTATGTCATTTGACATTTCATGCATGCAAACATCCTATATGCGAAAATTTAAATGTAGGACTTGGTCACCTATAAGTGGCTTAGCGAAGCATCTTTATTATTTAAGCGGTAAGCATTGTTTATACGTTTTATCTGTTAATGGTCCTCAATGAAAAGAAAATAAAAAATAAGCAAAAATATATAACTAGTGACTGTGTGTGAGCCCTCAGGTATATTTAAAAAAACCGTGTCAGATAACCAGACATATGGAAGAATTATTACCCAAGCTGAAACGGAGAACTTCGCTTCGCTCGCTCTGCTAATAATCACTAAAGGTGCCACCACAGATTAACAAATGGCAGGGTGTTAAAGAAATACCTCTAACATCTATTTTGACTCTTTTTACCATCGGCTCGTCCAGCGCGTCAGATGAGTCGACAAAATGTAAGGAGAGTCGTATGCTTGACACCGTCGTGTTATATAAAAATGTTATGGTGTTTAAGAATTACCTCTGACATCTAGTTTGACTCTATTGACCATTGGCTCGTCCAGCGCGTCAGATGAGACAAAAAACTATCAGGGGAGTCGTATGCTTGAGACCGTCGTGTTATTATAAAATGGTATCGTGTTAAAGAATTACCTCAAACATCTAGTTTGACTCTTTTCACTATCGGCTCGTTCAGCGCGTTAGATGAGACGAAAAATGGCCAGGGAAGTCGTATGCTTGAGACCGTCGTGTTATTAAAAAATGGTATGGTGTTAAAGACTTACCTCTAACATCTAGTTTGACTCTTTTCACCATCGGCTCGTCCAGTGCGTCAGATGAGACGGAACATTTCAGTTCCCCTCCTAGCTCCTCTCTTGACACTGTCAGCGACAAGCTTTGCTGGACTGTCGAGTTGTCCGGCGTTGATCTTTCAGCTGTAACAATGAAAAAGACATTTAAAAATTGACAACAGCAGACTAAATTCAAAAACTTTCGTAGAACTTTAGTTGATGACTGATAATCAAACCGGACAAGTGCGAGTCGGACTCGCCCACCAAGTGTTCCGTACTTAATTACAAATGTATAGTTTTGAGATTTTTCTCTGTACTTGTAATATAAGACGACATTACTTGCCAAATTTCATACTTCTAGTTCAACGGCAAGAACACAATAAATTTTGATTCCCTTGAGAGTTAACCGTTTTCGGACAAGTGAAAATCGGGCAAAAGTTTCTTGAAACTTTGATAGGTTACCGTTCCGAACGCACGTTAGGACAAATTAACTGTCATTTTTTAACTGACGCGCGTAGGTACAATGCGTTACGTGATCGACTTGCTGATTATATGGGTTTAATTTCAACTCGATACCTCGTTATAAAGGATCTTCATAGACAGACAGGGCATCAAAGTGATCCTATTAAGGATCTGTTTTTTCCTTTTGAAGTACGGAACCAAAAACTTGCATCAAATATTTAATTTTCGACAGTTTTTTTTTAAATTCCCGTACCTATCTTGGTCCAACGACACATTTATTTTAATGGTTTACAGTTTTTGCTTTTTCGTTAACGCTTCCGCTGCTTAAAAAACGGTGACGTTACGGAAACGCAGTGACGCATCGTATCCGTACCGTTTTTGACGCATGCTCCACACACCTCTGCTTAAAAAAAGGTGACGGTACGGAAAAGCAGTGACGCAGCGTAAACGTTCCGTATTTGACGCAAGCACTCCACACAGCTCTTTAAAAAACGGTCATGATACGGAATCGCAGTGACGTTCCGTAAAAAGCAACTTTCTCGTAAATGTAGCGTTTTTACGCAACATTTTGGGAATCAGAATTTCTCGGCTTTTGACAAAAGTATGGTAATAATAAAATCCAACTGTCTTCCTGGATTGTAAGTTACTTTTGTAAAACAAGAACCCACGCCAAATAACTTACCATCATCAACAGCGATCAGCCGCCAATATACAGTCGGACATAAGCTTTCTATCGTGAACGTGAGGTTTTTGCATTTATATTGTTTTAGTTTGAAATTTTATTATTTATGCCAGCAATAAGAAAACTTCTTCATCGGATGACGTCGCTGTGGCTGCTCTCGTTGATCATACATGATTTTGACGCAGCGTATTTCAAGCATCGGTCTGGGAGGTTCACGTCAAAAATCTTTCGTATGGGGAACGTCACGATGTGGCTGCGTCTTTTGAGCAGCAGTGTGTGGAGCATGCGTCAAAAATGGTACGCTTACGCTGCGTCACGTACCGTACCGTCACCGTTTTTTGTGGCATTGGTGTGGGCGTACCTTTAGAGGTTATACGTATTTTAATTTAATAATTCTATAAACTCTTGTGTTTTGACTTGTTTTGTAATATATTTGAACTAATGAAGCCTTACTGAGCTTACTATGGCACTAGGTCGATTTGTGTAAGATTGTCTCCTTATATTTATTTATTTAATAAAACTTAATGGATATAAATAAGTTAAATTACAGCATTTAAAAGGTAATACATATATAGTATACAATGTAATACGTTATTATTTTATGCTCTGTTCAATAATGCATGCACTTGTAATCGTTGCAATTTCTCTGATACCCAATGGTTATGTGGGAGAGATTGCTTTTTAGCGATAAGACCACCTTTTGTTTCCACTTTTAAGTTTATTTTATCTTTTAGTTTCTATATTGAGTTATCCAATAAAGAGTATTTGTATTGTACAATTTACCAGAGGCTGTTAATAATAAAACAATATAACACTTTTTAACTTTTTAAACACCCAATTTAAAAGGAATGTCTCAAACGGAACCCTAAAACAGAATGATATATAACAAAGTCAAACAAAGCCTTTTACACATTCCGTTTAATTGAAAAGTACAAAGCACATAACACTTGAAAGTGAAACACATTTCAATTAAGTTACATATTTTTTTCACTATTCACCTTTATTCCTAAGCCCATTAGCTTTAAAATTGAGTGTATGTTATCGTAATTAATCCGAAAAGATTTTATGTGGCTGTGATTTTATGCTAAAGTCTGGCTAACGAAAGCGTGACCTGGACTTTTTTTAAAGTGGCAACATTATAATCTGTCAAAGACACGTCAAATTCTTTGGTTAGATTTATAAGTATTTTGTGAACTCAATTATTTTGGATTTATAATTGCCGTAATATGGGTAAAACAATAAAAAGTAATGTACGAAAGCTGCTACATACTATGATTAGTAAATTCAAGCAAAAAAAAGGAGAAAGAAGTTGTTTTCCAAGAGATATAACAATGTAGATGCGATGTCGGATTTTTTAGGTTAGTATGATATGATATGATATGATTTATTTATCTCACAATATACAATCTCACTTAAAACTATCACACTTAATACATTTTAGGAATCTATATTGTGATTATCAGTTATTTTACATTTCAAATTAAGTAAGTACCATCCATTTTAAAACAATAACAAATAATTAAATTAAAATTATACTAACAAATATTTTAAACGTGATCATTAACATAGGTACATGTCAACAAGTTACAAAATTATATATCACCGTATGCGGGTCGTCATTGATCTAGGAATACCTAAACAATTTAAATGAGTATACAATTATGACTTTGTAATCTTAATCCTTGTCGGCTGATTATTTGATATAATAGTATTGACGATAATTATCATACCGTTTCTTATGTTTACAGATAATCTTGATATAATTCAAGGAATCTGTAAAAAAGAAAATCCTACTGTAATTAGTAATACCACATGTATTTATTTTGAATTTGCCGCATTTTCTCAGGTCACGCTTTCTTTTGCCAGACTCTATATCTTCTGCCTGCGTCTCCATCCGCGTGGAACTCGTTTATGTTAAGTCCGAGGTTACCCATCCTCATCACTTTTCAATCAATCTCCCTCGCGTCAACGCCACGCTAACGTGACAGAACGAGCGCGCTATTTTCAAAATCGGATTCAGAAGCGACGACCGAACATAGGCTAGTTCGAAATAGCTTATTGTTCCAACGTCCGGTTGAAACTGTAATGTTTCGGTTCCGCCGGAATAATCCGGATTAGGGATGCACAAACATCACGACTGACGAGCGTGTTTAGAGTTGATGAGGAAAGCTTTGTATTTTGTGTTAGTCTGTTGTTTAGACTGCGTGGGCAGCTGAACCGTTCATATTTTAACCAGCCCAAGTGCTGCAAAGTGTCGTATGTCGCGCCGTCAAATGGACGCATCCATCATCATAAGCAGGGCCCGTAATTTTCATGCCGATGACATCAATTTGACGTCACGCTCCATATAGGGTGATCCCAAATAGTTTTATTGTAAATTATTAATCATTAGTCGTCAATCATTTTAATCATGTACAAATGATTTCAAAAGTATTCTATTTACACGAGGAATAAATAATACTTACTTGATACGTGAAACGTAAACAAAACTATTTGATTTGTTTTTATACATACATTTTATTAAATAGTATTGTTAACACATTTCCATAGGTAATTACGTAGAAAACAGAATTCCTCTCTAACGTAAAGCACGCTATCCTTCTTGCATTAATTCCCATGCAAAGAAAATCTAAATCATCTTTGCGTTCATACGTAGTGCAATATTCATAAAAACCCTTTTGTTTTGTACTTAATCGTATTTTGGTTTGTTGTGTCACACATTTGGTTAATTTTTCCAACTTTAGAATTGATGGACACATTTTTCTAAATTTTCTGAATGATTTCTAAATGATTGACGACATGTTTTCTAAATGATTGACGACTAATGATTAACAATTTACAATAAAATTATTTGGGATCACCCTATATGGAGCGTGACGTCAAATTGATGTCATCGGCATGAAAATTACAGGCCCTGCATAAGCATATAAAGTACCACTCCTGGACATAGGTAATGCATGATAAAGAACGCCCGCCTGCCGGTTTAGGAACTTCACATACCACGATATATGGTGGGCTGTTATTCTTTACACGCTCATGCATCCCACCTCCCCTTCACGCCTAACGAAAATAGAGCTTTATCTACGCTAAGTCACTTGGGAATCGCAGCGTCAAGATATATTTGCGGGTGAAAGGTGAGGTGAGGTTAAAACAAATTACAGAACAGTGGACAGGTCTCCTCACGATGTGTTCCTTCACCGAAAACCTATTGGAAAATATCAGTAAATTAAATATGTAGGTAGTTTTAATATTTTTTGTTAGTTTATAGTCAGGATGTACATAGTTAGGCTAGTATTTATTATGTATTTTATAAATAAATTTAACATATACCCATTGTTTAGATATAAGAGCGTATAGTCGACAAATAACCTCACATCATCACATCATCAGCCTATATACGTCCCACTGCTGGGCACAGGCCTCCTCTCATGTATGAGAGGGAATTGGCAGTAGTCCCCACGCTGGCCCAAATAACCTAATAAATAGTAATTAGTAATTTATTTTTGTGAATTGATATGAGATGATATTCCATCGAATGTAAGTAATTAAATGTAAGCATACAATTTTTTTTGTTGAGGATTTTATATATTGACTACATGACCGTGTGTTGTTTCGACATTCATTAGCGCGTCATTTGTCTCGGCGATAAGAGGATGTGTCCAAATGGTGATGAATTCGGATGGCTCGTTCGCGTGTCACGCTCCGTTTGGATAACCAACGGGCCGAGGCAACTATTTTTAAATGGTACAGTTTTCATAAAAATGTATACCATAACGTTTTAATTGAGACATTGGCTATCAATCATTGAATTATCATAATTAATAATAATCATGAATAATAATTTCATTGAATTTTATTTGATAACACAATACTTAGTTTTATTCACAGTATTAAAACATGAATTCAATCAAAAAACTCTATTATACTCACTACCGAAAGCTTAAAACCGCTTACTAATCCACTTACGCAAAACAAGTTTTTCAACAAAAACCCTCATCCAAGTCCATTCGGTCGTCAAAGATATCTATACACATGTGTACCTTATTTGGTTGTAATACGGCAAAAAACGTATACATATTCTTGACGTGGTCGGTACATAAAATTACCCCAACTATAAATTACCTCGCATAACCCAATCCTTGCCCAATCGGGTAGTTTACCCCGATTAGGGGTAATTTAACAAGCGGTGTTAACAGGAATAATGTGATGTTAATACATTTCGCAGTGAAGATTGGATTTTAGGGGTTTAGGGCTGTATAGTGTATATTACTCTTGCCAAGAGCAAAGAAACAATGAACAAGTGAATATGAGTCTACTCGCGGCTTTATAAAATGGATCTGTTGAATTGACTTGATTTATTGTATTGTCAACATTACTAGCCACATTGGCACTGTTGGATGACCAGTTAAGTCTAGTGGCTACTGACCATGCCTATGAAGTCGACGGTCTATGGTTCAAATCTCGGTAAGGGTAAATATTTGTGTTGTGCACTACTAACATTCTTATGGGCGTAAGTATTTATTTGAACACTATCACACCTGATGGTAAGTGATGATGAGGTCGAGGGTGTTACATGCATACCGAAATAGTGCCTATTCACTCTCGTCTTGAAAAGATCCAAGTTATGTGTAACTGTGCAAAGGTTTGCCGGAAGCGAGTCATCTAAAAGTACTCATAACACAAGCTGTACTGAACTTACTATGGGATTTTCCGCTTATATTGATTTACTTAGGTAATGTTCCTGGTAATATTGCCAATCCCAGTATTTTCGGCAATATTGGCAACAGCAAGTACCTACTAGGCATGGCATGTCTGATACCACGATCTACATCTGACGCGTCACTTTATTTCAAACATTTATTGTATACATATTTTTGACCGTCTCGGCGGTCCCGATATTTCAGACAGCACAGAAACGCGACCTCAATCATACCCCATGGGACGGGCCTCAAACTTTTTCCAACGAAAAGGCCGAAACAAATTTAATTACGGCAAAGTCGTTCGAACGTTTCCTAATACGTTTGGGTGATGATACATTTGTGTAGTTACGAGTATATTGTGTAAGGATAGCAGGTTATCAAATCAGGCTCGATTCGACTTGATTTGTCAGGTCGTGATACGGCCATCGCGTTCGTGAAAAATTAACACGGGGCTGCGCACTTTGGCTTCGTCATCATCATATCAGCCGAAAGACGTCCACTGCTGGTCATAGACCACCCCAAAAAAGTGCCTATGTGATGCTCCTGCGCCACCAGCAATCAGCAGACTCCCGCGCCGTTTACCAGATCATCAGTCCACATTACCGGCAACACTTACGATCAAGTCTGATCAATCCCTCACCCCTCCCGTTACCCCTTTCACTTCCCCGCGCGAAAGTGAGTACTTTAATCCGTTTCACATCGTACCCAGTACCGCTATGACGTCACACGACGTACAGAAATTGTGACCCTGTATTACCTATACTTAAGAGGAGGTTGCACTAACTTAAGAAATGTTACAGACCGATCAACGTTAAATATGGCGTCCGCTACTGTTATCTACACTAATATTATAAAGAGGAAAGATTTGATTGATTGTTTGTTTCTAAGTTTGTTTGTTTGTATTGAATAGGCTCCGAAACTACTGAACCGATTTGAAAAAATATTTTACTATTAGAAGCCGGCATCATCCCTGATGAACGTAGGCTACTTTCTAGCGCGGGCAAACGCGTCATTCCTACGGGAAAACGGAACACCAACCGTGCGAAGCCGGGCCGGGCAGCTAGTTCCACATAAACTTGTCAAACTTTCTATACATTCAAACTTTAACAAACACCGATTACGATTTAAAACGGTTTGGTGCAGCCTACCCTAAGACTGCCTTCAAATTGTAAACAAATTAAGCCCTTCACTAGCAAATTCCGGTCATACCCAAAATGTTACCTGAAAAAAAATAAGATTAAAGGGGGGCATTCACCGTGATTTCGATAAAATTAACGAGAATAAATAAACTGAAACGATTCAGACCCTTGTGCATATTAAAAACGAAAGGTCGTAAGTGAAAGGTTTTTGGTAAAGAATTCGTCTTTTAATGAAAATAGGGTTTCTAATCTGATGCGATAAAAGCACGCGTGGTAGGGTTGGCACGAGTGGACTGTAAACATTAAATTGGCAAGTTTTATGGGATTTTTTATTGTGTTTGACTGCTTTGTATTATAAGATTGTGATTTATCACATGCCCTTTAAACTATGTGTGAGTGGCTATGTGACGTTGCCAGAATGTTTTTTTTAAAGAAATAGGTTGATTCTAGCTCCTTCCCGCGACTCCGTCCGCCTGGAACTGGTTTAAATACTAATGGCATTAGCATACGTGACCCTATTCAACCGGGAAAAATCTCAACAGCGCGAAGTAGGACTGTGAAAAGCGCCATCTATTGCAACAATAACTTGGTAACTAAATCATTGTCTTCGAAAACCTACATCTAACATAAGACTTGTAATTTGTATCCCAAAGGCAATACGAATAAAGAACGAATTAGGAAGTACTTATTCTAGCGATATTTAGTGACTAATAGATATATTACATTTAGCAACGCTCATTTCGCACTGTTTGTTGGTCTCCATACAAAGTTTCATCCCCTTTTTCGTCCCTAAAAGACTCTGTCCTATTCTGATATATAAGGTACATAACTGGAAATTTTCGTAAAATATCTTTCAGTCGTTTGTGAGATAATTGGATCACAATTACATACATCCAAACTTTTTATAATATTAGTAGGATATCCAAATCCAAAATTTCACGAGAATTGGTTAAGAAATGCGACCTGTAGAGGAGACCAGCTCGACGTCTGGGCATCCGAACATACGAAAGAATTGTGGTCAAAACTGAAACAGAGAATTTCTTCCTTAAATACATAGAAACATCCACGACTCAGAATCAAATATTTGTGCATTTGGTTCACGTTATGTTTAGCATTTTTATAACCACGTATGATACAGGATTGCCTCATCAAATTTATTTCCAAATGAGATTAAAAAGTGTTAAAGTAGTCAAAGTAATTTTAAAATCAAACGATTTCGTTACCCGCAGCTGGTTTCATCAAAACTCTGTATCTGACAACTGTTCAATATTTCCCACAATAAATAAAACTTAGAGTTTAGCTTTCTGAATTTAATTAATTAATATTTCTCCGTTCGTTCACTTTCACGACATTCTTCATAGATGCTCGTCGGTTTAGGTTACTCTTGACCAAACCTTAGTCTTTATGACATTGAAATATGGTAGAATTTGACCTAGTCTGTAGATGAAGATGTTTCGCTAAACATCATAGGCGAAATGACATCCCAGAGACTTCGCTACGAATAGGAGAGGACCGGGCAGTCAAGAGAGCGTACTTGGGCTGACCGACTGGCGCTACCCAATATGCCCTATTGGGGAGGTATCGCAGAAAAAAGTGCGGCAGATCTGCGTCTCCGTCAAGCTTATACCTGGCAGGAAGTGGAATAGGATCGCGATAAGTAGCGTGCTCTTAAAATGGAGGCCTTTTTTGGATCACTGGGCCAAAATAGTTAGTTGTAGAAAAGGTTTTGACATCACACCTGGCCTAATGGCAATTAATGCCCCGGAAAACCCCACTTTCAGGTCAGATTGAGACATCAAGTTTTGTAATGTTTCACCTTGGGTCTTTGGGTAGTTAATAAAACTACTCTTTAGGCTGTTAGCTTCGGCGCAGTCGTGACCTCCATGGTAGCTCGATGACAAGTGGCAAGTTTACTTTCCTGCAAACAGGTGTGACAGCCCTAACTCACAGAAACCGTGAAGCAGTAACCTAAGTCAATGAAGTGAAAACTCCCGCCATCTGTTACAACCGGATCGCCTCATGAAATATGGATGCCTACAATAGGATATTTCTTTGTTATTATAAAATTTCAGACTCAGGTGTTAACTTGGCGTACGGTTCTCGGGTTTGGTTTAAAATGTTGGCAAGTTTTGGGTAAATTAAAAGTTTTTAACACATTCGGTGCCAACGGTTTTGGAAGGCGCAACGTGGGTAGACTCACATGGTGGGCTGGTGAACTGGTATAGGTCCAAGACCGGTTATTGTGGCACTCTTTGGGGGAGGCTAATGTCCAGCAGTAAACATCTTTCGGCTGATATGATGATGATTTCGGAGCACTACGCTCGAAGCCGATATCATAGGTAAAACCGTTTGTAGAGAGAGGAGCCCGCTAGGTAGGTAGGAAACCCACCTAGCGGGTTTCTGGTACTAAGAGTGCCAAAGGAATAAAAAAGAGGTGGTATTTCTAAAGAGTTTGCAATTATTTATTTTAGAGGACAGTTTTATAAGTGGTAATTTACAAGTTTTTATTGGCCTAAGCTATAAGTGACTGTGGATACAGCACGCTTAATAAGGTTTGAGTAACTAACTGTACATTCTCGTAGTACGTAAAATATCAATAGTAAAACTCAGAACAAAGCCAGCAAGGACCTACACTTGGCTGACGAGGTAACCGCCATGTGGGATGTTGATTCGACGATCAATGTCCCGATAGTTGTTTCGACGAACGGTTTAATACGGAAGAGTCTCGACGAACGTCTGAGACTCTCGCTAGATGGCTGCGTCAATGGTCAGATTAAGAAAGGGGTACGGCCGGATACCGCGCGGAGAGTCAGAAGGTTCCTCTCTCTGTCGCCCTGACCACCGGTAGCTTAGGCCGCGCCTCGCTGCCAATGGCAACCTGGGTTAGGCTTTTATAACGGCTGCATATTTTCCATGAATCGATTTGTATTTTACTTCCTATATTTTTATTGTTAACAACTAACCTGAGAGAAAATAAAACAAAGAAGATACTAAACAACTAGATTCTTTTTTGAACAAATTCTTACAGAGTAAAAATAAAAGCCTATAAATAGAAGCAATTACATAATGTACAACATAAAAACTAAATCAAGCTCCGACCCTTTAATGACTATGCCTCATTCAGAATAAGGCCTCTCCGCTATTAATTAAGGGTCATAAATCCTACTTAACCTACTCTTGTAATAGGCCCCCTATCCCTAGTTTATTTCATCCATATGAGGGAAAAGGTATGAGTAAAATGGAGATGTATTTTCATCTAATAAAGACTGTGAAAGGGTGCCTAGACATTAAAGTTTTTTTGTCTTTAAACTTTACTGCGCAACACAAAAATAAATACCTACAGTGGAGGACTTACCTGATGCCAGAAGACTGAGACATTAGGTGCAGACTTTCTATAATTTGGGTATTTTATATAATATAGGTAGTGGCGCCGGACCGATCACTTTAACAATATTTAGTGGAGCCCTAATAGCCAGCAATGGACGTCTTTCTATAATCGGTCGGATACTTAGGATATGATTATGATAATTTAACTTTGTAGGACAACTCACTGCTCACTCTTCTTCTGCAATAGAAATTCTAGTTAGGACTGTGCATTTCCTATCTTTGTTACATGCATCGTCTCTGTCATCCACTACACTGAATTCAGTCTTGTTCACGAAAATACCGAATTATGTTACGTCACATTTTGGTGATATCACAAAATTATCATTAACGCCACTCACATCCACTCATTTACCATTCATTACCATGGTAGAATTAATACTCATATTCAATCCACTCACATCATACATTGACCATAATATGCACTCAAATCACCAATTTACTAGAAATATTTTTTTTAAAGACAACAAACAAATTAGTAACAACTAAAGCTAACTATTATATATCCACTCATTTCACAAATATAACATTAAACCTAATCAATCAATCATCAGAAAATCGTGTCCAGATTCGTGGCAAGTTGATGTAGTTATTGGGGTTTTAAAAATGTAAAGGTTATTCGAGTCCAAAATCAATTGAGTAAGGAGTGGACCTTTTTGGGGTCTCAAGGGCTATTGCAGGTCGTTGCTTGCGGGGCAGGATTGGGTTGGATGGTGTTATGCAAAGGGTGACATGTTTTATTTATTTATTTAAACTTTATTGCACAAAATACACACTTGTCCAAATAGCGACCTTAATGCCAAATGGCATTCTACCAGCTAACCATTGTGCTAAACAGAGATTTATAAAAGGCGCAAAGAAAAATAATTATAATTTCTGTTACGAATACGAACACGTGAAGAGAAAAGAAAACCCAATATTTACAATTGACAATGTATTTACAATATTAAAATAAAAAATTTCACGAGGAATCATAAAGTTTAGGTCATCTTGTGTCATCTACACGGACCATAAAATTATTTTCACATCAGCTATTCGGATAAGGGCTCTTTCTTCCCTGCTAGGAGGGATCAAAGTGGCACTTTTCTGTTCCAGGACATATTTTTGCCAGAATAAAAAAATATATCCCAATAAATACATGAAAATAGCATAACCACACATAATCGATTACTTATTTTTTAAAATCGATTACTTGCATATTTTTTTTATCTTGACTGCTATTGTTACTACTACTGACGTAATAAAATACAAGTAATTATATGTTATTCTAATTAACACTATAATCAGTAGGTTTATAATAATTAATTTAATACAGCTACTCACCTAATACATATTTCATTATCCTCGTAGGTAATGTGAAAATCAGTATGAGTCACACGGAAATAAAATTATTTCCAACTTGGGCGTGAACACTTGAATAGATCCCTCACTAGTTCGGGATTCTATTCTGGAATCCTTCTCTTCATTCGGGTTTCAATATACGCCCTCGCCGTAAATATGCCATTTTGCTCCCTTGTGACACAATCTACTATTATAATTTAATACAAATACAAATAGTTTGTTTCTTAAACAATTGTACTGACCCCCACACTAGGTATTGCCCGTGCCGTGGGATTTTTTTTTAAATTAAAAATCACAGATTTAAACTTACTTACCTGCGGTCTTGTGACAGAACGTTTCGTACTGTCATGACAAGGTACTGAATTGAATCTGTAAAACCCCCAGATCTATGACTTCCGTTTCCTCGTAGATGTAGATAGATATAACAGCTTTTTCTGTTTCTAGTTGCCATTGTGACGTCTCCTAGACACGTTTTAAAGCTGCGATTTTATTGTTTAAATCCACGTTACTTGAGAATTTCTTGTTTTCTTTCATGCCTTTTTATGGACCACCTTTTAAGCTAGTACGAAATCCAGTACAGTTAATCGAACAAAAATTTCTGTCTTATTGCCTCACTGTTAACGGAACAAAATAACAACAAGAAATAGTTTCAAGATATGGTTTCAAAGAAAATACACTTTTTTGATTTTAATGTGTTTTGGGTCAAGAAATAGTTGAGCCAAATCACATAAATCATAAAAAATGGATTTTCTTCGAAAACGTTTCCGTATTGCATAATACCGTCGCGAGTCCAACAAAAAGTCCCTGTCCCTTTAGTAAGTAGCAAGTTTTACGGATTCACTTATCCATTGTCATCTTTTCCAGTCAATCGTTCCGTATAGTAATAAGAAAAAGCGGCCAAGTGCGTGTCGGACCACGCACAACAAGGGTTCCGTGCCTATTAAAAAGGTCGTATCCGTACTGAAATCATATGGCATTTACATCTTTTTCTTTAAGTAAGGCGGTTTTTTAGAAATATCTCGAAAACCTTTGAACCGATCTTGTTCAAAACAATTTGCATGATTTTTTCATATTTTTGAAATACACGGTTCAAAAGTTAGAGGGGAGGGGACACAATTTTAGTGACTTTCGTTCGGGGCGATTATCTCTGACACTATTCACTTAATCAAAAAATTTGCTGAGAAACCTTATATTTATTTTGGAAGGCCTATCGATTGATGTACCACACGTGGGCATGCAATTTTTTTTTTTGAGTTTCAATTTTATGTATGGAGTGCACGCCTAAAAAAAACTTTTTTGTAATTTCATTACATAACTATGTAGCGGTTAACAAAATACACCTATCCTCAAAATTTTATTCAAATACACCCTATAGTTTTCGAGTAAAATGCCTGTGACATACGGACGGACAGACAGACAGACAGACAGACATGACCTTGCAAAAGGTAATTAATAGCATTAATGAACTATAATAAAATTCTATGATACAATCGCAACACATCATTTGGAAATGCGCTAATTGTTGCCAATTTTCATCATCATTCATTTTTGACCTTATATCTCGTAATACTCGTTTTATAGATGTCGGGTGATCATGAGAGTGACGTTCAAAACCCAGGACCGTTTTAATAAAATCGACAGCTGATCGCTACTTGACTGTACGCTTACATTACATCGCAAAAAAGAAAGTATTTAAAGTAAAGGCAGGTTGAAAATACAATTATTTAACAAACTGAATCTATTTCAAGGAAACTAAAATGATTTATTTTGTATGGACTCTGTCAGCTGTACTATATGTACTTACGGAAATCTCAACAATTGTTTTGTATTTAATATTTGTGCAAATATTTGAAACTGTTTATTCCCCACTTGTAAAATAAAGAAACCAGATGTATTTGTGCTTTCTGTTGAAATAAATAAAATTTATAACGCGACCATTCATTCGCTAAATGCTAAAGTTTTGACGTGAGCAGTCAAGTCACATTATATGTAACAATAAACTAAAAAGTATTTAATCTTTTGATGTTGGTTTGCTAATATGGTGCTTTAGGTCTAAAACACTGAGTTCTTTTTTTATGAAACATATATCTTGATGCAGGTTATAAGTTAACGCTATTAGCAACTACTGAAATGTAGCTAGAGCTGTCATTCTGCGGCCATGAACCTAGAATACTATGGACGCATTATATTGTTTCAAAAACACTGTTCGCTTAACTTCGCTGAACCTACGGCGCCTTAGAACCGGTCCTAAAATGGCTGATGACTTGTCATAAACAACTTACTACGGGACGGGTAATGGTTTGTGTGGCACAACTTCATTCTATAAATCAGTTGTGGCAAATAAAATAAAAAAGTGGAACTATGACAATGACAATGAATGATATTCCCCTTTCTGTCACACTTATAGAGATTTGTATGCTACCAGCTCGCTCGCACGTGGTATTATTATTACCATAGCCTGTCCAGAGTATTCTTCGTTCATGTTCTGGGGCACATTTCTTGGCATATTTGTTTGACATTGTGCATCTAGTTCTATATACTAAATCAAAGGTTACCTACTCGTACAGATAACGGTAGTCTAACTTTTTCAACTATACTGCGTTATATTGATAACGGTAATAGGACTTCTGGGATAGATATTATAAAGCATAATATAGTGCACAGCACTACGGTGGTATGGTTCAGTCCCACCCTACACCCAGGGGTATTGCTAGGGGTATGATGGGTCTGACATGAAAAAGGTCATATCGTTACTGAAAACTTATGGCACTTACGTCCTTTTCTTTAAGCAACGCAGTTTTTTATAAATATCTCGAAAACCTTTGAACCGATCTTGTTGAAAACAAATTTCGCTGGTAGCATTTTATAATCCCTATAAGCATTATTTTTTTCATATTTTTAAAATACACGGTTCAAAAATTAGAGGGGGGGGGGACGGACACACAATTTTAGTCACTTTCGGGGCGATTATCTCCGACTCTATTCACTTACTCCAAAAAATTGCTTAGAAACCTTATATTTATTTTGAAAGGCCTGTCGATTGATGTACCACAAGTGGGCTTGCAATGAAAAAATATTTTTTGACTTTCAGTTTTATGTATGGGGTACCCCTAAAAACAATCTTTTTTAGTAATTTCATTACAAAACTATGTAGCGGTTAACAAAATACACCCTATCCTCAATTTTTTATTCAAATACACCTTATGGTTTTAGAGTAAAATGCCTGTGACATACTGACGGACAGACAGACAGACAGACATGACGAATCTATAAGGGTTCCGTTTTTTGCCATTTGGCTACGGAACCCTAAAACGGTATAGTAACATTCATCAGTGTTATGGTTCCAATGTCACCAAGATTTTAGTATTTCACCTTGTCCGACCGAAACACTAGGTAGGTTAAATTTGTTAGGCAGCTTGAGATGCCGAACCGCGCCGATATCGCTAGATTAGACTGACCGGATATCTTCCGAAACATGAAGGAAATCGCGAAAGGGTTGAATTATGTACCGTCAATGATACAATAAGCAGAATGTGCATACTTACCATACATTTTTAAAACATTGGCAAACGGAGTATTGACAGTTTTGAAAATTAAACATTTTATGTTCCTAGGGTTTTTCACTTTTGCCACGATGCGTTATGTATTGGATATTATATACATTTCTTCCCCGAGGGTCAAACTATCTTTCGTTTCCATCTCGATCGGTGAAATGGTAACGTGTGTTGTAGACTTGGTTTCACATTTATAATGTTATTTAGTATGACTTTATTTAATAAGAAGAAACTTTGGATAATATAAAGAAAATTTGTTGTAGTAAATCTAAATTAAGCTTCGGGACATATAGATAGACATACATACATAATACTATTTTGTACTGTAACTTTATAATATGTTACTAGCTTCGTTAAAACTGAGTCAAACGGGGCTGGTGACCACGGAATTTGTCCGCTGGAAGCCCAATAATAACCGAGACACCCAAACTGAACTAACTTTGAGTGAGTCTAGATAGTTGTTCAAGGAACAAGTCATAAGAAGTAGCGGAATAATCAGAAGTCTTAATAAATAAGAATAAGATATCAACTAATATACAAATGTATTCAGCTTTATTATAATGTTAATCAGAGTAAATTGCTTATTAGAAAATATGGCATGGTGGGGAGGGCGGCAGAAACGTTCTGAGAATGAACCATTACCACAGAATAGATAATAGTACAAGTACAGAAGGGACACTTCTTTGATCTTTACAAAAGGCGCTTTTTTGTCAGCCAAAACATTAAGATTTGTGGCCCTCTGACGTCGTCGTCGTCGACGTCGTCGTCGACGTCGACGACGACGTCGACGTTCATTGCTAGTTCATTGCTATTTTATGTTTGTGTAATGTTTCTATGAGAATTGGTGAATCGTCTAGTGGATTATCAAAGTATTTCTATTATCAGCACCAGCATACAATACTAAATTGGTAGGCTGTAATAATTTCTGTTTTCTATGTATGTACATATTTGAGTATTTATATTTATTGAATACGCATGTCGTCAACAAGTACCTACACATAACACGAACCTTATTGAGCTAACTTTAAAACTAGGTCAATTTGTGTAAGACTGTCCCTCTAGGTCCTCTTTTCCCTTATGCCACACCCAAACTTGTGCCCTAGTATAACTTGAAAACCCGGCATCCTATGACAAAGGCGACCTCATATACAAGCCGAGTTCAGAACTAAATCACTGGTTCGGGCTAGTAGTACTAAGTTAACAAAGAGTTTAAGTTGGCTTACAATTTATATTGACAATCATATTTCTTGTAATAGCAAAACGTTAGATGCCTATCAATTTTATTTCAACTAACGAGTATGGTAAAATCAGAGCCTATGTAACTCTGGAAAGGAACCTGATTTGAGGACTTTATGTTTCATTGGGAAACAAAAAGCATTAGACTAGTAGGTCAAGAAACCGGCAAGCCTGTATTTAAAAAAATACCAAAAAAACACGATTTACTGCACTGTTATTTTACTGTGCCCAGGAATGGGACGTATATAGGCTGTTTTTAATTTTTTTATTTTATTTACTGTAGCAAAAAGGCGGACCGGACCATATACATCCATTTTTTTTGGCCCAAACTGAAACAGAGAACTCCGTTCGCGTCGCTCGCTTGTTCAACTATATCAAAATAACTTACTACGGTTCGTAAAAAAAGTCAATGCACACGTTTTGTTACCTAAAATCTTCCATAATATTTTTTCATGACACTACTTTTTCTAGAATCTAACAATACATAATTTGGAATCCGTTGAGTCAATTCGATGATATACAAGGTAATAATGATACTAACAAACTTTCATACATATAACAATACCGCTCTTGGTATTCAAGTAAAAATAGCCTGAATATTCCACAAGAGAACCTTAGTTAGTTTATTAGGCGCTCCGTAATAACTTAGTGAACGTCGGAGTGCACTCAGCGACGTGAATTTATAAAGCCCTGTCATACTCGTACGTTTTAGATCGAATTTGCAACTTAAGCACTGATTTACGTGCAGAATGTAGACTGAGGACGGGGGAGTAAAATCTGTTTTAGACGAATCATACACACATTTTGGTTCTAATTTGAGAGTTTATTACATAATCATGTTAGGAGCTGTTTCTATGATCACATCTTAGCTCAGTGGTGCATATTATTGCTTTGTCACAAACTAACGTAAGACTGCCAAATACTGCTCAATCGGGCGGGCTTGCAAATCATGAAATACAAATAGCATATTAACGTGCATACGAACACTTATTTGAAATATAATCTAAATACACTCAAATGAGGCCTCAAAAGAGAATCATTACATGAGACAACATAGCTATAGCTACCAGGCTTTCATAGCTATAAAGGATATACGCAATGCAATTTAAACTTACTGCCATCTACAAAACTACAGCCCGAGGGAAATCGGACCGAGTCCTAATTAAAATACTTGATTAAATCAAGCATTCTTCGCCAAGTATGTGCTGGTAATAGATATCATGCCCCAGTTTCGGAAGGGAAAGAATATCAGATTCGTTTGTTAAGGAATGAATTAAAATAATATACTTTAGAGGGCTTTGGTGTTTGAATTACATTAATTTAACAATGTTACGGATGTTATACACAGCAATATTAATACCCGTTTATATCATTCTTGATCGTGCATAGCGTCAGAACGTGTATTTATATCTAAGACCGCTATAAAAACAACAAAAAGTATGAAATACGTGTTTTTATTTTATGCTCATGTGTTACTCCAATCACACTATATCACAATTTTCCAAAAATTCTGCGGCCCTGCTCTGAACAAAAATAATGAAATAACCCAACAAAAACCTTGCCGGCGTAAATCAATGCCAGTTTATTTGAAAATTGTGCCTGAGTCCAAGACTTTTATAGCTAATTTGCCGCAGAACGTGCTATAACTTCACTTGACCGTTGTTTCCCGTTTAAATTTCCTAGAACTAAGCCCCCGTAAGACCAAGTAAATGGAACATAAAAGGAGGAGAATAAAATAACTGCGAATGGCGGCTGCACACTTATTGACCGGAACGAAACTAATTAAAGAACGCTGCGGAGGAATTAAAAACCGGCCAAGTGTGTATCGGGCACTGGAAGGGTTTCCGGATTCATTTAGTTTAATTAGTATTTGATCAAATAGTAAAGAGCAATGAAACTGGTACACTTTGTACCGAAATTCCGCACAATTTGCCTTAATCTGCTTTGGAGTGCAAATGGCTGTGATTCGTCACCCGAAAACTGCATTAGAGCACATCATGTGAATAATTTTGGCTCTCGGGATCTCTCTTACGTTGATGCATTACCAGGTGTGCGATGCACTTATAAAAAGATAACATTAAAATGAAAATTAATTAAATTTACAACAATAAGCGTTGCGTAAACCAAATGGCATATTACGAAACTCATATTTACCGGTAGGTGTGACAAATACTATACGTGAATCTAAAGCCAGTTAACGGAACCTCAGTCACATTACTTTTAAACTGCGGACCGATTCAAGACATACATCACACATTTCAAATTGATTTTAATTTCATTTTAACATGTACTACGTGTTTGTATCAAATTTACACGTAAGATTGAGCTTGCTTGCTTTAAAATCAAATCTTACTAATATCATAAATGCAAAAGTTTAGATGTTTAGATGTTTGTTACTCAATCACGTAAAAACGGCTGAACAGATTAAGATAAATTTTGGTATACATATAGTGTATAATTTGTTTTGATGTATATAATACTTTTTATGCCGGGAATCATCGCCTAACGGGGGGAAATGGGAGGCTGAAGTTTGTATAGAGCTCCGATATAAAGGAGTTTCACGAGGACGGACGCGAGCAAAAGCTACTCAATAATAAATTGGGTTTGCGTGACGTATGTCGTGAATCGACTCTCGAGTTAACGGAACCTCAGTCACGTTAGTGCGCCATAAACTGGCAGCTTCTGAACGACTTGGTCTAGTCTGGGCTGACACTAAGCGATATTGCAGTCTAGAATATTTCCTAATAAAACCCCAGTTAAATATGGGTGCAGTATGGGGAGTCTAGGGAAACTATATTGGGAATTTATTTTTTCATTGGAAAATGCATTAACATGAACCGCGTTCGGTTTATTTATCAGAACAACATGTAAAGAATATTTCATCGCGTTGCTCATCCTTCGTCAATAATTTTCATATTTTCCTGGAAACATATACTAAAAATATGATTTAAATAATAGAAAACTATAAACAGCACACATATAAAATGTTCAAGCTTACATTGGGACTAATAAAAACTCACTACGGACTAATCAAGTTCATTTAGAAAAGAAGAAAGAAACAAACAGAATTTTGAGACACTTTTTTCTATGATGTTTATAACTAGCTTCCGCCTGCGACTGCGTCTGCGTGGACCCAGGATAAAAACTATCCTTTATTTTGGTCAGGGCTTTGAACCATCTTCGTGCAAAGTTCCATCCAGATTGGTTGGGCCGTTTGGGCGTGATTGAGTTTTGCATTTATAATATTAGTAGGATAGTCAAGCAAATATATATATATATATGTATTTAAATATATTTAATTATCTCATAAATAAACACCAAAACCTTAATCCGCAGACAAAAGAGCGATGGGACATATTTATGATTTAGTTGTGTGCAACAGTATTTTTACACTTGACCGTACATAGCGATGGACTCGTATAAACAAGAGCCAAATACGTAGGATTCATTACTTAATGAAAACGGCCATTGATATAGATTAATATTTAATTATAAGGATATTCGGCATCTACTTAAGACGTACCCTTTTCAAGTCCAAACTTTCAATGTTCAAAAGATCTGACAACTGTGAAAACGTCCGTCAGCTGTAATATTCGCTTCAAGTGTAAAATTCCTGTAAAACTAAAACCTGTCTCGGGCCGTGCGTTTAATTAAAATTCTAATTTAAAGCAGCCGTGGCGGGTGACCCTCTGGCGATTAAACGTTATAGGATCACTGGAAATGGCAGAAGTGGAAGTGGAGAATTTGATGTTGAGATATAAAGATGTAGAGGTACAATCATTTGGCAGAGAGGCAGGGCACTGTGGAATGTCTTCTCACGTATACTCCACCTTACAGAAAACCGCAGCCATAATGGTATTGGGTATTTGGTCAGTAGGGTCACCAGAGCTTCAGAGGATTCGATGTGTTGAGGGTGAAGGTCCTGCATTAGTCTCTAGCTCCCAACACAAAGAATCTTCAAATCAATAAAAGGTCGGCGATTCTGGAATAGAAAACGTCCATAGGCAATGTCAAATCAAATCAATCAAATCAAAATATTTATTTTGAAAATAGGCTTAAGCTAGCTCTTTTACACGTCATGTTTTAACTTAACTGCTTACTTAAACTAAGCTATTTTACAGAAATGCTTCTTTGTCCTCTATAAATTATTTAATAGTATAATAAGATTTCTCTATTAGATGGCGTTTAACGCTGGACTTAAATCTATTCATTGACAATTCCAGAATATCAGAAGGTAACTTAATGTAAAATCGTACAAAGTTGCCCATAAACGACATATTCACTTTGCACAGACGGTATCCGGGAATGGCTAATTTATTCTTATTTCTAGTATTATAATTATGAACATCACTATTTTATTTATACATGTCAAGATTTTTACGAATATTAATTATATTTTCTTACATATATTGTGACGCAACGGTGAGAACATTGATTTCTTTAAACCTATCCTTCAGAGAAAAGCGTGACCCTAAATTATAAATATTGCGTATAGCACGTTTTTGTAAAATAAAAATTGAATGAATGTCAGCAGATTTGCTCCACAATAGAATACCGTAAGTCATGATACTATGATAATAGGCAAAATATACCAATCTTGCCGTCTCAACGTCTGCAAGTTGGCGAATCCTTTTAACGGCGTAAGCAGCTGAACTCAGTCTCCCTGCCAGAGTAGAAATGAAGAGAAGGAGAAATGTGTGGACTCCATTGCAATTTTGAATCTAAGGTTATGCAAAGAAAATCAGTTTTATTCTCCAATTCAATAACTTCGTCTTTTAGAATAATCTGTATGTTATTTTTATGCTGTACATTAGGCAATGAGAATCGAATACACTTTGTTTTTTTTTCAATGGTGTCTACTTACCATCAGGAACGCTTATTTGCCACCGTCGTAGTATACAAAAGTCACTAGCTCAAATATGACAGAATATGCCTCGCAATAATATCTGACACATCTCCGTTTCCAGGGCTGTTAAGGAATGGCAAATGTTTTTATTGAAATATTCAATTGAGTCTTAGTAATCCCGTTTGAGGTTGGTTGTGTTCAGATTTTTATTTGCCAAAGAACAATTATCATACAAATCCGTCCCCTTGTTCAATGTATTTAACTAAGTAAAATAACCGGCACACCCCTTTCGCCATTTTTTTCGTAGGTCGGATGATTCGACGGATCCCCGCATATCGGGGTTCCTAATGCTGGGTGGTTTGCCCTTCTAGCGTCTTTGCTACCTATCAATCCTAACCTTGCTAGTGTTCCGCGAATTTGCGACAACTGGTTATGTACGGGGAATAAGGTAATCGGCAAACCCCGGGGTTTTCGGTGCGGGAATAACTTGAGAAAGAGTAGAGATAAACAGATGGTTAATCTGACAAAATACCATATAGTGCCTAATGAATAAATACCTTCCTGCGAATTGTAAACAAACTATACAATTTTATTTTAACTTAAGTAGTAGGTACTTCAGTGTTTCTACCAAGCCTTATACGAGATAATAATAAAAATCGAAACAATAATAATCATTTATCGCTTCACCAATGAGGTTGTCTACTTATTTTTCATCAAGAAGTATTGAGCAAAGATTTTAAAGGCGAGAATTCAATTGCATTTACACATACATCGATATCGAGACGGTCGATAAAAAAATACATTCACAACATTCACGCTCTGCGGAAAAGCATTTTCAGTGCGACAAGATAACGAGGTCGAGATAAGAATGTATGTTTTTTTTAAAGTCTCTTTTTATTCAATTAATTATTCAGTAGGTTGGTACATTCTGTTTTTTAAGTCAATACCTATTCTTTGGCTAATGTCATTCATTCACGCGCCGAAAACCCCGGGGTATGGTAATCGGTCACTTCCAGCGTCACTAAATCCCTCCCAAAATATAAAATTAACGCTCCATTAGTCAACTCATTTCAGTTTATGACACTGACATCACAATGCCAAATGAGATATCAGTTAAATTATCAAATCATCAACATTTCCACTTTTGATTAGTTTAGTTATAATGAAGTATTTAACACCGTTTTGACCGTACTGAGCTTTTATTGAATTCACAAACGGAATGTTAATTAATTATAATACAGCAATTTGGTCGTGCTACGGTAGCCTAGAGGTTCAGGCATGCGGCTGTCAAGCGGCGGTCGTGGGTTCCAATCCCAGCTCGTACCAATGAGTTTTTCGGAACTTATGTACGGAATATTTACCGTTAGCTTTTCGGTGAAGGAAAACATCGTGAGGAAACCGGTCTAGTTCCAATAAGGTCTAGTTTTCCCTCTGGGTTGGAAGGTCAGATGGCAGTCGCTTTCGTAAAACTAGTGCCTATGCCAAATCTTGGGATTAGGTGTCAAAGCGGACCCCGGGCTCCTTAAGGGGCATTACCGGGAATAACGCTAGGAGGATGATTACAGCAATTTGGTTGTGGTTATGCAACAATAATTCCTAGTACTTTTCGCAACTGACTATTTTACCGTAACTTTATTCCAATAATATAGAATGATTCTAGAGATGTATGAATGATTATTTCTGTAAATGCAAAAAATATTTTTTATTTTTGTGATTATAAAAAAAAAAACTGATCTGATGACATATTGTGCATTTTGAGATATGACAGAAGTGATTTGCGTCAGGAGTAAATAAAAATGTAAGAAATTTAAACAATCATACTAAACTTAAAATGAAATGTGAGCTAGCGCTCATGAAAAACTTGCATTTCGAGACTATATTAGACTAAAAATATATTTATCAGTATGTGTATGTAGTAGATTATTATATAACATAGATTAATGAAGTGTTGTAGTTTGTCTATATGTTTCTTTACGTCACACCTGGCCATAATGCGAGTTTTACTGCACGCCGCGCGTACGGGAAAACTCGCATTGTGGCCAGATGAAGACGTAATATTTTGTACTCAACGCGGGCGGTAATTCGTAAAGCCCCAGAGCGCATATTTATGTGCTCACAACACGCACAGAAACACCTGCGATCTGGGGCATTCATGAATTCACCGCCCTAGTTACGTTATGTATTATTTTGAAAATTTTTAAAGTTACATTTGAAGTCTGCTCTCTCGCCCGATGGTAAAGTTAGTGTACTTTTAACGTTTTACAAGTGGCTCTAGTTTATAAATAAAATTAGTTATCGAATGAATCAGAATATAGGGATATTGCGAAACTCTTAGTTACTCTATGGTACAAATATTATATGCATAGATTTTAATTTGATTTAAACAAACCGAACTATATTATTTCCGTTAGTTGTTAAAGCCAAATTTCAAGTCATAGAATATATTTAAGACCCAACCGCGGCCACAAAAGTTATACAAACTGAACGACATACTGAACTAAACTATGCTTAAGAAAGTTCCTATTCAAACGCGACCAACTAATCCGAAATATTAACCCCGTTTTAGACTTACGAACTCCGAAAGATAACCGAGTTTCGCTTGATTTAATTTCTGAGATTCGCTGCGTGCGATTGGGTTAGAACTTTGATGTGAAGCCTGTTTCTTGTGAATTCGTGTTGAATTTTAGAATTTAATCGCACGACTAAACTTATATGTCGTCAGCTTTGGCGATTGTCATTTCATTTGAATGACGGTTCTAACTTGGTATTAGGAACATTGTATTAGCATTTGGTAGTGATAGCGTTATCTATCGCAAAACTTTCAGTGCCATATGTCATCACTGGCATCACAGACTGGTCAAAAACTATCGTCTTGAGACACTGCGGAAAATTTGTCGAAAATATGTGCCGTAGGTTCTCGAACCCTGCCCAGCCTTAGTCGGATTCGACGATTGCGTAAAATGATTAGTATACAAATCATACTGAAATTTTAAATATGTACATCCTCTTGCATAAAAAATACCAAAGGATATATTACTGCAAATTGATAGAGTATTCTTGTCCATTGAGTCAAATACTATTTGACAGATAAAATAAAAGGGCTGCATTTACAAAAGTGCTGTTTGCTGTATGCGAAACCGCAGTAATGCGATTGATTGAGTAAATATTTTTAGTCTGAAACCGTGTTCGGCCAGTGATGGAAGAAATCTGGTTAAATAAGGGCGGTGTAAATGTTTTAAGGATTCTTTTTTAGCCATATAACTCGGTAGTGTATTTTAAATAGATAAGTACAACTTTATAATAAAAATTTTCTTTTTTCTTTTATTTTAATCATATTCTTCAATTAAAAAAAGAACGCCTTCTTCTACCTACGCCATAGATACTAGTGGCTTTGTGAGCGGAAGACCTCGCGAGTTTAATAAAAAAAGGTATTTTTCTGGAAATTCCCAACTCTGATTTGACAAAATCAGAAGTTTTAGGTCCCTGAATTACCATTACAATTTCGAAAACAGTTTTATTTCTTGCGCAGCTACTGATAAATGGTCGTTTAAATTAAATTCCCACTGATACATGTTAAATGCAAACAACACAATAATTGCAATTCCTAAAAAAGTTCCCAAAAGCTTCAATGACAAAAGCCCGTATCAGCATCCCTAAGCGGCGAAGTTTTAGCGAAATTTCACCTGCTTTGCATGTCAGCTTTTCAAGCTCATATCGTTGAAAAAAGATAACAAAACTGATATTGGAGTTTCCTCAAGCTTTCAAACGAATTTTATTAAAGCGCGAGCTTTGCCAAAGCGTCTGTTCATGCACATTCGTAATGTGCATTGGCCTCTTTTTTATCAGGAGGGTGGTAAACAAGCACAGCATGGCCTGTCTGTCCTCAAACAAACTAGTGGCTCTGTGATATTCTACAGTTCACACTTCAAATAACTACTTAACATATAATAACAACTAAACAAAAATAAATAAAACTTCAATAATTAATGAACCAGCAGGCACGAGTAGATCACGTGCATATTTAAGAAGTCGATATACCGAGACCAAAATCAGAAAGCTGTACAACAAAGCACCTTTGATACAAACAACCTTAAGCTCGATCTGAGCTTGTTCAGAAGCACCTGATCTCTGACTGAAATTTAAATCACCATAGGTGCAAGCTAGACTATTGGGAGCGTTCTTTTGCCTGCATACGATGGTTAGTTTTTTTCAGAAACAGTTAATTGAATCTATTTTGATAAATTTTTATATTCGATACCATTAAATTCTTTGAAACGTTTCTCGGTGAAATAAGGGGATCCTGAGTACGTATAAACATACAACAACGTTATTTTTATTAATCGCGTGTACTTAACTTATTTAATTTACTTCTCTGAGGTTTCCCGACATATTTAAATAAGGAGAGGTAAATGAGTAAGTTAATTATACGCGATTAAGTCCCGTTTAAAAACAATGCAATCCCCGTGTTGTGCCTGCTTAGAATTGCACCACCCCCTTTCTTTCCATGGGCGTCGTAAAATTTGACCAAGGCAGCAAGATTGAAGTGTGTTGTGGGCGATGGGCTTTTATAATGAGAGCCAAACAAGCATACACGGGGAGCCGCCTTATGTCTATTGTCCTGGGGACTCTTAACACATTTGACCCATCGTCCACCGGCGTAAACAATGTGTAGGCTTAACAATGCTTATTTTTTTACTTACAGCGAAAATGTTTATTTAGTTTTGACAGTGCAGACGAATGATGACGAATGCGTGCGGCTCATAACCGACGCCTACCACCATTATCAAGACACGCTCCGCCAAAGGGCAACGCGTAGAACACCGTGAAGTTTTAGAAAAATTGGCAGTGCCAAGCCTGGTCGTTTTAAAATGAGAGCCAAACAAGGTTTGTATGAAGAGCTGAGCGTGCAGGTGTCCCTTAAATGAATATCCCCAAAACTGCCTGTCACAGACATACACCAAGTAAAAGCCGTAAGTGTTCGGCTGCACCAATTTCAGCGCTGAATACTAAACAGCTGTATTTTCAAACGTGTAAGCAAACATCATGGCATCCGACCGGTAGTTCCACTTTGATGGCTTCCAGGAAAGCAGTATTTGAGCTCTAAGCCGTCGTGGGGGTCAATTCGTAACATACGTATTCTAATTTGATTATGTTGATTTTAATGCGTTGTGAGTTCTTACACTCGGCGCGTGGATGCGAGCTGGTGAAAAGTAGCGCACTAGAGAGGTAGGACTTAGGGGAATACCAACTGCGCTGATCGCCAACCACCAGGATACTCAGCGTGGTGACAACCACTTGGTTATAACGCTCTACCACATTCGCCCCTGGGGAGTAATAAGGGGTGAAACACGGACTAGGGATGTCGAAAGTCGCTAAGATATTCACAAACTGCTCACTGTGAAACACTGCGGCGTTATCACACAAGATGTTGGACGGTGTCCCGTACCGTAAGAAAACCTCAGTCTCCAAAGCTGCTGAAAAAGCAGCGGCGTTTACTCTCTTAAGTGCGACTAACCAGACAAATTTTGTGAACACATCCACCATCGTCAAGATATAACGGGGCTGGGGAATCCCGTGCGCCTTACAAAAGACAGTAGACCACGCTTTGCTCTTTAGGTATGTGGTGTTATGTTTGTGGTGGTGAGCAGAGCTTCCGAGAAGATGTCGTGTTATAAGGACCTTTAGGTCTGATGCCGACACAATAATTACTCAAATCAACAAGAGTCGGCGCACTTCTGACGCCTATGTAGTTGCAAGCGTACATAGACTACTTCGTTCCTTAGATGTGATGCTGTGTTAGGTTTCTTGTTCTTTAACAACACATTTCAACGCTAACCGCTTAGTTCTAAGACTGAGACTCTTGCAACAAAGTCGTGTTAACCTCAAATATACATTTTAAATTAAATTAGAAAGCGTAACATGCGCCTCGAACCGACCCTGGTTATATTTAGAAATATTCCGAGAATATTCCCGAAGCGTGCGGGGATCTCGAAGTATTGGGTTAAAATATTTCCTAGAAAATAGTAAGTATCGACGCGGCACAGCCTGTGTTGAGGCTTTGCATGTTTTATAGTAAAGTAGACGCTACTTTTGTTTGTACAACGAATTTTTCACTAAGCTACTGTTTTATAGCAGCATCCAACATCAAACAAACGGGTTCAACGAAGAATGCCGAAACGGAGATGTAGGGAAGTGGATCAAGAAGAAAAATGACAAGGAAATATATGGCTTAGCCGACGTATTGCAGAGAACGTAGGCAAAACCGCGGGATAAAACATCCAGAAAGTCCGTTCTGTACACATCTGGAATTATGTTCGAAATCGGATTAAGGGGTTCCGGAGATTATCCATTCGGTTCATACAAATTTACAAAGCTACAATCTCACAGATTTTTCATCTTTATTAATTTATTATACTAGTATGTGCATGAATATATTGAACGAGCTGCCCGGCCCGCCTTTGCACGGTGAGTTTTCCGTTTTCCCGTAGGAATGAAGCATTTTTCCGCGGTAAAAAGTAGCCAAAGTTCATCAAGGATAATGTCGGTTTCTAATGGCAAATGAATTTTTCCAATCGGTCCGGTAGTTTCGGAGCCTATTCAATACAAACAAACAAACAATCAAATCTTTACTCTTTATGATATTAGTGTAGATATGCGTCCGGGGTAAACGTTACGAGGAAAAGAGTGTGTAGTATTTTAACAAGATTAAATACGCCATTTTTTTCGCGGAACTGATCATAGAGTTCGTTGCCTTAAAGACCTGTACGTCGAGCACAAGTTGCTGAGTTGCTGACAAGTCTCTTCGCGCGCGACTGAGCTACTCCTGTCTCATTCGCACCGTGCAAATTCGAAAGAGGAGGGTAGACCTCTTTCTCGACTCGCGTTGCGGCGCGGCCTCAGCTGTGCTAGCCTCCCGGTTAACCCTCGAGCGCTTGATGTCCCGCCACAAAGTGAGTTTCAGTTTCATACATTTGTGGTGAGAGTGCCAAGTGCTGACTGACAAGCAGTCGACTTTCATGAAGGAGATATATGGCCGAAAGGTGTAATTTTCTGGCGATTTCGCGTCCGGTTATTTAGGCTCCCAGAAAATGAGCCGCACGTCGCCGTCTTAGCGTGTTATTGTGTTATGTAAGTTTTGTATGTTGATATGTGTATACATACAAAACGAAATAACATTGTATGGTATCTGTAAATATAGGCTTTATTGTCTGATGCAAAGAAATATAACTACAACTTGGAAAATTTGAGAAACCCCCGACATTTTAATTTCAAAGTCCAATATCTCAAAAACGGCTGAACAGATTTTGATGAAACATGGCTAAGAACACTTGGGATAAAATTATCTATGACACAAAAAAACTAAACGAAAATCGGTTCATCCATTTGGGAGCTACGATACCACAGGTACATAGACAGGCAGACACGTTAAACTTATAACTCCCCTCTCTTTGCGTCGGGGGTTAAAAATACGTCATCTCAGACAAGTGTGCAGGCCACCTTATGGTACCTACACGGTGGTGCTAAAACTCAATTTAGTGTATCGATGTCGCTTTTATCCCTCCTGCATCGCGTGACCACGAATACTATGAACCGCCCCACATAAACAGTGCCTGTGTAAGTTAATTTGAATGAAATACATCTGCAAACCTTTTAACCAATAAAATAAATATCCGAACATTATTTAAAAGGTCAACAGGCCTAAGGCAGTGAAATCTTTCCGCGAACCAGTTTGAACAAGTTAAAATCAGTTTCAACTCGATATAACTGGATATCGTTGAAATTCAAATATAGGAAATTATCTATTTTGCCTTTGATAACTGGTTTTAAAGCGTTGATGGATAACTTTCCTGTACCGAAGTAACTGGTTTTATTAAAATGTGCTATTACGAGTATTGCACATCCTCACCTACACAGGGCGGTAAAACAAACAAAATCTCCGATCGCAGGTATTTGATGCTCGAGCTGGAGGCAAGGCTTTCTTTATTTCCGCCTGTGGTGAGTATAAACTTTTCGCCTCATCCTTGCAAACAGTTGAGGTTTCAGCACGAGTAGCGTGATAGCAATATAATTTTTAAAGAAGACAATCAAATATTAGGGGAAAATCTTCATTATATCAGCCGAAAGACTTCCACTGCTAGGGCGTCTATATAATATGTCGTCTATAGGGCGTCTTTTTTATTTTAACTTTTTTATAATTTTAATGTTAAATTACGTATACACAATTTATTCAACTTTCTTTATAATGAATGTGTGTACACTACATAGTTTTGATTTCATTGACACTTTTCGACGCAGCGGCGGCGATTTTGACGTCATTCCTCGGTAGAAATACACTGCTTAGAGATTATGTTCCGGAAGTTTTGTGATCTAGGGGGTAATCGCGTACTTTTTTGTACGCGCCGTGCGTTAGGACAATTTAACTGACATTTTTCCATATCATTAACATTTATATATCTATTACGTAACGTACGTACAATACGTTACGTGATCGACCGGCAGTAGATAGTTTGCTTAATAACATACTAAAGATGTCGATGGTATCCGTAAGTGATATAGTTGTTCATCGGATTCCCGTAACAACATTCACTCTAATAAAAAAATAGCACGTAGAGTTTGCTGCTTTACCGTCTATCTTCTAGTTCTAGACATTTTTTAATTAATCCATACAATTCCCTAGTATTCAAACAAACACTGGAATCAAAAGTTTGTTCAACGTTTTTCGATTACGTGGAATATTTCAACACAATGTTTGCGGACGGGAATCTCCGGGCTATCACAGTTGGTTGGAAAAAAGTCTAGTCTATCAGGATATTCGGCAATCGAATATTTTTCCGGTTAACTTTTTCTATGTAGGATTTGAAAAAAAAAACATGAAATTTAACGGAGTACAGCGGAGCTGCCATTGGTATGAAGTAGCAATGTACAAATTGCAGAGCGTTTTAGAAAGACAGGCTGCATATTCTTAGAATTTTCTGGAAACTGACACGAGATCTTAAGTTCCCTATAGACCCTACACACATTAAATGAAAACAAGTCATAACATTTGCGTAGGAATATAATAAACCATAGTACTTACATACAGAAAGTCCTCTATAGTTATAACAAAACCGATGTTTGACAGGAAGAAAACTTAAATCATGCAAAAATTAACTCTGCGTTAAAGCGGGATGGCATGATTTAAGTTTTCACGTGATCTAACGACTAATTAAGGTTGTCGCGATACGATAGTGTCACTGTCACTGGCGTTCGGGCTGAATGCACCTCGGAGGTGAACGGATGCCTGGTTTAGCAGGAAGACAAGAGGGACCGAAGTGCGACATCCCTCTGAAAAATACAAAAAGCTTACCGAAATGCTTCGAGTGCTGCCAAACCACTGACTATGTCAATCATGCTAGGTATCCATTGTTAGGAGCTCCGAGTCAATGTCACGCCGATTTGACGGACGTGCGTCCTATTTGCGTGGCTAAGGGTTTTCAAACTGCTACCGCTGAGCTTGCAGAAAGTTTCGTGTTACAATTTCGTTGCAAAAACATTCAACCATTCCAAAAAACGAGTCTTGTCGACTGATTTTAAAAGCTTCTAAAAAGAGGTTAAACGCTTCGTCACTAACGCACAAAACTGTTCACTTTTAACAGTAAAAACTGTTTAACAGTTAGAATCAGTTTCGCTTTAAGTACCTAATAAGTAAGATTTCACTTTTTAATTGAAATATTGAATTTAACCATTATCCATTTATTTGATGACCTGGTAAAGGTTGTCCACTGGATGCGGGTGGCGCAGGACCGGTCACTTTGGCATTCTTTGGGGGAGGCCTATGTCCAGCAGTGGACGTATTTCGGCTGATATGATGATGACGATGATTGAATTTGACATTTACAAATTAAGAAGAATATATAATAATAAATAAATAAAGAATAAAACATTTATTTCAGGCAACTAAGGCCCATAGCTATAATGCCAACCATAGCAAATATATATATGCCATACAGATGCCATAGCAATAATTTAACTAGACCAGAACGAATCAATTAAAAGGTTTGGGAAGCAAAGCTGAAAGCTTATGTAACTGGTTTGCTGAAGCTCAGCAAACCAGTTACATAATAGGACTTTTGTATGTACGTCGAGATTTCTTTTGTGCAGTAAGTAGGTTACAGCAGTTAGTATTAAAACTAGATGAAATTTTCAATCAAACTGGACTTAAAATTAACTGCAATAAAATCAAAATTCTCACTATCTCTAAACGCACAACAGTATACAGAAACCCAATCGTAATCAGAGATACGACAAAAGAGCAAGTTCAGAAATTTAAATATTTGGGAAGTATCATTATATTACCAGTGACTCTAGGTGCACCCCTGACATCACACAGAGGATTGCTATGGCCAAAAAGGCATTTAATAACAAAAAGCATCTCTTAAGGGGCTGTATTGAAAAATATCGAGTTGTTTGACACGCCATTCGATTCTGACCATTCTAGGAGACAATGAGGCCTGATTTTCAGATATATGATTCTTGATTATATGTTTGTTCCTCCAACTCAATCGATTCGCGATTGCTTGAAATTTCCTCGATAGAAAAAAAATCCAAAGTTGCGTCCTAGTTTTTAGACTTTTAACCAGTGTGAGTAAACAACATGAAATCAAGCGGCGAAACTTAGTTGAAATGATGATTTATTACTCGTCTTGAATCTCACTTTATAAAATATACTCCCTTCATAATAATATTTATAATAATCCCATCATTACTGATTTCGCGTTTTTGAAAGCAAACGCCCCTTTCTGAGGATGTTGTTTCCTTGTCTGTCAAACGTTAGTGGCATAAGCTTGTTTCTTACGCGCGGACCGCCCATTGACCGCATTCGGCCGCGAGCCGTCTTCGAAGCAGGAGCTACGTCTCTTAGCCCCGCAAAATTACTTACGAATTATAATTATACACCAGTATATTTAGGCCTACGGCGCCATTCAACACGAAACGTGCCGGAGGTCTTTTTGTAATGGGCTTGGGCGCTCACTAGAATCGCACTCACACACATGCGCAATAAATGTATAATGTGTACTAAGGAGTTACAATTTTCGACAGACTCGGTAGCGTTCTCGCGGTCCTATGGTGATAACAATAATTAGATTACTACTGTATCATCGGGTTCAAATCTCGTGGTTGGAAATTGATTTTATTTTTTATATTTTTGAATTGAAACTTTCGAATATATTTTTAAAACGCAATATGTAAACATTGCACAGAACTTTTATTTTCTTATGACATTATATTATATATGACTTACACACCTATTATGTTTGTTCAAAAATATTGTAAATGTTTAAACAAAAGTAAAGAAAGAAAGAAAATGTTTATTGTCACACAAATAAGCAAAATAGATAATAAAGGAAAAACAATTAACAAATAAGATTATTTGTGTGACAAAAGGAACGGACTAAAAAGAATAGGTACTATTTGCCTGTTGTCTACCAGTGCAGTGTTGAGTAAAAAAATATGAGTGAAAAAATATGCTTAGCCATTGTCTTTAAGTAGTTCATTAATCGTTATTTCGTAATAAAATTAAAATATGTCCTTAAGTTTTGTCACTCATTCTTAATTTTTTGATTTTGAGATTTTGAAAACGACAAGATAAATAAAAACTGATTAAAAAACCACAGAATTTAGTACCGAATGTGTGAATTTTGGTTCTTCGCATATTTTTATAATATAATAATTTATTATAATATTTTTTAAAACATAATTTTATTGTTACATTTTTTATTGTAAAAGTAGAAAGCTAGGAATATTTTGATTTTGAAGTCAAATAGGTACTTACGTATATCTAAATATTTTAAAGTTTTTTTTAGTTTAAGACTTTTCAATAGCCGGCAATTTTATATAAGTATGCGTGTTTTTTTTAAATAAAGCGGAATATCTAGCGGAATATCTAGCGGAATGCAATACAGGTAAGTAACCAGCTAAGACAATCTTACGACCAATTGAAGCCAGTCGACAATGCAACGAGAATGAAAAATACTAATATTGAAAATGCGAAAGTGTGTGTCTTTGAATCTTAAGAAAGGGAAGATTGAAACATAGTTATTATCTGTACCAATCGTCCTTGGCGCAAGGGCCTCAGTGGGCTGGCTGGCGCATAGGCGCATACTGTCAATTTATGTCACTTGCGCGCGTCTGGATGTTTATTATTGTTTTTGTTTTCCCTGCCTCGTTGTATTATTTATTGTATTCTGATTCAATTCGTGTAAATTATACTTTCTTGTAAATTGTTTTCTGGTGTGTATAAACAAACTGTAGGTACTAACCTAGGTTCATTACGAGTGCGAGTGTTTCAAGTTGTAAATAGACTCAAACTTAGTGCTAGACTGAAAATGGGAAATAAACCGAAAAAGAAGAACAAATTAGCAAATGTAAGACGTTTGAAGAATCAAGGCCGAGCATTAGGCATGATAAGATGGAAGAAGAAAAATACGTAAGTAAATACCTACTTATATTTGATTGAGTGTTTCCAATAGTCAGCTGTGTTGTAAATTGTAGATATTAAATAGCTGGGAATTGGGAATATGTTCGCCAATGTTGCATCCGGTAAAGGCACGTCGTATACTTTATGTCTGCCTAGATAAGCTCGTGATAGATAGGGGAGACCGAGGACGATTGGTACACGATTCATCCTCCTTTTTCTTATTACTCCTCAATCACAAAACATTCATATAAATAGAATTGAATATAAAACAAAAGAAAAGAAAAGAAAAAAGAATAAGAAGAATCTATACGTCCACCATAAAAATTGCTGTTATTTTATTGATCAATGTACTCGAAACGCGCGTGTGCTTTTTCTCAATATTTCCGACAAATGGTTTTACGAATACTGTAAAATAAATGTATATACAGCTTTAAGCATTACAATAACTCTCGTGTATTTGATTAAAGAGCTGTTAGCTGTAGTACAACAGAACTCAGTTGATATTTAAAAATGCTAGCATTACATTGATTCACGATTATGCTGTTCAGCAGTACTAGGCTTTTACTTACAACTTAAAAGTGCTTTTACACAACAATTGGCACTAAAAACAACTCAAAGCTGTATAACGGATTTACGGTGCATTATAATGGAAAGAAAATATGCTATTAAGCAGCTTTAGGCATTATCTTATAACTTAAAAATGCTATAGTAGGCCCTAAGGCATAAAAAAACAGCTGAAAGCTATATAGCGGATTTACGTGGCATTATAATGGTTCATGTTTATGCTATTAAACAGCATTAAGCATTTATTTACTACTTAAAAATGCTATTGTAGATCCGATGGCACTAAAAACAGCTGAAAGCTGTACAACTGCGTTGTGGTTTGCTGCACTAAAACTAAAGGCTTTATAAAAGGATTTTAATATGCCATTATCTAACCGTTATACAGTGTAAAGCATCATAATGGTTTTCAAATGCCAATATAAAGCGTCAAGATGCTCGGTGAACTTATATAAGAGTTTATACGGACCTTAAGTTCTACATAAGTTTACTAATCGTGTGATAAAATGCTTTCTGTGTTACTTGGGAACAGTTGTGGCTTCTATGTGGTTACTGTTATTATGAAGACTAATTCTAATTTCATCAAATCCGCTCGCGTGAAATGCACGAAGTGTACTAAATATCGTGCCACGGGTATGTTAGCGAAAAGAAATGCATCAATAGATGGCCTAAGATTTTTTTTATACCTGTTATGTAAAAATCTTCTTGTATGTAGTAGTGACGTATTGGAATAGGGCTTTACTTACTTTTAACCAATATTTTTGTAAGTACTAGTAAAGTTAGTTACAAAATAAAAAAATGTAATACCCATCACCGTTCCTGTTTTCATTTTATTGCCCTTTGGTTAACTAAACTCTGAACAGTAATTAAAACAAATCATTAGCTAAAGGATTATGTTTTAATGTTTGGTATATTATAGTAAAGTAATAATTGTACTAAGTGGGTGGTCACTTTTACCACAGCCTCTCCCCTATTAAGTATGTTGAAAACCTAATATTGTCCAGCGACCTTATGTAATAATAACTTATTTTCTAATAATGACACAGAATAATTAATAATACCTAAAGGTACAGTCGAGTTCTTCAATATCTGTACAGACAACCTTTCACAAATATCTACACATCGATGGGCACAGGCGATCGAGACTAAGGGTGAAGCATTGGCTGTTAGTTTGGATATAGCGAAGGCCTTTGATCGGGTTTGGCACAAAGCACTTCTTTCGAAGCTACCATCCTATGGGCTTCCTGAGAGATTATGTGTATGGGTCAGTAGTTTTCTAGCAGACAGAAGCATTAAGGTCGTAGTTGACGGTGAATGTTCCGACTCCATGTCTGTAAATGCTGGTGTCCCTCAAGGCTGTGTGCTATCACCCACGCTATTCCTTATGCATATTAATGACATGCTGAAAATCAGCGGTATTCATTGTTATGCTGATGATAGTACAGGTGATGCCTCTTACACCGGCCGTACCAACATCTCTCGGGAAATTGTCATCGAGAGCCGGAACAAACTTGTGTCTGAAATTGAGACTTCCCTAAATGAAATCTCTGAATGGGGTCGACTTAACTTAGTCCGTTTTAACCCTACCAAGACACAGGTTTGCGCGTTTACCGCGAAAAAGTTAAAGTTTGTCGTGTCACCTCGTTTTGAGAGCACTCCCCTGACTGCCGCAGCCAGTATCGGAATCCTTGGCGTCGACATTTCGAGTGAAGTCCAGTTCCGCGGGCATTTAGAGGGTAAGGCCAAATTAGCCTCAAAAAAGCTCAGTGTGCTCAACAGATCGAGACAGTATTTCACACCGGCCCACCGCCTGCAGCTTTATAAGTCGCAGGTCCGCCCACACATGGAATACTGTTCTCATCTATGGGCAGGGGCACCCCAATACCAGCTTCTCCCTCTGGACCGCATCCAACGACGAGCAACTCGAATTGTTGACTGCCAGCATATTTCGGATCGGCTTGACTCCTTGGCGCTGCGTAGAGATGTGGCTTCGCTCTGCATTTTCTATCGCATGTATAACGGGGAGTGCTCCGAGGAATTGTTCGGATTAATCCCTACCGCTTCTTTTCGCCATCGTCCAACGCGACAACATTACCATCCTCACCACTTAGATGGTTGGCAGTCCTCAACTGTGCGCTTCTCCAGAAGCTTCCTGCCTCGCACAGCTAATCTGTGGAATGGATTGTCGCCTGCGGTATTTCCGGACCGATACGACCTTCAAACCTTCAAGAAAAGAGCGTACTCCCATCTTAAAGGCCGGCAACGCACTCACAACACCTCTGGTGTTGCAGGTGCCCATGGGCGGCGGTAATCGCTTACCATCAGGTGATCCGCCTGCTCGTTTGCCTCCTATCACATAAAAAAAAAAAAAAAATGTGTCTTATGTCAGCAACAATAAAGTCTCTGTATAGATATTTTTAATAAGCTACGGTAGCCCAGTGGTTCAGGCATGCGGCTGTCAAACGGCGGTCGTGGGTTCGAATCCCAGCTCGTACCAATGAGTTTTTCGGAACTTATGTACGGAATATGATTTCATATTTACCGTTAGCTTTTCGGTGAAGGAAAAACATCGTGAGGAAACCTGCATACATCTGCGAAGAAATTCAAAGGTGTATGTGAAGTCCCCAATCCGCACTGGGCCAGCGTGGGGACTACTGCCCGTTCCCTCTCATACATGAGAGGAGGCCTGTGCCCAGCAGTGGGACGTATATAGGCTGATGATGATGATGATGATGATAGATATTTTTGAAAGGTTGTCGGTGTAGATATTGGAGAACTCGCCTGTACATGATAGCCGAGTATATCACAGGACGGCTCGCGAGCTGTGTCATGGCGGGTTAGACTATATGTCTCCTTCGTCTATTTTTTTATTCCGTAGACTAAAATGACATTTCATGTATTGCTAGTTTTTTACGTCTTATAAATAGTGATGTGCTATAACCGGTACTAACCGAAAATAAACGATTGGGAGGTAATTATATTTGTTGATGAAGCGTCTGTAACACAATGAATGGATAATCCGTGACGTGCTAAAAACGAGAGAACACGCACTGAAAACATCCGATACTATATACTACTAAAATAACGAATACCAAATACGTAAACCAAAATGGCGTCGCGTCAGGTCGGCGATACGTCAATGTCATTTTAAATGTTTGAGTACATTAGTAGTGAGTAAATTTTATTTATTGTTTATTTCGTATCATTTAGTGAGTAGATTTTATTTAATGTTTATTTTGAATCTAAAATTAATTCAAGATTTTATCGGTTATTCACAAACCGATAACAAAGATCAGCACTGTTTGTATATAGCTGGTCACATTATTTTTACGTTTGACATTTGTGGTTGTCATTTTAGTCTACGGAATTAAATAATAGACTTTAAATGATGTAAAAATGATAGTAAGATAAGCCTGGTAAGGCTTCTCATTCTCACACACTGGCCCGGCCTGGCCGCGGCGGTCAATAGTAAACTTGGCATCAGCTGTCAAATTTACTATTGACCGCCACCGCAGGCAGCGCCAGTGTGGTTTAGGCCTAACGAGAACGGTGATTTGAATGAAGGAATCAACATTAGGCAATAATGTACTGCCAAATAATCGTAATGTACGGCCCTATAATCTCATTTTTGTCGTGCATAGCAGTATCAGCCCCGCACCTAGATTGCTCAGTACAATTCATGTAAGTACTTACATTGCATGTGGATTATTGGGCTGTACATTATCTTGGCCGTACATTACTCGGACCTGTTCAAAAACTTACATAAGAAGTAATTAATATTGGCATAAAACGTAAAACCAACAAATGGATTGCGCTTCCAATGTTTTCGTAATTTGAAACCCAAACTGATGTTAAAATTACTACATTACGGAAGATTTTTTACTCAAAGTAAAAAGTAAAATATAAAAAACTTAAGCACGCATGTTAGTCCCGGCAGATTTGAACCCACTGTCACAAGATTGGTAGTCCATAGTTTATTCTCTACACCATTGGGTCATATGACAATGACAATGAAATTAAGGTACTATAGTATAAGCCAGTTATCTATCAAGAATCAAAGATAACCATATTTTTAAACCCTTTTATTTAACTTGCAACGTATGTTTCTCAGTATGTTCGTTTAGGTCAAATCTTGCAAGCTAAATTAGAATCACTTTTTATTTTAATGCTCCATTTGAACAATTTCACTAACTCGTGTTGATAAATGAACGCCATCTATCTTATTTTTGTATAAATTCCCTGTGCATCGTGCATGCGTAGTACCTCGTTCTCTACTGTCACGTTAGGTCACGCGACGTGAGCGCACCGTGAGCGGAACGCGCCTGTTTGTGTGTGTAACATGTATAATACGAGACTTTTAATGCGGGGTGCAGGGCGCGGGCGGGTGCTTGGGCGTGGCTTAAAATACCTTGTGTTGTCGCTTGGCAGGGCCTTAAAAGCACGCATATCAAGAACAGCTAAAAAGCGCCTGATAACTAAACTTTATTACATTTGGAGCATTGCTTTATATGGGAGCGAGTCGTGGACGCTAACCCAGAGAGACAGAGAACGACTAGAGGCCTTCGAAATGTGTTGCTGGCCAAGGATGGAAAGAATAAGCTGGACGGAGAGAAAGACAAACGAAGAGGTTTTAAGGATGGCAGTTGAGAAAATATGTTTGCTAGGATGTATTAGAAATAAGAGAGGCAAGATGGTGGGCCACCTGATACGGCACGACAGTTTCTTTCTAAACATGCTGAAAGGTAAAATTGAAGGCAAGAGAGGCAGAGGAAGGCTTAGGATAACATATTTTAGCCAAAAAAAAGAAAAAGCTGATGTCGAGTCATATGAGGAAGCCAAGAGACTGGCAATAGATAGAGAAAAGTGGCGGTTACTCCACCGACAAGAGCACGGCTCTTAAGTAATTATGATGATGAGTAAGTAGGTATAAATAAATAGGTAGCTTAAGGCTATTAGTTAATCATACTGAGTCCCTGCCCTCGTGATGTTGGTGTATATAGTTAGCGAAATCATAACACAACTTTCCACATGTTGTAACCCCTAGTTAGGAAATCTCACAAATGCAGTGTAACGATAGTGATCTCACAAAAATTTACTTCGATGCTATCGGCGGGAACCTGTAATTGGCTTTTTGTATTTTATCTAAATAATCATTGTGTTTCTGTAGCTGTTGGTTCTCCAAATAAAAAATAAATAAAAATAAAATTAAATAAAATTAATGATTTTTGTCAGCAGATAAAATGTTGATAGGTACCACTTTTAATTCACGCTTTTCTCCACAGCAACTTTATAATAATCATATATCTGAATACGTATAAATAACTTTGTCAAAAATATGATAGACCAACAATACTTTGAGTACCGCACGCCCAATCATTCATTGTTTCGCCAGCTGACCACTCACGTGGCCGCATCCGGCGCGCCAGACATCTCCAAACTTTTGCAGCTTATTTTTAATTTGAATCCGACCGATGACAGGTTTTTAAAGGTGATTTAATTATGGATATGCCACCGAAGCCGCGTTCGATACGGTGAAGTATTTTATGTTTGATGCTGGGATTTTATTTATAAAGAAATTCATTTCGATGGCTACAGTTAACGGTTCCGGTTTTGAGAGATACAGTTTTGAGTGGTTATTATTAGTTGAATGAATTTAACCATGATTAACCAATTGGCAGGATGGCTTTTGGTGTACAGTGGTAACGCGCCGTCCTTAGAACTCGATAAGTTACTATATCACATCATCAGCCTATATACGTCCCACTGCTGGGCACAGGCCTCCTCTCATGTATGAGAGGGAACGGGAACGGGAAGTTACTATATACACATTTTATAATTTTTTGGCCGTAATGAAAAAAATAAAAAAATGAAAAACACTCCAAACACAACACACATAGCTAAAACAATCTCAATTATCGAGGGCGGTGCTCGTCAACATCAACAACAACGAGGAGAAGAAGAAGGCGGCTGCGGTCTGTCGGCGGCCCAGGAAGAGGTTCGTACCTACCACGAGGCACCACTAACTAAACAAACATCCGGCGAGCGAGCGAGACAGCTGTTCGCGTGCGAATAGACAAATAAATCGATTTTTATAAACCACACTCAAATCGGTTTATCCAGGTTAAACTGATAAGACCCCTCATTTTTGCCGGGGGTTAAAAAACAAATCAATATGCACCCAAAGCAATGTCAACGGAATTAATTTCGAAAACCCTTTCAAAACACCAAGTAAGGATCGCAAAAAACGACGGGGTTGGCAGGTAAACTAATTAATAAAGTCCTGGCTACGAAAGTGGTTTCGTGTGGACATATTTCACCCGTACGCTGTATTTTTGCCGAATGCGTATGTGTCCACTGGCTTAGTTTGACGGACCGGTAATATACTTACATTATAAAGACGTAATCTTTATCTGTCTCTAATATTATAAGGAAGGAAAGTCTGTGAGAGTGTAGCTTTGTATGTTTGTATATAATTGGTAATATGCCGAACAACTTATAATAATTATAAATTTTATCACTCGTGTTTGGAGTGGACTTTCTGGATGGACAAAGCCATAGCTGCTTATTCCAAATTAAGAATATTTTAAATGCGTCACAGGTTTATTTAATTAAGTAAAGTAATAAGAATCAATAATCAAGTCCAAACCATACTCACAAATAATAAGCTGGATCAAAGTAAAAATACAGGTATCAATCATCAGAGCGGTCTCTATGAGAATTAGAGGAACGAGAAGGAGAATAGAAAGATTTGGATTTGGATGTGAAGACGGCAGTGGTTTGCCCATCATAGAACATTAAATTCCTCCTCTTTTTAAGATATTATTTCATATAATATGATGTATTATTTAACGTATTTAACGTAAGTATTTAACGTAATAAAGTATTTATCACATGAATTTTATTATGCTAGCTAAAATAAGAATCAATAGTCAAATTTTATTGAATTGAATTTTTTGTCTCAATATGAACGCAACTACTAATATAACAATCTTCATTTTACAAAAAATAACTTATTAAAAACAAAATATTGTATATTGTGAGATAAATTTCAATTCAATAATAATAAATAAAATCCTTATATTATTCATGTTTATAAAAAAAACTCGTATTCATAACAAACGCAATAAGATCTTTTATTAATAATAATTGGTTATTTATGATTTTTCGAGTTACCACGTTAGTCTTAAAAAAAATCCGATTTACCAATTTATTTCACGAACAATCGCACGTCACACCGGATCATCCATCCACACGTAACCAGCCCGTAACATAATGGAAACACACTCCAACAAATACTACCGTCCACATAATAAATTAGTTTCGACTGTTGCCCGCCATTCCAGGGCAGTGCGCTTCGAATGCATGAAACCATCGATGCGTAGTGACAAGTTAGTTCCAGCGCCAATCCAATTACGGCTCTATATTGATCACCGTAAAGTTCAAACTCAATTGAGCGCAGGAAAGCGTTTGACGGTTTCGGTGAGTTTTAAAATGTATTTTCTGACGTGTTGCTTTACAAATAAGGTGGATTTCAGTTTGTTTTGTCACTGTGATTTTAAAGTTTGATCGAGTTAAGTTTAATGAGTAATTTTGTTGTGCGTTACATGGGAGCGATAAAGTTAGTTATTGACTAACTTTATGCGGTTAGGGTTGTCGCAAAAGTTTGGTTAATTTTGTTATTTCCAGTACAGGTGCAGTGTTTGTTTATTTTTAATGTAATGTTGGAGTTTATTTTAGATTGAGTTTGCGATCCAGTTTTGTATAAACTATTACATTAGCTACGAAAGTCATGCCACTATTGCAATCAGCGTAATGGAATCTACAGTTAGTAAAGGTGTCCTAAGAGCATTTAGACATATAATTTTAATTTTTCTAGTACTGCCCCATCTCCACTTTCTAACCTTTATATGCAGTTTTTTGTACTTTACCAAAAGCTTACTGATGTCATCCGGATCTCCTTACTTTTCGGTATACTGTCAGTATTACAATACTACTGGACAAACCCAGTAGTATTGTAATGCGCATTGAAATGATGGCTGTACGTATGCCGTACTCTTCTGCTGCGTCTAGAGCTAATTGAAATGTCATCATCATCATCATCATATCAGCTGAAAGACGTCCAGTGCTGGACATAGGCCTCCCCTAAAGAGTGCCACAATGACCGGTCCTGCGCCACCCGCATCCAGCGGACTCCCGCGACCTTTACCAGGTCATCAGCCCAGTCATTGAAATGGAAGCGCACTTAAAGCCTTTACTGGCTTATACTGAGAGCATACTAATACCGCACCAAATCCGTACCGTCATATGCGTAAGTTAAGTAAGAGCCAAAAAATATGTTGGCTAACTCTTCACGTTAAATTGACTTAAATAATTCGGATGTAATGTGATATCGAACTTGAAATATTGAATCAGAAAAGAGAACAGACAGGTTGAATAGGAATAAGACTTTATCTACGCACATATCATTAATGACCAAACCGTAGGAAATGACCAGCATTACTACAACCGATTTTACTATGAGAACTTTCTTGTCTGTGGTAGTAGGTAAAATCTGTACTGTAATGTCATTACAGTACAGATTTTTGATAAATTTGTATCGTTATGAGTTTAGGAACAGCTGTCAAAACTCAAGTGGGTCTCTATTCTAGTATCCATAGATATTAAAACAGTTATCGATACGAAACGTCAATTCAGTACGTTTTTTAATACGAACCGTACGACATTTGATCTCGAGTGATATGAGTATAGGGACTTCATTCGTTTGTCTATGATTTAAAAAAAAAACCATTCGTCATGACGGATGATCGAATTGCCGCCATTTCTGTTGTCATTTTATTATTGGTTTTTTTCTGTTACTTACTACTGCCTATGATATGTGTGTAGATAAAGTAGTGTATACAACTGTACATAATTAGGCCTTAAAACACTCGTGTGATCCTATTATGAAACTCGCTGACGCTCGTTTCATAAAACCACACTCGTATTTTAAGGCCTCTCATTATGGATCAGTCGCATAAACTACTATAGACCACTGACGTCAAGCAACCCAAGCTATACTATTAATATAAAATTGGAGGACTGTTTTGTTCCATTCTACACGCCCGAATCACATTTTAACACTTTCGCTACCAAGAATCGCTACGCGTTACGCTTGTAGCCGATCCTGTGGGTTTCCTCGTATGTAACGGAAAGTGACTACGGCGTAGGGGCCCGCTAGGCGGGTTCTTGGTTGCGAAAGTGTTAACACATTCACTGCCAAGAAGCCGCTCGTAGCCGATATCCCGTGGTTTTCTTAGTATGTAGCGGAAAGCGACTACGGCGTAGGCAGGCAGGCACATACTCGGGTTCCCGGCACTGAATGCGTCAACCCATTCGACGCCACGCATCGCTACTTGAGCTGCGCCGTGGCGCGTAACACCATTTCTCAGCTCTGTAGCGGAAACAGTAGAAAAGGCATGCCTCATATGTGATTAATTGGCCTTGAATGGGTTAACAATATGAGTGCCAAGTGCTCTTACAAACAGTTGTCGCATGTTATTGGCTACAAGCGTAGCGCTACCAAATTGTTAGCGGAGAATGTGTTAAAAAATAAAATTGAATGTCCTCGCTCTCGCTTGCACACGTTGATCTAATGTGCGAGAAACACATTGAAATACAATTGTAATGTGAAAGAGATTGAATGAACCAGATGATTTCCGCAAGCGGACAGCCTGGTCAGACCTCTTCAGATATTCATAGGTGCAATTCTAGATAACTCGCAAACGCCTCTGGAATATATTAGCCAAATCTTACCACTCGCACGAACGAATACCGACTTTAACGTCTTTTGCTAACGTTGAAAATCCACTGGGGAAAATTCGATAGGAAATCTTGAATAAGAGTAACAGTCGAGAATGAGTCATAATACGACGGTGTGAAGTACAATTTCGATTGGAGTGTCTAGTCATTTTTAACAATGAATAATAAACTTGAAGGTACCAGTTCGATTGAGGTTATTAGAAATTGGAGCTTATATAATAGTGGAAAGGTCGAAATTGCATTGCAGCGTTAACTGCATTCACTGCATACGAAAGGTCAGTGAAAAATAATTTATTAAGAACACAGTTCTAGTGCCAAAAAGGTGTGTCAAGTGGTGCGTTTAAGTTACTTGCTTCATTCCGCTGTGGAGGTTAGTGAAGAAATGAAGCATTTTTTTATAATACTAGCTAGAGGAATGGAATATATTATAGATCGTAGGGATTCCAGAATTTGGTTTTTCTGATTTTGACAGCGCATGTCATAACACCTTAAGGCCTGCAGCACACTCGCGCGGCCTGCGGTGGCGGACAATAGTAAATTTGACAGCTAATGAGTACATCACTCACCTTCGGTTTGCTGACGATATAGTCTTGGCTGAGACCATGGAGGACTTAAGTACGATGCTCGATGACCTCAGTAAAGCATCCGAGCGAGTTGGTCTAAGAATGAACATGGATAAGACGAAGATCATGTCAAATGCCCATGTAGTACCAACTCCCATTACAATCGGACACTTTACGCTCGAAGTTGTAGACGATTATGTATACCTAGGACAGACGATCCAGTTAGGTAGGTCCAACTTCGAGAAAGAGGTCTATCGTCGAATCCGACTCGGCTGGGCAGCGTTCGGGAAGCTACGGCAAATCTTTTCGTCCAATATTCCGCAGTGTCTCAAGACGAAAGTCTTTGCCCAGTGTGTGTTGCCAGTGATGACATATGGCACTGAAACGTGGTCGCTTACTATGGGCCTCATAAGAAGGCTCAAAGTCACCCAAAGGGCAATGGAGAGGGCCATGTTGGGAGTTTCTCTGCGTGACCGCATCAGAAATGAGGCTATCCGCAGCAGAACCAAGGTAACCGATATAGCCCTCCGGATCGCTAAACTTAAGTGGCAGTGGGCGGGGCACATAGCACGTAGAACCGATGGCCGTTGGGGCGGAAAGGTTCTCGAGTGGCGACCACGTACCGGAAGGCGCAGCGTGGGTAGGCCCCCGACAAGGTGGACTGATGACCTGGTAAAGGTTGCGGGAGTCCGCTGGATGCGGGTGGCGCGGGATCGGTCACTTTGGCACTCTTTGGGGGAGGCCTATGTCCAGCAGTGGACGTCTTTCGGCTGATATGATGATGATGATGATGATGAATGACAATTATACTATTGTCCGCCGCGGCTAGGCTGCGCCAGTATGATGCTGGCTTTAACACTGGCGCGGCCTGCGGTGGCGGTCAATACTAAAGTGGACAGCTAATAGCAAGTTTACTATTGATCGCCAAGGTCAGGCCACGGCAGTTTGTGAGAGGCTTTACGGGTTCTTAGCACTGCGGGCACGATAACCCACTTCTTGGCGCTTAAAACTCAAATAGGTGGTTTGTATGTAGGGGTAAAATCCAAAATTACTTTAAACCCGGTTATAACCCTTAAGAGGAAGAAAAGGGGATTGGAATATTCTATAGGAGTACGATAATTGATGCTGTGCTTATGAAAAGTCTACGATCATACTATTTGCTATAAGTTTTAACCAGGCGTATTATTACTAAGCGTAGTATTATTAGGAGTAGGTAGACTGATGGCCTGGTAAACATCTCGGGAGCCTGCGGGTTGCGCAGGAGCGGTCACTGTGGCACTCTTTGGGAGAGGCCTACGTCTAGCAGTGGACGTCTTTTGACTGATATGATGATGATGAGTATATCGATAAGTAAGTAAATCCGGGTAACATCAGAAAGCGGTGAATAATCAAAAGCAGTACTTTCGTAGCTAATGTAATTGTATAAAACTGCAAATTCTTTCACTTTCAAATAAACTCCAACATTACATTTAAAATAAACAATCACTGCACTAAGCTTGTTCCTACATAAATAAATGTTTGTTATAAATCTAACATGATCCAGGTATATTTCGATATTTTGTGGCGGCTCGTGACGTGAAGCTATCATTCTAAGCTCAAAGACATCAGGATGGTGGGTACAGTCGGCTTTAAAATACCTAACCTGATACCTACCTATCAACCTATACCTATATAGGTTGGTAATACCTACCTATTGTAACTTTTTAATTCTAGTGGCTCTGCGACCTGGCGAGTCTAACTTGAAATAAGATCTCCATATACATAATTATCGAACCTGCACCAAAAATTTCAAGAGAGAAATGAGATAGTCTGACGAGGAGATTTTTTTTAATTATTTTCTGTAACACATGATATTGTATCATAAAGTTTCAAACAAAGAGGTAATTATAATCCCGATGCAATCGAATATTAATATCATATTTGATTAACCATGTAACATAAATCGCAATGACTCGTACCAATTACATTAACAACACACATTGAATTTATAGCAGATAGTCCAAATAATTTAAATTCCAGTTACAGGTACTTATCACGGAACTTAATATTTATAGATTTTGGTCTGATCTATATTTTTTAGTTTTTATAGTATGATACCGCGTTTGGACGACTGCTTTAGCCTAGTTGTTAATGACCCTGCCTACGAAGTAAGAGGTCCCGGGTTCGAATACCGGTAAGGTCATTTATTTGTGTGATGAGCACGAATATTTGTTCCTGAGTCATGGATGTTTTCTATGTATTTATTTAGCTATATGTAAGTATGTTTATCGTCGTCTAGGACCCATAGTACAAGCTTTGCTTAGTTTGGGACTAGGTCGATTTGTGTAAGATTTTCCGCTAATATTTATTTATTTATTTATATGTTATATAACTAGTTAATCATAAATTAGTTTCTCCATAGGCACGATGTTGCGAGTATAGTTTTTTTTTGGAGTGGGAAACTTCTCGTATGTAGCGAAAAGCGAACTACGCCGTAGGCGCCTGGTAGTCACCCGCCAGCAGGCGCCTACGCCGTATTCGCTTTCCGTGAAAGTGTTAAATATTATACATGTCCATCAATACATCAAAGTAAAAAGGCAAACTTCTCCCTATAAGGAATCTCTTCCAGCTAAACTTAGAGCAATTGAGAGGTAGGCACGAATACACAAGTACCACTCTGGAAGTTAGAGGTGCTTCCCTATTGCTCCCTCTATGACCCAATAGATTTATATATTCCGGTATTCCGTCCAACTGTACCTATCGTGTAATATTCATAGGTTTTCGTCGGAGGCATTTGGTATGCGGGCGGTGTGCCGGTGATAAATTACGACATTGGGCCCGTTTATACAGGAAACGATAACCGATTGTGGTAAAATATCTTGTATTTAAGGACGCTGCTCAAGTCATCCTCCCTGTTGTCCCAAGATCAGCTTCGACCTAATGCCAAGATTAGTGTAGGCACTAGTTCTGTGCGGCGACTGCCACCTGACCTTATAGTAGCTTTTGTAAGTTTTTAAGGGGTCGCTAGCTACTTATCCGATTGCGAACATTCTTTCACCATTGGGATGGACAAAAGCTTTATTTTATCCCGTGACTCTTTTTAATCTTGGGATTAGGTGTCAAAGCGGACGTTGGGCTCCTTTAGCACAGCCGAGAATAACGTTAGGAGAATGATGGAACTCTTTTCACTTCTTCAGTTTGTATGGCTAACTACCGAGTAATATGGCGAACTACTGGCCAAAAAAGTCACGTTATCCACGTTAATCACCTGACCCCGATCACCCAGGGGAATTAGCGGCAATTATTTTATATCCAACTAAGAAAACGTAACGCTCGCTTCGCTCGCTCGGCTCGCGTGCTGTAGGGTCCCATTTCACCTAACAACCTAACCTTTTTTTCCCCTGGGGGATCAGGTTAGGGGATTAACATGGACATCAGAAAAAATATCCCCACATATTTATAATGACAAACGACTAACGTAATCCAAACTGCACAATGATATACAATGTGTGTATCATCGTGTGTGTTTTTGGCAATTTCCGTTAATTGCAAGGGGACATAGGTTAGATCAAATAAAGTTAATTTCTCGAAGACAGTAGAATCTTAACTCTTACTGTTATCAAGATATTCAATATTTTAATTTAATCAGATTTGCAGATTTAACCAGTGTAGCCTTTAACTGTGATGTCATGACAGCTTTTTAAATTTTGTAAGGTTCCTATACACTAGAAGAAGGTTAACCAAGTGAGTTCGTTCGATATTAGGCAAAAAATGCCTCGGAGGTACCTACATTTCTTTAATTTAATGTGTCTTCTTGGACCTTCTGGTCTTGAACCCTTGTACAATAAGACAATAACTATACATGCTACATTAAATTATTTTGTACACAAAAAAAAAACTGAAAATTATTATGCTAATTTGTTTCTGTGAATGTATTATGCAATATGCCGAAGTCAACGGAAATTCTCGGGAACACCGTGTATATGTCAGAGTAATATTCATTGCCACTTGGTATTCTCTGATACACCGCGTACGCGGCCGGCATATGTGGAATTGTGTAATTGAAGCCAAAGGGTCTCTGGGCATCATTCTAACGTATATCTTGCGATGTATTCGGGCAGATCGTAAACGTAATTGTCTTGAGAATTGGTTACTTTCCTATTTTATTCATGGTGTCATTTGAGTCAGTTTTTTGTGAACAAAATATGACACCAAATGGAACGGGAGAACGAAGGCCCATTCTATTTTTCTGGTGTATCATATTTTTTTATTTTTTTATTTAATGAGTTTCTGAGTTCCGATTATATCTATTAAACATACCGTCGTCTAGTACTCGTAACACAAGCGGAACTAAAGTCAGCTCAATAACTTACTATAGTTTGATTTGTGTAGAATTGCACTATGATATTTTTTTATTTATCGGTAGTCTTCTTCTATCTAGCGGAAGGCACTGGTCCCACCGCCGGCGACGAGCGATAAACGAATATAACTAGAAACTAGAAAAGAGTGGGCGAGCGGCGAGAAGCGAGTTTGTAGTTTTGATAGTTTTGTCGCTCGGCCATAATGGCGCAATTTCATTGGTCGATAACTCGTTCGGTATGCAACATACGGGGAGTCCCCGCAGGTGAGATAACAACTAATGAAAGTCTATCAGATTTCCAGAAATCTTACGTACGGGCCCTATCGACTAATGAAATTGCGCCATAAGCGAGTGTTCGAGTGCGACGGGTGATTACTCGCACCACTCGCTCAGTTGTACGTTAGAATGATCGTTCTAATCGCCAAGCGTTCATCGCCGAGTACCGCTGAGCGAGTTTTATCGTTGACAGTTGTTATCGCTTCCATCAACTAATGAAGGTAAAGTCCTCGCCGGCAGTGTGACAGGCAACGATGAACTATAAATATATATCCCTCTCCTTTATTTACACGGGAGCGATTATCTTTTGTTCTTTTTTAGGGCGAAAAAATCCCGGCCTTTGCCAGGGTCCACTGGCATATCTAAGCGTAGGTACATTGATATGCCATTTAAGCACGTGTTTTACCATTCATTTCTCCGCTACCCAAATTTTTTATGGAAGAGATCACTCTTTAGAGATAAGACCGCCTGTTGGTTTACTTCTTGTGTCTCCCTGTATCTCTGTGTTTTCATGGTTCCGTACCAAAAAAGGTAAAAAGGAACCCTTATGGTGCAACTCCGTCCGTCTGTCTGTTTGTCTGTCACAAAGTGAAATACCTCACCAACTACTTTAGCTATCAATTTAAAATTTGGTATGGTTTCAAATGACAGCTACCCACGTGTATGGAAAATGAAAAATCTATATATATTTTAATTTGCTATGAAAAATTACGAATTTGAGGAGGGGAATAAAAAAATATTCGACTAATAGGTCAAGTGGGGTATTTATTATATGAAAGAGCTTGAGTTGCACTTTTTGAAACAGTTTTCCTTTTTTTCTACATTGGTTAAATTTCGATCTATGAAGGAAAATGTAAAAAAAATACCATTCCCTTATCTCCGAAGTTATCCCAGGGAAAAATTTGAAATAATTACTTGTGATTAAGGTAAACATAAATATTACTGAAAAAGTTTTTTTTTCTGCATCTAGCGTATTTTTTGTTTTATTTTCACAAATCATTTCCTAGTTAAGTTTGCAAATTAATCAACTTTATAAGTATTTTTTTTGTTTGAAATTCCTGTAAGACTACAATAATAGAAGTACTCTCTTTCAAATAATATAATAATAATCGATATCGGTTCACGTGATAAACAATAATCGCTAAAATAGGTTGTATTTTAGGACCAAATTTCAGCTTTCTAGTGCTAGTGGTTAATCAGCTTAGTATGTATCAACATACATACTAAGCTGATTAACCTTGCGCGTTAGTACCAAATGGGGCCGATAGATGGCGCTGACCCCATTCCTACTTCGTGCTGTTAAGATTTTTAGGGTTCCTTAGTCGACTAGGAACCCTTATAGTTTCGCCATGTCTGTCCGTCCGTCCGCGGTTAATCTCAGTAACCACTAGCACTAGAAAGCTGAAATTTGGTCCTAATATGTATATTAATAACGCCGACAAAGTGGTAAAACAAAAATTGGAAAAAAAAGTTTTACTAGGGTATAGGGGAGGCCTATACGTAAAGTGGGGAGCGTTTTTTTTTTCATTTCAACCCTAACGTGTGATATATTGTTGGATAGGTATTTAAAAATGAATAGGGGTTTACTACAATGATTTTTTGATAATATTAATATTTTTGGAGATAATCGCTCCAGAAGTAAAAAAAACGTGTCCCCCCCCTCTTACTTATGAACCATAAGTTTTAAAATATGAAAAAAAAAATCTTAATGGAAGTACTTTATAATAACTTTCGAGGAAAATTATTTTGAACTTGATAGGTTGAATAGTTTTTGCAAAAAATACAAAATAATTTCTGAACTAAGTTTGTAATTTAACCGTATAAGCAGGTGTTTATTGTACCTGTAATTTATACAAAATCACAATGAAATGACGTGCTTTCAAATAAAGTAAAAACGATGAAAATCGGTTCACGCAATAAATAATTCTCATACAAACCATCTTTCATACTATAAGCTCGCGCGCAATAGTTTTCTTAATTTGCCGATAGATGTTGCTGTACGCGGAACGCTTATATCGTACATGGCGGTGTAAAGATTTTTCCTGATTTAATGGGGTCAGAGCAGGTGCGCCCATACATTAGGTCGAAAATTAGTCGTGCTCGAATTGTCTTAGTTGTGTTTGGTCGTTCGCTGTCTACTAATAAAATTGTTCGCTAAGTATTGCTTGTATTGTTCGCTAAGTATTGCTTGTTTAACGCTTAAGTGTAAGTCTCCCTACTGTGACGGACGGAAAACTACGGAACCCTACACTGAGCGTGGCCCGACACGCTCTTGGCTGGTTTTCTAGAATTAATGGGGTTGGGACGGGTACATTTCAATAGCAGGTCAAAAAAAGATCGCGATTCAATTTTGTCTTGGTAGTTTGATGGTCTTGGTGTAAAACTTATTCGTTGTTTGAAATTGAATTCTGGTGTGTTGGGTTAAAATACGAGTAAGTAATTTTACAAATATTTGGGACATTTACTTTGCCTTGAGTTAATTGTTAGTTTGTACGGAACCCTCGGTGCGCGAGTCAGACTCGCACTTGACCGTTTTTTTTTAACTATTTTATCTGTGTGAGCTATACAATATAAAGTAATCCACAAGGATTACTCTATATTCTTGTTGTTTGTCAACAAAACGGTACCAAAAGAATTGCAATTTCGGTTATTACTCCTAGCTTACCATACATGTTTAATCTATTCATTATTTCACGTTAACTCGAAACCGTATAACACGGCAGCTTTATAAACTAACATCATCATCCCTACTAAATAATTCGTAGCGAGCATCCAATAAAATTTCATCCCACAGAATACAAACTAAACAATGCAGACGCAAAGCCTTAATTTAACTAATCGCACTCACAAATCAAAAGCGACACAACCTCCTTTCCAATAACAATAAAATATCAACCATATTTCCTAGCACACATGACTCAAATCGCATTAACAGTTCAATGTGGATTAGTAGTTTCTGTCATGAAATGCTGCATAATAAATCGTATATCAATGCGACCGTTGCTCTTCCCATTCCAATGAAAAAGCAACTGTATTCAAAACCCCATACAACTCAAATTGCAATAACACCTGAATGTTACTTACTGATTTTGTCATGTAATATCGCAGCGGTATTGCCAGGGTATGCCTCGTGAGGTATTTAATATTAGCAAATGGGTATCGTACCTGAATGCAACGTTCAATAGAGCTATGCAAATTTCTGAGTTCCTAGTACCTGGGAATTTTGTAAGATTAGGTACTTAGGTAAATAATGTGGGACGTGCTGTTCGCAACTTAAATATTCAGCAAATATTCAAAACTTAACCAACGACGGAATTAAATGATGCTTGCATACCTAATTTAATTTTGAACTGAAAATATCATCTGAGTTATAGAGTTCTATATTAATATCAGTGCGTGCCGCGCATTGACGCTTACCCAAAATCACAGCGATCCAGATAATTTGATTTCGAGTCATCACAAGAGCGTTTTTTTTTACTTTTATAATGACTTATATTTTATATTGCTTCTATAATGATTAATTTTTTTTTATTACGAAAATCATATTCTAAAGTTTGTTTGAATGTTAAACTTTCTAGGAAATGTGTAGATCTTAAGCCCCAAAACAGACGGTGAAACGGAACTGCAACGAAACTGCATCTTCTAGTTACTTTTGAGTTATATTTGAGTTTATGCCATACATAGACTTTTTTGAGAGACCACAGTATGACGCAACCATCTTGAAACCGGTTTACTGCGTTTAATATTACACACGGTGCTGCTCAGCAGTTCTTTTTTATTTCATTTTTTGTATCACGTCGGTGGCAAACAAGCTTACGGCCCACCTGATGGTAACGTGTTACCGTAGCCTATGGACGCTTGCAACTCCAGGGGTGTTACATGCGCGTTGCCAACCCTTTAAGAATTTATACTTTCCTTACTGTTATCCCCCCGGAAAACCTCGGCAGGGAGCTCATTCTAAAACCGGAGCGCCCGAGCGAGATTTTTTTCTGAAACCGTACAGTACGCGACCATTTAGGTTTCAGGGTGTGAGGATGAATGCCCTGCCGACGGCGAGCGGTGCGGTGGTAAAAAGCAGCCGTAGGCATCGTGTCGAACAGTTCTTCAAAGCACAATCCGTTATGTTACAAGCGATAGAAAACGCACAAGGAGGCGACATCTCTCCTTTGACTCAACGGTTCGATATCGCTAGTAAGTTTGGGATTGTCCACGATTCGCACAGTGCGTCTTTAAAGCGAATCGAAAGCCCCAAGTTGGTATCCAGGTGCTCCCGCCCATAGACGACAAGAATACTCCAGTTCTGTTAGTTTGAACTTGGCTTGACACGCTACCGAGTATCTAAATAATATCCTTATCAAAATTCTAAATATTGCTCGTCAATTCTTTCTCTACCAAATCGCATACAAAAAGATCCAGTCCAATCTAAACCTTCTCACCTACAAATAAGGTACAAAATCACTCACCGTCGCTCCTCTCCTTCCCATTGAAGGACCACGTGACCTTCGGCTGGGGCTTGCCTTCCTTCACCAGACAGGTCACAGTGACCTGCTTGTATATGATCAGTGGCCCCAGCGTCGAGCCATCTGGTATGGTAGTGGTGTTCGTGCCTTCGGTCGCGAGGATCTCTACTGACTTTGGCTTTACTGTGGACAAAGAGAAGTGGTGTTAAGTATGTAACTATGCAACGCAGTGGTAAACGTATTGCAGAAGCATCTTAGTGCTTAGGCCTTTACCCCTATGATACACATGAACATAACCATTTGTGTCTAAGAAAAACCTACAGAACAGGTGAAATTTAAAGTCATGCCAATGTCATTAGAGCAGGATTTTATTTCCTCATTTTATTTTAGCCTTGGACTGAAAAATAGACAATGAAAAATTGATCGACTAGCGGTGAAAATAGAATTGGACGTGTTTTTTTTTAATCAAACAAAACAAAACTGATAGTCTATTAATAACAGACATCGTTGAAGCATTTTCGGTGCAGCGTAGTGTTTTTAACAGAATTGGTATAAACAATTTCAATTTGAATGCTTAAAGAGCGTTAATAACGTTAAAAGTATAAACTTTTATTAACGATTTTGGCTGATAATGTCTTTACCAACTCTGTTAACACAACTATGTTGCACCGAAAATGCTATGAATATTACGAAGTCTTACTGTTGAAGAGAAAAAAAAAATGATTAAACAAATCCCAACTGCACGCTTAAACCACTATACTGATTGTGCTGAAAGGGTATAGCCCTGTGTATGCATGGGGCATCGGCCCCAAACGCCAAATTGGAATCTGTTCTTTGCTCAGATGTAATATGCTAATTCACCAAGTATGAACCCAATAATGCTGCAAGTTTCAGAAAAAAATGTGTTTTTATTTTATTTTATCTAGACACACGGCAGTGTGTCCGCCAAGTTCGAGCAAAAAAAAGCGACACACCGGCCGTGGGTTATATTACATGAACCATTTCGGGCCAATTAATTAATACTACATATTAGTACTTACATAATGTGTATTAGTTACAAAAAAATCGGTTCGGTAGTTTAGATAAAATAAAATGAAACCATTTTTTCTCTGAAAGTGAAACAGCAACCAATTGTACGTCTGGAGCCGATGCTCCATCCATACAGGGGCCCTGTTACAGGGCCATAAAGTTCCTTTGGTAAGCTCTCGTATGAGGACAGTTTGAGTAGCGGGTAAGGACAAAGAATAATTCTTATCCCAAAATGATGAAATGAGGGGTGAAAGATGGACCTTCGATATAAACGATTACCACGTGCACTTTTAGACAGCTTTTATCGCCTGTATATCAGTCGCGCGTTTGAATCGCTGCAAAGAATCGCCGTGCGTCATTCACTCTTATTTCCGTGAACATATGGTCAATGATTTGACAGCATTACTAACAGTCAAATCGACAGCACTCAGCGATATGTCAGCGTTAGTCGCGTGAGTCGCGTCGCGATCACGGTTGCATAAATCGTGCCCGATCCAGATTTATTACTCAACTTAATGTACTATTACCAAGCATATGTGTTTGCATACGCATGTACATAGACACCTGAGTAGCCACAATACTAGGCCATGTTAGTGAACAGCGATATAACAACAGTATTAATTATCCAATAATAATAGGACTTCCACGAATTTTCACCGAACTTTAACTAGCGCAAATGTATTAATGAACGCCATTTTAACACTGATTGGGCTTGAATAATTCGTTTAATTACATTCCATTTAGCTTTCATAAAACTAGATAAAGCTTAACTAATAAAGCTAATACTTTAATATACATAAGTAATAATACGCAAAGTAATACGCATAAGTAATAATGAAGCTACGGTAGCCCAGTGGTTCAGGCATGCGGCTGTCAAACGGCGGTCGTGGGTTCGAATCCCGGCTCGTACCAATGAGTTTTTCGGAACTTATGTACGGAATATGATTTCATATTTACCGTTAGCTTTTCGGTGAAGGAAAAACATCGTGAGGAAACCTGCATACATCTGCGAAGAAATTCAAAGGTGTATGTGAAGTCCCCAATCCGCACTGGGCCAGCGTGGGGACTACTGCCCATTCCCTCTCATACATGAGAGGAGGCCTGTGCCCAGCAGTGGGACGGTATATAGGCTGATAATGTGAAGTAATAATAAGTAATAATAAAGTATGTAAGCTCTACGGTAGCCTAGTGGTTCAGGCATGCTGCTGCCAAACGGAGGTCGTGAATTCGAATCCCGGCTCATACCAACGAGTTTTGTCAAAAGAATGAAGGATGCATCTGCGACGAAATTCAGCAAAAAAGGTGTATGTGAAGTCCCCAATCCGCACTGGACCAGCGTGATGACAGGCTTCCCGTTCCCTATCATCCAATAGAGGAAGCCTGTCCCAGGAGTGGGACATTTATATTATTTACACATTATGTAAAGCTGTCTTTTAGATTAACACATTCACTGCCAAGAATCGCTACGGGCTACGCCGATGCCGTGGTTTTCTCCTGATGTAGCGGAAAGCAACTACGGCGTAGGAGCCCGCTATGCGGGTTTCTGGTCGTATTTTTTTTAAAGGATTATTCGCGCTATAACCGTCAGTACTAAACTCTCTTGAACCTAGCCTTTTCAAGAAAGTTTTCGTGTTGATTAAGTTAGACATTTAGCAATAGAATTCCTCGTGTTTTAGTTAGGTAATGGTTTAGTTAAATAAGGCTGATGAGAAATTAGTCTAGTGAAAGATGTTTTACATAATTGTGAGAACTTTTTCAGTTTGCCCTGCGTAGACTTCTATTTAGATAATGTTTAGGGTAAAAGTTGTATATTGACTCATTCTCACATGTGTTAGTACCGTGTTACACATTCATCATCATCCTCAACATCCTCCTAACGTTATTCCCGGTAATGCCCCTAAAGGAGCCCGGGGTCCGCTTTGACACCTAATCCCAGGATTTGGCATAGGCACTAGTTTTACGTAAGCGACTGCCATTTTACCTTCCAACCCAGAGGGAAAACTAGAACTTATTGGGATTAGACCGGTTTCCTCACGATGTTTTCCTTCACCGAAAAGCTAACGGTAAATATTCCGTACTTAAGTTCCGAAAAACTCATTGGTACGAGCCGGGATTCGAACCCAAGACCGCCGCTTGACAGCCGCATGCCTGAACCACTAGGCTACCGTAGCACATTTACTTACTTACTTACACATTATTGGAACTAAAACTTAATTGCGTATTGTTAACTTATTTATTTATCTCTTTCAGGCTTCCCGACGTTTCGGACGTGTCACAATATCCCAGCACTATCCTCATTATGAGTGAATAATAATCCTTCTAATATTATAAATTCAAAAATTTGGATGTTTAGGTGTTTGGACGTGTGTAACTCAATCACGCTTAAAACGGCTCAACCGATTTGGTTTTGCACGAGGATAGTTTATAACCTGGATTAAATATGGAATAGTTTTATCCGAGGTCCATTTAAATCCAAGCTATTAACTATCCTCGTGCATAATTGCACCCAAATCGGTTGAGTAACAAATATCCAAACTTTCGCATTTATTATATTAGTAGGATTTGATAGAAACCAACGTGTAACATAGAGAGCAAGACATAATTAAAATAATAATAATAATTATTATTTGTTTATTTCATGAAAAGAATAATTCGTTTTACAGAGACTGGCTTTAATCTTATATTTTTAAGATTTTTTGGTAGCCTAGTCAGGTTAGGTTAGAGGTTAGGTTCAATTGAAAACTGAATTGGAATGTGAAGCAAAGTCTCAAAACGACCGTCCAATGTACAGTCATCAGCAGAAGTAGCTACGCAAAATAACACGCTAAAAAGATCTAGACAGTTTTTATACCCTTGATATTAGAGTCGTGTGTAGGCACTGTTGCTGGTACATGGTGTATGAGCACTTGACCCGCGTAGCTAATTTTGCGTCATCGATGTTTTCTATGTATTTCAGTATTTATTTATCTATATAAGTATGTTTATCGTCGTCTAGTACCCATAGTACAAGCTTTGCTTAGTTTGGGACTAGGTCGATTTGTGTAGGGTTGTCCCCTTATATTTATTTGTTTATTATTTAAGTATGTCTGCGTCAGTATGAATCTTGTGAAGTTAATTAAGCACTGCTTAATTTGCAGTTGCAATCAAGTAATATTGTTAAACACTGCGTTGGGACCGATCGGCCCCGACATGGTACAGTCATTAACAAAACGAAGTGTTTTAAGTTATATATTATTCTGAATTGTTACATTAATTCCTGTTATATGTAACTTTAACGTAACAAACTAAGCAATGCTCGTAATGTTATTAAAATGAAATTAAATAACTTTGTTCTAGAAGTAGGCCGCAATAGAACTTTAACAGGCCAAATTCTACAAGTGTTTCGAATAGAGGAAATAATTGTCAAGAAGAAACGTCGAGACCTACTATATTTTTTTAGTAACATTGTAATTATTTTAATTACCTACTTCAAATATGTAGCGCTGATAGCATAAAAAAAAATGACGATACCTAGAGGCTGATATATTTATTGTGTTGTTTTGCCTTGGATTTATTTTTTCTATTTTCTTGTTACTGTGTTATGTTGTGTTCTTATATTTGTTGACATTATCCTTATATTATATCTTAATTTTTCTGTTTTTGACGATCGTGATAAAAATTCTTATTTTTTTGACATTTGTATGCAAATCTGTAATGTAATTTTTTTATCATGAAACAAATCTAATCTAATCTAATCATGAAAAAAAGGAAAGCGAAACAGCACAAGAAAAATTGAGAAAACTATACCGCAAAATACACGGTAATTTTAAATTCGTGATCAGACAGAAAAGATGAAAATTTATTGAACGACCGAGCTCAGCGAACCAAGTTCTCCGTTTCAGCTTGCACCAAAATTCTTTCGTATGTTGACGATGTCCATACCCCGCATCATGGTCGGCTTTATTACACGATAAGTAACAAGTTACAGCGTCCGTCACTGGCTGACACCGTTCGATAGAACGAGACCACGCCCTTATCTTGTCACTTATCGCGTGATAAGGCCAACCATGATACGCGGCCTGCTGTTCCCTTCTACAGGTCTCATTTCTCAACTGATTCTCGTGAAATTTTGTGAGCAAGTTCAATAATGACAAACACGATTCAGTTCTCAAAAAAAAACGAGAAGGGCTCACAGAGACACCGGTAACATTTTTTTTTAATTTATAGGCTAGGCTAATATATAGAATTCAAGTCCATTTTGTAACACATTTCGTGAAACTCTGTCATACTTGTATTGTCGTCTTTGTAACGGGACAGCAAAATAAAAATAAATAGTTAACTGACCCAAATACTTTACCTACACTTCTCTCGCCGACTGTACCAATATAAAGAGAAACAGAGGCCTCAGTAAGCTGATAAGCTTGTTAGCAGTAAAATATTCAATTGCCTGTCAGTTCTTAATGAGATGCTAACGAGGCATGGACATCGGAGTATTTAAAAGTAGGTTATTACATTTTGATTATAAATAAAATCAGACTCACGCACGAAGGTTCCGTACCTAGAGGGTTACTTCAAATTGAGTTTGAATATAAACTATAGAACAGTTCCCGTTGACCGCGAATCATCAATGATAAAGTTCATAATGGATCCAATAAAACGCAACTTTATCGAAAGATGCGAAGCGAACTAAGTACTATTTACTAATTCATCTATTTATGTATTTATTGAACCGTTTTACTTACTTAACTTAGTGTGTCCTTCAGCTTGGGCTGAAAGTAGTTTGTATGTCAATATGTCCGAATGTCCCGCTGTCCCGCTGTTCTGATCTACAGGTCGCATGTCTCAACCGATTCTCGTGAAATTTTGTGAGCAGGTAAATAATACAGCCATTTTTCTCGTGCGTTATATATTTTTTTTTTTTGGAAATTGACAGGCTTGCGAGTTCTACAGCATACCGAGTCAATAGTTTACTAATGGCCGTATTCATAAACGATCAACAAACTTCATCTGCCACTTTGGCATTTGACTTTGTGAGACCAGGAAAAGTTTTAGTTTTAGTTTTAAGTAATACGTGGTTAGATATTGGCAGTTTGTATATTTGGCGACAACTTTTTTAGCCTAGGTTGTAGTGACCCTGCTTACGAAGCAAGAGGTCTTGGGTTCGAATCCCGGTGGCATTATTTGTGTGATGAACACGAATATTTGTTTTCGAGTCATGCATGTTTTCTATGTATTTATGTATTTATTTATACATATAAATACATAAATACATAGAAATACGTATGTTTATCGTCGTTCAGTACCGATAGTACAAGCTTTGCTTAGTTTGGGATGATGATTTGTTTAAGATTGTCCACTAATATTTACTAGTCTTTAGGGAGAAAGTGGACCCCTGGATACTTTTATTAGTTGGATAACACGTATTAATATATTGCTATAAAATCATCTCACACACACACACACACATCACATCATCAGCCTATATACGTCCCACTGCTGGGCACAGGCCTCCTCTCACGTATGAGAGGGAACGGGCAGTAGTCCCCACGCTGGCCCAGTGCGGATTGGGGACTTCACATACACCTTTGAATTTCTTCGCAGATGTATGCAGGTTTCCTCACGATGTTTTTCCTTCACCGAAAAGCTAACGGTAAATATGAAATCATATTCCGTACATAAGTTCCGAAAAACTCATTGGTACGAGCCGGGATTCGAACCCACGACCGCCGTTTGACAGCCGCATGCCTGAACCACTGGGCTACCGTAGCGTAAAATCATCTATATGATACTTTTTTGACACTGTCCGTGCAAGGAACCCGCTTGGCGGGTACTCTGCTCACAAGCGCTTTCCTTTACCTACGGTTGTTCGCATGTTACCAGCTTTGAGCGCTACGAATTTCTTGGCTACGAATGTGTTAAAACAATTCCTAACACAATTCCGTACCCCACGTCCACATATGACCACGAATTTATAATAACGTGCTGCATAATATTTAATTCTATTGGGCACGTGAGGTCGTAGCACGTCTACGAGCTACGCCGTAGCTGCTACCAGCTGGCTACGAATGTAAATTGAGTTTGCTATACTGGATGTTGTTTTGGGCCTGCTGTGAGTAACAAATAAAAATGAGATAAAAAAAGTAACGCAAGTATTAAAATGAACGCACACTTGAATGAGTAGTGAAGCTTTGGATAGAAATCACACAAAATCAGCCTTATAGAAGTCGCGAGGTTTTTTTTTAAATTAAATGATATCCAAAAATATATAATCATCGAACCTGAGGAGTAATCACGTACGTTTCAAACGCGCGTAAGGTTAATCCAACTTTCATTTTTCCATTCAAAAATTGACATTTAGATCTACCTAGCGTTCGTACAATGCGTTACAATCTCACTGGAGCGCAAACTCATAGAGTATTCCAGATTTTAAAATTCCCCGCGTGGTCGTGCCGGAGGCTTCCCCTGAATTTTCTCTGCAACCACGCAATTCGACCGCTATATTGGGTCCGCCCTATTTTAGCAACATACAGAAAAAAAAACATTACGTGATCGACCTGCGCAGCCAGTCGATCACGTAACGTTTTTTTTTACCTGACTGTTGCTGTATCACAAGTCAATAAAAACCTAACCTAGGGTACCGCCGGCAGCGAGGCGGGGCCTAAGCTGCCGGTGGTCAGGGCGACAGAGACAGGAACCTCCTGACTATTCGCGCAGTATCCAAGAGTACCGCCTTCTGTATCTGACCCTTGATCCAGCCATCTAGCGAGAGTCTCTTTAGGTAACGGTCGAGACTCTTCGCTATGAAACCGTTCGCCGAAACGACTATCGGGACGATGCTCGTCGAATCAACATCCCACATGGCGGTTACCTCGTGAGCCAGGTCTAGGTACTTGCTGGCTTTGTCCTTCTCGGCCTTCAAGAGGTTCTCGTCATGGGGGATGGTGATGTCGACGAGCACTGTCTGGCGTTTCGATCGATCTATCAGCACATTGATTATTGTTATTAACATAAGAAACTTAAGCTGCTACGTCATGGTTAGCGATGAACAGGTTTAAGGCCTCCACCCACCGGACGCGTGTGCTGCGCGTGCCGGACGCGTTTGAAGCGGTATATTCACACCGGAAGCGGGCGGCGTGTAGCAACGCGTGTGCAGCGCGGCTGCCGCGCGGGTGCTGCGCTGAAGCTGCACGGGTGCTGCGCTTGTGCCGCGCGGGTGCTGCGCGTGTGCCGCGCGGGTGCCGCGCGGGTGCCGCGCGGGTGCTGCGCGGGTGCTGCGCGTGTGCCGCGCGTGTGCCGCGTTTGATGTGTGTTTGAAGTGTAGTTTCAATGCTTTACAACTTGCGCGTGTGCCGCGCAGCACGCGCGCCGCGCACGACACGCGTCCGGTGAGTGGAGGCTTTTACACTTTCATTTGCCAGTAATCCGGCTAGCGGGCGTCTACGCCGTAGTCGCTTGTCCGCTACATACGAGGAAAACTGCCGGATCGGCTACGAGCGTAGCGCGTGCGGCATTAGGCTTGGCTGGTCAGTGCATTTCTATATAAAACTCCCAATATTGTCAGCTATATTTTTTTATATGACACCGTGGTAATCCACAATACCGCTCCGCAAATTCAGCCCGCAATGAACCCGCAAAACAATAACAGGGACCGCCATCTTGTCACGCTGTCGGTTCAACGCCAATCAGAATTACAGACGCCACAAAACAGATGAACCACTAACATTAGACGACCTCTTTAGCCTAGTTGGTAGTGACCCTGCCTACGAAGCCAGAAACTGGGTTCGAATCCCGGTACGGGCATTTATTTGTGTGATGAGCACGGATATTTGTTCCTGAGGCGTCGATATTTTCTATGTATTTATCTTTAACTAATAGTGTTTATCGTCGTCTAATACACAAAAGTAATGTAATAATGCTTAGTTTGGGACTAGATTGTCCCCAAATATTTATTTATTTATTACATTTTATACGTGATCAGGCTAGATGACAATATGATGAAGTATTAAAAGATGCCGAGACTTGAGCATATTTTAACCATCCAGAAAGTCCATTATCCACAGGTGAAAGAATAAAACACCTAATGCACATGTTAGTCTGAACAAAGCCTTAAAAATATCTCATAAGTTTCCGATTCGATTTATACGACTGCCTCATCTGTTCCCCTCAAACTGTGTTTGTTATGACAGACGTTGACGGTGAAAGATAATTTTAACGTTCCGTTATTAATATTACGTCACAACGTCACGGTTGTTGCCACATTAGTGCCGCTGACAGTTGAAATGGAACACATTTCATATAATATATTAGGATGTGTTCTATTTCAACTATATAGGTACTTATATTATTCTATACTTGACATGAGCATTATAAAGTAAAAGTTGCGGAGCTATGTTTTTATACATATATGTCGCAGTGGACCAGTATAATCCGCCGGTTTACATAACAGCTAACTGTTTTAGAAAATAGCGCTGTTTTACAAATCAGCGCTGTTTTTTAACCGACTTCAAAAAAAGAGGAGGTTCTCAATTTGCTTATATTTTTTTTTCAATGTTTGTTACCGCAAAACTCCGTTATTGATGAGCCGATTCGTAATTTTTTTTTGTATACGCTTCCAGGTGGGTCTCATTTTTTTAATACGACGGGGTGATCATCGAGCGAATTGAATACAGTTATTGATATTGGAATATATTTAGAAGAGATTTTGTTTTTTTTTTGTATGGACGAGTTCGTAGTATAATAAGAAGGTATACTTACCTCCTAACAGTGGTCTTCTTTTTCAAAAACGCTGGTAGAATTTTGACTTATAAAATTGCTATTACGACCTACTTGCAGAATAAAATCCATTTATTTACTGGCCCAGCAGGTACGAATATGTATGTGGTGTTGTGTTTTTGACAGTGAATATGGTCGCCAGAGCTCCAAAGGATACGCTGTTTGACAAGCTTTTATTTAACTGGTAAAATGATGTAACAATGATTGTTTGGATGAAATATTTCAACTCAATTTTGGAGCAGATATCTTCAATCGATTAAGCTGAAATTTAGGGTTTAAGTATAATTTGATGTCAAATCCATATTAATTTACAATCGAGCTGATCTGATGATGGAGAATAAAGCCTGTGTTAAATTGATTAAACTAAAAATAAAATAAAAAATAAACTTTACATAGGCCTTATTGACCTTATTAATATTATGATGCTCACATTGAAAGTTTAATTAAATCTTTTAAAAAGCCACCTATAAATTCTACTCTCTATTAAGACAGCATAGTGAACAATAGTAACTCAATCAAAAGTACACTCCCACACACCATTTTAAAATTCCACCATTAATTAAACTGTGCAAATATTTTAAATTAACCAACCCGTATCAAAACTTGCGCAATGTATCCCTCGTCAGCGAATGAAGCCGTCGGTTATGACAGATATTACGGTCGCTTGACAGCCCGCTTACTGGTTTGACGGGAGTGGTGTAATGGATTTCAGTAAAAGGATTGCCGCCCTGAAAATTTTAAGAGCTCAATCATCGAAAGTGAGTCACTAGAGAACCATGATGTTAAGAGCTGTGGAATTTCTCATTGGAATGGTGATCATTGGTAAATGACAAGTGAAATCTAAAGATTTTTCAAGAAGACCCAACTGATTTTTCAAATATTATAACTTATGTCATTCACAAGCTTAAGCCTATACCTCATATAGTCCAGGCAATGAACTGACAACTTGTATAGAAAAAATTTCAATTTTGGAAATAATTTATAATAGCTTATTTTTTCTGTGTAACGGATTTATTATCAATTAAATAGTCGCCCAGCGACAGAATCCGACAAAATTTCAGACATCAAAAAAATTATAAATCAAAAAAATAATAATTATTAAATATTTTTATCTTTATTTTGGTTCATTTACATTTGCTCTTTAATATAAAAGATAGATCATACAAAAAAGAACAACGCATGCTTTATTTAAATCTACTTAATTACTTCCGGGTGGAAAGTTTGCCGGATTCTTGAATAAAGCATCTTAGAATAACATTTTATAATGAAATCAACAAAAAAAACGCTATTATAAATTAATGTTTTTCAAAACCTTATTTTGCCTGGAGTAATATGTCAAAATCCATGAAGCAGTTTCGACTGTCGCCCGGGCAAAAGGATTTTCTTGTCCACATACATACGCTCGAAAAACATAATCCTCCTTTAGAGGCAGTCAGGTAAAAAAAATATATTTTATGTGCTACCTATGTGCTCTGCCTTAGGAATACAGGCGCGATTTCATGTATGTCCAGCTGCCAGCGTATTACAAAGAACGCAATTGAAGCCACGAAATAAAATATAGCCTACCAGGTTTTGCCCGCTACTTCGCCTTTCTGAGACTCGTTTAAATCGTAACTCCATACAAACTTTCACCCCCCATTACAAGCTTTTATGGGATGATTTCCGGGATAATAATTATCCTTGCCCTTCCTTGGAACTTAAACTATCTCAATACGAAATTTCATCACAATCGGTTCAGCGGTTTAAGCGTGAAAAGATAATAAACTGTCAAACATGCAGAGTTCTTTTTGCATTTAAAATATTAATATGGATATAGTAATATAGTATATATAGTATGGGCTAGTAGGTACTAGTATGAAAGTATGGATTTCTATGTACTGAAGGTCAGTTCTGTGAGTTACGCATATCAACACAAATCTACTTACATAATTAAAAACGTATTTAATTATATATTTCATCTCACATGCTACCATCACAAAGAAAAGTGAAGGATAACCGCAAAAAATAAAATAAGCCTGACCTCAAGTTTCAATTAACTGGTGGCCTGGCAGAGTTAATTGAAGAGAATTAATTAAAACTGATACTCTGATGCAACGTGGAATATGGCTGTGAATTATTGGAATTACTTAAATACACTTTCTTCATCCAGTTGCTCTTCGGTAACTTTGTAATTATTTTAAATCAGTGGGTACTGATTGAATTTTATTGATGTAGATATTTTATTTATATCTTTACTTCTAAGAATATATCATAATAAGATATTCTCAAAACATTTAATTTTTGGTACAATGTTTATCGCTCACTGTACTTTCCTGTATACCATATTCAACTACTCATTGAGACGATTCTAACGAGCCCAAACTCAACGGGGCTACGTCGGTTAAGTACTGAATTCCCATGGCCACCTTCTGTCTCCATCATCAGATCACCTCGATGGTACTATAACTTTGAATTGTCATTCTAACTACCTCTACTTATACCCACAACTTCAGCTCGATCGGTTAAGGTTAACTGGTTCAAAATTCAGACTAACTAACAAACAAACGAACAGGTCGAGTTAAATAAAAGCTTCTAAAAAGGCAAATTCACCTTCCGTCTCCTTTATAAGACCAGACCCCGTATCATGATCGGCCTTATCACACGATAAGTGACAGGGTAGAGCTGTTAGACATCACTATTCTAATTTCAAATGAAACTGTCTCGAATCTTATAAATACAAGAAGATTTCAAGACGTCAGACAGTTACCCTCAAGGCTTTAGCGTATGGGCCACAATATTACTCGCATGTATATCATGTTAGCCAAGCGAGTAAACGTGTTATAAAACGTCCATACGTGCTCATTATTTCACCTCTGAGCGTCCGTCAACAATTGTGATTACACGGTATTACATTGTCGTCCGACGAGCCTTTGGTCCGCTTTGGCACCTAATACAGAATTGTGGCGTAGGCACTAGTTTTACGAACGCGACTGCCATCTGACCTTCCAACCCATAGGTAAAACTAGACCTTATCGGGATAAGACCGGTTTCTTCACGATGTCTTCTTTAACTGAAAATCCACTGTTAGATATCAAGTGATATTTAATGTAACGTCCATGTAAAAAAAGTATATATGTACATATCAAAGTAAATATACTAAGACCCGCTCCCCAGTGATATTTCATATATAAGTTTTTTGAAGAAAACCTAGTGCTTCAAACCAGCGACCTCGAGATTGAAAGTCGCTTTCCTCACCCGACTTAAAAAATTGTACAAAATATCAACTCGTTTGAACTTCAGAAAGTAGATCAATTTTGACCTGCAAGATTTGACCCTAACGAACATACATACTGTTACCTCCCTCTTCACCGAAGGAGAGGCCATTTATAGTTAATTTAAATCAATAATAATAAATGTAAATGCAATAATTTAATTCTTAACATAGTATAATCACTGTTAAAAACTATATTTTAAGTATAAGTTTTATAATCAATAAATGGCTATTCTATTCTATTCTATTCTAACATACATACTAACTAACACGGCAAGTTAAATAAAAGCTTTTTAAAACATGTAGTACAAGTGTTAACACAACTTAGGCGGTGTTTGTTAAACAATTAAGTTCCGACAGTAATTAGTGTTCTACGTTACAATGGAGGAGTTGTCTTTCATTATTCAGCCCTTTCTAAAGGGCGAGGGTGAAATAGTCCACCATAAGTAACTTAGTTTAATTTTACATGTATCAAAAAAGTGTTCATCATTTATTGTTCATGTTTCGTAGAGAAGAGATTGTGTCGCAGAAAAGAGTCAAAATGCACTTAATGATTCGGGTTCCTCGTCAATGCAACCGGTACAGATTTGAAATTACCAATAAATTATGTATCTTAGTCAAGCATTGAAGATATACGAAAACGATTTACCCGAAGAAATAGGAATTAAATAAGAAAGCAATATTCTATGATACATTAACTAAATAAACAGAATAAAGTTTACTACAGTCAAATGAAAAAACATGTATCGATATAATTATCTCATAAATACGTACCGAAACCTTAATCCATTTACATATATGAGCGATGGGACATATTTTGTCTACGCACATATTTTTTGTAGGTACACTTGAATGTACCAAAATTGACCAAAAGGTTTTAAGGTTTGTTTTAAGGATTCAATTTAAGTTTGCAAGAAAAATACGTATTTTACCCGCTGACCCGTGGGACCGATAAGTAATATTATAAAATTTTAATTATATAAACTATAAAGGAAACAGAACCATTTCTATTATGTAAATTATCTTTCGGCGAAAAGGTCAAGGTTCTAACATAACATGAGCAAGCGAAATTTCTAATATAGTAGTTACCTTCCAAATGTTCTTTAAACCTAAACTTTATTCCTCATAACTTAAAGTCGAATTTCAAAGCAGTGTTGTTACATAGACACAACCATTTGAAAGTACGCTTATCAAGTGCCGGCAAAGGCTTGGCCGAACGGTTATTTTTATCTCCCTGACCTTATTTCCGTTATATTGGCTCTCATGTAAATTAATATGGTTTGACAGACACAAGACCATAGGTTAGAAAGAGATAAAACCTCGGTCGGTATATAACTGACACGGGCGTGATATCATGTAATTTGCCATTTGCTGACTTTGATTTGCTATGGGAGATCTCTTTTTCACGTTTCGGAATTGTACATTAAGAGGAAATAATAGATTTGCACCAGCTAGGTAGGTAGTATGTACTTTTTTGATTTAATTAATTTCCATGTCGGGAGAAAACGGTTTCCAGTAACTTTCTTTATTGACATTTTGAATATTATTTAATTGTTATTTCTTTTACGGTCGTGATAAGATTTTTTATAATTTTGACATTGTATGCGAATCTATATTGTATTTTTATCTTGAAATAATTAATCTAATCTTATCTAACCTAACTAAATCACTTTGATTTTGATCGCTTCAGCATAATATATTCTAGGTATCGGGTTAAAAAAAAATTGAGGTGCCTATAAGTTTATATTGCAAATTTTGAGAAAAGGAAAACCTATTAGTGTTCCTTTGTGTCAATAAGGTACTAAAATAAAGATTGGAAAATATTCAAAAGTGTGTGTGTGTATTCCTTCCCTCTTAAATTTATTCAAAAAAGATTGTTTTGGTATATGGAAAAATCTGAAGACAACCTTACTGTGCTACAATTGTATAATCATTCGATTTTCCGGTGGTTTTCTCGCGCATACAAAAGATGATAATTTATTTTAAAAGATAATTACCTCATTTACGTCAGAGATTCCTTAAAAAAACTCTTTCACAGCGAACCCTAACTAAAGAGAACAAAGGGGCCGACAATTTATTCAACTTTTTCCAAAAAATAGAGCACTAAGAAGAATCTTGAGATATAGTTTTCAGACAATTTCACAACATTTTATTTTCCCTTGGGCAATTTTCCAAATGCAAATACGTTTTAAAAATAAAAACTGCCAAAACTCCGCAAACAAATTTAAACTTTAAGACTTAAAAATAAGGTTCATATTCGCTTGTAGTTAGAATGTCTGTTTTGAATGTACCGATCACTATATATCATTCGAAAAGAGAACTCGACAAAAGTTAAATTTTGTCGAATTTGGAATGTTTCGAAGTTGTCGAATATCGAAAACTGGAGTTTTAAGATTTATGTTGCAAGTTCTGTGGAAATATTGCTCAAATTACCGATACCTTTGCGTTCGATAAAGCGGGTTCTGCTGCAAACAGGGGTGCAATTCAAGACTGTTTTATGACATCTGGTGACATCGGTGTAAGAGGATTTCTAGAATAGGTTGTTCCAATCAAGTACGTAAATTAGGGCATCTTAGTAATGTTTAGGGCAACCAAATTGACGTTTCGTATCGATAACTGTTTTAATATGTATGGATACTAGAATCGAGTTCCACTTGAGTTTTGACAGCTGTTCCAAATTTAAACTCATAACGTTACAAAAATCTGTACTGTTATAACATTAAAGTGCAGATTTTACCTACTACCACAGACATTAAAGTTTTCATAGTAAAGTCGGTTGTAATAATACTGATCATTTTCTACGGTTTCTGAACGCATTTTAGAGCACTAATTATATATGTGCGTAGATAAAACATATAACAGTAGAAGTTAAATACAATAATATAAAAATGCGATAGTCACGTCTTTATAATAAAAGGCACCATGTGTGTTTGCTAAATCCCTTGATAAAACACTTTATCTGGTAAAGTTTGTACGTGACGATTGGATTTATATTTCAAAGTCAAAGTAATAAATACCAACCAATAAATTACCTATACGATTCAATGGAAACTAGTGACCTACTTAAATATGGCGGATCTTAGTATGCATAAAAAGTTTCATGGTATTCCACCATGTTGTTAAAATGAGAACCGAACTACGTATGTATGGGAAGTCCTGGCAATCCAATATGATGATGATGCCCTAGTCACATTTGATTTAGCAAAACTTTGTAAATGTTTTTCAAAACAATGCAAGGATTTCTTAACACACTGGCCTGGCGTAGGCCACCCGTTTATTCATCTCCGTTGGTTGAACGATAAATCAAAAACATGTATTATGCAACCTTTTTCTGTAGAGTGATAGCATTCATAACTCTCGCATATAAATAAGTAGGGTGTAAGGGGGCTTGCTATAGGCTCACAACGAGATTGAATCTTGAAGGAGAAAATTAGTTCTTCAGAAAACTATGTGGTTTTCTGACAATAAGGGTTTTCAGAATGGTAAATCATTCACCCTCGTTCATGAAACACGTTAAAGGCATCCACACACTGAACGCGGGTCGTGCGCGGCGTATCTCTATCTCTTTCGAACAGCAGCGCGGGCCCGCCGCGGGCCTGCCGCGGCAGCAACGCGGGCCCGTGGCGTACCCGGGGGGCCCGCGCAACTGTGTGATAGAGATAGTGAGAGAGATATTAAATGCGTTGGTAGTGAGATAGATATACGCGTTCGATGTGTGGAGGCCTTAAGTAATACCGAATGAGTTTGAGAATTTTCACCGAAGGGACTCAAGCTCCGGTGTTCTCGCAGTCGGTTACCTAGGTGATACTTGAACTGATGCTTAAAATAAGTTTATTTTGATATGTATGTTAGTCTTTAAGGTAAGTGTAAGGGTTTTTGTTTCCTGACTGCAACGAATAAATTAATTAATAGCCGCTGATTGGCAGCAATGTGTCAAGTGGGGTAAATATTTAACTTTTCGGACGAGCGTTAGGAAAGCTTAACCGTCACTTTTACTAAAAAATGAGATCGTTAAGTTAGGTAGACGTACGTCCGAAACGTTAAGCAATCGATCAGCTAAGGCTACCCGCCATTGTACCCTACTTTCGGTACCTACTTTGAAGGAGTTCGCTTCAAGACATAACAACTGTCATTTAGTGAAGATGTAAACAAATGAATATGTCCCAACTCTCCAGTATAGTTTTATACAGACAAGCTATGGGCAATAATAAAACCAAGGCCGAGCGAGATGGTGGTATATAAACCTCGATAATTGTGACAGAAAAAGACGTATCACTCGTTGTCCTTGTCTACTTTTTTATTTACCGCAACAGAGTTAGTATGAGGTTGCGGCAAATACACCAGTACCCGTACTAATGAAGTAGGTTGTTTAGCAGCCGTAAGCCATTTTAAGACCAGTTGTTGTAATTTAGCTGCATAGCCCTTCCGGCCCTTATGGTGGCAACGCGTATAGCTCCTCTTTAAAATCGATACTCTAAGTAACTCCACTCCAGTAAGAAAAGTTACGTAACTACCCTACATAAATATTTCGTCACCTCCCAAAGCTACCCTCATTTACACATTTCACCAACGCTTATCATTTAAATTTACCCATTTTATTTTTTCCCCATTACCCCAAAGAGGCTATTCTATAAATTTCCACCGCCTGTCCGTAACGCCCGTAATTAGACTAGGGGGTTTATCATGTGCCCCGGACTTCGACTAATTGTCGAATGATACGGTATTCGGGTGCGGACGGTGTTTAGCAGTATCTATCACAATCGTTTTGTTGTTATCACTTGTTTTTAGAATAGGGGAAATACGAGGTCTCGACTAATGTAATTTGTCTTGCTTCTTACATAACTTGGTACGAATAAATAGGGGTGTGAAATTACATTTGAAATCAAGTTAATTGCGAATCAAGTCGGTAGAGAAATACCTACTTTAGATTTGAAGATCAAGTAAATTTCAAACCAAGTCTGTCGCGAAATACTGCGTTTAGGTCCATGGTTGGTATGCAATTTTATTTCTGTAAAAGCGTAAGGATTCTATTGGTAGCTTTAAATTTACTATTGGACTGTAAAACAAATGTATATCTTTCTTCAACTTTCAAGGTCCAATGTCTTTTAAGTTTTTTTTATTGACTACAATAATTTGATGGTTTTCTATCCATTTAGCAACACTGTGTTATAAATTTTAACATGATGTGTCTATTGGGTTGTCTTTTTCACACTTATATTTGGCATTTCTGCTATGCGCCCTCGCATCTTATTATCTTATTTGTAAGGTGCCTATGACGTAAGTCACAAAATAATTAGCAATTATGAAAGTGAAAAAACCCCCGACACTTTCACTTCAAAGTTTACTATCTCAAAACTGGCTGAACCTGTTTTGTTCAAACGTAGCTAAGAACCATGTCGATCACGTCAGTTTTCGGGCAAAAAAAATGCATCAAATTCGTTTTAGGAGCAACCGTGCCACAGCCAGACACACATATACACAGACACGTCAAACATATTACATCCCTCTTTTTGTCATCATCATCATCATATCAACCGAAAGACGTTCACTGCTGGACATAGGCCTCCCCCAGAGAGTGCCAAAGTGACCGGTAAGTAACTTTTTGTGTCGAGATTTAATATCAAACATAACCTAAGTTTGACAGCTAGTAATATTGAATCATGGCATCCCGCTTGCACATGTTCGCCGCATAGCACGTGTTCTTTCGACCCTAATGCAGTTGTGCGAGAGCCTAGTTTACCCGAAGTGGCAAGAGAAAGAGGCCTGTCTAGGTCTTACGAAGATGGTGGCCACCGTGCATTTTTAGTTGATAGTAATCCTACTAATATACGCTTAAGGCTGTTATACTACCCAAATGAAATCTAAAATCGAGCCCCTCCTCACGCCACCCGTCCCGCCCCTCGATACAGTGACGATACAACAGCGCCACGTAAGAAGTGGCGACTTAAATGAACTAACAGGACACTGATTTGTAAAACGCAGTACTAAAGACCGAAAAAAAGCATGGTGGTTGTTATAGATGGCGTTAAAGTTAAATTGGAATAATAAAATAATTATATTACTTCATCTTAATGTATACATTAAATGTTCATTTTAATGAAGTTAATTCTTATTTCAATAACATTAAAGTTTTTAAAGGGTAAATAAAAACAAAAATGAAACTTCTGTACCTATAAGTTGCTACAGTTTACATGTAAACAAATCGGCAAGTTTTATATAATATCATTATTAGGTAAGTATTTATAAAAAGCTGGGTCATCAATAAAATATAGTATTTTTTTGGGGTTCCGTACGATCGTAGGATCACTTTGTTGTCCGTCTATTTGTCGGTTCAAATTACATTCTACTCATTTAACATGCATGACCCTTCCAACGAAGTGTAATAAATATCAGGTAAATATTGAGTTTTGATAAAAATCAGTTCTTTATATCCCGTATTCCGAATAATTAATTTAGTTTCTTTAAAAAGCAGATTCTGTTAATAATAATAACTCAACAAAATTGTCAAAGGTTTAGCTTTTTAAGCATAAATCCCAAAAATCCACATTAATATCGAACTACCGGTATTAATATCGAAATCCCGGGATTGGCACTGAATATCGGAAATCAATCCCGGGATTGAGAATGATCCGATATTGCTTACCCTGCCCATGTTTCAACCTAACAACAAATAATAAATCCCGGGATCCCGATATTTCGATATTGGTCCTTCTCAATATTGATATTGAGTTCATCATCATCATCATCCATATCATCATAATCATATCAGCCGAAAGACTTCCACTGCTGGACCTCTCCCCCAAAGAGTACCAAAGTGACCGGTCCTGCGCCACCCGCATCCAGCGGACTCCCGCGACCTTTACCAGATCATCAGTCCAACTTGTGGCCTATCCACCCACGCCGCGTATTCCGGTACCTGGTCACCAGTCAAAAACCTTTCCGCCCCAATGGCAATCGGTTCTACGTGCTATGTGGGTGCACGCGCCTACCCCCGCCGCCTCCCCGAAATCACGATGACTATGCTGACACAAAAATTATGTATGTGTGATGCTTTAAGGCTGCTTTCACGTGCACACTAGCGCCACTGGCTGTGTTAGAGTTAGAGCATGCAATATTGGAGCATTCTCAATCCCGGGATTGAAATCCGATATGAGATTTCAATCCCGGGATTTCGATTTTGAAGATTTTTCATTACAAAACCACTTTTCTCTGGAAAATATGACATTGATATTTATTTATATCATAAGTTACATTCGAATCCCGGCTCGTACCAATGAGTTTTTCGAAACGTATTTACGGAATATTTACCGTTAGCTTTTCGGTGAAGGAAAACATCGTCAGGAAACCGGTCTAATCCCAATAAGGTCTAGTTTTCCCTCCTGGTTGGAAGGTCAGATGGCAGTCGCTTTCGTAAAATCTAGTGTCTATGCCAAATCTTGGAATTAGGTGTCAAAGCGGACCCCGGGCTCCTACATTTACCGGGCATTACCGGGAATAACGCTAAGAGGTAAATCTATAGGAATTATTACTATGATAATAAAAAATAAAATCATACAAATTAATAGCACTGCATGACTTCTCAGCCTTACGGCTTCATGAATTCGTCCATGCAATATATTGTAATGATGATACCTGCCGCACCATCACCGGATGCCTCAAGCCTACTCCACTCAACAAGCTGTGCCCACTCGAGGGCATCGCCCCCCCCCCCCCCCTGAAATCCGTAGAGAGTAGGCCAGTGCCGTGGAAAAGGGGAAACAGGAGACTGACAGGCGCCAACCACTGTGCGGTTATAATCCGCCATCTGCCCGTCTCAAGAGCCGCAGGAGTTTCATGCGGAACACTAGCCCCCTGCAAAGCGACCTCTCAGATGCTCGCTGCCTGTTATGGCGGACTCGATGCCCACCGCCCGACGTCTACGTGCTAGCTTTGGAACAACTGCCACCCGGCCACAAGGAGCCATGGCCCATCTGGAGGGCGCTACATAGGCTCAGATCGCATGTAGGCCGCTATAAGGAAGACATGGCCAGATGGGGACTGCATCGTGGCCAATCAACGGCGCAAACCATGGTGCACCTGATGGCGTGCCCCACATGCCCACACTCCTGCTTGGAACACGACCTGAGAGACGCGACTGGCAGAGCTGTCCACACCGCTGGGCACTCTTATTTGAGGAACCTCGACACGAAGAAGAAGAATATATTGTACTTTCCAAAAGTTTTTTTTTTATTGGGACTGGAATTCCGAGACACAGGCCCCGTCTTTCAATCCCTTCAGTAGTTTTTCATATAGGGTAGGCGTAGGCCTCATCACATATGTTCAATAATCAACAGAATTTCCTTTGTAATTAAAGTAATGTCCCCATGACCCATCTTTTTCATTTTCATGGTGCTAGCCAACTGACAATATCTTCATAAAGAGAAATGCCGAATTTCTCTAAGTGATCCCTTAATACTATTAATAAGTAGTAGTAATAACCTTAAAATGACGAAAATGAACTACAAGTACCTAAGGGATTATTTACACTGGGTTGTCTTTTCTATAAATGAGAAATTGAACATGGAAATAATTGCCCAAGATGATCAGTTTTATTTTATTGTTAAAATAGAAAACTAGTCAACACTCTCAAGAAGAGGAAATCCTACACTTTTGTGTAGGGTATAATAATATATAAACTACCTATCAGTTTATAAAAATGACGATAGTACGGATATAAGGTAAGTCCCGGGATTTTATTTCCGGAAGTTGCACAGGCAACCCTATTGCATTTTATCAGTGTACATTTACCTCTTCAATAATCTTGGTCAATATGAAATGACTGATGAGGGGCCTTTATTCCTTATAATGTAGGTAGGTATCTCGTATGATATCATTGATGACATTTTATTTCGTTTCGGCAATCATTTACTAAGAAGTTGTACTTGTAGCAATTTAAGAAAATAAGTACAAAATATGCCCAAATATTTGAGGAGATCAATTCGAAGTTCGAAACATAAAGAAATAAGCATCCGCGCCGATGGAAAATGATTTAGGTATCTAACCAAGCTTCGTACGGCGCACCGCCGCTATGGGTAGGGAGGTATATTTATCACAACGCACGAAGTTACGCGCGACATAGGTAGGAATTTTTATATTTATAAGGATAAATAAAGTCTATTTGAACTTATTCGTTACCTACTTTAAGTGTCAGCGGTTGATAAAACCGGAGATTCCATTTGCAGTCTGTACCTAAATAAAGATAAATTGTATTGTTTTACGTAGGTAGGGGTAAAAGAGCATATAAATCAAATAATTATACTCACTCAATGTAGTCCGAAGAATAAAAAATACAAAAAGCATAAATTCGCTGAGATTCGAACTCTCGGCACGATTGAAGCTCGCCTTTATTCCTATCGCTGAAACCATTGCGCTGCCAATGCTTACCTTAAGCGGGTGAAATTCACAAGTATATGCGTATTGAGGATTGTAATGTTTATGCTTAGTAATTATCAAGCTAACCAAATACTCTTTTCACTGTTTAGTAAACATAAATTTTTACTTACGTTAGAACCATTGCTTTTCGGAATCTAATAAATATCTTAAATTACATTTTTTTGGGAAAAAGTAGTACAGGTCCGATCACTGTCACATTTCGAAAGAGTGGCGGAGAAAGACATTGGAGGCCGTAAGTCGATATCTTTATACGATTGAATTTTTCGATGTCTATGTATTATAAAAATATTGCCTCAAATTATTGAAATTCGGAAGCTGTCAAATTATTATTTTGATTATGACTGATTTTGTTCCTTGTTTTGTTTCATAGTGTCACGTAGTAAATAAACAAGTAAAGTTGAAAAAAACTTTCAAATTGGAGGTTACTTTGGGAAAGAATTGTATCGAGCGAATTGTTACGAATCGAATATCGAAAGCTGTGTTATTAAAGATAATATAATCAAGAATGATATATATTTTTCACAGATCTAGAAACATCATCGTTTCGTAGAAAAATAGGATAATTCTTGGGGTATTTTCGCATATCTGGCTCTGTGAGCGGCCTTAAACGGCTTAACCGATTTGGATGAAATTTTGCAGGGAGGTAGTTTATAGCCTAGGTTATAATAAAAGATAGTTTTCATCCCGGGTTCAAGCAGGCAAAGTCGCGGGCGGAAGCTAGTCCTTTGATATTAACAATTTGCTTTTCGGTGAAGTAATAAAATGTGGGATTACTGTAATTATCCCAACACAATACATTAACTAAAACTAAATGTTTCCCCCATTAAATCGAAAAGCCTTATTCACCCAACAACCGAAATAGCGTGACAAAAACATACTTTTCACTCTCATATATTACAAAACTTAGCTCAATTAGTAAATTACTATCCAAAGCATTCACAACCTTATCCTAACTCAGTAAGGTTTATTTTACTGGCATGAGCTATAAGCCGAAAATCCTTAAGAGTACGGAGTAACAATATAGAAGTTTTGGAACAACTTATAATGCACTTAAGTTGTGGACACAGACGTATTTAGGTAGATGATATATGTATCGCGATTTGTATGACCACCTAGCGTGCCCGTTGCTTAAAAAGCCATGTTACTGGGGCATTTTAGTAGTGGACAAAGAATGAGTGTCCCAATAAATCGAAAGATATAGAAATTAAAGTGAGAAGATTAAGTTAAATATCGCGGGTTGAATTGGTAACATATTTTCACCTCGAATATGTTTTTTGTCGATATTTTTTCTCAGGTGATATCGATTACATAAAAACTTAGACAGACCTTATAAAGATAGACGTGTCTTCATTTGGACTGAGGTCTAAAATTAGTAAAGTGGCGTTATTATGGCTGCGGTGTTCTGTAAGTTGGTAGTTGCGTGATCTTCCCGAACATATGTCTGTGGTTGCGGACTACGATTTGTTTTATTGCGAGTTACGTGAGTTACGCAGTAGATTCGAAACTTTAAATGAAATGGGATTTCGTATGCTTTAGCGATTACAGTATAGTTGAGTTGTGGAATTTAAGCTGGCAGGTGGCATTTTCGTTCAACTACTAAATTCGTTGGCGTTGGCATGTGGCTTTTTTGTTAAATTTATATTTCAAATTAATAAATATACGGAGAGGGGAATGAACAGGGCAAAGACCCAATTGATGACCAACGGTGTAAAGCATAGGGTTAAGGTAAGGGCAGGATATGCAATATGTCGACGAGTATACCTACTTGGGCCAGACAAAATCCTTCCATAACAGGCAGTCTAAAGAAATCGATAGGCGCATCGCAAACGCCTGGAAGAGCTTCTGGTCCATGAACGCTAATGAAGGGTAACTTTCCCTTGACACGGAAGCGCAAGCACTTCATATGTGTATCCTGCCTATCCTAACCTATGGTGCCCAAACTTGATCACAAACAGAAGCCCAAAAGTCCCGACTCAAGATTTGCCAGCGAGCAATTTAACGCAGCATACTCGAATCAGGAACACGGAGCTGCGTGCCTAAACTGGTATCGTATATGTAGGTGCTAAGACTGCGAAGCTAAAGTGGGACTGGGATGGCGGATACACACGGAGCGATGGGCCAAATTAGCCACTGAATGGCTTCCGAGGCAGACCGAAAAGGAGATGGCGGGACGACGTTGATACGTTTTGTACAGATTGGCGAACACTAGCACAGGACCGAGACGAGTGGCGGAAAAAAGGGGAGGCTTTTGCCCAGCAGTGGGACACAATATAGGCTAATAAAAAAAATGGAGGGTCTGTCTTTCTTTCCGATCACACTTTCATCTGTTGTACTTACGTATGAGGGATTATGGTATGTGGGCGCCAAACATCGCTACGGACATTTTCACGATCAAAACCAAGTGGCGAGTGGCGAGTGGCGAGTCAGGTCATAAATCAATTGATCATGCTATCTCTTTCGCACCTGCACTGCCTTATGAAGCGAGCCGTGCATCTGTAGTACTGATTTTTATTGCCTGACTCGCTACTTGGTTTTGCGGATACTATAGTAAATGCTGTGCGGGAGGTGTGGGGGAAGAGGGACGGTGGCGAAAAAATAACAATATTGCTCGGCTCGGCAAAAAGCTCCAAGCTTATTGTCGTTTCGCAAGTATGCTCGCTAGAATGCTCATTACCACAGTTATAGCTATACACTGGATAACTTAAACACCTCAATCTGTATGAAAACCGACCGTGTCCCTTTATTCTACCTACTGTGAAGTCACACGGGCGAATTAGTGATGTGAATTCCCCGTTGTCGGGACAAAATCGATTCTGCAATAAAGCATTTTCTTTATATTCACGGACAACCAGATCAGACGCGCGCGGAATGTCAGTCGGAGTGCCAACTCGGAGACCGAGTTCAGATACGCGAAGTACATGCATTTGCGTGATCTATGTATATCTATATCTGTGCTCATTACCATGTGTTCAAGAGTTACCAGCACATTTACATTGAATCTACGTAAAAGCTATGATAACGTGAGGTGTGATGTTTCTCGAGTGTTTTATGAGCGTTGTTAGTGTCTAATATGGGATTTTTACTGTTACAACTACTGAGGTATTGGACCAAAAGCAAGATGAACAAAATTTCACACACCTCAATTTCACGATAAGAAGAAGTAAATTGTAACTAGTGATAAGCTCGTAAAACAATACAAATATTTTTATTGTTCACCAAAAACTTTTAGAAGTGAAAACAATGAAAAACAATTTGTCATTACTTAAGTAGGCGAAACAGAACAATATTTGAGAAAAAAAGTACCTTTTTTTATATAACGACGGTGGCAAACAAGCGTACGGCCCGCCTGATGGTAAGTAGACACCGCAGCCTATAGGCGTCAGCCACTTCAAAGGACTAACATGATCTTTGCCACTTGATATGTTTGAGGTGAGGATTCGCCGTGTCGTCAGCTGAAGGAACAAATTCCCTCGCTCTCAACACAACGCATCCTCGGGAGCTCTGGCGACCTTGCTCACCACCAGGAACACAACACCACTATAGAGCAAGTAGTAATGTTATTATGGCTGCCTACTGCCTATTAGGTATCTTCAATTAGTCAATTACTTTCAATAGTAAGAGAAGTCATGCTTGTATAACAAGTTGCAAGCTTCGTATATGGCCTCACCCGGAAGAGCGGTTGATTATGCAATGCTCGACATACTTCGCACTGTAAAATCGTCGGCAAACAATGCGGAGGGCGAACTGAAGTTTCTCCTATAGAACTCGGGACGGACGTCGAGGGTAACAGTATGGATATCTTATATTAACATTTAAAATGCAAAATACTTAATTGGTTAATAGTATTTACAGTACATAATGGTGCTACTTTCCCGCACTAGTGCAGAAAAGAGCACTTTTCATGCATATGTCGAAACTTTAAAGAGCCATAATGTACAGTAAAACGTTGTACGATACACGTGCGAATAGGTAATTCGAAACTCGTGTCGATTTAAAACACTCGCTTTGGTCGTGTTTTAATTTATCACCACTCGTTGAGAATTTCCTAGTTTCCGCACTAGCATCGTAAATAACTTTTGCCTGTGGGTAGGGTTAGACTAATGGCCTGGTAAAATTCGCGGGAGTCCGCTGGATGCCGGTGGTGTAGGACCAGTAATTGCGGGTTTGGGGAGGCCTATGTCCAGCAGTGGTCGACTTTCGGCTGACTATGATGATGGGAATTTGCCGCGTGAACCACATAAACTCCATCCCTAATATCACACCTTTGGGGAATCATTTAAGAATAAAATTAGTCTTGTGTTTAAATCTAGGTTATAATCTAATCTATAATCTAGGTTATATCTTCGTGGCCAATTGTATCTATATCCGTTCATCTGTTTAAGCGTAGTTTGTACAGAAACCTCGATGCGCGAGAGTGACTCACAATTGACCGCTTTATTGCATGCTCCCTTCTGTCCATATTATGCCATTGTCACAAACTCCACGCCTATTCTATTTTAACACTTCTCTTCGCCTTCTGCGCACCCAACCCTGTGATATAACTTAATCGCCCGATGTTATTGCCCGACTCAACTCTGTTTTGCTTACTCCAATATTGCAGTATTTAATTAAGCTCCATCCCTCTCACACTAATATTACTTCCTACCGAAGTTGGTGCATTAAATTGGTGTATGTGTGTGTAAACTGTGAAGGTCCGTCGTAAGAACAGGGCGTCCGAAATTGAATGCAAACGTGAATGGTTAGTGGCAAGTGCAATTTGTTGGCAGTTTTACGTAGTTAATAAGTGCAGTCACAACACCATACACTGGGAACGATTTTGTACCGCTAAGGTCGTAAATACAGGGTGAAATTTTAATCAGTGTCCAAATTTTTTGTAGGCATTGGGTATCACTAATAGACTCCATATTACAAAAAAAAAACTGGTAGATAATTTTTGAATTATAAATTGTCTATCCCAGTACAGCGGGGCGGGGCCGGGGGAGGGGAGGCGTGCCGTGCGTAAACCTTACTACCCGCTGAGGTGCCCGCGTTGTAAGTTTTTTTTGGGATAACTTTAAGCAGCAATTACTAAAAGTTTTTGTACTGAATGATAATGAAACAAAAAAACACGTATTTTATATTTTTTGCTGAAACATCTTATACTTGAATTTGGATACTGATTAAAATGTCACCCTGTATAGCTAATAAAATGGGAAAAATTACTTGTATGCTTCTACGAGCAAATCCCTGCATTTCCAGCCTGTAATCGCCCACTGCATAAGCCCTTCGAGTACGCCACTTTTTCCGGTCCCGTGCTAGTCTCATCCAGAACTGACCCGCGGTCTTTTTAACAGATTTCAAAAAAAGGAGGAGGTTCTCACTCGGTTGTTATTTTTTATTTATTTTTTCATACATGGTTTTTTCAATGTTTGTTACCTCAGAACTCCGTCATTGATGACCCGATTCGTATTTTTTTTTGTTTGTAAGTTTATGCTTCCAGGTGGGTCCCATTTTTTTTAATTCAGTTGGATGATGGGATCCATGAAGAATTCAGGGAACTCCTCAATTATAGTACGCACGCGTGTAGTGATTTTGGTATTTTCTATTATAACTTGTGTATTTACACCCGGAAATCATAAATTTGGTGGAGTGGAATTGATGATTATAAGACCATAGATGAGTTATGGAATTCCTCAATTATGTACTTAAAAGTACAAAAGTACGTCACAGATTCTGATAAAATTGCGTTGAAATCGACGGAAGTCCTCAATAAATTATCGGGCTACATACAGTGATTTGGTTTTTTTCTTTATTAATCAACGCATTTGCTCTCGGAAATCAGTTCATGTGGTAAATTGGAAAAGAAATGTGGAAATGTTCTCATGGCTTGGCGGCGTACAGTAGCCATCGGATATATCGGAGCGGCCAAGGTGCTCACAAATATCTGAACACATCTCCATTGTCAAGGCATTAGATACTTGTTCAGATATTTGTGAGCACCTTGGCCGCTCCGATATATCTGATGGCGACTGTACAATTGAAGTTGGTTAAAACATTGTTTTTAAAGTAGATTATTTACGTCGTCAATCCATCGTGCTGGACAATCGACGCTTATTTCGCGAATGAACGTTAAAGGTCATTTATTTGATGAGCATGAATATTTGTTTTTGAATCTTGGATGTTTTCCATGTATTTAAGTATTTTTATATCTATCCTAGTGGCCATGTAAGCTGTAGAAATCGCCATTTTAATGTTGTTTCATAAGATTTTTTACTTCAAAAAACTGAATCAACATGGCACTCTTTGGGGGAGGCCTATGTCCAGCAGTGGACGTCTTTCGGCTGATATGATGATGATGATGATGATGATGAATCAACATAAAAAAATATATATACAGTGTGTATATTTTATATTACCTCAAATTGTAACCAGAGGTACGTGTTAGGGCTATGAACCGATATTGCAAGAAAAAAATAAGTTAGTCTTAACTACCAAAGAGTAATTAATTTTTGAAATTTTATCGAACGGCAATGTATTGCGTACACTGTGACCTGATGACACATAAAAGAATCGGGTGACATGTGACGATTTATTGTGACGTCACGTCAGTAAGACAAAGTAGTGATCCACTGAGTGCTGAATTATTTTATATGAAAAAAGAAGTTCGCTTTTTTAAAATAATTTTACGATAAATATATTTATTAGTGCCTATACTAAGACCCCTAAAGTTTGCGGTTATATCAAATATGCACGCTGTATATGATCCTCCTCACAACATTTCATGATTGTTTTATCAGAAATGCGGCCTGAAGAGGAAAAGGGCAGGACAGACACCGGACATACGAAATAATGTTTGCCCAAGCTGAAACGGAAAACTTCGTTCGTTCAATTAAGTATATCGGCGTTTAATAGGTACATTCAGCAGTAGAAGTAGCTACGCAAAATAATACGCTCAATATGATCTAGACAGCATCCTCTTGACATCAGAGTAATGAGTAGGTCATTTAAAGTGGCTACTTCTGCTGCCAACTGTACCTACCATAAGGATTTTTGTAAACACATTTTTTTACTTCAAAAAAATTTCAAAATATGTTGTTTATACTAGTACGATAATTTGGCTTCCTGTGTAGCGAAATGTTCTATTCATTTCGCTACACAGAAGCCACATATTATCGTACTAGCATAAAACACTCGACAACAACCTATCATTATGTACTTAATTTAGCATTCATCGTACTTGTACTCGTACAACAAAGTGTCGATATTGGGAATTTGAACTCCACCTAATAATTAGGAAAATTGCTGCCATACTCTGTCATTATAGAACTTGGTATGAACAGACGTTCAATAATGTGATGTTCATGTGTAACTATTTTCGGTACGAATAACAGAGATATTGTCTATGATAATGTAAATGATAATTACTACCCAACGGTACGCATCGCATCGGATCTGAACGGGTTTTACAATCTATGAACGATATTAAATCATTAATTTTTGTTTTTATGCAGTAACGCTGCTAACGAAAATTATAAATTTTAAATGAAAACAAAAATTGAAAAATTCAATGCTCCGAGCCGGATTTCGTTGTATGAAGGAACTGATTGAAGGATTTGGTGCCCGAACCAGATTGTTCCGATGGCTCAGTTGGTTAGTAGCGACGGGCCATGAATGCCTGTGGTCGCCGGTTCGAATCCGGCTCGGAGCATTAAATTTTTCAATTTTTCCTTTCATTTAAAATTGATCTTAAATCATGTATACAGTATTTAAAGTCTATATTACCAAGCCACGCAGCGCAGCATACCTTCGGCTATGATCGCGTGTCGCGGAAGACGCCCGCTTTCAAGCCGCTGTGCGTGGCTTGGTAATAATGTGTATATGATTTAATATCGTTTGAAGATTGTAAAATGTGATGCGATGCGTGCCGTTTGGTGGGAAAATTATCCTTAAGGGGCTCCCATACGCCAATGACCTTTTCTGGTTTTGTGGCCATAAACTTTGTGTTAATAAGTAAGATTACAAAAACGCATATCAAAATTATAGGTAAGTTCAGTATGTATGAGTAGGCATGAGTTTCGGGTGTATAAAAGTTTTAATGAGGATGAGGTGTCGGGTTTTGCATTTTTACAGGCCTTTTTTTAAAAATGGATAATTAATTCTGTATTAATATTTTTCAAGTTATTCAATATCAAAAATGTTAATCAGGAATCAAACTTTCCCATATCTGCACCTGGAAAGCTAGCTTCAATAAACCGAGGACGAGTGTCGAAATGAAAACTACTAAATTTCGTTGATTTTTGACGGGAGCGCCTTAAAGCTAAGTATTCACCTAATTGCTGCGCCGCGTCATTTGTTTCCGTGGCAAATGGATGGACGGTAAATAGGCTTAGAAGTTGGCCGCTGCAAGGAAGATAATATATGATATGACCAAATGCGGACTGCATCGCAGCAACTAAACCCAATGTGTTTGCGATACAGCACGGCTAACCATGACGCACCTGATGTGTCCTACATGCCCAAATCGCTCGGAATACGGAGGCATGACTGCCAGAACTGCCACACCACTGCCCATTGGGCATCTCCTATTTGATGAATCTCAACAGGATTATAAAGAAGGTGAACGGTATATTTCAGCTGTAATCAGGAGCGGCTCCATACTCTTAGCTATGACTTGTTGTTGCTATGTTTCGACATTCAGCAGCGCACAATTTGTCTCTGCGACACATGGATGCAACCAAATGGATGGACATAATATTCTTGCAACGTTCAATTTTGACATTCACGACGGTTCCATTCGGAAGGCGCGTTGGCGCGTCGCGATGGCTTTCCATCTGTTATAAAATTATCTCACTGGCTACGCCAACAGTTTTGACTTTCATGGATTCCCTCACTCAAAACGCAGCATTCTCCAGAGCTCTGGTGACCTTACTCACTACAACGAACGACACCATGTTACCTAAGTAGTGGTGTTATTATGGCTCCGTTCTTCTGTAAGGTGGAGGTACCTCTCCAGTTGGTCTGCTCCGAATATGAGCGATTTGACATTCCGTTACGCCCTACCTCTCAAATTGTACACAACTCGATCGACCCTTCGTGTAAATAATTGTTTTCAAAATTTCGGTACAAAATAAATTTAAATATCCCCTTATTTAGCCAGCTACAAAATTAGGGTTAGCAATTTAGGGTGGGCCCGAAGATAATTAAAAGCAACTTACTGCTGGTAATAACGGATGTGCGGGATCTCAGGCATACTACATGGGTCACATGTAGGACATTGTGCTAATTTTGAGTAGAACAGTGCTAGAGTTAACACGTTTTACACGTTTTAGCCGAGTGGATATCCATCAGTAATGTGAGAAGATAACATGTATTTTAATTATGTTCAACTAAAGCTCAATTCTGATGTGTCCTCGCTTGAAAAGTTACAAAATTATTCTCGACGCCCGGATATCATAACTGTAGAATAGGTGCATGCACTAGTTTATGTAGACTATGTTATTTAACCCTTCGCCCCAGAACGGAATCTAAATTAACTTTAACCCCCAAATTCCAATAATGCGCAGACTTGATCAGTTTATACCGAAGCCATTGAGTACACCTGCACCCAAGTTCAGATCTAGACTTATCTCAACACTACAAAGAGAATACTAGATTTTAATTATTAGTTTAATCTAGGCGCAGTAATGTATTCATTAAAGCCTAGAACAATGTCCAGGAAAGACGTAAGAGACAATAATGTTAGTAGAAAGTCGGCCATTTAGAATAATTTAGGGGTTCAGAATGGCTGGGCGCCAAATGAGAAATTACTAGATTAGGAGTTAGGTTACTGGGCTAAGTAGAATTTAGTACTTATGCGGAAAAAGTTTAAAAAGTAAAATGTGTTCGGGAGGTTACATAATAAGGCTGTTACTTTGTAAGTAAAAATGTTCTTTGTGCGATTGATAAAATCACGGACTACTAATGATCTTTTATTATTAGACCCTAGATTTTGAACAATCAGAAGAGTGAAAATTGTTTTTTTGACGTTACATTTTGTATAGGTACTAATCCCTTTTGCTAGTACACAACTTTAGTTTATTTTGTCCTTCTTTATCCATGTTGTGTGCCTAAGCTACTCGTAATAGACGTTCTACTAATACCATTCTAAAATGCTAGTTTATCAACGTTAGTTGTCGAAGCTATGTGCTATTATGGTAAACAGTTGACTGCGGGGGTATTTTCAACCAGACAAACATCTTCAAAGGTTAGTAAACAAGGATTTACAATGAGCAATTTACAAAAACCTACTTGGTCTAATCAATTTTTTTGAGGCTCGCTACTAAGTCGTAAACTTCCTACCTCGAAGACTCTTTAAATCTTAACATATGTTTATTGTGATGATCGTCAACTCATTTTATTCAGAGCAATGACTCGTAGTTCTTTGCAGTGTCCAAGAGGCAACCCGATGTCTATCGGTATTTTAGCTCCCGAAATGTTGTGGAACCGCTCTGTGCAACCCGAACTGAGCAAACTTGGACTGAGGCGAAACTAGAAAAAAAATATAAAAAGAGAAATTTTGTCGCGAGGCTGCCGAATGAAACAGGTTGACTGAAAGTGTGTACGCTGTTTACATCATGAAATGCTGGTCTACATCGTATACCTGACGATTTGTTTTTATTATTTCGAAAGACCCCAGTTATTTTGAATTTTGGACCCACGAATTTGAGATTGAAAGTCGCTTGCTAAGGCGAGGCGGGAAGCCGCTCGGCTTCAGTAAGTTCTTAATAAAATTCTTGCAGATATGTATGTACAACTCTTCTGCGTAAATATTCACTCAAAGTATTTTGACACTTGTCATAAAGTCAATTGCACTGTCACCCATCACCGGAAGTGCCACCCGCAGCTGGCTTGTCAAACTCCGAGATATTGAACTATTTCCGGGACGTATTCAGTTTTATTCAATTTGTGGAACTAGCTTCCTTTTGAGGCATGACTTGGTATATTTGTATACTTATTCTTTATATGATAATATATGCCTGAAATTGTATGCATCCAAATACTAATCATTTACTTAAGATTAACAAATTACTTGTTTCATAAAATATAGTTTTGCAAATAGTTAATTCGTCAAAATCTTTACTCAATAAAAAAAAACATTTTATGAATCTTTATTTAATAAATTACTCATTTAAAATTCGTGACCATTGGAAAAGCAACGTACCTATACATTGTTTGGTAAATTTTATACCTTACTTAATAAATAATTTGTCGCGTTAATAAAGTTTTAAAATACGAAATAATTGTATAGTTCTGAATGAGCATACGGATAAGTCTAAAATTGTTTAGCAAGCAATATACTGACGTAACAGGCGAATTGCCTACCTATTCTAATCTAAGGCAGGTTGGTGTAGGTACGACAACAAGCGAAGCGAGAAGGAGTGATAGGAAGAACGGCGACTATACAGCGCCAGACCCCTTTTTAGGGTTCCGTACACAAAGGGTAAAAACGGGAACCTATTACTAAGACTTCGTTGTCCGCCTGACTGTCTGTCACCAGGCTGTAACTCAAGAACCGTGATAGCTAAACAGTTGGTCACATATTATGTAGTTCTCTTCCGCTATCACAAAAAATAATAAAAACAAAATAATATAAATATTGAAGGGGGGCTCCCATACAACAAACTTTTTTTTTAAAGTTTTTTTATAGATAATGGTACGGAACCCTTCCTGCGCGAGTCCGACTCGCACTTGGCCGGTTTCATTTATAATCAACAATCGACGTTTTGTAAAATGACAAATTTTAGAAACGATTTATTTTGGCAAATGATCATTTCACAAATGACTATTCAATAATTAATTATACTATGAGCATTTTGAGGTATGATAGGTTTATGAAATGAATAGTTTATGAACCGTTGTTTATAAAATGATTATCTATGAAATGATAATAAGCCATAAAAACTATCATTACATTTATTACTTTTGGTGATAATAAACGACGTAAGCGTTACTAAAAACAATAAATACGATCAAATACTGGTAAATAACACTTGATTAAGCAAAACCAACACAACGAGCCAGCCAGCTCATTATTACTAAAAACGCTAAATAAACTAGAATGCAATGGCCGACAGAAAACATAAAATACACAAAATGTGCTAATTTAAGCAAAATAATCGCGGCACTATCAACGGACAACTGGTGCAGCACCCTACACAGATCTAGATAAACTGGAAGTAACTCAGCGGCGAGAAATCTTCCACAATGAATTTATCTTAAACTCGCTACCGCCTCATTCTACACCCAGGTGAAACATTTTTTAACCGACTTCATAAAAAAGGAGGAGGTTCTCAATTCGGCTGTTTTTTATTTTATCATTTTCAATGTTTGTTACCTCAGAACTCTGTTATTGATGAGCCGATTCCAAAAATGTTTTTTTGTTCGTATGTATATACTTCCAGGTAGGTCCCATTTTTTTCAAAATTCAGTTAGATGATGGGATCCATGAGGAATTGAGGGGACTCCTCAATTTTATTAGGCACGCTAGTAGTGATTTTTGTATTTAAATTGGCATAAATTTGGTGGCGAGGAATTGATGATGAAGACCACAGATGACTTACCGAATTCCTCAATTATGTACTTAAAAGTGCAAAAGGACGTCACAGGTTCTGATAAGATTCCGTTGAAATAGGAACTAATGAAGTGCCATTGGTGATGATCTTGGGGAATCGATGGAAGTCCTCAAATATTATCGGCCCACATACAGCGATTCGGTTTTTTTTCTATAGTAGGTAATCAACGCATTTGCTATCGGAAATCAGTTCATGTGGTAAATTGGCTAAGAGGTTGAATGGTATCATAAGACAGAAGTCTAATTTTGAACCAAAATACTGTTTAAAGAATAGTTTGGATTTAATCGAAAGGATCAAAGACATCAACATGCCACAAAATGCTATTCTTTTGTCGCTGGATGTGGATAGTTTGTTTACAAATGTACCATATTTGAATACTTTAGACATTCTCAGGGCACTTTTTGAAAAACAGAGGCTGCATCCAGGGGAGGTAGATGAATTAATAGAATTGGCGACAGTCTGTATGCGACAGAATTATTTTAGATTTGGGGGGCAATATTATCTGCAAGGTGATGGTTTGGCAATGGGTTCCCCACTTAGTCCTTTGATGGCAGATATTTTCATGGATCATTTTGAGAACCAACACATTGTGGATAATAATAATATATTATATTATTTCCGGTATGTTGATGATTTGATTATTTGTTGGACGGGTAGTATGAGTCAACTGGATATTTTTGTGAATGAAATCAACAACAAGCATCCTAAAATCAAGTTTAAGAAGGAATTAGAACAGAATAACTCACTAAATTTCTTGGATTTAACGATTACTAAGGTGGATAACAAACATCAATTCCAAATTTACCGTAAGCCTACGCATACAGATACTGTTATCCCGGCTTCTTCCGCTCATCCATGGCAACATAAGTTAGCTGCTTTTCATTGTTATGCACATAGGTTATTGACAGTGCCTCTTTCTGATATTCATTATAAAATGGAATTAAATAATATATACCATTTAGCAATTTCAAACGGTTACAGCAAGTCTCATGTGGATGGTATTATTAGGAAAAAACGGGCTAGAATGACAAACTATCTTCTGTACGCTGCACGATCTTCGGACCCACCTAAAAAGTACAAAGCAAGCATAACTTATGTTGGCAAGTTGTCTGATAAGATCTACAATATTTTAAAGTCTAACGACATAAACGTGGCTTTCAAAACGAATAACACCTTGCGCTTTAGACTGTGCAATGGCAAGGAGAAAGTGGAAAGTGCCAAAAAGTCGGGAGTCTACAAACTTGCCTGTGATAATTGCAATAAAGTTTATGTGGGACAAACAGGCCGTAGTTTTAGCACAAGGTATAAGGAACATGTTGCGTCGTATCGGCATAATCACCCGGACAAGTCTAATTTCGCAAAACATTTATTGGAGAATAACCATGCGTTATCTGACAATCATTCTTTCAACATCTTGCATGTTTGCGAAAAAGGATTGCGTCTAAGTGTTCTAGAACAATTAGAAATAATTAGGTACAGCAATAGAGGCGTTATTATCAACGAACAATTGAATGTTGCGTCATCACCGTTGTTACGTGTTCTTCCATCTCTTTCACGCATGAACGGTAGTATGGGGGGACAGAATATAAATATGGCGGATGGCTCCGGGCGGGTCATTTGCTCAGTGGACGTGGCGCAAGCAACATCTCCTGCCAGCATCTCCTGATGATGCCTCGTAGAGAGGCGAAACACGTGTCGAGGTTTTTGTCATTATTGGTGGTAGTTTGCTGTAATTTTTTGCATGTTTTTACGCAAATAGTTGCATCTTATCTTCACTAATAGACCAGCACGTTTTTTAGCGGAATAGCAAAGAAATATTGTTCTCCTAATATATCATGGACTTCCGCAAAGTAACGCCTGATTCAATAAATTATTTTAATTATAGCACTTTAATTATTTATACGCTCAGGGGAAAAAAATGGGTATGTGCACATACGATGCATACTTAATACAAAGTGTACCCATTTTTCGTTCTGGATAATAGTTAGCTTTATACTTTCGCTGCCAAGAATCGCGCTACGCTCGTAGCCGATACTGTGGTTTTCCTCGTATGTAGCGGAAAGCGACTACGGCGTAGGCGCCCGCTAGGCGGGTTCCTGGCGGCGAAAGTGTTAATGCTTTGTATTTGCCGTATCGTAAAACCTCTTATTCTTGTTGAGAGACCATCAATAGCTCTGACTGATATCAAAAGTTAAAGTTATTTATTCTTCAATTTAGGCATATTCCATGTACCCATGAATGTCGGTAAATAACCACCGGTTCGGAAAGAAAACCTCGTGAAGAACCGGCGTAATTAACTCGGGTATCCCTATTATTAGTATAACTATGTCATTTGCATCTGCAGAACTCATGACAGAAATGTTATATGGTGGATTAAATACGCCACTGCATTTAAAGCTGGATACTGGGTTCGAAAAAGTCTATAGGTAATTTGACTTGATCATGTCATTGTTTAGTACTATTTGCTGACTAAGGTGAAGAAAAGAAAACAACACCCATGTTTGGAATTGTTCTATCGAGATATTATGCATTCGTCCTTTGGTTTCTGATAAAGAAAAAACTAAATTGTTTAAATACAAATCCATGTCCGGATAATTCATTTTGTTTCTTAGTTCAACCACCCTTTGAATCAAATCATAATTTATAATCTGCATCCTTCAAGTCTGGTTAGAAAAGGAAGTGTCGGCTAAACTAGCGATCCTGGATTCGAATCTCAAAAAGTGCAAATATTTATATTATGAGGAAGAATGGTTGTTTCAGAGGCTTAGGTGTTTTTATTTTATAATTCTGTACTAAAAGGGCGAAGTGTTGATATTTGTATATTCAATGCAGTCAAACAAGTTCTTACCAGAGCCAACTTCGCAACCTTAAATTGTAAAGCGGGGGAAAACTGGCGTCTGCAATAACAATAAAGTGGTCAGAAACGTCTCCTTTTCCCAAATTAATCGTCTAATAGGACGCCATTAAAAATAACGACGAGATATTTCAAAAACTAATTTTCCGTTGGAAATTTGTGAATCCTCTTGGAGGTAAAATAATACCTTCATAATTTGTTAATGAAATATGAAATCTTAAATATTTTTTTTTACCTTTCAAGCTCCTCGTTGAAAAAGGTCGTTAATTAATAACAAAATGTTTGATTTTATATTTTTGTTTTGAAAATAACGATTTTGTTGAAAATATTAGGACATCTTTAACGTTAATGTACTAACGTCAAATGTATCTTGACATGTTAACGCCTCTGGAGCAAACTTTACAGACTTGCCTAAAAAAAATTACATATTCATGGGCTACGTACTGTTGCTAAATAACACAACGTAATATTACGTAGTTTGCATTGGCACTCAATTGGTAAAGTTTCAGCGCCTATTCAAATGGAATAGCAAATGTTTGTTTCTAGTGACCAGGCATCCGAACTAAACGCTAGGCGCTCACAAGAAGAACTCCATACTGGCATCTTAACCACATAGTGTTGCTGGCTTGCAGCCATATCTTCACTCTGCTAATGCGCCTTTGGCCCATGTTTATCGATACCCTGAGTTATGACTCTGCTGAACACTAGTGTTGGGAAAATGAGACACTACCAGGAAAATCTTTTTAACCCCTGGTGAAAAAGAGAGGTGTTTTAAGTTTAAAAACATGAGTATCTGTGTACACCGGTGAAAATAAACCAATTTTAATGAAATTATTTTTGATCGAAAGTGTTGTCTGTCGAGTTCTTATCTACGAGTATGTTGGTTTTGTAGGAAGGAGCTTTTAATTTTTAAATGCATTTAATTATCTTGAGGCTGATTGTTAGCTGTCTTTGGCTTATGTTTTCTGTACTTTTTCCATTCATGGTCTGTGTTTTTGTTATTATTTTTGAGTTCCACCGTAAAATTTCATGAAGGTTTATTTATGATACTTTTTACTTTAAAAGCAACCACATACAATCGTAAATCCTTTATCCAATAAATAACAAACTCCCTTGAAACCGATTGTTCCAGTCGTTTCTTTCAAAAGCAGTGCCATAAATTACTATTAGTTGAAAATATTTCTGCCGGTTCCTTCCAAGGTAGACGTAGATGGATCGAACATACGCTATCGTTTTATTTATTCTGAGGCTTCAGAATAAATTAAAGGACATTTTTTGATGAGCATTCACTAGAATGATCGTGAAAAGGTTCGTAGCGATGTTTGGATCTATGCATGGCTCTGTCCGTGGTTCAGCTCAACTTATAAATGCTCGTTGTTCTCTTACATGTGAATGCTATAATCTTTCAGCACCCTTATACCGGAAAAAATAATGTTCACAGAGGCCCATCTCTAGTTGGCAACGACACAAAACGTCAGCGGCAGGCGTGGCTGTATCTTACTGCATTGTGTGCTATCTGCAGATTGCTGCGCGATGCTGTACGGAATTTAGCTAATCTGTGGTTCTGTTAACTGAATTGGATTACTTTAGGCACCAATTCATTGTAATATATTACTCAACCGCGATGAGCCTGGGATTGGAAATGTCACTTCATCTTCATCTTTGACATATTTATATGGCAAAAGTATCACGTCACCTTCACGTTCGCGCAAAAGTGATGTCAAGTACATGTTACATCGATTACAACCTTTACAATTTTCACACATAATTTCCACAGAATGCACCACCCTGAAAAAAGAAAATCCACAATCCTTTTGTCGTCAACTTCTGCATTACATACATATTTACCTACATCTATTCTCCAAAAAAATCGAATTGGAAAACATAATTCATACTATTTATCGAAATATAAGAATGACGATGTGTTCAAATATTCAATCAGTTTCAACGTCCGTCTTATTACGACTCCTTAAAAAAGCGTGTAGTGACATCTATCTCAAAGCCTCAGGCTTATTAATCTGCACATACTTTACCCTTTAATTTGTATGTTAAGTTTTGTTAGACATTACTGTTATATATAAAATTTGTCATTTATATTTGATTGAGGTCTTTCAGCGCGGCAATGCGGTCAGTGTGATGGGCACCTTTGCACGTCCTAAAGAGACACGGGGCTGGTTATTCAATACTTAGTTTAGAGTTTAGCCTAGTGGTTAGTTTTAGTTTTGGATATTGTACAGTCGGCGCCGTATAGTTAGTAGCAGCCAGAGTAGCCAAATATTTCGTAACACACCCTTATTCTTTCAATAATTAAAAACGTGTACCTAAATATTTGGCTGCATTGGCTGTTGCTAACTATATGGCGCAGACTGTACTTTATTATTTGTATTTCATGTTTTATTAAATAAAGATTTGCATATAAAAGTATGTATTTTAAAGAATTCCCACATACACATAACTAGATCAAAATCTTTATTATAAACGACCATGTCTGTCTGTGATCTTTATTTGTTCCATTGTGCGATGACCGATATTTTAAATAAATATAATTGTTTTGACCGACCTAACTTATCTGTGATCCGTAAAGATTGGGAAAGGGTGAATCTATCGTAATTCGGTCCAGTTGTTTTTCTTTTTATTGATAGCTGAACGCTCTAAATTACTAGTAGACCGTGAAATAAAAGACAAGCCTTTGTTTTGTAATAGTTTAAAATGTTTACAGACTTCAGTAAGACTTGGATATCACATATTGACTTGTAAAACTTGCAGTACCTCTAGCACAATTTGCTGCCAAGTTGCTTGGATTCTTATTAAGAGGGTAGACGGGCTAAACTTTTCCGGAAATGGGCGTTTTATTCTAGCATGGAAGAAAGAGCAAGACGCCCTTAGTTGCCGGCCACATATTTCCGGAAAAAGTATAGTCCCTCTAGAAGCCCCACAGAAAATTACTCATTGCCACTGTTCCATGCATAGATGGTTGCAGGAGGAGAAACCTATCTCGCTTGCTCGCTAATATTATAGTTCGACTGATGTGCTTTTCAGCCACGCATATTGCAAGGCGAATGATAATGATGGAATAAGCAGATTTTAAATTGATGAATAACCAATATTTCTTTGAAAGAAGTTGTCAGTTTTGGTGAAATTTTCCACTAATACGTGAGCAAAGACTCTAGCAGATAGCTAATATAAATAATATAATTTATATTTTTCCGGTTTTCTTCTGTCTTTTTAATTTATTTAGGTAGATGAATTAAGTTCAGCAACGTTTTTAACAAAAAAAATATTATTCTTAGCCAGGTTAATAATAAATATTTACACCAAACAAAATAAAACAAGCTCGGAATTACCAAATAAGACGTAAAAGTGAACAAAAGAAGATATTTTTTTACAAAAAGAATATTGTATTTTCTTTTGTGATAATTTATTTCTCGAACACACGCCAGTCTGGTATATTTTAACTTTACTTTGTGAAGAATTTCGTCAGTAGCCATTAATTTTCCAGTTCTCTGAAATCTTTAAGGTATTTTGGGCTTATTGAAAGCTTTGGGATATTAAAAAAGATTTACTCTTGGTTTTACAAATAAGCATGTGTTTTTTTTTGTACGCTGTTAGTAATTAACATACTTATTTATGAACTTGTTTATTTGTACCTTTTGATTCCTATATCATTGAAATAAAAACTGCAATTTTAAACTGAGTACTCGCATATGAGTTTGACTTGATATGGTTGCGGGATTAACTTAAAAATAAATCTTAATCATATCTCCCCTATAAACCCTTTTTTTTTTTTATTCAAAATATAAACTTATGCTAATACATTTATTGCTGAAACCTCAATTAGGCTTACTTGCAAGAAGCAGTATCGACTTAATTATTTTATTTTCCTAGTACATTTCATGTTTTCTATTTTTTTTCTCAGCCGGTGTTATCACAATCTATGTAATGTTTTGAAGTATCTTTGATACTTACCGCAAAATGACGGAAGCAAAGTCTATAATTGCTTGCCAGCAGAGTCAAGTGGAAGCTAGAAAATATTCAGCGATAAAACATTTTTTTCTCCTCTCACAGACTTTTCCTCTTTATGCTACTAATTATCTATTAACTCTATGGATGACAGTTTGAAATTTCTCGCATCGCCTCGCCAGTGGAAAATCTCCATTAGACTGCAAAAAATTCTAGTACGTCCCGTCGGGTTAACGAGACCGCTGTTAGGTTGTCGTTAAGTCGAGTGTCTCGTTACTTATCGTAATGATTCGATCCGATGTCGGGGTCGAGGCTTTACAGGCACTGACACGACCACGACACGATTGCCTAGAAATCTCGCCTGTGAAACTGACGGGAATTGTCTTTGTCGCCAGTAATGCAGCAACCAAAAACTTCGCAAAAATAAATTAATAAAAAGCCTTGATTGCGCTGCGCTGGATAATCGCGCGCGAGATATCGTTCGAGTAAAAATATAAAAAAGTGACTAAAAACGAGTGCGTTTAAAGTCTCTCAGTAAATGCACAATGCACATGCCAAGTTCAAGGTTAAAAGATATGAATGGGATATTTATATTTGAAGTTGCACTGCATTAATTTCGATCGAAGTGGAAAATTGAAATATTTTACGCCACGAGCGGGAATAATTTTTCAATTTTCGACTTTGTACGGAATTTTGCGGACGTTTCTGTTTAGTAAACATTTACTGTATATCATTTCTTGATTTAAATCGCAACCAATTGTAAAATGAGTAAGGTAATCGTTGTCCTCGACGTTGAGCTAGCGTATGACATGCTACATGGGTCGAATTCAAACTATTCCAATTTAAGGTACGCCAACACCAATGCTAAAAAAACGGTGACGGTACGGGTACGGAATCGCAGTGACGCATCGTATGCCTACCGTTTTTGACGCATGCTCCACACACCGCTGCTTAAAAAACGGTGACGGTACGGAAATGCAGTGACGCAGCGTAAACGTACCGTTTTTGACGCATAGCTGTGTGGAGTGCTTGCGTCAAATACGGTAGGTACGCTACACAGAGCCCCTGTTATACTGTAGGACAACGTCAAACAAAAATAGGACGTTTACCATGCGTTTACCATAAAGTCACGTAAACCGATTGCTAACTTCTAGGCTGTCAAAAAAAATACATGTGTCTAAACAATACGTGAATCAAATCGTGTCGGACCCGTATCGTGTGCTGTAAACCCAACTCCATCATAATGAGATGCCCCCAGACGCGGTAAGTGCACTAGGAAATAATTATGTCGCCAAGTCTCGAACGGCTTCAGATTTGCATACAGAGGGGAAACAGTTACTCGATCAATGCATGCAAATATTGAGACAGTTAAATACAGTTATCATCATGATATAAACCGAAAGACGTTCAATGCTAACAAGACGCTAACAAAGAGTGCCACAATGAAAGGTCCTGCGCCACCTGCATCCAGCGAGAGATGTACGATTCTCACCGACCAGGCCGGGCCAGAGCGCGCCTGCGCGTGTTTTGCAAGTTGTCAAAGGAATTTGAAGCTTTATTATAGACGTTAAACTTCATATTTGAATGTACTTGCGGCCGGTCGGCTCCTCGCGGACGTGGACGGCTGTGGTCGGCTGTCGTCACATGTGACCGGCTCCGTCCGGCTTTTGCCTACTGAACTCTATTAAAACGCGGTTGCGTTGCGACGCGGCGCCAGGTGACCCGGTCCGGCCCGCGAGGTGTATGTTATCAGAGAGTGCATGAACCACACTTTCATTGAAACGGATATGCCAAAAGTTTAGCCATAGGGTGGGTGCCACCAAACCGTCTATAATCGTAAGCGGTATTCGTTATAATCTGAATGTATGAAATGTTTGTCAATGTTCTATGGAATGACATCAGCCGGCGCCATATTTAAATATCCTAGAGAGTAAGGACCATGTTCTTGGCCAGCTTAACTCACTCAATTAATTTTTATATGAAAGTTTTCAGCTGTGCCACGAATATTAACAAAACAATGGAGTGTCACAACAGAGCTTTGTTTACTTCTTCCGTTAGTATGGCTAACTATCAACTAACCAGGCTAATTACTGGCCAAGAATTTGGCCCTCACCTATAAACGAAGGAACGTCGACGAATTTGTCCGTAAAAATGTAATGTAATATATCGAATGGGGTATAATTTTAATGTTTTCTCGAATTATTTACGCAATACTCTCTAAACCCTCAAGAGGTCTCCATTGATACATTCATCGGCTGATAAGCTATTTCAATCTATTTAAAAGCCTTCAAGAGCTGACACACACGTTTATTCTACTTGGCTCTTAAACATTATTAATAGTTGAAAGCGAAAAGGCCTCCTGTTGTTGCCATTACATTTATTTTATTTGTGTTGTAACATATTTTTCTTATGTCGCGGTGCAATAAAGAATATAGCGAGCTCTCTTGAGCTCTCTCGTACTATTTCTCTATCTCTCCTATTAGAAAACTTAGAAAGAGACGAATAAGAGAGCAAGATAGATCTCGCGCGTCGCCTTGTGCCAACCGTGCTGTAGCCGGACAGCGGATTATCGAATTCACAAAACTTCGTTCGCTTCGCTCACCCGTGCAATAAAATCTCTTGTCGACAAAACTACTTTTGAGGGGAACGTAACCAAAATGGCGTTGTAAAGTAAATGATTCATATGTTGTCGGTTGTTTCCGAGACATCACGAGTCATGAGCTCGAACCCGCGAGCTATATTGTAAAATGTCAATAAGAAAACGCCAACGATTTGTTTGCATGTTGAAAAACGTTGGCACCCAGTTATGGCTTGAAGTTTCAATACAAGGAGATCAATCCGACACCGCATTTTGCATACCGATATGATATGAAGAGTTTAATGAGGTAGAGCAAATCGGAATGTTGTCTTGTTCATATTTGAAGATCAATTGGCGAGTAGAAGTACCTCTAGCCCGGGGAAATAGTATAGAGGGGTGAAGAAAGGCGACCGAAGCGAAGCGCTTATTCAGTCACTACTATAGCTGCATCCCACTCTTGTGTGTGTGTGTGAGAGAGAGAGAGAGAGACAGAGACAGATTGAGGTAGCGAGAAGACTTGCTGTAGTTTACGAAAGTGCCTGTGAAGTTGCAAGCGTATTACATAAAAAAACCGGCCAAGTGCAAGTCAGACGCGCGAATGAAGTGTTCTGTACCATTATCTACGGCAAATAAACACGTTTGTTGTATGGGAGCCACATTAAATATTTATTTCTGATTTTTTGTATTTGTACTTACAGCGGCAACAGAAATACATCATCTGTGACATTTTCATTTTGCCTTACTAACACGGTTCATGAGATACAGCCTGTTGACTGACGAACGGACGTACTGCGGAGCCTTTGTAATAGGGTCCCGTTTTTACTCATTGGATACGGAAGCCTAAAACGATACGTTGCTTAAATATTTTCACACTCTAATTGCTATTCGAAAAGTCGAGTGCAATAGTCCCCGACGCGGTGCCAATGCTTCGGTACCGGACATCGAGCGCACAGGCAGACAAACATCCGGCTGGAACGGATCCAGGTTCGATAGTATTTGAATACACAACGACATTATGTTGTGTCACTGGGGACACTTTCGGGAAAATATTATTTGGGTGTTCTGCTCCACTTTTTAAAAGCTTTTAGATTTTGTACAAGCTTTTATTTATTTTCACCTGTCCCGATATTTGTCATCAAATCTTCCAGGTGAAATTTGACCCACTTTACGGTGACCGATTGAGACGAAATTTTGGGTATAAGTATAAATAACTTGGATGACAATTCAGTATAACGGTACCATTGAGCTGGCCATGGGAATTAAGTATTTAACCGACGTAACCCCATTGAGATTGGGCTCTTTAGAATCATGAATGAATGAGTTACAGGAAAGTACAGTCGGCAATAAAAGCTTGTACCAAAACACTTTTTTTCTTTTTTCTAATAAGTGGTTGGGGTGGTCGGGGGTCGAAGTTGCACCACGTCCGTAGGAATTATCCACCGCTACCCTACACGTGAACCCTGGGGGGTGCTAAAAGTGCGACAACCTGGGAACCGTACTGTCTTTTCCAAGATCTCACGGTTTTTAATACTGATTTGCCATACGATAAATAAATAAGTGGTTACCGTGGCATATGGACGCTTGCAACTCCAGAGGTGTTACATGCGCGTTGCCGATCCTTTAAGAATTTACACACTCCTTTTTTTAAAAACCCCATACTGTAGTCCCTCGGAAAAACCTCGGCATGGAGCTCATTCTGCAACCGGAGTGTCCAAGGAAGGATTTTTTTATAATCTTTTATTATACTTGTGTAGCATTAACGTAATAATAATTATATGCATATAAAATGTGTTAATTAATGTGTTTTGGCAAGTAGGCAAAAAAAAGAAAAAAAAAAAAAAAAAAAAATGTTTTGGCAAGTCAGTGGTTGGTGATTGATGATCATACCTAGAACAATTCATGCGGCTGACGTCAAACCACTCATAGGATGATTTCAAATAGTAAATCCATACTAATATTATAAATGCGAAAGTGTATGTGTGTGTTTGTTTGTTTGTTTGTTTGTTTGTTTGTTTGTCCGTCTTTCACGGCAAAACGGAGCGACGACTTGACTTGATTTTTTAAGTGGAGATAGTTGAAGAGATGGAGAGTGACATAGGATAGTTTTTATCCTCAAAATCATCATCCAAAGGGGTGAAATGGGGGGTAAAAGTTTGTATGGAGCTGCGATATAAACGAGTTCCACGCGGACGGAGTCGCGGGCAGAAGCTAGTATGTTCATAAACAATGACCACTTATTCATCAACCTCTTTAATCTAGACACACGGCAGTGTGTCCGCCAAGTTCGAGCAAAAAAAAGCGACAAAAAAAGCGACACACCGGCCGTGGGTTATATTATACGAACCATTTCGGGTCAATTTCGACCACCCTATAACTCAAAACATATTTTATCTACGCATATGAAATTTCGAGTGTCTGTTGACATCCCCTTAATTGTCTAGAATACAAAATTTCATTATTCTACCTATAGCAATTCTTAAGATATTGACGTCAGAAAATTGCTATTTTTACTATACACTCACTGACTCACTGACTCACTCATCAAAAACCTAGACCACTTCTAATGGTCGTACTGACTTGAAATTTGGCATAGACATAGGTCTTAAGGTCAAAGTAAAGGGAAAAATCTGAAAACGGCCAAGTGTGAGTCAGTTTTAAAAAAAATAGCGAAGGTGTAACTTTGTTCTACTATGAAGTCATAATGAACTAAATGGGTCTATCTTCCAATGGTCGTACCGACCTGAAATTTGGCTCGAAGGTTTGTCTTTAAGTCGAAATAAAGTAAAAATCTGAAAACGGCCAAGTGTGAGTCAGTTTCGAAAACAACGAATGTGTAATTTTGTTCTACCATAAGTAGGTATGGAGTGGAAATGAGGTAAGACTTATTTAAATTTAGATACATACCAATTTAAGACAATACATGTTTCTCTTAAAGACAAGAACAATAAAACTGTTCACCACTCTGTGTGTGTCTGTTGCGGGAACCGAACCCACGATTTACGAAGTGCAAAGCAGGTCACTAGGTACACTAGGTGCGCTAAATCAGTCAAACAAAAATGAAAAGACTATTTTTAATTTTTGATGATGTAACTTGGCAAGTTTTAATAGAAAATTATAAAATGTAAAGAACCTACACCTAACAAAGATAAATGAAATCCCATAAAAAACATAAATGTGAAAGGCTGCCAAGTTCGATACTATGGGAATGCTTCGCCTATAAAAGAAGTGAGATCTGAATAAGTACCAAGTTCCATTAAAATACATAAAATTATAATAGTCAGAGAAACGCACACCGGTTTTTTTAGCAGTTTCCTGATAACATTTATTATTTTCAGTACTTTTTAATGATGTAACTTGGCAATTTTTAATAGAAAATTATATACTTGACACATTGCAGTCCAAAGGTGTCGATTCATTGCATTGAAAAGGTGTGTGGTGTGTGAAAACTAGCCAAGTAACATCATTAAAAAGTACTGAAAATAATAAATGCTATCAGGAAACTGCTAAAAAAACCGGTGTGCGTTTCTCTGAATATTATAATTTTAGGTATTTTAATGGAACTTGGTACTTATTCAGATCTCACTTCTTTTATAGGCGAAGCATTCCCATAGTATCGAACTTGGCAGCCTTTCACATTTATGTTTTTGATGGCAATTATTACGATTGCTCCTGTTGGCCAGGACCCTCAGCTATGAGTAACCGACGAATAAGAAAATAGCATTAAAGTTCATACTACATTAATTTGTATTGCATTCTATATAATAATATTTTCACAACCTGCTATTCCGAAAAGAGTCAGTGTTGCTCACTGATGAGGGATTTCATAGATGGTGTGAAAGGCAGTATGGCCACTTTGTAGCAAAATTATTTCCATGTTGCACGTAAACAATTGAATCCTCCGTTACGCTCAAGATTCTATTTAACCATCCTTCACTACGCTCAGAATTTTAGTGTAGAATCTTTCGCTTCACTGAGGATTCGATATACTGCTCTTGCCATCAATATAATAATTTTGCTCCCGTGAGACACAACACTATAATTTACACTTAGCCGATGATGTAAGAACTGTATTAATGTTTGCATTGTAAAGCATTGCCCGTGAACCAAATGAAAAATTGAATAAGCTTAAACTCGCTATGATTTCACAAACCACAACCTTTCCGTGTATTCCCTTTATCAACAGTTTATGTTACTAAATTAATTAATGTTCATAATGATGGATTTATTACGGTTCGCACAAATATACAGTTATCACAAAAATCATAATGTGGAAATTTCATACCAGTGTTCGTTTATGCAGTTTTAAATGGGCTATTGGATTTAACGGCAATATTGACTGTTTGAAAGATATTAACAAACATACTCATAACATTATTATTGAATTTGCAACCGCTACGAATCGCTACGTCGTTGCCATTCCCATGGTTTTCCTCGTAGACCCTAGGCGAGTTTTTTCAGTGAAAGAGTAGTAGTGAAGTTTACTCGGATTTTTATTATAGAACCGCCATTAATTGTTACACACGGCGTTAAATAAGCTGACACGGCTGCCCATGAGTGCCTTCGAACCTAAGTCACAAACGCGCAGCCTTTTATTGATTTGAGGATTTGTTCTGTTAAAAATAGAAATAAACGCAGATACCTCACTCTACCAAGCGTATCTTTGGGATCATTGGAGCACAATTTTGTACTAAATTCCATTATGGACCTCTCGTCGCACCGCACCCGAAACGTAATACTTTGCAGCCTATTATAAAGAACATCATCACCAGCAGGCACAGACGTCTTTTGATTGGAAAAGGGAGAGGATAGTAACGGCTGGATTTGATTGCTTCATAGACAAGAGTGCTACTCTTCAACTTTTTTTTATATCTGTAAGGAGCAGGTCGCCCCAGTCGGTAAACGCTCCAAACAAATGTAAAAAAATCGCGTCAAAAAAAAAATCTCTTCGTTTTTTTCTTATCAGAACAGGATACCTACCTTTAAACGGTTTTGTGTTATTTTTGTATAACCTTGTATACATCCCACTGCTGGGCATAGGCCTACTCTCATGGAGGAGTCAGGCAGCGAAACTTTGGTACCGATGACATCATTATGACGCAAATAAATGGACATATAGGATGTTTTTATAAATTATACACAATATAATTATTAACCTTTACCACGCTTTGACAGATGCAACAGTTGTTGTCACTTGCACGCCGAGTTAATAGCAATATCAAACTTTATATTCAACCTTATACAAATAAATTAAGGACGTTTTCGGCTCGCGTAATTCGATGCATATATCAGTCGTTAGGTTTGAACTTGCGGTGCTTATATATATCTATCCGTCGTTGGCGAAAAAAATAGTGACAAGGAAGGCTTTTTATTTTTTAAATGTTTTTCTATGTTACTTGGTTTAGCTGTAAAATTTTGCTGACAGCAGGAACAAAACATTATTTCATCTTTAACAACTAAAAAAGGAAACATCTGCAAATACCGCTGCATAGACTCCATGGCAACTACGGTCAAGCGATACCTATAATATGTACCTTATAAATGGTGTACCTTATCAATTCACATTTCTTAAATTCACGAATGAAAAATACTAAAACGATGTACAATATTGTCTTCGATAATTTTCTGATGAAAATGGCAAAGACAGTTAAGTAATGATGTTTTCATAAGTACTGGCCGTCCCAAGTGTCAATAAATTTCCGTGTACTAAAGTGGCCAATAAAATGATTAATGATTATCTATCATCTAGATAATAACACTCTGTACGCACCCGCTACTTCATACATCTGTCATCGGCACCAAAGTTTCGCTGCCTGAGGGGTAGGCAGTGGTCCCCACGCTGGCTCATTGCGGGTTAGGGACTGGACATACACCTTAAAATCACCCGAGGAACATAACGTCAATATTTCATTGTATGTTTGAGAAAATAAATGTTACCCCTAACACCAGAATAAGCACGAATAGCAGACCTTAGCTTATAGATTTCCATTATTGACCTGTCTTCAATCCGTTTACACAATTCAAGCAATTCTGAATTCTATTTTCCGAGTCTTCGATTCAAATTCCATTGAAATTCGATATGAATGAAGCTCAGTTAACACCGGAATCTCGGATCTAGATTTCCTGTGTTGAATAAAAATGTACTGTTGATGTATACCGTTAAGGTTTAAAACTGATTGATGACATGGAACATCAACACTGCTTTGGAAATCTTCTGATATTCCATTGATATTAAATTTCAATTTATCACCAGTCTGAAGTGAAGATGAATCGATTTCGCAATGATATACAGGTTTGAAATTATTGAATTATGGATAGCTTTCTCAAAGTAAGGTATGTGTAAATTAATCCAGAAGTCGAAAACTTGAACAACAAATACATCACTAATAGTAGATTACGAGTATGTGTCAAGGGCCAAAATTATATGATTACGGCAAGGGTAGTAAAATGAAACTTGTGAGAAGGAAAATATTCTACAATAGAATCCTGAGCGTAGCGAGGATTCTAAGGTTGAATATTGAGCGTAACGAGGGACTCGAGTGTTAAAGCCCAAGATGGAAATTTTGCTATCGAGCACATACTGCTTTTTCACACCTTTTGTGAGAAAGCGTGAAATTCCTCATTTGAGGGCAACAATGAAAATGCATTATCTGTTGCTCGCAAGCCTGTCTTACATATCATATTTTTTTTACAAATCTGAATTGACGAAAATATCTTTATAAATATTGAACATATTGAATATCTTTCTTAGAATCGGCTCACAAAATGCGAATTGTCCAGGAGGACAGCTAAACAAGGGGACATACGAAATAATATTGATCCAAGTCCAAGCAGAAAACTTCGTTCGCTTCGCTCCCTTGTTTAAATAGTTTTCATAAAGTTATACAACACTCCCAGCCCTACAAACGTAACTAAGAACCATCACGAAAGGAACTATTTTTTAAATAAAAAATGCACTTAGTTTATCTGTTAAGGAGCTGTTATTTCACTGACAGCCACACAGATACACAGTGACACAGATACGCATGTTAAACTCATAATACATCTCATTTGGGATTGAAAATGAAGATTGGCGAATAACAAAAACTGGTTATTGTTTAAGTTTCAAAAACCTAAAATAACACTAGAAATGCAGCAACACAACACTGTTATTCCCAACACATCTTAAAATTTTAATTTCTCACTTGCATTAGGTACGAAGAATTCATTCATATGAATAATGCAAAACATAAATGCGGCTCATTCGAAACCGAGCCTTCCGCGCGCCGAATAAAGTCCAAATTCATCAATGTTTAAGCGTATTTATGCCATTTTGAATGCAGTAATGCATTTCAAAAGTGCATGTCTTACACCTGCGGCTTAAAAGACACGTGTCTTAACATTTCAGGGTATGAAATGCCGTCTTTAAGGCTCAGTACACAAGAATAAACAAAAGAGAATGTAACTTGAGAGTTTCTTAGTAAAGAACTCAAGACATAATACACACATCTCACAGACTTATTACCCCTTAATAATGCGTAAATTATAAAGCGGGAATAAGTCTGTGAAATTGAGACCATTCGTACTTTTAACTGTATAAAGAAATAACTATTTAAATTATTGTTTAGCTGATGACGTGGTTTGGACACCATAGAAATTTAATTTGTACGAAATTGCATACGGGGATAGCTCAGTACAGTAGGGCCTGTTGACGGCTATTTATATATTCAATGCTTTTTCGTATTTTTATATACGTCGTCCCCCTAGCGTTATTCCCGGTTGTGCCCTAAAGGAGCCTGCGGTCCGCTTTTACACCTAATCCCAAGGTTTAGCATAGGCACTAGTTTTACGAAAGCGACTGCCATCTGACCTTCCTACCTAGAGGGAAAACTGGACCTTATTGGTTGATTTTTTTCCTTCACCGAAAAGTTAACGGTAAATATTCCGTACATAAGTTCCGAAAAACTAATTGGTAAGAGCCGGGATTCGAACCCACGACCGCCGCTTGACAACCGCATGCCTGAACCACTAGGCTAACGTATCGTTCATATAGCTACATCACAGTATAATTTAGCTACTATCGTTATGTTTGTGTGAACGGGAGCATTCTACAAATGTATCAGCTTTTTTTATCCGAGACATGGCAAATTTACGAAGTTTTTGTGTACCAATGGTGCCAAACCGCAATCATCACGGTTATTACGCGTCGCGGCGAGATATACTATATGTCTCTGTCTTATTCTTCTAAATATTCGCGCGCCATCTGGAAATAACCGTGATTGGGTCTCTGTAAAACGCATCGTCTATACTAAAATTATTTATATAGAAAGTCTGTGAGGGTGTAAGTGTACGCGCAGATCCTACCGCGCAAAATTATAACAGTTTAATTATCTGTACCGGCCTTTAGGATATTCGCATGTAAATAATATATAAACACACGTGCATCCGACAAGAAGGCACAAAATGAATAACATAATTGTACATTCTAGGCCTGAACGAAGAGCATTTTAGGAAATTGTGGAATATTATTTTGAATATTTATCGCTAGATTTTTAATGGCAAATTAGGCCTGCCTGATGGTAAGAAATCAAAGCGGTGTCAGTAGGCTACGGCCTACGAAACCTTACAACTCTGGAAGAACCACAAGCTCCCTACCTACTTTAGACTGTAGGAATTACTTAACACATGCACACATTGATTGTTTAATAACAATTTCCGCCGCAAACTATAAATTATACTAACTTTAAACTATCAACATTTTCAGCAACACCTATAACAAATTTTACTACGCTTACATTCGCGAATTGTCCTAATTACGCTTTTATTAAAAGCCAAAAACACACGAAAACCACCCTTAAATTTATTAGAATAAAGCGGGAAATTCCTTGTTAAGTTAAATTGTTATTACGTCAGTAAAACATGAAGTTTAGTTAAACTGGGGTTTAGGTAATACACAGATATACATATGAATAGATTCGCAAATACCCGTTTTCGGCATGAATATCGAGCGTGTCAATTTCTGTATGTGAGGCACGCACTATTGTCGAGGCATTAGAGACGTGTTCAGGTATTTGTGAGCACTTTGCCCGCTCCGATATATTTGATGGCGACTGTACCTTTGCTGCTTGGGTTCTAGGTAGCCGACCCCAGACTATTTTGGATGCAACCAAGCCGACAAGGATAAGGAATATATATCTCACACGAATTGAAATAGACAATTCTGTGATTAGTCAAGAAACTTAACACATGTACCTTTTTGCTCGTGTCACAATGCCAAAGCATAAACAGGTAGATGTTTAAATCTTCTTTACTTTGTGAAGAATCATATTCGTAGGCATGCCAAGTAGACGCATTTGTGTGATGTAATAATATATCTGTGGCGTTAATTGTTAGTGCGGAGTGGGTAGTTCTCATGTGTTACACTCATACGTTTCAAAGTTTTGCGTCTGGTTAATTTTTAAGCTTTATTTTGCTGGAATACGGTAACAGGATTTAATTGTTTAAGAAAACAAAGCTATGCTCTTGACATGTGGTTTGTAACGGTTGGATTATCAACTGTAGAAGTCCTTAGCCTAAAATAAATGGTTTATTAATATGCACACATACATTCATACATACACGCCTTTATCCCGAAAAGCGGTAGGTAGAGCACATGAAACTTGTCATGTGTCCAGTGCCACAGTGTTATTTCTTATTTATGCAGGTACTTTAAGGTAGGGTTATAATTACCACTGCTAAAACTCCCGTTGTTAAACTATCATAAAATTATGACGTAATGTTCCTCAATCTCAACAAAAGATTTCTAAGCTCTTCCACGGTTAATTAAGTCCGTCTCCGATTCACTAGAGTTTAAAGCTGAACAAGACATGCAAGTAAACATGGGGGGGGGTCATTTACCGCTCCGTTACGCGGGGGGAGCAGATGTGGCCGGACATTTCACGACGCATTACCTGGTAGGGAGGGGAGAGGGTCGAGAACGTTATCGATTATCGATGGATCTGCGATTTTAATAGTCCAAATAGCATACAATCAAAATTTGTATGATTGTTGTGAAAAAAAACCTGTGATTAAGCCCTGTACGGGTTATAGACAACATTTAAAATACTTTACACTTCCGAACGGGGTAACCTGCCTTTTCAACCCTCTATGAACTTCAGAATTACACTACTCCAAAACTACACTCTTTAACTAACCTTTGTTATTATTATGTAATTAAATACTAAGCGATATTTAAAAAATTATATAAGGCAACTTAAAATCTTAAAATAATAAGATTAAAACAAATTAAGAAATAAACAGTTCAATTTTTTTTTAAGAAAGAAAAGCTAATTTATATAGAATATTTTTTTACCTTGACGACTTTTCTCAACTAAAAATAAAATACTTAAAAATCTTTTTAAAACCCTTAAAAAGAAGAGTTTATTAGCTAAATAATCAGCATAATTCATATTTTCCCGTCCTTAGACTCTGTGGCATGGGATGTTTTTAATGTGTTGAATATTTGATTTTTATTGATGTTCCTTTGTTAGTAATTGTATAAGGTATTAAAACCGAGGACAATGTCTATTTTGATACAACGTTGGTTTTGCATTAATAACGTTTTTCATGACATCGAAACGAAACATCGATAAGATAGAAGATAAGAAAATTATGACATCACTAGCAAATCAAAAAGGTCCTCCAAGAGTCATTTCACGTGACATTAGATGAGCCGACCCGAGCCCAGCCATTGGCGACCCTATAACGATGCAAATTATAAGCGGTAGCGAGAGCGTATAGCGATTTTATGCGCTTCAGGTTGGTTACAACATTTTAATTTTTTTAAACGTTAAATGCACTGCATTGAATGCTACAATACAAAAACATTAGAAGAATAGAAAACACACACACATAAGTCCCGGATTCATTTTTGTGATTTTAAATGGGATTGGATTCTCTTTTACTTTAAACTTCAAACTAATAGCGTTTAAGTAAGCGCACGAAAAGCGGAGAAATTTGGTATTCTAATTCCAGTGAGGGCATAAATGTATGTAATCACTTAATTTTACATAAAACAGGTTAAACCATAGAAATTATAAATAAGATGAACATACAGATGCCAAATTATCCCTATATGGGATTTCTTCCAGCTAACCTGTGAGCAATTGAGTGGAAGGTAGATAGAACGAAAAAGACAAACTTACACCATGTAAAAAAACATATAGCACAAACCATGAACACAAAGGCATCTTAGAAAAATACAAACATATTAAAAATACAATAATAAATATATATTATAATTAAATGTTAAGTAATTTGTGTGATGAGCACAAATATTTGCTCTCGACTCTTGGATGTTTTTAATGTATGCTATGTCGTTCTCTACTTACCAGCTTTGATTACATTATCCCTAAATATTGGCATTAGAAGCGACCACATTCGCAATTAACTAAAGTATCTCATCGCTGTTCGCTCCTCACTCCCACCGGCGCGTAATGTGACCGATTCCTCAATGGCCGGCGCCCGGAGAAATATCGCCGTCTATTATTGTAACTGATATTACTCTTCTGCTACAGTTTGGAGCGAAAATAAAACTGTGTTGGGGGAACCAGTGACGAAAATAGAAAGAAAATTAGGGATAGAAAATAATTTTAAACGAATTCGTAAAGTGGCAATTTGTACACTACGCGTGATAAAGAAAGCATCAAATAACGATCTCGCTCTTGCCTTAGCTTCGGAGACAGATATTCTACAACCAGAGATTCTATTTTATTTCAGCGCTCTTGCCATTCAATGGCATATAATGGAACTATAAGAGTAATGGTTAGGTATGGAGCTACGATATAATATAATGAAACGACACGGCGGCAGTCGCTAGTTAGTCTACAATATGTATGTTTCAGAAAACACAATTCCACATGATTCAATCGCATATATACAAGTAGTACCACTAAGTGGATACCGTACCTTATCTCTCACAAAAGCTCTCGAATCCGAGCTTTAAGCTCAGATTTCATTGGACTTCCGATAAGCCGGAATGGCCTCATTTCGAACCAAATCCATTTTTCTAGTCCGGATAGGAATCTCTTAAAATATCGCTAGTTTTAGATGGTTTAGTTTATGGTCTAGATTAGGATTATTTAAGCTGTTGTACTAGGACAATTCAACTGTAATTTTTCTATACTAAAATTCTTGATAATCTATCCGACGAGCGTACAATGGGTTACGTGATTGACCCGCAGTACGTTATAAGTAAGCTGATGTCATGAATATGTTTAGGCACTATTGCATTTATTCACTAAATTCCAATTGGTCATTGTCAAAATGGTAATTTCCTTTTGAAGGCTTTCCATTTGTGCCGAATGTTTCCTGCAAGAGTACCGCAGGACGAGAAATACTATTCGTCTCTCGTGTCTCTTAATTAATTTAATTCGCCGTCGTGTGATAGTCATGCTGATGAGTGCTTAGGACGATACAAAAGCGATACTGCATGCGTACCGCACCGATTCCACGGGAATGTATGGTATCGTAATGTATGATTGTTAATACAAAACCCGTAACATTCAAATATTAGATTGCTTGTTAATTAGGGAGTTATAAACGATTAACCAAATCACTGTTTTATTTATCAACAGCCATCGAATAAATAATTACAATTACGCAATCAATGCTTCCACAAAAGTAATTCCATTCATTTGTTTTGTTCAAATCTTGGACGCCCCTTCGATTCCGTTCTTAAAAAAGAAAATGGCGGCAAATTGTAATTATTTCCCGCACCTGTGTCTGAATATTGAAGGAATGATTTCCATTACAAATGGAGCTGTGTTCTGTTAGGGCTGATGTCCAACGCTGACGATCGCTTCGCGAAGATATGGTACGGTAACTAGTTTTTGATAGGTATTGCGCCAGCTTAGCAGCTGTATGCTTTCTCCGTGGTAACATGTTTCACATGGTGCCACTCATCATCATCATCATTACTTAAGAGCTTTGCTCTTGTCGGTGGAGTAACCTTTTGGCTTCCTCATATGACTCGACATCAGCTTTATGTTTTATTTGGCTAAACTATGTTAGCTTAGGCCTTCCTCTGCGTCTTTTGCCTTCATACGGATAATGGTGCCACTATACGTATAATTAACTATTAAATTATCACAATTAGGATTCGTTCGCTGGTTTGGAACACACATCGAACGCGGCACACGCGCAGCTGCAGCGCAGCACCCGCGCGGCACACGCGCAGCACCTGCGCAGCTGCAGCGCAGCACACGCGCAAGTTGTAAAGCATTGAAACTACACTTCAAACACACATCGAACGCGGCACACGCGCAGCACCCGCGCAGCTGCAGCGCAGCACACGCGCAGCACACGCGCAGCACACGCGCAGCACACGCGCAGCACACGCGCAGCACACGCGCAGCACACGCGTCCGGTGGGTGGAGGCCTTTACACTTGACGTTAAGGCCGGCCGCCCACTAGACGCGAATTCCTGTCGTATGCATACGTACAATGAGGGTCTTACGAATAGAGTGCGCGCATTGAATACGTTTACCTGCGTGAAACATGTCAGTTGCAGTCAGTGATCGGCACAGAGTAGGTACTTTTCTATTGGTGATTGGTTTGGTTGACATAGATATGCATAATGAATAATTTACAAATTTTAGATGATTCTCTTCTAATTAGAAGACAGCGACGTCGTCGTCACTATCGTAGTTGTTATTGGTTTCGGCGCTAACTCGTCAAAAGATATTGTACTTAGTTATAATTCATAGATAAGTAAGTATTTTACACAGTAGGTAAGGTAGTTAATGCGTGCTGTTTGCCACCAAACTGTTATGCAGTTCGGCGTGACTACTGTAAATTGTGCCGTGGAATCATTGTTTTGGTTCAATAAAAAAAACCATTCATCCTCCTAGCGTGATTCCTAAATTAAATCTTCATACTTCATACTGTCTTACCGTACTTACTGTCATACATACAGACTCTTAATTACTTATTTTATACTAAACAAGAACTGTACGCGATATACGCTGCGACCGGCCCTCTTCCCAGGGATATGTATTAACGCGTGTATCAGCGCTGGGTATTAACTTAACCCAGCATATGCTGAGATTGGGACCCATTGCCCAACTTAACCAATTTCAAATGTATGATAAGTATTCCTCCTTCTTTATGTTTAATTAGTTTTTAGTTTTAAGCTCTATGTAATGTCTAGGTTAAGTTTGTGGCAATAAAGATATTTATTATTATTATATGTCTTTCCCGTTCACGGGACAACGATGTCCCGGACCTTTGGGAGGCGTGCATGGAGCTAGGTACCTACAAAGTACCAACTGAGCCAACACGTAGAGGCCCTTTTGACAATTTAATGAAATGCAAGGAGTACACCGAGCGGATGCTGTCCCTGCCCGTGTCATGGGACGCACACAGAGACAGCACCCGCTGGGGTGTATAGGGACTATTGATGGTTGATGGAATCTAAATAAAACGGGTTATTGGGTGGAAATGATGGACTAGTGGCTGGGCTATTGGGTGAAACATCGGACGCCTGCCTAATAAAACTGTTTCAATCTTTATCTCTGGCAGACGGTGACTCGCTAACTGCTAGATGGGCCCCTATTAATAGCGACATTAAAAAATGGCCTAAGGGCAACACCGGTCAGAGAGCTGGGGGGTAGAGAGGTGGCACTGGACTTTAAACATATAGCCAACTCGCCACTTAGGTGTCCACATCTACCCTCGAGCAACAGCTCTTGCGACTCCACTCTGGACGGCCAATAAAGGCAAGCCAGAGGCGGAGGGCCTGTCCAACCAACCACCCGATCGGCTCAGCCTGACCACAGGACACCCCCAGGAGCACTCAGGTACGTAGGGTCGCTACTCCCTAACAGCCCGCCACAAGCTGCCTTACGTTGACTGATTGCACCAGAAATCTGGTGGGCGATGGGGCCGTCACATCCCTACGCCATTATTATTATTATTATTCCCGAAAATGCCCCTAAAGGAGTCTGATGGGGTCCGCATTGACACCTAATCCCAAGATTTGGCATAAAGGTACTAGTCTTATGAAAGCGAATGCCATCTGACTTTCCAACCCAGAGGGAAAACTAGACCTTATTGGGATTAGACCGGTTTCATCGCGATGTTTTCCTTCACCGAAAAGCTAACGGTAAATATTCCGTACATAAAACCGACCGTACCGAAAAACTAATTGGTACGAGCCGGAAAATAAACATTAATAAATATTATTTCATGGTAAGTACTTTCTAAAGGCACTTTTACACACTTTACACTCTAATCACCCTTCTACATTAATAATACTACGTTTTATAATACTATGGGTCTAGTTCGGTTTTATTGTGTAAGGTGCCCTAATATTTACTTATATTCAGTATAGGTACTTGAGCTTTTAGAAAGTAGGTTACCTTAACTTTGGCATTGTTTAACAACGGAAAAGTAACATAAGGTGACTTTACCCCGAACCGCGAAAGCTAGTAAAGTCTGAAAAACAGGACTTTACAACGCTAACTCAAGACCTAAAAAACAAAGATTTCTAGTTTGCAACTGTCTAAGTTTAAACTCGGGGAAAATCCCCCGATAGTTTCTAAAAGGATGCCACCTATTCCTCGCGGTTAGTAAAAAGACAAATGGCCGTTGCAAAGGTTTCTATATTCTAAAAGAGCTTATGTTTCCTGTAATTTTGGACACATATGACGTTTTAAATTGAGAAGGAAGGCTCAATAAAGTGCACATTAGTAATGTATGGACGATCGGACGATGTCGATTGTAGCAAGTTATTGGTTCGAATCCTCGATGTAAAGTGGTCGATACGAGTGGTCAAAGGTTTATATAAATGTAATAATAACTTTAGGTGCTATATAAAGTCTTCCTTTTGGAGATCATTTTGAGCATTACTCACAGTTTTTTTTTTATTGATAATGTAATTTCTAATCTAATTTTCCTTTAAAATGTTAATCCATGCATAATAAAATGTAATTTTGTCTCCTACGATACAGGCAAAACCTAAGCAGACAGCGGTAGGTACTTTAAACTACGTGTAAACGATTTGCCAAATACATGTCTTATTTCTATGAAGTTTGTTCTCATGTGAATTAAGGAACGCTTTTGAATGTGGAATACAATGTTTCGCGGTTTAAGAATGATTGAACACAGACCATACTAAATGACAAAAAAATTGGTAATAATAAGGGAAATTAAGATTTAAATCTATTCTCATCTCTATCTATCGTGTAGTGGACCACATCCTTTATATGAGAATACAAGTTAACGAAGGTTTCATCTTTTCTGTCTGTATAAATAATACATTTCTTCCTGAAGATTCACAGTATTGCTATGGGTATGAATTGGAAAATCATGAGATTTATCGAAGACCTGCCTAAACAAGGAATACAATTAGTTAACTTTCGGACGGATGTATCTTGACTATATTTAGTTAGCTTAGCTTATTTATTCATTTAAATCTTTGAAGTCTAAAACAAGCTTCGATCGCATTCGCCTTTGCCTTCGGTTAGGGCTACCAACACCTACGATCTGAGACATTCATGTACTATAACATACGGCATAACTATAGCATAATGTACGATAATAAATTGCTATTTGGCACCTATAACTTGCGCCGCGCATCGCCGTCTTAACGTGTCATTGTTTTAACATATTATACGTATTGTATGTTAGTCTGTAAGGTATTTGTAAACATTGGGCCTGGTTGCCTGAAGCAAATAAATAACAGATGAATAACATAATATATCGCCGTCGACGTATCCGTCTGGAAGGGCATCATAACACACGGAAAATACCAATTGCGTCCCCAGCATGTTTGTAAACTTTACCACAAACTAAATGATCCCACTGCCCAATAGCACTGCCAAAGTTCCTGTTTTTGTTTACATGTGTATGCGCCCTGTGTGTTTGTTCGCCCGAAGCTCCTAAACTCCGGGGTTTACATGGAATCTAACTTAGATTAAGTGGGTGCTAAGTTGGAAGTGGAATTTGGCCAGGGAGTTATGGTGATGATGTGGCTTCAATGTTCGTCGAAGACAGAATAGAGATGTTGAGTCTATATTCAGCTTTTTAAAACCCGTTTGAGAATAAATAGGTACTACCACTACGTAGGTACAGTCATCATCATCATTCTCCTAGCGTTATTCCCGGTTGTGCCCCTAAAGGAGCCCAGGGTCCGCTTCGACACTTAGGTACAGTCATGAGCTTTAATTTGGGACCCATTTCCATTAAATGATGTTAGAAAATTCATAATGCATTCGCAATGCATAAGGTCGAAACTTTAGTTTGATAGTGTTGAATGTCAAGTCAAGACATTAGTTATGACATATAATGTCTTATGAATCGACTCTTGAAATAATAACCTCTTTGCAAAACGCTATCACTACGGTTTTCTAATTACGAACATATGTCATATGTCGTGTCAGTGTCAGTGAAGAAAACAGATAGAAGACAGGACCAAAAACCCCCTTACCCAAGTAACAATTAATCGGAAAACATCGTAAATGATCGTTTGCCTTCGCTCCAGTTGACGTAATTGCACGGTTGCCCCTAGAAACGTAAAGTTGTCGATGGTAAGCATTATGACATTGACATTGCGTTAAAATATTAGCTCTAAATAGCGTTAGTTTGCTACACAATATTCACCCTTAGGTGGGTCCCAAATTAAAGCTCGTGGGCTGTACAGTCGAGGACAAAGAGATGTATACACTTTTGGACCTAATCGAATGCGGTCGCCTACAAATTGTAGGCGACCGCATTCGATTAGGTCCAAAAGTGTATACATCTCTTTGTCCTCGACTGTACATATAAAGTCTGGTATTTGTACTTTTATATTGGGCAATTAAGTTGGTAGGTAAACGAAAATAAGTAACGTCATGATTTTTTACGGCATCACTGCATAGATTTTTTAATCTTTTTGAATTAAAAAAACTGTTTTTACCAAAAAAGTTGAAGTTTGATGTTTTCCGAGTTCAACATGAATTTTACTTTTTACCCGACTGCCCGAAGGACCGGAGGGTTATTGTAGTTACTAAAATAAAAAAAAACATTTTTCCTGCTGTCAACTGTATCAAGAAATGATCTCAATTAGTTACTCACATCGAAATCTGTTCAGTGATATAAGTTGGAATTGTAGACGAGTTTAAAATAGGAAAGATTTGAGAATGATTAAATGATTGACTGAAACGCGACATCTAAGGCTCGGCTATGATTCCGATCTGCGGCGGCGGCGACAGGTGCGAGCGTAGGAGCGAGACGCCGCGATCCGGGCTCTCGCCCCTGCGTATCAGGGCGCTCCACTCCTTCTGCCGCTCCAAGTCGTGGCCGCACCTTTAACTTTTTAATCCAAATAAAAAGGCCCTGTGAAGGACCGATAAGGGCGGTGCCATTTGCGTCTTCTGTAAACACGTAAAACGCGTAATGAGCTTCTTAACAGCGGTTTAACGACTCAATAAAGTCGTTTGTTTTTTAAAGATTAGTAAACCATGAACCATGACAACTTTAGCACAAGAATCAGATCGCAAATAAATAATCCATTGGGTGGTTTTACCGGGACTGTTAACTTTTTCTGGAGGTCTATTTAACCATTTGACTAATGAAAGCTAGCTGAAATACATTGTTTTATTCATTACGGCTTCTGGAAGAGATATCATAAGAGGAAGCTTATTTTACACGATTTTTATTTTATTGTTATTTTTTACTTATTTTAGTACATCACCTTCAGAGAAACCCGTTGAATTTTGTGCAGTGGGTTTGTAGTATGTTAATTTGACTGTACTGTGAAATACAAGTACGATACTACTCGAGTATCTACCGAAAAAATATATAAATTCGCTTTCAAGTGTAACAATGTAATTTTATAATACCGTCATTTTTTTTTAAAGTGTGTGTGAGACTCAGGTTTTGTACCGACCATGCATGTAATATGCCTATATTTAAAAATAAACAATTTGAAGTGTAACTGTGGTCGCAGCGTAATAAGAAATGTAAAAAATTGCGTACAAAAAGAGGAAAAGTCTAGGTATGAGATTGTAGCTGCGTAAGTTTATGAGTATGTAGGGGACCGGTAATCTCCACTTACCCGATTTCAAAACTTCATTCACTTGTGTATAAATGGACTTTCCGGATGGACATACAATGCGCGGGCAACGCAAGTAGCTATTAACTTTGTATTTTGACACCTTCCTTTTCATTACGAAGACATAAAAGCAAGAAAGAGCTCGTATCGATGCACCAAAATCACACATGAAAGCCAGACAGTATTGCTAAAACATGACAAAGAAATCTTTCCCTACCAAATTACACAGTACTGAAACATCTAAGAGCGTGTGTACAATGTACATGTCTTTTTGCCGTTAGAATCCACGGCGGAAGGCCGACTCACCGAGTTTGTATTGGTTAAAATGACGAAAGTGCACTTAACGAAGCGAAGGTTTGACAAATTATTTTACTGCTAAATACGAATGGAAAAAATTTGCTGCAGAGAGAGGGTACCTAACCAATAAAGAAGAGCTGAATAGAATGAGACAAACCAGGCAGTTCATTTGAAACCTAGAAAATAGGAGAGCGAAGATGATGGGGCACCTCATACGACATGACAGTTCATACTCAATATAATAAATAAAATAAAATTGTAGGGGTTCATCTTACACAAATCGACCTCGTCCAAAAGTAAGCAAAGCTTGTACTATGGGTACTAGATGACGATACACATACTTATATAGATAAATAAATACTCAAATACATAGAAAACATCCATGACTCAGGAACAAATATTCGTGCTCACCACACAAATAAATACCCCTACCGGGTTTCGAACCCGGGACCTCTTGCTTCGTAGGCTGGGTCACTATCACTACCAACTAGGCTAAATATAGAGGAGAAGCGAGGAAGAGGAAGATCTAGAATAAACTACATGCTCAAAAAAAGAGTTGATAGATCGTATCGAGACGTACCGGAAGGCGCAGCGTGGGTTGGCCCCCGACAAGGTGGACTGATGACCTGGTAAAGGTTGCGGGAGTCCGCTGGATGTGGTTGGCGCGGGATCGATCACTTTGGCACTCTTTGGGGGAGGCCTATGTCCAGCAGTGGACGTCTTTCGGCTGATATGATGATGATCGAGATTTTGAAGAGGTTGCCTGGGATCGGAGTATATGGAGGGCCTTCTTTGAACTACTCCGACAAGAGCTTAGGTAGCTCTTAAATAAGTAGAAGAGAGAGGGACAACAGAAAAACATAACAAAGAGACAGAATAAAACAGATTGAAGTGTGGTACGAGTACTGGAGCAGCTACTGTTTGTTTTACAACCCTACTTGAACATTAAGTTATCATTCGTCATTAATCAATAGATGTACGTAATGAGTTACTAAATTAATGCACCTAGTTTTCTATACATTTGAGCGTGCGGCAATTCCATATATACATGAATAATATAATATATACATTACACTCCTTTCGGGTAGTTGTGTAGAAATGAAGCTGTGAAATATGTTATTAATAAACACTTTACTTAGTTGTGTTTTATGTTCCGCGGTTATTAAGACAGTAATTATACGTCTTAACTTATTTATATTACGAAAAACCGAATTCCAATGTTGGTCTGGATTCAAAGGAGGCAAAATAACATTTTTTTCTTATGATGGATGGTTTATTTTTTTATTTAGATTAAAATCCTGCTTATAAATATGAAACTTTGAATGTGGATGTTTATTATGTTTGTTACTCAACTCACGCTTAAACGGCCCAACCGATTTGAATGAAATGTTGCACGAAGATAGTATACCCTGTTTTAAAATTTAAAATAAGAAGTCGCGGGCGGAAGTTTGTATTATATATAAATGGTCTGGTCTTTCAGTTAACGCGCCACAACTGATTTGCCATTTCAAATGCACATTCGATCTTATAGGTACCTCACTCATCATGTATTCATATACAATCAAAAGTTCCAATCGTTCCAGAAAACCTTTGATTACTTAAGTAGAAGCACGGTTAACCGCACGGCGCGAAAGTGTCTTCTATAAGTGTCCTAAGCCTTAGTAATATGTTACCCTTAACCGTCTACTCTGTCATTACGTACCTTGTAATCAAAGAGCGATAGAGCCCCTCACTCCGCCCCATTCCCTCATTCCGTATGCGATGGAAATTTTACACAGGAATTGGCAGTTTGAAAATGATAGGGTGAAAATTGATAGATTGGGACAACGACTTACATGTACTAGACCAGATGGTTGATTGCTTTACGGTCCATACGTATGTTAGGTAGTTAGATCATGTCTTTTTTTTATATGGGAAATAGTTAAGAGTTGAGATGTATTACGCTCGTTACAGTCTTGCAGTTTCCCTTCTAAGTATAGAACGGAATAAAATTGCTTTAACACTTTCGCTACCAAGAGTCGCTACGCTCGTAGCCGATCCTGTGGTTTTCCTCGTATGTAGCGGAAAGCCACTACGGCGTAGGCGCCCGCTAGGCGAGTTCTTGGTTGCGAAAGTGTTTAACAGTGATGCACCAACTCAAGAAGAACGAAACGGGAAAATTAGCAGGTACTATTTGCATGGTTACTATAAGAAAGTAACTCATCCAATTTCAAAAAGATAACAGATAGACAAACAGACAGAGAGAGCTACTTTTGCATTTATAAGGTAAGTTTGGAAGTATGGTCTTCCAAAAGTCGAAGTCCGAGTCCAAAATATTAAATGCATATCGAAATGCATTACTTTTATCCATAACTAGCTTCTGCCCGCGACTCCGTCCACGTGGAACTAGTTTATATCGCAGCTCCATACAAAATTTTACCCCCCCCCCCATTTCACCCCATTATGGGATGATTTAGGGGATGAAAACTATCGTATGTCACTGTCTCCTCCACTTACAAAATCACATCCATTCGTCGCTCCGTTACACACACACATACACTTTCCCGAAGTATGGATTTAGTCCAGTATATATACTAATCTTTGCAAGAATTGATAGTTGTAAAATACTACAAAATTTATAGACCAGCCATCTTGGTCTGAAAGCAATATCTAAGGATATTGCGAGGCATGAGCATGTATTGACGCAAAATATGTTTAACTTTATTCAATTTCTTCTCAGTAAATACTGGCTTCATATTTCCTGTAAGGGAATCCGCATTCAATGCACGTCACGACTCCGCTCCGCATCCGGAACGATTATTTGTTCGATAATAAAATGGATCTTTTTTTGTAGAATATATTGTCAGAAGGCGATCGTGGATTGAAGTCTCGGTTTGAAGCAATCAGTTTTTGTGACTTAAGTAGGTACGGAATATCATTTGATATTTACCATTAGGTTTCCGGTGAAGGAAAACAATTGTGAGACAACCTGCTTACATGTGCGTAGGAATTCAAAGGTGTATGTGAAATTCCCAGCATGCGTGGGGACTACTGTCTATTCTCATCGATGAGAGGAGGCCTGTGCCCATCAGTGGGACGTATATAGGCTGATTATGATGATACAAATGTTTTTTATATCTGTCTTGGCGTCTGATTTCCAGTCACTGCGTTTAGTTTGGAAATTTTTGGCAATCTCATGCAAGCAAATGAATCAGACATCACTAATGTAGGAAATCGACAAAAATTCTCAAAGTGTTTTATCTCACTTTCCTGTGCGCGAAAGACATAACCTAAATATAACCATAAATTTAAATAGATTAGGGTCTGTTCTCTCCCATTTTCATTGAGAGTATATTTCCTCAGAAATCGTCTCTTGTAAATCTCATAGATGCCGGGCAAAGCTACCGGAAAGTTTCCAAAGCATGATTAAAAATCTCTTTTCTAACTAAAATATGTCTTTTGCGGGATTACTGAACGAAAGCTCAAAAGCGTTTTTTTTATAGATTGGATTAAGTTGTGGGGTAAGTTTTCAAATATCCTCTAGACATTTATTTTACACCCCACTCTTTTAGTTTCGGATTCATTTAATCAAATAATAATAATAAATAAATATATGGGGACAATCATACACAAATCGACCTAGTCCCACAGTAAGCTCAGAAAGGCTTGTGTTATGGGTACTAGACGACGATAAATATAATAGATATAAATACAATCTACATAGAAAACATGCATCACTCAGAAACAAATATTCATGCTCATCATACAAATATTTGCCCTTACCGGGATTGGAACCCACGACCTTCGGCTTCGTAGGCAGCGTTACTACCCACTAGGCTAACCGGTTGTCAAAGCCCTTTAAAAGGTTTCTTTGAAATGCCTTTCATCGTCATCGTATCAGCCGAAAGACGTCTACTGCTTGACATAGCTCCCTCAAAGAGTGTCAATCAAACGGAGTCCCTAACCTAATTTTATCTAAGAGGATGAATAGGCGGTTAGGCAGAAAGGAAGTTTTTCTACCACACATCACATCACATCATCAGCCTATATACGTCCCACTGCTGGGCACAGGCCTCCTCTCACGTATGAGAGGGAACGGGCAGTAGTCCCCACGCTGGCCTAGTGCGGATTGTGTGAAGTCTCACATACACCTTTGAATTTCTTCGCAGATGTATGCAGGTTTCCTCACGATGTTTTTCCTTCACCGAAAAGCTAACGGTAAATATGAAATCATATTCCGTACAGGCATGAAACACTATTCAAGGTCCAAATAGCCATAGGCTTCGGTGCTATGTTATGCTGCATGTCTTTATTTGTATTAATCGTACACTGTTCTCACTACGCATCAAACAATTAATTTTAATAAATTAGTTAGGTACTGAAATTTTGGCCTAAAATGTATTTTAAAATGCGTATGGTTACTATAATTTTTACCTGACTGCCGAAGGAAAGGAGGGTTATGTTTTTTTAGAGTATGTATGTATTTATTTATGTATGAATGGGTGTATGTGAATATTCTTTGGCATGCCCTGCAGCCGAATCATCCGTTTGACGGATTTCGACATATGAGGTATCGTTGGATTTGTATTAATCGTAGGAGTGACATACGCTATATTTGTAAAAAAGCAGTTGGGTTTTCCGCAAAATCTTTTGATTTTATTGGTTAGTAAAACCTTTTCACGAAAACTTAAGAAAAAAAAGTTACAAGCGAATTCCTGTTGAACAATAACCCGTATACAATTTTTCTCACTACATTTACAAGAATATCACTTCTTTTTGCGTCCATATATCAAGCAAACAACACTATCTTCGTACAATTACTTACTCAAAACAATAACGTATTATACACCATCACTTTACCGAACATATGTGTCTTTTTGGTTCTTTACGATACCGTGGAAAAAGCCATTCGTCATAGTTAACTTTATCGTGCTTGAAACAAAATGCATCGCATACACTGAACGCTCGATTCCGGTTTACGTTTCCGCTGCGTATACATTTTAAAATACTTTAACAATTTGAACTTTATGTCTTTTACATACGGTTGACGGTATTGTTTGGTTTTGGTTGTTTCGAGCGACCCCGCAGTGTACAGCGAAATAAATCGTTTGGATAAAAGGCTTGAGGAGTGTGGCGGTTCCTTCCGTATGGCGGATTGGCGTAAATAATATTCGTTGTGCAATGTTGTTATCTTGTAAATTGATAAACAAAGTAATTCGGGAACGGTTAAGGCTAACTTGTCGATGTTTACCGTTTCATCTTCACAAACTAGAACGTAAATGGTTGCGTACGAAACGGCTTTAGAGGAATTTTCTCCCTGAAACGGTCCGGTTATGGAATGAGCCTGCCGAGGTGTTTTCGAGACTGCAGTGTTTCACTGCAGTGTTTTTAGTAGTTTTTTCTGATCAATTCGTGATTTTTGTTATTTCGAGTGACTATAAAAAAAAATGTACTTAATGTTGAACCAAACGTTAAAATTTGCACATACTTAACTGTCTCAAAAAGTTACCAAACAATAATAAACATTAAGTAGTAATTTTTTTTAGTCATACTGTCGAAAGTCATAAAATTTTACTATATAAATTAGAGTTCCGATTTTCGCAAGTCATCATTATTGTTAGTCAGAAAATTGTTTAGCCATTACATTCAATGTTCCGGTGGTATGCAATTACATAATGTTAAAGGCAATAATCTAGTTTATAATAATTGTTGTAAGGTCTTTTTTCGCAAGTCATAATGATTGGTAGTCATCTGATTAGTTACTCATATCATTCAATGTCATGGTGGTGTCACTCTTCATAATGTTAAAGCCTATAAACACACTCCCAGAAAAATAATAAAATAGGTATAATAAAATTTTAACGAAGTATTACTGAACGCGTTCTTCCAGACTGCTTTATAATGAATGTGGGTACTTGGCCAAAAATAAAGAGTGATGCAATTGAAAGATGTCTATGCCGCTCACAGTATTGTTTAGTGATCAGAATACGTTAAAATAAGTATGTTTTGTTTTGAAACTTTTTTCTGTAAAATTAAAAATGGGCGAAATATGTTTTCCGAAAGCTGGGAAAAATATGTACTTGTCAACATTTCAATGGATGTTGGGTCATTATTAGTTCTGGCGCTTCGCCGGCCGCTGTCGCGGCACGCTCGCTTCGCTCGCTTGGCTCGCGCGCTTAGGATCGCGGTACAACTAACACTCCTCGCTTCGCTCGTCATCGTACCTACTACGACCTGCCTTAGAGGTCCAATATCTAGGCAATTTTAGATTTCAGAGAAAAAAGTTTCTAACAAAACATGCTTATTACCCGACTGCCCAAAGGAGAGGAGGGTTATGTTTTTCGAGGGTATGTATGTTATGTATTTACGTGGCATATTCTTTAGCACGCCCTGCCGCTTAAACCGTTTGACGGATTTCGACATAGTATGAGGTGTCGTTGGATTCCTCTTAATCGTGGGAGTGACATAGGCTTTACAATTTAAAAAAGCAGTTGGGTTTTAAAAAAAAAACTTTTGAATTCACTTGTTTAATAAACGTATTCTTTACGAAACAGTCAAAAACCTAGTTGTTTCTGAGTAGTTATCTTTATGACTATAGATGTTATAGATTTGGTCTCTTAGACGTAATTCACTTTAGGCAATAATACGATATGAATAACACCCATTAGTACGTTTAAATTTATGCCTTAGAATATTTATGAATAATTATTGATAGACCTTTGATCGTTATGGGCATCTATTTTCTGACTTTTGTGATTATAATACTTAATATTATAGGTATTTAATGTTAGAACTATAAAGCGTTATACTTAACAAAAATTATAACTATTAATGTTTATGTTCTCAAATTATATGGATATCAATTTCTATCGAAACTCGGAACAATATGTTTATAGGAAACAAAGGGTCCCCAGTAAATAAAAGTACCTATAACAAAATACAAAAAAATTCTTGGATAGGTCCAGATTCTTTAAATAAACGAACATTATGAAAGTGTGAAACTTAAAACGATCGCCATATTACAAGCTATCATTATAATAGCACGAATACAGCCCCATATTAAAGAGCAACTCACTTAACCTCACAAGCATTAATGAAGTTTCCCCCAAATACCTCTCACCGAATTACTTCATCCTTTCATCAATACACTATTAACTATAGAACTATAGGTTGTAAGTCCTTGAATTTTGCAAGGATATAAGACCTTTTCTGATTAAATAGTGAAGGCAAGCCGATGAATATTAATATCGACATTTCTAACGACGTGTAGATTCTTAGATTGATGGACATTTACATTTAGATTTAAAATGTGACAGTTCACCATGATAATAGGAAGGGGAGAAAGCAGCACAGATTGGGCTACTACGCGCTCGTTAATCTTACTTACATACATCTCCATGTTTGGATCTCAGAGGGTTAGGCTGAAATCTGAAATGTTCACGAAGACTTTACCTTAGAACAGTTTCACTGCCAGGAACGCACCTAGCGACCCCTTACGGCGTAGGTATACTTTCCGTGAAAAACACGAGATCAGCTAGCGAGCGTGCGTTGCGATTCTTGGCAGTGAATGCGTTAAGTATTTTTTTATACGTTTCGTGGCAGCCAATGAACGCTTGGGTTCGAGGATTCGTTGTGTTGAGCGAGACAAATGCAGTTCCGTCAGTCTCAACACTGCATTCTCGGGAGCTCTGGCGACCGTACACGTCACCACCTACCTACAGAGTTGTGTTGTTATTATGACTGGGGTCTTCTAAATCATAATCATAATCATCATAATCATAATATTTTATTGCAGCCATGGTATTAAAGATCTTACATAAGAGAATACAGTTCCACATGGGCCCTGTTAGGGCATGGCAAAGACAGTAATACTTATATTAAATTAAATTAATGTGATTCAATTAAGTTAAGTTATTATGTTTACCACTAAACTAACATATAACATGCAGTCATTTGTGTGCAAAAATATAAAAAAAATATCACGAGAGTGTAGGGTACAGTCGAATACATTTTCATAGTAATTATTTTTCTCTAATATTATGTTATTATACATTTTATATATTTAATTATTATCACGTGAATTATCAATGTTATCTACTTATTAAAATATGATGCTTAGTTTAATTAATATTGAATATCAGTTATTTATAAATATATGATTTACAATTTTATAAATTTTATTAAACCAGAAAAGCGAAGTTATAAAATTTTAGGTATTCAGATCATATGTCATAAATTCTTGGTGTGAATAAAATGTGTTGTCTATGAGCCAGTGTTTAAGTTTGCTTCGGAATATATGATGGAGGTATATCCTAATGGCGCCGATAAACTTGAATATTCGCCGTTTTTAAATTTGTCGCAGGGGTAATCACGTAACGTTTGTTTTGCGAGATATAGATTATATAGAAAAGATATAAATATAAATTAGAAATTGATATTTGCTGGATAGTAGAGACAAGAATGCTCATTACAAGTGAATGCTCAAGTCTAGGCACCTTTAGATGGCTGGATCTTAGAGGCTAGATTTCCACTTACTGCTTACACTTCACCTAGTTGCATATTTTTACTTTAGTGAACACTTCGGTTTTTTTTAATCAGCCTCTCACTCTCTCGTTTATGCAACTTGTGCTTAGTAATATGAGTTATGAAAGCCGAGTACGCTGAATATGATGGATTATAATACATAAAGAAAACTATTAAATTATGTAATACTCTTTCTAGTAAAATATCAATAAAACCTCAAGGAGTTACTGACAAAAAATAACAAGTGAAATAAATATTGTACAAAGTTTTGTCCGAGACTACAAAATAATGCTGTCCTTACTTACCTTGAAAAAATCTATGCGCATGTGGAATCTAGAATTGCGAGCATCAATACTGGCGCAAGCCTGAAATAGATATGTTAATAATTTACTCTAAAAATAAAGTTTACACCACCTTCAATTCAGTAATTCGCCAAGGAACAAACATAAACATTTGCTTTCCACTTTATCGTATGAACTGCTTTCTGACAGCACATGCGTTGATATTTGGAGAAAAAACCCAACTCGCTATACGTAGGCCGATAATATTTGTGAAGTTCCGTCGATTCCTCAATTGTCTCAGAATCACCTTTGGCACTACATTAGCTGCTACTTAAACGGAATCATAATTATCAGAATTTGTGACGTACTTAACATCATTGAGGAGTTCCATAAATCATCTGTGTTCTTCATCATCAGTACCAGTTCACCAAATTTTTGGTTTGGTTAGAAAATACCTACCGAAATCACTACACGCGTGTCTAATACAATTGAGGAACTCCCATAATTTCTCACAGATCCCATCACCTAAATGGCATTTTTAACGAATTTGGAAGCATACACTTCTAATAAAAATGACGGAGTTCTGAAATAACAATAAAACATTAAAAAAAAACAACCGATTCAGAACCTCCTCCTTTTTTTCTAAGTTGGTTAAAAATATATCAAGTTAGGTCCAAATTCTGAATGAGTTTTGACGTATTGAAATCACAATTGTAAACCACCCGATCTCTCTTGCAGACGCGTACAACTTCGCGTGTGCGACGCAATCATATAAAATTAAAATAGTTATTTCCATTTCCGAATCGAGGCCCTTGCAAAACACAGTCTGAAAACGCGGTTTTTCCGCACACCGACTCCCAAAGGTTCTTTTCAAATGAAAACCATGTGCTTAATTTACGCCTGACATGCTTTCTAAAGAATCTCTCCACTTCCCTCCCCGTGTCTTGAAGGGGCTAAAATCTAGGGGCTGTTAAAATAACCCTGGCGTCGTTAAATGACAACCTCATTTGAATAATTGCTGTATTGCTAAAGGAAATTTAATAGATCGACGGATTGACGGCCTAGGGCGGCAATCTGTGACGTATTGACGTTTTAAATAGATGAAAGGAGAAATAAAAGAGGGTTTGAATTTAAATTGAATTGCTATTAGGAGTTGTTACGGTATTTTACCCGACTGTCTGTCTGGTGGAATTATTTAAGTTCGATTTTTTTTAACTGCGAAGTTGGAAAACGAACGGGCTATTATTGATAAGCAGACACCATAGCCTATGAACGCTTTCGATTCAAGAAGAATCATAAACGCGATGCCGACACTTTATTTATTGAAGATACGTTGTGTTGATTGTGTTGAGTTATTGGCTACTGCTTTAGTATTTTGAGTTTTGTATGTAATGCTGTTGATGTCCAACAAAAATACCTAAAATAGGCAAAGAAGAACCAGGGCCCTTAACCTCAACGTAGCATAACCTCGGGAGCTCTGGCGACCTTACTCACCACCAGGAATACAACATATCTACAGAGCAAGTAGTGGCAAGGAAACCAAAATTGATGCATACAAAAAAGCTGGGAGGCTCAGAGGGAGTGAGTTCAGCTAGCCATGAACAGTCCTGACCCCGTATCATGGTCAGCCTTATCACACGATAAGTGACAGGACAGAGCGTCCGTCACTGGCTGACAGCGTTCGATAGAACGAGACGACGCTCCTATATTGTCACTTATCTCGTGCTAAGGCCGACCATACGGGGTCTGGACTCGAACAGTCCTTTTAAAGGCTCTATGACGAAAAGTTTAGGACCTTCTGTCCTAAAACTACTATTAAATATTGAAGGTATGTCACAGTCTAAATGTGATAACCTCGCTAGATTAGCAAAAGTTAATGACCATTGTAATTTTAAGTCTTTTTCTGAATAAAACCATTCGATAATAATAGCAAGTAATGGTTCGTTTTCGTTAGCAGCGTTACTGCTTAAAAAAACAAAAATTAATTTAGTATGGGGTAGCGCGTCGTTACTGACGATTTCTCAATATAATTTGAGACGTTGGTGCCGTTAAGAAGCCTAAGTCTTCTGGTAGATGTCGCTACACGCCTCCCTAAGGCGTTGTATGAAGGAACTGATTGAAGGATTTGGTGCCCGAACCAGATTGTTCCGATAGCTCAGTTGGTTAGTAGCGACGGGCCATGAATGCCTGTGGTCGCCGGTTCGAATCCGGCTCGGAGCATTAAATTTTTCAATTTTTCCTTTCATTTAAAATTTAGCAAGTAATGGCGATATTATGGTTGTAGTCGTCGTTTCTATGTTCTTTCACATTTCATGGCAACTTTAAACTGAGTCGTGGTTCTATGGCTTCAACCGTCTCCAATTACAGACACAAAAATCAATTTATTTAATAATAAGCATAGTCAATGTAATATAAATCAATGTCACTCCAGAGGAATCACTTAAAGTTTCGAACGCGCGTTGGGACAGTCTAACCTTAATTTTTCCATATATTTATTTGAGATTTACTTAACGTACGTCCAATGCGTTACGTAATAGACCTGCAAGTGCAAATGTGCCCGTCACCCTATTGCCAGCCAACCTTTCCACCAGAGGGGTAATAATGCAAGGTGTCGAACGCGCATTAAGGAAAGTTTAACTGACATTTTTTCATATAAAATTTGACATTTAGATCTAAATAGCTAACGATTGTAAGTACAATGCGTTACGTGATCGGCATGGTGAAAGTCAAATTAGCACAATCTAGTTATTTTTGCAGACTACCCGTAACTTGTGCCTTAAACTCCGCTTTACGACCGAATTAACCCTAAACCCGATAATTTGACGGCTATATTTTTATGGGCCGTTTTTCTTTATAGCTGAATTTTCTGGGCTATAAAAAGGATAAAAATGAGCGTGTGTCATATCATGGGGTATCTTGGTTTGGTGGTAATTACCAGTTCATACTTATCACAATACCTTTCTAAAAAGCACAGATATTTTTTTATTTAACAGGACTTATTGGTGTAAAATTGATGGACGCGGATGGATGAAAAAAAATGGACGAAAAGGGTGACACTCTGGAAAGGGTCACTTGGTGCCAGGAAACGTGGCAGACCACAAATGAAGTGGGTCGACGACATCACCAAGACCACCAATAGATGGCAAGACGTGGCGCAAGACCGGTCAGAGTGGCAGAGGCTGGGGGAGGCCTTTACTCGCGAAGAGGTCCACCAATAATAGATAAATAATTAAGAAGAATAGATATAACATAAATCACGTTTTTAAATCATTAGAATAACTAGATCAACTTATATATATAGTGTTAAGAGTCCGCAGTAAGCTCGATTCTCCATACAAACGTAGTTACGTCCTTATTTTAAGATAACACGTTGGATTGTCATGAAATTTTGTAAATACAATGAGATTATATATATCTAGGTCTGAAATTAGTTTATGACTCTTGAAATCTTATTAGAAAGAAAATAGAAAGAGTACAAGTTTTGCATTTTAAGACCCCAAAACAGGGTTCAGTTCGGCTGAATACTACGGCCAAAATATAGATTAGATTGAACTCAAAACCTATTTCCGACATCGATTAAACGATGTAGTTTCATAATAAAAAGAAATTTTCGAAATTGATCGTGTAGTTTTCAAATGAGAGCGAAACTACGAAAATCAGTTAAAAAACTACAAAATTTTGATGCGATTCTGCAGCGAATCATTCTAGCGCGGGGGAACGGTACGGGGGAGGGCGGTACGCCCCGCCCTTTGTCCTTGGTTGACGCTTCACGCACGCCACGCTTGCCTCGTCGTTAGTCGACTCTTTGCTGTGCGCGTGACTATTTTGGTGAATTCTCTTCGTATGGTAAACGCGGTCTACTAACGACTTGGACTGATAACGGACTTGATATTTTCTTTTTGATACTGGTGGTGTGTGTGTATGATACTGTCCGACGACCTTGGATTTCTTATGGACTCTGCATTTTTATGTTACAAAAATGGATAACTCGGGTAAGTACCTACCTAACTACACTATACCTATATTTGCAACATCAGTGTTTCATCAATTTCGTTATTATAATTATATAGGTACGTAGGGTCGCTCTCTTTATAGTTAGGTAACTAGGTACCTTACTATTCAGAAATTGATACCTACCTACCTCCCCTTCCACATCTATGAACGAGGGACAAGACAATAACAATAATCCATACTAATATTATTAATGGGAAAGTGTATGTGTGTGTTTGTTTGTTTGTTTTGTCCGTCTTTCACGGCAAAATGGAGCGACGAATTGACGTGATTTTTAAGTGGAGATAGTTGAAGGGATGGAGAGTGACATAGGATAGTTTTTATCTCCGAAATCATCCGCTAAGGGGGTGAAAATTTGTATGGAGCTGCGATATAAACGAGTTCCACGCGGACGGACTCACGGACAGAAGCTAGTAGGGTCATTTCGGCGGTTAGCGACCACCTAATTTCATGTGCCGGTTGGCGACCACTTAGCCGAGTTGGTGAACTGAAAGGATATTTTCTCGGTTTTTTAGTAGATTTCTATTCTAAAACTATAATAAAATGCATGTACAACTAATTGTCTCAATAGGGTCTGTAGAATTGATGTTATCTTCAATAGAAAAAACCCTCTCCTTCAGGTGGTCGCTAACCGAAGGTGGTCGCGTAACCCCCTGAATGACCCTACCTAAATAAAATAATTACGACGCGACGCAACATAGGTACCTAGCATTTGTTTCTCGGAGCTTTGAGTTGATTTGGGGATCAAAATAATACCTAGTTGGTAACAAATTTTGTTTTATAAGTACCTACTTATTTATGTTCTTGTTTCCAGAAGTGAAAAGGTCTGCAAAGAAGGCAAGATTATGGCAATCCGCTCGTAGGAAAAAAAGGGGACCGGCTCGTCGTGGAAAAGAAACTACTTCTATCAAGTCCAAGGTCAATTAAATATTTTAAAAAAAAGATACTGTATCTTCGTGGTGTGGACTCCAAAGGGAATATTATTCGAAAAAATTGAAAAGGATACAGGATTCTGGGACAGCATATTCAATAAATTGAGAATATTTTACATGGAATGCATACTACCTGAAATTATAGATCCACGTCTACCTAGAAAGTTACCGATACGTGAGAGTTCTTAAAAATAAGGAAATTTGCATACTTTCATTAAAAATAAAAACACAATATTTTATGGTTTTATTTTACCCAATACACCCAATTTTCAATGTGTCCTAATGAAGTTGAAGTTTATATGATCGTCATTTCGATATCTGGTGGACCATACCCTGATTTCCCACCGTTGTAGCATACCGCTAGTCAGTATGGCCAAGTGACAGTTGATTAGAGATGCAACGGATAGTTGTTTAGCCGGATACCGGATATTCGGCCGGCCAAACGATACCTACATTTTAGTTTGGCGGCGGGCGCGTCGTGCAGGTTTCAACCTGTTACGTATTGTAGGTTCGCGCGGACCGTTTTCTAATCAACGAACGAGTTTTATTAGGTCAGTTTACGGAACTATTTCGTATGCAGTACACGTGCGCCCGCCTATTTTGCTGAATAGATAAGTTTTTTTTTTTGTGTATAATGTGTACAGTAGACAAATACCAAACTGAATCACTATTCGGTATCCGGCCGGATAGTGCGCAACTATCCGGTATTCGGCCGAATAGTAAAATAATGGCCGGATAAGCCGGATACCGGATAGCAACCGAATATCCGTTGCATCTCTACAGTTGATGCTATAACATTGATTTGATAGAGGTGGTATAAAAAGTATCAATTTAAAAATGTACAGTATGGTCTTTACTTTACACAAAACCTGCTATTTCTTTTCACGAAAAAATTGTTCGCTGACTAGTCATTATTCGCAGATCAAAGGTATAAATTAAAGGCCTAAATTAGGTTTTTTTCCAATGACGACAGCCTTATAGAACAATAAGTAAAGGAATTACAAAAAATGGCCAAGCTCTCATTATCGTAACAAAAATAGTGGTAGTGGTATCTGAAAATCTGCTATGATTTGTACAGGTGACGTCTAAGATCATCAACATCAATTCATCATCATCATCATATCAGCCGAAGGACGCCTACTGCTGGAGATAGGCCTCCCCCAAATAGTACCACAATGACCGGTCCTGCGCCTCCGTACGTCATAGATAATTATGTTTTCATATTTCGCCTTATTTTAATGGAGTAAGGTGCAAAAGTGTAAACATAATATCTTTGACGTCGACGTTACTGGATCGTTAAAAGTTACTAAATTGTTATTTCTACTAATTTTGTTGGCACATCAAAACTTGTAGCCTATACATATTATACTTTACGCCACATCTGACCAAAAGGCGAGTTTTACCGCCCTCTACGTGTACGGTAATAACGTAGGTATGTATAATCTTGGTATGGAGATGTTCTACTGTTATATTTTACTTATTGCAAAAATTTTGCCATTGTATGAAGATATTTTACTGCAACATTTTTACTGTGACATGTCTCTAGCTCCGCCTCCCCGCTAGCGCGCTCTTGCTTTCTTTCTAGCGCCCTGTCTCACTCTAGGTGAAACAACAACATTTTAAGCCGTTAGCGCGTGGTCTCAACTCGGAGTTGAGCTCTGCTTACTGCGGACTCTTAAGGTGTGGAATTAAAAGGCTTTTTTATTTTATTTTATTTATTTTATTGGTGTAAAATTAACTGTATTTATTTGCCTTCACGTTTCGAATGCGTTGCAAAATCGTCGGTAGTATAAGTCTAAAAAACTAGCTGTAGATTTCGCAAGGCGTGTTTCATTTGTTTTTATCTCCTAAACTGAATCGACATGAAATAAATATAAAGTTTCTGATGCTGCCCACAAAACACGAGAATCGCTATTAAGTCTAGTATCATAAAAATTATGTGAACATGGTGAAAGTTTAAAGTTTAAACGGCGGTTTTACTGGTTTTTCGTCGTTATTTCAAATAGTTTAGCAAATAATTCAAATAAATAAGGAATAACACAAACGATTATACTAAACTTTTTATTTAAGGCGGGCTTATGGCTAAACAGGCACGTCTCCCAGTTATTTAATTCGTGGGCTTTTAGTTTCCGAAATACGAAATATCATTTTAGTGGCTTTTCCGTGAAGGAAAACATCGGAAGGAAAGTAGTTTAATCCTAATAAGGTCTCGTATTCCATCTAGGTTGGAAGTACAGATGGCAGTCAGGTTCGAACTCGTGCCTTTGCCGAATCTTGGGGTTAGGTGTGAAAGTGGACCCGGGGATTAAGGGTATAACCGGGAATAACGTTTTACGCTAGGAGGATGATGACGATCTTTGAGTTTCAAATAATTCCTTTTGGTTTAAAAATGCTCCTATCTGTACTTACAAGAGTAAAGCAAATAAACACAAACAAAACCAGGGCACTTGCCTTGTAAATATAATAATACCATTCTCCCTTTATAGCTGAAATAAAATAACGTTTCAAATAAAATATCCCACATTCATTTTATTCCACAGTAAAGCTTTTTCCTAAGACGAGGGAGACGCAAGACGGGGGAAGCGTTGGGTTAGTAGAGGATGGAACGTAGCACCTCTGAATAGCATGGCTCCAGGCAGGACAAACACAATATCGTAGAGAGAAGATGGTGCTAGTGATGGGATGTGTTTCTTTTATCGATAATTAATTAAGTTCACAATAAAGATAAAGAATCGACTTTATACTGCTCGGAGCTCAGAGTTTGTAATGTAGATTATGTCAAGCTGCCAGTTGCCTTGCTTGCTTTTCACTTCAGTTGCGAGAAAAGAACACAAAAGTTAAGGTCGTGATGGGGATCTTTTTGTAAATTAAAGGAACTTCATTTGGTAGGCGCGGGGTGAACCGTGTAATTAGTTTAAAACCTTAGAAGATTTGGTTTTATGCTCAAGAACATAAACAGGTTATAATATGTTTATTTAATAGTAGCTATCCGTCTGGCTTCGCCAGCGTATTGCAAAGAACGCAGGCAAATATGTGGGATAATATAGCCTTTAACCATTCAGAAAGTCGATACTACACACAGGTGAACGATTTTTTGCAATCTGATAAGCAGTTCCGGAGATTACCCATTCACACATTTTACGAAGTTACAATCGCACTGACTTTTCCTCTTTATAATATTAGTATAGAAGTATAGATGAAAAATTTCAATACTATTCAGGAGTTGAAATCGTGTGTTTCATTCAAAACAATAAAATAATGTGACTTAATCATCATAAAATATTAAAGCAATACTTTGTGTCATCGATAAGCAACATTTTCCCGTCTCTACTAGGATTTGTTTCGTCGTGATTGGTTATTGACACAACTTGCGATATATCGGCTAATCCGGCTAAGACTCCTAAAACGGATTAAAGCTACTCGTACTCTTCGACGCGATATGGAGAGGCTTTGTTTCTATCGTAAGAGATGGCGAAGTTTATTTGTGAAGCTCTGATATGTTATATTGAAGACTGGCTTCTGCCCGCGACTCCGTCTCCATGGAACTCGTTTATAAATAACGTAGCATACAAGACTTTTACCCCCCATAAGGAGGTGGCTTAGGGGAGTATTCCGGGGATAAAAATTGTTCTATGTTCTTCTTTGGGACTCAAACTATCTCTCTCTAAAGCGTTTCAGCGGTTTAAGGTTTAAGAGGTAACAGACAGACGGACATTTTTTTCATTTATAATATGTCTGTAGGTAAGTGTTCTTTTGTTCCAGTTGGTGAGTAAGACCTCGGGTGCTGTGATTGACATCGATATGTATTGTAATCTTAAACAAAACTAAATAGATATTTTTGGTCTTCAATATGCCTAATCAAAAAATAGGTCCTAGTAAAAACTCATGTCGTACTTACACTTAATTTTTTGTAATTATCTTTAAAGATATGGTTATCTTTCTCGTAATTTTTCTAACGAATTATGTAGGATAGGTAATTTACAAATAATTAAGTCAAAAGCTTACTCCAAGATCATTCAACTTACGCTCATGGCAAAAAAAAATGCAGTGTTACATGCTACAATCGCTATTTGTGGTCTTACTACAGAAGGTATAAGGTATAGGTTACGTTGGTGAGGTAGGGCATAGCGAAATGTCATCCCGCTCGAATGTGGAGCAGACCAACAAGGGAAGTACCTCCGCCTTGCAGGAGACCACAGCCATAATAACACTACTACGTGCTCTGTAGTAGTGTTGTGTTCCTGGAGGTGAGCAAGGTCGCCAGAGCTCCCGTGGATGCGTTGTGTTCAGAGCGAGGCATTTGTTCCTTCAGCTGCCAACACTGTGAATCCTCAAACATATCGAGGCTCGGGCCGTACGCTTGTTTGCCTCCGTCGTTGTATATAAAAAAAGGTATTTTATGTCAAACAAATCAAGAACAAATGCTGTTTCATACTTCAAACATATGTACTACTCACTGTTTGTTTTAAAATGAATGGCATCCTTTTTTTATCAAGCCGTTCCTTGTCAGGTAGAATAAATGCTGTTCGTCTTTGTAATAATAATATATTAGATGTGTTAAAATCCATGTTATTCTTTGTGAATCGAACAATCCCAAGGCGGGTACAGTAAATGCCGCTTATCATACTTAATACTGATATCTACTTTTTACTGAATATGTTGAAATGAATGGCGTTCTTTTTCAATCCAACAATTCCTCACCAGTTACAGTACATGCGCTGTATCATTTATAATAGTCCCCCCTGACGTCTCCGACGACAATGACACTTACAGTTAGACTGCAAACAGTGCGGTGCGACCGAACATTTAAAACCAAGTTCGGCTTTGCGAGCAACTTACGTGCTCATCAAAAGCTGTATTATACTATACTTATAACTACCACTTACTGTATGTATTGAAGTGAGTGAGCTGCACGGTGTTGCAGTCATCTCCGACTTGCAGGTACGTGATCTCGCAACGGTATAGACCCTCGTCTGAGGGCTGCACGTTGTTTATGACCAGCTCAGCGTGGGTGGAGTTTGGGACGTGAGCGATGGACATTCTGCGAACAAACGGAGAAGGTGAATATTGTTTCGGGGTTTACCAGGGGGATACCCCAGAGGATTGACGGGATATCCGGGAAAAGTCACCACCTATCATCGTATTACTAACTAACTACTAACTAACTAATTTGGCTCAGGGACCCAAAGAGGGTCTTGGCCTCCGAAACGAGAGCACGCCATCTGTCCCAATCGTGCGCAACTTCTTGCCAGTTGCCTACTTGAAGATGTCGCAGATCTGCTTGCACACTGTCCTCCCCGCGCTACCTGGGTCGCCCAACCAGGCGGCGATCAGTCGCCATCATCATCATTATCATCGTATTTCTGGCAGATATTTCCAATAGCAGTCTTAGCAGTCACGAATGTGCGAACGAAAGACTTGGTTTTCCATAAACTACACAAACAACAGAAGATATAATTTTGTAAAAATGTTCAATATTGAATCACACATCTCGAATGCATTTTAGCAGTTATTTAGTTAGTTCAAAGACCATGTCATAGTAGTGATATACTGATCAGATATACAGTTTCTCGAAGTAGGTGGTTTTTTGTTTCAGCAGTTCAATTGACTTCAGGAGACGGGTTTGTTATGAGGGCTACTAAAAACCGCTTTTTAAACCGTTGAGAAAATGACAGTTACAAAATCATTTCTTTTAATTTTTGTAAGCAAAAGTAGGTTAAGAATTGAAAGTTCGTGTATGTATATACAGCACGCGTGACGGTAAAATAACCTTTTGTAAGTATGTATTTTGCAAAAATCTGTTTCAGTTCATCATAAACTTAAGATCCGAGCTCTTGTCGGTGGAGTAATTGCCACTTATTACTCCATTTTGTGTCAGTTACAAGAACAAAAATAGAAGAGTAACCGACCAGTAACTTCAATATTTTCCAAAAGAAACGACAGAGCCCGTAAACATAAGACACGAAAGCCAATAATTAAAAGCGTCCACCTTCGCCCGGGACCAATACCGGCGCTTTACATCAGTTACCGACAGATTTATCGGCTACATGCAGTTAACACGGCTCTTTTAAACAAGAATTCCATTTAGAAAATAACAGTTTTATGTAGCAGGTGCTGAAATATAATGTCTACTAATATTTACGGGTTTAAAAAAACTTATGTACGAAATGTCAATTGATATTTAAAAGTGGAATTTCGGAAGGAAAAAATCGCGAGCAAACCGGTCTAATCCCAACCAATTTTCCCACAGCATTGGAAGGTTAGATGGTAGTCGCTTTCGTGAAACTAGTGCCTACTCTAAACCTTGGGATTAGATGCTAAAGCGGACACTGGGCTGGTGTAAGCACTAGCAGGAAAAACGTTAGGATGATGATGATGAAATAAAATGTCTATGGAAAAGGTGTGCCATGTTGGTTATGCCTTTCTCAATTTAGAGGAAATACGTGTCTCGGACAGTTTGCAAAAATACATTAATGAGTATCCAAATCTTGTCATAACATAGCTGATTATCTAACCTACTGGTTAATTTACCAGTCAACACTTTCACTGCCAGGATCCCGCCTAGCGGGCGTCTACATCGTAGCTACTTTCCGCTTCTTAGCGGGAAAGCCAGCGAGAAGCTATTCCTTGCAGTGATAAATCGTGAATCTCCCTAATAAAAACTAGAACAAATACATTGACCATGATAACGTAACAGCGAGAAATAATAATAAAATATTGTATAGGAATGCTGAACTGAGGGAAATTATTCGTAAGATGAGCATGATTACTTGGTTCAGAGTCTTGAATGGTTTCTACGTATTTAACATTTGTCTACGCCGTAGTCGCATTCCGCTATACAGGGTGACATTTTAATCAGTGTCCAAATTTTTTGTAGGCATTTGGTATCACTAATAGACTCCATTTTTGAAAAAAAAACTGGTAGGTATTTTTAAAATTATAATTTGTCTATCCCAAAAGAATTATCCGTACTGCGTTGTTACTGGGCATTCAGTATCGCGCGGAGCGGGGTGGGGCCGAGGGAGGGGAGGCGTGCCGTTCGCAAACCTTACTACCCGCTGAGGTGCCCACGTTGTAAGGTTTTTTTGGGATAACTTTAAGCAGCAATTACTATAATTTTTTGTACTGAATGATATGAAACAAAAAAAAACGTATTTTGTAATTTTGCTGAAGAATCTTATACTTGAATTTGGACACTGATTAAAATGTCACCCTGTATATGGGGAAAACCAAAAGGGATCGGCTACGAGCGTAGCGCGATTCTTGGCTGTGAATGTGTGAAGTACCCATTTATGTTATTTCTAAGTCTTAGCCAGAGGCTGTTTGGGATTGGGATGTCTAGAAAACGGAGGGGAAGGCCACTATAGCCTCCTACTAATAATAAAATATGAGAATGTATCTATTATATACACGATGATTTTTAATCGGTGAACAGGAGTGCCATGGGGTGATGGGGAGGGTCAAACTGAGCAACTTTCGGTATGAGCCAAACCACGAAATCGTGAAAAAAACTCCTAATTAAGAGTTAACTGATAGCTAATTGATCGCTAACTATCCTAAATGTATGGTACAACTATTTTTTTTTTCATGATTTCCTAGTTTGCCCCATACCGAAAGTTGCTCAGTTTGACCCTCCCCATCACCCCATGGCACTCGTGTTCACCGATTAAAAATCATCGTGTATATTGTTGTCTAGTATCCTGGGGTATTTATTTACCTTATTGTAAAAAGAAAATAAAACATACAAATTGCGTTTGTGCTTAATAAAATAACTATTTTAGTCGAAAACATTTTAAAGCATGTGCTACTAAATCTGGTGTTACCAGACTTTTATGCAAAATCCTGTTATTTTGTGTACCCATTCTGCTATATTAAAAACTCATAAATATTTATTGAACATTTCGGTTTCATAAATTTTGCATTTTTATCACAGATAAATGATTAAACAGTGTTAGTAGGTAGTAGTACCCATGAACAGTGAAGACAGATTACTATACTGACTGAATATTAACTGTTATTACTAAGCGGTGTTAAATCTTAATAGTTAGTCAGCATAACCACTCACTTGATTTCGGATTTTAAAAAAGGTCGGATTTAAAAGAAAGGGTGCCTAAATTGCTTTATTTAACTTAAATGCCTGTTTTATACGAACCTACAATTGTTTTTTAAATCTGCTCGTTATTTAATAATAAAAAATATTTCTATATTTTCTATATTTTTAGACGACCGGTTAGCCTAGTGGGTAGTGACGCTGCCTACGAAGCTGAAGGTCCTGGGTTCGAATCCCGGGAAGGGCAAATATTTGTGTGATGAGCATGATTATTTGTTTCTGAGTCATGGATGTTTACATGTATTTAAGTATTTATATCGTAACAAGTGCTTTCTCCCGGCTATGTGCCCCTTCAAAACACTGTCGCAGAAAATTGTCAAGAAAAATAAGAACAAACTAATAAGGTCAGTAATGAAGCTAAAACCCTGGGAAAGCTTTGGATATGAAAGAAACAATTGCCAAATACTATTATACTCTTTATTTCACAGGAAGGCACCGTAACTGTAACGGAAGCTGTATATATCTTACACCAATTTGCATGTCATGGCGAGACCAGTCAACCTTTCAATCTATGAATCCTGACCTATTTCGATTGCTAAGGATAGAGCTGGGTCGTGTAACACTAGGTCCAAAGGACTGGAATCTCTACCATGAGTAAGTTACACCTTTATTACACTGTACTTCTTAAATACTAATATGGCAATGGATTGGCACCAGGGATAAAATTTCTAACTATAATTATTTACACAATTATATCTTTATTTTAGGTACGCCTGTTTCGAACTGGAGCGAACACACCTGAATTTACTGCTGTGGAAGGCGACCGGACAGCAGGCGGACCTTGAAACTGGGTAGCTTCCTCCGTCTCGCTAGAGGGACCCGATGCCGAAGCTGCTAGACAAGAAGCATTTCCAACAAACAAACACTTTCTTAATCCTTCTCCTTCTTTCTCAATTTCCCGTTCACTGAAAATAATTAAATTGGATTAATTAGTGAACGGTGGGTACCTACTACACGCCGACATGAAACCTTCACAAAATGGGTAAGTTTATCTTACCAATAGTGAACTATATAACTTTCATAGTTCCTCCTATCGCGAAACTCCCTCCTCGCTGAATTCCTCTCCTGAAAAGACCAGAGAACAGATTACTACCTAATTCCTCGTGTTTCGCGCCACGCGGAATTACACTCAATCCATCACAATTAATACTCACGGTTCTTCTCCCTTTCAGGACACCGGTACGGAATCAGCTCCCAAAATGGTGACCACCAATGGGTCAGAAATAAGATTTCTTCAGAAACCTGATGCTGCTGTGTCAGCCGCGAATTCAAAAATGGCCCCATGAACATCTTGGGAAACCCACTGGCCCTCAGGCCTTATCTCTGGTATTGCAGTGGAATAAATTATCCAATCCTGAATACTGTCTTTTAATTTTTTATCTCACCTAATTGAAACCTGCTACTATTAATTTATATGAAAATTAAATTGGGGATTGCTAATTCTTTGTAATTTCCTTTAATTCAGAATTAGCCCCATTTTCAAACTTGGAATTTGTAAGTTCACTAACAAAATTCTATATACCTATCTAGATCTTGATTGCTACCAAGTTGCATTAAAAACTCAATTTTATATTTAAAAATAGGATTTTTCCCTAAGCTGACAACACAGACCACAGGTTCATTACAACACAATTAAAGCTGTTTAAGACTTCTTTTTAGATGCTGTGTTGATGTTTAGAGGCAGTGCTACACGATGCCAATAAATTAAAATATTACGCCGTTACAATACATCCCCCCCCGATGAAAAGGTTCAACGCAGGTGAACCGCTCGCTGTCCTCAGCGACTTTCCGCACCTGCCACAACAATTTAAAAAAATAACAACCAATATTTAGAGAAATGGTAAGACCAATTACTTATCCTAAACTTCAAACAACCAAAAAAAAAAAAATATATATATATGTGGCCCATAAGGCCGAGGTTGATCCCCTGGGGATCACTAACCTACCCCAAAACGTTACCACAGTCTCTTTTCTAAAGAGAAACCAACCCGTCGGGTTACTAAGAAAACAATTTAAAAGAAAAAACACAAAGGATCCAATCGAACCCACGAATAAGTGGGAAAGTTAACCTAAACTAACCTATTTGCCTTCATACCGGTAAACATTCCTTTAGCCTTTGCATCACAACCTAAAGTTGTGCTGCAGAAGCTAACTCAAACTGCCAGGGCCTATGTTCAGCAGTCTTCAACACAATCTCCGCTTGCCCGGGCAAAAGTCCATATCCGAGAAAATATCCCTGTCCCAGATTTAGGGCATAGGGTATAAAAGAATGAAAAAAAAACTCTTTGTCTCCAAGTCTCAGCCGAAAGAGAAATATGTTAGCTAAAAAAAAAAAAAAACAAGCAGCATTTAGGCACTTGTCAGGCACCTGACCACACGTAGACAAAGCAAGTGCGCAAAAGAATTTGTACCACTCATCAAAGGAGGCGAAGCAGGAGACTACACGTCACCGACATTACGTAACAGGATATAGTGCAAGCATTTATAAACTAGCCTATAAATGTGACACTAGTGTGCACACAGGCCTCCTCTCATGGATGAAAGGGGAATAAGGTCATATTAAAGATTAATTAATCCGATCCTGGTATTGAGCACAGGTTGATCGCACCTAACATACTTCGCAGTCAAATTCCCATTTACATCATTCATTCGTCATCTAAACACACATGAGTAGTAAAACAGTAGCTCCTGTTCACCACGTACCTTCCAAAATTCGTGATTAAATATTCCAAAATATTTTTAACACTACTTGCGATTAATAACCGTAACTAAGATGTTCACATTTGGCAGTAATAATTAGTTAACTCTGGCGGCACGGCGACGGCTCGTATTGAACTCGGGGCCGTACGTCCAGAGATAACATTACTCTAGGCGTCCGTGGTTGTTGGCCCTGGCGGCACGGCGACGCACTCACAAACACGAGGCCGTACGTCCAGGGACAACTTCACACCTATAACCCTACACCAACTGCCTACTTAAAATCTTTAACATGCCACGAGCCAATCGGATGACCATCCATCCTTTCGAGCTCATAAACTAAAGGAGACAAAACCGCTTTAACCCTGCATTTTTCATACTTGGGCGCAAGTTTTGACATTCTAAACTTTGAAGCGTCGCTTTGTACATACGTACGCTTCCAAACAATGTCCCCAACCGAGAACTTCGCCGAACGGCGTCTTAAATTGTAATATTTTGCGTTAATTGCATGTGCTTTTAATAAACGTAACCTAACCTGCTCAAATATGTCTTTCAATATTCCAAATTGACCTGCGTACTCATCCCTAGGAACAGCTGTGGTGTACTTTTGATCGGTGTCCTTATAAAAGGACCCGTTGATGACTGGTTCTCTAGCGTGAACTAAAAAAAATGGAGAAAACCCTGTGGACTCGTTTACTGCACTGTTTATCGCAAACCTAATCTGGTGCAGTTTTTCATCCCATGTTCGGTGATTGTCCTCTACGTAGGACGCTACGGAAATCATCACTGTCTTATTGTACCGTTCAACTAAATTTACTTGGGCGGTATAACGCGGTCCGTAAAATAGGTTAGGTATATTGTATCGTTTTATCAACTGCTTAAACTCTGATCCCGTAAATTGCACTCCGTTATCAGTGATTACGGTTTCAGGCACACCATGTGTTAAAATGACGTGTTCTTCAAAAGTCTTCGCCACCAAAGCGCTTGTGGCGCGGCGAAGCGGAAATAGCAGTGTGAATTTCGAAAAGCAACATGTTACCACAAACAAAAAGGTAAAACCTCTTCGAGAGCGCGGAAGTGGGCCCACCAGATCGATGCTAACTACCTGCCATGGGCGATGACATACCTTTGGCTGTCCCATCAGGCCTGCAGTCGGTTTTTGGGAGTGTTTATAGGCTGCACAGGTATCGCAAGCCTTTACATACTCGACCACATCCTTATACATTCCCGGCCAAAAGTATGTTAACGCCAGCCGGCGATGAGTTTTAAAAACACCAAAATGAGCTGCAGTTGCTTCGCAATGGTTTTCCTGCAAAACTCTTTTACGGTCACCCTTTCTTACCACTTCCTTCCAATCAAACTCTCTTAATAAGTTATACTTAGACTGGCTAAGTCTAAATAACTTTCCCTCCTTCATGCAAACATTTGGAAAATTTGCGGGATGAGTTGTGCATCCACTTTTTATTCTGTCATACCATTCATCCGGCTCATCATTTACCACATTAGTAACGTTTACTGCGTCAACCGTCATAAGCCTAGACAGTGCATCAGGCACAACGTTAAGCGATCCCTTCCTGTGCTCAATATCAAAATCAAATTGAGACAGTCTGCAACCCCAACGAGCTAACCTACCTGACGGGTTTTCAAGTTTCATAAACCATTTTAATGACGCATGGTCCGTAATTACTGTAAATTTTCGTGACCCTAAATACGCTTGAAACTTCTCAACTGAAAATAATACGCTCAACGCCTCACGCTCCGTTGCGCTGTAGTTGCACTCGCTTTTATTTAAGGAGCGACTGACATACGCGATTGGATGCTCGCGTCCTTCGATAGTCTGAGAAAGCATTCCACCGATCCCATAAGAAGACGCATCACAGTGTACGGCGAACGGCTTACTAAAGTCCGGAACTGCCAAGATAGGGGCCGTCACTAGGGCGTTCTTTAAGGATTTAAACGCTTCCTCTGCTTCCTCAGACCACCTGAAGGCTGGTGCGTTTTTACCCTTCGACGTGAGTTTATTCAAGGGCGCGGCTATCGTTGAAAAATCACGAATAAACCTACGATACCACGAGCACGTGCCCAGAAAAATCTTTACCTCACGCGAAGTCGTTGGTGTTGGAAAGTTCAAAATGGCAGCCACCTTATCAGGATCAGTACGCAAGCCGTACTCGTCTACGACATATCCGAGGTATTTCAGCGACTGCCTGAAGAACGTAGATTTGGTAAAATTTATTGTTAAATTTGCCATTTTCAACTTCGCCAACACACGGTTCAATAAAAGCAAGTGGGTCTGGTAGTCTGACGAACAAATTACGATGTCGTCTATGTAACAAAAGACTAAACCGTTTTCTACGTCACTGGTTAAATTATGGTCAATCAACGTGTCCATGAGACGCTGTTGACGAGCAGGCGCGCCACACAAACCAAAAGGCATGACTTTAAATTTGTATAAGCCTCGACCATTTACTACAAAACTAGTTTTGTCCTGCGAGCTCTCAGCTAACGGTATTTGCCAGAAAGAGGAGCTTAAATCGATCGACGACAGGTATTTCGCCTCCTTTAAGCTGTCCAGAATTTGCGGTATGTAAGGAATGGAGTACGAATCCCCTTTCGTCACCGAATTTAACCTCCTACAGTCTAGACAAAAACGCCAATCACCGTTAGACTTTTTCACTAATAAAGCCGGGTTACTCCACGGACTCTCGCAGGGTGTGACTACATCTAAAGCTAACATACGGTCGAGTTCGGAACTTAAAACTGCGCGTTTCTCGGCTGACAAGGGGTATTGTTTCGTTTTGATAGGTAAAGCGTCGCCAGTATCAATCACATGTTCTATCAAGCTGGTTCGGCCTAGACCTTTCTCCTCGAACGAAATTTCCCTAAATTTAGCTACTGCGGCATCCGCGAGTTCCTTTTCGGCCGTTGACAAATGGTCGTATGATTGTATTGTGTGCACCTGTCTTGCATCTAACCCATTGCAATTAAAATAAGTTTCAGGTGAAGCCATATAATCAATATTTTTAAATATTTCCGGTGCCAGATGAAAGGACTGCCAAAAATCCACTCCTAAAATAACGTTTGAGACAATGCTGGGTATCACAATAAACTTAATTACATGTGTTATGTTATTAAATGTAACGGGGACAAAGATATACCCTATTGTCTCAACCTCAACTCCGTTTGCCACATTACACTTCGGTGACGTGTGCATTTGGTTCAACTTAAACCCAAACTTAATGAAATCCAAATGAGATTGGTTACCTAGAATAGAAATTCCGGCTCCCGAATCTAACAAACCGTAAATCTCAAAATTATTTACGTTAACCCTTAAGTAAGGTCGAATATCCTCTTTATTTGGGGCAAAATAAACCGTTGCTATTGAGGAATAACTATTAAACTTATCAATCGAATTTAATATATCGCGTTTTATTTCATCGCTAAAATCGCTACGGTTCTCAATCAGTTTTTTGAATTTTGCGTATTTGGTTTTTGAACGCTCCCCTGCTGCGCACACGATTTGCCGTTATCTGTCGCGTCACTTTGACAATTCGCACCATTATTTGGTTTTATGTGCTGCTTTGCACGTTTGCAAAAACGGAAATTATGTGCAGTGCATTTGTAGCAAACTGGTATGCTGCCCGAGGACCCTGACGTACCTGGAGCACTATAATGATTGCCTCGACCGGCCGATGAGAAATTGTTAGTTCTTCGCGAACTCGAAGTGTCGGGTTTCGGGTTAGGCGCATTATAGGCCGCATTCCCGTTCACTGCAACTGCATTTACCGAGGACGATTTCCCTTTGAAGGCGTATTCACTGCAAAGTGTACTAGAAGTAACCTTGGGCGGTTCTGCAAATAATTTAACCCTCTGCAATGCCCCTTCTAGCTTCCTGCAATTACTTTTAAGCTCTGCCACCGTGTTAATCTCCAGTAAGGCTAACTGTTGGGTAAATATTGGGCGAATGTTATGCAATAAAATCTCCAACTTTGCCTCCTCTGATAAAGCCGTCCTCAACCTACCAAACAAACCAGACATGGTTGCAAAATATAAATGAATTGGCTCGTTATCACCTTGTGTTCTTGACTGAATTTCCAATTTTAGTCTATGGTCATAATCACAAGGCTCAAACTCATCCAAAAGCAAATGCTTTAAGTCATTCCAATTGTTCACAGATTCCTTAATACCACGATACCATATCAGAGCCTGATCGACAAACAAATGTGGAGCTGCTCTAAATAACTTTGAACTTGGAACGTTATTTGCTTCCCTCAGCTCCTCAACACGCTCTAAAAATGAGCGCGGGTCTGTACTACCATTGAATTTGACTCCCCATTTGGAAATACTTAAGTCTGATGAACACTGTAATTGCAAATCTCTAAAGTCGCTTGTCATTGCTTCAGGAGTAACGCCAGACACTGCTGATCCTGGATTAAAACTGACTACCTTAACCAACAATGCCTCCAATCTGGACTGCGAAGCTGCCTTAATAGCCAAATGCTCAGCGCTCAATTCCGGTTTTATCCGGCCCAACCGATAGAACAAGTGGTGTGCTAAGGCCCTTGTTCGACTCGCGGTGTATCGATCTTTATGCCTAGTGTGCCTATCCACCAAGGAAGATAACTCTGAAAGCTTCTCCGAAATCACGTTAAGGTCGGTCTCTGCTGAGAAAGGAGTGTCCAGTATGACCTCGCTTGGAGCCTCAACAATAAGACCTCGCAACTGCTTCCTCAAACCTTCAACAGTTGTTGCTGGTGTTTCAGACCGAATTTGTACCTCATAAACAAGTTCATCTTTGAGCAAACTATGAAACTGAATTTGGCGTTCCATGTTTGTAATATTAATTGATGATAAAATTTGATCCCTTTGCCTTACAATGTAAGTAACCAAATGTCTGTGTAATCAACAATGTTGATTGTAATAAAGCTAAATAGTGCTACTGATTGTTGTTATTCTAGTTCCTAAGTGTATAACTATATGATAATGTATCTCAAAATACACCGTAAGTTTTGTTGTACAACATAAGAAACCAACACTGAAAATGTATAAAGCTATCCTTAATGCAGAATGGATCTAAGTTTTAAATATAATTCTAAATCTACAATTGTTAATTTTGAAAAGTAAGTATTGTTTTGTACACAAGATGGCTGACAAAGATTTGTCTCAAGTTTTGTTAATATTCTCAAAATAATCAGAAATATTTCAACCAAACGGCTGCTTAAACAAGGTTTTCCGCCTGAAACATGTCAAATGGACATTCGGAATTTCGTAACGTCGCAAAACGAAAAAAGCTTAAGTACATGTGTCAAAATGCTAGTGTCAGCAAATTATAATAACCTCCAAAATTTGTCAATGTGTTATCAAATATTACTAAATACCAATGAAATACTGCCTAAAACCAGCCACAAATGTGGTAAATAGTAGGGGTTTATAAATAAAGAACACAATTATGTACACAAGGTGAGTTCACAGGTGATTCCTATACGAAATTACACAAAACCTCTAGTGCCATAAAACTTTCCCTGGGTGAAAATATATCAAAAGAAAGAAAGATTTAACGTTGGGCGCCACTGTAACAAGTGCTTTCTCCCGGCTATGTGCCCCTTCAAAACACTGTCGCAGAAAATTGACAAGAAAAATAAGAACAAACTAATAAGGTCAGTAATGAAGCTAAAACCCTGGGAAAGCTTTGGATATGAAAGAAACAATTGCCAAATACTATTATACTCTTTATTTCACAGGAAGGCACCGTAACTGTAACGGAAGCTGTATATATCTTACACCAATTTGCATGTCATGGCGAGACCAGTCAACCTTTCAATCTATGAATCCTGACCTATTTCGATTGCTAAGGATAGAGCTGGGTCGTGTAACACTAGGTCCAAAGGACTGGAATCTCTACCATGAGTAAGTTACACCTTTATTACACTGTACTTCTTAAATACTAATATGGCAATGGATTGGCACCAGGGATAAAATTTCTAACTATAATTATTTACACAATTATATCTTTATTTTAGATACGCCTGTTTCGAACTGGAGCGAACACACCTGAATTTACTGCTGTGGAAGGCGACCGGACAGCAGGCGGACCTTGAAACTGGGTAGCTTCCTCCGTCTCGCTAGAGGGACCCGATGCCGAAGCTGCTAGACAAGAAGCATTTCCAACAAACAAACACTTTCTTAATCCTTCTCCTTCTTTCTCAATTTCCCGTTCACTGAAAATAATTAAATTGGATTAATTAGTGAACGGTGGGTACCTACTACACGCCGACATGAAACCTTCACAAAATGGGTAAGTTTATCTTACCAATAGTGAACTATATAACTTTCATAGTTCCTCCTATCGCGAAACTCCCTCCTCGCTGAATTCCTCTCCTGAAAAGACCAGAGAACAGATTACTACCTAATTCCTCGTGTTTCGCGCCACGCGGAATTACACTCAATCCATCACAATTAATACTCACGGTTCTTCTCCCTTTCAGGACACCGGTACGGAATCAGCTCCCAAAATGGTGACCACCAATGGGTCAGAAATAAGATTTCTTCAGAAACCTGATGCTGCTGTGTCAGCCGCGAATTCAAAAATGGCCCCATGAACATCTTGGGAAACCCACTGGCCCTCAGGCCTTATCTCTGGTATTGCAGTGGAATAAATTATCCAATCCTGAATACTGTCTTTTAATTTTTTATCTCACCTAATTGAAACCTGCTACTATTAATTTATATGAAAATTAAATTGGGGATTGCTAATTCTTTGTAATTTCCTTTAATTCAGAATTAGCCCCATTTTCAAACTTGGAATTTGTAAGTTCACTAACAAAATTCTATATACCTATCTAGATCTTGATTGCTACCAAGTTGCATTAAAAACTCAATTTTATATTTAAAAATAGGATTTTTCCCTAAGCTGACAACACAGACCACAGGTTCATTACAACACAATTAAAGCTGTTTAAGACTTCTTTTTAGATGCTGTGTTGATGTTTAGAGGCAGTGCTACACGATGCCAATAAATTAAAATATTACGCCGTTACAAAATCTATTAAATATATCGTCGTCTAGCGCTACGCACTAATACGGCTCACCGGTCACCCTCACGAAACTAGATCTCTACCTACGCTTAGTTACTACGCATCGCGGTCTCAAGATATATTTGTGGGTGAGCGTTGAGGCAAGCTTAAAACAAATTACAGAAAAACAATTTTAGAAATTAAAAAAACCCGACTGCAAAAAAGCCATCAGATATGATGGTCAGCTGCGAATATACTGAATAAGGTCCCCGACCACACAGCGGCAGGGTTATCAGGATGTAGTGGGTAGACTTGTAGAAGGGGCTACTCTATAAAAAGCTACAATATCCGACGACGATTCTGTGACATGGCGAGTAGTTGCCGCCATTAAATAAGCAATCCTCTAGTGTCAGGCAGCAGTAGCACTAGTACCGACTGGAGAACGAAGATAGGAATCTGGAAGGGCCCTTGTTTGGACATCACGGAGCGGGTGAACCTCGGTTCGTGTACTGCGGTGTGGAAGGCAAGGGGGAAACCACCACACTATGCTTCCTATAACACAAGCCTTACTGAGCTTACTATGGGACTAGCTCGATTTGTGTAAGATTGTCCCCTTATATTTATTTATTTTAGTCGAAATATTGAAGTAAAGTAATTAAACATTTTAGCAAAATCACGTCCGTTGCGAGCTCAGGGATGCGTGGCGAAAAAACCTTATCCCATTGCCCGTTGCATTATACGCTGATTTAAATGCAAAAACAATTCCTGTCCAAAATACAATGCATGCATTAAACGAGCCATTTGGGAAGTTACGCGAAGGTAAAACTTATGTAAAATGGAAACAAAAACGTTGTTCGACATGTTCGTAAGTATGTATTATTGGTTAGTTTAACACATTCACTGCCAGGGACCCGGTTAGCTGGCGCCTATGCCGAAGGCACGTTCTGCTACATAGGATCGATTACGAACGTAGCGATTCTTGGCAGTGAATGTGTTTTCCCATTCAGTGCCAGTGACGATACATGGCTCAGAGTGATACGGGTGCTTTTTGCTACATATGGACAACACGTTTAAGCATGTTCGATAATTATATAGATCGGTTTTGCTACGAAAACGATCTATATAATTATCGAATATGCTCTATGAAATGCTGTTATGAAAATGCGATCTGTAAAGGAGGACAGCCGGACAGACGCCAGACAAACGAAAGAATTTTGCCAAGCTGACTCGGGGAACTTCATCCCCTTCGCTCGTTCGTTCGTTAGATTACAAAGTAACTCCTACTAATATTTAAATATGCAAACTTTCGCATTTATACTTTTAATCCTAATGTAACACATAAATATAAATAATATTATAAATGCGAAAGTATCGATGTTTAGATGATTGAACGATTGAATGTTTGGATGTTCGGATCATCATCAGCCTATATACGTCCCACTGCTGGGCACAGGCCTCCTCTCATGTATGAGAGGGAACGGGCAGTTCGGATGTTCGTTACTTAATCACGATTAAATGGCTTAACCGATTTCGGTGAAACTTTGCACGAAGATTGTTTATTGCCTGGATTAAAATATAGGATAGCTTTCATCCCGGGTCCATGAAGTCGCGGGCGGAAGTTAGTATTTAATAAATGCGAAAGTTAGGTTAGATCGTTGAATGTTTAGATGTTTGATTGTTTGTTACACAATCACGCTTAAACGGCTTAGCCGATTTGGCCGAGATTTTGCACGAAGATAGTTTATAGCCTGGATTAAAATATATCTACGCGAACTAAATCGCGAGTGGAAGGTTAGGATTAAAATAATGTACAAGTTTACTCAAGAAATTTTCATTAATCAGAACACTGCTTCTAATGTAAGCATAATATTGCTTAATAACTTTATATAAAGATTTGGTAGACGTGTTTTGTTGTTAGTAAGACAATATGTGCTTATATTAAATATAAGGAATTCACTTACGTTTTTAATGTCGAAAATCGTTCAGCTTGTTTTTTCGGTTCTTAGTCATGAGCACATATGTTGCTTTTTGTATACCAAAACTAATCTAAATCCGTTCAGCCGGTTCTGCGTGATTTAGTAACAAACATTCAAACTTTCGCACGGGTACTATAATATACATATAAACCTTTCTCTTGAATCACACTATCTATAAAAAAACCGCATCATAATCCGTTGCGTAGTTTTAAAGACCTAAGCATACATAGGTACAGACAGCGGGAAGCGACTTTGTTTTATACTATGTAGTGATGATGATTAGGATTGGCTACTGTTTGAATTTTTTTAGGCCACAACTAAAATATTTTCAAATCAAAATATCTCATTCCAACAAGCACAACTTTCTTTTACGAAATCCCGAAGAAAAACCACAGTCACGGTAAATTAATTAACGAAAAACAAAGGTTCCATAGACAATGGGCAAATACAGCTAATAGTTCAGTCGTGAGTGGGCGCTTTGGTCTAATCAAGTGGACGGTCTACAGGTCAGATTGATAGCTCTATGCTTCTGACGTAACGTTTAATCGAATTTCGATCAATGCGGTCACTGCCACCTTTATTACTCACAAATTAAGGTTGGCTTTGGTATGACTTGTGTTTTGTTATAATTTTGCAGTTCGTTTCCGAAAAAACAAAAGAGTGACGGTCGGGAGTTGCTTTAAGTTATAAAGGTGATTGGGTTTTGTGTGTAGTAAAGTGGCGTTCATTTTAGTATAGAGAATAGTTTCGTGGAGCGCAAGCAAAAAACTACTTTGTGCTCTGACTACAAAGTAGTTTTTTTGCTTGCGTTCCTGATAGGATTAACTCTTACTGTTTCGGACGTTGTTACTTCCTACCCAGTTGTCGGGGGATGACTAGGTTATGTGGTATTGTGGTATTTATATACACTAAAATCTCCATGGTGGCCGCCATCTACGCTTTTAAGCGACGTACTCCAGTATTTTGAACTGCCTTGTATTGTTATTTGAGGTGTTTAACTGGGTCGAGTGTTGTGAATATTATGTGTTGCTTGTATGTTTATACTTAAATAAATAAATAAAAATAAATGTTAGTGGACAATCCTACACAAATCGACCTGGTCCCAAACTAAGCAAAGCTTGTACTATGGGTACTAGACGACGATAAACATACTTATATATAGCTAAATAAATACTTATATACATAGAAAACATCCATGACTCAGGAACAAATATTCGTGCTCATCACACAAATAAATGCCCTTACCGGGATTCGAACCCGGGGTCTCTTGCTTCGTAGGCGGGGTCACTAGGCTAAAGCGGTCGTCAAACTTACATAGACGAGCACATATTACGGGTCACCTCTTTTAGAAACTGCTGCTGTATTTCGACTTGTAAAAGTGGCATATGTACATGTAGAATAAAACTTCATATCGTTTATAGAAAATAAATGGAAATTGTTCATATCGTAGGTCCATAAAAACTTTCACCTCCAATTGATGATTTTCCTAGGTGATGATTTTCCGGGATGAAAACTATGAATGTCCTTTCCCGGGATTTAAACTATCTCTGTACCAAATTGAATCTCAATCGGTTTAGCGGTTTAAGCGTGAAGAGGTAACACAGACAGACTGACACACTTCCGTATTAATAATTTTAGTGTGTTTATGTCTGAAACTCACTGGAGTTTTCTGTATAAAATTCCTGTAACTGAAACAAAAACTCTTATCTTAAACTCGCTTTTCTCAACATCACAATCTACGTCAAACTTTTTCAATCCCATTCATGCAAATGCTCCACTTAGTACTCAGTATGCGCCTCCACGGAGCGTCATCAAGGCTAAACACACAGGGACAACTTACGGGTGCAGTGAGGAAACTAGCGACAGTTTATAGTAGGTCATTATTGAGTGTATGTTATAAAATGATGTATAAATGTTATTTAAGATCTTGACAAAAATTCACATGTAAAACTATGTTTTATAAAGGATTAAATTAAAATGAAATGATGTATAGTTAGTTGTTTTCGTATTAAAAATCGTGCGTTAGTTGTCATGCGTTTTGAATGAAAACTATTTTGAAACACCACCAAATTGTCATGTCTGTAAAGCACTTAATGATCGAAGTAAGATAATTAGAATTACAATATTTCACTTTGGTAATATAGATAAAAAATGAGATATAGTATCGCTTGAGAGAACTGTTCGACATGATGCCTATGGCTGCTTGTTACCACTGCACCGCTCGCCGTCGGCAGGGCATCCATCCTCACACCCTGGAACCTAAATGGTCGCGTAGCGCACGGTTTCAGAGAAATTTCCTCCCTCGGACGCTCCGGTTGTGAAATGAGCTTCCTGCCGAGGTTTTCCCGAGGGACTGTAGTATAGGGTTCTTCAAAAAAGGAGTGTGTACATTCTTAAGGGGTCGGCAACGCACATATAACACGTTTGGAGTTGCAAGCGTCCATACCCACGTGTAAAAAAAGTCTTGAACTAAGTAAGGTTTTCATTTTTCAACAGTATAACTTTCCTGAGCTCCAATAAAAAACTGTGTCACAGCTTGTCACAGCGCCTTCTATCGAGAAAAAACTTTACTATCCAGAACAATGACTATGAACTCCGCTTACCCCTGGCAAACAGTGCATGCATTACGGCAAGCCGTAATACCGTATTTTACAAGCACCCTTATTGTATGGCCCAGTTTAATACTGGCTTGGTATCACACCGAACCGTAACACCAACGGCTTAGGTTAGGCGCCATTCGTAAGAGAGAGATTGGAGATCGGCTTTTCGTAAGCACGTTTGACGAAGCACTGCCGTTTTCGGGATCCTGCCGTTTTCTCAAAAAGATTTTGGTCAAATTTCATTACCCAAACAAATTTTAGCAAATGTTTTATTTGTTAATGCTATCTTTGGCAAACTTACAATACGCATATTTGCATTTGGTCAAATTTTCTTTAAGCAGAATATTAGTACGAAAAATAGCATTTAAGCATTTGGTCATTTGCTAAATGTTTTATTAAGGCAAAAAAACTTTACACAATAAACATTTAGTCAAATTACTTGTTATGACAAAATATTATAAGGACAAAAATTGGAGTTTTTGTGTAAAGTAACTTTAACTGCCACCAGAACTATAGGTTAATAAAGAACTCGTATATGGTACATTTAGAGTACAGTTAGGTGCGACGACGAGCGCAGCGAGGAGGAGCGTGTTAGGTAGACCGCGACCGCGTCATTTATCCTAAGTGGTGTTGTCCTAATGGGCATTAGCCCTAACGATCTATAGCCATAACAATATTTATTCAATGAATAGGGTAATTATATAGGTCTAAGGCAGAGCCCAGTTAGGTACGACGACGAGCGAAGCGAGGAGGAGTGTTAGGTTGAACTGCGACCCTACAGCGCGCGAGCCGAGCGAGCGAAGCGAGCGTGCCGCGGTAGCGGCCGGCGACGCGCCAGAACCGAATTTTATGGCGTTTAGGTTACGTTAGGTTACAACTACGGCCCCTATAAAAGAAAGATATGAAATTTATTATGCTATATGACTTGTTTATGAAATAAGCATTATATCGTAAAATCGCATTATATCGTCGATATAAATCATTTGCCTTAATTTTATTTGCGTAAAATATGTTTTGCCAACTAAAACATTTGACTTAATGAAAATTGGTCAAAACACCAGTTGGTAAGCGATTCATTGCCTTAACATTCTTAAACTAAATAAAACGTTTGCGTAACATTTTTTTGGGAAAAATAATATTGGCAAATCTTTATTTGGCAAATGAAATTTTGGGAAACATTTTTTGGGAACTGAAATTTTGGCAATTTCTTTTTGGTAAATCATTAGTAACCCGCCGTTTCCACCGCCTCTCTAACTCATGGCCGAGCCTTAAAAGGGCTTGAATTCAGCAACAACAAATTGAATTAGATTTCAACACAAATTACATGAAATGGTCATCCATTTCTCATCTCAAATCAAATTTCTCAGTCCAACGAACAAAATTTTAAGAAATTCGAATGAAAAACCAGAGTCACGGTAAATTAATTAATGAAAAACATAGGTTCCATGAGAGGAGGCCTGTGCCCAGCAGTGGGACGTATATAGGCTGATGATGTGATGTGATGTGATAGGTTCCATACACAATGGGCTAATACGATGACATTTGACACAGCAATCTGAAATAAAATGTCAACTTTCTGCTACACTCCTTACTTGTCGAAGCGCAGTTGAATTATCAATAATTAGGGATAGATCATATCCGAACAGTTCTAAGGAAGTATTTAATTCAGTTTTATTAAATAAGTGTCTAAATTTTAATAATCATTATAAAAAAAATATAATATTTGCGTTTTAGTGGAGTTCCTACAAATAACTGACCACGACTTCAGACTCATTGGCCTGCCCAGAAAGCTGGCAGTCCCGGTTTTGAATCCCGGCATTTAAATAAACACAAAAACAGTGTATAAAACTTGAAATAAACAGCTTAATTTTTTTTTTTTTTTTTTTTAAATGCACACAAATATTTATATTTTTTATATGACGAAGCGCATGGATATTTTTGATGATGATGATGTACTTATCGATACAATATTTAAACTGTCGTCCACTATCTCATAATACAAGTGGTGTCGCTTAGGATGAGTCCGATTTGAGAAAAGTTGCCCGTTCAAATTTAAAATAAAATACTTGTTTTATTCATTTAACTGTTCGTTCAAAAGGTGACGGTGTAAATGAAAACTGAGCCTGTTTTTATGTTCACCTTTATTGTGGCAGTTTAATGGAGGTCCCACTATTAAATATGCGAGGGCTTCTAGCTAAGCTACTCGCTAATTTATGCCCGCTGTAATGGAACAGTATTAACGCTAGTTTTTTATTAGCGATGGTAGGAACTAAGTAAGCCTGTAATCCATTGAACGTACGCTATTGAATTTTAAGTTTTAAACATGGCTCATCCTCTAGATTGTTTACATTCACGGCTTTTAAAATAACGTCCTCGAATTTTGAATAATCCTAAGTCAAATAGGTAAAGGTCGCGTCAGACGGCTGGATGCGGGTGGTGCAGGACCGACCGCCGACTGGGGAGCGAGGGCCTCGACCATATTGAAGCGTGTCTATGTAGTACGGTTTGGCAACGTCGCATTTTCGAATAAAAGCGTTGGTTCTTTGTGTACCACTGAATCACTGTTGGCTACCTTACCCTACACATTCCAATGTTTTGATAACATTATGATATTATTTGAACTGAAAAGATAAGATTCGATTTCCTGAACGCCCTCCGAGACGCTATATAGACAGCTCAGTCAATTATTAACAGGGGCTGTATGTACCCTAACGACATCTTTTAAAACTCATATTGTCCATTTTTGATTGTAAACGTGTATTTAACGTAATTTAATAATGTGTTTTTAAAATAAAATTTCTTGAATTAATTATTTTTTATATTGAGTACGATTCCTTTGACATGCAAATTGATTTTAGAAATAAATGAGTATGAGTATGCATTTTCAGTGCTACGGACCCGCTACGTATTCGCTTTGTTGTTAGAGACTTACCTCTACAAACGGCTTTTCCCATGTGTAGCGTAGAACTACGAAACGGTTTGCACTGAATGTACTAGTGTATAAAAAGAAGTTTCTGTTGTGGTTGCAATTAGGACGACTTTTTATAAAACCGTCATTGCAATTTGAATCTTCTACCTTGGACGCTAGAGTTGCTTTTTGTATCCACTACCTTAACGCAATTCGGCCAACTCAAATAATCTCAAGTATACAAGCTACGCTTTACCAATGATTAAAGCATATGCTAGTAGTTCAAGCCGCACATAACTCCGCCGCCGCGCCATCCGTAACCCGCCGTTTGTATACGTAACTACTGAACAAGCTGAGACGTCATTAATCGTCTTCGCCTTGGGATTTATACAGTCTAAATACTAACTGTTAAGGCAGACGTATTGTGTTGGTGTTGTGAACTATTCTACGTTAAGGGGCATGGAAACGGTGCAATCGGTCACATGAGTATTAAGGTCCTAATGTTTTTTCAGCGAACGAATTAAACATGTCTAAGTAGCGCCGCAAAATGGTTTAACAGAATGGGTGCCATTGCCATTGTGCGGGGTGGGGGCGGAGTGTCAAAACGATGCCAGACAGCCGTTCAGTTCGAACATGCTCAAAGCGGGTTTTTTCGTTCGGTGATTGTGATGCGGTAACCGTGATTTATAACAAGGGTTAGGGCACATTCTAATAACCAAACTCAAGAAACACCTCCAACTTATATGTAGTCCACACTTTAGGGGCGAATTAAGACACAGATGCGCTTCCCTACCTCTTTCGTCCCAGGGCAGGACATTTGCTTGTCAATTATGCGGTCGTGGCTGTCGGTCTCGTATTGGCCTTACAAGCCACGTACAGTCACCCGCAGAGAGAAATGCCGCCGCTGCATAGAAATGTTTCTCTGCAGCTGACTGTGCGTAAGTGCCGCACCTCCAATATGGACGCTGTTTAAATCATCTTTACATAGATGTATAAGGCCAATGATTATAATACCTATTTTATTGCTCGGTAAGTGTTATCAAATTGGTGAGAGAGTTCGCCAGAGTTTACGAGTAAGTTTTGTGTGAAGAGAGGGGCCTTACTTATGTTTCTTACTGTACAGTGGATTCTTGAATCAATGTTAAATAAAAGGGGTCCCTTTGTTTCCCATAAACTTATTGTTCCGAATTTCGATAGTCAGAAATTGATATCCATATAATTTATAGACATAAACATCAGTAGTCATAATCTTTATTAAGTATAACGTTTTGTAGTTCTAACATTAATGACCTATATATTTTAATCACAAAAGTCAGAAATTGATGTCCATAACGATCAAAGGTCTATCGATAATTATACATAAATATTCTAAGGCATATATTTCATCGTAATGATTGCTATTCATATTGTTTTAATGCCTAAAGTGAATTACGTCTAAGAGACCAAATCTATAACATCTAAAGTCATATAGATAATTACTCAGAAACATTTCTAGACATACATTTGAAAGGGGTACTACTGCGCGAAGGGTTTATGACTGTTTCGTAAAGAATACGTTTAAATAAGCATGTTTTAATAGAAACTTTTTCTCTGAAATTAAAAATGGCCAAGATATTAGACTTCTAAGGCAGGTCGGTGTAGGTACGACGACGAGCGAAGCGAGGAGGAGTGTTAGTCGTACCGTGACCCTAAGCGCGCGAGCCGAGCGAGCGAAGCGAGCGTGCCGCGGCAGCGGCCGGCGAAGCGCCAGAACCAATAATTACACAACATTCATCGAAATGTTAACAAGTACATATTTTTCCTAACTTTCGGGTCAAATATTTCGGCCATTTTTGATTTTAGAGAAAAAAGTTTCAAAACAAAACATACTTATTTTAACGTATTCAGACCACTAAACAAAACAGTGAGCGGCATAAATATCTTTCAATCGCATCACTCTTTATTTTTGCCAAAGTACCCACATGAATTATAATTAATGGGTATGTGGGTATGTTATAAAGCAGTCTGGAAGAACGCGTTCAGTAACGTTTGGTAGTAAAAAAAACATGTATTTTATTATTTTTCTGGGAGTGTGTTTATGGGCTTTAACATTATGAAGAGTGACACCACCGTGAAATTGAATGATATGACTAACTAATCAGATGACTACCAATCATTATGACTTGCGAAAAAATACCTTACAATAATTATTAAAAACTAGATTATTGCCTGTAACATTATGTAATTGCATACCACCGGGACATATAACGTTATGGCTAACCAATTTTATGACTAACAATAATGATGACCTGCAAAAATCGGAACTCCAGTGTATATTGTAATTTTATGACTCAATATGACTAGAAAAAAATATGGTGGAAAACGGTATGGACTGAAAAAATCGGATCTTAAATTTTATGGGAAACAATAGAGACCCTATATAAAAGGTTCGTCAATGATTGTAACTCGTCTGCAAGTGAATAGCATTGATGGTTATTTACCGCCATAAAATTTAATCGTTAGAATAGACAATTAGTCGAATATCATAAGCTTTTAAAGAAATACATTAAATGCATTTCTTATCCAGCTATCGACACTAAAACCTGCAATGATGAAATTTCTAGCGTTAACGGCTCGGATAATGACATCGTATATTATTTTTTTACGTTTACGATTTTACGGTTGTAGGCACGGTCAGTAGAAGTGTCCTGTGGCAGTAAATTTTTAGGGTTCCTCAGGCTAAACCTTCGAATAAGTCTTGAGGGAGATCTTAATTCAGAAGACTTACCTACGAACCATTTTTACGAAGACCCTCTTGAAACACGGAATCTCACTCACTGAGAATTATTATAGGATATTTTTTAATTGTTTCGAAAGATGAATGTTTAGTTTGTCCTAACTGTTATAAGGCACGATTTTGAAGCCCCCGTGGACCCATACAATAATTAGTAGTACCTTCTAGCAGACTTATTAAGTTGCAACTTTTACTTGTATCATATAAAATATTTTTTGTGAACCTAAACAGCAGTGTTGTAAAAAATATTCGAATGATTTTTAATTTTTAATAAAACTACCGGTTTCGTAGATTATGCCTATTATGTCAATCACGCGATTGACGTACAGACATTATCGTAGACGCGTGGGCAGCCATGATAGCCCAGTGGTGCCAACAGGCCCATATTAATTAGGCGCGTTTGGAAATGCCACTCTAACACCATTACAAGAACTGATTAAACAAAAATAAATATTCGACCAATATTACCGGCAATGTTTAAATCGTCAACTCGGCATCGTATACATATTGCAATCATTTTAATCTCATTTTGACTCTACTTTATTTATTTCAACTAAGATGCTATAGATTAGCAGCTGCAATAGATTAAATGAATTATTTATACTTTTTTAGGCCAAATACTACCAAAAAGAGCACCAATACTACCAAGTTTGCTCTGCACCAATTTTAACTGTCTCTGTTTGACCATATGGTTGACTGGTAAAGAATGCCATTTGGCATTAAGTCCGCCTTTTGAACATTATTTCAATTTGTGCATTTAAGTTCAATTCAACAAACAAAGTTCAGTAAAACAACCACTATAATTTATTAAAAAAAATATTTGACCCAAATATTTTTAAACACCCCTTCAAACTCTCGCGCTATACGTATTTAAATATTTGTTTTACACGAGTCTGACTTGATATTTATTTACCTTTATTTCTGATGTCTCGACACGGATTGCACCGTCATGGTCGCAGGTGACTGTCGTGCCAGCAAGTTGTCAACGGAGATTACGGTACGGGTCCACCTAATCCGTTGTCGGCCGAAGTATGTTCGGGCGTCGTCGTCCGAACTCGGCCGATCGAATCAAACGTATGTAAAGGAACGAGATCGCCTTCACTGCTTCACGGACGACGACGCTCGAACATACTTCGGCCGACATCGGATTAGGTGGACCCGTACCGTATGGGTGCATAATTATATATCGTAGGTATGGGTGTATATCGCGTGAAACCCGTAAAAAACGATAATTAAAATTTGAGAACTCCCTTCGTTAGTCCCGACTCACGCTTCACCGGTCCTGGTTTCCAGCGTCCGGCCGTTAATCCAGTTTACGTGTTCCGGGATTATTAAATAGTTTTTATTGTTGTATTTTTACGGGAAAAGCCTTTTTTGCGGCCTTCCATTGCGTTACATGAATTTTCAATATAGTCGCCTTTAACGGCTAATGTGATTGGCAACTACTTTTCCTTTTTGGTGAGGGTTAAGTCTGAAATATGGGTTGCTACACAATTGGATTGTGGAGGTCAGTACAGCGTCCGCGGATGCTCTATTGAGAGTAGGGGACCTGCAGAACTGTGGCCACATCAAATCCTCAAGTTAATAAAAGGCCGGCAATGTATTCGCAGCAGCAATCATATTTATTTATAACATATTTTGTACGCACAAACCAATGAAATAAATGAAATGAAATGCAACAAGCTTGTGACTCATATGCCATTAAGCATTGATAGGCTACGATATCTGCTTAGCTTGGGAAGATCAAATGTTTGATTACCAACGTCGTTCGTATAATAAACATATTGTTATTCATCATCATGTAATTAAAAGCCTGGCTTTTGTCGTAATAAGCTAAATAATTAATTTTGTAATTTGTACAAAATCTTTTATACAGGACTCTTAAGGGAGATGATTTTTAAAAGGTGTAATTTAAAGTGGGTCTTGTGTCAGTGGTGGCGACTACCTAGTCTTTTTTAACAGTCTACAGCTGAAAGGATTTTGGAATGACGTCAATGACCTTTGCTTCGGCTTGATCCAGACTAACGTGTCGGTCTTCCTCTGCCCCTTTTTTCTATTTGACTTTTAGTTACGGAGGCTAGTAAAATTTGAATGTTATTCAGAGATTAACAATATCACGAAAAGTACTTTTAATAATGACTATAAAATATGAAAGTAACATGCCAAGTTGCGTGTTAGCACCAATTTCAAAATGCAAGCACTAAACTATCGAATGGAAGTGATGAATAAAAACTAAAATATGGCAACCCTTAAAAGCATGTTAAATTGCTATTTTTATTGCACAATAAATTTGTGCAAATCTAAAATATACCGTAAAATAAATCATAGTAAGAGTCCGAAACACTACACTGCGCTCCAAACACGCATAGTGCACGCTGATGTGGGTGCGAAAACTGCCAGGCTCAAGTGGGACTGGGCCAGCCACGTCTGTCGCATGCATCCAAACAGGTGGGCTAAAATGGCTACCAAGTGGGTGCCACATGTCGGGCGACGCAGACGGGGCCGACCTAGACGGAGATGGCGGGATGACCTGGATTTGTTCTTCAGCAACTGGGCGGAAGAGGCACCTAGCAGGGACGAATGGAGGTCACGGGGAGAGGCCTTTGCCCAGCAGTGGGACACACAATAGGCTCATAAAAAAATAGTACTCGTAGCTCCGTAGCGTATTCGTAGCTACTCTACGAAATGCGTAGCATATTTGTTCTAAATCCATATTAGAATAAAACAACGATTTCAACTGAACAAAAACAGTTCCCCAAAATTAAAAGGTAGAAATAATCGTAACATCAAACGGTTAGTAAAATATTCAAAGTCCGGGATTACAATTTTTGGGAATAATATTAGACACGAGAATAAATGAGTATAGCGGATTACTTGGGTGTTTTTACAGAGAAAACGTTTTTGGTAGAGATCATTGTACCTACAAAATTGTTATGAGTGACTTAGTTATATGAATTTTAATGGCATTTTAGTGGGAATGGTGTGATGAATGTATATTTATGTAAGATTAATATTTTTTATTGTAACACATTAAATAGTGCCCCCGTGGTGTTACTGCAAAATAAATATTTGATTTGCTTTTTCTATAAATAAGCGTTAATTTGAATGCCTCGTTATCCTGATGTTTATGTAGTAAATTTTTATATTAGTTAAAAAATTGTACGTATACCTACTGTGTGTTTATATTTCAAGTTGCAAGGCCCACAATTTGTCTGCTTTGTCCAAAGGGGGTCTATATCGGGTGGCATAAAGTTGTTGGTCCTACTATTTTGTCGCATACCAACTTTATGCCGAATAACGTATGGCATAAACATTGTTGTGCATATTTTTTATTTGCCGAATTGTTGTTCCTAATATCGACTGTCCTAAATATTTGTTGTCCGAATGTTTATTGTGACGAAGTTTTTTTTTTTTGAATGATTGATGTGCATAACTTTGATGTTACTAATATTCAATGTTCTAAAAATGTTTTGCATACATTTTGTTACGCATATATATCTACTAGTATTGCCTATTACTTAAATTACTTATGATCCGCCCTCATCTCGACGGAGCCCCGCTTCGCGGGGCCCCTATTTCTGCTCTGAGGGACAAAAGGCAACTAACGAACCTATCTAATTGATCTAAATGAAGGTTGGCACTGCTGAGAATTGCCTAATACTTGAATAACTTATGACCTGCCCTCATGTCAACGGAGCCCCGCTTCGCGGGGCCCCTATTCCTGTTGTGAGGGACAAAACGCAACTAACGAACCTATCTAATTAATTTTAATTCGGGTTGGCTCGGCTGAGAATTGCCTATTACTTGAATAACTTATGACCCGCCCTCATGTCGACGGAGCCCCACTTCGAGGGGCCCCTATTTCTGCTCTGAGGGACAAAAGGCAACTAACGAACCTATCTAATTGATCTAAATGAAGGTTGTCTCTGAGCTGAGAATTGCCTAATACGACCCACCCTCATGTCGACGGAGGCCTGCTTCGCGGGGCCCCTATTTCTGCACTGAGGGGCAAAAGGCAAGTAACGAACCTATCTTATTTATCTAGATGTAGGTCGTTTAAAATAGCATAAAATTTAGGAAAAAAATAGTGTAGGTGGTGTAATTTTAGCTAATTTAACATTAGGCAAAATAATTACTTATTACTTACTTACTTATTTTTAGGTAATTCGATGTTCGAGTAATCAATATAAGGATAAACATTCTTTAGAACTTTTAAATGTGTATGCGCAAAAATGAATAGGCTAAATAAGTAGTATGCCTCTCAACATTATGCCAAACATTCTCGGCCAAATTTTTTTAGGACGATCAGCATTATGCCAGGCACCCGTCCAAAGGTTTACTGATAGGGAATGCTTACGGTATTCATTCCACCTTTTGTTCTTAAATTTTTACCTACCATTTGATCTCTATCGTGTCATCTGGTGTGAAGTAATGATGAGATCATAGTTTACCAAGTTTAACAATGTTGCATTTTATGGTAATATGGCCCCCTGGTTAACGAAACAAAATAAAGACAAAAAATTGTTTATTGACCCAATAATCATACTGACTTCTTTTACATGTGCGCCTTGGTGACCATCTACCTTTGAAAATGTGAGTTGCCATTTTATAAAACGAAGACGGGTTTTAACAAAGGTGAGGCCGATGAATTTGCGATGCAAAGCGTCCTCTTAGCTGGGAATATCAATAGGGGACGTTTTTGATAGATTTCTAATTTGGATTTCAAAGGTTTTTTTTTTAATGCAAGAGTGGGTTTTATGGTAACTATGTTTTATAAAAGTGTCAGAGTGTTCACGGAAGAATAACTCAGTAGCAGTTCTTTATCCATAATATGAGTAATAGAAAGTTATTTTTATGACGCTGGCCATGTCCAGAGTAAAGTTATCAGAGAATACGAATCCATACTATCACACTGCACACTAATATTATAAATGTGATAATTCGTTGATGTTGTCAGAGAGATATAATAAGGAGCATCCGAAGGAAATTGTGTATCAACATTAATTAAAAAAAATCAATAGCGCGATGCAGAACATCACCATTTTCCACGCATATTCTAGCCTTAGTAGGTCAATCTCCAGTTTTTTGTCAGCGTCTTAACTTCGTCAAACGATATGAAACGTATAAAAAAGTTTGATGGAGTTCAGGTGACCCGCAGACCAAAATTGAGACTAACCGATTAGATAAAGTCGTGTATACGCAACAGCGCCATCTTTTGTTGTCAAGTGGACGTGGGGGCGGGGCGGCGATCCAGTATAATTTTAGGGGAAAATTCAAGCAAAAACTACTGAACCGATTTTGATGGCACTTTCTAATATTGTAGTTTAGCCCTCAGAATAGGACATAGCGTGGCTTTTTCTATATAATGTTTCTTCAGAGGGTGATATAAGGTTCGAAAAATTGTATGGGAATTCATTAATTTTTTGGGATAGAGACTTGAAAGTCCGTGAACAGGTTCTTTCATGAAATACAAGAAAACATATTTCATCATATTTGCCAGTTCATACCCTAAGGGGGTCAAAAACGGTTCGAAAATTTGTATGGGAGTTAGTTCAATTTTTAAGATTGAGAAGTACCACAACTTTATCTACCCGTCACTTGATGGCATATGCTGTACAATTTTTTTGTGGAATAAATCACAGTAGAATTTTATTGTTGATGTTGCTTCAGTTTTTCGATCACAAAAACTACTAAACGCATTTTTATATAACTTCCCTTAAAGTACCACAACTTTATCTACCCGTCACTTGATGGCATATGCTGTACAATTTTTTGTGGAATAAATCACAGTAGAATTTTATTGTTGATGTTGCTTCAGTTTTTCGATCACAAAAACTACTAAACGCATTTTTATATAACTTCCCTTAAAGTTTTGTAAAACTTTACCTGATTATAGCTTACTATTTATAAAGAAAAAAAATGTCATGACAGTTATACAATTACCTACGATACTTTACTCTTTATTGTGCTTCACAATACAAAACACAGTTAGGTACAATTAAATGTAATACTTTAAATTAAAGTTAGCTACTGGCCACTAGATGGCGTAAGTTGTTTCACATTTCCCGCGTTATTTTTGTAGCGAACGTAACCGTTTGAATATAAGACGCATTAAAATAAATAATAAATTAGCGGATTCATATTGAAAACTGTACATTTATAGAATACTGGCTTCCGCCCGCGACTTCGTCTGCGTGGGCCCGGGATAAAGCTATCCTATATTTTAATCCAGGCTTTAAACTAACTTCATGTGAAATTCCATCTAAATCGTTTGAGCCGTTTAAGCGTCATTGAGTAACAAACATCCCAATACTTATATAAACATCTAAACATCCAACCATCCAATTTTTCGCATTTATACTATTAGTAGGATTATCCTTTACTTTATACTTATTATATCAATTAAATTTTCACTTTGTTTGTTAACTTCAGCACAATTCTATCACCGTAGCGAAAATCGTGAATAAACTTCATTCATTAAACTATTTAATCGTATGGCATACATTATTTTTGGCCTTTATAGTTTATCACTCTTTAGTACCATCCAGGGGACACGTGCAGGGATGTGGTAGGTAGCTCCTGCGGACCCGAGTAACAGTTGTCCCCCCTTTGTCAAGTGAGTGGGCAACTCTACTGTTAGGAGTTCTCAAGCCGCCCTAAGGCCTCTAACTCAGCTTAACGACTACTGTCATAGACAGCAGCCGGGATCAACTGCTTAGCGTGCCTTCCAAAGCACGGAAGCGCTCATTTATAATAACCACCCACTCAAACATCAGGCGGTCACCCATCCAAAGACTGGCCGCTGCCATCTTTGCTTAACCTGTGTTATCGTTTCCGACTGGCAGCCGCCGCTAGGCTATGATGCTAAAGTTTGGACCTCAATCACGCAAAAACGGATTAAAATGAATTATGGTATTCATATCTAGACATGCGGCAGCGTGTCAAGCCAAGTTCAAGCAAAGGAACTGGCTAGCCAGCGCCGAGTGTATATTACACGTACCACTTGGTGTCACTTTTGACCCTTCTATAACTCAAAGCCTCTTTAACGTAATAGTTTATAACCTGGATTAACATACGAGTATAATAATACTTTTTATTCCGGGAATCATCTTCTAAGGCGGCGTAATAGGGGGCGCAAGTTTGTAAGGAGCCACGATATAAAAGAGTTCCACGCGGAAGAAGTCGCGGGCAGAAGCTAGTAATATTTTAAATGCGAAAGTATGTCTGTCAGTCTGTCTGTTACCTCTTCACGCTTAAACCTCTGAACCGATTTAGGTGAAATTTGGTATACAGATAGTTTGAGTCCCGAGGAAGGACATAGGATAGTTTTTATCCCGAATATCATCCCCTAACGGGGTGCAATTGGGGGTAAAAGTTTGTATGGAGCTACGATATAACCGAGTTCCACGTGGACGGAGTCGCGGGCAGAAGCTAGTTTAAAATAAAATAATAAACTTAATTCCATTCATTTTTATTCACATAATATGTAGGTACACGCTTTAAGTAACTACGTATACCTATAAAATATAATTCAATAGATCGTGTAAGTTACTAAAATTAATTACATTAAGAAATACAGGTGAATTAGCAATCCCTTTTTTTGATAGTTGGTAAAAAAACAAAGCTTTTAATAAAAAAACGTGAGTTTGAGCTTGGTTTCAATGTGTTTCAAGATTGCAACGATTGTTTTGACACACACACACACACACACACACACACACACACACACACACACACACACACACACACACACACACACACACACACACACACACACACACACACACACACACACACACGCGCACGCACGCACGCACGCACACATACCCATTGCCTAGATACTTAGCTAAGTTTTCTTTGTTTATATTAAATTATTATTGTTTGTGAGAAGTGAGAAATGATATTATAAACTTTGTATTCCTGAAGGTTAGGTTAAGTTTCTTGCATAAAAATCTCGAACTTTCTGAGAAAAACGAATTAAGGCAACTGACAATTATGGCAAACGTTACATTAATGGCTAATGAATATAAGGATTTCATTGATAACCCTGTATTTACACTTTTTATGTTTGAAACCCACTAGATGGGCGTTTTGCTCTTAACCGACCGTCTACATACGGTTTGTCGCATTTCAAAAGAAATACAGAAAGAATAAATCATTTATTCGAGACAAAAAATATATAAACAAAAAAGACCGTAGTTAAAAAAAGTGTCCCTCAAAGCATTTTCTCACGAAACGGTTTCGTTTCCGCATAATACTGGCATTATTGCCAGCGCTGATTTTCTAATGGTTTCGCTTACCTATGTGAAACTATGCGTCCTATATAACCTAACAGTACAAACGCCAACACAGTCAACTGACCAGGTATTTAAACTGACCCTTATTACAATACACATAAAGTGCACGGATAGACAGCTTACTGTATTAGCGATAGTACTTCTATTTCCACCAAAACTTCTGGCCTCGAACTCGGCCAAACGCCTCCAGATAAAGTCGTGTTTACGCTCCGATGACGCGTGAAATCGCCCGCGGGCGGTAAGTCCCCCTTTCTATCCAACTTTGATTACGTGTTCGTTTAATTCTTGGCAAGTTCCTTTCATCACTGTTACACATTTGTAGCATGAGAACAGGGGGAGTATATACTTGAGATAATATAAGTTGGTCGAATTGTAAGTAGTCTGAATGGAAAGTTACTCTAACTTCCTAGGTAGAAGAGTCTAAATCCAATGTCAATTTTTGTAAAAAGTCGGTCTAGGTCTATATAAGGTAATGTTGGTTTTTAAGTAACAAAAAAATAAAGGAAGCATAAATAAAATTCATCTAATCAGTAATTATAAATAAACTCTTACTTGAAACACAGGGAACCCTCTTGAAATTTTTCCTTAACATTAAATTTAAGCGTATAGGGCTCCTTTCGGGGCAAAACCGGGAATAACACTAGGAGGCCGATGCTGATGATGATGATTTTTTAGCACATATTCATACGACTGTAAAATGTGTTTTGAATAAGTTAGTTTAGTTTATTAAGTACTAGACAGCGATATCTTTGTATCTAACAGAAATGCTTTCCATTTACTGGATTTGAACACGATACATCCAGATTCAAAATTAAGGTCACTAATACCAACTAGGCTTAAGGCTGTTTTCACGTGCACACTAGCGCCAGTGGTAAATAATTGTGATTATTTAAATTTAACGATAGATATCAAAAAAAGCAGGCTGCTATGCACTGTATTTTGTATTTAAGTACCTTGTGAATACATCGAACTAGTTTTTATGTTCCTAGAATCGTTAATCTCTGAACTCAAAAGAAAAACGGCCGTTTTAACTTTAGACGCATAGATTGACGAATCCAGCAACATAAAACTAGTTTGATGTATTCACAAGGTACTTAAATACAAAATACAGTGCATAGCAGCCTCCTTTTTTAATATCTATCGTTAAATTTAAATAATCACAATTGTTGACCAGTGGCGCTAGTGTGCACGTGAAAGTAGGCTTAAAAGTTTGTCGTCAAAACAGTAGAAGTGTGTTCAAAAATAAGAAAGCTATGTGACGCTTATTTTAAATGAATAATATTCAATTATCAAATTTAAAAACAACCACTGCACTGGTCTTATGATATCCCAGGACCACCATTCCATTTCTCATAACTGACAAAATGACATCCTTGAGATATCACTTTTTTAATGCCTCTATCATCATGTTGTAGAAGGATAATCACATATTTTTTTATTAAAAATGGGGTTGCTTTCACCTTCATCTTACATGATGGAAATTTAAGACAAGGCCTACATCAGAGTATTCATAATATTATAAGACACTTCATTTTGTAAGTTGTCTAACGGGTAACTTTTCGAACAACCGTTAGGACGACTCAAGAGTCATTTTCTCATTAAAAAAATTACATTAAGATGTTCCTGATTCGCTCACAATGCGTAACGTATTCGACCAGTTGTTATACGAAATTTCTTACTCTTTATTTAAAGTGAAAGCTAACCGTTAAGATTTTTCAAAAAAACCAAACAATCCGTACCCTTTCGCTGAGGAAATTAAAAGCGATATTCCACAGCTAACCCAAATTTATCTCCAGCTATAAAGCATTCATCTAAACAGCGATGTAAAAATACACTTATCTCGGGGTCGATTTCACTCTTCCATTTTGTATCACAATTTAATATCAATATTTTAAGCGCAATTATTTGCAAAAACGATCTCAAATATTGCGCTCTCGGTCCTATATGTTACATGTAACACATACGTTTTTGTAACACACGGTGTTAAATGATCATACACTCAATCACCGTATCCTAGCGCGTTGCAGACCCTTTCTTGATTTGAGAATTGTTTGTGCTGACAGCTAGAAAAATGCAGGTTTCTCACTCTTTCGAGAGCTAAATCATCTTTAATTACCAACAGGAACACCATGATTGCGGTGTCCCAGCGTAATCATCATCATCATAATCATCATCAAAGCAGCCGAAAGACTGCCACTGCTGGACATATCCCCCCGATAAGAGTGCCAAAGTGACCAATCCTGCGCCACCAGCATCCAGCGGACTCCCGCAAACTTAACCAGTCGTCAGTCGTCCTTGCGGTTCAGCGGAAGTGGTGTTATAATGACAATATTAAACATCACGTTAATCTTCGTCTCCAAAGGGCTTCTACGCGTTGGATCTTTATCCTTCTGTGTGTGGACGGTGTGCACCTTCAAAATGGGCTGTCCCGTGATTAAATTTGGAGCTTAATAATATTTCTGAGGGGTAATCAATGTTCTGACGGCGCGTTAGTACAATTTAACTGCCGCATATGAACGCGATGACTATCCCCTGTTCGCCAGCTCTATAAAAACCACTTCTTGTAGTAGTTATAGGACTTGCAGGTATCGATAGGCGACTATGGATGGCGATATGACATCATAGCACAATGTGAATTGTCAAGCCAGATTGAACTCCTGTACGGCGACGTTTCCGCATTCTGATCGTTTTGTTTTTATTGCGAATTTCATTGCCGGCCGTAAAACCCGTTTTGATGAGGAATAAAACAGTGTGACAACATTTAAAATGGGGTATGCTTAGGTACTTATAAAAAAGCAAAAGATAAGCTTAATTTAATTTATCTCAAATTTAACATTAGTTGCATAAAGTATTAAGTATTTTTAGTCTATTAAAATTAATTATCACTAATCTTAGGTTTACGTATCGTAACGTTTTAAGGAACAATCTATATTGTACCTACTTGAATAGGTGTGCAAAATGTGCGTGGAAAAAAAAACCAGAAAATAGCGGTAGATTAGATTGGTGGTTTTCCTCGCATACCTGGGACAACTCTTAAGCCGATAGTCGACCTAACACTATGACAATAAAGAAAGTGTCCATGTATTTTGAGGTGTGTTAATAGTGTAGATCCATACTAATATTATAAATGGGAAAGTGTATGTGTTTGTTTGTTTGTTTGTCCGTCTTTCACGGCAAAACGGAGCGACGAATTGATGTCATTTTTAAGTGGAGATAGTTGAAGAGATGGAGAGTGACATAGGATAGTTTTTATCCCCGAAATCATCGTCTATGGGGGGTCAAAGTTTGTATGGAGCTGCGATATAAACGATTTCCACGCGGACAGAGTCGCGGGTAGAAGCTAGTCTTTTATAACTTCAATGCACCATGCCAGCGTCAAACTCACTATCGCACTCATGAATATAAAATAAGCAACTAATTTACCATTGTAACTAAACTACATAGCTGTTTATCTAACTTGTTAAACACCAAGAGCTCGTAAACTAGCCAATCTGCACGGCAAGGGTTTGGGTTATGGTTTTATAGAATATGTAACCCGTGTGCTTAAGAGGGAGCATTAGGGTTTTCTATTAATGTTTCAACAAAAAGTTAAAACCTTGATGTTAAAGCATTACCGGATATCTACTACATTTGCAGTCTACAATATGGATGATATATAAAAAAAAACACGTAGGTATTTACATTTATAATTTCTATATTTTACTTTGTCGCTACAGACTCTTAACATCCTACATCCTATACTATCAAACAAGCAATATTTAAACTATTTAATGAACAATATTTGTACATATATATTTATTGTCATTAACAATCACGAAAACGGTCATAATGCTTTCGATGAAATTTAGAATATGGGGGTTTATCGCCTGTAGAGATCAACATTTTACGTTTCTCCCTTTCTAAGAACCGGTCTTTTCGCACGCCGCGTCGCTGGTTTTAATAGCCACATTGTTGCCAGGTGTGACGTAAATTCGGTAAATTATGTATTATTATAATCAGTGTTTGTGATTGTAAATGCAAACAGTAAAAGTGTTTTTTATAGAATATTTGTTCATCCTATATGTACACAGTTAAACAATAAATATTTTCTAATTCTGATTCTGATTCTGATAATCAACTTTCCGCCGTAGGCCAGGAAAATCCATTTACAGACTTCTTTACAAATTAAAAGCTGTAATATGAAACAAGAGAAAATAAGGTTTTATAATAAAAAAATACTTCATATTTGAGGGTTTAGGCGACTAATGACGGTAAGGAAAAATGACGAGGTACAAAAATGCCGGATGACACTAAATAATAATGACGATATGTAAAAAAGTCGAAGAATAAAAAGGTCGGTTAGAAAAAATGACGAAGTATTATTTTGTCAAAGCATAAAAATTACGAGAATTATACACTAGACGCAAAATGTACAACCAACCAACCAACGTATACTATAAGGCAGGTCGGTGTAGGTAGGACGACGAGCGAAGCGAGGGAGTGTTAGGTGTACTGCGACCCTACTTTATTTAAAAAAAAATCCGTTGTCAGTTGCTCGCTTTGCTCGCTCGGCTCGCGCGCTGTAATGTCGCTGTACACCTATCACTCCTCCTCGCTTCGCTCGTCGTCGTACCTACACCGACATTTTGTGCATCGTCATTTCTATATTAGTCTTTTTTACATTTCGACATTTTTATACTCCGTCAATTTTCATTTTCGACTTTTTTATTTCTTGGCAATAAAAATCATTTCGACATTTTTATACCTCGTCATTTTTCCTTACCGACATTAGTCGCCTAAATCTATTTGAGTTGTATTAAAAACTTAACCGACTTTTATGTTATAAACTGAATTATTTTAATTAACAAAGTCTTTTGAAGCTATTAAAATAAACTGCTACTGATGAAAGTATAAAAGCTTTCAAAGTACTAAAGCTCTAACAAAGCTAGCCCTTAATCTAGGTCGGCCGGTTAACCGTTTACGACCTGTTTCGGAGCTTTACGGTCTGCGTCAATTTTCAAAGCTCGTTGAAGTATAAGTGTTAACAGTATCTTAACTTTGTACAAAGTCAAACATTATATAATGCGGTTAATGACTTTGATGCATAGCTCAATGACGTTGTATGTATAACCTTCTGTATTTTATAGCTTCTCTGATGTCTCTCAACATCTCTTAGTAAGATATCTATGTCCGAAATAATAAACACAACTTTCAGGAAAATAGAAACCCCAGATATAAATACGGGTATCAGCTCCTCCAACCCGCTGCCAAAATCAAAATGTTGCCAAATAGCCCAGTATTTATTGCTACCAAAGTATATAACAAACTACCTAACTACCTGTTTAAGATCTCTATTCGTCTATAACTTGTACCAGAAAGAGTTGAAACCATTACTGTTATGAAAATTATATAGTCTTCAAATGAATATACTTATGTGCATTAATTTTGTACTAAGCAGTAGCGCTGCTAACGAAATTACAAATTTTTAATTACAGGAAAAATTTAATGCTCCGAGCTGGATTCGAACCGGCGACCACATTATTATTATTAGTATTAAATCTCATACTTACCTAATATAAGTGGTGATATTATGGCTGCAGTTTTCTGCAAGGATAGGTATTCCTCAAGCAGGTTGCTATATACATGAGCAATTTAAAATTCCACTGTGCCCTCCCTGTAAAACATAGCTATTTAAAGGTCACGTGTGTTTTCCTATAAGGACAAGCTTCCTTGGCGTTTAGTCTTTGCATAACCCTCACAATCTGGCCTTGTTAAAATTCCAACTGCTTGTAGCTAGCAGGTTTCGAGAGGCACGGGGGTGCAATTTTTAAGGATTCCACCCCCCCGTCACCACTTATCGCGCGGTCGAAGATTAACCTCTCGCGTTTAGGGCCTGAGAACGTGCGGTGAGAAATCGCTGTTACGTAAAACCTCGCAGAACATACGCTCGTACATGCAAAAACGGTTTGTAGAGGTAAGTGTTAACACATTCACTGCCAAGAATCGCTACGCACTAGCTCGTAGACGATCTCGTGGTTTTTTCATATGACATGTAGACGAAAGCGACTACGGCGTAGGCGGGAACAAATAAAGAAACATATATACATACACTCACGCCTTTATCCCTAAAAGGGGTAGGCAGAGCACATTAAACTTATGTTCCAGCTCCACTTTTAGCATAAATGTGGTTATAAAAGATCGACAAAAAGTGGTGAATAAGCAAAATCTTATTTTTTTCGTTGTTAAACCTACAATTGCTAGGTTAGTAGAACTAGCATTTCAGGTATATTAAAGAAGGTATACATTATGCATTTAATTGTCCCACATTTTTTAAAACTTGAAAGCAATTTCCTTAAAATTGTATGCATAATCTGCTGTTTTAGTGGCCTCACGAAAATATAAGAGGCTTTATTCAAGGATTATCTCCTTAAGAGTAACGCTGTGCGCCCAAAATATCCTCCGCTTGTCATATGTTAAATCCTTTTTTTATTAAAAAAAGAATTTCCAACCAAGCTTCGCGGATTTGCCGACTTTTATGTTGTTTTTTCGAATATGCTTAAGGAATAAAGAGTGTTATTGTGGTATACCGTGTGAAAGTATAAAGTTTAACACATATTACGTACGCTTTTCTTGAGAAAAATGAATAACCTTTTCATAAACCTGCGGAATCAAATTGAACTCTTGATTTGTATCATTATCTTTTGTTTTCCCTAGTCTTTAGGTGCCGATAGACTTGCATTCATTTGTAATGAGCACAGATATAGATATACACTAGATAACTTAAGCTCCTCAATCTGTATGAAAACCGACCGTGTCACTTTTTTCTACCTACTAAGACGTCACACGGGCGAATTAGTGATGTGAATTCCCCGTTGTCCGCACAAAATTGATTCTGCAATAAGGCATTTTCTCAATATTCACGGACAACCGGCTACTACAACAGAAGCGCGTGGAATGTCAGTCGGAGTGCCAACTCGGATACCGAATTCGGACACGCGAAGTATGTGCATTTGCGTGATCTATGTATATCTATATCTGTGGTAATGAGCATTGTAGCGAATTAAAATCACAGGTAAAATAAACAGGAGTATTTTAGTGAACATTCTAGCGAGCATTTTATCGAGGATTCTAGCAAAATGTTAGTCAATTAGCTTCGAGCTTTTTGGAGAGCTGAACATTTTTTTTGTTATTGTTCCGCTGCCGTCCCTCTCCTCCCACACCTCCCGCATGCCGTTTATTAGTGCGTTAGTTAGAATGCTCGTGAAATTGTTCGACGCTATGTTTGGCTCTATATGAAGGGTGGGACCTAAGTCATAAACAGATATTTTTGTTTGCGCAGTATTTTGAGGAAAATTCATTGCATTAACTTAAGAAGCAAACAATTAAACTTAATTGATAATGCATAATTTGAAATAGCAAAAATACCAAAACTCATTGTCACCCCATTCGACAAGACTGGTATGTAGCTTAAAGTGACAGTTTAACGTAGCGATTAGGATGACCATGAGACTCAGTAAATTTCAGACATTTTTTTTATTAACGAGTTAACCAACAACGTTTACATATTTTTTTCTATTGCCACATGTTTAAACTAAAGTTTAACAGTAAGAAACACATATTCCTGTTCACGACTTATGAATCTTATGATTCATCCTGCATACACGCGTAAAACTTAAAAGGAGGATTCGAGAAGTATTGTAAGAATTTTGTTGCTAATAAATTAATTTTATTTTTTCTCTACTAGGCTGTGTTCGTTGTACAACACAGTTTCAACTACAAGAAATACCAATATTTCCTATAAATATTAAAGGATTAAGTTACGTTTTTTCCGACGTGCCGCCATTGTCACCTGTTGCCGGCCATTAAGAACAAATATGGCGGCTTGTTTTCGTTTCATTCAACGCGTGCGACAGAGACAAACATGAAAACACTGTCACACAAGAAAATGCCGTCCTGGTCTAAAATATCGGAGTAAATATTCAAAAAATGGTTTGTTCGTTTTAAAGGTAGTTCGATCATAACGATACACGTAATTTTCGTATAGCCAGGACTTAAAAATGGTAGCCATTTTGTTCTATCAGAAGTACAACGAACTAAGTTCAACAAATTTAAAAACAGCGAATTGTTCTTGTTCTGTTACCTTTGAATGTTCACTTCTATCAGTAACTTTATAGCGTTTACACATGACGACTTTTTGCACGATACAAAGGCAATACAGTATCGATACACGTCATTTTGACAGGTGTTCTAAGGCTAGTGTCACGCGATAGTCGCACGTTACTGAAACGCGCGTTTGAATCATTTTCAAAACTTCCCGTGTATAATTTATTTTGTGCATTGAAATTTTTAAATCAAAACAACCTTTCATCCTTTTGCAATCGAACGTCTTTAGATTAAAGTAGGGTTTTGCAGTCAGTGAAGGAGGCAGAGGACAACAATCTCCTCTTTTTGGAACGCGTAACTACTTCTGCTTCTAACTGTACCTACATAAGAAGTCAAATCCAACTAAATAAGAAAATATGTAAAAAGACAGTTTGTAACGAATTGAAGTCTTGTGCTTGTTGTGAGAACGCATCAGTAATACTTAGTTACGGAACGCAACCTTATTCATGCTCTCTCGCTCTCGCGCTTCGCTGTCTCGCCCTCTCGCGACAGCTAGAAATTAATAGTGGACGTTTGTGTAAACCGGTACTGAAAATAAATACTGCATTAATTAATTACCAGTTTTATTTAAATGAGACATCACAATTGGCGACGAGGACCGTTCGAACCATAAGGAAATTAACTTAAGGATTATCTTCGAACCGGCAGAAGTGATTTACAGTGCATTTATTGTAGTGCACGTGCAGCCATCTTGCAACCATAAGGCTCGTTGGCGGTGGCGTTATGCCAGGAAAAAACAAATGAGTTTAAACAAGGAATTGATAGAAAAACTGAAGACAGGTAAACCCAGTTTTATATACAATTGCAACAAGGAACAATTAATTGAAATTGCCGTGTACTTAGAAATTGACAGTGATAACCTAACTGTCGATCAGTTACGGAAGGTAATATCAGAAAACATAAAGTCTCAGAACCTCACACCAAAGGTAACAATGTCATATAATGACACGAACATAAAACCATTCGATGGATCGAATTGGGAAGCTTCCGAAAAGCAATTAGAATGTTTAATATTATTAAACGACATTCCAGAAGAAAAGAAAGTGCCACTATTAATAACAAAGTTAACTAGTACAGTTTTCGATAACATAATTAACATCTGTGAACCAGTATCACCATTGAAGAAATCATTTGTCGAATTATGCTTACTTCTTAAAAAAAGCTACACAAATACTACGGCACCATCGATAAACAGAGTGGAATTTCGAAAAAGAAATCAAACATCAAGTGAAACTATTGATCAATATATCGCCGAACTCAGAAAAATGGCAAGAATATGTGCTTTTAAGGACACGGAAGATCAGATCAAGGAGAAATTTATAGACGGATTAGCATCTAATATGATAAAATTCGAATTGTTAAAAAACTCTGACAGCTCACTTGAAAAACTAGTAATATTGGCCAGAGGTATTGAAGCAGCTGTGAAAACATCACATCCTATGGAGGCTCAGGAAGCAAAGAGTGTTGCACCAATGTTCAAGAACACTAGTAGTTACAGGAACACTAACATTAGTAGAAGGGGTCAAGGCAGAGGAGGTATGGCAAGTGCAAGTTCAAAAATGTGTTATTGCTGTGGAAAAGCCAACCATATACGGGCAGAGTGTTCGCTGCAAAGGAAATATTGTTCGGAATGTGGAAGACAAGGACATATATATAGAATGTGCCAAAACAATAAAATGAGACACTCGACAAACATGGTCACAAATGAAAACGTCAACCAGGAAACAGCGGGCAATGAAGAGATATTGGATGGTTCTTTAGCACCCCTGTTCCAGGAGTATGAGGTACTATCATTAGGCGTAAGTAAAATACCACCACATTATGTAACCTTAGTTGTTGGGGGTGTAAAGATAAATTTCCAATTAGATACGGGGTCTGATGTCACAGTCATACCTATAAATATAGTAAATAGATATTTCACGGAGAAGAAAATACAAAAAAGTAATACAATTTTTAAGAACTTTGATCAGAGTATATCAGAACCAATAGGTATTATTGAAAATCTTGATGTAAAATTTAATGAAATTTGTAAAAAATTAACAACTTTTGTAGGCAATGAAAGAATGCCTTGCATATTGGGCCGAGATTGGTTGTACCAACTAAAGCTGTGGCCACTTAAATTCAATGAGAAGACAGAACATGTTGATGTCAAAGAATGTAATATATCTATTAAAACTGTTTCAGAGGCAGAGCAATTAATAAAACGGGAGTTCGCAGAGGTATTTTCCCCAGGCTGGGGATACTTCAAAGGGGAGGAAATAAATTTAAAATAGAAACCAGGTGCAATTCCGAAATGTCTACCAGTGAGGCGAGTGCCCTTTTCACTTCGAGACAAGGTAAAAAATGAAATCTCTAGGTTATTGGATAATGGAAGAATAGAGTCCATAGAGCACAGCCAATGGGGAACTCCAGTTGTTCCCATATTGAAACCGGATGGATCTGTTCGATTGTGTGGGGACTATAAACTAACCCTTAACCCTAACCTAAAGATTGATCATTTTCCATTACCACATGTTGATGAAATATTTCACTGTTTAAAAGATGGACAATACTTCTGCGAACTAGACCTCAAAGAAGCATATTTACAAGCGCCGCTCAGTAAAAGTTCACAAGAATGTACTGTGATTGTAACGGAGTCAGGAACATTTAAATACAAATATCTCCCCTATGGTGTAAACACTGGGCCAGGGTCTTTTCAAAGGTTGATGAGCAATAAATTGGCAAATATTCCAAATGTAATAGTATTCATAGATAACATATATTTGTCAGGAAAAGACATAGAAAGCACATATGAGGTGTTACAAAGAGTTCTAGAAAAATTAAAACAGTGTGAATTCAAACTAAAGCCAGAAAAATGTAAATTGTTCCAAAACCATATTGATGTGTTTGGTTACCGAATAAATAATAATGAAATAAGTGTAATAAAAGAAAATACTAAAATCATTCCTAGGAAAAATCAACTATTGCTCGCGTTTTTTAAAAGACATGGCAGTTATTCTAACGCCTCTGTATGACTGCACAAAGAAAAATAAATTCGAATGGACACCGCAGTGTGAACATGCCTTTAAAACAATAAAACTAAAATTAGCTTCGGTTCAAAATCTTAGGCATTACAACCCCGAATTGCCTTTAATTCTGACATGTGATGCATCAGAGGTAGGAGTGGCAGCGGTGATCTCAAATAGGGATATAAATGGCACGGTCAGACCCATAGCATTTGCCAGTAAAAAGTTAAGTCCAGCAGAACAAAAATATTCGACTATTGATACAGAGGCCCTGGCGATTGTATTTGGAGTGACCAAATTTTATAACTATATGGTATATGTATGGGCGCAATTTTGAGCTGGAAACAGACAGCGCAGCTTTAGTGAGAATATTTGGTCCCGACAAGTCAATACCAAAAATGGCTGCAAAACGGCTGCAGCACTACGCCATATTTTTGTCGGCTTTTAGATACAAAATAAGACACATAAGAACAAACAACAACCGTGCAGATTTCATGTCACGTATAGTCGAAAATAGCCACAATGGGGTCGACCTACATACACTATGTAAAGAAGGCAACATTGGAATTATGTTGTATACTAAAAGTAGTAAAGTAGAAGGACTGGATTGGAAATTAATTAAGAAAGAAACAAGTAAGGTAATACGTTATTTAGTAGACGGATGGCCAAGTAAAGAAATTATAGATTCAGACTTAATGCCCTATTATAATCGAAAAGATGAAATCAGTATGGATAGAGGTTGTGTATTCTGGGGCTACAGAATCATAATTCCACACTCTTTACAAGATAAGGTATTACAGGAGACACATAAAAGTCACTTTGGCATTGTAAAAGTGAAAGAGATAGCAAGGTCATACTTTTGGTGGCCAGAACTAGATAAAGAGATAGAGCAGATTACTAAAAACTGTATAACTTGCCTTAGTAATAGTAGAAACCCAACAAAAATTGTAAAATTATGGCCAGTGGCGCCATCTGCTTGGTACAGACTACATGCTGATTTTTTAGGACCATTTAATAAGAAAATGATTCTGGTAATCGTTGACAGCTACTCAAAATGGGCAGAGGCTTTCATTATGAATGATATTACCACAAAAACAACTCTAGAAATATTCAAGACTTTATTTGCTCGATTTGGTTATCCGCACCAGCTTGTAACTGACAATGGAACAAGTTTCACTAGTAAAGAATTTAACGAGTATTGTAACTTAACTCAAATTAAACACACATTTTCACCACCATACCATCCGGCAACTAATGGCGCCGCCGAAAAATTTGTAGGGACATTTAAAACCCACATAACAAAAATGATGGACAGTGGTTACTCGATGACGGCGGCTATGAATCTTTTCTTGTCTGACTACCGTAGCACGCCGCATAAAAGTAATGGTGTGACGCCAGCTCGATTAATGCTGGGGAGAGAGCTTAGAAGCAGATTTTCATTGCTGCGACCACCTCCTATATCAAGTATACAACGTGATAATCAAATTAAGCAAAATAATTACAGTAGTGGAAATCGCCAGGTCGATTTTAAAGTAGGTCAGAGTATTATGGTCAGGGATTACCGGAAGGGCCATAAGCCATGGATTAAAGGAGTTGTAGTGGAGGAGTCTGTACCCGGAGCAACATATTTAGTAGATGTAAATGGTACAGTCTGTAAGAGACATGTTAATCAGATGCTGGAATGCGGGGAAGATGATTTGTAGATTGTTTGATGATGATGGGTAGAGCATCTGCATTCCAGGTTATGAGTAGAATTAAGAACATAGTTTTAAATATTTTAAAGGCGAGGAGAGTGTGAGAACGCATCAGTAATACTTAGTTACGGAACGCAACCTTATTCATGCTCTCTCGCTCTCGCGCTTCGCTGTCTCGCCCTCTTGCGACAGCTAGAAATTAATAGCGGACGTTTGTGTAAACCGGTACTGAAAATAAATACTGCATTAATTAATTACCAGTTTTATTTAAATGAGACATCACACTTGTGCTTCGCTCTATGACGTAGCAACGTAGCACTACCGGTGAGGCCGGTGAGGCCTACCTCGAAGGGGTTAAAAAGTTACTGCCAATTTTTTACTTTCCCGATAACAAAAAATCAGAAATTTGAATTAAGTATAGACGATAGAAGTTGTACGTCTCAATATGCGGGCCTGAAGAGTCTACACTTGAAAAAAGAAATAGGAAATGCTCTGCATGACAGAGGCCTCGATCAAAAAAGTTGTTACGAGTATCAGTTTTCAGTCATGGTGATTTATCTTCAGTTAAGAGAAGTACATAATATAAAAGAAAGAAAAGAAAGAAAGGAGTCATTTATTCACTACACAAAAAGACACACAGAGACAAAAAATACAATACAATTGACACGTACTTAATGTGTGTGTCTTCGCCGCAGAATATCGATGATTTTTTTTTCCTTATATTTATTGATTTAAATTTTTACGATTCTCACACGTAATTTTCACTAACATTATTTATAAGTTATGTACCTATACGTGATTAAGTCCCGTTTATTAAAAAAACATATCCTGATTTTATTTCATAATAGCTTCCGCCCGTGACTTCGTCTGCTTGGCCTCGGGATAAAAACTATCCTTTACTTTTTTCCAAGGTTTAAACTATCTTCGTGCAAAATTTCATCCAAATCGGTTGAGCCGTTTAAACGTGATTCGGTAACAAACATTTAACCATCCAATGCACACACAACATCCAGGCTCACAAAACAGAATAGTTACAGACATAACTTAAAATATGTTGCATTTCGCATAAAAAAAGTGCTTAAGGCAAAGCATGACTACCTCTTAGTTGCCAGTGACCCTGCCTATGAAGCTAGATGTACCGGGTTCGATTCCCGGTAAGGGTATTTATTTGTGTGATGGGAACGAATATTTGTTCCTGAGTTATGGATGTTTTCTATGTATTTTAGTATTTATTTATCTATATAAGTATGTATATCGTCGTCTAGTACCCATAGTACAAGCTTTGCTTAGTTTGAGAATAGGTTGATTAGTATAAGATTGTCCGAAAATTTTCCGAAAAACTATTGTCCGAAATATGTATATAAATAAATAAATATAAGGGGACAATCTTACACAATTTAAGAGAGTTAATTGCTACTCACCCTAATCAGAGTTTCTAAGAGCAGTATTTTCGTTTCTTGTTCAGTGTTTATACATTATTCAAACACTTCATTATAAAATTTGTCAGAACATTTCGAGGATGACCCATAGACATGGAAGTTTAATCATCGAAGTACTTCAACTTTCCTATCGAGTGTCTCTGTCCATCCGCCATTATCCTAATGAGAGCAGTTTCCGGCACATGATTGATGACGTCACTGCCGGTCGATAGGCTGTAATTTGCCTAGCGTTTATCATGCGGTAAGGGTTATTTCATTATAGATATATTTAAGGGATCTTAACACATTCCCTGCCGACAAATTTGTAGGCTACGGTCGCCGTAGTTTTCCCGCTAAGCCTACGATCAGAACGCCCACTAGGCGGGTTCCTGGCAATAAAAGTGTTAAAGAATTGTGTAACTTACCATAGAGTCGAAATTAAGAACGCACTCTAATTTCTTTCTAGATACAACCAAACCAGTTTCAGTTAAATATTGAAACACTATTCTGTAAATAACCGCAAACACATAAAAAAATCTCTCTAGCGACATTCGGGTAAAAATATGCTCACATCATAATTCTTGAAGCAAATTTAACCTGACGTACAAAGCCGCAAGTCACAACTAGCACCTTCTATTTTACAGAGGCGTAATCATGAATACCCAATGGGATACGTGACTTTCCACCGCCAACTCGAAGACCCACTAAAACAAACCAAAATCACCCTTCTAGCAAGTTTTAAGAGCTACGAAAACCGCTTTTTTCAATTTGTTGAAGTGAAACATGACTTGCAATACCAGTGTAATGTGAGCCGTATCATTTTGTGACGCTTGGAAATTCGGATGGATTATTATGATGTGTATGAGGGCTTAAGGTCAGCGTATGTTGGTTGTTGTACAGACGAACACACGTACTTTTAGTATGTAAATCATAATCAAAGTGACGTTTATTGTTGTGTAAATGTAGCTGTTATGTGACAGAAGGATATTCAGGTTTTTTGTCTGAATTGCTAAAAGATAACTCGAAGTAATAAAGAAAATGAAGCGCGTATGCGAAATAAATTATAAAATGTATTTTCTTTTGTGCGCAGTTAAACAGGTCTCAATCAAAGTTTCTGGTAAATATGCTGTTTTGTTTTGTGTCGAAAAAAACATAATGTTATTTTTTTATCGTAGTTAACAGTCTAATTTTGCTTATTGGAATTTGAAACAATGAACGGTTTTGCCTACACATGTTTGCCTTTTAACCACAACACAGAAACATTTTTTTTTTAATACTATTTATTTTACTTAATAATTGGTGCTTTATGGATACCTTTACCTATACATTGTTTAAATAGACTATGTTGGTTGACTTTTTTAATAAGATATTTAATACATTGTTAAGGCCGATCATAGTCTGCTTTGTTACTCGCCATAAATAAAATAGGTGTTAAACTATTTATAATCGTACAATAAAGTATATATCCTCTTTTAACTGTGGATACAAATTTTTTGAAGGATTTTCCCTGTTTCGATCCTATTACATTGTGAAGCTATATTATCACCCAAACCTTTCTAACTTATCACCATACATTCTTCAAGGACCCCATTTATCAGTCACATTTGGGCCAAAAAGCGGTATAAATCAATCGGACGGAACCCATTGGGAAAGTGTCACACGTGGTCGGAAAAAATAAAATTTATACTCAACCCCACCGCAAATATCCACGAGGGTCGAGGCAGGAGATACGAGCGATACCTTTTTCTATAGGTCGATCAACTTTTTATTGTTTTTATTTTCTGCCAGTAAGTCACGAGGCAACAATGACTTTGTTTCGTGAAAAAAGTAAAGCCTACTGGATGACGCATGACTTAATTGGCAGTGGGCGAGCCACTTTGCACGCAGAACCGATGGCCGTTCGGGCGAAAGGTTCTCGAGTGGCGACCACGTAACGGCAGTCGCAGCGTGGGTAGACCCCCGGCAAGCTGGACTGATGACCTTGTGGCCACTGGTGTCCGCTGGATGTGGGTGGCACATGACCGGTCATTGTGCTACTCTATGGGGCTAACCTATGTCCAGCAGTGGACGTCTTTTGGCTGATATGATAATAACACACATGATGATTACATGGTGACAGCGGTGCTTTAAAAATAATAATTAAAGGTGGAATAATTCAGTTTTCAGTGGTTTTGAGGATTGTCCGAGGCTTGTAACGCTTCTACGAATATGGAGCATGCTCGACCGCCAACAGAGTTGATTTTAGAAGGGAGCCCGGCAAGTCGCGCGGACGCGTGGCGAAAGTGGTACAGGCAATTCGATATATTTTTAAAAGCATCGGGAGTACAAAAAGAGGCATCGGATGTAAAAGCAAGTTTGTTGATCAATCTAATCGGTCCAGAAGGATACGATATTTACTCAACGTTCAAGTTTCAAAAAGAGGAGGAGCGAGATGACTTTAAGCAACTTGTCAATAAGTTTAACTGCCATTTTGACACGAAACAAAACACGACTATGGCACGTTTTAAATTCTTTACGAGAAACCAAGAAAAGGGCGAGACGATTGATAATTACGTAACCGCCTTACGCCTCCTATCGCAACACTGTCAATTTGAACATTTGGAAGACGGGTTAATAAAGGATCGTTTCGTTTGTGGTATTATCGAAGGCTCCGTACGCGATAGAATGCTCAGAACGGACGACTTAACTCTCGAAAAAGCGGTGAAGATTTGCCAAGCTAATGAAATGTCAACAGAAGAGACACACCAAATTGAAAAGGGGAAAATGGCTAGTGGAGATAGTGTAAGCTCATCGACAGCAGCCGGCGTCGATATGGTAATCGGCGCACACCCGACGTGGAATCGTCGCGGCGGCGGCGGCGGCAGGAGCGCGCGCGGCCGGGCAAGCGGCGTCGGCGGCGGCGACGGCGCGCAGCGGCGTGCTCGGTAGCGCGACGAGACCGCGTGGGCATGTTGTTCGGCCTGCGGCTACGGGAATTGTGATAACGGTTCAAGGTGTCCAGCGAGGTTTTCAAACTGTTTATTGTGCAAAAGAAAGGGTCATTTTAAGAAAATGTGTCCGTTTAAAAACAATAAGGTGTACGAGTTATGTGAGGATAATCAGGACTCTGACGAACTTTTTTATGTGGAGACACTGGACAATCGCGCACAGGACGAGCAGGGCAGTAAGTGGTACGAGTCGTTGGTGTTAGCTGATAACGGGACAATGATTAAGTTTAAGCTTGACACGGGGTCCGATTTAAATGTAATTTCTATGAAACTGTTCACGAGTTTAGGTTTTAATAAAAGGAATTTGCAGCCTAGCCAGATTAAAGCGCAATCATTTTGTGGGAATTATATACCTATTGCTGGGTCGTGTATATTGTCGTGGGTTTATAAAACCAATGTGTATGCAATTAAATTTATTATAACATCGAATGAATGCCAGAGCGTACTAGGCAAATATGCATGTGAAGAATTAGGAATAATTAAACGCATTCTATCACTAACAGTGAATGATTATGAGGACTTATTTAGTGGGCTAGGAAAGTTGCCAGGAAAGTATAGTATAAGGGTAGAAAAAGACGCGAGCCCTACCGTGTGTCCCGTTAGGAAAATACCAATCGGTGTCCGAGATAAGCTCATAAGCACATTAAATCGTATGGAGGAGCTCGGGGTTATTAGAAAAGTATCTCATCCAACGCCGTGGGTGAATTCTATTGTTATTGCTGCTAAAAAAGATGGGGATATAAGGGTATGTCTCGATCCGCGACCTCTAAATCGAATTATTAGGCGATCTCATTATCCCTTGCCAACTTTAACGGATATAGCCACTAAATTGCAAGGCGCTAGGTATTTTAGTAAATTAGATGCGCGGTCCGGGTTTTGGATGATCGAAATTGATGACGAGAGTGCTGACCTTTGTACATTTGGGACACCCTTCGGCCGATACCAGTTTCTAAGACTCCCTTATGGCATTAACTGTGCTTCAGAGGTCTTTCATGCGCGAGTTCGCCAGCTGCTGGAAGACCTGGAAGGAGTAGATTCCTTCGTGGACGATATTATAGTTTGGGGGTCCACTCTCAAGGAGCACGATTCTCGCCTCAAGTGTTTACTAGACAGAGCGCGGGAAGTAGGTATCCGATTTAATCGTGAAAAATGTGAATTTTGTGCTGAACAGGTTTGGGACACAGTTTCAGCGTTCGCGGGATGCAGATTGACGAGCGCAAATTGAAAGCAATACTGGAAATGCCAACACCCAATGACAGAGCTTCATTGGAACGATTCTTGGGGATGGTAAACTATGTATCAAAGTTTATCCCTCACTACTCGGAGACGGTGGCTCCTCTGAGGTGTTTGTTAAAGAAAGGGAGTGGTCATGGGACAGCGGCCACGACACGGTGGTGCGCGCACTGCGCGAGGCGCTGTGCGCGGCGCCAGTGCTGGCGCTGTACGCGCCACGGGACCCGGTGTTGCTGACCGTAGATGCCAGCGCGCACGCTCTAGGCGCGGTCATGCTGCAGGGCGGGCGACCCGTTGAGTTTGCCTCAGTCACCCTCACGGATACACAAAAAAGGTACGCTCAGATCGAAAAAGAGATGCTCGCGATCGTGTTTGCACTCGAGCGTTTTCACCAGTATATCTTCGGTCGAGGAGGCGTAACGGTAGAGACTGATCACAAACCGTTGGAGGCCTTGTGCAGCAAGCCGCTGGATGCGGTGCCGGCCCGGCTGCAGCGGATGATGCTTAGAGCGCAGGCGTACGATTTTAAAGTCATATACAAACCGGGTAAGTATATGTATTTAGCGGACGCGCTGTCCAGGGCTGCCTTACCAGAATTGATGCAGGATAAGGTTTCGGACGAGGTCAATGTACAGTCATGTTTTGTGATTGAACACACCCAGTTTAGTGTTGACAGGCTTAGAGCGATAAGAGAAGCCACCTCGAAAGACGGCGAGTGTCAAACACTGATTAAATATATTTTAAATGGTTGGCCGAAAGGTAAGCATGAATCGGAATTAACGGTGCGTTCACACTGGGCGCACAGAGAGGCGTTCGAGTATATAGACGGGGTGATATTTAAAGATAATTTGGTGTTCGTGCCGGCGCAGCTGCGTAGCGAAATGGTGCGCCTCGTGCACGAGGGCCACCTGGGCATCGAGCGCTGCAAGCGGCGCGCGCGCGACGTCATGTTCTGGTGCGGCATGTCGCGTGACGTGGAGCTCGCCGTGCGCCGCTGCCGCGCCTGCGCAGAGCACGCCGCGCGGCCGCCGCGTGAGCCCATGATACCTCACTCGGTTCCTTGCTTACCGTGGCAGAAAGTCGCTACGGATATATGTGAGTGTAATAAAAAATACTTCCTAGTAATTGTTGATTATTTTTCCAATTTTATTGAAGTCTGTCAATTACCAAATATAGGTTCGCGTGCGGTTATTGGGGCCATGAAGGATCAGTTTGCCAGACACGGCATTCCATGGGAAGTCGTGAGCGATAATGGGCCAGCATATGCTTCTAAAGATTTTGCAGACTTCAGTAAGAAATGGCGGTTTATTCATACCACGAGCTCGCCTCACTATCCACAATCCAACGGATTGAGCGAAAGAGCTGTGAGAACGATAAAAAATATATATAAAAAATCGGTGATGACGGGATCGGACTTTTATTTAGGTTTACTCAATTTAAGAGTTACACCGCGTGACGGTATTAGTTCGCCGTCACAGTTGTTGATGGGCCGCAGGTTGAACACGCTACTTCCGGCGCACGAAGACAAATTACTACCCGAACGCGGTAATGATAACGATTACGCCAATATTATGCGCAATAGATATCGTAATAAAATGTATTATGATGTACAAACGCGGCCGGAGCGTGAATTGCGGCCCGGCGACAATGTAATGATCGCGGATGACACCGGAAGACGGCATATGGTAGTGCAATCTAAAGCTAGTCAACCGCGTTCATATCTGCTTGCTGATCAACGCGGTAAGATTTGCAGGCGCAACAGGCGCCATCTAATTAGTATGCCCGAACACAGCGCCGCGGCACCGTCTACTTCTTCAAGCGAGAAACAGGTGAGTAGTCAGCGTGCTACTGATGACGCGGATGTCGGCGACGCCGGTGAGACATCGCGCGTGTCTCCGCCCGGAGATGCGCCGCGCCATTCACCAGCCGCCGGGGCCGACGCTGGGGCTGACACCCCGGGACCGCAGGGTATTCTCGATCGTGTCTGTAGGGAAGCCGCGCGTAGGGCTCGCGAGCGTATAGAGTCCTTATATAATTAATTACATTTATATATATAGATATATATATATTTATATATATCTATACATAAATATACCCATAGACATAAGTCACTTAAGCGCACAACAAAGTATTACCTTTATTGTGTTAGTTAGTAATATTACCGTAAGATTAAGTTTGGGTGCATTGATATTTTGATAGATATCTTTGATGTTGTTTATAATATAAAAGATAAGGAGGTGATGGGAGTGCAACATAATTAATAAACATAGATCTTAAGTCCAGCTATTAAGACTCAGAGTCAATAGACACTGTTAAGTTTAATTACTCAAACGTTTCATTTTTTTATTATAAGGGAAGGATGTAGTAATATGTAATATTGTGGGTAACTGGGAAATATAGATGTACCGTGAATGATGATAATAAATCAGTCTTCATCCTACGTAACTTGTTTTATTACGTGCACCGCACCATAAGTAGAAATACAGAATAAAAATGTTAATTAATCCATGATTCCTTACAACTTTAACTATGACATTAACCTTGCCCGTGCCAAAAAAAGCTATTTCAAACCGCTTAACCAAACATTTGATTGTAAACCTGTCCGAAAACGAACATTGTTTCATTCCATGCGCATCGAGCTGTTACAAAACACGTGGAAATGTGATGTCATAGCAATGAACCGGAAAAATCTGATGTCATTTGTTTTCGGAGTAGCACTGAACGTAATCACCGTTTTAATTTACATAAGTCAAGAATAAGTATGACAAATTTAGGGGGTGACAACATGGGGCCACAGCCCTTTACTAACTTCTTCAGAGAGGGGATGAAGATCTGCAATGAGCCTGCAGAGTTCTTGTGTTTTGTGACCTGTATGTTGCTTTATATGGTGAAACGAATAAAGTGATCGGTAAACATCTAGGGGATACCCTCTGGCACGACCACGTGAACGCTTTAAAGTCTGGCATGTACTGTAATAGACGCTTATATCAAAGGACAGATAAAACCTCAGCTAGGCTCAACTGGATCGGACTGACAACCCGGTACGCGGCGGTAAAGTGAGAATGTGAGTAACGCTGAGTTACGAAAAGGGTTTTTACTGTTTCGAAGGATGGTACTGACTCGTGACCAATAGAGTATTTTTTACAAAATTTAATATAATACAACGTTGACAACAATTGAACTTTGAAATTTAAACTTGGAAGAAAATTAGTAGGTACTTAAGTATCTATTTCACTTCACTTGACATTTAAGAATTGTACTTTAAATTATAATCTTACTAGCGACCCGCCTCGGCTTCGCACGGGTACTATTTCATACATATAAACCTTCCTCTTGAATCACAATTACAAAAAACCGCATCAAAATCTGTTGCGTAGTTTTAAAGATAAGCTTACATAGGGACGGACAGCGGGAAGCGACTTTGTTGTACAATACTATGTACTGATTATAATTACATTTCAAAGTCAAATTTCAATGCTGTTACGTAAAGCATGTTTTTAGGCAATTGCTAGTAAGTTAATTTATATTTTAATATAATAGTATCTTAACATTTATATTTGTTACTATATGCACGCAATTTTAATTTAATTTTAACATCAACGGATTAGTCATGGCACAATAACTATTTTCACATTCCTTAAGGCAGAATATATTGAGGGACAACAATGTAACTACACTTATATAACATCTACTGTACCATAATGTTCTTGTGAATAAACTTTCATGTCATTTAATTTCTCTGATTGAGAGGCATCTCCAAATCAATTCTAATACGCACCTAGTTGTAATCCCGGCAAGCCGCCTCTGGCTTGCTTCTCAAAGGCCCCCATAAATCTCAGAGGCTGTATGTAGATCAGGGCAATATCGATGACTTATTGCACTATTAAGGGTCAGATTCGGTTCCTATTCGGTTCTGTTAGAAGGGATAGTATATTGGTTATATAGCGTGCCTCTGACCATGTGGCTAGCAAATATCGGTTTTATTCCTATTGAACAACTTTCGTAAAGTTTTGAATGAAACACAATTTCTATGAATGGCAGAGTTCTTTTCTTTAAGCAAGCAATGTTTTGTTTGGCTTGATAATGAAATGCCCCAGTCAAATTGCATTAGCTGCTCCGTATTATGAGGATATCATCATCATTATTATATCAGCCGAAATACGACCACTGCGATACGTAGGCCTCCACCAAATATTGCCAAAGTGACGCGGTTGTGCAACTCCAACGTACCGGGTACTATTAATAAGAAACAAAGACGTGATTAGTAAATAAAAAACGTGTCGCCCTAATTTGAAGACTCGCCCTCAATTCTATTTTATTTCACGACCTCCATTGCCTAGTTGGTAGTAACCCTGCCCACGAAGCTGGAGGGCCTAGGTTAGAATCCCAGTAAGGGCATTTATTTGTCTGATATGCACGAATATTTGTGCCTAAGCCATGGATGTATTCTATGTATTTCATTATTTATTTATCTAAATAAATATGTCTATCGTCGTCTAGTACCCATAGTGCAAGCTTTGCTTGGATTGGGACTAGGTCGATTTTTGTAAGATTGTCCCCAAATATTTATTTATTTATTGATCATCATATGTATTCTGGATATTCTGTTTTCTTTGGAAAAATATCGTTTTTGTCTGAAAATCATGGAAAAAGTCATGTTTAAATTGGTATGTACTCGTAATGGGAGCTAACACAAACTAAGTCGAGGGTACGTTCTTACTTCATAAAAGCTATTATAAGTAAACGCCTCACACAAAATACTAATTTAAATACAGCCTGAACTGGAAGTATCTTTTCATTTGGGTTTTAATTAAGATCTGTATCTTCGTCGTTCGAGTTATATTCTGTATTAAATTATTGTCATAAAGTCTAATTAGTAGGCTTACTGGAAATATGTGTCTTAACCCTACTTTAACAGTGTTTCTTTTGGGGCTAAATATTAGAAGACGTAATTATACAGGCAATTTGTGTCAACATCGGCAAATCGATCACGTAACGCATTGATCGCGTGTGGTTTAGACAAGGTTACAATCGACAAGCGCTAACGCCAATAGAAAACTAATAAAATGTATGGGGATGACAGATGTTAACGCAAAGTGTTTCGTCAGCATCTGTCAGTCCCATACATTTTATTATTTTCTATCGATTGGCGTTAGCGCTTGTCGATTGTTACCTTGTCTACTGCCCCAGGTAGATCTAAATGTCACTTTTCGTATGGGAAAATGACAGTTGAGTTGTACTAACGTACCAACGTTAGGACAACCCACGAAACGTTGCGTGAATACCCCTCAGGGCGATATTTACGGGTATCTTCTACCTTACCTAAAAAATCTTACAATACAGACTTCTATCGTGCCTAGAAGATGATCCATACGAAAAGGGGTCGAACTTGACAAGAAAACCCCACAAAAGTGACCTAGGAGAGAGTAACCATTACATATCAAGTGTTTTACGTGCTTTGGAAGACGCTTAATCCCGGCTGCTGTCTATGACAGTAGTCGTTAAGGCGCCGTAGGTTCATGGTCTTCTCTCCCTCTCACTGAGCATGAGCGTGAGCGAGATGGAAGTGCGTGCTCGGAAGCGCGGATATCATGTTTTTTAGTTTTAATTTTATGGTCGTTTCAATAAATAAAAAAGTAATGAATGAGTTCTCTCAAACATGATAATATTTTCGATTTTTAGAAGCCATTTTAATGTTCTTAGCTTTTGTGCATTTTGTGTTACGAATATTTTATGTGTATTTTAAATCCTTTTAAACCTATGTTCGTGATCTTTTGCTATGGAGCGAAAATTGCTTAATCATGTTTCGAATCACTGATCTCGCTGCAGATATGCCTCAAGATTACTATTCGTATTTTTTTGAAACCAAATTATTATATACAGACGTATTATATCGTTTCATAAACTTTGTTCGCTTAACTTCGCTGAACCTACGGCGCCTTAAGTTGAGTTAGAGGCATTCGGAAGGCTTAAGAACTTCTAACAGTCGAGTTGCCCATTCACTTGACAAAGGGGTGACAACTGTTACACGCGTCCGCAGGAGCTACCTACCACAACCCTGCACGTGTCCACTGGGCGGTACTAATGAGTGACAAACTTTAAAGGCCAAAATAATATATGCCATATGATTAGTAAGTTCGACCCCTTTTTGTTCGATGCCTTGTCCAACTAAGTACCTAAGTAATAATAATTGATTTCTCTGAAGTACATTTAATAATATTTATGTGTCGATATATGTCATCTATACTATGTTGTTGTACCTGTATGGTTTGACGACCACAGTAGCCTAGTGGGTAGTGACCCTGCCAACGAAGCCGGAGGTCCCGGGTTCGAATCCCGGTAAAGGCATTTATTTGTGTGATGAGCATGAATAGTTTTTCCTGAGTCATGGATGTGTTCTATGTATTTAAGTATTTATTTATCTATATAAGTATGTTTATCGTCGTCTAGTACCCATACTACAAGCTTTGCTTAGTTTGGGATTAGGTCAATTTGTGTAAGATTGTCCCCAAATATTTATTTATTTATGTATCCTTTATCAATTTTGCCGCAGATAGGATCGCTGTCTTGTAAGATATGAAGGTATCCACGGAAGATCAGCGTCAAGGTATTTACATGGTAACTTATCATTAAGCTGAGTTGAGTCCGTTTCTCAGGCGCTTTTGTTACATTCGCCATAGTTTTAAGGTAAAATATTTATTTTTCTCTTAGTCTAAGCAATTCTTGAATTAATATATTTTCTGTCCTTATTTCTTACTTTCATTGCTAGGAACCCGCGAGGTGGGCTCTCTGCTTGTAGGCGCTTTCCTCTACTTAGGTGTTTCGCTTGTTTTATATATATTATTAGCTGCAGAAAGCCGCGCTTTTGCCCGTTGCTGAGAACGCAGGCAAACCAGCCTATGATCAAGCAAATTCCACTATATACACAGATGGTACAATTTTTGAAATCTATTTATTGGTTTACAAAGCTACAATTTTAAACACTTCAACTTTATAATACTCTTATTAATACGACGAGCGTAGCGTCACGAAATCATTCGCGAATCATCGTTGCTTACCATTAGGCTGCTCGTTTGCCACCCTTATTGTATAAAAATTGTCCTCCGAGATGCCGAGCCAAATTGACTTTATCTTTGTATGTTGTGTTTCTCCCGTATTATCGAGCTGACTTGTTTACGGTATTAATGTAATATTTCCCGTACAAGCCCGTGATATCCCTCAGAAACTCTCCAAATTCAATAATTAGTGAACAAGGGCCTTATTAGCTACATTACGTTATCATGTAGAGCTAACGGCTATGGCAACTTTATAATTAACATGTTTGCTGATGTAGATCCTGTGTAGAGCTGAAAAGGAGTTCGTAACTTTGCTTAGCATCAGGATATTTTTTATTAAGACTGGGCCAAACAGTACAACAATAAAATAAGTAATTTATAAGTACCCAAGCGAACTGATTGCCCCCTTCCTTCGCACTCTTTAAGTAAGCAAAATCTTAAAATGTTAAGATTGCTTTAACCACGAAAAACTTTGTTAACAATTCTTGTCTAGTGGTAAGCAAAAACTGCAGTTAATTGACCATCACGACTGATGAAAAATAACACGCGCCTTAATAGCCCTTTATTAATTTTAGGGCCATTATGGAAGTTTCCTTAAGACGTTTACCTTTTTTCTATACATTTTTAATTTTGTATATACTCCTCGTCACCCAGTGTTCTAAGGGGTCCCATGATACATACTAACACTAGTATAATAAACTCAAAATAATCTTTATTCAAGTAGGCCCATCAACAAGCACGTCTGAACTATCCTTTATAAAACTTGTACAAAAATCAATTACTACTGGACAGAGGTCGTTATCTCCGGAAAAATCTCTATAGCGCCATCCAGGAATCGATCCGAATGGTACAGCGCCATCTAGCGGCCAACTCAACGAAACTTATGTAGGTACAATGACACAAGGCTGAACACCCAGATGTATATCACTAGTGGCACTGTGAGATGTAGAACTTGCGAGCCTGTCTTTATTCAAATTCATTGATTTATTAATTTTGAAAATATGACTCGACAAAAAAAAATACTTACGAACATGGTCACAAAATTTTACGAGAATGGGTTGAGAAATGCGACCTGCGGGCGTAGCACGGTTGCCATTTTATCACTTATCGTTGTGGATAAGGCTTCCGTCACTCACGCACTCGCATACTTGTCAGAGCGTGATGGACGTCTTTACCACAACGATATGGTTTAAAATGGCAACCGTGCTACGGGTTCTGTAGAGGAGAACACAATGTGTTTTCCTCTGTCATTATGGTTGATTCAAATCGCATTGGCATTTTTTTTGTACGGTGGGCCGCAAGAGGTAATAGTAATTTATGCAAGTGATCCATAATGAGAGGCCTTAATATACGAGTGTGGTAATAGGCTCACACGAGTTTTTTAAGGCCTAATTACGTACAGTGGCATACACTACTTTATCTACACACATATCATAAGTAGTAGTAAGTAACAGCAAAAAACCAACAAAAAAATTACAATAGCAATGGCGGCAATTCGATCCTCCGTCAAGACGAATGGTTTTTTTTTAATCAAAGACAAACGAATGAAATCTCTATACTTATGTTACTCGAGATAAAATGTCGTGCGGTTTATATATAAAAAACATACTAAATTGACGTTTCGTATCGATAACTGTTTTAATATCTATGGATACTATAGAGATCCACTTGAGTTTTGACAGCTGTTCCAAATTTAAACTCATAACGCTACAAAAATCTATACTGTAATAACATTACATTACAGATTTTACCTACTACCACAGACTAGAAAATTCTCATAGTAAAATCGGTTGTTATAATGCTGGTCATTTCCACGCATTTTAGATCACTAATGATATGCGCGTAGATAAAGTTATGTAAAAGACAACCAAAAATTTACTTGTTTAGTTTAAACCGAGAAATAAATATTCTTTTTATGAGACATAGAGAAAGCTCTTTTTATGATTTTTTTCTTAAACTCTACCTCGCGGCCTCGAGAGTGGGTTAGTACAAATACGTATTTTTTCAAGTCCGTATTTTTTATGAATTAAACTCTCAATTCCCTGTAAAACGGTTTCCGTGTCCAACTCCTAAATAGTTGGTAAAAAAATACACCCAGTAGTAGTCGGGCTTGTTTTTTCGTAAAACTCTTCAAAACCGATTCTCGTAACACAAAAAATCCATTAAAGAAGTTTTAATACGGCGCTGAGTTTTATCTTTCTCTTGTCTCTTTATGGTTGAGTGTTACACCGGAGTGTAATTCCTTATTCATAAAACTTGGACCTATGTTAACTTTAATGCGTTTTGCCACTTTCTTTCAAACACACTACTAACAAGACGTAAGCTCACTACTAACAACCTTAAGCGCTCATAGCCCAGCGGCGCCTGCGAGTCGGAAACGATAACGCAGGTTAAGCAAAGATGGCAGCGGTCAGTCTTTGGATGGGTGACCGCCTGATGTTTGAGTGGTTAATATAAATGAGCGCTTCCGTGCTTTGGAAGGCACGCTAAGCAGTTGATCCCGGTTGCTGTCTATGACAGTAGTCGTTAAGCCGAGTTAGAGGCCTTCGGGCGGTTTAAGAACTTCTAACAGTCGAGTTGCCCACTCACTTGACAAAGGGGGGACAACTGTTACTCGCGTCCGCAGGAGCTACCTACCACAACCCTGCACGTGTCCCCTGGGTGGTACTAAAGAGTGACAAACTTTCAAGGCTAAAATAATGTATGCCATACGATTAAATAAATACAAGACGTATAAGGTCATTTCATTAGCATATGGTAGAATAGGCCTTCACCGGCGCTTTATATTTCTTACTAGCTCCCACCGTGGCTCCGCTCGAGTAAAACAAAGTACTAGGTTAAGCCAAGTGATAAAATATACCCAAAAAGCCCCATTCTACTGGAAAAATATTTTTTTAAAACGGTTATGTGGTTATAGATATAACCCGTGACATGCAAACTTACAACGCTACAGTCTCACAGGCTTTTTCTCATTATGGTACGTATATTAGCCACCCATCTTTCTAGCGTTATTCCTAGTTGTGCCCCAAAGGAGCCCGGGGTCTATTTTTACATCTAAGATTTCGCATAGGCACTAGTTTTACAAAAGCGACTGCCACCTGACCTTCCAACCAATAGGGAAAACTAGACCTTATTCGAATTAGACCTCATGATGTTAGCATAGATTTGCAATTTTAAATGAATAAGATTGTTGCAAATTCTCTTTTCAAATTCTTAATCAAGTTTCTTCAATAGAAACTCTTGTAAAAATTAAGGTTTATTTTCAGCACGGTGCTACAGGGTGTCCCCTTTTAGAGCTAAATGTCCAATAACGCATATTTCAAAGAAGCAGCCAACTTTCAGCTCCCCCGTCCAATTTAGAATTCGTTTCTTGGATTTTTCCCCCTTCCCCCAATAAGGCGATAATTGAAGTTTTGGGGTTATTAAGAAGTATATGTACGGTTGGGTACTTTCCTCATTAAAAAATGTAACTGGGTGTTTCTATATTCATAGTAAACCACTAAATTTAATGATGATGTGTCATATTTTAATGTAGGTATTTTAATTTATTTAATATATTAGGAAATTTAACGTGGATTTAGTCTTAAGTAAGTTCAAACACAATCTCGTTAAGATCATAAAAAGACTTGATATAATGTGTATTTTTTAATCGGCCAAGAGTAAAGTTATAAATTGAAAAACACTTATAAAAAATTGATAGCACATATGTATGTCAACCCTGTATTTCATGACCGAAACAGTAATTTACGTGATTTTCCATAAAACGGTTAGTACAAAGAAAATGATGCGATATGTGGAATCCTGTGATCTTTTTCTTTTGAAAGTTTGGCCCTTCTCTATAATTTAATAGTTGCCAACGCTATCTTTAAATTTTTTATTACAGGTTGGTCAAATGTAGTTGTCATAGCCGGTTCTCCACTTAGGGCGTAATAGAACGAGTGCGTAGGGACACATTTTGGAATACAGTATCTGTAATACCTGCATACTCTACATTGCTAGTTTTTTGCAGTAATAATTAATTTTAAGGCTAGTTTTTTTCAAGAAAATGTTGTCTTACTACTAGACTACATGACATTTGGTTGAACACCCCTGACTTGTCTTCTGTCAGGCTGTTGTCCATTATTTTAGTTTTACCTCATTCCATATCACATTAGATTTATTACGGAGAAATACGTTTAAGTTCTGCGTTAATCAAGGATATCTAAAGAAAGTAAAACTATTTCAACCATAAATTGCTTTACAAACATAATAATGTTACAAAATATTGTTTTTCAAATTGTTTTTCTTAGAAATCGCACGACAATTAATGCACGGTTTCTAATCTCATAATGAAATAGGGTATACTTAATTGATATAGTAAATTGAAAGTGCTAGGTAACTTTTGAAAAGTGATCCCAAAACCTTTTTGGTAACAGGAACCTGTTAACCCGTCAGAGATAACTACAATATTTCACACGGAAATGAATTTACCGAAGCAGTGCAAGTTAATTAACGGTATCTCATCGGATAACGAATTAACTGGAGTTAAATTCAGACTGCAAGTTACGCGTTACGAAATTTTCTATAAAATAATAGTATGCTGTTTTTTACGTAATTTAAATTATATTGCGGAAATGAGTTTATAGGTAGTCTATTACGATATACGTATTGAAAGAAGAAAAAAGTCTTGTGAAAGAAGATATTATTAGCTTTAATCTAAAGTAACTAAATATAAAAACACGACGAAATTAATAATTTCCAATTAATTAGTAAACAATATATACCTTACTACTTAATCTACTTATTAAAGTTATTGTACAGGGAATTACCATGCCATAAATAAAAGAATAAAGGTGTTTGTTGAGGATTTTTTGTGTTGACACCTGAAAACAAATGCAAGCTCCTAATCTCAAATAGTTTCGATAGCTAATGAGTAACGAATCGTACAAATATTATGAATGTGAAAGTTTGAATGTAAGTTTGTTGCTCAATTACGCTTGAACGGCTCAACCGATTTAAATAAAATTTTGCACGAAGATAGTTTTATATCCTGGATTAAAATATAGGATAGTTTTTATCTCGGGTCCGCGCAGACGATAAGATAAGATATAATTTATTGTAAAAACTGTGACTGTGACGAAGTTGCGGGCGGAAGCTTGTAAATTAAGGTGGTTCGATCGCCATACAAAACGTATTTTGACATTCGCAGGCTAACGGCGAGATACTTTAAGAAACTTATGTAACAATAATTCATAAATTGGCTTCCCATTTGCGCGAAATTCCCCCTTACCTAGAATAAACTGCTATAAACTAGAATAATTTGAGAAATTAGTTTGTCACGTGATACTTTGCGAAAACGATTATTCTCAAATTATTCTGGTTTATACAAGTTTATTCTAACAAAAGGGGAATTTCGCGCAAATGGGAAGCCAATTTATGAAAGATTGTTACATAAGTTTCTTAAAATATCACGCCGTTAGCCTGCGAATGTCAAATGACGTTTTGTATGGCAATCGAACCACCTAAATAAATAAATATTACGGGACAATCTTACACATATCGAACAAGTCTCATAGTCAGCTCAATAAGGCTTGGGTACGAGACAAGTTTAAGTTATGTTTAGATTATTTTGTTTTATGTCTGTATTTTTTACGAGTCCTTGTTTTATTTGTTAACTAGCTTTCGCCCGCGACTATCTATCTGTACCCGGCACGTAAATATTAACTAACGAAATTGCGTAACACGTCGCAGTAATTGTGTGTTTTGTAGTTATTAATAAGTTTATATTGATTTACTGTAAGTAAGTCTTTAAGGTATTTGTAATATGGACCTTGTTGCCTGATTTAAATACATAAGTAAAAAAAAAAGGCAAGTGAAAAAAAAAAACAGATAATCAGATATCAATGTTTTCAGCTTCTTTGCGACTAATTTAAGAGCCAAAGCGCTTCCAATCTTATATTTTATATCTACCCCGCCTTAAGCAACTAATAATCGAGATAATTATGATAAAGGAATGCAGCTCCTGATTTCACAATTTCCAGTAGCGTCGGAAAAGTTCTGGAACATCATACTACACCTTAGTTTCTTTTAGTTTACCTGTAACAGAGAAAATTAACATTATTACAAATCTTCAAGTTCTCAAGAGCTCTTTCACTGTTTGAACTGGAATAAAGTGAAGTGTGTAGCATGAAAAGTTACGAGAGTCAGTCACTGAAGAAATTAAAAAAAATGCCATAATATTGTCAGATGTGGCAGTAGCTATAAACATACCCAGGCTGACTGCTTTTCAGCGTAAAATTGGGATATTTCTGTGATTACCTTTTTAAACTCGTAATTTCGGTACCAAATGCAATCGTGTTACCTAAATCTAATTAACTAACATACTGGACCTTTCTATAAATTAATGCACTTTAAAATAAATTCACTAAGGTTTAGTTTTGCTTGGCGTTTATAAGAAGTATTAATGACAGCAAGAATTGCCACTCACGTGGAAGTTGTGAAGCCGTTTATCCGGATAAGTTGACTTCGATACAGTTTGCGGGGCGCGATAGAGTTTGGTTCGCAAGTCGTGGAAGAATTAAGATTTGGACGTGTGGGTAGGTACAGGAGGAAACAAATAAACAGGAGCCTTTAAAAGTTTTATACCTGTGTTTGAATTTCGACACATTACCTATACATTCGTGAAAAATTTCACACATACACCAAAATTTAGTTTTAAAATTATAACTATTCAGTTAAACATGTAGTACTTTTTCAAGTAAGATATCCTCCAGCTTTATTACCGACTAATTACTCGTCTTTACACATAAGTGACAGACAGAACATAAGAAAAATAACCATTATGGCCAAGGGTGTTTTAAATACTATTATAGGTATCATCCCTGTGCGTTATAAAATAAAGTGGCGGCTTTCTCGAGAAGTGTGATGGACATAGTTATTAAAAGTGTTAAATTCAATATTATTTTAAACATGATTACAAGTTGCACTTTAAACAATCGCTTAAGATCTATATTATGTTTGGTTAAAAAGGTTCAACCAAGCAATTTATTCTAAGAATTATCACATTTATCCTCAAATTAAGTCATTGTTTCGGTTTGTTTAATCCAGCCTTTGCGACATTTTATTGACTTCCTTATACCTGTCTACAGTTTTACAGTAATCTGATGCGTTTTTTGGTTTGTGTTATTTTATATAGGGTACCTACATTTTTTGTCCTATTTTGTATTTATGTTGTTTGTTTTTCATCCGACCATATTTATTTTTATATCACGAAGTAGAACATTAAAATGTACTTATTCAAAATCCGAATCAAATACTGTGTTTCATAGGATCCTCCTCAACAGCTAAACTCCGCAAATGTGTCAAGGCTTAATAAATGGGACACAAAAAGTTGAAATCTCGACCGACACGCGACGTGTTTCGAATGTCGAGCGAGCCTCGGCGAGGCACGTGCCTTGTAATCACTGGGACTCGTGTTGTAACTTTTGCAGAACTGTGAACAAGTGTAACTAAGTCGAGACATGTTATAGGCTTTGACGAGTTTCCGCCAAAATATTTTTGACATAAGCTTACTAACTATTGGCTCTGTGAAGTTAAAAAACCGTACAGGTGCGAGACGGACTCGCCCACGAAGGTTCCGTATTGCGGTAATATGATTTTCTTTATTTCCGAGTGGTTCTAATAACCCGCACCAGTTTGGCCTAAAGGTTGTCTGGTAGAGAATGCCTTATGGCATTAATTTCGCGTTTGTAACATGTTACAGTGCAATAATGTTTAAATAATAATACATAATAGTTTGGCTTGCATCCGGAAAGCAACCTATCTAATCACTAATCAGGGTGTGAGTTAAAATTATGCTCTTTATACATTCGTTAGTAGAACTAAATTGTCACATCTAACATGAAGCTTTTTTGAATTAACAAATCGCATTGGATATGTCGGGATAATCCATTCACTAAGTCCTAATTTCAATCGCATTTCAATTCCACGATACTCCAACAGTTTTACGTAATCGGCCCTTAATCAACTGCCTTTAGCAAATAGACAGTTTGACAAGACTAATATATTAGCATACCTACATTACTGCTCCTACTAAATTACCATTAACATCCATTGACATAGTGAAAGTCTTAACCAAGCATTCTCTGCACACATACGCTGTTATACTTCAACGCAGCCCAACTCATTGATTTCGTCAAACGTCGGAACTGACCAATCACAAATTAAACGTTAATGCCTTACTCGTAAAGTGAATTTTACATCGGCTTTAAAAAGTTTTCCTAAACAACTGAGGATTGAGGAAAAACGCACCGTAGTACTTTTGGATAGAGTTGATGTTGCAGTGAAAGGCTGGGACTTGAAAATATCTCTTCGTTGAGCTGAAAGCCTGAATTAGGCAGACAATGCAGAGTTTTTTTGGGCCTACCTTCAATTAGGCAGCCGGATCAATTGCTGCATGATGTAGATGGTACGGACAGCAAAAAATGGCGGAGAGAATAATGGAATAATAGGTTATTTTCTTGCTAGCGTTTATACAGGGGTAAAAATGAACCAATAAATATCCTTTTTTTTGTACAAACGCAGTTATTTTATTTATTTTATGTCTCTCGTCAGTAGCAGTTTTCACGAAAAATTATACATATTATATATAAGCAGCCAAAATTCAAAACCTGATGACATCGTAGACACCTTATATTTTTATCTAAATGCGAGAAAATAACCGCTCCAACGTTGAGACATTCAGATATTGTTTAGGTGTTTTCTTTTTGGCGTTTTTAGTATAATAACGTTACTTTATTTTTAAATAATCGAAGTTGTAACTGTTTAATCTTATTTTTCTGTTTTCTTGTATTATGTCTATGTCATTATTGAACCTAGAGATATGTTTCATTCCGATAATTCCCCAAGAGGATATAATTATACCTTGGTCCTAGATTTCATAAGAAAGTAGTAACGCGAGTAAGCTAGTAAAATAACTAAACAATTGATCCAATATATTTATATATATGTATTGAGAGAAGTGCAAATCGTTTATTTTGTTGAATTTTAATCCAATTTTGTTTTAACACTTTTGCACCAAGAACCCACCTAGCGGGCGCCTACGCCGTAGTCGCTTTCCGCTACATACGAGAAAAACCACAGGATCGACTACGAGCGTAGTGATTCTTGGTAGCGAAAGTGTTAAAACTAGTGAATAGATCCTAACAGGTTTGCTGACTGTCCTGCTGACATATTACTAATTGCAGTAACGAATGTCTGGTAATGAACGTTGCTAGAATATTCTAGAACAAACGAATAATCCACGAAAGCGCTGAAAAGGATTTCTAATGGGAAAGGCACGAAGCAGTTTGAATTTTAAAATTTGCTATAATATTCGAGCAACACTTAAAACTTGTTAATTTGGCTTAATTTGTTCTGATGACTCATATTTTTTACTTTACCAATTAAAAGTAAAAATTAAAATGAAAATCTATCTGTGTCAGTCCCGCTCTTCAATACACTTAATTAAATTGTTTATTTTAGAAACAAACAATGAAGAGAATAATTATTTCATAACTTAGTTAACATTGAATACGTTATTCAAATTTAATCTTTGTCCCTGTACCTAACTGATTACTGATAACTGGCATAGTTATGTGACCAAAGAAGCAATGTAGTAGTGTAATATGTTTTTGGAGTCCTTATTTTTCAGTGGTGACTATTTTAAATCAGATCTATGAAACGGAGACGAAGCTAAGACACATGTAAAACCGAAATAAATTTTGTAAAACACACAACAGCATTATTAAGAACTTGCTTCCGTCCGCGACATCGTCTACGTGGACTTGGGATAAAAAATATCCTACATTTTACGGGCTATATATATAGCCTTCATTAAAATGTAGGATATTTTTTAACTATATATTATATTATTCGCTCAAAATTTCATCCAAATCGGTTGTGTTACACATCCAAAGAAATACATAGTATAGGTTTTGACAGGTAGTTATATAATTTTCGCAATGTTTCTGCCAACCTTCCATGATTGACAGGTACAGTCAGCCAGACAATTGAAACTCATCTCTGCAGCCGTTACATTGTATTGAAGAGACAGAATGGTTACACAGTCACTTTTAGGAGTTGAAACTGACGGGACAATATTGAAACTGCACTGGAATGGTAACAATGCCTTGATTTTGTGTGTATTTTTTTTAGGGGGGTTGCTTTGTATTTTTCGGGCTATATTGCTTGATTAGTCAGTGTTTACGAATTTACGAATACATGTTTCATGAAAGTGATGGGTGATATTTCGGCGTTATATGCATTTTATTTGAGAAAGAAGATAATATTATAACTTTTTTTTTTAATTCGCTAATTTTGCGGCAGTAAGGTGATGCGGTCTTTTCGTGTTATATTCCGCAGTGTCTTAAGACGGGAGTCTTTGACCAGTGTGTTTTGTCAGTGATGACGTATGGCACGGAAAGGTGGTCGCTCTCTTGTGCCGTTTAGGAAACCGGGATTAGTTAACCAGCAGTGGGCGATTACGCTGAAAATGATGATGATGAATGAATCTGTGAATTTTTTTGAAGAAACTGGTAAAGGTCGCGGGAGTCCGCTGGATGCGGGTGGCGCAGGACCGGTCCTTGTGGCACTCTTGGGGCCTGTGTCCAGAAGTGGACGTCTTTCGGCTGATATGATAAAAGTGATGAGGTTGACTAAATAATATAACCAAAAATTAAATGTTAAAGGTAATCAGAATCACGCAATAATGTCTGTATGAAAATGCAATTATAATCACAAAGACAATTATTTGTAGTCGGGTCTGTAATAGTTAAATATATAAGTTAAATTGAGCAATCCAGACTTTTGAAACTTAGCCACTTAACATTTATCTGTCACTCCCTGCAGCATGACCTTTGTTGCCGGATTTTCCCAATGTTACCAGCTACGGCATACCACTATTTATCGTAATAAAATATCTCAATTCTGCCAAACTCAAGTAGTTCAGGGGACCGATTTTTGACTTTCGAGCGCTCGAAAATCAAATAAAAGTAAATACGTTTGTAGTTTCAAAATGGCCGGTGCTTACTTTCTGCCAATAAAATTAAATACGAGTGGCCAATACCACTCGTTTTTAAAATTTATATCGCTATTTCAAAATAGCATTTCATAATTTTTAGAGTTTTTGAGTGAAAGAGTCGAACGCTCGAAAGTAAAAAATCGGCCCCCTGGTGTCATTTTATAGTTCTTATAAATCCTCGGTTGCTACAGTACTAGCCTGCCGTGCGGCTCTGCACGCAGCGTCGGTGGACATTCCCACAAGGTTTACCAGAGACCTGGTCAATGTCGCGGGAGTCCGCTGGCTCAGACGGCACTCTTTGGGGGAGGCCTATGTCCAGCAATGAACCTCTTTCGGCAAAAACGATGAGTCATCATAATTATTATCACGCGTTCGCGCTGGAATTTGCGCGAACACGTTTAAAAAATTCACGTACGTATAAAATAACAATGGTTGAGTGTGATTTCGATTATTTAAGCTCTTATATAATCTGAATCAACACAACGATAGCGCGTTTCAGGATACCATCAGCGACATCTACCGTCAAATCTTATAACTACTTTACATTAGAAATTAAATAGTACTTACGACACTACGTACATATCGGTTCTTATTCTTTCTCTCACTTTCGCTAACGTGTTGTTAAATATGCGAGAGCGAGACGGACTATTAATCAAAATTAAGCAAAATGTAAATAGAAATACACCTTTACCTGTCAAACTTAAGCTACATTGTATTCAAACTATCTTCGCAGTAATCCTATTTCTTGCTCGCAATTTCCATATGTTTAATTAATTTTAGAGAAGATAGTACGAAGGGATTAAATCATAAAGCCGGACTCCATCTTAATGAGGATCTGATATAAGGGAGAAAGATACAGAAGGTCCTTATTTTTATTCTGTTGAATGATACTAACAACTCGACATTTACGAAATAGATTGTATCATAATTATTTTGTTATATTAGAGACTTGCGTAGGTAATTACGTAAATAGTGGAATGTTTAAATTTCAGAAAAATGATGCTTTCAGACTTATTACTTCTCGGAATTTTTGTACATGCTCCCTGGTGGGGCCTTATTGACCAAATTGTTGCATCATAGTTCTAAACGGATCAAACGGTTTGAGTGCGGTTTTATCTAATCGAAAATATTGTCTATGGAACTATGTCTGTTGTATTCTTGGCAACTCCAACACCGATAATAGTGACTGGTACGCCTCTCATTCCATTCATTCGTTCCTGTCGCATCTATACATCCATTCATTCATTCCTTCGCTACAAACCAACCGTGTAATTTAACGTGTGCTCTAACAGAAAACTGAATACGCCTTTAATTACTCCGATTAGAACAACAAACAGCGCCTACAACCACTGCACCTCCATTCAGTGTTGACGTTTTTAAAGTATGTAGTTATAAATTTTATTGTCGGACATTTCGCATTTATTTACCGTATCAATGCGTTTCCAGTCCTAATCTGTAAGCTCAGTTTGTGTCATTAGCGCCAATCCGATCGCCGAATGGAGTTTACACTTTGGATCGGACTGGCTAAATGCTGTTAATACTGGTCTCAGTCACTTTGAACGAATACGCCAGATTCGTAATTTGGCTCAAGTCCTCCTTTCTTGCAGTTTTTGTGTCATCGAAGCTTAAAAACCAAGGAGGTATCGCTGTGTGAGCAACTCGCACTATGCACGCAATTAATAAAATCTTTACCAATTTTTCGTCGATCGCGTCTGGGGACGTCCTTGACTTTTTTATACAATGACGGTGGCAAACAAGCGTACGGCCCGCCTGATGGTAAGTGGACACCGCAGCCTATAGACGCATGTGACTCCACAGGAGTAACATGGGCGTTGCCAACCCTTGATATGTTTGAGTATTCGCCATGTTGACAGCTAAAGGAACAAAATGTCCTCGCTCTCAACACAACGCATCCTCGGAAGCTCTGGCAACCTTACTTACCACCAGGAACACAACACTAGGTACTACAGACCTACTATCATTGTCATCAATATGTTTTGCGCAGTCGCTTTCAAACGCGCAGAAATAGCAATAACAGATGCCTAGGCAGGCCATGAAGTGAATACAGACCCAGCCTACTGTATGTATTTTGAATGTTATCTCCGCTCACACTATCAGCTTTCTGTCTGAGTGAGTTCAGCGCCATCTGCATTTGGAACGGATAGTTATCATCAGAGATATTTGTTCATTATTACGAGACTGGCTGTAGTTTCCATTATCACCTTATGTTGGTATTTTTTAGCCTAAGAGCCTGTATCCGCTTTTTACTTAGATACTCACTTGTTTATGGTAGCCATGACAATTTTGAGGTACCATTAATTGCTTCTGGTAACTTTGGTTGCCAACCAAATTATGGCCGCCATGATAAAAAAAGCTATGAAGGCTACCTTTTCTTCATCAACACAACATTCGGCAATGCGCCTGTGTTTCTTCTGGAGTCACAAGCGTCTATAGGCTACGGTGTCTGCTTACTATCAGGCAGGCTACACGTTTTCTTGTCGCTGTTGTAAAAACGTAAAATTTCTTATAATATTTTCTGTACGAACAATAGGAAAGTAATAAGTATACTTTTATATTTTACTTTTTATATAATTATAAAAACCTAGCCTGAGTTGAAGATTAAATGAAGAGTATAATATATTTAACTTTTGTTGCACGAACCTAACAGACTCAATATTTTGAAGTGTTGAGCCTTTATGTACCAAAAAAAAAATAGTTCAGTTGAATTCATACATGTATGTACGTTCCCAAGCATTCAAAAATATCTAAGCAACCTTATACCCTTGTCCCTTAACAATGAAGTGGTGTAAAAGTATTTGCTAAATCACATAATCGAACCCCCTTTTCTCGAGGTGGGATAACCCGCTAAGATTTATTCCTATCTTATCTGTAAAAGATATACGTTTGAATAAATCCTTGATATGAGTAATGTAATGGAAGGAATGACGCCATTTTGTTTGATAATTTATATATAGCCGATATATAAGGGTGTTATGTTCGTAACTATTCAGAGAGGGTGATACAGGGTAACATATTTTAATGACAGCAATTTGAAACGGGAACTTTGAAACTACATTACATTTTGATCGCATCTATCAGTAAGTCCCAATCATACACATTAACGCAAGCGTTTTATGTCTATTCAGCGAAATGGTGGGTGAATTCTCGAACAGTAGATTGAATTTATTTTAGTACGTATACATATATGTACCACCAACATCATGGATGTTTATACTTACATCAGAATAATATATAAATTTTGAATAAGTAGTCATAAAAGATGCTTAATAATTCGTGACTGGTATGCGGCTGTCAAGCGCCGGTCGTGGGTTCAAATCCCGGATCATACCAGTGAGCAGGGAGCTTATATACGGAATATTTACCGTCAAGCTTTTCGGTAAAGAAAAACGTCGTGAGCAAACCGATCTAATCATAATAAGGTCTTGTTTTCCCTCTGGGTTGGAAGGTCAGATGTCAGTCGCTTTCGTAATACTAGTATCTATGCAAAATCTTGGGATTAGGTGTCAAAGCGGACCCCGGGTTTTAGGGCACAACCGGGAATAACGCTAGGAGGATGGATGCAGGATTAAGGTTGACCAACCGTTCCAAACTTGCTATTTTTGACCATGAGCAATGGAACTTCAATATGGTAGTTCTTTCGTCTCAAAAGAGAGACGAAAGAACATTCGATTTCGTATAATATTTTCCGTAACACATTTTCTTCGTTAACCAATGAAGAATTTTTACCTTCTTACCAACATTTTTACTTTATAAGCTCATTGCTACACTATTTATTATTTTCCCTTTCACCTATAACATAATAAAACCTAACACTTTATGCGACAAGAATAGTCAAGCAGCGGTCAAATTCTTAACAATTGCGTTATCCAAATGTTGTATGTGGACGTTAAATATGAAGCACATACGCCATTTTATAAATTATCTAAAAACGGTGACACCTAGATGAAAAAGGTCCTAGACGCATCGAAGACTAACCTTAGTTTTGGTGTTTTTCGTTAGTGTGTCCGAACACGTAGGGCCACGTATCCGTAACGGTATACCATTACGTTACGATACGTTTATTTTTGCGTGGTAATAATAGGCTATATTTTGGTATTTTGGACGGTGTTGGGCCAAATGTTGGTAGGTGGCTATTGTGATTTGGGCTTTTAGGCGCGTTGGCGACAATGTGTTGAAAATGTTTTCCTTTTGATTTAAGAACGACCATTACTGTAAATTTTTGTTCAGATTTATTGTATTTGTTTGGTTGTATAAATATAAAGACATATGCAAGTGATTTTTTTATAAAACAGTTTACCGTTTCGTGGCACTTCCAATATTTATTGATTTTATATTCTGACTAGCTTCTGCCCTAGACTCCGTCTGCGTGGAACTCGCTTAAAAAGTTTGTACTCCATACAAACTTTCACCCCCTATTTCACCTTCTTAGGGGATGATTTCCGGGATAAAATCTATTCCATCCCCGGGATTTAAAATATCTTTAATACCAAATTTCATCTCAGACAGACGGACGAACACTGTTTTGGATGTATAATAATATTTCTATGGATCATTGTCCATTTTATTTGTTGTTACGAAAAAATAATGCTTAATCTATTCTATTGTATTTTTAAATGAATCGAGTACAAACGATGTTCAACTTTCGACACAATCTTCTTCAATTGTGGGTCCGTCTAATTTCTTGAACTTGTGCAAAACACGACAAATTAAAAGATGTTTGAAGCCGATGTCACTCCAATAATTAAAGGAATTCCAACAACACGACACCACGTATTGTCAAAATCCGTCGAGCCGTTTGAAAACACTATGTAACATAATTATTCTTGCCCACATACTATGACATACCTTCGCTCGAAAAACATAAGTAATCCTCTTTTCGAGTCATTTCACATCATCAGCCTATATACGTCCCACTGCTGGGCACAGGCCTCCTCTCATGTATGAGAGGGAATGGGCAGTAGTCCCCACGCTGGCCCAGTGCGGATTGGGGACTTCACATACACCTTTGAATTTCTTCGCAGATGTAAGCAGGTTTCCTCACGATGTTTTTCCTTCACCGAAAAGCTAACGGTAAATATGAAATCATATTCCGTACATAAGTTCCGAAAAACTCATTGATACGAGCCGGGATTCGAACCCACGACCGCCGTTTGACAGCCGCATGCCTGAACCACTGGGCTACCGTAGCTTTCGAGTCATTTATTACTGATACTAGCTTTTGCCCGCGGCTTCGCTCGCGTTAAATTCGGGGTAACACGGTTCGGTTCCCCTTTCCTGATTTAGAACACAGAAGAGAACTCTGAACAAAATATTATTTTAATACGCTAAGTTGTATACGATATTATAAGTCTTTCCATTTGGGGATAGAATGTAAAGATTCTGGGCATTGGACACACGCGAACATTCGAAGTTCACCCCAGCCACCTTTAATGTTTGTCCTTGCGCTTTGTTAATGGTCATAGCGAAAGTAAGCTTAAGAGGAAATTGTAGCCTTTTAAACTGGAACGGGGGATCTGTGGGAATTATTGGGATTCGTGGGATCATTACATTTTCACCCTTTCCTACGCCGGTTAAGATAGAATAGAATAGAATAGAATACTTTATTGCTCTCATGTAGACATTACATCACGTCTTAAATAGCTTACAGTCTATGGCACAACATGACACCCTATAAGGGTATTGCAAATCCTTCGTCTTAAACGTAGGTACACATAAGGAATTAAACTAATATTTACACGATAGTGGCGCTAATGATATTGCGGCCAAATTGTGTGACACGAAGTCTCGTCCCATTACATAATCTCGGGGCATCCAAATTTCGCATTAGCATGACTGGGACGCCTAGTTTTAATTGAGGCTTGTGTGAGGGTACACCTGGCAGCTCAACCGAATTCAGAAACTCTACGGGATATGATGTGCTCTGTTCTGTATCCATAACTGTGTCTACTGATAAATACTCTGTTCTCCTCCTGTATCTCCTGGTACTTTACTCAATATGTCTGAATTTATTTTGTTGACAACATCATTTTTGGTGCTACAATTGCTCTTTCACATAAATATTGATTTTGGTGTAGGTGTATTGTTTTGTAAATCTGGGTAAATACTTGCAACTAATTCTGAATCAATTAATTGACAATAATCTCCCGTCAGTGTCACACAGCCCTCGGCATCAGTTTCTAACCGACAGTCTCCTATTTTCAATAGTGTTTCGGCATAGTTGCCAGCATTTGTGTCATCATGTAGTTGCACTCTCGTATTTGTAGTCAAACTGAACTTTCTTACGGTGGCCCATAGAGTGGACGACTTGAGACATGCTTAATTTCGTCTGCATCAGGTGTCCCCTTCTGAATGACTGGTAACGTTTGGCGGAAATCATCAGCCAATAAAACCACCATCCCTCTCAATAACATCGGTACCGTTGCGCAAATCCTGGAGCGTTCGATTTAGTGCTTCTACCGCTTTTTTGTGCGCCATAGTACTTTCAGCCCACACTAAGAGTTTGCACTGACGTAGCATAGCACCTCGTGCGCTATTTTTACTCCGAGAGTCTCACACAAATTTCCATCCCCTATTTTAGGGGCGGGGGGAAGATTTCCAAGGTAAAATAAGGCAGGTATTTTTCGTTGGTTAACAGAGAGACAGTGTACCATTTTTAGCTTCCTAGGTACCTTGAAGACTGTGAAAAGTCCCATATAAAATGTCACCCCCTTTTGTAGAGTTGGGGGCAGATTTAAAAAAAAAATGATGTACGATTTTTTTGTTAGTCACAAATAGTCCGCATGCCAATTTTAAGCTTTCTACTTTGAAAATAGCGGAAAGCTCCATATAAACTTCCCCATTTTAGGGAAGTGGGGGGTTAGAAAAAGATAAAAAGTACCCTATGTGACTCTCCTCATCACCTATCTCCACTTAAAAAAATACTTCAAATCGTCGCTCCGTTTTGCCTTGAAAGACAAAATTTCATTCAAATCGGTTCAGCCTTTTAAGCGTGATTGAGTAACAAACATCCAAACATCCAAACATCTAAACTTTCACATTTATAATATTAGTAGGATAGGATAGTAGGATTATGTGGATACAAAATCTCGCATACTATTATACTTTACAATATTTCGTCATGAAACCTCGTATTATATTACGGCGCACATAACACGTTCTACGTATCAAACATTGGCCCCAACGTTTGGAACACCGCCATGTTTACCAGCAAGTCCGGAAGTACATAAAAACGGTACGTGACCACCGGAACAGGTGAATGGTTGAGATTTAGTGGCATTGTTGCGGATTGCGTTGGTCACTTTGGCACGTTATGGTGAAAAAACTAGAAAGCTTTTTCGCTACTTGAAGAAAGAAATAAACTTATTCATTCGTGACTAGAGGCACGGCGCATACGAAAAAAATGCCATAAGTAGAATAAATAATTCAATAAACAAACCTAGTGAATCAGTGAGCTGCAGAGGAGAGCTTATCTTTTTTCGAAAATTGTACGCTACTAAAAAATCTTATATATTGAACCTGCTCACAAAAATTCACGAGAATCGCTGCTCACAATTGTATTTATTAGAACTAAAAACTTCAAGTGCACGCTTGAGTTGAACTACTTAAGACACTTTCTTCAATAAAGCGAAAATTGGAAAGCAAATTGGTTCCATTGTCCCGTTTATGCCAACGTTATGTATAAAAAAACATTTAACAATTTACAAAAAGAAACAATTTTCAACATAACATGTTGAAAATTCAATAAGTCGGCTTTGTCATTATTAAATGTATGTAATCTCTTAACACTGATATGATATAGCACTTACACTCATTTATACCTCCATTCCGTATAACGTTCGAATTTTAACGGACAGTTTCGTCTACGTTACTTCGTTAATCTAAGATTTCAAAGGGAAACATTGTAATAAATGATTTATTTCGATCGTTATGAGAGAAGTAGATTTGCAGCAGCTTAAAGCTCGCGGTTGACAAAAGGTACTAGTTATTGATGAAATTTCCATTTCGGTAGAAAACGGTTAAACCACCACAAAATAAATCTTAACACAATAACTTTGACTTTGATGTCCATCACTTCAGCATAGCTTCGCTTTAAAAAAATAGAGTTGCCTATAAGATATAATTTATTGCCAATTTTGAAAGAAGGAAAACCTATAAACCTAGTCTTTCATTGTGTCAATAATGTATTACAAAATCATTAAGATTGGAAAATATTTAAAAGTTGTAAACCATTTTCTCTTTTTGTACGGACTATTACAACAATACTAAGGATTTTGTGTTTCAAGATGGTTTTTCTTAAAATCGCATGACGATAAACGCGCGATTTTTCTGAACTTCCATGAATTAAGGATATAGCTATGAACGAATTAATTAACCAAATTGCTAAAAATACGTTTCGGAATCTGGGTACTTATTCTAAATACTAATATCGGTGTATTTCTTTCCGTAAACCCCAAGATCAAAGAAGCCATAATCATAAAAACCAATGCTTCAATGAACTCCAGAATTTCACCAGCTAATAGAAAGTTAATACAAAGTTATAATGTGCTAAATTGAAAAACTTCGCAAAAGAAACTCATACATAACTTACAAGTTTAATAGATATCCAGAAGGGCTAGTTTCGCTCGGTCGGAATTGGTTTTGCTGGTCGACTTGGTATGCATTAGAGGGGGAGATTGCATGCGATTCTGCGCTTAAAGGAATGACTCAATAGACTGCAACGGGGAAGTTTTGGGGGACATTTTATTCCTGTTTACAGATGGTCAAAGGTTTTATTCAGCTGAACTTGCAGATATGTTTTGGTCACAGATTTAGGCATTAACTTAGTTTTTTCTGTTGTTGATACAGATGCAGGTTAAAATGATATTTATGTTGCCCTAGTACAGTAGTATGAGTACTCAACACAGGTAGCAACAATAAGTTGAAGCATAATGTTTCGAGAGTTTTGATTATTGGTATAAAGAAAGAAAAAAAATAGTAAAGTATCGGCAACAAACGTATAGAAAACCCTGTTTTCAATAATTAATACAAAAAGACGCAGGATTTTCTTTATCGTACGACATTTTTCAATCCAAAAAATCTTTCAGTTTTCACCTCCTTTTACAGAGACGAGCTGATCCCCGACAACATTAGAACGCCTTTGTATTTCCTATCCGAACAAAGCTCACAATGAAACCATGCCGGCGGCGTGCAAACATATCCAATATCGAAAATATTTATAAGGCGGTATAAACGGCCGCGTATTTATGTAAAAACCAGTATTTCACAACGCACCTCACGGGCGGGAGGTATTTATTTAGGTTCTGTTGACGCATGGCCCAAGGATGAGCTTTAAAATAAAATGGCGTTTCAATCAACGACACTCTTTTTAATATTTTTTTAAGTTTCGAAATCAAAATATTATGTAACGACAAACTAGCTTCTGCCCGCGACTCCGTCCGCGTGGAACTTGTTTATATCGCAGCTCCATACAAACTTTTACCCCCGCCCCATTTCACCCCCTTAGAGGATGATTTCGGAGATAAAAACTGCCCGATGTTACTCTCCATCCCTTCAACTATGTCCACTTAAAAAATCACATCAATTCGTCGCTCCGTTTTGCCGTGAAAGACGGACAAACAAAAAATAAACAAACACACATACACTTTCCCATTTATAATATAAGTATAGATAGGTTATCTGCGAGGGCGCTTTTAAATGTCAGAGCTTACATATACAATTCATTAACATTGGCATCAATAAAGAACATGAGTACATATTCGTACCAACAATGAATACCTGAGCACACATTTGCCGAGAAATGTATAGAGCCTTCAGGCCATTATATGAATTAAACTTACCCTATTATTTAAGATTGATAAGACTCTCCAGCATCAAAATTAGTATTATCTAGGATTTTATCGCGTATTTTGTGTATTATACATTTCAAAGTTTGAGCTCTTTGAAGTAAAAATTACTCTGATTCTTTCAAAGATGACATTGCGTAGTTCTGAGCAAAGTGGCGTGCTCTTGAGTCGGAGGCCAACACTCGTTTTGAGTTGTCGTGCCAACCCAGTTAGTTGCCTATAGTAGATCAACGAATTGAGAGGATTCCAATACTCGTAAGCTCGAACACAATGTGTCTATAAGGAGTTCATGAGGCTATCTCTCCATCATCACCCCGTATCATGGCCGGCCAAGTGGTAGTGACAGGGTAGAGCGTCCGTCACTGTCTGACACCGTTCGATAGAACGAGACAACGCTCATATCTTGTCACTTATCGCGTGATAAGGCCGACCATGATACGGGTCAGATCAATTGGATGACGGGTCACACTTTTTGTGATTGGCATGGTCGGTTACGACAAATTAGAAACTCGCAGGAATCTGGCGCTTGCGTGCTACTTGCTTCGGGTTCTCCGCGGTAGTATTTGCAACCCGGACATTTTACAACTGTTTAAGCTATGCGTGCCTGACAGGTACACCGAGCGGCGGCGGCAACCGCGGCTGCTGGCAGAGCCAACCGGCAGGACGAATCTGCTACGTAAAGCACCTCTCAGCCGAACTATACACGTTCTGAATCTCGTTGCCGACAAGACAGATCTTTTTTATTGCCCTATGTGGGAATTGTCAAAAACGTGCTTATACGTATTATGTTATGTAATGGACTGAATTTGAATGATATATTGAAATGTAATGACATATTTAAATCTAGACTGATTGTAATAAATTGAATTTTAAATTTTAGTTATTTAGTTACCTATTTTAATAAATATTATTTTTTTAAATTTAAGGTTATAGCACTATTGTATTAGGGTTACCTGTAAGGATAGTTGCTGTATTTAATAAAAATAAATAAATAAATAAATAAATTAGGTACCACAGTTAAGTATTGAGTTGACAACTTACTTACATAAACAAACACTGCGGAAAGTTGTTCTGACTGGTTGGCTGCCAAGGCGAGTAAATATAAGGCTTATAAAAAATTGTATTCAACCCACATTCAATAACCGTTCCCTAGATTTTGGATTCAAAAAGGCAGCCTATGTTACTTTTTTTTTATCAAAGCAGCCCATACTTTGCTTGGCAACCACAATCAGTTTGGGGTGCGCCAAATTGGCAACTATGGTTGCCACAGCCAAGATAAAGGACGTGAGCGCATCGCCTTATTGATAAAACATGGGCAGGTTCGTAAAATCGGTATTACTTGGAAATTTGCTTTTTTTATACAATGGCGCCGACAAACCAGCTAAGCTAAGCGGCCCGTCTGATGGTAAGCAGACACCGCAGCCTAGAGACGCATATGCCACTCCAATGTACGCCGACCCTTTATATGTTTGAGGATTCGCCGTGTTGACAGCTGAAGGAACCAATTTCCTCACTCTCAACACAACGCATCGTCGGGAGCTCTGGCGACCTTGCTCACCTCCAGGAACACAAATCTACTACAGAGCAAGTAGTAGTGTTATTACGGCTACTATTCTGCAAGGCAGAGGTGCTTCCCCAGTAAGGCTGCTCCACATTCGAGCGGAGTGACATTTCGCTGGCCCTACCTCAGCAAAATTCTTGCTTCACATAGATAGTATGACTCCTCAAATCGTTTCACGTTCTCAACTTGTCCCACCCCCGCATTTATTTAGGTGTGCCCCTAGGGTGACAATAAACAGGACTGTCCGCCCCTAACCAAACTGTTTGGCCAACGCTCCCTGCATAGCGAAACGTTGTTCGACTTTTAATACGTTATCCTTCTAATGCTTAAACATGTGGTCACATGTCTAGGTACATCATCATTATATTTAAGAATGTAGAATCTAGGTTATCTTAGTTGACGCAATATTGACTGTTATGATGTTTATTACCTCGTATAGTATCTCACTTGCCTACCACATGGATTATTACTACCATTTGGGAATTATTTATATTGTCCTTATTAATAATTCCCGTATTGAAAAGAGCCTGTAACTATCCAGAAATTTCATTCTACACACCGGTCAAAGAACTTTTGAACTCGGAAAAGCGGTTATGGAGATAACCCATTACACACAGAGTTATAAACTTACAAAGCTATTATCTCCCAGTTCCTCTTTTCTTCATAATATACTTATAGACAACTTTTGATGGCTTATTTAAAGGTTGCCAATAAATAGTTCGGAAAGGTTCTGGAGTGGCGACCACGTACCGGAAAGCGCGGCGTGGGTAGGCCCCCCACAAGGTGGATTGATGACCTCTAAAGCTTGCGGGAGTCCGCTGGATGCGGGTGGCGCAGGACCGGTCACTTTGGCACTCTTTGGGGGAGGCCTATGTCTAGCAGTGGACGTCTATCGGCTGATATGATAAATAAAGAGTATTTTTTGGAATACTAGGACGCTGCCAACAAGCTATTGGTTTGCTTGGCGGTAAGTAGACACCATAGCCTAGGTCTATACCTATGGTTGTGTGACATAAAAATGCAGGTCCCTTACAGCGCATTCTCGTGTTCTTGGTTTACTCGCCACCAAGACCATACCACATACCTAAAAAGCTAGTAAGTAATGTAAATTGTACTGAGTTGTATAAATACTTTAATAGTACATTACGTAACTAGGGCGGTGAATTCGCGAATGCCCCAGATCCCAGGTGTTTGTGGCCCGAACAAAGGTGAGGGCCATAAATATGCGCTCTGGGGTTTAACGAATTACCGCCCGTGTTGAGGACAAAATTTTACGTCTTCATCTGGCCACAATGCGAGTTTTCCCGTACGCGCAGCTTACAGTAAAGCTTGCATTATGGCCAGGTGTGACGTAAAAATTATGTACACTGAAAATAAATATGGAAATAGTGATGAAAATTAATAAATTGCATAACAGAGTAATTTATAAGCTCTACAATACAATACAAATATTCTTTATTGCTCACCAGACATAGTAAAAAAAAAAAAAAAAGAGGTAAGTTAAACATAAACAATGGTAGACAACAGGCGGTCTTATCGCTAAAAAGCGATCTCTTCCAGACAACCTTTGGGTGGTGGAGACGATGCAAGAAAAGATAAGATTTGAGTAGGTGAAAACAGAAAATATGAACAACTTAACTATAAGAAAGACTATACACTTACATAAGTACATATATATATAAACCTACATACACATACAATAACTAAATGTCATAGAAACAGTATCACTTACAGCCGAAAACAAACAGCACACACCAAGTAGGAATGACTAGTTACGGAAGAGATAAATAGTAATCCTTAAGTCGAGTTTTAAAAATGGGAAGAGACTTAGCACGTTTAATCTCAATAGGCAAAGAATTCCACAATCGAACAGCTCGAAAAGTAAAAGAATTGTTGTAAAATTTAGAGTCTACGTAGACGATGCTTCGCGCAAAAGCTATATTTCTGAAAATTTTATACAGCTTTCATTAGAGCTTCGAAGCTTAAGGTATCGGTAACAGGAAGTGCTATTTATTGGAGGGCTTCGGCGACGCTGCGGTCTTGAGACCTGAGTTGTGTTGTCTGAAAAGGTTTTTAAATAATTTATTGTTAAACTAGCTTTCGCACAGAAACTATTCTTTATTTTAAATCAAGCTTGAAACTATCTTCATGCAAAATTTCATTACAATCGGTGTAGCCGTTTAAATGTGATTGAGTAACAATCATATCACCTTTTATGCTGTCGGTTACAATTAAAATTGGCTAAATCTTAATGTCGTTGGCATTATTAGGCCGTAAATTGAGCCTTTTGTAATAACTTATCGACGGTATAACATTTCCAAGCATGCCACATATATCGTTGAAAACAGATGCAACTCAGCATTTAATAATTTGAGCTCTGTTGACGAATGTATGCGGGTCAAATAGCCTCGTTGTTTTGAGCCGGGGCAGCAAACAAGCGAGATGCACTTGTGAAAGAGGCAGGTAAGTCTGCGGAGGTGAACTGGGAAATTTTCTCGTTCTTCATTCTGATTAATCTCATTTTTTATTCTGATTAATTCCCAGTTCGGATGAATAGAAAAAAAACCAAGATCTAAAAGAAAAAGATTGAAGATTTTCAAATGCTCGGAGTATCGTGGACCGAATTTTGTACAAATGTGTTCATACTCGAATCATACATCACAAATTTAAGTGGTGTCCTTTCGTCGGTGGAGTATTTTCATTCATTTGTCCCTGTCATACACTAGTCCTTTCGACACAACACCAGCTTTTTCCTATACTTGGTCCATATAAATGCGCCATGGTCTTCCCTTGCCTCTCCTTCCTTCTATCTTTCCTTCCATGATTAATTCTGAGTATTTATGTATATTTTTATTTATCTATGAAATATATAGTCGTGTTGGGTACAAGACAAATACACGAGCCTTATTGAGCGTATGGGGCTAATATAAATACCTAGTCTATTGCATGCACATCTAAATATTTGAAAATAATACAGAACTAAGATTTAAAAGTAAAGGTGAAAACTAGCCCACAGTTTTTGGGCGACCGGCTAGCCTAGTGGGTAGCGACGCTTCCTACGAAGCTGGAGGTCCTAGGTTCGAATCCCAGTAAGAGCAAATATTTGTGTCATGAGCATAAATATTTGTTTCTGAGTCTTGGATGTTTTCTCTGTATATAAGTATTCATATCTATTAAATATATCGTCGTCAATTACCCATAAACACAAGTCTTATTGAGCTTACTAAGAGACTTGGTCGATTTGTTTGTGATAGGATTCCAATATATAATCGCTTTAACAACTGAAATCATCTCTCATCTATCAACGCTCATGCAAGAATATGCGACCGGGAAGCACAGAAAAATGTGATATTGGATCTTATTCGAGATATGAGCGTACACGAACGGTATTGACATGCATTACTGCACCCTTTATGTACTTATGCATATGTATGTGTTAATCATAGCCCATAGCACGTATCTGCATATTTCAGAGAATCATTCATATTCTACATAGTGTGTTCTTTGTTGGATCAAATTATATTTTTATATGATTTTGTTAAGTACAAACAACACCTAGAACGAGACTTAGGCCAATCAATTAAATAAGATAGATAATAGATTTTCAGAATTGGATTAGAAATTAATGGCCTCGTAAGTTATTAAATTCTCATACGTGTTTGGACCGAAATTGTAGGGCACTGGAGGGAATGGTGCGAGCATTGTACAGAATCATGACCTCGTCTGATCTACCAAATTATATCCAAGTCTGAAAAAGGGGTATTTATTATGTGTGTACGTTTGTATCGGTGGTATGTTGTGTTGCGTTCCGTGGGTCACGTACGGTGCTGACTGAAAGTCGGCGCTGTAGGTTTCTGCCTGACACCTTAGCATAATGCTGAGACAGCGACCGATTCACTGTTGCGAAGATGTGTCAATTGTATTTTATGTCTACTCCCTACTACTGTCTTTTGTGTTGGTAGTGCATATATGTCTTATTTCTCTATTTTCTTTCTTTCTTTAAAAAAAACAACAACGACCGAAAAATAGACCAAAAAAGCAACCAGATTGCATAATGTTGTGTTTAATCCGTTCGCGTTCGAGGTTTTACTCGAGGGTTTATATCGCTCTCAGTGTAAATAAAATTAAAACATTGCAAAACTTGCAATTCACTATTCTTCCTTTATGCATTTAATAATCTCTACAATGTTGAAAATAAGTTGAAATATGTTTTTCATGTATTTTCGTGAGTGTTGTTTATTGGCTTATTCTCATTAATATGTACATAATTAATTTTTTACTGACTTCAAAAGTTTTTATTTTTCAGTTTTGGTACGTAACTTACAGTTTTGTGTATCGTCATCTTCTACATGTTTTTGCTAACTCATTTGCTCACATTTGCATTAGCTGGAAGAGATACCTTAAAGGGATAAGCTCGCCATTGTGCTTCTTTTTATGATCTCGGTTTTCACTTTGCAATGATTATGTATAATAAACTAATACACACACACACAATCATGTTCAAGTCGATTGTAACCTCTCAGTTTGGTCAAAACGCTTACGTTTTGTGACGGCCCGTAAATATCCGTTCAAAAAATATAACTAAATTAAAATGCCTTTTTCGTTCACAAACTTCATTTATTATTATTCAACTAACCATGCCAATGCTATTGATTTTAGCAAAGCCAGGTCGGATTAGGTTAACCCGTGTACTGCTCACGAAGGCTGTTCGGACGCGGATTTACCGCCGTATTAGAGTCGACGGGCCGGCCAGCGCTATAGGGTTGGGGATTCCTGTAGCACAAATTACTGTTGGGAATAGTAAACATCCTTGTGACACGGATAAACCTGCTGCTGATTTTTTATTCTACGTTGGTGGTAAACACTTCGGAGCTACGGTAGCCTAGTGGTCGAGGCATGCGGCTGTCAAGCGGCGGTCGTGGGTTCGAATCACGGCTCGTACCAATGAGTTGTTCGGAACTTTTGTACGGAATATTTTATACCGTTAGCTTTTCGGTGAAGGAAAACATCGTGGGGAAACCGGTCTAATCCTAATAAGGTCTAGTTTTCCCTCTAGGTTGGAAGGTCAGATGGTAGTCGCTTTCGTAAAACTAGTGCCTATGCCAAATCTTGGGATAAGGTGTTAAAGCGGACCCCGGGCTCCTTTAGGGGCATTGCCGGGAATAACGCTAAGAGGATGATGATGTTGGTGGGAAACATCCGGCCGGCCTAATGGTAAAGGCCTCCACCCACCGGACGCATGTGCTGCGCGGCGCGTGTGCTGCGCGGCACACGCGCAAGTTGTAAAGCATTGAAACTACACTTCAAACACACATCGAACGCGGCACACGCGCAGCACCCACGCAGCTGCAGCGCAGCACCCACGCGGCACACGCGCAGCACCCGCGCAGCTGCAGCGCAGCACACGCCCAAGTTGTAAAGCATTGAAACTACACTTCAAACACACATCGAACGCGGCACACGCGCGGCGCCCGCGCAGCTGCAGCGCAGCACACGCGCAGCACACGCGCAGCACACGCGCATCACACGCGCAGCACACGCGCAGCACACGCGCAGCACACGCGTCCGGTGGGTGGAGGCCTTAAGTAGACATTGTCGCCTATGAATGCTTAATTGATATGAGGATCCATTGTGTTCACACCTACAGAAATGTCTGCGCCCGTCATTCTCAATACAGCACATCTTTGGGAGCTCTGCCGACCTCACTCACAACCAGGAACACAACACTAAACATATCCCCCACCACCAGAAAGTAAAAATATTTTTTTTATATAAATATATATGTTTATATTCATGTATAATTATTTAATTATTTTAGACGACGCCGACCCTTACAATTTTCTGTGATGAGTACGATTATGGCTCGCATAGCCGAACTTAATTTAATGTTCGATCACATTGTGTACATAGCTGGCCCTGGTGATTGTATGTATGTTGCAGGGAAATGGTCAAAACAGAGATTTGAGCAAATCTCTAAGGGATATGATCAAATCACGCAGGATGTTAAAATGGCGAATCCATTTTATCATTTACCTCATACAAATCAGTAATTTGATCAAATATCTGAATCTGTTTAGAATGATTTGGGAGCCAATGCAGCCTGCGAGTTAGTTTCGTCAACTCACTGACGCGTCTCAGGGATTTTATCAAAACTAAACAAGTCTAGTGAGATGAAAAAACGAGTTGCCTTTTTTGTCCGATTTTGTCATGAAAGAAGAGAATAATACAGTGAATATCACAACGTCTGTTGATTCATCACACGTAGATCAATTGTTTTGGTAATTCCAAGTGTCAACAGATTTTTTCGAAATCTAGAGTAAAATTATTTGAAAACACGTCAAGACTTTAACATACAAGCTTGGACTCCCGATTGATGCACCGATTTGTTCCCATATTAAATTTTTGTATGACACTTTTTTGTAGTCTTTGTGTCTGCTTAATGTTATAAATACACTCATATTGTCGAACAACATCAATTAGTTTTCCTTTGGTCTCCATATTCATGATGGGAACCATCACGCGCACCAGGGAAATTGTAAATAAATACAAGAGAGCTGCGCGTGCACACGCGCACAGCCGAGCTGTGCGTGTCCGAACCGGTCCGGTGCGTCATCTCATAGGGAACGTCGACCGTTACAACGTCATCACGTTCGCATCGAAGTGACGTTGCCGCTCCGCTCCGTGTATGCATGCACGCAGCACGCAGCCTGTTTGTCTGCCTGGAGCTGCGCTGTGTGCGCACGCGTTGCGTGAGCGTGCACGTCGACGCACACGCATCCGGTGTGTCATGTCGTATGGGGATTCATACATTACAACGCAGTGGTGTACGTGCTGCACACGCAGACGTGCTGCATACGCAGTCGGTGTGGCCCGGCCTTAAAACTCATTCCTTCGTAGCGCTGCGCCGTAGTTCGTAGCAGCAAACTTGATGTGTAGGAAAAAGACGTAGCGGTCTGACGCATGACTGTGTGTCGTATGATATATATATAATAGTGGTATAATTATTTTCCTTAATTCATAGATTAAATCAGTATTTATTTTGCATAAGTCTTCGAAGAACAATATTCCTTTGCTATCCCGCTAAAAATGTGCTACTTTGATAGACTACACCACGCAAAGGAATATTGTTCTCGTTACAAATGCCGGAATTACTGAATGTGTTACGATATTAAGACAAAAGGCGGCTATATTGTAGCAAGTTGCAAATCATAGTAAAAGTTACTATGGAATGACAGTCAGCTACGGGCGCCACATTCAATGTTGACAGGTCTGTAATTGTAAGTTCATTAAGTCAGAAATCGCATCGCCCAAAAAAAGCCGTGTGTACGACTGTGAAAGTGAACTAAATTTTTTCAATGTCAATTCTATATAGATAATTTAACGGTTATCTATCGAAATGAAATGATTCGATTTCGAAATAACTTGTTAACAAAGCCAGCCGAAAACATATGATGCACAGTATTTATTATTACTTAAAAACATACAAAATACCCAGGGTTAAAAACTGGTACGATATTTAACGTGTACAGCATTTTTGGTTAACGAGCGGTTTGTTTAACCGATTATATTACTGCTAACTCCACTTGTATTAAAAAGCGCAATTATATTTTCAACAAGGCTACCGCTCGCTGGCAGCATTATTTATGAACTTATATCCCACAGGCTGGGTTTGGCTGCCCAGAAATCACCGCCTTTTTAAACTGATAACAAAACGAGTGTTTCTATGAGATACTTTCAGTTGCCAGGCTTGAACATTAACGAAAATTTTTATAGGAAAACGCATGCTATCCACACTACTATTATAAATGGGAAAACGAAGCAACGAATTGACGTGTTTTTTTAAGTGGAGATAGTTAAAGAGATGGAGAGTGATATAGGATAGCTTTTACCCCCGAAATCATGCCCTAAGAGGGTGAAATGGGGGAGGGGTGAAAGTTTGTACGATATGAACTTCAGTGTTCAACGAGCCTTTGACAAAAACTTTTTAACGTAATGCGACTTTGACAAAAAGCGTAGTTTGACCAATCACACCTATGACCATAGGCGGATAACCCGTCATTATAGATTTCATCTACAAAATAAAGGTTTGGTGTCCATGGAACAAGAACAAAAGTACTAGCAAGTACGAGTATGTAAGTTATTGCGAACAGGACAAGTGTTTTTAGAACGGGAATTCATTAAGTTTGTTACATGCTCTGAACATCTGAACTCTCGAAAAGTGAATGGTAAATTAAGTTAAGACTTTTTATTTTATTTATTTATGTTTGATTGCCTGATGTTTTTTTTTTTATTATTCCATGTATGTAAAAAATACCTATTAACATTTAATTTATTCTAAATTGACATGGTACATTTTGTTATTACTATTTAATTGAATCTCTGTATTTTTTATGCTTAATTTTTCTTTAAGTGAAATATATATAAACCAAGGACAATGACAATGTATGATTATTACTGAATAAATGATATGATATGATAAATACGTATCATTATTACACAATACACTGCCAGGCAGTGGACAAAACCCAGCAGGATTAAACTTTGGCTGCTTATGTCTCTATTATAAATACTGGGAGGGTTATGTCAGTAAGTGTTATTTAATTTAGAAGCACCCACAGAGTTACTGTTAGAAGGTTCTACATACTTAATAGTTTCAAGTCTTCACACAACACATACCTATAACATTTTAAAGTCGTTTTATAATCAAGTGTCAAGTTTGGCCCTTCTGGCACCTCAAACAGCTGATTCGGCTGGAAATGCAGTTTTCGGCGTGTAATATCGGTCAGAGGTGATTCATGATGGGATTAAAATTGCACGGGCTGCCAATTGAAACAAGGTGCACTTTTTTAGACGAATATATAAACTGATACATTCTGAGGATAATTAACGTAACACTATTAAATACCTACTGAAAGTAGGTACAAGTCTTAAACCAATTACTTTTGATGTGTTCAAGGCAAGAGTGAAGTAGGATTTCACGTAGTCGTTTCCCATCAAAGAAACTAGGTCAACCGTTGATCAGTTCTAGGTAAAAAAAAGGAAAAGGTATTGTTTCCGAATTCGTGTTTATATTGACCAACATTTTGACCTAGGAGTATATTTATGACAATAATTATATGCGAGTTGCCTTTTATTAAAAAGTTTCTTTAATTTCCCATTTCCTGCAGAAAATGTTCTTAATTTCTTAATAAATTTATGATCTTTCTACGTTCAAAAGTGTTAGAGAGGGTTAGAGAGCTATAATATAAAGAGAGTTTAAATAGCGACCCATTAAACATTTCAACAAGAAATATAAAACTAAATAGTGATTCTCGGCAATTGCACAAACCAAACGGCAAAACGGCGAACTCGTGTTAACCTGGCATAACACTTTCTGTCTAAATCCAGCAATATCCCGAAACACCGAACCCGAATCTTAAATTATGCAGTCCACTCAGACAAATAAGTCGTATATTTGCTTAACTATGCATGCCCTAGTTGCCTGAGCGAGTAACCTACATCTGTGGAGTTAAAAATTAAGTTTTACTGCCGCTCTTTGGGCTTAGTGCTTGCCATATTGAATTTAGACCGACTTGTTTCTAACTTGTCACGGGCATAAGCCGTCGCTGTTTATTGCTACAGTTTCTGCGGAGTGGCTTAAATGTTGGTATATATTACCCATATTGTCTGCCTGAACTACCGTCTCGAATAACTGTTTCTCACCGCAATTGTGTCCCTCAGGGATGATTTTATGGGTTTGCCTTTAATTTTTTTTTGTGCCCACGTTTATATTAACCCGTTTTCCTATGGTTGCGTGGTTGAATTTAATGTATACAAGTGACTGTGTAAGTGATTTGTTTTTTTTTAATTCAGCAACAAAATTCTTAGTGTATAATCACTTATCCTGCTCACAAAGCTTCAATATAATCGGTTGAGAAATGCGACCTTTAGAGGAAAAGCTGGGCATCCGGACATACGAAATAATTGACGACCGATTTAGCTTAGTTGGTAGTGACCCTGCCTACGAAGCAAGACGTCCTGGGTTCGAATCCCGGTAAGGGCATTTATTTGTGTGATGAGCACGAATATTTGTTCCTGAGTCATGGATGTTTTCTAAGTATTTAAGTGTTTACTTATCTATTAAAGTATGTTTATCGTCGTCTAGCACCCATAGTACAAGCTTTGCTTAGTTTGGGACTAGGTCGATTTGTGTAAGATTGTCCCCTAATATTTATTATTATTATTAATTTAAGCCCAAGCTGAAGCAGAAACTTTCGATTGCTTCACTCTCTCGTTCAATTATACTGATAAGCTTACTATGAAAAACCTTTCATTGTCCATGAATAAAAAAATTCGACAAAAAAAACTGTTTATTATCGTAGAAAGCGACGCCGCTGATCTGAATTATGTCAAAATGCAGTTTTTATAAAGAATATTGATAATCACTTCATTTTGGAAGTCCGTTTCTAAGTGTATAATCAGACGAAGGAATCATAAACACAGAATTGAAGCCTATCTGTAATATTTAAATACACATAATTACCCTCCCATCGAGCAAGCAATTAAACTAAATCATTTCACTACTCCTAATGACTTTCGAAGCCGCAATCCCACAAACAAGATCAAAGGTACCTCCTTGCCACCCCAGGGTAATTTGGACCTTGATTCGTATGTAATAAGCGTCGTTTTCCCTAATGTCGCCACAAATCAAAGTCAGGTAGATCTAACGGTCCCAGGATTTGCAGGAGTCAGGCTGATTTATGTTACTCCGGCAGTTCCTACAAATGTGAGCCACTGTGTTATACAGGGAAAGAAAAATTGGCTCGAGTTATTGTTGCTAGATGCATCCAGCTGATACAATTCTAGGAAGATAAATGTGTAAAAAATCTTAGCTTTTAGCTTCGCCAGGATTTGTCATCGTGATATGATAGGGGGATAAAGACGGAAAATGGTGCATTTAAAAGGTAGGCATTGAACATTAGATATAGATACTCAACTATAAAGTAAACTTTATTTTTATGTGTAAGTGTATTTTATTGACTATCTATGTATGCCTATATGTTCATAGCTTATTGCCTCTATAAATTTTTGCACCGCTTACTGATTTTTATTTCTTTATTTGCTTCCACTGCCTTTTGGAAGAGGTCACTGACTAGATATAAGACCAATTGTTGCGCACCATAGTTTATATCTATATCTGATCTTTCACTTTCATGTACCTGGTAAACGGAAAGGAGTTTTTATCGCTATAAGCGACATTTGTGACATTTGCATCCCCTCTATCGACCTATTGTTCAACCCAACCCAGCCGACTCATTATAGCATCAAGTGTGATGCATTCTGACTTAGTACCACACAAGAGAGATATTTAAGTCCGTGGGATTCGGCATAGGTCCCAAACACGCAGATCGACTCAACAACGGCTGACGGAAAGCCGTCGTTCGATCGTATATCGCTGTGTCTGTCGCACTTGCATCTTCAAGCGAGAGGGATTGTGACTTAAATTTTTTCGTGGTAGCGCCGCCCGCTGGTTTGAAATGACGGTAGGTGTTTAAGGAAACTGCTAGAGCAAAAATGTGTATCACAATTTGTTGTAAAGATTCTAGTTTCGAGATCTTCAAGGACAGGTATATAAATTGTGGGGTAGTCGGTATTTCGCATTCAATAGTGTACTCTAGTATATGGAGATAAACTTTGGACATATTTTGCAAACTTGAAAAGGATCTTAGTTTCTATCGGAATGGAAGCCTATTTGGGGGATTCTAAGAATGAAATAGTTTTTGTTTCTACCTCGAATTTAAAGTTTTGCTTTAGTATGAAGTATTGTAGAAGATAAAGTATTTTTTTGTCTTTTGTCTTATACTTATTTTCATTTTTATTTATTTTCGCCTTTGTACTTTGATCTATTGTGTGACATGTATATTCCTTAACCTGTTATTGTGTACAATAAAGTGCTTACATACATACATACATATATCTTAACATGAAGTCATTCATTAGCTTGGCATTAAATGAAACAAAGGTTGAAATAGACATGGATTATTGAGTCTAGTCAAAATTAAGGATTAACTGATGCATAATACTTCGATACGTTTTAATAAAATAGTCAAATGACTGTAGAAGATAGCTAGTTTGACACGACTATCACAACTCTCCTAACGTCATTCTCGGTAGTGCCCTAACGAAGCCCGAGGTCCGCTTCGACACTTTATCCCAAGATTAGCACAGGCACTAGTTTTACGAAAGCGGCTGCTATCTGGCCTTCCAATCCAGAGGGAAAACTAGACCTTATTGGGATCAGACCGATTTTTTCCTTCGCCGAAAAGCTAACGGTAAATATTCCGTACATAAGTTCCGAAAAACTCATTGGTTCGAGCCGGGATTCGAACTCACAACCGCTGCTTGACAGCCTTAACACTAGCCACTCACACGTCCGGCTCCAAAACAAATATCCGGTCCTACGTCCATGGATACCTTAGTATTAAAAAACTAAGTAGCGTCTTACGCCCATGGATACTTTATTTTCCAATAGTGCGACGTTGGAACCGTTTGAAAAAAAAGCCATCTAGCGGAATTACTCGACTTTATTTTGATAAAGTGTTAACACAGAGTCGTAGCTAAGGAAATATTTCACCTAAATACGTCGAGATGGCGGTTAATGGCAAAATCATACGAGTAGAAAAAAAATGTTTTATCTGTGCGTAAATTGTCAGGAGTGCGAGTTTCGTTTGGAATTATTTAAATACCAAACATTTGTTACAGAGTGAATTATAGGTACCAATATATAGCAGATATAGTACTATAGAATGATAAGCAGTGTGTTCAAAAATCGGTGTTAAAAACATAACAAAAAATATTTCATTGACTTCACTTTGTTATTTCAAGTTTGACCTTGATCTTCGGGGTCCTAAACTGAACATTTTAGATTTAACAAAATACTATTGTAATCTGTATACCTTCGCCTACACGGAAGTATTTTTATCTTAGCTGCAGTGTATGTGGTTGATCAGCAATAATCATATTTATCAAGAAAACGGCGCGCGAGCGCTGCGCGGCGCGCTGCTGCTCTGGGCTGGACGTGTCAGGGCATATGTGTGAGCGTTTTTTTTGGATACTATAGTTTCCGCGGACGCCTGAGTGGCTAGGCTACCCTAGCTTCATTATGACAAAAATATAATTATTCTGTTTATTAACTAGTGAAACCCAAATTCAAAGACACTAATACCCTGCTTTGAGCCTGTTTATTGTGACTAGCTCTGCAATGGCTAGCCATTGTTTTCGCTCCCCGAACTAACAAATGCGCCCCGACAACCCTTAATGTACCTTAATCCGAGCAGCATTTTTATAAACTCAACTGAACCTCGCTCCAAACAAAGTTCAAAATGCAGTGTATTGGCGCACCAAGTTAAGTGAGTTACAATCCATTGCCATAGATGAGTTGAAACGCGTTAACGTTGTGTTTTGTTTTTCGAAGCGATCGCCGATCTGTGGGTCCCTTGAGGGTGCAAATTGGCCAGGGCTGTGCTAAATAGCATGGTAATACCAATTCCCCGTGCAAAGAGAGTAATCTACGTTCATTTGGATTTAGACGATTATCCTACTCATTTTAAAAAGCTTATGTACTTGAAATTCTATAGCTAATCTTTTTAGCAGTCACAGACAACGTGAGTTTTGTATCGTTAATTGTTTTTGTTTTGCATACCTTCGCTAATATCAAGCGTTTTTTCATTCATCATTTACTTTCTTTTAGGTAATCGCACATTGATCGATTGCTTTACAATATCTGTATTAAATTCTAACAAAATTACTGCAAAACACATCGATATATCTAATTAACTTGTGCTTGATTGCTTTATTAGAGTTTATCCCCAAAATATGATCTTATACACGTAATATAATGATTATATATTACGTTCTAATCTGGTTCGAAGTCCTTAAGCTTTTGTCTAGACCTGTCTAATTCGTCGTTATGCTAATTATGTTAAAATCAATGTCACCATCATATAAATTATAGATTATAACATATAAGGATTATAATTCACCGAATTGTATTGATCGTTCATAGCGACGAATCCATCAAGTGAAGCTGATTGGCCTCAATATAAATGTATAGTTGAGTATGTATATTTGTTACCATTTCATCCTGTTTGCTATACGATTAAATAATAAATAATAATTGATATTTTCTAATAAAGATGCGAATTATGTGTTGAATTCTGACGATAAAGCAAAACTCAAGTAGTGCGCAATAAGCCTCTCGTCACTTCTCCTTATTATTCTCGTTTTATTTATTTTTTAACATTAGATTGTGTTTCTAGAAACATTCTAGACTAGTATTTTTTTATAAAATAAATTAAAAACTTCATATAAATTTTACTTTTTATGTTTAATAAATTACTGTAAGTAATAAGCTTAAGATTATGTTTCTGTCTGACGATTTGAAAGTGCTTGTTACTGGGCCTACTTGAATAAATACAATTTTGAGTTTGAGTTTGAGTTTGTGTTTCAACCGGTGCGGTGCCAGTCACGACACATGCCTCAGAGTTCTACGGTCGTTTTTAGCTACTTATGAACATGCAGCTGCTACGGACTATGACGCAGAACGCTACGAGCGTAGCACGACAGCGAATAAGGCACTTTCACCCACCCTATATAGCCCAAGCACTTTATTTTCATTAGTATGGAAAAAATGGAAATTTGGAAATAATTCATTACAGGAGGTTTTTTGTGTGTAACTGATGTATTATCATTTTAGTAATTACGTAGACTCAAAATCCTCCAAAATATTAGTCATCAAAAAAATCGATATTTAACCAATTCCTGAAAAAAGAGGAAAAATATTAATAGATATTTGACGACCTCTGTACCCTAGTTGGTAGTGACCCTGCCTACGAAGCCGAAGGTCCCGGGTTCGAATCCTGGTACGGGCATTTATTTGTGTGATAAGCACAAATATTTGTTCCCGAGTCATGGATGTTTTCTATGTATTTAAGTATTTATTTACCTATATAAGTATGTATATCGTCTAGTACCCTTAGTACAAGCTTTGCTTAGTTTGGGACTAGGCCGATGTGTGTAAGATTGTCCCCGAATATTTATTTATTTATTATTTATATTTTAATTTTTGTTTTGGTTAATTTACAGGAGCTCTTCATGAATAATAAATAAATCACACAAAAAACATAATGGATGTGTCTTTATTTTTATATATTTGCTTCTCGATGGAAATTTTGGTGGATTCTTGAATAAAGCACCTTAAAACAACATTCGAAAATTAAACAAACAAAAAAAACACTGTTATAAATTAATGTTAGAAAAAAAACGTGATTTTCCTGGGGTATAATATTGATTCCATCTCACCTATGAGGTTATTGACAATTAAACAAGATTTGTAATAGTACTAATTAATTTCTATTGAATATACCAGCACACTTAAACTGTACATGATTGTTGAAAACTTCAGGCTTGAAAAATTTCGTTACTAAATAGTAAACTATGTATGAAACATGTCTTGTCACTTTGACATCTCCACACAATCACATCAAATTAGCGCCGTTAAAGTTCCAAATATTTTGCACGACCGCTGAACTCTAACTAGTTGCAACCAGCTATTCATAATCTCACCTCATTTCCTCACCACCAGAATATCTCAACCCTCAGATTCATGACCACTGAGCATAATTGAAGTTCGTAGTTACACTGGTGTTGTTAGACTGGTTGTTGGTGGCTCGTGAATTGATTCCGGAATGAGTGCATTTGGCGATCGCACGCTCAATAGAGGTAATTGTGAGCTCCTAATTGCACCCTCGGACGTGTAACGTGGTACAGAGGTAATTTAGAGGCGATATAAATGGTGAAATTGGTGAAGTTAAGAGAGATTAGATGGACGCTTTTGTATTGGTTTGTTGATGTTGAAGTAACACCTATTACCAGTTTCGCAACCGGACTAAATTTGGAACAGTACACCAGAAACCGACAGAACTCGCTAGGCGTGTAGGTTTATACTACTGCAAGTCTAGCGGGCTGATCCGGCATCTGAGCAAACATTACGAGAGCCTACCAGGCGGGTTCTTGTGCGTGTTCTGCTGATAGAATCTAAAAAATACTAACAATTTGGGTGGTGATTCAATTAAACCCATAGTTTCTTTTTCTATCATCATTATTAATTTAAGAGTTATCCTCTTGTCGGTGGAGTATTTTCCATTTCTCTCGTACGCCAGCCCTTTGATTTGTTGATACGACACGACACCAGCTTTTTCCTTTATTTGGTCTATATAACTACGTCCTGGTCTTCCCCTGCCCCTCCTTCCTTCTGTCTTTCCTTCCATTATGGTTTTAAAGAAGTTGTCGTGCCGTATCAAATGACCAATCATTTTCCCCTTTCTAGTGCTGATGGTGTTCAAAATCGATCTCTTCTCTTTTACCCTTCTCAAAACGTCCTCATTTGTTTCTCTATCAGTCCAGCTTATACCTTCCATCCGTCTCCAGCACCACATTTCAAACGCTTCCAGTCTTTCCCGGTCCCTTTGTGTCATTGTCCACGTTTCGCTGCCACAAAGGGCAATACTCCAAATGTACACTTTTATTAGCAACCTTTTGCTCCTACATGACAAACTGGATCTTAAGAGTTGCCTCTTTTGGTTAAAAGCTTTTTTCGCCATGGCTACTCTAGCGACAATGTCTGGTGTGCATCTGGAGTCTCTTGTTATCAGACTGCCTAGATATTTAAAACTATCGACACGTTGTATGAGTATATTGTTTACAACTATTGGTGGGTGGTGTGAATTGTGTTTTGCGGTGGTCAGCGTTTTCGTTTTCTTTATGTTGATCTTCAAACCCAATTCTTTGAAAGTTATATCAACGTTGCGTCAACTGATCTGGTGTTTCTGCAAATGCTGCGATGTCGTCAGCAAATCGAATAAAATGTATTTTCTCCGCATTAATTTTGATCCCTCCCTTGCCAGTTTCTCTGATTTTTCTTATAGCATATTCTATGTATATATTAAAGATTAGCGGTGAAAGTGGACACCCTTGTCTGACGCCCTGCCTAATTCTTGCAGTCCCGCTTTCATTTCCTATCTCCACCCAAGCTTCCTGTTCCTTGTATAATTGAAAAATAACTCTCCTGTCTCTAAAATCTAGTCCGGCTTCTCTCAAAATACCCATCATTTGCCTCCAGTTCACTTTATCAAATGCCTTCTCTAGGTCTATAAATGCGATATGAGTTTCAAGGCCAAGATTTAGGCGCCTATCTACGGCTAATCTAAGAGCGAGTATTGCTTCCCTGGTACCTTTGCTTTCTCAAAACCCATACTGGTCTGGACCTAAATAATTTTCTGATATGGGTCTGATGCTGTTTTGAATTATTTTCAAAAGAATTTTACTCGCTTGTGAAACTAAACTAAGTGTTCTATGCTATTCACAGAGAAGAGTGTTATGTTTCTTAGGTAAAGCTACAATTTTATTATCTTTAAAATCTTTTGGAATTTGACCAGTTGAATGAATTTTGTTTAGTAATTTGTTCTTTTTCTAATTTGAAAGAAAAAATCTGTATAAACATTTCGCGTCTAGTTTTCCTTATTTTGCTAATTTCCCTCCAATCTACTCATAGTATCACCTACAATCCTCGTAAGTCCTAGATAGATTTTTGCGATGTTGAATTTGGAACTTTTGTTCATTCTAGCATAGTTCGAAACACGATTTAAATTTGTACTTGTATAAGTACGCTGACTGACTGACGAGGATAAAACTATAAATCGACAGGAGAATCAGTCTGCAATTTATAGCCGAGCATTTGCTGGGATTTGGACCAAACTATGGATTGAGCTCCATAAACCGAAAGTTCTTTCAACAAAACGTTATTTCTGTAGCAGGAAAATACGTGATCAGAAAGCATACTAATTTTAACTGGAATGACGGTATTAAGATGTCTTCTTTGTGGAATCCGGTCATTGATAAGTAAATGCAAGGGTCAAAGAACATCGTCCATTATATCGCCGGACATTGTTAGTGTTGTTTATCGGCCGGGTGACAACCCTAGTGTACAAGTCGTTAATAAGGACCAAATACGGGTAGTTCGGAAAACCCGCGCTGCAAGAAAATGTGGTTATCCGCTTAAGCCAGTTCCTGCAACCAAGGATATTGTGACACATCCAAAACGTCGGGAAGCCCAAAAGTAAATAAATAAGTTAATTACATGCGATTTAGTAAAAAAAATACATATAACCACAACTTAGAAAAGTAGTGAAACTTCCTAAATTTTCATTTCAAAGTCCAATATCTCAAAAACGGCTGAACAGATTTTCATGAAACATAGTCAATAAAATTATCTATGACACAAAAAAACCTAAACGAAAATCGGTTCATCTGTTTGGGAGCTACGATACCACAGACAGATACACAGATACCCAGAGAGACTTTCTCTTTGCGCCGGGGTTTAAAAACTGGTTGTCCTATGTCTTGGCTTCTATCCTCTTAGTTTGACAACCGTAAAAGATATGTATTCTTAGTACTCCTTGCGTAAAAAGTGAGGTGTTTGGGAGTAGGTGTTAATGCCTACTATGGACTGTTCTACCCATAGGGAAGCTTCCCATTACTTCTCATTCCGTAAATCCGTACTAGTTTCTATTTAGCCGAAAAAGTCTAGTAGAATTACTTACTAGGTAGAATTGATTAAGTTTTATATAGAGTAAGTCTCATGAAAGACTTACCCGTGACTCCACTCACTAATCGTTAGTCGCTTTTTCACCGCACAATTTTTCACCTACCAATTCATCCCTTTTAGGGGATGATTTCAAGAATATAGTTTATTTGCCGCGGCTTAAAATATCTTCATATTCAAACTCAAACATTTATTCGTGACGAAAACAACACAACACAACAGAGACTATAAAAGAAAAAAATTGGGACATGCATTCCATTTCTCAATCGGTTAAGGTATGAATTATGGGTAATATACAGATAGATTTAGTGATTTTCAGAAACCAATTAAGGTAAACGTGTGCCCGATTCTGACTCATCACTTACGGCCGAACTCAGAAGGGGCTGAACACCTTTGTACTGTGTCGCTTTAAGGTCATGTTTAAACTGCCAGACGAAGTTGTCAAATGAGTGAAAGCGACCAGGTATCAACGTGAACCGCACTTATGAGTTTCACTGTAACTTCAATTTTAATTCATACCAACAAGGTTCGAATTATTACAAACACATTGATTGCCAAGAATCGCTACGCGCTACGCTCGTAGCCGATTCCGTGGGTTTTCATGATGTAGCGGAAAGCGTCTACGGCGTAGGTGCCCGCTACGCGGGTTTCTGGTAGTGAAAGTGTTTTAAGGTGGATAGATTAGATAATCTGGTACGTTTACTTTACTTGAACTAAAGTCTACTGGGATTGAAAATAAATCGTGCTGAATCGTGATACATTACAAACACAAAAGTCAACTCACCGCAACGCCAAAACGACTTCAATTACTTCTACCACCAAGACTATTTCTCTGTTTTCAAACACCAAAATTAAGCGTAACTTCCGCAATAACTATATCCCGTGCAGGCTGGTTAACTGGCTAATTTGCACAAACGGGGGTTTAAAACGCGTCTAAACGACGGTTAGCGCGGCCATGTTTATTTTATTCTTGGCTTAATTGTGAGAAACTTAAGGTAATGTCTTCAACTGGGTGAGTTTTCGGGTAGTTTATAAAGTCTTAAATGCTGTGATGTTTGTTGTAAACTAAGCCTTTTTATGTAAAGCTATAGGTAGCAAGTAACTTCAAAGTGAGTTCTTGGAAATACACTCCAAATCTCTAATTATACAATGCTGTAGGCAGCTAAACTTCCCAAGGGAAGTTTAGCTAGGGTAGGTTATTATAGGGTATGTTATAACAAGTTATAACTTGTTATAACATACCCTATAATCCGGGCAAAACTGACTCAAGGTGGAGCAAAACTAACAGAAATTGCTTTTAGTTATGTTCCTTACGTGGCTTGGGTATAACAAAGATTTAAAATAAATACGGTAAATGTCCCAGTCCTCTAGATGCATAAAGATTAATGTAATAGTTTTAATTTACTTACCTTGATCACTTTTTTGATGAAGTGTTCAAATGTCTGCAAAAATTCATGAAATAATTTACGTTCCTAAATAAATCACCTTCCAGGTAAGTGCTGGTGTGAAAAGCATTAATTTGTCTATTTAAACTCGAGCGAGGTTTATTTGAAATTGCATATAAATATTTAATAGAATTGCAAGCCTGTAATGGACATTTAGCTAATGGAGGTCTGAAAATAACCTACTAGAATTGTGTAAAGGGTGTGGCTAATCAGACTTCACTACTTATTGAAGTAAATATTTTATTTGCTTCAACATTACGGCCATACTGCAAATTGTATGACCATGGGTATTAAAATACTGTATTTTAATAAACCACTCGATTATGCCGTTGAGGGCGGCTTTTAAATGATTTACTTGCTACTATTACTATAATCGTGAAAACCATTAAAAAATCGATTCAATCAAATTGAATTATGATGGCAATAATAAATTATGGGTACAGGGGGTTTATGTGCCACGTATGTTTCTACTCCAACTTGATAATAACATAAATTAAAGTGATGTAAAAAAAACATGCCGAGTGAGTGTTTCATTAAGCACCTAATGTAACAGTCAATTGTTTTTATATGTTTGTTTTAAAAATGCTAAACACATAACTTGTTGTTGTTCTTAACAAGTATTGCCACAGAATAGATCGGTACAAGTACAGAAGGGACATTCCTTTGACCTTTACAAAAGGCGCTTTTTTCTCACTTTTTTCACGACGTCGATGTTCATCGCTACAAGTACATGTTTACTCCCCAACGTTGGGGCACCGGCATGTACTTCTAGCGATGAACGTAAATCGCGGAGTGTCCCGCGCCTGGTTTTGCGCATGTCTATGGGCGCGTGTCTAAGTGAATATTCCAGATTAACCGGGCTTCAGAAAAGACGGCAGAGTCTGTCATCACTTCTAGTTTCTATCTATTAGGCTTCTATTTTACGATTCGACTATAAAGCAGAAGTTAAAATACTTCTAGGTAACCCTTCTATATCAAAACAAATGAAAAAACAATTGCATCGCCTACACAAACAATCAATACAATCCATTCAAGGTGATTTAACTTTAAAGCTCGCGCATCGACAACAACCCTTAGTTTGGTAGGCGTAGGAAATACGGTTACAAATCGAATAGACTAATTATTGAAAAGAGTATGTAGTATTATACTCGTATGTGTACGCGGGCTGGGATTTCGAAAAGGAGTAGGTATTACGTATCATCTTCACACAGTAAGTGAAACGAAAATAAATATAAACAATTTCATTTTTTTTGCTTCTTTACATTGCATTCAATACATAATTAAAGACAAAACGAATTAGTGCGACAAAATAAAAAAAAAGTGGTACTTTGTATAATTATCAGAGCCGGATGCTAATTAAGTATCAAATGAATGCCAAAGCGTAAACAATTGAAATCGTCATTTGATTGCTATCAGTGTCCATTCTATAAGCGATATTACGTCGCACGTACCCTGCCCGGTAGCCGTATTAGCAGTAGGGATGTAATGAATATTCGAATCCGCATTCGTATCAGTGAGTATTTGCACGACGGTGGCAAAAATACATGTGGTCTGCCTATAAAAGAACACCGTTACAACTTAGCCGCGACTTCGCGAGTACCATACAGAGGAGTAATAAAACATAATAAAAAATATATTGCAGAGCAGCCTCTCGCACCCACCGATGGCGACCCTGCCACTGCCGCCACCGCTCTCGAACCGAGCCCTACGGTTATGGTCACTTTATCATCATCATATTATTATCAGCCGAAAGACGTCCACTGATATAGGCCTAAAGAGAGACAGACAGTGGCCGGTCCTGCGCCACCCGCATCCAGCGGACTCTCGTGACCAGGTCAGCAGTCCACTCCAAAATTTCACAATATTCTCATTTACTCACTGTGAATACAACCAATCTTAACGCAAGTTGGCAACGCGCTTTTATAACTTTGGACTCCAATCTCACAATTTGAAAATCTTTATGTTTCAGCAGAGAAAAGAAAATCATAAACCTAAAATTGTCGTTGGCCTAAAACCCATATGCATATTTGTGAATATGGTTGTGACAAATATCGGTTTGTGAGCATTTACAAACCGATATTTGTCACATCCCCAATAGTCCGTAATAAGCCCTATCGGATTTAACAACGATACTCGTAATGGACGCGAGGTTTAAATTACATTTGAATTGTATTAGTGATGCGGCCGATTGGGGATTTGCGAGGTCGTGATTAAAAGGGTCTCTGACACCACTCATGACATGAATTTGCTCCCAGCTCTCCAGTACCATTATGAATTCCCAATTCTGCTGATACCAAATCAACAATAAATAAATAAACATTTGGGGACAATCTTACACAAACGGACCTAGCCCCAAACTAAGCAAAGCTTGTGCTATGGGTACTAGACGACGATTAACATACTTATATAGATAAATAAATATTTAACAAATATTCCTGCTCATCACACAAATAAATGCCCTTATCAGGATTCGAAGGCAGGGGCACTACCAACTAGGCTATGGTGGTCGTCAACAATAAAATGCTAAGCGCGCCGCCGTAGCGAGTGCTCATGAATAAGGACCACTTATTGGTTAAAAATATGTCGAGCGATATGCAACCTCAAAGACGTAAATTACCCGTTTCATTATATTTAAACACAATATATTAAGTTTAACTTTCACGATATACACACATACATGCAATAATCACGTCTGTTATCCACAGGGATAGGCAGAGATCACGGATCCACTTGCTACAATCTTGACACATTATTCATTAAAATGATAACTATGTGTGTTATGAGGATGCGGTCTACTGTTTACACTTTTACAGGTTCATCATCATCATCATCATCATATAATAAAGGCGAAAAAATTAACCCATATCGTTGATACCGACTGCTCAGGAGCTTATGATGTTTAAATGAATAAAAATTATGGGGCCAGAATATGATAATATTTTGTCAATTTTATTTCGGACTCAAATTATTAGACATGTTCTATATACTTGGTATAGATAGTTGCAAATCTGAACCAAATCAGATTTAAACTGTAAACTGGACCACTAATGAGCGTCATAAATTCTGTATCGCTGCGTGATGATCGCGTAAATACCACATTGATCGAAATACAATATCCACCATTACAAACGAAGCAAGCCATAAGCGTACAGCGGCTGAAATGGCGGACACAAGACAACAGCGTATCAAAAAAAAACCTAGGTTCATGTCTCTGTCATTTAAAATTGAAACAATAGAGGATTATGAGCTATATGCTAAGGGAGGGAGCATCCCAATGAAAAAGAGGCCCAGTTCCAAATACATATTAAACATAAGCAATACATTTAATTTTTCGTAAAGACAACGGAGCGATGTTGATAATGAATGAAATGTTATTATATATGATACTAGCTTCAGCCCGCGACTCCGTCTGCGCGGAACTCGTTTATATCGCTGCTCCATACAAACTTTCACCCCCCCCATTTCAAACCTTTTTGGGATGATTTCGGGGATTAAACCTATTCTATGTCCTTTCCCGGAACTCAAACTATCTCTACACCAAATTTCACTTACGTTGGTTCAGCGGTTTAAGCGTTAAGAGTTAACAGACAGACAGACAGACACACTTTTTCAGTTGTAATATTAGTGTGGATTTGCTGATAAAAATAGTAAAAGGTGTTTGGTAGATTCCTTTTTTGAGCTTTGTTTTTGGACAGTCACCAACAACAATATATATGAATAAACAAAGCGCTAAAAATATCTGACTACATTCTATTTATACGACTGTAAGCACGTCAAATAGATTTTAATTTCAAAATAGCTAATTATGCGTTAACTTTGATATGGCTTGCAAAGCGAACTAAGTGTATATGCTTGTATAAAATCGCTCCCGCTCCCGCTTTCTCCTTTCCCCTACCCCACTCGCCTACGTGCTCGCTACACAAGCACGTCGCTACATTATCAGTGAGTTTAGTTAATCAACTTATTGTAGTTCGGTCATTCGGCTTCGCTCGGAAAGGTTCGGGAGACATCGGTAATCGAGTTGTGAATAAGTGAAAATTAGAGTCCATTGTTTACTGCGATTCACACACAATAAGGTGTGGTAATTCGTTAACTGAGTCAATTATAGCTAACAATGCTGTTTCTATGTGTATTCCATTAGTCATTCCCATCTGAGGCTTGGTTTTCCATCAATACATGCCTGTGCTACGTCAGAATGCTTCGCATAGTTTACTGACCCGGTCACTGTGAGACGTTTTACACACGTCCTACACATGTTTCTCTTGAGTGCTAGGTACCACTACCAAGTCATGATTTCATCCTTCTCAATTGAATAACACGGAATTGGCCCCAGTTTGAACGAAAATTCAAGGCTCGATAGCAATTAACTAGTGTTAATAATCTGTGGCCAAGAAAAGTTGTCTATCTATCTTCCTTTAAAAGCATCGAATGATTATTGATACCAAAATATTTTAAATCAAGTCAGTTACAATAATTATGAGAGTAACTTCGTCTTGTTTCACTTACACGTTTCTTTCCAATATCATCGTTATCGTCATTATAGCTGTATGCTGGCCAATGGATTTTAAGTTTCACCTGGGCGTCCATAAGGCCGTCAAGATGGTCTCTTTTAACATATTTGTGACAGGCCGCGCTGCAGACCACAAAAAGAAAAAAAAAACCGGCCAAGTGCGAGTCAGACTCGCACACGGAGGGTTCCATACCATTATCTATAAAACGGCAAAAAAAAACACTTTTGTTGTATGGGATCCCCCTTGAATAATAATTTTATTTTGTTTTAGTACTTGTTGTTATAGCGGCAACATAAATACATCATCTGTGAAAATTTCAACTGTCTAGCTATCGCAGTTCTTGAGATACAGCCTGGTGACAGGCAGGACGGACAGACGGACAGACAGCGAAGTCTTAGTAATAGGGTCCCGTTTTTACCCTTTGGGTACGGAACCCTAAAAACTATTTTAAGTACCTATCAATTCTCCATAACGACTGGGTTTGCCGCAACTGATTGCACGCTAATACTGCCGAACGGTTCCCAGATTGAAGGTCCATCTGGAGACTCAATTTATAAAAAAAATGAATGCACAGATGACGTCACTAACCTGGTCATCATATCGCCCTCGGGCCTGTTGATGGCCGCGTTCTTAGTGGCGGAGAACACGTATATCCGCACGTCGTCCTTGTACCACTTCACGCTGTGCATTTCGCCGCAGGCCGCGGCGTCGATACGGCATTTTATGCGGGCATTATCTCCGACCAGCGCTGCGGCTTGCTCTGTTGACAATATTAGGCACATATTAATATGGTCGAATTGGTATTATAAGGTCCCTGAACTGCATGCCAGGATGCCAAATATGTCAAGCAATTAAACAACAAATTGGCCAAGATTGCTCTTTGAATTTGACGAGGTGTAATTCCCAGCAGTGGACTAAGATAGGGTGGCTGATGATGATGATCTTTAGAAACCAACAATCTTTGGAGCGACTAGTAGTCCAAGTGTATCTTAACTTGAAGATTACATGGTTTTAAGGGTGATCTCAAAATTCACGGATGAATCTCACCGAAACGGTAACAGATACAAGCATTTCAGAGTCTTCTCGGAATGCATTATAGCAAACTAGCTTCTGCCCGCGACTCCGTTCACGTGGGACTCGTTTATATCGCAGCTCGATACAAACATTCATCCCCCATTTCACCCCCTCAGGGGATGATTTCCGGCATAAAAACTATCCTATGCCCTTCTCCGGAATTCAAACTATTTCCATACCTTACATCTCAATCGGTTCAGCGGTTCAAGCGTGAAGGTAACAGACAGACAGACACACTTTCGCTTTTATAATATTAGTATGGCTATGGATAGCTCGAGCGTCTTGCCAAGTTAAGAGGAATTAGCCCTCAAGGATTCTGATAAGACTACGACGCCTAAGAAGATGAAGAATAGAGCATTTAATGAAACCTAGAAAGCAGAATATTCGGGCATCTCACCAGTAACTTGGTATCAGGAAACTAACTTTTGAAAAAAGAAACTCAATTCAATACTAGTGATTCTGTTAGCTCTTTAACTCGTGAGACAGTCTTTAAAAAAAAACTTTTTAACAAAAAAATTAAAAGTTGGCGCCGACTCAAAATTACTTACGTATAAGAACTTGGTTATTAAACTAAATGAGAAAGGTTTATTGGTTTTTGCTTTTCTTTTTTTTCGGCTGTTAATTTTTTTTGTTAAAAAGTTTTTATTTTTCAGTTTTCTGTGGCTTACTTTAGTTAATTACTAACTTAATTACCAGTTACTTACATGCAATATTTTTGATTACTCTCTGCATATTATGTGATCATACATTTTAATCAGTAAGTGAATAATCAATCATCCCCTGTTTTCCTACCATTAGGGTTAAAAAAAATATTTAAAATTTATAACATTATGTGGGACCAACTTGTAATAAGAAAAGAATTATCAAAATCGGACTACTCTGTAAAAAGTTGTGCATGGTCATACATAAAAAAATACATATATATATATATATATATATATATATATATATATATATATATACGCGTTGACTTGAGAACCTCCTCCGTTTTTTTCGTCGCTTAAAAACGAAAACTTCAATTGACAAAAAATCCAAGTAATTATACAGCATGCTCACAAAAATTCATGAGAATCGGTTAAGAAATGTATGAGTGCGCCATAAAGGAGAACAGCCGGACATACGAAATATTTTTTGCCCAACCTGAAACAGATAATTTCCTTTGCTTCACCCGCTCGTTCACTTATTCTTTTAATATAATACAAAAGCTTATTTTTTAAAGTAAAGAATTCAGATTATTTTGCACGAAATACTAATTCAAAAACTAAATAGAATTTTAAGAAACTGTTCACGTACAGAGCTACACATAAAATTATGGAAGCGTCGTATTAAAAAAAAAGTTCCTAGTTCCTTACTTGTTAAAGTTTTTAATTTTAATCCTGGTGCATGGCACCAAAACGTAAACTCGCCTAGATGTTATGAAATTTCGACCTTCTGTGTAAAGAACAGGACACAATATCGAGTGAATGATGAAAGGGGGTAAAGGAATTCTTACTGAACAGTTGCATTAAAAAGTTTTCTTGGGAATGTTCGTTAAAGTATTTTATTACAAAGACTTCCAGTGCAATAAGTGATACGGTTCCGTGACACGAGCTAAATTAAATAAACTCGGCAGTCGCAGCGGATATACGAAGAAAACCTGCATAAACTAGGTAGTTGATTCAATATTGAGTACGGTACGGCTTAGGAATAGTTTTTTTCTAGAGGCCCTCTGCTGGATAAACGCCTCCTAAGGCATGAGGCAAAAAAGTGTTTTTTTATGTGAAATTAATCAATTTGTGGTTTATTTTAAATTTAAATATAAATTTCGCAAATACACTAACAGGTAACTTTTGCATTTTAAATAGTAATGTATATGATTTATGTCTTATTTTGTTAAATTAAATATATAATATGATAAACTTTTTTTGCTATGAGTGAAAGTATTTATTCAGAAATAGCATTGTTCAAGCACTTTTCTTTGTTATCGTGAAATGGCTCGGCGCAGAACGATCAAATGAATTGATTAATGACAGAGTTAATTACATAAACCTTGTGGATGCTTGACGATGAAAGTGTATAATTAATTTAGTAATCCATAAAAAAACATGGTATCCTTAACGATCAACTGGATTGATTAATTACTGCAGTTAATTAATTAAACCGTGTGGACGGTTGATGAGGAAAGTATGTAATTAATTTAGTAATCCATAAAAACGTATCATTACTTAGACTAATAAATGTGTGTATATAATGATGAAAAAACAACATGACATTGGAAGTATATTTTTGTAGCTAGTTACCAGTCTAAGTTGGCTCAGTTCGGCTTGCACAGGGCGGTTCCACAACGCTTCGGGAGCTCAAATACCGCGAGCCATCCGGTTGCCTCTTGGACACTGAAACTACGCGTCATTGCTTCAACTATTAATTACGATATCCTCTCAAGAAGTCAAAAAGCCGACTACGTGGACTTGGACCACATTAGGCGAAACACTCGCCTCGTAGCGAAACTGTTATAATGTAAAAAGAAAATCCTGTAGCATCCTTTTGAGTATAGGGTATGTTTCGAGTGTAAAACCGTATTACATTTGCATATAAAACGATGAAACATCAAGTAAACAGATAACGGACCTTCGATCTCATTGTAACGAGATAAAGTCTAGTTTTGCTTATTTCTATTTTTGTTCATAAAACGTTTCGGATTTCGCAATAATAAAAGTAAATGCGACAGTAATCGCTTATTATCCCACTTCTAAATAAACGCTTAGTGTAATTCCGGAATATAATTTCTACAGTTTTTTATAACGCGGCTGCATACAAAAGCGTTAAAGTAGCACGGGATTTTTGTAACTCCGTATTGCGGCAGGAATAACAGAACAGTTTAATACAAAAAAAGGTTTTAGTAAAGAAGGAAAAGTCATTTGAAAAAAGTATCATAAATACACACATTATATTATATTTTATATGAGATTTTAACTGACTAACGAGGCTGGCACGACGACCCAAAAATGAGTGATGGCCTTTGACATAAAAAAAACCTAAACTTCCAATATTGAGTTATGATTTATTTTTAAACCAACTTGGGTAGCGGAAGCTCCCACATGCCTTTTTATATCATCTTTTAGTTCGAACAAATGAGTGTTGGCTTTCGACATAAAAAAAAACCTAAACTTCCAATATGGAGTTATGATTTATTTGTTTAAACCAACTTGGGTAGCGGAAGCTCCCACATGCTTTTTTATATCATCTTTTAGTTCTAACACGTTCTCCTAGTAAATTTTGACTAGTTTTGTACCACTAGTTTTAGACTAGTAGTATTATAGGAACGATTCTTTTTTAACATTGCCCTTGTTAAAAATAATTGTTCCTGAAATCTTTTTGTTCAGTTTATTACCAGCGCAATGTTGACCTGTTATAAAACTAGTCTGAATTTATTAGGAGAATGTGTTAGAACTAAAAGACGATTTTTTTTTTCAATTTAATCAAGCATTCTTAAAGCAAGAATAATCAGCAAGAAAGCCTTCCTTTTGGCCTGACGTTGACAGGCGCGTTTTCAATTAAACGGCGGAATGCGACAAACAGAATGAATTAAACGTCCAAATGAGATTAGACGGGTTTTTGTCTAGCCGCTGTCCAAGCGCTAACGCTGGGACATCAGTCCAATGTCCATAGGGATACAGTCTGTTCTCAAACATATACACACACTACTCTATCCCCTAAACCGGTAAGACGCATACTAAAATTTTATTTTAATACCATTTATAACAATTGTAGCTTTAACAAAAAAGTCAACAGTCCAATCATTTAATGCTAGACAAATAGCACAAGCCAAACAATTTTAAAAAAACAAGAAGAACAATAACGTTAATTACACATCGAAAAAAAGTAATTACAATTTCAATTAAAATGTTATACCAATTACCTATCATTAAAATATTCATCGACGCTGCAAAATACCCTTTACATTAAAACGTCTTTTAAATAATCTCTGTACATACAGCGCATAAAAGGAAGCTTCGTTGACTTCTCAGTTTGTTGCAATTTTTTACACCGTCTACCCACAATGAGTAAGACAGACGTACGCGCCAATCAGGCCGCCATGGGTTTCATTTCGCGGTTGGTTTTCCTTTGATCAGAACGACGCATTTTGTATTCGTCCTTGTGCTTATATACATTTAGTGACTTCTAAGATGGGCAGGCTTATTTTTTTAGTTTTGAAGTGTGTACTGCTCTCTACTTAGTAAGAGAAAGTGGAGGCACTCTTTTGTAGTAAAAAAATATTACTCGTTGTGTATTCATACCGTGTCAAATGTCAAATCCTAGGGGCCACCTTAAAGTGCTTTTATTATTTTTCTGCTTTGAAGTCTTATTGCTCAGCTTTTATGTGCATGGTTGTATGATAATATTCGCTCAAATATCACGACTGTAGAAACATATTCTGTGTCTTACCTCTAAAGGCCCGCCTGGGAGCGAACAACTTCACTTATTAGGCGAGAAACTTCTGGAATGTGCGGCCATTTTGGCTCACCTTCGTTTTCGCAACTATTCCCTGAGTCGTAAGGCTTTCGATTGTTGAGAATGAGAAGAGAGATCTTAAACATATACGATGCATGATAAATTGTAATTTATAAGTTATAAGAGTTTTATTTCAATTACTTATACTTAAGTAGTTTTTCGGCGAAGGAAAACATCCTGAGGAAAGCATTTTTGCATTTAATCGTACAATTTACCCAGTGCTTATGACAATATCCCCTTATTAAATAAGCGTAATTAGAAGAGCGGTTAGTAATTAAATATCGTCTCAACGAATGCGATCCACGAAAACTTTGTTTGCGAGAGCATAGGACGGACGGAATGCAATGGTCTCCCGTGCTAAAACTTTCACATTTATTGAAAATTGCATTTATCCGCCAAGAACCTCAAAGTGGGAAGGAACTATATAGGCAGTTCTTTAAGAAAAATACAACTCCTTTTTTTACGTCGGTTAATATTAACGCGCAGGCTGATTGTGTGAATGTATGTATGTAAGCACTTTATTGTGCAACAGGTTAAATAATATACATGTAACACTAATGTGTTTGTGTGCTTGATCAACGTACAAAGGTGAATTAACCCTATAAGGGATCTCTTCCATCTAATCTCTGAGCAATTGAGGAAGGTACGTAGAACAAAAAAAAAATCTATATACGTGTGCAAATACCTCTAGAATTTTGTCTTGGAGTAGATAAATGTGCAAGGCTCCTTAATTGAGAATATACTCAAGGTCAAAGAGTAGTAGTAGAACTTGACAATTAATTCAGTGTACGATCTAACCATGGAGATAGGAATACCTTTATGTTAGTTATTTCATCGGTTATCTTACTCCATATAATTATAATGCAATAGTTAGGCAAGTGGTGGATCGCTGATATTTATTAATTGGTACCTCGTCTCATACAAAGTTTTTTGCATGTCGCAAACATCATTTGAATTAGAAAAAAGTCAGTAATAAAACACGGTTTACCTAATATTAAATTTACACATAATCAAGAAATAATACCATAAACGGTAAATCAGAATATTTTCCCTGACAGAAAAATGGTCCTTCAAACCGGACATGGGTAAGGATCCAAAAACTCATTTATTTTTCGCCCTTAAACCATATTACTTTCCCATCACATACCAATCCAATTCTCATCAACATGCATACAGTAAAACGACACGATATGACAACGCAAACGGAAAATGTATAAAGTCATATCGTAGCTTGAAGGGATGTTGACTTGGTCCCTTTTAGAGGACAGAGGGTAAGGACCGAAAAGTTTGGATTTAGATAGACGTGAGTCATGGTTTTATGAATGTAGTTGGGACGTTTTGGCTTCGTAGCAGTTGAAATGCGTTTGACCCGCTCCGTCGCGAATTACTCCCGTTGACCTGAGTAATTGTGTCGCCGATTTTTTATGTAGATTAAGTTTTGGAAGATATGTAATTTTTAGTATAAAACGCTTTTAGGTATGTACTCAATGGAGACATCCAGGTTAAAATAAAAACAAAAAGTGTTTTTTTGTCTTGCACTTAACAATTTAAATCAAATTTAATACAGTCATTTTTAGTTCTAGAAACAGGGTATAAGATACTTTTGATCCTGGTAATCAACCCTTGCAACAACGTCCAATTCGTGAGTTGTTTATGTAAAAGTTAAGTATTTTCTTGTTCGGCATTAACAAAATCAAAATCAATGATTTATTCAGCAAATAGGCCACAAGGGCACTTTTACATGTCAAACGGTCATTTACAATAAAATGATAATAATCTTACACAGTAATGATTTAAACTTTGCAGATTAAGGACCGATATAAACGGTTAAAAAACTACATGACAATAAGTAGATGAAAACAAAACAAAATTGCAGAATATGACCATTACATGCGATATAAGGTCTGTATCAGCATTAACAAGAAGTTAATGATATTAATTCAGTATGCCAGCCAGACATGTAAAAGGTCTCTGAACGTCCAAATACCATGAATAATTATTCTTATGTTATTAGAGATGTATACGGTCTCTAAGCGTCAAAAAAAAAGCAGTATAAAATTCGGCAAAAATACTTATGGTTGAGTTTTCATGTGCGTTACGCCTTAATATAGACCTATGTAACTTTTTTTTTGATATATTTACCGTTGTTTATATGATGAAAGCTTGTGTTGTTTGTATTTATGTAGTGAATGTAAATAAATCCCATAATATACGTATTGGTTTGTACCATAAGTAGGTTGGCATTTTTTTCTTGTTCGCCTCAGCAAAGCAGGCACAATAACACTTGCATATACAATTTAGTTTATTACAGTACTAAAGACGACGAACAAAAGTAGGTAAGTTATTTTTTATCCGATTAAAGCTAAGCTACTAGGGAGGAAATTACCTATTTACTTTCGTGAATAGAATGAATAAGCTTAAGTCAAGCTATCGTGACAATTGTAATAAAAATATGAAGCTGGCCATAAATCCTTCAGTCGTTTTATTGTAAGCCAGCGGGTATTTTATTTTTGACCAGCTTTCGCCCGCGACTTCGCCCACGTGAACTTTACCACGTACGAGGCATCATCAGGCCGGCTAGAACGATAAGTTTTATATCACGTTTTACGGTAAACATGTTCTGAAGCGTCAAGTAAAACCAAAGGATAAAACGTATCATGCTCCTACAGATGCTTTATTTGCGTGTATGCATGTAATATAGAGGGAGGGTGGTCACATTATCGATTATAGACCTTTATGTTCTTTAGCGGAATAGAAAAGCAATATAATTATAGTAGAAACTTGTTATTCTTTTAATTTTGTCAAAATTACTGTTAATAAATAATTCATCATCAGGGTCAATCAACTATTTCTGGTTGCTCGTTGCCATGGTTCCGTCTCCTGGGTCACTCTTTAAAACTATGATTTTTATGGCGTTTAAATCTACTAAACGCGTGTTTACGTTATATTGGTTAACCCATTCCATGCTGGGGCATCTCCTTAGCATGATAGAAGTCCAATTTATATTATGTTTTCTAAGAAACTCTGTCACAGTTGTCTCCTGGCTTACTGGGACAGAATAACAACAAGAAAAAGTTGATTGACCCATCATCATCATCATATCCGCCGAAAGACGTCCACTGCTGGACATAGGCCTCCCCCAAATTGTGCCACAATTACCACTCCTGCGCCACTCGCATCCAGCGGACTCCTGCGTCCTTCGCGAGAACCGATGGCCGTTGGGGCGGAAAGGTTGTCGAGTGGCGACCACGTACCGGAAGGCGCAGTGTGGATAGGCCCCAGACAAGGTGGACTGATGAACTGGCAAATGTCGCGGGAGTACGTTGGATGAATAAACAATTAGCTACTTAAACTTAATCTATAACTAATAGTATCAAGATGAAAGGTCTGTAAGAATGAAGCTGTGTAAGTTTGTATGTGAGGTGAACCAACTGGCGTGATACGGCGCTGAATAGGAAAAAGTAGCGTTATTTTGAGTCATATGCCAAGCGCCTCTTTGAGTAATTGAACCAGCGCAGTAATTTAGCCCCTTATTCATAAAACTTAAAATGCATCTGCAAAATTTTGTCCCTTTCTTACGAACACAAATGTCAAAGTGACAGATAAAGACAGAACTGTTAACGCCATTTTAGTAAAACTAGGCTTATACGACCTACGGTAGCCTAGTGGTTCAGGCATGCGGCTGTCAAGCGGCGGTCATGGTTTCGAATCTCGGCTCATGTACGGAATATTTATCGTCAGCTTTTTGGTGAAGGAAAACATCGTAAGGAAACCGGTCTAATCCCAATAAGGTCTAGTTTTCCCTCTGGGTTGGAAGGTCAGATGGCAGTCACTTTCGTTAAACTAGTGCCTAGGACAAATCTTGGGATTAGGTGTCAAAGCGGACCCCGGGCTCCTTTAGGGGCAATACCGGGAATAACGCTAGGAGGATATAGGCTTGTAGAACGTTTATGAATTAAACTCCGGAAATACTCCGATTTCTAATATTCTTTCACCTGAGTACCTATAAGGTGCATTTGATTTAGGTAACAATACTTTTAGAGTTAATAGTACTCGTCTCTAGGAGTCTATTTCTATACGAAATATTCAAAAGATTGTGTTAATTTTTGAAGATAAATAAGGAAATAACATTACTGCGTAAAAACACCCTGTTAATGAAATAGTTAACAATTTTACCGCGAATCATTGACGTGTGTCACACACAGCGATGTTCTCTTGACAGCAAGTGTTAAACACCTTGTCAGTTAAATACATAGGATGGTTATTTTTGCACGAAATTTTAAATTATTTATTTTGTTCTAAAAATTAAAACAAAAATATCACATGAAAAGTTATCTTAATTTCTACTTAAAGTTAATTGTTTTGATGTCATGTAACACCTCTTAAAATATTGGTACCTAATTCGATGGCACCTTATATAGAACGGACATATGCGGCGGGTTTGTCTGCTTAAGTAAGTTCTGTTAGTAACCAACAAACTTTAAAAAACGTATGAAAAGTACATGTTTTATCAAAACATAAACGAAACTTATGTTTTGATTACACATGCACTTTTTATTCCATGCTACCAACCAGTCTAACAAAGTTCACAATGTTCAACTTCCCGCGTTTAGCGGCAAAGTGGACTTTCTGCCCGCTCTGTACTCGCAGATTACGGGAGTAATTCTGTTAACGTCCTTTTACAATTAGGGGCCGCTTTATAACTTTTTTCGACGGATCAAGGGTTTAGGGACCGATAATTTATTAAAATCGGCCCCTATCGGTGCAGGGACTGTAGAATTGGGTTAGTCGGTAACTTTGGGATTTTCTTAACGTTAGTACAGTACTTATGGTAAATAAAAAATATATTTTGTAAATACCGTTAGATTAAATCTTAGTTGCCTAACTCTTTTGTTTATAATTATAGTTCTCGTGACCCTAAATTTGTCACTTTTCGGAATGGGGACATCAATTTATTGTTACAACAATTCAATTTTAATAAGTGTTTACTTGCAGTTTTGGACCCTATTCAGATCATATTACTATGACATCTTATAAGTAAGAAATTGGGTAGGTTTTTTTTTAATGCGACGGTGGCAAACGAGCAGCCTGATGGCAAAAAACCGTCCTATGATTCCACATTCTGCGGACGCTTCCGATTTCAGGATAATCATAAGCGCGTTGCTGACTCTTTATTAATTTGAGGAGTCGTTCCCACTCTCACCCTGAACATAGCGCATCGTCAGAAGCTCTGACGGCCTAACCTACAACACAGCACCACATACCTACAGCTCAAGTCGTGGTGTCATTTGCACAAAGCCTCGATAAAAGAATACGCGTTTGGAAAAAAAATGCTCAAATAATCTTCAATCACACATCAACAGTACCCGAATCGTAAGTCAGTCCGTCCCATCCTCCCTATCTTCCGAACGTCGTAAAGCCGGCAAGTAACGAGAAGCCGATCCCCAACTTTTGACTGAGACATAAAAACGAAAAGTTTTTGAGCTCGCCTTAGGACCCCGCGGATTTGGACGGGCGAGTTACTGGCGCCAGTATGCTTGCTAAGACTTGCACAATTTAGGATAATTTGCGAGATTTTCCAGTGATATAAGTAAACCTGTTATAACATGATGGTTATATCAGTTAGGCAAACTGGTCACTTATTAACTAGTCATTTGAGAAAAGCCTTTGACGCAAGCAGCTTTTGTGTCAGTTATACCGAAATATTCAAATTATAACAAAACACTGTAAAACAGGTGAAAAAGCCACTGATAAAAAAGGCTATGTCAAATTCGAAATTTTAATGTAAACATTGTCAAGCGCTAAAAATTGGCTAATTTATTGTTTATAAATTGTTTCCGCGTGTGTACCTACAGTTTCATAAAATCAATTAGTGATATATTACTCACTTTAGTTGAATAATGTAAAAAAATAGTATGAGAATAGTAAAACTACAGTGTACAGTATCGTACAAAAAGTATTAGGTTAAAAAAAATATATATTTTTCATCTCTTTGTGGAGTTAACAATCTATGCAATTAACTCCGAACGCATACAAATAACAAAGAACAATAGATAATGGTTATATAATTTCAATGACATGCATATTGAGAGTCAAATTATTGTACGCCACACTCTGGCTGATTGTGATGTAACCATATACTAACCCTACCACCAGTTATAACCACTCACATTCAAACAATAAATGATTTGTATTTGTATTTGTAGCTATATCAGAACTTATATATCAGAATGCGTTAGGATTATACCTTTCACGTACTTATTCTAATTTGTGCGATTTCCGGCTTCAACTCAACGCACGTAGAACGAGCGCGTTTGAGAGATATGTCGGTGAAGATAACCGTGTCTAACGGATATCTTCACCGAGATATCTCTATTTTTCAAAATGGCAACGCAAAAACAAGTTTTTTTTTATGTTATAGGAGGCAAACGAGCAGACGGTACACCTGATTGTAAGCGAACCCCTGACCTGACCTGAGGGTAATGTTGATCATTTAATCATTTCTGACCATCGGTTAAGGCAAAGCAAATACTTAACTTAACCTATAGAAGAAGAGAAACAGTCGCTAACATTTCCTTTAACAAACAATGTTCTTTGCAACTGAATAACTAATGTTAAGCAGCGCAAGTTGTTTAATAGCGCAAGTAACAGCGAACATTTTCATGTCACATTTTGCCAGTTACCAGCCAAGTACTCGCCCAAGTAACTGCCTCAGTCTAAACACAGATCACCTCCGCTACATAAATTGTAGGCCAATTACAGAACTGCACATTTATCGCCCAACTTCTAAGGAATATTTCTTTTTTATTGCCATAGTTTTAAAAGGTTAAAAACTGCTTATTTACGGCGCTAGTCACATCCGGTAGTTGGCTGTCGAAACTAAAGTTACTACTAAGTAGCTGTTCCGTTTTGAGATTAAAAAAAATATAGAACTAGCTTCTGCCCGCGACTCCGTCCGCGTGGAACTCCTTTATATCGTAGTTCCATACACATTTTCAGCGCTCTTTTCACCCCTCTAGCGGATAATTTCCGGGATAAAATATCCTATGTGCTTCTCCGGAACTCAAACTAACTCTATGCCAAATTTCATCTAAATCGGTTAAGCAGTTTAAGTTTAACAGAGAAACAGACAGATAGAAAGACAGACAACCGAAAAAACATTCGCATTTATAATATTAGTATGGATAAGTATTGTGTAAAACGTGTGTCGTCGTTGGCGCTGCGCTGTATGAGTAAATAATTCCTATCTGGACATCGACTCCCCCCTTAATTTAAAAATTAAGTTAAAAAAATACTTTGATATTAGCCATAGCGCAAGTTATCTGTATGCCAAATTTTATCATAATTGGTTTAGTGGTTTAAGCGTAAACAAAATACAAAAAAAACAAAGTTTTGCATTCAAATAGGTAAAGGGCGACGTTGCGTTTTGACTCTGTAGTCACAAGTGTTCATTAGCTGCGGTGTCTTTTCACCGTCAGGCAACCCACTCGTTTGCCACCGTCGTCTTTAAATAAAAGTTTTGCTTATTATAATGCATTAATATAAAGGCTTTCACACATCAGAAGGGCTGAACAAACCCTTTGCCCTAAACAAACGTTATTACTGGCCGCCTAATGCCTTATTAATTTTTACAAATGCGACATTACGTATAATAACCCTTTTAATTAAGCGTGAATTTTTAAATAACGGATATTAAGGGGATGCCTTGTTTCTTCTGGACAACCACATCGTGTAAGAGACACGTTTATGACGTCCGTGCATGAGAGAAGTAGTTGCTCTATTTAGGAATGGCTTTTATAACCTCCTGCATACCAGGGGTAGGTATTTTTTTTTGAAACATCTTTTCGAATGTTTCAGGTTTTATTACTTAGGGCTGAACATGTTCAGGAAAAATAAAGAAAAAAATCCATGTTTTTCCGACCAGTTTTTTACTATGTACTTCACAGAGGACACCAGTGCCCAACTAAGCTGTTCTTTGCAAAGGACATAAACCTTTCTTGGCCTTTAAAACCAAAAATAAAATAGTAACAATAAAATGTTAAAACACAAGTTTTACATTAATAATCGACGTTTATTCAAAATCCAATATTAAACACTAAATACATCTCTTAGCAATGAAATAACAAAAATAGACATTCCCCTTGTAAAAAATCTTAACAAAAATTATTAGCCATGTTTTACAATTAAAAAAATATCAGAAAACAGAGTACTAAATTAGGAATGAACAATGAGATCAATAGTTTTATTTAAATCTATTTATTAGCCTCAAAAAAGTCAGAAAAGCAGTTTCAGCTTGGCCTGAAACCCAAAAATATCTTGCATTTCTGACAATAGACAGTTGTCTTTTTTGACAGCTTGGCTTGCGACAACGATGCTGGTTTGCATTATTATATTGTTTGGACCGACATTTTTGGGTAGGAACAGGCTGTATCAACATTCTACGCTTTTTATGTTTGGGCTCCAGTTCTTCATATTCAGAAAAGCGGTCATCATCATCGATCTCTTCATTGTCTGCAATGAACTTAGTACCCAAATCCAGTTTGTATTGCCTTAGCTGTTGTTTGCGTTTTTTTATACCTTCCTTATTGACACTGACTTTACCGCAGCCAAGCGTTAATGTCCGCTAAATTAAAGACATCCGTAATCACACGAATCCTCCATTTCGTTTTCGGATTGCGTGAAGGGCAGATGGAAAGCATGCGATCGGCAAGATCAACGCCACCCATGTTTTTGTTATACATTTTTATGACATTAGGTCGTTTGATTATCTCGTAATATTTATTTTTCTTGGACCAACGCTCACAGGAATTATGTTTTTGGTCACCATAATAGGTGGACATCAACAGAACTGGTTTGTTATCCAACCAAGTGGTGAGTGCATTTTTTTCATAATTTCTTACTTTCATCTCGCTGGAACCTCTCCTTCTTTCGAAACAACTTCCCGTTCCCAACGATCTGGCGCGTCTTTCATGATTTCCTACGTGTAAAAGATTTTGTAGTAACTATTTCGTATATATCAGAAAATGACACGGGTGGTGTAACAGGTGGATCAGGTACACTTTCTTCTTCTTCCGAACTGTTGCTGGTTTAAGATTCGATATTACCAGTTTTTGCTATTTCGGAGGGATCGTTCAGATCAGGATCGTTGTCTCAATCATCTCCAGAGAAGGCGAATTCCGAGTCATTTAGGACCTCTTTTATATGTATGTCGGCTAACACTGAAAAAAGACGTGCAACTCACGAATATTTTGTCCTCATTTTTGCTTATGCATTATACAGAGCACAAATATAGTCCCAATGTCGCATACTCAATTACCTCCTTTTGTACTTTGCAAAGACCATAAAACATTACGACATGGTGGAATGTATGATTTTGATTAATTTCGTAAAATAATTAGCCAGTAAGTAAATACGCTAACTCATTTTTAATATTTCATTCATATAACATGTCAATTGACACTAAAAAATGATATTAATTGTGATTAAAGTTACCTTTGCGCGGACGCAGGCACAAACGCGCACATTCCTCCGCCATTTTTGAAAGATGACAGATTGCTGACGTATTTATTTTTGTCTATAAAGTTTGCCAACTACATAACGGATTACAATGGACACGTTGAGGCTGCCAGTGAAAATTACTTCGTTAGATATTATTTTTGCTGTCCTTCTCAAAGGAAGAATGATGGCACGAGGGGGAATAGCTGCACGCACGGCAAAACCAAGAGATAACACATTGTGTGTGCGCATGCGCAAAGTTCATTCTATGGTGGTGTTTTTTTTTTAATCGGATGAGAAGTTCCGGAGATTACCCACTACATACAAACTTACAACGCTAGAATTTTATAGACGTTTCCACTTTTTTGTTAGCATAGAGTCCCTGGGCGACCGAGCTCTGCTCGGGTTAAAATAGCGCAAATACGGAGAAAACGTTTTGTCCCAGATATGAGAGCGAGCTATCGACTTTTTGCCTCCGTAAACTCTATATTCCAAATTTCATTGAAAGGGTCTAGCAGGCTAAGCTAAGGAGAGTGGCCCCCGACGAGGGATTTGGTGATTCTTTCTGGTGGTGTACTGGCAGGTCCTAAGAACACTCCATGCTTAATATCAGTCCTCGATCTTCTTTTGTTTTCGAGTAATTTAGGATAATATAAAAAATACAGGGTGCCATTTAAAGTGTCATATTAGGTAAACTGTTCAAGATAGAGTAACCAAACAAAATCATCATGAATAAAAATAGAATTGGCTACCAAATGCATTTATTCAACCGACATCATGTCCTTAAACTTCCTTAAAAAAAAACTACTTTTATTTTTGTTTTAATTTTTTATGACACTTTTCGCGGAGGTACACCTACAAAAAAAATATCGTAACAAGCCACTCAATGCCCACTAATACACATATAAAAATATCTTCAAAATTCTTCGTGCGTCATGTCAAAAAAAAAACAATCGTCGAACAAGTAGATACTACCATATAATTAAAGTACCAGTGCAGTGTGTAGATAAGTCAGTATTTAGGTATACAATCTCTTTTAATGATCCTATTTAGAATGCATCTACGATGACATGTCAATCTTGATAACATATGACACGTGTTCTGCATTTGTTTTTTGCATTTTGTGGTGATGATTTTAAAAACAGGAAAATGGAAGTCATGAATTGTAAGTCCTGTGAAAAAGCATTAAAAAATATCGGTGGGAAGATAAAACACATAAAAACTGGGCATGAAGCTGAGTTATATAGCAAATGCGCTAATAAATTAATTAACATCAATGATGTCTTGTGTGGTAAGTATCGACTTTTGGTGTATAAACATAAAGTAGTACCAACTACTTCTAGCAGCTCAGCATATGGCGAAGCTGAGTTTTGGTCTGCAAGCTCTGATGCTTCCGATGATGATGATTTTATGAGTAATTCAGAGGACCGATTTGATGTTAGAATGCCTCGAGTTATTTCTACGCATAAATACTGCTTCATATGCAATTCAACTGAAACTGATTTAGCCGACTTATACTGCCGCATATGCACAGGTCCACTGTTTGAAATAGTAAAAGATTAGAAAAGAGTATTAAATTCTTTTATTTTCATAAATATTTTTTACGAAAAAAGGTTCATTAAAAGACACCGTATACCAGTATACCTACATACTGACTTATCTACACATTGCACTGGTACTTTAATTATATGGTAGTATCTACTTGTTCGACGATTGATTTTTTTTTGACATGACGCACGAAGATTTTTGAAGATATTTTTATATGTGTATGTAGTGGGCATTGAGTGGCTTGTTACGACATTTTTTTTGTAAGTGTGCCTCCGCGAAAAGTGTCATAAAAAATTAAAACAAAAATAAAAGTAGTTTTTTTTTAAGGAAGTTTAAGGACATGATGTTGGTTGAATAAATGCATTTGGTAGCCAATTCTATTTTTATTCATGATAATTTTGTTTGGTTACTCTATCTTGAACTGTTTACCTAATATGACACTTTAAATGGCACCCTGTATTTTTTATATTATCCTAATTTACTCGAAAACAAAAGAAGATCGAGGACTGATATTAAGCATGGAGTGTTCGTAGGACCTGCCAGTACACCACCAGAAAGAATCACCAAATCCCTCGTCGGGGGCCACTCTCGTTAGCTTAGCCTGCTAGACCCTTTTTATAGCCGTTTTCGAGAAGGTGATTCCAAATACCTATATTATACACATTTCTTCGTTTAATAGTATGGGATACAAATTGGGATAGGAATTTGGTGTTACCCTGACTACTTAATATTATTAACATGGTATTTATACATTTGTTTTATAGAACAAAGTCGCTTCCCGCTGTCTGTCCATATGTATGCTTAGATCTTTGAAACTACGCAACGGATTTTGATGCGGTTTTTTTTAATAGATAGTGTTATTGAAGAGAATATAATAGTTATATATAATAATTAATATCATATCATTGTTTACCTATTAATAACCATAAAAACCTTTTTTTTAAATTTGTAAGTACTGGAGATGCGCTCCTATTAACTTTTTTTTGTACGAAAACTGACGTGGACGAAGTCGCAGGCAAAAGTTAGCAATCAATAAGCTGACAAGCTGAAAGCTTTCATCAAGTTTCATGGCATTGGGTTGACAAGCGCAAAGGAACTGGAACTTAAGACAGAAAAGGTTTTGACGACCGGTTAAAGCCTGAAGGTCCTGGGTTCGATTCCCGGTAAGGGCAAATATTTGTGTGATGAGCATGAATATTTGTTTCTGAGTCTTGGATGTTTTCTGTGCATTTACGTATTTCGTCTAGTACCCATAACACAATCCTTTATGACTTACTATGCAGCAATGTTGCTAGTTCGATTGGTGTAAAATTGTGTAGTGTTATTTATTTATTTATGTAAAAGGGCATCCCTAGTATATCCCTACTCTTTCATATCCCTGACTTTCGACAGACATGAAGACAGAGATATTGGCGGATATCACATAGCCTTTTTTTAATAATCAATTTTGAGCTGTGTTATCTATAATAGAATGAGTAGAATACTCAATCATTCGTTATTTTCCATAACGTTAGCTATCTTTTTGCCAAATTTCATGAAAATTAAAAGTGGTTTAAGCGTAAAACGGTGGGCAACGTAATCTTGACGCCTCTACGGACGCGAGCGTCCATAGACTGAAAGCCGTATGATTCTTAACCTCCTTAATAACTAGAAGAAAATAAACGGATTAAAACGAACTTTCAAAAATAAGCTCTACTAGCGATAATATCAAATAAAATTACAGAAAACCGCATTAATTACTCCCTGGATAATGTTATCTCTACGATTTATTGGTATTCATTATTAAATTCACCACATTGATGTGTTGACGCTCACAATTAATTAACACTGTAGGTACAGTCAACAGCAGAAATTGGTGCACGAAGATCCCTATCAAAAAACATTTGTTTTCAATTATTATAACTTTTTTTGCACAAAATGTATTATTGTATGTATTTACACTACATATAGATATCCATAAATAAAAAGTATATAACATACATATCAAAGATTTACTACTACCATACTTACCATTTATTCTGCAAATAGGCCGCAAGATTTTTCAAGTCAGACTTTATATCTATTAACTTTAATTCATACATGATTCAAAAGAATATTAAGAGGGTATTAAGAGGCTTTGGAATACTACGTACTCGTCCATACAAAAAGAGGAATCGTTTTTCTATTTTTAAATATTTTCCAATCTCAACGATATTATAGTACGTAATTTTTGTTTTTAAGCAGTAACGCTGCTAACAAAAATTATCAATTTAGATTTTTTTTTAGTTTAAAAAAAATATTTTGCTTAGTACGTTATTGACACAAGGAAATACTAGGTTTATAGGTTTTCCTTTTTTCAAAATGTGCAATAAATTAAATTTTACAGGCACCTTATAATATATATATTTTTAAAGCGAAACCTATAATCCTAGGTATTATTATGCTGAAGCGATCGACATCAAAATCAAAGTAATTTTTAAAGATTTAGTTATTGGAAAATATTTCTTCAAGCTTCAAGAAAGGAGCGTCAACAACACATGCATACAATCGTATACAGTCACGGCTTTATCCCTAAAAGGTAACTAGAGCACATAACTTGTGTCCCAGTACCAACTTTTAGCATAAGGCGAAAAAAGTAGCCATCGAAAACTACTATCACCCAGTAGGTCTAGGTTGTTCAAACCGCAATTAGGTTGCCAACTTCATTCTTTTTCATGTGAATGAAACCAAAATCCATATGTTTCCTTAAAAGTTGTGAAATCCTACATAATGCCAGTTAAGGTTTAAAGCAAAAATTATTGCACAGAAATGTGTGTACTTCTGGCATGATTTTAAACCATTTATGACCTGGAAACGGTAATTAAGAGTCTAGACGGACATTCGCAGAACATTATAGCATCGATATTCTAACTGAGTAAAAAAAAAACCTATATGACGCAAACGTGAAAATTACAAAATACATACATACATACATTCACGCCTTTATTCCCAAAAGGGATAGACAGAGCACATGAAACGTATGTTCCAGCGCCACTTTGAGCATAAATGTGGATATAAAAGATCGACAAATGTGATATTGCAGTGATAGGTTGCTAGCCCATCGCCCACAACACACTTCAACCCTGGTCCCTTAGTCGACTTTTACGACACCCACGGGAAGAAAGGGGGTGGTGAAATTCTAACCCGACACCACACGGGTGAAAAACTAAGACCAAAATCCAGTAATTTCAAAAGTGAGTCCAGAAATGGATAGAAGTTGACATACATATCTATAAAGCCACTCAAAATGTAAGGAAAGAGTCCTTCTAAAAAAATAAATTACTTAAAAAAAAACCACATTGAAAACCTTAATTATACAACTGTGGCTACTTTCAAACTCAACTCAAACTCAAAATTATATTTATTCAAGTAGGCCCAGTAACAAGCACTTTCAAATCGTCAGGTAGAAAAATAATCTTAAGCTAATTACTTAGAGTAATTTATTAAAAATAAAAAGTAACATTTATATGAAATCTTTAAAATTTTATATAAAAAAATACTAGTCTAGAATGTTTCTAGAATGACAATCTAATGTCAAAATAATGTAAAATTTTTCCAAACGGAATAAATAAATTATAAATCCAGTCAAAATTAGTCCCAAGAAGTTTTATCATTCATGTAGTCTTGTGCGCTATAATAAGCTTTCGAAATAAGTTTACGTTTCACATAGTTTTTGAATTTATTAACCGACGAAAAAAACGGAGGAGGTTCTCAAGTCAACGCGTATATTTATTTTTTTATGTATGATCACGCATAACTTTTTACAGAGTAGTCCGATTTTGATAATTCTTTTTTTATTAGAAAGGGTATACCTCGAAGTTGGTCCCATATAAATTTTAAATAAAAATTTCAACCCTAAGGGTAGGAAAACAGGGGATGATTGTTTGTTCACTTACTGATTGATATGTATGACCACGCATGTGTGTGTGTGTGTGTGTGTGTGTGTGTGTGTGTGTGTGTGTGTGTGTGTGTGTGTGTGTGTGTGTGTGTGTGTGTGTGTGTGTGTGTGTGTGTGTGTGTGTGTGTGTGTGTTGAATGAGCTTTACACCTGTCAGTCTCTTGTGTGTAGACCTCTCAGTCTCTGCATTTCTGCTAAAGCTCGTTTATCGTGAGGTTTGTGTAATACCTTATTCGGCTCTAGGTCAGATAAAGCAATACCATCAAGTGTATTTACTCTACTCAGCGCCACATATGCCTGCCGCGGCTTCTGGCAACAATCACTGGATATTTTTGCACCAATTTTAGTCGTTCAGAGAATGGTATGCTGTCTCTATCATTTACATTGCGGCCATCCGCAATGAGTAAAGCTTTTATCATATCCGGCCAATTTAGATCATTGCACGAAAAGGTCATAAACCAGGTAGGAGGCCCTAGACTTCTTACCATAGCAATCAACTCCGAACAGCATCGTCTCCAGTAAGAAGCAGACCCTCGCACATTTCTCATAGTCGAAAATCGGTTGAAATTTGAGGTCTGGTTGTGGCATGCTAAGCCGAAAGCAGGACCAGTGTTTAATGAAATGCGAGAAAGCAAAAAGATCTTTAGATCTCGTTTAAAGTGGTGTCAGAAGAACGAAGAACAAATTAAATTAGATATTATCGCGAAGCATCACTCTAAACGAGATTTTAAGGGTTTGTAGAAGGCATTAATGATAACAAATGTATTGCCGACATGTTTCAACACCATTTCCAAGTCGAATTACCACTGGGGCTACCAGAGTCAACGGGGGTGTCAGATGCTGGGTCTCGTTGTCAGGGGATGATCACCAGGTCTACGGCAAAAGATGTTATGAAAGCTATTAAAGGTATGACACGGGGTGAGTCTCCTGGGCACGATGGTCTTAGCATTGAGCACCTCCAGCATGCTGGCCCGCATCTGCCAAGAGTTCTGGCTATGTTGTACACATTCTGTGTAGGGCACTCGTACCTGCCGTCTCGGACGCGATGAAGACTGTGGTGGTGCCCATCGTGAAAAACAAAACAGGTGACAGTAGCGACAAAACCAACTACAGACCTATTGCACTAGCTACCATTATAGCCAAGGTGTTTGATAGTGTGCTTAACTCCCACATTGATAAATATCTGAAATTACACGATAATCAATTTGGATTTAAGCCGGGATTATCCACAGAAACTGCAATTGTGGCTCTTAAAATACTGTCAAGTACTACATGGACCGACAGACAAATGTATACGCATGCTACCTTCACCTATCTAAGGCGTTCGATATGGTTAATTACGACATCCTCTGGCAGAAATTGAATGACTCTGGCGTGCCAGCTGACCTGACTAGCTCTCTCAAATTCTGGTACCTTAACCAATCCAATGTCGTAAGATGGGCGGGGGCGTTTTCGGATGCATACAGGTTAAAGAGTGGAGTAAGACAAGGAGGACTAACCTCTCCTAAGCTCTTCAACCTGTATGTAAACGAACTTATAGAGGAGCTCAGCAGCGCCCGCATCGGTTGCCATATTGACAGAGTGTGCGTAAATAATATCAGTTACGCAGATGATATGGTGCTGCTGAGTGCCTCTCCATGCGGACTTACGAAACTGATAGGCATCTGTGAACGGTACGCAATGAGTCACGGTCTGCAATACAATGTGTTGAAAAGCGAATGTATGGTCTTTAGGGTTAGGAATAAAAGTCCACAGGATGTTCCGCCGATAAAACTAAATGGGAAGGTACTGACTGTGGTATCACAGTTTAAGTATCTGGGGCATATTATGACGTCTGACCTTAAAGACGGTACTGACATTGAGCGGGAACGAAGAGCATTGTCTGTGAGAGCTAACATGATCGCTCGCAGGTTTGCTGGATGCTCGAGAAGGGTCAAGTTAACCCTATTCAGGGCCTACTGCACGTCCTTATATACCAGCGGCCTGTGGGCGAACTATACTCAGGCACAATACAGTGCTCTTCGTGTTCAATTTAATAACGCATTCAGGATGCTGATGGGGCTGCCCCAATATTGCAGCGCGTCAGGGATGTTTGCAGAAGCGAGGGTGGACTGTTTCCACACTACTATGCGCAAGCGATGTACATCCCTGGTGCGTAGTGTACGGGCCAGTGCCAACAGCATCCTGAAAATGGTCGCTGAACGTAAATATGGACTGTGTGTATATAAACCACTGCTGTATGGTGCACGCAAACACACATGTTAATTATGAGGTCACATGACATTTGACATTTTGAGATTTAAATGAATTATTAATGTAACTTGACATCCAGTGAATAATTATTATTTTTAAATTAGATTACTTCAGAAATATTTACAAATTTTTATTATTAGTTGACTGTAATGTGAATTTCAAACCGGCCTAAATCGTATTATAATTTATTACTATGTATTATCTCTTTAAACTAACTTTATGTGTGCTAACTATGAACTTTGTAATTACTAATATTAAGCTAAGTTTTACTAACAATAGTGATCCATGTTGGTCTTTGAATAAATGAATTGAATTGATAGTCAGATGCATATTGTCAATCAGTCCTTGGGGTGTGAGTTCTTAAATGTATTTTTCTCATTCGAGCAGCATTTCTTGTAGGCCTACCCATGTTGGTATATAAAGCCTCTTCTTTTAAAGAATTTATATTATACAACAAGCAATATAATTACATTAGGATTATAAAGCAATTAACAGTTTCAGTAAGGTAGGAAGCTATTTTAAAAGTAATCAAAAATATTGCATGTAACTAGAAATTAAGTTAGTAATTAACTAAAGTAAGCCACAGAAAATTGAAAAATAAAAACTTTTTAACAAAAAATTAAACCGCCGAAAAGGAACTGAAAAGCAAAAAATAATAAAACTTTTTTATTTAGTTTAATAACTAAATTCTTAAACTATTGTAAGTACTTATACCTAAGTAAGTATATAATTTTGTAATTATTTTGACTTTTTAATTACCTAACCTTAATAACTAAGTTCTTAAATTAATCTAAGTGTACCGAAGTAATTTTGAGTCGGCGCCAAACAATCAATGAACAAAGATTACTCCAAACAAGTACAAGTTAGACCAAATCAAATGAATAATGCAATGTGAAATCTCCAGACATAAACATTAACATTCCAAAAAATGCGCTCTCCGCACGACCACTCGCTACGACGTGTGCCCACGTGTGGCCCGTTCGGGTTGGTGTCTCGCTGACATTAACCATAACTTCGTGAACGCTCGGCATTCAAAATTCAAATATTTATTCTGTAAGCAGGCTTCAAGGGCTCTTTCACATGTCCGATCAAATCAAATCAAATGGGTAATATATCATTGTCCTTTACATAATTAATTAATATGCTTGTTTGGCGCCGACTCAAAATTACTTCGGTACACTTAGATTAATTTAAGAACTTAGTTATTAAGGTTAGGTAATTAAAAAGTCAAAATAATTACAAAATTATATACTTACTTAGGTATAAGTACTTACAATAGTTTAAGAATTTAGTTATTAAACTAAATAAAAAAGTTTTATTATTTTTTGCTTTTCAGTTCCTTTTCGGCGGTTTAATTTTTTGTTAAAAAGTTTTTATTAATAGATAACTCAGTTACGTTTCCAGGAAGTTTGTTATAAAACCTTACACGATTACCCACGAATGATTTTATTATTTTTTGGAGCCGAGTGGTGGGCACCGCGAGCTTATGCTTATTTCTAGTATTAATATTATGTATGTCACAGTTTCTCCTAAAATTGACAATGTTTTTATGTACATACACAATATTTTCATAGATATATTGTCAATTTCTTTATTTCATGAACAAGCCTTAAATATGTACAAAAGATCGACTAAATTCGATTCCGCAGTGGTTGCTAGCCCATTGCCCACAGCATACTTCAACCCCGTTGCCTTAGCACAGCTCTTACGACACCCGCAAGGAAAAAGGTATTCTAACCCGACACCACACGGGAAACATTTTTAAAGGGATGGCAACGCGCATATTACCACTGGAGTTGCAAGCGAGCGTGTTATGGTGTATTACGACTTATGTAATAGATAAATACGGAAAAATCAAGATATAAAAGCAAGTATTCATTCTCACACATATAATCATTATCATATATCTGTCCCTGTCGGGATTTGAACCCAAGAACGTCTATTTCACAGGCAAGAGCGTTTTAATACAAGAAAACACCGGTCATCACAATGACGTCTATTCATAGTATTCCTGTAATGTTACATAAATTTAATTTAAAAACTCATGCCTCCCTCTCGAGTTTTTTATTACAAAAGTTTGTTTATCTGTTTATTCTGAACTCCTAAACAAACGGACACAATGTTTCAGAGTTTGTTACAGCCTTGTTGTATTACCTAAAGCATTTTGCATTTTGACCATTTTGCCTATGGAGTAAGATGCAAAGTAAAATGTAGGTAGTTACATTCTTATGTGTGCTAAACGGGAGAATTGTAAACACGTCGAAATTCCAAGTATATTTAAAAAAGAAGAGGGCAGTTTTTATAACTATATACAGTTTTAATGGTGAACATCAGAAATTTGGTATTTTACTACATCTTAAATGTGACAGATTAGTAGTTTATGCGACTGATCCATAATGAGAGGCCTTAAAGTAGGAGTGTGGTTTTATGAAACGAGCGTCAGCGAGTTTCATAATAGGATCACACGAGTGTTTTAAGGCCTAATTATGTACAATTGCATACACTACTTTATCTACACACATTTCATAAGTAGTAGTAAGTCACAGCAAAAAAAACAACAAAAAAATGAGAACAGCAATGGCGGCAATTAGATCATCCGTCATGACAAATGGTTTTTTTTTAAATCATAAACAAACGAATAAAGTCCCTATACTCATATCACTCGAGATGAAATGTCGTGCGGTTTGTATTAAAAAACGTACTGAATTGACGTTTCGTATCGATAACTGTTTTAATATCTATGGATACTAGAATAGAGACCCACTTGAGTTTTGACAGCTGTTCCAAAATTTAAACTCATAACGATACAAATTTATCAAAAATCTGTACTGTAATGACATTACAAGTACAGATTTTACCTACTACCACAGACAAGAAAGTTCTCACAGTTAAGTCGGTTGTAGTAATGCTGGTCATTTCCTACGGTATTATTGCCATAAACTGTATTATTGAAAACGTCTGCATCTTGTTTTCGGAAGACACAAATCCAATTTATGTCGAAAAAATTCCGAAGCAACGCGTATTTTTTAGACATAAACAGCATGCAAAGATTTTCTATTTTTTCTTGTTGACAACTCAAGTTTTCCCTTACACTTCAGAGGGCAAATGAAACTTAACAACATCATATTTCTCCCCATAAAAAGGGTAATCTCCCCATAACGGGAGTTTCCGGTACTTTTCGAAACGTCTCGAATATTACACGCAACATTAACATTTTTACCGCTACATAAATCCGGCTAATTTCAGAAGTTGCCCCTGGCACGAACTACTGGTGTTACTGTCAAAGTTTGGAGATATTCTTAAAATAATCGTATAGTACACGCGATGAACAAATTTGATCTTTATGTATCTTGAATAAGTAGTCGTTTTGAAGAACAAAATATAATTATATATTTTATTATATCTTAAAAAGACTATCTTTAAAGGGATTTATTATTGATGAAGTAGTTCAACAAAAACTGTCTTTTCCAAAGAAAATATTAGGTGATAATAATGTCACATTATATCGCCATCGGCACACAACCTCTCCAAGATTTTACCTAGATGGGCATTCTGATGATAATTCATTGTTTATGTCTTAATCAATAACTAAAAAAAAACCTTAAATCAATATAAGTTTTAATATTATACTTACGGTAAAATTCTGATATTAATTAAATATCACAAAGGACAGCATGAACATGTCACCCGTCGTAGTGAATTTATAATTATTAATACAATATTTTACAGCAACCGTTACATATATATAAAATAAGTATAGCTTTACGAGAATTATATTTAAGTTAAACAGCAGTTGAATTCCCGGTTCTTTGGAATACAGTTATGGGTTCTAAGAACTTCTACTCTCCAATAGTTTCTTGTTTCCTCACTGAACCTTTTTTATTGCTAGCCGCGAAATTTTTTTCGCTTTTCGTTAAGTGAAGTTTCATGTCGGCAAGTGTGGGCAAGCCATTAATGTTGCATAGATTAAGTGGAGAGTGTGACCCACCCTTTATAATACAGTTAAACTTAAGTATAATGTGTGAGCGTTAAAAAGGAAGGGTTTCATAATAACATGCATGATGTACACTATATTTCATATTTCAAAAAACATTTTTGCTATTTTGGTTTGAAATAGATATAATTTTAGAATGAGAGCTTTGTAAAGTATGTGTGCAATGAGTTTGAGGGATACAATGAGGAAGGCGATGGCTGAGATATGCGTCATACTCGTGATCGGGTGCTGTTTGTGGAGTCCGGACTGTTCATGCTTGCAAGGATATGTACTATGGTACCTAACTACTTAAATACTAGTGTTATTTTATTATTATCGTATTGAGAAGAGACATCATTCCGATCTTCACACGTTTTATTGCTATTGAGCATGTACATCACTGACAATATTACATTAATATTCCTTTTTTTACTATTTTGTTTTGACGCTTAGAGACCGTATACATCTCTACGTACATTTGAATAATTATTAATTGTATTTGGACGCTCAGAGACCTTATACATCTCTGGAATACTGAATTAATATCATTAACTTTCTGTTAATGCACAGACCTTATACTTATCGAATGTAATGGTCATATTTTGTTTTGTTTTCATTAACTTTGGGACATTTAGTGTGTTGTTATATCAGTGCTTAATGTGCAAATTTTAAACTATTATTGTGTTAGATTATTATTATTTTATTGTAAGATTATTATTTTTATTGTAAATTACCGTTTCACATGAAAAAGTGCCGTTGTGGCCTATTTGCAGAATAAATAATTTGTATTTGTACAATAAGAAATAGTGTGATAAGAGAGATGCGGAGAGACTGAAGGTGTAAGTAGTGATGAAAATTGAAAAGAGTATGCTGGTATGAGAGGTTGGATGTAAGCACATTACCAATAAGAGTGTATGAAAAGTGATGACGTGAGGGATAAGTGGATAGTGCAGTTGGACCTCAGCGAACTTTTCCCGACTAAATCGGAAAAATCCTACAAAACCCTTCAAGAGAACCCTAAACCAACGAGCATGTATGAAGATTTTCATTAAAGTAAATGAAGCAAGAAACATTGGTCAAGATTGTAGCAAGTGGATATCCGTGATCCTCGGGAAACAATCGTGATCATATGTGTGTATGTATAATTTTAATTTGTATTTCTTACTTGAATAGCAGTCCAACTGACACCACCACGTGATGAGAGACGAAACAATCTACCTTTATTGATGATTTGCACAGTGCGAGTGAGACGGATTTTGCCAAGTCGCGTGCGCCAAAACTAGCGTGACCAAGGCCTGTTATTCATAAAGCCGACTAGTCAAATAAATGGTCCCCAAGCTATACAAACAAATCCCTCTAACCCACAATTTAAAAAGAAGTGCATTTCCTTCCCAGAATGGTTTTTATGGACACTTTACAGTGTGAGAACGACTTAGCCAGCGCGGCGGAACGGTTACATGGTCTGCTATTGGTGATTTACCCTACATAATGCTACTGCTTAAAACCAAAAAAGCATATATCCATATAAGTGTCAATGGGATATGTTTTTTCAGCTTTGGATCTACTTTAGGCGTATATTTGCGCCGTAAAATCAAGTAGTTTCAATATCACGTTCGTAATTTTTGGGTTGACGATCATCATTTTGTCTAGATTGTGTATTTTGTCTAGTCTTACAACTACGGATTCTGTCGGATATATTTAGCTACAGATTGGACGTTTAAAAATCCTCATTAGTCTTATTTCCTTGTAAACACACAAAAATCCGCAACCACCATAGTCCCTCACGGTTCTTTGTTTGTTTGTACCGTAATTGTCGGTAAACATTGCGTTGCCTTAGACTAATCCCAGTAGGGATGGGAAAAGACGACACTTCCTTATAGGTGGAATGGCTCAACTGGTGAGTAAAAGCATTTTTTTTAAACTAGCGTGATCAAGTATGTACCTGATGGTAAGCCTCCCCTCAGGAGTTAGTTACATGCCACAGTTTCACAAACTTTTCAATCATGAGTTACGTGGTTTTGAACGGAAGTCAACGCGAAAACATCTCCTTTTGTAGCAGAAAAGTAGCTGATGTAAATTTATATTTTATCGATAAACATTAATTTAAATTATTTAATTCTTTCACTACAAAGGTGGGGACCTTAACAAAGATCCTTATGGCGTAGATTTAACTCTCACATGTATGTACATACAACATAGAATCAGTATGTACGAGTATGTAGGAATGTATACATCATTATAAAACTATTTAGTAAGGCAGGTAAAGTAATTGTAAGTCGGTGCAACCCGCCCTAAGTGAGGTAGGGCACAGCGAAATGTCATCCCGCTCGAATTTGGAGCAGCCCAACTGGGGAAGTACCTTGCAGAAGACCACAGCCATAATAACACTACTACTTGCTCTGTAGTAGTGTTGTGTTCCTAGCGGTGAGCAAGGTCGCCAGAGCTCCCAAGGATGCGTTGTGTTGAGAGCGAGGGAATTTGTTCCTGCTGCTGTCAACACGGCGAATCCTCAGACATATCAAGGGTCGGCAACGCCCATGTTACTCCTTTGAAGTTGTATGCGTCTATAGGCTGCGGTGACCGCTTACCATCAGGCGGGCCGTACGCTTGTTTGCCACCGTAGTTGTATAAAAAATAAAAACGAATTCTTTATCAGTGCTGTCCTAAGGCCAGGTGAGCGTCTTGTCCTCGGACGTCACCTACATTTAATTTTTTTTCAAACATCCCTGAGTGGGATATAAGTTACTATTCCCGGACACCATACCTTAAGGCCGTTTGTGTTTGTTTACCGCTGCCCGTTAATATGAGCGAGCAATGTACCTATAATCATCGGACCACTAACGGATTCAAGTATTAGTTTAAACGATCGTCTCTACGAATCCTACTAATACCTATTATAAATGCGAAAGTTTTGCTGTTTGGATGTTTGTTACTCAATTACACTTGAACGGTTCAACCGATTAGGATAGTTTTTGTACTAGGCCCACGCAGTCGAAATCGCGGGTGGAAGCTATTAGTATTATAAATGCAAAAATGTGTCTGTCTGTCTGTCTGTTACCTCTTCACGTTAAAACCGCTGAACTGAGCCTGGGCTTTTAGATTTTGTTATTGCTTACCATCTAATGAGACTAAGGCCAATTACTCGTACTGGACACTCTTTACTTAAAAAAAGCTCTTAGCAATTATTATTTGTACTATGTGCCGACGCGACTCTGTCCACGCATTACAGAGAACCCAGGCAAAGGAATAAATTATTCAATTCAATAAATTTATTCATGACAGCTAATACACATGGAAAAGACAAAAGATATTTATACGGCCTAAGCCGTGTCACGAAATGGACCAGGCTCAGCATGACGCTGGCAATATATAGCCTACGTTCATCAATAACGGTAAAATAACCTTTGCGAACGAAAATGCTGGCAATAACTAAAAGCATTGTACTCTCATGTCATAAAGCTATAGGCCCAGTTCCAGATCTATTCTCACTGAAATAATACTCTTTATATATTTTAAATCACAACCATTTCCCGCCCCATGTTTGTTTATAAAGCTGTCAGCAATCTTCGTTATATATGGCCTCTTCTCCGTTCGGCAGTGGAAGGGATTACGGCAATTTGGAAAAAATGGGACTTATCTAAAAAAATAGCTGGTGTCTGTGACAGTGTCAGAGTGGGGGAATAAAAGCCAGCCGGCGCAGCATCGTTGACATTTTATCACTTATCGCTGTCGATAAGACAACCGTCCCGTTCTGACAAGTACCTATGCGAATGCGAGAGTGGCGGATGTCGATGTTGTATTGAGCTACCAACATAACGTATGCTCAAATCAATAATGCAATTCTTCCGAGTCCGTACGCTACGGTATCTGTTAACCATCAAGCAGACCGTGTGCTTTGGCAAACAAGCAAGCAACAGTAGTCGTACAAAAATGAAATTTGGCAGGAACTTATTTGATATTGGCATAACCAGTAAAACAATTCTTTTAATTTTACAAGTTCATTGTGTCTGAGCAAACAGTTTTGGCTTTCCTTATTTACTTAATAACTTGCCGAATGAAAACTCATTTGAGATTACAAAAGTTATAATAATATTATTTGAAAACACAGCGATGGTCACTTAACGTTTCAAACGCGCGGTAGGACAATTCTTCTGTCATTTTTTCATATAAACCTGCTGGCCAAACGTTATTCATGCCGAATTTCGCATACTACGTTCTGTAACTCTACCTTTTAGGATTATTTTAGACGGCTTCGTTTGTTTCCTCAGCTAAGTGTACATTGATTTAACTTTCACAATTCTCACGTATTATTTGTACCGAACGCGACTTAATCGCCGGGGAGATCTTAGAGGGGGAAATAAATCAGTTAATTATACATTAAGTCCCGTTTAGAACAAATAATGTGTTAGCTAATAAGTTCCACATACAGCTAAAATACCAGTGGCATCATTTCAGCTAGCGATCCTGAACTCGATTCCCGGAAAATATTTGTTTAATGAGCACAAATATTATTATATCTGTACGAATAGTGATGCCTCCTAGAGAGCGCAACACGTCTCGTTTTGTTATTATTGATTATATATATATATATATATGTAAGGGGACAATCTTACACAAATCGACCTAGTCCCATAGTAAGCTCAGTAAGGCTTGTGTTATGGGTACTAGACGACGATATATATAATAGATATAAATACTTAAATACATAGAAAACATCCATGACTCAGAAACAAACATTCATGCTCATCACACAAATTTTTGCCCTTACCGGGATTCGAACCCAGGACCTCTTGCTTCGTAGGCAGGGGCATTGATGGTTTGTTGTAATTATTTCTATGTTTGCACGTACGGAGGGTGGGCGTATTCACCGGTAATAGACCTGCACACCGGTTAGTCTAGTGGGTAGACGCTACCTACGAAGCTGAAGGTGTTGGGTAGTATCCATAACACAAGCCTTATTGAGCTTACTAATTCGATTTGTGTAAGATTGTCCCCTAATATTTATTTATTTAATTCTCTTTACTTGCTGAGTAACGTCTGATTCAATAAACTACGTGCAACTGACACTCCTGTAATTGCTAGCCGTTCATAGGTTACTGAATGCTGACCTGACTTCATTTGCTTGTGGCGCCTATCATCGTATAAAATACTTGTGTGCATAGATAGGCCCAACGCCCACGAATAATTCGTCCAATGCGGTGGCCCGCTACGGGCAATCGCGGGCCACCGTGCCTTAGTCTTCAGCTGTCACAGTGTGTCACAGTATGTCAAGCGAATATTGTTCCGACGGGCGTATCTTTACTTTCGATATCATTGCTTGTGTGACATTTAGACTTGTGACCAAAGTACAAATCATTAGCTTCCAAAATAGCCCCCTTTATTCATAAAATTTAAAATGCTTCTGATAAATACAATGTTTTTTGTCCCATTCTTACGAATGCAAATATCAAAAAAATAGATAGAGACAATTTAATTTAAATAAGGAAATGTCTAGGTAATGTAACGGATGCCCGAAGAGCGGCTTCCTCGCGCAACGCATCAGATTCAGTATGGATTCAGTATTGCAATTCAGTGAGGAAATGCCGCCAGCATCCTCGGTACAGACAACATCAAAAGTGAGTGATCAAAATCAATATTTCAAAATATGTTCTAGCATGACGCCCAAGATATAACAAATTATATCAAAGCGTCATTTTAACTCAAAATTGAATTAGTTAAAAGAAAATGAGCATAATAACACCAGGACACGGAAACGAAATGCCAAATAATTATGTCAAAACGGAACGTACCTAAGTCAAAATTTCAAAATGTCGAAATGAGAACTCTGTATACGAGAAGGATTTATTTAAAATGTTTCCAAAAAAACTTTTTAACAAAAAATTAAACCGCCGAAAAGGAACTGAAAAGCAAAAAATAATAAAACTTTTTTATTTAGTTTAATAACTAAATTCTTAAACTATTGTAAGTACTTATACCTAAGTAAGTATATAATTTTGTAATTATTTTGACTTTTTAATTACCTAACCTTAATAACTAAGTTCTTAAATTAATCTAAGTGTACCGAAGTAATTTTGAGTCGGCGCCAAACAAGCATATTAATTAATTATGTAAAGGACAATGATATATTACCCATTTGATTTGATTTGATCGGACATGTGAAAGAGCCCTTGAAGCCTGCTTACAGAATAAATATTTGAATTTTGAATGCCGAGCGTTCACGAAGTTATGGTTAATGTCAGCGAGACACCAACCCGAACGGGCCACACGTGAGGGCACACGTTGTAGCGAGTGGTCGTGCGGAGAGCGCATTTTTTGGAATGTTAATGTTTATGTCTGGAGATTTCACATTGCATTATTCATTTGATTTGGTCTAACTTGTACTTGTTTGGAGTAATCTTTGTTCATTGATTGTTTGGCGCCGACTCAAAATTACTTCGGTACACTTAGATTAATTTAAGAACTTAGTTATTAAGGTTAGGTAATTAAAAAGTCAAAATAATTACAAAATTATATACTTACTTAGGTATAAGTACTTACAATACTTTAAGAATTTAGTTATTAAACTAAATAAAAAAGTTTTATTATTTTTTGCTTTTCAGTTCCTTTTCGGCGGTTTAATTTTTTGTTAAAAAGTTTTTATTTTTCAATTTTCTGTGGCTTACTTTAGTTAATTACTAACTTAATTTCTAGTTACATGCAATATTTTTGATTACTTTTAAAATAGCTTCCTACCTTACTGAAACTGTTAATTGCTTTATAATCCTAATGTAATTATATTGCTTGTTGTATAATATAAATTCTTTAAAAGAAGAGGCTTTATATACCAACATGGGTAGGCCTACAAGAAATGCTGCTCGAATGAGAAAAATACATTTAAGAACTCACACCCCAAGGACTGATTGACAATATGCATCTGACTATCAATTCAATTCATTTATTCAAAGACCAACATGGATCACTATTGTTAGTAAAACTTAGCTTAATATTAGTAATTACAAAGTTCATAGTTAGCACACATAAAGTTAATTTAAAGAGATAATACATAGTAATAAATTATAATACGATTTAGGCCGGTTTGAAATTCACATTACAGTCAACTAATAATAAAAATTTGTAAATATTTCTGAAGTAATCTAATTTAAAAATAATAATTATTCACTGGATGTCAAGTTACATTAATAATTCATTTAAATCTCAAAATGTCAAATGTCATGTGACCTCATAATTAACATGTGTGTTTGCGTGCACCATACAGCAGTGGTTTATATACACACAGTCCATATTTACGTTCAGCGACCATTTTCAGGATGCTGTTGGCACTGGCCCGTAGACTACGCACCAGGGATGTACATCGCTTGCGCATAGTAGTGTGGAAACAGTCCACCCTCGCTTCTGCAAACATCCCTGACGCGCTGCAATTATATCGGGGCAGCCCCATCAGCATCCTGAATGCGTTATTAAATTGAACACGAAGAGCACTGTATTGTGCCTGAGTATAGTTCGCCCACAGGCCGCTGGTATATAAGGACGTGCAGTAGGCCCTGAATAGGGTTAACTTGACCCTTCTCGAGCATCCAGCAAACCTGCGAGCGATCATGTTAGCTCTCACAGACAATGCTCTTCGTTCCCGCTCAATGTCAGTACCGTCTTTAAGGTCAGACGTCATAATATGCCCCAGATACTTAAACTGTGATACCACACAGTCAGTACCTTCCCATTTAGGTTTATCGGCGGAACATCCTGTGGACTTTTATTCCTAAAGTCCATAAAGACCATACATTCGCTTTTCAACACATTGTATTGCAGACCGTGACTCATTGCGTACCGTTCACAGATGCCTATCAGTTTCGTAAGTCCGCATGGAGAGGCACTCAGCAGCACCATATCATCTGCGTAACTGATATTATTTACGCACACTCTGTCAATATGGCAACCGATGCGGGCGCTGCTGAGCTCCTCTATAAGTTCGTTTACATACAGGTTGAAGAGCTTAGGAGAGGTTAGTCCTCCTTGTCTTACTCCACTCTTCAACCTGTATGCATCCGAAAACGCCCCCGCCCATCTTACGACATTGGATTGGTTAAGGTACCAGAATTTGAAAGAGCTAGTCAGGTCAGCTGGCACGCCAGAGTCATTCAATTTCTGCCAGAGGATGTCGTAATTAACCATATCGAACGCCTTAGATAGGTCAAGGTAGCATGCGTATACATTTGTCTGTCGGTCCATGTAGTACTTGACAGTATTTTAAGAGCCACAATTGCAGTTTCTGTGGATAATCCCGGCTTAAATCCAAATTGATTATCGTGTAATTTCAGATATTTATCAATGTGGGAGTTAAGCACACTATCAAACACCTTGGCTATAATGGTAGCTAGTGAAATAGGTCTGTAGTTGGTTTTGTCGCTACTGTCACCTGTTTTGTTTTTCACGATGGGCACCACCACAGTCTTCATCGCGTCCGAGACGGCAGGTCACACACACACACACACACACACACACACACACACACACACACACACACACACACACACACACACACATGCGTGGTTATACATATCAATCAGTAAGTGAACAAACAATCATCCCCTGTTTTCCTACCCTTAGGGTTGAAATTTTTATTTAAAATTTATATGGGACCAACTTCGAGGTATACCCTTTCTAATAAAAAAAGAATTATCAAAATCGGACTACTCTGTAAAAAGTTATGCGTGATCATACATAAAAAAATAAATATACGCGTTGACTTGAGAACCTCCTCCGTTTTTTTCGTCGGTTAAAAATCAAGCTGAAGTTATAGGAACTCTGTTCAACCCTTTACAGACACGAGAGGTGTTATAGTTGTTTCGCGTGTTTATCTGACGAATATAACCGAAACTAACCGAATATATGACTTGTATTCCGAGGTGATCTTGCGAGGCTATACAGTCCCGAAAATCCTTATTTAGATAATTAGTTTAATTTGACACACACGATAATGACTTTTTAACTATTTGAATGGCATGTCACTTACTTTTGACACATGAGTTAAGTTACCTCTGATAAACTACAACAGTCAGTAACATCTGACTGCTCATTTCCTCGAGGGTTTTTTTATTTTAGATTTAACTTATTTTAATTGAGTCTAGATAATGTTAGGTATCATCTTGTATGTACTTTACTTTATTTGTTCGTTTTATTACTATATTTTATGACTTGGAAATAAATAATTGTACTTTAGAAAATAAATGTGTTTTTTAAATGGCATTCTAGCACAAATAGGTCGCTAAATACACTTAATACGATATCAATTCTAATTTACCACGCTCAGTGGCATATACCCCTTTTGTGAATACGTGACTTTGCATGTATATCCTTTACGGCATGTGTTTCTGAACATAATGCTGAGCTAAAGCTAACTGAAGTGTTATGAAGCATCCTGTGACAGCCTACCCATTCACAAATCATACTAACTTCAGTCCAATATAAGTTGACCCCGTGATGATCTTTACACGTGAGTTAGGGTTACATGGACTACATCAGTATCATGATTATATCAGCCAAAAGACGTCCACTGCTGGACATAGCCCTCAAGATCACAGCTCATTAGAGCCACCCAGCACCCGACCCGCACCGCCTCGCCTCGGAGCTGTACTAACTACGGAGTTGTTGTAATAAGCGCATGCCCATACAAATCCATAAAAATAATACTAACCGCTCGAGGCGAGGCGGTGCGGGTCGGGTGCCGGGTGGCTCTAATGAGCTGTGACCTTTAAAGAGTTCCACAGTCACCGATCCTGTACCACCATGGACTCCCAAGACCAAAGTCATCAGTTCACCGTGACCTACCCATGCTGCCCCTGCCAGTACGTGGTCGCCATTCGAGAACCTTTCCGCCTCAATCATGGACTGCATATATATCCGAAAAATTCCGATACCTTTATTCAACAGCATCGCGTTATATCGGTTTTCTCCGGACCATTTCGGTAGCGGAAACTTCATATTTCGCTACCGAAAAAAACAGTTATGGTCGGTATTATTTCGGTACCGTAGAACCGCTTCCATAAAGGTAACCGATATTTCGATTTCAACGAAGTGGACGAGGTCGACCCGCCTAACACATTCACTGTCGGGAATTCTGCACGGTTGAACGTTATGTTACCGCGGCTAACCTTTACAATGCAACGTTATTGTAATGTAGAACCGGTATAACCGTAGCCGAAATTAGGTTTCAGTGCGCTATTTGGTTGAGTTTTTCTGAGTTACACTGGTTGGTTAGTAACGGTTAGTTTTGAATAACGTGGCCGACGCGAAATGCGAGCGTTGCTAAACGCGACACACATTCCGCCCTGATTTGATGGACAGCGCTCTAGGGTTGGCACTTTTGTAATTTAATATAGTACATTTTACAACTAGTGTGAAAAGAATGTCTTTTTACCACTAGTACCGAGGTATCTTGCCACGAGCTGAAAGCGAGTGGCAAGACTCGGTACGAGTGGTAAAAGACATTTCACACGTGTTGTAAACGACGTTTTTTAATACAATTGCGAAAAATAATAAATTAATATATCATTGCGATAAAATATGCTTGCTTCGAAGTTATTTTTGAACGAACCCATACTTTACAAATGACACTGACAGTGACAACATACTATTGGAATCAGCGCCATCGGGTAAACAATCTAATATAAAATTACTGCGTTACGAAAGTATAGTTTGGAACTAAAAAGTAAAAAGCACTAGTTCGAGAAATTGAGTTTCTCGTACGCTACGCTTCCACAAAAAGTACCACTTTTTGAGCAACTGTATTAAAAAAGATTTTTTCCACATATACGGGCGTAGCATGGTTTATATTTCATCACTTATCGCTGTCGATACGACATCCGTCACGTTCTGACAAGTATGCGAGTGCGAGAGTGACGGATATCTTAACCCAAACGATAAATAATAAAAATGGGAACCATTAGGCCCGCAGGGTACAGAGTAAAGTGAACAGAGTAGAGTTAAGTACAGTGACCAAAGGTAATGAACTGGGTTTGGACCTAGAAACGAGAAACATATACCCTTTACAATTATTTTGTCAGATGTGTGGAGATTATTCGCGAGGTGTTACTTTATTATTAAGCTTGAATAAAAACATTTTCAAAAGCTACGTTTTGAACGTTTCACTTGTTTAAGCTTAAAAATAATAGCTACGTTGTTTAAATACCACAACGACGGTGGGAAATGATGGTAAGCTGACTGTTTTTTTATGTTATAGAAGGCAAACGAGCAGACGGATCACCTGACGGTAAGCGATTACCGCCGCCCATGGACACCTGCAACACCAGAGGTGTTGTGAGTGCGTTGCCGGCCTTTAAGGATGGAGCTCTGGGAACCTTACTCACCATCAGGAACACAACACTACAATACCTACGGAATAGGCAGCAGTGCTATTATGGCTGTGGTCTTCTGTAAGGCGGAGGTACTCCCCCAGTCGGGCTGCTCCAGATTCAAGCGTGATGACATTACGCTGTGCCCTACGTCTCTCAAAAACTGTGGATGCTGGTGACTTCTGATGAGTCACTAACTCGTTGCAGACTTACCCCCTTATTCATAAAACTTAAAATGCCTCTGCTAAATAAAATGTGCTTTGTCCCTTTCTTACGAACACAAATGTCAAAGTGACACATAAGGACAAACGAATTTTAACGCCATTTTAGTTAAAACAGGCTTGTAGTACGTTTATGAATACGGCCGTTAGTCTGTTGTGTTGATGAGTAGAAACGGCCCCGCCCTCATTCTAAATCTCAACTTTGGCGACCTCACTCACTGCCTAAAGTTCCTACACAACACTACATATATCGCATATGTAGTGTTGTGTAGGAACTTTAGGCATCGGATGATGATGATGAATGACATACCTACGGAGCAAGTAGTGTTTTTATTACTGCGGTCTTCTGCAGTAATATAAGCGGGAAGCCATTCGGCTGTCGCAACTCACTTGTATACAGTTGATATTAAATCTATCTCGCCGTCTTTTCGTTCCTTGGTGTTGATGGCATGTATTACCTGTAATAAAAAAATACAATTGGTTATTTTTCTATTTTTTATGATGCCTTTTGAACCAGGTTTTAGGAAAGCGACCTCACCCTTTAGCTTTACATCAAAACAATCAATTTACAGATGCAAAGAGTGTCCATTGTCAAAATGAAATTAAGTAATAAGTATGTTCTGTTATGGAAATGCCCAAATGGTCTCCAATCGTCAAAAAGTGAGTACCTACTTAACTGTATGAAACTTTATTTAACTTTAATTTATTTCTGTAGCAGTTCTGTAATAGTACATTACGTAACTAGGGCAGTGAATTCGTGAATGCCCCAGATCGCAGGTGTTTGTGGCCCGAACCGAAGGTGAGGGCCATAAATATGCGCTCTGGGGCTTTACGAATTACCGCCCGTGTTGAGTAAAAAATTTTACGTCTTCACCTGGCCACAATGCGAGTTTTCCCATACGCACAGCGTGCAGTAAAACTCGCATTATGGCCAGGTGTGACGTAAAATATATATAATATGTTATAATGCTGAGCCAGTGTCCGGTTCACTGCCGCAGAGACACACTTGTATGTATGTATGTAAATATGTATGTAAGCACAAATTGTTGTACACAAAACAGGTTAAAACTTAAACATTTTATAATAAGATGAAGATCCGTATGGAATCTCTTCCAGTTAACGTTTGAGCATTTGACACTTGTTTCATGTTTTATGTGTTTTTCTTGTTTATTTTATTGTTTAATGTGTGTTGTGTGTTTGTGAATAAATGTATCATTGTGTTCTTTAAACTAGCTTCTGCCCGCGAATGCGTTCGCGTGTACTTGTTAATCGCCTAATACTATACGCTTGTTCAAAATTTGAAAGTCCTGTCATATTGTATAGGAATCCAAAGAATAATATTCTGAAATAGTTTCTATTACAGAACGCGATCGTATACTCTTGGTAGTGCCAACCCTGAATGTCAGATCGTAAATCAATCATATGATTCGTCCGCGGACTATATCATGCTGATTGGCTAGATAGCCGATACAGTGACAGACGGACGGATAGGCTTTGTTCTCATGTATTGTCGTATATAGTGCATTGACCTCTTCAGCTGTTCGATTGCGTAACGTTTTGTACGTACGTTAGGTAGCTATAGGTCAACCGCTTAACTCAGTCGTCACCTGCACGGCGAGCGGGTGCAGGGGAAAGATTTTCCGAACCACTTTTTCAAAATTAAAATAAAATCTTTTTTCGAAAAATAGAATGGCACGCGAATTCTAGAGCTCACACAGCCACTTATAATATTTTGTTCTATTCCAATACCACGTACTCCATCATGCTGGAAACGACCGATCCTTATTTAATCGTAGATGTGTGCTAAAGTACACAGACAGTAACATACAAACACCGCTCTATAAAATTGTGTTAAGCAGTAGCCAGTCTCCTTAATAAAGTAAAAGGACCTCGTCACAAATGAGGGTTCTTTCATTTAAAACTTGCTTCCGCCCGCGACTTCGTCTACGAGGGCCCGGGATAACGACTATCTTATACTTTAGTCAAGGCTATAAACTATCTACGTGCAAAATTTCATGCAAATCAGTTGAGCTGTTTAAGATTGATTGAATAACAGACATCCAATCAACCAAATATCCAAACTTTCGAATTTATAATATTATGTAGTAGGATTACTGTAAGTTTTTTTTATTGTTAATGACCGTATGAAATATTAAAGGAATCTGGCTCTCTTGGACAAATTGCGGCATTAAAATTTAATATTGTTTTTGAGCAATATTGGAAACTTAACTTGTCAAAGGAGCCAAGCTACTGCTTCATGTATGTATATACTGCAATACTAATTTAATCACTAAATGGATAACTAATCCCATCGGTTTCCATGAAGCATGAAAACTAATTTCGAGAACCAATATCTAAACTAAATGGAAAATGACCAACGTATGTTTAGCTATAATTATATTTGCTTTGGTAATATTAATGGAATCCTAATCCCGAGGTCTATCAGCATACATATCGCATTGATTTGATATAAAATATTATAAACCCGAAAGTGTCTCTGTCTGTCTACCTGTCTGCGTGTCTGTTAAATGTTCACGCTTAAACCTCTGAAACGATTTAGTTGAAATTTGGTACGTAGAGTTAGTTTGAGTCAAGTCAAATGCAGTTGCAGTCAAATCGATATACTTAGGTTAGTGTATATCCCGGAAATCATTCCTTAAAGAGATGAAATGGGGGGTGAAAACTGGTATGGATGTACGATATAAACGAGTTCCACGGAGTCGTGGACATAAGCTAGTCTGCTATAAAAGTGTTTCGCGCTATCGGCAGAATCGGGGCAATCGATATAGGCCTCCGGATCGCTTAAGGCACCGTAGGTTCAGCGAAGTCAAGCGAACAGTGTTTTTGAAACAATATAATGCGTCTGTTTATAATAATATGGTTTAAAAAAAATAAGAATAGTAATCTTGAGGCTTTTCTTCAGGGAAATCAGTGTTTAGAAACATGATTAAGCAATTTTCGCTCGATAGAAAAATATCACGAACATAGGTCTAAAAGGGTCTGAAATACACTTAAAATATTTGTTACAAATTATGCACAAAAGCTAAAAATATTAAAATGGCTTCTAAAAATCGGCAATATACTGTTTGAGAGAACTCACTGTTTACTTTTTTATTTATTTAAACGGCCAAAAAATTAAAATTAAAAAACATGATTTCCGCGCTTCCGAGCACACACTTCCATCTCGCTCACGCTTATGCTCAGTGAGAGGGAGAGAAGACCATGAACCTACGGCGCCTTAAACTTCAGTAGCAGTGGGCACATATTGCACGTAGAACCGATGGCTGTTGAGGCAGGTTCTGGAGAATTCGCAGCATGGGTAGACTCCCACAAGGTGGACTGATGACCTGGTAAAGACCGCAGGAGTCAGCTGGATGCAAGTGACGCAAGACTGTGTTCATAATTTTGCTATTGTCCACTAGAAAAAAACGGTTAGGTTGTTAATAGGTGAATTGCGACCCTACAGCACTGTAAAAAAGATCAATACTATAGAATAACAGTGTAGAATAATAATAATAAAAAAGTAGTTAATAGGTCGTTTAGGAGCGTTTGTTGCCTACTTTCGCTCGATGCGCAGGGCTGTGTGTGTCACGCTTGTGGCTAGGCATACCTATAATACTAATTTTGCTTTTAAGCATGCAAAGTAATTCTGTTACAATTTAATAGACAATAAATATTATACTGTAATCACAGCTACAACTCCAAGCTAAAGGCAGCCTACCCAATTGCTCACTAGATGGCGCTGCCTGTCAGTTCGATCGCGCAAGCGTTTGTTCAACGTAGAATGTATAAGACCTTTTATAAAGTTTTGTCAATTAATCTTGTTTACTTCAAGGCTCACGGTCTATTTGCTCACTGCTCTCTGTACGCTTCCACTTGTGGGACGTCTGGAGACTTTTGCCACAAGACCCGCGGTATTATTTACGCTTCGAGTGTTCACTCCTGCTTTCGTGGGTTGACGCTCGTACGTAGATAAATAAGTGTTGCCTTTTTTTGATCTAATTTAAAAAGTTTGTAAATCTTCGCCTTAATAAAAGTTACCTACTTCTCTACTCTTCGTGTTTTGCTGTCTGTACGCCTCCACGATCCCGCCAACATTACAAACTGGCGTCCAACGCGGGCACTACGAAGACACAATACCTCGTAACGAAGTCTGGACGCGTAACATCGACGAAAATAAAACCTAGAAGAGTGGTACAGAAGAATAAGATGGCGGTCAACATGTCGGAAGCTCAGTTTCAGCAACTGCTTGGGGCTATTGCGGGGACGCGCTCTCCACATCCTCCAACACCTGCTACGGAACCGGCGCGGTCTACATCGTTCGCATTAGCTAACTTCTCGTACAATGGGGAAAGAGATGCTACCCTAGTAAAAACATTTTTGACAGCAGCGTCATGTTTCAAACGCGTGGAGAAGATGAACGACGACGACGCGCTAGAAAGCTTACCACTCGTGCTGAAGGACGATGCTGCGACATGGTGGAACGGCATTTCCAATACCGTTACTACTTGGGACGACTTTAAGGATCGACTCCAGAGGGCGTTCGCGCCTAAGAAACCAGCTCCCTCTATCTACCTAGAGCTTATGGGGACACACCAAAGGGAGAATGAGCTAACGGAGACATTCGTGGCTGCGAAAAGGGACCTGATCGCGCAGTTGCCGCCACCAACCCATCCTGAATGCCATCAACTAGACATGGTGTATGCAACCTTGAGCAAGAGGATGAAGGAGAAGATCGCCAGGGAGTCCGTTAGGACCTTCGATGCTCTCCTTAAGGCTGCCCAGAGTGCCGAAGAGCTGTTTGAAGTCAAGCCACAAGCTGTCAAGAATTCACACCACCGAGTTCGCTGCAGCCACTGCAAGAATCCGGGCCACACAGCTGACGTTTGCCGAAAGAAGAAGGCTGAGGAGGGCAAAGCAACGGCACCGACCAAGCCGACTAGTCTAGTAGCACAAACGCAAAAACCCCTACCATCAGCACCGCGATTCTCATGCTACGGCTGTGGAACACCCGGGGTGGTACGCACCAATTGCCCTACGTGCACCAAACATCCACGCCAGCCACTTAAGGAAGAGGACGTGAGTTTCTGCAGCGTCAACTACCAGGAAGTTGCCAGCTCCAGACCGGTAGTATGCATATCAATTAAAAATATACACGGATATGCGTACATTGATACATGTGCCAAGTCGAGCGTAGCGTCGTACCAGCTGTACTGCCAGTTAAAGGAAGCGGGATATGAATTCCGAACGGAGTCCGTACAGCTGACATTAGCAGACGGTTTCCCAAAAAGACAAGATGTGCTTAAGGTAGTAGTCGGGGTGACTCTCTGTGGACGGACCATCCCAACCACCTTCGTCATTCTTCCAGAATCCCGAGACAATCGCACTTTGCTGGGGGCAGGATTCCTTAAAGAGGCACGTATGATTTTCGACATGGGCCAGTATACATGGTGGTACGTGGATAATCCGGCAGAGGTACATGAGCTATACGAAGAAGATTTTCTACGATTCGAGGAAAAAAGAAAACCGGACGTAAACATCTCGAAGGCTGCTATAGAACCCAATCCAAAGGAGCACAACAGCCACCAAGCTGATAATAACGGACGGGTCACTACAATCTGCCAGACCACAGATGAAAATCAGACCTCCAAGATTCAAAAAGGACACCACGGGTCTTCTTATCGACTGCACCGGATTGAAGACACGGTAACGGACAGAAGATATAAGACCTTTGACGGTTTCTTGCCAAGACTGGACTTTATGATGCGCGATGCACAGAGGGCCATCCACGAACAAGGGGTGACGCTTTCCCCGCGCTCGGAGAGTCTCTTCCCAGGTTCGGTGGAAGAGGAGCTAGATATCTGCTCCATCGATATCACACAAGACAGTATTATGGACGACACTCAAAAGGAGCAGATGCAGATCTTGCTGGAACAGTTTACAGATGTTTTCTCCTCAAGGTCGCAAGCCGCCAGACACATAGAGCATCACATTGATACTTCAGACAGCCCACCGATTAGCACGCCACCATATCGACTATCAGCTCCTAGGAGGGAAACGCTAAGGAAGGAAATCGATAAGATGCTGAAAGAGGGGATCATAGAAGCGCAGCAAACACCTTGGGCAGCACCGGTGGTTCTAGTTCCTAAACCAAATGGCGATATCAGGGTATGCGTGGACTACCGTAAGCTCAACGCCAAAACTGTACCTGACCCATACCCGATCCCCAGAGTAGATGACTTGCTACATGATGCTAAACCTACTCCGTACATGTCCACCCTGGACCTGAAGGCTGGTTACTGGCAAATTAGCGTCCGTGAGGAAGATAGAAACAAAACTGGGTTCATAACTCCATTTGGCATCTTTATCTTCAAAAGGATGCCGTTCGGGTTACGCAATGCCCCTGCGACGTTTCAGCGCCTGATTGATAGATTCCGGGTGGATCTGAATCATGTTAAGATGTTGGCATACTTAGATGATCTGATCGTCTTTTCAACTACCTTTGAAGAACACCTGCAAGATCTGAAGGCAGTTTTTGAGAAGATGCGCGAGTACAATCTAACAATAAATCGCCAGAAATGCCGTTTTGGGTGTTCGACCATCAAGTATCTTGGGCACTATATCACACCCGACGGCCTACAAGTAGATCCAGGCAAGGTGTCTGCTATATTGGACCTCCCACCTCCCAAGAATGTTCGTCACCTACTCACCTTTCTTCAAACCTGTTCCTGGTACCGCAGGTTTATACATAACTTTTCAAAAATTGCGGAACCACTTACGAGGCTCACCAAGAAAAACGCCGTTTGGGAATGGAAGTCAGAACAAGCGACTGCATATACTACGCTAAAACGCATGCTCACCACGGCACCTGTATTGAAGCAAGCTGATGAGAGCCAACCATATACGATTAAAACAGACGCCAGTAACTATGCGCTCGGAGCAGTTCTGGTCCAGGGGGAGGGTGCAGAAGAGCATCCAGTAAAATACGCCAGTCGCCTACTTATCCTAGCAGAACGGAACTACACGACAACCGAACGGGAAGCGCTGGCCGTCGTGTGGGCCGTGACAAAGTTCAGAGGCTATATCGACGGCTTACCCACAGTCGTTAAGACAGATCACCACGCGTTAAAATGGCTGTTATCCTTGAAATCCCCGACAGGCAGGTTGGCCAGATGGGCTCTGATGTTGCAAGCATTTGACCTGACCATACAGTATACTCCCGGTCGAATCAACGTTGTAGCCGATGCACTATCACGACCTCCTTGCACGGAAGATAACCAAAATGACTGCAGTGTTTGCGGGGTCACCATCGATATGCCTGTCCGCAGTTCAGCAGAAATAAGAGCGGAGCAGAGAAAAGACGCTTGGATAAGCAAGATCGTAGACTCTCTGGAAGGTGGTGACAATGAAAACGCAATCTACTGGAGTGGGAAAGGTTACGTTATGAACAACGGTCTGCTCTATCGATACTCACCGTTATCCGTTTCAGAGGATGCGCAATTGGTAGTGCCCGAACACGAGTGGGCTAACATACTAGGTGCGTACCATGACGACCCTCTCGCTGGGCATTATGGCGTTGAGAAGACTCTTGAAAGAATAGCCAAGAGGTATTTCTGGAGGGGAATGCGAAAATACATCGACAGCTACGTCAAACAATGTGTACCTTGTCAGCGATATAAACCGAGCAATCAACGACCGGCTGGCCTGTTGCAGACAACAACTATGAATAAGAGATTTGAAGTGGTCGCGTTTGACCTTTTCGGACCACTTCCCATTTCGTCACAAGAGAAAAGCTGGATACTCATTGTTGAAGATGTGGCTACCCGGTGGGTAGAGTTATTCGCCTTACAAAGTGCAACTGCAGAGAATTGCGCTGAGATATTACTCAACGAGATATTTCTGAGATATGGAATCCCTAGAAGAGTCATAAGCGATAACGGGCCACAATTCGTCAGCGCAGTGATGCAGCAAGTGGTGTACTGCCTCCGTGTCAAACACTCTTTCACTCCTGTATATCATCCCGAAGCAAACCCGGTAGAGCGACGGAATAGGGACCTGAAGACGCAACTTGCAATACTAGTAGAGGGTGACCATAGCAATTGGCCTGATAAACTGCCAAGCATTAGATTTGCTATGAACACGGCTCAATGTTCGTCGACGGGATTCAGCCCTGCATACCTCACCTTTGGACGAGAATTGAGAACACCAGCGGAAAACGAACATGATTTTCGTGAAATAGTTCTTTCCGAGAACTTCATCACAGAGATCACACCTAAGTTACGCACAATATCAGATACTCTCTTCAAAGCAAGAGAGGTGCAAGAAATGAAGGAGTAAGCGCGTAAAGAATACGTCGACAAGAAGAGAAAAGAAAGCCCCACCTTTTCCGTCGGAGATCGCGTTATGGCCAAACTCCATCCAGTAAGCAACGCTACACGAGGATTCAGCGCAAAGTTTGCACCACGTAGAGATGGACCTTATGTGATAGTCAAACGAATTGGGCCGGCCTCCTACCAGATATCTAATTCTGAACAACCTGATATCCCGATTGGGACCTATCACGCCTCAGCTTTAGAACCCTTCAGGGGAGATGCGGCCTCGATACCGAGTCCCGTTCAACCGCTGCGAAGAAGAGGACGTCCCCGTAACCAGGCGACCAAAGCACCGAAGGCGGCAACGCGAGGTAGAGGCCGACCGCGGAAACACTAAACCCTAACGACGCTTACAGTTTCTTGGTCGGGACGCCTTCAGAAACTGAGGGGGAGATTGTAATCACAGCTACAACTCCAAGCTAAAGGCAGCCTACCCAATTGATCACTAGATGGCGCTGCCTGTCAGTTAGATCGCGCAAGCGTTTGTTCAACGTAGAATGTATAAGACCTTTTATAAAGTTTTGTCAATTAATCTTGTTTACTTCAAGGCTCACGGTCTATTTGCTCACTGCTCTCTGTACGCTTCCACTTGTGGGACGTCTGGAGACTTTTGCCACAAGACCCGCGGTATTATTTACGCTTCGAGTGTTCACTCCTGCTTTCGTGGGTTGACGCTCGTACGTAGATAAATAAGTGTTGCCTTTTTTTGATCTAATTTAAAAAGTTTGTAAATCTTCGCCTTAATAAAAGTTACCTACTTCTCTACTCTTCGTGTTTTGCTGTCTGTACGCCTCCACGATCCCGCCAACATTACAATACAATAAATAAATATTCCCTCTCATCCATGAGAGGAGGCCTGTGCCCAGCAGTGGGACGTATATAGGCTGATTTAATATTAAATAAATATTAGTGGACAATCTAACACAAATCGACCAAGTCACAAACTAAGCAAAACTTGTAATATGGGTACTAGACAACGATAAGCATACTTATATGTAAGTATAAATAAATACTTAAATACATAGAAAACATTCATGGCTCGAGAAAAAATATTCGTGTTCATCACTCAAATAAATGCCCTTATCGGTATTCGAACTCAGAACCTCTTGCTTCGAAGGCAGGGTCACTACCAACTAGGCTAAAGCGGTCGTCAATATATTATTAATAATAGCCCTTACCGGGATTCGAACCCTGACTTCTTGTTTCGTGAGCAGAGTTACTATCAACTAGGCTAAAGCGGTCGTCTTATCAACGAAGCAAAGATAGCCATTTAACGCATGTGACATACTTTTTAAATTCAATATTTCAAAACCCATCACATGTTTGACTCGTCCTTATTTTTTTATATAAATTCAATTAAAACATCGGCACAAGCGTCAAATCATTACTGACAGCTATAAAAAAGCTCTCTTAAAATTAACTTTATTGCACAGCCTTAGTGTACAAAATCGCTTATCGTATCGTAGTAGTAATTGCACAGTGAATCGCAAGTGCATGAAAAAATGGACAAAGACAAAATGTGTCCCAAGTGATTTAAAAGCGTTGAAAAAATGTGAACTTTGTCGTGTACAAATAAGGCGCAAATTGTAAAAGCTGATTTGATACACGTGACTTTTTTTTAAAATCCTACTAGCTGTCAAGGGTGAAGAGTGACACTTACATTCGGACGTCCGTCACGTATGGTGCTTTGAGCTTTTAGCTTTGGACTTTTATTGAGTTTTTTCAACTAATGTGTTTCATGTTAAAATCGGGTCAGATGTAATTTTGACGTGTCAGCTTGACATATATTATAAACTTGAGCTCAGCGGAATTTCATCTCGCTAATATTTGGAGCCTCCGTTTTGCGGACTGGTGTTCGTTTGTTTACTTTCATAATATTATAAAGGAACACTATTTACGTATCTGTAACCCGTTACACTAACAGGGCAATTTAGGTTACTTTTTGAGCAAAGTCCAGTTTTATGAATGAATGAAATGAATTTATTGTCAGCCAAAATAACACCACATCACAATTTCGTTCTTAATTAGGAAACACAATATATACCTAATAAAAATAAACTTAAACTAACAATAACATGAGCGCAAAGAAGACTGGTGGTGCTGCTATAGTGGCCGCAAGTGGACACCACTCAGCATATGCTCCGACATTAAACAATGCCACAGCGCTGGTCTTCCGTGGCGCCCGGGGCTGTGGGTAGTTCCGAACAGCAAAAAGTGGCAAAACGTGGTACTACAATCTACATTATTCACGTAAATTAATTTTATTTAAGAAAGTAATATTTATAAAGTTAGTGACTTATGACTTATAGGAAGAGTTAGGAGTAGGTTTTTGTAGGTGGCAAGTTGCATGCATACTATATATTGTGCATATATAAGGGAAACTTAACATATAGGTACTTATTTATGCATTTAATTTTTATTGAAACTTATTGTGAAATTAAAATTTTGCTGTAAGAAATCAGTGTTGTAAAGCATTTAGAGTTTAGGAAGTCATGGCAATTCAACTAAGGAACACTTCATCTTACGCAATTTCTCGTTATTAACACAATCGTAGCAAATTTGGTTTGTTACGCTTCGTGTTGATGTACCTAAACCTATGTATGCATTGAACCGTGAGACAATGTGTTTGTATGCATACTTAATTCCAAAGAGTATCCAATACATCTATCATACCTACTGAAATTTCGTATCAGTTTCAAGCACATGTTATATAATTAGTTTAGTTATTTCAAAACTAATACGAAATAATGATAAAACCCAAACGTAAATTTCTGCCTCATCCCTTGGGTGTAAAATCTCAATTCGCTTGATAAGCCGTCTAATTTTAATACAAACCTTTTTTGACTTTTATTCACTTTTCATTAGGTTAAAAATAGCTTGTACAATTTTTCAGGAATCAATTGACTTACGCTAAATTGTGTCTTTTACGTGACTAGTTAGAGTCGAAAATGGCGTGATTTTTATGTGTAAATTCGATTTGGGATGACAGTCACGGCATAACAGCCCACGTGACGTAACGGACGTGACAAAAAAGGTTTTACTATAGTTACGACAAGTCGGTAATGATTTCGGCGTGGAATGAAAACTAAATGTGACTTTATGACGCATGACGCACTGTGGTTTGAATTGTTATGAATATGGGCAAAAAATAAAAAGAGTCGAAATGAGGTGCACAAGGGGTTCTTTCTCGTGTAGTTAATACAGCATTTAACGTTTCAGGTATAGGCATAATACATGTTCTGCAGGTGGATAGCGTAACGTCTTGTGCGCGCGACAGGTCACTCTTTGTATGGAAACATGACGTTCAAAATCTTAATGTTCACCCCTCTTTGCATATAAATCTCAAATCCCGGTAAGGACAAATATTTGTGTGATGAGCATGAATATTTGTTTCTGAGTTTTGGATGTTTTCTATGTATTTAAGTATTCATATCTATATATCGTTGTCTAGTACCCGTATCACAAGCCTTATTGAGCTTACTATGGGGCTAGTGCGATTTGTGTAAGATTGTCACCTAATATTTATTTATTTAAAAAAATTTGATTCGCAAGGACATCAAATATATCTGTTTTATAGTTTTCTATCCGTTAGGAACCGCGCACATATCTTTCAACGCTACAGTTTTAACATGCATGGACTTATTTTGGCACGATGATATATAAAAACAGTGCGCTGGTGAAACATAATGTACGATTCCCACCGACCGGGCCGGGTCAGGTTGCCTGGCGCCGACCGCGTTTTAATAGAGTGCATCAGGCAAAAGCCGGACGGAGCCGGTCACATGTGACGACAGCCGACCACAGCCGTCTACGTCCGCGAGGAGCTGACCGGCCCCAAGTACATTCAAATATGAAATTCAACATCTATATTAAAGCTTCAAATTCCTTTGGCAACTTGCAAAAAACGCGCAGGCACGCTCCGACCCGGCCCGGTCAGTGAGAATCGTACATAAGTGTTAGATTTAGATTGACCACGAGTTTATCAAAAATTTGCTGCCAGCGCAGCATTGCCATGTGGAGTGATGGCGTAAAATATAGCTTTTGTCCATAAAGGAAGTCCATTATATTATATACAGGTGTTTTTTTTTTATAACGGATCATTATTTCTCAACACAGAAACGTACATTTTAAATAGGCATGTATTTAGCGCGTCGACAAGTAGTAATCAATTTTCGGCTTTGTTTCAATATAAACTAGCATCGAGTTATTGTTTTGGCGACTGAATTAACTGAATTGAGCGGAAACATGACAGCGGATAAAAAGTTGAAAATGGCCTACTCTAATTGTTCAATGGATTGCATATAAAATAAATCAAGGTCATAAAAAAAACAAGTTTTCTGCTCTTTTATAAAAAAAATAACCTCGAAGACGAAAGCGGCAGCAAAGGTGCCGCTTCCGTCTTCTAACCTATCCGTGATCCGAGTCGGTTAGTCGCCAAGTCATTATTTATAGTACCTCGCCTATGATTTCAGTAATCTTGTTTATTATTTCTGCTACCTTAAAGTAGCTGCCATTATTTGAATTTTAAAATATCCTTAGTTTAAAGCTCATTTAATATAAATGATTGCCAAAATATTTAATCGCTGACAAGTTATTATTTTAGTTGCAAATAGTTTGCTGCTCTTTAATTTTTCTGTCGCCGCGAAAATAATAAGCCTTTTAAATATACTAAGGTTAACGTCGTAGTTCCACGTTGCTTTAGTGAATGACATTAACACTTTGTGTCAAAGTGATAATTTCTAAAAGTGGAACGAAGAAAAATCCTCTTGGTTCTCTTAATTATTAGTATCTTAGATAAAAAGTTGGTAGAGTTTTAGTAGAAATATACTTATTATGTACTGCACAAAGCACTTTCATATTTGAACGGAACCGAGCTTAAAGCTACAATAAACTTCCCGTCAGAACGCAACTTGTAATTGGCAGCTTGACACGAGCTTGGAGCTTCGGAAGCTCCGATCCTATGAACCCCATTTGAATATTAAGGAGGTCACTTAGTAACTGTAGTTATGAAGTATAATATCATAGAAATTGTGTAAAAGTTGTAACTTTTGTGAATCCTACAATATAATACCTTTTTGTGTCTTTCGCTGGGAGGAAAATAAGTTCTATGTAAAAAAGTGAAATGTATAGTGTGAATCATGTTCTTAGAACGGAACCGGTTTTAAGACACATTGGTCCAACAAAGCCCATTGTTTAGCCGCGTGCCACAAACGCTTGGCAATGACTCGGATATGACGGATAACGTGAGGTAGGGCACAGCAAGTTGTCATCCCGCTCGAATTTGGAGCAGCCCAACTGGGGAAGTACCTCCGCCTTGCAGAAGTCCGCAGCCATAATAACACTACTACTTGCGCTGTAGTAATGCTGTGTTCCTGGAGGTGAGCAAGGTCACCAGAGCTCCCGAAGATGCGTTGTGTTGAGAGCGAGGAAATTTGTTTCTTTAGTTGTCAACACGGCGAATCCTTAAACATATCAAGGGTCGGCAACGCCCATGTTACTCCTTTGGAGTTGCATGCGTCTATAAGGCTGCGGTGTCCGCTTACCATCAGGCGGGCCGTACGCTTGTTTGCCACCATCGTTGTATAACGGTCAAATTGTCACGAAAGGTACCTCTTGCTTCGTAGACAGGGTCACTACCAACTAGGTTATAGCGGTCGTCGAATAAAGGGATAGTATTGCTTGCGCGCTATTGAATTCTTCTGGTGTCACGTCCATAGGCTGCGGTCTCTGATGCCATCAGACATGCCGTGTATGCTTGTTAACTACCGTCATAGTATAAAAAAACATCTTCATAAGGTCTTCTACATCCGCAAGAGTCCGTAGGAGTGGAGTATGTTTATCACCATGCAGACAGTATGCCTGTTTGCCTCAGCCGTGGTTTAAAAAAAAGTAGAGATATAATTGCAGCTCACTGTACTGGCTTTACACACGACGTCTCGTGCTTTTAGTATGTTTTACCTCATTTAACATATATAAATACTTCGCAATAACCTAAGTGGGTGGCCGGTTGTAATGCATAATGTATGCTCTAGTGATGTGACATTGCCGGGAATATTGCCTGCTAACATTGCCGATCATTGCCAACATACCTTGAACTGAAGTCCGTTTGTAAGAAGGTCTCCATTCAAAAATCATCATTAAAAATACTATTCTTTTATTGTATATCGATCGTACCAATCAATACTGGTCTTTGTGGCACTCTTTGGGGGAGGCCTATGTCTAGGAGAGGACAAGTTTTGGCTAAAAAGATTATGATCATGATGTGATCGTGATAAAAAAATGTGTTTCGCAATGTAGGCTTACACCTAGGCCCGTGTTTTTTGCATTTAATAAGCGTAGTGGCTCCAAGAGCTGGTCAGTACATCCATATAAATAAACCTTTCACTGATACAGTACATTCCGTTTATACTTCTTAACAAAGCAAATTACAGAACATGCGAAACAGTAAAAAAAAGAAAATTTAATCAACAAAAAAATCTATGTAATTATCGCGATAACACAAAATTTCACGAGAATCGGTTGAGAAATGGGTCTTGCGAAATTATTCTTACGAAATTCTTACGAATTTTTTTTTTTGCCATAGGTAAAACGAGTAACTTTGTTTGCTCCGCTCGCTTGTTTAAAATACTAAGATAATATAAGCTATTATGTAGTAAAGCTTTAAATTTTTTAAAACTTCAAATGGCATTAATTTTGGTTATGGAAATATGGGAAAATGTTACATCACTCGGCTTGACCTCGGCAATATTCGCGTATTTGAATATCATTTTAGTTGAAATGCGTCGTACATTGTGAAAAAACAATATGTTACTGTGGAACGTCGAGAATTACAGTCCAGTCATACATATTTATGTTAGCAACAAGAGTCAGAATCTGAACGTTTTTTAAACCACAACGGTGGCCAATAAACCAGCAGACACTGTAGCATAAGGAAGCTCAGAAAGTTAAATTGAAAATAGGGATATAGTGGACGCCGATTATTGGGCCGTACATTAACCGTCACCCCCAAATCTATCAGCATCTTGAATAACGAAATGCACGAACTCGCAACGTCGCGATGCGCAGTGCCGAGCCTCGTGTGTTCTACGCTTAGGAGAAAGCATTGAATACATTTAGAATATTAAATTAAGCAAATATGAATGCAGTTTAGCTAAAATGTGTAGATACGGCAACAGACGTCGGTTAATATAACCGTCGGGATTAAAACAGTATGATCCAGCTTCGTCATAGGATTATGAGTGAATATACGACGTGATACGAACGAGTTATGGATGCTGGATGGGACGGATCAATTCGTACAGGGCGGCAGTAACTCAGGGATGAATGAAGGAAGGCTCAGGTTTATTGGCTAAAGGCATACAAGGATCTTGACTCACAAATAAGTAAAGCATCTACGAGCTATTTTCTACAAAGCGGAAAAATTGCTCTGTGCTCTCTCTATGCTCTGGCGTAGCACACGTAGCGATGTTCGGCCTCGATTGTGTAAAATTTTCTTTCTCATGATAAATTACTTTATATGTCGCACCACACTCTAAATAAAGCTACTCATTTCGTCGCCTTATATGTCTCCTCTCTTTAACACATTAATCCAAATCGTTCACATTCTCCTTATTACGTTCCTTTTCACAAAACAGTACAACTACAAAACCCAGTCAACCAATCCAAGCCAAGCAACCTGACGTATGTTACACTTTTGCGCGTAGCTGTATTTTCCGAATTAAGTTTTAGAGGTGTAAAAGGTCTCTAAACGTCCAACTACATTTTACAAAATAAATATTTCACGTCAAAAAACTGTAAAGCTTCAGGTCTTATGAACTAATGCTTGTTCAGATTATCTGTATGTAAGGGATATTTCAAATTCAAAAAGAATTTTACCAGAATATCTTCACTTCTTTTACTTCTTTATCCTAAACTGGCTGCCCGCGTGGCTTCGCCAGAATATTGCAAAGAGCGCAGGGAAACTCGCGGGCTAAATTACCAATACCATTCAGAAAGTCCATTCTAAACGCAGGTGAAAACATTTTTGAAACCGGAAAAGCGTCTCCGGAGTTTATCTATTACATACAATACTTACAAAGCTACTTTCTCGTTGCAAATTCTTTATAATATAAGAATCTTCTTCTTGTTCGCCGTTTCACTCTTGACGGAGTGGTGGTTGTCATCATTTCAGGTGTTGGTAGCAGGCTTCACAAGACGCCGCCATTCCTCTCTGATAGTCACCTTTCTTATGCTTGCGTGTAGTGTTGCATCTACTGCAGCTTTAATCTGGTCTGTCCATCTCATTGGTGACCTGCCTCGCAAACTGGTGCCCTCGATTTTTCCCTCGACCAATATTAGTATAGATTATAATTATTTTCACTTCCATATTTGTATAGCAATGGAACCGCTAAGTCTGAGCCTTATACCGTTATTAAATCTAAGCACTTATTCTTTGTATACGTCTTATGTGAACGAGTTACACAAGTTTGGATGGAATTACTGCCAAGGATATGCTTTGCCTACTTTAGCGGTGTGAGGCCTTCATTTGTAAACTTGGCTCATGGTATATTAGTACCCGTCACTTTCTATATACAAATTACACACGATTTATTAATGCGATCCTTTAGAGTTCAAATCAAAGTTTGGAGATCTTATACACCTCAAAATCTGTTTGTTTTCTGTGGAGACCTTTTACGTCTCCAAACCAAATTCTTCGATCTAATAATCTAAAATTATACACAAAGAGAATAAGAAAACTAAATTAAAAATAAAACTAGAAAATAAAATGACAACATAGAAAAACAAGAAAGAAAATGAAATACAAATATATTTTTTATGCACGGCTCCCATCTGGTCCAAAGGTGCCATAAATGCTGGCTGCATTGCCCGGCTGAACTGCCACCGATATTTGTTGGACCAGGTAAGAGCCAGAACGAGGGTCGCAGCCCTTGTCTCTTAGACGCCGACCCAGCTCCCAAATAAGGCTCCTGCCCTCCGAACACCGAGGACCAGCCGTCTCGATTGCGACCGGAACAAAGTCGTACGCCGATTCAAGGTGGGCGTATTTCCCACGTTTTAGTTTTGCCGCATTTTCCGCGGCCGCACCTAATGAAACTATTTACATCTACATGGTATAGGTTATGTTAATTATAACACAATTGACCCAGAGACTCTATACATAACAGGTTTAGGAATATACATGTCACACAAAAGATCAAAGTGCAAAGGCGAACTTATCCCTATAAGGGATCTCTTCCAGCTAACTTAAAATACTGTATAAAATGCTGTATCTTTAAAATACTGTCATAGATTGGAGCCGTTGAGGCATTTGCTAAACAATTGATTTTAGGTTTTTTGAATACCGAGTTAATGAAAGAACACAAACTATTATTATCAGAATTGATCTAATTTGGCGAATTCCTTAGTACTTATCATTTGGCGTTCCAAATGATCGGAAATACGTTTATTTCCGTGTACTTTATAATTTTTTCTTGTAAAAACTCAGGTTTAAGTGGGATTTTATTCTTTCTATTAGGAGGTGGTAATCGACTGCAATTTTCATGTCATTACCTCAGCTCAGACTCTCATTTGTAAATCGATTTGGAAGAATCGTCTTACATCTGGAAATATATTTTTTTATGAATATTGTCTCGAATTGATGAGAACAGAGATCAAATAAACCACTGATATTTAACGTCGTTATTATATTGTAAACTCATGAAACGAAGCTCTGTTAACTAAAATGACGATGAATACTTATTTAATTATGTTTTCTAGAGATAACACGGAAAAATCTCATACATACGCACACACACACACACACACACACAGACAAACACACACACACACACACACACACACACACACACACACACAGAGACACACATGCGCTCTTATTTAACTCTTGTATTATTATATTTTTTTGTATGACGCATTTAAAAGCACAGCGTCCAACTCCGACGCTTAGGTTGTGCTACCGAGCCCTAATAAGGCCCAGCCTGAAAACCAGCGCTGAACTCTTGTTTTTCAGCACATACTGAGTCTGGGACATATTACCCCAAAATAATAATTATTATTCTGTATTGTGACCCGTTTGTATATGCCTGAACTTTGTTTTTTGCCAATGAATTATTATTATGTTCTATCCATACTAATATTATAAATGGGAAAGTGTATGTGGGTAACGTATCAAATGTTCGAAATATGTTTGACCGATGATTCATTTGGCCAATTTTCATTTGACCGAATGCATTTTTTTCAGTAACCATTGACTATTCCAAGCTTTTGAAAATAGTAACGCATAGAACCCATTAGGTTAGGTTTGATTTATAGAACTACTGAAAACTTTACGGTCTCTGAAAAAAAACTATATCACTATAATATATCTAGGTAGTTCTACTGTAAAACATACGTCATATGAGCAAATTAAAATATAACACAATATCTCTTACAAGAGACATTAACACAATATCTTGTGCTACGGTAGCCTAGTGGTTCAGGCATGCGGCTGTCAAACGGCGGTCGTGGGTTCGAATCCCGGCTCGTACCAATGAGTTTTTCGGAACTTATGTACGGAATATGATTTCATATTTACCGTTGGCTTTTCGGTGAAGGAAAAACATCGTGAGGAAACCTGCATACATCTGCGAAGAAATTCAAAGGTGTATGTGAAGTCCCCAATCCGCACTGGGCCAGCGTGGGGCCTACTGCCCGTTCCCTCTCATACATGAGAGGAGGCCTGTGCCCAGCAGTGGGACGTATATAGGCTGATGATGATCTCTTACACGATCTTATACATCATCATCATCATCATCATGGGTTCTTATACAGATTATAATAATTATTAGACAGAGCCTGATGTACACATCACATCAGGCTCTGTATACTAATAATAATTCGTCCCACTGCTTGACAAAGGCCTCCCTCTATAAAGATACAGACGAATAATACCGAATTTCATCGGTATTTTAACGAATTGGGTTTGATGCAAGTTATGAATTAGGACATAAATGATTAGTTACAACATTAGCCTCTAGATGTCGCTGTTTGTACACGAATTGCGCTATCGTAGAGTAACCATAGTTCCTATAAAGGCTCGGTGAGAATCACATTTCTTGAACGCCAAAGCACGTACTCCATTACTCCTGGCTACCCATCTTAGCTTATCTAACGTGAATAAATATGTCTGACAAACGGAGCCAATATACGGTTCGTTATTAGTTTACATTAGTTACTAGGCTTACGTTTTTGAGAAGTTTGTTTAGCTTATCGACTTTTTACGTAACAAAGTAAGAAGTGTTATATGTTTGAACGCGAGGAAATTTATTTCTTCTGCAGTTTTAAGGTAAGGTCTTGAAGAAACTGACTTACGATCCAATCGTTGTTTTTTTTTAAATTTTATTTATATCCAATATGTAATAGACAATAGACATGAATTATTATTTAAAAAACTTCATTTCAAATAGTTTTTCGTGAAGTTTTGTAAGATAAAACTGGTCAACTCACGTACAACTGGCGAACTTGTAGAATTTATGTGCAGAGTTTCCAAGATTCAATTATTTGCTAATAACATAAACACGGTTCCAGTTAACTACATTCAGTTGTAACTGAGAAGCCATATAAAGATCTGTAACTGAAAATAGAAACGTTTCGGAAAATAACAGGTTTCAGTGGAGTTTTATTAAGTTTGCCAAGTCTCCGCTGGAGTCGATGAATTTTTGATTAGCCAAGGTTCAATCATAGGCTATGTATAGTTTTATCGCTTTTGAAGTTTCTGACAGCTGTAACAGTACGCTGTACGCTTTAAATCGCTGAACAGACTGAACCGTTGAAAATAAAAGATAGATTGAAGGAGCTCAGTGTAAATAACATAAGATAGTATTTTTCTCAAAAGTCAGCCTTATTATCCTGCAATTTCTGGCTGGCATCTATTGCTGTCTTACGCTGACTTTGTACGCTAGAGCAAGATGCACATACTTGCCGGTCACACATTGGCGTCAAATGTTGCCCGTTTAGAAGCCCCACTGGATTTTGTACATAAATAAACATTAATTTATTTATTCAATAGCACAAACAAGTAACAAAGGTTATGAGTACTAAACAAGTACAATACTGGATGTCTGTGAAGTGGCGGCGTTTTGAGATTCAGCGAGAAAGCTGTTTTTCAGACTCTGACCACAGCTTTAAAGCTAAGTCTGAATTAATTAAGTCAGTTCGCTGTCACGACGAGAAATCATATAAATGCTTTTAAAAAGTATACTTCCTTTGTAATTATTTAGATTCATTGCTTTCACAACAAGATTAAAGATATTACAATACACAGTCATAATACAATACCTAGTTTAAAGAATAATTAAATTAAAATACATATACATACCGCTCTGCGTCATGCCCGAACGTTTTTAATTGATTTATACAATGTGTTACCGGCATGAGGGCATTTATTAAAACTGATATTATAATATGTTCCATTAGCAACTGGTTACATGTATTTACAAATCAGAATTATGTAAATTAACTGCGCAATTAATTTTCCAAAATACTAAACTTCAATGGACTAGGTGTATGACGCCGTACTAAACAAAGTATGAAGAGCTGTCGTTTACAATTACTTGTCAATTTACTTTGCTGTACATTGCTGGCAATTTAAATTTTGTTAGTAAATTTATGAAGTCGGAATAATAGTTAATAATCTGTATTAATGTCAGGATTAAGTTAAAGAAATCCGTTAATTTACCCTACTTAAAAAAAGCCCTCATGCCGGTAACACACAGTATAATGTCCTAGTAGCTAATGTTGCTAAAGAGGGACATTTAGATCCCATAAGGCAATTTGCGCAAGTTTACGCAGCCAAAATCGCGGACACCAACAAAACAGAGCTCCCGAGTATGCGTTGTGTTGAGAGCGAGGGCATTTGTTCCTTCAGCTGTCAACACGGCGAACCCTCAAACATATCAACGGTTGGCAACGCCCATGTTACTCCTTTAGAGTTGCATGCGTATATAAGCTGCGTGTCCCCTTACCATCAGGCGGGTCGTACGCTTGTTTCTTAGATCTTCCATTTAAAATGGTAGGGTAAAAAGAATGTCATTTCGCTCATATTTGGAGCAGTCCAACTTATACATATTTATGTTAATACATCGAATCCTCGAATCAATAACGTCAGCAACGCGCTTGTGATTCTTTAGCATCCATAACTTAAGGTGTCTTCTACGACAGTCTAGACAGTCATAGAAAATAAATAAAAAAACTCATTTGTATAGACAGCTCGTTGACTTTCCCTTCAAGGTCTATAACACATAATCTGTTAGTCTCTAACATAAAGCCCTCGACACACAATAAAAGCACGCGGACTCGACAGCTGCCGTTGACTCGTGTGAGAGCCCTTAAAACCCAGATATTAATTAGATTTGAAGCAGCAGTATTGGAATAGTTTGTAGTAGTTTTAAAATGGGGGAAGCTTGGATCGGATATTGGATTACGAATGAAATTAATAAGGATATCTATCATAGATGGGGGATGTAGACTAGGTACATTCATTCGATTTTATGTAATTCGACGGTCCCAATTAAAAGAGTCGGATCTGCAAAACAGCTACTTTTCAGGAGAAGCCGTCAAAGTTTTTGAAAAAAAATGTATGGGAAAAATTATTTAATAATGGATTGTCGTTATCAAACATCGAGTGTTTGTTTATTTGTAGGTTGTTTTTTATTACTAGCCGTTGAGGATACATGTACTTTTTCAGCCATTTTTCCAAGAAAATACAAAAACCTTCTATACTTCTTTTTAACCGGAATAACTTACGCATCTTTTGTCAGAAGTGCCACATACGACATTTTTGTCTGGAAATTGTATACATTAATATGTCGGATGTACCACATCCGACAAAAAATGTACTCCAAAAGTATCGTAACTGGCAGAACTGACATTGTTATATGGAAACTCTTATGTAACAATGTAATACAGAGAAAATATACTTGATAACTTAAGAGGCTGTAAATTACATAAAATACACATCAAAAAATAAGCTATACTTTTCCGTGTAATATAGTAGGTTGTGTCATATGCGACACTTGGACTCACTGTGTGTGCCGTAAAAATATCGGAACTAAACGTCTGTTCTTAGATCCGACCTTTTTATCTTGGTTTTTACGAAAAGTATTGAAAAAAACGAAAATCTGTGAATGCAGTTTTAAAGTTTTGAGTTTTTTACGACCTAAGCCGCTGAAAAGCAAAAATTTCAATTTTGCAGATCCAACTCTTTTAATTGGGCCTGTCGATATGTGCTTTTGTTCTGATTAATAAAGTGGTCAGTTTTTAATTATGGCCGACTAAAAGGATGAGCTATTTGTGTTGAAATCAGAAATATGACCTCATTCAGAAAAAAATGTGACAACCCTACGCAAAATGACTTTGTCCCACACACCATAAATCCTTAATTAGAAACACAGGAGGTCAATTTCAAAAATACAATGAGAACCGTATTAAATCGTTAGCTAACGAAAAGTATTCATAAATACAAAGTATACATATAAAGCACCGGGCTAGATTTTAACCAGCAACCTTTTGAACTACTCGTGAAGGCCAGAAAGTGGCAATTTGAAACAGCTCTGAACAATACATTTTACCTGAATATTATGATTGCAAATAATGTCACGTTAAATATCGAGCACTGTCAATTACTGAGACGTTTACTTCATTCCCAATATCATATCATTTATGCCCTCGTTACACGTTCCGAGCAAATGGGCGAGACCTCAGAGCATAAAATTCATCAACCGTCTCCACTACCCAAAGGTTGTCTGGAAGAGATCGCTCTTTAGCGATAAGACCGCCTGTTGTCTACCATTCACATCACATCACATCATCAGCCTATATACGTCCCACTGCTGGGCACAGGCCTCCTCTCATGTATGAGAGGGAACGGGCAGTAGTCGCCACGCTGGCCCAGTGCAGATTGGGGACTTCACATACACCTTTGAATTTCTTCGCAGATGTATGCAGGTTTCCTCATGATGTTTTTCCTTCACCGTAATTTTTCTATTATATTTTTACTGTGTCTGGTGAACAATAAAGAATATTTGTATTGTATTGTATTGTATTGTAAAATACTATAGAGCGGACAAGCCGCCAGCGGCTGTGTCGCACATGTCAGCTCATTGGGCATACTCCGCCATACATTCACCGTCCGTTGTCCACCGAGAAAGTTCCTTTTTTTGCCAAAATGCCGAGTTGTGCAATAATTACTTGCAAACATCGCAGTGCGGCTGTCAAACGGCGGTCGTGGGTTCGAATCCCGGCTCGTACCAATGAGTTTTTCGGAACTTATGTACGGAATATGATTTCATATTTACCGTTAGCTTTTCGGTGAAGGAAAAACATCGTGAGGAAACCTGCATACATCTGCGAAGAAATTCAAAGGTGTATGTGAAGTCCCCAAACCGTACTGGGCCAGCGTGGGGACTACTGCCCATTCCCTCTCATACATGAGAGGAGGCCTGTGCCCAGCAGTGGGACGTATATAGGCTGATGATGATGTGATCGCAGTGATTTGGTTAATTTCAACACCAATGGATCACTTTTCAGGGGTAAATACTATAAATACTATTTATTTCAAATAAAACCACGAATTCAAGAAGTTGCGACAGGCATGTTCAATACAAATCGCGCGGCATGTCCGATCTCCTTATTTCCTATATCTGTGGGCAAGACAGTAAGGAAGAAGTAAATTAGTAAGGAAGTTTTACTCGGCCGGGTACGGGTACTGTCTCAACTGTTTATAATGCCTTGATCACGCATTAAATATGTATTAAGTTCTCTCATTCTGGAAACGGCATATAAAAACGTCACACCACCCAAGACCTGTCATAACAAAGTTACCACATGAACCCCAGTCTACGCTCGTATGTTAACCTAACATATTTAATCCACATTTTACTTTAATCCCAGCGACTCTTCCGCTGAGGGCCCTTGGCGACGGACCGAACACCTTTCATAAAGACCATGAAATGTGGGTAGTTTTATTTTAAATTAAAGGGGTTTCAAGGATTTTAATATGCTCGTTATTTTAAATCAAAATAAAACAAATATTATGTTGCTGTAAAGGGCCGGCAGTAATTCTTTCAGAAGGGTAATGACGTAACGTTTTGAACCGCGTTCGGTAGATCCAACTGTCATTTTTCCATATAAACATTGACATTTAGGTCTACCGAACGTACGTACGATGCGTTACGTGATCGACTTACAGTTCATCATTATTTCAAACACCAAAGAATTACTACCTGCTAATGAGTTAAAAAATATTGTAAGTTTTGAAGGGAAGATATATTATACAGTGTGTAAGTCTAATACGGGCGAATCTCTTAACGGTGGTTAGTAGGCATCACATCATCAGCCTATATACGTCCCACTGCTGGGCACAGGCCTCCTCTCATGTATGAGAGGGAACGGGCAGTAGTCCCCACGCTGGCCCAGTGCGGATTGGGGACTTCACATACACCTTTGAATTTCTTCGCAGATGTATGCAGGTTTCCTCACGATGTTTTTCCTTCACCGAAAAGCTAACGGTAAATATGAAATCATATTCCGTACATAAGTTCCGAAAAACTCATTGGTACGAGCCGGGATTCGAACCCACGACCGCCGTTTGACAGCCGCATGCCTGAACCACTGGGCTACTGTAGCTTGTAGCTGGCCGTAGTAGGTATAGGACAAAGTAAAGGTAATTAGATAACATTTACTTAAATTTGCAACAATAATTTTGTCCATACAAAATAATTCAGTCCGCAATGTAAAGCAAACACAATCACATTAAACGCTCGTTGACAGTTGCTAATGAACATTTGACATTTCGGTAGGTACCGCAACCATGTTTAAGTACATTGCTGTTGAGAAATTTAAGACCTGCAACTTAAAAAAACCTTTGACTTCATGATTACACTAATGAATACTATGTCCGATTTAATTAATCGGCCGTATTAGACTTACACACTGTATTTATAGTTTTCTTATATTTCATAATGTGTGTGTATTTGTTTATATAGATGGTCATCGTTTTTATGAAAATCTTTTTGTAATTTATAAGTAAGGTTTTTTCATTAAATCAATACACATTTGCTGTGTAAAACTTATATACCAAATTTTTTATTAAGTAATGTCGTAGTAAATAGTACATTTATACAAAAAAAGATTATTTTTTACCAAATTTGAACTCATAAAGTCGATTGATTATACCATTATAATTTTATCGTAATACAATCTTTTGCCCGCGTCTTTGTTCGCGTGTTTAAGAATTGTAATTTTATATTATAATATAATCTAGTACCTAGCTGTTTTGAAAATATAAAACACGCCGAGTGATTTCCACCATAATCAACTTTCCGAACTGGGAGTAGTTTATCGACATCCATAGGTGTATGTAATATGCCAAAATTAAGAATAAAGAACGTTGACTTTGAATTTAATCCAAAAACCATAAAATGCTACATAATTAACGTTTTACGAACGTTCCCAAAATTACGTACGTACCTTCAAACTTAAAACGCAAATTAGCATAAGCATGAAATATAAATATCAACTTTCCGCAAACTACCCAAGTGGACCTACTATCTACCCTTTTGTAAGTCAAATGACAAAATACTTTCAAAGTCTCAGAAATGCAAATTTCTGGCTGAAATGTAGTGTTCTTTGCATAATATGGCAGCCATTTTTAAAAAGTAAACAGATACAAGGGTTGCCTCACTTTGGCGCGCTTTTAAAATGAAATGATGCCTACGTTTTATCAAAGTGAGAGTATCTTGCCTGCTTATTAATTTATGTGAGCATTTTCTTACTACAGTTACGTACGTACGTACTTAGAACAGTTTTTAAAGGAATTTTGAAATTAGGGAACCTTTATACGCGCTAATATTAAAAAGAGGTAAAGTTCGTGAGTAGCTTTGTAAATTTTTATGTAGGAAGTAATCTTGAAACTCTCTTTTTTTTTCTGAGAACATCTAGGTGCCTTCAAAACAAGAGTGTATAAGGCTATTACTGAACCAGTAAATTTCATCTAAGGCTCTGTCGTCGCTTAACATCAGATGAAAAACTACCTAATCGTCCGCTTTCAAATATAAATTAATCAGAAGCAGTTTGTTGAACAAACCTTTAGGATGGACATAATCTATGTATACTCTTCTATACTACTATCATGAAGAGGAAAGATTTGTATTTTGGTGTGTGTGTATGTTTGTATTGAATAAACTCAAAAACTACGCCGATTAAAAAAAATCTTTCACCATTGGAAAGCTACATTCACACTGAGAGCCAAAGGCTACTTTTTACTGCGGGAAAATGCTTCATTCCTACGGGAAAACGGGTAATTTGTGCGAAACTGGCCCGGGCAGCTAGTTGATAATATGGACATTTAACGCCAAAAAAACCGTTGCGAATATCATAACGATTTGACGACCAATTAGCCCAGTGGGGACTGACGCTGCCTACGAAGCCGAAGGTCGTGGTTTCCAATCCCGGTGAGGGTAAATATTTGTGTGATGAGCATTAATGTTTATTTCTGTGTCTTAGACGTTTTCTATATATTTAAGTATGTATTTATATCTATCATATGTCGGCTCTATCGGCTTGAACTTATCAATTTGAATGTTTATTAGCGCCATCTGTTGTCAATCAGTAAAGGAAAAATGGCTTTATCGATGATTTAGCCGGGTAGCTTGCTACCTGGGTTACAACGCCATCTAGTGGCCGCACTCTGTGAATCAGGGGACCGTTAGAGAGGTCGGTCGGAGATGGCTTCACTTTTGCTCGAGCCGCCGGCCTCTCTGCGCGTCCTACGCTGCTGTATCATACCTGAATCACTTTATTGAATATGCTGTGTCATTATGCATTTTTCGTGTCATTCTTAAGTTGATTGCGTATTTAAATCAGGTGCATTATGGAGTGCCAGTATGAGCCCGACGGCGAAGATTCGGCTTCGCCTATTCTTTTTAATCATAAATCCGACATATGTGTATCGTCTTCTTGCAAACCCATAAAACAAGCATTATTGAGCTTTCTATGAGGCTAGTTTGATTTGTCTCAGATTGTCTCCTAATATGTATTATTCTTATTTATTACAACTACTACCTAGAAAAGTTAAAAAACCCCCGACATTTTCATTTCAAAGTCCAATATCTCAAAAACGGCCAAACAGATTTTAATGAAACATGGCTAAGAACACTCGGGGTAAAATTATATATATAACACTAAAAAAATCGCATTCAAATCGGTCCATCCGTTTGGCAGCTACGATACCACAGACAGATACACAGACAGACACGTCAAACTTATAACAACAGGTTCAAAACGTGGGGCCGCAGTGCAAAACGTTGAGCAGATCATCAAGCTACTGCTAAGTACATTACGACCCAGTTACGTAGTCCTATGGATGAATAATTAAAAAAAAACTTCATAATATATGACTAATTCCAAATAAATGTATAAATAAAAATAAATAATTATAAATTAGCTTATTTACGTCCCACTGCTGAGCACAGGCCTCATTTCATGGACGTGCAGTAGTAATAGGTAAGTATCAAAATTAAATTTTGGACAGTCAGGAACATGTCCCACCACATATCCTTATCCATATATATCCTATGTCAGTAAAAGAGTCACATTTATAGTTGATCGCTGGCTAATCACACTGCCAAAAAGTACTCTCTCTTCACTATTTTGTCGCAGCGACTACAGCTATCAAAGATAAAACTAAGTCAGTGGTACTCGCTCAACGATGTTCGCTTCGCGTTCAGAACTCAAGCCGGGAGACCAACAAACGGTCATTTTACTGCACGGAGTGGCTCTGAGTGCACGCATTTGTTGTGAATATAGAACAAGCATATTAACTATAATTGTTATCTTTTTTCACCCCGTTTGAGCTAGTGGAGCAAGTATGCACCCGTCGCAACCAAACACTCGCTTACAGCCCAGCGGCAAGGCTATGGGAACAGAACTCTCGCATTTTTGGACTGATTCGCTTGCAGCAGCCTGAAGGGCTGTAGCTGCGGGTCTTGGCTGGCCTGTGGGTAGGCACCACTACGGGGCTACCCCACTGCCGAAAACTCGCAGCTGCTCGCCAACTCGTATCTAGTTGCTTACTCTAATCGCTTCTCGCTCATCGTCGGCGGTAGGACGAGTGGCTCAACGTCGACGTCAATTTGGTTGAATCCATTCGTCGCCGAGACAAATGGCGCGTGAGTGAATAACAAATCAACTACACGACGTGCGTGCACGTGAAACTAGTCAAAAAATTACTTAACCTTTAAACAGGACTGACGATTTTTTTACTTTTGAATCCCGATTATGGTAGATAATGGCGTCAATAAAAAACTAATTTCTTGTTTTTTTTTATTATCATGATTTCCTAAAAAAAAGCCCTGTGGCCCCGTGCCCGTTACCAATAGTCCCACCTTGTGCGTATGTGGCCACTGCCCTGCTGGCTATACATTGAAGTTTTAAGGGTTAGTCATAATGTTTACATGTAATTATCGGCAAAATAAGACCACAATAAAAGTAAGAATAAAGGATAATTATTATTATATTTAAGCACCATTTAGCAAAAAGAGCTTCAAAAATAAAAACCTTGTTTCAAAATTAAAAACTTTACTTTTTCCAAAGTGATTAATACAAATTAACATTGTAGTGTATAGAATCTACAAAATAAAGCTTCAAAAATAAAAACACAACTTCAAAAAACAAAACTTTTGTCCGTAAAAGTTTGCCGCACACCGGTCGGTATGAAAATCGTTAATATTTTTTCGCGATTCTCGTATTTGTTGAGTAAGACCATTTTTTATAAAGACATATATGTATATAATAAATCAACCTTGTTGAGTAAAACCATTTTTATATAGACTTATATATATATATATTAGGCCAGCGTGGAGACTATAGCCCAATCCCTCTACTACATGAGAGGAGGCCTGTGCCCAGCAGTGGGAAGTATATAGGCTGCAGATGATGATGATGATCATGTCACGGAATGCCCAAATTGCCGGCACCTGCTCGGCTCGCATGTCACTTCCCAATCCCATGCTAAATAATCCTTTTAATAAATATTTTTACACCAAGCGTATTACTTTTAAGGTAATTTGTAGATTTTTCACTATTTTTTTTAAATAGTTCAACTACAGTAAGTAATGAACTTGCCCTTGAATTTCTCTTATATACCCTGCCGGGCAGTGGTCACATGCGGACCACTTGTACGGAACCGAAACGGGCAGTAGTCATATAGGGACCACAAACTTTAGGACCAAAAATTTTACATAAAAAACTATTACTGTAACTATTAACGGCATACTACACATACATTATCTTATATACTACCAAAATAAAGCATCACATAGCACTGACCGTATTTTTTTTCGGCACAATATTAATATTTACTTGGAGCAACACACAAAACCGGCCACTTTTTCTTAATTTGAATTTGACAAGTAAAACGTGAAAAAAATTGTTTTGACACATCAATTTTGGGTGCGTTCCGAAATCTGTCAGTTACTAGACTATACGTCAATGACATTTAGTGCCTTCTATAATCTTTCTGCTTGTCAGAAAAAATCATTTGCTAAGTGGTCAAAAGAGGGGGGAGGCCTTTGCTCAGCAGTGGGACATAATGGGCTCGATATAATATAATAATAATAATAATAAGTGGTCACTATGAGATCACTACCTGGTTAAGGGTTAAATTATCAATTTTCAGCCATACATTGGGCGCTGTCATAAAAGGCAGTTATGTATTTAGCACCTAATCATTTTCATTACACTTGCTCCGAATTTCTTTCGTTCCCAAAGTTGTTACCTGAAACAAAAATAAGGATAATTAGACAGGCTTTTACTTAATTAATAATGTCGGTCGACAGTTCATTAGCGAAATAAGAAAATGTACTAATAATGCCAAACTTTGAAAGTCATGCGAAATTACGCTGGTATATGTTTATCGATATTTGTCTTTAATTTGTTAATTATGAAGATTCTATGAGTTCCATAATTATTAATAATTAACGAACGAGGTATTGAGTCTGAGGGAATCCCGATAATTTGGAAGTAATAAGAAGAAATAATTAATAACTGAAGGGCAACATTACAAGAACATTATACGACCGGTCGTCATGCATGGACCGGAGTGTTATACCGCAAAGGTGCCGGATGAAACAAGAATGCATGTTACGGAGATGAGAATGGTGAGAGAAATGAGTGGCGTGACGCAAACGGATTTAATAAGTAAATTAAAAGAAGATAACCGAAAAGCTGAGAGCGAATCGCCTACGGTGGTATGGAAATGTTTAGCGGAGGGATGATAGTTATGTTACTAGAAGGGTTTTAAGTATGAATGTGGAGGGTTGTCAGAGAAGAGGTATACCAAGAAAAAGGTGGATGGTTTGAGTGAGAGACGATTTGAATAGTAAGGAATGTGTGATGATTTGACGGGAATAAAGAGGTATGGAAGATACGCTGCTCCGACCCCAAGTAAATGGGATACAGACAAGCAAATGATGGAGAAGAAATAATTCATAAATGAAATAAATAGTAATATTAATTATTTGACATAACGGTAACTGTAAAATAAAGGCCAAGACTTGACAATACTGTAGTTGATAACAGTAAAAAACATTATTCTTGGATTAATATTAACGTTTCATAAAAAAATACTTTATTTGACAAGCCAACATACAGCCACGAACTTTGAAAATTTTATTGCCGATTATCACTTCGCAACCAACTTTTCGCATAATTTCATTTCGCCGAATGTTCATGTGTCAACTTATCCAAAGGTTTAGTTTTATTTACTAACCTCACGGTTACCAGCTGAATGCTTGGCCTTTTTTTCATAAAGTCACTTTTCAGAATGCCACCTTTCGAGTAGCAGAATGGTTCAGTTTGACTAATATAAAATTCGTAGTATAACGCTTACCTAATGTTTTATTTAGTGGGGTTTCATTTAGTAATTATGTAACATATTTATTACGTGGGTAAGCGCAACCGCCCAATTGTTTTTATGACAATGAAGGTACCTGAGGGAATCGCATCATTGGAGATAAGTGTTTGCATGATTACTTTTGGACTGTTGCTTGGTGGAATGTATGTATGTATGTGTTTTTTTGAAACAAACAACAGTCCATTATTTTAACCTATCCTAACCGCCAGCGTGTCAACGTCACCCCGCTGCGCGGGGTGCCTATTTCCGCTCTAAGGAGCACGAGCTAACCCTAACCTAACCAAGTGGTATTTGGCTCCCATCTTAAAAACAATTACAATATCTAAAGAAGGTAGTCGTGAAACAAAACAGTAATCGCAATGAAAGCAAATCACCATACAAGAGACCAGTTTTAAAAACCATTCTGATTAAAATCTCCGCTTTAAAAGCACAATTATTAAAAATAAAAGCAGAATCCTTTTTATTTATCTTTTTCATCGTCCTAAGGAAATACTCTCTTTGTAAAAGACAACTTTACTATATACTCTATTGTACTTACGTCTATATAAAATTGGAAGAAAAAAGTCGTAGCGTCAAGCTACGGCGTAGCAGGCTACGAGCCGTGCTACGAACAAAAGACGTAGCAAGATAAGGAATGCTTAAGTTGAGAAGTTTGCTGGAAATTTTATTTTTGCAAGCCTTTGTTTGGTTCCTTGGTTTCGACTAATGTCCAGCGTTGCTGGTACAATATAGAATTTGTGAAATACTCTTTGGTTTTGAGTGGGTAAATTGAGAAATGCAACATTGCGGTCGGAATTTTACAAATACAAATACAAATAGTTTATTTGTTCAACATAGGTAAAGTCGTACATAGGCACAGATCTTAAATACGTGTAGGTGTTACTGGTATCACTATGTCGGGCCGCAAGGCATACAAATTTTAGCTATGGACTGTCACTATGAGGGTGTACAGTTACCATTAGTTGTAGTCTGACAAAAATTCGTTAACAGTATAATATGCTTTGTTCCTTAAAAATTTAAACAATTTGATTTTGAAATTATTTAAGTCCTCTATATTTCTTATGGGGTTCGGAACTTTATTATAAACTCTAGGAGCCATCCCAAGTACACTTTTCCTGAAAAACGCTGTTTTGGATGGCATGAAACTTATTTGATTTCTAAGGCGTGTACTTCTAAAACTTTGAAATAAATGCAGATTACCTTTTACAAAAATTACAATTTCAAAAATATATAAACACGGAAGAGTTAGTATGCCTAATTTTTTAAAGTATGGTTTACATGAATCCATTCGCTTAAGACCACATAATGATCTGATGCACCTTTTTTGCGCTTTAAATGCAACTTCTCTGTCAACTGAGTTTGCCCAAAATATGATGCCGTATCTAAGCGTTGATGTAACAAAGGCTTGATAGGCCGTTAAAACTACCGGTTCATTAACAATCTTTCTTAAATTATATAGGACATATGAAAATTGATTCAGTTTCTTACATATAATGTCAATTTGATTCCTCCATGTTAACTTATGATCTACGCTTATTCCTAAAAACTTTGTCACATCTGTTTCTTCAATTTGTTGTCCCTTATATGATATACTTAAGTTATATTTATATGTCTCATTTCGTCTATTTTTAAATGTCATGATCTTAGTTTTGTCCAAATTAATTTTTAAATTATTGCTAGTTAACCAATGAATTACTGTTTCTAATGTATTGCATATATCATTTTCATAAGTTTGAGGGTCTTTACAAGCGAAAAGTATGGTGCTGTCGTCAGCAAAGAGAACCATGGGGTACTCGATTGCTTGTGGCAAATCATTTATATAAATAATAAATAATAATGGTCCCAAAACACTCCCCTGAGGCACGCCGTAATGAATAGGTCTGACTTTCGAAGAATAAGTGACTTCGGTTTTTGTTTTAAGGTGTAGTCTATTTATTTGTGTTATTTGTTTGCGATTATTTAAGTAAGATTTAATTAAACAATGCACATTACCTCTAACTCCATATTTATATAACTTATCTAACAAAATTCTATGATCCACAAAATCGAAGGCCTTCGACATATCCATGTAAAGTGCTGATATCGGAACTCGCTTGTCAATATTTGATAAAATTACACGCATTAAGTCAAAAATAGCCATACTTATGGACTTACCTTTACGAAATCCCTTCTGTTCTTGTGAGAATAAGTTATTCCTTTCAAAGTAGCCATAAATAAAATTATAAATGACCTTTTCTATTACTTTGGAAAAAATTGGGAGTAGCGCCACTGGTCTATAGCTAGCCAAGTCTTCCCTGTTACCTTTTTTAAAAAGCGGCTTTATGATGCCTATTTTTAGTCGTTTTGGAAATTCCCCTTTTTCTATACATAAATTAGTAATGTGGCTAATCAATGGAGAAATGTTTCTGGATACTGATTTTACCACTTTTGTACTAATGCCATCATACCCTGTACTGCGGCTGTTTTTTAAGGAGTTAATTATTATTTCAATGTCGTTTGAAGTAGTGGGCTTCATAAATACAGAATTAGGAAAATTGCATGTCATGGTATTCAAATAATTATGCTTATTATTATTATTATTATGTGAAACATTTGAATTCTTATGTGTTTGCTCAATAAAATACTGATTGAATGCCTGCGCAATTTTTTGAGGAGACTTTATAGGTTTGCCATTAGATATTATCTGTTGAATGTTTTCTATTAGTTGGCTAGATTTATTTTTATTTATGACGTTCCACGATGCTTTCGTTTTATTACTAGATTTTTTAATATAGTAATTGTTTTGTACTTTCTGAGTGAGCTTAATAATTTTTTTCAGTCGCTTTGAATAATTTTGAAAGTTAATTTTATCACTACTTTTATTGTCTTTCGAAAACCTATACTTCCAAAGTAAATGGCGTTTTCGCTTGCAACAGTTCTTTATGCCTTTCGTAATCCATTTCGGTTTTGAGGATTAATTAATGGAGGTTAATTTGTATAACTATTCAAAATTATTAATTTGAAGATGTGTCATTGCATTAAATATTGCTACTATTGTAGATCCAACATAATTTCATACGCAATTTCTATCTTATTTAAATAAAATATAGTAGTACGAAAGGATCAGACATTCAAAATAATTTTATTGATTAGAGCTTTTATAATATTTATTCTAAGTTATAAACTATTTTGGCAGAAAAGTGTAATGGTTTTAGAAATAATAAATATATAAATTTTATTCATATTCATTTATTCAGTGTAATGTCATTCATACATAATAAGGTGGTACATTTTTGGTTAATTCAATTCATGACACCCTGTATAGTACTCTTGATTCGTTACTCTCTATAAATTTTATTTAATAATACTCTTGATTTCGTTAGGCAAAATGTAATAATTATATAATATACTAGTATATAGACGTGGCTTATGTTCGAAATTAAATACTTAACTAGCTTTTTAGTGCTTTTTCAAAATTGTGACATCAACGCCACTTTTAACAAACGTCACAGTAAAATAAACAATAAAAAGTGACTCTTTTATTTATGTTTACTGATAGCGATGTTACTTGGATGTTACGGCGTATCATAATAACGTACCTACCTCTAGGGTGAAGTCAAGACAGAATTGGTTGTATAACGAAGAGTTCTGTTTTTACAGTACGGTCACTTAAAAAAACAAGTATTTAGACAGTTCGATTTCCGACGACACTTTCTTTGTAGTGTTGGTAGCTAGTAGAAATAATGGAATGTATTGTGATATTCGTTTATATTTAAAAAACGTAATTATAACACACTCACGCGAGACCTCAACGCTTAAGAAAATAATGCTTATGAGTTTGCTATTATGTCACCCAAAGTGACTAAAAATTTAGTGTACTTCAAAGTCGTTAATGTCTCATTTTTTTATAAAATAATATTGACTTGATAAATAGTAAAAGCTTTTTATTTCCACTGAGATGTAATATGCATTATCTTGTTTCGACAGTTTTTTCGAGACTGGTAAATTTATTATTTTTAAATCTGATTATTAAATATATAAATACAATAATACCAACATTTCTAGACGGAAAGACCGGAGGAATAATTGCATAACATTTCAAACGTATGTAAAGACAACCCAACTGATATGGTTCAGTACATAATTAGAAATCTACGTAACGTATATAAGAGCGTAACTGTACGCAACCGACCAGCAGCTGAACTGGTCTGATTTAAGGTCGTTCTCTTGTTTAAGCGCGGATCCCTAGCCAGTAAAAGAAAGACAAGCAGCCCCCAAAGGCCCAGTAAGGAGCGACACTATCAAAAATGTTATTTCAGGAGCAAACGCCGCCGGGCGCTCGCACTCCAGATAAGTGCGGACACACGGACCGAACGGACGAGAGGAAATGGCGGCCATTTTGAATTTCAGAGACTCGAATTTGCTTGAGGCAACAAGGCCCATATTTACAAATCCCTTACAAAATGTATAATACAACTATATATTTAATGAACTAATGATTGACAATTTATGATTAATACGAAATAAATGAACATGAATATATGAATATAACACGTTAAAGACGACAGCGCACCGCGGCAGTTGCAGGTGTCAAAACCGACCTCGAAATTGCCGGAAAACTACACCCTTCGACCAGATCTCCTCCTTCACGAAGGTCGACAGCTTGTCAGTTGGCACTCTCACTCATTATCAGCTTGTAATCGCTTACTGGTAACCATAAGCCTCTCTTTGAGTACGCACTTATCTCTGTCCCGTGCTAGTCTCATCCAGAAATTACCAGCGGTCTGTTTTACGTCATGATTCATGAATCCATCGAGTTAGTGGACGACACGCTTCTTTTTCTATTAAATGGCCACCAAACCATGAACGATTTCGTCCCACGCAGCCAGGCAGTATTTGAAGAGTTCCCTCGATTTTACAGGATTCCATCATGAGATGCTAATCTGATGACCTTGGGACCACCCGTGAAAGATACCCCTTGTTACTTTGATCATGCGCCTTTGCTTGCGTTCTGCGTGATACTCACGAAAGTTTTCTACTCAACTCATTTACGGCCAGCAAATGAAATTAAAAGAAATATATCTATGCCTTACACACTATTTAATGACTTAAAACTATTTATTTGTTACGAAATGGCCCCGCTTCTGCATAATGCCTGGCTCACGACTCAGCGGGTCTTCCGGCGAGACCATTTTGAGTATTACTAACGTTGTCTGCTGTACGTGCGACACGGCCTTAGATTAAACTGAACGCAGCCGCTGCGCTTGCGTCACACAGTGCCATCTGACTGCGAACAGTGAAATTATTCTTTTTCACCTGAGGCATGGTCGCGCGTACAACATCGTAGCAAGTTTATATCTTGAAACAAATTAAAACCCAAAGATACAACAAAGAAGAATGGAACCATAACGGGCGCTCTGTTCGAAGGCGCTATCCTCTATACTTAAGGGGTGCATTGGAAATAATCGCGTGCTTTGAAACGCCGTTCAGACTAGATTAAGAAACAATAAGGTTTGATTTTCAGATATATGATTCTTGACTAAGATTGTTTGTCTGATTTGGTCGATACATGATTGCCTAAAATTTCCTCGACTGAAAAAAAATCCAAAGTTAAGTCTTTATTTTCCTTTTTTTACTCAGCCTACTCAAACAATACATTATTTTACGATACACTCAAGTTAATACTATAGTATTTTATCTCATCTAAAATCTCACTGAATGAAATATAAATAAAACTTCACTAAGTCAGGTATTTATCGAAATTTGTCGCAAGAAGCCATCCCTAAGAGTGTTGCATCTCTTTTCCCGTGCAAGAAAGGCATTAGCGTGTCTCTGTTAAGGGGGCGTGGTCGACTCGAATCAAGGCATCCTCTTTACGGGAAAATCACGGCATAGGGTACGAATTGTTGGCAGTGAATGTGATAAAGATATTATCTGCCCCTGTGTCCCAAGAGTTCAGGCGACGCACAGCGTAGAAAACCTGAACGTCGCGCTATTTGCTTCCATTCACCTCGCAAATGTGGACAAACGAGGTATGAGCTGAGAACTTATTTCATTTTCTTCAAAACACACACACTCGTACTCATGCGCTTGAAAGACAAGGATAGAGGCTTTATGTGATATATAAAATGAGTTCTATATCGAGATATATTATACTAACTTACTCTGGCACAAAGGTATATGTGAGCGAACCTCTCAATACGAAGCTAAAGATCATCTAGACAAACAAACTTGATAAAAAACAGCATTTAAATCAGTTCATTCATTAAGGAGCAACGACGCCACAGACAGACACGTAAATAGTTACATGATTATTAATAACACTCCTCGCTTGCCTTGAAGGTTAAAAAATATATCGGAGTAAGTCCACAAAGGCCAAAACAATAGATGTGACGAATGGTTGCCAACTATTAGGCATTAAGTTGTCGAGCATTAGGACTATGTCGATTGGTTTAGAGTTATCTAGTTTTTTTTAATCTATATCAACTGGTTAACGGGCAAAGCTGAAATAAAAACATACATTTTAGTGTACAATCTTGAACAAACTGAACTGCAATAGTGATTATAACAGGGCTTTTGTCATGGCTACTGGACGACGGTGTTTTTAAAAGCTTAAAGCAAGTAATTTCAATTAAGGTCAAACAAAGATAACTTCTTCAAGAGAACAATCTACAAACTTCCAAGTCACACTATATTTTCTTCAGAACAGCGAACTTCTTTTGTTTTTTAATAAAATCCAATTTGCCAACGTTTAAAAGACAACTGCAGACTTGTTTTGTAGCAATTCAATTTTCTTAGAGCGCAATTTTGTTCACTTTGTTAGGGGAACATTAGACACGATTGTTATTGTAGTTTCAAATCAAAATGGCAGACTTTTTGTTACGAAGGGCTTTTTTACAATATCGTTTATTTGATGAAATACGTATCATTAAACGTACATCGCCTACATCGCCTTTATTCTCGACAGTGGTACACAGAGCACATTCTTTTGATTCCTTAATGCCAATGCTAGCAACTGAGGCTTAAAAACTGCAAGCCCATCTTGTAATCAATATTTAGAACTATCATTGTAATAAGCTTTTTTTGGCAATAAAGTTTCGGCGTTTCTTATTGACAGTCTTTCTTTTTTAGAAACGCTGGTTGAATTTTGATTTTTAATAGTGCCCTTACAGCCTACTTGCAGAATAAAATTCGTTTATTTCTATAATTTATTTCAACTTTTACGACACCCACGGAAATAATAGGGGTGTTGGTTTTATACTAATAATAAAACATTTTTTTAGCCAACTTTGGTGTCCCACTGCTGGGCAAAGATCTCTCCCCTTGCCCGGTATTGAGAGTTAGGGACTTACATTTGACTCTCTAGCTGTAAACACAACTATTCCTGAAATCCATAAAGGGTCGGCAACGCGCTAGTTTTTTTCCGGATTAGCAAGTCTGCTTAGGATCAGGCAGACTGTAGGTATGCTTATTTGCCACCGTAACTTAAGAAACACGGTTAGCTTGTCTCTTTTATTAATGATGCCCTTATTTTTTCAGCCTCGTTTCTGATTTTTAATCCCTTTCCTCGTCTTTCTTACAACAATTCCTCGAATGATTTAGAGCGTTTGTCGAAATTGAACAAAACCGCGGGCAAATCTATACTTGTTTACCGAAACATCTAAGACCGGGCTTAGAGCAGAGATCAAAACGATAAATCTCCCTTTACACCAGAGGGCGTTGCTGCGCAGCTTACATTGTCGCAGCTAATACACTGTAAACAAAGGTTTTACTGATCCAATAATATTTATGAACATAATGGTTGCACGACGGAAAATGATTCAAAACATCTTGACTCATTGTCAGTCAACGAAACAAAAATCGTCTTTTCTGTTGTCAATAAATAGCTTATGTTTATGTATAACAATGATGTTATATAGAAAATAGTTTATAAGCGCTGCAAAAATGGCACACTAAAACTGAGTCAATTGCACCAACTTGCGTCAGTTTCGCCCCGTCAATGGAACGTGTAAACGTTTTTCAGTTGTCAGATTTGGTGGCCATTTTTAAACACGGAATTTCGTGCAGACAAAGTGTCTACCATTTTTTATATTACATCATTGATATTTAATGTGTTTTTATCGCACATATCTATAGAAGATGCGGCACCGTTTACGCGGATTCAGATTTCAACCAAAAATTAGGCTTTATAGCCCTTAGATTAGATTAGATTAGATTAGATTATTTATTTCATGATAAAAAATTACAATACAGATTTGCATACATGTCAAAAAAATAACAATTTTTATCACGATCGTCAAAAACAAAGAAAAATAAAATATAATATTAAGACAATGTCAACAAATGTCAGAACACAATAACAAGGAAATAGAAAAAAACCAAAAGCAAAAGAACACAAATATATCAACCTCTAGGTATCGTCATTCTTTACAATATTTAGTGCACCAGAAAACCTTGGCAATGTCCAGAAGCATTATATTTGGAGACCAACTGAGGAAATGCGTACACAAGCCCGTAGCCATAATAATAATATTGCCGGCTCGGTAGTTATATGATGCTGAGTAAGATGGTGATGGTTGTCAGAGCTCTGAATAATGTGCCATGTTGATTGAGAGACTAGCATTTGTCTTTAGCTTTCAACGCAACGAACCCTCAAATCAATGAAGGATCGACAAGGCACTTGTGATTTTAGATTCGCAGGCTTCCATAGGTACGTTGTCTCTTAACCACTAAGCCGGTCGTATGATTAGAAATATGGTTTGAGTGACGGCTTACAAGAGCACACGATTTTATTCACCTCGGTGTTTGACACGGTTTACAACGCCGTTAGCCTTCTAGCTGTATGAATATTTATATGTTACACTTGTACACAAGGTCTTAGCCGAAAGACTATTAATATAAAAAGACGCTGTTTCTTGACGTGTTGCTACTTATCAAGTTAAACGTACGAATGAATGGTTTCGAGAGTAATTAGAAACCATTGAACTGAAATAATAATGACAAAAGGATCGGGACAACAGGCGGACCAAGACTCGCTTAAGGTTGGTGAGCCATAGAAGCTAGTTTCGAACCTGTGTACTATCTGTGTATAAGTAAGCTGTGCCGAACAATTTACTTAGTATTCAGAGGGCGGTAGTCATTTTATTTATCGGTGACGGAACAACTACGCTATACAAGAGACTTGAATGAACGGCCTACCACAGACTAAACACCAATAGGCTATTTAGGAAACAATTTAGTACGACATTTTGCATATTAGTGTGATATTTTATCTTACTAGTTTGAGCATTTTGCCTGCAGTTCGATCCAATCTTCTTCTTTCTCCAACCACGAGAGTTTATACATATGTGAGTATCATGTGAATGCGCTTCCTTCCTCGCGCGTGAAGCTTTGTTATATTACTACATTATATCAATTAAATACACAACATTTTGATCCAAATTGTTTCTTACATTTACACATACATGTAATTTACCGTTAGAGAAATTGGTTCCTTTATGTGAATTAATACCATTACCAAAATTTAGTTTTGTGTTCTAATTACACACTAAGTATATATATAAGTATTTATGTAGGAATTTATGTTATTTGTATGCTTTACATGCGTATGTTTATTATTGATGTAATTGTGTATGTTGTAAGTTCGTTTACTTCCAACTTTGCCATGTATACCTATAACGTAATTTTTGTTGCTTTCTCCGCTACCTAAAGGTTGTCTGGAAGAAATTGCTCTTTACCTATAAGACCGCCTGTTGAAAACATCTCTTTTTAAGTTGTTATGTCTATTTGATTCATGTTTTGAGGTGTGCAATAATAGGTTTTTACGATACAAGCGCCTAAAATAGGAAATTCGCAACGAGTGTTGATAAATTAAAACACGAACGAAGGGAGTGTTTTAAATCGACGCGTGTTGCGAATTACCTATTCGCACGTGTATCGTACAACGTTTTACTGTACATAAGGCTCTTTAAAGTTTCGACATATGCACAGAAAGTGCTCTTTTCCGCACTAGTGCGGGAAAGTAGCACCATATGTTCTGTAATAGTACATTACGTAACTAGGGCGGTGAATTCGTGAATGCCCCAGATCGTAGGTGTTTGTGCCATAAACATGCGCTCTGGGGCTTTACGAATTACCGCCCGTGTTAAGTACAAAATTTTACGTCTTCACCTGGACACAATGCGAGTTTTCCCGTACGCGCAGCGTGCAGTAAAACTCGCATTATGGCCAGGTGTGACGTAAAGAGTATTTGTATTATTGTATGGTATTCGTAATTAAATGGTTTTTGATTCAACTCTCCATACAAACGTAGTATAAAACTTCATATTGTAATAACATAAAACTTTTTATACATGATACGATCCGCAATATCTAGGTCCAAAACTAGTTTTTGTTGGCTGCTGAGTTATAGAACACACATAATTTTAAAAAAAGTGATTATAATCTATAGTAAAAAGAAAACTATATAAATAACGATGTTTGAAATTGGATTAGTACCAGAGTTTCACGGTTTATACTGAACACACAAACGTACACACTTAGCTACACTCTCACAAAACTAGTCCATCATCAACTTTACTGTTCTGAAAAAAAATGACTCCAAGAACATTAAGTAAATTACCAAAATGTTCAAATTCGATACATTAATTTAAAAAGTCTTACCCGAGGTTTTCATCGATTTTTGACAAGTTTTGAATCGTAACTCTTACTTTTGCGCACTACAGATAGAAGTATAAATCAAACGGTTATCGGTTCTTCAATCTTTCATCTCCATTTTGGTTAACTGGATTTTGAAACAAATGAATACTTAATTTTGTATGATTTTTTTAAACGTTGTCTAAGAAAACACTTTTTTCGTATCTCTATTGACTTGAAAGATCTAACATATACGAAATCTACATATTTGAGTTCGGCTGTGACGTCTCTAGAAAATGGTCCAAGGTTTTCATTTTAAACCAATTAACACAAAAGGAATGGCCCGAAAACCGGTTTTTTGGCCTAATTGTTCAACTTGTTGCCAAATATTTCGAAAACAATGAACTTTGAAGTAAATATGGGATACTATATTGCTTAAAGCCATGTTTGTTAATATAGGCGTATTGGAGCCCCTTAAAAAAGTTTCGTCATAGAAGTTATAACACCGTAAATTAATTTATAAATTATAGGGTCTTTGACATGCATGCTCAACAATTTATAAGCCTTACGGCGCCACATATTTCTGTAACATCATTGAACCTTTGATCGACATGTAAATGTCTTTTTCATCACACTTGCTCGTAAATAGTGTTGTTCCATGCCTGTATACAGAACGACAATGGCCTAAATTGTTCTCACGGGGGTAATGGATTTTCATAACTCTCTAGGGAGTTATGAGCTTGTGTGTGATCGGATTAGTTAAAGCAAATCTAGGCATCTAGTTGGCCGCGCACCACTAAAATTCTGCTCTGTTATTGGTTGAACTATTATAGCTGCGTACTTTACTCCCACTGATCTGAAAGTGAAGTTGTCAATTTTATAAAATTGTGATTGGTGTGGTTGTGTGAAACATAGATATTTCTGTCTTTTGTATTTATTATTTCCTCGCAAATGTAATAAAAAACACTGTCTATAACACGGCCGTAAGAATATTGCAAACTCGAGTCATCAAAAAGCCTTCAACGTCGGGCTTCTGATAGACTCTTGTTCGCAATATTCCACTTACGCCCCTCGATAAACAATGTATTATTTTTATCTATTAAATGTACCCCTTTAAAATATTACTAGTATGGATATAATTACTAAAATTATTTTTTATACTCGTCGACCTTAATGTTTGAATTAAATCACATACTTTTTACTATGGAGCTCCCAACTCAACATTTCATAACTGTGGAGACAACTAAAATGAAATTGACCAATCACGTGGCGCCTTTACTGAACTATAATGTATTTGACCAATAGGACGCCGTCATGAGAAAGTAAAAAGGTAAATAGACATCAACGCACAAAAATGAAAAAGCGTTGGTTGCACTTCGTTTTCAATAGGTACCAAGATTGTTTAATTTGTTCAGTTGACTCGTAGAAAAAGTATTGTTCACAATCGTGTCATAATCAAGCTTTTTAATCTCGTACCTTACTTAGGCCACTCAGCAAGCTTCGTGGCCTAAACACGGTACTCGACTAAAAAGCTCTCTATTATAACACGATTGTGAAAAATACTATATTTAATATTATAGAGAATTACAATATTATGCAAACCACAAATTACCTAGTACTGATTACAAAAATCACAAGCAAAGGCTCTTTGATAAAGTATATTTGTCAAAGTCTTTGCACTAAATGAGGCATACTCGGCGCGGGAAATGAAGACATTTTAAGACGGAGTGCGCTTTTAAAATATCTTCGGGATGCCTGGATTTGAATTGTAAATGTGGTGTCATTGTATTTATTACCTAAGTCTGTGCAGTAGTGAGCTAGCTATTCTTTTGTTGTCGGACGCCCTTTGTTTTAGACCCGTTACGGTTAATGTTTATAAACATTTAAGTAAGATACAAATGTCCAGGATTTCACTTGACTCCTTAGCCTGAAAAATGTTGCTAAATTGTATCATAATTGAATGAGATGCAAAGACAGTTATGTTTTGTTATATAAAGTTAAGAAAAAATCAAAATACAGATGTGAATGACAATATTTTCTTCGTAAAAACGCAACATACCTTGCATACGCAACAATTAATTGTTCCATTTTGACATAGGTATTATTTGTCAAACAAAAACGAACTATCCATACTAATATTATAGGTGCGATAGTAACTTTTTTTTTTCTGTTTATCCTTCTGCCTATCTATCACCTTTTCACGTTCAGACTGCTGTAACGATTGAGATAAAATTGGGTATAAATATAGTTTTAATCCCAGAAAACGTCATAGCATACGTTTTATCCCAGAAATTTCTTCCTAAGGGGGTGGAATGGGGATCGGAATTTTGTATGGAGGTAGGATAAGATACAATACAAACGTGTAGGATGAAGTCGCGGGCAAGAGTTATTAATACATTAATTAATTTTAACATTCATGCATTTATCCTATATTAAATAATACTCGCTGTCCGGCCCGGCTTCGCACGGATTACCCGTTTTCCCGTAAGAATTAAGGATTTGCCCAAAGGTTGACTGGTAGAGAATGCTTACGGCAATAAGTCCGCCTTTTGTACGATAAGTTGTTCTTTTGTGCAATAAAGAACAAAAAGTAGCCTTTGTTCATTAGGGATAATGTCTGCTTCTAATTATTCAAATCGGTCCGGTAACTTCGGAGCCTATTCAGTACAAACACACGAATAATCAAATCTTTCCTCTTTATAATATTAGTGTAGATATACAGAAATCGAAATAAGAATAACTGTTATTCCAAATGCGAAAAGCAGCCAGGCTCTAGGTATCCATTGATTTATACACGTGAAAACACTTCAATCAAAATTAGTCTCTTACATTGAGTATTTCACATTGGCACACCGTTTAATTCCAACCAAAAACACTTCCGAAAACCAATTCCCTAAATCAATGTTGCCACAACAAACAGAACTACGGCATATTGCTTTCTTCCCTTGTTGTGTAATCAAATTTGTCGACGAGCTCGCAATAATTCTTCAATTAACCAAGCGACGGTAAGCATGTTGGTACAAGCTTTGAGTTTGTGGATCATGTGGGTTTACTCGCATGCCGTTTGGGTTAGTTAACGCGATTGTTGCTTTGATATTTTGAAATTAAGTAACTGGGGTTCTGTAATGTGATGAAATAAGTTGTAAGTTTATGATTATGATGAAAAACGTATTTGGGTTGATAAACACACAGATGATTATTAAAGACTCACCCGTAACATGTGCTAAATTGAAGTAAATGTTAATTCATCATCATTCAATTCGTTGTCATTTTTCATTTGATATTTTTCGTTAGCTTTCCGGTTAAGAAAAACATCGTGAGGAAACCTGAATACCCTGTGACCTGTATCTGAAGTCCCCAACCCGCACTGGGCCAGCGTAAGGACTACTGCCCGTTCCCTCTCATTCATGAGAGCAGCAGTGGGATGATGATGACGTTAATCAGTTAAGTTATATATATTATTTATGAATATGAATTATTTATTTATCGTATGGAAAATCAGTATTTAGAACCGTGAGATCTTGAAAAAGACAGATATGAATACGAGTATAAGATTAAATCTGACATATATCTAATGCCACTGCAAAATTCCGTTTATTGTCTATAGTATTTAAGTGTTAGAGTGAATAAAACTATGCGAATCGACGTATCATAATCATATTTGTACATTATAATTCAGTATTACACGTCTAAGTTGTTAAAATTTGTGAAAATCGTATTAAGTACTACTTAAGTCGTACTTAAACTAAAAGGAGTCCTTTCTGACTATTCCAGACCATTCGAAATTGAATTTAGATGTAATAGCATGAATTGAAAATTCAGTGTGGCAACAAAAGTTGGAATTAGGTATTGGAATATATTCATCGTCATCATCATCATAATATCGGCCGAAAGACGTCCACTGCTGGACATAGGCCTCCCCCAAAGAGTGCCAAAGTGACCGATCCCTCGCCACCCGCATCCAGCGAACTCCCGCAACCTTTACCAGGTCATCAGTCCACCTCGTCGGGGGCCTACCCACGCTGCGCCTTCCAGTGCGTGGTCGCCACTCAAGAACCTTTCCGCCCCAACGGCCATCGGTTCTACGTGCTATGTGCCCCACCCACTGCCACTTAAGTTTAATACTTAGGTTTGGAATATATTACACCATCGCAAATACGTAAATTGGTATCGCTTGGAATATTCCCGTCCGCGTTGATCTGAAAGTAAGTAAGTTAAGGGGCTCCCATAATTGGCGTCTGGGATCGTACCTTCGATCTGAATCTCTTAGTTTTCTTAGGTTTTTTGTAGCTTATTATGATAACAACAACAGCTTTAAGCAATATAGTATCCCATATTTACTTCAAAGTTCATTGTTTTCGAGATAATGGGCATCAAAGTTGAACAATTTTAGGCCAAAAAACCGGTTTCTGGCCATAACTTTTGTGTTAATTGGTTTAAAATGAAAACCCTAGACCAATTTTTAGGGACGTCACAGACGAACCCAAATATGTAGATTTCGTATGTGTTAGATCTTTCACTTCAATAGAGATACAAAATAAGTGTTATTTTAGACAATGTTTAAAAAGATCATACAAAATTAAGTATTCATTTGTTTCGAAATCCGGTAGACCAAAATGGAGATAAAAGATTGAAGAACCGATAATCGTTTGATTTATACTTCTATCTGTAGTGCAAAAGTAGGAGATACGATTCAAAACTCGTCAAAAATCGATGGAAACCTCGGGTAGCCCCTTAAGTAAATAAACTAGCTAAGAACAGACCATAAAGCAATATTGGCCATATTCATAAACGTACTACAAACATAATGTATCAGATATATTTTTCATCTATGTAAAACAAATCAGGTCAACTGCACTCCAGGATCCCAAGATACAGGCATTGTCTAGTTTGGGGTCCACCAGGTACTGTTTTTATATTTAAAAAAAATTGAATTTTTTTCAATAAACGAATTTATTTATTTATTATTTATTTATTAATGTTATCTAAAATGCCGTTAAAATTTGTCTGTCACTTTGACATTTGTGTTCATGAGAACAAAATTTATTTATCAAATGCTTTTTAAGTTTTTTGAATAAGGGGGTACATTTTTCCCTGAACATCTCATAATTGAAATCCGCTCCCGTTTCCGCGCACGCTTCCTCTCATGCCTCAATACCCACAAGCATCAGCGAAAATGACTTCCCAGTTAACGATTTACGACTCACCTAGGGCCTGGCGGAGTAGATTACCGCCCGTGCTCGCTGCTTCATGACGGATCTTCGGATGGATATTTTCTTGTGAGGGAATAACGAGTTTCTTGTGCATAGTTTTAGTTTTATAAGAAAACTGCCGATTGAGTAAAGTTGATGCAGCGTATACATACTTAGACTTCGCATTCTTGTGGCGATGTCTTCACAAAAGCGTAGCTAGTGATAGACGGTGATTTTTAAATCGTGATAGGAGTACTCTTTTCTAATTCTGTAATTGATGCCAAACTAAGATTTTTTTCTGAATAAGGAATTACTTTATAAATCAATATCACTGTCACCCTAACGAAAGTTTAAATTTATTAAAAAACCTCCTTATAAAAGTTTCGTAAACGAACCTAAAAACCTCTGTGTCCAATAATTAATTTGAGAGTAATTAACTGTAAATTTTCTCATGTAAGTCAAGTAGATATTAGGTTTTATTGACCTATGGCCTATCCCCGCCAAACCAAAAAAACTAGACGTAAATATGTATCTACTTAACTTCAAAAAATGAAGCGAAAAAACCAAAAATTCAGTGGACATTGCCGTTAACATTAACGATGATTTAATGTTTATCTATATTGTTCGACACCTGACCACGGATTCAAAATCACCGTGTTTATAATCTCTAGCTTTCACCAGCGACTTTGTTCGCGTTGACTTAATTTGGTGAAATTTTGCTGAGAAAGTATTTTGTATGTTAATTCAGGCTATGCTTGCTTGTACTATTAAATTCATCAATAGTACGCTTACTATGGGTCTCATACAAAGGGAGGGAGAGGGCTATGTTAGGAGTTTCTCCTCGTGATCGCATCAGAAAAATGAAGTAATCCGCATCAGAACCAAGGTAACCAATAAAGCCCTTGGAATCCCTTACTTAAGTAACTTAACACCATCATATCTATGATTGCGGACTGGATTGACTCTCCGTATATTATGCACTGTTGTGGACTTCACAAGCCCAGTAACGGTGAATCATTGCTAATATAGTGAATTGTTACTAACATAGTTTTATAAGTCTTATTACTGGCAACCGTATTGTCTTTTCCAAGAGCTCACGGTTCTAAATAGTGATTTGCCATACGATAAATAAGTAAGTCTTATTGTAAACTAACACTTTATGAGCCACGAGCTTGAAATAAATTTAATTTAATTATAAGTGGCAGTGGGCGGAGCACGTAGCGTGTAGAACCAATGGCAGTTGGGGCGGAAAGATTCTAGAATGGCGACCACGTACTGGAAGGCGCGGCGCGGGTAGGTGGCCTGGTGACCTGGTAAAGATTGTGGGACTCCGCTGGATGCGGGTGGCGCCGGACCGGTCACTTTGGCACGTTTTGGGGGAGGTCACCACGTCCGTAGGAATTACCCTCCGCTACCCTATCGTGTCCCCAAGGGGCGGTTCTAAAACGCAACAACCTGGCAACCGTATTGTCTTTTCGGAGATCTCACGGTTCAATATGCTGATTTGCCGTACGATAAATGAATTTATTTTTATATAAATGAATATAATAATTCCGTTCTGCCGTTTTTGCATAATTTAGCAACAAACATTCAAACTTTCGTACTTATATTAATTAGGCCTGTCTACTATTCGCCACTAAACAATTAAAAAGTGTGAGCGCTTTTTCAAAATTGGGATTTGATGAGCACCATTTTTTTCTCTACGTTCTGCCATAAGGCTTGTTGTCGACGAAACTACCGATTTGGTTTAATAACGGGGGTTTTTCCACTTTTTCCTAGGTGCACAGTTGAAGGCACAAATTTAACTTTAGTAAAGGGGTTAACAGAAAAATGCGAGACAAGTGACGCTCGAAACTTAAGTTTGAAAACTCGGGAGTTTCGTAAAGACGCGGGACTCAGTCTTGTTATTCGAGTTCTTATAGTTGGGCCACTTTATTTGCAAGCTTTTCCAAGTTGGATTTATATTGAACGTGATTAAGTTAAGGCTAGTCCAGAAAATAAGCTTTTTAATATTAAATATAAACTTTCGTAACACTATAAATTGTTTTGCTGTTGCTCATAGGGTATTTTCCCTTTTACAATTCTTAAGAAGGTCGTGTTTCATCGAGTCGCTTTAGATGTCAACTTAAAACGCTTAATAGCTTATCACAGAGGCAGTGACATCATATAACTATCACACTATCCTGTATCCGCTTAAAGTTTCTATTCAGATCATGTAATCGTAGATTCGTATCTCATTTAATTAAGTTTGTGTCCTAAAATAAAATTCAAAAATATGAAACAATTATTATCAAATTGTTCAAAAAATATTCAAGTGTCTCATTCTGTAATTGAACACATTTCTCACTTTGTTTTCCATTGTTCATGGATCGTAACACCGAAAACTTTTGTGAAAGCCGTTAACGTTATATATATTTCCTGTTTTTTCGACAAGTACGCGACCTGGATATACAATGTACATGCCGCGTCATCCTATTATGATGATAATTCCATGGCACACCACCATTAGTATGATTTATCGTGTTTTTTTATTGAGCCGAATGATGTGGCCCAACGGAATATATATGAGATTTCTGGAAACAGAAATGCAATTTGTGTTTCTATACTTCGCGGGCACTATTCATACATGATGAAGGGTTATACTTATTGTTTAACCTATATTAACGTAAAAAAAATGTTAGTGTTCAGTATTTCCTGAGGACACAACCCAGGTTCCATTTCAGACAGGCATGTGACTTATACTTGTAACTATATTCGAGTTGTACGTACATTCGCGTTCTCCAATGTCTACACAGACAACCTTTCTAAAATATCTACACATGTGTCTTATGTCAGTAACAATAAAGCCTCTGTATAGATATTTTTCAAAGGTTGTCTACACAGACATTGGAGAACTCGACTGTAAGAACGGATCATAACTTATATGAAGGTACTTAACTAAACTAGCTTAACAAAACTAGCTAGGCTGTTAATAATTCAGTTATTAAACCTCTGAATTAATACAGGCTATGCTATTTTTAAAGAGCTTTCGGTTTGATTGGCTAAGCTTAGCCTCTCGGCAATCATTGTTGGGTATTTCAATTTAATCTGTGTATTTGATATGAAATGAAATGTTTGAAATACGCCAATATTTACTAAAAAAATCTCCTGACCTCAAACTCCCTGTTCAAAGCACTGAGTTTTAAAAAGTTTCGTTCATTTTATAATTAACAATTCAGTTTCAAACGAATCTTAATAATTATAATCATTTACTACGTGGTATGTATTATTGTATGTCAGATATCAAACTGGCATAGTGCGTGCCGCAAAACTTCGTGACAGACAGACGCGTAAACTTTTGCCACCATCTTCATTTATGACGGAGGAAATCGTAAACTTCACCAAATATGGCGAAGGCGGTGTGCAGAATAGTTTTTCGCAGGAATAATGGAAGTGGTTATGATTTTTAGTTATACATAGAAAGGTAGACTACCCTTATTTTTTGTGTCGTGTATGTTATGTATCGTTAGAGTTGCCTTCGGCTAAAAATGGAAGATAAGGACCGAACTTTAGGTAATCTAATGGGGAATGTTAAGGCGCCGTCCGGTTCATGGTCTTCTCTCCCTCTCACTTAGCATAAGCGTGAGCGAGATGGAAGTGCGTGCTCGGAAGCGCGGAAATCATGTTTTTTAATTTGATTTTTTTTCCCGTTTAAATAGTTAAAAAAGTAAACACTGATTTCTCTCAAACATGATATTGCCGATTTTTAGAAGCCATTTTAATATTTTTAGCTTTTGTGCATAATTTGTAAGGAATATTTTAAGTGTATTTTAGACCCTTTTAGACCTATGTTCGTGATTTTTTTCTATCGAGCGAAAATTGCTTAATCATGTTTCTAAACACTGATTTCCTGCAGAAAAGCCTGAAGATTACTATTTGTATTTTTTTTAAACCATATTATTATAAACAGACGCATTATATTGTTTCAAAAACTCTGTTCGCTTAACTTCGCTGAACCTACGGCGCCTTAAGCAATCATGCTTTGGCTTACGCCAAATAACAAAATATCTATAATCAAAATATGTCACGTATCCAAAAATCGGAGATCGGAATCAGGATGAGAGTAAATGGAGGGCCTACTTCGAGCTACAACGACAAGAGCTTAGCTCTTAAATAAGCAGAAGAGAGATCCAAAAATCATTATTTTTGTTTTCCTATTCACGCCTCATATAGTTTTTCATATACTACCCCTTTTTAATGCATCCTTTAAAAGTATCAAAAACTCCTCATATCTTTTTAAAATGTTTACTTATAACTACAACCTAGAAAAGTTGAAAAACCCCCGACATTTTCATTTCAAAGTCCAATATCTCAAAAATTGCTGAACAGGTTTTCATGAAACATGGCTAAGGACACTCGGGATAAAATTATCTATGACACACAAAATAGCATTCAAATCGGTCCATCCGTTAAGGAGCTACGATACCACAGACAGATACGCAGATACGCAGATACACAGATACACAGTCAGACACGTTAAACTTATAACACCCCTCTTTTTGCGTCAGGGGTTAAAAACACATTTGTCTTCTATCCTTCTATCTTCTATCATCTATCCATCATAAGTTAAGTAACCGGCAGAACATTAATCTACTTATTAGTACTTTAGCAACAAAATTTACATAAATATAAAATATTTGGTGTCTTGCCGTTTGACCAAAAGTCATTTGGCAAAATTACACTTGACAAACAACGTTTAGCCAATTGATCATTTTACTACTAGTCATTTTACAAATGACTCACTTTGCAAAATGATCAACAGTTAAATTTACATTTTATAAATAATTATTTGACAGAATAATCATTTAGCAACTGAGTTATCAGACTAAACTACTATTGTTCTAAAAATCAGACACAATGGAAAAACCTAGGTACTTATACTATGCGTCATGTAAAAAGGCAATTAGACTAATCATGGAAAAAACCTGGGTCTCCGTTAGGTACGACGACGAGCGAAGCGGGAAGGAGTGTTACGTTGAACTGCGAACATACAGCGCGCGAGCCGAGCGAGCGAAGCGAGCGTGCCGCGGCAGCGGCCGGCGAAACGCCAGAACCGACAACTTTTTACTAATACTTATCTAATCTTGTAACTTACCTGTAAATAATCTGTACCAAATGAAAGTTGACATTTGGACAAAGGTGAAATGAAAAAAAGTCAATTGACATTTTATTATTTAATTCATTTACTAAGTGTAGTGTTTGCTAATTGATCATTTGCTAAGTGAGTTTTTGTAAGATGATACTTTTGTCAAATGTCTCGTTTGCCAAATGATCATCAGGTGAAACGTTGTTTGTCAAATGAACTTTTGTCAATAATTTTTTGGTCAAACATTAGTGAACCAAAATATTTACACCATCTAGTCACATACATCGATGTCACAAGCAAACTATCATCCAGTTTTATGACTACAACTTATAGCGGTATTTTTAATGTGAACGGTTTAACAGCACAAGTTTCAGAATACGAGTACATTTCCGGTCCTATAAGAAGGTTAGAGTTTTGTTTTATGAAGATATACCTATACTTGAAATTAACGATCCAACGTGTAGCCTTAATAATTTAACGAAATGATTGTATTATTTAAGACGAATTGTTATGAATATAATATGTAACCGCCTTATTCATAAAACTTAAAATGCCTCTGCTAAATAAAATGTGCTTTGTCCCTTTCTTATGAAAACAAATGTCAAAGTGACAGATAAGGACAAACGAATTTTAATGCCATTTTAGTTAAAATGGGCTTGTAGTTACGTTTATGAATACGGCCGTAAGTTTTTAAGTTTGAATAAAAAATCTTATGAAAACATGAATCTCATCTGTCATACAATGGTGTGTAAGTGATTCATACGGTTTTCCTTGACATATTAAATTGATATTTTAGCAACAAAAATTGAAATTTGCTATAACATGGTTATGTCCTTCAGAGTCCAAAAGAGTAAGAATAAGTCAATTTATTGCAGTGAAGAAAATCATGAATTTTTCTTTTATTCACGAATATTTTTAAACGTCAGATCATAATACAATTTACTTTAAACACAGCGCAAATTCACAAACCTCGCATTACGACCACGATTATTTTGGCACTTCTACAACCATCAAAAATACAGACATCCCATTTTCTGATAAAAAAATTACAAACTCGCTCGGTGTTACAAAAACACTCAATCCACTTGCGGAAACACCCCGAGAAAAACATAACTGTCTTTGTCTTGCTCGTGGGGTTGAGGTATCGCCGGCCCTCTCTGAGGAGAATTCCGCAACAAATGAGGTGTAACCACGAGTACGATTTGACTAAAAGCAACGATTTATATTGTCGCGAGTGGATTCAACACTTTTGCAGATGGGGCCCTGGGGTTATATCGGACGAAATCATTTGAAGGAAAAATGGTGGGATGCTTGGAATCGTTGAGGAAATAAATCTTTATGGTATCGCCATTAAGTGTTTTGATATTTTTATTACCCAAGTAATAGATTTGAACAAAGCCCTTTGTTTACCCTTATTCAGAATTTCATTGGAGACTTTTAACACCGGCTCCAAATTTGGGTATATATCAGTTCGTGATTTTCAGTGCCATTTTTTTACGTTTGTGTATAAGTTTTAATTTCCTTAAAGGCTCAATCTAGAATATACAATTAAAAATAAGGAATAAATTTTGTAACGTAATAATATACTCAATAGAAAACCAACTTGCTGATAAGTTTTAATGTTCAGTAATACTCTTAAATTATATGACAAACATTATATTATGTACTTATTCATTTTCGATTCGATTCTTAGACAATATCCCTTTTAAATTTTAAATCAAAGGAAAAGCCTTTGATTTTAAAATTTATAATTTTCGTTAGCAGAGTTACTGCTTAAAAAAACAAAAAATTAATATCCCTTTTGTACAACGCCCTAATATTAAAGCGTTGTGTGATAATAATATTTGATTTGCATCCAAACGCCATTAAGGTACCAAATTAAAGGCTAATACCACTTAATAATAAGCACACATTTAACGCAAAACGATATCAGAACGTAATAAAATTCCCCATTCATTCGCAAAGCAAACGCTCTGACGCTAGCAACATTATAAATTGTTGCTTTTACCGAAATTAAATTCAGAACGCACTTAATGTAGGCAGAGACAGACATACAGTTATGACAGCGTGTTAGAACGGGATCACCGTACATTTGTAAGTGTCTTCGTTGACTCATGCGGGAGAAATGTAATGGGTTGTTTAGTGTGGGCTGTTTAGAATGATGTCTTTTAATATCGCTGTAGGTTGTAATAAAAGGTTCGCTGGGAGGTTTCATAACGCTTACCTAACAAAAAGTCTAGTTTACTCTGAACTCCAATTAAACGTTATTTTTACGAGTGTCCAGGTCAGGTTATATTGGTTTACAATTTTGTGAATAGATAGGCAGTTCAGCGTGTGTTTTGTCAGTAAACGAGTTCGTGATGGATATTTTTTTGTGAACAGTTCACGTGGAAATGCTAGGCGGGTCGTTTCTTGTCGATTTAATAAATAGGTGTTTTGAATAGGTGTGAAATGGAACTGCTTATTAGGTAATTTAAGAAACGGGCTGTGTGTTTTCGATAAACTATAAATGAAAATGCATTTTACTGTTAGTGAAAGCAATATTTTTTGTGGTCGTGTCTACTTATTTCATTTATAAATTTTATTAATTGTATAGATATCGGCGTGTTGAAAGTGGATAATTTACTAAGCGATATCACCCTAATATTACCAAATACTACCGGTAACATCGTCAACCTCCAGTATGTTTCCTGTTTATGCCCTACAGAACCCCGGGACCCACTTTGTACCTTTTCTTAAGATTAGGCGTATAGATAAGATCGGCCATCTCACGATGTTTTCTTTTTCCGAATAACCAATGATAAATAACAAATGATTCAAATTCCGATTCGTTTATTTCAAAATAAGATTATTATAAATGTCAAACACCCAACACGTATGATTTGAATTAAAATTAATGAAATAATTCGACGACCAGTTAGCCTACGAAGCTGAAGGTCCTGTATTCGAATTTCGGTAAGGAAATATTTTTTAATTTCACAGAGTATTTTTATAAAATATTTCATATAAAATTTCCTAACCGACCAGCAGCAATATAAAAAAGCTTTTAGTACAGCGGCCAAACTAAACAATGTTACGTAATATTCTTGAGTCAGCAACAAAGTTAATAATGATTGAAGTCTTCAGGTAGAAATTTCAGCGTACCCCTAAAACTTGGTAGCGCATCTAGTGAGGTGGGCGTGGCGAACTACGGCAGACTGCTGCAATAGCATTAATAATAACAGTACGTTGACTATTAAGAAAATGTCCTTGGTCATAATCCTTGCAAGCCTGAAAAGTGATATTCAAGCAATGAAGTGGTAACTCTATTATGTTATGTTACACCAATTATATCAACCTATAGAGAACTGTAAAACTTCCCATATCACAAGTAGAATTTGAACAAAATAAATTGAGATATCTTAAGGCTTCTGCGAATTTCACGAATTAAATTAATAGTACATTACGTAACTAGGGCGGTAAATTCATGAATGCCCCAGATCGCAGGTGTTTGTGGCCCGAACCAAAGGTGAGGGCCATAAATGTGCGCTCTGGGGCTTTACGAATTACCACCCGTGTTAAGTAAAAAATTTTACGTCTTCACCTGGCCACAATGCGAGTTTTCTCGTACGCGCAGCGTGCAGTAAAACTCGTATTATGGCCATGTGTGACGTAAACGATTTTAACCCGTATATTATATAGGTACCTAAATACATCCCGTCGTTTCAAGCCCTGTGCAGCGCTAGAAATCGTTGCATTAAATGTAAAAATTAAATTGTGTGTGATTTTAAAAATGTACAAAGTTCCTGCGGAATGAGTTACCAATCGTGAATTCATAATTTTATGACAGGCATTACGCTATAATCATATAATTTTTAATAATAAGCTCCCGTGAATAGGGAATTAAAGACGAGAATGACCCGTTTATTTTTATTTTTTTTAATTTTCTCTCTTAGCATGAACTGTAGCGTTTTTTATACATAAAATACTGTTTTTATGTATAAATTACCTTACGAGCAAACCAAGCTATTAGTTTGTCTATCAAAAGTTCGTAACAGGCTAATTATACTTCCAACAGCGAGTTTGAAAAAGTTGTTTTAAACCTCATAACAAAAAAGGATTAACTGCCTTAGTAATCAAAGGGTCCCAGTACCTTTTCACAGATGCTATAGGACTTTGTAGGTGAAGTTTATTTCAGTACACGTTGATCGTGAAAATATGTAAATAAGGTAAGCAGGCAATTCCGTTTATGCTTAAGTAAGGTATTTAGGTGTTAGCAGAATGTAACTTCTGAAAAAATAGGTAGCGTAGAAAATGATGATGAACGCCAGAGGGGTGATGCCGTATTTTTTTAAACGAGCATTAGGGCAACTTCACTGTCATTTGCCCATACAAAAAATTACATTTATATCCACATAACGAACGTACGAAACTTTAAGTTATCGCCCAGCAGGTTTTCTTTTTATTCGTAGTTTCCGATCACATAGACACATTCGTGTCTGATTTACGAGCTCGTTCATACTCGCGGTCGTTACGTTGTGAATCTAGCTTTCCTTTTTATTGTTTAATACATTCAGCGCCAAGCAAGCAAGCTACGGTAGCCTAGTGGTTCAGGCATGCAGCTGTCAAGCGACGGTCGTGGGTTCGAATCCCGGCTCGTACCAATGTGGTATTAGGAACTTATGTACGGAATGTTTACCGTTAGCTTTTCGGTGAAGGAAAACATCGTGAGGAAACCGGTCTTATCCCAATAAGGTCTAGTTTTCCCTCTGGGTTGGAAGGTCAGATGACAGGTCGTTTTTGTAAAACTAGTGCCCATGCCAAATCTTGGGATTATACGTCAAAGCGGAGCCAGGGTTCCTTTAGGGCACAACCGGGAATAACGCTAGGAGGACGATGATGACATTCAGCGCCAATCACAAAACATATTTATTCGTCAGAGCTCTTATGGTGCTTTTGAAGCAAAGTGCTACGCTACGCTACATATGCTACGGCGTATCATTATTTATTACTCACTGTGAACATTTTTGTAGCATAACGTTCCGAATCCAATCCTTTTTTTGTGTATTACGATGGAGGCAAACATGCACATGGCCTGTCTCATGGTAAGCAGCCATCGCAGCCTATAGACACCTGTTATTCCAGAAAATTCAAAAACACGTTGCCAACCCTTTATAAACTTAAAGATTTGTTGTTCTAAAAGTTAGAGACCAATGCAAGTCCTTCAAACACGCAAGGACAAGCTCGCGAAACATACCGTTATGTTATTAGGACCAAAATGAAATTGACCAAATGAGGCAAATCAATTTCCTTTGCACAGAAGCTAAAAGCAAATATTTAGATGAGCAAGCGTACTCCAGTTGACGCCTCTCAAAGTTAGAGACCAATGCAAGTCCTTCAAACACGCAAGGCCAAGCTCGCGAAACATATCGGAATGTAATTAAGACCAAAATGAAATAGACCAAATTGAGCAAATCAATTTGCTTTGCACAGAAGCCACAAGCAAATATTTAGATGAGCAAGCGTACTCCAGTTGACGCCTCTCAAATTCGCAACATCAAAATCAATGAATGCCACAAAGTTTGGACAACGTTGGACTAGGAAACAGTCGCGAACAATATCTGTTAATCGGAGTTACACTACTTGTTTTTGTTATGCTTTGCTGCATAACTGCTTACTTGGCAGAATTGTGTAAACCGCTTTAGTTATGTTTTGGGTTAGTTATTTTGCTTACCTCGACGTTTTACGGCTGTGACGAGTGGTAATTGTTGCGTTGTTTAAATATCCATTACATTTAATGGCGCCATAAATTAAAAGACCGCTTCTAACTCAGTGAATTTAGCACCCAAGCAGGACATTTTTATTCATCACAATTAACATTATTTATTAATTATGCAACTTGACTTATTTGCAGACGTAAAAACGCAACTAGTGTTACTTAAAAACAAAGTCAGTATTATTAAAGATTCTTTAAAAGAACACACTTTTATGCGTCACAGATTTCGCATAGGTCTCCTTTTTTATTTGTTTTACCTTTTCTAGTACCTGTAGCAGAACTAGGATCAATATACGTAGATCTCTATACCATTTCTTTATTATTTATTATTTAATAAACAGAATATAGAAACTTAATTATTAACAGGGTCTCACAAAACTGTCGAAACAGTTTGTCTGTGTGATTATTTTATGGTACAGAGTTAACCCTTAATAGCACAGAGCGTATTTTTTTTGGAAATGATGAGTTCGATTTATGGGTAAGTTGGATATCTTGATAAAAAAAATACGTTTAAAGTGGAGGGGGTAAGTGGAAGGGGTTGATTTCTGGTGGGGAATTATTTCCCCTTGTTCGATGATCGTATTGAAAAAATCGGCCCGAACTTGGAGGTAATCTTTATTATTTTCTTTATTTCAAGACTTTTTATGTGTATTCTTTGTTTCTTGTTATTTTCTAATACGCTCTTAAAAATAAAACAGAGGAATTCATAAAAAAACAAACGGTTAATCATGTCAATATATAAACAAAACGTAAACTTTCGTAACGTCATCTTATAATTGGGAAAGTAATTACAACGCCTCATAATTTTTTATTCGTGAAAAAAAACAAATGTTTAACCTATCACTGACTAAAGTGACTGACAAAAGTCATTATAAAACCATTACACAATCAATACACATAAAATACGTTAAAAAGTAATGGTTGTGTACAAAACTCAAATAAATAATTTAAAGACTATTTATAATACAGAAATGGGCTTCAAAACTCGTAATTGTGTTGTATATCTTAATATATATATATTTATGAGAAGTTTGCGACGTGATTTTTTTAAGGTCGTGAGTGAACAAAGGGAATTATTTTCCAACTTGGACCCTCCAACTTCAAAGGACAAAACAATGGTTTCAGACAGTGATTTCTATGCCAAATAACAAATAATACAGTTAGTTGTACATAACTGCCATCAAAACGTTCACACCTGTTTTTTTTTATGGATCCGGACACTCATTGGCGAAAAACACTGTTTCTTACGTTTTTTTCACAATTTATGACTTTGACATTGACGTGTGTTGACAGATGAAGTTTGAGTGAAAGGTGTTGCCTGTATATTAAGTATAATACTTACTAGAAGTGTAAAACTGTATGGTGGGTTTCATTAAGTGTTGTCGTATAAAAAATACATACAATTTTATACCAACAGACGAAGTGGGAAATAATATCCCCTTGTACTATTAAGGGTTAACTCATTTGTACATACTTAAGTTGTGTTTGTAAATATTACATTCAGCTATGCCTTAGGTGTTAATGTTATTAATGTCGTTTTAATTTCCTTTTAAAGTCCTATTTCGTATATTATCCCCACGCCACGAAAGTCATATGTCTATTGTTTTTGAACTTCGTATGTAGTCGGTGGCGGGTGGGTGACAGTGACGAACTGGAGCAAGGCAGTTGCGTCGAATGGTTAACACAAAAGCGCCATCTATGAAGTCAATGATGAAGCTTCTGATCAATATCGCCAATGGCGTAATCAGATGTCTAAGTGCCAAGCGAAATGAATTGTACAGAGATTCTCTATAGTGAAACTGTCTACAGCACTCTCAGTTGTATACATATCGGTCTTTAATTAGTTTAGTCTCTAGTTGGTGACATTAGTGTCATCGATCTTATAAGTTGGAAAAAGTCGCGGGTGAAACCGCAGGTTAAGCTAGTTCACATGAAAGCTCATAAAGTACGCCCGCGTATATAGACGTTCCGAATAGCCTATAAAGCTCAGTCTGTTTATTACTCAGAACGTTCATACATACATACATAAATACATACATACAAATATGAGTATTACGGAAAATATCACAAATATTATATTGACATGGAAATGTTAATATGGGCGCGGTCTTGTATATGGTGGAGATGCTTTACTAGTGTTTTTTTATCTCAATGGTGCCACAAGCATAGGCCAGTCTGGTGCTAAACAGACATAGTAGCCTACAGACACTTGCTACTCCAGGAAGTCACAAGAGCATTACGAACTTTAACACACTGCCAGGAACCGCTACTCACGTAGCCAATCCCGTATTTTCCCGCTATGTAGCGGAAATTACCAATGACGTAGGCGCCCGCAAGGCGTGCTACTGGATGTGAAAGTGTTAAGTGATTTTTGATCGTTGAGTTTAAATTTAAAGACAAATGCATCTTCTGAAGCGCAAGTGACCTTACTCACCGCCAAGAATACAACAACATCTACAGAGCATCAAGTGGTATTTTTATAGATGCGGCCTTCTATAAGAAAGAAAGAAGACATGTATTCACTACACAAAAGACAGACACACAGGGAGTAGACATACAATACAATTGACACATCGCACCCTTAGAATGAAACCGACCTAAATCAAAAACGCTACTTTTTGGGAAAACGGGTATAAAGTTTTGAAATATGTAATTTTGAGTCGATATGTGTTGTTAACTCATTTTGTCGAATTTTTTGAGTTTGGTTGGTTTCATTCTTAGGGTGCGACATAAAGTGTGTCTTCGTGGCAGTGAATCGGTCGCTGTCTCAGCATTATGCCGAGGTGTCAGATACCTACACGCTAATTTTCAGACAGCACCGTACGTGACCCACGGAACGCAACACAACATGTACTACAGATACAAACGTATACACATAATAAATAAATAATTAGTATAAAACTTTTGTAAAATATGTAACAGTAGCACAATGCAGGATGCAAATAACAGATAAGGGTGGAGGTAGGTACTTCCTCAGTTGGGCTGATATGAGCGATATGACTAGTGACCCAAGATCAGACCTTGCTTTAACTTTTCCAAATAAAAGAAAGGAGCGTCACGATCACTTCATCTCACTCACTCTTAAATTACTATCAATAGGTTGCATGAGATAACTACGTTCCAACTTGCATATGAAATATAAAAAGACCACCCAGCGCTGGTTTAGAAAAACAAAAACCAACTTCAAAGCAAGCACTTAATATCCCAGCAGAAATCCAATATTAAAAGCCACGCGAGTTTTAAGCTCATCGAACATGCTTTTAACTAGTTGAGCCAATAGCGAAGATTCGAAAACTTTGGAATCTTTTGTTGCTATAGCATGCTAAGTGATGTCAAAGTTTAACAGGCTCATAGAATAGAGCATGGGAGCCTATATGCACGCGTAAACGCTGTGTAAACTAAGCTGTATTGGGTCTATTTCGAAATTTTTATTAGAAGCACGGACTTGTTACATAAAGTTTAATTTCTTAATTTTATTAACATAATAAAATCTTACTCAATTAACGGTAACACTTAGCTACTGTTTACTCAAACCACAAAAAAGACAAACAAGCAAATGGCCTTCCTAAAGACCAATGGAACCCTCAATCAATAAAAGGTGCTATCGTGCTTCTGTCTCATGTGAAGTCCAAAGATTGGGTATCGTTTGCCCAAATTTCATTTGCCCGAATTTTATTTGCCCGAATTTAATTTGCCCGAATTTAATAACGTTTCATTTTCCATAATATACATTTGACATATTTTTATTTTCCATAATGATAGTTTTGATGTATGCATCATTCATTTAAATTGACAGAATATTCATTTGCCATAAGAAACTACATTTCTGAGAGCCGTTCAAATGTTAATGTTACATCTGTATATGTCATTATAACATCTATTTTGAAAGATTGTTACGCATCTTTTACTTGAAAAACTTTTCTCAAAAGAAATTTTATATCACTCTTTTATAAAAAACCACACAAGTACCGTCTTCTAATCTATCCGCCATCCAAGTCGGACTCCCGCTCTCCGCCCGGGCTCCCGCCGCAAACTCACTTCTTCGGCCCTTCGTTTCACGTGCGCACTCGACCAACGCTCCGATTGGGAGGTCGCCATTCAACTCAGGCCCTCCTTCGCGAGCTTCTATTATGCACTAGGGGTAGGACAGATAAGGCCACGTGGAAGTGAGGAGCGCTGATTCGGGTTTTGGTAGCTATTTTTCATAATATCACCCACTTCAAACATTAATTTGTTATTTTTACATATAGTATGGCTTTTGAAAGGTATGGCAAATTATTCTATTGCATATGATATTATGGAAAACAACAATTCTGTCTTATGAATATTATGGCAAATAACAGTTATGATACATGAAATTATGGTAAACAAAATTATGGCCTGTGAATATGATGGCAAATGAAATTTGGGCAAATGAAATTCGGGCAAGGAATACCCCAAAGATTACAATGTCTGCTTACTGTTTTATGACCAGACATGCCGTAAGGTTGTTTGCTACCGTCATAGTAGAAAACGAAACACAAACATGAACGTTTTTTTTTTCAAACAACGACGCTGTTATTTTCTTTGCTCTCACGTGCCCTGTAAGCAGATGCATCTTCTTGGAGGTGTTTAAGGTAGAGTTTGAAACTTGCAACGTATTTATCCTTACTGCTATTCACTACTCGTTTCACCTCGCCTCACTTATCACCACCGGCATACAGTGTCTTTTAAAATAAATATTATTTTAAGTTCTGTAATCATTTTAACAAAAAGTGAAGTTAATAACAATGTTTTAAACTGCAATATAAAGAAAACGTTTATTTTTAATACAGTTGGTCAAAAAGTGCTACTTTTCGTAGCTGTTTAGCGTGCGGAAAGTTGGTTTTCGTGAATTAGTGCTTTTCACTTTTCCCACTCAATAATTTTACAAATTCTATCATTAATGACATTCTTCACTCAACCCGAGTCTTGCCTCGGATATCTCGGTACTCGTGACGTAATGAAATGCTTTCCGCACTAGCATCGAAATGTACTATTGTGCTGCACAAAGCCTTATTACTAGTAGTTACTGTAATGTTGTCTCCCTACATGTAATTGTATTGTTTTTTTTCTTACTGCTTTTTTTGTGCGAGGTGTGTAATAAAAAGTATTGCTGTGTGTTTTGGAATTTACATTAACTAGTTACTTACCCATACATTGCGAGCCGGAAGTCAATTCCCTGCATAAAAAAGGAGCGCGGGCGGACGAGTGAGTGGAAAGGATTTTGAGTGGCAACCACGTACCGGAAGGCACAGCATATATAGACCCTAGACAAAGTGAACTCCACGCGAGAGTCCACTGGATGCGGGTTGCGCAGGAACGGTCGTTGTGGCACTCTTTGGGGGAAGATGTCAAGCAGTGGGTGTCTTACAGCTGATATGACGATGATGATTATGAAAAACAATCTTCGTTAAAAAACGTCGCGCTTGTTCTTTCAGGCTTTACACTTAAGGTCCGTATTCATGGAACACACACCAACGAGTATCCAACAGTTTTTGTCTCGTTCACATTTAGTCGATCTTTTATACACCCACATTTATGCTAAAAGTGCTCTGCCTACCACTTTTGGGAATAAAGGCGTTAATGTTAGTATGTATGTACGTTGCGATCTCTTTCTATTGGTGTCCTTTTCTTTCGCGCACCACCCCCCCCCGTTCAACTGATGGATACCTGACCCCGTATCATGGCCGGCCTTATCACGCGATAAGTGACAAGATAGAGCGTCAGTCTCGTTCTATCGAACAGGGTCAGCCAGTGACGGACGCTCTATCTTGTCACTTATTGCGTGATAAGGCCGACCATCATACGGGGTCTGTACACTGGCAAACCCGAGGTGATATTAAAAGCGTTGCGAACAGCCCCTAATATGGGGTAAGTTGTAACGAGATGAGTTCCTGCACGGTTAGCGGTTAACTTTGTTACTTGCAAATTGTGTTGCTGAGCTTTAATGATGTTATGGAAAATCGCGGTGGCTTAAAAAGGGGACCGATACTGGTAATCGTAACATTTTTTTTTTTATTCGTGTGTATTTGCGGTATAACAAAATTGTTTAAAGTGACACTGAAATATTAGATGAGTCGGTAGTACTGAAGCGATATATTGAAACTGAATAACGGTATTTGAGTGCGAAAAAAAAAACGGTTTACGGTCCCTGCGTAAAGAATACAATACATTTTGAGTTCAACATATAATTATCTTTATTTAATCATTCACGATTCTCATACATTATTTTTACTAAACGGGACTTAATCGCGTATAAATAAGTAATTTATTTACGTCTTTGAGGCTTCTTGACGTTTCGGATGTGTCAAAACATTCTTGACGAACTGGCTTATAGACTGGCTTATTGGATCAATAAGGTAATTAGACACATAGACATACAAGTACATCATTTGGAGGCTTAGAGCATTAAACCAACCGGAGCGGCCATTGACAGGCGTTCCCCTCTGCCAAAAATATATGACCAGTGCACATACACATTGTATGGACTGACGTTTATCTGACGTAGCTATTTTCACGTTACGCATACATTTCTAGTTCCCCTCCCTCGCAAAAATCGGCAGACTTTTTATGTATAGAAAATGACTCATGGCCACTCCTGTTGGTTTAATGCTCTAAATTGGAGGTAATAAGGTATTACGCGATTACGGCCCGTTTCGTAAAAATAGTGCACTTCTAAAATTATACATTAGTCAAATACAGAACATACGAAATTACAAACATAACTAAGTTTAACATATAGGTTTACAACATTAAGAACGCTTAATGCCTTTCGAAAATAATTAAATTAATGAGATTTATTCTGTAAGCTGGCCGCAATGTCAAGTACTAATTTTCAATGGTCGTTAGAGCCAGCAACTTACTCGCTCGTGTAATCTTGATTTATCCTCTAACCAAAAAGAGATAGCGGTGGCTAACCGGCGCACTATTTTCAAAATTGATTATGGTTATAGAAGAAGACGAAAAACATTTATTCATGACACATAAGCAAAACATGTATGGGTGAAATAAAAGGTAAATAATATAGGTCTCTCGTTCACTGGCCTACTAAAAAACAACAAAGAGCCAATTAGGCGAAAAACTAACATCGATAAGCAAGTTTATTTGGAACAGTCACACATCAGTTTCATTTATTTAAATTTAGAACAACGCCCGAAAATACGTTGACAACGATGACTGTTTAAAAATCGAATTCAACGCTTTTAAAATTCGAATTGGCGTTTCGGTTGACAGTCTAACTTTTGATACGGAAAAATTCACTCCAATACAATTTGTTGAATACAAAAAGCTGAATGAAAAAATGCTTAATTTTTTATCTATTTTAATTTAACTTTCACGTATATATATATATTGTTAATTATCTGTACCATCGTCTTCACAGATATTATTTATACTTTTGCACATGTCATTCTATAAAACCAAAAATTGTATACATATATTTAACACCAACGATATCTTTAAGACACGTGTATTGTATTCCAGATAATCATATTTTAATTAACTTTTCGCGAGTGATAACTTAAAATCTGTCGTTGAATATCGTTGATTGTATGTTAAGTACAATAAAAACAATCAAAACAGCAGCACGGTCATACCATCCTTGTCTCGAAACCGTTCAGGACATTTTCGATTTGTATTTCCAGATGAAATACTTTTACCACAATATTTCCCAGATAAAACGTGACAGATCTTACGTTTATGCGTGTACAGTCTGCGTTATTAATAGATAAATTAAAAAAAAATCTGTATTATCAGACAACTTCTGGTCCACAGGGTGTTAGTTAACAGATTTAAACACTTAACTTGTGTTAGAAGTAAGATACGAAATAAATAAGTCTAAACTGGCAGCTCGTTCACCGAGGTCCAGTTAGGTAGGCGCAACTTTGAGAAAGAGGTCAATCGTCAAATCGGACTCAGGTGGGCAGCATTCGATCATCGCTACGGTACATCTTTTCGTCCAATATACCGCAGTGTCTCAAGACGAGAGTCTTTGACCAGTGTGTGTTGCCAGTGATGACATATGGCACTGAAACGTGGTCGCTTACTATGAGCCTCATAAAAAGGCTCAAAGTCACACAAAGGGCAATGGAGAGGGCCATGTTGGGAGTTTCTCTGCGTGATCGCATCAGTAATGAGGCTATCCGCAGCAGAACCAAGGTAACCGATATAGCCCTCTGGATCGTTTAACTTAAAGCAGTGGGCAGGGCACATAGGACGTATAACCGATGGCCGTTGGGGTGGAAAGGTTCTTGAGTGGCGACCGCGTACCGGAAGGCGCGGCGTAGGTAGGCCCCCCACAAGGTGGACTGATGATCTGGTAAAGGTTGCGGGAGTCCACTGGATGCGGGTGGCGCAGGACCGGTCACTTTGGCATTCTTTGGGGGAGGCCTATGTCCAGCAGTGGACGTCTTTCGGCTGATATGATGATGATACATGACTCTATCGTCGATATCATACAGGCGTGTACAAATGTTTGTCCTTATTTGTGTACGTATATTAAAACCCCTGGCTGTAAACGGTAAATACACAATTATCTACATTGTACATCACAAATACGTTCCCTCTCATCCATGACTGGCAGCCTGTCCCAGCAGTGGGACGTTTACATCGGCTGATTTATTCTTAATTTATAAAGGTAAATGGAGCGAAACACGTGAGTTAGTTAATATACATTTGACGTAAAAGAAAATGGCTTTACTTTGTCAGAGAAAACTTTAAACTCTTGAAGCTAATGCGACCAACACATGAGAAGATTGAATCCAATAAGTACGTTTATTCAGATCATGTTTCTGAATGCTCAACATTCTCCTTTTTATGTACTAAGCCGTGTTTTCAATTAACATATAATTAACAAAGAAAAACCATAAAAATAAATAAAACTACTTCTAAAACTGTAAAAGGCCCCAATCCTTTTAATCAACGAATTGAATGCAGAAACATAAAATGATATTTTATTTCACAAAAAGCTTTTAAAATTTAAATAAATAACCTTTTACAGGCAATGGCTATCCAACCAACGGAGATCATATTTGTGGAAAAAACGTTTGCTCATAAAATGTTTTCTGTTTTTTTTTTCATTTGCACTTGGCGGTCCGGATCGGTGCGGTATCGGTAAGCTGTCAGCTTTCAGTATCAAGCCAGTAGATACGGATTCTGCACTGCACGCCTATGCCTGTATGCGCGGAAGCGCGGTGATTAGAATGCAGACAAGACATTCGATAAAAAACGCACTCTAATTGGTTCATCTCTTTGGGAGCTACAGCGCCATAGACAGAGTCACAGACACATTATGTAAAACAAATAACAACCCTCCTTTGTGCATCGGGGATAGAAACTATGCAGGTAAATAGGTATTTTCATCATGAAATTATACATAAATACATGCCTTTATTCCCAAAAGGGGTAGGCAGAGCACATGAAACGTATGATCCAGCTTCACTTTTAGCATAAATGTGGGTATAAAAGATCGACTAAACGTGATATTGCAGTGATATGTTGCTAGCCCATCGCCCACAACACACTTTAACCCATTATGAAATTAGCTACTTGAATAACATTTCGTATGCGTTAGAAATGACTCTTGAGTTATCCTAAGGCTTGCGTACGCGCATTGCAAGAGTTACCCCTACAAACAAACTTATGAAACTTAAACACAGGCTTTTCCTCTTTCTGATATTTGTACAAACCATTTAAATCAATATTGGATACATACAACCTAATATTCACTCTAGTGGCATTGTGAAGAACTCGCCAGCCTGTTTTTAAATTTCATTATAATTTTTATTTGAAAACTTTCATTCAAAATATTTATTGAACCTGTTCACAAAATTTCACGAAAATCTAATGAGAAATACGAATAAGACCTTTAGAGGAGAACAGCGGCACATAATCGCTTTTTAAATAAATTAATCGTTTTTTGAACGAATTATTCGCTACAAAAATAACTCTTGTCGATTGGACTACAAGTTCAGCAGTGTTGCCATCAAAATTCAAATTTAACGGTTCTGTGTTGCCAAACTTATGACAAACGTCGCTGTTAATACTACGACGGCCGCATTGCAATTTGGTTAAAAATTAACAAGTTGAGTGGGCATTTTGGGGAATTATGTTTTTGAATCGTTTGATTTTACTGGCAACATTAGTACTCGTTGGAATGGTTTGTTTTGTAAGGAAATAAAGGATCATTCTGTTTGAGTGACTTTTAGGGACAAACTCTTCAAAGAGTGTAGGTACTTACACTTTTTTATGTATAGGCAAACTCTTGTGTTAAAAAGAGACATTAAATTATTTAAAATTTTGAGAATGTTTATGAGATATACTAGCTATATTCGACTTCTAATAGCCAATAAAAGGGACCGCCTAGCCGGATTCGACTCTTTAGAATGTTGGGTAACAAATGTTTGATTGAGAATTGTTTTTTTTCTATTTCTGACTGTTTGCTATATAAATTTAATAATTCGATATGACGCATACTGGGTTCCGGCACGTTGTTTGAGTAGAAATGTGTAGGAGCTCGCATTCTATAGATTAACGATTCGCTGGTGTACATTAATCATTTTCGTTAAGTTGCTGCTCACTCAAACAATTCTAAAAATACACAAAGCTATTGCAAAGCTATCGGGGCGAGCATCAAATTAGAATAAGTGCTGGTTGTGTTTAACACAGTTTTGGATTTATTGTGTTCTGTCACGAATACTTGACGCCGTTGCGTTGGAGATATCATCTGTTGGCACTTTAGATTCAATCGTAGCAGGGCATCTAGTGTTGTAAATGTTGTAATGAATACGTTAAGGTATGTAAACGCTTATTCTGTTATATTCTATTTAAAGTGTAGCTTTCATACGAACTTGTTATATAACTATCTTAAGTTAAATAAATGAAACATTATTTTTTGATACAAATTAGTTCAATATATAGGTCATAAGTTAACATTTTACATCATTGATATTTGATTGTTGTCTCTCAGAAGGGTAGGGGTCGGGTTGCATAAAGTTTAAAGTCATATTTTTGGTAGGCATACATGTATTCGTCATACTCATCATTACGCATAACTGTGAATAGTCATACATTTATGCGCATAACGTTTTTAGTCAGAATGTTTAAGAACATATTGTGTTATGCGCATAAATTTGATGAGCATAAAATTATTTAAGCGTATTTTATAATGAACATAAATTGGTTGCTCATAAAACAATTTAACCATAGTGTATGAACGCATAAACTGCAAAACGCATAAGCCTGTTTTCCTTAGTAGGAAATGAAGATCTCGAATCAGAAGCAAGTAAGTTACAAAGTTTTCTTTTATGTTGGGTCACAGTAGCAAAGGGCGATCAGTATAAAAGTTTACAAAAACGTTTTATCTAATAACAAGTTTTTCCGCTCTTTTATAAAAAAAATAACCCCGAAGACGACCTAACCTATCCGCGATCCGAGTCGGTTTTGCCACTAAGTCCCTATTCCCTACTGCCTACGTGAAAACTTGAACTTTATACACCACTAGTAGCATTGGTTGATCTCGTAGACAAGTTTGTTTGACGGCCACGCTTTGTTTTGTGTGAGAGAGAGACCCGAGAAAAAGAGATGTAACACTCTTCGGAAATGGCTTTTTTGGACAAATTTCAATAAATATCTAACTTAGTGAAGTTTTATCTAAATTTCATAAAGTGAGATTCTAGATAAGACAAAATACTATAGTACAGATGTAGTGAATAATCCATTCCCATCGTGAAAACTCGGCACATACGAATACGACTACTTCCGAATGGTGCCGATGTGTCCATGAATTATTGTATTATTAAGTGACGTGTTTGTATCGAATATCTTGATTACTTTATTTATCAATGGCAAATGTCAAACCACCAGTTTGAAGTATATCACACTGAAATGTTAAAACCACCACGATCCAATCATATAAAGAATTCGTTAGGTAAACAAAAATCAAACTAGTTGCCGAGGATATTTTATTCCACTAAGAGCACTGATAATAACCCCAATGTCCGGTTTGGAAGATGCTCTTACATCCAAACCCCACCACCAATACATGACTATTAAAAAGGTCCTCATGTATTAACCACTCTATATCGATACTTCGTCTCGCAATGCAACCATCCCCTGCATTGTCTTGATGGGTGCTGAGTATGAATGAAGTAGTAAGACGAATACGAACATTTCCGAGAAAATACGATGGGAAATTATTATTCACTTCTGTATTAACTTGATAGTGTCGCAAAATATTGTATCGTTTGAGTAGGCTGAGTAAAAAAAGGAAAATACAGACCCAAATTTGTTTTTTTTTCTATAGAGGAAATGTTTAGCAATCATATATCGATGAAATCAGATAAACAATGATCTAGACAAGAATCATATATCTGAAAATCAGACCTCTTTGTTTCTTAATCTAGTCAGAACGGCGTTTCAAAGATACGCACGCGATAATTTTCAATGCACCGCCTTAAGTTTAAATTTATTTTCATGTGCATGAAACGCCGTAGATAAGGATAACGACAAAATATTATATAATTACCACTTTGAAGTGTTTAACTTTTGAAAAAACGATTATTATCTTGCTCGACGTCATGCCACGCGTGGAGTTGTATTAAAATATAGTGTGGGAAAAGGACGCTGGCTGTTTTTTTTCTCTGTCACACTCATCAAATTTTGAGCAGCCAGGGCTGTAGGTATGCGTATTGTTTCTAGTTGTAAAGTCTCCAGAGCTCCTCCCGATATCTCATCTCATCTCATCTCATTTTTGTCCTGAGAGTGAGAGACTTGCCTTTGTCTCTAGCAGTGAATACAACTAACCCTCAAATCAATAATGGGTAGGTAGCGTCTTCTAGACGCTCAAGTGTCCATAGGATAAGATTTTCGCTTACCCGCATGCAAACCATTTGCTTGTTTGCCCGTCATGATATAAAATATTAAAAAGAGACCGCCACCGTAATACGTCACGATTTCCATATATTTTCTACTCTCTACCGGTTTTATAATTCCATGAACTCTAAGAAAACTAAACTCATAAAAATAAACCTCATTTTATATAATTGGCTATAATTCATAACTGAAAACTGAGTTGCAGCAAAATTAACTTTTAATGATAGTTCACTAGAATCGAGTTACGGCTCCAGTGCTCGAATATCTGGCATATAATTATAATATATTAAAACTGCTTTAAATTATGGTTGAACTGGGAATATTTGCCGTCTGAGTGGTCTCGTGGAGATTAAAGATGGACTCCGCATGGAAATGAAGTCAGAAATTGTAGAAGAGCAACACAAATAACGTCGTCTCGCTTATGTTTGGCAGCTTGACTGTGGAAGTACCTCCTCTTTACAGAAGCTCGCAGACAGAGACAGAGATATACTAGCACTTCTTTGTTTGTGGTAAGATCGTCAGGCGGATGTACTCTTGTTTGGCATAGTCTTGGTATTGATAAATTGTTGAAAAAGTAAATTGGGTACCAAACGACACCGCTAGGCTATAATGGGTTAAGTGCGAGTAGGTTATTTTTGTTACACCTTCGGGTAAGGCATAGTGATACCAAGCAGCTTTTTATAATATCTGTATAACCTATGTTCAGCAAATAAATATTTTGACTTTGAATGTGAGTAAATTTTAAGGTATTACTATCCCATAAGATTTGAATTTTAGTATAGTACATTACGTAACTAGGGCGGTGAATTCGTGAATGCCCCAGATCGAAGGCGTTTGTGGCCCGAACCGAAGGTGAGGGTCATAAATATGCGCTCTGGGGCTTTACGAATTACCGCCTGTATTGAGTACAAACATTTTACGCCTGCACCCGGCCACAATGCGAGTTTTCCCGTACGCGCAGCGTGCAGTAAAACTCGCATTATGGTCAGGTGTGACCTAAAAGTCTATACGCATAATGTGTCTAATAATAATGATACCTCATCCATCTTTTAAACCTAATGAGTTTATGTCAAAAACATACTTTTTGGTAAGTACGAGTACTCCTTGAGGGAGGGAGTCCTATGTCCAGCAGTGGACGTCTTTGGGCTGATATGATGATGATGATTAATGCAGTACAAGCTTTTATTGCTCACTCTATTTTTGTAGCAAAGGCATCAAAAACTCATTGATAGGGTTCGAATGAGCCCAAACATGGTTTATGTTGTGTAGTTTAAGGATTGCTATGCCCTCTTTTTGTCTCAATTACGGATGTGCAAGTTGCGGAAATTTTCCGATTATATGAGAACACTAGTTTCCGCCCGCGACTTCGTCTGCGTGGTCCCGGAATGCAAACTATCCTATATTTTTAATCCGGGCGTTATAGCTTGAACTAGCTTCGTGCTAAATTTCATTTCAATCGGTTTAGCTGGTTTAGCGTGATTGAGGTACACACATCTAAACATCCGAACTTTCGCATTTATAATATTAGTCAGATTCTCGAAAGTGTTTATAAACTTGAGAAAGTTTCCATCTCAGGAATTTTTTATACGAAATTTTGAAAAACCAAGAACTATCCATAGAAACAAAAACGCAATTTTGTAAACTTTCCGTCAACGCATCATGTCTTAATCATCAGATCAGCACGGTGGTGCCGTAATATATACATACTTATATGTTGCGTTGTCATAGAATTTTCAAAAGTATGCCAAATTTCAGCTCGGAGCAATTGGATACCGGCAAACGCCTGAAAATTGCTTTGCATAAGGGAAAACTTACATAAATTAACATACCTACTTACAGTATAAACGAACAGTGCAGTTTTAATAAACCTTTGTAATAAAGCGTATCAAACCTCAAAAAACCTGATTATTTTCGGACTGAATTTGCTACGAAAAATGCAGAAGCATGGTTTTAATTTTAGACTTTTTGTAGCCCAAAATATTTGAAAAAGCAAACCCAATTCATGCTATCACCCAAATATTGTTTGTGGAATTCCAAATTTGAAAGCTATCATGAAACTCAAAATAGTGACAACGCAAACAGACTAGATTTTAGTTCCATTTGATGCTTTCTGTTTGCGTTAGTGCTAAATGGAGTTAGAAAAACTAACTTTAAATTGATATAAAACCATCGTCGATTTTTGAGTGTATTTTTGTAGAGCTTTCATTTAATTTCAATTGATTATTAACGTACATGGTATTTACTCTTACACAGCTCTTATACAGACAAATGAGATATTTACTATGTATGGATTTTATATACATAAATATTACACGTTTACAGGCCCCTGGTCAGGCATAGCAAATAATAAATTGGTGGGTAGGTATTTCAACCGCAATACTTGTCAGAAAACACATTTAACATTGCTTTAATTCTGAATCTGAAATGCGGGGACATATGTTTATATGGGGGATATATATCGCTTTTAAAATTTCAACCATATAAAAAAATGCAATATAAAAGTGAAGAATTGGAATACAAAGTTGACAAGTTCATGGCGATAATAGATTTTTAATTCGATTGAGTTTATCGTCATGTCCTTATCGCCCAGAAAGTTATTGTCTTCTGCCATCACTATGTTTGCTTTTTTTTGTTTTTGAATGTTTTCTCGCTACCTAAATTAAAACTCACCTCATTCCGGCGAATAATGAACGATATAATATAAACCTATATGCTAAGCCAGCGAGGAAAGTAGCGACTACAACCGACATGCCGCCTGCTGCCCATCCTTAAGTCAGTATTTTTTTATAACCAATTTTTGTCCGTTTCAAAATGAATCTAGCCCAAGTGGAAGTTTATCCAGTACTATATAGGTTCATATTGAAATACATGCAAAGTAAATGTTGTCTAATTTAAATTAGTATCAAAATTTACTATGTGAATCGACTATTTTTAGAGTGTACATAATTTTCATATGGATGTATTTCTTTCGAATTCAGGCTATTCAGGCTGGATAATTTTCATGTCGAGAATTTTCAAATCTTCCATTTATCCTGAATGACAGGAACTCCCTCTTTCCCTTGTCTCGTCTCAGTTGAGCGGAAAACTTACAGTTCCATTTAACATTCCCGACATCTCCAACATACCTGAAACAGAACAAACATATATAAAAGAACTCTTCAATTTGTAAAAAACCAAAATAACGGCCCTCATCTGAATTTAAATGTTAAATGTACAAAATTTACATTTGAATTAACAGGACCGGTGTTTCCATTCACTCGGTCATTCCATTCGTTTTGTGGGCAAGATTTAGTGCTACGGCCATGGTTGGTTATTTTCCATTCATTCAGGAATGGTTATATTTCATCTTTGCTTTTATGGTTTAGGATTTTCAGGTAGCCATGACTTATGGGTACTCATATCCATACTCGTTTATTCATGAAATGACGGTATATTACTTTTGCATACAAGCGTACGCGGGAGTCTACTGGATGAGTGTGGTGCAGGACCGGTCATTATGGCACTCATTGGGGGAGGCCTATGTCCAGCAGTGGATGTTCTTCGGCTGATAAAGCAAAGCATACGGATCGCCTAAAGGTAAGCGCTCACCGTAGCCTTTAAAGTTGCTTGCTATTGAGATGTCACATAACGTGACGTCACTGACTTATTGGAGCATAGCGCATAAATCTTTGTTTAAGTGAGTCAACCCACTAGATAAAATAGCGAGTTGGACAAATGTCCTTCATCTACCGATAGGTACTTAGAGATTGAATAATTACGAAATACGTTTTAAAAACTGGATTTATAATCATATTAAATATTGTTACCTTTGTTTTATTTTGAAAACTCAAAAATAAAATGCAAATAGCAAGAACTTTTTTAATTAAAAAATCAACGTAATGTTAAAACTGCACTGACATTTCTGAATTCGGAATTTTCAGTTTTAGTAAACTTTTAATGATAGTCTTTGAATGTAACATTTATTTATTTACCATTTATTGCGTTAAAAATATCTTAAAGTACAATAGGCGGACTTAATGCTATAACGCATTCTCTACCAGTCAATTTTAAGGAACTTAAAGAAGATAAAATGTGGACAGTGCAACTTAATTTAAACAAAAAAAATCTTCAACAGATGTAAAGATGGGATGGATAATATAGTAAATAACGAAACGATATACTATATATAAATATATACAACATACGCATATATATGAATATAGATGAAATTCGTTTGTCCTTGTCTGTCAATTTGACTTTTGTGTTCGTAAGAAAGGGACAAACCACATTTCATTAAGCAGAGGCATTTTAAGTTTTATGAATAAGGGGGTTGGTATTCATTATAACTACAGTCTCATTATACATTTACTTGTAATTTTATTATTTATGTATTAAAATTTATTTGACTACACTTCACTCAAGAATACCCAAATTTATACAATTATGTTGTAAAATAAATTCGCAACGTTTTTCATTAAAATTCTATTTAATTTGATAGTACTTGGGATAAATTAACATTAAAAAAAATTTAAGAGCCCTCGAAAATTGTAGAACCTTAAAACCCTCTTAAACGGATCTTTTTTAAAATAATCTTAAATAAACGGTTAAAAATATCTAAATAAAAAATTCAAATTTCATATTTCAAGACTGCTTCTAACAATATTTTCAGGGTGCTTATTTTCTAAGTAAAATCTTTTTAAATTAGGCTCTACGTCGTTGAAATACAGTCTGATTTATAGTGAGCAGGAATAAAGATAAGACTTCGTGTAAAATAGCAGCTCAAGTGGCACTTTTGTACCAAAAGTGGCACCACTAAAGCCACTGAAAAGCACGGAACTTAGCATTCACAAAAAATGTGCGTATTTTTCTTGTCGAACTACGCTGCGCTGTATATTTCAATTTTTTCAAGTTCTACTTCTAAAAAGGTTTTACGAATTCTCAAACTGTATTTTAAAGTAGAAAGATCTAGTTCAGTTCACATTGGAGGTAGATTTTATCGCGGTAGCGGCTTGTTATGCAATAGCATGTTTAGCAGCACTTTAATTGTTAGTTTCTGAGAAAATTGCAGGTGATGCACCTTAATTAAATGTTCAACTGATTGTACAAAGGCGACCTTATTACAAGTGTTTAGTGTTAACTTTTTTGTGTTTTTTATTAAAAAAACATCCAGGACTCGGGAAGAAACTGGGTCGTGCTCGTCACACAAAAACCTGCATTTACCCGGATCAGAACCCAAGACCAGCTTTGTAGGCAGGGATTCTACAAACTAGGTAGAGGTTTAGTATTCGTCAAATTACAAATCAAATAGTTTAACATCGGTAATCAGAAAACAGTAAAGTGTTGCGTTGAGAGTGAGGGACCAACATCCATTCATCTCTAGCTGTTAACTTCTTTTCCTTTTTTAGCGTGCTGTAGTCAACAAGGAACCCTTATAGTTTCACAATGTCCGTCTGTCCGTCTGTGGCTTATCTCAGTGACCCTTGACTAATAGAATGATGTAATACGGTATGGGTAAATTAATAAATCACGCCAAAGGGTAGAATAAAATCTTGAAAAAATACATGTGAAGAGGGAATGTTTTTTTTTTTTCGATAAACCCATCTTGTGGGTTACATTTTTCTACTTATCGGTTCTTTACACGCCAAATTTTTGCAAGAGGGAAATGGCCCCACCGTCTACTGGCTAAATGGCTGCTATTGGGAATGTCAAAACATTGATGGCAGTCTAACATATAATGAATTTAAAAGGAAAACTATTACGGCTAAGTAGACATTACAATTACCGAGTAATAAGTGACCGACTTAAAATGTTCTTGAAAAGGCTGACTTTCGTACAAATGCCGATGCAATCACACCATTTACTTGACGCGTGCGTGTGGATGTACCTTACAAATATAGACAGGCAACTAAGGAACCCTGCACAGCGCGTGGCCTGATACGCACTCAGCTGGTTTTTCGGATATATATTATTCTTACGTAAGTTCCTATTTACTAGAATACTAAGGATAGCATGTACCGCTATTATTAGCTAAGATGGACTACCGCCGCTCACCTCGGGAAACTCCACATAAATCAAACATTACGTACAAAAAACATGGAAAGAAGTTCGGAAATGTACGGAGAACGTCTTTAACTAATGATGGTTTTTATATGCTTTACGAATAAAAGTAAAATTGTTGTATGTGACGGAAAATCGATATTGGAAAGTTATTTTATGTTCAATAAACGAAAATCGTTAAAGCTTAATTAGGTAAGTGATACTTCAAACTATTTTATCTCATCTCACCTTTTTAGAACGGCATAAATATCTACCCCAAACTGCCGTTGTTCCTGACCTATTTTCACTACAAGTTCAAAGTTCTCGAGTGGCCACCACGTCCCGAAAGGCGCAACGTGGTTTGTTCCCCCACAAGGTGGGCTGATGACCTGGTAAAGGTTGCTGGAGTCCGCTGGATGCGGGTTGCGCAGGATCGGTCATTGAGGCACTCTTTAAAGGAGGCCTATGCCCATTAGAGTACCTTAAGCTTCTTTTATATGAATACTACTTTTCAACAATGCAACTACGGTAAATAAAATTGCCCTAAATATGTCATCATCATCATCATCATCATATCAGCCGAAAGACGTCCACTGCTGGACATAGACCTCACCCAAAGAGTGCCAAAATGACCGGTCCTGCGCCACCCGTATCCAGCAGACTCCCGCGACCTTTACCAGGTCAAATATGTCATGTCAAAGGGAAATCCCAACTTCTATCAAATAATATTCCCATCAAGGATGCTCTGTGCAAGATGCTCAATAATTCAGAATTATCAGTTCTATAACCTTCTATACTCGTGGGTAACCCATCTATCAATTTACTAGATGACCTAACCTCAAGAAATAGAGAATTTCTATTTTATTCTACAAAGATTGATGGTCACTGAGTCAATCTTAACATCAGTCTAGACGTGGTAGAACCATTATTCATTCAAATATAATTAAGTTCAAAGGTTGTTTATTATTTCTTTCTGATAAAAAAATGTGCACGGTCTATCGATACGATACGATACGATCATTTATTGATAAAAAATATTTTACATGTCATTATGTCTTATCTTAATACTAAGTGCTTAGGGTCTATTATATTATAGTTTACAATTATTTGGTTAACTAACCAGTTGCCATTTGTCATCTTAGTCTTTCTAGTCTGGCACTCGAAAATAGGCGTCTAACGAGTAGTAGGCCTCAGCTACTAGTTTATTTTTAAGTTTACTTTTAAAAGTGTAGTAGCTTGTGGCACTTTTTATTTCATGTGGCAATGCATTGTATATCTTGGGTCCCATCGTGTGTAGACATTTTCTCGATTTGGCAAGCCGTGTTCGAGGAGGTCGCAGTTCATCGCACCTCCTGCTGTTCACACCTCGTGCGTCACCCCGCGTAGGAAAGTGCGCAAGATTACGTCGCACGTACTTTGCCACCTCGAGGATGTATACACACGGTAAGGTGAGTATTTTAGTGGCTTTAAACAGCTCTTGAGCTGGATGGTCCCATGGGACCCCTGATATACAACGGATAGCCCGTTTCTGTATTATGAATGGCCTCATTCGGTCAGCGGCATCCCCCCACAGGTCAATGCCATATGTAAGTAAGGAATGAGCGTAGCCAAAATAGGCTTTCCTGACATTGGCCGGGTCAAGACTTGGTCGCAGTCTACTTAGTGCAAAGCAGGCAGACGACAGGCGGTCACATAGCCAGTCAATGTGTGAACTCCATGATAGTTTGCTATCTATAACAAGACCGAGATATTTTACTTGCTCTACTTGTGGGACAAGCTGGCCGTTGCACGTGATAAGCAGCGGTTGGTCCTTTTTACCACGCAAACAGAAATGAACAATATTTGTTTTGTCTACATTGAGTATCATACCGTTGACTGAAAGCCAAGATGCCACTTGGTTCATAACTTTGGTTAGTTTTGTTCGAAGTAGGTCTTGGCTGTCAGCCGTAACGATCACACAACCGTCATCGGCGAACATCACGATCTCGGCATCGTCCGTGGCGGCTGTGAAATCATTCATCAGTATTGAGAACAAATTATTTCCAACCACGGAACCCTGGGGCACCGCAATGTCTCCCAACTCGACAAGGTCTGACTTAACACCGCGGACAGACGTCAGTTGTTTACGCCCCTTTAAGAAGGACGCGATTACATCTAAGAAGCTGCCGGAGACGCCGTAGTGTTCAAGCTTGGCTAGAATAAGAGGATGACTGACGAGCTCGAAGGCGCGCGACAAATCACAGAATATCGCTGCGACCTGTCGCCCGCCGTCGAGGTGGCCGGTCACCCTGGTTACCACATCCCGCGTGGCGTCAATCGTCGACCTTCCACGCTGGTATGCATATTGCTGGTTATTTAGTATGCTATTTAAGTTGAAATAAGACATAAGTTTGCTGCTCAATAGCTGTTCAAATATCTTCGAAAAGAGTGGAATTAAGGATATGGGTCTGAAGTTCTTAAATGAATTCATGTCGCCTTTACCCTTATAAATAGGTTGAACTTTAATATTTTTTAAACTCTCAGGATAGGTGCCGTTTTGTATGCATCTATTTATTAGGTCACTTAAAATGTCGAATAAAAATGTAAGAAGCATGTCGAGTAAGCGGGAAGACATGTCATTAATATCTCTCGAATCTTTACGCTTGATTCTTTGTACGTTTTTTTTAACACATTCAGCTGAAATTGGTTCGAGTTTCATTAAGTTTGCGTGTTTTTTTATATACTTACTAAGGAATTGCAGCGCAGCTGGGATGTCAGTGTGGGCGCAGGCGTACTTGTTTGCGTTGACGCAAAACAGGTTCAGCGCGGCAGCAGTAGCTGCAGCGCGGTGCTCGTTCGATCCGTCAGCTGATTCCCTTATCAGTACATCAAGTGCATCTTGTTTTTTAATGCCGCCACTCGTTTCGGACGCTATGATACGCCAGGAGGTTTTGCAAATATTATCGCTTTTAGAAATTGAGTTATTAATGAACTCCCTGCGAGCGGCGTTAAGTTCCCTAGAATACGTATTCTCGAGTGCCAAGACAACATCGCCAGATTGAACGTCATTCGACATATTATTACATAACATTGTTTTTTTAACCGACGAAAAAAACGAGAGGAGGACACGGGGTGAGTCTCCTGGGCACGATGGTCTTAGCATTGAGCACCTCCAGCATGCTGGCCCGCATCTGCCAAGAGTTCTGGCTATGTTGTACACATTCTGTGTAGGGCACTCGTACCTGCCGTCTCGGACGCGATGAAGACTGTGGTGGTGCCCATCGTGAAAAACAAAACAGGTGACAGTAGCGACAAAACCAACTACAGACCTATTGCACTAGCTACCATTATAGCCAAGGTGTTTGATAGTGTGCTTAACTCCCACATTGATAAATATCTGAAATTACACGATAATCAATTTGGATTTAAGCCGGGATTATCCACAGAAACTGCAATTGTGGCTCTTAAAATACTGTCAAGTACTACATGGACCGACAGACAAATGTATACGCATGCTACCTTCACCTATCTAAGGCGTTCGATATGGTTAATTACGACATCCTCTGGCAGAAATTGAATGACTCTGGCGTGCCAGCTGACCTGACTAGCTCTCTCAAATTCTGGTACCTTAACCAATCCAATGTCGTAAGATGGGCGGGGGCGTTTTCGGATGCATACAGGTTAAAGAGTGGAGTAAGACAAGGAGGACTAACCTCTCCTAAGCTCTTCAACCTGTATGTAAACGAACTTATAGAGGAGCTCAGCAGCGCCCGCATCGGTTGCCATATTGACAGAGTGTGCGTAAATAATATCAGTTACGCAGATGATATGGTGCTGCTGAGTGCCTCTCCATGCGGACTTACGAAACTGATAGGCATCTGTGAACGGTACGCAATGAGTCACGGTCTGCAATACAATGTGTTGAAAAGCGAATGTATGGTCTTTAGGGTTAGGAATAAAAGTCCACAGGATGTTCCGCCGATAAAACTAAATGGGAAGGTACTGACTGTGTGGTATCACAGTTTAAGTATCTGGGGCATATTATGACGTCTGACCTTAAAGACGGTACTGACATTGAGCGGGAACGAAGAGCATTGTCTGTGAGAGCTAACATGATCGCTCGCAGGTTTGCTGGATGCTCGAGAAGGGTCAAGTTAACCCTATTCAGGGCCTACTGCACGTCCTTATATACCAGCGGCCTGTGGGCGAACTATACTCAGGCACAATACAGTGCTCTTCGTGTTCAATTTAATAACGCATTCAGGATGCTGATGGGGCTGCCCCGATATAATTGCAGCGCGTCAGGGATGTTTGCAGAAGCGAGGGTGGACTGTTTCCACACTACTATGCGCAAGCGATGTACATCCCTGGTGCGTAGTCTACGGGCCAGTGCCAACAGCATCCTGAAAATGGTCGCTGAACGTAAATATGGACTGTGTGTATATAAACCACTGCTGTATGGTGCACGCAAACACACATGTTAATTATGAGGTCACATGACATTTGACATTTTGAGATTTAAATGAATTATTAATGTAACTTGACATCCAGTGAATAATTATTATTTTTAAATTAGATTACTTCAGAAATATTTACAAATTTTTATTATTAGTTGACTGTAATGTGAATTTCAAACCGGCCTAAATCGTATTATAATTTATTACTATGTATTATCTCTTTAAATTAACTTTATGTGTGCTAACTATGAACTTTGTAATTACTAATATTAAGCTAAGTTTTACTAACAATAGTGATCCATGTTGGTCTTTGAATAAATGAATTGAATTGATAGTCAGATGCATATTGTCAATCAGTCCTTGGGGTGTGAGTTCTTAAATGTATTTTTCTCATTCGAGCAGCATTTCTTGTAGGCCTACCCATGTTGGTATATAAAGCCTCTTCTTTTAAAGAATTTATATTATACAACAAGCAATATAATTACATTAGGATTATAAAGCAATTAACAGTTTCAGTAAGGTAGGAAGCTATTTTAAAAGTAATCAAAAATATTGCATGTAACTAGAAATTAAGTTAGTAATTAACTAAAGTAAGCCACAGAAAATTGAAAAATAAAAACTTTAAAAAAAAAATTAAACCGCCGAAAAGGAACTGAAAAGCAAAAAATAATAAAACTTTTTTATTTAGTTTAATAACTAAATTCTTAAACTATTGTAAGTACTTATACCTAAGTAAGTATATAATTTTGTAATTATTTTGACTTTTTAATTACCTAACCTTAATAACTAAGTTCTTAAATTAATCTAAGTGTACCGAAGTAATTTTGAGTCGGCGCCAAACAATCAATGAACAAAGATTACTCCAAACAAGTACAAGTTAGACCAAATCAAATGAATAATGCAATGTGAAATCTCCAGACATAAACATTAACATTCCAAAAAATGCGCTCTCCGCACGACCACTCGCTACGACGTGTGCCCTCACGTGTGGCCCGTTCGGGTTGGTGTCTCGCTGACATTAACCATAACTTCGTGAACGCTCGGCATTCAAAATTCAAATATTTATTCTGTAAGCAGGCCTCAAGGGCTCTTTCACATGTCCGATCAAATCAAATAGGTATCAAATCAAATGGGTAATATATCATTGTCCTTTACATAATTAATTAATATGCTTGTTTGGCGCCGACTCAAAATTACTTCGGTACACTTAGATTAATTTAAGAACTTAGTTATTAAGGTTAGGTAATTAAAAAGTCAAAATAATTACAAAATTATATACTTACTTAGGTATAAGTACTTACAATAGTTTAAGAATTTAGTTATTAAACTAAATAAAAAAGTTTTATTATTTTTTGCTTTTCAGTTCCTTTTCGGCGGTTTAATTTTTTGTTAAAAAGTTTTTATTAGCACTACGTAATCGGCTCCGTGATTCTATTACTGGTTCGTTAACCCATGATTTAGTAACATTTTTTAGTGGATACTTTTTTAAGGGAAAATTTGTATCGTATGTTCTTATTATAATATTAATCACATTGTCGAACAGTTTATCGGGACAGGACTGCTTATTATTTAAAGAGGCCCAGTCGTAATTATGTAAACAAGAGTTGAAGTTATAAATATTCATTTCTGTAAATAATCTTTTCCATATTATATTATTAAGTTGCACAATCTTAGTTATTGCTATGACAATTGATACACACTTATGGTCCGATATATACATATCGTACGGTTCTACACGCACAATTTCGTTTTTAGGTATATTGGTGTAGGCGTGATCGATGCATGTACTTGTTGTGAGGCAGATTCTGGTAGGGAATGAAATTAACGACCGCATGCCAGCCGATTTAAATATATCTAACAAAACGGTTTTTTCACTACTCTTTGTTAATAAGTCGACATTAAAATCACCAGCAATTATTACCTTGTATTGCTTTAAAATGGGTAGCTCAATGAGTTTTTGTAATTGTGAAATAAATAAACTAAAATTATTTTGCTTACCGGATTGGGTAGGGGGTCTGTATATACATATAACGATCACACCTATATCAACATATTCAGCCGCACACGCCTCCAGGTTCATTTCGGTGCTAAGGTCAGCTACTTCCTTGCGCTCCAGGGTGAGAAGCGAGGACTCGGAGTAGATGCAGACGCCGCCTCCGTTGCGCGAGGTTCTGCAGTTGCTGGCGCTGAGTTTGTAATTCATGATATTTACAGAGTTCAGTTGGTCTTGCCGAAGCCAGTGTTCCGATAGACACAGGACGTCGATTTTCTTATTAACTTGTAGTTCACACTCTAGTTGATAGGTTTTGTTTTTCAACCTGTTTATATTCTGGTGAACAACCGTAAAGTTTCTGGTTTGTGTTACAGATTTTGTAGTTTGGGGCACCGCTAGATGTTGGTCAGTGGAGCTTACTGAGAGTCTCGAAGGTGTTAAGCCTGTCGGAGCTGGTGATTGATGCGAGCTAGGAGGTGGGCTGCCCGCGTACTTTTCTGAACAGAAAAGGCCGCCACGGTGAAATGCTGATATTGACGGGCCATGCCGATGGGGTCAGGAACTCATTATAGGCCGACGCTGAGACACCTATTTTGAAGGAGTTGTAGTTGTCGTGCTTCGACGGTATGAGATCAACAAGTATGTTCATGTCATTGTTAATAGATTCCAAGTACTTTTTTATGTGATCAGGTGTTGTTGTCTTTTTAAAGTAGCATCCGTGAAGGTATTTATACTGCTCGACCCCTTCCAGGGTCGTGTTCTTTGCTGAGCCGACTATGGGTTTGTTTTTCTTTCTTCTAATGGGGTTATGGGTTGCTTCGTTTCTGCTATTGTCGAATGTTTCACTGTGATTTACTGGGGTTACGTCACATTCACTAGTAGTAACATTTACAGTCACGTTCTCTGGTGTAGATGGTTTGGATTGAGTTCCATTGCTGATGGGAGGTTGGCTCGGTGTAGTCACTTTTGGAGAGAAGTGACGGTTATTTTGTGGTTTTGACGAGGCGTTTGCTATTTTAATCTTGGCCTGGTCTGCTGCAGCGCGCTTAGGCTTCTCATTTTCAATGGTACGAGGTGGCAATGTTGTCGGGGGTTCTATTAAGCGGCCGGTTAGCGCAGCTGCGTAACCGCCATCTTGTTTCTTTGTTTCTTTGTGTTGGCTCGTTGCATTATCCTTGTCCGCGATAATGGTTTTGAGGTATGATATTTCACTAAATAATTTACTTATTTTACTCATTAGCGAGTCGATTTTTAGTTCTAGTGGTTTAATCGCACTTTTCACTGCATTTGCGATCGCGATATCTGTTTTTGACGACATTTTTGCACGGTATACGTTAATTAATGCGCGAGGGCACTAAGTTGCACACGTTATCAGCCGAGTGCGCGAGCGAGACTATCCCCCGACACATAAATCTTAGTCGTAACCAAAGCAGATTTATAAAATTTTTGGTTAAAGTTTATTTCTGTCACATTTTTTATCGCTTAGTTAAACATACTCTAGTTATACAATTTCGATCATCATCATCACCATATCAGCCGAAAGACGTCCACTGCTGAACATAAGCCTCCCCCAGAGTGCCATATTCATCGGTCAGCAAGCTCAATATTGAATAATATTTTTAACATTTGCTCTGTTTTCTTTTGGATAGAATTATACCTGAAGTAGGTTTTCAATGAAGCGTGAATGGGTATCCACTCAATACCAAGTAATATTCAAACTCATAGGCTATATCCGTCTCTTTCTGATACAACGCTTAGAAAAAGACGGATAGTCTATGTCCCCGCGACACGGCTCGCGGGCCTTTCTTTGGTAGCCGTGGCGCAGCGGTATTTTGTTTTATATGCATCGAGTCGCATAAAAGTAGTAGTAGACATTTAAAGCAAATCATGCTTACCATTTATTCAGAGTATATACTATCTCACATCACACACATCATCAGCCTATATAGGTCCCACTGCTGGGCACAGGCCTCCTCTCATGTATGAGAGGGAATGGGCAGTAGTCCCCACGCTGGCCCAGTGCGGATTGGGGACTTCACATACACCTTTGAATTTCTTCGCAGATGTATGCAGGTTTCCTCACGATGTTTTTCCTTCACCGAAAAGCTAACGGTAAAAATGAAATCATATTCCGTACATAAGTTCCGAAAAACTCATTGGTACGAGCCGGGATTCGAACCCACGACCGCCGTTTGACAGCCGCATGCCTGAACCACTGGGCTACCGTAGCTTTCTTTAGATATACTATCTGTGTGCTTTAAATCAAAACCTTTTCGGCCGTTTTTGAGTGAACATTCAAGAACCCTATTTTCACCCCTTTACACTAGAATCGATATGGTCATGCAAAATTACATTGAGTTGACAATTTTAAACAAATGTGTTGTAATTTTTTTGTTGTAAATGGATCTACTTCATATAGTAGACTTCTATCTTCTATCTTAGAGAGTAGTTAGAGTTAGACTTCCTGGACCCGAGATAAAAAAACTATAGTGAAATCCTAGCTGTAAACTATCTTTGTGCAAAATGTCATCCGTATTGGTTGAATTTTGTAGGCGTGATTAAGGTACAAACATCCAAACATCTTAACAATTAAATTTTCCAAACATGAACTTTCACAAAATTCAACGAAACCTCGAGGTATGTCATTATCCAAACAAAAGACCTGAAGTTGCTCAAATACCTTCCAAAAAACAAAAGAAAGGTCAAATTCTGTATTCAACATTTGCTCCCGATTTCAAAATGTTACAACAGCTTCATTCAATAAACAAAAATGCACTTTACGGCTCTTCATTTTGAGTAAAAAGTCTAAAGACTTGAACTGTGATTTAGAATTTTCGAATCCATATTTCGAATAAAAAGGAAGATTTTCGTTCTATTTGTCATAAAATACAGACAACGACTTTAAATCATAGTGCGAAGGGCTATTTTACAATGGCTATATCACGTGATTTTTACAAGGGGTATTTCGTAGAAGGCTACAACTGGAATCAGAGCGAGCTACAGTCACGTATATATTTACGCGATTAAAGAATGTAATATCTTTGAGATAAGGATTATATTTGGGTGCCAGTTGACTGAAGTTAGGATGGTTTGGATTCAAGTGGTAGAAAATAGCCGTTGGCTAGTCCAGCCATATGAATTACTTAGAAGTGCAAATGAGATTTGAATTGATTTAACGTTGTCGTTCTGATTGCAAGGAAGTTGCATTTTACTGTCGATATTAAGTAGTATATATTAATATTATAATGAGGATAACTTTGTCTGATTGTATACCTTTGGTGTCCACTGGATGTGGGTGGTGCAGGATCAGACCAGTCACACTAGTTGTGACACTCTTTGGGGGAGGCCTATGTCCAGTAATGGACGTCTTTCGGCTGATATATTATGATGATGATGTTACCTTTGTAAATTTGTATGCAATTTCCGGAACCATTTCTCCGATAAAAAAAAATATTTCGCTGTCTATAAGAATCTACGGTAGCCTAGTGGGTCAGGCATGCGGCTGCCAAACGGCGGTCGTGGGTTCTAATCCCGGCTCGTACCAATGAGTTTTTCGGAAATTTGTACGTCTGAAAAGTAGCTACTACGGAATTATAATATTAAGGAATACGGAATATCATTTGATATTTACCGTTGGCTTTTCGGTGAAGGAAAAACATAGGTCCCCTACAACATACATCTGCGAAGAAATTCAAAGGTGTATGTTAACACATTAATTACCAAGAATCGCTAAGCGCTACGCTCGTAGTCGAATCCGTGGTTTTCCTCGTATGTAGCGGAAAGCGGCTACGGCGTAGGCGCTCGCTAGGCGGGAACCCGCACTGTGCCAGCGTGGAGACTACTGCCCGTCTCCTCTCATCTATGAGAGGAGTCCTGTGCCCAGCAGTGGGATGTAGATAGACTAATTTATTATACTTATCCTCGGTGTATACAATGGATTTTTCTTACTTAAGTAGTTCTATCGTCTTTGTATCTAATTCTCATTTTAATTTATTATTTTATTTTAAAACACCTGTACAGTTAATAACTTGTGAAAAAGCGGTATCTCATATCGCTTGTTTAAATGCTTAAAAAGAGGCTCCAACTCAGACTATGTGTAATAATGTTACAACAAGGAATAAATGTTTCTATTTTTTTTTACCAAGGCGTAGAAAGTGTACAAATTCGAGGCTTCATCGTATCATTTTTCCGGATTTAAAACTTAATCTATTACATCTGCCTGCAAAACTGTCTAACATTTCGTCTGAAATATATGAGAATAGGAAAATTGTTTATTTGCATAAGCACACACTAATATAATAAGAAGCAAAATGGTACAATAGTACATTACGTAACTAGGGCGGTGAATTCGTGAATGCCCCAGATTGCAGGTGTTTGAGGCGCGAATCGAAGGTGAGGGTCATAAATATGCGCTCTGGGGCTTTACAAATTACCGCTTGTGTTAAATACAAAATTTTACATCTTCACTTGGCCACAATGCCGACGTAAAAATATTATAAGAAATAATAACACATCGTGTGCGAGCAAAACGGAACAAGCTCAGCATAAATGCTACAGCATGGCGGCTGCAGCAATGATTTTCATGCTGTACTTAGCATTATGCTGAGCTTCCTTGCTCCCGCTCCTTACCAGTGGTATCCAACTTCTCACACAGAACATCCGATATACAATACAAAAAATAAAAAAAAAACAAAGCAACATGATACAAAAAACACATATATAAATAAAATTAAAGTATGTGATACGGCGAGAAATAAAATAACACACATTAAAAAATATATAAAATTTGGTGCTTACTCTAAACTTAACTAACCTAACAATAATACATACGACAGCATATCCTATTAATTTAATTAACATTATACTAATATTACAAATGGGAAAGTGTTTGTGTTTGTTTGTCCGTCTTTCACGGCACGGAGCGACGAATTGACGTGATTTTTTAATTAGAGATAGTTGAAGAGATGGAGAATGACATCGAATAGTTTTTATTCCCGAAATCATCCCCTAAGGGGGTGAAATGGGGGGTAAAAGTTTGTATGGAACTGCGATATAAACGAGTTCTACGCGGACGCAGTCTCGAGCAGAAGCTAGTTAACAATAAAACAGTAACATTTTGAACAAAAATAAAAACCAGGTAACTAAGAGTCTCTATTCGAAAAGTATACTTATATCTATCACGATATTTCTTATTATATTTCTGGTTAAACCTGAGGAGGTCGTCATTTCATAATAAAAACTAAAAAGGACTTTTAATTTCACAAAAAAGAGAGTCATCCTCCTAGAATTATTCCCGGACGTGCCTTAAAGGAGGGTCCGCTTTGACATCTCATCCCAAAATTTGGCATAGGCACTCTTTTTTGCGAAAGCGACTGCTATCTGACCTGCACAAAATAGAGAATCAATATTTAAAACATGTATTACTTTACGAACCGTTCTACAATGCTCAACTACACCTAGAACATCTATTTTCGTTAAAAACGTCTTCCATTTGCAACAATAGCAATTTGCTCGAAACAAATTACCTGAAAATGTCAATGGGAGCAAATCAGATGAACCTAACAATGGACGAAAACATTCCAGAGAAGTTGTAAATCCCGATTTAAACTGAAGAATTCTCGCCTAACTTTCCTTTTGCGGAATTGAAAACTTCAAGGCTTGCCTATACATAGGGCGGGGATAGGCATACTCATCCGCATAGGGTTTGGTGAGTATGTAAGGTTAGAGATCGATGAGAAAAGATCGAGAGTGAATTTAGGTACGTCCCTCATTCAAAACTTTCATAAGTTTACTTTAGAAATATAAGTCAGCTTCTGCGCGCGAATTCTTCCGCGTGGAAGTCATTTATATCTTAGTTTCAGACAAATTTTCAACCCTTGTTTCACCCCTTCAAAGAATAATTTCTGGAATTAAAACGATTCTATGTCCTTCCCTGAGATTCAAACTATCTTCATACCAAATATCATTCTAATCGGTTTAGCAGTTTAAGCGTGAAGAGGTGACAAGACACGCTTTAGCATTTATAATATTAGTACGGATTGACCGACAATTAGATACACTAAAATTAGTGTTACCTACTTGGGCTAATTCATTGGGTTCATAAGAACGTTATAATTTAGAAATTTATCATCGTGATTATCCAGAATTTTAGTCAAAAACAGGAACACAAACTAGGCGGAGACAAAAGACTGATGGCCGTGTAGGTGCATTTTCCGATCATACTGTAGTAAAAAAAATGGCTTACAAAGCCTTAACTTTGGATATATCTACAGGAAAACCTGAATACTAAACATGTTATTGGCCTTTTTATTAGAAAACATGGTTTATGTCGTGTGTTTTTGATGATAGCAGTTGTAATTTTTCGACACTCATTAATAATACCTCTATCTTTAAGCGTACTTTCATTAGAACATTAATCGGCCTCAAATAAATGTTCATGTACATCACTAGCCGGTCTTGAAATTCAATTCACATCTAGTATATTTTCTGAACAGGACTCCTTGCAAATTCCTGAGTTTAAGAACTAAATAAGGCAAGAAAATATTGAGTACATTTAAGTTGCATCGGATTGAGCCAAGCGTATAAGTGTTTGAAATATTGCAATTTTCAAATTCAGTTCCATATTGGAAATGTAGTATTAGTATTCTAAGCCACGAAATGCTAGTTTGCTGTGAAGTGGTTAGATGCGAGGTTGTAACAAAGTTATCTTTGCATAGAAATGCTTTTTAGACGTTGCGTTAAAGAGAATAAATATGTGATGTTGTTTAGTTATGATTTTGTTAAGTTGTCAGTTTCTATGTAAGGTAAGTGGCTAATCTTCGTAGGTGCCGGAACTACCAATTTTGACTTTGACCAATATGTAGGAACTTGTTTGTAGGGTCTTGTGTCCTTAGTTTTTTTTTCCAATGCCATTCCAACCAGTTTTTGGAGAGGAGCAAATGTTTGTATGGGAGCAACTACAATTAAATAACATAATTGCCCAAACATTTGAGTCAAAGACGGACACTAACTCGAAGTCATCATAGTTTGCTATTTGTACTAATCGTTGTATGGAAAATCAAGTGAATTGCTGTTTTCGACGCGAAATTTATACTGCGTTTAGGTCCATAGTTGCCGTACAATTTTGTTTCATTGATCATCAGTCCACCTTGACTATCCACGCTGCGCCTTTCGGTACGTGGTCGTCAATCGAGAACCTTTCCGTCCCAACGGCCATCGATTTGACGTGCATGTGCCCAGTGCACCTTAAGTTAAGCGATTCAGAGGGCTATATCGTATCAATCTGGTGGTAACCTTAAACATATAATTGCTATAGGAAACAAGTAAATAAATTTTCATGGTCTGTCTACGACATTACCAAATACAGGCGTCAGTTTGTGTATGTATACATGTATTTGTATATAATGCGTCACTGAACACTCAAATTACCCACCGCTGAAATGAATTCCCTATTTCCCCCCCATCTTAAAATTGTAAAACCTCTTTTAAAATAATAGAAAGGGGGCGTAAGGGCCCTCTAGAACTGAAGGACTATTCAGTCCGATGAATGTAAAGTGCCCTTTAAATGCGGGATATCTACTGAGTGGGCGCCATTTTTAAAAAATAACTGTCTCCTTAATTGACAATATTGGATTGAGATGGCTTGTTTTAAGGTTAGGTAAGGTTACGCATAATTTATTTGACGTTCCTCGTGCTTACCTGAGGATTTTCGCGAGATATTGCTGCTTAGCAATATCCTGAAGCTTTTCAAGTCGGTTATGTACACTTTCACTGTCAGGAACCCACCTAGCGGGCGCGAACGCCGTAGTCGCTTTCCGCTACATACGAGAAAAAACACGGGACCGGCGTAGCGATTCTTGGCGGCGAATGTGTTAAATACTAGGTAGTACCGTCGAGTTCAATATTTACATCATTTTGACCACGTTCTCAGGGTACATATTTTTAGTCAAGTTCAGAAATGTTATGTGCACGTTACAATATATGTTTGGGATTAGACCGGTTTGCTCACGAGGTTTACCTTCACCGAAAAGCTACCGAAAAATATCAAATGATATTTCGTACCTGTTTTTTTGGAAAACCATGTAAAACGAGTCGGGGTTCGAATCCATGACCGTTTGAATGTGGATCTTTGCTACAGTAAGTTGTGGCTTTTTGACACGTAAATATTTGTATAGTTTTGTTTTCAGAATAAAGGGAAGGTATCGTTACTCTGCCGCAGTCGCCATTTTATGCCGCCTTAAAAGCCTCCACCCACAGGACGCGTGTGCTGCGCGTGTGCTGCGCGGCGCGTGTGCTGCGCGACGCGTGTGCTGCGCGGCACACGCGCAAGTTGTAAAGCATTGAAACTACACTTCAAACACACGTCGAACGCGGCACACGCGCAGCACCCGCGCAGCTGCAGCGCAGCACCCGCGCAGCTGCAGCGCAGCACCCGCGCGGCACACGCGCAGCACCTGCGCAGCACCCTAGCGGCACACGTGCAGCACCCGCGCAGCTGCAGCGCAGCACACGCGCAGCACACGCGTCCGGTGGGTGGAGGCCTTGAATCACCGCATTTGTATTAGCGCTTCGTTAATAAAGGCATAAGCACAAACGACAAAAAAGTATTTTTATGGATAGGTAACGCTTCATATTTGAATATCCTAGTAAATATGTTAATTTACGATTGGGACAGATGCTGTAAATCAGCCGTGGGCAAAAATGAGACTAGTTATATTTCCAATGATAAACTATTCATTAGCTTTAAATTGAGCTTGGTTCCGGTCCAAATTTACTGAATATGCGTTCTACAACTGAGCTGCTATCATCATCCTTTTATTACCTTACCAACTTCTGCCCGCAACTCCGTCCGCGTGGAACTCGTTTATATTCTCTCCTTACAAATTTTCACCCCCCATTTCATCCATTTAGAGGATAATTTCCGAAATAAAAACGATCCTATACACTGTCTCTGTCCAAAACTTCATCAGCCAGACACAGACACACTTTCGCATTTTTATAATATTAGTACGGATTACCATCAATCGTTTCATAATTTCTGACGACCAGTTTAGCCTACAATTATTCAGTTTATGACTAATACCAATATCGCATCAAAGTGCTTTACTAATTCAACACATGTTACACAACAATGTTATTAAACTGAAATGCGAAATTTTAGTCCCTAACTGACCTGTTAGGTTTATCGAATGCAGAATCCTGTTCAAACTTGTCTGAAAACATTTACGCAAGGGTTCTGGTGTTAAGCCATAGACAATAGGCCAGGTTTACACAGGGTGAAGCTATTGTCACACTAAATCGGGAGAGTGGGGATTATCATACCCGATTTGAACACAAAAGTGTACATCTTATAAAGGAGTTAGAGTTACTTATATCAGACATAAGTGCCATTTAGCAACGAACAATTGCATTCTTAATTTATCATCGACTAGCTGCCCACGTGGCTCCGCCTGCATATTGCAAACTCAGGCAAACCCGTAGGATGAAATATATAGTCGATGTCTAGCCAGAAGGATCACTCTTGGGGCAATCACGTAACTTTTCGAACGCAGGTTAGGCCATCACAAACGTCGTTTTCCCAAACGAAAACTGTAAAAATAATTTAGAATAAGGAAACTTTTGATAAAAATAACACATTTAGTTGTACATGACAGTTTTCGAGTCTAACAGAGATTTCAAGTATAAACACTACTACTTTTTCTCTAGATAGTTGTTGTGTTTCTGGGCCACAATTCCACTCGCAAAAATCGGCATAAGGACATGACTCTATAGTGAAGACGGGGATACGTCAGCGAACTTGTTTTAACCTAATCACCGTTCGTTCTCAAATATATCGTGATGCCGCGCTTCGTAGTAACTTAGCGTAATGAGAGGTATAGTTTAGTTAGGCGTGACGGGTGACGTGAGATGCATTAGCGTGTTCCAATAAACCAATGTTTGAGAGTGAGAGACATGCATTTGTCTCATGCTTTCAACTCACCCGAATCGTCTGTAGTTACAAGCGTGGTATATATACACAACGCTAGTAGCGTGCTCATAAACTTGAGGATTAACTTGTAATGAGCATTCTAGCAAATGTTATATTACATGTAAAAGCTTACAAAGGATCATTTTAGAGAGCATTATAGAGAGCATTCTAGTGAGCATTCTAGTCGAGCAATGTTATTGTTCCGCCATCGCCCCTTTCCGCCCACACCTTTGAGCACAGCATTTACTATACGTAGTTACGTCTACGATAAGTAGTTAGTATAGCGGCCTCTCATTTGCACTTGTGTATGCAGATGAAAAGGACAAAAATGGGCAGTTGGCGTGAACAATGGCACCTCACTTTCAGGCTCAGTTTACATGCCGTCACTCGGAAAATTTATGTTTATAATAGATAGACTGATCTTGCAAATGTTCGTAACTATGTTTGACTCTATGCTTGGCCCTATTCGCTGTTCAGTTCGACGAATTTAATAACAGCGAAACCACGATATTCTATTACATGTGGTTGTTGCATTCTATCAACACTTTTAGGCTCAAAAGTCCACTTAACATCAAGCAAACCACGTTTACGTACTTTTGACGTTTGTTCTAAGAAGTAACCCTGACATCTTTACAATTTAAGTACCCACAAAACATGCATCTTAGTGGTATTGCCAGCAGGCAAGCCGTTTCGTAGCAAAACAACGTAAGTATTGTTTTGGCAAGAGCGCGTCTTGATATAAAGTGCAATTATGCAGATATGCGGCCTGCGGCGGCGGCCGCTGCATTGTTAACCGTGTATGAGATAGTTACGCCGTAGCCACTGTTTTACTTGGTGGGTTTTACTGGGATATCTGCGTAACGGGGTTTATCAGGAAAACAACAGCTCATCTATGTATTCTATTGTGGAGAGGTAATTCTTAACGGGGTTGAATATAATGACCACCAAAAAATGCTCTATTACCAAAAAAATATACTGAACACCAGAAAAATACACCATTACCATAGTAGTAACTGTTTAAGTATCGACTGCACATTAAATTGTATTCGGAGACCATATTTAGTAAATGATCACCAAATCTTAGTGAACAAATAATTATAATATTTCTTCCTAAATAACCCACAATGATTGCCATAAAATGTATGCATATTACCAAATACTCATGATGCCAAATTTACAAGTGCTACCAAAACCAGAATCAGCGCACCCCACTTCCACGTGGTCTTGTTTGTCCTACTCCTACAGTGTAGATAAAATCCCGCGGAGCCAGAAGCTCGCGAAGGAGATCCTGAGTTGAACGGGGTGCACGAGGCCGAAGCGAAGCGAGTGGGGTAAGGTAGCGAGCGAAGCGAGCCGGCAACCTCCCGAGCGGAGCGTAGGTCGAGTGCGCACGTGAAACGAAGGGCCGACGAATCGAGTTTCTGGCGGGAGCCAAGGTGGAAGGCGTGAGACTGAGTCCCAGAAACGAAAGCGGGGGGCTCCTTCGAATTTAGGAAATAATTTTGGGTGGGCAATGATTTATAAGAATAGCATTTTCTTTAATGGGATAGTAAGATATTATAATTTGGATTATTGTTTCACATTAAAATGGAGATTACATTTTATTGATCATTTACTTTTTTTTGGTTAGTTATGATTTATTAGTGTTTTATATTTTACTATATCTGGTGATCCGTTAAACATAAATGTCATTATTAACTTTATTTTTGACAAATTGAGACATATTGTGAGATGCAGGTTTTTGGGTAGCGGAGAAATCTGAGCGCCATACGCCGCACGTCGCTGTCTTAGCATGTTATTGTGTTACTTATTAGGTTTTGTATATAGATAATGGTCTGTAAGGTATTTGCCAATATGGATCTCGTTGCCAGAGCTAAAAAAGTGGCACTTAAAACAAAGTTACATATCAGGCTTATCTAAATTTCTATAATCTATACTTATATTATGAAAAGGAAAAAATCTATGAGGTTGTAGCTTTGTAAAAAACATAGAAATTTTCACCTGAGTGCCTTTCTAAATGGCTAAAGGCTTTATTTTATCCCGAAGCGTTGCCTACGTTCTTTTCAATGCGCGGGCATCAGTTAAAATATAGGTATGTACAATCACGTCCCTGATAAACAAACACATATCCCTAAAGCAAATCAACAAATAAACGTAGATTATATTACTTACGTTAGTAATATCATAATATTATCACGGAAGTCGGTATCTATTTCTGTATGTAACAATAATTTCAGAACATTGTATTATAAGAATGGGGTGGGGGTAACATGTTGCCATATAAATACATCTAAGTACAATTATGAGATTTATGAGCCAGCCGCTAAGGGAAATGTTCCAATGCTTGACAGTTTAATGCCCAGTAGTTGTCACATATTGTTAACCTATTGTTCCACATATATTGGGTCAATGACAAGCACTAGGAAGTTCGCCTTAATTTATCATCGTGGTGAATAAAATCTGATTATCCTATCCAAACGAGACTAGGTATAATTATATATATATATATATATATATATATATATATATGTATATATAACTTACGGTTTCTAATTACGTTGATCGACTTTATTGAATGTCTTGCTCTATTTACTGACATGAGAAGTTAGGTCACGTACCTTCAGCAGACAAGGGGCGTAAATTGGATGTTCGTTTAAAAATGTGAAAATATGACTGTCTGTCTGTTTGACGACCGCTTTAGCCCAATTGGTAGTGATCCTGCTTACGAAGTAAGAGGTCTTGGGTTCGAATCCCGGTGAGGGCATTTGTGTGATGAGCACGAATTTTTGTTCCTGTGCGGGATTTAAACACGCAACCTCTGGAATCCGTCCATTCAAATCCCGCTTGTGGCGAATAAGTTTTAAATTTTCTACGTTGATCGAAATTTGGAATTACGTTTGCGGACGTTTCTGCTAAATAAACATTTATTGTAACACTATTCGTCGGGAGGAATCATATCAAAAACAGAAATACATTGCGAAATGTGTCACTAAATTGTTAGGGCCAAAATCCTGCACTTGTCAAAATAAGCAAAAGTATTTAAAATGAGCACAATATACATATCGAAAAATTCAATGTTAACATTTAGACTTATCTACTCGAGGGCCTAGACAAAGTTACAATCGACAAGCGCTAACGCCAATAGAAAACTAATAACATGTATGGGAATGACAGATGTTAACGAAAAGTGTTTCGTCGGCATCTGTCATTCCCATACATTTTATTGTTTTCTATTGGCGTTAGCGCTTGTCGATTGTAACCTTGTCTACGGCCCAATTAGCTTAAGATTATGTTTCTACCTGACGATTTGAAAGTGCTTGCTACTTGAATAAATATAATTTTGAGTTTGAGTTTGAGTCTGTTAACATTCTATTTTCTTGTTTGATTTACCAACGACTTGGCTTCTGGTTATCCTTCCAATGTGGCTAAACACATAGATATCCGAAGTCGATTCGGGCGTAAAAGAAACATCTGGCAGCCATTAGCATAACCACAGGCTTTCAAGTAAATTGGATTCGCGGCTCGGCGGTTTTTGAAAAATTCGCCGTATTGTGCTCCTAAGGTGTTTTGATTCGATGATTGGATGGGAGGAGAGTTTGCAAGAGGCCTTATTAGGTACCTTTTTTAAAATTAATGCCATTTTGCTTAGAATTTTTGTAGCTATTCAAGTGGACAGACTACGTCAAATTTCTGGAGGGCAAGGTCATTAGAACTCATCACTGCTACTTAAAATCTACTTCAGCCCCGCGAGAGAATTACTATGAAAGAACACTCGTCCCATGCTACCGATACTGAGAGGAGTTGTGTTATGTGTAAACAGAACCACACACTTGCTCATTGTAAGAACTTTGAATGGTGACTTACTTATGAATTGGTTTTCTTGCCCGGAACTTCGATTCGTATCGCTCAATTTTGGGTTGTAATTCTGTGGGAAGACATGTAGTCACGTAACTTTCAACTACACTTCACTGTAATTTTCAATGTAAAAATTTAAATTTAGATGTACCCAGCGTAGAGTGCGTCACGTGATCGACCTGCTGGGGATTTTCTAGAAGCAACTAGAATAGTTACTTTATCAAATCTAAAGGGCAACACCACAGAATAAGTAATAGTACAAGTACAGAAATTGCACTACCTAGCATAAACGACGTTTAGGCATAAGAAACGTGCCTACTCTGTGCATCTCTGTCTATCGTATAACTTGTATTCATTCACACACAGCACGTGTAGCGCTAGGGCTGTCACGCCAAGAATACATCAATGAATTAAAAAAATGCTGACCAGATGTCAGCATTTTTAACCTTCAGAGTGATGATTTTTTAAACAGCCATAAACTGAGCAGCTGTGGCGGTTTGTTGATTTTTACATGTTTAAAAAAAATATGTTACTTATAATTATAAAATAACACGTTGTTACGTTCGTTCGTCACGTTCAAGTCGGCGGCGGCGGCATGTCTCAACACGCACGTGTGCTCGCTCGCGCGGTGCCGGCCCTCGACTGATTTGGAACCTGAGGTTCCGCGACCGCTAGGTTATTAACGCGCCGCGCCCCACCCACTGCAAGCCCCCTGGCAACACTGGCCACAATCAAAAGGTCAAAAAACCAGTCGTGATCAGGCGTCTTAGTGTTGCCAGATTCTTCTTCTAAGCTCTTGGTAGAGTGGTCGTGGTTTTCAAGTGCGTATATGGAGTGGGTTGGGTGTACTTGTAATGCATCAAGTGACAATATCGAATGCTCTCTTGGCAATCTGCCTCCATATTTGCCGATTAGACACATTGCGTTCGCATTGGACCAACGTGGACTCGGTAATTTTTTATTAAGTATATCCAGCGACTAGTTCGTCAGCGTTCTCTCTTGCCTTCCACTTGGCCCTGGACCACCAGTCGCTCAATAGAGCATTAAATCCTGGAAATGTGCCCGAAAAACTACAATATTCGTAGTTGCACAGTTGAAGAAAGCCTGTTAATGTTAAGCTCTCTTAGGATTACCAGTTTGGATTTGTAAAATTGTTACTTGTGGCGTTGTGAACCACTAGTGGTCGGTTGCGTAACGTTTCGTACGAACGTTAGATAGATCCTAATGTCATTATTGTGTGGCAAAACCTGGCAAAAGAGTTGAGTTGTCCTAAGTTCGTTCGAAAAGTTTCGTAGTGCACTGTGCATGTATAATATGCATGGTTTTGACAGCAATGGACCTGCATTTGTCCGTTAAATTCTCAGCAATTCCACATATACCTTTTTATTAAACGGTCTCGTAGCAAATTGTTTAAATGGTGGCAGAAGAGTACCTGTAACAAAAGTGACAGTTATATTAGTAAAAAATACATTTACTTAATAAATAATCTTTCGGATTAAAACGTAATTTTTCCAAATAAAAATTGACATTTGGATCTTTCTAACGTATTCGTACAATGCGTTACGTGATCGACCTGTCAGTTGGTTATTTAAATATAATATAGTATACATAACGCATATATAATATGCAGCTACGGTAGCCCAGTGGTTCAAGCATGCGGCTGTCAAACGGCGGTCGTGAGTTTGAATCCCGGCTCGTACCAATGAGCTTTGCGGAACTTATGTACGGAATATGATTTCATATTTACCGTTAGCTTTTCGGTGAAGGAAAAACATCGTGAGGAAACCTGCATACATCTGCGAAGAAATTCAAAGGTGTATGTGAAGTCCCCAATCCGCACTGGGCCAGCGTGGGGACTACTGCCCATTCCCTCTCATACATGAGAGGAGGCCTGTGCCCAGCAGTGGGACGTATATAGGCTGATGATGATGATGATGATGATATATAATATCAATTCTAATTATTTCATTATACTTATATTAAGTATTTGTTTTGTTAGTGTGTCTCTTGCTCTCTCGTTTTGAAAGTATCTGTTTGGCCCTATGGTTGACTGGTGGAGAACGGCTGTAGGCAAGTCCGCATTTTTTACTTATTTGTTTTGTACAATAAAGTTTAAATGAATAAATAATATTAAATAACTATTAAAGGGCAATTAGACAAATCGACCTAGCCCCAAATTAAGCAAACCTTGTACTATGGGTACCGTAAACCGGGGTTACTTTGATAAATTTTAGACTTATACACAATTTTTTTTGACGATCCTAATATACGTAAAAATATGAAATTAAAATACTAGATGACGACAAACATACTTACGAGTATGTATAGATAAAGAAATACTTAAATAAGTACATAGAACACATCCATGACTCAGGAAAAATGGAATAGAATTCGTAGGTACTCATCACACAAAATGCCTTTAACGGTATTCGAAGCCGGGACCTCGTGACCCTGCTTCGGCTTCGTAGGCAGGGTCACTAACAACTAGGCTATGATCGCCAATATCGCCGTAAGTGTTTTATTAAAGTGCATTGGAATCCGAGTGGTTTGGGCGACATATTGTAAGTAACGTCTTGATCAACGAAGCGTGTCGCTACACACCCCAAGGGTGCCGGCGCCGGAACCGCGCGTCGATACACATGCCAACAGTTATCGTGCGTAACAAAAGTTCGCAACAAAAAAGTGTGAATATGTTTTTTTAGATAAGCTTTTCGTCCCAGTTGTATTTTTTTTAATCAAGCAAAAATTCCAACTATCCTACTAATATTATAAATGCGAAAGTTTAGATGTTTGGATGCTTGTTACTCAATCACGCATGAACCGCTCAACCAATTTGGATGACATTTTGCACGAAGATAGTTTACAGCCTAAATTAATATATAACATAGTTTTTTTTCCGGGTCCACGCAGACGAAATCGCGGGCGGAAGCTAGTAATACTATAAATGCGAAAATTTGGATGATTGGATGTTTAGATGTTTGTTCCTCAATCACGCTTAAACGGCTGAACCGATTTGAATGAAATTTCGTAAGACGATAGTTTAAAGCCTGGATTAAAATATAGGATAGTCCCGCTCCCACGCAGACGAAGTCACTGGCGGAAGCTAGTACTAAATATTCCTGATTCAATATATTTCATATACCTGTCATAAGTATAAGAAAAATTAGGTACTTAAAAGAATCGAATAAGTACATTAATTTCGTTTTTCAACGTGTACATAATACACACAATACCGTTGGCTATTTTTTTAAAGTTTCTAAAATAGTTGTTTTTTATTCGAACCCGACCACTTCATTTTTTTTCCTGTATATTTTACTATTGAGCTCTGGCTCAATTTTCACGATAAAAATACATAGATACCGTTCACTTTTTTTTTTAATTTTCTGTAATGCATGATTTTCTTCCGAGAATATTGACCGACTTCTTCCATACTAGGTGTGCAGTGTCCTTTAAGTATGAGATGAAGACGTTTTAATCTAATATAAAATAAGCTGTCAACAACACCCCAAAGTACAACACCAATCGATGTAACACATGATTAAGCTCGAACAAGGTTATCAACTTATCACTTAAGGAACACCGATTTTATGGACCCCGCTGCGGAACCCCAGTTACGAACCCGCTGGGAACCCCAGAGCTCGATATAGCGACCTTGGACCGATAGCAGGATTTACGCTCGGGTGAGCGCTCCTTACGACTGTTTAGAAATCACGAGACGGAAGCGACACGACTTGCTTTGAAACAAAAGTGGTGTCATACTGTCATTTGAGAAACGGACAACGGGATTTGGGAAACGGTTCTGGTCAATTGCGTAACGTTTATGTATTTATTTTATACGTAGTATATTGTAGTTAAATATTTTAAGCTCTGATTAAGAACAGTACGCAATATAACAGGGTAAAAATCACTTACTATGTTAATGGTATTTTTTTAAGGATTTCATGTTTTTAAATCACGAAATGATGTTCAAAGTCATTTAAAATATCTTATGATACCTCAGAGGTTGCTATGGGTATTAGATCTGCCCAATAAGTTGACACAGAAAACCATAACCACCTTCTTGGAACAGTCAGATAATTAAATCGATATACAAAAAAAATGCATATTTTTTCTCATCAACTCGTGTTCCAACTTTAATTTTAGTTTGTGGCTTTCTCGAGTGAAGAAATTATAAAATAATTAATAAATATATAAATATTACGGGAAGTGTTACACAAATCGACCAAACTAAGCAACGTTTGCACTATGCATACTGGACGGCAATAAAGATTACTTAGTAGATAAATAAATACTAAAATACATAGAAAACATCCATGACTCAGTAACAAGTTTTCGTGCTCATCACACAAATAAATGTCTTAACCGGGATTCGAAGCCAGGATCTCTTGCTTCATAGGCAGGGTCACTATCAAACTACGCTAAAGCGGTCGTCAAATGCCGACCGAATGCTCTGTACAATGAATGCCTTAAAGGCCTTTTTTAAGATAAAACTTAGTTTTCATTTAAGTTAGTTAAAGTAAATTCTCTACATTCTTTACTACTCATGTATATTTCTTTCCCTATAATGGATGAATAAACCAGTGCTTTAATAGTAAAATTGCAGAAATGTAGACATAAATACGAAACCCAAAATTCTGTGGTCATTCGAAACTCGATTCATTAAAAGCGATGCTTGGGGCTATTCTGCTTATTATTGAGCGATTAAATTGGCATCATTGTAAAATTGGTGTAGTAAAATAAAATTCATTTTGTATACGTTAACATTTTCACAACATTCTATTCAATTCAACATTTTATTCAAAGATCTATTAAATTTTGTGTGATGCGTGTAAATATTTGTTTCAGCAGTTTGGATTTTTTCTATTTAAGTATTTATATTGGAAAAAAATTGTTGGTTCACATAACAAAAGCCTTATTGAGCTAACTGTGATGGAATCTATAGAAAGTTGAAAAGTATAAATGTGGCTCTCATGGCGTCCCGAGTTTCTAACACAATTTGCTGATAGAGAACCATCAAAAACAATAGAAGTACTGAGAAATTGCACTATTTGCTTGCACTATTTGCCCACACAAATTAATCCTCCCACGCATCGCAAATTTCGTAGTGAAAGAATTTTGAAATATTATGAGAAACTTTTGAAGTGACGATACAAACTTACGAAGTCAAAACGTATAAATTGTATTCAAGTATAATATAATGGTATAGTTATCGTAGATTATAAAAGTTCTCAAGCAACGGACGTACGACGGCGGATAACCACGTTAAGGATTCCCGCTCCACTGCCCACACCTTTGTGTTTTTAACGACCTTTTTTACCTAATTACTCCCCTTCCACACCCCTAACCACCCCCAAATTTGGACACAACATACTTTAATATATTTTACAAAATAATGCAAAGTAACATCAAAATTGTCTGGTAAGTTTTTGAGATATAGGATAATGATGATTGCCTTTTTTGCAGATTGTCATAATGAATTTCGTTTAACGGTCGATTCGTTTTGGGGATTGATTTCCTTTCTAAGTGAATCGTAAAAAACGGGTCCGTCGCTAACGTAGACAAGAGAGTTCTGATATGTCTGTTACTTTTTTGTGTCGGAAATCCTTTTTTGTAGGGTGAAAGGAGGAAGTTGGAATAACTGCACTGGACCTTAGTTGCTGTGATTCAATCCTGCCTAGATATAAAAAATATGAAAGTTCATATTAAGTATATTCGGGTTAATCGAAGTTTGTTACTCATTCACGTGAAAACGGCTATACGGATTAAGATGGAATTTGGTATAATGATGGTTCATAACCTATATCTAATTCGTAATAAGCGAGCAAAGTCGTACGGGCAGCTAGTTAACTATAAAAACAATAATATGTTGACCATTCTAAAAACTTAAGATGTGTCTGAAATAAATATCTTTTGCCCCTTTCTTACAAACACAATTGTCAAAGTGACGAATTTAAACAGCATTTTAGTTAAAACAGGTTGAACGATTCTTTTCAACATAAATTTGCATAAGTGCATACAAATATTTTGCGTCTACTCGCCTTAATGCTACTTTTGAGCACTTTATGAAGCACAGTATAGTTGCACTAATATAATGTGGCCGACTTCTTACAAAACTGTCATTGGAATTAGAAACTTCTACCTTAGAAGATAGAGTGGCTTTTTGAAAGGACAACTTTTATGCGATTCGGCGAACTTAAATAATCTTAAGTTTACTAGTAACGTAAGAGTGGCGGAGGTTCCCACGGGCGTTAATATTAATATCGGGTGTCGTTGCTCCGCTTGGGTTCCCTGACAAATTACGTGCATGGGTGTAATTTCGCTGTTTTTGTAGGTGGACTATTTTAATGTAGTTAGGGTGTGTTGATTCAATCTCAGGGTGATACAATTTAAGACACATTGAAGTCATAAATAAGATAAGATTCGTTTTTTTTGTTTATATAGTTTTGATTTAGTTTAGTTGATGTTAAAAATGTTAAATTTATTTGTGTCTAGTTTAGAATTTTATGATATTAACCTACATAAGATTCTTTTATTTCCACAGTACCTATATAATTTGCCTTTAAAATTAAAGTCAGTTACTAATATTGTGATCGTCAGTTAACAAATATATTTTTAAAATTTCCAAGCATATATGTCATATAGATACGAAATTAAAAGGTTAAGTATAAAAAATAGATCTCCTTGCAGGTCGTCAGTCATATAGAACTAATATAGAAACAAATTAAAATGACCTATTAGCTATACTCAGATGGCAAATACAAAGTAATAGATCTAATTTGTTAAATCAAAACACTCATTAATCGAATATAGAGAATATTCCAGAAATGTAGTTTCTCAGTTCCTCACTTCACTTATCAAATCTAACAGATGCTAGTATTTTTACATACAACCGGCTACCAACTGTGTAAAATCCGAGCCAAGTGGACCCCATCTATATGGCTTCACGTATCAACTTTCAACCACCGTAACCTGACCCCCCAGATCTCAGGTAATGCAACGAATCGCTCCTGCGGTGAGAACTCTCGTGGCTCAATGTGGCTGGTCAGTAAAAATGCAAGATGGTGGATGGATGGCAACAAAAAAAATTGATGTTACGTTGGAGTCAAGTGAAGTTTTTTGCAATTTTTTGTTTTTATGAAAACAAGATGCTGACCAGTATTTTAAAACACAAGTAGATTCTTATGGCATTAGAAAATTTATGAAGGTCTTATTGCTTTTGCTAAATATATACAACTCTGAGGGAGTATGGTATTTAACCTGATAACTAATCATATCGCTGCATATCGAAAATAACACTCAATCTCAAATACTACGTTTTCCAATTATAATTAGATTTCTTAACAACCGATATTTGACAGCTTCATCGCGGTACAATAAACGTCAATGCTGACATTTGATGACATTAACTTTTCTAATAAGAGGGTGACGGATACTGGAAGCAGTTTCGTACGCGGCAAACTGTGTCGCAGCAAGATAGACTTAGACAATCAGTGTTTTTCAAATATGGGTGTAGACTCAAAATTTATTATAACTTTAAAAGATAGAAGGCAAAAAATATGCCTAATGAAGAAAATCCCATTCGAATATCTCAAAAAATTACGAAACTACAACCGCTTTAATGATGCTTAGAGAGAATGCGCTAGCAGATTGTGACGTCACGATTCTTGAGCGTCCTAGTAAATGACAATCGTTTCATATTGCGGAAAGGTGACAGAACATACATTTGACTAAGTACATTCTTAATCCTTTTTCAAGAAAATACCTACATGACATACAATTGACTATTTTATTTAGTGCCTACACCCCTATTAGAACGCTTAGAAAGCTATCACCATGTTTAATTGCTGTTTTACAGAGTGTTTATGACGTTTTGTAAAAAGTTGCTAATTTGACTATCAGTATCTTTATTAATTTAGGTATAGTTATACATATCGCGGCTAATCTTAACATCTGTCATCTCAGTACAATTTTACGTTTTAAGGTTATAAACACCAGGAATCGTATAAGTTAGTAGTCATATAATAACATTGGAATCTATTAATTTATCAAACTAGTCTGCACGATTCTTGTTTTTATTATTAATTGTATAAAATGTGCATTTAAACACTCCCTTTTAAAACATTTTGCAGAGTAAGTGCATATGTATGTGCTATCATTGCGTTTTTACGCAAATATTACTAAATTTGTTAAGGTTAAATACATTTATGAATGGGTGTATTCCTAGAATTCTCCCGGTAATAAACTTACGGTGCCCACGCAAAGCAAACGATGACAGTTCTTCGTTGGAAAATTCAACATTTCCATTCCATATATACGCTCCCCAAAGGATCTCTTTTAATACGAACATTTAAACACAAGCGAACAAATTCGTACGAACCTTCGCGAATTTACACTAAAATTTTCGTCCATTCCCGCCTTAATAACCGGAGAATTCAAGCCAAATTGCACTTTAACTACTGTAGATAGAATCTTAAATTCAATGCGGCATTAAACTGCAGCGTAACGCAGCCATCTGCATTTGAAATTGCACTTTGGAATCATGGAGCTAGAGCCCAGTTTTGAAAAGAGAATATTTTAATATTGTGGTTTGATGGAATTTGAAATTTGCTGGGACTCTTTAAGGTTGAATTTCGCTTGTGGTTCGAATGAAGTTGAATGATATTACTTGCCCCGTTGCAGTTGGTAATATTGTTATTGTATATTTTCACGGATTTTACTCGAGACTGGGAGCCCGGCGAGAAATTTGTATGTTATTTGGGTAAAGTAAATCTGAAGTTTCCCTTTGCTAGCAATTGTTGGAGATACTTTTGTTTTTGATGAAACTTTGGCAATTGAAGGTATGCATGTAATTGAGTTCCTTAAACAACTTACATACAATACGAACTGTACCTATCTAAGAACTTATTAGGTAATCAATGTGGATTGACTAAAAAATGTTGGTTTTTTTCTCTAACATGAAACTATAAGATGTTATGTACGTGCGTACCAACTTTTAGAACGGTTAATTTAAATCATTATTAATCAGCGTTATCAATGCATCCAAAGAACTTGTAAGTACATAGTTATAAGGCATAGGTAAATGCCAATTAAATAGTAAGTACACAAGGCTAGTAAAGGCCGAAAAGAGGTTTTTTTTTGTATTGATTTGTATTGACTCTTGAATACAAACGCCAACATAGTTAACCAATAATTATGACCATCTGTATATAGAACCTTATTACAATGTATATAAAGTGCATATAGTATGTACCAGTCGAGTTATCGGGGCCTACTTGTAATACCAGGTAAATGCAGACTTATACTTATACTTTATTTTAAAGCAAAAATGGATGTTACTACAAAATAAAACGTATAAAAGGTATATAGAAACAACTGCAGGCACTGACGAAATCAACCTTGCCGGAAACAAAAAAGCCACATGATTTTCGTGGATTTTAACACACGCATTTAATGACGTCATCAAGCGTAATTAATGACGAAACCACAGTTGTACTGGTTTTAATTTCCGCAAATTGATGTGTGCTGGGCAGATTTCTACCGCAGAGCCAATGGCGAAGCGTGACTATCGTGAGAAGTATTTTTTATAAAGAATATCTTATAAGTAGTAAGGTAGAATGAGTATAGTAATGTCTACTACTCACCTAGGGTGGCAAACGAGAACAACAATCCGACAGGGATTCAGTGACCATTGATTATGATTTCCAGGGCTTGAACTTTTGGTGGCAATGAATGATCAAACAATCCTAAGGATGATTTCAAATAGTATTTTCAAAATGTGCTGATGGTGAAATGATGTTTTTTTTTTAAATGAGCAGGACACAACGTCTAAGCTGACATTGTCATTCACATTAACAATAAATTGTCGTTGTAATTGTTTAGTTGTTGTACATATTTTCACACTTAGGGCCTGCTTCACAATCGCCGGATAAAGTTATCTGCCAGTTAAAATTATTGCTATCCTTTTCTCCCGTCATGAAAAATGTCTCCCGAAAAGAAAAGTGACAGCCAATATTTATCTGACGGATATGTTTTAACTGGAGATTGTGAAACAGGCCCTTAATATGTTCTTATACCACGACACAGTTGTATGAATCAAATAAAGGAAAAAGCTAGCTAGTATCGTGTCGTATCAGCAAATCATAATGTTGGCGTGCGAGAAATGGACAATATTCCACCGACAAGAGGATAACTCTCTAATTTCGGATGAGTACGTAAGTACACTACTGTATAAAAAAGTTGCTATACAATGACATCTAACACTAAAAAAAACTATTAATGAAATCTTATTTTAATTACCATCGTGTGTGCAAAATGACGTAATTTTTACGTCATCGGCACCAAAAGTAGCCCTCGAAGAATTATTTTGTGTAGGTAAGTAACTAAATTTCAAAATATGTGATAGAATACTCGTTACTTTATACAGGGTGACACCGAAGTGAGATAAAAGTGCACTGAAATAAAATAAATAACCCAAAGAGCCCTTATGGCACCTCGCCAAGTATTCTAGTGTCGGTATTGCGGTGCTGATGCGAACCATCTTTTACTTATACTACTGTTAGTGTTATATACCTAAATACCACTGTAATGAAAAGCAAAATATCGTGAAGGAATCAGTCTATTTTCAACAAGGACTAGTTTTCTTTCTGGATTGCTTAGAAGGCTCTCACTGACATAGAACCAGTCAGTGCCTACGCCAGATCTTCGGCTTCAGCGGGTTCGTTTAGGGTACGCTTGGGAAAAAGCGCGAGGAGGGTGACGACGATATTTCTATACCTCCAGTTTGTATGGTACTAAATAAATGTAGAACATAAAATGTAGACAATAAATGTGGACATTGCACGTAGAACCGATGGCCGTTGGAGCGGAAAGGTTCTCGAGTGGCGATCACGTACCGGAAGGCGCTGCGTGGGTAGGCTTCCCACATGGTGGACTGATGACCTGGTAAAAGTCGCGGAAGTCCGCTGGATCCGGGTGGCGCAGGACCGGTTATTGTGGCACTCTTTGTGGGAGGCCTATGTCAAGCGGTGGACGTCTTTCGGCTGATATGATGATGATGATGATGAATTAAATGTCAAATGAATGTATGCTGCCCACATAATTTAGTTTTGATTGTAATGTTTCACGCTTTGATAATACAGTATAAATTCGCTAACATGTCAGAATTATAATATGCAGTACATTTGAACTTAGCTGAAAGAAAACATGAGGAAACCAGAGAAATTCAAAGGTGTATGTGAAATCCCCCCAACACTCACGGGAATGTCACTCGTCCTATCCACGCTGCATACATCACAATATTTACATCACAATATTTACAATGTTTTGGTTGAATAGTGAATCTGCGGACGTTGTTAAAGTCAGCGTTGTATACAGGTAGGAGATTACCGAGGATCGAAAATTCTGCTCATTGTGATCGGTGCATGGCCCAGTTCGTCAGGGTTGCCACATGCATTGATAAAAAAATCATACTTACTAATATTATAAATGGGAAAATGTGTGTGTTTGTTGTCCGTCTTTCACGGCAAAACGGAGCGACGAATTGACGTCATTTTTGAGATATTTGAAGGGATGGAGAGTGACATAGGATAGTTTTTATCCCCAAAATCATCCCTTAAAGGGGAGCTGCGATATAAACGAATTCCACGGACGGAGTCGCGGGCAGAAGCCAGTAAAAGTGGAAATGTTTCCAAATAAATATACTGGAAAATTAAAACAAAACAATTCCTTATCGTATTATTTTACACGTTACGATAGGCAGAACTTTAAATTACACGGAAATAACGAAACCAACGTAATAATAGTAATTTCTGCCGCCCTGACCACCAGCACAGAATAAATAATTGCACTACGTACAGAAGGCTCTCCGTCAACAAATTCTCTATTTAGCTACGCTGGACGTGCCTAAATGTGGCATCCCTTTCTATCGCATGCAACGCGCTGCAATAGAACGCGTGCGTGCCGAGCGAGCGAATCTAATGAAGTTCTTTGCCTCACTCAGCTTGGAACAAAATTCTTTCGTACTTCGAGATTTCCGTCTGTCCAGCTGTTTTCCCCTTCAGGTCGCATTTCTCAACCGATTCTCGTCAAAAATTTAATAACTATATACTTAGTTTTTTTTTTGCAGATTCGTTTTTTTTTGTTTACATCTAGACAAGCTTGCGAGTTCTACATCTCACCCTAGCACTAGTATTCATTATTAAAAAAACCAATTAAATCCTTTACAAAACACGCTAATTAAAAAAACCACCCGTTCAATTAGTCCCAATTGACAGCCCTAGTAACTAGGGCGAAACTGTTCCGACAATAATAACGGGCTTGTGCCCCGTGCATGCACCCTGTAATGCTAGATAATTTGCAACCCAATGAGACTGGGAGGTCTATTTGGTTCAACACAGAATAAACTAGTGGCTTGTGAACTGTAAAAATCGTGAGCCGGTCTTCATATGAACAAAAAATAGCGAAAAACGGAATTTACAAAAACAATACTTTTTACTTTACAGTACATATGGTGCTACTTTCCCGCACTAGTGCGGAAAAGAGCACTTTCCGTGCATATGTCGTAACTTTAAAGAGCCATATGTACAGTAAAACGTTGTACGATACACGTGCGACAGACTCCCTTCAGTCGTGTTTTAATATATCACCACTCGTTGCGAATTTCCTATTTTCGGCACTTGTATCGTAAATAACTATTTTGAAACTGCTCACAAATTTTCACGAGAATCGATTCAGAAATGCTATCTGAAAACAGCGCAAAATTGAGACATCCAGAATATCCAGATATACGGGCATCAGGACATGCAAACGATTTTCGGCCTAAGCTGAAGCATAGAACTTCATTCGCTTCGCTTCCTCGTTCGATAACAGTACAGGGGACCAATTACAATAAAGCGCTTGAAAATCAATTAAAAATGAATACGTTTATAGTGTCAAAATGGTAAAACTTACTTTCTACCAAAAGAATTGATAACGAGTGATCGATACCACTCGTTTTTTCAATTTTCTATCGCTATTTCAGAATAGCATTTCATAATTTTTGACCATTTTCGAGTGAAAGAATCGAGCGCTCGAAAGTCAAAAATTGGTCCCCATGGCCTTTGTCTGACAAAACCTATAGATCTATTTCAGTTATGCTCGACGATGTCTGTTAATGATTGTGTCCCACTGAAAAAAACACTGTTTAACAGTTTAAAAACTCACGTCGTGATATTTTGCTCTGCCGCATAGCTATTTTAATACGAAGACGGTGGCAAACAACCAAATGGCCTAAGTCGGCACCGGGTAAGCAGACATCGTTACCTATGAGCTCTAACGACCCCAGAAATTGACCCAACTTAGAAATATCGTACCTTAAGAGTAATTACTTATTTTTTTTTAAAGCAAGAGGTATATATTGATATTTTATGCGATCCAGAATAGCATAGTATATATAAAATAGTACTATAAAAAGATATTAAATGCTACGATAGCCTTGCGGTCGTGCGTGCGAATGCCAGCTCGTACCAATAAATTTTTCGGAACTAATGTGCGGTATCAATTAGGTTAGCTTTTCGTTGAAGTAAAAACATCGTGAGGAAACCCTGCATACATACACGAAGAAATTCAAAGGTGCATGTGAAGTCCCCAGGGACTACTGCGGGACTATTTAGGCTGATTTATTATTATTATTTAAAGTTATCACATATATATTTCACACACAACAAACACGTTAACAAGGCTAACTCAACCAGAAGACTTCTTCCAGTGCACGATAAACGACGCGACGACAACCTTAAATGGTTGTCAGAAACTTAATTTAATTTGCCAAAACTGCCGTCCTTAACCGACCACGAGCCAGCATCGATGACAGCTGATATATCTGCGGAACTACCTTCATTATTCATTAGTTTTTGCGCGTAGGGCTGTCACCCCGTTTGACTGATCGCTAGGGCTGCCAACGCGAGGGAGACATTAACTGGGTCAATATGGGAAAGTGTAGTATCTAATTTGAATAAAATAAATAAATCTGATTTGAACTCAGACTATTTACTGTATGAATTACTATTTTACCAAGCAAAATTTATAATTTTTCGTCAGAACTGTACTTTAATTTCATGAAATTATTTTGATGGTGGCAATTAGTTACTGGCATTGAAACTCACGTCATCATCCTCCTAGCGTTATTCCCGGTAATATCCCTAAAGAAGCCCGGGGTCCGCTTTGATACCTAATCCCAAGATTTGGCATAGGCACTAGTTTTACGAAAGCGACTGCCATCTGACCTTCCAACCCAGAGGGAAAACTAGACCTCATTGGGATTAGACCGGTTTCCTCATGATGTTTTTCTTCACCGAAAAGCTAACGGTAAATATTCCGTACATAAGTTCCGAAAAACTCATTGGTACGAGCCGGGATTGAAAATCACGTATGTAACATAATTGAAAAATAAGTTTCGAGGTCAAAGAATGCTATGTGTGCTAACATAGCGGCTAGCAGCATTTTTACGCTTTGTAGTGAAATTCGCTCGTAGAGGCATGACTCATATGCGAGTCATAGGTACTGAATAGCTGTAGTTGTCTCTATATTATTACTTTATTACTTTAGCATCTTCAAAAATCTGTCGCTTATGGTTAGACACTTAAGGAAATACATAAAACTATTTCTAAAAATCTAAATTCAGACGCTGATAATGGAATTTCGTATGATTTTACCTTCTTTTTATGAAAATACTTAAGCACAAATTTTTATGAAAATTTACGTGATCTGTATCTTTGGTACAATGCCTCGAGGACTTTGTTTTAGATTTAAGTTGGTTTTAATTTAATTTAGTTTATGTTAATTATCATCATGTTAGGTACTTTAGGAAATATAATTCCTGACTTTTTCTACATTAATACTCGAACAACAACATTGCACTAATAAAACTCCAAGTCTTCAATACCCATATCATAAAAAGTTCCCATACGCCCCCAATCTAACACTACCCTCGATAAAAGTCGTTAGCACCTTCGTGAACAACACGCATTAAGAGATCCTTGCTATCTTGGGGCCTATTCTGAGTAACGGAACGAATTGAAATTACTCTGGTATTGACGCTGTCGTACATGGGTTGCGACATGTCACTAGTTTTAGTACATTACTCAACTAGAGCGGTAAAAACCAATGACACATATAGCAGCTGTTTACTGAAGGCAAGAGCGATACTTAAGCGATCTGAGGCTTTCATTATTACCACCTTTTGTGTGCACAAAACTATACGTTTCCTAATTGGCCACGAAGAGAGATTTTCCGGACGCTTAGGATGCGGTGATGGGCCCTCTTTGGACTAAAATTATAAAGAGGAAATGTATTTGAGATAGGTAGTGGCTTTGTAAGTTTGTTGCTTTGGATGTCAATTGTTATCTCCGTAACCACTTGTTGGATTTTCAAAACTCTTTCACTTCTGTAGATAATGGACTTTCTAGGTGGATATCCATACTAATATAATAAATGCGGAAGTGGGTCGGTCTGTATGTCTGACTGTTACCTCTTCACGTTTAAACTGAAATTGTTTAAAATGATATATGAAGACACTATGAATCCCGGGGAAGGACATAAAATAGTTTTTATCTCGTAAATCATCCCCTAAACAGGTGAAAGGGTGGGGGGAGAAAGTTTGTATGGAGCTACAATATAAACCAGTTCCACGAGGAAGAAGCTAGTAGGCTATTTATTTTTCGGGCAGCTAGTGTGCGTAATTAGTACATTACGTAACTAGGGCGGTCAATTCGTGAATGCCCCAGATCGCAAGTGTTTGTGGCCCGAACCGAAGGTGCGCTCTGGAGCTTTACGAATTGCCGCCCGTGTGGAGTACAAAATTGTACGTCTTCACCTGGCCACAATGCGAGTTTTACTTCACGCTGCGCGTACGGGAAAACTCGCATTGTGGCCAGATGAAGACGTAAAATTTTGAACTCAACACGGGCGTTAATTCGTAAAGCCCCAGAGCGCATATTTATGGCCCCCACCTTCGGTTCGGGCCACAAACACCTACTATCTGGGGCACTCGCGAATTCACCGCCCTAGTTACGTAGTGTACTATTATGATGTCTACTGAAGGAATAACCTTATTTTATTTTTTAATGCAATAAATACTTACGAGTACCTTTTACCCCTTCAACTAGAAGAATACGTACGAGAATGCTTTTTATTAAATGTATCAGAATATTGTCCAAGGTAATTAAAATGACGTAGATGCCCCTTTTCGTAGATTTTGCAATAATGTAGATGCCCCTACATTATTGCAAAATATAAGTTTTAGGGTTCCGCGTAGACGAGAGCGACAGTGTCGTAAGAAATACCTTTTCTGTATTCCTCGCAATCTAACTAAATACGCCGGGAACACATTCATTAAGCGTGTTTGCAAATTATTTAATAATAATGAAAAACTTGCGAACCTTGATATATTTAATTGTACAAGTGTTTCTCTAAAAAAAGCATTTAAAAAGAATTAAGGATAATTGTATTCGGAATGAATAATTTAGTTTCTGTTTACAGATATGTTTTTCTCCCAATTTTATCTAACACCTGCTACTGCACACTTAAACTCTTATTTTATTTGTGAAATTACCTATAATATAGTTTATGTTTGCTATGTTGTCATATTACACTTAATATATTAGCCACGTATTCTTTATACTAGTACTTTCAGGAAACTATAGGTCTATCTTTCTGTTCATTATCTTACTCAAGGTTTATGTATGACTGTTGTTTTCTTAATAAAAAAAAAATACGTAGCTTTTACCTAAAAGGTGCGTGTTTTAATTTCCTATCTTTTTTATTTAAGCGTGTACGCTCTTGTAATAATAACGATACGGGTTTTTTCGTAACATACATACATAAATACATTCACGCCTTTATTCTCAAAAGGGGTAGGCAGAGCACATGAAACCTATGTTCCAGCGCCACTTTTAGCATAAATGTGGATATAAAATATCGACAAAATGTGATATTGCAGTGATAGGTTGCTAGCCTATCGCCTACAACACACTTCAATCCTGGTCCCTTAGTCGACTTTTACGACACCCACGGGAAGAAAGGGGGTGGTGAAATATAGCTCATCATCATTCGTAACATCATTCATCATCATTCTCCTAGCGTTATTCCCGGTTGTGCCCCTAAAGGAGCCCAGGGCCCGCTTTTACACCTAATCCCAAGATTTGGCATAGGCACTAGTTTTATGAAAGCGACTGCCTTCTGACCTTCCAACCCAGAGGGAAAACTAGACCTTATTGGGATTAGACCGGTTTCCTCACGATGTTTTCCTTCACCGAAAAGCTAACGGTAAATATTCCGTACATAAGTTCCGAAAAACTCATTGGTACGAGCCGGGATTCGAACCCACGACCGCCGCTTGACAGCCGCATGCGTGAACCACTAGGCTACCGTAGCCATCACTAGGCTACCGTAGCCATCATCATTCGTAACATACACAATCAAAAAGCCCTAATAGATACTTTAAAAATAAATTAACGTACCTAATTGAAAGTGTTGACTTAAAATTTGGGTAAAAATAATACACCAAACATTAACCTAACTTAACCCTCACAACCTTCCTTACCCTCCCCCCGGGGGTAACCCCGTAATATATTAGTGTTAGGAACTAACTCCAAGTTGTTTAATTTGCAGCAGGTGTTCGCATGACTTACGGCGCGAGTGAAAAATAGCCCGTTACCATTTAACATTGGCGTTATCGAGGCAGTTGAAGGGTGTAAGTAGTATTGAGATTCTATCAATATTACAATATGAAACAACTTACATCATTCTGCGAAATAGACTTGCATGGTCTTACCCACTCTTTTTCGACACTTGTAATACTTTTTGTCTGTACCTATACTTAATGGAACTATAGGTTCAATCGTATATCTCATAAGCTAACATGATTCTGTTAACAACCGTTTGTTTCCTAAAAAAAAAAAAAAAAAAAAAAAAAAAAAAAAAAAAAAAAAAAAAAAAAAAAAAAAAAAAAAAAAAAAAAAAAAAAAGAGGATACAGCCTGTATAAAAAATGGTCTGACGACAGACGATACTGGTAATACGAGTAAATAAACTAATAAGTAAATAAACATTAGGGGACAATCTCACACAAATCGTCCTCGTCCTAAGCAAAGCTTGTTCTATGGGTATTAAACAACATTCATATAAAACATCCATGACTCAGGAACAAATATTCGTGGTAATCACATAAATATGTATGTAAATGCCCTTACCGGGATTCGAACCCAGGATCTCTTGCTTCGAACAGGGTCACTGCCAACTAGGCTGAAGAGGTCGTTAATAGAGTTGTGATGATGATTGGCGACTAATGACAGATTGATATTCAGCAATGCTAGCTTCATTTTTGCATTCGTATGGTCGGATTTGACACTATTAACAATTGTTATATAACAAATGGCTGCTGCATCGCCGGTTTCTTTTGGCTTTAAACTTGTCTGGACACGCTCTGTGTCGATTGTCGATTTTGGAAGTTTCGTACCGTGGTTGTACCTAATGTGTTTGTAGATGTTACATCGACCTCCCAGTATACATATACTGTACATTGCAGCCAACGATGTTTTCCATCAAAGAACCCGCAGGCAGGTACGCTGATTTAGAGCGGGCTGTGACCGCAAATCACTTCGCTTTACGGTAGCTATAAATTGTAGCGGTATTGGTTTCATGGTTCGGAACGTTATTGTAATCTAATTAAATCTGAAATGTTGAAATACGATGGATATATCCGATATAACCTTTTTATAGAACATATTTAATTGAGCGAGCGTAGCGAACTAACTTCTCCGTTTCAGCTTAGGCCAAAATACTTCCGAATGCCCGGATGTTCAGCTGTCGAGCTATTTCTCTCTACAAGTCGCATTTCTCAACCGATTCTCGTGAAGTTTGGGAGCGAGTTCGTTAATTCATCATCATCATCATATCAGCCGAAAGACGTCCACTGCTGGACAAAGGCCTCCCCCAAAGAGTGCCAAAGTGACCGATCCCGCGCCACCCGCATCCAGCGGACTCCCGCAACCGCTCCCGCTCCCGTTCGTTAATTATATTATATATTTTTTTAATTTATATATTGTTTTATAAAGACTAGTTCGCGGGGTTCTACAGCTCACAGAGCCAACTAGTATTCAGTTACAATCGACGCTTAAATCATGTTTTACTTACACCTTTGCACCTAAAATATTTCATTGTAGTAAATACATGAAACACGTTTCAATATATACCGAAACCAGACCGCATGCGTGCGCAGCATAGCTCATAATCATCCAAGATTTAGAAACAAATAAAGATTACAAATGAAATTTATTTTTTCTAAATAAATAATAAATACTACTAAAATTATAACAGTAACTAACAAACTACTTATACTTAACTAAAATAAATGGTCTCCCCGCGGCATGGTGCCTAAGATGCTGGCAGCATTTCCCCGCTGTATCGCAATAGTTATGCGTTGAGCGAGGAAGCCGCCAGCTCTTCGGTCCCCGGTGGTGTCGGCTAATTTTTTTGAGATTTCTTTGAAGAGATTGAGGGCGCTGGGACCCCACGGACCAAGGGTCTCGACGCCGAATGGAACAAAGTAGTATTCGGCGCCGAGACGATATTTGTTATTTTTTACCTTTTCTGCAGCCTCTGCAGCCGCACCGGCTCTGGAGGACGTTCCGTGGAGATGGGATGGGGCCAATGTGTCGACGCAGGTGGCGTCCCACACCAGCACCCGACCCATCTTCCACGGAATCAAAGACATTCCATCCGGTCTCTTGCCGTCGTCCCTGAGAATGCCGGGTGGCTCTAACAGGGCCGGCACATTGACGCTGGCAAGAGAGCGGCGTAGAATGTCGTTGAGTGCGGCGTGTCTTGAAAAGCGGCCCGCACTCTTTTGGCACGAAAGGCCGTGATGTCCCAACGCGTTGACGTCACTGCCGCAGGGACACGTGTGTGGAGCACATACCCGGACTCCAAGCCGCAGACAGGTAGCAACGCGCAGGGTGTGGGGTTCTAAGAAAGTCCCAGTATGCACCGACGGAAAGGCGTGTAACCAGGAGCCTGCTTCTCTGGTCCCCACAGCCAAGATCCTGGCGCGATCGGAACCTGTACTGCGATCTAGGAGAGAGTCGTATGTCATTTTTAACGATATGTCATCCCAGGCCCTTTGTGATTTTAAATTTTGAGGGGGATCCTTACCCGGGCAGGCAATAGACCAGGCGTTTTTGGCCTCCGTCAAGCCAGCAGTCTCATAGTTTACAGGGAACGCCCCTAAGATTTTACCTATGAGATTTGCCGAGCTGTGAACGGAGGACAAAAACGCCGGTACAGAAACACTGGAAATTTTGCGTAAACCTAGCCCACCGTAACGAATGGGTAGGGATGCTTGGGTCCAAGAATTCTCACTGAGTTGCAGGTTTAAAATACATTCCAAATTGTCTTTCAATAAGTCGTCCAAGGGTGTTAGTAAATTAAGAAAATTATTAAAAGAGCAGCAGCGAAGTACATAAGTTAATTTTGGAACAAAGAGACAAAACCTTAAAATAGTAAATGCAAAGTGAGGACTTAATTCGAGAAGACGACTTTCGTATTTGTGAAATTTGGAAATGGAATTTGAAATGAAACCCGAAAAAGAATCTTCAAAAATAGGAGATCCTAGGAGGCACAAGGATTTTTTATCTATCTGACGTCTGCGTAGACCCGACATATAAATTATCCTATATTTTAATTCAGGCCATAAACTATCTTCATGCTAAATTTCACCCAAATCGGTTTAGCCGTTTAAGCGTGATTTAGTAACAAACATCTAAACATCCAGACATTGAAACATTTAAACATCAAAACTTTAGCATTTAAAATATTCGTAGGATCATTGAAGAATTAATAACATAAAAAACTTACTTTGATTTTTTTTACCGGACCGCGAATACGATTTATTTATATTTTTTTGTAACTGTCTGACCTACAAACGATCTACCCATTTCCATATGAATAAAAATCTCACAAAGCCTCACCAACAATTACTCTCACAACACATTAAATGTAAACAAAAAGCTGAAACATTTTTCAGCGAATCCGGCCTGTACCGACAGTACCCTTTCACGTACAGTCATGCGCGAGAGTGTTATCAGTACAACGGCGCTCATCCGGCGCTTATCGCGGATACATTTTTGTGTGCGAGTGTATGCACAGTTTATTGTAATCAGTAACGTAACTAGAACATCCGACCTTTAACTAGAGATACATTTAAATAGCTAATCCTTTATACGGCGCCCAATACCTGTGGTGCGAAAATCTGTGATGGATCTATTTTTCTTGATTATTTTTAATAGGAGAAGTATTTGATTTGTTCTCAATGTTTTACCAGTTTTAAGAGATTTTTTTTGTTAGATTACTTAGGATTCAAGTTAAAACATATCGATTCTGTAACATGAGGGTAAATTTTGGAACGAGCGTTAGAACAAATCAACTGTCATTTCCCCATACAAAACATTACATTTAGAGATACCTTGCGAAAGCACGTAACGGTATACAATCGACCGGTTGATTATCATGCTGAGTGGCGACCGGTTTGCTATTACGAGTAAGTAATAGGGAAGATAGAGAATATTTTCAATTTTACCACGAAATGTATAAAAAATTTATAGTCAAAAATTCTTGTTCCAAACTGACAATTTAAACTTTCGTGTCTAAACGGATCTACCTTCTTATGACGTCACTCATGTGTGTCACTCGCTATGATTGTTTGTCCGGGGTTCGTCCCTAGATGTCGTTGCCTAAGTTTTGACTTTTGACTGACAGGAGTGACGTCACCAGACGCTGATTGTTGGATTATAATGGCCGCTCCACACGATGGGCCATCCTGACCCATCACACAGGACGCGGCTATGCGGTAGAACGAGACATACATATGTATGTTACTCCCATTAACGCATAGTTGTATCCTGTATAATGGGTCAGGATGGCCCATCGTGTGGAGCGGCCATAACACGTTCCGTTTCACATTACTTGAAATCGTAATTATTGTTTGAAATTAACATAAACTGAAGTTAAAACGTTGCAGTAGCTATTACTTAATGTTTTTTCGAAATTTTTGTCACGAAATAATGGTATATACTATAGCTGCATCTATCTTGAGCCCTCATAGGGATGAGGGCTGAGGTTTATGTCCGAGCAGTGGACGCCTTTTTCGGATGATATAATGATGAATTCCTTCTGTTGTGCATTATTTTATGTACAGTTGATCTTATTGTATACAAAAAAAAAAGTTTTTTTTTGTTTCGCTTAATTCAGTTTTGAAATTGGCAACTGTGATTGCCACGAGCAAGTGAGTGTTTAGTGTTCCGTACCAATTTGTATACTAATTGTCATGTATATGTATATATATTTGTAATCATTAATGCCTAATTCAGCAGGAATAAAACACTTTGACTTTAAGTACAGTCAGGTAATTTTCATCATTGGCTCCAATTTACTGGCTAAAACATTTTAATTACTAAACCCGACATTTTCATTTCAAAGTCCAATATCTCTATGACACAAAAAAAACGCATTCAAATGGGTTCATCCGGTTGGGAGCTACGATACCACAGACAGCTACACAGATACACAGACACACAGATACTCAGATACACAGACACGTTAAACTTATAACACGCCTCTCTTTGCGTCGGGGGTTAAAAAAGGCTTTCACCATAAACGAGAAAGTTTTTTTAACTATCCACCTAAGACGAACTACTGCATTAACTTATCCTGTGACAGATGTGGCCTGAACCATCAATTCAGTTGTAACTGCCACAATTAAATTTGACCGACGCGCTTGCAAACGACCAAACAAGTAAATTTTCCTCGACATGCCTTTATGCAACTAATTGCAAACGCTCGATGATCTAGAACTGCGTGAATATTCGCCTGTACTTAGGTTATTTTGAATCTAATGTAGATACCTACGCAACGACAATGTAACATGGTGCAACAAATTATTTTACTACTGTTCATATCTTTAGGTCTAAAGCTTTATAACATACTTTGTTGTTAGGAAAATACACTATATTGTAGAAAAGGCAGATGGACGTGAGATTGGAACATTGCCAGCGTTGATTTTTAATATGTTTTAATAAAATAACAACAAAAGATTTGGAAAACCCCTGACATTTTCATTTCAACGTTGAATATCTCAAAACCGGCTGAACCGATTTTGTTAGAACGTAACTTAGAATCATCTCGATCGCGTCAGCTTTCGGACAAAATTTGTATTAAATCGATCATAGACACAGTCGTAGTCATAGTATTTATTGCAAACATAGATAGTTTGTACAGGTCTTAACTACTAAAAACTGTCTATCTAACCATTCGTTTAGGAGCTACAATAACACCCCTCTTTTTGCGTCTGTGAATGTATCCCTCAGAATGCTATCTCGCTATGATTTCAGAATAAGGGTGTATACTCAAAATGTATTATCGCTTCAAAATAAAAAAGGCAAATAAATACCTATTAACATAGTTATGAACATTTCAAGATACTTAATATCTTGTACAAAGTGCTGGTTAATATGACAGAATAGTACATACGCAATAATAATAATAATAATACATTTATTTCAAGTAACAAATGACTCCTACAGTTACAATGATATCTCAATTTTCTTTTTCCGTTAGGGTGTTTTACCTTTACAAACATCTTTTTAGAGAAATAGAGTAATATCCAGTCCGTCGTTCTAGTTTTCCTGACATGCAATAATATTTTATATACACAGACATATTATACTTATGGGGTTAGATCGAGCAAGTACCATACAGATACTAAGGTTCGTGTCTTTTATTTGGAAATTGCCATAGTTAAGGGCACTGGTTGCATTCTTACAATCGCCATAAACGGAATCATATGTTATATATATAATTTTCACGTAAGCCCTTAACGTTAGATCACATTTTGATTCTGTATGACCCGCAAACGTACCTATTTCGTATTCCAGTGATCATGTACACATGCGCATATTTTCATACATTTCTGGTCGAGTCCGAAGTTGACTTTCACTGCCAAGAACCAGTTTAGCGTGTGCCTATATGCCGTAGTCGCTTTCCGCTACACATTGGGAACACCACGGGATCGGCAACGAGCGTAGCGCGTAGCGTTTCTTGGCAGTCAATGACTATCGTGTTAAGTCTCGTCCATCTTTATGAATAGTCTCTGTTTAGACACATCTGTAATTGGTTAAAACCGAAATTAATTAACTCATTAACTGATTAATGAGTTAATTACATTAACTGTCAACAAGTTCGTAGCGCTACTCTCGTAGCCGATACATAGAAAACCCCGTTTGGAGAAGAAGCGTCTGTAAGCAAGAGTACTCGCCTAGCGGGTTTCTAGCATTGAAAGTAATACCCATATGCAACAAAAAGCACCCGTAGCGCTCTGAGGCATGTGTGTTGTGAATAACACTAAATGAGTGAAATCATTTTCGAGGTAAAAAGTACATTACTGTGTTCAGTTATACAGTATTTCAGATATGGCTCCCTATTCATACGAATCGCCAGACATGTGGCGTCTACTCAAAAACATATCTGTGCCCACCATACTCACAAATGCGCCCATTTTCCTCTTGACCCGATGACCCGTCAGTCAGTCACAATGAATATAGTTAACTAGGCATGCGGACAGTGATCTATCGTATCAGGATATCGTGCACCAGTCATGTTCAAAGATATTAGCAGATTTAGGTTAGTGTTACAGTCGGCTTAGAAAACGGTCTATCATATTTCGAGTCCACCATTTGTTTCATTGTTTGTTTTAAAAAGGTATAAAAGTTGGCCCATTAGGCTTAGGTATTGTATGTGTACATAGGTCTTTAAGGGCTTTTCTTCATAAATGTTAGTGTAACAGTCAGCTCAGAAATCGGTCTATCATATTTCGAGTCCAATATTTGTTAAATCGTATGTTTTATAATAGTTGGCCCATTGTTTGACTTAGGTACTGTATTTGTACATTGATTTTTAAGGGCTATTCAATGCACTGAAAGTCTATATAGATCGGTGGTTCCGAGGATTACCCCCTACATACAAACTTACAATCTCACAGACTTTCTTTTACCATCCAGCTCAAAACGGAGACACGGAAGAGCTCGTCAGCGATGGCGGGACGAGCTAGACATTTTTTTTGCCTGGTCAATTTTCATGCATATTTGACCAGGGACTGCTCAAGATCTGGAAGTCTTGGACGTAGGGGGAAGCCTTTTCCCAGCAGTGGGTCACAACAGGCTATTAATGATAATGATAATGCGTAAGGATTGCATGTTGGGCAAGCGTTTTCTCGACGATATCTCTGGTTAGTTTAATGATAATGACGTAGTTGTTTTACGGTACGCAAAGTAATGTGTATTTATGTATAATATTCGAAATTGTATTTTCATTAGTTATCTACCTATACCTTTAATTCGTGTTTTTTAAGTCAACTGTCTGCCTACCTATAAACGCTTCTCTTTTAAAGCTTTAAGACTTTTAAGTCCGCCATTTGTTTTTTTGTACGTGCTATAAAGCTGAAATAAATAAATGAATGACGGCGATCCATATAGTGACAACAATGTTAGAAATTCCAGCAAGATGACACTCATGCCCAATTCAGTTGCTCTGTTAGGATAACCACTGGTTTATCTAATAATGACATTATTGTAGTGTTTTTCGAATGAGGGAGCGAAGCGAACGAATTGCTATGCTTCAGCTTGGGCCGAAAGTGTCCGGTGGCTGTCCCGCTGATCTCCCCTATAGGAAGCATTCCTCAACCGATTCTCATGAAAGGAGCGCTTGACTGAATGTTGTGGCACTTGTTCAAGCACTCTAGTACTCTGGTGTACAGTCAGTTACATAGCAACGTTCCCCTGCACACAAACTCAGGGATCACGTTTTTCTGCCGCTGATTGTACTATCGGCTGCATAAATGCATGGACACCTTACGGTCTACTTTCGTTTGGATCATTTGACATACAGCTCTCGCATAGTTGCACGTCGTTCACAAAGCGTGAACTAGATGGCGTTGCTGTTGATACACCTTTGGATATAGAATAATATAACTAAATGCACTATTAAGTGACACTTGTAATCATGAGAAGTGTTCTCTTACGGGTATAATTATTAACAAGTCTAGCAAATGCTAATACACAGGAACTGTATTTGAGTGTGACAACTATAGTATGTGTATGCTTTATTCCAATGCAATCGATAAGTATCGGTAGCCTAGTGGTTAAGCACATTAACTCAATTAACTCTGCGCTTTGACGAACCAAAGATCGATTCCCAGCCAGGGTATGGCAAAGGTAGCTTTTTCCTTTTTTTTAATACATTTCTTGAAATTGTAAATAACAGTGAATGATAGTCTTTAAATAAAAATGTTATTCAGTTTTTAAGGATTAAAACGTTTTTAAATGTTTTAGTTATCTTTATTCAGTTAACTACAGTAGATATCTAATTGTTAACGCAGTTTTATAGTTAGCAATTTCCTACCATTTTATTGAGCTTTAAGGCTTAAGTTTCATTTCCGAAAATCGGAAAAAGATTGAAGCCTTACCCCAATACATATTAAACTATTGACAATTATTAACTAAAGGCCGGGTTAAAAATTAAAATCATAACATTCATAATTCAAGTCAGCCGAACGCTTGTATAGTGTGGCGTGGCGTGTGATTGATATTTGCAATAATGACAATAATGTTATTCGGGCTGACATGGTTACTTACGTTACAACATCATAATAACATTTCTCAATAATTATGTTGTTTAAGTAATAATAATTCACCACCACTTTTTTAATAGTCCAAAAAAGAATACAATCGGCAGTTTAATAATAACAGCTAAGGTCTACTTACTTTGGTAATTTTTTTATTTTGTTAGCAAACATTTGTTTTGTTAACCCGGCCTTTCATTACCTTAATAAATAAATCTTAATTTACGGCTTCAGCTAGTATTTAGTGTAACCTCCTCTTTGGTCGATAACAGTTTGCAAGCGGGAACGCATGGATTCAATGAGTCTTTCACATAAACTAGAACCACGAATACTTTCCCATATTTTTATACAATGTGCCTCTAACGCTTCTGGGCTTCGTTCATTGTGATTTTCCCAGCGTTGCACAATAACACCCCACAAATTTTCAATAGGGTTCAGATCCGGCGATCTAGCAGGCCAAGAAACTACTTGCAAGTTATCTTTATAACGGTCAAACCACTCCCGCACATTACGCGAACGATGTATAGGGCAATTATCTTGCACAAAAGATATCACAGGTAATTCTTCTTCTGGATACACATTTCGGACGGTAGGTAACATAGTTTCCTCCAGGACATTCATGTAATCCACGCTGTTTGCGCGACTCGGCATCCTCACTAGTTCACCCGGACCGGCTGCACTCATCCAGCCCCACATATTGACACTTATACGACCAGATTCCATGTTCGGCACTACGTGACCACTATCATACCGCGTATTATTGCGACGCCATAAACTCAAACGTCCGTGTTGACTCGATTTAAAACACTTCGTCACTAAATATAACATTACTCCAGTCATCATTTAAATGCCTTAGGGCAAATTGTAATCGTGCTGCTTTATGTGCTTCTGTAAGCAACGGCTTGACGGCATGCCTGCGATAGTGCAAACCCTCGTCATGAAGCACACGACGAACAGTGTCTACACTAGTATGGAATAAACCAGCGTAGTGACTTGTTGGTATAAACCCATTTTCTTCGTACTCGGTCACCATCGCTGCACGCTGCGCGGTATCAATGAGACGAGGTCTACCCATTCTTTGCCGGTGTAGCAAAGATCCTTCTTCTTGGAATCGCCGTACCCATAAAGCAACCGTTTTTCGCTGCAACAATGACAGTTAATAAATAGGTATAATAAGCGAATAGTTACCACGGCGTCTATTAAAACAATAAAAAAAAACTACTTACACCGGTTTCACTAGCAATTTCTGAGAAATTGTGGCCTTCGTTACATAAGGCTATTATTTGCGCCCTTTTAACAAGATCAATATTAGATCGAGAACTCATCATTAAATGTATAAATACGGAGGAAAAGATGAAAAACGCAAGTGAAATAGGGAATCGAATTAGAAACGGCTGACGAACGAACACGCAGTGAATCTTTGGTATAAAAAAATATGGTAGTTTCATATCATCTATATCTACCCTCTTTAGTTATTATACGAATCCTAGTCGTAATGAATATAAATATTTGAGCATTCAAATTAACTGATAGTGAATTTGAACCATGCTGTCAATTAATCCGGTGGCCCAGTGGTGAACTATACAGGTCATTATCAACCTAGGCCGAAGGTTTCAGGTTCAAATCCGCTCCCAACCATGATGTTGGGAAAAAGTGTTTTTGGAATTATCTTTGGAATATTTACTCGTTGTGCAGAAACACAAGGATACAAAAGAATAAATAAACAAAGCCAGCGAACAAACAAAAATCGGAAATGTATTCCAATTACGTCGTATAAATCCGCCATTATCATAAATGCTATTGGCAAGATTACTGAATAATAATGTTACCCAAGAAAATACAAAAAACTATGACGAGAACAAAATAGATCATGTGCCTTTTTATTTATTTTTTTGTTAACAACGCCATCTAGTTAAATCTTGCAAATCCTCTGAGGTCTCCATTGACATCTATAATGATATTCACCATCGCGCCACATAGATGGCGTAGGATTCGGTCGCCAAGCCAAACTATTTCTGCATTGACCATGCACTTATGCTGCCTGCTGTACACAATGTCCCAAACGTTTTAGTTTGTTATTTTACTCGAAACAAAATTAAGTACCCATTTCATCGAAACATATGCATATTTGTCCAGCAAACATGCTCGCGTGTAATATGAGCGCAGCTGTCGGTCCGTCATTCTTGACGAGGGTTCTCGACTTTCGATATATTTATGGAGGTGGCGACTGTTTAATATGTATTACGAGTTTTCTGAAAATATTTCAACTTTCCTCTGCTGTTGTGCAAATATTTTGTGAAGGGTATCAAACGGAGAGAGTATAGATATCTACAGAGGAGCTACTCGCATGTGTCCATAACGGCCCGACCACGACTTTCATTCCATTCCACATTCACGTTCCACAGTCCATTGCGCAGTCGAGACGCGCAACGCACTGTGGTTAGTTGGGATCACACGCAATGAATTAGAAAATCCGCTGCTGCCGCCGCCGCCGCGCAATGAGGAAAGCCACCATAAATGACGGAAAGGCGCCTATGCAGCTCAATTAAGAACTCGTCTTCAAATGAATGACGACTTACCATAAGCAACCTAATTTGGGCGGATTGAGGCAAATAAAAATACAGCAATATGACAAGAACAACGAACGATATAACTCTTTCTGTCACACTTATTGAGACTTGTGTATAATTATCTCGCTCAGTCGTGGTATTATTGTGACTCCTTCCCCAGAGGAACCATAGGTCCATGGTATAAAAGTGTAAACAGATCAAATCCTTGATTTTGTTATGTCTGTGAATGTGCTTTATTAAAGCAACTGGAACCCTCAAAATGAAGGCTCGCTGGGTCGCTAATATAAGCTCAATATGCTGTGTTTTTTACCATTCCACGTAATAAAAAAACAACAAAAGATTACAGATAAATGAATAATCCATCTTTTTTTGAAAGAACCTCGAATGTAATCTCTTTAGTTTTAAAACTAGAAGAAGAAATCAACGTCACGTAATCACTCCGCAACCCCCTCCATATTAACACTTAATTTGATGTAAATTAAGTCTGGTGAAGAATTAAATTCGGATACGTAAGTAATAATTCAATAAAAACATACACAATTATGTTTAAAACAATCAAGATTCAGTTTTGAGCGCCAATTAATCAAGCTGCAAACAATTCAAAAATTAACGATGCCGCATCCAACATTACCCATACGAGCAATAATAAAGGCGCGCCAATTAAAAAAGAATTACAGAAGAGTTTCGTTGTGTAATTATTGTTTTTGGTTCAGTTGACAGCCATTATATTTATTTCAATTAACTCTTATTGCACGAAACAAAAACTTATCGTATGAAAAGCAGACATTACGTAAGCATGCTTTACCATTGTCGGTTTTTTTATTTCTAGCTTTGGATCACACGATAAACAGCGATGTCAAATTGATTTTGAAAATATGTGTTGCATCAAATACACTTACCTTCTATAGAGAACTGCCAAACGTCCCACACAAAAAGATATTAGTGGACGTAACTTACAATTAACCTTCGAATGAACCAATCGAGCCTTAGTACTATCAAAATGATAATAAAATCTTTAAAAAAATGTGATGTTAACAACTCCGTTGTTTGTTTTTGTTTTTTACAGGTCATTAGTACGCGTTATTAAATAAGACATCAAATTCTGAAGTTAACGACGAACAGAACAGGCCTTTTTAAATAAGAAAATGAATGCCCTGCCCCTTTAATATACTGTTACGAGCGTGAGGGTAAGAGATAGAGTTAATACATCTTTTAACACGAAATAAGATTAACTATGCTATTTACTCAGAGCAAAGACCACTGAGTCCTCACGTATTCACACTGACTCAATTAACTCACACAAGTGACTGAGTCCGCGCCTACTAGTACTGAATGCAGCTAATACTTCACCGTTACTTTGTACTAGACCACTTTACTTTCATCACTTGTTTCCACTGTTCTTCTTCTTTCAGTTCTCACCCGATACTCACTTAGTATCTCACTCAGAGAACTTCCATCACTCACTTTCCAGAATGATTTGTACCGCGGACGTGGTTCCGTTGTATACCCCTTTCCGAAGATTCTATACCTTTATTTAGATTTTCATTTCGTTGTTTATTGCATTACTCATTTGTTTTGAATAGCATGGGTGTTTCCAGATAAACGTGCATCGTCAAACTCAAACTCAAAATTATATTTATTCAAGTAGGCCCAGTAACAAGCACTTTCAAATCGTCAGGTAGAAACATAATCTTAAGCTAATTACTTCGAGTAATTTATTAAACATAAAAAGTAACATTTAAATGAAATATTTAAAATTTTATATAAAAAAATACTAGTCTAGAATGTTTCTAGAAAGACAATCTAATGTCAAAAAATAAATAAAACGAGAATAATTAATTAAAAACACAATGTCAAATTTTTCCAAACGGAATAAATAAATTATAAATCCAGTCAAAATTAGTCCCAAGAAGTTTTATCATTCATGTAGTCTTGTGCGCTATAATAAGCTTTAGAAATAAGTTTACGTTTCACATAGTTTTTGAATTTATTAATAGATAACTCAGTTACGTTTCCAGGAAGTTTGTTATAAAACCTTACACAATTACCCATGAATGATTTTTTTATTTTTTGGAGCCGAGTGGTGGGCACCGCGAGCTTATGCTTATTTCTAGTATTAATATTATGTATGTCACAGTTTCTCCTAAAATTGACAATGTTTTTATGTACATACACAATATTTTCATAGGTATATTGACAATGCAATGTCATGATATTAATATTTTTAAACTTATCCCTAAGTGAGTCTCTCTGTTTCAATCTATATATCGCCCGAATAGCCCGTTTCTGCAGAACAAAAATCGAATGAATGTCCGAGGCACTGCCCCACAATAAAATACCATATGACATAATGCTATGGAAGTAGCTAAAATATACTAATCGAGCTGTTTTCACGTCTGTTAATTGAAGGATCTTATTCACTGCAAATGCTGCAGAACTCAGTCTATTCGAGAGATTAGCAATTAGGGGCCCCATTGAAGCTTAGAATCTAACGTTAAACCAAGAAAAACTGTGCTATCAACTAGTTCCAATTCCTCATCTTTCACAAAGACACTCCCTTGCTCGTGTTCAACGTGATTCGTGACAAATTTAATACATTTAGTCTTCTTCTCATTTAACAATAAATTATTAATATTAAACCAATTTACTACTTTAGAAATAGCATTGTTTACGTCATTGCAAGCTTTTTGCTGTCTTTTAAGTTTGAAAATAAGTGAGGTAGGTAGTGAGGTCGTCCCCGTTTCTCGAATATTCCAAGCCCATACATCTGTCTATATATTTTCGTAAGCATCGAAAGTTCTCATCATCATTCGCTTGTCCTTATCCCATTTACTTGGGGTCGGCGCAGCATGTTTTTTTCTCCCATACCTCTCTGTCGCCCGTCAACTCATCACACACATCTTTCCTGTTCATATCGTCTCTCACGCAGTCCATCCACCTTTTCCTTGGCCTACCTCTTCTCTTACATCCCTCCACATTCATACTTAATGCCCTTCTAGTAACATGACTATCATCCCTCCGCATAACATGTCCATACCACCGTAAACGATTTACTCTCAGCTTTTCAGTTATCGGTGCTACTTTCAGGCTTCCTCTTATATACTCATTCCTTACACGATCCAATTTCGTCACGCCACACATCCATCTCAACATTCTTATCTCCGCAACATGCAATCTCGTTTCATCCGTCATCTTTGCGGCCCAACATTCCGCTCCATACATGACGACAGGTCTTATAATGGTCTTGTATATTTTGCCCTTTAGTCGAAGGGGCATTCGGTTGTCGCAGATTGTTCCCGTAACCTGTCGCCATTTCATCCATCCTGCGCTGATTCGGTTTCTAACGTCACGGTCAATATCGCCATTACATTGTATAAGTGACCCGAGGTATCGAAAATCGGAGCAGGCCGGCAGCGTTACGCCATTGAGCTCTATGGGCGTAAAATTGGAGAGACCGCCGAAATCGCAAAACATGTGTTCAGTTTTTGATCTGCTGATTTTCAAGCCCACATTCTCCAATTTTTGCCGCCACTGCTCTAGTCTGTTCTCAACCCCGAGTCCATCTTCACCAACGAGGACAATATCATCAGCGAAGAGCATACACCAGGGCGCCTCCTCCTGGATGCCCGACGACAGAGCATCCATTATAAGCAGGAAGACGTAAGGGCTTAAAGCCGAGCCCTGGTGTAAGCCCACCGCGATGCTGAACCTGTCGGTGATGCCAGCCGCCGACCGGACGCGAGTACAACACCTGTCATACATAGACCGAATCAGCCTTACATACTTCCCTGGCACACTTTTCTCTTTCAAGGCCCACCACAAAACCTCACGAGGAACTCGGTCATAAGCCTTCTCAAGGTCAACAAACACCATATGTAGGTTTTTTTGCGCATGTCTGTATTTCTCGCATAGTTGCCGAAGAGCGAATATGGCGTCTTTTGTACCCCTGCCCGGCATAAATCCGAATTGGTTTTGTTTTATTTCACTCTCATCTCTCATTCGTCTCTCTATTACTTTCTCTCACACTTTCTTACTATGTGACATGAGCTTTATTCCTCTATAGTTGTGACATTCTTGTACATCTCCCTTGTTTTTAAAAATGGGCACAAGTAAACTGTCGCACCATTCCTCGGGAATACTCTCTTCCTGCAACAACTTATTGAAGAACAAGGTCAGCCACCTAAATCCATCCTCACTCAACAACTTTCACACCTCTCCTGGTATTCCATCTGGTCCGACAGCTTTCCCATTCTTCATACTTTTCACAGCCTTCCTTACTTCATCTACATTAATTTCTCTAACAACACCCATACTCACCGGTTGGTTTTGTAGCACCCTGCTCCAAGCATTCTCTTCATTCATAAGTTTTTTAAAGTAACTTTTCCACCGATCTTTTATACATTCGTCTTCTGTCAACACCTTTCCAGCATCATCTTTCACACATTTTACGTGGCATATATCTCTTGCATTTCTTTCCCTTGTTTTTGTTAAACGATACAGTTGTTTCTCACCTTTAGGACCATATAATTGGTCCTGCGCTGCTGACCTGGCAATGGCAACTGCTCGCTTAGCTACCTTCTTACACTCTTTGTACTGAATCCTCTTAGCCTCCTTTTCACTTTCATTTCCACTTTCAACACTTTGCCACTCTTTAAATGCTTGCTTCTTTTTTTTTCAATCTTTCTTGAACCTCATCATTCCACCACCATGTTTCCTTGTCTATCACACATTTCCCTTTCGATTCTCCTAATACGTCTTTTGCTACTGTCCTTATACAATTTGCCATCGTTTTCCAACATTCGTTTGCATTTAATCCTTCCATATCCTTCATTTCTATCATTTTATCTAACACTCTTTCTTTAAAATTATTTGCATACTCATTCTTCTCTAGCATATGCCATTTTGTTTGAACAGGGGGCCGTTCTTTTTTTGTTTGTGGCTGGATTTTAATGATCACTTCTATAACTAGCAGCCTATGTTGTGATACTAGATGTTCGCCCGGTATTATTTTGCAGTCCTTGACACAGTTGATTTTCTTCCTTTTTACCAGGAAGTAGTCAAGCTGTGTCGCATGCTGGCCACTTTTATAGGTGATCAGATGTTCATCTCGCTTTTTAAACCATGTATTGGCAATGCCTAGATCAAATGCAGAAGCAGTTTGCAGCAAGGCTTCCCCTTCTTTGTTGCGGTTTCCAAAGCCAAACCCCCCATGTACTCTTTCATAGTCTACATTCGTTCTTCCCACATGTCCATTAAAGTCTCCACCTACATATATTTCTTCACTGTCTGGAATATCCATCATCACTGTATCAAAATCTTCCCAAAACTTCTCGGTTCTCTATTGTTTCCCATAAAATTGAAGATCCGATTTTTACAGTCCATAACGTTTTCCACCATATTTTTTTCTAGTCATATTGTCGCAAGTCATAACATTTTACAATATACATTGGAATTCCGATTTTTGCAGGTCATCATTATTGTTAGTCATAAAATTGGTTAGCCATAACGTTCAATGTCCCGGTGGTATGCAATTACATAATGTTACAGGCAATAATCTAGTTCGTAATAATTGTTGTAAGGTATTTTTTCGCAAGTCATAATGATTGGTAGTCAAGTCATATCATTCAATTTCACGGTGGTGTCACTCTTCATAATGTTAAAGGCCATAAACACACTCCCAGAAAAATAATAAAATACATAAAATGTTAACTACCGAATGTTACTGAACGCGTTCTTCCAGTTTGCTTTATAATTGATGTGGGTACTTGCGCAAAAATAAATAGGGTATGGACTGATGCGATTGAAAGGTGTGCCGCTCACTGTTTTGTTTAGTGATCGCAAATATGTCGGACGAAGGTGAATGTGATAAGGTGTACTGCAATTTGATTAAAACTAAAAGAGGAGGTCTGAAATTACACATTGATGGGTTTAGTTATCAGGCTGTACATTATTGGGCCGTGCATTATCACCCTGAGCAAACTTCGACCGGGGCAATAATTGGAAGCCAATTTTGTCCGGGCTGATAATGCACGACCCAATAATCCGAGTCCACAAAAAGTGTACGCGGATTATCAGGCTGTACATTATTGGGCTGTACATTATCACCCTGAGCAAACTTGGTCTGGGGCAATAATTGGAAGCCAATTTTGTACGAGGTGATAATGCACGGCCCAATAATCCGAGTCCCTTTTCCAGCGAGTCGACGCCACCCCGCTGCGCGGGGTGTCTATTTCTGGTCTGAGGGACACAAGTGAACCCTAACCTAACCGACCTAAGACAGAGTTCGCTTATGACAAGCCATTTTTGTCCGCCCTGATAATGCACGACCTAATAATGTACAGCCTAATAATCCGCGTCCATACTGTACGTGGATTATCAGGCTGTACATTATTGGGCCGTGCATTATCACCTGGAGCAAACTTGGTCCGGGGCAATAATTGGAAGCCACTTTTGTCCGGGCTGATAATGCACGACCCAATAATCCGAGTCCACAAAAAGTGGACGCGGATTATCAGGCTGTACATTATTGGGCCGTGCATTATCACCTTGAACAAACTTGGTCCGGGGCAGTAATTGGAAGCCACTTTTGTCCGGGCTGATAATGCACGACCCAATAATCCTAGTCCACAAAAAGTGGACGCGGATTATCAGGCTGTACATTATTGGGCCGTGCATTATCACCCTGAACAAACTTGGTCCGGGGCAATAATTGGAAGCCACTTTTGTCCGGGCTGATAATGCACGACCCAATAATCCGAGTCCACAAAAAGTGGACGCGGATTATCAGGCTGTACATTATTGGGCCGTGCATTATCACCCTGAACAAACTTGGTCCGGGGCAATAATTGGAAGCCACTTTTGTCCGGGCTGATAATGCACGACCCAATAATCCGAGTCCACAAAAAGTGGACGCGGATTATCAGGCTGTACATTATTGGGCCGTGCATTATTGGCTCCCATATCATTTAATAACAAACTATGTCTTTCATATTTTCATAATACAAATTAGTTTTTTTGTTAGTAAAAAATGATTTGAATGGTAATTTTTTCTTTATCATGCACAACCTTGCGACTTACTTTAACAAGCATGACGTCTAGTCTGCCTAAAGCAAAAGGAAAGGGGTGCCATAGCTTAAAAGGAGTCTGACTTCGCAACGGCTCCGGCGCTGCGGGAAAAGCAGTTTAAAAGATATTATCACATTAAAGGAAGTATGTCTTATACCACAACAGGTAAGTAAAGTATATCTTAATTTAAAATATACGATTTAATTATGACTTTTAGATAATTCTTAATGTTTTAGGACCGAAGATATTTTAATTTACATTATATAGTATCAGTTGGTTGGTTGATTTAGAAGTCCTAGGTCATTTGGAATTTCTGGGTCCAATATCTCGGCCATTTTTTTTATTTGGGTAAAAGTGTTTCAAGAAAAACATACTTATTTTAACGTATTCTGTGCGATAAAAAAAAAATACATGTCATAAACCTACCGCGCAGTTAGTAGGTACCTAGTACCCCTTTCAAATGTATGTCTAGAAATGTTTCTGAGTAATTATCTATATGACTTTAGGCATTAAAACAATATGAATAACAACCATTAGTACGTTGAAATATATGGCTTAGAATATTTATGAATAATTATCGATAGACCTTTGATCGTTATGGACATCAATTTCTGACTTTTGTGATTATAATACTTAATATTATGGGTCATTAATGTTAGAACTACAACACATTATACTTAACCAAGATTATGACTATTGATGTTTATGTCTATAAATTATATGGATATCAATTTCTGACTATCGAAATTCGGAACAATAAGTTTATGGGAAACAAAGGGCCCCCAAACTTCTCTTTCGCTACATCATCAGATCCACACTGAGGAGCATACACACTCACAAAATTTAGTACCGCGTTCGCCAGAATAACTTTCACAGCCATTATTCTGTCACTCTTCCTATTAACATTCGTCACACCCTGTTTTAAGTAACTGTCCAGTACTATACCGATACCATTGCGCTTGCCATCACTCCCACAATAATAAAACTTATACCCTTCCCCTATCTCTCTAGCTCTCTCGCCCTTCCACTTCGTCTCTTGCAAAAAAGCTACATTACAAGCTACATACTCTCCCCCTATCCGTCATCGTTCCTACATTCCAGCTCGCATACCTCAGTCTCACATATCTTGGTTCCCGGGCTCGCTTCTTACGTCGCTCCCACCCGGGCTGGTGCGACAACCCTAGTCCATTTCCCACAGGAGCCGGGTGCTGCCCCTGCGCGTCGCCTGTGGGGTACGCCCTAACCCTGTCACTAATCTCATTCGTTGCTGTATTCATGCTGCAAAGGATTTGGCATTTTTTTTACGACCAGCCGCCTACCTGACGTCAACCCTCCTTGGGAATTCTTAGTTGACTTGGATGGTTGTCATTTTGGTCCTTTAGTCGCCTTCTACGACATCCACGGATAAGCTCGGAGTGGGCTATTCTCCAACCGGCAACCACACGGAACCATCGAAGCATCGGAAGCATCGAAAGTTCTATTCAAATAAATAAATTAATTAATTAATAGTTTTAAAAATGTGCTCACTATATATTTAAAACGTACAAAAAGTGCATGTCGGTCGCTGGACTTGAACCCGGGTACATCGGCTCTAAAGCCGCAGTCCGAACTACTGGTCTAACTGTATAACAATTAGCAAATACCAACTAGATTTAAAAAAAAATATGTTTTTTTATCTGAAAACTAAAATTAAAGTAAAACATTGTAAGAACAATTCAGCAAACCGACAGCAATACGCTAAACAAGCTATAAGTTGTCCTTATGTTCTCGAAACAAGGTTGATAACTGGTCCGTCGATTATCCACACGACGCGACGATGTTACAAAAGTAACGAAACCCAAGCAAAAAACGACCTTACGCACTAAGTATAACGTAATTTTTTGGTTGATTTTTGTCAGAATGTCCTCTTACAGTTCCGGACGTTATTTCAACTTTAAATTGACAGTAGCATTATTAATGAGCTTCAGCTTTCAGTGTCCGCAATTGTAACTCTTGCAGGATTAACATGCCGGTGCAATCATTGCCTGATAAGTGTTTACTTAATTATGAAGCTGACTGTTCGGTGGCCGCCATTGTTATTTATGGAACTCATGGGGTAAATGTCACAATAGTTGGATACGTTACAAGTAACTTATTTCTGTTCTCTATTGTTTTTTTTATAAAGGTGTTGGCGTTCAGTGAACTAAACGTCTCTGAGATTCGGAGCACATTTAATCATTTTGATTTCGACGCTTGAAAACATCTTTAAAAAATAAGGATTGTTTTTCAGCATATTGTTTTGTTAGACGTAAAACTTTGATGATGTAGTTGCTTAACTTTATTTTGAATGACTACCTATGATGTATTTTTTACTTGTAATAATTAAATATTTGCTAGGGCGCCTACCTGGGTACATGTTTTGATTTATAGATTTACTCACAAAACTAACAGGGTGTCAGATGAAGACAAAAAATTGGAACCGCATTTTAGCTTAAATAGGTTTGATGGACCTTTATGAATAAGATGCATGTTTAAAACGAAAAAGTTATTCTAGAAAAGGCGACAATACGACAAACCGCGATCATAAATCATAGTGAACATGACATGAATAATAATATATTACTATCACCTACATATACGCTGTAGCATATATATCAGATACTCCCAATATACTTTCATAAATTCACAACCTGATAACTATGACTTCAATGGGAAACAAGTTTGGTGAACTAACTTTCTGATATCGGCTGCAGCTATTGTTGTCTCGACTTTGACAGTTTACTCTATGTATCGGTTAGCCATAAAGGCTGTAGCACATATCTGACCAAATATGGTTCATATTATACAACGTCTGAAGGTTTAGCCTAGTGTGAGTAGTGATGTCTATGAAAATTACGAAGTAAGTGTGATAAGCTTATACTTTGTTGAGTCTTGAATCATTTCTACGAAATTAAAGTGCATTCTTCTAGTAAGCATAGGCCCAACAATGGCAAAGGAGCTATTACGTACAATACGTAAGAACAAATCGATTGTGACGATCTCATACAAAAAACGACATTCTGATCTGCCTGCAAGTCGATCACGTAACGCATTGTACTCGCGCCAGGTAAATCAAAATGTCACTTTTTATATGAAAAAGTACAGTTAAATTCACCCAACGCTCGTTCGAAGCGTTACGTGGCTACCCCTCTGATGTACAATACCAAGCGTTACGCAATCGACTAGATACTTGCTGGTCATAACACAAGCCTTATTGAACTTACTAGTAGTAGCTAGGTTAACTACGATTTTTGTAAGATAGACTTTATTTATTTTCAAATATTTTTTTACCTAATTTCATTTCGAAATAAGTAACTAGTTATTTTTGCTTATGTAAATGTATCGAAACATTAAAGCTAATAAATTAGTTTCTTCTTTCTTTCTTTCTATTATTTATTGAATTATTCTTTATTTATTCACTAGCTGCCCGCGCGTCGTCATGACGCGTCATCTGCATACTACAGACAACCCAGGCTACGGATTAAGATTATCGATTTTGCCCGTTATACATACACTCGTATACTGAAGAAAGAACTGTTGAAAGTACAAAAAGCGAAAAAGTGAAAATTGTAAGTTTAAATTCACTCAAGATAAATAAAATTAACTCTGATAATAGTATGTATTTACGAATAAAAGCCACTAACTGTAGAGAAAGGTTTTACTATTTGTATTCCTAACTCAGCTGTGTATCTGCCTTTACTCTCCCGAAGGACCATACCAATAACACCGACAGATTCCTATGAAGCCGCGTGATTTATTTGCCCAGTTTGTTTCGTTTCAAAAGAGTTTTGACAAAGTTCCCCCTTTGTCCGATATTGCCCCGGGCGAAGTTGCACAAAACATTTATTTTTATGCTAATGTGTTGTTAATAGTTTGAAAATAAATCATAGTTCTGAGAATGCTTATTACAAGCAGGATTAGAAGGATGGAAGATAATAATAATAATAATAATAATAAGTGGCGTAGGGATGTGACGGCACCATCGCCCACCAGATTTCTGGTGCAATCAGTCAACGTAAGGCAGCTTGTGGCTGTTAGGGAGTAGCGACCCTACGTACCTGAGTGCTCCTGAGGGTGTCCTGTGGTCAGGCTGAGCCGATCGGGTGGTTGGTTGGACATGCTCTCTGCCTCTGGCTTGCCTTTATTGGCCGTCCAGAGTGGAGTCGCAAGAGCTGTTGCTCGAGGGTAGATGTGGACACCTAAGTGGCGAGTTGGCTATATGTTTAAAGTCCAGTGCCACCTCTCTACCCCCCAGCTCTCTGACCGGTGTTGCCCTTAGGCCATTTTTTAATGTCGCTATTAATAGGGGCCCATTTAGCAGTTAGCGAGTCACCGTCTGCCAGAGATAAAGATTGAAACAGTTTTATTAGCCAGGCGTCCGATGTTTCACCCAATAGCCCAGCCACTAGTCCATCATTTCAACCCAATAACCCTTTTTATTTAGATTCCATCAACCATCAATAGTCCCTATACACTCCAGCGGGTGCTGTCTCTGTGTGCGTCCCATGACACGGGCAGGGACAGCATCCGCTCGGTGTACTCCTTGCATTTCATTAAATTGTCAAAAGGGCCTCTACGTGTTGGCTCAGTTGGTACTTTGTAGGTACCTAGCTCCACGCACGCCTCCCAAAGGTCCGGGACATCATTGTCCCGTGAACGGGAAAAATAATAATAATAAAGTTTATTTCCAAAAAATAATAAGTTACAGCTGTATTTATGAAGCCTCTGACTTCTGAGCTAGGCTGAAGCCTGTGTTACAGAAGTCAGTGTCCTCTCCCAGGTAGTGAGTTTCGTTAATGTAACAATTTTGTTTTCTTAAATATATGTGTTCTTATTTGACTATATTTATATAACTACGAAAAGTCTGTATTTGTGTGTGTGTGTGTGTGTTTGTGTGTGAGTATAATTGCATAACATTATTTATTTATTGCCAAGTTTTGAGCCTTTTCTTACATTCATGAGTGGAAAGGGGATATACATATATAGTTCTATTAATTTTATTGTACATGTCTTGACATGAAACGTTGTTGCCTTCTGGCAAAAGCTAGTCTGCATTTGAGTGGTAAGCATACATTTGTCACAACACGCTTATCTGCAAACTTATCTTTATCGTAGGGGGTGAGCTTGTGCTGCTTGATTACTAACAAGAATATGTATAGTTGTCGGACGGAGAGTAGTTCACAACTTTTATATAACAGTTTCGTAGAAAACCTAAATGGTCTGAAGGTCATTACTTTAAGCAAAGATCGTTGTGCCCTCTCTAATTTTAGCATGTGTGTTTTACCAGTTCCATCCCACACAACACAACAGTAGCTAAGTACCGACTGTGCCAGTGCAACATATACCGCTTTTAACAGATCTATATTAGCCACTGTTCTCAGTTTCCTAAATATCCAAACAAGTTTTCTAATCTGTGTTGTAGTTAGGTCTATATGAGGTTGCCAATTCAACCTGCTATCCAGAATAACTCCTAAATACTTAATACAGTTTGATTTAGCAATAATAGTGCACGCACAGTCGGTTCCTGCCTGCAGATTACATGAGTGAACCTTAAGATTTGTATCATCCTGATTAACATTACCTAGGTAGAACTTTAGGTATGTGGTCTTGGAAAGGTTTAGAGTAAGAACGTTTTTTTCTAACCATTTATTTATCTTATGCATTCCCTTCTCAGCATTATGGTAAACCTCGTCCCAAGTATCTCCGTGAAATACAACAGTTGTGTCATCCGCATAGGTGAAAAGCTTTCTATTGATAAGTGACAGTTGACACAAGTCATTTATGTAAATCAAGAAGAGACTCGGTCCCAGTATACTACCTTGAAGAACTCCAAAAACAACCGGGGCATCCCTACTAATGTTATTTCCAATTTTAACTTGCTGGTTTCGGTTGGTAAGAAAATCCTTTAAAATCATGTGAGCGTTTCCTCTTATACCGATACATTCTAACTTGTTCACTAGTGCCGGGATTGAAACAGTGTCAAATGCTTTGGCAAGATCAAGAAACACGCCCAGACTTTTCTTTCCAGAGTCAAGTAGGGTCATAACGTGATCCACCAAAGCACTGACAGCATGTTCCGTGCTCTTACCTGGCCTAAAACCGAATTGGCAATCTGACAAGATGTGATTGTGTTCTAAATATTTGACAAGACGGTTGTTAAGTACTCTTTCAAGTATCTTTGAGAGTGATGACAAGACTGAGATTGGCCTGTAATTAGCGACATCGTCTCGATTCCCGCCCTTATGAACAGGTGTGATTAGAGATCTTTTAAACGCATTGGGGAAAACTCCCTGTTCAAGACACATTATGATAAGCTGGGTGACAGGAGGCACAATTACAGTTTTTGCAAGTTTTAGCAGTTTGACGGGTATAAGATCCCAGCCAGTGGCACAGTCATTTTTTAAACTATTTATTAAAGATTCAATCTCTGCGTTATCGGGCGGTATTAAGACCATTGAGTGTTGGATACTTGACATATCAAATGTATATTTAGATGCGTAACCACTTTTACTAGTTTCACTTCCAATTGCCTCTGCCAGTTGCTTACCAATGTTTGAGAAATAATTATTGACGGTTTCAATATCATGCGACGCAGTACCTACCGAGTTTATTAGTACCTCAGATGAGCTCATGGGTGTGTTATGGCATACTATTGATTTAATGGCATTCCATGTTTCTTTATTTGATTTTGCGGCCTGCAACAAAGACCTTTCATAGTCACCTTTAAGTTTTCTCAGAAGTGCATTACAGTAGTTACGGTAGCGCTTATAAGTGATAAGTAGTATGTGATTCATAATTTCCTTTTGACACTTTCTATGAAGGCGGTCTCTGTGGCGTATGCATCGTAACAGGCCAGGTGTTAACCAGGGTTTGAGCGTTCTCTTTCTATTAGGGACAGGGAAAGACTTTGAGCTTAATTGTATGGCTTTAGACAGCTTGTGAACGAACAGTGACATGCAATAATTAACATTTGCTGTGCTAATTATAAAAGAAAAATCGACTTTCTGAAGGTATTCAATTGCAGTTGAATAATTAATTCTATTAAAAAATTTAACACCTGGGATCTTTACACGGCTCAAGGGGAGGCTTAAAAGGACTAATGCGTGATCCGTTACAGTTGAATCGATAATAAACACAGTGGCCGGCTCAGCCGTTTTAGTATAGCATGGTCAAGGCAATTGGACAATCGTGTGGGGTATGTATGACCCGGTAGCAAACCAAGCTCGGCACATAGGTTGAGGTACCATGCCGCAAGCCTGTCGGAGGTGTTTGGTTTGATATCAATGTTTATATCGCCTATTATTATTAAGTTATTATCACAACTTATTGGGCGGATAATATTATCCAACGAATTTAAAAAACTGTCTGTACATAGTATGGATGGTGATCTATATATAGCTAGAATAGATATATCTGGTTGAATCTTTAATAAAAGAAAATTCGCTCCCTTCGGATCAGGTTCAGCAGCCAAACATTGTAAGTGCTTTTTCACATTTATGACAATTCCATCATTTTGGTTTAGGGACTTTCGAGTAAAATAAGATACATAATTGTCTAACCCAGGAATGGGTTTATGGTCGCTGAGCCAGCATTCTGTTAGAATTATAATATCAATGTCAAATTCAAAGCGGGATACTTGCACTATGAAACTGTCCAAATTTTTGTATACACTATGGATGTTTTGACAAGCAATGTTTAGTTTTAGTCGAGAGTTACTTAATATTAGATTACATGTCTCGGTGGTACCACTATAAGCAGAGGCAACCGTGATATCGTCAATACCTGAAATTACATTATGGTTTATACAGGCCATTTCTAGTGATAGGTAGGGTATTGTTCAAATCAACATATCCATTTATTAACACTATATAGCTAAGAATCCCCTGAAAAGTTTTCTGTTTACAAAATAGACATCTGTGTAAGAGCATACTGATATTAATTTTTATTTTTCTTGATTTAGTGGTGTGTGTGTGTGTGGTTTTGTGTATAAATAGGCGAAGTAAGTAAAGGCTTATGTTTACATAGCAATAACAAGTAGAATAGGAACATTGTTTGCTTAATATACAATAGGGCAATCTGATCACAGTTTTCACAATACTGAATAGTCAGCCTTAGGTATTTTGTGTAGGTCAGCTTCAGAGTCGATTGAAATATGCGGTCCGCCATCCTCCTTCCTTAGGAAGACTCTGCCGTATGAAGTCCAGCAGTGCTTGAACTTGTGTTCTCGAGCAAAGGTCCGTGCTTGGTAATACAATCGTTGTCCATGGGGGGTTAATTTCTCAGCTACATAAATGGGCCGAGCCGGCCCGTCTAGTTTAAGGTGGCTGGTTCAGAGTTTGTTGGTTTTATTTTTCGTATTAAACTGGCGAGCCTTTTTAATCATACTGTCTTTCAGAATAACACTGCTAAACTCTACTACTATCGGTGAGGCAGGTTCATCCCTTCTTCCCGTTCTGGACACGTGTTTAATTTCATGACATTTCTGATGTCATGAAATTAATGACATTCAGATATAATAAATAATGTGCAAAGGTTATGTATTATGAAATTGTGTAATAGCGTTTGAATTCGATATGTTGGTCATTGTATACAGATACATTTTAATGTGTTTTTTATATTGTTTATAACAGTATTTTTTCGCTTTGTGTAAATACGATGCCCGTCTTGGATCTTTTAAGAAATTAAACAATGAAAATTACGGACTCAAGTCGTAAAAGCTAATATATCATCATCACACATCATCAACCTATATATGTACGTCCCACTGCTGGGCATAGCCCTCCTCTCATGTATGAGAGGGAAAGCTATATCATTAATTAATAAATTAATGGAACCGATGGCCGCTGCAGTGGAAAGGTCCTCGAGTAGCGATCACGTACCGGCAGGCACAGCATGGGTAGGCACAAGGTGGACTGATGACTTGGTAAAGGTCGCGGGAGTCCGCTGGATGTGGCGCAGGACCGGTCATTGTGGCATTCTCGGAAAGGCCTTCATCCAGGAGTATTTCGGACGTATTTCGGTTGATATGATGAATAAATTAATTAATCGATGTATCAATGACGTCATGACAAATTTACAAGACTGTCAACAGGCTAAACAGCTAAGACCAACCACACAATTGACAATCTCATTGAATTTTGACCAATTAATATAGAAAGAAGGTATTTAAATTAAAGTTCATTTTTTCATCGGAATAGAGCATTTGATTTATTTCAATCGTCTTTTTAAACAAAAGAAGTCGACTGTATTTCTGATATTAAACCTATTAAACATGCCATTGTTTTTAGTATGTTAATCCATATCAGAAGGTTTTTTTCAATACTTGCGTTACTTATCTTAATATTGTGGAGGCCCTAACTTAGCAGAGATAATGTCAGTGGTGTTACCTGAAACAAAGTATTATTAAATTAGTATGTTTAAAAAAAGAGTTGTATCGTGTTTAAGGCGAAAAGGTTATGCAAAATTCTGGTCTTTGAAAAGCTAAAGCTCTTAAATGAGCCGGCAAAAGAAGATAATAAAAATCTTGTTCTTAATATTTATTTCGAATGTCGGATTATTATATACATAATTTTCTATATTTATTTTCTGTGTATAATGATGTCGATTAGTTTTACAATACAGAGGACTACGCGGGCGAAAAAAGAAGAAAGTGGTTAAGGTTAATATCGTGTCAAGAGTTCAGTTCAATCTCAGTTTCATTTTATTATAGAAATAAATGAATTTTATTCTGCAAGTTGCCGCAATAGCGCTTACTGATACTTTGTATACCTTACACATTATCAAACACACTATTTGAATCATTAACATAATATAATAATATGTATACCCTGTTTCGTCACGAGATCCTACAATACAGAAAACCGCCAAAGACATGTGCCATTTCCCAGACATATTCCACACATTATATAAAAGATAAAAGTCAAAAATCCAAGTTTCAAAACCGACTCTCAACCTAATATCAACTTTCACCCAACGAGATTAAATGTAATTTGCAACGCCTCCAAAAACTGGCGCAAACCGATTCTGACGAGCATTTAAAAAGGTTAATTGTCAAAAAATGGCCGCCAAATGTGAGAAGTTTTGAAATGGGAAGACATGAGCCGACTTGGATTAAGGGAATTAAGTTAATTTTTCACGCTATGAAAGCTTTGAGGTTTTTGGGTCGAGCTTTTTGTAATATATGTACTCTGAAAAGTTGGTCGTTCAACTTGGGCTACTGACTTTTCCGAAGGTTCGCTAGTAATTTTGTATGTTAAATTTGTGTCATATTATTTATTATTTATTAATTTATTGACAAATACATTTACGTGACATTACAGTAATAACCAATGGGTCACGAAACTATAACAACAAATAATACTATTTAGGCGACGAAACGGCGTGGCCCCGTTGCATTGTCGTCTCCATATAACTTGATCATGCATAACTTATCTTATCTTCAAAGTAACCTCTTATCATCTAACCCAGAAGTTTGTTCTTAGAGGTTCTAAAAAAATACCACTTAATTTCAATATTCGATTGAGGCCTAGAACTATCGTTTCAGTTTTCGGTCCGATGTCCCTTACACCCTGTACACATATTATATAAAATCTTCATAATCTAGAGACGTGACACATATTGTAAGACGAAGTCTCAGTTCTTGGATACTCTAGGCGTATCCATTGAGTTATATAGTATAGATCAGACATCCACTAGCATTAGAAGTTCTTAATAAATAAGCAAAAGTTCCACCACAAGCAGTCATAAGTATCTTAGCAAGCGTGAAAGTACCCACTGTGACACACACACATACTTTTAATGTCATAATTATGTTATTGTAAACATCAAAGCTGAGTGACGATATTTTTAGCATCTATCGCAATATACTTATTCTTAATATATTATATGTGACTTTGAAAGTTTTTCTTTCTTTCTTTCATTTTTTGCGTAGTATACTATAGTGAGAGTATTTTTGCATAGTCTAAGTCGTCCTTCATTTCCAAGTAATTGTGAGTAACGTAATCTTACATCCGGTATCTCGCGTCTATGTAACACATCTATGTATGTTACATTGTGTGTATATATATTTACGTCACACCTGGCCATAATGCGAGTTTTACTGCACGCTGCGCGTACGGGAAAACTCGCATTGTGGCCAGGTGAAGACGTAAAATTTTGTACTCAACACGGGCGGTAATTCGTAAAGCCAAATATGCGCAGAGCGATCACAAACACCTGCGATCTGGGGCATTCACGAATTCACCGCCCTAGTTAAGTAATGTACTATTATTGTATATAATAGTTTTGTTATTTATCTTATTAATATGACATCAGTGTATTATGTGTATCCGATTTTTTATATATTTACTTATGACCAGTTTTACAGGTAGTCATCATTTAATTAAGATTGTCTATCTTCGTTAAGTTTCTTTCTCTTAACGTATTTGCTCAAAAGTTAGCTAGAAGAGATCCCTCAAAGGGGTATGTTCGCCTTTGTACAATAATCATATTCACCAACTGTATTTCACCTGCTTCACTTATTTAAATCAGGCAATAAGACCCATATTACAAGTACCTTAAAGACTAACATACTTAACAACATAAATATAAATAACTGCAAAAACACACAGTTGCGGAACACATCGCAACGTGTTCCGCATTTTCGTAGTGGCAAGGCAAAGTAACCGACGGCGAAAACGTTGAAACTAGACTCCCTTCGGACAAAATTCAACCTTTGATTTATGTACAATTATTATGCTTAATAAGTACACATTTGATTTATGTACAATTATGTTTAATAAGTAAACACATACATACATATTGTCAAGTGGTCATTATTTGGCACAACCTTTGGTCACGGCGGTTGACGCTTTGTTCTACGGTTTCAGCTAATTGTGTTACTTTAATTAGGCTTTTTAGCTCGCTAATTGGATTATTTGTGTGGTTGATTCCACACTGTTTATTGTTAGTTAATTAATGAATTTAGTTGCATAAACTAAATCTAGGAATGTTGAATCAATACAGGTTGGGCGTAAACAGGTAACCATTTTTATTTCTTTTTTAAATTAGCTTCATTTCAATGTGTGGTACCTAATTGGTATTTAGATGACACAAAGCGAGATTTTATTTTGTTTGTGTACTTGTCAGCTGTTCAATTTTAATGTATATCTTAAAATGTGAAATTTTGGTATATTGTAATCTTTTCCGTTTAGTCAATTTGGACTTTATTTTGTTGCGGACGTTTCTCAAGCACTTTTTGCGTCTATTTGAAATAAAAATATTTTGATTTGATTTATGATTTACATCCCCAAGCTTAGGCTTTTACCCTGAAAAGAAAACACATAGCCATACAGTTACTTTCCCATCATTATCATCATCATTCGCTTGTCCTTAAGCCATTTATGCCTTGATCGCAAGTACCGAACAAAACGCCGAGACAGTGCTACTCGGCGTAAAAGCGTCGAAACAGCAGCTCGGGTCCCTTTCTATCTACTAGGCCGAGTACTGTCTCGCCCATTTGCTCGGTAAGTGTGATCAAGGCATTACTTGGGGTCGGCGCAACATTTTTTTTTCTGGCATTCCTCTCTATCGTCCGTCAACTCATCACACACATCCTTCCTATTCATATCGTCTCTCACGCAGTCCATCCACCTTTTTCTTGATCTACCTTTCTCTTACAACCCTCCACATTCATTCTTAATGCCCTTGTAGCTGTGCTTGATAGTAACATGACTATCATCACTCCGCATAACGTTTCCATACCACTGTAGGCGATTTGCTCTTAGCTTTTCAGTTATTGGTGCTACTTTCAGGCTTCCTCTTATATACTCATTCTTTATACGATCCATTCTTACTTTCGCATATGCAAAAATAATAAATGATTATAATTTTCATTTACCAAGCACACGGTATAAACTACAACTTAGGAAAGTTGAAAAACCCCCGACATTTTCATTTCAAAGTGCAGTATCTCAAAAACGGCTGAACAGATTTTGATAAAACATGGCTAAGAACACTCGGGGTAAAATAATCTAAGATGAGTAGGAAGAAACCGCATCTAAATCGGTCCATGCGTTTGGCAGCTACGATATCACGGACAGATACGCAGGTACACAGACAGACACGTTATACTTATAACACCCCTGTTTTTTCGTCGGTGGTTAAAAACCATTCGGTGCTTGGGAACTAACTTTCATAAAGAACATTTTTTTCTACCATATTTCACTTCAATACCAAAAGGAGAATGTTAATCAAACGCTTCATACATCAAAATTCAGTTTTTCTCATGTCAGAATATTTCCTTTATTAATATTGCCCTATTGACCTTTATCAAACCAAAACCAACCTTAACATGTTTGATTCAAGTCTCAAATTTGAATACAACTGAAGCAGGTCACTGAAGCCTATTGCTAATTCTTCGAATAGCTTTAATTCAGATTTAGACCTTGTCACGGTGGATTCACGGTTCATTTTTCATTGTGACAGGCGGGTGTCGAAAATAGTATGATAGTCAAACCATTGAACCAATCAATGACCAGTAATGAATTCGAACACGCAAAATTTCAATTAAACCTATTCCGTGATTTCAAACTAATAATTGCAGTTAAGGAAGCCGCAAAAGACCCTATATATATTGTGGTTAAAGTCTGAATTTGTTTGACGATTGTTTCCGAGTAATTTCCTTAACAAAATTGTTTATGCAGCATTCAAATTTTGATTTGACTTTTAAATCTATGCGGTTAAGATTGATAATTGATGTGTTTCGGCCTATCGATGTGTTGCAGTATTTTTGCTTCATGAAAACGATGTTTTGGGAATGGTAATGATGAAGAAATCACTTTGTTGCTATTGTGTTAATTTATCTTAAAGTACATCTTAATTTATTATTAGCCAGAATGTACTTAGATTGAGACGGCTAATCCCAAAAAAGATCTACTTTTCCCTCTGTGTAGAAAGGTCAGATAACAGTCGCTTTCGTAAAACTAGTGCCTATACTAAATCTTGGGATTAGGTGCCAAGGTGGACCCCGGGCTCCTTTAGGGCTCAACCGGGAATAGACGCTAGAAGGGTGATGACATTGATCAGTGATGACTTATTTTCCGTCGATTTTTGGTAAAAAACGAATAAGTAATAGTATTGATTTGGTTATTTTATCAACGTCATAGAGACTTGGTAAAGGTTCCCTCAAACTGCAGTTATCGTTAGGCACAAAACAATTAGCTTAATTATTATTATTATTATTATTGTGAGCCTGTAGTGTCCCACTGCTGGGCAAAGGCCTCCCCCAACTTTTTACAGTGCTCCAGATTCTGAGCAGTCTCTGGCCATTCTTTTAAAAAGGAGTCTAGCTCGTCTCTCCATCGTGGACGAGGTCTGCCACGTCTCCGTTTTGAGCTGTCAGGCTTCCATTCAGTGGTGGTCTTTGCCCACAGTTCACTTGGCATGCGGCAGACATCACCAGCTCAGTCCCACTTCAACTTGGCCGACTTTCGAGCTTAATACCAAGTAAAAACATATGATTACCAACCTAAAGGTATATAAGTAAATGTAAAGCAGTACTTACGTTTGGAATACATTTGTCATATTCCGGATAAAATTCACAACTGAAAGTGTATTTTCTGTAAAGTGTTTCAAAGGATCTCTGTACAAGAATATACCTAGCCATATTTTTAATTTTAATCCTTAATATTCACTGTGCATTTTCAATTATGCCCATCCACTCTTAAACTTATTAAAAACACCCCTTATAGGAACCAGATCTTATACCTAACGAAGTACAAAAAACCCCTCGATGTCCCTCCTAATATAAATTATCTGGTGTCAACTACGCACTCTTTTACTCTAATACACAATCGAAAACGAACAAACAAAAAATCACCTTGTTTACATAACAAAACAGTTCAAAATTGCTAAAGGCCCGCTTCCACATTTTAAAAGATACTGCATTTGAAATCAGAATGTCTGACAATACGCATAGGGATGATTTTTCAACGGCCAAGTTGAACAAATTTCCTGCATGCAGATTTGGTTCGTATCGTAATAATAATAAGGTGGTTTCTTTCTTGTATGAACGATTGGATGGCTAGGACCATTTATCAAGTTGGATAGAGGCCGTCACTCCTCTGATATCCTTCCCGATATCTCGACTAAGAAAGGTGATATTTTTCCCTAAAAGTATATGTTGGTTGTATTCATATGATAAGAGTGAATGACGAATTTCGAGATTGCGAATATATTTCGCTTATGCTATGATGACTTTTATTATTTTATTGTAACCTTCTGATGCTCAATACCTTTTGGCGTTCTGGAAAATAACAATGAGAATAAAACAGTTTTGTGTTAAGTCCGATTCATACAAGCATGCAAGGTGTTCATTCTTACGGGTCCTATCATGTAAACAAACATGGCGTCAAATATGATCTTAGACAAAGGTTAGTGATTGGAAATGACGACAAAATATACATGAAATTTTATTCATAGAAAATCTACGTCGTTATGTCAGATATTTTTGAGGTCATTCGTTCGTTACTTCGGTTATTGAAGAAAATCTTGTTGTAAATTATATGTTTTAGTTGTTGTAATAGTTTTGTTTGTTTTACTTGGACGATTTCAATACTTTGTGATTTTCTGAAAATATAGTATAGAAGAACATTTTAGGGATGAATATTGCTAGGAATGTGACTGATGACCGAGAGACATCTGATAATGTCTTCGAGAAGTATTTGCTTACATGATAAGCAGACCCCTCTTTCCCAGAGGGCACTTTGGGCAAGTGCCCAGGGCCCCGCGATTGATAGGGGCCCCCCTTTAGATCAAATACAAAGTCCTAGTCCTAGTTCCTGGCAGATCACCAAACGATAACCAATGTAATATGCTCAGGGCCCCCAATAGGTTAAAGACGGCCCTGATGATAAGACCCGCAAGGATAAATAGATTTTATATGCACCTCTTCGTACATCTCTGGTGGATGTTTACCCTTATGGGGCAATCCTCGTTGGTTTGCTGAGTTGCACCTTAACGTTATAATGTTGAGTCCACAAATGTTCTTAGATTACTCAGTTCCATTCACCTCAATCCATATGTAAAATGAAAAACTACTTAACCCTTATTTAACTTTTGCAAAATAATTTTCAGCTCTCTACCAATACCTATGCAACTTTGAAATTTTAATACCCCAATTTACTAGTACTGACCAAATAACAGTGATGGGAGTATTATTTGTTAAATAAATAACTCATTATGGCACTAGTGCGTTGCGACCCGTATTGTGGTACTAAACAAACACTAGTTACGTAAATAGGGCATTTACGAATCTGTCTGCTATTTTAGATGCACTAGATTTTGGCTGCGTTTGCATTGCGAGAGTATTGGGCCGAGTTACTCGTAAAGGGGCTGCTTTGCTGTGCTCTAATGGTGTACACAGTGTAATTTACAAGTGTAACCCGTGTAATTAGACCGTGGATACTATACAGGGTGGAAAGATAAGTCGGGCCCTGGAGGGAAACTACCTTAAATCCTTAAGTTGGTTCATTTTACTTCAAGGAAACATTCCTTTATTTTTAAAAAGAAACAAAACTGCATACAAAGATTTTCTAAAACTCGCTTGCCTCACCCGGGACTCGAACCAACTAAACTTAAAAAAAACAAACACTCGCTATTTTACTACATTAATCGATAGGATTATTATACAGGATAAAATTTCTCCAACAAACATTTGGTCTTAAGAAGAAGAGTCGAAAAACAACAAGTCCAGACCTGACGCCCATATACTTCATTTTATGGAGTCATGTAAAAAATGTCATTTACGAAACCTGTTATGAAACCGTGCAAGAGCTAAGGGTTGCGGTAGAACATATTATTAGGTGCTTAGACCACTATACTTTGCTGAAGGCTACTCACAAAATGAATTTCAACGGAGACTAAATTTGTGTATTCAGAACGAGGAGGCTGATTTCGATCAATTTATCAGTTAAATAGTTTAAGCGTAACAAATTGATAGTAAAATAAAGTTAATGTAAGTTTTTACGATCATTTTTATTCTTAAGACCAAATGTTTGTTAGATTTTTTTTATCCTGAATAATAATCCTATTGATTAGTTTAATAAATTAGCGAGTGTTTTTTAATTTTAATTTAGTTGGTTCTAGTCCAGGCAAGCGAGTTTTCGAAAATCTTTGAATGCAGTTTTGTTTCTTTTTTAAAATAATGGAATGTATCTTGAAGTAAAATGAGCCAACTTAAGGATTTAAGGTAGTTTCCCTCCGGGGCCCGACTTACCTTTCCACCCTGTATATCTTAAGATATCAAAAACGTTTGACCTGGTATCAAATTATCTAACAGGTATTAAACACATCAAAAACTTCTTTTTAATAAAACTAGAAATACTAAACATTGTATTTTGACTCTGACTCTGTAACAATTTAAGGAACATTTTGTATTGCGTTCGCGATCGTAGGGTTTTCAGTTTCCCTACTCATAGAACCAATTACTGTTTAAATTAAGTTATTATAATAAAGTAAAAAATAAAAATAAATAAAATAAAAATAGCCTTTATTTCCCATCGTTATAGAAATAACATGCTTAAATTAGAAAAATAATTCTTAATCCTATTGTGCTACCACATTTGTATATGAATTTGTATATTTTCATTTGTGTATTCTTTACTATACTTTTTGGTTCTTAATGTTAGATTTTAATATTATATTATATGTACTTTCACATTTTCTATTTACTTTTTAGTCAGGCTAGTTTAATCATTGGTGCATAATGTAGATAATATATATAACATTTCAGTTAAGTGCAACAACATGTATCAGTAGCATCCTCTTACAAATAAGTACCAAAACCTTAATCCGCTGACATAAGAGTTATGGGACACATTTGCGAGTAAGTTGTATGCACCCATATTTTTACACTTGACTGTATAAGTAAACTCGTAAGTATTTAATTTTATTACATTAAGAAGTATTGAGATCAGGGTGTTACAGTGTCTCGTATCTAATTTCGTGTTTTTTTTTTTCCTTTTTTTTTATTTGTTTTTTTTTTAATACTATTAACCATTTTTGAAGTAGCCATGCAATTATTATAAAAAAAAAATTACTATAATTATAAATAATTTATGTTGATTATATTATATAGGGATCATCCATCTCTGGATGAAGGCCTCCTCCATCTCTAGCCATTTGTTCCTGTCTTGAGCTTGTCGAGTCCAGAGGTTGCCCGCTATCGCGGTAACATCGTCTTTCCATCTCTGCAGAGGGCGTCCTCGTCTCCGGGTTCCTTCGATGTACTGCCAGTGTATGACTTGGTGATATAATAAAGTAATCATTGATTAATTGTGGCGATTATTGGTCTTGAATCAATGTTACGAGCGATTTTTCCGTTAGCAAATTTTGCCTGTTTTTTTTTCTGAGCTAATCTTTCTCCGGACGGTTTATACGTATACGAAAATATTTTTTTACTAATAGTTATATTTATACGCTCAAAAAATTCTAGTCGCTTAATTTACCAATTCAGTTAGTCGCGTTTAGCAAATCAGTAGGTATTTCTGAAATGCGAGAATACACTAGTTTATTTTTCTTTATTAATTTAATTTGAAAGAAGCAAGGGCTATCGAAGGGTGGTTTTGCCAGTTTTTTTCTATTAAGCGGAGTCGCTTACTTTATGCCGTTTAGATCCTCCTTCGTCTGCTTCAGGATTTCAGCAGTTAGATTGTCTCTGCTTACCTTGGGGGCCACCAGTAGTCGGTTCGAGCCGAGGCAAGCAAGTAGTTGAGTAGACTAAACGAACTCCACATTAATAAATCTGATGCATAAAGCGAAATAAAACGAGCCGCAGCTGTAATTATTGTAATAATTGCAGCGGTCACCGATTGCAACTGTTAACATTCAGATTTCAGCCTTGTTTACTAATGGCTCTATCATTATCATATCTAACATTGAAATAAAGATTGTACTTTATTTTACCGACCAATGTTTTATCGAATATGTTAGCTCCGCAGATTTTTCGATTCATAGAAACATTTTATTTTAGATACAGTAAAGTTCTGAAGATTATTGTAAAACAAATCTAACAAAACCTAATGGGCTCTACACTGCTCTACACGATTTACCTTTTAGCTGAACCTAGAAAGTTAACGGTTTCTGAAAAAAGTCTACGAAATTAAAAATCTACGAAAAAACAATCATATTCTGTGAAATATTTGTCGATGAAAAAAGGGGGCACCGAAAAAAATATTGAAAAATACCGCAACACAATAAACCGAACTTTTAGTTTTCGCAAAATAATGCAATAATTCTCGCTAGCGAGTATATTCGGACCACCCCAACTTTACTTAGTAGATATATACTCCTTAGAGAATACCACAGGCATAATAAAATCAAATAACCTAATAAATAATTCTAAAATAACCTAACCATTTACATATATTTATAAAATTAACATATGTCATAATATTATTTATCTTAGACTTCTTGCGTCTAATTTATATTTTTATTTAAAATTGAACGTGCATGACCTTCAATAAAATGTCTCCGAATCGCGTATTTATAAAGTTCACCGTCCCTTCAATCCGTAATCAAATAAAATCGGACCAATTTCATTCCCTTTTTATCCTCACGGAAAATCCAAGACATTTATCGTCACAAACCTAATAAAAAGTAAAAAAGAGGCACACGTCGTCAATTTGTGACACAAAAATATACCTAAATCACTGTAAATTAATTTTGACAGCACTTCCGCGTTGTCAATTTCAATTATTTTGGCCCGCAGGGGAGAGTTTAAAATGGACGCTCAATAACAGATGATTGGTTTGACAGGGAGAGAGAGGGAAATATTACAGTAAGGCAACTTTGAAGGTTATGCTTTAAAAAATAAAAAGCACAGCCGTAGATAGAGGATTTAATAGATGGTGTCCTAGCAAATGCCTGAAAGTGAATGTAAATTAAATGACTGAATTGAAAAGTATCAAAAAACTAATATATATATAAGACGTGTTATATCAGTAACGTAAGTTTCAATTGAATTTTGACAGGCGGTGACAAACAAAGCTGTTGACAAACAAAAAATAAAAGCGCCCAAGTGTGTGTCGGACCACGCACAACAAGGGTTCCGTGCCTATTACAAAGGTCGTTACTGAATTCTTATGACACTTAAGTCCTTTTCTTTAAAGAAAACAGTTTTTTAGAAATATCTCGAAAACCTTTAAACCGATCTTGTTCAAAACAATTTTCGCGGAAAGAAATTAATAAGAAATATGTCCATGATTTTTTTTGTATTTTTAAAATATACGATTTAAAAAAGGGGGTCACTAAAATTGTGTCCCCCCGACACAATTTTAGTGACTTTCGGGGCGATTATCTCGACTAATTTTCCCCGCTCGATAAATTTTCAAAAATTAAATACGCTTTGGTAGTTAAGACTAACTTATTTTTATTTCTTGTAATTTCTGTTCATCATAGCCCTAACACGTACCTCTGGTTACAATTTGAGGTAATATTAAATATACACACTGTATAACAAAAGTTACTAAGCCTAATACCTCGCATATTGTTAAGTTTCGAAGCCTGAAATATGATTTATGTTTACCCAGCGATGATAACTACTACCGGTTTCATAATAAAATTTTGTTGCATCACAATGTAGAATTGTCATCCAACGCATCCGAATCTAATCACTTTTTAATCTGTTTCTTTCACTCCAAATGTCCCAAACTTATGTACATAGTATATGTGAGCGACGTCCTCTCTCGGCGGTGTCGGCTGGGCGAGTGAGCGCGCGCGCTACCTGCCGCGGCAATGCTCGCCCCTCAAAGTCACCTAAGAGTGACCTAGCTCCGAGACACAAGTCGGCGACGGACGAGCTCCGCCCCTATGTGCTCGGACAGTGCGTCGACCACGCTCCGCGACACAAGTCGGCGACGGACGAGCTCCGCCCCTATGTGTACGGACAGCGCGTACTACCACTCGGCGCCCGAATAGTGTATTTGAGCTTCGGCCGTGTCCTCAGACACTTTGGGGTAAACGTTGTTACCAAAATAAAAGAAGGAATAACGAAAAATAGACTTTTATTTACTTTTCCCTATACTGCCCTATCACTGCCCTAAGTGACTTGATACAAGTCCCTAATTTCCTAATACTTTGTAGTTTTCTTCTTCTTCTTGTTGTGACTTCCAGGAGGCTCCGATTTGACACTGATTTGCTCCTTTTTTTTTTTTTTTTTTTTTTTTTTTTTTTTTTTTTTTTTTTTTTTTTTTTTTTTGACCCTGACTGTTGCTATAATAGGACGGACCCAATATAGCGGTCGAACTGCGTGGTTGGAGGGTGGCCTGGGGAAAATCCAGGGGAAGCCTCCGGCACGACCACGCGGGGAAGTTTGTACACTGGAATACTCTAAGAGTTTGCGCTCCAGTGAGATTGGTTGAACGGTATCAACCGAATCTGGGGTGTGAGTGGTATCGAACTACTGGGAGTTTTATCGCTGGTTCGCTAAAACCTAGCCTAGCTGAGAAGAGTCCAGCAAGAAACTCAGCTAGGCCCGACTTGCGTCGGACTGACTCTACCCGGTATGCGGCGGTACCGGGACGAAAGCGGACTGTATGTGTCTGTGTTGTCTCGCGGTGGACGTCCCCGCCGGCGGGAACGCTGAAGTGTACGCGGTGTGTTGGACGCCGAAAGCGCAGCGTTCCATCTTTCGATGGACGCTGTGATTTCGTCGTCCGGGTCCGTGAGTGTGTGCCTAGGACGCCGGACCGTGCGGCCCCTAATCAGTGAGCGCCGAGTAACGACAGAGGGGGGAGGGATGGGGACGTAGTCAGCAGCCTTCCTAACTAACGGATTCCTATGGTGGGGAGCGTTATCAAAATAACGTCTGGCAGCCTGCTTAAAGAAACCATACATGGTGCTAATCTCCATGTCGTGGTGCAGGCTGAGGTTCGATTGGTACCACGGGGCACCAGTCGCCCTTCGGAGAAAACGATTCTGAATGACCTGAAGCGGCTTGAGCGATGACATAGGCACGTGAGCGAATGCTACACTTGCATATGTCATGATTGGACGAACACAAGTCTTGTAGAGTGTCAGCTTATTCCTAAGTGACATTTTACTAAACTTGTTGATCATCGGCCCTAGCCTTCCTAGCACGAACAACGCGCGGTTGCGTACCCTACGGATGTGGCTACGGAAAGTCAGTCTCCTGTCGAGGGTCACTCCAAGATATTTGGCCTCGTTGACCCAGGGGATGGGTCGGTCAAACATCTGGATCGGAGCCACCCGCCTTTCTGTACTAATGCAGTCCGACGGATGAAAGACTATTGCAGTGCTTTTCTCCGGGTTGACTTCGATACGCCAAAGATTAAACCAACGACCTAGGTCGGAGATTGCCTCTTGGAGGTATCGCCGGATAGTAGCGTACTTACAATGAGTCGTAAAGAGCGCGGTGTCATCCGCAAACAACCCCAGTTGCACCTTAGGGTGCCTGGGAATGTCGTTTGTGAATAACGAGTAGAGAGTGGGAGAGAGCACGGAGCCTTGCGGGACTCCGGCCCGGATGGGGTGTGGGTCCGAATACGTTCCCTCCAGTCGGTATCGAAAGCTTCGGTCACTGAGAAAATCTCGTATTGTGAGTACGAGTCTGTCCGGCATTCCGAGCTGGTATAACTTGTATACAAGCCCGTTATGCCAGACCTTGTCGAAGGCTTTCGCTACGTCGAGAAAGATCGCACCGGTCTTGAGCCCCTGGAATCGAGAGAAACCATCCAACACGTGCTCCGTGACGCGGTGCACCTGTTGGACGCATGAGTGTCCGGATCTAAAACCGAACTGCTCATCGATGAGGAGGTTATTCTCAGCCGTAAATCTGAGAATTCTCGTGAGAAGGATCCGCTCATATAGCTTTCCAAGGGAGCTAAGTAAGCTGATCGGCCTATAAGAGGCAGGCGAGGTCCGGGGTTTGCCGGGCTTCGCTATCCCTATGACCGTTGCACATTTCCACGCGGCTGGAAAGTGAGCATTGGTCAGTGCGGCATTGAAGATGCCGACCAAAAGGAGGAGGAGGGTTTCGGGGAGAAGTTTCAGGATGCGATTGGATAGACCATCCGCACCCGGAGCCTTCCTAATACGGAGACGCCTGACAAGGTCACTGACTTCCTTAACCGACACCGGTAAAATGGGTGAAGTTACGGGGAGACGCGATCTCCTGTCCACCTCGGAATCGACCCTACTAATGTGGGCTTCGTCGGTGTTGAGGAGGTTGGGCGAACATTGGGACTCTAAACTACTCGCAAGGCATTCGGCTTTCTCACTGTCCTCGAACGCGGGGGTTGAGTGATCCGGTCGATCCAAGGGAGGGATGGTCCAACAGGCATCGGATTTGAGAGATCTCGCTAGTTTCCAGTAAGCCAGGTGACTAGGCGTTATCTCCCCCATCAGATCCCTGAACGAGTTCTCCCGAAATTCGGCAATTCTCTGTTTGGACTCGTTAGACAAGTCCCTCAGGATTTGCCGATTTTCGGCAGAAGGGTGATTTGAATAGGTACGTATGGCGCGATTTTTCCTTGTCACCAACTCTCTCAGTTCCGTAGGTAGAGGTCGGTTTTGGATGTCCTCCGCCGACACCTCCCTTGAGGCTTCGCTTCGAACAGCGTTGAGGTAGTTGGTGAAAGAATCGATCGCTTGGTCTGTCTGTTCGGTTGTAGTTATATTGTCTGGGATATCTCTAAGCAGGGGGGAGTCCGTCTGTAGGAGACCTGATTGTACCTTGTCCCAGTCCACGAGTGTCCTGGTTCGAGGAGTACTATTGGGGTGAGGGCCTAGTCTCAAGAGGACTGGCCTATGATCCGAGTCTAGTTCGTGTAGCACTTCTATAGAACGCAGAGTTAACGCTACGTTCTTTAGTAGAGCTATGTCGAGTATGTCAGGTCGGTGGTCTACGTTATGAGGGAAGTGAGTCGGCTCTAAGGGAGCGAGGAGATCGAAAGGGAGGCTATCGATCAAAAGGTGATGAAGCCGATTGCCGTTGGGATTGGATGCTACGCATCCCCAGCTGATATGCTTACTATTTAGGTCCCCGGCCACGATGACCGAAGGACCTAGGGAGGCTAAAGAGTTGAGGTCAGTCAGAAGTAAGTCTCGTTGAGGTGAAAGGTAGGTTGACGCAATCGATATCGGGGGGTGCCCCTCCATCGAGATGCGACAGACCGACACTTCCATATTAGTCAGGGGCGGTGGATTGAGACTTATGCAATGTAAGTTACGTTTGTAGAAAATGAGCGTGCCCCCGAATGGCCTACCATCTTGCCTATCATCTCTAATCTGAACGTATCCAGGGACGCGAAAGGCTCTAATGCCGGGACGATAAAAGGTCTCTTGGACCAGAAGTAAATCTACTGAGTGATCGCGAAGGAAGTTCATCACCTGGTCCTTCATACCCCTTAGACCATTGGCATTATAAATGCCGATGGTAATCGAAGCAGGTTTAAGCTTCTGGGATGTACTATCCATACTAATAGGCACCGTTAACCTGGCTGCCGCTTGGTGCGGCGAGATAGCGAGTAGCTGATGCGAATATGTGGGTAGACAGGCCGCTCGCCACCTCCGGTGGGAGTACCTGTACTAACTGCATAAACGCATAGAGTGGGTCCATAGCGGGCCGGCCCGCTTGACTGGCGGCGGGTCCCCATACAGAGGGGCCCGCCTGGGATTGGGGTGCAGAAGGCACCGGGCGGGGACCTACGGCCGCTGAAGGCGGCGGGTTCCTAGGGGCTCCTAACCCTACGGCCGGAAGGGCGGGGAAGTTTTGCGGAGTGCTATGGGGAGCACCCCGGCCCGCGCTTTGATTGCGCCCTGAGGGAGGCGAGGACTTCGACTTTGCCCCGGTGTCGCGACTCTTTGGGCGGCAAGGGCATCCCCCATAATTGGCAGTATGCCCATGGGGGAGCTTGCGACCCAAACAGTTGCAGCACCGTATGCCGTTCGGGTCCTTGCAGCCTTTTGGGCGCTCGCAATCGCGAGTCGCGTGATCCCCAGCGCACTTGACGCAACGGGGGGGAGAGTGGCAGCCACGGGCGCCGTGGCCAAACCGCTGGCAGTTGTGGCACTGTGAGAGGTGGGTCCTCTTTTTGGGAGTCTCCACTCTCACCGCCATTTTAAGAACCTCCTTAAGGGAGTGGACGGCTTTGCGCTGGTTCGGGTCGGTGACTATTAGTACGATATCGTACTTCCCTACTTGCTTATTGTAGAGGCGATGAACCTCCCTGACGGCGATCCCCTTGCGTTTGAGGTCCGCGGCTACCTCGTCCTCCGGGATATCCTTGTGGATTCCCCGGAGGACGGCCCTGTAGCCTTTCTCCTCGACGGTCAGCCTCCGGTTGTAGGCCATCGACAGCTCGTCGAAGAGACGGGTCAGAGCACGGTAGTCCTCGGGTCCCTGGACCGTAATGCGCATCCCTTCCAAGGGCGGTTTCAAAATCTCCGAACCGACCACCCGGATGCCACGCTGACTGGCTATGGCCATGGCAGTGTGGTATCTATGTGTGTCGATCAGGACACATGAATCCGGCTTGTCCGGGTTGCCTACCGGAGTTGGCTTGCTGGGGGCCGAAGACCCGCCGTCCGCTGCCAGAATGGCACTACTGGCCTGAGGGGCCTGCGCAGAGGGCGCCTGGACGGCGGGAGTCCGAAGGGCTTTCTTCGCCGGCGAATCGGCCCTAGGAGACTTCGGCAGCGCACGTTTGCCCTTGCGGCTGCTGCCTACTGTTGTCCAGACTGTCGTGTCCATGGTCATTTCCTCGTTCGAGTAGAGGAGGTCGCGAGTCTGTTCGTCGGTCAGTCTGGTCGTGGAGAGACACCGAAGGAGGGGGTGGGGGGGAGAGCTGGAGCGTGGGACAGTGCGTTCCTCTCGCATGGAGGGTCGCCTCTGGAGGGAGCGAGAACGCGATTGTCTCACGCTTAAATCCGCTTCGGGGGGGGCCTGAAGGGCCGGAGGGCTGGCTGGGGCAGACGCGGCTGCCTTGGCGAGTTTACTTTTGCCCTTACTGGGCGTTTTGGCCTTAGGGGCCTGGGTAGGGGGCGAAGGGGTCGCTGCTGCCGCCGACGGCGGTGGCGGCGGCGGTCCCATGGTGGCCTTAGGGGCTTGGGCGGCCAGAGTGGCCGTCGGAGTGGCCGGACGGGCCTGGAGTTGCAAGTCGAGACTTGTCGGGGGGGGAGGTTGTATGGGAGCCGCCTGGGCAGAGTCAAAAACCTCGCCGCTGAGAGCCAGCTTGAGCTGTCGGTTCTCAGCAGCGAGGCGATCGATTTCGGCCTCCATAGCCCGCATGACTTCCTCCATCCTCGTGATCCTTTCTTGCAGCTCCATCCTACTTGGTTGGTCGGTCGCCGCTAAGCTTTTCCTACGCCTAATATGAACCGAAATGCTATCCTGATGTCGGTGTCGAGTCTTGTCCACTTGTCCGCCGTGTCAGTGTCAGCTATGTGTCCTAACACGAAGGGAAGAGTCGGACTGTACGAATTACTGGGCTTCGTGGTGGTATCCACCCCACACTGTGACTTAGTTGGCACCGTTAGGATCCGTCACTGTGTAGCCACTGCGAGCGTGGTCTTTCTAAGGGACAGAGACCCGGGTCTGACTTGAGAAAGTCTTAACTAACGGGTAGCCACTGACGTGTCTAGCCCACAGCCCCGAAAGACTGCGACCACTACGAGCGTGGATTTCCAGAGGGGCAGGGACACGCGGGTCGACTGGAGACTTATGAAAGTCTTAACTAACACACCCGATGCTTCCACGTGGTAATTGCGATAATCACCGCGCGGGGGAGCGATAAGAGTGAGCAGGTAGTCGGAGAGGATATTCGGGTTACAACAACAATAGGGCAAGAGCGCACCGCTAAAGCACGACCTCACTCGACCGCTGCCGTAACCGGAAAAAAAACTGACTGATTTGCTCCGGGCCGTACCTGCTATTTATACCTGACAATGGGTAAGCAAGACGTGCTGAGTGAGACGACAAAAGTTACGCCCACTTTGACTTGACTAATTTACATCACAAGGTGTTATTCTGATATTATACATATTAATGGGCGGAAGTCTAAGCTGATTTACAAAGTTCTAATATGGCTTGAGATCTTATAAGTACAGTAGGGTTCGTAATTATTTTCTTATTCGAATAATCATACATGGAAATCGGGCAAACCGTAATTCGGTCCCTTTTGTAACTCTTATTTATTATTTGCTCTGAACCTACTGAGTTTACTTATTTCTAAGTTTAAACATTAAATAGAACTTTTTATTAGCTTTCTTACAATATATAAATCTTTTCTATACGATGAGCCGTTATAAAGATATAAGTATAAACCGTTACGGTCATGTTGGCGCGATATACCCCTCCCCTCCAGGCGGCCAGTCTGCGCTGCGCTCACGCATAGGCAACATCTCCTCTCTCTTTCTAATACAATTGTACTGGGATTTTACTTTAATGTTACAATGTTAAAATGATATCAAATGAATGTTATGAGAGTGTGTTCTATGTAAATAATTACTATGGGGGTTCTAACTACTGGGTTCTTTTATTGCTTTAAACAATCTAAGTCTTAATAAATAATCACATATTTCTCTTACATATAATCTTCATATGACGCGATGCGTAGCTCTGCCGTCGCGTGTTGATCTGTCGTCCATAGTATAAGTTACCTGATTCTTGCTCCACCCTTCCAGGGTCCATGTATCTTAGTTTTAAGTACTTGGTTGCAAATAAATCTTACCTTATCTAATCTTATCTTATCAAAACAAACATGTATTTCACGACTGTGGAAACATATCAGATGGTAAGTAAAACCGTACCCTGTGGTGACCTGTGACCAGAAGGGCCACGATAGCCTCGCTGATTTCTTATCTATTTAATAATTCGTGCCGACAGCTACAGCCAAATGCAGGTCCCTAACTTTCAACACAGCGTATCCTCTGGCGACCATACTAACCCTCTAGAACACAACACTACATACTAGTGGCGGAAGGGCCATACCGGCCCTTGTTCTGAGTTGCCCATCGAAAATGTTCACGCGCCACCACTGCTACGTACATACAGAGCGAGCAGTGGTTTTATTATGGCAATGACTCATCGCGCAGATTTGGAGTCACGGCTGTGATTATTGATTAGGGATGTGACGTAACTAGTAGCCCCTTATTAAGCTAAATAAATGCATTTTATCTTATTTCCCGTTGCCTAACTGCAACACATCGACTGTGGCGCTATTACGAATTTACTTGAGTCCGCCATTGTGGCCTGATTTGGTTTTTGTGCCATTCTCAGTTTATGGCCCATCACTGTGGGGACCTATTACTCCATTTGGGTGTTATGGCCCAAACCATAATTAGTTTTGAGCAGTGTCAAATTTGTTTATATTAAAATTAATGGGTGTCTCAGGTCTTTTGCAGGTAGTTAAATTAAATAAATGTCTTAATAGAGTAAGTATGACGATCTGTTAGTGGGTATTGTGCTTTCGAAGCTGTCTGTCCTTATTTCGAATCTTGGTAAGTCAAATCGTGTGATGAGCTATTAATATTTGTTTCAGATTCTTGGATGTTTTCTATGTATTTCCTTTAAGCTTTTTGTAGGATTTAGTAGAAGAATGTTCGACGGAGTGTTTCCTTTCCACGCGTTCTATTTATATTTATTTCATACTCTTTCACGGTTAGTCTTCTTTCAATGGCTTGCATGCCAAAAACAAATGCTTATACCAGCGTGTAATGATAGTCTCGAACAGAGGTCGCTACATTTCTGGTTATTTGATAGTGGTCCCTGACTCCTACCAAATTACCAAAAATGCAACAAAACTCTGCAGGGACTTCGTCAAAAATGTATAAATGGAGAGGAGGGCAGCAGAAACGCTCTGGGAATTACCCGAAACATATTTAGTTTTTGCTTAAAAAAGAAAATTATAACTAAATAAAATTATAAAATCGAATAAACCTCTGAATGTTAATAAATTCCATAAATCTCGCAATCAAACTTTGGAAACCTAAATTGACATTTCAAAATGGCCGACATCAAATTAAACACTTCTGCATAATTGATTTCCATTCATTCGCGAGCGAAACGCCGAATCGGATTCCCATTAGACGTTACACCGGTCATTTGATTGAATGAACGAGTTATTTGATCTGTCATTTTTATTTAAAATATGAAATGTAAGCTTATTAACTTCGAAATAAATTTAAAGTACGTGCAATAAATGTAAATTTTGTGTTAATCTGATACGTTCTGTCAGATGGACCCCTTTGTCACGCGACATCGCATTCCAGTAATATTTGCTAAAATGCGAGCGTGTATTACATCTCCATTTCATAGTGCACACAGCTTATATATATCCAAAAGAGCAACTTGACATAAAACACGTTTTATATATGACATTAAATACTGCATGAAACTAATAAAAATATACGAGTATTAAGAATGATAGGTATCAATCCTCGTGCGTACGTGCTCGAATACAGTGAACAAATGTTAAAATTGTAATTTGTTTCAAGGCATAATCAGTCCAGCCATGGGTAAGTAAACATTTCATAAGAATATAGATCAATTTAGAGAATATTAATTATATTACCATTATCATTATTCGCCGGTGCATAAATTTAATAATAAGGGACACAATAAAACTTTTATACTTAATAATAGGCAAGATGCAGCTATGGTAGGTATTTACTGTTATTTTGTGACCAAAATGTTGAAAAACGTAAAATACTACTACTACTGAAACGTTTCTAATTTAATTTACACAAATTTCAAACAATAATTGCTATTTGAAGTAATGAGAAACGGATCTTGTTTTAATCCATCAATCAGCCTCTGCTGACGTCACTCCTGTCCTAAGTCAAAACTTAGGCAAGATACTAACCACGGACAAACAAATGCGGCGAGTGACATAAATTATTGACGTCACAGGAACTGTAGATCCGTATAGGCGCGAAAGTTTAAATTGTCAATTTGTAACAGGAATTTCTGACTATAAACTATAGTAAGTATATATATTTTTTTATACTTTCGTGGTCTATTCAAATGAAAGCTAAAATGAAAACATTACATCTTCCCAATTTCAAATAGCAAGATGAAATCAAAATACTATACCTTAACACAATATTAATTTCAGTTACATTTTTTTTGTATCAGAATAAACTATTTTGTCTAAAGGCCTCCACACACCGAACGCGTGTCGTGCGCGGCGCGTGTGCTGCGCGGGTCCGCGCAAGTTGTAAAGCATTGAAACTACACTTCAAACACACATCGAAAGCGGTCGAACGCCCGCGGCGCTAAAGTTACAACTAGGCAGCGCGGCCGCGTGTCATGTCATGCACGTTGCGTGTGAAGCGCGGGCCCGCGTTGCTAAGTGCGATAGAGGTAGATACATATTAAGCCCGCGCGGCAGCAGCGCAACAGGAGCGCAGCAGAGGCGCGGGCCCGCGCGTCTTATCTCTCTCATTACCAACACATTTATGTATCTCACTATCTCTATCACACTCAGCAGCGCGTGTCGGGCGCGGTTGAAGCGGTATATTCACACCGCAAGCGGGCGGCGTGTAGCAACGCGGGGGTACACGCGTTGCTAACGCGTCACTAACGCGGCGGGCCCGCGCTGCACATGTGTTGCTAACGCGATATTTTTAAATATTTGTTTGGTTAATTTCCGCCCTGAAATGGGATATCTGACTACACTCGATCATCACAGACTCCTTAAAGACGTGCTGTTCTAAGCTGTGCCGCAACTTTTATCTCCCTCCGTGACAGACCTGTACTCACATTATTAAGTGTTCACATTCATAAGCATGTTCCGTAACACCTGTTTTTGTCCACGAACACATTGTCTTCCAACAGATTTTAGTATTCATTTCCAGAGTTGTAACAACATACACATACAAAATAAACTCACGGCTGTCTTCCTAAAACGGGTTGACAGTATTTCATTTACAATGTAACTTCTAGCAGAAGGTTTACAAATGGGAAAAAGTGATATAGCAGTCATAAGTTGCAAGCCGTCAACCAGTGTTTGTTTATAGGCAGACTTCAATTTAGAGTCAAAATGTTTGGAATTGGTTAGGGATGAGCTGCAAGCACATTGCCCGTAGAACCGATGCCCATTCGGGCGAAAAGTTTCTTAAGTGGCAGCTACGAACAGGAAGGCGTGGCGTGGGTAGACCCTCGACAAGGTGAACAGATGACCTGACCCCGTATCATGGTCGGCATAAGTGACAAGATAGAGCGTCCGTCACTGGCTGACACCGTTTGATAGAGCGAGACGACGCTCCTATCTTGTCACTTGTCAGGTGATAAGGCCAATCACGATACGGGGTCTTGTCAAGGTCGCAGGATTTTCCTGGATACGGGTGGTAGAGGACCGGTCATTGTGACTCTCTTTGGGGAAGGCCTATGTCCAACAGTTGATGTGTTTTGGCTCATCATTGATGATGATCATTATTAATTTAGAGTCAAGCTGAGATGATAATAGTGACTTGCTCACCAGATGTGGTTATCTGGACTTGGCGGGAGATTTACGTGGCCAGGTATGCCTTTGAAATACCACAAATGGTCCTGTAAGAACCATGTTACATGTCAACAAGACAAGATAATGCCGACATGAAATAGGTATGCCCCTGTAGCGTTAAACTACAGCGGTGCTATTACTGGTATGGGGCTGAAAATGAAGCTGATCTGGATGAGCTTCTGACGGGGTAGCAGTAGACAGGAAACCACCGTACTACTCATTGTTATCATCGCTATCATCATTATATCAGCCGAAAACCGTCCACTGTTGGTGATAAGCCCCTAAAGAGTGCCACAATGATCTATCCCGCGCCACCCTGCGACCTTGACATAATTTCATTACCAAGTAAATGAGTAGGCATCAAATCGGCTACAGAAAAACTGGCGTTTATGTTGCTGACAAGAGTTCCAGAGAGACCAAGTTCTTAAAGGTATGATAATGAAAGGAATTTAATCCAATCGAAGCCTTACTTGCTTGCTTTCTTGAGCAACACGTTTAGCATTACCCATACGCCTGCTATTTTCCAAAAAAAAAGTGTGAAGTGCGACCCGGTACTAAAATTTTGCTATTATATTGTCACATCGGACCTACGTGCACTTGAGTGGAGAGACTATAACTCGCAGGGCGTCGGCGTGTGAGCGAGGAATTATTCTAAGTGAAGGAGTTTGAGTGGATCAGGGACCCTGTCACACCGGACAGAACATACATTGTGAATGCGAGGAGTCCTAATATTTTAACAGCGTGTTCCTGGGGTCCAAGGATTTAAAAATGTAAAGTTAAATGGATTGGAATGGAATGGATGGAATGGATAGAAATACTTCTGTATGTAACTGAATGTGTTTGGTCCCTTTCTCATTAACAGAAAAGTAAAACTAATAATAATGATACAAATTTTATCGGCGTTATAGCTAACATAAGTTTGATCCAATTTTATCAATAAAAGCAGAAAATATTTTGGCAAAGCAAGTTATATTTCGGTGTGAGATCATCCTCACACTTATTCAACCGATTTCCTTTAGAAAAAAATGCAAGAAACTCGCACAATTGCGCTCGAGAGCGGGAAATGTCGCATTATTGTCGAGTGTGCTTAAAATAATGGTTACGTGTAAATCATTGCTGCAATGTAAATTCTAATATAGGAACCTCGTCTTGACACGCACAAAAGAAGTGTGTGACGATGAGTTTCTGGAAATGCGGAATAATGTAGGTAGTTGGCTGGATTAAAGCAAATATGCTGAGCACGATCGACGCCTATGAGATGTGGTGCTGCACCGGCTTTTAAGTATCCCTTGGACCGCCCTGAGAACCAATGTGTGTACATAATAGAGGAACTCAAAACCGGCACACTTCTCTCGACAGTTTGCCAGCAACGTATATTGTCATGTTATGGATATAAAGCGCGGACGACGCGCTTTATATCCATAACATGACAATATACGTTGCATGACAGTAACCTCGAGTACATCATGTTGACGTGAATGGTAGAGGGCAGACGAGCTCGTGGCAGACCGCCAGCCAAATGGAGTAATCAAGTCACAAAGCTCACCGGACTACGAGAACAAAAGGTGCTGCATGCAGCGCGACACCGGAGCCATTGACGAGCCATCTGTACTCCCCGACCACTGTCAAGTTCAAAGATTTTGGTTCAAAGTCAATGGTTTGAGTAGGATAAAGCAGCCTATTTATTCATTCAGTCAGTCCCTTAATTCACACTATATAGCAGTGACGATCCCCAAAATTGAAGGACCGACTGAATGAATGGACAGGCTAGTTTATCCTCCTCAAACCATTGATTTAATTGAAGGAAAGGCTTTGAATTTTGAATTACCTATTTAATGTCGAACTAGTGCAGAATTTCATCATTCCGTTTGAAATTTCTTTCAGGTTCTAATTTCTGTAAACCAAGTGTAGAAGAAGGCTTATGGCCCATAAGCCTTCTTCTTTAGCTTGGTGATTATTATTATTCTTTTTATAAAGTTATCGCACAGGACGAGTTAAGAGCCTAGTTCGGAGAATAGCTTGTTAAAACGGTGGATATTAAATATGTTACTAGGGCTATGGCGTCCGAAAAACTGTGCGTACCGAAGGTTAAGAACCATTATGGTGACAGAACGCTAAAAAACGTTTGTCCCATCTTCTGAACAGCTTAAAAGAAACTATCAGCCGTGAAAGTATTAAAAACACATTAGGAGAAAATTAAAACGACGTTACTTAAGTATAATAAACACCTTAGGCATACGGGGAGGTACAAAAATTCGCGGAAAGTTGTATTTGCAAATGAAATAAAACAATGAACGTATTTTTCTTTTTCAATGTATTTACCCTCGAGTTTAATACATTTTTCAGATCGGCTAATTAATTTATGTAGACCATCAAAAAAATATTTTTTATCTTTACTCTCAAAATGAGCCAAAATAGCGTCCTTAAGTTCATTATCGTCACAAAATTTTTTTCCTCGTAGTTCTTTTTTTAAATTTGGGAACAAATAATAATCACTGGGGGCCAGGTCCGGGCTGTAAGGTGGGTGAACCAGCGGTTCGAAGCCGCATCTGTTAAGAGCAGCAGTCGCAATATGGCTCTTGTGAACCGGTGCATTGTCGTGCAACAGCAACACACCTTTCGACAGTTTCCCTCGCCTTTTTTCTTTAATGGCTTCACGTAGTCTTTGTAATAACATTGCATAATATGCCCCAGTTATATTCACACCCTTATTCTTGTAGTCGATCATAAGAATTCCTTTCGTATCCCAAAAAATCGTGGCCATTACCTTTCCGGCCGATTCTGATACCCTGAACTTCTTCGGAGGTGGTGCACCCTTCTTATGCCACTGCATCGACTCTTGTTTTGACTCAGGTTCAAAATGATGAACCCAAGTCTCATCTCCAGTCACAATTCGTTCCAATATGTGGGTAGGATCGTCACCGCACAGATTCAAAAATTGCTTCGATGCTTCAACTCGTTGTTCCATCTGCTGCGGGTTGAGCATTCTCGGCACCCATCTAGCACTCACTTTTGTCATACCAAGATGGTCATGTAGGATCCTCAAAATGGTTGTATCTGATACCCCAACTAATGCTGCTAATTGTTTTTTTTTAAGTCGAGCATCTTCTTGTACAAGTTTTTCAACTTTTTTGACGATATCCGGCGATGTAACTTCAATTGGCCTTCCTGGGCGAGGGTCGTCTTCAATCGAATCTCTGCCATTTTTAAACAGACCATGCCACTTATAAATCATGGTTTTAGCAGGGCACTGGCTTCCGTAGACGGCTTGCATTTCATTAATTATAATTTGCGGACTTTTTCCTTGCTTAGATAGAAATTTTATCACGGCACGATATTCAATTTGCTCCATATTTGCACGTTTCCTCCAAAATAATTTGTTTAAAGGGCGATAGCGTAAAAACAAAAGACGGTTTTGAAATGTCATTATTATTTTTTTATTCTAAAGAGTTCTCCAACCAGACAAGCAAAGCGGTTTCGTAACATTTTACCTCCTTCTACTTCATTCCGCGGACTTATGGACCTCCCCTTAGCTGTATGTATCACGGCGCTTTTGTTCACCTAATTTTTTAAGTCCTATTATCGGAAGTCCGAAAATGTTCTTCATAAAATTTTACGCCATAATAATCGTTAGTCCTAATAATTCTTATTCCTAACGATCGTAAGTCATAACCACTCGAAGTCATAATGACAATAATCATACATTTCTCAAATCCTAATATTGATTTTCATAATTTTTTTCATCATAACACTAGTCATACATTTTTAATCCTAAATTTGTTTTTCATAATATTTCTCATCATAAATGTTACTTGGCAGTATTGAAGTAAATAAACGTGTGGTTTTTTATCGCTAGGTACAAGACGAGGTCACAAGACTCTAGCTAGACGCTAAGCAAGCCGCCTGTCTGTGCGGACGTAGCCTAAGGCAGGTCCGTGTAGGTACAACGACGAGCGAAGCGAGGAGGAGTGTTAGTTGTACCGCGACCCTACGCGCGCGAGCCGAGCGAGCGAAGCGACCGTGCCGCGGCAGCGGCCGGCGAAGCGCCAGAACCGATTTTTTTTATTTGCTTAGTGAAAGCGTTTGTTTATTAGGAAAAACAATATTAGGAGTTGAAGTATGTTCTTAGTAATTATATTAGGACTAACAAAATTATGATGCATGTCCGTTATGAAGAAAATTGTTATGATTAACAAAATTATGACTTCAAGCAAGTTCTTAGTAATGAAATTAGGCAGATTTTTTTTAAGGACAACTGACACATTATGACTTCCAATGATAGTTACAGAAATGTAGGAACAAAAAAGTTAGGACGAAAAAAATTAGGACTAGCGATGATTATGACTACAATACGTTAGTACAAAAAAAATAGGATCACTAATTTTATGGCAGCCAATATGGACCCATCATTTACAAACACATTTAAGTATGTACAAATTAGTTAACTCTGTTACGGAGTTAACTAATTTGTTCAAACTAAAAGGCGGCTAAAGGATCATACGATCTTTTTGAGTTATCTATACAGCGTGACTCAGCTGCTTGTTAGCTATCGATCTATCTAGGTTTGGTTTCAATATCTTCAAAAACGGCCGAGATACAGACTTGACGCTAGCGGTTAAATGCAGAATTTTTGGGCTATTACTATCAACTAGGCGGCTATTTAACACTAACTTAACTTGAAGGCGATTAAGCGTCAATAGCTGCCAATTTTTAAACGTAAAACGTATTATTGTACTAGACTTAAAGCGGATATTTTACTTTCAACAACTTAAAAGCGACTATTGGAGTTTTGTCACCTTAAAGCTTAGAAACATAATATTCACCTGCATAGGGGTTATAGATAAAAAGGCGGTCTTTCTATGTTTACTAGAGAAATAAGCGGTTAAAATCCAAAAGCCGCCTTATTATTTGTAAGTATTATTTAATAATACGAAAATACATACCTTAAATGACGTCATGGCTTTATAAGCTGGCAATAATAGTAATAATAATATGTCCTTCTTTAATTTAATCGCGGCTACATGACATTGCCTAACTAAAAGGCGGCAAGTCGACTCCCGCGCAGGGGAGCCCCTCAGCACTGTCAGTCGCCGGAGCGTTTCCCTAGAGTGTGGTCGTTTTGCACGCGGTACGGGCGACGATTCCCGCCAATTCCACCATGTCGCTGCCACCAAGAAAAACGTCTACTAGGTCAGTAAAGATAGATTTTCTCATTAGGCGGCTAGGTGTAGTATCTATTAAGTAAACATTCATTATAGAAGCTTGTTGCCCGCTATACGTGTAGTTTATAAAATAAACCAGATTTGGGCGGGTAGCATACATACACGCCAAAGTGTGCCTTATTTTACTTAAAAATAAATTCATTGATTGCATAGGTTTTATGTTATCATGAGGGTAAGTTTACCAAAAGTGAATGTCATACCTACCTACTGACACGTACATCTAAATCAATTTACTATTTATTTCATCATCGTCATCATCATAGCAGCCCAAAGACGTCCACTGCTGGACATATGCCGCCTCCAAAGAGTGCCAATGTGACCGGTCCTGCGCCACCCGCATCCAGCGAAATCCCGCAACCTTTACCAGGTCATCAGTCCACCTCGTCGGGGGCATACCCACGCCGCGTCTTCCAGTACGTGGTCGCCATTCGAGAAACTTTCCGCCCCAACGGCCATCGGTTCTACGTGCTATGTCCACTGCCACTTAAGTTTAGCGATCCGGAGGACTATATCGGTTACCTTGGTTCTGCTGCGGATAGTCTCATTTCTGATGCGATCACGCAGAGAAACTCCCAACATGGCCCTCTCCATTGCCCTTTGGGTGACTTTGAGCCTTCTTATGAGGCCCATACTAAGCGACCACGTTTCAGTGCCATATGTCATCACTGGCAACACACACTGGTCAAAGACTCTCGTCTTGAGACACTGCGGAATATTGGACGAAAAGATGTGCCGTAGCTTCCCGAACGCTGCCCAGCCGAGTTGGATTCGACGATTGACCTCTTTCTCGAAGTTGGACCTACCTAACTGGATTGTCTATCCTAGGCATACATAATCGTCTACAACTTCGAGCGTAAAGTGTCCGACTGTAGTGGGAGTTGGTACTACATGGGCATTTGACATGATCTTTGTCTTATCCATGTTCTTTCTTAGACCAACTTGCTCGGAAGCTTTACTGAGGTCATCAAGCATCGTACTTTAGTCCATGGTCTCAGCCAAGACTCTTATATCGTCAGCAAACCGAAGGTGAGTGATGTGCTCGCCGTTGATGTTGATGCCTAGCCTTCTCCAGTCCAGAGTCTTGAAAACGTCCTCCAGTGCAGCGGTGAACAGTTTTGGAGAAATAACATCTCCTTGCCTGACTCCCCGCTGCAGCGGAATAGGTTTCGAGTTCTGGTCCTGGAGTCGGACTGACATAGTGGCGATCTCGTACAAACACTTCAGCACTTCGATATAGCGATACTCAACTTGGCACCGCTGGAGAGACTGTAGTACAGCCCAGGTTTCAATCGAATCGAAGGCTTTTTCGAAGTCCACGAACGCTAAGCAGAGAGGCAGGTTATACTCCTCGGTCTTCTGTATAACCTAACGAAGCGTGTGGATGTGGTCTACGGTGCTAAAGCCTCTTCGGAAACCGGCTTGTTCGGGAGGCTGGAAGTCATCTAGCCTGCGTACGAGACGATTTGTAATGACCCTCGAAAACAGCTTATAGGCTCAGAAGTGAGATGGGTCTGTAGTTCTTCAGCAGAGTGTTGTCACCCTTTTTGAAGAACAGCACCACCACCCCTCTGTTCCATGCCTTTGGAGTTCTCCCTTCCAGTAAGACGGAATTGAACAACTTCTGAAGGGCCGTAAGGACCGGTTTTCAACCCGCCTTCAGAAGTTCGGCTGTTATTCCGTGCTTTGTTGTTCTTGAGCTGTTTAAGAGCCATTACAATCTCGTACAGGCTGATGTCCGAGATGTCGTCGGTATAGTGTCGGGTTAGTCCAGCTCTAGCGTCTTCCGCCTGACTAACTTCGGGTCTGCGCGTTAACGTTTATAGCTGTCCGTAAAAGCGCTCTATCTCACCCAGAATCTCAGGTTTAGAGGAAACGATTCTACCATCTTCAGTTTTTAGCTTCGCGAGCTGGCTCTGCCCTATAGACAGATCTCTCGAGAATACTTTAGAACCCTTATTACGCTGGATGGCCTCTTTAATACGATTTGTAAATTTGTATTGAATTGGCGCATATCGCGGGTAAGGGACTTGGAGATCTGTTCGTTGAGCTGCCGGTATAAGGTCGCATTGGGTGAAGACTGTAGAATCATTTCACTCCTTTCCTTTATGAGCTTCTAAGTGGAGCTAGAGAACCTTTTAGTTCTGTTGGTGCCTTGGGCCTTGTAGAACTTAGACCCAGTGACACGGACAGCTTCCACAAACCCGTCGTACAATCCGTCCACATCGCCGCCTAGGCAATCAAAACGGTTTTGGAGTTCCAGCTGGAAGCTCTCGGGGTTTTGAATTTGGAATGATGCTGGATGGAGCGTAGACTTCATCAATCGAGAGCGCTCTTGCTTGACGCATAAATTCAATGTGCCTCTTACCAGACGATGATCGCTCCCGGTTTTGACCGTATTGGTCACAGAGCCATCATTGAATATATGCTGACTTGATGAAGTCAATCTCGTTTTTAGTTGCACCGTCGAGACTCATCCAGGTCCACTTTCTGTGCTCGCGTTTCTTGAAGAAGGAATTTATCATATAGAGACCCTCCTTCTCCAAGAAACCAGCCAGTAGTTGGCCCCGGTGGTTCCGACTTCCAACTCACTACACACACTACACTATTCACTCCTCACCATCCTCTCTTGCCCAGTTTAGCGTTGAAGTCCACCATGACAACGGTGAAGTATGTTTTGGAGCTATGCATGGCCTTCACTACGCAACATTTATTTGCAACGATAAAAAAAAATACGTAGGTAGTTCATTCTATAATTCTGTAAAAATGTGATTCGTTTTCGTTAAAATGTTTTAACCGCAGAAAATTTCGGTTTTGGTTCCGAGTTCTTTTTTTGCTTTTATTTTGTATGATTGAAGTTGATTTTAACATACCTAAGTGGTTTTTTATTAAATTTAAGTGTTTTTAGTTACTCCCCAAGTCATTGGTAAGTATTGGTAACATATCGATTGCAATCCATAACAAAAAAGCAGTTACTTTTATTTGTTCTGCAATTAACTGCCTTTTTCTCTAGCATTGATCATTCAAAATGTACATTATATTCCAACACATTCATCTATTTTAACTAGGAGGCCATTAAAGTAGTAGGTATGGCCGTTTTCTAGTCATGTTTGTTTGCACAGGATTGACTAACATACATAACTAATAAGCGGCTATATCATGTAACTGCCTTATAGTTATGTTTTATATTTAACTTTTTTTGTAATTGTACAATCTATCACGGATAACCTAAATTACTCAGTTATAAGGCTGCTAAACATACTTTATCCGCCTTCAAGCTATGTACTTTATTACATAAAATTTAACGGATGCATAGCTAAAAAGGAAAATTGAAGATTTCAGCTAGTAAAACAAGTAAAAACATACCGGATTTGTATGAAAAAAATAGAGCAAGCCTCGAATATTAGAATATTATTAAAAAGAAAGTACATGGATACCGCACAAGATTCTTTAGAGACATGGTTTCGCGCGTTTTTTGGCCGTAACTCAAAATGACCTTCTTACATTTAACCGCCTTTTAGTTTGAGGACGGCACGTGCTAAATCTGCCGTGATGTTTTTTTTATTATATAATAAACAGCATATAGAAACTTAATAATTAATTAATTTAAGTTAATTATTAAGTTTCTATATGCTGTTTATTATATAATAAAAAAAAAACATCACGGCAGATTTAGCACGAGGCCCTTCTACCATTCGAACTGTAGGTCAAACAGAGATTAATCATTGCTGGCGTTAGATATGTACAATGTACGTTTCCCACCGAATGGACTGGTAAGAATCGTATACATTTTAAAGTAATAGGTGTAAATGTTTTTCTGTTACCGAAATAAATTATTTGAATTTTCGAATAAAATTTTCAAAATTCTGTGTAGTCGCATGTTTACCATTAGACTTGTATTAACACATTGCCCACTTTGCCCATCAACATTGTAACTGACTGTGAAAATAATACATAGCATGTTTCTCTTTAATCAATTCAAACGTTTACTTTCAAACATTTTCCCAGTTTAGTGAAAGAAGTGAAAATCCCTAATTAAGGGCTCTCGGCTCTAAACTCAGTTAAAAGTAAAACGCGCAAGAAACTTCCTCGAAAAAAAAACTAACAGAGTATTTCAATATTTTCTTATAATTGCCTTCCTAAGAAAATCGTTTACACCACTTAACACAAAGACATTCAAAAACCGTTTCTATGTCTATAAAGCTAAGGTGTCTCCGATTCTTTTCAACCGCATCGTTAGTGGTAACAATTCTTAGTCGTTTTTTTCTGCAAACTTATCCTTACATTTGCGAAGTATCTTAACAGTATCCGTTTAAGGGTGATTTTTCACTGACTGTTGACTTCAAAAGGTTGAGCAAAGTTCTTTACGTAATTTTCCGGCAACGATTTGGGTTTAAAGTAATTAATTACACAGGAAATGTTACGGAACATATTCTGGGACGGTCCATTACAATACGATCATTTAAGACTGGAAAATAAAAACTGTACCGTAATTATATTTGCGCGCTTTTCATTTATTTATTGCAGGACAAACATAAATAAGTGTATAATATAAATTATAACATAAGAACACATGGTCATGAATGATATTTCATGACTGAGAAGATGACAATTCAGTATTATGGTACAATCGACTAATCTGATGATACAGAGACAGAAGATGGGAATTCAGTACTTAACCGACAAAACCCCGCTGAGTTTGGGCTCGTTAGAATCGTCTAAATGCTTTAACCATGAAATAATTTTTTGACAGAACTCTTTTTTAATTACTTTGACGGTGGATTGAATTTGTGTACAATTTAAATGGTACAAGTCGAATCAAATCCTGTGAATTCACACAAATATGCAGTGTAGTAAGTAAAAAATATAGTCATAAGAGGAAGACCCAAGAAAAAAAGATGCCATTGAGCTTCCAGGACTTGCAAACGCCTATAGGCTACAGAAACCGTTTACCAGCCGTATGCTTATTTGCCACCGTCGTGGCTGTAAAAAAGACCAAATTGTTTTCAAATTCATTTAATAAAATACTACTTTGCTGGATTCTAACTAGTGACGTCACAACTTTTCACAATTTCAAACAAAAGGTCAAAAATAAATCATTCCCGGTCATCCATCGAATATTTTTCGTAAAAGATTAATGACACGTCCGACTTTGTTAATTCTCCGAACTCTTAATGAATTCCGAAGGTAAAAGTGTTTACAAGTTTCCCCTCTTTCTTTAACTTGGGATTTTTTGTATAATTCTTGTAATAAGGGCCGAGTCGTTGTTCAAGTGAAAAACATGCCTTAGTTTAACCACTTTGAATTTGAATTAGATTTTCCACAGGTTTTAAGCCTCTAATAGTAAATTTGACATTAACTGTCAAGTTTACTATTGACCACCACCGCAGAACACGTCAGTGTGATTAAGGCCTTGAAGAGGCAGAACAGCCCAACGTCACACTGTTGCCTCCTTACCTCCGCCTTGACAGAGGAGCGCAGCCATTACTATAGGTACTTGCTCTGTGTTGTGTTCCTGGTACTAAAATCACCTGAGCTCAGCAGTGTCAATCAAAAATCTGCATTTGTTTTCTTTAGATTTTTTTATGCAGGATTCTACACAATATTTATTTTATCATCCCTCTGCATGTTTAATTCGGGCACGGTGCACTATCAGTAAGTTATCACTTTCAAATGTCAGTTAAGGTAGTTTAGTTTATTATTTAAATAAGTGCTTTCTGACCGGCGTGGGATACGCAGTTGTGGGAAAGTACGAATGCTACTGCATGCTTAACGCACCGTGTCAGCGGAATTACTCAAATACAACTGCGCAAATGTAATAACGATAGTATACCGACAAGTTCAAAGTCTGGGCGACGTCGGTAGGCAACCGGCAAAGTAGTCGTACTTTGCCGGTACCGCCCCGCCAAAATGTTTTTTTGTTTCCAAATCCACCCCGCAAAATGAAAGCCGCCCCGAAAGTAGCCGAAAAGAGTTAAAAGTCACTAATTCAGGGTCAGTAAATGCTGGCATTGACACAGCCGCTATAATCATTTTAAAAGAACATCACCCCATTCTATAAATTCTGCCACAGAGATTTATACCGCAATGGCTAACAAACGAGCTACAAGCCACGGGTACGACCAAATGGCACATTTTCAAAGAAATATAACAGCAATAACAACTATAAAGCCGAAATCTTTTGTAAAATTATGCCTGAGGTTTGCGACCGCTTTTTGAATGGGCCAGTTTAAGATGGCATTCCAACATGAATCAAATTCTTAATGCGAGAGATCAGCTAACATTGGCCTTTTTAAAGGTACCCAGTTTATAAGTGAGCTCTAGATTTATTCGGCTTTCCCCCGTTTTGGTCTCATTTTCATGCTTTTTAGCGGGAGGAGAGAGTTCTTAATAAATTTGATGGTGGCCATACATTGAGTTAGAGGAATGAAATTGTTCCCTTCGGACTATGTTCAGGAAAATGCACTTTTATTCCGTTTGCTTTTGATGCTTGTTTTATCAGCCTGGCCTTGAGGGGGTTGTCAAAAGTAGCAAGATTTGTGTAGCGAGATTAAACAACAAGTTATTGCGGCAATTCTTTCATTTTGCTACAAGTTTCTGTCAAAATTGAGTTTTTGGGGTTATTATTTATACTTTCCTTTTCAAAGTTGTTAGCTACATTATAAGAAAACGATTCTATCGAAAACATGAGGTTGCGTTTTATACAAGCTTTATATTAACTTGCCCTGTTAGTATTTATGGGGCAAATCTTGCAAGTTAAATTTGACCCACTTCCCGGTGACCGACTGAGCTGAATTTTCGAGTATAAGTATAGATTGGATGACAATACAATATTATGGTACCATTGAGCTGATCTGATTATGGAGACAGAAGGTGGCCATGAGAATTCAGTACTTAACCGACGTAACCCCGTTTAGTTTGGGTTCGTTAGAATCGTCTCAATTAGTAGTTTATGATGGTATACAGAAAAAACAGCAATGAAAGGTAGTACAAAAAAATATTTTTTGACAGAAAGTTATTTTATTAGAGAGTTTACTTTTGCACTTTTCAAGGGAGTCCAGCAGTGGACGTCTGTTTGCTAATATGATTATGATGATAATTACAGAGTTCTTCTGGACATCTTTTCGCTCCATCATCAAATCAGTTCAATGAAACTACCTATATTACAAAGAAACTACGAGTAGCCGTAGGGTTAAATAAACCCCATGTTTGTTACAAAGTTTCAGTCTATACATTCGTTTTTAGGACTAGTACAATCGCTTAGCTTATCGTCAACTCGCCTGAGGCTAACTAGTTTAAGTTTAAATGATAACGCATAAAAGTCACGAATATCGAGTTCATACGATGCTTAAGTTACATCATATTTTGAGCCATCGTATGATATCCGGTCAGTGTTTTCCACCTTGCCGAACACAAACATGATATTTAGTAGGTTAACTACATCTGTTCTGAAATGAACAAAAGACGAGCTTAATGTCCAGTCGTATAAACCTCGCAAACTGCGATATATTTTAGTGCTCGTAACAGAAGCACAGAAAATATGAAGCACAGAAATTTGACAAGCAACGGCACTGGAAAGGAAATGGTACATTTTTTTTATCTTCGAAGTGGGTTGCTCATAGTTGTGTTCTCAGTTGCACAAGTATATAGTCTTAATGGGAATCGAAGCACTAAGCTTAGTTGCAGAGATACTATTATAATGTGTAGCACAAAACAAGTATGTTAAAACCGCTTCCATTATGTTTTAAGGTAGTTTTGAGTATTTAAGAATGCCTTTTGGACTAAACACAACAGCAATGAATGTCACCATCAATGTTAATTTTCCACTGCATAAGTATGTATGTATGTATGTAAGCACTTTATTGTACACAATAACAGGTCAAGGAATATACATGTCACACAATAGATCAAAGTACAAAGGCGAACTTATCCCTATAAGGGATCTCTTCCAGCTAACCTCCATCCAAGAAAGAAGAAGAAGAAGAAAAAGAAGAAGAAGAAGTCCATGTGTTCCCACAGAAATTCCCATATTTTTTTTTACAATGACGGTGGCGAACAAGCTTACGGCCCGCCTGATGGTAAGCGGACACCGCAGCCTATAGACGCATGCAAATCCAAAGGAGTAACATGGGCGTTGCCGACCCTTATTATGTTTGAAGATTCGCCGTGTTGAGAACTGAAGAAACAAATTCCCTCGCTCTCAACACAACGCATCCTGCGGGAGCCTACCTACCTGACCTACTGATGGTAGCTGACATCTCCCATATTCACAGGTCTCACTCACGATGTTTGACTTTAGCGGAATCCTGGAGGTGAATATGAAATGAAAATGAAGTTTTGCCGTTTGCTTATGCTCTCTGTGTGGATGTTTTATGTACTTTCTACTTCAATCTCGTAATTTATGAAACGACGTACTTATTTACTATCTAACTGACGATCCCTACAGTCTAGTTAATAGTGCCACTGCCTACGAAGCAGGCAGTTCCGGGTTCAAATCCTGAAAGAATGCGATTAGCACGAATATCTGTTGCTGCTGGTGCATCGACATTTTCTGTTTTATTTTTAGAATTGTTTATCATGGTCTGCTTCTTTAGTAAATTCAAGATTGTTTCATTTGAGACTAAGTCGATTTGAGTAAGGTGGTTCCCGAACACCCATATATGTATTTTGTTTCTGTAAAGTCAAAGTTCTGCGCTGTTCATACTTGTATACCCTTTATCGTCAGACTACTCATAAAGTAAACAGGATAGATTTCCCCCCGGAGCAAACTGCGCTAAAGCAACATTCGCCAATGAAAAGTACATCAAGATTTGAGTTGGCCTTCATGCAATTGATTCGTGGAAGTTGAATCTAATTACAAACTGAACTTCATCGTGCATGAATCAAACTTGGACCCCGTTTTACGATGCAATGTTCCACCGAGGTGCTTAAACAATGAAGCCTTTTACAGACTGACGCGGCCTGGTTGCGGCGGTCAATGGTAAACTTGTCATTAGCTGTCAAATGTACTATTGACCGCCGCGGTAGGCCATACCAGTGTGTTCCGGTATACGTCTTCCTTTTGATGACTACTTTAGCCTAGTTGGTAGTGACTCTGCCTATGAAGCTGGAGGTCCTGAGTTCGAATCCCGGAAAGGGCATTTATTTGTGTGATGAGCACGAAATTGCTGACTCATGGATATTCTATGTATTTAAGTATGTATTTATCTTTATAAGTATGTACCTACATCGTCGCCTAGTATACATAATACCAGCTTTGCTAAGTTTGGCACTAGGTTGATATGTGCAAAAAAGTAAAAAAAAAAAACGGGAATGGAATACTTGCTGTAATGTTGTAAGTGTGTGTGTCAGATCCGTGTATTGTATATAAATATTGTAATTGATGTAACCTCCAAAATACTAACACAAAATGACTCACAGATTGTCTCTATGAGTCAATGTCGTGGGACTATTCATGTATTGTTTCCAAAACAAAACTTTCACACGGTTACTGTTTTTATTACAAAAGGTATGATGGTTTTTGGGACACAAAGAGATTAAAGCTTTTTTTACATTTATACTTATAATTTTAATGTCACTGCTAATAGTTCTTTACACTGTCTATCTACAAAGTAGGATTATAAAACTAAAACATCCACATCAATAATGTAAATTCAAAAGTAACCCTGTCTGTTTGGCTATGACATTAACTTTGAACACTTAACCGTATTATATGGGAATGTGCAATGACTTGAATTTACTCAAGCCTTGACTAAATATTGTATACCTAAAAACCGATTACAAACTTTTACTTGATATGCCAAAGACATTTTTATCGCCATGGTTTGCCACTAGCATTATTTACTTCTTTTTTAACTTCATGACCACCGGCCGGCGCTCGTGCCGGACTGAGCACGGTCCTGTGGGTCATTTTTATGGGTTACCAGTTATTCGACGCATACAGGTAGGTATATAATGAGCCATGTTAAACATTTATAAACACGAAGTTTTTGCACTATCACGAGTAATAGCCACATTACCTCCCTCGTTAAAAAATACTCTTCAAAAAGTTAAGAATACAGTTTCAACACCAGACTGTAAACACAGGTCATAAATAAGTTTATAATGCATAGTTCTCCAGCTAAATGAGGGTAGTTTTTCACGTTTATCCGACGAGTGTCGTTATGGGTGGATTTGACGCATAAATTCAGGGTTTAAGCTGTCGGCAGGTGGGGTGGTGAGTGGGAGAAAATAAATCGGAACGGGTTCCGTAGTCATCGTCCTCCTGGCGTTATTCCCGGTTGTGCCCTAAAGGACTGCCCCGAAAGGGTTTTGACACCTAAGCCCAAGATTTGGCATAGGCACTAGTTTTACGAAAGCGACTGCCATCTGGCCTTCCAACCCAAAGGGAAAAGAGATTCAAGATTTCCTCACGATGATACCGATAAGACCGGTTTCCTCACGATGTTTTCCTTCACCGAAAAGCTAACGGTAAATAAATCCGTACATAAGTTCCGAAAAACTCATTGGTACGAGCCGGGATTCAAACCAACGACCGCCGCTTGACAGCTGCATGCCTGAACCACTAGGCTACCGTAGCGTACTATAAGGTAGTGGTTCAAAAAATATGGTACTTAAAAAATATAGGTATGCCTTATATATATTAAAGTGCAACTATGCAGGTATGCAAGTTAATATTAGTAAGCAGAAGCTAATGAAATTTTTAACTCCGACAAAATGAAAAGTATTAGATGTCCGTTTCAATATTTACAAACCAAATATTTTTAACAATTAATTAATTAATTAATTTTTTTTATGTATTGTTTTAATGCAAATCGTTTACATTTTATCCCAAAAATCTTGCCCCAAAGGAATTTTGAAGAAGGGAATAATAGAACTTGACAAAGTTGTATGCAAATCCTGGAATATTATAATATGTGAATGTTTAGATGTAACTTTATCAAAACTGCGTCATGGAAATAGAGAGATTTTTAATAAACTTCACCAAATATCCGTGAAAGGGATATTGGAGTTGAAACATGAGGTAACATGAAATAGAAGCAAATAAAGTCAGAGGCAAAGTTATTACTTATTAAAATGCATAGAAAATATATTTTTACAAGGTTCATCCCCAAGACTACGGATCTCTAACTATGAAAGGCGAGAACAGTACGAACATAAAAGTCTCTTGAGTTAATATTTTATATGGCGGGAGAAAAAGAGATGATTGCTTGGAGAGCGAGTAATATGCATGGGAAAAAAGGGAGGTAAATTAAACAAGTCTTTTAATAAACGAGTAATTTATAAATAGGGTTTTAATTGGTTTCCAAATAATAAAGACAAATAAAAAATATGTTTTTGTAGCTATAGTTTAGAAGGATGCAACCAGGATAACGTTTGACGAGCAGGAAAGTACAGAGAAAGAATTGACAAGGATTTAACTAATTTGTGCTACTAATGTACTTTGGGCAAAAACAGGAATTTTGTTCAACTGACATTTTACAATTATTTGAACGAACAACTCGCAAATCAGCGGAAAAAACGTGAAAAATGTCGGCCAGTATATTTCAATTAAAATTTAATCAACAGTTATTCGGTGCGGGATTGGACATGTTTGATTTGTTGTGCTTGTTTTTGTTGTTATTTGTTTTTTGGGGATCCATCGCAAAAAAAAGTTTTGTCAACATTTTATATTTTGTTACAACCTTTTATTGGCGACTGTCCTTTTTTTCAAACTCACTGATTACTTGTTGAGATAGTTTTTATGACCAGGATTTAGTTTGAGATCGAATGGACATAACAATAATATATAACATGTATAATCATATACATGTATATCATATATGACATAATGTTTTTTTATTATTATTATTATTATTTATAACATCATTTTCTTCCCGGAATTGTATAAAGTTCATATATATTATAGTGTTATTGTGTGACAGTTTAAAAGCAAATATTATTTAAGACGATTAAAGAGATCATAGAGACGTAGTCGCGTTTTGCCTTTTTTTTCCAGTGAATGACCAATGTTCGAACAGCAAAAGGTCCATTATTTCGAGGTCGTTTCACTTGTTTTTCGCACGTGCTGCTTTTTCTCTTCGGATGATATTTTTACTTCATCTTTTTTCCTTATTTCTATGCGGAGTCTCGTGTTATATTCTACTAGCTTCTGACCGCGACTCCGTCCGCGTAGAACTCGTTTATATCGCAGCTCCATACAAACTTCCACCCCCCATTTTAGGGAAGTGGGGGGTTATAAAGAAATAAAAAGTAGCATATGTCACTCTCCAAACCTTCAACTATCTCCACTTAAATCATGTCATTCGTCGCTCCGTTTTGCCATAAAAGACGGACAAACAAACACTTTATATTCTAAGTAGCTGTTCCCAAACCCTCTAAGATTTACCACTGGTTCCACGAGTAAATACAACAAAATACAATATGAGAAACGAATTGGGTTTCATAGTAATTTCACGTAATTAAAAAAATATGTAGATGAAACTTCCCTAAGTCCCTAAGTCTAATTTGATTTGTTGGAGGGTCAGATCGCAATCGTATTTGTTTAACCTTCGTTAACTGTTGGGATTAGGTGCCAAAACGGACCCCAGGCTCCTTTCGGATACAACCGGGATAAATCCCTTGAAGCGATGAAAATTTCTGTTCTCGTACCTATGTTGAAAACTTACTTTTCTTCATTCACTGTGCGCCACTCAATTTAAGTATTACCTGTAAGCAAATTACTAAAGTTAGCACAAAATATAAAACAAGACTTTATCGTTCAACTGATGGCAAAACTTCTTATCAAACAACAAAATTAAGAATTTACCAAGATTTCCTAACTTTGGCGAAAAAATTACAGAATTTCGCTCTCTTATTTTCTATTTGAAATATATTGTGTGTGACAGAGACAAAGTTACTGGAACTTTTGTAACTACTTTACAGAGACATTATCTTTGAGCAAATTTTTTGTGAGTAATTTGTTTCATGCATAAATAAACTATAATAAGAAAAAAATACATTTGTACTGTTTTCTCAGGAAAACTACGATCTAGCCTGCCTGTAGATGCCTTCAAAACCATAGTAGATAGGCTATTACTGAACCATTGAGCTTCATCTTAGGCTCTGTCGTCACATGTGAGACTAAAGGCAGCCTTTAAAAAAAGCAACACACTAGAAAATATCAATTGAACATTGGTAGGTAGAACACTACCTACCAACTGAACGTAAGCTGGTCGCCATTACCTATCCGTAACTTTTACCTCGTCGATTTGCCACGTTCTACTTATTTACCAAAAATACTATCCCAACTAGCACTTAAAATATCGATAAAGCTCCCCTTAGCTTCAAGTCGAATATCGCGGTCATTAAGGTGCCATCGCGAGCTTAAAGCTGTGTAAGCATCGTGAGCTTCAGATTTCTGGTTAGAGGGTGATATTATACGGAGTAAAACAGGATAAGAGCAAATATTTTTGCCAAATACGAACTTGTGTGTAAATTTTAAGTAATTTTCTGATTTGTTGGTGTGGAGACGGTACGATATCAGAAAACTATTGACTGTCGGCTGTCGGTGTAAGTTAACTGTCATTTAAATGAGTGCATCCTCGCAGGATATTACTGCTAAGCAAATGTAAGTAAGCAAGTGAAGTGTGTAACTGGGGAAGTACCTCCGCCTTGCAGAAGACCAAAGCCATTATAACACTACTACTTGCTCTGTTGTAGTGTTGTGTTCCTGCTCCCGAGGATGCATTGTGTTGAGAGCGAGGGAATTTGTTCCTTCAGCTGTCAACAGGGCGAATCCTCAAACATATCAAGGATCGGCAACGCCCTTGTTACTCCTTTGGAGTTGCATGTGTCTATAGGCTGTGGTCGCCGAACCATCAGGCGGGCTGTACGCTTGTTTCCCACCGTCGTTGTATAAAAAGTACTGTCACTAACGTCGAAGTACACAGTGCCGCATAACGATCCCGTCCTGCCGAGTCAGGTAGATAGTTTTTCTATACTAATATTTAATAATAATAATAACTTATGTGCTTGCCTTAACCGGCCGGCCAGAGTGAAATCACAAGAGCGGAACCTATGCTCCAGGTTGGAAGTGTAAAATTTCCTAACGCCAGCCTGCTGAACGGATTACCGGGATCTGGGTAAGCGCTTAAATGCGGCTCACCCCACCGGTCACCCGTCACGAAACTAGATCTCTGCCTACGCTTAGTTACTACGCATCGCGCTGTCAAGATATATTTGTGGGTGAGCGTTGAGGTGAGCTAAAACAAGTTACAGAATAGAGGGGCTGGCTACCGCAGACTCATCTCTCGACAACCTCATAGCCGCGCAGACGTGTTGCTCCTTTGTCGCACTGTGCATGCGACTGGTTTGTGGGGACCACTTCGTATACAATTTTGAGACTTTTTGTCACGGCAGGTGACCACTAGTCCTTCCATAACGCATTTTCTGGACCACCCATAGTCCCGAAATATGGAATGGAAGGAAACGGGTGGCCCCACGCTGGCGTAGCGCGGGTTGGGAACTTCTAAAAGTGAATCTACAGTCTTCTTTGTCTTCTAGTACTCTTTGAATTTCTTCGCAGATATTAGGTACTAGTACCATTTGTTTCTAAACCAAATAGTTAAACCTATTTAACACGAACAGTTTCAACTACAGACCCTTTTCCTAAAACACGACCTTAATCAACCCTGCCATCGATACACTATACGTACTAACCGACAGTTAGACAATGATCAAAGTCGGGTTACGTCTCGATTAAGACGGAATAATTGATCGCTTTTACATTCACAACACTTTGACAACTAACCGGAGTAAGTAAGACCCCTAGTTCTATATAAATGTTATGAAAGTCAGGATCAAGTAATGCTGGTGAACGGTTTAGAATCGTAAGGCCGTTGGGACGGTAACCGTTGTTTAATTGACAGTCAAAAGACGGAGCTATTGGTTACTTGATAGAACGGCGGCGTTAATAGACTGGCTGGGTGGCTTGGTAGTGGTGGGTTGTTATACTGAGAGAAACCTTTTACGGGTAGTATTATTTTGATGATATATATCCTTATTTTTCCCACTCACGATACAATAGGACCGGGGCTAGTTTGTAAAGTAAGATCTGTCTTTAAAACCATACTTCACGCACTAAAAATATCAAGATTTTAATTTCGATGCTTTCGCATCAGTACATTCATTTCAATGCACAACCATACAAAAGCGTTAATGAAACCCCAATTAACCTGTGCACCTAGCTCACATAATCATACAACAAAAGCCAAAATGTGTTTTGAAGACAGTCATAAGCGACGACACATTTTGAGTAACATACACCCATTTATTTATGAACTAGGAAACACGGTGCCTTCAATACCACAAGAGTATAATGAGCAGGGTAGGATCTCCCTATACACAAAATGTTGTACATATTCAGATATCTATAATTACCTACCTACACAAAAACCTACTGTTCTGTTATTAATTTGAGGATTTGTTTGTGTGGATCGGTTTCTTTAAGGAAGCACTTTCGTCCACAGGCTACGGTAAATGCTGATCAAGCTTGTGATACGCTTGTTTGTCACCGAATTCATCAGTTTCAATACTATCCCTTTAAATGTTAACCGTATTCAATCATTTAATGAAGTTTGAAGAAGCTTACTAAACAAGGTTTATTACATGGTTGAGAACTATCTAACTGTCAGAAATCCATGGCTGAAACCAAAACCCAAAAAAGCTTAATCGTTCATAATTTACAGTCATTGTATCACGCCTAGGGAGCCAGATAACAGCCAGTGATGCGAACGAAGATGCTTCAGCTTGGAAGCATAAAACTTTTTTCGCTTCGCTCGCTCTGTCAATAAACTGAACCGTATAGACTTTCAGAATGGCATACTGTCAGTTCATATACATTTTGACGTTTATACTATATGCCAAAACAGTCATCACGCGTTCTAATCGCGATTTGATTACCTATATCTATCTATAGTCAGCAAAAAAGCCCGAATCTCACGGAAGCCTACAAATATCTATGGACATTTGGTGAAACAAAAACGCGTAATGGCTGGCATCAGTGGGCGATAAAACAAACGGCGGTCTTAACCGAGTGCACGAGTAATGGCAGAATGCCCTTAACGAGCGGAGACATTGCTAACTTAGTGTGGAGACCGTAACTTGGCCATTATTGGGTAAGGGGTATTATTAATATCCATACTAATATTATAAATGCGAAGTGTCTGTCTGTCTGTTACCTCTTCACTTCACCACTGAACCGATGAGGATAGTTTTTATCCCGGAAATCATAGGCTGACGTAGGGGGTGAAAGTTTGTATGGAGCTACAATATTTAAACAAGTTTCACGCGGTCGGAGTCGCAGGCAGAAGCTTGTAAGGACATAAATATCTTAGCCCCGTGTGTTGTCGGGTTATACTAGCACCATCCCCTTTCTTCCTGGGGGTATCGTAAGAGTCAAAGGGCTAGCAACCTATCACTGCTTTAACACATTTTGTCGATTTTCTGTATGGTTCAGATGTGATACGTTGAACTTTAAATAAATGAAGAGATGATTACAAAACTTGTCAGCAGTTCTATCTTAAACATTATACGTACAAAAAAAATTTGGTGATTTGAGAACTGCAATAGGTAAAGCATTATTTTACACTAAGTTATCTTGAGAATTAGAATTACTAGAGCACTAGACAACAAACCTTTTGAAGAGCGTTATCATCGTGTATTTATTTACTTCGAACATTTTGCATATTTCATCATCGTCATCATCATGGGTACTCGTATTAGCCGAAAGTCGTCCACTGCTGGACATGTCCACCCCCCAGGAATGTCACAATGACCGGTACTGCACCACCCGCAGCGACCCGTGACCTTTACCAGGTCATCAGTTTGCATACAAATAGTTTATTTTGCAAGAAAAAGGGTTGTTATGGTCGTATTACGAAATATTCAGCACCATCTTAAACGGCCGTTGGGTGCCTGTCGTATCGCATAATGTTGATCGTCCTAAATTTTTTTGGCCGAGAATGTTTGGCATAATGTTGAGTGGCATACTACTTATTTAGCCTATTCATTTTTGCGCATACACATTTAAAAGTCCTAAAGTATGTTTATCCTAATATTGATTACTCGAACATCGAATTACCTAAAAAGTAATAGTCCTAATTTTCATTGTCATAGTAATTATTTTGCCTATTGTTAAACGTGCTAAAATTAAACCACCTATACTATTTTTTTTCCTAAATTTTATACTATTTCTACACTCTGAGCAGACCCGACCTACATCTAGATAAATAAAATAGGTTCGTTAGTTGCCTTTTGCCCCTCAGAGCAGAAATAGGGGTCCCGCGAAGCGGGGCTCCGTCGACACGAAGGCGGGTCATAGGTTATTCAAGTATTAGGCAATTCTTAGCTGAGGCAACCTTCATTTAGATCATTTAGATAGGTTCGTTAGTTGCCTTTTGTCCCTCAGAGCAGAAATAGGGGCCCCGCGAAGCGGGGCTCCGTCGACATGAGGGTGGGTCATAAGTTCTTAAAGTACGTACCTAAATAGGAAAGATTAAGTAACCACAAATAAAACATTTATTTTTACTATTCGTAAACTCTGAGCAGACCCGACCTACATCTAGATAAATAAAATAGGTTCGTTAGTTGCCTTTTGCCCCTCAGAGCAGAAATAGGGGCCCCGCGAAGCGGGGCTCCGTCGACATGAGGGCTGGTCATAAGTAATTCAAGTATTAGGCAATTCTCAGCAGAGCCAACCTTCATTAAGATAAATTAGATAGGTTCGTTAGTTGCCTTTTGTCCCTCAGAGCAGAAATAGGGGCCCCGCAAAGCGGGGCTCCGTCGACATGAGGGCGGGTCATATGTTATTCAAGTAATAGGCAATTCTAATAGATATGTATGCGTAACAAAATGTATGCACAACATTTTTAGTACATTAAATATTAGTAACATCAAAGTTATGCACATCAATCATTGTAAAAAAAACCTTCGACACAAAAACATTCGGTAAATAAATATTTAGGACAATCGATATTAGGAACAACAATTTCGGCAAATAAAAAATATGCACAACAATGTTTATGCAATTCGATATTCGGCACAAAGTTGGTATGCGACAAAATATTAGGATCAACAATTTTATGCCACCCGATATAGACCCACGGCCGTTATATATCGCATGCAAAAAATTAACAGCTAAATACATATTTACTTGCCTTAAATTGAGGCAACTCCATGAGTATGCGTGATGCAAACTTATGAAAACTAACCTTTTTACAAGACTGGCTTTTGCGCGTTTCTCTATGTGGCGTTCATTGAGGAACTTTGTACCTATGTGGAATATAAAGTATGATTGTTAAGGTAAAACTAATACAATATTTAAGGAAGTAAAGAAGTTTAGAAGATTTTTGAAAGTTATCTTCATACGCCTCTTTTTTTACATGGAATGTTTTTTATGGGATGAATTATATTCATGTTCTATTTTAAGCTAAGTCAAAATTTGTTCGGTTGTTTTTGCGATTAAGAGGAACGAACATTAGCACAGACTTTCACGCGTGCGTTAGCGTGGATGTTATTTATTTAATACTAGCTTCTGCCCGCGACTTCGTCTGCGTGGACCCGGTATAAAAACTATCCTATATTTTAATCCAGCCTATAAACTATCATCGTGCAAAATTTCATTCAAATCGGTTGAGCGGTTTAAGCGTGATTGAGTAACAAACATCCAAACATCTAAACATCCAAATATCCAAACTTTCGCATTTATAATATCAGTAGGATACCTAGCTACCTACCTACCTAAATAGGATAGGTCTAGGATCATTATTTTACACTACACTACACATTTTAAATAATCGTATGTGTGGTGTTCGCCGAGAGGATTTGTATTGAAACACAGACCCCTAAATAGACTGATTACAAAGTGGTTGCGTAACAAGAAAAGAAAAATATTCATTGCAACTGGTTGCGAAACATGGTTGCCATAGTGGAAAACGGTATATTTCATGGCAACTGGTTGTGTATTAAGGAAAAAGATTCTTCGTTCACAACTAGTTGCTAACAAAGAAGAAATATTCTTCCATTGCAACTGGTTGCGAAACGTAGTTGCCATGACGGCCGAAAGGGAAATTCAGCGGGTATCGCACGTAAATGAGGTTCAGGACGGCTATCACGCGACGGCGCGCGAGCTCTCTCGATTTTTCTCGCACTATCCGTCTTTCTCTTATTAGAACACTTAGAACAAGAGGTAAAGTTCGAGAAAAATCGAAAGTATGTCGCGGCCGTCTCATGATAGACATGCAGGTTCATAATTCTAGTCGGATTTAAGTTAACTGACTTTGATTTTGATAAAAACTGACCCAACCGATGGTGACTATTACTAACAGCACCTGCTAGTAATAGTCATCTCATCATCATCATCATATCAGGTGAAAGACGTCCTCTGCTGGACAAAATCCTCCCCCAAAAGGGTGCCATAAAGACTGGTCCTGCGCCAGCCGCATCCAGCGGACTTCTGGAACCATTACCAGGTCATTGGTCCACCGTGTGAGGGCTCTACCCACGCTGCGCCTGCTACTGCTACGAGGTACTAGAAAATCGAGAAAAAAAAGTGCTCATTAAAATTATGAGTAAATGATTTCATCAGTAGTACTAGTAAGTCATAATGATGAAATGATCATTATCATATCAACAATCGCAAGTTGTGCATTACCAGAGACGAGCCTCTTGCAAGTATTATCTCATTTAAATATCAAGTTCGTATATATGTCGCAGTGAAATGGCCAAAACATTTGATTCTTCAATTTTGATCAAATCTCTAAGGGATTTGATCAAATCACGCAGAATGTTAAAATGGCCAATTCATTTTATCATTTACCTAATACAAATCAGTCATTTGATCAAATGTCTGAATCTGTTTAGTGAAATGACGAAATCGGACAAACAAGGCAACTCGTTTTTTCATTTCACTAGATTTGTTTAGTGATTTGATAAATCCCTGAAACGCGTCAGTGAATTGACGAAACTAACTCGCAGATATTGGCTCCTAAATCATTAGTAATTTAAACGGTTCTGGGACTTAGACTCGGATGGCGGATAGGTTAGAAGATGGTGGCGGGAGCTCTGCTCTCGCCACCGTCTTCGTGGTTATTTTTTTTATAAAAGAGCGGAAAAATCTTTATCGCGTTAGTTTCGTCAACTCACTGACGCGTTTCAGGGATTTTATCAAATCACTAAACAAGTCTAGTGAAATGAAAAAATTAGTTGCCTTTGTTTGTCCGATTTCGTCATTTCACTAAACAGATTCAGAGATTTGATCAAATTACTGATTTGTATTAGGTAAATGATAAAATGAATTGGCCATTTTAACATCCTGCGTGATTTGATCAAATCCCTTAGAGATTTGATCAAATCTCTGTTTTGACCATTTCCCTGAAATATAAATATATTTAAGGTTGTGATTGCCAAGTAAGAACTATCATGTACATTTACAAAAACTACTGCTTTAGGGTGGGTTACGCGAAGCCGTTCGTAATCGTAAGCGATGTACGTTTTAAAATCTGAATGTATGGAAAGCTTGTGATTTTTTTCTATAGAATGGCAGCTACTACGCCTTATTCAACGTTGATCGGTCTGTAATAGTATGTTGGTGCAACCCGCCCTTAATGCCAGAAAGCTTTCTACCAAGGGCAAAGCTGATAAATTGTGGGGTAGCTTCAAATATTACAAGCAATGGCACTTAACATACATTATAGAACCACAATCCATCAGTTCCAAAAATAGACCAGTCAATGAAGGCATTTAGCATCCAACTCACCGGGGACGTTTCCATGTTTCCCATTACGTAATGAGATATCGCCGGGACACGCTTTTAAGCGGTTCCCACGGGATGCTGTGACCTATTTAGGTCGCTTTGACGGGATTATAAGATTTATTACGGATTTAGACAACCTTTGCTGGTAGGAGGTTAGGCAATGAGTCAAACGTGGCTTCAGAGTGTACTTTATAAACGCCATGGTAACGCGTTTGTGGAACGGTAGCTGTAACGCAAAGTAAAGGTTAAACCAGCGGAGTTCGGGCTCCTTTATGGGGCACTACCGGGAATAACGCACTAGGAGGATGATGATGAACATCACGTATTTTCTGATTTTCACGCACTAAATATTGTAAAGAATGACGATACCTAGAGGTTGACATATTTGTGTTCTTTTGCTTGTGATTTGTTTTTTTCTATTTCCTTGTTATTGTGTTCTTACATTCTTCTCTGTTATTGACGATAGTGATAAAAATTCTTATTTTTTTGACATGTATGCAAATCTGTAATATAATTTTTTATCATGAAATAAAGACGAATCTAATCTTATCTACCCATTAATGTTGCTGTTAATGGTTTTGGAAAGGTTGATTATTTATATTTTAACACATTTATAGCAGGCAGTATGGAGAAGATACTCCGCATTACAGAAGTGTGCAGACACATTAATGCAACTACTTGATCTGTATGTGAGTATGTAAGTGGTATTACGTTTCTGGTGATAAGTCAGATCGCCAGAATACTTGAGAATACGGTGCGTTGAGCAGAGAGTGAGGAATTTCCATTTGTCTCTAAGGGTTGGCCGATGAGCGTAATTTGTACGCAAACCGAAATGTCCATCTGCGGGCGGACCGAAATTATGTACGATTCTCACCGAACGGGCCGAGCAAGAGCGCATTCTATTACATTCAAAGGAATTTGAACCGTCTATACAGCAGATGCAATTCATAATTGATTACAATCCCCTCCGACCGCGTCGGTAGCTGCCGCCTCGCAGTGCATGCACGATGCATTCAAATATGAAATATAATTCGTGTTTATACGGTTGAAATTACTTTGCATGTAATAGAATGCGCTCCGGCCCGGCCCGTTCGGTGAGAATCGTACATTACGCGACTCACAGCGCGCAAATATAGGCATGATGCCTCATGGTCAAGTGGGTAACGTAGTTATGGTAAAGGGCTAGTAAACCAAATTATCGTAATCAAGTATAAATTATAAAATATAATTCAAATCACAATAAAAAGATATGAACCTTGAAAGTTTAGAAAAAATATGCATTTTTTTTATCTAAGAGTAAATTTTAAGCTACCAAATGAAACCTTACACTTTTATAGAAACAAAATTGTAAGACAACATTGTACTTAATCGCAGTATTTTGCTACCGAAACAACAATTTACCTGATTTTCCATACGACGATTAGGTAGTACAAATGCTTGCTGAATGCTTAGTAAAATTAATGTCAGTTGTGACGTCATACCTGTGCGTCTATCAGTAGGAAGCGTTTTGCCGCTACCGCCAGCGAGGTCAATCTTTTTCTAGGTTTTTTGGGTATTTATGTTCTTTAATTGTAATTGCTCACATACAAAAAATATGTTCCCCTCCAAAATTTGGTTCCAATGACATCATAAAAAAACCTATTCATCATCCCTATTACACTCGTCTGGCCTCACCCTAACTATCGACACAGAATTTTTATCAAATCGATAAAAGGTTGGCAACGTCAGACTGGCTATATGGTTATTTATCACCGCTGCTACAAATCTATATTTTTACCTAACGCAAAATCGAAGATGAAACTGCAAGGCAAGAATATCGTTAGTATATGTAACTAAATGTGAAGTCCGCCTCCATTATCGGCTAGCCCGTTTTGCCCCAAATGACTCTCAATACAAAATCAATGACTTTTTATGGAATCAGAGCTCGCTGGCTCCCGGTTCATGTTTGGTGCAAGTCACAGAGGATTAAGTTGTAATGACAGTAATTTAAAGTAAAATTAACTACGAAAGAATCCTCTGGTTTATTGTGTAACGTATCGTATATACTCGAACGTTAAGTATATTTACATGATATTTTTTTAATAGGTATGTGGGATTCGTAACTAGTCTTACCGTAATGTAAATCAACTGTCCTTTTTTGAAGCTGAACATTACAGTTGACATTTCCCTGAGCTTGTTTCAAATATAACGCAACTACCTCTGAGAATACAATTATGACAGTAAACAAGTAAATAAATATTTTGGGGTCAATCTTACACAAATTGGCCTAGGCCCAATCTAAGCAAAGCGTGTACCATGGGTTTTAGACGACGATAGCTATGCATACATATAGATAACTAAATACTTAATAACATAGAAAAGATTTGTGACTCAGGAACAAATATATTCGTGCTCATCACACTAATAAATGCTCCAACCGAGATTCGAACCAGGGACCTCCGGCTTCGAAGGCAGGGTCACTACCAACTAGACTACAGAGAGGTCGTCAAATCAGGACAATATGTTAATTACCTAGCGACGAACCTTTCCTGCACGATACTTTTTCAAACCGCTACCGCTTATGCCCCGTAGCCCAAATCACACAGCATCCTGTCACCAAATGAGAGACATTCAGAGCGCTTTCAGTCTTAAGGAAATCGATTTACCTTATTTGTAACGTCAATATTACCGCTGGTAATTTGCGATCCTTCTTAAACTGATACGACGTAACGATCTTTTACATAACAGGCACATTTTACTATTTAGAAGTTAGTACTTAAATGAAAAACGTAGATGGAAAAAACTGCAGGTCTATTTGGCTCAATACGATATTAAAATTACACTTCTCACGCGCAAACGAGACATCGATGACAAGCGTCATTGTGTGATAGCTCGGGCGACAAATATCATACCAATGAATGTAACACATAATAACGACAAATGAAAGAATAGGTATTTTTTGACCAATTGACAGTCAATTCCAATTGTAAGCGTGTCAAAAAAGCACAACTCATATTAAAATGCGATTATTATAGTTATCAAATTATAAATACACTTATTACTCCTTATCTAATCAGATAATTAAACTGAATATCTAGGCCAGCGCAACGTATTCAATTTTATTCAATTATTTTGTTATGCGTTCTTATTTTTATCTAATGTTGTCGTTGCAGCGCGCTACGCAAAGTAACGTGCATCGTCCATAATGGCACCAATTTCCCTGCGCTGCACCATTGTGAAATGGTATTAAGGCTCCTTTAGTCTTAACTCGAACAAACAATGTTTAGCCACTCGTACCCAGAGTCATTTCCTCACGGAACGTACTTGCTTCGCTATTAACTATCTTTGTCTTCGCCGCGTGGAAGATAGAGTCATCAATTCTTGACCTAGACTGCGTCCAGTTTAGGTGAAGGCGCAAAACAATACTTCCTAAGTGTAAATGATATTGATATAGGGCGAGCCTATCTCTGGTTCGTCAAAGCTTCTAGGGTCAGTTTCGTTTGCTACCCACGTACGGGGGAAGAGGTATCCAGTATATGAGTTAGCTACGTAGCTGGTCCTATCTGCAGCCTAGTGCTGAGATCGCCTGAGTCTTGGGAGGGTTGACTATGTGCATATGCTAAAGCAATATGTGATTGAATTGATCGTAGGTGATTACATCAGGTTGTTGTGGGTTAAGGTACCTTTAGTCAGATCTTGCTACCTCTGTAGCTATGATTATGAGTGGCCACTCAATTGTCAACCCTCGTGCACTTCAAATCGGTGGATACCAATCCCACTGCAGGCCATATAAACCCTCGTTCTCTTTGGCAATTAATCAGTTCCCTAATTTATAATAAAGATTAAATAACATCTAGTTATTTAATGTATTGTATCTAAATATCGATAGCAAGTTCAATCAGGTTAATTAGGGTAAAATTACCCTATTGTGAATACTATAGAATGGACAAGTCTGTGACCTCAGATTGTACCCCCCAGCCAGGTGGAGTCTTCTCTTTGACCACGTCAAAACTGCTGAAAGAACAACGATGCTTTGTCTAAATCTGACCCTAGTCGCCTATTAAGTAGCTAGATATACTAGGTCTTGCTTGAACTATTAATACTTCAAAGGTTAGACACTATCTGTTCGAGTATAATAGTACAGAGAATTACTATTGTTATGTTATGATCTTATCTACGTTGCCCTAATTATGTAATTAGACTAAAAGGTATCCTAATACTGGGAATCTGCAGGAAATGGATTAAAAAACCAGTTGAAAGTAGAAAAAAGAAATGAATTTATTGTTTGTGATTTTAATCGAAACTCTTGACTATTATACCAAATAAAACTAGTTGTAGTCTTATTTGGTGATTGCTTTGATTAACCTAGGCCAAACCTAAAGAGGAAAAATCTAGCAATCTCAACAAAAAAAACCTCTTGCCTTTTATTAACTCTAAATACAAGAAACAGATATTATACGCTAATAGTTAATTATGACACACTTTAGCTAACTATGAGCTACAAAAGTAACTAAGTACCCAATATTCTACTTTCTATGTTCTCTAACTTAACAAATACACGAGTTCACGTTTGGACACAAAACAATATATCTAGATCAAATACACTTGCATATATCATAAACAATATTGACTGAAATGACCTTAGCAGTTTTAGGCTTTGACACAATTTATAACCACCAGTGTTGGCCCGCCTCTTGTTACCCTTATAGTCTGGAGTATTATATAATGCGTGTTACAATTATTACGTTAAAGTATGCGCTAATATATTAAGAGCGTTTATACTGTTCTTTGGTCAATTCAGACAATCATCTATGTACAAGCAATGACACACGAGTGGGGATCGAACCCAACTTGTACAGAAAACTATTTAAAATCGTTCCACAATTAATCAATAGATAATTACACAATATACAATAAGGTAAATAAATGAACAGATGTGGCTGCTCTTTATCTAGAAGTAGGTAACACTCCTACAGAGTGTAGGCTAGCAACTCTATGTGACAACGGTAATTAAAGGAAAGGTATTTATATAAGTGAATACGCCCACTAATTCATCTGTTCATTGATTTACTCAAGATTTGTACTTAGCCCTTCAAATACTGTACAGGAGCACTGCACTGACTCTAATACTTAAAACACTTAGATGTCTCATATGATCAGACACAGGAAAGAGAAAAATAATCTCGTAATTAGGAAGTATCTTCTTCCGCGGTTCTCGAACAAGTGTCGTGCTCGCGACTTTTCCCCGTCTTCGTAAATATTTCCTCCCCTCAACTAACGCTACAACTTTATTTATACAATCGCTTATCCTTATTTTCAATTTAATTTTAATACAATAGGGTCTTTCTGCCGGTATCTGCCTGTCGTTGCATCCCCGCTCCCCTATGATATGCGCGTACGCCCTTGTCTTGCTTCTCGTTCCCTCCTTCAAGCAGGATCACACTCCGTCTCTCTCGTGCCGCTTTCACCACGGTAACGGAATTTGCTCTTGCATCTGTGGTACACGTGTCCGTCTTTTACTGCAAGTAGAAACAATGGCCTGCGTAATATCTGTTTAATAGGATATGCTACAACGAACATTATGCCAATGGTAGCAAGTCGTCATTTGATTGTACCGTGTGCAAACCTGGACATTAAATTTATTATCCATGTTCCTTGAACTGCCATTAGTTAAGCATTATAAGCGCTCAATATTTCTTTAGGTCCCATTCTTTTTGGGACCCTAGTTTATGACTTCCTATGGTTAATTGTAAGATGCCGCCTTTATGGCACTGCTGGGCAAGTATTATTGTTTACTTAAATAAATATTCGTAGAATTTCACGGTATATTTAACAGATCTGGGTTTCCATTACAATTGCATACACAATCGGTTTCTGACGCGCTACGTTGACGGTCACATTATGGTGTTGCGTCCAGACGCAATGCGTTACGTCCCCGATAATTAGGAAGACGCCAATGTGAGCCCCAGTATTAACATTGGCTACATCCTAACTTAGCGGAGCGGAATCTGTATGCGATACTTTGTACTTTACTGAGACTTTACTGATGTTGCTCAGATTGCCTTGTCGGTATCATCATCATCAAATCAGGAAAAGATATCCACTGCGGAACCCAGGCCTCCCCAAAGATACTATAGTGATTGGTCCTGCGACACCGGCATTCCAGCGGACTTACGCGACCTGTACCACCTCGCCAGTGTACACGTTATCCACGTTAATCATCTAACCCCGATCACCCAGGGGAATTAGCGGCAATTATTATATATTCAACAAGGAAAAAAATATGTTTGGTTATGGCGCTTTGCCGGACGCTGCCGCGTCACGCTCGCTTCGCTCGCTCGGCTCGCGCGCTGTAAGGTCACAGTTCACCTAACAACCTAACCGTTTTTTCCCCTGGGGATCAAGCTAGGGGATTAACGTGGACAACAGCGTCAGTGTACTGACAGCATCACATTAGCTCAGTTAATTAGTATTATATTGCGTGGAAAACACTGACAGCTGACTGAAACCACGCTCGGCCTGCACCGTCAAAAACGGAACTGACCTTAAAAGAGCGTAAACCCGTGGAAATTACCAGACCGGGTTCTCTATTGTATGGGCAAAAATCATTTCCCAAATAATGTTTCCCAAATGATCATTTGGCAAAAAATCACTAGTCAAATTATTGTTTCGCATTTTATCACTTGGCAATATCTCCTATGGCAAAATATTACTTCGCAAATTATTGTTTGGCAAAGTTTTACATACTTAAGTTTCATTTGGTCAAACGTATTATTTGGCATAACATTCGTTTTCCAAATTATTGCATGGCATACGATTTAGATCAGTCAGGTCTCAATAGCCGCCGACAGAGAGCTATGGAAAAGCTTGGAGGAGGCCTTCACCCTGTAAAGGGATTCTCATCACCACTAATCTGACAAACGGCACAAGGAGCCGTATATTTAAGACAAATTTTATTTAAGTAATATCTACTTTATAATATGTTTCGTTTAGTTAGTTGCTTTTTCTATCCAGATTACCTTTAATTACTTTGTGTTCTTATATTCTTATATTTGTTTGCATGTGATAGAGAAATAAAAGGCTTTTTTATTTTATTTTATTTATACGATTTAGATCCTAATAGTGTAGTGCATACGAAAGAAGTTTTGGGAAGAGACACTTTGGGAAATATTTTTGGCCCATACAATAGAGAAACAAGCAGCGTGCATGCAAGGAAGCCCCGAGTCGGTTTCGCCCTTTTCATCGAGAGTCTCCAGCGAATCGACGTCACCCCGCTGCGCGTTTGCCCTTAAATATTACACCTTAATTATGACTTAGTGATTTTTTAAACGAAGTTAATGATTATTTGCCCACATTTTAGTGCGTCTAGATTTAACTAAGTAAAGTTAGTTGAATTATGACTGCTATGATAAAGTGAAAATACGTGTTAGTTAAAAACTACTTACCATAATATTTTTTTGGGTTCTGCTTAATATTTAAGGATCAAATTAAATCACGTCATTTACAATTTTTCGAACACTTTATTAAACTAATATGAACAACAAATCAAATGAAAATGGACTACAAATGAAATAAAGTTGACCTACAAATCAAATTCAAAGAAACTTCAAAAAAAAAAACTTCAGAATTTCAAAACAAATTAAAATTATCATCAGAAAATTGGTAAAAATTAACACGGTCTTAGTAAAATAGCGTTCTTTACGCATCACAGTCACACTTCGACCTCTTCGTCTGTTTCTGTGACATCACATCAGGCTTACACAATCTGTCAATAACCGCCACGCCACCCTGAATGCCATCAGCTCGATATGGTGTACGGAACACTGAACAAGAGAATGAAGGAGAAGGTCGCCAGGGAGTCTGTCAGGTCATTGGATGCGCTGAGGGACACAAGTGAACCCTAACCTAACCGACCAAAAACAGAGTTCGCTTATGACAAGCCATTTTTTCCACTCTGATACCTAATGTGCGAAATGAAAATTTTAACAAATGTTTTGTTTGGAAAAGAATATTAGCCCGAACAAAGTGTTTGTTTAATATACTTTTGTCTTAATAACACTTGACAAAGCAAAATTATGCCAGATGATACTTTGACCAAATGAACAAAATGCGAAACAAAAATGTGCTATTTGTTCGTTTGGGAAATGAAACTACTGCCATAAGTTTTGTGGGAAGTGAAATTTGGCGAAAAATATTTTGCCGAAACAGCAGGATACCACCAGACCGATTTCAATTCAATGAGGTTGGTAAAATGCCTCACATTCGTGGTTTCAAAAGAAGCGTGTGTCGCAAGAATTATACCGTTATTGTAAGTCGTTTTCAATGTGATTTGATTACTTATTCGTTCGGCTTTTTTATACAGTGTTTACTTTTCCAATGTGATTTAGGATGCTCGAAAGAATTTATTTGAGAAATACATTATAAAATGCTTAGGAAAACATCGAGGACTGAAATAGAAGGGGATTTTTGGAATACATTACGCGTTTTTGTTACGTCTATCCGATAATATGATGTTTGTGGTACTTATTTTGATATAAACTTTAGCTTAAGCTGGGCCCGTGTGGTGTCGGGTTAAAATAGCACCACCCCCTTTCTTTCCGTGGCTGTCGTAAGAGTCGACTAAGGGAACAGGGTTGAAGTGTGTTGTGGGCGATGGGCTAGAACTATCACTGCGATATCACATTTGGTCGATTTTTTATACCCACATTAATGCTACCAGTGGCACTGGACACATGTTTCATGTGCTCTGTAAGTAGTTCTACCGTACCGCTGTAGCGTGGCCGTCTTCCAATCCGGATGGCGGGCGTTACCATCATGGCGAGCAGAACTGCCATGGCGGGCAGCGCCTGATTTATTTAAACGGTTCTGGGACTTTCGGTATCGAGAACGGACTCGGATGGCGGATAGGTTAGAAGACGGCGGCGGGAGCTTATCTTATCTTATCTTATCTAGATGAGGGCCCTTTCGGATGCACTTCGACCCAGTGGGATCTTTTGTGTATTTGCCCTCACCTTACATTTACTCCCAACTTCGCTCCATCATTTCCACATAGCGGATGATGCAGCTCAGCGGAAGTGCCTTGAATTCCTTTGGTTGCGGATAGCCGTTACCAAAGTAATTCATTCTTTGTCTGGCAAGGGCATGACATTCACACAGTAAGTGTTCCATAGTCTCGTCCTCCTCGCCACACATTCTACAGTCTAAGCTGTCTGATAGTCCCATCTTGGCCAAGAGATCCTTGACCCCGAAGTGACCTGTGAACACCCCAGATATGATTCTGAGCTGCTTCCTACTGGATTTCCAGAGTTTGTTAGTCCAGCCCGAGTCCACTCCTTCTATGAAGAGCTTCGAGTGCCTTAAGCCCGCCTCGTTCCTCCACTCGTATTGGTGTTTGGTTTTGGCGTAGGCTTTAAAGGCCGAAATTATGGTTCCCTGCGAGAGTCCCACAAATGGTTCTGGACCTACAAAGTGGTTTGTAGACCCCCCTCTAGCAAGCTCATCCGCTCTTTCGTTGCCAGTGAAGCCCTCGTGCCCTGGAATCCAAACCAGTTGCACCTTATTGTACTTTCCAAGCTTGTTCAGTGCCTGGACGCCATTATAGACTAGTCTAGATTCCACTTTCGGCGCCGTAAGTGCCTTAAGCGCCGCTTGACTGTCACTGAGTATATAGATGGTCTGCCCTCTGGTTTGTCTGTCTATATTCTCCTGTGCACAGGCAATTATGGCGTATGTCTCCGCCTGGAAGACGGTTGCCAAATTACCCATGCTTACACTACTACTGTAGTCATTCGCATAAATGCCTGCTCCCGTACCGGATCCCATTTTTGATCCGTCCGTGTACCATATACTGTCTTCGATACCAGACCTCGGTGGTTCTAGACCTTCGGCCCATTCAGCCCTGGATGGAACTTTTGTTGTGTAGTTCCTATGGAATACAAACTTGGGTAGCATTTTGTCGCTTCCCATGCTTGTTATTCTGTTTAAGAAACCATCAGTCTCCATGTTTGTGTGCTTAGTCTTTGGCTTACTGTCGCTCCACAGTTCAAGGGTTCTTAATCTGTAGAGCGATTTGCGTGCCTCTGACTTAATCACCAAGTGAAGTGGCGGTAGGTCCAGTAGGACTTCTAGCGCCGCTGTGGGCGTGGTGCGAAACGCCCCTGTTATAGCCATGCATGCCGATCTCTGTACCTTCATCAGAGCATCTCTGCATGTGCTCTTTAAAGTCCTTGGCCACCATACCAGGCTACCGTACAATAATATGGGCCTCACCATCATAGTGTAGATCCATCTAAGTACTTTTGGGTTCAAACCCCATGTTTTTCCATACGCTGATCTACACATTCCAAATACCCTCAGTGCCTTTGTAATGGTAAGATCTGTATGCATCTTCCAATTCAGTTCTTTATCTAGTGTGACACCTAGATATTTCACATCATTAGACAGTTCTAGTACCCTCCCGTACAGTTTTAGCTGCTGTACGCCTCGAAGGGTCCTTTTCCTAGTAAAGGGTATTACTACAGTTTTGCCTGGATTAATGGATAATTGGTGTCGGTCGCACCATCTCTCCACTGTCTGCAGTGCCTTGTTCATGATTTCCGATACCGTGCCTGGAAACTTCCCATTAACCAGTATCACTAAATCATCAGCATATCCTACCGGGTGGATGGGACCTTTATTGAGTTCTACCAGGAGTGAGTTCACCACCAGACTCCAAAGAGTTGGTGAGAGTACCCCACCCTGTGGACATTCCTTTATGGCCGTCGCCATTATCTCATCCCCCAAGAGTGATGACTTTATTAGTCTGCCATTTAGCATATTGCCTATCCATTTACATATGGTGGGCTCTACACCATGATTAACAGCTGCTTCGCTGGTAGCTTTATACGTGGTACGATCGAACGCTCCTTCCACGTCTAAGAAAGCTGCAAGACATAGTTCTTTATTCTCTATAGCCTGTTCAGCCCTGGTTGTCACCAGGTGAAGTGCGGTTTCCGTTGACTTCCCTGGCTGGTATGCACATTGTAGTTCGTGCAGCGGATGCCTTCTTAATGGGCCATCCCTTATGTGTCTATCTACCAGTTTCTCCAGTGTTTTGAGGAAAAACGACGATAAACTTATCGGCCTATACGATTTGGCTTCACTGTAATCCGCCTTACCCGGTTTGGGTAGATAGGTTACTTTTACCATCCTCCACACACGCGGTACGTGTGCGAAGGCTAGGCACGCCCTGTACAATCTGCTAAGATGTGGGATTAGTACATTAGCGCCTTCTTGTAGTAGAATGGGGTAGATGCCGTCTGGCCCCGGGGCTTTGTATGGTTGGAATGTTGAAAGTGCCCACTTTATCTTTTTATGATCTACTACCTTTTTGGACGTGTCCCAATTGTGTCTCGTTGTACTTGTGGTCTGTTCCAACGCACTAATTGCTCCATCGTCTGTTACGCTGTCGTGTATTACTGAGCCTGGGAAGTGCATTTTACACATTACCTTAAGGGTCTCCAGCCCCGTTTTTGTCATTCTACCGTCATTATCCCTGATGGATGTGAGCGGGGCTGACTTTGTGGTTGCTAGTGCCTTTGTTAGTCTCATACCTTCTGGTATTGACTCAATCTGATCGCAGTGGTTCCTCCACGCTCTCCTCTTGGCTTTCCTCACAGCCTTGCTGAGTTCTGTGAGTTTTTGTGCATAGTACCCAAAGTCATTAGATGCCTTTGCGTCATTGAATATTGCCCTAGTTTCCCTCCTGAGCTTTACTATCTCTGGGGTCCACCATGGTAACTTTTTAGCCAGGGTTTTCTTCTCCGGGCAGTTATTAGTGAAGGCCTTGTATACAGCTTGTACTATTTTGTCCGCTTCGAATTCTATGTCTATAATAGAGTTTAGCTTGCCTTTTGGGTCTCCTAGGTCTACTTTTAGATCCCTTCTAAAGCCCGACCAGTCCGTGTACCTAGGATTCCGTTTACGTACCGTATTTATTTTTATCTTAGTTTGGTACCTGAAGCAGATGTATCTGTGGTCCGAAAGGGATATGTCATCAGATACGTGCCATGAGTTGATTTTGTTACTAGTGTTATTAGTAGCCAACGTTATATCAATCACCTCCCCCCGCCTAGAATTGACGAAGGTAGGTTCATTGCCTTTATTCAGTACTTGTAAAGAGGAGCTTACCAGGAAATCCAGTACCTTCTCTCCTCTCCTATTGACATCCGAGCTGCCCCAGATGACATGGTGAGCGTTCGCGTCGCAGCCGATTATCAGATTGGTGTTCGCCCGGCTGCCGTATGCAACAAGATCCCGCAGCTGTTGTGTGATGGGATCCGTCGCCTCGTAGGGGAGGTAGGCTGAATATAGAATGAGCTCCTTACCCTCCCCCTTTTTTTGGATCATCACCGTGGTGAGATCCCTGCAACAGAAAGCATGTAAAGGCATAGCATTGATGCCATTTTTGACATATATACATGTCCTCATATCATTGTTGTTATCTGGACACAGGTGAAAAATTGTTCCCCCCGTTCCACCTAAACCTCTTATTTCACCTTTATATATATATGGTTCTTGAATAAGAGCAATATCGAACTTGTCGCATTTTAGCTGCCTTGCCAGAAGGGCAGTGGCCGCCTTGTTGTGTTGTAAATTAATTTGTACACACCTTAAACCCGCCATTGGCGCTGTTAATTCTTTGGCTTGCTGAGGTCAGCAGCCACTTCCTGGAGCGTCTCGTCGCAGGACATGGGAGACATGGAGGCCTCCAGGTACAGCTCTGCCATTCCCTGCAGGTCCTCTGAGCCAATCCCCGATAACGGTGATGACTCTCGGGCCCTGCGGGATTCAGCACGTCTGTCACTGGAGCCCGCCATGTCCCCGGCCTCCGCTTCCGACTGCCCCTCCTCCTATGGCTGCCTCAGCCTCCTTGCCAATGGCAGTTGGCACCTCTCCCTCTGGAGGTGTGCCCTCCTCGGCCTCCCCAGGCTGCGGCCCCCCCGCGCCCTCCCCCGGCGACTGACCCCCCACGCCCTTCCCCGCACAAGTGCCGTCCTCAGCCCCCTCAAGCGCCCTCTCCTCCACGTCCTCTAGGAGCTTGAAGGAGCTCAGGTCGACACCCGTGTGTAGGTGGTAGCCCGCTGCCTTGATAACGTCGGCCGACACCCGGTCCATCAGTATGATGCGCCTGGTGCCCGCGTCCGACGTCAAGGTGTCTACCACCTTCCACTCCTCCGTGTGTAGCGCAGGATTGTACCTCTGCAGCACACGGAGAAGCAACTTCACGTCATGGCCGCCAACTATCTTCGTTTTCCAAGCCATCTTGACTGGTTTCGGAAGATCCTTGGCGTCCATGACCTTCAGGCGCAAGCCAGCAATCTCCTCGCTTCCGATTGCTGACTTGAGCCATGTGACGGACTCCCTCCCTTGGCAATTGACGTGGAGAGCGCCCGCCACTACGTTGCCGAGGGTTACTCGGGGTAGGGGATCCGAAGCGTCAACCAGAAGCTCCAAAATGAGCCCCTGGATGGCGCCCAGATGCCTTAACCCGATCTTCTCGGCCGGAAAGGCCTCCGGGACGATGGCCATCCTCTCGCTTGCAGCCACTTCAGCGAACGAGGCTGTGACTTTCGTTCGTTTGGAGTCGCTGACAAGCAGAGAAGAGTCACCACTGGCTCCCAGTTGCCTCTTCTTTTGCACCACCCCTGACCCCGAAGTGGGTGCATCCTGGGGGGTGCCCACGCTCAGTGTCTGAGCTCTCGCCTTGGCGTTGTCTCGCCTCTTCTGCCTTCTGCTACCAGCGACTCCTCCACCGGACCACGCATCCGCACCCTGGGGTACGGGCACGCTATCAACGGCGCCCGGCTCGTCAGCAGCAGGGTTCAGAAGAGGACCGGCCGGCCGGTTGCATATGGCCACAGTTCCGCTGGCCTCCCCTCCGGCACCTGCGCCAGCCAGTCTCCTTACGGGGACCTGCTGGGCGTGTCCGTTTTTCGACCCGTGGGGAAAAGATCGGACGGTGCCTCCGGTTTGGACCGCTCCACCATGGCCTCTGCCTGTATATGCGCTGCGCGCCCTCTGCGTCCATACGGACCCCCTTGCTCGGCTGCTACCCGCTCTCGCTCCTCTGTCTGAGACAGAGGTGCGTACCGCTGGTGCAGCATTTGCGCTATGCGCCTTGGCCTCATCCCTTGCGGGTCCGGCTTTCCCTCCTTCCTTCGTCATAGGTTTTAATTGAGCCATGTGACCTTTTGCATCTTGATTCGTCGGATTGGCTCCCCACCCACCACGGAGCCCACACCCTGGGGATGCGTTAACGCATCAGGGCTACCAATCCGATATAGCGCCCCAAGAGTATGTTGTCTGTGAGTCCGCACGGTGCCGAGTTGCTCGTCATCTCCTCAGACGACTCACAACCCGTGCTCCACCGACTACAGGCCCCATACCCCAGGACACTCGCCCGTGGCCATCAGACTGGACACGACAGCCGATTGATCATGGCTGGCTAGACCATGACCGCCCGTGTGAGGTGAATCCTGAGCCGAAGAAGAGTGTTGTCTCCCAGCAGTACTATCCCGACCACTGGTCGACTCAGCCACCAGGACCTCCCTCTCCACCCGTACGGGTCCCCGCGCACGGCACAAACACGCGGATGGCATTTTACCGCTAACCATCCTTCTTTGTGGATGGAAAGCCCGCTGCGACATGCCATGTCATCGCTTACGGCTGATTAGATGGGATAAGCGGGATAGGATGGGTTGGGATATAAAGTATGGGCCCAACTGATTGTTTCCGTTCTGCCTGTTTCCAACGGTAGAACCAGGCAGTTAACAGGCGGTAACCTCGTGAAGGATCCCAACCAGTTTTGCCTCGAGGATCTTAGCAACTGTGAGCTTCCCCCGAGGCCATCTACCATGTTAACCGCCGGACAGGCTGCTACCATAGAGACAGACCCACCGCAAGTAGCGACCGGTCGCAAATTTTCCTTGTTCGTGGACCTGCCTCCGCCCAGCCGCGGCGGGAGCTGGGCTAAAGGAACAGGGTTGAAGTGGGATATTACATTTTGTAAATTTTTTATACCCACATTTATGCTACCAGTGGCACTGGACACATGTTTCATGTGCTCTGCCTACCCCTTTTCGGGATAAAGGCGTGTTTGTATGTATATATATGGACCCGGGTATGTCGTGTAACTATGACCAAGACCGCTGGGGGATGGGCAGGAGTATCCTTAAGTACCTTGGAAATACTGCGATACAATTTAATTTTAATTTTGAAAGGCTTATCACAAAAGCGTTTGTTCCTATTCTCAGTTCTTTGGTATACGTGTGTCGCCATTTCGGCGAAATATGTTTCGCCGAATGTCACTAAACAACCAACTTTTCGCAGGAGCTTCATTTGGTAAACCCATCATTTTATAATGCAACATTTTACTTCAACAAATTTTTATTTGGCATTAATTCCGGAGCAAAGATTTATTAAGGCAAAACGCAAATAGTCAAATGTCGTTTGGGAAAATTTAAACTTTGTTGTGGAGATAATGATGATCACTATTATTATCAATGTACAGTTAGCATAATATTTTATGGTAGACTCTAAGGCAGGTTAGTGTACAGTCAAGTGTAAAAATGTTGGTGCATACAACTTGTCCATAAATATGCACCGTAACTCTTAGTTATGTCAGCGGATTAAGGTTCTGGTACTTATTAATGAGAGGATGTTGCCGATACATATTTACGCACTTGACTGTAGGTACGACGACGAGCGAAGCGAGGAGGAGTGTTAGGAAGAACCGCGACCCTACAGCGCGCCGAGCAAACGAAGCGAGTAATTTGCCTAACAATATTTTATCAAATCAAAAGTCAGTTGTTTCTCTAGTCATGCCTAGATAAACGCATGATATGTCCAAAGGAACAACGAATCCTTTCCTGACTTAAATCAAAACTTAATAGGTCTCTTTAAACGACCACACTATTTTTAAACCTTTCTATTTCAATTCTTATTCCACAATTTCAACACGCGATAACTTGAAGCTAACCTAAATTCACCGCCTTCAGAAATCACAACTTTTCACCTTTTACTTTTCAACTTTAACCTGAGTCGTATTTTGTACGGCGATAAATTTCTCACGTGAAAGAATGGGCTATTCATAAAGCTATCCCTAACTGTGTTGTAGGAGAACCATTGTAAACGTTGAACTTCGATACATAGTTGTTAAAGCAATCCTTTGTGCTGCTACGCTTGGGTAGTCGTGGTCGTCATATTGGTGGTAGCAAGCTTCGCACGTACCGGAAGAGGCAGCGTGGGTAGACCCGCGATAAGGTGGACTGATGACCAGGTAAAGCTTGCGAGAGCACACTGGAAGCGGATGGCGCAGGCCCCGTGACTTTGGCACTCTTTGGGGGAGGCCTATGCCCAGCAGTGGACATCTTTCGGCGGATATGTTGATGATTATGACGAAGCTTCGCAATCCGGTGCCATTGCTTAGCCCGCTTTGGCGCCTAACCCCAAGATTCGGCGCAGGCACTAGTTTGACAAAAGCGACTGCCATTTGACCTGCAAACCTAGAGGGAAAACTTGACCTTGGTGGGATTAGAAAACAATGAATCGAAGAATATTTTTTTTATACACCTGCTATTTATAAAACAGATATTGCCCTAAAATGTCATAGAACGTGTGAAAATCAAGTACGTGCCATTCGGTAGCAAAATAATCTCCATCTGCCGTAAACACTTGAATTCCTGGCTACGCTCAGGATTGTATTGTAGAATCTGGGCTCGCTACATTCAATATACCACCCTCGGCGTCAATATACAGGTTTGCTTCCCTGAGGCGCAATTTAGTATTATTTCCTGGTTCAAGTTAAAAAACAAATGAAAACCTCATTAATTTTCCATTGGATTCCATAAAGAAGAGGTCAACTTATTATGTCTGGTAACCGTCTCACAAGAGTCGAAACAGGTTGGTGAATAGGACACTTCCACCTGAGAGAGATGACCTTATTTATGGCTTGTCTTAGTGGCGAAATAAATTGTTTTGTTTGTCCGTTTACTGTTTGTCGAGTAAGTGAGATTTTTAAAACGAAAGTGTATTAAAATCAAATGTTTGTAAAGTGCATTCATCCTTACTTGTCTTATTTGGTAAACAACATTCTAACCTCAAAATGTATCTTTTTAGACTATAGTAGCTATTTTATCATAAAAAAGCGTTGCTAGACAAAAAATCGTGAAGTGATGTCCGAAAAGTCGTCTCGGCATGATCTAATACTCACAAAATTGCTATTCTATCCTAAAAAGATGCATTTTGAGGTTAGAATGTTGTTTACCAAATAAGACAAGTAAGGATGAATGCACTTGACGTCTACGTAGAAGACATATTTAAAACGATTTGATACAGAGAAACGGAATGAAATGGAAATATAAACCCATCTTTTTTGTAGCCCCCGACAGGACTCGAACCAGCGATCTCTTTATTAACGCTAGAGTGCTTTGACCACTAAGCTACAAGGACAGTGGCTGAAGTCGCGTATCTTTCAACTATAATTTCCGCTACGAATAGCGACCTCTCTGTATTCTCTTGAAAGGCTCGCAGCATTTGAGGACCACTCTTATGGGCGAGAGCTATGAGTTCGCTCCATCCTTACGACGATGGTTTATTTTCCATTATTTTTTCTCTCTGTATCATATCTAGTTTTTTTAAATTTAAAATGAGAACTTAGCTACATAGGTACGCAGTATGGAGAATCAAGAGTCCTCCAGGGACTCTAAATAAAACCATGAGCTATAACAAAGGGCTAGAAATGTCAGGATGTATTTACTGGGGGCGCTTTGTTCACCTATTTTTTACCCGACTGCGCGACGCAAAGGAGGGTAATGTGTTTATCAGCCTATATATGTATGTATGTATGTATGTATGTATGTATGTATGTATGTATGTATGTTTGTTCCTATGTGGCACTCCAGAGACCAAACGCGTGAACCGATTTTGATAATTCTTACGTCAATCGAACCGTCTTACTCTTGCGTGTGACACTAAAGACATGACAGAAATCAAAATTCAATATGGCGACAACCAGACGCCAAAATTGAAAAAAAAAGAAAAAAAAGTGAACGAAATATGTCGAGTGGGGTATCACTGAATAGGTATTTAAAAATCAGTTCTAGGTTTCCTTTAGAGTTTTTCATTTAGAGTGACCATTTATATTCTATAACGTTATAAAGTTATAGTAATTCTGTTCAGTATTAATACTGCTGTGCGCGACGCAAAGGAGGGCCAATATGTGACTAATTAAATCTGATTAGAATAGGCACCTAAGAAAAATTAAATAAGCTTCGTGAAGTTATATACCTAAGAATTAAATAAGAAAAAGTAAACGCGGTAGGTAGGGGAGACCGAGGTAAGTGGACACAAAGGTAAGTTGACACAACGTCAAAATCTCAAAAACTATAAGCAGTAGAAATCTGGCATCAACGTAGTTCTAACCGCGCCTTCCCGTTGACCAACTCGTCAGTACACGCCGAGGCCACTAGGCGAATGGTTGTGGAGCCATAGCATCAGTGCTCAAAATTTCACGAAAAGTAGGTTTTTTATGTTTTTTTCTACGCTGTTATATTACTTGTGGCGCGCATTGATCATTTTTAAAGCATATGTAGTTAATTAGGTTTTATGCAGTCACTTTATTTTTTAAATAAATTAATGGCATGTAGCTAAAAATCACGATGATATATACAATACCGTTAATTTCGAGGCAGAGGTAAATTGAAACACCTTGTTTCAACCCACCTCCCTTGTTGCAACTTGCCTCGATTTAGTATTAATTTGTATTAGGTTTTTGCTGACTTATATGAAGGAATGAAGATGAATAGAGGCGAAATCAGTGTTCAGATAAGTATACAAATAGGCCACAGAGGGAGTTACCTTACCTTATAACGAAAATATCTTGGGAATTCAGCAGTGTTAAACTCAAATTATGCATGGCTAATAAAAAAGGCACGAAACACCTACTTAATGTTAAACAATGAAAGCACCTTACTCAATTAATGAAGAAAAAACTATTTTAGGTAGGCAGGTAAGTTACACAAGTAATTGATTATTAGATCTGTAAGAAGTTGTATTCAAGTTTACATAGTTATAGTGACTTTACAGTCTAAATGTCACTTCAGTACAATGGATAATATTATATACTGTATATAACGCATGTCTTTTATTGTAAATTATGGCATTTTAGTATTTAATAATAAGGATATCAGGTACTACTAAGATACTTATTATTGATAACCCACTTAAAATGTGCCTAACTAATTACAATAAAAAATAAATTATTTTATAAAACGATTATACCTACTTATGTATACAGAGTATTGATCTCAGGGAAACTTTTCTGCAATATCAAACATGTATATTTTTGTTCATTAAAACTGATTACTCACATAAATCAGCATTTATTGTTCTCATAATCATAGTCTCTCATTGTGTGTCAACTCACCTTGGTACCTGTTTCAACTCACCTAACTACTAGGAGGGTTGAAACAGCGTGACTCAAAACAAGAACTAATGTATGTAACTTATATAAATATAGCTAAGAACAAGCTAGTGAAATTTTGTGAAACTCATACCTACACTTATACGCATACGTCCATACACACTCGTGCGCGAGCACACCCACACACAACCCACCCCCTCACTCACACACACACACACACACACACACACACACACACACACACACACACACACACACACACACACACACACACACACACACACACACACACACACACACACACACACACACACACACACACACACACACACACACACACACACACACACACACACACACACACACACACACACACACACACACACACACACACACACACACACACACACACACACACACACACACACACACACACACACACACACACACACACACACACACACACACACACACACACACACACACACACACACACACACACACACACACACACACACACACACACACACACATACACACAATAAATAACTACTTGTTGCTATGGAGGAGCGGGGCTTCCTAACACAGGTATTGTATACTTAACAGGAAGTCCCCACCTAGTATTATGTACACTGCTTAATAGTGAAATAAATATTTTTCATTTCATTTTCATTTTCATAAGCTACAAGGAACGACTTTAGACCGAGCTGTGGTTGATTTAAGTTCACGCATTTTTGCAAAAGGTTAAGCATATGTAGCTTTGAGCCGCGTTAGGTCGCTAAATGGATTAATTATCAGTAGTTTAGACCACCGCAAGCTACTGAATAATCCTCACGATATTAACTCCCTCAATGAAATGACAAGATTGCGAAATTTGCCGTCTTTTAATACTAACTAAAAAGTGTTAAATAAAAATAAAAAATTTAGAAAATAAAAAAACCCGACTGCAAAAATAAATGAAAAGAAAAAAAACAAGTTCAGTAGTCGAGAACATTGAATCAGTTTCATAATTAACATTTCGTATGTCAATTTAGACCTTGGAGTTTAAAAATAATGTCCAAATCGCTTGTGACGGATCCGGAACGAGGCATACGAATCGTTATGACACAGATAAAACAAACTATACATTCTTATACGAAACAGCAACTTCAACAGTCGGGACCCATTAAAAGTCTAGGCTACGGCACTAATAATGACGACAATAATGGGTCCCGACTGTTGAAGTTGCTGTTTCGTATAAGAATGTATAGTTTGTTTTATCTGTGTCATAACGATTCGTATGCCTCGTTCCGGATCCGTCACAAGCGATTTGGACATTATTTTTAAACTCCAAGGTCTAAATTGACATACGAAATGTTAATTATGAAACTGATTCAATGTTCTCGACTACTGAACTTGTTTTTTTTCTTTTCATTTATTTTTGCAGTCGGGTTTTTTTATTTTCTAAATTTTTTATTTTTTTTAGTCCTATTATTGGAAGTCCGAATATGTTCTTCATAAAATTTTACGCCATAATAATCGTTAGTCTTAATAATTCTTATTCCTAACGATTGTAAGTCATAACTACTCGAGGTCATAATGACAATAATCATAAATTTCTCAAATCCTAATATTGATTTTCATATATTTTTCATATAACGCTCACTTGTCCGTTTTGTTTAAATTCAAAATGACACTAGTCATACATTTTTTAATCCTAAATTTGTTTTTCATAATATTTATTATCATAAATGTTACTTGGCGTTATCGAAGTAAATAAACATGTGGTTTTTTATCGCAAGGTACAAGACGAGGTCACAAGACTCTAGCTAGACGCTAAGCAAGCCGCCTGTCTGTGCGGACGTAGCCTAAGGCAGGTCCGTGTAAGTACGACGACGAGCGAAGCGAGGAGGAGTGTTAGTTGTACCGCGACCCGAGCGAGCGAAGCGAGCGTGCCGCGTTAGCGGCCGGCGAAGCGACAGAACCGATTTTTTTTATTTACTTAGCGAAAGCGTTTATTCATTAAGAAAAACAAAATTAGGAGTTGAAGTATGTTCTTATTAATTATATTAGGACTAACAAAATTATGATGTATGTCCGTTATGAAGAAAATTGTTATGATTAACAAAATTATGACTTCAAGGAAGTTCTTAGTAAAGAAATTAGGAAGAAAAACTTTAGGACAACTGATCATTATGACTTCCAATGATAGTTACAGAAATTTATGAACAAAAAAGTTAGGACGAAAAAAATTAGGACTAGCGATGATTATGACTACAATACGTTAGTGCAAAAAAAAAATAGGATCACGAATTTTATGGCAGCCAATATGGACCCGTATTTACTACATAGCGATGTAAGGTTTCGACCGTAGACTAGTCTGTAGACACCAGAGTATCCAAAACCAAATTTATTATAATAAAAACCGTGCCTAAATCATTTAACGCTTGACAGCGTAGTAATGAAATATCTTGTGTCAATCCATCGAACTTGTATGCGGGGATCTAGATTCGTCTAGCTCACCCTTCTCAAACCAGATGGAAATCTCGAAGGCTTCCCGGTGAAGGCTCTAACAATGTGGGTAGGACAACATATGGAGGTATGTGGGTGATATAGTGATAAGTAAGGTGAGGTCCGGCGCGTTTCAAATCCCAATAAGGGCACAAAAATGTGTTCATGAGTCTTGGGTGTTTTGTATATAAACGTGTTTATTTACGTCTCATACATGAGAGGAGGCCTGTGCCGAGCAGTGAGACGTATATAGGCTGATGATGTGTGTGTTTATTTATGTATATGTATGCGCTTGTAAAATCCGCTATGTAAAAAACCGAAACTTTTCAGGAAACACAAAAAACATGTTAATTCTGTAACCAGGGTCAAAACTTTAAAATTAAGTAGTTATGTTCTTAAGTGACTGTTGTTCAGTGTCTTCCTACTAGAGAGTTGTAATTGCCATAATACTTATGGTAAATATAACATGTGGATGTATTACACGCCTTGCTACCAAAACGAGAAGTCCAACACCGTATACCTTTGTAATGTGTTATGGTGCCCGGGTGCCTCGCAAACTTTTATGGATCGTACTTAGTTTGTTCCTGGTTACAGTAGGATAATTTATTTTACAGTACATATGGTGCTACTTTCCCGCACTAGTGCGGAAAAGAGCACTTTTCTTGCATATGTCGAAACTTTAAAGAGCCATATGTACAGTAAATCGTTGTACGATACACGTGCAAATAGGTAACTCGCAACTCGTGTCGATTTAAAACACTCCCTTCGGTCGTGTTTTAATTTATCACCACTCGTTGCGAATTTCCTATTTTCGGTACTTGTATCGTAAATAACTATACTTTGTTACAAGTCATACCTAATTAGTACATTACGTAACTAGGTCGGTGAATTCGTGAATGCCCCAGATCGCAGGTGTTTGTGGCCCGAACTGAAGGTGAGGGCCATAAATATGCGCTCTGGGGCTTTACGAATTACCGCCCGTGTTGAGTACAAAATTTTACGTCTTCATCTTGCCACAATGCGAGATTTCCCATCGCATCGTGCAGTAAAACTCGCATTATGGCCAGGTGTGACGTAATAGTTATTTACGATACAAGTGCCGAAAATAGGAAATTCGTAACGAGTGGTGATAAATTAAAACACTTACGAAGGGAGTGTTTTAAATCGACACGAGTTGCGAATTACCTATTTGCACATGTATCGTACAACGTTTTACTGTACATATGGCTCTTAAAAGTTTCGACATATGCACGGAAAGTGCTCTTTTCCGCACTAGTGCGGGAAAGTAGCACCATATGTACTGTAAAAATAATTACGTGCTAGATATGCGCTCCTAGTACAATGACCCGATCTAGTCGAAACTCAATGCTTCTCTTTTACACGTTCATTACCTCACTCTCTCACACATACACTTACGCGATACTCACATATATTATACGCAAAACTAGGTACTTCTTTTATTTACATCAATCTATATGTACCTGGTCATAATACTGTGCAATTGCCAATTACCATGTGTGGCCGCTCTGTCCAACGCGCTATAAAAAATCAACTAGTTCTTACAACAACCAGCTCCAATGTATACACACCTATACTCGGAAACCTAATTCAAGACCAAAAAAACTACGACAGATATGACACTGTCATTAAGTGTCAAAGTCACTTATGTCATTGTCAATCGAACATGTCAGATATAGCAAACCTTTTTGCATTGATCATCAAATCATAGTAAATATTCGTAGATATGGCCAACATTTTCAATATCAAAAAAATTACATTCAACAATACGCATTATTAAAAGCGAATTGTTTTTTCATCAAAACTAAAATTACTTGTTAAATCATTACATTTCATTTATCATTATTACTTGTTACATTTTATAAATCTATTATAAAATGACAGATTGACAATTAATAATCTATGGGGTCATGGCTGGTGGGTTCTACAGATTATATGATTTCACCACAATTTGTCAGTACAACATACATGTCGAAGTCATAATTGGGTGTGTCGTATAGATGTAACAATCCAACCACATGTGCATGCAATTTCTCAATACAACTCTTTTGACAGTGGTAGCAGCAGCGCAACATGCCTCCAGACAATAGCAATTAGTCAGCTTCTGATAAATTGGGGTTGACAAATCATTACATGTATAGACCCCATTATTGAGAAAATGGCGGATGATTGTGATTAAAAAGTGAGCTACACACTTTTGGCCTATTATTTTGTCGAATAGCTAAACGCATGGCATAATATTTAAATTACATCTAACGTTGTTCACGACTATTGTTTATAAATCGTACCAAATGTTATGAATACCTGAAGTATTACAAGTGCAATAACAGTTTTTCTACCAAAAATCTTCTATGGTTAAATATTTAATAGGGCATCTAGTATTTTTTGTAAATAAGTTGAATTAACTTGCTTATTTAAATCGTCGGTTTAAAACTACCAATAAATATTTTTTCTTGGCTTGGCCTTTTAAAAAGTGAAAATATACCACCGTAAACATACTTTATTTTAGTGGCAACCCAAGTTGGTCTTGAATTAGGTTTCCGAGTATAGTACCGCGCTTCACATAAATTTTGAAAATCACACAATGTATTCGAATATGTCTAGTACTCCTGCAGAACTATGTGCCCCTAGTCAACCTCCGCCACCCTGTTTTTAAGACAGTCTATTTTTAATTTAACCGAAGTCTTCTCAATCTCTAACCAAGTTACCCCGGAAATAATTTAAGTATTAGAAGTTGCGATTAATTCCATTCACATATTTTTCCACTCTTTTCTCTCTTAAAACTAGTGCCTTAGCCAAATCTGTGGATAAGGTGTTAAAGCGGACCCCTTTAGAGCACAACCGGGAATAACGCTAGGAGGATGATGCTACAAATTAATACTTAAATACATACGTAAAAAACATCCAACTATGCCTCCGGGCCTTCTGCCTCGGCTTCGTGTATGGAGCGCGCTATGAAGAGACGGTTCGGGTCTTTGGGCCTACGCAGAGCTGGGCTTAGGCCTTGTTTATAAGAAAATCGGGAATAGTGAGTATCCGCGTAGGCTTGCCCTTCGGGCCTTGGGCTCTAGGGCGCGCGAAGAGAAAGTGCTGGAAAGGGACACTTTGAGGCTTCGGCCCTACGCGGAGCTCGGTCCTCGGTCTTGCGTCCCTCGGCACTCACTTTAGGACAAGCGCAGAGTTCGGCCTTCAGCCTCGCTTGTAATAGATACACTTGAAAGAACGAAAGACACATTTTTTCCCGACAATAAGACAATTTACAGACATGACATTAAACTCTCGCATTTTGCCACGAAATGGTCACAACTCAGTGTAATGCTGGCAGAGCCAGCGCTGGTCTTGCGTTGTGACCATACCCTACTCTTTCGAGGATTTTGTGTTATGCATTTGCTTACCAGGCGCCATACATAAATAATAGGAGGTGTAAATCACACCTCTACCTTCCTTGTATATTTATGAAAACATCATGCTCGTGCGTAAAAACTTATATAAATATAAATTAAATAGTGATAATCATAATTTCAATACTAGGAACAAAGATAAAATAGCTGTGCTAAGTTCAGGCTATCTAAAATAAAATAAAATCTTACTTAGGAAACTCTATACGGTTTTATAATATAATCCCTAAGGAAATCACTGGCCAGTAGTAGGGATTTGTGCGTTCTGGCTCAACCCTGGGAGGTCAAACACCCCTGGTTTTGGTTGCTGACCTTTTTTTAGCAGCCACACCGTCGACCTCAGATGTTACTTGGTGTCAGCAGGTGGGCGGGGTGTTGGTTCAAGATGGTGCTCTCCTATTGGCCGTTGAGTTCATTAATGACTCTCATTTGCTAATTACATCCATTAATTAGGCCACACCCCCCAGTTGAAGTTATAAAGTGGGCGGGATGTTGGTTGTAGACGGTGCTCTCCTATTGGCCTATTGGTCATTGCTGTCATTAATGACGATCATCCCTAATTACATTGGTTCCCAAGGATGCTCTCCTATTGGTCGTTGCTAAATGCTGCTTAATGATACTCATTCCTAATTATACATCCATTAATTTTAGGTAGTATGTAGGGTGTTGGTTCTAGATAGCGTTATCCTATTGGATATAGATAAACCGTAATGGCACTTTCATATATTCTTGGTTTCCAAACAGGAGGTACGGTTTAAACCTAACCTAATGACATCGCAGTTCGAATCAAACCTAACTGAGCTCTGCCCAAAGGTACGATAGGTAGCTAACCATGTCAACCTAACACTCCTCCTCGCTTCGCTCGTCGTCGTACCTAATAACCATGTCAACCTAACACTCCTCCTCGCTTCGCTCGTCGTCGTACCTAACTGAGCTCTGCCCTAAGGTACGATAGGTAGCTAACCAGAGCATAAATGAAACGGAATATTTAAAATGTTATTTATTTTTCAAGAATACTTCATTCACAACTTATTTACTTATTTAGAGACCTACTTGTAATTATACCACGAATAAGTTACAAAATAATATGCCAGTCATAGTTGTTACTAATTTTTAAAAAAGATAATCTATTTGTCCGCAGGCAGTCCCTTATTGAGAAAATGGTATTTGTCACAAGACAATCGAAGTAACTTGTGATGTTCCTCACAGTACTTGTGTTTGTTTGGTGTATATTTCCTATACGGTCGGTTGTAGATCGTCGCAGCACATAACTTATAGTCTAGGACTTCGTTTATGTATGCGAAAAACATGTTGTATAAAAGATATGCGTTTTAGTCCGTATATAACGTAGCGTAACGTTTTCTCCGTATGATGGACAACTAATTGTGGGTAAACAAAATTTGAAGTCAAAACTCAAAACAAGACATAACCGTCAATCGTTTATTTCGAAATCAAACAAGACATTAGTTATCATGAATCGCCATTAATGTTATTATAATGGACAACTAATTGCGGTTAAAGGTTTATTTGAAATCAAACAAGACATTAATGTTCTTATAATGGACAACTTAAAATAAAGTCATCCAAAATAATACCCACGAACTCAGTAATGTTTGTTTAATCAACACTGCGTTTGGGTCGCGAATTCGCACTTACAGAATAGGTTCCGGTAATCAACAAGTAGAATTAGAGACTCCAGAGGTTTTTTTTGATGTTATTCAAGACAAAATTCATATTTTACTCAAAGAATGCCTCGAAGAATTAACCATTATTAATGTAAATTTTATTGTGCATGCGGAATTCGTTCAAGAAACGAAAGATTTAAAGAATACATTCGATTTCCAATCTTTCAATTACAACTTTTGTATTGGAGATGACTTTGAACCATTAATAAAAAAAGTGAGAGATTTTCTATGCACTCGGATGAGTGAATTTGAGAAAAAAGACAGTGGGTGGACTTTAAAGAAAATTTTATTCGTGGATATGAATGTAAACAAATTTAATCCTTTGAAAGGGTCTTCTTATTTGGATTTACCAAAAGATATAAAAAGTAAAAAGGCAGTAATAAATGTTCAAAATAATGATCATCAATGTCTCAAATGGGCTTTACTGTCCGGCTTGTTTCCTGTTTCAAAAAACGCAAACCGAACAACGGCATATTTACAACATCAGAACAAATTAAATTTCGCCAATATCAATTTCCCTGTAAAAATAACTGATATCAAAAAAGTGGAAAACTTAAATAACATCAGCATTAACGTTTACGGTTTAGAATATAGTAATATATCGAAAACAAACAGCATCGTGGGTCCCTTACATTTTACCAAATCAAGAAAAGAGACACATATAAATTTACTGTATTTAAGTAATGGTAATACTGGTCATTATTGCTTCATTAAAAACTTATCACGATTAGTTAACAAGCAAATCACTGGACGTCACGATGCAATTCATATTTGTGATGGGTGTCTTTTATATTTTTCAACGGAACAAAAATTGCAAGCCCATCAGGAGCATGATTGTGCTCATGTTGTTACAGAACTCCCAGGTACTCACAAGATGAACAAAAATTGGTTTAATGAAACTCAGCCGAGCAATAAAGTTGTATTTGATAAATTTCAACGGAAGATGAAATTGCCATTTGTAGTCTATGCGGATTTTGAGTCTTTTCTCAAGCCAATTTCAACTTGTGAACAAGACCCAACTAAACCACTTACAAATAATGTTCACGAACATGAAGTGTATAGTTACGGTTACTACATAAAATGTTCATACGATGATAGTTTTTCAAAATATTGTACTTATACCGGCCCCCATTGTGCTACGCATTTCATGGAAAATATATGTAAAGATATTGCCAACATCCAACGGAAGATTAGTTTTCAAAAAGCGCCGGTTTCTCTGACTTCAGTTGATAAAGAAAATAATAACAAAACGAAAAAATGTTTCATATGCAATCATGATTTAGAATTAGACTGTGTTGAACATTTTGAATGGGTTACTGGTCGTTTCGAAGGTCTAGCACATTCATTATGTAGTTCGAAGTATAAAACTCCTCGTTTTGTACCAATATTTTTACATAATTTAAGTAACTATGACGCCCATTTTATAGTACACGCGTTAAACTTTAAGGAAGGTGAGGTTGAAATCATTCCCCAAAATAAAGAAAGATACATTTCTTTTTCCAAAAAAATACAAATACATGGACAAGAAATCAGCTTACGCTTTTTAGATTCCTTCAAGTTTATGTCAGCTAGCTTGGACAATCTTTCTAAAAATCTTAAATTAGATGAATATGAGGAGTTAAAAAAACAATTCCCTATTCAAGAAGACTTTAAGAGATTAATAAGAAAAGGCATTTTTCCATATGAATTCATTAAATGTAACATCACTCCCTACCCAAGCGGAATTTTACAATACATTATGCGATAGCGCCGTTTCTAGTGAAGACTACGCTCATGCTCAAGATGTATGGAATCATTTTAAATGCAAAACTATGCTCGATTACTCAAACTTATATTTAAAGACAGATGTAATGCTACTGACAGACATTTTTGAAAATTTCAGAAAAATTTGTTTATTAACATATGACCTCGATCCAGCCCATTACTATACAGCTCCTGGTTTAAGTTGGGATGCCATGCTTAAACATACTAATGTTGAACTGGAATTATTAACAGACTTTGACAAAGTCGCATTCATTAAGTCAGGGATCAGGGGAGGGATATCTCAATGCAGTAATCGATATGCCAAGGCCAATAACGAGTACATAAAAGAATATGAACCTGATGAACCAAAATCATTTTTAGCTTATTTTGATGCGAATAATTTATATGGATGGGCTATGTCACAATATTTACCAATTGGAGATTTTGAGTGGGTAAACACAGATATTGATATTAATATACCAGACACGTGTAATTATGGTTACATACTCGAAGTTGACCTTGAGTACCCTGATCACTTGCATGACTCGCACTCTGATTTACCTCTTTGTCCAGAGAATATTGTCATAGGGAACTGTAAAGAACGAAAACTTGTCCCCAATCTGAACAAAAAAACTAAATATGTGATTCATTATAGAAACCTCAAACAGTGTTTAAGTTTGGGATTACAATTAACTAAAATTCATAGAGTGCTGAAATTCAAACAAAGTCCGTGGTTACAGAAATATATTGATTTAAATACACAATTACGTATGCAAGCAAAATCTGACTTTGAAAAAGATTTTTTTAAACTGATGAACAATGCTGTATTCGGTAAAACCATGGAAAACATTGAAAAAAGAGTAAATGTCAAACTGATTACGCACTGGGATAGTAAAGGTAAAGTGTTAGGTGCTCAATCGTTAGTAGCAAAACCTGAATTTCACAGTTTGTGTATATTTTCAGAAAATTTGGTGGCTATCCAGCTGCATAAAACCAAGTTATATTACAACAAACCAATCTATTTAGGCTTTTGTATATTAGATGTATCAAAAACATTAATGTATGACTTCCATTATAATTACATGAAGAAAAAATTTCAAAATAATGTTAAACTATTATGCACTGATACTGACAGCTTGATTTACCAATACTTTACCGAAAACTTTTATTTGAACATAAAACCGGACTTACCACTTTTTTTTGATACGTCTGATTATGCATCAAACAATATCTTTGGGTTTCCGCAACTAAACAAAAAGAAGCTAGGCTATTTTAAAGATGAAAATAATGGTAAAATAATGAGGGAGTTTGTAGGATTACGATCAAAAATGTATGCCATGACTGTAGAGGATGAATTTGTAGCAAAAGCAAAGGGTGTAAACAAATCTGTGACAAAAAAGATGAAAATGGAGAATTACAAGACTTGTCTTTTTGACCAAACAAGACAGTTCTCAAAGATGTATAGATTTAGATCAATAAAACATGTCATATTCACGCAATGTATTAATAAAACCAGCCTCTCTTACAATGATAGCAAACGTTACATTATCCCAAATTCTACCGATACATTAGCATGGGGTCATTATAGTTTAAGAAAATAGTTGTTAATGATTTGTATGTAAGCATTTGTTAATTATCTGTATATATATTTTTAGATAAGTGTTTGTAAATCATCTGCGCATATGGCAGGTTAACGGTTGTACATATTTTATCTATGTAGTAGAAGTAAGTAGTAGTGTGTAAGTAATAATAATATTTTTTACATAACTGTTTATGATAATTGTACCAATGTGTGATAAAATGTTAGTTATAAGCCTTGATTTTGTTAAGTTTCTAACTATGAACTAAAATGTATGTAATTTACAAAAATAATATCTATGATTTTTATATAAATAGGTTTTTTTTTATTTAAAATCATTTATTCCTCACCGTACCTCCTCCAATGAAGACGTATAACCTATGTTTATATAAAATATTGATTCATTTCATTCACCCATTCACAGCAATAGTTGCTGGTCCCAGTAGTTGTGGTAAATCGCATTTTGTCACAGGTTTTTTAAATAATGTGAATACGGTTTGTAATCAATCATTTCTAAATATAGTATGGTGTTATGATGAAATGCAACCGTTATATAATTTAAAGAATGTAAATTATACTCAAGGCATTCCAGATTTAACTATGTTTGATGGTAAACACCCTCAACTACTCGTAATAGATGACTTAATGAGAGAATCCGATGGCCGTATTGTTGATATCTTCACTAAAGGAAGCCATCATCGAAATTTAAGCGTTTTTTACATTACGCAGAACCTATTTCATCAAGGAAAAGGGCAACGTGATATATCATTGAATGCTAATTACATTATTTACTTTAAGAATCCAAGGGATAAAACGCAAATTAAATATTTAGCACGCCAAGTTCATCCCGAAAACTGTAAATTTTTAGAAGAAGCTTATAAAAATGCAACAAAAGATGCCCATGGATATTTAATGATAGATCTTAAACAGTCTACAGATGACATGTATCGATTCAAAACGAATATTTTCAATTATACTTCATATTGTGCAGTGTATGTACCAAAAAAGGGCTTTAAATAGGACCAAAATTGATGATTTCAATCATTCTATAATTATGTACAGGAGAGTTATAACACATCAACATCTGCTCAAAGCGTTACACACTCTAAAACCGAAATATCAAAAAATTCTATTAAAAGCCTGTAATGATGAAGAGATAAATGTGATTTGTGAATGTATTTATAACATTCTTAAAGGTAAACTACCACTTGACGAAAAAGAGAAAAAACATTTGAGTAAATATAAAAGCATATTACGAAAATTAATTATAAAGGGTAAAAATAAAATAAGGAAAAACATTATTGTACAAAAAGGTGGAACATTTTTACCTATAATATTAGGTGCTGTAATTAATGGTTTACTAACTTCATTTATTAAATAAACATGCAACATGCAAAAAAGATGCTACTCGTGGAACCTGAATTAATTGAACGGCTTAAAGCAAGTAATGAACCTACATCAGAAAATGCCTTGTCACGTTTAGATAGCGAAATGCAGAAAATTCTACAGAGTAAAATGAATGATCGGGACAAATGGACACTGTATTCTCAAGCTTTACAAAGATATCTACATGTTACTGAGGAGGGAAGAAGACCTCTCAAACTATCGATATTTACTGATACTCAAGAAATATAATAAAGAAGAAATAAACAGAGATTCTACTACAGTCCCTGAAATACCTGCACCAGGTGTAGATGTGACTCCTCCGAGAAAAGAAACATTTGCACCACAGTATACACCATCTTGCATGGTTAAATTAATTCCAAAGACTTATAGAAAAAAAGGCGAAGTTTTGTTAGACCTCATAATTCGAAGTAAACCTAAAATTTGGTGGAAAGAAGGCGGAGAAGTGGTTTTAAATAATGAAGATTTAAAAGGAAGTAACATATTTGATCTTATAAGTGATACTTTAAGACCATTAAAACGCCCCAAGCCGTTGGGCTGGGAAAAATTTGCTTTAGCGTTAAAGGATATAAATGTACCTTTATCGTGTGTTGGTAATCCTACCTCTCTCCAATATATTCATCAACCTCACTCCTCGGAATCTACAGCAAGTAACGAAAAAAAACAAATAGAAACATCAACACCGATCTCAGCAAAATCCAGCGAAACACCGAAAAGAAAAATTAATTGGGAAAGATGGACTCCGTACTAGATATATCTAAAATATATTATGATGTTTCTCATCCTGCTGGTTTTAGTAGCATTAACCGTTTAACAGAAGCTATGCGGGGCAAGTTGAAACGTAACGAAGTTAAGAAGTGGCTACAATCACAGGAAACGTACACACTTCATAAACCTTCACAGAAACATTTCCCCAGAAATAAATATATTTTATCTAATTATAACGAGCTTTGGCAAGCTGATTTGAGTGACATGCGCACATATAGTAAATACAATGACGGTTATAAATATATTCTGTGTGTTATTGATGTTTTCAGTAAATATGCTTTCGCAAGAGCAATGAAGAATAAAAAACCTGATACAGTTAAAACCTGTTTTGATAGTATATTTGCAGAAGCTAATGCCACTCCTCGGCATATTCAGTCTGATAAAGGTACTGAGTTTGTTTCGAAAATTGTAAGAGATTATTTTATAAGTAAGAGTATTAATTATTATACTACAAACAACCCTGCCATCAAAGCTAGCATTGTAGAGAGGTTTCAACGAACTCTAAAAATGAAAATGTGGCGTTACTTTACCTTCAAAAATACTTATAAATATACTAACATCTTGCAAGCATTGCTACATTCTTATAATCATAGTTTCCACACGAGCATTAAGATGACTCCAAGCGAAGTCAATGATGATAATATCATGGTAGTTTGGCAGAATTTGTATGGAAAAAAAGAAAATAACAAGTATATAAATGAACAGCCTTCACTTCAAATCGGTGATCACGTTAGAATAACAAGACATAAACACATATTTGAAAAAGGCTATGAAACGAATTGGAGTGATGAAATATTCGTAGTAGATTCCATTATAAGAAGGTCCCCTTGGATCGTTTACACTTAAAGAGATTTAGAAAATGAACCAATCACTGGTACATTCTACTCGAAGGAACTGCAAAAAGTGTTTTATGACCCCACCACCAAACACAGGATAGATAAAATAATAGAATCACGTCGAGTTGGTGGCAGAAAAGAGGTATTAGTCAAGTGGAAAGGTTATCCCAGCAAATTTAACAGTTGGATCCCGGCATCAGATATAAAAGAAATATGACTGATGATAGTTTTTATTTGACTCTGTTGAGTAACAGTTCAATATCATACTATCCCGAAAATACAACAGCAAATTTCTTAACTAAGCTACCAAAAACTATTAAGTTAGAAGGTGAATGGACAGTTGGTTTAGTAGAGTTCCATTATCCATGTACTATGTTTAATGTTCAAGAACATGAAAATGTGTTGTACATAAAGAAGAAAATACGTTTGCAGGATGCTAGTGACACAAATAAAAACCCGAGCACTGGTACAGAAATCAATGTGGAATATAAATCTCACATACCAGCAACTACATATGACAACGTCAATAATTTTTTGAAGGCTTTTAATGAAAATCCCTTGTTGAAAAACCAACTAAAGATGCGACATGATGAAATATCAAAACTTGTAACAGCAACTAGTCAAAACAAAGATTTATTTTCTTTAACCGTATCACCCCAATTAAGTCTACAATTGGGTTTTGAGCCCAGAATGAATTTATTATCAAAGGCAGTTGGAAAATATCCTATGAATTTGTATCTAGGATTACCATCTCAGCTCTTTATTTATTCAGATATCATCCAGCCACAGATAGTGGGGGATGTAATGGCATCTTTAATACGAATTATACCTCTAGATCCGACAAAATACACATATGGAGCTTACAAAATGCATGCATTTTCACCAGCTCACTACTTACCCGTTATGCGCAGAGAGTTCGACACTATTGAAATAGATATAAGAACAAGCATTGGCAATCGGGTACCATTTCAATTTGGTACATCGTGTGTTAAACTACATTTTAGACGCATAACAAAATGAATCAAAGAAATATTAATAACTTATGCCCATATCAACATTATTACTCACGTCAGGCAGGATCTGGTATTGGATGTGTGTATAAAGGTGTACCTCACCAACGCGGTCATGGAATTGGAAGTTTTTTGGGGGGGTTGTTTAGATCTATCGTTCCTTTGCTATCGAGTGGGTTTAGAAGTGTAGGTAAAGAAGCATTAAATGCGGGCGTTGGCTTATTATCTGATATGATGAGCTCCCAACCTTTGGAGGAATCGTTAAAATCACGCTTTAAAGATGCAAGTGCTAATTTGAAAAGGAAAGCTGATGAAAAGATTGATTCTTTAATGAGTGGCTCAGGGTATAAAATAAAAAGGAAAACAAGAAATCCAGTCATTGTTCGGAAAACACTACACGGCGGGAGACGTTCAAAAAAAACATCGAAAACTACATTTGAAGATATTTTTTCCGGTTAAATAATGTCTTTTTTACATAATCATTCATGTGAATGTGCCAAGTCTGAGTTGGACTTGTTTGCTTTACCATCAATACAAACAAGTATCGAAAGCGGCCAATGGATCCATTACAAGCCCATTTCATCATTAAGTGATGATGGACCCATTGAATTCCAAGTGCCTGGTACCGGAGATGATTACATAGACCTATTCCATACTATGCTTTATATAAAAGCTAAAATAGTGAGTCCTGATTCAAATGCAATAAAAGACATACATATTGCCCCCGTCAATAATTGGTTACATACACTTTTTAATCAATTAGATGTGTATTTAAATCAAAAACTCGTGTCTCCACCTAACAATACATACGCATATCGTGCATACATAGAAACCCTCCTTAATTATGGTCCAGCAGCTAAAGACTCTCATTTAACATGTGGTTTATGGTATGAAGATACACCACATAAAATGGATGCAACAGATAGTACCAATAAGGGATTTATTAAGAGAGAAGAATTAGTTAAAGTGAATACAGCTGTAGATATGATTGGACATTTACATGGTGACATATTTAATCAAGATAAATTTCTTCTTAATGGTGTAGAAATGCGAATAAGATTAGTACGTAGTAAAGAAGCGTTTAATCTCATGTGTAATCATGATGATCAAAAATTTAAAGTTACCATTTTAGATGCAAGCCTCATAATTCGGAAGGCTCGAATTAACCCATCTATTTTACTAGCACACCAAAAAGTACTAGCTTCTACAACTGCAAAATATCCTATTACCCGTGCTGAAGTTAAAGTTTTAACAATTCCGTCGGGAATTCAAGGTAAAACCTTAGATAACATATTTCTAGGTCAAGTACCTAAGAGATGTATTGTAGGCTTTATAAAAAACTCTGCGTTTAATGGTAGTTTTAAACAGAATCCATTTAATTTTGATAACAATGGAATGAATCTATTTAGCTTATACGTCGATGGTCAACAAGTACCATCAAAGACATTGCAACCCTCATTTAATGATGGGTTAATTGTATCAAGTTTTCATACATTATTTTCTGGTACGAATATTCACTTTTTAAATGAAGGTAACTCAATAGGAAGAGAGGGCTATGGAGGAGGCTATTGTTTACTAGCTTTTGACTTAACTCCAGATCTTTCAGCAAGTTCAAACTCACACTGGAATTTAGTTAGACACGGCAGTGTCAGATTAGAGGTTCGTTTCGACACAGCATTGACTACTACGCTTAATTGTATCATATATGCTGAGTTTGATAATGTTATAGAAATAAATAAAAACCGCGATGTAAGTGTCGATTACAACAGTTAATACTAATAAATAAAAAAATAATTATTTTTTATCTCATTACCAATTAGTATCTCAAGATGAATACACAAGAGATTAAACACTATATGAGTAGAATAAATTCGAACATTGAATCAAATGTATTCGCAGCCAACACAATGCCTATGTTTGTTCAGCTACCTGTTTACTTAATAAGCAATTTGGATCCAGACTTTCAACCAGGGTCACATTGGGTAGCCATATATATTGATGTAAATGGTATTGGCGAATATTTTGATTCATACGGTCGAAAACCGGAGGGTTACCATAAAATGTTCTTAAATAGAAATACTAAGAGGTGGTTTTATAATCATCAACAACTGCAAAGCTACTGGACATCGGTCTGTGGAAAATATTGTTTAGTTTATCTTTATTTAAAAATGAAAAATGTTAAAATGAATGACTATATTAAGGTTTTCTCAATTGTTAATACCACAAATAATGATATTACTATTTGTGAAATGTTTAGATTAATTTTTGGTTAAATAAATCATACATTATAAAAGATTGTTGTTTAATTTTTAATAGGGAATATATTTAATGAAACAACTTGTATGATATATTTGTATTTTATTAATAAACACATTTATAATGACAATTATAACTACGAATTAAAATGATACTTTTTACATCCTTCAGATTCGGCAATTTCCTTCGTGATTCGGTAAATGAGATTTTTCGCTTGCTGTAAGTGCTTATTTTCCTCTGTTTCCTTTGTGTAGTACTTCACACGAACATCTGCGTGCTTCCAGTGTTCACTTGTGTTAGCCACTTTGGCTAGTTTTTTCAGATCAAAAATTTCAATTTTTACAAGATGTGTCGAATTCGAAAAATCATCCTTATTTGTTGATAAATATGATACACCGCTGCCTTTATCACCTTGTCCAAAAGTGGATGATATGATTTTCTTTCTTTTTATCTTAGACTGTTCAAAGAACGTATCTATGTTGGATGATGTATTAATTTTTCGCTTCACTGCTTTATCTTGTACACTTTGTAAACTATCATCACTCTCCGAGATGGGATAATAAAAGTGTTTAAAAGTGTAGTCTTGACTATCGACGACATTTGATGACGGGTCCTGCAACATAAATATACACACACACACACGTTACAAATGTATACGGCTTTGTGATAACACAGTTATTATAAATCTAAATAATAGCAGGAAACGATAATTGCATTTAATAAATACAAATCAAATTAAAAGACTACTTACCGACATATTGGTGACTGCTGGTGTAGGAGTGCAACGTGGATAGTTATTGAATAATAGAGTCAGTCAGCAGGCCCTTTATATATACGATTAATGATAGTTAATGTCCTGTTTGATTTCTAAATACACAATAAGTTGTCCATTATAAGAACATTAATGTCTTGTTTGATTTCAAATAAACCTTTAACCGCAATTAGTTGTCCATTATAATAACATTAATGGCGATTCATGATAACTAATGTCTTGTTTGATTTCGAAATAAACGATTGACGGTTATGTCTTGTTTTGAGTTTTGACTTCAAATTTTGTTTACCCACAATTAGTTGTCCATCATACGGAGAAAACGTTACGCTACGTTATATACGGACTAAAACGCATATCTTTTATACAACATGTTTTTCGCATACATAAACGAAGTCCTAGACTATAAGTTATGTGCTGCGACGACCTACAACCGACCGTATAGGAAATATACACCAAATAAACACAAGTACTGTGAGGAACATCACAAGTTACTTCGATTGTCTTGTGACAAATACCATTTTCTCAATAAGGGACTGCCTGCGGACAAATAGATTATCTTTTTTAAAAATTAGTAACAACTATGACTGGCATATTATTTTGTAACTTATTCGTGGTATAATTACAAGTAGGTCTCTAAATAAGTAAATAAGTTGTGAATGAAGTATTCTTGAAAAATAAATAACATTTTAAATATTCCGTTTCATTTATGCTCTGGTTAGCTACCTATCGTACCTTAGGGCAGAGCTCAGTTAGGTACGACGACGAGCGAAGCGAGGAGGAGTGTTAGGTTGACATGGTTATTAGGTACGACGACGAGCGAAGCGAGGAGGAGTGTTAGGTTGACATGGTTAGCTACCTATCGTACCTTTGGGCAGAGCTCAGTTAGGTTTGATTCGAACTGCGATGTCATTAGGTTAGGTTTAAACCGTACCTCCTGTTTGGAAACCAAGAATATATGAAAGTGCCATTACGGTTTATCTATATCCAATAGGATAACGCTATCTAGAACCAACACCCTACATACTACCTAAAATTAATGGATGTATAATTAGGAATGAGTATCATTAAGCAGCATTTAGCAACGACCAATAGGAGAGCATCCTTGGGAACCAATGTAATTAGGGATGATCGTCATTAATGACAGCAATGACCAATAGGCCAATAGGAGAGCACCGTCTACAACCAACATCCCGCCCACTTTATAACTTCAACTGGGGGGTGTGGCCTAATTAATGGATGTAATTAGCAAATGAGAGTCATTAATGAACTCAACGGCCAATAGGAGAGCACCATCTTGAACCAACACCCCGCCCACCTGCTGACACCAAGTAACATCTGAGGTCGACGGTGTGGCTGCTAAAAAAAGGTCAGCAACCAAAACCAGGGGTGTTTGACCCCCCAGGGTTGAGCCAGAACGCACAAATCCCTACTACTCTGGCCTCACAAAACGAAGGAAGGTCATGTAAAATCTACTTTGCTAAAGAAAGCTTATTACATAATTAGACAATACATAGAATACAAAAACAATGTAACTAAACTAGGTATTACGAGTATATAAAGATAGAATCAGTTATTGACTTGCAAAAGTGCTATGAGAAAGCCTATTTCAATAAACTTAAACAATAAACACGCTGGTGCGCAAAATTCGTGGCCATTATACCTATCTCGATGTTGTACAGTGGGTGTACCAGGGCTGCATTAAGATAAGTAGTTAAATTATAGGATTTTGGTTTCAACGCCGCCGGGCAGGTTCCTAGAATTCCCAAAAATGGGCGGGGCTAGACAGCCTAGGCGTTACAGTGGGCGTGGTTAATCAATGGCGGTCTATCTGCACGCGCGCTTATTGGCTGATAATAAGGAGGATGAGTAGTTCAATTATAGGATTTTGAGTTTGAATAAACTTGAGCTCTTCTTGTCACTTATGCACTCCTAATTGTTACAAGCTTTAATTTAACTTGCCCTGTTCGTAGGTATGTAGATGTACCTATGTATGTTATGGTTAGTATGGGACAAATCTTACGAGTTTTTGACCCACTTCCCGGTGACCGATTGAGCTGAAATTTTGGGTAGGTAAGTATAGTTTGGATGACAATTAAATATTATGGTACCATCGAGCTGATTTCATGATGGAGACAGAAGGTGGCCATGGGGATTCAGTACCGATATCATTGTCAAGCCTAAAGCAACAAGACCTCTGCCTAGTCTAAGTTACTACGCATCGCGGTGTCAAGATATATTTGTTTGAACGGTGAGCTGAGACTATGACAAGTTGCACAGTTAACAGAATAGCGGGATTGCTCCATTTTTCCCAACGTTCGTGAATCAATCCAGTTGAAGATGCGTTCATAAATTTTAAATAAATATTCTCAAGTCACTGTGAAGTCATACGAACGAAAAATCGTTCGCACGTTCGTCACGCCTGATGGCTACCCCTAACCTTTAGATAGCTTCCTCGCTTCGTTGGCTGAGTCTACTAGTTCTTGCAGATGTGGAATGTACCTACTTTAGACTGAAACATGGTCCTTGGAACAATTTACTTGTATTATAAGCGTGAAAGTTTGCGGAGTATATTGGATGTTTATTGTATTGTATTTTCCTCCGGAAAATTTCCCCTATGGGGATGAAACATAACTCGTATGAACGGAAAACATCTCATTCCGTTATGTATATGTGTATGAATACTTTATGCCTAGCCTAGTTTTTGTCTTTGTCATATTAACTTTGGCCTAAATAACCTAGACGGATTTATTAATTTCTTATGGCTGCTTGTATTCATAAACTGAAACCAAACTATCGTTTGTCTTTTTCTTTCAGTTTGATATGTGTGTTTTATAAAGAGAGAAATCTTTATGTAATCCTGAAAAAAAAATATTATGAGTAGTAAAAGTTTTACGAGCCGTCAATTAATAATGCTAAACGACGTCCATTATACAACGTTTTAATAAAATAACGCAAAAACTGAAAACCGTTTCTTCAGAATCGAAAATAGAATGTAACTGCAAACTTACATATTTAATGTTTATTTCGCAATTAAATACCTGGATCGTAAATCTAACTACTCACAAGAATAACTATGTTATGTGTGTACCGTGTCGTGATAAAATCCTACTTTTATAGTAAGCGTATAGACTAAATAAACATCATTCAAGTAAACTGACGTCCGTTTCAGAAGTTATGTAATTGCTCTGTTTCCCAGCCAAGTAATTAAAAACGTACACCATAATTAACCTATCCGCACTTGGCTACGTTCACTGAACCCGCGCCGAAGGTCGTAGAGAGTGGAAAAACAATGGATTGCCATTTTCCCACGACCATTACTTCAAAGCAACTACATTAGCGCTTGCATTCAAAATAACGCCTTACTTCCTTGAAATAACGTCCTAATTCTTATGACAGTAATCTGTAAATTTATTGTAATGGATTATGAACCATAAGGATAGTAGTTAGGGTTGGTTTCTGATGGCATTTAGTGCGACAAAAGCCAGGTTACAACGTTCCCATAAGAACTAGTAACGTTATTTTGCATTTAAAAGTCGATATTGGTTCGCGGAATGATATAAGATTTGCCTCCTTTTTGTAATTTTCTAGTAGTAACACAGCTAGGCCGGTGTTGTAAAGACTGTCACAATTCCTGGAACTTATTTCAGCATAAAAGTGGTAGCGTACGGCACCGCACAAAGTAATTGCACTCATAACTGGAGCAGTCAGATGTGCGATGTACCTCCTTAAAGAGAACCGTAGTCATAATAACCACTACATGCTCTGTAGATATCATCATCCTCCTAGCGTTATTCCGCTGTGCCCTAAAGGATCCCAGCGTCCGCCTTGGCACCTAATCCCAAGATTTGGCATCTTATCTTATCTTATCTTATCTAGATGAGGGCCCCTTCGGATGCACTTCGACCCAGTGGGATCTTTTGTGCATTTGCCCTCTCCTTTTGTCTACTCCCAACTTCGCTCCATCATTTCCACAAAGCGGATGATACAGCTGAGCGGGAGTACCTTGAATTCCTTTGGTTGCGGATAGCCGTTACCAAAGTAATTCATTCTTTGTCTGGCAAGGGCATGACATTCACACAATAAGTGTTCCATAGTCTCATCCTCCTCGCCACACATTCTACAGTCTAAGCTGTCCGATAGTCCCATCTTGGCCAAGAGATCCTTGACCCCGAAGTGACCTGTGAACACCCCAGATATGGTTCTGAGCTGCTTCCTGCTGAATTTCCAGAGTTTGTTAGTCCAGCCCAAGTCCACTCCTTCTATGAAGAGCTTAGAGTGCCTTAAGCTCGCCTCATTCCTCCACTCGTGTTGGTGTTTGGTTTTGGCGTGGGCTTTAAAGGCCGAGATTATGGTTCCCTGTGAGAGTCCCACAAATGGTTGTGGGCCTACAAAGTGGTTTGTTGACCCCCCTCTTGCAAGCTCATCCGCTCTTTCGTTGCCAATGAAGCCCTCGTGCCCTGGAATCCAAACCAGTTGCACCTTATTGTGCTTTCCAAGCTTGTTCAGTGCCTGGACGCCATTATAGACTAGTCTAGATTCCACTTTCGGCGCCGTAAGTGCCTTAAGCGCCGCTTGACTGTCACTGAGTATATAGATGGTCTGCCCTCTGGTTTGTCTGTCTATATTCTCCTGTGCACAGGCAATTATGGCGTATGTCTCCGCCTGGAAGACGGTTGCCAAATTACCCATGCTTACACTACTACTGTAGTCATTCGCATAAATGCCTGCTCCCGTACCGGATCCCATTTTTGATCCGTCCGTGTACCATATACTGTCTTAAGATTTGGTATAGTTCGCTAGAGCTCCCTTGGATACGCTTTGTTGAGAATGCATTTGTTTTAAGCTGTCGAGGCACGGATACTCAAGGCAGCAAAGGATCGGTAAGCATCCAGACGTTGTCAGCTTTAGTGCCATTCATCAGCCAGGTTGCATGCTTGCCGCAGTCGTAGTAAAACAAAAGATTGCGATGTTATCACTTGACCATCTCTCTTTCTTCTAGCTAGATATACCACATGGTGGTAAGGCTAACCCCACTACCATGTGGGATAATTAACCAATTTTCTTGCCTTACTTCTCAGCTTAGCCCTGTCCTGTCCGCAACATCAGCTTCAAACACATTCGACTCTCTCGTCTCTTAAAACCACATGTGTCCGTCTTGTTCTGGGTCTACCCCAGGATCTTCAACCACAGACGGAAAATAGTTTTAAACTAAGCAGTTGCGTCAGGTAATTAAATGTATATATTAAGGGGAACATAAAAAAGTTCATGCTCTGAACCGGTGACCACTGGCATACTTGGCCCGTCGCTACTAACCAACTGTGCTGTCGGAACAATGCAGCTCGGTCAACAAATCTTTCAATCTGTTCCCTCTTACAACGACATAGGGAGGCGGCGTGTAGTGGCATCTATCTAGAAGACTCAGGCTTCTGATGTATGCCTGTGGTCGCTGGTTTGTATCTGGCTCGGAGTAATACATTGCATTTAATTTTAAATTTAGAGACGGGAAGTTGTAGTTCGAGAATCTCAGCCCACAAGTTAGACTGATGAACTAAAGAGTAATCACGTATACGCGCGTCTGGCAGATCTAAATGTCACTTTTTATACGGAAAAATGACACTTAAATTGTCCTAACGCGCATTCAAAACGTTACGTGTTTACCCTTTCGGTAAAGGTCGCGGGTGTCCGCTGGATGCGGGTGGCGCAGGACCATTGTGGCACTCTTTGGGGGAAGCCTATGTCCAACAGTGGACGTCTTTAAGCTGATAATATGGAGATGATGGAATTGTAGCTATGAGCTGTATTTAATCTCCAATATCCCTTGATGGTTTTCCTCTAGTCTTCTTTCTCCATCAATCATTATAATCTATGTAGAAAATCTCACCCAATACTTAGAAGGCCATGTGCAAGGATCAAACCATACCAATTAGTTCCAAATCCTATTATAAACGATGTTATGGCAAACTTATGTTCCAAAGTTCTGCGCAAACATACGAACTTGAGGGGATTACCCTAAAGTTTCGCCTAAATACTACTCAGTGTGAAATACTTGGTACCTATTTAAAATATTACTTTGTACTAGTATATGGCATGGGCACTATATGTCTAAAGTATATTGGTTAGAGGATCTTTCTTCATTCGAATTTAAGCCATGTGACTTTGACATGGAGTCGTGCCTTGCCATGTACTAGAACTTACAGCGTCGAAATAAATTTTGTATTGCAGATCAGTGGTGGAGCCAAGCCGGTTCCCACCAGGTGGCCTAAAATTCATTTTAGGCAATCCTATATAATTAACTTTTTTGTTCCGGTTTGCCCATCGAAAATTTTCACACACCGTCTCTGGTGGATATACCTACACGTTTTGACACACCTTCCGGTGAAACGTTACATATAATCGCTTTTTACTAGCCTGTATTTCACTTGTACGTAACAATGTAAAATCTAGCTACTCCGTTTCCACCTATTTAAGTTGTATCAATATAAAAGTTTTACATAAGGTTTAAATTTCAAGTAACGTTTATTCATACCAAGAATTCAGTCACATACTTGTAAAGAATCTTAAACAGAGTACTTCCCACCCTACCCCCAAATATGGGGTAAGTTGACACAAAGCACTCGTCTCCTATGTAAACTTCAGATAAAAGCTTCAGTGAGCTTTGTTACGGGAAAAACTGGTCAATAAAGCTTCTGACAACTTGGAGTGTACAATGTTATTTCACGTGACGTGTTAAAAAGACGGGATGGATAGTAACAGCATTAGGAATGCGAGGTACAATGTAAAGTTAACTGCAGACTTCTATAATGTACGAATATAGAAAAAAACTTTATCACACCCGCTCAGAAAAGAGTCATTGTTGGCCTGAAATGAGGGATCAAAGTCGTATTGTTATCACGTGCGGGCGGAGCACGGTGGCCATTTTATCACTAATCGTTGTGGATAAGACATTCGTCACTCGCACTCACATTTGGCAGAATGTGACAGATGCCTTATCCATAGCGATGAGTGCTAAAATGGCACCCATGCTGACCCTGTTTTACAGAATTGAGTCATTGTCACCCTCAAATTTCCACTTTCCTAATGGAATGTGTGAAAAGGAATATTTATTTCCAACTTGGTCGAGGCTTCACGTGACCAGATGGCTGACCTCGCCCAGAGGATCAGCATTGCCATTCAACGCGGCAATGCTGATCCTCTGGGCGACCTGGGGCATTTTTTTTACCTTTAGTTTTTTTTTACTTGATATAATATGATTACTAATGTATTAGAAGTTTAAAGACCCAAAACAATCAATTGAACAATAAAGCCCTAGTGACAATTTCGGCGTAAACACTTGAATCGCTCGTTACGCTCAAGATTCTACTTTAGAATCCCTCGCTACGCAAATGATTGTATTGTAGAATCTTTTGCTTCATTTGGTATTAAGTTACCGTCATCGCCGCTAATATATAATTTTGATCCCATGAGACACAATGTACTATTCCACAGCGCCAGGTTTAATCCGTGATAAACCATTTCTCGCTTTATCTGTAAGTACATACGAGTGACGGTCTTATAAATAATATATAAGTTCTATCTAGATATCATATTTCCAGTGGCTCTAAAAATTTAACACAATGTGCTCTGCCTATCTCTTCTGGGAAGATGGGCGTGTATAAGTATGTATAACTTAATTTAGTAGTTGTGTCTTATGAACATTTTTCCGACCGTATACATTTTTAAGTTATTAATAAATAAGCACGAGCAGCGGGTGGCGCAGGACCGGTCATTGTGGCACTCTTTCGGGGAGGCCTATGTCCAGCAGTGGACGTCTTTCGGCTGATGTGATGATATGAAGCACGAAGTATCAATAATGTTTGTGTAGTTGCTCCGCTCTCTTTTTCTTATAAAAGACTGTCCAGTGATTGACCCTAGTCTCACCTAAAGGTAAGCGACGACAGAAGCCTAAGACAAAACTCACTTGTTCAGTAATAGCCTATTCACTATTGTTTTGTAGGCACCTAGATTGTAGTTCTCAGGAAATACAGTCTTTGAGTAAGATGATATGCCGTAGGTATCTCAACTACTTCAATTATGTTCATTATAATTTTATTAAAGGAACACACAAGTTTAATCATAACATTGCCCGAAGTTGTATTAGAAAATTGGATTGATAACAAATCATCTTATCTCACCGATTAAAATTCAGAAACCTGTCACTCAGAAACAAAACTCCAAGCAATTTTCCCTCAATCTTTGCGAAATAGAATTTAATAGTTGACGAGATTAGTTTGGGTCCAGTATGCATGCCATTAATCGTAATAGGATTCTTAATATCGTAAGAAAATAGAAAAGTATTTTCAGTTAACTGAGTTGAAACGAGTTTTTTGTAAAGACTTGTAAAGGGAAAAAAATATATAATTCTTAATGTGAAATATTCAAATTTCAGCTTATTCTTATACAGCTTTCCTATTAGTGCACATTCCCGCTTTATTTTTAACTAGCAGCCCGGCCCGGCTTCACACGGTTAGTTTTCCGTTTTCCAATAGGGTTGAGGCATTTTCCCGTGGTAAAAAGTAGCCATGTCCATGAGGAATTATGTCGGCTTCCAATGGTAAAAGATTTTTTTCAAATCAGTCCAGTAGTATCGGAGCCTATTCAATACAAACAAACAAGCAGTCAACTCTTTCCTTTATAATATTAGTGTAGATAAGGCGTCTAGTCTTTCGAACTATCTATTTATAATCAATTGGCATATTTGAAGCATAATTTTTACCAATTTCCAGGTTAACTGCGAGTTAAAGACCTCCACACCGACTTCAATTAGGTTTCAGTGAGGTCAATGCTAACAGCAACTAATCCTCGTAATTTGAGCTTCGTCCACGCCTTAATATTTTCATTAGGACTACTGGCGGCGGCCTATCCAAAATATCGATGAACTCGGATATTTAGCAGAAGGCATCAATGCTTATTTTGCTCATCTCTTGGGCTTTAGATGTTTGACTGACTGTCAAGTACAAATGGCCGACGCCTTGATTTGAGAAGCGGCCCCAATTATAGTCTTAATACGAAAAGTTTCACCGTCCACACGAGGACTCTTTTATCCGGCCTAGATCAAGCCTAAGGAGAGCAATTAGCTTGCCAAAAATAAACTTAATCGGAATAAGTTTCAGTCGACAATTTTTAATAAAAGCTTTTATTACCAACTGTACTTTTGTATTTTATTATTATTATTTATTATTGTAGTATTGTGGGCCTTTGTATGCCGCTTCGACCAGCGAGTGATCTATTGTGTCAGCCCTTTGTTTAGATTTCACCATCAAGTCCCGTTGCCTCTAGGAAATTCCAGATTCTTTGGGCGGTGATGTGTTGTACCTCTTCCGGGTGCACGATGTGCCGCCCTAGGTAGATACTTCTTTTGTGCATGAGTGTTCCGCAGGAGCATAGGATATGCATTGCTGTTTCCTCTTTCTAGTGCTACTTTTGTATACCGTTATCAACTATTCGTTGAGACGATTCTAACAAGCTCAATGGAGTTACGTTAGTTTTAAGTTCTGCATTCCCATGGTCACCTTCTGTCTCCATCAACAGATCAGCTCGATCGTACCGTAATATTTAATTGTCATCCAAACTATACGTCTAACCAATATTTGTGCTCAGTCTGTTGAAGATATCTGCTTCAAAATTCAGTAAAACTAATCTAACAAGAATAGCGCATTGTTCTAAACACGAAGCGTGTGTTTCAAACATGCTATTTTTTTGTCCAATAACGATACTAAAGATTTTTTTTATCAAAATTTACTTTCAATAGAAAAACACTAAAAACAAAAAAATTGAGATATCAGGATTTAATTAAACGGTGCGAAAGTTATTAAGGAGTACATAACCTAAGCTTGTTGAATCGATTCCATTATCAAGAAAAATGGACGCTTCTTTTTTGTTTAGTCAAAATAATATGAAAATGTATTGCTTTTACAAACTTTTTTGCTCCCCTTAACTAACCCCTAAGGCTTAACACATAAGGTTGGCATCGTGTTTTTGGGGGTTTCGTGGTTGTTTGTAAAAAAGATGGGTAAACAAAAGGCAGTGGGCGATTGTGCGAATCAGTTTTCAATGCGGGCTTTGAAAAATAACAAAAAGAGGAAATTGGAAGGCCGGTTGAAAATGAGGAGTCGGCTTCTTTATTTTTTATAGGTTTATAGGAATTATTCCTGGTTTTGAAGCTTTTATAGTTTGTACTTTACTACAAATTATGGATACTGTTCGAGTGTTCGCGTATTTATATGAAGTAGAAGAAGATCTTTTACTCTTCTTCTACTTCTTCTACTCTTTTACTAATCTTTTTTTTCTTGATGTTTTCTCTGGTGTGTGTAACAAATCGACATTTTTATTACTATTTTATTGAAATTCTGTATTTTAATCCTTAATTTTCTTTAAGTGAAATGTATCTAAACCAACACCAAACCATTATAATGACTGACTATAACTATAACTATGATTATAACTGACTAAATGATATGATATGATATGATGCTATAACACCTTGGAATTACTTGATGATCTCGCCGGAATACCAGCGCTGGTCATTAATCCAACACCATGCTAAGATAAGACCATTTTGAAGCACTGATTGATTGATTTTTAAATGCTAATATCTTTTTGAATGATTTTTATTTGCTAATATCTGTCCATGTTTCGCTATTACCACGAATACATTCCTATTAAAGTCTATTTCGTTTTGAGGAATTTAAGTGATAAAAGTTAACCTGTAAATTCATACGATGTGGATGTAGGTATAGTCAGCATCATAAAGGATGACATTTTAATCAGTATCCAAATTCAAGTATAAGATTCTTCAGCAAAATTATAAAATACGTTTTTTTTTGTTTCAAATCATTCAGTACAAAAAAAAATTAGTAATTGCTGCTTAAAGTTATCCCAAAAAACCTTACCGCGCGGGCACCTCAGCGGGTAGTAAGGTTTGCGCACAGCACGCCTCTCCTCCCTCGGCCGCGCCCCGCTCCGCACAGTACTGAATGCCCAGTAACCACGCTGTACGGATAATTCGTTTGGGATAAACAATTTATAATTACAAAAATACCTATAAGTTTTTTTTTCAAAAATGGAGTCTATTAGTGATACCAAGTGCCTACAAAAAATTGGACACTGATTAAAATGTCACCCTGTATAGTTAGTAGCAGCCAAAGTAGCCAAATATATCGGAACACGTCTTTATAAGGATGTCGTGTAAGGATGTGTTACGATATATTTGGTTACTTTGGCTGCTACTAACTACATGATACTGACTGTACTTATAATAAAATATAAACAAAATGAGCTTTGATGCCTAATTCGAGTAAATAGAATACAGCTAGCTACGACGCATGCTTCGTAGCTTTAGATATAATGATTAGAGATAAAATGATCGTACTTTAACGTATATTGCAGTATTTTCCTTCCCATGCTTGCTTAAGTAAGGTAACTTTAAATTGTTCTTTTAAAAAATGCAATAATCTTAAACATTACTAAATGCAAATATATTTCACTACAAATTTACTTACTCGCCTAAATCTTTATGAGCTGACATGTGTTTTTCTTCAGAACAACAATAGTCTTGTCCTTTTAAAACAAATATAAATGTTTAGTGATTTTAATTTAGGCAATAAAGACCCCGGAGGTCCCCCGCAAAGAGCAGGGAACGACCGATGGGCTAAAAAACACGACGAAGCAGACAGACGCTGCAAATGCAGAGACGAAAACTTTGTCACGAGACGAAAAGTTGGTGGAGATACACAGCCCATTCATTGACACCTCGAGTCCTACAAAAATGTTTAAGGACCGCCTCACGGAAGCCAGAGCCTGCCTGGAAAAGGGGAAACTCAATATAAACGCGTCCCGCAACACTAAGGGAGAAATAAAACTGGCAGTGAGAATGTCGCTGGAACGGCTCTACCAATTGGTGAAAGAGTCAGAGATGGAGCGTAAGGCAAAGGCAAAGGAGACAAGTAGCGAGCGACAGATGAGCGCTCCGAAAACTACCGAACTGGACTCTACCTTCTCAGTCGGGAATAAAGATCCCCCCATACCTACCCTATCAGCTCAATCTGAAATGGTAGAGTTGATAAAAAGAACGCTGAACTTCTCGAAGAAAATAGCAAGAAACTGGAAAAAATACAAATAGACATTGAGAAGCAGAGAGAAAGGCTTGAGAGGACCACATACGCGGGTGTAGTAGCGCAGAGCAGGCCCGGAACGAGCGAACCAGAACGGACCGCTCTACACTCAGTTGTGATCTCCTCGGAAATAGAACAGGAAACAGGAGAACAGATATTAGAGAAGGTGAGGAAAGCGGTAGATGCGAAAGAAGGATGGATACGAGTGGAGAGAGTGAGGAAAGCGAAAGATAGGAAAATCGTTTTGGGATGTAAGACTCAAGAAGAACGGAGGAAAATAAAGGAGCGACTGGACTTAGCAGGAGCGCAACTAGTCGTCGAGGAGGTAAAAAATAAAAACCCGCTGATAGTCCTAAGGGACGTATTACTAATACACAGTGACGAAGACGTACTAAGGGCTCTTCAGAATCAAAACCGGAACATTTTCTGCGGCCTCGACCACGAAGAGTGCAAAATGGAGGTAAAGTACAGACGACGGGCGCGAAACCCCCTAACGGGACATATTGTACTCTGTGTCTCACCAAAAGTGTGGAAACGCGCAACGGAGGAGAAAAGAGTACGAGTGGACCTCCAGAGTATCAGGGTTGAGGACCAGTCCCCGCTAGTGCAGTGCACCCGCTGCCTGGGCTACGGGCACGGCCGACGCCTCTGTAAGGAGCCGGCTGACCTATGCAGTCACTGTAGTGGACCCCACCTAAGAGCCGATTGCCCCGAAAGGTTAGCAGGGGAACCACCAGTCTGCAAAAACTGTACCGCAGTAAAGATAGAGAAATGCGACCACAACGCCTTTAGCAGCGAGTGCCCTGTTAGAAGGAGATGGGACGGATTAGCTCGTGAATCTGTAGCTTATTGCTAAAGTTGCCCCAACGAACCAAAGATACCCAATTGTGCAAGCAAATTTCCAACGCAGTCAACTTGCAACGAACGAGCTGCTCTTGGAGGGATCCAAACGTAAAGCTGCGGTCGCGCTAGTCCAGGAGCCGTACGTGGGAGCAACAAGGAGGGTAGGGGGATACCAGGGCGTCAGAATATACCAAGACACCAAGGCCAATGACCAACCAGTCAAGGCGGCTGTCATTGTATTCAGTAAGGACCTGGATATAATACAGCTTCCAGAACTATGCACAAAAAACCTTGTTGTAATTCAAATTCGAACCAAAGCCTGGACTGTTGCGCTGGTATCCTTTTATTTTGAACCAGAAGAACCCATTGAGCGGCACCTGGAACAGATGAAGACAGTGCGCGGGAAACTAGGACCCTCAAGAGTGATCGTCGGTGGGGACTGCAATGCAAAATGTATCTGGTGGGGCAGCAAAAGCGAGGATCACAGGGGGGAACAGGTTTGTGGCACACTAACAGAGTTGGACCTGCATATATTAAACACCGGAACTACCCCAACCTTCAATACAATCCGAGGCGGGAGACAATTCACCAGCTACGTTGACATCACAGCCTGCTCGGAAAACATCCTTAGTCATGTAGAAAACGGGCAGGTGGAGGAAGGACTCACCAGCTCGGACCACAACGCAATCGTATTTGACCTGAACGAAGCTAAATCAAGGGGCATAAACGTCGAACGTACAACACGCAAGTACAACACAAAAAAAGCAAATTGGAGTCAGTTTTTAGAGAAACTGTCTCAGATTCTGCAAGACACCCGACTCACCACACATCAACTAGAAAACATACATAGTACACAACAATTAGATGACACAATAGACGCCTACACACAAGCAATTACACACACGTGCACACAGACGATGCCCCTCAAAAAGCAGAATGGCACAGTGTCCTTGCCATGGTGGTCCGAGAGGCTCACAAATATGAAAAAAGATGTTGCAACCAAGAAACATAGGATTCGTTGTGCAGCACCAGCCACACAGAAATGGTGGTCAACCTCTATCTGGAAGCAAGGGAAGAATATACCGCTGCGGTGCAAACCGCCCAAACTGAGAGCTGGAATGAGTTCTGTTGTAAGCAGGATGGGGAAGGGGTCTCGGAAGGAATTTATAGAGTAATGAGCAGAGTTTCCAAGAGAGAAGAAGACCAGCTTCTACAAAGCGAGGGGCAAACTTTGGATGAGAAGGGATCAGTGCAGCTGCTAGTCACCACCTTTTATCCTAAGGATAAAAAGGAGGAGGACAACCCAGAACACCGCTGCATTAGACATTTAGCAGAAAAAGTAAATGAGCGAAACCATGATGAACACCATGACAAGCCATTTACTCTACATGAGCTAAACGTAGCAGTGATATCCTTTAATCCAAAGAAAGCCCCGGGAGCGGATGGATTCACCGCGGACATCTGTGCTCGAGCAATTGGATGCGACCCACACTACTTCCTGGCACTTATTAACAAATGTCTGGAACTCAACCACTTCCCAAGATCATGGAAGGAGGCAACGGTAGTCGTGCTACGGAAACCAGGTAAAGACTCGTATGCCTTGCCCAAGTCATACAGGCCAATAGGACTCCTGCCAGTCCTGGGCATGATATACGAAAAAATGGTAATAGCACGACTCAAACATTACCTCTTGTCGAAGCTAAGTCCTCGACAGTACGGGTTCATGCAGCAAAAAAGCACCGAGGACTCCCTCTATACCCTTATGTGCCATATTAACAAAAAGCTACAAGCAAAGAAATTAATAACGATAATATCACTCGATATAGAGGGAGCTTTTGACAGTGCATGGTGGCCCGCAATACGAGTAAGACTAGCGGAGGTAGGTTGCCCAGTCAACCTGCGACGGGTGGTGGATAGTTACCTGAGTGACAGAGCTGTGAGCGTGAGGTATGCCGGGGAAGAGCACAGAATAGCTACCGAAAAGGGGTGTGTCCAGGGATCCATTGGGGGGCCCATCCTCTGGAACCTGCTCATCGATCCCCTATTGAGACTGCTGGAAGAAAATCAGGTATACTGCCAGGCGTTTGCTGACGATGTTGTACTTGCGTTCAATGGAGACACGGCCCTAGACATAGAAAGACAGGCCAATGGCGCTCTCGCACTTGTGCGGGAGTGGGGTATCGAAAACAAGCGAAAGTTTGCGCCACAAAAAACTTGCGCAATGCTTGTGACAAGAAAACTTAAATACGATACACCACGCCTGCACATGGGCGGGACTGCCATTGCTTTGTCTAAAGACATGAAAATACTTGGCCTAACCATCGACGACAAGCTTACCTTCAACAAACACGTCGGAAACGTATGCAAGAAAGCGCTCAACTTCTACAAAAAACTTAGAAGAACGGCATGCGTTAGCTGGGGACTACACCCTGAAATAATACGCACGATCTACACAGCAGCTGTAGAACCGACAGTGCTGTACGCCGCGAGCGCCTGGGCGCCGGCCGCGAAAAAGCTAGGTGTTATCAAAAAGCTAAACGGAGTACAAAGAGGATTCGCTCAGAAGCTGTGTAAAGCCTACCGCACGGTCTCCTTGAACGCTGCATTGTTGTTGGCTGGGATGCTGCCACTGGACCTTCGGGTCAAGGAGTTGGCTTCCCTGTACGAAGCAAAAAAGGGAGAACCAGTACTGGGGGACCGTGAGGTGGAGCAGATGACACCAGCGCTTGAAATGCCACACCCAGCGGAACGCAATCAAATTCAAGTCATTCGCTTAACGACACAGGACGATCTCCAGGCCAACAGTGACTTCGAAGCCCGAATATACACGGACGGCAGCAAAATTAATGGGAAAGTGGGAGCTTCGCTGTCCATTTGGAGCAGAGCCCGCAAGCTTACCCTACCTACATATTGTACAGTGTACCAGGCGGAGCTCTTGGCTCTCTGTGAAGCGACAAAGGAGGCTATTAAACATAGAGCAAAAACGGTCGGAATATATAGCGACTCAATGGCGGCCCTTCAAACGATTCAAAACCATAATAGCCTCCACGCCCTCGCAGTCGAAGCCAGAGACAACATGAGAACAATGTCACTCCAGAACAGAGAAATTTCTTTGTTCTGGATAAAGGCCCACGCAGGACTGGAGGGCAACGAGAGAGCGGATCAACTAGCGAAGGAGGCCGCCATAAACTCCAGAAAACGACCAGAGTATGACCGGTGCCCGATCTCATTCGTCAAGCGGAACATCCGTATGTCAACGCTTGACGAATGGAATCAAAGGTACAGGTCAAGCGATACAGCCTCGGTCACAAAGCTGTTCTTCCCAGACGCGGTGTCGGCCTATCGGACAATCCGCAAGATTAAAACAAGCAATATCAATACGCAAATTATGACCGGGCACGGTGGGTTCTCCGCATACTTACATAGATTTAAGTGTAAAGAGGACCCAGCGTGCACCTGTGATCCAAACATACCAGAGTCTGTCACACATGTGCTATTTGACTGTCCTAGATACGAGCTGAAAAGACATGACCTGGAAATGAAAATAGACGAGAAAGTAACGGCCGAAAACATAAAAAATATAATGTCGAGTAACAAAAGGGAAGAGTTTCTAAAATATTCAGTGTGCATAACAAAACAAGTAATAAAAAGAAATACCACAAGATAAGTAAATATGTTATCGTAATATATAGTATATTAATGAATAGCATAAAACACAGTAGAAAGATAAATAAATGTAGGCATAACACACATGAATGTATAATGTGTACAAAGTAAAAGTAATGAGAAAACCTGATCTAGATGTAAGAATAAAAAACAGCATGTAAAATGTAAAATGTAGAAAATAAGAATAAGAAAGCCCGAACCATGTAAAAACTTGTACCGCATGTGAAATTTAAGTTAGAATTAAGAAAAAATTGGTTTGAGCATTAATACAAATTTTAATGCTCAAACCAAATTTTAACAGAGTTTGAATATGAGCTTTGCATGCTTCAAGTTCAGAAGCCTTCTCCACACCCTCCTAGCCCCCAGTTAACTGGCTGTTAAATAATGAAAAACAGACCTATAAATTATACTAAGCCCACCATACACCGATCCGTATTCAATTCGGAAGCCGTTTCTTTAATGGCCGAAAAAATGGCCGCCGCTTATCCGGCTCGAAGGACCATATTGGTAGTTAAACATTAGCGTTGTTATTTCGCGGTATTTTGACTTTTTAATTTTATTTTGTTGAAACTCGGATATGTTGTGTCAATTTTAGTATGCAACGGACATACGATTTTCGACCCCAGCTCGCTCGTGTAATTAACAGCAAACTAACTTTTAAAGTTGTTTTTGCAATAAACTAGGTCTCTTCTCATAATATTAGCAGGACCTATTTACGTATTTACGCCGCTCAGCCGGCGGTCAATCAAAACTTCGGGGTTCGGTCAAATTTCGGTAATCCTCATTTACATCCAGGAAAAATAGAATCGTCCATTCTAGTCACGTTTACCTCATTATTTTTGTATTGTATAGAAATATCGTGATTTTGTAGTTGCTTCAGTAATGAAAGAATTGAATTCTAGAGGATGGGGAATGAGAATTGACCTAAAATAGAATGTGGTGATGAATTCTAAAGCTCAGTGCTAATCTGGTTTTATAAGGAAGCTCAGAAACTTAAATAGAATATTAAAATAATTTCATCTGCTCTTCTAAAATTCTAACACAGGTCATATTTATGAAATTTTGTTTTATTGTTAAGTATTATTATTGTAAGGTAATTTACTATTTTCAAATAGTGTTCATTCCCTCGTAGCCTATTTTGAGAATATTAAATAACTTTACATGTTAGCTAAACGTTTATTTCGCATATAATTATCAGTTTTTGATTATTGACTTCAAATGATTTTAGTATCAACACGGTTTTCGTAGCGATTATGGGTCTTCTGTACAGGTCGCATTTCTCAACCGATTCTCGTGACACTCTTTGTGAGCTGGTTCAATAATGTTTTTTTATCGTTTTTTAGGGCTCCGTAGTCAACAAGGAACCCTTTATAGTTTCGCCATGTCCGTCCGTCTGTCTGTCTGTCCGTCTGTCCGTCTTCGGCTTAGGTCAGTAACCCTTACAACCAGAAAACTACAATTCAGCGTGGGTATATAAACCAATCACGCCGACAAAACAGTAGAATAAAATTCTATATTTTTTTTAAACCCTTCATGTAAATTGGTGATGTTTCTTTTTTCTCGTTAAACCTATAGTGTGGGGTATCGTTGGATAGCTTGTTCAAACATATTATGGGTTTTCTGAAATAATTTTTCAACTCAGTTATGCGTTTGCGAGATAATGGGATTTAAGGCGCCGTAGGTTCATGGTCTTCTCTCCCTTTCACTGAGCATAAGCGTGAGCGAGATGGAAGTGCGTGCTCGGAAGCGCGCAAATCATGTTTTTTAATTTTAATTATTTGGCCGTTTAAATAAATAAAAAGTAAACACTGATTTCCCTCACACATGATATTGCCTATTTTTAGAAGCCATTTTAATATTTTCAGCTTTTGTTCGTAATTTGTAACAAATATTTTAAGTGTATTTTAGACCCTTTTAGACCTATGTTCGTGATTTTTTTCCATCGAGCGAAAAATGCTTAATCATGTTTTTAAACACTGATTTCCCTGCAGAAAAGCCTCAAGATTACTATTCGTATTTTTTTTAAACCATATTATTACAAACAGACGCATTATATTGTTTCAAAAACACTGTTCGCTTTACTTCGCTGAACCTACGGCGCCTTAAAGCCCTAATTTTTGTTCGAGTCATGTGTCCCCCCCCCCCCCTGCTGGCTAAATGGCTACTACTGGGGACGTGAAATAATTCGTGGCAGTAGTAACTATACTAGTTAACGAGTAGTAGACATAACTAATTAACTGGTAAGAAATGCACTTAATTTCTGGTACATATACATTGTCATTGGAATTTGAACCTTTTACTCGTAATACCGTGGACGGTAGAGTTGCTTTTTCACGGCACGTTATCTTCAATAGAAAAACCTTGTCCTTCAGGTAGTCGCTAACCAAAGGTGGTCGCGTAGCCGGCGAAACGACCCTATGTACATTGGTGTGTTATAAAAATAATCATATTTACGATTATTTACGAGTGTAAGCCATAATAAAAACCCTAAAAGCCCCTTTTAAGTCCGCATTCTGTGACAGACGGGCCAACTACGGAACCCTACCCTGCGCGTGGCCCGACACGAACTTGGCCGCTCTTTTAAATTATATAGCATGTTCCACAGCTCACAGAGCCACTAGTTAATATGACAGTCGAAATAAGACAGGGACATTGTCCCAAAGCCTATTTATCAGCGTAAATTGCCTAGATACCTACCAATAGCAATTTCGTTCGTAGTTAAATAGGCAGTTGTTCCTCAATAATTTACTGTACTGTTTTGTTTTAACAATGAAACCTTAACTGAAATGTCAGCGCAAAGTTTTCATTTGCGTACACTTACCTTACGGTATACAACTTGGGCCCTTATATAGATATAAAGACATATCTAATTTGTTGTGCCAGTCTAATTAAAACCTTATTTAATGAACACACGTCCGATATTCCATCTACAGTTTCGCTGCAATTAATCCTTTTCGTAAGCCGTAAGATCCTTAGTAAATTATAATCACCGCGCTACCGCGAAGTTAGTAATAGTACATTTTACAACTAGTGTGAAAAGAATGTCTTTTCACCACTAGTACCGTACCTCGGTGCCACGAGCTGAAAGCGAGTGGCAAGACTCGGTACGAGTGGTAAAAGACATTTCACACGTGTTGTAAACGACGTTTTTTAATACAATTGCGAAAAATAATAAATTTATATATCATTGCGATAAAATATGCTTGCTTCGAAGTTATTTTTGAACGAACCCATACTTTACAAATGACACTGACAGTGACAACATACTATTGGAATCAGCGCCATCGGGTAAAAAATCTAATATAAAATTACTGCGTTTCGAAAGTATAGTTTGGAACTAAAAAGTAAAAAGCACTAGTTCGAGAAATTGAGCTTCTCGTACGCTACGCAGCCACAAGAAGTACCTCTTTTTGAGCAACTGTATTAAAAAATATATTTTAGTTGTTGTTAATTTTATTATAGAGTTGATTTTGTAACGAATGTATGTTGAGTAGCTGTTATGTTTAATGTAGCCAGATGCTTCTAAAGGTATTGGCAAAATTGAACAGGATCCTTATAATAAAAGACAAAGGTTGGTTTTTTAATGACTTTGTTTTAGGTGAGCGTATTTTGTGTTCCGTATTTTCAGTAAGATATTTGGGAGTTAGTAAAATTATACGTCGTCCCTATTGCAAGGCAATAAGTATGAGATCCCAATGTTTTTGGCTTAGGCGCCAGTAAATATAACTGGGTCAACAAGGACAAATTTCACAATATTAAGGAAGTCCGTTTATTTGTCGTGACTGTAGTTTAAACTGCTGAAATAGTTTGTGATTTAATACCATCTAAACATGCTCCAAGAGAATTAGAGGACAACCATAGATAAAACAAGAATTAAACACGATGTACACAATAAGAGGATATGGGACAGTTTAGAATTATGTGTTATCTTCGGGTCCATCACGTAACTCATTGTAAATATGTACGTTAGTTAGACCATAATGTCAATTTTTATATTGAAAAATGACAGTTGAATTGTCCTAACGCGCTTTACGTGATTGGAAAAAAGCTGAAGAGCTGAAGAGAAAAAAATAAGAAAAAGTGAGATACTATGGAGTACACCAAAATACGCATCAAAATGTTTAACCGACTTCGAAAAAGGAGCCGGTCGATTTGACGGAATCTTTAATATTTTATTGTATGTTCCCCGATTACGCAAAGAGCCTTGGACCAATTTGGAAAAATATTTTTTAGCTCGAAAGAGATACCCAATGGTCCCATGGTCATCGGGTCAGGATCTGATGGTGGTATACTAAAATTGCGGGAATTTTTCAAATAAGGCAAAGTACTGAATTGAAGTCGCCTATTAAAAACAAGTCAAAGTACTGAATTGAAGTAGCATAATAAAAACAAGGCAAAGTACTGAATTGAAGTAGCCTAATAAAAATATGGCAAAGTACTGAAGTGAAGTAGCCTAATAAAAATAAGGCAAAGCACTGAATTGGAGTTGTCTAATAAAAACAAGGCAAAGTATTGAATTGAAGTAGCCTAATAAAAACAAGGCAATGTACTGAATTAAAGTCGCTTATAAACACATGGCAAAGTACTGAATTGAAGTAGCCTAAATAAAAACAAGGCAAAGTACCTACTGAATTGAAGTCGCCTAATAAAAACAAGGCAAAGTACTGAATACTGAATTGAAGTCGCCTAATAAGGGGATGTCTTGATTTGAGTCATACATGCCTCCTAGATAGAGACACGCATATGCCTTTCGCGCACGAGAAAAAGAGATGTAACACTCTGCGGGTATCGCCGCTTTGTACAAATTTACCTAACCTAACTTAGTGAAGTTTTATTAAAATTTTCTAAAGTGTGATTGTAGATGAGATATTTTATTATAGTATTAAATTAATTGTTATATTATTAGGCTAATTATTAAAAGATTATTAAAAGGCTAAAACTTAACTAAAAGTGGAATATTTAAGAATTTACCCTAGGTAATAGAGGAAATAGTTGTGGAAATATGTGACCACGTAAATGTGGGGAAAAGGGAAAATAATCCTGTCTCTTGGTCATGGTAAAGGTCAAAGCATACCGGTGGAAAGGGTTAAGGTCATTTTGAAGAGACATTTTAGATAGTGGGAAATATTTCTAGCAATTAAAGTACAGTCGATGTCAAAAATAGTATGTTAAAATAGCCTAATTAAAACAGGACCAAAACACAAAATTTTGTAATGAAAAAAGGTTGAGATTAGAGGATTTTATGTATGATTTGTACCTGTGAGGATAAGTCCTTAAAGCAATTTGAGTTTAACAAACTGTATTTTATGAGCTATTTCCAAAACTGCGCATTCTTCCTAAAAACTTGTGTCATATGGTATCACTGCTCCTTGGACAGAATAATAAATAATAAAAATAATAAACCATTTAAGTACCTTAGGCATCTAAAGCTCATAGCAACAAATATCTTAAAGCCTAACGTACATACAATTTATATAAAAACTAATTATTTAGGCGACGAAACAGCGTGGCTCCGTTGCGTCGTCCGGTGTAGACTTCAGTAGGTTGCCTCGGAACCGCCAAAACACGGACACTTTTCGGCCATAATATCATCAACAACACCCCGATAATAACATCAACCCGAGTCATAACACAAGTTTAACTTTGAATTATATACTTGACATTGGCTAAATTTCATGAAAGTAGTAAATTCAAAAAGCAACTCTACCATCCTAGCTAGAAGATTCCAATTTCAAAAACAGTTTTATAAACAGTCGACCACATCAAATAACCAGTGTATACAAGTGACTGCCAATTTTTTATTTTTAGTAAAGGCGTTTTTCGACAACAGGACCTGAACTGTTCAGGAGTTGCCATGGCCACATTTTTTCCGTCTCCATGATGAAATTTGTTCGGTGGTGCCATCCATAATCCATAAGTATGCCAAAAACCAGCTCAATCGAATATCGGTAAGTTGCTGAAAATTATTGGCAATTTTTGATGATTACAACGCAAAACACTAAACAAAGCTATAAATAAAATATTTGAAATAATATCCAAAAATACCCCATAAACAGGTGAAGGTTAATGTTACCGATACAATGTTATATGTATGTGTCAAAAACTGAAAAATATCAACAAATTCATATACGTCACGTCCAAATAACCTGTATCTCCGAACACGATAGGCAATATTCCCTCTTAAATAATTTAAAACACGACGACTCTGGGGAAATACTCCAAATTGCCGTAATTGTATAATATATTTCTAGACGGACGAGAATATATCATGCTTATTTAGAAGATAAATATTTTTTGTATTTTTCGTAAACGGGAGTTTGAGAGTTTTTATCGCTAGTCAAAGTTTTTTTATGACGGACATTTTTTAACCGACGAAAAAAACGGTTCTCAAATCAACGCGGATATATATATTTTTTATGTATGACCACGCATAACTTTTTAGAGATGCAGAAAGTAATCAAAAATACAACATGTAACTAGAAATTAGGTTAGTAATTAACTAAAGTAAGCCACAAAAAACAGAAAAATAAAAACTTTTTAACAAAAAAATTAAACCGCCGAAAAAAAATGGAAAGCAAAAAATAATAAACCTTATTTATTTAGTTTAATAACTAAGTTCTTAAATTAATCTAAGTGTACCTAATTAATTTTCGGCATGGTTTTAGAAAGCGGTCGCTATGTGAGCTCGGGTGCTGAAGGCCCGTGGGTGAGCCCCCATGGACACTACCTATCCCCAGGTGTCTTCGTATCCGGACTATCCGGAGACCAAAGTCCAGAAGGTGAGCGGCAAGACAACTTTTCGTATTAATGAAAGATCCAAATCAAGCCTTGAGAAAGCACTTGGGGGCTGAAGGCTACTTGTATTATACTATCCCCAGGTGGCAGTGAGGCCAAAGGCCGAGCTTTACGTTGGAATGAAAGGCCGACATCGCTTTAGAGAGCGCTCTCAATGCGAGCCCCTAGGCCACTCTTTATCTTCGGGCGTCTTGCAAGCGAAACCTGAGGCCCCAATTCCCGAAGATAAAAGGGGAGCCAGGCGAAGCCGAAGGCTGAGCATTTCGTAGGAATTAAAGGCCTATAGCATGATTTTAGAGACTTTTAGAGATAAGCGGCGTGGCAAGCGAGCCCTCACGGACACTTACTATCGCGTAAGCCCCGTAGGTGAGTGGCGAGGCAACCGAGGCCAAAAGTCGTGCTTTACGTTGAAATAAAAGACTCCAAGACTTCCTTCAGAAAGCGCTCTAAATGCACCCCCATGGACGGACACTCATTATCTCCCAGTGTCTTTCAGGTGAAACCTGATGGTGACGTGGGGGATGTACACTTACTATTCCCAGGTGTCTTGCAAGCGAAATTCCATGTAAAAATTGGGAAGGCGAGTGGCGAGGCAAGCAAGGCCTTTTCGTTGTATTGTAAGGCAACCCTTCTGAGAACGGTCTCAATGCGAGCAATGACCCCTAAAGACACTCATTATCTTCCGGTGTCTTGTAAGCGGAACTTGAGGACCAAAATCCAAGCGAAGAAGAAGCGAAGCGAAGTCTGAGGTATTCGTAGGAATGAAAGGCACAAAATATATCCCTTTAGGGGGCGCTCCTTATGATGCGCATATTTCAGAAAGTCAAGGAAGTTTTCTACATTAAAAAAATTAATACCATATGTAGATACTCAATTCTCCCCGGAATGCCGTTTTGTCCAAATTGTATACCTACATCCCTTGACGTTGGTGAACTATGATAATTCCTTTCCTTCAAACAGCAAAAAAGGCAAATATAGGAAGGTAGAGATCAAGGTTCCTGGTTTTTCAATATAAATAGCGCCGTCGTCAGTGACTGGAGTTCCAATATAATTAGGTATCTAATGTATAACAGTCACTATCAGTGGAGAGGTATCAACCAGTTTTGGTTAATATGTAGTGTTTACCACTATTATACATCCCAGGTTCTTTAACGTTTTATATTTATTTTGCTAAATAATCTACAACTTTATTATATGTTATCTATACATATAATAAAGCTCTAAACAAAATGAATGAACCAAAGTTTGCAAATGAATGTATTAATAAGTAGGGTATTCTATGAATCTTTTCTATGCTCTTCGAATTAATTTAGTTGGTCTCTTTGGTTTTCAAAAACAAAAAAAAAAATGATTAGAAGGATACACTTACTTAGGTTAAAGCTATTTTTATTATGATACCACTGGCAATACTCTCATTTCCAGGCCCCGTATCATGGTTGGCCTTGTCACGCAATAAGTGACAAGATAAGAGCGTCGTCTCGTTCTATCGAATGTTGTCAGCCGGTGACGGACGCTCTATCTTGTCACTTATCGCGTGATAAGGCAGACCATACGGGGCCAGTAATATTTATTGAGAAGATAAGTTTTTATTGCATTTTGCATTTGCCGATGCCTTAGAGATTTGAGAAATGTATCATAAGTTCATAAGAATCATAAAAATCACGTAAAGAGAACCAGAATTACTGTTAATAAATTTTCTCACTTTGACAAAACTAACAATTGGCAACCGCCTCATACCCTACTTGAAACAGTTTTGCTGACAACATCCATACTAATATTATAAATGGGAAAGTGTATCTGTGTGTTTGTTTGTATTGTTTGTCCGTCTTTCCCGGCAAAACGGAGCCACGAATTGACGTGATTTTTTAAGTGGAGGTAGTTGAAGGGATGGAGAGTGACATAGGATAGTTTTTATCCCCGAAATCATCCCCTAAGGGGGTGAAATGGGGGGGTAAAATTTTGTATGGAGTTGCGATATTAACGAGTTCCACGCGGACGGATTCGCGGGCAGAATCTAGTTAGCTATATTCTCAAGACATAATTCCCGAAATGGTACAACAGCTCTCTGTGATAAACATTACCCTAAAACAAATAATTTACGTCTGATCTTACCCTACACTTACAACCATGAAATGATAAAAAAAGAATTTCCAAAAGTCGGGGCTAAAAATGTTAACCCTTTGTTTTTAAAATCTGTCCCTTACCCGGCCAAGTGAAAACATTCATTAACACCTTTTATTTCAGAGATGGTTCAAACGCGACATTTCCCAAAAACCAGTGTAAGGCTTACCTGAGATCACTCATACTCATTACGGTGCTCAGGATCAGGTTATAATGGATGTTCGTCGACTCAGTTTGTACGTCGCATATCTGCACGGCGCCAAAAACACTGTTTTGTTATAAATAGGCAACACAATGGTCGATTGAGCCTATTGTAAGACAGGAAAAGGTCAAGCCGGGAATAATAGCCTTATTTTGTGCTACTATGTGGTGTGATTTAATATACTTATAGGTTAAGCGTGTTGCTAAGTACTTGATCAAGTACATAATTTAGAAACAGCCTTAAATACTCAACTTGTTGAAATTGTAGTAGGTTTTGAATTCATGGGTGTGTTCCTGACCACGAAGAACAAACCAACAGATTTTACATTCACGCCTTTATTCCCAAAAAGGGTAGGCAGAGCACATGAAACGTATGTTCCAGCGCCACTTTTAGCATAGGGTATAGCAGATCGAAAAAATGTGAAATTGCAGTGATAGGTTGCTAGCCCATCGCCCACAACACACTTCAACCCTGGTCGACTTTTACGACACCCACGGGAAGAAAGGGGGTGGTGAAATGCTAACCGGACACGACACGGGGAATCAGCATCACAACAGATTTTGATTAAAGAAATAGGGGCACGGCTGAATGCAATAGTGCTCACATTTGGAGCAACTGAGTAAGTATCTTGCAGAAGACCGCAGCCGTTATAACACCATTACTTTATACTGCAGAGTTGTACCTCTGTAATGTCCACAAATGCATATTTTTCTTTCGGATCTTTTATGACTAGCTACCACCGAAATATTCTGTCTCTACCTACTCTATTAATATCGTCATCATGCTTCTAGCATTTTTCCAAGTTATATCCTATGAGGGCCCGAGGCCTACTTTGGCACCGAATCCTCAGATTTGACGTATAGGTACACAATTTTGCGAAAGCAACTGCTATCCACTGTCTGCACTGCCTGCTGACTTTCCCACCTAGAGGGAAAAGAAGGCTTTGATATTAGACCGGTTGACTCACGATTTTTTCCTGTACTACAGTTATACATTTCGTACAAAATTACTTTCTGATGTTGATTTGAAAATTACGTTCAAGGCTGCTGTGCACGACGAACCTCTTTGGAGTCATTTGACCTTTTTATTACTTTTTGTATTAGTTTTGTATTTTATTTTAGAATCTGCCAGTCATTATCTTGGAGTAGTCTGTTATTTTGATTCCTGGAGTAAAGTTATCTATATCATGAACCAATGCCTATTTTTTTCCCTAGTTCCAACAGTTACAGCTGCTATCACAAAGCTATATATAAAAACGAGTAAATTGATAAATAATTAGTCGTAAAAACAATAGTCAATGTAAGATATGCCGTAGGTATATTAAGATCAGATAAGTTGTAGTAAAATATTGTTAAAATTGTTTCAATGTTGTTAGCCTTATCTCCACTACCATCTCAGTGAAATATGTTTTAGGAAACATCTTACTTTATGTTGCACCTGCATATATTCTACCTATATTTTTCTTCATTTGCATGTTTCTGAATTATCTCCAATCAAATAGATACATAATGAAATACCATATCCACTTCCGTCTCAACTCAATCCCGTCTTTTTCAACCCACTTGTTCTATTGTCGAAGGGCAACCTTCGCACCATTGTTTAAGCCCTAGGGCCCGAATGTTTCTATTATCAACTAATTCCCTCTTAGAGGACGTCTTATCTCTCGTCCCAATTATTCTGTCCCAAGAGAAACTTGAGATTCAGGGCAAATTCACGGATAGAAAACATCGAGTTAGTCGAGATCATGTTTTATTTCTTAGCATTATATGAACCTTTAAGAAGGGTGGACTATGTCTCACCTAGGGTGACAAAACAAAGAATTTCTTATATCGTAGGTATTTGGCTCTACCTCGCAATCCCTAACATAGTTTGTCCTAAAATCACTTGTCCGAACTGTTTTGTCCTAATGGGCATTAGCCCTAACGATCAATATCCATAACAATCATTTTCCATATGTAATGATTGCCTTTAAACTCATTTGCCCTAATCATTTTTACCATAATTAATAATATCCCTAATGTTATTTTGTATATTCGCCGAAATCCCTAATAACGTTTCACCTCATGTCATTTATCCTAAGTATTGTTGTCCTAATGGGCATTAGCCTTAACAATCAATAGCCATAAAAATATTTATTCACAATGTAATGATTGCCCTTAAACTCATTTGTCTAATAATGTACCTACGGCCCGACAACCCGTGTCCACTTTTTGTGGACGCGAATTGTTGGGTCGGGCATTATCAAGGCGGACAAAAGTGACTAGTGATAATGATAAGCGAACTCTGTTTTAGGTTGGTTAGGTTAGGGTTCACTTGTGTCCCTCAGACCAGAAATAGACACCCCGCGCAGCGGGGTGGCGTCGACTCGCTGCGCGGCTGTCAAATAACACACACATGTAGTATAAACTACAATAGGCCGTACAAAGTTAGGAAAAATAACCATTAGGATTAACGAGCATTATTAGGCTTACTGATAATTATGATACATGACTATTATGGTACATAACGTTAGGGTGAATAATCAGTATGGCAAGTGACGTTAGGAAATATAACATTATGGGGAAAAATAACATCCATATGATGTTAGGAAAACTAAAGATAGGGCATATTATAAGTGTTAGGACAAATGATCATTATGACATAAAACGTTAGGGAATGCAAAAATAGGTTAAAAACGTTAGGGATTCAGATATAGATCCTAGGTATTTATATAAATATGCGATAAGGGGCTTCCAATACTATCGCCTGCGGTGAGCACGAAATTATACTTATCCCCCTGGCCGGAAAGTGGGATTTTTCTCACGTAATTACCACTTATTACGTGACAGAACTTTCTGATAGTCTTAGTATTACTTGAATCACCTTTTATCACACTATTGCAAGCAAATAGGTCAGGGATAAAAGACTGTGTTTTGATTGTTTCCATTATTTAAGACATAAGCCATTGTATAATGTCTTTTTACATTTTAAATCTTAGAGTTAGGTTTTTACAATTATTGTATAAAAATAATAAAATGTACAATACTAACAATAAAATAATCATAAAATCCTAACCTAAGACGGACGGAGCCTAAGCGACGACAAAGATAGGAACCTCCTGACTATGCGGCAGTGTCCAGAGCGGTAATCACGTGACATTTCGCACGCGCGTCAGGAAAAAACTGTCATTTTACCAAATAAAAGGTGACATTTGATATACCTGACGCGCGTACAATGCTTTACCTAAGTGATCGACCTGCAGAAGACTGCCTCCTATATGTGTGACAATTGACCCAGCCATCTAGAGATGTTAGTCGACAATCATCGCTATTAGACCGCTCGCTGAACCAACTATCTTATCAGACTCCTTTAATTATTACCTCAAGTCCCATTGCATGTTTTATAAATATTTTATCGGACTTTTAACATAACGCACTATGTCACTTTTGTACGGGGCTTTAAACATAATTGATCCATATCAATTATGTTTAAAACACCCCAATACTCTCAGATGATACTTACCAGACTACGAAATCGCGCCAAATCAGCTTTTTTAATTGAGGGTAATAAATTCCGTGTCAATACTCCCCTGCTGACTCAGCATTATGCGTCTCGCTCACACTTGAAGCGTTGAGGAATGTAAGACAAGGATAGCTTGAATGTGCAATGGTTGGTGGTACAGTTGAATAAGAAACGGTGGGTACGAATTAATTTTCTCGTGCGACGAAGATTAAACGTGTCACTTACTCGTACGTGGCATCGATTACAAAAACCGGGGAAACTTGGGGATAAAGAAATATTAGTGGTCAATTTTACATGAATCGAACTAGCCCCATAAAGTAAGCTCAATAAGGCTTGTTATGGGTACCAGATAACGATAACAATACATTTAATAGATCACATATAAATATTGATGCTCATCACACAAATATTAACCCTTACCGGGATTCAAACCCAGGACCTTAAGCTTCGACAACCTTTGGCAGCTAACCGGCCGTCATAAATATGTATGATCGATATTACGTACATAACTTTTTAAATTAGAATTCAGATTTTCACATTTCTTTTATAAGAACTGTGGACATGTTTCCGAAAAAAATAATTGAAATTTAATTTGTATGGAACCCAATGGTACAAGCCCGGATTCAAACCCACAACTTCCAAATTGAAAGTCGCTTGTACAGTGGCTCCACTCTCTTTTCTTTGCAATTCCAAATTATTTTTCCCGAGTTTCATTCTCAATAGAAAATTTTCCCCTAAATACATCACTCAGAAAAGACTGTATTTTCGCCCCTAAGTATGAAGGGGAAAAACGCTTTACTTAGGGGATGTTTATGACAAATCGCTAGACGAAGATTAATCAGGGTATTATGTCAATCTAAGTGTGAGGAAGATTTCGTTTTGTCAGTTTAAGCGCGAGCGAAGAGTTCTTTGAGATTTTAACTGGAAAAAATGTCATTAAATAAGTATGCAATAAATTTAACGTCAAATCATATTAATACTAAATAATGTACTTAATAATAATCTTAAAACATTTATTTTCCAAAGTATATATATGCAAGATGATAACTATAACATTAACTTAATTAAATTAAAGCTAAGTTAAATCTAAAGAAGGCCCTCGAGGCATTGTACCGAGGATGCTGGCGGCATTTCCGCGCTGAATTGCAATGCTGATGCGTTGCGCGAGAAAGCCGCCAGCTCTTCGGTCACCAGTTACGTCAACCAGACGTTTCGCGATTTCCGCAAACAACTTTTGCGCACTGGGACCCCATGGACCGAGGGTCTCGACGCCAAAACGTACAAAGTTGTATTCTCTGCCGAGGCCTCTAATGTCATTTACATTTGATTATGACGTGTGTTATATTTCATTTATGCCTGATCCTAGCCGAAGGATGTTAGAAAAAATATTAATATTTGGGGACAATTTTACACAAACCGATCAAGTCATAAACTAAGCCAAACTTGTACTCTGGGGTACTAGACGATGATATACATATTTGTATAGATAAATAGACTAAGACTCAGGAACAAATATTCATGCTCATCACTCAAATAACTACATGCCCTTACCGGGATTCGAAGCCGATACCTCCGGTTTCGTAAGCAGGGTCATTACCAACTTGGCTTCAGAGGTCGTCATATATATAAATATAATATACTGCTGTTTATGTATTACTTTATGAAGAAAGAGATGGTGATATTCCAACGTGACACCACAATAATAATAAAACTAATCTAATTAGAATGTACTACTAAAACAATTAAATAGCAAACACACGCTAATTGCGAAGTAATTTGTGCCTTATTTCTTCGTTGTATTACCATAACAGCCCCACCTTCATTCAAATAGCTCTATTATTACGTCAAAACAGCCACTCATTATACAACTGTTGCAGTAGTTTACTAGCGTAAATTGCCATATCAATTCCAGAATAAATCTTACGCTCACAATACCTACCATTAAAGCTATATCAGCGAACGGCTATACAGCTGTTATGCTTAATAGTTGCAAATCGCCTTTCAACCCTTTTCTCACGCGATGCTGTATTTAACACCCTTATACTCTGTTTACTAAGCACTTACAGTCTTAGGTGAGGGGTTTGTAACAGTAAGGATTAGGTAATTTTGCTGCAGTATGCTCCACTATATAGTGTTGTGTTCCTAGTGGTGATTAGGGGTGAATATGTATTGTATACAATTATGTACAAATAAAATTTGTGGTGCGCGTGCCGCGGCCGCTGCAGGAGACCATTGCGTGTGCTGACTTCTGGCCGAAGAGCGTCGTTTTTTGGCGGTTACGGGGACACCTACCGATTTCTTCACCGGACTTGACGACGCAACGGAGCCAGACTATTTTGTCGCCTAAATAAAAATTCGTATTTATCGGTGATGATCCAGAATGTGGTTGCATATATGATTACTCCCTCATCATATCAGCCGAAAAACGTCCACTGCACATAGGCCTTCTCCACAGTGCCACAATTACCGGTCCTGCGCCACCCGCATCTAGCGGACTTCCGCGACCTTTACCAGATCATCAGTCCACATTGTAGGGTGTCTACACGCGCTGCGCCTACTTTAGCGATTTGGACGGCTATATCGGTTATAGTTCTGCTCCGGATAGCCTCACTTCTGATGCAATCACGCAGATAAACTCCTAGCATAGCCCTCTCCATGGCAACACACACTGGTCAGAGACTCTTGTCTTGAGACACTGATCATATTAGGCGAGAGGGGATTACAGGTTTGGCGTCATTATATGACAGCACTCATTCTATACAACTTTAAGCTGATCAGCTTGTTGCACTAAGCCTGTGTCAGCGGAAATACAGCTCTTGTAATGCCAAAAAAGGGCCCCAAATTACCCTTGAGCTCTTTAATGTCTGTACAGGATTTTGAAATAGCTGTTGTAGTACTGCATTAGTGCTTAAAGCGCTCGATTGTGCAGCCTATTCTCTACAATTCAGCGTTTTTAATGCAGCTGCTTCACAAATCTGTGGTGAATCACCTTAACACTTTCGCTACCAAGAATCGCTACGCGCTACGCTCGTAGCCGATCCTGTGGTATTCCTCGTATGTAGCGGAAAGCGACTACGGCGTAGGCCCCCTCTAGGTGGGTTCTTGGTTGCGAAAGTGTTAAGGCTCTGATACATTCTTAGGTCGCACTGTGTTGAGAGTGAGACATGTAAAATTTTATATTTTATTAATAAACAATTGAATTAAATTGAATTGAATTGAGAAATCTGCTTTTGTCTCTATCTGCCGATACAACAAATCTTCCAATCAATAAAAGATCGGTGATAGATGTCCTCTGGAGTAAGCATTCATAAGCTACGATACGTGCTTAGCAGCTGGCATGCGGTGTTCCTGTTTTTCACCTAGCGTGGCTTAAAATATTTAGTATGAAAAGCAACATTTTATATGAAATCATTAACTTGCATGAAAATCGCTATGAAATGAATGTTCTATAGTGTCCTAATTTTTTTTCGTAGTTTTAAGAAAGCGTATGGTAATTTCGTAAATCAGCAGAATTTATAGTTCAACATTTAAGGGTAGGTACTTACCATATTAGCATATTGTATATTTTACGAGTTCTTCCAACCTTAATTTACAACCCATTTTAATCCAATACCGTCAAAAATAAAAAATAAAACAATAAGGAAACAAACATCGAGCCCAATATCCCTAACATACGAATGAATCGTTGACAGACAAGGACACCATACTAAAACGCCGTTTGTGCATAAGTAAGTACAGTCGGCGGTATATATACAGCCGTTCAAAACATTTCACATTCCTAAGTACAGTCAGCGACGTTTCTATAGTAGCACATTCGTAAGTAAATTCGTCGATAAAGCTGACGGTGGTGCTTCGTAATGTATCGCTCGGAGATTTACACTACAGGGCTGACGATCACACCGAATCCTTTTATTGATGTACAAGCTTCTACCCGCGACCCTATCCGCGTGGAACACGTTTATATCGTACCTCCGTACAAACTTTCACCCCCCATTTCATCTCTTTAGGGGATGGTTTCCGAGATACCACATCTAAATCGGTTCAGCTGTTGTAGCATGAAGAGGTAACAGACGGACAGATCCGACTTTTTGTCTTTTTATTGTAAGTTCGTACTGCGTGTTGGACTATTCTGTAAGTGGTATGTCTTATTTTAGGAAAATATAAAAACTCCATCCTCCTTGCGTTTTCCCGGTAGTATTCACCTAATCCCAAGATTTGGCGTAGCTTCTTGCTATGACCTTCCAACCCAGAGGGAAAACTACCTAATTGCAATGAATCCAGTTTCCCCGCAATGTTTTTCTTCGCCGAAAAGCTACTGCTAAATAGTTAATAATGATTCATGTGTAAGTTTTTTTTTTAAAACCTAGTGGTACGAGTGGAGAAACTACAACTAGTGGAGAAACGTGCTGACCACAGAATAGATATTAGTACAAGTACTCCTTTGATCTTTACAAAAGGCGCTTTTTTCTCAGCCAAAACATTAAGATTTATGGCCCTCCGACGTCGTGGACGACGACGTCGACGTTCATCGCTACAAGTACATGCTGGTTCCCCAACGTTGGGGTACCGGCATGTACGTGTAGCGATGAAAGTAAATCGCGGAGTGTCCCGCGCCTGACGCGGCATGGAAAGCGGACCTTGGTAAAAGCTAAAATAACGCTAGGTCATTTTTGTGTACGAGTAAGGTACATGTCCCAAGGCAAGGAGCTATAATCCCTAATAGTTGACACCTAATATTGTTACTAATCGTTGTGAGGGCTACGCTAAGAGTTTATCTGCGGGATTGCAGCAGAACCAAGGTAACTGATATTGCCCTCCGAATCACTAAACTTAAGTGGCAGTGGGCGGGGCACGCAGACCAATGGCCGTTGGGGCGGAAGGTTCTCGAGTAGTGGCCTCGTACCGGAAGGTGCAACGTGTGTAGACAAACTGATGACCCGGTAAAGGTCGCGGGAGTCCACTGGATCGATTATTGTAGCACGCTTTGGGAGAGGGCAGTGGACGTCTTTCGTCTGTTATGATGATGATGGTTGTTTTGTTTTAAGATGATAAATACGCGTCGGTGTGATTGTGGCCGAGGGGAAGCCGCCTAAGAGGCATTATCGTACAAAACGCGGCGATTCCAACGCCCCAGCCTCAAATGTAGGCGACCTTGTCACACCCCCCCAGCGTACTGCATACATTGCTGCGTCGTTATAGGAAAATGATTGCCCGACTGCCTCAGAAAGGGGGTTATGTTTTCGAGTTTATGTTTGTCATCATCATCATCATCATCATATTAGCAGGAAGACGTCAACTGCTGGACATGGGCCTCCCCCAAATAGTGGCAAAGTGACCAGTGATTTACCGTTAGCTTTTCGGTGAAGGAAAAACATCGTGAGGAAACCTGCATACATCTGCGAAGAAATTCAAAGGTGTATGTGAAGTCCCCAATCCGCACTGGGCCAGCGTGGGGACTACTGCCCGTTCCCTCTCATACGTGAGAGGAGGCCTGTGCCCAGCAGTGGGACGTTTATAGGCTGATGATGTGATGATGTGACCAGTGAGTGGTGATTGCACGTAGAACCGATGGCCGTTGGGGCGGAATGGTTCTCGAGTGGCGACCACGTACCGGAAGTTAAAACTTTTTTAACGACCGGTGCCGTTTAGTAGCGTTGCCTATGAAGCTGAAGGTGCGTGATTCGAATCCCGGTAAGGGCAAATATCTGAGTGATGACTGATGAGCATTAAGCATGAGCTTTTGTATGTTGTCAGGTTAGGTTAGGTTAGGTGCACTGACTGCATGATTTGCACTTTTTCTGTATATACGAGTAGCTATAAGTAATTAGTTAAGGGCTCCTTCGGGGGCCAACTTAGGAAGAAAGGAGGAAAAAAAAGCATTGATCATGAATATTTGTTTGTCAAGGATGTTTTCTATACATTTAAGTATTTATCTGTATTAAATATGTCGTTTTCTAGTAACCATTACAAGTCTTGTTGAGCTTAGAATGGGGCTAGTTCCAATTGAATAAAATTGTCCCCTAATATTTATTTATTTGAGCCATCAATGGACGCCATGGGGTCCGTGTGCTGACACGACACTATCCGGAACGTTACGGGAATTTTATTTTTATCGTGACTGCGGTTGATACTTTCATTGGTGTTTTTGCTATCGAATATTGAAATGGCGGTGAAGGGGTTTCATTATCACTTTTTTGGTTGTCATCGCTAATTTGAACGTATTTAAGGTGAATTCAGGCGGTTTACTAAAATGGGTGATTTTTGAGGGAGCTATGAAACTCAGCTTCCGATAATTCTTAATAAAATATATCTGAAACGTTGTTATCTTACAAACTAGTGCACTGTTTGAAAAAATAAATAAAAAATACTACTTATGGAAAGAATAATATTTAAATAAGGCTTTAAAAATGTACTGCCGCTGCTACTATAAATCAGAAAAATAAAATAAGAAAAGGATCAAAATGCATTAGTAAACAAATTGTTAACATATTTGAAATAATAATGATCGAAGTTGCCGGCAGACGGGGTATTAGGAAAGTTTGGTCAGAATCTCGGGTGCACTTAAATAATTCTGAAGAGTCATTTGTCCGATAGCATATGTTTCCGAATTTCATAATTCCCAAAACCATGTTCCTCAGAAGGAATTTTAGATTTTTCAGGATATAATACTAATTAGTAATATACAAGAGAAGAAGTAGAAGAAAATACGTTCTTACCAGGTTAGTTTAGGAACGTATGTGTATAAAGGTTATAAAATACATATTTCATTTAATTATCTGCGTCGGAATTTTATTTTAGTGGAAAATGGCGTTCAGACTTTTGAAGTTTCAGGTGTACGACGGATCCGGAAAAATGATTATTGGGTTTTTTTCTGTGTCCCCGCAATATCATGTCATGTCTTAGCCATGCTTAAAGACTCGAAAAAGCAGAAAATTAACGTCTTCAAATCGCTTTCATTACTATCATCCGTCAAATATCGTTGACAAGCAAGGGCGCTTCAAACTAACGTATATTTTAACTTTACACGAAACTAAAGTGGTTCTTCAATCCCCACGTCTTTATAACTAGGGAACTACGAACGCTCAATGCCAAAAGAGCGTAAGTTTGTACATTTTTGTATGGAGATATGCTTTTTTGGGATGAGGAGTGTGACATGTCTTCTCTGGAGCGATCAAATCAAATTTTCTCAGTCTGCTTCATACGCAGTCGAATCTGCACCCTAATTTCCAGTTATTGCAGCCTTTTCCATTGAGGAAAGCAGCACGATTTAACAGGAAGTTCTAGTGATAAAAATCATGAAATTATTATTATTGGTTTTTATTGTTTTTGGAGATTAATCGTTTGTGTATTTGTAATTTTAACCGAAATCACGTTTTCGTGTGATAGTTTTGTAGGATCGTCCGTTGCTATCCTTGACAAGGAAATCAGGTTTACAAGGGCATATATTAACACATTCATTTCCCAGAAGCGCTACGCGCTAGCTCGTAGCCGATCCCGTGGTTTTTTCCTCGTATGTCTGCGAAAAAATTAAAAGCCTATGCTAACTGTGTAGCCTAAAATACTTAAACGCATTAACACGTACACTCACTGCCAACGATTTCGCAGCGCTACGCTCGTAGACGATAACGTGCGTAAGAACCGTATGAAGAAGAAACTGTTAAGAGCAGAGCGCCCACCAGGCTGGTTCTTGGCACTGAAACTGTTTGTACAGGGTGTATAAAAATAGGGTGTGAACTGACCAAGGGCATGTTTGGTAGCGTTTTGCAATTCCAAAAATGCACTTGTTTATTATTTATTTATTTATTTTTGTTTAGATTGAAATTTTTGTCGTTATAAACATCATATATTAGGAGAACAATATTTCTTTGCTATTCCGCTAAAAAACGTGCTGGTCTATTAGTGAAGATAAGATGCAACTATTTGCGTAAAAACATGCAAAAAATTACAGCAAACCACCACCAATAATGACAAAAACCTCGACACGTGTTTCGCCTCTCTACGAGGCATCATCAGGAGATGCTGGCAGGAGATGTTGCTTGCGCCACGTCCACTGAGCAAATCTCAGTCAGCTCAGTGGACGTGGCGCAAGCAACATCAATTGCATCTTATCTTCACTAATAGACCAGCACGTTTTTTAGCGGAATAGCAAAGAAATATTGTTCTCCTAATATATCATGGACTTCCGCAAAGTAACGCCTGATTCAATAAGTTATAAACATCGTTTTTGTTGACATTACTTGTGTATGACATCAAAAACGTAAAAGCTGTCACCTGGGTATCAAAAAAACATACACGAAACATTTGTTTTCATAACACAGCTGTACTTGCAGCGGTTAAAAATGAAATAAATCCTTCACCCTCGCGGGTGAATTTTGTCATACACAAACAATGTCAAAAAAAAACCAAGACTGTTATGAAAAAAAAAACACAAAAATATCAAAGTAAAACAAAAATAATAAAAAAAACATAATTTGAATTGCAATGCGCTACCGAATATGCCCTTGGTCGGTTCACGCCCCAATTTTGACGGGACAAAATATCCGCCAAGGCCTTTTGACTGTTCCACGAACGTCGATTGTTTAAGCGACTAGTCTGCCTTCTCTGGCGCTAACAGGCAAGTGTTATTGTTTCATGTCATTACTCGGGGGCCGAATCGGCCCCTAACGAGTTCAGGCTTACGAGATGTCGCCGGATATTTACATGATTACGGCCCCGGTGATAGGCGGTGGGGGGACACTTTAAGAATTATGTCGAAATGACTATAACCTGCCTGATTCATGAGAAGTCTGTGCCCAGTATTGAGGCATGCATAGGCTGATGATGATGAAATTAACCTGTTCAGCGTCAGAGCGTTACGGGGAAGCGTCCATAGACAGCGGTGTCTTTTAGGGCTTTTACTGACAGTAAACCGCCTATCGAGTGCTCTGATCGTCAGCGCTTTCTTCTACAAACCGTGAAAACCACGGCATTGGCTACAAGCTTTGCACTACAATCTAGTTGGCACTGAATGTTTTAACCCATTCAGCGCTAGAAGACGGGCAATGGGGTCTTCATAGTTGTTAAAAAACGATCTGCATAACATCCATTTTCTCTCTGAACAACAAGATCCGAGAGCCAAGCTAGGTTTCACAGGAACTGAATTGTATACGTCAAAAACGCTTTACGGGAATGGAATTGTTTGCTACAAATGTTTGTTCCGGATTCGGTGAGACTGAAGGACGTGTATCGCTTACGCCCCGCTTTGTCCGGATTGACACATGGGACGTCCGGACAATGGATGAAAAATGGCCAAGGTTGTCAGCTAGTTCCGGTTCAGCGCACTAGGGTTGGCATTTGGTCACTTGAAACTAGAATGATTTGTACTGTATTATTGAACGAACAACTATATGTATAATCTTTTATTTTTGAAAGAAGGAAGGAACGAAATATTTATTGGATACAATAGGACAAACCAACGTTTAGTTAAAAAATAGTGTATTTGGTATAAATCTTAGACTTTGATTAGATTACGAGTATACATATCAAAAATAAAATTAATAAAACAATGTCAATACGAAAACAAAGTTAAATTGTTCAACCAATCATTCTGGTAACCTTACATAGTTTATTGACGATATATATTTTACAGACCATAATATCATTATATTCGTGCACAAATTGAACTATATTTTTATTAAATATATAAAGTAGGTATTAAGTCAATAATCTCGTTTATCTTGGCGGGCCAAATAATAAAAATATTAGCACAAAAATAAACGGTTTTAATTTAACCCTCAATCAATTAATGAACAGTCTTCGAAGTTAAATAATTATTAACGACATGATACAGAGAGAAATAATACATGTTATAAAAAAATAAACCACCTGCGTCTGTAGCCCTCGACATGGTAGAGACAGAGACCTCTATTGCCGGTAGAGTGGTTTCTGTCGGGGGCTACAGACGAACATGGTTTATTTTTCCATTATATTCTTTCTCTCTGTACCATATCGTTAAAATATGATCGGGGTAACTTCATCGTTAAAAATAACATGAAACAAAACATTTAAATAAATAATTTGTTTTGTTAAGGCGCCGTAGGTTCAGCGAAGTAAAGCGAACAGAGTTTTTGAAACAATATAATGCGTCTGTTTATAATAATATATGGTTTCAAAAAGAGGCTTGAGGCTTTTCTTCAGGGAGATCAGTGAATCGAAACATGACTAAGCAATTTTCACTCGATAGAAAAAAATCACGACATAGGTCTAAAAGGGTCTAAAATACACTTAGAATATTCGTAACAAATTATGCACAAAAGCTAAGAATATTAAAATGACTTCTTAAAATCGGCAATATCACGTCTTCTCTCAAACTGTTTTCAGTGATTACTTTTTTATATATTTAAATGGCCAATAAATTAAAATTGAAAAACATGATATCCGCGCTTCCGAGTACGCACTTCCGTCTCGGTCACGCTTATGCTCAGTGAGAGGCAGAGAAGACCATGAAACTATGGCGCCTTAACGAAGTTACATAATTAATTTTAAAATCAGTTTTAATATGTTTTGAATATCTTTTAAAACACAAACACAATAGATAAACCTTGATTTGAGTCGGTTTTAACCCGGTCTTGACGTCCCTAGCAAACCGATAAAAAGTTCCATTGTGCAAAATAATGGAGCGCCATAAAATATCTTGAAACAGATAGATGGGGAGACCGGAGAGAGAGGGGTACAAATATTAAGTTTATTTATCGAAAGGCAAGTGCCATAATCTGTATCCGTTATGTAAGATGTGTGGCTGTAATTTGTCAATTGCGTAACGAGATTTGTGATTTTTTTACAACACAATGGATTTACAAATAGTGGTATGCACTCATCATCCCCCTAACTTTTCCGATTGTGTCCGAAAGGAGCCCCGGGTCCGCTTTGTCACCTAATCCCAAGATTCAGCGTGAGCAATAGTTTTACAAAAGCCAATGCTATCTGACCTTCCAACACAGTAGGAAAACTAGACCTTACTACTAGACAGTACTCGCAAAGTTTTCCTTGACCCAATAGCCATAGTAATATTTTGAAAGCCCTTAATTTAAATAATTTTGTCTAAGGCAAATTCGTACTATAACTTAGATCATGAAATAAATTAATCTAATCTAATACATATGTCGAAAGTTCAACAAAAACTAAATATTCGCATAAAATAACGTCTTATAGGCGCATTACATTATCATGTAACTAAATGATCCATACCTTTCAAAATCACATTCCTTTTATTTATTCCCGCAATAATTTATTTGCCGCGAACTAAAAATATTATTTCCGATAAAGGAAACCTTTAGGGGAGGGTGGGGCAATAAAGGCTCTATCTTTATTACTGACAGATACGTTCGTCCCCTATCTCCTCTAGCTTTTATTAGCTTTAATAGTGTATTTAATGTCGCGTTGTGTTTCGGTTGAAATATTGACACTGATATGAAATGGCATAGTTTGGTTTACAAATAGTCCTTAAACATTTCAATTGTTTCAGTTTGGTAGTTATCTTGAGGTGTTAATAATAGTTATTATTTTAACTCTATTGCACAAATACAAATGTGTTAGTTGAGTTAATGCCCTATGCCCTAAACCATTCAATCACTGAGTCAAACATAAACTGTAGTATAAATATCACTTTATTTATACTACAGGTTCATATAGGCGCTTATCACACTGCCACCTGCTTCCCGCTGCGGAGAGGTGCTGGTGTGCGGAGCGACGAATTCATTGCCAGTACCTCAGTTTCAATATAAATTCCGTGCGGTACCACACTGCAACGCACCGTGCGGCGAAATTTGTACACGTCTCCGCACAGCGCGCCATAATCACTGAGACGCAAAGGGACTTTACTTATAACTGCAATATAAGTACATACAAATATATAAAATGCAATGCTTACATATACGTACTCAAATACATAATAAATATGGGATTTTTTTTCTTTGTAAATAATAGCAATATTTTTACTCTAATTCTAAATTTGACATAACCGTACCGTAAAATTGGAATAACATATTTTGCTTTCAATTGCAATCTAATAATTTTAAGCACTTTACTTATAACTGCAAAATTTAAGATAAGGTTATTAATATTCCTACAAATGCGTATTTCTCTTCCCAGCGTAACACAAAAAATACCATAATAAATTTAAAATATCAAATTTAAAATACCCAACGCCTTATGTTGGATATTTTACCAGCCAACATTAAATATTTGCCAACCCATTCTGCTTTATTACAATTCATTTAATTGAAATTAAGATATTAATACTTACCAATTCTCCCTCAACACTAAGTAAGTAATCGCTACTTGAAGTAAATCATCCCTTAGAAGGGGTGACTTAAAAGCTAAAGGCCAGATTACACAAGCAAGGGTGAGTTTTTAAATCGTTATTAAATATTTTCTTAACACAAAATGCCGTTGTCAAAATTTTAAGTGTCATAAAAATACCATGATTAAAAAAAAGCGAAATTCAACCACACCAGAACTTACACTTCAAAAGAAGTTTTACATGTTAATTTATATTTTGTTTTTATACGATGACTTTATTTTGAACTTTATTACTTATGGAACTAAGTTAAATTTGGCTTGTCAGAGTCTTAACTTGGTATAAACATTCTAGAATGAACGTAATTCTTCTATGGCAACAAGGGGAGGGGACAAAATACATTTTGCAAATATCTTACAAAGGCCCACGTGCGGGCTTTGATAAGGTTTTCTTTTTATATTTTCTATCACTTACCTTAAAAAGCACTGTTAATAGATTTATGAATTGAAAAACGGAGCAGAGATGGTTATTGAGTTGTTATGTACTTAATTGAAATTTGATGTTTTATTGTAATAGTATTAAGCGAGGGTTTCTACATGTATTTTTATCTTTTTTACATTTTTATTTAGGTAGGTATAAGTAGTTCATTTATCTTTTAACTGTAACGAAATAGTATTTTTCACAATCGTGTTATAATTGAGAGCTTTTTAGTCGAGTACCGTGTTTAGGCCACGAAGCTTGCTGAGTGGCCTAAGTAAGGTACGAGATTATAAAGCTTGATTATGACACTATTGTGAACAATACTTTTTCTACGAGTCAACTGAACTAATTAAACAAACTTGGTATCTATTGAAAACGAAGTGCAACCAACGACTTTTTCATTTTTGTGCGTTGATGTCTATTTACCTTTTGACTTTCTCATGACGGCGTCCTATTGGTCAAATCCATTATAGTTCAGTAAAGGCGCCACGTGATTGGTCAATTTCATTTTAGTTGTGTCAACAGTTATGAAATGTTGAGTTGGGACCTCCATAGTAAAAAGTACGTGATTTAAGTTTGGTGTACGAAGTCTTAATTCAAACATTAAGGTCGACGAGTATAAAACATGTTTAAATTTGTATTAGCATTCCATTTTTTTGGTATGGTAGAAAGAGTGGGTTTACCGAACTTACTGACAAGAGATAGATACGGCCAAAGTTACAGAAATATGTATACACGACCTTACGGCAATACAGACGTGTACACATATTTTTGTAACTTTGGCTGTATAGATAGAACTCTTTGTAGTCAAATGTACAAAAAATGACAAAATACGGTTATGTTTGGCTTCAAATGATAACGTTATTAAATAATTTTTGAAATTTTAACTGAATTAGCATATCAATAAAATGTCACTTCACCCCAAACATAACGAACTAATTAATACTCGTTGCGATCAAAAATTTATTTTTCGCGTTTATTTTTAAGGAAAATACGGGTAATTTTATCCTCGAAACGTTTTTCCTTTTGCAAAGGGATTTGTGGTAAGTGTAAATAATGGAAAATAAATTGAATTTTCGAGTAACTCTGCTGTTTGAAGCATTTGCCCGAATTGCCGTCTGTTGAAATTACATTGCTTAATTTATTACGATATTTATGAAAAGAGTAGGTATGCCCACATATTTATGGATGAGAGGCAAAGCATAACCTCATAAAACTTTTTGAGGAAATGCGAATTTATGTAACTCATTCAAAAAATGTTTCTATGTTTTGATTTTGATTTTTTATTTCATAACATACCATTACAATACCGGGTATACAATCCAAATGGGTCAGTATGGAGAAGTCAGAAACTATGAGAGATAGCAAGATCTGTTCTTAGGAACCATGACGTCGATTTTAGATTTAATAATTAAAAAACCATTAAAACTTTTTTATTAACTCTCATACATAACCGGGAATCGAACCTGGTCAATATTTTTGTAACCGCGTTAAGTAAAAAGGACCAAATTTGGCTATGAAATCTTGTGTAAACACAACTGACAGTAAATTAGACTAAAATGCCCACAGTTTTATTAATTTGCAAAAAGTCGTGAATAATATGAATCGATCATTAATTATCTGATCTTACCACTTATGCATATCTTATCTGCATCGGTATTATGCATTACAAATAGCGTTTATTTAAAATTAGAACGCATTTGTTCAGCGGGCGTACCAATTCATTTAAAATTTGAAAATGGAATACTGTTTTTGGAATTAACTTCAAATGAAACACGGCTTTCGTGCAGAATTTATACACATTGATTTTGACCAGGTTAGATTCCCGGCTATGTATGAGAGTTAATAAAAAAGTTTGAATGTAATTATTATTAAATCTAAATTCGACGTCATGGTTCCTAAGAACAGATCTCGCTATCTCTCATAGTTTCCGACTTCCCCATACTGACCCATTTGGATTGTACAGCCTGTATATACATTGAAACTAGCCTAATCTATATGATTGTTTAATCATTACGATCATCAAATAGATTGTAAATTGTATTAAAATATCAACTTAAATTATGGTTCAAATAAAGTCACTATTAATTAATGTTCCACAGTCAAATCAATAAACGACTAAGTTTATTATCACATAAAGATCGTCAGCTAGAAAAAATTAAACGAATAACAGAAACAGTATTTTCTTAATGTCTAATATTCATGTATTATTTCACTAAATATAATGGAGTTTAAGTCAATAAAAATATTCTCAGTAGGCGTTCGAATCAGAGGAAGTCAGATGATTCTGTTGCCAATCTATTTAAAATGTATGCCAAAATGTGTAGTCGTTCTTGCTAATAGACATAATCAATTGATCCTAAACACTTTAAGTCCCAACTTACCACAAAACATGAACAATTTCTTACGCCCAAATCACCAAATTCGCTATCTCCCTCTACAGACCCCATTAGTACTAAATAAGGGTTCATTTAATAAAGATAGATAAAGAAAAGATGGAGATACTGACGATATCTGAGTGCCTTTTATCGCTTCGTGGGCTTTGTAGGGGAGCAGTGCTGAGTAAGTTTCTTGGTAGATATATAATATATGTCACTTTAGGTACAGCGGGGGAAGTGAGCTACCACCGTTCGACCGAACATTCTGTTTTATATTCGGAAAGAGATCTGTAAAGGTGTTTGTATAATCTTAACAATACGTTTATTTGTGTTTAATAAAACTACACGCTAGGCGTAGGCAGTTTTCGCTATCGGACCAAGCATGTAACTTAAAACAAATTAAAAAAGAAAATGAAATGATAATCTCCTAACTTAGGTTTACCCCAGTTTACCTGAGTTGGGTTAGCGTAACTTTTGTAGCTTGAGATTATTTTCAAGGATAATGATGTTGGTGGCTTTAAGCTTTGAAAATGTTAAGTTACAACTTTAACTAGTATGTTTAAATTTACAGAATATCGTGTATACTGTATAATAGATTAAAATGTATGTATGTATACTGTATGCATACCTCTTAACGAAACAATTTTTTTCCGATAACAACCACCTAGGCTACCGTACCTAGTGGTTTAGGGACGCGGCTGTCAAGGGGCAGTGGTCGGTTCGAATCCTGGCTCGTACCAATAAGTTTTTGGGAACGAAAGCTTTTCGTTGAAGGAAAACATCGTGAGGAAACAGGTGTAATCCCAATAAAGTCTAGTTATACCTCTGGGTTGGGAGGTCAGGTGGCAGTCACTTTCGTTAAACTAGTGTCTAGCCCGGGTTGGCTATGACACCTTTAGGGCACGACCCTAGGAGGAGGATGCATATAAATTTTAAAGAAAATAATAGTAAAAATGCTCGCCACAACTTCTCACAAGCGGAATTGTCCACTACAGCATTTCAGCGCATTCGTTATTTAGTACAACAGCACAGAATAAATAACAGAACTGCATACAGCAGGTTCTCTGTTAATAAATCCTCTGTTTAGGAATGCCGGACGAGCCTAAACGGGTTGGGTCTTTATATCACAGACAATGCGCTGTGATAGAACGCGTGCCTGCCGTAGCAACGCTAACATACCAGCGAGGGCCGGTAGGTACGTAGGTACTTGTACCGGTGCGATGAAATCACAGAGTGAGCCACCCCTGACAACAGGCATAGTAAAAACAAAACACAATCAGTTATTCCAGTGATAACGTCAATTGTCAGCAACACAATCACCATAACGACTGGCGCGTGTCGAACAGGGATTGAGTGGATAATAATGACGTCAGCGTTAAAAAAGCGGAACCACCATATCGAGAATAAGGTGCACATCCAATAATTCACGGCTGGGATAAGTCTCGGGCAAGCGAGGGCGATTCCGCCGCGAGTGACCCTACAGGATAAAGAGATTACTGCATAGCTCAGTAAACGCAGATGTTGCACAAATGTACTCAAATGTGATTCCTAAAATACTTATTCGTATTGTGTTACATAATACGTGTGCTAAGCCGTAGCGCGTAGCAGTATTTTCCGCTTTGTAGCGGAAATCCTACGGAGGTATGTCCTATTCTGAGTCATTGGCCTTGAATGGGTTAATCAACAATACAGTCGAATTGAGAACCTCCTCTTTTTTTGAAGTCTGATAAAAACAGGTTCATAGTCTTACAAAAAAGGGTTATCGGAAAAGTCTTATTATTAGTGGTTAAATTAGAAGGGCAAATTATCAGTCTAAGTACCTGAGGATAAAGGGACACTACAATACTAACATTAGAAATGCGAAAGTTTGGATGGTTGGATGTTTAGATGTTTGGATGTTTTTTTACTCAATCACGCATAAACGGCTCAACCAAGTTGGATGAAATGTAGCACGAAGATAATTTATAGCCTTTATCAAAATATAAAATAGTTTTTATCCCGGGTCCACGCATACGAAGTCATGGGCGGAATCTAATTAAAAATAAAAAAAAAAATTTGACGGAAACTATTAAAAAAATAGTTTGTATACTGCTAAAAAAGATTTGATTTACAATAGTTTCCAATACGATTCATACAACATATATGTGCTTACTGATCTTTGCCCTAATCTCTTTATATCGGGTAACTCATCAACTCACCCTCAACTCAACTCACACAGCGGAATAATCGCATACGTCGGCACTGTGACACAACGGGGCTGTGTCATTCGCTACGCGCTAAAGTGGTTCACCGCGCCGGTCACCCGTCACGAAACTAGACCTCTACCTACGCTTGCATCGCGGTGTCAAGATATATTTATTGGCAAGCGTTGAGATGAGCTTAAAATAAGTTACAGAAGGCGGGGCTGATCTTACTTACTTACTACTCTGGCTCAGCGACCCGAACCTGATCTCGGCCTCCAACACTAAGACACGCCACTCTGCTCGGTACCATGTCATGATTGACTGTTGCTGAAGCTGGCACAGGTTTCTCTGGGCTACGTCTTTTCAGCGATACCTTGATCGGCAGACTGAACGCCTTGCTCAGTAGCCTGGACAACAGTTACTTATGTTTGTTTATAAAAGACTGAATAGTGATTGACGCTGTTATCTAGAACCCCCTAGCTTGATCCCCCAGGGGAAAAAACGGTTAGGTTGTTAGGTGAACTACGACCCTACAGCTCGCGAGCCAAGCGAGTAAAGCGAGCGTGACGCGGCAGCGTCCGGCGAAGCGCCATAACTGAACATTATCATCTTTTCCAAGTTGAATATAGTAAAAGGAACTAGACGACGTTTGTTTACTACGTCACTGCCGTTTACTCCCGCCATGAGCCTGCCTGCTACGTCATTGACACCTCCCCCCGTCATGAAGCCTTTATAACCGAAAGACGCTCCCTGAAGGCCCTCTTTTTTTTGCATCGTGCCTTCGTGGGGTGAGGAACTCGTATCGCCATTTGCTCACTAATTTATGCCACTTGCGTTTGTACTATTTTTATGTCAAATTCGATTAAATTAGATAAGTCAAATTATTGTTGAAATCTTAATAAATAATAAGTTGATCTGTGTTTTGTCTTTATTTAAATATTCAAGCGTTTAAGCCCTGACCAACGCTTAAATCAGAAGTAGGGATTGTGCACCATTGCCTATTTAAAATCAAAGTAAATGAATGATGGCCGAGAGATCTACACGTAGCAGGGGTAGGAGTAGGCATAATAATCAATCAGTTTCAGGAACACATGTCCTTCAAGAGCAGCTTGGTGCTATTTTAGCGCGCCTCAATGCACTTGAGAGCAGCGTGTCGGCGGCCCCGTCCAGTAACGTCGCCAGCCACGTGGAGGCGGTCAGCAGCCTCGACTTCGCTGCACCACCGAGCTCCATCCATGGATCGCAGACCCCGTTGCTACAGCCAGAGTCGAGTGTGAGCACCGTCAGCGACCCGAATGCAAGTCCTGCCGCTGCACCTGATGCTACCGACCGCCTTATTGGGGCTCTTACCGCATTGACTAAAGTAAGATCTAACCATTATTACATCTCTAATTTTGACCCCAGTTTGCATGACATCGATTCTTGGTGTGAAGAGGTTGAAAGAGCTCGAGATATCAATCGTTGGGACGACAATGAGTGTCTTTCCAGAATAGCTAATTGCTTGAAAGGGGACGCTCGTTGTTGGCTAAACGAGTGGGTCACCAACGACCGTACGTAGACGAATTTCAAACTCGAATTTAAACCATTGTGCTCAAGAAGAATCGATGTTGCAAATATTTTATTTAATGTCATGAGTACGAATTCTGACAGTTATATCACGTATGCAGAATATGCCAGGCGTTCATTATTACGATTGAATATCGTTAAAGGTTTAAGTGACGAGTTAACGGTTGCTATTGTTATACGTGGTATAAATGACGCTCAAATTCGTGCTGCCGCCACTAATGCCCGACTAATGCCGAAAGATCTGGTTGAGTTTCTTTCTATTTACACGAAACCCATTTCAAATGTACCTCATTCGTCTGTGCGCCCATCACGCAGTAGGCAAATTGAACCAAATTTAAGAAAACGCGGCCATACTTTTAAAACACCCAATCGTGATTTTAAATGTTATACATGCGGAGCAATCGGTCACCCGCAACGACTTTGCCCTAAACGACAAAAAAATGCTGAAGTAATCCCCGGTAAAGATGATAACAAGATTAACATGAACTCGTCTAACACTTCTACTATCATCACATGTTCGTTCTGTAAAAAACCAGGTCACGACGACACTGTGTGCTTTGTAAAACAGCGATCGGAATCGCGTAACAAAAACAACGTAAATTTTTGTCGAGAATTAGAGGGTAGCTCGAGCGACAGTGATGTTACGACTGCTATAATACAAGGCATACCCATGGACGTTTTAGTGGACAGTGGGTCTCGCGTTTCATTAATCAATGAATCCGTGCTTAAACATTTTAGGCATTCGAGACTGCCCACTTATCAAGTTTTACGCGGCATAGGTAATCAAAACATTGAGTGCACTGCTTATGCACCTGTAGTTGTCAAGTTCAATGATATCGCATTAGAAGTCGATTTTTTAATTGTGCCATCGAAGTGTATAAGTGTGCCTGTGCTTATTAGAACGGACGTGTTGAACCGTGAGGGCGTAGCGTATATTCGGTTAAATGGTAAACAACAGATTACTCGCGTTTCAAACACAAATAATAAGGACGTGTTACATGTTCAATCTAGTGCGCATTTACCGATTAATAGTTCGCTTACCGGAAGTGATCGTGACAAGTTGCACTCAATCATTGACGGCTTTAAAGAATATTTGATTGAGGGCACGGCCCGTACTACCGTGACCACAGGTGAGATGCACATTGAATTGACAAGTGACACTCCAATTCATTATAGACCATACAAATTGTCCATTGATGAGAAATGTAGGGTGCGCGAGATAGTTTGTGATTTATTGGACAAAGGTGTTATTCGCGAGTCACAATCGCCATACGCTAGCCCGATCATTCTTGTTAAAAAACGTGATGGAAAAGACCGTATGTGCGTAGATTACCGTGCTACATGTTAAAACTTTCGTGAGACATGTTAAAATAAAACTTCTAATCGCACAATTCAATCGCGCATTCAATACGTGAGTTGAACCGTGTGATTAGAAGTTTTAGTCAAGGATCGCTTTCCATTGCCTCTGATTGATGACCATATAGATCGCCTTGGCAAAAGCAAGTACTTTAGTAGTTTGGATATGGCGACTGGCTTCCATCAGATAGCACTGGATAGCGATTCCATACCAAAAACAGGATTTGTGACCAACGAGGGTCATTACGAGTATTTAAAGGTCCCATATGGACTTGCAAATTCGCCAGTTGTCTACCAGCGAATTATCACAAAGACTCTGAAACCTCTTATAGATGCAGGCAAAGTTTTAACCTACATAGATGATGTTTTAATTTTGGCGTCAACCGTTGACGAGGCACTTAATAACTTACGTGACACTCTTGAAACGTTAACCACGGCCGGATTTTCAATTAATTTAAAAAAGAGTACGTTTGTCGCCACAGAGGTCGAGTATCTTGGCCGTAGAATATCGCAAGGTCAGGTTAAACCGAGCGAACGAAAAATTAAAGCTTTGATTGACTCCCCTGTGCCCACAAACGTACGTCAAGTACGACAATTGCTTGGGTTAGCGAGTTATTTCCGGCGATACATACCCGATTACGCGACAAAAACCGCTTGCATGGCCAGGTTAACGAAGAGAGGGGTTCCGTTCATATGGGGTGAAGCACAGGTTGAGGCTCGAAAATATCTAATTGAGTGTCTTACTAATGAGCCCGTGCTCGCAGTGTTCGATCCGTCGCTGCCCACGGAACTGCATACGGACGCGAGTTCTGTTGGGTATGGTGGTGTACTTCTTCAGGTGCACAGCGATAAACGTAGACGTGCAGTAGCCTACTTTAGTAAGACAACTCAAGGCGCCGAACCTAAATATCACTCTTATGAGCTCGAAACTCTCGCTGTTGTAAAAGCCTTGCAACATTTCCGCCACTACTTGATAGGAGTCCCGTTCAAAATAGTTACAGATTGTAATGCATTAAAATTGACAGAACGTAAGAAGGATCTCCTACCACGTGTGGCGAGGTGGTGGATGTACATGCAGGATTTCAACTTTACGATAGAATACCAAAAGGGCACTATGATGCAGCACGCAGACTACCTAAGTCGAAATCCTGTAGATGTCTGTCATATAACTAAGCCGAAGAATTGGGCACAACTTGCTCAGTCCGCGGATGATGAGACCCGCGATTTAATTGATAAAGTTAAAAATAATGAACTTGACTCTTCTCGATACATTGTTCAAAATGATCTGCTATATTACAAGTACTCTCCTACTGGCGAGGAATCCCGGCTACTGTGCTACATACCTAAGGGTCACAGATTGAGTTTGTTGCGTATCTTTCACGATCAACACCAACATATCGGGACTGACAAAACCACAGACCTCATACTGCGACACTTTTGGTTTCCTGGATTACTCGCCTTTGTTAAAAAATATATAACGCATTGTTTGATTTGTCTATCATCGAAGAAAGTGCCTAGAGCCCCACATCAACCGATTTCTTCATGGCACAAGCCCGATGCTCCTTTTAGTACCATACACGTAGATGTGTTAAATGTTTTGCCTGCTTCAAACGATTTTAAATATGTTTTGCTTATTATCGATGCCTATTCGAAGTATTGTTTGCTTTACCCAATGATTAAACAAGACGCTGATGAGTTGCAAAGTTGTTTTTCCAATGCTATTTCTTTGTTTGGGACACCTAAACTTATAGTTTGCGATAAGGGTCGTATGTTCGAAAGTTCGCAATTTCAGGGTTGGGTTAAAGAAATGGGGTCAAACATTCATTTCATAACTCCCCAAATGCACAGTGAGAATGGGCAAGTGGAGCGTTATTGTCGAACGCTGCTCAATATGCTTCGCGTAGAGGCAGCTAAGAACAGTCAATGGTCTACCAGCCTTTGGAAGCTCCAACTCGTTCTTAATAGCACTAAACAAAAGACCATACAAACTTCTCCTTTGCAATTGCTCATCGGTATTGAGGGAACGACACCGCTAATAAGAACGCTTGTTCGCGACGTAGCGCTCGATAAAGCTCGTCCAAATCGTGAAGGCCTCAGAGAGTTGCAAAGGCAGCGCGCCACTGAGTTGTTAAACAAAAATCGATGCAAGCAGGACGATTATGTCAATAAAGACCGCAGGCCTGAGCGAATATTTAAACTGGGTGATATGGTTTTTGTGATTAAGACTTCGCAGATGACTGGCAAGCTCGACTCCGGAATGCGAGGACCCTACCGTGTCACGAGGGTGCTGCCGCATGGTCGCTACAACTTGCGGCTGTTGGGTGGCTCCTACGGCAAGACAACCCAGGCTGCAGCCGAGCACATGGTTGTTTGGCGCGGAGAATGGACCCCTGAGTCATGTGCCACCTTCTTTGACAGTGAGTAAAAAAAAATGTCTTCTATGTAGCTGTATGTGTATATGCTAACACGGTGCCTCTGTATTTCATGCTACGTAGACCGACATTGCGAACTATGTGTGTTCGTTTATTAAAAGATATGCTAACTGGGTGCCTATGTCTTTATGAAGGTTACACTAACTAAAGTCCCTGCCTTTAAGCGAACTTGGTGCCTCTACCCGTGGAATACAGTATTGTTGGATATGCGAACTAGGTGCCTCTGTCCGCTCGTAACAAAGATATGCGAACTTGGTGCCTCTATCCGCTAATAAGAAAGACATGCGAACTTGGAGCCTCTGTCTTGTTAGGATCGTTGAATGAGCAGACCTTAAATTTTATTTTGTTCTTATTTTCAGGCGAGGAGGACAGCACTCCTAGCACACCCACGACTGATTATATCACGGCCACTCCACCTGCCGATGACAGCCAACCAGGTCCATCCACTAGCCACGAGTCTTCAGATCCCGACGCCCCTGAGAGCCACGCCGTATCGCCAACGAGCTGTGGCACAGCATCTGCGAGTCACGTTAACGCATCGGAAAACCCGACCACAAGCGCTTCTACTGTTGCTAGCAATGGCGGACAAGACGCTAATTCGCGAGAACCTAGCCGACTAAGTGGTCGAGGGCGACCACGCGCCAGGAGAGGCCGTAAAAGGAACTAGACGACGTTTGTCTACTACGTCACTGCCGTTTACTCCCGCCATGAGCCTGCCTGCTACGTCATTGACACCTCCCCCCGTCATGAAGCCTTTATAACCGAAAGACGCTCCCTGAAGGCCCTCTTTTTTTGCATCGTGCCTTCGTGGGGTGAGGAACTCGTATCGCCATTTGCTCACTAATTTATGCCACTTGCGTTTGTACTATTTTTATGTCAAATTCGATTAAATTAGATAAGTCAAATTATTGTTGAAATCTTAATAAATAATAAGTTGATCTGTGTTTTGTCTTTATTTAAATATTCAAGCGTTTAAGCCCTGACCAACGCTTAAAATAGAATAATTGCCGCTACTGGGTGATCGGGGTCAGGTGATTAACGCGGATAACGTGGTGATTGACCATAGTCTCACACATTGTAGCTAAATACATCACTGTATGTTTTATACCACGAGACGAGGATATCAATGGCTTATTGGTAAGCAGACACCATAGCCTATGAACGCATTCAGTTCCAGAAAAGTCACAAACACGTTGACGAGCTTCTATTGATTAGAAGATTCGTTGTGTTGAGAGCTAGACATCTATCTAATCTGTAACTTTCAACCAAAAACAATGTCTGTCATCATTATCATTCTCCTAGCGTTAATCCCGGTTGTGCCCCTAGAGAGCCCAGGGTCCGCTTTGACACCTAATCCCAAGATTTGGCATGACCAAAAACAATATCTGTATCAGCGTTAAATTGTACCCTCATACACGAAATTGAACCGACAGTTCTGTACTGTACAAAGGCGGTAACGTGTCGAAATATATCATCGTCAGATAACTAGGTACATGATAGGGGAAGGGGCTGGACGACGGAGAACAAACATAATGGGATTTTTACAACATAGCAGTTGCAGAGTTGACTTTCTCAATGCAATTACTAACAATAGTAAAGAAATTGGGAAACTGAAAAAGATTGTGTTGGTTACAATATAACAGCATTGGAATTTTTATAGTTTGGTGGTGTTACTTTTAAAATGGCTATAACGAGTTTTAACAAGTATAATGCCTACCTGATAGCAAGCAGTCACTGTAGCTTATGGTTGCTTGCGACTTCAGATCAGCTCAAATTTGATCATATTCATATTTAGATTGTAACATTCTTATTCTAAGACAAAACAAACTGTTGATCATTACAACCGGTAATATCACGAATATAAATTGGTCTATTTGTTGAAAAAATTGGGAAAACATTCGCCCACAAATCTGCAAATCCAATATCATAATAAACACCCCAAGCGTGTTTATACTAACAATTTTTCCGCCCACGCATAAAAATAAGTCGACCCTCAATCAAGCAACGTCATATGTTACATAGGATCTGAAGTTACAATGTGACTTTCTCTAAGTAGGAGTCCTCGATTAACATAATTGTCTTATGGCCGAGAAGTGTCGAAGACGACCGAATAGGCCCGGCATAATCCATGGCACCGGCTCAAAATGGCAACGGGAGTCGCATTTCATTCCAATGATTGAAACCAAAGGCCTCTATCGAATTGACCACAAACTAACTCACTCCAAATGACACTCTGAACCGAAAGACGTAAAGACGCTTTTAAAATAACGGAAATATTTTCAGTTGTTCGCCACCGAAACGGACGTGCAAATTTATTCTGTCCTTTTGAAATGCTTTTTATGTCAACGGTAAAAGGTTTATGTTTGTCTGGCTCAGCTGTATTGGCTTTGTTCTGGTCGTTGCTATTCCCACGTACGTTTTTGCTGTTGCCTTGAACTTTTTGTCTTAGATATAAGGGTCGTTTTCATGCGTACGGGTTTCAGGTGAGTTTGTAAAGTGAAATGGTTTTGTTTTTTGTAAATTAGGTCACGTCTCGAAGGCGTGGTTGCATGGCTCTAAACTAATGTATTTACTACTGTATTGATTTGTCCACGGAAAATCCTTTGCTACCCTATTTTCCCTGTTTGCCATTATTGTATTTTATTCGGGCTGATACGATTTGCGTCCTTTATATCTGCCATAGTACAGATAAATTGGGTTGGGAAACTCGTTTATGAATCGGTACTGCTGTATTATGTTTTGAGAATTTACGTGTACCATTTCTTGTTCAAAAGTCTTCCGTGGTAAGAAATTGTCTCTAAAAGGCTGATTTTTGCAATGTACGAAATATGGATATCAATCATTTAACATGCATAATAAATAATTTCAAACATTAGAGAGGAAATTATAAACTATGTAACAGCTTCTTCTTAAACATCCTAGAAGGTTCAAATCAAAGACAAGACAAGCAGAGGACGGCGTAGGCTAAGACATTTTAGCTAAATAAAGGATAAAGTTGATGTTGAGTCGCATGATGAAGTCAAGAGGCTGGCAATGGACCGACAAGTGGAAAGGCTCTTAAGTAATGATGATACTGATTATGACTTGCTTCATTATTTCCAAATCGCACATAGAATAAAAGTGTAATTGGAGAACCAATAAATAATAACAAGGAGTACAAATAGTTTGGGGTTCCAATTATTTCATTCTTAATACTCTTTTGCAAGTATGGAAGAGAAATGAATGATACATTTTATTGGTCTTTTTCTCCGTTGGTACTTTTAAAACCATGTTAAGGAAATATACTTGGGTGATGAACACAAATGTACGTTGCTGAATCTTGGATATGTTTAAGTATTTGTGTGACCAAACATGTTATATGTATGATATATTGGCGTCTAGTACCCATATCCTCAAATATATTTCTTAGTAAAGTAGCCTTTTATACGCTAAATCAAGAGTTTGTACTACTTTCTTCTCTATGCTTGGTTTAAACAGGCTTACCCGGAAAACAAGTTGTTCTTATATCCAATGCCTACAAATGTCAGTCAATATGACGTTAATAATAAATAAAGACAAGCAAAAACATTTCTGTCTTATTTGACTTATTGCCAAAATATATTGAAAGCATGTTTACAGAGTGATTTTGTTATAAAATTCCCCTTTCTACCGCTACTTTGTTGTGATTCCGGTGATTTTCTCCAATTCGCATTTTGTGTTAAAAATTATTGTATGTTGGTGGTTATGACATTTTTAAACGACTTCAAAAAGGATTTTTTGTACTGATTTTTTGTTTGTTTGGATTGTTTTTTTTGTGTGCCCAATTACTCGAAGACGCTTGGACCCTATTTCACCAACTTGACAATTGAATGAATGAATGAATGAATGAATGAATGAATGAATGATAAATATAATTTATTCGCTGAATATGGTCACAATATTCAGCGAATAAATATGATAATGCGTATTAGATATCCAACATATTCTACCGGAAACCGGTGTACGAATTTTTATACAATATTTATAGGTTTTTATATCTAGACTTAATGCACTAATAGGTATTAGGTAGGTATTTTGATAATTATATTGTGATAATTGTCACCTGACAACGACAATTCACCGTACATTGCTCGTTCCACAAGTGACCTGGCAACCACCTTAACTTCTTGAAATTCTGCTTCAAGGAACAATGTTAACGATGTTTACTTAAGTACTTTAATTCTCATGTAAGTGAATTGTAAATATTCTTATGAGAAATAAATTTCTTTAAACCGAGGAATGTGTGGCGAATTGTAAGTGTCAGGTGACAATTGTCAAGTTGGTGAAATTGTGACCTGGACTCCTTTGGAAAACTATTTTGTTAGGTATTAGGTGATGGTGTTGTTTGGTGTGTTCCTGGAGGTGAGCAAGGTCGCCAGAGTTTCCGGGGATGCGTTGTGACGAGAGCGAGGAAATTTTTTCCTACAGCTGTCAACACGGCGAATCCTCAAACATGTCAAGGGTCGGCAACGTCAATGTTACTCCTTTGGAGTTGCATGCGGTGCCCGCTTACCATCAGGCGGGCCGTACGCTTGATAGCCACAGTCGTTGTATAAAAAATTGAAAGGGCACCCTGAAGATCTCTAGGGAACTCTTAAACCTTTAAAGCGATTTTTTTTTAATATTTTATGTGGAAATGTTCATGTATGTGGTTAGGCAGTCTTTATTGAAGTCGGTTAAAACTTTGTGTTTGAAGCAAATTATATTTGATGAGCAGATACAAATGCCTTCACGACGTGTATGAGTAACTTTTGAATAATATTTGATTGGAATAACACAGGATATAATGTTTCTTCTTTACTGTTGACTTTGTGCGAATATAGGGTGAAATCATTGGAAATCTCCATAATTTACATAACCGTTTGTTAATTTAGATAAAAGTTCAATTTCACCGTATTTTTGACGTGTCATGTTTCCTTAACCACGTGAAAACCTTTTTTTACCATATTAAAAAAAATATAATGACAAGCGTTCCGGTTCTACGAATTATTTTTACTAAATAAAAAACGATGCTATTTCCGTAAAAAATTGCGAAGGAAACCCCAAAAAGCACATTTTAGCTGACGGTTTACATAAGGGGTTCCTGCAAATAGGACATGAAGTGTGGACAACCAAAATAAACACCCACCTTTACTTTCTCAACGAACCAAAAATGAAAGTCATCCCCAAATCGCGAAAGGCTACTAGAAACACCCGAATATTGCAAATACCGTAGATTTAACTCATATAACGTATAATACATTACATAACGTACGTTGGGGGATTATGAGCAATAACGTAGCGCTATAGCGTCGGCAGAAACGATTAAAACGCCATTTTGTTTTACGATTCGGTGAAACTTTTCGTTGTACGCACGTTATTGAGTACTAGGTTTATAATAGTACATTACGTACCTAGGGCGGTGAATTCGTGAATGGCCCAGATCGTAGGTGTTTGTGGCCCGAACCGAAGGTGAGGGCCATAAATATGCGATCTGGGGCTTTACGAATTACCGCCCGTGGTGAGTACATAATTTTACGTCTTCACCTGGCTACAATGCGAGTTTTACCGTACGCGCAGCGTGCAGTAAAACTCGCATTATGGCCAGGTGTGACGTAAATAAATATAATATATTGTGCGACAATCTTACGTAAAATCGACCAAGTCCCACGGTAAGTATAGCTTGTATTTCTTTATACACAGAACTGGTTCACTATGGAAAATCGGGAGATATAGTTTAATAATTTCGTAATAAAAAATTAGTTTAAAAAAAACTGGTAATCAATAACGAAGAGGATTTTCTTCATTTGAATTGAAGCCATGTCACTTTGACAAAAAGTACCCATTACATTAACTAGTGCAACGCTACCTTACTAACAAAGTGCTTTTGATTTTTCATAAGAAGTTGCTAATTTGGCTTCTAGTCAATATCCTTAGTATGTGTTATGCAGTTTTCTTTAATATTCACATTCACTGTTTTAATCGTCAATTTAATCTAGAATTATACATTTTCTCTAAAGTTCGTGCAATGAAATTCGCAAGAAGTGATTTAGTTGCTTAATTTAGGCGGTAACACACCTGGCCATAATGCGAGTTTTACTGCACGTTGCGCGTACGGGAAAACGCGCATTATCTAACTAAAGCATATCCTGCAATAACTATCTGGTTTAACATCTAACTTAGGCGTACCGTAAAAATAACACGAAATTTAATTACGAGTTTCTGCTACCACTCCCTTCCGTAGGTAGATTCGGAAGCAAATTGGGTAGTCATTTCATAAATTGCATTTGACCTGGGAATATATATTAAATTTATATTCGCCGTACGTTTAATGTAAACGCACGATCTTCGTGGTTCAAAGGTAAAAGTAGGTAAGGAAATTTTTGAGATTTTATTGGTGATACCAGAATGCCTTAAAAAAAAACATTTTTAAATTATATTTCATAACATGTTTTTACATGTGTGATAACATAGGGAAATGATTACTACTGGCAGTTAGAAAATATAAATTTCGCGTTGAGTCTAGTAATAACAAGGCTTTGTGCCTTAATAAACAGTAATTTATATTCTAAACGCTTAATTTTGGCTTAAACGTGTCCGAATTAAATAGCTTAAGATTGAGCTTCTACATTTTGCTTGCATTCATAACTAAAACTTAGAAAAGTTGAAGAACCCCCGACATTTTCATTTCAAAGGCTCTTACTTCTCAGTCTTTTTATCTCAAAAATGGCTGAACAAGACGTTCATGAAACATGGCTAAGAACACTCGGGATAAAATTATCTATGAAAAAACAAAACCGCATTCAAATCGGTCCATCCGTTTGAGAGCTACGATACCACAGACAGAAACACAGATACACAGACACGTTAAACTTATGACACCCCTCTCTTTGCGTCGGGGGTTAAAAATGTCATCATCATCATCATTTTCCACCTGTAATCGCCCACTGCTGAACATAGGCCTGTCTTCGAGTACGCCTAGGCAGACTAGGCTAGTCAAATCCAGGAGTGACCCGCGATCATCCTTATATGGGGTCAGCCCACGTATCGTGATAGCCCGTTGAAGAGCTTACTGTAGAAATGATCCTATGAAGTAAGGTCCTATTTTATATGAGTATATCGTCGACCCATAGAACTGGTGAATTCCCGACGCTCCTTTTTACCTAGAAGTGGCCACCAATCTGCAAGCCTAGGTCCAACCCAATCTTAGGATGGTTGCCTTTATATCACTTATCGTCGACAAGACAGCCATCGAGTTCTGACTAGTATGCGAGAGAGACAGATGTCTTACTCCTAACAAGCAACCATCTTACGCCCGCAGACAAGTCATTTGAGTGAAGAACAATTTTTTGCCGAAAATTGCCTTACTTATTTTCAACTCTGAGCCGATTTACTCACCGATTATATCTCGCCGGAATTAAAAGGCAATTCCCGTTTATTGAAGTGATGTAATTCCATAATCTAGGGGATTGCTTTTGGGAATCAAATTATCCGAAATGATTTGCCCTCATTTAAAGCACATTCAGAATCTCCTTTCACCCGAGTGATATGCAGATAATTTTACATTCTAAATTACACAGAAAGTTCTGTGATTTATTGAAATATATAACACCTTTTGAACTTACTTTAAAAAAGAACTACAAACTTTACTTATTATTATTATATAGAGCCCGTTAGCCCACTGCTGAGCAAAAACCTCCCCTTTTTTCCATTCATCACGTTCTTAAGCAATATTTGGCCAGTCTTTTTGAAAGGAGTTCGCCCGCCATCATCGCTGACGAAGTCTACCGCGTCTAAGTTTTGAGTTTTGGTGTTTCCACTCCGTGGTCCCTTTGGTCCACAGCTCATTTGGTCAATTTGATCTTCTTTCACCAGCCGCGAGCCGCATTTACCTAGCGTTAAATGGCTGGAATCCGCCGTCACCCACACGAGCGATCTCTCGAACCTATAAGGTTCGCCAATTAGGGCAAAGAAAGAACCAGGCCTGAGGTTGCCTGAGACGCCGAAACGTTGGACCTGTACCTCTTTCACAAATGTTTTGGTGCCAGACGATCAAGGGCCCAAAGTCAGTTAAATACATACATTAGAAAAAATAAAAGTCTGTAAGACCTTGTATGTTTGTATCCGGAACCATATATCTATTTTTTTGTCCCCTTATTTATTTATTATGCGCTCACAATACATAAGTAACAGAGAGTGCGACAAAGACAAATCTGATACTCAATCGGGTAGACCCACTGAACCAAAAAGGTAGTGACCTTTTTGGTTGAGTGGCAGCACCCCATTTTATACCGATACACGTTTGAACTAAAGCTAGCGGTGAAACGAACATCGTTATTTTTTCCCCAACTTTTTCCACGTACTTTATAACAAGTATCATTAAAACAAGGGTTTTATTATCTAAGTTATAAACTGGATATAATAATCATAATAATTTGCTCTGTACTGAAACTCCCCAGTCCTTTTGCGATGGACGACTCACGACATCACAAACTCAAGCTTTTCACCCACGCACCGAAACTCGCGAAACTCGGTGTGAAAATAGGTTTCTGTTAAAACTGTTTATTATTTAAAGAAAACGACTACCTGATTATGTTTTAGATACATATAATTTGATTCTTTGTCCATGAAAACTGTCAAAGTAGGTAACTATCACTCGTCAAGTATCAACTGTCAAAAAGTTTAGACTGCGACAATTTTGACAGTTAGTACCTTTACCCAGTAACACCTATTGATACTCGTATTAAAGCCATTGTTGCTCCACAACTTTGTTTCAATACAATTTCCATAGCATTAACAAATCTGGGTTACTCCAGCTTATCTTGACATAAGAACACAAAAGTCGTAACTACCACTTTATAACGAAATGAAACCTTAAATCACGCAATAGAGTTGAAATTCCTTCGTATGTCATCGTAGTTAAAACGTTATACTCTCAATATTACGTAACGGATAAAACTGCTGACGTCATGAGGGTGGTAATTAAAATAGCAGGAAATTGATGACGTCACAACTACACGGTGTCTTTAATGTGTGTTAAGCTTAGTTTATGTGTGTATTTAAATAATATTTATTTCAGGTCATAATGGTGTTTAAATGATATTCAAATAGTCTTTATCTCAGGCAATTATACCCATATAACATACACAAAGACAATAAAGTAAAATAAAATATAATACAAATGTAGAACACTTAACATTACATATAATGGAAGTGTATATGAATAAATATTGTTTTCGACAGAAAAATATTAACCAGTATACATTCACGTCCATGCCCTAATGGGGTAGGCAGACAACAAATAACGCATACATACGCGTTAAATAGTAAGTGACCACGTTTCTCCGCCATACGTCATCACTGACAACACACTGGTCAAAGACTCTCGTCTTGACACACTGCGGTATATTGGACGAAAAGATGTACCGTAGCGATGATCGAATGCTGCCCATCTGAGTCCGATTTGACGATTGACCTCTTTCTCAAAGTTGCGCCTACCTAACTGGACAGTCTAGGTATATATATATATCATCGTCTACAACTTCGAGCGTAAACTGTCCGATTGAAATGGGAGTTGGAACTACATGGAGGTTTAACATGATTTTTGTCTTATCCATGTTCATACGTAGATCAACTCGCTCGGAGGCTTTACTGAGGTTATCGAGCACCGTACTTAAGTCCTCCATGGTGTCAGCCAAGACTACTATATCACCAGCAAACCGAAGGTGAGTGATGTACTCGCCGTTAATGTTGATGCCTAGCCTGCTCCAGACCAGAGTCTTGAAAACGTCCTTAAGTGCAGCCGCTGCACTTGAGGACGTTTTCAAGACTTTGGTCTGGAGTAGGCTAGTCACTATGTCAGTATGACTCCAGGATCGGAGCTCGAACCTGGCACAACTACTTACTAATTAATCTCCTCCCCAGTCATATATTCTTGACAGAGTGGTCGTGGTTGTTCCGATGGCGTACAAGGTTAAGGGTACGCTTAAATGGTCAATCATCGTAGGTCATTTCGGCCTGAGCTGCTTTCCTGGCAACATCTCTTCATTTTCGGCGGTATGCTGCGTTGCGAGCGCTTTCTGCTATAGCAGTTTATGTGGTTGATTTAATAAGGTCTATCCATCGGCTCAACATGGCCCTGCATCATCAGTCTTTCAATGGAATGCTGATCTTGGATATGTGGCCAAAGAACTTTAGTATTCGCAACAGTACAGGCGACGGAAGCCGCTCATTGACCTTGAGTTTCTTGAGGATAGTGGATATGTTAGTGAGTGGTGGATATGTTAGTGCGGAAAGCGGTCCAAGGGATCTTCAACATACGCCTCCAACGCTGTGGTGTTGTGGTGTCCAAAGCGTCGATTTTTCACACACAACCTATCAACGGTGGAAGTTATTTAAAACCTGTCAAAAGTTATAGGTATTCTGAATATCCCCAGTGTGAAAAAGCGGTCCAAAAGCATTGTTCGAAGCGTCCGTTTGTATCAACCAACATCAATCTCTGTCTAACAGCCCCCTGATTTTATCAATAATTGCCCTAATGTATTACGACCGGGATTATTGTGTCACCGATACGTGGATGTTTACAATTGACTGACATACTCGTATAGAAAGTAGATCTAACAGATCCAGCAGTGGGACGTCTTTTGGCTGATATGATGATGATGAGGACGATGACGATGATTAAGTAGGTGTTCAAGCTACTTCACTAGGAACATTGCTCCAGATGCACTGTTTCAAAAACAAAACGTAGATGTTTATAGAATAAAATTTTCAGCTTTCATGGTTTGGACGCTCTGCCCTGCTATGCTATAATCTGAATAAAGATTTGAATCTGAATCTGAATCTATGCTGGGCTGTTACAACTGTTCGGATCGCGCCAATGCGCCTCAGCTCACCTGTCACGCCTAACGAAACTAGACCTCTGACACAGAATAGATAATAGTACAAGTACAGAAGGGACACTCTAGGTATATATTATCGTCTACAGCTTCGAGCGTAAAGTGTCCGATTGAAATGGGAGTTGGTACTACAATATGACATGATCACAAATCAAATAATTACATTAATAAACTTACATACATTTATAATGCATACAATATAAACTTACTTATACATACAATTATATGTACCCGTACAAAGATATCATAAAAAAGAAAATGCAGTTTGTGACGACTTTATTTTTAGAGCGGAACTTTTGTAATTACTCAACTTAAAATAAGGTGTTCAATTAGTGTGGTTTCTTTTCGGTGACAAGTGAGATAAAGAAAAATCTTAATTAATATAAGGTATCTGTAAGTAAGATCAAGACAAGTTAATAAAAGACCGGCAACGCAATGTTATCCTAAAGGTGATAACATTTGTTAGTTGTAAGTTGTTTTACTGTACATAGTTAAGTAATGTGGTTTATCAGCGTATTGGAAGGCCTCGGAAACTAATTAAATAATAAATAAATAAAATAAATAAATAAATGTGTTTGTGATTCTTCTACAATAGCGTCCATAGGCTACGGTGTCTGCTTACCATCGGTGTTGTTTCCCACCGTCTTAAAAACGAAAAAAAAAATTACATACGTTTGACATGATCTTTGTCTTATCCATGTTCATACGTAGATCAACTCGCTCGGAGGCTTTACTGAGGTTATCGAGCACCGTACTTAAGTCCTCTATGATGTCAGCCAAGACTACTATATCATCAGTAAACCGAAGGAGAGTGATGTACTCGCCGTTAATGTTGATGCCTAGCCTGCTCCAGACCAAAGTCTTGAAAACGTCCTCAAGTGCAGCGGTGAACAGTTTTGGGAAAATAACATCCCCTTGCCTGACACCCCGCTGCAGCGGAATAGGCTTCAAACTCCGATCCTAGAGGCGGACTGACATAGTGGCGTTCTCATACAAACACTTCAGTACTTTGATACAGTTGGAGAAACTGTAGTACAGCCCAGGTATGGATCGAATCGAAAGCCTTCTCATAGTCCACGAACGCTAAGCAGAGAGGCTCGTTATACTCCTTAGTCTTCTGTTTAACCTGGCACAACTACTTACTAATTAATCTCCTCCTCAGTCATATATTCTTGACAGAGTGGTCTTGGTTGTTCCGATGGCGTACAAGGTTAAGTATATGGTCAATTATAGTAGGTAATTTCGGCCTGAGCTGCTTTCCTGGCAATATCTCTTTCTATTCTAGGTACTTTCCCTCCATGTGACATAGGCGTGGGATGCCCTGTATATACCTATACATTTGCGATCACGTTCTTGACGTATTCGTAACAATTTTTCAATTTGAGAAAATCCATTGTATTAATTCTGTTAAATGTAAAAAACTAGTTTTAATCTGTACCAAAACTGAAAGGTGTAGCTTGCTCCCTGCCTGCACAGAAACGAGACGATAAGCTCTCTCTACGCTCACGGTTTGATTGTAGAATCGTTCGCTTCTCTCAGGATTCTATATTCCGCCCTCGCCGTATATATATATAATTTTAAATTATAAAGACAACATTTTGAGTTACGAAAATGCTAAGTAAATGCTAGCGAAACTATAAATACGGCCACCATTTATTTAACTTGTAAAAAATTTTGTTTACCTTTGCAAACACGGCGGGGAATATTTATCAATAATATGGGCTCAAATACAATCTAATTGTATAGGCTATTCTGACCTAAACTAATATTTGGCGATAAAATAATATTGAATACTAAAATTGTTGATAAAGGGCATCGCAGTTTAAATATCTCGAATTCTATAATTATAAGAAAGAGATTGAGAAAGTGAAATGGGTAGAAATTAAGTTTTTTTCTAAGGACTACAACATAAAAGAAGGATTAGAGAAATACCATTAGCACCAAAATCTATTTTTTACTAAGTACACTTTTAATCTATGATTACTAAGTTAACTTATTAAGTTTGTATGTAGGGGGTAATCTCCGGAACTAATCCTCCGATTTATAATCCGACCAAATAGAGCAAACTTTGTATGCACAATGAGTACAAATACAGTTAAGAAATATGTTCAGGAATACACAAAAGTCTACTCTCGGACCCAAGGTGTACATTTCATAATATAGTTTGTTTTAGTCTACATGACTTAAATTTCTTAAAATCAAGTATAACCGACACCTATGATTCAATTTTTATCTTCAACTAGAGTTGTAAAATAATTACGCATAAACAATAAAATAAACAAAAGTACCCGTGCCACAATTCGCTCAGTTTTATGACGTCTCTTTTCCATCCTTTCCTTTCATATTTAACAATAAGATTTTGTAAAATGCCACGATATTCATCATTTCATCGTCAATTATTTCTATTTTTCTTAATTTATTTACAAAAAAAACAACATAATGATAAGCATAAGTGTCCCGTTTCGTTAAACTGAAGGCAGTTTGTCAACAAATGTGCACTCTTTCCTAAAATTTAAACATGGTTGTGTTTTACCTTCCTTACTAAATGACTTACTTAAAGGTTATTCGCTTTTAAATTAATACAAAGCGTTAAAGAAATTAATTTGAGACGTGATAATTTGGGAGAACTATTTATCTCAAAATTTTCTAGTTCGTACAAGTTTATTCTTGGAAAGAATTTCGTGCAAATCGAAAGCCAAATTATGAAAGTTTGTGACATGAGTTTCATAAAATATCATGACGTTAGGGTGTGAATGTCAAAACGTTTTTTATGGAAAGTGAACCACCTTAATAACACTGAACTTGGTGTACCATCGACGACACACTCCACCGACCATTTGTGATTTCCAATTACACATTTACAGAACCGCCATAAAAAGTCACTAGTCAGCCACAAATTAAAAAAGTCGCGCTGTCAGATCCACACTATAATGCCTGATGACAAAAGCGATAAGAGAATGGAGAATTTAATTACGCTCGCAACCCTCTGGATATTACTTCCTCTTTTTGTTCGATTGATTCTGCATTTGCAAGTTGGAAGTGCAACATTCTAGCTTTTAATGTTGATCCATTATACATTGAAATCGTTGGTAAGCAATAGCTTTTTAAAAAGGGGCCATACAGAGTGAAAAACACCAAAGTCAACTTTCTCTTCGAACGAACGAGCGAAGCCAACGAAGAATAACTTCAGCTTGGGTCGAAAATCGTTTGTCCGGTGTCCGATGTCTGTCCTGCTGTCCCACTGTTCTCCTTTAAAATCTTTCTCAACCGATCCACGTGATATTTTATGCCCTGGTTCAATCGTAGTTTAGAACTTTTATGTAGATTCAGTGTTTCGAAAAAAAAACTTTTTTTATCCCAAGCCCGCGATTTCTAAAGCTCACGTGGCTATGTGGCTAGTGCAAGTCACGCAAAGTATAAAACCATGTTTTCAACATATAAAAAGCCTCTTGGCAACCGCTTGACTGATTGGGGTCATATTTGAATTAGAAAATTATGTGTGTCAGTACTGTTTAATTTGCCCACCATATTTCACGACGCTGCGATCAACGATACTCGAGTTATCGGTGAACAAACATGTATACATACATAGAAACAAACGGTAGATTGTTCTAGTATACTCGGTAAACTTTACTCGCTCTTTCAACGATGAACCTTTGTGAAGTGAAACTACTGGTTTTCACTCTGGTAACCCGGCTGAGATAATAAGCGCACTATATCATGGCGTTATTAAAACTTTAGCCAAATGCCGTCGTGGAGTTGCGGGTAGTTCGCGCGTGCAACTTCACAGTTGACAGAGAGACAGTAGGCTATATCTATTGTGATTTTATTACTTGACGTATGTAATTTTTTTTTCGTTTTTAAGTCGGTGGGAAACAAGTATACGGACTGATGGTAAGCAGACACCGTAACCTATGGACGCTATAATTGTAGAAGAATCACAAACGCGTTTATTTATTTATTATTTAATTAGTTTCCGAGGTCTTACAGCGAACCAATACGCCGAGAAACCACAATACTTAACTATGTACAGTAAAACAACTTACAACTAACAAATGGTATCACCTTTAGGATAACATTGCGTTGTCGGCCTTTTATTAACTTGTCTTGATCTTACTTACTTGTCACCGAAAAGAAACCACACTAATTGAACACCTTATTTTAAGTTGAGTATTAAAAGTTCCAGAAGGTAAAATCCCTTGAAACCCACATATTGGAATTAAGTGCAATTTGTTTCAGAATCAGAAGTAAATTGGTAAAACGCATAATGTTGCTTTGCCTTAAGGTTGACAGAAATAGTACATTACGTAACTAGGGCGGTGAATTCGTAATTGCCCCAGATCGCAGGTGTTTGTGGCCCGAACCGAAGGTGAGGGCTATAAATATGCGCTCTGGGGCTTTACGAATTACCGCCCGTGTTGAGTACAAAAATTTACGTCTTCATCTGGCCACAACGCGAATTTTTTCGTACGCGCATCGTGCAGTAAAACTCGCATTATGGCCAGGTGTGACGTAAAAGAGTTTTATGTCGTCTTCTTTATTTACCTTATTATTTTGTGTTCTTGTGTTTTAATTAATGGAACCAAATTCAATACAATCGCCGTTAAGTCCACTTAAAAACTTGAACTACTCTTATCTAACAAAGTTGTCCAACTCCACTGTCTCCGTCCAGTTGGAAAGTCCTACACCAACTAGCAGCACTACCCTAAATTGCACCTGCAACTTGCTACTTTATTGATTGTAGTTAGACTGGAACCAACACGCGTTCTAAATTAATTTCCAGTCTTGAATGGTTTGATTGGATAACTTCAGTGTATAACTTGATGCATATTGCATACGATTAGTTTGAGTTTTAATTTGTCTATTTTAAACCTTATTGGATTAGTTTACATATGCAGTTTTGTGGATTGTAATAGCACTCAAAAAATTAATACGGTATGCAGAGCGAGGGATCATCTGAATCGTGGCGATTCATTTTAAAAAAACACGTTGATTGGAATTTTTCATAGAACTTTTTTGTAATCTAGAGTATTTTTTAAGTAAGTAGTGCAGTAATACATTTTAAGTTGAGAAGCTGAATAGTTTGTTTCAAATTAATAATGCAATAAAATCGAATATGAATAGCAACACAACGAATAACTAGGACAATGATACGAAAACAAAACACAATAATAATAGCGTCAAAATAGATACTGTATCAGTCCGTTGGTCTGTCCAGTTGTTTATCTGTCTCTTCGGTTATATTTGTATTTATGTGGTGTACTTTTTGGAAATTTATGGTATGGCAAGGAGTGTAACAATCGGAATTTTCATTCTAAGAAATCTGTGGAAATCTCAAAATGTATTTTTTTCAAGGTTACAGCGATTACAATCATATTTGGAAAAAAATACCAAAACTTATTGGAATTTATCTATCCCTGAAATTGAGAACAGATAAGTGGAACCCTATCGTTACTTTAATGAAAATCTGGCCTGCTGTACAACATTATCAACTGCGAACCAAGTGTTTAGAAAATTGAGAACGCCGGATCTGCGTAAAATTGAATTTGTGCTCAATCCAAAGCTTATATTAAGGAGCTTTCCCACTTCTGATAATATGTATACGTTTTAGAGCTTATGTCGATGGGGTAAGATTGAATTTTGGGCCGTCGGCAACATCATAATACGTGCGATTTCGTAAAAGGATCCAGTTTGTGGCAAATCGTTATAGATATGGAAATACAAGTTATGAGGCGTTTGATTACTATATTAAGATTTGACAGATTCACGAGACTGTAACCATCCAAAGTGTGTCTCGGCTCGATCGATATTTAAGCTCATTGGTCCATTTATCATACCTGATTATATACCTCCCAACATTAATTTCATGTCATGAGATCAGACGTATGTGTCAGTCTTAGATACGTCTATTAACTATCTAATTAAAACGTGTCAATAATAATCCTTGTAAAGTTCTATTTCAGGTTTGTATTAAAATGACAGTGAAAAATGATTTGTCATCTCCTTGTAAAGAATATTCTTCTGCTTATAATTTTACTAAGTATAAAAATAAAAGCTATTTCAAGGTTATTGATGTAAAACTTAGAAAAAGTTCCAACGGCAAATTAATTAGCGAACTTGTAAATATTTATTGTTTATTAAGGTATATGAAGTAATGTTATATAATTTCACACGACAAGATTTTCGAAGATCAAGAAACATTAAAAGTTAGTTTAACGACGACGCTTTTGAGTGTTGTTTCGCTTTGCTTTCGGTTCTATAATTATTTCTTATCCATTAGAGGTATACTGTGTAATGTTTCTTTGGAGTTTATCTGCGCATACGCGCCGCGCCCCCACCCCATTCAGTAATAAATCAGCTGCCCAACGTACCGGTTGTTTCTTTCCGTAAACACCTTAATGGCGGACGAGGATCGTGGTTAAATTGCAATAACAGTAGTGTGTGATATTCATAATGTCGGCTACGAATATTTTAGGTGTTCTTGGAGTGTTCGATCATAAATCACAGGACTGGGATATTTATCACAGTCGATTAGTTCATTTTTTAAAGTTGAATAGTGGAATTAAGGAAGACCAAAAGTGCGCCTTGTTGTTGACACACCTAGCGGACGACACTTACCGGCTTGCAAATAGTTTAGTGCATCCACGCACATTAGAAACTATAAAGTACGAGGAGCTGATCGCCGTGTTTAACGGCCATTTCAAACCGAAACGTTGCGTTTTTGCCGATAGGGCAACATTTTATGAAGCAAGAAGGGCAGCGGGAGAAAGTGTCGAAGAGTGGGCGGCTCGTGTCAGAGGACTCTCGGTCCACTGTGCATTCGAATCGTCACTCGAGAAACTCATTACGGATAAATTTGTGCTCGGGTTGAGTACTGGCCCCGAGAAAGATCGTCTTTTTGAGCAAGATGCTACAACCCTGTCATTTGCGAAAGCAATGGAAATAGCCCAGCAGGCGGCTTGCGCACGACAGGTGCGGGAGCAGCACGTGCAGGTGAAGGAGGAGCCGATGTACCGTGTTGGCGCAGTGCGGCGCGCTAGCGGCGGCGGCGCCGGCGCAGGGTATCCTCAACGTTGTGCGGTGTGCGGGCTAAAAAGCCATAGTGTGGTTAAGTTTAGATATAAGAAGTATGTGCCGTGTGTGCGGTGTAGTAGGCCACCTGTCGAAAGTGTGCACCAGTAAAGGTTCAACGCAATTACATAACATCGAAACGGTATCCGAGGTTCCGGCAGACGGGGCCGCTGGGGGTTCGCATAATTGTGAGGAGTGCGAACTGTACAACTTAAGGTCAGTTAAATATGCTCCAATTATAATTACTGTGAAATTAAACGATATACAGTTAGAAATGGAAGTCGATTCGGGCTCAGGTGTTACGGTTATTTCTCAGGAATGTTATGCGAAACATTTCTCAAACATAAAATTAAAAGAGGGTAATTTAAGAATGTGTCTGTATACGGGTCATAAAATTTCACCGTTAGGCTATTTCAACTGTCATGTCACTTATTCGGGCCTAACTAAACCAATTAACATTTATGTGGTTGAGAATGGAGGGCCGGCATTATTGGGACGGGATTTTATGACCGAATTTGGTGTATATCTTACCACTCATAAGAATAGTATTACGTGTCAGAATCAAAGTTCGAGTGAGGTACAGCGGCTAATAAACGAATATACGAATCTTTTTCAGGACGGACTTGGGAAATTTAACCAATTTCAAGTCGATTTACAGTTGAAAGAGGGGGCTCAGCCGAAATATTTTAAACCACGCACGATACCGTTCGCGATTAAAAAGAAAGTTGAGGACGAAATAGATAGGTTGGTCGGTTTAGGTATTTTAGTGCCAGTGACACATTCAAAATACGGTACCCCAATTGTACCGGTGTTAAAGGAAAATGGAAAAGTAAAAATTGCTGGCGATTTCTCCGTAACGTTATATAGGGATCTTATAGTTGATAAGTATCCACTTCCTCGTATAGAGGAAGTCTTTGCAAAAATAGGAGGGGGTGAGCATTACTCTAAATTAGACCTTAGTAATGCCTACAACCAGTTTGAACTCTCTGAGTCTTCTCGGGAATTGACAACGATCTCCACTCATAAAGGCTTATTCAAATATACACGCCTTTTATATGGGCTAGCCAATGGGCCAAGTATTTTTCAGCGCGCCATGGAAGCGTTACTGATAGGTATAGAGGGAGTCAGCTTTTGGCTCGATGACGTATGCGTCACGGGGCCGACGCGAGACGTACATCTGAGCAGATTGCGTGAAGTGTTGTCTAGGTTTAGTAATGCAGGGTTGAGATTGCAGAGAGAGAAATGCGTATTTTTCCAAGATAGTATAACTTATTTGGGTTACGTAATAGACAAAAGTGGTTTAAAAACGTGTCCGAGTAAAATAGAAGCCATAATTAGAGCTCCAGCGCCCGCGAATGTTAGTGAGGTAAAACGATTTATAGGGGTTGTTAATTATTATAGGAATTTCGTTCCAAACACTTTCTCAATTTTAAAACCTATAAACGATTTATTGAAGAAGGGGGTAGAATTTGAATGGGGAGAGAGTCAGCAGCGCGCCTTTGACAAAATGAAATCCGAGTCAGCGTCGGAGCATGTGTTGGCGCATTTTGACCCGCAGGCACAGCTGATCCTGTCGGTCGACGCCGGGCCGGGCGGGCTTGGCGCGGTTTTGGCGCAACGTGGCGCCGACGGTGTCGAGCGACCTTTGGCCTTTGCGTCGCGATCACTATCGCCTAATGAAAAAAACTATAGCCAGATACAGAAGGAGGCGACAGCTATTGTTTTCGGAGTAAAGCGTTTCCACATGTACCTTTACGGTAGACAGGAACCATTTTTGCTAAAAACGGACCATCGGCCACTATTATCAATACTTGGAAATAAAGTAGGGATATCCGTTACAACGGCATCGCGGCTACAGAGATACGCGATTTTACTATCGGCATATAATTATACGGTGCAGTACATCAAAGGCGAGAATAATGTTGTTGCAGATTTTTTTTCTCGTTCACCGATCAGCAGTAGAAGCGATGATCTTATAGAAGATGATCATTCATTTCTGAAATTTTTGAACATCAGCTCAGCAGTGATTACGAATAAGGATATAAAGGCGGCCACGGCCACAGACCCGGTACTTCAAACAATAATCAAGTACATGGAAAATGGTTGGCCACGTAAGTTAAAATGCACATCAATATTGCCATATTTTCGTTGCAAAGCGGATCTGGAAGTCGAACACGGTTGCCTATTTAGGGGGCTTAGAATAATAATTCCAGAGGTACATAGAAAGAAAATGTTAGAAGAACTGCATTCCACTCATTTAGGCATTGTAAAAACGAAATGTAACGCTAGAAGTAGGATGTGGTGGCCAGGAATCGATGGCGATATTGAACACTGGGTAGGCAGTTGCGGCGCTTGCGCCGCTACGCGCGTGGCGCCGCCGCGCGCGCCCCCAGCGCCATGGCCGCGCCCCGCCGGCGCCTGGCAGCGGTTGCACATTGACTACATGACGATAGGTGAACGCGATTACCTCATAGTGGTAGATGCTTATAGTAAATGGCTGGAATGCATTTTAATGGACCGCGGTACCTCCACTCGAGCGTTGATAGAAAAACTTAGACCCTTGTTCGCAGTGTTCGGATTGCCGTTCACGATTGTATCAGATAATGATCCAAAGATAAGCTCTTTTGAATTTAAAAGTGTATGTCAATCTAATGGAATCCATGTTATAAATAGCCCTATCTATCACCCGTCTAGCAATGGACAAGCCGAAAATTCTATAAAAAATTGCAAAAAGATGATTAAATGTATAATTAAAGAAAATTATAATGTAAATGAGATAACAGACAAGTTATTTGAATTTCTTTTCACGTACCGAAACAAGGTCCATTGCTCGACCGGATTTTCGCCGGCTGAATTGATGTTCGGGCGCAAGTTACATGGTAGATTGGATATGGTACTACCCAAATCAAAAAAAAAGAAACTATTTGTAACAATACCACACATGAACTACCTAAAAATAGGCAATTTAAAATAGGTGATTATGTTTGGTTAAAATGGTTTGTCGCAAGGAGAGAAAAATGGGTATTAGGGACAATTACACAAATAAAAGGAAATCGAATGTTTAAAGTGTTTGTAAATGATTATAACGAGACTTGTGTAAGACATTTAAACCAGCTAAGAAAGTATTCTGGTGATGTTATTTCCGCATCAGCTAATTCGGGAGGGGAGGAAGAGCTCGCAAATTCACATCCTCCACCCCAGGCGCTCTCGACTCCAGCGTCCGCGTGCCCGGGCACGGAGGCTCAGGCTGAGGAGCCATCTAATGAACAATGGTTTGAAGCCCAGTCGGACGGAGATAACATGGCGCCAGAATCTGATTGCTCGGATGTTCCAATGCAATGAGCACTTAGACCTAGGCTTAGGAAAATAAATTATAAATTATAAGTACTTCATATTCATTATTATGTATTGTTTTAGGTTAACAAACTAAAGGGGGAGAGATGGAGTGTATCTGCGCATACGCGCCGCGCCCCCACCCCATTCAGTAATAAATCAGCTGCCCAACGTACCGGTTGTTTCTTTCCGTAAACACCTTATTCTTACATGGTTACATCGTGATGAACTTGCATTTTACCGTAAGATGACTTCTACAAATGGTGCCAACTAGACTGCGTTTTTACTAACATATAATCATAAACAATTGACAGCGGTATTCATAAACGTGCTACATGCCTATTTGAACTAAAATGGCATTTAAATTCGTTTGTCTTTATCTGCACGGCTATCACGCAATTGCGCGCGAGCTCTCTCGATTTTTATCGCACTATCCGTATCTCTCTTATTATAACACTTCGAACAAGAGGTATAGTGCGAGAAAAATCGAGAGTATGTTGCGGCCGTCCCATGATAGCCGTGCTGTCACTTTGACATTTGTGTTTGTCAGAATGGAACAAAGCATATTTCTTTAGTAGAGGCATTTTAAGTTTTATGAATATGTGGGTTAGAATATAAAAAGTTATATTTTATAACTTACCTTTTTCAGCCAACGCGCCCCAAAAGCCTAGCAGCAACACAAGCAACACAGCGGCCATCTTGTGTGACGTCACGCGCACATAGCACAACACTAGCACATCGTCACCTGTTGAAGAGAAAAACAGTTGAAGTGTGCGCCACAGAGAACTTAACGATTTATTCAATCGGATAAATAAATATTAGGGATCAAGCTTGGACGAATCGCACTAGTATCCATAGCAATCCATGGCGCAAAGTAAGCACAATAAGGTATATGTGTAATAGGTACAAGACGATTATATACATAATAAAATCAAGGGCAAAAATTAGCTTACAGTTAATTAAATAGCAGTACAAACTGTACCAGAAACTTTTGGTTTTCACCTGTGGTGCAGATATATGCGGTGTTGGCCTCGACAAATTTATACATGGAGAAAATGTTTCGCAGTAATAGGTAACACTATTTTGTTGTATAAGTAATTGTACCACAGGGAACTATCAACCAGCATATATTCCCTTAAGGTTTGTGCTGGTAAACCATTTTGTATACAAGATTTTGTCAAATAAATAGAAGTACTATTAGAGTAATTTGTAAATAATCTGTTACTATACCTATACTTTACTAAACTACGAATACGTTTTTAAACATCAAGTCTATCGACATTTTCGACAAACTTTTGCTATATAGTTAAATTCTTACATCCCAGCGCCTCCACCAAGTGACCTGCCCGTTCAAAAAAGGCGTAACTAACTTCAAATTGCATAGAACTTACGTCATACCAACAAAATGTCTGTCTACAAATGCGGACCTCTTCCATAGAGGGACGATTCGCTATTTGCTGAGCTATGTGGAAAATGCGCCGACGGTCGCATACTACCCGGTTAAGTTTAGAAGTCGTATCTTCATATGAGTTACATAGACTTAGAGCGTTTTAGGTTAAGACGGCTGATTAACAAAAATGTAGCGTTTTACAGTGGAATGAAAGTGAAATGTAGAATTTGAGGAAGTCGCTATAATATTACTTGCTATGTTTGTTGACGGAGAACTATGTATTTCTTTGAAATACATACGATTACCTCTAATAAATATGATTACTTTAATTATATAAAGTTGTATTTTTCTTGCTTTTGTTGTTTATGGAGGGAGAGGAAATGTAATAACATCATCATCATCGTCATCATCACGGGCCTTCTCTCGTAAATGGGAGGTAACGGGCAGTGTAGTCCCCACGCTATCCCAGTGGGACTTTACATTATATCGAATTTTCTCTCAAATGTATGCAAGTTTCATCACGATATTTTCCTTCACCAGGCTCCTTCAAAATAAATAAGAAATGCATGTTTTCCTCAAGTATTTGAGAGAGTTTGCCCGAGTTTAATTATATCGACGCGCACGCAGATCGATTTGGTAAATTTAGCGCGTACGTCATACGGATATATTTTTATAACTATAGTTTCCGGATCAATCGGGTCGTGCAGAATTATAACGTGAGGTGAGCAAACGAATAGAAAAATGTAAGAAAGAAAATCGGGAGTTTAAATATCGCGAGCCATCCATCCAGTGATCGCTTTAACTATAAGTTTTAGGCACTATAGCATTTTATTGTTTTGCATTCGAATGACGATCAAATTCAGTACTTTTTATTAAGATGTCAGTAATCTCGCTTATTTTTAGAGCAGACCAACTAGGATTAGTTATTTACGATACAAGTGCCGAAAATAGGAAATTCACAACGAGTGTTGATAAATTATAACACGACCGAAGGGAGTGTTTTAAATCGACACGAGTTGTGAATTACCTATTCCCACGTGTATCGTACAACGTTTTAAATATGGTACATATGGATCTTTAAAGATTCGACATATGCACAAAAACTCGCATTGTGGACAGGTGAAGACGTAAAATTTTGTACTCAACACGGGCAGTAATTCGTAAAGCCCCAGAGTGCATACTTGTGGCCCTCACCTTCGGTTCGGGCCACAGACACCTGCGATATGGGGCATTCACGAATTCACCGCCCTAGTTACGTAATGTACTATAACCGTCCAGAAAAAGCCACCGCTGCTAGCTTTTTATCTGGCGGCAAGTATTGTCAGAGGTTGAGAGTGTGTGGCGGCACAACGAATCCTCAAATCTAGAAAGGGTAGGCAATGTACTTGAGACTCCGCTGGAATCACAAGCGTTCGGTTTAAGGTAATTGCTTACAATCAGGCAGGCCGTATGCTTGTTGGCCACCGTCGTGGCATAAGAAGAAAAAGTACCCATTCTACAAAAGTACAGTAGGCAGTAAACGCTTAAAAATAAAATGTTGACCGCAACATATGTGGATTAGCAATTATCTAAACATCTGAATATCAATTTGTCTGGTTACAAGATAAAGTGTGGCCCATACCGTAGCGCCGGCAATAAAGAATGCGCGTCTATTCTGGGCTGTTGCCGCGTGTATTTCCGTGCGGGATTCACAGATAAACAGCATGGCGTTTATGTAGGTTAGTAACGGTTGCTAAATTACTATGTCCACACAAAAGTTTACGACGTCTGTATTCTATCATCATTATCATCATCATATCAGCCGAAAGACGTCTACTGCTGGACATAGGCCTACCCCGAAGAGTGTGTATTGTATAGGAAACTAAATTATAACAAATGATAGATTAAGTTTTGATAGTTTTATCAAAAGACCTTGATGGTAAAGCGTAATTATTTTTCACGAGCAAGGATGTAATGCCACATAACATGTATTAACACTGCTGAAAGATAATCAAATGTCAATTATGGGAGATGTTAACGAGTTTCTTTTTACTTAAATTACCAATCTTGTTAGTTACGATTCATACTAACAGTTCTTAAAATAGAAGTTCGTACGAAAAACACGAAACTAGTTCATAAAATATAATCATTATTAAGCTTGTTACATACTGTATCAAAATAAACTATTTTTTTCCGAATATGGCAATTTCACATTGAAGGAGCCAATCAACCCAATTATCCAATTTACTGGCATTTTGTGAGTAGCCCTCATGTTATTTGTTGACTAGGTAATATGTCATCATGTGCCTTGGGGGACATTGGAAAAAATCCTTCAACTTTGGGACTGAGCAGCCCCTGTTGCCGCATTTTTTTAAAACTGTAACGGTTTTTCCATCACACTTGGCCATAATGTGAGTTTTACTGCACGCTGCGCGTACGGGAAAACTTGCATTGTGGCCAGGTGAAGACGTAAAATTTTGTACGCAACACGGGCGGTAATTTGTAAAGCCCCAGAGTGCATATCACATATGCACAAACTCCTGCGTTCTGGGGCATTCACGAATTCACCGCCCTAGTTACGTAATGTACTATTATAGTCACCGTGCCTGGAAAAAAGCTTGCAACTAAACTTTACAGTATATTGCTATAAAAGTTTTTAAAAAAATGGTATGGGCAATGTTCCCGACAGTATTGCCTGTTCCAATATTCCTGGGAATACCTACAAATGTTAGCAACGAGACATTATTAGAAAAATCAAATATAAATGGGGTAGACCGAATCATAGCCTCAAGTTAACTTATGTTATGTATAGTTACTGTATCACTCGCTATGCTCGGCCGTCTATTATGTACTCGGCCGGCAACCCCTTACTCCCCGGCCTCTGTAGTAATGCACTATTAATGCACCACTACAAAATTGCTTAGTAAATAATATAACAACAGGCGGTCTTATTAATGATGTTTTATATAAACGAACAGATTCTGGAAAACAGACTTTCAAATAATGTACGAGTTCTCCTAATTACTCGCAATAAGAGTCTTATAAACGCACTAATGAGAACGAATTGGGTCACAGTAACTTCGGCCGAAGGATACTCGTCCAGCGGTCACTCAGGTGTCCTTCGAATGTTCGGGAACGTGTGTAATAAGGACGTTACGGAGCTTAGAATGCGATTCCGATTAATGGAAACTTGCGATTGAATTAACATCTCCGTCTCCGTCTCCGACTCCAATTCCGAATAATTTTCTATTCGAATTTATCGGAGCCAATGGCATTTCAATATACAGTTTCCGTATAATCGTATAGGTGATTAATAAATTTTAACTCTGTATTTCAAAAGTCACTAAAATGTTTTGAAGTTAATCACAAATAGAATGATAAAGGATTCGAAAGAGACTCGTTTTATCTTTGACTAATATTTAAATTAAAAAATAATTTGGAAGTTGCAATAGAAATGAATAAGTTACGTACAGAATAGCTGTCAAAAAAACGCCAATTTCATAGGTAAGGAAAGGACTTAAGAGGCCGCAGTAAGCTCGGCCGAATTTCACCTTCCCATACAAACGTAGTTACGCTCTCATTTTAAAACTACGTGTTGGATTGTGACGAAACTTTGCATATACAATGACATGAGGTATATCTATGTCTGTAATTAGTTTATATGGTTCCAATTTATAAAACAAAGTAAATACAGCAAAAACTAGTTTTGTATGAAAAACTTAAATTCGCTGTATTTTCTTTAATATGGTATCTTAAGCTACGTAAACTAATTTCAGACATAGATATACCTCATTTCATTGAACATGCATAGTTTCGTTACAATCCAACACGTAGTTTTAAAATGAGAGCGTAACTACGTTTGTATGGAGAATTGAGCTTACTGCGGACTCTTAATGCTTGTTATAGATTCAATATTGTTTTCTAAGAAAGCTGAACATTTTCTTCGACAGTACAGAAGCAAGGAAAAGGATGTCGTCGCTTCGGACACCGTATTTAGCAGTTAGCTAACTAACAAACAATATTTGCTTGCTGCAAGCACTGAAACGCATGCATGCATGCAAACTTCGCTCCGCTGCATCTTCCGCTATATTCCAGCAAACATTACTAAATTTGAGTGGCTATCTAATAACAGAAACGTTTTGGATCTTATGCCAAAGGGAGAGGGTTCAAAGTTGTACAGATGTAATTGGTGTTGACCGTACAGCGTGTCTTTAGTTAACGCTTTGACAATTTTACTTTGACTTAGATTTTAGAACTAGGTAATTGGATGAGCAAGGGCAAACTCTCTTAGATTCCACTGGTGATGTTGCTGGCAACGGCACGTCATCGGCAACATTGAATTTGTTGCCGGCAACTTTGAGCCTGACAGCCTGACGTTGCATGTGTTTTTGAAAGTGTTAGCAAAGTTTATGACTGATTAAATTACTCAATTTAAAAGATAAAATAATTTATGTTTCTCACACGAATATTTGCCCTTTACTGGGATTCGAACCCGGGACCTCCAGCTTCGTAAGCAGCGTTAGCCTAATCGGTAGGCTAACCGGTCGTCAAGCAAATAATAGTTTTTTTGAGCTTACTATGGGCCAGTCCGATTCGTGTAAGGTTGTCCCTTAATATTTATTGAATAATTATTGCCAAGTAGCAAGCAACTTTTGAATACTGCGTAACGTATTGTACGCAAGTCAGGAAGATCTAAATGTCAACTTTTGTATGGGAAAATGGCAGTCAAATTTTACTAACGCTTGTTCGAATGTTTACCCCTCTGGAGAAAATATAGATACATTTCATTGAATTTCAGTAACACCGTGTATAGAATCATCACACGAATACAAACTGTTTGAACTCGCTCTTAGATAATTAATCTCAACAAAAGGATTCCAAGCCCCTATTTAATTACCTATACTAAGATATTTCGTTTCAACATGTTCTGTAATTCGTACATCGCTGTCGACAGCACAAAAGACATAATTACAACTAAATTGGAAACAATTTATTTTGTCAGGTGCAAAGAGGATCAGATTTAATATCGAGTGTTATGAGTGCTTTAACAATGAAATATTGAAACTTTATAAAATATATTTCATAGAAAAAATTAAGCTTCGTATTTACATAACTGATATAAATTACCGTGCGACCAAAAATTACCACTCGATTTACTAAAATCGTACTATACAGTTCTAGTTAATTAATATCGTGCTGAAAAGAAACAATGCAAAACCAGGCCTCAGGAGGATCATCTATGGTAACCTCCGTAGGGCTAGTGCGCCAAGACCGTAGCCGCACAGCGTCTCGCACGCAATGACGTTTCATATATACAACACAGACAACACATTACAACGACACACAACATAAGTAATAGGGGGTCCCTTTGTTTCCCATAAACTTATTGTTCCGAATTTCGATAGTCAGAAATTGATATCCATATAATTTATAGACATAAACATCGGTAGTCATAATCTTTGTTAAGTATAACGTTTTGTAGTTCTAACATTAATGACCCATAATATTAAGTATTATAATCACAAAAGTCAGAAATTGATGTCCATAACGATCAAAGGTCTATCGATAATTATTCATAAATATTCTAAGGCATATATTTCAGCGTACTAATGATTGCTATTCATGTCGTTTTAATGCCTAAAGTGAATTACGTCTAAGAGACCAAATCTATAACATCCAAAGTCATATAGATAATCACTCAGATACATTTCTAGACATACATTTGAAAGGGGTACTAGGTACTACTGCGCGAAGGGTTTATGACTGTTTCGTAAAGAATACGTTTAAATAAGCATGTTTTATTAGAAACCTTTTCTCTGAAATTAAAAATGGCCAAGATATTGGACTTCTAAGGCAGGTCGGTGTAGGTACGACAACGAGCGAAGCGAGGAGGAGTGTTAGTTGTACCGTGACCCTAAGCGCGCGAGCCGAGCGAGCGAAGCGAGCGTGCCGCGGCAGCGGCCGGCGAAGCGCCAGAACCAATAATGACACAAAATTCATCGAAATGTTGACAAGTACATATTTTTCCTAACTTTCGGGTCAAATATTTCGGCCATTTTTGATTTTAGAGAAAAAAGTTTCAAAACAAAACACTTATTTTAACGTATTCTGACCATTAAACAAAACAGTGAGCGGCATAAATATCTTTCAATCGCATCACTCTTTATTTTTGCCAAAGTACCCACATTAATTATAATTAATGGGTATGTGGGTATGTTATAAAGCAGTCTGGAAGATCGCGTTCAGTAACGTTCAGTAGTAAAAAAAACATGTATTTTATTATTTTTCTAGGAGTGTGTTTATGGGCTTTAACATTATGAAGAGTGACACCACCATGAAATTGAATGATATGACTAACTAATCAGATGACTACCAATCATTATGACTTGCGAAAAAATACCTTACAATAATTATTACAAACTAGATTATTGCCTGTAACATTATGTAATTGCTTACCTCCGGGACATTGAACATTATGGCTAACCAATTTTATGACTAACAATAATGATGACCTGCAAAAATCGGAACTCCAATGTATATTGTTAAATTTTATGACTTTCGACAATATGACTAGAAAAAATTATGGTGGAAAACGTTATGGACTGAAAAAATCGGATCTTAAATTTTATGGGAAACAATAGAGACCCAAGTAATAGACAACAGAGTACAACATAATTTCATTTATCGCACACCGGTAAGATAGATAGACAGATTTTAATGAAACAGCATTTTGCTCAGATGAAGTAAGAAGTTATCCCATTGCAAAAATTAACAGTTAATTGAAAATTATTTAACAGTATTCACGTATATTTTTTACTGAAACTTACATCCTGGATTTTTTATTGGGTATCATATAATTATTTTTACGTCACACCTGACCTTAACGCGAGTTTTACTGCACGCTGCGCGTACGGCAAAACTCGCATTGTGGCCAGATGAGGACGTAACATTTTGTACTCACCACGGGCAGTAATTTGTAAAGCCCCAGAGCGCATATTTATGGCCCTCACCTTCGGTTCGGGCCACAAACACAGGCCCTGCGATTTGGGGCATTCAAGAATTCACCGCCCTAGGTACGTAATGTACTATTACAGTACATATGGTGCTACTTTCCCGCACTAGTGCGGAAAAGAGCACTGTCCGTGCATATGTCGAAACTTTAAAGAGCCATATGTACAAAACGTTGTACGATACATGTGCGAATAGATAATTCGCAACTCGTGTCGATTTAAAACACTCCCTTCTGTCGTGTTTTAATTTATCACCACTCGTTGCGAATTTGCTATTTTAGGCACTTGTATCGTAGATAAATATTAAACTGTATGATCATTTCGATAACAGACATAGGAACTAAAAGAGTTATAACTTACTAACTGGATGTTTAGTTAAATGGTACTTCAACATCCTTATCTCACTCTATGTTTGTCCATTGCAAAAAAATTACAGCTAACTTCATCACTGAAGCAGTGGTCCTTCTGAACCTTAATATTCTGCTGTAAAACTATTTAAAATGTGAACAAACGTTTGTTCGGCGCTGACTGTACATCATTTGATACAGCATAAAAATAAAAAAATAACAGAACAATATGTTCCAGAAACTAAATACTTTACCTAACATTCGGATCATTTTGATCTATTATTCTAGACGTTCAAGATATTCATGAAAGAAATTATTGTGCCCAAGTTAAAAATGAAAGCAAAGTTGAAACGTATTTTTTTCATGAATAAAATGTATCCGAAAGTATTATCTTAATCGTGATAAATTCTATCTTGCCTCGCTTTACGGGTTATCATTTGGGGTCCCGTAAATAGTGACCTTTTCACCTGACCTTGACTGTTGAACTTTATCCAGCCAAAAGACACAAAACATTGTCTGAACCAACAAAAGTATGCGACCCCGCGTTACGTAGTTCATTTGTGGCAATGTTCTCAGTGCAATGTACAGAAAAAAACCCAGTCAAAGTATTTATGAAGTGCAGCTCCACTCACGTATTACAAAGAACCATAAATCTTCAGTTGTAAAACCAAATTGTTTCATAATTATTTTCTAACAAACCGATGACGAGTATGCCATATATCAATAAAGATCCATATATCAATCACACTTGGTCTTTAGCCGCCTGAGACCTAGATTATAAATTTGTGTTAATTGCATTAGGAACTTTTTGACATTCAGTAGAAGCTCAAAGTCTATTTAGAAACTTGTACTAAATTACGAGTATGTACGCGGGGTCTTAGGAGGTTAGGGTCGATTGTTAGCCCAGCGTGTCGCATAGTTATTGAGGATTTTTCAAAGAAATTTTGGAGGTTGACATGAGTCTTCAGGGTAGTAGAAGTTGCAAGCCTTTCCAGGCAATAACAAGAAATTGTTTGAAAAAATGTTGAATCTGATAACCACTTCAATTGAGCTATTGAAGTGGTTATCTGAAGAGGTTATCTATCAGAAGTCATTGGCTAAAAGCGACTGATCTGCCGAAAGATTGTTGGTTGAAATTTGGCCGGAAGCTATTTTTTTATTGAGATATTTTTAATTTATAAAATTACAAAAAAAAAAAGAAAAAAAAAATGTTACAAAGCGAGACGTAACTTTTGAATCAACCAATCATTACAATGGAAATGATATAGAAGTAACTTTAACATTTGAACGAAAAGTCATAAATAAATAGCAGAATTAATACAATCAACTTGAAAATCCATCAATTAACGGACTTTCAAAATACAATTAGAGTTGACATCAATTTACAATACAAAGTTTAGCTACAGAGCTACTTTTAACCTTTACAGGCTCTTTATGAGCTCTTTGTGATAAACACAGGGTTGCAGTGTGTTGTGGGCGATGGGCTAACAACCTATCACTGCGATATCACATTTTGTCGATCTTTTATGCCCACATTGGACATAAGTTTCATGTGCTCTGCCTACCCCTTTTAGGGATAAAGGCGTGTATGTATGTATGAATGTGATAAACACTGGACGGCAATTCTTGTGAAAATATGCTTCTATACTATAGGTATAATTATAATTATTTTAACAGCCAATTTTGGACAGCCGTCATCCCAGCACAAACGTCAATGATGACATATGAGGACATAAATTGTACTGGGATGACAGCTGTCAAATATTGGATGTAAGGGCATTTTCACTAGAATATTCATCATCATCATTTCATCAACCGAAAGACGTCCACTGGTGGAAATAGGCCTCCCCCAATGAGGGCCAAAGTGACCGGTCCTGCGCCACCCGCATCCAGCGGACTCCCGCAACCTTTACCAGGTCATATGTTTTTTAGTTTATAAGTTTGTACGTGTATACGTTTGTAAGTGTAAAAGTTTGTAACGGCTTAAGCGCTTTTAAAAATTCTTTCATCTGCGCGTAGAATGGACTTTCTGGATGGTCATAGGCCATAACCTATGTTGTATCCTACGGAATTATTTCATTGCAATACGCGAGCGAAACTGCGTGGGCACCTAGTTATATTATAAAGAGGAAAAGTCTGTTAGATTTGTAAGTTTATATGTAAGTAATGGGTAATCACTAGAACCGCTTATTCGATTTCAAAATCTTCAAAATATTTCTTCTGCGTATTTAATGAACTTTACTGATAGTTATAGGCTATGTTTTCCATGTGGGTTTGCCTGCGTTCAATGCTATACGTGGGCGAACCCGCGTGGGCAGCTAGTAATCTATGCTAGTAATATATGATAATGTTATAAAGGAGAAGAGAGATTTGTAGCTTTGTAAGTTTATATGTAACCACTTATCCTATTTAAAAAAATCTGTCATCTGCGTATAAAATGGACTTTTTGGATGGTTAAAAACTATGTTTTATCTTGCGTGTTTGCCTGCGTTCATTGAAATACGTGGGCGAAGGCTGCTTGTATATAAACACAGTTTTAAGACTCTGTGATGAAACTCCATTTTCCTCCACGTGTGTTTCATAATAACTATTCCCTTCCTTTATTCGGTGTAATAATGTTACAACCGCACGACGCGTAACTTTATTACCCTCAAGGATATCGTAAAGGGGTGATATTTCATCCCTCTAGAGATCAGGCACAAACAGACACAAATGACGATGTGTTTGTGTTGAGCGAGCAATTTATACACCCTGTATGGTATTTATTTTCACTACAACCACGTTTGAAACTACAAAAAAGAAGTAAGTACGAGTATAATCCTATTTTAAAATCATTTATACACTTCAAATCCATGACACAATTTATATATATGTACCAAAATAGCCATTTATTTGTTGGTACCCTAAATAATCTGTGTGTTAAATTTTATATTAGATGCCTTAACATACATTTCTACTTATGATGCCTTTTAAGAGTCTTAGTAAAAAAATTAACACAATTAAAGATAGTTATTTTAAATAATTACGAATACCAACCGTACTTTACACGACAATTTGAAAATATTGGTATAACAAACGTCCTTTGTGTTTGTAAGACTGGTGGTCTGTCACGATCAAATAACAAAGCACGGAAAGCAGTTAAGAGTTATAGTTGAACGCGACCTGGTTTTCAAGTCGGTACGTTTTATGAGAAAATATATGCGCGTTATCTTGAAGGAAAATATACATGTGACCGCCATTTTTCAATCATGTCGAGGATATACGGAATTTAATTGTTTATTGAGTAGGTATAACGGCTGCTGCCATTTTCCTTTCATCCGTAAGAGGATGCCTGCTCCTAGCAGTGGGACGTTGGTATGTAATAAATGATATGCTGACGATCCTTGGCGATACTATGCTATTTTATAAGTTATTATTTAATGATTGTTATTTGGAGTATTTTTACATGGTGATGTTAATTCTTATTTAGAATTTTGACTAGGACATGTACTGTAATTTTTATCATGAAACAAATTAATCTAATCTTATCTAAAGGCTGATCATGGTGACACTGACAAATCAGGAAGTTGCCTGAAATGTTGATACGCAGAAAAGAATCTGAAACCTACTAACTTAACCGACAGTTGACACTGACATTGGACGCTACTAAGGTCTACATCACACTGGCACGCCCTGCGGTCGCGGTCAGTAGTCATTTTGACAATAGCAGGAAAAGTTACCATCGACCGCCACCCGGACTCCTGCCACGTATTAAACCAAATGAATGGACTCGCTGAAACCTATTGGAGCCCACTCGTGGTGTTAATTTTCCTTTTTTTTCTGCAAACGACGGATTCTAGGGAGACACGGGCTCGAATTCCGCTTATTTATGATAGATACTCTCCTCAAAATATGAGCGAGATGACATTTCGCTGTACCTTACCTTTCTTTTGAACATATAAGAAGAATTGGGCAGATAGCACAATGCTGGACCCGCGTGAGTTAATGACTTCACATACGCCTTTGAATTTATTTGCTAAAATAAATCGTATAGTGTTTTAACGTGGATAAAACAATTAAAACCCGTCCGTCCCGTCAACAACAAAAATAGAATGCTCGCAAAATCATTCGTTATTTCCTTTGTACACGCATTCCGTGTAATTTAAAAGGTATTTCTGCGTACCCACACTTCACCGCAGAAAGAGATTATTCTAACCAACACCTGTCGTCATTGTTTTTTTTCTTTTTGAACGAGCGAGTGAAGCGAACGAATCTCTTCGTTTCAGCTTGGGCAAAAACGATATCTTATGTAGGTCTGTCCAGATGTCCCTCTCTTCTCCTCCACAGGTCGTTTCTCAATCGATACTTCTGAAATTTAGCGAGCAGGATCGATAATTATAACGGGTTTTAAAGGCACTCGCTAGGGCCGCGGCTCCCAGTGCCACCAGTAAATTGATGGTATAAAAAAAAACTGTGTTTTAAACGTTACTAGTTTCTGCTCGCGTCCGCGTTGGACTCGTTTGTATCGTAGCTCCATACAAACTTTCACCCCCTTAGAGACTGATTTTCGAGATAAAAAGCTATGCTACTATGCTATGGACTTCCCCGGGACCCAAACTATCTGTATAACAAATTTCAGCCGTACAAACTTTGCACCCCTATTTAAACCGCATAGAGGTGGGTTTTTCAAAACCCTAAAATTGCTTTTCTTGTATTGTAATAGGCAGTCCAGACACAAAGTTTCAAGTATGTCACCTAAAATTTTACTCCACCCCCATACTAATTTTTAACCCCATTTTTACCCCCTTGAGGGTGGAATTTTTTTAAAAAAACCTTTCTAGTAAATACTGACGTAATATAAACTACCTTTTGTAAAAAAAACAGCTTTCTAGGTTCAACGGTTTGGGCTGAGCGTTGATTTAAGTCAGTCAGTCAGAACTTTTACGTTTATCTAGATAGGGGCGGGTTGCACCAGTTTAAGATGACAGACCGATCATCGTTAAACATGGCGCTAGTAAGTTTAATTCCATAGTCACTTGCCAAAATGTCCATATATTCAGATTTTGATGAACACCGCTTACTATTACAAAGTATAGACGGTTTATTGCAACTGCAAGGCTCCCTTAGTCATATAGACTGTACTTCTACAGCTCAGAAGCTGGTATCTTCCCTCACTACTCATTTCATAAAGTAATAAACGAACGAACCAACTTACAATACGAAAGAGCATTACTCTAGTACACTACTTTAGGTACAGGATCCACGATCACTTTCGCTTGTGTGTGCGTCCATCAAACAATGCAAAAAAACCAGTAAGAAAAAACCATTCGGGTTCAGTGCGACGAAGATGCTTTGTTTTTTTCTTAGACAAATATTTTAAGTTTATTTTATCCTGATTTTAGGTTATTTTATGACCACTGATGCTATTTACATGCTATAGATTTCTGTATTCGAAAGTGTAAATAAATTATCTAAAAAACGCATGCAAAACTACTTTATACTTAGATCTTACAAATATTTTTTTATAAACCTTCGTTTGACTGAATTTCTATTCAACTCTATACACACAATAGTTATCAGCGACGTGATAATAAATTACATTTTAAATCATGAGCCTGCTACTGTTTTTCCCGGTTGCATCTTACAGGGGCCCGTGGTCTTCTTCGGCAATATTTGGCTTCGGCACTAGTTTCGCGAAAGCAACTGCCATCCTGACCTTCGAACACTGAAAAAAACTACCCCTCGTTAGAATAAGACCAGTACGATTATTACAAGACGTCTCTTTCTAATCAGAACACTTAGAAACAGTCGGATGGTCCATGTCGCCACGAGACAGCTTGCGTGTACCGTGTGATTACGTTAGGGATGAGATCTATTACCTCACGATTTTTCACCGAAAAGTTACTCTTCTGTTCATTACCAAGAAATGTTTCACTAAATGCATTGTTTCTTTTTTTTTAAGTTAACGTTTTCTGTAGATAAAGCTAAAAGGTAATTGTGTGGAACCTATTAGGTCAGGTTTGTTTTATAACAATCCTGAAAAGCACACAAATTTAGTTTTTCTTCATAAAAAAATTCAGCGAAAAGTAGATGAAAGATATGCCTGTAAAACAACTCTATTAACCTACGGAACCTTGATAAAACAGCAGTACCATCAGCCAGCTTGCCTCCACAAAAGCAGTTAATATCTCAATATCCCTTTGTCACGTGGACACCATGTTTTCATTCCGTGTTTGCTTTTGACGCTTTTTTTTTGACAGTGCGCAAATTGGAACCTCGACTTTAGATTGCAATTTGTTTCAAGATGGCTATCGGGATGTCGATAATGAAGATCGGGCTTAATTGAACTGTCACGCTTTGTTGGTTATATGCAATTTCCTGGATGATATGCTTGTACGTGATACTCTTTTTTCAAGCTTTGGGAATGGCGGTTTTTGTGTAATTAGCGAACAATTTTATATGATAATGAAAGGACATGCCTAAAGTAAATTTAACAGAGTGGTATGGGGCAGGCCGGTAAATTCCGTAAATTGATTTTAAATCGTAAAGGTGTTAAGGTGATAATTCATTATATTCAAAGCTACTATCTCACAGACTTTCCCTGTTTCATTTGTTTGTCTAGTCAAACAAAGTTATTAATGATGATTAGCTATCTATAGGCTGCGGTCCATCAGGGAGGCCGTACGCTTGTCTGCCACCATCGTTGTATATAAAAAAGCTAATCAATATTGTTATTAGTTTTAAATTAGGAAATAATTCTCTGTTATCAGTAGTAAATACCTTTTAAGGTTAATTAATACAAGTCAATGATATGATAATAATATATGGTCCGTGTGTATACTTATATAACTAAATAAATATAATAAAATCACATGACTGTACTGGACGCAGACAATAATTGAAATGAAATCAGCGCATCCAAATATAAATAGTTTTTTAATGTTGCTAATTTATGGATCACCCAGATCTGGCTTTCCTCTGAACGAAATATACACATTTTTGCCACTTAAACATAATTAATTTTGGTAAGCCACTCACATAATAGGATTGAAATAAAGTATCTGCCCAAAGACGCGAGTAGGAAGTTCCAAACTCGTTTGTCAACTTCGCAATTACTTAAAAGTTTCTATTTTCCAATTATTATATTTGTGATCATTAATCTTGTTATAGTACGAATTTTAGCGGATTCATTGAGGGACACATTTTCCTCTAAAAGGGCTAAAGCTCTTTTCAATTGTGATGAATCGTCGCCATTTTGTTTTTTCGACTTGAACTTAATCCGCCTTTGTGTCTGAGTACTGTCGTTAAATTGTTTTATTCTATCGCGTAGGTAATTGTCACTTTATCATCTAATTCGTAATTCAAGCATCTGGAATATTACGGGGCATTTTGTATTTTGGTTTCATAACGTTTCAAATTTGAAACCTTAATTATTTTCTGTTTTAATTTAGATACATAGGAAGATTTTCGTCTGAATGAAGCACGTCTTATGATTTGCTAGTTTATTTTATAATTCTGAAAAGTATAATGCAACGCAGTTTGCGGCATATATTGAGGAAAATTGTCTTCAGTGAACAGTCGGCAGAATATTTATTTATATAATAAAAAACATATATTTATAGAGATTAAGATAGAGTGTGGAGATTATAGCCCAATCCGTTTTATCAAAGGAATGAGGCTTTCATTTCATAATAAGATATTACTTAACAATACTGCATAAACTTGGCCGTTTCCGTATTTAATGCAGTACTACCTACTGCACGCTCTTCCATTTATGTCATATACTATAACTACGCAAATTTCATACTGACAATGCATCCAGTAAGAACAGAGTTTTTGAAATCGGATACATATTAGGTATATAGTAATTATAGCAAGCTACGGTAGCCTAGTGGTTCAGTCATGCGGCTGTCAAGCGACGTTCGTGGGTTCGAATCCCGGCTCGTACCAATGAGTTTTTCGGAACTTAGGCTCGGAATATTGACCGTTAGCTTTTCGGTGAAGGAAAACATCGTGAGGAAATCGGTCTAACACAAATAAGATTAGATGGTCGGAAGATTAGGTGGCAGCCGCTTTCTTTAAACTAGTGCCCATGCCAAATCTTGGAATAAAGTGTCAAAGCTTACCCCGGGCTCCTTTACGACACAACCAGCTAATACCGCTAGGAGGATAATGAACAAGTACTATAGTCGTCGTCAACGATATGTTTACATAAACATTACATCATCATCATCATTACTTAAGAGACGTGCTCTTGTCGGTGGAGTAACCGCCACTTTTCTCTATCTATTGCCAGTCTCTTGGCTTCCTCATATGACTCGACATAAGCTTTTTCTTTTATTTGGCTAAAATATGTTATCCTAGGCCTTCCTCTGCCTCTCTTGCCTTCAATTTCACCTTCCAGGATGTTTAGAAAGAAACTGTCGTGCCGTATCAGGTGGCCCACCATCTTGCCTCTCCTATTTCTAATACATTAGCAAACATCTTTTCTCATCTACCATCCTTAAAACCTCTTCGTTTGTCTTTCTCTCCGTCCAGCTTATCCTTTCTATTCTTCGCTGGTGCTAGCGAAGAATTTCATTTCGAAGGCCTCTAGTCGTTCTCTCTCTCTGGGTTAGCGTCCACGACTCGCTCCCATATAAAGCAATGCTCCAAATGTAAACTTTAATCAGGCACTTTTTAGCTGTTCTTGATATGCGTGCTTTTAAGAGATGCTTTTTGTTATTAAATGCCTTTTTGGCCGTAGCAATCCTCTGTATGATGATTACATATGGAACCTATATTCCATTGCTATAAAGCGAATAATGTAACATCTTTCAAAGGTTACATTATTTCAAAGATACAATCTCAGAGGCCTCTGTTTACATGAAAATAATCTATACTAATAAAATTATTTTCAAGTCTTCATCCCACACTTGGCGCGTGTGCCCTCTGGGCCCTTTCAGAAGCAGGCGCAAACTAATTAACAAATATAAATAAGCCGTCTCAGGTAAATACAAATTGATTAATGGTATAATTCGCAACTTTGGTGCCCTAAGGGGTTCAGAATAAGATTTAACGGAAGTGTCAGATGAAGACTGTACAGAGCTATAGGTAACTACGAATATCGAATGTTGGAGTTCGGATATCTCCGTTTCTATCGCACTTATAATTTATTATTTTACTTTATACCTAATCGGTTCTTTTCTCAAAAACGGACTTTTAAAAAATGGGCCTGGGTAAAATAGATGCTACAACGACTTTTTTTAACCCAAGAAAGAGGGGTGTTATAAGTTTCACGTGTCTGTCTGTGTATCTGTGTATCTGTCTGTGGTATCGTAGCTCCCTAACGGATGGACCGATTTAATTTCGGTTTTTTTTGTATCATAGTGTGTTCATAGCCATGTTACATGGAAATCTGTTCAGCCGTTTTTGGGATGGACTTTGAAATGAAAATGTCGGCGGTTTTTCAACTTTTCTAAGTTGTACTTATTAACACATTGTACGAACTTTTAAAAGGGATTCGTTGATTTAGTTCCTTAGGTAAGTGAAATATAAATAACTTGATTATGATTAATTTTATAACAGGAGACTCACTGGGGAGGGAGGAAAAACAAAAGTTACTTCAAAGTATTATGTTCAAAATTCCACCATGATTAAAAGGGAGTAACTTTATTGAATTTGAAGAGAACTTACGCTGTTGGATATGAGTGAGATTCCCAGACATATATTTAAGTAGACGCTGAACAGACTACAATTTATTTGAACACTGATTGTTCCATTTCCGAGTCAAAAATATGACGTCGTTTCAGTAGGTATTTTACTAATGAACAATAAATAAGAACAAGGATGGCTTAACCTTGTCACTTCAATTTTGTTTATCGATCGTACTGGAATCCAGACATACGAGTGAGAAAATACAGGTATGATATAGCATTTGGATTCTGTTCGAAATAAATGTTAAGGATAAAAGTCGGAATCAAACGAATAATAATGGATTATGCGCAGTTGTAGATGATTGTCGGTAGACGATGCATGATTGACAAGGCACGGTTGGGAATTTGCGGGATCTGCCAAAATATATGTCTGTGGTGAGATTAATGTTTCGTCGCTATCCCTAGGGAATGCGCCAGTAAGATCAAGTGCAGGCTTGGAGGTAAAGATAGGGTTACATGTCAGTTCGGATTTAGTTTAAAATCGATACTTTGATATTATGTAAGCTTTACAACTTTGTTTACGCATTCTCTACGGAATCAAATAATATCATTTCTGACTTTGTAACTTATACCTACTTACGTTATATATTTAAAGTTCATAATTCAACAAAAAATATTACCTCAGCTAAAAGGCATGTTTGTGACTCGCCTACAGAACAAACGCTGTGAGTAAAACAAAACATAGTGGTAACATGTGATAGGTGGTAATTCATTGTTGATTACTTAACAAATTTTATAGTTCCATACTCTTAGATAAATTGACAGTCATAGTGTTATGAATTCCAATCCTACGTCAATTGCTTTGTTTTCTAAATCATTTGTCGTGGTGACTGTATTAGGTATTTCGAAATTACGTTTGCCAAGAGCTGAGGTGTGGTGTTCAGCCACGGTAGGTACATAATATATGCTTAACCTACTTTTAAGCCACTTCAGCCTATTTTACATCCTATTTATAATCGAGAGCTTTAATTATAGATAAGTTGAATTTGGAGCGACGTCGCGACGTTTCAACTTGTCTGAAGCTAATCTATATAATTACGCTTAATTTTATATAATTCGCCGTTTTAACGAAGAAGCATGCCCAAATTGTAAAACCGGTAGGTAAAAATTCATTTTGAATATTTTATTATGTTTAATATTTCTCCCTTCTTTAACTAAATACAACTTTGAATTTTTTTACTCGTAAGAGATTGAATCTATTCTAACAGAGTTAAGGACCTTTTAAGATTTTTATTTCATTTCATTTATTTGATATGAGGCTCACAAAAACAAGTTACAGACATTATGAGACATATAAATAAAGCATAATAAATAGATCTGGCATATAACTCTTAATAAAGTGTGCACGGAAAGATTTCAAACATCAAGAACATATGAGGTGCTAAGGAGGTAACAAATATTGAAATACGTTGCTTTCTATAAGCGGAAGATACAATAAGTTGCTAAAATGAAAACCAAAAAACTAAAACTAAGTCGAGCCATTAAACATTGAGTGACATAAAACAAACTAAGATAGCAATATAAACTCTGGGAGATGCGAACGGTGAGCGGGTTTATTTACATGAGACATTTTATTTTTTATTTTTTTAAGTGGGTAATCTGCATTTGAAAATGTCCAACGACGGATTCTCGGCAGCAGTTTCGTTATACACGACGTTATACGAGATGAGATCATTATGATTAATAATTTATAATGATAGGTCAGGTAATGGGAATAGAGGTAGAGGAAGCGGAATGAGACGACCAGGTATCTTCTGGATATACCTCGAGTTTAAAACATCAATAGATGCAAAGATGTCATACTACAGGGGATAGGTATGTATGTCCCAGCAACGCAAATACTTACTTCATCACACTTGTTCGAAAAGGTCTTCATATTGCTCAGACATACAGAGCTACAATAGCCTATGTTACTTCCACGGGCGTAATGGTTTTTTTCTTAATTTTTATCTGTCACTGATGCAGCACTTACAAAGCAAGGTTTTATATCAAATACGAAGTCTGAAAACGTATTTATAAATACATTAACACTTAAAAACACTATTAAAACACGTTTAACAGAATTGTTTACAGATTTAATATGTAGTTATTTAGTGTCTATGTAAAATGGTTTTAACGTTTTCAAATCGTTGCTGTATACTGAAGGGTCTTTGCCATACGCGCCTCACGTCCAATTCAACAAAATGGACGACTGACATGTTGCAGTTTTTATTACGATTTGTATTAATTTCATCTAACATGTATTTGTTTCCTCGCAAATGTGCTGAACATTGTGTATAACACGGGCGTAAGAATATTGTTCGCAATATTCCACTATTCCTTGATAGACACAACAGAAAGTGTCCAAGAGTCAGCATATATTTCTTTTTAATCACGCTAAAAATTACCCTTACTTGGATTTGATCTCAAGAACGATTCTTCAAACGCGCATTTATTGTAGGTAAATTTACGTTAACGTTGCAGAAACACTATTTAATAGAATAACTGGCCATTCAATCAGCTTTTTCGTTATTTTATATGATTTTCTGTGTTTTCAACTTCTGAATTAAAGTCCTAAAATCCTAGTATTTCTTGTTCTTTTGCAAATTCTGATACAATTAATAATTCAAGGAAACGGTTAATTGCCGGAATCCTTAAGAGGGGCTCAAAAATGACAATTATGGACTTCAAAGAATTGCCTCTGATTGTGAAAATTATTTGGAAATGTCGAGAGTTTTGATTAGGGTAAAGGGTTAGGGAGAAATGATCCTTTGCTTTTTAATTTTTGTATCTCTTTGAAGATTTTGTGGATGTACTACTACTTATTCCTTTTGTACAGAAGGTTTTTCTTGGTCAGTGAATACCTTATCTTTTTAATAATCTACAACACATGAATGGGCAATGCAAATTCTGCGTTTTTTGTGTCATTTTAATGACTCACACGCCTGCTACGATCGTTTTCCGCTACATAAAAGATGTTCCTACGAGCTACGGCGCATCCACGTGTATAGCTTTTGGCCTCAATATAAGTTTGTTAGAGAAAATAAAAGCTTACGCAAATTGTGATTGCGTTCGTTTCGTCATAAACACATGAATTTCAGGTAATAATAACTTTTGACCAACGATTTACCACCACCGTCAGTAATTTGTCCGTTTTCTTTCTTTTTGGGTAGTTCTCATATTCCGCACCAGAAATGATTATTTTCTGTTCAGGCTTAAGATTGATTGGTAGAGAATGCCTTATGGCATTAAATTCGCCTTTTGTATTTGTAACTTGTTGTGCAAAAAAAAAACATTGGTAGTTTATAACTAGTGGATGGCTGACATGTATAAAAAGTTTATGTTGCGTTCGCACAGTAACGCGTGAATTTTGCGCGAAAGCTCAGGCAGCAAATACTGATATCAATTCAATATTCAAATATAGCCACTAATATGACATTTCCAATGAAAATGGCTGCCTAATCGAACTGCCAATTTCGGAGGCCATTATGCCCACACAATGACAGCTAGTGTTCTGGTGATCAAGATTGGACCGATACTGTCATTGACAGGATTTAGGTCAAGTAGGGATGCAAGTGGCATAGGGGCTTGCTGTCAATGCCCTAGGTTAAATCTATATAATCGTGTTGGGAGAAAGTTATCAGTTCATCGCGGTTTTTAATGTGTGTGCATATTTTACCGCTCTGTCCGATTTTAGTAATTTACTTTTATCGAAAGCAGATGTTGTATGGTCATCCCATATATGAAGAGATCGGTCAGCGGTTTAAGCGTGGTGAGCTGGTGAGGTAACAAACAAACATACAGACACACGTTCGCATTTATTATATTAGCATGGATTGGAATTTAAAATATGACTTAAGGCGTTTGTTCTCAATATGCCGATCGATTATTCTCTCGCCTGTTCTAGTAAGCAAACAGTTCGCAACAACATGCGTCATGCGAAACAGCTGTCATTCTTAAAGACTACCTTAAACGCCTCAGGCTAACCAGCTTAACTCTAGCCTCCTACAACGCATTAGTGTAAGTATCTTAAGGTCACATTATTAGGTGAGTCGAGTCGAAACATGGTGAAGAGCGTGGCAGGTAACGAGCAAACTTACGGGCCATAGCCAGGCTTAATTACTTCCCTTAGGGAATGGAATGTTTTATACTGTTCATACTTGCTTCGAAATCTGAGCCCTCTTATTCATAAAACAGGCATATCTTTGTTCATTTCAACTACTAAATCGAATAATTTATGGGAACTTTCGTCAAACTGAGGAACTAGATTAGATTAGATTAGATTATTTATTTTATGATAAAAAATACATTACATTACCTAACTAACTACTAACTATTAACCTTCGTCAAAAGAGGATTGGTGACAGTGATAGGGCTATCCCAAAATATTTATTTTTATATGTATTTTACTCGCTGGGCTATCCCAGCGAGTAAAATACTCATAAAAAATAAATATTTTGGTACAATCTTACACAAATTGACCTATTAGTCCCAAACTAAGCCAGGCTTGTACTACGGGTAGTAGACGACGATAAACATAATAATATAGATATTTATCTACATCAGTATGTTTATCGTATAAATACTTAAATACATAAAACATATCATCACACAAATTTTTGTCCTTACCGGGATTCGAACCCAGGACCTCTTGCTTCGTTGGCAGGGTCACTATCAACTAGGATAACCGGTCCTCAAATTAATAAATGTTGGCCCGTGACTCTTGTTACCATGGCTATGCATAGAAAGTTTATGGATTTTATCCCTACTTATACCCTACAAAGTTTCTCCTCGGATGTCTGGGCTTCCATTCCCTAGAAGTAAGGCGCAATTCCAGTCTGCTGACTACTGTCTGCCGTGTGCTGCGGGGAGAGTCAGATTGCCTAGAACTGGTACAAAATGTAGTAAGGTTACACGTTCCAGATGTTCCTCGAATAACTCTTAGACCCCGTACGCGCGTGTTGTTGGCTGTGCCAGCAACTCGTACCGTGTCACACAGGAACTCTCCACTTCTCCGCGCCCTGACGCTGCTTAATGCGCTTCTGGCTTCAACACCAGAATGTGATATTTTTGCATGGCGATGGATGGCTGTGTGTTGTGCGTGCCTGAACTACTGTGAGCTGATGGATAATAGAATGACTAGTGTCCCTACCTGATTGTTACCTTGTTTTAATTTAGTTTCACAGTGTATTAGGTTAAGTCTTTAATGCTGTGTAATATATTTACAATAGATAAATAAATGCTTACTGTCACCCATGCAATAGCGTGTTTATAAGAGCCAGTCAGCCTACCCAGACATATCAGCACTTACAATAGGGCTAATCCATTGTCAGGGTCGCCGTCATTAAAATCGATGAGGAGAACTCATCATCATATCAGCCAAAAGACGTCTACTGCTGGACATAAGCCAGGGAGGCAAAGAGTGCCAAAGTGATCGGTCCTGCGCCACCCACCTTTAGCAGGTCAGTCCACCTTGTGGTGGTCTAACCACGCTGTGCTGTGTACGTGGTTGCCACTGAAAAACCTTTCCGCCCCAACGGCCATCGGTTCTGCGTGTTATGTACTTGAGGACGGTACTATTGTATACAAAATTTTCTTGACCACAAGAAAAATTTATGCACAACAAAAAGCCAGACTATATCTCATAGCCCAATCCGGAACAAGACAATAGATGGAACAAAGGCCGACGGTAATTTAAGACGTTCTGTAAATGATGGGTTAAGGTAGCCCAGCTTATTCGGAGGTTCGTGACAGTGATAAACGAGTGGGTGTAAATATTAAGGGATATAATTAACGTCGCAAGATTTTAAGGTTTAAAGTAAACTCCTGTTTCCAGTTCATCAGTTTTACATTTCAGTATTTTTGGCACACAAGCGAACGGTGAGCTAATATCGTAGTCTTTGGACACATGTGATACCTGTTTGTTTTGAGGATCCGTTGTATCTCGACAGACACACTAAACCTAGAGATCAGGTTCTGAATTAAACCTCTATAGCAGACAACGCCAATGATGTAATGCCTAAAATTACCAAACACGTAAACTATTTGTGATTTGGCAATCAAGACATAAGTCATGTATTTAGCACATTTTTGACACGTAGTATAAGTATTGGTCCCTGCACTCGGCTTTGCCTATATCGCAGGAGCCCAAATTTTACATTGCATGGATCCATATGTTTAAATGAAAATTCAATAAGGTTTTCGTAATTATGAATTTGAATAAATTAAATAAATAGATATTTGCGGCCAATTTTACACAAATCGATCTAACCCTAATCTAAGCAATGTTAGTACTAGACGACGATAAACATACTTATAAAGATAAATAGAATATTTCAATACATAAATAGAAAACATCCATGACTCAGGAACAAAATATATTCGTGATCATCACACAAAAAAACGGTGTGTGTGTTTGTTAAAGTGTACTTGTGTGTGTGTTTTAGTTGTCTATTTCAAAAACTTGTCTATGTATCATAACAAAGTGATTAAAGCCATAATTGGACCTTAAGTTTTACTTCTCTAGTTATGTTTCAAGATTCAAGATTTTGCAATATAGTACAAGAAAATTAATAAAATCAGGGGAAATAATTCCTGTAGTTTTGTAAATTGGTACAATTATACCTACCGATGTCCAGATAAACATACTAAAAGTCCTTGAGGGTGGGGGCTGTGCTGAGGGTGTAGGGGGGGGGGGGGGTTGAAGGTACCTTTTTCAGATTTTCGTACATATCTCGAATATCTGTACGAAAAGCGTTATGATAACTTCAGACAAAAGTTTCTACATAAAATTTCCTACAAAATTGGTTATAAAGATTTTTACTCTATGATCAATACTTTGGGAGCTACAGGATGTTAAAGTAAACAAAGAGATAAAAAATTGTTGATTTAAGAAAACATCGTTATTTCGTAGTTGTTCATCATAACTCTTATAATTACTTTAGATAAAAGTTTGTCCATAAAATTTCCTACAAAATTGGTCATATTTATTTTTACTCTACGATCGATACTTTAGGAGCTACAGGTTGTTCAAGTTAAAAAAATAGTCGATTTAAGAAAACGTCATTTTTTCGTAGTTGTTCATCATAATTCATTTTGCGTTTAGGATAAGCAAGCTCAGTTACCTGCTTATCAAACATACAATTCCCATGTCGATCCATTGAGAATTTCTAAACAAAACAAACAAATAAAGCTGCAAGACCACTGATTTCTCACTGACATAGTTGTTTCTTCGGGAAAGAGTGCAACTATGACCTGGTAATGTATGAAACAAGTGTAGGGTCTCTCCGTGTGACCCCAAAAAAAATTGCCATTTCAAGGTTTGCCTCGGGGAGAAAGTTGGAGTACAGCCTGGCTAAACGGTCAGACCTAGCTCAGGGGTGCTCGACCAAATTTCATAAGTAACCGCGTGCAGTTTTTGATGACCAAAAAAAAATTAAAAAAAGTTTTAGAACTTCAGTAAAATCAGGGGAAATAATTCGTGTAGCTTTGTAAATTGGTACAGTTATACCTTGTCGTGTCCAGATAAACGAAAGTCCTCGAGGGTGGGGGCTGTGCTGAGGGTGTGGGGGGGGGGATTGAAGGTACCTTTTTAGATTTTGTAGGCTTCATCATCAGTTAGGTGCCCATGTGAAGCTGAATGATGCCCAGTTCGGATTCTGGGCTGGTTTATCCACTGAATCAGCAATCTACTGTCTCAAGCGCACTGTCCAGTACTATGCTAATAATGAAAGAACTCCTGTGTATGCTTGTTTCTTAGATCTTTCTAAGGCCTTCGACCTAGTATCGTACGATAGCTTGTGGTCTAAATTATCGAAGGAAACAAGCATGCCGGGGGAGCTTGTGTCAATATTTAAATATTGGTACAAGAACCAGACTAATGTTGTGAGATGGGCTGGTCATATGTCGGATGTGTACAGATTGAGGTGTGGAGTGAGACAGGGTGGATTGACATCTCCGAAGCTCTTCAACCTGTATATGGACGGGCTGATCCATGAGCTCAGTAACACCCCTATAGGTTGTTCCGTTGGTGGAAAGGTTGTTAACAACATCAGCTACGCGGATGATATGGTGGTATTGAGTCCATGCATCAGTGCCTTGAGGAAGTTGCTGGCTATATGTGAGAGGTACGCTGCTGCCCATGGCCTTAAGTACAATGCGGCAAAAAGTGAGTTGTTGTTGTTTAAGGCCGGGAAGAAAACATACGACTTTATTTCTAGAAAGAGAAGACGGAGATTACGATGCCGAAGACGATGAGTAAAATAATACTTATCACGTACCTACCTGTTAATTTTGTATACTAGTGGTTATACCTCTAAACTTGATGGTTTTTTATCTCTTTGTTTACTTTAACACCCTGTAGCTCCCAAAGTATTGATCGTAAAGTAAAAATAAATATGACCAGTTTTGTAGGTAATTTTATGCAGAAACTTTTATCTTAAGTTACTATAACGCTATTCGTACAGATATTCGAGATAGGTACGAAAATCTGAAAGAAAGTACCTTCAATCCCCCCCTACACCCTCAGCACAGCCCCCACCCTCGAGGACTTAATACAGGAATTATTTCGCCTGGTTTTACAAAAGTCCAAAAACTTTTTTTTTATTTTTTTTTTGGTCATCAAAAACTGCATGCGGTTTCCTATGACATTTGGTCGAGCACCCCTGAGCTAGGTTTGACCGTTTAGCCAGGCTGTACTCCAACTTTCTCCCCGAGGCAAACCTTGAAATGGCAATTTTTTTTGGGGTCACACGGAGAGACCCTACACTTGTTTCATACATTACCAGGTCATAGTTGCACTCTTTCCCGAAGAAACAACTATGTCAGTGAGAAATCAGTGGTCTTGCAGCTTTATTTGTTTGTTTTGTTTAGAAATTCTCAATGGATCGACATGGGAATTGTATGTTTGATAAGCAGGTAACTGAGCTTGCTTATCCTAAACGCAAAATGAATTATGATGAACAACTACGAAAAATTGTCGTTTTCTTAAATCGACTATTTTTTTTACTTAAACATCCTGTAGCTCCTAAAGTATCGACCGTAGAGTGAAAATAAATATGACCAATTTTGTAGGAAATTTTATGGACCAAATTTTATCTAAAGTAATTATAAGAGTTATGATGAACAACTACGAAATAACGACGTTTTCTTAAATCAACAATTTTTTATCTCTTTGTTTACTTTAACATCCTGTAGCTCCCAAAGTATTGATCGTAGAGTAATAGTACATTGTGATACAAGTGAGGTAGGTTGATAATTACATCAGAGGCGAAATTGTTCACGCGAACCGCAGGTGAGCGTGATAAGGAAGCCGAGGATGTAATTATCAAAGCTCACGCGTATCATACGACGTTTTTCAACACATTTTGCGAGGAAAAAATCATTTTCATAAGATGAAAATGTTATAGGCCTGCCAAATTATTTACTTTACATTAAGCAAATCATTACGATGACAACAGGTTTTTACTCACAATTGCACATCGCCAAGAATTTCCAGAGGCGTCCATTCTATTTATCACTTTTCTAGTCACCACGAGTCAACATTTTTGATAATAACCAAACACGTATAAACAAATTTTACAAATATTTGTGAAATAAATAACCTATCAAAATATAACCTATATTGGCACCCAACAGTTTTTTTTTCGTGAAGTTTGCGCAGTGTGGGCACAGAAATCTCTAAACAGCCAATACAAAATAAAATTATATTTTCATTTTAATATGTTATCTGTATTTAATTCATGTAGAATGTTATGAAAAGTGAATAGTTTTACTAAATTAAACGTTTCCATATCATATACAAAAAGAAATAGTCAATTAATTAACAAAAAGGATTTAATTTGTTTAGTCGAGTAAGAATCCATTTGCCGAAAATTAAAAAAAAAGCTGTACATTCTGTACAACCTGGTTAATTTAAGAATGCACCGTGTTCGCATGAACATGGCACCTTGCAGCAAGATATATGCATATATATCTTGCTGCAAGGTGCCAACGTGACTTAATCGGGATATAACCATAACACACAAGTGTTGTAAAGTTATAAAACACGCGTTTTTAATATCCAGGATTATGAGCCTAAAAGCGACACAATAAGAGGTACGTTACGAGCAATTGTGTTGAAAAAATCTTTATGACCAATTTTGTAGGAAATTTTATGTAGAAACTTTTGTCTGAAGTTATCATAACGCTTTTCGTACAGATATTCGAGATATGTACGAAAATCTGAAAAAAGGTACCTTCAACCCCCCCCTACACCCTCAGCACAGCCCCCACCCTCAAGGACTTTTAGTATGTTTATCTGGACATCGGTAGGTATAATTGTACCAATTTACAAAACTACAGGAATTATTTCCCCTAATTGCCCATATTCGGCTTAATTTTCTTGGATTAATAACACAGGTGATACATTGATTAAAAATTCCATTTCTAAGTACACGTACGAGCGTGACGAATCTACTGTATTATTAAACGTGTGATCGAGGCTTGAATACATGTCATATTCATCACTCATTCTGACGTAGAGTGGCCCCGGGACCGATTTCCATTAAATAATAGACTAATTTATTGAGGTGGGTAATTTCGACCACCTTTATCGGAGGTGCTATTGGCGCAGTATAGATATTAAACAGTACAGTACAGAACCACTGAAGGCGGTTTTTGCACTGAAAATTGAAATATTTAGAATGTTTGTTTGTTAGAGAAGTAATAATTTTTATTTCAAAATCGACATTAAATATAGGTATTTGTTAGAGTAATTCGTTTATGAGCATTTCGTTGCAGATTCAATTCTTATTCGGTATAAGCAGTTAAGCGGTATCAGAAAACAAAGGCTTCGCCAAATACGAAATAAAAATTAATAATAATAATATTGTTTATGAAACCACGAGAAACGTGTTACAAAATTTGATTGAATTTTAATCCAGGCTATAAACTATCTTCGTGCAAAATTTTCGTACCGAATCGGTTGAGCCGTTTACGCGTGAGTGAGTAAAAAACATCCAAAACTCCAATCCAATTGTCATTGTAATCAACTTTTTTGGCAAAAAAATTACTGAATGTTTAGTTTCTTTCAGCTTTTCTTCTTAACAGTGGAAGTTTTTCAGAAACGCTGATATAAGGTTGACTTGCAAAATTGCCATTACGGCCTACTTGCAGAATTAAATAGGATTCATTTATTTAATTTATTATTTATTTCAAACCTCTAAACATCCAAACATTCGCATTCATAATATTAGCAGGATTATAATTACGTCATATATACAAACTGTGAAATCGAAAGCATTACCAGTGAACGTTACAACCGATGGCCTCTTTACCCTGCCTACGCAGCTAGAGGTTCGAATCCCGATAAGTGAAGATATTTGTGCGATGAGCATTACATTTGTTTCCGGATTTTCAAATGTTTTCTATGTATTTAAGTATTTATAGCGACTTATCATGTCGTTGTCTGGTACCCATATAAAGCCTTATCGTGCTTACTATGGGACTAGTTCAATTTATGTAAGATTTTCCTCTAATAATTATTTATTTAACGACCGAACGAAGACTGGCGGAGTCTACAGCTTACAGAGCCATTAATTTATTTATATTCAATTTAAATTAATTACCAACTTAGTACATACTCAACGACAAAGACTACGTACTTCAACAATCGATCTTACTCTTGTTAAACCAACTGTCAAATACATGCAAACCGTCTTCATCCAATTATAGCCCTAAGCCACTTCACAATAAGCCATATTTCTGCGAGAAATTACCGTCAACAATCTTTATCTTATACGAAATTCGTGACAGTAACCAGACCCGCTTTATCAAATTATCAGATCTTGCAATTGCTGTTTAAATACAAAAGATCTTATCGCATATTGAACTAGCAGATGCCAAAGAAGTTTATAAAATTAAAAAATGATTCTTCGCCCTATCGTATCGTTGAAGAATGAGAAATTAGTTTTTTATCCAAAAAGGCAAAGTAGTTACCATCTTTATCTGAAGTGCCTATCAATAGAAAATGTATCAAAATGCCCTTTTTACAAATTTTACTTTTTACAAAGAAGTAAGTATCACACATCATCAGCCTATTTATACGTCCCACTGCTGGGCACAGGCCTCCTCTCAGGTATGAGAGGGAATGGGCAGTAGTCCCCACGCTGGCCCAGTGCGGATTGGGGAATGCCCTTTTTCCAAAAGACGAAGAAGTAAGTATGTCTTGTTATAAATCCTAATCCAAAAATCAGAACAGGTAAAGCATGTGCTAAAATCACCTAAGGCCATTCATCAATCTTTGTTTGGGAAATTGAGTAATTAAAGAAAAATTTGACAACCACCCGGAATAAAACAAATGACTGCAGTATCCCAAAACGCAACATTCGGTATTACCGAATATCGCTACAGAATACATATGCCTTTTAGCTTTAGCAGCGTAGAAGTTTCCTTCTGACAAATCGTCATTTTGGTTCTGTGCAAAAGCTTATCTAGCTGTTTAGTGTTGTTTTCCATTAGTATTATCAGAATTGGATAATGGCCGGGAATTCGCGAAAGCGTAAGATAATCGGCCAAGTTTATAAATTTATTTTAATTTACGGAAAATGTAGAGGGCTGTTTTATTTTGAGGTGTTTACGAAATTAGACATGACTGCTTTGTTCATTTGTATTTGAATATGAACCAGTTGCGTTTTTGATATCCTTGAAAAAATATCACATGAATTAAACTGTTTTTTTTTAATGAACTCGTAGAGATATTATATATTGAGAGTGCGTCGCGTTCATATGCTTTAAGCTATGCGGCCTAATAGCGCATATAACAACTATTTGCAAATCATGTCGGTATAGAAAAAAATGTTCCACGGCTACTAGACAGCGAAACATATCGACGCTTGGTAGACCAGAAAATACAGGATTGGTACTGTTGAGAGTTAGAGACAAACATGGATCCCTTACTGAACACAAGGCTTCATTTCCTTAAATGAAGCCTTGTGTTCAGTAAGGGACCTGGTGACCTCATTTACCACCAGAAACAAAACATATACCGTTCTGGAATGTTCTGGAATTTCTGCGTAGCAACTGTCTGTGATTGGTCCCAACATTCATCATCATCATATCAGCCAAAACACGTGGCCACTGCCAACCAAAAGCCTCCCCAAACAGTGCCACCATTACCGGTCCTGCGCCACCCGCATCCAGCGGGTTCCCGTGACCTTTACTAGGTCATCAGTCCACCTTGTGGAGTAACACTCCTCCTAACATAAAGGCAATGAAATATAAATATCCTGCTTCGTGCGCTGTTTGAAAACGCGTCATGAGTCTTTGGTTTACGATCTAAGCACCAGGTGGCGTCGTTAATTGTTCACTAACCTGTTCACCTGAAGATCACGGCGTCATCTAACTATGAGTCGTATAAAGACAAGACTTTTTGTCATGATAACCTAGTAACAGCGTCAATTTATTATCACCGGAGCATCAAAATGAACAATAAGCACGGAAGAAAATAAGTCAACGTCTGGTGTACAAAAAAAGATTGAAAGTGATTTTTAACGCAAGGCGTGGCCTTATTAACTCATTCACCGCCACGCCTTTTATGTGGTGAAAATGAAAAGTGCATGTAGCATTCTGAGCCATGTGTGTCCCGATGAGCGCTGAATGGGTTAAAGTGGTTCGCCGACCACACAAAACTTTTTTTGACATTGGCTTAGGCTACATTGGCTTAGGCTTACGGCGTGATATTTTAAGAAACTTAGGTAACAAACTTTCATAAATTGGCTTTCCATTTGAAAGCCAATTTAAAAAATGTGTTACACAAGTTTCTTATAATATCACGCCGTTATTAGCCGGCCAATGTCAAAAAAAAGTTTTGTATCGTATTTATAAATTGGCTTTCAAATGCTAAGCCAATTTATGAAAGTTTGTAACTAAGTTTCTTAAAATATCACGCCGTTAGCCTATGCCAATGTCAAAAAAAGATTTGTGTGGTCGGCGAACCACCTTAAGGAACACGATTCATAAAGCTTCAAGCACAAGTAGAAATGTGTTAAAGCATTTATTTATAATTTACGCCTTTAAGGCGCCGGAGGTTCATGGTCTTCTCTCCCTCTCACTGAGCATAAGCGTGAGCGAAATGGAAGTGCGTGCTCGGAAGCGCGGATATCATGTTTTTTAATTTTAATTTGTTGGCCGTATAAATAAATAAAAAATGATTGAAACTGATTTCTCTCAAACATGATATTGCCGATTTTTAGAAGCCATTTTAATATTCTTAGCTTTTGTGCATAATTTGTTACGAATATTCTAAGTGTATTTTAGACCCTTTTAGACCTAAGCTCGTGATGTTTTCATTTCAATTCACTGATCTCCCTGCAGAAAAGCCTCAAGATTACTGTTCGTATTTTTTGTAAACCATATTATTATAAACAGACGCATTATATTGTTTCAAAAACTCTGTTCTTTTCACTTCGCTGAACCTACGGCGCCTTAAACAGCTCGACGCCACACAAACTGTAAAAAAAACTTTCATAGAACTTATGCCTTTGTATATTAAGGCATAAGTTTTATGAAAGTTTTTTTTTACAGTGATTTACCAACTATCAGCTGCTGCATGCTCCTGCAATGTGGTTTTAAAATGTGAATCATTATTTGAGTGTTTTTGGGTGTATTTTTTAACTGAATCTGCACAACTTGTTGACACTTGCAATATTAAAATTGTATTTTTATACATACACTGGTATAGGGGAAAATGTGTGTTATAATCACTACTCGTTGCCAAAAACTGTAACTAAAGTACAGTTATAGCCTGTTCAGTGTATTAAAATCCTAAAATAAAGTAGCCATTACCTACTCGTCAAAAACAACTAAGAGACCGAAAAGTTTCCTAACTAGGGATTTCATAATAGTCGCAAACTCTTAAACTGTTGTGAAAGTTTCTAACTTTTAAAACAATTGAATTTATTTTTGGAAATCACAAAAGGTTTCTACTGCTTCTTACAACATTAACAATTGTAAGGACGTTTCATGGTTTTTATAAAGCTTGCGAAATAATTATAAATTAAAAATAAAAACGATCATATACCTACACATATATTTAAATATTTTGCATCAGATTACTCCATGGAAACACTAACGCAATCATTCGAAGTCAGACCGTCTTTTACTGATCTATTTTTTTCTCAAAGAACATGAAGATTTGACATGAAATCTATTTTTAGCAATCGATAGACGCTACGGTAGTCTAGTGGATCATTTGATATTTACTGTTGGCTTTTCGGTGAAGGAAAAACCCGTGTGGTGTCGGGTTAGAATAGCACAACCCCCTTTCTTCCCGTGGTTGTCGTAAGAGACGACTAAAGGAATTGGGTTGAAGTGTGTTGTGGGCGATGGGCTAGGAACATATCACTGCAATATCACATTTTGTCGATCTTTTATACCCACATTTAAGCTAAAAGTGGCAGTGGACACGATTAAAGGTTAGTTTGACAGACTATTTTAAAACTGAGAAAAATAAACGTTTTAGGGTTAAACGAATGCCATGAGGTTCCAGGTGGCAGTAGAGGGTTAAAAATTGCTATAAAGTATTTTCTTTACAGTGACAGACAGTTCTCGAGTAACAAACACGAAAACTAATGTTTTCTAAGACACATATTGAACAAATCTACATACGAAATTACTAATACTTTCCTTATGCATTGACACGAATATCGCAATGTCCACATTATTGAGTTAACAGTTTAAAAATAGCCCTTGTGCATATGTATTTACGGCCCACGATGTGATTATGACAGTCGCTATTCGCGCGTGTGATGCCATCGCTTACACAGTCAACACGTCAACGCCAAACAAGCCAAACTAACCTTTAATCCCTTTGCATAAAAGTGATATGAAACGATTTTATAACTTTGCAGTGGTTAGCATTTACAATTTTAAAACGACGTTCAGTCAAGCGAAAAGAGATCTTGTTCGATAAGAGTAAAACTCATGGAAGGAGCAAAGATATTTCGGTAGCGATTTGAAGAGTAGCCAAAACGGATAGCACGAACGGCGGTTTCAGTTTCGATGGAAAAGAAAAAATAAACTTTTTTTCTAGTCGATGAATTCAGCCGGAGCATGGAGCGTGGATTGGTTTTTTTTTGGATGCCGTAGCATGGTATGACTCTTTTTAGCCGATCTGAAAAAAGCTATTCCACAAATATTCTGACATGTGTTAATTGATTTTCATTCTTTATTACTCGGATACTTCGCTTAGCAATCATAGTTACAACAATCAGTTTAGAGGTGTGGTTGCTAAGCAAGTCAGTACACACAGATATATTTTCAACTTTTAAAAATAAGTTATAATTCTTGAAGTTTCACGTATTTTACACGGTATATCGGATATTTCTGAAAATATTAAAACATTTTTCGAGTTCTGTAGTTTAGTTATTTAAAAGTCAATTTTTGATTAAGGACCTGTTTTTGAATTTCGTTGTTTCCGCTTTCCTGTATGTTCGTACCTATGACAGGCGTTTTAATTCCACCTAAACAGTAAGAATTATTCCATACCCATTGTGGTTTTTTATCTACCATTAAAATTTCATTCACAGTGTATTACAATGACCTTGAAATGCGTCTTTAAAGCTTTTATTAGACGGTTACATGTACGAAAGCTTTATGACTGCCATAAATCACTGTGACTTTGAAGCTCAATAACACACGCGTAAACAGTAAAAGGTGAAATACTGGCCAATATTTTGACTGTGTTTACAATAACTTGTGTAAATCATTGCACTCAGTACCTAGGTACCTATATACTATGTAATAAAAGTAAAGGCGATGCTAAAAGTGTAACAGCCTGGCAACCGTACTTCTTTTCGAAGATCTTGAAATTGAAATAAATCATAGGATTGATTCGGAAATGCGACAACTGTCTGAGAGATAAACGTCATTAGAGTGTTAATGCCCTTACATCCAAAATTTGACAGCTGTCATCCCAGTACAATTTATGTCATCATATGTCATCATTGACGTTTTTTGTACCGTGATGACGAATGTCAAATATCGGCTCTTAAAAAATCTAATTATAAGTAAGTACAACATGTGTATCCATACAGAGATGGATACACATGTTGTACTTCGGTAAACGGATGAATCAAATTGAGAACAATTTTTGACCGACATCAAAAAAGGAGAAAGTTCTTAATTCATGGGAATCTTTTATTTTTATGCACGTTCTACGATTACTCGATGACCAAGGGTGTCCTTTCCATGTGGTCCCATAACCATGAGGTCAGACCCCGTAGCATGGTCGTCCTGTCCTTATCACACAATAAGTGACAAGCGTCCGTCACTGGCTGACACCGTTTGATAGAACGAGTCGATGCTCTTATCTTGTCACTTATCGCGTGATAAGGCCGACCATGATATGGGGTCAGGATCTGATGATGGAGTACTGGCGGTATCGAGGGAAATCTTCAGATAAGACGAAGTACTAAATTGAAGGTGATTTAAACTTTGGTTTTAAAGTGAATTATCATCACTAAAAGCAACTTTTTCCCACATCTCTTTATTCTTTGTTCATCTAACAAAATCCGGAATTAAAAGTATCATTTTACTTTATTGAAAAGTAAATCGCCCTGCAGTGCTCACTCCTTGTCTTCAATTCTGAGCTTTATCACGTCGGTAATAAAGATGATTATGGTTCGGGGGCGGTGGAATTTTCATTTCTTTCTAGCTTCATTTCGGTGGCATATTTGGTTTATGCGAGGCGACAAACATTCGTCTCTTTTAATATCGCATTTTGCGGAGGTTAGACAAGACTAGGCTGGGTTTAATGGGGAATTCAGCTTCAAATAATACAGGAAGATAAAGGTTTTCTTAATAGTACCTACAGCCTACGCCAAAGATATGTTTATACATTTGCACATTATTCAATTTTTGAACGAGCGAGCGAGGCGAACGAAGCTTTCCGTTTGGTATGCCTGGCTTCCTGTCCTTCTCTACAGATCGCATTTCTCAACCAATTCTCGTGGAATTTGAGCAGGTTTAATAATTACAATTATAGTTATGTTTTACGAAGAAAGCCTTGCTCTTGAAGCCCTGCTCACAGAGCCACTATAAGGCGCATAAGCGCGTAAGACGAATAATGCATACTTTGCTACTCATAAATTTACACGTGAGCGTTGAGGGTTAGTTTTGCCAACGGCTACAGACAAATACTCTCATTTTTAACACAGCCCATAATGAGGAGCTCCAGCGATCTTACTACCAGGAATTCATCACATACCCATAGAGCAAGTAATGGTGCATTATAGCTGCGGTTGTCTATGAGGTAGAGGTAGGTACTTCCCCAGTTTGGCTGATCTGATGACATTCCGCTCTGCCTTACCTCATATACGAACACGGACATACTGTGCTATGAAAGTGTTAAAATGGAGGTAAATACGATTGCATTTGGGAAGCTACGGCACTTCTTTTCTTCCAAAATTGCGTAGTGTCTCAAGACGAGCATCTTTGACCAGTGTGTAATGCCAGTGATGACGTATGGCACGGAAACGTGGTCGCTTTCTATGGGTCTCATAAAAAGGCTCAAAGTCACCCAAAGGGCTATGGAGAGAGCTATGCTGGGAGTTTCTTTTCGCGATCGTACCGGAAATGATGCTATCCGTACCACAACCAAGGTAACCGATATAGACCTCCAAATCGCTAAATTTAAGTGGCAGTGGGCGGGACACATTGCACGTAGAACCGATGACCGTTGGGGCGGAAAGCTTCTCGAGTGACGACCACGATCCGGAAGGCGCAGCGTGGTTAGGCCCACCACAAGGTGGACTGATGACCTTGTAAAGATCGCGGGAGTCCGCTGGATGCGGGTCATTGTGGCACTCTTTGAGGGAGGCTGATGTCTAGCAGTGGACGTCTTTCGGCTGGTATGATGACGATAATGATGATAGCATGACAAAGAAATTCTCTCCTTCGTCCTCTTTACTCTTGACAGAGTGGTCGTGGTCAGGAGTTGAAAGCAAGCTTCACAACTCGCCGCCATTCCTCTCTGACAGTACCCTTCCTTATGCGTGTAGTGATGCATGCACTGCAGCTTTAATATGGTCTGTCCATCTCATTGGTGACCTGCCTCTCAAACTGGTGCTCGATCTTTCCCTGGATCACGCTCATAGCTACGTAATTTGAAACTAATCCAGCATACTTTGACCTCCAATTTGGGACAGTTATTACGGGTCAACGGGTCCAGATTTAAAGTGAGCCTAGCGACTGGTCAGTAGTAATAATTTCCGTACTGAACTACATATATACAATAGTATATCATCGGTTGGCGTACCGCCAGGGACTGTTACGCTTAAGGGTCGAACACACAGCACCGTCGTGGGCGCGACATTTCCCTACAAACCTCTAGCGCGGTCAAACAGGCTGCGCCCCGTCGGCAACGCGCCCCGCTTCTGTCGCGCCCCGCCAGCAACCCGCCGCGCACAGGCCGCGCTCCTGCGACGGCCGCGCCGCGCGATCGCCACGGGCGCGCGGCGCGTCAGTGTGACACCAGACAGCGCAGCGCGCGATGCCGGCTGGTTGATGGCGCGACGCGCGCGTGCTCTGTGTGACCGGCCGTCTCGCGCGCATCACGCGCTCGTCAAGCGCCGCTACCGCCCCGCTGGCAGTCTGTTCGACCCTTTACCAACAAATCGCCTCAGGGTATCCAATGTAAGTCTGACCTCAGACCACGCATAGTTGTTATGTATTCAGGTCTCAAGTTATATTAGAATTTCGTATAGCGAATCGAAAAATTCAATTGAATAGCAGCTAATGCAGGTTCCCAGAACGGAACCCAATTAACGGTCGTGACTATATATATTTAGGTTTGAAGGCTTATGTTAAGTGAATGAAGCTCAGAATTGCATGTATATTTTCTGGGATGACTGTTGCGTTGCTGGCAAACTGAGCTGATTGTGTAAACATACATTGGAATTAGTGCGGCAATCGTGTATTTGTGACGGTTGTAATATGTGGCACCTATTTATAAACCTAACTTAGTATGTAATCGTACTAAATACTGATATTGTATGTATATATGTACAATAAAATGCTTACATACGCATTTCATTGTACAAAATAACAGTATCAATCAAAAAAAATCAAAATCAAAATATTTTATTATCATTAACAAAATTAATTATAAAGTAAACAGTTTCTGGGGCCTTCCTTGAGGCTACAGAGCCTGTGTTGGAACGCCCCGCTCTTCCTTATGTTAGTAATAATAATGAAATTAAAAATAGATAAATCCTGTGTACATTTTATATGAGTGCCCTCACATAAAATGTACCCAACAATTAACTTCAAAGTAAAACAATACAAGCCTCATAGAAATACACGCATTGGGTGTATTAATTAGCAATGTGTGTGTGTGTGTGTGTGTGTGTGTGTGTGTGTGTGTGTGTGTGTGTGTGTGTGTGTGTGTGTGTGTGTGTGTGTGTGTGTGTGTGTGTGTGTGTGTGTGTGTGTGTGTGTGTGTGTGTGTGTGTGTGCGCGCGCGAGTGTGTGTTGTGTGTATGTGTGTGTGTGTGTGTGTGTGTGTGTGTGTGTGTGTGTGTGTGTGTGTGTGTGTGTGTGTGTGTGTGTGTGTGTGTGTGTGTGTGTGTGTGTGTGTGTGTGTGTGTGCGTGTGTGTGTGTGTGTGTGTGTGCGTGTGAAATGTGTCACCGTTCTAGTAGTTTCTCAGTCTCACCGTAGGTTTTGTCTTGAAGCCACTTTAATACGGTGGTTTTACAGTTATGATATTTTATATTATGTATATCTAAGTATTTATTTAATACATTATATAGATGTCTGGACAGTATGGGAAATTGTCTGGTAGCAAATCTGGTGTTTGTCTTGTTTAAGTTTATCATATCTTTCCTTCTTTTCTTTTTTGCTTTCGGGTCATATGGTAAGATCTTATGCACTTTTAAAATTGAATTAAGTATGTAAAGTTGCCTAACGGTAAGTAATTTAGATAATTGGTATAAACTGTATGTAGGGAATCTCTGCTTTTTGAAGTACATGACTTTAATAAGGCCTCGCTGAGCGCGTTCCAATTGTAGATATTTGGTTTTGGCCGCTCCACCCCAAATCGATATACAGTATACCAAGACTGATTGAGCTATGGATACATATACGTCTTTTAAAATATCTCTGTCGGAACTTCCTGATTCTGCGCTCGTTCTGGGCACCACACCTCTTAGTTTTTTAAAAATCCAAGTTAATTTTCGCAGTCTTGACGAAACATGTTCAAGGTGTGGATACCAGGAAAGACGCTGATCAACTAGGACACCCAAGTATTTCGTGCAGGCTACCTTCTCGATTTCAGGACACATACAGGCACTCATAGTAGTTGTGGAGTTACAGCTGTGTATTTTAATTAAGAATTTTTTATTTGGTTGAGATTCATTGTTTATCCCGAAACAAATATAGTTGGTTTTGTCAGTGTTAAGCGTAAGTATATTAGTTTTAAGCCATTTGCCTATTTCTTTTAATGCTCGCTTAGCATTCAACTGTACCTTATCCCATGCTTTTCCCGTAAAAGTAACAGCTGTGTCATCAGCATATGAATATAATTTTGCATTAGGTATTTCCATATTACACAGGTCATTAATGTACACAAGGAAGAGCGTAGGACCAAGCACGCTACCTTGAGGAATGCCACATGTAACTTCTCTGGGTTCACTAATGCAGTTCTCTAGCTTAACTGTTTGATTTCTTGCCGTGAGATAGTCTTTGAAAAGTTTAAGTGGGGTTCCCCTTACACCAACTTTTTCTAATTTATGAAAAAGCATGGGAAGAGAGACAGTGTCGAATGCTTTCTTTAAGTCCAAGAAAACCGTCATACACTTTTCACGTTTATCGAGTTGTTCTACTATCAGGGAGCAAAGGCCATTTACAGCATCTTCCGTCGATCGGCCTTGTCTGAAGCCAAATTGAGAAGGTGATAATATATTAAATGTATTTAAGTAGTTTAGTAGTCTATTGTTGAGTAGTTTTTCTATGATTTTTGAAATGGCTGGGAGTACTGAAATTGGCCGGTAATTATTGATGTTATCACTCTCCCCATTCTTGTAGACGGGTGTAATTATTGCTTGTTTTAGGGAAGCGGGAAATACTCCCGTTTCGAAACAAGTATTGGCAAGGTGTGTTATCAATCATATACATGTCACACAATATCAAAGTACAAAGGCGTACTTATGCATATAAGGGATCTCTTCTAGCTAGCCTGATTTAAGAGAGAGAAAGTCTTGAAGCTTTGTTAGGCTGTAGTTTAGGGCAATCCCCGGAACCACTCACCCCATTTCAACAACTCTTCACATGTCTATAAAAAGGATTCTCTTGTTAGGATACAGCTATAATTTATCCCGCGGGTTTTCCGCTATCTCTCATCTTTTCAATACGGGGATGGACCGTAGAACCGCGCAGTGTGAAATAAAGTGAAAAAACAGACTTACAAATCACAATCACGTTTCATGTTTTATTCTCAACTCCTCCAAATGTCCTCACTGGCTGATTTCTTGACACTGCACTGATTTACTTTTTCTTTTACATACATACATACATTCACGCCTTTATCCCTAAAAGGGGTAGGCAAAGCACATGAAACTTATGTTCCAGCGCCACTTTTAGCATAAATGTGGGTATTAAGATCGACAAAATGTGATATTGCAATGACAGGCTGCTAGCCCATCGCCCACAACACACTTTGACCCTGCTCCCTTAGTCGACGTTTACGACACCCACGGGAAGAAAGGGGGTGGTGAAATTCTAACCCGACACCACACGGGGGACTTTTTCTTTTGTCTTATAATACTGTGTCGTCATCCTCCTAGCGTTATTCCCGAAAGTGCCACTAGAGGAGCCCGGGGTCCGCTTTGACACCTGGGAGCCTAGACAAGGTTACAATCGACAAGCGCTTACGCCAATAGAAAACTAATAAAATGTATGGGAATGACAGATGTTAACGAAAAGTGTTTTGTCGGCATCTGTCATTCCCATACATTTTATTAGTTTACGTCACACCTGGCCATAATGCGAGTTTTACTGCACGCTGCGAGTACGGGAAAACTCGCATTGTGGCCAGGTGAAGACGTAAAATTTTGTACTTAACACGGGCGGTAATTTGTTAAGCCCCAGAGCGCATATTTATGGCCCTCACCTTTGGTTCGGGCCACAAACACCTGCGATCTGGGGCATTCACGAATTCACCGCCCTAGTTACGTAATGTACTATTTCTATTGGCGTTTAGCGCTTGTCGACTGTAATCTTGTCTACGGCCCCTGTTGTGTCACGAATAAATGTTAGACCCCGGTTCTGATTCTGAATCAACAGAGAACTCCTAGATTGACAGTAACCTCCAACCTACAAATACCTGTGAGTAATCAATGGAACAGAAACTAGTGAATCGTGGAAACTGGCGGCGAGCCAGGGCGAGTCTATCGTCATTGTACACTTGCACACTGAAAATATGTGAGATGAGTTAGTAAGGGGTGTAACGGGTGAATTGGATATTAAAGGGTGAGTACCAGAGCTGGGAGAGGTAATGAAGCGGTGTGCTAGGGAAGAATTGGCATTATTTGTTAATTCGTTTAGCTAAACATAATATTCCAGGGCAATCACAGTGTAGCATAAGAAAGAGGTACAGTCACCAGCAATAAGATCTGCCACAACATAGCACGCATAAATATCTGACACGACTCTATGTCTAATGCCATAAGGACGTGTCAGATATTTTTGCCGGCTTTGTTTCGGCAGATATTGATGCCGGTGACTGTACGGAGTAACTGAAGATGTAGTAACGAAAATTGAGAAGGGTATGCTAATCAAATAATATTAAATAAATATTTTTTTATTCTGCAAGTAGGCCGTAATGGCACTTTCACAAGTCAAAATTCTAAAAGCGTTTCAGAAAAAGATCCCACTGTTAAGAGGAAACGCCGAAACAAACTGAACTGTCAGTGACTGCGTCAGTCTTTTTTTGCCAAAAAAAGCTTATTACAATGACAGTTTTTAATCTACTTAAAATAAGTGAAACTGAATATGAACACGAAGAAAAAAAAATGCGTTGTTATATAAGAAAACATGTCCGAAACTGTGTTACAAATATAAGGCAGAGATTAAAATAAAAACTAAAATAATGGAAATCCGACATTAAACTAAATCCTTCAGTATGCTTTTTTGTAGGAACTGTGTCATCTAGCTCCCTAGGCGTAATACAATTATGAACGATTAAGCTATTTTGGGCTCTGCTATGGTTTGCTAAGATGGTTTGGACATGTAGAGAGGATTAATGTAAGAATATTAACAAAGGGAGTGTATGAGGGAAAATGGATGGTACAGTTGGAAGGGGTTCCGTATTCTAACTACATTCCCTTCACGCGGCATTATTTTTCACACATTATAAAAGTTAGGTCGGGATTCGAACCCGTAACTGGGTCGGCGGTTATAAATACGCTTCCCCGCGCGCGCCGCTCACAGTCAAGGTTGATTTATGAGTACATTGACGAAGCTTTGGCGTTTAGAAATGGTCTATGACTATCATCAAACGCTAATGATGATGATGGATCTGACGCGGAAAATGCCACTTCTTGACCTAAGGGGGACGTAAAGTACTTGTTGTAGGTACTTACCACGGTAAGTAATAAAAAAAAAGTCGCAGGTCACCGATTTATCATCCATGCTTTGGGCTTGTCCATATACGTCATCGTTTTTTGTCGATTTTTGACTCCTCTCTCTTATCCCCGCCCAATAAAATGACTACCTTTATCCAATGGTAAGCCCCCCCCCCCCCCCCCCTCTAATTTGAAATGTCGTGATCTGGGACATTCTTTGGTTTACGTTTACTGCGTGCAAACCGCAATACCGTATATAAGGAATATACCGTAAATATTGGGCTGATTGATTCTATAATTACAGGTTTATGGCCTGACACATGCTTGTGTCAGTAATTATGAGCTTCCAGTTTAATTAGGTATTTGGTACGGTTACTGTGAAATTAATGAAGTTAATTACCTGTCTTAGATTTGACTTAATTGAGGAGGAAAATACTAAATTGAGTAGTAATTGGGTCATAGTTACACATACACAAGACTGATAAAAAAATATTTCTCAAAATAAAAAGCATTTACGAGTATGACTTCTGACCAGTGATCGTAACTTTTGCAGCATTTTTGCAGCGTAGTGTTGTTAATGGAATTGGTTTAAAGAATTTCAATCCTTATGCTCAATTTTTTATGCCTTAGCCTTAACAATGTTAATATATTAACCTTAATCAACAATTTTGATTGATATTGTCTATACTAATTCCGTTAACAACACTACGCTGCACCAAAAATGCCACCAAATTTAGGATCACTGCTTATGACTACTTTTTACTGTGGAGCTTTTTTGTAACCCTAATGCTGATGATGATGATTTATTTTTTGTATGCACAGTCAACATCCACTCTTTGAGATGATTCTAATGAGCCTAAAAACTCTTTCTCGTGTAGCTGAGGAGTACGACGGTTTGCGTTAGCTTCCAATTTCCATAATTGTACGAAATTTCAACTCGATTGAACTCCGGTAAGTTGGTCTTGACTTACAAGATTTGACGGCACATACTAACGAACGAACTAACTAACAAGGCGAATTAATATAAAGCTTATGAAAACGAGGAACCTCGAGTTTCATTATGCATACAGCGACCGACACGCAGTTTTATCGTGTGGTTTGGGGTGATCAGCGCTGCAAGGCCCTTAAAGCTAGTGCCAGACACCCGCTAGGTGCCCTCTGCTCGTAGAAGCTTTTCTCTACATACGGGTTTTCGCATGTAATCGGTTAAGAGCGTAGCGAGCGCTATGAAACCGTTGACACTGAATGTGGTAACAGCCACAGAAAAAAAAAACAGATATAGAAAGATGATGTCTAAGATAGATTGATCTGGAAAAGTTAAATAATTAAGTTGACGACCAACCAACCTTTAATAAAAAGTTTTGTTGCCGTTAATACGAGTACAACTGATTTGAATTGCATTAAATTCAATTCTGTTACACATTCAAGGTTTTTCTCATAATGATGTAAATACTATGCTTATTTTGATGATAATTATATTACGGGACAGGACATGTTAAAATTATCTATAATATTAGTCGCTCTATTCTGCAACTGACAGTTTAATTATCAATTGAATTATTATCAATCGAAATGATATTATGAACCTAGTTTGATAGAGTTTAGACGAAATTAGTGCAGCAGTGCAGCACAAATTACAAGTACATAACTGCAGAGGCCGTGAAATTAGGGATTGCCGGCCAAGTAGATATAAACGGACGAGCGTAGCGAGGCCGGATAGGGATACTAGCCTGTCAATCCCTTTTCACACCGAGGTTTTTTTTATACCTAGAGCTTTTCTCAATGCAATTAAATAAAAAAAAACCTCCATGTTTTTTAGTGGCTGAATGCCATGATGTTGGGTCACGAATTAATACTGAAACAAAAGAAGCTCGCTTTGTAGTCACCAATTTTGTATGAAATCCCATTATGGATCTCTCGTCTCGCCGCGCCCGAAACGTGATATTTGTATTGTTAATAACACAACGTCAATATGTCATTGGATGTTTCAGAAAAAAAAATTGTGCAAAAAATAGGTTTCTATATATCTACTCATCTAAAACGAAAGAAAGGACATTAAAGTAATATATAAGTACTTTAGCATCATATTTCGTGTCATATTCGACGTTAATTATGTATACTCGTATAGAACGCATTGACAGACAAGCAGATATTAATAGTTCGCAATGATATCACCCGCTAAAGATCCATGCGGTCACATTCGAAAATAGTTGCTGTGTGTTCTACGATTACGTAGGGAAGGAAAATTGTGGTGTGCTGATTATAGTGAATGATGATGTGTGTGTGATGACGAATTAATACTCCCTTGAGTATTGCCTAGTAGTGTTGCACCTTGTTTTACCGACAAATGTTTCATCGATAGTCTTCTGAAATTAAAATCCTTAGTGGGTATACCTTACGAAGCCGACGGTCCTGGATTCAAGTCCCGGTTAGGGAAAATACTTGTGTGATAAGCATGCATGCATATTTGTTTCAGACTTGCTTCTTTTCTATTACAAACTATAGATAGAGAAACGTAATTAAATAGTTCGTCGCCTTGTACCCATAACATAACACAATCATATCAAATTTATAATTCAGAAAACCATGTTGTTCTTATATGTATTCTATATCCAATAATCGGTGTTACTCGTACAATTTTTGTTTAGTGGAAAATTACTTTAGTTATTTTGAAATTTCGGAATAATGATTTCGGACTTCTCTGTCTGGTAGCTGTTATCAAAACATGTTGAATTAATTTCCAAGGTTTTGTCAGCGTTCTTACTGTTCTTAGCAAATTTTGCTGTCTGTAAATTTCATTTTGCTTAAACAGCAATGGGGACACTTGCATATTGTTTGATTACCAAATCCTCTTACACGTAACATTGTCTGTGGCACCTTTGTGCTCAACCACGTAGAATATTCGTGAATATAAGCTCCTACCGATCTAGACCGCAGCTCTGTGTATTTAGTGTTCCTAGCATGACTATTATAAACTATAGCTGGAGTGCGGTGGCAGTGACAGCGAGTTTTTTGTACTACGACGCTGGTATACAAACCCCTGGGTTGCCTGGTGGTAAGCAGACAATGCCGCCTATGGACACGTCACGCCACACATATACGTCATACCACTACAGGCGTTTTTTGCTACATATGGAATATTAAAGTACTACGAGCTGTGGCGTAGCGCCACATGCGTAGCGTGACAATGAATGAGTTAATTCGGCTAGGCTAGAGCGATAAATACAAGTCCTAAAGACGTCAATAGAGAGAGCTCTGGTAGCTGACTAGACCTACTTAAAGTTTATTGACATAAATATAAAAATGGGAACTCTTTGGGTACATTTGTCCCTTTTGACAACCACTTTGGACTATATCGTTGGTAGTGCCGACGGCCCCCAAGCAAACACAACACAATACAATATAACATAAATAGTCGTAATTGCACACCTCAATATATGAAACTGATACAGGACATACAAACTTCGAAGTAGTGATCACTGGCGGTCTTATCGCTAAAGAGCCATCTCTTCCAAACAACCTTTGGTTAGCGGAGGAATTGCAACAATAATCACTTGTTGAGCGCTCTACCGGCATTGAGTCCTAATTTTGTACTATAGGCTCTTTTGTGTAATTAAGATTAAATAAATGAGTATATTACTAGAATCGATAAAGTTTACTATCGCTCGCTCTAGAGCCCCGCCCGGCTCGGGCGAACATGCTCGACCTACATTCCGGAAACTTTGCTACATGTATTTTTATACCCACTAATAATATAAATGGGAAACAGAGTTACCGGGAACAAGCGATCCCTTGTACAAAGACCTTATTTGAAATGCGTCAAAGCAATAGATGTCGTATGGCGGATGGAATATAATTCCTCGAACAACCTGTATGGCGAATCGGTGGAAATTATATTGCCTCAACTACAATGTGTTAAGTTACGTTGTAGTTGAGGCCATTAAAAATATGCCAGCGGTTCCATCTTTGTGGAGTTCAGTCTAAATCAAATAACCATTCCAAGTCTTTATAAAAAGTTTATGTCTACCCCTTGGTCTGATTTCTCTGGGTAGACAAAGGCCATATTTTATTCCGCGGGTTTCCTTGTCTGCTTTACATGTCCTAATTTTGTACTATATACGCGGGCAAAGACATACATCCCCAAGTTTGGAGCCCTTTGCATTATAAATTAACACCATAAATAGATAAATATATAAGCATAGATACTCGTAAAGCATAAATACAGTAGACATACATACTTAAATACATAGAAAACATTCAAGACTTGGAAACAAATCGAACGGTCCCAATTAAAAAAGTCGGAACTGCATAATAGACATTTTGGTTTACAACGAAAAAGGTCAGAAAAAACCACATAAGTAGGTCTTACGAACCCATTAACATTTCGAGGACCGTCAACTTCACTATGCAGGGTCCCAGTAAGTTAAACCCTTCAACCACCATTTTCCATTTCTTAACAATCATCAGTCGTCCTGTCAACATGAAAGTTCCCCATTTCCCGTACGGACTGGCGGTAACCGGTTCCAGCTAGAATGTTCCGGTCGCTGCCGGTATGCGACGGATAGAGAAACGTCCGGTGAAATACCTGACGTTTCAGGACTGCTCCTGGTTGGAAATATTCGTTTGTAAATTGAGCGAAACATGATTATAAATAAGTCTTATTTGTACAGCTTGGCGAAAAATTGCACAGGACGGAGAGTGACGGAAAATAAGACCTTTGTACAATATGGTCCATTACTGTAATATCGCAGTGACAGGACGCCTGCCCATCGCCCACAACATTCTTCTACCCTGTCCCTATAGCCGACTATTACGACACCCACTAGAAGAAAGATAGCTATTCTAACTTTATCATTATTCATACACTTGTATCATTAGATATTATGCTCACTGAAGATTTGTTGAGAGCGTTATCAAAATTCTTGCATTTATTTAACAAACCTAATTAATTCTTCGACAAGCACGAGTATCAGTGCAAGATATGTAGATGAATGAATAAATAGACGGTCTCAGACTTTAACTGTCAAGCCATTTGGAGCTCAGTTTATACTGGACAATTCAAAGCTTAACTACTAAATAACAAAATAAGTTTGAAACCTAAATCGCTCAACAATTAGAGTCCATTACGATACAATACAGAGGCCGGGAAAATTAGGATTGTCGGCCATGTGGATGAAGATAGATGTGTGTGGTACATTTTTTTTATAAACTGTACGCCATGCTGTGTCACAAAATGATATTGAAACAAAATAATGTTACTTTGCAGGCCAGTCCTTAAATTATATAGGTATGGATTTCCATTATTGACCTCTCGTCTCGCCGTGATACTTCGTAGCCTTATCCTGTTGGATATTTAGATATTTAGATGTTTGTTACTCAATCACGCTTAAACAGCTCAACCGATTTGAATGAAATTCTGTACCGACCCTGGATAGGCGTAGTCGCGGGCGGAAAGTAGTATCATAAGGAACATAACGTCAATATTTCATTTCATGTTTGAGATATCATTATGGTATTCATTTCGATACGACAATAGATTTCATTTTGAATTTCCATACGCTGTTATTAACGGAGGCTATTGTGTGCGTCTCATTATTGCAACTTGGGACAACTTTTACACAGCACACTTCGTTTATAACTGTGTGGAACAGGGGAAACGGGTAGGGTGTTATTAAGCATGTTTTGTGTAAGGGTCTGCAAAACAAGGTTTTGTCGTAGCATGTGAAATCTTTCAATGTTTTATTTTTGCCTAGCGATTTAGCCTAGTGGGCAGCGCTGCCTACGCACAAACGTTTGTGTTACGAGCATGAGTGTTTTTTTCTGACTTGGATGTATTTTATGTACTTAAGTAATTGTATCTTTTAGCATCGTCTAGTACCCATAACACAAGCCTTACTGAGCTTAATATGAGGCTAATAGTGCGATTTGTGTTATACGGTCCCCTTACATTTATTTATTTATATGTCCGAAAATTACCCCTCACAAGGTGGACTAGGACCTAGAAGACGTCGCGGGAGTCCGCTGGATACGGGTGGCGCAGAACCGATTACAGGCAATTTTTGGTAGAGGCCTATGTCGAGCTGTGGACGTCTTTCGACTGATATAATCAAGATAACAATCTAATGATATAGGTACGAAGATTTATTCATTTTATTTCCTAATTTAATAAAACATTTCGTATCTACATACAGGAATGTCTACTATTTCCTTCACACCGAAAAAGCTAATACCCAGTTACCTAGTGTTCTATTTTATTAGATAGATACTTAGTTTATTGCTTTAAGTGTTCGCAGTCTTCGAATTTTGCAACGTATTTACCTATTACGAAGCATAGTAGATTGTATGAAAAGGGTCTAAGTAAGCTATATTACCACGAGATGGATATTTTCCCGAACGAAGTGAGGGGAAATAGTTCGAGGGGTAATATGGCTTTAAGACCAGAGTTATACACTCTACTTTTCACTTCGACTGCGAGAAAATAGTAAAAACAAAGATTATCCATCCACAATCAACAATTATACCAAGGCGAAAAGATTGATCAATTTGGCGCCATTCTTTTTAATAAACTACTTTGACAACATACATACATACATTCACGCCTTTATTCCCAAAAGGGGTAGGCAGAGCACATGAAACGTATGTGTAATATTAGGTCATTATCTACCTCATCCATGAGAGTAGGAATATGCCCAGCAGTGGGACGTATATAGGCTGATTTATTTATTATCTACCTCACCGCCCTTGTTTGGCTCGTTACTGCTCCACACGGTCTCTTGAAAATGTATGCAGGTTTTCTGGCCATATATTCTTTCACCAAAAAGTTGATGGTAAATATCAAATTACAATAGATGAGTTTCAAAAAACACATCGGTTTTTCGGAATGTTTCAGGAGCCAGAATAGGTCTAAGGTAGAATTAATCTTAAATTGCCAATAAACAAATCTCGCGGAAGTATGTACTCGGAAAAGATCAGGTTCAATCATATTTTATGTTATTTTTTAAGGTACGTAAAAATAAACAAATATGGACTTTGACTAGATAGAAATTTGTGGCATCGCGTTGTCCTATTTTCCTGCAAGCTACTTGCTAACAAAGACAGAAATAAGACCCATTTATTTCATAAAGCACACAACAGGATTAAAAATAAGAATATAAAACTAGACAAATGGTAAAGTAGGAAGTCAACAGAGCGTGTTCAATAAACAATCTTGCATCCCCTCCATATCCCGGGCGCACCGCGCTTACCTATTGACAATGACCGACAGATGACCCTTTGCTTGCATTAAAATAAGGCGTATGTCGCTCCACCTGTGACGTCACATACCAAGTCTATCTCGCGTGTGAGCTCGTGTGTGTGCCTGTGACTGGCTGTGACTCCTGAACCCTGGACTGCGCATCTATCTGTGGTATGTAAGCAAATGACCTAAAGACACCTAGTTTCTCAGTGTTAATTCCCATTTTATACATTTGGTAGCAATAGCGTGGTTTCATAGCCTCTGTTGAAATAACTATTTTAAGTTTAACCTTCTCGTAAACAAGACTTAAGCATCCCCCAATTGTATTTGCGCCGTAGTTTAATTAAACCCTCATAGTTTCATTACCTAAAGATTTAACCATTAAAAATTAAAGTTGTTTACCAGGTGACAGACATCCGAGCCGGTTTATCGTAATTTGTGCTTTATCTATTTACCTGGACGGTCTAAATTAGCTTGAAGGGCCGAAATAACGCATTACGTATTAAATATCACATAACCATTAATTTGTAGTTTGGAAAAGAATTTATTTGTTCTAATTGTGTTTCCTAAACCCTTTTGCATAGTTCTGCGTAAGTACCTCTGCACCTCGTGGTGTACTAAACGAACGTGCTTCCAAATTGGGCCTTGTTTGTAAGCGTATACGATTGAAATTGAGTGTAGATATTACTGTTCATATATATTTTTCTTGTTTTCCTTGTTGCTAACGGTTGCCTATACAAGTTGAAATGAGTGAGAACGGAGATAATGATACTATGCGGGCAACCTTATTTACGGAAACCGCGGAGTATAGAAAATCAATCGGCACTTTAAGACTGACCAGTGAATGGATTTCGAACGCCTATCAACGGCTTAACTCGACAGACCGTGCCCGGCTGATAGTTTTATTTAGCGAAGTCGAGGATCAGTATAATGAATGTCGTGATGCTAGTGCCATTCTCTTGGGCGGCTTGGATCGGGCTATAGATGTGGAGGAATATGCCTATGTGCAAGATATTATTAAGTCGGTGCGCGATCAGATCTTAGATATTAAAGTTAGGCGCAATGAAATAGTCGCACCTATCTCTGCCAGTACCCCAATGCGTTCAGTGCCCGACCGCGCAACAGCAGTGGGTGACCTTGACCTCCCTCGTTCCCAACGGTTGCCAGATCTTCCGATTCCGCGCTTTAACGGACGTCCGGACGCTTGGATTAGTTTTATAGACCAATTTGACAGTGTTGTTGATGCCCGAAGTGATTTGCTTTCCACCCATAAAATGCACTATTTAATGAGTGCGTTGTCTGACGAACCGAAACGTTTAGTACAACATTTAAAAGTTGAAGCCGGCAATTATAGTGTAGCTCGTGATCTTCTCAAACGGAGATACCACAATACGCGAGTACTTGCCGATACATACATCGCACAGATTATGTCCCTGCCTGATATCAGTCCCCGGTTGACTGGTCTACGAGTTTCTTTTCTTAACCCCCTCCTTACTGCATATCGTTGTTTAGAGCGACTTGAATTACCGGTAAAACATTGGTCATATATCCTTGTACACATTTGTTTCGCGAAACTTCCCACGGATTTACGATCGCGATTTGAGCGTCGTCACGGCGATGGTCTTAGGGACCTCCCTACTTTTGATAAGCTGATTGATTTCCTCGAAGAGGAATGTCGTCATCACGACAATGTCGGAAATACCTCTTTAGTAGACGCACCGTCCTCTCAAGCAAAGCCCCCACCACCAGTAGTCAGAACCCCACGTCAGTTCTTAGTTGCTGAGACCGACATGCGTGAACAAAAATGTCCTATGTGTTCTAGCCAGTCCCATTATCTACGCGAGTGCAAAGATTTCCTAGATATGAACCCACGCGATCGTTCAATCTTTGTGAAAATGAATGGCCTGTGTTATAGATGTTTAGATAAACACACCATTGCATCTTGCATGCGCGATTATCGCTGTGGAACCTGTAGGCGCCCGACGCATCATACCCTCCTATGTTTCAATGACCCGCGGAACCCGGTTTACTCCTCTCGTGTTAAACCAGAGACTCGATCAGTGTCTTTTCGAAGCTCTCCGGAACCAGCTCGGCCGACCTCCCCGCATTCTCGCACGGGCGGGGGTTCCCGCTCCCGCTATTATAATGTGAACCGGTCCTCACCTCGATCCAGTCCGCCAGCCTCACCCCGAGGATCTCCCCCGCCGTCTTCATCTCGGACATGGCACCGTGCTTCGAATCGCTCACCCAACCGGTACCCTTCCCCGCCTCCTCGTCGCAGTGAGCGCCACGAGCGCCCCCCTACTCCCTCCACCAGTAGAGATAAACGAGACTTGTCACCATATTCCTCGCGTTGCTCCCATCATGACAGCCCACAATAACTAGACTGCCCCCCTATTTCTGACCCTACCCGTGCTCCAACCGTTATAAATTCAGACTTGGTTTTACTCCCTATCGCCGTCATTCAGGTTAAAACATCTAGCGGATATTATGTTGAAGCTCGGGCGTTGAGCGATACTGGTGCTCAAGGTTGCCTAGTTACTTGTGATCTTGCGGTTACCAAATTAAATATGCGTTTGTCACCCCCTTTGTCCCCAGTGTTACTAAGAGGCATTGGAAACATTCCTTCTCTGCCAGCTCGTGGTTGTATTCCCCTTACATTCAAGCCTGTGCATTGCCCTTACCCGGTTATTACAACCTCAGCTGTAGTGGTAGATAACATCGCCGGTGTTCATCCCGACGTCGAGTTACCCATGTCTGTTCGATCCATTGCGGAATCCTTACCTCTGGCTGATGCCTTATTTTACAAGCCTGATTTGGTTGAAGTGCTTTTGGGAGCCGACGTCCTAGGCTCACTCCTACGCCCAGATTTAATTAATCTGAAACCCTGCGGGTTGACTGCTATATCAACCGTCTTTGGCTATGCCTTGTCCGGGCCAGTCAAGGATCTACCCAGTTCCGAGCTCCCTATGACTGGTGTTTCTTTATCCCAAATAGTTGAGCGATTTTGGAAAATAGAAGAATTTCCAGAGACACCTCAAACAAACCCGTTGGATGTTGAGTGTGAGACATTCTTTAAATCGTCTACTAGGAGAAACCTTGATGGTACTTTCGTGACAAAATTACCCTTTTTATGTGATCGTCCTTCCCTTGGTGAGTCCCGATCTATAGCGGAAAAGAGATTCATTAACTTAGAACGGCGACTACAAAAATATCCCCGCCTAAAGGCGCAATATATCGACTTTATGCGTGAATACTACAACTTAAATCACATGTCGGTGTCTTCTTTGAACTTACAATCCATGGAACATTATTTTATCCCCCACCACTGCGTTTTTAAAACCGGTGATAATGAAAAGATTCGAGTCGTTTTTGATGGTAGTAGTACGACCTCGAATGGAATATCCCTTAATCAGTGTCTACAGACGGGTCCTAAGCTCCAGCGTGACATCACGCACATCCTTCTCAACTTTCGTAGACATGCTATTGTGTTTGTTGCTGATATCCGTATGATGTTCCGGATGTCGTGGGTACATCCAGAGGACAGACGGTATCAGTTAATTTTGTGGCGTGAGTCTCCTGCAGAATCTCTCATTACGTATGAGCTTAATACTAATACTTACTGTCTACGGTCTAGCCCCTATATTGCAATCCGCGTGCTCCTTGAATTGGCTGATCAGGAACGTTCTAGATACCCTAAGGCGGCCGCAGTCATTGAGTCCGATGTATATGTTGACGATTGCCTGACCGGTGCTTCCAGCCTCGAAGAAGCTCGCCTTCTTAAATCAGAGCTAGAATCCCTAATGCGAGCAGGTGGTTACGAATTACGAAAATGGATCTCGAACAAGCCAGAGCTATTAGAAGATCTCCCCCCTAATCACCTTCAACCCCTTCACACCATACAGGACATCGAAAACCTTCAAACAGTAGCGGTCCTCGGAGTTCAGTTTAACCCTGTGACGGATGCCTTTACCTATACGACCTGTGTAGACTCTGACAAGTCCCCAACCAAACGAAAAGTTCTGTCCCTTATAGCCCGTACGTTTGACCCCAGTGGTTGGATCTCACCTATTGTATTCCAGGCTAAGGTCTTTATACAGCGCCTGTGGCTTTCGGGCCTTCAGTGGGATGAACCACTTACCCCAGAACTAGCTGCCGAGTGGTTGACCTTCACCAGTGAACTGGCAAACACTATGCATAAGATTCATATACCCAGACGTATTCTTCCCCCCACACCCCAGTCTTATACTTTACATGGTTTCAGTGACGCCTCAGAAGGTGGATTCGCTGCAGTACTCTATCTCCGTGCTGTAGACCAGTTGAATAATTGCTCCGTCCATTTGTTAATGTCCAAAACTAAGGTTGCCCCAGTCCGGACCCGTTTGACAATTCCAAAATTGGAACTACAGGGAGCTGCGCTCCTTTCGAAATTAGTGCAACACGTTGTCTCCTGTCTGCAGAAGTCAATAGTGTTGGACGCCATCTATACTTGGACGGATAGCCAAATCGTTCTCTCCTGGCTCAATATTTCACCACACGAACTTCAAACCTTTGAAGCCAATCGGGTCTCCCTAATTAAAAATGCAGAGATATTCTCTATTTGGCGACATGTTCCTGGCAATCTGAATCCTGCCGACTGCGCGTCCCGCGGTTTATCCCCTCGGGCGCTTCTCAACCACCAACTCTGGTGGTGCCCAAAGTGGCTGTTGCAGCCTCCATCTAGTTGGCCATCCGACAAATCATCACAGGTTGCACAACTTCCTGGACTACGTTGCCTCTTAGTCACCAGTGCAAGTTGCGTTCCAAGTCCTGAGTTCCTCTTAAATCGGTTTAGCTCCTTCCAAAAACTTATTGGCGTCACCGGCTTCATTTTACGATTCATTAATAATGCCCGTTCGCGCAATCAACGTGAGATATCTCCCTTTCTTTCCGTGACTGAACGGAAAACCGCCCTTAACTTCCTTATGAAACTGGTTCAGAAGCTTTCGTTCTCTGAGGATATTGACAACCTTAAACGTGGACTAGCAGTGCGGTCTTCCATTCGAAAACTGAACCCATTCCTTGACACTACCGGTTTAACGAGAGTTGGGGGTCGTATAAGACATTCGGATTTGCCCTTTGATGCCCGCCACCCTATACTCCGAACCGAAACATGGCAATTTCGTGAAATTATTAATAACCCATTACCATGAGGTCAACTCCCATGCCTCACCTGGTGCCTTACACGCCATATTATCCCGTGAATTTTGGATCCTATCCGTGCGCAGGTTAATTAATAACGTTTTATTTAAATGCCTACCCTGCTATCGTTTAAATGCTGTTGCAAGGCAACCCTTTATGGGCGACCTTCCAAAAGACCGAATCACAGCTACACGTGCATTTAAAGGAGTAGGAACAGATTTTGCGGGACCATTCTACACAAAAATTCAAGCTGTTCGAAACCGGAAACTAGTTAAAACCTACCTCTGCGTCTTTGTGTGCCTGGCGACCAAGGCGGTCCACCTGGAGGTAGTGTCAGACCTCACTACAGAAGCGTTCCTCGCCGCCCTTACTCGTTTTGCCTCTCGTCGTGGCACCCCTTCGCTTATTCGGTCGGACTGTGGACGTAATTACGTGGGTGCGGATAACCACCTTTTAGAAGTCCATAATTTCCTTAACTTAAATAAGGCTCGGAAATGGCAAAGCGAAATATCACTTGGATTTTTGATCCTCCTACTACCCCACACTGGGGCGGTCTTTTCGAGGCGGCTGTAAAGTCAGCCAAGACTCACCTAAAACGTGTTATCGCAGACACTCCCCTCACCTATGAAGAATTGACGACAGTCTTTACTAAAATTGAGGCAGTCCTCAACTCGCGTCCGTTGTGCCCCTTATCATCGGATCCTAACGACCTTGAAGTCCTGACACCAGGCCATCTCATTATTGGAGAGCCTTTAACTGCGATTCCCGAATACCCGTTGCACGATATTAAAACGAATAAACTCACTCGATTTCAACTTGTACAACAGATGCTACAACACTTTTGGTCACGATGGCAAACTCAATATTTATCGACGTTGCAAACAAGGCCTAAATGGGCAGCCTATACTGAGCCTCCCTCAGTGGGTGATTTGGTCCTCCTGAGAGAGGATAATGTCCCTCCATTGGAATGGCGACGCGCTCGCATCATATCAGTGGTTCCCGGGAAAGATGGCGTCGTGCGTGTAGTACAAGTTAGGACGGCTACGGGTGTTCTGACAAGACCTACCAATCGGATTATTAGATTACCCTAAGAATCCCTTAAAGTAACTTTGTTTTTTTTATTTTATTTTTTATTTGTTTTTTATTTGTTTTTTATTTTTTTATTTTCCTTTTTTTTTCGTAAACATTGTCATGTTTAGGGCGGGGGTATGTTCAATAAACAATCTTGCATCCCCTCCATATCCCGGGCGCACCGCGCTTACCTATTGACAATGACCGACAGATGACCCTTTGCTTGCATTAAAATAAGGCGTATGTCGCTCCACCTGTGACGTCACATACCAAGTCTATCTCGCGTGTGAGCTCGTGTGTGTGCCTGTGACTGGCTGTGACTCCTGAACCCTGGACTGCGCATCTATCTGTGGTATGTAAGCAAATGACCTAAAGACACCTAGTTTCTCAGTGTTAATTCCCATTTTATATAGAGCGTTTTAGACACCCGCAACCTCCGTTTCACAGCCACATGTCAGCTGGTCGATTGAGTAATGTTCAGTACGTAGGTACGTTGGGTAGATTCTAGTGTCATTTGTCGTATTGAAAAATGACAGTTGAGTTGTCTTCACGCTCGTTCTACGAGTTACGCAATCAACCCTCTGGTCGATAGCGTAATGTTCGTAGGGAGATCTAAATGTGATTTTTTGTATGGGAAAATGGTGCTGAAGTTATCCTGGCGCTTATTCGAAAAGTTACACAACTACGCCTCTGAACCACTAGGCTGCCACACCAAACCACGATTGATTTTAACCACCGCACTGCTCGCCGTCGGCAAGGGTCCTTACAGCCTAAATAGTCGCATACGGCACGGTTTCAGATAAATTTCCTCCCTCGAACGCTCCGGTTCTGGAATGAGCTCCCTGCCGTGGTATTCCCGAGGGACTACAGTATGGGGTTCTTCAACAGAGGAGTGTATATGTATATGTCGCAGTGGTATAGTATAACCTACCATTAGCTGTTCGGCAGGTTGACGATCAGGCGAATTGAATACAGCTGAATGAAAATCTGCTGGAATGTGATCGGCGCTAATCGTTCTTCAATACGACAAATACAAATACAAATACAAATTATTTGCGAATTTCAGAGGGTATAATGCAAATTAAAATGTCTAAAATGGCTAAGGATTCGGGAGTTCGGCCGGATCCAACACAATATTGGCGGAATTGCCATTCATTACGATACGTTCTACAATATGTCGGCAATCCGCGACACATCCCAGCGGATTTTTATACAGCCGTATTCAAACCGCTTGATCATCAGCCCGCCATATTAGAAAACAGCGCTGTTTTGTGAAATAGCTAGCTCTTATGTTAAACGGCGGATTATACAATGCCTGCGACATAGTTGCAAGCGTCCATGTGCTACAGTGACCACTTACCATCAGGCCACCGGCGTGGTAAAAAAATAAAATAGAAACCATACGTTTACCCAAATAGACTGCACAATGTCGTATTTTTACGCAAGATGTCGCCCAGGAATCGCAAGTCGTGAATATTTTAATGCGAAAGAGTTTGTATCAAGATAAATGAGTTTGCAACGTTTGATAAACGAGCCTTGGTTAATTATATCACTTCGAGGGGGGTTTAAGGGGGGTGCAGGATCTTTGTTTAGGCAGGGAGCAAGCGAAGCGGTATATTGGTTAAAAACTGGAGTATAGTTAATCATGTAATATAAAAAGGTAGGTTATGCGCACCCCGAAAGTGGCACACTAAAACTTGGTCAATTGACTAACCTCGTCTCTCGTCTCTGTTTCTCACCCAGAACTTTGCATACCTACCGTCCTGCTTTCACTTGGCATCTATGAGTAACGTAAGCCTGGCCATTTTTACACATGGAATTTCGTATAAATATACAAAGTTTTTATATATTATGATCATTGAATAAAGTACTCAAAGTTGAAATCTAAACCTTATGTTAAAAGTATAGGGTCTATTCCTAATTTTATATTTCTCTCTGAACCCTAAGTTAAATATAAATATGACTGTTTGTTGAACATTCTCATAAATGCTTGCTTATTGTGTAAATTGGAATAGTTTTACATAAGTTAACTATTTATAAGTTGTCTTGTAAGAAGTGAAATATTCAATTTCTTTAGACAATAAAGTTGCTTTATAACGAAGTAGACTTTAAGTGTATATTATATTTTATTTTATAAATCATAAATCATAAATCTTTATTGTTGGTTATAAGTAAGTAATACAGGTGTTCAGGAAAAGTTGATCATTATAACCTGCCGATTAGGCGTACTATAGAAAATTAACATTACAGATTAAGTGGAATAAAAATATTTTAAAACTAACATTAAATAATAATAACATAAAGTACAATAATTCACGCAATGTCAACAGTGTCATTAAAAAATTCTTTTATGTCATAATAGCTTTTGCTGATAAGAAATTTACGTAAACGTTTTTTAGATTCGAACTTTTAACAAGTACACGGCCTTTCACCTGACACCATAGTCTATGGACGCTTGCGAATCTTGACTCAGCGCATTGCCGCCAATTTATTGATCGACACAACGAATCCTCAAATCAATAAAGGGTCGGCATCGCGCACGACCCTCGGAGTCACAAGCATCCATAGGGCGGTGATCGCTAACCAATTAGCGGGTTTGCTGTTTCTTTGCCATTAACGTAGTGAGATTAATTCTAAATTAAGTCACAGTTAACTAACAACTGGCTGTTTTTATCATTTATATCATCTTAATTCGCTTTTAATAATTCCGAATCATAACCCCAAAATCACCCAGTATATTGTACCACATTCAATTGAAGTCGTTAAACTTTGATCGTCTCTTCAATTGCGTTTTGATTTCCAGCCAGATCTCAAGAAAATTCAAATGATAGAATTATCACTTTGCTAAATATATTGGGGCCGCTGGTTCCTAATATTAAGTATTAAGTACGGTTGGATTGGGTATATTGTGGCCGACTTTTTATAAAACTGTCATTGGGATTGGAATCCTATAATTACGATGGTAGAGTTGCTTTTTCATGGACTACTTTGATGCAAACGGCCAACTCATTTAATCTCAAATTTAACAGACTATAAAGAATCTGTGTGAAAATTTTACAGCCCACAAACGTTTGTTTGACCCGATTACTTTAGGTATTATTAGAAATCGTTGGGAAAGAGTTATTATGTTTTCAGCTGCAAAAATATCTGCATTAGAGACTTAAGGTAGGTACATTTCAATCGCTTGCATATTATAAAAAACGCAATCACAGCTGTGGGAATAAATATTGCTTATTGATGATTTTATGCGATATTTCTTGAAATATATGCTTTGATATTTCACACACAAATTTTGCGAAATTGGTTTAAGTTTGATTTGATATGTGAGATGGTTTGACATTACTACTATGACTATTCAGAACAGTTTCTGCGGTTTCTGAACAGCTTCACCTTATTTCTAACAAACCAGTATAAGACAAACCCCCGGTTTTGCGTCGTTATTACGATCCCAAGATCAATTTATAATGGCTGTGGACAGTGAAATGAAACAAGTCGTGATTAAGGCCAGGCTTTCACGGTGACCCATTTCGGCGATATTGTGCCTGTTCTATAGCCAGCACGAAGTAGTAATTATACGTGGACTTATTGAGAAATGACACCGAACGTCTTTTTGATGAATAGAGTATCGGACAACCTATTCAATAGTGGCTGTACTCCTACATATCAACAGTATACAGTGTGTAAGTCTAATATGGGCGAATCTCTTAATGGTGGTTAGTATAGGACAAAGTAAAGGTAATTAGATAACATTTACTTGAACCGGAATTCTGTACTAATGTACGTCACAGATTCTGATAAGATTTAGTTGAAATAGCAACTAATGAAGTGCCAAAGGTGATCCTTGTGGAACCGACAGAAGTCCTCAAATATTATCGGGTCACATACAGCGATTGGATCTTTTTCTCTAATAATCAACTCATTTGCTCTCGAAAATCAGTTCATGTGGTAAATTGGAAAAGAAATGTGGAAATGTTATCGTGGCTTGGTGGAGTACTAATTTGAAGTCGGTTAAAACTCTGTTTTTGAATTAAATTATTTAAAATATATTGGTCAATATGGTACACTTTCGGAACGGAAACCTCTGGGGTTAATAAGATGATGAATAGTTCGCTATGATACAAACGTCAACACAAATAACTGACCATCCTGTGTTTTTATAGAACCTTCATCATCATCATCACCGTTGGACATAGTCCTCCCCCAAAGAGTACCAAAGTGCCACCCGCAGCGGTATAGAACCTTATTACAATGAAAATAAAGTGCTCGGATTGTCTGTTAGCTGTATTGACGAAAGTTCATTAGGATTGCTCTTCCCATGTTACCTTCAAATTCTTTGCCTTTACCGTCTATGGATATGTAAATATATTCAATTACTGAGAAGGGTCGAGAGCATAATTATTCAGCATGAACCACTCGGGCTTATTCTGCGTTATGAAAACTTGGAAAATATTGCTTATGTAAAGGTTTCACAATCTCACTAAACAAACGATTTTGGTTTAAAGAGAAACGGAGATATTTTATTTCAACCCTGGGTCAAATGTTTGAGTTGTATAAAGTGATTTAGATTCGTTTGAAATTAGTTTTATTCCATTTAATTTAATTATATCATTCATTAATTATGAATATAATATTACTTCTTTAGGCAATAGATTGTTTTCACAATAATAATATGTTTAATTTACGTGCATTTTGGTGTCCTTTTTAGTTTTTATTTATTTGGAATAAAGCAAAGTACATAAAATTTAGATAAATCCGTTTGGATATGCCTTTTGAATGATCTTGATCACAATGTGGTCCTCATCTTTACCATCATCATTTTCAGCCCCACTTCTAAGTCTAGTCTTTGTATCGTGAATCGAGACCTATATTTGACACTCACTGGTCCTGAGCTATGAATATCCAGGATGCGCGATCATATTTAACCCCCGACGCAAAGAGAGTGGTCTTATTAAGTTTAACGTGTCTGTCTGTGTATCTGTCTGTGGTATCGTATCTCCCAAAAGGATGAAACGATTTTCTTTTAGTTTTTTCGTGTCAATATTTTCCAAGTTTTCATAACGCAGAATAAGCCCGAGTGGTTCATGGTGAATAATTATGCTCTCGACCCTTCTCAGTAATTGAATATATTTACATATCCATAGACGGTAAAGGCAAAGAATTTGAAGGTAACATGGGAAGAGCAATCCTAATGAACTTTCGTCAATACAGCTAACAGACAATCCGAGCACTTTATTTTCATTGTAATAAGTTTCTATACCGCTGCGGGTGGCACTTTGGTACTCTTTGGGGGAGGACTATGTCCAACGGTGATGATGATGATGAAGGTTCTATAAAAACACAGGATGGTCAGTTATTTGTGTTGACGTTTGTATCATAGCGAAGTATTCATCATCTTATTAACCCCAGAGGTTTCCGTTCCGAAAGTGTACCATATTGACCAATATATTTTAAATAATTTAATTCAAAAACAGAGTTTTAACCGACTTCAAATTAGTACTCCACCAAGCCACGATAACATTTCCACATTTCTTTTCCAATTTACCACATGAACTGATTTTCGAGAGCAAATGAGTTGATTATTAGAGAAAAAGATCCAATCGCTGTATGTGACCCGATAATATTTGAGGACTTCTGTCGGTTCCACAAGGATCACCTTTGGCACTTCATTAGTTGCTATTTCAACTTAATCTTATCAGAATCTGTGACGTACATTAGTACAGAATTCCATAAGTCATCTGTGGTCTTCCATAAGTCATCATCAATTCCACTCCACCAAATGTATGATTTCCGGGTGTAAATAAACGACGTATAATAGAATATACCAAAATCACTACACGCGTGCCTTATATAATTGAGGAGTTCCCTCAATTCCTCATGGATCCCATCATGCAACTGATTTTTTGTAAAAAATGGGACCCACCTGTAAGCATTTACGAATCGGCCCATCAATGACGGAGTTCTGAGGTATCAATCATTGAAAAAATTGAGGACCTCCTCCTTTTTTTTTGAGTCGGTTAAAAATGGTTAATGATCATATTACGGTAATTATGAGAACATCATAATTTTTCATATTTGTCTCGTGTATATTATAATAATAAACGAGAAAGCAACGCGAATGAAGGTCTTCGTTTTTCAAAAAACTTTTATTTCACTTGTTGATTTAGTATAGCGAAAGCATGTAAGTACCTACGTATTTTTTTTTGTGATGCGAGTATAAAGTCAACTTTGTGCTATTTTTATCCAGAAAGGATTTTTGCGACGTGGGCGTTGTGGGCGGAAGACGAAACGAAATTACATTAGGAAACAGACGAACAGGGCCGTTATTCGCTACGCGCTAATGCGACTCACCCCGCCGGTCACCCGTCACGAAACTAAACCTCTACCTACGCTTAGTTGTGGGTGAGCGTTGAGGTGAGCTTAAAACTAGTTACAGAATATGGGGGCTGTATTTGTTACTGAGACTTAGATGTATATGTGTAAGCATTTTTGTTATTATTGTTTTTTTCCGTACACACAATCTTCTCCACCGTCATAGTCATCTCCCACATGTTTTTGTTAACTCATTTCCTCAGATGTATGTAAATGTTCCTCACGATCTTTTTTTAAATTTTGAACATCTCTCATTATCATCCTCCTAGCGTTATTCCCGGTAATGCCCCTAAAGGAGCCCGGGGTCCGCTTTGACACCTTATTCCAAGATTTGGCAAAGGCACTAGTTTCACGAAAGCGACTGCCATCTGACCTTCCAACCCCAAGGGAAAACTAGACCTTATTGGGATTAGACCGGTTTCCTCGTGATGTTTTCCTTCACCGAAAAGCTAACGACAAGTATACCGTACATATTTCGAACATCCCTATGGATCTTAAAATTCTCAACCATTTCACTAGAATCCGAAAATGCGACCTGTAGAAAAAAACAGTTGGACAAGCGAACGTACGAAAGAATTTTGGTCCAAGCTGAATAAGAGAACTTCTTTCGCTTCGCTCCCTGTTTCAATAACGCAATGATCCTTGAAATGAAATTAAATGAATAAAGACAACGTAGCGTGCCTAAATAAGATCTAAACATAATGTTAGTAATTACCATTTACATTTTGTACGCCAGAATTCCCTAGGGAAAACAATGTGTTCGTTAAGAGTCCGCAGTAAGCTCGATTCTCCATACAAACGTAGTTACGCTCTCATTTTAAAACGATGTGTTGGATTGTAACGAAACTTTGCATGTTCAATGAAATGAGGTATATCTATGTCTGAAATTAGTTTACGTAGCTTCAGATACCATAATAAAAAAGATACAGCGAATTTCAGTTTTTCATACAAAACAAGTTTTTGCTGTATTTACTTTGTTTTATAAATTGGAACCATATAAACTAATTACAGACATAGAAATACCTCATGTCATTGTATATGCAAAGTTTCGTCACAATCCAACACGTAGTTTTAAAATGAGAGCGTAACTACGTTTGTATGGGAAGGTGAAATTCGGCCGAGCTTACTGCGGCCTCTTAAGGGTAAGAAATAACACATTTGCATTTTAAATTAGTTCAATCCATTGTATTTATGTGTGGACTTTGCTATCATGGACCATAGATACAAGGTTATATGAAGTTTGCACAAATTTTATTTGAATTTCCGCTAGCGTATTGCATCCAAAAAGTCTACTTATACATATACAATATTTACATTATAAAAAAACAGCCTGTATACGTCCCAATGCTGGGCACAGGCCTCCTCTCATGGTTCAGAGGGGACGGGTATTAGTCATAGATGTAAGGTTGAAGTGTGTTGTGGGCGATGGGCTAGCAACCTATTCCAGCGATATCACATTTTGTCGACCTTTTATATCCACATTTATGCTAATAGTGGCGCTGGTACATACATTTTATGTGCTCTGCCTAACCTTTTGGGAATAAAGGCGTGAATGTATGTTTGTATTAATTTTGATTTTCATCTTTATAATATTGCTATAGTCAAGCTAACCACGCGGCTTTGCTTGTGACAGTGAATCCAGGTGCAGCCGCGGGATACAATCAAAAAAGCATACTTTGGATCTCTAAACTTAAGTGGCAGTGGGCGGGACACATTGCACATAGAACCGATGGCCGTTGGAGCGGAAAGGTTCTCGAGTGGCTACCATTTACGACTAATACGGATAAAACATTTTTTTTTGGGACATGAGACTAGATCGATTTATCGCCCCCGTAAGCACCTTTATTCCAAATTTTATCGAAATCGTTAGAGCCGTTTGCGAGAACCTGATTGCAAATGTATAAATATACAAATATTGCTCGATTAATAGTATAGGATTTTACATGCCACATTTTATTAATCACAATTGCGCATTATTATCACACTCCGTGAAACATTTTTTAAACCCGATGAAAAGTTTTGGAGATGAGCCCCTACATAAACTAAACTTACACAGCTGCAATCTTAGATTTTAAACTTAAACTGTTCAATATTATTATGAACGACGTTATTAGGGATTTCGTAGGTTAGCTGTATTGTAAATGTTTTGAAATTAGGACAATCGTAAGAACCGCCTTTCGGTGTTTCAAACATTAATAAACATGATTTCGAAGTGTTTTCATCAGAACTTTGAAACATACTGATTTTAGATTTTATTACCGACGCCTTTTTTTTATAACCGTCTAAAACGACCAACGACATTCGGCTCCGCCTTGTAAAGCATCTAAGCCTAGTCGACAGTTACCCTGCCTACGAAGCTAGAGGTCCTGGGTTCGAATCCCGGTAAGCGCATTCATTTGTTTGATAAGTTGTGATGTGTTGATTATTTGCAGCCATAAAGAATTCCGGCAGTAGTCATATCACAAGCAGTCGTTGAAACACGTCGAATCGCGGCCCAGTTCGTATGACTCATAACCTGAGGAGCTTTGGCATAAAAGCTCGAAACTAAACTGGCGAGCTTCTCGAAACTTTATGATTATCTAATTCTGTTGACCTACCGCCGCCTGGCCGACTAAAACAGATGTTAATGTTCAAATATGTTATTTCTAGTCGTAAATCGTCAAAGGTTGACTGGAAGACGCTTTTTGTGTAATATTGCTTTACAGTTCAATTTTGAACATTACACGTTAAACTTCTAACCCGTTCAAGGCCGTTGTCTCACATATGAGTTAGTCTACGAGCGATTTCGGCTTCAAACCGGGAATATGCTGCTACGTGCGTGCGTACATGCTACGGCGTAGTTACCTAAAGCACCATTGTAAATTTCGGAAAAGGTCTCATCCATGCTCTTTTCTGAACTCTATCTTCACACCAAATTTTATCACAATCGGTTCAGTGGTTTTATCGTGAAAGGAAAATATCATAGAAAATATCCATTCTTAGATTAGACTTCGTCACTTGATGTACATTAAACCTACATTTTAATTTTTGAGAGAACTTGGCTTATTCAAAAAGAATTCAGTTTGGTTTTTATTTCGCAATTTAATTTATTTCGAGATGTTTTAAATAAAAGTGCATTCGAAATAACATTTCAAAGGTACATAAAAAGAAATTGAAAAATCTGAATTTAGCTGTTAGTTTCGCTTTGCACAAAAAGGTTGTTTTATTTTTAAATGAAAATGTATTACTCAAAAAAAATGCATTTCCCATGCCGCACTGTTTTTATATTCAAGTAATATAAATAATCACTGATGTGTCCAAAATATATTATCCATCCTATTTAAGGGGCCTACAATAATTCGACAACTGTTGTTAACATCCTTATATTTTCAATACGGATTGAAAACATGTCAATACATTAATTGTAAGCTCACAGTTAAAACTGGACCACGTATTCGATTCCTCAAAAAAAAATTACGAGCGAACAGATGATTTTCAATCACCGACTTCTATTTAAAAAATAATTAACTAACCTAAAACTTACAGTCGCGTTCTGAATCCAAAAAAAACACACTCACACTAATCTTTAAATTCACACACAGCACTAATCAAAACACAACACTTCACGTGGTCGGTTTCGTTCGTTCGACACGTCCGAACGCTGCGACGTCCGAAGCGGTACTGGAGGAACATGCCCGGGAACGCGAGTGTGTGTGTGCGTGTAGGGGTGGGTTTACGTTTGTGTGAGGTCAGAGTGTGCCCCATTTCGGCTTTTTGTATTGGGTGTTTAAGGCGTCTTGAAGTGCTAGGTTCTAGGGTCGACTGGGTTTGGTACTAAGTATAGGTTCGAAGGGAGAGTGATTAGTGTATTACTGACCACTTTGGCTTAGTTGGTCCTGCCTACGGAAGCGGTGGTCCTGGATTTAAATTCCGGTAGTGGCATTTATTTGAGTGATAGATTCCCCCCTTGGGAATTTTAGTTTTTACAAAAATGTTTGTGATACGGAACTACTTAACCGATATAATATAAAAGAAAGAATGGAGGAAATAAGGCAAGGAATGGAATCGCAACCCAGAATTAACGAAACGAATTGTCTATTAATGTGTGGGTGCAATCATGTCATATCGATTTACAGACGTCACCAGTTTTGACACTCAATAGGTGATACCTACATAGGTAGGTACTTTCTGTCTCCCATTTGATGCGCTTTTGTCAGTTCTTATTATACTGATACACTCGCTACAGACTCAAAACCTGCCCCCCTTTTCTGTTACTTGTTTTAAGCTCACCTAAACGCTCACCCACAAATATATCTTTACACCGCGATGCGTAGTAACTAAGCGTAGGTAGAGGTCTAGTTTCGTGACGGGCGAATTATAGCCCTGAGCTCTAACTTTTGGTGCCGATGACGTCAAACCACACATAGGATGATTTCTAATAGTATTTTTGTACCAATTATCTTAAATAAAAGATATCACCACTTGAAATGTGCAGTACATAACCTCTTTGACTGACATTGTAATTCAGAAGAAGAATAAATTGACTGGTATTTGACTGAAGTCAAATCAGCTTCTTTTTATGAAACGTCAAAAACGCTCCTTTAGCATGGATTTTCTAGGGATTACATTTAAAAATCTTAAAAAGTAAACATAAAATACGATTCACTAGCTTTCGTCCGCGACTTCGTCTGCGTGGACTCGTGATAAAAACTATCCTTTGTTTTAAACCAGGTTTTAAACTATCTTCTTAAAAAATTTCAACCAAATCGGTTGAGCCGTTTAAGCGTGATTGAGTAACAAGCATCCAAACATCTAAATATCCAACTAACATAAAAACATCCAACCATCGAAACTTTCGCAATTATAATATTAAGGAGGATTGATTTTGCGGGTATTTTTGTAATGTTTATCTATTGCTAATGAAAAAATCAATTATTTTCACTGTTGTCAAATACTCAATTGTATGTATTATTTATTTTTACTACTGTATAAAAAGTTAATATACGTCTTTTAAAATAAATCACAAATTTATGAAATAATCTAACATTACGGTAACAAGCAGCACATAACCTTCGTGCAAAATTACTTAATTTTTACGGTATCGGCAACAAAAGTTCGAGCCCTGCTGGAAATTGATCACAATTCCACATTTTAGTTCAAACCCGTTCTCCAAAAATGTCTTTAATGTAGGTACATGGTTGTCATCTCAAACTCAGTGTCGTCAAAATAATGCGTCGTGACACTTATACACTCAAAGAGGGATGAAGCCTACGGGGGATCGTGACAGTTGCATTAAAATTGACAGTTTTCGGTTCGATAATAATAAAATACACGCCAATATTATTGCACACATTTTAACACTAACCTTTTCTGTTTTGACATCTGCGTGTAACTTAGCTTTAATTTATTCCAATTAGAAGCGTCTTAAGATAATATAAAATGTATTTTATTTTACTTCGAAAGTTTATGTTATGTTATTAGGTATATAAACTGAAGTAAAATTGCATGGATACACAAAAAGATCGTTAGGGTGAGTATGAATAAAAAGACGAAATACAATTAAAAGTTAAATTTATATTAAAATATAAACCTACAAAAAAAAATTGTGGTTGCTTAAGTCGGGCTGCAATCAACAGTTATCTTACCCTTTCATTAATCATTAACATCTTAGCGGAGCCATAATTAATAAAACACCCTTCATTTTTAAGACTATTTTTAATTGATACTTCCTGTACCTACAGTTAGCGTTGTATGATACATTTTCCGCCTTATAATGTCGGAACATTAAGTTTTTTTTTTACATATATCATTGAAAACAACCTCACAGGCGTTATTAAGCCATTCAGGGCCAATGACCACACATTTATGCGTCAGACCGCCGTAGCCGCTTTCCGCTACATACGAGGAAAACCGCCGGATCAGCTACGAGCGAAGTGCGTAGCTACTCTTGGCCCTGAATGGGTCATACGACTAAACTTGAGTAACAATGTGTATCCAAGCAAAATTAGTATAATATTTTCCCTTTCATATCCTAGATAAAGAAAGAAACGTTGGCGAACGTGTCTGTTAAAATTCTAGTGTGATATGGAATAAGTTATAACTATTTATCAATCAACACAACGCATCCTCATATCAATAAAGGGTCGCTTGTGATTCTTCTGGAGTCTCAAAAGTATCCATTGGCTACGGTGTCTGATTACCATCAGGGAGTCCATCAAGCTTGTTTGCCACTTCTGATTTCATTCCATACTTCCATATTATACTATACAATCCATCTATCAATGCTATACTATAGATACTATATACTATATATACTATATACTATCCATACTAATATTATAAATGCGAAAGCATGTCTGTCTGTATGTCTGTCTGTTACCTCTTCACGCTTAAACCACTGAACCGATTTAGATGAAAGAGATAGTGTGAGTCCTGGGGAAAACAAATGATAGTTTTTATCCCGGAAATCGTACCCCAAGGGAGTGAAATGGGAGGGGTTAAAGTTTGTATGGAGCTGCGATATAAACAAGTTCCACGCGGACGGAGTCGCGGCACAATAGTGTCGTATAGCAAAAATAAAATTTGTAATTCACTCCTGATGTGAATACCTACCTACCGAATGTCTCGATTCCTGGAAAGCGATATTCTCTGAAACAACCTATAACAGTATAGAATTAATTAACATTACCCAAGACGTGGGTATAATGAATTTACAGATCTAGATTAGGTACTGAATAGCGACATTAAATTTGTGTTGCTAGGTCCATAAACTCATTTGATAGTAAATTAAGACTTCGTTGTTATTCCCTTTAAGTCCATTAAAGGACTGATTGAATAGGTGGGCAGTGAGTTGTGGCAAAATGTAAACAAATTCTTTAACATACATACGTACATTCACGCATTTATCCCTAAAAGGGGTAGCCAGAGCACACGAAACTTGAGTTCCATGACCACTTTTAGTATAAATGTGCGTATAAAAGATCGACAAATTGTGATATAACAGTGAATTTTACCACCCTCATTCTTTCCGTGGGTGTCGTAAAAGTCAACTAAGGGATCAGGGTTGGAGTGTGTTGTGGGCGCTGGGCTAGCAACCTATTACTGCGATATCACATTTTGTCGATCCCTTATATCCACATTTATATTAAAATGGCACTGGAATATACGTTTTATATGCTATGACTACCCCTTTTGAAAATATAGGCGTAAATCTATATCAGTATGTAAATATTTGTCAAATATCCCATTCATCGTCTACACCTTCCAAAAATTGCTTCCTTATCCCAAAATTGCGAAAATAAATAGTAAATATCAGAATAAAACGGTACAAAAGACCATAAAAATCAACTCGAATTATGCCACTGGAATTTTCCTTCGAGAAAAATATATGCCAACGCGAAACCACCAACTTAAAACAGTCGTTACATTTAAATAAATTCGACTTTAAACAGTTGGAATAGGGGTGAGAATGGTGGTTTATTTAAGCTTGTAATGATTACAAATGGCGGTATTGTTTGGCGCGGAAAATGGAAGTGTCAATACCAAGGGACAGATTTGGAGATTCGGTGTTAAGAGAGCGCTTGAAACAGAATTTAAGGTGCTGATAGACAGCGTAGACTACAACAAACAGAGCCAAGCATATTTATATGAAAATAATGCCAAACAGCGCTATGAGCATATTCACGATCATCCTATAGCGAGCACTCTAGGAGAGTTTTTTTTTAATGCCACTATTATTCATTGTACTTCTAGGAACTTTATGTTAACTATTCCCACTAAGTATCAGGAGTTCTTGCAATCCTGGTACGACAAGAAACTGTGCCAAAGATAGTTTTCCTATTGTGTTATTATTTACCCACTCTGTAAAAAAATATGCATTGCAGAAACGCTCAGGAAATGCCGGCCCGCGCTACTGTGCAAAAGAGATAGAGATAACGACCGAACCGCGCCGTGCACGACCCGCGTTCGGTGTGTGGAGGCCTGTAGTTACTGTCGTTTCGCTAGGATGCTCGCTAAAACGCTCCTGTTTATTTTGTGAGCTTTAAGCTAGTCTATTTACACCTTAAGACGAATTTCACCCTCAAATTTTCCTGAAGTCTACTTAATGCACCCAAGTTAATTCACCTGGGGGAATTAAGAACACTAAAAGTATAATTAATTCTCCTCAAAAAATCTGGGGGGTTTAAAGTGTACCTTTTAACTAAAAACCCTTAGCTGGATTTGAGGGCACAAAGTCCACTTTCAGTCAACCTAATTCGCCTATCAGGGGAATAAAGTTGACAAAATCTGTACTTAATGCACCCTTAGCTGGATTCGAGGGCACAAAGTCCACTTTCAGTCAACCTAATTCGCCTAACAGGGGAATAAATTTGAAAAAATGTGTACACCTAATGCCGCCTTAGCTGGATTCGAGGGCACAAAGTCCACTACCAGTCATCCTAATTCACCAAACAGGGGAATAAAGTTCAGCTCAAAAATAAAGCACCAATCAGGGAAATAAAAAGTATTAATGGACCTGCGGCTGGGTTGGAGGGCACTAAATCCACTCACAGATAAGATAACCTAATTCACCTATCAGGCGAATGCAGTTGTCAAAAAAGTATACCTAATACACCGCTAGGAGGTCACGGGTGAATAAGGTACACATTCAGTTAACTTAATTCACCCGTGGTTGGACACGAGTGCATAAGGTGTACTTTCCGTATACTTAATTCACCTATGGTTGGTCGCGAGTGCATTAAGTATACTTTCAGTGAACCTAATTCACCTCAGGGGCATTAAGTTGACTTAAAACATCTTGCAGATTTGACAGGTGACTATATATACTTTTAGTGTTCTTAGTTCCCCCAGGTGAATTAACTCGGGTGCATTAAGTAGACTCCAGGCAATTTTTTGTCTCGGTCGCTCGCTAATGAAAGAATGAGGTTTCGTCCGCGCACAAGTTATTCTTTTACTAGTACTTCACTCCACAACCTAAACAGTACTTCCCGTTGACCTAGAATCGTGAAATGTGGTAGAAAACAAGGAATTACAAGTAAAGGAATAATTCCGAAAATTGTGAAACTGTGTCAAAATATACTTAAATAATTATACTTTAGCTTTCATAATTAAAAATTATATCGGATCGCAAGTAACGCTATGTCCAATCTCGGGATTAGATGTTAAAACGGACCCCGAGCTGCTTCAGGGCGCAATCGGGAACAACGCTAGGAGGACTTGTCAAGCCTGCTTCTCCACACAGCCTAACTCTACCAATCCCGCTCTAGAAATACAACATCTTGAAAGTAAGATTTATAATAAATATTAGACATGTAGCATAAAACAATTATAAGGAAGGTTTACTTAGTTACACTACTTGTGTCGTTCTCTGAGATACCGATACGAATACATGCGGCTATTCATGGCGGAATAATGGTATTAGTATCAACGATAATAAGGGCACTTTTCCTTGAGAAACGTTTTCCCCGTAGCAGAAATTTCTAAAATAGCAAAACTATATCCTCAGAAATCCGAAGCAAAAGCGCCATTTTAGCGGCGACGCTCGCTCGCTTCACATAGCAAAAATGTTCCTCCAATCTGCTAAAATACACATTAAACAAATTACGTACGCTATTACCTCTGGCCATGAGAGGCTTCAGTCCTCTTGAGGTTGGAATATGTGTTCAAGAGCAGTGAAAATATATACATTTTGCACCGATTTTCAGTACAAAGTGACCCGCTTTAATTGCAGTTCATGTATCACTCAATAAACATTCTTCTGCTGGCTTTCTTCCCATTTTTTATTGGGGTCAAAGCTGGCGGTTCTGGGTCGTCTTTGGGTCGATATCGTGTCTGTTAGGGTCGTAATCTACGGTCTCGCACGTTTTTTCGGCCCTGGCTCAATCTCGAGATTTTTTCTGGTCATGTGGTCCGCTGGTCTTCTCGTGACGTGGCCATACCATCGCAGTCGTGTTTCTGCTAGCTTATCTTCAATAGGTCTAACTTTAAAAGTTCCTCTTATGAAATGGTAAGGCACCTTGTCTGGAAGTGTGGTCCCACGAACCATCATGTTTCCCTATAATTACATAACGTTTGCATTCTTAAGGAGCGCGGAGTCAGAGATTTTTTTTAAGAAAAAATATTGCACATAAAAAGGAGCCTGCGTTCCACTTTGGCATATTTTTAAGACGAGAGTGATCACACATGTATTTCTATCTAGGTATTTATGTAACACCTTCTACTCGACCTCATCATCCCTTACTATCTAGTCAGATACCTAGTGGTCAAGTGCGCACCTATACTTAATAAATACTTATCAATGTTACATACGTACAGTGCCCGTTAATATATAGCTTGCAATAAAATATATACCGTTTGAACTTCGTTTTACCGACAGACTTTCCATCGAATACGTGGTAAGCAAATTCTACATTTCATGGAAATACTTTTTAACAGTAGGAATACTTTTTAGAATTTTGTTTTGCACAATTTTAGTTGTACCTAAAAAGTTAACGGTTTCTGATTTCTACCCTAACCAAACCTAAACAATTTTCAAAACCACTAAGATTGGACATTCGCCTTAATGTCATTGCGACAAAGCTCTAACCATAAATCAATTAAACTGGCCAATATGTCAATTATGGTTAACTTTACATCGACTTTGAAACCATTGCGAAACAAATTAAACAAATTACTCGGCGCTACACAATTGCGAGTTTCTAATAGAAGTCTGAGAGTTGAGAGGACATCTAAACAACTGTAATAACTGTTAATCACATTTGCAGTAAAAATGGGATTACATTCGTAAGATTTAATCTGGATCTTCAGTCCGCTGTAATTGTGTGTTAACTATTGTATACGCCTTTCTTCAGAAAATCGTACAGTTGGTAAAGTTTGCTATTTTAGTATGTAATCAAACTATATTGATTTAAACTTTCACGGTTCTCACACATTATTTATACAAAACGGGACTTAATCGCGTATTAACTTATTTATTTACCTCACTGAGGTCTCCCGACGTTTCGGATGTGTTGCAACATCCATGGTCACGGGACAACTGGCTTGTGCGGGTATCAACATCTTCTTGCTGCGCGGGTTTTCCGAACTACCCTCATTTGGTCTTTATGAACCACTTGTACACTAGGGTTGTCACCCGGCCGACACAAAACACTAACAATGTCCGGTGATATAACGAACGATGTTTTTTGACGCTGGCATTTACTTATGATAGGATTCCACGAAGATGAAATCTTAAAACCGTCATCCCGATTGAAATTACGATGTTTTCTGATTTCAACGGCTTCACGTATTGATACGTGAGGTAAATAAATAAGTTAATACGCGATTAAGTCCCGTTTTGTATAAATAATGTGTAATCAAACTGCCTATACGTCTCTTCTATAATTCACTGTATACCCACATAATTGTAATGTATGCCTGTTTTGGCATCCTAGTAGGTTTTTGGGCACCACCTGCTGATTATGATTGTTTATTTTTTTCTAACAAACGTCCGAAGACCCAAAGTTTGTCTGAAAGCGATCGCTCATTAGCTATAAGACCGCGAATTGTTTGCCTCTGCTTTTATTTCCTATGTATTTTTTTTGCAAAGAGTAACTATGTATTTGTATACATGTTATTGTATTTTTCTCTTTATTACTGCTTTGTGTATGTGAGGTGTGCAATAAAGAGTATTTGTATTGTATTGTATTGTATTTGTATTGTATTTGAAGTTTATGGACGTCTCCAACACCTCTTGTTTTGGAGACACTCACGTGTGAGGCCTCACACGCTCTTAGCCTTCCTTCTTCTACTTTCTTGAAGAACCCATGTGTCTTAATGACGAAGAAGGACATCCTAAGAATCTGGAACGCTCTACTGGACCTTTATGGTCTGAACTGTGCTCATTTTGAGGTGTTCAATAAAGTAGATTTGTTTTGCTGTATTTTAAGGATATGGCATTTCAATCATCATTGTCCTCCTAGAGAGGTTCCCCAGTTATGCCCTAAAGGACTGGGATCCACTTATGCGAATTTTGGCGTAGCTACTGCTTTTATGAAAGCGATTGCCATCTGACCTTCCAACCTAGAGGGGAATCCAAAGTTTTGTCGGGTCAGACCGCTTGCCAACGATGCTTTCATTGACCAAAAAGCCAATGTTAAATCATCATCATCATCATCAAACGTCCACTGCTGGACATATGCTTCCCCCAAAGAGTGCCACAATGAACGATCAATGAGCAGGTCGATCCCGTAACGCATTGTATGAACGTTAGGTACATCTAAATGTCAATACTCATATGAAAAAATGACAGTTGGATTGTCCTAACGCGCGTTGGAAACTACGTGATTACCCCTCGGGTCATCAGTCCACCATGTTGCACACGTTGCACGTAGAACCAATGGCCGTTGGGGCGGAAAGGTTTTCGTACTGAAAGGCGCAGCGTGGGCCTTACTGTTAAATATTCACGGATATTTCATACATACTCATAGTACATAAGTTTTTTGATAAATCCAGTAGTACTTGTAGTTGTACGAGTCGGGGTTCGAACTCACGACCTCCGATCGAAAGTTGTGTGACTCACCGGTCTGCTTTGAAAGACAGATATGTAAGTGATATACATCTCATTGAATCTCGAATCGGGCCCGGGCTGTTTCTATCCTAATTACGCCCGGTCCTTCGAGCCGGACATGCGATCGCCGCGGTTGGCTGAGTGACACATCCATTTGCTGTGCTGGACACCACCACGTGTCCAGTACAGACACAAGGCGAAACACAAAGCTAGTGAGTTTGGGGTTGACTTTGAAATATTGATTGCGACAGACAGTCAAACAAATTGTATAGACTAGTTTTTTTTGGATGCACAGGGATATGGCCTACCTGACGGTAAGTACAGACGAAGGGCGTTACGGATCCTTTATTCATATGGGGATTCGTCGTATTGACAGCCACAAACACATGTAATTCCTCATTCTCAAAACAGCGCATAGCGACAACACAGCGATAGGTACACATACAACACAACAGAGACACAACATATTCGGAGTCACACTTACATAAATATCCCAAATGTTATACTCATGAAAATAAACGTAACATAAACACAAAGAAACCACCTAGTCAGGTCTCAAAATAGCTATAGCATAATTTTAACTATGTTCACTATCTCGCAAACTCCCCAGTCTTACTTCTACAATAAAAGACACAATTTATAGGGCCTTAGACACCTTTATTTTGTTCTTTTTCCGCTTGACCGCACGCGCCAGCCATCTGCCTTATAAAAAACCTTAAACACACTTAATGCTAACCCACCATTTATTCCCGCAGTATCCAAACTTGTCACTACTTTAAAATTTACTCTGTGACGCTGGTAAGCCAATTTCGTAATGCAGTTCAACTTTACCGTATCGTAATTGAAATAAGGTACAATTTGGATTGTCTGTATGGTAAAAGAGATCAAGTGCTAACGGTTATGGGCACCTGTCGTGACGTCATGTGTCAGGTGGCGCGCTGTCTCACTCGCACGCACCTGTGAGGTCGACAGCCGACCTAAGTTTTTTAAGCTAAGCCATGTGTGTTAGTTTAATGATTCTTTTGTTACAGATCATTTATAAAGATTTTTTTAGCTAGTATAAATTCTACAAATATCTACTCTTTATTGCACACCTCAATATTTATGAGGTATGAAACTGATACAGTACATATAAACTTAAACCTCTTCCAGAGAACCTTTGGGTAGCGGAGTTTGGGAATGTATTACAAGTAGGTGGCAAATTTAAAATATCTAGGCTACTAAGATATTTACTATTTACTATTGGTGGATGTTACTTTGTTTAATTTTTTTTGAGTATTTTTTATTTTATTTTATTTATTACCCATAATTATTGTTATTAAACAATGGGATACATAACTTAATCTATTACAATTTCCCAGAAAAACGGTTTTAACAGAGCCGTAAGGGAGCTACAATACTTACTGATACGTCGGCTCCTAAATTTAAAAAAATGTTACCTAACTCTTGTGAACATTTCTCAAGAATAATTATGGTTTACTTGGATACTGTATGTATATTTTGTAGATTTTTGTGCTCAAAGAAGCATGCTACTAAACAGCATGTGTACCAGTACCTTTAGTATAATACTAAAGGTACTGGTAGGAACTAAAAGATAGACAAACTAACACATGTACAGATACACAGAGAATTTGTAGAGATTTGAAGAGTTCTCTAAAAATTCTCTGTGTATCTGTACATGTGTTACTTTGTCTATCTTTAAGTTCCTGATGTCGTCTCAATTGCTAAAAGGTTATTGGAAGAGATCCCTTAAAGGGATAAGTTCGCCTTTGTACCTATAGGTACTTGACCTATTTTGTCTGTATTTTTACCAATTTCTTGTGTGTAATAAAGTATTTACATACATACAGTAAAATATTATTGAACGAGCCAGCCAAGCGAACGAAGTTCTCCGTTTAAGCTTGGGATAAAAATATTCCTTATGTCCGGCGGCTGTGCAGCTCTTTTTCTTTACAAGTTGCATATCTCAACCGATACATAGAGTTCTTTGGCGATTCAGTTTCACGAACTTAAAAACATATATATTATTATGTTCATTTTATTTTAAATAAAGGTTCGTAATTTCTACAGCACACAGAGTAGGTACTAGTTTAGTCTATCTAGATAGCAATACAAAGTAAAAACGTGTAAAATCTCGAGCAGAATACCTACTTTAAAACGAGGCGTATGTTTTATCCACCGATAATCGCCGTCAGAAACCAGCTATTCATATTCAAATCCGCTAAAATTGACAAAAGCATAATGCGATTTTCAACCGAATAATTCTTAGACTCCCTCGCGGCCATTTTATTTTACAAAATGGCGGACGCTGTTTCAAAATGGCCGGCGCTTACGTCACACGAACGAGCGTAGCCGGAGGACATCTTTATGAATATGCATCGTCGGAACTGCATTACACCGCTGTAATGCTAGAGGGTAGCCAGAGGCGTAGCGAGCTGAATGCAGAAATTTAACAGTAAGAGTTTTGTATTATGTCCCTCAATGTTTTATGTTAGTATTACTTATTTGATGTAGCAAATCCTATGAAAACTAATCTACGTAGAGGACAATACCCTGAGATTGTAGTTTCGTAAGTTTGTAACGAAACCCTAATCCGATTTAAAATGTTATTTCACCTTTGTGTGTTCCATTTCAAGTTATGGGCTTTTTGAACGGACATGTTCGCTTGCGTTTTTCGCAATGCGCGATCGGTGCTGCGTGGGCTGCAAGTCGTTTAAAGTTGCTTTAATTGCTGTGATATCAACAGGTTGAGTGGCTATTGTTTGACCGGCATTGCCAAAAATTTACGTCAAATTGTGTCATTGATTGGTTGACTGATGGTGATGACCTGCAGGTCCATCACGTGACGCATTGTAAGTACGTTAGGTAGATCTTCATCTTCAACATATGTCAATTTTTATATGGAAAAATGACAGTTGGACTGTCCTAACGCGCGTTGGAAACGTTACGTGGTTACCCCTCTGGTAAAGAATCGAGGTTCCACTGGATGTAGGGGCACAGGACCAATCAATTTGGCACACACGACACCTACCTATGTCCAGCAGTGGACGTCTTTCGGCTGATATTATTATGATGATGGTTAGGGAATTGATTCCAAGCCTATCATGGTAGAATTATATAGCATTCATTTATAGCCTTCTTAATCTGAAGGCGTAGCATGGTTGCCATTTTATCACTTAGCTTTGCGGATAAGACATCCGTCACTCTAGCACTCGCATACTTGTCAGAACGTGACGGATGTCTTATCCACAGCGATAAGTGATAAAATGGCAACCGTGCTACGCCTTCTGAAAATGCTTTATCTGCCAAGACAAGCCAAGCAAAGCGCAAGGGCAGTACCTACCTTTCTCGAAGCGGTTCGTCGTTTTTTGAATTTAGTTTACCTACCTACCAAGTCACTTTTGATCAAATAAGTACTCCTTCATCATCATCATCATCATATCAGCAGAAAGACGTCCACTGCTGGACATAAGCCTCCCCCAAATAGTGCCAAAGTGACCGGTCCCGCGCCACCCGCATCCAGCGGCCTCCCGCAACCCAGCAATAAGTACTTACTCCGACCAAAGTATAAATTAAACGCCACGAGCGGGATTTGAACCCACGACCTCTGCAATTCGTGCATCGCTCTGAACCGACTAAGATACCGTTAGCTAGGCTCGTGGTGGCGAATCATTCAATCCCTTCACTTTTCTAAATACACCTAGTAGCGACTTCTACTCAATCGTGATAATAAATTTTTCATTTTTGGAATTTCGTTAGCAGAATTTTCTACTAAGTAAATATTTGCCATTAAGTATTTACTGTAGTCAAGCTTCTGTGTTATTATTACTTGTGGCGCAGCCGGGATGATGAAGTTATCGGTCATGCTGTCGGCATTACGATAAATTGTACGATTCCCGTCGAGACCAGTGTGCTCTAGGGCACAAAATAATCTTGCATAATTCAGTTACCTATAACTGCTCGCGTGAATCCCCCACGTATCATACGGAACTCAACCTCTTATCTGAAACTAGATTAGAATAACAGTAATTTATTGAAAAAAACGTTATTACTAACGGCACATCGTGCAGATCGTGCTGCTGATTAAATGCGCCTGAACTAGGATTATCATGTATCTTAGGCAAATATATATGCTACCAATTAAAAAACAATTAATCAAATTAAAAACATACACATGGAAGAAATGAATAAATAATTATCTTACATAATTACCTAATTATACGCGCATATTAAACCTACAGGTTTGAGAATATTTCATTATACATATTTCGGTTAACGTACGTATGATCAACGTGTACAATAACTGTAAACTAGGTCAGTGGAGTTTATTTAATTATTAAGTGTACAGGTACACCTTATTATATGGTAATATAATAGGCTCCATTGTAGTTTGATAGGTTAAATGTTAACAGGACTGACTTAAAAAATGTTGCTTTAATTATGAACATACTTTTTTGGAAAAGTTTTCACACATTGTCGAGCTCATTATTAACAGAGCAAGTTTAATTACTGCCATTGTTTCGTCGTTAATCTGGACGTCAATATTAATTAATTAATTCACATCGCTTTCAGTTTTCAATATATATCGCGCTTGCTTCCACATGCAGCAAGGTATCGTGTCAGAGCGAGCGCGCGACACGCATTAACTTGCAATGCGAAAGTGATGAACCAAATAGATCTCGTGGAGGGCTATCTGACCCGACATATTGATATGATATTGGTATCACATTTGTCGCATGCGCTCGCTGCTGGCTTTCTTTACGCGCTCATGCACCTCACTCTACCCGTCACGTCCAACGAAGCTAGAACCGCTATTTACACTTAGTTACTACGAATCGCGGCGTGACGTCAAGATATGATTGTGGTTGAGCGTTGAGGCACAGTCTATAAACCTATACAATCATTTGGCGAAGCCGCCAGGGCAATCGTGCGGGTGGCGAGGGGCAAGGGGCGGGTGGGGCGAGCCCGAGCTGCATACGTCGCCATTGTAAGTAGCTCGGGACATGACTTTCAGGGCTAACGAGCGTCTTGTTTTAAATGTTTTGATTGGTACACAATTAAAATGGTGCATACGACATGTGCTGTACGACAATCGTAATTCTAAAAACCGAAAATATCTGTCAGTTGCCCATTTATAATATGTGTATTGTATATTAGTAATAGTTAAGTAGCCAATCTGTAGATTAATATGAATTAATGAATGATTAATGAGAAAACGGAAACGGTTCAATAGGTAAAGTAAAACACTGTATAATTAAATTGTATTATATTTATAGGCGCAGCGTGGGTAGGCCCCCGACAAGGTGGACTGATGACCTAATAAAGGTTGCGGGAGACCGCTGGATGCGGGTGGCGCGGGATCGGTCACTTTGGCACACTTTGGGGGAGGCCTATGTCCAGCAGTGGACGTCTTTCGGCTGATATGATGATGATGATTGTATTTATATTGTTAACAAGCTCTTATTCCCAAATAAAATACACGACTGTCGTGCAAAAAAAAAATACCAGCGTCACTCGGGACGATGTAAAAACCGACACCCCATATGTTCAAACTGTTGAGGCATTTAGAAGCTATGGCGGAACAAAGAAACGTACATACATACATGCGTACATACATGTCCATGAAACCTAAAAACATTATCCTCCTTTTTGGGCAGTTGTGTAAAGTCTATGACAACCCTAGGTAAGTACTGTGGCCTTGTGCGGTGTCGGCATTTACGTAAACATCAAAGGCGTCGGTCCACTGTTACTCTTTACACTGTGGTTGAGGTGAGGTTACAGACAACAAGTTACAGAATAGCGGTGCACGGTAGCGTTTAGATGCGGGCGCGGTATTATTATCAGTAAGCTGTAAGTGTCAACTGTCAGTCGATTGTTGCTAATACCGATTCTATACTGCGCGCCTACATAAGGTCATGGTTAAAGGGCTTGGAGTGTGCTAGATGCGGGAGTGCAGAACCTGTCACTGTGGCATTCTTTGGTAGCCTATATCCAGCAAGTGGACGAGTATGGAACAAATGTCAACTCGATATCAAATCGATATATGAAGGTAACTGGTGGTACCGCGCATTATATTTTTGCTTCATTAAAGCCAAACAACCTTTTGTCAGCATTTTAATTAACGTAACCTTATTAAAATTCAATTAATATTATAAAAGTTTTTAGGTATACGTAAAATTTCTGTCCATATTAACCATTTGATAACGTAGCTTTTGTGAATAATTTAAGGAAAAAGAATTATTCGAATGGGAATCCTCAGAAACTGTAGAAAAGGGATAGAATGGTAATCAAGAATAACGACCACGCCACGTTAGCCCGTCTATTACGTTCTTATGACAAAACAAACGATTTCATCCGAACCGAATACCTACTATTCATACAATAAATATGACGACTGGTTAGCCTAGTGGGTTCGATTCCCAGAAATGGCAAATATTTGTGAGATGAGCATGAATATTTGTTTCTGAGTCTTAGATGTTTTATAAATGTATTTATTTGTCCATTTAAGTATGCATATCGTTGCCTAGTACCCTAGAACAAGCTTTGCTTAGTTTGGGACTAGGTCGATTTGTGAAATATTGTCCCCATATATTTATTTATTTTGCTGCAACTTAGTGTGAGAATGCGTAACTAAACTATTACCAACCAGCCCAAATTAAATAGGTTGTTTATGGTAAGCCGTCAGCCGTTTTAAGGCCAGTTCTTAATTTAGCTGCATAGGAACCTTTCCGTCCCTTATTGTGGCAACGCTATATAACTAAAACCAAATGAACATCGTTCACCATTAACTGTGTATCATGACTATCATGGGCTGTTTGTATGTTAATTAACCTGACGTCTGTTCGCCGAGTAATGAACGTGTTATGCCGTCTGTCAGCGGGCACAACGTGATTTGTCGTCACCTCATACATTATCATGAGGTCCAGTGGATATATGCGACATTGTATTTTAGAGGGCTAATATAATATTACGAATAATCGGTGACTTTCAATCTGCAGGTCACTGCTTCGAGCCCTAACCTGTGTTATTTATTACCCAAAAGAACTTCATGAGAAATAATCTTAAAGTTGTTTTTCGGTATCGGAAATTTCCGCGAGGAAACCGGTCTATTATAGAATAGAATTCATTTATTGCATAAATTATAGGTGTTAATAGTAAGGTTACATATTCCCAATAGGATGTAGACTTTCCTCTGGGATGGAAGTTCAGGTGATAATCGCTTTCATAAAACTAGTGCCTACGCCAAATCTTGACATAAGGTTCCAAAGCGGACCCAGTTTCCTGTAGGATACGACCGGGAATAACGCAATGATGATCATGAGTAGGTTTAGTACATTCGCTATCAGATATATCGGAGCGGCAAAACTGCACACGATGAACGATGTCTAAGTGCTGGAATGATATCCCTCCTCCTATCCAAGGGGCGCTTAGCAGATACACCTTTAGGCGTATGCTTAAAGGCTATTTGTTGACGCTCCAGAAATCCAAATCCTAATCCCCAGCACTGTGACAGCAATAAATATGCCAATTGTTTATTTATTATCTAATTTTATTGAGCTGCATCTAGGTAGTGTATACATGTATTATCTCACTTTTTATTTATGTTTATTTCTCTTTCACCTATCCCAAAAAATGCTAGTAGTTATTTATTACATTTGTATGACGTTTCCGTGAGTCACCCACGGTGCTGGCTGAAAATCAGCGCTGCAGGTGTCTGACACCTCAGCATAATGCTGAGCCAGTGTCCGGTTCACTGCCGCAGAGACACACTGGTTTCATGTCTTATCTGTTTTTTTTTCATTCTATTGTTTAATATGTGTGTCCTGTGTGTTTGTGAATAAATGTATCTTTCTTTCTTTCTTTCTTTCTATGATCTGAAGACGTATATTGTCGAGGCCTTGGGCGTGCTGAAATTTTTATGAGCACGTTGGTAGGTCTTACTGATACACTCTACTTCTCTTACCTACTTTATTTTACTGACGTAGGTCATCATTCTGTTTAAAAGCTGAGCTATTGTCGGTGTGGCTTGGTGCAGTTTTACTACTTATCTTTAAAGAGAGTAGGTACGAGTATAATGCAGTGGTTTCCACTTGCATTCCACCAAAGTGTTCTTTAATGAGAAATAATCGTGGAATCGGATATCCCTGTCCGAATGTCCCTCCCAACGTTTAAGTGCAAATTGAGCCTAATTTTACAATTACAAGCTGAAGCGTAAAATATGACTATTTAAATCTGGTGTCCTGTTATTATTCTTATTATTTTTTAACGTCCGTGCATTAAAAATAAATTAACCTGTCTGTTCCAAAAGGAGGTACTAAACTCAGTAGTAAGTGACAAGTGTATTTTCCCTATTCGACCGTTTTTTATTGTATTGTGTTTTTATGGTTTAGATTTTTGTTTAACTTTTGGTATGAGTGAAAAGGGGACGAACTGAAAACCAGCGATGTCACAGAACAGATAATAGTACAAGTACAGAAAGGACACTCCTTTGATCTTATTAAAAGGCGCTTTTTTCTCAGCCAAAACATTAAGATTTATGGCCCTCTGACGTCGTCGACGACGACGACGTTGGGGCACCGGCATGTACTTGTAGCGATGAACGTAAATCGCGGAGTGTCCTGCCCCTGGCGATGTACAGCATGTCACTGTCATAGGCGTCATAGCACATGTTGAGTTCGTTCGTTTGTCACACAAATAATCTTGTTAATTGTTATACCTTTATATCTATTTTGCTTATACTATTTGTGTGACAATGAACTTTTTCTTTCTTTCTTTAGATAGATTGATAGATAGATAAAAACTGTAGGTATTCATACCCACAATATACATGGCATAAAAAGAACAGGAGAACATGCAACTTAAGAATTAACATACTATTTAAAAACAGCAAATAAAAACTACACGCACAAAAGTGAGCCATGTGTCGTGGCAAAGAATGGGCGCTGACTCAGCATGATGCGGCAGAAGCCACATCGCTGATATTCTGCCAGGACCCTCCTTCTTTCTAAATGATACTAGAATTCCAACCTCTCAATTTCTAGAGCTTACTCTTCTACATGAGATGTCAAGCGATTGTCTGAGCTTATACCGGGTGGAAAGGCACGACGATCCTTTCCGCAAAGGGGGGTTAGTTTAAGTGATGGAGAATCGATTCGTAATGTTTAGATTTCTTTTTACGAACAATTAGTAGAAATATTAAAATTAATGTGTGGTATTGGGTTAGAGTTTCCCCACCCCCTTTCTTCCCGTGGGTGTTGTAAAAGTCGACTAAGAGACAAGGGTTGAAGTGTGTTATGGGCGATGAGCTTGCAACTATCACTGCAATATCACATTTTGTCGGTCTTTTATACCCACATTTATTCTAAAAGTGGCGCCGGAACATACGTTTCATGGGCTCTGCCTACTCCTTTTGGGAATAAAGGCGTGAATGTATCTATGTATGTACGAAATGAATGGTCTCCTTAGTGACAACCCTACTATTACTACGTACTAATAATTGTATACACAATACAATACAATACAATACAAATATTCTTTATTGTTCACCAGATATAAATAGTAAAACTAAAATAGAAAAACAGAGGTAAATTAAACATAAATAATGGTAGACAACAGGCGGTCTTATCGCTAAAGAGCGATCTCTTCCAGACAACCAACCTTTCCTTTTATAATTGTTTACACGTATTGATAAAGGTCACTGACCCTTGTGTTATTGTTAAAATGTTACTGATCGTAACGAGGGTTGTCACTTGCAATATTTTGCATTAAAAGTTAACCGCCTATTACTTCAAAACGCTTACGAATATGACCCTAGTTTCTTTAGAGGAAATACAGTATTAAATCTAAACAATCCTCCTTTTGCGGAAAGGATCGTCGTGCCTTTCCACCCGGTATAAATAAACAACATATAATATTATGTTCTGTTCAGAATACTACTACATATATGTCAAGGCCGAGCATGAGATGAATGTCTATACAAATCGGCTTTGTAAGAGTAGGTATTGAGGGAGGCACGGCACGGCACGTGAGAGCATTCATAATGAGGCTGTATTTTATTAACTGTTTGTGTTGTAGACTCAAGAAATTGAAAATATTTTTTGCAGACAAATGTTGTTTTTTTTTGACGTAACTTACCGACATAAAGTCGGACGGATATTTACCGGACCGTTTAATGTCTACAAAAAGCACTTATGTTAATGCAGATATATACCTACATTTCATTATGTCATCAGATGTATTGTTTCATATAGGTATTAAGTGGACACCTCATCAAACTATTTGTATTGTACCTAAATTCACCAGTTATTATTCAATTGTATGGCATATATGGAAAACAGAAACAGGATAAATACAACTACCTATCAGTTGAAAAGGACAAACAAAATGAAATATGTTTGTTATCCGACTTGTGCCCTGAGCTCAATCGAAACGAACAATCATTTACAGCCAATTCATAAAACCATTCATAATTCACGTCATCAAAAGAATCTCGTCCCATAAGCAGCGCCTGCGCCACTCCCTCCACCAATCACAGCTCGCGGTGTGGATGGTAAGCTGTGATTGGTCGGTTGAGAGCGCACGACGGACCTTTCAAAGAACTCGATGATTTATATAGATACCTTACGCTACAAGTGAGTCAGTCGGATAGTTGTGATTTAAAACGCGTTATTTGTAAGTAATTTCATCGATAAGACCTTTGTTGCCTACCTCTGCCAACATGTTATATTGTATTGTTTCTTTTGGTACCTAACTGTTTTGTATGTGTGAGCTGTGCAATGAATACCTAGTACCAATTTGTATTGTATTGTTGTATTGTAATTTCGGACAGCCTAGGGCCTAGGATGCGATAGTTATTGAAACTGTTAAATGCCTTTCAATGCAATCCGATAATCTCTCAAAAATACAGCGACTATCCGGGTCAACTGCGATTTCAATAATGATACGAAATCTTTTGTTCCGTTTGTGAAAGAGACGGATACAATTCTAAATTTAAATAATCTCTACGTGCTGGTTTGGGCAGGTACGAGGTTTTAAATGTACTACCACATAAACATAGCATGACTCGAGATTTATAATTCGATTTTCCCGGTATATCATAGGAATATCCCCACTTTCTCGTGTTTGTCTTTTAAACTCAAATTGACAGATGCGTGAAACAATTGCGATAGGTGCCTATTGTTGGGGTGGTCCATTCTGTTATTAGGTAAAACAACTGCAATCGTGGCGTAAGACATATTAATCAAATTATAGTTGACCGAGTTGTATCCAAGTCACCCGTTCAATAAGTGACTTTAATACCCAATCTAGAAGACACGAAATTCAATAAGACAGTTTTTATAAAATTTCGGCCAGTAAAGAGTATTTCAACTATAGGTACCTGTCTTTTTTCACAAACTAAACTCGTAAGTTTATGCCTGAGTGATAGATATAAAAACAATTAAGGTCACTTAAAACAAATTTCTAAAGGTTGTATCAATTACCTACGAACTGTTCATCAAATTTATAAAAAAAATATTCTTTGGCTTTCATCAATAAACAGAAAATGTAAATTTTACAGTGAAACCAATAAGTGTTATATTTATTCGTGTATGATCGTTTCTTCGACCCTCAAAGGCCGACATAGTTCGTTATTTTTACGCTCAGTTTTCCCCATATAATGATCCTTTACACTCTATTTGTATAAAATAGGCGTAAGGTAAGTTTGCAGTTGCCTTCCCTTTAAAGCTTCACGAAGGGGAGCTTTGGATCTGTTACTTAAGGGGGTGAATTGGAAATTATCCCGTGCTTTGAAACGCCGTTCTGACGGGATTAGGAAACAATCAGGCCTGATTTTCAGGTATATGATTCTGACTTTATTGTTGGTTATCTGATTTAATCTGTACATGATTGCCTAAACTTCCTCAATAGATAAAAAAACAAACATTGGTTGAATATCAGATTTGGGTTGACATTTTCTAATTTCTATGGCGCAATTTTTTTAATGAAATAACGTACATTGTTACGGACTTTAATAAATGTAAAAGTACATAATTTTGTTATTCTGCCTTAATTATGTAAAGGCGTTTTTAAGTTTTACATACATACATACATTCACGCCTTTATTCCCAAAAGGGGTAGGCAGAGCACATGTATGTTCCAGCGCCACTTTTAGCATAAATTATGTGGGTATAAAATATCGACAATTGCAGTGATAGGTTGCTAGCCCACCGCCCGCCCACAACACACTTCAACCCTGGTCCCTTAGTTGACTTTTACGACACCCACGGGAAGAAAGGGGGTGGTAAAATTCTAAACCGACACCACACGGGTGTTAAGTTTTAGCAGTTGAAAATATCGATTTCCAAAGAAATTAGGACTGCTGCTCCAAAGAAGTTAGAAAATATACCAGAGAAATTAGTGATAAGCACATATCCAATAACCGCGCCGTTAGACCCGACGCGGCTAAAGTGGTTAGGAAAATCCATCATCTGTGAATTTCATCTGTCTAACTATAACGGTTCATGAGATACAGCCTGGTGACAGACAGACAGACAGACGGACGGACGGACAGCGAAGCCTTAGTAATAGGGTCCCGTTTTTACCCTTTGGGTACGGGACCCTAAAAATTGACGTAGTCACGAGCCACGCATTTGATATCGGATTTTAAAAATGTTACCTATATTGCTTTTAAAAAAGTGCTAGAAAGCGCCTATACTTTGCTTGGCAACTACAGTTGCCACGATCAATGTAGATATACCTACATAGTACGTATTTGGCAACTCTGATTGCCAGAATTTACGTGAGTGGCTTAGAGTCTGGCTAGCGAGACGTAAATCAACATATTTTTTTAAATCCATACTATCCTTACTTTCATATTTAATATGTGTCTGTCTGACTTTTTTTGTTACCTCTTCACGCTTAAAACGCTAAACCGATTTGGTTAAAATTTGGTATACCTAGATATAGTTTGAGTACCGGGGAACGACATAGAATAGTTTTTATCCCGAAAATCATCCCCTAAGGTGTTGAACGGGGAGTGAAAATTTGAATGGAGCCACAAAATAGGTAATAGTACAAGTACAGAGGGGACACTCCTTTGATCTTTACAAAAGGCGCTTTTTTCTCAGCCAAAACATTAAGATTAATTAATGGTCCTCTGATGTCGTCGACGACGACGTCGACGTTCATCGCTACAAGTACATGCCGGTTCCCCAACGCTGGGGCACCGGCATGTACTTGTAGCGATGAACGTAAATCGCGGAGTGTCCAAGCCTTGATGAAGCTACGATATAAACGAGTTCCACGAGAATGGAGTCGCCGGCAGTTACAAATAAAAGTAGTGTAACACCATGTAATATTTACAACATGTATGCAATAAATAAATAAATAAATAAATAAATAAAAGCTCAGAAAATAAACAAAACAAACTCGTGGTTTAGCGAGTATTTTAGCGAGCGTCCTAGCGAGCATTGTAGAGAGCGTTCTAGTGAGAATTCTAGCGAAACGAATGTCGAAGCTAGTAATATTATAAATGCGAAAGTGTGTCTGTCTGTTTGTTTGTAACCTTTTCAAGCTTAAACCGCTGAACCGATTGAAATGAAATTTGGTATGGAGATATAATTGTTCCCTTATATTTATTATTAAGTTTGTATGGAGCTACGAAATAAACGAGTTCCACGCGGACGTGGTCGTGGGCAGAAGCTAGTTCTTTATGTGGAAACTGTTAGTTATAAATACAGACCTACTAGCGTCTGCCTTCGACTCCGTCCGCGTGGAACTCGTTTACATCGCAGCTCCATACAAACTTTTACCCCCTATTTCATCCCCTTAGGGGATGATTTCGGGGATAAAAACTATCCTTTGTCACTTATCCATTCCTTCAACTATCTCCACTTAAAAAATCACGTCAATTCGTCTCTCCGTTTTGCCGTGAAAGACGGACAAACAAACAAACAAAGAAACACTGACATACACTTGCCCATTTATAATATTAGTATGGATTACGCCGTTATGCAGTGCGTCTTACCAGCATGTTTTTTTTTTTCAAATTGGCGGCATTTTTTAGCGATTCGTCTCTTTCGTCAGTCCCTAGTAAAGTAAGAGAATAACGCATAATGGAATACACCCTTTACGTGTCCTTGACTTTTATTTTATCCCTAATTTCCATACAATATCCCAAAGGACTCCTTTGTCTACTCAAGACATCGGAAATAATAAATAACATTGTAAAGATCATCTAATTTGTTTCGAGTGCCCTCCGAAAGGTTGAAAGTCTCTCAATTTTCATTTATACATCTATTGAAGACTTTATCGTTTCACAAGTGCCCCTTTACGATTTAGTTCGAGTAAAGGTCTAAAGGTCGTTTTAGATAAGTTTTACATATGTGAGACCTGATTAATAACGCTTTTGTCGAGTATATAGCACATAGGCAACCGGTACAGTCAGCATCAGATGTAGTTACGCAAACGAAGACGCCTTAAGTCTTTAAGGGGCTACCCGAGGTTTTCATCGATTATTGACAAGTTTTGAATCATATCTCCTACTTTTGCACTACGGATAGAAGTATTAAATCAAACGGTTATCGGTTCTTCAATCTTTTATCTCCATTTTTGTCCACCGGATTTGCAAACAAATGAATACTTAATTTTGTATGATTTTTATTAAACATTGTCTAAAAAACACTTATTTCGTATCTCTATTGACGTGAAAGATCTAATATATACGAAATCTACTTATTTGGGTTCGTCTATGACGTCTCTAAAAACTGGTCCAGGGTTTTCATTTTAAACCAATTAAAACAAGTTATGGCCAGATACCGGGTTTTTTGGCCTAAAATTGTTCAACTTTGATACCAAATTTCTCGAAAATAACGAAATTTTAAGTAAATATGGGATACTATATTGCTTAAAGCCGTTGTTGTTAATATAATAAGCTACAAAAAACATAAGAAAACTAAGTGATTCAGATCGAAGGTCATTGGCGTATGGGAGCCCCTTAAGAAAAAAGAATAAGAACTTTCGACGTCTTCGATTGATTAGTTACTTTTGATGCTAACTGTACCAGGTGGTTTGGCTTGTAGCCTACGGAGTAAATGTCCCCGAGTTAAATCCCAGCGACTGGTATGCACTTTTAACTGATACGTGAACACAAATGCCCTAATTCTATGCCGTTTGCCTCTCCGATATCTAGGGGTGGCACTCATAGGTAGGCTGTATCTCATGAACCGTGGATAGTTAGAGAAGTTTTGAAATTTTCACAGATGATGTATTTCTCTTGCCACTATAACAACAAACACAAATAAACAGAATGAAAAATGTTGACATCTCATTAACAGGATGTTAGAAGACCTCTCTATACGTCGAACTCATAAGCAGCCGCACTTGATACTTTGTCGCTTTCAGCCGTTTGACTACTTCGAAAGCAGTTTAAGGCGCTGTATGTACATGGTCTTCTCTCCCTCTCTGAGCATAAGCGTGAGCGAGATGGAAATGCGTGCTCGGAAGCGCGGATATCATGTTTTTAATTTTAATTTCATGCCCGTTCAAATAAATAAAAATGTAATCACTGATTTCTCTCAAACATGATATAGCCGATTTTTAGCCATTTTAATATTTTTAGCTTTTGTGCACAATTTGTTACGAATGTTTTAAGTGTATTTTAGACCCTGTTAGACCAATGTTCGTGATTTTTTTCTATCGATCGATAATTGCTTATTCATTTTTCGAATCACTGATCTCCTTGGAGAAAAACCTCAAGATTACTATTCGTATCTTTTTGAAACCATTTTATTATAAACAGACGCATTATATTGTTTCAAAAAGTTTGTTCCCTCAATTTCGCTGAACCTACGGCGCCTTAAACATGATGCTAAAGCGACACGGTACCAATGTGTTCAGCGCCCCTGTGACTTTGACCGTACCTACACACAATCATACGTAGATGTATTTGCGGTCTCTACGATTATAGGTTCACCTACGCAATTCAGGCTGTGGTTTGTGTTTGAAACTGTACCATATTTAGCTTATAAGCTAATCCATTGTAAATTCAATCTTACTGTGCTTGCTTTCGGTATGAAATTTCTTCATGATAGACGTTTTGTTTTAATATGTTATCGTAGATTTGAATGTCAGGGTTGAAGGCTTAACCTGACCTTAAAGTTTTCTGACAACTTAAAATACCTCTTTGAAAGGTTCCAATGATCCCATACGCGAGGTTTATAAAATTTTGTGTAATTTCGTAGTTGCCAGCTTCTGTCGCCATCTTCGTATCAGGTTGGCGGCGCCATAATATTCTCACCAAACTTCCAAAGTATTCCTTTCTGCTCAATAGGCTAGTGGCTGATATGATCATCATTATATCAGCCGAAAGACGTACACTGCTGGAAAAAGACTTGTAAAGAGTGCAACAAGGCCTGAACTAAGGTCGCTAAAATAAGTTTGCGAATTTTGAAGGGAAACTTACGTACATATTTTCCTACCTACATAAATGACATAGGACCAGAGTAAATTAAATGAAAGCTTGTAACGATTCCATTTTAACAGTTTTGGTTACTTTATACTATCACAATGTTAATGTAAGATAATAAGATGATAAGGGAATGAGATATAAACAGATTGAAAAAGCTAAAGACAGTGGAGCCAACAGTGAAAGTATATCTGCATAAATCCAACGAACTTTTTGGTCTATTATGAAACAACTTAACCACTTCAAATTCATTTACTGTGACAAAAAAGCAAACGCATTCCTCATCCAAAGCAGACACTGTAACCCCCTAGACTAATCCCCCAGGGGAAAAAAACGGTTAGGTTGTTAGGTGAACTGTGAACCTACAGCGCGCGAGCCGAACCAGCGAAGCGAGCGCGACGCGGTAGCGGCCGGCGAAGCGCCATAACCGAACATTATAATTTTTTCCTAGTTGAATATAAAATAATTGCCGCTAGGTTCCCCTAGGTGATCGGGGTCAGGTGATTAAATGTGAATAACGTGACATTTCCAAACAAACTTTTCCTCATTATAAAATTAGCAAATACTTACACATTTACAATTGTAGTAGGATAATTCCACTTTGATCGCAGACAACAGTATTTACCTAAAAGCAGTTGAACCTTTCAAACGCCCGTAGCGATAAAGCTATCATTCCAGTGCGAGTGTGTTGAAATCCTCTTTGATAGAGTATGGCTGACTGGATATGCCCTCAGGAATCTCATACACGTGTCTTTCGTAGCGTGGACGTGAACACGTGTTAACACGTTTACTGGTGTGCCAACAAATAGGAAATAAATAACCGACCCATGACTCATCTTTTTTATTTTTGTAGGTAACCTTCTTATCGGTTCCGTGGGATTTCACGTGACAATCGTCCGAGCGTAGGTAGTGCCTTAAACGAGCCCGGGGTCCGATTAGGCACATAATCTCAAGATTTCACGTAGGAAATTGTATGAAAGCGACTGCCAACTGACCTTTCGACCAAGACGGAAAACTAGACCTTTTTTTTTTTATTGTTGGTTTATGGGCCTTTTGTTTGCCGCTTCGACCAGCAGGTGATCTATTGTGGCAGCCCTTTTGTTATTAGATTTCACCGTTAAGACCCGTTGCCTCTAGGAAATTCCAGATTCTTTGGGCGGTGATATGTTGTACCTCTTCTGGGTGCACGACGTGTCGCCCTAGATAGATACTTCTTTTTTGCATGAGTGTTCCGCAGGAGCAGAGAATGTGCGCTGCTGTTTCCTCTGTCTCCTGACAGAACCTGCAAGTTGCATCCTGTTTCATACCCATCTGAAACAGGTGTTTGTTTAGTTTGCAGTGACCTGTCAGGATTCTCGTCACTGCGCAGGTTTTGTGCCTTTTGAGTTGTAATAGCTCTTTAGACAGTTTATCATCAAACCCTTTGATTAAGGCTTTAGCCTGTTTTTGTCCTTTGGTGAACTTCCACAGCTTTATTGCCTCTGATTGTTCAGTATTGTTTAGAAGAGAATATGCTTTCCGTTTTGTGATACCACAGAACGGTTCTGGGCCGACCAGGGTTGTGTCTGCGCCCTTCCTTGCAAGTTCATCAGCTTTTTCGTTTCCTACTATGTCGGAATGTCCTGGTACCCATCTAAGTATGACTTTGTTGGTATTGGCCAGGGCATTTAAATTGTTTTTACAGTTCTGGACTAGTTTCGAGTAGGATTCTAGGGATTCTAGTGCCAGCAGAACAGCTTGGCTGTCCGAATTGATGTAGATGTGTTGGTTTCTTAGGTTTCTTTCCAGATTGATCTCCACGCATTTATTTATTGCGAAGAGTTCAGCCTGATAGATTGAGGCCTCTTTCCCCATGCTGACGCTAGCTTTGAGCTTTGGCCTCTCACCGTAGATACCGCATCCAACATCGTCACCTTTTTTGATCCATCTGTATACCAAATGTGGCTTCCCTCCTTGAAGTCCATTTGGTCGTTTATCCATTTGTCTCTCGGAGGTATTTCCACTGTATACAGTTTGGTGAATTTGCATTCCACGTAAGTGTCGTCAGTGGGCATGTTTAGTTTTTTGTTATCAAAAACAAGGGCCTCAAGTTTGATAAGCGCTTGCGAGCGCCATTTTGGCCTTGTTAGTGCGCATATCCTATAGATGCACTGCTTTGCCTCCTTTTGCACTTGCAGGTGGAGTGGCGTTTGATTGAGCAGTGCATCCAAGGCTGCCCCCGGTGTTGAGCATAAAGCTCCTGTTGCTGTTAAGCAGGCTGTACGCTGTAGACTGCTTAACTTTGTGATGGCTGTCTTTTGGTTGGTTTTGTTACACCAGACTGCAGAGGCGTATGTAATTACAGGCCTCACTACCGCTGTGTAAAGCCACATAGCAATTTTGGGCCTTATACCCCATCTTGCTCCTGCCATTCGACAGTAAGTCCACATGGCCATTTTTGCCTTTTGTATTATGTTATTCAAATGAGCGTTCCAAGTTAGCCTTTGGTCAAAAGTAACTCCTAGGTACTTGACCTCATTTGAGTATGTTATTTCCTGTCCATTCAGTTTTAGCTTGGCGAGCTTGTCTAGTTTCTTTTTCTTTGTGAAGGGCACTAGTACTGTTTTGCTCGCATTGATGGACAGGTCATTTTCTTTGCACCATTTATTTATGGTGTTGAGCGCTCCTTGCATTAGGTTGGAGATTGTGTGGAGGCACGGACCTCTGATTATGACTACAAGGTCGTCGGCATATCCTTGCGTGTCATAGTCTAGGTCCTTCATAGTTGCTAGGAGTTGGTCCACTGCTAGGGTCCACAGTAGTGGGGATAGTACGCCTCCTTGTGGACATCCTCTTGTGGTGAAGAATTTATGCTCAATTGCATTGAGGGTCAGAGTGACTATTCTATTTGAAAGCATGCTCTGGATCCATCTGATGGTGCTTCCGTCCACGCCCTTTGATCCCAATCCTTTAAGGATAGTTTCTGTGGGTGTGTTGTCGAAGGCACCCTCGACGTCAAGGAAGGCACATAGAGCTGTTTGCTTGTCCTCTAGGGTTTTTTGCGCTTTGTCGACCAGATCAAGTAGTGCAGTTTCCGTAGATTTCCCCTTTTGGTAAGCATGCTGGTGCTGCAAGCAAACCAGATATTTCGCTCTAATGTGTTGATCAATGACTCTTTCCATCGTTTTAAGTAAGAAGGATGATAGACTAATTGGTCTGAAGGATTTGGGCTGTGAGTAGTCCTTTTTCCCTGCTTTTGGTATGAAGCGTACCTTGACTCTAGTCCATTGTTCTGGTATGGTCCCCCAAGCAAAGCTAGCTCGGAATATTCTTACCAGGTGCGGAAGTATTAGGTTTTGTCCTTGCTGTAGTAATGCAGGAAAGATACCGTCCTCTCCCGCCGATTTAAATGGTTTGAATTTTTTCAGTGCCCATATTACTTGGTTTGGTCTGAAGATATTTGCGGCCAAATTCCAGTCGTTGTTGTGTACCCTCCGGGCTTGTGTGCTCCTTTGGGTGTCTAACTGAGTATTACTGGTGGGGTACGAGCCTGGGAAGTGGATGGTTCTGAGCAGGTCCATTGTTTCCACCTCCGTGGTCGTAAAGCTGCCATTAGGTCTCTTAAGTAGGCCTAGGTAATTGGTTGGTGTCTTGGAGAGAATTTTGTGAATTCTCGCTCCTTTGTGTGTTTGGGCGATCTCTTCGCAGAACTTCCGCCAAGACTTCCTTTTGGCTTTTCTGATCTGTTTGTTATATTCAGTCAGTGCTCTACCATACCTTTCCCACTCGTTTGGTCTGGTTGAGTGATTGAATATGCGACGGGTGGACACACGGAGCTTTTCTAGCCTTCTGTTCCACCATGTCGTAGTGTAGTGTGTGGTTGATTCTCTCAAGGGGCAACTCAGTTCGTAGGCCTTAAGATGCCTTTGGAGAGTTGGTTTACTGTTATGTTGAGGGAATCAGGGTCTTTTACATATTTTGGGATATCCTTTAGATGGTCTTCCAGGTGAGCCTTGTAGGCTTCCCAGGAAGTTTCTTTTGGATTCCTCCGTGTTTGTGGTTCTGTATCTAGTGGGCCCTTTACACTAAATATAATATGTTTGTGGTCCGACATTGAATTCTCGCAACTAACGTGCCAGTTACCTAGGCAGTTTGCTGCCTTTTCAGTTGCAAAAGTTATGTCTAGTACTTCTTGTCTTGCCCTGGTCACGAAGGTTGGCGTGTTGCCCCTATTTAACAGGTGTAGACAGTTGGTAAAAATAAATTCTGAGAGTAACTCACCCCTTTTGTTGATGCCCGTGCTCCCCCAGATGGTGTGATGAGCGTTCGCGTCGCAACCCACAATCAGTTCTGCCTTTTGTGCTTCAGCGTACTGTACAACCTTAGCCAGTTCTTCTGTGGGATCTTGTTTTTCTCCGGGCAGGTAGGCGGAACAGATCAACACCTTTCGTGAGCCCTTTCCTTTGAGATCAACATACGCAGCTACAAGATCATCGCTGCATAATTCTGTAACAGGCAAGAAGTTGATGTTTTTGTTAAACACGATGCAGGCCCTTGGTTTGGTTCCTTTTTCGTGTATTAGTACCTTACCTGCTTTGTTGAGTCCTATTCCCATGGTTTTGGTGTTGATCCATGGTTCTTGTATGAGGGCAATGTTTAGGCCATTTTTGCCAAAGAGTTTTTCCACGACCGCTGTGGCCGCGATGGCGTGGTGTAGGTTGGCCTGCAGGAACGTTACCCCCCCGTGAGTTGCGTCGTTATTGACCCCGGCGCTGGGCGTGGGCCTGCCCTTGCCGGCTCCCTCTTCCTCTGCCCCTGGAGCGGTTGGAGCCCCTATTGCCCCCCCTGTCGGTGGGAAACCGCCGTGTTCCCGATGTACCCGCTACAGGATTGGATGCGGGATTCAGAAGGACTGCCCTTTTAGGTCCCGGAGGGACCTTTCGGGCGGGTGTATGGATGGGGTCCTTTGATGTTGACGGGTTTTGCGGTGGTGGGATTGAGGACGTGCCGGGTTCCGGCTGCTGGGCCTTGGAGGTACCCTTAAGCCGAAACTGTACCTTTCGGAAGCCTAGGCTTGCCTTTAGGTCCATCTTTCGGAGATTCTCCACTGACTGGTCGTCTAGGGCTACGGTCAGCATGACCCCACCTTTCTCGACCTTTGTGTGGAGAATCTTCCAGTACTCTGTGTACAGCCCGGAGTTCTGTGCACAAAGTAGCGACAGGGACATTTTCACGTCAGAGTCGCGTAGGTCTGGGATGAACACCATCCCTATGTTTGGCTTTGGAAGCTCATTTTCAGGTATAACCCTGAGGTTGGCTTCTGGCCATGGTTTGAGGGATGGTGTCATCTCTTCAAGCCAGGCTTTGGACCGCTGGTCCTCGCACGTGATGAGCAACCAGCCTGGCTTGTACGCGTAGCCTACGAATTTAGGTCCCTCGGCCATTTTCAGAGTCGAGATCTTCTGCAGGATGTTGTAGCAGAGGGACTCCAGTTGGGTGTCCGTCATCGGACTGGAGTCCTTGATCCCGACTCTGATTTGGCTCAGGACCTCGCTGTAGGCCTGCGCTTGTTGGGATTGGGTTGTGGGTTGGGTAGGGGGGGTTTTAACTAGACCTTATTGGGATTATTATAACTGCAGATATTTGGCAGCCGTCATCTTGGTACAATAAACGTCAATGATGACATACGATGACATAAATTGTATTGAAATAATGGGTGTAAGGGCATTTTCACTGTAGGTCGGTTTCCACACGAAGTTTTCCTTTCCCGAAAAGGTAGACGATTTTCATGTACTTAAGCTATAAAAATGACAATATTGTGATTTATATACAAAGTAAAATATATGTACCAACAGTAGGCGAGGCAATTTGCACGTAGAACCGATGGCCGTTGGGGCGGAAAGGTTCTTGAATGGCGACCACGTACTGGAAGGCGTAGCGTGGTTAGGCCCACCACAAACTGGACTGATGACCTGGTAAAGGTCGCGGGAGTCCGCTGGATGCGGGTGGCGCAAGACCGGTCATTGTGGCACTCTTTGGAGGATGCCCAGATGTCGACGTCTTTCAGCTGATATCATGATGATGTACAAATATAAGTAAATCCAAACGTTTATATTAGGCTATTACATCAAAGAAAAACATTTATATTCCGATTAAAGTCACTAGCTCATCCTCACTCAAATGATCATATGGCCACAGAATAGATAATAGACAAGTACAGAAGGCACACTTCTTTGATCTTTACAAAAGGCGCTTTTTTCTCAGCCAAAACATTAAGATTTATGGCCCGACGACGTCGACGTTTTTTTTTTATTAGTCATAATATTTATTGCAACCATAGTTTGTACAGGTCTTAGTAACTAGGTACATTTGGACTCATATGGACCCTGGTAGGGCGTAGCAATTTAATTATATACATTCATCCACTACTTAATTTTAGTTTAAATTTACATTCCCTTTATTAATGTTAATTGCAGGTCCTTAAATAATACGTTACTTTTATAAAGAATTTCAACTTAAAACAATTTATTAGCATACGTTTAACTGGGAATGTCCTATTTCCGACGTCTCAATACTATACATAATTTTGTTAATTTATTAGGTGGTTAGAATTACAATTTTAATACAATTTAATTAGTTATAATAGAAATATATTTTTATTATGTCGTTTACGTTCATCGCTGCAAGTACTTGCCGGTTCCCCAACGTTGGGGCACCGGCATGTACGTGTAGTGATGAACGTAAATCGCGATCCCGCGCCTGATATGCCGGCAATAGCAACTCCCCTTAAAACAAATGGAATTGCTGGCGCGTTGGGTAATGTGACACTTTCCTAGCGTATTATAATCATATCACACTCAGATATCATTGAGACCAGTTTTATTTGATCACACGCCACTTAGTTCCAGACCTATCTATACCTATTCTAGATCTTATTAAAGCCGCAAACGTACCGTCTATAAAACACGCTTGCCATATCGCTGTATGAATCATCCCTTGTATATTAATCAGGACCTTGCAAATACAGGGTATATTTAATGTTATGACTGTTATGAGTGAGGTATATTTGTATAATTATGTAGACACTTGGGAGGCAAATATTGCTAGGTAAATTGCGAAAGAGCAACACTGGTATATATATTCGAGAAACTGAATTGGAATAAGTATTATATTTGCTGCCCACATTTCTATGATATGTGTTTAAAATGGTATTTCGTGTTCATACTTATAGTTTGAAGTGATTTAGAAATAATAGTGCCTACGGAATGATTTTCTCTACACAAGCTGAATAACTGATGATGAACGCCCTAAGGTAGTCATCAAGCAAAACACTTTGTTTTAATGATATTTATATCGCACAATTGTCTCATCTTCTTTTATGGAACATTTGAAGTCAAATGCCCTGATTCTCTTTTGTTGGGCATTCACTTACGCGCTGCGCTGCACCGTTGCTCTCATCATACTAATATTATAATAAATGCGAAAGTGTGTCTGTCTGTCTGTCTGTTTGCTACCTCTTAACGTTTAAACCGCTGAACTGGTTGAGAAGATATTTGGTAAGTAAATAGTTTGAATCCCGAGGAAAGATTTTAAGTTTTTATCCCCTAAGGAGGTGAAATGAGGGGAGAGTTTGTATGGAGCAACGATATAAACGATTTCCACGCGAACAGAGTCGCGGGCAGAAGCTAGTTACAAATAAAAGCTCACAAAATTAACAAGAGCGTTTTATTGAGCACTCTAGCGAGCGTCTTAGCGAGCATTACAGCGAGCATTCTAGCGTAACGATTGTGGAATGTATGATGAACGCCCGCGCTTCGCGCCGCTGCCCTCTGACGTCAGGCAGGTCGATCACGTAACACATTGTACGCGCGTCAGGAAGATCTAAATGTTACTATTAACAAGAAAAAAATACGATGAAATTGGCCTAGCGTGCGTTTGGAACGTTACGTGACTACCCCTTAGATCGCGGCATCAAACGTCAGGGCGCGTGGCGGACGGTTGCTTCGACCTCTTTGGCACGCCGAGCAATTTTATTAGCATATTTTGACTAAATTCACGGGCGCGCCACATAACTCTCAGTTGCTGGTAGTCGAGAGTTGTTTCGCCTAGGGCGCATTTACTAGGGCGCCATTGTCTCGGCGGCAAAATGGATGCGTGCAAATAGATGAACGTTGATGTTGATGTTACAATATGTAATTTGACAACAACATTCATTACCGTGATTAGGTTGGCACGTTACAGTTTGAATATCCAACGGGTTGCGTCATCTAACTATAATTAACCGCTAAAGTGTTGGCATTCCTGGATAATTTTTGACGAGGCGCTGCAAATTCGGCTTTTTGGAGAGATCATGAATGGTAAGTTTTAAACGGTTGTTTTTTTAGAGTATGGGCCGCATATTGTTGTGAAATGTGTCTGTAAAGATTTTAATCTTGTAACTAGATAAAAAAACTTATTTTTGTGAAGGTACTTGTAGGTATCACGAATTTAGCACCCTGAGTATAAATCACGCCCAATTTTCAACCAAGGGGTAATCCATGGCTATAAATTTTTGATATACGAGTAGGAGTCATTTTTTGAAGTGAAAACTTCTTTAGCGGCGCTGAGCACTTTTTGGGATGGGCAAAAATTGTTAAACTCGCGACTGATTTTGTGTGAGAGTCTCGGGACGAGGCTTGGGGGCGGGGGGAAAACGGGGGTTTGACTAGGGGCACATAGTTCTAATTTGTACTTTATTGTTAACAGTATTAAGGTCGTAACACATTTTCCGTAAATGCAAAATCCGCTTTGTTTTATCAAACTTTTATATTTTTCTGTTAGCCGATTCCGACTTCATTCAAAACTGAACTCTAGTCGTAAGAGTGTAAAGTCGTTAAACACTTTTTGCCATTGCATATTCTGCAAATAAATTTGTGATTTTGTCCACGCGTCCTTTACCGTTTTGCTATTGAGTAAATTCGAATTGTTCGAATTTGGACGTTATTCCTGAAGAGATAAAGCTTCGAAAAATATTTGGCAATGGCAAAAACAAATTGGTATTTTATTTCATCGTCTCCTTCATCAATTTTGCTGAGTTAAATTGAACCAGTGGCGTGCACTCCATATAGGCAAAAAGGCGCTGCCTACCCTATCAATATAATGCTAATACAACACAATACCTACTATAACTACGAAAATAGTATGGTACGGTAATATTATTAGTAAACAATCACAGTTATTATTTATTGAATTATAAATTTAAATTTCGCGGTGACCCACGGCCACGCGTACGTGAAGGTCGCGAATTGTTAACCTCTGATCCGTTTGCCGCTTGAGCTTGAGGCGTACTTCGGAAAAAGTACGACTTCAACGGTATAAATTACGAACACACGCATACATAACTCACACATCTGTAACCCAAATCCTCAAGTAAACAGTTCTTCATTTCCGACCGTCTGGCTTGCGCGATCATTGCGCGTCATGTAGGCTAGATGATATATCATGCCCACAATAAACAAGCAGTGAATTTGCGATCCGATATCTTCTTTCTCTTTCTTACATCCGAATAGTTCCGACAGCGCCCGCCGTTGCCGAGCGCCATCATCTTCGTGATTGTAGGCGACCAAATTTAGAAGTATGCATTCAACAAGCGATCATTTCCCATTCAAATATATCGTAATTTTATCACCTGTTTGTGGTGTTATGGTTTGCGTACTTACGATGACACGCGCGAAATTGTATTTAGCTTTATAAATTTGTTTCGTGGTTCTTTCTGTTCTTTTGTTGTTAATGCGTTGTGAGGTTATAAGTATTAGTGATGTGAGAATTAGTGCCTCTATAAAGTCAGAGGACGAGTAACATGGAGGTCGAGGAGTTATCTTATGAGTTGTGTGGTGATCTTGTGTGCATTAAAACATTAGTAAACGGCAATTTCGGCAAATTACATTTTGCTTCAAAGGTGAAAGTGGTTCAAAAAGGATGATGCATGCCAGAATTACTGGATTTGCATCAAAAAACAGCTAATGTTACTCGGCGTTTTCATTTTCGACATTACGAGACGTTTAAGTGGTTGGCCGGCTGTTTACATTCAAGTAGATTGTTTTGTTTCCCGTGTATTTTGTTCTCGAATTTTAAAACAGTCTGGCTTGATACGGGATTTGCCGATATGAAAAACTTGTCTACTGCTGCTAAAAAACGAACAGTCGGAAGAGCATTTAAAAGCGTGCCTCGCACTTCACACTTTCGGTAAACACAGAATCGAAAGGTTTGGGGTATAGCAAAGGGGGCGCGAGATTTAGAAAATTTTTGATGGTGGTCGGTATCATTATGACACCTATTTTTTATGTTGCTATCGTACCTATAGAAGACGCTAAAATAAGCATGGTTTGTATGGGTAACTTTTCTCTGAATTTGATAATTATCGTGATATTGGCTCCTAAATAAGTCATTTAAACGGATCTGGTACTTAGAAAAAATTCGGTGTCGTGAACCGAATCGGATGGCGGATAGGTAAGATGGTGGCGGAAGCACCGCTCCCGCCGCTGTCTTCGTGGTTATTTTTTTTATAAAAGAGTGGGGAAAAAAAAACGCGCCCCCAAAACGGATGGTCACAGAGAAAAGTTTATTTGACATTTTATGCTTATCTGAGCACGTTTTATAGGATACATTAATAAAAATGAGGTATTATATTGACATCATTTGCAGGACATCCAATTTTTTTAAGTCCCAGAACCGTTTAAAATGACTGACCTTTGAACCCAAATATCTAGGTAAATATCGATCTGAGAGAAAAAATTTAAAGAGTTCTTTACTTTCCAATATCATTTCATCCCACTGCCTACCCTGTCCCAAAACCCTGTGCACGCCACTGAATTGAACTATAGCGTACTACTAAAAAGGTTGTTATTATCTGATGTATATCTAAACAGGGTGACATTTTAATCAGTGTCCAAATTTTTTGTAGGCATCTGGTATCACTAATAGATTCCATTTTTGAAAGAAACTTGTGGGTATGTTTTGAGATATAATTTGTTTATCCCAAAAGAATTAGCCGTACTGTGTGGTTACTGGGCATTCAGTACCGCGCGGAGCGGGGCGGGGCCGAGTGAGGGGAGGCGTGTCGTGCGCAAACCTTACTACCCGCTGAGGTGCCCGCGCGGTAAGGTTTTTTTGGGATAACTTTAAGCAGCAATTACTATTTTTTTTTGTACTGAATGGTATGAAACAAAAAAAAACGTATTTTATAACTTTGCTGAAGAATCTTATAAGTACTTGAATTTGGACACTGATTAAAATGTCACCCTGTATTGGTACGCAGGGGGAGGGAGGGGGGAGCAGGGACTGCATAACCGAAAAATACCGGTATTATTCATAACCGATATGACGTCATATCGGTTTTGAAATAGCGGTTTCGGTAGAGGAACCTTTATATTTCGCTATCGAAACATAACGGTTACCTTTATTTTTTTCGGTACCTTAACCGATTTTGAAAGGTTACCGATATTTAGATTTTGGCGTCGTTGCCAAACCGCCGGCGCTGCCGTTTTGTCTTTCTTTCCGCGAAATCGTCGCATCGTCAGTAGGAACATTACATTCAGTACATTGGCACAGCAACATAGCGTGAGGTGCGGATGTGCGGGCGGGGACTCGGAGAGTGCGGAGCTATGATGACAAATGTACAGCCGGATACCAAACAGGATGATGTTTTCGCTTCATTATCAAAAGAAAAGAAAGCATACACGGCGTTCTTTCGTTTTCTTAAAATTGTAGATTTTAATTTTTATATTGAATTGGAATCGCGTTTGCACTGTCAAGTGTCGTTGTCGGTCAGCATCAAAGAAGCGTATGATATGCCGGTGCCGTTTCGCCCGCGCCACAGACCAGTAAACCTAAAGACGTCGCTTAGTCGGGCGACCCCCGCTGCCACACATACAGTGAATTCACTCTATGTTTGAGACACACCCCCTTTACTAACTTCAGTCTGCGGACGGCGCTTGCGCAGGTAACATCGTTACAAAATGCATTATTGTTGAGTGAAATTGTGTGGAAAAAACACTAAAACTTCTGGTGTGCAAAAAGACTCTATATCATTTCACAGGTAAGCCGATTTTAATAAAATTACACAATAAAATACATGAGTTTTTAAATAAAGTTGTGAGTAGACCGTGCTCGGGCTCGTTGATGTCTTTCAACCGAAGTCTCTTTCTATCCCGCATTAGTTGGTAAGGTGGGTAGTGCTGTCCATAGTATGTATTCGTTTAATATCGATAAGATAATTAACGGAGGATGCAATACATCGTAAGTAATTTAAAAATAGCAAAATATTACACATCACATGCTAAACATTTGTGCACAGTGCAGTTATTAAAATACTTAATGTGGTAAATGATCTTCTCAAGCTGGTGTTATAAAGTATTCAAAGCATGTTAGCTATAACGTGTATCCTATGTTAAAGGTTTCCTAAATGTCCAAACATAAAGGAAATGTGGATTAACGCTACAAGACGACTACCTGATTGGTTTTTATTCTATGCGTAACCTTTGTACAACGTATCGTTTAATAAACGCAAAATTAGAAACTAGGTATTTCAGAATCGAGGGTGGAATTCATTGTATTTGCTTCTATTTTAACATAATTATTTCAGATAAAGATAATTTATGAGTACTTAAAAAAACTAAGGTCCTACTCGTACTTATACATAAAAAGAAACATTTATGTTTGCTTTACATTTGGGCTCGCAATATATTATTGTATTTTAACGCGTGGTAACACAACTGCAGAGCAATAATTATTACTAAGAATACTTTATAGAATTCTATAAAGTATCGCATGTGTCCCATCACTACAGGCAGGCACTTACGCGCGGCCTTGAATGCACCAATCACAGCGCACTTGACGTCCCCCGCGCTCCGCAAGTTTGGCAGCTTTGTTTTTAAGTAAAAATTAGGCTAAGCGGGGTCTTTAGGATATATGGTCTGTGGCCCGCCGCGTCGACGCCCCCCCCGTGCGCCGCAGCCCGCGCCATTCCATTTATCATGCCGCGGAACCCCCCCCCCCCCCCCCCGCACGCCTCTACTACCGCTCGCTCCCCGTCCCCCGTTCCTCACTGTGCGCCGCAGCCCGCGCCATTCCATTTATCATGCCGCGGACCCCCCCTCTCCTCCCCCCCACTTCTACTACCGCTCGCTCCCCGTCCCCCGTTCCTCACTGTGCGCCGCGGCCCGCGCCATTGCATTTATCATGCCGCGGAAGATTCTATTATCTTTTAAATTCTTTCATAGTTTATTTACACCTTGTGTTGGAAATTACTTAGGTAATTAAAAATATCGGCCCACGGACAACATTTGATACCAAGCTCAATCAAAGTACGAATAATAGTACATTACGCGTCCACACCAGCGGAGCAGAACGGGAATCGAACCCGTAATCAATCAATTAATTTGCCATATGAAATTACGAAGTATAATAACGATTCCATTTTAAATTATCTTTATCACATGACGTGATTATCGCTAACAAAATACCTAACGCAGTACACAAGCACTGCGCAGTGAAGCACACGCAATGAATGAAACGGCGCGGCACGGCGTGACCTGACCTGACGGCGGCCGCGGCGGCATCGGCAGGCGATGCCAGCTCGCTTATTTTTTTCGGTAACCGTTATAATACCGGTTTCGAAACGAATAGCATACCTTTAAATCGAATAGCGGTAACCGATATTTCCAAACGGTTACGGTACCGTTATGTTGGCGCGGCGCGCGTAACCTTTACGCCATTACGGTACCGTAATAGAATACAGGTTTCATACCGGTAAAACCGTAACCGAAATCAGTCCCTGGGGGGGAGGAAGAGACTTTTTTTTGCAAAATTAATATTATTCAAGTTTTCACTTCTGCCGCCACTCCCGGAGTGCAACCCGGTCTTTAATTTAATTTTATTTTTATTTAATTATATTTACACAGCATTACAGATTCTAATACACTGTGGAACAAAACATCAGCTTAGAGGAACAAAACAATTATTATAATTTCAACTACCTACACCTACGTTTTTTTGTCTCTTTGTTTTTAAGTACCAGATAACAGTCCCCGCGAAGGATACGGGCGACCGAAACCGTGATTACCTTATGGTAAATGATTTCTAATGAAATAAGTGATTCTGTGTAGGTATGAATGATGAATGATGGTGGTAATGGATGATGGTTAAAATGAAGAATGAACTATGTGCCATTGAACTTTTTCAGGTTATTAACTATGGAGGTGGCAATTTTTCAAAAAGAGGCTATTGTGGTTTCTTTGCGAATGATTTCCTGCAGATTATATGATATGAAGATTATGACAGGTGATTTCGTTGTTAAAACTCGGGTTTATGAACTTCAAGACTTATCAGACTTATCATCTCTCAAAACTGCTAAAGAATGAAATTCACTCCCTTCATCTGTATTTCATAAGAAGGACGATCTAGGTGCCTTCAAAACTAGACCAAATAGGCTATTAATTAACCAGTGAGCTTCATCTTAAGCTCTGTCGTCGCTTGAGTACCATTCAGGTAGGGTCAAGCACTGGACAGTTTTTAATAAAAAAAACCGGACAAGTGCGAGTCGGACTCGCCCACCGAGCGAGGGTTCCGTACTTAATTACAAATGTATAGTTTTCAGATTTTTACATGTACTTGTACTTATACTACAAGACAAACAACAGATAAAAATCAGATGACGATATTACTTGCCAAATTTCATAGGTCTAAGTCAACGGAAATTACGTTATTTTCGATTCCCTTGAGAGTGACGAAATTTATACGTTTTTAGGGTTCCGTAGCCAAAGGGTAAAAACGGGACCCTATTACTAAGACTTCGCTGTCTGTCCGTCTGTCCGTCCGTCTGTCTGTCACCAGGCTATATCACAAGAACCGCCGCGATAGCTAGACAGTTGAAATTTTCACAGATGATGTATTTCTGTTGCCGCTATAACAAAAAATAGTAAAAACTAAATAAAATTAATATTTAAGGAGGGGCACAACAAACGTGTTTTTTTTGCTGTTCTTATATATACTGGTACGGAACCCTTCGTGCGCGAGTCTGACTCGCACTGGGCCGGTTTTTATACTCGTGGTTTAAACGCAAGGGTTAGATTTTCTATAGATACCAAGTTTCTTTAATCAGGCCACTCAGCAAGCTTCGTGGCCTAAACGTTACCACGTTACTGAAGAAGCATACATTATATAACGATTGCACAACATACTATTTTTGCATCATACTCGTAAATGGCTGCATGCTAGCCAAGAGGGTCTTGACAGATAGACAGGCGGACAACCACATGTGATCGTATAAGGGTTCCGTTTTTTCCTTATGAGGTACGGAACCCTAAAAATTAAAAAAACTACAGGCTGCGCTAACCGTTGCCTCGGCTACTGACGCTCAAGGTCCCAACCTAGCCACAATGGGGTCATCCTTATGTTGCTCTGACCTCAAGGTGCAGGTAAACAGGCAATAAAACGTAATTAGTCTAGACTCGGACTTTATTGGTACGTGGATTCTTATCTTGTCCAATTGTCCATTCGAATGTCTCCTTTGCTCACCTAGACTAGACAATACGATTATTTTACTAGGTCTAATTAAAATATTACTTTACCTAAGTTTGTGAGTAACAAATAAATCGTGCATCTTTTTTTTTTTTTGATATCTGCCCCCAACTCTTTAAAAGGGGGGGTGAAATATTGTATGGGACTTTTCGCAGTTTTCAAGTTAGGAAGCTAAAAATTGGTATACAGTCTCTCTGTTAACCAACGAAAAATACGTTACCTGCCTTATTTTATCTTGGAAATCTTCCCCCGGCCCCTAAAATAGGGGATGGAAATTTGTGTGAGACTCTCCGCAAAATTAGTACAGGTTCTATATGATACAAACGAATAATAAGGTAATTTAATTAAAACAATCTGCAATTTTAGTAAAAATAGCGCACGGGGTGCTATGCTACGTCAGTGCAAACTCTTAGTGTGGGCTGAAAGTACTACTGAGAGTACTATGGCCCACAAAAAAGCGGTATAAGAACTAAATCGAACGCTCCAGGATTTGCGCAACGGTACCGATGTTATGGGAGGGATGGTGGTTTTATTGGCTGATGATTTCCGCCAAACGTTACCAGTCATTCAGAAGGGGACCCCTGATGCAGACGAAATTAAGCATGTCTCAAGTCGTCCACTCTATGGGCCACCGTAAGAAAGTTCAGTTTGACTACAAATACGAGAGTGCAACTATATGATACACAAATGCTGGCAACTATGCCGAAACACTATTGAAAATAGGAGATGGTCGGTTAGAAACTGATGCCGAGGTCTGTGTGACACTGACGGGAGATTTTTGTCAATTAATATAGATTCAGGATTAGTTGCAAGTGGTTACCCAGATTTACAAAACAATATACACCAAAATCAATATGTATGTGAAAGAGCAATTTTAGCACCAAAAAATGATGTTGTCAACAAAATAAATTCAGACATATTGAGTAAAAGTACCAGGAGATACAGGAAGAGAACAGAGTATTTATCAGTAGACACAGTTATGGATACAGAACAGAGCACATTATCCCGTAGAGTTTCTGAATTCGATTGAGCTGCCAGGTGTACCCTCACACAAGCTTCAATTAAAACTAGGCGTCCCAGTCCCCCGTCGGATGCCCCGAGATTATGTAATGGGACGAGACTTCGTGTCACACAATTTGGCCGCAATATCATTAGCACCACTATCTTAACCGGCGTAGGAAAGGGTGAAAATGTAATGATCCCACGAATCCCAATAATTCCCACAGATCTCCCGTTCCAGTTTAAAAGGCTACAATTTCCTCTTAAGCTTACTTTCGCTATGACCATTAACAAAGCGCAAGGACAAACATTAAAGGTGGTTGGGGTGAACTTAGAATGTTCGCGTGTGTCCAATGTCCAGAATCTTTACATTCTATCCCCAAATGGAAAGACATATAATATCGTATACAACTTAGCGTATTAAAATAATATTCTGTTCCGAGTTCTCTTCTGTGTTCTAAATCAGTAAAGGGGAACCGAACCGTGCTACCCCGAATTTAACGCGAGCGAAGCCGCGGGCAAAAGCTAGTAGCAATAAAATTGTACCAATCGATTCAAACAACGGAGTTCTGCAAGTCGATCACGCACGTTAGATAGTCGTTCCCTCAATGCTGAGGATCGTGACATCATGTCCTCTTCTTGTTGACCAGACTTCTCCAAAGTCTCCTATCACCCGCTTTATGTATGGCCTCGTGCAGGTGTAGGTGCAAGAGTGCAGTGATTTTTGTGCTCCATCTAGCAGGTGGTCTGCCTCGAGGCCTCCGGCCCTCAAGTTTTCCCGTCATAATAATCCTCTCCAGGCTATTCGAAGTCAGTTATTATATGGAAAAGTGACAGTTTGATTGTCCCATCGCTCGTTCGGAATTTTACGTGATTACCCCTCAGAGGTAACAAAAAAAAACAACAGACTTGAGAACATTTTTCTTGAATTCGGTTGAAAAGTGCTCTTTATGGTCTACTAGCGTCTGCCCGCGACTCTCTCCGTGTAGAACTTGTTTATATCGCAGCTCCATAGAAACTTTTACCCCCTTAGGGGATGATTTCGGGGATAAAAACTATCCTATGTCAGTCTCCATTCCTTCAACTATCTCCACTTAAAAATCACGTCAATTCGTCGCTCCGTTTTGCCGTGAAAGACGGACAAACAAAGACATACGGATTTGCACATTAAATGTTTGATTTTGAGATAGACACTGTAGTGTTCACTTATTTGCACGTTCTATAGGTATACCGGTGTTGCTATTTACACGTTCCTTGGCTCGACAGCACACCACCACTCCCGGCAACGGTCGGACAACTACTGTCCCCCACTCCGGTCATCGTGACGTGACGTATGCGCACGAGATAAGGATAGCAATACACTACAGACACATAAACCAACCTAAAAAGTTTTCGATTCTAAGGGGCCCTCAAGTGAGTTTTTTGCAAATATTTTCAATGTTTTCAGCAGCAGAAGTGACTAAAATTTGTTTAGGTAATTATGAGCACGGGGTGCGCTCAAATTGTGAGTTTTGTTACCGACTGTACTATCGAAAAATACACTCCCCAATTTCAAATCTTCGGTGGTTCCAGGAACGTAATAAAATGGTGGCTTTTCTCATTTACTACATTGATATTCATATTACATCACTGTTCTGAATACGAGATATTCTCAAGAATATATTCCGTGGAAATATTTTAGTGTCTCATATTCCTCTGCCCTCTCATTTGGTCAAGATTGCATATCGGTCTTTGTCATCTCTAATGTGAGAGGTCAACCTAACACAATATATGGCATACTAATATGATGTGAGGTCAGTTTGGGTATGTGCGCCACCGGGGAAAGTGCGCCTCATTCATCATTGAATCCATGAAATCAATATAGAAAGAAAGAAAGAAAGAAGACATTTATTCACTACACAAAAGACACACAGAGACCAAAAATACAATACAATTGACACGTACTTAATGTGTGTCTTCGCGGCAGTGAATCGGCCGCTGTCTCAGCATTATGCCGAGGTGTCAGACAGACACCTACAGCGCTGATTTTCAGACAGCACCGTACGTGACCCACGGAACGCAACACAACATACTGCCGATACAAACATGTATACCTACACATAATAAATCAATGCAATAAACTTTTTAGTTTTTTGCATGAATGTAAGATGTCGTTATTTGTGAAATATCTGTAGATCTCGATATGTTTGATGAAATTTGCACTTACCCCGGGGCGCACTTGCCCCCTCTGACCTTATTGCAGGCACGAGAGCAATGTTATGACCTTCACGCGCTCTGTGCGTAGGCGCTTTCCACTACATATTTAATATATACTCGTAGTTAAAGCAATGACGCGTAGTTTCAGTGTCGGAGAGGCAACCGGATGGCACGCCGTATTAGAGCTCCCAAAGCGTCGTGGAACCGCCTAGTGCAACCCAAACTGAGCCAACATGGACAGGGGCGAAAATTGAGAGGGGTGACAAAAAAGATTGTAACCATTATACAAACCATTACATATATTTTTTATGTTTCCGACGCAGCCCAAGTTGGCTCAGTTCGGCTTGCACAGGGCGGTTCCACAACACTTCGGGAGCTCAAATACCGCGAGCTTAACCGCTGCCTCTTGGAACTACTACGCGTCATTGCTCTGAATAATAAGGGGAAAACTACGGGATCGGCTACGAGCGTAGCGTGTAGCGGTTCTTCGCAGCGAATGTGTTAAAACTTTCACTGCCGGGAACCCGCCTAGCGGGTGCCTACGACGTAGTCGCTTTCCGCTACATACGAGAAAAACCACAAGATCGGCTACGAGCGTAGCGATTCTTGGCAGCGACGGTGTTAACCCGTAGAATTGGTGTGATCGTTGCCGCTTCATCGAACACGTACAATATCAATATCATTGTTGTATGTGATATCCCATGTGAGACTGCTCTCGTATAACGCAGACAGCGTTTTATGGGGCTCCTATTGTGATTGCCCACGTCTTTGCTTACAAAGTCTTATATTAATAGAAATAAAACGGTTCTTAAGCCCTTTTTGCGTGAACAGAAAGGTGGACATTGTAGCTTTACGTGTCTTGCAACATTGTGTACATGTTTATGGCGTGTAAAGCAACAGTGTTGATGATGCACGCATTGCGAACATAAAGGGGGTTACGACTGTTAATTCTCAAGAGTAGGCGCACTTATGTTGATGCAACATTGTTTAAGCAGGTCAATTTCGTATTTTGAGTGTTGAAATGCTACGTGAATTGCATTCTTCTTGCATGTAGAATCGATGGCTGTTGGCGGAAAGGTTCTCGAGTGGCAACCACCTGCGGCAGGTGGACTGATGACCTGGTCACGGGAGTCCGCTGGATGCTGGTGGCGCAGGAGCGGCCATTGTTGCACTATTTGAGAGAGGCTTATGTCGAGCAGTGGATGTCTTTCCACTGATATGATGTAGATGAAGACGTCAATCGCATCTCCCTTGGGCATTTATTATCTCTTGGCCTTTATTTGTGAAATGGGGTTTGAACCTGGAACCAGCAGCTTCGTAGGTAGTCGCTACCCACTAAACTGACGGTTGTCCAAATACACGGTGGAATTTAATCGGTGATCAGGAATCCAAAAATCTTAATTATCAATCTACACAGAAACCAATACGTGAGATCTCGTGCAATATAGCTCAAAATCTAATTAATCACACTTAATTAACATCAGTAAAATGTACACTGACTGAATAAATGGACACCCTACTTTTATTGAAGGGAAGTTACTCGTAAGTATACATGCGTCAAGTGCTTGCTGGCTTTGGCGGGAAACTAGACAGATCAGATGAATTTGACAATGACAAATTGACAGCTTATTGCTCATTTATGTTTTAAGTTTCTATGGCTGATAGTTTGAAAAGAGGTATTAAACTTTTCAGACTAAACCATTAGCAGGGTGACAATAAATTTTAATTAAAATTTAATTTCAACTTAAAAATTAGTTATGATAAAAAAAAATTGGTTCCACTTAAGTACTACAGACCGCCATCGATTACTGAATTAGAAAAATGGGTTCCTGTTCACCGATTAAATTCCACCGTGTATATAGAATAGTATCTTTTTAGTAAATGAAATCATGGTGAGGAAACCGGTTGAACTTTGGAAGGTATTATATATGTAGCCAGGAAGGTTTCCCGGGAATGTCCAGGAGCAGCAATAAAACAGCGTTGTTCTCGGAATCAGATCTATTTCAGGACTGTCTATACAAAATCCCTGACCACCCTCATTCGACAATTATTAAACAGTTTAAAACTACCCGCTACTAAAGAAACATACATAACACCTCTCTTCTTAATTACTGCCCTCCTACTCGGTTAACATTAATTAGATTACGTTACAAGTTACAATTACGTACATTAAGCCCGATCGGATCAAACGAGAACGGGGACCTCAACTATATGAAGTAGGTACATAATGGTCGGGTTGGACCTATTCTTGTATTGGTCGAATCGGCACTAGGTATAAAGACTTAACTACACGTATAAAACAAAACGTAACTAGGAACTAATTACAATTATCATTACAAAAGGAGAAATATTGGTCATATCAATCGAACTCGAACCCATAACGCATAGGGGGTTTCCTAATACGTTTCGATTCGAGGGCCGGGGCTAGCGTCACCGCGGACTCGGCCGGCGCGGTGGGCGCGGCGGGCGCGAGCGGCGGCGGCGGCGCGGGCGCCGGTGGCGCGGGCGAGGAGCGCGGCGGCGACATCGACACGTGAATCGGCGTCGCCTCCGGGGTGCTGTCTGACGGAACGGAGCTTGGCAAACAATATACCATACGCGTTTTTAATTGATCTAAATGTCTATTACATGTGGTGCCGTTTTCCCTTGTCACTACATAATTTCGAGACCCCGTTACCTTTCATACCGTTCCCGATACCCACTTGTCCCTCGCGTTAAATTCTTGAACCCACACCGGGTCCCCTTCGTTTATTCGCTTGGGCTGGCTCCCTCCCCCTGACGAGATTTGCTTCTTTTGCGCCTGCTGAACTTTCGTTTCCACTGCGCCTGACGGTCTTAACAGATCTAACCTGGAGCGCAGTTGCCGTCTTTGTAGTAGCACGGCCGGAGTTTCTCCCGTAGTTCCTTGTTCGCAGTTACGATAATTGAATAAGAAAGTTTGTAGCGTTTCTTCTAAATCCTGGTGTAGGGTCTAACAGTTTATTAAACCATACATGTACGTACGTTATATGTTAATGTTGGGTTGTTATGTTGATTGGAACGATATCTTAAGTAAAAGATGTAACCGTCCTGGTTGAGTACCTTTATTGCACTAAAATAACAAAGTAATAAAATGTATTAGGTAAACAGCGTAATGACGCACGCTCGGGTGCATCGTAAGCTTAAATAGTAAAATGTCGAGTGTGCTCGTTCATGCTGCCAAATTCAAGAAATAAGAAAGGAAAGTTAATCCCATTAAGGCGTAGTTGCCTTGTCAACGTGTGTTGCGGTTGCGGCATGTACAATCACCTCACTGACGGTGTCAGAGTCGCGCGGTTGTCGAAAATGTCGAAATGACGCATCGCCGTGGTCATTGTTCGGTTTCTGGCGATTCTGCTCCCTGGTGATGGCTCGCGCTGCAGTGTTCCGCATTCTGCGTCTCATGTAGATGCCGGCCCAGATGCTAGCTGCGATCGTGCAGATAACAATAAATGATATGTAGCTGTAGTGATGCGTTTCGTGAGATGATGTTATATTTTGCAAGGAATCTTGCTGCATCTTCACAGTGTCTATGCTGGTTTTCAGTTTGCGTAATGCTTCTCGATGATCTTCAGTGACAACACTATAGTTTTTCTCAACGATGACGCGGTTTATCGAAGATTCTTGTATATAAAGATAGTTTTCGCTTATTGTCATCTCACTGTGAAAGTTGTTGTGTGATTGGATGACAACGTTATCTCCTTTTATCATGCATCCCGTATCAAGCGTGATAATTCCTGTTTCGCGTAGTACGAGTGGCGTCACGCCGGCTGGACAAAATGTGCGCATAGCGCATTCTTTGGCAAATTGTTTATCATGTTGGTCATAACTAGTGCATCTGTAGAGAATTCATGATCCCCGTATAGTGACTGGCATAATAATTGTACAGTTCCGTTGCTTTGTTTGGCAGACATTCCAATGCCTGACACCGTGGCGTTCTGTTTATGTCTCTTGAGGCCAAGTCGTTGAGCTGCAGATTCAGTGATCAGGTTTATCTGGGATCCCTGATCCAGAAGACAGCGAAGCTGCATGAAGGTACCATCAGCAGCTTTGACCTTAATTTGGACAGTAGCTAGCAGGACCTCGTTGAAGTTTCCTGATACGTGATTGTTAGACTTCCGTTGTTTGTCCGAGGTTTCAGGTTGTTCTTGGATCGCCGACATTGAAGAAGCCGGTGGCGCACGGGCGGTGTCACGTAACAGGTCATGTAGCGACGTGTGATGTGCCGTATTGCACACCTTGCATCGTTTGATTGACGTGCATTGTTTTCCGTTGTGCGAGAATAAACAATTTCCGCAAATGTTCAATTGCGACATCGTTGCGTTTTAGCACTTGTAGTCATGTTCTGAAATGTTTTGCAATAGAGTAGAATATGATTTGTTTTGCATATTGGGAAATTACGTTCAGTGTTGGCATGATATGATTTCGCAATATATCGCTTGAACTTGCCGCTATTGTGTCCATCGTTTTGAGGCGTGGGAGGAAAGTCTCGGGCTTGTCCGGGACCGGTCCTATGTTGGTTTGTAGTTGTTTGTTTCCGCTTGACCACAGGTTCTAATGCTGTGAATTTACCCTCCAAAAATTCAACGAATTCGTCGAAATGCGGTAATTCACGCGGCTTCTTTCTTGTTTCCATGTAGGATGCGTAGGTGTCGGAATCCAATTTGTTGGTCAAAATGTGCACCAAAAATGGGTCCCATGATGAAGTATCGACACCCAGATTGTGGATGGCGTGCACGACCTCTAGGCTGGTATCGTGAAGTCGCTTAATTTCAAAGGCATTTTGCTGTTGTATGGTTGGTTGGTTAAGGAATAATTGCATTTGCTTGGTAAAGAGTAGTTGCAGGTTGTTGTATCGGTGGTTGAGAAGCTCCCAGCAAGTGTCGTAGTTTTCAGCCGAAACTGATAAATGTTGGACGATGCGCTCCGCCTCGCCGCGAAGCTTGCCTTTCAGATGTTGCATTTTCTGTGCCTTGCTTATCATATTGTTGTTATTAATTGCCTCGGAAAATAAATCGATAAATGTTGGCCACTGGGTATAGTTCCCGGAGAATGTTGGAATTTCTACCTTGGGCACGGCTTGGAGTTGATGAGCCGTGGAGTTTAGCTTTTGGTGAAGTTGTTTCTTAGTAGACTCGTAGACGGATTCGTGCTGAGTGTACTCCTGTTCGTAATCTACGTCTGCACCAATAAACATGTTGTCCAGTTTCCAGTGAACTTCATCGATCGCCTTCCACCTCATCTGTAGCATTTGTAGTTTGTCCTCAATTTCCCATCTTTCGAGGATTTGGTTGAAGTCTATGTTCTTGACCATGCGAGTAAAGGCTCTAAAGTTGGTTGTTTGTTGGCTGAATAACTCATCAGCCTGCGATGGAATACCCTTTTCCTCCGTTGTTGAAAGTACACAGGTCTGTAGCTTGGTTTTGAACACGTTGTACAAACTCTTGACGTTGTCCACCAACTTGGCGTAGTCTTCGTTCAAAATGGTCTTGTCCTCTGAAAGCTTGAGCTCTTCATGTTTCGCGGTAAACTCTTCCCAGAGAGCTTCCAGTGTTGACATTCGTTTCTCAATGTAGTCAGCGGTTTTACGTCCAGCAGAATCCTTCTGGAAGTTGCTCTTCATCTTATCGATGGTTTCGAAGATGATGTACTGTCTCTTTAAAGTTTCCATTGTTGATGTTGTTGTTTCCTTAGAATGAAATGTTGATTGTCCGGTTCAATCCCGCGCGATCGTGCCCTTGTTTCTTCTTGCTCAATGAGACTGGTGGAACCCGCTTGTGGGAAGCCAGCCAAACTGAGCCACTGTATAGAAGACACAATCACACTGAGAATATCCGGTTCGAAGGACCAAAAATGTAGGGTCTAACAGTTTATTAAACCATACATGTACGTACGTTATATGTTAATGTTGGGTTGTTATGTTGATTGGAACGATATCTTAAGTAAAAGATGTAACCGTCCTGGTTGAGTACCTTTATTGCACTAAAATAACAAAGTAATAAAATGTATTAGGTAAACAGCGTAATGACGCACGCTCGGGTGCATCGTAAGCTTAAATAGTAAAATGTCGAGTGTGCTCGTACACCTGGTTTTCTCTTATCGCTTTTTTAATAGCTTTCTTACACAATTTAACTGCTCCTTCTGCGGCCCCATTCGAAGCCGGATGGTATGGCGCTGCAAATGTGTGTGTTATTCCGTTTAATCTCATGAAGTCGTCCATCTTCTGACTCGAGAAAGGCGGGCCATTATCCGATACGACTTCTTTTGGCAATCCAAATCTTGCAAAAGTCTCCCGTAACACCTTAATTACCGCCCTTGCTGTGGTTCTAGTCATCAGGAACGCCTCGATCCATTTTGTTGTCGAGTCGATTAGGACAAAAAAAGTTCTGCCTTCGTAAGGTCCAAGAAAGTCGACGTGAAGTCTGCTCCAGGGTTCCGCGTAATACGGCCAAGGCTGACATTTCGCTCGGTGGGGCGCTGCCCCCTCCACCGTGCAAATGGCACACGTTCGGCTCACCGCTTCTATGTTTTGGTCGATCTTTGGCCACCAAACATAGCTCCGGGCTATACTCTTCATTTTAACCATACCTTGGTGGCTGATGTGCAACTCCTTTAAGATACCTGCCCGCAAGTCTTCAGGAATGACCATTCGGTAACCCCACATAATACAACCACCTTCCACATATAATTCCTGTCTTCTGCAGAAAAATGGTTTCAAATCATCGGTGGTGCAAAACGCCGGCCAGCCGCTTTTAATGTTTATAAGTACTTGTCTCAGTAATGCGTCCTTCTCCGTCGCTTTCTTTATATCATGGCTGGTAACGGGAAGGAAATCTTGTACAAAATGTAGGTACGTTATTTCTTCCTCCGTCACCTCCGTACGTTTACTATCTGGCCTGTGTGGTGGTAATCGCGACAGCGCGTCCGCTCCATTCTTACTGGTGTGTACGTATTCAATATCATATTGATAGCCGCCCAATATGATTGCCCATCTCTGCATTCGGCTAGCCGCCATCACCGGTATTCCGACTTTGTCTCCGAATATTGTCACTAACGGCTTGTGGTCAGTCCTTAAAACGAATCTACTGCCATACAAGTATTGATGAAACTTCCGGACAGCATAGATAATCGCCAACGCTTCTTTATCTATTTGTGAGTAAGCCTTCTCCGCCCTGTTCAATACCCGTGAAGCGTAAGCTATGGGGCGCTCCGTACCGTCTGGAAATTCGTGGGAGATCACGGCGGCCACGCCCACGCTGCTGGCGTCCGTGGTCAGCCTCAGCGGAAGCTCCGGCGAGTAGTGAGCCAGCACTTCACTGGAAGCTAACAAGTGCTTAACATTATTAAATGCCTCCTCACATTGCTGCGACCACTCAAACTTTACATCTTTTCTTAACAAGCGGTAAAGCGGCGTGAGTATTGTACTAATGTTTTTCACAAACTTGGCGTAGTACATAGTCATTCCCAGAAAGGAACGTAACTCTGATACATTACTTGGCGTCGTCACATTTAAAATATCTCGAACCTTCTTAGGACATGTGTGAAGGCCGTTTTTGTTAACCACATATCCTAAGTAGGTAATAGAATCCGCAAGAAAAGAACATTTCTCTCTTTTAATTTTTAGACCGTATTTCTCCAATCGTTCAAACACCTGATATAAGTTCCCTATGTGTTCCTGGTCATTGTCGCCTGTAATGACCACGTCATCTAGGAACACCCCTACTTTCGGTAAATCGGCAAACATTTGCTCCAAAATCCTTTGAAAAATTCCTGGACTTGAGGACAAGCCATATATTAATCTATTATATTTAAATAACCCTTTATGCGTATTAATAACCGTATACTTAGCCGTGTCATCAAGTACGAGTTGCGCATATGCTTGAGAGAGATCAATTTTACTAAATTTCTGGCCTCCGTGTAATTTTGCAAACAAATCCTCGACCCTAGGCAAAGGAAAACGGTCCACCTCTAAATGCTTATTTAAACTTATCTTATAATCGCCGCATATACGTATCGTTCCGTCTGACTTGACCACCGGTTCGATAGGCGTGGCCCACTCGGAGGTCTCGACGGGTGTGATGACGCCGTCGCGCTCCAGCCGCTCCAGCTCGCGCTCCACCGGCTCGCGCAGCGCGTACGCCAGGGGGCGTGCGCGCAGGAACACGGGGCGCGCGTCCGGCCGGACCCGCAATGACACTAGGCTGCCGTTATACCTCCCCAGGCCCTCCGCAAACACATTCTTAAATCTGGAACTGAAATTTGACACATTAAAATCCCCAGATGTCTTAACATAGTTTAAAGGCTCTAATTCGCCACAAACAGCAATACCTAACCCCACTAACCACTGCCTACCCAGTAAATTAGTTTTGCCGTTCTTTATTACATACAAATCAAGCGGCATAACCCGATCTTTATACTTAATGACTGGCTTAATTTTTCCAAACGTGCGGACTGCTTCCCCCGTATAATATTTCAATATTAAATTACTAGGCAGTAACTTGCAATTCGGAAAATATTTATCATAAATCTCTGAATTAATACAACTTATTGTACTGCCAGTATCTATTTCCATAGTAATGTCCTGGTTATTGATATTGAGTGTCATCAAATATGGCTTGTATTTACCTAACGTACTTTCTTTTACAAAGGAAAGATTTACCTCTAAGTCGCATTTTTCCTCTTCCGAATACTCATCCTCGACGTAATTCTGTTCAGCTACCTTAGTTAGCCTCGGGCACATTTTCTTCAAGTGTCCATCCCGATTGCAAACTCGGCAAACGTAAAAACGAAATTTGCACGCCTCCGTTACATGCGCACCTCCGCATGCAGTACACTGCGCTTGACCTTGAACGCGGCCGCTACCAGCTGTTCGTGACGTCACGGGTGTCCTGTTGCTAGGGCTCGACCGCTGTCCGCTGGTCGTCGATCGGTCCATCTCCACCCGTTTAGCATAAACTCTGTTGTGCCGTGGTGGCGTCTTTCCCCTAAAACGGCCATCACTGCCCATCACAAAACATGGCGCGCTGACGTCGTTTCCCACTGAACGGCCACGATTTTCCACTGCTGCTGCGTTAACCTCTGCCGCTTCCATTGCTATTGCTAAATCTTTAGCCTTCGCAAACTTTAAATCTGTCTCCGTAAACAACCGTAGTCGAATACTCTCATTATACAATCCACATACGAATTGGTCCCGCAGACTGTCATCCAACCACGAACCAAAATTACAATACTTAGTCAGCCTTTGTAAGTCTGCAATAAAATCCGCTATTGTTTCATTTTTTCCTTGTTTGCGCTGACGAAATTTATATCTTTCCGCCAAAACACTCGGCCTTGGTTGTAGGTGATTTTCCATAAGTTTGACCAGCTCGTCGTATTTTTTCTGTGATGGCTTAGCTGGCGTACACAATGTCACCAACAAATCGTAGCTGTCTGCCCCCATTACGGTAATTAACAACGGTACTTTGCGGACCTCTTCAACACTATTTACAATAAAATATTGCTCCAGCCTGTCCACATAGGTTGACCAATTGTCCTTGTGTCGATCGAACGCGTCCATCTTGCCAACCGACATCTTTCAATTCCGTTCGCACAAGATATTACTGTCCAAGCACTTCACCGCGTTCGCACACACGTCGATTCGTTCACGACTCGTCGCCAGTTTATTATATATGTAGCCAGGAAGGTTTCCCGGGAATGTCCAGGAGCAGCAATAAAACAGCGTTGTTCTCGGAATCAGATCTATTTCAGGACTGTCTATACAAAATCCCTGACCACCCTCATTCGACAATTATTAAACAGTTTAAAACTACCCGCTACTAAAGAAACATACATAACAGAAGGTCAGATGGCAATCGCTTTCGCAAAACTGATGTCTAAGCTAAATAGGATTAGGTGCCAAAGTGGACCCCGGGCCCGAAAGGATTCGGGTACAACCGGGAGAAATGGAAAATGCTAGAAGGATAATGAGGTGAATAATGTTATATTATTTACGTCACGCCCGGCCATAATGCGAGTTTTACTGCACGCTGCGCATACGGGAAAACTCGCATTGTGGCCAGGTGAAAACGTAAAATTTTGTACCTAACACGGGCGGTAATTCGTAAAGCCCCAGAGCGCATATTTCTGGCCCTCACCTTCGGTTCGGGCCACAAACACCTGTGATCTGGGGCATTCACGAATTCACCGCCCTAGTTACGTAATGTACTATAATCAACTATTTTACGGACTTTATACCTTGTTCTTCAGTGTCGTGCAAGAATGTCTATACGCACGGAGTCGAGGGTCTGCACGTCCCCTTAGGAATGTGCAATATAGAGATCTTTACCATGCAGCGACACACGTTCACTACCAGTGTATAGGTCAAAAACGTAGATAAAGACGTTCTTTTATCCGTGTGTTTCGACAAGGGTTGCACCGGTCTGCCATGACTCAGCCATCTGCGACCATGACTGGTGCCACCCGTTTCGAAATGTCAGAAATAAACGTAAATAAATATCGCGTGAGACATGCGTTAAATAATTATTTAAATATGTACAAAGCGCGAGAGTTTAAAGTGTAATTGGTTATTGTGAATTAATTATATATCATTTGATTTCAAATCATATATCATCATATCAGCCGAAAGACATCCACTGCTGGACATAGGCCTCCCTTAAAGAGTACTAAAGTGACCGGTCCTGCGCCACCCGCATCCAGCGGACTCCCGCAACATTCGTCAAGTCATCAGTCCATCTTGTGGGGGGCCTACCCACGCCGCGCCTTCCGGTACGTACTTCGCGTACGGTATTTCAAATAATAATACCAATTCACAGTATGGACCTTCAGGATATAGGTTGTGTGTTATCCCCGCGGCTCCGCCCGGGTTCTCTGTAAAGCGTCTCACAGACTGGCGCCCTGAGAATGGGTATCAAATTTCCTATTGACCGCCACAGCAGGACGCGCCAGTGTCATTCAGTTGGACTGTCACAGTCAAGCGTGATCGGATGAATTACCTATATTGTGCGCGAGAATAGAAACTAAGCTACGATAGCATAGTGGTTCAGGCATGCGGCTGTCAAGCGACGGTCGTGAGTTCGAATGCCGGCTGGTACCAATCAGTTTTTCAGACTTATTTGCGGAATATTTACCGTAAGCTTTTCGGTGAAGGAAAACATCGTGAGGAAACCGGTCTAATCCCAATAATGTCTAGTTTTCCCCCTGGGTTATAAGGTCAGATGGCAGACGCCTTCGTAAACCTAGTGCCAATGGCAAATCATGGGATTAGGTGTCAAAGCGGACCCCAGGCTCCTCTAGGGGCACAAACAGGGATAACGCTGGATGGTGATGGTGTATATAATTCTTATAGGAGACCAACATTTTTATTCAGGCTCATGAGTTGTTACGACCTTTTTGCGTCGAAATCCTCTCGATCTGCCTTGTCCATCTATTTAAAACGAGTTTTTTGTTAATTAGCTTACTTAAGAGCAATGCCTAGCCAACTTTTCAAATCTCGAATTTTTGGCGCTCCAATTCGTGCGATAAGGACTACTGCAGCTCGGACTAAAAATCTCACGCAAAAAACTCAAAAAGCGAGGTTACGCTCTCGACTTTCCTCCTCCAAAACGCAACCTCATCATTATAAAATTTTGAGAACTGCAAGAAGAAGAAATATTATGTTTTGATTTTTTTGATATTTGTTGTCATATTTGTATACTGCGCCTTTTTTTGGAGGCCAATTCAATTAAGCCGTTTTTGCGAATTTCAAGGGGCTGTACCTAAGTTTCCTTAAAATAAAAAAATTCAAACATAGCGGCATAGATATTGAAAGAAAGAAAGAAATAAGGAAAGAAAGAAAACATTTATTCGTGGACAAAACAATGGGTATAAAAAACAAAACACAGTAACTTAAAAGTAGCAGGGTCCACGAAAAGGCCCCGACTCAGCATGGTGCTAACCTAGAAGGCCAGCGCTGGTCTTCCGTCGGAACCTTTACTCGAGTTACCTCCTGGAAGGCAACACAAAACAAAAACCTACGCTAAACATATTTTAGTGGATACATTGGTATCTTAAGTAAAAAAAGCAGTAATGTAAGTGCGATAGAGATAGAGATATCCGAATTTCGACATTTGAAATTCGCTCAGAGTGGCACGGCAGATTGCAGCGTGTAAACGCGTCGCCAAACTGTGTGTCAGTGTCACTGTCACTGTCAACTTGACAGACCGAACGCAACTTTTGTTTCGGATAGTGAATATACGTAAATACAGAAACAGAAAATAAGTTAAAATTCATTGATGATATTGATCTTATTTGAAAAATTCATTGCTCTTTGTTCAAAAACCAGAGAGGAAACAGTCGAGAGCGTTTGTATGGGAAAATCGCAGGTAGGCATTTGTCTTAAAGACAAATACCGTACGCTAAGAATAGTATAAAAAGAAAGATTACAACAAAGAGGATAATGAATAATCCGATACCCCAAAATATCTAGAGAATCTTAATTAAGGATTAAAAACCAACAATCTGCGGGTAAGACGATCTTCAATCTGAAAGCATTTTCTTTTCTTGTTAATAAAACATAACCCTCTTAAAATAAAATCAAGTCAAACGCTATTTTAAGATGAAAATTTGCGGGAACCCGGGCTCCTTTAGGGCTCAACCGGGAATCGTATCAACCGGTAAATCGAGCTACGCCGTAGCGGCAAATAGACAGACATAGCACAGGGGACTCACCCCGAGCAACCAGTTGCCTCATTTGACAGTGGTTTAATTTTCACTGCCAGCACTAGCACGATTCTACTCGCACAGCCAAGACACTTAGCGTCGCACTAACTACGCGGTCGAACTTGCGACTTGCCTTGTTACTTGTTCGTCGAGTGCGGTCGCTCAAAGTTCAAGTATTTGTTAGTTAACAGATACTGTGCGGAAATACACTGTAGTGAAAAGCGGGGCTAAGATTGTTGTGGATAAGACAACCTTCACTGTCGCACTCACATACTTTCAGAATGTGATGGATGTCTTATTGACAGCCATAGGTGAGAAAAGCTATTATTCACTACGCGCAAATGCGGCTCACCCCGCTGGTCGCCCGTCACATAACTAGACCTCTACCTACGTAAATAGTTACTATGCATCGCGGGTGTCAAGATATATTTATGGGTGAGCTTTGAGGTGAGCTTAAAACAAGTTACAGAATAGGGAGGCAAGTTTTGGTAGCAAGCTTCACAACACGCCTCCATTTCTCCGACAGTCACCTGCCTTATGCTTGCGTGTAGTGATGCATGTACTGCATCTTTAATCTTGCCTGTCCATCTCATTAGTGACCAGCCTAGCAGTCAGGAGCCCTCGACCTTTCCATTTTGCTGTTCCGACATTCACTGGAACGCTATTTGCCTCTCCGACCAATGCAACGTATCCGACGACGACCTTTACAATTTTCTTTGATAAGCACGTGTATTGGCTCACAAACCGAACATATTGACATGTTCGGTTGCACTGTGTGCAGCACCCATAACTGGCCTTGGTCATTGAAAGTGTATGTATAGGAGGGCTTGGGTCGAGTCTTCCGTAAATGGCGCTTTTGATGACTATGTTGAGTTATTCAGGTCTCGTAGAGACAAGCAAGTGCCAGCGCTCAGCAGAAATATCGCAGGCTTTAAGTCGGTTTCGTTGCGCGCTGCCACCCACAATTACGACGGACACGGTTGACAAAGTGACGCCATAAGATGGAACAGATATACAAACATGAAATCTGTTATAGTGAGCTTCAATTTCATAACTTCAAAGGTATTGCCTTACCCACACCTGCACTATAAGTACCACAACTACACTGACCACTTGCAGTCCTTATTCCGTCCCAATAATGCCCATAATCAATCAACTGTGTTGCCCACCGTACGGTGTGTTGAGGGCAAGGGCAATCAATTTGTACAATATCTACAAGAGTCAATATTGTGCAAATTGATTGCATCTTACGGCTGGCGAGTTATGTTAGACGTTTGGGGTAAACGTAAACTGCAATTGAGTAGTGACTTATGTTGAAAACAACACGAGTGTTATTAAACCCTTAAATTGTCACAATAAATTATAAATTACAAAATAATGGACATCATAAAGAACCTCTTTAATCTTAAAAGGCTGCAACTAGTGTGCAATTTTTATAAAATTGCGAGGCTGCGGGCTACCGAAATGGATGGGTAAACGGACTAACAGAACGTATGTACCAGCTTTTTTTTTTTGCTGTAGGTGCCATATGTTTTTCTATCTTTTTGTTTCACTTCTTGTGTATGTATAATAACCCTGTTCTCACGAAAGTGTTTTTAAACCTAAACCTAATACGACAAATTCAATAAAATGCAATGTAATAAAACTCGAATGTGAGTTTGCACCATGGTAATGGCCTTTTATTTTCTTGTTTTAGATTTAATTTGGGTTACTTCTTCTCTTACAATTAAAAAGTTACCAAATTTAACAGAAGAAGAAGCAAATCAGTCCTTAAAAAAAAACAAATTCGTATTTTGATGTTTTACAAAAAAAAAACAATCGATAACATTATTAATGAAAGTGTAAAAATAACTTTTTTCCCAGATTTATACATAGGCAGTTAACCAGCTGCCAAAAAAAGGAGTTTGTAAAAGGTCTTTATATATCATAACAACAAGCACAATGTAAGTAGACTAACACACCGAAAACTAAAAAGTTACTTTATACGTACTCACCTTTAAAAGCTGGTTGCATTGATGAATAGAGATTTTTATTATAACATAAAGAAACTGATTACAAATTTAATGTTCTGACACGGATATAAGACTATACAAAGCGTTGCTCAGTCTACATATATTATGCCAGATATGTTTCCAATTAGATCCCAGGACATTCATTGCCGATCCAATTATGGTGGCGCCTCTGCTCGCTCGAGCGACGAACAATAGTTCGATTCCGGGCAACCGTCGATCGTCCTTGAGGCATATTTGGCATCATGTTATGTGTGCTCTATTGGGCACTTTACTACCTGTTTATATATACTACTAGCTTCTGCCCGCGACTTCGTCTGCCTGGATCTCTTTTTAACCCCCGACAAAAAAAGAGGGGTGTTATAAGTTTAACGTGTCTCCCTGTGTATCTGTGTATCTGTCTGTGGTATCGTAGCTCCCAAGCATGGACCGATTTGAATGCGGTTTCTTTTGTGTCATAGATAGTTTTCTCCCGAGTGTTCTTAGCCATGTTTTATCAAAATCTGTTCAGCTGTTTTTGAGATATTGGACTTTGATATTATTACCAGCTTTTATTTACTTTCACCTGTCCCGTTGTCTGTCTGTAGGTAATCAAATCTTGCAAGTAAAATTTGTATCCACGTTCCGGTTTCTGACTGACAATGAAATATTATTATGACCTAGAGCTGATCTGATGATAGAACTAGAAGGTGGCCATAGGAACTCCGTAATTAAACGACGCTACCACGAGTTTGGACTCGTTAGAATCGTCTCAACGAGTAGTTGATAATGGTATACGGAAAAGTACAGTCGGCAATAAAAGCTTGTAGTTTTACGAAATCGACTGTTTCCAACCAAGAGGGAAAACTAGACCTTATTGGGATTAGACCGGTTTCCTCACGATGTTTTCCTTCACCGAAAAGCTAACGGTAAATATTCCGTACATAAATTCCGAAAAACGAATTGGTACGAGCCGGGATTCAAACCCACGCACGACCGCCGCTTGACAGCATGCCTGAACCACTAGGCTACCGTAGCTCTAACTATTCCAATTTAAACTCAATAAATTCAATAAAAGGATGCACTTTATTTCAGGCCTCTGGGCGGCTAGAAGTCAATAAGTAATTACGTTACCAAATTCCGATAATACTGCTATTGCAATATCTACTCATTTAGGTATAACGATCAATATGCTACATGTATTACATGCCAGATATCAATACTCTGCTGATTGACGTGCATTTCCTGTTCAAACAACATCACAACTTGCCTATTGTGTAAGGTCTTTAGTAAGCAATAGCTAATTTACATCCCCAGGAAGTCTATTCAGGCGCACCGAGCTACGATTAAAGGATAGTACATAGGACATCGTTTCGCAACCGTTCTGGGTCAGGCCTAAATCCAATAGCCTGCCATACACCGGGCTTTGTCCGGCGGACACATCTCAGATCTGATCCGCGATCACCCACACACGGCGGCGGGTGGGCGGCGGAGTATTGAGTACGGACAGCGGACGGACGTCTGGCACACAAATCCGTGCTCAATTCTCGCACATGGACGGATGTGTCCGCCGGACAGATCTGTCGGACACATCTAGCGGACAAATCCGTGCGTGTATGGCTAGCTAATCGGCATTTGGTCACCATTTTGATGATCCTGACGAAGATACCACATTGATGGTAAACGGTGATAAGTGTCAGTAAAATTGCGTAGACGAAGTTATGTGACGAAAACTTTATGTAAGAAATAAGTTTATGTCAAAAAAGTCATTGGTACAAACTTTTGTAGTTAACTGTACTTTTCTTGTTGTTGTTGTTGGCCTCAACTCAACGGGGTTACGTCGGTTAAGTACTGAATTCCCATGGTCACCTTCTGTCTCCGTCATCAGATCAGCAGCAGGTACCATAATATTGATATGTGATCGTATCATAAAAAAAGATCAAAAAACTGTTTCCAGGCTATGGAAAAGTAACTAAAAATACTTTCGGATGGACCTCATTAATTAAAATTGGTTTCAGTGTCATCTACTCATCTAATATTTCCCTTTCACACAAAACATAACTTCGCAATATCGATCACTGTGAAATAAAAACCAATAAATAACCGCGACTGCACAATGAACATCGTAGTACACATGTAATATCGGTCTATCTCATTTAACGTTGAATTTTATATCAAGTTAACATTTAATATAAGGTTAATGTAAGTTTACATTTTACAGTAGTACTTATATATTTTTTACATATGAATGTTGTATGTAATAAGTGTTCCGGACGTTTGTATATTAGTTTTTTTTATGATTTTGGGTAGTTCCATTTAATAACTTTAACGATAAACACGAAATCCCACCTCACCCCTTGGTCCCTCGTAGTTGGGGTGACATGGGATTTCATCCAAAGGTGATTTTGGAACACTTTTGGATTGTTTTTTTTTATATGAATTTTACTGTAGCTCCACTTTAAATTATAATGCATTATTTAGGTAGCAGTAGCCTTAAAATACCATCTCCACCCCCTTTCATCCCTTCTCTCCCCATTTATAATCCAACTTTCCTCCCGATCCCTACTCACCCCATTTTACGGTAATAGGTAGTCAACCAACTTAAAATATACTTGAAAAGGCCAACTTTCGTACAAATTCGGTACAAAATTACTGGGCTCGGCAAAAAACTCGCTGCACTGTTGTTTCTTAAAACGCTTCAGTTTTTTTTTGTGAGTTTTTACCGACCATGTAACATTCGCTAGAACGCTCATTACAACTGAATGATCGAGTGTGTCAGCAGTTTAAGTGCGAGACAAATTTAATCTTGATATCAAACGTATACGTTGGGTGAAATACACCAGTTGGACGTAAGAACAAAAGCCAAGAGTTATAGAGTGACGCGACATAAATCGCTCGACATCTTGCGGCCGGCTGGTTTGTGGCCGGCGGCTAGCATAAGCGGTAGCGGGAGCGTTTTAATACTAGTTTTTTAAACTACGGCGGTGGCAAAGAAGCATGCAATCTTCCTGATAGTAAACGAATCTTTTAGGTAGTTTGGAGGCTTGGAATTTCACGAGAATCACAAGCGCGTTGCCTACCCTTTATTGATTTGAGAATTCGTTATGTTGATAGCTAGAAATGCGCGGTTCCCTCATTCAACACGACAAATCCTCGGGAGCTCTGGCGACCTGACGTAACGTTAGATAGATCTAACTGTCACTTTTCCATATAAATATTGACATTTCGATCTACCTGACGTACGCAAGTACAATGTGTTACGTAATCAACCTCCAGAGGCGTAATAACGTAACGTTCCGAACGCGCGTTGGGACAGCCCAACTGTCATTTTTCCATATGGATATTGACATTAGATCTATCTAACGTACGTACGTGCAATGCGATACGTGATCGACATGCTGCAGGCCTCAGTCCCGTAAAACGTCTAAATGTCACTTTTTGTATGGAAAAATTCAAGTTTGTTTAACTACCCAAATTCTACGTAAGACTGTGTTTACTCAATGAACGTTTAGACAAAAAAGAACAGGAATTATAAAAAAAAATGTTTACATGTATGTAGGTATTATCAATATTCTGACATTACAATTTTATGACAGGGTTCTCGAGTGGCGACCACACAAGGTGGACTGATGACCAGGTAAAATGGTCGCGGGAGTCCGCTGGATGCGGGTCGCAAAGAACCGGTCACTTTGGCACTGTTTGGGGGAGGCTTATGACCAGCAGCGGACGTCTTTCGGCTGTATGATGATGATGATTAGAATTTCAGTATTATACTGCACTCGGGGCTTGCCCGCGTATTGCAGAGAACGCAGGCAAAACCCGCGACATCCATACTAATATTATAAATGGGAAAGTGTATGTGTATGTTTGTTTGTTTGTTTGACCGTCTTTCACGGCAAAACGGAGCAACGAATTGACATGATTTTTTAAGTGGAGTTAGTTGAAGGGATGGAGAGTGATATAGGATAGTTTTTAATCCCGAAATCATCCTCTAAAGGGATGAAATGGGGGGGTAAAAGTTTGTATAGAGCTGCGATATAAACGAGTTACACGCGGACGGAGTCGCGGTCAGAAGCTAGTACCTACTATTATAACCCTGTCTACCTACACGTAGGTAGTTGTAGCATTGTTTAAGCGCTCCCGGAAATTAACCATTATATATAAAACAAATCTACAGTCTTACGGACTTTTTCTGTTTATAGTGTTACGAGTGTAGTATAAGTACTTAGATTATAACGTAATAGGCATGATACCTCATGTTCAAATTGATAACGTAGGTAGTGATATTAAATGGATAGTGAATCATCAAATTATCGTAATAAATTATGAAATATGATTAAAATCATAATAAGATAATGAACCTTGAAATTTTAGAAAAAAAATGCATTTTTTTAATTGTCCAACAGTCCAGCTACCAATATAAGCTCCTTACGCTTTTATAGAAACAAAGTTTTATGACAACCATGTACTTAAACGCAGTATTTCGCGACCGAAACAACAATTTAGCTGATTTTCCATACAACGATTAGTACAAATGTCAGTTGTGACGTCATACCTGTGCGTCTATCAGTATAAGCTTCTATTTGCGCTGCCGCCAGCGAGGTCAATCGTTGTCTCAATAATTTGGGTATTTATGTTCTTTAACTGTTGTTGCCCCCATACAAACATTTGTACCTCTCCAAAAACTGGTTCTAATGACATCATAAAAAATCTTAGTCATCATCCCTATTACTGACTGAGCTATTTGGTTGTAAAATAGGTCAGTTTTCAATCTATAATTATCTATCTATAACTCAAAGGAGTGAAACCATTTAAATGCCTTAACATAATTATTTGTTATTACTTAATCAATTCATTATGTTAAAAGCACCTGTAACTTTTTAATGAACGTTAATTAATATCAGTTAACTTAAAAATTACCGCTTAATTAAAAGGGATATTGTGCGTAATGTCGCATTTGTATGAATTAATTACGCGTTAGACGGACGGTAATTAAGATTATTTAGGGCAGAGGTAGGTTTGTACAGTCCTTTGGATGTGTGAAAGTCCTTTATCCTAATGAATATTGTATTAAAAATGCGAAAGTATGTTTTATTTATGTTTATGTTGGAGGCTATGGTAGCCTAGCGGTTCCAGCATGCGGCTATCAAGGTTTTGGGTTCGAAACCCGGCTCGTGCCAATGAGCTTTTCTGAACTTATGTACGGAATATTTAACGTTAGCTTTTCGGTGAAGGAAACACATCGCGAAGAAACCTGCTTGCATCTGCGAAGAAATTCACGGGTATGAATATATGTGAAGTCCCCAAGCCGCACTGGGCCAACGTGGGGACGAATGCCCGTTCCCTCTCATCCAAGAGAGGAGGCCTGTACCCAGCAGTGGGGCGTATAGATAGGCTGATAGATAGACGTCTGTTTTTACCTCTTCAAATTTAGAAGATTGGTAGTCTCATTCACTACTAGCAGCTCGTCCACTGCCAGGAACCCGCTTAGCGGGCGCCAACGCCGTAGGCACTTTTCGCAACTTAGCAGAAAAACCATGGAAATGGCTATGAGCGCATAGTGTCTCGAGTGTCCCACGAAGTGTGTCGTGATTAGTAGTAAATGAGCGATCCGTAATGTGAAAACAGTTTATATGCCGCTCCCGCTACCGCTTATGTGCATGCCCCCACCGCGTCACTTAATAACTACGCCGAAGAGGTCTCTTACATGTTCATGCTATCTGCTCGGACAACTTGAGTCCACTAACAACATGTCTTGCGAAATAGCAACATGTTGTTTCATGTTTCTTCTCATCGATTTCGATGTCACAAACAATGATATAACATTAAAAAAAGACCGGGTTGCACTCCGGGAGTGCCAACAGAAGTGAAAACTCAATGACATTGTAACAGTTTTTCGATCCGGTCACGTGTCCGTCTTACGAATTTTCAATCTGTCGAGTCTTACGATCACGTGATCTGTTGCGCGTTTCACATTTTTTACCCATCACAAAAAGTGCACAGCGCCGGTAACGAAGTTTTAACTTACAAAAAGGTAGATACAAGTAGGTTGTAAGCGCTTCAAAAGTGGCACACTAAAACTGAGTCAATTCACCAACTTGACACAGCGGCGTATAACCGTGTCTCAGCTGTCAGATTTGGTGGCCATTTTACAGAATTTCGCACAGACAACTTCATCATCATCATCATAAACTTAAGACCCGGCCTCTTGTCGGCGGAGTAATCGCCACTCTGTTCTTCTGTCTGCCACTGTTTTGAGGTCTTGAGACGAAATTACATTAAGTGAGTACTTTCTCTTTAGCTCGGTCCATAAACGCACGTCTTGTTCTTCCCTGCCTCTCCTTCCTTGTATATTTCCTTTAATTATAGTTTTTATTTATGTAATTGTCATGTCGTATCAGGTGCCCCAACATATTTCGCCTTCTGTTTTCAATCGTTTTTGGTAGACATATTTGTCTTATCAAATTTAGAATCTCTTCGTTTGTTTTTCTTTCTGTCCAACCTTCCATCCTTCTCTATGCCCACATTTAAAATACAGCGCTATGCTCCAGATGTAGGTCTTACACCTGGTGCATAAACAACTTATCCACCTCTTTTTATAATACATCATCATCCCGTGATTACCCTTTAGGTACGGAACCCTAAAAAACTTCTACGTGCAAGTATTATATCTATACTTCTATACTACTATTCTATACTACTTACTACTATGTATACTTGTATTTTTGTATGTGTGTATGTTTGTAATTAATAAACTCAAAAACTACTGTACCGATTTCTAAAATTCTTTCACATCAAACTCAGTGACATAGGTTCCTTTTTAACCGACTTCAAAAAAAAAGGAGAAGGTTCTCAATTCGGCAGTATTTTTTTTATTATTATTTTGACGACCTCTGTGGCCTAGTTGGTAGTGACCCTGCCTACGAAGCCGGAGGTCCCGGGTTCGAATCCCGGTAAGGGCATTTATTTGTGTGATGCATACCTCGAAAAAATCATGCGGGTGACGTAAAAATGACGTACCTAATTTTGCACACAGGATGATGTCTGTATTGCAACATCCGTGACATATTGCACGAAGTAACAGATTAACCGCGTATAATTTCAAGAAATTACAACAATATTCTTGTAAACGCGACATTCTTTTGCGTCTTTTGAAAAAATTGTAAAGATAAATCTAAATAATTACGAAGTCACTTTATTGTTCAACTGAATGACAATGTCAGTCAAAGATGTTATGTACCTACTCGGCTCATGTCAAGCGGCGATATCGTTTTATTCAAGAGGTTGATAATAAAATTGATAAGTAGTAATTGTTTATGAAAATACTTTTTGAAATCATCCTATGAGTGGTTTGACGTCATCCGCATGATTTATTCGAGGTATGGTGATGAGCATGAATATTTGTTCCTGAGTCATAGATGTTTTCTATGTATTTAAGTATTTATTTATCTATTTAAGTATGTATATTGTCGTCTAGTACCCATAGTACAAACTTTGCTTAGTTTGGGACTAGATCGATTTGTGTAAGATTGTCCCCAAATATATATATATTTTTTTCAATGTTTGTTACCTCAGAACTCCGTCATTGATGAGCCGATTCGAAATTTTTTTTTTGTTCGTATTTATATACTTCCAGGTGGGTCCCATTTTTTTCAAAATTCAGTTACATGATGGGATCCATGAGGAATTGAGGGGACTCCTCAATTTTATTAGGCACGCGTGTAGTGATTTTGGTATTTTCTGTTATAACTCGTGTATTTACATCCGGAATCATAAATTTGGTGGCGAGGAATAGAATTGACAATGGAGAGAATAATATTATAGTTTTATATCTACTTAGCAACACTACGTTATCAATTTTAACATGACGCAACTAGCCAATCATAGCGAATTATCTATATTTGATTAGTCATAATCGCCACATTAAACAGAATGTCAATACCTAATTAAGCGGTGACACAATGTGACCGTGGCGAGCATTTAGTCATCATTAGGTCAGATTATTATTTCGTCGACTATTGCGAATACTAAAGTCCTTTGGCCACATAACTTAGGAACACGCACTCCATCAAACGACTGGTGGTGCAGGGCCATGTAGACGGCAAACGGTCTATAGAGGTGAGGCCGATCACTAACCCGATGAACAGACCTGATTAAAGGCCGAAACGCACTGACATCGGTGGCGGAGCGGCGGCGCGCGGATTCGGTACCGTTTTTACGCGCGACAGTAAGATGCACATAAATATCCATATTTATATGGAAAAATGTTAATTGGACTGTCCTAACACGCGTTGTAAATGTTACGTAATTACTCCTCTGGTGTCTGCTTATCAGCAGGCGGGCCGTATGCTTATTTGCCACAGCCAATAAATAAAAAAGGGATTTTGTGAATTAACCGCTAGCTTCAAGGAAACACAATATAACTAGCAAGACCTTGATCAAAATAGACAAAAATTGCATCCAGAAAGCTTACCACGATATCACGACTATCGGTGTTGGTGTTCTGCCTCTTGCTCGAATAACCAAGTGCGATAGAGATGCAGATACACGAATTTGTATAGAGGATGTTTTCGTGGTACCAGGCTTTGGTCGTGATGTCATCATTCGCGGCAACTGGTCCCGATTTTCATGCCATTTAGCGTCAACTCGTTTTTACATTCGTTCTACTCCCACACTGCTGAAGGGTAACCACCAAACGTTTCCAATGCGCGTTAGTATGTACAATGCAACTGTCATTTTCCATATAAAAATTGACATTTAGATTTACCTGACGCACGTACAATGCGTTACTTGATTGCCCTGCAGATCATTGAAAACGCATGCGTGTTCTGGAGTTGGAAGCGTATGGCGTGGACCGTACGCTTGTTTATCACCATCATATAATTACATCGGTGCTTAATCCTGCATAATTGTCTGATACATTGTTATATCACCAAAAATGAAAAGGTCTTAACATCCCATGCCGAACAGAAAAGAGCCACTTGTCACGAAAATTACCATATCATATATAATAAGCATGTCACAAGTTAGATATAATATTTTATCTCACACGTGGCCATAATGCGAGTTTTACTGCACGCTGCACGTACGGGAAAACTCGCATTGTGGCCAGGTGAAGACGTAAAATTTTGTACTTAACACGGGCGGTAATTCGTAAAGCCCCAGAGCGCATATTTATGGCAGAAACACCTGCGATCGGTGCCATTCACGAATTCACCGCCCTAGTTACGTAATGTACTATAACTACTTTCTAAATATGAATATTACAAGCTCTGAGTCACGACCTTGATTAAAATAGCTCTAAAACTGTAATAAAAAAGACCTGCGTAGATCATACGTCAGCTTACTCGCGGCAACAGGCCACAATATTCGCGCTCTGTAGCATCGACTCGTTAGCTCAGTAGGTGAGAGCGCCGATATATACTTACACTTGACCATCGGAGGGCGGAGGTTCAAATCCTTCACGAGTCAGCTTTTTCTGTTTTTCTTTTCAATCATTTACCCTACACACTATGCTCGCTCCCGTGGATTTACATAGCCGATCCCGTCGTTTTCGCGCAAAGTAGCGAAAAGCGCTTACGGCGTAGACGCCCGCTAGGTGGGTTCCTGGCAGTGAAGGTGTTACTTTACCTAAGAGTAACCTACTTTATTTACTCACATTGATGAGAGCAACGAGGTAAATACGCACGGCTTCCCCGTAAATAGGACATAATGTATACCTGATACCTGTTTCGGTATCGGTAGCAGGCATGCAAGGCTGGTTTCGGTATCACGTATGCGTGGAAACGCCAAAGTAGCACCGTTGACTTCACGTTCAATTATTGAAATGTTTTAGTGATGTCACCATTCTCGATAAGTATTATTTTATCCAAACTACTAAAATTGGTGGAACAAAAGCGTGAAAAAGTTTTTTGATTTTTCGGTTTTTAATAACGCTCATTACAATAATCTTTAATTTGGGCGAAGAGTAGGTATATGACTAAGTATATTAATCTAACATTAACGAGTGAGCGAGTGAGACATATTTTAAGGGTTGCAGTCTGACCTTAAAGGTGTGAATTGGAAATAATTGCTTGCTTTGAAACGCCGTTCTGACTAGATTAAGAAACAACAAGGTCTGATTTTCAAATATATGATTACACACTATGTGGTTGTTTATCTGATTAAATCGATACACGATTGCTTTAAATTTCCTCGATAGAACAAAAAAACAACAAAGTTGGGTCTTTATTTTCCTTTTTTTACGCAGCCTGCTCAAACAATACATAACCTATTTTACGACAGAATCAAGTTTTAATACTATAGTAGGTATTTTATCCCATCTAAAATCTCACGTAATGAAATATAAATAAAACATCAGTAGGTTGGGTATTTCTCCAAATTTGTCCAAAAAGCCACCCCCGAAGAGTGTTGCATCTCTTTTTCCCGTGCGCGGAAGGCATAAGTGTGTCTTTGTCAAGGGGGTGTGGTCGACTCGAATCAAGGCATCCCCATAATTTCTTGATGCCACATGTTAAATTGCCGATGCTTTTAAATCTGTAGACTCTTAGGAAAACCTCCATGGGGGTCTCTCTCATTCTATCTATAGGACTTACGTGGGAGGATATTATTAGGAAACCACACAGTATAGGTAGGTACACGACTTATATTCCAGGTTCCATGAAAATGTCCGCACGACATCTTTATGGATTTCTCCAACGATCGATACATTTATTTTATCGACATGTCACCCAACCTAAAGCGCGAAATGCGTCGCTCTCAAATAAACCATCACAAATAAAGCCGAATAAGTGATCACGCTGGCATGCGAGTACTGGCGTGAGTATCTCGCACGGCTCTAATGAAAATTAGACCGCAATGATTGGAATTGTGGTCGCGATTGACTATTTTCATTAGATAAATTGGTATTTAGGGAATTCCCTATTTAATTGATTAGCTATTTTGAAAGTTATTATTGATATTGATTACGAACCCTGGAAATTCATAAAAAGCACGCCTAAACGGTCTAACAGTACTTTTGATTGATTCGTGATATAATTCCCTATTTTTTTCTATACTACGACGGTGGTAAATAAGCATACGGACAGCCTGATGGCAAGCACGTACACACGTAGGTGGCGACCTATGGACGCTTGCGGCGCCAGAAAAATCACAGAATAGTAAGAGTACTTATAGATTTATGACTCATATATCCGATAGTATATAATCACCATGCAACATTAATAGATAATATCTGCGCCAATAACCCTAAGCACACAACGTATTTACCCGTTAATACTTAATAATCGCTATTTTAACGAGTCTATCTGTAATATAGAAAGCTATTTCAATATTTTTAAGTATACGTAGACTCAATTATGTGAGTTCCTGAGTACACACAGCAAACAACAGAAAATTTATATATTCTGAAAACACCAAAATGTCATTCCATCCGGGCCTCGCTCCGTTTATTAAGTTCTAGTTAATCAAGCTAAGGATTTCATTCGTCATTTTATGGTAACCGCAAGCGAGATGACATCCTGGAGATGAGGGCACTGGCGATTTACTCGTATAATATCTATGGTATTTTCTATCAGAAAAATAATTAACATATTTCTTTATTACGAATAAACGAATCTTAAGAAAATAATCGATAATATTTCAAGCTACAACTACAGAATAAATAATAGTACTACGTGCAGACACTTCTCTGTTTAACAAGTCTTCGAAAGTAATTCAGTATTTGATTCATTGAAGGATATTTATTTATTTATAACATACATTTCTTATTTTCAGGTATTTGGCCACATTATCCAATAAGTATGCAACATAAGTAGCCGCCACTAGAAGTTCAAAACATAATTTTTCAGACCGTCCACAACATGTAAGCTTAAACAGTGTTTCTGTAATTTATTGTGATTGATTTTCTTCATCTAAGTTGTCCTTCAGAAACCGGATATCCGAAATATTATTGTAGCGAATATAAACAAATAGTTCAAATTCGTAGTAGTACATTACGGCGGTGAATTCGTGAATGCCCCAGATCGCAGGTGTTAATTATGCGATCTTTATTTATGAATTAGGCTTTTCGAATTACCGCCCGTGGGGCGTACACAATTTTACTTCTTCTCCTGGGTGTGAAGTGTGATTTGCCGCTGCGCCCGTGGGCGGTAAATCTCACTTACCGCCTAGAGAGACGCATAAAATATTAAAAATAAATAGAAATGGATTATCACGGATATATATGTGACATTATCATTATTCATTATTAGTAATATCACCAGACAAACAACAACGTCGAATCCTCACCAGAACTCACAACCACTTTAAAAATGTCCCCAACAAAGTGCTTAACAAGGTAACAAGAACAAATAGTCTCTCCGCAAATGCAACTTCCAGAGTGTCATCGACGCCGTCCGGCTCTCCCACGTCAGGTAAGGTCGGGTTAGAGGGGGACGGGGCACACGGTGACAGCGTTGCACGTCAATTTGTTCTCGATTGGCTTTTGTTTCGGAGTTATTTCGCTTCCGTGCTGTGTAAGCTGGTACGAGAATAAAGGCATTGCATAGTTTGAAATATACTCTATATTATATATATGTATATCGTGTAACACACGACTCTTTAATTAAAGAGGGGTTAATTTAACACATACCCATGCCGCGGGGAATAAGTTTTAGTTACTTTACAGTACATATGGTGCTATTTTCCCGCACTTGTGCGGAAAAGAGCAATTTCTGTGCATATGTCCAAATTTTAAAGAGCCATATATACAGTGAAACGTTGTACGATACACGTGCGAATAATTAATTCGCAACTCGTGTCGATTTAAAACACTCCCTTCTCTCGTATCGTCTCACTCGTCGTGTCTTAATTTATCACCACTCGTTGCGTTGTTTCTATTTTCGGCACTTGTATCTGATACATATAATAAAGCTGAAGACGGTCGTACATGCAAGATATTCGAAAGAAAGTTTGATGGGGATACTTAGAATCAAAAACTCGCATCACGAGAAAACGGCAGAATGGATTTTGATGCAAACTTTACTAATCTGTCGAGAAAATTCCCGGACAGTCTCCGGCTCACCCACGGGCCTTCAGCCCCCGAGCTCACAAAGCGACCGCTCTCTAAAAGCATGCTTAGGGCCTGTCATTCCTACGAAAAACATAGCCTTCGGCTCCGCTTGCCTCCCCTTTTATCTCCAGAACTTCGATCCTCAGGTTTCGCTTGCAAGGTACCCGGAGATAACGAGTATCCGTGGGGGATCGGGCCTTAGGCCCTCGAGCTCTCATTGAGACCGCTCTCTGAAGGATTGCTTTAGGCCTTTAATTGCAATGAAAATCTCGGCCTACGGCCTCTCTTGCCTCACCGCTCGGCACTTCGGCAGGTCTCGCTTGCAAGGCACCTTAGGATAGTAAGTGTCCGTCGGGCTCGCCCTAGGGTATTCGGACCTGGGGCTCGCAGAGGGAGCTCTCTCTAATAGGATACTTTGGGCATCTATATAATATTATTGGCGACCAAGTTTATGAGGGTGTTTATTTAGATTCGAAGAGAATTTGAACTGTTAGACGCACAATCTATAGAAATTAAATCTTTATTTTCAGAATCATACTGCAGTATGGTTAAACATAAGAATACCATGAAAACCATAATTTATGCGCGTACGAAGTCGCGGGCAGAAGCTAGTAGTTATATTATATTTGTTAATAATGAATTAAATAAAAAATAAAACGCCAATTTACAAAAATGGACGGTAACGGAAAATACGGTAACGAAATCATAAAGCCGCGGCTATAATGTGCATTAAGTTACAAAATAAGTTAATTCAAAAGGAGGGATATTATTATACACTAATATATTGTCAATTTATTTTCAAAGTTGGTTTACGACTGATGATACGATAGGTACCTACCTGGTGTGTTTAGTTCGAGAACATCCTTTCGTAGCAAACCAAGTGAATGATGCACGTGTTCAGGGCAATTATTCAATAATAACAGCAAGACGGCTGTTTACGAGCTCAGAAGTTTCGGGCCTCCTAAACCTAATAAGATAACATAAACAATAATTATATTTACTTTGTCTAAGTATCAACAGATTTCTTTATAATAGAGAATGGCTGTTGCACTAAAAATAGTTTACCAAAGATAACCAACCAAATTGTGCTCACTTGTACGTTATAAAAAACATCATCGTTATAATAGCCGATATCCGGGAGGTACGCTTGTTTGTCACCATGAACATAAAGCGGTTGCACCTCTGCCACAATTTTGCAACTTAAAATCTCATTTAATTTATACAAATTCCATCTAGTCCAATAGTGACTCGCTAACACAGCACTTAAAAGGAGTCGGAGCACCGATGATGCGGTGTTTTTTTACCCCCGACGCAAAGAGAGGGGTGCTATGAGGTTAACGTGACTGTGTATCTGTGTGTCTGTGTATCTGTCTGTGAAACCTAGCTCCCAAACGGGTTGACCGATTTGTATGCGGTTTTTTTGTGTCATATATAATTTTATCCCGAGTGTTCTTACCCATGTTTAATGAAAATCTGTAGAGCCGTTTCTGAGATATTGGACTTAGCAATTTTTTTTTTTAATTTTTAATTTTATTTATTTGGCTCACAAAAAAGTTACAGGCAATAAGAGAAATACAATATTAGCATAAAGGTTCAGATCTGGACTATAACTCTAAACATGTGTGCACAGAAAGAAAGAAAAAGTAAGGGCGCTAATTAGGTAAGATGTACAACTAATTAAAACTACTTAAAACTAAACTAAACAAAAACTAAACTAAACAAAACCAAAACAAAACAAAAACACTAGAAAGTTGGTTTGTGTGAACGCAGCCTACGTGCAGAACATACCATTGATAGATTTTTTAAACGAGGGAAGGCTACAATTAAATGTCTATGGACGGATTCTCGGTAACGGTTTCGTTGTACAAGCGACACATTCTTGTTACAGGATTATAAAATGAGGTGTTGTTTCTATAAATTTGAAGCTGAAATATTTTGGGTGAAGGATAGCGAGATTTGTATTGAGTGATGAAGTTTAGAAGAGATAGAAGGGTGGGACTGTCAATTTGGGAATGTATGATTTTATAAAGTACTATTAGTTCACTGCACTTCCTACGACTTGCGAGCGATGGAATGTTGAAATGCTTAAGCCTGTTGGTATATGATCTGAGGCTGCAACCAAGCCGAATCATGTGGCTGTGGATATTGATAAAATGTTTTTTGTACTTTTTCGATTCTATTGATGTGAGTATTATAATAAGGTGCCCATAGTACGGATCCATACTCTTAAATGCCCCTGACCATGGTACAATATAAATATTTTAAGACATATACGTTTTTTATGTCCTTGGTCGATCGAGATATAAATCCATTCAACTTGATTCCTTATGAGATTAAGTAATCATAATGAGAATGAAAAGTTAATTTATTATCGAAGTAGATACCAAGGTCCTGAATAACAGATGTGCGGTTAAGCGTAAAATTATTTAGGGAATAATTAAAAATTAACTTTTGTTTAGATGTTGAGAACGAAATAACATAACATTTGTCTGTATTCAGGAACATGTACTGTATGCAGGTTTGTGATGCGCCATTTCGCAACTGTATTCAGATTACTCTGCAGCATTCCGCAGTCTTCACAATTTCTGATTGTTGAGTTAATCTTGAGATCATCTGCATACAGTAATAGCATCGACACGATAGACGCTCGACGAGGTCGTTAATAAAGACGACAAAAAGAAGAGACCCAAGGTGAGAACACTGAGAACCTTGAGGCACGCCTGAGGTGGCTTTTACTGGATCAGATAGATGACCTTTAACACTTACAAGCTGACTCCTATTGTCAAGGTAAGATTTAATCCACCTAAGCAAGTTACCATGGATTCCATATCCTTCCAATTTGTTTATTAGGATGCTATGATCGACTTTGTCGAAAGCCTTGGAGAAATCTGTGTGAATCTACTTTAGCTCTTTTTGCAAATGCACCGCAGATATAATTCTTGTAAATTAGTAGATTACTTATTGTCGATTTATTAGAGACAAAGCCATGCTGATCGGAGGAGATAATAGTTTTAAAGTGGGAAAATAAAGAACTGTACACAACTGATTCAAATAGTTTAGCAAACGCTGGCAGTATACTAATTGGCCTATAATTGTTACATTGGTTTTTATCGCCCGTTTTATGCATTGGTATAATAGCAATTTTCCAGGGGGAAGGAAACGTACTACTCTTAATGGATCTATTGAAAATTAAATGGAGTGGTAGGCAGAGCTCGTCACAGCAGTCTTATTTTATTTTATTTATTTTATTTATTTATTTGTCTTTTATAAAAGATGGAGGAACGCCGTCCGGACCAACACTCTTACTACAGTCAAGTCTCTTTATTGTAACTCTAATGCTGACATATATATGTCACTTAAGCTGTTGTTATAAGACGGACTCATTGGGAAGAAACATTGTGCGTTGCATGAGGGTTCTTCAAAAACGGAAACAAAGTAGCTAGAAAACAAAATGTCGGGGGTTTTTTAAGTTGTAGTTTTTAAATGAGAACCTAATAGACTTTTAGGAATAGCTACTAAATTGAGTTAATGTGGAAAAAACTAAACTGAGTTAATGTGATTTTTGTTTTGTTAGCCTTTCTCTCACACCCACCGTTTGAAAGTTTCAGTAAGGAATGCCTTGATGTATTAAGTCCGCCTTTTGTAAATAAGTAAGAATAAAAAATATGTAAATGTTTTGTAAATTACGTTAATCATGTTTGGTTAAGTGAGGATCTGTATTAATGCACCTTTGCATTTACTTTACTTCTTAAATAATAATTTAAGTGATGCCTCCATCTTAGAGCGCTCCAATCTTGTTTCATCGGTCTAACGAACTACACTCGCGGTCAATGAATACCCGTATTTAATACCCTTAAATTAAATAACCGTGATGGGTTTTTTTTATATTTAACAATAGTTTTATTTACATAATTTACTATTATTTATAATACGTAACTGTATTAGCAATATCCGGGATTCCATCATAAAAATATAACCATCCAAAAATTAAGATTTATGCTATATCTCTCCCTGTTAACGTTGTTTTTTACATGGGTTTCTGCGAGTCCGATTTAAACCTGGTAACGTTGTTTATAGAAAGTACTTTTTTGTAGTTAAGATATGAAATTAAATAAAAATGATCATATTCATTGATTCATATTAATTAAAAGGTCTTTTTAGGAAATGTGACGGTATTATACCGACCCGTATTCATTGTCCGCGAGTGTAGTTCAGTATTTCAGGTCATTTACTTCCTTTAGTGTCTCGAACGCACCGCGTCACTTCGTGTGCGTCGCTGAGCTACTAGGTCATTTACTCGCTCCTGCTAGGCTATTATGTAATTTGTTTTCACCTTATATCGGTCTAGTTTCCTTAGGGGTATCGGGTGAGGTGAGGCGAGTGAGCGCGTTCAGAATAACATCCCCTGATCATACCTAAAATCCGACCGAATTAGACCAAAATCCAATATAGATCGCGCAAAACTATCTAGTTCCTTTCGGTCTGTGACGATAATTCATTCCTTAAAGTTCTTAGTTCCTGACCGACTCATATCACGTAAACAAAATTTGGTGTTCACTATACCTATACGGCGGACTATTTATATAACTACATCCTTGTATAAATGGGCGTTAATAAAAACATCTGACGCCTTTGTCTTGGAATTTTTCATTTCCTATTTTAGTGTGGACCGCGAACACTACGGACTTGGAACATAATGTGACGACATATCATTATTCCATACAGAGGCAGTGTTTATCAAACATAATTCTTGTACTATCAATCAATTTTAAAAATTTATGACGTATGAGTGGTACGAACATTGCCCGACCGGCAGCAACGGCCGGCGCACGGGAGAATAAAAGGGGAATGAAAGCCTCGGCACGTTCTAAATAATAATTATAATTAATTTTGACCAACTAGGATTATACAACAGATATAAAATACATTTACAATTATAAATAAATTAGTACAAACATTATGAAAAATTGTAAAATTAGAATGAAACAGAGAGTCCAATTAAATTACCTACAAATATAGATATGGAGCGCATTGCAGTGCTTAAAGTAAGCACCATCTAATCTGCCTGCTAACATTGAAAGAATACTGTTGCTTCTGACCCTTACCCTATTAAAACTTTCACTGCCACAAACCCGCCTATAGCCAGCGCCTACGCCGTAGTCGCTTTCCGCTTCATACGAGGAAAGCCACAGGATCGGATACGAGCGTAGCGCGTAGCGATTCTTGTCAGTGAATGTGCTGCAGCGATGCGGTTCATTTACGCAATATAGCAGAAAAGCTGTCCACGCGCGCCGCCGTCGCGCTGCAGCAACGAGACAGCCCCATCAGCGCTCTAAATCCATTATTGTTATGTAAAACGACTTTTAAGTTTGCAATTTTAGTTGCAATTGTGAGTTTATAATATCCGCTACGTAAAAGTGTAGTTTCCGCATGTGAAAAATCACATAGTGTTTAATAGGGAAAGTAAACAATTATGTATCAAAACGCTATATTTCTCGACGTAAAGGCAATTGGCTTGATATACCATACAAACGGTTAGGACGGGGCTCGACGTTGCGTTGAAATGGTTTCGAATGGCATTGTTCAATAAACAATCTTGCATCCCCTCCATATCCCGGGCGCACCGCGCTTACCTATTGACAATGACCGACAGATGACCCTTTGCTTGCATTAAAATAAGGCGTATGTCGCTCCACCTGTGACGTCACATACCAAGTCTATCTCGCGTGTGAGCTCGTGTGTGTGCCTGTGACTGGCTGGGACTCCTGAACCCTGGACTGCGCATCTATCTGTGGTATGTAAGCAAATGACCTAAAGACACCTAGTTTCTCAGTGTTAATTCCCATTTTATACATTTGGTAGCAATAGCGTGGTTTCATAGCCTCTGTTGAAATAACTATTTTAAGTTTAACCTTCTCGTAAACAAGACTTAAGCATCCCCCAATTGTATTTGCGCCGTAGTTTAATTAAACCCTCATAGTTTTATTACCTAAAGATTTAACCATTAAAAATTAAAGTTGTTTACCAGGTGACAGACATCCGAGCCGGTTTATCGTAATTTGTGCTTTATCTATTTACCTGGACGGTCTAAATTAGCTTGAAGGGCCGAAATAACGCATTACGTATTAAATATCACATAACCATTAATTTGTAGTTTGGAAAAGAATTTATTTGTTCTAATTGTGTTTCCTAAACCCTTTTGCATAGTTCTGCGTAAGTACCTCTGCACCTCGTGGTGTACTAAACGAACGTGCTTCCAAATTGGGCCTTGTTTGTAAGCGTATACGATTGAAATTGAGTGTAGATATTACTGTTCATATATATTTTTCTTGTTTTCCTTGTTGCTAACGGTTGCCTATACAAGTTGAAATGAGTGAGAACGGAGATAATGATACTATGCGGGCAACCTTATTTACGGAAACCGCGGAGTATAGAAAATCAATCGGCACTTTAAGACTGACCAGTGAATGGATTTCGAACGCCTATCAACGGCTTAACTCGACAGACCGTGCCCGGCTGATAGTTTTATTTAGCGAAGTCGAGGATCAGTATAAGGAATGTCGTGATGCTAGTGCCATTCTCTTGGGCGGCTTGGATCGGGCTATAGATGTGGAGGAATATGCCTATGTGCAAGATATTATTAAGTCGGTGCGCGATCAGATCTTAGATATTAAAGTTAGGCGCAATGAAATAGTCGCACCTATCTCTGCCAGTACCCCAATGCGTTCAGTGCCCGACCGCGCAACAGCAGTGGGTGACCTTGACCTCCCTCGTTCCCAACGGTTGCCAGATCTTCCGATTCCGCGCTTTAACGGACGTCCGGACGCTTGGATTAGTTTTATAGACCAATTTGACAGTGTTGTTGATGCCCGAAGTGATTTGCTTTCCACCCATAAAATGCACTATTTAATGAGTGCGTTGTCTGACGAACCGAAACGTTTAGTACAACATTTAAAAGTTGAAGCCGGCAATTATAGTGTAGCTCGTGATCTTCTCAAACGGAGATACCACAATACGCGAGTACTTGCCGATACATACATCGCACAGATTATGTCCCTGCCTGATATCAGTCCCCGGTTGACTGGTCTACGAGTTTCTTTTCTTAACCCCCTCCTTACTGCATATCGTTGTTTAGAGCGACTTGAATTACCGGTAAAACATTGGTCATATATCCTTGTACACATTTGTTTCGCGAAACTTCCCACGGATTTACGATCGCGATTTGAGCGTCGTCACGGCGATGGTCTTAGGGACCTCCCTACTTTTGATAAGCTGATTGATTTCCTCGAAGAGGAATGTCGTCATCACGACAATGTCGGAAATACCTCTTTAGTAGACGCACCGTCCTCTCAAGCAAAGCCCCCACCACCAGTAGTCAGAACCCCACGTCAGTTCTTAGTTGCTGAGACCGACATGCGTGAACAAAAATGTCCTATGTGTTCTAGCCAGTCCCATTATCTACGCGAGTGCAAAGATTTCCTAGATATGAACCCACGCGATCGTTCAATCTTTGTGAAAATGAATGGCCTGTGTTATAGATGTTTAGATAAACACACCATTGCATCTTGCATGCGCGATTATCGCTGTGGAACCTGTAGGCGCCCGACGCATCATACCCTCCTATGTTTCAATGACCCGCGGAACCCGGTTTACTCCTCTCGTGTTAAACCAGAGACTCGATCAGTGTCTTTTCGAAGCTCTCCGGAACCAGCTCGGCCGACCTCCCCGCATTCTCGCACGGGCGGGGGTTCCCGCTCCCGCTATTATAATGTGAACCGGTCCTCACCTCGATCCAGGACGCCAGCCTCACCCCGAGGATCTCCCCCGCCGTCTTCATCTCGGACATGGCACCGTGCTTCGAATCGCTCACCCAACCGGTACCCTTCCCCGCCTCCTCGTCGCAGTGAGCGCCACGAGCGCCCCCCTACTCCCTCCACCAGTAGAGATAAACGAGACTTGTCACCATATTCCTCGCGTTGCTCCCATCATGACAGCCCACAATAACTAGACTGCCCCCCTATTTCTGACCCTACCCGTGCTCCAACCGTTATAAATTCAGACTTGGTTTTACTCCCTACCGCCGTCATTCAGGTTAAAACATCTAGCGGATATTATGAAGCTCGGGCGTTGTGCGATACTGGTGCTCAAGGTTGCCTAGTTACTTGTGATCTTGCGGTTACCAAATTAAATATGCGTTTGTCACCCCCTTTGTCCCCAGTGTTACTAAGAGGCATTGGAAACATTCCTTCTCTGCCAGCTCGTGGTTGTATTCCCCTTACATTCAAGCCTGTGCATTGCCCTTACCCGGTTATTACAACCTCAGCTGTAGTGGTAGATAACATCGCCGGTGTTCATCCCGACGTAGAGTTACCCATGTCTGTTCGATCCATTGCGGAATCCTTACCTCTGGCTGATGCCTTATTTTACAAGCCTGATTTGGTTGAAGTGCTTTTGGGAGCCGACGTCCTAGGCTCACTCCTACGCCCAGATTTAATTAATCTGAAACCCTGCGGGTTGACTGCTATATCAACCGTCTTTGGCTATGCCTTGTCCGGGCCAGTCAAGGATCTACCCAGTTCCGAGCTCCCTATGACTGGTGTTTCTTTATCCCAAATAGTTGAGCGATTTTGGAAAATAGAAGAATTTCCAGAGACACCTCAAACAAACCCGTTGGATGTTGAGTGTGAGACATTCTTTAAATCGTCTACTAGGAGAAACCTTGATGGTACTTTCGTGACAAAATTACCCTTTTTATGTGATCGTCCTTCCCTTGGTGAGTCCCGATCTATAGCGGAAAAGAGATTCATTAACTTAGAACGGCGACTACAAAAATATCCCCGCCTAAAGGCGCAATATATCGACTTTATGCGTGAATACTACAACTTAAATCACATGTCGGTGTCTTCTTTGAACTTACAATCCATGGAACATTATTTTATCCCCCACCACTGCGTTTTTAAAACCGGTGATAATGAAAAGATTCGAGTCGTTTTTGATGGTAGTAGTACGACCTCGAATGGAATATCCCTTAATCAGTGTCTACACACGGGTCCTAAGCTCCAGCGTGACATCACGCACATCCTTCTCAACTTTCGTAGACATGCTATTGTGTTTGTTGCTGATATCCGTATGATGTTCCGGATGTCGTGGGTACATCCAGAGGACAGACGGTATCAGTTAATTTTGTGGCGTGAGTCTCCTGCAGAATCTCTCATTACGTATGAGCTTAATACTAATACTTACGGTCTACGGTCTAGCCCCTATATTGCAATCCGCGTGCTCCTTGAATTGGCTGATCAGGAACGTTCTAGATACCCTAAGGCGGCCGCAGTCATTGAGTCCGATGTATATGTTGACGATTGCCTGACCGGTGCTTCCAGCCTCGAAGAAGCTCGCCTTCTTAAATCAGAGCTAGAATCCCTAATGCGAGCAGGTGGTTACGAATTACGAAAATGGATCTCGAACAAGCCAGAGCTATTAGAAGATCTCCCCCCTAATCACCTTCAACCCCTTCACACCATACAGGACATCGAAAACCTTCAAACAGTAGCGGTCCTCGGAGTTCAGTTTAACCCTGTGACGGATGCCTTTACCTATACGACCTGTGTAGACTCTGACAAGTCCCCAACCAAACGAAAAGTTCTGTCCCTTATAGCCCGTACGTTTGACCCCAGTGGTTGGATCTCACCTATTGTATTCCAGGCTAAGGTCTTTATACAGCGCCTGTGGCTTTCGGGCCTTCAGTGGGATGAACCACTTACCCCAGAACTAGCTGCCGAGTGGTTGACCTTCACCAGTGAACTGGCAAACACTATGCATAAGATTCATATACCCAGACGTATTCTTCCCCCCACACCCCAGTCTTATACTTTACATGGTTTCAGTGACGCCTCAGAATGTGGATTCGCTGCAGTACTCTATCTCCGTGCTGTAGACCAGTTGAATAATTGCTCCGTCCATTTGTTAATGTCCAAAACTAAGGTTGCCCCAGTCCGGACCCGTTTGACAATTCCAAAATTGGAACTACAGGGAGCTGCGCTCCTTTCGAAATTAGTGCAACACGTTGTCTCCTGTCTGCAGAAGTCAATAGTGTTGGACGCCATCTATACTTGGACGGATAGCCAAATCGTTCTCTCCTGGCTCAATACTTCACCACACGAACTTCAAACCTTTGAAGCCAATCGGGTCTCCCTAATTAAAAATGCAGAGATATTCTCTATTTGGCGACATGTTCCTGGCAATCTGAATCCTGCCGACTGCGCGTCCCGCGGTTTATCCCCTCGGGCGCTTCTCAACCACCAACTCTGGTGGTGCCCAAAGTGGCTGTTGCAGCCTCCATCTAGTTGGCCATCCGACAAATCATCACAGGTTGCACAACTTCCTGGACTACGTTGCCTCTTAGTCACCAGTGCAAGTTGCGTTCCAAGTCCTGAGTTCCTCTTAAATCGGTTTAGCTCCTTCCAAAAACTTATTGGCGTCACCGGCTTCATTTTACGATTCATTAATAATGCCCGTTCGCGCAATCAACGTGAGATATCTCCCTTTCTTTCCGTGACTGAACGGAAAACCGCCCTTAACTTCCTTATCAAACTGGTTCAGAAGCTTTCGTTCTCTGAGGATATTGACAACCTTAAACGTGGACTAGCAGTGCGGTCTTCCATTCGAAAACTGAACCCATTCCTTGACACTACCGGTTTAAAGAGAGTTGGGGGTCGTATAAGACATTCGGATTTGCCCTTTGATGCCCGCCACCCTATACTCTTACCGAAACATGGCAATTTCGTGAAATTATTAATAACCCATTACCATGAGGTCAACTCCCATGCCTCACCTGGTGCCTTACACGCCATATTATCCCGTGAATTTTGGATCCTATCCGTGCGCAGGTTAATTAATAACGTTTTATTTAAATGCCTACCCTGCTATCGTTTAAATGCTGTTGCAAGGCAACCCTTTATGGGCGACCTTCCAAAAGACCGAATCACAGCTACACGTGCATTTAAAGGAGTAGGAACAGATTTTGCGGGACCATTCTACACAAAAATTCAAGCTGTTCGAAACCGGAAACTAGTTAAAACCTACCTCTGCGTCTTTGTGTGCCTGGCGACCAAGGCGGTCCACCTGGAGGTAGTGTCAGACCTCACTACAGAAGCGTTCCTCGCCGCCCTTACTCGTTTTGCCTCTCGTCGTGGCACCCCTTCGCTTATTCGGTCGGACTGTGGACGTAATTACGTGGGTGCGGATAACCACCTTTTAGAAGTCCATAATTTCCTTAACTTAAATAAGTATACTCTAGGCTCGGAAATGGCAAAGCGAAATATCACTTGGATTTTTGATCCTCCTACTACCCCACACTGGGGCGGTCTTTTCGAGGCGGCTGTAAAGTCAGCCAAGACTCACCTAAAACGTGTTATCGGAGACACTCCCCTCACCTATGAAGAATTGACGACAGTCTTTACTAAAATTGAGGCAGTCCTCAACTCGCGTCCGTTGTGCCCCTTATCATCGGATCCTAACGACCTTGAAGTCCTGACACCAGGCCATCTCATTATTGGAGAGCCTTTAACTGCGATTCCCGAATACCCGTTGCACGATATTAAAACGAATAAACTCACTCGATTTCAACTTGTACAACAGATGCTACAACACTTTTGGTCACGATGGCAAACTCAATATTTATCGACGTTGCAAACAAGGCCTAAATGGGCAGCCTATACTGAGCCTCCCTCAGTGGGTGATTTGGTCCTCCTGAGAGAGGATAATGTCCCTCCATTGGAATGGCGACGCGCTCGCATCATATCAGTGGTTCCCAGGAAAGATGGCGTCGTGCGTGTAGTACAAGTTAGGACGGCTACGGGTGTTCTGACAAGACCTACCAATCGGATTATTAGATTACCCTAAGAATCCCTTAAAGTAACTTTGTTTTTTTTTATTTTTTTTTTATTTTTTTTTATTTTTTTATTTTCCTTTTTTTTTCGTAAACATTGTCATGTTTAGGGCGGGGGTGTGTTCAATCAACAATCTTGCATCCCCTCCATATCCCGGGCGCACCGCGCTTACCTATTGACAATGACCGACAGATGACCCTTTGCTTGCATTAAAATAAGGCGTATGTCGCTCCACCTGTGACGTCACATACCAAGTCTATCTCGCGTGTGAGCTCGTGTGTGTGCCTGTGACTGGCTGTGACTCCTGAACCCTGGACTGCGCATCTATCTGTGGTATGTAAGCAAATGACCTAAAGACACCTAGTTTCTCAGTGTTAATTCCCATTTTATACAGGCATCATGAAAAAAAAAACTAGCATACTCGTATTGTGACGAAGTTCGTAGTCTCCGTGTGCACCGCACAAACAAGTCAGCCCCATTACTCAATTTCCTATTCCCCGCCCGATTTGCGCCGAAACGACACGTAAATAGGGCTTTTGTCCGTCTGTCTGTCGCATTGTCTGCGAGGAAATTGAATGGAAACGTCAAATTTAAAAAAAATTGGGGAAATTGACGGATTTTGCTTGAGTTAGCGATGATTGTTTGGAGAATGATTTGTACGTTTAATATGCAATAGAACAAGAAAATATCTGAAATAAATGTTTTCTACTGTTTGCACTAAGTTTTTTCGCATGATTGTGGACGTTTGCTGGCTTAAAATAGTTTTTTTTATGAACATTACTATCGTTTTTAAATGATGTTCACTATATCCTTGAGCTTAGCCGCTAGACTTTAAATAAGATTATAAACTGACCCAATGCGGGTTAGAATCAGCAATTTACAAGTTGCTGATTTCGCTCTGAAGTTTTCGGACACATGCACGAGACCTCCAAACCAATTTTACTGTCAGAAAGTTTCGGGAGGAGCAATTAAAACAGCTGATAACATTCATAAATTCCCAAAGATTTGGCATGTTTTCAGTGTTTGTAAAACTTGAGTGGTCGCGGAAGTTCGCTGGATGCGAGTGACGCAGCAACGTTTATGCGACCAGAGTATGGCACTCTTTGGGGGATGCCTATGTCCAACAGTGGACGTCTTTCGGCTGGTATGATGAAAATGTTAGTTCCGAGAACTTTCCATTGAGGTACCTTCGAAACTTTTCCGCAAGGCAGAGTTAGTAAGAACGTAAAAAGTATTAGGCACTCGGATGCCAAACATGTCATGAATAGCAGGCATGACTCAGTTAACATACTCACATTACATCCGCTTACACGTGTAATCCTGTAACTTAATCCGGATTTACTACTTGTCACCAAACGGACGTAACTGACTGGTATATCAATTAATCATAAGCTGTTTATCATAGTATTATAGCGAGGATTTAAAATCCTCCTTCTTACCGAGTTGATTGACCGGGGGTTGAATTACTAATGTATGATGATATGGTTATGCCAAGGTTCACAAATAAGTGTGCCACATTTCTAGAGACTTACGAAACAGCGGAATTAGATGCAAATTGACAGACAGACAGACGGACAACAAAGTGATCCTATAAGGGTTCCGTTTTTTCCTTTTGAGGTACGGAACCCTAAAAATGGTGAGAAAATAGGTTTTTTTTAATTAGGGAACAATGATGTTTTAATACATTACGAACCTAGTGCGGTGAATTCGTGAATGCCCCATATAGCAGGTGTTTGCCATTAATGTGCGATCTGGGGCGTACGCAATTTTACGTCTTCTCATGGGTATGAAGTGAGATTTTCTGCTGCGCCCGAGGGCGGTAAATCGCACTTACCGCCCAGAGTGACGTAAAATATATTTTAATTATTTTCCCGTAAGTAGGTACTGTCCAATTATCAGGTTTATTTAAGAAGCAATAGCAAATTCAATGTAGCATAATTATATTTTTTTAATCCTAGTATATTGTACAATCCGACTGGGCTGAAACCTTGCTGGAACAATCTTTTGGATCAGCGGATTGATTCTTCTATTAAATTTAATGAACAGATAAATTAATTATTCTATTATTCTATTCTATTGTGGAGGCCTGTGCCCAGCAGTGGGACGTATATAGGCTGATGATGTGATAATACCAATGATATTTTTTTTGGAAGGTTCATTTTATGGCGGTTAAATAAGTTGTCTAATGTTTGGCCGAAATTTATATGCAAGAATATTCTTTGGCCCGAATCACGTTGGCCCAATTTTCATTTGCCCGAATGATTCATTTACTAGAATAGTTATTTGACATACACTTGTTTTCCGGAACATAGTTGCCAGAATGATACGAATGCCATACATATTGTTATCCATATTATTAAGTGAAAGAATATTATTTGGTAGAATAAATATTTAAATGCCACATTAACAAGCAAACTTGCTAGCAAGCAAGCTTTGCCGCTCTTTTATGAAAAAAATAACCTCGAAGTCTTCTAACCTATCCGCTACCCGAGTCGGTTCCGCCCTAAAGTTTTGGCTCATCACAATATAGTTATCAGTATATTATTTATTGTGTCCAGGTACAGTGTACCTACACTATTGTAGCATTTATATGGAATGCAAATGATGTTATGGCATGCGATAGTTATGGTTTACAAAGATGATAACAAATTATATTATTGAAATTGATATTATGGTAAACAGATATTCTGGCATATGATTAATATAGAAAACAATTAGTATGACATATGAAATTATGAGAAACAACATAATGGCAATTGACTACAATGGTATATTAAATTCGGACAAGTAAGGGTATACCCGTTAAAATATGACGTTTCACCCGACTTCAACGTTACATACGCTTAATTTGAAATATTTTCCATCGGCGATACTACTTATATACAGGAATTTCATTACAGTGGGCGGAAAACCTAACATCAATTGATGTTAGTCCTACTAAGCCCTCCCTCGTCATACGAAGTCTACGTTAAATGAAACGGTCAACTGTATATCTTCACACTTGAACAGTAAGTCTTCAATAAAATGTAACGAAATCTTACGCAAGGGTTGAATCCTTTTCCTATCACGGGCCTACTTATCTAAGGGTTTCTTTGACTGCGGGAGATTATCCAGCTAAATTACAAAGGGTAACTTTAAACATAACTCGTGTGCCGTTAGGACATTCTATATTTGTTCGGTTAGTGTGGGTTGGTGTAGCGGTGTCCGTTTGTGGTATCTTTGATCTGGGATGCTTTGGGTTGAATTTTTCTTTGAATATTTCAGAGGTCAGGATTATCGTGGCATTGACGGTTTCCTGAAGAGAGGTTGCTATATTATACGTAGGTATAGTAAAACTAATGTACTCATAGTAGACTCCGAATCCCCTGATGGAACAAACACGTGCCTGATTTGTTATCGATGCTATCCATGCGCATACAGAAATGCAATATGTTAAGTTCATTATCCTCCTAGCGTTATATTCACGGCTGTGCCGTTCACTTCGACACTTAATCCCAAGATTTGGTATGGCCACTAGTTTTTATGAAAGCGACTGCCATCTGACCTTCCAACCTAGAGGGAAAACTTAACCTTTTTGGAATTAGAGCAGTTTCCTCACGATGTTTTCTTTCAATGAAAGCCACTGTTAATTATCGAATTATATTTCATATATAAGATTTTGAAAAACCCATTGGTAACGAGCCTGGAGTCGAACCCGAGATTTACAGATTAAAGGTCGCGTGCGTTACCACTCAGCTATTATAGTGGTTCTCAAGGCGATATGTTAAGTTAAGGTAGATATGTAAAGTGATGAACAGATTGTTAATTATTTATTAATCACGTAGTTTGTTACTTGAAGTAAAATAAGTGGAATGTCCTTCAAAAGAACTTTATTTCGGAAAAGTTTGCTCGGAATGGCCTCAAAAATGTATAACAAAGTCCCGAAAGATATAATATTCCTTATTTTAAAAATAAGTTATTTCAAATTCTTGCATTGAAGCCTAACTATCATCATCATCATCATCGTATCAGCCGAAAGACGTCCAATGCTGGACATAAGCCTCCCCTAAAGAGTGACACAAAGACCAGTCCTGCGCCAGCCTCTTCCAGCGGGCAGTACTATACCGTTAACGAATTCCTGACATATTGTAATTAATGGAATTGAGCGATGGTAAGCCTGGATCCATTAAAGTTTAGAAATTTGTATGCGGCCCAACATGGTGATTTGAATCAAAGTATTTTTAGACCTGTGTGCCTACCTGTGTTGAACAAATAAAAGCATTGTTTTTGTTGCTTACATATAGGGCCCGCCCGTCGCGACTTAAGATTACAGGCTGACCGATATGTTCGTCGGGGTTGTATGTTGTAGCAAGAAAAATAAATCTTTTATCCACGTGCTTCTCAGAAATGAGTCATTGTTGCCCGATTTGAGGGCTTTCAGTTTTCCTCATAGAAGTAGAAGGTATGAATTGAATCCCTCGTTACGCTCTAAATTATTCATTAGGTACTCGTCCGCTCATACAGGATTCAATGAACCGCCCTCTCCGTAAATGTATTATCAAATCAGATCAAAATATTTATTGCTGGTTATATGTGCGTAATACAGGTGTTTAATAAATAATATAGTTCAGTATAACCTGCCTCTTAAGGCGTACAATATTCCTAAAATCTAACATATGATTAAAGATTACATGCAATCCGATTAATTACTTAATTAATGCTTAAAATTACATACACATTGATAATCATAACAATTACATAGAATTCATTAAAACTACATAAAAAATACAAATTCAAAGTTGGATGTCAATATTATCATGCCATTTTTCTTCTTAGGGTGCCATATCCTAACGGATGTCGGCGATCATCAAGCGAAAGTCTTTCCTGTTCTTCGCCGTCCTGGCGAGAGTGGCGGCGTCAATAGTACCGGTCCAGTCCCTGATATTTTTGAACCACGTTGTTCTTGGTCTTCCTCTGCCTCTTCTACCTTCTATTCATATCATGTCATAATGAAATAGTAATAGTAACATCTAATATATTAGAAAAATTACATGCAATCCGAATAATTACTTATTTAATGCTTAAAATTACATACACATTCAAATCATAACAATTACATAGAATTCATGACACACTTAAAAAATAAAAATTCAAAGTTGGATGTCAATATTATCATTAAAAAATATTTCATCTCATAATAGGACGTAGTTAAAGGAAAAGGATCCAATCCACAGAAAGTTGAGCAAAAGTTATGGCGGTTTAAAGTTTCAACCGTGATTCCTCAAAACTGATGCATTTTTTTAATAATATATGTTCGGATGAAAATTGAGTTGAGTCGTGTAGTACACATTCTTATACACATAATTCAGTTAAATGCTATATTTTTCAAGATATTTGACCAAAAGTGGGGTTGGATCTTTTTTGCGAAAATACACTTTTCATAGACCCTTCCTTTTGTTTCATTTTGTAATAAGGATTCACGTAATAAAAATGGCATAATAATGCATAATAATGGCATATAAAACCATCTATACATACATATAATAAAAGTGAACAGGGTTGGAAGTCTTTACATGAAAGATTTTCGAAAAAAAAACTATGCTGAGAATACTTAGAATCGATAACAGAACACCTTCCAAGAAAGTAGAATTTTTGTCTGTTTATATGTACGCGCATCACGTGAAAATGGCTGATAGAATTGTGATGAAAACTTTACTCATTTGTCCAAAAAATCCCTGGCCAGGTTTTAGGCTATAATATTATAAAGGTAAGGGTGCAAAGGGGTTAAAAATTGGGGATGAACTTTTTATAGGAACTCCTTGAATCTATGAGCTTAAGACTTGAAAATTTTACCAACGTCAAGGGATGCGGGTATACAATTTGGACAAAACGGCATAAAACCTCAGCCTTCGCTTCGCTTGCCTCCCCGTTTATCTTCGGGATTTCAGCCCTTAAGTTTCGCTTGCAAGACGTCGGAAGATAATAAGTATCCTTAGGGGGTCATTGCTCACATTGAGCCCGCTCTCAGAAAGGTTGCTTTGGGCCTTTCATTCCAACGAAAAGGCCTTGCTTGCCTCGCCGCTCACCTTCGGAACTTTGGCTTGGGATTTCGCTTGCAAGACACCTGGAGATAGTAAGTGTACGTAGGCCGTCCCCTCAGGTTTCGTTTAAAAGACACCGGGAGATAATGAGTGTTTGTCCATGGCGGCGCATTTAGAGCGCTTTCTGAAGGAATGCTTCGAGTCATTCCAACGAAAAGCACGGCCTTTCGCCTCGCTTGCCTTACCACTCACCTACGGGACTTATCTCAGCTCGCCTACGGGATAGTAAGTGTCCGTGAGGGCTCGCTTGCCTCGCCGCTAATCTTGGGTAATTTGGCCACAGGTTTCGTTTGCAAGACACCTAAGGATTGTAAGTGTCCGCGGGGGCTTGCTTTCGGGTCTTAAACCCTACAGCTGGCCTAGGGAGCGGTCGCTTATAGCATGCTAAAGCCTTGAATTCCTACAGAAAAGCTGTGTCTTTGGCATCACTTGCGTTCCCTTATTCAGGCCTCAGGTTTCGCTTGCAAGACACCCGATGATAATGAGTGTCCGTAAAGGCTCGCATTGAGAGCGCTCTCTAAAGTGATGCTTTGGGCCTTTCATTCCAATGTAAAACTCGGCTTTTGGCTTCGCTGCCACCTCGGGTATACTCGTAGTAAGTGCCCGTGAGGGCTCGTTCTCGGGCTCGCATTGGGAACGTTTTCTTAAGGCTTGATTGGGACCTTTCATTGTTACGAAAAGCTTGGCCTTCGGCCTCGTTTGCCTGCCTATTTCCCTTGGGGACTTTGATCTCCAGTTTTGCTTGCAGGACACCTGGGAATAGTAAGGACTTCAGCCCCCAAACTCGCATAGCGACCACTCACTACAAGTATGCTTAGACCTTTCATTCTTACGAAAAGCTTAGCCTTCGGTTCCGCTTGCTTCCCCGTTTACCTTCAGGACTTCGACCCTAAGGTTTCGCTTGCAAGTTACTCGGAGATAACGAGTATTCGTGGGGGCTCGGCCTCGGGCCTTCGGCCCTCAGGCTCGCATTGGAAACGCTTTCTTAAGGCTTGGTTGGGACCTTTAATTGTTACGAAAAGCTCGACCTTCGGCCTCGCTTAACTGCCTGCTCCCCTTGGGGACTTTGATCTCCAGTTTTGCTTGCAGGACACCTGGGAATAGTAAGGACTTCAGCCCCCAAACTCGCATAGCGACCACTCACTACAAGCATGCTTAGACCTTTCATTCTTACGAAAAGCTTAGCCTTCGGTTCCGCTTGCTTCCCCGTTTACCTTCAGAACTTCGGCCCTAAGGTTTCGCTTGCAAGTTACTCGGAGATAACTAGTATTCGTGGGGGCTCGGCCTCGGGCCTTAGGCCCTCGGGCTCGCATTGGGACCACTCTCTGAAGGATTGCCTCGCCGCTCAGGTTGGTTTCAGGTCTCGCTTGCAAGACACCTGGGGTTAGTGAGTATCCGTGGGGCTCACCCCAGGGTCTTGGGACTTGGGGCTCGCATAGGGAGCGCTCTCTCAAAGGATACTTTGGGGATCTATATAATATTATTGACGACCCAGTTAATGAGGGTGTTTATTTAGATTCGAAGACAACTTGAACTGTTACACGCACAGTCTATGGAAATGAAATCTTTGTTTTTGTCAGTAGTGTGGTGAAACATAAGAATATCATTTTCGAACCATAATTTATACGCGTACGAAGTCGCGGGCAGAAGCTAGTTGTTAATATAAGCATTTTCCGAAAAATGGTTTATATGCGCTGGATCGTTCTTAATTTTTTATTGTCACGTTAAGACAAAACTAATATATTTCCAAAAACGATCCATATCTTTTTAAAGTAAATTTAACCGTCATTCATACTTTTTTATCAAAAAAGATTCACGCCCATTCGATCGTTTTTGTTTTTCTTGCTCAATGAACGTTTAACTGACAAACAAATAAAACAAAAGGTTCAAGCAAGTTGAATTGTTTATTTATTTCCCTATATTTCGATAATACATTTACGTATATTGTAATGATCCAAGACAATACTGACGGTAAAAATCCTTATAGAGGCTGCTTTATATTGGAAATTTCTTTTAATGATTAAAAATAAAGCTAGAAGAATATAAAAAGTCGGCTTTACATTTTTTTTTTAAATAGGATCGTTTCTGTTGTTTACTAAGACACCAAAGCAGGATTCACAACAACTGAACAAAACTGATCCAAGTGAGGTGAATCTATTTTGTTGTATATCTAAAAGTTTTAAAGAGCCTAGATTTAGTTTTTCAGAAAGAATCCAAATGGATTGGATCCATTTCGTTGAAAATATTAAAAGTGAAAACATGTGAATTGCATTTCTTAAAAATGGTCCAGGCAGGTTGGATATCTTTTGTTAAAATAAATGTGAATCAATATGTAACTGATCTAATATTACCATACGGTTCCAAGCATTATGGGTTTTTATTAAAGGATATCAATTTTACCCCGTCATACATGTGGGATGGTATCCCATGTTAATTAAAATATGAAAACACTGTGTAAGCTGGGCGTCTTTTTGCTGAGTGAAAATATACGCCTCAAACACCTCTCTGGTATACTTAACTCATGTTTTGGTAATTTTGTGGATTGGATCCTTTTCCTTAAACTACGTCAAAGACCTAATTATTAGGTCTTTCTGATTAGCAGTTTTTGTAAATGTCGTTTAAATGATGGTATGGGCAGTGACTTTGAGTTGTCCGGTAAGTGATTATAAATGTTTTTGGTAGGCAAGATTGTAACATCGGTTTTGGTTTTTCTAGGGAATTTGCTTTTGTGACTATTAAATTCATCCATATTTTCGCGAACAAATAGGCATGCTTCTAAAATATACATCGAAGTAAGAGTCAATATCTCTAATTTACTAAAGTGTGGTCTACAAGATTCGGTCCGTTTTATGAAACACACATAGCCCTTACACATTTTTTTTGTGCTCGGAATAAGGGTAATATATGTATCCCCATGGCATTCCCCCAGTGTATTATCCCATATCTTTTCTATCGGTCCATATCACTACGAATGCATGATATGCATTCAGAGCCGTTTCTATCGACATTGTCATGGTTAAGTTTCTTGAAACGTCAACATAGCGACTTACTTTCTTACAAAGATGTATAAATGTGTTTTCCAGCTAATAATCAATCAATCAATCGTAATTCCGAGAAACTTAAATTCGTTAACTTGCTCTAGTATATGGTCATTACACATTACGGTAATATCCTTTTTATGTGACCGAGGCAGATATAATTGCAATACTTTTATTTTACTTAAGTTTATTTTTAAGTTGTTTGTATCAAACCATTTTATTATATTATTCACTGCGTTATTTGTTCGCGATTCATACGTTTCAGCTTTGTCATATTCAACTATCAAAGTAGAACCATCTGCGAAGAGAACCATTTGATTTTGTACAACACAACGGGGAGGTCGTTAATATATAAAATAAATAATAGGTGCCCCAGTATTTCATTGAGACACAATCTACTTTTGATTGAAGATGTCTGTCAACTACCGTAATGTCTATACATATTTTGGGCTCATCCAGATTCAGTTTAAGTGTTTACCTAGACCGTAATGAAAATATAGTTTTAGAATAATGACTCATGATAATTTTAATATAAATCAAGTAAGTACATAGGCTCTATTTTATTATATACACCTACCACACAGGGTAAGTGATTAGTATGCCGACTACTTGCATAATAGAAACTCTAGCTAGATACAATCGCTTGCATATATTTGCATTCTTAAACTTCCTTAGGGCTTAGACTAAAATAGTTTCAGCTGCAATCTAATACCGGTTTCTAATACGGCAATCTAATACGAGTGAAATAAATATAGAAAAACACTTAATACATAAATAGTACTGAGGTACAATACAATTTCCACGTAAACTCAACTTGGCTTATGGCTCCAGACGATGATATACGTACTAATGTAGGTGAATATGTAGAAAAATCCACGAATCATCACGCAAATCGGGTTTCAATTCTTTGTCGTCAGCTTCACTGACTGGTCACTCATTGTATAATAAGCAAGCAGTGGCAAGAAGGGAGAAAACGTCTTCCATATTAATTTAGTTAACAGAAAGATTGATAAAATAGCTGATAACTAATAACTTTGTTCTCACAACTACTTTAATTTAATATTATCCTACCGACTGCGCCAATTAAATTCATTAAAATTGATCGTTCTATCCTCAAAGAAGCGATTTCTACCTAAGTTAATAATGGATGACACACAAACTAGTACTACTTAATGAGTAGAAGTGGGGCATCATTGTAGATTGAATTACGTATATTTGCCTGCAAAGATATTAGACCTTGTGTGTGGATAGATGACTCGTGAAGTTTCGCGAGACGCGTGCTGCTAGTTGAATACAAAAGTACTGACGCCTGCACAACCGAGTTGGTAAATATATGTAAACATTCAATATTATCTGAGCAACCTTATGCCCTAAAAAATTAAGTCGTGTTTACATTTTGTTGATCACTTTGTTCGTGCACATATTTTCTTACTCGATTGCACATAAATACTAAACGATACGCTGCGGAACGGCCCGCTTGTCATAAAGGTAGCCTTAAGTACGATTCCCATTGACAGAATCGGGCCGGAGCGCATTCTATTACATGCAAGGGAATTGGAACCGTATAAACAGTAATTACATTTCATAATTAAATGCATCGTGCATCCTCTGCGAGGCGGCAGCTGCCGACGCGTTCGGTGGGGATTGTAATCAAATGTGAATTGCATCTGCTGTATAGACGATTCAAATTCCTTTTCATGTAATAGGATGCGCTCCGGCTCGGCCCGTTCGGTGAGAATCGTACATTACATTGCGATGACGATAAAAACTTACTACTTATTACTACACCCTATAAAAGCCTAACCTAACCTAACCTAACTCCAGTACTAAAATCCGAGGTTTTTAAAGCTTTGGCAGATTGTTAATCACAGTTTATTTTACTACCATTTCCATCAGCACTCCTAAAAATGGAAAAATTGAAACTGTTATGTATTCAGTGCAAGGCTATTCCGCAAACAGTTTAGTTCGTATATTTGCATTCAATGTCAATGTTTGTTTATACCCTGCACTGATAGTTGAATATAAGCAAACAGGAGATCTATTCGACTGTAGTGTTGATATGATATTGGTGTGACTATTTGTTAGTACAACTTATGCTCAAATGAAGTGTACAATGAATGAAGTATAGATACGTACTCGTAGACCTAGAAGCACATCATTTAAATAAATAAATGTGAATGGCCTACAGAAGTCCGTGAACTCCCACAATAAGCTCAATAAGATACTGTGTGTCATGGAAAGAACGAGTACCGGATGGTGTCCATACTTGTAAAAATAAATACAAAACTAATTAAATGATTCATGAAATTTGTATTGGACCAATAAAATGTCCAATACTCGTTGAAGCAAACGCAAGCGACAAATATCATACCATCATCATATTTATAGGTCAAGTCAAATAGACTTTCGGTGAAAAGTCGTGCATTGATTCCTGAGAAAAAATATTACACATATACGAGTAGGTACGTTATATTCTTTTTCCTTTTGAAGTATAAAAGTATGTAGTAAGTATGAAACCACTTACATCGACATGTTATTTGACAGGACACTTGGGTGAGACACGTACAAAGAATAGAGCTTTTCCTAGAATTCTCCTGAGCGTCATAACATAAACCTACAAAGCTACGGTAGCCTAGTAGTGCAGGCATGCGGCTCTAGAGCGGCGGCCGTGGGTTCGAATCCCGATTCGTACTAATAAGTTTTTCGAAACTAATGTACGGAAAATTTAAAAATGGAAAATTAAAATTAACATATTTTTTGAGGACGTAAACATGTTAGAAATATAACATTGAGGTAGTGGATCCCGAAGTAGATCAAGCCTGTGTCTTGGGAGCCGTGGAAGATACACATTAATGAATTAATTGTGTTGACGGATATATGTACCGTTAGCTTTTCGGTGAACACATCGTGAGGAAACCGGTATAATCCCAAAAAGGTCTAGTTTTCCCTCTGGGTTGGAAGGTCAGATGGCAGTCACTTTCGCAAAACTAGTACCTATGCCAAATCTTGGAATTAGGTGTAGGGGCTCAATTAGGGCATAACCGGGAATAACCTTAGAAGGATGATGATGTAATAACTTATATCGAACTACTAGGGGTGCTCTGGCAATATTAAATATATTTAATATTGCCAAAAGTAACTTATTGTCTTGTGCTACTCATTTCAGATTGGAACGAGAGATGTTAATTCACTGACTACAATTGTTTATTTTCGCCGAATAAAGATCAAAGTTAAATATTATCAATGGCAAAACAAAGAGATATCCTGGAAAGGAATAGTCTCCGTCCGTTTCAGGAAAAGGCCTTAGAGATACAATAATAAGTTTCGTGTTAAATATCATTTTGTAAAGGTGTATTTTTACCCTACACGTGTAAGATTATTTCGTTCAATTAGTTTAACTTCCAATATAATATACTCGTAACAAATAATAGACACCGGCCAATTCCATAGCGACAAAGATTAATTCCAAGACCCATATTACTCCATACTAATATTAATGCGAAATTGTGTAAGTCTATCCGTCTGTCTATCTGTCTGTCTGTTAGCTCTTCACGCTTAAACCGCTCAAACGATTTAAACGAAATTTGGTATAGAGGTACTTAGTTTGAGTGCCGAGAAAGATCATCAAATAGTTTTTATCCCGCAAATCATTCCCTAATGGGGTGAAATGAGGGTTGAAAATTCGTATGGAGCCATTGGAGCTACGATATGAACGAGTTTCACGCGGACGGAGTCGCGGGCAGAAGCTAGAAATGAATAATAATAAATATTACACGTTAACGAACTACATACATACAAACATACATACGTTCACGCCTTTATTCCCAAAAGGGGTAGACAGCATGTTCCAGCGCCACTTTTAGCATAAATGTGGGTATAAAATATCGACGAAATGTGATATTGCAGTGATAGGTTGCTAGGCCATCGCCCCTGGTCCCTTAGTCGACTTTTAACTCACTTGTACTATCGGTTAGGAAACTGTATATAAAGCTACGGTAGCGTGGTTCAGGCATGCGGCTGTCAAACGGCGGTCGTGGGTTCGAATCCCGGCTCGTACCAATGAGTTTTTCGGAACTTATGTACGGAATATGATTTCATATTTACCGTTAGCTTTTCGGTGAAGGAAAAACATCGTGAGGAAACCTGCATACATCTGCGAAGAAATTCAAAGGTGTATGTGAAGTCCCCAATCCGCTCTGGGCCAGCGTGGGGACTACTGCCCGTTCCCTCTCATACGTGAAAGGAGGCCTGTGCCCAGCAGTGGGACGTATATAGGCTGATGATGTGATGTGATATAGTAAAAGCAGTCATAAGGAGACATAAAAATACAATGTTTGTGCACGAGACAATCCCGATAAGAAGAAGGAAGTGTAACATTATCTCAACTTCTACCGTGGGTACCGCCTTAGTGAGAAGGCAATATTTCACACAATCTGCGAAATTGTATAATAAACTACACAAAGAAATTGACATATTCTATCGTAATACTGTACACGAATGTAAAACTAAATTAACGAAGTGGCTACACACTAAAACATATACCGAAATTGAAAAGCTAAACACACACACACGTTTCGTAGGTAACGTCCACTACCCACTGGGCTAACCTATTATATCAAAGAATCTAACGTACTCTTAAATATACTAACTTGTTTGAATATTTGGATGCTTTTGGCCTAAAAGTCAATAGTCACCAAAAGAGCAATGGCGGCTATGTTGGGAGTTCCTCTACGTGACCGCATCAAAAATGAAGCTATACCGCAACAGAACCAAGGTAACCGACGCCCTCCGAATCGCTAGACGTAATTGTTAGTGGGCGGGGCACATTGCACGTAGAACTGATGGCCGTTGGGGCGGAAAGTACGAGCTTTGCTTAGTTTGGGACGAGGACCAAGGTCGATATGTGTGAGATTGTCCCCAAATATTTACCTATTGTTATTTATTATTTACTCTTCGGGGGAGGCGTATGTCCAGCAGTGAACGTATTTTGACTGCTATAATGATGATGACTGATAACTTAACAATACAAACTTTCCCCAACGTGCAGCACGTAACTTATATAATGTATGTACCTATTTACAACCTCCGCGGTTTACGAACGCCATAGAATCTTTCGCCGCCCCAAATAAACCATGACATATCGCCATACTTTTGCCTATGCAAATTGACCTGCCATAGCAAGGGTCCGGAAAAATCCACTCCTTTCTTGAAGAAAGGTTTTTCCATGTATAAACACGTTATGGCTTATATTCCCTTTTACGTTTTGGTTCCTTGGTCGTCGCTTAGTTCAAAGTATCCTACGTTTATAAAGAAAGTGTGGTGGTTATGCTCTTCTTTAAATTGGGCCATGTCAATTGTCCTTCGACCCAAGACGAGCCTCGACGCCTTTGATCTCAGTTTTGTTTATTTGATTAGCATTTTCGGACAAAGATTGGGGAAATTATTATAGTAAATTTGGAGATAGGGTGTTCACGAGGCTTGACAATAAACCTTTGTGGATGTTATGGTATGTTTGGAAATAACATTTTAGTTTTGTTTGGATCTCCTTTTAGAAACTTTATACGCTAAATTCTGATACCATAGGCTTGCGTGTGAGGCAAACTTCACGTATTAAAGTGTTATATTACAAACAGATGTATAAAATTGAATTCATTTTATTTATGAACAGTCATTGACTTCAATGTGTCCAACACAATCATCTTAGTCAGTAGTGACTCTGCTTGCGAAGCTGGCGCTGGGTTCAAATCACGAAACCCGGACAAGATTTGTAAACCCCTGCTTACACATTCAGTCTGCAGTCTTGTACTGTCCAGGTTAAATATGTCAAATAAACACCTAGTAATAGACAAAGTATAAGGACTCCAAACACGTTTATGGATCCCTCCTACGTTATTCTCTAGTAATCGTGTTCTCGTTAATATTGAACAATGAAACCCCACAGAGAATAAGGCGTACCAATTACTTCTTCCCTATATCATGTTAGGGCGCTTTCATATTCGTCCATGCAAGCTAAATGCTATTAAAACCTATTAAAAAAATGGTTGCTGCGTAAGGGTCTCCCCACACCTGTCGACGCGGAATTGGCGTTCGCCGAGTGTTTTGTACCACACTCCTAGTGTTTTGTTCGCTATCCCGTCGATGGACGTCGCTTCGCGTCGGGCGAACCGATCGACGTCTTTTTCGCTCTTATTGCGTGGACATAAAGAGTTTTTTGATCGGCTAACGCGCCGATTCCGCGTCGATAGGTATGGGGAGACCCTAATAGTTCGAGTACCGCAGAGGGTTATTTATGTTATAGCACTGTATAGTTTTGATAGAGCCTATATGTAGACGAGCGGCACGGCACACGGCCTTTGAAAATTATTGGTAAATTCTAAACATTCAGTTTTCTGTGACATTTCTGGATGATCCCAAGATGTAACTCTTTTTAACCGACGAAAAAAACGGAGGAGGTTCTCAAGTCAACGGGTATATATATATTTTTTTCTCACATCAGTGCAGTATAAGGAAATGAAAATTGTCTTTTTGGTTCAACATTTAGGTACAGTGCAAAAACTATTGTGTTTGGAACCTTTTAGTCCTAGTACGTATGAATATACTCCTGGCAGGAGGCACCACTCTTAGTAATGACTAGAAGTTCAACCTATAGTAATTCACCAAAACAATAACAATAATAATCTATGCCAAGAATTACGAATGCGAAAATTTGTATATATAGGGTAACCGAATGTACTTTTATACGAACTTTTGTAACTCAAATTAAATTCAGAGTTATGAATTCTTCAATTTAGGCACATTACATGCGTCTATGAATGTCGATAAACTACCACCGGTGAACTATGACAGTATTATATGATAAATTAAAGTAGAACGCTATATATTTATTTTGTGATAACTAATACGTTGATGCATATAATAAATAAAATACTAAAAGTATTTATTCATCCACGAATGTTAGCGGGATGTCACACTGTGCCGCATCTCCGGACGGAGGTGCGGAGTTGCATACAAATTTCACCGGACGGAGATGCGGTGCAGTGTGTCGTATTATACGGAATTTATATACAAACTGAGGTAATTGCATACAACGAGCTCCGCACCTCCGTCCGGAGATGCGGCGCAGTATGACATCCACCTTACACATTTCAAAATAACCATGCATACCCCATATAAGTATATTTAATTGGTATGTTCTACACTTGACCCTCTACAGGCTAAACGAAATTCCTCGCAAAACAGATCATTTTTGACACTCCCTCAGTCGGGTAACGATTTTTTCCCCCACACGGAACCCTCTTCCGTCATCCAAATTGTCCTAACATTTTCCTTTACAAAAGTGCGTCGGCGAGCTGCGAAAGGGCTTATTTAGCACTAATTATGAAGGTTAATTAAAATTGAGCGATTAGAGGTATTCAAGAGCCACCAGTATACGTAATCAGGGAAATGAGATCATGGAGTTAATTATAATAACTTAATAAAGGCTTCTACAATTAGTCAGATTGACATAATGATAAATGTTGTTTAAACCGTCCATTCAATATAACATCTTAATTATGAAACCGTGTCACCATCGTCAGTATTTTGCGTTGACAGATGAAATCTTGTCGCTTTAGTTTTTGTGTTGTCATACTTCGACTGTGGGTGACAGCACAACTTGGGCTAGACAAGTATACAGCCTGCTTGACGATAAATAGTCATCGTCGTCTATGGATGCTTGTGATTGTAGAACAATAACTAGCACGCTGCCGATCCTTTTTTAACCCCCGACGAAAAGAGGGGTGTTATAAGTTTAACGTGTCTGTTTGAGTATATGTGTGTCTGTGTGTCTGTGTATCTGTGGTATCGTAGCTCCCAAACAGATGAACCGATTAGAATGCAGTTTTTTGTGTCATAGATAATTTTATCCTAAGTGTTTTTAGCCATGTTTCATTACAATCTGTTTAGTCGTTTTTGAGATATTGGACTTTGAAATGAAAATGTCGGGGGTTTTTCAACTTTTCTAAGTTGTAGTTATTGATTTGAGGACACGAATCCTGACCTGCATTCATCAACATTCTCGCATCTGCATGATGCAGCATCGTGACGTCACAATCTGCCAGTGTTTTCATATCTAACAAATAATTTTAAAGCTTATTAAGCTTCGTAATTCTTTGAAATATATGAATAGGATTTTCGTCTCTATGCATATTTTTTTTGCCTTTTTCTTTTGGAGTAATACATTTTGAGTCTACATCTGTATTACCCTTGCCATCCTCGGGGGTAAATCGGTAAAAAGCCACCGCGGGCCGCACAATTAGCGGATTGTGTTAATATTTGATGCGACGCGGCGCGGTAGTGCTGTCCCCTGTGTTTCCATGAATACTGTAATTACCTGTAAATATTGCCGGCAATTATACATTTTCCGGTGATAAAAAAATCGGTGTTTTAGAAATATGTGGCAACCAAACTTACCCCAAGGTTTAACCCAACTTTTTTATAAAGTTAGCAAGCCCCTGGGTTAAAACAATAGGGTTGTACGTAGGTTGAAACAAAAATTTATTGTCACTTCGTCAAAAAAGAAGGCAAAAAAATACGCCCAATGACGGACATCCCCTTCAAATATCCCCCTTTGTCTTTGTGTCTTTTGTGTAGTGAATAAATGTCTTCTTTCTTTCTTTTTTAAATCTCAAAAACTTAAGAAGCCACGACTGTTCTTATGTTGCTTGTTAGAGAGATAATAAAACGATAGCAGATCATGACGTCACGATCCTCGAGCTCCATAGTAAATGGCAATCGTTTCATATGGTTCGGTTTGCGGAAAAGGTGTAGTATTCAGCGCGGTCGTGCGTTGAACGGGTTCTGGCTTCGATAGCTTTGGGTCCGCCACCACGCGGCATAGGTGACCCAAACCACAGCACGGCGACACGCCTCGACGGGCCACGGCGTACCGAGGCAGTTAGAGAGTGAGGGAGAAAGTGAGACCTCTTCTATTCAGTCGCACTTTCTCTAGGAGTGGAATCCGCAGGACGGAAAGAGAAAACAATATTTTCTGGTTCTCAGGGCTTGATGGTGAGTGAAATGGCTAGATGTTTTCGGCTCGAGGTGCAGGCGATTAATGGAATGAATTTCGGGAGCCATTTTTTATATATATATAGCCAGTTCACATACCATAAAGTGATCAACTTTTTATTTTCCAAAATAGGTAATTCATTACATAATTTTCATTATCGATTTAGTGCTTACGTCTTAACACTAATTACATCTTATTATCTCAAAATGCTGTGTTGCATTTTTATAATACAGAATTACGTGAGGAATGATAAGATATAAGTTGTATGTATATAATTCAATTCTATTTCGAGAAATTACTATGTGAATGTCTAATTTAAGAGCTAGTATGAACAATTTAGATTTTGATATTGATACTGAGACTAACAGCGGGCTTACAGACTAAGTTTAACTATGTTAATACGTAGCTATGTATAGTGATGCAGAATTACAATTTAATAAAATCTTTTAGCTACAGTTAATTGTTAGTTATTTATTTACGTGTGAACCTGATTACATAAGTAAGTTTTACGAATACTAGTACAAATATGAGTATGAACGAACGGTTTTCGATATGACGAAATGTCTTTCAGACATTTCAACTTAACTAAAGGTAGGCGCAGTGCCTTTAATACGGAATTACTTAAGAGATTGACGTGAAGTTACTACAAAAACAAGGTTAAATAAATCTACGTTAAAACAATGTGGGTCAATCTGTGTGAAAACTAAATTGCAGTCTGGTTAGGTTTGTGCCGACTTACACAGCAGGCTATGCAAGCCTAAGCACGACCCGATAAGGGTGGTCAACCCAGAGTCACTATTCGGGTATTATATTTGGGTAGGTTATTCAAATATGCGTTCCTCGGGAACGCATATGACCTAAGGCGCACAATGTATTGTTTATAAGGGGATACAGGGTATCTTATATATAATATATATATATATATATAAGGGGGACAATCTTACACAAATCGACCTAGTCCCATAGTAAGCTCAGTAAAGGCTTGTGTTATGGGTACTAGACGACGATATATATAATAGATATAAATACTTAAATACATAGAAAATATCCATGACTCAGAAACAAATATTCATGCTCATCACACAAATTTTTGCCCTTACCGGGATTCGAACCCAGGACCTCTTGCTTCGTAGGCAGGGTCACTACCAACTAGGCTAAAGCGGTCGTCAAATCTTATTTGTGGCCTGATACTATTCTAAGTCAAATCCGGTGTTATGAATGGCTAGTAAACTATACCTATTCGTTATCTAAAGATGTTGTTATCGGATAGACGATTCGTATGACATAAGTAGACATACGTAGCAGAGAGAGCTATTTCCAGGTGGTAACTAGGTGTGGGAAAGAAATAGTCAGGATTGACGGGTGTTCCAAACATGTAGCGACACCCTCATATTAATGGAATATTACACAATAATGATATGTTATCTTATAACTCCTGTATAATACAATTAGACTGCGTTAAGCGTGAGGGTGCACTATAGGTTTTAATATGATCTAAGGATAGGAAATTTGAATCCTACCTTAAATCATCCAACGCAGTCCATAGATACATCTGCTTCGCTCTGCTTCGCTCTCTGCTAGACTTGCCTGCCACTCCTGTAGGGTTGATGTGTAAAATGATTACACTTTCACTATAGGCCTTAGCTCTTAGTATATAAAAGTTCTAACTACCTAACTACTGGAATCGTTCTAATTCATGTAGATATACTAATCGTCTCGTATCTCTCAATTACATACTGCCAGTTCCTTGTACTATTCATATGTTAGTCACATAAGGTGTGTGCACTACAGTGTATGTAATATACATATTACTATACAGGTCCTCGCCTATCGGCCGAGCAACCATAAAAGTCCACTTTCCACTATGCTGTCTCTTATCAACTTTAAGGGAAAGGTGTCATCTATGTCATACTGGTCTCGGTCAGTTGTTATGTCTCGTGTCAACGCTTATTGTCCTTTAACGTCTCGTATTATCTAAGGGTACATTGCTATGCACATATTACGTCTTAGTGTCACTACGCTGGGTCTACACTACTCCTCAGGCTACGGGTAGCAAGTTCTTATCATTACATTACATTGGAATCTAGAATATGCACGTAATAGATCATAATTATAGTGGAACAATAACTCTAATAGAACGAATATATGTTACTAAAAACCAAGACACTTAGCTTCCAATAGGAACTAGCTGTGTAGTCCTCATTTCCTTGTTGAGATGACTTCAGCTTACTTCGACCTTCGCCATTCCATGTTAGACGATAAAACACCTACTTAGCTTACAAAACCACCGGTTAATGGTGGAAAATAAACAAGATCTCTTTAAAGGCGTTACACGTTCAAATATGTAAAAAACATTATTCGTTGTCCATGACAGATACTTAAAACACAACCTAACCACAGAGTAAATAATCTCGTAAGGTGGTATTACACGCTACGACCATGAGTTACAGACACCGCGATATCATCAACTGACATGATTCGCGACAAAAGGGTCAGAACACACACCTTCTTAAAAAAGGACACTTATAACTTTGTGATTATTTAACCTATTGCGTTACTTTTTTCTCCATTTGTCTTTATTCTTAAGCCGGCTACTCACACACCTGCCGCAGGGGCAATACCGGTCGCACGGCGGTCGGAGCATTTTCGGTTGTTCTCTACACACAAGCCTGCCGTTCAGTGTGTAAGTGATAGTCCCGCTGAACGCACGTGCGTGAGAATGGGTCCAGTATTGTCGACACACCAAAGGATTGGTATAGTCTTGGCACTTTCTGTGGTGCTACCGACGAACTACTGCTATAGTGCTACGAACATTAATTGGAATATTTGATTTTGCATGTCTCTGTTAAAATATTGTTTTTTTTCTATTCCACATGTGGGGCCGATCTTTGTACAGGTCTATTACCCGTGTCCAAACTTCACGCTCTTTATTGTCCATTGTGACACGTGCACTCCGCTCGAGTGTCGCCAATAAACTGACTGGAATTGCCCCAATCGTACTACACATGCGGCAACCTAGCAGGGCGGTAGATACAACCTAGGGAGCTAGGAAGGTCTTGCGCCCCTGCCGCCCTGCCGCAGGCCCAATCTAAAAATTGCCCCTGCTTGCCTATACACATCACAATTAAGGAGGCAATAAAGGGTCCAATCCCAATATTGCCCCTGCGGCAGGTGTGTGAGTAGTAGGCTTGACATGACAAAGGTGTCAAGAAAATAAGCAAGAAAATACTTCATTATTGATTATTTTATTTAGTGTCTATTTTATTACGTTTGAGCCCAATCATGTAGTTCGACTCGTAATCAGCTAATCATGCTTCCGAACACACAAGTTAGCTGTCACTTTTGACGAAACAGGCAGAAAATTAGTCGGGTTCATGGATTCAAGTAAATTGAACTGTGAGTTGGACTTTCAGTTATATACGTAAGTTATCCTCAAAATCAAAGTTTTATCACTAAAATTTGATTTTGAGTCAGTGGCTGCGAATCGCAGACAGAGGGGTTTCCAACATGCGTACGATAGGAATTATCTCTTATAATAATCCCTTAGTTGAAATGGGCTGTCTTTTTTTAACAACCACAAATATAAAAGACACAGATACCGACAATCGAATTCACGCCTTTTAATTAATCTATCTTGAATTAAATCACTTATCACTTAACGTTTTCACAATATTGCCCACACCGTTGTGGCAATGTTTCAGGCTTGAGCAATATTACTTAACAGAAAACAGCACGTCCGTAGACGCGACACACTGCCGGTAACGGCCATTACTTTTAGTACTTACATGATATTTATGATGAAATTTATTTTGTTTGTTTATTACATTTACATGGTTTAAAAACAGAATCTGAAAAATGGTGCATAGTAAAACTTTATTAATTCATCATTTATTTTATAAACATTGTTTTGCTCCGCATGGTAACGCCTGATAGAATCAAGTATTTCTCAATTTTAGGTTAGGTTAGGTTGTAAAATTTGTTTGGTTTTACTATTTTAAGACGCAAATATTCAACGTTGCTCGGAAAGCGTCTGAGTTGAAGTGTGACTGCTGGGCATGTCTGCCGAATTAGCTGTGGGCCAAGATCGCCACTAGACTTTCCAACGGATTGGCCAGAGGCTGTTCGGGATTGTGATACGTGGAAATGGCGGGGGAGAGGCCTTTGCCCAGCAGTGGGACACTATAGAGCCTAATAATAATAAAATAATCAAACGCACTTTCTTGGTTTGTTACCCAGTTTCCCATATTTCGTGACAATGGGGAACAGAGACAATTTAGAAAACACGTCACTACTCTTAGTCTATCTTTTTATTATTTAAATATTTAATAAAAATAAAATTCAGTCAAAAATTTATATTTTGGTACAAGCATTTATTACCGACTGTACTTTTCTGTATACCATCATCAACTAAATAGGTACTCATTGAGACGATTCTAACGAACCCAAACTCAACGAGGTGACGTCGGTTAAGTACTGAATTCCCATGGCCACCTCTCCGCTTCTGTCTCCATCATCAAATCAGCTTGATGGTACCATAATATTGAATTGTCATCCAAACTCAGCTCAGCTCAATCGGTAACCGGGAAGTGGGTCAAATTTAACCTGCAAGATTTGTCCCATACTAACATACGAACAGGGCAAGTTAATATAAAGCTTGTAAGAAGCTCCAAGAATGTCGCACAAAAGAATACGCCCAGGATCGTGCAAAGTAGTGGAAAGCGAGTAGGAAAGCGGACCCTGGCAAAGGCCGGGATAACGTTAGGTAGAAGAAATTTAACTAAAAAAAAGCGGCCAAGTGCGAGTCGGTCTCGCCCATGAAGGGTTCCGTAGCAGCAAGTACTTAACATAATATAAAATTTCTTATAGTTCGTTTTAACTTTGATCAATGTTTTAATAATAGTGGCTGGCACCGTTCGATACACTTATTGTGTGATAAGGCCGACCATGATACGGGGCCAGGTCATCAATCCATCTTGTAGGGGGTCTACCCACACTGCCCCTTCCGGTACGTGGTCGCCAATCGAGAACCTTTTCGCCCCAATGGCCATCATCCGTTCTACGTGCAATGTGCCCCGCCCTAGGGCTAGTTACTTTACTGTGTTGTGTTAGTAACTTTAGATTTGTCGAATCCGCGAGCGATAATCTTTTTTCTTTCTTTTCTCTATGCACACGCTCACGCGCACTTATACAAACAAAAAAAAATTGCACAAAACTGAATATAGTGGGAACAATAAATACTTAATGTGATAACTATGACGCCTCTATTTGGTTTATTAACCTTTGGTCTATGTCTACGCTTTAAATATGGAACACTAAAAACAAAAATTCATAAAGTACGGAGTTCTTTATTTGAATTGGTATAGATTATGACAACAATAAATCTTATTTTTACTAGATGCAAATTATTCGTGTGATTCATACGGAAATATAAACTATTCACAATCTATCTCTAAACTACCACACACCTCTAGTATATTAGTCCAGGCAATGAACTGACAACTTGTATGGAAAAAATGTCAATTTTGGAAATAATTTATAATAGCTTATTTTTTCTGTGTAACGGATTTATTATCAATTAAATAGTGACCCAGCGACAGAATCCGACAAAATTTCAGACATCAAAAAAATGATAAATTAACTAGCTACAGAAAAGTCAGAAAAAATATTAATAAATATTTTTGTCTTTATTTTGGTTAATTTACATTTGCTCTATAATATTCAAGATAAATCATACAGAAAAAGACAACGCATGTTTTATTTAAATCTACCTAATTACTTCCGGGTGGAAAGTTTGCCGGATTCTTGAATAAAGCATCTTAAAATAACATTTTATAATGAAATCAACAAAAAAAACGCTATTATAAATTAATGTTTTTCAAAACCGTATTATACAAAATACAATACAAAATACAAATTATTTATTCTGCAAATAGGCCACAAGGGCACTTTTACATGTCAAACGGTAGTTTACAATAAAAATAATAATCTTACAATAAAAGATTATAATCTAACACAATAATAATTTAAAATTTGCACATTAACGACTGATATAACAACACACTAAATGTCACAAAGTAAATGAAAACAAAACAAAATACGACCATTACATTCGATTAGAATAAGGTCTGTGCATTAACAGAAAGTTAATGATATTAATTCAGTATTCCAGAGATGTATAAGGTCTCTGAGCGTCCAAATACAATCAATAATTATTCAATGTTCGTAGAGATGTATACGGTCTCTAAGCGTCAAAACAAAACAATAAAAAAAAAGGAATATTATTTTGCCTGGAGTATAATTATATTGACTCCCAGATCCGCAATAACTACACCGAATCGAAGGTCAGACTTTAACTGGATCGTGGGTAATTGTCGAAAACACCAGACCTGCGTTATCTAATTACTTGACATCGGGTATTTTCGGTTTCGGTTGGAATAAATCGGAAACAGGAAACAACACGAACTACAATGGACAAAATGAAAACACGTTTCATTATGTCAATATTTATTTATCAGAATGCGAAGTGCAATGTACGTCACCAGGCACGGCTATACTGAAGAGCCAGCGTAAAATGAGACGCTATACCGATTTTGTTTGCTTTAATTTGTAAATACCTAAAATTTAAACTATACTTTGTGGCAAATAAAAATAGTGGAACTATGACAAGGACAATGAATGATATTCCCCTTTCTGTCACACTTATAGAGATTTGTATGCTACCAGCTCGCTCGCACGTGGTAGGTATTATTATTACCATAGCCTGTCCAGAGTATTCTTCGTTCATGTTCTGGGGCACATTTCTTGGCATATTTGTTTGACATTGTGCATCTAGTTCTATATACTAAATCAATGGTTACTACAGATAACGGTAGTCTAACTTTTTCAACTACACTGCGTGATACTGATAACGGTAATTTTAGGACTTTTGGTAGAGATATTATAAAGCATAATATAGTGCACAGCACTACGGTGGTATGGTTCAGTCCCACCCTACCCCCAGGGGTATTGCTAGGGGTATGGTGGGTCTGATATGAATAAGGTCATATCGTTACTGAAAACTTATGGCACTTACGTCCTTTTCTTTAAGGAAGGCAGTTTTTTATAAATATCTCGAAAACTTTTGAACCGATCTTGTTCAAAACAAATTTCGCTTTTTTCATATTTTTAAAATACACGGTTCAAAAATTAGAGGGGGGGGGACACAATTTTAGTGACTTTCGGGGCGATTATCTCCGACTCTATTCACTTAATCCAAGAAATTGCTTAGTAACCTTTTTTTTTTTGAAAGGCCTGTAGATTCATGTACCACAAGTGGGCTTGCAATGAAAAAATAATTTTTGACTTTCAGTTTTATGTATGGGGTGCACCCCTAAAAAAAATCTTTTTTAGTAATTTCATTACAAAACTATGTAGCGGTTAACAAAATACACCCTATCTTCAATTTTTTATTCAAATACACCTTATGGTTTTAGAGTAAAATGCCTGTGACATACTGACGGACAGACAGACAGACAGACAGACATGACGAATCTATAAGGGTTCCGCTTTTTGCCATTTGGCTACGGAACCCTAAAAACAGAAAAAATTCGGAATTATAAAGAGGATGAGATAGATGCTCAAGAAAAATATATGAATTGTTACTAAGGTACTTTCAGTAGGAGATATATTTAAAATAGTAGTCTTTCTTCCTTGGATTAATCCAGTGCTGACGGACTCCCGGCTCACTTTATTGACTCCTGCCTGGCAGCGACCTGGGGCAATTATTTTACCTTTAGTTTTAGTTTTATTGGTTTTTTCTTTTTTTTAGTAAAAATGGCATGGGCCAGTTTAAAATAATATAAATAGTAGATAAATTATGTTTCTTTATTTGCCAGGATTTTTAAAGCAAACCCATTCGCAAAATATTTTTTTAATGTAGGAAAACACTTAGGTGCAAATCGTTCCTCCATTCGTATCTTGGCCTGTAAGCTAAAAGTCTCGCTTACCTACTTATAGATAGATAGATAGATTTATTTATTGGTACTGATCATACAGTGTCAACATTTGTTAATAATTACAATTATGCTCTAAATGAATTATAATAAAGTCAATAGGTATATAAATTTACAATTATCGAGTCAGGAATTATTAACTAGTGAAATTAAATTGCAGGTAAGAACAATAATTATTATAAATGTAATGAAAGCGAAACACGTGTAAGTTCTTAAGAATGTTTCATAAATGTTTCAAGTACTTTAATTAATACGTAACCTGAGCTTGTTTACGGTTTTACCTGCGTATCCCTTGAGAAACTCCATTATGGGACCACCCTCAAACACCCACCATCACTGGGGTTGTTGCCGCTTTTTTAATTGAAGACGGTGGCAAACAAGTGTACAGCCTGCTTGACAGCATAAGGAAACGAAGAAACCACAGATATAGGAAATAAGGAGATTGGACATGCCGCGCGATTTGTATTTAATATGCCTGTCGCAAGTTCTTGAATTAGTGGTTTTATTTTAAATAAATAGTAAATATAGTATTTGAAATACCTGTGAAAAGTGATCCTATTGGTCTGGAAATTAATCAAATCACTGCAATGTTTGCAAGTAAATATTGCAAAACTCACCATTTGGAAAAAAACGGAACTTTCTCGGTGGACAACGGACGGTGAATGTATGGCGGAGTATGCCCAGTGAGCTGACATGTGCGACACAGCCGCCGGCGGCTTGTCCGCTCTATAGTTTTTTATGCTCTGAGGAAGAAACAAATGCTTGCTATATAACACATGAAACTCGCTGTTGTCCACACATACATACACATTGTTGATGATGAGGTCCTTTTCTTTATGGTCTTTTTCTTCGGCTCTGGCGAAGGCGTACGCGCATGTGTAGAATATTCAGAGTCAGACCTTCAAAAACGAAACAAAAATTAGTCATATAGTTTTTTAAACATATCTTCACAAATACGATTTATTTGAGTAGGTACTTACTAACATTTTAAATGAAGGTCACTCAACAAAGAAACACCGAGAACTTCGAGGCACTTCCCGAATATTTAGGAAATAAATGGATACAAACTGTATGATTGTTCGTTTTATAATAAATTAGTTGATGATTCAATATTTTTCCGAAATATATAATTTTATCATAAGAAGCAAATCATAGCATTCCACTTTAAACCGTAATGTACCCATTATTCACCGATTGTAAAAATAAACAGATTACTCACAAAACTGTACATCATTCGGTTACAATGTGTAATTAACACAAAGAAATGCCGCCGAAGTATCGAATTATCGAATGAAGCCGACGATTACTACGTTGCAACACGTGTAAATAACCTGTCACAACCAGTTCTTGTCTATTTAGTCGAAAAACATTTTGAATTATATCAACATTACTATCATTTTCTTTAGTTCATCTCTGAATTAATATTTTTTAAACGTATATAAAAACAACTAAGAAACAAGCCTTCTCACGAAATATCCATCGTAATCTACGAGACAATCAAACATTTAATTTCAAGCCCCTATACCAGCCATTGTTTACGTTTCTCCTTAATAGATGCAATTACCTATAACACATGTATGCATTAATTCTTTACATTACTAAATTAAACAAAATAATGTATTACAACATAACCCGCTTATTTAGAATGTTGGTTAAATAGTATCATGGTACAAGGTGAATAAACAGAGCGTAAGCATTTTTAAAGATTCACATGCCAACCGGCATTACGATTGTAATTTAACACTTTGCGATTAACAAAACAGAAACGTCATTTCTAATCATAGGTTGATGCATTGTTGCAATGCATGTTAATCTCCTAGCCTGATCCCCCAGGGGAAAAAACAGTTAGGTTGTTAGGTGAACTGCGACCCGACAGCGCCCGAGCCGAGCGAGCGAAGCGAGCGTGACTCGGTAACGTCTGGCGAAGCGCCATAACCGAACATTATATTTTTTTCCTAGTTGAATATAAAATATTTGCTGCTAATTCCCCTGGGTAATCGAGGTCAGGTGATTAACGTGGATAACGTCTCGCGCTTTGTACACATGTTAAATTATTTTTACGGGTTTAATGCGTTATTATTTACCTTCGACACGAGTTTCACCGATTATAATAAAATATCGCGTTAGAACCGTGAAAAATCATAATTTAAATAATTACTTGCTAGTCCACAAAAGTCAGAAGCGCGTTGTGATATTGATTTCAATATTTTGTTGTGTTAACAGTTATAGAAGAATTCAGGTTCCTTGCTCTCAACTTGGTGTATCCTTCGGGGCTCTGGTGTATCACCACCACCAGCAAGCAGGTCGTTTACGTAGATCTTAATACCAATTATGTGGAAAAATTACAGTTGCGTCGTCCTAACGCGCGTTCGAAACGTTACGTGACTACCCCTCTGGTAGATTAAAATGTCCACAGGAGAAAATTACAATTGACGTGTACAGTAGTGTGAACGCTCGGCCGAAATTTTACGTGTTTACCATTCAGGAACACACAACACCACGTGCCTATAGAGCAACTAGTGATGTAATTATGGCTGCGAACTTCTGTAAGGTTCCAAATTAGAGAGAGATGACATTCTCATGTGCCTTACTTCTCTTAATTTTCCAATCACCACTTCGCTAAACTCTAGTCCAGTCAATGACAACTTGTATGGAAAAAATGTCAATTTTGGAATTAATTTATAATAGGTTATTTTTTCTGCGTAACGGATATATTATATTATCAATTACGAGGTTACCCAGCGACAGAATCCCACAAAATATCAGACATCAAAAGTATTTGTATGTATTATAATATTTATCCGGTTCGAAGGACCATTATTCGGTCTACTAATATGAAATAATAGCCAATATTAGCATTTGTAACCAAATTATAATTAATTTTCAATGTTGACATTGAGACAACTACCCATAGACAATAGGTACTAGAAAAATAATAAAAACAGATAAAAACAGGTTATATATATACAGACGTGCACAAATATATCCTCATCAATATAATAAGACTTGTGTTATGGGTATACGTGTAGTACGGATAAAACAAGCCTTATTGAGTTTACTATGGGGCTAGCTTAATTTGTTTACCTGTCGCCGTCATTATTTTTCCTAATCGGGACTTAATCGGGTATAATTAATTTACTTAATTGAGGCTTCCCGACGTATTTTCCTGGTATCGTAATGACTCGACTTCCGTGTTCAAAGAGGGAAATAAATCCTAAACTATTAAACGAGCAATATTTGTATATAATATGTATTCAGAAATGAGGCTATCCGCAGCAGAACCAAGGTAACCGATATAGCCCTCCGAATCGCTAAACTTAAGTGGCAGTGGGCAGGGCTCATAGCACGTAGAACCGATGGCCGTTGGGGCGGAAAGGTTCTCGAGTGGCGACCGCGTACCGTAAGGTGCGGCGTAGGTAGGCCCCCCTACAAGGTAGACTGATGACCTGGTAAAGGTTGCGGGAGTCCACTAGATGTGGGTGGCGCAGGACCGGTCACTTTGGCATTCTTTGGGGGAGGCTTATGTCCAGCAGTGGACGTCTTTCGGCTGATATGATGAATATATAGTATTTGTAATCACTTTCTCGAAAACGGCTCTGACGATTTCGATGAAATTTGGAATGTAGGGGCTTACGGGGTCGAGTTATCGATCTAGCTAGGTCTCGTCTCAGGGAAAAATAGTTTTCTCCGTATTTTTACTCGAGTAAGAATCGTGAAAATTTAACTCAATATATTGTCCCAGCCATATTTGTACAAGTTAAGTTCATTATTGTATGTACTTATCTTATTTTATCTACAGCTCTGTCATGACTTTAGCAGTTACCATCTTTTACATTGAGAAAATTATTGTTTTGGATCCAATTCGTTGATTTTTCAATATAAAAAAAAAATAAAATGATTTATTTAGGGTAAAATAGTACAATTAGTGTAGATATAATCTAATTAATCTATTAACATCAAAACTTATATGAATCAAATCCAGTTATACCGGATATACAGTTATAGGAAATTAATGTTCAACCTGCATTCCCGGAACAAACATAAAGGTCAGCTTCCGCGAAAGTATAAACATGCTCTGTTTTTTTACAGTTTTGGTACAAGCTTTTATTGCCGACTGTACTTTTCTGTATATCATCATCAACTACTCACTGAGAAAATTCTAACGAGCCCAAACTCGATCGGGTTGCGTCGTTTAATAACGGAGTCCCTATGGCCACCTTCCAGCTCCATAATCAGATCAGCTCTGTCATAATAATATATTATTGCATTGCAATTGTCATCCGATTTACACATGCATGCAAAATTTCAGCTCAATCGGAAACATGGAAGTGGATCTTTAACTTGCAAGATTTGATTGATTACAGATAAAGAGAAAACGGGACAGGTGAAACTAAATAAAAGCTTGTAATAAAACCGTTTTTGAAAGATACTGATTTCACCGTTGGTATGAATTTTGTAAACGACGTTGAAATTAATCTAAAAACATCAGATGTTATCTCATGTTTAAAAACATATATTGAGGGTATTCCTGAACGTACAATATAGAACCAATCTTCAGCGATCATAAATAAATTATTTGATTTAAATTATATATTGTATACTGGAACTACTGTGTATGTAGTACGAGTATTGTAGTGACAATGAATACATATTGTAAATAACCCTCCTCTCCTTCGGCAGTCGGGTAAAAATGTGGCCCACTTTATACATAATCTGACTTTAGGGCGAAAATTATAGTGAGTATGTGTTTAAATGATGATAATAGGTAAGTTAAAACTAATAAACCTATACATACAGAGTTCACCGTGCTATCGGCTACGAGCGAGGCGCTACGAAACCTTGAGCAATGTTATGTGAGGTGGCTACGGCGTAGTTTACGAGCGTAGCGTGGGTGGATGGGATAATCGTTGATCCCGACTAAAGCCAGCATTTTACCAACATCCCCAGAATCCACGGTGACCGACAGCGTTTTCGTCGCTGCCTCCCGTCCTATCGAGTCACTCATATTTTTTTTATAACCATTTACCATCGTCCTAAGAATCGTTGGTCACCGATTAAACCCAGTTTCGTCGCTGCCTCCCATCCTAGCGAGTCTGTCGTCTTTTTTAAATAACCGTTAACCAACATCAGTCCGGCGACTTAGTCAAAACTAAGTCCACCATTTTTGTCTGTTCGCTCGCCCTTCTCTAACAAGCAATAGGTACACTGTACTGGCGCTTTATTCCAAGTTTTATACGTATATTTTACGATTAATAATAATTTACAGTGCACTACGGATGTTACTAACAAGCCAACAATATTCAGCAATTTGAATAAATTTGCATATTATATTTGAAATATTAAAAAATACATAAAACGGGCGTTTATAGCTAGAGTAATTGATGTATAAACCAATTAGGAACCGCAGCATTTAATTCGTTTTGGTAGTGCTATATGTATATAATAGTACAGTCGATATTGTTTAACACATTTACTGCCAAGAATCGCTACACGCTACGCTCGTGTTAACCTCGAAAACCCGGTTAGTTTGATGAAATTTGGTACTGTGTTGAAGCCCTGTTTTCCTTTCCCAAAAGTACCTGGGTCAGGATCACATTCAACTACTCTAAATACTCTACTACTCCATCACTATTAATTTTGTAAAACTTTCTACTTGCACGTCAGATTAATTCATCTTAATATTTCCGTGTCCCGGCTTAGATACGTAACTACTGGTTGCGTCAGGCTTACACGACAACAATCTTCTATTTAAGATAATATTCATATACGCAGTTTTTTGGGCGTGAAGTTAACAGATCGCGTTAGGAATACCATACTGCGTTCCGAAACGCAAGCTGGTGACGTAGCTAACGCAGCCGCCAAACTTTAGAGGGACTGGGCCGGGCACATCTGCCGCATGCCGGAAGACTTGTGGGCTAAAATCACTACCAACTGGGACCCACATAACCGAACACGGCGTTGCGGTAGACCTCGTCGGAGATGGCGAGACGAGATGGAGTTATTTGACCAAGACTGGTGGGCGACTGCTCATGATAGGGATACGTGGAAGAACAAGCTGTGCACATAAGGCTATGAAATAATAATAAATGAAATGAAATGAAATTTTGAAATGAAATTTATTGTCAAAAATCACGTTATATACAGATACGAGTCGTTGGGTCCTGAGCTAGGATGCCCTGTGTAATAATTAATATGTCATGGCCTTTTCTGTTACGTGTAACGATAGAAGTGCAGTCTTGTGACTTGTGACGTACAACTTAAGGATCCACAGACTCGACGCTTTGTCCAGGATGACTCGACGCGGATGGTATGTGGATCCTTAAGAGTCCGCAGAAAACTCGATTCTCCATACAAACGTAGTTACGCTCTCATTTTAAAACTACGTGTTGGATTGTAACGAAACTTTGCATGTTCAATGAAATGAGGTATATCTATGTCTGAAATTAGTTTACATAGCTTCAGATACCATAATAAAAAATATACAGCGAATTTAAGTTTTTCATACAAAACTAGTTTTTGCTGTATTTACTTTGTTTTATAAATTGGAACCATATAAACTAATTACAGACATAGATATACCTCATGTCATTGTATATGCAAAGTTTCGTCGTAATCCAACACGTAGTTTTAAAATGAGAGCGTAACTACGTTTGTATGGGAGGATTCGGCCGAGCTTACTGCGGCCTCTTAAGTTGCACTTCACAATAATGCACTTCATTTGTGTCGTTCTGTATTTGCGAAATAAACTTATTTCTTCTTTACTTATTTTCTTCTTTCCATTCGTAATAAATTCAGGTTTTATTCGAAAACTACGTACTCAATGAAAACATGGTCTAGGGCAACATTAAAACTGAATAAATTTTACACAAACTTGTACTACACAATCTTGATGACAAAACGAGTCTTCGTGTAGTGTAAATGTATCTACGTGTGAAATTTTCCCTCTATACTTTATGTTTCAGGGTTGATTCTCTGAATTAGAAGCTCGCGACAATTTCAAAACCATTTTTAACCCCCGACGCAAAAAGAGGGTGTTATAAGTTCAACGTTTCTGTCTGTGGTATCGTAGCTCCCAAACTGATGGACCGATTTGAACGCGGTTTTTTTGTGTCATAGATAATTTTATTCTGAGTGTTTTTCGATTGAGCCGTTTTTGAGATAATGGACTTTGAAATGAAAATGTCGGGGGTTTTTCAACTTTTCTAAGTTGTAGTTATTAAATCTAAATTATTTGTTCCATTTATAAGGAATCTACGATATCAACTACACTTACATTAACATTTAACTCGACTACGGCTTAACCCAAAATAATGGGTTTTACTCAACATACGCCTTTTAACAATATCTTTGACGTCCATTAAAAGAAAAAGTCTGTGAAGTTTGTATGTAAGGGGTAATCTTCGGAACTAATCATCCAATTTCATAAATTGTTTCACTGGTATATAAATGGACCTTCTAGCTGTATAAAGTATGTGTTATCCGCGGCTCTGCTCCGTAAAAGTTCGAAAAACTGTATCCTAACTACGATAAAAACTATTTTTGTTTCATAAAAAAGTAAACTTCGTCACTGAGCATAATTTTGAATCGATGGATACCTATTTCATGAAAATCGGTTTAATATACTAAAGGCTACGGTGAACCACACGTAAATATAAATATTACACAAATCGACCTAGTCCAAAGTAAGCAAAGCTTGTATGTATTATGGGTACTAGACGACAATAAACATACTTATTGTATAGATAAATATATACAAAGAAAACATCCTTGACTCAGGGCAAATATTCGTGCTCATCACACAAATGAATGACCTTACCGGGATTCGAACCAAGGACCTCTTGCTTCGTAAGCAGGGTCACTACCAACTAGGCTAAAGCGGTCATCATAAAAACGTACCTTGCTAAAATCATATCCCCTTGTTTCGTCTCTACCGTTGTCGGGCAAACAATGGTTCACCAATAAAAAAAAATGGAAAAAAGTTTTTCTTTTAAAAACATATATTTGAATCTATAACTTTCAGTTCGCTAGGAACCTACCTACAAGCAGCCTAGATATGACTTTTTGCAACATTTCCTGCAGCACGGGAAAATGTTCTTCTTCTTATTTTTGTTGTTTCTGTCATTTCTTAACTTTTTCGACTTGCCTTTGCCGTAGTTGGGACATTTCTCGTAGTCAATCCTCATTTTTGCCCTGTAATTTGGGTTTTTTATATTACAACGCTGTAAAGAATGGTAAATATGCCTAGCTTATGACGCCTGGAGTCGTAATCGTCCGATTACGACTCCACGCCCCGTATGATGGTCGGCCTTATCACGCGATAAGTGACAAGATAGAGCGTCCGTCACTGGCTGACACCGTTCGATAGAACGAGACGACGCTCCTATCTTGTCACTTATCGCGTGATAAGGGCGACCATGATACGGCAGAGCAGTCACAAGCGCGTTGCCGATCCTTGATGATTTGAAGATTCATTGTTGACAGCTTGTCTGCCGGTCTCTAATCCTCTGGAGATGCGGCGACCTCACTACTTACTAGTAGCAGGAACACAACATCAAGTACAGTAGTACCGCAAATATAAGTTACAACGATGTACCTGCGCAGAAAGCATTTTTTGAAAATATTTTAGCCAATCATAAGGCAGCGCGTTCGCGCCGGGGAAAATCTTCAACGCCCATTGGCCAAAATTTACGCGCGACGCCGGCAGCCCCAGGGCCCGCCGTTTTTGTCTGGCGCCATGAGCAGGAAAGCACGAGTGTCATTGCATATTGCAGTGCAACAAGGTCTTTATTGAAATGGTCACACGTTCGATTTCATTCTGTACTTGTCAGCACTCGTCGGCGTGGACGAGGATTTCCGATGTAACTTATATTTGTGGTACTACTGTAGGATGTTGTTATGGGGGCACTTCTCTTGTTGGATGCTCCAAATTTGGTTTAGATGGCATTCCGCTGTGCCCTACCTGTCAAAACGTGGTAAACAGTCCACACCTCGGAGCCAAGGCAATCGGAGCCATCGTGAATGCGTCCGCTGGCAGATTCGACCACGACCAAGCGAAAAATAGGCACTTGGCGTTACGCAGTATGTCTCCATTAAATGAAGTATCTTCTTCTTCTTAGGCGTTTCACTCTTGACAGAGTGGTCGTGGTCATCATTTCAGGTGCTGGTATACGAACCGGTATAGGTACCGATACAGCCCTCCGAATCACTAAACTTAAGTGGCAGTGGGCGGGGCACGTTACACGTAGAACCGATTGCCGTTGGGGCGGAAAGGTGCTCGAGTGGTGACCACGGACCGGAAGGCGCGGCGTGGGTAGCCCCCCCCCACAAGGTGGACTGATGACCTGGTAAAGGTTGCGGGAGACCACTGGATGCGGTTGGCACTCTTTGGGGGAGGCCTATGTCCAGCAGTGGACGTCTTTCGGTTAATATGATGATGATTATGATGAAGTATAGGTACGCATTTGACCACTGTCTCACCTGATAGTAATCAATTGGAACCATTCCTATATCTAGGGTGGGGGGAAGCGCTTCTTCTTCACTCATTGCCTCGCAACCCCGCAAAACTCTGGGCACCCCACCCACCCCAAGTATAAGTCGTAAAATGGATCTTGAATACTTACTTGTATTCCTTGATCTTTTTCTTCTCTTCCCGCTTCTTCACCAGCCACTGTTGTATCTGGTTCGCTATCTTCTGCCGATTCAACACGTTTGGCATACTGGTGTACTTCTTGTCTCGAGCCTTTATCAGTTTCTTATAGAAATCGTCCTTTTTTAACTTCGACAGCCAACCTCTCTTATCCCCCGTTCTGTCAATGTTGATTGAGATTTTTCGTCTAAAGTCTGTGGTATTATTGACTTCGGTATAGTTGTCTGTTGCTTCGTCATCACTGACGGCTTCGTGGATTTCTTTTAACTGTTGTTTTAATGTTTTTAAGTGTTGGAGGCCTGTGATGGATTCAGTGTCGTTGGATTTCTCGAGCTCTGGTACCGCTTCGTCAATGGCTTTATTGATTTTGATGTATAAATCATCCTTCTCTTTCTGTAGTTTTTGGATTTTTATTTCCGTCTCGTTTGCACATTTCTTGTCATCTGTTGTATTGCTTTTATTTAATTCTGTTGCATTTTGTTTTATGATTGAGCTATTGATGTGTGCTGACTCTGACGTTAGAAAGGTACCCAGTAGAATCGTAAACTGTAGTAGATGGTGCTGTAAAAATCAATAAGAGGTTAATACTAAAATAATGTTTTGTTGCATTAGGTATCAAAACGGATAGTAGAAAAACGTACCTATAGCATAATAAGGGTACGAATGGACAAAGCAAAGTATAAATTATACTTAATTATTAGACAGAGACTTATGCAAACTAAGCGGCTAGTGCACCCACATGATGTCATAGCCGTCTCTCTCTCTAATAATTACTTTCGGAACGAATTAATATTAATTTTGCCGGACTTGCTAATTCAGTTTTTAATTTCAGTAACCTGAGTTGACGGTATCAGTAAAGTTTGATATTACTCTATCAAGAACCGCTTATACAGCTGTATTTTAACATGAATAAAAGCTTCACGTTAGCGTAATGACAGTGTATAAATATGAATATCAAAGAAATACATATTTCGTTACAAAGCGTTGTTCCATGAGAGAGCGTGGCGTGCCTCACTGAGACATGGAAACCGTGGCTCATACACTATTCCAAGTCTTTCTGGATAGGAAACATGAAATACGCAGATATCTCAAGAAAGCCATAGCTTAAGCATAATTAAAACTGTAACAAAACTGTTTACACCTTATTGTGTCTCGAAGGGAGAAAAATTATGTATTTACGGTGAGGGCCGTATATTAAAAACTGAGTGAAGCAAAAGATTATACAATAGAATCCTGAGCGTAGCGAAAAATTAAGTATTGAGCTTACTATGGGTCTTGTTCGATTTGTGTAAGATGTCCCCTAGTATTTATTTATGAGAAAGAAATAATCCTTCATTTGAGGGGGGCAACTATAACACTTTTCTGAATTGCAGGATCAGGGAAGAAAAGTACAGCTTTGATCTGTCATATGGCGACAACAATGACTCTTTTCGAAATAGCAGGTATGGAAAATAGGTTTTTGCTTTGTGTGGCTACCTTGTTAAAGAACATTCTTAAAGTAGCGAAAATATTAAAATGTGTTCAGCGTCAAAGAGTCTGCTAACTAAAGTCTACGCTGAAAGTGCTAAGAATTTATCTTACTTACCCGATCTCTCATCTCAAACAATGCCATTTAGAATGCAATCTTAAGTAGTTACTATTAAAGTTTACAATCAACACAACTTTAACGATAAAAATGAGGTTTTGGTAACAGTTTAGTTGAATTTTGCCACGAAGAATAGAATATATTTTAAGCGATTGAGTGAAAATTCTTTAAGCGTTATAATACTAATAATCATGATGGAAATAAACACTTCTTAATTGATAGTTTCACGAAAATATAAGTCTAGTGTATAATTTCATCAAAATTAAGCATTGAGTTATTAAAATAGTATAACTACTAGATTCAATTAACAAAGTCTGGCTAGGACTAATTTTGGAATCTTGATAATAGGATTCCAAAAATTGTTTAAAATTGAATTTTTATCTTGTTATATTATGAACGATAATCTCGCTCGTGACAATACAATCAAAACTCTTCATTGCTCACGAAGAAGGAACTTGACACTTTAGACTGCCAGGAACCCGCTCCGCGGGTGCCTACGCCGTAGTCGCGTTCAGCTACATACGAGGATAACCACGGGATCGGCTATGAGCGTAGCGCGTAGCGATTCTTGGCAGTGAATGTGTTAACCTACATAAATTTACTATCATTGTAGACAACAGAAAACCTTATGAGTAGATTTCACAGCGTTTTATAATTATAAATAAACCTTCGATGGAATCTAAAGACGCCAAAACGTTGCTGGAGTTCTAATGGATGCTCTATGGAGACACCGAAGCATCCGGGCCACGATTCTATTCGTCTTGACGAGGTAGCCTCTTGAAGGGGGTCGCAGATACTTTTATTTTTAAAGTTAAGGTAATGGAGGTTTATATTTGTAAAATTAAAATATAGGAGAGGAACAGTAGAGTGATTGGTTGCGGTATATTTTTTCTTAGATCTCAGGGCCCGGCACTAGTCCTCCCGCTGACCCACATGTGCGTCAGCATTTAGAATGGATTTGTGAACAAAAAAAAATTTGCCCGGGAGAGTAAGGATGTTGGTACAGGTAAGTACATAACGTCGACTCACCATATCACCGAACGTCGGTGTTCCCCTCTGTACTCTTAACAATTCCGTACTCGTGTTTTACGACTTGAAATAAAACGAATGGATATAATAAATTCTGCGAGACTATTGTGCAATGCACGGCTGCTATTTGACATGCACAGGCAATTTTAAGCTATCTGGAATTGGTACAATAAAGATTGAAAGCGAATGAAACTAAACATATTTGAGGAATATGGTTGACAAAAATAAATATATATCTGAGCTATTGTTACAACAAAAAATTAAAAAAAGTCTACGGAGAAGTTATTTCAAACTAAGTAAACTAATATATGGGTCAATATACCCCTTTTTTGCGTTTGGGGTTCAGAAGCCCAAGTCTTTCAGATTTATGCATTTCAACTGAAAGAAAAATAGAAAATTTTAATCCTCAGCGCCAGATTCGAACCGGTGACCACAGGCATACATGGCCCGTCGCTACTAAACAACTGAGTTATCGGAGCAATCCGACGCGGTCACCAAGTCTTTCAAGCTGTTCTCACGTATACAACGCCTTATCTTTGAGATCGTAAGTATGTATGTAATTATCGGTATTTGATCCCGCGGCTCCTCCCGGGTTCTCTGCAATAGTTGAACAGAGCCACGCAGGCAGCTATACATACATACATTCACGCCTTTATCCCTAAAAGGGATACGCAGAGCACGTGAAACTTGAGTTTCCGTACAAAATCAGACAGGTTGCTAGCGCGTCGCCCACAACACACTTCAACCCTGTTCCTTTAGTCGACTCTTACGACACCCACAGGAAGAAAGGGGATGGTGCTATTCGAACCCGAAACCACACGGGGATTCTAAGCCAGCATCAGGCAGCTATAGTTACTAAACTGTACAAGATGGTTAATTCATCTACTTAATCTACGGCTTTATTAAATTACGTAACGGTCTTAGGCTCGTCCAGTTTGGGTTACAATAATTTAATTTAAAAACTAAGTTTTAACCGATTTCAATTTAGTACTCCGCCGGCTTGGCGAGAATACGAGAACATTTCCACATTTTTTTTACAATTTACCACTTGAACTGATTTCCGATAGCAAATGCGTTGATTACTATATAAAAAAACCGAATCGCTGTATGTGGGCCGATAATATTTGAGGACTTCCGTCGATTCCCCAAGATCAACACCAATGGCACTTCATTAGTTCCTATTTCAACGAAATCTTATCAGAACCTGTGACGTACTTTTGCACTTTTAAGTACATAATTGAGGAATTTGATAAGTCATCTGTGGTCTTCATCATCAATTCCTCGCCACCAAATTTATGATTTCACTAGTTATAATAGAAAATACCAAAATTACTACACGCGTGCCTAATAAAATTGAGGAGTTTCCTCTATTCTTCATGAACCCCATCATCTAACTGAATTTTGAAAAAAATAGGACCCTCCTGGAACCATATACATACAAAAAAAAATCGAATCGGCTCATCAATGACGGAGTTCTGAGGTAACAAACATTGAAAAAATAACAACCGAATTGAGAACCTTTTTTTGGAAGTCGGTTAAAAATAAAACCAACTGACGTCGGTCAATTTCACAACGACCCGACAAATCGACGATGTATTTAATCTCGTCGTCTCTCGGACTACGATGGTCCTAAGGGCGGGAATACACATGTTTGTAGCTGGCACGCTTACATAACAGCTCTTTGCACCTGCCAGCTAAATTACCCTGTATATATACGCTAACTACTTATCTTGAAGAGTAACTTTAACTCTGTTTTGGGACTTGCTTGGGTTCATTTTAGAGGTTTTTTGGACATGGGGATTTTTTTAATGATTTATAGATATATCTATCTGATTAAACGAATGACATTAATGTTCAATGCAGATACGTCTCTGGTCTGACTAAGCCAACATAGAGTAAAATAGTCATATCATGTCGTCATTATAATAACTGTTCTTGAAATTAAGCCTCCAGTATAAATTCGATTTTGATATAAGTATATTAATTTATAATAGCGCTTTTTTTGTTGATTTCATTTTAAAACGTTATTCTAAGATGCTAATTATCAAGAATCCTATAAACTTTCCACCTGAAAGTAATTATGTGGATTTGAATGATTTGTCTTGAATATTATAGAGCAAATGTAAATGAACCGAAATAAAGACAAAAATATTGTTTAATATTGTTTGTGACTTTTCAGAAGCTAGTTAACTTATATTTTTTTAGGTCTGATATTTTGTTCGATTCCGTCGCTGGGTAAATATTTAATAGATAATAATTATATACGTTACACATAAAAATAAGCTATAATAAATTATTTCCAAAATTGTATTTTTTTCCATACAACTTGTCAGTTCATGCTGACACTATGCTATGTTGGTTGACTCGACACTTGTGTTGTATAGGTACTATTCAGTACTTACTTACTGGTTACTTATGCGCTAACTTACTCATCAACTCATCATGCCGTGTGCACTTGCTTTAGATGTCATGCTAATAAGTATAATTATATCTCATAATGTATGGGGCTGCATAACCGGCACGTGTGAACGCACGTGACAGCAAGCCAGCCCTACATGCCGTTAACTTTTTATACACGCTACTGTTCCGTTTCCAGTCATGTGTATCTCAGCCTTAAAAAGAGCCTAATGGGAGGGGTACCTTATCTTTTATCAGTCGAGCCACTCGGCCATGGTGAATCTTATTCAACCCTCCTTAGGGTTCCGTAGCACACACACATACCTACACGCACACAGTTTTGAAGTTACTTTGGGAGCCACGGTTTGCCCGATACGAATTATCCTATTATATGCCATGAGGCATTGAATTGTTATGCTCTCTCATTTTACCTACTTATTATTATTTTTAGAGTGGGTTGAATCAATCCCACTTTTCAAGTCGATAAACGGTAATACCTATATAGAAAACTGTCGAACATCCCGAACAATCGATTTATTAACGGACGCAAACTTGTGTATGATTCTCACCGACTGGGCCGGGCCGGAGCGCGCCGAGCGCATTTTACAACTCATATTTAAACGGATTTTCGTTCGCGGCTCGCGGACGTGGATGTCTACGCTCGACGGTCGTCTCGTCTGACCGGCTCCGGCCGACTTTTGCCTGGCTGTTATTCGCTACGCGCTAATGCGACTCGTCCCGCTGGCCACCCGTCACGAAACTACGAGTAGACCTCTGCCTTCTTAGTACGCATCGCGGTGTCAAGATATATTTTTGGGTGAGCGTTGAGGTTGTGCGTTAATAGTACATTACGTAACTAGGGCGGTGAATTCGTAAATGCCCCAGATCGCAGGTGTTTGTGGCCCGAACCGAAGGTGAGGGCCATAAATATGCGCTCTGGGGCTTTACGAATTACCGCCCGTGTTGCTTACAGAATTTTACGTCTTCACTTGGCCATAATTATGGCAATAATTATGGCCCGGTGTGACGTAAAACATGTTACAGAATACTCCACTTTATCAAAACGCGGTCGGCTAGCGCCGGGTGCTCGCGTACCTGGACTGGCCCGTTCGCCGGAAATCGTGCGGTTGAGGATCACAACACCTCACACTTACAGAGCAAGAAGTGGTGTTATTATGGCCGCTGTCTTTTATACTGTACTCCCCTCATTTGTGCTGCTCCGAATATGAGCGAAAGAACAATCCACTGTGCCTCGGACTCCCTATTGACGTACATTTCTGTAATGGACCCATTTATTCAATGGACTCCTTTTTCCAACAAAAATAAACACCTAAGCGTGTTTGCCGCCACGCTACCCAGTCTTAGAAATACTAGAGCCGTCGTATTTCCTGAATGTGTGCTCCAAGTTGTTGCGAGATTCTTGAACGTGGTGCGCTGAAGACATTCCCAATCTTGCCGGCAGCTCGCCATTACCATGATGACCGCTTATCGCCGCTATGTTAAGGCTGTGGCCATGCAGAAGAATGTAGCGACGTCTAAGGAACTTGCAATGAGTTTCTATAGGATTTTTGAGCGCTGCAGAGTAGACATGGCAGCTGTGAATTATAATATTTATAATGTATCACTCTCCCTTCGTATTTATATTCATATATTTGTTACCTAGGTTTAACCTGTTAAAAAAAATATATACATTTAATGGCCAGAAAAAACCTACCTTGAACTTTGTTACGTGCAATGAGCTGTGGTTAAAAAAAATGATGACATGAGTTTAATTTATTAATTTCGTGGCTTCAAAATAAATAAACTTTAAATTTTATTATATTTTTTTTAATTACGGCACCAGAATTTTGCCAAACCGCCCCAAACATGTAACAAAATATCCTCCAATTTTACTGACGCCAGAATATATTCCATACCATCATATTTATATAGCTATTGAAAAGAAAAGAAATGGGGTGATGCTGCGCCCGTAACTTGAAACTTCGAACCCATTATGAAAAAAGTGCGAGTCTGACTCGCGCCCCGAGGGTTCCGTACAAAGTAACAATTAAAAATGTCCCAATATTTGTTAAATTACTTATTTTAACCCAACTCAACAGAATTCAATTTCAAACAACGAATAACTTTTACACCAAGACCATAGAACTACCAAGACAATTGAATCGCGATCTTTTTTTGACCTGCTATTGAAACATACCCGTCCCAACCCTGTTAAGATTTTTCTAGAATTAAAAAAAAAAAAAAAAAATGCTAGAAAAATCTTAACAGCGCGAAGTAGGAATGGGGTTAGGCCATCTATCGGCCCCATTTGGTACTAACGTGCAAGGGCAATCAGCTTAGTATGTATGTTGATGTTATAGCGATTATTGTTTATCACGTGAGCAGATCTCGATTATTATTTTTTTATTTAAAAGAAAGTACTTCTATTATAGTCTTATAGGAATTTCAAAACAAAAAATACTTATGTAGTTGATTAAATTGCAAACTTAACTAGGAAATTATTTTTGAAAATAAAACAAAAAATACGCTAGATACAAGAAAAGTTATACTTTTTCAGAAATATATATGTTTCTCTAAATCACAAGTAATTATTTCAAATTTTACGCTTGGATAACTTTGGAGATAGGGGGGGGAATGGTTGTTTTTTTTCCTTCATAGATAGTGCAACTCATGCCGTTTCATAAGATACCCCATTTAGAAAAAGTTACACTTTTCCAGTAATATTTACGTTTATCTTAAGAGAATGGGGCAATGGTATTTTTTTTACATTTTCCTTCATAGATCGAAATTTTATCAATGTAGAAAAAAAGAGAAACTGTTTCAAAAAGTGCAACTCGAAGCCCTTTCAAATGATACCTCACTTGATCTAATATGTTTTTTTCTGCCCCCTCCTCATATTCGTAATTTTTCATTCTCCAGGCACGTGGATTACTCTCATTTATAACCATTCCAAATTTCAAATTGATAGCTAAAGTAGTTCGTGAGATATTTCACTTTGTGACAGACAGACAGACGGAGTCGCACCATAAGGGTTCCTTTTTACCTTTTTTGGTACGGAACCCTAAAAACACAAGGTCAATATTTCATTGCATGTTTGAGAAATAAATATTACGAGTTGATTGAGTGGCGCCGCGCCCGCGAATACTGCTCGGAGACGAACAGTCGGATACCTTCCAACGCTACAGGGTTTGTCCCTTCGGCACCCCCCCTAGCACACTAAGTTTTATGTCGGACATGAAGCATTCGTCCCATTCTGGCAAATATGCGAGTGCAAGAGGGAAAAATGCTTTATGTCAGACATAAAACTTAGTGTGCTAGGGGGTCAGTAGACTGTAGTAATGCTAGTAAGATGGGACATACGCCTAAATCCCTGCTTCAAAAAGCGATGGATACATGCGCTATTCAGATACCTGATGGTCGAACATGATGTGTCAGTGCATGAACTATATATGAACTGTATTTTACGTTTAGTGTTCTCGTGAATAAATACATTCATTCATTTATTCATGGCCAGAGCGCGACCTGTCGCTCCCACGTATGGCGCATGGCTTCCGCTGCCGTCAACGATTGGAGTCTTATAAATTTTTAAAGAAAAAAATGAAAAAATTAATGCTCCGAGCCAGATTCGAACCAGCGACCACAGGCATTCATGGCCCGTCGCTACTAACCAACTGAGCTATCGGAACAAACCGGTTCGGCCACCAAATCTTTTAATCACTTCCTTCCTACAACGCTTTAGGTAGGCGTGTAGCGACATCTACCATTATTTATTGAGTCTTAGCCGATCAACGCGCGACTCTAAAGTGATCGTGGCTGACCTTGCTCAACCTCGGGGCCATCACTCATCGACCTGTGTTGTCATAATATGATCATAAGATAATCTCTGAACATGTCCGACATTTCAGCTAAGTGCATCATAATAGCGGCTTGCACGCTGAGTGGAGAGCGCCCCACTTAGCGTGCAAGCCGCTCGCTAGCGCCCGACCACAGCCTTACCACAGTGTCCCACGAATACTCGTATTTGCTCCCGTAATGCCGTCTACGTCTCACCAGCAGATAGCGGCGGTTGCAGCAAATGTGTTTGTATAAAAGAGACAGTTACCTACCTACGGTAACCCGGAGAATTTCCTACCTCATTTTACTAGTAATATTGTTTAATTTATAACCATATAATATATAAATGTAGGATTTACGTAAAGAAGTAGCTAGTGGTACTTTTGCATGTAAGTTTCAGAACGTAGCAAAGAGATAATGAAATGGATGAATGCGAGAGATATTCTATGGCGGCGGAATGGAACGACGTAATTTGAGTAAGGTGTGGTGAGTAAACTAAAAGTGAACTTAATTGTAAACGGGAGTGCAGGCAGAAGTGGAAATTCAACAAAAACATTGTACTTAACAGTTTTTCGATCAGGTCACGGACGGACGTCTTACGAATTTTTATCTGTTGAATCTTACGGTCACGTGATCTGTTGCGAGTTTAACATATATTCCCCATCACAAAAGTGCACAGCGCCGCTGAAGAAATTTTCACTTCAAACATAAATGTTTTATGCAGTCAAAAACCTTCGGCTCCCTACAAAAATATTATATAGATATTAAAGTACAATCTTACACAAATCGAAGTAGCCGCATATAAAACTCAATAAGGCTAACAACAATCATTTTATTGACCAAGTTCAACCAATTAATATACTAAATAATAATTCAAATTCTAACAAATCTAATATATATTTAAATAACAATTTGACATTTAATTCTCTTAATTCTATTTTCATGCAACCTACTACTTCTGATGACATTCTAAAAATAATAAATGGCTTGAGGAATACAAACAGCACTGGGTTCGATGGCGTAAGTACATATATAGTAAAAAAAGTATCTCATATAATTTCACCTCTACTTAGTCATATCGTAAATTTGTGCATTATCTGTGGACGTTTTCCAGAAAAATTGAAACAAACAATTATAAAACCTCTACACAAAAAACATAGCAAAGAAGACATGAATAATTACAGACCCATAGCGCTTATTCCTATTTTCTCAAAAATTATAGAAAAGTATATTTATAATAGTGTATCTGGCTACTTTGAACACAATAATTTGTTTGTAAATGAGCAAAAAGGTTTCCGTAAAAACATGACGATCAACATGGCTATCTTTGACTTAGTAGAAACTGTTCTAAAGAATATGGATAAAAGGATCCCAGTATCTGCGTTGTATATGGACATGTCAAAGGCGTTTGACTATGTTGACCATAGAATACTTTTAGATAAGCTGTATCGCTACGGAATACGTGGTAATATCCATTCTTTAATTCAATCTTATTTAAGCAACAGAAGACAAACAACTCAAATAAGTAAAATATGTTACAAGACAAAAACGGAACAGATCTACTCATCGGATGTACGAGAAATCCGTTATGGCGTACCACAGGGAAGTGTTTTAGGACCTCTGCTGTTTCTCATTTATATAAATGACATGCCTAACACAATTGACCACACCATGGTTCTCTTTGCCGACGATAGTACTGTACATCTTCTCTGGGAAAAATTTGAAATCTTATGAAGCTGATATCAACAAGACATTAAATACAATTATAGAATGGTTAACAAAAAATAATTTGAACATTAACTTAAGTAAAACAAAACTCATGACATTTCAGCAGAGAACGAATTACGTGCCTAATCTTACAATAGCTTATAAAGGACAAAAAATTGAAGACACTGACATAACAAAGTTTTTAGGATTAAATGTAGATGATAAGTTGACATGGAAATATCAAATTGACTCTATATGTAAGAAATTAAATCAATTCTCCTATGCATTATATAATTTAAGAAAAAAAGGTTAATCTAGCTGCAGTGCTTACTGCATACCATGCATTTGTGACATCAACTTTAAGATACGGTATAATATTCTGGGGGAACTCGACAAAGAAAAACTAAAAACTTTCTACACACAAAATATTACATTAATTAAGTCAGTCGTTAGGTCTCTCAATTGTGAATCGTGCTACCACGTATACATCGTGGATCTGAGGGGTAATCTAATCACGAAACGTTTCGAATACGTTCGGACAATTTTACCGTCATTTTCCATATAAAAAGTAGATAGATCTACGTGACGCGCGTACAATGCGTTAGTGGTACACTTTGTGAGATTCCATAGGGATATACTCGTATATATTATATCTTTGTCATGGCGTGTATGTCATATCATGTCAAGTGGTAAAATATCCAGTTTATGTGTGTGAAAATCATGTCATTACAAGGTTACATTGCTGCATGGTGCCCTGCGAGTGCTTTGTGGACCTCGGGGCGTAGAAATTCTTGAATAATGGCGTCTAAAATCACTTCATCGTTCGACTTTGTGGGGCTATGAAACCAGCGATTATTATTTATTTATTTATTTATTTATTTATTGAAAAAACAGGTTACATAACATTACAGTGTAAGCACCAATGCGTCATGAACCGAACAATGTTTATTTAGACGGCGAAACGGCGTGGCCCCGTTGCGTCGACATCTCGGGTGTTGGATTTGGTAGGTTGCCCCGGAACCGACGAAACACGACACCTTTCGGCCAGAAATCAGCACACGCGATGGTCTCCTGGAGCGGCCGAGGCGCGCGCACTACAAAAGAGCTGAAGTGCACGTAGTGCCGGGACCGCAGCTGGTGCACCCTCAGCGAGTAGCCGGTTTTCTGGCGAACATACTGCGTCACTTCTTCAGCGGTGGCAGTGTGATGCAGGCGCGACACGTACAGCGCCTTGCTCGGTGTGGAGACCCGCAGACCACAACAAACCGGGTCTGCAGTACCACACTGACTCTCACGTGTCTTACGCTTTCTTGACACCGTTGTGAAACCCTCCTTGTCCACATTGGTGCGAGGGGTTTCCTCTTTAGGAGGATCCCGAACTTCACGCGCTTTCGAGGGCGCAGCTTTCCGGCAGGCTGGAACAGTAGGCTCACCAGCAGAAACGACGTCAGCAAAACGACGACGTGGTTTCGATGAAGCGTTGACGGGAGGCCCCGCGAGGAGGGGGCAGGGGGGCCGCGGATCAGCATGTACAGTGACATCGCTATGCGCATTGTCAGCTACACGCGAATTGACCGAGTCGGCATTTGACGCCCGGTTACTATTCTTGAAATTTGACGCCGTCGGTGACCGCGTTTCTAGGGCACCGTCGCGCAAACGGATGATTTCTTTGCGCAATACGTCAATAACGGCCTGCGATTTGTCAAATTTCTTTAGAATTTCTGCCATGCCTGCTTTAAGAGCCACAATTTCCTTCAGCAGGCAGCTCACGTCGACATGGTCTGGCGTATTGGACGGCAATCTGGAGACCTCCGTCGCCACGAACTCAGGCATGTCGTGTTCGTTCTCCCTTAGGACCTCAATGATGTCCCCGAGGGTCTTCCTTCCGGCTTCATCTTCTCTGCGATGAGGTACAAATGTGCCGACAATCCCGAGAGACTGGTACAGCACCTTCTTCGCAGCGCAGATTTCGTCGACAGTAAAACGCGACGAACAGATCGATTATATCGATTATATGATGTCTCACCAGAAACACCAAAATAAAGTCTTATTTAATAGGACTACGTCGCGCCGAACAGCGTGAAACGTTTGCGTGGTTATTTATTTATGTATACTACGACAGTGGCGAACAAGCATACGATCTACCTGATGGTTAGTATGGTTGTATATTGTTTGTCCGACATTCATATACTATAATAATCATTTGCCCGAACTTCGCTTGCCCGAATGTTTTGTTTACCATAATAGTTAATTGACATACTCTTGTTTACCCGAATATTGGATGTCATAATGATACGAATGCCATACGTATTGTTTTCCAGATTATTGTTTGCAGTAATATTATTTAATAGAATATTTAAACGCCATACTAAACATGCATTCGGATTCATCTTTGTTAATTTGCTAGTTTTTCCGCTCTTTTATAAAAAAAAAACCCCTCGAAGACGAAAGCGGGAGCAAAGCTCCCGCTTCCGTCTTCTAACCTATCCGCGATCCGAGTCGGTTTTGCCACTAAGCCCCTGTTCTCTACAGCCTACGATATACCACTATCTTGGCATTGGGTAATGTCAGAGAAAGTTTATTTTTACTTAGTGGCAAAACCGACTCGGATCGCCAATAGGTTTGAGGTATTTTTTTTTAAATATTAGTCACTGCAATACGTACCCACTTTATCACATAAGAATATTATGGATGTTGAGATGGATGGCAAATAACATTCTGGCATGTGATAGTTATGGATTACAATGATTATGGAAAGTGAGACTATTGATATTGATATTATGGAAAACAAAGATACTGGCATATAATTACTATGGTAAATAATGAGTATGGCATACAAAATTATAGAAAACAACATTATGGCAGTTGTATATTATGGCAGATGAAATTCGGGCAAATGAAATTCTGGCAAGCAAGAGTATACCGGTTAGTATACACTGTAGCCTATATACGCTTACAATACGGTATTTGACAATAGACAAAATGAGCTTTTTTTCATAAAACGTTAAAGAAGCTCCGTTAGTATGGAATTTGTAGGGATTACTTGCTTGTGACGTCACAATCCAACAACGTCCTTATTTCGATCATAGTGGAAAATTGAAAAATTATTCGCCACGAGCGGGATTTGAACCCACAACCTCTGGAATCCGTCCATCGCTCTCCCAATTGAGCTACCGAGGGTCCGCTAATGGCGGTATTTACACCTTAGGGAGGCTCGTAGCGACATCTACCGCGAAGTTATTACAACTTCTGAAACGGCACCAACGAATTGGAATTTCGTTAGCGGACGTTTCTGCTTCATAAACATTTAACGTCCTTATTGTCAGTTTTTAAGAATAAAATAATGAAGAGATTGATTCTTTCTAAGTATTTTCGTAATGTTTATCTGTTGAATAAAAACATAATTTATAATCACAATTTGTTGCATAACTCCAGAAGAGTCACAAGCACGTCGCCGAACCTCAATTGATTTAAGGACTCAACTCAACACGGTGTCAAAGTAGATATATGTCCGATGCGACGCGCTCACACGCATCTACGCAGTAAACTGGGCTGTCATTCGCTAAGCGCTAATGCGGCTCACCCCGCCGGTCACCCGTCGCCAAACTAGACCTCTACCTACGCTTAGTTACTACCCATCGCGGTGTCAAGATTTAGAAGATTTGTTATGAGCGTTGAGGTAAGCTTAAAACAAGTTACAGAATAGGGGGGCTGGTCCAGTCCGCGTTCCGCCCGTGCGCCTCATAGAACTGGTTTTAAAGTTACAGAGTGTAAAAGATCTTAAGCGACACTAGTGGAGATACCGCTTCAGCTAATAAATGTACCATGACAGTGTCGTGCAGTGGTTCTTATTTTTTTTTAGGCTGGGACCACTTATATAATTTGAAAAATACCGCGAAGAAGACGTAAACGAACTGGCCGTGGATCCCTAGCAATCATGTCACGGACCCCTAAGGGAGCCATGCACCACACTTTGAGAAACCCTGGTGTAGTGCCTCTAGTTAAATCCGCTTACAGCAGCTCTCTGCAGGAAACAATCGCGTGTGCCGACTTCTGGCCGAAGAGTGTCGTGTTTTGGTGGTTCCGGGGCAACCTACCGAATTCTACACAGAATTTGACGAGGGAACGAACCCACGCTGTTTGTTTTTTAATTTTATAATTGTATTGTATCTAGACTTTAAGATATTTCTAACTATGGGCCTTAGATTCAGGCATCTAAGGCCCATAGTTATAAATGGTTGTTCATTATTATAGGTTTTCGTGGCCCCAAAAATCGAAACGCTGGCACAATCAAAGTCAATTCCATCACCGCATTGATGATCGAATCCGTCTCAGCGCGGCACTAATCGATAGGGCTGTCCTTATCAATAAAGGGTTGTTTCGATTTTAATAGACCATTCCCGCGTAATTTCACCGACCTTTCAGTAAATTAGATTTGTCGATAATATATTCCATCAAGCGCAACACTAATCGAAAGAGATGCGACGCGACGTTTATCGATAAATTTCATTCAAATTGAATTCTCATCTTAAAATAGTCTTTGACTCAATTTAATTTTAATAGGGTTCACTAACAAGGGAGGAAAATGCTTTCAGATTGAAGTTCGTCTTACGTTATTACCCGCAGGTTGTTGTTTTTTTAATTTTAAATTAAGAGTCGAAATATTTCCGGGTATCGGATTATTCATTATCTTTCTTGATGTAATTTTCTTTTTTATATTATACTTAGCGTGGGTTTTTTAAAGGGCATTTGTCCTTAAGTAAGCTACTTAAAAAAAACTCTTTTTAAACAGATGGACTAGGCAGATCGATATGACTTCGAGGCAAAATGTTTGGTCGTAGCAATTCTTGGTGCAGAATAAAAATGATAGTCTCTTAAATAATGTATATTATTATTATTTATCGTACGGCAAATCAGTATTCAGAAGCGTGAGATCTTGGAAAAAATATATACATCAATCAATATAACATTAGAAAACTTCATCGACGTTTTTTCGATTAACTAGGATATCAAAGGGAAACGTACTATTTTTACTTATTTCAATCATTAAGTGCTTTCCAAACATAACCACACTAGTTTAAACTTTACGAAATAGTTGAAGCAATGACGCGCAATATCATTACCGAGAGGCAACCGGATGGCTCGCGGGTATATGAGCTCCTGAAGCGTTGTGTAACCGCCCTGTGCAACCCAAACTGACCCAACTTGGACTGGACAGGAAATTGGAGGAGTGAAAAAAATAATTCGCCAGGTTTATTTAAACAACATTTTATTATATAAACAGCGTACACCCTTTCTGACAACCACTGTTTCAATCGGCTACGTCGAAAAAAAAAAGTTTCTTATTTTTTTTCTATTTCCGCCCCAGTCCGAGCTGGCTCAGTTCGGGTTGCACAGGGCGGTCCCACAACAGTTCGGGAGCTCAAATACCACGAGCCATCCGTTTGCCTCTTGGAGGCGTCATTCCTTTGAATATAAGTCCTGTTTACATTATGTACAATATAGTTTCCTGTTTCAAATGTCACACAGATATTTACTTACGTGCTAATTCACAATGCTCATTTACTCAGTAGGTCTTTTAAACTCTCTTCCCTCTCATTAAAAAACAGAACCTTCAGAAAATAACAAGATACTCTCAGATATCGGCTAAGGCAAAAAGTCTTTCTACTTAATTTGAACCTTTGTCAGTCATGTCATGTTATAGTTAACCGTATGTATATATATCACATTTTGTCGATCTTTTATACTCACATTTATGCTAAAAGTGGTACTGGAACATAAGTTTCATGTGCTCTGCCTACCCCTTTTAGGGATAAAGCCGTGATTGTATGTATGTATGTATGTATATAGTGGCTATGTGCAGAACACGTGAGCTTAATATAATTATTATTTCGAGATATCGAATCGAATAAAATAATACTGTATAAAATTATTGAACCTGTTCATAAAATTTCACGAGGATCGGTTGCGAAATGCGACCTTTAGAGGAAAACAGCCGGACATTCGGACATCCGGACATACGAAATTAGTTTCGCTCAAGCTGAAACGGAGAACTTCCTTCGCGCGGCTCACTCCACAGAATAAGTAATAGTACAAGTCTCACTCGTTCAATTATACATAGCATAACTCGAAAAAATTAATTATTAATTTTAAAACTTTAGTAAAATATCCGTCGGTCTCGCTTTTCCATTGTTACACAAACACGCTGTACAATGTTTATTAAGTGGGAATAACAACTGCAATGTGTACTGCTACAGGGGAGGAGTGCAATTACTAGGATTGCAATTAGTGAGGTGCATTGAGGGCTTGGCCAGTGGACTTCTTGAAGTCTTTGGCTGGCTTCGTTATTGTGCATGGGAATTATTTTCCTACTAGCATTTTCTCGCGACTTAGTCCGCGTAAACTCGTTTTCTATACGGTGACAAACAAGCATACGGCCTGAGAAAACAGAGACCGTTTCATATGGACGTTTGTTTATTTATTCAGATGCAGTACACGGACTGAAGGTCCTACGTCCTTTGTTTTAATTTTGGAGCACTGACAAGTGTTGTTTGCGTGTGCATCCGAATTAATTTCTGTGCAGAGAAAGCGGCGAGATCAGAAGGACAGTGCAGCTGCCAAAGTGCGCGCGTGATTCCTCTGGTGTCATGCGCGCGTTGCCGACCCTTTATTGATTTGAGGAGTCCTTGTGTTGAAAGTTAAAGACAAAATGCAGGTTCCACTCTCAACACAGTGCATCCTCGGCAGCTCTAGCGAATTCACTCACAACCAGGAACAGCATACTAAATACTTACAAAGTATGTAGTAGTATTTCTGTGGTGTTTTGTAAGTACTTCCCCAGTTCGGCTGCTCCAAATCTCTAATCGCCTTAAGCGCCTCTTTTCTGTCAAACGCCTTACAAAATCTAATAGCAAATATGCCCAGAGGCGCATCATCAATTATTGCACATCCATACAAACTGCACATCCTTTTTCCCCTTATGGGATGATTTTCGGGATAATATCCTATATTCTTCCCAGCACGTATATCATGGGACAGCCGCGACTTACTCTTGATTTTTCTCGTAAGTGTTCTAATAAGAGAGAGACAGATAGTGCGAGAAAAATGAAGAGAGCTCGCGCGCCGTCGCGTCGCGTGATAGCCGTGCAGCGTCCCAATTCTTAAACGATCTTCATAGAAAATCCTATCGGGCATGAGTTTCTTCAGGAACGCAACGTATCAGCGGAGCTTGCGCTACTGCCACCGCGACGTGACACGAGACGTCAAAAATTTACCTTCTCGGTCTAATTTATGCAGTGTGAGCGAATCAATTGTCGCACGTGATGCCACTTGGCAGCAGGTTGTGGTAACCAATCTAATTACGAAAACAAAACGCGCTTTGCACTCACATTCGCCCAATCCAGTCCCGCTATTCTTTAACTTGTTTTAACCTCACCTCGCTGTTCAAACACAAATATATATTTACGCCGCGATTCATATTAACTAAGCGTAGGCACAGGTTTAGTTTCGTTCGGCGTGGCGGATGAGGTGAAACGCATCAGCGCGTTACCAATAACAGCCCTAACAAGCTCCGAGCCGATTTCGCGCAAGGCTCGCTCTGTCCCTCTGTCCTCGCCAAGCAAAAGGGTCCTGAGTGGCCCGGCTTGTCCGGTGTGCTCGCATGTGGCTACAGCCTTGTTTCTTTGGGACGGCGAACGTGGTGGCAACCCCGTAGCAACATGCGACCGAGGTTTCGTCTTCATTCGCCGCACTGGCGATGCATTCCGCGCTAGAGTTGGACGCAACCCTGTTATGTTTTATCGATATCGATATAATTTCGTATACTACGACGGTCCATCTAGTAAGCGGATATCGTAGCTTATGGATGCTTTCCAGCACGGAGTCGTAGCATATAAATATATATGCATAGAAAACACTTCACTCAGAAGCGAATGACCTGCATTTCAACATTTCATTGTATAAACAGCGTACACACTTGCAGCCAACCGCTGTTTTAGTCGGCTGCCTTGCCACTTTTTTATCCCCTCTTTCCCTATTATTGTCCCAGGCCTAGTTGGCTTACTTCGGTTGCACAGGGCCGTTTCACAACACTTCGGAAGCTCAAATACCGCGAGCTACCCGGTTTCTTTTGGATACTGTAACCACGCGTAATGACGCAGCAATGGCTTTAACTACTATATGTGTAAAGGCTTAATCAAATTAAACGCCTAGGTATTCGTTTTGGGGTTCTGCCTTTTCTCCGAATTTATTATGTCCGAATTTCACTTGCCAACCAACTTTTCGCCGATGATTCACCTTGACAACTAACCAATGGCAATTTTTTGTATGACAACCGATTCATTTGGTAGAATTATTGTCAAGTCGATTATTATAATGAATTAAAAAAATTGGCATACCTGTCATTTGGCAAATCTTTCAGTTGGACAAACAACTACTAACCGAATAACGTTTCGTTAGTGCAACAGTTCCCTTTTCTTACATAAGCCAACTGTTTACTACAAAGAACAAGACAGCATAACATAGTCAGACTTTTATTCAACGTGTTCTTTTATAAGTTAGAAGGAGGGAAGTGGGGACGGGGAGACGAAGTCACCTACAAAGGAGGTTCGGGGGCGAAGCCCCCGTATTAAAAACAACACACAATCGTAACAGTGATATTATTTGTAGGTTAGGTTAGGGTTAGCTTGTGTTCCTTAGAGCGGAAAAGGGCACCCCGCGAAGCGGGGTGACGTCGACACGCTGGCGGTTAGGTAAGGTTTAGGTGAGGTTAAAATAATTGGCAGGTGTTTGTTTAAAAAAAACACATGTTACACCTACATAAATACATTCCACCAAGCAACAGTCCAAAAGTAATGATGTAAACACTTATCTCCAATGATGCGATAATTCAGGTACCGTCATTGTCAAAAAACAAGTGAGCGGTTGCGCTCACTTTGTAAATACGTTACACAGCTTGGTTACTAAATAAAACATCTGGTAAGTGTTATACCACGAAATGTATATAAGTCAAACTGACCCATTCTGATACTCGAAAGGTGGCATTTTGAAAAGTGACTTTATGAAAAAAAGTCCAAGCATATAGTTGGTAACCGTGAGGTAGGGAAATAAAACAAACCTTTTGATAAGTTGACACTTAATCATTCGGCGAAATGACATTATGCGAAAAATTGGTTGCGATGTGATATTCGTACATTAAATTTTCGGAGATGATTTAGAGAACCATTCGTTTTATTTGGACATCTTGGCTCGGAGCGCATACACAGACTAGATATAAGCATTTTTTGTTTTGAACTAGTGTGCTCTTTTTGCGTACTCGGATCTAGTCTAGAGAGACCTAAGTGTTCCACACCGGTACCTAACGCAGCGAATACGCCTTGACGTGTCGTTTGTGCCTTCTACACATTGCTGCGTTTACGGTGCGTTAGCGTATTTTGAGTAGCGGCGTGGTCACTCCCTTATCCTATTAGTATTACTTGGGTAAATATATTTGCTATCTACTAAATTATCAGCAATCACAACTGGTCTGAAATAACGCTTTTTATGGTTTTTTTATTTATTTATATTAGCTAAATTACATGAGATAAAATATATACTATAGTATTAACTTGATTGTGTCGTAAAATAATATATATTTTGAGTGGGCTTAGTAAAAAAAGGAAAATAGAGACCCAGTTTGGATTTTTTTCTATCGAGGAAAATTTAAGCAATCATGTATCGACCAAATCAGATAAACAATCATAATTATAGTCAAGAGTCATATATCTGAAAATCAGACCTTATTGTTTCTTAATCTAGTCAGAACGGCGTTAAAAAGCACGCGATAATATCCAATGCACCGCCTTAAAATAAGTTTATGTGCCGTCGACTACCCCGACTTGCACTTAAATTTACTGTATGTCGATACGCGTGTCTGTGTGAGTGCGTTGCATAGGACGTTTCTGCCAATTCGTTTTACTGCGTGTATCCATTATAATTACTGTGGTATCACCTCGGTATTATAGTGCTGATGTAAACACACGCAATCCTGTATAATATCGGCGTACACCATTTGTTTAACGGGATCGTATCTGCAGTGCATTGCGGTCATAATAAATTCCTTCCGATACAATCAATGCAGGATGAATCCGTGAATGTTCGGCCAGTGCTGCTCTGCTCATATCGATATCGATAGTGTGCCAACTCTCGTATAAGCGCTAGGTAAAATAGAATTAATACAATAATCGATAAATAAGGAAACATATTTTTGAGAAACGAAGTGTTTGATAGTTAATGTTTACGTGTGGAGACGGTATAATTGTAATCAGACCATTGATACAGATACAAGTCTTAAAAAGTATAGAAGCTATATATTTCTGATATAAAATAAAAATACGAGTTCCGTTTTTTCCTTAGAACCCTAAAAACTACATCTCAATATTTTTTCGTTCAGCTTTTGAATGTATGATTAAAGCAATAACGGGCAGGCAGCACGCTAGTGATTCTTCTGAAGGCGCAAGCCTCCACAGGCTACGTTGTCTGGTTACCATCAGGCAGGCATTACAAAGAACTTAAAAAAAAAGTTTTTTTATGTTTGTTTTTTTGTTAATATTATTTTTTTTGTATTAATATTAACCCAAGTGACCGCAGTAACCGCTAGCCGCCGTCCTTTGTAGATAGGTACGAGCTCTAACCGGGTGAATGAACTTCGCACCGCGCGCCATACAGGGTTATTCAAATAATTACAAACTTTATATTGCCTTTTATATTGATTGAAACTTTCACGATTCTCACACATTATTTATACTAAACGGGACTTAATCGCGTATTAACTTATTTATTTACCTCACTGAGGTCTCCCGACGTTTCGGATGTGTTGCAATATCCATGGTCACGGGACAACACACCTGTCCCGTGGATGGATACCATGGATGTTGCAACACATCCGAAACGTCGGGAGACCTCAGTGAGGTAAAGAAATAAGTTAATACGCGATTAATTACCTTTTATTAATAAAAGCATAACAAATACATTTTTTTTTTCATGAATGATTAGTACGTTTTGAATACATATTAACATTTTAGTAATTCATAATGTACTAAAATGTTAATGTGTATATTGTACTTTAAGTGGACTTGGCCTCTAAGACGGTAAAAAAAAAACACGTTGTACAATAAAATAGGTTCAGTATCTGAAATTACGCTATGGTAGAACAAACGTAAATACAAAAAAAGACTGCTAACATATATTATCATTTCCTTTCAGCTCCGTCGTAGTCGGCCAAATACTGGTATGTTCTGTGACTGTGAATTATGTATAATTCTATTCTAAAAATCTATTGAAATATTTTACATGAAACCTCCGGATACCAATAAGGGCCCTTAAAACATTAAGGACCGGGCCGGAGGCTAATTAGGTCCGGCCGGACGCCGGCGACGTGTCCGGTTCCGGTCCGGTACCGTCGACTTTTAACGGTCAATTTGTCTATCGGATTTTAATTTGCTTAACCTTCATTAGGCACGCTGTTAGTGTGTTTACTGGACTGTTAATAACGAAACGTTACTCAATAGAAGCTGAAGTTAAGGATAAAATGCGTAATTTGTATTTAAATAGCAGTGGTAACTCCAAAAGGCAATGGTGAGGGCTTTGCTGGGAGTTTCTCTGTGCGATAGCATCAGAAATTAGGTCACCGATATAGCCCTCAGAATTGCTAAACTTCAGTGGCAGTGAGCGGGGCACGTTGCACGCAAGCCGATGGCCCTGGGCCGATGGGCGGGAACGTTCTCGAGTGGCGACCACGTATCGGAAGAAGCGGCGTGCGTAGACCACTGCCTGCACCGTTATCATCTTATTCACTTTGGAAAATAAATGTCTTTTAATGATGTACGTATTTAGATAAGGAACTGCCGTGATACAAACAAACCCGGGTGATTCAACAGAACTCTTTAATATAGAAAACTCCCGTGATTCTCAGACTTACTCGTATTGCGTATCATCTCGAAACTTCTCATAGAGCATAAGATCGATGTCCTGAATATACAGGAAACCCATGCTTAACGAACTGTACCATGCCATACGAATAAATAAAATACTCGTATTAAGGGAACTCTTGTTTAATAATTGATTCAGGGAGTATACGGTATCCCTGTTGTATATTTAGCTGAACAGAATGCGCTATCTCGAGCACTCGGACTGCCACGATACAAGAGGTACAGGCAGTCAATTGACTTGAGAAACACGCCCAACTAAACCTCTTTCCCAACATGTAATTTGATTGAATTTGTGACACGAAATGTAGCATAAATCTATGGGATAAGAATGTAAAGACAACATTTTAATGATTCAGGATCTCCTAGCTTATCAATACTATATTCATTTTTTTGTGCTTTGATCTTCAAAATAGAACAAAGGAGGCATCAAGGCAATTTTTTATTTATTTTTATTATTGTTGGTTTATGGGCCTTTGTTTACTGCTTCGATCAGCACGTGATCTATTGTGGCAGCCCCTTTATTATTCGATTTCACCATTAAGACCCGTTGCCTCTAGGAAATTCCAGATTAGTTGGGCGGTGATATGTTGTATGGTGCACGACGTGTCGCCCTAGGTAGATAGACCTTCTTTTGTGCATGAGTGTTCCGCAGGAGCAGCGAATGTGTCATGTCATGTCAAATCAAAGCAAAACGTAGACAAGACTTTTTTTCTACAGTGTTGCTATATTTCAATCACTTTCATTCAAAGCTCACAACACAGCACGGTCGCTATTATGTCAGACATAAAACATTCTTCGATAGTGTAATATTATATGATATTCAAAATAGCCTTTATTTCAGACAGTATTTTGTAAGTGTTTACATATATATTATTATTAATTTGTATCTGTATGCCTTTTGTAGGCAAAGGCCTCCCCTAACTCTTTCCACTTCTCCCTATCCTTTGCTGTTGTACTCCAGCAACGTCCTGCTGCACTCTTAATCTCATCCTCCCATCTTCTTGTTGGCCTGCCACGCTTCCTCTTTCTGTTTCCAGTAAACCAGTATATTATTGCTTTAGACCACTTTTCTCTCCCTCTAATTGTGTGACCTGCCCATTTCCATTTTAACTTCTTAATTGTTGTAGTGATATCTTTTGTCTTAGTACATTTCTTTATATCTATATTTCTAACTTTATCGGATAGTCGCTTTCCCATCATGCTTCTCTCCATGGCGTTTTGACATATTTCAAGCTTTTTGTAGCACTAAACAAATCCCGTTTAGTGCCCATGTTTGGCAGCCATAAGTTAGAACAGGAAGTATGCAGGTATCGAACAATTTTCTTTTTATGGTCATACTCATTTCTTTATTTTTCATGACTTCTTTTAAGTTCCAATATTGCTTCCACCCGTTTCCAATACGTCTGTCTAGTTCTTTCGTAGTCGAATCGTGTGGAGATATAATTTGACCTAGGTATAAGTATTCGTTTACATATTCGATCATGTTGCTGTTGACGTAAATGGGTTCTTGTTTTCCATTGGTCATGGCTTTGGTCTTCAGACTGTTCATACACAACCCTACATTTTGGCTTTCTGTATCTAGTTCACATATCATTTTGCTCAGTCTGTCTTTGGATGGTGAGACTATTATCAGATCATCCGCAAATCTTAAATGCGAGAGGTTTTCGCCATTGATTGATACTCCGCATTCATCCCAATTTAATTTGCGGAATACCTCTTCTAGGACCGCCGTGAAGAGTTTTGGTGACACTGGATCGCCTTGACGAACTCCTCTTCCTATTTTAATTTCTTGACCCTCCCTGTCTAACTTAATTTTGGCCTTGCTGTTTTCATAGACGTTTTTTAGGATTCTGATGTACTTCGTTTCGACTCCTTGGTTTGTTAGGGCTTGCCAAATTTTGTCATGTTCAAGTGAGTCAAAGGCTTTACTATAATCCACAAAACAGCAGTAAAGGGTAATATTGAATTCCTTTGCTTTTTCAAAGAGTTGCTTAACTACATATATATGGTCCAGGGTTGAGTAACCGCTCCTAAATCCCGCTTGTTCCCTTGGTTGACTTTCGTCTAGGATCTTGGTCATTCTATTGAGAATAATTTTGACGAAGATTTTGTATATGTTTGACATCAGACTGATAGGGCGGTAGTTGTTAATGTTGTTTTTGTCACCTTTTTTGTGTAATAGTATGATTGTCGAAGTAGTCCATTGGTTGGGGATTGTCTCACTTTGTAGCACGTCGTTGAATATGTTGGTGAGAGGTGGCACCAGGATATCTATGTTGACAGTCAAGAATTCGTTGCTAATACCATCCGCTCCGGGGGCCTTATCTCTTCTTTGTGTTTTTATTGCTTTTTCAACTTCTGCAGGTAATATGTCTGGCACTACGCTTCCACCTGCTATGTCTGTCGGATGGTTGTCTTCCTTCTTTGTATATAAGTCTCTGAAAAAAGTCGTCGCTATGGAAATTATTTCTGGACGGCTGGTTTTGCATTTCCCTTTTTTATCCGAGATGTTGGGTATCCAGTCTATTTTTTCCGACAACTGTTTTTTCACTTTTGTAATCCCACCTGTTCTTTGAATGCAATTTTCCAGAAGTGCCAGCCTGTGTCTTTGTCGGTCTTTTCTCATATTAAGTTTTATTTTGTTACTGATTTTAGAAATATTTTGTCTGTCTTGTTTTGTCTTCCCAGGTAGAGATATTAGTTCGATTCTAGTTTTCAGTTATTCCTTGGTTTCCCTTGTAAGCCATTTCGCTGAGTTACTATTTATCTTAGGTTTAATGCTTTCTTTTGTATGTAGGAGTTCCTCAAATTTGTCATATTTATTTTGGGTATCTAGGTGTCCTGTTAGTCTTGTAAAATTTTCAAGGTTTTCTTTTAAGTTTTGGCTATTTTCTATGAGTGTGGTAGTTGGTTTCAATATGAAGGATCTGTCTTTCTTGGAGGTTGTAAAATGAAGTTTAGCCCTTACCATCCTGTGGTTGGTGTTAAAGTTTAGATTATTTAAAAATAATTTATTGAATCAGGCGTTACTTTGCGGAAGTCCATGATATATTAGGAGAACAATATTTCTTTGCTATTCCGCTAAAAAACGTGCTGGTCTATTAGTGAAGATAAGATGCAACTATTTGCGTAAAAACATGCAAAAAAATTACAGCAAACCACCACCAATAATGACAAAAACCTCGACACGTGTTTCGCCTCTCTACGAGGCATCATCAGGAGATGCTGGCAGGAGATGTTGCTTGCGCCACGTCCACTGAGCAAATGACCCGCCCGGAGCCATCCGCCATATTTATATTCTGTCCCCCCATACTACCGTTCATGCGTGAAAGAGATGGAAGAACACGTAACAACGGTGATGACGCAACATTCAATTGTTCGTTGATAATAACGCCTCTATTGCTGTACCTAATTATTTCTAATTGTTCTAGAACACTTAGACGCAATCCTTTTTCGCAAACATGCAAGATGTTGAAAGAATGATTGTCAGATAACGCATGGTTATTCTCCAATAAATGTTTTGCGAAATTAGACTTGTCCGGGTGATTATGCCGATACGACGCAACATGTTCCTTATACCTTGTGCTAAAACTACGGCCTGTTTGTCCCACATAAACTTTATTGCAATTATCACAGGCAAGTTTGTAGACTCCCGACTTTTTGGCACTTTCCACTTTCTCCTTGCCATTGCACAGTCTAAAGCGCAAGGTGTTATTCGTTTTGAAAGCCACGTTTATGTCGTTAGACTTTAAAATATTGTAGATCTTATCAGACAACTTGCCAACATAAGTTATGCTTGCTTTGTACTTTTTAGGTGGGTCCGAAGATCGTGCAGCGTACAGAAGATAGTTTGTCATTCTAGCCCGTTTTTTCCTAATAATACCATCCACATGAGACTTGCTGTAACCGTTTGAAATTGCTAAATGGTATATATTATTTAATTCCATTTTATAATGAATATCAGAAAGAGGCACTGTCAATAACCTATGTGCATAACAATGAAAAGCAGCTAACTTATGTTGCCATGGATGAGCGGAAGAAGCCGGGATAACAGTATCTGTATGCGTAGGCTTACGGTAAATTTGGAATTGATGTTTGTTATCCACCTTAGTAATCGTTAAATCCAAGAAATTTAGTGAGTTATTCTGTTCTAATTCCTTCTTAAACTTGATTTTAGGATGCTTGTTGTTGATTTCATTCACAAAAATATCCAGTTGACTCATACTACCCGTCCAACAAATAATCAAATCATCAACATACCGGAAATAATATAATATATTATTATTATCCACAATGTGTTGGTTCTCAAAATGATCCATGAAAATATCTGCCATCAAAGGACTAAGTGGGGAACCCATTGCCAAACCATCACCTTGCAGATAATATTGCCCCCCAAATCTAAAATAATTCTGTCGCATACAGACTGTCGCCAATTCTATTAATTCATCTACCTCCCCTGGATGCAGCCTCTGTTTTTCAAAAAGTGCCCTGAGAATGTCTAAAGTATTCAAATATGGTACATTTGTAAACAAACTATCCACATCCAGCGACAAAAGAATAGCATTTTGTGGCATGTTGATGTCTTTGATCCTTTCGATTAAATCCAAACTATTCTTTAAACAGTATTTTGGTTCAAAATTAGACTTCTGTCTGTTGTCTGTTGTAGAAATAATTAGGTACAGCAATAGAGGCGTTATTATCAACGAACAATTGAATGTTGCGTCATCACCGTTGTTACGTGTTCTTCCATCTCTTTCACGCATGAACGGTAGTATGGGGGGACAGAATATAAATATGGCGGATGGCTCCGGGCGGGTCATCAACCTCACCGTCACAAACCTGCTTCGATTACCATTGGCATTTATAATGCCAATGGTCTAAGGGGTATGAAGGACCAGGTGATGAACTTCCTTCGCGATCACTCACTAGATTTACTTCTGGTCCAAGAGACCTTTTATCGTCCCGGCATTAGAGCCTTCCGCGTCCCTGGATACGTTCAGATTAGAGATGATAGGCAAGATGGTAGGCCATTCGGGGGCACGCTCATTTTCTACAAACGTAACTTACATTGCATAAGTCTCAATCCACCGCCCCTGACTAATATGGAAGTGTCGGTCTGTCGCATCTCGATGGAGGGGCACCCCCCGATATCGATTGCGTCAACCTACCTTTCACCTCAACGAGACTTACTTCTGACTGACCTCAACTCTTTAGCCTCCCTAGGTCCTTCGGTCATCGTGGCCGGGGACCTAAATAGTAAGCATATCAGCTGGGGATGCGTAGCATCCAATCCCAACGGCAATCGGCTTCATCACCTTTTGATCGATAGCCTCCCTTTCGATCTCCTCGCTCCCTTAGAGCCGACTCACTTCCCTCATAACGTAGACCACCGACCTGACATACTCGACATAGCTCTACTAAAGAACGTAGCGTTAACTCTGCGTTCTATAGAAGTGCTACACGAACTAGACTCGGATCATAGGCCAGTCCTCTTGAGACTAGGCCCTCACCCCAATAGTACTCCTCGAACCAGGACACTCGTGGACTGGGACAAGGTACAATCAGGTCTCCTACAGACGGACTCCCCCCTGCTTAGAGATATCCCAGACAATATAACTACAACCGAACAGACAGACCAAGCGATCGATTCTTTCACCAACTACCTCAACGCTGTTCGAAGCGAAGCCTCAAGGGAGGTGTCGGCGGAGGACATCCAAAACCGACCTCTACCTACGGAACTGAGAGAGTTGGTGACAAGGAAAAATCGCGCCATACGTACCTATTCAAATCACCCTTCTGCCGAAAATCGGCAAATCCTGAGGGACTTGTCTAACGAGTCCAAACAGAGAATTGCCGAATTTCGGGAGAACTCGTTCAGGGATCTGATGGGGGAGATAACGCCTAGTCACCTGGCTTACTGGAAACTAGCGAGATCTCTCAAATCCGATGCCTGTTGGACCATCCCTCCCTTGGATCGACCGGATCACTCAACCCCCGCGTTCGAGGACAGTGAGAAAGCCGAATGCCTTGCGAGTAGTTTAGAGTCCCAATGTTCGCCCAACCTCCTCAACACCGACGAAGCCCACATTAGTAGGGTCGATTCCGAGGTGGACAGGAGATCGCGTCTCCCCGTAACTTCACCCATTTTACCGGTGTCGGTTAAGGAAGTCAGTGACCTTGTCAGGCGTCTCCGTATTAGGAAGGCTCCGGGTGCGGATGGTCTATCCAATCGCATCCTGAAACTTCTCCCCGAAACCCTCCTCCTCCTTTTGGTCGGCATCTTCAATGCCGCACTGACCAATGCTCACTTTCCAGCCGCGTGGAAATGTGCAACGGTCATAGGGATAGCGAAGCCCGGCAAACCCCGGACCTCGCCTGCCTCTTATAGGCCGATCAGCTTACTTAGCTCCCTTGGAAAGCTATATGAGCGGATCCTTCTCACGAGAATTCTCAGATTTACGGCTGAGAATAACCTCCTCATCGATGAGCAGTTCGGTTTTAGATCCGGACACTCATGCGTCCAACAGGTGCACCGCGTCACGGAGCACGTGTTGGATGGTTTCTCTCGATTCCAGGGGCTCAAGACCGGTGCGATCTTTCTCGACGTAGCGAAAGCCTTCGACAAGGTCTGGCATAACGGGCTTGTATACAAGTTATACCAGCTCGGAATGCCGGACAGACTCGTACTCACAATACGAGATTTTCTCAGTGACCGAAGCTTTCGATACCGACTGGAGGGAACGTATTCGGACCCACACCCCATCCGGGCCGGAGTCCCGCAAGGCTCCGTGCTCTCTCCCACTCTCTACTCGTTATTCACAAACGACATTCCCAGGCACCCTAAGGTGCAACTGGGGTTGTTTGCGGATGACACCGCGCTCTTTACGACTCATTGTAAGTACGCTACTATCCGGCGATACCTCCAAGAGGCAATCTCCGACCTAGGTCGTTGGTTTAATCTTTGGCGTATCGAAGTCAACCCGGAGAAAAGCACTGCAATAGTCTTTCATCCGTCGGACTGCATTAGTACAGAAAGGCGGGTGGCTCCGATCCAGATGTTTGACCGACCCATCCCCTGGGTCAACGAGGCCAAATATCTTGGAGTGACCCTCGACAGGAGACTGACTTTCCGTAGCCACATCCGTAGGGTACGCAACCGCGCGTTGTTCGTGCTAGGAAGGCTAGGGCCGATGATCAACAAGTTTAGTAAAATGTCACTTAGGAATAAGCTGACACTCTACAAGACTTGTGTTCGTCCAATCATGACATATGCAAGTGTAGCATTCGCTCACGTGCCTATGTCATCGCTCAAGCCGCTTCAGGTCATTCAGAATCGTTTTCTCCGAAGGGCGACTGGTGCCCCGTGGTACCAATCGAACCTCAGCCTGCACCACGACATGGAGATTAGCACCATGTATGGTTTCTTTAAGCAGGCTGCCAGACGTTATTTTGATAACGCTCCCCACCATAGGAATCCGTTAGTTAGGAAGGCTGCTGACTACGTCCCCATCCCTCCCCCCTCTGTCGTTACTCGGCGCTCACTGATTAGGGGCCGCACGGTCCGGCGTCCTAGGCACACACTCACGGACCCGGACGACGAAATCACAGCGTCCATCGAAAGATGGAACGCTGCGCTTTCGGCGTCCAACACATCGCGTACACTTCAGCGTTCCCGCCGGCGGGGACGTCCACCGCGAGACAACACAGACACATACAGTCCGCTTTCGTCCCGGTACCGCCGCATACCGGGTAGAGTCAGTCCGACGCAAGTCGGGCCTAGCTGAGTTTCTTGCTGGACTCTTCTCAGCTAGGCTAGGTTTTAGCGAACCAGCGATAAAACTCCCAGTAGTTCGATACCACTCACACCCCAGATTCGGTTGATACCGTTCAACCAATCTCACTGGAGCGCAAACTCTTAGAGTATTCCAGTGTACAAACTTCCCCGCGTGGTCGTGCCGGAGGCTTCCCCTGGATTTTCCCCAGGCCACCCTCCAACCACGCAGTTCGACCGCTATATTGGGTCCGTCCTATTATAGCAACAGTCAGGGTCAAAAAAAAAAAAAAAAAAAAAAAAAAAAAAAAAAAAAAAAAAAAAAGGGCGGGTCATTTGCTCAGTGGACGTGGCGCAAGCAACATCTCCTGCCAGCATCTCCTGATAATGCCTCGTAGAGAGGCGAAACACGTGTCGAGGTTTTTGTCATTATTGGTGGTGGTTTGCTGTAATTTTTTTGCATGTTTTTACGCAAATAGTTGCATCTTATCTTCACTAATAGACCAGCACGTTTTTTAGCGGAATAGCAAAGAAATATTGTTCTCCTAATATATCATGGACTTCCGCAAAGTAACGCCTGATTCAATAAATTATTTGAAAACGGCAAGCATAGCCGAACAGGCACGACTTTATGTCAAACTAACTAAACAACACCGAGCAGCTGTCCAGAACGTTTGGTTTAATCAACAGTGTAAACGTCTGAATGTGGTACCTAATTATATCAACATACGTTGTAATAGTTCTAGTAGGGCATCTCAGGTGGCTATTAATAGGGCTCGGAAAATATGGCTGAATGAAGAATCACGATCTTGGTTTTCAATTAGGGATAACTTAAAGCTACACCTCAAAGTTTTGTATTCAGAGCTTTCCTTTAAATTGCACAACATTGAATTTGATATTTTAGACCAAAAAGCGAGATATTTTGCCTCTGAGCTTGCGCACCAAATGTATGTGAAACAGATCGATAAACTACATAGGCTTACTAGGTCGGGTTCGGATTTCAACTTAACAGAAAGGCGTGATGCCCTAACGACTCAGCACAGTTTCCACCCTCGTGTAAAAAACCTAACCGGCATTGAGTTTTTGGTAGATGAGGTCAAACTGTTAGATAAGGGATTAAAGTATAACTTAAGGCCTAAGATGTCTCAAAAAGTTTTGGAAAATGTAGCTGTGGACGCAGAGGTTGCGATAGTTCTTAACAATAATGATATGGATGCAAAGCTCACCGTAGCGAATGCATTAAAAAAGACATGTCCATTGAGGAGGAGTGCGCCTGACTCTGACTGGTTATTGCTGAGGTCTATTCAACAGAAAGTCGATGACAACGATTTAGTGGTGTCAAAAGCAGACAAAGGGAATTGCATTGTCATCATGGGTAGGGAACAATATAACCAGAAAGTAATGGATCTTATACAGGATGATGGTTTTTTGGTTTTACGGAAGGACCCAACGCCTGGTTTCCAGAAAGATCTAAGAAATGTTGTCAAGAACTCTATGTTTCTCTTTGAAACCGAGCATCAGAAAAACACGGTCATATCCATGAATCCTCAAGCACCAATTCTGTATGGTCTTCCAAAAATTCATAAAGACAATATCCCGATTCGTCCAGTTGTCTCGTATTTGAGTGCACCGACTTATAAATTGGCTAAGAGGTTGAATGGTATCATAAGACAGAAGTCTAATTTTGAACCAAAATACTGTTTAAAGAATAGTTTGGATTTAATCGAAAGGATCAAAGACATCAACATGCCACAAAATGCTATTCTTTTGTCGCTGGATGTGGATAGTTTATTTACAAATGTACCATATTTGAATACTTTAGACATTCTCAGGGCACTTTTTGAAAAACAGAGGCTGCATCCAGGGGAGGTAGATGAATTAATAGAATTGGCGACAGTCTGTATGCGACAGAATTATTTTAGATTTGGGGGGCAATATTATCTGCAAGGTGATGGTTTGGCAATGGGTTCCCCACTTAGTCCTTTGATGGCAGATATTTTCATGGATCATTTTGAGAACCAACACATTGTGGATAATAATAATATATTATATTATTTCCGGTATGTTGATGATTTGATTATTTGTTGGACGGGTAGTATGAGTCAACTGGATATTTTTGTGAATGAAATCAACAACAAGCATCCTAAAATCAAGTTTAAGAAGGAATTAGAACAGAATAACTCACTAAATTTCTTGGATTTAACGATTACTAAGGTGGATAACAAACATCAATTCCAAATTTACCGTAAGCCTACGCATACAGATACTGTTATCCCGGCTTCTTCCGCTCATCCATGGCAACATAAGTTAGCTGCTTTTCATTGTTATGCACATAGGTTATTGACAGTGCCTCTTTCTGATATTCATTATAAAATGGAATTAAATAATATATACCATTTAGCAATTTCAAACGGTTACAGCAAGTCTCATGTGGATGGTATTATTAGGAAAAAACGGGCTAGAATGACAAACTATCTTCTGTACGCTGCACGATCTTCGGACCCACCTAAAAAGTACAAAGCAAGCATAACTTATGTTGGCAAGTTGTCTGATAAGATCTACAATATTTTAAAGTCTAACGACATAAACGTGGCTTTCAAAACGAATAACACCTTGCGCTTTAGACTGTGCAATGGCAAGGAGAAAGTGGAAAGTGCCAAAAAGTCGGGAGTCTACAAACTTGCCTGTGATAATTGCAATAAAGTTTATGTGGGACAAACAGGCCGTAGTTTTAGCACAAGGTATAAGGAACATGTTGCGTCGTATCGGCATAATCACCCGGACAAGTCTAATTTCGCAAAACATTTATTGGAGAATAACCATGCGTTATCTGACAATCATTCTTTCAACATCTTGCATGTTTGCGAAAAAGGATTGCGTCTAAGTGTTCTAGAACAATTAGAAATAATTAGGTACAGCAATAGAGGCGTTATTATCAACGAACAATTGAATGTTGCGTCATCACCGTTGTTACGTGTTCTTCCATCTCTTTCACGCATGAACGGTAGTATGGGGGGACAGAATATAAATATGGCGGATGGCTCCGGGCGGGTCATTTGCTCAGTGGACGTGGCGCAAGCAACATCTCCTGCCAGCATCTCCTGATAATGCCTCGTAGAGAGGCGAAACACGTGTCGAGGTTTTTGTCATTATTGGTGGTGGTTTGCTGTAATTTTTTTGCATGTTTTTACGCAAATAGTTGCATCTTATCTTCACTAATAGACCAGCACGTTTTTTAGCGGAATAGCAAAGAAATATTGTTCTCCTAATATATCATGGACTTCCGCAAAGTAACGCCTGATTCAATAAATTATTTGAAAACGGCAAGCATAGCCGAACAGGCACGACTTTATGTCAAACTAACTAAACAACACCGAGCAGCTGTCCAGAACGTTTGGTTTAATCAACAGTGTAAACGTCTGAATGTGGTACCTAATTATATCAACATACGTTGTAATAGTTCTAGTAGGGCATCTCAGGTGGCTATTAATAGGGCTCGGAAAATATGGCTGAATGAAGAATCACGATCTTGGTTTTCAATTAGGGATAACTTAAAGCTACACCTCAAAGTTTTGTATTCAGAGCTTTCCTTTAAATTGCACAACATTGAATTTGATATTTTAGACCAAAAAGCGAGATATTTTGCCTCTGAGCTTGCGCACCAAATGTATGTGAAACAGATCGATAAACTACATAGGCTTACTAGGTCGGGTTCGGATTTCAACTTAACAGAAAGGCGTGATGCCCTAACGACTCAGCACAGTTTCCACCCTCGTGTAAAAAACCTAACCGGCATTGAGTTTTTGGTAGATGAGGTCAAACTGTTAGATAAGGGATTAAAGTATAACTTAAGGCCTAAGATGTCTCAAAAAGTTTTGGAAAATGTAGCTGTGGACGCAGAGGTTGCGATAGTTCTTAACAATAATGATATGGATGCAAAGCTCACCGTAGCGAATGCATTAAAAAAGACATGTCCATTGAGGAGGAGTGCGCCTGACTCTGACTGGTTATTGCTGAGGTCTATTCAACAGAAAGTCGATGACAACGATTTAGTGGTGTCAAAAGCAGACAAAGGGAATTGCATTGTCATCATGGGTAGGGAACAATATAACCAGAAAGTAATGGATCTTATACAGGATGATGGTTTTTTGGTTTTACGGAAGGACCCAACGCCTGGTTTCCAGAAAGATCTAAGAAATGTTGTCAAGAACTCTATGTTTCTCTTTGAAACCGAGCATCAGAAAAACACGGTCATATCCATGAATCCTCAAGCACCAATTCTGTATGGTCTTCCAAAAATTCATAAAGACAATATCCCGATTCGTCCAGTTGTCTCGTATTTGAGTGCACCGACTTATAAATTGGCTAAGAGGTTGAATGGTATCATAAGACAGAAGTCTAATTTTGAACCAAAATACTGTTTAAAGAATAGTTTGGATTTAATCGAAAGGATCAAAGACATCAACATGCCACAAAATGCTATTCTTTTGTCGCTGGATGTGGATAGTTTATTTACAAATGTACCATATTTGAATACTTTAGACATTCTCAGGGCACTTTTTGAAAAACAGAGGCTGCATCCAGGGGAGGTAGATGAATTAATAGAATTGGCGACAGTCTGTATGCGACAGAATTATTTTAGATTTGGGGGGCAATATTATCTGCAAGGTGATGGTTTGGCAATGGGTTCCCCACTTAGTCCTTTGATGGCAGATATTTTCATGGATCATTTTGAGAACCAACACATTGTGGATAATAATAATATATTATATTATTTCCGGTATGTTGATGATTTGATTATTTGTTGGACGGGTAGTATGAGTCAACTGGATATTTTTGTGAATGAAATCAACAACAAGCATCCTAAAATCAAGTTTAAGAAGGAATTAGAACAGAATAACTCACTAAATTTCTTGGATTTAACGATTACTAAGGTGGATAACAAACATCAATTCCAAATTTACCGTAAGCCTACGCATACAGATACTGTTATCCCGGCTTCTTCCGCTCATCCATGGCAACATAAGTTAGCTGCTTTTCATTGTTATGCACATAGGTTATTGACAGTGCCTCTTTCTGATATTCATTATAAAATGGAATTAAATAATATATACCATTTAGCAATTTCAAACGGTTACAGCAAGTCTCATGTGGATGGTATTATTAGGAAAAAACGGGCTAGAATGACAAACTATCTTCTGTACGCTGCACGATCTTCGGACCCACCTAAAAAGTACAAAGCAAGCATAACTTATGTTGGCAAGTTGTCTGATAAGATCTACAATATTTTAAAGTCTAACGACATAAACGTGGCTTTCAAAACGAATAACACCTTGCGCTTTAGACTGTGCAATGGCAAGGAGAAAGTGGAAAGTGCCAAAAAGTCGGGAGTCTACAAACTTGCCTGTGATAATTGCAATAAAGTTTATGTGGGACAAACAGGCCGTAGTTTTAGCACAAGGTATAAGGAACATGTTGCGTCGTATCGGCATAATCACCCGGACAAGTCTAATTTCGCAAAACATTTATTGGAGAATAACCATGCGTTATCTGACAATCATTCTTTCAACATCTTGCATGTTTGCGAAAAAGGATTGCGTCTAAGTGTTCTAGAACAATTAGAAATAATTAGGTACAGCAATAGAGGCGTTATTATCAACGAACAATTGAATGTTGCGTCATCACCGTTGTTACGTGTTCTTCCATCTCTTTCACGCATGAACGGTAGTATGGGGGGACAGAATATAAATATGGCGGATGGCTCCGGGCGGGTCATTTGCTCAGTGGACGTGGCGCAAGCAACATCTCCTGCCAGCATCTCCTGATGATGCCTCGTAGAGAGGCGAAACACGTGTCGAGGTTTTTGTCATTATTGGTGGTGGTTTGCTGTAATTTTTTTGCATGTTTTTACGCAAATAGTTGCATCTTATCTTCACTAATAGACCAGCACGTTTTTTAGCGGAATAGCAAAGAAATATTGTTCTCCTAATTTAGATTATTTATTACTCGGCAGTCATGAAACAGTTTAGGTCTGGTAGTAAGAATATAGTCTATCTCGTTCTTGTGGAGACCATCTGGAGATATCCAAGTCCATCTGTTGTTATTTCTTTGTTTGTATACGCTGTTGAGTATTTTCATGTTGTTTTCATATGCTAGTTGGATAAGTTTTCCACCGTTTCGTGTGCGCTTGCCTGAACAATATGGGCCCATTACTAGCTCTTCTCCTATGCCTCTGCTCCCAATTCTTGCATTGTAATCACCCATCACTATTAAGTTCTTGTGTCCATGAGATTTAATTGCTGCTGTTAGTGAAGAGTAGAAGGATTCAATTTCTATTCTGCTGGATAATTCGGTTGGTGAATACACTTGGAAGATGGACCATGTTTCTTTTTGTTTCCCAAATGGCAGTTTTATGTTGAGTATTACTATTCGTTCCGATATTCCAATAAATTCCTCTATGTAAGGTTTCAGTTCTGGTTTTACTAAAAATCCTGTGCCATATTGACCGGGTGTTACTCCTTTATAGTACATAAGAAAGCTGCCATGATCCTCTATATTTTCTCCTAGTCGTCTAACTTCGCTAAGGCCCACGATGTCCCATTTTATGTTTGATAATGCTAGTTCTAGCTCGTTTAGACTTTCAGGAGTTCGAAGTGTTCTAGTATTCAATGTACAGACATGTAGAAAGTTGTCTTTACTGTTTTTATGTTTTGCTTGATTTTCTTTGATCAGGGTTAGGGGGTGTTGGTCGTTATCCCCACGGGGACCAGCCGGCTTGGGGAATGTTGTTTTGTTTGATATGTTTGATTTGTGTGGTTTGACTTTCCTGTTCCGTTGTTTTTTCTGGTTGTTGGGGGAGGCTGGTAGTTGCTACATGTTTGAGTTTGTTGGGAGAGCAGAGGAAGTAGAGTTGGCTCTTGTCCGCATCATGTCGAAAGAATTTGCCCGAATATCTTTTGAAGTTTGATGTTTCCTTGGTTGGTTTGAATCTTGAGGCGATGCGGAGGGCATTCTCTTCCTATTATCTTTGCCTTCTTTGACAACGAGTCTGTCGTAGTTTATATAGGCGATATTCCCCTTTTCCCTCTCCTCTTGGACCCTAGTTTGCAGTTCTTTTCTCTTATTAACAATTTCTTTCGGGTAACCTTCGCTTGCATGGATGTCTCTAAGCCCTTTTTTCGCTTTCATTATTTCGCGTTTTTTCGTTTCTCTGACAAAGGAAACTAGTACCGGTCTTGCCTTTCCTTCTTGGTTCTTCCTCCCTAGTCTATGTATTTTATTTATATCGTTTTCTGTTAGTTGCATGTTCAGATCGCTTTGTATTTTTTGTTGGACTACATTATGCAGTTCTTCAGTTGATTGTTCCTCTTCTTGTAAGCCGAAAAGTATTATATTATTTTCTTTGCTTTTCCTTTCCAAATTAATCACTTTTTCTTCCAGTTGTTCAATTTTTTCTTTTAATTTTTTGTTTTCCTCTATTAGCGGTGACAGTTTTATATCCATTTCCATAGATAATGTTGTCGTAACGGAGTTATGGATGTCTGTCGATTGTTTATTCATTTCGATTTTAAGGTTATCGAAAAGCACTTGCAGTGAGCTATTCATTTTTACGTGTAATGGAACGTAACGGGTTGTTTTCTTCTCTTTATCAATTGCAACACTGACAGTGACACTGACGTTTCCTGTGACGTCTGTGGGTGATCTTGAAAACAATTTTTTATGTGTGACAGGAGATTCTAACCTCAAATATCCTTTGTGGTATATTTATGCAGGATTTCTGCGTTAGTTTGGTGCCTTTCCGCCAGATTTTTCGTATTTTCGTTAGATCACTGTGCTGAGCTTCGGAGCGAGTGATTTTCACTTGGTGTGGTGTTGATTATGTTTTATTTCTAATTATTTCGCGGAGCAATCGTAATACACGTATTCGCTATCTGACAACCGGAACCGGTAATATATATAAATACCGGAAATAATATTATATGATAGCTGTATATTTATTCTCTTTATTCCTCACGTGTGTGGGCAGTGGTACTTGAGTTGTATGTAAGCCATATGTATTGTTTAAATGTAATACCCGTTGGTGGTCCTTAAGTAAATAAATAATAAATTCGGCTGTACGGCATTAACATACTTTTTATTGAAGCACAGGCTTTAGTAGGCTAGTTTGACGTTTGTTTAAAACGTAAGATACTGTTACTTGCACTGTGCACTGCTCTACAAAGTTGCGCAAGTTAACAAGTAAAAATAGTGCCACCGCAACAAGTTCTGCTTTATACCGGTGAGGGGGGAGGGGAGAGATAAGGGCTCCTATTTGTTACGTTCGTGTGAATGGCTACTACGAGTAACGGGCAAAACGCTCGGAGAAAACTCTTTTTGCTCCTCAAACCTAATACATGTCTAAACTGGAATTTTCGTGATTTTCATTGCACATATACAGGGTGTAACATGAATGCGGTGTGGACCGATCAAGGGCATAACCGTCATCGTGTTCTGATAAGAAAAAGCTTAGAGAAAAAAAACAGCGATTTTTCTTTACTATTGTACGGAGCGTTGTCTGACTGGGACGACCTGCTCCATACGAATAAGTATATTAAAAAATCGCGTCAAAAAAAAACTTTTAGTTTTTTCTTGTCAGAAATCTTTCTTTAGGTTCACACCCCATTTCTGTTACACCCTGTATAATGTACTAAACTGTATATCCTATTATTATTATAAATGCGAAAGTTTGGAATTCATGTGTTTGAATGTTTGGATGTTTTTACTCAATCACGCTTAGAAACGGCTTAACCGATTTGGATTAAAATTTTGGACGAAGATAATTTATAGCCAGGATTTTTTAATCCTATATTTCCTATATTCCTATCCTATATTTCTATAGGATAGCTTTTATCCCGGGTCCACGCAATGAAGTCGCGGGCGGAAACTAGTTAATATTAATACGGCTCAATTTACGGGTGACATGTTTCGAACTCTTCGGGAAGTTCTTCTTCATGAGTTTTCGCGGCCGTATCGCCTTACGTACTCACTGACTGTGCGCCGTATAATGTATACTATAACTTAACATGATTCATGAAAGTTGAAATAATACTTATAACGAACTAATTGCGAATTCTGTACAATAAGCCACATAAGTAGCTACACGGACCTGTTGCTCACAATGCATGCTTCAGAACACATTCTAATGTCAATTAATTAAGGACTGTGTACATAATTATAGCTTAGTTAAGAGACTGAGAAGACCTAATTTTGTTGAAATTGATGTTATTTAAGCAGTTTTTTAAGAAAAACTATTTGTTCTGGTACATCAAAAAAATATGTTAATATTCACCATATTTCAAAGACGAAATCGGCTCGATAGAAAATAATGCAAAGTTTGGTCTTAAAATTATCATTAAATCATCTTTATTTTTTTTTGACGTATAGGTCTGCAATTAAAAACATGAAGTCAACATATTCATACTAACGAGTCATATTTCACAAATAATCCACACTTTTTTATTTCAATATTAATTTAATATTTTCTTCAAAAACCGGGCCGCCCAGTAACACTCGCTCTCGTTTACTCCGATACAAATAGACAGTGTGCGCGTTATCCCAAATCCTCAAGGGCATTTTGGTGTTGTCAGTGTCTTAAAACGGCGACCACGTACCGGCAGGCGCAGCGTGGTTTAGATCCCCACAAGGGCGCTGATGGTGCTGGTAATGGTCGAGGGTCTCCGCTGGGTACGGGTGGCGCAGTACGGTCATTGTGGCACTATTTGGGGAGGCTTCATTTTTCGGCTAAAATGATGAGATAATAGTGGAGTATTTTATACACGTCGACCTTTGTGAGCGACGTCCGCTCTCGGCGGCGTCGGCCGGGCGAGTGAGCGCGCGCGCTACCGGCTGCGGCAATGCTCGCCCCTCACAGTCACCTAAGAGTGACCTAGTGCCGAGACACAAGTCGGCGACGGACGAGCTCCGCCCCTATGTGCTCGGACAGTGCGTCGACCACGCTCCGTGACACAAGTCGGCGACGGACGAGCTCCGCCCCTATGTGTACGGACAGCGCGTACTACCACTCGGCGCCCGAATGGTGTGTTTGGGCTTCGCCCGTGTCCTCAGACACTTTGGGTAAACGATGTTACCAAAATAAAAGAAGGAATAACGAGAAATAGACTTTTTATTTACTTTTCCCTAACTGCCCTATCACTGCCCTAAGTGACTTGATTACAAGTCCCTAACTTCCTATTACTTTATAGTTTTCTTCTTCTTCTTGTTGTGACTTCCAGGAGGCTCCGATTGACACACACTGATTTGCTCCGGGCCGTACCTGCTATTTATACCTGCTAGTGGGCGAGCAAGACGTGCTGAGTGAGACAATAAAAGTTACGCCCACTTTGACTTGACTAATTTACATTGCAAGATGTTATTGGGATGTTATACATATTAATGGGCGGAAGTCTAAGCTGATTTACAAAGTTCTAATATGGCTTGAGATCTTATAAGTACAGTAGGGTTCGTAAATATTTTCTTATCTGAATAATCGTACATGGAAATCGGGCAAACCGTAATTCGGTCCCTTTCTTAACACTTATTCATCATTTGCGCTGAACCTACTGAGTTTACTTATTTGTAAGTTTAAACATTTAATAGAACTTTTAATTAGCTTTCTAACAATATATAAATCATTCTGATACGATGAGCCGTTGTAAAGGTATAAACGTAAACATATTAATTGCAAAGTGAAAATGCGCCGTACTAAGTTCTAATTCAGGCTCGGTGGCCGCGGCTCTCGTTACGGTCATGTTGGCGCGATACACCCCTCCCCTCCATGGCGGCCAGTCTGCGCTGCGCTCGCGCATAGGCAACATCTCCTCTCTCTTTCTAATACAATTTGTACTGGGATTTTACTTTAATGTTTACAATATCAAATGAATGCTATGAGAGGGTGTTTTATGTAAATAATTACTATGGGGATTCTAACTACTGGGTTCTTTATTTACTCTAAACAATCTAAGTCTTTATAAATAATCACATATTTCTCTTACGTATAATCTCCGTATGACGCGATGCGTAGCTCTGCCGTCGCGTGTTGATGTTGTCGTCCATAATTCTCCCCCTTTAGTGTGAGGCGAAGCCTCGCACTATTGGTTGCAACGGTGTTATCACTTAGTCACTTTCACTGATTCACATAATCACTGCCACTGGTTGCTCTTTTAACGTGGCCTACTTTCATATTGTTATAATTATTGTTGTTTTTCTTTTTTCACTAATTGTCTTTAACACTAGGTATGTACCATGACGTAGGCCGGCGGGTCGGCGATGACCTGGCGATCGCCGATTTTAATTTTCACTTTCTTCCGGCGATAATAGACGGGCCCTCTAGGCGCCGTATTGTCTGGAGGCTCCGGCGGCTCCGGTGGTGGCTTGAAGATGCCGGCAAGCTGTGCCGGCTGTGGGTTCCCGCTGCTCTTTTTGACGTTTTTAGTCGCGGCCTCTCGCGACGTATGTGTTGGTCGGAGGGCCGATGGGTCGGCGAGGCGCCGTTCGCGCCGTCGCACCGACGATGTCACGCCGCTTGTAGTGACGGCAGTGGCGGCAGACTCGCTGCCAGTGGCGCTCTCGGGCGCTGTGCATGAATGGCCGGCAGATGGTGCCGGTCGCTGGCTCCTGCAGTGAGTTATGTAGGCGACACGCTTAGTCGCCGCCTCTCGCGACACGTCCAGTGGTCGGAGGGCCGGTGGGTAGTCGAGGCGCCGCTTGCGCCCTCGAGTTGATTGGATGATGGGCGTTCTAGCCCCTGCAGGCTCGGAGACCGCGGCGTATTCAGGTGCCGCGGATAAGATTAACCTCTCTGGTCCGGAGGTCAATGTGGGCGTACTGGCCCTTGCAGGTTTATTGCGTGCGGAGTTTTCTTTAGCTGTAGTCAAATTCGACCCCGCTGGTCCGGGGGTCGGTGTGGGCTCGCTAGCCCTTGCGGAATTGGTGACCGCAGTGCGTGACGGTGCGGCGGATAAAATTGACCCCTCTGGTCCGGGGGTCAATGTGGGCACTCTAGCCCTGGCAGAGGTGGCTCCCTCCGGGTCAGAGGGCATAGTGACGCCAGCGTATTTGGGCGTTGTATTTGTGATCGACCCCGCTGTCGCGGCGTGACCGACCGCGGGCGACCGCGGGTCGGTATAGTGGCAGCGGTGACCGCGGCGTGCTCAGGCGCCGCGGTAGGAAAGTCTTCCTCTGAGATGGAGGGTAATGTGGCGCCGGCGTATTTCGGTGCTTTAGTTTTGCGGCGCCACGGGCGACGGCGGGTCAGCTTAGTGGCGTTGATGACCGCAACCAACCACGGGCGGTCGCTGGCTGGTTCATTGATGAGGTGGGCCATGGCGTCCCTGGACGTTATGGTCGTTGACATGGTGATGTCTTCGGTGCTGCTCGGCACCGTGGGCGTCGAATTTGCGCGCGTGTTGACGAGTTCCGTTGATGCGGGACCACAACCTGCGGTCTGTAGGTGCCTATGTGACTGGCCGTTATCATAATTGGCCTCCCTTTGCTGAGGCCTCGTAATTTTGCTTGTGCTTGAGTGTTTATTTTGTTCAGATTCTATCCGTTTTGCTATGGTGCCGCCGCTTGAATGTTCGTCCCTTATTAAACACTCGGACTCTTCTCGGAACCTTTTTGCCAAGGCACGCTGTCTATTGAATTCCTTTCGCATATCACATAGTTTATGTTGTAGCTTGAATTCTGCTTGTTTCCTGAATTCCGTCTCCAATACTTCGGCCAATTCTTCACTCTCTATATCACATAGTTTCTGTTGTAGCTCGAACTCTGCTTGTTTCCTGTATTCCGCCTCCAATACCTCGGCTAAATGTTCACTCTTTTCAAAATCTAGAAGGGCTTCCAAATATCTCGTAGTCACTTTTGTTGATGGCTCGTTGAACCCTTCTCGCCGTGTGTCGGCGTAGTTGCCCCAAGCGCGTGCTTGCGCGGCGGCTGCCTCCGTGTTACATAATTTCCTCCTTTTGCGGCTGTCGCGGCCCGATGTCGCGTTGAGTGTGGGCCTCCTCCTGGATTCCGACATCGGGGTATATTTATTCCACATATTACTCTCATATGCCGTACTCATGGCGGCTATCTCGTACATAGTTCACAACAATTCTTCTAATAATTCACACGAATTTTCAAACACATGCGCTCTGACTTGCGCGAACGCCTCCTAGGCGGTACAAATGGGGCCCGTAACCTATCCGTGCGGCGCCCTACAACCTTCCGACGTCCCGTCGGTACGCCGGAGAAGACCTTTTGACGTTCCGTCAGTACGTCAAAACATAAATCCGGATCCAGCAGATCCGGTTCGAAGGACCAAAACGACTGTGAGCGACGTCCGCTCTCGGCGGCGTCGGCCGGGCGAGTGAGCGCGCGCGCTACCGGCTGCGGCAATGCTCGCCCCTCACAGTCACCTAAGAGTGACCTAGTGCCGAGACACAAGTCGGCGACGGACGAGCTCCGCCCCTATGTGCTCGGACAGTGCGTCGACCACGCTCCGTGACACAAGTCGGCGACGGACGAGCTCCGCCCCTAGGTGTACGGACAGCGCGTACTACCACTCGGCGCCCGAATGGTGTGTTTGGGCTTCGCCCGTGTCCTCAGACACTTTGGGTAAACGATGTTACCAAAATAAAAGAAGGAATAACGAGAAATAGACTTTTTATTTACTTTTCCCTAACTGCCCTATCACTGCCCTAAGTGACTTGATTACAAGTCCCTAACTTCCTATTACTTTATAGTTTTCTTCTTCTTCTTGTTGTGACTTCCAGGAGGCTCCGATTGACACACACTGATTTGCTCCGGGCCGTACCTGCTATTTATACCTGCTAGTGGGCGAGCAAGACGTGCTGAGTGAGACAATAAAAGTTACGCCCACTTTGACTTGACTAATTTACATTGCAAGATGTTATTGGGATGTTATACATATTAATGGGCGGAAGTCTAAGCTGATTTACAAAGTTCTAATATGGCTTGAGATCTTATAAGTACAGTAGGGTTCGTAAATATTTTCTTATCTGAATAATCGTACATGGAAATCGGGCAAACCGTAATTCGGTCCCTTTCTTAACACTTATTCATCATTTGCGCTGAACCTACTGAGTTTACTTATTTGTAAGTTTAAACATTTAATAGAACTTTTAATTAGCTTTCTAACAATATATAAATCATTCTGATACGATGAGCCGTTGTAAAGGTATAAACGTAAACATATTAATTGCAAAGTGAAAATGCGCCGTACTAAGTTCTAATTCAGGCTCGGTGGCCGCGGCTCTCGTTACGGTCATGTTGGCGCGATACACCCCTCCCCTCCATGGCGGCCAGTCTGCGCTGCGCTCGCGCATAGGCAACATCTCCTCTCTCTTTCTAATACAATTTGTACTGGGATTTTACTTTAATGTTTACAATATCAAATGAATGCTATGAGAGGGTGTTTTATGTAAATAATTACTATGGGGATTCTAACTACTGGGTTCTTTATTTACTCTAAACAATCTAAGTCTTTATAAATAATCACATATTTCTCTTACGTATAATCTCCGTATGACGCGATGCGTAGCTCTGCCGTCGCGTGTTGATGTTGTCGTCCATAACCTTAATGTTTGAATTAAGAATTCGTACACCAAACTTAAATCACATACTTTTTACTATGGAGCTCCCAACTCAACATTTCGTAACTGTTGAGACAACTAAAATGAAATTGACCATTCACGTGGCGCCTTTACTGAACTATAATGTATTTGACCAATAGGACGCCGTCATGAGAAAGTCAAAAGGTAAATAGACATCAACGCACAAAAAATAAAAAGCCGTTGGTTGCACTTCGTTTTCAACAGATACGTACCAAGTTTTTAATTAGTTCAGTTGACTCGTAGAAAAAGAATTGTATACAATAGTTATATAATTAGCTTTTAAAGTCTGGTACCTTAATTAGGCCACTCAGCAAGCTTCGTGGCATAAAGGTGGTACTCGACTGAAAAAGCATACATTATATAACGATTACAACGTACGATTACGGCATAAAATACTATTATCTGTGCCCCATTTCACTAAGCTATGTTACAATTTGGTCTTCCATGGAGGTACTTCTAGAGAGCGAGCTAGGTAGAGCTGCTCCAATAAATGTAAGACGACATTTATCGGTGATCTTGATGTTACTAACGTCTAAAAGTATCTAATCAAGCGCCGTAATAAGTTAACTTCGCTTACAAAAAGGTCCTAATCAGTCTAAATTCCCCCTCTGTAAGTTTTTCCTTTAAGTTAACCGAACTCTAAAAGTGGACAAGAAGTACAAACTTAACTTTGAACCTGTGCCACTTGATGATGGACCTTTTGCGATGGATATAGAGTTTATGGTATGTGCATTGAGCGGACATGTTTCGACATGGGCAGTTAGCTCTTTGACAAAATAACCAGGAAAGTATTTACACTGGCGGACCGATTTAAAACGAAGTTTGGCCATTAATAATCTATTGATCAATTTTATAGATATTTAACGAGTTGCGATGGGTTTATACTTACTTTCAGACGTTTTATTCCTGCAGTCTGTGTTAAATAAAGTTTATTTTAAGACCAGAATGACATGGATGAAGGGCTTCGACTTCTTAAATAGACAAGACCGTAGGAATTGATTTATATGAACACATGGCATGCCATTTAGAATAACTTAGGGTACAGACTATGGACAGTGGACCAGTGGCGGAGCGTCCAATACAAACCGAATCCCACCGGCTAGCCTAAAAAAGTTTTATATCTAAACTCTTTCATAACTTTGTTGTTCCGGGGTGCCCATCAAAAATTTTCACCCACTGCCTAAGTGGACATATCCTAAGTTTTATAGCCTTATTTGGTCGCTAGACCCATACAGGTATGTAACGGGCCTAATTAAGGGCTTATGTCGTGTATAATCATAATATCCTATACTATTAAATGAGCAATATTTGTATACATATATATTTGTAATCACGTTCTCGAAAACACCTCTAACTATGTCGATGAAATTTGGCATATATAAGGATTTATGTGATAATTTTTTAACATAATGAATAAATGAAATATTTATTTTCTAAAGTAGGTATATAAAAGATGATAACTATAACATTAACTAAATTAATTTAAAGCTAAGTTAAATCTAAAAAAGGCCCTCGAGGCATTGTACCGAGAATGCTGGCGGCATTTCCTCGCTAAATTGCAATGCTGATGCGTTGCGCGAGAAAGCCGCCAGCTCTTCGGTCACCAGTTACGTCAAACAGACGTTTCGCGATTTCTGCAAATAGCTTTAGCGCACTGGGACCCTATGGACCGAGGGTCTCGACGCCAAAAGGTACAAAGTTGTACTCTCTGCCGATGCCTCTATATTTAATGCGTTTCAGATTTTCGGCATTTTCCGCCGCTGCACCCGCTTAAGTAGTAGTCCGTTGGAGGTGGGACGGTTCCAGTGTCTACACAGGTAGCGTCCCACACAAGCATCCGTCCCAAACTCCACGGAACCAGAGACACTCCATCAGGTTTTTTGCCATCATCTCTGACAATGCCAGGCAGCTCAAGAAGAGCAGGCACATTGATGGTGGCAAGAGACCGGCGGATTATGTCATTAAGAGTCGCATGTCTTGCAAAGCGGCCTGCACTTTTTTGACAACATAGTCCGTGGTGACCCAGTCGGTCCACGTCTGTGCCACAAGGGCCATATGTGTGGAGTGCATACTGTGACCCCAAGCCGTAGACCAGTCGCCAGACGAATGGAGGACAGAACCAGTACCGGTATTTGGTGAAGGATGGGCATGCAGCCAGTGACCAGCCTCTCTGGCTCCGACCGCCAAAAGTTTAATTAGTTTTCTCCGTTTTTTCTGTTTTCGCCCGAGCAGAGGTCGGTCGCCCAGGGAGTTTTATTATGCACGTAAACTGTCTATTGTATGCTGCTGAAGAGACGCCTTGTTTAGTTTCAGATTTCAACCCTTACAGTCTGTTGCCGCGTCGCCAGTGTCGACACTTTTGTTCCACTATCATTAAGACCTATCAGCAAACTACGAGGAACTTTCACAATCTCCGCTCCTGCCTTTCACAAGCCATCGAGTTTCACTTTTTGTTTTCTTTAACTTTTATATTACTCAATGAGCAAAGGACATTTTATGCTTCATTTTATTTCAAACAACTCGTCTAGTTCTTTGCAGAAACTCTATACTCGTGTACTTCAATGCAATAAGTCAATGAATGACATAACGTTTTTAGTTGGTAGGTTGTAGGTTTGGTTTTTGTTGCCGATACTATTTACACAGTTATCAAATATCAACTACTCAAACGATATGATACAAAGAGAAAGAATAGAATGGAAATATAAACCATCTTCGTCTGTAGCCCACGACAGGAGTCGAACCTGCGATCCCTCTATTGTCGATAGAGTGCTTCAACTACTAAGCTACGAGGACAGTGACTGAAATCGCGTATCTTTCAACTATAATCCTGCTACGAATAGCGACCTCTCTGTATTCTCTTGAGAGGCTGACCGCCTTAACTACCACGATAACTATCCACGTAAATCACCTAACCCGATCCACCAGGGGAGCATAGCGGTAATTATTTTATATTCAACTGAGAAAAAAGGATAATGTTCGTGTTTGCCGGATGCTACCGCGTCACGCTCGCTTCGCTCGCTTGGCGCGCTGTAGGGTCGCAGTTCACCTAAAGGCCTCCACCCACCGGACGCGTGTCGTGCGCGGTGCGTGTTCTGCGCTGCACACGCGCAAGTTGTAAAGCATTGAAACTACATTTCAAACACACATCGAACGCGGCACACGCGCGGCACACGCGCAGCACCCGCGCAGCACCCGCGCAGCACCCGCGCAGCACCCGCGCGGCACTCGCGAAGCACCCGCGCGGCACTCGCGCAGCACCCGCGCAGCACCCGCGCTTCACACGCGCAGCACCCGCGCAGCTGCAGCGCAGCACCCGCGTGGCACACGCGCAGCACCCGCGCGGCAGCGGCGCAGCAGCCGCGCTGTACACGCGTTGCTACACGCCGCCCGCTTCCGGTGTGAATATACCGCTTCAAACGCGCCCGACACGCGCAGCACACGCGCAGCACACGCGCAGCACACGCGTCCGGTGGATGGAGGCCTTAACAACCTAACCGTTTTTTTCCCCTGGGGGATCAGGCTAGGGGATTCTAGTGGACAATAGCTTAACTCATCGTTGGTAATTGTAATAAGCTTAAAACGACGGATTTCTTTTTTATAGTTTAAAAGTTACTGTGGCCTTCTCTATTCAGTTTCATCGTCATATCAGCTCCGTGGTCCCACAGTAATGCATTGTCACCAATCTTACATATTGTAGGTATGTCATTTTTAGCTCAGTCGGTTACCGGCTCGTGGTTGAAAATACATTCCGAAATTCCCATCGTCAGCACTAGTATGATGGGTGCCTTTTTTAACCCCCGATGCAAAGAAGAAGGCTGTTATAAGTTTAACGTGTCTATGTATCTGTGTATCTGTCTGTGGTATCGTAGCTCCCAAATGGATGAACCGATTTTCATAGTTTTTTTTTGTGTTATAGATAGTTTTATCCCGAATGTTCTTAGCTATGTTTCATCAAAATCTGTTCACTCGTTTTTGAGATATTGGAGGGGATGTTTTAACTTTTCCTAGTTGTAGTTATATTGTTTATTGCTGTGGATACGAGATCTGTCGCGTTCTGACAAGTAAATATGACAGTGAGATATTGATGGACGACTTTTGTGCACCCAGTATGAGTAAACTAAAGATACATTGGATATTGTAATGTTAAAGCCCCAGGCCAACGGCATGTTAAATTTCGTGAGGAACCGAACGAAGATCCAATGAATTATGTCTCCCAATGGATATGAAATACATTCGTATCTGAAAGATTACGGGAAGTTAAATGGTCCCTTCAAGAGACCTTTGAAATTGGAATCGGATTCGCATTTTCCACACGCGCACTGTTTCCAAAGAAGTTGGTGAAAATACAGCAAAATTTCATCTTGGCTATCAACATGTGGAGCAGCCCAACTTGGTACATACTTCCATTTTACAGAAGTCCACGGCCATAATAAAAGAACTACTTGCTCTGTATGTTAGGGACAATTATTATCACGGGACAATAATACACAAACTGACCTATTTGCTTAGTTTGGGATCCAAACTTAGCAAAGCTTATAGTATGGGGGTACTAGACGACAATAATAATAAGAATAAGAAAAAAAAATCACCTTAAGGGTCATTCTCAAAGCGTTTCAACCGCCGCTCCGCTCCATGTCGTAATTTTTGACAAAGTCGCTGTAGCTTCTCGGCTCATTTTTGGTTATTTGGTAGTGATTTTTTGCCAACCCTTGTTTAACAACATTTTATTCTGCCAAACTGCAGGACAGTTTGTTAGCAATAAACATACTTATATGGGGCAACAAAATATTCTTGCTCATCACACAAATAAATTCCCTTACCGGGATTCAAACCTAGGACATCTTGCTTCGTAGGCAGGTTTACTATCAACTAAAGCTAAAGGCTAATCGTGAGTGGTGTGGTGATGCTTTCCTGGTGAGTAAGGTCGCCAGAGTTCCATATTATGCGCTATGTTGAGAGCCTGCATTTGTCTCCAGACCCCATATCATGATCTGCCTTATCACACGATAAGTGACAGGATAGAGCGTCCGTCACTGACAGACACCGTTCGATAGAACGAGACGACGCTCCTATCTTGTCACTTATCGCGTGATAAGGCCGACCATGATGCGGGGTCAGCTGTCGGCACAGCGAATATTCAAATCAATAAAGTGTCGGCAACGCGCTGTTGACTGCTCTTGAGTCGCAAACAAAGGTTATCACCGGTGTGGTATCCTACTAATATTACAAATGCGAAAGTTTGGATGTTTGTTACTCAATCACTCAATCACGCTTAAACGGCTCCACCGATTTGGATCAAACTTTGCAGGAAGACAGTTTAAAGCCTTTATTAGAATAGGATAGTTTTTTACCGGGTCCACGCAGACGAAGTCGTGGGCGGAAGCTAGTAAAAAATAAAGCATAGCTCAGGCAAGCGAGCATGGAAGATAAATACAAAATGGATTTAATTCCAATAGATTGCCGAATAGACCCGTACGCGACCCGAATACAGAGCCCGTCGATCGGCGGAAATGAAACAAAAGGCAGGCACCTCCCGTCGCCTATTGTCGATACACGTGCAGAAATATCGATAGATTTAGAGTCAACGCCAAATGGTAATCATTCGAATCCAATATCTTATTGAAATTTTCTTTGCCTGGAGGGCTGATGAATACTATGGATAGACATAGTATAACAAATTTTTTTGACTTATTAAGCTTTGAGAACAATTAGTGATATTATTATGGCTGCGGTCTTACACACGCACACACGCACACACACACACACACACACACACACACACACACACACACACACACACACACACACACACACACACACACACACACACACACACACACACACACACACACACGCGCGCGCGCACGCACGCACGCACGCGCGCACACACACACACACACACACTATACACACTATAGACTAAGCTTGCTCCAGTGCGTTCCTGGAGTCCCCTGTGTGAGAGCGCAGATGCAGGGCTCCGTGGAGTTTTTAGTGGATAGAAATACCACATAACCCAGTCATCCCCCCAGATTGGGTACCTGATTCGCAGGTTTACTCCACGAAAAAAAAAAGGCCAACCGTAGCTTGCCGTGCTTTGAGAGCAATTACTGGTGGTGTTATGACTGTGGTCTTCTGTAAGGTGGAGGTACTTTCGCAGCTAGGCTGTTCCAAATGAGCCACACACATGACTTTCCGCTGGCCCTACCTCTCCTGCTATATTTTCCAAACCTCGATAACAGAAAAGCCACAAGAAAACACCTTATCCCACCACTACTAACAACTTTACCGACAGGTATTCCACGGAAATCAAACAATCGACGTCGCGGTCGCATGCGTTCCGCTCTCTCCCTCGTGTTAGACAGGGACGCGGCGAGGTGAATCATAATTGTTTCTTGTAGGTGTTCGCATTTGCGTGCTCGGCTGATTGGATTTGTTCAATGGACTGCTTTGTTTACTAAGAAATGGTACAACCTAGTAAACGACTTAGATGTAATCTACTTATGGTCAAAATCTTTTATTTTTCGCATGTAATCCTGCATGTCGATCACGTAACACATTGTGCGTACGTTAGGTAGATCCATATATAAAAAATATTGATACTCGTATGTTTGAAAAGCACTTTTGTTTTCTTTTTAAGGCTTTATGGCTTAGCGATTATGACGCTCCTTATGTTAACAACGGTCAATCTTAACGACGATTATTGAGAGCTATCCTGTCTAGCTTAAATAGCGCTCTGGCCTCGTTCGACAGTGGAAAAGCCAGTGCGCTATTGCACCCACCAACACCTAATGCTTCTAAACGCGTCATTCGCCACACATTCCAGCATAATTCCATAAATGTTATGTAATGGACTGAATTTGAATTATTGTGTAATGTCATTTTTAGGGTTCCGTAGCCAAATGGCAAAAAACGGAACCCTTATAGATTCGTCATGTCTGTCTGTCTGTCTGTCTGTCCGTCAGTATGTCACAGGCATTTTACTCTAAAACCATAAGGTGTATTTGAATAAAAAATTGAGGATAGGGTGTATTCTGTTAACCGCTACATAGTTATGAAATGAAATTACTAAAAAAAGATTTTTTTTAGGGGTGCACCCCATACATAAAACTGAAAGTCAAAATTTATTTTTAATTGCAAGCCCACTTGTGGTACATCAATCGACAGGCCTTTCAAAATAAATATAAGGTTTCTTAGCAATTTTTTGGATTAAGTGAATAGAGTCTGAGATAATCGCCCCGAAAGTGACTAAAATTGTGTCCCCCCCCTCTAATTTTTGAACCGTATATTTTAAAAATATGAAAAAAATCATGCTCATAGGGATTATAAAATTCTACCAGCGAAATTTGTTTTCAACAAGATCGGTTCAAAGGTTTTCGAGATATTTATAAAAAACTGCGTTGCTTAAAAAAAGGACGTAAGTGCCATAAGTATTCAGTAACGATATGACCTTTTTCATGTCAGACCCATCATACCCCTAGCAATACCCCTGGGTGTAGGGTGGGACTGAACCATACCACCGTAGTGCTGTGCACTATATTATGCTTTATAATATCTATTCCAAAAGTCCTATTACCGTTATCAGTATCACGCAGTGTAGTTGAAAAAGTCAGACTACCGTTATCTGTACGAATAGGTAACCTTTGATTTAGTATACCGGGTGGAAAGGCACGACGATCCCTTCCGCAAAAGGGGGATTGTTTAGACTGAGTACAGTATTTCCTCTAAAGAAACTAGGCTCATATTCATAACCGTTTTGAAGTTATAGGCAGTTAACTTTTAATGCAAAATACTGCAAGTGACCACCCTCATTAGGGTCAGTAACATTTTAACAATTACACAAGAGTCAGTGACCTTTATCAATACGTATAAACGATAATTAGTACGTATAGTAATAGTAGGGTTGTCACAGAAGAACATTAATTAATTTTATTATTTTTAATAATTGATCGTAAAAAAAAAATCTAAACATTACGAATCGATTTTCCATCACTTAAGGGGGGTTAGTCCCCCCTTTGCGGGAAGGATCGTCGTGCCTTTCCACCCGGTATAGAACTAGATGCACAATGTCAAACAAATATGCCAAGAAATGTGCCCCAGAACATGAACGAAGAATACTTGGACAGGCTATGGTAATAATAATACCACGTGCGAGCGAGCTGGTAGCATACAAATCTCTATAAGTGTGACAGAAAGGGGAATATCATTCATTGTCATTGTCATAGTTCCACTTTTTTTTTATTTGCCACAACTGATTTAGTATGAAGTTGTGCCACACAAACCATTACCCGTCCCGTAGTAAGTTGTTTATGACAAGTCATCAGCCATTTTAGGACCGGTTCTTAATTTAGCTGCATAAGAGCTTTTCCGTCCCTCACCGTGGCAACACGTACAGCCCGTCCATAGTATTCTAGGTTCATGGCCCCAGAATGACAGCTCTAGCTACATTTCAGTAGTTGCTAATAGCGTTAACTTATAACCTGCATCAAGATATATGTTTCATAAAAAAGAACTCAGTGTTTTAGACCTTAAGCACCATATTAGCAAACCAACATCAAAAGATTAAATACTTTTTAGTTTATTGTGACATATAATGTGACTTGACTGCTCACGTCAAAACTTTAGCGTTTAGCGTTTAGCGAATGAATGGTCGCGTTATAAATTTTATTTATTTCAACAGAAAGCACAAATACATCTGGTTTCTTTATTTTACAAGTGGGGAATAAACAGTTTCAAATATTTGTACAAATATTATATACAAAACAATTGTTGAGATTTCCGTAAGTACATAAAATATAGTACAGCTGACAGAGTCCATAAAAAGAAGTCATTTTAGTTTCCTTGAAATAGATTCAGTTTGTTAAATAATTGTATTTTCGACCTGCCTTTACTTTAAATACTTTCTTTTTTGCGATGTAATGTAAGCGTACAGTCAGGTAGCGATCAGCTGTCGATTTTATTAAAACGGTCCTGGGTTTTGAACGTCACTCTCATGATCACCCAACATCTATAAAACGAGTATTACGAGATATAAGGTCAAAAATGAATGATGATGAAAATTGGCAACAATTAGCGCATTTCCAAATGATGTGTTGGGATTGTATTATAGAATGTTATAATAGTTCATTAATGCTATTAATTACCTTTTGCAAGGTCATGTCTGTCTGTCTGTCTCTCTGTCCGTCCGTATGTCACAGGCATTCTACTCGAAAACTATAGGGTGTATTTGAATAAAATTTTGAGGATAGGTGTATTTTGTTAACCGCTACATAGTTACGTAATGAAATTACAAAAAAGTTTTTTTAGGCTTGCACTCCATACATAAAATTGAAACTCAAAAAAAAAATGCTTGCCCACGTGTGGCACATCAATCGACAGGCCTTCCAAAATAAATATAAGGTTTCTCAGCAATTTTTTTGATTAAGTGAATAGAGTCGGAGATAATCGCCCCGAAAGTCACTAAAATTGTGTCCCCCTCCCCTCTAACTTTTGAACCGTGTATTTCAAAAATATGAAAAAATCATGCAAATTGTTTTGAACAAGATCGGTTCAAAGGTTTTCGAGATATTTCTAAAAAACCGCCTTACTTAAAGAAAAGGATGTAAGTGCCATATGATTTCAGTAAGGATACGACCTTTTTAATAGGCACGGAACCCTTGTTGTGCGTGGTCCGACACGCACTTGGCCGCTTTATTTATCTAGACTGACTATTATGTATAAATTGATTGGTTGTAATAAATTGAATTTTAAATTTTCATTATTTAGTTAGGTATACTAATAAGATTTTTTTTTTAAATTTAAGGTTATAGCACTATTGTATTACGGTTACCTGTAAGGATAGTTGCTGTATTAAAGAAAAATAAATAAATTAATTAAAGCACTTAATGATCGAAATATGTAACACTAGTACCTACAAAATTTGGATATACACCAATAACTCCGAAGAATCATTTTGTCCGAAAGAATACATTTTCCGAATTTCATCATTCCGAAAACCATGTTCCGTTGATATTTTTTTAATCTTACAGGATATAAATATTCTATTGCACTACTTACTGGCAATGGGCTCTGAAGTGCCATTTGCTTATCTATATATTTGTTTAGGCGGGACTGGGGCGCTGAACTTCATAATCATTTCACTACAAATTCTTTCTAAAGACTCGAACAAAGACAGTTAAAGTTGTTATTTTCCAGGTTCTAGTCTATTGCACTACTTGCAATGGGCTCTGAAGTGGCATTTGCTTATCTGTATATTTGTTTTGCGGCACTAGGGCGCGAAACTACATAATCGCCTGTCTGCCAAGTTGTTGTCTGAGATCTTAGTGGTCTTGTTGTTGAACATAATTGGAAGTTAACACGTTCGTTGTCCTCATGTCTCGTGCAGGTTAGATAGTTGAACGAGCGAGCGAAGCGAACGAAGCTATCTGATGCAGTTTGGGCAAAAAAATATTTCGTGTGTCCGGGTGGTTTGAAACAAGTTCGACAACCGCATTGGACGACCGACGCAGTGTAATCAGCGCTTTACGATTAGAGACCGATCAACGTTAATTGTCAAAATTGACAAATCTTACAATTTAAACACACACCGTTTACGATTACTGACAGTTTGGTGCAATCCACCCTTAGTTGACCAAGGTGTAGTATAAAAATGTAATTACCGTTTGACATGTAAAAGTGCCCTTGTGGCCTATTTGCAGAATAAATAATTTGTATTTTGTATTTGTAATAATTCAAAACGTAGAAACGTTGAAAAACCCCATTCATTTTCATTCCAAAGTTCATTATCTCCGTAATACCGGCTGAACTGATTTTGTTAAAACGTAGCTAAAAACCATCTCGGTCACGTCTCGGACCCATAGGACAAAAAACCGCATTCGTTTAGGAGCTACGATACCACAGACAGATACAGAGACACGTTAAACTTAAATAGAACGACTCCTTTGTGTCGGGGGACTCGGGGGTTAAAAATAGAACGTTCAATTGCAAATCCCTCAAATGGCGGTTCAAATAAGCCGTAAGTATATCGTAACCGAACAAACGAAGGCAGTTAACCGACCATTTTACTATATCTTGGTGGTAAGGATACGAATCAGTGGTCACTGATAACAGAGCGGTCAGCGATCCTAGGAAACGATACCGATGGTAACGGCGGCCCGTTATACGTGGTTTAACCGTAGTGCAGCCACCATGGTTAAAACATAGCTTACGAGTAAAGCGGGTAGGGTAAAAGGTTCTAGGATGTACCGAAATGGGAAATATTGTCAATTGGCTAGTTACTCTACTTGACATTTTTTTTTCACATTCGAAGCAGTTTTCTGAGTGTATATGAAATGTTTTAATGGGACTAACTACAATTAGGGTACGTAAAAGGGCAAAAAAAGGAGGACCCTCACTGGCGACAGCCCAAAACGGCTCGTACCAATTGATATAGTATTATAACGTCACAGCATAATATTTGTACTAATTATTGTATGGAAAATCACGTAAATTGCTGTTTTGGTCATGAAATACAGTGTTTAAGTTTAAGTACAAAATTGTCGTACCTAAATTTTTAATGAAAGTTATACATTATCTTCATATTCTATTGGTATCTTTTGCTTTTGGCTTTTAAAAATATACATATTTTTTTGAAGAGTAGATGTCTCTATGATTTTAATTATATATTGTAACTTACACTTTATTGTAATAATTTGATGCTTTAGTATCGATATAGCAAAAACGTTATAAATTTTAACATGAGGAATGTACCCAATTAAAAGGATTGTTGGCTACAGGCCCAATGTTGCAATGCAAAACATAATATTAGAGGGACTTAAGCTGGGTAGGTACCTACTCACGACCACTCTTAAAGCTTGCCTATTCGAAGCATACTAAGATATTTTTTCGATGCCTTTCGAACCAGTTTTTGGAGTGGAACAAATGTTGATATGGGAGCAATTACTACCAAGGTTTCGCGTAGGCGCTAAACCTCGTAGGGACTATATTTACTACTTACTACTATAAAACTGCAAGATACATACGTCTGCCTTGTAATGGAGGTGGTAAATAACCCCACCGCTAATCACATGCGCGCCTGCCTGCGCTGATGGTATCGCAGCCTGTTATCGCGATCACGGAACTGTTAACCTTACGCTTGCACAATCTAACTGTAACCAGTGCAGTAACTTACACTCGGAAAAAAATACATACTTGATTCAAGAACCATTCTTGAACCAGGAAAGGGGTTTGAGTAAAAATGTTGTCATTTTTAGGGTTCCGTACCTCAAAAGGAAGAAAACGGAAACCTTATAGGATCACTTTGTTGTCCGTCCGTCTGTCTGTCTGTCTGTCAAGACCATTTTTCTCAGGAACGCGTGAAGGTATCAAGCTGAAATTTATATCAAATACTCAGGTCTATTGGCTCTTAAAGCTGTAAAAAAATCAAACTTAAAAGTCTGCGCAATCAAAAGATACAGTCGTTTATGCTGCAAATGTTAGAGTTTTTCGACACTCGCAAAACCTACGGGGTAGTTCCCGTGACCTCAGAAACTTGAAATTTGGCACGAAGCATTGTCATATAGCACAGACAGAGGAAAAATTACGAAAAGTAGACATTTTTAGTTATGTCATACAAAAAAACACTTTTTAAATTTTAAACTTAATACCTTTTTCCTCGTAAACGTGTGATGGTATTAAATTGAAATTCATGTCAAATACTTAGAACTTTATGACCCATCAGATGTAGCAAAACCAAACTTTTATGTCAACGTAATCAAAAGAAATGGCAATTTAAGTCGCATATTTTGAAATTGAGTACTCGCAACAAACTCAAAACCTAAAGGGTACTTCTCGTTAACACAGAAACTTGAAATTTGGCACGAAGAAACTTCATATAGCACAGACAAAGGAAAAAATACGAAAAGTAGACATTTTTAGTTAAATCATACAAAAAAACACTTTTTAAATTTTAAACTTAATACCTTTTTCCTCGTAAACGTGTGGTGGTATTAAATTGAAATTCATGTCAAATACTTAGAACTTTATGACCCATCAGATGTAGCAAAACCAAACTTTTATGTCAACGTAATCAAAAGAAATGGCAATTTAAGTCGCATATTTTGAAATTGAGTTCTCGCAACAAACTCAAAACCTAAAGGCTACTTCTCGTTAACACATAAACTTGAAATTTGGCACGAAAAAACTTCATATAGCACAGACAAAGGAAAAATTACGAAAAGTAGACATTTTTAATCAAATGATACAAAAAAACACTTTTTAAATTTTAAACTTAATACCTTTTTCCTCGTAAACGTGTGGTGGTATTAAATTGAAATTCATGTCAAATACTTAGGGCTATATGACCCATCAGATGTAGCAAAACCAAACTTTTATGTCAACGCAATCAAAAGAAATGGCAATTTAAGTCGCATATTTTGAAATTGAGTACTCTTAACAAACTCAAAACCTAAAGGGTACTTCCCGTTAACACCGAAACTTAAAACTTGGCACGAAGAAACTTCATATAGCACAGACAAAGGAAAAATTACGAAAAGTAGACATTTGTAGTAAAATCATACAAAAATTATGTTTTTTTTATTTTAAACTTACTACCTTTTTTCTCATAAATGTGTAGAGGTATTAAATTGAAATTCATGTCAAATACTCATGTCTATAATATAATACCTTTCAGCTGTAGCAAAACGAAAGTATTATGTCCACGCAATCATAAGAAATAGCAATATAAGTCGCATAATTTAAAACTGAAAAAGGTGTATGTGAAGTCCCCAACCCGCACTCGGCCAGCGTGGGGACTACTGCCCGTTCTCTCTCATCCATGGGAGGAGGCCTGTGCCCAGCAGTGGGACGTATATAGGCTGGTTTATATTATTATATATTATAGGTAATCTCAAGGGTATCAAAACCTAAAGTTACTTTCCCGTGAACTCAGCTTTCAAAAGAAACAGCAATTGAAGTAATCCGCTTATTTTGCCGTTCGCAACTTTGATTTCCTTGCGAGTAGTTCTACTCGCAAAGAAATCAAAGCCTAAAGAATTATTACTAAATTGATAAAGTGACCCTGTTTAATTTTATGCTCCCCCAGCTTTCCACATTGTAATGTTACGGATTCCATTTTCATTTATCATTTAGTAATAAACATACTAAGTACAACTTTTGCTTGTTATAGGTTTATACGGAAATTTTTTTTTAATGAGCGGCCATTCGTAAATGTGGCAGATTATAATAGATCTACTCAAAACAAATATATTTTGTAATGAAATGTAAAACACTAAAATGCATCGGAGCCGAGATATTTGCAATATTTTATTTTCACAGGTCTTATTGAAATTATAAACAAAACTTCAATCTTAAATATCTTGGCTCTGATATTGTTTAATGCGTTTAATTTTATACATATATGCGTATGAGGTCCTATAAACTATTATTACAAAAAACATCTTTGACCGCTTCATAAAATAAAGACGACATTTTTTTTTCATTTCATTTTTTTTTCATTTCATTTTATTTCATTTCATGTTTTACGCGCCAACTGTCGCCGTACCTGACGCCCGAGCAGGGCAATTGATTTCGGATTTGTATGAACCACTTTTGATTTTCACTTGTTTGTGTTAAAAGTTTACAAACACGAATTTACCTACATGACATTCTTTAATCTACCATGACTCCAGCTCCTAATTCTATTAATTTATAACATTAAACACGCGAATCGCATTCTCGGAAAAGTTAGGGGAAAAGACGTCTTGATTTCTAAGCTAACAGCTATTCTAACCTGCACGGCTATCACGCGACGGCGCGCGAGCTCTCTCGATTTTTCTTGTACTACCCGTATCTTTCTTATTAAAACACTTGGAACAAGAGGTATAAGGCGAGAAAAATCGAGAGTATGTCGCGGCAGTCTCATGATAGACGTGCTGGCACCGCTGGGGTCACGCGTTGTCTGAATGAGTGAATTGACATTTTTGACAGCGCGCCGAATTTTGATTCATGATTATTTGATTTTGAATACCTACTGAATTTAATAAAACATGTTCTTTTTGCGTGAACAACAGCTAGTATAAGCGTGTGCGTATGATACAAATTGAAACCATATCGCCATGTTCTTGTACCGTCTAAATCAACCGTAATACAAAGATAACCTTGGCCATCGGTCGCCTAAAATCCGTCTAGAGTATGAAGGCTTAGGTTAAAACACTGAATATTTATATAGTGTTCGTAGTGAATTAATTAAGCAGCACAATTAAATGTAACCGTCACTTGGAGAACAAAACAGCACATTTAGGCAACAGAAAGACGCATTCAATAAACAAAGAATTAATAGGATAAGAACTATCCAGGTTGTTTAAGGTTTTAATGTGTTATATAAACACTAGTTAACATTCTTGTAGCTGCTGGCTCTCCGAATAATAAATAATAAATAAATAAATAAATATAAGGGGACAATCTTACACAAATCGACCTAGTCCCATAGTAAGCTCAGTAAGACTTGTGTTATAGGTACTAGATGACGATATATATATAATATATATAAATACTTAAAAACGCGAAACGTCTGGTTGACGTAACTGGTGACCGAAGAGCTGGCGGTTTTCTCGCGCAACGCGTCAGCATTGCAATTCAGCGAGGAAATGCCGCCAGCATCCTCGGTACAATGCCTCGAGGGTCTTTTCTAGATTTAACTTAGCTTTAATTTAATTTAGTTAATGTTATAGTTATCATCTTGTATATATACTTTAGAAAATAAATGTTTTAATACTTAAATACATAGAAAGTATCCATGACTCAGAAACAAATATTCATGCTCATCACACAAATTTTTGCCCTTACCGGGATTCAAACCTAGGACCTCTTGCTTCGTAGGCAGGGTCACTACCAACTAGGCTAAAGCGGTCGTCAAAAATGCCACCTATTCTCTTCATTATAATAATTTATAATGAAGAGAATATGTAGCTACTTTTAAATTAAGAGGTAACATCATTGAAATGACATTTATAGCTTTGTAAGTTGTATATAAAAGGAAATCTCCGAACGTACTCATCCGATTATAAATATTCTTTCACCAGTAGATAGAATGAACCTTAAGGGTATGTTTTAACCCGCCGCTCCACTTGGGTTCTCTGCTTGCGAAGCCGCGTAGGCAGCTATTTATAAATAAATACGTTAGACAAGATGTAATCCATCCTGAAGGAACTCGGTATCAAGCAGCGTCTATCATCCATAGTACAGTCTCGCATCCTAACGTTTTTCGGGCACGTATGTCGTCGAGGAGACATAGCTATCGAGCGACTTGTGATTCAGGGAAAGGGCACCAGACCGCGAGGCAGGTCAGCAATGAGATGGACAGACCAGATTAAAGCTGCAGTAGATGCATCACTACACGAAAGCATGAAGGCGACTGTCAGAGAGGAATGGCGGCGTGTTGTGAAGCTTGCTACCAACTCCTGAAATGATGACCAGGACCACTCCGTCAAGACTGGCACGACGAAGGCAAGATGGTCAACTTACTTAATACTCCAAAACAAGCAAAGATTTCGCTAATATACGAGATTGCGGGACCACAGGTCCAAAACACAGACAATAGAACTTATAGAAGCTAATTGAAAAAAAAAAACATTTATTTTCAAAAGTATATAGAAGATGATAACTAACTAATATTATGTAAAGTAATTTTAAATTAACCAGTTTTTAAAGAGAGGAGGAGTTTTTATGGAAGCAACTAAAATTAAAGTACGTAAATAGACAGAAAAAATAGTGAAAGACTGACCTCGGTGGCGGCAGACGAAACGCTTCATACTACAATTGACATAGAAGTATGACGTCACCGCCGAACGTGTGTACTAATCTAATACTAATCGTTGTATGGAAACTTAAGTAAATTAGTTGGCATTATAAATTTGTTCCTATAAAAGATATATTGGTTAGCTTTAAATTTACTCTTGGACAGTAAAATATTCATATTTATTTCAAAACTTTGAAGGGACATTTATGATTTTAAATATATTTTTTATTAATTTACACTTTATTACAATAATTTGATGGTTTACTATCCATTTAGCAACACTACGTTATCAAATTTAACACGAGTCTAATACGGCCCTATTCAGTCGCTATTTTGACGTAATAGTCCACGTCTATTCCTTCACTTGTCTATGGTAATACCCAAGCAACCTCGCAGTCAGCAACCCAAATATAATCCCGGCTAATTCATTATCACTCGCCCTATCGGCGATCTCTTTATTCGCGCTGAGGGTTTAAGGGCAGAGGGTGGAGGGGGGGGGGGGGGGGGGGGGGGTATCTGATGTAAGCCGGAAGCGATACTTTCATCTCGGAAGGGTTGTGGGTTACACGGGTGGGGAGGATGGCATAATCAAAACGAATTCGGCAAATAACAACAAAATAAATCATCTATGTCTTAGAGGTGTAAGTTATCTGTGTGATCTGCAAGCGTCAAAATTAAACTAATTAAATCTAATACGTAATTACGTATCCTCAGAGATTTATGGGTAAGGTACACTACAAGGTCACATTTTAATCAAATTCAAGTATAAGATTCTTCAGCAAAAAATATAAAATACGTGTTTGTTTGTTTCATATCACTCATTACAAAATTTTTAGTAATTGCCGCTTAAAGTTACTTAATTATAATTAAAGTTAATTAAGAAAAAATAAATATAAATATATACCTGTGTTTTCTGTCCCATTTTGTAATAAATGTTCTCTGAATATGCTCGGATCACTGTAGTTTGTAATAGCTTATAGTATTTCCGTGTATAAAAGATCTTCGTCTTGTCCTGTCTTTTGCAAGTTTCTGTGGCAACTATGTACAAATTGTACAATTGTTCGCACACGAGGTCACACTTCTATCTTCTTCTTTTTTATATTCTTATAATGTCCATCATATTAATTTGTTTGTTTATTCTTTCTGGATTTAACCATACACTGTTTTATAATATCCTTATTTCTCTATTTTATCTTCGGGTTTTCTATTGTTTTAAGTTATAATAAACTTGTTGTAATGTGCGCTGTACGTGCGACCATGCGTAATGTGAAAAATATTAATTTCACTGTTCGCACCCAGATGGCGCTGCTGTTTGACGCAAGCGCAGCGGCTGCGTTCAGTTTTAATTTTAGGCCGTATCGCACGTACAGCGTACTGTGAAACTACTCGAAATGGTCTCGCCGGATGAGCAGCGCTGGCTCGTGAGCCAGCACTATGCTGAGGCGGGACCATTTCGTAACAAATAAATAGTTATGTTGTTAGTATTATATGTTTGTTACGAATAAATTATTTTCATTTCATTTCATAAGGTTATCCCAAAAAAACCTAACCGCGCGGGCACCTCAGCGGGTAGTAAGGATTGCGGACGGCACGCCTCCCCTCCCCCGGTCCCGCCCCACTCCGCGCGGTACTGAATGCCCAGTAACCACGCCGTACGAATAATTCTTTTGGGATAGACAATTTATAATTTTAAAAATACCACCCAATTTTTATTCAAAACTGAAAGTCTATTAGTGATACCAAATGCCTACAAAAAATTTGGACGCTGAATAAAATAAAATGTCACCCTGTATAGGGCCGACTCTACCTGTATTACACGTCCGTCCGAATACACGGGTATTCGGAAGTACTAATTACATGCTGGTTCGACCCGTGTACTCGGGTACCCAGGACATTAATGCACGGATTCGTATGACCGCGTTTGTATAATACGGGCACAGGTACCCGACACAATTTCACAAAACCCGGACACGATCTCGAGCTCTAATTGAAATGCAAAGCAGTATAAATTACGCAACCAAAACAAATAGTTTTTTTATATAACGGTTAGTAACTTAGTACGAGACTCCCACGTCGTGATGTCACTTTACTCTCTTAATTCGTATGGGGCGTTTTTATAGCACTTGGTACAGCACGCAAGATGACTAGTCCACCACGCAGGACCTTTCTAATAGCATATCAACCGAGCGAGCGGTGTGTCCGCACCCGTATTACACGTTTTTTGACCGAATAAAATGTCCAGTTCCAATGAAATGAGTCAGTTAATTAGTTTCCTGTGGTGTCCCGTGCCTTGCTGGGTAAACAAACAACTCGTCTATTTTCATTCCTGCATAAAGGTAAAGTGCAAATCCTTTTCTACTGGTCAGGTGAAATACTTAAGGAAGTTTATTACGTATTTATTTTTAAGTGTAGGTGTATATTTCATCGATTTAGGTGGGAACCTAATTGAAAAAATTGGTTATATAAGACATAAATATAGACATAAAAGCGGTATTGCGAACGTAGTAATATTAACATTACATGCATATTTTTTATGTATTTTGGTGTGTCACGGTGTGTAAGTGAAAGCCTCGCTTTGAATAAGGAAAGGAATAAGTCGATTTGTACAAGATTTTCCCTACATTATTATAATCAAATACCAAATGTGAGCCCCTTACCGCAATTCCCTTCACCTCTTTCAAAACCCTTTTTTAAATATTCCAGCTTCTAAATTGTCACAAATCACGGCAATAAGAAAACATTTTTATCACAGAAACTTAACCGCCTCGTAACCCTTAACCTCCAGAAATAACCGTAACTTCTTATCAAAAAACCAAAATACGAGTTCCGATTTTCCTACAAGGCATGACATTATGCTGCCACGCTAAAAGTGCCTTTGTTCCGATGGAGGACAGGCTAGTTTTGAAGAGAGACAGGTGTTGTTGGAAGATTTGAAAGGTTTAAGTAAAGAGTGTGTCACATCGCCGCTCCGCCGGTTGAAAGTTCAGCATAAGGTTATGGCTGAATTTTCATTATAAGTAATCTATGATTCTTTGTCGCGGAATTCACACGATGTACTTAGCTAAGTATTTCTAAGTCTGTCCTGATCGTCCTGGAGTGCGCCCAGAGAGCGGTGCTGAAGGTATCCCTTCGTAAGTCCCGGCGTTTTCCCACTGTGAACCTTTTTGAGGAGGCCCGGGTCTTGAGTGTGCGTAGATTATATTTTTTGCGTGTTACTTTGTTTATGCACAAACAGGTTAGAAACTCCCCAACTTTCCCTGAATTAATTAGTTTTAAATTTGATTTACGGACCGCACTTCATTCGGTTAATTCTATGTGTTTGGTTTACGTTTGACTTCCACGGCCTAGCCTAGTGTGGGGTCATCGACTTTGCATACTTTGTACTGAATCTTTCTGGTAATAAAATTTTACTTTACTTTACTTTACTATTACGTGTATATTTAATGATTAGGTACAGCTTAACTTTTCATTACAATCAGAGATTGTAATGAAAAGTTTCCACACACCATGCACCCCATGTACAAAGATTTTCACGGGTATATATGTTTTATTAGTAGGTATACATTTTACTAGAATCCACTACTCAAATTAATATATACTATCTCCGCTACCCAAAGGTTGACAAGAAGAGCTCGCTCTTTAGCCATAAGACCACCCGTTATTAACCCCTACTGAAGATTTTGTGTCATTGTTAATCTACATCTACACTTATAATAAATCTATGAATAAAAAAATCAAACCCTGTCACGAACTGCGTCAGCTTCCCATGAACGGAAGAACATGTAGCAATTTTTCTAGGTAGATTATTTTCAAAATATTTGACGTATTGAATTTTTAATTTCATTTTCTTCACGGAAATCGCCGTCGTGGCTGTCAGCTGTCATTGACGTCAAAACGGCAGATATGTTTTGTCTTTTACCTATTATTAATTTCGATTCGGTCTACGATAAGGCATAAAAAAGAATCGATTCGGATAATGAGAACTTAAATATATGCGAAAATTTCATCAACAAATTCAAACAATGAAACACGAATTTGTTTTTTTAATGCCATCACCAAAGTACTAGGAACGGGATTAGATGAAAATACGGAAAAATCTAAAAATTTTGAAAGACAAGGTAACAGTGATACAAACATTTATATAATGCTTTAAATATTGGTATGTACAAGGATAAGTCATTTATGTACAGTAATGAAGGAATAAATACACGAAAAGGAAAAATACTTCCTGTAAAAAGGCCTGCAGTGGCAGTCAATGGTTGACCGCTAATGACAAGTTTACTATTGACCGCCGCGGCCAGGTCGCAGTCTGCGAGAGGCTTAGGGATTGACAGCAAAGAGTAAAATAATATATCTATGTTAGGAACATATGTGCCGTTCCATGGGTAACGCTACCTTATGAAGGTAGTTTCAGAGATTTTTTTTTCTTCATAAAACTGGTATGAATAAATGGGGTGAAAAAATGTATTCATCACGAAGACGTCAGAGACTTGAGGGTCGCGTAATGAGATTGGTCGGCTCGGAAAAAAGCTCGAAGCAAAACTGGCGTTTCGCTAAATGCTCGCTAAAACGCTCCTGTTTTGTGAGCTTTTACCTATAATGTAACATTCGCTAGAATCATTGTTCGCTGCTGCGTGTTAAGATGGCGACTGACTTGTACCATTTCGGTGTAATGTATCGTTTACGGGGATCATTCGCTAGAATCATTCACAGCTCGGACAGGTCATCGCAAAAACAGATAAAGAAATAGAACAATTCCCAATTTTTTTTCCCATGTTATCGGGTACAAGCATAACGCAACAAAATCTGCGGTAGAGATGTTCAATTGTTCAGACCAAAACCCACCCTTGACCAAAGAGTAACTCATATAAAAAGAAACAACTCTCCAAACTCAGCGCAAAGACAAACAGACACACGGAGCTGCGGGCCCGATGTATGTTTAGGTCGTGGTTCGATTGCTGAGTGAGGTATTTTATGAGTTTTGTTGAAGGGCGAGTTTTGAGTGGTTCGGGTTTACTTACTACGTATTCATAAAACTTAGGCCTGCCACACAGTGGCGCGGCCTGCGGTGGCGGACAAGTTTACTGTTGTCCGCCGCGGCCAGGCCGCGCCAGTGTGTGGCAGGCCTTAAGCCACCTCCGTTGACAGAACTGTGTTGTCTTTCTTACAATCACAAAACTCAATGTCATAAATAGACAGCATTTTCGCTAATATAGGTTTGATGAATGTTTATGAATAAAATTATTAGACAAGTATTGATAGAATGCACTCAAGTTTAAAACCAAACGTGAGAAATGTCAGTGTAAAGGTGCCAGCACATTATTAACACGCGACGCGACAAGATACCTGATACCCCCCTTGTGTCTATAGTACCATTGATTTGTACCATAAATGGTACAAGTGATACTACTATGTGTCCTTAGTACCATCAATGGTACTACCGATACTAGTACTGACCACCGAGGAATTTATTTTCCTCGTAGCCACAGTTTGGTTCTGGCGCTTCGCCGGCCGCTGCCGCGGCACGCTCACTTCGCTCGCTCGGCTCGCGCGCGTAGGGTCGCGGAACAACTAACACTCCTCCTCGCTTCGCTCGTCGTCATACCTACACGGGCCTGTTAAAGTGTTATCTTTTTTAAAGTGGTGTGACCAAGAGTAAAAGTAATTACTCGTCGTCACACTGGTGTGACAAAATGGTGTGACCACGAGTCTGTCGCTCTTAAGACGAAATTATTATTTGTTTTTTTTTTTCACAAGTAAATACATGGTATAAAATAGTATCTTTTTCAATGGTACTAAGGACACATAGTAGTATCACTTGTACCATTGATGGTACAAATCAATAGTATTATAGACACTTGGCTAAGATACCACGCGACGCGTGTTGAGTCGAATCAAATTGTAGTATTTTCTAGAATACAACAATAGAAAATACTACAATTTGATTCGACTCAACACGCGCCACGTGGTATCGGGTCGCGTCGCGTGTTAATAATGTGTTTCCGCCTTTAGACTTGTCTGACACTGAGATTTCTCAGTCTCAAACTTATAAAGCCTGGCGTTCACCTCCGCTCCGAATCTTTTGTCTAGGCGCTAAATGGATGCATCCGAATGGATGGACGTAATATTTTACTACATTCAATCTTCCCAGTCAGACTGGCAGCAAATTCTGGCCAGTCGTTAAGAAAAGCGTCCACGTCGTCCCTACAGCGCGCGAGCCGAGCGAGCGAAGCGAGCGTGACGCGGCAGCGTCCGGCGAAGCGCCATAACCGAACATTATAATTATTTCCTAGTTGAATATAAAATAATTGCCGCTTACTCGTTTTCCCCTGGGTGATCGGGGTCAGGTGATTAACGTGGATAAATGTTTAGTTTAGTTTATTAAATCTCATTACATAAATTTCACATAAGTACAGTTATCTTAGGCTTATTATTTTCGCGGCGACAGAAAAATTAAAGAGCAGCAAACTATTTGCAACTAAAATAATAACTTGTCAGCGATTAAATATTTTGGCAATCATTTATATTAAATGAGCTTTAAACTAAGGATATTTTAAAATTCAAATAATGGCAGCTACTTTAAGGTAGCAGAAATAATAAACAAGATTACTGAAATCATAGGCGAGGTACTATAAATAATGACTTGGCGACTAATATTAGCAGAAGGATAACAAACTTTATATTAGTGGCAACTACAGGTCTCCATCTAAAAAAGCATTTTGGGCTTTGATTTGCTGGCAGTTTAAATATTAAAATGGGTACTATATAAAAGTAATGGGGAGTTATTTTTTTAGTTTTCGAAACCATAATTTAATGAAAACGGCGATAAGCCGCGGATAGGTCAGAAGACGGAAGCGGGAGCTTTGCTCCCGCTTTCGTCTTCGCGGTTATTTTTTTTACAAAAGAGCGGAAAAACCAGTAAATTAACAAAGATGAATCCGAATGCATGTTTAGTATGGCGTTTAAATATTATTTATACGGGCCAAAATTATTATTTATACATGCAATTTTCAACTTTGATTAAAGCTCTTAAAGTGCCGCACAAAGTATTTTTTTTATGACCTTGATTTATTTTATATGCAATCTCCATTGAACAATTAGAGTAGGCCATTTTCAACTTTTTATCCGCTGTCATGTTTCCGCTTAATTAGTTAATTCAGTCGCCAAAACAATAACTCGATGCTAGTTTATATTGAAACAAAGCCGAAAATTAATTACTTAGCTGCTACTTTTTACTTTATACTAGTCTCCGCAATTAGTCGCCAACTTATTATTTTTGCTACCCCCTTTAATTTTTTATACATCCCTAAATCAGAATAATTTGTCGCCGCGTTAAATACATGCCGTTATCTTATATTAGTTTTCATATAGCGATCGTTAACAAAATTACGAAAATTACTATTTAGTTATACACAATGAAAAAACATGTCAATTTTAGGAGTAAATAAATAATATGAAAAATAACAATATGGTCATACCTAGATACAGGTACTATTCATTGCAATAACCTTAATAAATAAAAATATAAAATAAATCATGTCGTAATAAATAATAATGAACAATACAATTTAGTAATTGCAGTACCAGTGGTACCTATCAATAACCTTAAACTATTTAATAATGTCAACTCTTAATACCTACTAATACCAAATAAATAAATAATCAAAACTAATAATTATGTCAAATAATAAAAAAGCAAATTTACAATTTAATAATACTCTATTTCTTAATTTCTATGAATTCTTTTACGGAGTAGAATGACTTCTTCAACAAGTGGCTTTTTAAGTTTGCGTTTAAATGTTTCGTCGCAGCACTCAGTCTTTATATCATCGGGCAGGTGCTCATAATACGTTGGTCCAATGATACGCGGATTTTTTTCGTGCAGAACTGTGCGACGTGGCACCGTCCGAAGCTTTCCCGTGCTGCGGAGGCACTTGCCCATAACTTCCACTCGCTTAAACTCATCTAGATGTCTCCGCGTGAACATAATGATCTCGTAGAGGTAGTGGGAGTAGTGTGTCATAATCCTGTGTTCCACAAACAATTCTTTGCACGACTGTCGCTGATTCAAGCCAAGCATAGCACGCACTGCTCGTTTTTGCATACGCATGACTCTGCCAGCGTCAGTCGAGTTTCCCCACAGGATTACGCCGTATGGCATGAGCGAATGGAAGTGGGCAAAGTATGCTTGCCTCAGCGCATCACAAGAAATCAACGGTTTCAGTTTGCGTAAGGCAAACACCGCACCGCCCAGTCTATCACACAGAGAATCCACGTGTGGTTTCCAACTCAAAGTTGGGTCCAAGGTGAAGCCTAAGAATTTGCATGTGTCACTCATTGGGATGTTGCACTGCATGTTGGTATTTGATGGGCACCTACCCGAGAAAAGCATAATGTTTGATTTAGTCACGTTTAGTACGAATCCGTTTGCCGAGAACCATCCCTTCAGTTGATCACATGCCGTATTGATCTTTTCATTCAATTGAGCGTACGTACGAGCACTCACTACTACTGTGGTGTCATCGGCAATGATCTCGTGGACGATCCAGCTAACGAAAAAAGTATAGAATGCGAGCTCCTTACTTCTACCATCTTCTACCCAAACACGTGCCTACAATATGCCTTTGCGTGAACTAAACACCTGCTTGGCATCGTTTTGACACCCCGCCCCCATCCCCGCACAATGGCAATTTGCGCCCATTCTGTGGCGCTAGTTACACTTCTTTGGTATTTTCGTTCGCTGCGTGGCACCCACTGCGTAGCTAATTTAGCCGACCTAGGTTGCATGCGGCTTCTGTAGAGACTTAAGGTACTCACTATATATGTATATTATATAGCTATTTGTAGAAAAGATACTCAGATACTATAAACAGCCCACTACGGTACTCGTTAGCATTTCACTATCGGTTATCCGCTTCTTCGCGAAGTTGAAATGGATGGGCGCTGACCGCCGTCTCGCGGGCGGCTTCATTAATTCAGCTGCGGTAACTGTAACACCTCCTATTGTGGTTCGACCCGAATGCAAGCGTAGGTCGCGTGGCCCAAGGCATTGTGTGAAGCGACTGCTTACTACTATACTTACTTATACTTATACTTTATATATGTACGATTCTCACCGAACAAGCCGGGCCGGAGCGCATTCTATTACATGCAAAGGAATTTGAACGGAACAGTAATTACGTTTCATATTTGAATGCATCGTGTATCTACTGCGAGGCAGCTACCGACGCGGTCGGTGGGGATTGTAATCAAATATGAATTGCATCTGCTGTTTAGACGGCTCAAATTCCTTTGCAGGTATATAATGCGCTCCGGTCCAGCCCGTTCGGTGAGAATCGTATAAATCATATTTTCGCTACCGGAAAGCGCAGCGTGGGTAACGGGACAAGAGGCGTGGGACTGACTTGGTAAAGGTCGTGGGAGTCTAATACATTCGGATGGGTCCGGACTGGTAATTGCGGAACACTTTGGGAGATGCCTAAGTCTTCAAGCGACAATCACATAAATCGAACTAGCCCTATAGTTAGCTCAATAAGGTCTGTCAGTACTAGATGATGAGATATAATAAAAACTATAATAAAAACCCCAAAAGCCCCTTTTCATTCCGCATTCTGTGACAGACGGGCAACTACGGAACCCTACCCTGCGCGTGGCCCGACACGCACTTGGCCGCTTTTTATATTCGTGTCCACGCAGATGAAGTCGCGTGAGGATGCTAATAAAAGAAATCCGCTGTCACGCGCCACTCGCGCCCGATACTATCTCGGCTAATGAAGAGCCCCGGCGTTATTTATTCCCCGCTATCGCACCATCTGATCCGATACACTTGTTCGCTCGGACCGGCTCTAATTCCAACTAATGTCATTAGTTTGTTACTCCATACAGTGGAATTCGACAGCGATTAGTTTGCGAATGGAATAGCTGGCATTTCATATACACTTCGGCGTGAGTATGTGGCGAAATCTGTTACCTCCAGCACCGTATTTGCGGTTTGTCATAGAAAATGGTTTATTTATTCAGTCGTAGAGCTAATTTGCATCATTTAAAAGCGAAATTAAAATTTATCGTATCTATTTACGAATATCGAATGCATAAGCTGACAATCCACATAGCTCTTGAATTTCAATACTTGTAAATGACATCACAACTGCACCTGCATTTCATCATACTTACCTTAGACCTGATTTGTAAAGTTACTTAGATTTGAACTAATTTGACCAGCGACCTCTGCTCGTTAATTAAGTTACGAGCATGAATGATCCGCCTGATGGTAAGCGGTCACCACACCCTGCGAACGCTCGCAACTCCATGAGTGTTACATGAGCGTTGCCAACTCTAAATAAGTACAGAAGACCAATAAAATATTCCTGCTACATGCCCGGCGTTTTTGCAAATGTGTCTAAATCAGAAACGATGATTTTATGTCAATCAAAAGATATTTTCGAGAGAGAGATTAGTTTCGTGCAAAGAGTATTTTATTACATTGATTTTTCACGATTCTTACACATTTTTATAAACGGGACTTAATAGTGAACAATTTACTTATTTATTCACCCCTAATCCCGTGGCCAAGGATGTTGTGTTCCGACATATGCGAAACGGCCTCGGGAAGCCTCAAAGAGGCAAATGAATATGTAATATTACTTACGCTAAATCCCGTTTAGTCAAAATTAGGTAGTTAATGTATCAAAAATTATACAGTAGCTTTCTGTACTGCGGTATCCATTCAGTCCTCGCAGATTAAGCCTAAACCTAAACTCAATAATAAACTCCCGGTCGACTCGCAGAACTTGCTACGACCAATTAATCTATTTTAAATATTGATGCCTTCGAATCAGTTATGGAATATTAGAGCATTAATGAGCTTTTGGTGCAGTCGGGGCAGTTAATACTTTGAAAGCGTATACCACAAGAAAACCAACTACATATTTCAGATCCCAATATTCGGCTTTCGAATTAGTAAATGCAACATAGATCATTAAAAAATAACTTAAATAAGAATGAACAAAAAGGTAGGTATCCTACTAATATTATGAATGCGAAAGTTTGGATGTTTGTTAGGTACTCAATCACGCTTAAAAACTACTCAACCCATTTGGATGAAACTTTGCAGGAAGATAGTTTATAGCCAGGATTAAAATATATTAAGTATAGTTTTTACGTAGACGAAGGGTCCCGGGTCCACGTAGACGAAGTCGCGGGCGGAATCTAGCGTAAGTATAACGACCTCTGTAGCCAAGTTGGTTACCCTGCCTACGTAGCTGGAGGTCCCGGATTTGAATCCCGGTAAGGGCATTTATTTGAGTGATGAGCACGAATATTTGTTCCTGAGTCATGGGTGTTTTCTATGTATTTAAGTATTTCTATCTATTATATATATCGTCGTCTAGTACTCATAACACAAGCCTTACTGAGCTTACTATGGGACTAGGTCGATTTGTGTAAGATTGTCCCCTAATAATTATTTATTATTATTATTTATTTGTTTATAAGTATATATATCATCGTTTACAAACAATAGTGAAACAAGCTACGCTTAGTTTGGGACTATGTCGTCATATGTCTAATAATTTATTTATTTCATTTTTATAAGCGGCTGTTTCGAGTTTCAGGACAATAGTAGCAGTAGGATTAGTGGCTCCACAAACTTGGCAACTTATGTTTCGGTCACAGATGGAAGTTTTACTATTTCAGTCCAAGTTGCCATGTGTCTTTACGATAGCACAGAAGTAAAGCAGGTTCTCTAGGAGTTACAAACACGTTACATTTATAATAAGGCCCGTAAAGTCTTGTGAGATAGTTTGCGGTTTGTATTATGTGTGATTTTATTACAAGCCTAGTTACCTATTATCGTCACCTGCTAGTCGATATGCATTGTACGTACGTTAGGTAGATCTAAATTTTAATTTTCATATGGAAAAATGACAGTTGGATCCTAACGCTAGTTAATCATTCCGTGTACCACTCTGTATACAAGTAGTTTTTTTAAGCATATTTTCAAGAGGTACATATTCAATCTCAAATTTACTCGCAAAACTTTAAACGCCAAATGTTTGGATGTAACGGATGTAACAGTTTCGAAGAGTTCGAAACATGTCGCCCGTAGTGCCATATAATACGTGAGTTGAATATGTAACTATTTGCATTATTTCAACATGACTCACAAAAGTTTAAAATCGGTTATCTTTATCGCTAATAATCGATTTGACCCAAAAATCAAATATCAAAATCGATAAGAACCCTTTAAATACTCTTAAGTACGTATTGTTAAACTTCAAGTTAAACTATAACAAAACTATGTCCCTGGAATATATAACAATTCACACCGGCATTTGACTCTGTAAGCAAATTGCCATAAATTGAGCGCCGTAGGCGCGCAGTGAAATGGCACGGAGTGACGTCACAATGCACCCGCTCGCCCGTGCCCGACGCGGCCCGGAGACGCCAAACCAAGCACTCGGTCTCTAATCCAGCGGTCGACAACCTTTTAGTAGCCAAGGGTCACATTAGAAGTACGAAATACGCGGCCCGCACTTTTTAATAATTAGCGAATATATCAGACAAAAGGTACCTATATATATATCGTGCGTTCGAAATTTATCTGCTTTGCATTCATGTAAGTTTAACTGCTAGGTAGATAATGAATGAATGATATTTCTTATTTCGTGTAACCATGGGTGTCCATGGTTACACGAAACATGTAGGGACAGTCGACGCAGAATGCTTCATGGCATTAAGTTAGCCTTTTGTACTGTAAGTTTTTATTTTGTGCTATAAAGATTAGATCAATACATAAATTAAATAAATACGAATATAGTATCCCAAGAAACAGCTATATCGTATGGCCACAAGTCGTTAAAAACGCAGCAGGTTTTTCGCAGTACGAAGTGTGTTCTACCTTGCATCTACAATTTCTGGCATATATCATAAGCTTGCGGTCCAGTACGAGACGAACCGCACCAGCCGCTTGCGGTGTCTATCTAATGTTATCTGTAATATCTGCTACTGATTTTGGACTGCGAAATATAAGCAGGCTAATCTCAAAATTGTTCGGCCTTCGGTAATTTTAAATGGGTTTTTCATTGGAAGTCTTAACGACGCTTAGGATGTTTTGCAAGGGATTATTAGAATGCACTTGTTACTATACATACAATATGATTATTAAGGAGTATGATCTGGAGCACTGCCATATCTCCGAGACAAAAACTTTACTACGTAAGTTTTTGTAGGCCCAGACTTACAAGGAATATGAGGATATGTTTTTTTAGTAGATAAAGCTGACCCCCTTTTTTAAAGATTTTATTTTATTTTTATTTAACGTAGGCAATGGATATTTTTACTATTTTACGAACCAAGTAATTCTAAATATTATAAGCATTTGTCCCTCTTGCACTCGCATATTTGCCAGAATGGGACGAATGCTTTATGTCCGATATAAAACTTAGTGTGCTAGGGGGTGTCTGTTAACCGAACTCAAGAACCATTTGGGTCGCTGGACAACTTCTTATCCCTATATATAGTTTCTTACATAACTATACACTCACTCACACACTCACACACTCGCACACTCGCCCTTACACAAGAACTCAACGGGTGTAATATTTAGAGTTACTTGGTTCGTAACATAGTAAAAATTTCCATTACCTACGTTAAATAAAAATAAAATAAAATCTTGAAATTTTGTTCTGTCCTAGGTTTAGTTTCTTTTATGTTACACATTTTTCAATCAAGCCGCTGTATAAAGGTAATTTTGCAATTGTTTCTTACTCCCACGACCAGCCTAGTGTGGGGGTTGCAAATAAATTGAACAAAATACCGTATGTTGGTTAGGTATTTGCATGTGTGAGTGTCTTGTATTAATGTATGCATCGAGAGTAGTCCAAAATAAATCGCCGTACAGTGAACACGTCTTTCAATGCGAAAAAATCCCTACATAGGACTTTAAACCTTATCACACACAACATATATTGTAAAAAGCGATGTAAAAATCAAACCATATTATGGTCGACATCGAACCGGATCCAAGCCAAGATAAGCGAAGTGCAGCCGGCCGGCGAATACAATAATAGAGGACTGCATTCCTGAGCCTAATCACTCGTCGCCTGCTAACTATTTAAGTGAATTTAAAGATATTATTTGATCGTGAAGATTGTTATGAAGTGCTATTTACGTGAATAAACTACTGAATAGTGCAATATGAGTACGTCTGAACAATTATTACGTGTTTTGGAGGATACGGCGAGTTCTATAAGGAGGACCGAAATCAATTTAAAGAAATGTCCTAAACAACGATTAACCAAAGGTTATTTGGAATCTCGTGCACAGTGTATCGAAGCATATTGGAAAACATTTGTGACTGCGCACCAACAGTTGATACAACTTACTACAAGAGAGGAGCGCGGCGAGATGCAATACTTTCTTAAGGAAGATTATTATGCTATCGAGGAGTTATATATATGTTTACAAGGCGATATAAAGGACGCGCTCGCTGCTGCCGCTCCCGCGCAAGGTCAAGGGTCAAGTTCGCTGGATTGTACTATGTTCGAAGCGGTGCAGCAAAAAGTTAAACTACCTGCTATCGTTCTACCTGTGTTCTCCAATAATTATGAAGAGTGGCCAACCTTTCACGATTTGTTTACTTTTTTTTTTTTTTTTTTTTTTTTTTTTTTTTTTTTTTTTTTTTTTTTTTTTTTTTTTTTTTTTTTTTTTTTTGAACCTGACTGTTGCTATAATAGGACGGACCCAATATAGCGGTCGAACTGCGTGGTTGGAGGGTGGCCTGGGGAAAATCCAGGGGAAGCCTCCGGCACGACCACGCGGGGAAGTTTGTACACTGGAATACTCTAAGAGTTTGCGCTCCAGTGAGATTGGTTGAACGGTATCAACCGAATCTGGGGTGTGAGTGGTATCGAACTACTGGGAGTTTTATCGCTGGTTCGCTAAAACCTAGCCTAGCTGAGAAGAGTCCAGCAAGAAACTCAGCTAGGCCCGACTTGCGTCGGACTGACTCTACCCGGTATGCGGCGGTACCGGGACGAAAGCGGACTGTATGTGTCTGTGTTGTCTCGCGGTGGACGTCCCCGCCGGCGGGAACGCTGAAGTGTACGCGATGTGTTGGACGCCGAAAGCGCAGCGTTCCATCTTTCGATGGACGCTGTGATTTCGTCGTCCGGGTCCGTGAGTGTGTGCCTAGGACGCCGGACCGTGCGGCCCCTAATCAGTGAGCGCCGAGTAACGACAGAGGGGGGAGGGATGGGGACGTAGTCAGCAGCCTTCCTAACTAACGGATTCCTATGGTGGGGAGCGTTATCAAAATAACGTCTGGCAGCCTGCTTAAAGAAACCATACATGGTGCTAATCTCCATGTCGTGGTGCAGGCTGAGGTTCGATTGGTACCACGGGGCACCAGTCGCCCTTCGGAGAAAACGATTCTGAATGACCTGAAGCGGCTTGAGCGATGACATAGGCACGTGAGCGAATGCTACACTTGCATATGTCATGATTGGACGAACACAAGTCTTGTAGAGTGTCAGCTTATTCCTAAGTGACATTTTACTAAACTTGTTGATCATCGGCCCTAGCCTTCCTAGCACGAACAACGCGCGGTTGCGTACCCTACGGATGTGGCTACGGAAAGTCAGTCTCCTGTCGAGGGTCACTCCAAGATATTTGGCCTCGTTGACCCAGGGGATGGGTCGGTCAAACATCTGGATCGGAGCCACCCGCCTTTCTGTACTAATGCAGTCCGACGGATGAAAGACTATTGCAGTGCTTTTCTCCGGGTTGACTTCGATACGCCAAAGATTAAACCAACGACCTAGGTCGGAGATTGCCTCTTGGAGGTATCGCCGGATAGTAGCGTACTTACAATGAGTCGTAAAGAGCGCGGTGTCATCCGCAAACAACCCCAGTTGCACCTTAGGGTGCCTGGGAATGTCGTTTGTGAATAACGAGTAGAGAGTGGGAGAGAGCACGGAGCCTTGCGGGACTCCGGCCCGGATGGGGTGTGGGTCCGAATACGTTCCCTCCAGTCGGTATCGAAAGCTTCGGTCACTGAGAAAATCTCGTATTGTGAGTACGAGTCTGTCCGGCATTCCGAGCTGGTATAACTTGTATACAAGCCCGTTATGCCAGACCTTGTCGAAGGCTTTCGCTACGTCGAGAAAGATCGCACCGGTCTTGAGCCCCTGGAATCGAGAGAAACCATCCAACACGTGCTCCGTGACGCGGTGCACCTGTTGGACGCATGAGTGTCCGGATCTAAAACCGAACTGCTCATCGATGAGGAGGTTATTCTCAGCCGTAAATCTGAGAATTCTCGTGAGAAGGATCCGCTCATATAGCTTTCCAAGGGAGCTAAGTAAGCTGATCGGCCTATAAGAGGCAGGCGAGGTCCGGGGTTTGCCGGGCTTCGCTATCCCTATGACCGTTGCACATTTCCACGCGGCTGGAAAGTGAGCATTGGTCAGTGCGGCATTGAAGATGCCGACCAAAAGGAGGAGGAGGGTTTCGGGGAGAAGTTTCAGGATGCGATTGGATAGACCATCCGCACCCGGAGCCTTCCTAATACGGAGACGCCTGACAAGGTCACTGACTTCCTTAACCGACACCGGTAAAATGGGTGAAGTTACGGGGAGACGCGATCTCCTGTCCACCTCGGAATCGACCCTACTAATGTGGGCTTCGTCGGTGTTGAGGAGGTTGGGCGAACATTGGGACTCTAAACTACTCGCAAGGCATTCGGCTTTCTCACTGTCCTCGAACGCGGGGGTTGAGTGATCCGGTCGATCCAAGGGAGGGATGGTCCAACAGGCATCGGATTTGAGAGATCTCGCTAGTTTCCAGTAAGCCAGGTGACTAGGCGTTATCTCCCCCATCAGATCCCTGAACGAGTTCTCCCGAAATTCGGCAATTCTCTGTTTGGACTCGTTAGACAAGTCCCTCAGGATTTGCCGATTTTCGGCAGAAGGGTGATTTGAATAGGTACGTATGGCGCGATTTTTCCTTGTCACCAACTCTCTCAGTTCCGTAGGTAGAGGTCGGTTTTGGATGTCCTCCGCCGACACCTCCCTTGAGGCTTCGCTTCGAACAGCGTTGAGGTAGTTGGTGAAAGTATCGATCGCTTGGTCTGTCTGTTCGGTTGTAGTTATATTGTCTGGGATATCTCTAAGCAGGGGGGAGTCCGTCTGTAGGAGACCTGATTGTACCTTGTCCCAGTCCACGAGTGTCCTGGTTCGAGGAGTACTATTGGGGTGAGGGCCTAGTCTCAAGAGGACTGGCCTATGATCTGAGTCTAGTTCGTGTAGCACTTCTATAGAACGCAGAGTTAACGCTACGTTCTTTAGTAGTGCTATGTCGAGTATGTCAGGTCGGTGGTCTACGTTATGAGGGAAGTGAGTCGGCTCTAAGGGAGCGAGGAGATCGAAAGGGAGGCTATCGATCAAAAGGTGATGAAGCCGATTGCCGTTGGGATTGGATGCTACGCATCCCCAGCTGGTATGCTTACTATTTAGGTCCCCGGCCACGATGACCGAAGGACCTAGGGAGGCTAAAGAGTTGAGGTCAGTCAGAAGTAAGTCTCGTTGAGGTGAAAGGTAGGTTGACGCAATCGATATCGGGGGGTGCCCCTCCATCGAGATGCGACAGACCGACACTTCCATATTAGTCAGGGGCGGTGGATTGAGACTTATGCAATGTAAGTTACGTTTGTAGAAAATGAGCGTGCCCCCGAATGGCCTACCATCTTGCCTATCATCTCTAATCTGAACGTATCCAGGGACGCGAAAGGCTCTAATGCCGGGACGATAGAAGGTCTCTTGGACCAGAAGTAAATCTACTGAGTGATCGCGAAGGAAGTTCATCACCTGGTCCTTCATACCCCTTAGACCATTGGCATTATAAATGCCAATGGTAATCGAAGCAGGTTTAAGCTTCTGGGATGTACTATCCATACTAATAGGCACCGTTAACCTGGCTGCCGCTTGGTGCGGCGAGATAGCGAGTAGCTGATGCGAATATGTGGGTAGACAGGCCGCTCGCCACCTCCGGTGGGAGTACCTGTACTAACTGCATAAACGCATAGAGTGGGTCCATAGCGGGCCGGCCCGCTTGACTGGCGGCGGGTCCCCATACAGAGGGGCCCGCCTGGGATTGGGGTGCAGAAGGCACCGGGCGGGGACCTACGGCCGCTGAAGGCGGCGGGTTCCTAGGGGCTCCTAACCCTACGGCCGGAAGGGCGGGGAAGTTTTGCGGAGTGCTATGGGGAGCACCCCGGCCCGCGCTTTGCTTGCGCCCAGAGGGAGGCGAGGACTTCGACTTTGCCCCGGTGTCGCGACTCTTTGGGCGGCAAGGGCATCCCCCATAATTGGCAGTATGCCCATGGGGGAGCTTGCGACCCAAACAGTTGCAGCACCGTATGCCGTTCGGGTCCTTGCAGCCTTTTGGGCGCTCGCAATCGCGAGTCGCGTGATCCCCAGCGCACTTGACGCAACGGGGGGGAGAGTGGCAGCCACGGGCGCCGTGGCCAAACCGCTGGCAGTTGTGGCACTGTGAGAGGTGGGTCCTCTTTTTGGGAGTCTCCACTCTCACCGCCATTTTAAGGACCTCCTTAAGGGAGTGGACGGCTTTGCGCTGGTTCGGGTCGGTGACTATTAGTACGATATCGTACTTCCCTACTTGCTTATTGTAGAGGCGATGAACCTCCCTGACGGCGATCCCCTTGCGTTTGAGGTCCGCGGCTACCTCGTCCTCCGGGATATCCTTGTGGATTCCCCGGAGGACGGCCCTGTAGCCTTTCTCCTCGACGGTCAGCCTCCGGTTGTAGGCCATCGACAGCTCGTCGAAGAGACGGGTCAGAGCACGGTAGTCCTCGGGTCCCTGGACCGTGATGCGCATCCCTTCCAAGGGCGGTTTCAAAATCTCCGAACCGACCACCCGGATGCCACGCTGACTGGCTATGGCCATGGCAGTGTGGTATCTATGTGTGTCGATCAGGACACATGAATCCGGCTTGTCCGGGTTGCCTACCGGAGTTGGCTTGCTGGGGGCCGAAGACCCGCCGTCCGCTGCCAGAATGGCACTACTGGCCTGAGGGGCCTGCGCAGAGGGCGCCTGGACGGCGGGAGTCCGAAGGGCTTTCTTCGCCGGCGAATCGGCCCTAGGAGACTTCGGCAGCGCACGTTTGCCCTTGCGGCTGCTGCCTACTGTGGTCCAGACTGTCGTGTCCATGGTCATTTCCTCGTTCGAGTAGAGGAGGTCGCGAGTCTGTTCGTCGGTCAGTCTGGTCGTGGAGAGACACCGAAGGAGGGGGTGGGGGGGAGAGCTGGAGCGTGGGACAGTGCGTTCCTCTCGCAAGGAGGGTCGCCTCTGGAGGGAGCGAGAACGCGATTGTCTCACGCTTAAATCCGCTTCGGGGGGGGCCTGAAGGGCCGGAGGGTTGGCTAGGGCAGACGCGGCTGCCTTGGAGAGTTTACTTTTGCCCTTACTGGGCGTTTTGGCCTTAGGGGCCTGGGTAGGGGGCGAAGGGGTCGCTGCTGCCGCCGACGGCGGTGGCGGCGGCGGTCCCATGGTGGCCTTAGGGGCTTGGGCGGCCAGAGTGGCCGTCGGAGTGGCCGGACGGGCCTGGAGTTGCAAGTCGAGACTTGTCGGGGGGGGAGGTTGTATGGGAGCCGCCTGGGCAGAGTCAAAGACCTCGCCGCTGAGAGCCAGCTTGAGCTGTCGGTTCTCAGCAGCGAGGCGATCGATTTCGGCCTGCATAGCCCGCATGACTTCCTCCATCCTCGTGATCCTTTCTTGCAGCTCCATCCTACTTGGTTGGTCGGTCGCCGCTAAGCTTTTCCTACGCCTAATATGAACCGAAATGCTATCCTGATGTCGGTGTCGAGTCGTGTCCACTTGTCCGCCGTGTCAGTGTCAGCTATGTGTCCTAACACGAAGGGAAGAGTCGGACTGTACGAATTACTGGGCTTCGTGGTGGTATCCACCCCACACTGTGACTTAGTTGGCACCGTTAGGATCCGTCACTGTGTAGCCACTGCGAGCGTGGTCTTTCTAAGGGACAGAGACCCGGGTCTGACTTGAGAAAGTCTTAACTAACGGGTAGCCACTGACGTGTCTAGCCCACAGCCCCGAAAGACTGCGACCACTACGAGCGTGGATTTCCAGAGGGGCAGGGACACGCGGGTCGACTGGAGACTTATGAAAGTCTTAACTAACACACCCGATGCTTCCACGTGGTAATTGCGATAATCACCGCGCGGGGGAGCGATAAGAGTGAGCAGGTAGTCGGAGAGGATATTCGGGTTACAACAACAATAGGGCAAGAGCGCACCGCTAAAGCACGACCTCACTCGACCGCTGCCGTAACCGGAATGATTTGTTTACATCGTTGGTGCACGATAATACAAGCCTCAGCAAGGTTCAGAAACTGCACTATTTGAAGTCAAGCATCGCTGGTGAAGCCGCTGCATTACTAAAGCATGTCACTATTACGGAACAAAATTATGAACCAGCCTGGAAAACTCTAAAACAAAGGTACGGTAATAAGAAAATAATTGTGAACTCCATCTTGAAGAGATTGTTTAATCAACGGAAATGTACTACGCAAACATCTAGTCAAATCAAGAGTTTACTGGATACAACTACGCAATGTTTAAATGATTTACAAAACCTTCAAGTGAACATCGATGCGTGCGACCAGTTCATCATATAGTGGTGAACCGCCTCGATCCTGAAACTCATAAAGCATGGGAGGAGCACTCCTACGATTCAAATGCTGACCAGCTGCCCAAGTGGTCAGAATTAAGAAAGTATCTTGAGTCGAAGTTTCGCACGTTAGAACTTGTTAACCCTGTTACTGCTACCAGTGCTACCGTACCTAAAGAAGCAAGACCTATTAAGGAGAAGTCTTACCATGTTTCAACACCAGCGAGAAGTTGTGTTTTATGTAGGGATGAACACACGTTATGTCACTGTAAGGAATTTACACAAATGTCACCTATGGAGAGAATGGACTATGTTAAGAAATCAAATCTATGTTTCAACTGTCTCCTTCCCGGACATTCTGCTTCACGATGTCGCCTTTCTTATACGTGTCGTCTATGCAGGAAGCGGCATCACACGTTGATCCATCAAGCGCAGAATAAGGAATCAGACAGTACCCAAGCTCACCACAGTCAAATGATGCACTCTAATGAAGACCATGACAAGGATGAGCAAGGTGAAGTGGTAGAAATCTCGTCCAATTTGGCATGCAGGAAATCGACGGCCTTGCTAGCGACGGCAATGGTCTCCGTAAGGGACGATGAGGGACACGTGACTCCACTTCGTGCGCTAATCGACCAAGGGTCGCAATCAAGCTTCTTAAGTGAACGTGCAGCACAAGCGTTGCGAGTCAAGAGGGTACCTGCAAAAGGAACTGTTACTGGTGTCGGTTCGACACAGACAACAATCAACGGCATGGCACATCTTCAGATATTGTCAAGTCAAGATGACAATGTCAAGCTGAACGTTAAGGCTTACATAATGTCCTCGAAGCTAACATCACAATTACCAGCAAGCAAGATCATGTATAATACTCACGCCTGGCCACACATTCAAGGTCTCACTCTGGCTGATCCCAACTTCCACCAGCCAGGGCGAGTAGACATGTTGCTAGGTGTTGAAGTGTGTGCACAAATATTCAAGAGTAAGATTATCCAAGGTCCACCTGGTTCACCATGCGCCCAAGAAACAAGCCTAGGTTGGATTCTATTTGGAAAAGTACAAAGCACAGCACACACTTCCCAAGACAACATAATTGTGATGCATCATCAAGTCAATGTGGATGACATGTTAAGGGCATTTTGGGAGATAGATACTACAGACCAGAAAAAGAGTCTAACAAGAGAAGAAGAGGAATGCGAAACTATTTACAAAGAAACTCATACAAGAACGGAAGAAGGAAGATACGTTGTAAGGTTGCCATTCAACAAAGAAGAACCTCTATCTCCAAAAGGGCAAACGAGAGACATCGCCACGCTGAGACTAAAACAACTAGAAAGAAGATTCGAGAAGGATGCTATTCTTAAGAAGGAATATGTTAAAGCAATGGAAGAATACATCGAACTTAAATACATGGAAGATGATAGATGATTAGATGGTTGTCGTCTGGTACCCATAGTACAGGCTTTGCTTAGTTTGGGACTGGGACGATTTGTGTAAGATTGTCCCCTAATATTTATTATTTATTATTATGGAAGAGGTACCTAAAGAAGAATTAAACAATGCAGCAGTATACCTGCCACATCAAGTTATAAGAAAAGAAGAAAAAGAGACCACAAAGACTAGAATTGTGTACAATGCATCATCTAAGGGCTGTAATGGTATATCCCTGAATGAAGAGCTTCTAATCGGTCCACACCTGCAAGAAGATATGCGAAATATAGTCATGAGATGGCGTTTGCGACGTATAGCAATGATATCAGATATAAAGAAGATGTACTTACAAGTATTGATGAATCCAGAGGACACTGATTATCAGAGGATACTATGGCGCAAAGATACAAGCGATCCTGTGAAGGACTATCGGCTACTACGAGTTACCTTCGGAACAGCTTCAGCACCTTATCTCGCTGTAAAGACACTCCAACAAGTTGCCGAAGATGAAGGAAAAGAGTACCCGATAGCATCACAAATTATAAAGGAAGATTTTTCCATGGACGATCTGATGACCGGATTAGATACTGTAGAAGAAGCCGTGGATACTGCTAAACAGATTTGTGAGATCTTGAAGAAAGGAGGGTTTACACTGCAAAAATGGGCATCCAACAGCTCTGAGCTCCTACAACAATTTGCACCGTCAGAGAGAAGTACACATGTGAAGATAGACATCAAACTTGGCGGTACAATCAAGGCCTTGGGACTGTGTTGGAATATGGGTGAAGATACCTTCCAATACACATTGAATCTGTCAAATCCCCCAGAGGTCATCACGAAACGAAACATCTTGGCTGACATTCAACGACTCTTTGATCCGCTTGGCTGGATATCCCCTGCTTTATTGCCAGCCAAACGGATTATACAAAAATTATGGCTTCTGAATGTTGGTTGGGACGAAGAAGTTAACACAGAAATAAAAGAAGAATGGCTACATATACGAAAAGGACTATATGAAATAAAGAAGATAAAACTAGACAGGTGGTTGAATACCACACAAGCCTCGATGAATGATGTGACTATACACGGCTACTGCGACGCTTCTAACTCTGCTTATGGAGCCGTACTGCGTGTACGAACCCAAGGTGGAGAATACAAGACGTTTCTTCTTGCTGCCAAGACGCGAGTTGGGCCAGTCAAGCCTATGACGGTTCCCAAGCTCGAGTTATGCGGTGCAGTTTTATTATCAAGACTGCTAAAACAAATAAGTGAAGCAACCCGTATACCCACAAGCCAGATGTTCGCATGGACCGACTCGACTATAGTACTGGCATGGCTGCATGGAGACCCCACACGATGGCAAACCTTCGTCTGGTTCCGTGGCGTTTGGGACGGATGCTTGTGTGGCACCTCCGACGGACTACTTCTAAAGCGGGTGCAGCGGCGGAAAATGCCGAAAATCTGAAAAGCATTGAATATAGAGGCCTGGGCATGCCGAGAGTACAACTTTGTAGCAATTGCAGTCGAGACCCTCGGTTAAGTTATTTGCGGAAATTGCGAAACGTCTGGACGTAACTGGTGACCAAAGAGCTGGTGGCTTTCTCGCGCAACGCATCAGCATTGCAATTCAGCGAGGAAATGCCACCAGCATCCTCGGTGCTATGCCTCGAGGGCCTTTTTAGATTTAACTTACATTTGATTTAGTTAATGTTAGTTATCATCTTGTTTATACTTTAGAAAATAAATATATACGCCTCGTCTTTATTTAGCCATGATTTGATTCCAAATCTGATGCCTGGACTAAACTTATGAATAAATATGGCGCGCATCAGTCCGGAGTGCTGTTCGTCGGCGATTATTCTATTCTGACATTTCTGACTGGACGAGTAGATATAATTTTCACGAGTGCTAAACTCACTCGTTCTACATATGCATGTCTTTTTGTGGGATAACATAAGGCTATTTGTGTGTTTTCAGGAGGTCAATCGGACTCAACATTTTGCGTTCTGAATTGAAATCGATGAGTTTAGCGCGGTTGATTTTCTTCTCCACGTGCACAGAGATAACGTGTAAGAACTAGTAATGTAGACAAATTGCAGAACAACAACAAATTTTAATACTGTCAGTATAGATACCTCTATAGACTTGCTATCCCCACGAATCTGCCCTCAATTGAAAGCGAGTGCAAGCGTCGTTACTCGTACGCATACACAATCATAATTATAATAAATTTCAGCCTATAGGGATCTGGCCGAATCTGGCCTAACGTGTTATTGTCATTGTGTTTTATTATAACGTTTATAAGTTTCGTATATTCATATTTATGTAAGGTATTTGTAAATATGGGCCTTGTTGCCTGAACATAAAAGAATAGTAGCCCATGTAAAGAGATCTCCAGTATGATCCGGCTAGGTTGGGCGGCATTAGGGGGTTGGGGTTTCATTAACCGAATAAAACTAGCTCAGAAGGCGTAGCACCATTGCCATTTTATCACTTATCGCTGTGGATAAGACGTCCGTCACGTTCTGACAAGTATGCGAGTGCGAGAGTGACGGATGTCTTATCTACAACGATAAGTGATAAAATGGCAATCGTGTTACGCCTTCAGGATCGAGATGGGTGGCGTATCTACTAGGCCTATTTTCAGCAGGTTACGACCAATACAACACATATTCAATTTTGATTAGAATTTATTTTTGCGAGAATAGACGCGCTGCTCATTGAACGTAACATGAATATTCATAGTAGAAATGGACCGTATCGAATACTGCATAATAGTTACCAGATACTCCAGATGTATGCGGAGGAACCTACAGTTACTAGAATCTGCTATAAAAATCGGGTAAAAACAACTGACACGTACTTTACGGCCCTAAAATATAAAATACATGTTCATGATAATAATATGCATATAAATGAAGGGTCCACGGAAAGAACATGTCTAGTCACTTTGATAACATTTCGAGATATTGCGGTTTTCAAGTTTAGAATGATTCAATTAACCATACTGTCTTCGCGATTAGATGCTTTTCAAGTGCAAAAAAGTGGTTTATATTTATGTTTACAATTACAGCAGAAGGTGTAGGTAATTGTTCGTTAGGAGCTCTACATTTTGAGATTGGAATCTCATTTTTCGAAAAAAATTACTAGACATGTTTTTTACGTGGACCCTTCAAATGCAAAAGGGCGTCTGTCAAACAGAGAGAAACACTTCTTAACAACCTCTTCTCGGTTAAACCGCTGAATTTATTTTGATGATGTTATAGAGATCGTTTGAGTCCCGGGGAAGGACAGGATAGTTTTTCAGTTTTTTAAAAATTTCATATGTATTTGTTTATTTCTTAAAGATTGCAAATCACTTAGGCGTGAAAAAAACAACATTTGAGAAACTTATTAATCAGAAGTCTTATAGAAGTCTTAAAAATACCGTAATTGCGTTAAGTACGCAACAAAATCTAAATTACGGTGTTGTGTGTGATAAGGTTTAAAGTCCTATGTAGGGATTTTTTCGCATTGAAAGACGTGTTCACTGTACGGCGATTTATTTTGGACTACTCTCGATGCATACATTAATACAAGACACTCACACATGCAAATACCTAACCAACATACCGCCCACCAAAAGGCATCGGCCTTTTCTAACAGTATACCTAAAGTACATAAATATCTACAAAGTTGTACATAGCAATCACTATAACAAATTGTAAGATAAAATCAATTACATGCTGACATGCAATTGCATTAGCTAACTATAGCACCAGGTATAGCAAGGAATGGCAAATATGAGTTAATAACTATCACACAATAATAAGTAAGCTGTAGGAAAGATTCGTTATTAAAGTTATACATAGCAAATATCGTGTAGTTACATGCAAGCGGATGAAAAACGTATAAGTAGTGAAATTAAGACTCTGTATCAACTGGCATAAGACACAATTTAGTTATCGTTCTTTTAATCACGGAGTCACCACTGTAACACTGCAAACGCGGGTGAGGTTGTCAGCACGCCAGGATGTTTCTCCACTATGCGTCCGAGCTGCCATTTCCCGGGTGGTAAGTTCTCTAGATATCTTCTTTAAAGCATTGGTCATGAACAGTTTTTATACATATTTGTGTTATAAGTGCTGTGTCTAATTCTGTTCTGTGCTGTAGTAATTGTCTTTTCTGTATTATTAGTTTCCTCTTTCAGGTATGTCAAGATTCTTCTAGCGTAACATACGATGGACTTAACAATTCAGGTAAAGACTCATTTTCTTCAAACTTCTCAGGTAAGGTTTTACATACTTCTACTATGCCTTCATTTAGGGTTACCTTTGTTTTACCAAAAAAAAATTGACAAATTATCACTTCCCAAAACATTTTTCGTAGAATTTCATTTGCCAAATAATCGTTTGCCAAATTAACACTTGACAAATAATTCTTACGCAAACCTTATGTTTGGCATATTCATGTTTAGGCAATATCTCGTTTACCAACTGGTACTTTGACTAAATTTAATTCAGTCAAATATGTTAGTTGGCATAATATGTTTTAACCAAAACAAAATAAGGCAAATGATTTGTATCGTCAATATTTAAATGACCATTTTTTTTCCGTCGGTTAATAAATTTATTTCAATGGTGTATAAGATATACAATAAAATAACAACTTTTTTTGTTACATAACAAAGTAGGGAAAATTAATTTGTGTAGAAATCGCAATTCTAACCTAACCGCCAGCGTGTCGACGTCACCCCGCTTCGCGGGGTGCCTATTTCCGCTCTAAGGGACACAAGCTAACCCTAACCTAACCTACCAAATAATACCATTGTTACGATTGTTTGTTTTTTACTGCTAGGAGGCTTCGCCCCCCGAGCCCCCCTTTTTTCGCTGCCCTAACCTAATTTAACGCTTTTGCCTACCGACCTACTTAACCGTGCATTTTTTTTATTAAAGAGACCGTGCCGTTTTATTAATAGTATTTTGGTAAAATGTCATAACCCAAACAATTGTTATGTTTGTCTATTTATAGTTTGCCATAATAATAACTTGACGAAATGTTGATTGTCTAATGTTTTTTTGCCTTATTAAAGCATTTGCTAAAAGACCACATGCCATAATGCAATTTTTCGTAAAGATATTTTGCTGAATGAAAATTTGACGTAATGAAAATATTCGTATTAAAATTGTGCCAAAGTTTGCATTGGCAAACAAAATAGTTGCTAAAATTGGTTTGGGAAATGAAATTTGACCAAAATAAATTTGGTAAAACAAAAGGATCCCCTTCATTTATGTTTAAGTTTACATTTATTGTTGCCTTTCTCTTTTCCAGGTCAGTTTCTTCAATTATTGGCTGTTCTAACCTTATATCTTTATGTTTCAGCCACTGCGGTCCATGCCACCAAATGCTGCAATTCTTCAATTCGCCCAACGTCATGCCTCTGGATGCAATGTCTGCAGGATTCTCCGAAGTTCGGACGTGGTACCATCGGTTTGGAATAATGTCTTGTATAGCTACAACTCTATTTCTGACATCAGGTCTTTTGCCATCATCTCTGACAATGCCAAGCGGCTCAAGAAGAGCAGGCATATTGATGGTAGCAAGAAACTATGTCATAAAGATATTTGGAAAAGAATGGGCATGCAGCCAGTGGCCAGCCTCTCTATTCCAGGAAATGAGACAAGGCGGTCACAAGACGGTGCGCGAGCTGTCTCGCGGCGACATAGACTATCCGCCTATTTCTTAGTTTTCTAATCACGCGCCGTCTTGTGATAAACCGTGACGGCCATGGGGCGCTATGGCTGACCTTATCATATTCAATTCAAACTGTGTTTCCCAACAACTAATAAGCTCTTCTTTTATTTTAACTCAATGTAATTAGAATTACAGTAAAATTTTCCTGTTCCTTTGATGTACCTTATCTTTGAAGTGCTTGTGGTTTGTGAATTTATGGTTTGTTACGGCTTGGATCTTGGCAAATAATAAGATTATACCTTTTTAAAAATTGCGGGTTTTCGAGCCTCATAATTGTCATACTTCCACAGAGGAGTCCCAATGCCGCTGTATTTTTAAAGCTTTCGTTTAACTAATAGGGTAGTATGGTTACTTGAGATACTTGTTTTTGGAACTCCTTTTTTTTAAAGTGTGTTTGTTTTGTGGGAAAGGCCATGGATGAACCCTGAACTGACATGTTTCGGTAGAACAGTGGTAACCAAACTACGGTCCTCGATCCTGCAAATCTTCTACCCCGCCGTGCTGAAAGGTAGCAAGAGAGCCAGAGGCCCTGACCCTGTTTCGATGAAAGGCAAATATATTATATTAAAGTTAAATCTTGGCCTTTATTTATTCACTACTAGCTTTGCTTTGCTTTGGCAGAAGTGAAAGCTTGAATAATTTTAATTTTGCAAAAATGTTCATTTAAAAATCCGCGTTTTGAAGCGAAACTCCCGCTTCTTGTATTCCAATTGGAAACCCTACATCCTACAGTCACGTGACCTCCTACGCTCCTACGCCTGTGGTGAGTTTAACATTTTTTCTCATCCCAAAAAAGTGCACAGCTCCGCTAAAGAAGTTATCACTTCAAAATAAGTAGCTTAAGTCACCACGGCTTAACTTTCTGCATGCCTCACTATTCATTCAGCAGTTTAGGCGTAGGCGACCGCCACACACACAGCTCCGTTGACCCCACACACCATCTACTACGTATAGTATATACTACATTCGATAGTAAATACCTACCTTCTAGTCAAACGGACTGGGACTCAAAGGTTAACGGTCTGTATTCAACTTTTTGGTATTTAAATTAAATTGTGTTGTGGGCGTTGTAATACGAGTAGTACTTAATATAAACGTAGAACTCAGTACGCACTTCCACAAAACATTTTCATTCATCGTTCCACTTCTGTAAGGGGCGATTACCCAAATTAACACTATCCTATGTTTATTCTATAAAAGCTAATGCCCTTAATCATAAACGTTCATCAAACCTACTGCATCGAGGATAGATTCAGATTTTGTAAGATTAGACTCAGTTAGCTACTGAATACCACAGTTATGGTGGGTGGTAAGGACAGCGTTTGAAACGCCCGTAACATTTTTTTGAGAATCTGTTACTACTGCGCAAATGTAATACCGATTGCTGACGAATGAGGAAATCTGTTGACATTAGTAAAGTAGTAAAGTCACCACCAATCCCGCCCGCCAAGTCAGGAAGTCCTATTATCCAGCAATCTTTGATGAGTAGGGTAGTTGCCTCATGTTAAAATTGATACGTTAACGTAGAGTTGCTAAACGGATAGTAAACCATCAAATTATTGCAATAAAGTATGAATTACGAATTATAATTAATCATAAAAATATTAACAGAAGACCTTGAAAGTTCAGTTTTTTTTTAAGGATGACGTGTAAATTTAAATCTACCTATAGAATCCTTACGCTTAATAGAAACAAAATTTGTATGACAACTATGGAACTAAACGCAGTATTTCGCGACCGAACAGCAATTGACTTGATTTTCCATACAAAGATTAGTATTTTTTTTTAATGTTATATGAGACAAACGAGCAGACCACCTGATGGTAAGCGATTACCGCCGCCCATGGACACCTGCAACACCAGAGGTGTTGTGAGTGCGTTGCCGGCCTTTAAGATATGCACACATACATAATGTAAATAGCAAACTGTGGCCTACTCCCTGGGCGGCTACGCCGTAGTCACTATGCGCTACGTACGTAGAAAACCACGGGATCTGCTACGAGCGTAGCGCGTAGCACTTCTTGTCAGTGAATGTGTTAATTGTACTTGCTCCCATACAAACATTTGTTCAAATAACTGGTTCGTATGGCATCGTAAAAAATCTCAGGTCACAAGCCGCTAAATATCTACGCGATTATTTTCCGTTGAGTGAAAACAATGAGTGAAAATCGTAAATCAACATACATTATGTCGAGTCAAATGGATCTCCTAACCTTTGACTACGGTGTTCTAAACTCGCCTGAACTCAAAAGCGCAACGTTTACACCGAAGTAGTACCCTGACATGACTACCTATTCTACTCGTCAAACTGTGAACATCAATCATACAAGTAAAAACCGACTCTGTGCTTCTCGGGCACGGTTCAAACTCGAACAACAATAGGACAAGCGGTCCTCAAGAAACTTTTTCTGTTCCTGTCGAGTTTGAATCGCCACTTTGTGGCACTAATTAGAGGCGTGCAGGCCACTATAGATACGCTGTGACCAGTTCAACATAAGGGCGCCAATGCTGTGGCAAAGTAAGGTAATGTCTGTATCACACTAGAAGGATTCTTGAGGTTTGTTGTATGACCGAAATGGCACTTAGTGATAGCACCTGCATTTTGCAACAAAAAATTCAATTTGACTACCAGTATGTAATCGAAATAAATATAGACTAAGCCTTATGAATATCAGTGCATCACGCACAATACACACTAATGGACCTTATTGCCTAGTTTTTGTTTTTTAAACTCTATAAAATATAGGCGTATGCTACTTAAGAAATGATACGTAACAATTTGCTAGATAGGCAGATATTTATCCTAGCGTCCGTTATTCAGCTCCGCGAAGCTTATATTTAACACAAAATAAGTATTTTCTACTCTTCAAATTCCTAATATACCTCGAGCGTCGTAAACCCGATATTTCCTTCGCCTCTCATTTAGATAGACCTACTTCATTACTCCCTTAATGAGCTCCGAAGTGGGCGCAAATTATCCCCAACTAGACGTCTCTTTTCTCCCTCAAACTCCGCTTGAACCCGTAAGAGAGAACAAGAAAAAAAGTATTTTTTGGGCCGATCGCAGAGATTGCCCGTTAGAATAATCTGCGTCGTGGTAAGTAATGCCGGCTGTAATAAAGCAAGATGGATGCCTGAAAGCCTGTACATTTGGGTTTTTATGTCGCATTAACTCACAGATATTGTGACGGAAACGTGAGACATTCGTCCGAGAATCGATATTATCAGGACGAGTCTAACGAAAATTAGACGCGCCGAAATTCAAGCAATAGACGATGATAAAAGAATATCATTTTGTTATTACTTACGAGCGTACAGAGCAGTTATAGCCGTTTTACCTCCCACGGGCTGTTAAGTTTAGTTTTAAAATATAGAACCCATATACTTCACTTCGGACTGAGGATGTTTCCAATCAGCCAAGGTGTATTTCATATCTTCAAAAGTCTGCTACAACCAACTTTTATTATGTAAGTATAAAACATATCTTTATATTAAATTTGACTGCAATTTAATGTTTATTATTTATTACAAATGTATTTTTCATCACACTTGCTCGAATGTATAATGTTGTTAAAGGTCGGCAGGGGGCAATCGAGGGTCGGGAATGTAAGAGAATTATATAGTAAACGATGTCCCATAACCTTGAAAAAAATTACACAGCTAGCCAATGAATGTTACTTCTTCTTGAAACATTCAAATTTTAGATAATGCTTATGGGTAAGTGTAAAAAAAATCTGAAAATCAGTAAAAACGTGTAGATCGCACTCCCGTATTGTAGCAACTGAGTCGTAAGTATCAAGAATTATTTAATGAATTTTATCAAATAATAAAGTTAAAACTATAAAAAAGTCCTTGCAATCTTCATTTCTTAACAAATATGTACTTATATCGTGTAAAAAAATCACAAAGATGGCCAATTTTTACGCTCAAAATCTTCATACGAATTAGTATGGAGCGGCCGGCTCACTACAAGTGCGACCGCTCGCGGCGACCGCGTTCAGTCGGCCGCGAGCCTCCGGAGCGAGACCACGTCGCTTGGCGCCGCATTGACAGATTGCGATCGAACCGTGTACTTACACAAAATGAGTGCACAGTGGTTCAAACGAAAATTATTCTTATGTTCATTGATTAACATATTTAAATCACGTAGAACTTAACAACATGCTTCCTCGGTTTGATCATAAAAAATGATTGGGTAGTAATTAGCATCACCTATAGAGTATAATTAGATGTAATTGATATCTAATTATACTCTATAGGTCGCATCTCTCAACAGATTCTCGTGAAATTTTGTGAGCGAGTCCGATATTTACCTAAAGTGCAAAAATGATTTCGTATGTCCGGCTGTCCGGCTGTCACCTCTATAGGTCGTATCTCTCAACAGATTCTCGTGAAATTTTGTGAGCGAGTCCGATATTTAACTAAAGTGCAAAAATGATTTCGTATGTCCGGCTGTCCGGCTGTCACCTCTATAGGTCGCATCTCTCAACAGATTCTCGTGAAATTTTGTGAGCGAGTCCGATATTTAACTAAAGTGCAAAAATGATTTCGTATGTCCGGCTGTCCGGCTGTCACCTCTATAGGTCGCATCTCTCAACAGATTTTCGTGAAATTTTGTTAGTGAGTTCGATATTTAACTATAGGGCCAAAATGGTTTACTGCCTTTTCGACTAAATATGTTTCTTTAAATTTCACTTCGCAACCAAATTTTCGCAGAATTTTCATTTGGTAAATCAATCGTTACTTTACTTTGCACTATGCTTATTTGGTAACATTTTTATAATGCAATACTACAACAAACTTTTATGTGGCAAATAATTATGAAGTAAATGATTTGCTTAGGCAAAAAACCAATCGTCAAATGTCATTTGGGAAAATATAAACTTTGCTTTGGAATTATGATAATGACTATTATTAGTAACGTATAGTTAGCATAATATTTTTTGTTGGATTCTGACGCAGGTCAGTGTAGGTACAACGACGAGCGAAGCGAGGAGGAGTGTTAGGAAGAACCGCGAACCTACAGGGTGTGAGCCGAGCGAGCGTAGCGAGCGTGCAGCGGCAGCGGCCGGCGATGTTCTGGAAACGAACAATTTTTTCCTCATACTTACATTATAATCATATAATCTATATGTCGTGGATTGTGCAACAGAACTTCAAATCCAATATATGTTTTGGTTGTGTTCGGAACGAGGTTGGCAGCACTGGTTGCGTTACCAACACTGACAGCTGTCACATGGAGGTGGAGTGGGAAACACGTTGACAAGCAACTCACTTTGGAATGAGACGCGAGCTGTAGTGCAGTTGTGCTCCCAACCTCGTGCCGACTTCATCACGTTCCGTGTTACAGAATTAGTAATCTGTTTTCATCCGAGTGGTTTATGATTATTTCGTGCTATTTGTAATTCTAATCAAACTGATTAAACCTAAAGAGTGTAGATCGACTTTAATTTCGTGAAATATCATGGTTAACGAGAGTGGGGAAAATAATGAATCTCCACCAGTTCCGCCCGACCCTCCTACATATATATAGCAATAATCGCCCTCGCCTAATATTCAGAGCAATGACGCGTAATTCAATGTCGGAGAGGCAACCGTCCCTCCCAAGCAAAAATTGTCCATGGCAATTGATTGCAAAACCTTTTATTGCGCGTGTTCTTGGTGTATTCCCATTTTGACGAATTTCGCGTTTGTATTCAAGCGGTTGCCTGCCAATTTTTTGTTTTTTTTTCTTCGCTAGGAGGGATGGCATAAAAATTCCACTATATAGACAGCGTACACACTTTCAGGCTACCGCGTTTCAATCGGTTGCCACGCGACATTTTTTATTTTTATAACCCTTCTCCTATTTCCGAACCAGTCACAGTTGGCTCAATTCGGGTTGCACAGGGCGGTTCCACAACACTTCGGGAGCTCAAATACCGCTAGCCATCCGGTTGCCTCTCCAACATTGAATTACGCGTCATTGCTTTACCTATAAGCCGTTCGGTCGAACAAAACAACTGTCCCCATAGTTAGATAGGCTGCGCGCTCGGTTCGGGCGAACGTTGGTAAGTATTAAGATGAAATACATTTGAGATAACAATTTTTATACTTTCTAACAAAATCCAAAGTTACAATTTTGTTGGCGAGTCAAAATCCGACGACCCGCTGTGCATACGTGCATGTGTGCGTGTACGGTGCGCGAGCCTCGAGCATTGTGTGAGTAGCGCTAAAAACCTAAACTTCGCGCGGTGCCACTCCGAAACGCCCTCTTAAGTATTTTCAAATCGTGGCTGTCTACCGAAGGGCTTTTGCCATACGCGCCTCACGTCAAATTCAACAAAATGGACGACTGACATGTTGCAGTTTTCATTACGATTTTTATTAATTTCATCTAAAATATATTTATTTCCTCGCAAATGTGATGAAAAACATTGTTTATAACACGGGCGTAAGAATATTGCAAACTCGAGTCATCAAAAACCCTCCACTTTCGGCGTCGGGCTTCTTATAGACTCTTGTTGGCAGTATTACACTTACGCCCCTCGTTAAACAATGTACTATTCTTTTATCACCTGTCGCCGAATCTACTAACTAACAAGCGTACGTAACGTTTCATACGCGTGTTAGGACAATTCATTCACCTGTCATTACTCCATATAAAAATGTACCTATAGTGAGATCTACCTAACGTAGAATACAATGAGTTGCGTGATCGACCTGCAGACCCTGTAACACAGTATAGAGGTAGAAGAATAATACAGTAGGTACTCTGAGGCCGTTTAGGAGCGTTCGTTACCTACTTTCCCTCGATGCGCAGGGCTGTGTCACGTTTGTGGCTTGGCATAGGTACCGATAATACTAATTTTGCTTTAATTATCAAAGTATTTCTGTTACCTACACTTTCTGTTCTGTTAGACAATATTGTATACACAAAGTAATAATATTATACTTAGATTGTTAGGTATGTGTTTTTAGTTTCCCACTTCATCGAATATTTTAATACCACTAATACTATACCTGAAATATTTCCTTGTAAGTACTTATAATAGTTGCTAAACTGCACTAGGTTGGTAGGTGCTTCGTTACAAGCTTATTCGGCTCCTTTTGATATCGTGGCACTGGTGGCTCGCTGTCGTCATACCTACGAGGCGGCTTCCTTTGACTTGCGGCGGCATTCGGTAAGTAGCATCGGGTAGACCAGGAGCGCAGTGCCGTTTTTGTACAAATCATACATAAGTTTTGTTGTATAATTTTGGAAATAGGTTAGTTATTGATTAACAAATAAAACTTCGTATATACACAACAGTAGGTACAGACGTTTCCGAAAGGACAACGACGACATGGTAGCGACTAGCAAGTGCAGAGAGCCGGCCCCGATTGAAGCATTCTCCATCATTCCCGAAGGCTATGGCTATATATGTGCGTGTGTACCGAACACGCGCGCATGTGTGCAGCCGTGCGATGTACCTTTGTTCGAAGTTTATTTACTGTCTTCTATACTGTGCCCTGTAACCTATGCCCGCTTGCAACTCCAGTGGAGCGTCGATCCTTTGATATGAGCAACACAGCGCCTCGATGGGTGAAATTTCAATTTTACGCCTCGCAGGTGGAAAACTTTCATAATGGACAAAAGAAAAAAAGCTGATCTGAGGATGGAGACAGAAGGTGGCCATGGGAATTCAGTACTTAACCGACGTAATCCCGTTGACTTTGGCCTCTTTAGAATCGACTCAATGAGTAGTTGATGACAGATGATGAGTTGAGTTGACAGAAAAGTACAATCGGCAATAAAAGCTTCTACCAAAAATATTTTTTTTGTCAGAAACTTGTTCTACATTTAACGCGTTTTTCTACAAACATTTGTTTGCTGCGATGGGGATAGCTAGCAAAATTTGAGAAAACATATTAAAAACATTGCCGGAGCGGGCCTGAGCATGTGAATAGCTTTTAGACCAATTCTTAAGCCTCCATCACACTGGCGCGGCCTGGCCGCGGCGGACAATAGCACCTAAACTTGTCCGCCGCTGTCAAATTTACTATTGTCCGCCACCGCAGGCCGCGCCAGTGTGTTGCAGGCCTTAGTGTGGATCAAATGTTTCTGTACCGAATCGAAAATCTTCGTCGTTCCTATTTAAGTCGCGGATTGATCTCAATTGCCTCATACGATAAAGGGTAAATAGGAACAGTAGTGTTTTGTTTTATCGGCCAAATTGTTAGTAATAAAGTTGATTTTCAATAATTATATTGTTATACGTAATATAAATTATATCGTAATTTAACCGTTACTTTGGTAATCTGCCTAGTTACCAAAGTAGTTGTGGTGAGACAGGGCACAGCGAAATGTCATCCCGCTCGAATTTGGAGCATGTGGCCCAACTGGTGAAGTACCTCCGCCTTGCAGGAGACCACAGCCATAATAACACTACTACTTGCTATGTAGTAGTGTTGTGTTCCTGGAGGTGAGCAAGGTCGCCAGAGCTCCCGAGGATGCGTTGTGTTGAGAGCGAGGAAATTAGTTCCTTCAGCTGTCAACACGGCGAATCCTCAAACATATTAAGGGTCGAGTTGCGTGCGTCTATAGGCTGCGGTGTCCGCTTACCATGAGGCGGGTCGTACGTAATAGAATCACATTCACAATTTTTATATAATTTTTGGGGGTTGGAAGTAAAGTATTCCAAATTCCCAAACTTTCCCCTAAACAGGGACAAACATGAATAACTTTTCCCTCAAGAGCATGGCGTACGTAACATTCACCTCGGTAGAAATCAAGTTCTAGAACGTAACGTCGCTGTCGGCTAACGAGACCCAACCTAGCAGCTCAAGGGGTCGATAAATCACTTACACGTCGCATTCCAATTTGATATGAACGTGTTTCGCACGCGCATCGAAGTTAAAGACCCATCTTCACCGGTGGTAGTTTATCGCCATTCATAGGTGCATGCAATATGCCTAAATTGAAGAATAAATTGGACTATGACTGTGACATTGTTCGTTAAGTCGATCAATATACACAGCATCCTTGCAGACGGGATAAGAACTAATCAAAATCATTAAACCTCAAAACATTTATTTGTGACAAATAATGACAGCAACCGGATGGCTCGCGGTAATTGAGCTCCCTGAACATGGACTGGGGTTTTTTGTTCACCCTGGTCCTTATTTCCGACCAAGGTAGTTCACAGTTCGGGTTGCATAGAGTGGTTCCACAACAGGGGATGCCTTGATTCGAGTCGACCACGCCCCTTTGACAGAGACACGCTTATGCCTTCCGCGCACGAGGAAAAGAGATGCAACACTCTTCGGGAATGGCTTTTTTGAACAAATTTCGATAAATACCTAACTTAGTGAAGTTTTATTTTATTAAGTGAGATTTTAGATGAGATAAAATACTACAGTATTAACTTAATTCTAGTTAAATAAAAAAAGGACAATAAAACCCAACAGGAAATTTTACTCAAACATGTATTGATTAAATCAGATGAACAATCATATAGTCAAGAATCATATATCTGAAAATCAGAGTTATTGTTTCTTAATCTAGTTAGACGGCTTTTCAAAGCACGCGATAATTCCCAATTCAACCCCTTTAAGTATCAGAACGAGAACGCGAAACTCATTTATAGAAATCAAATCGGAATTCAAAATGTAAGTGTCAGATTTCAGCCCAGATTAATGCTAACTACGTTCCGCTCACGCGTAACCTAATGTGTTGGGTCGAGATGCAAGAAATCTAATAGAAATATGCATTAAACACGTGGCTTCGTCGCGGGTTAGATTGGATGTTTCCGAGGTTGTTTCCTAACTGCAAAAACATCTATCCAGGAGCCAATTCGTGAGACAATTCAATTCAATTCAATTCAAATAATTTATTTCAGGCTTGCACCCATAACTGTTAGTAATACACAATAAAATCTTAATCTATAGTTAGCAACAAAATATTGACTTACTTAACTACGTGTTGCGAGAACATGGAGCTGTGTCCATCATCAATGTTTTAGGTTGATGGCCGTGAGTGATTTAGAGTTATCTGGGAAATGATTGTAGATGAGAACACAAGTTAATTACGTTCCTATTATAAATCATAATCATACGATTTCGTCTGCGTGAACCCGGAATAAATACTATCCTATATTTTAATGCAGGCTGTAAACTTTTTTCTCGTGTCGTGACAGGTTAGAATACCACCACGCCCTTTCTTCCCGTGGGTGTTGTAAGAGAGAAGTACACATGTGAAGATAGACATCGAACTTGGCGGTACAATCAAGGCCTTATGACTGTGTTGGAATATGGGTGAAGATACCTTCCAATACACATTGAATCTGTCAAATCCCCCAGAGGTCATCACGAAACGAAACATCTTGGCTGACATTCAACGACTCTTTGATCCGCTTGGCTGGATATCCCCTGCTTTATTGCCAGCCAAACGGATTATACAAAAATTATGGCTTCTGAATGTTGGTTGGGACGAAGAAGTTAACACAGAAATAAAAGAAGAATGGCTACATATACGAAAAGGACTAGATGAAATAAAGAAGATAAAACTAGACAGGTGGTTGAATACCACACAAGCCTCGATGAATGATGTGACTATACACGGCTACTGCGACGCTTCTAACTCTGCTTATGGAGCCGTAGCCTACCTGCGTGTACGAACCCAAGGTGGAGAATACAAGACGTTTCTTCTTGCTGCCAAGACGCGAGTTGGGCCAGTCAAGCCTATGACGGTTCCCAAGCTCGAGTTATGCGGTGCAGTTTTATTATCAAGACTGCTAAAACAAATAAGTGAAGCAACCTGCATACCCACAAGCCAGATGTTCGCATGGACCGACTCGACTATAGTACTGGCATGGCTGCATGGAGACCCCACACGATGGCAAACCTTCGTCAGAAATAGAGTTTTAGCTATACAAGACATTATTCCAAACCGATGGTACCACGTCCGAACTTCGGAGAATCCTGCAGACATTGCATCCAGAGGCATGACGTTGGGCGAATTGAAGAATTGCAGCATTTGGTGGCATGGACCGCAGTGGCTGAAACATAAAGATATAAGGTTAGAACAGCCAATAATTGAAGAAACTGACCTGGAAAAGAGAAAGGCAACAATAAATGTAAACTTAAACATAAATGAAGGCATAGTAGAAGTATGTAAAACCTTACCTGAGAAGTTTGAAGAAAATGAGTCTTTACCTGAATTGTTAAGTCCATCGTATGTTACGCTAGAAGAATCTTGACATACCTGAAAGAGAAAACTAATAATACAGAAAAGACAATTACTACAGCACAGAACAGAATTAGACACAGCACTTATAACACAAATATGTATAAAAACTGTTCATGACCAATGCTTTAAAGAAGATATCTAGAGAACTTACCACCCGGGAAATGGCAGCTCGGACGCATAGTGGAGAAACATCCTGGCGTGCTGACAACCTCACCCGCGTTTGCAGTGTTACAGTGGTGACTCCGTGATTAAAAGAACGATAACTAAATTGTGTCTTATGCCAGTTGATACAGAGTCTTAATTTCACTACTTATACGTTTTTCATCCGCTTGCATGTAACTACACGATATTTGCTATGTATAACTTTAATAACGAATCTTTCCTACAGCTTACTTATTATTGTGTGATAGTTATTAACTCATATTTGCCATTCCTTGCTATACCTGGTGCTATAGTTAGCTAATGCAATTGCATGTCAGCATGTAATTGATTTTATCTTACAATTTGTTATAGTGATTGCTATGTACAACTTTGTAGATATTTATGTACTTTAGGTATACTGTTAGAAAAGGCCGATGCCTTTTGGTGGGCGGTATGTTGGTTAGGTATTTGCATGTGTGAGTGTCTTGTATTAATGTATGCATCGAGAGTAGTCCAAAATAAATCGCCGTACAGTGAACACGTCTTTCAATGCGAAAAAATCCCTACATAGGACTTTAAACCTTATCACACAACTAAGGGAGCAAGGTTGAAGTGTGTTGTGAGCGATGGGCTAGCAACCAATCAAGGTTGCTAGCCCATCGCTCACAACACACTTCAACCCTGCTCCGGCGATATCACATCAGGTCGATCATTTAAACCCAGATTTAGGCTAAAAGTGGCACTTGAACATGTTTCATGTGCTCTGCTTACCCCTTTTGGGAATGCAGGCGTGAATGTACGTATGTATAAACAATCTCCGTGCTAAATTTCATCCAAATCGGTTGAGCCCTTTAAGCGTTATTGAGTAAAATAAAATACATTCAAACATCCAACCAGCCAAACTTTCGAATATAATAAAAAAAAATATGAATAAATAAATAGTAATATAATTTTTTGACGACCGCCTTAGCCTAGTTGGTAGTGACCCTGCCTACGAAGCAAGAGGTCCTGGGTTCGAATCCCGGTAAGGGCAAAAATTTGTGTGATGAGCATGAATATTTGTTTCTGAGTCATGGATATTTTCTATGTATTTAAGTATTTACGTCTATTATGTATATCGTCGTCTAGTACCCATAACACAAGCCTTACTGAGCTTGCTATAGGACTAGGTCGATTTGTGTAAGATTGTCCCCTTATATTTATTTATTTATTATTTATTTATTTACAATATTAGTACGCTTAACCATTAAGTATTTATATGTATTTATATCTAGTTTGCCTCACGCCTGGCCTTCCAAATAAGCTACCGTAATTATTATTTTTTTCGAAATATAATCCACTAATAAAATTTATATAATTATTTAACTACACAAAATTTCACGACACATCGTTTGAAAAATGCGGCCCGTAGAGACAGGACGACGGACATACGAAATAATTTGCCCAAGTTGGATCGGAGAACCTCCTTCGCTTTGCTCGCTCGTTCAACAGTAAGTAAAATGCAGCGAAAAATTCATAAATACTCCCGGAACTTTATCAAGATATCAGAGAAAGTTTCCATTAACAGATAAAATAACAAGAACCGTCCTATATTACATCGATATAAAAGACTTTCAAGGCGTGTACAGTCGACACCAATTGTACATCTTCTGTAGTAGTATTGTAATAGGGTGAAAATGTATACATATTATTGCGTTCGACTGGTCAAGCAGGACGCCTCAACCGGAAAGTGCTGAAAGGTAAATTGTGAAGGAAAACATCGTGTGGAAACCTGCATATATCTGAGAAGTAATTCAAAGGTGTGTGAAGTCCCAAACTGACCAGGAACTGAACCAGAACTGAACTGAACATGCCACTGAACTGGGCCAGTATAGGGGCTACTGCCTATTTCCTCTCATCCATGAGAGGAGGTTTGTGTCCAGCAGTGGGTTGTATGTAGGCTGACGATGGCGTTTTTTCGATGAAATAAAGTGACACCCGTTGGTTACATCTACGCGTCATCGGAGGTCAAATACAGTCAGCATAAAGCCAAATGTGTCGTAACACATTACTCAAAACAAAACACAACACAAAATTACTCTCGGCATACTTTTTTCAGGCGAGTCCCTAGTTTTTATAATTAGTATCTGATCGGTATTTATCCCTTTCATCAATCATTGTTAGGTAGCAAACTGTTAGTAAAATGTAAGTTATTTTATTAGTTCTTCCAGGAGTATTATTATTGTTACCTAATTTAATGTAAATTTCTTCAGATCTCCGTGTTATCTAATGGAAATATGTCTTCTCTCTTTTTAGTTTGCATGATTAACTTGTCTTTGTTAACACATTGTTGAAATACTAATGAACCTCTAGGTCTTTTGCATTATGTATGTTGGTACTCTTCGTGTACCCCATGTACATTTGTTTATGCGGCTGTTTGTGTTCTAAATAAATTAAAAAAAAACACATCCTTACTTTTACAGCAATAGAGACATGATGCGATATATTTGGCTGCTACTAACTATGTGATGCAGGCAGTGGGCGGGGTACATAGCACGTAGAACCGATGGCCGTTGGGGCGGAAAGGTTCTCTAGTGGCGACCACGTACCGGAAGGCGCGGCGTGGGTAGGCCCCCGACAAGGTGGACTGATGACCTGGTAAAGATTGCGGGAGTCTGCTGGATGCGGGTGGCGCAGGACCGGGCACTTTGGCACTCTTTGGGGGAGGCCTATGTCCAGCAGCGGATGTCTTTCGGCTGATATGATGAACTATGTGATGCTGACTGTACCAGGGTAGTGAACGCTCTACTGTCTCAGTAACGACGGCCGGTGTCCGGCGAGGCACGTAACGCCGACGAGGCACCTCACGCCTCGCACGGGTAACAGCGAGGCAATATTAGGTTTCTGGTAGGCGATATAGTACTAGGTATTCACCTAGAGCGGTAACATACAGAATGTCTCTGATCGCAGGTAGGTATTTGACGCCAGCAAGTCTATCATGAAACGGCCGCGACATATTATGTTACCTCTTGTTCTAAGTGTTCTAATAAGAGAAAGACGCATAGTGCGAGAACAATCGAGAGAGCTCGCGCGCCGTCTTGTGATAGCCGTGCTGAGCAGGAAAATCGTTCTGAGACTTTCTGTATTAAGGGTCTCCCCACACCTATCGACGCGGAATGGGCTTTAGCCCAGTGTTTTGTACCACACGTGTGGCACACTCCTCGTGTTTTGTTCGCTGTGCCGTCGATGGACGTCGCTTCGCGTCGGCCGAGCCGATCAACGTCTTTTTCGCTCTTATTGCGTGGACATAAAGGGTTTTTTGATCGGCTAACGCCGACTCCTGGTCGATAGGTGTGGGGAGACCCTTACTTGTGTGTAAATTTGACGTCTCTCTCTGGCCATGGAGCGGAAGTTTCCGCACGCGTAGCGCTCGTTTGATTAAAGTTCAAACTCGGTCGGTATACCTGATTTATCCACATGAGCCGAATGTGATGCAAAGTACACGTAACTTCTCGAAAGTGCGTTAAGACGGCATACCTAGTTTACAGTAAGTAAAAATTACAGTTAATATGCCCTAACGCTAATTAATATGCCCTATATCCGTGGTAGTTTTAAAGTGAGATCTATTCCCGAAAAGATAACACAGGGACAAATAGTAAAATATTGTTGGATTTAGAAAATAAAACTAAATGTAGTTAGTTAAAAATATAAAATATTTTGAATATCCATTTTTAAATATGGTAATTTCGTAAACACTTGGGGTAATTTCGACTATGTACTGCAAACACGGTTCTTTTGCAATATCAGTTAAATGACGCAATTATTTTCATTCTCAATATTGTCCAATGTCCCACAAAAAGATCCCATTGATTCCCGATGAAGAACATGTTGTTTTTTAATAATTTACATTGAAGTTTTCGAAATTACCCAACGTCTTACAACTCAGGAATCTGACTACATGTGTAGGGATGGCTATTGTATTACTTTTGTAGCGCTTCAAAACGTCGACCCTAAAAAAAGCACGCATTGTAGCAGACTGTTTCTTGGAGCGCTACAAATGGTGCCCCCTGCCAATGAATCGGAATTTACAGTAAACGATAAGAGCACATACACGTACCGGATATACATCGGAAATAAATCCCAAGATAAAAAAGGTAAGATCGACCTTCACTTGAATATATTTGTTGTGCGGTTGCGTGGCCACGTGATACAGCCAGAAGCGATACTAGATAAGGCAACGCCATCTGTCTACGGCGACGTTTGTAGCTCCTGTTTGTGGTAAAGTATTTATTAGGATTTAGCTTCGGTCGGAGACATATTGAGGGTAAAAGAAGCATATAACAAATGAAAGGACAAATTAATGTAACAGAATGGACCACTGCTGATTTGAAAAATGGTTTTTGTAACCCTATAATATTTATAAACAAGCTATCCAACGACACACCACACCAAGGGCTTGCCGAGGAAAAACAATTACATCCCACTTTGTGACGATTTTTTTTTTCATAATTACTGCCGAATTTCAGCTTTGTAGTAGTAAGGGTCACTCAGCTAAGCCGCAGACGGACAGACGGACATCGCGAAATTTTAAGGGTACTAGATATACAGTGTGTGGCCTGTAACAGGGGCAAATATTTAAAAGGACGCTTCCTTAGAGCATCTGAAGTAACCCCTTGTGTCCATTTTTTTTTAATTTTAATACGGAGTAATGTTTACTTAAAGTCATGACCTCCAAGTAATGTATCTTGGCACCACGAGATCATAGCACAGCAGTCAATGCAGATTTTGAGGTAACATCATGTACTGAGTCATAATAGTTTTTGCATTTTTGTTTTTAAAAGATGTTTTTGTGGTTTTTTAACATTTTTTTATCTTTTTAGCACAGTATAGAAGAATAATACAGTAGGTAATCTGAGGCCGTTTAGAAGCGTTCGTTGCCTACTTTTGCTCGATGCGTAGGGCTGTTTCACGATTGTGGCTGTGCATACCTATAATACTAATTTTGCTTTTAAGTATGCAAAGTATTTCTGTTACACTGTTCTGTTCTGTTAGACAATATTGTATACACAAAGCAATAATATTATAGATAGTTAGGTATGTGTTTTTAGTTTCCCACTTCATCGAATATTTTAGCAATAATACTATACCTAAAATATTTCCTTGTGAGTACTCATAATAGTTGCTATGGTAGGTGCTTAGCTACAAGCCTATTCGGCTCCTTTTGATATCGTGGCACTGGCAACTGGCGGCTCGCTGTCTTCATACCAACGAGGCGGCTTCCTTTGACTTGCGGCACGTGCCGCGCGGCGGCATTTGGTAAAATCAAACTTAACAATTGTTTTTACATTTCATTGTGATTGAAATGAATACATTAAGTTTTTTTTTATTTATTTACTTCTCGGGATCCCTTGGTATTTGGAAAAAAGATAGCTCCGGATTTGTCCCAGTGTTATTAAGGCACCCATATACACAACAGTACACACGTTTCCGAAAGGACGACGACGAAGACATGGTAGCGAGTGAGAGCGAGCGAACGCGGCAACGGCGCGGCCCCGACTGAAGCATTCTCCATCATTCTCGAAGGCTATGTGTGCGTGCGTACCGAACACGCCCGCGTGTGTGCAGCCGTGCGATGTACCTTTGTTCGAAGTTTAATTACTGTCTTCTATACTGTGTTTTTAGTGTTTTTAAATAAAAAAACTACCTGTGTCACCCCAGAAGGATAAACAATACCTACACGTGAACTTGCTTTAAAGAAAAAAAAAAAACTATAATTTTCAATTAAAATTACCTGGAAATAAGTGATGACACCCCCAATAGTCTACCGTTTAATTTTTTGCCCCTGTTTCAGGCCACACCCTGTATGTAGACAACGAAATCCTAAAAACTCGACTAACGCACGATTGTCGGGACTAGAGGGCACGGAGGTTTAGGATATGAGGTTAACAGTAGATTATTTTGAAATCGACCACTGACGCTGGCAGCTAGAGCGCTTTCAGGGAACAGAGGGTTCTCTTATCATACAGAGTTTATAGTGCGATTGATGCTCGACTAACGCACGATTACTGCAGATACTTATTTAAGATCCTTCGGGGAGGCCTATGTCCAGCTGTGGACGTCTTTCGATTGATATGAAGAATTATTGAACCTGCAGGACGATCATGCAACGTTTCGTATGCGCTTCAGGACAACTCAACTGTCAAATTGCCATATAAAAATTGACATTCAGATCTACCTTATGAAGTTATGAACGTACAATGCGTTACATGATCGACCTGTTGCTCACAAATTTTCAAGAGACATGGTTGAGAAATGCGACCTGTAGAGGGAAACCGTCGGAAAATAGTCATCTGGACGTCCGGACATACGAAAGAACTTTGACCCAAGCTGATTAAGAAAGGCTGGGCAGCGTTTGGGAAGCTACGGCACATCTTTATGTCCAATATTCCGCAGTGTCTCAAGACGAGAGTCTTTGACCAGTGTGTGTTGCCAGTGATGACATATGGCACTGAAACGTGGTCGCTTACTATGGGCCTCATCATAAAAAGCTCAAAGTCACCCAAAGGGCTGTGGAGATGGCTATGTTGGGAATTTCTCTGCGTGATCGCATCAGAAATGAGGCTGTCCGCAGCAGAACCAAGGTAACCGATATAGCCCTCCGGATCGCTAAACTTAAGTGGCAGTGGACGGGGCACATAGCACGTAGAACCGATGGCCGTTGGGGCGGAAAGGTTCTCGAGTGGCGACCACGTACCGGAAGGCGCGGCGTGGGTAGGCCCCCGACAAGGTGGACTGATGACCTGGTAAAGGTTGCGGGAGTCCGCTGGAGTGGTCACTTTGGCACTCTTTGGGGGAAGCCTATGTCCAGCTTCAAACTTCGTACACTTTCGTTCGCTCGTTCAATAATTTGGGTCACACATATCGACATCTGACGGATCCTACTAATCCTACTAATATTATAAATGCGAAAGTTTGGATGTATGGATGGATGTACGCTCCGCTTAATCTCAAAAACTACTGGATGAATTTTTATGAAACTTTCCAGTTATGTACCGTATATATCAGAATAGGACATAGGTTATAATTTATGTCAAATTACATCTCTTAGGGACGAAAAAGAGGCTGAAGCTTTGTATGGAGACCAACAAACGGCGTGAAATGAGCGTTGCCAAAATGTAATATATATATATATCAGTCACTAGATGGCGCTAGATATACTTCCTAATCATGTTCCTAATTCGTTCCTTACACATTTGCCTTCAATTTTATATAATTTCAATTGGTTTACGACGTTCACTGCATTACGGGGTCTCGAAGTAAGTGTAACTATAATACAATTAATCGTAGCAATCTAGCAATCCAAACAGTTAAATCTTTTAAATTTTAAATATGCAGTAAGGAGTACCTACTTGCCGATTTGTTTTACGGGCGTACGTGACGTGCGTATTGTAGTTTTATTATATTTGTAACCATGTCCGTCACGTACTAAATTAATTAATATAATTATTATTTTACTGTGTTATTGTGTTATTATTAATATAATTGTTATTTTATTTTAGTGACTTTGAGGTACAATTTCTTATGTTAGATGTAGTTTTTCGAAGACAATGTTTTAGTTACATATCGCTGCAATAGATGGCGCTTTGCACAGGTGTTTTGCATTTTGTCTATCAGCCAGGGCCCGTAATTTTCATGCCGATGACATCAATTTGACGTCACGCTCCATATAGGGTGATCCTAAATAGTTTTATTGTAAATTATTAATCATTTGTCGTCAATCATTTTAATCATGTACAAATGATTTCAACAGTATTCTATTTACACGAGGAATAAATAAAACTTACTTGATACGTGAAACGTAAACAAAACTATTTGATTTGTTTTTATACATACATTTACACATATAGTATTTTTAACACATTTCCATAATTACGTAGAAAACAGAATTCCTCTCTAACGTAAATCACGCCATCCTTCTTGCGTTAATTCCCATGCAAAGACAATCTAAGTCATCTTTGCGTTTATACGTAATGCAATATTCATAAAAATCATTTCGTTTTGTACTTAATCGTATTTTGGTTTGTTGTGTTGGTTAATTTTTCCAACTTTAGAATTGATGGACACATTTTTCTAAATTTTCTGAATGATTCCAAAATGATTGACGACATGTTTTCTAAATGATTGACGACTACTGATTAAGGGGCTACCCGAGGTTTCCATCGATTTTTGACAAGTTTTGAATCGTATCTCCTACTTTTGCACTACAGATAGAAGTATTAATCAAACGGTTATCGGTTCTTCAATCTTTTATCTCCATTTTGGTCTACCGGATTTTGAAACAAATGAATACTTAATTTGGTATGATCTTTTTAAACATTGTCCAAAATAACACTCATTTTGTATCTCTATTGACGTGAAAGACCTAACACATACGAAATCTACATATTTGGGTTCGTCTGTGACGTCCCTAAAAACTGGTCAAGGGTTTTCATGTTAAACCAATTAACACAAAAGTTATTGCCAGAAACCGGTTTTTTCGCCTAAAATTGTTCAACTTTGATGCCAAATATCTCGAAAACAATGAACTTTGAAGTAAATATGGGATACTATATTGCTTAATGCCGTTCTTGTTAACATAATAAGCTACAAAAAACCTAAGATGCACTGAAAACTGAGAGATTCAGATCGAAGGTACGATCCCATACGCCAATTATGGGAGCCCCTTAACAATTTACAATAAAATTATTTGGGATCACCCTATATGGAGCGTGACGTCTAATTGATGTCATCGGCATGAAAATTACGGGCCCTGTACTATCACTTTCATCCAATAGCTTGGAAAATTTGGATTTGATAGTCTAGCTAGGCAATTAACGAGTTCTACGTGGACGAAATCGCGGGCAGAAGCTAGTATTATAAATGCGAAAGTTAAGCTGTTGAGATGTTTAGATTAGACGTTTGGATTGGATGTTTGTTATTCAATTAGGCTTAAACACCCGAACCGATTTGAATGAAATTTTGCACAAAGATAGTCTATAGCCTGGATTAAAATATAGGATGGTTTTTATCCTGGGTCCACGCAGACGAAGTCGCGGGTGGAAGCTAGTATAATATTATGTAAGTTGATACTTACATCAACTTACATATTATTATTTACTAAGTGAATATGATTATTCACCTAGTAAATGACAAACTGTTATCCCGACACCGTCAAAAATCAGACAGAATATTATGCAAAAGTAATTAATTTCCGTGTGCGCGCTTGAACGTTATAATGGCTAGAATAACCAAAGCTTATTTCCATAACAAAGCAGCGATAACCATATTGTCGGAAGCCTCTTGATGTGTGTGTTCCATACGATCATACACTTTAAACAGATTTTTTTTTCTGGCTTTATTAACATAGGCGATAGAAAGTTATGTCAAAAAATTAAAAAAATAGGGAATCAGGAATAAGGAACTTGGTATAAAAGGAACAGAAGAAAAAAACAAAGGAATGGGTTTAATGGAAATACATACTCAGAAATATAACTTTAATTTTAATTTATAAGTCTATTTATAATATAAGTGAGATCCCTATATGGATAAGTTCGCCTTTGTACTTTGATCTATTTCTATTATTTTTATATTATTATTTAACCTGTTATTGTGTACAATAAAGTGCTTACATACACCTACATATATTTATGGGATAAGTTCCTTATGCAAATTTGACGTTTATTATCCTGTAAGTACAGTCGAATCCATAAATATACTTATGTACGTTCCCAAAGGTTCGAAATTATCTGAACATCTTTTTGCCATTAACTTGTTCACATATTTTTGATCACTTTGCCCCTGTATATATTTTCGAACTCGACTGTACAATAGAGAGCTTTACCACTACGACTACTCGAATTTAAACATTAGTGAGACATTTCGATCATAGTGGAAAATTGAAAAATTATTCGCCACGAGCGGGATTTGAACCCACAACCTCTGGAATCCGTCCATCGCTCTCCCAATTGAGCTACCGTGGGTCCGCTAATGGCGACAAATCCTTCAATCTCTTCCACTATTGTATTTACACCTTAGGGAGGCTCGTAGCGACATCTACCGCGAAGTTATTACAACTTCTGAAACGGCACCAACGTCTCAAGTTACATTGAGAATTGTTAGTAACAATGCGCTACCCCATTTTTAACATTAAATGTTTATGAAGCAGAAACGTCCGCTAACGAAATTCCAAATTTCGATCATAGTGGAAAATTGAAAAATTAGAGAGAGTTTTTGAGAGGTTGTGGGTTCAAATCCCGCTCGTGGCGAATAATTTTTCAATTTTCCACTATGATCGAAATTTGGAATTTCGTTAGCGGACGTTTCTGCTTCATAAACATTTAATATTAGTGAGACATGTTTAAAAAAATACCTACTAATAATTACGCTTCAGCGCCACTGCCGCGAAAACATTCATTCTGAGGAAAAACTCCCGAAAAGTTCGAAACATGTCGCCCGCAGAGACATTTAATACCTACGCGAGTCTAACCGTGTAATTATTGTATATATGTAGTAGTAAGCAGCTCTGGTGGATACGCAGCCTAACATATCTATTTTATGTCCACGAGAGCTGTGCGATCGAAAAATCCACCAATCCATACTAATATTATAAATCCGAAAGTGAGTCTCTCTGTGTGTTACCTCTTCACGCTTAAACCGCTGAACCGATTTAGGTGAAATTTGGTATACAGATAGTTTGAGTCCCGGGGAAGGGCAAAGCATAGTTTTTATCCCCGAAATCCACAGAACAGAAAAAACAGTAGAACTGCTTAGAGGGTGTGGCGCGCGTGCCACTGATGCGCGGAGCTCCGCACATGCAGCTCAGTTCGCCGTTCTAGTTTTTTATATTCCGTGCCGAAATCATCCCTTAAGGGGGTGCAATGGGGAGGGTGAAGGTTTGTATGAAGGTGCGATATCAACGAGTTCCACGCGGACGTAGTCACAGGCAGAAGCTAGTAAGTAAATATACGTGAGGCCAGCAATGCCACAGACGTATCGATTCTTTGCTGTCGGCGATGAAATTAGTCAAAATATTTGTTATTCAAAAACGTCTGACATACGTATAAACACTATACGTCTAACTTATAGTAATATACCGTGACTACTCGCGCCCTATATTAAGGTTGACGGATGCGTATTTACCGAGCCGCCCGAGGTGGTTACACAAGCGTTAACGCGGCGGTAAACAGTCGCAGGTGCGGTGCGGTGGGGTGACTGCCGCATATTGCATTAGGAGCGGTGAACGCCCGCAGCGGTGCCAACGCGTTCTAACCTCAGACGTAATACAACTATTACTATTCACTCGTCTAAGGGTAAGTATCCACCAGGGCTATGCGAGTTGCGAGACGGTAAGCGAATTAAAATTGCACCAACAGGAAGCGCTGCGCGAGCGACGTCAGCAATGCTGTTCCTGGAGATTTAAATCGTTCACCGCCTTGCAGGAGAGCTTTAGGTAGATACTCACCCTTATACGTCTTTTACTTTTTATTCACTGTTTTAAAGGTCCAGCACGATCCGTCTTTCTCTTATTAGAAAACTAATAAAGAGAGGTATAGTGCGAGAAAAATCGAGAGAGCTCGCGCGCCGTCTTGTGACAGCCTTGCTGGTAGATTGAGTATCACATTGTAACAAAACATCGAGCGTTCGCTGTTTTTAATGTTGTCGTTAGATTGGTCGCTAAATGCTACTGTTTATTTTGTGAGCTTTTAATGTAAAATTCGCTAGAATGCTTATTTTCAATACAAGTGAATGCTCAATTGTAGATATCAGCACTTTAAGGCGACTTCCTGACCTAGAGGGGCGGGACGGTATGCGGTGTTTTGTACTTTGGTGTGAGCTTATCGACATCACACAGATTTTCTAACTTGGCGGTATATTGTCAGTGTTCTACTAATAAATTGGTATATTGTCAGTGCTTTATCAGTATACTGGCGGTATTTGTAGTTATATCGTGCACGGGAGCCGGGCGGTACGCTTGCAGTACTGCATTCGTATGTTTTAAATACCCGGAGGTGTACAGTCAAGTGTAAAAATATGGGTGCATACAACTTGCTCATAAATATGTCCCTTAACTCTAATGTCAGAGTATAAAGGTTTTGGTACTTATTTATGAGAGGATGTTATCGATACGTATTTTTGCACTTGACTGTACAGTAAATATATTTTATAAAATCAGATTTAAGGGTCCCCAGAAACCTGGACACAAGTTGTCTCCGCATAAAATCATTTTGGCGCTCATTTTAACGTTATTCCAGGATGTCGGTTTAAAATAAGAACCAAACTAGAATATATACTTGTCATAACAAAAACGACCAAAAATGTTTATCGATTCTCCTGTTGCGAATATCGCATAATAACTTTTTATTATGAACTAAACGAGCACTTGAAAGCCACATCTGGTGTTCGGCTCCTCAATCCAATCTCAATAATCAGCTGGAAACCAAACAAACCCATAGTACCTACCGTCAAAGTGATTGCGAGTGAAACTTAGTAAATAACATTAGGCGGATGTCACACTGCACCGCATCTCCGGACGAAGGTGCGGTGCGCGTTGTATGTATGTACCACCGGTACCACTGGTCCCCGTCCGGCAGAATTTGAACCCGCGCAGCACCTCCGTCCGTAGATGCGGCGTCAGTGTGACATCCATCTTTGCCGACAGATGGTGCTGGACGCATTCTGAATCGCGCTATCGTTGTTTTGCCGTAGATTCTACAAATACGTGTACCCCCCGCGTTGTTAGAAATGCACAACCCCTCTACATTCCATCCCTTAATGTGGATTGGAATACGGTTGAAGTGTGTTGTGGACGATGGCCTACCTATCCTTGCGATATCACATTATGTCGATATTCTAAATTTTACCAACATTTATCTATGCAAAAATTAGCACTGGAACATAAGTTTCATGTGCTCACCCAAAAGGGGTAGGCCCACAGGCCCTTTTGGGTATGAAGGCCCGAATCTTACCGGGTTCAATCCCCGTGTAGCACAGCATTGGAATCTCCCCGACGCACCCAGTAGAACCGCAAACGCGCTGTCTCGAACACACTCAGTGCCCATACATACACAGCATACAAACTCCAGACAATGAAGCGACCGGCCCTTTAAAGCTGCAAAGATTGTTTGCACTGGAATACATTCAAGAGAAGCATTTAAATCTTCCCTGCACTAATTGCGATATAAAACAATGGGACGAAATGAAAATATTAGGGGAAGCTAAGAGAAAGTAAGACACCAGGCTCACATAGCCTGTAAGCTCTGTTTCACGCCGCCAGCCTGGCATCAATCTGTGGACGATTAAGAGTCCGCAGTAAGCTCGATTCTCCATACAAATGTAGTTACGCTCTCATTTTAAAACTACGTGTTGGATTGCAACGAAACTTTGCATGTTCGATGAAATGAGGTACATCTATGTCTGAAATTAGTTTACGTAGCTTCAGATACCATAATAAAAAAGATACAGCGAATTTAAGTTTTTCATACAAAACTAGTTTTTGCTGTATTTACTTTGTTTTATAAATTGGAACCATATAAACTAATTACAGACATAGATATACCTCATGTCATTGCATATGCAAAGTTTCGTCACAATCCAACACGTAGTTTTAAAATGAGAGCGTAACTACGTTTGTATGGGAAGGTGAAATTCTGCCGAGCTTACTGCGGCCTCTTAAAACGTATTTCCTCTTCCTTTCACTTGCATAGCAGCCCCAAAGGATCTGGCTTCTTGTCCCGATGCATTGGCAAAATAAGATCAATATAATTTACGTCACACCTGGCCAGAATGCTCACCTTCGGTTCGGGCCACAAACACCTGCGATCTGGGGCATTCACGAATTCACCCGCCCTAGTTATGTAATGTACTATTACTTTATCAAAGTTTTAACTGACTTCAATTTGGTACTCCGCCAATGATTATTAGAGAAAAAAACTCAATCGCTGTATATTATCAATCGATGATATTGATGAATCAATCGATGTATACTTATTTGAGGACTTCCGTTGATTCTACAAATATCACCTTTGGCACTTCATTAGTTGCTCTTTCAACGGAATCTTATCAGAATCTGTGACGTACTTTTGTACTTACATACAAACATGATGATGATGACATGATGACAAAAAAACATGTAAAAACAACCGAATTGAGAAACTCCTCCTAGCAGCATTTTTCCAGTCTGTAACGGAAATCGTTCGTAGAACTACGAGTCAAACAGGGTGTATCAAAAATTATACATATTGCGATTAACAATATGCATTTTTTATTATTTTTGTTTACGTTGATGTTCTTATTTTACATTACAGTCTTTGTTTTTGTTGACATTGCTTGTGTGTGACCACATTTCCTCGCGATGGTGTTATAGCGACCGTTTCCCACTCCATGTCACGACCTAAACAGCAATTTACTTGATTTTCCATTCAACCATTAGTACAAAAAAACTGTGACGTCATACTTCTATGACATAAGGTTCCGACGGTATCCGTCTTTGAACAATATTTTTGTCTATGTATGTCCTTCGATTGTAGTTACACGCATACAATTTGATCCTCTTTAACCCATTGAGGGCCAAGAACCGCTACGCGGTACGCTCGTAGCTGATCCCGTGGTTTCCTCGTATGTAGCGGAAAGCGACTACGGCGGTCTGACGCATATATGTCTTCATGGGTCCTGAATGGGCTCAAAACTTGTTCGAATGGCATCGTAAACAAATAATTGCAATTGCAATTTAGGCTATTTCCTCACGTTGAAACCACGTCACAGTATTAGTTCCGGGACTCGCGAGCGCTAATCCTCTTCTCGTGGAAATGACGCCGGCGCACGCTGCAAATTACTGCACCTGCGGGGGAAGGGGGGAGGGAGGGGGCGGTATAAGTGAAGACCTTCTGCTCGACATGTTCCTTGTAATGTGTCACTAGAGCGAAGTGTAAGGGTAGATATACACGATATGGAAGATTTCACCTTGAGCCGTTTCAGCTGCTTGGCCAAAACTCTTTCGTTTTTCCGGATGTCCGGAAGTCCAGCTGTTCCGTCGCATTTTACAACCTATTCTCGTGAAATTTCAATAACTACATACTTAAGTAGAATCTCTTGTCGATTCATGTTTAACCTCGTTAGGCCTGTCGGCCTAATTTAAGGACAAAATATTTCAGGCTTAACAGCCCCACTCATTAGCTTTTTGTAATAAAAAATGAACTCTGTTTATCCCTTAACATTCTAAATTTCAATATTTCAAAATAGTTAGTTTTTTATGACGTATTTTCAGGACACTGGGCCGTTATTACAGTAGTCCTAGAAATAGTTTGGGCCTTACGAGAAAAAAAACCGGCCAAGTACGAGTTGGACTCGCGCACGAAGGGTTCCGTACCAACATCTATGCAAACGGCAAAAAATCACGTTTATTGTATGGGAGCACCCGTAAATATAATTCTGTGTTTTAGTATGTGTAGTTAAAGCCGCAACAAAAACACATCATCTGTGAAAATTTCAACTGTCTAACTATCACGGTTCATGAGATACAGCCTGGCGACAGACGGACGGACGGACGGACAGTGGAACGTTTCTAAATTGAATTTGGTGTGAATTAAATCGTCGCCGTAGAGCGAAAAGTCACCAAGTCACAAAATGGCCAAAATTGACTTATATATGTCATCAAAATCGCATTTTTTTTCTCCAAATTTCAGTGTTATTGCGGTAGCAATAGCGATCATAGTTTCAATTTTACAAAGTTAAAGAACTAACTAAAAACTCACTCTGGATTCAATATTTTAGTCGAAAAATACCTTATTCCGTTATACATTTTTAAACTTCTTGTAACTTATTTATGAGCGTAACTAAGTCATTTTGGTTGTTTTTTCCCTAAGTATTACTTAACTATTTAACCACGAAGAACCTCATTCAAAAAGTCACTTAATTTACTTAGTTACTTTTTGAATACCTGGTATGTCAAAAGTGTGAAAGCGAAAATTAAGTAACTCTATTTAGTTATTTTTTATTCATAGTTGTAAGGCAATGTACATCATTTAACCAAAGCGATAATTAATTAAACAGTTTTAATGAGTAGTAGTTGTAGGGTAGACCCTACAAAAAAAATACAATAAAATAACTAATCATATTTAATTAATTTTACAATAAAGACTCTACTGTAGGCCGACGTGTTTTATTGAAATTCGCTCGCAAGTTAGGAACATTTCGCCCAGTGCCGCAGGCCCCCGCACCGATACTGACCGCTGCGACTCCCCCCGCCGCGTCTACCTGCCAGTCGTTGCGCATGAATTACGTGAAGTTAGTATTTGCTACATAATAATTGCGTGTACCGAGATTACGTATGAAACGCGCAAAGTTAGTTTTGGATTTGATAAAAAAGAAAGATGATTTGGATAACGAGGTAAGTGTTTTTGGTATCAGTTTGTTACTTCATTGTATTTTTTTCATCAAAAACTGTTTATAAAATGAAATACTATTTCATACGTTCAAGTTTAGAAGTAGGTACTTGTATGAGGTAAGCCAAAAGGAACAGGATTATGTGGAACGAAACAAGTAAAATTTTGTTATATCGGTGTGATGACTAAAGCTTGTGGGTGTGTGTGCTTTTCTTCAAGGCTGTTCTTAGCTGTTTATGTGTGTATTTTCTTACAATCTCCCCTTCAGTTTCTTAGGGTCGCCTCGACTAAGAAACTGTATGCGTAGGTTATTGTTTCCTTGGGCGGCTTTTACCTCGTTTCACTACCTTCGGGGTTTGTGTTGTTTGGTTCTGAGGGCGACCTCTTCTTCTCAGTGGCTGCACAGGGTTGTGATTCGATTCAGCTTCTCCTTTGAAGGCTTCTAAAGCGGACGCGTGATAGATCCCAATCGGATTATCAGGTTGTTCAAGATTAGCAATCTGATAGGACCAATCCTTTTTGTAATGGCATCAGGCCCGTCTCTTCTGCAGTCATTCTGGGTATCTTCTGAGTGTACAGGCCCATCTGGCCAGTCTGTCCGAGGGGTACTTCAATGATAGAAGCCATTTTAAAGCGTGGTGATCCGTTTTGATGACATTTGGTAATCCTTCGATGTAGCCTCTGAATTTCATTACATACGACAGCCAACGCTTCCCGTTCAATGGTCGAGTAACTACGTTCTACTGGGATAAGTAAGCGGCTTGCGTATTCTACCGGGTGTTCTTCAGCCCCCTCCCCCTGGACCAGAACTGCTCCGAAGGCATAGCTGCTTGCGTCTGTCTTTATCACGTATGGCTTCGGGGAAAAGACATCCGTAAACTGGACTACCAGAGCTTGCATCTGTTCTTGTTGCATGTCGTCCATTATACTGGATTGTGTAATGTCAAAAGAGAATATATCTATGTCCTCCTCTACAGATCTAGCGAAAAGATTCTCGGAGCGGGGGGATAGAGTCACTTCTTGCTCGTGTATACACTTAAGCCCCCTGTGCGTCACGCGTCATAAAGTCAAGACTCGGCGTGAATCCATCGAAGGTCTTACATTTTCTGTCCGTAATTGTGTCATCAATACGAAGCAGACGATATCAAGAGCCATTATCATGTTTTTTGCATCTTCGACTGGTTTTCTGTATCCTTGGTCTTAGAGACAGTGGTGCCTCGCGTGTAGTGAGGCATTTCGCTGCTGGTCGCTCTCAGTGCTCTTCGACTCGTGCTCTATAGAAGTTTTAGAGATGTGTACCTTGGGTTTCCCTTGTACTCTTGATACATCTCATGTATATCTTCAGGTGCATCTGAGTACCACCACGTAAATTGTCCCATGTCCAGGATCATACGCGCATCTTGTAGGAATCCGGACCCCAGCAACGTTCAATTCTCTCGTGTTTCCGGCAGCACGAAAAAAGTTGTTAAGATGTTCCGTTCACAGAGCCTCACCTCTGCTGTTACTTTTAGCACGACTTGACTTTTAGAAACTCCGTCGGCTAATGTCAGCTGCACTGATTCGGTTCTGAATGGATAACCTTCTTCCTTCAATTCACAGTATAGCTGGTAGGACGCTATACTTGATCTGGCACAATGTACGCATAACCGTGTATGTCCTTGACCGATATACATATTACTGGTCTGGACCTGGTGTCTTTAGAGTAGTTCACGCTGGCGCTGCAGAAACTAACGTTTTCCTTTTTAAATGCCAGTTGACGTGGTTGTTTGGAGCAGGTAGGGCAGCTGGTGCGTACCACTCCGGGTGCACCACAGCCATAACATGAGAATCGCGCTGCTGATGGTGAAGGCATTTGCGTCTGTGCTACTGAAATAGTCGGCTTACTAGGTTCTGTGGTCGCTCTCTCCTCAAACTTCTTCTTTCGGCAAACGTCGGCGGTGTGACCCGGATTCTTGCAATGGCTATAACGAACTCGCTGCCCCTTGACCGGTTGAGGCCTGTCTTCAAAAAGCTCTTCCGCACTCTGGGCAGCCTTTAAGAGCGCATCCAATGACCTGACAGAATCCCTGGCGACCTTCTCCTTCATTCTCTTGTTCAGTGTTCCGTACGCCATATCGAGCTGATGGCATTCAGGGTGGCGTGGCGGTTATTGACAGATTGTGTAAGCCTGATGTGATGTCACAGAAACAGACAAAGAGGTCGAAGATTGACTGTGATGCGTAAAGAACGCTAAATAGCGTTCTCTTTTTAGTAAAATTACTAAGGCCATGTTAATGTTTACGGATTTTCTGATGATAATTTTAATTTGTTTTGAAACTCTGAAGTTTTTTGCTTTGAAGTTCCTTTTAATTTGATTTGTAGGTCAACTTTATTTGATTTGTAGTCATTTTAAATTGATTTGTTGTTCATTTTATTTTAATAAAGTGTTCGCAGAATTTTAAATGACGTGATTTTATTTGATCTTTAAATATTACGCAGAATCCAAAAAAATATTATAGTAAGTAGTTTTTAACTAACACGTATTTTCACTTTATCATAGCAGTCATAATTCAACTAACTTTACTTAGTTAAATCTAGACGCACTAAAATGTGGGCAAATAATCATTAACTTCGTTAAAAAAATCACTAAGTCATAATTAAGGTGTAATATTTAAGGGCAAAAATTAATTATCGCCTATAGCTCCTAAATCGTTAGTGTGAATAATACAAATCCATTTTGAGCCCAAAGAATAGCAGTTTCCAATTAATAAACACATACAAAAGCACAATTTCATCTTAAGATAATATCAGTAAAAAAAAAAAATTTTTCTTTAAACCCTCATAACTCAAATATGACCATGAACGATTTGGTGACTTTTCGCTCTACGGCGCCGAAATGGTGTTTTTACTTTTTATCAGCATTTTTTTTCTCGTTCAAAATAAATGTAACCCAAATTGAATTTGCTACAGTATAAAATAGGTTCATGCGTGCAAAGTTAATGTTATCAGTTTACGTAATTTAATTTTAGCATTGTTCAGGCTGGACCATGTTGATCGAGGATTTGCAGATTCACATTATTCAAATACGACCAATAATTTTAAGTTGTCAATATTTCATTTGTGCTGCTTAATGACAGAAAATCGTAAAAACGGAATAGGTTTGGTACTTATTATTCTCAAAGGGAATGACTGTGTGATACGAGTTCAACACACTAAAATAAACTTTTACAATTAATTGATGACACATGTCAAACTTCCGCAATTACAATAAAGTGTCACAACAACTATCCCCGCTGCATAAATAATTGACGCGTTGCGAGTTCTTGCAATTACAATAATTACCCTGCGGCGAGGGTAATTTCTCAAATTACCCCACACTTCGGTGGACTCCGATTGTGCCGACATTGTTCCCTGAGGGAGGGAAGCACTCAAATCATCGCGAATAAATAATAAATGGTAAAACACGCTCTTGTTATGGTATGGAGAAAGATTTTGAAATAAACACGTAAAACATCACTCCGTAGTGATCCGTTGAAGCATTTATTTTCTGTGACAAATGTAGACACTTCCTTATTCAAAACATCGCATTGTGTAGTGGAGGCTTGATTTTTCACAGCTCCTAGAGACTACTGACATGAGTATTTGATTTTAATTTCAACTTGATATCTTCTCGCATTCCCGATAAAAAGGGTTTGACATACAGACGGACATAAGGGTTTCTTTTGAAGAAAAAAGAACTTTGACTTTTTTTACCTTTTAAAATGAATAACGCCTGGACTTGACTAATGCTATTACTATTTTTGGTTATACGATCACCTATGACGACTACCACCAGGAATGTATCAAAAGTTCCAAAACAAATCAATAACGAAACATTTCCAAGTCACTCCATCCGCAACATTTCCAAACCGCACTATTTTCTGTCTCCTCGTCACCTGGGATTCGAGTCTCCAGCTAATGTCCTCTCCCTGCCAGAGAACTGACGACTGTCCCTCCAGTGTATAAGGCTCGGTGTTGCGTGGCAGGGTGTACTAGGAATGTGTTTACTCGCGCCATATTCGAGCTTCAACTGCTTGCGTCAGACGGCGTCAAAACAAATGCAGAGCGAAGAGATGCGGCCAGGGCTGCCAAAATGAAAACTAGAGACTTTATAATCTAAACTTTTTACGAGCTGTAGGTAGCTGAATTAGAATATTTTGGGCGGTTTGAAAACACCTACTTAGTTATCAAGTTACTAGACACTGACAAAGTTTAGTCCCAATGGTATGGTTAGGTTTCCCCCTTCCCTGGAAGATCAGAAGCCAGTTCTGTTGCTGTCATAATGAAAGCTAAATGCTAATGAAAATCATAGTATTAACTACCTATAACCGTGTATCTGTGACGTTGTGATTCTAAAGTGGCGAACGTAAGTCTTCATTTCTGAGCGCGTTTGAGATAAAGTACCCTAATTGTTTGCTTGCTGACGGTTGATAAAAACTATACAGAGCGCAGCCCTACTTCCCTCGTAAGAGTTTTCCCGTGTCGCGTCGCGCCGATGCCGACAGTTCCGCGCGGTGGCTCCGCGGAAATCATTCCTCTACGAGCGCCTAATTACTGCTTCCCGCGGGACACCGGTGAAAACGCTTCCGTTCACGTTTGACGTCCGGAATTTTCTAGTGACAGCTAGTGGCATTGCCAAACTTGTGACATCCACTTCCCCTTAGCAGCAGATATTTTTTCCCCGTTTAGTAAAAATAAAATAAATGGAGATAGACATGAAGGTGTATTAAATCATGATGTGTGTATTCCTATGACATGATGCAGACAACTAAGATTTTGGAAGTCAAATCGCATTTTAGGTCGTATTGTGTAACCTTGCTGAAGTCATAATACGCTAACCCTTTTAGCCTAGCTTCTAATTTGTATCAAAACTGTGGGTATCTACAGCTCCTAGACATACATAAATTCACGCTCGTGTTCCAAAAAAGGGGGATACAGAGCACAAGCAATTTATATTGCTGTGCCAATTCCCGTAAAAAAATATACAGTTAAGGCTCCTACTCGTATATTTGACTTTCGGGAATAGGAACAAATTTAGCAACTACATTTCTTCATGACTGAAGTACAGGTTTGTAACATCGGTCGCGAAATACACTCCCTAGATTAATGAAAAGGTATTCAGCACAAGAGGTCGATTTGGCTCTGCGTATCGTAACGCAGATTTTTATTGATATAAATACACCTTCAGGCAACTTCCTGACTTAGTGGCGCGCGATTATAGCTTGGCAAATTCGTTCGTCACACTCCCATGGTTTACGGGGGACAAGGGGCGAAGGACAGCCGAGGTGGTATGAAGTGTGAAGGCGGCGGGGCTGTCAGTCAGGAGCGTCAGTCGCCCGCTGTCGCGGTTGTTGGCGGTAACATGTGTACATGAGCACGGCCGCTCTTAACAAAACGCACACGAGATTGCTACGCAATGATGAGTCCGCCGATAGACAAAGTTATTGGACCGTCAAGCAAATTCTATATAATGTATAAGGCCATTTTAAAAAACTTAAGGAATATCCAACTTCAGTGGCGACGATAAATATACTTACATAGATAAATACATAGGAACATAAATACGTAGAAAACATCCATGTCTCATGATCAAATATTCGTGCTCAATACACAAATAACTTACCCTTACCAGAATTCGAACCCGGGACGTCCAGCTTCGTAGGCAGTGTAGTGCTACCCACTAGGCTAAACGGCCGTCAAAAATACACTTACATAAATCAACTAATCATTTATTCCTTATGGTTTATGGTTACTCGGTATCACAACTACACAATATTGTTATAGACAAATTAGATTATTGCTAACAATAATCCCTAAGGATATCCGCAGACATACTCGTTACGTAAATCATATCGTGTGTAGCGGCGGGTAGCACGTCAACGTCCCCTGCCCCCCACGGGGACCATGGGAGTGTCACGAACGAAATTGCCAAGCTACAGTACGCGGTATTTCGTTTTAAGTAACCTTACTGATGTCGCACAGATTTCCTCGCTTCTCGGTATACTGTCGGTATTACATTTACGCGTGCGGAAGCGGGGGGCGCGGTATCTACGAGTGAAGTACTGCAAGCACACAGCCCCGCTTTCGTGCATCCAGCACCAGTCAGGAAGCAATCATTTAAATGCAGGCGCCATGAACCTATCCTCGAACCAGCTATGGTAATAATTATACCACGTGCGAGCGAGCTGGTAGCATACAAATCTCGATAAGTGTGACAGAAAGGGAAATATCATTCATTGTTCTTGTCATAGTTCCACTTTTTTTTATTTGCCATTACTGATTTAATATGAAGTTGTGGCGCATAAACCATTACCCGTCCAAATTAAGTAGGTTGTTTATGGCAAGTCATTAGCCATTTTAAGACCAGTTATTAATTTAGCTGCATAGGAGCCTTTCCGTCCCTCGCTGTGGCAACACGTATAGCCTGTCCTGAGAATTATAGGTCCATGCCAGGCGCAGTATGTAATCGGTACAGACCTGACTGTCAGTTGACACCTAAAGCTGACAGATTACAGTGGGCGTAGCATGGTTGCTATTTTATCACTCATCGTTGTGGATATGGCTTCCGTCACTGTCGCACTCCCATACTAGTCAGAAAGTGGCGGATGTCTTATCCGCAGCGATAAGTGATAAATTAGCCACCATGCTACGGCAGCTTGATATCGTACCACCTCCCACTGACAAATTGACGTAGAGTGCATCGAGCACAGATGATCAATGCCCCCCGCTCTTCATATTAGCTTCAACCTCCTTCGAAGGAGCTCGGGGCCCACCAGGCTACCAAAAACCAAAAGTATGCCAAAAGTTGGCATATGCACTAGTTTTTACGGACTGCCATCTGAACCTTTGAATGAGAGGAAACTAGACCTTCAGGTCGAATAAGAATGGTCCCAACCCCGAGTTTCTTTAGGACACATCTTGGAAAAATCTCCAAGAAGATGAGTAGGAATTCTTAGCTTAACTTGACTTTTTAGCATAACGAGCCTTCCAACGCCCAAAAGCGCTCAGTGAAGTAACCACAAAGTGTCACACCTATATCATGTTAACGCGTCAATCCAAATAGTCCTATCCATGTGTACCCAATGGGGCGTTGGTTGCAGCTTGCGTTCGATTACAATCACCTTTCACAATGTAACACTCGTCCATTTGCCTAGTAAAGCCTGACCTCCATTACCGAGACAATTAGACGTAATCCGAGTTAAAATTTAAACTGGTTTGTGGGTGTAAGGGTTGCTAATAAGTCCTGATGGCTGTTTCCTAGAACATATGCTATTAACGCATTGTTGACGCTTCGGAACAACGTGTGCTCCAAAATGTGCTGCACTATAGCTGAGCGTAATATTCAGCACGTTTCTTGTTAAGTAATTACAATAGAATACAAATACTCTTTATTGCACACCTCACACACTTGCAAGTTAAATAACAACGCGTGTTTTGTATTAAGAACATCATAATGGAATGCATAAGTATGCCTCCAATCGACCCCTTGCCATTGCCAATTAATCAACCATTTACCCCCAGTTTTCATGGGTATTCTTTTTTTTTAATTAGGTGTATATAATTAGAAATCGAACTCCCCATTGTAAATACAAGATACTTACAAGATATTTATTGATATAAGTCATAATTTACAAGTAAGTCAATAGGTACCTGTGGTATTTTTACTAAGTTAATCTATACGCTATCTTATTATTGTACAGTCAAGTGTAAAAATATGGGTACATAGAACTAAATAAATATGTCCCATTCCCTTATAGCCCAAGCACTTTATTTTCATTAGTATGGAAATTTGGAAATAATTCATAACAGCAGCTTTTTTGTGTGTAACTGATGTATTATCATTTTAGTAATTACGTAGACTCAAAAACCACCAAAAAAAATTAAAATCTGATCTTTCGTTTAGGAGCTACGATGCCACAGACAGACACGTTAAACGTTTAACACCCATCTTTAGGCGTTGGGGATGCAATGGAGGAAGGACCCTAATGATCTGCCTACTATAACGTCGTCAGTGCAGTAAAAGTGTTAATAATTCACGAAGCATGTGTCAAAGGCTGGCTCCGTGTGAGCACAAAGGTGCACGGCGACCCACATATTGTTATTTACTTAATGGTCGTTCGCTGTGAAACGACCGTATTTCGTCGAATTTCGCTGTCAAAATGCAACACTTTAAACTCTCGCCCTTTGTACCACTATCCTATTCTATTAAAAGAGCAATATTTGTATATATATGCCTACCTATTTATATAATTGTATAACGTTCTCGAAAACGGCTCTAAAGATTTCTATATAATTTGGAATATGGGCGGGGTGTACGGATGCGAAAAATCGATCAAGCCCGCATTTTCTCTATTTCCACTCGAGCAGACCTCGGTCACCCAGAGACTTGAAATCATTACTTAAGACGGGTTTAACGCGACATTTATGTTATTACGAATGTATTACGACAATCACGTAACATTTTGAACGAGCGTTAGATAGATCCAACTGTCATTTTTCCATAAAAAAAAAGATATTTAGATCTACCTAACGTACAGTGCGTTACGCGTCGAAACATCACAAATAAAGGTTTAACATGTTCACTCTCTGTTCTCGACTGTCAAGCAATTCGATTCTCTAAAAGATTTGATCGGTTGATTTAGTGGGCGGGGCACATTGCACGTAGAACCAATGGCCGTTGGGGCCGAAAACTTCTCGAGTGGCGACCACGTGCCGGAAGGCGCAGCGTGGGTAGGCCTCCCACAAGGTGGTCTGGTGACCTGGTAAAGGTCGCGGGAGTCCGCTGGAGTCCGCGGGAGTACTCTTGTGCGGGTGGCGCAGGACCGGTGATTTAGGCACTCTTCGAGGGAGGCCTATGCCCAGAGGTATCATCATCATTATCATATCAGCCGAAAGACGTCCACTGCTGCAGTGGACGTCTTTCGGCTGATATGATAATGATGATGATACCTCTTGTTCTATGTGTTCTAATAAGAGAGAGACGGATAGTGCGAGAAAAATCGAGAGAGCTCGCGCGCCGTCGCGTGATAGCCGTGCAGTGTATACGTAGGTACTCGTATATTTTGGTACATACGTTATTAATTAATTAGATAAGCAGGATGGACAGATTCTCGTTCAGCGAAACTCGCCCGCAGCACCTCCCGTTAGCCCCATCTACTTCAAACTACTATTTCCTTTTAAAAACACCTCTCACCGCGTGGTTTCTTTGACCCAATTTCTTACGTGTTAAGTTTTAGGACCAAGTTAGTTAACAAGTCAGAGCATTCACAAAGCATTTTTCCTCTGAGAGCTAGTAGGTTTACTTTTACCTTTTAATTTGTAATAGCATTACCTAATCCGCGGTCAGATACTGCCTCGTCTAAGGCCAGTTATGATACTTGATGGTCTATATTTGAGTTGGTCTAATTGCATCAAACTAGTCCATTCAAAAAGAAACTTTACCGTCCACGGCAGAAGACTATAATTCCAATGACAGTACTAGTATTAAAAAAGTGGGCGACATGAAATAATCTCAACCATATGGGCCTTATGATTGGTTAAAATGTTTTCAAAAAATGCTTTCTGCGCAGGTACATCGTTGTGTTGTCACGTGGTTGTAACTTATATTTGTGGTACTGTACCTTGGTTCTGCTATGGATAGCCTCATTGCTGATGCCATCGTGCAGAGAAACTCCCAGAATAGCCCTAGGCAATGGCCCTTGGGTGACTTTGAGCTTTGTTATAGTTAAATAAAAGCTCGTTATCCACGTTAATCACTCGACCCCGATCACCCAGGGGAATCAGCGCCAATTATTTTATATTCAACAAGGAAAAAATTATAATGTTCGGTTATCGCGCTTCGCTGGACGCTGCCGCGTCACGCTCGCTTCGCTCCCTTTGCTCGCGCGCGCTGTAGGGTTAGGGGATATAATAGACGTGCTATGCGATTCGCAACCTGTAACGACGCAGCATACAACTTGCTCCTACTATAATTTGACCCCGTCATAATCATTGTCTACCTGTAATCGCCCACTACTTAGCTTCTCCTTGTGTATGCCAGTCACCGGCCCTAAGCTAGTATTATATCGGAATTGGATCCCAAGATTAGTATAATATTTGGTTTGTTTTGGTCCAAGTATAATTTATTGTGGCATCCATTTCAAGCCAAAATTACAGAGGCCTGTTATTTTGAGAAAGTTTCAGATGCTTTGGGCAATGGTATGTTCCTTCGGCAGCATAGTATGAACTAGAGCACCTAGTGTAGGTAGCTTCTTTTGCACATTAGTAGCGCACAGGAGAAGGTTATCTATTTCTTATAACTCCTGACAGAAACTGCATTGCGTCATTTGTAAGACACTGTAGCTTGGCAAATATTCGTGCTCAACACACAAATAACTTACCCTTACCAGAATTCGAACCCGGGACGTCCAGCTTCGTAGGCAGTGTTATGCTACCCACTCGGCTAAACGGCCTTCAAAGATATAAATTACTTACATAAATCAATTAATCATTTATTCCTAATGGTTACTCGGTATGACAACTACAAAATATTCTTATAAACAAATTAGAATGTTGTTAGGGAAATCCAAAGACATATACGTTACGTAAATCATATCATGTGTAGCGGCGAGTAACACGTCAACGTCCCCCTGCCCCCCGCGCGGACCATGGGAGTGTCACGAACGAAATTGCCAAGCTATACCAAGATCAGTAAGATTATACGTAGTCGTGGGTCTCGCTTACACTGGTTTTCCCGTAACTCTTAGTTAGTTTTCTGAATAACATCACTGGCGAAGTTTAACAAATACGGGAGAATAAAACAAAACAGTCTGTACTGACTGCGGGATGTTCTTAAACTTTCGTTGTACTATGCTGGAGGTATATGTGGTTCATTACTTCTCATCACATTCTTACATCACTCGTGACTTTCTGTAGGTACTTGGGCTAGGCACGCGGAGGCGAGCACGCGAGGCCCGTTGACATGATTGGAATACAAAGCATCGATCAAAGATAGACTTCGGAACTTTCAATTGTGGTCTAAAGCTGTCCATTCGCCTAGGCACCAGGGGTACGCAGTTTCTCTCGACTACAAATGGATGGAAGTAATATTTTAAGGCGCCGTAGGTTCAGCGAAGTGAAGCGAACAGAGTTTTTGAAACAATATAATGCGTATGTTTATAATACAATGGTTTCAAAAAAATACCAATAGTAATCTTGAGGCTTTTCTTCAGGGAGATCAGTGAATCGAAACATGATTAAGCAATTTTCGCTCGATAGAAAAAAAACACGAACATAGGTCTAAAAGGGTCTAAAATACACTTAGAATATTCGTAACAAATTATGCACAAAAGCTAGGAATATTAAAATGGCTTCTAAAAATCGGCATTATCATCACATTATCAGCCTATATACGTCCCACTGCTGGGCACAGGCCTCCTCTCACGTATGAGAGGGAACGGGCAGTAGTCCCCACGCTGGCCCAGTGCGGATTGGGAACTTCACATACACCTTTGAATTTCTTCGCAGATGTATGCAGGTTTCCTCACGATGTTTTTCCTTCACCGAAAAGCTGACGGTAAATATGAAATCATATTCATTATTATCATGTTTGAGAGAAATCAGTACTTTTTTATTTATTTAACGGCCAAAAATTAAAATTAAAAAACATGATATCCGCGCTTCGAACACGCACTTCCATCTCGTTCACGCTTGTGCTCAGTGAGAGGGAGAGAAGACCATGAACCTACGGCGCCTTAACTACATTCACGGGTGCGCCACCTGGCTGTCACTCAGGGGCATTTCACTCAGTACTTGACAGCTCCCATACATTAAAACTTGCATGTTTTAGTGTGAGACTCACTCGACAGATGGAGCTATTTCTATAATTTTAATTAGTATTATTAAGATGAGATCTGATTTTAAATTCTTATTTTATTTATAAATAAATACATAATAAAAACACAAACAGAAGTTATTTCGGAATATCATGAATTATGATTGTAATTTTGCATAACTGGCAACTTTACTGCAAAAAGCACAGATTAGAATTGTTTTCCGTTCTATTCCACTAACTTGTTTAAAGTTCCTAAATTGCAATTATTATATGAAAACAACCGTAAATGTTCCAGAGTACTATAAAACTACCAAAAAATATAATTAAATATTTTTATTTAAAAACAGCAGCCCTAGTAACAAGTACAAATATTGTGTGCATTAACCACAGAATACAATTCGGTGTAGAGGAACGCAGTGCTTTGTTTTTTTTAAATTTCATTCCAATGGCGGAGTCAGTCAGTCAGTCACAAATATTAAAGATACGCTTAGTCGTTATAAGAAATATTATGATCTCGCACTTTTTATTATTTTGGATAAAATGGAATGGGGAATGAAAAATAACAGGAATATAATTTACGAATCCCATCGTACCCATTGGATTTTAAGGCCCTGTATCCGCCAGAGATGTGCGAAGCTGTATTTTTCCATTATGCTAAAGACGAAAAGGTGACGGAAGAAGGTGTTCTTATCGTGTTTAGCTATTAAGCTAAGTATCAAGCCTAATATGGAAACACAGCTTCGAATATCTCGGTGGAATAGTGGCAACAAGCAGTGATCGTACAATGCAATGCATGTTTATATATATATTCGAAGCTGTGTTTCCATATTAGGCTTGATACTTAGCTTAATAGCTAAACACAATAAGAACACCTTCTTCCGTCACCTTTTCGTCTTTAGCATAATGGAAAAATACAGCTTCGCACATCTCTGCATAGCATTCTACAAATAACTCGATACATATAACTCGAGAGTCGGTCCATAGATGGCATTAGTACATGGAGGAAGCTGATGACTCTATCTCAGTATATAATAATTTCCTCTATGCTGTCACTTGTTTGTGGTCGTCAGGTCGATTTGCTGTCATTCTCCACAAATGGAAAATCTTCAACACGAAATTACCATCTTTTAAAAGGACCAAAAGTAATACAAACATTAGAATTTCAAATCTAATTGAGTCTTTACTTTTTATGACACATATTTTTCTTGTCCGAAATGAATCTAGCCCAAATGGAATTTTCACCAGTCTGAAATAGAGAATCATACCGCTGTAACCGATATATATCATGATAATATTAATCAATTTAAGCTGAAAGTGTCCACGTATTTCAGCTCCGTGGAAGTTTGGGAGATAATAGATAGTAGATATATAATAATTATTTTTTTATTTACATTTCTTTTTTGTTCTTTCTTCTTAAGTGTAAAATATTTCACGAAGAGCTAAACATGTCTAAAGCATGTATCAAGTAAATATGATTTCTTAATTGGTAAAGCTTAACGTGTATTCGTGCTGAAAGCTATTAGTGCATGTGGAGGCTAGCTTTAATTGGATAAACATTTAGTTAGACGAGAAATAGAACTTAGATGTTGTAAGATGTGTTATCTGTTGGTAATCCTAAATAAATAAATCAATCACTTCGAGTTGTCGATTTTCCATAAGTGCTGAATGACAGTTAATCGTCTAGTCGTGTGTTGTTTCTACATTCACTACAGTGTTCGAGATTTGGAACTGGTCTTTTGACACATCGCGACACCCATATAACGTAAATTGGCACTGCTCATCGAAATAATAAAAAAAGTTTTAATAGCTTCCGAGTTACAAAACAAAGTTCAATCTCCATGCACGCTCTTTTTAGCACTTATAAAATTATTGACATATTTTTTTACGGCTTATTTGTATAGAAATTAGCATTGAAAACTCGGTATGCAAACCATTACGTCCTACGACTTTTTATTTTTAAATTTAGTGATATACTGCTTTAATCGTTTGGAGTCTGTCAATTTAGAAATAAATCGATATGAATCAAATAATTGTGAATAGGAAAATAACAATGTATTATTTAATTACTGTTACGATAATACGAAATAAAATCACATCGATCGAAACCGACATATTTGATTGTGCAAAATGTTGCCTTTGAAAATATGGCATTGATTTCCGCACGGCGCGCGAGCTCTCTCAATTTTTCTCGCACTATCAGTCTCTCTCTTTACTTACAGGACACTAGTGTTAGCAGACGACAGTGTATAGGCTCTCTATTTGATTTCCTAAAAATAATTATTACACAGTAATCAATCGATTCCTTTTATTAGCCATCATCAATCGTAATCGGATATTATGACAATCGATTTACTCTAGCCACATCACTCTTTACATCATATTGGAACTGTCCAAAGACCAGTCCGAAATCTCGTACACTGTAGCGTGCCATTTGTTTCGGCGACAAATTGATGGACGGTGACGTCGAGGTTGATGTTCCGGCTTTGAAATTTGACATTCAAGCCGTTCCATGTACATGACGCGTTGGTGCACCGCTCTCCTTTTGAATATCCAACGGGCCGTGCCAACTATCTTTGAACGCTACAGTTCGGACATTCATGGACCGATTTTGGTGCGACGCTGCTCCATTAAGCTTGAACGGCTAGCTTTACTAGCAGAATAGTGTAGGGCTACAAGAGGACTGAGATTTGATTCGAGACTTTAAAAACACTGAAACGTTAATGATACTTAAAAAATACCTCCAGACATTTTACAGTGAGCGTCCGTGAAGCAGCGAGCGGCAAATGCAACCGCACTGAACTGTTATCAACTGCATCGAACTGCATTGAACCGCGGCGGAGGTAATGAGATGCTGTTTGCGTACAATGACCTTATCATGATGATATATTATCAATTACAAATTACAACAATCAGGAATATGAGAATACAATTCATTGAATGTTATAATTATCACTAATTATTCTCATTAAACATCTAATTCAAATGGCAGCCGTTAGATTGCGATTTTCGCCCGAAGCGTGGATTTCAGCTCACTTGAAGGTCTTAATGACGGTGCATTGTCGTTGGCAAACAGAATTAAAGGAGATCTCGTTATAATTTAGATTATTTTTAACTCGGCTCTTTGAACGCCGAGGTAAAAAGAATTTGTACTGAGATCGAGTTTGTACTTTGAATTAGGAACGCCATAATAATGAGACGAAGAAGTTATCCTTTACTATTAAAGGAGCAGTATTTGTATGTGTTTGTAATGACGTTCTCGAAAATGTATGTCTGAGAAACTCGTTTTCTCTATTTACACACCCTAGCAGAGCACGGATATTGGATATTGGATAGGCACGTGAGTCGGCTAAAATGTAAGTATAGGTAGGTACATCACTGATAAAAAAAACACCTAAAGAGTTTGTAAAACCAAATGGTAGCTTTAGAAAGTGAAAAAATCCAGAGTGCGTTACGAATGCGGTGCGAGCCAGCTTTATTCGCAGGGCTATCTCAGAATCATCACTCATCTCTAGCATAACTTGGCCCCGTTCGTTACTGTTATGTCCTTGTCGGGTCTTATTCTGGTTTACCACGGGCAATCTGTTGGTGATTGTTGTGAATGCCAGCCAGGAGAGCTCGTTTAGCAACCGATTGTAGGAATAAATACAGCGACCAATCTCCAAATGGCCGTTGTGTATTGTCTCCATGCCGTCGCGCTATGTCGCTGGAAGATCCTATTTAGAAAACGATAAAATGAAATTATCTCATCATGTTACTTAGTGTGGGTTGGATCAACTTACAATCACATACCGATCAACGTTAAATATGGCACCCGTAGTCATTCCACAGAAAAAGTGTCAAAGCGGACCCCGGGCTTCCTAACGGGCGCAACCGGGAATAACGCTAGGAAGATGATGAGTCATTCCACAGAAAGTTGTCTAATTCAACATACATTCAGATTTTATAGAATACCGGTTACAGGCGGTTTGGTGTAACCCACCCTTAGTGACACATTTGAAAATGCCTTTGCTAATTCGGAAATGTAAAAGTGCCCTGGTGGTATTGCGCTGAATCCAAATTGTACAGAATTTCCAATGAAAATAATCTTCTGTGTGGAAGTGAGGACTGTGAATAATAGCTGCTTTACAAATTGGAAATTAGAAAAAACGCTGTTGTGAAATAGCGAGAATAGTCCCTATAGAATTCGCAATAACGCTACAACCACCTAGTAATACTACCGTATCGTAGTGTATATTGACCAATTACTAAACTGACGACGTATAAGATTACCCATAGTCCTTTGACTTTGAGGCACGTCCCTCACTCTCACAAAGGGTTTAACGCTACCAGTGTCTCCGTGAAAATCGAATATTAACCCATTTCTGGTACAGTTTTTACTCAATTCAATTTGTATTATAGTGGAAACCAAATAATGATTTTAACATGAACATTTTAATGTTTTGTATTAGTTAAAAGGATTACATAATTGTCAGCATTTGACATGTGAGAATTCAGCCAAAGTACAATTAAATAAGTATAGTGTGTGACCCTGACGATAGGTGCATTGGCCAGTTGGTGCCGCCGCGGCCCACTCGACACCGATGTCCCCAGCGGTCCTAGTATATCAGGATTGGGTTCGATAGCATTCTACCACGATGCACCCCAGCTGCCCCGGTGGCGCCCTCGTACAGTGTACTATGACCTGCCGCTTCCAGGGCAGCCCGCTCCGCGCAGGTCAGGGGTGGCCAGACGGCTTCAACATTAATATTCTTTATTTTCCAGCCGGCACAAGGCCCGCAATCTTACAGCCGCAGTCCGTAATGGACGCTTTGTCCCCCTGAAAGCTGGTTTGTCATAAATGCTACAGCTTTCCGTTTACTGCATCGAATTCTTATGTTCTGAGGTATAATTGCAGAATCAGAGTTCATGTGACTTGAAATATGATGTCGGGAATAGCAATGCACCAACAAGAAATTTCCAAAATTGGGAAATTTTCAAATTAGTTGTTCCCGGGAACTTGGAGTAAGTTTTCGTGAAATTTCTGTTTTTTCTTTTTATATTCTACAATGTTCTAAGTAGTTAGGTATTGGGAGTTCTGGACCACTGCTTCGTTTCGCTTCGCTTCACTTCGCGGACGCGGTCCAGTTCCTCCCAATACCCAACTACAATCATGAGTGGGGTAGAATCCATATGTGGACCAGAATACAAAAGTAGTTACAGTTGTATATAATATACGATTTCTTTTACCTGGAAGGTGTTTCGATGGTTATGATAAGATTTTAGCATCCTAAAGTAATGGTCTAAATATTTAATATATACTCTATATTGAATACAAATGTACTATTTACATTATGCCTTTCGAGTTTGTTGCTCGTGCATATTGGTAACATGAAATTTGTAAAACAACCTGAGAGATTGCAGTTGGATGTCGTTTGTTCTTCGCAAAATAAGCGCTGTTTCCGACATGGATCACTTTTACCTGACACAATTCGATGCATAATATGTGGACCGTCCAACTGTGGAAAAACGAATTTGATTGTTGGTTTATTGCTACATGAACATGGGCTACGCTTTCAAAATGTTTATGTTTACTCTAAAACCTTATTCCAACCTATGTATCAATTTCTAGAGCAAGTTTTAAAGTTGGTTCCCTCAGTGTCATTTCAAAAATATAGTGAAAATGAAGAAATACTGAGTCCTCTTATGGCTTGCATTAATTCAATAATGATATTTGATGATGTTGCATGTGAAAATCAAAATAATATAAGGGATTACTTCGCAATGGGAAGGCATAAAAATATAGATAGCTTCTATCTGAATCAAACGTATAGTAAAATACCTAAACAATTGATAAGAGATAATGCAAATTTAATCATTCTTTTTAAACAAGATGATGTTAATTTACGACATGTTTACGATGAACACGTAGGGAGTGATATGTCATGGTCTCAGTTTCGTGAAATGTGTGGGCAAGTATGGGATGTACCCTTCAATTACTTAGTTATTAATAAAGATTGTGATAAGAAATCTGGATGCTATAGGAAAGGTTTTGATACGTTTATCGTGCTAGATTAACTGTATATATAAAGGATTGTATTTAGGTTGAAACTTATTACTTAAGATGAAACCATCTGGATCGGCCATGAATCTTAAAATGAACGAGGAGAAATTATTGAAACAAAAAGTACTCCGTTCTGCCGAAGCCATAAGAAAAAAAGTTAAACTCATTCGTGACGTTAAAACGAACGATAATATGATGTTGGAAACAATGCTAAAACCAATTATAGATCCTCTCAATGAAATGGCAAAAAACAATATTAGTAATACTGATCATAATATCGAAGATTTTAAATGGAATAAATCAGTAAAAACATTAAAATATAGTCCATCCGAACAGGAAGAGAAAGAAAGTTTCGTTGATAAAAGATTTCTGAGAAAATCATCAGAATCTAACTCGAATAATACCGAACATGAGTCAAATGATAGTGGCTCTAACCTAAACGATTCCATATCTCATGAAAGTGTTGTCCAAAATGATTCTGATACTAGCATCAATGCTTCGTTTAGAACGTCTGAGTCGTATGCTTCTCCTCGTGAAGACCCCGTTTGGCAAAAACAATATTTAAACATGAATATTCCTTTTGGTATACGAATGGAGCGTGACAAGCTAATGCTAGGATCTTATCCGATTTCTGTGAATGACAAAGAACTCAAAATAAGTGGAGAAAGCTTTCGTTTAACGCCAGGTCTATACGCTTTATTGTTCAAGAAATTACCCGATTTAAGTCTCGTTACTGAAGACGATAAACGATTATATAAAACTTTGTTGTTAAAAACAAATGCTCATAGACGTGATTTTGATCCAAATAAACCGATAAAAAGCAATAAGGGTATGAAATATTTATATGTGATAAAACCACTTTTCAAATTATCTAAACAACGTTCATTAAGTGAAGAAATACCTGTATCCGGTCATGGGCTACCATCAATGAAAAAAGTAAAAAAAGACATTGCATATGTGTATTGGGATGACCCGAACGAATTAGTGGAGAGATTAAAACTGCTTATAGCAGCACGTGACGCTGGTAATACCGGGTTAGGAAATGAAATCATATCTATTATTGAAGAATTGCGTGAAGCTGGAATAGTCAAATAGTATATAAATAAATGAAGTTTATTAGTTTTATCAGTTGTAGTTTGATTTTCAAGTATACAAAATGAATATAGACAAATTTGGTCACTATGTTCATAAACGCTTGCGTGTTAGCGAAGTTTCTGAACTCAATTCCAAGGCTTTGATTCGTACAGAAGCGGGACATTTTGATTTAAAATCTTTGCGACTAAAAGGAGTTGTCGAACCTTTATCACCCGATGATGCAGTAAATAAACAGTACGTTGACAAATACATGCAAAACACGTATGAGAAGAAGTATTTAGACTCCATGTTTGATACTATAAATGGACAAATTCTTCATCTTGCATCTCAGTTGAAACTAAACTTTTATACAAATAAGGAGATAGATAGAATTTTAAAAGAAAAGTATAATGACAAAAGAACAAATAGTGAACGAGATCCATCGATCAGCGAGAAAGAACTTTAAGCGAAGATCAGTTGTACTCAAAGGAATTGATGATTTATGGCAAGCTGATTTGATCGATATACAGAAATTTCATACAGTGAACAAGGGATATAAGTATATTTTAATCGTCATTGATACCTTTTCAAAGTATGCATGGTGTATTCCTATTAAATCAAAAACAAAAACGGAAGTAAAAAATGCATTTGATCTAATTATAAAATCATCTAATCGAAAACCAAAAAACTTGCAGACCGACTTTGGAAAAGAGTTTTATAATGAAGAATTTAATTGTTATTTAAAATCGTTGAAAGTAAATCACTACTCAACGTATTCAATTAAGAAGGCATCTATTGTTGAAAGGTTGATAAAGACAATTAAGTTTAAACTTTATAAATATTTTAGTTTGATTGGCAATTACAAATGGGAAGGCAAACCGTTAGAAGATGTAGTAAAATCTTATAATCAAACAGTACATCGAACAACAAAATTTAAACCTGTTGATGTAAATTTTGATAATGAAATTAAAGTTTTAAAAAATATTGAAAAATCGCAATCCAATTTGCGTTATAAATTAAACAAATTCAATGTTGGAGATTGTGTACGCATTAGCAAGTATAAAAGCGTCTTTCACAAAGGTTATACGCCTAATTGGTCAACAGAACTTTTCACTATTAAACATGTGAATCGCACTCAACCTGTTACGTATCACATTCAAGACCAGCGTAAAAACACTATTCTCGGTACATTTTACGAAGAAGAACTCCAGAAAACTAAGTATCCAAACGTTTATCTTGTAGAAAAGGTGATTAGAAAAAAGGGTAGAAAGTTGTATGTCAAGTGGTTGGGGTTAAGTGATAGCGAAAACAGTTGGATTGATAAAAATGCAATCGTATAATTATACTCGTATTTATGTTCATTTTCTTAACTGCATTGATCATTATGATTTGAGAAATGAAAGGAAGAGGACTATTAAATAGTGCTATTAATCATTTACCATTCGAACTACATTTACCTGGTTATAACTATTGCGGTCCGGGTACAAAATTGCGCAAACGATTACAAAGAGGTGATAAATGAATTAATGCATTAGACACTGCGTGTATGAAACACGACATAGCTTACGATACATATACTGATTTAGCTGAAAGACACCGGGCAGATTTAGAACTTTATAATATGGCCAAGCAAAGAAAAAAGTCAAAAGATGCAGGGAGAGGCGAAAAAATTGCTTCCTGGTTAGTAAGTAAAGTGATGAAATCTAAAGTTAAAGCTGGCGCAGGAATGAAAACATTTAAACATTTCGTGTCTAAAATTCGCGCTGAAATGAAAAAGAAACCTAAAACAAAAGGGTCTGTAGTTGATCGTGCACTTATTGCCGCAAAAAAATTTTTTCCTAAAGATACTAAGATACGAGTACCACGTTTAATACCGATTCCAAAAACTGGTGGTTTATTACCGCTGATACCAATTTTCACGGGACTATCTGCGTTAGGATCACTAGCAGGAGGAGCTGCTGGCATCGCTAAAGCTGTCGGAGATTACAAAGCTGCCAAAAAAAACTTAGCTGAATCAGAACGACATAATAAGTTGATGGAATCTATTGCATTGGGAAAAGGGTTGCATATTAAGCCATACAAAAATGGGAAAGGTTTATGTATTAAAGCTTCAAAAAACTAAATCAGAGGTTACCCAGACGCGCTCTCACAAATATTGATATTTTAAAGCACTCATCTGATATCCCTCATTTTCGAGGAGTTTATATGAGAGATAGTTTACCATCACGTGCCAAAAAAGTAGAATGCGGAATCCTTAATTTGGATAGTTCAGTCAACAATGGAACTCACTGGGTAGCCTATGTGAAGGACAAAAGTTATTGCGAATATTTTAATAGTTATGGTGACCTTCCACCGCCAATGGAGTTACAGAGGCATTTAGGCAATTATAATATATGCTATAACTACAATAGGTATCAAAAATTTAACACTGTAAATTGCGGTCATTTATGTTTTAAATACTTAAAAAAATATTGGTGTGACCGTTTAAATAGTATTGCATAATAAACATCTTATCATTCACACGATGTCTTTCACTTTGTCTATAACGGGAAATTCTGCTACTCTAATAACGAACCATTCACCAGCTTTACAACTAGATGGTGAATACGAATGTGGCCTATTGTATATATCAACTTTTAATTCAATACCTAATATTGATGCAAGAAATAATAAGTTTTATTATGGTGAAAACGAAGTAATTGAAATTCCAGAAGGTTCGTATGAACTTCAAGATATTGATGATTACCTACAAGAACACCTTCAAGGATGCACATTTACCTTGAAATGCAATAATAATACCTTAAAAACATCAATTTTGTGCACCAAAAATATTTATTTTGATAAAGAAAATTCTATTGGGACTTTACTTGGTTTTGGAGCAGAATGTATTCAAGCCAATATATTAACAGAATCTCCTTTTCCTGTATCCATTCTATCTACAACTATAGTCCGCATTGAATGTGACATAGTGAGCGGTTCATTTGTTAACGGAAAACCTAGTCACATAATTCACGAATTTATTCCGGCCGTCGCTCCAGGCTATCGAATAATAGAAACACCGAAAAACGTGATATATTTTCCTGTTACTCAAAATAGTTTAAATTCAATTTCAATAAGAATATTGGATGTTAACAATCATTTGGTTAATTTACGGGGTGAAGAGATTCAAATATATTTACACTTAAGAAAAAAATGATAGACTTTAATAAAACTTCAGTGGCGTTTAAAAGTAGTACTAGTATACATCCAGCTATCAAGAAAAGAAGACGTAAAGTAAAACTTTCAAAAGAAAACAAAGAATTCCTCCAATACCTTGGTCTTTTAAAATGAGTATATTAAACTTAGCTGAGCCTTTTGCCTTTGACAACTCAATTGAGAGCTTTGAATATCATTCTTATAAGCCGTACGTAACCAGTTTTAATTTCAATGATGAAATACGCATACCTATAAACCAACAAGATCTTTACGTTTTGCCATCAGCGAGTGCTATATACATAGAGGGTAGTATAAGTGTATATAACAGACAAACAAAAGCAGAGGTAAAAAGTGTTCTTTTTACGAATAACCCTATACTTCACCTATTTCAAGATATTCGATATGAACTTAATGGAATCGAAATAGATAAAATAAAAAACGCAGGTGTTACGACAACTATGAAATCTCTCGTATCCATGAATGAGCTTGAAGCATCAATGTCTAAATTATGGGGTTGGGATATCAACGGTACAAAAAATGAACACGGATCATTCTCTGTATCCATTCCTTTAAACAAGATTCTTGGATTTGCAGAGGATTATAACAAAATTATTATTAATTGCAAACATGAACTTATTCTTTTAAGGTCCAATACGAACTAGAATAGTGTTAAATTAAATGCAAACGAATACATAGACCTTATAACTATATCTAAAATAGTATGGCGCATGCCTCATATTAAGGTTTCTGACCGTGAAAGATTAGGCTTACTGAAATTTTTGGAAAGTGATCGCGCTATTCAGATAGCGTTCAGGAATTGGGATTTATATGAATATCCACTTCTGCCTGAAACGACAAAGCATTCTTGGGCTATCAAAACTTCATCTCAAATTGAAAAACCGCGTTACATCATAGTCGGATTGAAAACGAAACGTAAAAACGTCGCTGATAAAGACATGACACACTTTGATCATTGTCATTTGAGAGATGTTAAGGTATTTTTAAACTCTAGTTACTTTCCTTATGAAAGTTTTGATGTCAGTTTTTCAGCTGAGAAGTTTGCTATATTATACGATCAGTATGCTAAATTTCAACAGTCTTACTTTAACCGTGGTCAAGCACCTTTGTTGAGCCCGGAAGAATTTAAAAGTAAAGCCCCTCTGTTCGTCATAGACTGTTCTCGTCAAAACGAAACCTTGAAAACAGGTTCGGTAGATGTAAGGGTTGAATTAGAGTGTGAATCAGATATACCTGCCCAAACCTCGGCGTATTGTCTTATCTTAAATGACAGTATTGTTGAATACAAGCCATTGAGTAGCATAACGAAAAAGATATCATAATGCAAGACTATCTATTCGTAGATCTTCAAGGGTTTAAAACCAGCAAGAATTAATTTATTGTTAAAGAATTTGCATACAGCACGCTGGAGTACACTCAAACTTTTTTAATAAAACCCCCCTTTACATTTTCTAAATTATTGGAAAGTGAAAAAGTACAGACAAGATGGTTAGAAAAACATTTAGGTATTATGTGGCATGAAGGTTATGTTGATTATAGAGAATTTAAAAGACTTATTGTTAACCATATAAAAGATAAGACTATATTTGTAAAGGGGGTGGAGAAAATTGAATGGGTTAAACATTTATGTTCAGACTGTACTATTATCGATTTAGGCGAGAAAGGATCACCTAATTTAAAGGAGTTGTTTAAGAAATATTGTTAACCTGAGTGTACTTTTAATTGTGTGAATCATAAGAAAAACTGTGCTTTAAAAAACGTTTTATGTATTAAAAAATGGTATTTAAATAATTGTTAAACTGTAATTTTGTAAATAAACGTTGTTAAATATGATTGTTTTTTTTTATGTTTTTTTCAACCTATATATTTAGAATTAATGTTAGGAAATTAATAAAACATCACATTCCTTTAATAAGATTTATTACACCTTAGTATGTGTACATACTTAACATTGCATAAATTATATTGATTTACACTTTCACGATTTGCACAATTTGTTATGAAATAATATATTATGTATTTGACGCGATTAAGTCCCACTTTATAAATTAACACTGTAACCACACATTTTCTTCGAAATCTTGTTGATGACCTCTTCAGTACTGTCAATTATGTCGTCGTAACCATCGTTCGCTACATACTGCGCGTTCAGGAGAACCTTTTCATTTTGATCATCGTTTTGATCCGTAACGCCATCTTTTATGTCGATTATCTGTATTTTAATGAGCCTGCTTCCTTTTCCGGCTTTGTTGTTTATAACGAAACATGGTGGACGTCCAATACTCTTCTTTACTATCTTGTTACTAGTGTTTACTTTACGTTGCTTCGTTTTTTGACTGTCGATAGTATTCTTAACTTTTTTGTACAGGTCACTATCATCGAATTCTTGAGGTAGTTGGAACGGATCTTGTGCGTATTGAGAGAAAACAATTTGAATATCTTCGCTATCCGCCATTTTCTGGAAATCTAAAACAAGAGAGACACATACAATACATACATACAGTGCATACATAATTATAATTTTAGAAGACGTGAATGTTGAATACTTTAAAGGACATATCCTTAAATTTTATTATTTATTTGGTTTGTAAAATAAGAGCGTGTTTTCAAGGCTCACTAATCAACTTACCAGAAGTTCGGTTGCGAGTAAGTAATGAAGAGGTGATTGCAACTATTCGAATGTAAGAAATTAATAATTTCTATGCGCTTATATAGGTAAGTTACTGTTTGTTCAGCAAAAATGAAAATGCGCAATAGTGTTACATGATAACTTTAACTTGCACGTTCCTCAATGCACACCTAAAACAAGTCGCAACTTGTTGATAGGTTACCAGACCAATTAGGTGATTCATAAATTATTGTATGATGTGTTTGATGAGGGTTTGTGGCAGATAAGTAGTAAAACATCAGAATGACAAGATTAATCATTTATTTATTATAAAACACAATTTTGTAAAATCAGTGTCAGTCAAAGAATTGGTATAATATAAAATCGTGTCTTATACAAATAACTAAGGATGTATATTTTTCATTATTTACTTAACATACAATAATGATTTATTGATAATTTTTATCTGCAAGTAAGGTAACTCAGATAACACATGTTCATGAAAATTAACTACCAAATAGTATAGTAGTGTGCCCCCAAGCCTTTGTAAAAATTTGGTTGTCAGATATCAGACGCTTATCATCATTAGCTGAAAGAGCAACTTTGTTAACACTTTGTGTAAATATTTCGTGCTTTATTGATTTGAATAATATGTTTTTTCTTTTTATTACTTTCCTTTCAAATAGTGTTTTTTCATAATCTGATATCTGAAAACCGCGTACAATTGGTTTTTTCACTCCTTTAGCTTTTTTGATAACATCATTAATGGTTTTAATACAGTATACTTTTGAACGTAGTCCTACGAACTCTGTAATCATTTGCCCATTCATTTCATCTTTAAAAAGACCTGGCACTTTTTTGTTCTGGACTGGTAACAAGTATTTATTATCGGCACTATAATTACTAGTATCAAAATAAGACAAAAAGTTTAACCTTAAATCTTCGAAATAGTCTTTTGTCTGTATATAATACACAAAACTATCTGTATCCGTGTAGCACATTTGTAAACGCTTACCGTATTGTTTTTTATATACTGAGTAATGGAAATCATACATATGGCTTTTAGATAACTCTAGTACAGCAAAACCGATGTATATTGGCTTGTCTAAAATTATGATGTCTGGTTTCAATTGGACAGCTATAAAATTCTCTGTAAAAACTGTAGCGCTATGAAAATTAGGGCTTGCGATCAATTTATCAGCCGAGATTTTCTTTTTTGTTTTGTTAGTATTGTCGGTCCACTGATTAACTAAGCGCACTTGTACCCTTTTCTCGGTATTCTCCAAAGTCTTACCAAATATACTGTTATTCATCAATTTGCAAAAGTCTTGTTCAAAAACAGACGTAGCCTTCTGTCGTAAATTTGTATTCATATCAATATATTGTTTCAAATACGGAGCTTGTTTGAATGTAATAACTCTATGTATCTTTTGTAATTTTAGACCATGTTTTAGACATGTTTTCAAATGCACATAATGGATCACATAACAGTATTTGTCATATAAATTAGGTACAAGTTTATATTGTGTGCCTCCTGGTGGTATACATTTTTCAGGACAAAATGGTAGATCGTTATGTTTATCATGTAGATGTTTTGGATAAATAATATCCACTTCAAGGATATAGCCAATTTCTGAATCATTAGGGACTTCTGTAATATTTAAAACACTTATTTCATGATTTTCTAAAAATCTAAAGTTTGATAAAGGCAAATATTGGCACATGCTGTAACCATATAAGTTATTACAGTCGATATAAACAAGGTATGAGTCCAACTGGGATGGTTCATAGTCCTGTAAGTATTTATTATTAGCTTTAGCATACCGTTGGGAGGTCATACACACTCCTCCTCTGATTCCGGATTGAATCATTTTCAGAATGTTAAAGTCATCTATGAGCTCTAATTCTACACCAGTTTTCAAAAGCATTGCGTCAAATGATAAACTTGGAGTAGTTAAATAAAAAGCCGGGTCGAGGTCATAGTGTTGCTTGCAAGTAGAACGAAACTTTTCAAAAATATCGGTTAACAGAAGAACATCTGTTTGTAAATAAAGGTCCGTATACTCGCCTAAATTTTTTATATTAAATTGTTTCCAAACTAATTGTGCATGCTCATAGTCTTCTCTAGAAACGGTTTCATTAGTCAGTGAATTGTAAAAAAAATCGATACATGGAAGACTTTTTTCCTCAAAACTTTCCCATTTATTCATATATTCATAGGGAAACACACCTTTGCGCGTAAGTAATTGAAACTCTTTTTTGTTACAAAAATATTTACGTAAATGAAGAAAGTCGCGTTTCTGCAGAGTTTCAGTTAGTTTCTCTAAACTTGTACCTAAAAATTTAAAGGAATCCACGAAACGAAGTTGAAAATACTCGTTCTCGATTGGAATAAATTTAGAAATAGAAATATAGTTTTCCTTGGTTTTAGGAATAACTTTTACTGCTCCTGGCGCCTCACCCAGTTTTTTTATAAATAAATGAGAATCATAACCAGACAGATTATGAAAAAATATGGGTACAAAACCAGGTCGTTTATATTGTAAATTGCATAGGTTATGTGCTGCACCACGATAGGCTCCTGTAATGTGACAGTGGTCCCGAACCCGATCAGAGAATAGAAAATGATTACATATGTGGCATAGTTTAGCATTCAAAAAGTTTAACTCGTCTTTTTCGTTGAATATTATTGGAGTATTTGTGGTTAGAACTTTATGAATTCTGCCAACATCTTTATAGATTGCATCAATAAATTTGTCAACACAATCGGTTCCGCGATAAGAGACGTAATGATTGTAGCTTTGATCTATATTACTAACAATGTAGTATGCAAAGGCAGCTGGTACATGATGATGCAGAGTAGTCGTGTTAGGCGAATGGTTAGTGTCTGTATTATCATTATCACTAATATCTGAGGATTGTAACAACAATTCGAAATCGGCATATATTACAAATGGACAATTCTGTTTCCGATTGAAGTTTTTAAATTTAATTACTGTTCCTTTTTCTGGTAAAACTGTAACTACTCCCGTACACATGTGATTGGATAGTTCATCCTGTTTCATAAAAAATAACAGACAGGTGTCGCAAAAATATATCTTACTATTATGACTCGTGACTTGTTTACGCACAAGACGACTCAAATCTTTAATTAAAACATAATGCGGTGGATGGCTGCCATCGTCCAATAAGAGCAAATGTATATTTTTCCTATTTGTCTGATCACGGACAATCTCAGACTTGTAAAGAGGACCTATTACAGTTTTATTATTTTTCAAGCCAAAAATTGTTATTGATATCTTTGGATTGTTCTTTTCAAACACTCTGATGTCATCAAATGTGACAGGAAAAGACATTTGAGAAATATTCAATACGTCGCGATAGTTAGGATACGATGAAACTCGTTCAGGGTGGTTGTTAGAAGGATACAACGCCGCTGTCACACTCCATAAAAAGCAACACTGGTCATTGTTTTGTATATTTATACATGCTTTCTTGACTTTAATGCATTTTGGCAGGTCAACGTAGCTTGATCCTCGCAGTGGTTGATACTTGTTTACGTTAATCTCTAAATGCGAGTTATTAACAAAAGCCCATCCACTATCACGATCTTGAAATTCCTCAAACTTTGTCTTGAGACAACTCACGGTCTCGCGAAACAGTGATTCAAAATCATAACTTAAGTATAAAATTTTATTTTTAGTTCCAAAGGACTTAATTGATTGACTGTTATCTTTAAACATTAAGAACATTCCAAAGAGTTCAAAATTTACTTTTACGCACGTGTGTTTTGTAAGAGATTCATCTAAAACCCATTTTATGTCATTTTTAACCGAGTTCATAAATTCATCTACAGATCTCAAACTTCGATCGTCTTTTGTCGATACACGATATGTTACAATACGCTTCAGAAATGCTGATTCTACTATTTCAATGTTATCTCTTAGAGCTTTGCTAGAATTAACTCTTGTTTTGTGTGCATTGCTTCGAAGATGGCCTACCCAATTTATTTTTTTTACAGACGTGCTACACGGAACACAGAAAGGCATTGTGAAATAATAATGTTATACAAACAACAATAAATACCAGGTGTTTCCTGTATCACGAACAAAAGTAGTTAAGTTTGAGGAGTGGAGCTCGTATTAAATTTATTTATTCCTGTTGCAGGAAACACCCTGTATATATCCTAATCTATTTTTGACACTATAACCCGCCGACGACGAGATAATTATTTTTATTAATAGTACATCGTATTACCAAGAATGCAACGACAATTGAATGTGTAGTAATTAGTACTAACACGTAAATAGGTGAGTTGGTTAACCAACAGTACAAAAGTTAATGTATTTAAACGATATTTATATATTAGAAATCTCTTATTTAAAAAAAAATACGAAAAGCAGGATTAATGACCCTGTTTGACTAATATTTTTTGGAATTAGTATAATAAACGGGTTCACAATCTTCAAAGATATGGAAAGCTTCACCCATGAATTTTTGTAATTGATTCCACTCAGAGGAATTTTCGTTACTTTGTAATTTGACCGTCACTAACGCTTTTTTATAGCGATCTTCAGGGTTGGTCTTCAGAAAATCATCTACATTATACACTCTAAGATCTATATAAAATTTACCATCCGTAATCGTACTACGCCGAGAGGTACCCGCAGACACGCGACTTGTAAATGATGACGTGGTCTTGATAGTTTTCGATTCGTCTCCGAGTTCCTCCTCCTCTGCTTGTATGATCTTGAATATATCCGTTGTGACCGAATTCTTGGAAGAACTGAAATAAATAAACGAAAATGTTATTACGAGCTAACACATTTAAAAATAAAATAAATAAAATATCTTTATTTCGGAAAATTAAACTTCTAAACACAATTAATTACACTCGTACAAATCATCACAAATTTAAGTCTCAATCATCATCATCATCATCATCATATCAGCCGAAAGACATCCACTGCTGGACATAGGCCTCCCCCAAAGAGTGCCAAAGTGACCGATCCCGCGCCACCCGCATCCAGCGGACACAACAAGCGGACAGTCTCAATAATGAAATTAATTTAAAAAGCAACAAATAAGTACCTGGAACCGGAATTCTTGGCTTTACTGGTTGATGCTGCGACCTTGCTATTTGCTTTTCTCTTTTTAGCAGCTGGCAGTGGCGATGGTGATTGTCTTTGATGTTCGACGAAATTCAAATCAGACCTAATGAAATAAAAAATAAAAAACATAAATATTAAACAAAGCTGGGAAACCGTGGCAGCCTAAAGGTTTAGACGCATGACCTTCGAACAGTGGGTTGAGGGTTCAAACCCGAACTATACCGATGAGTTTTAGGAAACTTATGCATGGAATATAATTAGATATTTACTATAGGCATTCGGTGAAGGAATACATCGTAAAGAAATCTGTATAAACCAGCTAAGAAAGTCAAAGGTCTCCAACCCGCACTGAGATTTTCAGTGAACGAACTTACATAAACCAACTAAGAAATTTAAAGTTAAAACGATCAAAATATTAAGCGCAACTGTTGAAAAATCTAAAAATAATTGAATTACCTTGATGATGAGGTCCTTTTCTTTATGGTCTTTTTCTTCGGCTCTGGCGAAGGCGTACGCGCATGTGTAGAATATTCAGAGTCAGACCTTCAAAAACGAAACAAAAATTAGTCATATAGTTTTTTAAACATATCTTCACAAATACGATTTATTTGAGTAGGTACTTACTAACATTTTAAATGAAGGTCACTCAACAAAGAAACACCGAGAACTTCGAGGCACTTCCCGAATATTTAGGAAATAAATGGATACAAACAGTATGATTGTTCGTTTTATAATAAATTAGTTGATTCAATATTTTTCCGAAATATATAATTTTATCATAAGAAGCAAATCATAGCATTCCACTTTAAACCGTAATGTACCCATTATTCACCGATTGTAAAAATAAACAGATTACTCACAAAACTGTACATCATTCGGTTACAATGTGTAATTAACACAAAGAAATGCCGCCGAAGTATCGAATTATCGAATGAAGCCGACGATTACTACGTTGCAACACGTGTAAATAACCTGTCACAACCAGTTCTTGTCTATTTAGTCGAAAAACATTTTGAATTATATCAACATTACTATCATTTTCTTTAGTTCATCTCTGAATTAATATTTTTTAAACGTATATAAAAACAACTAAGAAACAAGCCTTCTCACGAAATATCCATCGTAATCTACGAGAAAATCAAACATTTAATTTCAAGCCCCTATACCAGCCATTGTTTACGTTTCTCCTTAATAGATGCAATTACCTATAACACATGTATGCATTAATTCTTTACATTACTAAATTAAACAAAATAATGTATTACAACATAACCCGCTTATTTAGAATGTTGGTTAAATAGTATCATGGTACAAGGTGAATAAACAGAGCGTAAGCATTTTTAAAGATTCACACGCCGACCGGCATTACGATTGTAATTTAACACTTTGCGATTAACAAAACAGAAACGTCATTTCTAATCATAGGTTGATGCATTGAAGAAAACACGTTTATTCATTTTTGTTATTTTATGCATATGGAAATATAATGTAAGTTAGTCTATTAATTTACCTACATAAAATATCTTCTCTTACACAACTCCATTAACACTTGTCTACAGGAAAGATAATTTCTGTATAACCTATTAGTGTTACTTTTGATACTTATATTAAGATTATCGAGTAGGTATTTTGTTCATAAAATCAGGTATGAAATGAATTAGAAATCATATTTATAAACTGAACAAACATTTTAGAGGGTCCACCTGCAAAGGTTGAAACAGTAAACCGTTCATTCAATTTATTCTTTGACCTGATATTACTTATCGTCATGCGGTCGACTAGCTATCCTTTCGCATGAGCTGTCTTTCGTTTGTTTATACAACATGCTTGAAGTCTGACAAGGATGAAGCATACGTTCGATTGGTTACGTTTTAATACGTAGTGAGTGTTAATACGTACAGTCAACCAATTTGATACCCAAGTGTACCTATAATTATTATGTTTACTGTAATTCTTCATATCTACGTCACATAAATTATCCAATCAGATTGCGAGGCCTGCATCGCGCTTACGAAGTTTTTGTGATCGGTTCATATATATACAATTTCATTGATAGAACTGTCGGAGTGTCTATAGCTATACCGACCGATAGTTCATAGTACTCCTACCACTTAACATGTTGCGAAGCCTGGCCAGCTTTGTGATAATGACTTGGTAACGCGGTGGCGTATGCATACGATGCTTGGTTTTAATAACCCTAAGATGGGCAGGGCTAGTATGCACAACACACTACAACCCGGTGGGGGTAAACACAACACGCGGTGGCGTTGATATAGTATTTGCTTGGTTTTAATAACCCTAAGATGGGCAGGGCAATTACTATATCTCACACAACGAGAAATCTGTTACTATACACGGTCGGTAGTTAACGGTGATCTCATCCATACTTCTCACGTCAAAGTTTCTGGCCAATTCTGCGATGTGATTAGTGTGTCAAACACCGTAATAATCCTGTTAGCCCAGCACAGCTAAAAGCTTCAATATTACCCAAGTCTGGCTATGATGGTGCATTACGAGATCTGGTTCTCCAAGAACAAGATCTGGCGGGTTGCGATGCTAGCTAGCACCCGTTGTGTTTAAGCCTTTTGCATTTTTAAACTTGCATCTTTTTGTTAAATGAGTGCTAAAAGTCCGTTAATGCACTTGAAGTTCTGTTCCACTGCAACGGAGTACGAACTGTGAATCTGATACTATCCTAAACATGCATTGAGAGTTTGCATCAGATTATTAAACACGATGCCAAACACATAAATTAAACGAATCCGTCGGTTTGTCTGATGGCTACAGCGTTTATCTTCAATACGATGAATTAAAGCAAGATATATTATATACAACTGTAACTACTATTTGTATTCTGGTCCACATACGGATTCTACCCCACTCATGATTGTAGTTGGGTATTGGGAGGAACTGGACCGCGTCCGCGAAGTGAAGCGAAGCGAAACGAAGCAGTGGTCCAGAACTCCCAATACCTAACTACTGTTCTACAACGTGATTAAACTACAATATATATATATAATATATATATACAATATATATATATATATATATATATAATATATAATATACCAGAAATTGTACATGATAGAAAGAGAGGTAAATTTAACATAATCAATGGTAGACGATGCAAAATCATATCAGTAGATAAAACAGCCAAACAGAATATTAACAACTTAAGTATAAAAAGACTATACACAAATTTTTGTTATTAAGCAGTAACGCTGCTAACGAGAATTATATATTTTTTTTAATCAAAGGAAAAATTGAAAAAAATTATGCTCCGAGCCGGATTCTGGTAGATGTCGCTACACGCCTCCCTAAGGCGTTGTATGAAGTAACTGATTGAGGGATTTGGGTGCCCGAACCGGATTGTTCCGATAGCTCAGTTGGTTAGTAGCGACGGGCCATGAATGCCTGTGGTCGCCGGTTCAAATCCGGCTCGGAGCATTAAATTAAAAAAAAATCTTTTATTTAAAAAAAGTTATAAGACATTTACATAAATACATAAACATATATATAAACCTACACACACAATAGCTGCATCGGAAAGTATTCAAAGTGGTGACTTCACTATTTCCAGTCACATTTGCCATTGTCTTTAATAATATGCGATTATAGTTTTTTTTATGTGATAGGAGGCAAACGAGCAGACGGATCACCTGATGGTAAGCGATTACCGCCGCCCATGGACACCTGCAACACCAGAGGATGAGATTGATTGGTGAGTAGAGATTTTCTGAACTGGACTGATCTTCTTATCTTCAGAACAATAGCATTCAAGTCTTACAATACGACTATGTATGTGGTCGGACGCGTGCCATTTTTTGCAAGCAAAAGCTTAGTATGTCAATGGAGAGATATTCAACGGAAGAAGTACATTGTTCTTATTGTATGACTTGTGAAAGATACTTTGCACGATACTTTCTTTGTGTTATTTTGTTTGCATGTCTTACTAGCGGCTTTCACAAATTGTACTATTTTGTAATTACCGATGAGATCCTGTAAGTGGCTTTTTGCATCTATGTCGAAATCTATACCATTTAAAAGCTGTTGGTTCTTCGTAAAATAAAATAAAAATTTGATTTTGAAGCCTTCAGGTAGCTGGCAGCCAATTAAGCGGGTAAAGAAAACTTACCTTACACTGAAGCTGGCAACTTTTCACTTTGAAAGAACTCCGTAAGCTGACTAACTTGCGTTCACTGCGGTAAGTTTTTTACCTGAGCTAAGCTAAAACTGGGCTAACAACAACAACATCTGAACATAACCTATAAAGTAGACGTCAAGCCGTTTGACGCGGTACCTATAAACCAAACGCATGATAAAATAACAACTCGTGACGTCAGCGTACTTATGCCAGAAAATGTATCACAGCCGATAAAAGATATAATTCATGCAATTACATTCATGCATTTCGAGTTTGAAACCATAGAGACAATTACAAAAGAAGGGCTAATAATAAAAACTGATTTGCACAGCTAAAATACTAGTTATTCCTCAATATTCGGTATTCACCAAGTCAGTATTTTTTTGGTAAGCGATGACAATTTGCCTCAAAATAAGTAATTCTGACGCTGATCGTGTAGAAAAATGAAAAAAAAAACATGACACCCCATGACACCATTTTATAAATATTACCAAATATATAAATATCACACATCAAAAGTGACATGACAGTTTTGGCAACGCCTTGGCAATTAGTTTATTAACATTAAAACCTGACATTTATCGATCACATAAATCGTAATAAAATCTACCTACCGCCCAGATTTATCTAAAAGTTTATTTTTACACTTAGCAACAAAAATATTATTACTCTGTATCAGTCGTAATTTTGTAGAGGTTTTGTGCAGTTGCGAACTATCGTCTGAATACAATTTTGTAATATAATGTTTATAAAAATATGAGACTAGCGTTTTATTAAAATCCCAAATTATGTCATTAATCGTACGTACTTTTTATAGGCCAAATAAGGCGCAGAGTCACAAATAGAAAACGGGTTAAAAGGTCAAATGCGACTGATAATAATGAACATTTTTAGTACCTACCTACCTATGCATACACATTCACGCCTTTATTCCCAAAAGGGGTAGGCAGAGCACATGAAACGTATGTTCCAGCGCCACTTTTAGCAGGGTATAAAATATCGACAAAATGTGATATTGCAGTGATAGGTTGCTAGCCCATCGCCCACAATACACTTCAAGCCTACCCTACCTGTGATCTGGCCAAAAAAGTGGTAGTTTATTTTGAATAAGGCAGTGCTTGGTTTTGGGCGCTACTGTGATCAGGAGAATCTAAAAAAGTTTGGCCCATACATCAGCACTATTATGGGTTCACTAATGGCCAAAAATGATTTGGGTAAAATTCTCGCAACTATTCCATTTGGAAACAATTTCCAAATAGTCCCAAGTCGCCGCTTGTAACACAGCTTTCTACGCCACAGAGACCAATATGATTCAACGCTGAAAACCATGATTTTTTTGGAAATAAATAAACACACACCATTGTTCCAGCCGAATAGTCCTGAATCTTTTTACCGTCATGGTCTGCTTTACGCGCGAGTTAACGAATGTTATTTTGGTTTAAGACAGAGTAAAAAATAGAGATTGATTTTTTGATGCTCAGCGTTATTCAGAGCAATGACGCGTAATTTAATTTGGGAGAGGCAACCTGATGGCTCGCGGTATTTGAGCTCCCGAAGTGTTGTGGAACCGCCCTGTGCAACCCGAACTGACCCAACTTTGACTGGTTCGGAAATAGGAGGGGATGGTAAAATAAAAAAGTTGGTAGACAATTTATAAATCAATTAACTCGGATAGAACAATTTTCCTCGCAGCTCAGCTGGCGGTGGACGCGCAGTGCGAGAGGAGCTCTGGTTACACCATGTGGACCGCCTGGAAGAATGGAGCGATCTAATGTAAGATTCCCACCGAACGGGCCGGTCCGGGTCGCCTGGCGCCGCGACGCAACGGGTGCGCGAGCACCCGGCGGCAGCCGACCGCGTTTTAATAGAGTGTAGTAGGCCGGACGAAACCGGTCACACGACAGCCGACCACAGCCGTCACGTCCGCGAGGAGCCGACCGGCCGCAAATCCAATTAAATATGAAATGTAATGTCTCTTTTAAAGCTTCAAATTCCTTCGACAACTTGTAAAATGCGCTCAGGCGCGCTCCAGCCCGGCCCGTTCGGTGGGAATCGTACATTATGCGCGGTCGAGATGAGCTTAGTTGGGACCACATTTTTTTTATACAACGACGGTGGCAAACAAGCGTACCTACGGCCCGCCTGATGGTGGGCGGACACCGCAGCCTATAGACGCATGCAACTACAAAGCAGTAACATGCGCGTTGCCGCCCCATGATATGTTTGAGGATTCGTCGTGTTGACAGCTGAAGGAACAAACGCCCTCGCTCTCAACACAACGCATCCTCGGGAGCTCTGGCGACCTTGCTACCTCCAGGAACACAACACTACTATACAGAGCACATAGTAGTGTTATTATGGCTGTGGTCTTCTGCAAGGCGGAGGTACTCCCCCAGTTGGGCTGCTCCAAATTCGAGCGGGATGACATTTCGCTGTGCCCTACCACACCAAATCTGGTCCCTCACAATATAGACCAAGGAAATAGGAAACCATCGACGATTCGATGGTTGTGGGGCAGCTTTTTTTGACCCTCAGGTTGGTTTGCACGCGGAATTTTATATAAATGCCGAAATTTCCATAATGCACTGTGAACTTATTGCTATAGCGGAGGCGTTGTCATTTATAGAAACCTTGGACCATAACAAATTTGTAATTTTGTCAGATGCTAAAAGTGCCCTTTCACATTTGGCTCGGTTACCCTCGACTGGTCGAGGGCATCCGATAGCCTACAGTATCCTTCAATCTATCTGTAAACTCGAAGCACTAAATAGAGAGGTGATTATCCAATGGATACCGTCTCATATTGGGATCATGGGCAACGAGGAGGCGGACCGAGCGGCGAGGCTGGCATTAACCGGCGGTATTCCATATCATTGTTTACCTTTACACAGTGAGGTACTATACAAAGTAAAACTAAGGTGTAGACATACTTGGAGGGAATATTTCGACGAACGATCCCGTACAAAAGGTATACGAGTATGGTATCGAACTATTCAGTGCCAGCCTCCTCGAGTCCCATGCTTTGATAAACAACTGAGTAGAAAAGAGGTGGTATTACTTGTTAGGCTACGCTCTGGACACATCCCGTCAAACAAATTTAAATATTTGATGGGCATCTCGAACTCACCTAACTGCCCTGAGTGCGATGTAGTGGAAGACGTCCAACATGTGTTGATGGAGTGTGTCCGCAACGAGGCCCTACGACATGAGATGACATACCTAATGTTAAGAAATGTAGGTAGTTGTAATAGCATTCTGGCTTCGCCGTTATCAGACGAGGCCAGAATGTTGTGCAAACTTTACTCTAAGGTATTGTAATAAACCTACCAATTTAGTTACACATTACCTCTAAGACAATTATATTAAAACTATAATGTACATTGATCTCGCTAATGGGGGAGGCATAGTCACTGCGTGACAAAACCCTTTTTCTGAATAAATAAAGATTAAAAAAAAAAAAAACACTACTACGGAGCAAGTAGTAGTGTTATTATGTCTGCGGTCTTCTGCGAGGCGGATCACATGCAATGAATTAGAAAAACGCTGCCACTGCCGCCGCCGCCGAGTAATTCTTACGTAAACCTAATGTTTGGCATATTCATTTTTAAGCAATATCTCGTTTACCAACTGGTACTTTGACCAAATTTCATTCAGTCAAATATGTTAGTTGGCATACCTAATATGTTTTAACCAAAACAAAAAAAACGCAAAAAGACGTCTTTGCGTTTTGTACAAAGGTCGCAATTCTAACCTAACCGCCAGTGTGTCGACGTACCTAAGACCTGCCTAAGCACCGCCTGCTCCGCTCTAAGGGACACAAGGTAACCCTAACCTAACCTATCAATTAATACAATTGTAACGATTATTTGTTTCCCCCTTGTGGATGGCTTTAGAACATAAAATTTTAGACCAAGGGAAGGGAGACCCCTACTGTGCACCCGTTTTTGACGAGGCCATTCCGGCATTTATCAACAAAAACATTGATCATTTCCATACCTTTTCGGATGGCCTTGTAGAAGTTCTTATATTAATTTTGCGGCACTGGCATTTCGTTCCTAAATTTACTTACGCTATGCGCTGCACTCCCTTTTGGAAACCTCAAAATTTCTGTAAAAACCTGGACAGTATTATTTGGACTCAAATTGAAAAAATCATTCATATAAAAATTGTCAACAGCGGCCCACGAAAATCGAATCTCGAAGTTCGAATATCTCTTTCTTTGTCACTCGAGCACCATAAACCATAAGTGTGATAGAGATGGAGATAAACGAACTTCGAGATTCGATTTACGTGGTAGCGCCGCTGTCAGTGTCTTGCCACTGTGTCAAAGTAAATTACCCAAGTAAATTGTATCACTGCACTTACGTGCCAAAGAGAATATAACCACTACGTTCTAAGAGACGGGGCTTCGAACTAAGTTTTGGATGACAGTGACATTGTCATTTGAATTTGACATGCTAACTCAATTGATGTTTAGCTATTTTGCCATACCACATTAAAAAGTCCAATACGGAAGTAAGTCGTACCAACATAATGGCACGAAAGGGATTAGGTATGTAGTACTTAACATTATCGATGTCGATAATATTAGTACGCAACGTTATCGATATCGATAAATTATGATGGTCAGGTCCACTGCATGAAGAGCAAATTATTGTACTATATCGACACTAACATAATAATAAAAGGATAATAAATGTTTTAAGTCAGTTTATTTCACACCCATTTATAAATTATAAAAAATATTTAGGAGTAGGTAGGTATATTTATTTACAAATTTCACCAATTTGTCCATACTGTCTCTTTCTGGTTCGTAAGCAGTCCCAATGTATTTCCATAATTCTTCTTGTTATAAGGCAGCTGCCGCTTGTATTATCAAAGTGCCGTTGTTTTTTAAAAGTAAATCAATGTTTAGGGCAGAGTGGGTAACAGTGGATCACTTTTTTTAAGCTCCACAAATCCCAAGTTTATGCCTAAATAATTAATCTATGATAATTAACCACAAGATACGTACCTAATCTACAAAAACAAGTGCAATTATTGGCAATACTCGTAATTTCGTTATGGGTATCTACTTACATTACAGGATAAACAAACTTGTACGTAAGTAGATACCTAACGTTCTTGGTGTTTACGCTGGCTTTAAACTAGTTGACGAGAATCTTATACATATGATGTTTATACATTTGAAAATAATTAAGTGTTTTAAATGTATTCGTCAAAAGCATTTTTTGTTTGACACACATGTTTTCTCCTGAAGTTACATTACATTATCCTAGTAACCATCCAAATGCAAATGCCACAATGACAGAAAGAGAAAGAACGGAAGTAAGAGATAGCGATTGTCCGCCATGGTAGAAGCACAGATAGAAAACTTGTCACTTGTTCTGACAGTTGTCAGATTTGAGCTGAATTTGAGCAAAAGGATGTCATTCTTCTTTTTGTTCCTAGTTGCGTGACACTGTTACGTGCTTTCAATCAATGTTTAAGTTGAACTAATAATTGTATACAGTTGTCTTTTTACCCTAAATAAATAGTTAAACTTCTTTATCTACGCACATTACTACAATTTACTACAACCGATTTTACTATGAGAACTTTCTTGTCTGTGGTAGTAGGTAAAATCTGTACTATAATGTCATTACAGTACAGATTTTTGCTAAATTTGTATCGTTATGAGTTTAAATGTGGAACAACTGTCAAAACTCAGGTGGGTCTCTATTCTAGTATCCATAGATATTAAAACAGTTATCGATACGAAACGTCAATTCAGTACGTTTTTTAATACAAACCGTGCGACATTTGATCTCGAGTGATATGAGTCCAAAAAAAACCATTCCACACGACGGATGATCGAATTGCCGCCATTGCTGTTGTCATTTTATTGTTGGTTTTTTTGCTGTTACTTGCTACTACTTATGATATGTTTGTAGATAAAGTAGTGTATGCAACTGTACATAATTAGGCCTTAAAACATTCGTGTGATCCTATTATGAAACTCGCTTACGCTCGTTTCATAAAACCACACTCGTATTTTAAGGCCTCTCATTATGGATCAGTCGCATAAACTACTATAAAATATTAATCAAGCATTAACAAAACTCCTTGTTTGTATGGAAGATAATCAGTCGATGGTTACAGTTATACTAACAGTTAACTTTGCACAATGGTACCATATGTGTGAGATACATCGTCGGTAACATTATTCATTATACTCTATGGTCGGTAATGACTTACCTTACCTTGTTTTATTGTACCACTAGCTTTCGCCCGCGACTTCGTCCGAGTGGACCAGGGATAAAATCAATCAATCAATCATTTATTTCTTAGAATATGGTACAATATTGGTTAGTAGAGGGTCAGCATATTCTGCCGTCATGCATCGGCGTAGAAATATTAAGTACTTATAATTTATACAAATATACAATGCAATTGTTTTTTTTTAATTCAGAAACAGGATTGGCATGTAGGCAGGATTTTAAAGTTATCTGGCAGTCTATTAAATAATTCTATAGCCATAAAATGTGCGTTCGAGTTGGCGACTTCGAGCTTTTGTATAGGTTGAAAAAGCTCAAGTGGATTCCTGCTAGGTCTTTGTTTATTAACTACTCTATCATAAAGTGGAAAGAACTGTGGATTTTTTTACAAATTTTACCTGTTCCAATATGTACTTGACAGGGAAGTGGCAAGATTTTAAGTTCCTTAAATATTGGTTTACAATGGGCGAGATATTCACTTCTATGTATAGCCCTGACGCACTCTTTTTGGGTAACAAATGCTCTTTGGATATCTGTACTGTTGCCCCAAACGATAAGGCCATAGCGTAAAATTGAAGGAACATAACCATGATACGCAGACAGCGCAGCCTCTTTCAATACTATAGCCTAGCAAAAACCTATTAGCTACCATCTACCGTCTACCACCTACCATCTCTCATCTACCATCTACCATGGACCGAGGCCCTCGACGCCAAATGGTACAAAGCTGTACTCTCTGCTAAGACCTCTAAATTTAATGCGTTTCAAGTTTTCGGCATTTTCCACCGCTGCACCCGCTTTAGAAGTAGGCAATTTGAGGTTGGACGGTGCCAGTTGTGCCTACACCGGTAGCGTCCCACACAAGTACCCGTCCCAAACTCCATGGTACCAGAGACACTCCATCAGGCCTTTTGCCATCATCTCTGACAATGCCAGGCGGCTCAAGACGAGAAGGCACATTGATGGTGGCAAGAGGCCGGCGGATTATGTCAATCAGAATCGCATGTCTTGAAAAGCGGCCTGCACTTTTTCATATCATATTTAGTTTTGTGTCTCATCTCACCTGATGGTTCAGTTATTGCCACTGTTGATTAGAAGGCGCCTGGTTGGGGTATAGCAAAAAGGGCCCGATTAGATTAGATTACATTTATTTCATGATGAAAATTACATTACAGATTTGCATACAAATGTCAAAAAAATAAGAATTTTTATCACGATCGTCAAAAACAGAGAAAAATTAAGATATAATATTAGGATAATGTCAACAAATATAAGAACACAACATAACACAGTAACAAGAAAATATAAAAAATAAATCCAAGACAAAAGAACACAATAAATATATCAACCTCTAGGTATCGTCATTTTTTTTTTACAATATTTAGTGCATCGTAACACAATACGTTTAATGTAAAATCATATTTATACACATTTAAATAGGTAATAATAATAATGTAACATGTCAAGTCAAGATTCATATACTCTTTAACAGACTATAATGGATTTTTCAATAAAAGGTATTTAAGGCGGCGTCTAAATGCTTCGTCAGATGGTTCCTGTCTAAGATCAGCGGGCAGTCGCTCGTAGTAGGTAGGCCCAATGACACGCGGGTTCTTGCCTTAGGAATTAACAAGAAAAGCGGGCCCTTTTTGCTATATGTACTCTGACCAGGCGCATAGATCATAATTGTCAAGCAATATAGATGACCAGTGCGAATTCATAATTATGTTCTATCTAGCAACAATGCTATTATTACTTACAATTAGTTTTGCATACGTCTGCATTCGCACGACGCAGCAAAAAGTCATTACGTGGTTCGCTAGCCCGAATATAGAGGAAATCTTTTCACAACTCGATTCGAAACAGGGATAACTTTGAAATTGAGTACTTTCCGTGTTGTTTTGCTTCCGTGTAAGATAAATTCATAAAAGCTGGGATGCGTGAATTCATGAATTAAAAAATGGTACATAGGTCGCTTAACTCATCCTCTCCTACGATGCGCGCGGGTGCAGGGGTATGACGATATCGGGGCGCACGCAGGCGAGGACTGACTTTTAGCGGTCTACCTATACGAGTGCATGTCAATGTGATGTCTAGAGTTTTTAGGCTAGTTTCGTCTAGTCTAGTAAAAAGACTTCCTATGTATTTATTACGCTGTTATTATTCTAGAGAACATTGCAGCATGCGGTTCTTAGTTATCGACACTTGATAGCGCGTTTACGACTCTAACGCGACGACCCGTCTTGAGCAATTCACTATGCGTTTGTTGACGCGGTTAGCGCAAGTTGTAACTTCTCAGTGCGTCCAATTCTTTAAACAAAAGAACGACACTTTCAAGGCAACCAGACGATTCTCAAACTCACCAGACTACAAGAACACCAGACCCTCCCCGACGGTGGCATAGCAGATCATAGGATCGTAAGATCCTCAGCATTGAGGGACCGACTGAATGAATGAGACAATTCTCAAAAGGTCATTCGTTTGTCGCGTTGTCTTGGTCGGGTACTAAGTCGCCGGTGCTGTCTCGGCGATGGGCGCCAAGTGGACGCTCCAGTGGTCGCTTCTTGTGCTTGTTGTTGCCGACAGGGGTAAAAGCCAACTCTGGCCCCGTAAAATGGTCGGCTTTATCCCGCGGTAAGTGACAGAGCATCAGTCTCGTTTTATCGAACGGTGTCAGCCAGTGACGGACGCTCTATCTTGTCACTTATCGCGTGACATGGCCGACCATGATACGGGGTACAGTCCACCGTAGCGGATAGCCTGAGCGGTACCGGTAGAATACCTATAGAATAGAGTGATATAGAGATATGAAACCAAGGGTCATTATGACCCCTATCTCGCCCTATAGCCCAAGCATTTTATTTTCATTAGGTTGGAAAAAAATTGAAATTTGGAAATAATTCATAACAGCAGCTTTTTTGTGTGTAACTGATATATTATCATTTTAGTAATTACTTAGACTCAAAATCTACCAAAATATTATTCATCAAAAAATTCCTGAAAAAGAATAAAAATATAAATAGATTTTTTAATTTTTGTTTTGGTTAATTTAGTTATTATTTTTCAAGAAGAATAAATAAATCACACAAAAAACATAATAGACCAGTCATTTATTTATTTTTATATACCTTAGAATAACATTTGAAAATTAAACAAACAAAAAAAACGATGTTATAAATTAATGTTTGAAAAAGACGTAATTTTCCTGGGGTACTATCTTATAGCCTCGTATGATTGAGATTGGCCCACTTCTTATAGCACTTTCATTTGAATTGGTATTTAGACGGTAGAGTTGCTTTGATGCAATTCAGCGAAATCAAATAATCTCAACTGTCTCAAGTATACGCTCATGTCGTCCGCCCCGCTGGAATGTGAGGATAAGGCAAAAGCCTAAACCTTGGCTGCACCTAGATAGCCAGACCAGCCTAGAGCCTAGAGCACCCTAGCACCATAAATCAAGTCAGTATTGAACATACCACCAAATCTTAGCCGTAATCCGATCAATATCCGATAAGATCCGTGTCCCACCCCGCTCCCATATCCTATCAATCCCTACTTGAATGCCGCTGGTCTGCTGAACATGCCTGCACGCAGACGGCTTCACCTCGCCACTCTTTTCTTTGGCATAGTGCGATCTGGGGTCCCAGCATATTTGCTGAGTAGACTTGTATGGCCCAAGAGTGCGCGTAGGTGTAAGGCGGTGATTCTGGTGCCAAAGCATCGGAAGCGGCGTTTCGAGGTAGCTTCAGGTTCGCGGCGTCCAAGTGTTGGAATGATCTCCCTCCACCTATCCAAGGAGCGTCTAGCAGGTATACCTTTAGGCGCCAGCTTAAGGGCTATTTGTTGACACACTTTATTTTATTTTTCTCTATTTTTCTTTTTTAAACATCCCAAGCCTTTGGCGTTTTTTAATTTGCGTTACATATTTAACAAATGTATTAATTAATTGTTTATTTATTATGTGTAGAGCATAATCTACAACAGTGAATTGCTATATACGTTTGTATCGGTAGTATGTTGTGTTGCGTTCCGTGGGTCACGTACGGTGCTGTCTGAAAATCAGCGCTGTAGGTGTCTGCCTGACACCAGCGACACCTCGGCAAAATGCTGAGACAGCGGCCGATTCACTACCGCGAAGACACACACATTAAGTATGTGTCAGTTGTATTTTTTGTCTCTGTGTGTCTTTTGTGTAGTGAATAAAATGTCTTCTTTCTTTCTTTCCTTCCAATATCGTTCTCATAAATTTAGACGTGAATTCGGCAGTCTACGGTATGTACAGGGAGACCCTATCCATGGTTTGAAGATCATGTCAGGACAAGACTAAACACGGAGTAGAATGTGTTCACAGTGACAACATTCACCAACCCAACTAACTAAAACTCACTGAATCTTGAATCTTGACTTTGAGTGATAGTTTAGAACTAGAGATATAGATTGTCTTCCAGATCTTTTCTATTGGAAAACTTTTCAATGAATCCATGAAAGATGTGAAAAAAATTCATCGATATGACTGCCTGTCGACTACCCCGTAAAAACATTATCTCTAGTTTTATTTTGTTGTAATGTTTGGTTACAGAAGACGCATGGCAGTCCCAAGTCCGATACCTGCCACATGGCATCCAAATGGCAAGAGCTCCCTACCCAGCACGGAGAAACCTTGGTTTTGAGGATAAACCTCAACCGTTCAGTCGCCCAGCAGGTTTAGACTTTCCCTCTCTAATGCAAGACGCAGGAAAAGTCCAGGTATTCGGTGACCCGCTGCCTGGAGACAATTACAGTACGTCGACCAAAAAGCCAGGGATGAATCATTTCTGGCCTGAATTCATGACAAAACTACCTGGAATTTTCGGGTATCAAATGCCAGACGGGCGTGATTATCTAAATCTAGATGAGCCTCTCGTGACACGACAAGCGCTTGGTCCTCTGCTGCCGAGATTAGACTTGTCCCAACTTGATCAAATACCAGGCGTTCCGCCTCTAGGACCGCATGAAGCATACAGATTGTCCCAAATGGGAAGTGCCCGAAAGCAAGATACATTCGCTGCGTACCAGCGAGCGCGCGGTCTACTGCCTCCGGAGCCCCACGAGGCACCTGGCCGGGGGCCCATGAACCCATGGAACGGCCTGGTGCCTACCGCCATGGGCCCGTACATCCGCAGACTGAAGCCGCATCTAATGCGTTCACAAGTCGAGCTTCAACCATCGGCACCGCTTTCGCCGCTTCGGGATATCGACGATCCCAAAAAACCCACTAGCACAACCCCTGCGGTAAAAACAACACACTGACTTTTTTATACTAGTTACACTGCTAGTTAGTGGACACCGTCGCCTGTTGACGCTTTTGACTCCAGAAGAATCAACTAAGCAGGTCCCTCACCCTCAACACTGTGCTCGGGAGCTCTGGCGAACTTACTTCTTCACCACCAGGAATACATCACCAAATACCCACAAAGCAAGTAGTGGTGTTATTATAGCTGCGGTCTTCTGTAAGGTGGATGCACTTCCCTGTTGGGCTGCTCCTAATTCAACGATCGAGCGAAGCGAACGAAACCTGTTACAGATTGGGCCAGAATTCTTTCGGGCTGTTCGCCTCTACTTACAAGTCGCATTACTCGACCGATTATCGTGACATTTTGTGAAGAGGTTCGGTAATTATACCACATACACACTATACTATTAAACGAGCAATATTTGTATGAATATATGTCGCAGTGGAATAGAATAATCCGCCGTTTTACATAATAGACACTAACTAGACTTTCAATTGTTACGACTTTCTTAACTTAACTTTAAAACGGCTCTAACGGCCGAATTTCACCTTCCCATACAAACGTAGTTACGCTCTCATTTTAAAACTACGTGTTGGATTGTGACGAAACTTTGCATATACAATGACATAAGGTATATCTATGTCTGTAATTAGTTTATATGGTTCCAATTTATAAAACAAAGTAAATACAGCAAAAACTAGTTTTGTATGAAAAACTTAAATTCGCTGTATTTTCTTTAATATGGTATCTTAAGCTACGTAAACTAATTTCAGACATAGATATACCTCATTTCATTGAACATGCATAGTTTCGTTACAATCCAACACGTAGTTTTAAAATGAGAGCGTAACTACGTTTGTATGGAGAATTGAGCTTACTGCGGAGTCTTAAATCGGGTTTTACGGCGGATGTTTGGATATTTGTTACTTAATCACGCTTAAACGGCTCAACCGATTTGGATGAAATTTTGGATGAAGATAGTTTATAGTCTGGATTAAAATATAGGATAGTTTATATCCCGGGTCCATGCAGACGAAGTCGCGGGCGGAAGCTAGTAACTGTATAAATGAGAGCGTTGAGATATAAAAATGCGGACTGAATGAGCATAGTAAATGCTACATGTCATACACTAGTGTCAAAAATTAGATGTAGATAGTACAGTCACGAGCTTTAATTTGGGACCCACCTAAGCGCGAATATAAAGGGTGAATATCGTGTAGCAAACTTACGCTATTTAGAGCTAATATTTTAACGCAATTTCAATGTCATAATGCTTACCATCTACAAATTTACGTTTCTAGGGCAACCGTGCAATTACGTCAACTGGAGCGAGGACAAACGATCATTTACGATGTTTTCCGATTAATTGTTACTTGGGTAAGGGGGTTTTTGGTCCTGTCTTTTATCTGTTTTCTTCACTGACACTGACACGACATATGACATATGTTCGTAATTAGAAAACTGTAGTGATAGCGTTTTGCAAAGAGGTTATTATTTAAAGGGTCGATTCGATAAGACATTATATGTCATAACTAATGTCTTAACTTAACATTTAATACTATACAAACTAAAGTTTCGACCTTATTGCATTATAAATGTTTTAACAATATTAAATGGAAATGGGACCCAAATTAAAGCTCGTGACTGTACTTGTAATAATATTACATTATGTTATGTTAAAGATGGTTTGAACATTTAGAGGGGCAGGGGTAAGACCTAACCGAACAAGCCCCGGTTACAAACTGTTTATAAATAACACAGGCTACGAACCGTTTCAACCGAATGAAACCGAAACCGTAACCGCAACCAACCAACGGTTTCGTGGGCCTTGAGGTTGGAACGGAATGTGCTAATTGTTAATCGAGTTGGTCGTTATTTGACGTTGGTTCCAGCCGTACGACACTTGGCTGGGCGCGCAGCAGGGCGGCATCGTGCCGCCTGCGCCGGAGCAGCTCGCGCCCCTCGCGCCCCCGCGCATGTCTGGAAGGAACGCCAGCCGCCCGCAAAAGGTCTGTTATTGTACGGCCTTAGTGCACGCTACGCTACGAGCGGGGCTTATAGCGTCCACATAAATTGCATTTTCTCAAGCATGTGATGGAATATTGACGTTGTGTGCTTCATAATGGGATTCGAAGTGTCACGTTTCGGGCGCAGCGAGACGAGATATCCGTAACGGTATTTCATACAAAATTGGAGGCCTAGGCCGGCAAGATGGTCTTTTCCAATTTCCATTCCACAATTTGTGGTACAGCATCACCGCGTTAAGCCAGCCAAGTTTGATTTCTTGGAGATTGTTTTATTTATTTCATTGCATGTTTGAGAAAAGCACTATACCTACATACCTCGGCGTGAAAAGGGTTGCCAGCCTCATAACTATCCAGCCTCGCTACGCGCGGCCGTCTATACTACTTACTTCCCGGCCTCTGTAGTAATGTACTATTGTTTTATATGCACGGGGCACGCCCACAGCAGCGGCGCGAGTACTCATGTACAATTATATCATATACATACTTTATCATGTAAATTTTAGTATGTTTGTGGGCGAGAAACACGTATACGTACTATAGCTACGTGATGCGTGCCTCGTGCGCATGTGGAAAATTTCTCTAACAAATGTATTTCATCATATTTTGCAAATCTTTTCATTTCATTGATAACTTTTTTTACCTTTTTTTTTAAACCGTAATCTTATCTTATAACAAACCTAAACTAATCCAATTACAATCAATGAAACGGTTGTCGATGAAAGGGGACACCCTTATTCAGTTTTTTTTTATAAATTTCAGGTATTACCAAAAACATGATATTGTCTTCAGTGATATGTTGGTTCATATTTGTGTGACATTACATCAGCCATGTTACGAAGTCAGAGGATTCTGTATGTAAAGCTATTCTTCCTTTATGTATTGTGACTCCATACGACGGAAGGATCTCTCGCCGAGCATTTGGGCCGTAACCTAGATAATAGGCACAATATTGTCCATAGACATATTTAATTGTAGACTACCCTCGTTTAAAAAATTTATCAATGGTATGTTCTGCACGTAGGCTGCGTTCACACTAACCAACTTTCTAGTGTTTTTGTTTTGTTTTTGTTTAGTTTAGTTTTTAGTAGTTTTAATTAGTTGTACATCGTGCAAATGGTTTCAGTCTTTCCTGACTGCCAGAGAACAGTTTGTAGAGCTACAATCAGAACACGGCGTCATGATCAAGTCGAGCGTGAAAAACGTGAGCCGTGGCACACCTCAAGGATCCATTCTGAGCCCGTTGCTGTTCATTTTGTACACGGCAGACCTGGTCAAAAACCTGAAGTATTGTGATGTGCATCTATACGCCGATGACACGCAACTCTATCATTCCTTTGTACCGCAAGAAATTAACGTAGCTTTAAGGAAAATAAATGAAGACCTCGATACAGTTCGAGAATGGTCGGTTAAGAATAACCTGGTTTTAAACCCATCCAAATCCCAGTATGTTGTTATGGGAAATAAAATGCAGCGCAGGGATATTCTCAAACAGGATCCCAGGGTATGTATAGGATCTGAGGCAGTTAACAGAGTGGATAAGGTAAAAAATCTTGGTTTGATTGTAGACGGGGAAATGCGATACGTAGAGCATGTCAATATCAAGATCAGGAATGCCTTCTACAGACTGAAATCACTGTATAATATCAGGAAGTACCTAACTGAAAAGGTAAGAGAAATCCTCACTGAATCCTTGGTTTTATCACAACTGAACTATTGTGATATCGTATACGGTCCGAGACTCCTAGCAAAAACAAAAAAATCAATCCAACGTGTGCAAAATGCATGTACCCGTTTCTGCTATGACATACCGAAACGAGCCCACATCAAGCCCTACCTGAACAGCAAAGGAATTTTGAATATGGAGAACCGTAGACACCTTCACCTAGCTGGCACTGTCCGGAAGGTGATTGAGTTTCAAACACCATGCTATTTATTTGATGAACTAAAGTGGATCAAGGATACTCGTACAAGCAATAGACCGCTGAGAAGTCACAAGAAATTCGATCTCATAGTTCCGCAACACAAGTCAGCTTCTTTCAGAGGGAGTTTTAAATTTGCCGCGTCAAAAATCTGGAACGATTTACCGCCGCCACTAAAGAAACCGATGCACTTACTAAAATTTAAAAAAGAATTGAAAATACTTCTGCTTCGAATGCAGCGGCAAAAATAAAACTCACTGAAACAACAAAAATATATAAGTATATTTAATTTTATTTTTAACTTATTTTACCTTTACTTATTTTTAATCATTTCTTTACCACATCACATTTACATACCTACTACTACACACTATTAAGTAAATAAACATATACACATGTAACGAAACTATATATATTCACCAACAACACTACTGAATGACGAGGTTCGTTTTATGTTTGCAAAATGTTTACATGGCGCTTACTGTTATTTGTTATTTGTGTTATATTTTCTTTTTTCTTTTTTTGTATAGTATTTAAGTCTTTATGCTCGAGGGGTTGCGATCGACCCCTTCCTAGGGACCAACCTGAAAACCAGCGCTGGGCTGCAAGCCTAGCATACGCTGAGATTGGTACCCATTACCTAACACTTAAATAAATATTTGTATCTAGTTGTAAGTCTTTTTTCTGTAATTTTGTTTTTGTGTTTTGGTAATAAATTTATTTTGATTTGATTTGATTTTGATTTTTACATCTTACCTAATTAGCGCCCTCAACTACTTTCTTTAATTTTCTTTCTTTCTGCGCACACATGTTTAGAGTTATAGTCCGGATCGGAACCTTTATGCTAAACTTGTATTTCTGTGATTGCCTGTAACTTGTTTTGTGAGCCAAAAAAATAAAATAAATAAATAAATATTCTTTTAAACTCAGCAGCTGTGACTTAGCCAGCAGGTTTTCTTCGTGCTTTGATATTTGTAGCTACACCTACATACTTTGACGGGTGTGGTTGTAAAGTTTACTAAAACTGTATTTAAAACAAATGCCTATTAACTACTGGTGTATAGAGACACCATGTTATCAATAAGTATGTATACGAGTATGTATGTACGTAAGCACTTTATTGTACACAATAGCAGGTTAAATAATATACATGTCACAAAATAGATCAAAGTACAAAGGCGAACTTATGCCTATAGATCGCTTCCAACTAACCTTAGATATACAACAAGTATAAATAATAATGTTCTCATGAAAATTAATATAAATGATTTCATATTTACCGTTAGCTTTTCGGTGAAGGAAAAACATCGTGAGGAAACCTGCATACATCTGCGAAGAAATTCAAAGGTGTATGCCTATAGTGTTCGAACTTGAAAAATATTGTCTCATTAATTCGCCTCTTTTTGACGAAATTCCGATGAACGATGATACGTAGGTACTCAAGAACAACATGCATTGCTTACATACTAGTTACAATCAAACGCTGGATAGATACAGTAGACCTCAAAGTTCCCTAGCTCGTTCTTTTATATATCTAACTTAAGCCCGGGTTATATAAGAGCCACTCCGCGTGTCGCGACGCGTGGGTTTGCCATTCGGTTGCATATATTTAGTATGAACTTGGTTACATTAGCTCAGTCCCGTGTCGCCACGTTCATTACAAAGTAAGCGACACGCAGCGTGGCCCTAATAACCGGCGTTTTTGATCATATCAGCAGAAAGCCGCCAAATCCGACGTGCAAGACTATATGGAGATGATGAGGAATGTTCCTCGCTTTCACGAGACAGAGGCCACCACACGCTGGCAGTACAAGTTCACCCACGATTCAGATGAAGAAGTGACGTCGAAACCGCCGCCAGCATTGTTGGAGCAGGGCGAGGGTATGATGGAGGACCTGACTCCGGAGTCGAATGATGAGTCCATGTTCAGTGACGCCACGAAAAAAGTGAAGACGCGGGCGCCATATCCATCAGATGGCTTCAACTATATGCTGTTATAATGTTGGACGACTGCTGAATCGCTGAAGTTGGGTTGATGTTACAGTGTATTAGTTTATTATGTTTAAAAAAAGTCACAAGGTGGACTGATGACCTGACCCCGTTTCATGGTCGGCCTAATCACGCGATAAATGATAGATAGGAGCGTCGTCTCGTTCTATCGAACGGTGTCAGCCAGTGACGGACACTCTATCTTGTCACTTATCGTGTGATAAGGCCGACCATGATACGGGGTCCGGTAAAGGTCCCCGGAGTCCGCTGGATGCAGATGGCGCAGGACGCTTTTTCCAGCAGTGGACGTCTTTCGGCTGATATAATGATGATGATGAAGAAAAAAATTAGCGACAATACATCCCTGTGGGACCGCAAAACCTTGGGTTGTTAAGAGTTGGGACTATTGGAAGATGGAAGTGCCTTGCAAGATTACAAATGTTGAATGTACGTCGAAAAGCAGGGCTATGTCCAGCTGTCCACACCCCGTAGTTGCCACTGAGAAGTGAGATCAGTAGGTGATTATTGGGAGTTTTGAATCAAGATTCAAAACAGTCCCAAGAAATCACGGTAATTATAATTTTAAAATCACAATCGGCTTTTTGAAATATCAATTGGGTTTTCTGATTTCAGCGTTGAATCAGGTGTTTTCTTACCTATGGTTATGATTTTTAACGCTCAATTGGGTTCTGAGATATTCATAATCTGTTCTGCGTTCAGACCCAAGAAATCATGGTAATTATAATTTTAAAATCTCAATCGGCTTTTGAAATATCAATTGGGTTTTCTGATTCCAGCGTTGAATCAGGTGTTTTCTTACCTATGGTTATGATTTTAAACGCTCAATTGGGTTCTGAGATATTGATAATCTGTTCTGCGTTTAAAGTCACACATCATTACACATTACACGTTACTTGAATTCGAGAAACCGTATTTAATTTTCAACTCCTGTTATACTCCAAAACAATCACTTTTGAAGTTGTAAATAATGGACATTATTTCAAATAGTAAAGCATAACATACAGTAGTAAAAGCATAATACACAGTCTATTTACCTTATTTGTCTAGATTACTAACACCTTTGTAAAACATGATTCATGAGTAGGTACGTCATGAGTTATAAGCCAATGGAAAACCATGGCCTGAAACACGCTATCAAAGTTTTATGCATTTGTTCATATAAATAAAATCAGTCCTTTTAAATAGCAAAAGCTTAACACAACATGCAGTCTAAGGCGGCCCAACCCTCAGTTGCATGCAAGGGTCCCAGGAAGCTGATTCCTGGCAGAAACCCTCATAGCGCAGAGCGACTATGGTGTTTGCACGTTAACATATCGAACAAGTTGATCAGGCTCGTAAGACATGATTACATGCTTTGAGTTTAACCCCCTCCGGGTGTGGGTATCCATACCTATCGACCGCCTAGGTATAGAAAACCCCTGTATTCAAGGTTCTGTATTCAGCACAACTAACACACTGGGTGGCCAAGTCCAGTGCATCCGAATTACGTGCTGGGGTCGTCCGGTCGCAACTTCCCGACAGACTTAGGATTGATTTTTTATTTATATGAACAAATGTATAAAACTTTGATAGCGTGTTTCAGGCCTTGGTTTTCCATTGGCTATAACTCATGACGTGCTCATGCCTCATGTTTAACAAAGCTGTTAGTAATCTAGACTTTAAATTAAGGCAAATTAAATATTATATTTCTTTGCTTTCAATTGTAAACTGTTTGATGACCTATATTCTAGATCAATTTATTGCAAAATAGAGGCTATAACGAAGCTGTTAGATTTATATTAGAATTGAACACTTGGCTCATATTGCTTTTAACTACATAACAAAGTTGATCGACGTAACTAACTTGTCATCGTGCATTTTCATGTAACTCGAGTCATTCTGCCTGTCCGCTCATTGTCCTCGTTGGTTAAAGGAGCATTTTGAACATATGAATAACATTCTGTCAAACGAACGCAAGCAAAAAATGACTTTATGCTCTCATAGTAAACTCGTTTTCTGCGTGCGTTTTTTGATGGGATGTATCTTACAATTTGGACGTACTATAATTGGGTATTCGTTTTCTAAGCAGATTAGAAAGCAAAAAAAAAAAACAAATCCAAAGTATAGATACGATTTATTAGTTAAGTTTCTCAATAACGCAAGATACTAAAATAAAAATAAAAATTAGCCTAGAACAATTTACATGACTTAATTATCATGATCGTTAAATAAAAACTTGAATAAAAATAAAATAAAAATTACAGATTATAAATAACAATATACGAGTTATTTAAACTTAAATAATTAGGGCATCTTAACATTAAAATATCTAGTAATTAGTCACTGCACTCAACTTTTTAACAATTTTTTCCACAAGGCCCTCGGTTGCATTTAATAGCTCGTCATAATCTTCTTGTACAACGTACTGCACCGTGACGCCATTAGATTCCAGCTTCGATTCAACAATATCGGAAATGCTAATTTTTATAAGACGTTTTCCTTTGGCTACTTTTCTGATAACATGGGAATTTAAGTCCATTTCTTTGGCCTTCATTCCTTTTTTTGAGGTTTTCCTTTCTTTTTTCGACTGCGACAGAGGAATTTCTTGTGATGGATTCAAGAGTGCATCTTGATGTTTTAAATACACATCCATGTCTTGCGAGTAATTAAATGGATCATTCATCTGATCACAAAGTTGAGAGTAAAATGGAGTGGTTGGCTTAATTTTGGAGGCGGACTCGATGGGTTGTGAGCTCTGTAAAAAGAAATTTTGATTTGAATAAGTAATTTTAAACTATATATGTACACATAATATCTATAAACAGAAATGAGATACTCAAATGTTAATTTAAATGATGCTTACCATTTTGATAAAATCAGATTGGGAGTGATAATGCGTCCTTCTTGAAATCTCCAATAGAAGTATTTTAGTATTCCTATAAGTCGTGTTTTATACTTCTATTGAGCTTAATGTGCAATAATAATAACTACCTAAACTCAGTATGATTCAGGTATGAACTAGTCACTCTATTGTTATATTCTACAACATGTATTAACAAGTTTGTGATCAATCATTAAATAAACACGAAAACCATTTTTATTAAAGACGATATGCATGTGGCGAGGAAAACTCATTGCCAAATTAAAACTTGTTTTGCTACAATATAGCGAGGACAAAGATAATGTTTATATTATAGCTTCTACTATGAATTCAGCCTAAAGGCGGTGTCGGTCGTCTGATGTGCGGCGGTCGCTTTGTGATATCCTGTTTCCGACTTAATATGATATTTTTGTTTTTCAAGTAAAATTTAGCTGATGAATTGAATATAACTTACATTGAAGTGCAACCTTTATAATATGCTTGTTTCTTACTATATTTTATAATTCTGGTTAGACAAGTTTAGTATTATTTGCTTTAAAGGTTGATAATGTCTGACTTGCATGAGTTTTGCTTATGCAATAAAACCTTGGATTTATTTATTTCCAGTAATATTTTGTAGGAAGTGCTTGTGTCACAGAGCGTGTAATACATCCCAGGAGAAATTACTCACCTTGAAATAATGTTCGTAAGTTTGGTTTTAATTATTTAGAGTTAATTGTTTACAAGTTTGTGAATTTAATCGATCTCGGATGCTATATTTGTTTGTTTTATCAGTGTTGGCCCTCAAATTTAAACAATCTGTGATAAAACAGAGAGTGAAATATTGGAGTACAATTATATGCGCAATTTAAATCTCTCCCGGTTATGTTTTGAAACGAGGTAAGCTTCTTACTTAAGATTAAGGAATATTCATTAAATTATGCGTGTTTATTTTCAGGTCGGACATTGAATTCAACGTGATTCAGTCTAAAAAAATCCATGAGTCTGAAGACGAATTTGAAACGTACAAGTTAGTATTTTTTACGTAATTAAAGTTATTAATTTATACTTAATCGAATGATGAGAAACAAGTTGTCTAATTGATATTCATTATTTATTTGAAGGGCTGCTAAAAAAACGGTGAAAAGGAAAGGCGCTTCTCCTCATCCGAAACGAAGTGCGAACTCTGGCTGGTCGCTGGACAGTGACGACGAGGAACAACATGCGAGTAAAAGGTATTTAATTAAATTTGCTTCATACTTAACTACTACTTATCTCATGTTTCATTCGTATTGAGTTTTACGAACTATACAAATAAACTCATGTTAATAGATTCAAAGTTAAGCAAGATTTTTACATCCCTATATTATCCAGTAAATTTAAAGTTAGTAACACTAAGTTTTCTATTTTCCAGTCAGAAGAAGCCTAAAAAAGTAACAAAAAAACAACGCTCACAGGCCAGTGAAGTTGAAACCGAGGAAGGACGCTCAAGCAAAAGGTACCTATCTAATTATATTACTTCTACCGACCCGTAATAAAACAAAATATTAATTTTTAATATTTTTTTTTGGCATTTGCTAATTTACGCACTACATAAATGTAATCACTTAGTTTAATTAATTATATAGTGAGTATGATTTAAAAATCCGTTTCAATTTCGATTATATTTAAGTTAATACCAAGTTTTCAATATTTCCAGTAACAAGAAACCTCTACAAGCGAGACCTGAATCAAAACCTGGTTGGTTTTCGAACTGGGGTGATGAGGAAGAAATCGAAGCCCAACGTCGTGCATCAGCGGATAATTATCTAGCGTCGGTTCTAACACGTCGCGTTGCAGGTGGCTACGTGCGACGTTCAGCTTCGTTAACGGGTGATCTTTTTATTGATTTAAAACTGTATAACGTAGATGATTTGAAAAATGTTCCTTCTCAAAACCGATGGGAGAAGGCCTTGGTTAATTTAAAGTATCGAGTAGATTCAGATTCAGCTGTAGTTGAAGGGATAAATAAGATTCTGAACCGTTGTAAGGGGGACTTTTCAGACGAAGGAACCTTCTTCCCAGACAAAAAAAGTGTGTAATTCTATAAGGTTGTAATATATAAATTAATTAACCCAGTATATTCTCGTGCCAAGTAGTAAAATGCGTCAAAGTTCGATATTTTGTTCTGTGTGTGACATAAGTATCCCAAGCAGAGCCTTTTCTGCTCACTTACGTACTAATTTACATAAAAACAATAATTCTGTTCAATTAACTCCTAATATTGAAAAAATTAGCAGTGCTTTCCGCAGTAGGATAGCATCATATAGAGTAAGAGGCGAGGAAAGTAGTAGCCATGACACACCTGCAAAGTTTTTGAGCGCTCTTCGTGAACATGTTAGGCAAATTCTAGAAGCAAGAAGAGCTGCTTTTGGATCTATTAAGGTTAACTTCGAATTACTTGCCGAATTTTGTTTACCGAAAAATAATACAAGTGAAATTAAATCATTCGCTACGCAAAACTTAATTTTACATCAAAGTTATGAATTCAAAGAAATTTTTTCAATAATTTTGAAAACTATAAGCTCAAAAATTGACGAATTCCAAGAAAGGGACAGTGGATGGAGCTTTTTACAAAACCTTTATTTGGAAATAAACATTAATAAATACAATCCGCTGAGAGCGTCTAGGTTTATAGAATTGCCTAAAATAATTAAACACAGAAGGGCTTGCGTTAATATTAAAAATAAAGACAATTTCTGTTTTTTATGGTGTATAATAGCTGCATTATTTCCAGTGAAAAACAATCAGGACCGAATATCCTCTTATCCACACTTTGAAAACATTCTCAACACAAAAAACATGACGTTTCCTGCCGATCTGTCCGACATCAAAATATTTGAAAAAAATAACCAAAAAATAAGTGTTAATGTCTATGGTTTAAGAAAAAATGAAGTTGTTGGGCCATTATATAAAACTGATAAGAAAAGGAAACATCATGTTAATTTGCTGATCCTAGAAAATGGTGATCAATCGCATTATTGCTTGATAAAAGATTTGGGTCGCCTTTTAAAACGTCAGTTAACGAAACACAACGGAAAAATATTTTTTTGTGATGAATGCTTGATATTTTTTAACAGCCTAGATAATTTGAGTAATCATGTGTGCGGGGGTGTTGCGACAGTATTACCTGATTGTGGAACACATATTGAATTTAAGAACTATGAAAGAATGCAAGCGATGCCTTTTGTGCTGTATGCGGATTTTGAATGTATATTACAACCAAACACAAGTAACGAATTTGAATCTAAATGTACTACTACGTTACAAAAACACATTCCAGCTGCATTTGCGTATTATATTGTTTGTTCATATGATAGTTCTCTCAACAAATATGTTAGTTATCGAGGGCGAGATTGTGTTAAAAAAATTCTCGACTATTTAAAAAGTGATGTAACTAAGATTAAAGAAATCTATAGCACCCCTGTACCTTTAAAACTGACGGACGAGGATGAAATGCAATTTTTAAAAGCGAAACATTGTTTTCTTTGCAATAAATTGTTGCTGGACGATGCAGTTAGAGATCATTGCCACTTAACAGGTCGTTTCAGAGGCGCTGCACATTCGTATTGTAATATTCAATTTCGCTTACCAAAGTTTATACCTGTATTTTTTCATAATTTATCTGGCTACGATTCCCATTTGTTCATTCGGCAGTTAGGAGAAATGACTGGTAGGTTAAAAGTCATTGCAAAAAATAAAGAAAATTATATTTCGTTTACAAAGTTTTTCCAAATAGGTAATGAGGAGTTTGTCCCTGTGCGTTTCGTTGATTCTTTCAAATTTTTAGGAACCAGTTTAGAAAAACTATCAGCCGATTTAAATGATGAAGACTTTGTTCATTTAAGTAGCTTTTTTCCTGTTCAAGACCAATTTGCATTACTCAGAGGCAAGGGTATATACCCATACGAATACATTACTTGTTGGAAAGTGTATGAAGAGGAAACACTACCATCACAGCGTTGTTTTTACAGTTCGATAACCGATAGCAATATTTCTGATTCTAACTATAACCGAGCTAAGCATGTTTGGAACGTATTTAATTTAAAGACCTTAGGAGAGTACACAGATCTTTACCTTAAGTCGGATGTGTTAATGTTGGCCGATATATTTGAAAACTTTCGGCGTACCTCCATGTTAAACTACAAACTAGATCCTTCTTTTTACATGACGGCTCCGAGTTTAAGCTTTGACGCAATGTTACTTATTACTGATGTGAAATTAGAACTCATAAACGATTTAGAAATAATTCGAATGATTCAAAAAGGAATTCGTGGAGGTGTATGCCTTTGTTCTACTAGATATGCTCGTGCCAATAATAAATACTTACAGGATTATGACCCATCCGTTCCAGATTCTTTTTTGTTTTATATTGACTGTAACAATCTTTATGGTTTCGCAATGTGCAGTTATTTACCTTATGCGGATTTCAAGCTATTATGTAGGGATGAGATTGAAAAAACTAATTTCCTCGAAGTTCCAGCTGATAGTCTCTATGGTTACATATTAGAGGTAGATTTACAATATCCAGAATACCTACACGATTTACATAATGACATTCCATTTTGCCCACAAAAATATATACCGCCCGGATCAAAGAATTTTAAACTTATTCCAAACTTGTATGACAAATATGAATACGTTATTCATTACATACATTTGAAAACTTGCTTGAAACATGGTTTAAAACTCAAAAAAATACATAGAGTTATAAAGTTCAAACAAAGTCCATTCATACAGCAGTATATTGACTTAAACACACAGTTGAGAAAAAAATCAAAATCTGAATTTCAGATGAACTTCTATAAGTTACTAAATAACAGTCTCTTCGGAAAAACTTTAGAAGCAACAGAAAATAGGACAAATATTTTGTTAGTTAATCAATGGACTGATACTCAGAACAAAACGAAGAAAAAAACTAGTGCAGAAGTGTTGATAGCACGTCCGAATTTTCATAGTGCAAGTGTCTTTACTGACAACTTAGTAGCTATTCAAATGAACCCCGAAATTATTATGCTCGATAAACCAATTTACATTGGATTTACTGTTTTAGAAATATCCAAATCTCACATGTACGACTTTCATTATTCTCGAATGAAACCTTTTTATGGAAAAAACCTTACTATGTGTTATTCAGATACCGATTCTTATCTGTATTTTATAAAAACAGACGATTTGTATAGAGATTTAAAATTGAATTTTCAGCATCACTTAGATACAAGTAACTACCCCGTGGATAATATATACAACATATGTCAAAAAAATAAAAAGGTACCCGGGTTATTTAAAGATGAGCTAGGAGGCGAGTTAATTGTTCAGTTTGTTGGTCTTAGATCGAAATTATACTGCATTAAAACACAAGAAAAACTGTTGAAGAAAGCAAAAGGCACTAAAAAACATGCAATCACGGATCTTTGTTTTCATGATTATGAGAATGTGCTCTTCAATAAAGAATTGGTACGAAAAAAGAACATTTTATTTAAGTCTGTCAAGCATAACATTTTTACACAAGCTCTTAGTAAAGTTGCCTTGTCTTCAAATGATGACAAACGAGTCATATTAAAGGACAATATTCACACTCTTTCCTGGGGGCATAGAACATTCTTCTAAATATTTTGTTTATTAATATACTGGGTTTAGTTTTATTATATTGGTTAAGTAACTTGTTTACTTGAAATTATGTTTGGTTGTCGATTTATTAAATAAATGAGTTTGATCTTTATTTGTTTATATTTAAAAACCTTTTCCTTATGGCTTTATAATGCAATGTGAGCATTGCCTCTCATGTTTGTGCAGGCGTATTTGTATTCACAATATCCCAGACATAATAATATCCAGTTTGAATAATATTACTTAAAACAGTATAAATATCTTATAGTAAAGCTGTTGGAGTGAATACAAACATGCACATGTTTATTATAGGTAAAAAACTTAAGAAGATGAGCTGTTGTACCTACGAGTGTGTAAGTAATGTCTATGAATAGGCATTTGTTTTGTTTGTGTTCTAATTTTAAACATCTATTTATATATTTGAATACGACACTAATTCATGCAACAGGTTATTTTCTTAACTTTTTCACCTATACTGTAGGTAGAAAATAAAAAAGGTAGGTAACTTAAATAAAATACATTCATATATCACAACATTTTTATTTATAAAAAAAATCTTGATTTTGAAAATACCATTTTTTAATACAAATTACATTTCTTAATGAACAATGCTTATCTATAGCATGGTTTAAAGTTATTTTATTTACTCCCTTAAGGAACGTATTATACAAAACTAAAAAGTTTGGACATCCTTTTTGTCCAATATCGAAAATATTACAAGTATCACACAATTCTTGAACCCATTTTATTTTTTCTTGACCTTTCACAAATATTGTCTTATTTTCAAGATAAGGAACGATTATTCTTTTAAATTCTCTAAAGTTAATATGGCCTTCACTCCATCGAAAACCAAAAGTCTTTTCAATCCAGGACACATTTCTACGCTCTTCATTCGATAAACGAGAATATGGGAATGGTGGTTTAATTGAGAACACTAATGTAAATTCTTCAGTAGCCACTGCCAACTCTTTAATAATGAATTTATTTTGATCATCTTTGAAGCCTTGTATGTCCACAATATAATGATCCGATTTCATGATATTTTCTTCACAATGCCGCTTAAAGGCTTGTATTCTACTATACAATCGTTAAATATTAGACAAAATGCAGATGTGTTGTCAGGAATTTGTGTATCACTCTCAATTTCTATTCTAACATCTATAGGACCTGTCTTCAAACGATCATTTTGTCTTGAAGTGTCCAAAACAAATAAAGCACAACTTTTAAAGTCCTGTATATTTAAAAGCGGTTCAGCACGGCGTCCGTGATACGACTGTTGAAACCTTGTATACTGCTCATATAACAATGCATAATTGTCTTGCTCGAACTTCACGTTTAAATTTTCATAAGGAAAGTAAGTAGAGTTTAAAAATACACGGACTTCACGTAAATTACAATGATCGAAACGCGAGAAATCCTCCCCAGACTTTTGTTTTCTGTCGGTTGACAAGGCTAACACCATAAAACGCGGCTTTTCTAACTGAGATGATGTTTTGATTGCCCATGTATGTTTAGTGGTTTTTGGTAAGAGAGGATACTCATATAAGTCCCAGTTTCTAAAAACAATGTTTAACGACCGATCCTTTTCCATTAATTTTAACATTTGAATTCTTTGACGATCCGATACTTTAATATGAGGGACTCTCCATACGATTTTATCGATACTAATATCTTCCAACACTTCATTAGTATTAAGTTTTACCGCATTCAAATTTGAATTACTTCGCAGCAAAATCAGCTCATGTTTACAATTTATTATTATTTTATTATAATCTTCAGCGAACCCTAAAATTTTATTCAGTGGCAAAGATACAGCGAAATGTCCACCATGAATATTTTTTGTACCATTAAAGTCCCATCCCCACGCCTTTGACATAGACGATTCATTACTATTCATAGAAAGCAAAGATTTTATAGTGGTGGTGACACCAACATTCTTCACTTTATCAATTTCAACCCCATTCAATTCATATCGGATATCTTGAAACAGGAAAAGAAAAGGATTGTTTGTGAATTGAATACTGTTCACTTCCGCATTCGATTCTCTGTTTATAACCTTAACAGTACCTTCTAAATACAAAGTACTCGAAGAAGGTAAAACATACAAGTCTTGTTGATGCAGGCCACTCTTTAAAAAACTCAATATTCTACCGCTGCCCTGTATGTACATAAAAAAAGCATGCTTGTTCGTCAAAAAGCATCCTGAACTTTTTAAAAGTAGGGCCGATGTCTTTGTAGCTAAGCAGCGATCTCAATACAAGGATCTATTGTACCAACCTCGTTGCCGCACTGCGATTTATCGTAAAAACGCTTATAATATGTGCATTGTAGCATACAACAACCTTCCCGCATACATGAGACAAATGGAATATAGTAATTTTGTAAAAGAAATCAGTAATTGGCTGAAGGAAAACTGTTTTTATAGTATTAAAGAATTTTTAGATTTTAATAGTTATGACTAAATAGATTATGATAATTTTTTTTTTTTGTTCTATTGAATTGAAATACATTGACATTAATATTCAATTATTTTAATTATTATTAAATCATATTGGTTAAGACATTGTACGCTGTATGATAATTATTTCAGTCCTGTATAATTTTTGCATGTCGTTCACCGACTGAATACTGTACCGCTGTACCTCAACACCCTGTACTATATTTATAAGTATTCTGGCAAATACAATAATTCTTCTTCTTCTTCTTCTTCTTAATGGGTATTCGAATTTCATCATTTTTATTAAATGTTGTTACATATGGTCTATAGGAATGAACCTCAAAGCTTTCAATAGCATTGTCTTCTGCAAAAGACTCTGCAACATTAAGTATATCAGTCATTTTAATAATCCAATTGATTTTAAAAAAAATATGTTTTCTTTCGTCAATTTGATAGGTGTTCTCCTTTTGACAATAGTTTCTAAACTGTAATGTCTAGGTCGACACAGAGACTTTTTATTGAAATCTATCATCTTGCTTTCCTTCTAAGATGTAAATATAACTGAATATCTTCTCCTCTTAAATTTATAAGTTGATTATCCGAGTCGAGAATGCGCACGTTAATTGAACTTATTGTGTCTTGATTTACTGGAAAATAAATTAAGTTTCTCGGAACTTCTATGATTCGATATCCAGGTGGCACATTAGGAACAAACTCATGTATTATATGGCTAGGTTTTCCGTTAACAAATGATCCGCTCACAATATCACATTCAATCCTGATAACGGTCGTTGATAAAATGCTAACTGGGAATTGCGAACAGTTTATTATATTGGGTTTGAGTATTTCGTTTCCGAAACCTAAAATTTTCCCAATAGAGTTGTTCTTTTCAAAATGGATATCCTTTGAACACAATATTTTAGTTTTCAGTGTATTATTATTGCAAATTAACTTAAAAGTGCAGTCTTTGACATTATCTTTTATATAATCACCAATATCTTCAAGTTCGTACGATCCTTCTGGTATTTCTAAGAATTCATTATTACCATAGTAGAATCGGTTATTTCTACTATCGATATTGGGTATCGAATTAAAGGTTGAAAAATATAAAAGTCCACACTCATAATCCCCTACCAACTGCAGAGGTGGGGAATAATTTGTAATAAGCGTTGAAGTTAAACCAGTTACAGATAGGGTGAACGACATTTTAGAAGTGATCTTATTTGCTTATTGTGCTATATTTATACTGTTTTCGCCAAAAGTTGCATAAATATTTTAAACACAAATGTCCACAATTAACAGTATCAAATTTTTGATAAGTACAATAGTTATAAAAAATTTCATATTTCCTTAAATATGTAATAAGTTCTACAGGAGGTTTTATATCTCCATAACTATTAAAATATTCGCAATACGTGTTTAATTTTACATATGCTACCCAGTGAGTCCCTATGTTCTTAGAGCTATCTAAATTAACAATTGCACATTCCATACGATGAGGTCGTTTTGGTAAACTATCACGCATGAAAACGCCCCTGAAATGCGGGATGTCACTTCCATATTTTAGTAGATCTAAGTTAGTTAGAGCTCTCTTTGGTAGCCGTCTGCTCAGTTTTTTGGAGTGCTTAAAAACAAACCACTACCTTTCTTATAAGGTTTTATGTACAAGCCTTTGCCAATGGCGATTGACTCCATCATTTTATTGTGTCGTTCTGACTCATGTAGATTCTTTTGAGCTGATTTATAGTCATTTACAGCCTTTGCAATGCCGGCAGCCCCACCAGCCAATGAACCAAGAGCTGACAACCCAGCAAAAATAGGAATCAGAGGTAAGATTCCACCAGTTTTTGGGATAGGAATTATGCGTGGTAAACGAATACGCGAATTTTTAGAAAGTAACTTTTTTGCTGCTTTATATGCACACTTAATTGTTGACGTATCACATTTAGGTTTTTGTTTTTTAATTTGTGTACGAATTTTCGAAACGATGTTTTTAAATGATTTAATTCCAGCCCCAGCTCGCAATTTAGTTTTCATTATTTTGTTTACTAACCATGATGCCAACTTTTCTCCTTTGCTGGCATTTGCAGACTTTAATCTTTGTTTTGCCATGTTTATTAACTCTATGTCAGCTTTATAACGTTGAGCCAGGTCCAAGTATTTACTGTACGCGATATCGTGTTGCATACAAGCTTCGTCTAATTTATTTATACCACGGTCACCTCTTAACAATCTTTCCTTTAGTTTTGTACCCGGTCCACAATAATTATATCCAGGCAAATGCAATTCGAAAGGTAAGTTATTTATTAAATTATTAACTAGTCCGCTTCCTGACATTACTAGTAATTTAATGATGAAAATTAGGTAATACTTTTATTTTATAGTTAAACTAAGGCATTTTGGTTTATCCAACTATTTTCTGTTTCGCTGAGTCCCAGCCATTTCACGAATAATTTATTTCCTTTCCTTCTAATAATCTTTTCAATCAGGTATACGTCAGGATGATACGTTTTTTGTAGTTCTTGTTCGTAAAACGAGCCAAGTATAATATTTCCAAAAGAATCTTCAATGTGATATGTCACGGGACTGGTGTTTTTTACTTTCACAATATTAAATAACTCTGTAGACCAATTTGGAGTAAAGCCTTTCTTGAAAGCTGACTTATGCTTACTGATTCGTACACAATCTCCTATCTTAAGCTTAATTTTCTTCATAATTGGTTTATTTTGTATTTTTAATATATTTCCTCTCACTATATGCTCATTTGTGCAATTTATATCGGATGGTTTAAATTTAGTTGTTCGATGAACAGTTTCATTATATGTTTTAACAATGTTATTAAGCGGTTTCCCAATCCATTTATAGTTTCCCAGTAAACTAAAGTGTTTGTACAATTTTCCTTTTAGTGTTCTTATTAATCGTTCCACTATTGAAGCTTTTTTCGTGGAATACGTTGAGTAGTGATTTATATGTTTTGCTTTCGTTAGCTGTAGAAATACATCGTTATAAAACTCTTTTCCCATGTCTGTCTGCAAATTAACTGGAATGTAACCAAACGTTATAATTTTTTCAAATGCCTGCATTATTTCCATTTTCTTTTTTGTTTTTACTGCTACCACCCAGGCATATTTTGTAAAACAATCTATTACAACTAAAATATACTTGTACCCGTTATTTACTGAACCAAATTTTTGCATATCTATTAAATCAGCTTGCCACAAATCATTTATTCCCTTTAATATGACCGGACAGCGTCTGAAATTTTTTCTAGCATTCCTATGGATTTCATTTACAATTTCTTGTTTACTCATTATACTCATTTAGACTCCTCTTTTATAATTCCAATAACATCCTCTTTGGTGCAAAACTTTTTATCAATTTCTTCTAAGATCGAGTTAATATCGTTTAAGGCTGAGTATAATGTTAGCCAAATTAGTCTGAGTAATTTTATTTATATGATCAACATACTCCTTATTAACAGCCTCATCGTTGGAAAGTGGTAATTTTAAACCTTTAAGTCTTGACGATCGTAAGTCGAAATCACCGTTTTCCGATTTTTGTAATGTTTCGTCGTAATTTTGAGCAAAACGAAAACGTTTGTGAACGTGGTGACCAAATTTGTCAATGTTCATTATCCGTCCGCTTTTGTTTATGTCATCATTTAAACTGATTTAAACATAGGGAGACGGAAGGTTTTATTTAAGAGATGATGCCATTTTCTTGTAATTCTTCAATTATCGATATAATTTCATTATCTAAACCAGTGTTACCAGCTTCTCGTGAAGCGATTAGTAATTTCAACCGATCAACTAACTCGTTTGGATCATCCCAGTACACATAATCGATATTAGGTTTGACCTTCTTTAATAAACTCAAACCTTTACCAACGGCAAGGTTTTCTGTACTGTCATGGTTTCTGTCAAGTTTAAATAATGGTTTTATAATTTGTAAATACTTGCTACCTCTATTACTTTTGATGGGCTTTTTGGGGTCAAAATCCCTCCGGTGTGCATTAGTTTGATTTAATATTAATTTATAATTCTCTTTATCTTTTTCTGTTATTAAATTCATATTTGGTAATTTCTCAAATAACAATTGCTTTAGCCCTTTAGTTTTTTCATAAGTACTTGCGTTAATAGTAATCGTTTTTTCTGCTACAAAAACTCGATGTTTTCCTGACATTAGTTTTCCTCTTTCTTGTCTTACGCCATAAGGCACATCTTCAAATTCCTTTGCTGAAAATGAAAGCGGAGAAGCAAAATTGTTTTCTAAACTAGAAACACTCTTAAAAGTTTCATCATCTGACATGTCACTATAAGATTCATTTATATCTTCTTCATTTTTGACACTCAAATCTGATTTGTGTTCTTCGTCTTTTTCTAATTCTTCATCGTCTTTTTTTTCTAATTCTTTTTTATCTTCGTTTTGATAGAGCCGATAACATTCTAAAACCGTGTCATCGTGGGACGAAGTGAGTTTAGTGTAATTTGGTCTCAACTTATTTTTTTTAGGTGTACTATGGTATTGAGGACTAATATCACTCTCATTTTGAATTTTCACATTTATTCCACTTTGACCAGCCATTTGATTAAGGGGATTTGTAAGCGGCTTAAGTACTGTCTCGAGAAATTGTTCATTTTCACATGTCATATCCCGCATCATTTTGAGTTTCCGTTTAACTGCTTCGGCTGATTTAACGATTTCTTGTTTAGTTACCTTTTCCATATTCATCTTAAATATTGTTCTGTCTTTGCAGACGTCGTAATTTTAAATGATGACTTAGTAACAAATTATTACTTTTATACTATGCAATCCTTAATCGAAAATTATAAACGTGTCAAAGTTTTTTCTATAACATCCATTATTTTTTTCACAGTCTTTATTTATAACTAAATAATCATAAGGTGTGCACCAAATTTTTGCGCACATTTCTCTAAATTGCAACCAAGACATATCAGTACTTACATGTTCGTTATAAATGTGACGCAAATTAGGTTCATCCTGTTTAAAAAGTATAATGAGATTGGCATTGTCCCTTATTAATTGTTTGGGACTTGGTTTAGATAAAAACAATCTATTTTGCTATGGCGACCCATAGAAAAGTAATCTCGAACGTTATTTTGTTTTTCGCATGCAATGTCATCAAATATAATCACAGAATTTGGTTTAGCATGGTTAGGATTTAACACTTGCTCGTTTTCTTTGTATTTAAAAAAACATACCATCGGTACTCGTTGAAGCACTTTTTCTAAAAATATGTATTTGGGTTGAAATAAAGTTTTAGAATAAACATAAATATTTTCAAATATTAGACCATTTTTGTGCAGAAGAAGTCCTATCATTAAATTAGTTTTCCCACTATTAGATGGACCGCAAATAAGACATCGGATGGTACTTGGTAAAAGTTTTCCATGTCGAGAATAAATTGTTTTAGAATCTGTGTATATATTTTTTAAATCTAGTGATTGTGCTTGTTTAATAAACTTCATATTTAACTAGTTACGTGTAAGCAAAACAAAGATTTTCAACATACTGAAGATGGTATTATTTTACACTTCTATATAACTGACAAATACAATTTCAAAATTAAATCAAAACGCGGTGCAGAGTATCAATATCTCAGACCCCAATTGAGCGTTTGTTATGGGTTAACACTAAATACCCAGGCGAACCCATACGGCACCACTAGTATCCGCAAAGTATCACATAGCAGCTACGGCGAAGACTGAATCACCGCGAGACACCTGTGCCCGGCTCCCAGCGACGTGGGAGGTCGCCGCTCCGCGCTACCAGAACGAGGGAAGACAATTACTTAATTCGGATCTTACATCGACCGGTTTCACTCGTTCATAATTAAAATAATTTATTTCTTGTATTAATTAATTAAATCGTGTGTGCTTAAATTGGACTAAGATCATTCATCTCCATCCTCCGCTGCCCGAAACCATAAGTGGCGCAGTCGAGTGAAGTTCGGGAGTGCGAACTATTTACGCAAAAATCGTGTAAAGACTCTCTTATATCGGGAACGTTCGCGACTTCGGAATCCAGAACCTACGGGCGGTTGCAGCCGGAGGAGTATCCAGCTATCGATACCGGAGACCGATGATGAAACTGTGAGTTTTATATACTAAGAATTTTCTATTGTGTTGCTATCCTTTTCCATTCCCAATTTTAACTGTCAAAATTTTTTATCCCGGGAACCAGAGATCCCAGGAGACCCTGTAGTGAATAAGTAGGAATAATTTAGTAGATACGAATAGAAATTTAAGTGATAATATGGCGCAAACCGACCTTGACTCAATATACAAGGCGTTGCGTGTAGTGCCCGATTTTGACGGGAACCCCAATACTTTAACAAGATTTATACGTCTGTGCGACCAGTTAGTACTTACTTACGTTTCGAATAACCCGGGAGCCGAATTAACGAATCTTGCTCTACTTAATGGCATCCTTAATAAAGTCACAGGCCCTGCGGCCCGGACAATTAATACTAATGGTGTTCCTGAAAACTGGAATGGTATCAGGTCAGCGTTAATTAATAATTTTTCTGATCAGCGTGATCTACAACGACCTCGCTTTGCTAGCTCAAGGTTCGAGCACCCCACAGGAATTTTATGAACGATGCCAAACTTTGTTCAGTACTATCATGACCTATGTGACCTTGCATGAAACTTTAGGAACAACCATCGAGTCCAAAAGAGACCTATACAAAAAACTTACCATGCAAGCTTTTGTTCGCGGATTGAACGAACCTCTGGGTTCTCGAATACGATGTATGCGTCCTGAAAGTATTGAACGGGCATTAGAATTTGTTCAGGAAGAAAGTAATGCCATTTACGTACAGCAACGCAACGAGCAGGCAACAGGTAGGAAGACACCTGCATTTCAGAAACCGTTTACCTTTACCCCCATGGCCAATATGCCCTTGCACAGGCCATTCAACGTACTACCGCAACCGAATAATTGGCAGCAATTTACGCCGCAACCACAACCATGGAGGCCCGTGCCCTTCAATAATCCTGCTCCTAGAATGCCATCTCGCACCCAACAGATTTTCCGCGCAACCCCACCGAATTATAACCCCCAGAGTAACGTTTTTAAGTTGCCGAATAGGAACTCTAATCAAGGACCAATACCAATGAGTGGAGTCAGCCACTTTGTAACAAGACCACTGCCCCCCACTCAGAATAACCCCAATCGGCCAACCTTCAGAAATACAGCACCGAACCAGTTCAGAGCCTACGAAATTAACTTAAATGATTGCTTTGACTACTACAACCTGAAGCTTACGAACCAATGTTCACATACGCTGACGAATATAATTACTATGACAATACAGCTTACGAAACCATCGACAACTTAGCCGTTCCTCATTCGAATATCAGTCATGATGCTCGTGTGGAGAGCAATCAGACACCCGCCGATTCCCAAAATAATCCAGACTCTTTTTTTCAGAAGGATCCGAAATCCAAAAAGTTAAAATAGAACTAAATCTGCAAGCACAGCGGCAGTTGCCATTCATTAACATCTCAAACCCCCCTCTAAAGTTTTTAATTGATACCGGGGCTAATAGATCCTTCATAAGCCCCGACGCAGTTCAAACTTACTTTCCGGACTTCCCGCTGTCATTTGACCCTTTTGAGGTGACCAATGTACATGCAACGACAGTAAATAAGTATTCTATGACAATACCGTGTTTTCCTGAATTCAGAGACACGCGAGACATAAAACTATTCGTCTATAAATTTCACAACCACTTTGATGGTCTTATTGGCCTTGATCTGTTTTCAAAATGGAAAGCAAAGATTGATTTAAAAAATAACATATTGAAGACCGAAACATCCACAGTCCCCATCCGAATACATGATTCCTGCAACAACAATTTATTTGAGGAAATAATTCCCGCAAATTCATCAAAGCTCGTTAATATTCCTGTAGATGTCCATGACGGTGAGGCTTTCATAGACGAACAAGTTGTTTCGAGTTGTAAAATTAATCCTTGCTTAACTAAGGTATCCAACCAATTCGCTGTAATTGAAGTAACAAACCCGACGAATGATGACATCATACTTACATTGAACGAACCAATTTCCGCAGAAATTAATCACATTCAACAAACATGCGTCCAAAGTAATGCAGATCGCTCAAATAAAGTTTTATCCCGGCTACGCACCGAACATCTCAATCCTGAAGAGAGAATCAACTTAGAAAAGCTGTGTTCGCAATATGCAGACATATTCTATTTAGAAAATGAACCCTTAACGTTCACCAATAAAATAAAACACGTAATCAGAACTACCGATGAGATTCCTATCTATACCAAGAGCTATCGATACCCGTATGTCCATAGAGAAGAGGTTAGAGATCAAATTCAAAAAATGCTTGATCAAAATATTATTCGCCCTTCAGATTCAGCTTGGAGCTCTTCAATTTGGATCGTTCCTAAGAAACTTGATGCTTCCGGAAAGACAAAATGGCGCCTGGTAGTAGATTTTAGGAAACTCAACGAAAAAACCATCGATGACAAATATCCCATCCCAAATATAACAGATGTCCTTGATAAGTTAGGCAGATGCCAATACTTCACCACCCTCGACCTGGCTAGCGGGTTTTACCAAGTCGAGATGAATCCAACAGATATTCCCAAAACCGCTTTTAATGTTGAACATGGGCATTTTGAATTTTTAAGAATGCCCATGGGCCTGAAAAATTCGCCATCCACCTTTCAGAGAGTAATGGATAATGTCCTTAGAGGACTACAGAACGAAATATGTCTAGTATATCTTGATGATATAATAATTTTTAGCACCAGTCTTCAAGAACACATGTCAAATTTAGAAAAAGTATTTCAGAGACTTAGGGAATCTAATTTTAAGATTCAGTTGGACAAATCGGAATTCCTTAAGCTAGAAACAGCATACTTAGGACACATAATCAACGAAAAAGGAATAAAACCCAACCCTGATAAAATAGCAGCTATTGAAAAATACCCCCTTCCGAAAACCACTAAGGAAATCAAACAATTCTTGGGACTCTTGGGTTACTACAGAAAATTTATTCCGGACTTCGCTAGAATTACTAAACCCTTCACTAATTGCTTAAAAAAAGGTCAGAAAATTCGTATAGACTCTGAATTCAAAAACTGTTTCGAACGATGCAAACTCTTGTTAACTAACGACCCAATATTACAGTACCCTGACTTCAACAAAGAGTTTATACTCACCACAGACGCGTCAAATGTTGCTATCGGAGCCATACTGTCTCAAGGTACCGTGGGCTCAGACAAACCCATTTCCTATGCATCTCGAACTTTAAATTCTAGCGAACTTAACTACAGCACTATCGAAAAAGAACTTTTAGCGATCGTATGGGCAACTAAATACTTTCGCCCTTATTTATTTGGCAGGAAATTTAAAGTAATAACCGACCATAAACCATTGCAATGGTACATGAACCTGAAAGAACCTAACTCTAGACTCACAAGATGGAGGCTTAAGTTGAGTGAATATACCTTTACCGTCATATACAAAAAGGGAAAGTATAATACAAATGCTGACGCACTATCAAGAGTAGAAATTTATAATGAAGAGGTTGATTCAATAATAGCGAGTTCAACAGAAAGACCTCCATCTCCTGCAAGTTCAGACACACTAACAGCCGAAACTGAAAACCCTATCAATGATGAAATAGACTCAATAATAGCAAATCCCACAGAAAGACCTCCATCTCCTGTAAGTTCGAATACAGTGACAGTACATACAGATAGTGAAAACCCTATTCTAGAAGTACCCATAACCGAAGATCCGCTAAATAAATTCCAAAAACAGTTATGCCTTACTATAGTTGGTGACGTTAAGAGACCCCCTGTTATATCAAAATTCTTTGACACTCACACCCGAACATCTGTTCAGCTGTCAGAGTCAAATTTAGAAAACGATTTAATTGATGCAATTAAAGAACACGTTAATCCTAGGGTAAAGACCGCTTTATTAATTATACCTTCACTAGGGATGTACACAATAGTACCAATTTTACAAGAGAAATTCCGAAGCTCTGCCATGAAGTTAGTTTTAACAAAAAATGAAGTAGAAAACGTTAGTAATTTTCTGAAACAACAGCATCTAATCCGACAGTATCATGAGGGTAAAACAAATCACCGTGGAATTAACGAGTGTTACTTGGCTTTATCCCGCCGGTACTACTGGCCCAAAATGAAGGATAGTGTAACCAAATTCATAAATGAATGCTCGATTTGCGGCCAGGCAAAGTACGACAGAAACCCAATTCGACAGCAATTTAATATCGTGCCCCCCCCTAGTAAACCTTTCGAAGTCGTCCATATGGACCTGTTCACAGCCCAAAACGAGAAGTACCTAACATTCATAGATGTCTTCTCAAAGTACGGTCAGGCATACCACTTGTGCGATGGAACTGCGATAAGCGTAGTTCTCGCTCTCTTGATTTATTGCACACATCACGGACTTCCACTAACCATCGTGACTGACCAAGGAACTGAGTTTACACATCAATTATTTACGGAATTTACAAAGCTTCATAAAATAAATCACCACAAGACCCTGGCACACTGTCCAAATGACAATGGACATATAGAACGTTTCCACTCCACTATATTAGAGCACCTCAGAATATTATTACTTCAAAAATCTAACGAACCTGTCACTAACCTCATGCCTTACGCTTTGCTTGCTTACAATAGTTCAATCCATAGTTTCACAAAATGCAGACCCATTGATCTTATTACAGGACACTATGATCCTAGGGACCCCATAGACATAAGTGTAACCGAACACCTACTACAGAGATATATGCAAACACATAGAGAACGAATTCAAAAGGTTTACGATGTAATAAATCAATCCGCCTTGGCACGTCGAACTGAAATTATAGAGAGTAGAAACAAAAATCGCGAACCAGAAGCTAACTATCAGGCCCAGCAACAGATTTTTATTAATAACCCTGCTGCAGCTCGTCAAAAAATGGCACCCCGGTATACCCAAGATGTCGTTATCGAGAACTTACCCATTCATATTTACACGTCAAAAAAAAGAGGTCAGATAGGTAAATCACGATTGAAACGCGTACCTAAAAGTGCACGCTTGTTACAGGATACTGGTGCTGACGATGACAATGACACTGACGATCCACCTGCAAGCTCGCGAGATAACACTTGAAAGCCTAGACAACGGACCCGGACTCCTACCCTTTAAACTCGGAACAGCAAATCTTATCACCCATTACCATACATTTTTACAGTACATTGAACTGACTGACATAGAAGACAAAATAACTATTGTTATTAATCAGTTAACTGACATTAAAAGACGACTAACCAAAGACGACTATCCGTCATTTGAAATACAAATTGAACACATTAACGCAAAATTAATTAAAGCCAGGTACCAATTAAGTAGTTTTGAACCGAATCCAAAGCGTAAAAAGAGAGGTCTTATAGATGGTCTGGGTACGGTGATAAAAAGCATAACCGGAAATCTCGATAGTAAAGACGCTGAAATTTTTAATGACGCCATTGCACTTTACAAAAGAAATGAACATAAATTAGAAGCTGAACTTAATAGCCATATAAGTCTCGGTAAAGATTGGATGGCTCAATATACCAGGGTAATATCACAATTAACAAAAAATCAAATCAGTATCAACAGTACACTTAAGCTATTAATACAAGATAGCCAAAAAGTGGAAAGAAAAATGATTTATCTTAGTAGATTTGTTCAGATCTTATCTATTGTTAGCGAAAACGTAGACGATTTATTGAGTGAATTACATAGAATAGAAGATATTTTAGCTAATGTGAGGGCATCTAGTACCCATCACTCTATGTTACGTATAGACATCTTAGGTAATATGATAAGTAGGCTTAGAAAGTTATACAATAAAGACCAGATACTAGATCTGGAACGTAGAGAGTATTATAGTATTATAAAACCTGGTTCCTTCTACAATAGGAAGCAAATAGTTTTAGTTTTTAGATTTCCGATAATTTCCCCAAATCTGTTTAACTTTTATAGGCTATCTATAGTTCCGAATAGGTACAACGTCACCCTAATTCCCCCGTTTCCCTATATAGCAACATGTAGAGATTCTTATGTATATGTAGAGGCTGAATGCCCGAAGTATAACACCCGGTATCTCTGTGAGGAGAAGACGAATCACCAAATAAGGACCCATGCGGACTGCATCCTTCACCTCATCAATGACCAATCTGTCAGCGAATCCTGTAAGAAGACAGCTGTTCTACTTACTAAGACGGCCTTGGAGAGACTGGATGACCGAACTTACACCTTAGTGTTCCCGCAACCGACAAAAGTCCAGCAAATTTGCGGCAGGGAGGATTATAATACATATCATGGAAGCTATCTCGCAACGATTCCTCAAGGTTGCATATTAAAAACTCATCAATTCACCATCATCAATGTCAATGACCACATCGAAGGCCAACCCATGAAGATAATGAAACTTCCAAACAGGAACGAAAACTTAACTGCAGCTACTCTACCCACGCTTAACCTGAGTACTGTGGATCTCAGAGCCCTTCATTCGATCGAAGAAAAGATCATCCACCAGTCACCTGTACTACTGGAAGAACCCAGCGCTCAAAGCTTATACCATACTACTATACCTTTCTACGGCATCATTGCAATCGTCGTGCTGCTGCTAACAATCATCCTATGTCGCCGTCCTGAACTTCTACGATGCGCATCCTGTAAGGAAGACGCTGCACCTACACTTGCCAAAACCGATGAGAATAAGAGAAGCCCAGACGACAAAGCGTCGACATTTTCACTAAACGTTTTAAAATAGTCGCCGTTCTAAGGGCGGAGGTGTTATGGGTTAACACTAAATACCCAGGCGAACCCATACGGCACCACTAGTATCGGCAAAGTATCACATAGCAGCTACGGCGAAGACTGAATCACCGCGAGACACCTGTGCCCGGCTCCCAGCGACGTGGGAGGTCGCCGCTCCGCGCTACCAGAACGAGGGAAGACAATTACTTAATTCGGATCTTACATCGACCGGTTTCACTCGTTCATAATTAAAATAATTTATTTCTTGTATTAATTAATTAAATCGTGTGTGCTTAAATTGGACTAAGATCATTCATCTCCATCCTCCGCTGCCCGAAACCATAAGTCGTTTAAAATCATAACCATAGGTAAGAAAACACCTGATTCAACGCTGGAATCAGAAAACCCAATTGATATATCAAAAAGCCGATTGAGATTTTAAAATTATAATTACCGTGATTTCTTGGGACTGTTTTGAATCTTGATTCAAAACTCCCAATAATCACCTACTGAGAACTACTGGTTATTTTCTCAGTTAACCGCAGTGCGATCAAATGGGAACTACTCATAACAGCAATAAATGGTTTTGATATACTTAATTCAAATCGTGTTTCTAGCCTTCTCGCGCTAAATGCAATATCCATAAACAAAGGAAACGATCTACATAACTTTTATTGGTGCAGGCAATAAAATTGTTCTGTTACGGTTTTTTTAATACCTTGTCTATAAACGTACGGCGTGCCTGATTTTAAGTGGGACCGTAGAGCTACCGACGCTATTATTGAGCGAACGAGCGAAGCGAACGAGCGAAGCGAACGAACTTCTTCGTTTCACCTTGGACGAAAATTATTTCGTACCTATATCCAGCCAGCGTCTGTTTGTCTGTTCTCCTCTACAGGTCGCATTTCTCAACACATTTTTGTGATCAGGTTCAATAATTATTTAGATTAAGTATTTCGAAATAAAAAAAATTAATTATGTCCCGCCTGATTTTAGTTTTGTCTAACTACATCAAAGCTAGATATTGCGCTTTATCTACTTAGGTACTTACCTACAGTAATATACAAGGGGGTAATTTCCACTCATTGGAAATTATACTGTATATTAAGGATTGGATATAATCCAGGAAAATATAAATTTATAAACACATTTTCCACTCACCAGGTGGAATAACATTGTATGACTCTGTGTCATTTCAATATTATTATTTAAGGACTGGGTATCTGTTAAATAAAGGGGCAAGATTAAATGAGTTTCTGACAAAATGTTCAGTTATAACCGACTTCAAAAAAAGGAGGAGGTTCTCAATTCGGCTGTTTTCTTTTAAAACCGACTTCAAAATAAAGGGGGTACTCAATTCGGTTGTTTTTTTTTTTTTTCAATGTTTGTTACCTCAGAACTCCGTCATTGATGAGCCGATTCGATTTTTTTTTGTTCGTATGTATATAGGTACTTCCAGGTGGGTCCCATTTTTTTCAAAATTCATTTAGATGATCTGATGATTCTATGAGGAATTGAGGGGACTCCTCAATTTTATTAGGCACGCGTGTAGAAAAATATACCACTCCGGGCCACATATGATGTGTATAAAAATATTTAATAAAATACCACAAGCAATCAAATCCATAGAACCAATTAACCTATTCAAAAAATCATTAAAGAAATTTTTAGTACAAAATAGTTTTTACACACTACAAGATTTTTTTGATGAAGTGTGCGTGAAGAGATGTTAAATTCTGTTTCACGCATTATTATTCCAATTCCAATTTCTGTAAACACATATCATAATAGTTTTTTGTTTGACTTTAATGTCAATGAATTTTAAGCGAAGTTCCTAATTGTCTACCAAATTAATTAGTAGGTACCTAATAATAAATCTAGTTCAAGGTAGAACTAGTAGTATTCAGGTAGTACTTACAACCTGTATGTAACCTAGTCTTAAGCTTCTTTGCTGTGCCCTTACAGGGTCCATTTTATTACTTGTAATATTATGTGCAATAAATATTTTGAATTTGAATTTGAATTTGAATTTGAAAATTTGAATTTGAATTTGGTATTTTCTTTTATAACTCGTGTATGTATTTAATCCGGAATCATAAATTTGGTGGCGAGGAATTGATGATGAAGACCACAGATGACTTATCGAATTCCTCAATTATGCACTTAAAGTGCAAAAGTACGTCACAGGTTCTGATAAGATTCCGTTCAAATAGGAAGTAATGAAGTGCCATTGGTGATGATCTTGGGGAATCGACGGAAGTCTTCAAATATTATCGGCCCACATACAGCGATTCGGTTTTTTTCTTTAGAAATCAACGCATTTGCTATCGGAAATCAGTTCATGTGGTAAATTGTAAAAAAAAATAGGAAATGTTCTCGTGGCTTGGCGGAGTACTAAATGGAAGTCGGTTAAAACTTTGTTTTTAAAGTAAATTATTGCTACAAGGTTTTATTGCTGACTGTCCCAACGTTGATGAGTCAGTGACAGTAACGTATCTGTGGTAGCTTTAGCACATTCGGAGCCGGGAACCCGGCTATCGGGTGCTTACGCCGTAGCGCCTACGGCGTAGGCACTTCATAAGAGGGAAACTACGAGATCGTCTACGAGCGTAGCGATTCTTGGAACGGAATGTGTTAATGGTATTGATTCTTGAAAATATACAATTGGAGATTAAGCTCCAACAAATAGGACCGATGGCGAGGCGCGTTTTTTAAACGCGCCGTGGATGCGTGTTTGTGTCGACCCACGTGTTAATCGATGTGAATCCTCGACGATGACGACGAAGCATTCGGCGACCGACGGCTGCCGCCTCCTATTTTTAGGCCTGCAACACACTGGCGCGGCCTGCGGTGGCGAACAATTAAAAAAATATACTACTGTCCCCCACCGCAGGCCGCGCCTATGTGATTCAGGCTGGCTCACAGACTGGCGTGGCCTGGCCGCGGCGGACAATAGTAAACATGTCCGCCGCTGTCAAATTAACTACGGTCCGCCACCGCAGGCCGGCTTATGTGAAGCTGAAGCAGCGCTTTAGGTGTCCAATGACATATGAAGCCTAATACACCACACCGACGTTACAATACAAGCAACAAGTAGGTACCAAGTCGCAGCGGAAACGCCGGCGGGTACAGTCGACCGCAACACAATGCCGCGATTAATTGGGGCGCGCCCCACTTCGCGCGAACTGTACCGCAGTATTGTACTTATTATGCTCGATACGAGCACTATGATTTATTCTAGTTCTCTGTGTAACAAACCACCGGAGCGTGTAAAAGCACAGCTCATTTATTTCTGTCGCTGTTGAAATTATTACGATACTAGCTTTTGCCCGCGACTGCGTCCGCGTGGAAGTAGTTTATATCGTATCTCCATACAAACTTCCCCCTACCATTTGACCACCTTAGGGATTTTTGGGATAAAAATATAAGTTATTCTTTTTCTATATCCTTCTCCGTGACTGAAACTATCTCCATACCAAATTTTATCTCAATCGGTTCAGCGGTTTAAGCGTGAAACGTAACTAAAGACTTAAAAAGGAGGTTCTTTCGGTGGATTGTTTAAATTTAGGAACCGATATGTACGATTCTTTTTGTTTCATAGCATGTAAATGCTTTCATATTGGTGCCATTGTTACCGAAATTCAATTCCGATGATGGGATTCATCAGAAATTGAGGGAGCTCTTCAAATATATTAGACGCATACAGTGATTGCAGATTTTTCTGTGGTAATTTGCTATCGGAAACTACTTATTTTGTGAAGAGAAACTAACGATAAAATCCTTATAAGTAATGGTAATAATAAACACCTCAAGAGACTCTCGCTAGATGGCTGGATCAAGGGTCAGATACAGAAGGCGGTACTCTTGGATACTGCGCGAATAGTCAGGAGGTTCCTGTCTCTGTCGCCCTGACCACCGGCAGCTTAGGCCCCGCCTCGCTGCCGGCGGTACCCTAGGTTAGGTTTTTATAATGGTTTTATGTTTTATATGTATAGTTTTATGTTTTACTATTTATATCATTATTGTAAAAACCTAGCCTAAGAAGAAGATTAAATAAAGAGAATAATAATCATAATCATCCTTTCTTACACCTTAGATGACCTATTGAACTCTTCATTGATCTATTCTATTGACTCTCTCCTATTTGAGGAATTTTAATATTTAGTTGGCGTACCAATCGTAAATAGGGTCCCTGATGAATTGATGAAACGCCTCAAATATTATCGGGCCATGAATAGCGATTTTGGTATTTTATGTAGTAATCAACAAGTTTTCTCTTAGAAATTAGATCATAGGTAAGTGAGATATGTTGAATTGGAAAGGAAATAATGGATATGTGGCATGGCGGAGTACTAAATTAAAGTCTTAATTTTGAAATTTTGTTAGGTTTTAATAATCTCTCCCACAACTGTAAAGTCTCTAAAAGTCAAAGAATCGCAGCTTTAAATATGCTATAGCGATACCCTACTTCACATTCGTACTAGAAGAAATGTTTTTGTCACTGAAATATTAACTTTATGATTTTTGCACTATCATACTAATTACATCGCCTTTTTACTCTTTTAGTACGATTGTGAACTATGATATCGATAGACTAACTTGCTAGTTATAGTTAAAATTATTTAAGCTGTCCGTTTAGCACTTGAAAGCTTATCTTGTGAATAATGGCAGTGTTTCCTATTGTATGTATGAAATTACAATAGCACAACACTTTCGATAATGACACTTGGACTTTGAAAGCCGCAGTCAGGTACCTAAGTCACAAAGATTGTTATTAACACAATGAATTTCTTAATGAGTTACTCGTAAGCTATTGCAATTTCAACCTCGTGGAAATGGAGGTTGGTTCTAGGAGATGGTAGCTATTTGTATGAGTTTTATTGTTACCTGCTTGTTTTTTACTGGTCGGAGGATTTGCAGTGGGCTTATACAATAGGAAACAGTGCCATTGTTCACAAGATAAGTTTTCAAGTTCTAAACGGGCAGCTTATATAATTTTAACTATACAGCCCACCAGCATAGACCGACCAAAGACTATACTAACACTTCAGAGCTCGGGCACAATATGTGGATTGTCTGTCATGCAATTACAAGGTTTTTTGGAGGAAGCCAGCCCGTCAGCTAGCAACGCCGCATCCCGCCGCGCAGAGAAGCGCTGTGCATAGTCCCCATTTGACCGCTCATCCTGTACGTACCGCGAGTGGAGATTGTCCTGATTGTATTCTGAGACATCCACCTCCTGGGACGCACTGTCTTGTCTGTCATGCGTGCCGTCCTCTCTGGACTCTCTGCTTTCCTGGTACCGATCTTCACTCTGCGCTTGATCATCTTCCTTTTCTCGATGTGCAGGTTCAGGTATATCCTCAATGCCCCAATCTTCTTTAAGCCAGGGTTCGTCTCTTCCGAACTGATTCTGGAATCTCTCTTTTCTGTTTGTATGTACTCTGTATAGCTTGACTCCGTTCCTGTCGTCGACTATAAAATCAGGTTTATCCTGGTTCTGTTCGCCGCTTTCGTACCCCAGCCTCTTCCTGCTTTTATCCGCGATATTAATGTCGGGTCTTATAACGACCGGCCGCATTTGGTTGTCAAGATCGGCCAAACTCTTTATGAAAGGCGCCCGCTTGGCATCCAGCTGAAAAAAAAGTGTATACAGTTTCATTCTGGCGTTGTGCTTAATATTTAGTTAGTCCAAATAAAATCTCATAAGATATGGCGCTAGATTAGAACCACCTATTTTTTCTTTCGAGTTACTTATTTTCACGTAGGTACTTATACGTAGTGAACGTTGCTAACATGTAAGATGTCACGATTTGTTATAAGTTATGGAACGCACCCCTGTGACCGAGTGGCGTTGTCCTCCATATAAGTCTCGTCGCGAGATTCCGAGCTCACGGGACGCGGCACTGTCCAGTGCCTGCGCTGGCGGCCGTCCGGACGAGCGCCCGACGAACGGAGCGTCCGGTGCGTCTACCGGCCGACCTAGCTTGCCTGGCGATGCATCCGTCGCGTGTTGTGCCCGTAGCTTGCCCGGGGAGCGTGCGAGCGTCGGGGCATCCGGTGCGTCTGGTGCTGGATCCGGCCTGTGAGACGTATACCTGTCCGGCTTACCGGACGAGTGCCCCACGGACGGGGCGTGTGACATATCTGATGGTAGACCCTGTTCACCTGACAGCTCTATTGATTTCTCGTCCTTTGATCGTCGTGCCAGCGGTTTCCCGGACGAGTACCTGGGTGCGGCCGGTGTATCTGATGGAAGACCGCGTTCGTCTGAGGACTGCCCGACAGATTTGTCGACCAGTGGGGGTCGTGCTGACGGGTCATCTAACGCGTCCAGTGATGGCTTGCATGAGACACGCCGTATCACATCTCGTGCCGAAACCCTCCTGCTTGATCTGCGTCGCGCCGCGTTCAAATCACGTCGTGCTGGCTTTGGCGTTGAACGCCCGACAGGGGTGTCCGGTGCCGGACCCGGCTTCACTGACGTGCTGTCTGATGGCGTGGCGTATGACGTGTTCTTTGGCACGCGAGTGAGATACGCACTGCGTCCGCTGGACTCCTCGCCCAGTATGCTGGGCGATGGTTTCGGATCCGTGTCGTAGTCGTAGGTGTCACGCAGCAGATCACGGCGGAAGCCCTCCAGCCACCGCTCGTTCAGGACTGCACAAGACATGGGTGAGAGGTGTTGTATGGTTGGCAATCATGCGTCCACATCAATGTTGACCTTCACGAGTATCGCCCGGCACGGTTATTACAAGACGGCACGCGAGCTCTCTCGCAGTATCCGTCTCTCTCTTATTAGAAAACTTAGATGATAGTGCGAGAAAGCTCGAGAGAACTCGCGCGCCGTCTTATGCTAACCTTGCTGCACGTCTATCATGGGACGGCTGCGAGATACTCTCGATTTTTCTCGCACTATACCTCTTGTTCTAAGTGTTCTAATAAGAGAGTGACAGATAGTGCGAGAAAAATCGAAAGCTCGCGCGCCGTCGCGTGATAGCCGTGCTGGTAGACGGTGAAGACAAGCGACTTCTGGATTTGTTGGTGCGGAAGCAGTAGGTACGATATCAGTAAGGTGTCAGTGTCAGTGTCCTGTTAGTCTTAGTCAGTAAGTACCAATTATTTACTGCACGCCTACATTTAAATGACATGACGGACGCGGGATGCGCGGATGCCAGGCGGCCAGTACCTACTGCAAGCGCACTGCCCCGATTCCGCGCATGATGCTACTACTGCGCAAATGTAATACTGACAGTATACCGCTACGTGAGGGTATCTGTGCGACATCAGTAAGCTCACGACAAAGTACAAAATAACGCATACCGATCCCGCCTCGCCAAGTCAGAAAGTCGCCTATGTGTAACCAGATTTCGCTTGAATTAGGTAGCCCTTGTTTCGAATTCATGTGTTTAGGTACGATTTTTTGCCTAGTGAACTACGAAATGTAAGGTTTGTCCTTACCTGGATCCCCCGGCAAGGGGGTTTCGCTCGCGCGCGCAAGCGAGAGCGCACACACGAGCCACGCGCCGCGCATTGCGCAGCATTTCACACTGACGGAAACGCTCGTAAACGCGATAACGCGGTACTAAAACGTGCCCTCGACCTACGACTGTAATAGGTTTAGTAACGAGACTTCGGAATTGCATTCCTCGGGTTGTTTCGGAATCCGGAAGCTCAGACTCCGTTGGCTTAGTCAGCTGGAGAGAATGGAGGAAGATCGCAAAGTCAAGAGAGCATACTGAGGCCGTTTAGAAGGTCGACGTTCTCTCGGACGTCCAAGGTATCGCTGGAGCGACATGGCACGGTAGCGGATGTTCGCGAGGTCCAAATCTGCAATTGGCAAGATTTAGCGCGGAAAGAAACCAAGAAAAGGCGGACAAGTGCGTGTCGGGCCACGCGCAGGGTCGGGTCCCGTAGTTGCCCGTCTGTCACAGAATGCGAACTTAAAAGGGGCTTTTGGGGTTTTTAAAAAATAAAAATTAAAATAAATAATTATAAGGGGACAATCTTACACAAATCCCATACCTACCCTAGTCCCTGACCTAGTCCCATAGTAAGCTCAGTAAGGCTTGTGTTATGGGTACTAGACGACCATATATATAATAGATATAAATACTTAAATACATAGAAAACATCCATGACTTGACATGATTGTTAAAAGCTTACCCTCGTAAGTAATCGTAAATATGATTATTTTTATAACACACCAATGTATAGGGTCGTTTCGCCGGTTACGCGACCACCTTTGGTTAGCGACCACCTGAAGGACAAGGTTTTTTCTATTGAAGATAACGTGCCGTGAAAAAGCAACTCTACCGTCCACGGTAAAATGTTCAAATTCCAAAGACAATGTATATGCACCCGAAATTAAGTGCATTTCTTACCAGTTAACTAGTTATGTCTACCACTCGTTAACTAGTTACGTCTACTTAACTGTGATAGTTTTCCTTTGAAATTCTTTATATGTACTACCTACTGCCACGAATTTTTTCACGTCCCCAGTTGTAGCCATTTAGCCGGCAGGGGGGGGACACATGACTCGAACAAAAATTAGGGCTTTAAATCCCATTATCTCGCAATCGCATAACTGAGTTGAAAAATAGTTTTAGAAAACCCATAATATTTTTGATCCCCACACTATAGGTTTAACGAGAGAAAAAAAATAAGTATGTACATCACCAACATACATGTAGGGGAGGCACCCTTAAAAAAAAATTAGGATTTTATACTACTGTTTTGTCGGCGTGATTGGTTTATATACCCACGCCGAATTGCGGTTTTCTAGTTGTAAGGGTTACTGAGCTAAGCTGAAGACGGACAGACAGACAGACGGACGGACATGGCGAAGCTATAAGGGTTCCTTGTTGACTACGGAACCCTAAAAATGGCGCACTCTCGTGTCGGAGGCCAGGATTGATTTTGGGTCGCTGAGCCAACGGAGTAAGTTTTTAACTTAAATGAAAAATTGAAAATGTTTAATGATCCCAGCCAGATTCGAACCGGCGATAGACATTCATGGCCCGTCGCTACTAACCAACTGAGCTATCGGAACAATCTGTCTTGGCCACTAAATCTTTGAATAAGTTCCTTCCTACAACGCCTTAGGAGTCGTGTAGCGACAACTATCAGAAGACTTAGGCATCTTAACGGCACCAACGTCTCAAATTATATCTTCAGTCAGTCTCTTTTTTTGTTTTTCTTTCCCAAACCACGAGGGTGACGCCTGTTACATGCTTCTTCTTCTGCTTATTTAAGAGCTAAGCTCTTGTCGGTGTAGCTCAAAGCAGGCCCTCCATCTACTCCGATTCCACGCAACCTCTTTGACATATCGATACGACCTAATCAATTCTTTTTTGAGCTGCTCTATGTAGTTTATTCCAGGTCTTCCTATTCCTCGCTACCCTCTATATTTCCTTCAATATATTGAGTATGAACTGGTCTTGTAGTATGAGGTGCACTATCGTCTTCCCCTTCTATTTTCTAAGTTTCTCATGAACCGACAGATTTGTCTCACTCTATTCAGCACTTCTTCATTGGTTAAATCCCCTCTCTCTCCAGTTAATTTTCTCCATTCGCCTCCAACACCACATCTCGAATACGAAGAAGTATGCTTGAGGGACTATATTATTCAACCCTCTCTAAAATCTGGTTCAAATCCCCTTTTTCTTATTTATGGGCGGTTTTCCCTTCGGGCATTTGAAGGTACCTAACAAACCTAACCTACTTAGTGATTCGCGATTTTGCGAAGGCTAGTTATGTAGCTTGATTATGTACGGGGTACAAGGTTTCGAATCATGTCAAAAAATTTGGAATCAGCCTATTTACCTCTTACAGCCCGTTCACACAGTCTCCGTATTTACGGTACCCGTTTTAACGGATACAATTACTGTATACTGAATACTGTGTCATATGTGAAGTCGCTCATACAACTCCATACGCCATCAATGAAAAAAAACGGAACAGTAAAACGGAGACCCTGTGTGAACGGGCTGTTACGTCGCATAGTATTTAGGATGGTATGGTTGAAAAAAAAAACAGCATTTGGGATGGTATGGTTGAAAAAAAAACAGCATTTACAACTTACGAGTCATTTATTAATCTAAGTCTTATATTAACTTTACACGCGTCGCATATATCGGACCTGCTCTGGCAGTGCCCTCTTACTCTAACCTAGCACATACATTCTTAGAGCGGCCACATTATGGCCACTAAAAGACACTCCACGAGCGAAATCGGCAGGACTGCCAAGCAAGGTCACAGAAAATCTAATATGAAAATTTAGTATTGACCTTTCGACACGTATCCACACGGGCCGAATCACGCGGCGACCTGCAGTCCTGCCGATAAGTATCAGCCCGTGTAGTATCTCCTAAACGCGGCCACTATAGTGCGATTTATTGCTTTGGTACGGTGACACCTGTCATCTCAGTACCGTTTATAACCTCTTTATACTTGAAGGTTCTTTATCTTTTAAGAACCGGCCAAGTGCGAGTCGGACTCGCGCACGAAGGGTTCCTTACCATTATCTATAAAAACGGCACTAAAAGATTATATTTTGTACTGGAATGACAGGTAAATGACAGTTGTGAGTAGCCAAGCAATTTGAAAGGCACCATAGTAGCGAGCGCGAGTCACTTCCGCAGCTTATGGCTCGGACGCGGCCACTAAACGCTCGGTGTGCGCCGATACTATACAAAATATATGAAAGAACTCGTTCACAACTTGTTGCACAGTGTGTGGCCACTCTTAAGTAACTCATCTCATTTGGTCAATTTCTAACCTCAAAAATGTAACAGATAATGCCCCAATATTATTAAAGGCAATCGGCAAATTGGGTGAAATATTCAGTCTACGTTGGCGTAACGTTTTTGGGGATCATTCAACGGTTGTCGTCACAAAACTGACGATGTCAGACATACTTAAGTCACAAAACGGACAGTTTAGATGTGACATACAACTTAACTCGTTCACGTGCACGTCAATAGACATTTGGGTTTGACAGTGCAAGTTTAATGAATCGATTTCATAGCGCTACGCTTGTAGCCGCTGCCGTTTCCCGCTAAGTAGAGAAAAGTGCCTAAGAACAGGGCGCCATACGTGAACATTTTGAGGTTAGAAAGTCTATGACGATGTTCCATTACAGTTCCATACTTCAATTGGAACAGTCTAATTGCACTTCTCTGAAACGGTCCCGCGCCTGAATCACGCAAAATTTGACCAATTTTTCTTTTTTGGGCCTATTTCTTCAAAGTTGTCAATTGAAAAAGCAACTCTAACGCCCAGATACAAGATCCCCATTCTAATGACAGTTTTATAAAAAGCCAGCCACATTATATAATCCCAATTATATACAAGAATTTGTTTGTTGTCACTGTTCCGAGTAAGTTTTAGCACAAATGATAATACTAAGTTTAGTAAAAACTTTTTCAATTTTAAACCAAATGTCATAAGGACTTTGACTTGACAAATGGTTTCACGAGTAAAAGTCCTTATATCACTGATATAAGATTGAATTTCGCATGACCTTTGACAATGCATAGTTGGCGCGGGACCCAATTATAATATCTCTACACATTTGAGCATTTCTCAAATAAGTTTTTACCGTGTCTTTAATGTACGGCCCAATAATCCACGTCCACGTATCTTCCTCACTTTATGCATGGGTTTTTGAGTAAATACAATCAGTTTTCACGCATTACTATACAGTTGTAATGTTCATATGAAAAATTTCTACACGGTCTATAATGCACGGCCTAATATTCTGCGGCCACATGTATATGTATCTTAAGAGTCCGCAGTAAGCTCGGCCGAATTTCACCTTCCCATACAAACTGAATTACGCTCTCATTTTAAAACTACGAGTTGGATTGTAATGAAACTTTGCATATGCAATGACCTGGATATACAGGTCTGTAATTAGTTTATGATGTTTCAGATAACACAGTAAAAAATACAGCCAATTTAAGTTTTTCATAGAAAACTTGTTTTACTGTATTTCGTTTGTTTCATAAACTGGAACCATATAAACTAATTACAGGCATAGATATACCTCATGTCATTGTATATGCAAAGTTTCGTCACAATCCAACACGTAGTTTTAAAATGAGAACGAAACTCCGTTTGTATGTAAAGGTGAATTTCGGCCGAGCTTACTGCGGACTCTTAAGAGACATATATAGTGGACGCAGAATATTAGGCCGTTCATTATAGGCCTTTCATTATAGGCCGTACATATTTTTCATATGAACGTTACAACTGTAATGCGTGAAAGCTGATTGCATTTATTTAAAATAAAACTACAATCACAATCAAACTAAACGGAACCCAACTTAGTAAAAAAAAGACAAATTATAAGTATATGTTCGACTTTCCATTGGTTTGAGAAATGCTATTTTAATAAGCATATAAAATCATTAAAAAGTATTCCTAATTGAAATCATACTAGAATCATATACTCGCACCACTGGTACAATCAAATATGTCAAATTCAATCAAATATGTCAAATTCAATCAAATATGTCAAATACACTGCATACTTAAGCACAAGACGTTATAGAGTCAAATTCACTGCTTACTTAAGCACAAGACGTTATAAAGTGTATTTCCTTTAATTGCGTTGTATTGGGAAGACAAATTGACGATTGTCAACTGACAGTAAAAATTTACAACTTACTGAGAGGCCAGGCCCCTATTTCACCAGCTTGAAAATTGTCAGCTGACAATGACAAAACTCCGTACATTGCTGATTCCACAAGTAACCTAGCACCCTAACTCCTAGAACAAGCAATGTATGCCGAATTGTCAGGGCCAGGCCCCTATTTCACCAAATTGAAAATTGTCGCCTGACATTGGCAATTTGACTTACATGGCTGAGTCGATAGGTTAACTTGGTTGCTGGACAGCTTATTGACCCAGCAATTCACGTACAATTGTCATCGTCAGGTGACAATTGTCAAGATGTTGAAATAGGGCCCAGGTGCAGCTGCGCTTACAGTCATATCGTTAATCTCACGTATTAGTTGTGAATAGGGGCGCCATGTTTCGAGCTATTCGAGAGTTCTTCTTCAACTTGCACAACTCCAGCGCAAAACTGTCGCCATGTCGGCGCGTGCGTCGCAATACGGCTGCGACGAGAGGAGCCTTGAAGAACTCCCGAAGAGTTCGAAACATCTCGCCCGTTACATTTAATACGTGAGTATAACCGTGTAAGGGCGGGTTGTACCGACCTTCGATTACAGACCGATCAACGTTATATGGCGCCAGGAGCTGTCATTCCACAGTAATTGACACACTAACGGTTTGGTGCACCCGTTTTAATTATTAAAGCGACTTTTCGCAACGATACAAACGCTCGTATGTTGCACGCCGTTTCGATACTGTATCGCTTTTGTAGCGCCGCCTGTGTTAATTGATTCTCAACTGAGCTCATGAATGGCTATTGTGTGTGACCGGCGCGTGCCATTTTTTGCAAAATTCATTGAAGGATGAATTCTATTGCCGTAGGCAAAAATTCAAAAAAAGGTAAAAAGAGTGAAGTAAACATTTCTCTGGTTTATACCAGAGAAACCGGGCTTGCTGTGTGTGGTTCGTAATCTCGCAGTTCATTTTGAATCTGTCGTACCTACACGACCATAGAGTCCATTATTCAATGAACGTTTTGCGTAGCGGTAATCTTATTTTGCAAATATGGCACGCGCCGACCTCAAACAATAGGGGTATAGACACGAAAATTATTATTACTGTAAAGGCCAAAAGAATATGCCTAGTGACGAAAATCTCATTCAGATATATCCAAGAATTACGAAGCTACAACCGTTTTAATATTGCTTCCTAGAAGATAAAAAAACGCTAACAGTGTGTGACGTCACGTTACGCGAAGCTGCCGGTTGCCGTCTATTAGTTACGTCATAATCTTCCAGCGTCATCGTTTCATATGAAGTTGCGTTTTGCGAATAAGGGACATAACATACCCGTTCTTAAAACTTTGGACACTTACATATAAATTCGTGATTATTTAACCTTGTTCAGTGGTAGTAGAATGCTCGCCTGCCACGCGGAGTATCGACGTACAGGTCTTCAAGCACTACATCATTTCCCTTCGTACTCATCAAAATAAAGGTATCGACTGCTATTGATTATCATCTGGCCCTTTTCAATAGATCACGAGATTTACGATACAAGTGCCGTAAATAGGAAATTCGCAACGAGCGGTGATAAATTAAAACACGACCGAAGGGAGTGTTTTAAATCGACACGAGTTGCGAATTACATATGGCTCTTTAAAGTTTTGCCATATGCACGGAAAGTGCTCTTTTCCGCACTAGTGCGGGAAAGTAGCCACCATATGTACTGTAAACATCTTATTCTCAAACATGCAATGAAATATTGACGTTATGTTCTTCATAACTTCAATATTCAATATTCTTCGAAGCCCACTTCGAAGTGTCACGTTTCGGGCGCAGCGAGTCGTTAATGGCATTTCATACAAAATTGGAGGCCTAGGCCGGCAAGATGGTCTTATGTAATTTCCGTTCCACAATTTGTGGCACAGGATCACGGCGTTCAGCCGTGCAAAATTAAAGTTTAATATCTTGGAGTTTTTTTTAATTTATTTCATTGCATGTTTGAGAAACGCACTATACATACCTCGGCGTGAAAAAGGGTTAATAAAAACCCCCTACTTCTCGGCCTCTGTAGTAATGTACTATTATTTCACACTCTTCAGACATAGCCGTGTCAATTGGCATCACCCCATGGATGCTGGCTTCAAAGAACTTAGTAGGCAATCTTTTATATTCTGCAGGCAAATCAACATAGACCAGCCATATCAAGACCTGAGACTCCATATGTATAATACCTCGGGTCCATTTACTCTGGTGCCACACCGCCACATGCTTAATAGTGGTATTGTAAAAATCATACTGCATGCGGTTGCATATTATGCGTAATCTATGGAGCAGATTAATCTGAATGAAATTATTGATTATTTTATTTAGTGCCTACACCCCAATTGCGATTCGCAAGCTCAGTTCAAATAATTCAAACTATAACCGCGCTAGTACTGTAAGTGTAAAGGTGCCCTGTGTTGTATGTGTATGTGTATGTGTGTGTGTGTGTGTGTGTGTGTGTGTGTGTGTGTGTTTATAGCGCCATCTTGCGGCCTTCGATGGAAATGTCGACGGCGCGTCGCGAACCGCTGCGCATTCGTTTCTGATCGATGAAACGTTTCATCTGTTTCTCATATCGGGTCATCTTCTTTTTCGTCACCTGGCAACAGAGAAAGAAATCGTTAAATAAAATAAAATAAAATAATTTTTTCACACCTTTCATTCGGAAAAGTAAGTTTTGCTCCACGACGAGAGGGACCAAAACGCTACTTTTCTGTTCAAGCTACTTTTTTAATTTATACATTGGCATTGTAGCTGTTAACGCGGCCGCGATTATGCAAGACACAGAGGGGTGAGGGCGGACGAGGATGACGTCACAAGCCCGGGTCATCTCCGCGAGCCTCACACCGCTTTCGACCACGGCATCATACGCGCATACCTACATACCTAATTAAAATAAATGTAATTTAACTATATTAAACTCGTAACTAGAAGCAGGAGTTTTCTTGAAGAGACGAAACCCCTCAGCTGGGCTGTTCATCAATAACAGCCCCGACAATTGGCGACCGTAGACAGGACTGTACCGAAGTTGTGTACGCGACCAATTCTAACGGGACTCCGGCATCGAGCGGAATATTCCACAAGGGCGTGGTTGCTGTATCCAGTGGATTGTCATCGCAGTTACGAAGGAAAGTAGCCCAAATCCCTTTACTATTCCTAACCTTCGTGATCTAAGCCTTTAATTTGTGTTAATATAAGCCCAGCCCTCATTAGTGTTAGATTGGAAGTGCTCATAATTCGTGATTCTTAATTCATAAGGCATGCAGTGGTGTAATAATTAAGTAGGTATTTAAATAGTTACTTGTTAGCTCTGTGCATTAAGAGAAGCCTAATTGTATTCGTGAAGTACGTAAACTACAAGCTTTAATAGGTGTATCTACTCAGAGTGATAAAAGTAAGCATCCATTTTGTGTTGAAACAGCTTCGCATAGCAACTGCCTTATAACTTAAATTTCTCATTAAAAACTTAGCTTCGCGCTTGATATTTAAGCCTTGCTTCAAATATTTTCAATTTACATAAAGATTTTAAGCATCAGTAGCCGATTATTCAGAACATTACCTACATCTTAAAATAACTGAGCATGAACTGTACTGCTAAAGATACCTATCATTAAAATACAATCTTTATGCAACCTTTTGCAAACATCAACTGGTCCCTTAACGCGAGTGGACATTTTAGATATTTACGCCCTCTTAACCGTGCATTTCAGTGAAACCAGTCTTCAGCTAATTCGCGAGTTGCGCTGCACCTGTTGCCGTGCACGACTCCATTGGGGCGTCGTAGTACCTAGACGTTCCGACCTGCTTCGCTGCAAGACAAGCGGCTGTGAACCGATTTGTCAAGCTTTGTGGATTGGGTTTGAGTGCACAAATTACTTTGGCTACCTACTTAATATCCTTATTTGTCCTCAAGTTCATTAATTAATTTAAGTAGTGTACAGATAATCGATTTAAAATGTCAGAGGAGGCGATGAAGGAGCTTATACGTCAAAGAGGGACTTATAAAGGTCGTGTAACCAAATATAAAGATTATCTTTCAAATATACAAAGATTAGATCAATCTAATATAAATGCATTACAAATAAAAGAGTTAAATATTCGTTTAACTAGATTGCAAACATTATTTTCGGAATTTGACTTGATTCAAACACAAATAGAAATGGAATGTACCAATGTGGACGATCAGATTCAAGAAAGGGACTCCGTAGAAACGCAGTTCATTTCTCTCATCTCGGCAACTCAAGAGATCATTGAATCTCACACCAATCGTGAGGACCAGAGTTCCGAAGGCGTACGGACAGCTCAGTCGAATATGGGAACGTGTAACTTTAATAACATCCGTTTACCAACAATATCCCTTCCATCCTTCGATGGTAATTACTTGAAATGGCTGGAGTTCCGTGACACCTTCGAAGCTATGATCCATTTGAACGAGTCTATTCCTGACATAAATAAATATCATTATTTACGCTCCACTTTGGAGGGCGGTGCCAGTGTTGTAATAAAATCGCTCGAATTTACCGCCAAGAACTACAAAACGGCGTGGGAGTTATTGTGTGATCGATTTGATAATAAAAACATCCTTATAAATAATCACATGAAGGCATTATTTAATATAGACACGCTGACTCGAGAATCTTATCGAGCTATTCGCTTTCTTATTGATCACGTGACAAAGAACCTAAGTGCCCTTAAAACATTAGGCCGCCCGACAGATTCGTGGGATGACGTCATTATATACTTGGTAGCTAGTAAATTAGATCCCACGACATCAAGAAATTGGGAAGAATATAAAGCAGATTCGAAAACCTGGCCCGAGCTATCCGAATTCATGAAGTTTTTGCGCAATCGGGCTGATGTACTTGAAACGATGCTAGCTTGTAGGAGCGACAAACCAGCTGATCATAAATACTTACAGCCTAAAACAACGAAGACATTTGTCACTGCTACAACTGCAACTCGCAAGCCGACTAGAAACGGTAACAACACTAACAACGCGCCGACCTGTCCGGTGTGTAATGGCACGCATAGGATCTCGGAATGTGTCAAGTTCAAGGACATGAGCGTCGAAAGTAGGTCAAGTGAAGTCTTGAAGTTACATCTTTGCTTGAACTGCCTGAGACGTGGACATAACGTTGAGCAATGTCGGCTTGGTTCTTGTCAGATCTGTAAGGCAAGACACAATACATTATTACATATAAATAATCAATTAAATACACAGTTTGAGAATAATACAGCCGGTGCGTCGTCGGTCATTAGCGCGGTCAGCGCGTGCGCCGCGACAGTGAGTAAACAAGTATTGTTAGGCACAGCATTAGTTAAATTAACAAACTTGCAAAATAATAGGACTCACGTTGCGAGAGCGCTGCTGGACGCGGGTTCTCAATCGAGTTTCTTGAGTGAAGGCATGAAAATGAAATTAGGATTTCCTAATAATATTCACAACAAACCGATTAGTGTTTCCGGCATTAATAATTTAGCATTTAATATATCGGATCAATGCGAACTTACCTTGAGATCATTAACGAGTTCATATACTGCTAATCTTAGTTGTTTAGTTGTGCCGCATATTACGGGCGGTTTGCCTAACGGTTATGTCAATGCTTCAGAATTGAACATACCTGCTGGTATTCAACTGGCAGATCCCGGATTCTACCGTCCGTCTGAGGTCGACCTACTGCTTGGTGCCGATGTTTTCTTCGACATTTTAACATCAGATAAAATAAAATTAGGTACTAACAGGCCGATTCTTCAGAGTTCAAAGGTAGGCTGGTTAGTGGCAGGGCCTATAGGTAGCTTCGATCATCACGATCGCGCGATGGTTCACTGCAATTTCACAAAACAAATCTCAAAGGATCTCACTCGATTTTGGGAGCTGGAAGAGATTTCAGTAGCGAAAAATACTTACAGCGCAGACGATAATTTTTGCGAAAAGCACTTTATGGACACTACACGACGGTTAGATAACGGCAGATTTCTAGTAAAAATGCCCTTGAAGGAAATACCTGAGAACTCACTTGGCGATTCATTTAACATGGCGAAAAAAAGGTTCTTGCATCTTGAAAACAAATTAGATAAAAATCCTGATCTTAAAAAGCAATATTGTGATTTTATATCAGAATACGAACAACTAGGTCACTTGAATAAGGTTAACAAACCAGAATTTGGTTTTTACGCTCCTCATCACCCGATTTTACGCGATAGCGAAACTACGAAGTTGAGGGTAGTTTTCGATTGTAGTGCGAAATCTACCTCCCAAAAATCACTTAATTGCATCCAGCATGTTGGACCGGTAGTTCAAGATGAATTATTTGATATCCTGATTAGGTTTAGGCAACATAAGTTTGCTTTGTCTGGTGACATACTTAAAATGTACCGTCAAATTTTGATGGACGAATCGCAGCGTCATTTACAATTAATCCTATGGAGGGATGATAAATGCAAACCGTTGGATGTACTTATGCTTAAAACCTTGACTTACGGCACAAGTTGCGCGCCTTTCCTGAGTACAAGGTGCTTAGTACAGTTAGCAAACGAATGTACAGACAAGACAATATCGGAAATAATAGGGCATGATTTTTATTACGATGACTTCTTGAGTGGTGCGGAGAGCGAAGGCGAGTTGAAGCACATTTATGAATCTGTAAAAAAGACGCTTGCCTCTGCTTGCCTCCCAATCCACAAATTCCGCACAAACTGCCCACAGATATTTGAGGCTGACTGTACTTCAACGGATTCGTTAAATTTAAATAAACAATCAAGCGTCTTAGGACTGCTATGGTTTCCTGATCATGACAATTTACAGTTTTCAGTAAAATTGGACAAAAATATCAGGCTCCTAACGAAACGGGTAATTTTGTCCAATACATGTAAAATTTTTGACCCACTTGGTTTGCTCAGTGCATGCACAATAAAACTTAAAATATTACTCCAAAAACTTTGGGTCCTGCATTTGAATTGGGACGATGCCGTACCCAGCGAAGTAAAGAGAGCGTGGGATAAATTTGTGTCCAATGTCCATGTACTAGCAAACCTAACGGTACCTCGCCATGCTATATGTAGCAGTCCAGCCTCAATTGAGATGCATTGTTTTGTTGACGCGTCCCAGGCAGCGTATGCGGCTTGTATTTACCTGCGTTCCATGGACAACGTGGGTAAAATTTCAATAAAGCTGTTGTGTGCAAAAACGCGCGTGGCGCCGCTTAAAACGCTTACGATCCCACGGCTTGAACTCTCAGGCGCTTTATTAGGTGCGCGGCTGGCTACCAAAGTCGCCAGTGCACTACGTTGTTCCGTGGACCGCAAGGTATTCTGGACCGACTCGTCAGTCGTCCTTGGTTGGATTCGAACCAAACCTAAGCTACTTAAAGCCTTTGTTTTAAATCGTGTGAATGATATTCATGATTTAACAACTAGGGATTCCTGGCGACACGTACCCACTTCATTAAACCCTGCAGATCTCGCTTCTCGAGGAGTTGAACCTGATCAGCTGCCAGACTTAAAATTATGGTGGTACGGGCCGTCCTTTTTATTACATGATGAGGGTAACTGGCCACAAAACATAGGGGCTATAGACATGAACTTACCTGAAATAATAAAACAAAAGGAGTGCTCAACCATAGTTATGATTAATGTTGAACAGCCACCCATGATTGAGTTTCATAAATACTCAAAGGTGAATAAATTGAAAAGAATTGTAGCATACGTTTTACGCTTTATTCACAACATTAAAAATCCTAAAACTAAAACAAAAGGATCCTTACAACTAAATGAAATAAAACATGCACTAATGTATCTGGTAAAACTATCACAAAATCAAACTTATGCTACAGAAAGATCAACACTTATGCAAGGAAAAAGACTTAAAACTAAATCAGATATTTTACAGTTGTCACCATTCGTCGACGGCGACGGCGTGATCAGAGTAGGTGGTCGCTTGCAAAATGCCAACTGTGAATACGAAAAGAAGCACCCGATCCTTTTGGACGGCAAACATCACTTCACACGGCTCTTGATGGAAAGCGAACACCTACGGCTGTTACACGCTGGCCCACAGTTGCTTCTTAGCTCTTTACGCGAACAATTCTGGCCAGTAGGCGGCAGATCGTTAGCCCGAGGTGTTGTGCGTAAGTGCGTAATATGCACACGTCTCCGAGGGGAAGCTATGAAGCCACTGATGGGAAACCTGCCTTCAGAGAGAGTCACCGGTTTCTACCCCTTCCAGGTGTGTGGCCTTGATTTCGCGGGACCCTTCTTGATTTCCAGTAAGAAGGGAAAAGGTAACCGCATCACAAAATGCTACTTGAATATTTTTATTTGCTTCGCATCCAAGGCCGTTCACCTGGAAGCTGTCACCGAGCTTAGCACTAATGCCTTCATTTTAAGCCTCCGCCGGTTTGTAGGTCGGAGGTGTAGACCACACACAATTTATTGCGACAATGGCACTAACTTTGTAGGGGCAAATAACGAGTTGGGTAGATTGTTGAAGTCCGCTCAAAATTCAGTTTATGAGTTTGGCAATGAGGAACACATAAAGTTTTTATTTTCTCCTCCGTATTCGCCCACTTTCGGTGGAATCTGGGAAGCTGCTGTCAAATCAGCCAAATTCCACCTAAAGCGCATTATGGGCAATGCTAGTCTGACGTTTGAGGAGTTGAGCACTTTATTTACACAAATTGAGGCTATTCTTAACTCCAGACCTCTCACTCCTTTCTCGTCAGATCCAACTGATCTTTTTCCTCTGACCCCAGGGCACTTTCTGGTGGGTCAGCCCCTGACCTCGCTGCCGTCACCACCCATTTGTCTAAAAAACCCTGATAGGTATCAGAGGATCGAACAGCTTCGTCAGCATTTCTGGCAGAGGTGGCAGAACGAGTATCTGGCAGAGTTGCAGCAACGTACGAAGTGGCGCCAGAGGCAGAAGGAGATCAAGATTGGAGACTTGGTGGTGTTCAAAGAGGAGAATACCCCACCACTTAAATGGAGGCTTGGAAGAGTCCTAAAGCTGTATCCTGGGGCCGATGGAGTCTGCAGGGTTGCGGACTTTACGACACAAAAGGGTGTAACCAGGAGAGCACTCAACCGAGTGTGCCCTTTACCCTGCAACCAAGAGCTTGAAAGCAGCAGCTTTCAAGGGGGGCAGGATGTTAACGCGGCCGCGATTATGCAAGACACAGAGGGGTGAGGGCGGACGAGGATGACGTCACAAGCGCGGGTCATCTCCGCGAGCCTCACACCGCTTTCGACCACGGCATCATACGCGCATACCTACATACCTAATTAAAATAAATGTAATTTAACTATATTAAACTCGTAACTAGAAGCAGGAGTTTTCTTGAAGAGACGAAACCCCTCAGCTGGGCTGTTCATCAATAACAGCCCCGACAGTAGCATTTACGCAATGTGCCAATTGAACACAAATCTTAATAAGATAATCGATTGTAATTTCATCGTAATCGATTCAAAACGAACATATTTTAAGTTTTAACTCTAACTTTAACAACGTTGTATGAAATTTTATAAATACTTCGTAATATTGAAAAAATAAGAAAATTTGTAAAAACTTCTTAACTAGTTTTAACATCTTTTTTAAATTTCTTCATAGTCGGTGTGAGAAATAGTATGTGTCACTCGGTAGCAAAATTATTTTCGTCTCGGGCGTAAACACTTGTATCCCTCACTACGCTCAGGATCCTACGTTAGAATCCCTTGCTTCGCTCAGGATTCTATTGTAGGATCCCTCGCTACGTTCAGGATTCAATACACCGCCCTCGGCGAAAATATCCTATTTTGCTCCCTTGTGACACAAATAACTATTTTTTATTAAAGACCGAGATGCTAGTGTTAGTAACAATTGGGACTTACAAGACTATGTTAGAATTACAGACAACACATAAAGACATCATCATCATTCGTCGTTAAGACATCTACTGCTGGACATAGGCCTCCCCCAAAGAGTGCCAAAGTGACCGGTCTTGGGGCACATCCCTCCCGTAATGTTTACCAGGTCATCGTCCACCTTGGGGGGGATCTACCCACGTAACAATCAACCTTTAGACCCACCACGTTATTTTTACGCAAGATAACTGCCATGTTTGTTAGAGAAACTAACAGGAGACAGAAAAGTGTGGGTGACAAAATGTATCTACCCGCGAACGTGGGTCTGCGTTTCAGCCCACCAAAGGTTAACCTATAGTCACACATGTGTGTGCGTGTGTGTTTGTGTCAGGGACTGCATAACCGAAAAATACCGGTATGTTTTATAACCGATATGACGTCATATACGGTTTTGAAATAGTGGTTTCGGTAGCGGAACGGTATACTTTATTTTTTCCGGTACCGTAACTGATTTTTAAAGGTTACTGATTTTTCGATTTTGAAGTCGTTGCCAAACCGCCGGAGTTGACGTTTTGTCTTTCTGCGACATCGTCGCATCGTCAGTACATTGGCACAGCAACAAGGCGTGAGGTGCGGGTGTGCGGATGTCAGCTCGCCTATTTATGTCGGTAACCGTTATTATAAAGGTTTCGATTACCTTTAAATCGATTACTGGTAACCGATATTTCAAAACGGTTACGGTGCAGTTATGTTGGCGCGGCGCGCGTAAACTTTACACCATTACGGTACCGTAATGGTATACCGGTTTCATACCGGTAAAACCGTAACCGAAATCAGTCCCTTGTTGTGTGTGTGTGCGTGTGCGTGTGCATGTGCGTGTGCGTGTGCGTGTGTGTGCGTGCGTGCGTGCGTGCGTGCGTGCGTGCGTGCGTGCGTGCGTGTGTGCGTGTGTGTGTGTGTGTGTCTGTGTGTACTCACGCGGGACATGTCGACCTCGCTAGTGGACTTAGGCCGCACGACGTAGTCCTTGCTCGAGGGCAGCGGCACGCGCGCGCGCGCCACCCAGCCCTTCTCGCCGGGACGCACCGTCCTGCGCATACAAACAAACACGAACGGTGTAGCCTACTGCAGTGAGTTTAACCCTTATCAAGGCAGACCCGATTAACCGACATACATTTTAGAAGTTAAACCTTAATGGCTTATCAATAATTTTCAAATTAAAATGCGTTTATTGAAAATGTAATACAAAAAAAAACAATATTTATACATTAAAAAATAACTTTCTTAAAGTTATTGATAATGTATGTTACAGTTAATGTACTTTGCTTCGGCTCTAAGACGGTTAAAAAAGTTAAAAAAAAACACCGTGTATAAGACGCTGATAATCGCCCAAGGATCTATTTTAGAATCCCTAGTGAACGTCAACATTCTATTATTGAATTTTTAGTTTCTGTCAAGATTCAACATTGCCATCTATCACACAATCTATGTATGTCCGGCCAAAGACAATTGTACGTACTTCTCCCTCTCTCCTTCGTCGCGTCGCGGCCGCTTGGCGCTGGGCCCCGGCTCGTCGCGGCGCGGCGGCGCCATCGCCTCGTCGCGCGCCTGACGCTCCTCGCGCGTCATCGCTAATACACAAAACAATTAGAATCATCGTCATCATCATCAACAACATCGTCATCATCAACATCATCATCATCATATAAATCATCAACATCAACATCATCATCCTCGTCAACATCAACACCATCCTCGACAACATCAACATCATCATCGCCAACATCAAGATCATCAACGCCAACATCATCATCATCCTGCTCAACATCATCCTCCTCAACATAAACATCATCCTCCTCAGAATCAAAATCATTCTCGTCAACATCAACATCACCATCGCCAACATCAACATCATTATCGCCAACATCAACATCATCATCATCGGCAACACCATCATCATCATAAACAATATCATCGTCATCATCAACAACAATCACCAACCTATATACATATATACGTCCCACTGCTGGGCACAGGCCTCCTCTCATGAATGAGACGGAACGGGCTGTAGGCCCTACACTGGCTCAGTGCAGATTGGGGACTTCACATACATCTTTGAATGTTTTCTACGTGTTTGTACCTCACGACGTTTTCCTTCACCGAAAAGCTAACGGTAATCATCAAATGATCTTCCGTACATAAGTTCCGAGAAACTCATTGGTACGAGCCAGGATTCGAACCCACGACCGCCTTTTAACAGCCACGGTGATACTGACCCTTGAAGTCTGTGGAGAGGTTGAAGATAGGCCGCGCCCACTCGGAGATGAGTCGGCCCGCGCGCTCGCGATTCGCCTTAGTCTCCTTCGGGTGCTTGTAGAGGTACATCACCGCTTTGCCGATGCCGGACTGTTTGAGGAGCGACTTGTCGATCGACGGGAACTGAAACACGAATTATACGTTATAATGAGGAGTCAGTCTCCCCTCTCAGTCACCCCCTCTCAGAGTCTCCCCCTTTCAGTCTCCTCGTCTCAGAGCTCCGCTCAGTCTCCCCATCTGAGTTTCACCCTCAGTCCCCCCCTCTCAGTCATCCCCTTTCAGAGTCACACTCTGTGAGTCTCCTCGTCTCAGAGCTCCCTCTGAGTCTTGCCCTCAGTCCCCACTCCCTCTCTCAGTCTCCTCGTCTCAGAGCTCCGCTCAGTCGCCCCCTCTAAGTTTCACCCTCAGACTCCACCTCTCAGTTTCCCCCTCTCAGTGTCCTCGTTTCAGAGCTCCGCTCAGTTTCCACCTCTCAGTCTCCCCCTCTCAGTCTCTACGTCTCAGAGCTCCGCTCCGTCTCCCTCTCCGAGTCTCACCCTCAATCCCCCTCCTCTCAGTTTCCACCTCTCAGAGTCTCCCCCTCTAAGTCTCCTAGTCTCAGAGCTCCTCTCAGAGCTCCGCTCAGTCTCCACCTGTCAGTCTCCCCATCTCAGTCCCCACTCCCTCTCTCAGTCTCCTCGTCTCAGAGCTCCGCTCAGTCGCCCCCTCTAAGTCTCACCCTCAGTCCCCCCCACTCAGTCTCCACCTCTCAGTTTCCTCCTCTCAGTGTCCTCGTTTCAGAGCTCCACTCAGTCTCCACCTCTCAGTCTCCCCCTCTCAGTTTCTACGTCTCAGAGCTCCGCTCCGTCTCCCTCTCCGAATCTCACCCTCAATCCCCCTCCTCTCAATTTCCACCTCTAAGAGTTTCCCCCTCAGGCACCTCGTCTCAGAGCTTTCAGAGCTCCCACCCCGAGTCTCACCCTCAGTCCCCCCCCCCACTCCTCAGTCTCACTCGCTCAGTCTCACGGCCAGTGTCTACTCACGTCTTGTAACAGCTTGAGGATAGAGTCCCTGATCAGCAGACAGGGCAGTGCTCTGTTAGGCATGGGCGCGAGCCAATCGCACAGCACGTTGAGCGCGTTGTGTTCCAAGAAGGCTAGCTGTAGGTCCTTCTTGATCAGCTGGGACATGGCTCCTTTTAGCATCGACACCTGCCAACACATTGTTTAATTAAATTACGCTAAAGCGATACAGATAGTCACATTCCGTGCCCGAGGGCTGCAATCACGCCGTACAGTAGTATTCTTGCGGCGCGTCGCCAACTAGATTTCTTTCAACCAATCACAGAGGCGAATTCTAGTGGCGCGCGGCCAACTAGATTTGCTTAAACCAATCATATCACTCACACGCTCATAACAGATGATGAAAAACCATAACTCCCTTGGGAACAATTTAGGCCACTGTCCTTCTGTAGGTGTATACAGGATGGAACAACACCATTTACGAGCGAGTGTGATGAAAAAGAATCCGTATCGCTGAACTTATGTGGCAGTGGGCGGGTTCGACATTGCACGTAGAACCGACGGCCGTTGGGGAAGAAAGGTTCTCGAGTGGCGACCACGTACCGGCTCAGGTCGTCGTTGATGATGTCGATGTGGCGTGGCGTACCTACCTTGCGCACTGCAGGCTGGTTTTTGCGGTTCAGCTCCCTGTCCTGCTCGGCGGCCTGCCGCATCTGCTGCAGCAGCGCCGCGATCAGGTCGTCGTTGTCGTTGACGATGTCGATGTCGCGTGGCGTACCTACCTTGCGCACTGCAGGCTGGTTCTTCCGGTTCAGCTCCCTGTCCTGCTCGGCGGCCTGCCGCATCTGCTGCAGCAGCGCCGCGATCAGGTTGTCGTTGTCGTTGATGATGTCGATGTCGCGTGGCGTACCTACCTTGCGCACTGCAGGCTGGTTCTTCCGTTTCAGCTCCCTGTCCTGCTCGGCGGCCTGCCGCATCTGCTGCAGCAGCGCCGCGATCAGGTTGTCGTTGTCGTTGATGATGTCGATGTCGCGTGGAGTACCTACCTTGCGCACTGCAGGCTGGTTCTTCCGTTTCAGCTCCCTGTCCTGCTCGGCGGCCTGCCGCATCTGCTGCAGCAGCGCCGCGATCAGGTTGTCGTTCTCGTTGATGATGTCGATGTTGCGTGGAGTACCTACCTTGCGCACTGCAGGCTGGTTCTTCCGTTTCAGCTCCCTGTCCTGCTCGGCGGCCTGCCGCATCTGCTGCAGCAGCGCCGCGATCAGGTTGTCGTTGTCGTTGATGATGTCGATGTCGCGTGGAGTACCTACCTTGCGCACTGCAGGCTGGTTCTTCCGTTTCAGCTCCCTGTCCTGCTCGGCGGCCTGCCGCATCTGCTGCAGCAGCGCCGCGATCAGGTTGTCGTTGTCGTTGATGATGTCGATGTCGCGTGGAGTACCTACCTTGCGCACTGCAGGCTGGTTCTTCCGGTTCAGCTCCCTGTCCTGCTCGGCGGCCTGCCGCATCTGCTGCAGCAGCGCCGCGATCAGGTCGTCGTTGTCGTTGATGATGTCGATGTCGCGCCGCCGCCGGCGACCCTTGCGCTCGTCTCGCTTGCGCGCCAACATTATCTCGAAGTCGGACATGCCGCCGGCCATCTGCTCCCTGTGAAAAGTTCGTTAACGAGTGAAATTAGATTTTTCAAGGGACTCTGCTGTTTTTTAGGCGCGCGGTTGTTTTATGCGTTAACCGCTGCGATTCCATAGATACCTTCTATGCGGTAAACACACCTGCGTTACCTATCTATGGGATCGCAGCGTTTAACGCATAAAACATCCGCGTGCCTTAGGGTTTTAGTCAACAAGGAAGGTTTAATAGTTTCGCCATAGCCGTCTGTCCGTCGGTCCTTCTTCGGCTTAGCTCTGTACCATTACTACTAGAAAACTGTGATTCGGCATGGGTATAATCAATCACGCCGACAAAACAGTACAATAAAATCTTGAAAAAAAAATTTTATATTAATTTTAATCATCCAGCCGAGTGACCGCAGTGACCGCTAGCCGCCATCTTATGTAGATAGGTACAAACTCTAACCGGGTGAATGAACTACGCACCGCGCGCCATACAGGATTTTTCAAACTTAAATTACCTTTTTTACTAAAAACTTAACTATTTTTTTTCACGAATGATTAGCAGGTTAGCGATTAGCGTGTTTTGGGTACTTTAAGTGGGATTCGACTCTAAAACAGTTAAAAAACCACGTTGTATAAGAACTCTACTGGAATTGGGAGGTACTTCTCGTGTCAATGGTTTCCTATTTCCTTGGTTAATATCGTGCGGGGTCAGAAACTACCGATGGCTAAGGCCTCTGTCGCGTGACGGTTGTCGCACGTTATCCATATTAATCACCTGACCTCGATCACCCAGAGGAACCTAGCGGCAATTACTTTACATTCTACTAGGAAAAAATGATAATCGGTTATGGCGCTTCGCCGGACGCTGCCGCGTCACGCTCGCTTCGCTCGCTCGGCTCGCAGTTCACCTAACCTACCTTTTTTCCCCTGGGGGATCAGGCTAGGGGATTCTAGTGGACTGTGATATATGTGGGTAGATATAAGTTACAGGCGCCGATGGTTATGTGGGTAGGACTCCCTCTCTGGCATTAAATATTGTAACGGACGGACGTGTTTCCTTGTGCTCCTCATCAGCTCCAGGTCCTGGCCTAAGGGCATCATATTCAACATGGACATCAGCGGTTGTTGGGAGCTAGAAACAGGCAACACGTACGTCTTGGAATCCGGCGCGATCTCGTCGTCGGACGAGTCATCCTGAACAACGGGCTTGGGCGCCGGTTGTTCGCTTTCTTCCGCTCGCGGCGCGACCTCGTCTCCCTCGTCATCGCTCGCCAGGCGGACCGTACGACGTTTCTTCGCATCTGAACGGAGAAGAGGTAAATCACACGCCAGGCCTTTAAATACCGCTATTTGGGTCAAAATACTTTGTCATGCCTATGAAAACGTCCCTTTTACCTCATTTTTCTTTAATATATTCATATTCATTAATATTCATTTATTATTAAAAACGTATTTCACAGAAAAATGGCTTAATACTAAAATATTATATTAAGGGATACATATTTGCGAGAGCCTGAACTAGGATAACCTGTTTCAGGCTGCAGGCAGAAATGTTAAAAAAAGCATTATTTTCTAATTCAGAATGGCATACGCATACCCGAATGATGATTATTATCGAAATAATTGGGCTCAATTAAAAAAAACTATTGTTTGGTAACGCAGTGGACATTGTTTTGAAGGGATCATGGGGACTGGTAACGCAGTGCTAGTTTGTGTACCAAATGAGACGTTTCTGTCGTCTGAAAGTCATAATAAACATTGAGACCCGGTTGAGAACTAACGTAACACTACTATGAAAATATTTCGAGACATCTACAATTTTCTAAAAGTTTTTAATAAATTTTCGTAAATGTTTTAGGCACTAAAAAGAATTTTGGCCCATTTTCGTATAGCGCTATATAGTTTATAATGTTATTTTTCCTAAAAAAGCATTGCTCTAAATACTTGATTGGCTCGATATTTGATGCGCTGTATGTATACCGCTATACATTATAAATTTATAACGTTATAAATCAAAATAAATCAAGAGCGTATTTTATAATGTTATCTATCATATTTATTATGTTCCGATATTTATATTGTTATAGATAAGACTGATTTTGTTATAACGTAATTTTTCAACACTAACGAAATATATCGCCATAATGCAATTTTTTTCATAACGTTTTAAAGCCCTGTCACACAAGGTTGTTCCCCTTGCAACGAGCTATTATTTTAAAAAATAGGCTAAAACAGGCTTTGATGAGGATTTCTATAAAAGTTTTGACATAAATTAAAAAAAACCTTTTTTTTTGCTGATTCTTCAAAGGCATCAGGCTATTAAGTAGTTTGTCTGTAAAGTTTATTGAACCCATAGATGACACGGTAAAGGTCGCCAGAGTCCGCTGGATCGGTCAATATGGCAATCTTTGGGAACGCCTATGTCCAGCAGGCACATGCACGTAGAACCGATGGCCGTTGGGTGGAAAGGTTCTCGAGTGGCGACCACGTACCGGAAGGCGCAGTGTGGCTAGACCACCCACAAGGTGGACTGATGGCCTGGTAAAGGTGGCGGGAGTCCGCTGGATGCGGGTGCAGGACCGGTCATTGTGGCACTCTCTGGGAAGACCTATGTCCAGCAGTGGACGTTTTTCGGCTGATATGTTTTTTTTTACGAGCCTATAGTGTGTCCCACTGCTGGGCAAAGGCCTCTCCCCGTGATCTCCATGCGTTCCTGCTAGGTGCCTCTTCCGCCCAGTTGTTGAAGAACACATCCAGGTCATCCCGCCATTTCCGTCTAGGTCGGCGCCGTCTGCGTCGCCCGTCATGTGGCACCCACTTGGTAGCCACATTAGCCCACCTGTTTGGATGCATGCGACAGACGTGGCCGGCCCAGTCCCACTTGAGCCTGGCAGTTTTCGCACCCACATCAGCTATGCGTGTTTTGGAGCGCATGATATGATTATGATGCTAATGAGATGGATCTATGTAGAAATGTGAACTTACCTGCACGCGGCGACCCTGAGCCAGAGCGAGAACTGGAGCGAGAGCGCGACCTGAAATCACAACTTTAATTACACATCTGGTTTGATCAAGTTTTGCTTGCCTTCCGTCTATTTGCAGCGGGTTTTTTTTTAACCGCGTTAGCGGCAAACTGGCGCACGACCCGCCTGTTGGTAGGCCGTCACCGCAGTCCATGGACGCTAGCAACTTCAGGGGTGTTACATACATGAGCATTGCCGACCATAACTACCCCTATTTCACTGCAGCAGCGTTTTTCAACCCGTAGAATCCTAGCAAGGTCGCCATGAAGTGAAGTATGTTCGAGGTAAATAATATAGACGAGTCGAGATATAAATGAACATTTATTTAACAGGGCTTTATATACAGTTGTAAAACAGGGCTTTATATACAGTCTGTGTCGCTGTGTGAGTGAACGCTTACATTTACAATCTAGATTCTTATCGCTAATGGGTTTAGTTTAATGATGATTGATGTGGTTACTCGTGCGTAAACCATCTGCTAGTGAATAATCAAGGTATCGCCCCACTCTTCAAGAGGACCACGTCACGGTACGCTTGTATTTTTATTTTTAAAAAGTGATAATGTAAAAAAAAAGAAATAACACCAAGTTAAGAACTTTCGTGAATTATTTTTCCATACTCGACAGCCACGTCATGATAAAGGTTGAAAAACACTGAATAGAGGCATGCCGAACTGACTAAAGGCGAGTTGCACCTACTTACGATTACAGACCGATCGAGGTCAAAGGTTGTCGCACACGTAACCACCCGGCACCGGACCAGCGCCGCCTCAACTCGAGCCGTCCAGTATTCTTTGTGAGAAATTCCATACGGTAACGCACACATCGGCGCCGGAGGCGATGCTGTTCCGATATGGTGACATGTGTGCGTTATATTATGAAATTTCTCACAAAGAATACTGGACGGCTCGGTCCGGTGCCGACGTGTGCGACAAGCTTTAATATGGCGCCAGCAGCTGTCATTCCATTATAGTGGTAGCCCTACGCTTAAAAAAACAGCAAATCGATGTACAGTTTGGCACACACATACTATAGAACAAAAAAATTTTTTTGACCCGCAGTTCCTAAAAAAAATTCCCTTAGGGGGGGAGTGCCGAAACATTTTTCTTTTTGTATGGAAAAATTATTTTTTTTTTTTTCAGAAACCTATCGCGTGTAGTATCATATGAAAGGGCTTTTCGAGGCAATTCTAAAAATATACCACATCATTACATTTTAGCCATATTTTTCTAATTAAAACAAAAAAAAACGAAACATACCAAGTTTGGGCTCCTCAAGACACGATATGGCTGATTTTTTTAAAATTCAATATACCACAAATGATACGTGATATCCTCATATCTAACCTCAAAAAAGCAATTTTGCCTATTGTGTCCTACCTAGTCCAACCTTGATATTTTGTGACAAAAACTAAACAAACTATACCAACTGATGAAAAGGCGCAGTTAAAGGGTTATAGAGGTATTTGGCGTTGGATATATCACATCATCAGCCTATATACGTCGCACTGCTGGGCACAGGCCTCCTCTCATGTTGGATATATGGATACTACGAATCATTTTATGATTAATATGTACCGTATCTGCAGTACAGTTCCTTATGTCACGTAAAATAGGTATTGAAGTAGAACTGTGTCACTTGGTAAAATTGAAAAATTAAAAAAAAATACTTGATGCAATTATTTTCAAAATTGCTTTTATGAGGTTAGATATGAGGATATCACGTATCATTAGTGGTATATTGAATTTTTAAAAAATCAGCCATGTCGTGTCTGGACTGGAGGAGCCCAACTTGGTATGTTTCGAAAATTATTTTGTTTTAATTTAAAAATATGGCTAAAATGTAATGATGTGGTATATTTTTAGAATCGCCTCAAAACGCCCTTTCATATGATACTACATAGGATAGGTTTCTGAAAAAAAAAATTTTTTCCATACAAAAAGAAAAATGTTTCGGCACTCCCCCCCCCCCCCCCTAAGGGAATTTTTTTTTAGGAACTGCGGGTCGAAAAAATTGTTTTGACCTCTAGTATGCGTGTGCCAAACGGCTAAACTGTACATCGATTTGCGAAATTGGGATTGTGGGGCTTCCACTAATAGAAACTTGTCAAACTTTCCGTAAATTCAGATTTAACTAACACCGCTTACGAATACAGGTTTGGTGCGGTGCAACCACCCGAAGACTGACAATTTAAGTGACGTTTTACCAACAGGCAGTCAGGAAGAACAATGTACAGTCGAGTTGTCCAATATCTTTACAGACAAACGTTCAAAAATATCTACACATGTGTCTTATGTCAGTGACAATACTCTGTATGGATATTTTTGAAAGGTTCTCGGTGTAGATATTAGAGAACTCGACTGTACCTGAGTTAAAAGATAAAGTAATTTACCTAGACTTAGACTTCGCAGATCCCGACCGGGAGCCGGACTTGGACCGTGCCCTCGACTTCGACCGTGACCTCGACTTAGACCTCGACCGCGACTTGGACCGCGAGCCAGAGCGAGAGCGCGAGCGGCTGCCCGACCTCGAGCGAGAGCGAGACCGCGACTTGGACCTCGACCGCGACTTCGAGCGGGATCGGGACTTCGAGCGAGAACCGGACTTCGAGCGAGAACGGGATTTAGAGCGGGACTTTGAACGGGATTTAGAGTGGGACTTTGAACGGGATTTAGAGCGGGACTTTGAACGGGATTTGGACCGGGAAGCGGACTTGCGGCCGGCGGATCTCGAGCGCGAACGGCTCTTTCTCTCGCTCTCTGAAAAACAGTGGTTTTGTTCAAATAATGACAATATCATACCATAAAGACATAATTAACTGTGTTCGAATAACCCGAACCAAGAATTGCGCTTTAGTAGAAAAAGTACCATGTCTAAAACAGTTCTGGGCTTAGGGAAATAGTAATTATGTTGTTGACTAGGACGATATGCATAAATATCATTATTTTTTAATTGAGCTATGTAACAGAAATCCAAGACTTTACAAATGAATGCCTGATTGTCATTACGGCAGACACGTCATGACAAGGTTATATCACTCTTCAAGCAGCCAAACCCACAAAGGGCAATATATATTGAACAACTAGCTTCCACCCGCGACTTCGTCTGCGTGGACCCGGGATAAAAAATATCCTATAATTCCTTTAATTCAGGCTATAAACTATCTTTGTGCAAAATTTCGTCCAAATCGGTTGATCCGTTTAAGCGTGATTGAGTAACAAATATCTAAACATCCAAACTTTCGCATCATCCCTACATATTATAAAACAAACTCGCTTCCCGCTGTCTTTCCCTATGTATGCTTAGATCAGATAGTACACAACGGATTTTGATGTGTTTTTTTTAATAGATAGAGTGATTCAAGAGGAAGGTTTATATGTATAATATAGTACCCGTGTGAAGCCGGGGCGGGTCGCTAGTTTATAATATTATTAGGATGTATGTATATGAAATAACAAAAATATAAAAACTTACGTGCAGGCGAAGCCGGGGCAGAGCCCTTGCCTCCAGATTCGTCCACCTCCATCGGCGCCGGCGACCCTGATCGGCTGCGGGATCCCGACTTGGCCCGAGAACCGCTCCGTGACCGAGACTTGGCGCGCGAACCACTGCGGGACCGAGACTTGGCGGGGGAACCGCTCCGAGAACGGGACTTAGCGCGGGAACCACTTCGAGACCGAGATTTAGCGGACTTGGCTCGGGAACCGCTCCGAGATCGAGACTTGGCGGACTTGGCTCGGGAACCGCTCCGCGATCGAGATTTAGCGTTGGAACCACTTCGAGAACGAGATTTCGCTGGCGAGCCACTCTTAGACCGCGATTTGGCGGGGGATCCGCTTCGAGAACGAGATTTGGCCGGCGACCCGCTCCGGGACCGCGATTTGGCGGGCGAGCCGCTTCGAGACCGCGTTTTGTCCAAAGGCGATCCACTACGCGATCGAGACTTGGCTGGCGAGCCGCTTCGCGAGCGAGACTTGGCGGGCGAGCCGCTTCGAGAGCGCGACTTGGCCGATCCGCTACGCGACCGCGTTTTATCCATCGGAGAGCCACTTCGAGACCTAGACTTCGCTGGGGAACCGCTTCGAGATCTAGATTTGGCTGGCGAGCCGCTCCTAGACCGTGATTTGGCCGGCGAGCCGCTACGCGAACGCGATTTGGCCGGTGAACCGCTCCGAGAGCGAGACTTGCGGGTAGCGGGGGAGCCGCTGCGTGAACGAGACGAGCTGTTGCAGCGCGAGCGGCTGCGGGACTTGGACTTGTGGCTCGCAGCGGATCCGCTACGGCTTGAAGATGAAGCGGAGCGGGAGCGAGACTTCGACGCTGACTCCACCTGCAGTCAGGGTGTTATATATATAACAACAAGAACATGGGATGAGGAGATTAAGAGTGCAGCAGGAGATTGCTGTACTACAATGTACTAACAAAATACTCGTCTGAAATAAAGGTTTTTTTTTTTATAAGTACATGTTTTGTATGGCAATCTCGATACATAAGCGTTTTGGAAACACTTATCTTTCACCTTTATCTTGGTCACATAAATAACGGTTTACGCTTGGAGTTTGGTTTCGTGACAGAACATAGATAGACATTTTACTTTGAATTTTCTTTGTTAATGTATGATGGTGTCCGATCTATGTGCCGTATTTAGAAACTAAACTTTATCTATGTAATTTTTTCGTGTTTTTGTACAAAAAGATAGAAGAAGTAAACCAAGTCATTAGTCTGTTGAATGTATCTCAAGACATATAAGCATATCTGACATCGGGTTTTTTGTACAGCTTGTTCAGAAAGCCAAGTGTACAAGTATGGATGATACCCTGGCTTGCCAGATAATTACATCTCACAGTGTGTGCCCAGACGTTTCTGTTGTCTCAATGTTCGTGATCCAGAATTAGTAAGAAGTCTTATTAAAATTGTCTGAAGTTTTACTGAAGGTTTGTCAGACACATTGAGCCTTTTAGTCCACTGTCCGGACAGGGGCGGCTTTACCTAATAGTGCAGGGGGTGCATTGCACCCGGGCGCACGGTCCTAGGGGGCGCCGAGCGCCACTCGCCTTGACTCGGGCGCTAGCGCGCACTAGGAGAGGTTAGTGCTAGAGGGTGCTACGGTAGTGATTGCACTTTCGCGCGACATGGGCTAGAGACTCCTCTGTGTCCGGATCTGCTAGATGGCCATTTCTATTTTAAGATAGAATGAAGTTATATTTGAGTCACATCTAACATCTCAATTTTGTGTAAGATGGAGTCTTGTAATTGCAACTATCTGGTAATTGCAATTACCAGATAGTTGCAATTACAAGACTCCACCTTACACAAAATTGAGACATTGACTGTCTGTTTTTTCATGACTTCATAAACATCCTTTGACCATACATCATAAAATATAAATGTCCAGACACTGGTTGCAATGTGATTGATCTATTTAGTAATGTAATACAATATGATATAATATAAACAATGTAATATGAGTCATTATGTGACATTGAAATGTAACCAGTGACATGAATTTTGTATACCTAATGCATAATATTAGTTTTTTTGTAAGGTTTATTAACTGTAAGTGCTGATTTTATTTAATAATAAAAAATAAACAGGTAGTTTAGGTCTGAATATGGATACTCACGGACTTGCTGCGCGAGCGCGAGCTGCGGCCACCTGCAACACATGATATCACCACATTAAAACTTTTATTTCTTATTTATTTTATTGACATCCTCTCATGTACACGGGTTCCTGGCAGTAAAAGTGTTAAGGAAATATAGGATCATTCCGCCACTTACTCAACCAGAGACCGCCGAAAGTAAGATTTGTTCAATAAAGACAATAACATTTCTGTACACCTATATTCTGTACACAATACTTTAAATTATTAGTAGTCTATTCAAAAGAAAGAGAGGAGAGAGAGAGGAGTATTACAGGAATAAAAAAACAAGAATAAGTGAAAAGTTGCAAAATGAGAGAAATAACCATAGTTGCGGACATAACTTCTAGATTAGACCAACAAAAGTGGATGGACGGGTCACATGATCCGAGATCCTCGCAATAAATGTGTCATGTAGGTAGATAGTAAAATTAATATACAAGTGACAGATTTGATTCTACCCCTGGTGGTGAGAAATAGGATTAAAAGGAATAAACATGTTCAATCAGTTAATAGTCTCGTTTATTATTTAAAACATAATACTGGCGACGAGTAAAGCTCAAAAATGGCTGTCTCCAACATAGCAAGCATTGTGTTACCTGGGAAGTTCGTCCCAAACAAAGATAATTGGGAAAACTACAGAGAACAACTTTTCTTCGCATTGGAAGCTTCAGGGCCATTGGAAAGTGTGCAGAAACGAGCCTTATTTTTGTCTCAATATGGGAAGGAGGCATTTGCATTGATTGTGTCATTGTTGTCACCAAGGAAGCCCAGTGAAGTAGACTTCGATGAAATAATTAAGGTGTTGAACAAATTCTTTGTACCTACGCCGCATCCAATACTGGAAACGGAAAAGTTTTACAACAGGAGGCAAAAAAGCAATGAATCAATCACTACTTTTGTAGCAGCGTTGCACGATATCAGCTCCCGTTGCATGTTTACCGATTTAAATCGTCGGATTGCAGAACAAATCATACTTGGCGTTTATCAATCAAGTTTGAAAAAGGAGTTGTTGAAAGTTCACATCAGTGATTTAACGTACGACAAAGTGGTTCAGCTAGCACTTAATTACGAGGCAATTTCAGAGAATAACGAAACAAGTCGTTTACTTGCGAGAACACATTGTGACGTCACTCAGAGTTCCAGCACTAGTGGGCAGAACTCGAGCGAGCCGATGGAAGTAAACGATATTCAAACGAAGCCGTGTGCGCATTGTGCTAAACGCCATGGGGCCGCACGATGCAAGTTTCGGAACGCAACCTGCTACAAATGTCATAAAAAAGGTCATACAAAGGCGGCGTGCGATACCAACGTAAACAAAACGGCAAAAACACGCGTAAACAAACGTGAGATGTGTTCTTCGGCGTCTGAAGGGGAAGATGAAAACAGTACTGAAGACAATCACGGCATCTATGGCGTGCACGGCGTAGGAGACGCCGGCGTGCGAGCGCCACCTGTCATGGTAGAAGTCGTGCTGAACGGGGTACCGCTGGCGATGGAGGTAGACTCGGGCTCCGCGCGCACAATCCTGCCGCACAGTCTGTACCGGCAGCACCGCCGCGCGTTCCCAGGCGACCTATCGCCATGCAAGAGCAAGTTGGTTACGTGGACGAACGATGTTTTAAATATTGTTGGGGAAACGATGGTAGACGTTGTGTACAATGACAAAAGTGTTAGATTGCCGTTACTAGTGAGCTGTGGCAAAGGGCCGGCTTTGCTTGGCCGCGCATGGTTCGCGTCCTTGGGAATTTCAATTCACGGCGTAAATTCAGTTTTGGAAGCCGCAGTGGACGTGGTTGCGAAATTTCCAAAGTTATTCGACGATGATATGGACAAGTATAACGGACCGTTAGTGCATATAGAGTGTAAAGACGGAACAAGCCCCGTATTCTTACGTTGCCGACCAGTTCCATTCCCGTTACGAGAAAAAGTGAACGAAGAGTTAAATAAGATGATGTCAAATGGAATTATAACTCCAGTGAAGCACTCACGATGGGCAACACCTCTAACAATCGTTCCCAAACCGGATGGTTCGCTGCGGTTATGTGGCGATTTTAGGAGTACGGTCAACGCATCCTGTCAGTTTAGCTGACAGCTACCCGCTACCAACATCAAATGAAGCATTTTTTTCGTTGGCAGGTGGCAAATATTTTTCAAAGGTGGACCTGAAACAGGCATACAATCAGCTGAAAGTGGATGATGTAACAGCGGAACTTCTTACGCTCAACACACCTCTTGGGTTGATGAGAATGAATCGTCTTGCATATGGTGTTAATGCTGCAACAGGAATCTTTCAGAGGCTGATGAACTCTATACTTGCCGGAATTCAAGGAGTAGCATGCCTGCTGGATGATGTGGTGATCTGTGGAACCACATTACAAGAACATGATGAGCGACTTGGAAAGGTACTCCATAGACTTGAAGACCTTGGGCTAAAGTTAAATAAGGCCAAGTGTACCTTTTCAACAAAGAGAAGTAACCTTCTTAGGTTATGAAATTGATGAAACTGGAATACATCCATCGAAAGAAAAAATTCAAGAGATTTCTGATAAACCTGCCCCTACAAAAAAAAGGTCACTAAAGGCATTTCTGGGATTGTATAACTTCTATGAGCAGTTCCTGAAAGACAAAACTGTAGTACTAGAGCCACTGTACAAATTGCTGAAAGACAAAGCAAAATGGCAATGGGGTAGCATTGAACAAGCAGCTTTTGATAGAGCCAAACTGCTACTCACCTCAGATTTGACGCTTGTGCATTACAGCCTAGAGAAGGACCTACATATGATTTGCGATGCAAGTGAGTATGGGGTTGGTGCAATCTTAGTTCATAAGATGGAAGATGGCACTGAGCGACCAGTAATCATGGGTTCAAGAACGATGCAACCTCATGAACGTCGATACGCTCAAATAGACAAAGAGGCCTTGGCCATTATGTTTGGGCTTAAAAAATTCAGGCAGTATTTGCTGGGACGACAGTTTGTAATATTTACAGACCACAAACCACTGCTAGGTATTTTTGGCCGAAACAAACCAATACCAGAGATGGTTTCTAATAGAATGCTACGATGGGCATTGTGCCTCAACTCATTTGATTACGACCTCAGATATCGTCCAGGTAAAAATATGGGCAATGCTGATAGTCTCAGTCGATGGCCAACCCCACATACCAAAGATGACCATGATGAGGAAGAAGAAGATGAAATCTATCTGCCTAAAGATGCTGACATAGACTCTAAAACAATTGCAAAAGAAACAGACAAAGATCAAACTCTGAAAAGGGTTAAGTACTATTTATTACATGGATGGCCAAATAAAATAGAAGATCCTGAAATAATACCGTATCACAGAAGAAAGGAATATTTGTCAATAAATAAAAATTGCATTTTATGGTCCAATAGAGTAGTAATTCCCAAGTCACTGCAAGGTAATATTCTAAAGAAATTGCATGATGGTCACTCTGGAATAGTACAGACAAAAATGATAGCCAGAGGATATCTATGGTATCCTTCATTAGATGCTGACATTGAAGAGATGGTAGCGATGTGTGAAAAATGCCAGGGTTGCAGGAATAACCCTCCAACTACAGAACATATTTGGCATCCGGCCACAAAAAGATGGTCTCGAGTACACATAGATTTCATGGGGCCATTTATGGGAAAGACCTTTTTGGTTTTAATTGATGCTTACAGTAAGTGGCCAGTGATTGAAATGGTTCCCTCAATGTCAAGTAAAACAGTTATTGAAGTACTGAATAAAATTTTCGCCGATAATGGGCTACCAGATATTGTGGTATCCGATAATGGATTAGCATTTACCTCTAAAGAGTTTCAAGACTATATGTCTAATAACCGGATTCGACACATTACTGGCGCGCCATACCATCCGGCAACCAATGGCCAGATCGAAAGGACCATACAAACAATAAAGTCCAAATTAAAGAAACAGACACCTATGACTTGGCCAGAGCGAGTAGCGAAAGTGCTATTTCAAATGCGAACTGTACCAAGCACAGTGACGGGCAAGACCCCTGCTGAAATGTTGAACAACCGTAAATTCAGGACTGCCCTCACACTTCTTCACCCCGATTCTGACTTATCAGATGATTTAGAACTTAGAATGGAGGGAGATGTAAGAAAACGTATGAAAAACTTTAAGATAGGTGACCATGTTTTATTCAGACTCTATAATATGAATCATAAGTGGCAGCATGGAGTGGTGACAGCTGTAGATGGCCCAGCTGTTTATGAAGTACAGACTAGTGACGGAGCCAAGCACAGAAGGCATGTTGACCAACTGCTTAGAACAAGGCTCCCTAATGATATACCAGATGTGACCCAAACACATGACGGTTCCAGTGATTGCGGGACCCATGATGATGATGACAACGATGTTATAATACCACCACCAGAAGAGTGGCAGGAAATTATAGGAGTGTAGTGATTTATGTTAATTGATTCATTTCTATAAGTGATTTCTGGAAACTTAAGGGGAAGGTGTCATGTAGGTAGATAGTAAAATTAATATACAAGTGACAGATTTGATTCTACCCCTGGTGGTGAGAAATAGGATTAAAAGGAATAAACATGTGCAATCAGTTAATTTTATTTATTTATTTATTTAAGCCTTTATTATACAAACTGATTATAGTCGTTACACAGTTCAAATTAAAATATATGGTAGGTATCATGTTTGCATGGTTTCTTAAACCTAGGCCTCTTCCGAAACGCCGATTTTTATTCTTGCTAGGTATTTGTCTAGCATGTTCTTCCATGTTTGCCTGTCCATTGCTACTTTTTTCCAATCATTGCCTACTGTTTCTAATAGGTCTTTTTCCCATCTTGTAATTGGTTTGCCCACTTTTCGTTTGCCGATTTTTGGTCTCCAATTGGTTATTGTTTTTGCCCATCTATTGTTTGGCATTCGAACCATGTGGCCTGCCCACTTGAACTTTTGTTTCAGTATATGTTGTGCTGTGTCTATAAATTTAGTTCTTCTTTTTATTTCCGTGATTCTTATTCTGTCTGACAGTCTTATGTTAAGGACACTTCTTTCTATGGACCTTTGACACACTTGGATCTTTTTGATGGTGTCTTTTGTGAGTGTCCATGTTTGACAGCCATATGTGAGGCATGGTAGAATGCATGTATCAAAAGCAAGTTTTTTAAGTTTCATTGGAATCTTCACTTTAAAGATATTCTTCATCGCCCAGTATTTCTTCCATGTTTGTCCAATTCTTCTTTCTATTTCTTTATTTGTGCAGTCAGTGAAGGATATTTGTTTACCGAGGTAGATGTATTCGTGTACATATTCTAGTTGTGTATTCTCTATTTTGATGCTTATTTCTTTCGAGTTTGTCATAACTTTTGTTTTCTGTTGGTTCATTTCCAAGCCTGCACTTTTGCTTTGTGTGCTTAGTTCTTGTAGTAGTATTCCCAGTTCAGTTGCGCTGTTGGCTAATATTACAAGGTCGTCGGCAAATCTAAGGTTCGACAAATATTTGCCTTCTATCTGGATGCCTTTCTTCCTTTCTTTCCATTTCAATTTTTTGAAAATTTCTTCTAAAACGGCAAGGAACAGCTTCGGTGACATTGGGTCACCCTGTCTCACACCCCTGTTGATCTGTATTTTTCTTCCCATTTTGTCTGTTTTTACTCTAGCTGTGCTTGTTTCATAGATTTTCTCAATGACTTGTATGTAGCATTTTGGGATGTCCTGATTACATAATGCCTGCCAAATAGACGAGTGGGTTATTGAGTCAAAAGCTTTTTTAAAGTCGATAAAACCTATATATAGTGGTAACTGGAACTCTTTGTGTTTTTCGATTATTTGGCTCAGTGTGTGAAGGTGGTCTATTGTAGAATAACCTTTCATAAATCCAGCCTGTTCTGTTGGTTGTTTCTTATCTATGAGAGGTGTAAGGCGTTGCAATACTGTCATTGAGAAGATCTTGTAAATATTAGACATGAGGCTAATTGGTCGGTAGTTAGATATATCGTGTGGGTCACCTTTCTTGTATAGTAGGGATATGTGTGCCTCTGTCCATTGGATAGGTATTTCTTTTTCTTCTAGAATTTTATTAAACAGTTTTGTTAATGGTGTTGCTATTACGTTTTTTAACATTTTAATGCTTTCATTTTTGATGTTATCTGGTCCAGGACTTTTATCTTTCTTGAGCTTATCTATTGACTTAATTACCTCTTCAACACTAAAGTTTTCTACATTTTGACTTTCTTCTTCCCTTAGATCTATTTCTATCTTGTCAGCAATCAGTTAATAGTCTCGTTTATTATTTAAAACATAATAAAATGGAACAAAATCGTTTCTGACTGGTACCCCAGAGATGGCAAGAGGGTGACAGTGAACAAGATGGGAAGACGACCTAAAACTGACAGCTGGCAACCTTTGGAGAAGAGTAGCACAAGACAGAACTCAATGGAAGATGTTGGAGGACGCCTATGCCCAGAGGCAAAGTGAACTACGGGACATTATATAAGTCCACAAAATCAAATGTCTAGATGTACCACATATGATGTAAACAGTAGGATTCAACTAAGAGAATGAAACAATATCCTTGCAGTTCTCCAACTCATATAAGTGGTTGCAAATCCGGCACACTAAATCAGGTGACCACTTACCGGTGCAATAACCCTAATCTATGTTTACAATTGTACATGTTATTGCAATAACCCTAATCCATGTTTACAAATGTCCATGTTATTACAAATGTGTATAAGTAACAGCTATGTGGGGTAGTACAACACTGGGCAACCTGTGTTGACCTTACGAACCTACCCCTCCGGTCACACAAACATAATTTTTCTTGCTTCCTAATCATTTGTTCCCTCAAAGCTGATTATCATGTCCTATTCTTGTTGACCAGACTTCTCCAAAAGGCTAAATAAAAGGCATTTTTTTTTCTTTATCTTGTCTTATTTTCATAAAGTGATAGAGCCAATTCTAGTATTTCATATTAATGTTGATAAATTCAATGATATATTGAAACGAATTTCAACTAAAGTGCTGGAAAATGTCCCTTATACTTACGAACAAGTTTAAAATAGCCACATTCCTATTATATACTGCTATATTTTTATCACATTTTGACATTGTGTACATCATGATAGATATAATTTACATAGAGGGTCCTGGTGTACTGTATATTCTATGTCACTAGGCATTGCTTGACTAAAATGAAAGCACCTTGGAACTTGGCTCACTTAAATTTAGCTAGTAGATAAAAGCTTGTGGCTGAGGGTACTTCTGGAAAAGCTTGACAACTTACCGGCATGGTTATTTAGAAACAACTATTTGTGACCCGTAGCCTGCTTGTTTAAATATTCTAGAACTACAAGAGAGGTTATCTGCCTACCGCAACTAAAACAATAACATACCTGTGTCCACGTCCATTGTAGAACAAAACGGGTAACACGCGTCAAGAACTTGATATACTCTTGAAATTACACCATTCAATAGTAATTTCACACACTTAGATTATGAAAATGAAGCATTTTTCGTTTTTGCGTTACCCGACTTGACATGTAAAAAAATACAACGCCAAAATCACCAAATGCCAATTTTCGTGTTAATCGAGACACGGCTAAATTCGCTGGCTTGAAAAAAATGGTAATACCGCGTTATCTTTATCAGTGCTTTTTCTATTTACTGGAATAGCTCATGCTGACAATCGTCATGAACGTCATTACGACAGAGTCAAATTACATTCTGAATTAATATTAGTAGTTTCCAAAGACGTTAAATTTACACAGAAAATGATGCATAAATATATTTAAATTTCTTTAACAACATGTATTGTTTTATTTTTATTTAGCAATGGCTATTGTACGATCTTTACGCTTACATCATGATATTATTTACGTAGGTTTGTTGTAATTATGGTCCTAATATTTTATAACTTCTAAACGCCGTTCGAAGATGTGACATCTTTGACTTTGACAGTACTTGCTCCGTCTTGCAATCAGAAAATCTTTGTTATTGTTGTTATAAGTTCGAGTGAGATGTAACAAAACTTTAAAGAAATCAGTAAGCAATGGAGGAAGACAATCAGTTGCCGCTGAAGCGAGTGGAGCTTTCGCTGTCCAAGTTTAACGACGTCGCGATTCCGCACCATCTGGAGCTGCTGCGCCAACACAAGGCTAACATTATCAAGGTACCAAGCTAGTTAGAGTAATTCCTGGTGATACGCAGCGTCTACAACGCAATATAGACCATCTCGTACATCTAGGAGACAAAGGGAACTTTGAATGATCAATATTCGGTTGTACTGAATGCGTAATATTTTTTGTAGTGTGACGTCGATCGAGGTATATAAATAAACTGTTTAACAAAAATATTCGCCTAGAGAGTTCCCGATTACGCGTGTAGTCGACTCGATAATTACACAATTTGAACTTTAGTGCCCAATTCTGAGAATGTTTTATAGCTGTTATAGCAAATACTTCGTCTACTCATCGACCCGCGCGCGAGAAACGGACACCCGCCCGCTATTTGAATTCCGCGAACTAGGCGACATAAGGTCGAAATTCGCGATTCGAGTGTGTCTTCTGTCAGTCCACCACCATTTCGACACCGGCGCGCAAGCAAATTATTAAATTAACGTGATTAGTGATTACTTACTATATTAGAAATATGCATGGAAAAGATACTGATCCTTCAAAGAAGTCAGAACCCCTGCATACCAATCAATGCGAAAAAAAGAATATTGGATTCATGTATACTGCCCAGTATGACATCCGGGAGCCATACCACGAGTATAAAGTAGTAGTATAGGAACCAGATATGTATAACTAGTACTGGAGATATTAACATCTTTGTCTCAGGGCCGCACCGTCATCATATCAGCCGAAAGACGTCCACTGCTGGACATAGGCATCCCCCAAAGAGTGCCAAAGTGATCGGTCCTGCGCCAGCCGCATCCAACGGACTCCTGCAACCTTTATCAGGTCATCTAAATTCCAAGAAAATAAAGTGTATTAATACAGTATTGTATTACAGTAATGTAGATTCACTTTACTTTTACCTAATGTCAAGCAGGTAAACAATACCAAGATCAAATTAAAGGATGATGAACTGGAAATTGAAGATAGAACAGTGTTTTTAGGTATCACCTTGGACTCAAAACTACAATGGCAAACTTAGGGGGTTCTGCCTTTTCTCCGAATTTATTATGTCCGAATTTCACTTGCCAACCAACTTTTCGCCTATGATTCACCTTGACAACTAACTAATGGCAAATTTTTGTATGACAACAGATTCATTTGGTAGAATTATTGTCAAGTCGATTATTATAATGAATTTAAAAATTTGGCATACCTATCATTTGGAAAATCTTTCAGTTGGACAAACAACTACTAACCGAATAATGTTTCATCAGTGCAACAATTCCCTTTTCTTACATAAGCCAACTTTTTATTACAAAGAACAAGACAGCATAACATAGTCAGACTTTTATTCAACGTGTTCTTATATAAGTTACAAGGAGGGAAGGGGAGATGGGGAGACGAAATCACCCACAAAGCGGGTTCGGGGGCGACACACACACAATCATAACAGTGATATTATTTGTAGGTTAGGTTAAGGTTAGCTTGTGTCCCTTAGAGCGGAAAAAGGCACCCCACGAAGCGGGGTGACGTCGACACGCTGGCGGTTAGGTAAGGTTTAGGTGAGGTTAAAATAATTGGCAGTTTAAAAAAAAAACACATGTACACCTACATTCTATACTACACATACATACATACATACATACATACATACATTCCACCAAGCAACAGTCCAAAAGTAATGATGTAAACACTTATCTCCAATGATGCGATAATTCAGGTACCGACATTGTCAAAAAACAAGTGAGTGGTTGCGCTTACTCACTTTGTAAATACGTTACATAGTTACTAAATAAAACATCTGGAAAGTGTTATACCACGAAATGTATATAAGTCAAACTGACCCATTCTGCTACTCGAAAGGTGGCATTTTGAAAAGTGACTTTATGAAAAAAAGTCCAAGCATACAGTTGGTAACCGTGAGGTAGGGAAATAAAACTAAACCTTTTGATAAGTTGACACTTAATCATTCGGCGAAATGACATTATGCGAAAAATTGTTTGCGATGTGATATTCGCACATAAAATTTTCGGAGATGATTTAGAGAACCCAAACTTAGTTCGGCAGCCTATGCAGTAAGACGCATAAGACAGTTAACAAACGTTGAGACCGCCAGGCTGGTGTACTACAGTTACTTCCACAGTGTTATGTCCTACGGAATCCTGTTGTGGGGGAAAGCAGCTGATATCCAGACCATATTCGTGCTACAGAAACGCGCTGTACGCTCCATATACGAACTAAAAGCTCGAGAATCTCTCAGGGACAAATTTAAGGAGGCAAACAGTCACATATGAAAGTAACATAATAGCCGAATCTGACGAAATAAAATTCCTAGGTGTAATAATCGACAGTAAATGCTCCTGGGATAAACATATCCAATATGTATGTGGGAAAATAATTAGATTTGTATACGCACTTTGGAAGCTAACCAAAATAACAAACCAACAGACTGCACTTAAGGCCTATCATGGTTACGTTGGATCTATGTATTTTGAGATACATACATACATACACGCCTTTATCCCTAAAAGGGGTAGGCAGAGCACATGAAACTTATGTTCCAGCGCCACTTTTAGCATAAATGTGGGTATAAAAAAGATTGACAAAATGTGATATTGCAGTGACAGGTTGCTAGCCCATCGCCCACAACACACTTTAACCCTGCTCCCTTAGTCGACTTTTAAGACACCCACGGGAAGAAAGGGGGTGGTGAAATTCGGAATACTTATTACTGTGGGGTACCTCAAGAGATATAAACAGAGTATTCATAGGTCAAAAACAATGTATACGTGGTATCTATGACGTAAATTCTTTGACCTCATGTAAGCCTTTATTCAGCCGGCCCGGCTTGTTCGGGAGGCTGGAAGTCATCTAAATCGTTTGCGATATTGATTGGCACAAAAACTGACGCTTTTCTGAACCCCATATTCACTAGCGCAAGCTCCCGCTTCAATACTTAAGATTATATCATGTGCTTGTAAACAGGGCTGCGGAAAAAGATGCAGCTGTATTAAAATTGGCCTGCACTGTACTACTGTGTAAAAGTTGCAAAGGTCTGAGCTGTTTTAATAAATGTGAAGAGTTTGAGCAGAAGGAGGAGGTTATTAGAGATTAGGAGTTTCTGTTCTTTTCTTTGTGAATTTATTAAAATCGTTATTTTGATTTTGCGGAATTTTATTCAACACATTCCAATGATAACACTTGTTCATCTTACGATAGATTATATTTTTTCCTGTTTACTTCACTTATGCAAAACTTACTTATCCTACTAATAGTATAAAAGCGAAATTGGTTGCAGCATGACGAAGCAGGTAATTACGCGCAAGTCCGCGGCGAGCAGGCCGGCGCGGCGCGCGCGGCGTCCCGGCTGCGCACGCTGCTGGCCGAGCTGGGCGCGCTACGGGCGCGCGTGCGCGAGCCCGACCGCCCCGCCTTCGACGCGCGCACGCAGCGCTCCAGGGACCTCACGCTGGAGGCGATCATGGACTACCTAGGTAACTCTAGTTCGCTGTTGAAGATTGCTACATGTGGTACTTCTTGGGGTGGGCTGCAGCAACTTTGGACCTATGCAGACGCTTTTTTCACGCGCCGTCGTCGCTACTACCATCTGATAGGTAGTAGATGAACGTGCGTAGAGGGCAGTCTGCATAGGCCCTTATGATTACAGACCGATCAACGTGAAAAATGGCGCCGACAGATATCCATAGAAACTTGGCGAAAATTCCATAAATTCAGATCTTAACGAACACCGCTTACGGTTTGGTGCAACCCACCCTTAGAGTGGTTATAAACAGCGGCTTTTTGCAGTGATACAAACGCGATACAGTATCAATGCAGGTGATGGGTACAACATAATCAAAGGACCGAATTCCTATTGGGTTTGTGTAACTGCCTGACTGACTTAAGCGCCCTACTTGTGGTGACATGAAGTTGTGCACCGCCTTCTCGGTATGCGGTTCTGATGGCGAGTAAAACAGTAATCAGACGACCGACGTCCTTGGCAACCTTGGCCCGTTACTTCGTGCCACAAATGCTCGGAGGAAACTCAGTGTTAACCCCAAAGCTATCCGAATTAAACTTAATTGACCTATCTTATGACAGGGCCTTTAGTCCTGGGTTCGAATCTGGGCATTTCTTTGTGTGATGGGCGAATATTTGTTCCTGTATCTTAGATATATATGTATGTCAATTTGTATTTATCTTTATAAGTAATTTATTCCTCACCTTCAGTACAGTCGGCATCAAAGGTATGTTGTAATTTTTCGCCTTATTCATTTGTGCAATAAGGGTGCAAAAGTTTAAACCTCTTTGGTGTTGACTGTAGCTTTACTCAGTTCGGGACTAAGACTATGAATACTTAGTGTTTGATTGCTCCCAAATATTTATTTATTAATTTTTATTCATTTATGTGACTGGCTGGTTGTAGGGCTGATAGAGCGCAGCTGCTCAGTTATGTCGGCGCCCGCGCAGCGTTCCCGGCGCGGTGAGCCCCTCCCCTACTCACCACCCCCCATTACTCGCTATAGGTCGTTCAAACCACGCGAAAGCACGTCACCTCTCGTTCCGTACTTATTCTAGTAATTCCAAACATTAATAGCAGAATAGAGAGGAAATAAAAAGTGGAACGATACACAGTTTCACGCCACTGCTCGGAAATGTGGCAAAAGATGGCCAGAAAACAGGCTTCAAAGCTGGATATCGCACGAACAGGCCAACCGTGAGTTAAAACTGTCCAACGATGGACAGTTTTAACAGCGATTCGCTCAATCACAGCCCCCGCCCCGCCCCCCGACACGGGAGCAGCCACGCTAAAGTGTTTCATTTCATATTATGTTCTTAATTAGGTACTTAATTTTGACTTATAATTTTTTGCAATTTCCTCGCAGCGTGAAAAGCACTATGTAATGTCTCGGCCAAATGTGCAATAGATGGACTCGTCTCCTTCGAGGTCCTCACCTAGCGGCTCGGACCTCGAACCCACTCGTCCATCTTTTGCCTACTTTTTAGCCTTTACAACAATATACTATTATGCGCTCCCTGTTGCTCCATGATTGGCGAGACAGAGAGCGCAACACAGGTGGTTCTGCTCACTTATTATTGTCTCGCACCGAGTGTTTGGAATTGCTACAGTGTTTTGTCATAACCGTGGAGCACTCATTTGTTTCTGAACGATCTATAGGTACCCCAATAACTGTTCCCAGGGCATTGGGAGCGCTCGTCTTCGCCTCATGTGTGAGTTTGTTGTGTTGTCGATTTTGTGGTACAGTGAGCTAAGAAAGTGGTTTACCACATTTGAACCTTATTGGTGTTGAAAAGCGGCAGAACAGTTTCTTGGCTGGCTGCATGCTAAGTAATTCAGGAATGTCATTTATCGAAAAGAGTAATTTTACCGATTTATTCCGCTGCAGGAAATTCAGATTTTTCAGAAGAAAGTAATATGTGTGTTTTCTATTTCATTAATTACCATACGTCGCACTCCAGCAGGCATATTGCGGGCATGTCATTGATAAACAACATTCTAACCTCAAAATGTATCTTAGTAGCTCGAGTCTCACTATTTTATCGAAAATAGGCGTTCCCAGACATACAATTCGTGAAGTGATGTCCGAAAAGTCGTCTCGGCATGATTAATACTCGCAAGATTGCTATTCTATCTCAAAACGATGCATTTTGAGGTTACAATGTTGTTTACTAAATAAGACAAGTAAGGATGAATGCACTTTAAGATTAAATCATCTTCGACTTAATGATCATTTAGCTTAATATAGCTGTGATTACGATTTTTGTGTATATATTTTCCTAACTGCGATTGTTGTTGCTTTTATGCCATACATGAAATAACTCAGAACAGCAGCATCACATACCATTAATATGACAAATTAATTTCCACGAACTGGTCACTAATGCGACATTCGCATAATTACCACTGTTAATTATTTGTCTTCATTGAAGGTTAATCTCTCTCTGTCTCATGATTCCCATGAACTATAAGACGCTTGTTAGAAAAAAATGTGAACATTTTATATGTTATGGTAACCACATTCTCTACGCGAGGAACCCGCCTAGCGGGCGGTTTGCGCGTAGACGCTTTCCGCTACGAGCGTAGCGATTCTTGGCAGTGAATGTGTGAATACTGAACGGAGTATAAACTTTACAGAATCGTCACCCATGAGAATCGGTCGCTCTCACTCCCACACAGCGGTAGCCGGCAGCGCGGTGTCCACCGACTCAGTGGGCGTGGTCGCACACGCGCGTGCGAGAGCGGAGGCGGGCGCGGAAGCGGGAGCGGACGATGATTGTGATGTGCCGATGTTACAGTTGCAGATTGATGACCGGGTACGTATCAATCTTTAGGTATTTCCGAGATCGGTCGCTCTCACTCGCACAGTACAGCGGTGTCCACCGGTTCTGTAGGCGTGGTTGCGTATGCGAGAGCGGAGGTGGGTGCGGAAGCGCGGGCGCGGGCGCAACTTCTTAATCATTTCACTAGGAACAAACTGTTTCATTTATCTCAGCAATACCAGGCTTTACCAGAGGTCGGTCTACCACTGACGCGGGAATTAGTCTGATCAGGAATATTTTCGAAGCATGGGAGGAAAAGAAGGACGCCGTCGCCATTTTCTGTGACTTATCGAAGGCGTTCGATTGTGTAGATCATCTCACTTTGCTGACCAAGTTGAATCACTACGGAATTAAAGGAAAAGCTCTGGACTTGTTACAATCATACTTATCAGGCAGAGTTCAAAAGGTTCTAGTGAATGGGACTCGGTCGGCGGGGTCTGAGGTTAGAATCGGCGTGCCTCAAGGCTCGATATTAGCTCCTCTCCTTTTTTTGGTTTACGTCAACGACCTACCTTTTATGGCGGAACACATGTCTCGAATAATTCTTTTTGCAGATGACACTTCACTCATTTTTAAAATAAATAGATATAGATTAGCCCAGGACGTAACTGACATTAATAATGCCCTTCAACAGGTTCACGAATGGTTTACTGCCAACAATCTCGTGTTAAATGCCAATAAAACGAAGTGTACTCGTATACACTTCAAGTTACCAAATGTTAACAATCGTATTGAAAAACTGAAAATCAATAATGAAATGTTACAAATAATAGACAACACTGTTTTTTTGGGGATAACAATAGACTCTAGACTTCAATGGGGACCTCATATTGTAGCTCTCTCAAAAAAACTAAGTTCAGCTGCATACGCTGTAAAAAAGATTAGACTACTTACTGACGTAACCACTGCAAGACTTGTCTATTTTAGCTACTTTCATAGTGTTATGTATTATGGCATGTTACTATATGGCAGAGCAGCTGATATCGAGTCAATTTTTGTTGTACAAAAGCGAGCAATTCGCGCCATATACAGTTTGAAAGGACGTGACTCTCTCAGAGAGGTGTTTAAAAAAATTGGTATTATGACCGTGCCAAGCCAATATATTTACGAAAACATTATGTACGTAAGAAAAAACCAAGTGCAATTTCGAAGAGGTTGTGACATTCATGATAGAAACACTAGGAATAAATTAAAGTTATTAGCAGTTTCAACTAGATTAAGTAGAGTCTCAAATTCATTTGTCGGTCTCTGTACACGCTACTACAATAAACTACCAGACCAAATTTTGACTATGTCAGAAAATAAATTTCAGGCAATTGTAAAGCAAACGCTGGAAAAAAGAGCCTATTATAAACTCAGCGAATACTTAGACGATAAGGACATATTGGTAAAGGCCATCGCTATACCGAAGCAGACTGTACGAGTAAATATATAAACTGTTTAACCTCTGACCTTCAAAAAGTGTTCTATAAGAATTTATTTTGAATAAATGATTTTGACTTTGACTTTGAAGCGGGAGCGGAAGATGATTGTGACGTGCCGATGTTACAGTTGCAGATTGATGACCGGGTACGTATCAATCTTTAGACATTTCCGAGATCGGTCGCTCTCACTCGCACAGTACCTACTTACACCGGTTCTGTAGGCGTGGTCGCGTACGCGCGGGCGATAGCGGAGGCGAGTGCGGTAGCGGGGGTGGGGGACAGGGGTTGTGATGAGCCGATGTTACAGTGATTGATGACCGGGTACCTATCAATCTTTAGAAGTTTCCTAGGATCGGTCGCTCTCACTCTCACAGTAGGTACAGCGGGTTAAACCGGTTCTGTGGCGTGGTCGCGGACGCGCGCTAGAGCGGAGGCGGGCGCGGGCGCGGGAGCGGAGGACAATGATCTCTGTTATTTGTGATGCAATAAAGATTAGTATTATTATTAATAATAATAATGGCACTACTGCCCACGAAAATAAGGTTCATATTCCTCCAACGACATATTTTATCGTTAACAACAATTTTAAGGCATATTCATTTCGCAGGAGCTAGCCTTACAAGAGCGCGAGGCGGCACTGCGTGGCTGGACGGAACTCCAAGCCGAGCTGAGCGCTCTACACGGCGTGTGGGCGGCCACGCACGCGGCTGCGCGAGCGCAGCGAGAACAGGTGTTAGAGGCGGCGTCGCAGGTGGATGTGGCCGCGGAAAATGTGGAGGCGGCGAAGGCTCATCTGTCGGCTGCTGAGAAGTAAGTTCGATTCTGTTAGTTAACGTAAAATCTAATCTTTAAAGGTCCTAAGAACCGATGGCCGATGGGAGGGAAAGTTTCTCGAGTGGCGACCACGTACAAGGTGGACTGATGACCTGGTAAAGGTCGCGGGAGTCCGCTGGATGCGGGTGGCGCGGGACCGGTCACTTTGGCACTCTCTGGGGGAGGCCTATGTCCAGCAGTGGACGTCTTTCGGCTGATAACATGATGATGATGAAACAGCTCTATTAATTCCCGGAATAAAACGAAAGTCACCAAGTCAAAGTACCAGAGCTCCCGGCGCTCAGAAAAAAATTTCTGGCGGATTAGTTTGGAGTTTTGATTCAAGTTTGGTGTCGTTATCAGGTAACTAGGTGATGCCCAATTCATTCCCTATTCCAGTTTTTTAGGGTTCCGTAGCAAAATATGACGCATTACTTAAATTAATAAACTTTTTATAGTAACGAAATCCAAACAAACGCTCATATTTTCATATTTATGTATTAAACTTTGTTTATAAAAAATACTGTCCGAAAGCCCATTTAATGCAGATTCTAAAAACATTAACAATAATGATACATTTAACAATTTTCAACGTAAAATAAAATAATTATTGCACGTAGGGCACGTACGTACTATTTGATTTTTGCGGGCAGCGCGCGGGCATCTCTCGGCGGGGTGAATGACCTTCGTCATTTGCGTTAATTTGACTTTATTCGGCGACATTTTAAAATGAAATCAGTCTTGGGCAAACTTTCGATGTATCATGTTGTATCGTGTTAATTAATACTGATCGATAGTCTTTGAATCTAAAGTTTGCTGTCGTCGACTTGCTAGTAACAGCAGTAAAAAATGGATCTAATTGCAACTCAATAAATTGTAAGTAATTATAACGTTATTGCGTAGCTAATGTAGCATGGTAGGTTATCTGGTACAGAATGCCTCTTGGCGTTAATACAAAATTAATAAATATGTGGTTCGTGTGTATTTAATAATTTGGTTTTTAGTGCAACAAACTTTTAAATACAAATAAATAAATATCGCATAAGCTATATTATGAAAAACTTTGTTGTGTCGCCATACTTACATTATTACGACCATATTGTGTGTGTGTATGTGTGTGTGCTATGTTTATAATAGGAAATCCAATCCCGCGGATTTGCGGGATTGATTATATTTATTATAATTTTTGTTATAAATTATTTTCCATACAATTTGCGAGATCCCGCGCTTGCGGGATTGGATTCCCTAGTGTATAATTTACTGTCATTCGGTGCAAATGGAAATCATCATCAATCAGTAATTTTTTCAAGCTTTTAACATTTTTAGCATGTCTTAATTTCTAGGTAATGTGTGATACATATACTCGTAATAATGGAAAATAACAATTTGCCTGATTATAATCTTTGCATACTTTGCCAAAATGTAACAAATGAAAAACTAACCAATCCGGCTGCTAATGAAGAGGTAAGGGGCTACAATACGCTTGCAAGTAATCTGGCTTTGTTTCATGAGCTTGGGGTAGTGCCCTTTTCTTTAAAATTGTCACTAATAGCACGCATTGATAACCTTGAGGCTATTTTCAAAGAATCATTCCTTGCCCATCTGAATGGGGTTGGCAGAAAGAAAAAGAAACTTGGGTGCCACTGTGGACCCAAAATCCTATGGCTGCTCAAGCATGTCTTGAGTTAATAAGATGTCGATGCGTAAAATCTTGCAGTTCCAGGTGCAACTGTTGCAAACGTCAGCTCAAATGTACTGAGTTGTGTAATTGTGGAGGTGCTTGTAAATAAAATTAATACACAAACGTTCTATTATTATTTGTCTTTATTTTTAACAATGTTACCTGACTTCCTTCGTTTGTAAATTGAAGATGGTTAAAAATTACACTAATATTATAAAGGCGAAAGTTTGTGATGTTAGTGTTACCTTAACCGGGCCCTAATGGGACAGGTAAGTAGGGAAATCTCAATGCGCGAGTCTGACTCGCACTTGTCTGGTTTTTTGTTTGTTAGTAGTGCTTGTTTTTCGGGTATTTTTGCCGTTCCCTACGCTGCTGCGCTGACGAACTTTGCTGTACTTTCAATAATTTATTTTACATAAAAAATAGTCAAATGTATATTTATTGTTAACGTTTTTACAATTTGCGTTAAATTGGCTTTCGGACATTATTTTTTAAAAACCAAGTTTAATATGAAAATATAAAACCAAACGGGGTTGTTTCAATTGTGTCACTACTAAAAGTATATTATTTTAAGGACTGTGTCATATTTTGCTACGGGACCCTAAAAAACTGGTACAAGGAATGAATTGGGCATCATTTAGTTACCTGATAACGACACCAAACTTGACTCAAAGGTCCAAATTAATCCGCCAGATTTTTTTTTCTGAGCGCCGGGAGCTCGGTACTTTGACCCTCTCTCCCATTCAATAATTTATTTTACATTAAAAATAATAAAATGTATAATTATTATTCATGTTTTTAGAATTTGCATTAAATGGGCTTTCGGACAGTTATTTTTATAAACCAAGTTTACTACAAAAATATGAAAATATGAGGGTTTGTTTGAATTTCGTTACTATAAAAAGTTTATTAATTTAAGTATTGCGTCATATTTTGCTACGGAACCCTAAAAAACTGGAATGGGGAATGAATTGGGCATCACCTAGTTACCTGATAACGACACCAAACTTGAATCAAAACTCCAAACTAATCCGCCAGAATTTTTTTTCTGAGCGCCGGGAGCTCTGTACTTTGACCCCCCCCTCCCCCCCACCTGTCGCGGAGTTATCACTGGCTACCGGGCGATTTGGGCTCAGGTGGTTGTGTATATCATTCGTACCAAATGGAATTGCTCTACTCCAAAATGTCAGACTGTCTGCCATAAGAAGACGGACTATTTATAATATTAGTATGGATCCGCCTTGTGACTATCAAGATTTTCAAATAAGACACTTAAATGCTTGTGGTTAACTATAGTCTCGACCAAACTAACCAAAGCTGAGAGCTTTAAACAGTATGTGGACACAAATCTAGCATAATACACAGCGGAGAATCGAAGCATTACATTGAGAAGTGTTCTAAACTTGACGTCTACCGATAAAGTGTTGCGAGTTGCGACTTACGATTACAGACCGATCAAGGTTATATATGGCGGCGGCAGCAAGCTTTCACACATTCAGATTTTGAAGAGCACCGCTTAGGATTACAGGCGGTTTGGTGCAACCGACCCATAATCGTATGCCTAACTAGCGGCCGCCCGCGACTTCGTCCGCGTAGATTTTTGATGATGACAAAGATATTAAAATCGGTAAGGGAATTTTATTCTTAGTTAAAATGGTCTAGACATATTACATTTCAAAAAGTGGCAGACACTGATAGGCAATGAAGAATTGTTTGCAGAGGATGCTTTACTTATTCCGTCAGGTACGAGACAAATCTTTGGCAGTCATCATGTTCGCAGATGATACCAACATTATGGTGAAATGTAATGACAAGTTAACTTTTAATCAGGACATTATTAATTCTTTAAATGACATTACCAATTGGATGACTATAAATGATTTAAAAATTAATATTAATAAAACTAAACGCAAATCAATTCTTATAATTCAAATAGTATGCCAATTAAAGTAGAGTATAACAATGAACAAGCTACGGTAGCCCAGTGGTTCAGGCATGCGGCTGTCAAACGACGGTCATGGGTTCGAATCCCGGCTCGTACCAATGAGTTTTTCGGAACTTATGTATGGAATATGATTTCATATTTACCGTTAGCTTTTTGGTGAAGGAAAAACATCGTGAGGAAACCTGCATACATCTGCGAAGAAATTCAAAGGTGTATGTGATGTCCCCAATCCGCATTGGGCCAGCGTGGGGACTACTGCCCATTCCCTCTCATACATGAGAGGAGGCCTGTGCCCAGCAGTGGGACGTATATAGGCTGATGATGTGTGTGATAACAATGAACACGTTGAAGAAGTGGCCTCTGTCAAGTTTCTTGGATTCACCTTGGACTGCCACCTGCACTGGAAAGATCACATTGAACAAATATGTAACAAGTTAAATCGATTTTTCTTTGCCCTCCGAAGACTGAGAGACAGTCTCTGTGGAAACCGCACTGACGGCTTATCATGGGTATGTGTCCTCAGTTCAGAGCGAGTCTTTAAGATTCAAAAAAAATGTGTTCGGGTTCCTTGTAATGCTTGGCAGGACGATTATTGTGTACACTTATTAAAAAAATTGCACATTCTTCCCTTACCCTGCCTATACATAAGAGATATATGTGTTTTCGTAAATGTATCAAACCTTTTTTAAAAAACGAGGAGAAATAATGCAGAGACAGACCCGTCGAAACATTATGAATCTCATATACACCGCGTGCTCGCAAAATGATTTATAATAAGAATGTTTATAACATGTGCATAGTAATTTATAATAAACTACCTGAGGAATTAAAATTCTTAAGACAAAATAGCTTTAAGAACAAATTGACAAACTGGCTTCTGGACAAATGCTTTTATAGTGTAAAAATATTTTTGGATTATGTTTGACATGTTGATTCATATGATGTTTTTATATATTATTTTAATTTTCGCTCCCCTTCTCCATTATTGTACCTGACTGACATTATTTATTTCATTATTATTTGACATTCTTATTCTTGTTTGCATTTGTTATTATTATAATTTTGACTTGTTAATGCTATTTTTTTTAATGATTATTATTATGGAATATAACGCTCCTCAAAAAATGTTTTGTACGCCTGCACGCAGGCTGAATGCACTGGACTATGATATTATATTATTGTAATTTTAAAAACTATGTAACTGCATTCCGAGCAAAATAAATGTTTGAATCTTTGAATCAATGACTCTGCAAGATATTATAGAGCGACGCATGGGTTTGGAGTTACAAAATGGGAATCTTAGTTATTATGAGTGAGATTGAAAAAAAAGTTGAATATCATAGGGCTGTTAAAACAATCTTAAACTCAGCACTGGAAATCGAGAGACGGAGACAGGTTAATGAAGAGTATCTCTTTCAATAATAATCAACAATTTTGTATGGTAGACCTGACCGCAGACCGCAGAACGCGTCCAGGGTGGCAAATCCCTTAAGGAATAATTAAATTCATTTGCTACACTAACACCAACTGCTGACGAATAGCGAAACGTATAATCAACCCTTATTTTGCTTGCATAAGGGATGACAATTTAACCCTGTGAGTTTCCTCCATACAAATCTTGCACCCCTTTTAACAAAGTTTTAAGTCTCTAGCTAAGAAAATAAAGTTTCTCTTATACAAACTTTGCACCCCTATTAAACCCTCTTAGGGGTGAAATTTACTAAAACGCTGACATTTGTTTTTTGGTATTTTAATAAGTAATTTCTACAAAGTTTCATGTTTCTGGCTAAAAAATCCATTGTTCCCCGTACAAAACCTTCAACCTTTTTTAATCCCCGTCGGGATATAATTTTATTAAACGCTGAAATTACTTTTTTGTATTTTAATAAGTTAATAACTTTCTACAAAGTTTCAAGTTTCTAGCTCAAAAGGAAAAGTTTCCCTCATGCAAACTTTGCACCCATATTACTAAAAAAACAGTTGTCAGCGAATTTTCTAAAACGCTGACAACTGTTTTTTTTGTATTCTAATGAGTAATCTTTCTACAAAGTTTCTAGCTCAAAAAATAAATTTCCCTACAACACCCAACTACACACTCAACACTCAACTTTTTACCCCTATTTAACCCCCTTTCTCTAGTACAAACTTTGCACCCCTATTTAACCCTCTTAGGGGTGGAATTTCCAAAAACCCCGTCTTATCCCTAGTCCACGTTATAAAAGTAACCTACTGTGCAAAAATCAACTCTCATTAGTAGTTTCGGCTGTGTGTTGATGAGTTAGTCAGTCAGTCAGGACTTCTTCTGTTATATATATATAGATTGGCTTTCAGACTACGCGCCGGCGCTTGGGGAGTATGCGGGGCCGCACTGGGCGCCCTCGTAGGGGGCCCCGTGGGACTGGTGGCGGGCGCCAAGGCGGGAGCCGCCGTGTCCCTAGCGGGCTCCGCGCTCGGGTACATGGGCGCCCGGCTGCTGGGCCTCAAGAGACGGGAGCAGCTCGCTATACAGGTACAGGTATATTGGGCTCTTAGTTTTTTCTTATCAGACCTGTTATGCCAAATTTCTTTTAGTTATTTCTTATCAGAACACGATACGAGACCCCGTATCATGGTCGGCCTTATCACACGATAGAGCGTCCATCTCGCTCTGTCGAACGGTGTCAGCCAGTGACGGACGGTCTACCGTGTCACTTATCGTGTGATAAGACTGACCATGATACGGGGCCTGTTATGCCCTTGATCGGTTTTCATCCCATTTTTGGTAAACCCTGTATATATGACTAAGTATTGAAGGTATAACATTGATTTATACAGGATCGACCAGCGAACGAAGAGCCCCCACAAGAGGAAAAGAAAACGCAATAGCGACTGCAGTGCGTCTGCTTCTAAGCGACGCTCTCCCCGCGCCCCGCGCCACGGCATGCTGTCTCTATCACACCTGTTTAGACCGTGTCATTGTGAAAGAGATAGCATGATTTCTCTCGGGTTGTACCTCGTTTTATAGAACGTTTCATCGAATGTATGTTTCCCATGTTTTTCATTTCATAGAAAAGTTTTCGTTGAAGGAAAACATGTGAGGGAACCGGTCTAATCCCAATAAGGTCTAGTTTTCTGAGTTAGGAGGTCAGATGGCAGTCGCTTTCGTGAAACTAGTGCCTACGCAAAATCTTGGCATTCAGTAGGCAAATAGGTGACAAAGAGAACCCCTGGCTCGTTTATGGCGGGATAAACACTAAGAATATTTTTTTTCGGAAACGGTACACTTTTAACTATTACAAATCAAACCTAACGAATTCTAAAGGGTTCTGCACAATCACCTTTTAGCTGTTCCTAAAAAGTTAGGGTGAGACCAGACGAGCGTAATTTATGAGCTGTGAGTCGTGTAATTTGAAGAAATGAAATATAATATATGTATATAGAAATATATATATATATATATATAAATGAATAATTTTACAAATGTCCATGGGCGGACCGAAATTACGCGAGTCTCACCCTTAACGGTTTCTGAAAAAATATCTACGATAAGAAATTTTGCAATATATTCGATGAAACTGTCGATGAAATAAGAGACCTATGACGGTCGAAAGTTACCTAGTTGTAAGATCAGCGGATTTCGATAATATCGATTCTCAAAATAGCGATTAATACATTTTCACAATTCTGTTACCGAGAGGGACGCAGCAATACTAAATGTGATGGAAATCGCGTAACTCGCTCGTTCGTATCGCTGTGTCCATCTCGTCAATTAATTACGTGAACCCTTAACTTCAGTCAAAGCCATAAACATGGTACATGGTGTACAGTAGAAATAGCCAAAGATCAAAGCAAGCAATCAAAAAAATAAGAGGGAACTGGTTGAAAGATTCGTTGCACCGAGTATCGGCTCTGACAGCTGAGTGGTTGAGATTGAGAGTGGCTAACTATGCCAGTAGGTCGCTGATTCCAGTCCAGCTCGGGGCAATGAAATAAAAAACCCTTTAACTTTAATTGGCAGTCAAAATAATATTTTCAGGTCATTTAAACAGTCACTTTTGACCGCTTTTCCACCTAATCGTAAAACTAAATTAAAAATATTGCATATGTACACATGTAAATGACTTTGACTGTCAGCTTATGTAGATTGTAATATAAATAATCTGCTTATGTGTAGTGTAAATATAAGTATATACTTAGGAAATTTAGCGCAACAAGTAACATAGTTTATGTTGTCCAAGTAGAATCGAATTCACAGTCTAATATTTAGTTATTCTTGTAATTTGTAATTAGGTTAAACATCTAAACCTAAAATACCACCCATTGACATCCCAGTTTTTACAGGGGCCCATTTATCAAACTCATTACAATTTTGCAAGTCACTGGCAATATTGAGGCAGTAAATTATTAACCAGTAGTGCCAGTTCACACTTGCTAAATTGTAACATTAGTTGTGCATTAAGAATAGTTTGCACAAATTCAGTACATCAAATGGGAATGAATGGAAATAACAAGTGCCTGATAATTTTTTTGGTGATAGAAATACCATTCGTTAGCACCAGAAAAAAGTTTCAGATATTTCAGTTGAGTCAGATATTTTTGAAAAATATAAAATTTCCTCAAAAAAATATAGCTGCTGCAGCTGTCAATGCCATTGTCAGTGGCAATTTACCACAGATATATTTTTTTTTGTAGCGAGACGAATCTTAAGGACGATCCTTGACCCAAAACGTAAGATAGGTTTTTTGAAAAATAATTGATATAAATAAATGAGAGACTTTTCTGGTGCTAAGGAAGATAATTGCTATCGCCAAAAAAAATATCAGGCACTTCTGATATTTTCATAGTTTTGATCTTGCCTCCCAGGGACGTGCTGGCGTCCATGCATGTATACAAATTCAAATTCAAAAAAAAAATGTTTGCTAGAATATAGTTACATACTTGATAAGATGAGCAATTGCTATTATGGATGTTTAAGTTTCTGTTATACTTATACTTTTAAAAAAGTTTCCTTTTAATTATAATGCTTATTTAGCTTTTTTAAAAGTCCTTCACGTTCGCTCAGCCTCTGCTTACAAATGGGTCGTTATCTGACAGATTATACAGGGACCGATTGACGTTTATGAATAAGATCGTTATAGGTAGTTTAGTTTTTTTTAATAATATTTTAGGCAACAAACACAAATGCAAAAATAATTGTTTTAGATAATGTTAAACAAAATACCTTGAGTGCCATATCCTAAAAGTGCTTAAGAGTACATTACGTAACTAGGGCGGTGAATTCGTGAATGCCCCAGATCGCAGGTGTTTGTGGCCCGAACCAAAGCATGAATATGCTGAAAAGAATGTGAAGCCCATTAATATGCGCTCTGGGGCTTTACGAATTACCGCCCGTAATGAGTACAAAATTTTACGTCTTCACCTGGCCACAATGCGAGTTTTCCCGTACGCGCAGCGTGCAGTAAAACTCGCATTATGGCCAGGTGTGACGTAAAGATTTTAATTTATCTACATAGCTTAGGAGCGGGAATCGAAAGCCATTCGCAAATCGAGTGCATTTTTGGCTAAATATTTGTTGCAGAGGGAAAAGTTTAATGGTGCACCCATTTGTACACCCATTGTACTTATGTGTATACACTTTTAAATGCAGTCAATTTCGAAGGGCTTATACAAAATTGAACCTAAAAGGGCTTGTAAGTACTGTTCCTGTAATGTTCATAATCAAGTAAAACATGCTCATAGAGTCTGGCAAACGAAAGTCTAACCAACTAAACTCAATTACGCGGCAACACTAAACGTCATACGCATACATTTTGAACAACAGTGTTGCCGCGTAATTGGGTTTAGTGGGTTCTACTTTCGATTGCCAGACTCTAAGTTAGGAATATTTGCGCAGCTAATATTATGAACTAGGTACCTAATTATAATTAAGAGTCCGCAGTAAGCTCGGCCGAATTTCACCTTCCATACAAACGTAGTTACGCTCTCATTTTAAAACTACGTGCTGGATTGTGACGAATTTTTGTATATATAGTGAGTGTATATACATGAGGTATATCTGTCTGTAATTAATTTGTATGGCTCCAGTTTATAAAAGAATAGAATAGAATAGAATAGAAAAACTTTATTCAACATCACACAATTATAGTTACATGAGAACCTTAGAATGAAAACCTGAACCTGAACCTTAAAACAAGCGAAATACAGCAAAAACAAGTTTGGTATAAAAAACTTCAATTCGCTGTATTTTTTTAGGGTTCCGTACCTCAAAAGGAAAAAACGGAACCCTTATAGGATCACTTTGTTGTCCGTCTGTCTGTCTGTCAAGACCATTTTTCTCAGGAATGCGTGGAGGTATCAAGCTGAAATTTATATCAGATACTCAGGTCTATTGTCTCTTGGAGCTGTAAAAAAATCAAACTTAAAAGCCAACGCAAAAAAAAGATACAGTCGTTTATGCTGCAAATTTTAGAGTTTTTCGACACTCGCAAAACCTACGGGGTACTTCCCTTGAACTCAGAAACTTGAAATTTGGCACGAAGCATTGTCATATAGCACAGACAGAGGAAAAATTACGAAAAGTAGACATTTTTAGTTAAATCATACAAAAAAACACTTTTTAAATTTTAAACTTAATACCTTTTTCCTCATAAACGTGTGGTGGTATTAAATTGAAATTCATGTCAAATACTTAGAACTTTATGACCCATCAGATGTAGCAAAACCAAACTTTTATGTCAACGCAATCAAAAGAAATGGCAATTTAAGTCGCATATTTTGAAATTGAGTACTCGCAACAAACTCAAAACCTAAAGGGTACTTCCCGTTAACACAGAAACTTGAAACTTGGCACGAAGAAACTTCATATAGCACAGACAAAGGAAAAATTACGAAAAGTAGACATTTTTATTTAAATCATACAAAAAATACTTTTTAAATTTTTAACTTAATACCTTTTTCCTCGTAAACGTGTGGTGGTATTAAATTAAAATTCATGTCAAATACTTAGAGCTATATGACCCATCAGATGTAGCAAAACCAAACTTTTATGTCAACGCAATCAAAAGAAATGGCAATTCAAGTCGCATATTTTGAAATTGAGTACTCGCAACAAACTCAAAACCTATGGGGTACTTCCCGTTAACACAGAAACTTAAAACTTGGCACGAAGAAACTTCATATAGCACAGACAAAGGAAAAATTACGAAAAGTAGACAATTTTAGTAAAATCATACAAAAATCATTTTTTTAAATTTTAAACTTACTACCTTTTTTCTCGTAAATGTGTAGAGGTATTAAATTGAAATTCATGTCAAATACTCATGTCTATAATACCTTTCAGTTGTAGCAAAACGAAAGTTTTATGATTAGATTAGATTAGATTCATTTATTACTTATTGAAAATTTACATTATATTTAACAAATTTTCTTTGTATATAAATAAAATGAATTCACAGAAAGCTCGTCAGGTATATACAATAACTTACAATAATTTCATTTCTAACAATAATAATTAACAAGGACAGACAGAAATACTGATTTGAAACAATATTAATCGTAGTAATGTCAAAAAAAAAAATGTCAGAACTAGAAAAATAAAAATATACGCATAACTAGGGTCTCCTAGCATAATGACGAGATGTCAAAACATATCAATTTTATGTCAAATAAATTATTTAAATACATATATGTCAAAACGTACACGAAATATAAAAACGGAAATTACAGCAATGATAATAACACCAAAAATAATTTATCTCTAGGGCGTCCTAGATTTGATAAAGTCAAAGAAAAACAAATAATAATAATAAAAAATATTAATTTTAAATAGCATCAAAAATATATTGTCTAATATTGTTTTTGTTCGGTGAATTCCTTTACTGAATACAGCGACTTTGACAGTAAAAAGTCTTTTAATCGGTCTTTTAATCTTTACTTTTAATAATTATGTCGACGCAATCATAAGAAATAGCAATATAAGCCGCATAATTTAAAACTGAAAAAGGTGTATGTGAAGTCCCCAACCCGCACTCGGCCAGCGTGGAGACTACTGCCCGTTCCCTCTCATCCATGGGAGGAGGCCTGTGCCCAGCAGTGGGACGTATATAGGCTGGTTTATATTATTATATATTATAGGTAATCTCAAGGGTATCAAAACCTAAAGTTACTTTCCCGTGAACTCAGCTTTCAAAAGAAACAGCAATTTAAGTAATCCGCTTATTTTGCCGTTCGCAACTTTGATTTCCTTGCGAGTAGTTCTACTCGTAAGGAAATCAAAGCCTAAAGAATGATTACTAAATTGATAAAGTGACCCTGTTTAAATTTATGCTCGCCCAGCTTTCCACATTGTAATGTTACGGATTCCATTTTCATTTATCATTTAGTAATAAACATACTAAGTACAACTTTTGCTTGTTATGGGTTTGTACGGAACCCTCGGTGCGCGAGTCCGACTCGCACTTGGCCGGTTTTTTATTATGGTATCTGAGGCTACATAAACTAATAACAGACATAGATGTACTTCATGACATTGTATATTATGCAAAGTTTCATTACAATCCAAGACTTAGTTTTAAAATGACAGCATAACTACGTTTGTATGGAGAATCGAGCTTACTGCGGACTCTTAATAGTGGAAGCCCCACAACCCCAATTTCATAAGAAAACCGCAAATCGATGTACAGTTTAGCCGTTTGGCACACGCATACTAGAGGTCAAAACAATTTTTTTGACCCGCAGTTCCTAAAAAAATTTCCCTTAGGGGGGGAGTGCCGAAACATTTTTCTTTTTGTATGGAAAAAAAAAATTTTTTTTCAGAAACCTATTGTGTGTAGTATCATATGAAAGGGCTTTTTGAGGCGATTCTAAAAATATGCCACATCATTACATTTTAGCCATATTTTTTTAATTAAAACAAAAATAATTTTCGAAACATACCAAGTTTGGGCTCCTCCAGACACGATATGGCTGATTTTTTTAAAATTCAATATACCACAAATGATACGTGATATCCTCATATCTAACCTCAAAAAAGCAATTTTGAAAATATTTGCATTAAGTTTTTTTTTTTAATTTTTCAATATTACCAAGTAAAAAACAATCAAATAAAAAAATTCAAAAAAAAAACTGTATGATATTATTTCTAATTTTTTTTCTTTCTTAGCTTAGATAATATAAAGATATAACGGATCATTTGTGATACATTATATCTTGATATCCTTATCCTTATATGTTACCTTGATATTTTGTGACAAAAACTAACCAAACTATACCAACTGATGAAAAAGCGCAGTTAAAGGGTTAAAGAGGTATTTCCCGTTGGATATATGGATACTACGTATCATTTTATGATTAATAAGTAACGTATCTGCAGTACAGTTCCATAAGTCACGTAAAATAGGTATTCAAGTAGAACTGTGTCCCTTGGTGATATTGAAAAATTAAACAAAAAACTTAATACTATCCTTTTCAAAATTGCTTTTTTGAGGTTAGATATGAGGATATCACGTATCATTTGTGGTATATTGAATTTTAAAAAAATCAGCCATATCGTGTCTGGAGGAGCCCAAACTTGGTATGTTTCGAAAATTATTTTTGTTTTAATTAAAAAAATATGGCTAAAATGTAATGATGTGGCATATTTTTAGAATCGCCTCAAAAAGCCCTTTCATATGATACTACACACGATAGGTTTCTGAAAAAATATTTTTTTTTCCCATACTAAAAGAAAAATGTTTCGGCACTCCCCCCTAAGGGAATTTTTTTTAGAAAAAATTGTTTGGCCCTATAGTATGTGTGTGCCAAACGGCTAAACTGTACATCGATTTGCGGTTTTTTTAAGCGTAGGGCTACCACTATAAGATATAGGTATTATTTTTCACAACCAGGAGAGTTCTCAGTCCCACTGCGTTACCTCAGAACTCTGTTATTTGTGGATCCACCGATGGATTTATGGCTTATCTCTGGTTGCTATGGATTGTCATGGGATATGATTATAGTTCTCCTTCTCTGATCATGGCACAAATAATACATTTATATGAATTATAATTTATAAATAAGGTATAATTTATTATTTTTGTTGTATTGTGGGCCTTTATATGTCGCTTCGACCAGCCGGTGATCTGTTGTGGCAGCTCTTGGTATTAAATTTCCCCGTTAAGGGGATGTCTCGATTTTAGTCGAACACGCCCCCTAGACAGAAACACGCTTATGCCTTCCGCGCACGACAAAAAGAGATGTAACACTCTTAGGGCTTAACAAATTTCGATAAATATCTAAGTTAGTGAAGTTTTACTAAAATCAAGTGAGATTTTAGATGAGATAAAAACTGTAGTATTAACTTGATTACGTCGTAAAATAATGTATCGTTTGAGTAGGCTGAGTAAAAAAAAGGAAAATACAGACCCAACTTTGGATTTTTCTCTTTCGAGGGAATTCTAAGCAATCAATGTATCGATCAAATCAGATAAACAATGTATGTATGTATGTATGTAAGCACTTTATTGTACACAATAACAGGTTAAGGAATATACATGTCACACAATAGATCAAAGTACAAAGGCGAACTTATCCCTATAAGGGATCTCTTCCAGCTAACCTTTGAGCAATTGAGAGGAAGGTAGGTAGAACGAGATAGGCAAACTTATACCGTGTACAAAAACAGAGAAAATAAAGCAAATCCTAATTAGTATTAATTCTAGACAAATAAAAACATGCCAATACATATATAAATATACAATATAAAATATAATACACACTAACATATGTTACATATATATCGCAAATATACAATAAATAAATAAATACTATATTCAACCAATTCACAAGTCATTGGAAAGCCACAACTTCTTCAAATTCATCTTAAGTGACGCAACAATCATATAGTCTAGAATCATATATCTGAAAATCAGACCTTATTGTTTCTTAATCTAGTCAGAACGGCGTTGCACGCGATAATTTCCAATGCACCGCCTTAAGGCCCGTTGCCTCTAGAAACTCTAGATTCTTTGGGCGGTGATATCACCGCCCAAAGAGGTACAACATATGTTGTACCTCTTCTGGGTGCACGATGTGCCGCCCTAGGTATGAATAGGGTAATGCTAAGTAGATGTTATTTGTTTGAAACCTATGTTAACAGTCATCTGTCCAGCTAGCACGATAGGTTTTATGGTCACATTTTACGGCCCAATGACCATAAAATATATCATGCTAGCTGCCCTGTGATATTAGACAGAAACGATGACATCATGTAAGAACTCTGTTTAATAAAACGCGGATACTTTATACTACGACGTAGCAAACAAGCATACGGCCTGCCTGATGGTAAGCTGACACCGCTGCCTATGGATACCAAAAGAATCACGCGCTGCCCTTTATTGATACGAGGATACGTTTTATTGATAAATCGAGACTAATCCACGTCCCCTACCCTCAACATAGCGCATCCTCGTATGCTCAAAATAACTACTAATAAATCTGTCATCTGTGTAGAGAATGGATTTTCTGCATAGACATAGGCAGCAGAGCCTGATTTAGAGTTCTGACCGCCCTAGGCTTACTATGTAATTTAATGTAAGTAAGTCTCAGCTCAGGGCCAGCACCCTCTTTGCTTGGTCCTGCCTGGCGCCCTAAAGGCTCTAGCCTTATTAGTACAAAATAGATTGGTACAGAAGTCAATGACATGTACCTATGTACGTACCTCACTTTTCATACCTACGCTCGGTGGTCGCTTTAGGGATGTCAATATGCACAAACAACTATCGTGGTAGTAGCACTCGTAGGTATCCAATTGTTTGATTTGTTGTTGAAAATGAAACGGGAACAATGGAAATATAAATTAATAATGACTAAAATATTTTATTTTTAATATCATTGTTATATTACAAATTAGCTTAAAAAACGACAAATCACCGTTTAATGTTGAATTTAAACAACCGTCCACTGAACAATTATAATGACTTTTTTTGTTGCTCCATTATTGCACAGAAAAGTTCACACAGACTCGACCCAAGCGGATGGCACTCGCGCTCGCACTGGTCCGAACCGGTCCGAGATATCGTGTACGTGAGCAGGGGCTATGTGTGCGTTGCTCGAGCGCACTTGTGAGTAGATTGATTTCTGTACCTATCTGTTTTGTGTTATTAGCCTGTGGGTACATCATCAGGCCATTGACATAGGCCCATTTTGTCCCGCGGGTTTGTCTGCGTTTTTTTGTAAATAAACACGGTGCTGTATTAACATAAGTGTCGTGTTGGTTAGTCGATACAAGTGTGTATGAATAAAAACGAACGAATTTTAACATGATTGTTTTAATTTTGTATGGAGCCGTAACGCTGCTAACGAAATTATGTTTTTTTAAATTAAAGGAAAAATTTAATGCTTCGAGCCGGATTCGAACCGGCGATCACAGGCATTCATGGCCCGTCGCTACTAACCAACTGAGCTATCGGAACAATCCGGTTCGGCCACCAAATCTTTCAATCAGTTCCTTCCTACAACGCCTTAGGAAGGCGTGTAGCGACATCTACCAGAAGACTTCTTAACGGCACCAACGTCTCAAACGTCTCGTCGGCATCGTTTCTGTCGATTTCTCAATATAATTTGAGACGTTGGTGCCGAAGAAGCCTAAGGCGGGAGAGGGAAAGTCTTAGGACAAGCAACCTTCCAGGCATCCCTGGCCTGGGACAGCACGCTATCTCACAATCACCTATGCAGAGTGTTAAAATCTTGCCTGTGAAAGGAAGCGCACTATGTACCGAGGACAGACAGGAACGCCGGAAGTGCTACGCTCTATTATTATCTTAACCCAAGACCCCCGAACCTTACCGGTAGAGATGCGATAAGGAACATTCTGTTGACAATTTTTAGGGTTCCGTACCTCAAAAGGAAAAAACGGAACCCTTATAGGATCACTTTGTTGTCCGTCTGTCTGTCTGTCTGTCTGTCTGTCAAGACCCTATTTCTAAGGAACGAGTACCTCTGTGAACCTGGCCCCCCACCTTGGCCGATTTTTTTTTCTTTTTTTTTTCTGGAAGTTTTTTGTTTGTAGTTGATTGTAGTGAAAAGCATTTCGTTTGTAGTTGCACGAAAAAAAAATGGGGGGCCCTGAAAAAATACTCAGCCCCCCACTTTAAAAAACCTTTATTTTGGTGATTGAATCTTGTTCAGAATCGTTTGTAGTTGATTGTAGTGAAAGGCATTTCGTTTGTAGTTAAACGGATAGAAAATGGGGGGGTCCCGAAAAAATACCCAGCCCCCCACTTAAAAAAACCTTTATTTTGGTGATTGAATCTTGTTCAGAATCGTTTGTAGTTGATTGCAGTGAAAATCATTTCGTTTGTAGTAACAAAGATTACAAATGGGGGGGTCCCGAAAAAATACCCAGCCCCCCACTTTAAAAAACCTTTATTTTGGTGATTGAATCTTGTTCAGAATCGTTTGTAGTTGAATGTAGTGAAAAGCATTTCGTTTGTAGTTAAACGGATAAAAAATGGGGGGGTCCCGAAAAAATACCCAGCCCCCCACTTAAAAAAACCTTTATTTTGGTGATTGAATCTTGTTCAGAATCGTTTGTAGTTGATTGTAGTGAAAATCATTTCGTTTGTAGTAACACGGATTACAAATGGGGGGGTCCCGAAAAAATACCCAGCCCCCCACTTTAAAAAACCTTTATTTTGGTGATTGAATCTTGTTCAGAATCGTTTGAAGTTGATTGTTATTAAAAGCATTTCGTTTGTAGTTAAACGGATAAAAAATGGGGGGCTCCCGAAAAAAATCTTAGCCCCCCACTTTGAAAAAAAAATACTTTGGGGATTGAATCTTGTTCAGAATCGTTTGTAGTTGATTGTAGTGAAAATCATTTCGTTTGTAGTAACACGGATTACAAATGGGGGGGTCTCGAAAAAATACCCAGCCCCCACTTTAAAAAACCTTTATTTTGGTGATTGAATCTTGTTCAGAATCGTTTGTAGTTGATTGTAGTGAAAAGCATTTTGTTTGTAGTTAAACGGATAAAAAATGGGGGGTCCCGAAAAAAACCTCAGCCCCCCACTTTAAAAAATGAATACTTTGGGGATTGAATCTTATTCAGAATCGTTTGTAGTTGATTGTAGTGAAAATCATTTCGTTTGTAGTAAAACGGATTACAAATGGGGGGGTCCCGAAAAAAACCTCAGCCCCCCACTTTAAAAAAAGAATACTTTGGGGATTGAATCTTATTCAGAATCGTTTGTTGTTGATTGTTGTGAAAATCATTTCGTTTGTAATAACACGGATTACGAATGGGGGGGGTCCCAAAAAAAACCTCAGCCCCCGATAAAAAAAAATGGCGGTTAAACCTTGTTCAGAATCGTTTGTAGTTGATTGTAGTGAAAAGCATTTCGTTTGTAGTTACACGGAAAAAAAATGGGTGGGTCCCGAAGAAAACCTCAGCCCCCCACGTTAAAAAAAAATTTTGATGATTGAATCTTGTTCCAAATCGTTTTTAGTTGATTGTAGTGAAAAGCATTTCGTTTGTAGTTGCACGAAAAAAAAATGGGGGGCCCTGAAAAAATACCCAGCCCCCCACTTTCAAAACCCTTTATTTTGGTGATTGAATCTTCTTCCAAATCGTTTGTAGTTGATTGTAGTGAAAAGCATTTCGTTTGTAGTTACACGGGAAAGAAATGGGGTTTCCAGAAATTATTCAGATATAGAGTCTCGCTTATTTTCGATTATATTCACTTGATTTTGTTTGTAGTGGCAGTAGTTTCGTTTTTCGCTGTCTACATATTTCCGTTTGTAGTAATTTAACTTTGTGAATAGTAAAATGGTTCGTTTTTAGTTAGGTACCTATCTACGAAAGTGTTAGAGACATATTTGTGTTTGTAGTAACTTACTTTTTTTGTACTGGCAAAGGTGCGTTTGTAGCTTTCCATTTACGTACATCAGAGATAGAGATCTGATCTATATTCGTTTGTAGTGACTTCATTTTGTTTGAAGTGGCGATGGTTCATTTCTTTTTTAAGTTTTCGAGTCTTAATTATTTTCGTTTGTAGTGACTATATTTTGTTAGCAATGGCGAAGGTTTGTTTGTAGGGGCCCATTTACGTACTTCAGAGATGGAGTCTTACCTATTTTAATTGTATTAACTTGAATTTGTTAGAACATGCAAATATTTGTTTAACATTGGGCATAAACGTACTTCGGATATAGAGTCTTAATATCTTCGGATATAAAATTTGATTCAAAATGTTTTGTAGTTGACTGTAGGGAAAAGCATTGCGTTTGTAGTTATACGGAAAAGAAATGGGGTGTTCAGAAATTATTCAGATATAGAGTCTCATTTATTTTCGATTATACTGACTTGATTTTGTTTGTAGTGGCAGTAGTTTCGTTTTTCGCCGTCTGCATATATTCGCTTGTAGTAATTTAACTTTGTGAATAGTAAGATGGCTCGTTTTTGGTTAGGTACCTATCTACGAAAGTGTTAAAGACATATTTGTGATTGTAGTAACTTACTTTTGTTTGTAATGGCAAAGGTGCGTTTGTAGTTTTCCATTTACGTATTTCAGAGATAGAGTCTGATCTATATTCATTTGTAGTGACTTCATTTTGTTTGAAGTGGCGATGGTTCATTTCTTTTTTAAGTTTCTGAGACATAGTCTTAATTTTTTTTCGTTTGTAGTGACTATATTTTTTTAGCAATGGCGAAGGTTTGTTTGTAGGGGCCCATGTACGTACTTTAGAGATAGAGTCTTACTTATTTTGTTGTTTGATGTAACTTAAATTTGTTAGAACATGCGAATATTCGTTTAACTACTTCGGATATAGAGTCTTAATAGCTTCGGATATAAAATTTGATTCAGAATGTTTTGTAGTTGATTGTAGGGAAAAGCATTGCGTTTTTAGTTACACGGAAAAGAAATGGGGTGTCCAGAAATTATTCAGATATAGAGTCTCATTTATTTTCGATTATATTGACTAGATTTTGTTTGTAGTGGTAGTAGTTTCGTTTTTCGCCGTCTACATATTTTCGTTTGTGTTCTCGTTTTTCGTTTTTCTTTGTCAGGGATTTCATCTAAGGCAAACACCTTTTGGCAATCAGGATGACCGCTTCGGGTACACAATGCCTGGTATCCGGCATCCTCTATGTCCAGATTGAGGTGACGTCCTGAGGACATGGTTTTTATAATGTCCTCACTTTTACATTGAAAGGACGTGGTAGACTGCTGCGTAATGTGGCCGTCGCATTCACTGCTTCTAGCAAACCGGCCATTCCACTCAGATAAATGAGAATGGGGTTTATATATAGAGTAAGGGAACGCACTTGGTTACCTTTAAGCCAAAAGTCAGGCATTTTATGACCTTCTCGATGGACGGTACGGTACGCCGTGTAAAATATAATTCTGCAGCAATTGAGATATGTTAATTGTGCAATCGAGAGTATCATTTTGTATTGTCTGAGTAGCAATCAGGATCGAACCTCGCGTTTCGTATAATTTCGCTGTCACACCCGTTTTTGGGAGCGTTTGCAGAAATTGACCGACAGAGGGGTGTCATTTAATGAATACTTAATAATAATTTATTGCTCTGCATGGTTGCATCGAAATGAACAGTAATTTCGAATATTGATTATTTTATTGGTAATCGCTAATGGCAACATTTTGAAACATATGAAGGTATGTTTCAAAATATTGCCATTAGCGATCAGATGCAAAGTTGTGAATTTTAAGAGTTTAAAATGAGTTATTTCCATGTCAGGACCATACTTGCCAGATTAAAGAGAGAGGCAATAGCCGGACACACCTTAGCTAGCCGCGTTTCCATGTCTTGACTGACTTCGTGATTATACTGTAAGTATTCAACAACAACATGACAAAATTTTCTTTTTTGCACCTACTCAATTGTCAGATCAAATCAGTATTAATAATATCAAATAACACAAGATAATCGAGAAGGAGTTATTATCAGACATCGTAAACTGCGATCGAAATCCATTGAAATGACGTATGACAACCTGTTAGGGATGGCGATGGTTCTAAATTAATGAACTAAAATATTAATGAACTAAAATATTATGTACTAAAATAATACAAATAATAATAACTGAACAGAATCTGAATCTCAGTTTAATGTTATTATTACAGTTAAATGGTAAATTAATGTATTATATTTACAATTTTTATCCAAAACTCTCCAAATTTTTCACTTGGGAGTTAGTGAGTAATAATTTTCGCATATTCGATGGCGAAACAACGCAAACAATACAATCAGCATCGCTATTTTCTGAAATAAAAACTTACTTTATTGATTGTAAACCCGCAAACCGAAGATTTTTATCGAGATCGAAAAATATTACTTCGTTTCTGACAAACAAAATAATTAAAAGAAATATACTCTCGTAAATCTATAGACAATATATTTATCAATTCCAAGAAGTTTTAGTTTAATATCATAGATTACACTTATCAACCTTGACATTGATAAGTGTAATTTAATGCTATAATAATATTAATGATAAATAAACACATTCCGCCATATAAATGTATAAGTAGCATAACTGACGATTCGAAAGTGCTTGTTGCTAAGCCTACTCAATAAAAATTTTTTGACTTTGACTTGACTGAGTAACAACCCTAGTACTTCAATGGATTTCGATCGCAGTTTACGATGTCTGGTTATTATAATATTTAAGTGGCATTACTTATAATCAACTAATTGATTGTACTGATTGATTAATTGTTAAGTATTTTTTGGTTTCGTGTTTTTTTTTGTCAATTGTTAATGTTAGTGATTAGTTACATTATATATATTATTCAAATTAATACAAAGCAATCGATAAGTGATTCATTTCTATCGAACAAAGCTCGACGAAATCACGGCGTGCAGAGAAAATTCTTATTATTTTAACTGTGTTCACGCGTTTAAATGAATTGATGATTTTATGGGTGGATTCATTGAGTTCCTTTTTTTTTCATTTTTTGTTCGTTATAGATCAAACTAGTATTCTGGACTACTAGTAGAGGCATCATGCGAGGCTGTGGGATTGATTGAATCTGGACATACAATAGCACATGCAAGCTTTGTTGATGCCGAAGCGTTCTTGATGAGGCCGGCAGAACTTTTGCTTTCAGATCATTTTGCTGATTTATAAGTTAGCCCCTCGTAAAACAATTTGCCAGGAATTACATCAAAGGCAAACTGCTTTTGACAATCAGGATGACCGCTTCAGGTATACAATGCTTCGTTTCCGGCATCCCTAAAAGCAACGGATCGGGCATTAATTGACCTTCTCAAGGGACGTTACGCCGTTTCAAACATAATTCTGTAGCAAGTGTGATATATTAATTGTACAATCGAGAGTACCTACTCTACCTACCTATACTTATATTGTTTTTATGGCTGAGTAGTAGTGAGGATAGAACCTCGCGTTTCGTATAATTTGGCTGTCACACCCTTTTTCGAGAGCGTTTGCAGAAATTGACCGGAAGAGGGGTTAAGTTTGGTTTAAAGATATTCGGCAATGCTATGCATGGTTGCATCGAATGCAAAAGTGTTACGAATATTGATAATTTTATTTGTAACCTTCATAGGTTTTAAAATGTTTCCATTTGTGACGACGCGCCGGCGTCGCACAACGGCGGCGAGGCGCGGCGGGCCGCGCGGCGCACGGGCAGAGCGGTGACGTCACAACGAGCGGCTTTAAAAGGCCCGAGCGCGCCTACAACGATCAGTGTGTGCCTAGGACGTCCTAGGCACACACTCACGGACCCGGACGACGAAATCACAGCGTCCATCGAAAGATGGAACGCTGCGCTTTCGGCGTCCAACACATCGCGTACACTTCAGCGTTCCCGCCGGCGGGGACGTCCACCGCGAGACAACACAGACACATACAGTCCGCTTTCGTCCCGGTACCGCCGCATACCGGGTAGAGTCAGTCCGACGCAAGTCGGGCCTAGCTGAGTTTCTTGCTGGACTCTTCTCAGCTAGGCTAGGTTTTAGCGAACCAGCGATAAAACTCCCAGTAGTTCGATACCACTCACACCCCAGATTCGGTTGATACCGTTCAACCAATCTCACTGGAGCGCAAACTCTTAGAGTATTCCAGTGTACAAACTTCCCCGCGTGGTCGTGCCGGAGGCTTCCCCTGGATTTTCCCCAGGCCACCCTCCAACCACGCAGTTCGACCGCTATATTGGGTCCGTCCTATTATAGCAACAGTCAGGTTCAAAAAAAAAAAAAAAAAAAAAAAAAAAAAAAAAAAAAAAAAAAATACAACGATCAGTGTTCTCCGGAGTCCGCTTCGGATAGCACTGCCCCCTCGCTTCCCCTCTGCGTCTTCAAGGCGGCGGTTTTGGCCAGTCCTCGTCTGCCTTAGACGTTCCCGAATACCTAGTCCTCAAGGCGGTGGTTTTGGCAAGTCCTCATCAGCCTTGGACTAGTCACCCTGGAATCATCCCCGCGGCGGTGGTTGTGGCAAGTCCTCATCAGCCAGGGGTTCCAGGATCCTACAGCCTTCAAGGCGGCGGTTTTGGCTCGTCCTCGTCAGCCTTAGGCTTCCCGAACTAACGCTCCCACTAATATCCCGTAGTCAGTAAGGATAGGTCCGCGACCGCGTCAACCGTACACCGTAGATTTAGCGTGCTAGATTCTAGTGTTTGCTTATAATTAATAAACGGGCGTAAGACCCTTATTTGTTACATATTTAATCCGTGTTTGCATTACAAGCGCCCCTAGATCCCTCATAGTGCCCCTGAGCTAGTCTGGAAACCTCCATCAAGCCCTAAGCGGCGGAGGATTTGGGTGTGTGCCCAAAACACACATCACATTTGGCGCCCAACTTAAAAACTCACTTTAGAGTATTTCTAGCTCAAGAGGGATCGAGTCAAGGGAGTGTAATAGTATCTAGCATACCTAGTGCGACGCGTCTCGTCCACTATTGAAATTTCCGTATAGAGCAGATAAAACCGTATTGTTTACCGTATAATATCCCTATAAATTACTGTTGGACATATTAATATTAACGTGTTTAATCCCCTGTGTACTTTAGTGCCGCTTCAACTCCTGTACAGTACCGCCAGATAGACGGGAAACTACCGATGCCGACGGCCTGGATCTATCTTCTTAAGAAGCCGGGTCTCACCGAGGAAGCCGAAAAGAGAGGCATATCCACGGAGGGCTTGACGGTGGAGCAGATACGCAAGCTACTCGCGGAATCCGTGAAGGGATCCGAGGAATTTAAAACACCGGAGGACTCACGATCCCTAATCATGGAGGACGACGAGCGTAAAGGGAAGTCGAGCAGGCTTAGCAAGTTGCTAGGTGAGTGGAACCTCACGTACGGGACGTCCGAGGACGCCGTAGAGTTCGTAGAGAGGCTGGAGGAGCTAGTCGAAGCAAGCGGCATAGAAAAAGAAGATGTGCTGCCGGCCTTACCACGCATCCTAAGAGGGAAGCCTTTGCTGTGGTACAGGAATAATTGCGACTCATGGGGGACCTGGGAGCAGTTCCTGGACCTTTTCAAGCTATATTATTTCCCTAGCAACTACGAAGAGGACCTCATTGTGAGCATTGTCGCGAGAATACAACAGTTTAGGGAAAGTTTCACCGATTATATAACCGATTTGCAGACTTTAATGAGAAGATATGGAAATTTAAGTGAGAAGGAAAAGCTGCACCGCATACATGAAAACATGTTAAAGGAGTATAAATTATATATTAAAAAGCAGGACTACAAGGACCTCGGCGGATTAGTAAGGCTGGCAAGCGAGTACGAAGGAATCGTCGCGTCATCGTACAGAGGACCGCCACCCAGCAAAGGGAGGCCGTTCGAGACCGGAGGGCACACGAGCCCACAAGCGGCTTATAAGCAATGTCCGCCGCAGTTTACTGCGCAACCGTCGGCACGAGAACGTCAACAACCGGGCAGAGAGACTCGAGGGAAGAGAGAGTTCCTGGGGGCAGCAGCAGTGCAAGACCGCGAAGATAACCGCGTCTATGTAGAAGCACGAATAATGGGAGACGAATACCGCTGCTTAGTAGATACGGGGTCCACGAATACGTATGTGAGTGAACAAATCTATACCGCCTGTAAAGCACGAGGTGCGTTGGAAAGACAGGAACAGAAGGGAATTGTACTCGCCGACGGCACTAGAACACAAGTGGGGAAAAGTGTTTTAGTGGACATCGTAATGAAGGGGGCGACAATAAAGCATTGGGTGCGGGTGTTACCATCGGTGACACACACAGTTGTGGGGATGGATGTGCTCCGACGAGTGGGGGTGGCGATAACGTGGGCAGGCGAGCTGCCAGACGCGCAGGAACCGACTACCCAGAAAGGGGACGTCGAGAAGCAGGGGCCTGAGGCGCCCCGGGAGCACCGGACAACCCTGGCCAAGGCCGAGAAGATAGGACATCCCGGTGAGGTTAGTCCCGCATCGGGCCAGACGGGCGAAGTGCTTACACCGGCACAGGAGGGACGGCTCGAGGCAATGCTGAAGGAGGAGTTCGAGTTATGCGAGAGAGGCCACAAGGGAAGAACGTGGGCCGAGCATAAGATAAAATTGAAGCGCAAGAACCCCATTACGCAGAGGCACTACCCGCGGAACCCGAATGACCAGAACGTATTCCCGACTCCGTGCGGGAAGAATAATACAGTTTTGGAACAGCTATACGCGACCGTCAGGCAATATCAAGGAAAAGCGTCCGCAATACAAAAAACCTATTCTGACAAACGGAAGAGACAGTGGGAGCCGGCTGCGGGCACGCAGGTTCTAAAAAGGAATCAAGTGTTGTCAAACGCAGATAGGAACTTTTGGGCGAAGTTAGCTCCAAGGTACGTTGGGCCGTACAAGGTTCACAGTAAGACATCACCGGTAATATACCGATTGCAGAAAATAGACGGGACCGATAAGCAAATAATAGCCCACGTGAAAGACTTAAAACCGTACAATATTTAAAACATACACAACGAGTGTTATAACGCGCGCATAACAACATACATAAATTGGAGTTATTACGCGCAAAACAAAGTTTCCTTAAAAGTGCGCAAATGACTCAAGCCAACGATAACCGGTCGAAACGAAGAGATAACAGGAGGCGGCGGCGAGCCGACCGAAAACCGACCGTAACGCAGGGTCAAGAAGGCCCAGAGTTACCGCGCGGTAAACCGAGAGTAGTGTGCAACCCGGGACAACGCAACAATTAGTAAAATAAGGCGAAATGCGCATCGCACGTAAACAAGGATTCACATGAGTCGCATTCGCATCATACAAGAAATATAATTTAAATACGAACACAGGAATCCGCGTCACCCGCAGCAAATAACAAGCACGGCCGAATAGGGACCCTAATGCTAGGGAAATACGGTCGATAATCAAATGGACGGGGGAAAAGTGTAAAGATTTCCGATTGCATGGCGGGCAAAGGTAAACAAACAGCGACGGCCGAGATGCGCGGAAAAATATGAACCCTATTGTCGCGAATCATGTCAGTTGATGATATCGCGAGGACTAACTCATGGTCGGAGCGTGTTATACCGCCTTAAGTTAAGAGATTATTTACTCTGGCAAGGTTGTGTTATATTTGTCATTGACGGTATACGAATGTCTTCTGCGTATTTAAACGTGTAACGCCTGTGAAGTGTGACCTCTTTTATCGTCTACCATGGATGGGCGAGGATCGAAGTACACTGAAGTAATCTCAACGAGGAATTGGAGACTACACAGCTGGACCCTCTTGAAAGCTAAGTGTCTTGGTTCTTAGTACCATATTCGTTCTGTATTAGAGTTATTGTTCCACTATAATTGTGATCCGTAACATGCATACTCTACTAATACTAGTAGTATTTCCTGATTCCACTGTCATGTAATGATAATAACATGCTCTCAGTGGCCTGAGCATGAGTGTAGACAAAACGTGGTGGAACAAAGACGTAATATGTGGATAGAAATGTACCCCTAGGAGAATACGATACTTTAAAGGACAATGAGCATTGACACGAGACATAACGACTGACCGATACCAGTATGACATAATTGAGACTGCTAGTATGTATAAGGACAATACGAGACAATATAGAGAGAAAACCCATCTATAGTTGCTCGGCCGATAGGCGAAACCCTCAGACAAGAATATGAGGGCACGCACCTTTGTGACTAGCCTCCCAGAGTGTAAGATGTTGTCAGTATAAATTGAGATGTGCGAGACGATTAGTATATTTACATAAAGTAGTACGTTTCCAGTCGTTAGGTAGTTAGAACTTATATGTGCTAAGCATCTGAGACCTGAGTGATGGTGTTATCATATAACACTCAACCAACAGGTGTGGCAGACAAGTCCAGCAGAGAGCGTAGCAGAGCGAAGCAGAATTCTATGGATTGCGTTAGAGGATTTAAGGTAGGATTCAAAGTGATATCTCCTTAAATCATATTCAGACATTGTCGTGACATCCTCAAGAGTAACGCAATCCGATTGTATTAAATGAGAGCTAATAACATGTAATTAACATGTAATATACAGGATGTGACGACAAATTGGTGTATGATGCTGGGATAAATATTCAGAATCCGTGCCTATCTCTATATTGAGTTGATAGGCGGTGACACATTAGCCGGTTTCTTTTGGTCAGTTTTTATCTGAACCTCGGTCATGGCAATGTAGTGTTGTAAAAGAAGATTGTTTAGCATGTGTTGAGAATTAGACAGTGCATGTGCAATTCCTTGATTGATTGAAATACAAAAATATTATTATGGTTATCGTCCAAATATTAATTTTATGAGATTAATGCTAACTTTAACCAAATTATACAAGAATAATGTGAAAATGCTATAGTTTGTATGGGACACTAATGGGGATGTTAATTCAGCCGCTGGCCACGGTTGGTTGCAATTCGATCAGTGTTTCAACATTGTGTCTAGTAGAGATAGTCTAGTCAATATTGTATCTAGTAGTCAGAGTCTAGTTTGCAAGAAGAACAACAAAAATGGGAACATATTTGATAACAATAATTACAACAGTTAGGTACCATAGATAAACAAAAATGAAAGCAACGGTTTAAACTGTTTCAATTATGAAGTTGTATGTATATTTTGTGTACATGAAGATAAGAATAGCTAATATTGCTGGAGTGATCAATATTAGGATAAAATATGACAAAGTATCAAGGAGTTGTACTAGCATTTCCGATAGGTGGCGGTTGGAGTACCTCTGAATTGATGAATTTGATTGAACTGCCCTCAGTTTGATATTTCATGGCGATGGGCCGCAATATTTCTAATAGTGAGTTGAGTTTTCATCAGTGTTGGAGACAAGATATTTTAATTTGAAGCTAGTAGGTTGATTCGCCTTATGAGCTCAAATGAATGTTAGTGTTGAAAGAGTGAAGTGCAGCATTTATTTTCTTGGAATTATTCGAACATACATTTAAGTGGGTCAGTCAGTTTACGAGCAGGACATATTCAAGTTCTGTTGTGTTGTGTCAAAGTTTTCGAGTGAAATACGCGAAGTATTTCGTGTTTGTTAAAGGGAAGTTCAACTCAATTTGAGTAACTGTGGAGTGAAAGGTGAATTAGTTACATACGTATCAGATGTAATTGGCCTTCACAGCAAGTTATTTCTGTCTAGCATGTTAGAACACCTAGTGCGAGAGGTCAGTTATTTGCGGGAACACAATGGCTTTCGTAAACAAAATCATGCGAGCAAAGATTTTAATTTCATACGTGATCATAGCAAAATCCTTCTGAATTATTTACGATTGAAGATTTTGATAAAAATGTCGGACAAGTACTTTATACGTTACGTAGTTAAACGCAATATATTTTTTAAAAAAAAATCAAGGGGGAGGTCCCGCCCCGGCTGTAGTTTCCAGCCACAAGTATGTGGACTCTATACTTATTGCCTTCATGTTATGGTGGGGATTGTGGAGTCACATTCTTTACTATGTGCGATGCTTGACTATTTGTTTCAGTGCTTAACTGGGTTGATAAAAGTACACTCGAGTGTACTACGATTAATTTATAGTGCATAGAGTGTATAGAGTGCATAGATCAGCATAGTTGTAATAGGTATGTGGATTTATTAAATAGGAATAAATACATGACAGTATTAGTTGATCCATTTTGAAGCGCATTACATTTGAATAAGTCAGATTACATAGTAGGTATCAGGTGCTAATGGCGATAAAAGGCGAGAAAGATACATTATAGGAACTTACGTTCGTGATCTTTAAGTATTAAGTTTAATGTTTTACTTAATTGGCGTACTAAGAGTAAGAGTACTATCGCTGTAAACAGAAAGGTTTACTAGAAGTTCAGATTATAAAACCGAGGTGTGTCGTTATATGATCAAACCTCGAAACTCACAGTTCGGTGGAGACCTAGAAACTCACAGTTCAGTGGAAACCTAGAAACGCACGGCACGGCGTAGACCCAGAAAATCACACGGTGAGACCTAATAGACACTCATAGGACAAAACAAGTGGAGTCTTGTGTACCCACAGAGCAGAACATGCGGAATGTGAGAAAGTATTATAGTTAGTGCTAAAGAAGGTCCATGTATGGTCGGTCAGTTGTGTTGTCGATGCCCAACTAAGTAAGGAAGTGCATAGCCATTAGTAGACTGCAGCCAAATAACAGTCATGAGGTTCCTCTATAGAGTTCGTGGATATGCAACCACGCAGAGGCAATAAGAGATGGAAAGGCACTTGGTATAACCATGGCATGTGAGTGACAGACACAGTCACAAGTGAGAGGTTTAACCTCACCGTTCAAGTTATACATATGTAATAAGAGTGGAAGAAAACTGGCCGACTCATATGATGTGGAAACATGATGAGACTATACTCATGCCGTAGTAAGGTTTCATATATCTGGGTCCAGTAAACGCTAGTACAATGTACTTTGGGTAGTGTCATAGACATGGTGCGTAGAAATTGGACAGGAGCGAGTATGTCTCGCCCGATACGACAGTTAAGGTACGTAAGTACGGGAAGGTGGAGGTTCCCGGGAGACCAAAGGGTCTCCTGTCAGGCGTGTGCCAGGCGGGGGTCAAGGCAAACTGTACCCGACCAGGAGTCTTGACCCAGGGTGGACAAGTGTCGCGCCCAGCGCGATTCGCCATACAACAATCGAAAGATGGCGGGAAAGAAGATGGAGGCCGGACTCACCATGGGCAAGGTGGGTGAATAAAGTGAAGGTCACCAAGAAGTTAGGAGCCCCGAGCTCTTAGGAGGTCTATCTGCAAGACCCCGGTAAGTGTTTACTTTGCATATCTTTATGTCGACTTATATGTGCCTGATCAGTGGAAAGATGAGAGGACTGTTGTAATATGATTAATATGACATTCTTCCCATAAATGTAGTATGTGTAGTGTCCAATCATGCAGTGCACAGCACACTTAGAATTGGACAGGGAAGCCTGGAGCTCCCATGGTAGTGTGGTCCGGAAACACACTGGCACGGTCGACTCAACCTCTGGGGGGCCACAGGCCCTCCATCCGGCTTAGTGACTAACAAGCAAACATGGACAGAGTCACCAGGGTATACCCTGTCAAGGCCGGAGCAAGTCAACCGATGCCCAATTAGATATTGTACGTGCATAGCCATAAGGAGAGAACACTCATGAGGTCCCTCTGTAGCATACGTGGGAGTGCAACCACGAAAGAGGGAATTAGACTATGGAAAGGCACGCGGTAAAACCGAATAATGCATTGTGAGTGGCACAGCCACACGAGAGAGGCTAGACCTCACCTTAGCCGTTTACACATACAGTTAACATGAGTAGAATAACTGGTCGACTCATCTTTCCACTCTCATAATGATAAATGTGTATTTTATGATCTCTATGTCGTCCTTATATATCTGAGTTACACATATGTGCAGTGAGAACTTTACATACTTAGTATAGGAGGGACGACCACAAGGGAGTGATAGAAACTCGGAGGAGCCCGGCTCCCCCTTTTAGCACATACTAGGTAGGCACCCGGGCACAGCGCAATGCTTTGACCGGAGAGAGTCGACTGTATTGTCCGGCCTGACCGATGGCAGTAAACATGAATAGTGGCATAGCCGCACTTTAATTATTCGTTCACGTAAAACCCAGCGCGGAAGTGCAGACAGCAATGCGAGTAATGTTTCTTTTTGGTAACACTTCAATTGCAGTGGTGTTGATAAAAGTGTGGTTAGAGAACATAATCTTATACTTTGCTAACGAAGTGTGATAATTGAACTCTCTGTTCAAGGCTGTCAGTCTATGAGTAACTTACTTGGATAGTCTATATACTTCAAGTATGGTAACTATTTGAATATTTCAACAATGTGTGTTGTAGTTATCTATGAGTATGACTGCAACCAGTTAAAGTAAATGAGTAACTGATATTCTAGTTAAAATTAAATATGAAATGACTACTCGAATGAATTCAAAATAGTGGTTGTTATAAATTTGAAATGGACATATAACCTGGAATATAAAAGACATAACCAGTATATTAAAATTACGGTTTGGTTATAGATTCAAGCAATTGTGAGTTAAGAGCCTTGGAGGGGGGTGTAACTCAGTGATAAGTATCTGAAATCATTTAGAACCTTGCAGTATACGTACCTCTGATGTAATGGAGACATGTGGTGGACATGGTAAAGTACATTATGTGCAACCAAGAGCCTTGCAGCAAGCATAGCTAACGAATCAGGAACTATGAGGCCTCGTAGAGGGCAAAGAGCCTATTGTATTAGGTAATGCTAACGTAGGTACCAGCAAATATGAGTCCTCGCATTTGTACTTACTCAAAAGCCTTGTAGGTATTAGGTAATAATAATAAGGTATCGGGAACTATGAGTCCTCATAGAAAGTTAGCATAATATTTGCAGTAAAGAATTTTGGATAACTATAAGAAGTATCGGCAGTAATGATTCCTTTTAAAGGACATAATGGAGTGTTGTCAGCGACTACTAGTTTCTATAGAGGTCTTAACAAAAAAGGTACAAAACTAAGTCTTAATCCAAGTGACACTACTAATGAACAGCATATCGTGACATGCTGGTATAGCATGCTTCTGTAGTACCTGTTCTGATAGTATATGTGTAAGCTGAAAACATACGTTGCAGGTATTTGTAGATAATGTAATACCGGCTATCCGAGTGAGAAGGAGTCGTTTGCTTGTTCAATAGTTGAAAGTACCGAAGTGATTTCGGTGTTTATGAATTCGAACTAGAGCTGACGTATGAAACCTAATTGTATAGTGAGAGTTGAAGAAGGTGTCTGAGTCTTTGGTAACAATAGAAGTAAATTGAAGGATGAAGGTTCGCTAAGTATCGCTCAATCTTATTATAATGCCAATATCAGACCTTATCAGTTATGAAAGGATAAGATGGTTAGCTAGCTATAGCCATCCCGGCTGTTGAAGTTTTCGTCAGAATGAGCAGTTTTCCTTTTGCCTGGCGAGGGTCTGTCGAGTGTGTCAAGCCTTTTTATCTCCACAAGAGATTGTGAATATAGACTTAAAATGTGGTATGTACATGGTCGACTGTAGAGAGATGTTGATGCCATAAGTTGTACGAGTAGAGGATAGTAACAGCGGTGACACTGAGAAGTGATTGAGTGGTGATTGTGAGATAAGGAAATAGAAGTTTTGGCTCTGCATACGATCTGAAGGATCGATGACAGATGTAGTAAGAGAGATGAGTAGAGAAGTTTACGCATTTAGTCAGACAGTTAGCTAAGAAAGTTTATCAAGACTAAACTTCCAGCATAGCATCCGAAAGGCGTTGATTCTATTGCGTGAAGGGTTCGTCTTTTCTGATTCCTTAACTGTCTTGCGATTGTTTCATTAAACAGCGTGTTTGGATGTAAATAGTTTGAGATTTGATTTGGTGGAAAGGGACTTCTATTGCAGAAGCATTGTAGTTATATGTGCGACGATATGTATGCCGTGTTGATGTTCTAAGTCGTCTTTGTAATTTTTAAACAGTGATTGGTAGTTAGATTGGAATTACAGACGTATCGCTGCCTGAGAGATAGAAGTCACATATCGCATGTTGAGATGCGAAATTAAGGTCCATGAATAATGAATAGGTATTCCAGATCTGTAGAAAGGTCGTGCCCATTGGGATAGTTGGTATTCCTCGTCTGTAAAAGCTACCAAGAGTATCGTGAACAATCTGTGAATTTACTTCGTTTTTGCCGCCCGGAGTGTCGCGAACAGTCACTTCGCGATGACTTCACTTCTTTGGTTGTCGGGAGTGTCGCGAATCATGTCAGTTGATGATATCGCGAGGACTAACTCATGGTCGGAGCGTGTTATACCGCCTTAAGTTAAGAGATTATTTACTCTGGCAAGGTTGTGTTATATTTGTCATTGACGGTATACGAATGTCTTCTGCGTATTTAAACGTGTAACGCCTGTGAAGTGTGACCTCTTTTATCGTCTACCATGGATGGGCGAGGATCGAAGTACACTGAAGTAATCTCAACGAGGAATTGGAGACTACACAGCTGGACCCTCTTGAAAGCTAAGTGTCTTGGTTCTTAGTACCATATTCGTTCTGTATTAGAGTTATTGTTCCACTATAATTGTGATCCGTAACATGCATACTCTACTAATACTAGTAGTATTTCCTGATTCCACTGTCATGTAATGATAATAACATGCTCTCAGTGGCCTGAGCATGAGTGTAGACAAAACGTGGTGGAACAAAGACGTAATATGTGGATAGAAATGTACCCCTAGGAGAATACGATACTTTAAAGGACAATGAGCATTGACACGAGACATAACGACTGACCGATACCAGTATGACATAGTTGAGACTGCTAGTATGTATAAGGACAATACGAGACAATATAGAGAGAAAACCCATCTATAGTTGCTCGGCCGATAGGCGAAACCCTCAGACAAGAATATGAGGGCACGCACCTTTGTGACTAGCCTCCCAGAGTGTAAGATGTTGTCAGTATAAATTGAGATGTGCGAGACGATTAGTATATTTACATAAAGTAGTACGTTTCCAGTCGTTAGGTAGTTAGAACTTATATGTGCTAAGCATCTGAGACCTGAGTGATGGTGTTATCATATAACACTCAACCAACAGGTGTGGCAGACAAGTCTAGCAGAGAGCGTAGCAGAGCGAAGCAGAATTCTATGGATTGCGTTAGAGGATTTAAGGTAGGATTCAAAGTGATATCTCCTTAAATCATATTCAGACATTGTCGTGACATCCTCAAGAGTAACGCAATCCGATTGTATTAAATGAGAGCTAATAACATGTAATTAACATGTAATATACAGGATGTGACGACACCTATATTGTTATGAATACGGTGTATAACAGAAAGCCAGGTGGGGCGGCAACGTGCATGTGACACCCCGGGTATGGAAAGCGTTCATGGGCTACGGTAGCTGCCTGCCTTCAGGCGGACCGTCAGCGGGCCCCACCGAAGTAGTGTTTTAAGTTTTATTATTGTTTTGTTTTTCATTTCTCGCATTATATAAATTTATTTTGATGACCGATTTGCAAGTAGGTACCCCAGTAACGGGTAAACACCGAAGGCACAGGTAAACGGTGAGCAATATCGGGGATAGGGAGGTACCAAAAGGTTGGTACACCGATTTGGTACACACATTAACGGTGATTTTTTTCCTTACAGCAAAAAAATCTCAACAGGAGGAGGGGGCATGTGACGACGCGCCGGCGTCGCACAACGGCGGCGAGGCGCGGCGGGCCGCGCGGCGCACGGGCAGAGCGGTGACGTCACAACGAGCGGCTTTAAAAGGCCCGAGCGCGCCTACAACGATCAGTCCCACCATAGGAATCCGTTAGTTAGGAAGGCTGCTGACTACGTCCCCATCCCTCCCCCCTCTGTCGTTACTCGGCGCTCACTGATTAGGGGCCGCACGGTCCGGCGTCCTAGGCACACACTCACGGACCCGGACGACGAAATCACAGCGTCCATCGAAAGATGGAACGCTGCGCTTTCGGCGTCCAACACATCGCGTACACTTCAGCGTTCCCGCCGGCGGGGACGTCCACCGCGAGACAACACAGACACATACAGTCCGCTTTCGTCCCGGTACCGCCGCATACCGGGTAGAGTCAGTCCGACGCAAGTCGGGCCTAGCTGAGTTTCTTGCTGGACTCTTCTCAGCTAGGCTAGGTTTTAGCGAACCAGCGATAAAACTCCCAGTAGTTCGATACCACTCACACCCCAGATTCGGTTGATACCGTTCAACCAATCTCACTGGAGCGCAAACTCTTAGAGTATTCCAGTGTACAAACTTCCCCGCGTGGTCGTGTCGGAGGCTTCCCCTGGATTTTCCCCAGGCCACCCTCCAACCACGCAGTTCGACCGCTATATTGGGTCCGTCCTAGTCCGTCCGTCAGTGTTCTCCGGAGTCCGCTTCGGATAGCACTGCCCCCTCCCTTCCCCCCTGCGTCTTCAAGGCGGCGGTTTTGGCCATTCCTCGTCTGCCTTAGACGTTCCCGAATACCTAGTCCTCAAGGCGGTGGTTTTGGCAAGTCCTCATCAGCCTTGGACTAGTCACCCTGGAATCATCCCCGCGGCGGTGGTTGTGGCAAGTCCTCATCAGCCAGGGGTTCCAGGATCCTACAGCCTTCAAGGCGGCGGTTTTGGCTCGTCCTCGTCAGCCTTAGGCTTCCCGAACTAACGCTCCCACTAATATCCCGTAGTCAGTAAGGATAGGTCCGCGACCGCGTTAACCGTACACCGTAGATTTAGCGTGCTAGATTCTAGTGTTTGCTTATAATTAATAAACGGGCGTAAGACCCTTATTTGTTACATATTTAATCCGTGTTTGCATTACAAGCGCCCCTAGATCCCTCATAGTGCCCCTGAGATAGTCTGGAAACCTCCATCAAGCCCTAAGCGGCGGAGGATTTGGGTGTGTGCCCAAAACACACATCACACATTAGCAAGCAATTTAATTGTGCAAACGAGAATACCTATATCTTGTTATTGGTTGAGTAGCAGTGAGTATAGCACCTCGCGTTTCGTATAACTTGGCTGTCACACCCGTTTTTGAGAGTGTGTTTAGTAAATAATAACAATTTAATGCTCCGAATGGTTGATTGGTTGCATCGAAATGCACAATCATTTCGAATATTGATTATTTTATTGGTAATCGCTAATGGCAACATTTTGAAACATTACGAAGGTATGTTTCAAATTAAGTATTGCCATTAGCGATCAGATGCAAATTTGTTGTGAATTTTGAGAGTTTAAAATGAGTTATTTCCATGTCAGGACCATACTTCCCAGATTAAAGAGAGAGGCAATAGCCGGACACACCTTAACTAGGCCCGTTCCCATGTCTCGACTGACTTAGTGGTTATACTGTATTCAATATTTCATTGACAATTAACAAAACGACACACGCACCTACACTATTTCATTGATGTGTATACGAAACTCTCGTCGATTTCGTAATCTTCTTTTTTGTAGGTAAGTACCTACTCAATTGTCAGATCAAATCATTATTAATAATATCAAATAACCCAAGATAATCGAGAAGGAGATTTTATAAATATTTAAGAAGCATTACTAATAATCCACTGATTTTGCTAAGATTTTTTTTTTGGTTTCATGGTTTTTTTGTTAATTGTTACCTACCTAATGTTAGTGATTAGTTACATAATATATATTATTTAAATTAATACATAGCAATCGATAAGTGATTCAATTCCGGCGAACAAAGCTCTACTAAATCACGGTATGCAGAGAAAATTCTTATTGTTTTAACCGTGTTCACGCATTCAAATGAATTGATGATTGTATTGATTGATAGAGTTCCTTTTTTCTTGTTTTTTTTTTACACGTATAGATCAAACTAGTATTCTGGACTACTAGTAGATGCAACTTGCGAGGCTGGATTTAATTGAATCTGGACATACAATAACACATGTAAGCTATGTTGCTGCCGAAGCGTTCTTGGTGAGACCGGCATAACTTTTGCTTTCAGATCGTTGTGCTCCTCCCACTTGCCCGTAACTCTTCTGATTATTGCAAAATAATGATTGGCGGAATAAATGATAGCCGATACAAATTTATAAGTTAGCCCCTCGTAAAACAATTGGTCAGGGATTTCATCTAAGGCAAACTGCTTTTGGCAATCAGGATGACCGCTTCGGGTACACAATGCCTCGTTTCCGGCATCCTCTATGTCCAAAATGAGGTGACGTCCTGCGGACATGGTTTTTATAATATCCTCACTTTTACATTGAAAGCACGTGGTACTGTTGCGTAATGTGGCCGTCGCATTCACTGCTTCTTGCAAACCCGCCATTCCTCTCTGATTAATGAGAATGGGGTTTATATAGAGCAAGGGAACGCACTTGGTTACCTCAAAGCCACAAGTCAGGCATTTTATGACCTTCTCGATGGACGGTACGCCGTTTAAAATATAATTCTGCAGCAAGTGAGAAATGTTAACTGTGCAACCGAGAGTATCATTTTGTATTGACTGAGTAGCAATCAGGATCGAACCTCGCGTTTCGTATAATTTCGCTGTCACACCCGTTTTCGAGAGCGTTTGCAGAAATTGACCGACAGAGGGGTTAAGTTTGGTCGAAAGATATTCGGCATACGAATCATAATCGTGACACGCAGCGAGAATGCGTTGCATGGTTGCATCGAATGCACAGGTGTTACGAATATTGATAATTTTATTGGTGACCTTCATAGGTTTTAAAATGTTGCCATTAGCGAGCAACGGCAAATTTGTTATGAATATCGGGCGTTTATGAATGATTTCAATGTCAGGACATGCTGTCAGATATGTTCCTCTTTTTTCCCTTCTTTTGTCTTGCCATTGATTTCTTCTGTTTTATTCAGGCCTCTCCAGTTTTCCTGTTCATTTAGACAGAGCGCTTTGCCCTCCGCAGAACTAAACAGATTAGTTAGTAAACAAACGATGCGTGTGGTGTATTATGCGTTAGCGGACTCAGTTATTGCTTATGGCCTTAGTGGGCGCACCTTCCAAACATATTTGGACGAAATAAAAAAGTTACAAGTAAGATCTATAAAGTACTTAGTAAATAAGAAAACAAAAAATAATGTAAGAGGCAATTACGACAAACTGTTCAAGTTATGTAAAATATTGCCTATACATCATAGGGTGCAGTATTTGATAGCCGTCGAAAATTATTACAGTAATAAATATAAGGTGTTGAAGCAAAGTAAATATAGAATAAAGAACATTAGGAAAAATAAATATAAACAAACCACTGTTAAAAATTATTAGGTAGTAGTAGTAGTTAGGTATATTTTAGCAATTAATAACACTTGTTTGCATGTAACTCTAGAATAGGTAGTCTACAGTATATATAGGCGCATAGCATAGAACAATATTAATGTAAACATAAAATGAGCGCAGTCTCGCCAACAAACTGTTCTGACAGTTTGGCGGGTAATTTAATATGTGTTAATGCTATATACTCCTTTAGAAATAAATTAAAAAAAAAAAAAAAAAAACTATCTTTTGACCGACGTGAGTCGTAAACCAAATCTGTCAACTCCTCAGTGACAGTAGTGTTGTCGAAAGGCAAAATATTATTTTCTTCCTTTTCCGGTGCGTTTAAAAGGTTGCTGGTGCCCTCCAGGGATCGAAGATGTGTGACTAAAAATTTGTCGACCCTTAAAGTTTTCCCTTTATTGAAAACAAGAGTTTTCAACTCTCTGAAATATTCTTCGCTCCTGGCCGAGGTGGCAACAATGTCCTGCAAAGTACATTTTGGCCCTCGTGTTAGTACAGCCGTCCACAAAACAAAATGTTTACATAATTTTAACAATCGAGATCCGAAATCGGGGCAGTGGTAGGGATTCAATCTTCCCTGTTTGAGATTCTCAGCGCGAAGGCTGCGAGTGTCGATCTTTTTAATTATTGAAGCAATTACACCGTTCGACCGCAGACTAGCCTCGCTGTTGCCTAATTCCGGCAAATATGTATCATCGGCGTTATTGGAGCAGTCGCCAATGTCTTGGCAAAGATTTAAATGCTTCAATCGATTTACAAGCCTGGTACTGGCAGCAAAACAGTGGCTTTTTTTGTCATCAATATCCTCGTGCGTGGCGCGAGCCACGGTCATGACACTCATGACGTCCGTACACGTTTTAATGACGTCTTCTACATCAGTGAGCGTACTCATAAGACCAACACACCGTACGAAAAAGTCTTTTTTCAGGGATTCGTTTTAGAGACACTTCCAACGCGTGACTAATTTTATTAAATGTGCAATGTCTATTCGAATAATACACCGCGGATATTTCACAAGCATAGTGGGTGAGCCCTCTTCGACTAGGATACTCGTACATTCTTCGATGTATGTTTCTAGGTCTTTATTATTGAAAGCCAAAGAAACCGCATTCAACAATGCCAACGAGTAGTCCGTCACAACTTGTCTAGGAAACGTACCACCAGAACGTAGTCACTCTCGCAGCCAATACGTCAAAGTATTCGTGTCGTGTTTCTCGGAAATCATTTGAAATAACGGCAGAATTTTTTTATGATATCCACAGACAGCCTGATATAGGAAAATGACTCTTTTCGAATCCTCTGGATTCTGAATTTGCTTTACCAAATTGCCTGTTGCATCGATACTGACGCTGCCCACATCGTCTCCTTTCAAAAACTTTTTCGACAAAAACAACTGAGTTTTCGTCCAGTACATCACATAAAATTTATCAAGTCCGATTTCGTGTATGGACCCACTGAACTCTTGTCCATACTTTAACTCCCAAAGAGAGGCAAGAACCGAACGAACTTTAAATAGCCCTAATTCTTTGTCACGTACTTCTTGTTTAGCTTTACGGGCTACTTCTTCAGTGGGTAGACTAGCAGGGACAACATCCCCGAAACTCATGACTTTACGAGCCTCCTCGCGGCGCCAAGCATACGTGGATTTGCCCTGTAGTTCTTTTCCAATGCGCAAACGCTTTACACCTCGAACCTGCAGCAGTTATCTTTAGCAGTTCAGGCTGAATGCTGTCTCTCACATTAAACCCACCCTTAGGCCATACAAAGTCGTGGTGGCACCCTGCAGAAGGTGAAACTGAAAGAGCTACAAGCAAGTACCGTTGCAGGTGGTACTAGCAGTGGGTTAGAGTAATATGACGATGTAAAGAAAACAAACAAATGACATGGGCACTATGATTAATTTTTATTACCATGTAATTTTTTTTACTTATATTTAAATACTAGCTTCCGCCCGCGACTTCGTCTGCGTGAAGCCGGTATAAAAACTATCCTAGATTTTAATCCCGGGTATAAACTATCTTCGTGCAAAATTTTATCCAAATCGGTTGAGCGCTTGAAACGTGATTGAGTAACTTGGATGTTTGTTACTCGATCACGCTTCAATGGCTCTACATCCAAACATCTAAACATCCAAACTTTCGCATTTATAATATTAGTATGATTGTGTTTTTTAATTCATAATATAGCCCACAATAAAAAGCGTCAGGTTCGAGGTGTAAAGCGTTTGCGCATTGGAAAAGAACTACAGGGCAAATCCACGTATGCTTGGCGCCGCGAGGAGGCTCGTAAAGTCATGAGTTTCGGAGATGTTGTCCCTGCCAGTCTACCCACTGAAGAAGTAGCCCGTAAAGCTAAACAAGAAGTTCGTGACAAAGAATTAGGGCTATTTAAAGTTCGTTCGGTTCTTGCCTCTCTTTGGGACTTAAAGTATGGACAAGAGTTCAGTGGGTCCATACACGAAATCGGACTTGATAAATTTTATCCAAATCGGTTGAGCGCTTGAAACGTGATTGAGTAACTTGGATGTTTGTTACTCGATCACGCTTCAATGGCTCTACATCCAAACATCTAAACATCCAAACTTTCGCATTTATAATATTAGTATGATTGTGTTTTTTAATTCATAATATAGCCCACAATAAAAAGCGTCAGGTTCGAGGTGTAAAGCGTTTGCGCATTGGAAAAGAACTACAGGGCAAATCCACGTATGCTTGGCGCCGCGAGGAGGCTCGTATAGTCATGAGTTTCGGGGATGTTGTCCCTGCTAGTCTACCCACTGAAGAAGTAGCCCGTAAAGCTAAACAAGAAGTACGTGACAAAGAATTAGGGCTATTTAAAGTTCGTTCGGTTCTTGCCTCTCTTTGGGAGTTAAAGTATGGACAAGAGTTCAGTGGGTCCATACACGAAATCGGACTTGATAAATTTTATGTGATGTACTGGACGAAAACTCAGTTGTTTTTGTCGAAAAAGTTTTTGAAAGGAGACGATGTGGGCAGCGTCAGTATCGATGCAACAGGCAATTTGGTAAAGCAAATTCAGAATCCAGAGGATTCGAAAAGAGTCATTTTCCTATATCAGGCTGTCTGTGGATATCATAAAAAAATTCTGCCGTTATTTCAAATGATTTCCGAGAAACACGACACGAATACTTTGACGTATTGGCTGCGAGAGTGACTACGTTCTGGTGGTACGTTTCCTAGACAAGTTGTGACGGACTACTCGTTGGCATTGTTGAATGCGGTTTCTTTGGCTTTCAATAATAAAGACCTAGAAACATACATCGAAGAATGTACGAGTATCCTAGTCGAAGAGGGCTCACCCACTATGCTTGTGAAATATCCGCGGTGTATTATTCGAATAGACATTGCACATTTAATAAAATTAGTCACGCGTTGGAAGTGTCTCTAAAACGAATCCCTGAAAAAAGACTTTTTCGTACGGTGTGTTGGTCTTATGAGTACGCTCACTGATGTAGAAGACGTCATTAAAACGTGTACGGACGTCATGAGTGTCATGACCGTGGCTCGCGCCACGCACGAGGATATTGATGACAAAAAAAGCCACTGTTTTGCTGCCAGTACCAGGCTTGTAAATCGATTGAAGCATTTAAATCTTTGCCAAGACATTGGCGACTGCTCCAATAACGCCGATGATACATATTTGCCGGAATTAGGCAACAGCGAGGCTAGTCTGCGGTCGAACGGTGTAATTGCTTCAATAATTAAAAAGATCGACACTCGCAGCCTTCGCGCTGAGAATCTCAAACAGGGAAGATTGAATCCCTACCACTGCCCCGATTTCGGATCTCGATTGTTAAAATTATGTAAACATTTTGTTTTGTGGACGGCTGTACTAACACGAGGGCCAAAATGTACTTTGCAGGACATTGTTGCCACCTCGGCCAGGAGCGAAGAATATTTCAGAGAGTTGAAAACTCTTGTTTTCAATAAAGGGAAAACTTTAAGGGTCGACAAATTTTTAGTCACACATCTTCGATCCCTGGAGGGCACCAGCAACCTTTTAAACGCACCGGAAAAGGAAGAAAATAATGTTTTGCCTTTCGACAACACTACTGTCACTGAGGAGTTGACAGATTTGGTTTACGACTCACGTCGGTCAAAAGATAGTTTTTTTTTTTTTTTTAATTTATTTCCAAAGAAGTATATAGCATTAACACATATTAAATTACCCGCCAAACTGTCAGAATAGTTTGTTGGCGAGACTGCGCTCATTTTATGTTTACATTAATATTGTTCTATGCTATGCGCCTATATATACTGTAGACTACCTATTCTAGAGTTACATGCAAACAAGTGTTACTAATTGCTAAAATATACCTAACTACTACTACTACCTAATAATTTTTAACAGTGGTTTGTTTATATTTATTTTTCCTAATGTTCTTTATTCTATATTTACTTTGCTTCAACACCTTATATTTATTACTGTAATAATTTTCGACGGCTATCAAATACTGCACCCTATGATGTATAGGCAATATTTTACATAACTTGAACAGTTTGTCGTAATTGCCTCTTACATTATTTTTTGTTTTCTTATTTACTAAGTACTTTATAGATCTTACTTGTAACTTTTTTATTTCGTCCAAATATGTTTGGAAGGTGCGCCCACTAAGGCCATAAGCAATAACTGAGTCCGCTAACGCATAATACACCACACGCATCGTTTGTTTACTAACTAATCTGTTTAGTTCTGCGGAGGGCAAAGCGCTCTGTCTAAATGAACAGGAAAACTGGAGAGGCCTGAATAAAACAGAAGAAATCAATGGCAAGACAAAAGAAGGGAAAAAAGAGGAACATATCTGACAGCATGTCCTGACATTGAAATCATTCATAAACGCCCGATATTCATAACAAATTTGCCGTTGCTCGCTAATGGCAACATTTTAAAACCTATGAAGGTCACCAATAAAATTATCAATATTCGTAACACCTGTGCATTCGATGCAACCATGCAACGCATTCTCGCTGCGTGTCACGATTATGATTCGTATGCCGAATATCTTTCGACCAAACTTAACCCCTCTGTCGGTCAATTTCTGCAAACGCTCTCGAAAACGGGTGTGACAGCGAAATTATACGAAACGCGAGGTTCGATCCTGATTGCTACTCAGTCAATACAAAATGATACTCTCGGTTGCACAGTTAACATTTCTCACTTGCTGCAGAATTATATTTTAAACGGCGTACCGTCCATCGAGAAGGTCATAAAATGCCTGACTTGTGGCTTTGAGGTAACCAAGTGCGTTCCCTTGCTCTATATAAACCCCATTCTCATTAATCAGAGAGGAATGGCGGGTTTGCAAGAAGCAGTGAATGCGACGGCCACATTACGCAACAGTACCACGTGCTTTCAATGTAAAAGTGAGGATATTATAAAAACCATGTCCGCAGGACGTCACCTCATTTTGGACATAGAGGATGCCGGAAACGAGGCATTGTGTACCCGAAGCGGTCATCCTGATTGCCAAAAGCAGTTTGCCTTAGATGAAATCCCTGACCAATTGTTTTACGAGGGGCTAACTTATAAATTTGTATCGGCTATCATTTATTCCGCCAATCATTATTTTGCAATAATCAGAAGAGTTACGGGCAAGTGGGAGGAGCACAACGATCTGAAAGCAAAAGTTATGCCGGTCTCACCAAGAACGCTTCGGCAGCAACATAGCTTACATGTGTTATTGTATGTCCAGATTCAATCAAATCCAGCCTCGCAAGTTGCATCTACTAGTAGTCCAGAATACTAGTTTGATCTATACGTGTAAAAAAAAAACAAAAAAAAAAGGAACTCTATCAATCAATACAATCATCAATTCATTTGAATGCGTGAACACGGTTAAAACAATAAGAATTTTCTCTGCATACCGTGATTTAGTAGAGCTTTGTTCGCCGGAATTGAATCACTTATCGATTGCTATGTATTAATTTAAATAATATATATTATGTAACTAATCACTAACATTAGGTAGGTAACAATTAACAAAAAAACCATGAAACCAAAAAAAAAATCTTAGCAAAATCAGTGGATTATTAGTAATGCTACTTAAATATTTATAAAATCTCCTTCTCGATTATCTTGGGTTATTTGATATTATTAATAATGATTTGATCTGACAATTGAGTAGGTACTTACCCACAAAAAAGAAGATTACGAAATCGACGAGAGTTTCGTATACACATCAATGAAATAGTGTAGGTGCGTGTGTCGTTTTGTTAATTGTCAATGAAATATTGAATACAGTATAACCACTAAGTCAGTCGAGACATGGGAACGGGCCTAGTTAAGGTGTGTCCGGCTATTGCCTCTCTCTTTAATCTGGGAAGTATGGTCCTGACATGGAAATAACTCATTTTAAACTCTCAAAATTCACAACAAATTTGCATCTGATCGCTAATGGCAATACTTAATTTGAAACATACCTTCGTACATACATACATACATACATATAATCACGCCTTTATCCCTAAAAGGGTTAGGCAGAGCACATGAAACTTTTGTTCCAGTGCCACTTTTAGCATAAATATGGGTATAAAAGATCGACAAAATGTGATACCTTCGTAATGTTTCAAAATGTTGCCATTAGCGATTACCAATAAAATAATCAATATTCGAAATGATTGTGCATTTCGATGCAACCAATCAACCATTCGGAGCATTAAATTGTTATTATTTACTAAACACACTCTCAAAAACGGGTGTGACAGCCAAGTTATACGAAACGCGAGGTGCTATACTCACTGCTACTCAACCAATAACAAGATATAGGTATTCTCGTTTGCACAATTAAATTGCTTGCTAATGGAAACATTTTAAAACCTATGAAGGTTACAAATAAAATTATCAATATTCGTAACACTTTTGCATTCGATGCAACCATGCATAGCATTGCCGAATATCTTTAAACCAAACTTAACCCCTCTTCCGGTCAATTTCTGCAAACGCTCTCGAAAAAGGGTGTGACAGCCAAATTATACGAAACGCGAGGTTCTATCCTCACTACTACTCAGCCATAAAAACAATATAAGTATAGGTAGGTAGAGTAGGTACTCTCGATTGTACAATTAATATATCACACTTGCTACAGAATTATGTTTGAAACGGCGTAACGTCCCTTGAGAAGGTCAATTGATGCCCGATCCGTTGCTTTTAGGGATGCCGGAAACGAAGCATTGTATACCCGAAGCGGTCATCCTGATTGTCAAAAGCAGTTTGCCTTTGATGTAATTCCTGGCAAATTGTTTTACGAGGGGCTAACTTATAAATCAGCAAAATGATCTGAAAGCAAAAGAAAGACGGCGAAAAACGAAACTACTGCCACTGCAAACAAAATCAAGTCAGTATAATCGAAAATAAATGAGACTCTATATCTGAATAATTTCTGGACACCCCATTTCTTTTCCATATAACTACAAACTCAATGCTTTTCCCTACAGTCAACTACAAAACATTTTGAATCAAATTTTTATATCCGAAGATATTAAGACTCTATATCCGAAGTACGTTTATGCCCAATGTTAAACAAATATTTGCATGTTCTAACAAATTCAAGTTAATACAAACAAAATAGATAAGACTCCATCTCTAAAGTACGTAAATGGGCCCCTACAAACAAACCTTCGCCATTGCTAACAAAATAAAGTGGTATACTCTTGCTTGCCAGAATTTCATTTGCCCGAATTTTATCTGCCATAATATTCAACTGCCATTAAGTTGTTTCCTATAATTTTGTTACCATATGAATTATATAACAGAATCTTTGTTTTCCATAATATCAATATCAATAATCTCATTTTCCATAATCATTGTAATCCATAACTATCACATGCCATAATGTCATTTGCCATCCATCTCAACATCCATAATATTCATATGTTATAATGTGGGTACGTATTGCAGTGTTTAAAATGAAAAAAAAAATCTTCGAACCTATCTGCGATCCGGGTCGGTTTTGCCACTAACTAAAAATAAACTTTTCTCGGAGATTACCGAATGCCAAGATAGTGGTGTATCATAGGCAGTAGGGAACAGGGGCTTAGTGGCAAAACCGACTCGGATCGCGGATAGGTTAGAAGACGGAAGCGGGAGCTTTGCTCCCGCTTTCGTCTTCGAGGTTATTTTTTTATAAAATAGCGGAAAAACTAACAAATTAACAAAGATGAATTCGGATTCATGAAATGCATGTTTAGTATGGCGTTTAAATATTCCATTAAATAATATTATTGCAAACAATAATCTGGAAAACAATACGTATGGCATGCGTATCATTATGACATCCAATATTCGGGTAAACAAGAGTATGTCAATTAACTATTATGGTAAACGAAACATTCGGGCAAATGAAATTCGGGCAAGCGAAGTTCGGGCAAATGATTATTATAGTATGTGAATGTCAGGCAAACAATAGACAACCAAATAAAGTCACTACAAACGAAAATAATTAAGACTCGAAAACTTAAAAAAGAAATGGACCATCGCCACTTCAAACAAAATGAAGTCACTACAAACGAATATAGATTCTCTATCTCTGAAGTACGTAAATGGAAAACTACAAACGCATCTTTGCCAGTACAAAAAAAAGTAAGTTACTACAAACACAAATATGTCTCTAACACTTTCGTAGATAGGTACCTAACTAAAAACGAACCATCTTACTATTTACAAAGTTAAATTACTACAAACGAAAATATGTAGACAGCGAAAAACGAAACTACTGCCACTACAAACAAAATCAAGTGAATATAATCGAAAATAAGCGAGACTCTATATCTGAATAATTTCTGGAAACCCCATTTCTTTCCCGTGTAACTACAAACGAAATGCTTTTCACTACAATCAACTACAAACGATTTGGAAGAAGATTCAATCACCAAAATAAAGGGTTTTGAAAGTGGGGGGCTGGGTATTTTTTCAGGGCCCCCCATTTTTTTTTCGTGCAACTACAAACGAAATGCTTTTCACTACAATCAACTACAAACGATTTGCAACAAGTTTCAATCATCAAAGTATTTTTTTTTAACGTGGGGGCTGAGGTTTTCTTCGGGACCCACTCATTTTTTTCCGTGTAACTACAAACGAAATGCTTTTCACTACAATCAACTACAAACGATTTTGAACAAGATTCAATCACCAAAATTACGTTTTTTAAAGTAGGGGCGTTGAATTTTTTTAGGGCCCCCCATTTGTTTTTGGTGCAACTACAAACAAAATGCTTGTCACTACAATCAACTACAAACGATTCTGAACAAGGTTTAACTGCCATTTTTTTTTTTAATCGGGTGCTGAGGTTTTTTTTGGGACCCCCCCATTCGTAATCCGTGTTATTACAAACGAAATGATTTTCACTACAATCAACAACAAACGATTCTGAATAAGATTCAATCCCCAAAGTATTCTTTTTTTAAAGTGGGGGGCTGCGGTTTTTTTCGGGACCCCCCCATTTGTAATCCGTGTTACTACAAACGAAATGATTTTCACTACAATCAACTAGAAACGATTCTCAACAAGATTCAATCACCAAAGTATTTTTTTTCAAAGTGGGGGGTGAGGTTTTTTTCGGGACCCACCCATTTGTAATCCGTGTTACTACAAACGAAATGATTTTCACTACAATCAACTACAAACGATTCTGAACAAGATTCAATCACCAAAATAAAGGTTTTTTTAAGTGGGGGGCTGGGTATTTTTTCGGGACCCCCCCATTTTTTATCCGTTTAACTACAAACGAAATGCTTTCCACTACAATCAACTACAAACGATTCTGAACAAGATTCAATCCCCAAAGTATTTTTTTTTCAAAGTGGGGGCTGAGGTTTTTTTCGGGACCCCCCATTTGTAATCCGTGCTACTACAAACGAAATGGCTTTCACTACAATCAACTACAAACGATTCTGAATAAGATTCAATCCCCAAAGTATTCATTTTTTAAAGTGGGAGGCTGAGGTTTTATTCGGGACCCTCCCATTTGTAATCCGTGTTACTACAAACAAAATGATTTTCTTTACAATCAACTACAAACGATTCTGAACAAGATTCAATCCCCAAAGTATTTTTTTTCAAAGTGGGGGCTAAGATTTTTTTCGGGACCCCCCATTTTTTATCCGTTTAACTACAAACGAAATGCTTTTAATAACAATCAACTACAAACGATTCTGAACAAGATTCAATCACCAAAATAAAGGTTTTTTAAAGTGGGGGGCTGGGTATTTTTTCGGGACCCCCCCATTTGTAATCCGTGTTACTACAAATGAAATGATTTTCACTACAAGCAACAACAAACGATTCTGAATAAGATTCAATCCCCAAAGTATTCTTTTTTTAAAGTGGGGGGCTAAGATTTTTTTCGGGACCCCCCCATTTTTTATCCGTTTTACTACAAACGAAATGCTTTTCACTACAATCAACTACAAACGATTCTGAACAAGATTCAATCACCAAAATAAAGGTTTTTTTAAAGTGGGGGGCTGGGTATTTTTTCGGGACCCCCCCATTTGTAATCCGTGTTACTACAAACGAAATGATTTTCACTACAATCAACTACAAACGATTCTGATTAAGATTCAATCCCCAAAGTATTTTTTTTTTTTCAAAGTGGGGGGCTAAGATTTTTTTCGGGACCCCCCCCCCCCCATTTTTTATCCGTTTAACTACAAACGAAATGCTTTTCACTAAAAAATTAAGACTATGTCTCAGAAACTTAAAAAAGAAATGAACCATCGCCACTTCAAACAAAATGAAGTCACTACAAATGAATATAGATCAGACTCTATCTCTGAAATACGTAAATGGAAAACTACAAACGCACCTTTGCCAGTACAAACAAAAGTAAGTTACTACAATCACAAATATGTCTTTAACACTTTCGTAGATAGGTACCTAACCAAAAACGAGCCATCTTACTATTCACAAAGTTAAATTACTACAAACGAATATATGCAGACGGCGAAAAACGAAACTACTGCCACTACAAACAAAATCAAGTCAGTATAATCGAAAATAAATGAGACTCTATATCTGAATAATTTCTGAACACCCCATTTCTGTTCCGTATAACTACAAACGCAATGCTTTTCCCTACAGTCAACTACAAAACATTTTGAATCAAATTTTATATCCGAAGATATTAAGACTCTATATCCGAAGTACGTTTATGCCCAATGTTAAACAAATATTTGCATGTTCTAACAAATTCAAGTTAATACAATTAAAATAGGTAAGACTCCATCTCTGAAGTACGTAAATGGGCCCCTACAAACAAACCTTCGCCATTGCTAACAAAATAAAGTCACTACAAACGAAAATAATTAAGACTCGAAAACTTAAAAAAGAAATGAACCATCGCCACTTCAAACAAAATGAAGTCACTACAAACGAATATAGATCAGATCTCTATCTCTGAAGTACGTAAATGGAAAGCTACAAACGCACCTTTGCCAGTACAAAAAAAGTAAGTTACTACAAACACAAATATGTCTCTAACACTTTCGTAGATAGGTACCTTACTAAAAACGAACCGTTTTACTATTCACAAAGTTAAATTACTACAAACGAAAATATGTAGACAGCGAAAAACGAAACTACTGCCACTACAAACAAAATCAAGTGAATATAATCGAAAATAAGCGAGACTCTATATCTGAATAATTTCTGGAAACCCCATTTCTTTTCCGTGTAACTACAAACGAAATGCTTATCACTACAATCAACTACAAACGATTTGGAAGAAGATTCAATCACCAAAATAAAGGGTTTTGAAAGTGGGGGGCTGAGTATTTTTTCAGGGCCCCCCATTTTTTTTTCGTGCAACTACAAACGAAATGCTTTTCACTACAATCAACTACAAACGATTTGCAACAAGTTTCAATCATCAAAGTATTTTTTTTTAACGTGGGGGGCTGAGGTTTTCTTCGGGACCCACCCATTTTTTTTCCGTGTAACTACAAACGAAATGCTTTTCACTACAATCAACTACAAACGATTTTGAACAAGATTCAATCACCAAAATTACGGTTTTTAAAGTAGGGGGCTTGAATTTTTTTCAGGGCCCCCCATTTGTCTTTGGTGCAACTACAAACAAAATGCTTGTCACTACAATCAACTACAAACGATTCTGAACAAGGTTTAACCGCCATTTTTTTTTTTATCGGGGGCTGAGGTTTTTTTTGGGACCCCCCCATTCGTAATCCGTGTTATTACAAACGACATGATTTTCACTACAATCAACAACAAACGATTCTGAATAAGATTCAATCCCCAAAGTATTCTTTTTTAAAAGTGGGGGGCTGAGGTTTTTTTCGGGAACCCCCATTTGTAATCCGTGTTACTACAAACGAAATGATTTTCACTACAATCAACTACAAACGATTCTGAACAAGATTCAATAACCAAAGTATTTTTTTTTCAAATTGGGAGGCTGAGGTTTTTTTCGGGACCCCCCCCCATTTGTAATCCGTTTTACTACAAACGAAATTATTTTCACTACAATCAACTCCAAACGATTCTGAACAAGATTCAATTCCCAAAGTATTTTTATTTTTCAAAGTGGGGGGCTGAGGTTTTTTTCGGGACCCCCCCCCATTTGTAATCCGTGTTACTACAAACGAAATGACTTTCACTACAATCAACTACAAACGATTCTGAATAAGATTCAATCCCCAAAGTATTCATTTTTTAAAGTGGGGGGCTGAGGTTTTTTTCGGGACCCCCCATTTTTTATCCGTTTAACTACAAACGAAATGATTTTCACTACAATCAACTACAAACGATTCTGAACAAGATTCAATCACCAAAATAAAGGTTTTTTTAAGTGGGGGGCTGGGTATTTTTTCGGGACCCCCCCATTTTTTATCCGTTTAACTACAAACGAAATGCTTTTCACTACATTCAACTACAAACGATTCTGAACAAGATTCAATCACCGAAATAAAAGTTTTTAAAGTGGGGGGCTGGGTATTTTTTCGGGACCCCCCCATTTGTAATCCGTGTTACTACAAACGAAATGATTTTCACTACAATCAACTACAAACGATTCTGAACAAGATTCAATCACCAAAATAAAGGTTTTTTTAAGTGGGGGGCTGGGTATTTTTTCGGGACCCCCCCATTTTTATCCGTTTAACTACAAACGAAATGCTTTTCACTACAATCAACTACAAACGATTCTAAACAAGATTCAATCACCAAAATAAAGGTTTTTTAAAGTGGGGGGCTGGGTATTTTTTCAGGGCCCCCCATTTTTTTTTCGCGCAACTACAAACGAAATGCTTTTCACTACAATCAACTACAAACAAAATACTTCCAGAAAAAAAAAAGAAAAAAAAATCGGCCAAGGTGGGGGGCCAGGATCACAGAAGTGGAACGAGTGGAGGTATCAAGCTGAAATTTATATAAAATACTCAAGACTATTGTCCCTTGAAGCTGTGAAAAAATCAAACTTAAAAGCCAACGCAATCAAAAGATACAGTCGTTTATGCTGCAAACTTTTGAGTTTTTCGACACTCGCAAAACCTACGGGGTACTTCCCGTGAACTCAGAAACTTGAAATTTGGCATGAAGCAACGTCATATATCACAGACAAAGGAAAAATTACGAAATGTAGACATTTTTAGTAAAATCATACAAAAAAATGCTTTTTTAAATTTTAAACTTAACACCTTTTTCCTCGTAAACGTGTGGAGGTATTGAATTGAAATTCATGTCAATTACTCAGAGCTATAGGACCTTTCAGATGTAGCAAAACCAAACTTTTATGTCAACGCAATCAAAAGAAATTGCAATTTAAGAGGGGGCGCTCCGCGAAATCGGAGTTCTTAGATTGAATATTTACCTATGACAAACTAAAGCGAATGCCAGGAAAATGAACATACAGAAACTACATCATATTTGCAATCTATTTGTCTGAAAAAAACCATACAAAACCAAAATTGCCTCGATAGAAAACAATCGCCAAAACATGTCTTATTTTTACCTAATTTCAATTGTGTGCCGTTCCCGTGCATATAATTTACGTAAAAATTTAGTGTATAATAGCTCTTGATATTGCCTAGTGATTTGACGAGCGGCGTTTTTTTATGTAGTCCCTTTTCAGACTTATTGAGGTATAACGTATTTGGCGTATAGGTCTTTTTTATTTAGCGCGATACTGTTTCTCCCGTCGCGTGTTTCGTGCAGTTTGGTATATCTTCTGTTGCCGTTCGCGGGCGGAGTCAATCGCAATCGCTCCGCTGAGACGAGAGGACTACGTTCTGTGCTCTCAAGACAGCACGGTGAACATAATTATTTCAATAATATTGTGACCCAGTATATTCGTCCAGTGAATGAATGTATCATTACATTCCAGTAGATATTTTGGTATATTTTGAAATAATATATTTAAAAGTCGACCTTAACATGTAGACCTTAAAGTTCAAAATACAACCATAAGATTACGCAGCGATCGGCCGGCGACCGGCTTCTTAGAATAATTTGTGCAGTACATGCAAAACTACACGAACATTTTTTCTGTCGAGCGTGTATTTACTTTATGAAAGATTATCACTATCACTACAACATAGTACTCGTATAAAACAAAGTCGCTTCCCGCTGTCTGCCCCTATGAATGCGTAGATCTTTCAAAGTACGCAACGGATTTAGATGCGGTTTTTTTTAACAGATAGAGTGATTCAAGAGGAAGGTTTATATATATAATATAATTTAATATAGTATCCGAGCGAAGCCAGGGCGGATCGCTAGTTGAGAATAAATCCGGTTAATTTCAAAATCGATGTCCTCTCGGTCTCTAAATACGAATTCGAAGTCGGAAATAATTCAAGAAGTGGTCGCATTATTTTCATTTTTGAAATATTTGTTGTAAATTACGATGCGCGTTTTTTTTTAAAGAACAGGCTTTTCGAGAAATAATGTCCATTTTGAATTCCAAGATGGCGGACATTGTTTTTCGAATTTAAACTTTCGTGAGACATGTTGAAATAATACTAATACAAGGTTCAACTCACGTATTAAATGTCACTACGGGCGACATGTTTCGAACTCTGCGGGGGTTCATCAGGATGAGTGTTTTCGCGGCGGTTTCGCTTGAATCTTGTCGTGATTCAAGCGACACCGCCGCGAAAGCATTCATCCTGAAAAAGAACTCCCGAAGATTTCGAAACATGTCGCCCGTAGTGACATTATTGACATTGTTTTTCTTTAAAGTCATCACGGGTGTCGCTTTTAGGGTTATCGAGGGTGCAGATTCCAACAATTATTGCCTGCGAACTTGGTCATTTTTATATTAAAAAAAGTGAACACAATTAAGCAGTTTTTCTTTAGTAGGTACCTACCAGTATGTTCAAAATTGATAACTAAAGGGCCAGAGCGTCTCCATTGTCTCCAAGCAGGAATCCGAGATCAGAATTGAAAAATTTAGCCGCAACACTGTTGCCTGAAAATCTGACTTTCATAGACATGATCGAAGGTTTCATAACATATAACAGTTTTTTTAATGCTACTTATAAATTCACGTATTCAATGACATGACAGGCGACATGTTTCGAACTCTTCGGGAGTTCTTCTTCAGGATGAGTGTTTTCGATGATTGTTTTGAAGAAGAACTCCCGAAGAGTTCGAAACATGTCGCCTGTCGTGACATTTAATGCGTGAATTTAACCGTGGTTTTATTAGTAGTATTTTAGACATGTCTCACAAAAGTTTTAATTCGATTATGGCTTTTTTTTCTTTAGGTTTTTACTAGCCATTGTAACCCGTACGTGATTTAGTAAATAAAAAACCGGCCAAGTGCGAGTCAGACTCGCGCACGAAGGGTTCCGTACCATTATCTATAAAATAGTAAAAAAAGTTTATTGTATGGGAGCCCCCCTTAAGTATTTATTTTATTTTGTTTTTTAGTATTTGTTGTTATAGCGGCAACAGAAATACATCATCTGTGAAAATTTCAACTATCTAGCTATCACGGTTCTTGAGTTACAGCCTGGTGACAGACAGACAGACGGACAGAGAAGTCTTAGTAATAGGGTCCCGTTTTTACCTTTTGGGTACGGAACCCTAAAAAACGGAAGGTCATATTTCAGTTATAGCTCTCGAAACGACTTAATAGCGAAAATAATATCTTCAAATATAGGTACAGATTTTGTCTTGCTTCCCACTTTTTATAATAGGGATGATGACTAAATTTTTTTATGATGTCATTTGAATCAGTTTTTGGACAGGAACAAATGTTTGTATGGGAGGAACTACAATTAAAGAACATAAATACCCAAAAATTTGAGACAAAGATTGACCTCGCTGGCGGCAGCGCAAAACGCTTAATACTGAAAGACAGACAGGCGTGACGTCACAGCCGACATTTGTTAATACAAAGTACCTACATGTATCGTCGTATGGAAAATCAGGTTCTTAAATTGTTGTTTTATTCGCGGAATACTGCCTTTAAGTACATTATTGTTGTACAATTTTGTTTCTATAAAAGCCTAAGGATTCTATTGGTACCTTTAAATTTACTCTTGTACAATAAAAAAAAAAAATCTAAACTTTCAAGGTTCATATCTTTTTACGATTTTAATTATATTTTATTATTTATACTTTATTACGGTAATTTGATGGTTTACTATACATTTAGCATCACTACGTTATCAATTTGAACATGAGTCATCATGCCTATTATTCATAGGTATTCATCATGTTTCATCTGACTGTCGGGGCATATACTATGCGAGAAGGAGCGGGGCAGCAATAGACGCATCAGCGCGGCAGGTGCGGGGCGCGCGGGTGATTTCTGATTTTTCCCTGGCGGTACGCCCCCTCTTAAGTCGCATATTTTGAAACTGAGTACTCACAACAAACTCAAAACCTAAAGGGTACTTTCCGTTAATTCAGAAACTTGAAACTTGGCACGAAGAAACTTCATATAGCACAGACAAAGGAAAAATTACGAAAAGAAGACATTTGTATTAAAATCACACAAATATCATTTTTTGAAATTTTAAACTTACTACCTTTTTCCTCGTAAATGCGTAGAGGTATTAAATTGAAATTCATGTCAAATACTCAGGGCTATAGGACCTTTCAGATGTAGAAAAACCAAACTTTTATGTCAACGCAATCAAAAGAAATTGCAATTTAAGTCGCATATTTTGAAACTGAGTACTCACAACAAACTCAAAACCTAAAGGGTACTTCCCGTTAACTCAGAAACTTGAAACTTGGCACGAAGAAACTTTATATAGCACAGACAAAGGAAAAATTACGAAAAGAAGACATTTGTATTAAAATCATACAAAAATCATTTTTTGAAATTTTAAACTTACTACCTTTTTCCTCGTAAATGCGTAGAGGTATTAAATTGAAATTCATGTCAAATACTCAGGGCTATATGACCTTTCAGATGTAGCAAAACCAAACTTGTATGTCAACGCAATCTAAAGAAATAGAAATTTAAGTCGTATAGTTTGAAACGGAGTACCCGCAAGAAACTCAAAACCTAAAGGGTACTTCCCGTTTACACAGAAACTTGAAACTTGGCACGAAGAAACTCCATATAGCACAGACAAAGGAAAAATTACGAAAAGTAGACGTTTTTAGTAAAATCATACAAAAAACATTTTTTGAAATTTTAAACTTACTACGTTTTTCCTCGTAAACACGTCTAGAGGTATTAAATTGAAATTCATATCAAATACTCATGTCTATAATACCTTTCAGCTGTACGAACGAAAGTTTTACAAGTCCACGCAATCATAAGAAATAGCAATATAAGTCGCATAATTTAAAACTGAAAAAGGTGTATGTGAAGTCTCCAACCCGCACTGGGCCAGCGTAGGTATACGTAAGGGTATCAAAACCTAAAGGTACTTTCCCGTGAACTCAGTTTTATATCAACGCAATAAAAAGAAACAGCAATATAAGTAATCCGCTTATTTTGGCGTTCGCAACTACTCGCAAGGAATAAATCAAGGCCTAAAGGATGATTACTAAATTGATAAAGTGACCCTGTTTAAATTTATGCTCCCTCAGCTTTCCACATTGTAATGTTACGGATTCCATTTTCATTTATCATTTAGTAATAAACATACAACAACTTTTGCTTGTTATAGGTTTGTAGTACGGAACCCTCGGTGCGCGAGTCTGACTCGTACTTGGCCGGTTTTTTTATATTAGGGGAAGGTTGCTATCATAGGACCGGCGCTTTGATTGGACCACTTAAATATTTTAAAATTTACACGTGCTAGAGAGAGCCAAACAAGGTACAAAGTGTCCTTGGGCGGCCCGGCTGGCCCCCCCGCAACTTCAGTCGCGCCGCGCTTCCCGGTGACGAGTGACGTGATCGAGTATGTTTCGAGCGCTGTTGATGTTAAATTACGCGGATGAAAAAATCAAGAAAGTTTTATTACATTTGCAATTGTTCAAGTGCGCTGATGTATAATGGTTAGACATTTATTAATGACCAAATTTATAACTATGAGTCGAGTCCAGTGCGCGCAGCGACGTAGACGCATTGATGACTAATTAATTAATTAATTGCGGACATAGCGCGGCTCGGCCGCTGCTAATAGTTTTGAAACGATGAGTGAACCCATCGTGAATAAGCTACTCACCTTTCTGCTGCGGATACTGCGGGAAGATGAGATGGACGCGGAGCAGGTCTGTTTGGCGAGCTTCAGTGCCGCCGAAATCTGCGCAGCGAAGAAAGTGCTGTTCCAGTCCCTCGGGATCGCCGGCACATTTATACCTCACCGGAGAGGAGACGAAACCGGGGAAAAAACCCTTAAGGACATCGTTGATGTTCTGAGGGACCGTGAGAGCGACTTGCCCGAGTTCGTGGCGACGGAGGTCTCCAGATTGCCGTCCTGCATTCCAGAACATGTCGACGTGAGTGGCCTGCTGAAGGAAATCGTGGCTCTTAAAGCAGGCATGGCTGAAATTTTGAAAAAGTTTGACGATTCGCGCGCTACCATTGTCGAGTTACGCAAAGAAATTATCAGTTTGCGTAATAGTGCCCCGGAAACTCGGTCACCAGCGGGGTCAAATTTCAAGAGTAATGACCGGGCGTCAAGTGTCGACTCGGTCAGTTTGCATGTTGCTGACACTGCGCATGCCGTTGCACGGCCCGCGTGCCCCCTCCGCGCCGGGCCTCCCCCTGCCCTATCCTCTAAATCACGTCATCGCTATGCTGATGCCGTAGCTGGTCGATCTGTCGCAGCCGACCGGAGAGACGCGCCCTCAAGAGCACGTGAAGTTCGGGTTCCTCCAAAGGAGAAGCCCCCGCGCACCGATGTGGATAAGGAGGGTTTTACAACGGTGTCGAGGAAGCGCAAGCCGCGCAAGAGTCAGTGTGGTACTGCAGAACCGGTTGGTTCCGGTCTTCGGGTTGCCACACCGAGCAAGGCACTATATGTATCGCGCCTGCATTACTCCGCCACGGCTCATGATGCGGCGGAGTACGTTCGCCAGAAGATCGGCTTCTCGCTGAGGGTGTTCCAGCTGCGTTCGCGCCACTATGTGCACTTCAGCTCGTTTGTTGTGCGCGTGCCGCGGCCGCTGCAGGAGACCGTCGCATGTGCTGACTTCTGGCCGAAGGGTGTAGTGTTTCGACGGTTCCGGGGCAATCTGCCGAATCCTACACCGGAGACGACGATGCAACGGGGCCACGCCGTTTCGTCGCCTAATAAATAGTATTATTTGTTGTTTTGGTTTCGTGACGCATTGGTTGTTACTGTAATGTCACGTAAATGTATTTATCAATAAATAAATAAATAAATAAATAACAACTGGTTGCTATCAATGGACCACATGTGTATTCTATCATCGGACCGGTCCAATCATGGCAACTTTTTTTTAGATTTTTAATTCTTCACCTGTAGGCGAGCACCTTATTTAAACATAGTACATATTGTAAATAAGTTTAATAAAAAAAATTTTTTTTGATTAAATAAATTTGTTACAAGAAAATATTATTTTTCTTGATTTCCATAAGTTTCCTTGATTGGACCATCGGTTTAAAGTTCCTAAGTCCATTGATGGCGACTCAGTGGTCCAATCAAGGTGACTCTGGTCCAAAGAAGGCAACAGCCCGGGAAACTCTTTTCACGATTTTTCTCTAAAATTATTACACTTTTTCCATTATGTATAAGGCAATAAATAAATATATTTCAAGAGTTAAAACTTATCAACCTTGTTTTATTTTCTGACGTAAAATGTGTAGATTAATAGGGCAGCGAAGTTAAGTGGTCCAATCATAGCAACCTTTCCCTAATGATTTTGAGTCCAAATAATAATGTCCAGGTTTTCACAGTTTGGGAGTTTCCAAAAGGGACTGCAGCGCATAGCGTAAGTAGGAACGAAATGACAGTGCCGCAATAGTTATTTGTGTCACAAGGGAGCAAAATAGTATATTTACGGCAAGGCCGGTGTGTTGAATCCTGAGCGTAGTGAGGGATAAAAGTGTTTACGCCCGAGACGAAAATAATTTTGCTACCGAGTGACACATACTATTTTTCACATCGACTATGAGGAAATTTAAAAAAAGCTATTGTTAAAATATATCTGAATTATCTTAATTTTTATTACTAACTTTTAAATATTACGAAATATTTATAAATTTTTATACAACATTGTTATAGTTAAAACTTGAAATATGTTCGTTTTGAATCGACTACGATGAAATTACAATCGATTATTTTATTAACATCTGTGTTCAATTGGCACATTGCGTACAAATGTTCCAATGCCTATGTATAAATTAAAAAAGTAGCTTGTACAGAAAAGTAGCGTTTTGGTCCCTCTCGTCGTGGAGCAAAACTTACTTTTCCGAATGAAAGGTGTGAAAAATAAATATAAGAGTTAATTTCTAAAAGCCATATGAGAGTTAATTTCTAGAAGACGGTCCGAAAAGGTGTGGAAATGATCAATGTTTTTGTTGATAAATCCCGGAATGGCCTCGTCAAAGACGGGTGTCTTTGCTTAAAATTTTGATTCCACGGCAGATATTGATGTTGTTTAGGTCAATGTACTTAGAGTTCGCATTTTGATTGGGGTTGAGTTGTAAACCTATGAAATCCAATTTTGAGCTAATTGAAATGAAGTCATTTAACAGAGAATTTGGATCGCCTCCTAGTGTTCCGTCATCAAGGCAGGTACCAGTTGAAAGGTGAGGTAAAGTCGGGGATACGAGGGTCTATGGCGAAACTAAAAGTAGCCGGGCCCAGGGAGTCGCCTTGTTGGCAACCAATTGATGATAGTAAGAAACACACAATTCTTGTACCTATTTAAGGTGACTAGGAGAACTATAAGTAATTGGGGGTGTTATCAACATTATCTTCTTCATCCGTTTGGTTCAAAGTGTCAGTCACTTTAGCGCAATAGATACGGTAGCTGCAAATAATCTTTGTGAAATCTACTAGGCATACCTAGCATTTAGGTACACGCAATTTTTTCAAGTCGTTATAGCTATTTTGCCAAAGATATCGGCAGCCTGTGGTTATACAAAGGTTTTATGGTTCTATGGTCTCATTTTCAACTCTTAGGTATATCAAATGAGTCTGCTGGTGATGAAGGGGTCACTCGTAAAAACGCTAGATCGTAAAACGACTACATCCCTTGTGGGCTACATTTCAGAAAGACCGAGTCGCATAATGACTGAATCTCAATTAGACCTTATCTCATAACGTCCGGCTCGCAAAATAGCATCGCGGATTGCCTAGCGTTTTTACGAGTGACCCTATTCTATCAGTGTCAACTAGATCAAAGATTGCTATATCAATGCTTACATTTTTTCTAAACTCTTTTTGTTCCATACATAACAATTGAAATGTATCCATGTAGTTATGTATTTATTGAATAGGTACATTCGAAAGTACTGTGAGAGCTATTGGCCAATAGTTCTGAGGGGTTTCTTTGTCACCCTTTTTATTATGGCTTTATAACAGACGTTTTTAGTTTGTAAATACTACAAACTAAATCTACTAATTGTTTGTTTGCTAAATACCTGGATCAATACATAGATTCATTACATAGCTTAGGTGAGGGGCAATATTTCCACTCGCATATTTGATGACTATGGTACAAATTTATTTAATAAATAAAAACACGTCCGTTGTTTTGTTTCATTTTAATTTATTATAAATTATATATAATTCTTCTCCGTGAAGTCATACTGCGCGTCGATGTCGTGAGTGCGCGCGACCTGCGCGTAGTAGCGCGCGGAGCGGCGCGGGGTGCGCGTGCGCAGAGGGGAGGAGAAGTTCACGTGGTGCAGCCCGAAGCGGGACCTGACAAACATCATCATCATCATTTTAACCCTTAATTTGGCAGCATTCAAAAAATTGTCGTGCCTTGGTTGCGCTGTGCGAGACCTAAAAGAAAGTCCTTTAAATAAATTCAAAGAGGTGACTTAAAAATGTGTGCATTTGAAGATACGCTGCCAAGTAGGAAAAGGGTTAATAACACGTCAGTGGCAAACAAACAGTCCATCTGAGGGCAAGACGTAACAACCTAAGGACGCCTGTGACTAGGCAGACTCATCCACACCTTGGGCGTTGCAAATTTCTGAAACCCTGTACATTATTTTCTTGAAGAACCCTAGCCGGCTCACGAGAACGCCATAATCTTCAATTTTATTTGGCTATTATCCTTAAGCTAAATAATTCATAGTTAGTGTTGTCTAGGTAAACTTCTGATAACTTTGCACTCTTTGCTCGGGATTAGGTACCTACTTATTGGCTATTCCCAACAGGCCACTATGTCTGATGACCGTTGCATTTCACGTCCTATGGATACAGCTCACCTACAGGTTAGCGCTACTCTGGGTAGTTTAAAAAATGTAGTTATTAAGCTTACGTGTATCCATCCGCCCATTCGAAATTGTCCATGAGTGACCAGGCGGTGTAGCCCACTACGTTCACTCCGTCCTCCTCCATCGCCAGGAGTATCTGCAAACATTAAGAAACTAGTCAAAATTCAGTGCTGAATTCCCCCATAAAGTGGACTGATGGCCTAATAAAGGTCGCAGGAGTCTGCTGGATGCGGGTGGCGAAGGTCCGATTGCTCTGGCATTCTTTGGGGGAGGCATATGACCAACGTCCACGCCGGTCAAAATGTAGGACGTGCGCATACCTAGACGCAAGCGCACGCTCACATTAATACGCGAAAAGATGAATAGTCACTAAGAACTGTCTGTAAGTACCTAGATGAAGTTTCGCTGTGAGTATTCAATTATGTTTCGAAACTCGCAGTAAAATGAATGCAAGTAATATTCGTTTTCACCTCTTCTATTTGCAACTGATTATAATTTGCAGGGATCATCCCTCCACCACAGCCGAGACTTCGGCCAGCGTCCGGTGATGTCGGCTTCATCGTTCTTCCCAAACCCTCGCCTCGGAGTACTTAGCATGTTCCTCCCTCCGGTAAAATCATGGATTACCTTCCTCCAAACCAAAGTGAGCGCCGCGCGTGCTTAAATAATTCGTGTCGTAGTGATGACGGATGGTGTGAGATATAAAGGCAAGAGTTAGATCAACTTGCTAACTTCCATGGCTCACATAACCAAAGCGAGTCTTGGTATACGAGTACGATACGACTAGTCACCACTTGTCCCGGTCCTGCACCATTTCCCGCAAGTCCATGGATTGAAGATTGACGTCGTCGAATCCTCGAATCCAGTCGTTCGTATCAGACTTGCGCGATCTTCCAAGAGACATGAAATAGAAAATGAGGAATGCTGACCTGCGCCAAGTAGTCCTGGTAATAGTCCACCCTCGGTTGATCGTCCAGCTCGTCCCCGGGGTCCGCCAATCCGTTCTCCGTGATGAAGATCTCCTGGTCCCCGTACTGCTGCTTGATATAGACCAGCGTGTCACGAAAACCCTCGGGGTGCACCTGGTAAAAGACATTTTTAAGAGAAATATATAGGTACAGTGGAATATCATCTCCTGTTATTCGTATATTCGCCTAATGGTAAGCAGTCAGCTTACGCACGCCTGCAGCTCCAGGGGCGTCACTATCGCCCTTTAAAAATGTACACACTTTTCTTAAACTACTGTAGTCCCTTGGAGACACTTCGGCGGGAAGCTCTATTCACATCCGGAGCGTTTGAGAGAATAAGTTCCTCTGAAAACGTACCGTACGTGAGCAGAGAAGTACATCTATCGCTATCGTTCACAAGAACGCTGTTATAAGACCCTGCTATAAATGGTGATCGTAACTTCGCCACGCTAAGCTCCATCATTCTGTTTGTGGAAATTTTGAATTGAGCTTTAGAGTACGCGAAAAGGAGGGGCCAATTGTATACAAAACATCCCATTGGGTCGAATCGCATCCTAAAGGGCCATCAATATAGATAAGACATAATAGCGTCGTCAAAGCTACCGCACTCGTACGGTGGTGAGAAGTGAGAACCACGCACTTGCTGCACCACACAGCGGATCTACCAATGAGATTGGCAACTCGCACTGGGCCAACATGCGGACGTATGGCTAGGCTGATGATGAGGATTACCAAGAACCAGCTGGAGGCGGTTTGGGTCCAGTCGGGCCTGCCGCCTATTACGGCCCGCAACTCCTCCACCCCGTCGAACAGGAACACGCCGCAGTCTTCCCCCGGCGCGGCGGCTCGCACGGTGCGCGTCGTGTAATGGTTCAGACCGTAAAAGTCATAGGAACCTGTAGAATGGTTTTAAATGAGAGTTATCCACATGCATGGAAAATGAAAAATTTAAATATACATTTTAATTTTCTATGAAAAGTGACGAATTCAGGGGGCAAAAAAAACAACTATTAGGTCAAGTGGGGTATCATATGAAAGGGCTTGAGTTGCACTTTTTGAAACAGTTTTTCATTTTTTTTGCATTGGTAAAATTTCGATCTATGAAGGAAAATGTAAAAAAAATACCATTCTACCCCCCTTATCTCCGAAGTTATCCAGGCGAAAAATTTGCAATAATTACTTGTGATTCAGATAAACATAAATACTACTGGAAAAGTATTACTTTTTCTGTATGTAACGTATTTTTTGTTTTATTTTCAAAAATCATTGCCTAGTGTAGTTTGCAATTTAATCAACTTTATAAGTATTTTTTCCTTTTGAAATTCATATAAGACTATAATAAAAGTAAAAGCAGTTTCAAATAAATAAATAATAATCGAGATCGGTTCACGTGATAAACAATAATCACTAAAACACCAACATACATACTAAGCTGATTGCACTTGCACTTGGTACTAACACCAAATGGGGCCGATATATGGCCCTGACCCCATTCCTTAAGATTTTTCTAGAATTAATGGGGTTGGGCCGGGTATACGAGTATTTCAATAGCAGGTCAAAAAAAGATCGCGATACAATTGTCTTGGTAGTTCCATGGTCTTGGTATAAAAGCTATTCGTTGTTTAAATTGAATTCTGTTGTGTGGGGTTAAAATAAGAAATGTAACAAATATTTTGAAATAGTTTGTACGGAACCCTCGGTGCGCGAGTAAGACTCGCACTTGACTGTTTTTTATATTCTTATTAGTGTTCCGTATCAAAATTGCTCCAACGGAACTTGCCCGAATAAAAAAAGATGACAATACATGTCTGTCTTCACTAGCATATTACCTTTAATCAGCTCAATCTCCTCTTTCGTGAAGGCAGGCAGCCTGGAGCGAGGGTGCCCCTCCCGTTTACTTTTCTCCGCCATGTATTTCTCTAACGCTGGCGGCCAGCCCCCCTCAGCCGAGAATATGGGGTGGGAGTAGCGACCGATCTGGAAGATAAGATAAGATAAGATAACGTTTATTATAGTAATAAATGGTAAGTACAAGTTATGCTTACATTGTTTTTGTAGTATTCTACAAGGTAAACTAAGTATGAGTCAAGTAAGCGTCTACTGATCCCCGTACTAGTGTGAACTGTATCACGGTGGATCAGGATTCACTGTCCTTAACTAATAGTATTAAAACATTTAGTTAAATGGTAACAAAATCGGAAAATTTAGGTATAATAACAAAAGAATTTTGCACAATAGCCTAGCAACGCCTCATCAGCGACCGCTGTGCCGAGAAGTAAACATGTAGTATATATTTAAAAACTTAACATAATTTTACACTCTTGTCTGAAGACGACATTGTTAATGAATATTCGTGTCTGGTGGGATACAACTAAACTTAATTTTCCGCTTAAGTTCCGCCATACAAGTTCAGTCTGAATTCCGCCAGGCCTGCCAGAGACAAGCAGACGGGCTGGATTCCGCCGAATTTAGAGCACGCAGCTGCAGTAATCAGGTGGTGGAATTTAGCCTGTAGGCGGCGGGCCCCACGGATTCCACGCGGTATCAGTAAGTCAGGTAAGCCTGTCTGACAGCTCATTACGTTCCGTGCATTCAGCTGTATTATAATACCCGCAGCCGATCTGACGGACCGTAAAAGCGTGTGCTAGACGGTCGCTAACTCTCCGACGGCGGCGCGGCCTTCGTCAGTAGCTCGTCGTGAGTTTTCTGGCTAGACCGGCCCACGCTACACACGTCGTGGTTGCTAGCACGCGCTCTAACAAAATTTTGCTGCAAACGACTGTGTACACGGTCCGTCCGGATCAAGATCGCTCTGTCGGAGGGGCTTGTTGGCGACCGCCTAGCAGGCGCTTTAAAATGAATGCAAGTTGGGGCGAGGACTTAGTGCACCTACTAATAAGACCGTTTCTCCACAGCATCGCATAGCAAGGCCCCTTATCCTTGAGGGCGACATGTTGATGATGAATAGGTACTTAATATAATTATATTCTTAATATAATCATATCATCACAACCATCCTGTGTCCAGCATACCGAAATGTCTTTGGCGAGCTCAGTCAACTCGACGTCTTGCTCCGTTTCTGGTTCCAGCCAGAACAACTGGTTCGAGAGAGACACTTTCCCTGAAATAAATACATTTGATGACAACTTTACTTAATGGGTAGAATTAGAGGGGGGGGGGGTGTATGCAAGGCTAATAAGAGTTTCAGGGGGTGTCGTTTGAGGGATTTCATATGCCTACTTTTGTAGGCGCTTGCTTGTGACAGTTGTGATTTCCTCAAAATACCGTACATTGTATGTATGACCATTTCTTTTTTACCGGACAGGCCTCGAAAATACCGGACTGTACGCTTAAATACACCCTATGTGTATATCTGTGTTCCTGTCTGTGGCATTATAGCGGATGAACAATAATTTAATTTAAAAACAAAGTTTTAACCGACTTCAATTTAGTACTCCGCAAAGCCACGAGAACATTTACTATTTTTTTTACAATTTACCACATGAACTGATTTCCGATAGCATTGCATCAACATGCGTTGATTACTGTAGAAAAAAAACCGAATCGCTGTATGTGGGCCGATAATATTTGAGGACTTCCATCGATTCCCCAAGATCATCACCAATGGCACTTCATTAGTTCCTATTTCAACGGAATCTTATCAGAACCTGTGACGTACTTTTGCACTTTTAAGTACATAATTGAGGAATTCGATAAGTCATCTGTGGTTTCATCATCAATTCCTCGCCACCAAATTTATGATTCCGGATGTAAATACACGAGTTATAAATAACAGAACATATCAAAATCACTACATGCGTGCCTAATAAAATTGAGGAGTCCCCTCAATTCCTCATGGATCCCATCATCTAACTGTATTTTGAAAAAAATGGGACCCACCTGAAAGTATATAGATACGAACAAAAAAAATTTCGAATCGGCTCATCAATGACGGAGTTCTGAGGTAACAAACATTGAAAATAATAATAATCAAAAAAAATAATAAGGCCGAATTGAGAACCTCCTCCTTTTTTTGAAGTCGGTTAAAAAATAATTTAAAGGGCAAAATAAGATAAGACAAGCACCCCGCTGGATGCGGGTGGCGCAGGGATGGTCATTGTGGCACTATTTGGGGGGAGGCCTATGTCCAGGGGTGGACGTATTTCAGATGATATGATCATGATGATGAAGATGATGAAGATGATGATGATAATGATGATGATGATGATGATGATGATGATGATGAACCTCCCCGCATGCGAGAGCCGGATGACTAATGAAAAAGAGCCCATTTTGCTTTGGTAATGGGTTACTCGGCGATACACTGAAAGATAAATATGGAACAACCAAGACTACCAAATAAAGAAATAAATAATACTTTCATTTCACACAAACATTATCCTTATCACGATTCGAATCCAGCACCGCCAGCTGCGCAGGCAGGCACTCTACCGTCTGGGCTGACTGTATATAATTCGGGGTCAGAGTCAGAGGTCAAAGAGTCCAAAGATATCTTGTGTGTGATGTGATGTTGTGTTCAGTGGCGAGTAAGGTGGACCTCCCGAAGACACGTCATGTGGAGGTCGAGGTACTTGCATGTCTTTACTCGGTAGTTGGTTAATATTTCGTCCTTTTTTTTGAAGTCGGTTAAAAATGGTGTTAGTACGACGAGCCTAAATTGTTATACAGGATATTTTATTTATTAATTTTAATTATTAATTGGTCACAGCAACATTTATGCATACTTTGATATTAGTCCGTTTCATACTTTTTTGAGTAAATTGGAATATAACTATTTAATGAAAGAATTAAAAAATGAGAGAATTAAACGTAAATCTCCGGAAGAGTAATTATAATATTATTTTGGTCTTCGCTTGACTCGTATTGTTTCATAGATATGTATGGATTAGAATTAATATGTTAATTACCTACTTAGATACATTGTATGCCGCTTAATGAAGACACAATTATATGGTTAAAAGAACGGTGTGCTTACAACAAAACATTTATGTAGGATTTTTTTTTATGTAGTATAGTTTTCAAAACTTCCTTTATTTCGATAAAAAAATTATGCTAGTTCAACGGCTTAGGTATATTAAGGCAAATGGCCAGGGCTTTCTTTTTTTCCATAAAATTTGAACTTACTTTAAGTCTTTGCCTTACCTTTATACAAAGGCTTGTATTCCTTTTCATACAGCCTATACGCCTTAGCATGAGCCAGCAATATGTTCTTCGAGCACATATAAGACCCGTGTTCCACCGACGGGATCCCAGGGGCCATTAGACCGTAGTAGCCCAGATCACAGACTACTATGGCCTCGTTGATGGTGATCCAGGTCTTCACGCGGTCTCCGTACAGGTCGAACACGACCCGTGCGTAATCGGTGAACCAGTCGACGATCAGAGGGTTGACCCAACCGCCTGGAATGGGGATTCTGTGAGACCAAATGGGAGACTGACAAACTCAATCTTGCCGTAACCATGCTCATAGGGATAGGATTTTTGTGTTTAACGGCTGCTTTGGTAAGTATAAGATGATTATCATTACCAAACTCCGAAAATAGCTCTGATATATCCTAATGTTTCAAGGGCTTGATGCCTTACTCTCCCAGTCCTTACCCAACTCCTGTAGACGCTGCGGCAGGTCCCAGTGGTACAAGGTGATAACTGGTTCTATGCCGCGCTCCAGCAGACCGTCTATCAGGGCACCGTAATACTTGGCACCGTCTTCGCTCACATGGTTCGCGAAGCCGGTCGGCAGCAGTCGTGGCCAGGATATCGAGAATCTGAGGAGTATATCAAAACTAATGGAAACAGGAATTCACAGGATTTGTCACGTGGCAAAGTATTTTGACAGTTGAAATCCGTGAAGGCGCCTTTTTCACTATATTACTTTTTACGCTTCTACTAAATTACCAAGGTACATAAGTGATATAGCCCGCACGTACAACCGATGGCCGTTGGGTTGGAAAGGTTCTCGAGTGGCGACCACGTACCGGACAGCGCAGCGTGGGTAGACAAGGTGGATTGATGACCTAGCAATGGTCGCGGGAGGCCGCTGGATGCGGGTGGCGCAGGACCGGTTATTGTGGCACTCTTGGAGGAGGCCTAAGTCCAGCAGTGGACTTTCGGTTGATATGATGATGATGATGAAGAAATTACCTTATAAACTAAGGTGACTCGTTCTTGTAAGCTTGAGTATTGGTTCACACGTGAATTAGGTTACTGGCAAGCGCTAGAACAAGGTATGGACCAATGTGTCTTAAATGAATTGACCTTGCGCCAGTTGGTGCTTCTCCTAGTCTCGGGCCGGTATACAGTAAGTCCTTTACCTATAGAAATCTATGTTGAGACTCGCAGCAAGCTTGATGTCTTCCTGCCAGAGATGGTAAGAGTCGCAGGCCACATCGCCGTTGCTGCGGTCCTTGATCCTACTGGGATCGGTGTGGATGAAGTGGTCCCAGATGCTCTCACCCTTATCTGCAACACATTTTAAATATACCAAGATGGTAATATAGAGGTTAACTGTAGCCGAGGGGTTCTGCCATTCGACTTTTAGGCACTTGTCCCACCGCCGGCGAGTAGGGAGTACTCTCATAGTAATTCTTACTCGCGCGAGTAAAAGTGAGTAAGAATTACTATGAGACTACTCGCTACTCGCCGGCGGTGGGACAAGTGCCTTATTAGGTATTTGGATGGCATGTAGAGGTCATCGAGAGAGGTCAACTCAAACCAATAGGTTTTTCGATATGATTTAGTACGTTTCGCTTGTGCTCTGTGCTTCAGAGTTGTTTCCAAATATCTCATGAAAGTATTTTGGGACTAATGATGTAGTAGTGTAGGAGTGCTAGTTGTCGAGTTCCAGCCCCCTACAGGATTTGAGTATAGGATAGGATGTGAGTATCTTATCTTATCTTATCTTATCTAGATGAGGGCCCTTTCGGATGCACTTCGACCCAGTGGGATCTTTTGTGCATTTGCCCTCTCCTTATGTCTACTCCCAACTTCGCTCCATCATTTCCACATAGCGGATGATGCAGCTCAGCGGAAGTACCTTGAATTCCTTTGGTTGCGGATAACCGTTACCGAAGTAATTCATTCTTTGTCTGGCAAGGGCATGACATTCACACAATAAGTGTTCCATAGTCTCATCCTCCTCGCCACACATTCTACAGTCTAAACTGTCCGATAGTCCCATCTTGGCCAAGAGATCCTTGACCCCGAAGTGACCTGTGAACACCCCAGATATGATTCTGAGCTGCTTCCTACTGGATTTCCAGAGTTTGTTAGTCCAGCCCGAGTCCACTGCTTCTATGAAGAGCTTAGAGTGCCTTAAGCCCGCCTCATTCCTCCACTCGTGTTGGTGTTTGGTTTTGGCGTGGGCTTTAAAGGCCGAAGTTATGGTTCCCTGCGAGAGTCCCACACATGGTTCTGGACCTACAAAGTGATTTGTAGACCCCCCTCTTGCAAGCTCATCCGCTCTTTCGTTGCCGATGAAGCCCTCGTGCCCTGGTATCCAAACTAGTTGCACCTTATTATGCTTATTATGGATGTGAGTATGGTGTTGGCCCCAAACTTGAGCTCATCGGTGAAAAGCGCGGAGCGCGGTTCACCCCTGAAAGTCCTGAAACCCTGAAAGCGCTGGAGGGCACTGATGATACATTCGACTCACCGCTAACGTTCCATCCCCCTTCGATCTGGTAGGCAGCCGTAGCGGCTCCAAACTTAAAGCCCTCGGGAAAACACCGCTTCGCTGAAGCGACTGCCAGTAGGACGCTGCTAGAAACGATAGATAGTGGTTAAAGGCAATCGTGTTCGGCGCCGGCGCCGCTATCGACGCGGCCCTCCGCGCGCGCGGCTCGTTCTCCGGCAGCCTCGCGGATTGTGACGTCACAAAATATTTGCGTTTTCTGTAACAAGTAATATCAAATCGGTTGTTTCTGTAAGGTTGTTAATTCTTTGAGATATCTGAATGGTATTTTCGTCACCAGGCATACGATTTTGCCCGTATTGTAGTAGGTAATACCAATATGAGGCCAGACATATTTTATGCCATATAATATGCATATCACGTTTATTTTACGCATCAGCATTGCAATTCAGTGAGGAAATGCCGCCAGCATCCTCGGTACAATGCCTCGAGGGCCTTTTTTAGATTTAACTTAGCTTTAATTTAATTTAGTTAATGTTATAGTTATCATCTTGTATATACCTACTTTAGAAAATAAATTGTAAGTATATTATAATGAGAGTAATAAGTTTTAGCCATTTAGATTTCCGAGTATTTAGTATTATGTTATGAGCACTAAGAATTAGGACAACCAACAATTATGTAAAAAAAAGATTATGCTAAATGTAAATTATTGACATGCAAATTTTATTTCATTAACTATATTTTATAGAATATTCATCGCATACAGGATAATCGAATCATTTAATAATTGTAATATTTTAAATTTTATTTATAAACTAGCTGTACCTGCGACTCCGTTTGCATGTTAATGTGGGAGTTAACGCATTTCTTCTCTTGGGAATAGGACACATGCAGTTCTAATTTTAACCTATTATCATGTAAAACTTTCAATAAACCTATATATTTTAGTTAAAATTACGTTAAAACCTGTCACTCTGATATTTAAATTATTAAGAAAGGGACAAAACACGTGTTATTTATCAGAGGTATTTTAAGTTTTATGAAAAATGGGGTAATAGTTTAGTAGATGTCTGTGGCAATAGATCTAACAGGTAGGACACACGCTGCAGTATTAAATGTTTATTGATCTTCTTTTCTACATATTTTTAACACTGTGTTATGTTATATTATAAAAAAAGTGATGGATGACTGAAATGATCTTGAGTTCTTGAGTCACTCCGACTCTCAGGTAAAGATGTGTTAAGGAATTAATAATAGATAATCCTTTCGAGTACCCATTGACCGGTAAGTGTTTACGTGGAACAAAATATCTCTTCTTAATTTGACAACAGACGGCCAATTTATATTTTCCAAACTATACCTAACCACTAGGTAAGTTCTACAACTATAACGCGAGTCCGAGTCCCTTTCTAATAAAGGAAATTATTAAAAATGTTAAAGCAATATGTTTATTTTTTTCATATTGCAATGTTTCAGACTTTCAGATTGCACTATCACATTCTGGCAAATCTTGTGTATGCAGTGTATGTTCCCGCCCTTGCCAACATAATGTGTGTTGCAGGCTTTATGATAAAAGTATTTTCCTGTATGTTGGCCAATTTCTGTGACTCTATTGTGGTATCTATATTGGCTGAATGTCAACTTGAAGCCGCCTTAAGGCACAGCCACACTGGCGCGGCCTGCGGTGGCGGACAATATTAAATTTGACAGCGGCGGACAAGTTTACTATTGTCCGCCGCGGCCAGGCCGCGCCAGTGAGATGCAGGCCTAATACTGACGCGCTTCATAATTAATGTTTATAAAAGGCCCGTTCTATACTGATTTCATACATACTGTTTATTGCTGATAAATATAAATACTGACAAACCAGCGCGGCTATCACAAAACGGCGCGCGAGCTCTTTCGATTTTTCTCCAACTATCCGTCTCTCTCTTATCAGATAACTTAGAAAGAGACATATAGTGCGAGAAAAATCGAGAGAGCTCGCGCGCCATCTTGTGATAGCCGTGCAGTATCGTGACAATTAAATACTCAGCGTGTGATTCAATCTTGCAGAAACTCAAATAGACTTTGGCTGAACGCAAGAACAGTGCTATCGCCATGCCATTAAAAAAAAAGGAAGAGATCAGACTTTTGACGTTTGACGTTATTTTGTTGAAATTTGTTGATACATTTATTGAAATTACTAGAGATGTTACGGAGCTTCGCCTCCGCATCCGTTAAGACGGAACTTCCGTTTGGTTTTACACCTTCGGATCCGCCTCCGCCTTCGCTATTTTTTATTTCACACCTCCGCCTCCGCCTCCGCCTCCGTTAATTTTTTACCAAAGTTATACCGGAGCTGAAGCTGATTACTTAATGAATACAATAGAAAGAAGCGTATTCCAATAAATGAAAACCCCTTGGTGGAAAACACATCAACAACCACTATACTCGATTGCTCGGCAATACTTGTCTTGCCCACCTGGCTCGATGGCCAGCGAACAGCTGTTCAGCGGCGCTGGCTTGATATATGATCCTTTAAGAAATAGGCTTGATGGCGACAAAGCCGCCAACCTTTTTTTTTTAAAGTACATTTAGTACTTTTGCAAACCCTTAATTTAGTTTAAGGGCCAATCAACTATTTTTTGTTGCTCGTTGCCATGGTTAAACTATGATTTTATGGGTTTTAAATCCACTGAATACGTGTTTTAGTTATATTGGTAAACCCATTTTATGGTCAGGCATCTTCTTAGCATAATAGGAGCTCAATGAATAGTATTTTTTCTAAGAAACTCTGTCACTGTTGTCTCTTGGCTTACCGGGACAGAATAACAAGTAAAAACAAGAAAAAGTTGATTGACCCTTAAATTAACTTGTTTTGTGGTGAATTTCCAATTTCATTTAAGTTTTGCGTTGAATAATTTTTATTTAAACGGACGAAAATTAGTTATTATATTATATATTATTAATTAAAGCAAAAAGTTTGATTGTATTGTGTTGTTTAATTAAACTTGCCCTTCAACTCATCAACCTTCCACTTAAAACTCTTAAAAGGTACTCGGCTCCGGCTCCGCCTCCGGTAAACCTCCGGATTCGGATCCGGATCCGGATACGGCTTCAACTTCGCCTCCGGCTCCGGATCCGACTCCGTTAAACAAAAAAATTAAACTCCGGATCCGGCTCCGGCTCCGGTAAAGCCGCCTCCGTAACATCCCTAGAAATTACGCCTCAATACGAATTTATCGCATATAAGTTTCCATATCAGAATCGATTATTTTTTTACGCTTTAGAATTTAATATGCGTTTTGTGAAGGTCTATCATCACAACACCGGATCGAAATTATTAATATTCGATAGTTATGGCAAGCCCGCCATTTTGACGTCACTGACAGTTGACAGATATGGCGGCTACGATTTCAAGTAGAAGAAATTAATAATTTTAATGAGGTCGAATGTTTCCGAAAATTAATTAATCGTCGCAGTCGGATAAAAACTATCCTAAACGGAAGCTAGAGTAATAATGTGCTTATGAAAAAAGTTACATATTTTTCCGTTCATGGGAATCTGAAATCATCGGGGGACACAAAAATGGTTAGTTTGATACAGTTGGCTGATTCTTTTTTTAATTTAGAGATTTATTATAAGTGAGAGATGAGTATGAGTAAAGTATGCCGTTCAACGTTATGCCAAAAAAGTTTAGCCAAAAGATTTTAGGGCAATCAATTAGCCCACAAAATGGGCCCCCCTTAAAATATCATCACAGGATACCTGCAGTCCTGCATGACTTGGTTTTTTTTCCTATTTTTTTATTACTATTATGATATGACGTGGCTTTCACCCCTTTTCGGCTCGACGTTGGCTTTTGGCAAACCCACAGCCCACACGAACGAACAATTTTAAGTTTAAACTTCCCACTTTTCTCTACGAAATTTAGAAAGCGAAAAATACTGTAGTTTTTAACTCCTGCGAATTTAAGCGGGACACTCAGCGCGCGTATCCGACTCAGTCCAACTCGCGCTTATCTGAGCTAAAGAGAGAGTTAATGTAATGCCGTATCAAGAGCTCAAAACAGTGGCAGAGAGTGGCGAATACTCCACCAAAAAGTGTAAGTTTATGATGAAGATGTTGTTGCCTCATCGGAATTCGTAATAAGTTACACCCCCGTGTGGTGTCGGGTTAGAATAGCACCAATCCCTTTCTTCCTGTGGGTGTCGTAAGAGTTGACCAAGGGAACAGGGTTGAAGTGTGGTGTGGGCGATGGGCTAGCAACTTGTCAGCAATATCACATTTTATGGATCATTTATACCCTTTATGCTAAAAGTGGTACCGGAACACAAGATTCATCTGCTCTGCCTACACCTTTTAGGGATAAAGGCGAGTATGTATGTAGGAACACAGGCATTCGAGTTCTACACGAGCCTTACAGAGCCACTAGAATATAAATAATCATCGTATACAAGGAAAAAACTAAATGTATTTCTACCCATCATTTTGCTCCATTGAATAAACTGTTACTTATGAATAATGAAAAAATCATAAATGATTTAACGAACATATATTATACTAATCTAATTATATTACCTATTGTAGTTTTTTTTAATTAAACGAATGGGTGAAGGCCGTGCTTTATTTTAATCTCCTACTAATTAACGTAGCTTTCAATGCAACTCCAGTAGAGTCGCGCGCGTCAACCCTATAAAATGTCCACAGTCGTGGTAATGGTAAAAAATGTCCTACCTGACGACGACCGCTGCGAAGCACTTCATGACGACGACTGGCTTATTGTTGGTGTTTTTCGTATAAGTGAGTCCCTCTATATCTCAGATTACGATATCATGCAAAGCAGAATTTCTTAGCGAAGACCCAAGTCATTGTTATCGGCCGCATTAATCTGATTTCTGGAGTTCGAAGAATCTCCCTTCAATCCTTTTTGATGGGATGCAAATAAAAAGTCTCGGGATCATGGATCGCTCCTTGTCATGGGTGCCTCAAGTGAGTGAAGTGAGCAGGAAGGTGTTTGCTGCAGTGGCGTCTCTCAGGCGACGTCGTACGTACTGCAACTAAAATTGCGCTCACTCAAACGTTATTTCTTCCTATTCTTGATTAAGGGTCGAACACACAGCACCGGCGTGGGCGCGCGGCGCGATTTTTCCCTACAAATCGTTAGCGCGGTCAAACAGGCTGCGCCCCGTCGGCAACGCGCCCCGCTTCTGTCGCGCCCCGCCATCAACACGCCGTCCACTGGCCGCGCATCCGCGACGGTCGCGCCGCGCGGCGCGTCAGTGTGACGCCAGACAGCGCAGCGCGCGGTGCGTGCGTAGTGCTGGCGGGTAGACGGCGCGAGCGCGCGTGCTCTGTGTGACCGGCCGTCCCGCGCTCGTCAAGCGCCGCTACCGCCCCGCTGGCAGTCTGTTCGGACCCTTTATGCTGATGTATCCTATCTCGACTTCTCCGAGGAACAACTTAGTAAGCTTGAGCGTTTCCAAAATGTCTGCATTCGGTTCATATCTGGGTTACGCAAATATTACCGTGTTTCTAGTTGCCGTTCCAAAGTAAAGTGGCTCCCTAATCGTTATCGCCGTAAAGGGTCGAACAGACTGCCAGCGGGACGGGAGCGGGGTTTGCTGAGCGCGGGACGGCCGGTCACACAGAGCACTCAACCAACGCGTCCCGCGCGCATCGCGCTGGCCTTGCGCCATTAACCCGCCAGCACTACGTACGCACCGCGCGCGACGCTGTCTGGCGTCACACTGACGCGCCGCGCGCCCGCGGCGGTCGCGCGGCGCGACCGTCGCGGGCGTGCGGCGGGTTGATGGCGGGGCGCGACAGAAGCGGGGCGCGTTGCCGACGGGGCGCAGCCTGTTTGACCGCGCTAGCGGTTTGTAGGGAAATATCGCGCGGCGCGTGATGTGTGTTCGACCCTTTACTCTCACATTATTTAGATTACGTTTAGAATCTTTTTTAACCTTGAAACTCCCCGCTATCTCAAAGAGCGTTTATGTTATTTTAATTCTGTTAGATCTTCTAACACTTTGCTGTTGTCTACCTCTACTTACATGTCATTGCATTGTTTCTCATTCTAACTGCTTTAATGTGAGTGGTGTGCAATAAAGAGTATTTACCCGACTGCGCGACGCAAAGGAGGGTAATGTGTTTATCAGCCTATATATGTATGTATTGTATGTATGTATGTATGTATGTTTGTTCCTATGTGGCACTCCAGAGACCAAACGCGTGAACCGATTTTGATAATTCTTACGTCAATCGAACCGTCTTACTCTTGCGTGTGTCACTAAAGACATGAAAGTAATCAAAATTCAATATGACGACAATCAGACGCCAAAATTGAAAAAAAAAAACAAAAAAAAGTGAACGAAATATGTCGAGTGGGGTATCACTGAATAGGTATTTAAAAATCAGTTATAGGTTTCTTTTACAGTTTTTCATTTAGAGTGACCATTTAAATTCTATAACGTTATAAAGTTATAGTAATTCTGTTCAGTATTAATACTGCTCTGCGCGACGCAAAGGAGGGCCAATGTGACTATGTGACTAATTCAATTTGATTAGAATAGGTACCTAAGAAAAATTTTATAAGCTTCGTGAAGTAATATAAGAATTAAATAAGAAAAAGTAAACGCGGTACTTGGTTGAAAAAGCTGTCATTATTTATATCACGGTTGTATAAAATTCTATTGACAAACCCAGAGTGCTTCTGCTTCAAATAGTTTTAACGACCTAAAGCGTCACTGACAGCTTACGGTGAGATATTACTTCATTTGGAATAAATAAATAAATAAGAGATAAACACATTACCTACCCTCCTTTGCGTCCCGCAGTCTGGTAATTAATACCTACTTATTTTACTTTCAACGTTTCCGAACACATCATCATATCAGCCGAAAGACGTCCACTGCTGGACATAGGCCTCCCCCAAAGAGTGCCAAAGTGACCGATCCAGCGCCACCCGCATCCAGCGGACTCCCGCAACCTTTACCAGGTCATCAGTCCACCTTGTCGGGGGCCTACCCACGCTGCGCCTTCCGGTACGTGGTCGCCACTCGAGAACCTTTCCGCCCCAACGGCCATCAGTTCTACGTGCTATGTGCCCCGCCCACTGCCACTTAAGTTTAGCGATCCGGAGGGCTATATCGGTTACCTTGGTTCTGCTGCGGATAGTCTCATTTCTGATGCGATCACGCAGAGAAACTCCCAACATGGCCCTCTCCATTGCCCTTTGGGTGACTTTGAGCCTTCTTATGAGGCCCATAGTAAGGGACCACGTTTCAGTGCCATATGTCATCACTGGCAACACACACTGGTCAAAGACTTTCGTCTTGAGACACTGTGGAATATTGGACGAAAAGATTTGCCGTAGCTTCCCGAACGCTGCCCAGCCGAGTCGGATTCGACGATCGACCTCTTTCTCGAAGTTGGACCTACCTAACTGGATCGTCTGTCCTTGGTATACATAATCGTCTACAACTTCGAGCGTAAAGTGTCCGATTGTAATCGGAGTTGGTACTACATGGGCATTTGACATGATCTTCGTCTTATCCATGTTCATTCTTAGACCAACTCGCTCGGATGCTTTTCTGAGGTCATCGAGCATCGTACTTAAGTCCTCCATGGTCTCAGCCAAGATTACTATATCGTCAGCAAACCGAAGGCGAGTGATGTACTCGCCGTTGATGCTGATGCCTAGCCTTCTCCAGGCCAGAGTCTTGAAAACGTCCTCCAGTGCAGCGGTGAACAGTTTTGGAGAAATAACATCTTCTTGCCTGACTCCCCGCTGCAGCGGAATAGGTTTCGAGTTCTGGTCCTGAAGTCGGACTGACATAGTGGCGTTCTCGTACAAACACTTCAGCACTTCGATATAGCGATAGTCAACTTGGCACCGTTGGAGAGACTGTAGTACAGCCCAGGTTTCAATCGAATCGAAGGCTTTTTCGTAGTCCACAAACGCTAAGCAGAGAGGTAGGTTATACTCTTCGGTCTTCTGTATAACCTGACGAAGCGTGTGGATGTGGTCTACGGTACTAAAGCCTCTTCGGACGACGGCTTGTTCGGGAGGCTGGAAGTCATCTAGCCTGCATGCGAGACGATTTGTAATGACCCTCGAAAACAGCTTATAGACATGGCTCAGAAGTGAGATGGGTCTGTAGTTCTTCAGCAGTGTTGTCACCCTTTTTGAAGAACAGCACCACCACCCCTCTGTTCCATGCCTATTTAGTTCTCCCATCCAGTAAGACGGAATCGAACAACTTCTGAAGGGCCTTAAGGACCGGTTTTCCACCCGCCTTCAGAAGTTCGGCTGTTATTCCGTCTTCACCGGGTGCGTTGTTGTTCTTGAGCTGTTTAAGAGCCATTACAATCTCGTACCGGCTGATGTCCGGGATGTCGTCGGTAAAGTGTCGGGTTAGTCTAGCTCTACGGTCTTCCGCCTGACTAACTTCGGGTCTGCGCGTTGATGTGTATAGCTGTCCGTAAAAGCGCTCTATCTCACCCAGAATCTCAGGTTTAGAGGAAATGATTCTACCATCTTCAGTTTTTAACTTCGCGAGCTGGCTCTGCTCTATAGACAGATCTCTCGAGAATACTTTAGAGCCCTTATTGCGCTGGATGGCCTCTTCTTTACGATTTGTATTGAGTTGGCGCAGATCGCGGGTAAGGGACTTGGAGATCTGTTTATTGAGCTGCCGGTATAATTTGTGCTATTCATTTGGGGGGTATGTGCCATAATCGCCACGCTTTGCATGCGGGTTGGCGATCGCAGTATTTCCACCGCACTCCAGGGATGCTGCTGCCCATCCTCCGGTGGTCTTGGTCGTAGTTTCTCTTAGTCCGTTTCCGAACACATATAAATACCTTACACATATAATTCAACGTTTCCGAACACATAAATACCTTACCTGCCTACCCTACCTACTTGCGAAGCGCGTGGAGCCGGAGAGTGTTGAGGGGCCGAGCCGGGGAGTGGGGGCGGGCTTCTTTATACAGCGAGCGACCCAAACGGGCAGACACGTGAGGGCAGACGACGTTGTTGGTTGTGTCGATTCTTTGAATTTTTCGGACTAATATATATGTCGCAGTGAAATGGTCAAAACAGAGATTTGAACAAATCCCTAAGGGATATGATCAAATCACGCAGGATGTTAAAATGGAGAATCCATTTTATCATTTACCTGATACAAATCAGTCATTTGATCAAATCTCTGAATCTGTTTAGTGAAATGACGAAATCTGACAAAAAAGGCAACTCGTTTTTTCATTTCACTAGATTTGTTTAGTGATTTGATAAATCCCTGAAACGCGTCAGTGAATTTACGAAACTAACTCGCAGATATTGGCTCCTAAATCATTAGTCATTTAAACGGTTCTGGGACTTAGGCTCGGATGGCGGATAGGTTAGAAGATGGTAGCGGGAGCTCTGCTCCCGCCACCCTCTTCGTGGTTATTTTTTTTATAAAAGAGCGTAAAAATCTTTATCGCGTTAGTTTCGTCAACTCACTGACGCGTTTCAGGGATTTTATCAAATCACTAAACAAGTCTAGTGAAATGAAAAAACGAGTTGCCTTTTTTGTCCGATTTCGTCATTTCACTAAACAGATTCAGAGATTTGATCAAATTACTGATTTGTATTAGGTAAATGATAAAATGAATTGGCCATTTTAACATCCTGCGTGATTTGATCATATCCCTTAGAGATTTGATCAAATCTCTGTTTTAACCATTTCCCTGCAACATATAGATACTAATGCTTAAGCTCGGATCATAATTGTGAATTAACGATTCGTTTTATTGTTTTGTTCATACTTACTTAAACAGTTTATGTATTCTAAGTTGGTATTAGCTACTGAGAGATTTTTTTTGGGTTTACTATTAATAATAAAAGTTGTTTGGTAATAAGTAGGTACCTAGCTTGTTAGGTAATTATAATTATACCTACCTACATACGTAGAAATATAACTACGTATAGGTAATACTAATTGAAGTAGGAACCTGTAATATCAGTTAGGGACTATTACCTTCCGTCTATTTTTTTATTTGCTATTGTAAAACACATACCTTTACCTATTGCAGATAGGTATAAGTAGATAGGTAGAAGTAGAAGCTACGGTAGCCCAGTGGTTCAGGCATGCGGCTGTCAAACGGCGGTCGTGGGTTCGAATCCCGGCTCGTACCAATGAGTTTTTCGGAACTTATGTACGGAATATGATTTCATATTTACCGTTAGCTTTTCGGTGAAGGAAAAACATCGTGAGGAAACCTGCATACATCTGCGAAGAAATTCAAAGGTGTATGTGAAGTCCCCAATCCGCACTGGGCCAGCGTGGGGACTACTGCCCGTTCCCTCTCATACATGAGAGGAGGCCTGTGCCCAGCAGTGGGACGTATATAGGCTGATGATGTGTGATGTGATGTGATAAGTAGATCAGTTAGGTAGGTACACTAGGTACAAGTTATTAAACACCGCGTCGACGGATAATTTAATGTAGGTACTTACCTGATATCTAGTTGGCGAGATAGGTAGTTAGCAGGTATATTTCTAATAAGTATTGTTTTGTTTTCGTTCATCTGCTTTGATACTTTCACATCACACCATCACATCATCAGCCTATATACGTCCCACTGCTGGGCACAGGCCTCCTCTCACGTATGAGAGGGAACGGGCAGTAGTCCCCACCCTGGCCCAGTGCGGATTGGGGACTTCACATACACCTTTGAATTTCTTCGCAGATGTATGCAGGTTTCCTCACGATGTTTTTCCTTCACCGAAAAGCTAACGGTAAATATGAAATCATATTCCGTACATAAGTTCCGAAAAACTCATTGGTACGAGCCGGGCTTCGAACCCACGACCGCCATTTGACCCCCGCATGCCTGAACCACTGGGCTACCGTAGCTTTGATACTTTATGTTTAGGAATTTAGGTAAAGTTTGTGTTCGTACCTCTTTGTTGTAAGTAGGTAGAATTGTATAAAGTTACTTGGCGTATAGTTTGGTACATTCGATTCGTAGAAAGTAGCAACTTAATAATTAGGTACTTAACTTACTTAAGTAGGTAGGTAGCTAAATCGGTTAGTTAGTGACTGATAAGTAGGTATTTACCATCCATCTTCTTTGTTAGGTATTGTAAAAGAGATAGTTAATTAAGTACAGACACATACCAATAATATATTTGATTTAGTAGCTACTAATAAATAGGTACCTCGGCGGTTTTTTTAATGTAATATTTGGCGAGGTTACTTATAAATACTTACCTAATACCATATGATTATTAATAGGTAAGTATTGAAATCCTGCATCTACTTTGCTAGTGGGTGTTTGAATACCTTCATAGTTATCTAGGTGCGGTGTGAGTTTGTATTTATTGGTTGTAAGAACTTATATAATAATACTAACTAAAAAGTGTTAAATAAAAAAAAATAATTTAGAAAATAAAAAAACCCGACTGCAAAAAAGCTATCTTTAGAAAAAAAAAACTGAAAAGAAAAAAACAAGTTCAGTAGTCGAGAACATTGAATCAGTTTCATGATTAACATTTCGTATGTCAATTTGGACCTTAGAGTTTAAAAATAATGTCGAAATCGCTTGTGACGGATCCGGAACGAGGCATACGAATCGTTATGACACAGATAAAACAAACTATACCATTCTTATACGAAACAGCAACTTCATCAGTCGGGACCCATTAAAAGTCTAGGCTACGGCACTAATGGGTCCCGACTGTTGAAGTTGCTGTTTCGTATAAGAATGTAAAGTTTGTTTTATCTGTGTCATAACGATTCGTATGCCTCGTTCCGGATCCGTCACAAGCGATTTCGACATTATTTTTAAACTCTAAGGTCCAAATTGACATACGAAATGTTAATCATGAAACTGATTCAATGTTCTCGACTACTGAACTTGTTTTTTTCTTTTCAGTTTTTTTTTTCTAAAGATAGCTTTTTTGCAGTCGGGTTTTTTTATTTTCTAAATTTTTTTTTTTTTTGTAAGTATTGTATTGTATTGCTTCTTAAAGTGACATTCTGACTGCCAGGTGTCCACGGCCACTTCGTTAACTCTAACTAACGTGTTTATTAAAGTAAGTATGCATTCATTCGCGCATAACATTAGAATTCTGCTTACTATGTTATTGTCGAGCGGTACACTCGTACATACACATAACACGAAAAAGATAACGAATAAAAGTGACTCTATAAATGAGTTTTATTCAACACGTTCTTTAAGAGGGGTCCGCGGTATTTTTGAAATTATGAAAGTGGTACATTCCTAACAAAAGTTTAGTTTAGTTTAAGAATCACTGTTGTAAAGGATCACTGTTGGATAGGACTAGTATACAAACAATAGTGATCAGCGTGTCTACTTTGTATGCACGAGTATCGCGCACCATTCATATGCACACGTATGATTTTTAGAGAAGTAGGGTACAGCGTAGTACTAATAGTAAAATACGACGTGTAGAGAAACTTTGAGATGAGGCGTAATACGAAAGTCCAAGTCATCTAAACAAAGGTAAAAGGGCTCAAATGGAAGGTAAGACACATTATCCGAGGAGTAGACGAGTGGAGCAAACGTCACTCAACCCAATGGTATCATCAAAGGCGAACTTAACTGACCAAGTGACCATGTGCTAACCTTATAGCTATGGGAATAAGGGTGGCATGGTCAGTTAATTCTGTTACTGTTTGTACTTACCCTAGAGAAAAAGAAAGAAGGAAGAGACCCCGACATATATGGGAAGGTGATACTTATATAAGCAGAGGTCGGAATTTTCGTGGCACTTTTGAGCTGTCATAGGGACTTCTCGTTTATCGACTACCAATATTCATAATTATATCGATAAGTTATAGAACACAACATAATTATGGGAACACCCAAATACTCCGAAATATTTAATTCCGAATTTGCTAATTCCGATTTTCAAAACTCCGAAATTCATAATTCCTAAGACTTATAATTACGATTATTAAAAAACACGAATTTCATTTTACCGAATTTCATAATGTCGATAGTTTGTTTTTCCGATTTTTATAACTCCGAACAATCAGAAGCGCGAAGTATCATTAGCCCGAAAAACAGTACTCCGATTATCAAATTTCCGAAATTTCATTACTAATTCGGATATCATCAGATATCCGAATTAGTAATGAAATTTCGGGATAATGAACTTCGTGTTTTCAATATTCGGAATTTTATTTCTTAGGAATTATGAAATTCGGATTTTTGAAACTACAATACAATACAAATATTCTTATTTGTTCACCAGACATAGTAAAAATAAAATAGAAAAATAGAGGTAAATTAAACATAAACAATGGTAGACAACAGGCGGTCTTATCGCGTGTAACTACACGGGAAATAAAGAAATCCGAAAATATGATTTTTATTTCCCGTAGAGAATAGGGTTCTGCCTTTTCTCCGAAGCCCCTCGCAGTAAAAAATAGTTATTTGTGTCACAAGGGAGCAAAATCCTGAACGTAGCGAGGGATCCTACAATAGAATCCTGAGCGTAGCGAGGGATTCTAACGTAGGATCCTGAGCGTAGTGAGGGATACAAGTGTTTACGCCCGAGACGAAAATAATTTTGCTACCGAGTGACACATACTATTTTTCACACCGACTATGAGGAAATTTAAAAAAAGCTATTGTTAAAATATATCTAAATTATCTTAATTTTTATTACTAATTTTTCAATTATTACGAAATATTTAAATTTTTATACAACATTGTTATAGTTAAAACTTGAAATATGTTCGTTTTAATCGACTACGATGAAATATCAATCGATTATTTTATTAACATCTGTGTTCAATTGGCACATTGCGTACAAATGTTCCAATGCCAATGTTTAAATTAAAAAAGTAGCTTGAACAGAAAAGTAGCGTTTTGGTCCCTCTCGTCGTGGAGCAAAACTTACTTTTCCGAATGAAAGGTGTGAAAAACAACAAATAGTCGTAACAATGGTATTATTAGTAGGTTAGGTTAGGGTTAGCTTGTGTTTCTTAGAGCGGAAATTGGCACCCCGCGAAGCGGGGTGACGTCGACCCGCTGGCGGTCAGGTTAGGTTAAAATAATCCCATCAAAAACATAAATGTGAAAGGCTGCCAAGTTCGATACTATGGGAATGCTTCGCTTATAAAAGAAGTGAGATCTGAATAAGTACCAAGTTCCATAAAAATACCTCAAATCATAAATAGTTATAGGAATGCACACTTGATTTCCAGCAGTTTTTAAGGTACATTTTGAATAAGTATCACGTTACATAGAAATACCTAAAATTATAATAGTCAGAGAAACGCACACCGGTTTTTTTAGCAGTTTCCTGTTAACATTTATTATTTTCAGTACTTTTTAATGATGTTACTTGGCAAGTTTTCACACACCACACCTTTTCAATGCAATGAATCGACACCTTTGGACTGCAATGTATCAAGTATATAATTTTCTATTAAAACTTGCCAAGTTACATCATTAAAAAGTACTGAAAACAATAAATGTTATCAGGAAACTGCTAAAAAAACTGGTGTGCGTTTCTCTGACTAATATAATTTTAGGTATTTCTATGTAACGTGATGCTTATTCAAAATGTACCTTAAAAACTGCTGGAAATCAAGTGTGCATTCCTATAACTATTTATGATTTGAGGTATTTTTATGGAACTTGGTACTTATTCAGATCTCACTTCTTTTATAGGCGAAGCATTCCCATAGTATCGAACTTGGCAGCCTTTCACATTTATGTTTTTGATGGGATTTCATTTATTTTTGTTAGGTGTAGGTTCTTTATTATTTTTTTATCACTTTTGCTTTAGCAAATGTCTCATTCCACTTAGGTATGTACTTTATACTATACCCTTTATACTAAGCGTCTAATTCTTTTTTCTACGCTTGCGTGGCACTGTCTGGATCCCTTTATTGGAAATGGAACAGTTTTATTGTTCTTGTCTTTAAGACAAACATGTATTGTCTTAAATTGGTATGTATCTAAATTTAAATAAGTCTTATCTCATTTCCACTCCATACCTACTTATAGTAGAACAAAATTACATATTCGTTGTTTTCGAAACTGACTCACACTTGGCCGTTTTCAGATTTTTACTTTGTTTCGACCTAAAGACTAACCTTCGAGCCAAATTTCAGGTCGGTACGACCATTGGAAGATAGACCCATTTAGTTCATTATGACTTCATAGTAGAACAAAGTTACACCTTTGCTATTTTTAAAACTGACTCACACTTGGCCGTTTTCAGATTTTTCCCTTTACTTTGACCTTAAGACCTATCTCCATGCCAAATTTCAAGTCAGTACGACCATTGGAAGTGGTCTAGGTTTTTGATGAGTGAGTCAGTGAGTCAGTGAGTCAGTGAGTGTATAGTAAAAATAGTGATTTTCTGACGTCAATATCTCAAGAACTGCTATAGGTAGAATAATGAAATTTTGTATTCTAGACAATTAAGGGGATGTCAACAGACACTCGAAATTTCGGTTCTCTATTGTATGGGCAAAAATCATTTCCCAAAGTGTCACTTCCCAAAAAATGTTTCCCAAATGATCATTTGGCAAAAAAACACTAGTCAAATTATTGTTTCGCATTATATCACTTGGCAATATCTCCTATGGCAAAATATTACTTCGCAAATTATTGTTTGGCAAAGTTTTACATGGTCCAGTTTCATTTGGTCAAACGTATTATTTAGCATAACATTATTTTTCCAAATTATTGCAGGCATATGATTTAGATCCTAATTGTGTAGTGCATACGAAATCTATTTGAGTGAGATTACATAATTTTGCTAAGCGGGTAGTTTGTAAAAATCAAAAGTAAATAATTTACAGGTAAGTTTATGTTCTTTTGTACTATAGGTACTTAGGTAACAATATATTATAATCCAAATAAGCAGCATGCATGCAAGCAAGCCCCGAGTCGGTTTCGCCCTTTTCATTGAGAGTCTCCAGCGAATCGACGCCACCCCGCTGCGCGGGGTGTCTATTTCTGGTCTGAGGGACACAAGTGAACCCCAACCTAACCGACCAAAAACAGAGTTCGCTTATGACAAGCCATTTTTTCCACCCTGGTACCTAATGTGCGAAATGAAAGTTTGAACAAATGTTTTGTTTGGAAAACAATATTAGCCCGAACAAAGTGTTTGCTTAATAAACTTTTGTCTTAATAACATTTGACAAAGCAAAATTATGCCAAATGATATTTTGACCAAATGAACAAAATGCGAAACAAAAATGTGCTATTTGTTCGTTTGGGAAATGAAACTACTGCCATAAGTTTTGTGGGAAGTGAAATTTGGCGAAAAATATTTTTCCGAAACAGCAGGATACCCGAAATTTCATATGCGTAGATAAAATATGTTTTGAGTTATAGGGTGGTCGAAATTGAATTTAACTTGGCGGACACACTGCCGTGTGTCTAGATTGGCGTGTAAGTCTGCCTTTATACGCCAAACATTCAATTTTTTTATAATCTTCTTATTCTTAATCTTCTTTTTATTATATATTTACAAGGATAATACACATGATGTTGTACACAATTTGCTCACAATATTCTGTATAGGAAATGCTTGTAATTCGTTTTCCATCTACCCATTAATGGTTAACTTGTTCCTTGTGAATGATGTCGATTAATTGTGTATTCATGTGATTTGCTTTTCAGTTTCTCCACTCCAGCCGTTTAAAATGCGGATCTTAGGTACTTAATTCGTGTGTGTTAGCTGCGAGAGTGATCTTAGACGTTGGGCGTTGTTTTAATGATTAATTTGATAATTATCAGTAACAGGAATTCGTAAGTCAGATTTTTCGGATTTTTGTTTATTCGGGTTTATAATTGGTCGGTGTAATAATATTCGGATTTTTGAAAATCGGTATTTTAATAATCGGAATTCGGATTTTCGATATTTCGGATTATTATTCCGTCGGACTTCTTATTATTCGGGGTCTTGAAATTCGGAATTTTGATAATCGGAGTTGTAACCGTTAGACTTTTTGAAATTTCGGATTTATGAAATTCGGATTTATGAAGAATCGGAATACTTATATTAGGAGTTTTAAAAAATTCGGATTTATGATAATCGGTATTATGAAATTCGTGATTTCGACTATCGGAATTTAGTTTTTCGTATTTATGTAGTGTACCCCATAATTATGAAACAAGATTAAAAGTAGAGGTAAACAGGCAGTCTTACCGCTAAAGAGCGATCTCTTTTAGATAACTTTTGAGTGGCTGAAATTGTTAAATAGAGATTTGCAATGAAAACAATGAAAAGTTTAAAGTTAACAATTTTAAATTGAATCAGTTCAGTTCAATGTTTTAACATTTATTAATTTCATGTTCAAAGTCTCTTTTAGTGCTAATAAATGTTTCGTCATTAGTTTCTCTATAAAATAAATAGATAGTCATATTTTTTTCAAAATTGTCTCGTTTTAAACTACTTCGTTTACAGTCCAATATCCATTTTACCCATCACTCGTAATAATATTTTACATATATTGTATTCTGTATTTATCGATATACATATGTATAATCGGAATCGTCCCCATGACAGCTCAAAATGATGTGCCACGAAAATTCCGACCTCTGCTTATAAGGCAAGTGACAGGATGCACCTCTAGCAGGGTTGCCAAGACTACTGTCGGCAATCCCTACTGGGATTGGACAAGGCTGGAGGAGGCCTTTGCCGAATGGCAGACAGACGAAATTTTAAAATGTAAAATAGTGTAGCGATACCGGATGCAAAATTGAAACTAATAGGTATGATAAGAACGAGCATACCTCGAACAATTCATGCGGATGAAGTCAAACCACTCATAGGATGATTTTTGTTTTTTTATAATACAATATTTACTTTTATTATGAGTAATAGTACTTACCGTTGCCACTATAACAACAAGTACTGAAATACAGAATAAAATAAATATTTAAGGCGGCTCCCATACAACAGACGTGATATTTTTGCCGTTTATATAGATACGGAATCCTTCGTGCGCGAGTCCGACTCGCACCTGGCCGGTTTTTAGGGTTCCGTAGTCAACATCAACAAGGAACCCTTATAGTTTCGCCATGTCCGTCTGTCTATCCGTATTCGGCTTAGCTCAGTAACCATTACTACTAGAAAACTGCATTCTGAAAAACTGATTCGGCATTAGATAAAACAGTACAATAAAATCTTGAAAAAAAAAGACCAGGGGCACTGCGGGAGTGCCGGCAGTAAGTGAAAACTTGAATAATTTTAATTTTGATAAATCGATGAACGCCGGCTGCACGCACGAAAAACTGAAAGTCAAAATTTATTTATTTTTTCATGCAAGCCCACGTGTGCCACATCAGTCGAAAGGCCTTTCAATATTATATTATAAAGTTTCCAAGCAATTTTTGTGATTAAGTGAATAGAGTCGGAGATAATCGCCCCGTAAGTCAGTAAAATTGTGCCCCCCCCCCCCCCCCCCCCCTCTAATTTTTGACCCGTGTATTTTAAAAATATAAAACAAATTGTGGACTTATTAAATTCTTTCAGCGAAAGTTGTTTTGAACAAGATCGGTTCAAAGGTTTTCGAGATATTCAAAAAAAACTGCCTTCCTTAAAGAAAAGGACGTAAGTGCCGTAAGCTTTCAGTAACGATACGACCTTTTTAATAGGCACGGCACCCTTCGTTGTGCGTGATCCGACATGCACTTGGCCGCTTCTTTAGACTTTCAGTTTTATGTATGGAGTGCACCCCTAAAAAAAGTTTATTTTAGTAATTTAATTACAAAACTATGTAGCGGCTAACAAAATACACCTATCCTCAAAGTTTTATTCAAATACACCTTATAGTTTCTGAATAAAATGCTTGTGACACACGGACGGACAGACAGACGGACATGACGAATCCATACGGGTTCCGTTTTTTGCCATTTGGCTACGGAACCCTGAACAACATATCTTATCGTGGACTCGTGTGACTCATCCCTAACCTAACGTCAACATTAATCTGCGCCTATCAGTTGACAGGTGGAATATTAATCTGTCATCTGGATAGCTTCGAGTGTTTTCATAACGTTTGGGGGGTACATATATAAACCCGTAAACACATTAGACTTTGTTGAGATTAAGATACTGCGATAGTGTTCAAAATATGATAACATTGATAACCAAATGCGGTTAGGTTAGGTTAGGTTAGTATTATATCATGATTATCATGAAAAATCAAAGATTCCTTCAGCATGGAACATGGGATTATGAAATTCGCAATAAATGTGCTTTCGTACAAAGCATCATCATCATCTTATCACTTATCAGCCGAAATACGTCCACTGCTGGACATAGGCCTCTCCCAAAGAGGGTCACAATGACCGGTCCCGCAGTCGGATAAAAACTGTCCTAAGCGGAAGCACAGAATACATAATAGCTAGAATAATAACGTAACTAATAAATAAAAATAGTACATTATTGTCGAAGCAAGGGAAGTAGGCAATTGCTGGCTGAGTATTAATTTTAAACGGACGACCTTGGGAGTCCGTTTAATTTAATACGAAGCCAGCAATTGCCCTTCCAGCTGAGACAAATATAGTGCTTTTCTCAAAAATTTGGAAGAAATCAAAAATGTACTTTCTGAAAATGATAAGGCATGCATTTCTTCTCGCCGCTTCAATAAATTGTCGTACGCCTTTTGATATTTGTCTTCTGGCTTTGCAACTTACACTTAACAAATAATCAATCTTGCAGCTTTTTAGGGTTCCGTAGCCAAATGGCAAAAAACGGAACCCTTATAGATTCGTCATGTCTGTCTGTCTGTCTGTCTGTCTGTCCGTCAGTATGTCACAGGCATTTTACTCTAAAACCATAAGGTGTATTTGAATAAAAAATTGAGGATAGGGTGTATTTTGTTAACCGCTACTTAGTTTTGTAATGAAATTACTAAAAAAGTTTTTTTTTAGGGGTGCACCCCATACATAAAACAAAAAGTCAAAAAATATTTTTTCAAACCACATGCTCGACAATGCCGAATTATAGGTCATGTAAACCCTACCGAAAGCAAGACATTAAATCCCTTGGTATTAGCCGGGTTATAATGTTGTACTGAATTTCATTATAACCCGCTGGTTAATAATATGATTTCACTTTTCATAAATCTTATTACTATATGCATAAAGTTTAATTTTGCTAAACACAATTTGTCCTAGGCCATGGCCTACTTGATTTGACAAAATAAATGAAGTTTGCCTCCGTGTGAACCCCGGTCCGGAGGAGCGCGGTGTTCGAAATTCGAATTTCGAATCTAGGACCACGGCTTGTGCTTTCGAATTTGGAACGTCGCGCGCCTTCATTTGTTCACGCGTGACGAACAAATCGAGTTCTTGTAGGTGCCTATAGAAGATTTAATTTCAAAAATAATATTGAAAATGTCGAGTGATGAAAGTGTTTTGACTCCTGAGTTTATCAAATTAGATGCCATAGGCATTGTCAACAATCTGCTGCCAGAGAAGTCAAAGGAAAAAACATTACCTTATCTTTCCATAATTGGACTAACGTGTCTAATGTTACTATGTACTTTTAATTTGCTAAATAAACATTATTTATCTACTGAGCCTGTTTTTTTGTCTCGCATAAGGTGTGAAAAGTAGAGTATACACCTCGGGGATAAGACTGTTTTAGTCTTGGGCGGTTGAACCCCTCACTGCACTCAGGACTCAGTCTTAATTCCCTCGCTTCGCTCAGGAATTAACTTATAACTCCCTCGCTACGCTCAGGAGTTAAGTTATGAGTCCTTCGTTACGTTCGGGATTCAATTCGCTCCCGTGACATAAAACAGTGCTTTATCCCCTTAGTGTATAATCTACTATTTCATTGCAAGCCCACTTGTGGTACATCAATCGACAGGCCTTTCAAAATAAATATAAGGTTTCTAAGCAATTTTTTGGATTACGTGAATAGAGTCGGAGATAATCGCCCCGAAAGTGACTAAAATTGTGTCCCCCCCCCCTCTAATTTTTGAACCGTGTATTTTAAAAATATGAAAAAAATCATGCTCATAGAGATTATTAAATTCTACCAGCGAAATTTGTTTTCAACAAGATCGATTCAGAGGTTTTCGAGATATTTATAAAAAACTGCGTTGCTTAAAAAAAGGACGTAAGTGCCATAAGTATTCTGTAACGATATGACCTTTTTCATGTCAGACCCATCATACCCCTAGCAATACCCCTGGGTGTAGGGTGGGACTGAACCATACCACCGTAGTGCTGTGCACTATATTATGCTTTATAATATCTATCCCAAAAGTCCTATTACCGTTATCTATATCACGCAGTGTAGTTGAAAAAGTTAGACTACCGTTATCTGTACAAGTAAGTAACCTTTGATTTAGTATATAGAACTAGATGCACAATGTCAAACAAATACGCCAAGAAATGTGCCCCAGAACATGAACGAAGAATACTCTGGACAGGCTATGGTAATAATAATACCACGTGCGAGCGAGCTGGTAGCATACAAATCTCTATAAGTGTGACAGAAAGGCGAATATCATTCTTTGTCATTGTCATAGTTCCACTTTTTTTTTTATTTGCCACAACTGATTTAGTATGAAGTTGTGCCACACAAACCATTACCCGTCCCGTGGTAAGTTGTTTATGACAAGTCATCAGCCATTTTAGGACCGGTTCTTAATTTAGCTGCATAAGAGCTTTTCCGTCCCTCACCGTGGCAACACGTACAGCCCGTCCATAGTATTCTAGGTTCATGGCCCCAGAATGACCATCATGCATCAAGATATATGTTTCATAAAAAAAGAACTCAGTGTTTTAGACCTTAAGCACCTTTAGCAAACCAACATCAAAACATTAAATACTTTTTAGTTTATTGTGACATATAATGTGACTTGACTGCTCACGTCAAAACTTTAGCGTTTAGCGAATGAATGGTCGCGTTATAAATTTTATTTATTTCAACAGAAAGCACAAATACATCTGGTTTCTTTATTTTACAAGTGGGGAATAAACAGTTTCAAATATTTGTACAAATATTATATACAAAACAATTGTTGAGATTTCCGTAAGTATATATAGTACAGCTGACAGAGTCCATAAAAAGAAATCATTTTAGTTTCCTTGAAATAGATTCAGTTTGTTAAATAATTGTATTTTCGACCTGCCTTTACTTTAAATACTTTCTTTTTTGCGATGTAATTTAAGCGTACAGTCAAGTAGCGATCAGCTGTCGATTTTATTAAAACGGTCCTGGGTTTTGAACGTCACTCTCATGATCACCCGACATCTATAAAACGAGTATCTAAATATATAAAAGAAGAAGCTGACTGACTGACTGACTGACTGACTGACTGACATATCAACGCACAGCCCAAACCGCTGGGACTACGGATTCCAAATTTGGCACGTAGGTTCCTTGGTGTAGGGGAGCACTAAAAAAGGAAGGGGAGCACTAAAAAAGGATTTTTCAATCTAAATATATAAAAGAAGAAGCTGACTGACTGACTGACTGACTGACTGACTGACTGACTGACTGACATATCAACGCACAGCCCAAACCGCTGGGACTACGGATTCCAAATTTGGCACGTAGGTTCCTTATAAGGTGTAGGGGAGCACTAAAAAAGGATTTTTCAAAACTCACCCCCTAAGGGGGTAAAACGGGGGTCCAAAGTTTGTATAGGGGAAGCATTATTTTTTGAACTACAGACTTAAAACTTCGTAGGAAGATTACTTATTAAGATACAAAAAAAGCACTTTCAGCGTTTTACAAAATTCCACCCCTAAGGGGGTTAAATAGGGGTGCAAAGTTTGTATTCAAAACTACTGGGACTACAAACTTGAAATTTACACCAGACCTTCCTTTTATGACGTAGGCAAGGGATAAGACGGGATTTTTGGAAATTCTATCCCTAAGAGTGTTAAATAGGGGTGCAAAGTTTGTATGGGTGAAACATTATTTTTTGTACTAGAGACTTCAAACTTTGTAGGGATATTACTTATTAAGATACAAAAAAGTTCTTTCAGCGTTTTAGAAAATTCTACCCCTAAGGGGGTCAAATAGGGGTGCAATGTTTATATGAGGTAAACATTATTTATTGAACTAGAGACTTGAAACTTGGTAGGTATTTTACTTATTAGGATACAAAAAAAAGTATTTTCAGCGTTATATAAAATTCCACCCCTAAGGGGGTAAAATAGGGGTGCAAAGTTCGTATTCAAAGCTACTGGGACTAGAAACTTGAAATTTACACCAGAACTTCATTTTATGACGTAGGCAAGGGATAAGACGGGATTTTTGGAAATTCTATCCCTAAGGGGGTTAAGTAGGGGTGCAAAGTTTGTATGGGAGAAACATATTTTTTTGTACTAGAGACTTGAAACTTTGTAGGAATATTATTATTAAGATACAAAAAAGTACTTTCAGCGTTTGTTTGTGGAGGGGAAACATTATTTATTGAACTAGAGACTTGAGACTTTGTAGGAAGATAACTTATTAGGATACAAATAAAGTAATTTCAGCGTTTTATAAAATTCCACCGCTGAGAGGGTTAAATGAGGGTCCAAATTTTGTATAAGGGAAACTTATTTTTAGCTACTACGTACTTAAAACTTTGTGGACAGATTACTTATTCAATAACAAATAAAGTGCTTTCAGCGTTTTTGAAATAATTACACCTAAAGGGGTTAAAAAAGAAGGTCCAAAGTTTGTATGGAGAAAAAAGATTAGTTAGACAATTTTATTCGAGAATTCACAGGATAATTCCTAACGATAAATGAGTAAACAAGTGTTTCCGGTTTTTTGAGAATTCAACCCCTAAATGGAGACATGTGGTGACAAAATCTGAAAATCAACATCGGCATCTATTGTTTCTATGGTTTATCGGGTCGCTGATTAGGAAAACAACAACGATTTTACATTCCAACGTGGCGTCTAAATATCAATATGGGCGTTGTTATTTCGGTTTTTTGGGACGTTAATAACGAAAATCAAATAGATTTTGAAATGTAATGTTGTGGACATGAAAATATTTGTGCCAAATTGCAATTCAATCGGTCCAGTTTTTTTCGTAGCAAATCGGTTGTAACAGACGGACTGACAGACAGCCACACGTGATCCTATAAATAAGGGTTCTAATTTTGCTTTTGAGGTATGGAACGAGACCCGCATTATATAGGGTTATAGGTTTTAAAGTTTGTATTTGGTGCCATCTCGATCGTCAGCAATCGCTACCTAGGCGAGTGCGGGCGGCGCGGTGGGATGGGAGGGTAGGAGACATTGGGAAAGTGCCTGCATCCGTAATAAGTACATTCAAGGTGCTGCACGAAGATCTGCTTACTTTTAATAAGTTAAGCATTTTGGCCGCCGTTAAATTAAAACAAATTTTTGGGTATTTATGTTAAATAGCACCATGCTGAGTCGGGGCCTTTTCGTGGACCCTGCTACTTTTAAGTTACTGTGTTTTGTTTTTTATACCCATTGTTTTGTCCACGAATAAATGTTTTCTTTCTTTCTTTCATTCTAAATACTGGTTCGAAAAGCATGGAAAAAAATCTTAGGAAACAAGCCTATAGCAATGTCCAGGCCACAAATTTGACTTAACATTCGTGGAGATATTTTGGTATTTCAACATTAATGTTCATGAACATAAAGTAGCTTTTATTCCAGAGGACAGATTCTCATTAATCATGATTGTAAATTTAATAACAGAAATACGTACATACATACATACATTGACGCCTTTATTCCCAAAAGGGGCAGGCAGAGCACATGAACTTTATGTTCCAGCGCCACTTTTAGCATAAATGTGGGTATAAAAGATCGACAAAAAGTGATATTGCTTAGGTTGTTAGCCCATCACCCACAACACACTTCAACCCTGCTCTCTTAATCGACTTTTACGACACACACGGGAAGAAAGAGGGTGGTGAAATTCTAACCCGCCACCACACGGGCATAAATATAATAGTAAATAAAAATTAATTTACCATGATGGGTTATGACGAAGGGTTATTAGTAGGGGAAGTTAGTAGTAGTAGGTTAGTAGGCGGCGTAGCAATTCAACAATTATTGGAAAATTACTTTTACTACGCGGGCGAAGCCGCGGGCAAAAGCTATTACGAGATATAAGGTCAAAAATGAATGATGATGAAAATTGGCAACAATTAGCGCATTTCCAAATGATGTGTTGGGATTGTATTATAGAATTTTATTATAGTTAATTGATGCTATTAATTACCTTTTGCAAGGTCATGTCTGTCTGTCTGTCTGTCTGTCCGTATGTCACAGGCATTTTAGTCGAAAACTATAGGGTGTATTTGAATAAAATTTTGAGGATAGGTGTATTTTGTTAACCGCTACATAGTTATGTAATGAAATTGCAAAAAACATTTTTTTTAGGCGTGCACTCCATACATGAAATTGAAACTCAAAAGAAAAATTGCATGCCCGCGTGTGGCACATCAATCGATAGGCCTTCCAAAATAAATATAAGGTTTCTCAGCAAATTTTTTGATTAAGTGAATAGAGTCGGAGATAATCGCCCCGAAAGTCACTAAAATTGTGTGCCCCTCTAACTTTTGAACCATGTATTTAAAAAACATGAAAAAAATCATGCAAATTGTTTTGAACAAGATTGGTTCAAAGGTTTTCGAGATATTTCTAAAAAAACCCCTTACTTAAAGAAAAGGATGTAAGTGCCATATGATTTCAGTAAGGATACGACCTTTTTAATAGGCACGGAACCCTTATTGTGCGTGGTCCGACACGCACTTGGCCGCTTTTTTTAAATCTGGAATCATTTACACGTCAATTTTCTATCTTTTCCGTAAAAACAATTAGCCATTGTATGTTAAAAAAGAATATTTTTTGCATTGCCGCCTTTTAATTTTTTTAATAATAATTTGGAAGTGTATTTTTCTTTCGAAAACCCCATAAGTTATTTGAGGCAACTAAAAAGTCGCGATAAGTAACAGCTACTGATCTTCCGTTTTGGCTGTTTAGGACCTATGCCTTTTATTTATATGGCGGTTTCAACTTTTTAAAAAGTTTGTACCACGACAAATAAGGGAATTTGTATGCAACATTGTAGTCGAGCAAAATCGAGCTGGCAAGGTTTTTTATTTTTTAAATTTTGACTAACCATAAACTATGCACTTCACGTCCTGATTTTTTACCAATAAAGTCAACATTGCCGATGATTTTTGAGAAAACATGTTTTTCCATTCAAGGGAAGCTGAGATGATTCGTGACAGAAAAATGCTTAGTTTGACGATAGCTGATTCTTTTTTTAATTCAGAGATTTATTATAAGTGTAGATAGATACAATAAGATTTTCTCACCCCCATCTCGACACCATCATCACTATTCTTGATGTTTACGAATTCCACAACTCCAGGACATAGTTTTTTCAATCCAAAGCTTGAATGAAGAATAACATTTGTAATTTAACGCCAAATCGTTACTTTGTAATTTGCATTCCACAACATTAATTCTTGCATCTGTAAATCATTATTAGATTTTAAAAATAATATTGTTCATAATCATCATCATCGCAGCAACCAATACCCCATGTGATATTCTACTTAAATACTTACTAACAGTCCAACGATTGGAACGTCCGGCTGGTCGGTTTATAATACACTCTAGAGCAAAAGTTTCGGGTCACTAGCATTTACTTCAATATCTTGAAAACGAATAAAGCTATCGATTTGAAATAAATTGAATCTTATAGACAATTTAATGTTACTGAAATAAAATGCATTACATTTACTACTGACCATTTATTTTATTATGTTTAAAACGACAAATTAAAAATGGCGTCATTTTGCTTGCAAACCCAAAACTGAAAATATTGAACTTTTTATATTTACAAGTAGTTTTAACACAGTTTAGTACTTGGTATTACTTTATTAGCAGTACCAACAGGATCCCGAGCGCGTTCGCGGACCGCTGGGACTCCGCGCTCATGCGTCGATGGACACAGCTCCATGTCCTCGCAACACGTAGTTAAGTAAGTCAATATTTTGTTGCTAACTATAGATTAAGATTTTATTGTGTATTACTAACAGTTATGGGTGCAAGCCTGAAATAAATTATTTGAATTGAATTGAATTACCCCCATGTGCTGTCTGGACTGCTGCAATGCGATTCGGCATGCTGTACACCAAGTTTCTGAAACACTGTTGGGGCATGTTCTCCCATTCCTCTACCAATGCATGTTTCAAGTCACGAAGCGTAATTAAAGGAGGATCTCGTTGTCTTACACGTCGTCCGAGCTCGTCCCAGGCGTGCTCGATCGGGTTGAGGTCGGGGCTACGTGCTGGCCACACCATGGGACAAATATTCACCTCATCAAGGTAGTCTTGCACTACACGAGCAGTGTGGGGACGGGCGTTATCGTGCATAAAGATGGCATTCTCACCAAGTCTTGCCAATTGCCATAAATGGACCGACGTGCTCGTTGAGGATTTCATTCACGTATCTTACGCCATTACGATTACCGTTTTCGATCAGTACAAGCTCTGTTCGGCTTTCCGCAGAAATTCCAGCCCACACGAGTACCGAACCACCACCGTATGCCACCTTTTCTTCAATACAGGCTTGCATAAATCTTTCTCCTGGTCTTCTGTACACCTTTGCCGACAACCCGACATTTGACCAATTTTCAATCGTCCAATGCGAGTGTTCGCGTGCATAAATTCGTCTTGCTATACGATGGTGCCTCTCGAGTTTCGGACAATTTGCGGGTCTAAATGGTTTCTAATTACCTTCAGCAAGTCGCCGTCTTACAGTCCAAGCAGAAGGGTTGCTTCTACCAAGCCCTAAAAAATGATGAGTCAGTGCTGTTCCCGTAAGAAACCGATTTCGCAGCATAGAGTTGACTAGATATCGATCTTCCCGTGCCGTCGCACACCTGGGTATGCCTGTTGTTGGTCTGCGTAGGTTCGAACCAGTTTCTAGAAACGATACACAGACTATTCTTGCTGTTTCTCGCTAACTGCTCCCATTTTCCAGGATCGTGAGGATTCTCGTACATTCCTCAGGTGTGAGTGACATAATTACTACTTTAATAATGACTATTGGATACCTGGGAGACTTCTTATAAATACATTTTATGACAGAACAAAAACAAAAGCAAAACAGTTGCGAAAATTAGAAGTTCTGATTTGAAAAAAGGGATCCTTATGTTTATAACTGTTTTAATGCCATTACTTCACGCCAACCAATAAGTTTTTATACGTGTAACGAAGGATTATTAAATTGTCTATAAGGTTCAATTTATTTCAATACGATAGCTTTATTCGTTTTCAAGATATTGAAGTAAATGCTAGTGACCCGAAACTTTTGCTCTCGAGTGTAGATGTCCTAATACTCCTAATCTAAGTTAAGTACCTCAAAGTCAAAAATACTACTAAAATTATAACACTAACTAACACTACTACTTAAACTTAACTAAAATAAATGGTCTCCCCGCGGCATGGTGCCGAAGACGCGGGCGGGATTTCCCCGCTGTATCGCAATATCAATACTTACTTAAAGCCGAGCCACACCGACTGCGTGTGCAGCACGTCTGCGTGCGTGTGCAGCACGTACACCGCTGCGTTGTAATGTATGAATCCTCATACGCCATGACACACCGGCTGCGTCTGCGTAGACGTGCACGCAGACGCATCCGGTGTGTCATGTCGTATGATGAATGAGGATTCATACATTACAACGCAGCGGTGTACGTGCTGCACACGCAGTCGGTGTGGCTCGGCTTTTATGCGTGGAGCGAGGAAGCTGCCAGCTCTTCGGTCCCCGGTGGTGTCGGCTATTTTTTTTGATATGTTAGCTAGTTACCTCTTATGTAATCTAGAATATACACACCTCAAAATTATGTAACACCACATGATAAACAATAGTTCTTAGTAACTAGTAACACTTGTTTTTACCTACCCTTTTTATTTGTAGATGATATTGATAAGATATATCAGTCATGCACAGAATTCACAATATGATTAGATATTCTTTTTGTTTTTCCTTAAATAAAGTTAGGCTGTTATCACACCGCCGCTGTGAATGCGCGATGGTTTTCTCTTTGTATGCAACATCTATTAGGTACAGTCAGCCTAGACGGTTAAGCGCCTGCCTGCGCAGCTAGCGGTGCTGTGTTCGAATCCTGATAAGGACAAATGTTTGTGTGATATCTACGAATAAATAATATTATTTATTTAGTAGTCTTGGATGTTCTATATTAATTTTTCAGTGTATCACCGAGAAACCCATTACCAAAGCCAATGAGCTCTTTTTCATTACTCGTTAGTCCGGCTCTCGCATGCGGGGAGTTTCATCATCATCATCATCATCATCATCATATCATCTGAAATACGTCCACCCCTGGACATTGGCCTCCCCCCAAATAGTACCACAATGACCGTCCCTGCGCCACCCGCATCCAGCGGGGTGCTTGTCTTATCTTATTTTGCCCCTTTAAATTATATTTTATACTCGTCGACCTTAATGTTTGAATAAAGACTTCGTACGAGTACACCAAACTGAAATCACATACTTTTTACTATGGAGCTCCCAATTCAACATTTCATAACTGTTGAGACAACTGTAATGAAATTGACCAATCACGTGGCACCTTTACTGAACTATAATGTATTTGACCAATAGGACGCCGTCATGAGAAAGGCAAACAACGCACAAAAAAGAAAAAGCCGTTGGTTGCACTTCGTTTTCAATAGATACCAAATTTGTTTAATTAGTTCAGTTGACTCGTAGAAAAATTATTGTATACAATAGTTATATAATTAGCTTTTTAAGTCTCGTACCTTAATTAGCTTCGTGGCCTAAATGTGGTGCTCGACTGAAAAAGGATACATTATATAACGATTGCATAAAATACTATTTGTTCATCCGTTTAGGGGCTATAATGACTCAGACAGGCTCACAGATACTCATGTTAATTGTTAACCCATTCAGAGCCAATGACGAAACATATGCGTCAGACCGCCGTAGTCCGTTACCGCTACGTACGAGGAAAAACACGGGATCGGCTACGAACGTAGCGCGTAGCGCTTCTTGGCAGCGAATGGGTTACGTAGAACACCACTGTTTTCCGTCGGGGGAACCTAGATAGCGAGCTGGGCTGTAATGACAATGACCATTGAAAATGTGAAAATGACCGATTAAGGCCCCTAGTACACGGCGTATTTGCTTAGCGGATGCTAATAGATGGTAGCAAGGGAATTCGCGTCGTCTGCGCGTTTAAAATACGCCGTATGCTAGGGGCCTAAGTAAAGTTGTCATCAAATCAAATGTATTTATTTCAGGGAAAGGGTCTCTCTCGAACCACCTGCTGGAACCAGAAACGGAACAGGACGTCAAGCTGACTGAACTCGACGCGATTATATTCATCTATGTTCGCCGAGGCCCGCACAGAGACGACTTTGACGCCGTCTGGCGTGGCGCAAGAAAACGGGCCAAAGAGTAAAGTAAGTATTAAGGAGAAGAGTGGCAACTCTGACTAGCATGTATGGAAGGTGCTGCTGCCAGTGTAAAGGAAATGAACTAACGCAGTTTACTCGCATAGCTATAGCTATATATATTGAAGTATTTATGTATAGATACCTGTGCGTGTGAATATCTAATATTTATGCAGTTATACTTATGCATACCTGTGATATGTATGTACTTATAGATTACGTATGGCTATTTTAAGAACTGAACGCAATGATGTCCTATTTTTTATGTTACATCATTGACTGAATTCAAAGTTTTTTTTTTGCAATAACCATAACAAGAGAAAACCAAGAGCGTATCAACATCCGATCCGAGCGAACGAAAGCAAGAGTTTATTATTTATTTATTAGAGAAATGGCAGCCTCTAGGGCCTTTGCCAAAGATAAGTATAGAATAAGAAAAACATTTCACAATACATAGTATTATTAGCATGATCTACGGTGGAAGGGCTTCACGATTCACTGGGTGATAGCTGGAGCAGTACAAAGCACAATGGTGGCCACGACCACGAACCGCTGAATGATGCCCAAGACTTGGTTATTCGCATTTCCAGGAAAATTCTTCATTAACTGTAGCCGTCACGTTTGCTATTCACTGCATAATTCGCTATCAAATTATACATTAAACAGCAGGATGCAGAAAATAAAAATAAAATGTCTGGAGCACGATTCGAAATGGCCCATGTTCCAGTGATTATATACTCTTTGCATGTTCCATGGACAGAGTTGACATTGACAATGGGGTCCGTTGGCGCCTTAGCGGTTGACAGCTAGTCTTTTTTTTTAAATTTCTAGTTCTTCATCCGGCCGCGAAGAGGCGCTGCAAACTGTTAAAATGTAGGCCTTTTTAAGTGTTCCCCCCCTAAACGGCCTCGCTGCTAAAGGCCGGCCCCGACAGCGAAAAACGAGCATTGCCCTATTTCTACTTGTCTCTGTCGCACGCGCACAGTAATAGTGCCCTCACGCTCGATCAAGGTTACTGAGCGAGTCACAACGGAAATTTTCGTGTCACAACGGAATTTTTTAACTACTATCAATTAATTAGGCTAACTACTGGCCAAGAATTTGGTCCTTACCCAATTATGACTTCGAAATCTTGTACTGACAAATTACGGTAAAATCACATAATCTGTATACGCCATGACCGAGGGGGTCGTGCTCCTGGCAACACTGCGGCTAACGTCTAAAAACTTCACAGATTACCATGAACCTAGGATACTCTAGACATGCTATGGTAATAATAATACCACGTGCGAGCGAGCTGGTAGCATACAAATCTCGACAAGTGACGTGACGGAAAGCGAAATATCATACGTTGTCCTTCTCATAGTTCAACTTTTTTTTATTTGCCACATTTGATTTAGTATGAAGTGAAGTTGTGGCACATAAAATATTACCCGTCCAAATTGAGTAGGTTGTCTATGCCAAGTCATCAGCCATTTTAAGACCAGTTCTTAATTTAGCTGCATAAGTTGTGGCATCACGTATAGCCTGTCCAGAGTATCCTAGGTTCATGCAGATTACAGAGAAAAACTTTGAACTACTTTGAAGTTTGAAGTGTCAAACAAACCGGATTCAGATTGAAAGATTGAATTGAAAGCTTGTTGTTTGTTATTTATTAGTAATTAAGAGAAAGAAAAGAAATATAATCTCTTGAAGTGCGCAGAAGTTTTGTTGGTGGTGTACTTTCATCCAACTGAAGCCTTAAAGGAAGTACACGCAGTTTTGCAATGGACCGTAATGTTCAACGAGTGAGTTATTTTGAACCATCCACTTGAACATTCTGTACGAAACAATCATAAAATATAGGTATCATGATAACAGCACTCGATGTTTTTTTTTCTCAGTGTTGGGACCCCTTTTACTTTTAGTCCCACCCTTTTAGCAACTTTTAAATTAACAAAAACTGTTATAATAATGTAATGCTTGTCCATGGCATGGCAAACTGCATTGTGTGCGGTTTCTTTATACACTTCATAGTATTCTAAAACCCCAAAAGAACACTAAAGCAGATGAAAACGACGATAATTTTCAGGCAACGAAGACCGGTTTTATATAATATAGAATTATAGCTTACATACAAAAAATACTTAATAATAGCACACGGCTGCGATGATGTAGGTAGGTACTACGCGACCTCGCGGTGTCAGGTTCGCGGTTCCACGGAAACAGTAGAACTTGACTCCCTTGCACCAGTATTCTTTCTTTGTGAACTCAATACAGAATGTAACTTTTTTTTAAATAGAATACTTTATTGCTCTCATGTAGACATTACATCAGGTCTTAAATAGCTTACAGTCTATGGCACAACACGACACCCTGTAAGGGTATTGCAAATCCTTTGTCTTAAACGTTGATACACATAAGGAAATTACACTAATATTTACACATTGACATCTAGGATATCATTTGTTAAGCTTATCTATGGTATCTTTTTACATTGAAAAAGTCTTTCAGAGAATAAAAACAGTTATCTATTAAATATGTTTTTAACTTTTGAACAAATTTCGTGTATTTGACCTCATCAGCTATTTCTTTAGGAAGATCTGGTAATATTGTGTTGATATAGTGCTCCATATTACAAATGACCCGCAAAATAAATAGACAGAAGAATAGGACATGGAAAATGTCAGTGAAGGAGATTATGAAAAACACCCAATTTAGTACCAGTATAAAGAGAAAGTTATTCAACACATGTATATTGCCAATATTCACATATGGCTGCAAAACTTGGGCACTGACCAAGGCACAGTGTAAGAAATTGAAAGTATGTTCCAGAAGCATACTCAAGAAGAGAAGATTAGATAAAACAAAGAATTCAGAAATAAGAGACAAGAAAACTTGAGGATGTAGCATATAAAGTTAAACACTTAAATGGAAGTGGGCAGGACATACAATGGCCTCTAGAAATGGAGCAAAATTTTAACAACATGGTACCCAAGAGGATGTAAACGGAAGAGAGGCAGACAATTTAAAAGATGGGCGGAGGAAATTATAGAAATGGCCGCGAGACATGGACCAGAGTGGTCGCAGACAGGGAGAAATGGAGAAGACTGGGGGAGGCCTTTGCCAGCACACGGAAATGTACAATTTTACAGTTACTGTATTAAGAGCTTTAAGTATTTTTGCTGAAATTTTCTGAAAAGAAGCTATAAATAAATAAATTACAAATACACATGATACTTGTGCTTTTATATATTTTTTACCCTATTGCCCACACATTTATAACTGTGTCTCTTTAGGTGTTCATTATTATTCAAATTGTTTTGAGGAAAGATAATGTGGATGAACCTGTTTTATAGTTTGACAACTATTTAATCCATAAGTTTCTACAACTCATGGAATATTACAACTATTTAGTAGGACTTGACCAGAACTGGAACATGATATATGAATAATTCATCAGATATAATATAAATCCTACTAATATTACAAATGCGAAAGTTTGGATGTTTTGATGTTCGGATGTTTGTTACTCAATCACACTTAAATGGTTTATTCTGATTTAAAATAAAACCTGCACAATGATAGAATAACCTAAATAGCTACCTATATCACTACATAATATAAAACAAAGTCGCTTCCTGCCTGTCTGTCTGTCCCTATGTATGCTTAGATCTTTAAATCTACGCAACGGATTTTGAAGCGGGTTTTTTTATTGTTCAAGAGGAAGGTTTATGTGTATAACACGTGCATAATATATTAGAGAAACGCTGATAATTTTAGAGGTTTCTAATGTAATGTCGTAAATAACCACATTTTTTGCGCTTACATTGCAAACGCTGGTTGAACCCTACGAGATAGATCAAAATAATGTGCTACAGTATTGTACACCTTAATCAGGTCTACAAAAAAGTCAGCGATGGTAACATGTCTATCTCTTAGGGACAGGATAACCCACAATAACCATTTTTAATCCTTTACTTTTTACGAGAAATAATGGCATATTCACGAAGCGATTTTAAGCAATACCGCATTAATCATTATCCAATTAAGTACCTTAAATACATTGTGCATTTAATATAGATCAATATGGGCCCTTTACAGCATCTAATTTAAATGAATATTTTCGAAGATATTACAGATTTAAAATGTAGGCACATAGATAGCGGCAGCGATCACCATTGGACCCGTGCGAAGCCGGGGCGGGTCGCTAGCAAATATTTTAATTTATTTCATTGCATGTTTTAGAAAAGCACTATACATACCTCGGCTTGAAAAATGGTTGACAACCTCATAACTATCCGACCTCGCTACGCTCGTCTATATGTACTCGGATTGCAACCCTATACATCCCGGCCTGTGAAGTGTACTATTATTTACAGGTGTTAGGGGCCCAAGACAATAATGCACGGACAATCTTGGATTACCTCAATGAGGACTGCTGGCATGCTGTGCTGGATTACGTGCCTGTCTACGACATATTACGTACTGAGCGAACCAGCAAGCGCTGGCAGAAGATCGTGTTGGGGTATTTGTCACGTAAGTACCGACACTATAAATAATAAATATATAAATATTTGGGGACAATCTGACACAAATCGACCTAGTCCCAAACTAAGCAAAGCTTGTGCTCTGCTGGGTACTAGACGACGATAGATAGATAAATACTTAAATACATAGAAAACATCCATGACTCAGGAACATTCATGCTCTTCACACAAATAAATGCCCTTACCGGGATTCAAACCCAGGACCTCTTGCTTCGTAGGCAGGGTCACTACCAACTAAGCTAAAGCGGTCGTCAATCTTATTAAGTTGAAATGTACTATAGGGGTGTGTAATGATGATTTTGTGTATAATTTCATTTTCCAACTTGTATAGGTGATTGAGATGCATAAAAACAAACTGTATAATAACACTCTGCATAATTTCATAAAACATAATGATCACCGAACCGAACCGCCGGGCCGGAGCGCATTCTATTACATGCAAATGAATTGGAACCGTATAAACAGTAATTACATTTCATATTTGAATGCATCGTGCATCCACTGCGAGGCGGCGGCTACCGATGCGGTCGGTGCGGATTGTAATCAAATATGAATTGCATCTGCTGTATAGTCAGACTAGCCTAAATGATTTACAGATGCCAGAATTAATGTTGTGCGATGGACGTGGAGGGCCGGAAGTGACCAGTTGGCGTTGAATAACAAGTGTTACCCTTCCTTCAAGCTTTGGACTAAGAAACTAGGTCCCGCCGTTGTGGAATTCGAGAAAATTGAGGATACTGATGATGGTGTCGAAATTCTCAGGAAAAACTGCCCTAATCTAGAAAATCTCAAGGTATCCAAATCTAATTATTCAATAGATATAGTCAGTCATACCTGAGCACATTTAATTACTTAGGGGCTGCGGCGCTACCACGAAAATCGAATGTCGAAATCCCTGCCACTCGAGTCATGTAAGTGCGATAGAGATGGAAATACTCGAACTTCGACTGTTATAGCTCTGTCCATATATTACGACATTTTAAAATAGGGTTCGGGGGGGCTTTTATGAGGCGGGGGAGGTTCCATTCAAGGAATTAACAAGATGATGATACTTTCTTTGTTTTTTTTTTCATTGTATTCATATTCAGTTTGACTTATTTTAAGTAGGTTAACTTACTATCATTATCATTCAGCAAAAAAATACTAACTTTGAGTTTTTTCGGCGTTTCTTCTTATCAGTGGTCTTCTTTTTCAGAAATGCTGGTAGAATTTTTACTTGTATAATTGCCATTACGACCGACTTGCAGAATAATAGTTATTTGTGTCAAAAGGGAGCAAAATAGTATATTTACGGCGAGGGCTGTGTATTGTATCCTGAATGCAGCGAGGGATCCTACAATAGAATCCTGAGCGTAGCGAGGGATTCTAACGTAGGATCCTGAGCGTAGTGAGGGATACAAGTGTTTACGCCCGAGACGAAAATAATTTTGCTACCGAGTGACACATACTATTTTTCACACCGACTATGAGGAAATTTAAAAAAAGCTATTGTTAAAATATATCTAAATTATCTTAATTTTTATTACTAATTTTTAAATATTACGAAATATTTATAAATTTTTATACAACATTGTTATAGTTAAAACTTGAAATATGTTCGTTTTGAATCGACTACGATGAAATTACAATCGATTATTTTATTAACATCTGTGTTCAATTGGCACATTGCGTACAAATGTTCCAATGCCAATGTATAAATTAAAAAAGTAGCTTGAACAGAAAAGTAGCGTTTTGGTCCCTCTCGTCGTGGAGCAAAACTTACTTTTCCGAATGAAAGGTGTGATAAATTCATTTTCACCTCAGCAGCTCGAACAAGCATATTTTGCTGCGTGAAAACAGTGTGCAAAATGCGAGACAAAGTAGCTTTTTAATTTTGGTGCGGAGCACTGACATTTCGTCGTATGGGGTCAATTACCTACAAGTTCAGAATATTTGAACTTTATTAGCACTGTCCCTTTCATTCCATTACGAAAAAAGAAAATGGCAGACATAGGTCGATCCATAGTTCGACCATTGAATTTCAAAGTAGACCCCCAGAAAAGCGGGCAACTAACACGTTCGAAAACTATCAAATTAAAACGTTTAAATTACCAAAATAATTATACAAAGTAATTTTAAATTGAAGAATATTTAGATAAAAGATCTCAGAATAAACTCAGTTTTTCATAACAAATAGGAAAACATGAATTTTATTATGCTAGCTAATTAAAAATTCTAGTTTAAACAATTTAAATTCTATGAACGTATACCACAGATGCAGTTTCCGAACGCAAGCGCGGGGCCCCGCCCCTTTTAAAAAGTTGCGCGCTGTTAATTTGTTTACGATTTTAGTCTGTATATTATTCGTCATTATTGATATTGGTTTTAAATATAAAAAATACTAGGATAAATCAATTCTCTATCTAACTAGGAAATATAGTGAAGTCAGTGACATGACGGAGGAGGTCTTTTAACAACAGTACGGATAGTTTTTGGTGTGCACGCGAGATACACGTAATATGCTAATGTGTGCCCTTTTTGATAATGATAAATATTTCATAAATATCTCGAAGATATAAGTAAAATCTGTGAATTTTAACAATAACACGGTTAGTTTTTATTGATGTGTTAGTGTCACGCGACACTCGTATACTTGGATACTCACTGAAATGTCCTTCGGTTTCTCGCGCCTTGTCTCGCCTTTCTAGTATTGAATAACGAGGCGGCCGACGCTGAGGAGTTAAAGCAAGCAGTAACTAACGCCTAATTAAGTTCTCTTCCTGAATAATCGTGAGACGAATAGGTACGTGATACTATGATATATTTTTTGATGTGAATGTGTTCTCACTGCTGAGGTGAAAAGTTGTATGTGTTACTCGAGAGCAAAGTATTTGCATCTCGTGCTTTTGAATCCTTCGCTGCGCTCAAGATTCAAACTTTGAATCACTCGCTGCGCTCGTGATTCATTTTAGAATCTTTCGCTTCCTCAGGACTCAAAATTAGCACTCGCAGCAAAAACAAACTTTGCTCTCTTGTTGCACAAATAACTATTTCACAAAAAAATTAAGATAATTTAGATATATTTTAACAATAGCTTTTTTAAATTTCCTCATAGTCGGTGTGAAAAGTAGTATGTGTCACTCGGTAGCAAAATTATTTTCGTCTCGGGCGTAAACACTTGTATCCCTCACTACGCTCAGGATTCAATACACCGCCCTCACCGTAAATATACTATTTTGCTCCCTTGTGACACAAATAACTATTATTTCATTTAAAGACGCGATTTCTACAGCTCACAGAGCCTATAGTTTAGATCCTAGATATACCTATGTAGATGAAAATATATGGTTCTCCCGTGTTCGACCTATTTTTGGCCCTAATATCTAAGTTGCCCTAATGACTGTTTTATTCGGCAGTCGGGTAGCCTCATAGTGGAGTCTACCCACAAGCCAGCCACGACCAGTAGCTAAATCTATCTATCCTAGTCGTTGGAAAAAATCTAGAGTAACGCCAGTTCCGAAAGGAGGATCCGATATGGACGTCACCTCTTTTAGACCCATTGCAGTTTTATCCGTATTCGGTAAGGTGTTTGAGATGACCCTTAACCGACATATAAGTCAACAGGTGTCTAATCGTTTGCACCCCAGTCAGCACGGTTTCCGTAAAGCCCGATCTACCACCACAAACCTAGTTGCCCTCGCTGACTATGTCTGCAAAGAGATGGACGCTGGACGCCAGGTCGATGCTGCATATTTCGACTTTAGGAAAGCATTCGACCTGGTAGACAACGACATCTTGCTGGAAAAGCTTGCATTACTGGGCTTCACGCCAAAGCTTTTAAGTTTCATTTCCAGTTACTTGTGCCAACGGCAGCAGTACGTCAGGGTAGGCGGCTTCGAGTCAAACGATTACTGCACGCTGTCTGGGGTGAGTCAGGGCAGCACTCTAGGGCCCACGTTATTTCTTTTAATGATTAACGATTTGCCTGATACAATTCGTTCAGCTGAGTGTCTGCTTTTTGCGGATGACCTAAATTGCTCGGCGTCAGTAGTGTGGCGGATAGCGCTGCTTTGCAGAGCGACATCAATGCGGCAGCTGAGTGGAGTGTTGCAAACCGTTTGCCTTTTAATGGAGCAAAATGCAAGGTCATTACATTTACACGTAAGCGCTTGCCACTTTTAACCGATTACATCCTGGGGGACGCTTGTTTGGAAAGAATCGACGAAATCACCGACCTAGGTTTAGTTTTAGATACAAAATTAGATTTCCGTAAACACGTATCTAATATTTGCAAACGGGCTAGCAAAACCCTAGGTTTCGTCATGAGGGCGTCGAAGCAGTTCCATGTAGGAGTCGCTGTGGTTTTGTACAGTGCCTATGTCCGTAGTAGGTTGGAGTATGGAGCTGTTATTTGGGATCCCTACGAGGATAAATACTCTCTGTTGGCGGAAAGAGTACAGCGTAAATTCGCCCGCTGGTTGTACCGCAAATCCTACGGGTATTACCCATACCTGTACCCTTCATTGTTTGTCTCCGGGATGGTTGGGCTAGACACGCTTCGGATGAGGAGGAAGTTGTTGTTGTTAGTCCACTATCTGTCTGTTGTCCACCACAGAGTGGACAGCCCGGATGTGCTCGAGAGGATCGTGTTAGTGGTTCCAACGAGGGTCCCCCAGGATTTGGATTGCGTGGCGGTGGCGGCTCGCCGTCGGCCGGGCCTGCTGCAGCGTGTGTCTGCTCGCACGTGCCACGCTCGACACGCTCCTACCGCGCGCGCAATGTCATTATTATACCAAATGCTCACTCAGCACGACGATGCTGACATGTTTGCTGATCGCTTTACTAAATTATGTTGTATTGCTAAGCAGTTCCTTGACAAATTTTATTAACAATTATTTATTATTTTGACATATTTTATTTAGACCTTTTCTTTTTGACATGTATTGTGTGGTCTGTTATATGTAATAATTTATCGTGTAAGTGTTTTGGTGTTATTGTGCTGTAAACTTACATTGACTTTAAATGAATAAATGAAATGAAATAAAGCCACTCTGGCTGCTACGCGAAAACCAGCTCCAAAAAAAACTGTTTTATTAGGTCTAATGCATTTTTTCTAGTTCCCCCTTTCAGGGAAAAATACTATGTTGCACCCTAATCCGTTAACAGTTTCGTAATAGCCGCTACAGTCGTAGCCAACATGCGAAAAACCATTTTTGGAGAAAAGCGCCTACCAGGTTCCTGGCACGGCAGGTGTTAAAATATAGAACACCCTGTATTTGTTTGTAGCAATATACAACAAACACGCATTTTTTTATCTGGCGTTATTCCCGGTAGTGCCCCAATGGAGCCCGGGGTCCGCTTCGACACCTAATCTCAAGATTTTGCATAGGCACTAGTTTTTTCTCACGATGTTTTCCTTCACCGAAAAGCTAACGGTAAATATTCCGTAGGTACATAAGCATACGTCGTTATCGCGGGTGCAAAAACGATTTGACAGTACAGAAAGATTATGTAAAACAAGCAATAACAGACGCGAAACTCATTTTGAGGATCATCTACATCTATGCCTACTCCTACGAGTTTAAAATGTAGGTATCACACATTAGGTATTTCTAATACACAACCTCCATACTTGACTTGAGTACCAATACAACTTAAATAGATTAACTATGCAGTCGCAATGCAAACTCTTTAATAATTTTTCCTATTTGACATTGTCATTTGTCAGTAAGTACATTATCAATTATCCCTACTGATAACTGTGTGTAATATATTTATTGCCGAGTGCTTTTAAAATGCCGCGAAGGAAAAAAACGTGCGATGAATTTGTGGAGTTGTGGACAAAGGATTATCCTGAATTACAGGCTCGCGATACAAAATTATATTGCACTAAGTGCAATGTTAAAGCATTAATAGACGATCGAACGGTCCGGCGGACCGAGAGGGACACAGCTATCTGAAAGAATCAGATAGTCATATATCGCTCTGACTCTTTCATATAGCTGTGTCCCTCTCGGTCCGCCGGACCGTTCGATCGTCTGTTAATACTATTAGTTTCCCCCAAAGAAAAGCTTCTATGGAACGACATTTCAACTCGGAAAAGCATACATCCGTCAAAAAAGATTTTAGGATGGAATTGACCAAATTTATGGTAAGCTGTAATATACCATGGTCTCAGTTAGAGAATCCCATATTCAAAAAAAATATCAATAACTGCGTCTCTGGAAAATTCGAATAAACTGTGGAGGTCCCTTCGGAATGTTTATTGAGACAGAATTACGAAAACCAAATAATACATGTCAAAAATACACGTTAGTAAAAATTACACACGTTGTTTTCTTATTTTTTAAATAGACTTTCTTCTAAGTAGGTAAGCGTTTAATTAGCAGACGATAACAATTATCTTCACACAAGTACGTATATATTGTTAATATTGTTAAAAAAACGTTAAAAGATAATTAAATATACTTATTTCCTATGTATAAACTTGTTAACTAAACAGATGACAACAGTTTAACTCATACCCCTATGCAGCTGTATTTTTTATTGATCTTTTCCAGAAAAAACTCTCCACATGTAAAGAGCTTCTTAGATGCTTAGAAGCTGTAGGCAGAATACGTCCGATTCTACCAAATAGACATTCTGTTTTATTTGCTCTTTATCTGATTGGTAATTGTACCCGCGATAACGACGTATGTACATAAGTTATAAAAAACTCGTTGGTATGAGCTGGGATTTGAACCCACGACATCTTTGCCATGCCTGAACCACTACATCGTAGTAAGTCATCATTCTCCTAGCGTTATTCCCGGTTGTGCCCCTAAAGGAGCCCAGAGTCCGCTTTGACACCTAATCCCAAGATTTGGCATAGGCACTAGTTTTACGAAAGCGACTGCCATCTGACCTTCCAACCCAGAGGGAAAACTAGACCTTATTGGGATTAGACCGGTTTCCTCACGATGTTTTCCTTCACCGAAAAGCTAAATTCCGTACATAAGTTCCGAAAAACTCATTGGTACGAGCCGGGATTCGAACCCACGCAGCCGCATGCCTGAACCACTAGGCTACCGTAGCTAACATCGTAGTAAGTATTCATGTATTATTTCGTAATGGACATTGCAGATCAGTTTCCTGAAAAAACCGCTACCTAAGAACAGTACAGAAGAACTTTTTCCTCACCTGAAGGTGCTATTAATCCGGAGGTGTAATGTAAGTATAAGTAGCAGATACATACATTCACGCCTTTATTCCCAAAAGGGGTAGGCAGAGCACTACACCCTCGGGAGGAAAGGGAGTGGTGAAATTCTAACCCGACACCATACTGTAATCTTACCCACTGACAAATCCACATTAATATTATAAACTAGCTTTTGCCCGCGTGTGTGGAACTCCTTTATATTTATTTATTTATCCCTTAGTTTAACACTTTCTAGCTACACGTCTTAACAAGACATACATTTAATACATATTTAGGTACAAAATTGTAAATATACAAGAACAATACAAATAATCCTATAATATCAAACATCCTCCTCAACAAACAAAATTTCTAAATAAAATAGAGTAGATTGACGACCGCTTCAGCCTAGTTGGTAGTGAAGCAAGAGGTCCCGGATTCGAATCCCGGTAAGGGCATTTATTTGTTTGATGAGCACGAATATTTGTTCCTGAGTCATGGTTGTTTTCTATGTATTTATCTATATAAGTATGTTTACAAGCTTTGCTTAGTTTGGGACTAGATCGATTTGTGTAAGATTGTCCCCTAATATTTATTTATTTATTTTATTTATTTAGACATGGGCGGGGTGGTGGAAAGGGGTAAATAGGGGAGTGGATGTTCCTATGGGACGGGAGTGCAATGCTATTAGACTTTGTACGGGTGTAGTAGGGTAAATCCGGTAAATCGCCGATACATGGCCACGCTTCAATAACTGGCCCCCTCATACTAAAATTAACTCTGTTCCCATACTCTCGACAACACAGCTAAGTGACTGTGCACTTTATGTGCATTATAATAAGGTGTTATACAAATACAGAATACCTAATAATCAGATAGGTGTACGTCCGTAGGAAGTGGAGCAATCGTCTGTATAGAAATTTTTCGTATATTTTAGACAATATTGGTATAATGGCAATAGGTTTGTAATTGTCACACATTTCCCTATCTCCTTTTTTAAATAAAGGCTTAATGATGCTAACTTTTAGCCGATCTGGGAATACGCCCTCAATCATAGATAAGTTTATGACGTGACTCAGAGGTCCTGCAAGTGCAGTGATGTTGTCCTTTATTAATGATGTCGTCAAGTCGTCAAATCCTGCTGACTTTGTGTTCCTAAGGGTTTTGACGACTTTGATTATTTCAACATAATCAGTCGGGGTTAAGTATATAGCAGAACAGTTAGAACTACCCAATGTTTTCAATAATTCCGGGTTATGAGCGGAGTTGTAGTCAGTAGAGTCTACCGATCGCGTAAAGATATTATTAAAAGCATTGGCAATACCTTCGCCCTTCGTGATGATATTTCCATTTAGATTAATTCGATCAATCATTTGTTTTTGAAAAGATTTGCCCGTATTTTCATTGATTATGTTCCATGTAGCACTCGCTACATTATCTGAATTAATTATTGTTTTAATATTTGTGATTTTACGAGCTTCTCTCAGACATTTTTTCAATAACTTAGAATATGTATTATGTTTTTGTTTTAGATACATTCTAGTGCATTTGTCTCTTTCCCGAGTAAATTGCAAGAAAAATCGTCTTTTAGCCTTAGAGGATATTTTTATTCCTCGTGTAATCCATCTTAACTTTTTATTTTTTATTATTTTTGAATTGAGTATATTGATGTATGAATTGAGTATAACGTGGCCAGTAATTGAAGGGTGGCCAGTAATTAACACCTTATACTAAAAAATCATTCTATAATACGTGAATAAATAAAATAAAATATAAAAGCCTTTTATTTCTCGATCACATGCAAACAAATATAAGAATATAAGAACACAAAGTAATTAAAGGTAATCTGGATATAAAAAGCAACTAACTAAACGAAAGATATTATAAAGTAGATATTACTTAAATAAAATTTGTCTTAAATATACGGCTCTTTGTGCCGTTTGTTAGATTAGTGGTGATGAGAACCCATTTACACATAATACGTGAATAGAGTTCATTATTAGTACGGGGTGGCCCCCTCCCTCTGTAATCGTAAGAGGTGTTCGTTAAAATCTGACTACGAAAGTTTGACAAGTTTCTACGGAATATTTAACGTCGGCCTGTAATCGTGAGTTAGTGCAACCCGCCCTTAATCGCGCCAATTGACGAGTATACGAGGGCGGAGTCGTGGGAAATTGCCCACGACTCCGCCCTCGTAGGTAGGTAATTTCACATCAATTTGTTACAGAATATGACTGATGACAGTCTCAGCGAATTTTTAGCACACAGCCCCGCCTTGGAGGAATTGAAAATCTTAACCGACAAACGAGTGACCGGTCAATGTTTGGCCAGTTTGAGGTCGACAAAATTCAAATCCCTCGTATTCAGGAGGTGCTCGGACTTGAAGCTAACCCCCTTGATGTCAGCGGCCGACCGCCTCGGAAATCTGACGAAGTTAGTCTTAACGAGGGTCCGAAGTGAAATACGCGATAAAGTACACTTGCTCATCGACAAGATGCCGAAATTGGAGTACTTAACTGTTCATAGCAGGGATGTGTATCGTGAGAAGGCAGATTCCTTTTTCGAGTCCGTGTGCCGACTTGAGAACTTGAAGCATTTCAGTTGTAATTTATTCACGTGGGACGACCACTTGGAAGCAGTGACGCGGTGCTGCAAGCAGTTGCAAGTCTTGAAATTGCACGGCAAGCGTAAGTTTTTTTTATTTCTCATGCTCTAAAAGTTCCGTTTTAAACTGTGCGTAGGCGACATAAAGTCGCTTTTTATGCTCTAGTGCATAAAGTAAAATCTTCGTCGAAGACCAAGGCAATCGGTCTAACAGCCACATGAGCAACTTTAACTTCATAGAATAGACTCTTTATTTTTTTTTGTTATGTTTTGTTACTAGTCTAAGACCAAGGCAAGGATACCAACAGCCAAAATACTTACACAATAAAACTTCATGAAATATCTCACTCGCACCTCGCTCGGATGGATAAACGTCTCGCATAAAATGGTGCGTTTTATGCACTTCTTGTACAATCTACTATTTTCACATACTGACGAACGCGACGTTGGCAAACAGGTATACGGTTATATGGAGATAATTTGAATCCCGGGGAAGGACATAGGATAGTTTTCATCCCGCAAATCATCCCCAAATGGAATGGAAGTTTTAGAGCTACGTTATAAACGAGTTCCACGCGAACCGATACGCGCGAACCAAGACAGGACCGGTCATTGTGGCACTCTGGGGGAGGCCTATGTCCAGCAGTGGGCAGCCGAAGCTGGTGATGAGACTATGTACTGTTTTCGCAGACGTGACGGGGCGCGGCCTGGCGGCTGTGTGTCGCGATGTCGGCGCGCGTCTAACCGAGGCTGATCTCAGTCACAGTGAAGTGACTGAAAACGATGTTGTATCGCTCATCTACGCCTGCCCTAATCTCACGGTATTTTTTTAAGCGCCTAGAGCGGTTATACACTTCGACTTTGCAGCACTACAAATGCGATACAGTATCGATACAGGTGATCTTAATGGCCAAGTGTCGCGCGTTCGGGAAACACGCGTTTGTGCATGTCGCTGCTAAAAGTCGCCGTTTGTGACTGCTTTTTTGCAAGTAAGGCCTACATAGCAATTCGTTAATTTAGATTTATTATGCCGGTTGTACACACTCGTCGAGACAGACTGAGAACGAGTGTGTACATGATGCTCTCACCTTGTCTCGTCCGCTCGGGTCTCGCCTCGGTCGCGCGTCGGTTTTCGCGGCCAAGTCAAAGGGTTGTTCCGCTTTTCAAATGACGCAACGCTTGTGCACATGGTGTGTTCTCGCCTGAGACTCTCGACGAGAAACTCTCGACATGTGTGTACAGCTGGCATTAAAAAACTACGCTCTTTTTAGTCGACTTCAAAAAAGGAGGACGTTCTAAATTCGGTCGGATTTTTTATTATTATGTTTAGTGTTTGTTACCTCAGAACTCAGTCGTTAATGAACCGATTCGTACACCTCTTATTATGCTTGCAGATTGGTCCCATTGTTTTCAAAGAGGCAGTCGGTTGATGGGATGCGTGAGGAATTGAGGGAACTCCTCAGTTTTATTAGGCACGCGTGTAGTGATTTCGGTATTTTCTATTATATCTCGTATATTTACACTCGGAACGCTTCAATGATGTAAAGTACGTCACATATTCTGATATAATTCCGTTTAAGTAGAAACTAATGAAGTGCCAAAGCTGGTTCTGAGATCGTAGAGGAATCGACGGAACTCCTTAAATATTATCGGCCCCGATATAGCGACATGGGTTTTTTCTGTAATTATCACATTTGCTCTCCGGACATTTGGTAAAGCGGAAAGGAAACGGCCATGTGTGTTCTTTGGCGAAGTACTGAATTGAAATCGGTGTAAACTTTGTTTTTAAACTAAATAGTGGACTCAAATTTTATAAGTCAAAAAGAGAAGGCAAAAACATATGCCTTATGAATGACGTAAATTCCATTAAAAAATCTCAAAAAATTACGAAGGTCCAACTCACGAACTGCGAGCGTAATATGACAATCGGTTCCTTAGAGCATTAAACCAACCGGAGCGGCCATTGACAGGCGTTAGCCTCTGTCGAAAATATATGACCAGTGGTCATTCATACACATTGTATGGACTGACGTTTATCTGACATAGCTATTTTGACGTTACGTATACATTTGATGTTCCCTTCCCCCGCAAAAATCGGCAGACTTTTTATGTATAGAAAATGACTCATGGCCGCTCCTGTTGGTTTAATGCTCTAAGATCGGTTCATATGAAGGTGCGGTTTGCGGAAAGGGGGCAGAACGTACCCCTTATTAAATTTTAGAACACTTATAACTTTGTGATTATTTAACCTCTTGCGTTGATTTTTCTCCATTTTACATAATTTCAAATCCTTTTTCGAGAAGATATAATACTATTGTTCATTTTATTTAGTGTCTTCACCCCTATTATGATGACTTACATACAATAAACTACCTATTTGTGTTTGTATCATCAGCGGGGCTAGCACAACTGACGCAACGCCGAAACGCGAGTCGAGAAAGATTTACCCTCCTATTTCTAATTTGCATGGTGCGAGTGAGACAAAAGACGCTCAGTCGCTTCGCGCGCGACTAAGCAGCAAGTTGTGCTAGACGTACTGGTAAAGGTCGCGGGAGGCCGCTGGATCCGGGTGGCACAGGACCGGTCATTGTGGCACTCTTTGGGGGAGGCCCAAAGGCATTGGACATATCCAGCAGTGGACGTCTTTCGGCTGGTATGATGATGATGATTTGTATCACAGAGGCTCAGGATGAGTTTGTGCGGTTTGGATCCCGAGGCGCTGTGTCCCCGCGTGGCGGCCGCGCGGCGCGAGATGCGAGCCACACAAGTGCTCCATCTGACCGTGGCTGACGGGAGGACCAGTGATGACGAGTTCGATTATGATCAATATGATCCCGAGGGTCTTGAGGTATGTTATACACGGTGTATCAAAAACCGGCCAAGTGCGAGTCGGACTCGCGCACGAAGGGTTCCGTGCCATTATCCATAAAAACAGTAAAAAAAAGTTTGTTGTATGGGAGCCCCCTTAAATAATTATTTTATTTTGTTTTTATTATTTGTTGTTATAGCGGCAACAGAAATACATAATCTGTGAAAAGTTCAACTGTCTAGCTATCACGGTTCTTGAGTTACAGCCTGGTGAGTGGTGACAGACAGACAGACGGACAGCGAAGCCTTAGTAATAGGGTCCCGTTTTTACCCTTTGGGTACGGAACCCTAAAAATGGAGTGTGAACCGAGCCCTGGCATATTCGGTAGCCCATTGTGGTTCCAAAATGTAAAGCTCCCCTCGAGTGGCAGCTGCCATATTGCCGTCAATGTCAAAAACCCGTCAAGTGGCTGGCGCCGGGTAAGGGCATATTCGGTAGCCCATAGTGATTCCAATGTCAAAAATTAAAGCATGTAGGTACACACCAAAAATTTTTCTTTGTTTAAATTTAGTTTAATTGACAAAACACTTAGAAAGATATATCTCGCGCGTGTTATTACGCTAGCTGTGTTGATGTGTTGTCTTATGGTGGGTACACACCAAGCCAACGAACGGCTATGCACACAGCACTCAACAAATAGCTGTCACACAAATGCTTCGCGTTCGTTGGCCGTTCGTTTGCTCATCGTGTACCCACCATTAACATTTATCAACTTAAAAAAATGGTTTTTACTTTTTATTGAAACCCTGTTCTATATGGAGTTTACTGTTTCCTCGTTTTTCAATGCTGACTACCATAAACCCTTTGATTTGGTGCTCTAGAGGCAATGTGGACTGTCAAATCTTGAATCACAAATATTTTATATAAGTATAGAAAGGGACTTTATCTACGCAAGTATAATTAATGCTCTAAAATGTGTTCAGAAACCGTAGGCAATGACCAGCATTATTACAACCAATTTTACTATGAGAACTTTCTTGTCTGTGTAGTTAAACCTGTACTTTGTTATTATAGTATCCTCAGAACTCAAGTGAGTCTCTATTCTAGTATCCATAGATATTAAAACAGTTATCGATACGAACCGTCAATTCAGTATTTTTTTAAATATAAACGAGTGACAATAGAATAGGAACTTCATTCGTTTGTCTATGATTAAAAAAACACGTTCGTATTGACGGAGGATTGAATTGCCGCCATTACTTTTGTCATTTATTTCTTAGTTTTTTTCTGTTACGAAAGTAGAATAGGCATGATGACAGTAATTGAAAATCACTAAAATATGGTATTTTCTTAGTGAAATTTTAATCATAGAATTCGAAAAATGCTCAATTTTTTTTATTAAGTAAGAGATTATTGTTTATTTTTATAAAATTAAACAGAAAAATACGGACGCCCGCCATGATATGTTAAACACCAATCAGAGCGCATGATGTCACGTTTGTATAAACAAATACCCATAACGGCCATTACCACAGATTACAGAGAAAACTTACGTACTGTACGAATAGTAAGACAGGGATAGAACCATGTTATCTGCCAGATCTTCATACGTCATTGTCCCGCTTTCTCGCTCGCACGGCCGCGCAAGACTTGTAAACTTCTGAATTTATGTGCATTCAATGAGCAATTGAGCGATCTAGGTAGCAAACGTCAAAGGTCTGCGTTCTGTTTATACACACGTGACGTCACTCGGGACGCCATGACACTGGCAAGCGTTTTAGCGCCAATTTGAAATTAAAAAACTAAAATGCATTTTTTCCTACTCAACTGTTATATTCTCTTGAAAATCTTATTCGTTGTACATAATAAATGTTTCTAAACATTATAGAACAGTTTTTCAAAATGTGTCATCATGCCTATTGTGAACCCATCTTAGAGTACTTATGATATGTGTGTGGATAAAGTAGTGTATGCAACTGTACATAAGTAATTAGGCCTTAAAACACTCGAGTGATCCTATTATGCACACTCGTGTTTTAAGATCTCTCATTCTGTATCAGTTGGGTACATAAACTACTTACTATTCCTCTATCTATGTTTATATTAAGACCGTTAGGCCCTATTTATACGGTCCAAGAACTCGTATGCATTCATTACATTGCGGGACTGTCGGCTACTGAGGTACTACCAGGTTGACTAAACCGGGTAATGTAACGAAAATTGCATGCGACTTGTTGCATCATGTAAATGGGCCTTTATTCTGATGTTCGCAGGACGTACTTGAAGCAGAGTTGCGGGAAGACGGCGTTTACGACAGCGACGGATTAGAAAACGCATTCATATACAACCGTATTCGGTATGAAAAGGATGATTCGGATTGAAGAAAAACAAAGTCAGCTCAGCGCTGCAGGGCAGCTGGCACGATAGGTTGTATGGTCACGTTTTACGACAAATCGCCACGTAAAACATGACCATAAAACCTATGAATCGAAATTTTTGCGTTCGTTTTCACATTTTTCATTTTATTTAGCCTCGTTCTTGTAAAAAGAACAAAATGGTTCAATTGAAGTCTAATTTATATTTTATTTTTGTTAATTTAGTAACGATACGAAATGTTGTTGTTGTTGTATTTCTTTTTTTTCGCTTGATTTAAGAATCAATGAAAAGTCAAGACTCAAAAATCAGAACCACTTAAGTATTTTTTTGTTTATTTAAGAATTAATGATAGAGTTGTTTTCGTCTTTAGTTTCGATTATAGCACGATTGAAAATAAGAGAATATGAGAACCACTTGATTCAAATTCCATTAATTTTATGTGTGATATCTGGAGATAGGCGCATTCAGACGGTCCAGCATGACAGTCCGCCGCGCAATGCCGGACCGGGCGCCTGGACGCGCTTATAAGTCGGTCGACTGTTATGTACGATTCCCACCGAACGGGCCGGGCCGGAGCGCATTCTATTTCATGCAAAGGAATTTGAACCGTCCATACAGCAGATACAATTCATATTTGATTACAATCCCCACCGACCGCGCCGGTAGCTGCCGCCTCGCAGTGGATGCACGATTCATTCAAATTCCTTAAGGGGCTCCCAGAATTGGCGTATGGGATCGTACCTTCGATCTGAATCTCTAAGTTTTCTTAGGTTTTTTGTAGCTTATTATGTTAACAACAACGGCTTTAAGCAATATAGTATCCCATATTTACTTCAAAGTTCATTGTTTTCGAGATATTTGGCATCAAAGATGAACAATTTTAGGCCAAAAAACCGGTTTCTGGCCATAACTTTTGTGTTAATTGGTTTAGAAAGAAAACCCCAGACCAGTTTTTAGGGACGTCACTCACAGACGAACCCAAATATGTAGATTTCGTATGTGTTAGATCTTTCATGTCATTAGAGATACAAAATTAGTGTTATTTTAGACAATGTTTAAAAAGATCATACAAAATTAAGTATTCATTTGTTTCAAAATCCGGTAGACCAGAATGGAGATAAAAGATTGAAGAACCGATAACCGTTTGATTTATACTTCTATCTGTAGTGCAAAAGTAGGAGATACGATTCAAAACTTGGCAAAAATCGATGGAAACCTCGGGTAGCCCCTTAAATGAAATGTAATTACCTACTGTATAGACGGTTCAAATTCCTTTGCATGTAATAGGATGCGCTCCGGCCCGGCCCGTTCGGTGGGGATTGTACATAACAGTCGTACGTGAATCGTTCAATTGAGAAGCCCTTTTTAGCGGTCTGTAGACCTGTCTAAATTTAGCGCGCATTAGTAATAAATTACCTACCTACAGTTATGTAGAAGGAGAGAACTATCTCGCTCTAATGAGTGATATGGTTTAACTCCCCTTCCCCAGATAGCGCCCTGTTTAGACAGGGGTAAAGGTAGCACTATCCGTCGCTCTCTTATTAGAACACTTGGAACAAGAGGCATAGTGCGAGAAAAATCGTATATCGCAGCCGCCCCATGAAAATATGACTGTCGCACTTTTGTATCGTGGCAAAAAGTCGCCATGTGTTTCGGTATGAATGTGTCTGTGCTGGCAGATTAGAGTCATGTATCAACTTGATGTGTAACCATGTTATTTTTCGAATAAATTCTGTTATTAATACCCTCGGTTTAGTGTCATTCTTTTATCCTTCCTTCCATCCTTATCTTTCACTTAGCACAAGAAAAAGAGGGTAGGCAGAGTTGCAACAATAGACCATTTAAAACTGCCCTACTGTCGAAAAGTGTATTTGGTATGGCGCTTAGAATTTACAATAAGCTATAGATGCCGACAAACTTCTTGAACATTTGACCTTGCCTGCGCAAAGGCGAATTGTACTAGCGAGCTGCCCCCCCACTTCGTCCCGCATGTTCAAGAAGTTTGACGGCATCTGTACCTAGATTGATCTTAGATATAGACAATGTAAACAATTTGAAAAGAAGGCTATGCCATTTTTGGTGCAAAAAGCATAATACTTACAAGAATATTTAAGACATTAACATGAAATAATTAATTTGCGTCGCTTGATTGCAGTGCAGTACACAAAAATCGAGAGTACGAGTATGTCACGGCCGCCTCATGAAAGACGTGCTGTCTTGCCCTATCTCATCGGTTAGTAACAATCTTTCAGTCCACTTCGCAGGACCGTTTGAATACGGCAATTTTCACTTTCTTACTGTTAACTGGCCACACTGAATGAAATTGTAGAGTCTGGCAAACGAAAGCGTGACCTGGAAAACGCGGCAAATTCAAAAAAATTACATATGGAATTACTATTTTTTTGTTTTTTACGGATTCCTTGAATATTTTCAAGATTATCTGTAAACATAAGAAACGTATCGTCGTTATCGTCAACATTATTATAACAAATAATCAGCCGACAAGGATTAAGATTACAAGGTCATACTAACCTAAAAAATCCGACATCGCAACTAAACATTGTTGTTTCTCCTGGAAAACAACTTCTTTCTCCTCTTGTTTTTGCTTGAACTTACTGATCATAGTATGTAGCAGCTTTCGCACATTACTTTTTATTGATTTACCCATATTACGGCAATTATTAATGCAAAATAATTGTGTAAACAAAATCTAACCAAAGAATTTGACGTGACAGATTATAATGTTGCCACTTTTAAAAAAGTCCAGGTCACGCTTTCGTTTGCCAGACTCTAGTTGCAGTTGTTACATCTGACCCCCTAGCACACTAAGTTTTATGTCGGACATAAAGCATTCGTCCCATTTTGGCAAATATGCGAGTGCAAGAGGGACAAATGCTTTATGTCTGACATCCAACTTAGTGTGCTAGGGGGTCTGTACACTATACACCCAATGATGACTTCGACATGTTGTACTGACAAATTGGGGAGTAAGGACGTTGTTTGATCGTGACGTCACAAGCAAGTAATCCCCCTACAAATTCTGTACTGACGGAATATTTTTGAAGTCTTATGAAAAGAAGCTGATTTGAGTTTTGTCAAATACCGTATTGATGAAAAATTTCAAATCTGCATGCAGTCTGCCAATTCTGCAAAATGTAACCATCACACAGACAGGTATTTGACCCTAAAAGTTGCTCAAAAATATTTTTTTACTTTTATCATTTTATATTAGTATTTTATTGGATTTTAAGGTAGGTTAGGCTATTTCAGTATAGAAAAAGGCAAGAACACAATTATAAAACTTCTTTATTCGTCATTTTCAACATTAACGTTACAAATGTCGTTTTCGTCAAGTAAATTTAAGGCTTCAATTAAAAGGGGTTTCTTCTTTTTCGATTTGGTCTTCCTCATTCCTGTCAGAAGAGGGTCTGACGTCAAAAGCAACCTGTTTAGCACATCTTGGTTGCATTCTATTCTTGAAAATTTTCTAGAACAATCCAGCCTGTATGTCCGAATATGTTTATTACGGGCTTCTGCCGCTTCTTCGGAGATTGGCAGAATCGCCTCCCTTATTACGGCTGCTCCATGCCGCAGCACCTTGTGCAATGTCGGTGTCATAGGGTGAAATCGATAAAGGGAAACATACAATTCAGCAGTTTCCTTACAGTAAGCCTCGAACTTTTCTGTGTTAATTTTAATACCACTGCACATGGCATCTAGTATTATTTTTAACCGGTAGATTAAATTTTTGTCAATCCCAGTTATCTCTGCTGATCTTTCATATTCTTCAAAAAAGCGGCGACTGGTATTCCCATCATCAGTGTTTCCGAAATTCGCCTTAGGCATGTCCACTAATAAGCCCAGTTGGTCTCGAAATTTGGTTTGTATTTCCTTTTTTTGGTTTGCCACCAGATCCTTCTCCTGTAACAATGGACACAAGGTGAGTCATTACTATAGTTAGGGTCACAATATGCTTAAGTAAATAACAAATAGGATTTGGGTTTTTCATACCTGCTTTTGGAAGGGATATGGTTCCATTTGTTGGAGACTCCAACAATAGTTAAGTCGGTACTACTTATTTTATACTAAACTGAATGTATGCTTATACCTAGTTTTACTATTGTTAATAGTGTTATCTGTGGCACGATGGCCATTCGATCTTCTTGTGCTAACCTTCATGGTCGCAATACATAGTTTCCACATAAAGTGTGTTTTCACTGATGCTGCCCATCCCACAACTCCAACAAACTTATTCAAAACACAAACAGTCTACGCTACACCATTAAGCCACTTTCTATTGTTTTCAAGGAATCTGGGCTTTGTGTTCCGGGCATTTGACCATTTCTGCTTAAATTCGTGTCGTACAATCGACAATTTCTGTTTCACTACTGAAATGTTTGGGTCATGTTCGGAATAATGACTGAGAACCCCCTGACTCCATAAATTCAATTTTTCGTTGAAATTTTTAGCATCTGAGCGTTCAATAATGGCCCATAAGTCGTTTCTGGTTAATACCCTCATTCCAGAAGAGCCTGTAATAAAAAAATAGCAGTTTATTTAAAATATTGATTAACCTAGTTTTCAAAGCCCATGTACCAAAAAAATCGTTAAAAATTTAGGGGTGGATTGGGGTGGTTGTTCTTTGCTTTTTAAATCTCCGGATGGTCTATTCTACAAAATACAATCAAACTTTAAGCTCAGAAATGAACAGAAATAGTTTAAAACCTTTATTGTATGTGAAGTTGTGTGTTTTTTTTGCATTTGTAGAGCTTAACCATTAAGGGCAAAAAAAATCTAGTAAATAATTAGAATCAATGTATAACTTAAGTTTTAAATAAAGTACATACCTGATTGTACACAATCCATGATAGAAACTAACACAAAATCCACTTTATCACCATAAAATGAATATTTGAAGACATTAAAGTTTTGAGCGTATCGAACAATCACACGAACACGTTAGGCGAACGGTAACATCCGACTGACTTCATGCAGCTGGTAAAAAGTTCAAGCGCGCCATGTTGGTTCTATTGTTTGGAGGGGTTACCTCACTTTTGAATAATAACAGTAAAAAGGGTGAAGTGCTAATATAAAAAAAATGCATTTTGAGCGACTTTTAGGGCCAAATACCTGTCTGTGCATCAGGCAGCGCTGGCAGTCGTCCGAGCGCGGTGGACATGGACAACATGAGCGGTACGATGTTATGAGACAGAGCGAAATACGGATATAATTTAGCAGGACGGAATTTTTCAAACTTCGTGCTAGCCCGTTCGGTGTTAGAGAGATGAATTTAGCGAACACAAAAAACACCACTGAAACTTCAATGTGCCGTCAGTTGACTTCACTGCACCTGTCATTCAACTGTCATTATCCACAACAAATTCAAACGCAATAGTCTCTTGAAATGTACCCAAAAATAACTCCAAAATGAGTTCAGTTTTAAAATTTATCCGTGATAATCACATATTGGCCATAATAGAATCAGCAGTTGTGAAAAAAAAGACAAGACTGAGCCTCAATGCGTTCGACATCACTGATATACCCAGCCTTTTGTACACCTGTTACGAAGTCGAGCACCTTTACTTGCACAGAAACAAAATAACAACAATATCAGTGGAACTAACGCAATTATTGAATCTAACGACGTTGACGCTTGACTATAACAACATAAATTCGCTGCCACCAGAGATAGGGAGCCTGAAAAACCTCGTGAATTTGAATTTAAGTTACAACCCTTTACAAGTGTTGATACCAGAGATAGGTGAGCTTGAGAACCTTGAGGCGTTCTGGTGTAATCGGATAGGGCTGCGAGAGATACCGAAGGAGATCGGGAACCTCAGTAAACTGGACACTTTCGGGGCGCGAGGCAACCATCTCAAAACATTACCAGACGAGATGACCAAGCTGTCAAAATTGAGGTGAGTTTTATTTTTAATTCAATGAACTTGACATTGAACTTGTGTTGTAATCTAGTTGGCACAGGCTTTTTAGGGTTCCGTAGCCAAATGGCAGAAATCGGAACCCTTATAGATTCGTCATGTCTGTCTGTCTGTCTGTCTGTCCGTCAGTATGTCACAGGCATTTTACTCGAAAACCATAAGGTGTATTTGAATAAAAAAATAAGGATAGGGTGTATTTTGTTAACCGCTACATAGTTTTGCAATGAAATTACTAAAAAAGATTTTTTTTAGGGGTGCACTCCATACATAAAACCGAAAGTCAAAAATTATTTTTTCATTGCAAGCCCACGTGTGGTACATCAATCGACAGGCCTTTCAAAATAAATATAAGGTTTCTAAGCAATTTTTTGGATTAAGTGAATAGAGTCGGAGATAATCGCCCCGAAAGTCACTAAAATTGTGTCCCCCCCCCCTCTCATTTTTGAACCGTGTACTTTAAAATTATGAAAAAAATCATGCTCATAGGGCTTATAAAATTCTTTCAGCGATATTTGTTTTGAACAAGATTGGTTCAAAGGTTTTCGAGATATTTATAAAAAACTGCCTTCCTTAAAGAAAAGGACGTAAGTGCCATAAGTTTACAGTAACGATATGACCTTTTTCATGTCAGACCCACCATACCCCTAGCAATACCCCTGGGGGTAGGGTGGGACTGAACCATACCACCGTAGTGCTGTGCACTATATTATGCTTTATAATATTTATCCCAAATGTCCTGTTACCGTTATCGTATCATGCATTGTAGTTGAAAAAGTTAGACTACCGTTATCTGTAGTAACCATTGATTTAGTATATAGAACTAGATGCACAATGTCAAGCAAATATGCCAAGAAATGTGCCCCAGAGCCCCAGAATGACAGCTCAAGTACATTTCAGTAGTTGCTAAAATAGCGTTAACTTATAACCTGCATCAAGATATATGTTTCATAAAAAAAGAACTCAGTGTTTTAGACCTTAAGCACCATATTAGCAAACCAACATCAAAAGATTAAAATACTTTTTAGTTTATTGAGACATACACTGTGAATTGACTGCTCACGTCAAAACTTTAGTTAGCGTTTAGCGAATGAATGGAGTCGCGTTATAAATTTTATTTATTTCAACAGAAAGCACAAATAAATCTGGTTTCTTTATTTAACAAGTGGGGAATAAACAGTTTCAAATATTTGTACTAATATTATATACAAAACAATTGATGAGATTTCCGTAAGTACACATAGTACAGCTGACAGAGTCCATAAAAAGAAGTCATTTTAGTTTCCTTGAAATAGATTCAGTTTGTTAAATAATTGTATTTTCGACCTGCCTTTACTTTTAATACTTTCTTTTTTGCGATGTAATGTAAGCGTACAGTCAAGTAGAGATCAGCTGTCGATTTTATTAAAACGATCCTATGAGTTTTGAACGTCACTCTCATGATCATCCGGCATCTATAAAACGAGTATTACGAGATATAAGGTCAAAAATGAATGATGATGAAAATTGGCAACAATTTGCGCACATCCAAATGATGTGTTGGGATTGTATTATAGAATTTTATTATAGTTCATTAATGCTATTAATTACCTTTTGGCAGAAGATAAAGCTAAGTATATAGGAAGTAATTGAAATTAAAATATGTAATATAAAGAAATGGGCTTAGGTACGTTCATGAGAGGTGTGGCAGTTTTAGTAAACTTGTTCTTCCATTTTTTGTCGTATAACCTATAATATATTCGTCGGGGATAGTGCAATACCGCGTAACTAGCACTAGTAAAAACTGCGTATCTGCACAACACTCCTAGGGCAAATCCGCGTAACTGACATTGGTTAATACCGCGTATCTAACAAATGTAGCCAAATTGAGATTTCCCGCCAACGAAAGTAAAAACTCGATTAGAATATACTAGTTCAAACACCCGTTGCATTTGACCAATAACAAGCTAGTTATGGCTTAATAACAATACCGCGATTCAATCACTCTCAAGTGACGATTCCGCGTATCTGCAATCAGATGACTATGGTAGGCTGTTCCGATTGTGGTGAAAACAAGTGTCAGGTACTAAAAACAAAACAAAAACTTTGGGTAAGTGTTTCTTTTGAATTAATTACATAATTTAAATATAAATTAGTTAGTAACGATTTGAGTTAAGGCAATATTTCGTATAATTGCAATTTTTTTCCAGTACCTAAGTCCAGTCAGTCGTCTCCAGTTTTTGTAAAAAAAAGATAAATAACAAACTATAGCTTAATTAGGGCTGTAGATATCTTAACGTGACAACAGTCAACAAGTTTATAGATCTTATTTTCATTTTGAAGGTTTATGATTGTAAGTACTATTTGGTTTATAATAAGTGGTGGCTGCCTACTGAGTGTTAGGTACAATGTTATTCTTGTGTGTGTGATTCTTTTCACAATGTGATTCTTTAACTAAGTAGGTAATCTAGTAAAATCGTAATAATTCAAGATTATTTAAAACCAAAGAGTGCTGTATTGTTGGAATTTACTGGAACTCATAAGTACGTTTAAATTGATTGAAGTGCCTGATTAGGAAAATTCAACTCCAGTTGTATTGATAATACAGAAGTTTTTTTTTCTGAAGCCATGCAACTAGTTTGTCGGGAACTTGGCATTGTATCAAATATAATACGTTGGTTTTCCGAAACTGGGAAACCCTGTTTTTTTATTACTAATTTATATACGCTCAACTCTAACGACGAATTTCGACTCTTACCGCAAAGAAAGTGGTATCCATTGTTGCTCCACAGCTTTTTCATGCTAGATTACCGATATAAAAACAAAATATCGTCCTATTACTGCAAATACCAACTAAGTGACTTTTTGCCGAAGTGCCTTTTATTATACCAAAAGAAATATGTTTTCAATATCTATAGACTGGTAAAACCCCTGTTTCGCTACGACGCCCCGTTCAGGAGATAGCTAAAGTATTAAAGCGACATAATTACTAATTTTGCGGCATTCTAAACAGGCAAAACTCGATATGTGTATGATAATACGCTTATTTTAGTTTTTAACTTCAGATAAAAACTGTTATAGGCATATAGTGTTTTTTTGCATTAACATTTTATTGAACATAACCCAATATAATATGAACATCTGCAACAGTTAAAGAGTGTTATTCCTTCAGATTGTCATAAATTTTATGACAATTTGCCATATACGAATACTTAATTTCCTAATAGTTATTTAAGTTGATTACATTTTTTGAAATATTTTTTTGTAAAGAGTCATATAAAAGGTTATTTTTTTATTATTTTCTATCAGCCATATTACTAATTACAAAAACGTACTACATTCTGAAACACATACCATGCTTTGTTGATAAAAAAATTTCTATAAACTTCATGTGTTTTCTTGCAATACCGCGGAACATACTAAATTTGTTTCCACTTCATGGCTTAAGTGGCGAAATCAAAACCGCGTAATTGACGTAAATACCTAATTCGTTATGATTTCATAAAATTAGATTCACTATCTTGTAGAATTCGTAATTCAATATGTTCTGTGTAGAAACATAATTAATATCTTCCAAAATAATAAAGATAAAACGTTTTAAGCTCTTCCTGTAAAGTTGGGTGATGAGTAGATACGCAGTATATACTAGTGCTAGTTACGCGGATTTGCAATTTGTATATCGAGTAGATACGCAGTATTTACTAGTGCTAGTTACGCTATATTGCACTATCCCCGACGATATCCGAATCATTAAAATGAGCCGAACAAACGACCGCGAATCGTTTGGTTTTAAAAAAAACACCTCGACTGTCGCGTGCTATGACTGCAGCCCATTTTGCACGTCGCTGAGGATTTTTTGGAAATCTTAAAATGAAAACCATAATTATGTAGGTAACGACATCATAAAAAAAGTATCTATAGGTACCGACTCCTTAGATTTATGTTCCGTGACTTTGTCATTTGAACTAACAAAAATAATTATTTAAAACATGTTCAAAACTATTAAATTACGATGAGTTTACACAAATTTCGTTATGTTATGAAAATAAATTATTTAAAGAAATAAATCCCATCTTTTTTCAAGTTTTTTTGTTGGTATTTACGCAGTTTGTTATTGACTGAACATTTCGACATAACTGACAACCAACAAGTCTCACGGTTGAAACCAGACTAAACCACAAATTAGATAATAGTACATGTACAGAAAGGACACTCCTTTGATCTTTACGAAAGGCGCTTTTTTCTCAGCCAAAACATTAAGATTTATGGCTTTCTGACGTCCCCAACGTTGGGGCACCGGCATGTACTTGTAGCGATGAACGTAAATCGCGGAGTGTCCCGCGCCTGACTAAACGCAAAAGAACCGGCCGATGCGATTGGCGGGTGTTAGGTGTACTACGACCCTACAGCGCGCGAACCGAGCGAGCGAAGCAAGCGTGCCGCGGCAGCGGCCGGCGAAGCGCCAGAACCGACTACGGACATTTTTTTCGAATAAAGTTAGGTCTGGAGCTTCGCCGGCCGCAGCCGCGGCACGCTCGCTTCGCTCGCTCGGCTCGCGCGCTGTAGGGTCGTAGTACACCTAAAAAATGGCCATAACGGCTTTCGTTTTTTTCAGTTTAATGAAATTAAAAAATTTGTACCTATTTCTTTTTCTATTTTTCCATCAAATCCCAGCACTACTAACGGTGGTATGGTTCAGTCCACCCTACCCCCAGGGGTATGGCTAGGGGGTATGGTGGATCTGACATGACATTTTTAATAAGGACGGAACCCTGGTTGTGCGTTGTCCGACACGCACTTGGCCGCTTTTTATTTATTTCTTCTAATGTGAATTGCTATTGTGCTTTATTTTGAGTTCCTTCCTTTATTCTAATTTCAAAACATGACCAAAATGTATTTTTTAAATAGTCTAAGCGTTCAAAAGGCTCAGAAAATTGTTCATTGATTAGTTTGTTTCTTCAGAACTTAGAGCATTAAACCAACAGGAGCGGCCATGAGTCATTTTCTACACATAAAAAGTCTGCAGATTTTTGCGGGGGAGGGGAATGTCAAATGTATATTATGTAACGTCAAAATAAACGTCAGTCCATACAATGTGTATGACCACTGGTCATATATTTTCGGCAGAGGGGAACACCTGGCAACGGCCAGTTTAATGCTCTAAGCTTCAGAATGACAGTTATAGATCCTGTGGGTTTTTGTTTGGGCCTTTTTTAATTATAATTCAAGAGTTTTCCAATAAAGAACATGCAGGTTTATGAGCAATGGTGAGATGTAACTATATGCATATTCTTACATGCATTTAAAGCAACCACCCTCCTTCCCAGCGCCTGATTAAACATATCGGCAAACTAGGCACTTGCCTAGAGGCGCTGGGTACCAAATGGATGCATATTTTTCAATCTATGGCCACTAGAGGGGTGCCAATGAGGTGCTTGCCTAAGGCACTCTCGACACTTAACCCGCTTCTGCTCCCTCCGCACATACAAACATGCCACAACCAATAATGAAAACCAGACCCCATATCATGGTCTGCCTTATCACGTGATAAGTGACAAGATAGAGCATCCGTCACTGGCTGACACCGTTCAATAGAACAGGACTGACGCTCTATCTTGTCACTTATCATGTGATAAGGCCGACCGTGATACGGGGCCTGGACACTTGTTTCGCCTATCAACTAGGCATAATGAGTATAAAAATACGCAAATAGCACTGCATCTCATCTTCATATAAACCCCGGCAATTTAAGTAACGCCTCATTTAATCAATTACTCTGCAAGTCAATTTTAAAACCTCATTCCTTTTCAGATGGTTAACATTGGAACACAATGAGATTGAGTCATTACCAAGCACACTTGGGGGTCTAGAAGCTCTCGTACACTGCAACCTGCGCCACAACTGCTTGCGACAGTTCCCTATGTCTGTGCTGCAGTGCGGTGATCTTATGTTTCTGCAACTCAACGATAACCAGGTGTGTGGTCTTAGCGGGCGCTTTTGTTCACCTAATTTTTTAAGGCCTATTATTGGAAGTCCGAAAATGTTCTTCATAAAATTTTACACCATAATAATCATTAGTCTATTCATAACGATCGTAAGTCATAACCATTCGAAATCATAATGACAAATTTACTAAGCAAAAGCGTTTACTCATTAAGTAAAACAAAATTAGGAGTTGAAGTATGTTCTTAGTTATGATATTAGGACTAACAAAATTATGACGTATGTCCACTATGAAGAAAACTGTTATGACTAACAAAATTATGACTTCATGTCAGTTCTTAGTAATGTTATGAAGAAAAGTTTTAGGACAATGTATTTTATGGCAGCCAATATAGACCCGTGGTTTTATTATTAAATGTTGGTTGAATCTTCCAGACATTTCATGTTTTATTCGTCGCCACTGACTTGGACTCAGTCCGTCACTGTTTTCACCCACCTGCCACCGACTTCGTAAGAATAAGACTTGCGTGGCGTGGGAGTGCCACCTCGATTTTTTTTCTGTGGCGGCGAATGGGTTAAGGGCTGCTTTAACAATTAATAATATGTAATTATTAAGAGCTTCAATACTTTATGGGTAAATGTTTTCAGGCTATTTTGTCAGAACATGATTTAGACTGTAAAGTTATTTTTAATCTTCTTTGTTGAAATACTCTCATGTATTTGGTAATTTTTTTATTTGGTCTTTATGTTTTTTTTTTCTTTATTCCTTTAATTATTAAGAAAATATCCCTTTTTCCGAGAAGAATCTCTTTTATAGTGTAAAACATCCTGTTTTAGATATCCAGTTTCCCAGAGGACTTTGATATTAACTCGCTGCAAGTTCTTGAAATGATTGACATGAGAAACAACCCCATCTGTGAGCTTGACCATCCAGTAAGTTCCATTCTTAACCTCCGACGCAAAGAGAGGGGTGTTATAAGTTTAACGTGTCTGTCTGTATATCTGTCTGTGGCATTGTAGCTCCCAAACGGATGAATGTCGTTTTTTTTTGTGTCATAGATAATTATATCCCTAGTGTTCTTAGCTATGTTTCATGAAAATCTGTTCAGCCGTTTTTGAGATATTGGACTTTGAAATAGTGACAGAGAATCTTAGGAAAATGGTTACAATATGGTCTCCTAGCATTCTTAGGATCCACCACTAGAAAAACAAATTTTATCCCCAGTGTCCTTAGCCAGTTTCATGTGAATCTGTTCAGCCGTTTTTGAGATATTGGACTTTGAAATGGAAATGTCGGGATTATTCACAGTAACAATAGTGACAGAGAATTTTAGGAAAATGGTTACAATATGGTCTCCAAGCATTCTTAGGATCTCCACCACTAGAAAAACAAATTTTATCCCTAGTGTTCTTAGCCGCCATGTTTCATGAAAATCTGTTCAGCCGTTTTTAAGATATATTGGACTTTGAAATGAAAATGTCGGGATTATTCACAGTAACAATAGTGACAGAGAATCTTAGGAAAATGGTTACAATATGGTCTCCAAGCATTCTTAGGATCACCACCACTAGAAAAACATGTGTTTAGATTTCTTCCAGGATACGTAACGGTGGCAACAAGGAACAAAAAATAGTTGATTTGCCTCTCTATGACTGACATAAATAGATAGGGCTGTAGACTCGTGTTAAAATTGATAACGTAGTGTTGCTAAATGAATAGTAAACCATCAAATTATTGTAATAAAGTATAAATTAAAAAATACAATTAAAAACCTTAAAAGAACCTTGAAAGTTTAGAAGAAATATGCATTTTTTTTATTGTCCTAGAGTACATTTAAAGCTACCAATAGAAAGAAAAAAAAGAAAATAAAAGAAAAAATTATTCATTTAAAACACCCTTGTTTTACAACATTTTCTTCTGCCAAACTGCAGGACAGTTTGTTGGCAGAATCCTTACGCCTTTATAAAAACAAAATTGTATGACAACTCCTTAGTTGTCATACAATTTTGTTCGGCATTTGGTTCGGCTGCGAAATATTGCGTATAGGCCCTTGCCTATACGCAATATTTCGCAGCCGAACCAGCAATTTACTTGATTTTTCATACAATGATTAGTACAAATAGACAGCGGCAATGTCATAATTCTGTGTCAATCAGAATGAAGCGTTTCGGCTCCCGCCAGCGAGCTCTGTCTGTGACCCAACTTTTTTATCTATTATATAATTTATATACTTTAATATTTGTTCCTCTCTAAAAACTGATTCGAATGGCATCGAAAAGTAACCGTAGGAATATTGCCTATTGTTGCCATATAAAGAACTATCTTCTGCCAGCGACTCCTTCCGCGTGGAACTCGATGTCCTTCCCCAGGACTCAAAACATCTCTATACCAAATTTCATCCATATCGGTTCAGCCGTTTAAGCGTGAAAAGGTAACAGACAGACACACTTTCGCATTTGTAATATTAGTATGGATTTGAATAAAATGCTGATGCCAGTTGCTGGCCGGACTCTACATGTATATGAGCCGCCCACAGAAGCACATGCTGATCCGGTATCAGGAGGCGCCGGCGCCGGGGTCCCTCAGCGACTTGGCCTCGTCCGGCTCGGGCCGGCACGCCGCCGCGCTCGCCATCAACGCTACCGCCCTACGGCTGCCGGCCGTACCCGGCCCGCAACGGGACCACGTCAGAATGGGTGAGTGTCTGTACAGGGGTGGCTTTACCTATAGTGCAGGGAGTGCGTTGCGCATGATCCTTCGTCCTCAGAAGCACATGCTGATCCGGTATCAGGAGGCGCCGGCGCCGGGGTCCCTCAGCGACCTGGCCTCGTCCGGCTCGGGCCGGCACGCCGCCGCGCTCGCCATCAACGTCACCGCTCTAAGGCTGCCGGCCGTGCCCGGCCCGCAACGGGACCACGTCAGAATGGGTGAGTGTCTGTACAGGGGCGGCTTTACCTATAGTGCAGGGGGTGCGTTGCGCATGATCCTTCGTCCTCAGAAGCACATGCTGATCCGGTATCAGGAGGCGCCGGCGCCGGGGTCCCTCAGCGACCTGGCCTCGTCCGGCTCGGGCCGGCACGCCGCCGCGCTCGCCATCAACGCCACCGCCCTACGGCTGCCGGCCGTACCCGGCCCGCAACGGGACCACGTCAGAATGGGTGAGTGTCTGTACAGGGGTGGCTTTACCTATAGTGCAGGGAGTGCGTTGCGCATGATCCTTCGTCCTCAGAAGCACATGCTGATCCGGTATCAGGAGGCGCCGGCGCCGGGGTCCCTCAGCGACCTGGCCTCGTCCGGCTCGGGCCGGCACGCCGCCGCGCTCGCCATCAACGTCACCGCTCTAAGGCTGCCGGCCGTGCCCGGCCCGCAACGGGACCACGTCAGAATGGGTGAGTGTCTGTACAGGGGCGGCTTTACCTATAGTGCAGGGGGTGCGTTGCGCATGATCCTTCGTCCTCAGAAGCACATGCTGATCCGGTATCAGGAGGCGCCGGCGCCGGGGTCCCTCAGCGACCTGGCCTCGTCCGGCTCGGGCCGGCACGCCGCCGCGCTCGCCATCAACGCCACCGCCCTACGGCTGCCGGCCGTACCCGGCCCGCAACGGGACCACGTCAGAATGGGTGAGTGTCTGTACAGGGGTGGCTTTACCTATAGTGCAGGGAGTGCGTTGCGCATGATCCTTCGTCCTCAGAAGCACATGCTGATCCGGTATCAGGAGGCGCCGGCGCCGGGGTCCCTCAGCGACCTGGCCTCGTCCGGCTCGGGCCGGCACGCCGCCGCGCTCGCCATCAACGTCACCGCTCTAAGGCTGCCGGCCGTGCCCGGCCCGCAACGGGACCACGTCAGAATGGGTGAGTGTCTGTACAGGGGCGGCTTTACCTATAGTGCAGGGGGTGCGTTGCGCATGATCCTTCGTCCTCAGAAGCACATGCTGATCCGGTATCAGGAGGCGCCGGCGCCGGGGTCCCTCAGCGACCTGGCCTCGTCCGGCTCGGGCCGGCACGCCGCCGCGCTCGCCATCAACGCCACCGCCCTACGGCTGCCGGCCGTACCCGGCCCGCAACGGGACCACGTCAGAATGGGTGAGTGTCTGTACAGGGGTGGCTTTACCTATAGTGCAGGGAGTGCGTTGCGCATGATCCTTCGTCCTCAGAAGCACATGCTGATCCGGTATCAGGAGGCGCCGGCGCCGGGGTCCCTCAGCGACCTGGCCTCGTCCGGCTCGGGCCGGCACGCCGCCGCGCTCGCCATCAACGTCACCGCTCTAAGGCTGCCGGCCGTGCCCGGCCCGCAACGGGACCACGTCAGAATGGGTGAGTGTCTGTACAGGGGCGGCTTTACCTATAGTGCAGGGGGTGCGTTGCGCATGATCCTTCGTCCTCAGAAGCACATGCTGATCCGGTATCAGGAGGCGCCGGCGCCGGGGTCCCTCAGCGACCTGGCCTCGTCCGGCTCGGGCCGGCACGCCGCCGCGCTCGCCATCAACGCCACCGCTCGACGGCTGCCGGCCGTGCCCGGCCCGCAACGGGACCACGTCAGAATGGGTGAGTGTCTGAGTGTCGGCTTTACCTATAGTGCAGGGGGTGCGTTGCGCACGGTCCTAGGGGGCGCCGAGCGCCACTCGCCTCGACGACGCCTCTGTCTCTGTAGTTGTCCTTCGTCGTTTCACTCTTGACTGAGTGGTCGTGGTCGTCGTTTCAGGAGTTGATAGCAAGCTTCACAACACGCCGCCATTCCTCTCTGACAGTCGCCTTCGTTGTGCTTGCGTGTAGTGATCTACTGCAGGTTTGATCTGGTCTGTCCATCTCATTGGTGACCTGCTAACAGAGGCGTCTTTACCTATGGCGCAGAGTGTGCGTTGCTCACGGGCGCAGCGGTCCTAGGGGGCGCCGAGCGCCGCCCACTACCATTCCATTTTGACCGCGCGCTTACTAGGAGGCGCTAGAGTAATGTTTGCGCACTACATGGGCTACAGACACAGGCCTGCTATACCCATTCAGGCAGGATGTGCTGAACAACGTTGTTTTGTATTAACATCATACTAATGTACAGTCAGCGTCACATACATCTTTACTCTTGAGGGTGTTCAAAAATATCTGAACATGCACTCTATGGCTTTGACAATAAAGTCATTTTCAGATGTCAGTGAACACCTTGACCGCTCAGATGTATGTGATGGTGACTGTAAGTCTGTAACACATTCAAGAAATAAATAAATGATGATGATGATGATGATGCCTCTTTGGACTGGTAGTTCTCCTTAGCCCTCCTTTATGTATAGATATAATGTCGCTCGAGCTGTCAGGCAACTATGGCCGACGCCGGCGGTGGTGTCATTTCTCAGCTACGTGAATAAATAAATGAATTTTACTCTGCAAGTAGGCCGCAATGGCACTTTTACAAGTCAAATTCTACCAGCGTGTCTGAAATAGAAGACGTGTCTACGCTAAAATTGCTACGCCTGCGACTTCAATCTGGTTAGCAGTGCATGCCAAAGCGTTCAAAGGGTCATTTTATAAACTCGTAAATGTAAACACTGCCATTACTAGTGACTGCCTGACTTTAGGCCTTTACATCCGGAATCCAATATCAGCTCATAGTACGTATTTTGGCACTCGTAAGATACTCCTGTTTACGGACCGTCTTCCGATTTGCGGTCCATTGCATGCTGAACTGAAACGTTGGTTTTGCTCCGATATAATGCGTTCGATTGTACTATCGCGAGGTCTAGGTCAATAGACTACGTTAAAATAAAGGATGCCATGGACGTTTCGGATCATTATTTCGGCTGCTAAAAAATTACCTAAAAAGCGATCTTGATCACATACATTAAAATGTAACTGATTTATATAGTTCAAGGTTGCCGTTCAACCGTAACAAGAATGCAAATAATAGTATTAATTAGGCGTATTCAATCTATTTACCCCGTGACCTAGTTGTGCTAACTAATCCGTCTGCGTTGTCAACAATTGATTTAATTCACATTAACACATTTCCTCCAAGTTTATTATTTCTTGTGTCGAAACGGTCTTTATAGTTAATTCGATACCAACCCAACTAGCATGGCCGCTTTTATGTCACACGTGAAGCATTCGTCCCTCGCACTTTTTTATACCACGTCGGTGGCAAACAAGCTTAACGGCTTGATGGTACGTAGCCTAATATGGCCGCTTGCAACTCCAGGGGTGTCACAGACGCGTTGCCGACCCTTCAAGAATTTACACACTCTTGAAGAACCCCATACTGTAGTCCCTTGGGTAAACCTCGGCAGGGAGCTCATTCCACAATTATTATTTTTTTTTTCGTTCGTGGGAGGAAATTTCTCTGAAACCGTTCCGTACCTACGCGACCATTTTGGTTCTGGAGTGTGACGATGAACGCCCTGGAGACGGCGAGCGGTGCGACGGTAAAAAGCAGCCGTAGGCATCATGTTCAACAGTTCTTCGGAACATAATCTATTATACAAGCGATAGAACACGCACAAGGAAGCGAAGTCTCTCCTTAGACTTACCGCGGCTCATTACCGCTTACATACTTGCAGGTAAGTGACCAATGCTATATATCGACAGCAACGATCGTGTAGGCTTGAGCATGTTTTTAACCCCCGACGAAAAAAGAGGGGTGTTATAAGTTTAATGTGTCTGTCTGTGTATCTGTGTATCTATCTGTGGTATAGTAGCTGCCAAACGGATGGACCGATTTGAATGCGGTTTTTCTGTGTCATGGATAATTTTACCCCGAGTGTGCTTAGCCATGTTTCATCAAAATTTGTAAAGCCGTTTTTGAGATATTGGGCTTTGAAATGAAAATGTCGGGGTTTTTCAACTTTTCTAAGTTGTAGTCATTCAATTGAAATAACTTTGTTGCAGCTGAATTGGACTTGGATGCGTCATCAGTAGACTCGTCCGAGGATTGGGAGAACAGCGTAAACAGTTCCGAGCTGGACGTTCAGTACCAGAGCGAGGAGGAACGCGCGGATAATGAGGTAGAATTTACGTCCATAGAGGCTGAATATAAGTGGTTTAATCCAAGAGGAAAGCGCGCCGTCTCTTTCGTACGGTTCAATAAACTTAAGTACGAAATATCATTTGATATTAAATTTAGCAGTAGCATTTCAGTGAAGGAAAAAGACCGATGAAAGTAGCATTAACGCCCACAGAAGCTGAATATAGGTGGAGAATCCACGAGAAAACGACCCAATCCACTTTGATTTTGACATAAATGTAGGTCATAATAGAGTTACTTCGTGGATTGATCGATCTAACGCACGATCATTAGGTACTAGGTACGTTCCGAACGCGGTCAATGAGGTAGCACTTGAAACATTGGTTTTTTAGGGTACAGTACCTCAAAAGGAAAAACGGGACCCTTATAGGATCAGTTTGCTGGCCGTCTGTCTGTCTGTCAAGACCATTTATCTCGGGAACACTTGGAGGTATCGACTTGAAATTAAAACCATATACTCAGGTGCATTGAAGCCGTGAAAAAAAAAACTTGTTAACGTAAAAAAGATACGGCGTGAACTCCCGAAATCAGTTTCAAGATTGCTTGTCTTATCATCAACTATGTATTTTCATTCACAAGATATTTGACGCCCTATTATATTTATATTTGATATTGAATATTGATGCCCTTTCTGAGAAAAAACTGCATTTTTTCTAGACAAAAGTTTTTTTTTTCAGTACAAAAGTCTGGCTGGTAAGGACTTGTAGAAATAACCCAATGCTCCATTCCATATACGACCCGATCGAGACGAATATGCCCCATAAGAATATTCTATGGACATTTTGTCCGATGGATTAGATGGATTTAAGACGAATGGCGCAAAAGATATCCTTTACAAGGTGCTCAGGAGGAAACCAAATAATGTTACCAGCCAGTTCCTGACTATGGTCTGGTATACTATGGTATTTAGGAAATAAAAGGCCATATAATGTAAATCTTGTCTCTTTTAATAAAAAGAGATAACAATAGCAAACGTTGCCAGCTCCTTCTAAGACATACTCTTACTAGACAAGCCTAAAATATTTACAAAATAGAACCTAACTTTATAAATATAGTATTTTTTTCCTTCTTAATCCATACTACGTATACTACGTAATATTATAAATGGGAAAGTGTATGTGTTTGTTTGTTTGTTTGTCCGTCTTTCACGGCAAAACGGAGCGAGGAATTGACGTGATTTTTTAATTGGAGATAGTTGAAGGGATGGAGAGTAACATAGGATAGTTTTTATCCCCGAAATCATCCCGTAAGGGGGTGAAATGGGGGGGTAAAAGATTGTATGGAGCTGCGATATAAACGAGTTCCAAGCGGACGGAGTCGCAGAAGCTATAATACCTTATAAATACGCTAGTCAAATTATTTGGTTTCCTCTCGAGTATGGGTCTTGTATTATCTAACCACTGTTACAATTCGGTTCGAGGTGACATTTTTTGAATTAAAAACGTCAAAGTTTATATGAAATGACAGCTGGGAGCGATTCAATGGTCATAAAAACTTTTTATATAATTTCATGTCGATTACCATAAAAACTATTAACATTATGCTTTAAAAATTATACAAAACTCTTATAAAACGAATATCTTAACTTGAATTTAAACTGAGATATTATGAAAACAAAATATGTTTTATGAAATTATACTAGGTATGATACAATTTGTTTTTATGCAACTTAATTACAAAATATGATATTCGTTTACATGGAAGATTAAATAATAGAAATTGTTTTTATACAAAACATTACTCCTGACAGCTATTTCATTCCCAATCTCGCAGTTGAATAAAACATTTAGTTGGCATATTATTCTCGGTCGGGTTACCTCTAACAATCATGCGTCAACCATCGGACGGCGTTGTAAACACGCTAACATAGATCGCTCAATTCTTCCAGGCGGTCGGCATGGTGTTACCAGAGCTCTCGCGCTACGCGTCCACCGCAAGCTAAGCTGGCAACACTGCGAGGAAAATTGTGGTATCCAAGTTAATTGATTTATAAATTGTGTAGCAACTTTTACATTTGGCATTAGCATCAAAATAATTTAACTCAATATTTTACTCTGTCATAAACCAAAATGACATTTATTGTTTTCTCTTTCTCCTGTAGCTGACAATGGCGGTAAAAAGATTCATAACCAATCGGTTTAGAGCACGGGTACATACGTTTTTTATTTCTTTAAAAGGCAGGCATCGTTTTCAGTTTTGAATCCTAGTGGTTTATTATGTGGCGCAGAAATCTGTATTACAAGCGCTCTGAGTCTATTTAGAAAAAAAAAACAAATTAAATAGTTGCGAGAATTTTAGCCAGTTAGTTTTTTTTTAGGTTAGCACCCATAATGTATGGGCCAAAAGTTTTTAGATTCTCGAGATCACAGTACGGCCAGCACTGACTTATTAAAAAAAAACCTATTTTTTTTTGGACAGATCATACTTAAATGTTTCATTCTGCATTCTCAATGTTTCTCACAATAGCACATGGGTTAAAATTAAGTATTTGTGAATCCGCGCCTTATTTGGCCTATAAAAAGTACGTACAATTAATGGCATAACTTGGGGTTTTAATAAGACACTAGTTTAATGTTTTTATTTAAAATTTATGACAAAATTATATACAGATGATAGTTCTCATCTGCACCAAGCATCTATAAAATACGACTAATTCTGAGTAATAATATGTTTGCTGCTAAGTGCCCGAATGATATTCAGTGAATGATATAATCATGGAATAAAAATAAAAATACACTTGTAGATAAACCTGGGCAGTAGATTTTATTAAAATTTATGTGGTAGTTAAAGGTCGGGTTTTAATGTTAAAAAACGAATTGCCAAGACATCGCCAAAACTGTCAAATACCGTGTATTTGGTTATATTTAAAAAATATGGTGTCATTATTTTGTTTTAATTTTTATACACGATCAGCGTCAGAATAGCAACTTATTTTGGATAAAAAATTGTCATCGCTTAACAAAAAAATACTGACTTGCCGAATACCGAATTTTGAGGAATACCTTGTATTTTAGCTGTGCAAATCAGTATTTATTAGCTTGCTAGCACGGCTATCACAACACGGCGCGCAAGCTCTCTCGATTTTAGTCGCACTATACCTCTCTTTTTAAGTTTTTTAATAAGAGAGAGACGGATAGTGCGAGAAAAATCGAGAGACCTCGCGTGCCGTCTTTTGATACCCGTGGAGGTTTTTATTTATAAGCCTATGAATACTAGCCCTTATTTTACAATTCTCTATGGTTTCAAATTCGAGGTGCGTGAATGTAAGTGCAAAAATTATATCTTTTATCGACTGTGATAACTGATAAGTTTTCCGGCATAGTCTGTACTGAATGAATATTATTTTTAAATATTACACTTTTAAATTCAATTATTTGTAAATACAGTTATTTTTATCATTTTTAAAGGTTGGTTATTAATTTTGTAAGTTTTTAATTTAGTGTTTAGTCTTTTTCCTTGTGTTTTAACGTCACGTTAAATATAACAAGCTGTTGTGCCACGCTGAAATGTATGCCAAAAGAGCAAAAAACTCTTAACCTTTTAACCATGCAACTCTGTTTTGAAATTGTGTAATTTTTTCTCGTATAATCTGACAAAGCTGTTAAAATGCATACCTTGAAGGTAGAACTAGGTATTTCTTCTAGTAATATGGGAAACATATGCTTTGGTGACAATTTATTAGGCTCAATTTAGGTGGTTGGTCATATTTATTATTAACAAAGTTATATAAGAGCTTATAATTTTTATAAGCAATTAACTGTGAAGTTCATTTCAAATATATAATAATGATTATTTTAGCACTGGATGGAACAACATTTTCAGTCATTACTAAATATTTTAATGTGGGAAATGTCAGTAATAATAATATTGTATGAGTCCGTTTTATGCATAATCAGTCTATTGGTGTTCTATGGTATATGTTGTATCATCGATGTCCTATGATATATTATAAAGTACCACATATATTAAGATCCGAATTTTGGATATAAATAGTATTAAACATCATATGAACAGTATTTAGGTAAGGCTGTCAAAATTAAGATAATTTTTGAACCAAAGTCTGCTTTTGTGTTTGGTACTTTAGTGTTATGCATAACATAAAATTTGTGTCACCTACACGCAACACAAAATGTAACACAAAACCAGATATGGTAAAAAACGGCCTCAGCCATCTATAATCCAAATTTTGGAATGAATCTACAACTAAATGTAAGCCATTTATTGGAACTTGTTGTATATCGGTGTCCATAATAATCGATGAATGTGATTCTAATCAATTCCGAGCTTTATTATCTGCTGGGTAGAGGTGATTTTAGACATCAATATAAGAAGTCCAATCCTCGGTCCATCCTCAGAACTTTCGCTATTGTTAGCATTGAAATTTTACCTACTGTAGATTTTTATTTTCACTAGAAATTATTGTTATTATATTTACAGTCAAATGTAAAAATCTAGGTGTATACAGCTTTAACTTATAAATATGTACCATCGCTCTTGTCAGCGGATTAAGATTTCGGTCCATACCTATTTATGAGAGGATGAAATCGATACATATTTTTGCACTTGACTGTACCTACAGCTTTCTACAGATAGGCTCTTTATTTACATACAGGATATACATTTATATTATATACAAATTAGTTACACTTAAAAGTTGTCAAATGTATATCAAATTTCTCGAATCTAAAATATCAACTATATCACAATGTCATACATAATGACTAGATTTACCAATTTATACATAATAACGTCCAATAAATTGGTACATTTATTAATTTTATTAATAAATGTACCAATTTATTGGACGTAAAGAACTATTTCCGAATTGGGCAGGCACTAAAATGTAAGTTTCATTGTTTACGATTTTTATACCTACTGAAAATGGTGTAATTCGAATTGGTCTTACATGGCGTGTTTCACAAAAAACCTGAGTATTAAAAACCGACCAAGTGCGAGTCGGACTTGCGCACGAAGGGTTCCGTACCATTATCTATAAAAACGGCAAAGAAATCACGTTTGTTGTATTGGAGTCCCCTTAAATATTTATTTTATTCTGTTTTTTTTTTGTATTTCTTGTTATAGCGGCATCAGAAATACATAATCTGTGAAAATTTCAAATGTCTAACTATCACGGTTCATGGGATACAGCCTGGTGACAGACCGACATACAAACAGACGGACGGACAGCGAAGTCTTAGTAATAGGGTCTCGTTTTACCCTTTGGGTACGGAACCCTATAAATGACAACATAGGATTGGGTGTCATCATTTGTAATTTCACTAAGGGTGGATTGCACCAAACCGTCTGTAATCGTAAGCGGTGTTCGTTACAATCTGAATGTATGGAACGTTTGACAAGTTTCTATGGACTGACAGCTGTCAGCGCCATATTTAACGTTGATCGGTCTGTAATCGTAAGTCGGTGCAACCCGCCCTGAATTGCCTATTGTATTTCGTTTTCTAGTTCAGATCCTAAAACCCAGAATCGAACTATAACTATTTAAATCGAAAGCTATTGGGAAAGTTGTTCGTTTTCGATGTGAGTTCATTCTCAATTGTTCTTACTCTTAGTTCATGATCTAACTAAAGCCACCGGTGATTCCTGTATTACCTTAAGTTCTAGAACGATACTTTATTTTGGTGCTGTTTTCAAAGGTATTGAAATATTTCGCCTAAAATGTACCAATTGTAGCAAACTTTTACTAAATGTCTTTACTGTTTACATTGTCCTATAATCGATAGGATTAGTGATATTAGTAGCGGCTTATATTTACATGCCTATATATGTACTAAATTAATTAAAGTATAGAATATTTCTCTATTTATGTAACAATGGGTCCTAAAATACAGAAAATACAGTGATTTATGCGGAAATTCTAAACGAAAACCTATTGGTAATGTGGTAACATCGTAGAGTTGCCAGGTATTATATTAATAAAATAGCTAAATGGTAAAAAACGAAGTATGTGAGACGGTGTACGAAGAAACTGTACTGTAATAATTTACTTTAGAAACAAAGTTTTAACCGATTTCACATCAGTGATTTGAAGAGTTCCTTTCTGACTTGATGACCTTGGGACCACCTGGGAAGGACACACAGTAATCGGGGAACATACACAAAAAAAATTAAAAATCTGAAGATTTGAAAACCTCCTTTTTTGAAGTCGGTTACAAACACATTGTCGTTTCGACTTCAATATCATAACTGCCATGACCATACATGACTCATGGGGTACCAGTAGCGACGCGTTCTAGTACATAAAAAGTAGATTTTGACAACCCAATCGAACCTAGCGTAAGTGGTTTGCTGGCAATTAAGATTTGAACTAAACCGAATGGTTTTTTTTAAAGTAGGTACCATACACTACGCGCTTCGCTACTGTGGGTACATTTTCACATTTCCTTTACATTTCAGGAACTTTCCTGATTTAAAATTGTAGTTACTTTGTAGAAGATGACCATGGAATTGCCATTATTACGTAATTTACCTAACATACCTTTGCTATAGTAACTTTTATGTACAGTCAATCACAGAAGTAGTTGAACATTTGACCATAAAAGGAGACTCGCTTAGGCTTTTCAATAGGCGCGACGATATATTGAGGCAAATTGATACGTTTATTTAACGTACAGTGTATAGTACACTTCTGGTAAGGCTACTGGTAGCAAGGTTTATCAATGTGAGTTAAAGGCTATCAGCACTCGGCTAAGATTCGCTGTTTCGATGCAGTCTTCCAAGCAAGTAACGGCGGTGGCAATCCAAACAAAATGCCAATCACCTTCCGCCATAATTCTAAGGAAGTTTAACAGCAGTTTTAGTTGCTTATAATTTTTTTAATCGTCTTAGAGCGGAAGCCTATTTAATGTATACATTACAAAGAACTTAATAAAACTTTTTTTTAATGTATCAATATAGATTTTTTGTATTAAAGTCCAAAACGCACTTACAGCGGTGGCGGAAGCAACAATTTGTTGTTGCCCGTTGCCGTGATTACGTCCCATGGGTCACTCTTTAAAACCATGATTTTTTGGGGGTTTAAATCCACTAAACACGAGTTTTTGTTATTTTAGAACACCCATTATATGGTGGAGCATCTCCTTAGCACGATACGAGTCCAATTTATAGTTTTATTTCTAAGAAACCCTGTTACTGTTGTCTCTGGGCTTACCGGAACAGAATAACAAAGAGAAAAAGTTGATTGACCCACCTGTCAATATCAGGTGATGTGGGTGTATCGATAAGTTTATAGCACTGCAATCATTTTTTTTTTTTTCATTTTTGGTACCAGTTTTTATTGCTGAATTTACGTTTTTGTTCTACCGTCATCAACTACTCATTGAGACGATTCTAACGAGCCCAAAATCAAAGGGGTTACGTGGTACCATGATATTGAATTGTCATCCATAGCCAAAATTTCAGCTCGATTGAGCTGAACAGATATCTTCAACTGAAATTGTGACGGACAACTTATATGTATACTTACATACATACGAACAGTGCAAGTTAAATAAAAGCTTGTAAAACAAGTGAAATCAAAAGATGTTTACTAAAACGAACTGGTTTTTTTAAATATGTCAATCCCACGATTAAGAGGAATCCAACGAGACCTCGTATGTCGAAATCCGACAAACTGTTTAGGTTGCAGTGCGTGCCAAAGAATAAGACTTACACACATACATACATAACCCTCCTCTCCTTTGGCAGCCGGAGAAAAATAAACCAGTGACAAGTCCTAGTCTCACGTGATCAAAAGAGACGACAAGACCAAACATTCCTAAATCTAGCTCACTGGTTTAGTAATAGCCTAGCCTAGCCGTCATTGGTCATACTTACGAACTGCAGTCGAGGCAACTTCCGTCCGTTTAAAAAGTTACGTTTATTCTGAAACTCACAAACTACTTCTGTGTTCGACTGTACATGCGCACAAAACATTGGTTCACATTGTACCAAAGTTCCTTTTACAACTTTTAAGGTTTTAGTAACAGGCAGGTAACTAAACTTGTAATTAGATAAATGTAGACGACATAAGCAGTTGTCACGAAAATTGCTCAGTAATGGATCAAATGTATATCTGTCAATCAGAAATCTATCAATAAAGACCTTTTACAACGTATTGCTGTTTTTTAACCCTTCGACCGTTGTCATCTATACTGGCCCTCGAGCTAGCAACAGGTTTTCGTGACCAATCGACCACCGTGCGATAACTTGTGAGAAGGTTCAGAATGTTGTATCATGAAGCCCTGTGCACGTCAGCTGGGGCTTCGTCGGTGGCTTGACCAGCAACAGCCTCCCAAACACGTAAACGAAACGAAGAAAATTTTGCCATTTACCCTCGATTCATTTTATCATCAAATGATATAACTATCATCCAATATTATGAATAAAACGCGCGGATAAAGCGACGGCGGTACTTTGCTATGCACTTTAAGCAGATTAACGCCTGCTATAAAATGCATGGCAAAGTATCGCGCCGTTGCTTTAAACCAGCGTTTATAGTAGGAATATATTTTAACATCGTGTGACCAGCTGACGGGTTTTCCACCACTGTACAGCCAACTGACGATTTTGTTTCGTTATAATATTGGATTTACTATCATTTGATGATAACATCATCATGAATCGGGGGTAAATGGCAATTTTTTTTTTACGTGTTTCAATGTTTGTTACGTCTCAGAACTCTGTCATTGATAAGCCGATTCGTACTTTTTTTTTGTTTGTAAGTATATGCTTTCAGGTGGGTACCTTTTTAGGGTTCCGTAGTCGACTAGGAACCCTTATAGTTTCGCCATGTCTGTCCGTCCGTCCGCGGATACTCTCAGTAACCGTTAGCACTAGAAAGCTGAAATTTTATTATAAAAAGTGGAAAAAATGTTTTATCAGGGTACCTCCCTTATACGTAAAGTGGGGAGTGTTTTTTTTTCATTTCAACCCTAACGTGTGATATATTGTTGTATAGGTATTTAAAAATTAATAGGGGTTTAGTAGGTATGATCATTTTTTGATAATGTATATATTTTCGGAGATAATCGATCCAGAAGTAAAAAAAATGTGCCCCCCCCCCCCCCCCCCTAACTTTTGAACCATAAGTTTTCAAGATATGAAAAAAATCTCTGAAGTAGAACTATAAAAACTGTCTAGGAAAATTATTTCGAACTTGATACGATGAATGGGGTCGGCCCATGCATACAATTAGGTCGAAAATTTGTCGTGCTCGAATTGTCTTAGCTGTCTTCTTTGGCTGTCTAATAATAAAATTGTTCGCTAAGTATTGCTTGTTTAATGCTTAAGTGGGGACACTTACTGTGACGGACGGAAAACTACGGAACCCTACACTGAGCGTGGCCCGACACGCTCTTGGCCGGTTTTTTTTTTGGATATTGGATGATGGGGTCCATGAGGAATTGAGGCAACTCCTCAATTATATCAGGCACGCGTGTAGTGATTTTGGTATTTTCTATTATAACTCGTGTATTACACCTGGAAATCATAAATTTGGTGGTGTGGAATTGATGATGAAGACCACAGATGACTTATGGAATTCCTCAATTATGTACTTAAAAGTGCAAAAGTACGTCACAGGTTCTGATAAGATTTCGTTGAAATAGGAATTAATGAAGTGCCATATTGGTGATGATCTTGTGGAATCGACGGAAGTCCTCAAATATTATCGGGCCACATACAGCGGTTGGGTTTTTTTTCTCTAATAATCAACGCATGCGCTCTCGAAAATCAGTTCGTGTGGTAAATTGGAAAATAAATGTGGAAATGTTCTTCTGGCTTGGTGGAGTACTAAATTGAAGTCGGTTAAAACTTTGTTTTTAAAGTAAATTATTTATGCCCCATTTGCATTATTTTTGCTTTACCAAGCACAAACGAAACAATCAATTTTTTATTTTGCCAAGTAAAGGGTTAGGTAATGATGAAATAAAACCCATTATTTAAAGCTTAATTAAAAAATATATCTCTAAAAATGTAAAATCACAATATATTAGTAGACATTTAATTATAAAAACGTAACTTAAGTAAACTTAATATTGTTATGTATACTACACAATCAGTGCTTGCGAATTTTATAACAAACTTCGTAAAAAACATAACAATAGTAATAAAAAATATATACCAAAAATACCAAGTCGTAATTCATACTTAGTAACAAAGAAAGAACTTGGTATAAATTGGTATAACTGAGACAGCGCAGAGCTTAGAATACTCTTTTTACTTATATTCATACATCTGTGGTGCGGAAGGTAGGGGGGGGGGGGACCTACCCCTTTTGATGTCTCCGCTCAGCCCTCTCTCCTGTCTCAGTTATAGGTAACAGTCAAGGTGTTATTTTTAGTTTAAATAAATTCAGCTGTTTGGTTTTTTCTTCTTGTATATTCTTTCAATTCGTTTTATCAATGACTGTAGCAAAGTATTAAAATAAGAAGGTATCCAATGAGACATGTGCCGAATTCAAGAAAGTGTCGAATTAGGGAAAGTAGCGAGTGAACTAAAGTATAGCGAATTCGAGAAAGTGTCGACCCGTTACTGGAATCAACCAATTACCATCAGGTAAGCTTGTTTGCCACCGACGTCGTATAAAAAAAGGCATAATAGGTAAGTTTATAATAAAATATTGGCGATAAAGACGGAATATCTAAATTATCAGACTTATTTTATTATATTTTTTTATGACATGGCAAAAATACAGTAGCTTATTTGGTGCATTAGTTTCCTAATGGCAATACCTAAATTCGTTATTACACTAACATGATATTTAGAGTAACGAGTAGGCAGCAGGGTAATTGTACAGCTATTAAATCTATATATAAACTAGCTTCTGCCCGCGACTCCGTCCGTGTGGAACTCGTTTATATCGCAGCTCCATACAAACTTTTAGCCCCCATTTCACCCCCTTAGGGGATGATTTCGGGGATAAAAACTACCCTACGTCCACTCTCCATCCCTTCAACTATCTCCACTTAAAAAATCACGTCAATTCGTCGCTTCGTTTTGCCGTGACAGACGGACAAACAAACAAACACACACATACACTTTCCCATTTCTAATATTAGTATGTATAAGTAAAATTAAACTTTACATAAAGATAAAACACAAAAGTATTAAAACGTAAGTAAATCAATCTACACTATTATTATAAAGAGGAAACATTTGATTGTTTGTTTTTTGTTTCCTCCGAAACTACTGGACCGATTTGAAAAATTCTTTTACAATGCACTTGCTCTGAAAGTGCGCCTTTACATGGGTCAACATGAACACGGGAAGCCCTCCATGCCGGCCGGGGGGCGGCCGTGCGGGAATGGATGTCGGGCCAAAATTCCCACACGCGTGCGAGAATGAGATTTCATGACAATTCAAATTTCACTTTTTTTGTATAATTTTTAATTTCCTCGCATGATGCATTGTAAAATTTTGTATGATACACGTGCGGATAGGTAATTCCCAACTCGTGTCGATCAAAAACACTCCCTGACGGTCGTGTTTTTGGTGATCGCCACTCGTTGGGAATTACCAACTTTCCGCACTTGTATCATAAATAACTATTACGGAACGACGGGGTCGAAGTTGCACCACGTCCGTAGGAATTACCCATCGCTACCCTACACGTGACCGTGACGTGAAAGTGCAACAACCTGACAACCGTACTGTCTTTTCCAAGATGTCACGGTTCTAAATACTGATTTGCCATACGATAAATAAATAAAATAAATACGGGACGACACCTGGCCATAATGCGAGTTTTACTGCACGCTGCGCGTACGGGAAAACTCGCATTGTGTCCAAATGAAGACGTAAAATTATGTACTCAACACGGGCGGTAATTCGTAAAGCCCCAGAGCGCATATTTATGGCACAAACACCTGCGATCTGGGGCATTCACGAATTCACCACCCTAGTTACGTAATGTAGTACTATTAACATTAGAAGCCGACATTATCCCTGATGAACATAGGCTACTTTTTACCGCGGGAAAATGCTTAATTCCGACCGGCAAACGGGTAATCCGTGCGAAGCCCGGCCGGGCAGCTAGTAAATTATAATTTTGTGTTTTATCAAACAAATACGAACTTGTACCCACTCACGACTCTCTTTCAGCTAATCTTGTCTTGCCTTAGAGGTATACCAATAAGATAATAATGCACTGCTACATTAGTTTAAGGCGGACAGCAAAGTTTTAGACAATTACAGGATAAGTACACTTTAATTACAGTCAGAATTTTATTTAATTTGACAAGTTTTTCTTAACGTATAAGCGAGCCAAGCACTCTTCATAATGATATATCTAGATTAGGTTACTATAGTGTTGACCTTCGTATAAACTTTACAAATAGTTTTATGTAAGTACACTTTATATCAAACAGTACAAGTTAAAGCGAATGGGAATGGACAGGCTTTGAAATTTTTGAAACATATTGGTAGATTTATGGAAGAGGCACAATAACGGTTTTGACGCAGTTAATAATAATGCTGAAGCTAAAGGCTGAAGCGAAGCGCAAGTTTATTTTCTTTCTTTCTTCTATACACGGTGTTTTTTTAACCGTCTTAGAGCCGAAGCCCAGTTAATGTATACATTACGAAGAACTTAAAAAAATGTTTTTTTTTGTTTTTTTTTTTTAAGTTTTTTTTTTAAATGCATAAAATATTGTTTTTTTTGTATTAATATTAATTTTAATCATCCAGCTGAGTGACCGCAGTGTCCGCTAGCCGCCATCTTATGTAGATAGATAGGTACGAACTCTAACCGGGTGAATGAGCTTCGCTCCGTGCGCCATAGAGAATTTTTCAAACTTAATTACCTTTTATTACTAAAAACTTAACTAAAAAATTTTTTTTACACGAATGGATAGTACCTTTTGGATACTTTCAGTGGGCATCGGCTCTAAGACGGTTAAAAAAACACGTTGTATACATTACAAGTTTGTTAATTGTACTATGGAATGTACACACTGGTATGACACGATATATTTTGTAAACAAGTCAACAAATTTGTTGAATTGTAGGCAAAGTTGTAAAGTTTTGTGGGATAGTTTTGTAGGATCCTGGGGGGAGATCCTGGTATAGTAGTTCCGAAAATGTAAGACTAATTCGTCACATAAAAACGCAAGCAATAAACTACTTTTCGTAGCTAGAGCACAAAGTCAATTTTTGATTGCGTTTGTTTAAGGCTGCGCCGAGGAAATTATGAAAATATTGCGTTCGTTTGATACATCGCTGTATTATTATTACTAAAGCTTTAGTTCTGCTATTCCCATTTAAGATATTTAAGGATTAACTCTATAAGTCATCCGCTTTAGAAATACGATTACGTATACTTTCCTCGATAGAAATTAAATCCAAAGTTACCTCTAATAAAGAAAAAATAACATTAGTACGGCGTAAATACTTCACGGAAGGTCAACAGTTTTTGAATAATAACAACACTTCATGTTTCCTATGACGTATATGCTCTTGAATTTCAAAATATGGATTATTTTAGAAATACAACGGAAATAACTAGATTCGCGCACGTTTCACCCATTCTATCTAGAGCCGCTTCCCCCCTATCCGCCAGTGTTGCCGGTGCGGATCTTTTGGTCCGATTTCGGATAATTCAGACCCCTGGCGGATCTTGTGCGGATCCTGACTCAAATCGGACTATTTCGGATCCTATCCCACGGGACTGTTATTTTGTATATTTTTTTATTTTTATTAAATCTGTATGCACCAATACTATACCTGCAATCCAGCACGGCGAACGTCGAAAGACGGCGCGCGAGCCCTCTCGATTTTTCTCGCACTTTACGTCTATTTCCAAGTGTTCTAATAAGGGAAAGACGGACAGTGCGAGAAACATCACAAAAGCTCGCGCGCCGTCTTGTCATAGCTGTCCTGGATTGCACGTACAGAATTGATGAAAAAAGTGACATAGGGAGATGGATGATTTGCTGCGCCTATAGGTCTTAAACAAATAATAACTTTTTTTTTTGTTTTAAGATCTAGGCAGACCATTCACGATTATTAGAACTAGAAGATTCGGTTGGGTTAGGTTAGGGGGGTCAGTTTTTGCACTTAGAACATTTTTGAAAATTTTGTTATTTTTTTATTTAATTTTCTCGCATAAATGTAAGTATGTATACGTAAAACTTTTTCTCTCATATCGGTATTTACCTAGATATTTGGGCTCAAAGGTTAGTCATTTAAACGGTTCTGGGACTAAAAAAAATACAAAGTCTTGAACCGACTCGGATGGCGAATATTAGGTTAGAAGAAGGTGGCGGGAGCGGAGCTTGTTCGTGGTTATTTTTTTAATAGCGGCGAGCGGAAAAAACTTCTTTAGAGTAAAGTTTTTCAAGTAAAAATGCTTATTTGGATGTGTTCTGTACGTAACAATCATTTAAAATAGGTGTTTCACACCACTTTTGCAAAAAATTTAAAGTGCTGCAATGTCTCTGATTGCTCCACCTAATAATGAACTTTGAACCGCTCTAGTCCATAAAAGTTCTAGTTAATCAAAAAAAAATCAATAAAAGATGCTTTTTTTTATATGTTATATAAAGTTCTTATAAAAAAACTAGTAAAAACGCAAAAAAAGTCCGAAAATCGCCTGCCATTTGCTATACTCTGACGTCATGATCAAAAATACGCCTTGTGAAAGTTATTTATTGTAATCTACAATAATGCTCATGCAAACAGCACGGCTATTACGAGCCGGCGCGGTTCGCGAGCTCTCTGGATTTTTTTCGCACTATCCATCTCTTTCTTATTAGAACACTTAGAAAGAGAGGTAGGGGAAGAGGGGGGACAGTGGATCACGGGGAACAGTGAATAAAACTATCTAGCGCCATCGTTTACGCACACATTCAAACGCCGACGCGTGTTTGTAAACTCATCTCGACAGGCCCTACACTGCGCCAGTCGCCCGCGAGCTCAGGCACAAGGAGGGTGCGTTATCGCTGCCGGTCGAACAACACAGTACGTAAAATTTATTTTACATATTTATTGAAAATGTTTGTAGGCAAATTCACGCGTGTTATTGAATGTGTTTTTGTTTTATCTTGTTACTTTGTGATTGCAAATTGTGTTGATTGGTGTTTTGAGTGTAATGATATATATCTAATTTTTTTAGTGAATTATTCTTACTGTAACGGTTTATGGGATACACTGGGCCATCTCCTTGTGGGGAGCAGTGGATATGGGTCCAGTGGTACTATGTAAACCTAAGAAACTGGCTACCTCGCCTAGACTGATCATATTATATTTTTATGATTATTTGTAAACTAGTGAAACTAAAACCTGCCTATATGGCTGCCTGATTGCTGTGATTTTATATTGTAGGAAGACATTTGTGCCTATACTACAGATTATAATAAGTGATATTAAAATTAACGATAAGTATTTTTTTTGATGACATAAAGTATTGTCTTTAAGTTTTCTTTTTTGAATTTATATTTTCTATATTAAAACATAACTTTTGTTGATTTATGACGTTATTTTATGTAACTTAATACACATGATCCCGTGTTTCCCCTATGGTCCATAGTTCCCAATGCCCTGATTCAAGGTTCCCCGAGCATGGGGAACAGTGGACCAATTCCCATTTTTTTTAAAGTCACTCTGTGGCCTAAAGTTCCATTTGTGTGCCTTCTATAGTGCATTTTATTTATGCCTTAATAACCCCTTATTAATATGAGGACAAGAAAACGGACATAAAGTGTGTATCTGCTGGGCTATGTGCCTCAAAACAAAAACTGATCCACTGTCCCCCCTCTTCCCCTAAGTATAGAGCGAGAAAAATCGAGAGTATGTCGCGGCTGTCTCATGATAGACGTGCTGGGTGAGTGAATAAAGAGCTAAATTGTTTATCTTTTAAAACGTCTTTTCATGGTACCTCCACCTTGCAGAAGACCACAGCCCTAATAACACTACTATTCTTGCTCTGTAGCATTGTTGTGTTCCTGGAGGTGAGCAAGGTCGCCAGAGCTCCCGAGGATGCGTTGTGTTGAGAGCGAGGGAACTTGTTCCGTCAGCTGTCAACACGACGAACCTTCAAACATAACAAGGGTCGGCAACGCCCGTGTTACTCCTTTGGAGTTGCATGCGTCTATAGGCTGCGGTCTCCGCTTACCATCAGACGGGCCGTACGCTTGTTTGCCACCGTCGTTGTATAAAAAATATAATTAATATCTTTTAAACACTAATATATCGAGAAATTATGAAAATGTACTTTGCGGATCCTCGCCACTATTTTCGGATCTTTTCAAGGCTCAGATCGCATCGAATCGAATTCCAGTGCTGGCAACACGGCTATCCGCTTTAGTCTTGCTTCGGCTGTCGGACGGGGAGGATGTGTCGCTTTTGCTTACGCACGGACTTTAAAACTAAACGACGAATTTTGGGTTTTTCACTATGGGGAATAATAACTATAAATCAAAGAATATAAGAGGTTGGCGAAAAAGCAATGCAAGACGCTTGCATGAAGACAAAGTAAGTAAAACTCCAACTTAATACAAAATGTGCCTGACTTACTGCGACAGTCTTTATCGCAATTTAAAATCGATTCTCAAACTCTCTCGAAATCTCTGTCTCTCGAGTACCATAAACCATAAGTGCGATAGAGACGGAGATATACGAACTTTGAGATTCTATTTTCTTGGCTCTGGCACGCATAGTAGCATATATTATTTCGTTTTTGTGCTTTGATATTTCTATGAATAAGACCGATTTATTTAACAATATACGGCTATGTTGATGTTTAAACATATCATTTATAACTAAGTAGGCACTCTTAAGTCAAATAGAGCGATCTTTAATTAATATGTAAAACTTATAGTACCCTCGTATTTTAATGATATAAAAATATATTCCAATGTATACTATGTTACGAACATAACTCCTGTAAAATAAAATCAAAAATATGGCCAGCATGGTTAGTACAAGGCGGCTCTCTCACACGGATGGTGTCTAACCACACACACACACACACCCACACACACAGCTCATTAGAGCCACCCGGCGCCCGACCCGCACCGCCTCGCCTCGAGTGGTTAGTATTCTTTATATGGATTTGTACGAGCATGCGCTCACTGCGTCAACTCCGTAGTTGGTACATTTACGAGGCGAGGCGGTGCGGGTCGGGCGCCGGGTGGCTCTAATGAGCTGTGACCTTTAGATAACTCGATCGAACAGAACTAAACTTAGAAGTTTAGTTATATTGACATTTTGACGGTTTTTTTTTACCATAACGACGCCCCATATGTCTTCAGAGTCGTACAACTATTGTCACGTATTGAAGACAGTTGTAGATAAAACGTTAAATACAGTATTTCGATATACTTACTTCAAATATTTTTTTACTAAACAATTTACTTTGAACGACTAATTGAGAACCTCCTCCGTTTCTAAAGTCGGTTAATAACTCGCGTGAGTTTTTATATAAATTTGAACATAAGAAAAATCCCCTGTACCTTTTATATTTCCTTAAACCGTTTACTTCACAAGACCATGTTTCCGTACACTTAAACATTTTAATTCCAATAAGAATCTCGCCCTGACCATAATCTTTTTGTTACTCTCTTCCGATATCACTTCGTCGTTCCAGCGAACGAACAAACCATGGAAGTCTAGGTAGCGCCGCAAAATGGCCCCACAGAATGGGTGCCATTGCCATTGTGCGGGGATGGGGGCATACAGTAGTACCACAAATATTCAAATATATGTAAGTTACATCGGCAATCTTCGTCCACGCCGACGAGTGCTGACAAGTACCGAATGAAATCGAACGTATGAACATTTCAATAAAGACCTTGTTTCACTATACGTAAGGTACAATATGCAATGACAGGTGAACTCGTGGCGTCCAGACAAAATGGCGGGCGCTGGAGCAGCCGGCGTCGCGCGCGAAATTTTGGCCAATGGGCGTTGAGGATTATACCCGCGCAAACGCGCTGCCTTATGATTGGTTAAAATGCTTTCTGCATAGGTACATCGCTGTAACTTATATTTGTGGTACTACTGTACCGGGTTTCAGGCACGTCTTTGGGTAGTTTGTAAGGTCGCATTCTATGGGTTTTTCGTTCGCTGAATCGTTCTCGCTTACAACAAATAATTTAGCTTCGCTGATTAGACTTAGTTTAGTAAAAAGCCGTAAAAAAATAATCTTAACTCGAATCAGTCTGAGTCTTAGTCTGCTTTGGGTCTTCGATTTGTTTCAGCTCCTCCATGAGGCTCTCATCATCGAAGAACATTGAGGAATCTGGAATATAAACGATGCCATTTTAAAGAGATGTAGGGCGCAGTGGAGATTACTTTTTATTTAACTCATATTCGGAACTCGGATTTGTTAATGTGCACGATAAAAGAAACGTTACATATCTACTTTCTCATATAATAAATCAACTACCTAAAGAACTCCAGCATAGATATTTAAACAGCTGCCTTTCGATACCGTCCATTAAAAGATATCTCACGTTAGCTGAACCGAACACGAGTGTATTGTAATTGTAACTAGTTATGTAAACTAAATATACAGTGTGTATATTTAATATTACCTCAAATTGTAACCAGAGGTTCGTGTTAAGGTTAAGAACCAATATTGTAATTTTTTTTCTTAAACACCATCTTTTTCTTTCCCAATAAAATAATTCAGCACGCAATGGATCACTATAATAACTAAAGTCACTATTGTCACATGTCACCCGATTCTTCCATGTGTCATCATGTCACAGTGTACGCAATACATTGCCGCTCGATTAATTTTCAAAAATTAATTACGCTTTGTAAGACTAACTAAAGTTTTTCTTGCAATATCGGTTCATAGCCCTAACACGTACATACCTCTGGTTACAATTTGAGGTAATATTAAATATACACACTGTATAGTAGCTAAGCGAACTACTCATCAGCATATAAACCCCCTGAGGTTTCCGCTGGTGTAAAATGTACCACTACTATGTTTTTAATAATTTGGCAAATAAATAAAAATAAAATAAAAAATGCAGCTTGACTGGGGACCTCCTCCCTACAGAAGAGCTGTTATAATAACACCACAGCTCGCTGTGTAGGCATTTTGTGTCGTGTTCCTGCACGATTACCACAAGAAATTGTGCGAGTTGTCTCGAACTTCATTTAAAGTTTATATATCGATACCATAGTTCACAATCGTACTAATTACGGGGGAAAAAGTGGTGTAATTAGTACGATAGTGCTCAAATCATAAAGTTACAATTTCAGTGACAAAAAAATGTAATTAGTACGACTGTGAACTAAAATAAATAATAAATAAAATACTATATTGGAACATCTCTGTACTGTATCTTATGCAAATAAATAATTTCAATTTCAATTCCGAATTATTCGCTCACGTTCCCACCCACCCAGCACCCACTGAAATTTGACACGCGAAAATATTTTCATACTTACATCGAAATTTATGAAACTCCAGGTATCTCAGAAAATTAACTCGCCGGACGAAAGAGAAACATCTCAAAGCCAATTTCATCAGATTCCAGTTAGGTAAGACAAAAAATTCTTGCAATCGTTGTGTTCTGCTCTGTTTTGTCATACTAATAATGGCTCTGTGGGCTGAAGAACTCGGGACTCTGCCTTATTTCCAAAAAAAATTTTTTTTGAAAGACTACAAAAAATCTAGTTGTCGGTCTGTCAGCTGTAGAACTCGCAAGTCTGTTATTTTACAAAATTCGAAAAACAGATTCGACAGAAAAAATCTTTACGTGTCAAAAAAGTAACGCAAAACCGTTTAAGGGCATAACAGGCATCGTGTTCTGGAAAAACGTAAGAGATCTTTTTTTCCGTAATTTTGTATGGTGCAAGTCGCCCCAGTCGGACAACGCTCCATATTAATGTAAAAAATAAATACCGTCAAAAAAAATCTCTTACTTTTTTCTTATCAGAACACGATGCCTGTTATGCCCTTAAAAGGTTTTGTGTTATTTTTTTAACATGTATAATTAATGAACCGTTCACAAAATTTCACGAGAATCGGTAGAGAAATGCGACCTGTAGAAGATTATAACGGGAAAGCGGGACATTTGGACGATTTTCGGCCCAAGCATATAACTTCGTTCGCTGCGCTCGCTCGTTCAATTAAGATATGCAATAAGTATTTGTGTTATTGTATTGTACAATGGAAACATACCCGTTCTCTCCAATTTCATCTTTCTGATTGATTTCTTGTCATCGTCAGTATCAGTCTCATTCTTGATATCACCAAATTTGCCCTAAAATAGAAAACACATTATACCCTTCTATCTATATTCAATAACAAGTAAATAAATATTTTTGGGGACAATCTTAAACAAATCGACCTAGTCCCAAACCTTTGCTTTACTACCTTTGCTTACAAAGCTTGTACTATAGGTACTAGACGATGATAAACATACTTATATGTATAGATAAATAGATAATACGAGTACCTATATAGAAAACATCCATGACTCAGGAACAAGTATTCGTGCTCATCACACAAATTACAAGCCCTTACAAGAATACGGACCCGGGACCTCCAGATTCGTAGGCAGGGTCACTACCAACTAGGCTACAGAGGTCGTCGTAATTTTCAACTCTGTCATAATAAAATGTATAATTTACACTGCCACTTTGTCTGGCATATCAGACGATGGCGGTTAAAGGGTCACATAATCCTTTAAGGGGCTACCCGAGGTTTCCATCGATTTTTGACAAGTTTTGAATCGTATCTCCTTCTTTTGCACTACAGATAGAAATATGAATCAAACGGTTATCGGTTCTTCAATCTTTTATCTCCATTTTGGTCTACCGGATTTTGAAACAAATGAATACTTAATGTTGTATGATTTTTTTAAAGATTGTCTAAAAAAACACTAATTTCGTATCTCTATTGACGTGAAAGATCTAACATATACGAAATCTACATATTTGGGTTCGTCTGTGACGTCTCTAAAAACTGGTCTAGGGTTTTCATTATAAACCAATTAACACAAAAGTTATGGCCAGAAAACGGTTTTTTTGGCCTAAAATGGTTCAACTTTGATGCCAAATATATCGAAAACGATGAACTTTGAAGTAAATATGGGATACTATATTGCTTAAAGCCGTTGTTGTTAATATAGTAAGCTAAAAAAAACATAAGAAAACTGAGGGATTCAGATCGAAGGTCATTTGGCGTATGGGAGCCCCTTAAGTGATTACATTGGTTTTATTTACCTTAACAAAATCTGGCAACCCGTCCTGCAGATGATACCAGCTCAATATGAATATGAGCGACACGAAAAATAGATTTGTGCTGATACCTGAAAAATAAACATTATTTCAATAACACTAGAACTGTTTATAGAACAAAGACTATGTTTGAAGACATAATAGAATAGAATAATAGAATACATCGACTCTCATAACAACTTGATAAAATGCATGGCAGCAGGTCGAGAAAGTTGCGCTGAGCAGGGAATAAATTAAAAATGGCCGAAACTTTGAAAATCCTTCACTTCCGGTCAAAAATTGTATGTGTAGCGTGTAGCAAAGACCATAGACAACGGGCAAGCGTCCATTTTATTTAGCTAATCCACGAGCTTGTCTGTGGTTTCATTATAAATTCTGACGGCACTAACCGTTCTGGTCATAGCGAAACACACGACCTTAAATTAATCTCTCTAGTTTACCACAGACTTGCCTAGATGTCCTAATATTATACTGCCAAATATTACATTGGAGACCATAGCCCATTAGGCAAGCGTCCATAGGCTATGGTCTCTGCTCACCATCAGGCAGGCCGTATGCAAGTTTCCCACGGTCGTAGTGTAAAAAAGTATCACTAACCGACGGCAGCGGATAGTCTCGGCCAGTGGTACATGCAGTAACGTAGGCCAGTGAAATGCGCTTCTATCTGCAACTCGCAGGCGTACACTTGCGCGTGCCGAGACTGTAGCTCCACGTACGCGTCCGTTACTGGCAGGTTCTGACACACAAAGTAGGACAATAATACGGGTGTGGACTCGAATATTATTATTACTGCAAAAGAAAGGCAAAAAAATATGCCTAGTGACGAAAATCCCATTCAGATATCTCAAAGAATTACGAAGCTGCAACCTTTTGCTTTTAGAGAGAACACGCAAACACTGTGTGACGTCACGTTAGTTGAAGTAAATCAGCATCGACTTGGCGGGGGCACTGCCGTGCCCCCAGATAGTACGGCTCTTCCCAGCTGAATTTTTCGCTTCGAGCCCTTATTTTTCAAACAAAGGCCATTGTCTATATTATCGCATAGCCGCTAGCTACCGGTAAGCACGCGCCAAAACAACATGCATATTGAAAAACAAACCGTATAATCATAGTTTTAAGGTTCAAATTGAATGTCACTGATATTCTAGATATTACGTTTGGTAGTGTAGGACGATTGTATTGCTTCGGGGCGGTCTATCGTCCTAAACTACCAAAACGTAATATCTAGAATATCAGTGACATTCAATTTGTTTTTCAATATGCATGTTGTTGTGGCACTATGTCAGTATATTACTCATTATTAGTATTAGTATATTAGTATGGATTTATATTGTCTAGAACTAGCCCCGGCCCCACAAACGCTGTCAAGTCGCTACTAACCTGGTCGTCTTCAAAGTCGCTGAAAAGTTCCACCTGCAACTGCTGTCGCTCCTCGTTGACTCCGACCAGGAGAAGAGGAGCGAACACCACAGTGCGAATGAACTCGTGCAAGCACGACCTGAGAAGCAAACCATCAAAAACATATGTATAAAACCGGCCAAGTGCGAGTCGGAGACAAAGTCGCTTCCCACTGTCTGTCCCTATGTATGCGGTTTTTTTTGTGTCATAGGTCATAGATAATTTTATCCCGAGTGTTCTTAGCCATGTTTCATGAAAATCTGTTCAGCCGTTTTTGAGATATTGGACTTTGAAATGAAAATGTCTAGGTTTTTCAACTAGCTAGGCGGGTTCTTGGTTGCGAACGTGTTAAGGTACTGGTACCAATAGTTTTACGAAATCTACTGCCATCTGACCTTCAAACCCAGGGAAAACTAGACTGAGCTGGGCTTTTTTTTAAACTTGGTACGAGAGGGCGAGCTTTGAGTACTTGACTATACGTATTAATAAATCTCTAAATCTCTCTCTTCTTCGTCGGTTCCTCAAGGCTGAGGGTCGGGACCATCAGGAGCGCAGTTCTACACCACCGTTCTCCAAACCCCTCTATTTTGCGCTAGTTGCGTCCTGGATATTGAAGCCTGTGGAGTGTGGAATCGCGGATCGCATTGATTTATTTAACCTGTTAATAGCTTTCATTTATCTTGCGTATTAAGAATAATCAAAGTAAATTTTGTAGTAAGGGGTTACCCAAGGTTTTCATCGTTTTTTGACAAGTTTTGAATCGTATCCCCTACTTTTGCACTACAGATCGAGATATTTCTAAAAAACTGCCTACCTTGAAGAAAAAGACGTAAGTGCCATAAGATTACAGTAATAATACGACCTTTTTAATAGGCACGGAACCCTTCGTTGTGCGTGGTCGAACACGCACTTGGCCGCTTTTTTTGTCTATGATTTCGTATCTCTATTGACGTGAAAGATCCAACATACTTATACGAAATCTACATATTTGAGTTCGTCTTCGACGTCTCTCAAAACGTGTATACAAAAGTTATGGCCAGAAATCCAGTTTATTGGCCTAAGATTGTTCAACTTTGATGCCAAATATCTCGAAAACAATGAATTTTGAAGTAAATATGGGATACTATATTGCTTAAAGCCTTTATTGTTAATGCTACAGCTACAAAAAACTGGTTGGACTCCGGGAGTGCCGACAGAAGTAAAACTTGAATAATTTTCATTTTGCAAACCCCAAAAAATCCGCGTTTTTAAGCGCAACTCTCGCTTTTTGTATTCCGGCAATTGGTAACACTAAATCCTACGGTCACGTGACCTCCTACACCTGTCGCGAGTTTAACAATTTTTCCCCATCCCAAAAAGTCCACAGCGCCGCTAAAGAAGTTTTCACTTCAAAAACATTCGAAAACTAAGGGATTCAGATCGAAGGTCATTGGCGTATGGGAGCATTGGGAGCCCCTTAAGACGGCAGGTACTCAGACTTTAGTCACGGATATTGATGCTTCCTCGCTGGTATTTACGAGGAAGCGTTACAAAAATTATCCACTTCATTTATGTCAATTTATGATTCCGAAAATATCTAGTCCTAGTCCTGTATTTGAAGAATCCACGGCAACACAACGATAGCGCGATTCATGATACACGCAGCACCATCTATCGGCAAATGTTATTACTAAATTTTTTCGTAAATTCATATCATAAAAGTATTATATTCTCTGATCAATTTCTTTGTGGTGTGGTATATTTTAAGTTATAAAAATGTCAGAGTTGACTTAATTTTACGACTGATTTCGTCTCAACACTGGACTTATCCGTGGAAATAATGAAACGAAGATACCATTTTAAGATCCTGCGCAAGTTGATCATATAATAATATCCTATACTATTAAACTAATGTAGTGGGTATCAATATAGGCCACATATACATACTTACAGTGCATGCTCTTAACACGTTCGCAACCAAGAACCCGCCTGGTAGGTGCGTGATGTTTGCTCAGATGCCGACTGAGCCCGCTAGGCGGGCAGTAGTATGAACCTACACGCCTAGCGAGTTCTGTCGGTTTCTACCGTAATGTTACATTTTTAGTCCGGTTGCGAAAATGTTAAGGTACCGTACGTAAGGTATGTTACTTGTACCAATCGTTTTACGAAATCGACTGCCATCTGGCCTTCCAACCCAGGGAAAATTAGCCCGGGCTGGGCTTAAACATCGTGAGGAAACCGGTCTTATCCCAATAAGGTCTAGTTTTCCCTCTGGGTTGGAAGGTCAGATGGCAAGTCGCTTTCGTAAAACTAGTGCTTATGCCAAATCTTGAGATTAGGTGTCAAAGCAGACCCCGGGCTACTTTAGGGGCATTACCGGGAACGCTAGGAGGATGATGATGCGCCCTGGATATTGAAGCCTGTGGAATCGCATTGCATTGATTTATTTAACTTGTAACAAGCTTTCATTTATCTTGCGTATCGAACTCGTAAGAATAATCAAAGTTAATTTTGTATTAGGTAATTGCTGCTAACGAAATTAAGTATAATTTTTTAAATTAAAGGAAAAATTGAAAAAAATGCTCCGAGTCGGATTCGATCCGGCGACCACAGGCATTCATGACATCATGACCCGTCGCTACTAACCAACCGAGCTATCGGACCCATCCGGTTCGGCCATCAAATCTTCCCTGTGGTCGCCGGATCGAATCCGGCTAAGAGCGTTGAATTTTTAAATTTTTCCTTTAATTTAAAATTAATAATCAAAGTATTTTCAAAGGTACAAAAACAATATCACTGACCTGTGCCTAAGCATAGCGGATCTGCAAGAGGATGAGACGAGCACACCGCCTTTGGCTCTCATTTGAGCACATACCATAAACATGCCTGAAAAAAAGGGGACTATATTATTTACTACTTTATTTAATAGTCTTAAGCATAGCTCGGACAGGTCATCGCAAAAACAGATATGGAAACAGAACAATACTCTATAGAGTCGATAAGTACTTAATTTTATGATTATCTAAAACGGATATTACCGTAATTTAACATTTGACCTTTCTAGTTGCAAGGCTTAATGTATGTCCAAAGATACAGTTGATCAATTTACTTTATAATAAATGAAAATAGTGAATAAAAATTACCCCAATTCATTAAATAAAAATAATCGATTTGCTTCAGTAAATGCAGTAGTTGATGGTTGCATATGTTCAATGCAACGATCAGCATTAAAAAATGTTAATGGAAATACCTTCACAAACATATGGTGAATTTTGGGTTACCGTTATAAATGTAATTGAAAAATATAATTAAATAATACTGTGCATAATGCGACTCTATTAGTCTTGTTCTATTACCGTGTTACGATTGTTTTGCGATGACCTGTCCGAGCTCTGGTCTTAAGCTAAAGCCACCTCTCCCTTCCACTTCGGCTTTTTTTATTTCATTTCTTTTATACGACGACGGTGGAAAACAAGCGTACGGCCCGCCTAAAGGTAAGCGGACACCGCAGCCTACAGACGCATGCAACTCCAAAGGAGTAACATGGGCGTTGACAGCTGAAGGAACAAATTCCCTCGCTCTCAACACAACGCATCCTCGGGAGCTCTGGCGACCTTGCTCACCTCCAGGAACAACACTACTACAGAGCAAGTAGTAGTGTTATTATGGCTGTGGTCTTCTGCAAGGCGGAGGTACTTCCCCAGTTGGGCTGCTCCAAATTCGAGCGGGATGACATTTCACTGTGCCCTGCCTCACTTTAATTATTGCTTATGCTCCTCCTTCCTTCAACACCATTAAAGCGCACTTCTAACGCATCCGCGATACTGTACTACGTAAACATACCGAGCTCCTTATTGATGGGGGACTCCGGCATGTCAAGAACCAGTCGCACGCGGTAGGGCTGCGCCGACATCAGCATCTGACTGTACTTGGTGAGCTGGACGTGGGCCGATGGGAACGAACATTGACCCATCTGCTCGTCACAGGACCTGAGACAAGAAATACTTTGAAGCCGGGGATCAGGGACTTCTAAAGCTACCCAATAATTCGTGAATGCGCAATACTATAAACCATATGAGATGTGTCATCCTACTAATATTATAAATTCGAAAGTTTGGATGTATGGAAGGACAGATGTACCTTCCAATTAACTCTAAAACTACTGCATGAACTTTTGTGAAACTTTCCAGTGATGTACCTTATATATCAGAATAGGACATAGGCTATAATTTTTGTCACTTTTAGGGACGAAAAAGGGGATGAAACTAAGTATGGAAACCAACAAACAGCGTGAAATGAGCGTTATCAAATGTTATACATTTATTAGTCACTAGCTGGCACTAGATATACTTCCTAATACGTTCTTCATACTTATATGTATTGCCTTCAATTATTTCTCCTTTATACCTTTTTATAACAAAACAAATTATTTGTTTAAATATTTTTGTTTGTATTATTTCTTTCTAAGGAGGAAGATACCCCAATCATTTTTAAATGATATGATACAGAGAGAAAGAATATAATGGAAAAATAAACCATCTTCGTCTGTAGCCACCATCTGCTGCTGCGTCTTCGGCTGTAGCATCTGTAGCTTCGTGTGTATCATATCCTTTATGGAATCCTTATTACAATGCAAGAAAAGTAATTTTAGATTATGTTTTTATTCCAGAATTCATACCCTAAAGGAGTGTAATGGGGGATGAAAGTTTGTATGGAGCTACAATATAGACAAATTCCACGCGGACAGAGTCGCGGCCAGAAGCTAGTAATACACAATTATGTATCAGACAATGGAGGTTGCAGGTTAACACAATTTACCATGAACACTGCAGGTTAAGAGATCAGTTGAAACATGTGCTAAATTATAGAAAATTATGTATGTACTGACAATATCTAAGCTAACTATATGCTATAAGAAATAGTTACCTAAATTATGTAGATGTAGTTCAGCACATTTTTATAGATTTAAAAAAAATACCAAGTGCTAGTCTGACATGAAAGCTGAGGGTTTCAAACAAAATTAGTTTCGAATGGATTTTAGATGATTACAAAAAACCCTACATGGAGATTTGGATATATTTTTCCCATAATATTTAAATTACGCTTTTAATATTAGATCAATCAACTTATCTAAAAGTTTGGCAAAAATAAAGGGTGTGCAATTAAGTCCACTCTCCCCATCCCATCCAGGGGAAGGTAACGCCCCAGCACCCCAAGAGGCCTGATTTTTTTTCTTAATAAAAAAACCATTAATAATATTTACATGAACTATATGCAGGAACAGAACCCTCATGTGTCTGTCTCCCTCCTTTCCTACACATTACATATTGCATTGTGCAAAAGCACAGACAATATTACATAGTAAAAGATTTTAATTTAAAAAAGTTTAAATAAATGTTAATGATAAAACTGTATATTATATATTTAGCAAGAAAAGTAGGTACGTAACTCAGAGACACCTCAAAGAGCATTATTGTATAAACGTTTACATATTATATACATATAGGTTTACTTACTTGAACTGCAGATGCACAGGCCTCATATGTGTAACGTTAGGCATGTACGTATAATAAAACACAACGTACATAAATATGGACACCCACAATATCGCGGTGACGAAAACAGAAATAATCCCGGCCCTGTACAATAACTCCTTCACGCCGTGTATGCCTTTTTCTGTCTTCTTTTTGTAGCCCACGTACTGATGAAGGATGAACGCTTCTACAGGATTTCGCACAAATTCACGGAAAATACGAAGCGGACTCATGTAATTTAACATCGCCATTATTTTTCTAAGTTTAACTAATTTATGGACTCTTATCTAAGCACCGGTCAAGGAAACGGAACTAGTACAGTGTTTAAGTAGATAGTGACCGTTTTATTGCATCGGAGATAATACACGGGTGTCTATTGATAAAAATAAGTAGAAAGAAAACAAATCCACCGGCTGATTGAATTGAACTGTCAAAAAGGTCGAATGCTTTTTTTTTTCGTCCATTCGGACAGGTTAAGACCATGGGCCATACTGCCTCGTCTTCAGTAAAAAGGTCGAATGCGTCAGTTTGACAGTAATAGAAACGTTCCAATCTTAGAGCATTAAACCAACCGGAGTGGCCATGAGTCATTTTCTATACATAAAAAGTCTGCCGATTTTTGCGGGGGAACGTCAAATGTATGCGTAACGTGAAAATAGCTACGTCAGATAAACGTCTGTCCATACAATGTGTATGATCACTGGTCATATACTTTTGGCAGAGGGGAACGCCTGTCACTGGCCACTCCGTTTGGTTTAATGCTCTAAGGAAGGGCACGAGCAAGGATATAACTAGAAGTGTATAATTATCTATTTCGGAACATACGTAAATTGGAACGTTGTGCAGTTCCTATACACGAAAAATACGTTCTAGACTAATATAAGTACCATCCATCTCATTTGTCAAAAGTCAAAATACGTCCAACGAAACGTTATTCAAATGTCAAAAAATGCAAGAGGAACTCACTCTAATACCAATCTAATACGTCTAATACATAAATATATAATAAGTGTCTCTAATATTTATATAGAATTTCTGATTTTTCTGAAACAAATCTTATTTAATATAAAATGTATTTCCGTCATATTAATTATATATGTATTAGACCTTATTTATCTTTCTGGAGTCGCAAAGTTTCAAGCACTACCCGTATCCTTCCTAAACCGAATTTGTCGGCAACAGCTTACCAGCCAGAATTTGTGGAGAAACATGTATATCGGGATTGGGAGAGCCACGGTGGCTTCACGACGGAGAACTTTAGCGATAAGCCGACCTTCAGCATGGTGCTCCCGCCGCCCAATGTTACGGGGAAGTTGCATTTAGGTTAGTTTAACAGCTGATTTCTATTAATTCTCTTATTTAGATTTATGAACCATGGGAATATAAACAAGCACCCAGTGAGATTATTAATTGCTGAGTTAGGGTATGTATAGGCCTTCTGTATAACTGTGACGGAACAGGGCCAAGAGACGCATTTAGCTTATTCTAGCATATCTTTCAATCTCAATAAAGGATTTGTAAATCATTTTCCTAGTTCTCCATCTATTGACTGCTTCAGCGCCCAGGATCTGCTCTGAAACGTAACCCTGAGAATTGGCTCAGGCACCAGTTTTTATCGTAGCAGCTGCCCTCTGATCTATCCTCAGATCACAGACATACTGGACCTTATTGGGTTAGGATAAAAATCCAATGTCCAACAGTTGTTTAATTTTGATGATGATATCCTCCACTTCAGGACATGCGCTGGCCGGTACAGTCCAAGATGTGATAGTCCGAAGGAAGAGAGCAAGAGGCCATAATGTTCTCTGGTTGCCGGGCACAGATCATGCTGGTATCGCCACACAGGTTATAATGAATTAAATTCAGATGTCTGAAAGGCAATGCTTACTGAGGGTGGGTTGCACCAACTTATGATCACAGAAAGATCAATGTTAAATATGGCACTGGCACTGTTAAGCTGACTGTCCACCGGAGTTTTCAATTCTCGCCTCCCGGCGCGCGCTTGGTTGAAATAGTAAGTGCCATACAAATTTCAATTCTTGCCTCGCCTCATCTTGTCTCGCCCGTCTGGTGGAAAATCTGCTTAATTCCAAATACTTGACAAACTTAGACATTCATATTTCAAGACTTAGAAGATTTGGTGCAATCCATCCTAAATAAAATACCTATCAATAAAAAATATCCAACACTAAAACAAAATTGCGTTTTCACTTTTGAATTTGAGAATTTATTTAAGTAAAATATGATTGCTTTAAATTATAAGAAAATTATATATTTTCAGGGAGTTGTCGAGAAATACCTAAAAAGCCGTCACAACCTCACCCGCCATGAGCTAGGGCGCGACAAATTTAACAAAGAAGTCTGGAAATGGAAGGAAAAACACGGCAACACCATCTGCCAACAGCTCAGAACATTAGGCTGCTCTCTGGACTGGGGCCGAGAGATGTTCACCATGGACCAGAAACATTTAAATGCAGTGAATCATGCTTTTATAAGACTGTATCAAAAAGGTTTAATATACAGACAGAAGGCTTTAGTAAACTGGTGTAATATGCTACAATCAACAGTGTCCGATATAGAAGTGGGTAGTTTAGAAATCAGTGGTCCAACAGAGCTGAAGTTACCAGGTTATGATGATCCTGTGAAGTTTGGGCAATTGTATGACTTCGCTTATAGGTTGTGTGATAGTATTGAGGAGATTGTGGTGTCTACAACAATGCCTGAGACGATGCTTGGGGATGTAGCGGTGGCTGTACATCCAGAAGATCCCAGGTAAAGCCTAACCCTCGAAAATTCTAGACTAATTCTTGTGTCATCCATGATACTGATCATCACATCAACTCATTATAAAGCTAGCAATCCACTCCTTCGGAGCCCAGGATATTCGCTCTTGAGTAGGCACTAGTTTGGAAGAGACTGCCAAGTGAACTATGCCTTTTGATAGCTTAACCCTTTTTACCTTAAGGCTGTGGTGTGGATGCCAGCGGGCAACAGGGCGACAAATGGCAGCTCATACATATTTTAATTGAGTTAAATCTATGAACCACTAGCCGCCCCACGGGCAGCTGAACCTAAGTTGCAGGGGCGTTGCACACGGGCGCAGCGGTCCTAGGGGACGCCGAGCGCCACTCGCCAGGCGCGTTAACACTACGCTAGCTAACTAGGCTAATGATTGGCTGGCGTCCAAACCGCGCCTTAACAGCATGGAAAATTTCTTGAACACCATCTTTAAAAGTACTCAGAGTAAAGTTGAATCGAGGACAATAAAAATGTAATAGGTTTCAGGAAAATAAGATAGGAGTTTTGAAACAGCACACTTTTCTATTATAGTCAGTCAAAAGTAACCAATCATTACCCATCTTTTCCAGGTACCAGCATCTCAGAAAAAAGAAAGTAATTCACCCGTTCAACGGCAAAGTCTTACCTATTATTTTCGACAACTTTGTGGACATGAAGATTGGTTCTGGTGCCGTAAAAATCACCCCTGCCCACAGCAAAGTAGACTACGAAGTCGCCAAGCGACATAATTTGTCGCTCCACCAAGTAATAGATGAAGAAGGAAAGATAATCAACTCTAGAGAGTTCAACGACTTGAAGAAGTACCACTGCCGAAAAGAAGTTGTCAAGAAACTAGACGAATTAGGACTTCTAAAGAAGGTGACGCCACATTCGATGAATTTGCCGATTTGCAGTCGAACCAACGACGTAATAGAGTACTTACCCAAAGAGCAGTGGTTCCTCAACTGCAGCAGTTTAAATCGGAGGGCATTGGACGTAGTGGAACGGGGAGAATTGAAGATACAACCAGAGAAATTCGTGAAAAATTGGCAAAACTGGTGCAAAGATGACAGAGACTGGTGTATTTCGAGACAGCTGTGGTGGGGACAGACGATTCCAGGGTATAAATGTAGTTATAGAAAAGAGGTGACTTGGGTCGCGGCAATATGTGAAGATGAAGCGAAAAAACTGTCTTCTTCAATGTTAAATGCTGAGCCAGATAAGATTCAAGTGGAGAAAGATACAGATGTTTTGGACACATGGTTCTCTTCAGCAATTTATCCGTTTTCGTCTTTAGGTTGGCCCGATGAAAAGAGCTTGGATTACGACAAGTTTTACCCCTTAAATCTGATGACGACAGGGCATGACATCTTGGGTCTGTGGGTACATAGGATGGTTATCCTCGGGCTAGAATTGACTGATACTCTTCCGTTTAAAAATGTACTGCTCCATGGAATCATTTGCGATAATAAAGGCTCTAAAATGTCTAAAAGCAAAGGTAACGTGATTGACCCTATTGATGTCATTGATGGAATTTCTATGGAAAAACTCAAAGAGAAGACAGAAAAGATGTATGCAGATGGGATTTTAAGTAAGAATGAATTAGTGAAGTCTTTGGAATATCATAAGAGTAATTTCTCTAATACTAAAGGGATTCCCGAGTGTGGAGTAGACGCGTTAAGGTTCACTTTGCTATCACAGGATATTAAGTCGCATTTCGTCAACTTTGACGTAAGCATGTGCCATTCAAATAAGTTATTCTGCAATAAGATATGGCAGAGTATCAAATACACCCATCTACAGTACGCCAAGTTGAAAAAAATGCCAGGAAACACGACAGTTTCCGAAGACGACTTAACTTTCTTTGACGGCTGGATTTTAAGTAAATTAGCGAATATGATAGACATAGTTAACACAGCGATGGAGAACTATGATTTCCATTTAGCTACGAAAGCTCTAAGAACCTTCATTTATAACGAATTCTGTGATGTGTATCTTGAGACTACTAAACCAGGTTTTGAAGAAAAAGATCAGAAGATTGGCTACGCACATGCTCATACACTAAGCACTGTATTGAATGCATCACTGAGATGTTTGAATCCTTTCATGATTTATTTAACACATGACCTGATACCTAGGATTCCTCAATTCGAAGAAAGTATAATATACAACTTCAAAGATCAAAATGAGAAATATTATAACTACCCTCAATACGGCGAACTTAACAAATGGCAAAACAAAAACCTAGAGTTGCAAGCAGATACATTTCTAAACACAATATCTTTAATTAGGCAATTAAAAGGATTTTATAATGTATCTAATAAACTTAGGCCAACTGTGTATGTAAATACAACGAATATAGTTCTAAGGGCTGATATAGATAGGTATAGTGCCGTAGTGAAAAATTTCACAAAATGTGACAATATTCAGTTTGGTAACGTGAAAAATAAAAACTTTGTGAGTGGACTTTTAGATACCGATACTAGAGTGTACGTAGAGTTAGTAGGTAAAGACATTGATTTAGCAATGAAAGAAGCTAATACTAAACTTATGAAAAAAGTTGACAAATTAGAGGAGTATTTAACTAAATTAGAACAGAAGATGTCTAATCCGAATTATGCGGATTTGTCCGAATTCACGCGAATGTTAGACAGGGACAACGCGAAGAGTAAAAGAGAGGAGTTGACACAGTTGAAGAGGCTAGTTGTTGACGACCAAAGAAAGAAAGACCACAAACTGAAATTGGCATAATTTGATATATACAGGATGGAGGAAATGAACCGTCCCAAGAGGGCAAGCATTCGTAAAGAACACCAAATATTGAAGGTGATCCTTTATGTAAATACTGCGGCATATTGAACAATTTTAAATAATCACAATAGGAGTGTAGACACTAAATAAAATAATATAATGTAACGTACACCTTCTTAAAACTTTGAACACTTATAACTTCGTGATTATTTAACCGTTTGCGTGAATTTTTTCTCCATTGACCATGAAAATGTTGGTGTCTACACCCCTAAATTGTTCGTCTCCAATTAGTCTCGGCACAGTTTTAGCAGGTTTTCAGATCTGCTAAAGTGTTTATTTTGTGAGGCAATCATGTTGATGATTAATTATATTAAGTATGATGTTATATTTAATATACATATACTTTGACGACTAAAAAGTGAAGTTTTTTCGGATTTACCAGGTCTGAGTCGAGCAATAAGATTATTTATAAATCGCAGATTTTTTAAAACCCAATGAATGACATGGTTTTTACGTCATAATTTCTCTCTTAAAGTCCAATTTTGATTTCTAACCATATTATTATGAATGCGTGTTTGATTATAGGTATTCCTATAGTATTAAAGACATTGCAATATTTTGGGCTGCTACCAACTACATGAGGATGACTGTACATAATAATGTACAATATAAATCTCCGTTTACAACAAACGATAAAATTTATTTAAAATAATTGACTTACAATTTACAACAGCAATGGCCCCATGGAAAATAAAACCATTTTCAGATTTACGTACACACAAATTTCAAGCCAAATTAAACATAACATGATTGTTATAATAATATTCATAAACTATTCATAAAATAAAAGACGAAACAAAACCTATTGCAATAAAGTGCAGTGAACAGTAAATATATCAGAGCTACGTGGAAGTCTCATAAATATCTATACACTTCTGCTGCTGAATAACTTGACTAAAATTAATATTTGAGCTTAACCTTCGTAAAAAAGTAGTGTTAGTGAAGTTTGTATCAAATATCGACCTTATGTGCAAGAGAAGAATAATGATAAATTATAACCCCCTTATTCATAAAACTTAAAATGCCTCTGCTAAATAAAATGTATACTATGTATGTATACTATGTTCGTTTCTTACAAACACAAATATCAAAGTGACAGATAAGGACAAACCAATATTAACGCAATTTCAGTTAAAATGGGCTTGTAGAACGTTTATGAATACGGCCATAGCCCTTTATAAGGCATAGTATTTTGAACTTTATTTCTCTATGATAGGGTTCAATTCTATGTAGTGCGAATCACACTTTTATACCTGCTATTGACTGCACTTATTTTAACCTTTTCACCGCCAGATGGTAAAGCAACTTGCCGTGCCACCTCACGCCACAAGGGTAAAAAAATAATGGATAAAGAAATAATGCCAACATGAAATTGGGCTATTTCAGAGTAGGTTTTCATAAATAAAAAAAATGTCGGCAAATGCCGTCTTTGGCGTCGGTGTCACGAATCGTCGATGACGTGATTTCACGTGTTTGGCGGTGAAAAGGTTAAAATAAAGCTTATACAACTACACGGAAGGTTGACTTTCCCGTAACAAAGCCTATTTGTCTACTCTATGGTGTTCTAAAAATAAGAAATATAATATTACATTTTCTTTCAATATGTCGCTCGATAAAGCATAGATAAAGCCGTGTGCCACACGTCTTTATCTCAGATTTCAATTAACATTAATTTAATGATATATATTACTATATTTATTATTATTAAAACATAAAACATCAATAATTTGTCCACACTGACGGCAATACTAATGAACTTAATCTAAACGTAACAATATTTCACAACTTAAACAAACATTCTCACAAAGTTTATATTTATATAGTCAAACACAAACTGCAATAAACTAAAATAAACGAAAACAACTCATTTTGGTTTAAACGCATATACGATAAAACTTATGAATTATATCATCAAACCTTGCGACTTTGCCCTAGAGGACAAATAGCCCCATTCCCACTGATCAAATAAAATTAAAGACAAAAGTCGCGAGCTAACTATCCGTCACTTTCTAATTAGAACGCTTAGAAAGAGACGGGATTCTCTATGTCGCCGTCCTGTGATAGCCGTGCTGGTCGGTAAATACCGTTATTACATAGTACAAGATTACCGGAATATATATACACACTCCAGGGCAAAATTGAACGTTTTGAGGGTACCTAAATGGTCTCTTTGATGTAAAACTTGGCTATTTACGTTCCCGGAAGCGCACATGCCAAGTTCGCAAATTTTGCATAATCGAACAATGACTTCTCTATATTGAACAACGTAATTAATATTTTTACCATAGGCAAAATAAATTCTAGAAGATGTTCAAGTCATAAAATACTCCCTTTGACAATCTACCTTCATAGTGAAAAAAACTCTTAACACAAAATGTAAAGCGCCGCGCAACGCCATCTATTTCAGCTTCCAAAAACACAGTAAGAACTAATGTGCGACAAGTTTACTATTATTAAAGTAAGGGTAAGTAGGGGGTAAGGGCATTTATTTGTGTGATGAGCACGAATATTTGTTCCTGAGTCATGGATGTTTTCTATGTATTTAAGTATTTATTTTTCTATATAAGTATGTTTATCGTCGTCTAGTACCCATAGTACAAGCTTTGCTTAGTTTGGGACTAGGTCGATCTGTGTAAGATTGTCCGCTAATATTTATTTTATTTATTTATTTATTTTGTCTATGATCTTTACTTATAAACGATAAAGCAAGTAAATTTAATGCAGGGCTTAATTGTCAGATTGAGGTAGTCACGTGGAAGCTACAGTTATATTTTATCGTTTATAAGTAACTCCTTGTTTACGCCACTTGTACAGAAAGCCAAAAAACTGGTCTACGCCTTTTGAACATTAATTTACTTATTTTTTATAGAGTAGCTTTGTTACATTTCCATACAAGTGACAAATAAGTTCATAATTTGGTCCATTTGTATGAAAACATAACCTAACGATGCTTTCCCACGAGCGAGACGAAACGACGCAAAGATTATCATTGGAATATAATTTTAAATGGTCAATACATCTCTTCACCGGTGGAAAGGTACCGTAACATCATTTATAAGAGGATATTAAAACATTCTAGCCTCAAAGTAGGGTGGAGTCGGAAGATAACAACTGATTCATATACAACTGTGTCCATTTTGCCTTTTCATGGAAACACCGCCGTCTCATAACTTGAAAAATACCTTTCGTATTGTGATACCGTCAAAGTTTGCCCTAGATTGGAAATTTCATTGCAAAATAACCCTTACGTAAATTTTTGAATTTAAACTCTTGTGAGACATGTCGTTTGAAATTGGGCGCCGCCCAAATTTTTATCGTGATGGTGGCTGGAAGTTACCGCCAGTATGGAAAACTATTATTCCTAAATGGAAGTGGACAGTGTGACAATCCCTTGGATACAGTGAGTTCAGTGTGCGTATCGTCTCTCGGAGCAGCTGACCTCCTGCCGCAATCTCACATAACTGCTCCAGCGCTAGACTGCGGGGGCACCCTCCCCCCGCCCTGTCGGCGCGTGCGTCACGCGCCGCACGGCGTTCGGAGCGGGCGCGGGCAGTGATTCAAGCGACACCGTCCCGAAAACACTCATCCTGAAAAAGAACTCCCGAAGAGTTCGAAACATGTCGCCCGTGACATTTAATACGTGAGTTTAACCGTGTAATTATTAGCCTTATTTTGACCCTTAAATATATTACTAGGGTAATTCATAGTGCACTCGTAATGAGACACCCGTTATAAAATACACTCAAAAGCTTAATATGAAACTTCCAATCAACTCTCCACCAATTTCCATATTCCTTGAGTGCATTATTAATACATTTAGACGACATCACGGTATTGCTTCAAGGTTTAATAACAATTTATTTAGTATTAGCTTCTGCCCGCGACTCCGTCCGCGTGGAACTCGTTTATATCGAAGCTCCATACAAACTTTTACCCCCCCCCCCCCATGTCACCCCCTTAGGGGATGATTTCGGGGATAAAAACTATCATGTGTCCTTCCCCGGGACTCAAACTATCTCTATACCAAATTTCAACTAAATCAGTTCAGCGGTTTAAGCGTGAAGAGGTAACAGACAGACGGACAGATAGACAGACAGACTGACAGACAGACACACTTTCGCATTCATAATATTAGTATGGTATGGATTGACCCTCTAGGGGAAAACAAAATTATAGACAGTTCCTCGTTTGTTCAACCTGTGATCCAGGAGACAAGTGACACAGTTTCTTAAAAAATATATACTACAGGCAAAATGAAACCCTGATTTAATTCGTAACAACATCAAAGTAACGTTACGAATGTAATCGTAAGAAGCATCTTGCAATTGCATGATGCAAATTTGACACGGTTTCAAGGGGTTCCGTTCTATCGATAGTAAAGTCGAACTCAAATAGCTGAACACCTTGGTACCTTGTCATTTCCACGCGTTTGACAACTTCGTATGACAGTTTAAACATGACGTTAAACAACACAATACAAATATATTCAACACCTTGTGATGCCGACTGTACCGCAAGTACAATACTTAGGAAAAAACGGAATTGGTTTCCGATTATTTGTTTGGTATTTGTATATTAACATTTTTTTTCTAGTCATCCAGGAGACAGTTGATGTTTCCCTATATGCGTCATTCTCAGGGAAGAGGTACCGATTTGTCGTTAACGCTTATATCATTTCATTATTGACGATGATTTTGAATTAAAAAATTATTCCTTATTCAGTTTTAATCAGAAAAAAAAGTTTTATTTAACTCCAAGATTGTGTTCGGTATTAATTCCAGACTTAAAAAAATTTACTCCTGATCACTAAACGGGACTTGATCGCGTATAGTATTTAATGAACTTATAAATGTATTTACCTCTTTGAAGCTTCCGTGTCACAGCACACAGCAATCTTGGTCGCGGGACGTACTGGCTTAATCGTTTATTAGAAATAATCTGTGAGCATCGTGAAAGTTTAAATTGACAATATTTAAGGTCCCTTGTCCCTGAGAAGCATATAACTTTGTAACGCTGTTTTAGCCAATTTCAGTTAATACTAAAGCTATGACCTTTTTGTATTTTTCTTGGCCTTCCCTCGCTGTATCATCTTCTTTTTGCCTGAATGCAGACAGATAAGTTTCTTGCGTGTGGCTGGAAATTAATGATATATTTATTTATTTAAACTTTACTGCACTGTACAAGAAAAAGCACAAATGAAAAAAAAAATACGAATAATTTTATTAATGGCGGACTTAATGCCTCAACCAGAGGCGTCTCTAGCCCATGTAGCCCGTGTGCAAACATTACTCTAGCGCCCCCTAGTAAGCGCGCGGTCAAAATGGAATGGTAGCGGGCGCCCCCTAGGAACGCTGCGCCCGTGTGCAACGCCGCACACCCTGCACCATAGGTAAAGAGGCCTCCGGCCACAGCCCCTCGTATGCGGATACCAAATTGTCCAATCAAATGAGGACTTTGAAATGTAAAACAAAAGGTGCATAAGAGGGGTTTAGTCTGTCTACAGCGACCGACTCACTGCCGCGTGACGCAATGTGTCAATGGTATTGTATGCTTACTCCCTTTGTCTTTTGTGTAGTGAAGAAATGTCTTCTTTCTTTCTCTACCAGTCAACCATTGCGCTCAACAGAAAAAAATGAAACAAAAGACATTAGTGACGTGGGAGACAGAATGATTGACGGTTTACTAGTTTCTAGTTTTTAATGGTGGGTTTCTATTTCTACCAAGCATTTCAGTCTATCGGCAATAAATTTGTTTTATATAAACTCATCATTTTCCTAGCATTATTCCCGGAAATGCCCCTAAAGGAAACAGGGGGTCCGCTTTGGCACCTAATCCCAAGATTTGGCATAAGCACTAGTTTTACGAAAGCGACTGCCATCTGAACTTCCAACCAAGAGGGAAAACTAGACCTTATTGGGATTAGACCGGTTTCCTCACGATGTTTTCCTTCACCGAAAAGCTAACTGTAAATATTCCGTACATAACATAAGTTCCGAGAAACTCATTGGTAACGAGAATCTAACCCACGACCGCCGCTTGACAGCCGCACGCCTGAACCACTAGGCTACCGTAGCTCTATTTGTTTTATAGACTGTATGATGTTTGAATCCAGTCCTCGTCGATGGATAATGTAATTTAAGGGTGAACATCCACCAGAGCTGAGCGAGCTAGCGGAACGGTGTGCGACCAAAAAACGCACCAATAGCATTGCTGGCCTCGCTCCCGCGTCTCTTCCTAATGACGGATGTCTTCCCCGCACATCGTTCCGCGGCGCGGAACAAAAAGGAGCACGCTGTGGCGGTGCTTCTCGATATGGAAAAGGCTTTTGACCGGGTCTGGCATGCAGGCCTGGTCTACAAACTGACAACCTCCGCAGCGCCAAGACGGCTCGTGCACATCGTGGCCAGCTTCCTCGCCGATCGCAGCTTCCAAGTTGTGGTCGAAGGCAAGCTCTCGGCGAGGAAACCCATCGCAGCCGGAGTCCCCCAGGGAAGCTGTTTGTCGCCCGCGCTGTACGCGCGGTACACCGACGACATCCCAGTGGAAGGGGGGACCACACTAGCCTTGTACGCCGACGACGCGGCATACATCTCGACGTCGTACAAGCTCCCGCACGCAGCCGTCAAGATCCAGCGCACCTTGGACCTACTACCAGGATGGCTCAACCGCTGGCGCCTGAGGGTGAACGTGGCGAAGACCCAGGCCATCACCCTCAGTGCGAAGAGGAACCAGCCCCCGGAGCTCCGCCTACTGGGACAGCCGCTTCCGTGGTCGCGGACTGTTAAGTACCTGGGCGTCACCATCGACCGGCAACTTAACATGTCCGCCCACGTGAAGAACACCGTCAACCAGGCGAGAACGGCCCGGGCGCTACTCACTCCTGTGATGAAGTCGTCCCTCCCCCTGTCCGCCAAGATTGGCATCTACAAGGGGTACATCAGGTCACGGTTGACCTATGCAGCCCCCGCGTGGTACGCGCTGGTGGGAGAGTGCAATAGACAGCGACTCCGCGCACAACAGTCGCTGGCGCTCCGCACCGCAGCCGACGCGCACTTCTACGTCAGCAACAAAGTGCTCCACCGTGACCTGAAAGTCGAACACCTGGACGACTTCATCACCAGACTGGCTAGGGCTATGTTCGAGCGGGCAGACGGCTCGCGCCGGACGCACCTGCAGGACATAGCCCCCTACCACTCCCGGCCGCCCGACAAGAGGGCACTACCGCGGGACTTGATCCGCCCGGATCCGCCCGCCACCCCCTGACTCGACGCAAGGATGTTCCTGCAGTGCCGTCGGCTCGAAGGTCGCTCGCTGGGCCTCTCCTAAGGGAGTCCCACCCGGCAGGGCTTGACCTCGCCGACGGACGAAGCAGATGACCCCACTGGACCTGACGGGCGTCACGCCCACCCCAGCCACCCGTCCGCTGTAGCGGACGGCGCCCGATCCCGCCAGAAGCGGCACAGCCGCGACAGGCTTCCCGAGCCCCCCACGGGGCTTGAGAGACAACCCATGGCATCGTTCCGCTATCTCATTCAGCTCCGATAAATACTTACACATGGACAGTCAGCGTCATAAAGTTAGTAGCACCCAGAGTAGCCAAATATTTCGTAACACCCTTATTCTTACAGTAATTAAGACGTATATCGTAATATTTGGCTACCTTGGCTATAATACTCAGGAAAACTATGGTAATAATAATACCATGTGCGAGTGAGATGGTAGCATACTAATCTAGATAAGTGTGACCGAAATGGAAATATAATTCGTTGTCCTTGTCATAGTTCCACTTTTTATTTGCCACAACTGATGATGTATGAAGTTGTGGCAAATAAATCATTACCCGTCCAAGTTAAGTATGTATGGTAAGCAAATAATGTTACATAACATCTACTATCCCCTTTCTTCCCGTGGGTGTCGTAAAAGTCGACTAAGGGACCAGGGTTGAAGTGTGTTGTGGGCGATGGGCTAGCAACCTATCACTGCAATATCACATTTTGTCGATATTTTATACCCACATTTATGCTAAAAGTGGCGCTGGAACATACGTTTCATGTGCTCTGCCTACCCCTTTTGGGAATAAAGGCGTGAATGTATGTATGTATGTATGTAACATCTACTATTTTTCCTACACAGATGTTATAAAATGTTACATAACATCTACTATTTTTCTTCAACATTTTAGTGTTAACAAGGATAATGCTACGTAGCATTACCCTTGTTGCAGTATCTTATACAACATTTCATAAGGCAGATACCAAAGATATAGTGGCGCCTAGTTTTTAGCAGGAATCTCGCCACTAATGGCTTGTAGTAAGGGAAAATAATGTGTGTATCAACAAGATCATTGTATGACCGAAATGCAAGTTTTTGACAGAAAATAAATGAAACATCTTATTGATTTTATGGAAAATTATTTATTAAAAAGTTCCTCAAAACTTCCAATCTTCCCCATTGCTTCGGCAATCCTGTAACAATATAAAAAAGTTAATGTAAAACCGTACAAATACATTTACAATTCGCGCCACATAGGTTTGCGTCTGAAGTAAGCCGCAAGTCGCCTCTCACCCGGCGAACCCCTCTGACACCTGCGACTACAATAGTCCGACTGCATCACTCAGTCCTCGCCGCGCGGGCGCAGGGCTATGAGTCATATGACGATAAAAGGGAGCGCGCGGCGCGCAGGCGCTTAATTCAACTGTAATGCAATATCCGTTACACTCTTATTCAGAATTGTAAATTTCTTAGTAGATGCTGATATTATTCATCAATTTAGTTTTAAATTTAGTAATAGACCTGTCCGCCATCCGCGATTGTTTGCCTGTCCTCTTGCCAATAACAACGTATCTGCAAATTGTCTCACTATCCGTATGTGTCGCACGTTTAATGATATTTGCTTAAAATGTGACCTATTTTCAGTGACCCTCCATACATTTAAAGCCAATGCAACTTTAGCTTTTAATAATCCAATACCTTAAAAATATTAGCAGTAGTATTACAGTATTATATCATCTCACATTGTATATCCGTGTACTTACCTTAAATAGATATTTTTGTAAGTGATGTGGACACTTGTTGTTAACTTACAAATATGAATTTTGTGTAAACGCATGTGATGGTTATATATGTTTAGTTTGTAAGTTGAAACTGTTCCTTAAATAAATAAAATCAAAAAAACGTGCCATTTTGATGCTTGTGAATTTTAATAGGTTTGCTTTTCATAAATTATTCAGTATGTAACACCCAGTTATCGTCATACCCCTGCACCCGCGCGGCGCGCAGGCGAGGACTGAGTGAAGCGGTCGGACTATAGTAGCTAACATCTTAGACGCAAACTTATGTGGCGTGTACTGTAATGCTCGGTGCCAGATTAATTTTCTTCAATAAATGAAATTAAAATTATCTGGAGCAAAATATAACTGACCTGCCAAACACTTCAACTTTCTTTTTTTTATGTTCCTTGTCGAGTTCTTGTCGTGCCCTCTTAATAGTAATCAATTCCTTTTCATATACAGCTGGAAATAATCATACCAATATAATTAAAAACAAAGCAATATTGCCACCAAAAACATAATATAGTGTTCTTTTTTATCAGATACCTACTTTAAATAATATATTAAATCAGGCGTTACATTGCGACTCCTAGCGTTATTCCCGGTTGTGCCCTAAAAGAGCCCGGGGTCCGCTTTGACATCTCATCCCAAGATTTGGCATAGGCACTAGTTTTCCGAAAGCGACTGCCATCTGATCATCCAACCCAAAGGGGAAACAAGACCTTATTGAGATTAGACCGGTTTCCTCACGATGTTTCCCTTCACTGAAAAGCTAACGGTAAATCATCATCATCATAATCATATCAGCCGAAAGACGTCCACTGCTGGACATACGCCTCCCCCAAAAAGTGCCAAAGTGACCGATCCCGCGCCACCCCCATCCAGCGGACTCCCGCATCCTTTACCACGGTAAATATTCCGTACATAAGTTCCGAAAAACAATATTCCTTTGCTATTCCGCTAAAAAACTTGCTAGTCTATCACCAAAGATGAGATGCAACTATTTGCGTATTAGCAAAGAAATATTGTTTTTATAAGATAGATGTTTTGAATTTTGAATATAAAAAAGTGATTTTTCAAGGGATTTATTTTTGTAATATTCTTCAAGCTGTGGAGGAAAGATTTTAATATATTTGCTCCACAGACCATAGAATTTTAATTTTAATGTTCTAAAGGTTACATAATATGCACTAATAATAAAGCGAAAGAACATATAGATCAACCAAAAACAATACTTTAGCTGACCATATTGTGGCTTCTTTAGTATTAGAAAAGATCAGTGCCACTTATTTAATTGGAACACATAAGTTTACCTTTATCGACATAGATACAGCATCCATCGTTCTCGCTGTTATGTAAATATGATATAAATGGTTCAACTAGGGTGATAAAGGTACTTTTTGGTGGATCTATAAGGCATTTCTATTTTACATTTAAGTTATATAATGTTGATGAAGTACTTACCATTGTTGATTTTACTTTTTCTGTACACCACAATATGGTCACTAAAGTTATCACTAAAACAATATTTAGATAATAATTTGTAAAATGTTCAAATTATGAAGCACATTTTTTTTTACATCGAGAATAGGAGTTATTTTGTATACAGTAGTAACTCCTTTGTAATACAGTAATTGGCTGAATCTCAGAAGAAAAATAAAGCACCTGGAGAAGACGGTATATCAAACGAACTCTTACTGGGAACATCCGAAATAATCACAGCTACAATCACAGACCTATTTAACGAAATACTCACCAAAGAATACATTCCACACCAGTGGATTTCCTCAACTATTATCTTACTGCATAAGAAAGGAAAGAAAGACGATATCAATAACTATAGACCCATTAGTTTAATGTCAAATGTGTAAAAAAAATTTTCAAAAATAATATTAGACCGCATTACCAAATTTCTAGATGAAAACCAGCCGAAAGAGCAAGCAGGGTTTCGAAGCGATTTCTCAACGTTAGACCATATTCACACCATTAAGCAAGCTATTCAGAAATGTCAAGAATATGGGATAACGTACTATTCAGCATTCGTCGACTATAACAAGGCGTTTGATTCCCTAAAACACGCAAAAATCTGGGAAGCTTTAACAGCACAAGGAGTCCAGGGCAAATACATCCGTATAATCAGCAAGATATATCAGAACATGAAAGCAAAAATACAGACGGAAAGAGTAGGTACATACTTTGCTGTAAAAAGAGGAGTTCGTCAGGGAGACCCACTGTCCTCAAAACTGTTTTCGGCAGTCCTGGAGCATATATTTAGAAATCTAGAATGGAATGCCCATCGATTGAACATCAACGGACTTCCACTTAACCGCTTATGTCGCGACGAACGCGATCCTCACACAAAACAGGTAAATGTTTGACTCAAACAGCTTTGATTGACTCAACTGGCAACATTGTACAAAGATGACAGGTATCTATATAAATAATACAGGAGGTGGGGAAAAAAGCACCGTGGCAAAAGAAGGCACATGGCAGGGGACTGCAGGGACGACGGAGTAAGTACCCACGAGGATAGAATAAAGGAGAAGACAGCTGGGGATCCCGGTGAGTGTCTTATGTGTATAATTAGAAGGATGAGTTGAGAGATGAAGGGATATTCAAGTAAGAGGAACATACAGAATAGAAATAGCCAAGAATATGCCAAATGGTTATGAGAGGACAGGGGCGGGCTATAAGGGGAGTTGTGGAGGCCCGCGGCGGGAACAGAATCCCGCCAATACGAAAGAATAGAAAGAAATCAGAATAGAACAAGAATAGAATCAGTATCGTGATTAGAATGAGAATTAAGAGGAATCACTTCACCTCTCACTCGTGTATCGTATATATTGCAGGTACACTTTACAATGTAAAGTGTACATGATATAACTCTTGTCGTTATGTATATGCTAGTAAGTACTCAGGCAGAAACCAAGGTTTATGCAGAATTGTATCACGCTAGAATCAAGATAGAATCAAAAGCATAGCTGAACGTAGCGACAAATTGGTGCAGATGCTGAGCAAAGTGTATAGAATAATAAAGTAAGCGAAGCGCAAAGGAAGAAAGATAAATGTTTTTTGTCTGGCTTGGGAGGCTCCCAAGGATTCACAGAGAAGTAAGTTCGGTGGAGACCTAGAAACTCACAGTTCGGTGGAGACCTAGAAACTCACAGTTCGGTGGAGACCTAGAAACTCACAGTTCGGTGGAGACCTAGAAACTCACAGTTCGGTGGAGACTAAGAAACTCACAGTACGGTGGAGACCTAGAAACTCACAGTACGGTGGAGACCTAGAAACTCACAGTACGGTGGAGACCTAGAAACAGTTCGGTGGAGACCTAGAAACTCACAGTTCGGTGGAGACCTAGAAACTCACAGTTCGGTGGAGACCTAGAAACTCACAGTACGGTGGAGACCTAGAAACTCACAGTTCGGTGGAGACCTAGAAACTCACAGTACGGTGGAGACCTAGAAACTCACAGTTCGGTGGAGACCTAGAAACTCACAGTTCGGTGGAGACCTAGAAACTCACAGTTCGGTGGAGACCTAGATACTCACAGTTCGGTGGAGACCTAGAAACTCACAGGTAGGTGGAGACCTAGAAACTCACAGTTCGGTGGAGACCTAGATACTCACAGTTCGGTGGAGACCTAGAAACTCACAGGTAGGTGGAGACCTAGAAACTCACAGTTCGGTGGAGACCTAGAAACTCACAGTTCGGTGGAGACCTAGAAACTCACAGGTAGGTGGAGACCTAGAAACTCACAGTTCGGTGGAGACCTAGAAACTCACAGTTTGGTGGAGACCTAGAAACTCACAGGTAGGTGGAGACGTAGAAACTCACAGTTCGGTGGAGACCTAGAAATTCACAGTTCGGTGGAGACCTAGAAACTCACAGTTCGATGGAGACCTAGAAACTCACAGTTCGGTGGAGACCTAGAAACTCACAGTTCGGTGGAGACCTAGAAACTCACAGTTCGGTGGAGACCTAGAAACTCACAGTTCGGTGGAGACCTAGAAACTCACAGTTCGGTGGAGACCTAGAAACTCACAGTTCGGTGGAGACCTAGAAACTCGCAAACTATTACTAGAAATGTCAACATTTCATTGAAACGTTGTTATTGCAGGTATGAGAAAGATGGAAAGCAAGTAGGCCCATAGCCTAGGAATCCTAGTTTGGGCTTGTTTGAATGGAATAGGTATACGGATTTTGTTTTAATTTTAATTGTTACAGGTCTTAGAAAGAAATTGTGTATTACTATTTAAGATGTCAATAAGTATTCACTTTATATTACAATAAAGTTGTAGCCAGGACCGTAAATAAAGCTGTAACCTTCCGTTCAGTAGAATGTTGATACTATATCGAGGTAGTGGCGCTAGTGTCGTGGTCGTCGGACTGTGTGTAGGGGGTTTTAAGGTTTACAGAGTTTGCTGATAGAAAAACGCCTCAAACTGGGGAAGTTGGCAGCAGTGCATTATCCCTGGTAAGTCTGTTCTCGTTACAACGAAATGATCATGGCGCGAACGGGGTTTGTATCTCATTGGTCAGTTTACTTATTGGAATTTTCCTATTGGTTGAAAGGATAGTTGGTTGACGATATACACAGGCAATTGAGACAGCGGAATCTTTTCTTTTCTGAGCGTTATTTCGATGTTCTCTAGTGCTTGTATTTACTTAAATGGACGGTTTTATCGTTTAAATTAATAAGTAATAAGTAATGGATGAGTGATAGTCAGAGTTTCATTTAGTGGTAAATCAATATTGCGAAAGAATCAAGTAAGTTTTACGTATAAGTTGCATTCTATCAAACTAGTTGGAAAAGGTTTTGATAAGCCATTTTTCAATGTGAATCTCCCGTGATTTTTATAAAAGCAATAAGCAATATTAGTGCTAGATGAGAACCGGCGAACTTTTGGGTTAGTGTCGAAAGAAAACAGTAATTACGACATCAGTGGAGTACGACTCTATCAATTGTTTTTACTTAACTTAAAGGTTAGACGCCGGTACTGTTGGTGGTCCATTCTTGACCTTTATTGCAATGCAATAGAAGGTGAGGATGGATGGTTGGCGTTGATTCTGTTGTAGAAGCCGCGTAAAAGTAAAGGATAATCATTTGGAAAATTGTATTTGTATGCCCAGGCACTGTTAGCATTATTATGATCATTAGTAAGAAATTGCGAGTATAGGACGGAAATTATTTGATTTCAGTTGCCTTCAAAATGGATGAGGCAGTAGTGTTTCGTTTGGACCAGATACAACAGCGGCTCCTGAATCTTTTAGAACGTACAAGTGCAACGATTAAAGAAGAAGATTTAAGGAAACAAATTCTGTTGGTAGAGGAATGCGGCGCTAGATTGACCAATGAGATACACTTTTATATGGAAAGGGCCAGTCAAATCTCGCATGAAAAACTGCAGTCATTAACTGAAACACAATTTAAGGCAGAAGAATGGATGATTGATATGAAGGCGTTGCTAAAAGATGAAACATCAAGGCAGCCTCCTGACGTCGGTTATAGCACAGCCAAGCTGCCAAAGCTCTGCCTGCCGAATTTTAAGGGTGACGTGTTGCGCTGGTCGGAGTTTTGGGATCGGTTCAAGACAAATGTGGATCAGAAGCTTATATCAGAGGCGGACAAGATGGCATATTTAGTAGGCTGCCTAGAAGAAGAAGCCCTCCAAGCGGTAGAGGGTTTAAGCATTACAAATTTAAATTATCAAGTAGCTGTGGATATACTGAAAGAAAGATATGGAAATGAACACAAGGTAGTTGATGCACATTATGAAGCAATAAACAACATGCTGAGAGCCGGCAACAATGCAGCTGAATGTAGAGCAACACTCAATAATTTAGAGAAACACCTTCGAGTGCTGCAATCACTGGGAGAGACAGTAAATGGGAATCATCTACGGTCCACTATTTTAGCGAAATTTCCTGAGAAGATAGTCTATAAACTCCATTTATTGTCAAGTGTCAGTGATATAGATGCTATAAGAAGTGGGCTCAAAAAACTAATCTCGGCAATGGAGATGGCAAAGGGAGGCCTAGACACACCACCTGCCACGTCATCAAGGGAAATAACGACGGGAGTACTGCAGGTTAGTCAGCAGCCACCCAAAGCCAATCGGCACAAAATAGAACGAGGAAAGAGCAGGCAAAGCCAGTATCCCACGGCCGGAATAGGAACCAGAGTACCCAAGAGAAAACTCTTAGTAAAGGAGGGAAGGCCGAAAGCAAGTAAAAAACCTAAGATGTCTTGTATATTCTGCCAGGGAGTCCACTATAATGCAGAATGCACGGTGGTCAACACCGTGGAGGAGAGGAGAAAGAAGTTAGGCCGAAAATGCTATGCCTGTTTCAGAGAAGGCCACCGGGCCGATGCATGCATAAGGAAGAAATTGTGCTACTTCTGCAGAGGGAAACATAACCAAGCTCTTTGCCCGAAGAATAAATCAGGTAGTTTAGCTATGACATCAAAATCACTTCCCAGAAATAGTAACAGTAAGGCAGAAATTAATTCTCACTCTTATCTGCAGACGGCAGTTGCGGAGGCGGGGCAGTCGAACAACAAAAGAAGTAGAACATGCAGGATTCTTCTGGATTCGGGTTCTCAGCGCAGCTATATCACGCAGGGATTCGCTAGAGAATTGCAGCTAGCCTCGGATCAGGAAGATCTTTTAATGATATTTGTATTTGGTGCCGACCAACCAGTCCAAATCGCGAGTCCGGCTACTGACGTAGAGATCACCACGAGGAGAGGTATTAAGAGAAGTATTCGAGCAAATATTGTACCCCATATCACTAATAGAATACCTCCTCCCATGAAGATTAATGGTGTAGACGTCGTGGCTGATGATGGTTCGGTAGGGAATCAAATACACATTCTGATAGGAAGTGACTATTACTTCTCATTTCTCAAAAATGATATGAGATTATTAGAAGAAAATTTATTTTTAATTAATACTGAATTCGGATGGATGATCGCTGGCAAGATCCAACAAGAAGATAAAAATGATACACTATCTGTCATCATGTACTGTCAGTGTCAAGAACCAGATGCACCCTATTTCGTGACACCAGATTTGCCTTTCCGGGAACCGGACATCAAGTTTCTATGGGCCTTAGAGAGCATTGGTATCGTAGACTCTCCTAAAATAACTAGAGAGGAAGAGGCAATCAAGCACTTTAATAAAACAGTCAAATACGAGGATAAAAGATACCAGGTTAAGTGGCCCTGGATAACATACCCACCTGACTTACCCACTAACTATGGTCTTGCTTATGGGAGACTGTCGAGCTTAATCCGAAGATTAGAACAGGATGCCATGGATGAGTATGTCAGCATTCTGAAGGAACAACTTTCCGCAGGAGTTATAGAAATCATAGATGCCTCAGAAGTTAACTCTAATGAACACCCTGTTCACTATCTAGCACATCATATTGTTATGCAAAAGGGCAAGAAAGGGCGCGTGGTCTATGATGGTTCTGCTAAATTAAAGGACAGTAAAAGCCTTAATGAATGTATGTATAGAGGACCTTCTATGCTCGAGGATTTGACCGCACTTCTTTTGAGGTTCAGAGTCAACAAGATTGGAATTACAGCAGACGTAGAAAAGGCGTTTCTGCAAGTAGGATTACAAGATGAGGACCGAGATGTGACCAGGTTCTTATGGATTAAAGACCCTACACAAGGAGTGTCTGAGGAGAACCTACTACACCTGCGCTTTTGCCGAGTCCCGTTCGGTATTATCTCAAGCCCATTTTTGTTGACTGCTACGATTCAATATCATTTGTCTAAGAGTGACAAGAACCTCAAGACAAAAATAGCAGAAAGAATCTACGTCGACAATTTGGTCACAGGAACAGACACATTAGAGGAAGCTCGTGATCTCGTAAACAAGACTAGAGCTATGTTCACAGAATTATCAATGAATATAAGAGAATGGACATCCAATAGCAAGCATTTACTGAAAAGTATTCCAAAGCAGTTTCGGTCGAAGGACACCGAATCGACTAAAGTATTAGGACTCACCTGGCACATGGAAAGGGATACATTGAAACTTAGATTGGGTGATATACTATTAGACCCAAAAGAGAAACAAACCAAAACCAAGCGAGGTATATTACAAACTCTTGCTTCAGTATATGATCCTTGTGGATTTGCAGCAGCTTTACTTTTGCCTGCAAAACTTCTACTTCAAGAACTATGGAGAAGGAAAGAAAAATGGGACTCTCCATTACCAGAAGATTTAAAGGACGAATGGCAAGATGCAATGACTGCTTTGAAAACTGCTGCTGAAATACAAGTTCCTCGCCATGTGGGTTTCATACCAAATAAAGATATAGAATGTGAACTTCATTGCTTCACGGACGCTTCTAGAAGAGCCTTCTCAGCTGTAGTATATATAAGGGTATGGGATAAGGAAGAAAAGAGCATTAAAGTAATGTTCATAATGGCTAAATCACGCGTTACTCCTATAAATCACAAGGAAGACCTGAAGATACCAAAATTAGAATTGCTTGGATTTGTCATTGGGAAGCGACTCTTAACTTATGTCAAGAACACCCTGGGAATAGAATTGAAACGGGTATGTCTGTGGTCCGATAGTGAAATTGTTTTATACTGGATGAAGTCAGAAAGGTTATTACCTCCGTTTGTTTCCAGAAGAATAAATGAAGTTAAACATAATAAGGAAATAGAACCTCGGTACGTCAATACAGACCTGAACCCTGCAGACCTAGCGACACGACCTGAACTTTGGCATACAAAGAAGGAATTGTGGTTCAATGGACCTCAATTTCTTTTATTGAGTGAGGAGGGCTGGCCAAAATTGCAAGAACATAGCCAAGCAACTCTTTTTACAGGAGGGAACGCAATAATGGATGCCATAGACACGTCATTTCCAGAAGAGGAATCGGCCAGAGAACCTGCAGAACAACAAAACACAGAAGGATTACCAATAGAAATAGACATGGATGAACATGTTGGCCAGACCACTATGGTTGACAAACACTGCATAGAAATACAGAATTTACAGAAGCTACACTTTCCACAACAAGTAGCAGGCAAGAACACTAGCTTGTCTAGGAATTTAGGACTATTCATGGATATGGATGGATTGTTGCGATGTAAAGGTCGGCTTATGAACACAATGTGTTCATATGACACTAAATATCCGATCCTGATACCTAAGAACTCCGAATTTACTGACAGACTGATTCAGGAAATTCATCAGAAGTACTATCATGTAGGAGCCCCACACACGATCAGCATTATTCGCCAAAAATACTGGATCCCTCAAGGGAGAGCGAAAGTTCAGAGAATAATAAGAAAATGCCAGCAGTGTATTAAACATGGAGGCGGTCCCTACAAACTTCCCCCGACACCTGCACTACCAGCAGAACGCGCTAATTATAGCGCTCCATATACGTACACCGGAGTCGATTATTTCGGGCCAGTCTTTGTTACCGAGGATAGACAGATGAGAAAGAGATGGATTTGCCTATATACATGCCTGGCTGTACGTGCAATTCACCTGGAAGTAGTTAAGGATTTAACTGCAGAAGAATGTTTACTTGCAATGAGGAGATTCATATCTACACGAGGGAGACCAGAACTCGTAGTCTCAGACAATGCGTTACAATTTAAATTAACAGCAGAATTATTGTCTAATACATACTTTGTTGATAATAAAATAAGGTGGAAATTTATACCTCAGCTCAGTCCGTGGCACGGAGGATTTTATGAAAGGCTAGTCGGCATAGTGAAGAACTGCATGAAGAGAACCTTAGAGAAGAGAATTCTGAACGACACACAACTAAGTACAGTTATTAAAGAAATCGAAGCTGTGGCGAATTCACGTCCACTTACTTGTGTTGGCTCCGACGTAGAATATGTATTAAGAGCGGCAGATTTTCTAACCTATGGAAGATGTATAGCCGTTGAACCTTCAATACAAAATCCATGTCCAGGTGGTTCAGTCACTAAAAATAATCTAATAGAAGGATGGAAGAAGGGAAGACTGATGTTAGAGGAATTTAAAAGAATGTTTCTGGGACAATACCTTTGCAGTCTGCGTGAAAGGTACCAACATTCCCATAAGGAACCTCGAGTCAGAACTAACCTAAGTCCTCAGGTTGGTGATATAGTCCAAATTAAAGGAGACTCCAAGAACAGAGAGAACTGGAAGGTAGGAAGGATTAGCAGTCTGGAACGGGGAGCCGATGGAGAATGCAGAGTTGCAAAGGTCAATGTCAAAGGAAAGGAGTTTATACGATCTATAGGTCACTTATATCCCTTGGAGGTAGAAGACGCTACGCTAGAAGAGCCAAGAGCAGAAGTAGCAATCCAGTTGAATCCAAACGAACAAGGAACAGAGGAATCATCTCTACACAGGATTGCAGAGATATCTGAAATGGAAACCAGGTACTCTGATACTGAACAGGAGCCACAAGCAATTGCGGCTCAGGATCATGTTAGGATAGAAACGAATGATTTAGACGGGATACCTGCTCCATTAGAAGATAAAAGTAATGGTGTCAGTGAAAGTAGTATAACAGAGTTTTCAAATGGAGAAGAGGGTGGTGGAGTAGAGATAATGTCGAATGAACCCTGTGATGGAAGAAGTAGAAGGACAGCTGCTATCCGGGCTAGAGAGAAGATTGCCCAATGGACGAGCCAGCTCATAGTCATGCTATAGAACATCTCGGTCGTTAGGAGTGTCGCGACGAACGCGATCCTCACACAAAACAGGTAAATGTTTGACTCAAACAGCTTTGATTGACTCAACTGGCAACATTGTACAAAGATGACAGGTATCTATATAAATAATACAGGAGGTGGGGAAAAAAGCACCGTGGCAAAAGAAGGCACATGGCAGGGGACTGCAGGGACGACGGAGTAAGTACCCACGAGGATAGAATAAAGGAGAAGACAGCTGGGGATCCCGGTGAGTGTCTTATGTGTATAATTAGAAGGATGAGTTGAGAGATGAAGGGATATTCAAGTAAGAGGAACATACAGAATAGAAATAGCCAAGAATATGACAAATGGTTATGAGAGGACAGGGGCGGGCTATAAGGGGAGTTGTGGAGGCCCGCGGCGGGAACAGAATCCCGCCAATACGAAAGAATAGAAAGAAATCAGAATAGAACAAGAATAGAATCAGTATCGTGATTAGAATGAGAATTAAGAGGAATCACTTCACCTCTCACTCGTGTATCGTATATATTGCAGGTACACTTTACAATGTAAAGTGTACATGATATAACTCTTGTCGTTATGTATATGCTAGTAAGTACTCAGGCAGAAACCAAGGTTTATGCAGAATTGTATCACGCTAGAATCAAGATAGAATCAAAAGCATAGCTGAACGTAGCGACAGCTTAAGATTCGCAGACGACCTTATATTGATTAACAACAATCCAAAGAGCTTAACCGATATGCTGGAAGAACTTGTACGAGAAAGTGACAAAGTGGGACTTCAAATGAACATGTCAAAAACCAAAGTAATGACAAATCGAGAAAAACGACCCATCAAAGTGAGAGACAATACAATCGATTATGTTGATGAATATACGTATCTGGGACAGATAATCTCTCCAAAGGACCTCACAACAAAGGAAGTAGAAAATAGAACCAGCATTGCATGGAAAAGATACTGGTCCTTCAAAGAAGTCATGAAGAACCCCTGTATACCAATCAATGCAAAAAAAGAATATTCGATTCGTGTATCCTACCCAGTATGACATACGGGTGCCAGACGTGGAGCCTTACAAAACACAATATGCATAAACTAGAAGTCTGCCAACACAACATAGAACATAGTATGCTCAACATTAAACTGAAAGACAAAATAAATCTAAAAATAATAAGGAAGCAGACAAAAACCACCGATGTAAAATACTGTATCAAGAAACTAAAATGGAAGTGGGCAGGCCACATGATACGAAACAAAAAAGATAAATGGACAAAAGATATTACAGAGTGGTGCCCCAGACAAAATAAAAGAAAAAGAGGCAGACAGATGGGAGGATGACATTGTTTTGGTAGGGGGTGCAACTTGGATGAGAAAAGCACATGATCGTAAATTCTGGAAATCTCTAGGGGAGGCCTATGCTGTAAAGCAGGGAATCCATCATTTTACCGAAAATAGTTTCATCGATTATCGTTTCCCATAACACTATTCGCAGAATTTTATCATCACACAGGAATCATTCATCGAACTTCGTTAGATCGCTCATACATTTGCTCGAATTACCATTTACACAAAAATTAAATCATCGAATGTCACTTCAATATTTTATTTGTTCATCGACCATTCATCGACATAGTCGTTCATCGAATCGCCGTTACTATAATTTTGTTTTAACATAAGTTTCAGTTCCAAAACTCTTATTTCATAGAAAATCGTTTCATCAGTGTTTGTCACTTGATAATATTTACCTTTCAACGAACTGAGTAGGTACTTCACAGAGACTTTGGACGTATACATAGAGCCCTAAGCCTACCCACATCTCCCTCTGGATATCGGATTACCTTCCTATTCTACTTTAAGGCAGGCCAGTGTAGGTACGACGACGAGCGAAGCGAGGAGGAGTGTTAGGTGAACTGTGATCCTATAGCGCGCGAGCAGAGCGAGCGCAGCGAGCGTGCCGCGGCAGCGGCCGGCGAAGCGCCAGAACGGTTTTTTTTTTATATTACTTAGGCTTAATATTACGTCTACATCGTATATGAAGCATACTTAAGAGTCAATGTGGACCCATTTTATCCATTAGGTATTATATACTCAGACGAAATGACCTATAGGTAGAAAAATGAAATATTGATCGTGGCAACAAAAATATATGGAACCTATCAACATTGAACCGTGTTTCGATAAATTAATACTATACAGAACTGACTATTCTATGAAAAGTAAATTCGATGAATCGTTACGCTACGATTTGAGACAAATTCGGAACGATTAACGATGAAAAGTTGTTCGATGAAATAAAAAACTATGAAAGATTGTGTGAACAAGAAATACAACGTAATGAAATTCGTGGAATAGTTTTCGGCGAAATGTAAATCGACGTAATACGTTTCGATAAAATGATAGACACCCTGTAAAGCAAGACCAAATGGACACCGAATAGAAAAAAACAAATAATATATATACACAAATTGTAAAATACATTTTATATTTAAGTTTGGTCGAATAAAGGCTATATTATATTATATTATAATTGGCTGAATATTTTTTTCTGTAATTATTCTACCCTGCGACTCAGGGGACAAGTGATAGTTTCTAAAGAAAATGTTTCTCAATGAAACTGGTATATAGCTACAAAATACACAAAGAGCCATTCAATATTTTTGTTCATAACTCCGATTAGTTTTTAGATTTTTACTTAATTTTTTTTTGCAATATCCTCACGGTTCACAGTACTTACATGAGTAGAGAAAATCACATAATGTCTCCTCAAATTAATTTGTGTGTTGAGATAAGTGAGTAAATTCAGTGCCAGTTTTAGCACTACCAGCGCCCTGGGCGAGATTTCTAGGATGCCCCCTAACTCAATGAGCGAGAGGACATAAAGGGGTGCCGGTGCCCCTTTATGTCCGGCGACCTGGGCGGTCGCCCCAACGCGCCCTACCCTAACGCCGCTACTGAGTAAATTATACAAATTCTTATATCAGAAAAAAAACAAAATACTCACTAAGTTTGGTCATATCCAGCCCTCTCTCTTTCTTCTTTTCATCTTCATGCCATTTCACATGCTTAACCAGGCAGAACAAATACTTGAAGCTCTCCGAACACTTTGCGCAGGCATACATCATTTCTCCCTTGTCCACTTTCTCCGGAACCTCAGCAAAGGTGTTGAGATCATCTTCGCATTTGTCTGCATTCTTTATCACACCTCCAGGCAGAATTTCGAGGGTCGGCCAGCTGTCGGGAGGCTTCGTGTCTGTGTGCTTTTGCTCTAATACTATATCCTGGAATAAAAATTTGCTTAACCTGTGTCTTCGGATCCTGCCTACATTATTTGGTCATAGGAACTCAAAAATACCAAAAGTATACTGGGTCAATCACCTATTTCTGGTGGTTATTCTGCCCCGTTTGCCGGGCACCAAAAATTGTTTCAACTTGGACTTCTAGCATGCTTAGAAGACAGCCCATAATAAGGGGTTAAAAACTGACATTAGAAACCTTTTTTTTTAAATGATGTAAGAAACATGCAACATGTATTTCTTCATAGTTTACTCGAGTGTTAACTTACAAAAAGGCAGTTAAGTGTATTCTTATAGTCTTAAATGCCTAGTTTTAGGAAGTGACCGTAAGACATATATTATGGCCATGAAATATTAACCTTAACAGACCGGAAAGAAGTTTGAAATTTGGAAAGCCATTCGGCCAATGCCATAATATATTTATACATCACAACTGATAGATGTTATCACTTACTATAGGTATTTCATCCAACGGCTCCAGTACCTCGGGCACAATCATCTCCGCGCTATCGCTGTCATCTCCGACCACCTCCTCCGACTGAATCGACACCATACTCCCGATATTAGAGTCCTCATCATCGTTCACCACGCAATCGTCGTACTCAATGTTGTCAACAACACAAGTTTCCAACACTTCCAATTGACAGTTCCTGTCTCTTGATGGCTGAACGTCCTCCATACGCACTAGAGGTACGTTTTCTAACTCTTCGCCGCTCTCTATTGCGCTAGCTGCGGACATTTTTGACGAAAACTGGAGTAAATGTTGGCCGTAGGAACCAAGTTCGAACTTATCAAAACATTACGGTTTTATGACGATGTGTTAGGGTCCTAAAAGAGTTTACTGTGTTCAGAATTGCTAATGAAGTGTAAGCAGTAGATTACAACACAAATTATTAATGGAAGGAATAAAGAATTCCATTAATTCAACAAAAATATTACTGGGTTGACCTAAGTACACATCAACTCAATTTTGACAATCGCTTTTCGATGTTGCCAGTAACATAAACTTGTCCCACATCGGTAAAAAAATACTTGCTAAGACAGATCACTCAAAAGTAACAAGTATAAATACTAGCAATACCTATTCCAAAAGGTGGCTATGGCCCTAAGCAACCGGTTTTACCGGTTATAGAACGCAGAGGTTAAATTCTCTATTTGGCCGGTAATTTAATGTGCGATTCCTACCGAATGGGCCGGGCCGGGTCGCCGAGCGCCGCGTCGCAACGGATGCGCGAGCACCCCAAATACTACAATATACCGGCGTGACCCGGCGGCAGCCGACCGCGTTTAATAGAGTAGGCTGTTTAGATGCTTGAACACTGAGGGCCTACCGCGAAACGAAAACGAACTTCGTTTTTGTATCTCCGTCTCTGTCGCATTTGCTAGTTCGAGCGACAGAGAGGGAGATACACGAACGAAGTTCGTTTTCGTTTCGCGGTAGCCCCTCTGTTTTAGCACTCATATCGCTGCACGGGAAGGCAAAAGGAAATCGAAAGTACTCGTATTTTGATTATTTTATTAAATCGAATTTAATTGTAGTTGAAGCTTTAATAAATTAATTAACAATTTAAAAATAAGACGATAAAATCTGCAGTGCACGTGCAGTGCTTGTAGGTAGCACGATTTAGGATCATTACGCTGGTTACGCGACCACCTGAAGGAGAAGGTTTTTTTCTAGTGAAGATAACATCAATTCTACAGACCCTTTTACAACAATTAGTTGTACATGCATTTTTTGTTGTTTCATAATAGAAGTCTACAAAAGAACCCAGAAAATATCCTTTCAATTCACCAACTCAGCTAAGTGGTCGCTAACCGGCGTATAAAATTAGGTGGTCGCTAACCGGCGAAATGACCCTATGTGTCGTAATTCCTGCAAGCGTCCACAGATGGCGCTAAAATGAGCCAACTTAAGGATTTAAGGTAGGTACTTTCCCTCCAGGGCCCGACTTATCTTTTCACCCTGTATATTGAGAACAGTAATAAAATATACTATATAACCCATGAACGTAGAATAATCTGGACAGGCTTTGGTAATAATGGTAATTTTATCTTGAATATTATATAGAGCAAATCAAAATGAACCAAAATCAAGACAAAAATATTTATTAATATTTTTTCTGACTTTTCAATACTTAGCTAGTTAACTAGTAAGCTTGTGTGTCGTAGTTAGCTAGTAATTTATCATTTTTTTATATCTGAAATTTTGTCGGATTCTGTCGTTAAGTGACTATTTAATTGATAATGTATCCGTTACACAGAAAAAATAAGTTAAAAAAAGTATAAATTATTTCCTAAATTATATTTTTTTCCATACAAGTTGTCAGATCATTGCCTGGACTATATCCCTTTTGGGTATGAAGGCGTGAATCTTTGTATGTCTTCAAATACCTACTTACAGGACCACGATAGTCAATACAATAACCATAACAGTGTTCAATTCACTAAGTGATTTGACATTTTTATATTATTTTCATTTATCTAGAAAACAAACAGCCATGTACAAAATAATAATTAAAAAAATGGACAGAAATTAGGCCTAAAGTTTCCTATATTCGTTTATTAGTCCCTGCGTGGCCGAGGTCTGCTAGGGCGAAAATAGAAAATACGGAGAAAACGAATTTTTCCAACAGACATGAGACTTAGATCGATTTTTCGCCCCCATAAACCCCTATGTCCCTATGTGCCAAAAGTCTCATCGAAATCGTTAGAGCCGTTTTGGAGAACGTGATTACAAATATTGCTCGTTTAATGGTATAGGATATTATATATATGTTGCAGTGAAATGGTCAAAACAGAGATTTGAACAAATCCCTAAGGGATATGATCAAATCACGCAGGATGTTAAAATGGAGAATCCATTTTATCATTTACCTAATACAAATCAGTAATTTGACCAAATCTCTGAATCTGTTTAGTGAAATGACGAAATCGGACAAAAAAGGCAACTCGTTTTTTCATTTCACTAGACTTGTTTAGTGATTTGATAAAATCCCTGAAACGCGTCAGTGAGTTGACGAAACTAACGCGATAAAGATTTTTCCGCTCTTTTATAAAAAAATAACCACGAAGATGGTGGCGGGAGCTCTGCTCCCGTCACCATCTTCTAACCTATCCGCCATCCGAGTCTAAGTCCCAGAACCGTTTAAATGACTAATGATTTAGGAGCTAATCTAATCTGCGAGTCAGTTTCGTCAATTCACTGACGCGTTTCAGGGATTTATCAAATATAAATTTAACAAATCTAGTGAAATGAAAAAACGAGTTGCCTTTTTTTGTCCGATTTCATCATTTCACTAAACAGATTCAGAGATTTGATCAAATGACTGATTTATATCAGGTAAATGATAAAATGGATTCTCCATTTTAACATCCTGCGTGATTTGATCATATCCCTTAGGGATTTGTTCAAATCTCTGTTTTGACCATTTCACTGCGACATATAGATGATCAATTTGAGCAGGATCTTAAAATGGCATCTTCGTTTCATTATTTCCACGGTTAAACGGTTAAACCCAGTGTTGAGACGAAATCCTTGGGTTAGTTTAGTGAAACGACGAAATCAGTCGTAAAAGTCAACTCTGACATTTTTTTAACAAAAAAATTTCCACAGCAGGAATAAATTAAGTAATCAGAGAATATAATACTCTTATGATATGAATTTACGAAAGAAAAGTAATAATATTTGCCGATAGATGGTGCTGCGCGTATCCTGAATCGCGCTATCGTTGTGTTGCCGTGGGTTCTTCAAATATCGGACCACAGATTCCACCATTACTAGTTAACATGATATTAGTGTACACCCATGCATGATATATATTTAGTTTCAATTTTTGAAAGGTTCCTCGCAAATGCCAGTGAGGAAGCATCATTATGGCATAGTGAGTTCGATATTCAACTATAGGGAAAAATTGCTTTCGTATGTCCGGCGGTCCCCTTCCTAGATAAGTATATGTTATGTCCCCTTTATAAGTTGCATCTCTAAACAGATTCTCGTGATATTTTGTGGGCGAGTTCGATATCCAACTATAGGGCAAAAATGCTTTCGTATGTCCGGCTATTCGGCTGTCCCCGTCCCCACTATAGGTTGCATCTCTAAACAGATTCACGTGAAATTTTGTGAGCGTATTCGATATTGAACTATAGGGCAATAATGCTTTCGTATGTCCGGCTATCCGGCTGTCCCCTCTATAGGTTGCATCTAGGGAATGCAAACCGGTAAATCACTTTTTGAGCTCGGTTAATAACTGGTTTTGGACACTATAAACCGGTTACTAACCGAAATTATTTATAAAATGCCTAAAATAGTGAGCCGAGGTCGTTATTTTGCAAAAAAACACATTGATTTTTAGTAAGCTTAATTAAAGTTAGTATGAGTTTGAGCGATAAAATAAGACTGGTGCGGAGTGACTGAAGATGTTGTTACATAAATATAGAAGGGCATGTTAAGTTGGTTTAAGCATGTAGAAAGGATGGATGAACAACAATGATGAACTAAAACAACAATTTCGGACCAGCATCCGAACTTTCACGTTATCAATCGTTGTTGTGAACACTTTCGCTTGCTGAAGCGAATATATATAAACCTCAAGATATGTCCATCTCTCGAGCAATAAATCAGCGAAACGGTAAGCGACTCATTTTCGTTGACTAAGTATACAAGGCCAATGATGATGATGATGATGCTGATGAAATCGGCGAACGTACGTACATAAAATAATTTACAGTGAAACATATAACGTCCTCCTTTTTTGAAGTCAGTTAAAAAGTATTTTATTCATAACTATTGATATTTTCAACACCCCTGCATATAATTAAGGAATATGGGTCAGAAGAAGAGAAAACAAGAACTTTACTTTATTAACACGTTTATTACGCCTCATCTCAGTAATCTCATGACAGTTACTCACAACCACAGATGATCAGGCAAACAGCCCACTAGTGATGGGACACAAAGATAGGGATGTGACATTGCTACTATCTATAACACCCTTCCTCAATGTAACAATCCCTTACTTTCACATACAACATAAACTTAATTTAAATTCTTAATAGCAGTTCTAAACTTTAATTCAACATATCAAATAACAAGCACTGAGCTGCCTGATAGCTAAAATAACTTATTTCTACAGTTTTCAAATTTTAATTTGGTTAACGACTTAAGACTTGGTTTTCACTTTCTATGTATTTCAACATAACAATTCCCTCTTGAACCTTCTGTCTTATAAAATGGTATTTTAAATCAATATGTTTTAGCCTCTTATGGTGCTCTGGGTTCTTTGCAATATAAATGGCAGACTGATTATCCTCAAATACAATAACTTGATCGCATTTAAGGCCCACTTCATTTAATACATTTTTAATCCATATACCCTCTGAAATACCTTTAGCCAGAGCGACGTACTCAGCCTCCGTCGAAGATAGCGCCACACACTGCTGCTTATTTGATGACCAAGAGACAGTACAACCATATACCTTCATTACGTAGCCTGATGTAGATTTTCGGTCTTCGCTATCACCTCCCCAGTCTGCATCCATATAGCCAATTAGTGGCTCATCTGCACCTTTTCTGTATATTAACTTAAGACCCAATGACCCTTTAATATACCTTAAAATCCGTTTCAAGCCCTTCCATACATCCTCATTCGCACATTCCTGAAACCGACTCAAATAACTTAATGCATAGCATATGTCAGGCCGAGTGCCTAGCATAGCATACATAAGGCTTCCAATGAGCTTTCTGCATCTTTGTGTCATTTCTTCATTTTCCAGATTGTTATTCTTCTTAATTTGTGTTCCTGGCTCCATTGGTGTAGATACCGGCTTACATTGTTCCATATTGTATTTCTTTAGTATTTCTTTAAGATAATCTTCCTGATCAATTTCTATTGTGTTCTCCCCTTTTTTTATGTTGATTCCTAGGTATTTAGAGACACCCTTCATATCTTTCATATCAAAATTTTTATTCAGAGTCTTTTTCAAATTCTCGATTTCTGTACTATTTTCTGACAGCAGTATGATATCATCCACATACAGAAGTACATAAAATTTCATGCCTTCCTTGTAGTACAAACAATGATCGCATTTGCTTCGATGAAATCCTTCATTAATCATCAATTTATCGAACCGCTCATTCCAGTATTTTGGAGATTTTCGTAGTCCATACAGCGATTTGTTTAACTTTAGTACCTTGCCATCCATCATTGATTTCATACCTTTTGGTTTTTCTAGGTACACTTCTTCGTCTATGGTGCCATTTAAGAAGGCACTTTTCACGTCCATTTGTTGCATATTCAAATCATACTTGCTTGATATAGCGAGTAATATCCGTAATGTTGTAAGTTTAGCGACTGGAGCATATACATCTCCATGATCAAACTTGTCTTCCTGTTTAAAGCCCCGCGCCACTAGTCTTGCTTTATACAACTCTTTATTGTCATCACCACTCTTGATCTTAAACACCCACTTGCTATCAATTGCCTTCTTCCCTTCAGGTAAATTTATCTCTTTCCATGTATTGTTTCTTTCTAATGCTTCCAATTCCTTCTTTACTGCTGCCAACCACTTCTTGCCATCTTTTCCGTTAATAGCCTCATCATAGGTTAAAATTTCTTCTCCTTGTGCCAACAAACCCACTTCGAAGTCATCCATCCACTTAGGTTTTTTCAGGGTTCTTCTATTTCGCGTTCTTGTTTCCCCTTCCTCAGACTGAACCTTTTCTGGACTAAACCACTCTTCAAGATATTCTTCATCAAGAAATTCATTTTCACTCTGCAACCTCTCACTATTTTCTAATACTTTTTCTTCCTCTACATAACTTTTGTGTTTCTCTACCTCTTCTGTTACTTTCTCTTCTCTTTCAACCATTTGTCCATTATCATCTGTCTTTTTCTGTTCCTCTTCTTCGGTAAGTTTGCACGCATTTTTTGTTTCATTTTCATCATGGTCTGTATCTACTTGCAGCGTTACACTTTTCTTCTTATGTGTATGCCCTTCTTTATTTTCTTTATCTTCTACTTGCACAAAAATTATATCCCTGTAAGTTTCCACCTCTCCTTCATTTTCAAACCACACTCTATATCCTTTTGTTGTTGTTCCGTATCCTACAAACCTTCCCAACTTCCCTTTTGGATCCCACTTACGTCGTCTCTGTTTTGGTACATGAGTGTATACTTCAGTTCCAAATATTCTCAATGTGTTAAGGTCAAAGCTCATCTTGTACAATAATTCATATGGCGTCATATCCTCCTGACTGCTGGAGCCTGTTCTGTTAAGTGTGTAAACAGCATTATTTACCGCTTCAGCCCACAGTTCCTTGCCCACCTTCGCATTAATCATCATAGTCCTGGCAGCTTCCACAATCGTACGCATCTCTCGTTCAATCCGTCCGTTCTGTTCAGGAGTATAAGCTACTGTGACCTCATGTACGATCCCTTTTCTCCTAAACATCCCTTCCACATCTTTATTTTTGAATTCACCACCACCATCTGAACGCACTTTCTTTACCTTGCATTCAAACTCATTTTCAAACCTTTCAATAAATTCTAACAATCTTTCCTTCGTCTCATACTTGTTTCTAAGAAAATACACATACCGATAACTGCTGTAGTCATCCTTCACCAGTAAGAAGTATGATGATCCGCCGAGTGACTTATGCTCCATGGGTCCGCATAAGTCTGCATGGATCAGCTGGCCTGGACACTCTGCACGGCTGTCACTGTTGGAAAAAGGCAACCTATGCTGTTTTCCCTGTATACAAGATCTACACTGGTCAATCTGCCCTTCATATTTAACATTATTTTTATTTAATATTGCTTTAATGTGTCTATAATTTTGATGAGCCATGCGCTCATGCCAAGAAGACAGACTCAGTAAAGCAATACTATCATTTTGTTCAGGGATACACTCAAATTTAAAATCCATTATGTACAAATTACCTTCACGTTTAGCCAGAGCCATAACTGATCCATTTAACAAAAGCTTACAATTGTTTTCCTTTGACAAAGCTACATATCCATGGTCCACTGCACTTACCAATGAAAATAAATTTGCATTTAATTTTGGGACATACAACACATCATTCATTACAGATGGCACATATTCGGATCCATTATATGCCAACAAATGGATATCACCTACCCCTTCTACATTTAATTCCATCCCGTCTCCCACAATAACCTTTTTGCTAACTATGCGAAAGTTAGAGAGCAGGTTTTTGTTATATGTCATGTGCTCACTGGCTCCCGAGTCCAGGATGAAATTAAACTTGTTTTTGAACACCGGCTCTTGGACTATGAATGCATTCTTAAAGTTTTTACTTACTGAAGCACAATTCTTGGTCGTATGGCCTGTGTTTCCACACTGGTAGCATTTTACTTGCTGGTTGCAGTTTGTAGCCAAGTGACCAACCTTATTACACTGGTAGCACTTTCTTTGTTTACAGTCTCGCTTCAAATGACCCACCTTGCCACACACAAAACATTTTCTTACACTATTGCTCTCCTGCTGTGTTCCATTTCTGCTTCTCGATACAAACGCTGATGATGTGGTAGCCTGCTCGGACTGTCCATCCCGCTCCTCTTCAATAAGTAGTCTCGATGTCAATTCCTTTAAATTTTGTTGATCGTCTGGTACTGATTCCCATGCACTCACAAAATGTTTGAACTTATCAGGCAATGACATCAATATTTTCGTTATCATCATCTTTTCCGATGGTACCTCATTCAAGTTTCTCAGCTGGTTACATATTTCCTCTAAATTTGATATAAACTTCATCACCGGTTCTTTTTCATCAAATGATAGGTTGAAGAACCGCTGTTGCACTAGATGTACACTCACTTTTGTCGCAGGTTCGTACAATGTGGACAATCTATCCCACATGTCGTGGCTGGTCGCGCACGATGACAGGTAGGAGAGAACCTGCTCGCCCACCCGCGTAACAATAATTTGTTGGGCCTTGTAGTCCTTATCCACCCACGTTTCTTTCTTCTTCTCATCCTGATCTTCAAATTTTTCGCTGCCACTTACAATGCCATACATCTTTTTCGCTCTCAAGATAACTGACATCTGAAACTTCCATGCAGCCCAATTTTTCCCGGTCAATATCACAGTACACTTATCCTCGTCTCTCTCCATGGCTGGTGACTTTTCTTCTTGCCTGAACACGTTGTTACCGCCGAACGTCGTCCAAGCCGCAATCAAGCCGAACACGCCGCTTTACCGCCGAACGTGCTAACGCTTAACCTCAAAAACCCAAGTATGCCGCTTTACCGCCGACAATACTTTCTCAACCAAACTGACTTTTTTAAATTACGTTCTCGACCCTGGGCCCATAACCAATTAAGGAATATGGGTCAGAAGAAGAGAAAACAAGAACTTTACTTTATTAACACGTTTATTACGCCTCATCTCAGTAATCTCATGACAGTTACTCACAACCACAGATGATCAGGCAAACAGCCCACTAGTGATGGGACACAAAGATAGGGATGTGACATTGCTACTATCTATAACACATATTATGTCGGTGGTTTGTAGGTAGGTACTTATACAGACAAATGAAAAACATGAGGGCCGTTGGGGCGGAAAGGTACCTACTCGCGCGGCGACCGCGTTACGAATGGTGCGGCAGACCGTCCACAAAGTGGCCTGATGAAACTAATAATAATAAATAAAACAAATAATAAAAGCTTGTTTTTAAAATGTTTTTTTTTTGTATACTTATATATTTTTAATTTTTCCCCAATTTGTTAGAGTTTCATATTCACGCCATATCATCATATCAAACGTGCCCAAACCCGATGAGGTTGCGTCTTTTAATCACGGAGTTCCTATGGCCACCTTCCAGCTCCATCATCAGACCAGCTATATGTCATAATAAATATAATAATATTGCATTGTCATCCGATTTATACATGCATGCAAAATTTCAGCTCAATCGGAAACCGGGAAGTGGATCAAATTTAACTTGCAAGATTTGATCACAGACAACGGGACAGGTGAAACTAAATAAAAGCTTGTAAAAATCAACCAAGTATCACGATCACTTGTAAAATAATTGACATGGCAGCTATGCAATTCGTAAGTTGTCTCGATTCGCCTTACGAATGTATCACTAGAATAGTTTGACCCCGACGTTGGTAACAACTATGCCTAGTCAGAGATCTAAATAATATTTGTATTCTGACGAGTTGCCGGTTAGCCTTCGTGAATAGCCACATTTACACGACCTACAGCGGACCGATTTTTGACTTTCGAGCGCTCGAAAATCAAATAAATAGTACATTTTACAACTAGTGTGAAAAGAATGTCTTTTTACCACTAGTACCGAGGTATCTTGCCACGAGCTGAAAGCGAGTGGCAAGACTCGGTACGAGTGGTAAAAGACATTTCACACGTGTTGTAAACGACGTTTTTTAATACAATTGTGAAAAATAATAAATTAATATATCATTGCGATAAAATATGCTTGCCTACAAACCGCTAGCGCGGTCAAACAGGTCGCGCCCCGCCAGCAACCCGCCGCGCACAGGCCGCGCACCCGCGACGGTCGCGTCGCGCGACCGCCACTTACTGCGTTTCGAAAGTATAGTTTGGAACTAAAAAGTAAAAAGCACTAGTTCGAGAAATTGAGCTTCTCGTACGCTACGCAGCCACAAAAAGTACCACTTTTTGAGCAACTGTATTAAAAAATAAAATACGTTTGTAGTGTCAAAATGGCCGGCACTTACTTTCTACCAATAGAATTGAATACGATTGTAATTGTATATATTATGTTATTAGTTTTCTGTTTTATGGACCATCCACATTAAGTGATTTGTCAGCCCCAATTCATCAGAATCTGACTAATTGCTATAGTGTGGATGCATGTTCCAACCGTCAAACGAGTTGTACGGACTAATTGCATGAAAATCACAATTTGGACCATGGAATTTTCATGATCTGCCAAGTTTTTTTTTCTCACAAATTTCATTCAAATAAATTGAAACGAAAATTAAAAAATACATACTAAAGAATATTGTATTCATGTTTTACGCTGTAATTGTGTGTTTTCAACTTTAATTTCATTCAGTGTGGCCAGTTAACAGTAAGAAAGCGAAAATTGCCGCATTCAAACGGTCCTGCAAAGCGGACTGCAAGAGTGTTACTAACCGATGAGATAGGGCGAGACAGCACGTCGATCATGAGGCGGCCGTGACATACTCTCGATTTTTGTGTGCTGCACGGCTATTACGCGACGGCACGCGAGCTCTCTCAATTTTTCTCACACGATCCGTCTCTCCCTTATTAGAACACTTAGAACAAGAGGTATAGGACCGTTTGAATGCGGCAATTTTCGCTTTCCTACTGTTAACTGGCCACACTGAATGAAATTGTAGTTGCAGGGACTTTTTGGCGGGAAGTCAAACTAAGCGGACATTTAAAATTTTCTCGATTTAGCAAATTAATTATTCTTGTATATGTTTGATTGTTTTTCTTGTAAATATAGTGTTAATACAAAGTGAATATAGTGTACAAAAATGAATGATACGAGCGCCGGGGGCGAGGCCCCCGGTGACAAAGAACCAAAAAAGCGAAAACTCGACAAGAGTGCTGAAGACTATAAAATGTTCACTAAACCGAATTATAAAAGACAATTCCCTGAAAATCACAGTGCCGAGTGCGTTGTGTACGTAGAATCTCAAGACAATGACAAGCTAGGTAATAGAAACCCTATTACTCTAACAAAACTGTTTACGGAGCAAGTAAAGGGTATTGTAGGTGTCCACAGAGTGAATGCCTACAAAATCGGAATAACATTTAGGAAGCCCGCGCCAGCGAATAATTTTCTGAAAATGGACCTTTTCCTGGGCAGAAATAAACTCAAAGCGTTTGTGCCTGCAACACTGACTGAGACCACAGGTGTACTTCGATATGTACCGAAAGAATTAAAAAATGAGGAAATATATAAAAATATTGCATGTGACGCAGAAATCATATCGATTAAAAGGTTCATGCGAAAAGTTGAGGGGAAACTGGTCCCTTTGGGGACAATAGCAATAACTTTTGCAACTACATTATTACCTCAACATGCATATCTGAATATGTTTAGGTACAAGGTACATGCATACATACCACCCCTTCTCCAATGCTATAAATGTTTGAAGTTTAATCATTCAGCCCGGGTTTGCAGAGGTGAACAAATGTGTTCATCCTGTGCTGGACAACACTCATACAAGGAATGTGACGTCGATGAAATCGTATGTATAAACTGCAGCGGGAACCACCTCGCTATATCCAGGGAATGTCCCATAAAGAAACAGAAAATTGAAGAGAAGAAAAAGAAATACGCTAATTCGAACCAGTCATATGCCACTGTGGTGAGTCCTCCATCACTACCACCTATTGCCAATCCTACTACCTTTCCAGCTATGCCTAGTAAACCTACTAGCCCGCAAACCTTCAACATGGAACAACTTGTTAATAATGAAATAATAATGAATGCAATTGTTAAGTCAATGGTCTGTCTTGGAAATGACAAAGATAATACCCCGATCACATTTAAAAGAATTAAAGAAATATTGTTAGCAAATTTATTCAACTAATTCATGGATACATTTTTAAAAATAGCACAGTTTAACATACAGAGTTTACAGAGCAAGAAAACCTTATTAAAAACATTTCTTTCAGAACAAGATATTGATATATGTTTATTGAATGAGACTTGGCTCAAAAGCACAAGTATAATTCCTAATTTTACATCATATAACTTTATACATAAAAAATCAGTGAATACACATAATGGAGTTGCAATATTAATTAGACAAAACTTACAGTACAGCATAACAAACACAACTTTTTATGAATCCATTCAAAATATCTGTATATCAATAGAGACATCAAGAGGAATTTTAAGTATACTCTGTGTATATTGTCCTCCTAATTGTAACAGGTTTGACACCTCCAAAATGAAAAAGGTATTACTGGAAACCCCTAAGCCATGTATTATCATGGGAGATTTTAATGCACATCATATATTGTTTGGATGTCATTCAAATAATAATAGAGGCAACAGCTTGTACAAACTCATTGATGAATTTGACATGTGTGTTTTAAATGATGGTAGTGCAACAACTGTGTCATATCCAAATAGAAATCCGTCTGCAATTGATTTAGCTCTGGTCAGTCCCTCATTGGCTCCTTTTTGCGAATGGAGCGTTCATGACGATCCAATGGGCAGTTATCATTATCCAACTCAAGTGGTCGTAAATGTGAAGCCTTCCATATATGAGATCCGACCTGTAGAAGAAAAATATATTTATAGTAAAGCAGATTGGACTAAATATTATAATCTGTCAGAAACCTGTTTTTCTCAATTAGATATTAATAATACTGAACCTCTTAATTTGTACAATAACTTTGTAAACATTTTGTATAACATTCGATCAGAAGCAATTCCAAAGCTAAAGTCAAAACAAACTCCGAAAGTCATGAGAAAACCTGCTCCTTGGTGGAATCCAACATGTGATAATGCCGTACAAAAATCGAAAGAAGCTTTAATAAAGTATAAAACATCACCAAGTATTACCAATTTCATAAACTACAAAAAGGTAGATGCCCAAAAGAAAAGAATACTAAAAGAAGAAAGTGTTCATTCATGGCATGACTTGTGCAGTAGTTTTAATAGAATGACACCTATTGCTAGGATATGGGGCTACATTAAACGATTTAAAAGATTAGGTTCCTCTCACAACAGGCATTTAAATGAAGAATGGGTACCAAGTTACTTAGACAAAATATCAGAGTCAACTCAGTTTGATCCAAATAACCTTAGTGACATATTAAATTGCTCTGCAGAGAATCAAACAAACTCTTTTCTCAATAAGCCATTTACTTTGAATGAATTGTATATAGCACTCAAAACTAGAAAAGACACAACACCAGGGTTGGATAACATACCATATATGTTAATTAAAAGGTTACATCCCAATGCTGTAGAAATCTTAATACAAGTTTATAATAAATTATGGAATAGTTTAGTTATACCGTCATCATGGAAAACACAATGTGTCATTCCCATCCTAAAGCCAAATAAACCTGTCAATAATCCTTTATCATACAGACCTATTTCCTTATCATCATGTTTAGGGAAACTTTTTGAAAATATGTTAAAGTTAAGAATAGATTACTTTGCTGAAATACAAGGAAAGTTACCAGATATTCAATATGGATTCAGAAAAGGCAGAAGTTGCTCTGAAAGCTTTGTATCTCTCATATCTGATCTTAAAAAGGCAAAACTCTGTCACTCTAATGTTGTATGTGTTTTTTTTAGATGTTAAAGGTGCCTTTGACAATGTTAACATTGAAAGTCTGATTCGTGTTTTACATGAGTTGGACTTACCAAGTAAAACTTTAAAATGGATTTTCGATTTCTTACACAATAGAACCTTATTTGTTAAATTTAATAATAAACTACATGGACCTAGAAATGTAAGTAAAGGGACAATGCAAGGCGCTACATTGTCACCTCTGTTGTACAACTTATATACATCTCAAATCCTTCATTATGTAAATACATCCAAAGTTAAAATCTTGCAATTTGCAGATGACCTACTTTTGTACAGTGAAAATCAGAACTTGAACTTGGCTGTAAATAATATGAATGCAGCATTAAACCAACTACAACTTTATTATAGCAACACTTTAAAGTTAGAAATAAGTTCAGAAAAAAGTGCAGTATTAATATTCAGTAAAGACCCATTTGCACAGTCTGCTGTAAATATTATATATGATAACAATCTAATTCCTATTGTTAGTCATCATAAATTTTTAGGTGTTGTTATAGATGATAAGTTAAAATTTGATAAGCACATAAATTATATATGTCAGAATGCCATGAAGAGCATAAATGTAATGAGAAGCCTGGCAGGGACATTTTGGGGTTCTGACCCAAAAACTCTTAATATGTTGTACAAAAGCATAGTCCGAAGTCATTTTGACTATAGTTCCTTGGCTTATATGAATGCCAGTAGTACCTTATTAAGAAAGTTGGATGTAATACAGAATATGGGTTTGAGAGTGATAAGTGGAGCTATGCGCACCACTCCTATTAACACTATGGAAATTGAAAATTGTATACCTCCATTGTCCTTACGACGTTTACAGCTGGCTGAGAGATTTTGTTTGAAAGAGTTGTCCTGTGATAATAGTGTTGTCTTGGAGAAAATCACGCATCCCGCAGTAATCACACAGTCAGCTGAGACATCCAGTATTTCGGCTAGTACTCTTATTTCAGGCTCCTTACCTGAAATTCCAACCATAATAACATGTACAAAAAACCTGACAAGAAACATGTACACCAGTAACAAGTGGCCAATTTACAAGTGCCCATATAACACTTTGCTTAGCTACCGTGATATTAAGTGTCACCTAGATTCTGTGAAAAATAAGTATGATTTCTTAGAACTTTTAAGTGAAAATCCAAACTTCTATACTTTGTACACTGATGGTTCTAAGAGTGAGCATGTTAAATCAGCATACTATGACTCTCAAATGAAGTTAACTAAATGCTATAAAATACCAAGTGATTGTAGCATATTTACTGCAGAAGGTTGGGCAATATTAGCTGCTTTGACTTATGTATATACAAATGTAAATAGTGAAAATATATTAGTAGTTAGTGATTCTAAGAGTGTGCTATCCACCTTATGCAATTATAATTTAGCATATAAACAAAATTATATTATATATAGAATTAAGGATATGATACTTAAGTTAGGAAAAAATGTAGAATTTGTATGGGTTCCCTCCCACAGTGGCATAGCAGGAAATGAAGTTGTGGATCTTGCGACTCGTCGCGACCACGACGTTGATTTAACAGAATCATTTAAAGTACCTTTTACGGATTATTATCACCAGTTTAAAAGCTCTTCAAAGAGAATGTGGAAGGAATACTGGGACGCTACTACAGAGACAAAAGGAAAATGGTACGCAGAACTACAGCAAAACTTACCAACAGCACCGTGGTATAACAGCTTCAAATACATTAACAGGAAGTTCATAACGTGCATTAATCGTTTGCGATCTGGTCATTGCTTGGTTCCAGCACATCTCAATCGGATGAAAATTATAAGTGATGATAAATGTACCTATTGTTCTAAGGAAAATGCGGATATAAAACACGTGATAGTTAGTTAATAATGAAGTGGCAGCCTCAGGGGCCTTTGCCAAAACACGTGATATTTGAGTGTGAAACGTTTGCTATTCAAAGGCAGACACTTGTCAGTGTCATTAGTGATGTTGCTGATGAAAATTCATTAAGTGTTCCCCGCCTCGTTCAAGATTTATTATCAAACCCTGTCTATTTCATACCTGTATTTAAATTCATTTTAAAAACTGTAGAAAAAATTTGATTATTACATACAATTTATATTATTGTACATTTCGTAAGCTCTAATGTTATAATTATAATACTTATTACTTGTAATGTAGATGACAAAATGTTATATTTGTGTTTAAATGTACACTATTATTCCGACTGAAGGACTCTGTATCCATGGTCATGAAATAAATTAAAAAAAAAAAAAAAAATTGTAGTTGCAGTTGTTAGGTGTGTACGCTACACCCAATTCTGACTTCGACATGTTGTACTGACAAATTGGGGTTTAATCACATAATGTGGATAGCGCATTAGTCATACTCTTGTATGTGTCATTGGCAATTAGTTAAGGGCCCTTCGGGGCCCAACTTACAAAAAAAAAGGGATTGAATACGAGTGGTCAATATCACTCGTATTTTAATTTTCTATCGCTATTTCAAAATAGCATTTCATAATTTTTGTCAGTTTTCGAGTGAAAGGGTCGAGCGCTCGAAAGTCAAAAATCGGTCCCCAGGTCTGTCTAATTTGTTTTGAAGCAGATAATTTTATCTCAAGCAAGCGTCAACACCGAGCGATTGACTTTACCTACCAAATACTTATAAATATTACCATCGTCAACTTATGTACCGAAACGTCCTATTAGTCCTATACTATAGGGCAAAGATAATGCTCTTGTCGATGAGGATAGGCTAAGGAACAAACTGGCCCAGCTGCTTGGACACTTTTTGTACACCTTTGAACATCTTCGCAGCATCTCTGCAAGTTTCCTCACGATTTCCCTGCAAACTAAAACTATCGACATTCTCCACTCACACTGGCGAGTCGACCGTCGCGCAAAGGTCGCGCACGCCTCCCAAAGGTCCGAAGCACCATTGCGTCGTGAGCGGAAAAGACATTCAAATACCTATTACAAATACAATTTTTTTTTATTTACCATATGAGTTATTAATAACGTGTACATTTATGTTTTCACAAAATTTCAACGCGTTTGCTAGCAGTCATACGGTATGGATTTAATGTCACTGATATTCTAGATATTATGTTTTGATAGTGTAGGACGATAGACCGCCCCGAAGCAATAACGTAATATCTAGAATATCCGTGACATTAAATTTGAACCTTAATACTATGACGATACCGTTTGTTTTTCAATATGAATGTTGTTGTGGCACGTGCTTAGTCGGTAGCTAGTGACTATGCGATATTAGAGACAATGGCCTTTGTTTGATAGATTAGGGCTCGAAGCCTCGAAGCGAAAAATTCACCTGGGAAGAGCCGTACTATAACTAACGTCCTTGACTGGCTCAATTATTATAAACAAAAATGTAAGAAAAAAAATATATTTTACAGCTTTATTACAGGTAAAAAAATATATATAAATAAAGACAACATCCATGAACAATTTGATAATAAATCTTGCAAAACATGCAAACATTTAATGTTATTCGCATACATGTGTCAAACAGATGTATGTAAAACCCAAAGCAGCCACAATTATACACATTTAATTATAGACTTAGATATTATATAAAAAAATAGCAACACCCATACTAGAAAAGTGTTGCCAGTAAAATAACCACTTAAAAGACCCCCACTCACATCCAGCGACCGGATCCGAAACGATTGAACAGAGAGGAACAGCAATATATGGCGATGCCGCTCCCTACCATCAGCTAGGTGCTCTGATGACCCTGACAAGCCTACTTGACTAGCCTATAATAGGTCTGATGTGAGTAGAGCATCATAGTTGTAATTTTTACAGATGCTGTAAAAATTACATGAATGCCACAAATTATCATTATTCAGTAACAGTGGCGCCATCATTATATCTCCGTTCATCCAGAGGGAAATACATCTGCAGCAGAGTTTCATAAATATTTACATCAATTGGCAGGAAAGTACAAAATATAATCCGGTTAATATGAGGATTTCGCTCCAGAAATTTCCTTGCAGTTGTCAAAGCGATGTGGGCGGCCAGGCGGTTCGGAAAGCCGTAAATCCCAGTTGAGATGCAGGGAAAAGCAATCGATTTTATATCGTATTCCTTTATGTGTGCTAGGCATTTCTCGTAGCATGATTTGAGGTCCGGGGCGGATCCATCTTGAGGACCAACAGTGTGAATTACATCTGAAAGGCAAAAGATATGTGGTAAATATTGCCGTCTCTGAAAAAATTGGTTCGAATGGGGCTATTCAGTAAGATTACCTACTTGAAACTGTTACATATCTTATTTTAAAATGCCTTTAATTATCTTTATTTATATTTTGTCTTAGGCTAGGTTTTTACAATCATTATATCTATAGTAAAATATAAAACATTCTTACAAATCATAAAATCGTTATCAAAACCTAGGGTGCCGCCGGCAGGGAGGCGAGGCCTAAGCCACCGGTGGTCAGGGCGACAGACAGAGGAACCTCCTGCCTATCCAGTGTACCGCCTTCTGTATCTGACCCTTGATCCAGCCATCTAGAGAGAGTCTCTTGAGGTGATGGTCGACTCTTCGCTATTAGACCATTCGCAGAAACGACTAACGGGACAATAATCGTCGAATCAACATCCCACATGGCGGTCACCTCGTGAGCCAGGTCAAGGTACTTGCTGGATTTGTTCTCAGCCTTCACGAGGTTCTCATCATGGGGGATGGTGATGTCGACGAGCACTGCCTGGCGTTTCGATCGACCTGTCAGGCCTATTGGCAAGAATAGTCCTGTCCGTGATGACAGATCGATCCCAATAGAGCGTGGCACGGCCATTTTCGAGAACTGGCGCAGGCGTGTACTTATAGTAAGGCACTTCAAAGTCCACAAGACCGTATAGCAGAGGAAGTTGTTGATAAATTATTCTGGCTACAAGGTTGTCTGTGCAAGTACTCGCAGTTTGCTAGATAACCAAAACCGGAGATAATATGCCTGAGTGACTCCCCGGCACGGCGCCACGCCCGACAAATGTCGACCGTACCGTCCTTCAGGATATACATCCGGTAGTTCGTCATAATAACTTCATCCGCAATTGCACAGACTAAACCTGAGACGAGAAAGACTATTAAGTACTTTTGTCGGACAGAAGAATTTAACGCTCCTTCACCGCCCGCTTTATTATTACTAAAAACAATATTATATTTTCAAATACAATATTTGCATAAGACTTTTAGAGGAAAAGTGGTAGTTGCAACAGATAGATGATAGATATTACCCCTTTGTCGGAATGGCCTGAAGGCCGAAACGCACAGACAACGGTGGCGGAGCGACGAGGCGCGGCGCGGAGGCGGTACCGGTTGTAATTTTCGAGCTAATATGAAATGATCCGCACAGAGCGGCGCGGCGCGGGTATTTAGCTCCATCATTACAACCGCGCCGCCCCGCCACCGCTCTCTGTGCGTATGCAGCTTTATTGTGCTTTTTACAAAAATGACAGAATAAACCTCGGACATTCTAATGACCCAGGCAAACCATGTTGAACCGTAATAAAATAAAATAATGAACTGTGGTTAGCCTCTGTTTTTTCAATAGTCCATGTTACCGTTATGATGATACTTACACTTGGCAGGCAAATCGTAGCCTCCCGTCACCTTGGCCTGCCCAGTGGGACATCCGCCCAGAGTGTTGCATTCTTGCTGAAAATATTAATTAAATACGTATTTATAATTAGTTTTTTTTATACTACGTCGTTGGCAAAAGCTTATCTCATGGTAAGTGGTGTTCCAGCAACTCCAGCACGTCCAGCACAACTTGCTAACAAGCCGCTTGTCGCGCTAGCCCCCCAGGGGTGGTACATGTTCATTGCCGACCCTTTATGAATTTATAAACACCTATTTTGAAGAAACCCATACTGTCTCTCGGGAAAACCTCGGCAGGGAGCTCATTCCACAACCAGAGCGTCCGGGGGAGGGTCGTACTACTAACGCCATCCAGTAAGGACGTACGAGTACATTAAAAACACGGAAACAACCACTACTAATATGAGGGGCTGTGGAAGATGTTTACCACGTTACAATGGAGTGCAGCCGTGGCGACGCACAGCTAAATAACTATGATCTCGGTAGGATAAATAGTATATTAGCTTCTCAGACTTCCGAAAAGGCGGAATCAATGTACAACTTAGTTAAGACTATATCAAAATTAAGAAGTAATTAGAATAAGAGAGCCACTATGAGGGTGGCATTTGTAAAACCTTAATAAATAAAGAAAAAAAAACCATTACTACCGCCATCCGGTGAGCAACAGATGCAATAAACCAATGAGAATAACTCTACTACTAACGCCGGCTAGTGAGGAATAGGCGCACCAAACACACGCAAAAAAGGATACTACTAGCGCCCTCCCTCGACGAGCGGACGTACTAAAATAGTACCAAATACGGCAGAAGATGTCGCTGACCGGTCCGATAGCGGTCCTGCATCGCGCTATATTCACGCTATAGCAATGAGGTATCCTATATTGGTCTAATTTTATGCTTATTTCTGTCGAAATTTGGTAGTATTTTCAAATACTAATATTACCTGTTACCAGACCGAAAAGGAGATGGCGGGAAGACCTTGATATGTTTTGTACAGATTGGCGAACACTAGCACAGGACCAAGAAAAAAAGGGGAAAAAAGGGGAGGCCTTTGCCCACCAGTGAGACCCAATATAGTCTAATTAAAAAAATATAATATATATATTACCTGTAAGAGTGGCCCAGCAGCTCGGTGGATAGCCCCGTCCACTCCTCCCCCAGCCTTTAGGAGAGAATTCGCCGCATTGACTATAGCATCAACCTGAAACATAAATCCTTCCGTAAACTTGAGCACAATAGTGTACCACTCAACAATCCGAGTCCACATATCACTGTCTCTCATGAATGGGTTAAAAAGAGACTGAGATATAGTGGACACAGATTATTGGGCTGTAGTTTAAGGTATACATACATTTTACACATTATTATGTGCTGTTGGAATCAATGAGTCTTCTATATAGAAAGAAAGAAAGGCAAAAAATATATTTATTAGGTGTGATGTCATGTTACATGTGTTTTTACAATTCGAATTCAACAAAATGGATGCCTGGTGAAAGATCATTCCAACACTTTGTGCGGACGTGTTGTGTTGCATGCGTGAGAAGACGGAATAACGTATTAACTGCATTTTTTTATACTTAAGAAAATACTAAATTACTAATATCGAAAGAACAAAGGTTATGTTTGGTTGACTGGTAGAGAATGCTTTATAGTATGTAGCCTGCCTTTTGTACTATGAGTTCTTGAGCAACAAACATTAAGTAAATAGAGGTACCCACTTCAAGTTTTGTTATGTCTCCTTGGAATATAGAAACCTTCTTAATAAGGACTGCGTTATTCGCATTGTCGATCCCTGCCTGGTTAAACACTTCTAAATCATCCAGATTGTGTTTCTTGGAATCGATATCTTTGTGCTTTCGCATATAATCATCCCAAGTATCAACACTATCGAGAGTTACGTAGTCGGGCAATTTGTAAAGTTTCCTCTTATCGTCGATCGGCAAGCTTAAAATCCTGGTTTTTTCCATTTTCCACTTAGCTGGTGAAGTCATGTTTTTGAAGGAAGCGGAGCGAACAAGTGGTAAAATTTTACGTGGGTCCAGAATGTTGGAAATTAAAGAGCGATAAACCGGCGATAACATTATTATTATTATTTTTTTTTAAATTCGTCCATTCGGACAGGCTAAGACCATGGGCCATACTGCCTAGTCTTCAGTAAGTATAATTTCATTTGATCGAATCCAGTAATAACGTCTTCAGTAGTTTCAAATCAGAAGTCTCTAGTCCAATAAATATGTCTTCAGTTATTTCCAATTCATATGAACAAATCTAGATATTAAGTCATCAGTATTATCAACATATGTGTCAAATCCAAAAAATAAGTCTTCAGTTATTCCAATCCAATTCATGAAGTCAAATCCAGTAATAAAGTCTTGAGTATGTTCCAATAAAAACGTCAAATCCAATATTCAGCTCTTCAAAAAAGCTTACACCTCATCCAGACATTCCAAAAAGTCATTTGACCAACAAAATATAGGTACAATGCTTCAATAAAAATATATACAATTTTAAGCAAGTTTTAAATTTAGCATCATATTTACAGCATACACACAGTATTATGTACAAAATTAAACAAAGGTAAATAAGTAGACGACTCCTTCAACAAATCAGTTACTGAGAGCGGGATTCGATTAGAAGCTCCATAAATCTCAAGCAACTCATCCATCAGCACTAGGCGCTGAATGCCAAAGGATGAGCAACTAAACAGAATGTGATCTATAGACTGAACCTCTTGCTTTTGACAATGATCGCAATAAGGGGAAGAGACAAAGTTTTTACGATGGAGATGAAAATTTAAACGACAATGACCAATGCGCATACGAGTAATTATGGTGTAAAACCTACGATGCATGTAAGTTTTAAACTTACAAAACCAAGGCTTACTATTAACTTGGTTATCTAACAAAGCATACAAATGAGCCTTATTCTCAACTTCTGTAAAATGATACCAATGTCTTCCCCAAAGAACAGTCATACGCTGTTTTAGATTACTTATAATATCAGAATATGGCAAGGTCACAGCTAAGTCCCTGCTGTCGGGAACCAGGGACAAGTCAGATGCATTAGCAATAGTTCTAGCTAGGTAGTCGGCGTTTTCATTACCAGAAACTCCTTTATGAGACGGAACCCATACAAAATCTATTTTAATACCAATTAAAGATAGTTCTAACCATAATTCTTTAATGGAAAAAATTAGATAGCAAGTGCTAGCATTCATTTTGTTACTCGATAAACTTATTAATACACTCATACTATCGCTTACTATGACCCATTCTTTACTATATTGATTATGTTCTTTAACATGTTTCAAAGCAAATAAGATGGCAGTTGCTTCAGCAGTAAAGATACTTGCATTTTTATTGATATTAAACCCAATACCTTTATTAATTTCAGGTTGATAAATTGCAAAGGAAACAGCATTATTATTTTTGGCACCATCCGTATAAATAAATTTACAATTAGACCATTCTGACAACAATAAATAAGCCTCCTCTTTGGAAGTTAGCTTTGAATCTATTACAATTTTTATATCGGGATATTTACTCTTAAAAGAGCCTGTGTAACAGGGAAGAAGGTCATTATCAAGATGTATATTTAACTCCTGCAAAGAGTGAAAGAAAGAAGTAAAATCCTGAAGAACATACATGCGCCTTTGAAAAGGCGATGATTGGAAAGAAATCAAGTTGTGAAGAAGATCGTTCTTAGGCAAGCTGTATAACTTTAAAATAAATCTTTCTTTTAAATAACGAAATCTAATATGAATAGGAGGAAGATTCGATTCAATTTGCATAGCAGCGATAGGACTAGTTTTAAATGCACCCAGTATTGTCCGCATACATTTGTTTTGTATTTTATCTAATGAATTTACAATTTTATCATCTCCAGCAAAACATAGAAAACCATATTCAAAATGACTTCGAACTAGAGACTTATACAAGATTAACAAAATTTTGGGGTCTGCACCCCATGAAGTGGCGCACAGCGATTTTAACACATTGTATGCTTTGTTAGCTTTGGTTATAATACTGTCAGCATATTTTATCCAGGAAAGTTTTGAAGTAAATATAACACCTAAAAACTTTATTAGATCATATGAAATAGGCAGTGATATGTCATTGTACAAAACTGTGGGCAAACACATGCTTTTGCGACCAAAAATAAAAACTTTGGTTTTAGTCGAATTTACATCTAAGTTCAGATAAGCAAAGTATTTATGTAAGTTGATTAATGCCTCATTAATAGTCAAAGCTAATTGATTTAAATCAGATCCTGACACATAAACAACCAAATCATCTGCATACTGCAGATTTTTAACCTTTGTTCCTAGAATAAGATTTAGTCTCCTAATGTACAAAATAAAAATTAAAGGGGATAAGATACCTCCTTGACAAACCCCTAAAGAAGATAATCTTGGGCCATATAAGTGATTGTTAAATTTAACAAAAACCTTCCTGTTTATTAAAAACATTTGTAAGAAATTTATTATTTTGCCAGGTAACCCTATCATTGACAGCTCTCTACATAAAACGGAAATATTGACACTGTTAAATGCACCTGCAATGTCAAAGAATACCGAAAGAAGATACTGATTATTATATATGCTGTTAAGTGCATCAAGTTGCAACTGACAAATACTCTCACGAGAAGACCGACCTTTACGAAAACCAAACTGATTGCAGGGTACCAGACCATTTTGTTCGACAAAAAATTCCAACCGTTGCTTTAGAAGCTGTTCAAAAACCTTTCCTACACAAGATGTGAGTGCTATAGGTCGATATGAGTCGGGTAACAATTTATCTTTATCAGGCTTTAAAATTGGGACCAAGCAATCTGTTTTCCAATCATCAGGAATTAAGTTTTCTTCCCACAGCTGATTTAATATGTTTAAAAAGGTCTTTAGATTTTGTGAACTTAAATTTTTCAGTAAAATATATGGTATTCCATCAAGACCAAAGGATGTATCTCTTCTTGAAAATAGGGCAGATTTAAGCTCTTGCAAAGAAAACGGTTCAGTAAGATACTTATCATTATCATTTTCTGTGTGAACATAATTTAAAGACTCATTAAGCACAAAATCAGGAGTGTATTTCTTAAGAAAATCTGATATCCAACTATTATTACTAGCGTGTTTTGAAATGAATGTTTTATTAAATTTCCGCATGTAATTCCATATTAATGTCAAAGGAGTGCACCGGTTAAATGAGTTACACAGATTTATCCAACTATTACGCCGTTCAGTCTTAAGAACAAGCTTTTTAAGGGCTCGAAGTCTTTTAAATTCTATATAATTCTCTTCACTAGGTTCACTTTTAAATTTTATATAAGCATGTTTTGAATTAAGTACAGCTTCTGAACACTTTTGATTCCACCAAGGCAGCCGGGGAAATTTCAAAGATTTTGGTGTACACGGATTAGAACTATTCAAAGACCTATGTCTAGGGATGGACTCTACAGCAGTAGATCGCAAAATATTACAAAACAGATTGAGCGCATCTATCGAAGACATATTTTCAAAATCAATATTAGCCAAACAAAAATCAACTGATTGCCTGTACATTTTCCAATTCACCTGTTTGTAATTTGGGTGAATGGGCAAATGTACATTATTACATATTGGATTACTTTGTGAGCTATTTTCATTACCAACTATCATTTTTATCATTACAGGCAAATGATAACTGCTGCCAAGAGGACAATCCATAACAGACCAATCACATGAAAGTGCCAATGATGGAGAAACGAAAGTTAAATCCAGAGCATTAGGACGCCAAGAAGAAGAACCAGTTGTAGTAGTTTGACCATTATTTAAAAGAACCAAGTCATTGCCATCAATAATATCTAAGACATCTCTACCTCGAGGCAATGTATCAACACAGCCCCATGACATATGATGAGCATTTAGATCGCCTCCAAAAAGCATTGGCTGCGGAATAGATTTTATCAAAGCATCAAATTTACTTTTATTAAATGGGGGATCAGAATTTGATGGACTATAAAAACTTACTACACTCAACTGCTTGTTGTTTATAATTATTTGTACACAGATATTTTGTAGAGCATTGTCAAAATAAGTTTTAATATTAGAATATACTATATTGTTATGAATAAGTATTGCTACACCATTATGTTTATTACCACAGTCATTTCTAATGACATTGTATCCTTTAATTGAAAATTTTTGATGTTGTTTTAACCAGGTTTCAGAAATTATTGCTATGTGAATGTTATTTTCATATAAGAATCTAGTAAAGATTAGCCTATTGCTTATTATACTCTGAGCATTCCACTGCACTATGTTCAATATGTCCATAAAGAAAAAAAATTAAGGTTGTTTCCTGAAAGTGTTTTTAAGTGTTTCTTTTATATTGTTAGAATTTATTGGCGTTTCTTTATCAGCACAAATTTTAACTATAGCTTCCACAAGTAGATTCATAAATCTGTCAGATTTGGTCAGATTACTTAGATGGGTGTCAATATATTTTGAGCCGAGCTGCGGAAATGCAACGTCACAAAACAAATCGGAATATTTAGCACTACGTGATTTTAACTTATTTTCCTCAATTTTCTGTTTTTTAATTGGACATGCAGCAGATATAGCCACGTGATCCCCACCACAGTTTGCGCATTGTGTTTTAACCTTATTACAATTTTTGAAATTATGAGGTTCAGCACAAATTGAACATACTTCATTATTTTTACAATACTTTGCTATATGACCAAATTTCATGCAACGAAGGCATTGCTTTACTGGAGGAATATAGATCCCTACTTCGTGCCTCCAATGGTCAAGTGTTACATATTCAGGCAACTGTACAGAGGCAAAAGTCACGGCAACCGTCTGAGTTGGAACCATTGAGACGATACCCAGCGTGTCTTTTACCCGCCGCATAAACCGTCTTACGCTTATCACCTTTTTACTGGAAGCTATTAATTGGAAAATCTTCTGGTTCGAATAATCAATCGGCACTGAAGTGAGAACACCCGTAACCTCGGTCTCAGATGCTGGGATTGAAGCATTCATGTGAATTTCATTTAATAATTTTTCATTTTTTAGGAAGACATTGATGTGATTTGGGAGATCGAACATAATCCCAACTTTGTATGCATTAATTGTTCTTAGATGCATCACGCCCGACACGCGATGCTTTCGGATTGCATTGGACAAAGCAAGTCTATCTTTGTCAGAAAATTTGTGGTCATCCTCTCTGTGATTCAGAAAAACAATAAATTCTTTCTTAGCTGAATTTTCGTCGTACAACCTGTAATAACTTTTGGCCCTGAAAGGAGTATACTTCTCTTTGTCATCTTCTTTAGTCTTCTTTTTTGCAGGTATGCGCTCCGAGGGCGCACCTGTATCCGCATCAGAACTACTTTCAGATTGAAGATCTGGCTCCGGCTCCAAGCCCTCCAACCGAGAACGCTTTCCCGTACGCTTCCCCATGACTGGGGAAGCGCACCAAACCGATAACCAAATCAACTATGAATTAAAATTAAAATTAAGACTAAATATGTACAAATTAACACCTAAAATTAATTTACAATGAAATATTTTATCAAGCGCGCCTATCACTTTCAACGTTCCCGCCAAAAAAAGGCGATAACATTATAACTTGACAGTTGATCGAGAAAACATTCGGAAACTAAAAAATACATAATGTATATATGTGAATTTTCATCGGAGAGATCAAAACTAATTAGAGTGTAACGAACCAAGACATGACTAAATGATAATATAGTAAAATAAACACTTACTCTTGTTTCTTGCTTTATCAGATCGGTAACCGACGACGTTCGAGCGCGTTGTAAAAATTGAAATAGATAAGGTATCTGAATTTATTGAACTGTAACATCGTGGTAACATCATATTTGGTTACGCGACAGTGACAGATAAATATCCGGTTGGTAGGAAACTTACTTTACTTATTATATATATATAGCCCGTGCCATTTAATGAAGTAATAAATATAAAAAAATAATGAATTTAATTAAAATATATGTTTTTGTATGTACTGAAAAGCCCATTCAATGCTGAATATGAATAAATGAAAAGTCATATTTGTTATATGGAATTGCCACTAAATAAAGTTGTACCCCTAGTTCGGTAAAGTACTTTCATATAAAGAATTTAAAAAAATCTGCCCATACATGCTATGCCAAATAGGTAGCATGATCGCGTTTATGTCTGATAATAATCGGATGAATGCTTAATGCTCGACATAAACGTGATTACTAGTTTTGGTTAGGATTGATAGATCTGGCTGATCGTGTGATTCCCAAACTGTTTCGACATTTGTATCTCAAGTCTCTAAGTTCGTAAGAAACCAGCGAGCGTAAGGTAATTTTTTCCTTAAGGAGGGCAACACTCCACTTGTCAAACAACGAGTTTTCTCCACGTAATTCTAGCGTGCGGGGCGATCAAAAATAAATTTAAATTATCCAATTAACGACGTCTTTCCGGGAATGGTCGCATTTTAGAGTATTCAGGAGTGCTTATCACAAATTCCTGATAGTTCACTATATAAACCCGCCAGGTAAATTGGATAATATCACATTTCAGTCCTTGAAGTCGGGTTTGGTCAGTGACACCGGCCTTTATGTGCGTCTAGGAAATAACCACGTCAGGTTTTTATGGTGTTTCTTTCAGAATGAAGACTTTAGGGCCTCTTCTGGTGTTTGCGCTGGCTTTGGCCGGCTCTTTGGCTGTAGACAGGAACAATTTCAAGACTTGCGAGCAGTCGGGATTCTGCAAGCGTCTTCGTCCTTTCAAGCCCGATAAGTCGCAGTATACATTAAACTTGGACACGGTTATTGTGCACGGGAATGTGCTCACGGCCGAGGTCAACACAGTGTACACGGATACTGAGAAGAGAATCATACTGGTATGTGATGTTTCAATAAAATGTTTGTTATGCATGGTGATTTTCGTCAGTGCTTTGTACTCTGTATTTCGTGCTTGGAATTAGTTGATGTAGGATTCTCTATCACAGTTATGGTATCCAACTTATATACTGGGCTTTTAAATAGTTATAAAATCAAAACACATTGCTTCCTTACTTACAATATTTGTGTAATTACATACATACTAACCTGTTGCCCGCTTTAACCGTTTTTTTTTGTTACTTGTTTTAGTAACAAGGGCTAGAGATTCTATAATATGGGGTGGTAGAACAATGGCAGGGTTCCACCTATATATATATTTTCTTTAATCTATACTGTCACAATAACAGCTTTAAAACTCTATTTGGAATATTTTTAAATTTATTTGAATAAGAATCAGGGCGACATTTGATTTACAAATCAAATGAAGTTACTACTATTATTGTATGCACAGCAGTATAGGAGTTCCAAAATTATGAACTAAGCAGAATGTCATCTCTAGTTTTAATGCTTTTTGAAAATGCTTCTATTTAAAGTTGATTTGTCAGTGGAGCCGTTGCAGACCTCTATAGTTCTTACCCTGAATAGGAAATATCCAGTTATTTGTACTGTATTGAAGAATGCTAGTACTCAACTAGCATTCTGCATATGAAATTCATAGAGCTTCATAGAGAAATGTCTGAAATGGGTTATAATAAGGCCCTTAACTTAAAAAGCGTAGATTAGATTAAGGCCCTTAAGTATGTTTAATTTTTTTGATTTTCACCCGAATAATAATTTATGCTAACTTAATTCGAAAACTATGTTTCGCTATACTATTTTTGAGTTTAAACAACATAATGCTAGCCTAACCTAACCTACATTTATTCTGTTAAATCTTGTATGTGTACATTCTTGATAAGCGGAGCTTTTCAATAAAATAATCCTGAAATGTTTATGTACCCTAAATGAGAATTACCACAATAAGCTGTAGTAAAGTATCAACTATGACCAATAAGTAATGAAAGTCAATGCTATTAATAATGTTGTGGAACTTTGGTGCTGGCTGTGAGCCAATATGCATCTGCACTCAAAATAGACTTAGTAATATTCATAAGAAATTCTATTTCTATGTAATCAATATTACATGAGGTCCCCAAGTCATAATTAAATACTTAATCCTCCTCTACGGGACAAACATTTTTTTTATTGCATAATGGCGCACATATGGGTCAGCGGGAGAGGAGCAGCCCTTGCCTGAGGGCTCCAAGCCTTAACCCTTATTCTCAAGTACTTACATATTTGAAAGCCTTAAAAATCTGAGTATCTTAAAAAAAAGTTTCCTTTGATACATTTTTGTAACATGGGCTATCACACATCACACACACACACATCATCAGCCTATATACGTCCCACTGCTGGGCACAGGCCTCCTCTCATGTATGAGAGGGAACGGGCAGTAGTCCCCACGCTGGACATGGGCTATCAAGATATAATAAATAAATTTAAAAAAAACATGATGAATAGGCATGATGACAGTAATTGGAAATCACTTAAATATGGTATTTTCTTAGTGAAATTTTAATCATAGAATTCGAAAAATGCTCATATTTTTTTATTAAGTAAGAGATTATTATTTATTTTGATAAAATTAAACCGAAAAATACGGACGCCCGCCATGATATGTTAAACACCAATCAGACCGCATGACGTCACGTTTGTATAAACAAATAGCCATAACGGCCATTACCATAGATTACAGAGAAATCTTACGTACTGAACGAATAGTAAGACAGGGATAGAACCATGTTATCTGTCAGATCTTCATACGTCATTGTCCCGCTTTCTCGCTCGCACGGCCGCGCAAGACTTGTAAACTTTTTAATTTACGAGGGGTGATCCAAAAGTAGTGATAATTAACATGTAAAACAACTCAAGTGACCAAAAACTAAATTTATTTCTCGACGTAATCTCCAAATAAGCCTACACACTTAGACCATCTTTTTTCTAGACTGTGAATTCCATTAAAAAAAAAATCTTTTTCTTGACTGTCCAAAAACGCTTCCACAGCAGCCATGACCTCATTGTCATTCAAAAATTTCTTGCCTCTGAGGTGTTCCTTTAGCCGTGGAAACAGATAGAAGTCGCTGGGGGCTAGGTCTGGTGAATAAGGGGGGTGATCAAGCAATTCGAAACCCGCATCCTGGATTGCAGCCATTGCAACTCTGGCCTTATGAGGAGGTGCGTTGTCCTGGTGGAACAACACAACGGACCGTAACTTACCCCGTCGCTCCTCTTTGATAGCTTCCCGCAATCTCGTTATTTGTTCTGCGTAGTGTAAGCCCGTGATCGTGGCTCCCTTTTCCAAATAATCTATCATTATTACCCCTTCGGCATCCCAGAACACGGACACCTTAACTTTACCCGCTGAACTGGTGACCTTAAATTTCTTTGGGGTCGGAGAGGACGGTCGTTTCCAGGTCATAGACTGTTGCTTGGTCTCTGGATCGAAATGGTGAATCTAAGACTCATCCACGGTGACAAATCGTCGCAAAAAAGTTTCCGGGTCAGCTTGAAATTTGTTCAAGATTAGTTTTTGACATCTGGTATCGAATTTCCTTTTGGTCGTCATTTAACATTCGTGGAACCCAACGAGCGGATACCTTGTTCATGTTCAAATCTTCGGTTAATATTCGTTGAATGCTGCCATACGAGATCCCTGTCATTTCATTTAAATACCTGATCGTCACTCTTCTGTCAATCAAAACTAAATCTTCAATTTTTTTAATGTTGTTGTCAGTACGGGCGGTGGACGGTCGGCCCTCGCGGTGCTCGTCTTTAGTTGATGTCCTACCCAAGTTAAATTCCTTGCACCAGCGTGCAACTGTGGAATACGGTGGTGCGGATTCCCCTAATGTTCCCGATAATTCAATATGTATATCTTTAGTACACATTTTTTTTAAACACAAGTACTTAATGACAGCTCTCACTTCATTTTTCTCCATTTTCATGTATTTTTTCCGAACAGTTACGAACAAAAGAAGATAACTCAATGATATATACATATTTTTTAATAAATGTTTTTTTTAATTTACTGGCCAGTAACTGCTTTAAAAAATAAGACCTCCTTTTACCTTATTAAGCCACGGATAGTATTCGATTATCATTACTTTTGGATCACCCCTCGTATGTTCATTCAATGAGCAATTGAGCGATCTAGGTAGCAAACGTCACAGGTCTGCGTTCTGTTTATATAAACGTGACGTCACTCGGGACGCCATGACACTGACAAGCATTTTAGCGCCAATTTGACATTTAAAAACTAAAATGCATTTTTTTCCTACTTAACTGTTATATTCTCTTGAAAAATCTTATTCGTTGTACATAATAAATGTTTCTAAACATTATAGAACAGCCCCATGTATATAATCTGTGCCCAAGTGCAGAGCGTGCATGGAAGCAAAAGAAACAGCCAAACACATTCTACTGGACTGTAAGCAAGTATAAGTATACAGAAGAAAGCACGTAGGTTCTCCGGACACACTACGGGACACAATCAGCAACACTCACAAACTTTCTGGAGGAGCTGGGGTGGTTAGAGTAGCGCTACCCCACCATTTCACGCAAAATGGATGTCGCACTGGATGTCGAAAAAGAGCCCAGTATAACTAACTACGTACTTTTCTTGTATCCAACCGAGTTCTTAAGTTATAATTTTGTTTCCACAGTGGAACTATGCCCTCAAGCTGACAGCCCTGGTCGACGGGACATACAGGGTGGAGCTGGATGAAGCTGACCCGCTGTACCCGCGATACAGGACCCAACTAGCCCTGGATGGGGAGCCCAAGGGTGACAGGTCAGTGTACCATACAAATCCTATATTCGTTGTTCAAGTGCAAAAATATGTATTGATAACATCCTCTCATAAATAAGAACCAAAATCCTTAACCCGCTGACATAAGATTTGTGGGACATATTTATGAGTAAGTTGTATGCACCCATATTTTTACACTTGACTGTAATCACATATCTGTGAAAATTCGTTTTATCTATGTTCATCCGAAAAGAGCTCGGTCACCCAGGTACTTTTACGATTAATACTTCACAAAATAGACTCTTTGTATCCATGTTTCATCATCATCATCATAAACTTAAGAGCCGGGCTCTTGTAGGTGGAGTAATCACTCACTCTTTCTCTCTGCCACTGTTTTGAGCTTTTGATACGACATTACATTAACTCTCTCTTTAGCTTCGTCCATAAACGCACGTCTTGGTCTTCCCCTACCTCCCCTTCCTTCTATCATCATTCGCTTGTCCTTATCCCATTTACTTGGGGTCGGCGCAGCATGTTTTTTTCTTCCATACCTCTCTGTCGCCCGTCAACTCATCACACACATCTTTCCTGTTCATATCGTCTCTCACGCAGTCCATCCACCTTTTCCTTCGTCTACCTCTTCTCTTACATCCCTCCACATTCATACTTAATGCCCTTCTAGTAACATGACTATCATCCCTCCGCATAACATGTCCATACCACCGTAAACCCCCTTCCTTCTATCTTTCCTTCAATTATAGTTTTTATGTAATTCTCATGTCGTATCAAGTGCCCCAACATATTTGCCCTTCTGTTTTCGATCGTTTTTCATCAAATTTAGAACTTCGTTGTTTGTTCTTCTTCCTGTCCAACAATACCTTCGTATGTTTCATTGATATCCATACTTCCATACTACGTCTGTCACGGCAAGACGAATTGACGTGATTTTTTAAGTGGAGATAGTTGAAGGGATGGAGAGTGACATAGAATAGTTTTAATCCCCGAAATCATCCCCTAAGGGGGTGGAAGGGGGGGGGGGGGGGTTAAAGTTTGTATGGAGCTGCGATATAAACGAGTTCCCCGCGGACGGAGTCACGGGCAGAAGCTAGTAATAAATAAATAAAATAGAGAAGGCTCTTCACTGATGATGGCGGAGAAAAAAAATTTGGACGCGCAAAAAGAGTCAATTCAAAAGTTACATTGCAAGGGTTATAAAGTTAAGTAGAAAGGAAAACTTCGTTTTAGAAGCAAGCATTATTTATAGCTACCACTATAATTAAACTGCACAATTCTATACGAGGAAATCGATTAACCTTGTTCCACTTGTATGTTAAAATAACCATTATATTTAAAACTGGAAGTTTCAAATTCGAGTGGCTCGAGCAATGTTTGAATACAGTTCTGATAAGGAATTGTTACAATTTGTTATCAGATACTTAATTGAAGTATTTTGATTTTGGATTAACAACGCTTATTTGTAAGTCTACCGTGTGAAATTAATTCGCCGGTATCTTTTATTTTTAACGCCCAACGCAAAGAGAGGGGTGTTATAAGTCGACGTGTCTGTCTGTGGTATCGTAGCTCCCAAACGGATGGACCGATTTGAATGCGTTTTTTTTTGTGTCATAGTTAATTTTATCCCGAGTGTTCTTAGCCATGTTTCATGAAATCTGTTCAGCCGTTTTTGAGATATTGGACTTTGAATTGAAAATTTCGGGGGTTTTGTAATTTTTCCAAGTTGTAGTTATCGTTACATTACTGGATTTAGTCGACCTGGTAGTACCTCAGTGGCCGGCAGTCCCGCAATGTAATGGAACTCGCATACGAGTTCTTCCACCGTGTAAATAGGGCTTAAAGCTCACAGCTCTTTAGACCCACCCGGCACCCGACCCGCACCGCCTCGCCTGGAGCGGTTAGTATTCTTTATATGGATGTGTACGGGCATGCGCTTACTATATCAACTCCGTAGTTAGTACAGTTCCGAGGCGAGGTGGTGCGCGTCGGGTGCTGGGTGACTCTAATGATTCGTGACCTTTACTCCGCTGGCTCAGCGATCCGAAATGAATCCTGGCCTCCGAAAAGAGTTGGCACCAGTTGGCGAGATTTCTGCGTGCAGGGCGCACAGAGGCGTCTTTACCTATGGTGCAGGGTGTGCGCTGCACACGGGCGCAGCAGTCCTAGGGGGCGCCGAGCGCCGCCCGATACCATTCCATTTTGACCGCGCGCTTACTAGGGGGCGCTAGAGTAATGTTTGCACACGGGCTACATGGTCTAGAGGCCTCTGAGGGCGCGTAGGGCTTTCTCCACGTGGCCCAACTTCTCTTCGCTCGCTAGGCCACCCTGCACTCTTCATCGCCAGTAAATACCTCGGCACGAATCAACATCAACAACGAAGTCCGTACATTTTTGCCCGATAATTGAATTGATGTTTATAAACAACATAACAAGAAAGAGCCGTTTTCATGTATGCGTGGATAATTTTAAATACCACGAGATTTCTAAATTAATATTATAAAGAGGAAAAGTTTGTGAGATTGTAGTTTCGTAAGTTTATATGGTTTTCTCTAGAAACGCTTATATGAGATCAAAAAATATTTCACCTGCAAGTAGAATGGACTTTATGGATGTATGGATATACCGGTCATTGTCGCACTCCCTGGGGGAGGTCTAGGTCCAGCAGTGGACATATTTCGGCTGATATGATGATGATGATGACTTGATTGACCGGTCATTGTGACACTCCTCGGGGGAGGACTATGTCTAGGAGTGTCTTTCGGATGATATTATTATTATTATTTATTATTTCAGTAAAGCACTTTACTATGACTTAACTAAATACAACGTCCCACAAAACTGTTTGCACAGTTTGACTGTGGGATCCATGAGTCTATATAATTTGAGGTAGTCTTAATGATAATGAGTCTATATCTAAAGTGGTATGATTAACGCGTTCCTTCTATTTCAGCCTGAAACTGGTATCCAACAAGAACGGCGTAGTGACCCTCGTCAATGGCCAAGGGCACAAAGTGCTCATTACCGCCGAGCCGTTAAAGCTGGAGTTCCTGGACTTGGCCGGCGACGTGGCTGTGGTGGTCAACGGGAACTCGCAACTTGATGTGGAGCCTCTCAAGGTCAAGGAAGAGGGTGGTGATGTGAGTTGTGTCCTGTCTTTGTCGCGTGGTTGGGTGGAATTTCGTACAGAGCATGGATGAAGACTTAAGCTGGGAACAAATTATCGGACGCGGCCCGGCTGATAAATGTGCACAGTCGAACGGGATCCAGCACGCGAGATTTCTGTCGGACGTCCGAGCGCTCAAGAATACGTCCACGTCTTACCTCCGATAGTTGGCACAATTCAGTGTATATTCATTATCTAGATACCTATAAGTCGCGGCTGCGAGCCGCGTCCGTCAGCCGCGTCCGATAATTTGTTCCCAGCTTTACTATGGGCCTCATAAGGAGCCTCAAAGTCACCCAGAGGGCTATGTAGAGGGCAATGTTGGGAGTTTCTCTGCGTGATCGCATCAGAAATGAGGCTATCCGCAGCAGAACCATGGTAACAGATATACGGAGGACTATATCTGTTACCATGGATCGCTAAACTTAAGTGGCAGTGGGCGGGGCACATGGCACGTAGAACCGGTGGCCGTTGGGGCGGGAAGATTCTCTAGTGGCGACCACGTACCGGAAGGCGCGGCGCGGCTAGGCCCCCCACAAGGTGGACTGATGACCTGGTAAAGGTTGCTGGAGTCCGCTGGATGCGGGTGGCGCAGGACCGGTCATTTTGGCACTCTTTGGGGGAGGCCTATGTCCAGCAGTGGACGTCTTTCGGCTGATATGATGATGGTGATGACGGATGAAGACCTGATTCCTATTGGCTATACCTTAACCCATTTATGCCCAGATTAAACCTTACCGTACAGTTAACTGTCCCCAAACGAGTACAGGGAGCGTAAATTAGTTAAACATAGTATGTGTCTCAAGGGAGCAAAATTGTATATTTACGACTAGGGAAGTATGTTGAGCCCGTACTACGCTCGGGACATTTCGCTTCACTCATGGTCCCGAGCATAGTGCGGGATTCTAAAGTAGAATCTTGAGCGTAACGAGGGATTCAAGTGTTTACGCTTAATCATTTTGCTACCGAGTGGCATATACTGCTTTTCACGCCTACTTGAGGAAAATTTAAATTAGGGGATATCTGGGAACAAAAGTACAACTTTGATCTCTCATTAGAGGGCAACAATTAGTATTTTCTTAATAGCCGGTGTGAAAAAGACATTTGAGTACACCATAGAAGGGTTAAATTGGGGATAAAAGTTTATCCAAATAGGATGCTCTAGAAGCCCCATTGGGGTCTCAGCTTCCTCTAAATTCTTCCTTGTCGTATCCTCATGGCTGAGAGACGTGACGGCTGTGGGCGCTTTTCACCATCACTCTCCAAGCTGCTCGGTCCTGGGCTTGATGCATGCTGGCCTGGAGTGTGGCTCTAGCCACATATGTTACCGTGCCCGCCCAACGCATAGGCATCCGTCCTCTGCTCCTGCTTGTGATAATTAACTTTCTTCTTAATTTGAATACTTAATTCCGCCCAATCCAGCTCATTGTTATATGTCTACGCATGTTCACTGCTTTGTTTGTCTATTCTTTGTTGTATGTATTTGGGCCAATCAACAATTAATAGGGGTGTAACTCGTAACGTAGGTACTCTAGACTCAATAGTACATTGTTTAACGAGGGTCGTAAGTGGAATATTGCGAACAAGAGTCTATCATCTTTTGATGACTCGAGTTTGCAATATTCTTACGCCCGTGTTATACACAATGTTATTCATTACATTTGCGAGGAATACATATTACAAATACATTTTAGATGAAATTAATACAAATCGTAACAAAAACTGCAACTGTCAGTAATTGTCTATTTTGTTGAATTTGACATTAGGCGCGTATGGCAAAGACCCTTCGGTATACAGCCGCGATTTGAAAACACTTAAAAACATTTTACATATACTCATAACTACATACTAAATCTGTAAATAATTGTGTTAAACATGTTTTAGTAGTGTTTTAAGTTTAAATTTATTTATAAATACGTTTTCAGACATCGTTTTTGATATAAAACCTCTTTGCTTTGTAACTGCCGCATGAGTGACAGATACAATTTTAGGGAAAAGCCATTACGCCCGTGGGCGTAACATAGGTTATTGTAGCTCTGTATGTCTGCGCATTATCAAGCCCTTTTCGAGCAAGTGTGATGAAGAATTTATTATTATTTCAAAATGTGCCTAATGACGAAAAATCCCATTCAGATGTCTTTAAAAATTACGATGCTACAACAGTTTTAATGTTGCTTGTTGAGAGAAACGCTAGGGGATTGTGACGTCACGATCCTCGAGCGTCATAGTAAATGACAATCGTTTCATATGAAGGTGCGTTTTGTGGAAAAGGGACAGAACATACCCCCTAAACTATGGACACTCATAACTTTGTGATTATTTAACTTATTGCGTTGTTTTTTCTCTGTTTGACAACATTTTTAATCCTTTTTCGATAAAATACACCATTGTTGATTATTTTATTTAGTGTCAACACCTCTAGTGTTGGTCTGTCATGGTTACGTGTTCTAGAAGATTCTTTAAAACTATTTTTTGAAAGGGTTTTAATCCACTAAACATACATGCGCATGTTTTGTTGGTTCTGTAGGGTTACTATTGTCACAAAACCATGTTTGTGGCAATGGTGAACCCATTTTATAGTGGCGCATCTGCTAAGTAAACACAAATAAAAAATTATTTATTCTGCAAATAGGCCACAAGGGCACTTTTACATGACAAGCGGTAATTTACAATAAAAACAATCTAACACAATAAAAATTTAAAATTTGCAGATATAACAACACACTAAATGTCACAAAGTTAATGAAAACAAAACAAAATATGACCATTCGATAAGTATAAGGTCTGTGCATTCCAGAGATGTATAAGGTCTCTGAGCGTCCAAATACAATTAATAATTATTCTAATGTTCGTAGAGATGTATACGGTCTCTGAGCGTCAAAACAAAACGATAAAAAAGGAACATTAATGTAATATTGTCAGTGATGTACATGGTCAATAACAATAAAACGTGTCATGATCGGAATGATGTCTCTCGTCAATAGCAAACAAGTTAGAAGTCCATATTACAAGACTCCTTATCAAGATACTGCGTCGATATTCATGTCGCATGTGATGGTTAGATGTGTTTAGCTTGTAAGTTGTAACTGTTCCTTAAATAAATAAAATAAAATAAAATAAATATTGCCTCGTGGCTTAAGGACAGAATAACCAACAACTTGAGCGATCCACTTGTAATTTTCATCCGAGTTCTAAGATATTTATTTACCACCGATTACAGGGTCAAAAATACTAACGATAGGAGTGGCCTTTGGCACGATAATACTTTAAAACGTACCTTTAGATACACAATGATAAAGAAATACTTAAAGACCCTAAGCCCTCTTTCGGCTCGTGCTTCAAATGCCTGCAATCCCTTTAAACATAAAGCGTCTGTAGGCGACCCTATTTCTTAAAAAAAAAGACCGGGTTGCACTCCGGGAGTGCCGGCAGAAGTGAAAACTTGCGAATTTCTTTATAAAAATATATATAACCTCCCCCCGCCCGTATTACGGTCGGCCTGTCTCGAATCTCACCTTACGCATCATACTATCGAAAATCTTACGGTCACGTGACCTCCTACGCTCCTACGACTGTGGCAAATTTAACAATTTTTCCTCATCCCAAAAAGTGCACAGCGCCGCTAAAGAAGTTTTCACTTCAAAAACATTCATGACAATAAAATAGACATTTATTTCTCTGTCTTAGGTTTCTTAGTCATCTATATATATATATATATATATATATATATATATATATATATATATATATGTAACAAGGTCGTTGACCATTACACATACACATGTCATGATGTCATAATCACACGTCAAACGAGTCTGCACGAGTATTCCTTTGTTTATCTGCTCTTATATACATAATAATTTAATAATGGATTATCCATTTGACATGTCCCATTTAAAATTATAAGACAGTGGACTAAGGTTGAAATTATGCCATATAATTAATTATTTGCAAATGTTATCTTTAGCATGTGGTATATATTGTGTTTCTGACGATGTAGTTGAATTCCAAATTATTAGTTCAGATTTAATAATAATAATAATAAAATTAATTTATTCAGATAACTTAGATCCTTGGTTTAGTAATTACAGATCTTACAAAACTATTGTTAGTATACCTACACTACATAAAGGAGGAGGAGGAGATTTGCATGTTAGTTAACTGTAAGAGTGGTGGCTAGTTTTTATATAAAAAATCATCGTATCAGCCGAAAGACGTCCACTGCTGGATATAGGCCTCCCCCAAAGAGTGCCAAAGTGACCGGTCCCCCGCCACCCGCATCCAGCGGACTCCCGCAACCTTTACCCTCCTCTCTTTATCTAGCTTACCCTCTCGGTTGGAAGGTCAGATGGCAGTCGCTCTCGTTAACCTACGCCAGGCTCGGGGTCAGGGGTCAAAGCGGACCTCGGGCTCTTTTGAGGTACAACCAGGAAAACAGTAGGTGGTTGGAAGTTGGAAGTTAGATCATGTGTAGGTACATGCATCTTTGTGTAATAGTAAGCCGCTCTATCAGTCACGTACGAAGATAACGCGAGATCAATGACTATGTCGAGAGTGTGTCGACTGGTCAATGACAGAGATAAAGTGGGAGAAAATCGTTATGTTGATGTAGAAATATTACTATTTAGTACTCAATAACTACAAATTAGAAAAGTTGAAAAACTCCCGACATTTTCATTGCGAGCGAGCTGGTAGCATACAAATCTCGATAAGTGTGACATAAAGGGAAATATCATTCGTTGTCCTTCTCATAGTTCCACTTCTTTTTATTTGCCACAACTGATTTAGTATGAAGTTGTGGCACACAAACCATTACCCGTCCAAATTGAGTAGGTTGTTTATTTTAAGGCCAGTTCTTAATTTAGCTGCGTAGAAGCTTTTCGGTCCCTCGCTGTGGCATCACGCATAGCCTGTCCTGAGTATCATAGGTCCATGATTTAAGGTTATAAATTGTACAGAGATGACAACTGTCATACAGATAAAGATTCGCCGCTATCAGTACATTGGTTATTAGTTCATGAGTGAATCAAGCCTACGGGGCCAAGATTATCCGGTTTCACGTTGCTTCAACGATACTTGATTTATTATTTGATGCTGTATTATAATGCTAATCTACATCTACACTAATATTATAAAGAGGAAAGATTTGATTGTTTGTATTGAATAGGCTCCGAAACTTCTGGAACGATTTGAAAAATTCTTTTACCATTACATGTCGACATTATCCCTGATGAACATAGGCTACTTTTTACCGCGGGAAAAGGCATAATTCCTACGGGAAAACGGAAAATAAACCGCGAGGAGCCGGGCCGGGCGGCTATGTCTAATAGAAACAAACACTATGCTCATAAATGATAGTCTATCACCTTATCGAACTAAAGGTTGAGATAACAGGCGTTTACAACTTTAACGTACAGTTCGGCACGTATCAACCTTTTGACTGCTGACCCTGTCGCCTCTATTAAATGCATATAAACATGATTAATCCGTTATCGTTACACTAACATTAAACGTAAAATTTATGACTGCAAGACTAAACTACTAATTCGTATAATTTATACTGTAGTACGGGGTACGCTTTGGGATATTTATTTTTGTATAATATGGTATTACATACCATACCAAGCAATAATTCATAATGTATACACAGGAGGACGACAGCGCGCGTGGCGAGAACTTCAAGTCGCATCACGACAGCAAGCCGAGAGGGAACGAGGCGGTCTCGCTGGACGTCAGCTTCCCCGACGCCGACCATGTTTACGGTATGAACTACATGCAAGTTCTATGTACTATGACTTACATGCTCAACAAATAGAGCGAGCCATTACATCCACTATAGTCTATTTTTTTATTCCGTAGACTAAAATGACAACCACAAATGTCAAACATAGAAATAATGTGACCAGCTATATACAGACAGTGCTGATCTTTGATATCGGTTTGTGAATAACCGATAAAATCTTAAATTAATTTTAGTTTCTAAATAAACAAATAAAATCTACTCACAAAATGATACGAAATAAACAATATATAAAATTTACTCACTACTAATGTACTAAAACATTTAAAATGACATTGAAGTATCGCCGACCTGACGCGACGCCATTTTGGTTTACGTATTTGGCATTCGTTATTTTACTCGTATAGTGATCGGATGTTTTCAGTGTGTGTTCTCTCGTTTTTGTTGACTTTTATTCATTGTGTTACAGACGCTTCATCAACAAATATAAGTACCTCTCAATCGTTTATTTTCGGTTAGTACCGGTCGTAGCACATCACTATTTATAAGACGTAAAAAACTAGCAATACATGAAATGTCATTTTAGTCTACGGAATAAAAAAATAGACTTTAGTCGCCGCCACTAAACGCGACCACTGCCGCACATTAATGCACTAGTGGCGCCACTAAACGCGACCACTCTGCCGCACATTAATGCGCTAGTGGCCGCCACTAAGCGCGATCACTCTGCCCCACATTAATCTACTAGTGGCCGACGCTAAACGCGACCACTGCCGCACATTAATGCACTAATGGGCGCCACTATACGCGACCACTCTGCCGCACATTAATGCACTAGTGGCAGCTTGCAGCTCGGACGCGTAAAGTTAGACAGTAATAAGTTTCTGTCAAAAATTTTAATTTTTGGTACATACAAGCTTTTATCGCCGTTTTAACTAGTCATTGAGTCGATTCTAACGAACCCAAAGTAAACGGGGTTACATCGGTTAAGTACTGAATTCCCATGGCCACCTTCTGTCTCCATCATCAGATCAGCTCGATGGTACCATAATATTGAATTGTCATCCAAACTATACTTATACCCAAAATTTCAGCTCAATCGATCACCGGGAAGCGAGTCAAATTTAACTCCCAAGATTTGTCCCATACTAACAGGGCAAGTTAAATACAAGCTTGTAAAACTCGAACGGTTTTTGTAGCTTGCGAACAGCTAGTACTAACATAATACTCATTGTCAGGTATCCCGGAGCACACGGACAAGTTGGCGCTCCGCACGACGAGCGGCGGCGAGCCGTACCGGCTGTTCAACCTGGACGTGTTCGAGTTCGAGCTGGACAGCCGCATGGCGCTGTACGGGGCCGTGCCCGTCATGTACGCCCACGGGTGAGTGTTGTCATTGCCATCATATCAGCCGAAAGACGTCCACTGCTGGACATAGGTCTCCCTCAAAGAGTGCCAAAGTGACCGGTCCTGTGCCACCCGCATCGAGCAGACTCCAGCAACCTTTACCAGGTCATCAGTCCACCTTGTGGGGGGCCTACCCGCGCCGGTGCTCTGCACATATCTGTATCTCTCTGGGTGCCTTGAAAACCAGCGCCTTCAGTATATTGTATGTATGTATTGGTCCAATTGTAAGAAACAGATGTAACATGACATCACACCAAATAAATATATTTACGTCACACCTGCCCATAATGCGAGTTTTACTGCACGCTGCGCGTACGGGAAAACTCGCATTGTGGCCAGGTGAAGACGTAAAATTTTGTACTTAACACGGGCGGTAATTCGTAAAGCCCCAGAGCGCATATTTATGGCCCTCACCTTCGGTTCGGGCCACAAACACCTGCGATCTGGGGCATTCACGAATTCACCACCCTAGTTACGTAATGTACTATTACAGTACATATGGTGCTACTTTCCGCACTAGTGCGGAAAAGTGCACTTTCCGTGCATATGTCAAAACTTTAAAGAGCCATATGTACAGTAAAACATTGTACGATACACGTGCGAATAGGTAATTCGCAACTCGTGTCGATTTAAAACACTCCCTTCGGTCGTGATTTAATTTATCGCCACTCGTTGCGAATTTCCTATTTTTGGCACTTGTATCGTAAATAACTATTCTTTCTTTGTTGTCAAGCCCGCGAAACTTTTAACCCCCGACGCAAAGAGAGGGGTGTTATAAGTTTAACGTGTCTGTCTGTGGTATCGTAGCTCCCAAACGGATGAACCGATTTCCGTTATTTGTTTGGGTCATAGATAATTTTATCCCGAGTGTTCTTAGCCATGTTTCATGAAAATCTGTTCAGCCGTTTTTGAGATATTGGACTTTGAAATGAAAATGTCGGGGGTTTTTCAACATTTCTAAGTTGTAGTTATTCTTTGTCTTGTTTGGCCTGCAAAGCGGCCAGTAACTTATTTGTCTTGTCACAACTAAGTTCGTTTATATGATAGAAACTGAGAAAGCCGAATTCGATTTTTTTGCAATTATCGGGGAAGGGCGATGGCATTTTTCAAGAGAAAAGAGTGAATGGAAAGTCAAATGTGGCCGAATGTAATGGATGATTAAGGATATGGAAATGAACTAAAGAGTGAAGGATTGATACTTAATGATGCTAGATTCATCATCATCATATCAGCCGAAAGACGTCCACTGCTGGACATAGGCCTCCCCCAAAGAGTGCCACCAATGACCGGTCCTGCGCCACCCGCATCCAGCGGACTCCCGCGACCTTTACCAGGTCATCAGTCCACCTTGTCGGGGGCCTACCCACGCCGCGCCTTCCGGTACAAGGTCGCCACTCGAGAACCTTTTCACCCCAACGGCCATGCTAGATTACAATCACATCATTCCTGAACACTGGAAACTTCGAGCCGAGCTGGCACCTCACCTCGAGGTTTTCAGACTATGCGCTATATGAAAGATCATCCGTTCGTTTTCTGCGTTCGTCAGTGCTAATGGTTCTACTATATTTTCAATTAAATAGTCAATGATGCTGCTAAGGTCTAGGGGGCTACTTTAAGGCTGGCGTCACACAGTCGGAATCACTTACTGAATTCGGTATCTTGACAACTAAAGAGCAAAAGAACGGAGCATTTTTTTTCCCTTTGGTAGAAACTCTGCACAATGTGTACCGTTTCATGTGCTTTTGAGTGAATCAGGCTATGATTCAGTGACTGAATTCCGTTCAGTGTGAGACTGGCCTAAGGCTTACATCTTCATCATATCAGCCGAAAGACGGCTTATGGCCGGCTATATTCGTATAAAAAGCTTGATGGACCGTTGAACAACGTTTTAATTAAAAGGGTAATTTATCTTATTTGACGTTCATACGTTTGTTACGCTCATTTAGCCTTAAATGTAAATCCACAACGGAATTATTGATGGCCATTAAAATACTATTTGATTTTGACATGGTCATTTACGTTTAAATGTACATTTACGACGGCATCATTGAGTCATGAAAATTGATAAATTAACTTTTTTTTCTCATTTCTTGCCATGGTTACGTCTCCTGACCCCGTATCATGGTCGGTCTTATCACACGATAAGTGACAAGATAGAGCGTCCGTCACTGGCTGACACCGTTCGATAGCACGAGACGACGCTACTATCTTGTCAGTTTTTTTATCAAATGAAAACTTACATAACTACTATACATTAAAATTCTCGCCAAACTGTTACGTTTGATGGCGAGACGCGCTACGTTTTCATGCAACTTAACCTATCAAAATCATCTTATAAAATAAAGTAGGTTAACTTAACGCGTGATAAGGCCGACCTTGACACGGGGTCTGATTCACCTTTTAAATCTGCGATTTTATGTGTTTAAATCACCAAATGTGGGGTTTTCTTGCCATGTTTAACCCCTTCTAGTATGGACCATTTTCCCACCAACCGGGACCCGAAACCGAAAACCGGTCTAATCCCAATAAGGTCTAGTTTCCCCCTGGGTTGGAAGGTCAGATGGCAGTCGCTTTCGTAAACTAGTGCCTATGCCAAATCTTGGGATTAGGTGTCAAAGCAGACCCTGGGCTTCTTTAGGGGCACAACCGGGAATAACGCTAGGGGCATGATGAGTATGGACCATTTTCTAAGTATATTAAAAGTCCATATTGTAATGTGGCGACAGCGGTTTGATACCTTTTTTTTGCGCTGCCTCGAGAAGCATCCTTCAATAACAATTTTATTTTTTCTAAGAAAGTGTCATAGGGACAGAATAACGACAAGAGATATAATATAACGAAGTTTTGTTTCAGATCCAAGCGCACTACTGGTGTGTTCTGGCACAACTCTGCGGAAACCTGGGTTGACGTGGTCAACCACGCGGAAAGCACTGTGGTTTCCTCGCTGGTCAACCTGGTCACCGGCGGGCAGAAGCGGCAGGTTGACGCCAGGTAAACATTAATAATGGTCCCATGCCCCAATGACCTTCGATCTGAATCCCTTAGTTTTCTAATGTTATTTGTAATATATATCAACAATAACGGCTTTAAGCAATATATTATCCCATATTTACGAGTACTTCAAAGTTCATTGTTTTCGAGATATTTGGCATCAAAGTTGAACAATTTTATAACATTTTTAGAGGTAACTTTGGATTTCTTTTCTATCGAGGAAAGTATGAGTAATCGTGTTTCTAAAGCAAATAATTGATAGTGAATCCTCAAATATCTTCTATAGGAATTGCAGAACTAAAGTTTTAGTAACAACAATACAGCAATGTTCCAAACGAGCGCAATAATTTCATAATTTCCTCGGTGCACCCTTAAGATCTGCACGTCTATCATAAGACGGCGCGCGAGCTCTCTCGATTTTTCTCGCACTATCCGTCTCTCTCTTACTAAAACACTTGAGAGTATGTCGCGGCCGTCTCATGATAGAGTTCAATTGGCACATTGCGTAAATGCTACATGCCAATGAATACAATTAAAAAGTAGCTTGAACAGAAAAGTAGCATTTTGAGCAAAACTTACTTTTCCGTTCTTCTTCTTCAACTTAAGAGCTCTGCTCTTGTCCGTGGAGTAACCGCCATTCAGCTCTACGCTCTGCCACTGCTTTGAGCTCCTGGTACGACACTACATTGACCTTCTCCTTGACCTGGTCCATAAAAGCACGTCGCGGCCTTCCTCTGCCTCTTCTTCCCTCTATTTTCCCTTCGATTATAGTTTTTTATGTAAATGTCATGTCGTAACAGGTGCCCCAACATATTTCCTCTTCTATTTTCAATCGTCCTTAGCAAGGATCTCTTCTCTCCGACTAAATCCAAAACCTCTTCATTCGTTCTTCTTTCCGTCCAACTAATTCCTTCCATCCTTCGCCAACACCACATCTCAAAGGCACTTAATCTTTCTCGGTCTCGCTGGGTAAGTGTCCATGTCTCGCAGCAATACAACGCTATGCTCCAGATATATGACTTTATAAAACGTTTCCTTACGCTTCTGGAAATCTTGGCTCTAAAGAGATGTTTTTTGGCCATTGAACGCTTTTTTCGCCATTGCTATTCTTGCTTTTATGTCGGCAGTACATCTGGAGTCACAGGTTATTATGCTACCTAAGTATTTAAAACTGTTAACTTGTTCTATGGCGGTATTTCTTAAGTGGATGGGATCTATGGTTTGTCTGTGTTTAGATGTTATTAATGTTTTTGTTTTCTTTATATTGATTTTGAGTCTAAATTCCATAAATATGTTGTCCATTTCTGTTACAAGCTGTTCTAGTTGTGTGGTGCTTTCAGCTAGAGCCGCGATGTCATCAGCGAAGCGTATGAAATGGAAGCTTTCCCCTTTAATTTTGACTCCCCCCTTGCCACTTTTCCCTTAGATGTGAAAAATATTTGCTTCTAAATTCGGAACCTTTGTTTCGCAGGTTCATAAGTGAGTCTGGCATCGTGGACCTATTCGTGATGCTCGGCAACCGGCCCAAGGACGTGTTCCGGCAGTACACGAGGCTTACTGGTGTCGCGCCTCTACCGCCCGTGAGTATATAAAAAAAAACCTGTGTGGTATTGGTATGCAATACGTTTCTAAAAATACAAGTTTAGAAGCAAGCTTTTGTGGGTTTTAAGGGAAATAACTTGATTTCCATGAAAACTATTTCGTAGTACCAAATAGCACGAATGAATAGTCGAATATACGTCACTATTAATCTATTAAAGTTATTATTGTTTCCTTTAGTCATTCCGACCGATTTGAATGCGGTTGTTTTGTGTCCTAGATAATTTTATCCCGAGTGTTCTTAGTAATGTTTCATGAAAATCTGTTCAGCCGTTTTTGAGAGGCTTTGAAAAGAAAACGTCGGGAGTTTTTAACTTTTCTAAGTTGTAGTTATACATATATTAAGTCTAGCTTCTGCCCGCGACTCCGTCCGCGTGGAACTCCTTTATATCGCAGCTCCATACAAACTTCCACCCCCCATTTTAGGGAGTGGGGGGTTAGAAACAGACAAAAAGCAGCCTATGTCACTCTCCATCCCTTCAACTGTCTCCACTTAAAAAATCACGTCTATTCGTCGCTCCGTTTTGCCGTGAAAGGCGGACAAACAAACGCACACATACACTTACACTTTTATAATATTAGTATGGATTGCTCTCAGAAATTCTCCATCGCGTACCACCAATGCCGCTGGAATTACGTGGACGAGAACGACGTGCGACAAGTCGACGACAACTTTGACGTGCACGACATTCCCGCTGACGCGCTGTGGCTGGACATCGAATACACTGATAGGAAGAAGTGAGTCTACACGGTGTTTTTTTTAACCGTCTTAAGAGCCCAAGCCCACTTAAAGTATCCAAAATCTATCGTGAAAAAAAGTAGTAATTATGTTTTTCACTCGGCTAAATGATTAAAATTAATATTAAGGGGCTCCCGTAATTGGCGTATGGGATCGTACCTTCGATCTGAATCTCTTAGTTCTCTTAGGTTTTTTGTAGCTTATTATGTTAACAACAACGGCTTTAAGCAATATAGTATAACATATTTACTTCAAAGTTCATTGTTTTCGAGATATTTGGCATCAAAGTTGAACAATTTTAGGCCAAAAAACCGGTTTCTGGCCATAACTTTTGTGTTAATTGGTTTAAAATAAAAACCCTAGACCAGTTTTTAGGGACGTCACAGACGAACCCAAATATGTAGATTTCGTATGTGTTAGATCTTTCACGTCAATAGAGATACAAAATAAGTGTTATTTTAGACAATGTTTAAAAAGATCATACCAAATTAAGTATTCATTTTTTTCAAAATGCGGTAGACCAGAATGGAGATAAAAGATTGAAGAACCGATAGCCGTTTCATTTATACTTCTATCTGTAGGGAAAAAGTAGGAGATACGATTCAAAACTTGTCAAAAATCGATGGAAACCTCGGGTAGCCCCTTCATACAAAAAAAACAAAACTAAAAAAACCTTTTTTAAGTTATTTGTAATGTATACATTAACAACTGGGCTTCGGCTCTAAGACAGTTAAAAAACACCCTGTATAGAGTGGAATGACAGTGGAATTGTGCACAACGAAATATTTTTTTAGCTTTTTTAGAGATGTGTTCATCATCATCATCATCATCACATCAGCCGAAAGACGGCCACCGCTGGACATAGGCCTCCCCCAAAGAGTGCCACAATGACTGGTCCTGCACCAAGATCTAAGACCGCTTTAGTCTAGTTGGTAGTGATCCTGCCTACCAAGCAAGAGATCCTGGGTTCGAATCCCGGTAAGGGCATTTAGTTCTGTGATGAGCTCGAATATTTGTTCCTGAGTCATGGATATTTCCTATGTATTTCATTATTTATTTATCTATATAAGTATGTTTATCGTCGTCTAGTACCCATAGTACAAGCTTTGCTTAGTTTGGGACTAGGTCGATTTGTGTAAGATCGTCCCTTTAATATTTATTTATTTATCCAATCTCCATATCACGCCTTACTTTCTTTGAGTTTGAGAAGTATGGTGACTCGGTTTTCCGTTTAGAACCAATTAGCTCTGACCAGTTGATAATTATCATTAGGGGGTTGAAATCCAACGCTGAAGGTTGTGATGGGATCAGTCTAAATATGCTATTAATGACACTACCACATACTATTGACATACTTACTGACATAATTAATACTTCAATTAAAACTTCAACCTTTCCTGATATTTGGAAATTGGCTATAGTGCATCCTTTGCCTAAACACACTAACCCATTAGAACTTAAAGACCTCAGACCTATTAGCATACTTCCTTGTATATCTAAAATCATGGAGAAAGCAGTGTGTTCTCAGCTTACGAGATATCTTGAGTGTAACAATATGTTACCTGACAATCAGTCTGGTTTCCGGAAGGGTCGGAGCACAGCAACTGCCTTACTTGATGTCACCGACAACATCTTGCACTCCCAGGATAGGGGAATGTGCACACTGCTTGTCCTGTTAGACTTTTCTAGAGCTTTTGACTCCATAAATATTAATCTCTTATTATCTGAACTCAGTTACTATGGTTTTGACAATAATACACTAAGGTGGTTTGACAGCTACCTTAACTACCGCAGTCAATTTGTGAAGATCACACTCAGTGATGGCTCCACATCAACTTCAGGAGAAACTAGTGTCATAAGAGGAGTGCCTCAAGGATCAGTTATCGGCCCAATCCTATTTATATTATATTCTGCAGACATAAGGTCACACATCACACACTGTAAGTATCACATCTATGCTGATGATATTCAGGTCTATATATCGTGTAAACCTTCTGAAGTTGATAGTGCTATAAGCAAGCTAAACCTAGACCTTGCAAGTATTGCCGCTTGGGCCGCTGACAACAGTTTGCTACTTAACCCTAGTAAAACCAAGTACCTTGTCTTTGGTACCAAGAGGCGACTGTCTGCCTTTCACCCATCAGCTGATGTTATGATGCTCGGTACTCCTATAGAGCGTGTGTATGAGGCTCGGAACCTTGGCCTACATATGGACTGTGGACTTAGGTATGAAAAGCACATCCCTAATGTGGTCAGTAGCTGCTTTTACAAGCTTAAATTGCTTTATAAAATTAGGCCCTATTTATGTGAGCAGTTGCGCATCCGTCTAGTTGAATCACTGGTCCTGTCTAAACTTAATTACATGGATGTTGTAACTGGTCCCTGCCTCTACGCAAAGACCAAGAAGCTCATACAGCGTGTGCAGAATGCCAGTGCACGTTTTATTTTCAACATACCATCGAGGGCCCATGTTACTCCATTTCTCAACAAACATAATATTTTAAAAATGCAACACCGGCAAAAACTGCATCTTGCTTGTCTCTTATTTGGGGTTTTAAAGCACCAAGCTCCAGTATATCTTTTTGAGAAGCTCATCATCAATAGGTCACGGGGAAACCGTCAGTGTAAAAAGCCTCTTATTACTCCTCAACATGCCACAGCCTCATTCCGGGGGAGTTTCCGCTTTGCAGCTACTAGATGCTGGAACTCTCTTCCGCCGCCTTTAGCCAGGGACCTAGGAAGCATACACAGTTTTAGAATCAAGCTGAAAAAGTACTTGCTAGAGCATCAATTTAGTCAGGAAACCCTATGTTTTGAAACTAGTTGCCTTTAAGTGCTCTGTCTTTTGTCTATGTATCTATTTTTAGCTGTCTATTTTATAATTTAGTTTACCGCTTTGCCATGCCTAAGATGATTATAGATTAAGATTTAGGATTGCAGTCAGGTACTTACTGTTAGGATATGTCCCATCTACATATAAATAAATCCGCACAACATCTGGTTCGCATAAAAATTGTGTAATCTATCATGTTTTGATTGTGTGGATATCTTGGCATTACCGTTCGTCACCCGAGTCATGAACCTGTACAGAAAGCAGTCGTTTTATGTCTGTACAGTTGAGCTTGTGACGTTCAATATTCAATATTGCACCATACTGTATTCGTTTTTAGTTTTCTTCCTGTACCACAAATGTATTTTTAACTTGTTTTCTGTTTCTGTATTTACGTATATATATTTATATTCACTATCCGAAAGAAAAGTTGCGTTCGGTCTGTCAAGTTGACAGTGACAGTGACACTGACACAGTTTCCGACGCGTTCACACGCTGCAATCTGCCGTGCCACTCTCAGCTATAACCACGAATATATTCCGTTTAAAATATGTTTAGCGTAGGTATTGTATTTGTTTTGTGTTGCCTTCCAGGAGGTAACTCATGTAAAGGTTCCGACGGAAGACCAGCGCTGGCCTTCTAGGTTAGCACCATGCTGAGTCGGGGCCTTTTCGTGGACCCTGCTACTTTTAAGTTACTATGTTTTGTTTTTTATACCCATTGTTTTGTCAGTCCACGAATAAATGTTTTCTTTCTTTCTTTCTTTCTTTTTTGTTCTCTAATTGTAATTCTCATACAGAAATTTGGTCGTCTTAAGAAACTGGCCCGAATGGCAACAGGAAAAAAAACAGTCAGTTTTATCATTATTTTTTAGATTGGTTAATATAATATAAATGAGCGCTTCCCTGCTTTGGAAGGCACGCTAAGCAGTATCCCGGCTGCTGTTTATGACAGTCGTTAACCCGAGTTAGAGGGCTTCGGGTGGCTTAGGAACTTTCGAGCTGCCCACTCACTTGAGAAAGGGGGGACAACTGTTACTCGCGTCCGCAGGAGCTACCTACCACAACCTCGCACGTGTCCCCTGGGTACTGAAGAGTGTCAAACTTTAAAAGGCCAAAATAATGTATGCCATACGATTAATAAATTCGATTGACCGCAAATATTTGTTTAATACTACCTTCTGCCCGCGACTCCGTCCGCGTGGAACTCGTTTATATCGCAGCTCCATACAAACTTTCACCCCCCCCTCCCCCCATTTCACTCCCTTAGGGGACGATTTCGGGGATAAAGACTATCATATGTCCTTTCCCGGGATTTAAACTATCTCTATACCAAATTTCACCTAAATCAGTTCAGCGGTTTAAGCGTGAAGAGATAACATCCGGACAGAACCACTTTCGCATTTATGATATTAAGGGCCTGTTTCACAATCGCCGGATAAAGTTATCTGCCAGTTAAAATAATTGCTATCCTTTTCTCCCGTCATATAAAAGAAAAGTGACAGCGAAAATTTATCTGACGGATATGTTTTAACTGGAGATTGTGAAACAGGCCCTAAGTATGGATTATTTGATCAGGTACTTCACATGGGACGCGGAAAAGTTCCCCCACCCCGCGGAAATGGTGGCGAACCTCACGGCCAAGGGCAGAAAGCTGATCGCCATTATCGACCCGCACATCAAGCGCGAAGCGGGGTACTTCCTGCACGAGGACGCGACGGAGCACGGGTACTACGTCAAGGATAAGGACGGCAAGGATTATGAAGGTGAGTTTATCGTTGGTACAGAGAATTCTTTAGTGTATCATCATCATATCAGCCGAAAGACGTCCACTGCTGGACATAGGCCTCCCCGAAAGAGTGCCAAAGTGGTCCGGTCCGGTCCGGTCTTACCCACCTCACCCACGTTGCGGAAGACGCGGCGTGCTTAGACCAAATGTGGGCTGATGACCTGGTAAAGGTCGCGGGAGTCCGCTGGGTGCGGGTGGCGCAGGACCGGTCATCGCGGCACTCTTTGGGGAGGTATATGTCTAGTCGAACGATCTAGGCGAAGAGAACGAAGTTCTATGCATCTGCTTGGGCCAACATTCCAATATCCGGATGTCTGACTGTTCCCCTCTACGGGTCTCATTTCTCATCCGATTCCCGTGAAAGTTTGGGGGTAAGTTCAATAGATTCATTGTATTTTTACAAAATAAAATAAATATTTAAGGGGGCTCCACAACCGTGTTTCTTCTGCCGTTTTTATAGATAATTAGCTTCTGCCCGCGACTCCGTCCGCGTGTAACTCGTTTATATCGCAGCTCCATACGAACTTTCACCCCCCCATTTCACCCCCTTAGGGGATGATTTCGAGTATATAAAAGTCGCTCCGTTTTGCCGTGAAAGAGGGACAAACAAACACACTTTCCCATTTATAATATTAGTATAGGTGGTACGGAGCCCTCCGTGCGCGAGCCCGACTCGCACTTGGCTGGTTTTAATGAACATATGTTCCCAGGCTGGTGTTGGCCCGGTTCCTCCTCATACCTGGACTTCTTCGACCCCCGCGCAAGCAAGTACTACTCCGAGCGCTATCAGTTCCAGAACTTCCCCGGCAGCAGCAAGGACGTTCACATCTGGAACGACATGAACGAGCCAAGCGTGAGTACACTCAGCGTCGGGTGCGTCCCACGAGATATAACAACAATATATAATTTCATATTAATAACGTTCACAAGATATAATGAACGTTAGCTATAACAACAATACCAATACTTTTATAAGGAATAACGGTCTACAACACTCAAATTGACTAAATTCATTTTGTATAACATACATAACGTATAACAATCATAACATATAATATCTTTTCGTATAAAATACATAACGAACATAACGCATAGTATATTTTCGTTTACGGATTATAATACAGAATTAGGTTAGGGCAGCCAGGAAAATGGGGGACGGGGGGGCTGAGCACCCCACAAAGGGGGCTCGGGGGTAAAAAGCAACAAATACTCTAAACAATGGTATTACTTGTAGGTTAGTTTAGGGTTTCCTTGTGTCCCTTAGAGCGGAAATAGGCACCCCGCGAAGCAGGGTGGCGTCGACACGCTGGCGGTTAGGTAAGGTTAGGTTAAAATAATAAGCGTGTTTGATATCTAAATAAATTTAATTTCAATCTTACAAACGCTTAATGCAGTTGCAGTCTTCTCGCCGGTTCAACTCGCAAATCCAGTAGAATAAGTTATTTACTTGTCTGTTTTTACAAAAACTGTAACCATTCACGTGCAATTTAATTGCTCCTTTTGCAATTTTGAATACTTCACATTGTACGCGATTTTATACACAACACATACAACAGTACAAACCAACCGACTAAGATGACCACTAAATCATATTACGTTTATACCCCTACCCACAACGTTGATTTAATAATGATTAGTACTTACAGGACAATACGACAATGTTTCCTTCATACGGCATTGTTATTAAAATAACTGAAGGCGATTATACTATATACGAGCATTATACTTTTTGATGTTAGATAAATTGAATAATATATGTTATAAACCTTAGCTGTTATGAATATTATACGCTTTAATCGATATATCAATTGATATTATATCTAAAGTACGTTATACTTTACGAAATTATATGTATATTTTGACATTATACCTTTCGTTCGTTATGTGCAATGAACGTTATACTAAACAAACTTATACACAGTGGGCGTATATATTATAAGTTGTTATACCTCGTATTACTACCGTCAGCGTCATATAGTTAGCAGGCAAGGCAGCCAAATATTTCGGTACAATAGTAAAGGTCGACTCATGTAAAAAGAACCCTGGCGGCCATACTTTTTATATGGCCGCCAGGGCTCTTTTTGCGTGTGTCGACCTGTACCACACATATAAGTTACATCGGTAATCTTCGTCCACGCCGACGACTGCTGACAAGTACTAAATGAAATCGAACGTATGACGGCACATCTTTTCGTCCAGTATTCCGCAGTGTCTCCGCGAGTCTTTGACCAGTGTGTGTCGCCAGTGATGACATATGGCATTGAAACGTGTTCGCTTACTATGGGACTCATAAGAAGGCTCAAAGTCACCTAAAGGGCATCCGCAGCTCTTGATACGACATTACATTAACTTTCTCTTTAGCTTGGTCCAATAATCTCACTTCTTTGTCTTCCCTTGCCTCCTTCTATCTTTCCTTCAATTACAGTTTTTATGTACATAATCGTCATGTCGTATCAGGTGCCCCAACATATTTCCATTTCTGTTTTCAATCGTTTTTATAAGACATCTTCTTTCTCCATCAAAACATTAGAAAATAAATAAATTTAACATCCTCTTTATATGTTTGTCAGGTGTTCAACGGGCCCGAGGTGACAATGCCAAAGGACTGCCGGCATTACAAACCGCCCCAGGATGGGCACGACGGACTGGCCGCCTTCTGGGAGCACAGGTGATATAAAACAATAATAATAGTACCCATAGTCACAGAATAGATAATAATACAAGGACAGAAGGGACACTCCTTTGATTTTTACAGAAGGCGCTTTTTTCTCAGCCAAAACATTAAGAATTATTGCCCTCTGACGTCGACGACGTCGCTACAAGTACATGCCGGTTCCCCAACGTTGGGGCACCGGCATATACTTGTAGCGTGAACGTAAATCGCGGAGTGTCCCGCGCCTAACATAGTGTCCACTACAGGTGTCATCCCTCAACAGTCTCATACCTCTATCAGAACCCTGTCATGCATGTCATTTCTTATATAGTAATACAGGAAGCTGTAATCCTAAACACATGCAGAATAGTCAGAAAATTTCTACAGAATGATTCACTCAGTAACGTACAAACCCGAGCACATCCATCAGTCACTCTTTTTACAAGCTTGTATTTAACTTGCCCTGTTAGTATGTATGGGACAAATCTTGCGAGTTAAATTTGACCCACTTCCCGGTGATCGATTGAGCTGAAATTTTGGGTGTAAGTATAGTTTGGATGACAACTCAATATTATGGTACCGTCGAGCTGATCTGATGATGGAGACAGAAGGTGGCCATGGGCATTCAGTACTTAACCGACGTAACCCCGTTGAGTTTGAGTTCGTCAGAATCGTCTCAATGAGTAGTTGATGATGGTGTACAGGAAAGTACAGTCGGCAATAAAACCTTGTACCAAAAATTTAATTTTTGACAGAAACTTATTCCACTCGAGTCAAACCATAACATAGAACAACTTTCCGATTGTACGATCCAAGCATCGCACATTTCACGTGTCAGCATTAAATGTAATGACGTTGTAGTTATGGATTGGTAAAGGATTGGTGGATTCCGTAAAGGAAAATCCACAACTTTAGCCTGTTTCAACCTAATAAAATCTATATCTGAGAGCATTAATCAGAAAACCCCTATTATGGCACTTTTCTTAGATTTAAGCAAGGCTTTCGACTTCGTTGATCACGAAAGTGTTTTAAATAAATTGTATACCTATGGCATTCGAGGAAAAGCTTACGACTGGATCGAGAGTTATCTTGGGAAAAGAACTCAGTGTACCGAAATCGAGAAGCTAATACAAAGAAACTACAAAAATAAGTGTATGGTTAAGGAAAAATTTAGATCAAATTTCTTAGTAAACGGCACTGGTGTTCCACAAGGTAGTATTCTTGGACCACTACTTTTTCTTATAGCAATCAATGACCTACCAGTTTCCATAGATCAAGATTGTATTATTTTTGCTGACGATACGACTCTTATAATAAAAAGTGACATTAAAGATATATCTGTATTTGAACGTACTATTAATAAAACTTTTTCTGACACGGTTAGCTGGCTGAAAAGAAACAACCTGCAAATTAATATAAACAAAACAAAAGCCATGCAATTTCATAATTATAAGGTGAACCCTGTACCATTACAAATTAAATATGATAATTCCCATGTAGAGACAGTTGACATTGTAAATTTTTTAGGTTTTAATATTGACAAGAATTTGAATTGGAAATCTCATGTGGATCACGTTTGTAAGAAACTAGACAGATTTGTCTTTGCCTTGAAGAGAATAAGACAAACAATCTCTGTAGAAGCTGCGCTCACGGCGTATCATGGACACGTTTCCTCTGTTCTAGGCTACGGATTGCTATTATGGGGCAATTCTGTTGACATAGAGAGAGCTTTCAAACTGCAAAAAAAATGCGTTCGTGCCTTAGATAAACCATGGTTTCTTGACAGCTGTAAGCCTTTATTTAATAAGTTTAACATACTTCCACTTCCATGTCAGTACATTAGGGCCGCGTGCTGTATGGTCAAGGAAAACCAGCAATATTTCACTCAACGCAGCGAAACCAGTAAAAGGCATGTAAGAGCTCAATATATGAACCTTTTAGATCAGCCTGCCTGCAGATCTGTCATATACGAAAAAAATTGTTATAATATGTGTATACTTCTGTACAATAACTTACCTGAAATAATTAAATTAAAAAATATGACGTCTTTCAAAACTAAGTTGACCAAATGGCTGCATGAAAAATGTTTTTATAGTGTTAAGGAGTATTTGACAAGAAAATATTAGGTACCTATGTAACAAATAGCTGTAAGTATTAGTATTAAGACTTGACATCATGGAAGAAAAATTCAAAAAAGCTGTTTATTTCATAAAAATTTGCACACCTGTATACAGTTTGATTATGTCGGTTTATTTATTATTTTTAAGATCCTGTTACCATAATCTTGCAAATAAAGTATTTCATTTCATAATAGCTGTATCGGCGATTACGCCACTTATGAATCAGTCTACGTTTATACGTGCTCCTAGCTAGTACCTATACATTTACCTTGGTTATCAATAAATCATTCAACGACATCAGTGTTTCTATCAAGTCTACAATCAACAATCAAGAATCAAATCATCTCAGGTGTACAACCCGTACATCTTATGGTCCTTCGAACCGGATTATAGGTGACAGAGTAACAGGAATTTTCGTCCAAACGGCCTCCCACAAGCGGGTCTCACCGTGCGGACTGAAAAGGTGCAGCAAGTCACAAATAATCCAATCACATACTTATCAGAAGAGGACATCATCAGTTCCACAACAAGATATCAAGAGACGTCCACTAAATCAACTCAGAGGAGGCTTCCTGGCACTCAGAGCTCCTCATTGTCATCAGCTGCAGCGACAACTATCATCAATTTGAAATCAATAGACCAAGGGTAATTTTATCAAAATCAAACATCAATATCAGCGGTATCAATCAATATCACAGGTATATCAATCAATTTCATCAATTATATTAATTAAGATATCTACTTACCCCTCAATAACTCAAGATGAGTTTGAACAAGGAGATAGAGATGATTATCAATGAACAAAATCAGCTTATGGCAAACATGAACAGGCTGTACGAGAATTACAAAAAAGATGGGCAGAGTCGTCGAACCGTGTCGAATATCAATAATAAGCTGAGAGGCCTCGACGGATTCTGGCATGAATATCAACTTAATCATGAAAAGTTAGTGGCATACAAAAATAAGGATTACACTTATTTTGCCGAAGAAACCTATGACAAAACCAAAGTATTTTACGAATCAGCTCGGTCCGTTTTGGAGACTCATTTGGAGATAGCACAGCGGGGTCCTTCATCAACCAGGGCATCATCCCCGAAGCCAGCCGCAAGCTTGACCAACCCTTCAACATCAGATGTAATGCCCAACTGGGCGGCGGAATCGACCAAAGACTCGAAAAATCAAGAGGAGCAACATGAAACTTCAACTGATAGTAAAATAGAGGTTAGTAAACCGAGCCATTTGACCCATCAAAACGAAAGTGACCGTAAAGCCGAATCTCAAGAAAATCATGAAAAAATCGAACAGCGGGTTCCTATTAATCCCGGGTTCGCGATTCCACCGATCTTCAATACTATAAATAAATCCAGCGTGGATTCTGACAAATTATCAGACAAAATGAGAAAACAACAAAGTAACTTCAAGGCCTTTGCACGCACTATATATTACATCGATCTCTCAGTAATTAATGAGAAATGGGAATTGGAAGATTTACTCAAGTCGGTTCAATCTCCTTGGACAACTATCGACGCGCTTCACTGGGACATCGACAGTGAACTCCTTGAAGACGATGAAGTTTATAATCAAACTTTCTACAAATATGAGAAGAAATTCCAGGATACCAAAAGGTCAATCAATACCAAAATATGGTCTATGACTCATCGAGAGAAATCAACCCCGGTCATGGATATACCGCCATTTAGTGGAAACTATCAACAATGGACTTCCTTTAAAGATTTATTTAATGAAGCCATACACTATAACCATTCAATGTCAAATGCACAGAAGATGCAATTTTTGAAGAACAAGGTCAGAGGGGAAGCCGAAAAGCTAATTCAACATCTCAATATCAGCTCCGAAAACTATGAAACCTGTTGGGAAATTTTGAACCACAGATATAATAACACAAAACTCATTTTCACAGCCCACCTCAATAACCTCTTCTCGCTACCATCAATGCAGCAACAATCATACCCACAAATCAAGCGTCTACATGATACCACCAATGAGTGTTTAAATGCTATCAAGAACCTCGGCGTGGACATCAAGTCATGGGACCCACTCATTGTCCATATTTTATCACAAAAAATGGATACCGAGAGTCATACTGAATATGTTGAGTCCCTAAAGAACCCTCGAGACTTGCCAACCCTAAAAGAATTTCTTGATTTCCTGGAAATGAAGTTCACGTCATTTGAGGCAAGCCGCCGAAAGTTGGACACACAGAAGCAACATCTTCAACCTGAAACATTAAGAAAGCCTTTTTACAAGTCATTCGGAGGCACAAAAGAATCGGGCATATCACCAACCAAATCAAACGATTTCAAATCAAGTCATTTACAAAGAAAACAATGCCCCGTGTGTAATAGAAGCCACGGAATATTTCATTGCGAAACATTTCAAAGGGCAGCGCCCGAAAGCAAACGGAACATTATTGCAAAACTAAATTTATGCAAAAATTGCCTCTACAATCACTACGATAAAGAATGTTTTTCTACAAGTCGATGCCGCACGTGTTACGAGAAACACAACACATTAGTGCATGATGCCTACACAATGCAACAAGACACTTCCGCTCTATTTAGCAAGCGGAAAAACATAGCAAATGTTACGCAAGATTCGAATAATATCATGGATGTTTTATTAGCAACTGCGCTTATCAAGATAAAAGCAGCAGATGGAAGTTATCATATCATGAGATCAATTATCGACCAGGGATCACAAATGAGCTTGATTTCTCAAAATGCCGCGCAACTGTTACAACTGCCGCGGCAACGATGCAACGATGTTGTTTACGGCATTGGCGCCAAAGGAATAACTTGCAAAGGTGTTATCAACGTCACCGCTACATCACTCCATTCCGATTATCATTTTGATGCCAACCTGTATGTCATGAACACACTGATAAATCACCTGCCGAACAAGACGTTTTCTAAGCCTGAATGGTCTTACCTGGAAGGCGTTCGACTTGCAGACCCCGAATTCTACGTTAGGCGCCCTATCGATCTATTATTAGGAGCCGACGTATATGCCAAAATCATTCAAGATGGTATTATCAATGTAAGCGAAGCCCTGCCACTTGCACAAAAGACGCACCTTGGGTGGATACTTTGTGGAAACGTGCCTTCATATCAATGCAACATTGTTCTCAACAACATGGAAGATCTCACGCGCTTCTGGACCATAGAAGATATCAATGACTCTTCGAGCTTGTCCTCAGAAGATCAATACTGCTTGGGCTTTTATCATGAAACTACATTTCGCCAGGAGGATGGAAGATACGTCGTACGACTACCGTTCAAGCCTAAGATGGAAAACTCTTTGGGATACTCAAAAAATATAGCCATTGCTCAATTCAAACAACTCGAAAATAAGTTTAAAAAAAACGAAAGCATCGGAATGGCTTACAAAAACTTCATACAAGAGTACATCAACTTGGGCCACATGCGTGAATGCACAGACGAATCAGATGGTCAATGCAATTCAACCCAAGAATGCTTTTTACCTCACCACTGTATCAAGCGACCAGACTCAACAACAACTTCTCTTAGAGTAGTCTTCAATGCTGCTGCCAAGACCTCAAATGGGATAAGTCTTAACGACACCATGTACACCGGACCGAATTTACAAAAGGACTTGATGTCGCTCATTATCAAGTGGCGACAGTATAAAGTTGGGATGATATCAGATATCGAAAAAATGTTTAGGCAAATATTGGTGAATGGTCAAGACCAAAAATATCAAAAAATCATTTGGAGAGATGAACCCCATCAACCGCTACGTGAATACGCACTAACTACAATAAGTTATGGTACCCGGGCCGCTCCGTTTCTGGCTATGATGACGCTAAAGAAGCTAGCAAGTGATGAACGCAACAACTATCCCGAAGCTGCCAGCGTCATAGAAGAGAGTTTTTACATGGATGACCTCTTACACGGCAGTCACGACATTGAAACAGCGAAGAAGTTGCAGGCAGATCTTATCAACTTACTGAAATCAGGGGGCTTCAACCTTCGTAAGTGGGCATCAAATAAGCCAGAGCTACTACAAGAAGTCAACAAGTCTCAAAAATTACATCAAACGTTTGAGTTCAAAGATCAGGAAACTACGAAAACATTGGGACTACGCTGGCACCCATGGGAAGATCAATTTACTTTCCAACTCAAGATTGAACCACCATCCATAAGTAAGACAATCACGAAAAGGGAGCTGCTGTCGAATATTGCAAAGGTATTCGACCCACTTGGGTGGCTGTCACCTCTTACAACAAAGCTAAAGCTACTGTTTCAAAACGTCGTATCAAATGACATCGGATGGAACGATCAAGTACCAGACAACATCAAAAAAGAATGGGACACCATCTATCAAGATTTACAACATATCAAAGATATTAAGGTACCACGATGGTTAAATAGCAGTAAAAATCAAAATATTGAACTTCATGGGTACTGTGACGCATCCACGAAAGCGTATGCATGCGTTATTTACTGTCGAGTCTGCCCCCTAGTGGTCGATGACATTACATCTTTGCCACAGCCGGTATTGGTAGCAGCTAGGACAAGACTCGTGCCAACGAAGAAGGATGTCAGTTTGCCGCGTCTTGAACTCTGCGCAGCTCAACTTTTATCTACGTTGATGAAGAAGGTGACGCAATCGTTATCAGAGAACAACATAAAAATTATCTGCTGGTCCGACTCTACCGCAGTTTTAGGTTGGCTAAACGGGGAACCTAGCAAATGGAAATCCTTCGTAGCCAATCGAGTTGCCAAGACCACCAAAATCATACCACCAAAATGCTGGAATTACGTCAAATCGGAAGAAAACCCAGCAGATTGCGCGAGTCGCGGAATCACGGCTCAACATTTATTAAAACATCAGCTGTGGTGGAATGGACCCAAATGGCTACCATCGTACAGAACAAATCAAGAGAAACCAACTTTCACTACTGATCAAGAAATAAAATCATCAAAACGATGTCACCTGGTAACGCCTAATCAAACAAACGACGTTATCAATGAAATAATGTGCAAGTCTAGCAACATGACACGTTGCACGCGAATACTCGCGTGGATACTACGCCTCGCCTCGCGTGGCCAACTACGCTCAAATTACTTAACAGCCGACGAATCATTAAGTACATCCAACAAAAGGAATTCTCAAATGAAATCAGAGATTTGAAATCAAACCAATCAATTGACTCGAAAAGTAGCATATTGAGATTAACACCTTTCCTAGATCAAAATGGAATGTTACGAGTTCGAGGCCGACTACATAACGTGCATATCAGCTGGGAAATGAAGCATCCACTCATTGTCCCTCACAACAGTCGCCTCACCGTTCTGCTCATCGACCAAGCCCACGAAGCTGTTCTACACGGGAGTGTGAAACTCACTCACTCCAGGCTACGAGAATCATACTGGATTGTGGGAGGAAACAGAGCTGTCAAAAAACGCCTACGACGTTGCATAACGTGTCTTAAGCAGAAACCTTTAAAGCTAAATCAAATAATGGGGGATTTACCAGAAGCAAGATCAAATCCATCAAGAGCGTTTTACAATACGGGAGTCGACTATACCGGCTACGTCACTGTAAAAACTAACAAGGGTCGCGGCGTAAAGACTACAAAGGGCTACGTAGCTGTTTTTGTCTGCATGTCGACAAAGGCAGTCCACCTGGAGCTAGTATCAGATCTAAGCTCAGAAGCATTCCTTGCAGCTATTCGAAGAATGGCTGCCAGACGTGGAACTCCCCGTCACATCTTCAGCGACAATGGTACCAACTTCACCTGTGCCAATAAAGCTATCAAAAGAGAGTACGAAGAGATCAAGGCCACGTTAGATGAACCATTTTTTAACGCTATCAGCGACATGGACATCAGCTGGCATTTCAACGCACCCTCTTGGCCCAGCGCCGGTGGGTTGTGGGAAGCCGCCGTGAAAAGTCTCAAATATCATCTCCGGAGAGTATTAGGCGATCAACATCTCACATTCGAAGAATTCTCAACGCTATTGGCACAGATAGAGGGTTGTTTAAACGCACGTCCACTGTGCGCGTTGACCGAAGACCCTGACGACGTGGACTACCTTACTCCGTCAAATTTTTTGGGAAGCGGTCCGACATTACAAATTTTTGATACAGAAAGAGACCAAAGAACACGCTGGCGATTAACACAGAAAATATTCCAGGATATCTGGAAAAGGTGGCAAGCTGAGTATTTAGCTCAACTGCAATCACGTTGCAAATGGACGCAACCTAAATCAAACATCAAGGTCGACGACGTTGTGATTATTCATGACACAAACTTGCCTGCCGGCAAGTGGGCCCTTGGCAGGGTATCAGATGTTCACCCGGGAAAGGACGGCTTCGTACGCGTCGCATCAGTTAAGACAAAAAATGGAGTCATTAAAAGACCCATTATCAAACTATCCGTCCTACCTGTAACTGAAAACGAAGAACCCTACAAAAATCAAGCGAAGGATTCGAAGGTCACCTGCCACAAGGTCACAAGTCAGAGAACAACTTCAAAGGGCAAAGTCCTTAATTTCATAACTATGGCCTTCATGCTATTTATGTTATTTATATCACCTGCGCAATGCACTCACAACATATCAAGTTTCAAAGCGGGACAAGGCATTTACTTCGACAAAATAACAAACATGAAACTCGCCCGGGATGAGTGGAAACTCGTGGTTTACTACGACATCAATCCCTACTGGGAAGGATCTGAACTGTTTTCAAAATACATCAATCATTTGGAAACTATATGTCGCGCTATAGGAAACCAGCAACAATGTAATACAGTATTGACGCAGCTACGTCACGCCTTCTCGGAATTAAACTACTACGACAGCATGTTACTCGGTCAACGCTCCGAACTACTTAGAAAAAGAAGAGGCCTTATCAATGGCATCGGTAACATTGCTCACAGCCTATTCGGTGTACTGGACGAAAATTTCGCAGAACAATATCAAAAGGACATTGAATTGACAAGAACCAATGAGAAACACTTGGCTCAATTATGGAGAAATCAAACTTCGGTCATAGAGGCCGAGTATAACCTACTCAAAAGAGTCGAGCACTCAGTACAACATCAACATAAAACCTTCAATCAACACATAAACAACATCGAGAAAAGCATAAACAAACAGAGCAGCCAAATTCAAGAAACAACACAGATAAATGAATTTACTATGTCCTCGATTATCGCAAACAATATACTAGTCAACCTAAAAGGAATTCAAGATACTTTATTGGACACCATCACCAACGTCATTTACGGTAAATTCAACGTGCATTTATTGACACCACAACAATTGAAAAATGAGCTGAATATCATATCCGGGCAACTGCCGAACGACTTAACTCTTCCATGCGAAAATATCAACAACGATATACAAAAGTTATATCAATTAATGAAGGTGCGAACCAGAATGACCCGTCAGTACCTACTTTTCGAGATCCGAATACCCTTGGTATTTCGCGATGGCTACGAACTCTTCAGATTGATATCAATCCCAGTGCAAAGCGGAAAAAATATGATCAAAATACGACCCATAGCAAATCAAGTGGCTATAAATATCAAAAAGGAATCATTTATACCCATGCTAGATGAAACTGTTCAAAAATGTACTCATTACGACTCTAAGACACTTATTTGCACGCTGCAAGGTCCCATTTATCAATTGAAGTCGGACACTCACCTGTGTATAGCGGATCAAGTTACAAATAAGTGTTCAGTGCACTCTGACACATGCCGGAACATATGGACGGAACTAAGCGCTACGAATACATACCTGTACTTTTGTTGTGACGTATGTATAGCTAGAATCATATGCGAACAGGACGTAACGGCAGAGTATATTAATAAGGCCGGGATCATAACCTTACAAACAGACTGCGTACTAAACGGAGAGTCTTTTACTATCTTTCCTCAAAAGAAACTTTCCAGCGAGATCAAGACTCAAGCAGACGTCGTTAGGTTCAACGTACCATCTATAAATAATGTTATCAACCTCACGATACCAACCCTTCAAAGAGAAGCTAGAGACCAGGAAGAGAACAATACCTTTCTGAAGGACATCAAGGACCAGATCGATCATATGAAGAACGAGGGCACATTATCAGATGGAATCAACTATCACGACGTTCATCATTACACGGCGATCTACGCGATCATGGCCGTAGTAGCCATGATGGCAGCGCTGTATGTCCGCCGCTGCATCCGGCAACGAAGACGCATCGCGCGACTCACCCCTCCGCTAGCGGCCCGCGGCCGTAGGCCAACCGCGAGGTCAACCACATCGCACAGCTCAATTACATCGGCAGACCAGCAAGGCAACGACGGACAACAACAGGCGAGACAAAATCACCGCGCCGCTGCAACTGCCCTCAACAATTTAACTACTCCAACAACGTTCAGAGGATTTACTTCCATACAATAAGATTCTCAATTTCAATGTAAAATTGTTCCATATCACTGAAACCACTAAGTATGCATTATATTTTTGGTTTTTGGATTGTGTAAAACTAATCAGCATCTCTCATTAATCTCATCTCGTGGCCGGGAATATGTACGATCCAAGCATCGCACATTTCACGTGTCAGCATTAAATGTAATGACGTTGTAGAATAGCTGTATCGGCGATTACGCCACTTATGAATCAGTCTACGTTTATACGTGCTCCTAGCTAGTACCTATACATTTACCTTGGTTATCAATAAATCATTCAACGACATCAGTGTTTCTATCAAGTCTACAATCAACAATCAAGAATCAAATCATCTCAGGTGTACAACCCGTACACCGATCATCATCATCATCAAGATGTTCCCTCAGGTCATCATCGTCAACATCTTCTGTCTTAATTAAAACTTAATAGGTATATGAGATGCACTTGGCTTCGGCCTATGCTTCCCATTACACCGGTATTTACCTAAATACTGAGAAATGTAAAGAAACAAAATGATAATAATAAATAAAAAATAATATCATCATCATCATCATCATATCAACCGAAAGACGTCCACTGCTGGATATAGGCCTCCCCCAAAAAGTGCCACAATGATCGGTCCTGCGCCACCCGCATCCAGCGGACTCCCGCGACCTTTACCAGGTCATCAGTCCACCTTGTGGGGTGCCTACCTACGCTGCGCCTTTCGGTACGTGGTCGTTTCCGCCCCAACGGTCATCGGTTCCGCAGAGAAATTCCCAACAAAGCCCTCTCCATTGCCCTTTGGGTGACTTTGAGCCTTCTTACGAGGCCCATTGTAAGCGACCACATTTCCGTGCCATACGTAATCACTAGAAATATTTTTTGAGACACTTTTTTTTCAGACATGTCCACAACGAGTACGGTCTTTGGCACATCCGGGCCACGAACAAGGGAATGATCGACCGCGCCGACGGGAAATACCGTCCCTTCATCCTAACCCGTGCTACGTTCGCGGGCACTCAGAGGTATGTTAACACATTCAGTGTCGAAGTTTTCGTTGTAAACTATAGCCGATAACGTGGGGAACTCCGTATGTAAAAAAGCGCCTGAAGCGCCTCCTGGCACTGAAAGTCCACTTCCTCACTTGGTTGTAAGGTGCCACTAAGCTGTTTTCAATGAGAACAGTTGGATCTGTTCTTCCACTGGTATCAATTAAACTGGTCAACAATTTTTCTATTCTTATGACTCAACTATTCCGAAATACTGTCAAAACTCTGGTCTGTTTGCCCTTCAGGCATCTGAAGGTACCTAACGAACCTAACCTACATTTCTCCAATTGTCACGTTGGTAATATTTTTTTTACAATATACGAGTATGTATCTGATAAACCAATGGTTCGATAGGAATAAGTGGCTACATGGAGTTCCATTTTCTACAACTGGTTGATCGGTTTAGTTGATCGGAGTGGAAGAACATTTGCACTGTAGTATATGGCCAAACAAATAATGAAAAGCAAATATGATTATTAATAAATTACTTTAATTTACTAGGTACTCTAATATAAATTGTTATGGTCATTACATATATGAAGGCACAGCTCGACTGCTAGGAGGAAGCTTCTGCTGTATATGCACAAGGTGTCGTTTCAGATGTGATTTGAAATTGCCAATGGACAATGACAGTTGAGCGGCGGAGGTATGTTATTCCAGCACTTAACTTATATAAATAAATGATTTGCACCTAGATACGCGGCAGTGTGGACGGGCGACAACATGGCGGAGTGGGGCTTCCTGGCGGTGTCGGTGCCGCAGTGCGTCTCCATGGCGGTCGCCGGGGTCAGCTTCTGCGGCTCCGACGTGGGCGGCTTCTTCAAGTACCCCGAGGGCGAGCTCATGACCCGGTGGTACCAGGTCTGTGTCAGTGCGCTGTCTCACCATCACCATCAATCAGCACGTGCTCGCCACTCGAGAACCAGTACACACACACACACACACGCACACGCACACACGCACGCACACACTGAGCCTCGATATGTAACCGAGTTATATTGGGACCCACGGCTCCGATTTTATCTGTAGTACAAAAGAAGGAGATACGATTCAAACTTGTCAAAAATCTATTAAAACCTCGGGTAGCCCCTTAAGAAGCTAGTGTAACACGTGTGTTGTTTGTTGCAGGCGGGCGCGTACCAGCCGTTCTTCCGCGCTCACTCGCACATCGAGACGAAGCGCCGCGAGCCCTGGCTGTACGAGCCGGCCACCACCGCGCTCATACGGGACGCCGTGCGCAGGAGATACGCGCTCATCGACTACTGGTACTTTGCACGATACTACTAATCTGAAGTCGAACAAAAAAAGAACACCGGGTTGCACTCCGGGAGTGCCGGCAGAAGTGAAAACTTGAATATTAACGTTATGCAATAAAAAATCCCCCTCAATCCACTTTTTGGGATGGGGAAAAATTGTTAAACTCGCCACAGGTCACGTGACCGTAAGGTGAGATCTCACCTTACACATGATGCGTAGACAGGCCGACCGTAAGACGGACGGGGCTTGGGGTTTTTTATTTTATTTAATGCTGAAAGTTAAAGCGATGCGTGCAAAACTATTCCCTAACCATTCCAAAATATCAAAAATGCACAACGTTAATATTAAAGTTTCGGCACTCCCGGGGTGCAGAGTGCAACCCGGACTTTTTTAACATTGTAATTTTCTCAAAGGTACACTTTGTTCTACGAGCACTCAGTAGACGGACTGCCGATCATGCGTCCCATGTTCCACGACTACCCTGAGGAGGAGGAGGTCTTCGCCATCGAGGACCAGTACATGCTCGGTAAGCTGGAGTATACCTTATTGCATAAAACCACATAGTGCCCACTTTTGCTAACGGTATTTGAAATATTGCTCGTCTGATTCTCATGTACGCAAAATTCATGGAAATCTTTATTATAAGTTTTTCTATATCCCTACTTTAACAGAATACAAGTAAGGTTAATACAAGATGATAACTATAACATAAACTAAATTAAATCAAAGCTAAGTTTTATCTAAAAAAAGGCCCTCGAGGCATTGTACCGAGGATGCTGGCGGCATTTCCTCGCTGAATTGCAATTCTGAAGCGTTGCGCGAGAAAGCCGCCAACTGTCCGGTCACCACCAAGGTTTTTTTTAAAAGATGCGTTACATCAAAATTTAGTAGCTCTGTGAGTTTTTGACATTACTAATGGACATAAGGATCCATCGGATAACCTGAATGGAACTTTATAAAAGCTAATGTTAAACTATCAGAAGACGATCTAATTTATTATTTCCCAGAAATCCACGTTAATCACCTGACCTCGATCACCCAGGGGAATAAGCGGCAATTATTTTATATCCAACTAGGAAAAAATGATAATATTCGGTTATGGCGCTTCGCCGGACGTTACATCATCACACTCGCTTCGCTCGCTCGGCTCGCGCGCTGTAGGGTCGCAGTCCACCTAACAACCTAACAGTTTTTTCCCCTGGGGGATCAGGCTAGGGCATTAACGTGGACAACAGCGAGAAATCAACCTTGTCGCAACTTCAGATAATATTGTTTCAGTTTCGGTTACTTTAAATTTTTCAACTTAAAGAAAGAATGGTGTCTACTGACCAAAAGTTTACATGGACATACCTTGACACTCAAGGGTAAATGCCCCATGTGTAATTTTATTTTAAATTTATGAAATTATTTTATTAAGGCTGCCTTTCTGCTAGCCTTAGCTCGCATTCAAAACAAATTAATTTTATTAGAAAAATCTACGGAACGTAATTTATCTTGCAGCTTTCCGCTTAAGAGCGAAAACATTTTTAACTAGTATTAAAGCAAACTTCCGTTTAGATAATATAAAGGTATATATCCTTATTTTACAATGAAGGTTAATCAAGTGATATATCTTATGATATCAAACCTCTTTAGATAGGCAATTAATCTGTTTAAGGATACCATATTCTCTCTTCGTGAAATATCATAACAACTATCTATAAATGGATATTAAACTCAAAGCGAAATTCATTAAAAATTTAAAATACAGAAAAACTTATAGTTATTTATTAAAATAGCACAGAAAATGTACAATAAATAAATAAGCTTAATACTCTTTTTGTAATCCATTTTCATTTTAGTTTTGTCTTTTGTTAATATTTCTTTAAGGTGTACCCAACCTTATCCATATTAATATCTAGACACAACTAAATGACATTAATGACGTAAAAACAGCTCACCCCCGCCGACCTCTGCTACTGACACACGGTGGCTCTTTTTAAGCAATCAAGATGCTTAAAAAGAGCCACCAGCCTGACTAGTGACTATTGTAAAATGTATGAGTTAATGCCTAATTAATTTTTGAGTATATCTACTGTTTATTCCTGTCCTCAGGCGATGAGCTGCTAATCCGTCCCGTAGTGGAGCCCGCAGTGACCAGTGTTAAGGTGTACCTGCCCGGTAAGGCGGTCGGCGAGCTGTGGTACGACGTGGACTCGTACCAGGCGCATCAGGCTAATGGCTACTTCACCCAGGACGTCAACATCGCCAAGGTAACTAACTAATTAACATCAATGGCTCACCGACCCAATACCCATACGAAGACCCGAGTCTTGACCTCCGACACTGCCACTTGTCTTGATCTTGGGCCGTTTCTCGCGAGTTCTAAAGCTTACAGAGTTCCCCTCCCATAGACTCCCTCCCCCTTGTCTTAGACCCCTCCTCCGCTTCTCTTAGACTCCCCTTCTTTTATACTCCCTCCCCTCCCACCTTCTTCTCTTAGACTCTCTCCCCCTTCTATTAGCCTCCTTCCCCCTTCTCTTAGACTCCCCCTTCTATTAGACTCCCTCCCCCTTCTCTTAGACTCTCTCCCCCCTTCTCTTTAAATAGAGAATAACTAATTGACATCAATGGCTCACCGACCCAAAGCTAGTCTACATTATTGTCTCTTGTTTGAGTTGAAGTCTGAAGATTATTCTTGGTTTAGGGATTGAAGTGGTCTTGAAGTTGTCTGGGTTCCCGACTGCTGGATCAGAAGATTTGTTCGTCCTGTCATGGTCGCCATGAGATATGATGAGGTTGTGGAGGCCCAACCCGGGCAGTGTTTTAGGATATTAGTATAATACGCCAAGTCTCTGTAGTATAGTGCAATGCTTTATTGGAATATACCTAGTTTTATATACTTAGGGTTATCGCTTATACAAGCAATATGCGTTTATGTTGCAGTAAACCATTAAGTTACTGTTAAACTCTAAAGGTGACTAATGACCATGGCTTGACTTCATGGCCTCCGACACGAATTGTTGCCACTTGTCTTGATCTTGGGCCGTTTGTCGCGAGTTCTAAAGCTTACAGAGCGACAGTATGTATGGGAGGCGCAGCGTGGGTAGACCCACAAGGTGGACTGATGACCTGGTAAAGGTCGCGGAAGTCCGCTGTCATCAATCAATGGCTCACCGACCCAAAGCTAGTCTTGGCCTCCGACACGAGTTGTCAGCACTTGTGCCGATCTTCCGCAATCTCAAGCCTCTCCGCCAGTTAATGACTTGAAGATCACAGGTCTAATTCGACAACGTCGTTCCTACGGTACTTGGGACGTTCGAAAGGTCGGCCTACTGGATGCCCCAGATATGGGCTGGTGCACAGATCTTCATCCATCCTTTCGACGTGACTAAGCCAGCGAAGAAAAAAAAAGTGGTTTCACCGATAATTTTGCTATCGCCAATTTTGCTGCCAGTTTTGTATTTGGGTGTGGTTGTTGCACAATTACTGAAGTATATACTAAACGAAAAAATCCCTGTTAAACGACTAACTATAAAAAGAAGACCTAAAAAGACTTGGCTTACTAGAGGCCTTAAGATATCTTGTACGCATAAAAGGCTTCTAAAAACACACGAGTAAAACAAAAAGCTCCGTCCTGAAGGCACACTATAAACATTATACCAATACTCTGAAAAAAAACCGTAATTAAATAAAAAAAAAATAACTATATCCACGAAATGCAAAAATCAACAAATAAAACAGCAACGATGTGGAAAATTATAAATAATATGAAAAATAGAGTAAAGATAAAGAAAAACTTAAAATTAACAATAATGCACAAAATTTCGTTACTGAAAATCCTAATATAATAGCAAATACTTTTAATAACTTTTTTGCCTCTGTTTACGATTGCCAAGGAGACCCTGAGAGTACGCCTGGTGTGTCCCCGCCGCGTGGCCGCCCTGTGTGCTCTCCCTTTGAGAAATCATTATATCTACAGCCAGTCTCCGAGTTTGAAGTACTCAAAATTATACGGGGACTTAAAAACACGCATAGCACTGGAATAGACGAAATACCTACGACGTTATTGAAGTTCTGTGCTAGTGAAATAGCGCCGCCACTATGTAAGTTAATCAACCAATCTTTTAATGAGGGAGTTTTCCCCCAAGAGCTAAAAGTAACAATCATAAAACCTATACATAAAAAAGGAAATCCACTCGATACAAATAATTATCGCCCAATTGCACTCCTGTCCAGTCTGTCAAAAGTCTTTGAAAAAACGATGTGTAATCGGGTTTACTATTTTCTGGAAAAAAATCATATATTACATGACAGCCAATATGGTTTTAGGAAAAATCGTTCCACTGCCCTCGCCGTTAGTAATTACACTCAGAAGATTCTAAATACCATAAATAATAAACGAATTGCTATTGGATTACTTTTAGACCTCACAAAAGCGTATGACAAAGTCTCACACAAGATTCTGCTCAATAAATTATATGGATCGGGAATTAGGGGCATAGCATTAGATTGGTTTAGATCTTACTTAGAAAAGCGCATGCAGCTCGTTCAAATTGATTATCTGAACCCGAAGTCTAATAGTTTGTATATTGTACGGTCTAATATCACTGAATTAAGGGGCTCTATTCCACAAGGAAGTGTGCTGGGATGCCTCCTTTTCTTACTATATATTAATGATCTTCCCAGAGAAATAGATGCCAGTTGTACTCTATTTGCAGATGACGTGTCTATTCTTTTTGATTTTCATAATAATGAGGATTTTAACGAAGTATTATCAAACACCTTGCACCAAATCAATCACTGGATGAATCATCACAACCTTTCAATTAATATCAACAAAACTAACTTAATTCAATTCTATCCTCATCAGAGAACACCACCTCTGAAACTTGAGCTGAACAATAATGAAATAGTACAAGTAGGTAACTTTAAACTCTTAGGTATTACTTTAGACAGTCACATGAATTGGAAAACACACATCTCAATTACTAAAACAAAAATATCCCAATTTCTATATGGGTTATTCACGCTCCGCAAAACAACAGACTTGGCTACAGCACTCTCTGCCTACTACGCCTATGCCCACTCGTGGCTGAAGTACGGTATTATTTTGTGGGGTAACAGTACAGATGCTCATGACCTATTTATAATGCAAAAAAATGCATGCGTGTACTGGTCGGCATACGAAACTGGGATAGCTCCAGGCCCCATTTTACCAAACACGGAATATTAACGTTGCCATGTATATATATATTGGAATTATGTATTTTTGTGAGAAAAAATATCCACCTGTTCAAGGAGCAATAAAACAAAAGACTCAAATATAGACTTATACTACCTGTCCCAAATCTCGAAATATTCCGAAACAGTCCTCATTATGCAGCAGTTAAATATTATAATCATCTCCCAAACTATTTAAAAGCAGAAGAAAAAGACACTACATATGCAAAAAAGTTAAAATTGTACCTGGTAAACAAAACCTACACTACAAAGTAGAAGATTTTTATAGTGATAGATAATAAGACCTAGATTTATATTTTTAGTTTTGATTTTGTAGTATGTATAATAATACTATATCCAACTTAATTTAGATAAAGATACGTAAGCTTAGCTTTGTATTCTCTTGTTGAATATTCCTGTATACACTAGGTAACGCAGGAACAACCATTTAATAATATAATACACTCCATGTTGCTGTATTTAGTTATTAAGTTTTGCAATACCCGACTAGGGTCCATGTGACACTATTATATTACTGTAACAACTTTTATTTACCATGGTGCAATAAACGATTATGATTATGATTATGGTTGGGCGCCATATTTTATCGTACGTGTCTGACTTGTCACGTTGGCACATACATCACTACATAGTACAAGGCGGTCAGTGGCAGATTTCCGATTTCAAAAATGTATTTAAAAAAACCTAAAGAATATTAAGGAACCGCTATTTATTCCCATAAAAAGATCACGAATGCGGATAAAATTTTTTGCCAATCACATTTTCTAAATGGTGATCTCCGTTGTGGACAGTCCTGCAACCTTCTCCGCATATTTTCAAAAACTGACCTGACTACCTTATAAAACAAAGTCGCTTCCCGCTATCCCTATGTATGCTTATATCTTTAAAACTACGCGACGGATATTGATGCGGTTTTTTTTAAATAGACAGTGTGATTCAAGAGGAAGGTTCCGCTGGAAGCGGGTGGCGTAGGACCAGTCATTTTGGCACTCTTTGGGGGAGACCTATGTCCAGCAGTGGGCGTCTTTCGGCTGATATGATGATGATGATGAAGAGGAAGGTTTATATGTACCCGTGCGAGTACCGGGTCGCTAGTTCGGTATAAAGTAATATGGTGTATTTGTGTACAGATCCCGGTGTACCAGCGCGGCGGCACCATCGTCCCGCGCAAGGAGCGCGTGCGCCGCTCGTCCGCCCTCATGGCCAACGACCCTTACACGCTCGTCATCGCCCTCAATGCTAATGTGAGTGCAAATCAAATCAAAATATTTTATTTCAAATAGACTCTGAGTGCTTGAGAAACCTCACAAAGAATATATATGTACTCGTATACACAACGCAACAAAAGAAAGTTATAATTTAAAATACACATTACAATTTTATAGCTGACAAGTACATACAAAATAAATAATAATAAATAAATAATAATTACGGGACAAACTTACACAAATTAACCTAGTCCCAAACTAAGCAAAGCTTGTACTATGGGTACTAGACGACGATAAACATACTTACATAGAGAAATAAATACTTAAATACATAGAAAACATCCAAGACTGAAGAACACATGTTTTATGTGCTCTGCCTAGCCCTTTTAGGGATAAAGGCGTGAATGTATGTATTAGTATGTTTATCGTCGTCTAGTACCCATAGTATATATACAACGTGTTTTTTAACCGTCTTAGAGCCGGAGCCCACTTAAAGTATCCAAAACGTACTAATCATTCGTGAAAAAAAAATGTATTAGTTACGTTTTTAGTAATAAAATGTAATTAAGTTTGAAAAATCCTGTATGGCGCGCGTTGCGAAGTACATTTACCCGGTTAGAGTTCGCACCTATCTACATAAGATGGCGGCTAGCTGTCACTGCGGTCACTCGGCTGGATGTTTAAAATTTATACAAAAAAAAACTATATTAATGCATTAAAAAAAACCTTTTTTTCAGTTTACATAATTAACTGGGCTTCGGTTTTAAGACATTTAAAAAAACACCACATATTTGTGTAAGCTTGTCCGCAAATACTACCATTCTTTTGACGACCGGATAGCCTAGTGGGTAGTGACGCTGCCTACGAAGCTGAAGGTCCTGGGTTCGAATCCCGGTAAGGGCAAATATTTGTGTGATGAGCATGAATATTTGTTTCTGAGCCATGGATGTTTTCTACGTATTTAAGTATTTATATCTATTATATATATCGTCGTCTAGCCACTCACACGTCCGGCTCCAAAACCAATATCCGGTCTTACGCCCATGGATACCTTAGTATCAAAAAAATAAGTAGCGTCTTACGCCCATGGATACTTTATTTTCCAATAGTGCGACGTTGGAACCGTTTGAAAAAAATGCCATCTAGCGATATTACTCGACTTTATTTTGATGAAGTGTTAACACAGAGTCGTAGCTAAGGAAATATATCACCTAAAAACGTCGAGATGGCGGTTAATGACAAAGTCATACGAGCAGAAAAAAATTGTTTTATCTGTGCGTAAATTGTCAGGAGTGCGTGTTTTGTTTGGAATTATTTAAATACGAAACATTTGTTATAGAGTGAGTTATAGGTACCAATAGAAAGCAAATATAGTGTTTTTTCTAGTGAAATATAGAATGATAAGCATTATGTTCAAAAATCGGTGTTAAAAACATAACAAAAAATATTTCATTGACTTCACTTTGTTATTTCAAGTTTGACCTTGATCTTCGGGGTCCTAAACTGAACATTTTAGATTTAACAAAATACCATTGTAGTCTGTATACCTTCGCCTACACGGAAGTATTCTTATCTTAGCTGCAGTGTATGTGGTTGATCAGCAATAATCATATTTATCAAGAAAACGGCGCGCGAGCGCTGCGCGGCGCGCTGCTGCTCTGGGCCGGACGTGTGAGCGTTTTTTTTTTGGATACTATAGTTTCCGTGGACGCCTGAGTGGCTAGTACCCGTGACACAAGCCTTATTGAGCTTACTATGGGGCTAGCTCGATTTGTGTAAGATTGTCCCCTTATATTTATTTATTATTTATTATATCCTTAGAACACGGCGCACGGCTCGCTGTACATCGACGACGGCGAAACGTACGAGTTCAAGAACAACAAGTACATCTACGCGCACATGGACTACGACCCCAGCGGGGTCACCTACTCGTGAGTACAGCACTGTTTGTTTAATTACTTCAGATGATTCGTAGAAAATAGTATTTTATACCATAGTTATGTAATTAGATTTTTAAGTCTCATACCTTAATTGAAATTGAATTGAATTGAAATTAATAAGGCCTAAACATGGTACAAACGACAACATTGTTAACTGACCATCCTGTGTTAATAGAGAACATTATTAAGGTGCACCGATGGTCAGTTAGCTGTCTGACTGAAAAAGCATACACTATACAGGGTGACAGTTTAATCAGTGTCCAAATTCAAGCATAAGATTCTTCAGCAAAATTATAAAATACGTTTTTTTTTGTTTCATATCATTCAGTACAAAAAATTTTAGTAATTGCTGCTTAAAGTTATCCCAAAAAAACCTTACCGCGCGGGCACCTCAGCGGGTAGTAAGGTTTGCACACGGCACGCCTCCCCTCCCTCGGCCCCGCCCCGCTCCGCGCGGTACTGAATGCCCAGTAGCCACGCTGTACGGATAATTCTTTTGGAATAGACAAATTATAATTTTAAAAATACTTACCAGTTTTTTAAATCAAAATTGGGGTCTATTAGTGATACCAAATGCCTACGAAAAATGTGGACACTGATTAAAATGTCACCCTGTACAAGTATTGCATAAAATACTATATTAAGTTTCATCCCCCTAATTACCAACTCGAAAAAATTACTTTAAAATACTTCCCCCTATTAATTTCCAGTTTGGTCGGCACCGCGAGCTACCCGACCCGCTCGTGGGTGGAGCGCATCGTCATCGCCGGTATCAAGTCGCCCCCGAAGTCCGCGAAGCTCGCGCAGGGCGACAAGCAACTCGCGCTCCAGATGACACTCCACAAGGGCAACGACGTGCTCGTCGTGAGGAAGCCCGGCGCCAGCATGGCGCAGCCCTGGAAGATCGCGTTCACTTATTAGGGATTAACCGGGGTGACTGGAAACATGAACCGGGGTGACTGGAAACATAAACGGGGGTGACTTGAAACATGCACTGGGGTGACCTTTCTAGGAAATGACACGGAAACTAGCAGAATAAACGCGAATATTAAAGAGGGCAATATCGAGAACACATAAAGCACAATTCATTTGGATAGACCGATAATAATGATATTTTGAAACCTTGATACATTAAGTCATATGTATACACGTGAACGGATTTTCGAAAGCTGATACGTTGTTCCGGAGATTACCCCGCTCCATAAAATACAATATCACAAACTTCTCTTCATAATGTTAGTATATATTTGAATTATTAAAGTAGCCCCTTTATTCTAAAGTCACCCCAGTATATTGAACTTCAAGTGTACCCAGGCCGGAAGTTACAATCCCACTTCCGGTTCTTGTGTAGTCAAATATATCTATTCAAATAGTGACAAAAATGTGTGAATACAAATTTATTATCAACGTAATAATTGCTCACATATTTCTGTCACGTTGTTAACGTATTTATGAACTTTTAGGTGATAAAGAAAGCCTCCGATGGCATTTTTAGTGCAGTCGCTTAGGCTCGTGCGATCTGCGTCATTCTTTTACGGACCTAGGCTAACAGTGCGTTCGATCAAAATGTTAGCAACTTTATATCTATTGTAGCTCCATTTTACATACAAACTATGTACAGTTTAACACAAAAATAACTGAACATTTCAGTGCTCTATCGCATATACACTATGACCGTGCAAAATGCGGCAGTCTTATCGCTAGCGAACTCTTCCAGATAGCCTTTGGGTAGTGGAGGGTAGTTGGACATTTCTTGCGTTACATACAATTGGAGACATTGTGTTTACTTCTTTCTGTTGTAGACTGTACGTAGCTGAGTAAGGTAAACTAACAATGAATTGGTCGTTAAATAATAATAGTTATTTATGATACAAGTGCCGAAAATAGGGAATTCGCAACGAGTGGTGATAAATTAAAACGCGACCGAAGGGAGTGTTTTAAATTGACACGAGTTGCGAATTACCTATTCGCACGTGTATCGTACAACGTTTTACTGTACATATGGCTCTTTAAAGTTTCGACATATGCACGGAAAGTGCTGTTTTCCGCACTTGTGCAGGAAATTAGCACCATATGTACCGTAAATATAGTTACATTACAATATAGAGATACGAGTTTTCTTAAGTTACAGTTTTGCTTTACTTTTGATTACGATGAAATGCTCTCTGAACGTAATCTACCCACGGCAAACGCACTCCAGTGAATTCTTGTATTACCAGTTATCCACACTCCTCAAAAACTAGACAATTATCTTATCTTGATCGCTGTGCCAAAATGTCAAGGCAAATGGAACCTTATGTCAATATACGTAGTTCGCTATTCGAGGGAATTAGCCGATTATGGCGATCAAACAAGTGTATTGAACGTTTTTCTGCACTGTAATGAAAACTAGCTATTATACAACGCGCTCGGAGGCGATCGGGTTGGCAAATGTTTGACTAGATGGCGCCATCATAGGTTTTACCTAATCACTAGCCTTTTTCTATGGGATTTGGCTTAAACGGCTTGATTCTAAACAAGGAAATTCCGAAAAAAAAACAAGTATGTGACAGTTTAGGTAGGACTGACGGTAAAACCTATGCTGGCGCCATCTGCAAATACCTTCGCCCGGCCAACCCCATTGCGATCTTCGTAGCTACTGCGATGTCGCAAATGGTTAACCCATTCGCCGCAACTGACTGAGTTTGCCACTGTTCTAACCCACTTGGCACCGACGTCATACAGAGTGTACCAAAAATGGGTTGTGAACCGATCAAGGTCATAACAGGTATCGTGTTTTGATGAGAAAAGACAAAGATAATTTTTTTTCATGCTATTTTTTCATTTGTATGGAGCGTTGGCCGACCTGCTGCATACAAATGTAAACGAAAATTGCCTCCAAAACAATCCTTGTTTTTTCTTTCGTTTCACTCTGTATGACGTCGGTGGCGAGTGGGATCGAATACTGGGTGTTTTCGAGGTAAACTACTAAATCGCAAAAAAAAACATTATACATTAACTCTCAATTAACTCACAGTTAACTCTTAATTTGCGGGGTTTTTTTTTGTGTTTTCGTGGTTGGCCCCATGGGATAAGTTGTTCAGAATTACCATCTTATTCGCACTTGGTCTTTGTGGATCACAGTCCCAATGCCACCCTAGAATCTAGATACACTTTCGTAACCGGACTAAAAATGGAGCAATTCACCAGAATCCGGCAGAACTCGCTAGGCGTGTAGGTTCATACTACTGCCCGCCTAGCGGGCTCTGCCGGTATCTGAGCAAACATTACGAGTGCCTACCAGGCGGTTTCTTGGTTGCGAAAGTGTTAAAACTGGCGTGGCGTGTACCTCGCATTTTTTTCTTTGGCGTCGAATGGGTTAACGATAGCTCTGGCGCGTAGCACAGCTAAAAGCAACGGCAGCGAAAGTGCTAAGAGCTAGAAAACCCTTGTGATTTTAACTTTATGTGGATGTAATTAGATCAATATTACCGATACTCCTTTCTATATAAATGTGTATGTATGAAGTGTTATTTTCATTTCGCCATTATCAGTCAGTATTCATGTATCCATAAGCTTCTTGCATTTTAATATTGCGTGCATGTTTCAAATGATCCGGTCACGATATCTGTGCACTTCGCGTGACGTCATATCGGCGCTCTAGGTACTGTGTGAATCGCACTTATCTAGAAGTCTTGGAAGGTGGACAGATATCGCATACAGTTCAAACTTAACAAATTCAGTGCCAGGAACTCGCTAGGACGCTCTGACGCAGGCGATTTCCTTTACGGGTTTTCGCATGTTAAGCCACGAGATTGTTGGCACTGAATGTGTTAAGTTAGACCGTTAACCCTTCAAACCCCATCATTTCATCGCTAAGAATTTAACTTTGCCATCTTGTGATATTCGCTCTGAATGCGTAAAATAGCCATGCTAGCGTATTAAAATGAAAGAGGTTTGTTTTATGCCCAAACCATATAATATTTTATTCATTATATAACGGAGTGGGACAAGTATATGCAGATTCTATATTGTAAGTGGTAAGCGTAGAATTTCGAAATTACTAGGCCCGGCCGGGCTTCGCACGGTTAGTTTTCCGTTTTCCCGTAGGAATGAAGGATTTTCCCGCGGTAAAAAGTTGTTAGAACGCGGTAAATTGTTATCGTGTAGATTATTAACCCATTCGCTGTCTCTGACTTGAACCACAGAATAATGAATAGTACCGAAAGGTACAGAAGGTCCACTGCCTAAGCTGTATTTTTTGGCAATAGACAACAGAGTGGGTTAGGGTTGTCGACGTACCACATAAATAAACAAAATTACAATTATTTTAGTTTATATGTTAGCTATCGAAATAATCATCCATTTTGGAAATAATAATATAATATGATATACGAGAGCAGGAAAGCCAGGATTAAGTAAAAATATACTTGAATACAGATTAAGTTTTTACAAAACAGTTCATGTTTTGCTACATGTTATATCCTTGTATAGTCGTCAACCGGATATAGTCTCGAATGATTAACAAGGCAGACAATTTCGTTAGTGACTATGGGGCCATTGGTTGGCAAGGTTGCCGACCGCTGATATAAATGAAGATTAGGCACTTGTCCCACCGCCGGCGAGTAGCGAGTACTCTCATAGTAATATTACTCGCGCGAGTAAAAGCGAGTAAGAATTACTATGAGAGTACTCGCTACTCGCCGGCGGTGGGACAAGTGCCTGAAGCTTCTGGCGTGTTATATCGTGTTGATATTGACATCGTTCAAGTTAGTTACAAAACAACTGCGTTTACCACTTAACCGTTTGTTTACGGACGAGCGGCGCGTTCAACGTACGCGCAAACATGGCTTTGCATAGAAATGTGTACAAGCGCGATTATAAACTCGCATAACGTCCCGCTGTACGCGACGCTCGTCGATGAACCAGGCCTTATCGTGTTATTATATATAATGCTATGAGACGGACAGGAAGTCACAACATATTGTGAGGTAAATAAGGGATGTTTATCATGTTTGTGATAATAAATAGGTTTTTAAATATGCAACCGTTTTATTACTCCTCTTTATATCTATTTATGTACATATCAAGGTGGTTCGTTTACGTAGTTAGTAACGAAATCAAGAATGTTCGTGGGTCATAATATCAGATATTATTTCTTGCACCACATCAGTAGTAACATCCGGTCCGAAGGACCATTATGACAGTAAGTTGTTTAGTATTTGACGTATTTTTATAGGATATTTTATTTTCATTCGTACTTAACGGATTTTACTTTTAGGAAGCTGTTGATTTACAATTGTAACGCCAAACCTGACCCCACTTCCTGGCCAGGAGACAGGTTGGGGACTTCACATACCCTAAGTTGTATAACCAAAAAATACATACAGAAGGGAAGAAACACTACATACCTATATAACTTATCAAATTCAAAACGTTTATAAAAACAATGTCGGGAGAAAAGTATACAAAACCATTCTGGATATAAAAACAAAATGTCAAAACCTATTTAAATATATCATTACATGATTATCGTTAGTTCGTTACCAACTTTGTAAAAGACTCGAAAACGAAAGACAAATTCCATCTTAAAATTATTTGAACACACTATTGCAATATTTAGGAGAATCTAAGACACGTACGGTCCTTGATATTGTATGTTCCTATACCGAAAGAAATTCGAGTTTTCCAAAATACCCCGAAGGCGAAATACTTAACTAAAGTCCTTCTATTTTTTATAGAGTAAAGCATTTATTTTCTAAAAGCCCTTGTTTAGTTGTGACATATTCGAATCGTGGACCTATAATACTCAGCACGGCTATCACGAGACAGCGCGCGAGCTTTCTTTATTTTTCTCGTACTATCCGTCTCTCTCGTGCGAGAAAAATCGAGAGAATGTCGCGGCCGTCTCATGATAGACGTGCTGGACAGGCTATGGTAATAATAACACCACGTGCGAGCGACATAGTAGCATACAAATCTCGATAAGTGTGACAGAAAGGAAAATATCATTTGTTGTCCTTCTCATAGTTCCACTTTTTTAGTTGCCATAATTGATTTAGTATGAAGTTGTGGCAAATAAACCTTTACCCGTCCAAATTGAGTATATTGTTTATGGTAAGCCATCAACCATTTTAAGACCAGTTCTTAATTTAGCTGCATAGGGGTCCACGTATAAGTCCATATATTTGAATGGACATTACATATTTAAATTGTCTAACACCAATATAACTAGTGCCTATTCGAACACATCACCCCTACATGCAAGAGGGCTTTACATAAGTTTTTTACCTATACTCTCATTTAGAGATTCTGCCAGAGGCCCAGTCTATAATACCTTTAACACAAGCGGAAGTCTCTTTCTATTAAAAGGAGTTGAAGGGAGGTTTCCGATTATATTATGGTACCGTGAAATGGGCCCCAGAGTTTTATATTTTTGGGCTCTTACATAGAATCGCGAGCATTTTAGATGCCTATTTCGTTCCTTCAGGGAAAGATGGATTATCGGGGTTTGTTTAGGAAAACACTCATTTTCTGAAAATATCATCAACTGTCGACTCTTTCGGATCAGCCGTAAGTACTATAGCGATTTTACATTAGTCAGGCACATAGTCATTTTAGTCATAAGATCGTTCATACACTTCAGAGCATAATGACAAGAACATTCATTCATTTTGCGTGCTGTATGGTCAAGGAAAACCAGCAATATTTCACTCAACGCAGTGAAACCAGTAAAAGGCATGTAAGAGCTCAATATTTGAACCTTTTAGATCGCCTCCCTGCAGATCTGCCATATATGAAAATAATTGTTATAATATGTGTATACTTCTGTACAATAAGTTACCCAACATTATTAAATTAGAAAACATGACTTCTTTCAAAACTAAGTTGACCAAATGGCTGCATGAAAAATGTTTTTATATTGTTAAGGAGTATTTGACAAGAAAATAATAGATATGTAACAGATAGCTGTAAGATTAGTATTTAAGCCTTGACATCATGGAAGTAAAAATTGAAAAAATCTGTTTAATTCATAAAAATTTGCACACCTGTATCCAGGTTGATTATGTCGGTTTATTTATAATTTTTAAGATCCTGTGACCATGATCTTGCAAATAAACTATTTCATTTCATTTCAACATGCAAAACATGTAAAGAAACAATTAATAATAGTGATCCATGGTCACGTCAAATTAAAAAAAAGTATACGAACTTTTTGATTTGATTGATTACAAATTTTGTTTATAGTGCTGAACAAAATCAAAAATATTTTGTACATACATGAACTTGTAAAAATAACACTATATAGACCCTCCCGCTTGGAACGTAAGATCGATTTTGAATAGTACATAATGCTCATTTAAATAACCACAGTTAATCGCAGAAAATCTATGCATAAGTACTAATTTGAACATTATGATCTGTAGTGTTCCGAACGACATAGTTTGCGTGTACGATTAAGACTAGCTTGACACTTAACCTAAAGAAAAACTCTTAAAATAAAACAATTTAACGTGTACATATACGCGCCATTTTAATGGATGCGATTATGAACCTGTTTGTGACAAGTTTGAGTTTTTTAAAAAGGGATATGGTCAATATATGCCAGTTCAGGGTTTTCTTAACTTAAAATATATCTTAGCCATATGTGGAATAAGAATTTTCCTGGAAAATCACAATTCAAAAATGGCAGTAATAAAAAACCGGTGTCCCTGTAGGCCGACTACCTACATTAGATAGGATAACCTATCTAACATATATATTAACTATCGATGTATCTTATTGTGTTACATGAGTCTTTCTCAGGGAAATGGGACCTAAATGCTTGCTTACAGCGATGTTCTAATACAACCCTTTCCTGTAAGCGCCCGCTAAACAGTCGTCAACAAGTCGCTCCGACAGATCGGCCCGGACGGACCGTGTAGACAATTGTTTCCAGCAAAGGACCATGGGCAACTTTGTATGGAACTTTGCCCCAAAATCAACACAGCTAAGGTGTTTAAACCTACTTCATTTCGTTAAACACCAAGTCGAATTCCATTGCAGAACTGAGACATTCATATGTTAGTCAGCGTGAATACGATCTATCAGAAAACGGTTTACTCAGAGAATACCTAATACCGGTCATTAATCAAGGATACCGAAGTGTGGCAAAAAGGTTATTTTGTAGCTAACTATTGGTTTTGAACGGTTTTGTATAAGTAATATTGTACTTCACGCCATATTCGGTTCTTTATTAATATATTTTGTTTTGAATCACCACCAGAATGATTATATCTACAGAATTTTCATAGCTCGTATTCACGCTGACAAACATATGAATATCTCAGTTCTGCAATGAAATTCGATTTAGTGCCCATAGAATGAAATGAAGTAGATTTAAAGACCTATTTAATGGCCCAACTCTCATGTTTGATGGTTTTGGGCCAATTTTGACGCAGGGTCCTTTATTTTGACCTTGAGGAGTGAGGATTGTAGCGTGGTCGGCACCGTCTAGCCAGAAAACTCACGACGAGCCACCGACGAATGTCACGCCATTGGAGGCTTGTTGGTAGCGATGAAAATGGCGAAAGATTAAATGTTGTTTCTCTCGAAACTTTGTATCTTTCCTATAAAATATATGTAACTTTCGAAAAAACAAAACTGACGTTTGTCTGACAAATACAATCATACATGTATAATACCTGTTTTAAACTGTGTATTTTACATGTTTATTTAATAATGACTTGATTAAATCACGTCACATAGAGCATAGATTAAAGATTCCAATTTCGTCATAAATGATAATTTCAACCTCTTTAGTTCAAACTGATATCGATATAGTCTGAGCAGAATGAAAAGTCACCTATTTGTATGAGAGCCAATACATTCAGAGTCACTATTCATAATATAATATAATAATGCGAAAAATACAATCTATTTTACACGTAAACTTAAACTTGCGAAAGATTCAATCGAAGATCCGCAAGGAAAGATACTGTATTTTATTGAAAAATACAGGGCCTTTGAAAGATACATGTATCTTTCATGTAATTTTCATCGCTACTTGTTACCGACCGGCTAGCAGGCGTTTTACGATCGAGTTGCGAACGAGTTCTTCATACATTTTGTATAGCATCGGCGCATACCGAGCGTTTGAGTGGCCGCGTTGAGGGGCAGTGATATGATACATCAACTGCATTTTTATGTGATCTGATTTCAATCTGCAGTGTACACCTTCCATACAATACAACCAAATTTTAATGGTCGTAAATTGCGTCCATAACTCACGATTAGCGGGATGTCACACTGCGCCACATCTCCGGACGGAGGTGCGGAGCTCGTTGTATGCAAGTACCTCAGTTTGTATATACATTCCGTATGGTACGACACACTGTACCGCATCTCCGTCCGGCGAAATTTATATGCAGCTCCGCACCTCCGTCCGGAGATGCGGCGCAGTGTGACATCCGCCTTACGATTTGAACCCGCCAGCCCTAAAGCCGGGCTCACACAGTCGGAATTCATGCACTGAAACACTCACGAGCAAATAAAACGGTACATTTTGCGCAGAATTCCCACCAGAGGGTGGACCTTTCTTTTGCTCCTGAGTGATTCAGACTGTGTGCGCCCAGCTTAAGAATGACCCATTTTAGCACGGCAATACAAACAAAAACAAATATATTTATAGGCAAGTTTAGGCTACTTAAAAAATATCCTACTAGGCGTATCCTCGTTAGGGAACTCTATGAACGGATGAGTCTGTTTATGCTCCAACATTGTCTCTTCACTCGGAAACTTCTCACCACAGACCTCACAGGTAGCCTCAATTTCCGGACTAGATACCTCTTTTTTCTTTTTCTTAACACTTTTACTTTGAGATACTTTGATCTTCTCTTGTTGAGAAGTAGATTCGTTGTTGATCTTACCAGTCAGAAGGTACTCCTTCATGTTCGAATGCTTCGCCGACACTTTGTGCTGCTTTAGCCTATTTTCCGACGTGCACTGGTACTCACAGATGAAACAGACGTACTTCATATCGCCTGTGTGTATTTCCGCATGCGATTTCCGCTTTTCAGGCGTTGCGAAGCGGAAATCGCAGAATTTGCAGGGATATTTCCGCTCAGGGGAGTGTAGCCTCATGTGTGATGTTAAGGCGTTCATATCCTTGCATATTTTTCTGCATTCTAGACACATTATGCCCTGTTCTACGACCTCACTGACTTCGGGTTCTTCCGTACTGTGGTGGACTCTACGATGTGATGTCAAACCTTTCTGCGTGATGAAAACTCTTCGGCAATCGTTACATTGGAATTGCAGCTCTGATTTCACTTCGCGACTATGTTTTTCTATCTGATGCATGGCTAGTTTATCTGCTTCGTGAAATTGAAGTTCGCATTCTTCGCATTTCCATGCTTGTACCAGTTTTGAGAACGCTTCAAGGACGTCTAAGACTGATTGCCCTTCGACCTCAGGGTGTGATGTTTTCGTATGATTTGCGAAGTCGATTATTTTAGGGAACGTTTGCTGACAATGCTGACAGATGTACGGCTCTTTATGATCGTCCATAACATGTGACTTTAAGTCTGATAGTTCCGTACACATTTTGGAGCACATGAAACACCGCATCTTCTTCTTACCTTTCATGTTTTCAGAGATTACCTTGTATTCCATCAGTTGAACTTTTTGGTGTACTTGTAAATGCCTGAAGAGTTCTTTAGGCGTGTTGTAGTCTGTGGGGCAAAATTTACAGGGGAATTTCTTTTTGATATGGAATCGTTTTCTGTGCAATGCGAGCTCAGTTTTGTCTTTAAAACACTTCGCGCAAGTTTGGCAGGGGTAGGTTTTGACTTCAGCAAACAAGTTGTGTGACCGTAGACACGTTTCCATGCGACTTCTCCTCCTGAAAACCTTTCCACAAGTGCATTCATAGCCTTCCTTTTTAACAATTTCAGCATGTTTTTTCTTAATTTTATTTTTTTCATTTTTGGGTTCTATTTTCTTTTCTTCCTTTTTCAGTTCTATTTTCTTTTTTTCGTTCTTTGGTTCTATTTTCTTTTTTTCCTTCTTCGGTTCTATTTTCTTTTTTTCCTTCCTGGGTTCTATTTTCTTCGATTCCACACGGTATTGCCTCTCCGCTTTGAGCCTATTCAGGCGCCGAGTTTTCTGCCCCTGTATGACACCTTTAGCTCGTTTCTCTATGGTGGCATGCACTAATAAATGCTTTTGAAGAGTGTGAGCGGTTCTGTAGGTGTTCACGCATTTAGGGCATTGGTGAGACTTTTCTACATCGGCGGTTCTTCTTTTCTTTGCTTTCAAAAGTCCGTAGGCCTCCTGTTCCAATGATAATTCGTTTCCCGTGATAGAATTTAATTGAAAGTCTTCATAATCCTCATTGGTGGATAGAATTTCCTCTGGGTTACCTATTTTAGACAAGGGAACACTGCCAGTGTGTGACATGGGATGGATTTCCATGACTAGTGTTTTGGTGGTTTGCGATTTGATGAGTCCGTCCTGCGGATTAGTGATTGTTGAAGTTGTGTTGATCACTTTGTTTGATATTAAATGTGTTTCCGTAACTGTCAAGTCTCTTTCTTCTTTCACGTTTAGATGAGGGTCCTGGAAACAAGATGATATTATTATTCTTATTGGAAAATAGTATAGATACTATTACCTAATATAAACGTTGGTCCTTAAAAATCTGAACCCAATTCGGCCTAATAATGATAAACCTCTTCACTATTTAAATTTTCTATACGTATACGTTAAGTTCTTATTGTCATTATACATTAAGTCAACATTTGCTTATTAAAACGTATAGTCCAGGTTTTGGCTTTTATTACAATTATTTATAACAATTTTTATTATTGTCTTCGAAGGCTGCCATTTCTTTTTATAATAATGTTTTTACCAATCATTTCCCGTCTGATAACTGAAGCGCAAAATGGGCAACTCACGCAGCTTATTATTTCATAATATACTGGGCGGTTTACCCAATTACCCGGTAGATGGCGCTGTTACGTCAGGCCCGTTAGTTCGCGGCTTTCTTATCCGTATCCGTTTCGTCGTAACTCGTATTCGTAAGCGAGTTGGAGTGACTCGTGACTCCCAATATTCGCTTTTAGTTGTGCGATCCGATTCAATTGTATTGCGAGTGAGACAAACTGGTGGACCGAATCAGCGGCGAGTTGATACGAATCGCGCTGGAACTTGATTCCGATTGACTCGTTAAGTTAAGACGTTGATTCGGATCATCCGGATTATACGAGTTGACTCGCCCAACGCCCATCGCTAAACCCGAGGAGAAGAAAGCTAAAACTGATGTTTTATTAGGTTTCAGGTCTGGCCTTAAGCCAAGCCAAGTAAACACCATTTTATATAAGAAAGCTTTATTTCACGGGAGAATCTATATGCAACGAGGCATTATGTTTATTGCCTTAATATAGTACCATACCGTATAGTACCATAAAATTACAATCTAGTCCAAACTAAATTCAAAGTTTCATGCATGTATAATAGTCAAGACATACATACATCTAATAATAGTCAAGATTTTTGAACATACCACTCCATAAATCTCATAAAAACTGAAAAAAATCCATGGGGTTGGCAACTGTCGAATGTTTGACTAGATGGCGCCATCATAGGTTTCACTTCACTGGCCTTTTTCTATGAGATTTGGCTTAAACGGCTTGATTCTAAACAAGAATATTCCGAAAAAAAGCAAGAATTTGACTGTTTTAGTAGGACTGACAGGTTCAGCCTATGCTGGCGCCATCTGCAAATACCTTCGCCCGGCCAACCCCATTGCCATTAAAGACGACCACTTTAGCCTAGTTGGTAGTGACCCTGCCTATGAAGCAAGAGGTCCCGGGTTCAAATCCTGGTAAGGGCAATTATTTGTGTGGTGAGCACTAATATTTGTTCCTGAGTCATGGATATTTCCTATGTACTCGTATACGTATTTATTTATGTATATAAGTATGTTTATTGTTGTCTAGTACCCATAGTACAAGGTTTGCTTAGTTTGGGACTAGGTTGATTTGTTTATACATGTGTATATGTGTATTTTATTTATACTCACATCATATTCATCATTCTCATATTTAACACTGACACTGTCTTCTTGCAGACAAGTCTCCACGTTCCCGAGCGCCGCTGCATCGTTGCTATCCATGCTGTCTGCCGTCTCCATGCTCTGCGTCCCCACACTCCCATCATCAAAGCTCGGGAAGTCATATGAAATCATGGCGTCATCCTCCAAACATTCCTGCTTCACATTTGACTCTTCCTCAGGCTCCGGTAGTATTGAATCCACTTCACTTTGTACTTTAAATTCTTCTAATATCTTATTCTCTATGTATTTCCTAAAATTCACTGGTTCCAATTCTTCTTTCACTTCTTGGTGGTAGGGTTCTTCAGTTTCGGTTTTCAATTGTAATTCTAGATTGTGTTCTTCTATGACTATGTTATTGTCTAACTCCTCCTTTATAGTTACACTATCTGTTAATTGGTAATTTGAGTCTGTTTGGAGGGTATTTTCTAAGGCCATTGTGTCTGTAAAAAAAGCATTTTAGAAGTTTATCTACACACAAGTCTTATTGGGATCCATTTTAGCGTTCCTCTGATTTGTGTAATGCGCCGCGTGTATTGTTGTAATAACCGCATATTGTCTGATAGTTATGCAAATGTATATGAACGTTTAAGCAAAGGGTAATTAATATGCAAATTTTCACCTACACCGCGCAGCATAAGTTAATTACCGATGTATGCATGTGTGCAGGTTCATACAGTATATTTACAAACAGAAAAATATCGGTTTGTAATCCGAGATAACTCCAATTTAGCGGTGAAACATGACAGCACTACAAATCTAAACATCCTCAATTAAAGCATAACTACTTAAAAGTGATCGAGATACTAATAAAGGTAATTATGTTCTGTTATTATTCAATAATTCGCAATTACCTTCCATCGCTAAATGTATTATAATCTGAACATCGAGATTTTACTTTTTATACGCACTCCCTAGTGCCGGACTGCCGGTGGCAAGTAAGGGACTCTTTCGTATTCGCTTCCTTTCTTGCCATTAAAGACGCACGGAAATCGAGCAGTAATTAGAATAGCGATCCATTTGCAAGAACAACACCACTCCTTCAGCGCACAGTAATTAATTTTGACAGATTGCAATTTGGTATTGCCAGTACTAATCTAAAATAGTGCAAAATGTTTCCATTCGCTTAGAAATAAAAATACTTAGTATTTGTAACAGGTATCTCAAGCTGTGATCTCAAGTCATGATTTTTGATGTAGCAACAAATTTGTCAGCCACATTGGTTGGCTGGCAAAAAAAAATTCAACGATCGCTTCCAAGTCTCGTTCGGTGCAAGGTAACTTTTACTATAGATAGAACGCAGCTATAATCAGTTTTAGTGGTAAATTCTGAAATTTGTAAACAACTCTTTAGGTGGTCCTAAAACAAAGTTATAAAATGTGTTATAGAGAGATTTTCTTTGGCAGGAAGCTATGGCGAGTTCAGTGGACCTCAAAGTGGTTATCCAACACATAGTAAACGGTACCTTGGAAGATCATTTGTGTCTTATTTGCCTAAAGCCGCTGGATGAGCTAAGTGAACATATTTTAACTACAATATGCAAAGAAGACAAGGAATATTGCCTAGCGGACGTATTCGAGCAGGTTTGCCAGATAAAGGTTAGTTTATCGAAGCTTTTTTTATGTTACCCTCTCTTGAAAGCTGACTTAAGAAAAACTTAAGAGGTATTTTTCTCTAGGTTTCAGATGTGACACAACACAGGGTATGCTCGGATTGCTTTGTCACGGCATCAGCTGCTTACAAGTTCTTTCTCTCAGCCAAGCGGAGCCAAGAAATCCTAAATTTCTACACAGATGAACTACAGCAGAACATGGACTTCATTGATTCAGATTTGCAAAACTCTGAGGACTCTATTTGTATATCATTGCCAGTGTTTACTCCAATTATTGAGGCATATGACTACGACTTGGAAGGGTTGGCGCTTCAGAATACCCATGATAATGCTGATGATGTTTCAGATAATGAGAAACATATGCCATATATCAAAACTGAGGATAGTTTGAAAGTTGTAGTCAAGACAGAAGATGATGATGATGATGTCATTGTAGTCATGGATGAGCATAACAAACCTTCTTTTCTAAAGCGTCAAGATGATGGCAATCTCATACTTGTTGATAAACAAGCGGAGAAGAAATATATGAAGATGTTTGGTTATTCTGACAAATCGGATAAGGGTGAGGTGAAGAGTAAGCAGCGTCGGAAGAGAAAGCCCATGACATACTTATTTTGCAGTCAGTGCCCGGTTAAATACAGATTCGTAGCTAAATTGAAGGAGCACATGAAAATGGAGCATAACATTGATTTGTTTGTTTGTCAGGTTTGTATCTTTATTAATAATGATTATGGGGATCAATATGATATACTTCTCGAAAGGAAATAGGGGCGCACAAGTATGTTGAGCAATATGTGGAAATTATATTAAACGGTAATATATATATTCTCCTGTTATTACACTAAGGCACCAGCATAAAAGACATTGTATTCTGAAGGATGTAGGACATCATTAACTAGCCACTTATCGATTAGTTTATGGCCAATAATTAACAATAAAATCGAAAAAAAATTAGTGGCCCTTATTTTGTTTTGAGCAGTATACATATAAGAAACGACAAGAGCCTGGCTCTTAAGTTTATGATGATGATGTGTATATAATTTTTGTTATCATATATTTATTAAATGAACAGAGAGTATATAAACTTAATAACACAACTAAAAGGGTCCCCACAATAACTTGTGCTCTTACATTGTTGATCTCCAATTCCATCCTTCACTTTAGTTGCTGTAGTGTCTCCTTAGTCACTTTTTAAAACTGTGATTTTACTGCCATTTTGAATGCTTTCTTTATTATGCTAGCTAGAGTCCATTTTGTGGTTTATTTTCTGAGAAACTGTCAATGTCTCCTCCTTACCAACTAATTCATTAATTTTTGGTTGGCACTGGGTTTTTCATTATTCCATTTTTAAAATCTATCAAAGCTCAGAAAAAACTAAACTGCCAATCTCCATACTAAGATCATGTTCCTTTATTTTTATCCAGGTATGCAAAGCCACAGTAGAAGACGCGCAAGACTTCGCCAACCACCTCAAAACCCACACAAACACACACATATGCGCTATCTGCAACATGGTGTTCAAGAAGCGAGACACCATCATCTCGCATCTCAAGAAACACGAGGCCGTCCATCTGAGGTGCATGACAGGGTCACATGTCTGCGAACTGTGTGGTCTGGTGCTGGAAGATGAGGAACATCTAAAGCAGCATTATGATAAGAAGCATGATAAGAAGTACACTTGCTATTACTGCGGGAAGATGTATAAGGGGGAACTGAGCTTCGATAGCCATATAAAGAAGCATGAGATGCATATGCAAGGGAAGGAGCCGTGAGTGTACTTTTAGTTTAATATATTAAAGAGAAAGCTACAGTATCCTAGTGGTTCAGGCATGCGGCTGTCAAGCAGCGGTCGTGGGTTCGAATCCCGGCTCGTACCAATGAGTTTTTCGGAAATCATCTATCAATCGGTCTTACCCGAATAAGGTCTAGTTTTCCATCTGGGTTGGAAGGTCAGATGGCAGTCGCTTTCGTAAAACTAGTGCCTATGCTATGCCAAATCTTGGGATTAGGTGTCAAAGCCGACCCCGGTGCTCCTTTAGGGGCATTACCGGGAATAACGCTAGGACATTATTAGGGGACGAACATTGCTCACGTCCGTAGGAAATCTCCTAGGCAATCGCCACTAACGCCCTACACGTGTCCCCTGGATGGCGCTTAACGAGCAACAACCTTTTTGGCCGCTGTACCTGTCGCTATCCTCTCCGGTACCATCAGTTGTTCTATCAAAACAATTATTATAGTGTACGACTAATTATGTACCATATGAATAAATGAATAATTACATTTCAATTGGTTCCATCTAAGAATGCTCGTTTCTCGCACTGCTGCCCGCTGGGCCTTCTATAATGTTGTGTTTTCGCCTTTATAGTGAACACATTTTCTTTCTCTTTTTGTATGCAATGCTGTTGATGCCGCAAAGAAACAAAGTAAATAATAGTATTTTATGCAATCGTTATACAATGTATGCTTTTTCAGTCGAGTACCGCGTTTAGGCCACGAAGCTTGCTGAGTGGCCTAATTAACGTACGTGACTTAAAAAGCTAATTATATAACTATTGTATACAATACTTTTTCTACGAGTCAACTGGACTAATTAAACAAACTTGGTATCTATTGAAAACGAAGTGCAACCAACGGCTTTTTCTTTTTTGTGCGTTGATGTCTATTTACCTTTTGACTTTCTCATGACGGCGTCCTATTGGTCAAATACATTATAGTTCAGTAAAGGCGCCACGTGATTGGTCAATTTCATTTTAGTTGTCTCAACAGTTATGAAATGTTGAGTTGGGAGCTCCATAGTAAAAAGTATGTGATTTAAGTTTGGTGTACGAAGTCTTAATTCAAACATTAAGGTCGACGAGTATAAAAATAAAATAATAGCAGTTGTGTGCCTAAATATTATTGTTATGCCATAACAAGATCATCTCTCGAGTGGCGACCACGTACCGGAGGAAGGCGCAGCGTAGGTAGGCCCCCACAAGGTGGACTGATGACCTGGTAAAGGTCGCGGGAGACCGCTGGATGCGGGTGCAGGACCGGTCACTTTGGCACTCTTTGGGGGAGGCCTATGTCCAGCAATCGGCTATAATATGTCTTTCGGCTGCTATGATGATGAACAAAACTATTCCTTCTTGTTATAGAAACTCTACCCTGGCCAAGTCCGAAGACAAGTCAGCCAAGAAGCGGGAAAAGAAGTTCCACTGCGACCTGTGCGGAGGCAAGTTCGTGGACGAACGCGCGCTAATGTGGCACACGAGGCTGCATACTAACGAACGCCCGCACATTTGTGATGTAAGTTAAGGCCTGTTTTTCTTGGCTCTACGGCTCTCGCACACTTCCAAAGCTGCGTACGAATTAGACCAGCCTCGAATATTTGGCTCAAATTCGTACGCGCTCACGCGTGTGTGTGCTGGCCGTGCTCAAAGGCGCCTGCTGTGCGTGCCTCGCCTAATTTGAAACGTAATTTGTGAAAATTTCCAATTTAAATTGCGATACTTAGTATTTAGGGTACTTTCACTCCAGATGTACCACCAATTTTAATCATCAATATCATTCATTATCACTGGGGCTGAGCAATTCATGCGGATGACGTAGAAATGACGCAACTTTGCACATAGGTGATGTTTGTATTTAAACTTTCGTGTGCCCACGAAGTAACAAAATAATCGTGAGTAAATCCATGAAATGGATGATCTCGTGCAATGTTACGAAATTTGCTATAGTAAATATATTATTTGAAATTAAAACATACATTCTTATGTTATTATTTAATTAAATTATGCACACTCATAACATAACTGAAACGCACACTTTTATAGTTTATGAAAATACTATTTGAAATCATCCTGAGATGGTTTGGCGTCATCCGCAGGAACTGTTCGAGGTATGTTCATTATCGTTAACCCTATGTGACCCCAGTGGCGGATTAAATGTCGAGAGCAGGGACCCGCCCGGTATCCCCTTCGAGGGTTTTTGAAAGGGTTTTTCGTAATGCTTTGCTTACCAAAGCCCATGCTCCTCAAGACCCATTCATTTGGCTATTAAAGCGCTCCAATACGGTATCCCCTTCAAAGGGTTTTTGAAAGGGTTTGCTTACCGAAGCCGATGCTCCTCAATACCCATTCATTTGGCTTTTAACACTTTCGCAACCAGACAAAATTCCGAACAATACCCCAGAAACCGGGCACTTTGGCGTCGCGTGAGGGCCCATAGCTCGTGCCCGACTCTCGGGTATGCCGGCATCTGAGTAAAGTTTACGAGTGCCCGAGAGTCGGGTACGCGGTGTCCAATGTGTTAAAGCACAAAGAATGGGTATTCAACACGAGGAAGCGCTTCAACCCTTTAAAAAACCTTTCGAAAGTGTTTTTCTATCAGTAGCGGTACCGCCTCGTAAGGGAAACCCCTTCATACGGTTAAGTTAAATGAATGAGTTTGACAGCAAGTGATTTGGGCTATTAAACGAACCACTAACCCGTTCAAAGGCTTTTTTCTGGGGTCGGAGAGCGCCCTAGGCAAGCGCCCCCTCTAAATTCAAAAATATAACGAAAAATTTCGCGCGCCCCTAAGCATGTGCCAAGTTTGCCTATATGGATAATCCGCGTCTGTGTGACCCTATTTATGCCAATACTTGATACAGATTTGCGGGCGCGGGTTTGTGTCGGTAAACCGGCGCAACCAGCACGCGAAGTGCGCGCACTCTGCGCCCTCGAGGCGCTGCCCGCTGTGTCCCTCGCTGTTCCACCTGCGCTCCATGGTCAACACGCACATCAAGAAGGTAAGAGTCTGATCATCATCATCATCATATCAGCCGAAAGACGTCTGCTGGACATATCTCCGGATGGAGGTGCGGAGCTCGTTGTATGCAAGTACCTTAGTTTGTATATAAATTCCGTACGCACCGCCTCCGTCCGGCGAAATTTGTATGCAGCTGTGCGGAGCTGCATACAAATTTCGCCGGACGGAGATGTGGCGCAGTGTGACATCCGCCTTAGGCCTCCCCAAAGTTTATCTGGATATTTTGTACTGAAGAGTGTTATTTATTAAACTTTAACCTATAGTTCACTGGGTAGTTTCTCATAGGTAAGGCCGTACAGTTGTTGATCCCATAAATTACATTTAAAAATGTATTTTCTGTTCTCGTTGCCGAGCTACGATGATGTCAGGCGCCATATCTGTGTTTTTTTAACCGTCTTAGAGCCGAAGCCCATTTAATGTACCTATAGACATTACAAAGAACTTAAAAAATGTTTTTTGTAAATGTGTTAAATCGTTTTTTTGTATTAATATTAATTTTAATCCAGCCGAGTGACCGCAGTGTCTGCTGGCGGGCATCTTATGTAGATACGTACGAACTCTAACCGGCTGAATGAACTTCGTACCGCGCGCCATACTGGATTTTTCAAACAGAATTACCTTTTATTACTAAAAAAATAACTTTTTATTTCACGAATTATTAGTACGTTTTGGATACTTTAAGTGGGCTACGGCTCTAAGACGGTAAATAAAACTAGTTGTATTTATATACTGCTCAAACATATGTTTAGCATGTACATAATACTACAAATCGATAATTAACTCACATAAACGTTTCAGGTGCATCTGAAAGCTCACAAGCGGCGGAATCGCACGTCCAAATACCAGGAGGTGTACTGGCGCACTGAACCCGTGCCCATCCAGGAGTTGAGCGTCTCCATACAGAACGAGATCCTGGAGCTGAAGACGGCGCAAGAGGACAATGAGGTCAAACGGTTGACTCATGATTGGGTGCTCTAGTCACATCACCACTGCCAACTATAGGGTTGTAGACCACAGATATAGATATACACTAGATAAGTTAGGGCTGATTTTTTAAAGTTATCCGTCAGTTACAATTATCACCATCTTTTTTTTAAGTCATGAAACAAAAGGACAGAACTAACATTTATCTGAAAGATAAAATCTGGGAATTGAAAAATCGGCCCCGATCGTGTCACTTTTTCTACCTACTGTGACGTCACACGGGCAAATTAGTGATGTAAATTCCCCGTTGTCCGCGCATAATCGATTTTGCAATAAGGCATTTTCTTAATATTCACGGACAACCGGCTACCACAACAGACGCGCGCGGAAAGTTAGTCGAGAGAGCCAACTTGGAGAACACGCGAAGTACATGCATTTGCGTGATCTATCTATATCTGTGAGCCGACCCTTTAAAAGCATACTGAATATTGTAGTTCCTGGGAAAACCTTGGCGACGAATCGACGCCACCCCCGGTGTCTATTTCTGGTCTGAGGGACACAAGTGAACCCTAACCTAACCGACCAAAAACAGAGTTCGCTTATGACAAGCCATTTTTTCCAACCTGATACCTAATGTCCGAAATGAAAATTTGAACAAATGTTTTGTTTGGAAAACAATATTAGCTCAAACAAAGTGTTTGCTTAATCAACTTTTGTCTTAATAACAATTGAAAAAGCACAACAACAATGATAATTTGACCAAATGAACAAAATGCGAAACAAAACTGTGCTATTTGTTCGTTTGGGAAATGAAACTACTAAGTTTTGTGGGAAGAAACATTTGGCGAAAAATATTTTGCAAAAATATTTTTGAGACTGTGGTGTAAGTATACATATTGTTGCCCTCCAGTGTACGGTCGACGTGTATTGTGTAATGTTTTCATTTTGACACCTTATCGCTTTGTATGTATGTCGAAACTGGACCCTACGAAAAATGTATAATCCTTCAGCACCGTCAGTGGCATCGGAAAGGTTTACTGACAAAGCGAAAAATGTATGTACATATTTTTGACAACTGTACTTGTGGACTGGAGCCCTTAACACAATAAACATGTAGCTTTATAATCATAATAAATTATTTATTACTAGTAATAGACTGATCGTGTGTTTGAATAAACATTATTGCGAATAAAGGCTTCTCTATTAGTAATTTGGTTTCATTTGTTACATTTTGATGAACACTGTCTCGTCGCAACCTCGTGCGGTAAGCGGCTTAATTTGCGGTGGTGCGAGGGAGATCGTATCGTGTCTCGGCCTCTCGCTCCCACGTGTGTATTATTGTGTCGTTATGTATAAGAATGCTCGTTCGTCTGTTTAGTCAAGTTTAAAGATCCGCCATTACTTTTGTATAGTCAAGTGCAAAAATATGTAACCTCTCATTTTTTTAGGTATAGTATATGTATCCACATATATGTCAAAACCTTAATTTTGTTTGTTTGAGTCCCAAGTTATGAGTAAATTTTGCACCCATAATTTTGAACTTCACTGTACCACAAATAGGATTTTGGGTGTGAAATTAACAACAACATAGTCCTTTTCTTGTAGATATTTATTTTTTTTGTTTTCATTTTTCTCAGATATATATTTTTTCATACATAATAATAAATTGGCTATCGTTATATACAACTTAAAATTATCAAGAAGGTCCTTAGCGGCAACTACATTTGAGTCTTATACCTATATGGAATAACTTTCGTAAATTAACTAAATTAATGTTAAAGTGTAAGAGGTGCAACATTCAGTGTATTTTATTTACAGTAATTTGGGGTTCAATTCGAGAAATAAAGTTATATTCAAGATACGCTTGAAGGGAATTTTGTTCTTTGAACGTATGCAAATGGGGAAGGCATTGCTTTCATATGGTATAAGCAAATTAAACAAATGAAGAAACCCTGTTTTTATTAAGAAACCCTCTCATCTCGGAGAGGGGTCCTGTGCCCAGCAGTGGGACGTATATAGGCTGATGATGACGAAATTAAGAAACATCTATACAAACATTCTAGGAGATATTCGGGCACATCCCAACACACATAACCATCGAAATGACATTTAGGTTGTGAAAGATCATTAATAGTAAATAATAAATCTCTGAGCATACTCTGTACCTTCAGCAGATATATATCAGTACGCGAGTACAGTTTATTCTTAAGTACAGTCAAGTTTCTTATCATTGCAACATTTTTTAATGAAAACGTGAAATCTATTCCTATCATTGGTTTGCGAGTGTGTTTAGATATTTTTGCAAGCGTAAGTGAGATGTAAACGAATTCGACTGTACAGTTAAGAACTTTTAAGCACATATCCAAAGAACGTCACCTATGTTCAAGCCCTGAAAAATGATAATAGCTCACTGAACTTAGAAGAAAGAAAAATGAAAACATATATCTAAGCGGCTTTCCGTGTCCTACCATTCTAATCTCACGAACAATAGGTGTCCCGTGGCTATGCAACATGAAAGGAAAGAGCCTTTCAGTGGCGGCGCGTGAATTTTTCGATGGGCATCCCGGAACAAAAAGTTATGAAAGATTTTATGAGCATATAACTACAGGCTTGCCTAAAAATAAATTTTAATTTTGTTTGGGGTCGTTCATAAATTACGTCATCGTTTTTTGACGATTTTTATCCTATCCTATCATCATGCTGTTATTCCTTGAAATATATGGCCTAGGGGCGCTTCGCCACTGGTACCCTTTGTATTCAATATTAAAGGGACTTTACCTTTATATCACATAAGCATGGGACACCCAGTAGAACCTCGTTTGTGAATGAATGAATGAAATGAACGGTTATTTTCTGTATATGTCTTATCACTGTGTAACAAGGGGTGTTCAGGAAAGGTAATCCGTTAGAATTCGTTTTTATTAGTTAAGCTAAAGTCTGAGACAATTGTATAATATATCTATCCAGGTTGGATTCAATTTTCACTACATCCATCAAAAAATTCACAAAAATTTTCGAGTATACATTGAAAAGGTAAAGATAATGGAAAGCCGAACGATATTCGACCTCAATGACGTGAGTGACTTGTTTCATTCATATTTTAATATGACATTTTTATATTTATTATACACACAATATGTTGTCATTTATGAATCTGTATATTGCGTAATTGTAGTTATAATACTAAAATAAAAATTTGAAAGCCGCTTAGATTAAACAAGATAGATTAACATTAAATGTGTAAAATATAAATAAACCTGTATAATATCATTAATTTCTTCCACTTTGTACTCTCTAACGTTCAACCATTTGCAAGAAAAGAAGAAATCGTACATGGCCAAGTAATTTGTATCAAATGTTACCTTAGTCTAGTCAGTCATATTTTATTTTTGTCTTTATTGCAAAAAACAAACGAGCACAAAAGGCGAACTTAATGCGTCAGGGCATTGTCTACCAGTCGTACGAAATCCGGTGGGACACGTCTTTGTGAGTGGACATTTTTTTAATTATTTCTGTTAGTTTTCAATATAAAGAATGAAAGCGAAGTGTGTATTTTTTTCTAAAATTGTTTTGTGCGTGTTCTGTAATCCTGGGGCCAAACTAACTTAGAGCATTTAACCAACCGGACCCGTCATTGGCAGGTGTTCCCCTCTGCCGAAAATATATGACCAGTGGTCATACACATTGTATGGACTGACGTTTATCTGACGTAGCTATTTTCAAGTCACGTATACATTTGACGTTCCTCTCCCCCGCCAAAATCGGCAGACTTTTTATGTATAGAAAATGACACATGGCCGCTCCTGTTGGTTGAATGCTCTAAGCAAACTAACGAGAAATGCCATTAATTATCGCGATAATGGATTAACCGTACGGCCACACTATGATTATCGCGATAATTAATGGCATTTCTCGTTAGTGTGGCCCCAGCATAAGAGGTATTGTGTTGTAACATTATACGATACGGTTGACAAATGTCAAACTTCTCATGCAAACATACTTTAACTGAAAAATCTTCTAATACGGTCGTCCCGTATAGTAAAAAGAATGTGCGAAAACCGTGAAAGTTTAACACATTCGAAGCCACGCGCGCAATGGCTATTTATTCTCTTGTGGATAACAAATTGTTAATTATGCCATATTTCATTAGCACACATGTTTTATTTAGCAACGGTTATAGCTGCTGCCAAGCTGGTTGGCTATTATTTGTGAATATAATTAATTATTTATATACCTAACTTGTCAGTTCTGAGTCCTCAACACCTTTCGTCTCATTACTGTCAATCGCCAGATGTTACAGGCATATAAGTGTGTGTCATAATTAATGGTGGATGCCTTCCAGTGGCGTACTGACATTATATTCTTATGAATGGGTACAATTACAATAAGGCTGGCCACACACAGTCGGAATCACTGAATTGACTATCTAGTTATTAGTCAAACTCGCGGGCAAAAAAAGATACATCCATTGGTAGAAATTCTGCACAAGGTATACCGTTTAATATGCTCTTCAATTAATCAGATTGTCTTCATTGTGAGGCCGGCCTAATTCTGTACAATTTAAGACCCTAAGCCATAGCAATAAGGTTGAGAATCGTTCATTTAAGTTGAGTTATGCCACCACGCCACCGTTTCCTTGCAAATGGTCTCACTGTGCCTTTCAATTTCACAACTTACTCGCCGCCCGTCGTCCCGCCGACGACCTGCAAATAAATGAAACCCAAAAACAAATACTGGACCTTCACTTCTCATTACCAAATTAAAACATTATTTACTAGTATTTTTTTTTGCAATTTTCTCGCGTTTCGATAAAAATTCTTTAAACTCTAATACATAATATTCAAACCTACTTATAATCCAATATCGGTGCCTAGACAATGATTGCTTCAAGTAATAGTACTTCGTTACAAAATGCCTTGGATATCGAGACATCTATATCCCCATAGATCATTTAGTCATATTTAAATAAAATTTCTACTGCTTGCACACTTACTATAATAATTATTGTGTAATATTAGGGAGGCTTTTCGATCTCCCTAACCAAATAGTTTGTTGCCGCTTTTCAAAAATATATATCGGCCGCACAACAAATCTGTCAACGTTGAAAAATCCATCCACATGTCTTAATTTGATACATTCGTAAAAAATACTAAACCAGTTTCACTAAATCTGAAACGAAGCTGGTTATAGTATTATGTAATAGACGGACCTTTCAATCTTGGCAATAATCTATCAAAATACGAACACGTCAAAGCTTAGTGCTCCTAAGTGCACTCAAAATCAGTTTTCAGAAGTAACATTTATTATGTAAGAATTTAGTGTTTACTTTTCGAACGAGCATTAGGTCAAATAAACATTAAACAATGATTATCAGTGTTTTTGAAGATGAAAATGTCTATTGGTATGCTCTAATGCTCGTTCGAAACGTAACGGAACTACCTACTCAGGTCCTCATTTCATAAAACTTACACGTATTTGTGTAACTTTAGAATCGAACCAACTATTTAGTCACCTATGTGAAACAAGCCACTGAAAAATATCGGACGCTCTATCCGTAGAGCTGTTAAGATTGTTCGATACTTATGATGACTATTTCAGGAGACTACGTTTCCACATAATAAATGCTAACTCTGTGAAAAAGTCAATCCACTTACCATACCGGTAGACGGCGTCAAAATCAATGCACCAAAACCTTATCACTATAATCACAAGTCACTCACGGTTTCACACGGTTACTTGGCCCGTTTTCAGAAGAGTGCTTTATTGGGTCACGCTCGCCTTTGCTTATTCAAGTCACTTCTCAAACTTAGGAAAAAAGCGATTCTATGCAAGTTTTTTGCAAAACGGCACCGTAAAATGTACGGCCCTATAATCTGCGTCCACGCATCTTTCTCTCTTTACGCACATGTTAAAAAGAGACATATATAATTAGTCGACGCGGATTATTGGGGTGTACATTAACCATACTGTATAATCTGTAACGGTGTTCGGGAATTTCGTATGTTTCTAAGTTTGGAAACATCTGATAGCAAGTTTACTCCCAGAAGTTAAGACTTCTTTCAGGTTATTTAACCCGCTTCAATAACCAAGTCGTTCTCGGGTAAAATGGTCCTTACTGTCGGAGACGCTTATGCCAATATTGACGATTCGTCGATATGGATGCCACAAGAGAGCCAGCCATCCAGAAAAATACCCGTTTTCCTTGAGAATACACATACAATGTTGGTCTTCAGTTGAGTAACTACCGGCAAGTAAGATAAGTAAAGTGAAAACGCAAGTAATTGTTTAAACATGACCCGATATAGCACAGTAAACGGGCTCTAGTCACTAACACAAATCGTGTAAGTTCTGTATCCTCCGGCGAAGCGTCGGTTACTTGGCGAAGTTTGAAACGCATAGAACAACGCCTCCAAACTTGGCAGTGAATCCGCACAACGCTTCCTGGCGTGCAAGCAATGATAAAGTAAATCTATAATAATAAGTTCTGGCAGATCGTAACAGTTCGCGATAACGCACTAGAAAAGTGTGGCAAAAAGGCGACAGTTGAATCTTCTGCATGCATTGGAACACATGGTTCCTTCTTTCTGTTTATGACACGATCACTATTTAAATCGTGATGCCATAAAAATAACTTTTAAAACAAAAATTGTGGGAATCACAACTGGCTTTTCCACAATGTGTCTTCATCATTCAGAATGTGAGCTAAGACTGATAAAAATATGTATTTTCGCATATCAACGAAAGCCATGATTATGAGGCAACTGTACCTCATTATCCCGCAATAAAATAAGTTTGGGAATGGGATAGCCGTCTATACTTTGACGTATGTATATTGGCATAACTGCCTTCGCATTCTAGACCTGGCTTGACAATAACTAATGCAGCGTTGCAACTCTGATGAGAAGTCAAACTGTAGCCTTTTCTGCGTCACTAACTGAAACACCATTTGCCACATCGCCAGGTGACATGGACCGCACATACGTAAGCCAGGGCGCTGTGACAGCTCGCAGCACATCTGTCACGCGTTTGACAGCTAGAGCGGGCGCTCGCGAGTGCTCACGGCGCGCCCGCGACCGTAAATGAAGCGACGGCGCCACTCCTGTAATAAAGGGACTTGTATAGTTACAATACCACAGATAGACTTTACAGGGCCAAATTATTGTAGCATACAGGTGTATACTTGAAACCATGATTAGATTCCAAAAAAAATACCTCAATAATGCCCCTAAAATAGAAAAAGGTAAAAACTAGCTAAGTCCATCATTTGGAAGAGTTTAAATTTGCCGGTGTCGGTTTTTTTTCATTTTAATGGCAATTTTGAGGTATTTTTTTAAATCTAATTATGGTTTCAAGTTTAGACTCTAAATCGAAATTCGAATACAAATGAAAAGGAAATCGAAATTTACTAATACTCCAAAAGAATAATGGCCAAAAAATATACCTAATGGGGAAAATCCTATTCAGATATCCCAAAGAATTACGACGCTACAACCGTTTCAATATTGCTTGTTAGAGAGGAAACTCTCGCAGATAGTGATGTCACAATCTGCGACCTTCATAGCAAATGACAATCATTTCATATGAAGGTGCGTTTTGCGGAAAAGGGACGGAACTCCTATTATTTAACCTCTTGAGTTGTTTTTTTCTCCATCTCACTACATTTTTAATCGTTTTTCGAGAAAGTACAACATTATTGACTATTTTATTCGGTGTCTATGTTGTTTAGAGTCTTTTTCCATTTTGAAGGTTATCTTGAAGTGGTATAGGTAGGATTTGTGGTAGCCGTGTCCTGTGAGAATTTGGGTGAGGGAATGAGATAATGGTATACTTAGCTAACTACCAACCAAGCTAGGTGTGAAATGTATGCAAATACAGCTTAATGTACGATTCCCACCGATCGGGCCGGGCCGGAGCGCACCTGAGCGCATTTCACAAGTTGCCAAAGGAATTTGATGCTTTAATACAGACGTTACATTTCATATTTTAATGGACTTGCCGCCGGTCGTCTCGTCGCGGACGTGGACGGCTGTCGTCGCGTCTGACCGGCTCCGTCCGGCTTTTGCTTCCTGCACGCTGTCGGCTGCCGCCGGGTGCTCGCGCATCCGCAACGATGCGGCACCAGGCGACCCGGCCCGGCCCGTTCGGTGGGAATCGTACATAATACATCTATCTCTGTGGGAAGCGGAGATTTATGGGTCAGAGGCTCGCTGTTCGTGTTGGTTAGTCAAGTCACCTCGTACTGCTACGTGCAGGCGATGCTGGGTCCGGCGGCGCCCGAGGCGTCAGGAGGCGCGGGCGCGGAGGCGGAGGCGGAGGCGGGAGCGGGCGCAGAGTTCAGGTTCAGCTCGTACACGTTCGAAGAGTTGGAGTCCTCGTTGTACGAGAGGATGCTCACTTCGTCCGTCTGTGGGAAGAAACGGTCCATTACTATAGAATTCAAAGAAATTATATGTTCCCAACAGATTCATAAAGCTTAATAACGTTGTCCGGAAGAGATCGCTCTTTAGCGATAAAAACGCGAATGTTCGCCTTCAAATGTATTGATTATGATTTTTTAATGAGCTGTTCAATAATAGTACATTACGTAACTAGGGCGGTGAATTCGTGAATGACCCAGATCGCAGGTGTTTGTGGCCCGAACCGAAGGCGAGGGCCATAAATATGCGCTCTGGGGCTTTACGAATTACCGCCCGTGTTGAGTACAAAATTTGATGCCTTCACAATTTATGTCTGGCCACAATGCGAGTTTTCACGTACGCGCAGCGTGCAGTAAAACTATTGGTGTGACGTAAAGACTATTGTAGGTATTCCCCGAATTCCGTATCTCTCGTGGTTTCGGAATAATTGTAGCAAGCGATCCAACAAATACAAATCTAATTTGTAAAGGTTGCGCTGGATGCGGGTGGCGCAGGACCGGTCACTTTGGCACTCTTTGGGGGAGCTCTAGAGAGCCTTCCGGTAAGTGGTCGCCACTCGAGAATCTTCCCGACCCAACGGCCATCGGTTCTAAACGCTATGTGCCCCGCCCACTGCCACTTAAGTTTAGCGATTTGGAGGGCTATATCGGTTACCTTGGTCCTAGGTGGTCGGTCCGTCAGTGTGTCTTTCGACTGTTTAATATGTGCATGAAAATGTATAATGCAGAAAACTTTAAGTTACTACAGGGACATGAGTTGAAACGAAAAATAGTAGACTGGCTTCTTGACAATTGTTTCTATAGCATAAAGCAATATTTAGAAATTAAAAATTAGTATTTATTGAATGACAATGTTTTATTTATGATTGTGTTTAATTCCTGTATTTATTTTTGTAATTTAAATGATTATTTTTACCTATTTATTTTGATGTTGACATGTGAATTCAAATTACTAATAATATTTGCACGCTTGCTTGCAAGCAAATTACACAGAATGTATCTAATTTGTAAGATACTGTCACTGTATTTTTGGCAAATAAATATATATGATTGGTTGATTGATTGATATGGTGGTGCGCTGAGCCATTGAACAAGGCACTATAATCATTGGTCTGCAATTTTTTTAAATTATAATTATAAACATTAGATGAAGGGTACTCACGCTGCTCTCGGAGAGGCGTTTAGTCTTCTTGTGCGGCGCCGGCTTGTGCGGCTGCGCGTCGGGCTTGCGCTTAGTTCCCGAGGCCGTGCGCTCGCGCTTCACCAGCAGCGACGCCGACAGGTACTGGTGCAGCTGCTTGCGACGGACGTGGCGCACCTGGAAGTTTAATAATAACAATAACTCAGCCTATATACGTCCCACTGCTGGACACAGGCCTCTCATGGATGAGAGGGAACGGGGAGTAGTCCCCACGCCGGCCCAGTGCGGGTTGGGGACTTCACACACACCTTCGAATTTCTTCGTAGATGTATGCAGGTTTCCTCACGATGTTTTACCTTCACCGAAAAGCTAACGGTAAATATCAAATGATATTCCGTACATAAGTTCCGAAAAACTCATTGGTACGAGCCGGGATTCGAACCCACGACCGCCGTTTGACAGCCGCATGCCTGAACCACTATCCATACAAGCTTTTACCCCCCCATTTCACCCCCTTAGGGGATGATTTCGGGGATAAAAACTATCCTATGTCACTCTCCATCCCTTCATCTCACTTAAAAAATCACGCCAATTCGTCGCTCCGTTTTGCCGTGAAAGACAGACAAACAAACACACACATACACTTTCCCATTTATAATATTAGTATGGATTCTCACCGAACGGGCCGGGCCGAAGCGCATTCTATTACATGCAAAGGAATTTGAACCGTATAAACAGTTATAACATTTCATATTTGAATGCATCGTGAATACACTGCGAGGCGGCAGCTACCGACGCGGTCGGTGGGGATTGTAATCAAATATGAATTGCATCTGCTGTATAGACGGTTCAAATTCCTTTACATTCACTAGAATGCGCTCCGGCCCGGCCCGTTCGGTGAGAATCGTACATTAAACTTGCACTACAAAAAACGCGAGGAATCAGTTAACTTTGAAACGTATTTAATATGATAGTTCTTTTTGTCATTTTTGTGTACGTACCTAAAATTCATATTTCGAGACTGTTCTGGAAGCAGCGATCCTATCCGAGGTTGGCTCTGCCTTTTAAGAGGCTACCCGAGGTTTTCATCGATTTTTGACAAGTTTCGAATCTCCTGCTTTTGCACTACAGATAGAATTATAAGTCAAACGGCTATCATTTTTGACTACCGGATTTTGAAAGAAAGTTTTTTGGCCTAAAATTGTTCAACTTTGATGCCAAACAATATGGGATACTATACACATATTGCTTAAAGCCGTTGTTGTTAATATAATAAGATTAATAAGCTACAAAAAACATTAGAAAACTAAGGGATTCAGATCGAAGGTCATAGTCGTATGGGAGCCCCTTAATATCTTCCGAACCTCTGGCTAGCGGTCTCCTCGCAACCTACACGGAGACACATAATTGTATCATTCTCACCTCGATAGCCATCCCCTCTCGCAGCATGTTGGTATTCTCCGCCTGATAGTGCACGCTCTTCGTGAACGTGGATATGTCGTATGTCAGGTCCACATTGAGATTGGTCTTCTCGAACACGAGACCGATGAACCACATGGAGCAGTGGTTCGACAACACGTCACCCTGGAAATGATGAGGAAATCACTGTTATCTGGCCAAACCTTTGTCCGGTTGTGGACATCTTTCGGCTGAAATGATGATGATCTGACGGAAGATGAAGATATCTGTGAGATGCGTGTACTTATAATATGGGTGCGCTGCTTCTACTTAGTGCAGGGGCCTATAGCACAAAACTTTATAAGCGTAAAATTTGACAACCTTTTCTGTGGAAAATACGATTTTTTTTTCGAATTGTAGACTTGTAAAGTTTTGTGGTATAGGGGCCAGGTCGGAAAAACTTCAAATTGTATTTCTTCAGCAAATGAATGGACGAATGGAAAAAATGCGTTTACATCTGATGTTTTCGCATACTGAAAGATAATCTGAGTGATGTTATTAATAAGGAGCTTAAGTTTTAAAGATCAATGCCAAATATACACACTTTTATTTACTGCATTGTTTACTTACATTTTCATTCTTTTTTACTTCAGAGCCAGGGTCTGGAATGGGAGCACCTGAAATAATAGCCACTTTAACCCTTTACAGTAGTACCACAAATATAAGTTACAACGATGTACAGTCAGCGTCAAAAGTAACTGCGCATTTGACGTCTTCAAAAGCTCTTATCCCCTTTTAATAAAGACTTTTGACGTCTTCGTTTGCCCAGTTACTTCTGATGCTGACTGCATTTTTTGAAAACATTTTAACCAATCATAAGGCAGCGCGTTTGCGCGGGTAAAATCTTCAACGCCCATTGGCCAAAATTTTGCGCGCGACTCCGTCGCCCGCTACTTTGTCTGCGCCATGAGCGGGAAAGCACGAGTTCACCTGTCATTGCATATTGTACCTTACGTATAGTGCAACAAGGTCTCGGGCACTCGTAATGTTTGCTCAGATGCCTGCACGCCTAGCTAATTCTGTCTGTTTCTGGTGAATTGTTCCATTTATAGTCCGGACCGGTTGCGAAAGTGTTCATACATTAAGAATAAGGTTTCGAATGTCTTACCCGGTGGCAAGGCCAAGGGCTGTCCATTGTTTATGTTCAGTGGTACAGAGTTGTAGCACTCCGGGTTCACGTGCGCGATGGTGATGTGCTGGTTTCTTTCCAGGGTTGCTGTAATACAGATTGTATTTGAGTACTAATAATAATAATCTTAAGTGGCAGTGGGCGGGGCACATAGCTAGTAGAACCGATGGCCGTTGGGGCGGAAAGGTGCTCGAGTGGCGACCACGTACCGGAAGGCGCGGCGTGGGTGGCGTGGCACAAGGTGTACTGATGACCTGGTAAAGGTTGCTGGAGTCCGCTGGATGCTGGTGGCGGAGGACCGGTCACTTTGGCACTCTTTGGGGGAGGCCTATGTCCAGCAGTGGACGTCTTTTGGCTGATATGATGATGATGATGATGATGAATAATAATCTAGAGAGGCGATCATCATTTGAGAGGGAATTCGTATCGTATATCAATACGTCTCAACGAAGTTTCGCAGTCATTTTCGCCTGGAACTATTCTTTCGAAACTCAGTAAACAAAAAAGCATTGATATTTCGTTTCTTTGAGCTAGATTAATCAAGTATGTATCGTTTATTCCTATCGTGCAAGCTGGACAACATAACACAAAATACCCACAAAGCAAGCCTTCTTGTTATTGCGAGCTCTGACCCTTGACCGCGTCGTATGGAGGATAATGGTCAGCATCTTTAGTCATGAGGAGACGATGAAGAAGATAGTGAGACCTGAGACCTGGCGTTTAGTGGCCGCGTCCGAACCACAAGCTGCGACAATATGGCTGTGTGTCGACGCGAATCCGCGTTCTATTTTCGACGCTAAAAACGAACCAATCGCGTGGGGTCCCGCATTATAACGGGATTCCGTAGAGTAACTTACTGATGAGATGCCTTATACGGCTCTCGACCAGCCCGCACCACTGCAGTTGGTCGTCCTTGTTGGCCGACGAGGCCAGCAGCACTATGAAGTGCTTGTAGCGCGCGAAGAAGTTCGGCGCCTCGAAGAGACGCTCCCAGCCGCACTTGGAAAGCATTATCTCGTCCGTTATTGCGAGACCTGGAAGAATAGAATAGAATAACATTTATTCATGACAACAATACAATATTCACATTAATCAACACACAAAAGAGACGACAGAATTGCCACGAAACGGTTCCACACACACGTAGTGCACAGTTTAACTCTTAAGAAAATATAAGTTGTTGAACACCATCTTTACCACTACTGTTGACCACTACTATTTTTCAGGATCTAATACTAACCTTATATACTTATTTACGCTATTGGATTGTCTGCGTCCAAATTCTCGGCTTACAGATTTTTGAAATTTCGGTATAATGACGGATTCGGTCCAATTACTTTTATTTTTGTTCCCGTTTTTAGGGTTCCGTACCCTAAATCCTAATGGTAAAATGGGACCCTATTACTAAGTCTCCACTGTCCGCCTGTCCGTCTGTCACCAGGCTGTATCTCATGAACCGTGATAGTTACAGTTGTAATTTTCACATATGCCGTTATAACAACAAATACTAAAAAACAGAATTAAATCAATATTAAGAGGGCTCCCATACAACAAACGTGATTTTCTAGCCGTTTTTATAGATAATGGTACGGAACCCTTCGTGCGCGAGTCTGACTCGCACCTGGCCGGTTTTTTACCGAATAATTTCGCCACGATTATTCGGGGTCGGCACATTCTTTATTTTTATTTTTTTTATATAATCAATTTTTTTCGAATGAAATACAAGGCGCAATAAAACTCTATTTTATTTACAAGCTTCAATTTAGTTTCACCTGTCCCGTTGTCTGTCTGTCTGTCATCAAATCTTGCAAGTTAAATTGGATCTACTTCCCGGTGACCAATTGAGCTGAAATTTTGGGAATATGTATAGTTTGGATGAAAATTCAACATTATGGTACCATCGAGCTGATCTGGTGATGGAGACAGAAGGTGGCCATGGGAATTCAGTACCTAACCGACGTAACCCCTCTGAGTTTGGGCTCGTTACAATCGTCTCAATGAGCAGCTGATGATTGTATACAGAAAAGTACAGTCGGCAATAAAGGCTTGTACCAAAAATTAAATTCTTGACAGAATCTTGTCTTGACTCTAGGCTAGGCGAATCAAATTGAAATGATTGAATGTACTGACCCAGTCTGAACTCCTCCATGATGACGGTCCGAGTGGAGGAAGACACGTTGAAGGTGGAGTTCTGCTGCGGGTAGGCCGGCGTGATGATGGGCATCAGGTGGAACCGGTCCGATACATTTACCTGTTTAGCAAAAAACAAGTTTTTTATAAAGACATTTAAGATGTCATATGAGGTTGCGGAAAAGGGACCATACCCCGTCTTAAAACTTTTGCCACTTATAACTTCCGTGATTATTTAACCTTTTGCGTCGATTTTTTTTCCATTTTCGAGAAAATATGACACTATTCAGTATTTTATTTAGTGTCTACACCACTATTCTTGGCCAATTAGGCATACAATTCTATGGTTAATTTTTGTGTCACAACGGAACTTTATAACCACTACCGATTAACCAGGCTAACTACTGGCCAAGAATTTGGTCCTCACCCATAAAGAACAACAGAATACGTCATCCCGCTAGAATTTGAAGCAGCCCAACTGGGGAAGTACCTCCGCCTTGCAGAAGACCACAGCCATATTAACACTAATACTTGCTCTGTAGTAGTGTTGTTCCTGGAGGTGAGCAAGGTCGCCAGAGCTCCCGAGGATGTGTTGTGTTGAGAGCGAGGGAACTTGTTGCAGCTGACAACACGGTGAATCCTCAAACTTATCAAGGGTCGGCAACGCCCATGTTACTCCTTTGGAGTTAAATGCTTCTATAGGCTGCGGTGTCCGCTTACCATCAGGCGGGCCGTGCGCTCGTTTGCCACCGTCGTTGCATAAAAAAAATATTGGTCGACTCACCCTCGGATCCCACACAGGAAAGCCCAGATTGACACTGTCCGGCTGTTTGAGCAGCACCGGCTGCGGCCACTTCCACTGGCTGAACACGAGGAAGAATTTGTGCAGTAACGTTGCTGGCAGAGCGTTCGGATACAACTGGCACGTGCGAGCTACTAGCATGGCCCAGGACACGCCGCCGAGGTAGCCGAGCGTGTTCGAGTAGATGCCGTGACCTGGGAACATAATAATACATAAATAAATAAATAATAATATAAGGGGACAATCTTACACAAATCGACCTACTCCCATAGTAAGCTCAGTAAGGCTTGTGTTACGGGTACTAGACGACGATATATATAATAGATATAAATACCTAAATACATAGAAAATATCCATGACTCAGAAACAAATATTCATGCTCATCACACAAATATTTGACCTTACCGGGATTCGAACCCAGGACCTTCAGCTTCGTAGGCAGCGTCACTACCCACTAGGCTAACTTTTTAAGATACTAATATAATATATCTATATTATCCATACTACCCCGTGTGGTGTCGGGTTAGAATTTCACCACCCCCTTTCTTCCCGTGGGTGTCGTAAAAGTCGACTAAGGAAGCAGGGTTGAAGTGTGTTGTGGGCGATGGGCTAGTAACATGTCACTGCAATATCACATTTTGTCGATCTTTATACATTGTTTCTTCTGGTATCTTTTATACATAATATTATAAATGGGAAAGTGTGTTTGTTTGTCCGTCTTTCACGGAAAAACGGAGCGACGAATTGACGTGATTTTTTAAGTGGAGATAGTTGAAGGGATGGAGAGTGACATAGGATAGTTTTTATCCCCGAAATCATACTCTAAGGGGGTGAAATGGGGGGTGAAAGTTTGTATGGAGCTGCGATATACCCGAGTTCCACGCGGAGTCGCGGTTAGAAGCAAGTCATAAATGCGAAAGTGTGTCTGTCTGTCTGTTACGTCTTCAAGCTTAAACCGCTGAACCCATTTAGGTGAAATTTGGAATAGAGATAGTTTGAGTCCCTGGGAAGGATATGGGATGGTTTTTATCCCCGAACTCATACTCTAAGAGAGTGAAATGGGGGCGTAAAAGTTTGCATGGACCTGCGATATGAGTTCCACGCGGACGGAGTCGCGGGCAGAAGCTAGTATGGTCTGAAACGTGGAAAGCTATGCTGCGTACGACTAATACGTGAAACGGAAACGATTTTTGATACGTATCAATTGTTGCAGACATTCGCATCTGCAACCGCGGATGTTCCGCATCATTTTCAACTTCTGCATCTTCAGTTTTTCGGAGGTAGTACAGTTCGCGACAAGGGGCCAACGCGACGTCTTCTGTATTTTCGTCATTTGTCAATAAGAGTCTGCATGTCGTTTCTGTTATCTGACGATTCGCCATATTCGCTGTAGGTGATGCGTTAGGTTTGTAACGATTGTAAATCAGTAGCAACGAGCTCGAGTACTATGTGACCCGAAAGACATTGCGTATTTATGTTTTTGAGTGTTTTGCCTAAGTGCTACGGTAGCCTATTGGTGCAGGCATGCGGCTGTCAAGCGGCGGTCGTGTGTTCGTACCAATGAGTATTGGAACTTATGTACGGAAACATCTACCGTTAGCTTTTCGGTGAGGGAAAATATAGTGAGGAAACCGGTCGAATCCCAGTAAGAACTAGTTTTGCCTCCGGGTTGGAAGGTCAGATAGCAGTCACTCTCGTAAAAATATGCCTATGCCAACTCTTGGGATTAGGTGTCCTACAGGAGCATTACAGGGAAGTCCGGGAATGACGCTAGGAGGATGAGTGTTTTGCCTCAAAATATGCAACGCGGGTGAGCCTTGAAAGATCCGCATCCGCGGATGTCTGAAAAGTCACATCCCCGGCATCCCTGGGGCCTATACCAAAAAACTTTAAGGCGCCGTAGGTTCAGCGAAGTTAAGCGAACAGTGTTTTTGAAACAATATAATGCGTCTGTTTATAACAATATGGTTTAAAAAAAATACGAATAGTAATCTTGAGGCTTTTCTGCAGAGAGGTCAGTGTTTAGAAACATGATTAAGCATTTTTCGCTCGATAGAAAAAAATCACGAACATAGGTCTAAAAGGGTCTAAAATACACTTAAAATATTTGTTACAAATAACGAACAAAAGCTAAAAATATTAAAATGGCTTCTAAAAATCGGCAATATCATGCTTGAGGGAAATCAGTGTTTACTTTTTTATTTATTTAAACGGCCAAAAAATTAAAATTAAAAAACATGATTTCCGCGCTTCCGAGCACGCAATTCCATCTCGCTCACGCTTATGCTCAGTGAGAGGGAGAGAAGACCATGAACCTACGGCGCCTTAATAGGGCATATTCATTATTTTATGTCCGTTAAACGGATCGTTACGGATAGTAACAAAACCGACAGTCAATGTCAATGGAGTTGGTCGGGCGAAGGTATTTGCAGAAGGCGCCAGCATAGGTTGAACCTGTCAGTCCTACCAAAACTGTCAAATTATTTTTTTTCGGAATTTCCTTGTTTAGAATCAAGCCGTTTAAGCCAAATCCCATAGAAAAAGGCTAGTGATTGGGGGAAACCTATGATGGCGCCATCTAGTCAAACATTTGACAGTTGTCAACCCCATTACATACATTTAGTAACAAAACCGACAGGTTAGATATGACTTAAAGCATCACTTTAGTTAACCTTAATCTGCTTTTTTTTTAAACTCCCAATTATAGACTTGTAAAGTTTTGTGGTATAGGGGCCTAGGTACATAACTCACGTTTGGCCCACAGCTTGATGGCGCGCAGCGTCAGCCGGAAGTTGTCGATGTTCGGCACGAGCCGAAGGATCTCGTCGGTGACGCGGCATCCGTTCAGCGAGCGGACGCACTTCTGGTCCAAGTTCTTTAGCAGCATATCGTCTCGGAGGTCGAAGGAGTCTGGAATTTTTTGTCCTAATATATTGTTAACGACGTGGGGTCAAGCAATTCCATGTCGTCATTGGCCAACCATTGTGGTCAAAGCTAAACGCGCATTTTTACAATAGGGGTGTAGACTCGAAAATTATTATAACTCCAAAAGAAAGAAGGCAGAAAAATATTCCTAGTGACGAAAATCCCATTCAGATATCTCTTAGAATTACGAAGCTACAACCGTTTTAATATTGCTTGTTAGAGAGAGAAAACGCAAACAGTGTGTGACGTCACGTTACGCGAGGCTAACGGGGGGCCGCGTCGACGGCGGCGCCGCACACGACGGGGCGCGGCACGTTGCCGTCTTCTAGTGACGTCACAATCTTCCAGCGTCATCGTGTCATACGAAGTTGCGTTTTTCAAAAAGGGACAGAACATTCTATAAATTTTGGGCACTTATATTATAATCTTCATTTAATCTTCAACTCAGGCTAGGTTTTTACAATAATTATATAAAAAGTAAAATATAAAAGTATACATATAAAACATAAAACCATTATAAAAACCTAACCTAGGGTACCGCCGGCAGCGAGGCGGGGCCTAAGCTGCCGGTGGTCAGGGCGACAGAGACAGGAACCTATGACTATTCGCGCAGTATCCAAGAGTACCGCCTTCTGTATCTGACCCTTGATCCAGCCATCTAGCGAGAGTCTCTTTAGGTGACGGTCGAGACTCTTCGCTATCAAACCGTTCGTATATTATAATTATTATTAATATGTTTCCACAATTCTTATCTTAGTTAGTTATATTAAAACATCTCTGTTTTTCTTTATCTTGATGTAATTAACGGAGAACTCTAATAGGGCCCGGAATTTTGCGTGCGGTTGTGAAACACTCGAAGGGAGAGAACACGAATGTTTATCGACATATCTAAATCATACATAATAATCGTAAAAAAATAATAATTAGATGTTTAATGTATAGTTCTGAAATACTAACGTAAAATATTTTTTTCAGTTTTATTACCTATATCAAATGGTAGGCGAACAAGCACTCAGGCTATCTAGCGTTATGTAGTCCGGAGGGATGTGGAATCTGTTCACGTTACAGGTTTTCGTCAATATAATATAAAGAGTGACGCATGGTGTATCGGACCATTCGGACCGTCTCCGACACGACACTTCATTTTGAATAGAGAGTATCACGTGATCTTTGTTGTGAATAAAAAGTGAAGTGTCGGATGCGTCGTGTCAGACACCGTTTAGAACACTTAATCCTTAAAACAATCAAACGGATTAAACTTACCTATATTTCGTACATTTTTCGTCACTGACCATTGAAAGAGCATAGAATGTATCAACGGAAAGTGTGAGTTATTATTTTTAAAAACACTAATAAATAAATTCGGTTTATCGATGTATCGATAAACGTCGGTGTTCTCTTCCTTAGACTTTTCCAAAACCGCACGCAAAATTTCGGGCCCTAGTTATTAGCCTTCTATCATGCTAGGAAACATATGTAAATTGTATATTTACGACTGTTATTGTTATTATCCTAAATACGCATTTCTTTGGTAAGTTTTTTATAGTGTAAAATTTTAATTCAATAAATGCATTTTCTTCCTTTCTTTTTTTTTCGGTTTTTAAAACTAGATTTAAAAGCTTACCTGGTATTTCCTTGAGCGCGAGACGCGCGAATAGCAGATCTATCTCAATTCCGTTAAAGTTCATCTTAATGACGGGCACGAAAGCGTCCTCGACGGCGCGCAAGTCGCGTACCTGTTGGAAATATCTTGTTAAATATAACCAGGGAATATAAAACCTATCAAGGTATAGTCCTGTTTTATACAACGTGTTTTTTAACCGTCTTAGAGCCGAAGCCCGCTTAAAGTATCCAGAACGTACTAATCATTTGTGAAAAAAATATATATCAAACTTTTAGTAATAAAAGGTAATTGAGTCTGAAAAATCCTGTATGGCACACGGTGCGAAGTTCATTCACCCGGCTGGACGGTTAAAATTAATATGAATACAAGAAACCTTTTTTTAAATTCTTTGTAATGATACCTACATAAACTGGGCTTCGGGTCTAAGACGGTAAAAAAAACACCCTGTATTCGTTCAACGTAGTAACGTTACACGTTACAGTAAACAGCAGTCATAATAACCACAACCTGCTATGCAGATATATTAGTACCACAAATATAAGTTACATCGGCAATCTTCGTCCACGCCGACGAGCGCTAACAAGTACCGAATGAAATCGAACATATGACCATTTCATTAAAGACCTTGTTGCAGTATACGTAAGGTACAGTATGCAATAACAGGTGCTGTCATGCTGTCCCGCTCATGGCGCTAGACAAGATGGCGGGCGCCGGAGCTGCCGGCGTCGCGCGCAAAATTTTGGCCAATGGGTGTTGAAGACTTTACCCGCGGCAACGCGCTGCCTTATGATTGGGTAAATGCTTTCAAAAAATGCTTTCTACATCGTTGTAACTTATATTCGTGGTACCACTGTATGTGGTTTTTTCATCGATAAAGGTTCGAATTCTTCTGTAGTCGCAAGCGTCTATAGGCTTTGATGTCAGGTTACCACGAGACAGGCCGTAAGCTGGTTTGCCATCTTCGTATTATATAAAGATGCGTTATGGCATCCATAGTATCTCGCAAGGAACCATTTTCTGAACGGGAGTTCTTCTTATCTTCAGAACAATAGCATTCAAGTCTAACAATACGACTGTGTGGTCGGACGCGTGCCATTTTTTGCAACAAAAAGATTAGCGCCACATAAAATGTTCATTGGATAATGAACTCTATTGCCTTATTCAATAGATTCAAAAGGGGGTCGAAGTTGCACCACGTCCGTAGGAATTACCCATCGCTACCCTACACGTGACCCCTGGGTGGTGCTAAAAGTGCAACAACCTGGCAACCGTACTGTCTTTTCCAAGATCTCACGGTTCTAAATACTGATTTGCCATACGATAAATAAATAAAATAGATTCAAAATGGACTAGAAGATAAAAAAAAACCCCAGCGGGTACACCCAGCGAGCCAGGTAGAAGTGTGTGGTATTTTATATTGTAGCTAATTTGGAATCTATTGCAACAGAAGACAGACGTTTCAATGAACATTTAACGTGGCGGTAACAATTTTTTGCAAAATTGGCATGCGCTGACCGCAAACAAAGGCTATTCATGAGCTCAGTACAATAGTCATTTATGAGCTCAGCTCAAATAATCTAAACTATACCAATCAGTAAGAAAAACTGACCTGCGGCTGTTGACGAAGTAGCTCGTAGAAGGACTGGAAGTAGTCAGTGCGGTCAATGTGGCGCGGGGCGACGCAGAGCGCGTCGATATCGGCGCCTCGGTGGTGGACCTGACAGATCATTTGTACACATTAACCGATGATTTCACACAGCAACCAAGTCCTTAATTCTCCTCGACGATGTATAGTTCGGCCTGCGATATCCCTGCAGAGCCGCAGGAGGTCGCTTCTATGAGATCCAGCTCGAATTTGGAACAGCTCAACTGGGGAAGTACATCCGCCTTGCAGAAGACCACAGCCATAATAACACTTGCTCTTGTAGTAGTGTTGTGTTCCTAGAGGTGAGCAAGATCGCCAGAGCTCCCGAGGATGCGTTGTGTTGAGAGCGAGGGAACTTGTTCCTTCAGCTGTCAACACGGCGAATCCTCAAACATATCAAGGGTCGGCAACGCCCATTTTACTCCTTTGGAGTTGCATGCTTGTGTAGGCTGCGGTGTCCGCTTCTGCTGCGGTTCCATCAGGACACTTGTTTGCCACCGTCGTTATATAAAAAAAAAGTTTATTTAGTAACTCGACTTGAACACCTGGACCAAAAGCATCATTTACGGAAGCCTGGACCTAGACCATCCTATACATATACTTACAATGACTAGGGCCAGCTATACTGTACATAATGTGACCGAACATTTAAAACTAAGTTCGGCTATGAGGGTCGTATACGTGCTCATCACAGAAAATTGTAAAGTCTGTATCCTACCTTCCCGCCTACCGTCGCCGAGACTGACATGTTCTTGCGCGCACTCTCCTCTGTTATCCACTGTCGCACGAGTCTGTGTAGTGCACTACACCATAGCCACCTTTGAAGTATCACTAGAAGTGTTTCTTCACAATACACTCACCCCAAGTCTGTACGATCCGAACGTGTATATGTTCCCGCCGACAGTCTCGGCGACGGTCGGCGGCATGTTCTTGCGCGCACTCTCCTCTCTTATCCACTGTCGCACGAGTCTGTGTAGTGCGCCTAGTACTTCCATGCGATGGTCCATTTCCGCATCCGATTCGAACACGCCGAAAGGATTGAGGGCTTCCTTGAGTTCGTTCGTCTTTTCGATGTCGATCGGTTTTGGACCTAGAAGTAAAATACATACTGAGTGAATACAAAATCACCTTGAGTCTATTTTTCTCAACATACCGTTTATTGGTAATGTATCGGGTAGCAATTCATTTAAGCTGTTGATAATTTTTTTAATGTATTTTTTATTCCTAATTCATTGTATGATAAACTGAGATTAGTAGAAATGCGATACGCATCAGCATTGCCATTTAGCGACGCAATGCCGCCAGCATCCTCCGGGCTCCTTTTTTAGATAAAACTTATTTTTAATTGAATTTAGTGAATTTATTTAAGCGTATGGCGATCTGTATTTAGTGTAGTCAACACTCAGCTTTCTCAGCCAAGAAGCTGCGTAATGAGCAAGGTTGTCGATGTCTTAGTTAATGTTAATTATGATCGTGGACATAGTTTCGAAAATATATTATTTAAATGTAATTTGAAACGTGGGTGCCGTTAAAAAAAGCCTCAATCTTCGAGATACGCATGTCAACACGGCTTCCTAAAGCGTTGTAAGAGAGCCGATTGAAAGATTCGTGGACCGAGCAATTTCCATGGCTCAGTTGGTAGCAGTACCTCGCCGCGTATGCTAGAAGATCGCCGGTTAGAATTCTGCTCTGAGTAACAATTATTTCAATTTTTCCCCTTTAAGTTGAATATTTTTATTGTAACCATACCAATTATGCATAAATGAGACGTTAATATAATCCGCTCCACAACTATTTTGATAAGAAATCTTTTATCAGAACTCTTGACCCCATTTATGTAAGGTTGCGGCATTCAATAATAGGTAGTTGCTAAAATTTACATAAATTATCGCCATTAAAATCTACTCTTCAATCCAAGAAGTATGTTCTCTAGTATCTGTTATCGCAGAAACCAGTACGCAATAAGGATTTGACATTGCACATAGAACCGATGGCCGTTGGGGCGGAAAGATATAGTAACTATGATGAAAATACTTTGAGAAGAAAGACCTGTGAAATGAAAAACTCAGCTGTTCAACTTCATTAGTTTTAATGTTTATTTGTTTACTGTTTTAGTTACTTCTTTTGAACTCCATTTTACACCCAGATCAGATCCTATTTATGAAAATACATATCATTCTTTTGAATTAGGTCATATCACCCTTCCGCCGTATATGGCATCTTGCAGTACACCAAGGTCAGTTGCAAGGCTACGCGACCGAAACAACTTAAGGACAAAACCAGTTGGTTGAGGTCAACTGTTATTGTGAGATTATTTATTTATAACTCTTTTGTATAAGTAATATCAAGTCCAGAGCACACAGTCGCTGTGGCCGAAATCGGTCATAACAGCATCATCATCATCATCAAAAATCACTGTGTTGATAATTTTGAAGCTTCCCAAACGTTAGAGCAGGGGTTCCCAAACTTTTTTTAGGCACGCCCCTGGCTGCCTAAAATGAAGTTCCCTAAAAGGCGATCCTTGGGATCCGATGCACCGCATGCCGCCGATGCGAGGCACTCGTTTTTGCGAAAGGATTTCCCAAGGCCCCGCGCCCCCCACTTTGAAAACCCCAGCGTTAGGGGATAGTCGTACCTATTTCAAATCAATCTATTTTTGATGGATCTAGCCCATTTTAATTCAAAACGTCGCTGTCATATCTAGTGGATCGATACACATTGTCTAGTCAATGTGACAAAGGTTGTGTTATGATTATGACAATGTTAATCTCACAACCTATTGACTAAGGTGCATTGTTCCTCGTTTTCGATGTTTCCAAGTATTTACCTATACTATCATAATTGGGACCAAGTTGATTTGCGGAATGTCCCCCCCAGACGTAATACTTGTTCTGATAAATTTAAATAACTAAATACGATTTTAACAGTAGGTGACTCAATGCTTCCTTGAAATGAGTCATTAACAGCAATGGAAGATTATACCTACATAAACTGTACACATTTTCATCAACTGTTGCCAGTGATGACATATGGCACTGAAAAGTGGTCGCTTACTATGGGCCTCATAAGAAGGTTCAAAGTCACCCAAAGGGCAATGGAGAGGGCCATGTTGGGAGTTTCTCTGCGTGACCGCATCAGAAATGAGGCTATCCGCAGCAGAACCAAGGTAACCGATATAGCCCTCCGGATCGCTAAACTTAAGTGGCAGTGGGCGGGGCACATAGCACGTAGAACTGATGGCCGTTGGGGCGGAAAGGTTCTCGAGTGGCGACCACGTACCGGAAGGCGCAGCGTGGGTAGGCCCCCGACAAGGTGGACTGATGACCTGATAAAGGTTGCGGGAGTCCGCTGGATGCGGGTGGCGCGGGATCGGTCACTTTGGCACTCTTTGGGGGAGGCCTATGTCCAGCAGTGGACGTCTTTCGGCTGATATGATGATGATGATGATGAAACTGTACACATAAACTGTATCCCATTGTTTAGTAATAATAAATAAAAAAATAATATCAACTTTAGTGTATAGGATTAGGCACAGATGGCTTGACAGTTCACTTCACGCTTAAACCGCCGAATCGATTTAAATGAGATTCAGTATAGTTTTGGCCCGGAAATCATCCCCCTACGGAGGTGAGAGTTTGTATGGAGCTACGATACAAACAAGTTCCGCGCGAACGAAATTTTGAAAATCCTTCACTTCCGGTCCTAATTAGCATGGGTAGCCATATTTGCATCATGTGACAATAGTACGTGACATGCGGCATCATTTAGCCCTTTAATGGTCGAGAGTAAACCACAGTCTGTCAGTCCGGAAATGTCCGGAAGTACTTGGCTGACGGTGCCAAAGTTGGCAACTTTACCGACGGTCTATTAGTTTCCTCATTTCTGAGGGTTGTGACTACCACCACCTTCCTCCAAGCACTTACATTTTGCGCCATCTGCAGTCAAGCCATCTAGTTTTTTTCTGTGAGCCTATTGTGTTTCTCACTGCTGCGCAAAGGCCTCTCCCCGTGATCTCCAGGCGTCCCTGCTAGGTGCCTCTTCCGCCCATTTGCTGAAGAATAAATCCGTAAGAATAAAGCCATGTGGCAGCCACATTAGCCCACCTGTTTGGATGCATGCGACAGACGTGGCCGGCCCAGTCCCACTTGAGCCTGGCAGTTTTCGCACCCACATCAGCTACGCGTGTTTTGGGGCGCGGTGTAGTGTTTCGGACCCGATCCGTCCTTTAGACACCTAGAATACTGCGCTCCATAGCGCGTTGGCAAACCTTCAATTTGGACTTCTGGGTCTCGGTGAGTGACCTAGTATTAAATAACATAAAACTTTAAAAAAGAACTACAAACCAGCCATGGAGATTGCCGAAGTCATCCCCAGCGTCTTCAAGTTCTGCTGGTTCTGATGCTCATTGGTCTTGATTGGCTGATTGGTGTGCGAGTACTGTGGGGCGGGCCACATCTTGACTAACTAGTGTAGATCCTTATAGTAAAGTAAGCTTAAGCTAGGGGGTCATCGAAGCTCTCCTTGAGGGTGACTGTTGGGCGAACCCACTGTTAACTACCTGTAAGGAATAAACATTAAGCAATTGGTTATGTATCTTTACTTTTAGACAACCAGATGGTAATTTTAATAGCTAAGCACAGTTGTTATTTATGGTTGATGGCCCCTGCATTATATGAGTTGAATTTGAGGGCATAGCAGGACAATTAAAACAAACATTTTAATAGTTACACTATTGTCTTAGGTTTAAGTACCTGTAAAGATAGTTGTAAGTGTGGAAAAAAAAAAAAAAAAAAATAAACTTTAAACAATAAAATTTCAAGACTATATTAAACATACATATATACATTCACACCTTTATCCCTAAAAGGGGTAGGCAGAGCACACGAAAACTGGGTTCCAGTACCACTTTTAGCATAAATGTGGGTATAAAAGATCGACAAAATGTAATATCCCACTTCAACCCTGTTCCTTTAGTTGACTCTTACAACACCCTCCACAGGAAGGACAGGGAACCAGGAGGAACCTAACCTAACCTAACCCAACACCATATGAGGACTAAGTTAAAATAAATGAATATTGCAGACAATCTTGCATAAAGTGACCAACAATCACAATCTAGCCTAATGCTAAGCTCAATAAGGCTTGAGTTATGGGTACTAGTTGACAATAAATATTTAATAGATATCAATACTTTAAATACATCAGAGTCCAAGACCCAAATACAAATATTCATGCTCGGCACTTAAATATTTCACCTTATTGGGATTCAAACCCAGGACATTCAGCTTCATAGGCAGCATCACTACCCACTAGGCTAAACGGTTGTCAGTAGTAGTAATGGAGTCCGAGCCAGAGTCCCTGAGACCCCTAGGCCCCAAGGGCTACTTGATCCCGGCATTCGCTGAGGAACCTTCCATTTCAACTGTTTGTAAGTTGCCCTTACTATTTAAGGTTAATCTAAATTGTTCTGGTAAACGTTCATAATTCTGAATAAATGTCTATTATTATTTATTATCATTATTTCCATTTGAAAGAAGTGTGTGTGGGGATAAAGATTATCATTAAAAGATTGATGTCTATTCTTTGCTTTTGATTTTAATGCAAGCTGGACTACATATCTAACCTGATTTAATAAACTGTTTCAGAAAATGTGGGCACAGGATTTCTAAAGCTTGCAACCTCAGCTCCCGAAGATGTATGCCTCTGTATTCTGGCAGAGGCTTTGAAATGTGTTTGTATGTGAAGATATCTAAATCAAATTCATTGAAATAAAATATCTGAATATGTATATAATGAATGTTTCAGAGGTTACGCTAAATTGCGACAACCCTGTGACCTAGAAATTAACACTTGTGTGGCAGAAAAGAATACAATTGAAGCAGGTTACTGTTGAAGTGTTTTAAGTAATAATTACGAATATATTACCAATTCCAGAAAATTGATCGGGACAGTTACTGATTATGTTATCAATACAAGGACATGACTGTAAATAAACAACCTACCTAATAGGTAGGTTGTGACCCATATGGAGCCACCAACGGCTTGTGCGTATTTACAAATTACCGTTCATTCATGATGATTTAGAAAAACTTGGCATCATCTTGGAACATTATGAGGTTTAGAAAGTATTTCGACCCAACAAATCTACGACGACATCAAATCTAACATTACAAGTTCATTCACCTAATGTCTGTAGGAGTGAACTACGTATGGCTTATTTTTAAACTATAATGCTTGGGATGTATAATAAAAAAGGAGGGTTACAGCAATAAGCGAAAAACAATATGTACTCCTACGAATCGGCTATGTATGAACAGATCAGCAAATTTGTCCTTTTGTGTTCCACGAGTAGTTAATACGTATTTAAGGTCACAACGTATCTAAAGAGATTGTTTACATAACAAAAATATCATACAGTCAGTGAGAAACTAAACAAAAACAAGGATTGCCATCTTAAACATATATTTAGAGATTCTTACAAAGAAAGCTCAAGAAAACCTCACGTTGCGATGAATGGTCAGTTATTATAATTGTGTTGTACGTTATCCTATAGCGTATAAAGGCCGCACTGTACTTACCAAATAACTAAATCATGCGTTTATCTTCCCAGTGACGCAAACATAATCAATTGAACTCATAATAATACAAAGAAATAAACATTAATTTCCAAACAAGCGCCCAACAGTCGCCAACAACAAGGCAGCCATCTTTAAATGGCGTTCGTAAATGCTGCCGCTCCTAAAAACTTCGAGTGTGGCCAGTCTTTACAATAGTATAGTTGCGTTTAATTCCACTTAGTGCATGTTAGTTATTTTATATGACGTACAAATCGTACAATCTAAAATATATCAAGAATCATGGTTTTAAAAACAAACGAATATGTAATAAAATAAAGTAAATTACTATTTATGTTCAAACCTTCACGAAATTAGTAATAAAATGTGATTTGATGACTTTTGATTATTTTTACTTTACATTTATTTATGATAGTAAATTGAGTAATTATAAATGAGATTTTTCACTTACGTTGTTTACAACTTTGTAGTAGCGCCTTACTACAAATATTTCAGCTTGTTTAAAATAAAAATGTATCCTTAGAGAAAAAGTAGACATTCAAAACGCAAAGATACGTTCAAGATGCGTTCATTCCATCGTCATTCGTTATTTCTGCGCATGCTCTATTGGCAGAATTTCTGACGTATCGTTAAAACTCCGCTGAACTTTTTCACATATCACTATCTCTTTTATATCGTTGGGAATAGACAGGGAGTGATAGAGAGCCGGTTGATGTTTTCGTGTCAGCCTTGTGCCCATTTACGAGGAGTAGGTAAAATCCGCCATCTTGAGAGTAGATTCAAGAACTAAGGACTTTTAGCGGAGTTATGTGATTATCGTTAACAATTTAACTATTAAATGGACAAATCTTTGTCCACCAGGCGCTTTATTAGCCTCTATAGGAGCCGGTCGCGTTGAAAAAATTGTGTGACGCGTCGGTGTAGAGTTAAAACGCCGAAATCCCTGATAGTGTTTTGAAGACACCGTAAGCTTTCTAATAGTTTTTTGCGTGTCTATTTCCGTTTTTCATTATAACGATCGCGATCATATACGTAAACGTTAAACAGGATCGGGAATAGTTTCTTAGTTAACTTCACACGGTTTCGCTATGTATTTTTCTGGCGGTAAATGCGGTTAGATGGGCGTTGTTGGTCGGCGCTCGGTTTTCTCTGATCGGGAGGAGTTGCGGCGTCCTGGAAAAGGCCCAAGGCACCAGGGCGGGCTGCAGGGTCTAGTGGCGCGGAGGATGCAAGCTGCGAGGGAGCGCTTAGGGCTAGCTCAGTGTTAAGTGTAGAACTCGTGTGTTTTGGTGAAAATGTCGACTACGATGCGGCCGACTCTGCAGACTGTGCCGGAGTCTTTGCCGGCGGACCATGTGACGACGCCAGCGGCGGCGCCCGCGGTCGCCACCACGACAGCTGCCGCTACTCAGCCAAGGCACACCAGACCCATCTTCAAGGTAAGTGTCTTGTCCATGCCTCGTTCCCCAGTCATTATCGATGTACGCTAAATCAGTCTCTCTTTTCTGAAAAAGTGCCAAACAATAATAGTGATTTGAAGTTGTATATACATACATTCTGTATAATTGTTATATGCACACCTGTTCAAATAAACAAATGGGCAATTAGCTCAGCGATATGAATATTGTTTTCATGTATAGTTTCATTTTCATAGGTACATGCTAGTGTTTTTGAATATATTTAGATTCTCTAAATTAGACTTAGTTTATCCCATGTTTTCATTAAGCAAAAGGTTTATATTTTATTTAGCAATCTCTTGATTGTATTGTATAATACCTACCTGTTATCAATTATGCTTAATTTTATGCTTTACTAAACCTTACCATTACACAATATCAGTCTTAATTTTTCTCCTAGATATAGTATATCTCAATCTTTTTGAATGTTAAAGTAAAGAATAATCAGAGACAATTTTTAAATTTAAGATATCTGCCAGCGCCATATACTGGTGTGACTGTTTAAATATATTTACGACCGACAAAATAAATTTATATCAAGTTTATAATGTGTGACTCAATAAGACTGCACAGTTACCCGAATAATACCTAATTTAAGGGTTATTTTTAATCAAAATAGTGCACTCTTATTGAAATAATATCTGTTACTGGTTGGTTGTGATCAAATAGTTTAGTGTCAAATTGGACTAGAAGATCAAGATGTTTATTGAGAGAAGAAAAAGTACCATAAACTCAAATTTAGATAATTAAATGTTCACCTAATATCTCACCTAACCACCCTGAGGATTGCTACGGGTTCAAAATTGGTGTTGTCAGTTTCCAATTATTTATAAATCTTTTAATTTGCCTTATAAAGTGTGCCATAGACAAAGGTCTCCCCTAGATCTTCACACAACACCGAAAATAACGTAAAGAAGCCTTGTAACTTAAACAATAATCCGAAATAGGTATCCAATCACTTACTCATACTTATTTGCACCGTGAATGCATTATCTTTTGTCGGATTGTCTTTCATTGACTGCACCATTGTTGCTGATCTGACTCAAGTTTTAAGGAAGTTGCTATCTGTATTGTACTTGCACATTGATTCTTACCTAAATACCAATAATTAAATGTTACTTATTGATTTCTAACTCTTGTAGTTGATAATATTGTATTGTAAATGCATTGACAACTGGCAGACGGGAAATAATTTACATATTACAACATTGTTGGTCTCTGTTGGATAACATTCTAATACTATTCGGTTGATGTAGATTTCACTTATCTTTGACTTGATTTGTACATTTCACACTATGGGTTGCTTTTATAAATATCTTTTCTTATAGTATCGAGAAAAGGTAGGTAGTGCCCTTGCGTTGTGCTTCGCTTGGCTCGTCTTGGCAGGTGCACTGCAGTGCCCCCAGATTCCTTGTAGAGACTAACTATAACAAAACTGTTGTTTGGTAAACTTCACCTAGTGTTAAATAAACCGGTTTCTAAACTGATTGACACTATGTAACTATACAGACAGAATACAGAATTTATTTGTAAAAACGTTTTATGGAACAATTATATCTTATAAAAAATATAAATACAAGAAGAGGTATTTAAGAAGTCTTTCATGAATGAGTGAGATTGAGATAGTATAATAGAGGACAATTTAAATTAGTTTTTTTTTTACCACTTGGACAACTGCAATATCACATTTTGCCCACAATTGTTGGAAAGTGTCACTTAAAATTAAATTAATTGCGCTCTGCCCACCCCTTCTGGGTAAAATGGGCGTGAATGTAAGTATTTAATATACTGTTCAATAAATTGTAGCAGATGTGTTGCATCTGTTTTCAAATTGTAGTAAAATGGAACGCCTAAACCAGATGATTCACAGTGATATAAATATAAATACTTTTGAATGTAGGTTGTCGATTCTAATATTGAAAATGATAAATAATTTCATGATTTATAGTGGCATCTTTCATCAATTAATAATGCAAGTGATCAATGAATATGTTATGTTGCTGTTGTCTCCTAATTTACGACATAGGATATCAATTCAATAGGAGTAGATTAATCTAAATTGTAAACATAATGACTGGGGAATGATTATTGCTCTATGTAAGCAGCTTTATTGTGACTTGTGATTGTCAAACGTCTATCTACTATGTTCAACCTCAGGCTGCAACATCCATCCCTTTTCAGCACTTTTAAAATGACAAAGATGGATGTGTAACCTGAGAAAGCAATGTTAGGCCTTGTGATGTCTACAGTGATACTGTTTTAATTTCCCATTGTGTTGTGTGCCGTCTACGTCAAGCTATTTAGATAAATTACGTCAATACGTAGGTATAGAGGTATAGGTATCATTGTTTACGCAATTTTCACCCTTATAGCTAAACGCCGATGTATAACATGTTATTATAAAGCAACTCATGCATAAAACTGAACGCATCCTATCAACAGGGTTGCGAATACTTGCGATAGATCCACCTGTGACGTCATAATCTATGGTTTTTCCTTTGTTTACTTTTTTTTCGCTACAGTTCTCCGATAAAAACGTTATTAGGTTAGGGAGCAACTGGTGTGAAACGTTTTTCATTCGAAATTAGCATAAATAACGCTGAGTGCAAATTGGAATTTGCATTCGTTTTTATGATACCTAGTGTTAAAAGAATAATAATAAGTGTACTGACTTAATATTGCCAGGCCTGGTGCACTTCGAATTGAGGCGCGAAACGACATGAATTTCGGCCGCCTCTTAAGATGGGTCTATTTATAAGGGGTGCCGCGTCAGCGCTAACCGTATCGAATAGCGTCAGTTCATCATAAAATATTAAACCTAGCAAGCTTGAAATATGTTTAAAGCGACGAGAAAAGATATGATTCGGTATTTTCATATGATGTAATTTGGGTCCCGATTAGAGATTTTAAATGTTACATTAGTGGGACGTCATCGATGGAGTTGGAGACCCACTTTCACGTTCTGGCTTTCAAAATCAGTCAGAATGACAGAGACATGATGAAAGAAAATGGATATATTGTCCCTCTGTCATTAAGAGTTGCATTGCACCAAACCGTCTGTAATCGTAAGCTATGTTCGTTAAAATCTGAATGTATATTGCAAAGTTTCACAAGGTTCTGTATGACTGCTACCGGCGCGGCGCCGTATATAACGTTGATCGGTCTGTCATCATAAGTTAAAGCAACCCACCCTAGGACAACGGCCCCGGTTTACGACAGTGATTCTTCTGTGCATTTAATCTAATCTATTCTGTGGTACGGCCCGTGTTGTGTTAGCTATGAAGTTTGTGGATAAACAACGTGTGAAGTGAGCCGGAAGTGTCATTCGACTCTGCGATTGATCGCTCGTCAATCGGTCATCGGTTAGGACTCGCCTGAAGTGAATAACGGCTATTTAACTTAATTATTGGTCAATTTTCACCTATCATATGTTATGGAATAAAATTGTAATTAAAATTTGATGGCGTTGTAAATATTCGTCTTTAAACATGTGTACACATTCCTTGGGCTGTCGTGCATCCATTAAAGTAACCTAGGTTAGGCATAGGCTACATAACTCTTTATGGTCAAGTTTCCCTTTTGAGTTGGAAGGTCACCTGGCAGTGGCCTAAGCTAGTAAGGCTCTATATAAATACAGGGTGGTCATTTATTAATTTTGTTGGCGTTTGTACCTCGGTAGAGATCCAGTTGTCGGCAATATCTCCTCCACATACCTCTCACGTTCTTCAGTATACTGTAGTGAGACCATGGTTCTGTGTCAATAAGCCACTATTTTCGTAACCACGCAATTAGTAATGAAAGGACCATTACTAATTGTGTCGTTACGAATAGTGCCTTCTGTCTGACGTCAAAAAACAGGCTGTTGTCCACGTTAAACCCCTAGCCTGATCCCCCAGGGAAAAAAAACGGTTAGATTGTTAGGCGAACTGCGACCCTACAGCGCGCGAGCGAAGCGAGCGTGACCCGGTAGCGATGCGCCATAACCGAACAATTATCATTTTTTCCTTGTTGAATATAAAATAATTGCCGCTAATTCCCCTGGGTGATCGGGGTCAGGTGATTAACGTGGATAGCGTGAAAAACAGGTACCTTTTTCTTGAGAATGACACATACACCACACAAATATTGCCTTGCCTATTTTCGGCTTTTAATAGCAAAGGGACCATCTACAATTATGACAGAAAAACGCCAGAAGCTTGAGAGTCCTGGTTTGTTGCTACGTTTCCTTCTACCAGTTAAGGGTCTATCATCGCACAACTTTCCGCCGTCCAGCGCATCTTACACAACTTGCTGTCAAGTCGCGCCGCACGCGACTCCGAGACTCCTGCCTCAATCGCACTATGCAAATTATTAGCTAGAGGAGGGTGGACTTTCTCTTCTCGCGTCGCGGTGTCACTTGTGCAGGGGTACAGTCAAGTGGAAAAGGGGCTCTACGGCTATTTTTAGCCGTCTAACTTTAAGGGCGTGCCGATAAAAATCTCTGCACCGTGTTATGTCACGGATGCACGGTCTAATTTTACCGCGGACACGGAAACCGCGTGGGTACGCTCTCCGCTACGAAAATAAACGACTTGATATCCAGAGAAATGCACTGTATCGACAAAGAGCGTATCTGTGAAAACGTCTTGTACGACTTCATGTGAATGTTTACTTTATAAGATTGAATGACGATTAGAGACCAGTATATTAAAAAAACTCTTGTCAACAATTAAAATAAATGGCGTTGACTTCAGCGTCAAACCAAAATATACGCTACAAACAGTAACACACTTCACTGACCATCTGTCAACCTTATTCGCACCAATAAGGTTGACAGATGGTCAGTTAAGTGTCTTCGGTGGTACTTTAGGTAGGTACTCCGCTTAAACAGCCACCTAGTCAAATAGTTGACATTGTCATTTTAATTTACTAAACATCTCTGATATCGAACAACAAATTACCTTGTTAAATCATCTGTTAAATCAATGTCTTAATACACAACAGGTAAAATAACGTACCTACACCACATGGTCTGTCTCGTGACATTCCATGCCAAGCCACGGTTGCAAAATGAACAATTAAAGTTGTGAACCATACAACTTTACCTATTCATATTACTCTAAAATGTCCCAACTGGCTTTAAGTCGGAGTTTAGTGAAGTATTAAAATTGATATGAATGACAATAAACGTTCGTAAAATTAATTTGCATACGTAAATTGTCTGATGACACATTGGGTTTTATATCGCTGTGCGCGGTGACCAAATTATATTGCCCATATGAACCGCTATTAAAAAGACTTAATGCATATTACATTTCGAAATCATTTATGCCCTTTTAATAGATTCAATGTTTCCACGTGGATTTGGAATTGATATGTCACTATTAAACCACTGTATTGTAATCGTAAAGTAAAAACACTGATTAGTATTCGGATGGAATGCTGACGTCAGAAAGAATCGATAATGCCGCGTGCCGGCCGTGTCCAAAAATAGAATAGCAATTCGCATATAAAATACGTGTTTGCAATTCGCTCATCAAATCCTCTTACAGCGAGGGTGGAAAACAAACATAGTCGAGGTTCTATTGTCGTTAAGATGTTTATAGGTGAATTCTCGTAAACTGGCGGGAATGAGCAGAGCGAATGGACGAAATAGTTGCAAATTCACATCTTGGTCGTTTCAGGACAGAATTCTTCAAATTGTATTATAGCTTTAAAAGATCTCCTACAGTGGCAGGTTAATTTGATTAACAGGACTAAATTATTGTGACTCTACCAACCTCTCCTACACGATCTTTGTTGTTTTCATATATTTGGCAGGTAGACGTCAAGCATAACAGGTGCCAAATATATCAAATCACTTCCTCTCACTTTTCTGGTGAAGATTCACCCTTAAGACCGTTTCTGAAACATATTTGGTCCTTAATTATTCAATTCAAATATAGATTTAGTTATAATAATAATAATAATAAGCCCCTCAAAATCTAACTCCACGTCCGGTTCGAACATCTGTAACCACGTGAGGGGCGGACATTGGCAACGTTTAGAACGTTTAGTTAACAACTTACCAATGGCAAACAGAGCAAAACTAGTGGAAGAAAAACATGCGATGCGACTAAGAGATAGGAAACTACCCCAGGCGGGTACCGGCGCTAACCGCAATGGAGAATCCCACCCCGAGTCCTCCAACTCGGGCTGTCCCACGTATTCTGGGGGGGACACCGTACCGCATACTTCTTCTGCCCAGTCTAGGGCTGTTGCAGATTTTAGCCGCAACTTACCATCCCACTCACGATCAATCATGTCTAATCCCAGCAAATACAACCTCCGACCGCGGCGCGGAGGCGATGCTGGAGATAATTATTCGGGCGACGATGCATCACTTTTCTCATCGATACCTTCAACTCGCCCTTCGTACCTAACAAAGGATACGACTACTTCATCATCTACAAGCACGCAAGATGGTGTTGTACAAGATGTCATCCCCGACAGTGAGCTTGTACCCACCTCGGGCGTTTCCCAAATGCGCCGACGATGGACGAATGAAATGAATGAGTTCATAATGCGCACTTACCTTTACCTTACTGCTCTAGATACTGACAAAAAAACGTATTTAGAACCTCTACACCTAAAATTCATGGAGAAAAACCCTAATATGCCGGCTAGCCGCCAAAGAGTAGGCGATCAGAGGAGAGCGATTGTACGTCGCAAACTGCTACCACAAGAAACCCTGGATCTGATTTATGACGAAGTAAAGGCCAAACTAGATAACTTACAAAATAGTATACCGACTACATCCACACCTACTCCATTAAATTTGCAAGAAGTACATCTTACGCAACTACAAACAAGATTAAGATGGACAAACGAACAGAACGAAGCTATCATACTTGCATATTATAGGATTACTCAGCTTGAAACAAACAGAACTTCATACCGAAAACCTTTATACGAAGCTTTCATAAACAGCTTCCCTGCACTCGCACATCTAAGTGAGCAACGCATAGCTGATCAGCGGAGAGCAATAATCAACAACAAATACATTAGTGAAAACAGATTAAATGTACTAAAACAACAGATAGCTGATCAATTATCTTTAAATATCCACAATCCAGCGAACGACATACACATTTCTGAAATAACAAACGTAAATCAACAGCCCGATCCTGAAACTCAGTTCTTACAGAACGTACAGCCGAATAGTCCGAAAACTCCGGAAGAAGCGCTAATGAGTACACGTTCCCCTGAAAGAGAACCATTAATAGATGAAACATTTAGGCAGACATTCCAACACTTTCAAGATACCGACCCAACATGTAGATTAAACATTCCTAAGCAAAAATCATCCAAAAAATTTGCAAAAATTGTCCATTATCTTAATAATGTAACACTCCCTGAGTATGTTAACACAGTTACAGACTTTAACACTCTTCAAACAGTAATTTACTGTGCAGCATGGACAGCAGCAAAAGTAAACGGGGCAAAAATATCACTTGAACCCACAGACAGCTCCCGATCTCGATCTGTAAGTAAAGACAAAAGACCGCAGTGGCAAAGACGACTAGAAAGACGACAACAAGACATACGAGTAAAAATAGGTAGGATAACACAATTTATTAACGGGATCAGAAGCAGAAACCTTGAAAAGCAGGTAAAGGACATAATGGACCATTACAAGATTCACTCTGTACACGAAGAACAAAACTCTCAGCTTACACACACACTAGATACACTCAAACAAAAACTGGCACTTGTATCCGGACGTTTACACAGATATAAGGTATGTACACTAAGGAAACAACAAAATAGTCAATTTTACAATAACGAAAAGCTATTTTACAGAAATATGAGGCAGGCTACGACAAACACATCAGAAAACCCCAATACAGTAAGTAACTCACCAGAGCTGAAAGATCTACAAGACTTTTGGACCGGAATATGGGAGCAACCAGTCCAACATAACCCCGAAGCCGAGTGGATAAAAACGGAAACTACGAGAAGTAGCATCAATACAACACAAATGACCTATGAATATATTCCTATAGACACATTCAAGAAAGTACTTAGTAATTTACATAACTGGAAAACACCTGGATCTGACTACATTCATAACTACTGGTACAAAAAGTTTACGAATATTCACCCCTACCTCCATAATTACTTAAATAAGTTTACTGATAACCCTAGCACATTACCATCCTACATTACCTCAGGAATTACATTTATGATACCAAAAGACCAAAACGACCTTTCTAATCCAGCTAAATACAGACCCATCACATGTTTGCAAACCCTCTATAAGATTTTAACATCCTGCATCTCCAAACTTATATATAAACACGTTGACGACAATAACATCCTGGCTGAACAACAGAAAGGCTGTCGCAAGTTCAGTCAGGGCTGCAAGGAACAACTAACCATAGATGCTGTAATTCTGAGACATGTCAATAAAACCAAGTCTGACTTATACTCAATGTATATAGATTACAAAAAAGCTTACGATTCTGTTCCTCACTCCTGGCTCATACAAATTCTAGAAATCTATAATATACACCCGAAAATAGTCACTCTTTTAAAAACTACCATGAAGACCTGGTCCACCCAACTCAAACTCACAACCCACACCGCAAGTGTAGAATCAGACCCAATTAAAATACAGAGGGGCATATTCCAGGGCGATGCCCTGAGCCCCCTTTGGTTTTGCTTAGCTTTAAACCCGCTATCCAATATACTAAATTCAACAAAAGCAGGATACCGGCTACATTACACAGACACTGACAGACGGACTGAGAATATAAATCACTTACTATATATGGATGACATAAAACTTTACGCTGACAATGAAACTGACCTTTATCAGTTGATTAACTTGACAGAACAGTTTACCAATGACATTAACATGGAGTTTGGCATAGACAAATGTAAAATTAACTCTATCAAAGATGGACAGACATATCAACACGACTACACATTAAGATCTGGCGAACTGATCGAGCCACTTGACGAACAAGAGAGCTACAAATATTTAGGATACAACCAATCACGCCAATTACAGCATAAAGACATAAAACAAAAACTAACGCAACAGTTCCGACACAGAATGAATGCAATCCTAAAATCACAGCTCTATGCCCGTAATACAATTAAAGCCATAAACACATTCGCTATACCCGTTCTCACTTACTCTTTTGGTGTGATAAACTGGACGAAATCCGATCTCAAAGCACTACAACGCAAAATTAACACGACAATGACTGGACTTCGAAAACACCACCCAAGATCATGTATACAGAGAATGACACTACCAAGGAAAGAAGGAGGGAGGGGACTTATTGACATAACAAATCTACATAACAGGCAAGTCACAACTTTAAGACAATATTTTTTCGCTAAAGCCGAATCATCCCCTCTACATAAAGCAGCATCCCAAAATGACAGAAAATTTACACCACTAAATCTACAAGATAACACAACACAAAAAAATGAAACCCTAACAGATGATAAGACAAAACTCGCCGAGTGGGCCAGAAAGTCTCTTCATGGCAGACATCTTCATGACCTAAGCCAACCTAAAGTCGACAAGGAGGCGTCGAACGAGTGGTTGAGTCGTGGTGAGCTCTTCCCCGAGACTGAAGGCTTCATAATGGCGATACAAGACCAGGTAATAGAGACCAGAAACTATCAAAGATACATAACAAAGACCCTGCCTTCTGATACATGTAGAAAATGCAATATCTCCCCGGAAACTATCCAACACATTACAGGTGCATGTAAGACAAGCGCACAGACCGACTACAAACATAGACACGACCAAGTAGCAAATATCATCCATCAAAAACTTGCTTACCAACAAAACTTTATTACCGTGATGGAACCGTACTACAAATATAAACCTGAAAGTGTGCTAGACAACCCTACAACCAAACTGTACTTTGATCGATCCATCCTTACCGACCGAACCACCCATCACAATAGGCCTGACATCACATTAATAGACAAAACTAGCAAAACTGGATACTTAATAGACATTGCCGTCCCTAATACTCACAATTTACAAACTACGATAGCTGAAAAACTGACCAAATACATCGAACTGAAAGATGAAATAACCCGCATATGGCACCTCCAAAAAGTAACTATAGTACCCATTGTTCTATCCACTACAGGCGTGATACCAAAACAATTACATAAATCATTAAAGACCTTAAACCTACCGCCAAAAACATACCATCTACTCCAGAAAGCCGTCATTCTCAACACATGTCGAATTGTAAGAAAATTCTTGCAAACTGACCAAGAATTACAGGTCCCAATTCCAACCACGCAACCAGCCACACGCGCGATATAGTCACTTGAGCAGCACAAAGTATAGCATAAGATACTTACCCTGTTATGCACTTGGCTTAGGCCCGTGCATAGCAGTACGCCGGTGAAAACCGAGGATAAAAAGAATATATAATAATAATAATAATAATAATAAATATCTTTATTGCCACAAACTTAACCTAGACATTACATAGAGCTTAAAACTAAAAACTAATTAAACATAAAGAAGGAGGAATACTTATCATACATTTGAAATTGGTTAAGTTGGGCAATGGGTCCCAATCTCAGCATATGCTGGGTTAAGTTAATACCCAGCGCTGGTTTTCAGACCGGTCCCTGGGAAGAGGGCCGGTCGCAGCGTATATCGCGTACAGTTCTTGTTTAGTATAACATAAGTAGTTAAGAGTCTGTATGTATGACAGTAAGTACGGTAAGACAGTATGAAGTATGAAGATTTAATAATAAAGTTTTTTTTTTTTTAAAGTTAATAAAGTAGAAAATAAAATAAAATACAATGGTAAATTTATGACAACATGATTTTTGTGACAGGTGTGTGTGCGTGTGTGTGTGTATGTGTGTATATGTGTGTGTGTGTGTGTGTGTGTGTGTGTGTGTGTGTGTGTGGTGTGCGCGTGTGAGTGCCTACTATGTAGTGTGATTATTATATATTAATATTATATTGCTGTGTTGTCTTGTTAGCGTATGGCGGGGGTTAAAGTTGAGTTTGATTGTTTAGTAGGTGTGTTCTGAGTGACTTCTTGAATATAGGTAATGACATGGGCTCTCGCAATGGCGGCGGCAAGTCATTCCAAATCTTGGCAGCTGCGTATTTAAAACCCCCTCTGAAAAATTTGGTTTTATGCTTTGGGATAACTAGTTTTGTACTTTTTCGTAGCGTTCTAACCCGTGTATTTTCGACCCATTTTAATTTTTCATACAAGTAATAAGGCTTCTGATATTCGATCACTTTTCTTACTGTATACGCCAGATGTAGTTGTCTCCTGTTTTCCATATTTAAGATCTTCCTTTCATTAAGGACCGGTGTAATATGAGCACGTTTGGGTACCTCATAACAAAAACGTGCGCAGGCATTTTGCACGCGTTGGATATACCTTTTTGTTTTCGCCAAAAGTCGTGGTCCGTAAACTATGTCCCCATAGTTTAGTTGCGATAGCACTAGCGATTCAACGAGGATTTCGCGAACTTTTTCCGTGAGATATTTCCGAATATTATATAGAACTTTAAGCCTGTAAAAACAATTCCTTATCTTAGTCTCAATATATTCCACATAACGCAACTCTCCGTCCATGATAATTCCGAGATTTTTTGCGTTTTCTACTTGCAAGATAGGTTCCTTTCCGACATAAACTTTGGGATCTTTTTCTACGATTTTTAAGCGTTGCCACTTGTTTCCCATTACGAAAAACTGCGATTTAGCCGGGTTTAGTACCAAATTATTATCCGAAGACCACTTAGTTATTCTATCTAAGTCTTCATTTATTTTAATTAGGGCCTCGCCCAAGTTATGTGGAAAGAAAGAATAATGTATTTGGGTGTCGTCAGCGTATAAATGCACCTTACAGTATTTTAATTGTTTTATCAGGTCTGCTGTGTATAAAATAAAAATTAAAGGACTTAGGATTGATCCTTGCGGTGTTCCCCGACTGATGTTACATATTTTTGATTTTGCTAATACGCCCTGATCCGCTGGTATTTCCACATATTGTCTTGTTATGACAGGACTTCAACCGCACCAGCGCCAGGAGTTGCCATTAGTGTTTAATTACAATTTATATCGAATCTACGAACTCATTATAAAGTTCGCTGTAAATCTAGACACAATAATACGGTTACACTGTACCGGCCAAGTTTGGGAGAAAATGTCAAGCTATACAATGGTGCGAATAATTATTTTTTAGAACCCCTTTGAAGTCATGCCTAGAAATCCCACCCCCTTAACTTTAACCCCTGTAATTTCTTTTATATAAGGATTTCGAATATTGTTTTGAAAATACACACAGATTTTTATAGCGTCCCTACTTTTTAATCAATGAGTATTGTTGCATATACTTATATATGAAGATAGAATAAACATTATTTAATTAATATTACTTTAGCTGAAATGCTACATTCGTTTGATTTATCTTTCACTTTGACATTTCCGTTTGTGAGAAAAGGACAAACACATTTTAGTTACAGAATTTTGTTAAGTTATATGAATAAAGGGGTAGAAATTTATCTCTAGACTTATTATTTTTTGGTGTGTCTCTAGTTTTTAAAACAGCAGTCTCTTTGTATAATGTCGTTTGAAGGTCATAACAACACAAGGAATTTATTAATTTATGTCCTGACCTTTTTCCGACGTATAATTTCACATGTTGAGCAAAAGTCTTCGGAAAGCGTTCGGGATAGTTGCATTGCAAGTTGATTAATGAATAGATGCGATTTGTTTGATCTGGGATAATATATTTTTTTAATTTCCGAACTGATTAACATTATAAAGAACATCGTGAAACGCAGTAGCTTTCAGATAAATAGTTATAGGGGAAACGTAACATCTTATAGGATGTCGTGGAAAATGAGATATGATAGAATTATGAAACGTTTTAAAAGTCACGAGAGCCTTCCTTTATATAATTGTAGCCGGTCAATTCCGGTACATTTTCTTTATTCTAACAAAAATCCATGGGGTGAATGAGTTTCAACATTCGTTTCGTACAGTCAAGTAAAAATATGGTAGATAGGACATAGGACTCAATATCTCAAAATATGGTCGCACTGGTATTTAACTATGTCGTCCGAAACGACTATTGACCTGATATATAATATTATTAATATTGATTAAACTTTAATGGATCTCAAATGTTTGTACTTGAATACATAAAATCAAGAGCGATTACAAAGCCCGTCGTCGTCAGTTTCAGTCCCATTTTGTAAAGAAATGTACAAAATGAACTAGTCCACGGACATAACTTGATTATCTTTTCAGAACACCAGCATTGTCTTGCCTATCTCCATCGTGAAGTGACGCCACTCCGAGAACTATTTCTGCTATTTGCTGAGCAGAAAATGAGCTAATAGCAGTAATTGGATAAACTCGCGTCGGAATCCGCACGTTGTCTTTCAGAATCGCAATCATTTCATTACTTAGGAGGGGATAGTTCAAATTTGTTTTGCCATTCGATGAACTCGTGGTGTCTTGCACGAAATGTCTGCTCTTTGATAGGCACGCAAAGTGATGGCACGTCATGAAAGCATCGTTGAATAGGGGTGATTTGACGAGTTTACTTAGGGATTTCCACATAAAAAATCTCTAATAATGGTAAGTAATCCTCAGATTGTTTGCTAACTGAAACCCTAGTTGGTTTTGTTGATCGACTAACGTAAATGGCGCCGATTTTAAAGCCGAGCTTACCGACTTACCCCATTATTCATAAAATGCCTCTGATAAATAAGATTTATGTTTTATGTCCCTTTCTTACAAACAGAAATGTCAAAGTGACAGATAAAGACAAACGGATTTAACATCATTTAAACTCGCATTCAAAACCTATTTAACTCAAAAGAAAACATCTCTTGTCCATTTTGTGCCATGTTTAACCCATTCAGGGCCCATGACGACACATATGCGTCAGACCGCCGTAGTCGCTTTCCGCTACATACGAGGAAAACCACGGGATCGGCTGCGAGCGTAGCGCGTAGCGATTCTGGGCAATGAATGTGTTAAAGGAGCTGGTTGGTCCGCCTCAAAGGACGGGCTGCCTTGCGTACTGACAGCAGCCTTAGCTAGCATGATCACAATTATGTCGTACGTAAAGCATTCTTCACTAGCAAGTATATTTGCGAGAGGGGCCTTATTTATTAGTGTAGAAAACGACCTTTAACCTCCGTAAAGGGTTAGAATTGATCCGAATTCAGTATCCCGGCCGACGTTCTTTATTTATGACGAACACCGTAAAGACAATTTGGCGCTGCACACTGTGGGTAGCTCGTATCGATCAGGTCGTTGCTCTTATCTACCTGTTGCTACCATGGAATATACCGAACAAAGCTCACGAACCTGCGTAATGAGAGTACTTTGGGGGGGGGACAACATATTGGGATTAGTTGTATTTGGTTAAAGATTACTTCCAATACATTGGAAGAATGGGAAAGTTATTTTGTTTTATACAATGACGGCGGCAAAAGTAAGCGTACACCGCAGCCTATAGACGCATGCAAATCCAAAGGAGTAACATGGGCGTTGCCGACCTGCGACAAGTTCCCGCGCTCTCAACACAACGCATCCTCGGGAGCTCTGGCGACCTTGCTCACCTCCAGGAACACAACACTACTACAGAGCAAGTAGTTGTGTTATTATGGCTGTGGTCTTCTGCAAGGCGGAGATAGGTACTTCCCCAGTTGGGCTGCTCCAAATTCGAGCTGGATGATGCGGGATGGCGGGATATTTCGTTACAGTTAAACATTGCTATTCCAAAACGTTATTTTTGAATAAGTCTTGTTCGTCAGTGTGGTCATGCATGCATGGCTTTCCATGATATTGGTTCTCGTAACTCTGGGATAATTTGTACCTCGTAAAATTCCTTACCATTAAAGTTTCTTCCTTAAACGTAATAATAAATACATATGAAGCACCGGTAATACGTATCGAATGACATCACAAACGCGGTAATATGTTAATTGCAATTTAACTGTCGTAACGGATAATTCGGAACCATGCAAAAACTCATCCCGCATTCATGACGTTACTTTACCATAAGTTGACTTCGTTCCTCCTTTCGAGTTGAATTTCGAGAATTATCTGTGTATTCATCGAGTTTTCAAGGTTTTTGGATGGTGGTAAGGGTAACCCACACGCAAAATCATTAGTCATGCGAATCATGCGTGTGGAATGAATATTTCTTATCAGATATTGATGATATAAATTGCAAATTGTACCTAGCTGGTGGATTGCATAGAACGTAGACAAACCCGCGGTATAAAATATGTCCAATGTCATTCCAGAAAGTCCAATCTAAACATAAGTGAAAAAAAAATTGGTCCAGTGCTTCGGAAGATTACCCATTACATACAAACTTACAAAACTACAATCTCACAGACTTTTCCTCTTAATAATGTTTCGCTTTAAAGCGATAAGACCGCCTGTTGTGTCCATTATTTATTAAGCAATTTTTTTGTAACCTGTTGTCTCTCTTGTTGTGGTGCAATAAAGAGTATTTATTATTATTATTAATGTTAGATCCTTTTAGTATAGATAAGTAGATTATTTTCTCTAGCTATTCTAGGCTATAGCTATAAAGGCTTTATTGCCTGGTTTGACCGAAATGCTGACGCCATTACTAAAAGTTTGATGGTTTGGGAACGTCTATAAATAAATTAATTAATAAATAATAGGGGACAATCTTACACAAATGGAACTAGCCCCATACTGAGCTCAAAAAGGCCTGTGGCCTGCCCTGACGATATATTTAATAGATATTAATACTTACATACATAGAAACTCCCTCTTGTCCGGGAGAGGAGGCCTGTGCCCAGCGGTGGGACGTATATAGGCTGATTTATTATTACTATTTCAATACTCTTTCCCTTCTCCCTTAAGATGCAAACGCACAGAGAGCGGTGGCGGGGGGCGCGGCGCGGTGCGGAGGCGGTACCGGTTGTAATGTTAGAGGTAATACGGAAGGGTCCGCACAGAAAACCGTGCCGCGCCGCGCCGCTGCGCTGTCAGTGCGCTTCGGCCTTTACCGGGATTCGAACCCAGGACCTTCAGCTTCATAGGCAGCGTCACTACCTAGTAGGCTAACCAGTCGCTTAGTTGGCTTAGAATGTTGGGTGAGAAAGGCGGCCACAAACTGAAATCTTACACATTGCTTTATAGTCTTCCGACCATGTCTACTTTAGCGAGGGCAGGTTATTAATTTTCGAATTAATCTAGCTCAAGTCAAGCTAGAGTCAGCAAAACGCTATACATGTACAACTAACGATAGACTTACGTTCATTATAGTTTTCGAGTACATGTTCTCATACACGTGGTAGAGGTATCCTATGAAGCAACTTGATATGTGACGGAGCGAGTTTTGCCATGCCTTTAAAGGATTCTCTGCGAGAGTTGACAGCTCAGTGGGGGTCGCCGATTGCCTGTATAAAAAAGTAACTTTCTTTTACGACTGTCGCGAATTTAATTGAATGATAGTATTAATTATCTTTGTAGCTAATGTGTGTACGTTAAGCAATTATATGTTTTTGCTATAAGTAAGCGTAACATTCCTTGAAAGACTAGATTTACCACGTTCGAATAATTACTTATGATCAAATATGCTGCTGATATAATCTATTTTAGATTGGAGGAGGCCGGGGACAGCTGTCATCTCAGTACAGTTTGTGTCATCTTTGCCGTTCGATGACAAACTGTACTGAGTTGATAGCTGCCGCCGGACTTTTCCAATATGAATAGCCGTACGGGATTTCACTTAGGGACATAGTCCCAGCCCCACCATGTATTAGACATGGCCGGCGGATATTCACTGTCCAGATGTGTCACTAAAATAAATCGAATTACGCCCTTGGAGGAGTGTAATTTGTAATAACATTTTCGTTTCGAATACTATGACGTCAATATTGTCGATCAAAAAGCGCCTCGCGTCCTCACTACCGCGCCCGGACTGGTTGACATCGCCTTGAAAACCCGCACCTAATAAAATTATGTAAATTTTAATTCCAACCCCCCGAAGACTTATCGGCTTTAAAGTAACTTTGAAAGGGCTAGAATTTCCACGGACCGCGATTTAATGTTTAAAGGGGTTTGGGTAAAAATGTTGTCATTTTTTTTAGATTAGCGGCCATTCGTAAAAGTGTTAGATTATGATAGATCTCCTCAAAACACATATTTTGTTATGTAATACACTAAAATGCATCGGAGCCGAGATATTTGCAATGTATATTTTCACAGGTCATATTGAATAGTTATAAACAAAACTTCAAACTTAAATATCTCGGCTCCGATATTGTTTAACGCGTTTAGTTTTGTTTTTGTATGTATCTATGCGTATGAAGAGGCCCTCAAAACGATTATTAAGAAAACATCCTTGCCTCGCTGTAAAAAAACAAAAATGTAATTTTTTCTCATACAAGTTTACCTAATGCCCTTTAAAATAAAATGCGCTAATCATGAAACAGTTGTAACATTGCGAGTTTCGGTATTAAACTTTGAATACCAGATACGACCATCCTTTTTTCGATTTTGTAAATAAAATTTGTGTAGCCTACTAGAAAGGAGATCTTGATTTATAGTTTTTGAAGCCCTTGAGATTTTATTCAACCCCTTTTTAGTAACTTTTTATACTAGTATTTTCAATGCTAGTCATGTACGTACGCATCTTTTCGCCCGTTATCGAATAGTAATAAATTCAGTGTTGGTTTTTCTATTCAATTCCTTAGTCCAATAATGTGCGCATTTCCCCAAGACGCCAGTAATGATGAACTTCCCAAGGTGTATGCCAGAAAATTGGTGCCATGAAATTTTGTGTCAATGTTTAGTCGAATTATGTCGTAAAGTACAACTTTGCCGCGAAGACTGTAACTCGAAGTTTTACCGTGTTCGACGCTGGAGACAGGTGAAAAGTTTTTGCGTCTGCTGTGAGGTAACTTAGTTTGTGTGACGGGAATATTTCGCGGAATATGGTTATTACTGTTATTAGTTTAGATACTTTGATAATTAAGTAAGATGGCATGTGAATTTAGTTTGGTCCGAACTAATACAAATGATGATATATTTACAAGTTATGAACTAAGTGTAGATACATATTTGTTTGCTGGGATGGCTGGTTATACAATCTGCATTCATTTTCGGCTAGCTCAATGATTTACCCAGATTTAAAAATTGCGTGTCGTCGGTTTTAATCTCGTTATGTTATTCATATATCTGCGTTAATCCGATAAACGACGTTAGAAGACTAGTTGAAAGTTTGTAATACATGAGGTAATCCCTACTGATATTATAAATGCGAAAGTGTGTCTGCCTGCCTGTACCTCTTCACGTTTAAACCGCTGAACAGATGTAGATGAAATTTGTTATTGTTTAATAATATTGTTTAAGAAATATCTAACAATTCCTTCTGCCGTTGGTCCTTTTCGACGACATCACACTGTAACCCAAATGTCAAATGAAGTGAACCAGTCGCATTGTTTCGCAATTAAGCTAGGTTTAGACGAAGCCAGTGCTGGCTCACTGGCTTGAAAAATAGGCCGGGGCTCTATTCCCGCGAGTGAGCCAGCACTGGCTTCGTCTAAACTTGGCTTTACGCTACATTAGTATTAGTACACAAAACATTCCTTAGGGACAGGCATGTATTGGAGCGCGTATATTATGTCGCACATAATTTACTACATCGAGGTAATTAGTGTTGCCTTACAAGTTAATAAGCTCTGATGAGCGCGCACTCACTATAAATAAAGTCTAGGTCCGCTGGATACTTTATTGTTAATTGGGGACGAAAAGGGTCAGGGAGGAGGGATATATTTTCGCTGCAATCAATATTGCTTTAAGGGCGGGTTGCACCGACTTACGATTACATACTGATCAACGTTAAATATGGGACTGACAGCTGTCAGTCCATAGAAACTTGTCAAACGTTCCATACATTCAGATTTTAACGAACACCGCTTACGATTACAGACGGTTTGGTGCAACTCATCCTTATTCTAGCTTCGTAATCGATTCTCCGTGAAGATTATTAAGGTCGGTACACTGGGGTACTGGACTGGGTACTGCGCATTTATTAGTTTATTGATATTATGAATACAAAAGTGTATCTTTGCACCCTTAAACCGCTGAGCAATTGTAATTTTGATGAAGTTATGGAAATAGCTTGTCATCCCGAGAAAGACTAATAATAGGTATAACTTTTTATGTGAGAGAGAGCACGTGGATGAAGTCACGGGCTTTATCTATTTGGTAATGTTGAGTCATAATTGAACCATAAATTTCAATTCGATCGTAATGCAGAGACAAAAACAAAAACTTATGCTACTTTAGTCTTAAACTTGACATACTAACTGACGTAACTGGTCATAACTTGTTATACCATAATATAAAAATGTGATTCATCAATTTACGACAAATTCCTTTGCGACATTAATAGGATTAAAACGCATTCTCGATACGATCGCAACACTTCGGTATTTGTGTCATATGATCTAATACGCTGAATTAGGTCTCGGGTCAACGCCCCCAAGCTCCAGGCAGCTATCCTCATACTTTATGAGATTTCCCTGTTGGATAACTTAATGGACATCTAACTAGTGGTAAGGCGTCTTAGTTTTTAATAAAGTGGCATGAATAGGGCCACTGAAAGAGGCATTCGAGGATTAGTATTAGTAGACGGGGAAATTAGTTTATTTAGGACTTGGTTTGTAATTGGAACTCTCACTTTATTGTTATTGTTACTGCTGAAGGCAGTATAGTGATCATTCGTAAATAAATACGTTTTCATTGCTTGCGGTTTGTAACTTAAGGAATGATGAGGCTTGTATGAAGAATTCAGTGATAGACGCATTACTGTTATTGATATAGATAATTTGGCCACCAAACGTATCCCAACAGGTAAATCAGTTACTAACGAGTCCCCTACACTCGTTAGGTAATCACTAATTATATTAGGGTTATGGACAGTATATAAAGCTGACACTGACCGTTGTGTATACATGATGTTTTGGACTTGCTTATCAAGGAGACCTGTCCCTTTTGTTATTAAAAGTTCACTTATACACTCTTTAATTCACGCATGCTTCATTACGCTACCCTATTTAAATTGTTGAAACAGTAAATTAAAACGTTTGCGTTGGTCTCCCAATACGGTAACGCAATAGATCAACGCACTTTGAGGGCGGTATACGCATCAATGTTTCATAAATATTAATCAGACGTGTGACATTAACACTACAAAGGCACCGTTGTTGGGCCGCAATTGATTTGACCTAATGAATTTTAAGACCATATGAAATTGTTTTAATATTGTGTGTGAATGTTATTTTACGAAAACTAGGTGATGATATACGGACAGATGTAGAAACGTCGATTGTTTCTCGGCGGGAGGGATTAGTCGTAAAAACACTAATGAGGGGACTTCCTTATTGGAATTACTCTCGAGAGTAATATTGAGCTTCCAAATTCGAACGCGATTTGCGCCTCGATTGTAGCTTAGGGATCGATTGACCCTGGAAGCTTCCAGACTCCTGAATGCTGGTTTGGTTATGCATAGCAGTTACGGTAAAGACAGAAATAAAAAATGCCCTTTGGAAATGGTGCATTTGCTGTACCGAAAGGTATGAAAGAAAACTCTTAATTCCCAAAGCGAATAGGAAAAAACTGTTAGTTGTTTAGATACTTAGTTCACGTAGCGCAAAATTTCTGAATGTATCTCATTATAGCTATTTTATTCTAGCCCTAGATATATATCTAGGGCTATCCTCTTACATCCTATTGACATTTGACACGAAGTACGGCAAACTTTTCTGTTTTAACACATGTGTTTTATGTGTGAGCAAGAGCAATTATTATCGACGAGTTACTGAGGCCGTATACATTTTATGATACGAGGTCGGTACGAACGAGCTCTTGACAAACACAGTTAAGTAACACAACGATATAATGATAGTAATACGTCTCTCGATAAAGTTAAAAATATTTCGTGCTGTACTAATTAATATTTATGGGCTGTGAGTTCCTCTAATTGAAGCTTATGTTTTGTTCCGTAACTAGTTAGATGTTCTCGTTATGTTGATTAGTTGCTTGCGTCATACTGGAGCACTATAGTTGCGTGTTTTTTTTCTAGTATGTTTTGGCTATGAGTGAATTTGTTCGAATTTACAGCCAGTGTCAAAATCAGGAGGGGTACTACAATATTTTACGGACCGTATGTTTTATTAGAGTTTTGTTAGTTTCATTTCTAGTTAATTTCAGCAAACGTAGTTTTTTTGCAGGGCTTTGTTTTTACCCAACTTAGTCGATTTTGTTAACTTAATTTAGGTGTTGTTAACATGTCCTATTCGTATTTAATGTTATATATTCCGTTACTGGAAACACACTGAATGCTTTCAGAATTGGTCATAATTTGACCAAACTCAATAGAGCCCATTCAGAATTCATTTTTGTCAAATACGGCCTAAATTGAGAGGATCCTATCGATCGAGAACTATTCATTACTCGAGAACTATTAAAGACAGTTCTTTAATAAATAGGAAACAGAGAGTCGAAAGCAATCGCTCGGCAATCGAAAAATAATAAGAAACCCTGTTTATCTCTTTCTTATTTTCAGTTGTGAAATATTAAATTCGCAATAGGATAAAGCTACACAGTAATAAAGGAAAAATTGCAATGTAAATGTAGCTATTCAAATGCTAGTATATTAAAAACACCGGAGTAACAATCTACTCTAATCCGGGTTTGTTCTTTTACTGCCCATTTTAGTGCCTGAACAGGCCGCGTCCTAAAAATCACGACCCTAAAAAACAAAATTCTGTTCAAATATTACAGTTTATATCAAAATGAAGGTCTTTAAGCGTTGAAATTACTTGAAATATGACACCAACATAACACGACTTTAATTTTTGAGCAGTTTTCTTAAAACAAAGGGAGGAGTTCTTAATTCGTCTGTTGTTGCACGACAGATTATTTGAGTTGGTCGAATTGCACCAAAGTTGTCGGTTCAAAAAGCAACTCTACCGTCCAATGTTGAAGCTTCCAATTCCATTGTCAATTTTATAAAAAGTCGGGCACATTAAATAATGTCAACATTAGGTATTTTACTACGCGATATCTCGTCAATGACTGAACTGACTTGCTAATTTATTGATGTAGTGAAGATAGCTCAATAAATATATATTATTATTTTATAGTTACGAGTAACTTGTAAGATTGATCTTGACAACGTCCGTCTTGTTCGTATAATGTTGTTTAGAAAGAGATGATAGCCGTGAGATAAGGAGTTGAGAACTTGAGAAGGTCCGTTCGTTACATGACGGAAACTGACTTCCTAAGGGAAATCCCACACTCGAAGATCTACGAATGAATGCCGCGTAATTTAGATTGTGATATCAAATCCTTTATTTATTTGCCCTTTGATCTCTTGCTTCTGACGCTATAGAATATTATGTTCCTTGGCTACTTCTGCCAGAATAAGTTTCAACGATGATATTTTTTTATAGTAGGTATCGTTAGATATTCCTTCTTTTAAATGCTATACAGAGATTAGGAAATAATTCACTGAATTTTCGCGTACAATATTCATTTTGCAAGTCAATTTGCCAGTGCCTAATGATCCGATCATGAGATTTGGCACGCATTTCTATCACTGCAGTTGCAATATTGTGGGCTAGAATATTCGCTCCTATTATTTAAAATTAGATCTAACGGGTACAAACTAATCTGGATTATTGCTGAACATATGTTCATATTATTATTATATAATAATGAACATATGAACATACAATAAAAAATCTAGTTCTGTCCTCGTGGATCTCGTCAATCTATATCCATTTTGGGTTTATTTACTCAAACCATGTCCAATATAAAATTTCATCCGAATCGTTCAGTGGTTTTGGGCATAAAAATACAGACAGATTACTTTTTCGCATTTGTAACGTTGTTATAAACGCACATGTAAACATTTTGATATTGTGTAATTAGACGATTTTATTTCCTTCGAGAATAGGGCTGAATTATTACGTGGGCGACGGGCTAGCAAGTAGCAATAGCAACCTATCACTGCAGAATCTAAATTTTCACATATTCACACCTAAAATTCCTACAAGGTATGCCTTGGAGGAATTGTAGGTGTGTATGCTGGTGTGAGTTTTTGTATGTATCTTATCTTGATACTCGTCTTCAGCAATTCGTTGATGTAACTAAACATACTACGTGTATACAAAAGACTTTATTGAACAAAAGAGGCCTCAGAGCTTGTTAGCTTGATTAGTTCGTGAGTCAGGCGGACCGACATTGGACAGATAAAAAAGCAATACCCTATCAGCGTAGGCCCGCTTTTTCATTATAGTCGTTATTATTGGGTTGAGTGTTTCAGATGATCTCACTGATCGTTGCTAAGCGCGATTTATGAATAAAACTGTTGCGTGCTGCTTTGGTAGTCTGTCTTTATAACCTAAATAAAACTGATCTCAAGGCATTTTTTGTTGACGTTTTCTAAAGTCGTGTGACCAAGAGGATAGGGTACTGTTTATCGAATTTGCGTAGCACGTAAACGTTCGTCTGACCTCTTTCAGCTTAAATGCCGTTAAAGCGTCTGTCACTGACATTTATGTTTGTAATAAAGGGACAAAACGCATTTAATGGAAGCTTGTTCTGTACAAATAAGGCATAAGGAGTATATCTATTTTTTGGTGTGTTCTGCATCCGGCTTGACGGTTTTAAAGTATCTTTGTTCTGTGATTTGACTACGAATGCAATGAGAATGCAACCATTTATAAGCCTTGACTGTTTAGATGCTTCTACATTTTGATTGCATACCGTTGCTTTTATTTTTGAGAACCTGAATCCGAGCGTGTCACTGCATTTTTTATTAACTTCCGTCTACATTTACCGTACAAACCTACGATATATGTATTTTCTGTGGATACGCGGTAAAATTACGTACGAGTACGACATCACAAAGATGTGGTTATAAAGCGTTTTAGCGCCCAACGCTAAACATTGCACAGCTATTGGTCGATTGCCTTGAAGTAAGATGCAACTTCCCCATATTTGGAGGTGTCATTTATACCCTATCGTTGTGTAAGTTAGTATTGTATGCTATAACTATAAGCTACACAAGATCTAACGCTCCGTTTCCGATCAATAAATATAGCTTTGTATCTTACCGGGCCGACTCGACGGTCGCATATCGTAATCTCTCCACATACAGATTTAGTATGACTATTACTATCCATACGTATTCTTTATAGAATGGAAGAGCCACAAAAAGCTCATTATAAACCGGCGTTCGTAACATAGATGTGTATATCGTGTGCATATACTTAGGAACCGGTACGATGACTCAGCCCGGTCAAGTTCGCGTCCTTAGGCGTGGGAGTAGCCGCGAATACTGGAGATGTCTAACTTTCTAATGGGCTCTTAGGTTAATGTTTTTTCGACGTTTTAGGACTAAGGTCGCCTTAACGTTTCCAAGACCCTAACGATGGTCGTGGAAATTCAAAGAGTTCCTTGTATATGCTATATATGTGGTCTTTGGTATTGTAACGTGGGTCCGTATAATTTACATCCCAATGATCCGCCATTTTCTCTCTATACATAGGTTAAGATATATTAGATCCTTATAATATTCCGCAATATTTTCCGCTTTGCCTTAAGGTTTGACTGGTAGAGAATGCCATATGGCATTAAGTCCGCCTTTTGTACGATAAGTTTTTTCTCTTGTGCAATAAAGTTTAAATAAACATATAAATATTACACGTTCCTAAACCCTGATCGGTGTGTCTATAACTTGATTGTTTCTGTTCAGTTCTGTCAACTCAATTTCCTTCATGTGAGATAACTGTGGTAGTCGAATAGTCTAGCTGGGTTGTAGCATAGGCCTTGTAGTCTGGTCTTAAGTACAATGATGTTTTACGTTTCTGCACGAGTCTCTGAGATTGTTAATGAAAATTCACTGTTAAAGTACATAAAGCTTAAGCGGAATAAGTCAAATATAAACGTGCTGCTAGTTATCATTTGCATGCAGTTTGAAACCAATTACAACTCCACAGTGAACTGCCCAAGACGTCCTCATTATTACAACGTCACATACCATCAAAGTTGCACCTAACTACTTTAACAAGCGCTGGAGATCCCCTGAACTCCCAGTTCCAGCTACTTGAATATTTACACGCTTATCCAAGTTTCCCAGCCAGGGCTCCTACGTACCTCACCGATTATGTCTTCTCACTGCGTTTTCTAGCCTGCTATAATTACGCTTCTTACGCAAACTGCAGCCAGTGCAATGTTTTATGTAATGCTTTTTGCGGTCACACGCTCTGTCGGGATATCGCATGCCGTTTATTGTATCCATTTGTTTATGCGAATATTTGACTGCTAATTGTAAAGTGATTTAGCGTAATCTAGAACAGATTTAAAATGTAACGTAAGCGGTATGTAATGTAGGTGGATTGCGTAAAGCAAAACAGGGTTGCGGTTCATTATTTAAGTACTTATTAACCATAATACATACCTATATCACATGTTATATCTGCTTAACGAGTAATCCCATTCCCAATTTCTCCTCCATAGGCATGCTCCTGAAAAGAAAAACTCGATCAATTCAGTTATACTTTAAATCGTTGATCAAAGTACAGTTCTCGACGAAATCTGATTCCGTTTCTGTATTAAAACATTATCTCCATTTCTGGCGCGAAGTGGAACGGGTGCTACTAAAATAACAAGAACTATTTCGATAACATTCAACGGGGTTTCTCAGTGAATCAGCAGTGGAAAGTCATTTTATTCTATTCCCTATTTATAGAATATCATCAGCTTCAGGGGAAAACGACGCTTTTTGCTATCCGAGTGGAACTCACCCAAAGCTGGAACTCATTCTAGATTTTCTGAATGTGTCTCTCGTTGTTAATCAAACTCAATTAAATAGCGCCTCGTGTAACCCTTAATTTAGTATTGTTTAATCAAGCTTTCCACATTTTCCCTAATTTTCTTTATTCCGAAATTGTTTCGTCACTAAGTAAGCAGAATCCTTACCAATTACCAAACTTGGTTTTCAGCTACAAATATGATCGAAATTTGTTACCTAACTATAGCGAGTAGCGAACGATATGTCTGTTTCATTACATCGAGAGCACGGATTGCGGTGAAATTTAGTGCGGAAGACGTAGAAAATGCTCTTGGGATTGGAAAGCTAAGTACCTTTCAAATTGGCGTAACATCTCGAGAGCAAACCACCGCAAGGGAAATGCAAAGGAAATAATTTCCTTTAAGTCAAATTACCGCCGAGGAAAGACTTTTAAGAAACGTGAAGACACAATGAGCTTATTTAAAGGTTTACATAGTGTGTCCCAAGGCAGCATCATAGGACTAATTCTGAAATTGGTTACTAAACTAGGAAATCGGATCATATATACAATTATTACGGTCTAAAAGGAAAGGAACTGACACGTGATATTGCGCAATCGTATTAACGGGCTATGAGAGCAGTTAGTCTCTATGGCAGCTGTAAACGCAGTTTACGATCGCTTGGGGGCTAATACTCGGTGATTCCGTGCCCGCAAATGCAACATTGGCGTATTCCTTTCTTTCAACAATAAAATAGATTAAATTAGTATATCCCACGGTATTCTAAAATCACACTGTTTATAGTTGTACTTAAATAAGATAACAGAAGGAGTTAACAATGCATCTCACACATGGGAGTGTAGGTAAATAACATCCCTTTACATTTTGTAAATGTGTGTATTCCAAGTCATTACTAAATATAAACTTTTTTTAATTAATTTAATAAACCGCACACATATAGCTTTTACCTAATTGTCAATTATGCAAATTATTATAAACGAAATGCGGGCCTCTAGGGGCTTGATAATAATTACTGAATTTTGAAGAATCTTTTAGCCTTTCCTTATGTATTTTCTGATTGAAGGTTAACTTCTTACTTAAGTAAACGCTAAGAGCTTTCAAGAGCTTTCAGCGCTTTGGCAAAACACTGTTTTAATTAAAAATTCAATATCTTCAGAGTTTTTATTCTGATATTGGTAACAGTATTTATTTAGAACGTGCTTTACTTTACATAGGTTTCGCCTATTTGCATCTGTGATTTTTTTTAATCGCGTACATTATGTTTTATCTATTTAACTTATTATTAGGGATCAAGAACGCACTCTCTAAGTTAACAATTTCCGTACATATGAGCAAGTTGGAAGAACAAACCAACCCAAGTTAACCGTAAGTTCTGTTCTCAAGTTTCAAGTTGATATCAAGTTCTCCTTAATTACCAACTTTGTGACTAACTGGTGCTAGCGAAGATTGCTGGACAAATATTTACCGTGACAATGTAATTATGACATACAGACTGACTAACATACATTGAAGAACAATCTTAGTGATACATAGATTGCTCTCCATATGTTCCTTCCCTGAGCAATCTTTACACGATGGGCCATAGGCTGATATTGATATTAAGTATATTATTTTCATCGTAACTAGGTGCAAGTAACATTTGGCATTACAATAGTTTTTTTTAATTAAACCATTCAATTATATTGAGATTGACCTATGACATTTGCAAATCATATACAAACTCATTTTTGACTTTTCTAATAGCTTGTAACATGACAACAGCTATAGCTGCTATACGTGAACTGAACTTCATTAATTAAAGATTTGTTATTTCTTTAATGCATAATCGAAGAGTTAACGAAATTAGCGCATAAATACTACGCGTGTTTTGCACTCATAGCAATGTCATGTGTCTTCCGTTGATAAATATAGACTGTTTACCTGTCGCTCGATCTTGCCAGAAATACACGCGTATAACTAGGAACATTCAATAAAAACATATTGAATTAATTTAATTATGTTGGGATTCGCACTTTCGAACTCACACTTAAATGAAACGTGTTTCGCTCTCAAAGTTAAGAAACTTTAGTGGGAGCGCCTGCACTAATTGAGAAGTATTTCAAAATAATTTAATCTGGCCTGCAGAAAGCGTTTTTTTTTTCACTATATCATATGTCATATGTTAGAGTATCGTTAAGCACTGAAGTCCCCTTTTGTCTGAGAACGACCAAGATCAGTGGAACTATTACATTAAAACACTTTTTATCTTGAAGAAAAAATTATCTAGGCCCCCAATAAATCAGTTTACCGTAGTGGCATAAATCATACAGTTATTTAGGGAAACGTTCAACTTATCTAGAATCTATTACTCGGTAACTATATCTAATATAGGTGTATTATATTTGATCCCGAGCAGATGTTCGAAACTCACTATTGATTTGTCCGGCCTCATATATCCAGTTCGCAAGTACGGGTTCAAGTAGGACCAAGTTTCACCCAGTTAATGACCTCAGATCGATGACGTCATCTGCTCGTGTTGAAATTGAATCTATATAGAACCGGCCATGTGAAACGATCTGTTAAGTGAACTTATTTTGATGACCTATTGTCTCAAGTGATTGACTAATATAATGCTTATTTTGTCTCTCTTGAACTTACAGTCGGAACGCGGCTAGTGGCGCGACTATGCCACGCGACAAATTCACCTCATTTTGTAACAGGAACACCGGTTACATTTTTATTTTATGTCTTTTAAGACATTGCATATATGATGTATTGATGTATGAGTTTAATCAAAGCTTGATACAAATGCCATGGTCATCTGAATCTCAATATAATTAAACGGTTCAGAAAAATTGTATTGTGATGCCAGTTGTTACTTGCTCCTAGTTACGATGAAAATAATAAACTATCATTGTCAGCCATCATATGTGCTGGTACAACAGCGAATATAACAGTCAACAGTGCTAGGCCTATATACTGTGTCATGCTGTAAAGATTTTAATCTTATTGAAGGATTTTACAGCCAATCAACGACAAACACTACCATAATTTCTGTACTAGTGATTTTGCCTCGATACAAATTCGTCTCGTTATGTACCCATTTACTTCGTCTCAAAGTCTTAGGAAGATAGCACCCGGGCTCGATTCCAACCCACGTGAATATGACAATGCGCAGGTAACGCAGGTTAGTCACCTCGCGGTGGGAGCACGTCCTTAGCTTCCGCGCTTGAGTCACCGTACGGTTGCGCTCGCGCAAACGAACTTGACAATTTCCTTGCGTACGACCGAGAGTTCATACAAGAGAGTAGGGCTATAGATAGCTCAATACGCCAGGAAACTCCACGCCTTCTGGTTCCTTACTATACTATACCTCATTCTACATAAGATTTTTAACTGAGAAATCCGTCCACATCTCTTCGTTTATCTAGAATATCAAAGGGAAATATTGTACTTGTTTTTAACCCCCGACGCAAAGAGAGGGATGTAATAAGTTTTTCACACCTTTCATTCGGAAAAGTAAGTTTTGCTCCACGACGAGAGGGACCAAAACGCTACTTTTCTGTTCAAGCTACTTTTTTAATTTATACATTGGCATTGGAGCATTTGTACGCAATGTGCCAATTGAACACAGATGTTAATAAAATAATCGATTGTAATTTCATCGTAGTCGATTCAAAACGAACATATTTCAAGTTTTAACTATAACAATGTTGTATAAAAATTTATAAATATTTCGTAATATTTAAAAATTAGTCATAAAAATTAAGATAATTTAGATATATTTTAACAATAGCTTTTTTTAATTCCCTCATAGACGGTGTGAAAAATAGTATGTGTCACTCGGTAGCAAAATTATTTTCGTCTTGGGCGTAAACACTTGTATCCCTCACTGGGCTCAGGATCCTACGTTAGAATCCCTCGCTACGCTCAGGATTCTATTGTAGGATCCCTCGCTACGTTCAGGATTTAATACACCGCCCTCGCCGTAAATATACTATTTTGCTCCCTTGTGACACAAATAACTATTATCTACGCACATATCATTAGTGCTCTAAAATGCGTTCAGAAACCGTAGGAAATGACCAGCATTACTACAACTTCAGTACGTTTTTTAATACAAACCGTACGACATTTGATCTCGAGTGATATGAGTATAGGGACTTCCTTCGTTTGTAAATGATTTAAAAAAAAACTATTCGTCATGACGGATGATCGAATTGGCGCACTTGCTGTTGTCATTTTATTGTTGGTTTTTTGCTGTTACTTGCTACTACTTATGATATGTGTGTAGATAAAGTAGTGTATGCAACTGTACATAATTAGGCCTTAAAACACTCGTGTGATCCTATTATGAAACTCGCTGACGCTCGTTTCATAAAACCACACTCGTATTTTAAGGCCTCTGATTATGGATCAGTCGCATAAACTACTATAACGTGTCTGTGTATCTGTCTGTGGTATAGTAGCTCCCAAAGGGGTGGACCGATTAGAATCCGGTTTTTTTGTGTCATAGATAATTTTATCCCGAGTTCTTAGCCACGGTTCATGAAACTCTGTTCAGCTGTTCAAGAGATTTATTATTTATCGTATGGCAATTCAGTATTTAGAACCGTGAGATCTTGGAAAAGACGGTTGCCTGTTTTTGAGATATTGGACTTTGAAATGAAAATGTCGGGGGTTTTTCAACTTTTCTAAGTTGTACTTATTTCGATCATCAAGTGCTTTTCAAACATAACAATAAGAATGTTTTTGCGTTCCGAAATGGTTTTCCTTGAAATCGCATAACGATTAATGCACCATTTTTTTAAATGATATATGGAATTGGGTGTAGAAATGGTAGTTCCAGATGGCGTGTCTGTCGTGTACATGTCCCGTCCGTTGATTTGTTTATATTGATCGGTCGCTTTGATGATACCATGTGAAACTGCTATTTTCAGACGTTTTTCTTTTTTGTTGGCTCTGTCATAATACCTAACTTTAATCATCAGATGGTTAAAGTAAGTTGTTACAAGTTAAGTTGATTATAACAGCCTTTTATTCTTGGTGTTTCTGTGAACTGTCTGATTCATTGTTATATAACATTACTAAATCATTTGAATGCTTAGTTGACAATATAACATTCTAATAATATGGAAAGTTTATATACGAGCCGTTGACCCAAAAACGCAGCCTAGAAAAAATGACAACCATCTCAAAAAAAAACTTTTTACTTACCACTCTTTCCGATGGGTTATCCGTTTCGTGTTTAAGATGAATTAACATACTCGTACAATACTGTCTCGTTTACTAACTCATCATAACCAATCTAATGTGTTACAAGGATAAACGACGAACTTGATATAAAATGCAGTGACATGCAATTATGCTTCGCCTTGCAATGCCTAACGTCTCTAGGGTAAGAATTATTTCCGTTCAAATAATATTTCTGCCTCTCCAAGGTAATGTTCAAGCTTGTTACAAAGTAGGTCACGAGGTAATGAAAAGCGACTAGAAAATGTAGCAATGTAAACTGTTCAGACTGAAATATATCAGATCCCATGCACTTGTACAGTCATCATCATGTCAGCCGTAAGACGTCCCCTGCTGGACATAGGCATCCCACTGTCAACAAAGCGCGCATAGATAGACACGACTCTATTTCTAGGACCGTTTGGACGGGTCATATATTGCCCGCTTTTGTCTTAAGCCTATAAGGATAAAGCCATAGCACCTGACAAGCGCGCGCATCGTGACACGCGAAATTACGCCTGTGCGTAAACACGACCTTAGACAGAGAATTTCATTTTACATTCTGAGCCTGTCTTCTTATTTTTAGCGCTGTCACGTCAGATTTATATTCTCCTCAACTTTCAACGCAAATTCGCCGCGTGTTGCTATTTTCATGGCGCCAATAACGACTAGTTTCAAGTATTTTATTGCATTCATGTTGTTATAGTACCGTACGTAAATCTCAAACATAAAATAAAACATGTAAGGGCATCGAATTATAGCACTCATTTTTGTTTGCTCTCAAAGTAACTGTCTGCTTTTGAGTGAGATTTTTAGCTTTGATAGATTGCAGATAGAGTTAGAAGAGTTTGTCACTGTCAAATTCCCTATGACATTGACATACGTTTTAATTTCACTTCTTGTGTAAAGGGTTTTTATCTACTTACATGTCATTAGTGCTCTAAAATGCGTTCAGAAACCGTAGGAAATGACCGATTTTACTATGAGAAGTTTCTTGTCTGTGGTAGTAGGTAAAATCTTTACTGTAATGTCATTACAGTACAGATTTGTATCGTTATGAGTTTAAATTTGGAACAGCTGTCAAAACTCAAGTGGGTCTCTATTCTAGTATCCATAGATATTAAAACAGTTATCGATATAAAACGTCAATTCAGTACGTTTTTAAATACAAACCGTACGATATTTGATCTCGAGTGATACGAGTATAGGGACTACATTTGTTTGTCTATGATTTAAAAAAAAACATTCGCCATGACACTCATGACAGATGATCGAATTGCCGCCGTTGCTGTTGTCATTTTATTGTTGGTTTTTTGCTGTTACTTACTACTATTTATGATATGTGTGTAGATAAAGTAGTGTACAGGTTGACACACGTAAGAAGAGCCCTGGCGGCCATATAAAATGTATGGCCGCCAGGGTTCTTTTTACATATGTCGACCTGTATGCAACTGTACATAATTAGGCCTTAAAACACTCGTGTGATCCTATTATGAAACTACCTGACGCTCGTTTTATAAAACCACACTCGTATTTTAAGGCCTTTCATTATGGATCAGTCGCATGAACTACTATTGCACTATACCTGTAGTTTTTAATCGTTTCCTTACTCAGTATAGTATAGTTGATCTAACCGTGTCCAACATATAACTTTTTTTATTTCTTTAACGTTGGGGAAATGCGATTACGCATTCCCGCCCGGTCGGCGGACCACAGCTATAACCACGAAGTTCGGATATCTCTATCTCTCTCGCACTTACTGTACCTACTCGAGTAACAGGGATGCAAGTACACGAACTTCGAGATTCGATTTTCGTGGTAGCGCCGTAGGCTGGGTATGACGGACTAACCGCGGTAAAAACTTTGGACTACCGTTTAAAACCCCAACGAGTGCATGCCGGCTCCGCCTTGTAGAACGCCGCGTGATCGCGTTGACCATTCCACCGCGTGCGTCCCGGCTGTCAGCCTACATACTACCTAACCTATATCCACCGCGAACAAAAGTGAAGTATCATTTTTGACCTTAAAGCTTACGAGGTGAATGATCTACAACCATTCATTGCGCGCAATAGCGAAACTCATCTATTGGTCAGATCGGCGCACGCGTTGCTAACCGACTATGAAATTAGATGCGTCTGCTTGCATGAATCATGCTGCATAATCGACTGTACATAATATGTTTACACTTTTGCACCTTATTTCTTTGTAGTTAGGCGGACAATGTGTACATATCTTTGCACACTGAGACTTTTAGACTGGTTTGTTTTTACTTCATTTATTAACCATCATCAGTTTATGTCGTCCGCTTTCCGACTTAGTCCTCGGGTAGTCCTAGTCTAGCGGATTTTTCGTCTATATTAAAAGTTACTTGTCACTAATGCATGGGTCGAATTTGCCTGGTAAATTGACACCTTTTTTTGTATTATTAGTGTGGTTGACTTGAAATTGTGTATTGCGTTTACGATTTCAGATCTTTTGTCATGGTAAAAAACGTTAATGTTGCTTAGACAAAACCTATGCAAAAGTTTGAATTTCTTAAGGCGCCGTAGGTTCATGGTCTTCTCTCCCTCTCATTGAGCATATAAGCGTGAGCGAGAAGGAAGTGCGTCCTCGGAAGCGCAGATATCATGTTTTTTAATTTTAATTTTTTGGCCGTTCAAATAAATAAAAAAGTAATCACTGATTTCTCTCAAACATGATATTGCCGATTTTTAGAAGCTATTTCAATATTTTTAGCTTTTGCGCATAATTTGTAATAAAAAAGTAATCACTGATTTCTCTCAAACATGATATTGCCGATTTTTAGAAGCTATTTCAATATTTTTAGTTTTTGCGCATAATTTGTAACAATTTTTTTAAGTGTATTTTAGACAATTTTAGACCTATGTTCGTGATTTTTTTCTATCGAGCGAAAATTGCTTAATCATGTTTCTAAACACTGACCTCTCTGCAGAAAAGCCTCAAGATTACTATTCGTATTTTTTTAACCCATATTATTATAAACAGACGCATTATATTGTTTCAAAAACTCTATTCGCTTATCTTCGTTAAACCTACGGCGCCTTAATAAAGAGTAGTTTTGTATGTATTAGGCCTCTCAGAGACTGGCGCGGCCTGGCCGCGGCGGACAATAGTAAACTTGTCCACCGCTGTCAAATTATCTATTGTCCGCCACCGCAGGCCGCGCCAGTGTGTTGCAGGCCATAATCAGGAATATACCTAGTATCCAGATATAGAAACAAGGTTAAGCAAATACAAATATGATGAAACTGACATATTTATTGCTTGATGAGTATGTTAGGTTTGAATGATTTGGACGGAAAAACATTTACATCCTGTGAATAGTATTAACCTACTTCGGATGTTTATTTATTAACGCGTCAAATATACCTTTTAAGATAGAGCAGTTATTCTTTGAACAATAAAAACAATATTAACTCTATATAAAGCCACCGATGTCAATTTATGGTGTAAGAGGGCTATATTGCGCATTTAAAATAATGCGTCATGTATATACTGTGACTGCGCTTCCCTCCCCATTTCCCAATATTGGATATCGCTCATCCCGCTCATCCGTGTCCATGTTAGTGAAAACGCTCTAGCCTCACGTTTACGTACTAGCGGCGAAAATAGGTTAATTTTACATCACAAATTGTAATTGAAATGTGTTTGCGTCCCGCTGTCTATTTGTTCGCGTACGTGCCTAGATTGCGAATTGCGACAGCAATTTGAGACACGGGGTCGCGTTGCGGTCTGCCGTGCAAATACTCCTCGTGTGGCTAATTTAAAAGGACTAGCTTCTAGTGTATAAGAAACGTGTGTCTTTTATTTGAGATTAAGACAGTATGCTAGAAGTATATGAATACCTACGGGAGCTTGAGTTGCTGTAGGAAAGAAAATCAAACAAAATAAACTATGTAAAACTGTCGATTCTTATTCAGAATTCTTCACAATACGTAAACGTGCTACGCCCTTCCAGGGTCCATGTATCTTAGTTTTAAGATACTTGGTTGCAAATAAATATAATCTTAAATTTTGTAGGAAAAAAAATATGCGTGGGATCAGCAACGTGCAACGATTAAAAAAGAGAGGCGCTTTGCTTCCATGTTTATCGATTTAAAGTTTCCAAGGATACATCTCGACAATTTTTATACAATCCTGTGAAGCACTCAACCCGCGCGGGTTTTTTTCCACCCGGTATTAAGAAAGTTCAGAATTCATCGTTGAAAATTGAAAAAGTTTCGTGCACCGTTAACCCTTTATGTTCGTGGCTACCTCATTCCAGTACTGGCCAGTACCGGTCTTTGATACTCGGGATGAAACGAAACGGGTTTCAATTTCCTAATTGCTCGCTCGCGCCGCCAGCGGGAGAATCTTGAATATTTTATGCGACGCGAACAACGTTCTTACTTCGTCCGCCGCGCTTCCAAACGGTTCCGCTACTGCATAATAGATGGCGCTACGAGCTTGCCTCGGAACGGTTATTGATTCAGTGTATCTTCCGCGCAAATATAATATTGACTATTTTGCTATACACGGTATGTTTACATGGTGTATGCTGTTATCGGGTAGAATCGTGAAGATAAACTTGTGATTTTAAACTCGTATCCCTAAGTGTAAACTAGCCACTTGTTTGATCATGAATATCAGACAGTTGCAGTTGGTTTCTTACGATATAGTCTAGAAATTGCAAGTGTTAGAGAACAAAACGTAACAAAGCTGATGTGCGGCGGCCATCTTATCCGGTTTCCCGCCAATTGGATGATTGCGCGGGAGCTGCGATCATGTCAAGGTGACAGGCGAACCGTCGAATATTTTCAATCGCCTCAAAACAGAAATGTATAATTATATAACACTTACTCATTCATTCAGTGGCCCTTAATATTTATTTATTTTTTACTCATTTCCGAATAATCTCGACAGATACGAGAGGAAACCGGAATGACTGTAATTGTCATTTTTAACGACCTAGGTATGAAAAATTAGAATTTCCTTATGAAAAATTAGAATTTCCTTATGAAAACTTTTACGGGTTATATTTTAGAGTTTTCTGTACTGAAGTACTGTTGAGGTCAAATCGTGATCAGAAAAGGCCTTGCTTCCGCTCTATGAAAAAAGAAATGAAAAATTAATAACGCAAAGATTTAATGAGAATTAAAGAGTTAGTAAAGAGAGTTAGTAGAGTAAGAGTATCTAAAAGTTGAGAGTTTGGTGTCTATCCGTCGATTCCTGCACCCCTAATAAAGTTCAACGACCTTTGAAGCAGAATAAGTCGGCAAAGGTTTCCCAAAATCGAATTTGCTTATTGCTCTAATTTGATCCCTCCGACCGTTAGGGCATGTCTGAAGAGAATATGATTGGAGATCGGACCCCAAAATGTATAGCGTTGAATTCATGAAATTTAAGCTATTCAGATGGGTCTTATTCAGGGAACCAATCTGCATATTCAACGGAACGTCCTAGGCGAATTACTTGTACATAAGCGTGGCGGAGAGCCAGATCTTCCTTTATGTTTAACTCGTAAATGGGTCTCGTAATACGGTACTCGAAATCATCAAGCGTCAATCTACTGGAAAAACCGTAAAAAATTGTAATGTCACTAGTCAGAAATTTGCTGATTTCAATATCAGTCAAACATTGTAGTGGATACCAATTCCATCGGGAAATTTCCAGAGTTAGGTTCAGTAAATACGGTTATCACGTTCAAACATTCGTTCACTTTGTCGTTACTCTAGATAGTCCATTAGATAACGAGAGGTAGGAAGTAAAATGTCATGTTGACGTACTTTCTACGGCTGAACCTAGATCATCTGAACCTTGGATAGCTAATTGTTCATTTCCTTGTTGCAGTAAATTACGAAATTCACTAAATGTGATAAAGATTTGCAAGCGATAAATTCCACATTTTGTCGACGTGGTTGCCTAGAAATCAAAGTTCAAAACTTTGGTTTCTGCGCCATTTCACTCTAAAATCCAGAAACAACTTAAATCAGCTGTGATTCTCGTACTAGTCTAGACACCATTTATCTAACCTTAAGCCACCTTATGAGACATCATTTGTCTCTAGTTACATAAACATATATTTTATTATCTTCCTCGTGTGTTTATTCATAAGAGATGGCGTCGCGTGATTTAAATTGTATCAATTATCTCGGCGGATAATCTTACTTCCAATTGTTTACATTGCCAGAAGCTGAGTGGAGCTTTATTTTTCCCTCTTTCAACAGTCCAGTTACTTGGTCTGAAAACGAATAGGTGTCTAGGCGTATCATGAGCGTAATTTGTTTCTAGATTTATCCAATTTGAGGATTACAAAACGGTGAATCAGATGTAGCGCAGAGCTTGATTGAGCCAATCTGTCAAGTTTCATGGTAGTCTCCTAGTGTCAGACTCAACTAGAGGCAAGGTCAACCTAGGGTCCATCTTCTAAGAATAGCTATGCAATGCGTCTAAGTAATTTATTAGGATTAGGACTTATGAATATTGAATACATTAGTTATATTGAAATTTATAGCCCTGTCTGAATACTAAAGCGGACTTTGTCTTCTTGTTTCTGCGGAAATCTGCATAACTTTAAGATCATTCTTGTCTTTTGACTTAAAGTTGTGATGTTCAAATTAAATCAGATTTCGCAAGGTACAGTCAGCATCAAAAGTAGCTGCGGAATTGACGTCTTCAAAAGCTCTTATTCCCTTTTAATAAAGACTTTTGACGTCTTCGTTTGCTCAGTTACTTTTGATGCCGACTGTACTCCTTGTACAACTTTTATTCAGTAGTCGAAACATTTTAGGTTTGTCCGAATTCGACTGAGTCGAAAATCGTGGCATTAATAGCGTTTTTGAACAAATATCAGGAAAAACATCTCGATTCGAAATGTACTTTCCACGAACTGCCTACTATTAGATGACTCTTGCGTCGCATTTAGACATGCCCACGAAACCGATCAATTGTCAAGTTTCCCGGCACTCCACGGGACCAGCCTTCCGCGTCAACCTAATCCTCTCGAGTCAGCGTCAAGGCCAGTTGGCGGACAGGCCCAATTATCCACTAGAGTATCAGCATGGACTCCCGTGTTGGGTGGCTGCCGATTGAGGATGTAAACCCGTCTATTCTTGGCTGATTCAATGGGCAATTGTTCAACGTGTAAGGAAGTTTGTACGCTGGTTTTTTATTATGCTTTTACGAATGATTGTATTCTGATTTGCGGGAATCGATTAACCGTTCTTATTGAAGTGTAGGTGTCTTAAACATTTTTTCAGGTGAAGTTGATCAAAGAATGAAATATTTATTCTATTTCTGGCGAGGAAAGTGCTGCGTAGTTGCAATATGACCGATGACTAAAACAGCTTCTCATCAAGTGTTAGTGACACCTGCCAAATGGAACCAATTACCTACAGCGTCAGGCAAGACCGGTGGACAAGCCATCATTGGCAGTCAGACATTCCGGAAATTGCATATAGTCGTAACTCCCCTTTTCTAAACTGGGACGATTTACCAATCTAGCTATACGAATGCACGTGGAAGCTAGTCAATTAACGTGTCCCAAGTAGTTAGCGAGCCCGGCCCGGTTCGATTCTCTTTCCAATTTCATTTTTCACTGCTCATTGCTCAGGCGCAGATGCGGTACACGAGAAAATTGTAGATTTTTTTAATCTACGATTTGCTCTCGTGTATGTAGGATTGGAAAAAGTTTGTAAACGTTTGGAATCGGACCACAAAATAGCCAAAAAAATCAAGGCTTTATATAATCTTTATTCCCCCAGAATGCGTCTATGGCATTTTTTTCATTTCTACGAATGATTTTTTAAATTCAAAGGCGTTTTTTTTTCAAACTTGTTATAAATCAATCTTACTTAACCTATACCATGCTATTTCAAGTTAACTTTTTAATTTTGACTTTTAAATACGGTTACAATAAAAGGCCTTCAAACAATGAAACAGGCTAAATAGGAACGCATGCGAAGAAACAAATATTGATACATCGATACAATCCCTAATACTGTCAGACATTTAATTTTGAAACGACATCGACATAGGGTCCACTTTGTTACGGTTGAGTAACAACAGACATTCACTTATCTAGCTGGGCACTAAAATTTTACACCGATTGGTTTTGAGAGTTTAGATTCTAGCTAGTCAGCGGAAAATTTAATTGGCCCTTGTAAAATGGGATTGGAGCTTAGTCGGTAAGTTCCCTTATTAAAGTAACGTTAGCTTTTCTAACTCTTTAATCTTGTTTTACTATCCGGGAACTCATTGCAGGAATTCAAAATGAATTGAATATTACATGATCCATCATGGATGCGTGGGAAAAAGGGTTTTAAGTATTATATGTCTTTCTAATTTAATTCCTGCCGTTTGTTATTTATATAAGTTCACGTACTAACGAACACGCACTTAAATATGCAAAGTTTTTGTAGTAGCATATTTTATCAAGCCAAATGATCAAATGATTAATTGAAATATTACGTTGCGTGAAGTGTTTGTTGATACATTTTGCAAATTTTCTTTATATATATCTCATATTGAATAGAAGCGTGACGGACCACGTTCAATGAAGGATTCATAGAAAACTCACAGCACTTACGTCCTTACGTGTAGGTTCACAAATTGCGAGCAGCAATAACTCTAAAATACCATAAGGCATTAAGTTTATTTTTGTTATTTGACTACACAAGTATGTAACAAATTATTCCAATGTTTATTCATGTAGGTTTGTAGGTACAGTACACCTTATGGTTTTTGAGCTAAATGCCTGTGACATACAGATAGGACGAAAATGTTAAAAATTATATAGGCGTCTATTACAAGTCAATTTAGTCTGATCTATGTCGGTCAGTTTGTTCACGAATATTCATTCATTACATTTATCACATATTTTCTATTTTTCACTAATAACATCGAGTACCACTTAGCTGTTACGTCGAGAAACAATCACCGTAACTTTCACGTAGTGTTAATTGACGTAAATTGGTGTTATTGTATATTGTTACGATACAACGCGATATAATCTTTAAACCGCAAAACTCGTATGTATATCAAGCATGGTTCACGTAAATTGACCCACATTCATGCTACATTTACATTATAAACTGTGTTTATTTGTTGTATTTTTATACTGTGTTGCAAACGTATATTATGATCGTACCTAAACTTATGTACGGAATATTTACCGTTAGCGTTTCGGTGAAGGAAAACATCGTGAGGAAACCGGTCTAATGCCAATAAGGTCTAGTTTTCCCCCTGGGTTGGAAGGTCAGATGGCAGTCGGTTTCGTAAAACTAGAATTGGCATAAGCCAAATCTTGGGATTAGGTGTCAAAGCGGACCCTGGGCTCCTTTAGGGGCACAACCGGGAATAACGCTAGGAGGATGATGATGATGGTTTATCGATAGAGTTCGTTGGTCCGTCAGCATCATTTTCCGGTGCAGTTCTACAAACAATTCAGTTACTGTTCAGTGTTTTTGTTAGTTAACATAATGTAGGGTATATTATGATTTATGATTGAGTGGTCTTTGTGTTAGGGTATTAAAAATAGTTTACTCCTGGCTCTTTTGTAACATCGCTGGGTGATTGATTAAGAATGAATTGCCCAGGATGACATATTAAAGGAAAAAAACAACAACATGTGAGTGTTTATATAATTAACAGGCTTGAAAAAGGGATTCAATATTCGATATCATGTTTTTTTTCTATATTCTAATGATAGGTATATTCTTTATTAATAATCACGCATATGTATTCCTAATTGTATATGCCGATTGCGATTTGTGTGTAAGTTAAGAATCTAATTTTATTTTTAGGCCTACTTTGAAATAAATAAATAATAAATAAATATTAGGGGACAATCTTACACAAATCGACCTAGTCCCAAACTAAGCAAAGCTTGTACTATGGGTACTAGACGACGATAAATATACTTATATAGATAAATAAATACTTAAATACATAGAAAACATCCATGACTCGGGTACAAATATTCGTGCTCATCACACAAATTAATGCCCTTACCGGGATTCGAACCCAGGACCTCTTGCTTCGTAGGCAGGGTCACTACCAACTAGGCTAAAGCGGTCGTCAAAATTTAAAGCACTTTACCGCTCGTGCCGAGTACAGTTTCGTGATTCCATATTATTAGTTGCTCTTCCGCATACCTTGTTGTCGGTGTTGCAAAAACCTAATCAGGCGTCAATACGGCTAATCCATAAATAACATGTATGTTGTTGCTAATGGCATTAAATGCAAGCGGCTTTGCGTAACACGCATGTGAGGCTCGGACGTGCTTTATACTGACATTTACTGTTATATACTTTTACAAGTTTGATTATGACTTAGTATTTATGCTTTGTTTAGTATCTTGAGTGCCAGATAGTCCCTAGGTGGTGGAGGGGCAACAAAGCTTAGAAAATCAGTGGATTCCAATCACCTCTTTCGCTTTTAGGCATTGGGACGTTTGTAGAACAATGATCTTTAGGCACAAGATAAAGCATTCGTTTCTCTTTGACGCCGTTTGATAAAAAATAAAATATTTAAAAAAAAAACAAAAAACCCAACTGCTTTTTCATTATTTTATAGTATATGTCACTCCCACGATGAAGAGGAATCCAACGACACCTCATATGTCGAAATCCGTCAAACGTGGTCACACGGCATAGGGTGCAGGGCGTGCCAAAGAATAATACATAGTCACATAAATACATACATACGCTCGAAAAACATTACCCTCCTCTCCTTCGGCAGTCGGGTAATAAGAGGCGGTCGTCTTTATCACGTGAAAACGCACTTTCTGTTACTAATAAAACAAAAATCCCAGTTATGAAATTGTCACTTTCATTTGAAATATTTCGTTGTCCCTCATTACATAAAAACTATTCTCCGAATGTCGTGTCCCGGTTTCGACAAAGCCTTGTTTATGTCGTAATAAATATCTAATTCCAAAAAAAATCTGTATCTCCAGCTCTCGCTTCCGAATAATAAATCAAGCTAGACGCCTACTCTAGCACATAGCACGAGCTAAACACATTAGTTTAATTTACGGGCAAGCGAAATTGGGTTACACACAGTTGCGTTTCAGACTGGGCATAGGTACTAATAATGGTAATTACTTGAGCGTCTGCAATTGTTCATATGATTCATGTAACAATACAGAAAACTGCAGTATTGTCTACGCGATGGAAGTGGTCCAAATGATCTATACTTAACGATCAGCAAAAGATCACTTTGAGCATATAACAGCGCACCTATCAGCGTATCTCTGTTTGGCCTTATGATTGACTGGTAGAGAATGCCATTTGGCATCAAGTCCGCCATTTGTACATTATTCTGGTTTTGTGCTATAAAATTTAAATAAATAAATTATAATATACTACAGAGAAAACCAAAATATGTCTTTCGTATGTTCAATAGCTTACAGATTTTTTTGTACATGTAAGTTATGTGTGAATCGAACGGATTTACATTAGAGGAGTGGAGACGCCGTTTATGAGACAAACTATTAAAAAATAGGCGTTCTAGTCCTTAACTTTGGAAATGTTCACAGAAAGACGTCAACCTAAATATCTGTATAACTGTTCGAACCATTAACTCTCAGGCGATTACAATCTATTTAAAATAAGTAGATATAAATATTTTGTGATTACAAATTCCTTAGAGTCCTGACGTATCACTTTCTTTGCTTCTGCGTTCGGAGAATTCTTTGGAAGTAGTAATAAAGGGTTATTTTTTGTTTTAGTAATTCAAATTTATTAAGCCCACTGCGGTAGAGTCCTCTCGATTAATTGTAATTGAATTACTAATGTTAAATAACACTGCAATATGTGTTCATCGCAATGAGTTTCCTTAACCTACATTACTATTACTATGTATAATGCCTTCTAATAACAACTGACCGTTAGTTTTTACTGCCGTTGCGTTACGAGTGTTTTGATTCAAGTACGCAGCTTGGTCGACGAACGATACCTGTCTAATCTTAATCTTTGTTTACCAAATGCTTGAATTAATCCATTCAGCAGCTCTTACGCAGCGTAAATAAGTGCAGCATCAAAACATTCGGGTGTGGTCAACAGCTAGACTTGAGCTGTCCCTGCATAGGTTGCCCATACTCTTAGAGGTCTGATGTAAGCTGGTTAGTCCGCGGGTCTCTGCGGCACGGCAGTCCAAGACCGCTCCGCTACAGCGCTGCACGTGGTGTAACGATTCGAATTTCGAACGAAACGTGAATTGAAATCGCTGAATCAAAATCCACGTGTGTATCGACTTTGGATCGATCAATCGCTTTAAAGGATTTTTCACTTAGTAGAATTCTTTGTGCAGTGAAGTGCTCTTGATCAATCTTTTGAATTAAGATTGTATCTTAAGGGTGTTTTGTGTTCCGTGATCGACGTTTGTAAGCTTGGTTTGTATTTTTACAAGTACGTTTTTGTTGTATTGGAGTCACGTTCTTGAGAAGGTCGGACCGGTTTGTTGTGGGAATATTTGCATCGTTAATAAGTTATATATAAACAACGTTGCGTTTGTTTTTGAGCCTTGCTTATTTATAGAAATGAAATAAATGGAAATTTAATTAAGAAAACTGCAGGACGACAAGGACAAAATAAGTAACTAACACTAGGTAAAGTCGTACTGAGTCAATTAATTGTTTACTTATTCATTTGGTATTTTTCCTGTTATTATTGAACAATCAATAATAATGTTTCCTCTTCGATTCATCGGTTTAATTATAAAATCTTTCCGAAAGTAACCAAGAAGTTGAAACAACTTCCAAATGCTTGATTGAAGCTACTTAAACTTGCTGGGAACTTTTGGGTTAGTTCTAAGAGGCTGTGGAATCCTTCGTTCGACTTTATAAACTTTCATTTGCAATGCATATTCTGGAAGTAATTAGTCAGTATTTAATCGTGTTTTAAAATCTTTGATAAGTCTAAAAAGTTATTGCAATTTGTAAGTTTATTCACAGAAGAAAATCATTATATAACAGGAATATTGTAACTAATTAAAGGTCTCAGTTATTTTAAAATCACTTTGTCATCATTTGATACGGTAGATCATCACACGAACTCCTAACACAGATTATCCATTACATCACACTAACTCTTTTGACCTTTAATCTTGCCAAAGGTCCAAGGCATAATCACTTGACTTTATACCTACCAGTTACCATTCACGGGCGCATAATGAGGGTCTTAACTTATTCTTCTTATTGCATGCTCTTGTTTATTTAAGTTACTTGCTCTTGAATGGGCTTCATTAATACAGAAGTCGAATTGAATTCCTTGTATTATTTTATGTTTATGCAAGAGGTGGAAAACTAGTTACACTAGCTTTTAGTTATAGCGTCATACGTATGTTATTATGTGTTTTATGTTGCAAGCCAGTTAGAACCACATCTCTAAAGAATACTGATATTTTCATTCTAATTATGTTAGTAAATTTAATGGCCATATATTATTATACTGTCTTTTGCTGGTCTGAGTAATTTTGAATTGTTTCTTGAGACTGCTAGTTATGCAGAAAAGTAAAGTTTACAACAATAGCTTGTCCATAAAAATATTATTACTTAGTCTGCCAATTTTTCAAGAAATCTCTGCATAAATGAGATAGGAATGACTTGAGGACACTATATCTATAACATATCTTGATTATGATTTGTTTTTAATAGCTCTTCTGATTTCAATAGAGGGCGTGCGCAAATGAATGGAATTATTAATGTAATTCTTAAGAGAACTGTAGCAAGGGCGCGAAGGTAACTAAGGTACTTGTAAGTACATATAATTAAGGTCAGCATCAGCAATCATAACTTTAACCGTCATAATAACATTCGTCCTTATGCGTTTAACTTACTTAACAATGATGCAAAGATAAATGTTGCGGATCAATCTTATCAATGACCAGGCCTGCGGTGATGTCCTGTATATTAAGATTGGATGGGTAATTAGTTACTTAACCGGCACCTTACTAATTACCAATCAAAACGAATATTACACCAAAGCAATGGGCGGCTCACTCCGTGATTTGGTCGCGCCGCTACGCCTACCGGCCCTAAGAGGTATGATAGCGCTGCTACGGCACCCAACAGGTTCTACCGCAGCGCGTTGCATGCGATAGAAAGGGATGGTCACGTTTAGGCTCTTTCGGCATACCTAGACGGGGTATTTGTTAATAGATTAACCTTCAGTACGTAGTACTATTATTTATTACGTGACCAAAGTGCCAAAAAAATATTTCTGATCAGGATAAAATATTATATTCTTTGCTTAGGTACACCAAAACCACTGACACGGGCACACCTGAAGTTTCAAGCGTCAATAGGCCACGTTGATTTGGTGCGATTACCATCAGGTGGGCCGGGCCTTACGCTAGTTAGCCACACATTACTCGTCGTTTGAAAAAAACGCTGATATTGTGAACGTGCAATATCAACTTACCCAATATAAATGGCATCGAATACTACACGTACGATAATTAAGATTCGCTCATTGTCCCATATTCAAGGTTAATACTTTACAATCGTTATAAACGTACCCTATAGTATCAGCTACGTCGAGCTATGTGCCGCATACGAACCACACGCAATATGAATGGGCAACCCGCCTGTCTTGACACCGCGATGCGTAGTAACTAAGCGTAGGCAGAGGTCTAGTTTCGTGACGGGTGACCGGCGGGGTGAGCCGCATTAGCGCGTAGCGAATAACAGCCCAGTCCGGTTACGGCAGTCCGCCATAATGTGACAGGAGGTGCTTTTGGTAGACGCTAAGTTAGCTATGCTAATTTTTATAATTATAGAATAATTTTGAGATTATTACCCTATTTAAAGCTACCGTAAATTACTGTACATCTACAATCTGCATCCTACTGATGTGAGTACCAACACAACCAACAAAATGTTTTATTATGTACGAAAAATTTGCTTGTTTTTCACCTATTGACTATTGTTTTCTACCACACCATTTCACATTTCGTCTTACTACGATTAGTGACTTATCATGCGTTAAATTGCCCACTTATCGGCTTAAAGATACTTCTTTTTGTTTCATTTTTAATTGAACCGAGTGATGTTAAATTACGTCAACATTGCCTCCACTTTCCCGCATTTTCGCGGGTGACATTTCGTTGTCAAGTCTGCATATCTATCTGTATATTCCTTTATCAACCTCATATCCATATTTCGCGTTGTTTTGAAAAGTGAACCTTAAGCTCTCAGCGTGAAAGTCAGTCCATTATGAGGTCAGGGATGGAAGCAGGCGGTATTCTACTCCAATTATCCATTAGTATGCGTTATTAATATTGCACGTGTGTTGAATCGCCGGTTGAAACCCTTTCCATGTATCTTTCCAGCCAGTGACACTTAGCATGCTATGCCAAAACAGCTCTTAAAAGTTTTGAATTGAGCTCAAATTTTGTAACGGAGAAACTGGTAACTCGGTCTTATGATAATGGAGTAAAGTCCAATTTACTATAATATGCTTCGAAATGCTAGGTGTGACAGTTGGGTCGTCTATGATTTAATGATTAGCTTATGGTAAAGTTAAGACTTTTCTTTTTGGCGTCATGGTATTCCCGATTGTTTTTAGTATCAATCAATCCTGACTTACAATTAATAGCCTCTGTTCTCGGTCCTATATTTAATCTGCCAGCGATTCTTTAAAACAACTTTAAATTAATTTAATGATATGAAACTCAAACATTTACTTTAAGTTTTATGCAGTATCGAAACTTAGGATCAGTACTGAATATTACATAGGTTCTTAATTGTTAAGTCTGTTACAGTTTTATAAATGTATGCAAGTAAGGACTTACTTAAACGCCTTAGGGCCTGGTTTCACATTGATTAGTGATTAGTGCGAGTCCATACAAAAGCTACTCGCACTCGCAGCAAATATGTGGAGTCGCACTAATTGCTAATCAAAGTGTAATCGGCCATTAGTCTGGATTATGGAATAAGAACCTATAAGAAGTTAAAACTCAATATTGTATAGGAATCTAAAATAAGTTGTATGATTCTCGGAATAAACTATTCCTGTTTGGTCGAATCCGACCTTAGTTTTCATACAGTTACGTTCGATGTTCTATGTAGTTAGTAACATGAGATCCCTTGATCTGCTAATAATTGTACACACACAAAGACACTAGAGTTATATTTATCCGTATTGTGATTTGTCAATTAGTATTCAAACAACGTTACAGACACTCGGGCATGTGTAGGACGCAATTATATTTAATGACTCTAGAATATTTGTGACAGAATCGTCATTTTATTATATATTCTTGGCTAAAGTTCTGCGAGCTCTGTACTTTTACATGTGTGTATCCCACATGTAAAATTGACGCCTATGCCATGAAACTATAACAACGTAAAATGTTCCATAGTGAGTCAGGTATCCAATAATTTCCACGATCCACCCTGATGGCTATGTATTATAGTTTCTATGTCCCTATATATTTTCTCAGCCTATTTTCGTATATCAAATTCCGTTCGTGTTTCCTAAAATAAACTAAATGAATAAGGTACACGGTTTTGTACCTGTCGTTGACATGTTTATTTTTATTTGGATGAGCTGGCCTGTTCCAAATTGCGCAGTTCATTCTATATAGAAAGAAATTCAGCTATGTTACAGGTAACTGCTCTTTTGAACGAAAGTAACATAAGTAATAGATATTTATGTTCTAAATCTGGAGGCATTGTATGCTCTGTTGTGTGTGTTGTATCATTAAGTGACGTGTGTTTAATCTAGAAGACTCTTTTATTAAATGTAGTTTGATAACCCTTGTACTCCCAAAGAGGAGGGGGGGGGGGGGACGTGACCTATAGGAGACCGGGGGTTCCTATAGGTCACAACCGGGAATAACGCTAGGAGGATGATGATGGGGACACTTGTTATTCCAAGTTTCTAATCTTTGTCCTATCCCATGTCCCATTTGAATCAACGCAATATTTGCAAAGTTACGCGTTAAGCATGCAGACCTAACGGCGAATATGCCTCATTGTTTAGAAGCGTCTCGTAAATTAGACATTGATGGACTTGCATGTATTTAAACAGTTTGCAACTGTCAACACTTCGCCGTGCGTCGGCAGGAAGACGATCGCGCAACTCTTGCACAGACCCGTCAAACTGTCACGTTAAAAGAGGCTATTGTTTTCTACGTGTCGTGTATAAAGTGCTGATATAGACAAGTTTCAACAAATGGGGGAATCGTTGGATGTCTACGTCTACAAAGGGTGCATTTCTAAATTTATACCTAACCTACATCTGGTTATCCCTTGAGGCCGAGATAGCTCACGAAATTTATCATGTGTTCATCTTTTGCTGGAGACCTTACCATAAATTCGCCGTGTGAAAGAAGATTTCATTCTTACACAAATCGACCTAGTCCCATTGTAAGCTTAATAAGACTTGCGTTATGGGTACTAGACGACGATATATTTAATAGAGAGAAATACTTAAATACAGAGAAGACGTCCAAAGCTCGGAAACAAATATTCATGCTTATCACACAAATACTGGCCCTTACCGGGATTCGAACCCAGGGCCTTCAGCTTCGTAGGCAGCGTCACTACCCACTAGACTAACCGGTCGTCAACACGTTTATTGTATTTACCTGTCATCAAACAATATATATATAGGTTTTGACCCATTTATGGTTAGGTATGTTTTGCTTTATCTATCTAATCTATCTTAACAACAAAACTCAACATTGTCTTTAAGGCTCATTCTAATCTAACCAAGTATTATATTTTTAACTCGTCACGTTTTTGTAGGTACCCGCTACGGGAACCACTCCATCACTGTCGGGACCTGTATATAACCTTAAAGTATTGTTCTCACTAAGCGTACCATCCTTATATTTAGATATAGGTCACTACCAGATTGCATAATGCCATCCCGGTCAAGGTGAGGAGGGTGGTACGGCAGACCAGATCTGCATATGTTGCATAAACCTGTCGCCGAATGCGGTACCATAAGGCTCTGTTCTTACAAACTATCCGTTAAACTGTAATTGTAAGGAAAATGCAGTTTTCCGAGGATTAACAGTGCCTGCCGCCTCCCGTCGAATATAGTTGACGCAATTCGCCCCAAATAAATATTCACTCGCAACCGTTTACAAAAATACACAACAATTAAATTAAATTAATTAATAGATAAAGTGAGTTTTGCATATCCGTTTGCCAGCGGATGCATTTGGACCTTCTTTTCCGAAGCTTCCTAATCCAAAAGATTTTTTTAGCTACACAGCTACACTACACAATTATCCTAATCCTAATCGTCTATTGAAAGGCAGGCCGACTTTAATATGTAGATACTGTATGTATATGTTTAATATAAACACGTTTCATTTCTCTATTAGAAAATCAAGGTTTCTTACTGGATCATAATAATTAGAAAACCAAGTACCTAACCCTCTTCAGGTTCCACTTTCTTACTGCCTGCGGCGAGGTTAGATATTAATGCACTTACGTAGCTGGCTGGAGATGCAACCATTATTCCGCTTTAACGAACAAAGAGGAATTCTTGCCTCCTGAATCTTGGGATATTGTCGAGTAATTACATTGGTGACTTGGTATTAATGCGACACTAGTGTTGTATACTATAGTTACTGTTGGTTACTTATGCTCTAACTTATCTGTAAGTAAGTATTGATGTGTGCTTTGGATGTCAAGCTGGTCTATATTCAAAAAGTGTTAGTGTAGCTCATAATGTAACGATGTACCTAAATCTAAATATATAAAAGAAGAAGCTGACTGACTGACTGACTGACTGACTGACTGACTGACTGACTGACTGACTGACTGACTGACTGACTGACTGACTGACTGACATATCAACGCACAGCCCAAACCGCTGGGTCTACGGATTTCAAATTTGGCACGTAGGTTCCTTATAAGGTGTAGGGGAGCACTAAGAAAGGATTTTTCAAAACTCACCCCCTAAGGGTGTAAAACGGGGGTCCAAAGTTTGTATGGGGGAAGCATTATTTTTTGAACTACAGACTTAAAACTTTGTAGGAAGATTACTTATTAAGAAACAAAAAAAGCACTTTCAGCGTTTTACATAATTCCACCCCTAAGGGGGTCAAATAGGGGTGCAAAGTTTGTATTCAAAACTACTGGGACTACAAATTTGAAATTTACACCAGACCTTCCTTTTATGACGTAGGCAAGGGATAAGACGGGATTTTTGGAAATTCTATCCCTAAGGGTGTTAAATAGGGGTGCAAAGTTTGTATGGGTGAAACATTATTTTTTGTACTAGAGACTTGAAACTTTGTAGGGATATTACTTATTAAGATACAAAAAAAGTACATTCAGCGTTTTAGAAAATTCCACCCCTAAGGGGATTAAATAGGGGTGCAAATTTTGTATTCAAAACTACTGGGACTAGGAACTTGAAATTTACACCAGACCTTCCTTTTATGACGTAGGCAAGGGATAAGACGGGATTTTTGAAAATTCTATCCCTAAGGGTGTTAAATAGGGGTGCAAAGTTTTTATGGGTGAAACATTATTTTTTGTACTAGAGACAAGAAACTTTGTAGGGATATTACTTATTAGGATACAAAAAAAGTTCTTTCAGCGTTTTTAAAAATTCCACCCCTAAGGGGATTAAATAGGGTTGCAAATTTTGTATTCTAAACTACTGGGACTAGGAACTTGAAAATTACACCAGAACTTCCTTTTATGACGTAGGCAAGGGATAAGACGGGACTTTTGGAAATCCTATCCCAAAGGGGGTTAAAAAGGGGTGCAAAGTTTGTATGGGAGAAATATGACTTTTTGTACTAGAGACTTGAAACTTTGTAGGGATATTACTTATTAGGATACAAAAAAAGTTCTTTCAGCGTTTTAGATAATTCTACCCCTAAGGAGTTCAAATAGGGGTGCAATATTTGAATGAGGTAAACATTATTTATTGAACTAGAGACTTGAAACTTGGTAAGTATTTTACTTATTAGGATACAAAAAAAGGTATTTTCAGCTTTATATAAAATTCCACCCCTAAGGGGGTAAAATGGGGATGCAATGTTTGTGGAGGGGAAACATTATTTATTGAACTAGAGACTTGAGACTTTGTAGGAAGATAACTTATTAGGATACAAAAAAAGTAATTTCAGCGTTTTATAAAATTCCACCGCTAAGAGGGTTAAATGAGGGTCCAAATTTTGTATAAGGGAAACTTATTTTTAGCTACGACGTACTTAAAACTTTGTGGACAGATTACTAAACTTATTAATTTACAAATAAAGTGCTTTCAGCGTTTTTGAAATAATTAACACCTAATGGGGTTAAAAAGGAGGTCCAAAGTTTGTATGGAGAAAAAAGATTAGTTAGACAATTTTATTCGAGAATTCACAGGATAATTCCTAACGATAAATGAGTAAACAAGTGTTTCCGGTTTTTTGAGAATTTAACCCCTAAAAGGAGACATGTGGTGACAAAATCTGAAAATCAACATCGGCATCTATTGTTTCTATGGTTTATCGGGTCGCTGATTAGGAAAACAACAACGATTTTACATTCCAACGTGGCGTCTAAATATCAATATGGGCGTTGTTATTACGGTTTTTTGGGACGTTAATAACGAAAATCACATAGATTTTGAAATGTAATGTTGTGGACATGAAAATTCATGAAAATATTTGTGCCAAATTGCAATTCAATCGGTCCAGTTTTTTTCGTAGCAAATCGGTTGTAACAGACGGACTGACAGACAGCCACACGTGATCCTATAAATAAGGGTTCTATTTTTGCTTTTGAGGTATGGAACGAGACCCGCGTTATATAGGGTTATAGGTTTTAAAGTTTGTATTTGGTGCCATCTCGATCGTCAGCAATCGGTACCTAGGCGAGTGCGGGCGGCGCGGCGGGACGGGAGGGTAGGAGACATTGGGAAAGTGCCTGCATCCGTAATAAGTACATTCAAGGTGCTGCACGAAGATCTGCTTACTTTTAATAAGTTAAGCATTTTGGCCGCCGTTAAATTAAAACAAATTTTTGGGTATTTATATGTTAAATACTGGTTCGAAAAGCATGGAAAAAATTTTTAGGAAACAAGCCTATAGCCACCACTTCCAGGCCACAAATTTGACTTAACATTCGTGGAGATATTTTGGTATTTCAACATTAATGTTCATGAACATAAAGTAGCTTTTATTCCAGAGGACAGATTCTCATTAATCATGATTGTAAATTTAATAACAGAAATACGTACATACATACATACATTGACGCCTTTATTCCCAAAAGGGGCAGGCAGAGCACATGAACTTTATGTTCCAGCGCCACTTTTAGCATAAATGTGGGTATAAAAGATCGACAAAAAGTGATATTGCTTAGGTTGTTAGCCCATCACCCAGGACACACTTCAACCCTGCTCTCTTAATCGACTTTTACGACACACATGGGAAGAAAGAGGGTGGTGAAATTCTAACTCGCCACCACACGGGCAAAAATAATAGTAAATAAAAATTAATTTACCATAATGGGTTATGATGAAGGGTTATTAGTAGGGGAAGTTAGTAGTAGTAGGTTAGTAGGCGGCGTAGCAATTCAATAATTATTGGAAAATTACTTTTACTACGCGGGCGAAGCCGCGGGCAAAAGCTAGTAATAAATAAGAACCAAACCGGCTTAAGCGGCGGCGAAGGTTCGGCAATTTTGAATCAATAGTTGGAAAGAAATGGAGAAGAGAAATCTCTGGACGGTTCTTGGGAGAAGAAATAAAAGAGATTAGCAAATGCAAGTCCATTTCTGGACGGCTGACGACAGTTCGATGGTTTTGAATCAATAGTTTGGAGCTAGTAGAGAAACGTTATGTAAAAAATAAATTATTGAAATTAGAAGAGATATGTCCATTGCTGGATTGAGAGATTCACTAGATGGTCATAAAGAGACCTTGAAATATTTTTCAAGAAACATATTGCTGGCACGACAGTTGTGGTTGCCCAAATTAGAACCATTTCGGTCGAGTAGAAACAAGACTAAATACGTTACACATACCTACACAGTCACAGTAATTAAGTTGCGTATCTTCTCCGAGTTAATCTTTGCGTTAAATGAACCGACAGCTGCGCTGGCTATGTAAATGTACCGCCATGTATATTCATGCTATATATGTCTGGTAAACAGCATAATCGAAGGAAGTTTCCATGTTAATAGTGCTATGTGCAAGTTACTAAAGTGGGCCATGTTAATTGTTAAGATTATGAAATTAATTAGGAACATTTTTTTTCAGTGCTATGTTTAGACTTCACTTTACTCACATCGCACTAGTCTTATAATAGGAACGTGTTTTTCTTTACTGGCGACTTTGGCTGTCTCATCTTACCAAAATTTTAGTATATTCATATTCAAAGTGTCAAAGTTCTAGTAATCAACGTGGTAGATGATATTACCATTGTAGAAAAGTCAGAAAACTATGTTTTCTGAAGATTATCGCCACAAATCGTAAAAAATAGACATAGACATAAAAACTTTATTCAACATCACATATTAAACATACAGTGTACAAATTAGACTTAAGATTAGTGTGAAACGAATACAACCTGATGTCGTTCGCACCAAGCTTCGATGAAAATAGTGTAAAGTGTAGTGCTGTACGACACGTGTATTAAATATTATTGATGAATCATTTATGTAGCTTTAACGAAGTAGGTAATTATCTGGCAGGTCAATGCGCTTCACATTTACGTTGTATAATACCGTGGTTTCTTTATAGTATTCTTATTTGACGCACGATACTGCACTGGCTAGCAATAAATATAGGAACAAAGGATTACGCCATACATCCTGGCAAAGTCTGCGGCAAAGCCCAACACGACCGATAAAACTTCGCTTTTCCAGGAAGCGAAATGTTTTAACCCCTACGACGCCTCTGGGGCGTGCGATGCCTTATGTATTACGTGCTTTGTACGGAAGACGTATTTACTCGTCATGATGTTATTTATTACCTATTTTTCTGCGTATTATCTTCCGTTAGGTTGTCCTAAAAATAAAATATTTTTCGTCCATTGCTAGCTTACATTTTGAGAGCTTCAAAGATTCAAAGATTCAAAGATTTATTTGTCCAACATAGGTAGTTATTAGGTATTACATTTTTCCAGTATCACTATGTGGCGCCTTGCGGCATACAAATATAGTTATATTTTTGTAACATGCTTCTGCATGCAGCATGCTTCACAAATAATTTACATTAGGTAGTCAACATATCACAATATATATATATAAATACAAATTTAAGTTAAAAGTCCGTTAAAATGAAATATAAAATATGATGTAGTCAGCATTATTAAAAATATAAAGAATAGAGTAATTGGAATTAAGTACATATGTCAGCTAAAAATTGATTAATTGAGTAATAAGCTTTTTTTAATAGAAATTCTTTTAATAGTTTCATATCAACATCATTTTCACCAGTTCCAACAATAGTCTGTGGTAGTTTATTAAAAATCTTGTGGGCCATTCCAATTATGCTTTTTTGCAATAACGCTGTACTACTTGAAATTGCTTTTAATTTATTCTGAAGGCGGGCACTTTTGTATTTACCAAATTGGTTTCGATTTTGGATCACAAAATTTACTATTTCATATATGTACAAACAAGGTAATGTGAGTATTTTTAACCTAATAAAGTGTGGTTTGCATGAGTCACGCTGTTTGATTCCACAGATTGAACGCAGACATTTTTTTTGGGCTTTAAATGCATTTTCCCGATTTGTGGAATTACCCCAAAAAAGGATACCATATCTCAATGTGGATGTAACATATGCGTGGTACGCCGTTAGTAAAGATGCCTGATTGGACACTTTTTTAAGATTGTATAAGGCATATGAAAATGAACTAAGTTTTTTACATATAATGTCAATGTGGTTTTTCCACGTCAACTTATTATCTACGCTAAGCCCTAAAAAACGACTAACATTAGTTTCATTTATTCTATGTCCTTTATAAGCTATATTTAAACTAGTTGGCTGCAATTTTTGTCTAAATGTCATTATATTCGTCTTATCCAGATTAATTTTCAAATTATTCGTTGTCAACCATTGTATAATAATGTCTAATGTTTTATTTATGTCTGCTTCATATGTTTCTAAATTTTTTGCTGCGAATACCACTGTACTATCGTCAGCGAAGAGAACCATGGGATGTTCGATAGCTCTTGGTAAATCATTTATGTAAATCAAAAACAATAAAGGCCCTAATACACTTCCCTGTGGCACTCCGTAGAGAACGTCTCTGCGACTAGATGTGTAGATTAATTCTGTTTTTGTTTCTAAAGACAATCTTTTTATTTGTGTCATTTGTTGTCGATTACTTAAGTAGGATTTTATTAAACTATAAACATTGCCACGTATTCCATAAGTATACAGTTTGTCTACAAGAATATTATGATCAACAAAGTCAAATGCTTTAGACATGTCCATGTATAAAGCACACACAGGGACTTTTTTATCCATATTTATTATTACACTTTGCAGCAAATCAAATATAGCCATGTTGATGGTTTTTTTCTTACGAAATCCTTTTTGTTCAACACAAAACAAATTTTGACACTCGAAGTATGTATATAAACGATTGTATATAACTTTTTCAATGATTTTAGAAAATATAGATAACAACGCAATGGGCCTATAATTAGCAATGTTATTTTTGTCATCTTTTTTGTGAAGGGGTCTTATAACAGAAATCTTAAGATATGCAGGAAATGTGCCATGTTCTATACATAGGTTAATAATATAGCTGAGTACAGGAGAAAGAACTTGACATGCTCTTTTTATGATTTTTGTATGGATCCCATCATAACCGACACTATTCGTACTTTTAAGGCCCTGTATTATTAATTGTATGTCATCCGGAGTAGTGGGTTGCATAAACATTGAATTGCTATTGGATGTCATTGTATTCATTCTATTGTAATTTTGGTTGTCACTAGACTGATTAAATCGATATACTTGGTCAATGTAATAATTATTAAAAGCTTCTGCAATGCGTTTTGGGTGTGTTATAACATTACCATTAAATGTTATTTGTTCAATGTTTTCTACAGGCTGCTTAGCTTTAGAATTATTAATAATTTTCCAAGTTGCTTTTGTCTTATTATTGGATGTATTTATATAATGGTCATTCTGTGCCCTTTGGGTCAAATTAATTATTTTTGCCAGTCGCTTGGAATAACATTTAAATAACATCTTACTATCAGGATCTGATGACAGTCTATATTTCCACAACATTTGTCTTTTTCGTCTACAGCAGAGTCTGATCCCTTTTGTAATCCATTTAGGCTTACAGGTATTAGTAATTTTTACTTTCTTAATTGGAAAACACAGCCTGTAGAATAATGTAAATGATGTGATAAAACTATTAAACGCTTCATTTGGGTCATTTGTAGCAAAAACATCATAAAAATTTAGATTGTCGATACAATTTATAAATTTCTTAATATTTTCATCACACATATCTACTTTTTTTATATACCAATGAGTGAGAGAACAAGTTTTCTTTACCGGACATTTAAGTAATTGTGCTGTGTGGTCCGAGAGAGCAAGTTCCAATACTTCTGTCTTGCTTCCTCTGATATTGTGGATAATATTATCAATACATGTTCCACTACACAGTCGGGTCGGTTGAGATATACCTAATTTCAAGTTATAGCTAAGTAAGAGATTTTCAAAATCCTTACAGTGCGTATTTCTTTTGAGGGTATCAATGTTGAAATCGCCACATACTATTATCTTTTTCCTGGTATAACAAATTTTATTTAATATATATTCTAGTTTATTTAGAAAAAGATTGATTGCCCTTGAACAGTTATTAGGGATTCTATAGATACAGAGTAAAATAATACCATGATCAGTCAATTCAATGCATGTGCACTCCATAACATTTGAGATTGAGGTTTTGTTGACTTCGTTTAAAATATTGAATTTTAGGCCATTTCGTATTAATATGCAAGATCCCCCATTCCTATTTTCTCTAGTGAAGCAAGATGCTAATCTATATTTTGGAATGGTCAAATGTACCTCGTCACCCGACTTCATATTATGCTCTGTTATACAGATAGCGTCGATTTGTTTTCCAGTTTCCATGAACTCTTGTAAATGAACACACAATATGTTTGCTTTGTTTATAATTCCATTTATATTTTGATGAAGAACATATATATTACTGTAGGTAACGAGTTCATTTTTTGCATTCCTATTAATACACGGATTATTTGACATCTGACGGTGGTTATTTATAAAAAAGTACAATTATTACTATTATTATTATAGAATGCTTCGTTTACACATCTTAATATTTTGTTTAGACATTGCGCTAACTTGTATTTTCCCCTGTAGTTAAGTATATTGCCATTATTTTGGAAATCAGTTTTTCCGAAATAAATAGTACTAGGTTGAAGCCATACATGTGACAAGTTTGTAAATTTACTATGCATTGCAGAGTTGAGCTTATTTACAAAATTGTTATAGTGTTCAGAGGAATAGTTTATCGAATAGGGTATGTCACAGATTATAACATTAGTATGTATAGATTTTTTCACAGTATCTTCTAAAAACCTTAATACAGTCTTTAGTGGCGTGGCGTTGTAATCGCTGCCTCCGCACATTATGATTAGACAGTCACTTTTTTTAAAATGAATTATTTTATCTTGCACATTTTGCAACACTCGCTCAGTTGTTCCGTGCTGTATTATGTCTGCAGAGAAGTCATAGTCATTCCTTCTCATCTTAGAAAGTGGTAGAAGTAATTCTGCACCGTGGAAGTCCGAAAGAAGCAGCAGTTTCGGCTTGTGTGGTCTATTTACAGTGTCTGCTGTGTTCTTTCTTTTAGGAATGGTACTCTGTTCACATACCGTTTGATTTTTTGTTGATGCTGAGTAGCTTTTTTCAGAAGATGAAGTTTCAACAATCTTTTGTTCTAGGCGTTGAACAGTTTTTTCCAAGGCTTTGGTAGACTGCTGAATGCGGGAAAGAGTTATTTCTTTATTTATTAGTGCATCAGATTTCCGTTTGATTGTTTTATTAGTTGACAATAAATTACTAATTTTTCGTTGTAATGTTTTGATTGTATTATTTAGTTTATTCACCTCTTTGTCTAGTTCCTTTATTTTATTTTCAGATTCCATATTTGCGTCTGTCGCTGAGTCCTTTAATGTGTTATTGGACAAATGGAGCGATTTCGAAGGAGTATTGTCCTTCAGTAGTGTGCTATATATACTAATCTTTTTTTTGTAGTCGTCAACTTGTTTCTGCAAGCAAGTATTCTCAGTATTTAAGTTCTGAATTTCCTCATGGGCGCTCGATAGTTCAAGTGTGAGATCTTCTATTTGCATCTTTAGGGCAACTATTTGTGAAGACTCTAAAGTAGATGTGCTTGGGAGACTTCGTGGGCTTTCGTATGTGCTTAGATCTCTAAGTGTGGAACTCATAATATCGTTATCTGTGAAAACTTGAGAGATATTATCTTGAGAACTCGATATTTTAGGAACATTACATTTCCTTCTAGTGATGTTGTCCGGGGATTTGCTATTTGTGGTATTACTTTTTGGTTTATTCAATGTCTTCGTTTCTGCTTTCGAAGATTTTGTCTGACAACATATACATTTCCAAAATATTTTGTCCTCATTTGTCATCGATCGAAATTTACTCGGTAAATTTTTTCCAGCGCAATTTAGGTCAAAACATTTGCAACAATTTGAGCATTTCATAAAGTCCTTTGTTTTTATAGTCATCTTACATTTATAACATGCAGTCGTTTTATTTGATTGTAATGGAGTCATTTTTGTGCTCGTTTATTGTTATGTAACACAAATTATTAAGTTTTAAACCAAATAGTAATATTAAACTAGTTGTTCACGTTGCCGTTGTCAAAAAGCAGTCGATAGATGGCGCTAGTTGTCCAGTAGTAATCGATACGCTGTCACGCTGTCAGCCAGTTTTTTGTAGTAGCAACACATATTTATTTTTCCTTGGTTGGCAGGGGTGGACAGCTGTCAAATGTCATTGTAACAACCAATAGGTTCTAAAAGACCACCTGTTTATACTATGTGATACTGTTTACTGACTTCTAAACAAACTTCCACTTTCCCGTTAGTTTTCAAAAATTCAAGTGAAGTTCAAGTTCAACGACGAAAACAACAGCTTACCTATGTGTTATTTGCTTGATATAGGCGTTAAGTTCGGTTTCGGAATGCGATAACTGAAGGTATGTTACTTAGGTTATGTTTCCATTGTACTTTCACTGAGTTTAATACGAGTTTTCCAATATTTTTCTATTAAATAAGCAGACGTTCGTATGATACGTGTTTACATGGCTAGGGTAGGGTTGCCAGCAGAGCTTGGGAACCTTTATGGCTCCTCTACATGATAGCCCATCCTATGGCCCAGCGCTAGGGCCATGCGATGGTTGAACGCTACTACACGATGGCGACATTCAGTTCTGATCGAATCGTTTTGCGAGAAGGACATCGAAGTCGAGTCCATATTACGCTCTCTCCTCGAATAATTCCAAAAACTTTATTGTTTCGTGTTGGGGCCACGTATACGTCATTTTCGATTAAAAAAAAATATACAGCACTAAGGTCCACACTCAACCGCGGTCGACCGCGCACGTGGCGGAATGGGCCACGTGTAGATGCGTACCGCCATCGCTGGCCCACTCCCTTTGATGTGCGGCCGAAAAATTATCCTCTCTACACGCTGGCCCATCCTAGTGGGCCAGCAGGATGGGCCATCTTGTAGAGGAGCCATTATATATATGACTCAACTGCCGCCCGCGATTTTGTCTGCGTCGACCCGGGATAAAAACTATCCCATGCAAAATTTCATCCAAACAGGTTGAGCTGTTTAAGCGTGATTGAGTCACAAACATCCATATTATCTAAACATCCTAACTTTCACATTTATAATACTAGTATGAAGATTGTTCGTTAACAAGAAAATCCCAATTGGCACATAATATGGCGTATAATAAAAAATTTAAACCTCGAAGAAGAAGGTTAGGGGTGCGTTGAATCTCCAATATTTGCAGATCGGTAATGGATGAACAGATCTCTTATCCACTCGTTAGGATCTGCGGGTACGGGGGGATTTGGCGCCTCGCTTAATGGAGAGGGGTTGGTACAATCGTTAAAATTTAAAAAAAGGTATTATTTTTAAACCTAGCAGATTTTGTAATGCAGATTGGCCTATTCTTATTTAAGCCTGAATTTCTCTTTTGATGTATTACAAAGACTTATATCAAGCGTTTTTTTAAACTAAAAATGAATTTGTAAAATTGCGGCATCATGTTTTATTTAGGCATTGCCTAAATAGAACTTTCGTATGAAATATGATCAGTGGTTCTGAATACTAATCACGAGCCTTCTATTATACTAAGTGGTCTTGCAAAAATGCTAAAAATATACGATTACATTGTGGAATATTTTGCAAATAATATAGAAACGTGGCAACTTCAAATATAAAATGACGATGTTTATAAATTTAAATTTGTGAAAGATGTTAGGTTTTTCAAACTATAAACCGGGTGTAATCGTTAATTATTCCGTAAATATAAGAGATTTCAAAAACCTTAAAACTGATATCTTTCGTTCCCCAATAGGTTAAAACCATATCGATAACTTTAGAATTCAACTAGAAATATCAAACATTTAAATATTACCTATAAATCTGTTACTCCTTGTTTCAAAATAATACGAAATATATTTAATAATTTGCCCCATAATTACAACCTTGGGCACGATTTAGTCGCAATTAAGCGACAATTATTGTTTAACTGACTAAGTCATGGATAAGTCATGGAGTTTTTACACGCCCTCATCCGTCATCGTATTATGCCATTACGTCATTCTTGACGGATACAATAACAGTAGGTACTTGCAATTGAAGTTTAAGGGCCACCCCACACCTGGCGTCTTTCGAGCGTCGTCCCATAGTAAACCGTCCCCCCAACCCACCTCGCCTCGCCCCTCGCTCGCCCGCTTACTATGGGACGACGCTCGAAAGACGCCAGGTGGGGTGGCCCTAAAGCAGCAACACTGATTTTCCTTATTCAGTCGATTTTCATTAACTAAAATATTTTATTGTTTTTACTAAACTGGGAATATTTTTTACTAAATGTATGAGAGTATCGTAAAAGTTTAAATCAATATTTTATATTAATGTCAATTACAAAAGGTGTAAAAAGTGCAACATGCAAAGAGATTCATGTTTATAAATGTTTATCAAGACGCTTCATCATTTTCTAAAACAACACTCGGTTTTTATCAGTTTGCATACATTCACTGATTTATAATTATAGCATGTTTATCACCTCGAGTGTTAAGATCTTAATTTAATAGATGCTCTATCAGTAAAACCTTAGTAATTGTGATGCCACGGAAAGTTAAATACGGTTCGATTGTCATCTATAATTCTATGCTAATAGTATAAAGGGTGTGATTCTGTAACTTCGTAAGTTTGTATGGAAGGGGCAATCTCCGGAATGGACATAGGTTTATCTTATGCGGCTTCGCTTGCGTTATTTGTAATAGAGCTTTATCCAAAAAAAAAAAACATTGTTAATTATTTATTAGTGGAACTTAATTTGTTCCTCTAGGTCACGAAAATTCCGCTGACTGTCCCTGTGTATGCTTAGATCTTTAAAACTACGCAACGGATTTTGATGTTTTTTTTTTAATTAGATAGAGGGATTCAAGAGGAAGGTTTATATGTATAATATAGTATCCTTGCGAAGCCGGGGCGGGTCGCTAGTTACAATATATTGGGTAACTATGAACTTATATTTGGTAGTGGAGTAAAAGTTCAATATGCGGGCAGAACCGCGCGGGGGTAGCTAACAAGGTATATTACTGCGCGCCTGCTGTAGGAGTCTGTCTGCCAAGCCAAGCGAGCACGCCAGTGGATGGATTCGAATTGATTGAACCCCTAATTTGGGATCTCCTAAATATTTACCGACCGCTGATCACACAAATCGAATTCCTAATACGTAAACCTATATTGTTTCGTTTCTGCGTACTGATAATTCTGGTTTTTTCTTATATGAAGAGGTATGTTTAAGGCAAGTATTAAGACCGAAGACTCGTGTCCTTTTCTAAAATGTACTAAAAAAAAACTGTGCATACCTACATTATTCTAAGCAGGTAATATGTTGTACAGCGTGGGTAGGTACTCCTGCTCATTCCGGGATCTCATTCTTGAGAAGCCTGTGCCCAGCAGTGGGACGTATGTGTAGAGGCTGATGATGATAATGATGATGATACCGGTGATGTTGTGTATCAGAAAAGGTGACTCTAATAGTGTTGCGTCGAAACTTCTAATGTATAGACACTATTACACATTGTCTATAGAGTTTAGGTACCAGAACCTTGTTGTGTAGAAGTTTATTTGATTGGGTCCAACTATATTTACTGGTTCGGTATCTATAAAATACAATACAGTTAGTTGATGATGGCCGGAAAACAATTAAGCCTTTATAATTACGCCTAGTAACAGCGTTATCAGTATTAATTTGCAACTGAATGCTAAATGTCATTCATGACCATGCTATTGTTCTGTTCAACGTATAACAACATGAGGAAATACATGAAATTGCAATATTCGCACGTAGTCAACTTATCGCCTATTGATTAATACATCGCATGTACTAATAAATGTACACATGCCAAAACTGGTCAAACCGGATTTCCCCGTGAGGATATCCGGCCAGCCAATAACTCACTTTATCAGTGAAATATTCATCTGATTCATGTTTTCCAACAAAACTTAAGTTTGAGCTATACATCCATAAATGTAAACTCTCCTCCTTTATAATACGGCCTATGTTAGCCCGACAAGACGTGAATGGAACAAGCGAGAATAGTTGACAGGGTTTTCATTCACTCAGTTATACGTTTGTTTCAGGCCTTCATAATACGGCGGTGAATTGTGAGCTGCTTTCAGCTGGTTCAGAATAGAATTTCATTACAATAACCGTGTCTACCTAGTGTAGAGAGGCGAGTAGGGTATCTTCAATACATTTAAGTTAGTTACGTTAAGTTAGTTTATAGGTAAGGACCAATTATATTACATTTACTATTACAGTTACATTAAAGCTTGCGGGAGTTCACTGGTGCAGGACCGATCAATTTGGTACTCTTTGCGAGAGGCCTGTGTTTCGCAGTGGATGCATGTCTTTCTGCTGATATAATGATGATGATGATGAATGCTGGAGATATTGCGCGTTGCTCGCGCGCGTTCGTGATATTAGCCGTGCTGATCTGACCATTGGCTAACCTCATTTTATCCTAGCTTCCGCCCGCGACTTCGTCTGCGTGGACCCGGGATAAAAACTATCCTATATTTTAATCCAGACTATAAACTATCGTCGTGCAAAATTTGATGCGAATCAGTTGGGCCGTATAAGCGTGAAACATCCAAACTTTCGCATTTATAATGTTAGTGTCTACGAACGCTGGCTTACTTGTAGTCATTCACTATGAGCCATGTATCATACCGCGAGATACTTTGTTCAGGAGAATTCGTTTGAGCGCGTTTGTATTCTTTTATCGCATGCTTTGTTAAAGGAGTGTCGGACTTTGTTTCGGACCACATTGCGATGTGTATCCCATATTGCGTCACGCTGTAATGACATTAAATCGTGAAACTGTAATTTTTTCAGTAATCTCTAATTTAATAGTGCAGTTAATTTTCAAAGTGCATGTTTTTATTAGTGATAAGATAAGCTGCCTGCGCTGCCACGTCCCCGTCCACATCCATAGTACCTATATACTATAATACTAACCATACTTAATAATATTCTAAATGCTTATCAGACAATATTCACATGAATAATATCAATACGAACTGTTATTTGGGATGTTTCTAAAAAGTGATGCTTAAGTCACGCTAACCTGTCGTCGGTTTTGTTACTATCCGTTTAAGGGACATAAAATAATGAATATGCCCATTTATGACTTTGTACTTTGTACCCCGCTATGTTGGTATAAATAAATTAGGTATTTATTAGTCAAACAAGCAATCAATCATACAACGTGTTAAATATACAAGTACTGCCTAAATACTACCTACAGTCCATTTTCGTTCCGACGTTGTTCCTACCTGCCTTTGATCCACCCACCCACGCCTAGCATAGCAACGTTCATGACCAACACTTAGCAAAAATTGCCAATGGAATTAATATCATTTGTCACTGAAATTGTGTTCAAAATTGCGTAATGTTTAAGCGTTTTAATCAATAGTTTCGGGTACTAGACGTATGTAATTGTGTTTTACGTAGAAGATAAACACGTTTTATTAATATAAAATACATGACGTTAAATGAAGTAGTATTTTGAAATGTGACAGATTTTTACCTATTAGTGAAAAAGGACGGTTTCTACTTTCTAGTGATTAAAATATTTTAGCGTATAAAGACGCTTATGTTTATAATTTGTCTCAGTGTTGGTATACATGTATAATTTATTAATGGAGTATTCATTAGATGCGGGGGTTGCAGGGTGACTGTCTATAATATTATTATAAATTCAAGAAATATAGCGTTGTGAATAAACGTAATAAACACAAATTTTACAATTTAATTTAGGTAATCATAAGTGTGGCATTCGTGTTTTATTTTAAGAGTGCAATGTCACCAAATAACAATAACGCGTTAGCGCGTTCGTTGCCAGACCGAGCGCTTCGCCGCACCCGGGCGCCTGGCTCGATTCGGCGACTCGCTCACTCGCGCGGCCAGCTATACCCGTCGCGCTCAGTCAAGGCCGACGCGATATCGCGTGACGTCAACCCCTGGTGCGTCTCGCTCAAACCAAATAGCTTTAGTAAATTATCAGACATCACTTGAAGCGCGTGGCTCGGTTCGCGTCGTGTTTATTTGGTGTGATTGTGTGGTTCAGTGTATTATTTAACGAAATGAGTGATAATGGTAAACCTGGACCGTCCAAACGCGCTATGGAGCAATTAGCTATGCAACCGTATGTGAAATTGCGTCGCGTGGATGAAATATACAATAAGAATTCCGATGACGAATATTACATTGTTACTGACGTTTCTGATGCAAACGTAACAGTCAAGCAGCTAGAACCAGTAGTAGAAGAACTCACAAGTGAAGATGAGGTAATCGAACTGCAAGAACAGGAAGTTACCTTTAAAATAGAAGGATATGGCTGTGGCCTTGACCCCTTAAACATAAATAAGGAATACGAAGAGAGTTTAGAATCCTCTCCAAGCACCAGTTTTACTTCTACCCCCCCAGCACGTCAAAACGAACAGATTCCGCAAGTAGATGTGAGCATTATTAGACTACAACAAGAACAACCTCCCTACCTAATCGAGTTAAAAAAAAATCTGGGTAAAAGGCAAACATTACCTCTCGCCTTTGCGAGGTCCAGCAAAAAAGTGTCAATACCTGGACCATGGACTGAAAGCGACATCTCGATACAAATTAATGATTTCGCAAAAAAGAAGGCTTGGTTAATGCCCGTCCTTCCCGACCATCCTGCAAATTATTTTGATTATTTCATCGATGACGATTACCTCGATGGAATTGTGACAGCCACTAACGAACAAGTGTCCAGAAAAAAGGACAGTAAACAAGATGCCTGTTTTCTGCGGAATTGGATAGATCTTACAGTTCCAGAGTTTAAAGTTTTTATCGGACTACTTTTGCACACGGGGACGGGCAAGCATAAGCTTCTAGGCGATTACTGGCGACAGCATAGGCTGTATAAGTCATGCTTCCCAGACCACATGGCAGCGCACAGATTTATGGCCATCTTCCAATATTTGTCATTTCCTTGTTTTGAACGGGAAAAAAGAATGAACCACAATAAATTAAACCACCCCATGGCCGACAATTTTAACAAGGTAATGGGGACTATTTATTATCCAGGACGAGAACTGACTATCAGTTTAAACAAAATCAACTTTGATGCTCCGGGCGAACAGGAGTTTCCTTTAAAGGTAGTCGCGTTACATAATGCGGACGAGCCGATCGTGAAAATCGTCATGGACACCAGACGTAACGTAGCCATGGATGTGGAAGCAGTTATGTGTAAACTTTTGGAAGACAAACATAAAGTGGGACACGCGATTTATGTGCACGGCGCAACGACTTCAATTGTACCATCGTTTGTATTGTACTTACTTCGAAATGGCACCTACTGTACGGGTATTTTAGACGAGAGTCGTTTTCAGGCCCCGGATGAAATACTCCGTGCTGAACTCCTGACCGGCGAGTGTGCATCGGTATTCCATGACGGGTTACAGATAGGAAAGTATAAGCACAAAGAAGGCACTACCCTTTATGTAACGTCAGAGTTTAAGAACGACAAGGACAAACTGCCCAATCAAATGCCTGAACCGTTGCGAGTTTACTACAAGATGACTTCACTGACCTCCGACCCGCATTATGATATTTTGAACTATTTTCCGTGGAAAACACACACGATGGGTCCGCTCAAGAAAATGTTCATATACACTTTGTTAATAGGCGTATCGAATGCAAGTAAGATGTGCAATATGTTTTCTGGTACGAAGCACGGCTACCAAGCTTATAGACTGATGGTCCTGGAACATCTATTGCCAGCGGGGCCTGACGTTCCTAGACTGCTTGAGCCTCCCCAACGGATCAAACGTTCGCACGAATTGGTCAAGATACCTAAATGCACGTACAGGCTGATTGATGGGACGAAAAGCGTCAAATTGACGGCAAGGCGCGATTGTAAACATTGCAAGAATGTTAAAAAAACTAGGACCAACACAATTTATCAGTGCGACGGATGTGATGAAAACCCTGCTCTGTGCATGAAATGCTTCTTCGAGCTACATTCGTTTGATTGTGTCTGAATAAATTGATTGATTTTCTATAAAATTGTTTGTTTATCACTTTATGGTCCCTATTGGTTGGATATTCTATCGGTTACATAAGCTTGAAGTGGGTACGTTTGCCACAAGAGGGCGCGAAGTTCGCAAAGTGTCGCATTCAAATTAAATGATTCACACACACATTAAAATCACACAATCATATTGTGAAATAAGTCTCAGCCTCAGTCGAGATATGTAACCTTTCAGGGAACGTTTTATTTGACAACTGTCAATACCATAGAATTAGTGCGTAGATGCGCCATTTGAGTCCCTAATTCGATGGTATTGCTAATTTTCAAAAACAGGCCAAGTGCGAGTCGGACTCGCGCACGAATGGTTCCTACCATTATCTATAAAAACGGTAAAAAAACACGTTTGTTGCATGGGAGCCCCCTTAAATATGAGCAGCAACAGAAAAACATCATGTGTGAAAATTTCTACTGTCTAACTATCACGGTTCATGAGATACAGCCTGGTGACAGACGGACAGACGAACGGACAGCGGAGCCTTAGTAATAGGGTCCCGTTTCTATCCTTTGGGTACGGAACCCTAAAACAGCTTAGCTCGCCCTAAACTATAACATTACACAGAGGTAATGTCATAGACAATTACGGCTAATTCTAACGGACCCTTATAAAAGGGGCCTATGGGTCAAAATCAAAGTATAAAACGCTTTATGACTTTATCACAATAAAGGCCGAGCCACACCGACTGCGTGTGCAGCAAGTACACCGCTATGTAGACGTGCACGCAGACGCATCCGGTGTGTCATGTCGTATGAGGATTCATACATTACGACGCAGCGGTGTACGTGCTGCACACGCAGTCGGTGTGGCTCGCCCTTTACCAAAAACGACGTAACGGTGCGTTTAAAGTAATAGTAACGATATTAACATTCTGACTGTTTTATCTCTGTTTAAAACATTTTTAAAAACGACCTTGTAACGCGCACAATAGAGTTGGTATTCCCAAATCATCATATAAGAGGTTCAGTAAGCAACTCGTCGAAATGTCAGGTGTATTAATACGACAAGTACCGGTTTCGAGACAGACAGTAGAGAGGAGAGTAGGTACGGGTACACTTTATTAATATCGCAAAAGGGTAAAGATCAACGGAAAACGTTGTACGAGTACGTGTTTTCATTGCTTCCTGATGGTGTTATTGCATTTTGTTTGCGCGTAGTCCATAGTGGACAGGCAGGCACATTGCACGTAGAACCGATGGCCTTTGGGGCAGAAAGGTTCTCGAGTGGTGACCAGGTACCAGAAGGCGCTGCGTGGCTACCCACGCATTCGGGCGCATTGTGGGGGGTCTACACCCCCCACAAAGATGACTGATGACCTGGTAAAGGTCGCGGAGTCTACTGTATGCGCAGGACCTATCATTGTGGCACTCTTTGGGGGCGGTCTATGTCAAGCAGTGGACGTCTTACGGTTGATATTATAATGATGCCCAATTATGACAGACACACGGTATTTAGAGAGTATACTTTGCGTCTCTAGTGCCTGTAATTTGTAAGAATGGCGTATTCAACGTAAGGAGGGAATGTTTTGTCTAATCCTTCGCTCTGGTTAATAACCCAGCATGACCATTGACCACTAGGACATTTTTAAAAATTCGTGTACCGAATTAGCGTGAGTTGTTAAATAAAAATTAATGCAGTGTCAGTTCTGTGATGAAAGTTAATGTGAAAAAGAAATTATGTGAAATAGAATTTACATTTACATAAAAACTATAATCGAAGGGAAAATAGAGGGAAGAAGAGGCAGAGGAAGGCCGCGACGTGCTTTTATGGACCAGGTCAAGGAGAAGGTCAATGTAGTGTCGTATCAGGAGCTCAAAGCATTGGCAGAGCGTAGAGCTGAATGGCGGTTACTCTACCGACAAGAGCAGAGCTCTTAAGTTGAAGAAGAAGAAGAATTTGTATGAAAATAACGTGTATATAAATTGAAAAGAAAAAGTTATTTTTTTATACAAACTGTATACAAAACTGACACTGAGTTAATTTTAATTCAACAACTCACGCTAATTGGGTACACGAATTTTTTAAAATTGTACTAACGTTCCGACAGGGATTCAGTGGCCATTGATGTATGTAATATAATACCGATACTACATACGCATATATTATGTACAGATAATTATTTAGCACCTAAGACCAACCAATCCGCATATTTTTATATGCAGGGCTTAGGGCTTCTCAAGTCTGATAATCCCCATAAACATGGTGATGACTGTTTTGAGATGTATACCACCGAAGTATTTTCTCGATTTATATCCGGATTTGTGTTCAGTAATAATCTGGGTTTAGCGTTTTTTTTCCCGCGTGGTTGATGGCTGCTAAGAGCCAGGGATTCCACAAGGTCGCATTACCGGTTTTAGTCACCTGTTCGTTTTTTGTGTTACGCCGTTAAGGCAGGATGAGTTAGTTAGGTAGCATGAAACGCAAAGTTACGTTGTTGATATGAAACCAGGAGGCCTAGGAGTGATACTACTTATATGGATAACTTATTTCTGATCTAATAGCAAAACTCTTGTCTTCTACACGATACGGGCTAGCCTAGTGTCGACCCCTGGTAACTATGATGGGTGTGGACCAAATTCTTGGCCAGTAGTTAGCTTAGTTAATCGGTAGTAGTTAAAAAAATCCGCTGTGACACAATAAAATACCATAGAATTGTATGGCAAATTTTTGTGTCACAGCGGAACTGATACAAACAATTCAGAAATATACAGTTACATGTGTTGTCATAATTCTAATAGTGGACTATTATTGTTTTTATGAGTTTTCTATTTTATATATTTTCATGAACACATTGGTAATTGTTTATTAAAATACTACAAAACAAACAAAACCTATTACAAAGACTCACACACAGTGTACAAAGTCCTCTGTCAACGTCTCTTAGTGCCTAATTGGATGAGGGTCACACCGGCTTAGTGTTCCATTTGATCACAGCTCGCAAATTACCTAAATTACGTAACAAAATTGATGGACTAAATAATTCAACATTGTAGGTATCTACTCTAAATTTGGTTTGTTAATGGTGTAGGAGATGGACATGATACATAAATGAATGTATTTATTCGCATCATTCATACATGACACTGTTCTAATTTTAGGTTTAGTTAACGTTCGAATTAACGAAACCCAGTGTACGAGTATATGACTCAGATTGTATTCTGGTAATTCCTCTTCTTGGTCGATCTCTCATGACCGAGGATCGAAACCGCATGCAGTTTAACTGCTTGTTTATTATTCCTTTATAATTTTATTATAAACAACAGCTAAACATCTTAAATGAATTTTTAGCTATTGAACATTGTGCGAATAATCAACTATATTTGCATGATCCATATAAATGCGAAAGTGTGTGTGTCTGTCTGTCTATCTGTTACTTCTTCGCGCTTAAACCGCTGAAGCGATTAAGATGAAATATTGTTATGGATATAGTTTGAATACAGGGGAAGGACATTGGATACTTATTATCCCGGACTTTCACTCCCTTAGGGGGTGATTCCTAAGTTTGTATGGAGCTACGAGACTATAACTTATCATCAAAAAGAACTGAAACTGAATGGCCCTCCAGGTTGACTTTTCATTCAACTGCAGTTCGGTTTCTGATCAAGTGGACCGCATGGGACATACTTTGAGAATCACGAAACTGAGTAACCTCTTACTTTTACCTTTTATACTCCTCGTGGTAATCAGACAGTAAATATGCAATAAAGAGGTGGAATCTTAATCGGCATAAAATGCGTCTCCTCTTTTATGCAATAAATTTTTGTATGCACTGACGTTTTTTACTACTAACCACAGGTACGACGAATTTTGTTTTTTTAAACACTGTGTATGACCCAAATATCCACTTGTCATTAAGCGTCATAATCATAACGTTAGACACGCCACTCGGAACCTAGATAAGTGTCAAACGGTTTCTAGGAATCTGATGCCTCATTAAGGTAATTACCTAATGGCCTACCGCCAAAGGCAATACCTGGGCTCGGCCGTCACAGCTTATGCAACGGAGGAAAACAATTTCGAAGGCATACGTATTTTCCGTCACATTCAACGGCAATTTGTGTCGTGGCCTCATTTTATTATCTTGTCTCCATACGGGGGTTAACTTTTTATGGGTGGCATGTTTTTATATGGAATTTGGAAAAGAAAATGTATCTTCCCGGAAACTATATGAATGATGTGGTATAAAAGCATTCTTTTAAAACTCCAAAATGGCCTGAAAAGGCTGGGCTTGAGTACAGGTTGTTAATTAGTTAGAGGTGCAAAGGAAACTATAGCGGTTACACGGGTTGCAACTAATTGTTAGAGCAGTTGTTTAAAGAGAGTAATTACACTGCTCCTTTGTCGAAAAACACGCTAGGAAAATCGCAATACAGGTTTAAAATTCCTTTGTCTTGATTTGTGTATAGGAACGAAACCAAAATATTTTCTAACATAAGCGTGTGAAGTTTAACGAATGAAGGTTGAGGCTTTGTAGATTAATAAATGAACGTTAAACGCATTCATACGGATTGCTTTAAGTAGGAGTTTCGAATATTTTCCTAAAGGCTTTAAATTTGTTAACCCTTTGAAAATATTAAGCGGCCCCAGTTGTTAACAATGAAAATTCCTAACGGTTTTCCGTCGGTCAAGGATTTAATCAACATATTTTCCTTTTTATTCCCGTTTTTATGAAAATGGACTAGCGGATATTTTGCCTCGTTGAAGCTTAACAGAGCGCTATATTATTGAAAAGGCAAAAGGGTTAGTCTAGCTAGTCTTAAATAGTCTAGACAGTTCGGTACAAGTAGTTACAACTATACGACGAGTGGAAAGAGAACATTGATACCATTCCAATATCTGATAATAGATTTTATAGACATTTGAAAACTATCTAAGGGGAAGCCTGTAGCTTTGCAAGTAGGGGGTAATCTCCGGACCCAAAGTTTACTTGTGTGTCGAATGGACTCTGTGGGTGAAACATATTTTATCACGGTGATTTATCTGCGTTCTTTCCAATTCGCGAGGGAAGCCGCGCGCGCTGGTTTTTAAATGGCGTAAACTGGTTTATGAATCGTATATGATTATATGATTAACTATCTCAAGAGAGGTTCTAATTAATGGTTCAAGAACAGCGTTAAGTCGGGCTCAAGTTACCATGTGATTGGATACACTTCAACCACAGTGATCAAAGAGCTCGCGATAGCAATCAGTGCGGGCTGTCATTATGCACGTAATGCAGTCACGATGGTGGGTTTAGAAAGGGCTTCGATGCATTGGCAAACATGGTGTGAATGAGAGTCGGAATACAGACCGCGTACATATATACAAACAAATGAAGTATACTTCTGTATACAGTCGAAGGTAGTAGACGCACAAAGTCGACAATATAATCGCAGTGTCGCTGGATGGTTTGACACGGCCCGTATTTTTGTGGCCCCTGCACGCACGCGGGTTCTATTCTACAGCTCAGGTTATAATTGTAAAACAATATTGACTGAGAGAAAGGTCAGTACCTAATGAAAGACCGTTTCTCAACTGACTCTCCATTTAGCTATCATTAATTTACAAAGCAATCTGAGTGCCCACATCCTTTCCACGTCGTCGTTGGCCAGTGTCGACAGTCGAGCCGTATCGTTTTATATCGCGCGCTGTGACGCAGTCGACGCGGCGTATCGCATTAATTGACGTCTGACGTGATTAGCTTTAGATTACGAAATGAACATGTACCATCTAAGACGTGCTCGCCCCTTTTTATTCCCATCCTTAAGGCCCATTTACATTATCCAAGAACTCGCATGCCATTTTCTGTACATTACTGGGCTCAGTCGATCTGGTAGTACCTCAGTGGCCGGCAGTCCCGCAATGTAATGGAACTCGCAAACGAGTTCTTGTACCGTGTAAATAAATAGGGCTTTATAGGGGATGATTTCTGGAATAAAAAGTAACCTAAGCACTACTCCGAGACTCAATTTAATCTCATTCTCAATAGAATATTTCATCGAAATTAGTTCCAGTTTGAGCGTGAAAAAGTAACAAAATAAACATACAGATACTCCGACTTATATTATGATGGATTTGGATGGAAATCGGTATGAGAAAAATCTGTATTGAGGTACCAAGTTAACTGACCGTAATAACTTTGATTCAGAGCTTTGTCAGTAGGTACAGTCGGTATCATATGGTTACTAGGGCCAAAGTAGCCAAATAATTCGGGACTCGTCTTTATTACTGTACTAGCAACTGAACCTGTGATCTATTTTAAAAACCGCATAAATATCCGTTGTGTAGTTTTAAAGATCTAAGCATACATAGGGACAGACAGCGGGAAGCGACTTTGTTTTAAATACTATGAAAGATTGATGTGTTAGTTTACTCTTCATGATGAATTCCTGCACTACCTGTTAAAAATTCTAGTTTAAATTTTTCCTGCTGTAAAAAGGTTGTCTGGAGGAGATCGCTTTAAAGCGATAAGACCGCCTGTTGTTACCATTATTTATTAAGCAAATTTTTTGTAACATGTTTGTCTCTTGTTGTGGTGCAATAAAGAGTGTTTATTATTATTATTATTATGTAGTGAAGAGTCAGGATGATTTACGATATATATTAGATGCTACTATGGCTGCTGCTAACGATACAATGCTGGACGTACGTGAGATCGAGAATAATAGTCGCAATTAATACATGTATATAGTGTCCTTGATTACATCATCTCCAATAAGGTTGTACACATGTGCTAGACATAGTATAAAAAAAACGTAACTCAACAAAGAGACTGAACGTGCTTCTTCATACATTTGATACATAATTGGGCTCACGCATTCGGCGCCTCCACATCGTTAGTGAGGGCTTAAGCATCGTTCAACCACTTGAATATTTGCATAGCAACATACCTCCCTCTCACGGCGAGACGTGGGAATACAATAAATCACCTTATCAGCACTAAATAAGGATTAAGTCCCGTCCTCCGAATTTTTCATGATCATGTACTTTTCACCGGGAGTAGAATTCTTGATAGCTGTTACTTACTCGTGAATCATGATTATTACTGACTTTTGTGATTGTTATCATCAATTGTTCTGAAATTGGGTTTTATAAAAACTGTAAAACATTAAAAAAATAGAACTTTTACAAGTATTAATTACAAGCATTCATTACATTCTAAGCTTCATTACATTGAAGTGAAGTCTGCCAATGGCCGGTCAGTGATTTCATTTCATTTTTTTTTCATTTTATTAATTAAGTTTTGGTATATTCAAACAGCTTACTAAACAATTTGTACAAATTGGAGCATCGTCTGCCAACAAACCACTATGTGGTTTGGCAGAAGTATTGGATATAAGAAACACTGTAAGCTCTTAACTGAATAAACAATTTTTCAATTTTTTTTTTTTCAAATTTCAAAGCAAAAATAAAATTGCCTTTGTATTTTTGTTTGTAATTTGATATTCTTGAACCTTGGTCCAGAGTTTTGTAAAGTATTACGTTTTAAAAAAAACGAACTTTATAAAACCAACATTTATCATTGTAAAATGAGCAGCAAAGTGCATATTGATTCGTAAGACTGCCCTAAAACCGTAACGCATTAGGCTCTCATAAAAGATTTTAAGGCATATTACCGTTAAATAGCTAGATTTAAGGCCCAACCCAAGCGTTAGAACCATTTGGATATATTCGAAAACATCCGTATTGGTCCTCCGAACCGGATAAACATCGCCCCTTACCGTAAACCGAGTGTATTTACGACTGCGTCCACCGCGGCCTGGTACTCACTATTTACAACAGGCGTTTCTTCTTTTACCTGTATGCGGAACCGATCGTAAAGCTTTGGGAGTGGCGTCTATGTTTATGAAGATTGAAGAGTTTTTTTTTAATAATCCTCTATAAATATATATAGTATTTACACGAGTATATTCCAGAAAGTCTTAAATGTTTATCAGTACTGTCTAGAGATAAGAATCTCTTAAGCTTACTTCTTATTGAAGAAATGAACAAAAAACGAACCGGATAAAAATATATTTAACTTCGCAAGTATTTTAATCAAATAATTGGACAGCGAATTTGTACCTACAATTAATTGCATGTTATCGTCTGAGTCTTAATAACCGCACAGCGCACAAAACCAAAATATTAGGCAATGTTGTTCATTATTTTCTTGCAACTTGCCGCGGGCAATATATCAATGTTATTACCTTTAAATATAAAGTTTATGTATTAATGAAATTGCTCTGGTGAATAACGGGCACGGAAGGGAGGGAACCCGACCTTAATAAAGTTGTCCGTATTATTTAATACACCTGTAGTCGCATGCTGATACAGAGCATGGCCAATAATGTTTACTTGCAAACGATAATGTACTTTAATGATTTGAATGTAAAACTTATATTAGCGTAGTATTGTTCTTGCGTGGTGCTGAGTGCGTGAGCGATTACATCTGTTGAATTCTTACATTGTCGGCAGCCTTTACTATGGATTGTTTAGATCCATTTGAAATATTTGCAAATTAAACGCAGCCCGTCTTCTTACCTAAAATAAATCGTATCGACCGAAAGACGTCCCCTGCTAGACACAGCAATCTACTTGTTCTTAATTTATCGGGCTATAGGTGCCTCCTAGTCAATCACATCTTTATGGTTCCATATCTCTCTTTAACTTAATAATAATAAAAATCTAAATTCAATAGACAAATATTTAATCCACCTATATGTTATCTATTTGTATCTCGTCCGTAGATTGAATTCCGTGCAACTCGATTGAAAATTACGAACGTCACCTGTCATCACGATTTATTGCATTGATTGCATTTCTCTGTGAACACCCATAATATTCAACTGTACTTGTATTCGTTATGTGACTAACGATTAACATTAGGGATCTAAAATGTTCACGTATGAGTTCGTTGTTTCGGCGTTAAATCATTACAGAAGCCCGGATGGCACGGGATCATTGTACCTATCCAATTAGTATCATATAACATGCACCCATGGGCACCCACACACAGGGCACACCCTCGCAATTCATCACCACAGCTTAACGTTCTATTCCGCTGTAATCACTGCAAGTGAGAATGTTTACGGAGTTATTACGACAAAGATGCTCGATATTTGGAACGCATCTTTCCACTTAAACCTTGGCATTACGAAATTATTGCTTCTAAAATGAAATGAAACTGTTTATTGCCCATATTTCGAAATGGACGACAATAAAAAGATCCCTTTCGCATGATGATAGCACGTAACATTGTAGAGAGGTTTTAGCCAGTACCTCAAGATTATACATATTTTTCTATTTACAATAGCATGTGGTTGCAAAATGGGTTGTGAAGTCGATGTTGCAGTACAAACGATGTCATGCATGAGTTCACGGAAGATGCGACCTTTCGTCTAGATTATTAACGTACATATAAATAAATTTTGTACGTTTCTGAACGGGTTGTTTAATAAAATATGTATTGTGGCACCGTTTCCACAAAATAAACGATCTTCTACGACATTTTCATTAGTCATTCATTAGACAAAGGAAATTGTAATCTTGGTTTAGTAGATCTTCAAGGTTAGAATAACTCTTGCCTAGCCCTTTCACCCAGGCAACATGGATTTGATTGGCGTAACGATTAGCATCATTAACGACGATATATCAAGTTCCATTGTTTATCAATATAATAGACGAAATTCCTCGAACTATGCGTCTTGTATAATTTTTGGTCGGAATGTTAGGAACACGTGTAGGCGCTTCATATGGGATTGATTGAGGGCGGTATACTTAATATTTATTTTGCTATATTAATTAAATTTTCAATGCGTCAAAAAGGTTTATTCCAAGACTTAAGTTACTAAGCGTAATATTTTGAATTTTAATAATATTGAATGTAAAAATGTAATTCCTACATTTATTTAATGAGTAGCTATGTAGATAATAATCGCGGCAACAAAAATATATTACGCTAAAACAATTTAGATTAAACTCTGTGACTAAGTAGATTTCTTTACAACGTTTAATTACGCAAGTTAATTAATTACTTAAAAATCGTTATTTTATTAAGGAAACGAACATTTCCAAGCAAGTTCTCTGACGCAATATATAGAAGTGAACATGATTTCAATATCCGATATCCCGATGCTGGAAGCCCTTCCCAAAGGAGCCACCACCCGTATGATCTGGAATCCATCCGAGCATAACATGGAATGGTGAATACAATCGATATATCTCTGGATATTAATAGCTATAGGCACGCATTACGCATCTCTAAATGCTTTCTGACAATTGATGAATTCCAAGCGTTTTCGTTGTTATCATTTCATCTACTTTTCAGCACCGCTCTCGCGTGACTCGTGCCGGACGCATAAATTCAAATTTAGCAAGTTAACCATAGCATCCGCTATTTTCGTCCCCCAGTCAATTTTCGCATAAGACGTATCGACAAATTGTTCTTTTCGGTGTCACGTGACTGCTCGTCCTAAATATGTTTGCCGGTGTTCGTTCGAGTAAGTTCAGCACAATTCAACACAGCTTGATTGTATTTTAAATACATTTGATCCTAGTCTATTAGTCTGGTAGCTTTTCTAAATACTGGTTTAAACTTTGCTACAGTTTCGACGATAAAGATGGTGCAACCTTACAGAGATAATAAATATCAAATGTCTCGGCCAATAGAGCCCACGTTAATAGCTAGATTAGAAAATAGCTCACAGATATTTTCATTAAACAACTGTTCGGTTTCACCTAACCTAATGTAGTGTTTATTGTTCATTGAATTTGCCTGGCCGTAAAATCATAAACAATTATATTTTAAATTTACGCTACGAGTGAATACAAGATGAATTGATGACATTTATAGGTGTTTTGGCGACGTGCAAAGCAAGAGAGTAGGAATAATATTATTGATAATAATAAAATTGATCCATTTCAGTACCACGTTATTACTGAAATATAATTTATGCATCAGGATAGGAATCCCCTGAATACACAAGAAACAGATGTGCCGTGGGCGAACCGCCCAAACACCTCAACGTTAAATTTGGGCCGACTGTTATTGACCACCTGTCGTTAACCTGGACACGAGCCAGCACATATCAATAATACCAATCTTATAAAATCTCCAGTATTTAGGTGAGATCTTAATTTACTCCCATCAGTTATTATTAGCTGGAAATTGAAAGCGTAGTTATATCTGTATTCAGTTTTACTGTGGGCGTTCAAGGTTACCTTTGCAATGTACATTTTCCTATTTGGTTTGTGTGAGGAATGTTGTTTACTTTATATCAATATGCAGCTTATTTGTAAGGCCTCCATCGAAACAGAAGCCTTCTGTTTCTAATACTCGATTGTATTATTAAAGCTCGACTCGTGTTTCGATATCTAAATTACACCGCGCTTATCACAGCTTCACAAATTTATTGGCCAAAGACGTAAACAGATTCAGTGATAACGCTATTACTGAGGTTAAATATGCCGAAATACTCGTAACATGCAGACTATACGTAGATCATAGCAATCAGCATGCGCATGCCCTTTAGTTAGCAATTGGAAAGGAAGTCCAAGACCGACAAACGACTTGTCATCAAGGAAATACTGATCGGCCTTGATAAAGGACGCAAACGCAAGTCGACCGTGGAAGAGAAAAAGTAGCGGTTTAGGATACGCGACGAAACCAAGATCATGATAATATATCCGCAAACGGACACTAAACATGTGTCAAGTAAGATTCACTATAAGCAACTTTCCCTGCATGCATCATGTCATATTGTTGAAAGAGCGCAGCGGAATTCTTGGTTAGCTGCGAAAGTATAACATCTTACAGAAGTTGTCCACTGATTACAGGTGTGACCAAGATACCATCAGGCAAGTTGTACGTTTAAAAGCATCATTTATTGGGCTGGTACTGTAAATAGACGTAACGAGGGATGTATTCGATGTGACGCAGTGTAGACCTATATAGTTAGTTCGTCATCACTGCTCAAAGTCGTGCCTTTGTCTGTTAAATGTTGTTTACTTCTTGGAGAACCGCTCATACCATTAACCGATCTTAACCCGATCTTAACCATTTGTTTTACTACCTTCTGTTTTATCTCTCAATCAATTAGGTGCACCTTAAAGCAGTTACTTTATTTTTACGTTGTGTTGTTTACGCCTGCTGTATCTCTCGTGTTATGCGTAGAACTTTAAAAATGAGACTCGAACTTAAATTAGTAGCTGTGGTTGAAGTCAGTCTGTCTCACACAAGAGTAAACAGAACATAAAAAAGTTAAATAAAAAAATCGTTCAATGTTATCTTCTTTCTATTTTTTATGGTAGATAGATAAAAGTTGTCGCGCCGTGATGAAACATCGCACGACCAGCTCTGCTAATGCTAACCCTAAGACGACAAGGATATCATCACTCGGCTTGTGGATAATTTCACGGCGTTTTATCTCGTAATCCCTTTTGCGCGACAATGTTTTTAATTAAACTTTTTTCGTGGCGGGGTTTGTGTGAAATGAATTGTTTGTAATTCCTTCAGGAATCTCCTGCGGTCGTTGTGAAATATCCTTTTTTTCTGCGGCATTAAACCTAGGGAGCGAAGTTGGTCTGTAGTTATTTCATATGCTGCATATTCAATAATCATTCCAGTATCTTTTATTTCCTTACACATATTATAATTTATAATATAGTTTTGTAGTATTGTGTCTTATTGCTGGATATTTTCGACTAGTGTAGATACATATATTCCATCAGCAAATAAAAACATACCTGGGCGGTATCATACATACACGATTATAGATACATACATTCGGTAGTGCTCCTAAATAGAACATTGCAAGCAATATGGCAACTACATGGTCCGATGACATCGTATTGATGTTCGTGGTATAAATTTCATTGCTAGAGTAATGTAACGATTTCCTCGTCCAGGGCCGTTAACTCTAACATTCGGATATTTTATCTCTCGTTGTTACAAGAACAAATCGAACAGATTTGTATTACCCCGCTTCTTATTGGAAACTCGTTTACAATGGCTGCTTGCGGCGGCTTATTTATCATCAGCAATGCGTCTGAACGAGAAAATTAACTTGTTTATCAACTCCTTCAAGAATGGAAGCGAGAATATCCTCGTAAGTCCCCTTGTACTTGTACAAGGACAAACTAGGCATAGTATTTCAGACCTGATAATGAAACTGCATAGCACGAATAGCTGCCTAATGTACTTACCCAAGTACAAATTCTTCATTCCCCATGTACCGGGGTTTTGCTATCTCGGTCTGAAGCACTATTCTTGGTTTGTACTTGGTATGGTACATCCCGCAGATATGAATACTGCTATTGAAAAAACAGAGGACTTACGAGGATAAAGGAAACTCTGACTGCGTAATAAAACACCACCAATTGTCCTCTAACCCTGACTTTTCAAAAGTCAGTGAGTATAAGATATTCGACAGTTTATTGGAATCCCCCTTTTTTAAATCACTTGTCCGGCATTTCCAAATCATCTTAAATCGGGTAAAGGCTGTCGACGATGAACATAATTACTAAATTGTCTGGATGTAATGTAATAGTGAGGAATCGGAAAGATTTCTATGGGTATAATAGTTTAGTCTACACCGCGGCCGCTGCAGGAGACCGTCGCATGTGCTGACTTCTGGCCGAAGGGACACTAGTCCGGGGCAATCTGCCGAATCCTACACCGGAGACGACGATGCAACGGGACCACGCCGTTTCGGCGCCCAAATAGTATTATTTGTTGTTTTGGTTTCGTGACGCATTGGTTATTACTGTAATGTCACGTAAATGTATTTGTCAATAAATAAATGAATAAATAATTGGAATCAAACCATCAATAGTCAATTATGTCTTTGATTATAATAAAATTCTGTAAACCTAAACCTAATCACGGTAAAATACGTGTCCTGTTTAGCAAACAACGTTAAATTCAATTCAAACTCTATTAATATCAAATTTTAGATCGACGATGCTTGGCCTCTTAAATTATTTCTATAAGCCTGTATCATATCTAATCGTGCTGTTTAATACTGATTCTTATTCTAAAAGTCTTAAAGTAGATTTTTTTCTATCAACCAAATAGTCTGAAAAGATGTTGTGGATCTTATTTCCGCGAATCACTTCCACAATAAATGAACCTTTTGTGCGTTAAATTAAATTAGTCCTTTTCGCTCATGGCTTGCTTTGGCCTTTTGAGTTTGAATTGCTCTTAGATGATATAATTGAGACCTTTAAGGATTTCGGCTACGTCGGAATTTATTTCGGAATACTCTATGACTTTTTGGTTAGAAAAATAATTATATTAATCTGTCACTAGGAGCAGCAAGCTCCTAACATGAGATGTCTATGATTTATCGATCCAGTGCTTCGTTTTCTTGCTCCTCACCAAAGTATTAAATACCAGAGCGCGAGAAACCTTAGAATTATAGAAATCCTATAGTATTCAAATTGAAAAACCGGCTAGCTTAGACCGCGTAGAACCTTCCTTTTGCCGCTGTCTGAAAGGCATTTAGAAGGGTTAAACAAATTGTGACATATTTACATACAATCGACGTGACATCAAATAGTCAATACCCTTTTTTCGCATCAGATGTCAACATGGTCATCGAACAAAGTGCACATCCCGCTATGGCCAAACGTGCGGCTCCGATCCGTTAACGCTCTGTTTCACATCGATGTCGGGCCATTGTACATCTGAACGAGACACTGTCCCGGCTTTTTCAGGTAGTTCTTTGGTACGTTTCGATAAATCGAAGTTCGATTGGGATCTAATTACGTTATGTTAAATAGGTTTGGCAAACGTGAATGGACCGAAGTCGTACTGAAGACATACTTGAACTATACTGATTATTTCTATGGAGTATTATTTTATTTTAGCTTCGAGTATAATGGTATTGCGTGATGCAAGGATTTTGTTGACAATTCAAGCAAGAGGGTAGTCAATCTCTTGCAGCATCGACGATTATGTTCATATGCGATAGTACAAGAAATGGACAAATAAAGAAGATAAATGCAACGCTAAGATTAGCATAAGAACGTTATATTCATTTAATTAACAAACATCTAATATCTAATAGAGCATTGTTAAATATGAGGCCTTTCATGCAACTTTAAATTAAAATCTCCGTGTTGATATTTTTTTAACAAAGCCCTGCTTTCTCATTCCATGTTAATTTGGAGTATACTCTCTTTGCTGTCACGGCCAGGAAAACGACGTCTAAAATATTCCCTTACACTTGAGCATTTACTTAACTTAGTTACATCAGCCCAAGGCCGGAGATAGATCGATCTGAAAATTGACAATTTGGAACAGACAATTTTAATAAATTTGGTTGCGCAATTTACTGCATGCAAGTGATGTCTTATGTTCAAGTAAGTATAATGCAATTTTGAAAATTATGATAATTTCGCACTTCGTAAAAAGGTTGCCTATTAATAAATGAATTTAGTTCAATATACGCTACATTACATCTAAATGTTAAAAAAAAAAAATCAAATCATAGCATTTATAATTGTATGCAAGTGAGTTTTTAAGGCATTTGTATATATGGTTTATTAATATATTTATATCATACTTACAAGTAAGTAGACGAGGTTTTCACGTCCTTATACAACTTGTATAAAACGTTGAATAGACAAAAAACAAGAAATAAAGTTTTAAAAAACATATACCTTCCAGTTAGCCGCCCTGTACCTGCCATTATTGCGTTTCGAGACGTGAGAAGAGCACAGTGCATATTTTCATAGTATCGCTTGTATCATGCGGTGTTTGTTCGAAAGCGCCAGTACTTGAACCTATGTATTGAACATGGAATTTACGACGCTCAGACGTCGCGCTCATTATTCAATCCAGTTCTCAATTTGACCAAAACGCCGGCGACAAATAGCTTTTGTAGTGAATAAACGATGTTAACGTACCCCGTAATTACCGTGATGGTTTTATTTCCGCGTACCGCGTGCCGAATTATTTGTGAAGCATATTTAGGGATTCCAGAACGCATCATATTACCAGCCAGTAGCATAAGCGAGAGGTCTTTTTTGACATGACTGCTGGACATAGGCCTCCCCCAAAGAGTGCCAGAATGACCGGTCCTGCGCCACCCGCATCCAGCGGACTCCCGCGAACTTCACCAGGCCATCAGTCCACCGTGTGTACGTACTTCTGGTACGTGGTCGCCACTCGAGAACCTTGCGACCCCAACGCGGCCTAGATTGCGTCGTAAAACAAATAAAATCCATTTAAAAAAAGACCAAATACCTATGTGACAGAAAATATAATCGAACACAGAAGACAAGTTAAAATCCACTAATAAAATTCATGATTATTATTAAACATGATTGGTGGATTTTGCCACAGTCCAGCCAGCTGATGAGAACTCGATATTATATGCCCAAAAATTTCTAAAACTAGTCGCCCAAGTGTTTTCCTTGGCGTTTAATTGTGTATCATTAGAATGGCCGGTGTATAAAACCTTTAACTAAACTATCCCATCATTTAGATTGCAGAGGTGGCGGGAGGAGGGAGGAACTTAATTCATGCATGAATATAGCGACACACTATATTGATTACGTCTGATCGTTTTCTTTGATTGGGAGTGACGATTAGTTCCTACCTTACGTTATTATTATTAGTGCAACCTTTTGGATAAAGATTACTCGCAGCCCTACCACGGTTATTTTGTATATAGCTACTGTGTTGTCCTTTGTAACGATAAAGTCACTTTCGTTTTATTGACATGGATTCCGCTCGTGTGTGTGGAAAATGAAGATAGCGAGATAACTTAATCGCCTGTCCGGTGGAGTGGCATTTTAATATAGAGAGTGGATGAAAGCGCTATCATGTGCTGGATAGAAGTGGCGAACCTTTGTGGGGCCGAAAAATTAAAGTTCTGAAATGCACTTCAGAAACCACTCTCATTAGACTTGAAAATGGAATGTCATTCTTAAATTTTCTTATCATAAAATATGGTTTAGAGATTCTTTTCAAATCTTAGTACTGTAGATTGCACGTCGTCGTTATCTTGTAACTAGTGCTTAGTAATTACTCGTATGAAAAGACGTAAGTATTGTTGTTTCTTTGTACCAAAAATATTTAATGAATAGTTTCGTCAAATAATTTATGCAAACTGCTCGGTCAATGCCATTTAATACCGATCTATTGTATAGTTATAATCGTCTATTATTATAGACTCAAATACTGCCGATGACTATGCGTGTGCAACACGTTCCAATATGATCTTTATTCTTAGGTGTAAAAGGCTTAATTTTGTTGCTTGTATTTATTAAAGAATTAAACGGAAGTAGAAACACACACATATGTATATTGTATAGCCTGTTAGTCAGCCAGGATTGGGCATGTAGCCAACTTATTTCTTATGGTGTTTTGATCTACTGCGTTTTAAGGAGTTAATTTATGGCCGTTAAGAATTGTTTACTGTTCTTTGGGTTACAGTTAAATAAAAGGATGGAAATTAAAAGTTGGCTATACGTTTTCTTTTTCATCGTGAAAACTTGCCGTATTTAAACTGACTAGGTTTTTGGCGTATGAGATTTTGATAATTTTGGTAAGAAATGTATTTTTCCCTATGGAGTTCTGCTATGTCTTTGTGGTTATTAAAACAGAGTGTATCTCTAAACTCTTATAAACCAGAAGTCCTATATTGCCATATGTAGCTGGTTACAAACTGAGTATGTTTCCTACATACATACATACATACATACAATCACGCCTTTATCCCTAAAAGGGGTAGGCAGAGCACATGAAACGTATGTTCCAGCGCCACTTTTAGCATAAATGTGGGTATAAAATATCGACAAAATGATTCAGATTCAGATTTATTTATTATCATAATTTTACAATTTAAATCATTTGTACAGTAAATATACAAGATAAAAATTTATAAAAATTATGACTTGTCGGTTACAATAGACGTGTACAGATGTGTACAGAATTGTTATTATTTTGTAAATAATAGTAATGAATAATTTAATGTCAGATTAATAATATACAATATATATAAAGAAGTAAAAGCAAACATAAAATAAATATGTATAAAAGCGTCAAGCTTTTAAGTAATTTTCTTGTTTTCATAGTCATTTGAAAGAAACTCTTGTAAACTATACAGTGTTTTTTCAAGCAATAGTTGCTTTACATGGTAGCGAAATGAGTTGTCGTTCGTTATGGTTTTAAGATTTGAGGGTAGCCGATTAAAAAGTCTTTGTCCTATTAACTTCGGAAGTTTTGTGCCTATTTTAAGTCTGGACGAGGTGGTTTTTAAGTCATTAACATTTCCCATAGGCCTGGAACTATTTTCTCCTCTCCTTTTAAATTCATTTGGATTACGTTTAACAAACATCAAAACTTCCAATATATAAGTCGAAACTGATGTTAAAATACTAAGTTTTTTAAAATGTTCCCGACACGAGTCTCTGTACTTGGCATACGCTAGTACTCTAATTGCACGTTTCTGCATCTTTAGGATACGCTCATAGTCTGTACACTTGCCCCAGAGTATAATCCCGTACGAAAGTTGAGAGTGTATGTACGCGTAATACATCTCTTTTAAGCAACTTTCTGACACAAGTGGTCTTAATTGTCTTAGAGCATAGATGCCTCTTGCTAACTTACTGCATAATGTATCTATGTGATCTTTCCATGACATTATTGGATCAATATGAAAGCCAAGCAGTTTGACGCTTCGTTCGTTTTGTATTTTGACACCATTTGACAATTTTATATCAGTTTCCTCAATGAGGCTGCGTTTCGTTTCAAATATCATTATATTTGTTTTCTCAGCATTTAGTTTCAGGCCATTTATTGCGAACCAGTTACTTAATATTCTTACCACATTTTCATTTTTTTCTGTTAACTGTGTTTTTGTATTTGCATCGACTATAACTGTAGTATCATCCGCATAAAGGATCATCTCACCATCTAGATCAAGACTTGCCAGGTCATTAAGAAATATAGAGAAGAAGCTGTTACCTAGTGCAGATCCTTGCGGAACACCTATTCTTGTAGCGCTACGGATCGGTGTCGTTTCCCGTCTATTTTTATTTCTACAACTTGCTCTCGTTCTGCTAGGAAAGATTTCAGCAGTTTAGCGGTTGTTCCTTTTATGCCATAGGCACCCAGTTTAGAGAGCAGGAGTTCGTGATCTACTGTGTCGAATGCCTTCGAGAGATCCAGGAAAATGGCTGCGACTTTTCTTTTCCTTTCTAGAAGGCCTACAATCGTCTCGGTAAACTTAAGTGCTGCGCTAGTTGTTGATCTGCCAACCTGATATGCATATGAAATGAAAATGAAATGAAAAAGTTTATTTAGGTTATTAATACATTTTAACAGTAGTAGGTTGGAGCCTCCTATTAAGCAAATAATTTTGCTTGTGTCAGGAGACACCGTTCTTCCAACAGTAAGAAGTGGTAAATAAACCATAACAAACTAATTATGACAAATGGAGCAGTTACATTATAAAAGTAAGTACAGATTTAACTTAACATAATTTTATTTATTTTAGTTGTATAACATTATTAATAATATAGGTATATAAGTGTGTTGGACGTATCATAATAACGTCTTATATTATATTATAAGTGTAATGCGTGTGTCTGTATGAGTGTCTGTATGAGTGTCTGTGTGTTTGTGTGTGTGTGTTTGTGTGTGTGTGTTTGTGTGTGTGTGTTTGTGTGTGTGTGTTTGTGTGTGTGTGTTTGTGTGTGTGTGTGTGTGTGTGTGTGTGTGTGTGTGTGTGTGTGTGTGTGTGTGTGTGTGTGTGTGTGTGTGTGTGTGTGTGTGTGTGTGTGTGTGTGTGTGTGTGTGTGTGTGTGTGTGTGTGTGTGTGTGTGTGTGTGTGTGTGTGTGTGTGTGTGTGTGTGTGTGTGTGTGTGTGTGTTGTGTGTGTTGTGTGTGTGTGTGTGTGTGTGTGTGTGTGTGTGTTGTGTGTGTATGTGTATTTTGTTTTTGTGCCTGCGTAGGTATTTTCTAAACAAAGTTAGGTAACTAAGATTATGATTTATAAGATAAGAGTGCTTCTGTTTCTTCATACGTTAGATTTTTTATCCACTCAACTAGGGTAATTCTACAACGGTAGGTTTGAAGCGGATAGATACTGATCGCCTTGTTAATGCGGTTATACAGTCGAGCTGATTGAATTGCAAATTGTTTACTAGCATAAGTCTACTTACAATCAGGAACAGAGGCGACATTGTGCTTTCTTCTACGAGTTTGCGTGCTAGGGTCATACTTAAGGTTTTTATGCAGTCTAATAATAGAATTTACAATATATAGTTTCCTCATGGACAAAAGATCACATCCCTTATAAAGCTCAGTGGTGAGATACATGAACGGTTTAGAGAATGTAACTTTAAGTAAGCATCTTTGGGCTTTCTCTACCTCCAAGAACTTTGTTTTGCTGGCGCCACCCCAGCCGGATATGCAGTAGGACATGATCGATTGTGCTAGAGCAGAGTACAGTTGCTTTAGTAGTTTAATGGAGGCCACTTGCCTTAGCATTCTAAAGATCCAAATTAGCTTTCTAATGCGCCCATTTAGATGTTCCACATGAGCATACCACGAGAGTCTCTGATCTAAAATGATGCCTAGGTATTTAGTTGTAGGTACTTTGTCAATAGTTGTGCAATCACAATTTGCAGAGTAAGCTTGGTTACAGGTGTGTAATTGCAGCTTGAGATTTTGCGAGGGCTGAGTATTTTCATACTTTGAGAAGCACATGTGGTAAGTTTTGGTGGAATTTAATGTGAGCAGGTTGCGATTTAGCCAGCCGGATATTAAATTAAGTCCTTTTTCTGCCTTAGCGTAGGCTCTCTCCCAAGTACTGTCATTAAAGACTATTGCAGTGTCGTCAGCGTAGGAAAATACACAGCCGTCGCGTCCAGTAAGGTTGGCCAGGTCATTTATGTAGACTAAGAAGAGGGTAGGTCCTAGGACGCTCCCCTGAGGGACACCAAGCTCATGACTAATAAAATTGCCAATTTTTACTTTTTGAGTACGGTCATGTAGGTATTCTGCAAACAGTTTAAGTGGATTCCCTCTTATTCCCAAGTGTTCAAGCTTGCTCATTAGCATGGGGACAGAAACGGTGTCAAAGGCCTTCCGCAGATCCAAGAAGATTGCTAGGCATTTTTGCCCTCCATCTACTTGCTGTGTAATTTCGGTGGTGAGAGCGAGCACAGCATCCTCTGTGGATCTGCCCTGCCTGAACCCAAATTGTGTTTTTGAGAGATATATAGATATTGTGCGTCAGTTAGTAATTTGCTATCCTCAAGATACTGCATTAGGTTTTTGGACATTACTGACTCAACTACTTTAGAGAATGTGATATTGCAGTGATATTCCATTCTATAGCCATCACAAAATGTTGTTAGGTACCAAACATAGGGACTAGACACATACATGAATGGCACATTTCCAGACAACAAACGTAGACAAGCTTTTACCTCTGACGAAGTCGAATATAAGAAAGAACTGATTCAATTTTCTTGAAAGGGCTTTTAACCAAAAATCATTGGATCTATTCATCGACGTCACTCCGTATTCAGTGGTTCATTCATCAAATTCTATTGGATTATTCGAATATAAGTTTCGTCACGTAACACTATCACCTACTTACATACTTCGGACCGCCGTGCATCCTAATAGAAATATGGTTCGACCAATGACACTGAGGTGTCTTCGGTTAGTATTCGGAGCAAGTCTTATGAAGATCCTATTATGCAGTGCTGCCTGCATGCCAAGTTCTTATCTACAATATCCATGAAGCAAATCATACTTATATATAACCACGCTCGTTTCTCGAACGGATTAGGCAGAGACCAAGGATTACCATTTACCGCGATCCTGGCACATCTGTTTCAATCCGTTCACTCAAACACATTTTTTTGATAATTAATCGGCATACATTTTCCGACTCTTGTAAGGAATTGAGAAGGCCAAATAAACGCAATTGAGCTAAACCGCTTTCAAATAATAACAACGAATCACTGTAAAAGCTACCTAATGGGTCAGCTTTTATTCATAAACGGGAACCTTTTATGTTTCTCATTCGTATCACTTTACTCGACCTATCATAACATGCATTTTCCATAACAACCGTTTCTTTCTTGGTTTCTTAACGGTTCCAATATCTAAGTTATACATGACAAAAGAACCGTCAAACATGTCGGTCGCCGAGTAACAGAAAGGATTCGTTTTCACGTAGCGGTGACGTTTCATTTCCTCGCTGTTTTCAGTATATTATTATTCTGTATATTCTCATGCCAAAGGTTTCTCATACACGTGTATGTTACTTTTCATTTTGAACTCAAACTGAAAAATGCGACCTATAGGGATTTAGTGTGTAGCGTATATGTATTTCCTGTTCCCGATTTTTAAAGGCATGAGAATCATTAAATCAAATCCTCGTCATCATATCAGCCGAAAGACGTCCACTGCTGGACATATGCCTCCCCCAAAATACTGACCCCCAATCTCAATCAAAATAAAGATTTGGGGGATATCAATGTTAGCATAGAGATAAATTCAAGGCTTGCTGTTTATTAAATCTGTGGTACCCGGGTGAATAATAACATTCCTCGCGTTAGAAGATTTCTTAGTGTTTTACTTAGATTCTACTCGCAAACCGAGTTCTAGAAATGGTCGTAATAAAATTCATTTATTTAGAATTAAGTTGTAAGGAGAGAAGTAACTTGACGACTCGTTTAAGGGCTTTTTGCGAAATAAGTCTGCCGTCAATTTAACGTTGTACGTTTTAAATGGTATCATTAGAAATAATCGCCCGTCGAGTCCCTCTTGACTTTTGTTTTGGTTTAAGTATTGCGAATAACGCTTCAAAACTTCGCAGAAAATGAACGAACAATTTTCTCAGTAAAGTATCTTAGCCTGTTTCGTATTTGATTCCCACTAATGTCGACTAGCTTATTGCCCACGACCTCGTCTACTTAGAAGTTAGTAGTTTCGCTGGTTGATATTCAGAACTAGTAAAACTTAAAAATATTGTTACTGGTTTCACGATTTCCTATGAAGTATGAAGAAGTGTTAAGATATTACTTGCTTCCGCCCGCACCTGCGTCTGCGTGGACCCGGGATAAAAACTATCCTATATTTTAATCTAGGCTATAAACTATCTTCGTGCAAATTTTCACGCAATTCGATGAACCGTTTTAGCGTGATTGAGTAACAAACATCCAAACATATAAACATCGAAACACAACAGTAGGATGTTTCCGTATTCAAACTATCTCCGTCCTTAGCATACTTCCTCTAAATCGATTCATCGGTGTTTGCTTGATAAAGTAACATTGTACGGACAGATTGCCAGACAGTTACTTCCGTATTTATAACATCCGTATGTATACGGTGAGCCCTCTCATTTCGCCAACTATTGTGGTAGCAGCGCATGGTTCATCTGAAAGCAATGTTATGAGCCCTGAGGCACCCATAGTTAAAGTTACGTTTGTTTTCACCCCTCTATTCCTCATCCACCCTCTGTCTGGTCGCAGTGAGGCGCGCAGGTGAGCCGTGATATCTTTTTAAACTCTACATTTTCTACCCTTTTTACTTGCAATTCAAGCGCAGGTCCCCTTTGTCATTTAAGATCTCCCTTTCTTCAATTTCAAAGAGCGATATTGGAATTTACATCTTACAGGTTTGTGGCGCTTGCAAAGTCGTAAACTTGGTAAATAATAAGAGATGACACTTGGTGATTTGCGAGGTTAAACGCCTCTCGCTATTGATGAGCTGTCAAATCCTAGTCAATAGCCTTGACTGAAGCCTTGGTAGAAATACAATCTTTTTCACATGCCTAAACGACATCTGTCGCATCTTCCGATCGGTCCCAAAATGCCTCTCCCAGACGGTATCTACCGGAAAATGTTCCTAGCTCCCTTTATCGCAATGGCAACACGTCTATCATTTTATGATACCGTCTCGTCCCTGAGGACCTTGAGATGATGGACAGACCAAAGCACAATAGAGAATATCACAACCGGCCATGCCTCGTTTGGATAGTCGCGGAGAGTCGAATGACTGTATTAACGTTAATTTAATGTCATATATTCGCGATTAAAAACATTCATCGGTATCCATTCTTATTTAAAACACTGGTTAGAGCACCAGGGGCTTTATAACAGGCAAGGGCCTTCAGTAATATTTCTAACGCCTTTTAAGTGGTCGGGGTGGGATATTTGGGAGTGCAGCGTTATAGTTTCGATGTATTTGATGCCAACTGGTAAGTTTGTTTAATATTGGCTGTAACTTGACCAAAGTCTACCGGCACATTCAATTTGCGCGCTGGCTCGCGCTCTAAGTGTCATTGAGAAAACGATTGTCTGTGAGTCATATCTATCTAAACTTACCTAACTACACAACATCGCATCCAATCCACTCAAATTCTGTATACTTACTTTTTTTTATAATACTCGAGAACACCAGACGAGCGGGGTTCGGCTCGTAAAGATAACTTGAGCACATATTTAGCGAATCGTAAAGTCGGCACGGCGTATCGAACGAGGCACTACTGACATAAAGCTGTGATATGAATACCACCTGACTGTATTGTGTCTGAAAGGGGGATTCTTTCATTCCGACAATATCATAGGAGATTGAACAGATTATTAAAACTATACAGTTTATTGAATGGACTTGACATGATGAAAATTTACTCTACAAAGGTGAGGTAGAACATCCTTTTTTTTAAATGGTATAGATACGGAAGGGAAACAGCGGAAATGATATTATAAATGACCTTTCAACTTCGTTGCTTGTGTCTTACCGTTAAGATATTTTTTATATGTCGAAGTCAAGAAGTCGAAACTAACCCAATTAAATTTAAGTAACTACGACGCATCTTAAAACTTTTTTTTATTCTAGTACTCTTGATGATGGTTGATGTAATTGGTGACCGAAGTGCTGGCGGCTTTCTCGCGCAACGCATCAGCATTGCAATCAAGCGAGGAAAGGCTGCAAGCATCCTCGGTACCATTGTGAGAATTTAGTTACTGTAATTTCTAATTTATCATCTTATATTGTATATTCTTGAGAAAATAAAATATGCTCTTCTGATGATCCGTCCGAGAAATACGAATTTTATTTTTAAAAGTTTTATCAGGGGAATATAAATACATTTATATAAGGGCTCTCTCTACATCTCCGTCTCGACAGTGTCATGTTCTAGTCCCCAAGGGATCGTCTAGTCTTTGTGTTTTTTCGCGTCTGGCTGATTTTCATTAGATTTCTCATTGGTTTGTTCAATACTCGAAGACAGCGCCGAAGATTTGAATAACAATCGTTTGTAAGAGGAAAAGGGAACCATTTGCGCTCCCGATAAATCACGTGTTATAGATAAGGGAATATTTCGAATACATTATGTATGTATGTATGTATGTAAGCACTTTATTGTACACAATAACAGGTTAAGGAATATACATGTCACACAATAGATCAAAGTCAAAGGCGAACTTATCCCTAAAAGGGATCTCTTCCAGCTAACCTTTGAGCAATTGAGAGGAAGGTAGGTAGAACGAGATAGGCAAACTTATACCGTGTACAAAAACAGAGAAAATGAAAGCAAATCCTAATTAGTATTAATTCTAGACAAATAAAAACATGCCAATACATATATAAATATACAATATAAAATATAGTACACACTAACATATGTAACATATATATCGCAAATATACAATAAATAAATAAATACTATATTCAACCAATTCACAAGTCATTGGAAAGCCACAACTTCTTCAAATTCATCTTAAGTGACGCAACAGACTGCGACTGTCTCAGCGACAAAGGCAACTCATTCCACAATTTAACAGCGCGCGCAGTAAAAGATCTGGAGTATGTCCGCGTCTTTCTAGACGGTACAGCAAGAGTAAGGTTAGTACTCGACCGCAAGCGGTGGCCACTGCCGTCTGCCATATAACTAAACCGCTCAGAAAGGTAAGGAGGGGAAGTAGGGCTGAACAGTGTATTGAAAAGTAATGACAGGATATGCACATCCCTGCGCCGGCGAATCGGTAACCATCGAAGCTTAGAGCGGAATTCAGAGATATGATCATACTTGCGTAGACCAAATACATATCTGATACATACATTTTGTAGACGCTCCAGCTTATCAAGTAGCTCCTCGTTGAGGTCCAGAAACGCATAACTGGGTTACGTAAATATACTTTTTGGTAGGATTTGCGGAATTGTTTTCAATATTAACATCTGGAAACGTAGTGTTTTGCCACCATTTGAAACGGGGTGTTACGTTTATTTCACTTTTGTTTCACGTTTACTGTTTTGAATACAAATTCTGGTTGGGACTAGCGTTCTCAAGGACCATTATATTTCGGTCGCTGAATCCATCCCGGGGCATAAGTGTTGAAGTAAACAAGTTTTGTTTTGTATACGCTGCCAAAGTTTTTGGGAAACAGCCTTGTTTTAGAGTTTCCAAGTCCTTCCTACGTACTGAACTGGAACTTACATTAGATCTAGATCTCTCTTTGATGTCAAACTAATAGCACTTAATGAATATCCATAGTGATTAACTACAAATTATGTATGGTCACTAATGACGATGTTAGTAAATATATAGCTGGTACACACTAGAAGAAACACACGCACACACTAGGAGAGAAAGACAAACGAAGAGGTTTTAAGGATGGTAGATGAGAAAAGATGTTTGCTAGGATGTGTTAGAAATAGGAGAGGCAAGATGGTGGGCCACCTGATACGGCACGACAGTTTCTTTCTAAAAATGCTGGAAGGTAAAATTGAAGGCAAGAGAGGCAGAGGAAGGCTTAGGATAACATATTTTAGCCAAATAAAAGAAAAAGCTGATGTCGAGTCATATGAGGAAGCCAAGAGACTGGCAATAGATAGAGAAAAGTGGCGGTTACTCCACCGACAAGAGCACGTCTCTTAAGTAATGATGATGATGACACACTAGAAGACTAGGTACTACTGACCGGTCTTGCGTCACTCGCATCCAGCAGATTCCAGCGACCTTTATATGTATATCATCAGTCCACCTTGTGGGGAGTCTACCACGCTGCGCTGTTTATCATCGGTCGTTTCGACGACCGCTTTAGCATAGTTGGTAGTGAACCTGCCTACGAAGCAAGAGGTCCTGGGTTCGAATACCGGTAAGGGCATTTATTTGTGTGATGAGCGCGAATATTTGTCCCTGAGTCATGGATGTGTTCTATGTATTTAAGTATTTATTTATCTATATAAGTATGTTTATCGTCGTCTAGTACCCATAGTACAAGCTTTGCTTAGTTTGGGACTAGATCGATTTGTGTAACATTGTCGCCAAATATTTATTTATTTAACATACCTATACAAAATTTTAAAATATTCTAGTAACAATTCAATGTCATCGACACTATAGGCTTTTACACATAGGAACCTACTAACACCGCGGACGCAAATATCATTCCTCAATAGTCGATTGTTTGCGTTGCACTTTCACTCGCTCTCTCTCGGTTCAGGGGTTGTATGCGTTTATAGCGATCATAATGCTACCATAACCGTTTATGGAATAATATTGGAGCTTCGATCCTGTTAATGATTGATTTTCAACCGTCAATCGTAGTTAACGATTGGGTTCATAAGAGACTAAGAGGTAAAGTTTGTAACTAGGGAGTATCTATTTTAGATTCTAATGGCATATAGCACTAAGCTGTCTCACATGTCGCATACTGATTTTCCTCGCCGTGTTAATACTGGATTTTATTGAAGTATTTTCCTTTTCATCAATGAATCGAATATTCGATACCCACCGTACCTATTTGTTAATAATGTAAAGCATCGAAGGGTTTCGAGTGGGTCTATATAGGAAACGCGTATCGGGTTAGGCAGAAAGTAGACGATTAATTTTAGATAAGTATTCTACTCCTACTTCCGACCTTACTCGCTCCACTTCAATATTTTACTGAGTACATGCTAAAATTCACTTTAAGTGTTCCTTATTAACATGCAAAGACAATAGGATTGTGGGTAGACTTCATTTGTAATGAGTTTAGCTAATTACCCTGCTAGTCGCTGGACGAATATGAATGAGAGCCTTCTTGGAAGTAATTAAGTAATCCTAGAAAATATAAAAAGTTCTTAAGATTAAGTACGCTTTTTTACTTCAATAATAAAAGTAGTACAGTCCTGTTAATTAGGGCACAGAATCCCCATCAATGATTTTATCAGGTAACTCAAATGTTCTCCGAACATCAAGCACCTACATGGTATTTTTTACCCACGTTATCTGATTTATTTTGCTCTTTAGGGGGAAAACGCTCTGATATCAAGCCACCGTTTATTTACCAGACGAATGTTTTAGGCTAAATCCATTTATTATTGCGCGCTCGTGTCACTCTAAAATTACTTATTGATCGTACCTATTAGCGTTACTTGAAAAACTTGCCATTGCACAAGTTCCCAACCAGTATTGTTTTAACCGGTCGTAGATAATCGAGTTTTATTGGTCTTGTGCTACAATCCGGAGCTGGTTACTTACTATATAGTTTATTTTCAGTCGTAAACATGGCTGGACTAAATTGAAACAGCTCTTTATAAATGACTCAATGTGTTTCCGCAAAGCTAATTGCATATCGGACTAGAAATGCTGGGGACATGTCAAGTATGTAGTGTATTGTTAAGGCCCATTTAGATTATGCAAGTTTCTTGTACAAGAATCAGCGAAGATGCTAGTTTTTTTAAGTGATTTGTCACAATAGGGCTGACATTATCATAACGGATAAAACCCCTTTACCAATTAATAAAGATTAAAAAAAAAAAAAAAAGAATTGCACGAAAGAGTTTACACACGGGCAATATTCACTAAGTTGAATAGGTACAATTATTTAATACAACTATTGACAGGGAATAATTGCTACTCTCTTTTGTTTACATTTATGCAATTATTGCAAGGAAAGAATTGCATTCAAGTATTGACAAGTCTAAACCTTTTTGTTGTACAATATATTACGTATTGCTGCAATTATTGTACGCATTTGCAGGTGCCATATGAATCTCCAGTAGCTAAATATTTTAATGTAATTTCTAGCTTGACGTGAGCCGGAATAGCATTACGCAGCACTGTATTCTGTTTTTGGATCGAAAATCTGTTTTTTTCGAGCAAATAAGTAAACTGAGCTTTGCTCACACGAAATATGTTCTTAAATTCGGCCTCATCCTCGTTTCGTAGCTCCAGGAATAAAATGCTAGAAGCACCAAGTATTTTTCTACGTCCTATCCATTTCTTAACCCAACTTCTCTTCTTGCGACGTTTTCTTATTAGTTCCTGTTGTAGTACCGTCGTTAAAACTACAGCAACGATGAGCACACTTTCACACACGGAATCCATCTTTTGAATAATAAAAGTGAAGAGCCAATTCTTGCATTCAATTGTCTCAAGCCTCAGTTTACACCTATTCCAGAATTGTATTCAAATTGCTTTCAATATACAAGAATATCACGTTAGGTTTAGACTGAGCAGTTTTTTAGTATTTTATTGTATGGAATGTCCAAGAAAGTTGTACAATGTAAATGGGCCCTTAGTTGAAACTGTTTACAAGTTTTACAACAAGGAGATAAAATAATTATGATAGAATGCTGTTGTATTCACAATTTGACGATCGACTTCCGATACCGGTATCAAACATTGTATCGGGACCCAATGTTTAATTCCCTAATTAAAAATCATCAATCATGAGTTCAAGCCTCGTTTATGACAGAGAGACTAATATTCTGAGGGTCTAAAATTGTGTATCTTATGCTTAACGTTTCCAAGTAAAAGTTTATCTAATTACAATTCCCATTTTCTGATAGATAACTACTGAGGTTGCTTGTGTGTATAATCCTACTAATTATTTTAACTTTACTTAATTATTATTTGCCTTCATTCGTTTTTTGTTTTGTTTTGGTCTGACCTAACTTATATTACGGTAAATATTTACCAAAGTATAACCGGTTGTGATAGTCAGTGATTCACTTCATTCATACATTTACGATAAATCGATCGGAAGTGCAGTCGAGATTTTTTATGAATCACTCGTTACACACAAAGAAACGCATAAAATCCTCCATTACTTTGATTTTCCAGTCGAATTTACACTTTAGTGAGATATGTTTAAAATCTTACTAATCGCCCGTGTAGGTAATGACATTTACATCACACCTGGCCATAGAGCGTACGCCGCGCGTACGGAAAAACTCGCATTGTGACCAGGTGAAGACGTATAATTTTGTACTCAACACGGGCGGTAATTCGTAAAGCCCCAGAGCGCATATTTATGGCCCTCACCTTCGATCTGGGGCATTCACGAATTCGCCGCCTTAATTATGTAATGTACATCTACACACATATCATAAGTGCTCTAAAATGCGTTCAGAAACCGTAGGAAATGACCAGTATTACTACAACCGATTTTACTATGAGAACTTTCTTGTTTGTGGCAGTAGGTAAAATCAGATTTTTGTATCGTTATGAGTTTAAATTTGGAACAGCTGTCAAAACTCAAGTGGGTCTCTATTCTAAACAGTTATCGATACGAAACGTCAATTCAGTACGTTTTTTAATACAAACCGCACGACATTTGATCTCGAGTGATATGAGTATAGGGACTTCATTCGTTTGTCTATGATTTAAAAAAAAAACCATTCGTCATGACGGATGATCGAATTGTCGATGATGTTGTCATTTTTTTGTTGGTTTTTTGCTGTTACTTACTACTACTTATGATATGTGTGTAGATAAAGTAGTGTATGCAACTGTACATAATTAGGCCTTAAAACACTCGTGTGATCCTATTATGAAACTCGCTTACGCTCGTTTCATAAAACCACATTCCTATTTTAAGGCCTCTCATTATGGATCAGTCGAATAAAATACTATTAACATGTGGGAAAACATTGCAGTCACTTCATATTAGATCGAAAACAACTTGGATATTAATTTAAGTTAGCTGACTTTAGCCGTTTGCTGGATTATTCCATTGATATACCTACAGTCGCGAAATCTTATGTTCACCCTTGACATGAGCAAAATGAAAGGAACGTGTGTTATTACTTATTATACCGTGAAGGACGCATTTTAGGATCAATTTGATATCTGGGAAAATTGTAATGAATTGCATGTTGCCCAAGGGGTTATACGAAAAATACCCACAAAAACTATGTAAACGGACGTGAAATGAGACCTTGTTAATTTAAACCCAAGACACCAATAAGGAACCGTTACTTTGACAAGCCGCTGTTATCTTACCTGACATTCCCAAAATAAGCTTTGTTTCGGCTAAGTTCGCAGTGCACTCAGAATCTACCCAGCTCCCTCGAGTTAGCGTTTTGACAAAGGAAATTCCTCCACCCACGTTAAGCGAGGAATTTGCTTAGCGTTCTTAACTACGCCGTTTAAAGATAATGCGGTTAGCGTTATCTGGCGGGCTATGCGAGGTAATCACACCGCGTACTACGTTTACGACAAAAAATGTCGTCCAAAATGTTAGAAACCTTCCCAAGAACAATTTTTTGGTTCGAAACGAACTCGTAAAGCAGCTGAAATGCAAATATAATCTGCTATTTGTCAACTGCTTCCACCTAAAACGGCTTATTCATGTAAATTGTATTTATCTCGTTATCTCTATTCACCTTAACACCCTCATCTGAATATAAAGGCTCGTACAATTCACGCCGCGCCAAATGTGACGATGAATTCGTCTCACCCTCTTATCGTAATGACTCGCTGACTCCATCAAAACATTGACCTTTAGCGGCTTAGACCGGACTCGACAGTCGCCTCTTCGCATCCGTTGTTATCATCCTCTATCATTGAACGATTGTCCTAATGCTACGTGCGTATGCCGCCACTGCCGCCAGTATCCACTGAGCGCTCGCACCGAACGGACGCTCCCAGACGTGACTGGACTATCGAACCTTAATTGAACACTGAATGACATGATTGTTCACGATAGGAAGTAATTCCAAATGGTGTCCGATACAAAAACTTTTTGTTTACCTTTTTTAATGTAATGCTCAATAGTTTTTTCCACTAACCGGTCCGACCCGATAAAAGGTGCTCGCGTGCGACACTCAAATACAACTCCAGCTCGCAAATGTAAGCAGCGACCAGTGTTTGCGTGTGTGATTCCGTGTAAGATCCGACAATGCGAGGTGTGTAAGTGAAGGATTGCAGTGATACGGACAACATGGCTGTGCTGTAAACAAACGGTTCGAGTTCGCGGAAGTTCTCCCGTTTGATCGGGCGCGTTGCTAGGAGACGTCGTAATGTACGAAGTGTCGTGCGTGGCCGGCAACAAAGTAGACGCTGCCTACGCAGTCAAGAGCCTGTCGAACGTGATACAACCAGGCATGGGGCACGCAGTGTCCGTGCAGCGTCACCATGCGCACTCCCAGTCTTACAAACACAAACCGGAGCACCTGCCTCCGCCGGTCAGCAAGCCGGACGCTCTCAAGTCCCACGTGATGAGGCTGCTGAAGCGCTCGAAGAGCCACACTCCTGCTACCAGGGCGGTAGAGAACCAAGGAGATCCTCGCGCCAACTTTGTCGACCGGCGCACCGTGTTTACCCGGCCGGTTACTGACGAGCAACGTCGTCGCCGGAACTCGGCCGAGCGGCGGCGTAGCACCGACAAGCGGGTGATGGTGACCATTGTGGACGGGCTGCCGGTGGTGGTCACCGGGCGCGACCAGGCGCCGCCGCCTCCGCTGCACCCACCGCCCGTCACTCATCACAGACACTCGCACAGGGATAAGGTACGAATAGTATAATATTCTGGGAAGTAACTCTTGCGTAATGGATCGTTCCCATTATGGACGGAGAAGTTTCCAAGCGAATAACGCTGTTATTGGATTACTATCGGTCGACGTTTCGATCTAATTACCAACTAGACTGTTAGCAACTATCAAACCAATTGTAACCGATACGAAAATAGTGCCGCGAGTTTGTTTAAATTTTTTAATGGTTAATTACTTAATACGCCCAGCTATTAGGGAAACTAGTCTAGCAGTGGTAATTGTATATATTTAAAGATGACGTCGGTTTGCGTCATTTTGATCTTCTTTATCTGAGTCAGCTTTGTGACTGTTCGTGTTTAAAGGAGTTGTTGTAAGTCAGATAAAATGCTGTTGCGAAGGTCGACACAACAGTGTGTTGGACACGTCAAGCGATATTTATTTTCTTTGTGGTGACAGTTAGTAAGCGTTAGGCTACGTGTTTATAAAGATATCATGTGTAGGGTAGGTTTAATTAAAGTATTGACAAGTTGAGTATTCTTTTTGACGGTAAACAATACAAGTATGCATCAGCATTATGAATTGTAATTTAAGCATGGCATTTTTTTATGTACAAATCATTTTAAAGATGTATATGTAAGTATTGCATTAATAATAGCATGTTAATTGTACAAATGTTGAATGTCAAGACGCCTCAATACGAGTACCTCTCACGAAGTCGGATACCGAAAAACCATGTATATACGAAACACATCAAAGGAAAAGTTCATTTATAAGTCTTGCATTAATGAAACCGTGTTAATTATACAAATGTCGAGGTTCAAGGGTCGCTGGTAGGTGCACTCCGTACACGTATTCAACAACTTACCTGGGGGAATAGTTGGTCTCATTTAATTAAGTTGATGATACTACAGTACGTTAATGTGTTATTTCCTGAGAGGAGACGGAGGCTTCCAGTCTTCAGTTTCACTTGCGAACTAAATAAAATGACGGCGCCATGCTCCTTGCGGTGAAAAATTCCTCCAATAATGATCTTATTCTTCACGGAACTTCCTAAATAATCTTTTTAAAGACGTCGCTGAAAGTTGCTTCAGAGTTCTCTCCTTAATGCAGTGGAATCACGTAGATCAAATCTTTGAACGTAAAAGCTTTTTTAATGTTATGATGTGGATTTGATCAGGGTAACGTGTATATTTGTCGTTGACGCGTCATTTACTTATGTAATGCGTTAATGTTTTGTCAACGTTTTCAGAGCAATAAATCAGTGCCTTATCATTTGTTTTTGATAAATGACGCTGAAAGGAACTTAATTCTAAGACTGTCGTGTTTTTCTTTTCTTGCCGTGAATTAAGTTTTTTGTAACTTCACAAGTCAGGAAATTAAGCAGTGACATTGAAAGCAAAGTTAGAAATAAATCCAAGAAATGTTCTACTCAACGAAGACGCATAAAAAATTCAACAACGAATTACCTTAATCCCCCGAACGCTTCGCGACAAAACGAATAAAATGTGAACCAAATTCAGCACCTCTAAACTACTATTGGTCACACTATCACTTTTACAGTCGCGCCGACCGAGTTCTCATAATGGCTGCATCTAAATGCATTTCATAGTCGCGTGTGTTCCGAAAATTTGCGCTCGGTCGCCTTACGAAAACTTGTATGCTGGGACTTCCTGACATCAAAAGCAGCTACCTGGCTATTAACACTTTGTTGTAAGTGTTATAACATAATACGAAGCCATTGAAATTGACTATATTTATTTAACTAACTACTTACGTCACTACCAGTTTCAAAATAACTTTTGGTAGTCCGTCACTCTTTTATCTCATTGTATATTGGTCGTCAAATGAATATTGCCAGGAGATATTAATACATAGAAGCACTGTACGTACGAAGAAACCTTTTAATATTTGAGGTGTATCATAATATTCATAATATCTTCTTTATTCGTCAAATATAACGTTGATACTTTAGATTTTTCCTTATCGAAGTAAACACGTTTGACAAATACGTATTTATCTCAATTCCGACCGAAATAAATTCGCAAATAAGGTACGTTACGAACATTATTTTGTAATTACTGGGTAAATAGTTAATTACTCGTTCAGTTTCGTACAAATAACTGCTACAATGATAAACATTGTATAAATACATGTATATTTATCAGAGAGGCATCAGCCAAATGGAAAGGACTCTTTTTATGGTACACGATAGGCTTAGGTACATGTACTGGCAACTTGCCTGCAATTTGCCAAACATGCTCACGGCTCCATACACAAATGGGGCGGTTTTAGTAATTCGCGCTCCGCTGTGGGGATGTGGGTTAAACCGTGCCCCGGAACGCTTTGGGATGAAACTTAAATGGAGTTCTCTTTACATGTATATGCGATGTCTGCTCTTTCGGACGTATGCTGTGCCAACATATCAGAAATGAAGAATGGGTCATACTCAAATTTAGGTTCGTGTTTTTCCTGTGGACACTATAAAAGTTAAGGGCTACGAAGCCTAATTTTGGTTTGGACTCTTAATCCGCATAAACAGCGTCTCCTCTTATGTTTGACTATTCGATAAAAACCTCACTTATATACACGTGAGCTCTTAATTATTGACCACAGGAGAGACGAATTTTGCTTATACAGTGTGTTCGGGTGAACCCAGTGTGAGTTTTAGTAATTGAATGTAGGTACAACAAAAACGTTTTTCTAATGAAAAAATATTGGAACGCCCGTTACTTGCCATTACAGTGAAATAAACGTTGAAATAGACATTTACGACAACAATAAAATTATACAAATATTTTGCAATTACGTTCTTTTTGTTGAACCAATTATAGTCATATCCATATTACGTATATGGTTTGACATGATTTTTACATAATTTGCATCCGTCGGCCGCCCATTAATTATATTTCACGTACCGGGTAGTGAAATGATTTTCATGTGCGATAATTTAGTAGGTACGTGTATTCATTCACTCTCGAATTACCGAATATACATACCTACGATACCTCGGCGTTCCACGCTTTGCGTTACTGAAGTTACACAACCCGAGAACTCATTCACCGGTTTGCGTTTGGTAAATAAACATTAATGCGGTTCTTTGAACGGATTCTATTAGCGGACGGGCGACCACGCGTGTTCCGGGGCTATTTTTAAAGCGCTCCGTTTATTTAGTTAATTTGACGTTTATTATGTCGACCCTCGATGTGGCCAGTCTTCAGTTGATAAGAGGTGTCAGTAGCTTGACACTTTTCGTTTGGATACTGGTCCCTTTTTTAGTAGGCCGCTGAAAACATCAACATGACAACAAAATGTAAACAAATTTTAAAACTCATACTGTTTTTTCTTGTTGTTCAACTTAGTATAATAGTGATGACTAAGTGTATATAAATTGTTATTGTTAATAGGACCACATTCGACGTGTAAATATCTACGTGACTATGACGTAATGACAATAAATTGGTATGTTTACATCTTTAGCCATTTCCATTGACCGACCACTTCGGGGGAAGGAATAGGAACATTTTCCAACGGAACCTCGTAATAGGCTATAAAAATGCGTCAGCGTTCATTTGTAGGGGCTCACGTTGATGGTTGAATTTTTTTTGCTCACAAATAAATACGTATGTTTCAAAGACTTTATGGTCCGCTATTTAATACTAGTATTACAATACGTAGTTGTTCGTTTGCATTACTTGATGCATTACTGGCTAGTAAGACCGTGTGAGTCATAAACACGAGTCGCATCGGCTATTTGACGCCGATTCATGCCTTCTCTTACACAACACACGTGTTTAGAGATTGTCTTGGTATTTGTCAACCAATAATGCATCACTTTCGCTCTTGGTCAACAATTAAATGACGACGACTTTTGAAAAATGTAACTCCTATTTCTAATTCAAGACCAATCTAACACACATATATTTCTGTTACTGACTCATGTCAACATGACTTGTGTCATAGTCAGTGCTGTTATTGGTAGTTAAAACCACAATGATTACCAGTGCAACATTAATATTTCTTCTACAAAATAGTTATAAAAAAAAGATTGGTACAAAATTGTACTTATTTTCCTAATGTGATTCAGGGACGTGATACAAACAGTATAGGTATGTAAAATCAGTAATTTATATGATATAAAATACACTAATACTCACCTTGTCACCAAATTAATCGCAAAATTATAAAAAATCTCGTTGAGGCATGCGTGGTGGGACAGTAATTTTGTATTAAATAAACCTTAAAATCAAATTACATCACATAGTTCTTTTTTGTTTAAGTAAGCTCAATATCGCTTATGTAATTTCCTTGCGTTCGCGATTTATTGAATTTTACCGTTCAATTTACCTACGTGTTATTCGGTAAAAGTACACGCAAGGCGAGTGCTAAATATCAAGCCTTCTGATTCATTGTTTGTCGTGAAAGTAGTCAATCAGGTCAGTTGGTCATCATGGAGTCATAGTCATTGGGAGTCCTGTGGCCGACTGACGGACCAACAGTCCATTTAGAAACTTTTTTCCTAGTTAGTGTTTTGCCATGACGTAATTGATGTAAATATTAAGTAATGTAATATTTAGTCTGAATTCTCAGTACATGTCCAGAGTAAATCACTGTTATGTGACTTATATTTAAATCTAAGTTATCGGTAATCGTTATCACCGCGCCGCTATCACTTATCGTTATATGCGAGAGTAAACGCCAGCAGACGATAATGAAAACCTCTTATGTATTCACTCGTGTTTGTTTAGCCTTTATAGGCGCCATTGTTGCACGTGTAGATAATATAGCTGTCTATTGTTGGACGAGCGAGCTAAGCGAAAGAACTTCTCCGATTCGGCTTGGGCATTCTTTCGTATGCCCGACGTCTGTTCTCCTTTACAGGTCGCATTTCTCAACCGATGTTCGTGGAATTTTGTGAGCAGGTTCAATAATTATATAGTTTTTTTCATCATCACCATCATTTTCAGCCTGTAAACGCCCACTGCTGAGCATAAGCCTCTCTTCAAGTACGCCACTTATCTCGGTCCCGGGCTAGTCTCATCCAGAAACCCGCGGTCTTTTTTACGTCGTCAGCCCATCGTGCTGGTGGACGACCGACGCTTCTTTTTCCTGTAAGTGGCCACCAAACCAATCCGTTTTGGTCCACCTACAGTATATCTAATCTCATTATTTTTAACAGACAGGCTCGTGTGTTGTACAGCACACAGAGTTTTATAGTGGTTTATGCGACTGATCCATAATGAGAGGCCTTAAAATACGAGTGTGGTTTTATGAAACGAGCGTGAGCGAGTTTCATAATAGGATAACACGAGTGTTTTAAGGCCTAATTATGTACAATTGCATACACTACTTTATCTACACACATATCATAAGCAGTAGTAAGTAACAGCAAAAAACCAACAATAAAATGACAACAGCAATGGCGGCAATTCGATCATCCGTCATGGCGAATGGTTTTTTTTTAAATCATAGACAAACGAATGAAGTCCCTATACTCAGATCACTCGAGATCAAATGTCGTGCGGTTTGTATTAAAAAACGTACTGAATTGACGTTTCGAATCGATAACATACATACATACATACATACATACATATAATCACGCCTTTATCCCTAAAAGAGTTAGGCAGAGTACATGAAACTTTTGTTCCAGTACCACTTTTAGCATAAATATGGGTATAAAAGATCGACAAAATCTGACATTGCAGTGACAGGTTGCTAGCCCATCGCCCACAACACACTTCAACCCTGTTCCCTTAGTCGACTCTTACGACACCCACAGGAGGAAAGGGGGGGGGGGGGGGGGTGCTAACCCGACACCACACGGGAAATCGAATCGATAACTGTTTTAATATCTATGGATACTAGAATAGAGACCCCACTTGATTTTTGACAGCTGTTCCAAATTTAAACTCATAACGATACAAATTTATCAAAAATCTGTACTGTAATGACATTACAGTACAGATTTTACCTACTACCACAGACAAGAAAGTTCTCAGAGTAGAATCGATTGTAGCAATGCTGGTCATTTCCTACGGTTTCTGAGCACTAATGATATGTGCGTAGATAAATATTTTTGTGCATTTTCTCTCCAATTTCTTAGCATTTTCATGCAATTTATTGCATTGTTTTGTGTAACGTTATGCCAGTGCTTTTATATTTTAGAATTCACTACAATCCATTGTTAAAATAACGTGGAGATTTAAGCTTTAATATATAGTCGTCCTCATCGATATCGATGAAGGCATTGCAGAGTTGAACAGATAGATGACATATTATATAGACATCATTCATTTGGCGCGTGAATGAATGTGATGTGATGTCTTGATGCAATTACATTATAATTCAGACATATCTATGAAATAAGTTAACTAAACAATACGCTTCTTCAAGATTTCTCTTTAACCATCCATTTATTGTCGAAGATACTATAATCATTTACTGATTTATAATAATTTACATAATGGAGCGCGTTTTATTACATTTAGATTGATCGATACCATCTATATAAATACCGGAAACGTTGCAAATGTATCCTATTAAGTTCTCTAAAGCCATTTCGCCTGTCCATGTCAGTTTTTACTGTCCACGATCCACTAGAAAGCGGACTAGTGAAAAGTAAAATGGCTTAAAACACTTCAAACGACGGAGGTAGGTATTAAAAATGGGACCGGTTCTATTGTTTTTCACTAATGAAACAAGAAAGTGGAGTGATTTCTGTGTTATGTTGGTATTGTTGGTGTTATATTCGAAGTCCGATGGAAAGTGCTATTTAACTAATCTATAAGGCAACGTTGAGGTAAATGTATGAGTGGCGCAACTTATGTGCGTAGCCATATTTATCCGCTTCATGGAATATAAGTTGTGTTGTTGGAATTCCCAACCTCTCGTGAGCTGCAAATTCTAAATTAAATTCCATCCAGATTTGAATATGAAATGCAACGATAACTGCATGCAACTGCGATTTTAACTACACATTCGGGTTAGATTATGCCAAGATTGCTGGGGAGTCTTTCGGGGTTTTTGGTTAATCATATCGCAAATCATATGGCCGCAGTCGATGAGGACGTTTTTCAAATTGTATTCTTATTATTATTATCAGTAGACCAATATCTTTATTTACTAACGACAAAGCGGTATTCCCTTTTTTAGACTTTATACGCTTCTTATAGGAACAACATGAAATGTACCTATTAATTTTCAGACAAAGGCGTTATTCCAACCTAATATGTATCTTATCTTGTATGAGTACGACTGGTATTCAAGGTTTAAAACAGGGGACCGATTTTTGACTTTCGAGCGCTCGACTCTTTCACTCGAAAACTGTCAAAAATTTTGAAATACTATTTTGAAATAGCGATAGAAAATTAAATAACGAGTGGTATTGACAACTTATAGCCTAATAATGATGATGATTATGACGTGAGTGAGGAATTCTTTTATAGTGTTACTGAACATATTAGTCCCGGTCCTGACGTCGGCAAAAGGAAGTGTCAGCTCTCGACGTCCGATACATAATGCTTCTGATGTAGCTTCGTTGCAATCGACAGCGATTCTCAATTCTCTTTCGTTATTTAATTGTTTCGTTCTTACGAAAGCGATCGTAACGCACATACCCCGCACGTTTTTAATGTTTGCATGTATCTCAACATATTATCGCCATCCGTCATCTAATAGAATATAATAATTTATGCAACTGTTGTATAAGAGCGTTTTAAGACCAAGTTATACACCGTTGCATACAATACTTTTTCTACGACTAAATTTAAATATAGCATTTGACTTTTCAGGCAGTAAGTTTTCCGTTAGTTCTATTACTACTCACGCAATTTCCTCAGCGGTGCAGTTGTTTTCTTCTTCGTCCATTTTAAAAGGAACGTACACATTTTTCTTCACTTCTCAAACACGAATCAAATCTTAAGAAGTTATTAATAACGAATAGTTATCATATTTCGTCTTTGAACTTTGAACTGGAGCTTTGGTGGGAAATCAGAAATATGATACGACACATTGACACCTCTTGTTTATGGTCTGTTTTATTTTTAATTTCCTTGCACATGCCATCGAACCAAACTGAATCCGGTCCAATTTATATTTATAAATAATACCAAAAATTGGTAAAATATGTACCTACATTAACACACAATACGTGATAATTTATTTTTATATTACAAATATTTGATAGTAAATAAAAACTTTTCATTTCGAAAAATGTGCTTATGAAGTTGGTACCTACCACTGCAATATAGTGGCTGATTAAAATAGAGTTAGATGATTTGACATCGTGGTAAACAGTGCTTTTATGGAAAATGTATGAACCATAAAAGTACGCATAGAGTTTTTCGACGACTTATTATCGGTGTCATTGTATTTGAGCTAAAGCCTATATAAATGACAGATAACGGTAGAGGAGTAGAAAAAATATGCATCAAAATTCTTTTATAAGTATACTATAAGTAGATAATGCCATATGGCATTAAGTCCGCCTTTTGTACGATAAGTTTTCTTTTGTGCAATAAAGTTTAAATAAATAAATAATTGTATATATGTTGCTTCATTTCGATATTGGTTTTGTTTATTGTTATAGGTACATAACTTATATTTGCTCATATGAAACTATAACACTATTTTATTTGTGAATGTATGTATGGCCTAGATATGTGATTCGTAATCTATTGCATTATGTAAATTCACATTACGTTACCAATTCGTATTACACGTAAAAACAACGTAGCTCGTAAGCTGAAAGTAAACACGAACGATAACATTACCGCTACCGCCACCTGCCGGCGAATAGCAGAACTAAATACTGTTTAACTGTATAAGAGTGATAAAATTACATTCTTAAATGCACCTTGTACTTTCCTTATCTTAATGATGTTTCACGATTACTAGATTATTATTTATAATATTAATTTGAGAAAAGCTTTGGTAGTTGCGTTTCAAATAAGATGCTGCACGGTGGCGCCCGGCGTGGCGAGTTAGTGAAGCTACTTGCCGCTAGGTGTCGCTACTTGTATCATAAGCTTCTCTTGTACACTCTTGTGAAGTTGTGGTATTTGAGTTCAATATGAAAAACTAAAATATATGAAAGTAACCGACGCTGTATTACGAAGTAAATATAATATTTTAGACGTTAAGAGTTTGTCTAGAAATATGACTGTTGGGATAAATACCCCAACAGTCATAACCTAACTTCTATGTAATTTTGAAATGTGTACATATATGTTGTGAATTTATAACAGTAACGTAATACGTTTCGCGTGTTATGCTCGTTATACTGCGCATAATTAAATGACATCATATCCGTGTTGGCGAAATTTGTGGAGCGTCAGTCGTTATTAGTTATAATTACTCTTCAACAACTAATTAAATTTTGTTAAACAGTTCTGGAATGTAACAGCGCAACAGATGTTTCCTTTGAATCCTGTTGACCTTATGAAATTAAAGGACCTGACTAACTAAAAAGTCCTCTGACTTTGTCACGTGACTTTGGTCTTCAAAAGTCTTAACCCTTTTCTTGACATTGTATCTTATAGGATACACAATTTTTGGTGTTTTTTTTGTAATTTTGTAACAGACAATTTTTTTTGGCTTTACAAGGCGCAAACGAGGCTCGGAACTCTCATTTTTTTTTGTTATTTGCCAAGAAAAGGGTACTAAATGTTTCGCAGTACTATTTCAATGTTGATATAAAATACAAAGAAAAGTCCCAAGGGCGGATTGCACCAGCTTACAGATCGATCAACGTTAAATACCGCCGGACGCTGTCAATCCATAGAAACTTGTCAAACTTTTAACGAACACCGCTTACGATTACAGACGCTCTGATTCTGGCGATCGAAGAAATGATCTACGACGAAATCATACCTTGAGATCAGCGTGCGTAAGATGGCTGCTATTTTTCACTTATCGGTTCGGATAATGGGAGTATGGGATTGCGAGAGTGACGGAAGTTTTATCCACAACGATGAGTGATAAAATAGCAACCACCAGCAAAATACCAACGCCCGCAGTTCAGAACAACTATTCAAGTCTATCCGGAAGAATAGCTGCAAATAACACCTGCTAATGACAATTTACGACTGTAGTTCCTCCAAACGACGTGACGTTCTATTAATACGGTATGTAATGCTACCTTGCCAAGTAACAATGTCCGTCTTCTTACTAGTTTTATAACAACGTACGGCCTTTTGTTGTGGACGGCAGAAAACGCCTCCATTAAACGATTATCAGCTATTGTCGGTGGGTGTTGAGTTCACTTTTTGTGCTCCAACCAGGGTTCAACGAACTACTACACCTAACAATCCAAAGGGAACGGTTTGTTTAGAAAAAGGCTGGCAAGAGTAGTTACGTCTTTCTGCGTTTCAAGCGCAAGTCATTTCTTTAATGACTCTTATGAGCAAAGTTATAATTATAAGGGTGAGTTTTGGGATATACCTAATCGTAGACGCGTCCATGTTTTATGTTAAAAGATGAAAGTAGTATATTCATAATCGCAATATTTGATAACTGCAAATTGTCCGTGATGATAATATTTCAGAATAATTTTGCGTATATATTGGGTAAACAGTTTCCTAAAGCTGTGCATTTGGCAAGCTAACGGTACCTTCAGTTAAATCATATACTTGGCAATGTAACCTCTGTTATTTCAGGTTTTTTACCAACCTGGAGCAGAAAGTTAGCCAATAGCAATTATGGGACTACTTTTTTAAATGGAAATACAAGTGGATTTGCCAAAATATTCTGACAGAAAAAACACGAAATGTTTAGGAGAAAGTTTGGGACAATTTATATTAGACGCCCGCGACTCCGTCCGCGTGGAACTCGTTTAAATCGCAGCTCTATACAAACTTTCACTCCCCCCCATTTCACCCCCTGAGGGGATGTTTCGGGGATAAAAACTATCTTATGTCACTCTCCATCCCTTCAACTATCTCCACTTAAAAAAATCACGTCAATTCGTCGCTCCGTTTCGCCGTGAAAGACGGACAAACAAACAAACAAAGAAACACACACATACACTTTCCCATTTATAATATTAGTATGGATTGAACGGTGCGTAGTTTAGTTACGAATGACATGTGTTTTATTGATATTGTTTAAAAAAACAACCGATTAGAGAAACTCCTTTTTTTAAAGTCGGTTAAAAATAGGTAACGATGGATTACGTCGTACGAACGTACGAGTTTTCTTGCAATTTCGCTTGTTTTTAACCCCTACGCGAACGAACTGAGAGGTGTTTTTTAAGTTTGACTTAGCTGTGCCTGTCAGTGGCTTCGTAGCTCTCTAACGGATGAACTGATTTGCGTGCGTTATAGATGATAGTCTTAGCTATTTTTTTGTGTCAGGAGTGTATAAAATATTTTTATTGCGAAGAAATGGCGCCAGATTATGGTGGCATGCGTGTTCGTTAATTTATATATAGTTTCGGTAGAGACGTACATAACGTAATAGTTTTTAACTCTTTAGGTTTCGCTGTAAATCATATTCTAGGTACCTACATAGCCTAGGGCCTAAACAAACAAACCTGCAGCCCCTAGCATTCAGTTAACGGTAAGCCGGTGAAGTTGATTGAAATTCGCCGCAGCTTCCACTAAAAGCTTTGCCACGAGTAAGCCGTTATTAAGGTCCTGACTTTGACGTTATGGACTTAAGGGACTTTATAGTCTACAGTTATGAAACAAATTGCTCTTAAATTGCTTATTTCTTTTTTCCTTCGGTATAACAGCGTAATATATCCGTGGTTTCCATAGGAGGCCAATTTACTAACAATTTAACAATTCTATAGGAATTCGTATGTTGTAAGGTTGTGATCCTAGTACTTTCATATGTATTATCTAATCTATTATGTAGCATAACGTGACTAAATTTCGTTATTTCAACTATCTGTATTGTATTTTCCATTAGTTACCAAATTACCTAACAATTACCAATCCCCAAAGGTCACGTTGAAAAAAAAGTTTGCTCGGCGGCCTAAAATATTCAGACATATATCGATCATTCCCCGAAGCGGGTTTAATAATAACTAACACTACCTTCGTTGGCTTTGAATCCTCAATAGCATGCCAACTCGTGCCATTTGGCTGGATCGTGGAAGGTTAAGCTGGCTAGCCCGCATGGCTATCGAGGCTGTAACGCTTTAATTGTCTCGGTTAATGTGGCTGTTAGCTTGCGGGGCATATTTATGTCTTACTAGCGGATAGTTGAATACGGGTGTAGATTCGATAATTATTATTACTGATAAAAAATGCTTAGTGACAAAAATCCCATTCAGATATCTCAAAGAATTACGATTTTTTTCTACCTGTACATTTATAACTGTGATTATTTAACATCTTGCGTTGATTTTTTCTACATTTGACTACTTGTTTTATCCTTCTTCGAGAAAGTACGCATCAATAGGATTATTTTATTTTAGTATACCCATATTGTGTTCGTGTGTTCCTGGGTTTATTTTAGATTCAATAATTAGGTACTCTGGTGTTGTTACTCTTTGCTGTTTGCTGATCGTACTAATCATGATTTATATAACATACATACATTCACGCCTTTATTCCCAAAAGGGGTAGGCAGAGCACATGAAACGTATGTTCCAGCGCCACTTTTAGCATAAATGTGGGTATAAAAGATCGACTAAATGTGATATTGCAGTGACAGGTTGCTAGCCCATCGTCCACAACACACTTCAACCCTGGTCCCATAGTCGACTTTTACGACACCCACGGGAAGAACGGGGGTGGTGAAATTCTAACCCGGACACCACACGGGTATTACCACCACCACGGTATTACCACGGGGTGATTTATATAAAGTGGTAATAAAATGGTCTACTTACTCAACCTTACGCTATATTGTTCGTAGTTTGCTTTACTTTACTGTAGAGCAGAAAATACCGAGCCTTTTTCCCGCGCTATTAGTGAAATAGCAAAAAAGTCATCAAAACATTGTGTTCAACTAAGTCGAATACATATATACCGATCAACTTAATTAGAGAACACACATTCCTATCTGCCTCACTCGGAAAGTGTGATAATAGCCTCAAATTCGCAACTATGCGATCAATACCGTTTAAAAGTCAACGACCACGGTATTAAGTCCATTGCAAATTGGAACTAATGCGCGCTTGGTAATTAACTAATTACACATTTGGCAGGGTCGGGCCAATGAGCGCTTTGTGCATGATCTGTTCATATTCGCCGACTAGCTGACATGGTTTGGTGTATGTACACTCAACTGCGCTTAATATCTGGCAACTGGTCTGAGAGAGGTAGGGCACAGCGTAATGTCATCACGCTTGAATCTGGAGCAGCCCGACTGGGGGAGTACCTCCGCCTTACAGAAGACCACAGCCATAATAGCACTGCTGCCTATTCCGTAGGTATTGTAGTGTTGTGTTCCTGATGATGAGTAAGGTTCCCAGAGCTCCATCCTTAAAGGCCGGCAACGCACTCACAACACCTCTGGTGTTGCAGGTGTCCATGGGCGGCGGTAATCGCTTACCATCAGGTGATCCGTTCGCTCGTTTGCCTCCTATAACATAAAAAAAAACACTATTCGCACAAAAATATTTGACTTGTTCAACGACTACAAATTGAGTTGTACTTATCATAATTATATTGTTATTGCCTGTATCTGAATTAAAATAGCGTTACAATTAAGCCTCTATTATCTTTAAGGCAATGGATAGCCCCAGTGATTTTGGCAATAAATAATAATTAATTGCTCAGCTTTAGGGCGGAGGTCTGGTCGAATAATTAGGTATGTTTACTGAAATGAAACTATCACATAATTTTCTCTGTAGTTCTCGAATCCAATTTTAAAGTTATCAGACGCAAGCTAATAGTTGTTTGGCTTAATTATGAAGAGTACTTCGGGTTTAGATTTGGTAAATTTAAAACGAGGGGTTGACTCCGAATCAGGGAGATAATTTATACGAAACGCTTCAAACATAAGTTCATAACAACAATAACGAGTTTTCTATGCTAAAGTGGTTACAAGTATTACAACCCTCGTTATGAAATACTTAATAGGTAAAGTTCATCGTTCCTGGCCCCTTTATGTAATTTATTCCGTAAAGAGAAACTGCAGTTAAGGCATGTAATGTTCCATTGTTAACGCGCCGGTGACCCCGACCATAACGCATGGGTTCATTCAATTAACATAACACGAGTAAAAAACCGCTGGACACCTGATGGGAGAGCTCACCTGCGAAACATTGCCGCCCTAGCGCGGTAATTATAAACTGGGAATCGGAACGACAGTAGTAACGACTCATTGACGACAGAGACGTGGTTTGTAGAAGTGAACTGTATTCGTCATGTATCAAATGCTTTTGTTATTAGACACATTTATCAGACCAGTTGGTAAGTTATGTTCGAGAACTGATACTTGTAATTCTATGCGAGTTTTTACAAACCTAAATGTCAGATTAAATTGTTATGTATGCGGATTGCGACGCTAGGATACCTTCTTTATATGTTGATGTTTAATATCAAAGGTTGTATTTGTGTTGTATATTTACATAAGTAAATATTCGATGTTAATATCAGAGTGAGCTGACCTGTTTGAAGTAAATTAATTACTTATTTCAAGTTTCTTTGGTAATTACTATCGATATTGAAAAAAAAAACTTGTAAGTAGCTTTTATTTCGAGTATAATAAAGCCACGTCAAACATTAAACATTACAATAAATTAACTGACGCGATTATGGAGCGAACAAGATTGACTGTAATAGTAGGTAATCCTGCTAAAGATTAAACTCTAAACAGCCTCTAAACATTATCGTTCTGTTTACTTAAACCCTTTTAGCCTGCACTCTAAGGCTGTGTTGTATCATGTATGTAACTGTGTAGAATGGAGTATGACGATTTTATACGCGCCGCCGCAGCCTCTGATGACTCACGCACAGGCTCATTCACAATCTGTATCTGTATCAACCCCCACTCTCTAATTTATCTTGACCCTGGGCCTCGTAACAACTATGGATAATTGTAGCACGGAATAATATTGGTTAGGTTTTTTATTAGGTAAGCGATGTGAATACCAGCTCTTGTGGCAGTGGCCGGCTGTTCGTCTAGTGACTTATAAAACGATTTTATCAAACCGTCATTGCGATGCAACGTGGATTTACGTTGGTAACAAATGTTGATAGCTTCTCTTCACGCGTAAATTAAGACGTTAGTTCTAGAGCTGATGTGATTATTTATGTATTATGTATAATCGGGCAACGCTGATATTCTACAGAAAGCTAATTTAGACGCGGACTTCCTATTCGATATCTATTGTTTGGTTGCATGACAAAATATTTATTCAATCTTGCCTTAGGAAAATTATTTCATATCAAAGTGTATATTATGATACTCGTGTCACAGATATACACTTTTATTAGTCAGTGTCGTCCTTTTGTGACGAGATAATACGGTTAACGTATTACCAACAGAGACTTTCACATCGACAAAGTTAAAATTGTTCACTGAATATAGTCCTCTATTCAAACTCCTACACGCCTGGAAAACTGGGTTTCATGTGTAGTGTGAAGTATCGCATATAAAACAAGTTGTAAACGACACGAGTTGATTGCATTTAAACGCAGCAACGTACAATATTTGAGGGAACACAAACGAATTCACGTTTCGACGATTCCGGTAAATTAAGCCATGTTTGTAACAGTTGTGAATTGTGTTCATATTAATTAGGGCGTTAGTAATTAGTCTATATTTCCTGAAAAGTACGGTTCACACTCTTGTTGAAAATTTCAGTAAAATGCTTTGCTGTCCAGACTTGGCGTCCAAGTTTTCCCGTCTTACAGCGTTGTTACAGAATTCTTTCGGACACGTTGCCTCTCATCTTGCTTCCTTAACCTTCCGTATTCTCACGGTATTCTCGGACTGTATCAAAAGCGAGAACAATTAGCTCCGGTAATCGTACATTTCAGCCGCTTATCTTCGACGTCACGTGCGTCTTTTCTTTCCAACACCCCCCTTTGTCCGTCCACGCTGATAACCGGCCGAGCGGCGCGAGCGCACCGCGCCGTCAGTCTTCCCCCAACCGCCGTACAACACGTACGTGTTGCTGTTTCTCTCTGTAACTAACCTCAGTGCAGTGATGGTGATATTGGTGATGGTGCTAAAGTGACGAGATCAAAGTGCTCAGTGTCGCGCGTGCGCATTTGTGCACTTGCCGGTGTGTTGCGCTTCGGCTAATAATCGGATCCACAGTGACTGTGCTAAGCGAGGAAAGCTTTACCATTATTGGTAAAAGGAGGATTATTTTATGGTTTCTCATAGTCGTTAAGCTTAATCATCGCTAAGAGCGCCGCGTTGACGAAGTAAAGAAGTCGTATTGACTCATAACTTGTATTCTTGGAAGCGACAAAAGTCTGATCATAATTGCATCCATTGTTGAATTTCACCGTTTTGGGGACATTCCATTTGTTTCTGAGTTTTTCGTTCCGCTCGATCGGCTCTGGAGGAAGGCTTTTCGGCCGGGTGAAACTGCGGCAACTGGACCTTGATATCCGGCGTTGCAACAGTACAATTGAGCTGGTTTGGCGGCTGTTGGGTGGTGTAAGTTAGGAACTTATCGCTGTTCGTGCATCCAATACATGAAGCAATCGTGGATCTATTCAATTGTTGAACAAATTGTTGTCGTTGCGTTTCCCTCCAGATTTTCTTCGTTAAGCAATTTCTTTTGACAATGGACAGCCAGCAACAGACACCTTAATCATTAGGCAGGATTATTGCCGTGCTGATTCAAATTATAAAATCGATTGAGCTATTTCTGTTACTAACAGATTCGATACATTGTTAGTAGGTATGTTCTTGGCTATACAACCTTTGCCTATAGAAGGTCAATGTTGCTCCTAATCTATTCAGATATCAGTCTACTACATGCGTGTTGAGTGTCTAATTGATTTAAATGTAAGTGGTTACTGGTTGTATCGCTCGAGGCTTTTAACATGCATCGTTACGTTCGAACTAGCATTTTATACTCTCAAGGTTGGAATCAGATTCACTTGCATTGCCTATTCGGTATTGTTCTCCTTCTTACCTTTAGGTACCTAAGGGGCGGACATTCCGCGATTTACGTTCCTCGCTACAAGTACATGCCGGTGTCCCAACGTTGAAGAACCGGCATGTACTTGTAGCGATGAACGTCGACGTCGTCGTCGACAACGTCAGATAAATCTTAATGTTTTGGCTGAGAAAAAAGCGCCTTTTGTAAAGATCAAAGGAGTGTCCCTTCTGTACTTGTACTATTATCTATTCTGTGCTTTAGGTAAGTAATGTTGGCGACGGAGGCGAATGGTTGTCTCGCAACATTCGAATGGATCTTACCCAGTATTGATAACTTGTTAGTCGATATCCCTATTTTGTTATTTAAATGTTTGGCTATAACTTACAATGTCCTCAATGTAGATTGACAGGCGGTGAAATATAATTTATGTTCTGCGATACCGTAACTGGAGGTTATGTAAGCTGGTTTGTCGACAAACTTAGTTCTTGATGCTTGTTATAGTTGTAAATCAATAACTTCGTCTGTTACATGCTTAATTGAGATATCATTGTGTGTATTCACTTTCTCATAACCATCATCTCTGTCTCGAAGTGCAAAGCTTTCGGTTAAGATTTTAATGACCGCCACAGCACCCATATTATGACTGTAAAAGCTATCGTCATGGCTTTCTATGCTTGCGCAATAGGAAAGTGTGGGAGTCGACTGTTTAGTAATACACCTTGTACGATTCTTATTATCTAATGAAGCCCGGGAAGGTTAATATTTACACACAAACCTCGCGACTAGTCTGTGCAAAAAACGTGTCGTTAGGACGAATCTCTATTTGACTTCACGTTTATTTTATTTGAGACCCGAACGTATTGGTAAGTAAATATGAAGAACGTCTAGCATGTTTGTAATGATTTTTTTCCTTTATTCGTTTTCCTAAGGATCAGCATTGTTACGATTGCTAAATGGATACGATTTTGCAATGATGCGATATAATTACAGCGGTTTTTATTGTATTGTCAACGTTTCACGTTCTCTTTTACGCGGCCTTTACCTTGGGGTTCCAGTTTTTGCTCATTATATCTGCAGTTACGTTGTATGACTACTATACATTTTAATGGCAACCTTTTTTAGTTCCGAATGGGCTTATTAAGGTTTTATTACTATCTCTTATGTACAAAGCGGACAAAAACTGCCATAGTCAAAGATTCACAATTTTGGAACGCGATTTAATGAAACCTCGAATCGTCTTGCCTCTGCGCTCTCTTAGCCAAATGTGTGCGAGTTCATCGCACTGATATCAAGATGGGATTGTTATGAAATTTTAAATCGATGTTTTTATTGGAAAATTAAGACGGGTTTCTGTTCCGAGTTTTATGTGGAGTTTGAAGGAATATGTCGTGATTATTTCATTTTCGTGTGTTGGCTAACGCTTAAGTACACATCGTTTCAAATAGGAACTTCGGGTTATCGCGGCGAGTGTAAAAGAGGTGATAACGATAAGAACAGGTGATGTCACCTGCTGTTACTCGGATATGTTTTGTAATATAACGGATAATATGTGACATAAAATATATATTTATTTCGGATCACTTAGGTACATTCATACGTGGTTGTGATGGGGTAACTTAAAATGATGTTAGTTTTAAAAGGTAATTTACAAATTCATTGCAGCAATGGACAGTGCTCGTGTGCATTTGTGTCCAGTGCTCAAAAAATGGTCCGTCAATCCTTCCAGCAACAACATTTGGTTGTTGGGAAGGCGGCGCTTCAGGGATGCCGTTCTCTTCAGTAAGATGGCCTGGAACGAGTCTATGTTTGCCTCAGCAAACATTCCTGATGCGCTGCAATACTGCGGTAGTGTCATCAGTGCCCTGTATCCATTGTTATACTGGACCCGAAGCGCATCGTAGGTTTTTCTGGTGTAGTTGACCCGTAGGCTGCATGTGTAAAATGACCGACAGAAGGCTTTGAAAAGAGTCACTTTTGAATGAAACAAAACAAACAATGGCGAATGTCTATCTTTTAATAGCCTAGCCATTGTTAAATTGAACTCCTTCTGGACATGTAAATAGTGTTCTAGTCTACTAGCACTAAATTAATGCATTGTTATTCAATGATGTCCTCAATATCATATGTTCGATAAAACCAAGTAACATAGGACCACATAGTTCTCAGGCTAAAATTGTGTCAGGATACTAGTAAATAGAAGTTCATGATCTTTGCATACATTTGGTATTGTATTCGTGAACCTAGTTTTAATTAACTATAACACACTTTTAAAAATAAACATTGGCCACATATTTATCTATTGCACGTTTCCTTATCAGGTTTTCGATCGTGTTTAAGAATGGGGCGTTATCATCAGATATGATTTAAGGTATCACGATTTGCTAGATTATTAATAACATGCTATATAGGATTAGTTTATAGACGATACGTACAATGAGTAGACACAACAACCTGTAGACACTAATACACATGCATATTACCATGTAGTACACAACCATATTTGGATTAAATACTATGGGTAATTATATTAACGCCTTTGCCGCGACCGCGTCCTCGCCAGAGGTTGTCGGGCAGCCTTAACACGGTTAACTTGCCGTGTTAAAATATTTAATTATTTGCTGTCGTTACGCGGTCATTTTATTCTGACCTTCCGGTAAACATGCCTCTAGGTAAACTAATCATAGTTGTTATCAACTCATGAAAACAACTAGGATTAGTTTGAATGGTCGGAATTTTAGACGCCATAAGGCATCATATACTCAGATCATTCAATTGAACGAACGACATGTGGTTGGACGAGGGAAGCGGAAGACAGCTGCGTTATTCGGCTTGGAACAGGGTTATGTTATGACCATGAAAATCGAAGTTAGAATATCCCCGTCGTCACATATTTGAGCGATATAGATAGAGTTATAGGTTTGAAGTTTTCAATCGGGACTGCATATACTTGTACCGCCCCAGATCCTGTCTTACAGTTGACAAATACATTGACGTGGAGAATTAAAACTTTTTAATTTTAACCAGCACTGTGTAAAACTTTACGGGGTGTGTCCCCAAAGATACTCGTAACACTAATCATCAATTCCACTGCTTACAAATAACAAAAAACTAACATTCTGAAGCCTTGTGATCAGTGCACAACTCCAAAAGCAGCGTAATTAGAGGCACGCCCTACCGCAGACCGCTTATTACTGTAAATCTTGGTATACGTAATTAGTTTTTGGCCAATTACATAGTGTACGGGCTTTTTCGACTGTACTATTGGTCTGCGGTTTGCAGGTTATTTGATGCGTGTACGAGTATGGCTCGACAAATCTGTTAGTCGTGTATCACACTGTCTATATGTCGCAGGGAAATGACCAAAACGGAGATTTGATCAAATCTCTAAGGGATATGATCAAATCACGCAGGATGTTAAAATGGCCAATCCATTTTGTCATTTGCCTAGAAAATATCAGTTATTTGATCAAATCCCTGAATCGGTTTAGTGAAATGACGAAATCGGACAAAAGAGGCAACTCGTTTTTTCATTTCACTAGATTTGTTTAGTGATTTGATAAATCCCTGAAACGCGTCAGTGAATTGACGAAACTAACTCGCAGATATTGGCTCCTAAATCATTAGTCATTTAAACGGTTCTGGGACTTAGACTCGGATGGCGGATAGGTTAGAAGATGCGGTTAGCAGATATAAAAGAGCGGAAAAATCATTATCGCGTTAGTTTCGTCAACTCACTGACGCGTTTCAGGGATTTAATCAAAACACTAAACAAGTCTAGTGAAATGAAAAAACGAGTTGCCTTTTTTGTCCGATTTCGTCATTTCACTAAACAGATTCAGAGATTTGATCAAATTACTGATTTGTATTAGGCAAATGATAAAATGGATTGGCCATTTTAACATCCTGCGTGATTTGATCACATATCCCTTAGAGATTTGATCAAATCTCTGTTTTGACCATTTCCCTGCAACATATATATAATCGCCACAAGGTGCTCAAATATACGCTCTTACTTTTTGACAGTAAGGTTGTGTTCTGATGTAAGTGCATACGTGTATGCTGTCGACTGGAGTTGATATCCTGTCGGTACACACAGGGACTGTCACCGGGGACTGATGGACTGATGTACGGAAATGAATCAGTGCAAAGTGCTGTTCCGTATCTTGTCATTGGTATCTGTGCTACAACCTTGTCCCTCAGTTAACATACTGTACCACGTTGCTATGCATGGTCATTAAACGATGAGAAATCGTTTCATGACAGAATAAGCTGTACTTCTCGCACTAAACTTTAGCACAATTATATGCCCCTCACATTTGACACTAACAAAATTGTAATTTTCTCAAGCGAAAGGTGTTTTCTCGATTTTCAATAAGTCATCACGTCATCAGTCAGTTAAGACGGTTAATCGTCGAAAACGTTTTTGCCCTTCATTTCACAAACTTTACATCCCAAAAACAAACGTAGTTTTTAATGTTCAGCACTGATTTTCATCGGAAGTCTGACATGATTCTAGTTACCATTGATCTGTGTGTGCTCTAAGCATACATGAGTTGTCTGAGGCTGTTGGCAGACAAACTGGCACAAGTGCGACCGGTGCCGCCTTTGTTTGTAGCGTGCTTCTGTACACAACACGCGGACGGAATCGCTAATGGCTGCCCTCGTAACTATTGGAGATGTATTGGCAGTAAATTATGAATTGTAACTAAACTAGCTCACCGAACAGCCGAAACAGGCCGAACATTATATCAAAACAATCTTTCTGGCTATTTATTGTGTTGATTATTCTCTAAATATCGTTGAAAGATCATTCCATATTGTCACCATCACTAAGAACAATAAGTATTTCAGAAAACGGACAAATGATCGTCATATGTTTGTAGGAATAGATAAAGGGAATGAAATAAGAAACATTAGAATATGTGAGATTAGCGGTTATTCTCACAAGGAAGTAATCGTATCATTGCGAATCCGTTGCAGCCATGTTGCGTAAAAAGAAACACAAAAATGAGCAGGATAATTTTGGTGTATGATTCAACACGAAAAAACCTAAACTTTTTATTGAAGGAATGAATCATGTATATATATTACAATATTATCATTATCAATACTCGGGGAATAAAATATTCTTTGATAAGTCAAAAAGATAACACTGCATTATAAGAGCACTTGGAAAATACGTTTGAAATCAACCGTGAAACTGTGCGTTACTTCTCTGAAATTTATTTATCATTCTCTTTACACCTGAGTAAATAATTCAACTGTAAACAATGTGTGCTGTTTTATACTAGAGTTCAGTTCTGATGATAAGTGAATTAAAAATAAGAAATTATTGATTGTTATTATCGGATTTAATTGCGTCTCCTCGAGGTAAATGACCTGGTCGGTTAACCTTACACATTATACATACATACGTTTGTGATACATAATAGTAGATGTAGCAGGCAGGATACCTCGTAATATTCATTATGGCTGTTTAGAAGGTTTATTACTAAGACTTGATGTCCTTTTAGTGGTACGACTTTTTTATCGCGTTCAGTTGTGTAAAACTCATATTTCATACTCCAGAACCATGTCAGTGAGGATCGTACATACATGTACACACATGGACTTCTACATGGACACTATTGTGTGTAAAACACGAGCTCGGAACGTCTGATGGCAGTTTTTTTGTAATAATACTTCTTAACTACAAATTTCAAATAGCACATTTTTATAGATCTCTGGGGACATCGCCAATTTTCACAAATCCCTTGTACATAGACTTGTACTTACATCTCTGCGCATTGACCCGAAGTGTGTCTCGACCTCCAATTCGAGTGCTCGCCACTGATCCTGATCTTCAGTCGTTTCTCGCCAATCGCCAGCTCGGAGCTCGCGAAGATCTGCAACCACAACAAGAGCCCACTGATATCTAGGACGACGAACCGGATGTGTTCCTATAGGCCTCCTTTTACATAGACGGCTCAATTAAAAGAATATAGGCAAACCAAACAGGTCATGCCCTGCTACAACGAAAGGCAAACAAGTGCGCGGTTGTTATCTGATAAGATAGTAGCGAGGACGCGCAACGATGCACTTACTTAGAATGTTCATTGCGAGCTTAGCTGCAGATAATTCGGATAACTTAAGGAAATACATTCGTTATTGCGTCTTTGTCTACTTACACAGGAAATTGGATCTTATCAGTCGGTTCTTAGACTTGCAGGCACTGAATTGACTAATGAAGAAAAATAATTCTATTGAGATCCGTAGAAACATTAGAAAAGTTGAAAAACCCCCGACATTTTCATTTCAAAGTCCAATATCTCAAATCACAACGGACGGAAAAGATCAGCGATCGTCATTCCGGCAGCGCGTCCCTATAAGGCGGTGGCGACGAGCGGGGTTGCCCATACATTGAAGTCGCTAGAATCTATGAACTGCCGCTCGTCGCCCCGCTGCCCGCTGGCGCCCAGTCCGCGGCCTTACAGGCTCAGATTATTATAACTGAAGCAGTGATCGACTGAGTTTGGACTTTGGATACCTCCCAAAACAGTAACTGGGACAAAGTGCGGAAGACAAATATTTGCACTGTGCCACGCACTCGCTTTTCCCTTGATAGCTCTAGTAAACAACTTTAGGTTAAATATGCGGCTGGGCTTGTTAGAGGTTGTTAACTTACAAGCAAGGCTTCAGCTACAGAGTTAGGTTTACTAAAAAGATGTGAAAGCGTCGAACTCGAATGAGTCGATATAAAATACTGTTTTGTGGGTAACCGATGATCATCATAAAGTTTATAATAATAATAATGTAAATATAGATCCTGTCAAAAAAACGCAAGCAAAACAACTAACTACCTCATAGTCAGAGCGCAAAGTCGTTTTTTGCTTGCGTACCCTTGTCAAAATTTACTCTTGCAGTTTCGGATGGATATATTTAGTTAATTAATCGGAAAGGGAACTAAAATTAAAAACAAAAGCAATTTTAGTAGTTTTTTAAGTTGGGCCCCAAAGGGGCCCTTAACTAATTGCCAATGACACATACAAAAACAGAAAACTAATAACATATATACAATAAAATTGTAAAAACCTAACGGCCCAACACCGAGAGACGGGTGGGGAACTAAACTAAACTCAAATACTAAAACATAAAAACATAGAAAAACAACAATTTTAGTAGCTAGTTTGCTTTGAAGTTTATGGACAATTTTTCCCCTCTCCACGTTAGTAGATACAAAGGCAAACTACTAAACTATTTTACAGTTCCTCATTACTACGTTCCAGTGATAAATTGATCTACCTGCACTTTAACAATTAGAGTTGTTGAAGCTTGCTTTGTTCCTATTGTTATAAAATGACCTCTCTAATCCCGCCTTTACCTGGAATTCACCGACTTGGAGTAGTTGTTTCGGTTTCCTCATAGAGATAGTCGGATAAAACCCTTGCAAAGACAATGGGTTGTATCTCAAGTTGAGTTTATAAAAGGAAGGGTTTAACTTGTATGATAACTTCTGATATTAACGTAGATGGTGTGAAATAAACAGATTATATACTTTGGAGACACGGGCGGGCGTTGATGGTTTCTTTTGGCAGAAGAAATCATATATAAATATGTGTTTGTGCTCTGGGTATGAATAATAATAATAATACCACTATGCTTTAGTTTATTGTTTGAAATAATGCGGCATGAATGATGACTTTAAATGAATATTAAAAAGTAGTCTCCTTTAGGATTGTTGGTTCACCGCAAACCACACGTCTATCCGTGCTACTCCGTGAAAACTATATTGTATTCTTCGTACGAAATTTCACCATTGTTCGTTTATTCTATCTCCTTGCGCGAATAGAAATGTTCCCATTAAGAGAACCTCTTTGAATTCAACGATATGTAGATGTGTCCGAATAAATATATCACAATGTTTTCGTAGTTGTACCTGCCTACTCCTTATTTAAATTAAATGCTTCGGTCGTACGTCAGAACAAGATCATAATTTTGAACGTAAGTACATTGAATAAAGTTACATAAGAGATATATTATGACCCATTTACAGGGATCATTTATCGCTTTAAGTAACCGCGATATAAAATTCTATTAATGAATATGACGCTATAACGCCACCAATGGAGCGAAAATCCTCAAACCGTCGTTATTCTACTATAATGGACCATTTGTAAAACGTGACTACGAGCCACATTATATTTAGCCTCACGCCTTTACACACAGATATGAATATGACACCCGTGTCATAACTATTGCGCTATAATATCAAACTGGCTACAGTAAAACTTTGAAAAGCGAGATGCTCCGTTATTAAAATTGTCATTGTGGTCGTATTTCACGGATCTAACAGTCAAGGCACCCAATGGTTACACAGGCACACGCTGCCTTCGCTGGGACCGCCCACAGATAGCAAATTTAGAGCCCCTGTGGGCGACGTGGCACAGTTAAACGTAACCTGTTTTGATCTAGTAATGTTGGCAGCATTGCGGAATGCTGCAGTTTTGCCGCGAACAATGTCGTGCGTGTGTATTGTAATTAGTAGTGATATTAGCATTTGATATGTTGCCGTTGTTGACGCGCTAAATTATCGGTGTAAATAGCAAACCAGACAATTAAGAGACTGTTATAATCATTAAGTTTACAACAGGTGTTAGGCAGAAAAGATAAATTAATTGCATATTAAAGCATTACAAGCATAACACCAATAATAATTACTAACGGGACGGATCTTTAGAGCGCAATTAAAAATACAAACGAGTGAGCGAAAGAACATCAATTATCTATAGTCCAAAAATTTATCGACTTTCAAAAGCAGCAACATCATATCGACGTCCAATGGTCGAGACGTTCCAAATTTCGGCACAATTAATCTGATAGTTGTACCGTTACGGTGTACCGTTGCGGCGACCGGGACAGACAGAGCGGCACGCTGCGCGAAAATAATAACACGTGCTATGCTAGCCCAGTTACTGTTGCTTGGACTCGATGGTAACAGCACAAGAAATGACATCAAAAGCGATATCAGTCTCTACCATAAAATACCTTACGACGGTCAAAGCTTGGCAACAGCATCTCCCTTTGAATTGCTGTTGTGGGTCGGAACGCCGAATGATTATAAGTGTGATTCACAAACATGACAATAAAGAGATTGATATAGTCATAAATACGGGGTTTTAGAAGTTAAAACCAACAGCTAGCTACAGGCCTCCACCCACCGGACGCGTGTGCTGCGCGGCGCGTGTGCTGCGCGGCACACGCGCAAGTTGTAAAGCATTGAAACTACACTTCAAACACACATCGAACGCGGCACACGCGCAGCACCCGCGCAGCTGCAGCGCAGCACACGCGCAAGTTGTAAAGCATTGAAACTACACTTCAAACACACATCGAACGCGGCACACGCGCAGCACCCGCGCAGCTGCAGCGCAGCACACGCGCAGCACACGCGTCCGGTGGGTGGAGGCCTTACATGTTGTTCAACGTGCATGTTGTTTATCGGCCCTGCCTTATTGACACAACTTGGGTTCGGCTCCAACCACCTTGTATTATCGGATATCGTTCTTATTTCTCTGACTTGCAATTTTTGCTCTCTACAATTTTCCAGCCAGCTAAATATTAGTGATTTATCGCACTAAAGCACTAATATTTAGCTGGCTGGAAAATACAGCAGTATACATATCTACTTTGTTATTGTAGTGTTAACATTTTGCCTACTTTGCGATCTGCCGTAAGTTACTAAACTATATTGGTGTAGATATATACATAATATACGAAAGAAGAAAAAATAGAGTTAATAGTTGTTCTAGGAAAGCCTGTCTAAACTGAAATTCATCAGTGTTGTGAATCTACCGTTCTCGTCTGCCCTAAAATAACACAAACAGGTTAATTATACTCGTGTGTGCGAATCGCCACCGAACTTAGATGTTTACATATTGCCTGACATCAGTTACATGAGAACGATCGTATCATTCTATTACAAGGTACACCGAAGTAACGAAACTGTTACACACATGTGTCAAGTTAGATGGTAACTGACCAGCTAGTCAGGTCTAGCTTTCCGTTTCACCGAGCAAATACTAGATTTGTCCATTTGAGCTTTTTTATTCAGTTCATTAGTAAACTTGTTACGCCCGCGATGAAAGTAATCTCAGAACACTTTCAATTAGAAATTAAGAGCGAACGAAAGTTTCCAATGACATTTTCGTGGAATCGAAAAAGTTGTAATTGCACTTTTTATGTTAACGGCGAGTGCAGAGGCGTATCATTTGGGTACAGATTTTGTGACCACTGGTGTGGTTTAATGCATAACTCTGTATCGTGTGATATTGATGATCTTTAATAACATCAAGCGGTCTGTCAATTAGGATCACATAGTTATTCATAATAAACTCATCCACGGGTGGTTACAGTGTTACACATGCTACATAAGTGATGATTCATTGACTAGAGATGTTACGGAATCTTGTCAGCGAGCGAGTTACAATTTTAATTGCTTACACACGACACTGACTTTGAAATTAACTCTCGTTACGAGGGCGTGTTTACCGTCGTCATATGACAGACACATTGTAGTATAGTTTGAGTTGGGAATATGCTAAAAGGGAATGGTTAAATGCATTGTTGTGTTCATTGCATAGATGACGATGGATTCCCTTCTATCAGAATCAAAAATTGGAACGAGATATTAGTCACGTCTAATCGTTGACTTAACCAATTTGTCACGGAGTTGTTATTGCATCTCGTTTTTCTTAGTTCATACGCGAAGTAATTGTTTCCACCGGCATTGCTAATGCATCTAAATGCCCCAAAGCCATTAGGTAATAAATAATAAATCATCCTCAGTCGTAAGATTAGGCATAATTTAAGACAGCGGATATTTACCTAAGACCATCCGACGTTAGAGAATAATTAATCGTTCCCATTTCTCCCCTTACTTTTTACGGCTAGGAACATCGCGAAAATTCAATTCAGATTATGGGCCTCGTTTTAATTGAACCAATGGTCTCGCAGGAAGGGAGGTTTAATCATAGGAATTTAATCTTTTAATTCATTCGATATTTTAGTTTTTCGTCAAGACAGAATTTGCAATTTCAATCACGTATCTCGTTTCGGTATCACTTTTAAATTACTACTATATGTCCAATTTCACGCTTTGTTAAATACGATTTTCTTTGAAACTGGATTAATTTTATTAAGACCTTGAGGAAAATTTCATAACTTCTATTTGTATATACGCAATCTTCAAAAAGAGTTAAATTGTCTCTCGTAGAGTATTATTTTGATGCGTCTAAAACTAAACAATGTGAAACTTTCTCCTCGCGTCGTCCCACATCGCTTGCGTCATAACGACTGGTTCCATCCAATCTGTTTCTTTTCTCCAAAACCCGCCCGTTTACGGACAAACGGGTTTTATATTGTTTTATTCAATACTTTTAACTCCGTTGTACTGTACACTTCCTGATATTATAAAGGCGAGAAAGTTGCCTTTAAATCCTTGTGCGGATTAAAAGCATCTATTATGTTATTTCATTAAATTTGAATAGTCTGTTGGACTTATTTGATTCGATTCACTTTCGTTTGCAATACGTACATATTATGGATTTTTGTTTTTAAACACGAGGCAGAAATGAAAACGCTAGCACTTAATTTTCATCCAAAGTTCAAAGCACAAAGCAGTGCATTATTTACCGATGAAGGTATTTCAAAACACAAAATGTGTTATCATCATCTCCACCTTCCAAAATAATATCTAACCTACGCTCTATTTATTCTATATATATTTATACTCGTATGCTTAGTATATATACCTTTTAATTGCCCTCGAGGTGAAAAGCCCTCGAAAGCCTTTTATCGGATTAGCACAAGGGTGCTTTGTTCTGTATCATGAACAAAATCGTTACCCACAAGCACCGAACCCTCGCTGATCGTTGTACTTTCACAATTTCAATCAAACACCGGTGATTTCTCAATTATATTAAGTACACGCTCGTTTGGCATCAATATCTGGGAATGACATGTGCTTTTGATAATAGAAAACGTAGAAATCCCAAAGACTAGTTGTGGCTAGTAGAAGTGTAATGAATTTTACGCTACTTAAACTTTCATCACGCTTGTATATCTATCGAACTGATGCATTGGTAGTGGACGCCAATGTAGTTCATAATAAAATAAAGTACCTACCGTTAGCTAACGATTTCATTAATAATGTTTTTGTTTTACCATAAATGTACTCGTGACTGCGTAGTAGTAGGCTTGTGCTTTAAAGTGCCATAGTACTCAATACTTATCATAACTACTTGTATCGTTTGCATGTATGACGATGTCTGATACCAGTATATTTTTTCGCATGTTTTATTTATTAGTCTACCATGATGGGTAGACCCTCTCAGCGTCCATTGAACTATTTAAAACGCCCAATTTCATAAACCATTGAAAACCTTTCACAGTTTAACTTTCGAGGTCAACGAAAGGCCATTAAAAACTGTACACAATTGAAAGTAACAAAGTTATTATGCGTAATTTTGTCGACCTCGGCAATTAGGTGCCGGGTCAGCTGTAGACCGCGTTGACAATGCGGGCTAAACACTCGTAATGAGAGGATGCCGAGCGGTTTCCTGCTTTCCAACCACATGCCGCTGTTGTATGGTGACTCATGTGGGCTCCTCGTTCTGCCGAAAGTCAAATCCTACTAATATTATAAATGCGAAAGTTAGAAAGAAAGAAAGAAGGAAAAACATTTATTTATGACAAACACGTATAACAGAGAGAAATAGTAAATAAAAAAGGACGAACACTGTTTGTCACAAAAGGGCCACAGCCCACAGCCCAGCATGAACGCTGTTTGGATTTTTGTAACGCCTAAACGCCTCATCCGATTTGGATGAAATTTTGCACGAAGATAGTGTATAGCCTGGATTATAATATAGGATAGTTTTTATCCCAGGTGCACCCAGACAAAGTGGCGGGCAGAAGCGAGTAGTCTATAATGTCTACAAGTATTTTAATTTTTGACTACATAATATACTGTCACTTCCAAGCGCAACTCGTAATGAGGTAATGCTGAGATGGGAGTGCTTTTATTTTGTTATTCCCAGTAATGCCTAGTTGTGTTTTTAAATGTGCATGGGAACAGTGCTCTTATTTTGCTGTTCCCAAATTCCCAATATTATTTTTTGACTACAAAGTGTACACTGTTTCGCACAACTAGCATAATCGCGATAGATAGGCGATAGTTCTTGGGAAAATACCAGGCTGCGCAAAATTTGTTTGTAGCGTTACTTCAAGCTTTCTTTCCACCTGTCCCGGTGTCTGATGAGTTGATGACAGTGCCAAAACGTGGGTATAGCAAAGTTGAAATAAAGCGACGCAACCACGTCGAGCGTCGTTTCTCATACAATCGCTCGATGAGTAGGCTAGGCTATTTGTCATCAGATGAATACAAGTGTGAATGATAGATAACTAACTATAGCTAGTTGCAAAAAGATTGTATTCAAACTCAACACGTTTATCGAAATACATTAAATTCCGATTTTAAAAATTGAACAAATCGGTGCAATAACTCGTATGCAATTTTCATTATTCGATCGGTACATTGCGGGGCTGTGGGCGACCGCAATATGACGAATTCAATCAAACCCTGCAATGTAATAAAACTCGCGTGCACCATGTAAATGGCCCTTAACACTTTAAAAACGTGCGATTTTTTATCTAATCGTAACACGCATCGTGCGATTGCGCGGTGTCTCCCGTGCCCAGAGCGAGACGGAGTCTATTCGGTTCTGGTTTAGAACGAGACGGGTGCGGCTCTCGGTTCGTTGCTCGTGAGTCACGCTCCGGCGGCGCGAGCGCAGCCTCTTGGTCTGATTGATGAACGACTGGCGACTATTCTGTTATTTAGTCCAAATATTTAACATTGTGTTTTAGCAGCTCTTGCGCTTCGCAAATGTTGTGTTATATCCTTGATCTCACACATTTTGTCGCACGTATTTCACGACAGTTCATATCGAGTTGCAAAATTTGACGGATACCCGGTCATATCTCGCTCCTTTAAAATAAATCACACGCAAGTCGTAAGTATTGACGAAACCTATGCGCATATTGCATGGGATTAAATTCACATTCACAACCATGACTATACAAATAATACTAATAATCTAGGTATTTTGCTACATGCCAAGGGTAAACTACTCATGACTCTATATTACGTGATACATTTCTCTTCTATTTGCTCCTGGAATTGTTGACTTACACCACAACTTGACGGAAGCATCGACCGCGCAGATGGGGTCGCGTAACGTTCGTGATGAATTGCTGCCTTCGTGTTGGCCGCCACAATCCAACAGATACCTGCGAAATGTTATGCTCAAATATTTGGACCAACATATCTTTGTTGAAATGAGATGTGTAACATCTGACCCAATATTGGTGCAATTCGCTCACGTTTCATCAAAAACCGTGATGAGAAATTGAGTTTGCCATGACTCATGTTCAATGGCAAACTCCATTACGCCACTGGGGTTCCTCAACGGATAATCCATCTCCAACTTTAACTATGTTAGAAGTTGGAACAAGGAATGAAAGTTGGATTCCTGCTTTCTTCTAACCTTAGTTGAATAAAAATACCACCGTCCGAGCCGCGTTCTTTTCGCCTTTTTCTAAAAGGCTGGAACAGGTTTGCGAAGGCCCCGCGGCAAAAAATAACAAAATGGCTGCTTGAAAATGCTCCTTTAAACGCTTGCTAATTTGCGTAGGCTTAATATTACAACATTAATCTCTGGTCATGCTTTAAAAGGAACTGCTCGTTGTATAACTCATAGACACTCGTGTAATACATGGTATTTACGCATGAATAGATTGTAAAAACTTCACTGCCCAATTAATTTGATGGCGATTGAATGTATGAAACTTTGTGATGGAGATATGAATATGACTCACTATAGAGCTCTTTGTATCTAGCTTCTTTATATAAAGCACACAATAGCCCATCAACGGATTCTCTTTGACAATACGTCGATTATACTCAGAATTTATATTGCTGGCTTAGCATCCTGACAAGATCATTTCGGGACTTCCGATATGCCTAATACAACATTAATGCGCCGTCAATGTCTAGATTATATCCAGATTGCAAGCAGACACCTCCGCTATAGCGGAAGCTTGCGGTTCTCGTATTGTTTCATCTCGTAAGCAATTAACGTCCTTCATGCCTATGTATATACGTGTGAAATTACTCGTGATCTGGGAGCAGAGTCTGCGGTAAACTAGGGTTTGCGTTACAGTTATTCCTAGCACTGTAACGTGAGACAGTGGCGTGTAACATTGTGGAGTACTGCCTTATGTCCCGTATTTAAATATTATCTTATTGCAGCGACTTTTCATGTTCAGTATTCAGATTTACCGCTGTGAAATATTTTTTTTACGTGACATGTAACAAACCTTTTTGTATCGATCATAAATGGGATATAAGATTCTATAATTTCGGAAATGTTACGTTTCAGTCACATGTCAATATCAAATAGGGAATGCGTCGCTGTATCGCATACGCCCACAACAGAATTTGTGTTCGGGAATATGGACACACGATGAAATTGATTTAAATTCCATTTGTCATTTCTACTTATATGATGACAGCTATTACCCTCCCTGAACAATGTGTAATATGCTCATTGTTGAGGTACCCACTTCTGCAAGTTTAATAAATTACTCTAAGTAATTTGCTTAAGATTGTGTTTCTACCTGACGATTTGAAAGTGCTTGTTACTGGGCCTACTTGAATAAATATCATTTTGGGTTTGAGTTTGTTTTAGATAATTTGTGGTGATTTCTTCTATTTTCACAAAAAGTGAGACCTTAGTCGCCAAATCGTATCATTCACTTTAAAAACTTGGGCGGTGCCCAATTCAGATAAAACTTATTTGCCAGTGCAATTTCCGTTGATGCAGATTCTGTAGGGGCATAAATAGATTTAGATTAAATGAGCTCCCTATTTATAACCCACTGGTGTTTATAAATAGGGATTTGCACTTGCTATTTCGGTCGTTGCATCAGTTTTCTACGGATTGAGTTGAGACGCATGACGTGTTCAAAGAATTATATGATCAATGGGATTTATATTTTAGAACACGGATTTTTTGTTTCTGGTAACAAAAATACCGTAGATATTATAATATCTACCTAAAATAATGAAATGGCACCCGAAGGTTAAGGGTTCTTTATAAAAAAACGACATGGTTTCAGTATTCTGTTTTGACTATTGTTTTTTCATATTGAACAATTGTATTGTATTCTGTTTGTGAATCATACGTGTTCGAGCGTCATAAAAACTAAGGTCATGCCAAATAGCACTCCAAAACAAAAATAACCTTCACGGCACTCGATTTAACAACTTCTGATACACTTACCTTATTTTATTTTATAAAACAACAATGTCTGCCTGGTGCAATTTTAAACGTATTATAGTTTAATGTTGTCCCATTTGTCCGTACGACATGAGTTTGTGTTCGCGCGAAAGCAACGTGAGACTCACGAGTCGTGAGATGAGTCATGCACGTTTCACCCACCATCTGTTGCAACCTCGTCTTGGGTACAAGGCCCGCAATACTATTTACTCTTTCAACACACCTTTTTTATCCATACCATACATGCCAGATTTAATTATTATTAAATATCGCCTGTTTCACGATAAACCTATCTCTCGATAACCCATATCAACGGCTTTGTCAAGGAAACTAAATTTTATTCATGGACGTATTGTATCATCATTTCGCTGAAATTGTTTGGTGTCTCGCTTCATTGTGCTGTATTTATTCAAGTGTTATGGTGTCGGTACGTGGTTGTGCGTCTTTTTCAGATACAGGTGTGTCGGCAGCGACAGCTTTATGTGCTACATCTGTTTTGGGTGGTGAACGGTTTTGAATAATCGTTCGAATAACATAGTTGTTTTATCTCTCTCTTTGCAGATGGGCTGGTAGCTGCTCTCTCGCTCGCTCCCGTATAGCTGATGCAGACGTGCCTCGAGTTTCGATGAAATTCCAGTTAATAATTCCTATGCGCTGGTCTTTGCTTGGAGTCGTTATTAAGTTTCTGCTAAAACATGCTTGGATTGCCTTATCGATCTGCCGATTATCTCTTCCATCTACAAAATTTGTCATTGTCACTAATTAGCTACCGATTATGAAGGTTGTGGTTGAAAGCCGGAAGCTTTCTGGTATCTCGTCATTCCAATCTTGCGGTTTCAATACGAAGTAGACACGTTTGGAACGTTTTTTTACGGCTCGGGTTACGTTCGGTTTTAAATTTTACCCTTTAGTTCTATCGCTGGTTGGAATAAGGTTGCGTTAATAGATTCGTCTTGTGCTGTGACTTTAATTTGCTCGGCGGCACTTGTTTTCCTGAAGTCTATTCTTATCGGATTACGACTCGTTACGCCCGTCACTGATTTCACTTTTTGTGAGGCATTTGTCTGATTTCTTTTTATTACATTACGTTAGTGTCATTCGATTTGTTTTTATCTTCAGAATATTCCTCTATCGACTGAGATTAGTCGATGGTGCAATCTATTTTATCGCGCTTTGGCTAATATGAGCTAGTACTTCAATCACTGAATTTTAGATGTGAAATGACTAGATGACGTCAAACGAGAAATAGGTGGAACCGATCGATGTTTGGTAGGTTATTTATCAACGAGGCAAACCTCACTATTCATAGCAGACGATTGGTTTATGGATGGTATATAATAGGACGTGTGTCGCTCCTATCTGTCACGTTTGTGTGTTATTAGACGAATGTGTTATACTACACTAATAATCCCGCAGTGTAGCTATAACATGGCCTGCTGGGCTCACGTTATATCACTTTTCAGATTACGAATGAGAATCGCTTGCCATTAGTGATATAAACTGTGATAATACTGCATAAATGTGAACTTCAAGCTCATTGATTTACTAGTGAAATGATCTCAAACTAAAATGGAGCGTAAGTTAACACGCGAGGACTTTATGCGGAAGAGTTTTCGAGCTCCCCGGACGTCTCCGGCGCCCGAGAACCACGAGCCGGCCGTGAACGGAGCCCCGCCGCCGTCTCCTGTGTCCCTCTCAATGCTGGAGCGGACCACGCAGCCCCCACGAACACAGTATGAGATCACCTCGTCGGGCATCGCTCCCAAGCGCCTAGAGTTCAACAGAGCTCATCCCATACATCTCAAATCATTTCAAGCTCCAGAACCCCCCGATGAGACAAACATTCCACCCTCTGATGATGTGTTACGCACTCTAGAGCGACAGATTGGCGAAATGGAGCGCGGTCTGGAAAGAGCTCAGAATGGAACAGTAGCCGTCGATGAAAGAGTACGCTACGCTGAACACGAGAATCTTCTTCGAACCGGTGTATCTTCTGTCGGCGGCGGAGGTTACCTCGCGGCAGATTCCGATACAGAACACGACGTCGTACCCTTCAATAGGAATGAGAGTACCCGGAGCAGCACAGGAGCCACCGCTCCCACGGTGCGACCGGCCCCCAGACTCGCCAGAACCCATTCCGACACCCAGCAGCATCAAGTCGCTGCTACCGCACGTCTCATGCGAAAACTCGCCGACGGCGGCGGCGCGAAGGAAGAGAAAACTAGAGTCATCTCCCGAAAAGCGATCCAAGCACGGATGGAGAAGGTTAAAAACTCAGTGGTCGGGACTAAACACGAGCACCGAGTGCTGGCTGAGCACAGAGCCGAACCCCCGTCCCCAAGGACGCCGACCTCACCCACATCCACGCGATCATCCATACAGGTAATAAACGATGTGAGCGTCTCGTGAACGTCTTCTATGTTTGACTCACCAACTTATGTAACAGACTGTAACAAATCCGTCAGAACTTGTTTTCGTTTTATGACTTAACCGTGTAACGTAAGGCATTGTCAAGTTCGTATTTTAGTAACGTGTAAGGTCAACGACCCTCAAGGACGCCAGGCGACGCTCGCCACTTCAAATATGTTCGTTGGGAACGGGAACGTCGGGAGAACTTGTGAATTGTTACGAAGTATTTGTATAGAGAGCTCATTGCCCGGTTATGATACCACCGAAATACATTCCAAATTATAGTCTACACCAACGCGTTAGCTAAGGATAAATATTATGCTTACTTTTTGAAATTGGACCAAGTCGTGAATTAGCGAAAAGATGTGAACACGATCAAAGAGCAAAAGCTGTCGATTGTTACATTATGGTGGCTCCAATGTGCTAGATTTGCCATCTCTGCAGCATGTAAAATAAAGCCAGATTATTCGAGTTCTAAGAAACACACTGACACTATATATACGGTACTGGTGGTTTTATATAGATTTAGTCTCAGGTGATGGAGTTACGGTAGCCTAGTGGTTCAGGCATGCGGCTGTCAAGCGGCGGTCGTGGGTTCGAATCCCGGCTCGTACCAATGAGTTTTTCGGAACTTATGTACGGAATATTTACCGTTAGCTTTTCGGTGAAGGAAAACATCGTGAGGAAACCGGTCTAATCCCAATAAGGTCTAGTTTTCCCTCTGGGTTGGAACGTCAGATGGCAGTCGCTTTCATAAAACTAGTGCCTATGCCAAATCTTGGGATTAGGTGTCAAAGAAAGAAAGAAAGAAAATAATTTATTAGCGTAAATTTTAGTAAGTACATAGAACCAAAAATAACTACATAAGTACAATTTTACGCTAAAAGGTCCTCACTCAGCTTGGTGTCACGGAGCGAGCCACAAGGCGCGCTCCGTGACGCTGATTTTCAGTGAGGCCATTAAGGGGCAAGATGGCACTAAAAGAATACAACACAATAGGAACATAAACTCGTCAAATGAAGTACAACAAAAAATTTAACAAAATAATAATAATTAGAATCACTTTTAAACTTATATTATATAACTACCTACCTATATAGTTAAAACTTCAAAGTATGTGTATGTCTGTGTGTGGATGTGACTACGCAAGAGTATATGTGTAAATGTGCATGGCCGCCTAAGTATTATGTTTCTGCTTGGCAATCAAAAATTTTCTGAGGGACTTTTTAAAAGAGGCGACTGTATTGGAATTACGTATTGGTGGTGGTAAGTCGTTCCAACACTTGGTGGCAGCAAAACGAAAGCTGCCACGAAAGGCAACCTTGCGGTGCGGATGACTTGCAAGCCGAGATGCGTGTCTGACAGCGCGCTGAGAGAAGATCAGTTTCTCGAAAAGGTATGGTGGTACTTTATTTTTTATCACTCCAAAAAGTAATGTAGCGAAATGTAGGTGTCTACGGGAGCTCATGTTCATTAAGTCGTACCGGTTTAAGAACGGAGTAATATGGGCACGGCGCGTAACGGGAAAACAAAAACGTGCACATGCGTTTTGAATTCGCTGCAGGGCTTTACCAGTCCGAGCGAGTAGTCGCCCTCCGAACACTACATCGCCGTAATTGAGCTTCGAAAAGCGGACCCTGGACTCCTTTAGGGGCACAACCGGGAATAACGCTAGGAGGATGATGAGTCTCAGGTGATGTAGTATATTGTAGTATGCATACAATATAAAATATCGGGCCATAAACTAACGCGCTTTACGATTTATCCATATAATATTCACTGGAACGTATAGGGGCTTACAGTCTTGCAAGATAGCTTGAAAGTGGTTTTTAATTACATTGAACACTAGGACATAATCCACAGCCTTGGCTAAGAGTACTGAGCTCTCATGGTTTTCATATAAAACTCAAACTCTAAATCAACCTTTCATAAAAAAAATTACATGAAGAAAAGCAGTTGATCCTTATTAAATAGCTACTTTAAAAACATGTGGTTAGACCAGTTTTCTAGATGCTTGTATACCTTTTTAAAATATTTTGCGTCATTTCATTGCTTATGTTCTTGTTAAATAATTGTTCGTTGAGGAGTTATGAAGAAAAAAAAAGGGATTCTCTACCTTTGGGCACGGTAGTTATAGACAAGTAGGATAGTGCGTGCATTTGTCTGCACTCCGGCGGCGTGGCAAGCGTGATTTGTTTATCTAGGTGGAATGGAACCGTGCTTTTTTAGACTAAAAGCCTTTGTCCCTCGCCGGACTGAAATCTGTATGACATGACGGTAGGATAGTTACGGCGTAGCAAAAACGAGCAAAAGTATATATTATGTCAGCAATTTCACTAAATGGCGTCGTGTAAACCAAGTCTCTGGTCCATGCATAATATATTGACGGCTTAAGTCTTCGTATGACTTCGCACTGATCAATGCTCTCGAAAATTGACTATGAAATAAACAAAAAATATATAATTCGTCAGTACTGTTAGTGTCAAAGCATCCGCAAGGTTAATAGGTTAATTTAGTAATACAATACAACACGTAATGTAAACATTTGTGCGATTATACACATGAGAGCGACATTAGGTAGGTATACAAAAAGTAAGCCAAGGACGCACCCCTCCGAGTAATTAAGCCCCTTACCTAATTGTAAATATTCAACAATAACTCGAAAGAGTTCAGGTGAAACAATTACCTTCACGTTAATGTTTAAAAGCTCTCGCTGTGGTTGTAAATTGGGTTTGACGTATTAATCCACTTTAATATTTCGGTTATGAAGTTAAAATTTAATAGTGGTTTATACTACAAATAACTGTGTCAGTTTATAATATATCTAGTTATTCGAAAGTGGGTCTTAAATTTGTGGTTTATGACGGTAGAGTTGGTAGAGTAATGCGCGTTCGTTCTTAAAATATTATAAAATGTAGACTAAAAGACAATTTATTTTAGTAGACTATAAAACATAAACTTAACCGAATGATTTTAAATATTATTATTACTTAGTCAAGTTAGGAACATTAGCATAAAGTTCATCTCTGCTATGGCATTTCGTAAAATAACGAAGACATAGTTGGCTATTGTTTGAAACAAAGTATTGTTTTTATGGCACAGAACGCAGTGTGTGTTGTTAATATTAACGTATTGACTTGTACTAAAAACCTCTTTATTATGTTCACAGGTAAGCAACAGTGGACTAATGGACTTTGCAAATATACGAGAGACATACAGGTAAGCAACATGTTACATCGTTTGAGAAGACCACGTGAATGTCAAGGCTGCATTCTTTTACCGACGTCTGTGCGCGGCCGGAATCACAATTGATTGTTTATATTTTACACACGTAGCTGTCGTTAGGGAAAATCTTGCTATTTATAAGGCTTGCAAGTATTATATTATGTAAACGTACTGCGTTGAGTTATCCGTTAAACGGCGGTATTCATACGCAAGTCTTGGAGGTTGAAGAATTTTAGCCGTCTTAACTATTCCAAACGTACAGAGGTTAAATGTTACTATATTTACCATTGGAATCCCGTGGCGTGCCGGCGGCTTTCGAGAATAATTTTTATCAACATTTGGTAGTATTAGTAACTCCCAATATTTTATTAAAATTGAAATTAACAGATTAGGGAACTTCGGAAGAGGAATCTACACTGCCAAATAGTGTCCCGTAGCGCTCCTTTTAATCCTAGTAATAATACCATTAAAGGAATAGCACTACACTTTAAATACATTACTGTATTCGCCTATGTAAAGGCCTTCACCCACCGGACGCGTGTCGTGCGCGGCGCGTGTGCTGCGCGGCACACGCGCAAGTTGTAAAGCATTGAAACTACACTTCAAACACACATTGAACGCGATTCGAACGCGGGTCCGCGCGGGCCCGCGGCGCTAAAGTTACAACTCGGCAGCACGGCCGCGTGTCGTGCGCGTCGCCAAGCGTGATAGAGATAGTGAGATACATATTAAATGTGTTGGTAGTAAGAGAGATATGACGCGCGGGCCCGCGCTGCAGCTGCGCCGCAGCCGCGCGGCACACGCGCGGCACGCGCGCATCACACGCGCATCACACGCGCAGTACACGCGCAGCACACGCGCAGCACACGCGTTGCACACGCGCGGCACGCGCGCGGCACACGCGCGGCACACGCGTTGGTAACGCATCGCAGCCGCGTACCCCCGCGTTGCTATACGCCGGCCGCTTGCGGTGTGAATATACCGATTCAACCGCGCCCGACACGCGTCCGGTGGGCCTCCGCCTTTAATGGGACTATATTTACTCTTCTTGAGCTTTTTACGATAAGTAATATTTGGCGATTGTATTTTGTCGGATTAGTTCGGATTTACCTAGCTGAATCCACTAGGTCCGTGTAGCTAATGATTATTTATCGGACCAATTACTATAGAAAAACACTGTTTACTACATCTGAACTTGATTACTTACCTACTGCTCACAGTACTAGGTGTACTTTAGCAAACAACATGTCCAGACTTCTGAATTATCACACTCTTTACGAAGACACTGAGGCATACTACGGTAATCTTGTATCTTAATGTCGACTATGAAATGATAGCAAACGTTTGGCCCCTTATCAATCAGCGTAACATCCTTAGCAATGAGGTGGTATACGATATAAATCTAGATTGTCAAATTTATGTTGCGGTCCAGCTTTAATCAATCTCATCGTATCAAACTTGCTTGATAAATTTGAAATACAAATTATTCTAAATCAAGGATTTTAGAGACTATCCGGGTTTTAACCGTTCAATTTTATATGGCTTTTCAAACGTACATCTAAACTGTCTCAATAATTTTACCATTAGTTCTCACATTAAGGTAACAAACGGGTAAACAACCTTGACATTTTGTTAGTTATCATGACAGCATCTTGCCGATAAGATTAAACTTGGCGAATTTCTTTACCGAATACCACTAGCTATTATGTCATGTTGACGAAAATATTAACACAAGAAAATATTGTGTTAGTGCCGCGGAAGCAGTAATTCGCACTGTTTTTTTAGGCTAGCCTTAAGGTAGGGAAAGTGTCTTGTTTTGTTTTGTGGATCTACAGCAAAGGCAGGGAGGTTTTAGAGACAACACTATCTTGATTTGTTTCGTGGATATAAAGCAATCCCAGAAAAATCCATATTTTAAATCAATCACAATGTGGAAAACTTAGCATGTGCATACATGTTTTTCTATCACGGTCACAGACACGAGTTTTCAATAGATATTTATGGGCATTCATTAAATTGCATTGAACTACTCTTGCGTCCGGTCAATGATATGATGCCGCTTTTTCATATTATAAGCTATACAATGCTTAAAGAGGATTTCGGTGAAGGAAAACATCGTGAGGAAACCTGCACAAGTTTGCGAAGAAAATCAAAGATAAATGTGACCTCTGCCCATTCCCTCTCTTCCATGAGACGATGCATGTAGCCAGCAGTGGGACGTATATATGCTGATGATAAGCAAGCCATACAATGCTACGTGTGAAAAAGCAAAAATAACAGAGTACTTAACACTCTTTTATAATTAAAATGGTACTATCTACACACGACAGGTTCATATTGATCTACTGTTCATCCATCATCCCACATTGTTTGAGTTTGTTCGCTGCAAACGCGAACGATGTTATATTTTCTAGGGTAGTTTCACCTTGACCTTGGCCCATTTCGCCATGCCCGACGGTGGGTCGGTCTAATCTAAATACTGAGGGGATTAAGGTGCTCTGATGAGAATAGACTTAAATGTGCGTCAGAGTTACGTCATGCCGGAGTCGGATTGTTTCATTTATAGGCAGGCGAAGTCTTATCAGTTATCAGTAAGGAGTATTGTGTAACATATAGCTAAACCAGTCTATACGTGTACCCACTAATAGATGATGAGAGCAAGCTAATAACATTGTAGCAAAATATTCTTAACATACGCATGTATCATCATCATTCAGCCGAAAGACGTGTACTGCTGGAAATAGACCTCCCCCTATGAGTGCCACAATGGCCGGTTTTGCGCCACTCGCATCCAGCAGGCGCCCGCGACCTTTACCAGCGGCCCACTGCTTAATAAATTACATCTTATAGTACAATGATGTACTTAATATAAAAGGCAAGTAGATACGTTATCTATATGAAATGACGTGTTTAAAATGGCCACCAAGTCTGACAGCTGAGACACGTTTAATACGTGTCCGTCCGTTGACGACGCGGCACTGAGGCTGAGACAATTGGCTGAGTTTTAGTGTGCCACTTTTGGAGCGCTTAAAATAAGTTTATAACCTATCTACCTCTTTTTTATATTACATCATTGTTATAATACCTACACCCGGAAGTCCCTTCTAATAAAAGAAATTGAAAATAGATTTCCACTTTTACGTAGTTAAAGTTCTTATTCAATGGGCGCCTGGTCATCAGTCAACCTTGTGTGCATGTCTTAAACATATCCCACGTTGTGCAGTACAAGTGCACAGTTGTACGCTCATATAATATGCAAATCATAATTCATCAGCAGATGCAGGAACCCAGCTGGCTAATCTCGCAAATTGCGTCCGCGATGTCACACTTCGCGATTCATTCCGCTAACAGCATTAAGTGCAACGTAGGTACTTTTTACATCAACTTTTAGCAATTTAAAATCGTAATTTGGGTCAACTGCTGAAGATGTCCGGGCACTGGGGCGATATAAGACCGTTTCTAACCTTTATAAAATGGGTGCGCGCTAAATTTCATTTAGCATTTTCGTAAAGAGTGATAGTTCAAAGTCTTGACATTTTGTTTGCTAAAATATAAAATACATTATTTAAATAAACATCACTGTCTCGAGATAATATTATAGGTACATGTATGATCCTTCACATGATAAATGATAATATACCAAATCCATTACTTTCTGTCTCATCGTACACGCTCTTTTGAGTTATGGTTAGATTTTGTCATCCACCGCACACTATTTATAATAAAGTCGCCGGAAAAAAGTATAGCCTGTAAAAATAGATGTCACTTAAGTTAAGAGGTCATCGAAATACTAGACATTTAGTTCCGAAATGCAGAACGAGACAAGATGGCGTTTTGGCAGTAATGTTATCTGGCTTGCATATTATATGACTTATAAACCTAAGGGGGTCGAAATTCATTCACGAAGAAACTTGAAGAACCACTCGTTTCCGTTTTATTTTGTGAGAGTTTACGAGCCGGCAATCGTCGTATTGTCTAAGGAGTAGGTGTGGCTGGCAGCGGGCCAACTATTCGATGCTTGAGTAGTGTTGAGGTAGGGTGACAGGAGTTACGATTATTCAGGATGGGACACGTCAGCGTGTTGTGATTTACTAAAATATTAGGTGGTCTGTAGCAAGTTATGACAGGTCAGGTGTGACTTGTATGCGACACAGCTTAGAGTTGAGATATGCCAGAGACCTTTAAAGCTGCATGTCCAACAGATATGCTAAACTTGGACTAGCATAGTGAGTTGGATATGCAGTATTAAATTCTTTTGCATATTTCAACTCTTTAATCATGCCTGTAACATATTATCAAAGATTTCTCAATCAATTATCTTATATGATTCTGCTGCGTGGCTTCAGTATGATAAAGTATCAAGTATCTAGTTTTTGGAAGATAATTGTAATGCCAAAGTAGCTTTTGCTGATCGCCGATGGTAAACTTTTGATGGAAATATTCGAAAAACAAGTGAAGAAATCGGAAATTCACAAAGGAAAGTAGCACGGGCTTTGTAGGCTTTCCTCTTTGGTGAATTTATTCCTCACGATATAGGTCGGCCGCGCTTGGCTTACAGCCACTAAACTTTTATGCTGTTCCCTTTACACAATCCCGAAGTAAATCCTACCAAGTTGCAAATTCTGTTCGGAACAGTTTTCGCCCAAAGTAGGGTATCGTTGAAAAGTCGATGTTGTCGATGCCTATCAAAATGCCATCAACGTTTGCGAGTGAATATAAAAAGTTGTATAATACAATCTTCTGAATTACCATCTGGTCCAGGCCCCTATTTCACCAACTTGACAATTGTTACCTGACAACGACAATTCTCCGTACATTGCTGAATCCACAAGTAACCTAGCAACCACCTTAACTTCTAGAACAATCAATTATGGCGAATTGTCAGTGTCAGGTGGCAATTGTCAAGTTGGATTTATTGAAATAGGGGCCAGGTTTTACTGTATTGACAATTACCTCTCTCGAGGTTTTGTTTAACTAAACTATGCAATCGCACAAACATGCCAATCTTCTCTAATCTCTTCGCTGCAAAATGGCATCTTGTCATCACTCATCAAATTTCTTTCTTGTTCATTATGGTACACTGCTGTCTTTTACATTACTTCGCTACTTCCATGAAAACTTCGCCAGATTCTTGCAAAAACCGTCTCACACTAGAAATAGCCCGAGTTCTTCAACTTACTGACGTTTTATTATAAAGTCTAACAGAATTCGTAGGAAAGCTGATAAACTCCGCGGAAGTTCTCGTCCCGCCGTGAGTGTTGAAGTGGAAATTCTGTAGAAATCTCTACAGACTTAAGTGTTAGGCAAACCGTACTGGTTTGAGAGAACTTGCTGTTATGGAAGACTAGCTTCTGCCCGCGACTACGTCCGCGTGGAACTCGTTTATATCGCAGCTCCATACAAACTTTAAACCCCCATTTCACCCCCTTAGGGGATGATTTCGGGGATAAAAACTATCCTATGACACTCTCCATCCCTACAACTATCTCCTTTTAAAAAAATCACGTCAATTCGTCGCTGCGTTTTGCCGTGAAAGACGGACAAACAAACAAACAAACAAACACACACATACACTTTCCCGTTTATAATATTAGTATGGATAGAGAATCTGCTCATTCACGAAAGCGCTCACTCTACTTTCTTTGCATTCCTATTTGCCAAAATAGTTCACGATGACAACGAGGGCGCGCTTCGTGAACGAACCAGATTTGTAGTAAAGTAATATTCCTTAATTAAATAGGTAGGTATCACCAGCCCAATTAATATTGCTCTTATAAACGTAAACCAAATCTCTTGGTTAAAATTAGTTTGTAGATTTGTAAGAAAATAAGAGACAAGAGGTTTCTTGAGATTTATGAGTAAGAAGATTGAAGTTTAATTAAACACGTGTAATGGCGACCACAAGTAACCGGGCTTATACAACTCGTGACGCACGCCGAAGCCCCGCGGACCGCGAAGCCCTATCAGTGCTTCTTCACTGTATTTCTTACCGTTCGCAACTCTTTAGCTTGTTTGTATGGTCATAGCAATTGGCGTCAGCGTTGCCCAAATGGTGCTGTTGCTTAAATAAATTTCCTAAGAGGTTACTGTCTCGATGAAAAGACAAAACAATTTACTAATTCGATTATTATAAAGAAAACTTACCGTGACAACAATATGCACTTCGACAGGGTCGTGGACGTCGTGGTAATTAGACATAAACACAGACAAATTTTGAGAATAGTATATAAATATGTTTTTGTGAAACCTTTAACTGGATTGCAACTATTAGCTTATGGCAACGGACGTTCCTCTATATTTATCCTTATCACTTTCGCTGCCAGGAACCCGCCTAGCGGGCGCCTACGCCGTAGTCGCTTTCCGCTACATACGAGGAAAACGACGGGATCGGCTACGAGCGTAGCGCGTAGCGATTCTTGGCAGTGAATGTGTTGGACGGCTAGATATTAAATATGCGTTTAGTAACATTTGACCTTTCCTGAACTTCCTTAAGCTAGTTTAGTCGAGTTCACTCGATTGAGCGTAGGTAACTATATTCGATTAGCGGGATTAGGTGGTTGGACATCGTAAATACATTAGGTGGGTTATTTATTAATTAGTAGTAGCGATACAGGGTTGAAACACACGGTGCTTTTACTTTTTTAATTATTCATCGGCCTACCGGCCTATTAATTGGCTACTTTTCTAAAATAAACTATTTAGTCCGTCAGTTAGATTATCAAAAAATATTGGAAACGAATTTTTTTTATTAAAAAAAAATGATGAATGTTATAGTCAGTTAAAGTTCCGTGTGATGTCACACACACACGATGTGGTACACTTTTAAGCATAATGTGACGTCACGCGAAATCTTTACGGGCTATATCTTTTTTACCCAAGAAAGTAAGTACACAACTTTTGTTTCACCATTGATTAGAAAAATCGAGCGTTAATCACGTCATGCGATTTCAAAGAAAACCAATAAAAAAATTGGTAAATAGGTATCAGATAAACGTACTCTGCTATTTCAAATTTCCCGGTTTCAATGCTAAACGTGTGTTTGTGTAGCAAACATGAATTCGCAGTTATACGAAATATTGTGTACAGGGAGTGGGGAGTGACCTTTATGAATGACTAGTCGTCGTTCGCAATATCCTGATGCCCCGAACCTGTGGCGTTACACGTGCACTGTGGCCGGGTTATTAAAGGTCACTCTACATGTACGTTAGTTGTTACATACATAAATACATATAATCACGCCTCTTTCCAAGAGGGGTAGGCAGAGACCACGGATCTCCATTTGCTACGATCCTGGCAAACCACTTTCGCTTCACTCACGTTCATAATATTTCTCATACATGCTCGTCGGTTTAGGGTACTTTTGACCTGGCCTTTTGTTAAGATTTCTCCAATTTGATCGGAGAAAGTTCGTCTAGGTCTTCCCTTCCAACTTGCCCTTCCACTGTTTTTATAAACACCTTCTTCGTTAATCTTCTTTCATCCATCCTCTCTACATGCCCAAACCACCTTCTCAATTTTTGTGACTATATCTCCATCCATTCCACACATCTCTTATAACACTGTTTCTGAATCTATCACTCAATTTCACTCCACACATACTTCTCAACGCTCTCATTTCTACTGCATTCACTCGACTTTGATGTCATTGTCGATGATGACACTCCCCTATGCACAGCCATCCGTTAGTTGTTGTATGTTTTAATTTGGTAAATATGTCTTGGGCTGGGCTCAACCAAAACTGGACCCAATAGACAGAGCATTGCAAATCTCTGGTGATTGAATTTTAGATTGAGACATCTGAATGTTTGTCAATCTTGACCTGCTTGACTGGCTTCTGTTTTCAATGACAGTTCAGGGTGCTGACAAAACACAATATATATTATATGTCCATCTGGAATTTTAATGACTTACGCATAATTTAATAGACATAAATATGTCAACAATGTGTGACAATTGCCAGACCACAGGTGGCTTCGCCACTTTGTTGCTTTATTACTAAAACATTACGCTCGTGTCGTCTTTTTAGGGTTCCATACCGAAAGGGTAAAAACGAGACCCTATTACTAAGACTTCGCTGTCTGTCCGTCCGTCTGTCTGTCACCAGGCTGTATCTCAAGAACCGCGATAGCTAGACAGTTGAAATTTTCACAGATGATGTAATTCTGTTGCAGCTATAACAACAAATACTAAAAACAAAATAAAATAAATACTTACGCGACTCCGTCCGCGTGGAACTCGTTTATATCGCAGCTCCATATCAACTTTTACCACCCCATTACACCCCCTTAGGGGATGATTTCGGGGATAAAAACTATCCTGTGGCACTCTCCATCCCTTCAACTATCTCCACTTAAAAAATGACGACAATTCGTCGCTCCGTTTTGCCGTGAAAGACGACAAACAAACACACAAATACAATTTCCCATTTATAATATTAGTATGTATGGTACGGAACTCTCCGTGCGCGAGTCGGAATCGCACTTGGCCGGTTTTTTTTAAATTCTATACTCTACTTAATTTGTAATCGCTATAACGTAGTGTATAAATTAGTAACTACGTATTTTTTGTTTTAAAATGTAAAACCAGGACTCGTTTCTAAATAAACTCGAGCAAGGCTTCTACACCGTATCAAGAAAAACTATTTTAAACAAGCTCGCTAAATACTATTTATTTAGTTCGCGTGAACTAAGAGCTCAAGATAAGTGATGCTGTTACATAAGCAATCGAAATAGCGGTTACTTCTACTGGTACGGGTTTTGAATACCTGTGATTAATACTAGGTGATGATAAGAGTGATATTGAACTACTAAAAGGAAACTTAGTAGGTATTTTAGGAAAGAAAAAATATCCATTAGGCCGAGCAGAGACTTGTTGTCAATTTGTTCCCTAAAAAGATGGTGGAATACTATATCAGACTGGAGAGACACGTCGTTTCAGTTCACGTATGTCCCATTAGATAGTAAAGTCATCCAAATTTTTTGCTGCTGGGGAATTTCACTGATGGACACATGCTTCTCCCAAGGCGAGGTAAAAAAACTATACTCTACGCACACATCGTTACAAATCATTTTTAGTTTTAGTTAGTGTTCAGTATTTTCTGTAAGTATTTGTAAAGCATGTCTTGTGTGCAGAAAATAATTTATCAACCTTAACCTTGCTATTTTACAGTCTAAACACTTAGTTTTGCTCCTGAATTTGACCCTTGTAGACTGATAGTATTTCATAAAATACCTGAAATGGGCACCACTTTAATCTAGCTAGACTGTGTGAACGGCAAGCTGTGAACACAAACCTAAGGACGTTACGAGTACTAACATAGCTCAAGTTCTCAAGATTTAGAGTTAGGCGAAGTTCTAAACGATATCAGACGTAGTAGTTAAGCAGGCTCTGCAGTCCAATCCTGTTCAAGACTTCGTTATTAGATTATGCCAGGCTCTGAGAATAATTTATTATATTGGGTAGGGAATTCTGGAAGCTTCTTTACTTTGTGTGGAAGTTTTGTGGATGTGAGCTACAACAGGCCCGGACCGTTATTTAGTTCCTATTTCCTAGAGTATCTTGTATTAGAGTTTCTATATTGATTTCATTTAATGATAATGAGTTAGGTACCTAACTATTTAATTACGTAGTTAAATTCTCCAATGTTTTGTTATTTAATAAACGGTTGGGTGTATGCAGGGTTACTATTCTTTTTGTATATACCTACCGTGGACAATATAAAACAAGAAATCTCTTGTCTTATTCCTATTTTATATTTGAATTCTGAGCATAGACTCAAGTTCAAACCCACATTGATTAACATTTACATTGAATAGTATCCACGACTAAAATACGACGGCAATTTAAATACCTAACTCAAACCAGTTTTATTGAACAGGCTCCATTTAGAAATTAAACTTGCAACGTTTAAAATGGTTGGAATTTTTTGAATGAATAAGCTTGTTTAGGAGCATTAAACGGGGCTGGAATTTTTCGTATCGAAGTCAACGGCCAATTATTCAGTCTCTTGATCAACTATTGCCACAAGATGAATCGCTGCAAGCAGACGAGGCCATGTAGTTAAAATACAGTAAAGGTACAAGTTGGATCCCGACCGCTGACTGCAGCGGCAGTGATGCGGGACACCACTGGATTCTATGTATTTCTATGATGGCGCTCACGGCGGCGCCCGAAAGCTAAGAAAGGCGCCCGAAAGCATAGAAATACATAGAAACCAGTCGTGTTACCGCGACACATCGTCTGCTGCTGCTCCCTGCGCTCGGGTTTCAATTTGTACCTTAAGGTGGTTTTGTGTGTGTATGGAGAGCTATACAAAACACGTCTATTGACATTCGCAGGCTAACGGCGTGATATTTTAAGAAACTTATGTTTAAGTACAACTTTCATAAATTGGCAGGCAGGCGTCAGGCAGGGTATAGTGCTACGTATAATTAATTATTTACCTCCACTGTAATCAGATTGACATATACTCACAAATAAAAAAACTTTGAACTTTGAACTTTGAACTTTTGAACTTTTTGAACTTTGGCTTTATTTATATTAAAGCCAATCAATTTTTATCACAACTCGCAGTAAATATATTCTGTTTTATTTCTGTACTGTGTCTTATATATGTACCTACGTGGAATTTATTAGTAGGTAAGCTCTAAGAATTTAAATTGCTAAGTCGAACCGCCGCAAAGCGAGTTTGAATTCAGTCGTTGCAATGCACGGTTTAGCAAAGAACTTTAACCCGCTAAATGACCGGTGTCAATTGTTTTATTGTTGAGAACAAAAGGCAAATCGGTCCTACTTGAAAGGAATGCCTTTGATGCCCGTGTCAGCAATATATGGCGTCGATTTGCGTTTTGCACGGATGGGTCAGATGTTTTGTAACTGGAGTATTTAAATACAATTTTGATTGAAGAAATATTTGTGAAACACACACATAACTTACAAAGGACGGATTCGAACAGATAGGAATAAGGACTGAATCTGAGATTAACCGTCAAAATAATATGGACTAATCTTGGAACAAACTATATTCATGTTGACATGGCTCCGCTACCACGCACATCTCCGGTGGATACTCATCCTAAATATACAAAAATATACACATAGACATAGACTCACGCCTTCATTCCCAAAAAGGATAGGCAGAGCACATGAAACTTATGTTCCAGTGCCACTTTTAGCATAAATGTGGGCATAAAAGATCAACAAAATGAGTCGCAGTGATAGTTTGCTAGCCCATTGCCAACAACACACTTCAATACTGTTGCCTTAGTACGACTCTTAAGACACCCACAGGAAGAAAGGGGCCACCCCCTGTTTCTAACCCGACACCACACGGGACCCTGAATATACTTATCTGCATTTTCCATTTCCATGATCACCATTGCGGCATATCACAGACGTGACTGCGAATGTTTAATAGCTAGTAAAGCCTGTCCATTTACAACGGTGATACATCTCCCTGTCTAAAATTTTCCCTAGAGCACGAGCTGGGCATCCAAATCGATATATCACTCAAATACTCGATATTTTTATACTCGCACGTGCCCACATGTGTATCGGAAAGGAATTCGATTGAAAATAAGTACGCATTGTTATTTGTTTCTAATGCTGTCTCTAAACATTATTATAATCATAAACCTTGATCATCTTGCCTTCCTTCAACTTGATGTTGGTTGGTAGTATTCAATAATAATATCTACCAAAATATCGCTAAACATGGGCCTCTCTCATAGATATGCCATAAATAAATCATTTAAAACCAGGGAATATACTGCGACTTTCCCTTGGTCGGGAGCATGTGACACGTTGCTTTGCGTATCTATAAGTTTAATATTTACTTATGATTAAATTGATTAAGATTCATCTCTCGTCATACATAATTCGAATTTCAATATCTTTATGAACAAACTTTGATTGCTGTAAAACACACAGGGTAGTGATTACTGGAGTTATAATTAGAAGCTACCTCGTACTGTATACATGTACATGTACATATATAGTACTATATCTGATAGTCGAGCGCTGATAGTCATTGAATATGTAACGAATCAGGCCCTCCTAGGGTACAAGTACCTGGCTCTAGGCTCGACACTTGTAGGATGTAGCTAGAATCATAGGTAATATATTCTAGCATAATTTGCCGAGAACGTGATCTGCGATGACTAAGAACAGGGAGATTATTTAGACACGTGGATCGTACGTGTTTGCCTATTATAATCAGTACTAGATAATGTTAGTTTAGCTAAAAAAAACTTTAGTAAAGCCCTTCTTGTATGTGAAAATATAATGTATACTATAATAAATCATCTAACACATACGTAACAAATACTTATTCGAACACGTCGCCCCTATACGTGCAAGAGGAGCTTCACTTAAGTTTTTTGCCTATATTTATGGCTGCAATGTTTTCCAGAGGTGCTTGCCAGTAACAAGCAAAGCTAATATCCACACAGCACTAATTAAAATTGGAAAAAAATGAATGTGTTCATTAGCTTTTGCTCGTTATTTTTCCGTGTAAAAATCCACAATGGATTTCATCCCTTCGTGGGTTGATTTTCGGGATACAATGTTTCCGATCTTTTGATCCAGGCGTATTTGCAAGCCAAACTTCATCATAATCATAATCATTAGCCATTTACGACGCGATTAAGTAACGAAGAGACTTTTCACATTTAGAATATTCGTAGGATAGTAGAATGAAGAAGATGCAATTTTAATTCCAGATCCAGTAACAAACAATTTGAATCTTTTTCTAAAGAAGTTATGGGCCTCTTCGATATTACCATAAACGTACTTAAAAGTACTTATTAGTTCTGAGTCCCAATATTTATTCTACAAGTACGCTTTCGCGAGTCTATCTTTGCTAGCGAACCGACTTAAGAACTTTCGACAAGCAGCTTTCCAAGTTATTACTCATTGTAAAGCTTTCAGTTTACTAGGACAAACTTCTTAAGTGACGAGTTTGGTGAGTCTATCGTACATATGGAGTTATTATTTTCACCCTTTGTATTAAAACCTGGTTGCTTTTTTGTATTTTAGTTAGATATTTAGTTATTAACGAGTACTTTATGCTTAAAAAACCTCTGATCATGGTTGCATTGCTAACCCATTCACCGCCATGCTACGCTCATAGTCTGTAGCAACAAAAACTATGAGTAGTGAAAATCACCCGTAGCGGTCTGACGCACGTGAGTGATGAAGGGGTTAAAATAAACTACCATTTTTCACAAAAAATACGCGTGCTTTTTCTTTATTAAAAATCTGCTCTTGTGAGATAAAGCAGATCGTGTGATGATGAGTAGCATCTCGGTAACAAGTCAGTCTAATACCTAAAGAAATAAATATTATAGCAAGACAAACCCAACTAGCATCGCTCGGAAAGGTAACACGCAGCCAAAACAAAATGCTAACACGTGCATCGAATGAACAGCTAAATTTGACTCTTCCGTGCACAGCTTTGAGTGCATTTTCAATTGTGCAGCCGGGCGTGTCTGAGGCTTTTTGAATTCATTAGTCGGAATATAGGGCGGCCGCCACCCCCCACCCTTGCTTTCCGCAGTAGGACTCCAAATCCAATCGGGTGTGGACGTTTCGTTTCGTCCCCCATTAATTGTTGAATGAACTATGGTGTTTTTGATTCGTATAGTGGTGTGTTTGTGTTGATATGGCTAAGAAAAGGGTAAGGGTTAGGGGTTGTTTGTGTAAAGGCTTTATTTTATCGCATTAGACACCGATATAGGGTTCCGTTAATGCGTTTTGACATATTTATGAGCACACGGGCGTTACATTCCCTTGGCCTGTTTCATGTTAAATCGGATGCGTAACCTTTGTTACGTTCTACCAATTTAGGGTCGGTTACATCCAATGTGACCATTCGAAGCAGATAAATGAAAAGCTATTATTGTTTTTACATTCTGTCTGAACCATGCGCTAGTAATTTGAATTCAAGTACTCGAAATTGTATTTTGAGTAAAGATCATTTTATATATAAGGCTCTTTTAAAACATAGATTGCCTCCACATCAACTATTAGTGATATAAATTGGTGCTTAACTTTGATATTTAGGATTCATATGGAACAAAATGAAACGGGTCACTGTTTACCTAATTGGTGTGAAACTCACGGGAATTGTTGGAAAATTACATTGTTAATTGCGCTATGTTTTGGCTCCATATTTAATTTATCAAATATAACTTGCGTTTTATCAGTTTTATATGTCAAATAAAATAGATAGGTTTAATAAAAATACATGACCGTATTCATACAGCTTTCTAAAAGCTCTTGTAATTGCAGTTATCTTTAATTGAGACCCACGTAGGTACCTATCTGAATTCAAAAATGTTTTATAATTTTTTTAAAACCTTTAATAATTGAGTTAAATATAGGATCGCGTGTAAAGGCACTGCGTAGATGATGGAATTTTTAATGAATTTCTTTGAAGATCGTCGGGCCCGAAGGAGACGAATCACAAATCATTTTTACATGGCTTCATTCGGTTGAGGACTCGTTTAAGAGACGTATCGAATTATTAGTATTCCGAATATAATATCAGTATCCTTTGAAGTCAGTCAGTCAGTTGTCAGTGTCAGCATCAATCATCATCCTCCTAGCGTTTATTCCCGGTTTTGCCATAAAATCCCAAGATTTGGCATATTCACTAGTTTTACGAAAGTGACTATTTATGTCCGATCTATTCATATCGCTCCTTCCAACCCAGAGGGAAAACTAGACCTTGTTGGGATTAGGCCGGTTTCCTCACGATGTTTTTCTTCACCGAAACGTGCGCACCGCGTACATAAGTTTTTTGAAAAAACCCTATGGTACGCGCCGACGTTCGAACCCGCGACCTCCAGATAGTCGCGAGCCTTACCGCTCGTTTACAGTCGCTCTTTCTACTGTGGGTCAGTGTCTTCGATATATTTATTAAATATCAACATGGCACATTTCTCTCTCTCGATGCAAACGCGTTACTGACCCCTTAGTAATATAGAAGATCGGTGTTGTCAGCTCGAGGAATGGTATTTCAGGTGGTGTATCCACTGTGCGCGTGCGAGGTAGCGGCCTTATAGTTGGATCCTCACTCTTACAAGGCCTCTGGATCAAAGCACTTGGTTAGATGTACTATTTGTAGCAAGACAGAATATGTAGTTAATTTTGAATAAATCGAGTACATGCTATAGCATTCATATAACTTTACGACACTGAAAAATACCCATTGTAAAATTGAATAACGGACGAAAAGTTGATAATCTTTAAAATATCTTTGCCACGTCATAACTACCCTTAGTATTGACGTAACACTATAATGGTGCAAGACATAAACCGCTTTCCTACGCATATAAACCTACATAATACATATAGTATTTATAAAATAAACGCAGCTCAAGTCTTCATGTTTTTTTATTCTAAAGATTTCACATAACAGAAAAAACATAATCCTCTCCGGCTCTCATCCGCCATGTTTCCGCTCGTTTTCTATTCTACTCTCTTTTTTTATAAAACCAAAGGACAACCGTGTTTCATTTTACCTCATTCATCCGCTTGTCATCCAGCCTTCATGGTTCATAAAACCTTTACACATGCACCCCTACATACATGTATGTACATATTTTGACGGAACATGAATGGATAATAAATTTCTAAGTTGGAAAAATCCGTTGGATATTAATATCTCGAATCTAGGTAATATCTGGGTTTTAATATAGAGGGTTATAGCCAGCGCCCTCAAATCTCTGTTGACAAAAAAAGCCTGATATTCTCTACTGCACATTCACGGCTAAAATCTCTACGCTCTAGCCGTAGGCTTTTAATCAAGGGTTATCACAATTTAAAATAGATAAGTTCACCAAGAAATAGTAGCTAGAGCTACGCGAATAAAAATGTAAGGTTTGAAAAAACTCTCTTTCACATGCAGTAATCTCTCAAAGCTCACAACGTCGCAATACCAACATTTAAATTGAAAATCGAATATTGAAGAGCGCGTTCGTCAGATTTTCATCTTAAAATATTTTACTTTTCCTTCAGTTCACGCGACTACTCGAACACGTAGAAAGGAATCGTTATCATTAAGATACTTGCTGAAAATACATTGTGTTTTATTTTAGAAGTATTATTCGAAGATAATCCATTGGGTTGCTGAACAGTTTGCACAACAAAACTTGGGTCCGTATTTAAAAAAGTTTAAGTAATGCAATGATATGTCAAATTAAATGCAGTGCGATCGACACGTAAAAACTGGCGCTGAGAATATGTTATGCATGGAATAGCCTATTTATGGAATGAAATACCCATTGTGAAAAGGAGGCGTCGTCTTTTTTTGCGGCTTATGAATGTCATATACAACCTAACTTTCGCGTTCAATATTTCTTTGACATCTGATCTCATTAACATACGTTCCATAGAATGTTGTGTCATGGAGATCTCTCAGTAAAACAAACAAATTATGCCCCCAATATATGTGCAGTAGGCTGTCCCGCTCACCTCGCTGGATCCACAGAAAACCAGCGCCGCCGTTGGCACTGCTGTGTCAACTGCATTTCTTAGTGGATACCTTTTCGGTAGCACATCCTGTTTGTTAGTTCTTAACACTTTCACTGCCAGGAACTCGCCTAGCGGGCGCCTACGCCGTAGTCGCTTTCCGCTACGAGGGTAGCGCGTAGCGATTCTTGGTAGTGAATGTGTAGGTGTGTGAATGCATGTGTAATGATGTGTTATTCGAATAAATGTCTTTATATTGTATTCAATAAAGTAAGTTCTAATTTTTTCAGTCATATTTAAACTCTATGTCATAATTATTGAGAGTCTGAACATAGTTATGTTGAGCCTATAGTTGTACAACACGTGCTAGTTTTATCTAACTTGGTTGCGAGTTTACCTGCTGCGGCACAGTGGATTTATGAGAAGTACGTGATGAACTAACGTTAGGTATAACTTACTAATAGTTTTTATTCAGAACAAGGTCGGTTAGATTGGTATTACGAGTATGCGTCCACTCCCAGTATGTATGTCATCATCCTCCTGGCATTATTCCCGGTTCGGCCCTAAAGGTGCCCGAGGTCCGCTTTGACATATAATTTAAAGATTTGGCATACGACTGCCATCTGACCTTCCAACATTAAATTAGACCTTATTGGGATACGGTTGCCTCATACACCATTGGCTTATATTTGTTGCGTTTTGACTTCTCGTCCGAATGGAAAATGTGTCGCGCAAATGACTATGTACAACACCGTAATTGTCAGTTATGTGTAGCAATAACGTGTAACACATGCCGAATAGTGCTCTTTGGACGTTCAATTCAAACCATCTGTGGATTAAGTATTTCGTACTAATGAAATTCGCAATACATTTCTTTGTACTAATTAATACAATACTGTAACTACTCGTAAAAATGTCCTATTCTTTTTGGCTATATAGTTACCAAAAATGCAGTGTAAGTCTATTTTGATGTTAAGACTATCACTATCAAGAAAATACATGAAAAGGCTAAAAAGTTCTTCCAAAGGTTTATGTTTACTCAGTTGAAACCCAAGGTTGCAACAAAGGTTAGATTTGTGACAAACGGCTCACATAATGACAATGATGCGAAACATCGCTTGCTTTACACATGATTTCCCGTTAAAATAAACGACACCTATTTACACTAGTAAATAGAGTAGGGATATTTACCGTAAGCTTTTCGGTGGAGGAAAACATCGTGAGGAAACCGGTCTAATCCCACCAAGATCTACTTTTCCCTCTGGGTTGGAAGGACAGATGGCAATCGCTTGCGTAAAACTAGCGCCTATGCCAAATCTTGGGATTAGGTGTCAAAGCGGACCCCGGGCTCGTTTAGGGTACAACCGGGAATAACGCTAGGAGGATAATTCAATTTATATATTGTTAAACATAGGTTACAAGGTTGGTAAGTACAAAAATATAAGACCTCCTTGTTTTACCCACACGCGTAGGTGTACAAAATATTATCAGTCTGCTACTTAAGTACATCAAATTGAGAATTACTTAATTATAATATAATATAATGTCAACATAATAATCACTGTAGGTAGGTCCATTAAATTAGGTATATGTATAAAAAATTAAAAAAAAATTGAAATAAAAAATAAAAAGGTCCTAAATGGAAAATAAAAGGGCCATCATCCATTTTTAATAATGAAAGGGCCATCGCCAAGATTCCACTTCTTATTAGCGCTGTCTATGAAATAGAGTATCCAATGCAGGCGACTGTAAACAAACATCGTTGAAAACTAATTAACGTAGTTCTACAGGAATCAGTGCGAAGTCGAGCGGGAGAAAGGGAAACATTCCACCCCGGCAGATAGATAAAAGTGATTAGAACATTTGATTCTACACTGCACTTAAGTCTGTTTCGAATTGCGCAGTTAAGTGCTAATCTGGAGCCAGTTTCGTAAACAAATCAGGAATGTTAATCGAATGCAATGTAATACCGTCCTGATTCTTATATAACCACGGGATTCTTGGCTAGTTATAAGTGATCTTACAGCCCTGGGTTCATATGGAAACGATGTTGGTTTTACTCGACTTGATATTGCAAACGATTACCAGTGTAGCAGATGTTTACTATTGGGCTAATATTTTGAAGATCTGTGCTATTTCTTAACCTCGTAAGTCCTGTGTTTTCTCAATAGCAATATTCGTATTTGCGGGATGTACTATACCAAGTACAAACCAAGAATAGTGCCTCAGACCGAGATAAAAAAAATACCCGGTACACGTGGAATGAAGAATTTGTACTTGGGTAAGTACATTAGGCAGTTATTCGTGCTATGCAGTTTCATCATCAGGTCTGAACTAATATGTTTAGTTTGTACTTGTACAAGTACGCGGGGACTTACGAGGCTATAACTAAAACCGAACACTACGCTGGAGACGATCAGTATAAGTTTGACCATCTTCATCTCTAGCATTATTCCTGATTGTGCCCTAAATGAGCCCGCGGTCCGCATCAATGATTTAATAATGTAAATTAAGGCTGAAATTACATAAGAGATGATCTCACGGTAGAGTATAGATTGTGCAGCTGCATTTTTTTAAAATATGTTATTATGGGAAAAAGTCCTGCTTATCTACTCATTGGAGAGACCTTTTAGGACAACACGACTAGTTATTAACATTATTAGCGTGTTAATTAATAATAGCGATAACGTCAAAGTGACGAAGGTCGAGTGGAAAAGCTGGCAGTTTTCGTTTAATGTTGAAATTAAACATAATTATGTTAACAAAAGGAAGTGAAGGTTCTGAACGATAATATAGTCAGTGAAAAATGTGATGGCTACGGGTAATTAAGGAGTACCTTTTCTACCTGGAAGGATACTTAGATGACTGATGAATGATGTGAAGGCAAAATGTCTTAATTAAATGATGGATGGCCGATGATGATGAATTATGGTATTTGCAGTTCTTGGCCTGTCCTTCAATTCGACGAAAGGAGATACTTCTTCATGTTTCATTGTTCATCTTTCAAAATAAGAATGACTGAGATATCGAATTTCGGGGATGTCTTATCCTATTCAAGATAATGGGCATTTAAAAAAAAACATAAGCTCAAAATCATTCAGTTTGTATAAAATTTTACGTTTTCTTTTTAACTTATAAATGATATGCATTAACGCGTTATTTGAATCAGAAACAATTTAATTTTCATATAATTTCAATGCTTAATTATCGTCACAAAACTGACACTGAGTTAATGTAAGTACGCTAATTGGGTACACACATTTTTGTAAAAGCCCTTATACCCTTTACTAAGTCAATCCTAATAAATCTTCCCGAGTTTTGTCACTGCCTCTACCTCTGACTTAATGTTATTTTCAGCATTGATAAGAGCAGTTAAAAACATCTGAAAATACCACCGCAATATGAATATTCCTTTCACAAAACGATTAATTGCTTCTTTTCGCCAAGTATAAAATTACTCAAAAATAAAAGTAATTTTACTGGCAACACGTTGGTATTTTCTTACAATTTCATTAGCAAGAAGACCTTCAAATGTGGCAACAAATACGGTTTTAAAGTTCCAGACTTACGCAAACAATATTGCTTTTGTCTGTGTAAGTTTGTAAACGTCTTTTTACGAAGCTAATTATTTGACACATGTACGACCTACATATTTAAATTTCTCAAGATGCTTTTATTAAATTCATGAACTCGTGACCCAACCATTCGGTAAAATTTAGAAGCTCATTATTGTTTAGCTCTTTAATTTTATTTAATAATAGAATCTTCTAAATTTTGATACAAACTTTACAGTTTTGCTAAATTATATACATATAAAGACCTAAACTGTAAGTAATTATAATATTCTACAAGACATTAGAGTCTGCAATTACTTTCATTAAATACTGTAGTTCAGTTAAGTAGTTCTGACCCGCTTTCGTTTAATCATGCGTCACTGGAATAGTTGAGGACAGTATTATCGAATATAATTGATAATTATAATCATAGCTCCAATATATCAAAACTTGTTGATATCTTGACGCATTGTCTCGGTAACTACTTCGTAAGTCGGCATAATTGGAATTCAGTGACATATTGCTGGGTATACTTTAACGCCTAATGGTAGGTTTAGACTGAACGAACGACCATTCTTGCTGATACTGTTGATATGAGCTATCGCTAAGAAAACTTTTCATATAGTGTCAGATTGGTGCGTTCGCTTGATCTCAACCAGACATAATTTGTTAGCGGTTAACATTGGCTTGGAGTATATAATTGGCGAAGACACGAAATGAACTCGGTTAATGCCTTCAAATATCCCGCAGTACTGTGGTGTGTAAATAGTTATTCAAGCTAACATTTATTCGTATTGATATTACATCTATGTTTTTCAATGTTTTAATGGTATGTAAATATATTTGGCGCCCCCTACCATCTGCTGTTCTTCTCTTAGGCATCTTTGTACATTATTTTTCAAATATCAAGTCCTTACATACAAAAGGCTACGCAACCCCCAGTGGGTCGCTTGAAAAACACTGGATTACATGGATACCGGTCCGTAAACCCATTTAGATTTGGTTCCAATTATTCTGAGGCCGAACTCGCCTTTGACATTTAAAAGCAATCTAGTTTGTCTACACACTGACTGAACAGATAACAAATTTACTCCAAATGTAATACTTTGTAGGGATCGTACGTAAATAACCTCGTCTAAATTGTAATGGTTTTCCGTATTTCCCTATTATATCCATCTACTGAAACGCGTTTGCATATTGTTTACTTTTTTATATTGAATGTCGTGTTTTGTTAGTATTATTTGTTTACGAATCTGTTCTTATTAATATCGGCAGTTTCTAAGAGAAAGAACGAGATTCTTATACAGAGGTCAATACAAATACAAATACAAATTATTTATTCTGCGAATAGGCCACAAGGGCACTTTTACATGTCAAACAGTAATTTACAATAAAAAAAAAATCTTAAAATAAAGGAATAATAATCTAACACAATAATAATTAAAAATTTGCACATTAAGGACTAATATAACAACACACTAAAGGTCACAAAGTTAATGAAAACAAAACAAAATATGACCATTACATTCGATAAGAATAAGGTCTGTGCATTAACAGAAAGTTAATGATATTAATTCAGTATTCCAGAGATGTATAAGGTCTCTGAGCGTCCAAATACAATAAATAATTATTCAATGTTCGTAGAGATGTATACGGTCTCTAAGCGTCAAAACAAAACAATAAAAAAAGGAATATTAATGTAATATTGTCAATGATGTACCTACATGGTCAATAACAATACGTTTTATTGTTATTGACCATGTACATCACTGTCAAGATCGGAATGATGTCTCTCGTCAATCCGATAATAATAAAATAACAATAGTTTTCAAGAAGTTAGGTACTATGCCCTTGCAAGCATGAACAGTCCGGACTCCACAAACAGCACCCGATCACGAGTATGACGCATATCTCAGCCATCCATCCAATTAGGTACAACTAAACTGTGATCGAATGTGTGTACCTTCCGAAGTTTAAGAATCGAACCTGCGTCTTCGATTTGCTTGATCGAACGGTAGAAACTAGATTAGCTTCTTTGTTTTTTGCACTGCCAGAAATAAAATCGAAAAATAAAAATCTATTTTTAACAAACGTGATAGAGACTAATTACAATTTTTTATTAGGTGTGTTCTCATATTGCGTCACTCGGGACAAGCAAATCAGGGGGCCTAGACAAGGTTACAATCGACAAGCGCTAACGCCAATAGAAAACTAATAAAATGTATGGGAATGACGGATGTTAACGAAAAGTGCTTCGACGGCACCTGTCATTCCCATACATTTTATTATTTTCTATTGGCGTTAGCGATTGTCGATTGTAACCTTGTCTACGGCCCCTGAACTTTTCGTTGTGCATACTGTGAGATTTAGTCGTTTCTCAATGCAAAGTGTGGTATCGAAATATGCGAAAGTAACGTTGTGCAGCCTGCAGGCTGTATCGATCGTCGACCTATTTACTTGGTTAACTTCGAACTGGAGTGCTAAGCCGAAAACCCTGGGTTTCCACCCGCGGCGTTGATGTTGCCACGCCAGAATGGTAGAGATTAAAATAAATAAATAACGGGGGACAATTTCGCACTTACCGACCTAGTCCCAAACTTAGCAAAGCTTGTAGGTACTATAGGTACTAAGCGATGGTGAACATACTTATATAGATAAATAAATACTTAAACACAAACATCCATGACTCAACACAAATATTCGTGGCCATCACACAAATGCCATTACCGGGAGTCGAACCCAGAACCTCCGGCTTCGTAGGCAGGGTCACTACCAACTAGGCTACAGAGGTCATCAAATGTGTCCAACTTTTTATAAAACTGTAATTGGAATGTTCTACTTTGTTACTTTTTGAGTCCACAGATGCAATTCCGTGAACTCAAATAATCTCAAGTATACTAAGCTGTATATTATGGGCCATGAAATATATGCGCACGTAACGCAATAGCAATGCGTTAAGTTGCTAATATGGAGACTCCTTAAATGCCATTTTTGACAATGTATGCGGTGTTACGTGCTATAAGTCTACCTTTCTATTAAATTTATTTGTTCGCCACTGTCATATTGTCAACACTTCACGAATTGCCATCAAAAAAGCCTACTGCGCCTGCGAAAAAATAAACTCAATAAAATCTCTTACCCGATTGTGAAACAGTTCATGTGCACCGTTTATTGCACGGCTCATAAAACTGCCGTTCAACCTAGTAACCTCTTAGGAAATTAATTTACACACTACAATTTAACCGACAGAACTACGACTACCTGCACAGCCCTGTTTACCGAGAGCGAGGGGAGGCAAGCTCCACTTCATTAAATTCGGTGTCGTATTGACACGAGAGCGCCGGGGCGCACTTTATCAAGTCTCATCTGAAGCTTAAGTAGCTTCCCACATTTTAACTTTATTGTAGTGACATATTTGGCAACGGAGTCTTAATTTTGATGAAATTTGAGTCCATCATGCCGATTCTATAAAAATAAAATAAATGTAAGAAAAGTTAACAACGAACGAACTAACTGTGAGTAAGTATGGCATCCATTAGAACATATATTTTAAGTGCTGTGAACCGTTATTGAGAAAATATAACAATTACCTTTTCTGATGGAGATGTATATATTTTTTTAATTTTCTCGAGCAGCTATGTACTTCTAACATTAATTTGACGTTTCGGAGAAGTTTAAAAAGTTACTGAGCTTTGTTACCGATACTTTGCGTGCCGAATTAATTTGTATAACGAAAGTATTTTTTTAAACGAGTGATACCAATTTACGTTAATTGGGGGCTTATACTTTCAGCCCTTAAATTATTACGGAAGTCACACACTGTATATTGAATTTTACGTCGCAATTTAGTTTAGCTAAAATATTAAGTAGATTGATGTTTATAGATGCTATTAGTAATTCAAGTTAAACATAAATGCCTGTTCGATTTTATTTACCTAAATTCATATTTATATTATAGTATAAGCGTATGGTTGACTAATATATCTTACGTCACACCTGGTCATAATGCGAGTTTTACTGCACGCTGCTCGCACGGGAAAACTCGCATTGTGGCCAGGTGAAGACGTAAAATTTTGTACTCAACACTGGCGGTAATTCGTAAAGCCCCAGAGCGCATATTTATGGCCCTCACCTTCGGTTCGGGCCACAATCACCTGCGATCTGGGGCATTTACGAATTCACCGCCCTAGTTACGTAATGTACTATTGCACCGATTCCTCGAACAACATTTATTGCGAATCGGCGCAAATGATATTCCGTCAATACCTTCCGATGGGTTACCTATCATAAGCTCGAAAATCGTTATTCTGAATATTAAAATCCCGAAAACGTTTCCCTTTTTATTAGTTGGCCGAATTTTTGTTTGCCCTAAAGCACATTTCCCAAATTATTATTTTCCCAATTCGCAGGTCGTTGCATTTTTGTTTCGCTTGAAATTCGAATAGACACTTAATAAAATTCCGAAGGATCCTTTGCCAACAAGTTTTTAGTACCGAAAAGTATTAAGTCCGAAATGTTAATATCCCGCTATATCAAAAAATCAAAATTGTAGCATGTAACCTAACCTAACCGCCAGCGTGTCGACGTCACCCCGCTTCGCGGGGTGCCTACTTTCGCTCTAAGGGACACAAGTGAACCCTAACCTAACCTACAAATAATACCATTGACGATCATTTGTTGTTTTTTTAGTGTGGGGGCTAGCCCCGAGCCCTTTATGGGCTTTTTAAGAACTTGTGCAGCACTCGAGTTGCTTAAATGTTTTGACCTAATCTAATCCCCTTTTCTATCAATTGTTTATTTTGTAAGGTCACAGTTTTAAATCTAACCCAAGTTGGGTTAGAGAAAGCGTTATTAGCGAAAGTTTATTTTCGCATCGCAATATTAAAGGGCGCATCTGTAGTGTTTTAGCATATCTAAATGTTTTTTAATCGTTGCAGTAAAATGAAATTAGGGAAACTGATATTTCGATTTAAGGTAGCATCGGAAATATAAAAAGGTGGTTAACAATTCGGTTGTAAAATAATAAAGTTGGCAATCGTTCTTCTGGTTATTGAGTTTTGGGAAAACGATAATGTGGGAAAACAAACCAGCGACATTTCATAAGTATGGTGAACGAAGTATATGGATTATGAGAATTCGGTTTACCGTTTTCGGACAAGTGAAAATCGGGCAAGTGTTTTTCGAAACTTCGATAGGTTACCCTTCCGATGATCTACTGTGAGATGATGTGTGATCGCATCAAGATAGGGATGAGAGCGATTTGGTGAGGTAAAAATGTTGTGAACAGCATGAAATTAATGAATGTGATCTATCTGATTTTTGGAAATAAATATTCTTATAACTTTGAGAGTGGCAGAGCTCTCGGAGTGCACAATCAAATCTCGGCAGCGGTGACGTCATTAGCGCAGTCGTCAACCCTACTCGTCAGGCACACCTTTAATTAGTCGGTTAGCTAGTGGGGAATATTTACGACGTTTTCGCACAGGCGGGTTAATAGGAACATTACTTACGGCCGCCAGCTAGCAGATGAAAGAGTCTAATTTCTACTTGTGTTAGAACGATGGCCGTACGTGCTGTAGTCTTGAACCTTAGACACAAACCAGCAGGAAACAATTTTTCTGTAAATACATACAGTAGTCTCGTATTCCCATCTCTTCAGTATGTTTACATTTTGTAAGAAAACTCATTTTACAGGCTAGTTAAGTCTCGTCAAGCTTAGCTACAGTCAGGGGTATTAATACATATAAGTACACAGCTATCTGTACAAGACTATTGTCGATGTCAAAAGTCGTGTACCGATCTCGGAAGACTGTACACTTTAAAATGAGTTCAGTCCAGTTTGAGGATAGGAAAAGGCGTCGCAGTTTTATCACCAATTTTTATCTTTTAAATCCGACACAACACTATCAATAACCGTAGCAAACCGAACCTGATCCAACATTGAACCTCGTCTTGAATTGGCGACTTTAAAACCAATATGGAAGCAATATAGCCTTTTACCAAAGTAAATTTGAGTGGGCTAAACGACGCGCCGTAATTACGTTACAGTGGGCGGGACAGATTATGCGTCCAGTTTGCTACAGTCAAATAGAGGCATTGGTTTGAATGTCATTGAGTTATTTCGAAATTGCATCCGTCAAAAGTCAGTTTATATTGGAGCTTAATTATTACTGTTGAAGGATCGTCGCATGCAAATATTCGAATAACATATCACGTTCGTGTGGTTTTTATTGTTGTGGGTTGAGATGTTTCGTGACGTGGTCTTTTCGAGTTTCAGTGGCATAAGTACCTGTCGAAATAATAGCACAATACTCAATAGTAATACATCGTGAAGCGATCGTGGATTAAGACACATTATAACGGGACGCCTCACCAACAATGTAATAATCATAATCGGCAAAAGCTTAGTCAATAAGTATCCTCAAATGGTCCTCTCCCGTTAATACATACATTCACGCCTATATCCCTAAAAGGGGTAGGCAGAGCACATCAAACTTATGTTCCAGCGCCACTTTTAGCATAAATGTGGGTATAAAAGATCGACAAAATGTGATATTGCAGTGACAGGTTGCTAGCCCATCGCCCACAACACACCATCATGTACACCATTTAACCGAATCCTAAGGGTCTATTCATTTATTACGTAAGACAAATTAACCACTTTCTGACTCCCTCTTCCCCTAGCATAAGAAAAACTAAATATCTTTAAAGAACATTTTCCTTGTAAACTAAGACATGTTCGGACCCCCTCCTTAAATCGTCTTATATACATTACGTTACGTCTCAGCTAGTGCGATCCAGGATTGACTCAATTATTAAATTATATTAAGACAGTTATATTAATCGGGGAAAACCTGGGAAACGCTAGTAGGGTGTAAGAATAATCTGTAACATTTACTTCTATACTTAAAAGAGTTTCCGGAGCCCATGAAACAACCGTTGATAAGGCCTTATAATCGGATTAGCTATGGCTCGCTCTTCTCATTACTAACGGTGACACGTGTAGTCACCACTTGGTGTTATATTTTTGTGTACACATTTTATGTTATTGGAATTTAACCATCTCTAGAGCAATTCGTTCAACTGGAATTTGATATCGAAATAGGTATATATTCATTTACTCGTTATTAATAATAATGCTCAATGTAATAATTTGCTTTTGTTATCAAATGCTTTCAAGAATTTAAACTACATCATCTGTAGTAGACTTACCTAATGAATAGGACTCAACGTGCCCTATTTCTAGATACGTTTCAAGCTTTTCAATTGCTGATTTAATCACGATTACAATGACAAGAATCCTTTGTGAATAAATTTTAATTATTTGGTTAATAATAATTTTATTAAAATGGAAATCGAAACAGTTGATGTAGCCATGACTGAATTCATAATAACTACATATCCATGACTGAATTCATAATAACTACATATATAGCATTCATTTATTGTGTAGTATATAACTTGCGGAATTACTATAATCAGGCCAAGAGCGAGATGAAACCTTATAAAAATGTATCCGCCCCTTTTCATTTCACCATCATTATCCATCATCATCATCATCATTGTGCTTCTACATCTATTAAAAGGTTTAAGCAGCATCTACCTACTCATAACCTTCTAGTTTATTACTAATTGTTTTCCTGATTTCACAGTCATATTTTTAAATGAAAGTGCAGTGTAAATTGGCAATGAGTGAAATAACTGTTAAAAAAGTGGCAAAGAAATTGGCAACTTGAAGACAACGAGGCGAAGATGGGTGTCAAAAGCAGATATCTGGTGAATCAACTCATTTGGAAACCTTTTTAGATTGCATGCTTTATGATTGCGTAGTACATGTTTGTATTGAGTTTGTAGTCTGTTTAAATTATTTATGAAGTCGTTTCGTGAAGTCTTGTTTGGTATATGTAATCGTAACTTATTGTGTGCCAGACCTTTAAGTTTTGGTGCATGAACTTGTAACTTAAGTTGATATGTATATCTCAAAAAAAAGATACATAAACAATCTAAGGATTTTAATCCCAATCGCCTACTGTCTCGCAACTCATCCCTCTCCAAAGTAATGAAAAGAAACAACACTCTGGAATTACCCCAAGCATTTCATCAAAGGGACTGGCTTTTCATCAATATTTTATGAGAAATTCAAACGCTCTTTCACACGAACTAATTCAGCATCACTGATATCCTACCATTATCTTTATACTTGGCGTCAGCGCTGTTGAATTTTCTGCCTGTAATCTTTACTCTCTGCAGCCTACAAGATGGGTAGATAAAGATTTATCTTCGAATTTGAATATTAATGTCCTTCCACCTGATTTCAGTCCTAGAGCCCAATAAACCTTGTATTCTAAGAGAAAAACAGATTTGTTCTCGAATGTCGCCGCACGACTCTGACGTGAAAAATCTAGGCTTAAGCGAGGACGTATGGTCGGGTTTATGGTCAGTAATCTCCGTTGCGGAGCGGAGGTGCGAGATCTTGGGTATTTCCGCAGTATTTACTGCAATGGAAGTTTTGTAAACAGGACTTTTCGTTATAATGTAGACGACCGGTTTAGCCTAGTCGATAGTGACACTGCCTACGAACCTAGAGGTCCTGGGTTTGAATCCCGGTAAGGACATTTACTTGAGTGATGTGATATATGAATATTTATTCCTGAGTCAAGCATGTTTTCTATGTATTTAAGTATTCAATTATCTATATAAGTATGTGTATCGTCGTATAGTACGCTTTGCTTAGCTTGAGACTTGTTATATAATACACAGTGAAAAAGTTGACTCTATGAGCAGCCTGTGGTACCTACATATCTTGTTTTACGATAACTGCCTACGAACGTACCTATAGTACATCGCAAATTCATAATAGGTGTGTAGACACTAAATAAAATTATCGATAATGTTGTATTTTATTGATAAATTCAAGTAATTATAATTGTAGTCAAATGGAGAAGAAAGCAAAGCAAGAGGTTAAAATCACAAAGTTGTAAGTGTCCAAAGTTTTAAGTCCCTTTTCCGCAAAACGCACCAGTACCGCATAAGAAACGATTGTCATTTACTATGACGCTCGAGGATCTTGACGTTACAATCCCTAGCGTTTTCTCTATCTAAAAAGCAGCATTAAAACAGATCTAGCTTCGTAATTTTTTGAGATATTTGAATGGGATTTTCGGCATTAGGCATATTTGTTTTCATCACACATGTTCGAAAAGGGCTTCATAATGCGCAGACATACAGAGCTACACTAGCCTTTGTTACGCCCACGGGCGTAATGGCTTTTTTCTTAAATTGTATCTGTCACTCATGCGGCAGTTATAAAGCAAAGAGGTTTTATATGAAATACGATGTCTGAAAACGTATTTATAAATACATTTAAACATAGAAACACTACTTAAATATGTTTACGTCACACCTGGCCATAATGCGAGTTTTACTGCACGCTGCGCGTACGGGAAAACTCGCATTGTGGCCAGGTGAAGACGTAAAATTTTGTACGCAACACGGGCGGTAATTCGTAAAGCCCCAGAGCGCATATTCATGGCCCTCACCTTCGGTTCGGGCCACAAACACCTGCGATCTGGGGCATTTACGAATTCACCGCCCTAGTTACGTAATGTACTATTACCTAAATTATTTACAGATTGAGTATGTAGTTATGTCTCTATGTAAACCGAAGGGTCTTTGCCATACGCGCCTCCCGTCAAATTCAAAATGGACATCTGACCGTTGCAGTTTTTATTACGATTTGTATTAATTTCATCTAAAATGTATTTGTTTCCTCGCAAATGTGATGAAAAACATTGTGTATAATGCGGGCGTAAGAATATTGTAAACTCGAGTCATCAAAAGCCCTCTGCCTTCGGCTTCGTTATATTCCTTTTTAACGTTACATAATTATTTTTATCTTATGAAAAAGTAAGTTTAAGTAGGACCCTGCTTTTAATCTTATCGCTTTGATCGAATACAATTTTCCCGCTTCTGCAACTTGAATTTTTCAATGTCATCCGACGTGGAGAAAAGGAATTTTCCCCAAATTTCTTATCAGAGCCCCATCGACAAAACGTCTTTTATGTGAAAAGTAATCTGTTTTTGCTTCCGAGCTTTGAGATCGATGGCAGCATTTTATAACGTTCTTAGAGTACCTAAGATATTCTTTAAAACTTCCCCGTATTCACTATAGAATTCGCTTACGCTTGGACCAGAAAGGGAGATATAACATCGGTCACTTCGAGAAACCTTTCGGTAAATAGTAACATTATCTAAAGGAGAATCTATGAGCATTGTCAGAAATGTCGTTCAACAAAATGGAAAGGGTAAAGATAACCTGCGTATTAGATGAAACAAAATGGCTTCCTAAGCCTATTAGTGTGTAAAACGAAGATGCCCTGATTATACCGAAAGGTGAAAAGGAAAGATCCATAGTTATTTTTAGTAGTTTCATGATTATATTTTATCCTTGAATAGGATCTGTAGACGTGCGAAAGACGTCTTTGGAATAAAGTTCAAACTTTCAAAGCCGTTCATTCTAGATTAAAAAATCCAAGTCATTTGAATTTTCTTGTAAAATCTTCAAAGAGTAGAAACTAGGGATCTATTGACCCCTAAATAAAGTAATACCGGGTAAAGTGCTCAAAATGCCTACACACGACTCTAATATCAAGAGGATAAGGACTGTCTAGATCATTTTGAGAGTGTTATTTTGCGTAGCAACTTCTGCTGCTGACTGTACAGTTGAATCCACGATTTAACAGTAGTTATAATAATTGTAGTTTAAGGGGGGGTTCCTTTCTGCTTCTGAAAGTAGGAAGGGTCCAATTTAACCGTTGCATTGCTGCTGCTAACCCCTTATCATGTTAATAGGACTGTTACGAGTTACGTGAACTAAGAATAAGAATAAGAACATTTTATTTGTAGAAAAAGGGTGTACATAATAGTAGTTTATGCGACTGATCCATAATGAGAGGCCTTAAAACACGGGTGTGGTTTTATGAAACGAGCGTCAGCGAGTTTCATAATAGGATAACACGAGTGTTTTAAGGCCTAATTATGTACAATTGCATACACTACTTTATCTACACACATATCATAAGCAGTAGTAAGTAACAGCAAAAAACCAACAATAAAATGACAACAGCAATGGCGGCAATTCGATCATCCGTCATGGCGAATGGTTATTTTTAAATCAAAGACAATCGAATGAAGTCCCTATACTCAGATCACTCGAGATCAAATATCGTGCGGTTTGTATTAAAAAACGTACTGAATTGACGTTTCGTATCGATAACTGTTTTAATATCTATGGATACTAGAATAGAGACCCACTTGAGTTTTGACAGCTGTTCCAAATTTAAACTCATACCGATACAAATTTATCAAAAATCTGTACTGTTATGACATTGCTGTACAGATTTTACCTACTACCACAGACAAGAAAGTTCTCATAGTAAAATCGGTTGTAGTAATGCTGGTCATTTCCTACGGTTTCTGAAATCATTTTAGAGCACTTATGATATGTGCGTAGATAAAAGGGTCTTATAACGTAGTTTGGCGTCTCCATTTTCAGCCTGAGGCACAGACATACAAATCTATAGTATCTTACATCTAAATACCTACTTACGATTAAACATTAATAGTACATTACGTAACTAGGGCGGTGAATTCATGAATGCCCCAGATTGCAGGTGTTTGTGGCCCGAACCGAAGGTGAGGGCCATAAATATGCGCTCTGGGGCTTTACGAATTACCGCCCGTGTTGAGTACAAAATTTTACGTCTTCACCTGGCCACAATGCGAGTTTTTCCTTACGCGCAGCGTGCAGTATGGCCAGGTGTGACGTAAACATTATTACAGTTCGCGGGTGTGACAAAGTGCTCCGAATTGCTATAATACATTTTGTCAAGACACCAGGCATGTAATTTACTTTTAAACTGGGGCAAGTCTAGTTACTTCAGCTCTTTAGGTAGGTAGTTATAAATTTTGGTGCACATAATAAATAAATATATAAATAATAAATAAATATTAGGGGACAATCTTACACAAATCGACCTAGTCCCAAACTAAGCAAAACTTGTATTATGGGTACTAGACGACGACAAAAGTACTTATAGAGATAAATAAATACTTAAATACATAGAAAACATCCATGACTCAGGAACAAATATTCGTGCTCATCACACAAATAAATGCCCTTACCGGGATTCGAACCCAGGACCTCTTGCTTCGTAGGCAGGGTCACTACCAACTAGGCATAAAGCTAAAGCATGAATACAATGTTTTTATTGACAAGGGCAGATGTTGTTCTCGGATAATTTCAGTTTGACCCATGTCGAGTATTGTACTTTGAGGTGGACGCCACACTAGAAAATGAACTTAAAATGGTTGGAACTAGAAGTGATACTAAGTCTAATTTTAACATTCCACTAGCAAACCTTAAACACCAACTTTGTAGGTGGTATATATGTGGCGTTGTGTTCCTGGTGGTGAAGTAGTTTTGCAGAGCTCGCGAGGACGAGTTGTGTTGAGGATGAGGACACTAGCCCGAATCCTTCTTTTTCTCTTCTGGCATCACAATCGTCGATAGGCTACGCCTACGGTGTCTGCCTACTATCAGGCCGGGCAGTCCCGTCGTGACTTGACTTAATGTCCTGTGTCCCCTAGATGGGGCAGAGGGCTTCCACAGTGCTTCGCCATCGCGTTCTGTCTTGGGCTACGCGCCTCGCCTCGGACCACGTCAGCCCGATAGCCTTCAGTTCCGCTGCCACTGGACGTCTCTAGGTGTGTTTCGGCCGGCCACGTTTCCTCTTCCCTTGTGGTGTCCATTCCAGGGCTTGCCTTGGGATGTGGTTGGGAGCTCTTCTTATTTACATAAATTCTTCAGCAAACTAAACACCTATGGGACCGGCCGCGAAAGGCCTCTTGCGGCAAATTGTCGCATACATTATGTATTTTGTTTCGTTGTTTGCCGAGCGGAGAGCCTATAGTATTTACTTTTCACTTTCGCTACCTGGACTGGATTTCGATGTGTTGAGAAGTGGGTTCATTGAAGTAAATTGGCAGTCTACGTAGTTTTAGTTTTCGTTAGGCATTATTATTTAGTATTTTAAGGCATTTGGTAGTGTGCTTTTATAACTACTGAGCTTATTATAACATACAAAATCCGTATTCTGTAGACAAATCGGCATTGAAAGTGTACACAGAAAAGAGCTGAATTGATAATATACACAGGTCCCAAATTGCATAACGGCTCCTATTTCAAAATCCCGATGTATTTAATTTTGTTACCAAATGAACGTCCTCCTTTTCACGCTAAGAGGGGGATTTCTGCAACAGTCCACTTGAGCCATTTCCTAACGGAAGCGGGTCACTGCCCCGGGCAAGAGGCTTTATACTCCCCTCAAAAACGTCTTACGTCTCGCTGCAGCCCCTATACAGTTGGGTTGTTTAGGTGAGATTGCATGCAGCATCCCAGTTTAACGTATGTAGGTTAGCTTAGCTGTCCCGCAAGTTTACCGGGCCGTTAAAGTAAACACATGTATTTACACGCGTGAGGTGTTCGTTTGCGGGGTTCTATTAATGAATTATTTAACTTGATTATGGCTAAAAGGTGGCAGGCATAGAGCTTTTTCATTTCTATCTTGGGTATGTTCACATGCCAATGAAATGAGGAGTTATGTTGTGGGGCAGATTTGTTAGTAATTAAGTATTACTTTTCATTCATGCAGCCTATGTCCGGCAATCAACGTCTCTAGGTTGATTCGGCGGTTTCATTTATTTACATATACGTTACAGGCTAACATACATAAAAATATACCAAACTTATGATAGAACTCCAAAACACTATATATGATGATGATTCAGCTTTTGTAATATGCGTGTTTGTAGTGGGTTTTGTGAGAATTTCTCTCAGAGATGAAACGTCAATCCAATGACATTGGCCATGACCTGTATCTTACACGTGAAATCGATTCACCCAACAATAAGGACGTGACCTTTATTTCAACAGACCGCTACGAATTCGCGGATATTCGGGGAATACAGATAAGCCAGCAATTAAATCTGTTGCATATTGGTTTTAACTTTCACAGCTTTTTTGGCTAGCTCTTGTAGATTGTAAAAATACTCCAATTTATGAGCCAAACTTTTTTGCGGTGATACAGACAGCTTTTTTATATTTTTTATGATGACTATGACTCATTCGCCGTTATTTATCGAATCTGTGCAGGTTTTCACTTTGATCCACCATTGTCGAAAGTATCACGGTGTCTATCGAATTTCATTCGCGCGTGACGGCTGGAACCAATTTCAGTTTGATTAGATATTGACACGTCTCGCAGACAGCATTGTCTTAAATCTTAATCAATTGTGCTCTCGATGAGAGCAGTACAACGTCTTGAGTGTAATCAAGTGATCATTATGATTTGGAGGTGAAAGTTGATATTGCGGGTCGTTTTTTGTACTGCAATTTGACCTTTCGTTTATTTGTCACAACTGCTCACATACCTATTGATCTATGTAAAAATACACGCTGTTGAACCATTTTCTGACATGCTAGTAAATAATTGCTCTATCGCGTGTTAATAAATTGCCTGTGAATTGGGCAATTAGCAACGAGAAGATATTTTAGGAACATTCTGTGTATCTGTTGGCGCTTTGTATAAGAGCTTATTAATCGTAGTGTGGATTAGACGATTCATAAATTACGTCATCTTTTTTTGTCGATTTTTGAACCTCCCCGCATGATCGTCCTTTTATTTTTATCGTGTGTTATATTTATTAATTACATAAACAGTAAGTTAACTTATATAAGAGCAACAATGAACACATTATGTCCCCTATATCGCCGCCCCACGCTCGAGACTGTGTGCATAACATTCCTGCATTTTTTTGCAATAAATGATAAATCAGCAGCAATTCGATTAATTAGAATTAGCGAGCAATGAATTCTATGACATGTTTTAATCTAAAAACTTACCTACTTTAGGTAGGTACTCTAATAAATTCCCAGCGAAGTTTGTCCTTCACAGTGTTAAGCATCGAATTTCATTAGTCCTGAGAATGTTTCTATTGTCTCACTCAAATTTTTTGCGAGAGTTAATGCTCTAACCCCTCCTCTGTTTACAATACCTCACTCCCATTTTAACCCTTTTCATGCTCGTCTCGTAATTGGACTGGTTCCTGTTGTAAAATAAATGGAGAGACTTGCAATTAAAACTTTGCAATTTCCAGCCTTCTGTTTGCTGTTATTTTATCTTTGTATACAAGGGTCTTGGATATGTTTCCAATTTATAATTGTCTGCAATCTGCATTAACTGTGAAAAATATTTAATTTTGACTATTTTACAAATACCGGAACGTATTTACAGTTTTATAACAAACTGCTGCCTCCCTGCGTGCCCTGGCTAGCTTCGCCCGCGACGCCCGCGTATTGCAAAGATCGCAGGCAAGGGAGGTATAAAATATAGCTTATAACCATCCAGAACCCCTATTCTACACGTAGGTGAAATAATTCTTAGATTACCCATTACATACGAAACTAAAATCTCACACACTTTGCCTTTTGTTATATTAACTAGTTGCCTTCGCACGGATTACCCGTTTTCCCGTAGGAATGAAAGAATTTTCCCGCGGTAAAAAGTAGCCTATGTTCATGAGGGATAAAGTCGGCTTCTTAAGGTAATTTTTTTTTTCAAATCGGTCCAGTAGTGTCGAATCCTATTATATACAAACAAACAAACTATCAAATCTTTCCTCTTTATAATATTAGTGTAGATATGCCTTCAATACACTTGTTTAACTGTGTGATTCTTATTTCGTTATATTGTCACCGTGCAACTTTTTTGTTATTTATAAAACTGAAATTAATTTATCTAATTTACTGCTTTTCACTGTACTAATTATACAATGTAATCTTGTACAATATGTTAGTATTCTGTATGATATAAAATTAAAAATCGTATCCAAATCTGAACTATCCTAAACGTCCCCCTAATACGACCAAAGTAAGCCCCCCGCTCAAACAGGCATTTGCATCTGTCGGGAACCCAAGTGGGCAAGTTTGGAGCACACGACTCTCACGGGACATGTCGCCACGAACTTGGACGTCAAACAGTGTAACCACTTTTTAACCTGACATTTGCTGTTAGATTTGTCTAGTCACAGCGCACTGAACATTGAAGGGTGCTTCGGTTACCTATTTTCCCCGCGTTTTTAACCCACTTTAATGTCCGTGCGTATATGCGTGGTAAGGTATAAGAACAATACAATATAGTCATAAAAATGTGAGTTTGGATGTCATTTATTTGCTTATTTATTTATTATAGACGCACATATTTCACCAGACCAGCAAAAAGAGGTAAAAAGTATAGGTCGACACACGTAAAAAGAGCTCCGAGCGGCTAGTGGAGGGGATGAGTTTGCGCATGTGGTATAATTGCGCGCAAAAGTATTTGAATTGCGGCCACCAGCCTGAGTATTACGCTTTAAAAAAAATTATTTGGTTTCTATTATTATTACATATTAAATAAGATTAACTATATATGTAGATTGCCTAGATGTACAAACGTTCATAAGTGCAAATAAATAACGTTTGTGCTACTATCGCGTATATTATTTAAATTTACATTCCTGACGTTTCGAGTACTTTTCATTGCTCGTGGTTACCAGGTAGACCACCTGGACAAAATGGTGACCATGAACACTGAAAAGTTCGATTCGTCTTATTTAATAATTATTATTGTACAATGCGTCACCTTAATAGGGGTGTAGACTCGAACATTATTATTACTCCTAAAGAAAGAAGGCAAAAAAGGCCGAACACGATGGGCGGTTCGTTTTATAATATTTGCTACCCTAGAACCAGCATCTTTCCTCATAAAACAATAAACATCATCAACCATTTTTCTTTCCTTTCTATGAAGAACCATGGTAAACAATTTGTGTCCGCGACTGTATTTTAAGAGCGAACAAAACGTGAACATTGAGTGGGCGCCAAACGTCTACTGACAAGCCAATAGCGTGGCAGCAAAGCGGAGCGTTTACCCTCTCCCCCGTCGCGCCTTCCCTCATACCGCCAATTTGGTCCGTAATTTGCTCACTGCGCAGGTAGGTCGCTCAGGGCTCTTTTTACGTGTGTCGACTTGTAGACTGCAACAAGTTTCTGTCAAAAATTTAATTTTTGGTGCAAGCTTTTACTTCCGACTGTAGTTTTCTTGTATACCATCATCAACTACTCATTGAGACGATTTTAACGAGCCCAAACTCAACCGGGTTACGTCGGTTAAGTACTGAATTCCCATGGCCACTTTCCGTCTCCATCATCATCAGATCATCTCGATGGTACCATAATATTGTATTATCATCCAAACTATACTTATACCCAAAAATTCAGCTCAATCGGTCACCGGGAAATGGGTCAAATTTAACTTGCAAGATTTTATTACAGACAGACAGACAGCCAACGGGACAGGTGAAATTAAATAAAAGCTTGTAAAAAGCAAAAAATCTGATTGACTTCATAGAACATTTGATAGCTCATACACTCGGTAGGACTGCACCAGTCGTTTTCAAAAAGTAGCAGTCCTCTTATACTGCTTATTTCCAAGTCAAGCAGTGTTGCCATTCAATTTTACTTTTTACTCTCGATTTAACAGTGTAATTGCTCAAGCATCAGTTTAATCTGTTCTAAACGCCATGTTAAGAGAATCGTAAAGCGTCACGGTCCCGATACAGTGGGTACAAATATACTTGTAGTAATTTTGAAACTTATGCCAAGCTACTAAGATTCAGAATTTGAATTATTTAGATTCTCTGGACCGTCATGTTAACCGAATCAGCTTAATGTCGACGATTCCAATCCCACACTATGCATAAATTATGTATAGTAATAATCGTAACTTGCTTTTCATTGTGATGTTAGATTCGACTGCTAAGATTGACGTACGTATTGCCAATTTTGTCTGAAACACCCCTAATTTGAATAATAAATAATGGCTAAGCGACAGTAAAAATATACTACTTTCATGTTACCTTGGTTGTAATAATGTTAATTGTGTGGAAGCCACTTAAATGTATTTTAAGGAAGTCCTTATATTTTTCTGTCATTCTTAAATTACAAATTATGGCTACATTTTTTTCGATTAGTCTCACAAGTACTGAAAAGTATTAAACTAAACAGTTTATTCGTTTTAAAACTTTGAACACAACGTCTAGACGGGAGACGGTTATTTTATCTTCACTTAAATTACTGTCATTTACTTTTAACCTGTCGCATAAACCATGTACTCATCCCTCGTTTGATGTCCCCTTTACTTTCCCATTTCTTTCACTTGTGTAGCTTCTGGACGAGTTTCACTAACTGTATAAATTCTTGTTACAGGTAAGAGCAACTTTAATGGTGGTAAATGGAATTCGCAAGAACTCTGACCTCACAACGCAGGTTGTATAAAGTAAGACGTTTCAGTGCAGAGGTTTCATCGACTACAAAACATTGTGAACAGGTTTTTGTTACGAGGTTTGTAATTAAAAATGTTTCTTTACAAGAATACTTAATGTTACAGTGAATGTTGGCTCTTGGCTGTATTTGTAAAATCAACGTCAATATGAGTCGTAGATTGTCGCTACTGTTACTAACTAGGGGGGCGCTTTTTGACTTTCCAGCGTCAACCCTTTACTCGAAAATGGTCAATAACGGTGAAATGCCATTTTGATATAGCGGTAGAATTTTATAAACGAGTATTATTGACCATTCTTATTCAATTCTATCGGTAGAAAGTACCGAAGTGCCAACAATTTTGACACTACAATCGTATTTAGTCGCATTTAAGTTTCGAAAGTGAAACCCCCTGGGCGGGTTGCATCTCACAACATTTACAATAAACGTTAAATGTGGCGCCGTCAGCTGGCATCCCAAAAATAACTGCAATCATTCAGATATAAGTCACGTGTAAGCTTAAACAAATGAATTTTAATAAAAGTAGGTTTTCCACAATGCACTGGATTTTAAATAAATGTAATATTAGCTTCACGTTATCATAATATGATAACATATTATGCTAAAATTCCCCGAAATTCACTAACGGCCTTGCCAACTTTTTCGTCGGATGTGGACATTCCAAATTCAGTGAAACGATGACTTACGGCCCGGACTGTTCACCGTATTTCACTTAAGCTCTGATATATTTCCTCTTGGCGTGAAATGTCTCCTAATGTAATTTCAACGACATCTCTAAGCTTGAACTAAAGTAATTACTATCTACCAATTCTGGTATTTAAAGCGTAGTGATTCGTCACTGGAGACATTTACAATTAGATTGCAATGTGTTGAATCCTATGCGATCTTGATTGTATTCATATGAATGTAAGTTTTAGAATAATGTCAGCTTTACGTCTTACAGTCCATTTAATTTAATCTAACATTTAACAGTGCAACGACGGACTAGACTAAATGATTGATAGTCAACCCTTAATAAATGTATAGGTGTAATGATAAGAGCTGTTCTTCAAATATGAATAAATAGGTACATAAATAAATGATAAAGATGTCGACATGATGAATGAAAGTTTTGAACACCTTCGTGAATAGGTACAATACAATATTTATTGTGCACCTCACACAGATAGATAGAGCTGTTACAAAACAAAATACAGAGATACAGGGAGACAGTCGAGGTAAACACGACAGGCCTTATCGCGAAAGAGCGATCTCTTCCAGACAGCCTGTGGGTGAATACGTCAATGAGCATCGTGCGTGAAAGTTGAGCAGCTCAATAATTGACTTCCGAATTTCGCTGTACGAGGTTAATTCAATTAAATGCTGACAGAATCGATACTGCTTGTCTCACCGTCCCTGAATATAATTAGTCCAACTAGGTTATAACGCTCGTCCAGCCTTTTATCACGCGCCGCCAACCTCCCCACATTACTTGCCTCGCTTGTCCTGGGCTCAGAATAGCCGTCGTCCTTCTGACCCTCATCCCATGTCAGTGTGGTAACAGATCTCGATACATCGATACCTGATGCGATTCGCGATTACACGATTCGCCTTGCTAATTCGGCGGCGCGCGAGCGTGTTGTGACAGTTTTCATTTGTTCATTTTAATTGGATGTGCGCATATTTGGGATCGTTCAAAAGCTCTACTTCGTTTGTTTCATAATTGTATTGTAACATGTGATATCAGAGCCGTGAGAGGACATTCTGATGTCGAAAGACAGAGAGAGGGGTGTGTCCCCTTCTGTGTATGTTACCGTAATCTGTCACAACTATAACGATATTTAAAAAAAAAAACCGTTTATTGCACTTAAAAAGACTTAATTCTACGTTACATCTCGGATGATTTTTATGAAACTGTCGTGTATCGTGCCTAAATACGAATGACATTTTGAATAATAATGCCGTCAGTAATAGAACAAATCGATTCTAACTTGGGTCGAGGACGGCAGTTTCCTTACTTATTGAATTTTCGTTTACTATGATTCAAGACTAGCGAAATCCAAAGTATGCAAGCAAACTTTGCATACTTCTGCAAGTTTTCCACTTGTAAGTCGACGAGTTCTGTTACGAATTATGTCGAACGAATTATTATGACTTTGGAAATTGTATTTAACCTTTGATTTATACCTTTGATTAATCGACCAGAAATGAAATTTGGAATGATTATTTGTGTTTGGTTAAAGCCACATTATACGATTTTGCGAGCTGCGAGCCAAACTAATCTACAATGTTTCACATAATCTGGGCCTAGAACTAGAGATAGCATTTTAGGCATTTTACACGGCATTTTGTCGCGTAGATCTCGAACTCGTGAGCATAAAACTAACTTACCTACCGTAAAGATGGCGCTACTGAAGTTTTAGTCTAACGACATGGCTTTCACTGAACGGGCCGCGAGCAGTGTCGCGGCGAGATAGACTATCCGTCTCTTTCTAATTAGATTTAGAACGCTTGCCGTGCTGGCCCATCGGGGCATATACATACATAATTTTGTCTTATTCATTAATGCTTTAAGCTCTGTATACATTGCGGTTTCTGATTAGTACTACATACATCTGCTACAAGAACGAGTAGGAATTGTATAAACGCAATAATACTAATCAACGCGTACAGCCATGCATGATAACAGATCATTAATAGTGTTTTATTTGGAAGTTCGGTATAGTGTTTTGTAAAGACCTAATGACTAACACCGCAATTTTAGATTCATAATGAATTTTCAGTACTGTAATGTGACAGGTTTAACTTACAATAGCATCTACTAACAATCCTTTCTCCTACCTCCTCCTGTCTATATCGCTACTATTTCGTAATAGTTTATTGATTTCTAATTTGTTTCATAATCTACGTCACTCATCGCTCTACTGTGACAACCATTAATCGCTACAGAATTATATGTAATCATTAGGTAAAATTATTAGTAAAGCTGTAGATTCTTTATGTATTTCAACACAAATGTTATCCTTTGTTCAATTCAAAACCACATTTCTATATTATTATAATTGAAAATTTCTCAGAAAATGGGTTTTCTGTTTTACCTAGAAAGTCAAATTAGTTATTGTTATGGTTCTATTGAAATAACTAGATTATAATGATAGCAACCTAAACGTTCCTATCGGGGATTAGAAGTTTGAAACATTGCCTACCCCAGGTTATTGTCTAGACGTGACCTCAATTGCCTTAATACTAAGTTATTCAGTGACCTAGTGTACTAATAATGTTCTTTGTACATTTGTTATAAAACGTTAATGCTGGGTATAATATATTTTTTAATACAGTTGCTCAAAAAGTGGTACTTTTTGTGGCTGCGTAGAGTACGAGAAGCTCAATTTCTCGAACTAGTGCTTTTTACTTTCTAGTTCCAAACTATACTTTCGAAACGCAGTAATTTTATATTAGATTTTTTACCCGATGGCGCTGATTCCAATAGCATGTTGTCACTGTCAGTGTCATTTGTAAAGTATGGGTTCGTTCAAAAATAACTTCGAAGCAAGCATATTTTATCGCAATGATATATTAATTTATTATTTTTCGCAATTGTATTAAAAAACGTCGTTTACAACACGTGTGAAATGTCTTTTACCACTCGTACCGAGTCTTGCCACTCGCTTTCAGCTCGTACTAGTGGTAAAAAGACATTCTTTTCACACTAGTTGTAAAATGTACTATTGTTCTATAATAATCAATGATACCCGAAGTGGATAATGGAAAAATACTGGCTATTGATAATTTTACGCACTTGAATCTATTAGTTACATGACGTGGAATTTTCTCGAGACTTGCTTAAATGATGGTGAAAGAGGAACGGTATTATACGTAACACTAATAGTTTCCGCCCGCGACTTCGTCTGCGTGGACCCGGGATAAAAAATTTCCTATATTTTAATCCAGGCTTTAAACTATTTTCGTGCAAAAATTTTATTCAAATCAGTTGAGCCGTTTAAGTTTGATTGAGTAACAAGCATCCAAACTTTTGCATTTATATAATATTAGTAGGATTATTTGGTTGGCTTTTTATTTTTAGCAAACATATACTATGTTTTTAATATATTTTTCATGGGTCAATTATTGCACCCGTTAGGCGATATCTTCATACAAAAAACCGGCCAAGTGCGAGTCGGACTCGCGCACGAAGGGTTCCGTACCATTATCTATAAAACAGTTTAAAAAAAAGTGTGTTGTATGGGAGCTTCTTTAAATATTTATTTTATTTTGTTTTTATTATTTGTTCCTATAGCGGCAACAGAAATACATAATCTGTGAAAACTTCAACTGTGTAGCTATCACGGTTCTTGAGTTACAGCCTGGTGACAGACAGACAGATGGACAGCGAAGTCTTAGTAATAGGGTCCCGTTATTACCCTTTGGGTACGGAACCTTAAAAATTAAAAGAAAGCAAACATAATATAAGCACGACTGAAAATTGGCGTACCTAGTAACTCCCATCCAAAAACCGTCGCGCACTCAATCCTACTAGTGTACATATTGCTTCACTCGCCAGCATGATTGTTGGAAAAGAGGCCCTCCTAAACAAATACAGTTGCCACCAAAATGGTCACATCACAGTCCCGCAAAGCAAACTTCGTTTTTTGTATTCCATTACCTAGCATCTTTTCCATTCAAGTTCGTTCAATTTTAAATTCCACTCGCGCCCTAACTTGGGTAAGCCATTCCAAGTTTTTCTCAACCAGATTAGGAATAGTGTTTGCAACAGTTGACTTAACTGAATTACGTGAGTTCTATTTGTTTTAATGGTGTATTTGTTGTGGATTATTTGCTTGCTTTCATGATTTTGTTTGTACGGACGCCTTTATCCCTCTAGGTATCAAATATATGTTTACTTTACGAGACTCTACGATGGCTATTGGTAATGAATACAAGCACTGATATGTGATGATTACTAAATATTTGGGTAGCTATGTAAATTGGTGCAATCGCAATGCTTATATCGCGGCTGGTTGGAGTGGGTCGCCCGGCCCGATATCTTCTCATTTTATTTTTCGAACACTGCAAATTAAAAGAAATTGCAGCTGCGCTTTTCTCGGTTCCTTTGAATGCTTTCGTTTAATGTCACCTGTAGATTATAATAACGTATAGTAAGTTTCTTCATAGGTTGTGACTAGAGAAAGCTATCGTTAGTCCTATTATTTCAAATTGTGTACCGCGTTAGCTTGTTTGTGATAATTTAGTTTTAAAATACAATTACTACGGCACAACTTCTCTAAAAAGAGAGCGATTAAGGTACCCATAGGAATGTCCTAATAGCCATTGTTATCTTAATAGCGTACGAGTAAAAACCACTTCGTCCGGATTTCTTTCTTTCTGCGGAGTTTTTATCTGTCCTACTTGGAGCAAAAGTAACGTAATGGTACTTTTAATTGCTTCAATTTCGTTCGAGTTGTGATTCCGACTGTATTTTTCTTCTTTCGCCGTCGGCAGTTTCCGTCATGCTGAATTTCAATTTGATCAACGCAACGCTCTTGAATACTATCCATACTAGCAATAACTCGCCGTTATCCAAGCGTACTAATTTCTCGTCATCCGTCGCTTTATTAAATTCATATTTTACGATAACAAAGTCACACGGGTCACGTAAGCAATCGAACCGTCTTCAGATAACAGTTTCGTAATGTTTGTTATGCAAAACACACGTTTATCTGTCTTTCACACGACGATCAGTCGCCAATCGTTGAGTCGTATTGTTTTATTGTGAACATCAATTTCGTTGTGATACGTTGTGACAGTTGCATTACTATTAAGATTTACGTCGTTTTGCGGTTACAGTGACTTTAATTAATTTGACTCTTGAGTGTCGGGTCGGGTTTCTGTGTTATCGTTATCGGGCATATATCACTTTTCTCGCATTTGCCTATTTAATGACAATTAATTCATGTCGCGTAAGGTTATCTCTCATGTTTCATCTCTCGATATAAGTAGAGCTTTTGAACTCCGCAATGACATTAATTTGTGGAATGTTTGACGTGTTTAAATAAATGATTAAATTGAAATAATCGACGAGTAAATTGATTTCAGCAACAGTGAATCAACACGAAGCTAGACTTGTAAATATAAATCTTCAAAGGCATTTGATTAAAATGCGAATTGTAAGCAAAATCTATTGATAAGTGTCTCGAGCAGCGAAGTGAATATTGCGAGTGATTTTAGTGAAATTGTGTCAAAGTGCAAATATTCTTGGTGTGAATTTATCAAATCAAATCAATTTATGGTATCGTTATTTAATGCAAAACTAAATTATAAACGAAGTCGTCCGATAGTGAGTAGCAAAAGTATAGAAAGTAGTGATATGTATCAGCGGAAGTGTGGCTAAACGACTGAGAACAATATTACCGGTGTGAATCAGTGATTTACGTGATAGAAGACAATACGAATACTCGGCATTATTTAGTTCTACAACCAGTGATATTTAAACACGTGTCTTAACCAGCCTTATTAATTATTGACCACTAGCGTCAACGCTAGTATTTTCGCGTCGCTGAGCGAAGAGCGGGCGGCAAGATAAATCCTCAAACAATGCGTCACCGGATGCTGCCTTTCATGGCACCGGTGTTCCTGTCCAAACTGTGGCGGAGACGTAGAGTGGCTAAGGCGATGGAAAAGTTTCACGGGGTAATATCAGTGGTTGCACCAGTTACTTGATTTAATAGAGCGTTTGTGTCCTACGAGTCCATACCAATGTCTTGTGTCAGCGGTGTGTCAGAATACGTAAAACAAGTATCCATAACAAATTTTCACGCATCAAATATTGCAGACTCACTCACCACAATACCACTTGCTCTCAAGTATTGGTGTTATTACTTATTACGGCTGCGTTCTTCTGCAAGCTTGAGGTACCTACTTCCCCAGTTTGGCTGCTCCAAATTGGCATTTTCGCGAGAAGAGATGCATGTTCCATTTTGTAACCAAAGTTAACCATACAATTTGTATGACAAATAAAAGTTACAAAATGGACCACGTTTAACTTGTACCCGGTGACGTCACTAACGATGCATATCTTCTCGCGAAAATGCCAATGAAAATGATATTTCGCTGTGCACCGCCAATCTAGATTGTATGTTTTCAACTGTTTTATTGCTAACTGTTAGCTGGTCAGACTATATCGTGAGTTTTTAATAACCCTTGTTTTCAAGACGAGACCACTCCCGGACAATGATATACACCGTGGGCGTTAATAACCCGAAAGATTTTAACCACGCATTCCTTTGGTCATTAGGAGCAAAAAATGTTATGTGAACCCCCAAGTCACTGCCGGCTTAGTTTTGAAGATATTATCAATTTTCATGTAAACTTTTTATTTTGATTACTAACGTGCATTTAGCTCTTTTGATTGCGACGTAGCTACCGATGTTGGCCAGTTTCGCGTCGCTATTGACATATATCAAAGTGCCAGCTACCACTCACTAAATTTAACCTTTTTTGAAAAAATAATCGTTACCGTTTTATTAAAAGGGATAATTTCCACAGAGAAGCGATAGTTATCTAAGTTTTATTTACAAAAACCGTCAATTTTTTTGCTTAATTTTTGTTGGGATTCATATAACATTTTTTACTCTTAATGACCTCAGGAATGCGTGGTTAAAATCTTTCGGGTTATTAACGCCCACGGTGTATATAAATTTTGATACTTTTGTAAATTTATCTTCTTTTCTTAGATTTGGTTATATTTGAGCTTCTCTTGAGTATTGTCTTGTTTATCACAGACCCGCAGGCTTTTTGGATTTTGGTGAACAACAGAGTAAAGAATTAAATTATGTATACGAGAGGAAATGGCTTTCAATGTAAGAACCGATTCCTCGTTAAAGGTTAATTCTAAAATTAAGTGACTTCTGATTCAGATTTTAAACGGAATTATAACATTTAGCTGTCTTTCTTCCTAGGAATAAGGGAGTACAAAATTACCACAAAATTTGCACATGATAAAATTAAGAGCCCGAAATTAGGTCCCAGCGTTTTTTTGTAGAACAGGGGCGATTTTCTCAAAAGCTTCTAACTTGTTTATACCTACAAGCGGAAGCCCTTCTTCAATGCCTTTTATAAGAAAGAAACTCCCGCTTTCTCAATCGGTTCACCGTTTTAAGCGTGATGAGGTAACAGACAGACAGATAGCCAGCCAGACAGACAGACACACTTCTGCATTTAGTATGGATTCCCGTACGTTACAGTGTTAAACAGTAAGTCGTAGATATATCATGTTAAGCGTTTCCATTCGATTCACCGATGTGAATTAGAGCCACAGACGGAAGGAAAGCCTGCAAATTAGCATGCAGTTTCCTTCGGTTTCACCTGGCTGCGTGCAATCACAGTAGGCATATAGCTAAAGCAATAAAATAAATCCTTTCAAACGTCCGATGTGACGCACTACATAGATAGGCGTTGGTACTTAACACATTCACTGCCAACAATAAAGGTAGACGATAAATAAAATAATGATGTATTTTCTTGAAAAGGGAGGTATGTCTTCAAATGGATGAAAAAGCAACGCAAGAGGTTTAATAATCAAGTTATCAGTGTCCAATGTTTGAAGAACGATTGTTTATTTACCATGACGGATCGTGACGTCACGATCTGCTAGCGTTTTCTGTCTCTTACAAGCGACATTAAAACGGGTGTATCTTCGTAATTTATGGGATTTCCGTATATTTGTTTGCCCCCGGCCTATTTCATAGCGCTACTTTTGTAGTCGATATCATGCGTTTGGAGTGGAAACCATAACACGAATTATGTTGTGACAACATACGTTGTTGTATATATGAATAGGTATATGTCAAATTTCGTAATATCACAGCACGAAATAACACAAGATTGGCGTGGTCATGAGCTGTCAAAGAACAATGTAGAATTGTGCCCTAGCAACTGTTTTTATATGACACTTGCGAGCATAAACATGTTTGACATGGATACATGCGACATGCCGTAATAGGAAGGGACACACACATACAATAACCGTTTTAGATTTTTCAAACAAAAAATTGGTAGCTTATTCCAGAAACATACAAACCCTACTTCAGGTTGTATGCTCTATCCAAACCGTACCTAATAGGGTACTCGTTAAAAACTAGCTCGGTACGCAGTAAAATAACAAGTTCTCTTCCTTAGTCAGGTGTTAGCGAATTTAGAGCAATCTTCACGTGACTTTCGTTGTTCTGTATCCCACTTACCACTTCATAATGTACCTTAAGATGGCAACATTAAAAATGAGCGATGCTTGGCACAATCTCTTTTAAACTGCATCTTTTTTGCCAAATGGCCGTTTGCATATGCAGAGTTTTTCTATCTTACGAAGTGATAATAAATCGGCGTAATTAACGGTTTTTGCGTCGAAACTTGGCTTTTTGGCGATAACTTGAGGTTTCTTTTTATGGTAGTCATAACAATGGTTTTACATCACATTGATGTTTTCAAGATTGTGTCGTAAATTATTAACGTTTGTTGGATGGAAAATTAAGTCTAACATTTGCGTTTGTGCAGATTTCACGGTAATTTATTAGTGGAAAATCTGTTAATCAAAACAGATACACTGACTTTCAGTCCCGAAACGTATACAAATAACTATATAAATTGGATCTGGCGTTACTTTGCAGAATTCCTTTACATGTTTCATTTCAATGAAAATTAAAAACCACGTGCAGCATTCATTCTGCAAATAATCATTTGAGTCCCTAGAAATACTCAAAGGAAAACACGGTAAACTGGAATTGAATAAACAATATTTCCTGGAACTCTTTGATAGTACGGATTTGAAATAAAATCTTTTCAACCCTTCTACTGCGACGCCTTGCATAATTTATAAAGAGCATAGAAAAGTTGAAGCTATGCAAAGACTTTAGCGGAGAAGCCTTGCAAGGAGGTTACGTATGATTGTAATCTAAGGCAGAGCTCCGCGTTCTACGTACTTCGTTATTGTTCGTATACATTGTACAGTCAGCGTCATATATTTAGTTAGTAGCAGCTAGAGTAGCCAAATATTTCATTACACACCCTTATTCTCACAGTAATAAAGACGTGTACCGAAATAATTGGCTACGTGGGCTGCTACTGACTATATGAAGCTGACTGTATAATGAGCCACATGAGAATACAAAGCAATAAAAATAATACTCTTATATCCGAGTTACATATAAAGGGTGCTGATTTACTCGCTGTTCGGAACCACCGCTCTTTCGTCATCATCCTCCTAGCGTTTTTCCCGGTTGTGCCTTAAACGAGCCCGGGATCCGCTTTGGCACCTAATCTCAAGATTCGCCCTTCCGTCTCACACCCTGTTAAATAATCGTGTGAGATAACACACAAAGGACAGGGCCTAGTAGCCAGGTAGTCTTGCGGTAGCGGAGTGTAAGCCTAACCAAGTTCAAAAACCGGTTTAACCTCGTAAGGACCAAACTATTCAGGACTACTGTAACAATGGCCTAGTTGCCTGAAAATAGATCATAAACAAATAACTAGTTTGAAATTTCGAGTCGTTAAATAGAGGTAAAATTTTACTACAAAAAGCTAATGAGTTAAGCTGTCAAGCCTGAAATCTTTTGTCTTAAAGTTATGAATGGTAGGTATCTGTCAGAGCTGACCTAAACATTGTTTTTTAGGCATTTAACACCTATATCACTCATGCATGCGCGGTTTCAAAGATATGATAACACATCTTCACACATCTCTGGTTCTCCCTAATTCAGTTCCAAGATTATATTTATTCCTTGATGCATTTATATATTCAGAAAAACCGTTAGGTATAATGTACATATACATACATACATTCACTCCTTTATTCCCTAAAGGGGTATGCAGAGCACATGAGACGTATGTTCCAGCGCCACTTTTAGCATAAATGTGGGTATAAACGATCGACTAAATGTGATATTGCAGTGATAGGTTGCTAGCCCATCGCCCACAACACACTTCAACCCTGGTCCCTTAGTCGACTTTTACGACACCCACGGGAAGAAAGGGGGTGGTGAAATTGTAACCCGACACCACACGGGTATAATGTGCAGTATTAAAACTCGTTTAATTTAAGTAGACGCCACTAAATCAGAATACAAAATTATATTGTTTCGCCCAAATTCAGGAGGGTTGTAATGAATATTTATTCCTAAATCCATTACACAAATTCCCAGACTTTCCAACGGCAGTATATATAGGTAACTATGCCCATAAAAGCCTTAAGACCTTGATCATAAGTCGAAACAGCGAAGGTCGAGTTACAGAAATAGCCGTCGGGCGAATGTCATTAGTTATTTAAAGCTCAGCGCCATTAGCTTTACTTACGATACGTTGGAAATTGTAAAACTTGGCGGCAAAGCCATTATCGTTCGGGTGGAAAAGTTACAGGTTTTTTCCCCGGTGCATAATGTGCACAGTTCGTTGGCCTTTACAGGGTTGGTTAGAGTTGATGTAGTTGGTTAATGAATGCAAAGCTTTTCTATTTTATTAATTTCCTTTTTTAAGGAAAAATATAGCCAAATATTGTGTGTCATGAATAGACAGCCGTGTCACATTGAGCCATTCAGCAAGCTGGTAGCGTATAGAAGCATTTTTTTCGCCTTGTAGCGGAATATGCTCGTAGAGGCAACACAAAAATTAGGATAACGGGCGTTGAATGGGTTGAGAAAATAGAAGACATTTGCAGATGTATAATTTGTTGACATATTATCTACTTCGTTATTTCTTCCGGTGCGGCATGCTAATGCCGAAAATCGAATTAAAATCATGTCCCAAAACAAGGTTCCGCTCATCAATTTGGGAGCTACGGTGCCACATATGAACACACAGATACAAATATTAAATGTATGACAATAACACTCCTCGCTTGCGTCCGGGCCGTCGGATGTTAAAAACGATCGCAGTTTGTATAGGATATCCTCACTAAGTACCAGTTCAAACGAACCAGTTTAGAAAATTTACTACAAAAACATGCTCCCTGTCTTTACGTACTCGTACCGAAACTCGTTCGCACGTAAAAGGAAACATTCCCTTTGCCGGACCCCGAGTCCCGGGGTCAACGGCCTGTGCAAACCTTCACAGAGATAAAGACGCCGGAATCAGGACGCGTGCTAGGTAAAGATAACTAATGTTTGTTGGCCCTTTGTGTTTGGTAATTTGGTCCTTTCGGACCCCTGACCGATAGGACGGGTTCGGAGTTAATTTGGGATTTGAGAACACGGGGGACGTTTACTTTTTGGACAGGAAAAATGTTAATTAAACAAGCCACTAGTTGCCACTTGCTAGTTGATGAGAGAAAGGACGACCGCGCCACTCAAAATACGCTGACGTTCCGTAAACGCAGAGAAATGTCTGAAGAAGACGTGACGCATACGACACGTGAACGCGTATACGCAGCGTTATGCACTGGTGTGGTTTCTCCTGCTATCTAATCCGAACAAATGTATTTATTTAAACCTTAGGCTAATACTTACAGTCTAGCTACACGTGTTAACAGGACAGAATATTGAGAGCGCTAGTTAGCTAACGGGAGAACTTTAGGGTAATTTAGATCGTATTGGAGGATTAGTTAGTAATCTAGTCCGTGATCTAGCAGGAGTGATTGTCCTCATTCGTTAATCCCCTAGCCACTTAACAAATCGGCTGACAGTGGAGACGGCCCTGTTTAAATTACCGAGGACAGACGGGTGCTAATAGTGCTAGTTCTGTGGAAAAAATATGAAAGCTTGATGCTGTTGCCCTGCGACCTACCAGATTCTTTTAAAGACCCTCTGTCCAGCAATTGCTCTTTGCTGCTCGCATGTAACGACGAGGAAAAATGTGTAGCGCTCTAGTTCTTGCCTTGAAGAGACTAGAACCGCAAATCTAATTCCAGTCCAGTCCTCTTATTTTCAAATGGTTTTCTTTGTTGACAATAGTACTCGCATAGATCCGTCATTGAAAGTATTACTGACGTGTGTGTTTGTATGTTTTCAGAGCGCATCGGAGTCGTCGGCTGGCGCCGGCGGTGGCGGCTCGGCGACCGGCAGCGTGCGGGTCTCCTCACGGTCCAGAGCCTCCGAAGAGCCACACATTGGTGAGTTCTAGAATCCAAACTTATCATCAGCGCTCAGTCCACTGCTGAACATAGGCTTCTTCCAAAGCGCAACACAACATTCATTTCATTTTACTTTTTAAAATTAGTAAAGCGGTGTTTTGAATAATATGGAGCACTGTTATAAATACCTATATTCGTTTGCAGAAGGATATATTAGACATATAAAGTTCGCCTGACTGATGGCAAGTATATGAGGCAGTCTATTCAATATTATACATTCACGACAAGATGAGATGGTCCCGCCCTTGACCCATCTGTGTAGGAATGGAGCCTTCGGGTATGAAAAATGTTTGACAAATGAAAAACGGTAGCCTACCCTTACCCTTCTTACTTCGGTAGTAATTCGGTTGTGACCTTTGAGATTATTGCTCGGAGATTAATGTGTGTTGACAGATACTACGAGATATCATGGGTTACGAATCTAATATATTGGGGTTTCGTGCAATCAATCCGTAGTTGGAATAAAATAGGAGTCTGCTTTCGCAAATGCGTAGACTAATTTGAAGTTGAACTTAGTGGTTGAGTTGAAATGTAAACATAGTGAAGATAAGCCTAGCCTAGGCAGTCTAGTAATATATATATATATTTATGTTTTCCTAGCGGTGGGATACTTTTCTAATTCTTATCAACGTAGTCCCTTCGCTGACAGGACAAACGGGAAAAATTTGATCGACCCATATATCACTAGGTATATTTCAGTCATACGCTTCCGACCCCATTTACTTTTAAATCTTGTTCTATTCCACGCGCGTCGTGCTTACGTGTCGCGCGAACCATATTGACATGCGATTGGGACGTGAAAGGTATGAACTAGCCTTGATGACTCGAGCCGTTAAAGCTGAGAGTAGCGTTATGTTGTACTGTGAAGACTTGCTTTAGGCCTGATAGCTCGATTCTTTAAGAGCTGCCGCACGTTGCGGACGAGTTCTTGCAGATATTTTGTATATCATCGGAGCACAGGCGTTTATTGACCGCGTCCGAACCACAAGCTCCGGGAGGGGCTTGCGCTCGTTACCAGTGAGCGTACGTAATAAGTGGAAAGGTCGCGTTTAGTGGCGGCCACTAGTAGCTGTAGTGTGCGGGCGCTCCTAAGGGTTGGCCGAGCTCTAACCACTATACTAGTCATCATCATCCTCCTAGGGTTATTCCCGGTTGTGCTCTGAAGGAACTCGGGGTCCGCTTTGGCACTCACGACACTAGTATGAACCGATTTGAGGCCTAGAAAGAGATTTGCCATTACAGTTTTCGAATCATTTTAACCTTACCACCATATTGTTCCAGGCAAGTACAAGCTGCTCAAGACGATCGGCAAGGGAAACTTCGCGAAAGTGAAACTAGCGAAGCATGTCCCCACCGGCAAGGAGGTGGCCATCAAGATCATCGACAAGACGCAGCTCAATCCTGGCTCGCTGCAGAAGCTGTTCAGAGAGGTGAGTTGACGGAGGATGCTAACAGCCAGTGCCGGTTTTAGCACTACCAGTGCCCTGGGCGAGATTTCTAGGGTGCCCCCTAAACTCAATGAGCGAGAGGACATAAAGGGGCGCCGGTGCCCCATTATGTCCGGCGCCCTGGGCGACGCCCCACCGCGCCCTACTCTAACGCCGCTACTGCCAACAGCAACATACGTAAGTGACCATTTGTTGTATTTTTAGGTAACTGGCAGGGGTCAGAGAACCGCTATCAAATATTTAACCAGAAATGGAACGAATATCTACAGGGACTTCGTCAAAAATTCTGACTTGGAGGGTGGTTGAAACGCTCTTAGAAATTTCCCATTTGAGAACTTTCCCTCTTCGTTTCGCTGGCACGGTTACCCAAAAGAATTGTATGATTATTGGATAAATTATACACCTGATTACAACAGATTTTTTCTCACGATTTTCACTCATAGTTTGAACTTAACAGGACTTGGTCACGGTTAATTATGTGTGCTGTATTTGTGTTACTACCGTACTGTATTTGCAGAGAAAGTATAGGATCCGTATACATAGGTATCCACTAGGTATAGGAATCTACGATTTGAATGACTTAAGATCCTGCGTCAAGATCCTCGTCCCTAGATGGGGCATAGTTTCCACAGTGACTCCAGCTCCGCTCTTTAGTAATTTCCTAAAATATTCATATTCAGGTGCGGATAATGAAGATGCTGGACCATCCCAACATCGTGAAGCTGTTCCAGGTGATCGAGACGGAGAAGACTCTCTACTTGGTCATGGAGTACGCTTCGGGTGGCGAGGTATGCTTTTATTTCATTTCAACTTTCTTTTTCCATTTTTCAGTGTAGAGGTATATTTGCAAGAAATAATCAGCTCTGTGAAAAATAATAATAAGTAAAAGTTAGTAATTAGGCACTGTCCATCAAGTAAAACTATAAAAAAAACAAATCGTTTACATATTTTGAGAACTTGTATATCAGCGAAGTATGTTTGCTCGGCCCTATCCACATCATCTCAGTTGCTTACTGTTTCACCTATCTATGAAATTTCGTACATGCGCATGCCGGCTATGCGCATGTTGCACCCCTGCAGTTGCAAGCGTCCATATGAGCCCCTGGAGTTGCAAGACACGATGGGATCTGGTGACCGCTTACCATCAGGCGGGCCGTACGCTAGTTTGCCGCCGATGTGGTATCACAGAAAACTCACTCACTTCGATCGCTTATCTACGTATTTTCGTAGAACATTTCTAAATCGAAATCAATTGATAGCGTTTAACTTTTTAATGTTATTTTGCAGGTGTTCGACTACCTGGTGTTACACGGGCGCATGAAAGAGAAGGAAGCTCGCGCCAAGTTCCGGCAGATCGTGTCCGCCGTGCAGTACTGCCATCAGAAGCGCATCATTCACAGGGATCTCAAGGTTCGTCCGCTCTCTGATCGGTTCATCATATCAGCCGGAAGACGTCCACTGTTGGTCATTGGCCTCTCCCAAAGAGTGCCACATTGACCGGTCCTGCGCTACCCGCATCCAGCTGACTCCCGCGATCTTTACCAGGTCATCAGTCCACCTTGTGGGGGTGGTGTGGGGTGGTCTACCCACGCTCGATACTATTGACGCGACAGAGCGAAATCGTTTTCATACATTTAGTACGGTTATATTCACAGACATCCGATGGCTACTAGTATGTCAAGTGTCAAAACGCGTCAGATAGCATGACGCCACATGATGAATTCGGCTTTAGGTTGGAAGACTCAACCGCTCCAAGGTTTGGGTGGTTCTGCAGTGTTAACTCATACCTCATACTAATCTAAATGCTGGTTGCTGCCCATAGAAACGCACCTTAACTGGCAAACTGGCATTTGGGCCCTCTCGCTATTTAATTATGGGTCATATGAGCATTTTCCACTGATCACTCTCAACGCAGCCTGCGTTGAGAGTGACAATAACATCAAGTGGGTTTTCCCGAGTGTAAACAATACTTGTAATATGTACGAATGTCCTCTCGTATCAACGTCAATCGTACATTTCAACCAACGCTTCGAGTCGATTATTGTGTCAAAATGATATAACAAATGAAAAACGTTGAGATCGTAGTCTAGAAAGCCAAACGTCAAAAACAAAAGCGACTCTTAAACGACACGCTTTCGCGAGTGCGTAAACCCTCCTCAGAAGTATCTTAATCGTTGTCTATGATTTTCCAGGCGGAAAATCTCTTGCTAGACGGCGAGATGAACATAAAGATTGCAGACTTCGGGTTCTCGAACGAATTCACGCCGGGCGCCAAGCTTGACACTTTCTGCGGAAGCCCGCCGTACGCTGCGCCAGAACTCTTCCAAGGTAACTTACTAGTTTTATATGTTTTCTGTTTTTGGAACCAGCCGATAAGAGTTAGTATTTAATAGTTGTAGTTCGGTGCCGTAACGGAATTATTAAGACAAATTCATAATCCCTAGCGTTTTTTCCGGTTGTCCGGTCCAGTTCTTTAGGGCTGAAGTAGCATGGGGTCCGCTTTTGCACTTAACGATTAAGACGTGAGTGGATTTCTCTCTGAAATGCTTACAAACGGCGACGTGCAACTTGATCTTTAGCTTGTACTAGACGTTTAATATCTTTACCACAGTGAAACAGTATAGAAGTGTGCTTGAATATGATGAGAGGTATATAGGATATATTTTACGCCACTGAGACACTGACATTAGTTTTTCCCGTTTCCAGGCAAGAAATATGACGGTCCAGAGGTCGATGTGTGGTCATTAGGCGTCATCCTATACACTCTAGTATCAGGGTCGTTGCCTTTCGACGGCTCTACCCTCCGGGAACTAAGGGAGAGGGTGCTGCGTGGGAAGTACAGGTAATTCAGCATTTATTGGCGCAGTCGATAGGATACGCTGTTCAGAATATTGCATATTTCTTATAAAACATATGTCATTAAGAAAGAGCAGATTGATTGAACGATTATGAATAGAAAATGAAACTGTTGCAGACCTTCCTCATATTTATAGTTGGGGTCCTGTTACTGTAATTTCGCTTCGCCTGGGTGGAAGGGTTTCATAATACATTTATAGTTAATGCTAGCCAATAGAGTTAACGAAACTAATGCATCATATGAATATATTCCAGAATACCGTTCTACATGTCGACGGACTGCGAGAATCTTCTGAAGAAGTTCCTCGTCCTGAACCCAGGCAAGCGGGCCTCGCTCGAGAATATCATGCGAGACAAGTGGATGAACACCGGCTACGAGGAAGACGAGCTCCGGCCCTTTGTCGAGCCGCAGCAAGACTACAAGGACCATAAGCGGATAGGTGGGTTACGTGCATATGTTGCGGGAGTATGACTTTATAATGTGGGGTACCGTGAAGGCGATTTTGGCAAACAAAAGAAGTTTCTCGTGAACCCGAGCGATCATATCCCGAGAGTATGCGGGGACAAGTAGAACGCTGGTTATGAGGACCATTAGTGGCGGGCCTTTTTCTGAACATCAACTGGACTATTAGTATAACAAGGTGAAGTTCATATGTCGCGTGAGTATGGTTTTTGCTATTTGAAAACATGGAGAGTGAGTAAGTAGGGCTTCAATGGGAGCCATGGAATTATTCACGATGCTATTCTGCAAATAGAGAATGATGGCAAGAGACGTGTTGGTAATGTGCGTATGTGCTTCGACTAGGACATACTGAAAACGAACTTGCGAGGAACGATGAGTGCCGCCGACCTCCAAACGACAGCTAATCGGTATATGAAGCTTCTATAGTACTACTAGCTTTACATAAGATTAGCGCATTACAGGTAACCCAAATGCTATCAAATTCGATCGCGCGCACAATAATGAATTTTATTCCGCAATTGGCCAGAATTTAGCTTCATCAATGCAATGAAGGTTTTTCAATATGCATTAGTAGCTTCGTCGCGAGATAGCTTGCATTATCTTCTCGCGCCAGTGTTGCCAGATGGTGTCATAATGCATTCTCAAAAACCTTTATGGATTATTCTATTTAAGATGCTTTTGTACATTTTATACCATTTGACACGCAGCTAGTAAGAGGTCCTACATTTGGTACAACAAGGACATTAAGGATTGAACATATGTTTTACAAGATGCTTCCTTCACGCAGAATGCCTACTTCACTAATATGACGCAGTGGTGTGGTGTATGATTTTAATCTTTATGATCTTATTATTAATATGAAAACTACGATTCTTAGTGCCATCTACAATCATGTCTATATCATAGACGATGCTTTATTGCACAATTTATAAGCATACTACCAGCTTCTGGCTGCGACTCCGTCCGCGTGGAACTCGTTTAAATATCACAGTTCCATACAAACTTTCACCCTCCCCCCCATTTCACCCCCTTAGGGGATGATTTCGGGAATAAAGACTATACTATGTCCTTCCCCGGGACTCAAACTATCTCTATACCATATTTCACCTAAATCGGTTCAGTTTAAGCGTGAAGAGGTAACAGACAGACAGACTTTCGCATTTATAATATTAGTATGGATATTTATAGATCATAAAAGTTAGTTAAAACTATGGTTGCTGCATGTCTAGAACTAGACTGCATGTGACATGTCTATCTCTTGAGATAAACTACCCATGTTTTTCTCAAATATTCGGACAGTCTATCTCAGACTGGTCTTGTTGTACTGTATCAGTTCTGAAATATAGGTGTAAGAAATTCTTAAGTTCTGATCGTATATGCCAGCCCACTGTACGCTAAGCATATTTTGGCTCACATCGACAATGTGTGAATAATAATTGTTTGTATTCCATGCCAACTGCTCAATCGGCACAGCTCAAGTTGGTAGGTGATCATAGCTTCATATATGTCATGTGTTAGATATGTATATTGCTTGCTTATTATTTTGTACGACATCGGCGGCCCACCTGATGGTAAGCGGTCGCTGTAGTCTATGGATGCTTGCTGCTCGCTTATTTGTAGTGCTTATTATATGAAAGTGGCTTACTGTTAGTTTTATTTAATTCTTATAAAGGCACTGTTGTTGTCACTTTCTTTTCAAATTATTTTGCAATATGCGAGTTCTTGTGATAGTCTGATAGTTATTTAAGACCAAGCATGTTTAAATGTTATGTGGACTTAGATATGTTTTAGGTCAACACATGTTTACGTCTTAAAAATATCTTCCGTTCATTGTCTATCTAATTAATAACCGTGCATCGAAGCCTACACGGTTACTTTCAATGTTACACTGTAATTGTATTTATTTATTGAATTTACTTTTCAATTTTAGTTTCGTATACATGGACAAATATTAGTAAAAAAACCGTTTACCTTTACCTATGGTTTCCGTTTAATTTCTGTGTACAGTCATATTATTGGGTATATTCTGTTTTCCCTAAAAATCTTCATCAATTTCTCGTTTTTTGTGAAAAAACAACAATCATAAAAAAAAACCCTTTTTACAATATTAGTAAGACTGTACCTTAGTGGAATGTATTAGTCGTGTCGTACAGCCGTCAACCCAAGTTTGAACTTCACCATTAACATGATACTTGTTTCGACAGAGGCGTTGGTGTGCCTGGGGTACAATCGGCAGGAGATTGAGTACTCACTCGCGGAAGCCAAGTATGACGACGTTTTCGCCACGTATCTGCTGCTCGGCAGGAAAAGTACTGACGTGAGTATTTCATACTATTATTGTATAAATAAATAAATATTCGCGGACAATCGACCTAGTCCCAAACTAAGCAAAGCTATGTGTACTAGACGACGATAAACTTACTTATATAGAGAAATAAATACTTAAATACATAGAAAACATCCAAGACTCAGGAACAAATATTCGTGCTCATGACACAAATAAATGCTCTTACCGGGATTCGAACCTGGGACCTCTTGCTTCGTAGGGAGGTTCGCTACCAACTAGGCTAAAGCGGTCGTCAACAATGTATAAGTATAATGGTGCGGCTTAGCCTGCAAATTGCCTATTGGCTACCATTGTTGTTTTGGTGCACAATGAGGGACATTTGTATTGTACTGTATGGCAAATAACGCAGGCAAACGTGGGGCTTAAAATATGGCTCATGTCTATCGAGAAAGTTAATTCTATACACAGGTGAAAGATTTTGTGAAATCGGATGAGAGGTCTTGAAGAGTTCTGGTTCCTTACAACGTACGAGTAAAGGTTTGCAAAGAAGTAAAAATAGATAATAATGATCGACCTTGAAAACAAAAGTAACTTGTGATAGGACAGGAAATATTTGTGGGAAGACAAGGGCAGAACCCACAATCAGTCGGGAAAAATAGTTGGCGAGGAGAGAGGACAGTGAGTTTTAGATGTTCATCATCATTATCACATGTATGATGTGGATGTGCTTGAATAAATAAATAAATTATCATATCAGCCGATCGATGTTCAGTGCTGGATATAAGTCTCTCCCAAAGAGTGCTTCAATGGCTGCTGCTTTGCCATCCGCATCCAGTAGACTCCCGACCACCTTTACTAGGTCATCAGTCAACCGGACTCCCGGCCAAGGTGGTGACCAGACCCGTATCATGGTCGGCCTTATCACGCGGTGAGTGACAAGATTGCAGGGTCTCGTTCTATTGAGCGGTGTCAGCCAGTGACGGACGCTCTATCCTGTCACTTATCGTGTGCCGTCCATGCTACGGGGTCAGGTCATCGGTCCGCGGTGCATGGGTTTTGAACGTAGAAAGAGCCCTTGAGGCCTACTTGCTGAATAAATATTTGAATAGTATGTTTGTGCGCAGCCGGAGTCGGACGGCAGTCGCTCGGGCTCCTCGCTGTCGCTGCGCAACGCGGCCGCGCCCGGCCAGCCCTCCACGCAGGCCAACGCAGGTACACACACGCACACACACACACGCACACACACACACACACACGCACGCACACACACACACACACGGACACACACACACGCACAAACACACACGCGCACACACACACGCACACGCACACACACAAACACACACGCGCGCGCGCGCGCGCACACGCAAACACACGCGTCGAACGCTATACGAATACTGCCACTTGTTACCCCACCATGAGGTGTGTTAGTGTGCGGTCCAATAATCCGCCTCCACTATGTCACTATCTCGTTCCGTAAACCCTCAACCCATTCATAGAGAGAGAGAGACAAGTGGACGCGCATTATTGGGACGTGCATAAACAAATTCAATATATGATACTTTTTACCTCGCACACGGGTGCGGTTAATGTACGGTCCAATCCGCGTCCACTATATCTGTTCTTTTCAACTCGTCCATAAGGAAAGAAGGATAAATGGACGCGGAATGTTGTGCATGGTATTGACGGGACCCACTTACACACCTACGGCGGTCAAACAAAAGATAGTCGGTAACTTCATTACCGGTTTTGAATTGCGTTACTTAAAATAAACTGAATAAAATGAAATGTGAGCATTATTAGCGGGAAGAGATCCGTTAGGTAAATAATAAGTCATATACCTAGTACCATCTTAACTCTCCATTTTGGAACCACCTAGAGCGTGTAAGTCTGTATGTGGTTATAAAATGGAAAATGTATAAACTAGTTACAAACATAGTGTAAATTGATGTGACTCAAATCGCAGAAATGCCTACGGCTGATCGCAGACTATCTTGATTACCGCCCATGGTGTGATTAGTTGTTGGTATTTGAACTGAGCTTATTCATTCAACGTAATTCAATTGCTTTGTACAAGTGTCTAAAAATACGTCTACGTTTTGTAACTTACGGCGGGGATATAAAATTAATGTGATTGTAATTTTTTTTTTCTAGCCTGTGAAGTCAGTATACTCGTAGTTTCAGATACTCTAAGTAAACAAAACAATTGTATTCAATAAGTGGAAAAGTTCACTTTGAAAACCACCAATTATACATTATACAACATTTTACCTCTCCCCTGGCCAATGAGTGAAATTTTCGGCTCGCGCAGTGGGCAGTAATGATCACTTTACGGCCAGAGGTGAAGTAACAAATATTTCGATGTATTCTTTTCTAAGAGAATGCAGTGGAAAACGCGCATGTGCAATAAAGCGGTCTTTTTCTTGCAAACATTTCTGACAAGACCAAAAATCCAAAAATTTCTGACGAGACATGTGTACCTTTAGGGTAGCGTTTTTCTTCGTGTAGCCGCAACACTATTGATTTTTAAATGACATAGTAACCGCTGATGAGTAAAATATACAAATTATATCGAAGTTAAAAGGCGGTCGTAATGTTGCTACAAGCGAACATGCATTATGATTATCATTTAGGTTGGGTTAATTTTTTTGTTACGTTGTCTACTATACATCTTTTCTTTGAGTTCTAATAATCGTTGAATACTGTATTTTAATTATTTAATTATTAGATCTATCCCAACTCCCTACAATTATTTTCATTTTCATCAGTTTGTTTGCGGTATATGGCACTTGCAACAGGAAGGTCGTATTTATCGTGACCACGTCAAGATTAAGCATTCGGCTCTTTCTTACACAGCTTAATAGAAAAGGATGGATATCTTATCGTTTATATTCATCACCTTCATAAAACGCTTTCAGAATAAAAAGCCTCTTACGCCACACGTCTTTAAAGTTAATTTATTTGATCTACGTAATCTACGTAAATGCGCTCAATTTATATTCCTTCCTGTTCCGACTGTTCACTGTTACCATATCCACTGTTCCAAATTCATAATATAACTATGATTTAGACCCCGGATTCTTGTCGCGATCACGTGACAATAGGACGATTTGGGGAGTAAATGGAACAGTACCTATTAATTAATATGGATTTAATAAGATAAGATAATACAAAAAAAAAGATTAAAATGTCGACGTCGCTCTTTCGTTAACGGACTCTCCGTAACAGATCAATAGTTCTTCTAAATGACTTGCGGTTAGGCTACGTCTTCTCGCAGAATATATCCACTTCAAAAAAGAAAAGCTTCTTTCCACTGAAAAGTGACGTGCCAATAAAGCAAACAGTTTATATCTAAGGTCAAACTTATACATATAGGTTTGTATAGGTTGCATACATTGATAATAGTTAATTCTAATATATACACATATTATATATAACATTTCCTGAATGGAACAGTGGGACGAAATAATTGTATACCAAAAAAAAAAAAGATGTACCTTTTATCTTATCTTATAATTTAAAGTATTAACTTGTTCTACCATTCCATTTACTCCCCAAATCACCCTATTGTCACGTGATCGCGACAAGAATCCGGGGTCTGATTGATTAAGATAGAAAGCGGCTGCACATTAAGCCACAGACATTAATGTGTGGGCGCTCTAAATATCGTTAATAATGAGTACTATATAACTAAATACGTATAACAACGAATATAATGATAAGTAGGTAAACAGTACTTAAGCTGTACATAGGCAGCATTAACGCTTAGCTTAGGATAATCGGGTGTAGACGCTTGCTTTACGGGTCACCATCGGGCCATTGTGCTTGTCATGTCCGTGTGCTTGCGTGCCGGCCGCCACAACTGCTGACCGGGTTGTCATACAGTTTGTGACAGGTTTGTCACGAAGGGTTTGTCGTACAGTTCACGAAAAGGAACTTCGTGTATCGGAATTTTGAGAGTATTTGTAGTTATTTTATGGTGAAATTTATTTAAAGTGTTGGAAATGATTTTGTATGAAATATACATTTAAAGAACTTATTATCTTATTCTAATAGTGTGTTTTTTTTGTGTAAAAACGCGTACTCTCAAAATACTGATCAACATTGAAGCCAAGAACGCCTGAGCCTTCAGTGTCTTCAACAGGTTTAATAGTTTGTCTATGGTGCATCAGAAATAAAATAAGCTATAAGACTATACCTATATAGCCCACAATTGACGCGATTCTAACCAAACTTGATGTCAAGAACCATTCAGTATTCCAAGGGACATATTCTGAAACAAATAATTCGATCATGTCGAAACATTTTATTGTGATAGATCAGATAACACATGTGTTGTGTTGTGCCAAATCTTAGGATTAGGTGTCAAAGCGGACCCCGGGCTCGTTAAGGGCGCAACCGGGAATAACGCTTGGATGATGAGATCTGATAGACGGTGCATCCCCAAAAACTCACGTTATCCACGTTAATCATCTGACCCCGATCACCCAGGGGAATTAGCGGTAATTATTTTATATTCAGAAAAAAATATAATGTTCGGTTATGGTGCTTCGCCGGATGCTACTGCGTCACGCTCGCTTCGCTTGCTCGGTTCGCTCGCTGAATATGAATATGCTAGGGGATTAACGTGGACAACAGCCAAAAACTAGGGCTCCGAAGCGGGAAAGATGCAACCGGGAAACTAAGAAGAGAATCGAAATATTGCATAGGGGTTCCAAATAACCATTAGCCATGTGGCTAGCGCGCGTGGGCAGAGGCGTCTTTACCTATGGTGCAGGGTGTTCGTTGCACACGGGCGCAGCAGTCCTAGGGGGGTGCCGAGCCGAGGTAATCAAATCTTGCAAGTTAAATTTGACCCACTTCCATGTGACCGATTGAGCTGAAATTTTGGGTATAAGTACAGTTTGGATGACAATTCAATATTATGGTACCATCGAGCTGATCCGATGATGGAGACAGAAGGTGGCCACGGGAATTCAGCACTTAACCGATGTAACCCCGTTGAGTTTGGAATCGTTAGAATCGTCTCAATGAGTAGTTGATGATGGTTAGCGATGAAAATGACGAAATATTCATGTTGTTTCTCTCGAAACTTTGTATCTTTCCTATAAAATACATGTAACTTTCGAAAAAAACTAAACTGACGTTGGTCTGTCAAATATAATCATACACGTACAATACCTGTTTTAAATTGTGTATTTTACATGTTTATTTAATAATGAATTGATTAAATCACGTCACATAAAGCATAAATTAACGATTTCAATTTACAAGTATATAATTGATAATTTCAACCTCTTTAGTTAACTGATATCGAAATATAGTCTGAGCGGAATGAAAAGTCACCTGTTTGTATGAGAGCCAATACATTTTGAGTCACTATTCATAATATAATAATGCGAAAAATGCAATGTATTTTACACGTATAAAACTTAAAATTGCAAAAGATTCAATCGAAGATCCGCAAGGAAAGATACTGTATTTTATTGAAAAATACAGGGCCTTTGAAAGATACTTGTATCTTTCATGTAATTTTCATCGCTAATCATGTACTGTATACAGAAAAGTATAGTCGGCAATAAAAGCTTGTACCAAAAATGAGGTTGTTACTAGTCGGCGCTAGAGTAATGTTTGCAGTTGGGCGCTACCTGGGTTAGAGCCGCCTCTCAGGCTTTGTTGGCGCGTTGTCTGTGGTCGTGGTCTAGGGGGGAGCGCACGTGTGTGCGTGTGCCCGTGCGTGTGGTATATGTGGTGTGGCGCAGGGCCGGGGCCGGGGCCGGGGCCGGGGGGCTCGCCGGGGCACCGCGGCGTGCAGCGCAGCAGCAGCGCCACCGCGCGCCCGCAGGCCAGCCGCCGCGCCAGCTCCGGCGCCGAGGTGCTCCGCGGACAAGGTACGTGCGACACTGCACTGCACACCTCTACCCGTACCCGTACCCGTACCAACACTACACTGCTCGTGTAGTGTGTAGCGTGTAGGCTGCGCGGTCGATGGATGTATTTTCTCACTGGCCGCGCGTGTAATCTCGCCTCTGCAATGATGATACGATGTCGAATCGCATATGGCATAAGTGAATTTTATCGACAAGGGTGCGAAGAATATTTAAAATCCGAACTAGAAACTAATATACTTTTTAAACAATAACCAGACGAAACTATTTTCGCTCGTCAGTTTTATTTTATGTTTTTTTTCTCATGTAGTATTTTCCTCGCTTTAGTGAGGTAAAAAGACTTGTGTTACACACGGGTGAAGTTATTTTGACGTCTCGTGTGTTGCAACCCTCGCTACGCTCAGGATTCTATTTTTGAAGCACTCGCTTCGCTCAGGATTCTATTTTCGAGCCATAAAATCCTTTCGCTAGCTCGTGTTTTATTTCCACACTCGGGGTTAAGATACAACTTTGCACCCTTGTATAACAAATTACTCTTGTCGCAAGCTAGAAAATACATTTTGAACAAGCCGTGCTTAGATGGGTTGTCCAAATCTTGAATTGTATAATTATATAGAGTACTTTTAGATTCAGGAGCAACTACAATATGTGTTACTCAATTTTTTTACACAGTATATTTTGAACCCGGCATACTTTAGTTCGTAGATTGGGTTATATCTAAGGTGCGATAGATGCCACCGATACGTTAGCTTCACCGAACTCTATTTGTATTGTAGTGTAGTTGCATTGTAGAGTGTAGATTAACAAACGTCAAGAAAATATCGTATGTTGTGTTATTTATTAAACAGTGATGGAAGATATTGTAAGTTTATATCATCTCCATCTATTTCAGAAAAATACTGTTCAGATCCTTATTTTTTGTAAGTCTGGTTCGAACTTTGTCCAAGATATTATCAAACTTGACTAGGATAGTATAATTATTTAAGTTATGTCTAGAACTAATACCAGATGTGGCGTGGCGTGTGCTTATGTTCTAACTATCATTTCATTTACATTGGGATTTAAGCGCTTTGTAGAACTTTCATTACATGTATATTGTCATTAGGTTTATATCATAAAGATGGTAACTTCAGCCTACGAGTTGATCGTCAGTAAAATTTGTCAGTGTATTGCGGATGGCACTCTAAATGGACTAACGATGAATTCGTGTGCTGACTATTCTTAATTGTATTAACAGTAACACACAGCTTGCTTAGTGAAACAAAATACTAATAGTTATGGAATAAATTAGGGATCTTAAGATTTAAAAAAAAACTAGTGATTTTACTTAAAGGATCAGATATATATTTCATGGTAAAAGTAATATAATGAAAAAAACTTAAAGCATTTGCCGACCACAATCCTAAAAAAACGTTTTATTTCATCTAAATACTTGTGACATAACTTCTTAACCGACTAAGTAATTACGAGAAGTACTTTCAGTACTTGTCCCGACTTGACTGTTTTCTCCGTGAGCATGTTTTTCTAAATGCATGACGATGTTGTATAATATATTTATATTATTTATAGTAATGTTCTGCCGCTTTATATTGACTGACCCTTGTTAAATTGCCACTAATTGACTGTAATGAAATGAGTTACAACAAATATGTGACATCATAGACAAATCAATTATAATATAATAGACTGTCAGAGTCGAAGATAATCCGTTATTTTGACTAATGAAGTAAATATTAATCGTTTTTACTATTTCTTTAATTTGAGACCTTCAAACTGTCTTAAAACATTCTTACTTTAATGTAGCATGGCATGGTTAGACGTTGTCTTTCTGCAACTTACTGAACTTACTAAATTTACTGAACTTACTTAACTTTATACTTGAGAAAGTCACTGAAGCGGCATAGGCAGACTTTAGCGAAAGTAAGTGCCAATAGAAGTAACCAAAAATGTTAACAAATATTTACTACTCTGTGATCTGCACTCAAAAGTTACTTTTATGTTCAAAGTAAAAGGTGCACTTTACACTTAAAATTCACTTGAACGTAATACACGTTTATATTATTTTCACTGAGGCTTGACGCCAATGAAAACTAGCACAATTTTTTCACATGACCGACGCCAAAATTCAATGAAAATAATAGTACATTACTTAACTAGGGCGGTGAATTCGTGAATGCCCCAGATTGCAGGTGTTTGTGGCCCGAACCCAAGGTGAGGGCCATAAATATGCGCTCTGGGGGTTTACGAATTACCGCCCGTGTTGAGTACAAAATTTTACGTCTTCACCTGGCCATGGCCTGGTCATGGCCTGGTACGCGCATTTTATAGGATCACAACCAATCTTGAAAAGTACTTGATTATGGAGTAGATGAAACAAGTTTGCTCATCTGGCCTATTCTAATGGGCAGGAATAGTCGTTAATTATTCGTTGTATCGGTTACAGTTGGTACCACCACTAGCGCCTCCAACAACACGACCTCCACCTCGACAACAACCACATCCAACTTCAAAAGACAGGTATGTATCACTATGAAAAAGATGTTATATCGACGCTATAATGGCGCCCCTAATGAAGTCATCCTGCCCTGCAGTGGTATTAGAGGTTTATTACAGGGTTTGTACTAACTGACACAAATGCATGTCCCAAACCAGAGGGGTGCGTCCCACGAGATATAACAACTAAATATATAATTTCATATTAATAACGTTCACAAGATATAATGAACGTTAGCTATAACAACAATACCAATACCTTTATAAGGAATAACGGTCAGTTGCCATAATAATCATATTATATAACATTTTTTTTCTATAAGACTCAAATTGACTAATTTCATTTAGTATAACATACATAACGTACAACGATCATACCATATAATATCTTTTCGTATAACAAACATAACGTATACACATCATACGTATATATATTTTCGTATAAGGATTATAATACGGAAAATTAAGCTAGGGCAGCCAGGAAAAGGGGGCGCGGAGCCCATATCAAAGGGGGCTCGGGGGGCAAAGTAAAAAACAACTAATACTCTTATAAATGGTATTGCTTGTAGGTTAGGTTAGGGTTGCCTTGTGTCCCTTAGAGCGGAATTAGACACCCCGCGAAGCGGGGTGGCGTCGACACGCTGGCGATTGGGTAAGGTTAGGTTAAAATAATTGACGTGTTTGATCTCAAAATAAATTTAATTTCAATCTTACAAACGGTATTGTTTTTTTTCAAACTCAAGTTGAGGCTATCGCTCTAAGAAATTCACATATTTTCTTCATACGGCATTGCTATTAAAATGACTGAAGCCAATTATACTATACGAGCATTATACATTTTGATGTTAGATAAATTGAACAATATATGTTATAAACCTTAGGTGTTATGAATATTATTCGCTTTAATCGATATATCAATTGATATTATTTCTAAAGTACGTTATACTTTACGAGATTATATGTTTTGACATTATATCTTTCGTTCGTTATGTGCAATGAACGTTATACTAAACAAAGTTATATAGAGTGAGCGTATATATTATGACCCTTATATGATAAGTTGTTATACCTCGTATTACTTACCCAACCAGAGCCCGGGCATGTATTCTTGTAGACCAACGCATTCAGATATGACGCATAGATACTTCTCCTGCTGGCCTTACTGAGGAATTAGGGTTCGAGATACTTTTATTTGTTTTCTTTGTTCGATATTTTTTCATTTCCAAATTCATTGACCGCTACCAGTGATCTGTTATGTATGACAGATAAGGCTATCAAAATGGAGGTCTATTAACCTTTTGACAGCCAGGGCGCAAAACAAAACGCTGCCTACCTGACACGGCGTCAATGGCACGACTTTTAGTTCACAGCCGACTGTGGCTGACATATGTCATAAGGTTAATGATTTTTTTTTGTAATGAGGAAAAATATTGTTACAGAACACAATTGATTCGGCCTCCATCAAGGAGAACACTGTGCGGATCGCCCAAATGCAGGTAAACTTTAATTTTTCATCACATGCCTATGCCTGCGTTTCCACAGAGTGAAACGCAGAGGTGCTCAATTGACCAACCTTTTTGAATTTAAACGTAAAAGTCTTGACTTACTGACTCACTCACTTAAATTAACGCCCAGTACAAACCATTGTACCTAGAAAGCTGTTTTTTTTTCACAACAGGTAGTTTATATATCATAAATACCCACTAGGAAGGGATTTTTGAAAATTCCACCCTTAAGGGGGTGAATTTTTCAACCCCCTTTTGGACCCCTTGAGGGTGGAATTTTTAAATTTTAATAGTCTTTTTGATTGTACAAAGCGCGATACTTTAAAGTTTGATGAATTGTGTGATGTTTTCTTGCTCTGTTTGTTCTGCAAACATTTATTTTTATTTATTTATTTATTTGCAAAAATATACAAATCACTTACAGACTCCAACACATGATATGTACAACAAAAAGATATTAGGATTAAAAACAAAAAAAAAAACAATACATCAATAAAACTTAGCCAAACCTATCTACACAGTCATACTCTGCGAAAATTTATAAAATACATAATTGCCTGCTTGCGGCTTTTGTAAACTCAGTCAGAGTGCAATTGAACAAGTCGATTTTAGTGGAAAGGGGGTTTAATATGTGTATGGCCCGGACAATGGGCGCACCAGCGAGCAGGTTGGTGCGCGCCGCGGGGCGCGGCGCGAGGCGTCCCTAGCCCATGTAGCGCCCGTGTGCAAACATTACTCTAGCGCCTCCTAGTAAGCGCGCGGTCAAAATGGAATGGTAGCGGGCGGCGCTCGGCGCCCCCTAGGACCGCTGCGCCCGTGTGCAGCGCACACCCTGCACCATAGGTAAAGACGCCTCGCCATAATGGTTCGCCCTCGGGGAACCTCTGACGATTAGGGTCTCCCCACACCTATCGACGCGGAAACTCTTTATGTCCACGCAATAAGAGCGAAAAAGACGTCGATCGGCTCGGCCGATGAGAAGCGACGTCTGCGAATGTGGCGAAAGCTGATTCCGCGTCGATAGGTGTGGGGAGACCCTTAGGAGCAGCATTTGATGATGTTGATGTCAGGTGCAGAGCACGGCGCGGCCCGCGTCCGCGCAGCCCAAGCCCGAGCCGCGCTCGCGCACCATGACGGGCGGCACCGCGCGCCGCTCCACGCACGACCAGCCGCCCAAGCTCAGCCCGCCGCCGCCCGCGCCCAGGTACGTGTACATGTTGATGTCAGGTGCAGAGCACGGCGCGGCCCGCGTCCGCGCAGCCCAAGCCCGAGCCGCGCTCGCGCACCATGACGGGCGGCACCGCGCGCCGCTCCACGCACGACCAGCCGCCCAAGCTCAGCCCGCCGCCGCCCGCGCCCAGGTACGTGTACATGTTGATGTCAGGTGCAGAGCACGGCGCGGCCCGCGTCCGCGCAGCCCAAGCCCGAGCCGCGCTCGCGCACCATGACGGGCGGCACCGCGCGCCGCTCCACGCACGACCAGCCGCCCAAGCTCAGCCCGCCGCCGCCCGCGCCCAGGTACGTGTACATGTTGATGTCAGGTGCAGAGCACGGCGCGGCCCGCGTCCGCGCAGCCCAAGCCCGAGCCGCGCTCGCGCACCATGACGGGCGGCACCGCGCGCCGCTCCACGCACGACCAGCCGCCCAAGCTCAGCCCGCCGCCGCCCGCGCCCAGGTACGTGTACATGTTGATGTCAGGTGCAGAGCACGGCGCGGCCCGCGTCCGCGCAGCCCAAGCCCGAGCCGCGCTCGCGCACCATGACGGGCGGCACCGCGCGCCGCTCCACGCACGACCAGCCGCCCAAGCTCAGCCCGCCGCCGCCCGCGCCCAGGTACGTGTACATGTTGATGTCAGGTGCAGAGCACGGCGCGGCCCGCGTCCGCGCAGCCCAAGCCCGAGCCGCGCTCGCGCACCATGACGGGCGGCACCGCGCGCCGCTCCACGCACGACCAGCCGCCCAAGCTCAGCCCGCCGCCGCCCGCGCCCAGGTACGTGTACATGTTGATGTCAGGTGCAGAGCACGGCGCGGCCCGCGTCCGCGCAGCCCAAGCCCGAGCCGCGCTCGCGCACCATGACGGGCGGCACCGCGCGCCGCTCCACGCACGACCAGCCGCCCAAGCTCAGCCCGCCGCCGCCCGCGCCCAGGTACGTGTACATGTTGATGTCAGGTGCAGAGCACGGCGCGGCCCGCGTCCGCGCAGCCCAAGCCCGAGCCGCGCTCGCGCACCATGACGGGCGGCACCGCGCGCCGCTCCACGCACGACCAGCCGCCCAAGCTCAGCCCGCCGCCGCCCGCGCCCAGGTACGTGTACATGTTGATGTCAGGTGCAGAGCACGGCGCGGCCCGCGTCCGCGCAGCCCAAGCCCGAGCCGCGCTCGCGCACCATGACGGGCGGCACCGCGCGCCGCTCCACGCACGACCAGCCGCCCAAGCTCAGCCCGCCGCCGCCCGCGCCCAGGTACGTGTACATGTTGATGTCAGGTGCAGAGCACGGCGCGGCCCGCGTCCGCGCAGCCCAAGCCCGAGCCGCGCTCGCGCACCATGACGGGCGGCACCGCGCGCCGCTCCACGCACGACCAGCCGCCCAAGCTCAGCCCGCCGCCGCCCGCGCCCAGGTACGTGTACATGTTGATGTCAGGTGCAGAGCACGGCGCGGCCCGCGTCCGCGCAGCCCAAGCCCGAGCCGCGCTCGCGCACCATGACGGGCGGCACCGCGCGCCGCTCCACGCACGACCAGCCGCCCAAGCTCAGCCCGCCGCCGCCCGCGCCCAGGTACGTGTACATGTTGATGTCAGGTGCAGAGCACGGCGCGGCCCGCGTCCGCGCAGCCCAAGCCCGAGCCGCGCTCGCGCACCATGACGGGCGGCACCGCGCGCCGCTCCACGCACGACCAGCCGCCCAAGCTCAGCCCGCCGCCGCCCGCGCCCAGGTACGTGTACATGTTGATGTCAGGTGCAGAGCACGGCGCGGCCCGCGTCCGCGCAGCCCAAGCCCGAGCCGCGCTCGCGCACCATGACGGGCGGCACCGCGCGCCGCTCCACGCACGACCAGCCGCCCAAGCTCAGCCCGCCGCCGCCCGCGCCCAGGTACGTGTACATGTTGATGTCAGGTGCAGAGCACGGCGCGGCCCGCGTCCGCGCAGCCCAAGCCCGAGCCGCGCTCGCGCACCATGACGGGCGGCACCGCGCGCCGCTCCACGCACGACCAGCCGCCCAAGCTCAGCCCGCCGCCGCCCGCGCCCAGGTACGTGTACATGTTGATGTCAGGTGCAGAGCACGGCGCGGCCCGCGTCCGCGCAGCCCAAGCCCGAGCCGCGCTCGCGCACCATGACGGGCGGCACCGCGCGCCGCTCCACGCACGACCAGCCGCCCAAGCTCAGCCCGCCGCCGCCCGCGCCCAGGTACGTGTACATGTTGATGTCAGGTGCAGAGCACGGCGCGGCCCGCGTCCGCGCAGCCCAAGCCCGAGCCGCGCTCGCGCACCATGACGGGCGGCACCGCGCGCCGCTCCACGCACGACCAGCCGCCCAAGCTCAGCCCGCCGCCGCCCGCGCCCAGGTACGTGTACATGTTGATGTCAGGTGCAGAGCACGGCGCGGCCCGCGTCCGCGCAGCCCAAGCCCGAGCCGCGCTCGCGCACCATGACGGGCGGCACCGCGCGCCGCTCCACGCACGACCAGCCGCCCAAGCTCAGCCCGCCGCCGCCCGCGCCCAGGTACGTGTACATGTTGATGTCAGGTGCAGAGCACGGCGCGGCCCGCGTCCGCGCAGCCCAAGCCCGAGCCGCGCTCGCGCACCATGACGGGCGGCACCGCGCGCCGCTCCACGCACGACCAGCCGCCCAAGCTCAGCCCGCCGCCGCCCGCGCCCAGGTACGTGTACATGTTGATGTCAGGTGCAGAGCACGGCGCGGCCCGCGTCCGCGCAGCCCAAGCCCGAGCCGCGCTCGCGCACCATGACGGGCGGCACCGCGCGCCGCTCCACGCACGACCAGCCGCCCAAGCTCAGCCCGCCGCCGCCCGCGCCCAGGTACGTGTACATGTTGATGTCAGGTGCAGAGCACGGCGCGGCCCGCGTCCGCGCAGCCCAAGCCCGAGCCGCGCTCGCGCACCATGACGGGCGGCACCGCGCGCCGCTCCACGCACGACCAGCCGCCCAAGCTCAGCCCGCCGCCGCCCGCGCCCAGGTACGTGTACATGTTGATGTCAGGTGCAGAGCACGGCGCGGCCCGCGTCCGCGCAGCCCAAGCCCGAGCCGCGCTCGCGCACCATGACGGGCGGCACCGCGCGCCGCTCCACGCACGACCAGCCGCCCAAGCTCAGCCCGCCGCCGCCCGCGCCCAGGTACGTGTACATGTTGATGTCAGGTGCAGAGCACGGCGCGGCCCGCGTCCGCGCAGCCCAAGCCCGAGCCGCGCTCGCGCACCATGACGGGCGGCACCGCGCGCCGCTCCACGCACGACCAGCCGCCCAAGCTCAGCCCGCCGCCGCCCGCGCCCAGGTACGTGTACATGTTGATGTCAGGTGCAGAGCACGGCGCGGCCCGCGTCCGCGCAGCCCAAGCCCGAGCCGCGCTCGCGCACCATGACGGGCGGCACCGCGCGCCGCTCCACGCACGACCAGCCGCCCAAGCTCAGCCCGCCGCCGCCCGCGCCCAGGTACGTGTACATGTTGATGTCAGGTGCAGAGCACGGCGCGGCCCGCGTCCGCGCAGCCCAAGCCCGAGCCGCGCTCGCGCACCATGACGGGCGGCACCGCGCGCCGCTCCACGCACGACCAGCCGCCCAAGCTCAGCCCGCCGCCGCCCGCGCCCAGGTACGTACACCTAACTTGTGTTCACGGGGGTACATGACACCCGACCGGCTCTGCTGCTCTATCGACGCAGGCGCGATTCAAAATGGCCGCCATGAGAATAAAGATGGCCGACGGAGGAGTTGGTTCCTATCAAAAACTTAAGGCGCCGTAACTTCATGGTCTTCTCTCCTTCGCACTGAGCATAAGAGTGAGCGAGATGGAAGTGCGTGCTCGGAGGCGCGGATATCTTGTTTTTTAATTTTAATTTTTTGGCCGTTTAAATAAATAAAAAAGTAATCACTGAATTCTCTCACACATGATATGGCCTATTTTTAGAAGCCGTTTTAATATTGTTAGCTTAAAGTGCATAATTTCTTACAAATATGTTAAGTGTATTTTAGACCCTTTTAGACCTATGTTCGTGATTTTTGTCTATCGTGCGAAAATTGCTTCGATACACTGTTCTCCCTGCAAAACAGCCTAAAGATTACTATTCGTATGTTTTTGACACCATATTATAATAAACAGACGCATTATATTGTTTCAAAAACTATTTGCTTGACTTCGCTGAACCTACGGCACCTTAATCAGTGGGTAAAGAATCTGTACTGTTTTATCAGTGGGTAAAGTGATTAAAAATACCTTGTTTTTTAATTTCGTTATTTTAATATTCGATATGTTTTAACATAAAAGAGTACAGTAAGAATCTTCCCCAACACTAGTAAATTCATCATTCAGAGACAACTTCAATGTGGCGGTTGGTTTACATAGTTAGCAACGTCCATTGACGGCGACTTTACCACGACACATTTAAAAAGAGCTCCGTTTGCCATCTAAAATGTATCGCCGCCAGAGTTCATTTTACGTGGGTTGACTTGTATAGGCCTGGTTATAACAGCCGAGACGCCATGTGAATCGCGCTCCACTATCTACGAAGAACGTAAACATGTACGACTAAGTAACAGGACTTAATATGTCTCTATGTGACAAGAAACGAGTTATTATCGTCTCCTTGTCTTTATTCACAATTATATGTTATATCTTAATAAAATTAATATAATATTGGTAGCGGTCTATATAAATGAATAATATACTAACAGTGTATTTTATAAAGTTACTTGTATGTTTATTATCTATTTACAATTGATTTATTTATTTATTAAATTTACAATATTCTACTTGATTATATATATCTGACTGATACTACTTTACACAATATATTGATGGCGGTGTAGCTAAAGTAACGTGTTTGTAATCATTCAAACAAAAGCGGCCAAGTGCGTGTCGGACCACGCACAACGAGGGTTCCGTGCCTATTAAAAAGGGCGTATCGTTACTGAAATATTTTGGCACTTACGTCCTTTTCTTTAAGGAAGGCAGTTTTTTAGAAATATCTCGAAAACCTTTGAACTGATCTTGTTCAAAACAATTTTCGCTATAAGAATTTAATAAGCCCTATGTCCATGTTTTTTCTTCATATTTTTAAAATACACGGTTCAAAAATTCTGAGAAGCCTTATATTTATTTTGAAAGGCCTATCGATTGATGTGCCAGACTCGGACTTGCAATGGAGTTTTTTTTTGACTTTCAGTGCTATGTATGGAGAGCAAACCGAAAAAAAGTTTTTTTTTGCAATTTACTTACAAACTATGTAGCGGTTAACAAAATACACCTATCCTCAAAATTTTATTCAAATACACCTTATAGTTTTCGAGTAAAATGCCTGTGACATACGGACGGACAGACAGACAGACATGACGAATCCATAAAGGTTCCGTTTTTTGCTATTTGGCTACGGCATATCTCACACACTGACAGATGGTTTGGTGCAACCCACTTTAAGGGTTTCCCAAACTCTATGATAAGAGTCGATGATAAATTTGCTACTTCGTATGCGTCTTTACAGTAAGCAACAGAAGTAGCAACGCAGGCAAATGGTTCAAAATGTTCAAGATATGACTGTATTACAGCAGTCATGTCTTGAACATTTCAACACATTCACCGCCAAGAATCGCTACGCGCTACGCTCGTAGCCGATCCCGTGTTTTTCCTCGTATGTAGCGGAATGCGACTACGGCGTAGACGCTCGCTAGGCGGGTTCCTGGCAGTGAAAGTGTTAACTTGTTCGTACATGCGTAGCTCCAGGGAGTCCGCAGGATCGGTCATTTTGGCACTCCTATGCCTATGTCCAGTGGTGGACGTCTTTTGGCTGATGTGTTTAAGTGAAACATTGCGTTACCGATGCTACACCTCCAAGACATACCTATACGCTTTTAGTAGGTACACCTACGCGTTCGCATGCGACAGCGAAATTATGAAAAAAAAATTAGATTGCATGGCAGCGTTTCGCATATGCTATGTCTCACTCGCTTTATAGCGAGATGAGATAGTTGCGTCCATGTCGGTACTTTTTCGTAGGCCCTAACACAGACTTGGGAGTTTGCTAGTGTTGTTTCGCATCGCAAGGCGTCACCGTGTGTTTTCATGTGATTCTGTCCGGGCGGACAGATTTTCGCATTATGGAAACGGAAAATATACTCGTATGTGTTATAAAAATAACGCAAAACCTTTTTGTGTTGTGATAAGAAAAACCAGAAATAACTTTTTTGACGGGTTTTTTTATGCAGTGTGCAGCAAAAAAAAATCATGTCATTTTTTTTTCTTTTTTTCTTCAGAACACGGTACCTGTCGTGCCCGTAAACGGTGTTGTGTTATTTTCGTAACACTTTGTAGAAAGATTGTTGACATTTCTTTGCGAAAAACTTTAGTGTACAGGTCGTTTAACAAGAGCTGGCGCGTAATGTCTATGAAACTAATGACAGTTTCATATATTTTATTATAATCGACCTGTACTACCGTCGAGTTTCGCTGCCGGACGCGAACGCTTCGGTGTACCACAGGCGATACAATCAGCCACTCTACACGGGCATGTAACTCGCATCTAACCACGACTCACTAACAGCATGCAATTCCTGCAATCGGACAGTACTGCGCCGGAGGCCAAGAACGGAAACGGCAACGGCGCGAAGACGCATGTGAAGAGCGCGTCCATCAGCTCGGCGGGGGCGGGGGCGGGGGCGGGGGCGGGGGCGCCGCTCGACGCCGCGCCCGCGCACCACAACGCGTCCGCGCGCGACCTGGCCGCGCCGCGCGCCAGGTAGGGGGCGGGGGACTGGGGGTGACGTCACTGGGTTATACAGCTGGCCCGGGGGTCGCGTGACGTAACGTTGCGCGGATACGGTTGTCGACAATAAATAAAATAATCGATAATGTCCTTTTTATACGGGAATTTTTTTATATCTACGTTAGTAAACAAAATGTAATACCTCAAAACATTAATCGAATAGAATAAAATATAATAGATATGAATTTATTGCCAGCCAAAATAACTCCACATCACAATTTCGTTCTTAATTAAGAAACACGATCTATAAAAAAAACTTAATAAAATACCTACTAAACAAATAACATGTACGTAAAGAATACTGGTGGTGCTGCTATAGTGGTCGCAAATGTGTATACACTCAGCATATGCTCTGAAATTAAATAGACATAAAAACGAATAATAATAATAACTTAATGACATATTAAATGTCAAGGGTTAAATCACGAAGTTATACTTAAGTGTCCAAAGTTTTAAAAAGGCGTATGTTCTGTCCCTTTTTCGCAAAACGCAACTTCATATGAAACGATGATGACGCTTGTAGATTGTGTCGCTGATAAACGGCATACCGATTCATACTAGTACACTCGCGGACCTTTGTCGGACCTTTGTTGGGAATACAGGTGGGTAAAATACCGTCATATTTCCTAAAGTAGTGCGAAGTTGTACAGTTTTTTCAGTCATGTCATGATCTTTATTTAATTGTCTATCTAAATTGCAAAAATAAAGTTACCAGGTTTAAATCGGCCTGGTAAAAGCCCATGAAAAAAACAAAGTTGACGCACAAGTTATGTGCAAAATCGAAATTTTTGATATTTTTATCTTTATGATACATACAGTTCGGCATTATAAAAATATTATACTCTGAATGAAATAAATGATTTTCATTATTCTGCGTAGATAAAACTAGACTTAAAAATTTTAACGAAACCTACTGCGGTTACTTAAATTAGGGTGACTCGAAATTTTTGTCCGCAACTGTACTTATAGAGCTTGAATAATTCTTTGCATAATAAATGTTTAAATTGTTACTTCAAGCATTTTGATGTTATAAAAAAAATCCTAAAGTTGTGCTAAATTACGATAGCTATCGATATTTAAACAATAGAATGATGGCCAAAGTTTATCCATTGACGTCACCTATCCTAATGGGGGAGCTATTATAGTCGGCTTCAGTTTTTTTAGCTGGCGCACGGTTTTGGCCGTGTTTTCAGTTGCACATTTTTTCCAGCTACACATTTTGACATTTTGATTGTTGTGAAGCCTAATCCCAATAAAAGTCTAGTTTCCCAGATGGGTTGGGAGGTCAGTACGCTTCCGCAAAAACTAGATCCAACACCAGTTCTTGGGATTAGGTAGCCAAGCAAAAGCCGGCCCCCATCTAGCTATGGATGTATCTGGATGAGCTAAGATGAGGATTTTGGTTACTTCCCACTATCACGCTTTTGGTGTTGCTTAGTAGCACACATTTTATTCGTTTCCAGTTTGGCTGTTTTTGGTTTTCTTTATCTGAAAGAAGTTATTTTGGTTCTGCACTTTTAGTAGATTTTGATTTGACATATTGCTTCGAGTGTTCTTTTAAAGCTGCTGAGAGGTAGGTGGCTTACATTTTGTTTACTAGCAGTTATATAGTTTTAATTATGTTCTATTTTATTTACTTATTTTTATTGTTTACTTATATTTATGTGGAATGTTTACGTATATATTTTTCATTATAACTTCTTAATTCTCTTTCTAAATGTTAAGTTCGATGTCACACTTATGGATTAAAAAGCAACCATATCTATCGTAAAATCCAGAAGGTCGTAAAAATTAAGGTTTTTTTTGAACGGACGTTTGCTTTTGTGCTACCTTTTGTAACACAAAAGTGTCACACATAAAACGAAACGTAAAACATTAGAGATTTTTTACTTAATTTTGACGGCTTAACCGATGTACCCAAGGAAACAAAAGCCCGCCCTACGCTACGGACGAGTTCTTTCATAAGTTTTGTACAAAATTGCCGCGCACTGGGCGTTTATTCCGATTTCAATAGTGAGGCAAAACAGTGGCCACACAGTACTGCTACTGTTTGAACGCACAGAACAGTACTGTCTTCTATCTACTGTCTACTGTTCTGTGCGTTCTATTCGTTCGAAACTTGGGTCAATCAAAACCATTCAAGAAAGCGTTTGTGGCACGACGAAAATGATGACGGTGGATTCAAAAACAAAAAAATAGGAAAAGGAGCTAGACTGATTCTTTGTCATGCTGGATCAGCACAGACTGGTTTTGTGCCAGAAGCAAAGCTACTGTTTAGAGCAGTGAAATCAAATAAATTAGATTATCATAGTGAGATGAATGCTGAAGAATATATGGAATGGTTCGAATTTTTTTTGAAAGTTTTGGAGGAATCATCCGTTATAATTGTTGATAACGCCAGCTACCATTCGGTGTAGCTTTAATTATACATATATGTACTGGCAACAATTGTTAATATTTAATGTTCCCTTACAAATAAATTTATCGATAACAAGCAAACACCGCTACAAGCATCACTTAAGTCCCATGAGTGCGAGCGAAAAGGCCGATAGCAGAGTTTTACTAGTTTTACACTCAGATGCTAACGGCTCTATTATAACAGTAGCAGTACTGTGCTGCCCCCCGAGAGAAATCGGCATTAGTGGCCACAAGCTGCGGGAGTGGCTCGCGCTTGCTGTATCATTATTGGAGCGTTTGTTCCGAATCACTTTCGTTGTCACATTTTAGTACAAGTTGTTGCAGATTTCGATTTCTTTTCTGGTTATGTAAATAAGTTCATCGAACATCTGACAAACATCCGAATAATATAGCACCGAAATCTCCGCCCTACTGTTCAAAAATATATCCACGAAAGTGAGGCGGTTGAAACGCTCAAATAATGATTTATTGAATCAGGCGTTACTTTGCGGAAGTCCATGATATATTAGGAGAACAATATTTCTTTGCTATTCCGCTAAAAAACGTGCTGGTCTATTAGTGAAGATAAGATGCAACTATTTGCGTAAAAACATGCAAAAAATTACAGCAAACCACCACCAATAATGACAAAAACCTCGACACGTGTTTCGCCTCTCTACGAGGCATCATCAGGAGATGCTGGCAGGAGATGTTGCTTGCGCCACGTCCACTGAGCAAATGACCCGCCCGAAGCCATCCGCCATATTTATATTCTGTCCCCCCATACTACCGTTCATGCGTGAAAGAGATGGAAGAACACGTAACAACGGTGATGACGCAACATTCAATTGTTCGTTGATAATAACGCCTCTATTGCTGTACCTAATTATTTCTAATTGTTCTAGAACACTTAGACGCAATCCTTTTTCGCAAACATGCAAGATGTTGAAAGAATGATTGTCAGATAACGCATGGTTAGTCTCCAATAAATGTTTTGCGAAATTAGACTTGTCCGGGTGATTATGCCGATACGACGCAACATGTTCCTTATACCTTGTGCTAAAACTACGGCCTGTTTGTCCCACATAAACTTTATTGCAATTATCACAGGCAAGTTTGTAGACTCCCGACTTTTTGGCACTTTCCACTTTCTCCTTGCCATTGCACAGTCTAAAGCGCAAGGTGTTATTCGTTTTGAAAGCCACGTTTATGTCGTTAGACTTTAAAATATTGTAGATCTTATCAGACAACTTGCCAACATAAGTTATGCTTGCTTTGTACTTTTTAGGTGGGTCCGAAGATCGTGCAGCGTACAGAAGATAGTTTGTCATTCTAGCCCGTTTTTTCCTAATAATACCATCCACATGAGACTTGCTGTAACCGTTTGAAATTGCTAAATGGTATATATTATTTAATTCCATTTTATAATGAATATCAGAAAGAGGCACTGTCAATAACCTATGTGCATAACAATGAAAAGCAGCTAACTTATGTTGCCATGGATGAGCGGAAGAAGCCGGGATAACAGTATCTGTATGCGTAGGCTTACGGTAAATTTGGAATTGATGTTTGTTATCCACCTTAGTAATCGTTAAATCCAAGAAATTTAGTGAGTTATTCTGTTCTAATTCCTTCTTAAACTTGATTTTAGGATGCTTGTTGTTGATTTCATTCACAAAAATATCCAGTTGACTCATACTACCCGTCCAACAAATAATCAAATCATCAACATACCGGAAATAATATAATATATTATTATTATCCACAATGTGTTGGTTCTCAAAATGATCCATGAAAATATCTGCCATCAAAGGACTAAGTGGGGAACCCATTGCCAAACCATCACCTTGCAGATAATATTGTCCCCCAAATCTAAAATAATTCTGTCGCATACAGACTGTCGCCAATTCTATTAATTCATCTACCTCCCCTGGATGCAGCCTCTGTTTTTCAAAAAGTGCCCTGAGAATGTCTAAATTGACATTGATTGATTGATTGATTGTGTTTTGAATACTTTAGACATTCTCAGGGCACTTTTTGAAAAACAGAGGCTGCATCCAGGGGAGGTAGATGAATTAATAGAATTGGCGACAGTCTGTATGCGACAGAATTATTTTAGATTTGGGGGACAATATTATCTGCAAGGTGATGGTTTGGCAATGGGTTCCCCACTTAGTCCTTTGATGGCAGATATTTTCATGGATCATTTTGAGAACCAACACATTGTGGATAATAATAATATATTATATTATTTCCGGTATGTTGATGATTTGATTATTTGTTGGACGGGTAGTATGAGTCAACTGGATATTTTTGTGAATGAAATCAACAACAAGCATCCTAAAATCAAGTTTAAGAAGGAATTAGAACAGAATAACTCACTAAATTTCTTGGATTTAACGATTACTAAGGTGGATAACAAACATCAATTCCAAATTTACCGTAAGCCTACGCATACAGATACTGTTATCCCGGCTTCTTCCGCTCATCCATGGCAACATAAGTTAGCTGCTTTTCATTGTTATGCACATAGGTTATTGACAGTGCCTCTTTCTGATATTCATTATAAAATGGAATTAAATAATATATACCATTTAGCAATTTCAAACGGTTACAGCAAGTCTCATGTGGATGGTATTATTAGGAAAAAACGGGCTAGAATGACAAACTATCTTCTGTACGCTGCACGATCTTCGGACCCACCTAAAAAGTACAAAGCAAGCATAACTTATGTTGGCAAGTTGTCTGATAAGATCTACAATATTTTAAAGTCTAACGACATAAACGTGGCTTTCAAAACGAATAACACCTTGCGCTTTAGACTGTGCAATGGCAAGGAGAAAGTGGAAAGTGCCAAAAAGTCGGGAGTCTACAAACTTGCCTGTGATAATTGCAATAAAGTTTATGTGGGACAAACAGGCCGTAGTTTTAGCACAAGGTATAAGGAACATGTTGCGTCGTATCGGCATAATCACCCGGACAAGTCTAATTTCGCAAAACATTTATTGGAGACTAACCATGCGTTATCTGACAATCATTCTTTCAACATCTTGCATGTTTGCGAAAAAGGATTGCGTCTAAGTGTTCTAGAACAATTAGAAATAATTAGGTACAGCAATAGAGGCGTTATTATCAACGAACAATTGAATGTTGCGTCATCACCGTTGTTACGTGTTCTTCCATCTCTTTCACGCATGAACGGTAGTATGGGGGGACAGAATATAAATATGGCGGATGGCTTCGGGCGGGTCATCGAGGACTACCGTGCTCTGACCCGTCTCTTCGACGAGCTGTCGATGGCCTACAACCGGAGGCTGACCGTCGAGGAGAAAGGCTACAGGGCCGTCCTCCGGGGAATCCACAAGGATATCCCGGAGGACGAGGTAGCCGCGGACCTCAAACGCAAGGGGATCGCCGTCAGGGAGGTTCATCGCCTCTACAATAAGCAAGTAGGGAAGTACGATATCGTACTAATAGTCACCGACCCGAACCAGCGCAAAGCCGTCCACTCCCTTAAGGAGGTCCTTAAAATGGCGGTGAGAGTGGAGACTCCCAAAAAGAGGACCCACCTCTCACAGTGCCACAACTGCCAGCGGTTTGGCCACGGCGCCCGTGGCTGCCACTCTCCCCCCCGTTGCGTCAAGTGCGCTGGGGATCACGCGACTCGCGATTGCGAGCGCCCAAAAGGCTGCAAGGACCCGAACGGCATACGGTGCTGCAACTGTTTGGGTCGCAAGCTCCCCCATGGGCATACTGCCAATTATGGGGGATGCCCTTGCCGCCCAAAGAGTCGCGACACCGGGGCAAAGTCGAAGTCCTCGCCTCCCTCTGGGCGCAAGCAAAGCGCGGGACGGGGTGCTCCCCATAGCACTCCGCAAAACTTCCCCGCCCTTCCGGCCGTAGGGTTAGGAGCCCCTAGGAACCCGCCGCCTTCAGCGGCCGTAGGTCCCCGCCCGGTGCCTTCTGCACCCCAATCCCAGGCGGGCCCCTCTGTATGGGGACCCGCCGCCAGTCAAGCGGGCCGGCCCGCTATGGACCCACTCTATGCGTTTATGCAGTTAGTACAGGTACTCCCACCGGAGGTGGCGAGCGGCCTGTCTACCCACATATTCGCATCAGCTACTCGCTATCTCGCCGCACCAAGCGGCAGCCAGGTTAACGGTGCCTATTAGTATGGATAGTACATCCCAGAAGCTTAAACCTGCTTCGATTACCATTGGCATTTATAATGCCAATGGTCTAAGGGGTATGAAGGACCAGGTGATGAACTTCCTTCGCGATCACTCAGTAGATTTACTTCTGGTCCAAGAGACCTTTTATCGTCCCGGCATTAGAGCCTTTCGCGTCCCTGGATACGTTCAGATTAGAGATGATAGGCAAGATGGTAGGCCATTCGGGGGCACGCTCATTTTCTACAAACGTAACTTACATTGCATAAGTCTCAATCCACCGCCCCTGACTAATATGGAAGTGTCGGTCTGTCGCATCTCGATGGAGGGGCACCCCCCGATATCGATTGCGTCAACCTACCTTTCACCTCAACGAGACTTACTTCTGACTGACCTCAACTCTTTAGCCTCCCTAGGTCCTTCGGTCATCGTGGCCGGGGACCTAAATAGTAAGCATATCAGCTGGGGATGCGTAGCATCCAATCCCAACGGCAATCGGCTTCATCACCTTTTGATCGATAGCCTCCCTTTCGATCTCCTCGCTCCCTTAGAGCCGACTCACTTCCCTCATAACGTAGACCACCGACCTGACATACTCGACATAGCTCTACTAAAGAACGTAGCGTTAACTCTGCGTTCTATAGAAGTGCTACACGAACTAGACTCGGATCATAGGCCAGTCCTCTTGAGACTAGGCCCTCACCCCAATAGTACTCCTCGAACCAGGACACTCGTGGACTGGGACAAGGTACAATCAGGTCTCCTACAGACGGACTCCCCCCTGCTTAGAGATATCCCAGACAATATAACTACAACCGAACAGACAGACCAAGCGATCGATTCTTTCACCAACTACCTCAACGCTGTTCGAAGCGAAGCCTCAAGGGAGGTGTCGGCGGAGGACATCCAAAACCGACCTCTACCTACGGAACTGAGAGAGTTGGTGACAAGGAAAAATCGCGCCATACGTACCTATTCAAATCACCCTTCTGCCGAAAATCGGCAAATCCTGAGGGACTTGTCTAACGAGTCCAAACAGAGAATTGCCGAATTTCGGGAGAACTCGTTCAGGGATCTGATGGGGGAGATAACGCCTAGTCACCTGGCTTACTGGAAACTAGCGAGATCTCTCAAATCCGATGCCTGTTGGACCATCCCTCCCTTGGATCGACCGGATCACTCAACCCCCGCGTTCGAGGACAGTGAGAAAGCCGAATGCCTTGCGAGTAGTTTAGAGTCCCAATGTTCGCCCAACCTCCTCAACACCGACGAAGCCCACATTAGTAGGGTCGATTCCGAGGTGGACAGGAGATCGCGTCTCCCCGTAACTTCACCCATTTTACCGGTGTCGGTTAAGGAAGTCAGTGACCTTGTCAGGCGTCTCCGTATTAGGAAGGCTCCGGGTGCGGATGGTCTATCCAATCGCATCCTGAAACTTCTCCCCGAAACCCTCCTCCTCCTTTTGGTCGGCATCTTCAATGCCGCACTGACCAATGCTCACTTTCCAGCCGCGTGGAAATGTGCAACGGTCATAGGGATAGCGAAGCCCGGCAAACCCCGGACCTCGCCTGCCTCTTATAGGCCGATCAGCTTACTTAGCTCCCTTGGAAAGCTATATGAGCGGATCCTTCTCACGAGAATTCTCAGATTTACGGCTGAGAATAACCTCCTCATCGATGAGCAGTTCGGTTTTAGATCCGGACACTCATGCGTCCAACAGGTGCACCGCGTCACGGAGCACGTGTTGGATGGTTTCTCTCGATTCCAGGGGCTCAAGACCGGTGCGATCTTTCTCGACGTAGCGAAAGCCTTCGACAAGGTCTGGCATAACGGGCTTGTATACAAGTTATACCAGCTCGGAATGCCGGACAGACTCGTACTCACAATACGAGATTTTCTCAGTGACCGAAGCTTTCGATACCGACTGGAGGGAACGTATTCGGACCCACACCCCATCCGGGCCGGAGTCCCGCAAGGCTCCGTGCTCTCTCCCACTCTCTACTCGTTATTCACAAACGACATTCCCAGGCACCCTAAGGTGCAACTGGGGTTGTTTGCGGATGACACCGCGCTCTTTACGACTCATTGTAAGTACGCTACTATCCGGCGATACCTCCAAGAGGCAATCTCCGACCTAGGTCGTTGGTTTAATCTTTGGCGTATCGAAGTCAACCCGGAGAAAAGCACTGCAATAGTCTTTCATCCGTCGGACTGCATTAGTACAGAAAGGCGGGTGGCTCCGATCCAGATGTTTGACCGACCCATCCCCTGGGTCAACGAGGCCAAATATCTTGGAGTGACCCTCGACAGGAGACTGACTTTCCGTAGCCACATCCGTAGGGTACGCAACCGCGCGTTGTTCGTGCTAGGAAGGCTAGGGCCGATGATCAACAAGTTTAGTAAAATGTCACTTAGGAATAAGCTGACACTCTACAAGACTTGTGTTCGTCCAATCATGACATATGCAAGTGTAGCATTCGCTCACGTGCCTATGTCATCGCTCAAGCCGCTTCAGGTCATTCAGAATCGTTTTCTCCGAAGGGCGACTGGTGCCCCGTGGTACCAATCGAACCTCAGCCTGCACCACGACATGGAGATTAGCACCATGTATGGTTTCTTTAAGCAGGCTGCCAGACGTTATTTTGATAACGCTCCCCACCATAGGAATCCGTTAGTTAGGAAGGCTGCTGACTACGTCCCCATCCCTCCCCCCTCTGTCGTTACTCGGCGCTCACTGATTAGGGGCCGCACGGTCCGGCGTCCTAGGCACACACTCACGGACCCGGACGACGAAATCACAGCGTCCATCGAAAGATGGAACGCTGCGCTTTCGGCGTCCAACACACCGCGTACACTTCAGCGTTCCCGCCGGCGGGGACGTCCACCGCGAGACAACACAGACACATACAGTCCGCTTTCGTCCCGGTACCGCCGCATACCGGGTAGAGTCAGTCCGACGCAAGTCGGGCCTAGCTGAGTTTCTTGCTGGACTCTTCTCAGCTAGGCTAGGTTTTAGCGAACCAGCGATAAAACTCCCAGTAGTTCGATACCACTCACACCCCAGATTCGGTTGATACCGTTCAACCAATCTCACTGGAGCGCAAACTCTTAGAGTATTCCAGTGTACAAACTTCCCCGCGTGGTCGTGCCGGAGGCTTCCCCTGGATTTTCCCCAGGCCACCCTCCAACCACGCAGTTCGACCGCTATATTGGGTCCGTCCTATTATAGCAACAGTCAGGGTCAAAAAAAAAAAAAAAAAAAAAAAAAAAGGGCGGGTCATTTGCTCAGTGGACGTGGCGCAAGCAACATCTCCTGCCAGCATCTCCTGATGATGCCTCGTAGAGAGGCGAAACACGTGTCGAGGTTTTTGTCATTATTGGTGGTGGTTTGCTGTAATTTTTTGCATGTTTTTACGCAAATAGTTGCATCTTATCTTCACTAATAGACCAGCACGTTTTTTAGCGGAATAGCAAAGAAATATTGTTCTCCTAATATGCTCAAATAATGACCTTACTGTTGTTCGCGTTCTGTGGCGACCACCCTCGTGCACGGCGCAGTAACGTGCGGGCGCTTTTAATGCTGGTGACTACACGCACATTTACCTACTGCATACAGGATGTTTTTTTAACCGTTTTTGAGCCGAAGCCCAGTTATTGTATACATTACAAATAACTTAAAAAAGGTTTTTTTTGTTAATATTGTTTTTTGTACTTATATTAATTAATTTTTTTTCGCCAATTATTAGCACATTTTGGATACTTTAAGTGGGCTTCGGCTCTAAGACGGTTAAAAACAGTTTGTATAGTCGGTACTAAAAGGTGTGTTGTCCGCTTGCAGCCTCAACACGCAGCTGAGCACGACGGCGAGCACGGGCGCGGCGGGCGCGCGCCGGGACTTCCCCAACCAGCTCGTGTTCCCGCGGAACGTGCCCTCGCGCTCCACCTTCCACTCGGGTATGTACCCACCCTTCTATTCTACAGCACCACGAGACCAGGGGACCAATTTTTGACTTTCGAGCGCTCGAAAATCAAACAAAAATAAATACGTCTTTAGTGTCAAAATGGCAGACACGTACTTTCTACCAATATAATTGAATACGATTGGTCAATGCCACTCGTTTTCCAATTATCTATCGCTATTTCAAAATAGCAACTCATAATATTTGTCGACTCTTTCACTCGAAAACTGACAAAAATTATAATACGTTACGATAAATTTAAAAACGAGTGGTATCGACAACTCGTATTCAATCCTATTAGTACGAACTGAAAGTAAGTGCCGGCCATTTTGACACTACAAACGTATTTACTTTTATTTGATTTTCGAGCGCTCGAAACCAAAAGTCGCTCCCCAGACCTAACCGGTCGGCTTCACAATGAGCGCGGCTATTGCCGTATATTTGTAGAGTGTACCAAAATGGGACGTGAACTGATCAAGGGCATAACAAATATCGTGTTGTGATCATAATAAAAAAAAAAACCGACCTGACTTTTTTTACATTTATATGAAGCATATCGCTCCAGTCGGCCATAGCTTCATACAAATGTAAAAAAACCGCTTAAAAAATCTCTTCGTTTTTTTGTTATCAGAACACGAAACACGTCACTGTTATGTCAGGAGACGAACGAAATCGATCCACACCCTCTGCGGCGCGTAGCTTTAACTCATTCATGGCCAAGAACCGCTACGCGCTACGCTCGTAGCCGATCCCGTGGTTTTCCTAGTGTGTAGCGGAAAGCGACTACGGCGGTCTGACGCATATGTGTCGTCATGGGCCATGAATGTGTTAAGGCGGCCGAATACAGTCGGAATATTGTTTCGGAAATTCTATACATAATGTTTTATGGAGGCCGTAGAACATTATGTATATTCGTACACTCAACCGACGCCATTCATGTCGGATACAAACGCCGCTGAAGTTTCAGGCTGGTATGGTGAAAGCCATCTTAAGAGGGAAGTATTGCTAGCAGCTCGCTGACAATAGGTACTTTTTATAAAATTTCCATTTCGGAAGAAAACGTTTTCCGCTAACTAAATCTTAACAAATCACTTTGATTTTGATGTCAATCGCTTCAGCATAATAATATCTAGATTTATACGTTTCGGTTTTTTTTGACATTTTAATGTATTATGTACATTTTGAAAAAAAGAAAACCTATAAACCTAATCTTTCATTGTGTCAATAACGTATCCAAAATTCATTGAGATTGGAAAATATTTGGGAGTGAAAAAACGTTTTCTCTTTTTGTATGGACGAGTACGTAGTATCCCAGAGATATACTTCCCTCTTCCTCTTATTGCAAGGTTTCTTATCTCCGTGAAGGACGGATTTCTGCTGACTCCCGCGACCTTTACCAGGTCATCAGGCGCGAGTGCAGCGCGGATGTCCCCACGAGGACTGTCCATGTAGAGTTGATTGAAATGTAATGAAATGAGCAGTTTAATTATATAGTGGGCGTATTAAATTGTATTTTTTTTTACTCTAGCACTTCTATCCGTCAATTAAATGACTGACAGCGACATCTAAATTAACTTCATTTGAGTTGGGCTCACAAGATGACTGCTAGCAGTCTATGCTAATTATATAAATATTGTATACAATACTTTTCCTACGAGTCAACAGAACTAATTAAACAAACTTGGTATCTATTGAAAATCTAAGCCCTGCTGAAACGAAGTGCAGCCAACGGCTTTTTTCTTTTTTGTGCGTTGGTCTTTTAATTTTGACTTTCTCATAACGGCGTCCTATTGGTCAAATATAGTTCAGTAAAGGCGCCACGTGATTGGTCGAATTTATTTTAGCTGTCTAAACAGTTGTAAAATGTTGAGTTGGGACCTCCACAGTAAAAAGTATGTGATTTAAGTTTGGTGTACGAAGTGTTAACTCAAGCATTAAAGTCGACGAGTATAAAAAGGTATGTGTGAGTAAGCTGTGTGTTGGGTTGTGTGTGTGCAGGCCAGACGCGGTCGCGCGGCTCGTCGGCGGGCGGCGCGTACGGCGACGGCGGCTCCCCGCACCAGGCGCGGCCCTCCTTCTTCTCCAAGCTCTCCTCCAGGTTCTCCAAACGGTACGTGCCATGACAACACACACACACACACACACATCACTCTCCCACACTCATATCACTCTCTCACACACATATATCACTCTTACACACACACAATACTCTCACCACACATATCACTCTCTCACACACATATTACTATCAACACACATAACAGTCTCTCACACACATATCACTCTCACACACACATAGTACGCTCAACACACATATCACTCAACACACATATCACTCTCTCATACACATATTACTCTCAACACACGTATCACTCTCTCACACACATATCACTAACGCCCTATTTGCACTTACACGGATCATTTATTGAGCGATGGTCGCCCGTCAACGATGCGGTTGTCTCACTGGTAGAGGTTCGAGTAGGACTGTTTTGTTGCTGAAAAGCTCGTATAAGTGCATCATTACACAGTATAGCGCAGTGGTTGTCGCTGTCGTGAAGCGTTCGTATCGAAGAATTGTCTTGTAATCTGTAGGTATTTAGTTGTACGTTTTGGGGGTTAGCACCCAGGTATAACACGGCTCTGTGCCACGAAACTTTACAAATGTTTAAGTTAATAAAATTTAAAATTTGTACGCGAAATAAGTATTGAACTTTACAGTCTTACTTCTCAGTCTCAAATCTTACAAACTTGTAATTCTAAATTGCAAATGGTATATTACTGTATTTGTATGTTTGTAATACATGATGAACACTATATGATGCGAATTTTGTCTACGATTCGTAAATTTTATTGATTTGCACACTTGTAAAGTTTTGTGGCATATCTCCGGAATCTATGATCATAAAACCCCTCTTTCCAACCTTTCGCCTGCATTTAGGTGACTATCACACATCCCACTATAAAATGGGGTAACTCAATAGCCTCCTAAATACGAGCGAAACGTTAGAAAACGGCGCAGCACACGATTATTGGAAGACATTCAAACTTCACGTCAGCGATAATCATTTATCGTGATGACCTTATCACGATAAATGATTATCGTGATAAGGGACTACGCGACCAGAACAAGATAAAGCTTGTCACTCGTTGCTCTCTGATCCGTCTACCAAGGGCGTTGTAGCATGACTATCAACGCTTAACTTATTCGGTATACATATGAAAAGTCAGATTTCATGGTATGTCGCATCGTGTTAAGTGGTGATAGTGAGAAGGTTGTGGTACTAACTTAATGTCACTATAAAGGGTGTGATAGCAAGGCGAAACGACATATGGGAGGCATTGAACGTTTTCAGGCGAAGTAAATCTTAGGTAACTAAGTCTAGAAATTTAAACCAATGACTTATCCCCGTTATTAGAGATTTTAATTAAGGAATGCGCTTGAAAGATTAAAAGTAAAGTAAATTTAGTGTTTACGAACGTTATATTTCAACGTATCGTAATACTTTTGCTGAGTTTCGAAACATAAGTTTTTATATTTGGATAAACATTTCAATGAGTGCCGCCTTGCCAACTATCCCTTGGTGTGAACTAATCAACACTTAACACCAATACAGAGCCATACTAAACAAACATGTAACATCACGTGACTAACACATACTGTTGTATAATTTATGTGTTGTCTATTATTTATTATATTCCCATACGCTACGATGCTTCACGCTGATTTTATTGTAGACATCTTATACTATAACTTGTATTCTATGAAAGGTTTATGTGTTTCTGTAAAGTAAATTACTTTTAGCTCATCACATTGCACATTCAAATGAATATTAGAATCAATATTATAAATGAGCCTTTTCTTTTGAACGGAAATTGGTGTTAATCTGTATGACATGTTGTTTGATTTATAAACTTGACTTGGAAACACATGAACCTTTTATAAAGATATTGTAGGTCCACATCCACGCGTCTATGTTTGCTCGGCACAGCTTTCCACGCACATCTCAATGTCACTACCACCATCACTGCATATAGAGTAGACTTTGTATAAGATAGACGAATATTGGCGCCCAACATTGGGCCCAGCTGTGAGTCAGTAAAAGGGTTGTGGAATAAGACGTACAGAAGCTTACGAGCCCTGTTTGAGTGTTACCTGCATGCCTTCGGTATCTGCAGCCGCGGCACATTTCAAACGGGCTCCCTTCACGAGTCTATGTAAATAAAATCTTAACACCATTTTCTAAGACACACTTTCTAACTTGTCACTTGATTAACATCCGTACTGTCTAGTAATTGTGGCTCATTTTTGTGTTTTTTATAGTTTCACTTGTATTTATTTGGTGCTCAATTGTCTCCCTCGAAAGAATCCGAGCTCCGGTTTTATTTTTGTTTTTATTTTTATTATTGTGTTTGGTCTCGCGTCAAATACAGGGGATGCACGATGCTCAAACCTCCTACCTCCCTTTCTCTTAGTAGATCGTACGCACATTCGTTTTATGTACATAAATGCCGTATGGAGTTAGCGCGCAAAATTACCCCCGTTCGAGTCCTTGTGATGTGACCTCTTGCCGGACCGTCTTAGTGCATTAGTTGTCAAAGCATGATGTATTCCCCTTTTTTTCTGTCGAACGAAATGCTATTTTATTATTTTACTTTTGCTAATTGAAAGTGTGCTGCGACAGAGCTGTACTGCCAAGCTTTGAGTGTTGTCCGTAGATCGTAGTGCTTAATTACACTAGTGACGCGAAACGCCGATGTAAGTATGACCGGTCCGGACCCGAGACGTGTACGAATCATTGTTCTCTGTCAAAGTAACGCCTTGCGTGCATCCCCCGTGTTTACGAATATTTTCACCTAACCGTACGCTTCTACTAACGAAAGCCGGCGGTCGCGATTATACCGATTTTTTTCTTAGTATCAATTCGCTTCTAGTCTTATCCACAACCCTTTAACTTGAGTGTTGCGACGTGACGGACGTGTTTTTTTTTATTTGTTTTTCAAACGGAGGGAGTTAGTGAGTGTAGAAGTATTGTGCATCTTTTCGGCGCGAGAGTATCGCCATTTTTCATGGCATTTAAATTCAGTGGCATAACGATCAAGACGTTTATTTAAAAAACAAAGTGAGCCGGAGACAGAAGAGGGCGGCGATTCGGCCCTTGATTGGTCGATTCGCTCACCCGTTCCGTTGTACGCAGGTTGAATCAGAACCCGTGAGCGACGCGCAGCGAACCCACGGACACTTACGGAGGACTATTATATAAAGTATATAGAAAATTTTACGCGAGAACTTCTGTTAAATACAATTAAGTAGGTACTTAACAGAGCGTTTTTATGATATCTTACAGAGTAGCGTAAGGTGCGTTCGCTTTAAAAAAGAACAGTCTCTATGGTCCCTTTTCACCGTCCATATTTTAAAAGGTCCGGAAGTTCTATTGATCTTTTCGTCATTCGCAAGAGACTGGACGTCGCATAAAGCTGCCCTGTAAGACATTTCGTATAGGTTGTTGAAACATTTTCATTGTATTATAATATAACTAACGTAAGCGGTCTACTTTAGTGGACTTATTACGTTCGAGTTGGATTTATATTTAACATAAATAAGAGAACATTAACCGCGACGACATTTCTTTCTACATGTTATTTTATAGAAATTAATAAAACTATTACTCATTATGGGAAAAGTATATTTTTGCACTGCAGTAAGTTTTTATAGAAAATTTCAAAGTACATTGAAGGAGGAAATTTTAGGGATTAGGTATTTGATTTTGTTGCTTTCGTGAAATGGCATGTAGAGGAAACCTAGTCCCGTCGCATTAGCATTTCATCCTAGCTGTAAGCGAATCGAGTTCTTATTCGGAACGAATTTTCTACATTCCAGGGTTCAATTGTTTTTAAGTTCACAAACTAGCACAAAGCTCTACCTATTTGATATTTTGTTTTCTTGTTGACGTTTCGGACTCTGCCTAAATTGTTAAAAAAATTCGACTGAAAAATAAATATTTTGTATATTTGTATTGATTATACACGCTATATTTAGATTTCTCAGTAAAACTTTTCTCGTTGTTGGACTTCGGATGTGGACCATTTTGAAAGATTTAATAATACATATTATATATTTCCTCGTGTTCTACCCACTTGTTGTTCGTAGTCGTATTTTCCTATAGTGTTTGAAATGGTCCACAAATGCAATTATTATACTTGTGACGATATACAGTCGAATATTCCGTAATAGTAATTTCAGGAATAGGAATATTAGATTTATGTGTCTGTGATTACGTTATCGTAAAATTGTATCGAAATATTCATTATTCACTTTCACACTTCAGCTGAAAGAACTCCGAGGTTGAACATTTACAGTTTCTTTATGGATTTTCGACTTATCTGTCACAACGTATAGCTACTATTTATAAGGAGTGAGTGAGATATCAGTATATAATGATAATTGTTTAGGTTGTAAGCGGCGAATCCTAATAGCTTTGGTACAAATACTCAGTAGATGTTACCACATAGAACGACTTGTTACACATCAATACACGTGAACACATAGGTGTACCCCTCTAGACAGCCCAGAAGTATAATTCTAGTTAGTGTGTGTAGAGCATAGTATAATGTGTCAAATAGGCCAAAACAATTGATAGGGAAAATAGGATTCAACTGTTTTTGTGAGAGGCTAGTGATGTATCGATCTCTGCTATCTCTCTCAAGTTATACCCACACATACCTATATCTGTCATCTGTCAATATGTATTCTAAAACTCGACTGACCGACGTTTGATGTGACTGAAAGTAGTTCTCCGTGAACGTAAGAAAAAGTATTCATTTAATAATTACATTTGATTATTTTGTTTTGTCTTTGATTAGCAATGAAGTAAACTATTATTTGACACAGTTCACGCGATTGTATTGCAGTTTTTTGTTTCGCTTCAAAAGTTAGAAACTGTTTGGAGATTTCTGCAGTTTACTGGTGAATCAGTTGCCATTTAAAATATGCTGTATCCGGAGATGAGGCATACATTTGAATGTAATAATTTAAGAGATAATAAATTGTGATTAGAATTACTGCTATGATTTGCCACATCATCTAAACCTATAGTTCAGCTTCCTTCCTGTGTTGGCAGATGTATCTACAAGAAGGAACTATACAATAGTTCATAAGTCAAGTTGTCATAAGTTCTTACTCTTGCGGAAATCGATTCCAGACCTTATAATCCGTGCAAATATATTAGCTGCTCCCGTCTTAGAAAGGAAAGAATATTTAAATCAGATATATAAATGTTAGCGGCCTATTCCACTGTTTTCCATATTTATATACTCTTTAGGGTTCCGTACATTTATATGTTTTCGCATAGGAATTAATAGTTGTACATATTTGTACATTTGACATTTTTGTGTGTTTAAGTGTGAACAAAAAAAACTAAATAGGTTGGTCAAATAGATATATGTGTTCTTGACTCTTTATATTATAGTACCTAGTGATATATAGTCCATTTGTTGAATCATACGTAATTATATTTTGTGTAAATTTATTTATTTAAATCTGTTTACTATGTTACGTTTTATTTTACTTTTCACGTCATCAATATTTATGTAGCCAATGTAAAAAATGTGGCTTTCGTGAAGAATTTAAAATTATATGTTTTCAAAATTGCGATAAAATCAACGTGCAATCTTTTTTTGTAGAGTGCGTCGGATATAATATCATGTGCACTATCAGAATCTTATTAATGAACAAAAAATTTTTTTTTTTCATTTACAGTGGTTGTTTTGGGTATTTCTTGGTCGCCGTGATTGAAAATCCTGTTTTTTATAAAACTTTAAACTACCAATTATCTATATGAATGAATGCACGTAATTAGTTTGAAGTTGGCACGAGTGTCTCTTTATATTTTTGTGGTTAACGATAACATTGTCGTCTGTGAAGGAAAATGGTTATAAACATTACAAATTTAAAATTGCATTTCTAAACTAAAGGTTCAAACCATTACAGCTCGTGCTGTCGAGTAGTAGCGATATATATCCGACGTATTATAGAGAACCTTGGTATATTATATGTACAAATAATATATATATATATATTTCCTATTCTTGTCGATATACAACATACTTGTGTATAGATCCCATATTTATGTCAAAACTTAGGTGCTGAGGCACAGGATGTGCTGATAGATGTTAATATTTTTGGTTCACTTCAAATTAATTGGGACATTATATTTCATATATTATAGATTTCAAATTTACCAAGTGAATAAAACTTATAGAAACATAACGACAACATTGCTTTTCATAATATATTTTATATAAAACCGAAAAATCGCACATAAGCATTATTTATTTATTGCATAGTGCATTATACTTTCTTTGAGCATTTTTCTACTTAAATAAAACAATCTGTTATTATTGTGAAGGCTAAATGCAATACATTCTAATGTAGTAGCTAAGTTTAGTTAGTCTATATGTAATTTCGCAATTTTATATTTTGAGATTTTTTCATCCTTCGGCGTTTTCAGTTGACATTGTATTTGCTTTGCATCGCATTTTTAGTTTAATTTCATTGTTTGTAAGCTGTGTATTGTATTGGAACTATTTCTACGTGTATTATTATGTCATTTCACAATCGGTGAGCTTTTCGTACTTAAACGTTAAGAAGGATAATACGTTAATATGATAAGGTATTAGTAGTGTTCACTTTAATGTGGTTGAAAATATTAAAAACCGTATTCTAAGTACATAACGTGTAGATACTCACAGTACCCCTTTTACTTTTCTATGGAAGGTGCACAGAATCGTGCCACATTGTGTTTGTTAAACAGAATTCATACGACTAAAGCTATTTTCTGAAGATACGGAATATTTTACGATCCACTGTACTGAAATGTTTCACAACAGCACGAAGAATATAAAAGGTTTTCAGCATTAATAATGCACGTATAAATTTCAATACATTTCTTGACATCCTTATTAAAATATTTCACTCTAATTATTTCTCAAATGTTGCATTGTGCATTTACATGATTGAATAATTGATGTTTTTGACTTGTAAGAAAATGCCAAAATTGTGTAATAATCATAGTATTTTTTTAGATTGGCGTAATGTCTGTAAACAAGTTGTCAAAATCATGTTTAGTAACGGATGTGTTGCGCTTTTCCGAATAATCAGGTTTTTCAATAACATTACCTTTGTGTTTTATTTATTACCTCTAAAGCAAAGGCCACAATGATGCGGCGTGGCTTACTTCTGCCAACCGCAAAGTGTCGCGCCGCGTCGGTGTGGCCTTAGCGTATAATCTCGCGTTTATTCGACTATTTAGAAGTGTGCCAAACTATTAAAATGCACCGAGATCGGATACAGAAGATAAATAAAATAAAACATATGTTTGTGCTCACTTGCGAAGCAATGGTTCTACAGGTACTGACTCCGTTATACATATAAAAACAAAAACACTAACTCACTGAGCGACGATATAATAAAAGTATTCTACAGGTAATATTATGCTTTTCATAGGTTTGTTTTTGGTTTGAGAAAACCTAATTTGTCTAGAATTAGCCAGTAATGTTTTTTTTATCTTGTGATATAAGAAAGCCTTATGCACCCTATTTTCTATTCTATTCATTTCACAATTCATAATACTTGAAGCTAATCTTCAAAAATATAAGCGAAACGCAGGCGCAACAACAACGACTGATATACCGGGTGGAATGGCACGACGATCCTTTCCGCAAAAGGGGGATTGTTTAGACTTAGTACTGTATTTCCTCTAAAGAAACTAGGCTCATATTCGTAAGCGTTTCGAAGTTATAGGCAGTTAACTTTTCATGCAAAATACTGTAAGTGACAATCCTCATTAGGTTCAGTAACATTTGAACAATAACATAAGGGTCAGTGACCTTTATCAATACGTTTATACAATTATGAGCACGTAGTAATAGCAGGATTATCACTTAGAAGAACATCAATTAATTTTTAATATTTTTACTAATTGTTCGTAACAAAAATCTAAACATTACGAATCGATTCTCCATCACTTATACTAACCCCCCTTTGCGGAAAGGATCGTCGTGCCTTTCCACCCGGTATGCTTGCAACGTTCTTGCATTGACATAAGCTTTAAATCCGCACTAAGATGTCTTGTTGATTTGCCGTGTGGTTGACAACTTTTATCATTGACAGAGCGTTGAATTCTTTGACAGAATGTGTAAAAAGCGCGAGAGTTTAAGTGTGAAAAATTGTGAAATGAAAACTGTACCAACGCCAGTTCTTTTCTAAGCACTTTTGTAGACATAGGTGTTTATTTAACAGCTTGTCCGTGTTGGGGGACTCGACTGGTCGGCCGAAGCCGCGCATATTTTCCTCTCTGGACATTCAGCGGAGGTAGGCGCGTTCGGGCTGTTGTGATTTGGTCTCGGTGAACGCGTGCTGTGGTCTTTGACATGATATACCCTACTATATTCTTTCGAATCCCAGGTCCCTACATAACGAAATGGTTCAATAGAATATACATCAAAATTTAAAGGAACAGATTAGTTTGATTTCATAACGAAATTTTTACACTATTGTCCGACCCGCTTGTTTTAAATTCCATTGTATTTTTTTGTATGCGGCCTCAGGAGGCTATTGATGATTTTTGCATAGTTAGGGGAGTGCACACGACGGGTTACACAATTTGTGCAAAGATTGCGGGGTTTATAATGAAATGAAAATGATAAATATTTATTCATAACAAACAGATATATCAATCCATATCCATACTAATATTATAAATGGGAAAGTGTATGTGTGTGTTTGTTTGTTTGTTTGTCCGTCTTTCACGGCAAAACGGAGCGCCGAATTGACGTGATTTTTTAAGTGGAAATAGTTGAAGGGATGGAGAGTGACAGGATAGTTTTTATCCCCGAAATTATCCATGAAATGGGGGGGGGGGTACAAGTTTGTATGGAGCTGCGATATAAACGAGTTCCACGCGGACGGAGTCGCAGGCAGAAGCTAGTTACATATAGTTGCAAGTTCTGTGGGTATTACATACATACATTCACACCTTTATTCCCAAAAGGGGTAGGCAGAGCACATGAAACGTATGTTCCAGCGCCACTTTTAGCATAAATGTGGGTGTAAAAGATCGACTAAATGTGATATTGCAGTGAAAGGTTGCTAGCCCATCGCCAACAACACACTTCAACCCTGGTCCCTTAGTCGACTTCTAAAGTAGTATAGTCACGGGTCTGTGGGTATTAGTTAAGAAACATATGCAATTGATAATTCAATGAACATTTAATCTTATATCTAGCCTTTTTATAAATAGTGGCGTTGGTTTTGGCTACAATAGTTGAACAATGCCATTGTATGAAATTAAAGCCTTCGTTTCATACGAAGAAAAAAAGCTCACTTCAAAAACCCGCAACCATACTAGCCCAAGCACTTTATTTTCATTCGTATGGAAAAAAATGGAAATTTGGAAATAATTCATAACAGCAGCATTTTTGTGTGTAACTGATATATTATCATTTTAGTAATTACGTAGACTCAAAATCCACCAAAATATTAGTCATCAAAAAAAAACGATATATAACCAATTCCTGAAAAAAGAGGGAAAATATTAATAGATTTTTTAATTTTTGTTTTGGTTATTTTACAGGAGCTCTTCAAGAATAATAAATAGATCACACAAAAAACATAATGAATGTGTCATTTATTTTTATATATTTACTTCCCGATGGAAATATTGGTGGATTCTTGAATAAGGCATCGTAGAATAACATTTGAAAATTAAACACACAAAAAAAACGCTGTTATAAATTAATGTGTGAAAAAAACGTAATTTTCCTGGGGTATACCTAGTTTACGAGTATTTGAAACGAATGGCAAAAGGGGTCGTGTGTGAAACAAAATCCATCGTATATCTAGGAAAAATCGAACATAGGGTCAGTTCGGGTAAGTGCGCCTCATCCATCATTCAGTCATTTAAATCAATATCAGCACTTACCCCGGGGGCGCACTTTACCTGGTGGCGCTGGTAAGTACCCGAACTGACCCTACTGTTGAATCAGTGGTTTTAGGATGTCGATGGATTCCGTTACGAATATGGGAATTGTTGTTCCACGTAATATCAAGTAAATTCATTCAATGAGATTGTAGGAGTAGGTTTACAGGCCACAGCATGTTTATTGGACCATGTTTTTTTTTCTAATAAAGTTTTGTGTGAAAATATGTTGTCCAACCGATTTTATGATTTTTTTACGAGTTGCAAAAGGTCAAATGTATGACAGGGAATTTTAGTAGATTGTTACATTGCAATGATTAAGTAATTAATAATTTTTAAAAGGTTTTTGTATGTACTCTTTTTGCAGTACAGAAATCCTGTAAACTAGTGCCTATGCCAAATTTTGGGTTTAGGTGTCATCAAAGCGGAAATTGGGCTCCTTTAGGGGCACAGCCGAGATTAACGCTAGGAGGATGATATGATCCTGTATTTATTTTATTATTCAATCTGATCACATACACAAACAAATATTTCATTGTTTAAACAGTAATTATTCATGGAATGTAGTAGGCCGTAAAGCATAAAAGAGACATAAAATCGGCTGGAACATTGTGAATAACAGATTTTTAACAGTTTTGCTTCATTCCAAAATTCTTACCAAGCCATAACAGACGCCATTTTGACTAATCGCGTATTTATTATAATTTCTCCCCTATCAATGTGGGCATGTGTAGTTTGTTTTTGAAGTTTAGCGAGCAACAAGGTAAGTTGAGCCCGTAGGCATGTGTTTTGTAGGTTTTATTCAATTTTTTTTAGATTAAAAATCTGTTTTTGTGTGCTATAGCGTGCTTTTATTTAGATTTTTGGATTTGCACCCTTTATTTTCGTTTTGGATTTTTGTATTCAGCTGAAAAGAAATCTATATGTAATTATGTAATATGTTAAAATATTATCCTATTGGCTTATATATTTAAAAACCGCGAGTTTGGGTTACGTATGAACAGTACCTAAAAAATATTCGTCTTCTTTTTTCATAATTTACGTGTAACCTTTGTCCTAAACTTGCGGTTTTCTGTTTACAAAATTTATATATCTTTATAATGTTTGAAAGTAATCAGATTATACTTGACGACAATATTTGCAACTGAAACGAAAGTGGTCAGCTCAATACAAATGCCAGAAGGTGTACAGTGACGCCCTCTGGTTAGTTGATGTGTCTGTTTTATTTTAGGCCATTGGATGCCACCACCCCGAAGCATGCCGTAGGAGCTAGTCCACAAACCTTGCTTGGGTAATTATTAATTTTAATTTAATTTCCGTTTTTATTAAGGTGACGTTTTTCTTAACATTATGAGTAGAAAGGAGGGGTGAGACCATAGGATGACATAAGTCATTTTATTACGCGGAGAGGGTCCATTCAAGGAATGACAAGTATGAAGATAGGAGGAGGGTAACACATCGTCAAAAAACGACGTAATACACGGTGTTTTTTTAACCGTCTTAGAGCCGAAGCCCAGTTAATGTATACATTACAAAGAACTTAAAAAAAGGCTTTTTTTTAGTTTTTTTTTTAAGTTTTATTTTTTAAATGCATAAAATATTGTTTTTTTATGTATTAATATTAATTTTAACCATCCAGCTGAGTGACCGCAGTGTCCGCTAGCCGCCATCTTATGTAGATAGGTACGAACTCTAACCTGGTGAATGAACTTCGCTCCGTGCGCCATAGAGAATTTTTCAAACTTAATTACGTTTTATTACTAAAAACTTAACTAAAAAAATAATTTTTTTCACGAATGATTAGTACCTTTTGGATACTTTAAGAGCCGCTTTCGGCTCTAAGACGGTTAAAAAGACACGTTGTATATGGACATGCTCCGAGTTGAGATGAAAAGTTTGAGAAATATTAGCCTCCTGCCCATCTTTGCTTCTACGTTCAAATTTTTTACATCTTTAACACTTTCGCAACCAAGAACCCGCCTAGCGCGAGTGTAGCGCGTAGCGATTCTTGGTAGCGAAAGTGTTAAATCATCTCTAAAAGCCATAATCTACGGGAGGGGTTATAATAGGGTAAGTACTAAAGTTGAAGGAGAAATTGTGCCGTAAAAACGGGCACTGAAAATGTTGCTAGGTGACGTTCTCATAGGGAAGAATGAGTTTTGTGAAAACGGCGTTATTTTTGTTATTAGCACTCTATTTTATGTTCATTCTGAATGGATAACAATTTTATTTTGAATACGGCATGGTCAATGATTTGATAAGATTTTACGTTATTTTTAAAAATGGGACCAACTTTTTTACTGCGAGGATCATGTATTCTGTTTTATGATCAACTTATTTTCTACAACGAAAAAGGTAAAACGGAGCACTTATGCATAGGCGATCGAGCATAGTCTGACTGTCTAAGCTAAAATACTTATACTATTTTACGGATGCGTACCTACAGTTTATAACTTCATACTAGAAAACAAATTGAGTAGGCCTACCTCATTGTAACTGGATTAACACCATTACTTACTGAACAAAAGTAATTTCGAATATCCAGTATGTGTACTATACTATGTTTCTGCAAAAAATATAAGTAAATTATGTTACATACTATTGACGTAAGCTATCTTATAGCGTCTGATAGATTGCCGAATACAGCAGAAAAGCTAGCACTGAATGCATGAGCTTAGTCAGCACTTAGTCGAAGTGGGTTAAAAAATGTTTTCCACGGCAAATAGTGTTCCCGATAATAGATCTGAAGAGTGCTTGTAGATTACAGAACTCTCAAAAATATTATTAATTAACTCTGATAAATCTAATTTGAATCCCCCGGTCGCATACGTAACTGCAAGTTTGTATCCAGTTGTCATCTAGTAATTTTTATGATTTTTAACGAAACCAGTTGCAATCGAAGAGTTCCTTATAGGAATTCCGGTCGTGAAACACTGTTAAGTTTGTTTAGTAGCTTCAAATTCTTCAAAGGCAAACCGCCTAGGAATTAGGCTTCGTCGGAACGTACAAATTACGAATTAAATGGTTGCTGCAGGTTTCGTACAAAGCATAATTTTTTTCAACCGTTATTGGCTTCGTACTTCAAAAAGTATTCGCTCGGAACTGGTTACGACCATGCGTTTACGTTCACGGTCGGAGGGGATTTAATGGAACTAGCATCAATTCAATACCGTGACTATATGTATATGGTACACAGACAGGGCAACGACGAGCAAGTGAAGCCACGGGTGCTGCGCTTCACGTGGAGTATGAAGACCACGTCCTCAAGGGACCCCAACGAGATTATGGCTGAAATACGCAAGGTACGCCCGGCCTTTTTTTTCTAGATACCTCCATGCTAATAGCTAGTTGTACCCCCCGTTCCCACTTGTCTGTCGGCCCGATTTTTTATCGGATGTCGGCGCCTCATACAAATTGGTGTCAGACAAGTGTGAATAGCTTTATTATAAAATGTTAGGTAGGTCCAACTTCGAGAAAGAGGTCAATCGTCGAATCCGACTCGGGTGGGCAGCGTTCGGGAAGCTACGGCACATCTTTTCGTCCAATATTCCGCAGTGTCTCAAGACGTCTCTTTGACCAGTATGTGTTGCCAGTGATGACATATGGCACTGAAACGTTGTTCTACTTACTATGGGCCTCATAAGAAGGCTCGAAGTCACCCAAAGGGCAATGGAGAGGGCCATGTTGGGAGTTTCTCTGCGTGATCGCATCAGAAATAGCCCTCCGGGTCGCTAAACTTAAGTGGCAGTGGGCGGGGCACATAGCACGTAGAACCGATGACCGTTGGGGCGGAAAGGAAGCAAGCACGTACCGGAAGGCGCAGCGTGGGTAGGCCCCCGACGAGGTGGACTGATGACCTGGTAAAGGTTGCGGGAGTCCGCTGGATGCGGGTGGCGCGGGATCGGTCATTGTGGCACTCTTTGGGGGAGGCCTATGTCCAGCAGTGGACGTCTTTCGGCTGATATGATGATGATGAATGTAGTGACCTATTGGCATCTGTTGCATCGTGTCTGCCACGGGCAAATTACACCGGCCAGGCTTACGGTCGTGTATTTCGCGTGCGCATACTCCCTTGACACTGCTTTGATTGTTATGTACGATTCCCACCGAACGGGCCGGGCCGTGTCGCCTGGCGCCGCATCGCAACGGGTACGCGAGCACGCGCGCACGCACGCACCGCGTTTTAATAGAGTGCAGTAGGCAAAAGCCGGACGGAGCCGGTCACATGTGACGACATTCGACCACAGCCGTCCACGTCCGCGAGGAGCCGACCGGCCGCAAGTACATGCAAATATGTAATGTAACGTCTATATTAAAGCTTCAAATTCCTTTGGCAACTTGTAAAATGCGCAAAGGCGCGCTCCGGACCGGCCCGGTCGGTGGGAATGATACATTAATGGCCATTGATGTTGGGTAACAACTGATTGTTGATTACAGGTTCTAGACGCGAACAACTGTGATTACGAGCAGCGCGAGCGTTTCTTGCTTCTGTGCGTGCACGGCGACCCCAACGCGGACTCGCTTGTGCAGTGGGAGATCGAGGTGTGCAAGCTGCCGCGGCTCTCGCTCAACGGCGTACGGTTCAAGCGGATATCCGGTCAGTATTCTTCTTCGTCATATCCTTACTTGCTATCCCTCTCTAAGCTCGGTCTTGGGCTTGGTCCATGGGAGCCCTTATGTCCCCGGACTTAGGATTCCGTAGCCAAATTTAACCTTATAAAACCTTGCCCGGGTGCTCTTAGCCATGATCCATGAAAATCATTTCAGCCGTTTTTGAGGTATTGGACTTTGAAATTAAAATGTCGGGGGTTTTTCAACTTTTCTAAATTGTATTTATTGAGAGATTATTTCCCATTTTCGTACTACACTCTTATAATTGTGCACAAAATCGCAAGTGTTATCAGTGTTCAAAATTAGCCGTGTTCAAATGTTCTGTAATTATTAGATACACCTATAATGACAGCCCATTCAAATGTTATTGAACATTGCCGATAGAATTGAGATATGACGTCACTAACATTACGTAAGCGTCAAGTGTTCCCATCAAAACGCGTTAAGTCACGTACAAAGCTTAATTCAGTCAAGTCATTCTAATCAAGGCAGATCCTGTAATATATACATTATTTTGTAGTTAACATTTGAGTCTTAATTCCTAAGAAATAAGGTAATAATAATAAAGCAAAAAACGGAACCCTTATAGATTCGTCAATTCTGTCTGTCTGTCTGTCTGTTTGCCTGTCTGTCTGTCTGTCCGTCCGTATGTCACAGGCATTTTACTCGAAAACTATAAGGTGTATTTAAAATTTTGAGGATAGGTGTATATATGACTAATTGGCGTAACATCCTGGAATTGATTAATAGTGGACATTTTTAACTGCTTAATTAGGTACAAGAAATAACGGACTTAGCAAGTTTTTTGATTAAGTGAATAGAGTCGGAGATAATCGTCCCGTCCCCCCCCCTCTAATTTTTGAACCGTGTTTTTAAAAATATGTAAAAAATCATGCAAATAGGGCTTATTAAATTCTATCAGCGAAAATTGTTTTGAACAAGATCGGTTCAAAGTTTTTCGAGATATTTCTAAAAAACCGCCTTCCTTAAAGAAAAGGACGTAAGTGCCATAAGATTTCAGTAACGATACGACCTTTTTAATAGGCACGGAACCCTTGTTGTGCGTGGTCCGACACGCAAGTCGCCGCTTTTTTTAGTGCCTCCTCTAATCACTACGCGTGGACACCGGGGGTTAATGTCATGTATACTGACCGGCTCAGCTTCTGTGGGCCTGACAAAATGGCCAAAGAAGTTGAGCCGGTCAGTACGCATGACATTAATTTAACCATAGTATTTATTCGTTGATTTAGAGTGTAATATTTGGGTTACCTTTGTTTTACCAAAAATATTTTGACAAATTATCACTTCCCAAAACATTTTTCGCAGAATTTCATTTGCCAAATAATCGTTTGCCAAATTAACACTCGATAAATAATTCTTACGCAAACCTTATGTTTGGCATATTCATGTTTAGTCAATATCTCGTTTACCAACTGGTACTTTGACCAAATTTTAATCAGTCGAATATGTTAGTTGGCATAATATGTTTTAACCAAAACAAAATAAGGCAAATGATTTGTATCGTCAATATTTAATTGACCGTTTCTATTCCGTCGGTTAATCAGCAGAGGAACTATTATATGACAAATCATTTGCATCTTTATTTCAATGATGTATAAGATACACAAAAACATAACAACTTTTTTTGTTATGTGGCTAGGGAAAATTAATTTGTGTAGAGGTCGCAATTCTAACCTAACCGCCAGCGTCTCGACGTCACCCCGCTTCGCGGGGTGCCTATTTCCGCTCTAAGGGACACAAGCTAACCCTAACCTAACCTACCAAATAATACCATTGTTACGATTGTTGGTTTTTTTACAGCTAGGGGGCTTCGCCCCCCGAGCCCCTCATTTTTGGCTGCCCTAACCTAATTTAACGCCTTTGCCCTCCGACCTACTTAACTGTGCATTTTTTATTTAAGGGACCGTGCCGTTTTATTAATAGTATTTTGGTAAAATGTCATAACCCAAACAATTGTTGTGTTTGTCTATTTATAGTTTGCCATAACATTAACTTGACAAAATGTTTATTGTCTAATGTTGTTTTGCCTTATTAAAGCATTTGCTAAAAGACCACATGCCATAATGAAATTTTTCATAATAATAATTTGCTGAATGAAAATTTGCCGTAATGAAAATATTCGTATTAAAATTGTGCCAAAGTTTGCATTGGCAAACAAAATAGTTGCTAAAATTTGTTTGGGAAATGAAATTTGACCAAAATAAATTTGGTAAAACAACAGGATCCCGTAATATTTATATGCACTACGAGCCAGGAGTCTTCGTATTACGGTTATAGTGACTTTAATCCGGGTGTTACAGTTGGTTAACTAAAGAAGAGCTGTTACCTAGACCTCAAGCGTTTTTTTGTTGAATACCTACTGATGAGAAGTTTTCCTATTCTTGGAATTAGATGCCCACAAGCGTTGGGAGTCGAGACGGCAATGACTTTGGTTTTTAAGGAGTGCTTTCTTCAACTGTTACTTTGGAAGTTACGTTGCAATAACTACAGTGCAAAGAAATACCAGTAGGCGAGCATCTTTGGTTCATCATTATATACTCCAGGACCCGATTTCACCAACTTGACAATTGTTACCTGACAACGACAATTCTCCATACATTGCTGGATCCACAAGTAACCGAGCAACCACCTTAACTTCTAGAACAATCAATTATGGCGAATTGTCAGTGTCAGGTGGCAATTGTCAAGTTGGTGAAATAGGGGCCAGGAACACAACACTACTACAGAGCAAGTAGCAGTGTTATTATGGCTGTGGTCTTTTGCAAGGCGGAGGTACTTCCCCAGTTGGGCTTCTCCACATTCGAGCGGGATGACATTTCGCTGAGCCCTGCGTCACCAAACACCTGTGGTGCTACCATCTGACTTATGTGTTTGTCCCGCAGGCACCAGCATCGGCTTCAAGAACATTGCGTCCAAGATCGCGAACGAGCTCAAACTGTGACTGCCCGCGCGCGCCCCCCGCCGCCGGCGCCGCCGCCGCGCCTCGCCCGCGCGCGCCCGCGACCGCTCCCCCTCCCCCTCCCCCTCCCGCTCCCCCTCCCCCTCCCCCTCCCCGCGCTCCCCCTCCCCCCGCTCCAGCTCCGACGAGCGCGTGCCGCCGCCCCCGCCCCCCCGCACGGACTCGCTGCGGCTCTCCGCCGAGGACATGGTGCTGGTGGCTAACGGAGGTATGCGCACGCCCTCGGGCGCTCTCGCTCACTTCCTCGCCGCGTACACGCCCGCGGAGCTCTCGCTCGCACGCAGCGACTACCTCCGCCCGCCGCTGTCCCCGCACCCGGGCCAGGTGCAGGTGCAGCTGCAGCCGCGCTCCTCGCTGTCCCTGCGCGCGGACAGCGCTGACCTGGACGCGGGCCGCGCCACGCTGCGCCCGCGCATGCCGCACCAGGCCTACTCGTGCAGCGTGCACACGCTGCGCCGGCAGCCGCGCGCCGTGTCCCCGCCGTCCCCGCCGTCCCCGCTGTCCCCGCTGTCCCCGCTGTCCCCGCTGTCCCCGGCCTGGGCGCCGGAGCCGTGCGACTGTCTCCCGACGCATCCTATCCCCCCGCCGGAGTTGTTCGACTTCTAGGCTTCCACGACGAGCGGCGACGAGTGTCGTATGCCGGAGACGAAGGTAGATGAATTGCGGGTCGGTCCGCGCCTGTATATTACCGATGTCGTGGACTTTTACTTATTTTTTATTCGTTTATAATCTAGCGGCGGGCCGGCCGGCGTTGTTATGATGTACACTGATTTATATGACTTTTAATTTATCTTCGAGGGCATGTTTTTTATCGTTTGTATGAAATTTTTTTTAAAAGACATAATTTATGGATCGGCCCGGCCGGGCCGCCGGTGCTTCGATACATATTATTATTATGTTAATCGTGTTGTATAATGTACAAAGTGAGTGTCGGCTCAACAGATAAACCTAGCTTAGCGGTAATTATATTTTTTCCAATAATGACAAATATGAATATACAAAATGTGGCTGTCGAACGATGTCGTTGACTCACCGTGTGGCCATGTTGTATGGACACCCGGTTGCTCGCGCCCGGCGGGGCGCGGGGGTCAACCAGCGCGGTCGCCGTTGTCTCTTTCTAATATAAGGCTGAATTAGAAAGTGTCAAAATTATTCTAATGCATAAGCTTTCGGCTCGATGGGTGTTTCATATTTACTACTATAAATAACCTAATTCCGACTATTGACAAACAGTCAAAAACAATGGGATAAAATAAATGATTTAATAATTGTAATTATTATAGGGAAACTTTAATTATTGTACATGAAAGCGACACAAAAATAATACCTCTATAAACATGTCGACGAAATGATGATTGATGATGATATATTATGATCATTGATCTAGACATTTTGTATTTCCAAGCCACGTTTTTGAAATGATCCCCGTAAGAACTTGAAATTTTATACCGATTATCATTAGCTCCATATTTTGATAAAACTTTCAAACATTATGTGACTTAGATAATTTCGTTTGAAATGTTGCTGGAATATGGTTAGCACGGTGCTCATGTATTTCGTTAAAATATTCACTTGTAGGTTACATGAAACATTCAACATCGTGCTACCTTGACCACTTTACATTGAACTCTTCTCAACCCTCGGGCCGGTAGAAGGACGGCTTTTTATGTCAGAGAGAAGTTTATCTCTCGCCAACGTATAACTGCGTCCTTCACAATACTTGAGTAGCAGGTATTACACGCTCGCTCTGAACGCATCCTATAGGTTATCACACTGAAATTGTTAGATGTGTATTCTTCGTCATTGTGATCAAAGTATTAAGGACTTTGTAGTTATAGCAATAATGTTCATTATTGATCGTTGAAGTGTCAAATATTGTTTCCTTCTTCGTATAAATAAAAATCTGATTGTATATTGTGGAGTGTACAACCCTAGAGGCGAGATGGCGTATTGTCAGAGCCAAATTGTTTATTGCACACATAAAAACATATAGCTACCCTATAAGGGCGGAGCAATGTAAATGTTCCTTCAACAGAACTTATAGTAAAGTTTCTTTATTTTAAAGGCTTCACACTGATAGTACTTACTAAAAGGAACTGAAATGAAATTAGGCAATATTTAAGGTTGACAGAGCATGGTCTTGTCATAGGGTTGTGCTCTCAATACATACCTTATACCTTTCGTTTTGTAATTAACAGTTTGTGATTTGGTGTGATGCTTTGATTTTTTCTATGTACTTGTGTGTGATGTTTCGCATACTTACTAGTTAATTATTAAGGTAGGTATGGATGTATAGAGCGTGAGGCGATCGCGTATTTTCTATTATCTAATTAAGTGTAGTATTATACTTTTACAAGAAATCACAAATTGACGATTCAATGTTAAACTGTCAAGCTGCATCTCGAAATTCACTGAAATCTTTGTCTGAAAGGAACCGACAGCGCTCGCTTTTACTATGTAAAAATATCATCAATTCGCAATTTCGTTTTATATAATTTTAAGGTGCATTCGTCTGAAAACCTTAGTATTCACCTTCGAAAATTCGGCTGTGAAAAAGGTACCCCTTATCAAGGTTTCGAATATTTCGTCTTCGTTTGTTTGCCCTGGTCCTGATGTAGCTTAAACCTTCCTTGATGTCAAAGTTAGAGCCAGAATGATCAAATGATGCACATTATGTGAGTTGACGAATATACGAGGACACATAACCTCAATTTTATTTTAAAGTATAAAGCGATTCAATGTTAGGCGCCTTTCACTTTTCATTTCCGTGACATCACTATTACAAAATTAACAACAAAACGTGTACATTTCTGGTTTCACTGCATAGTGTCTTGATATTACCAACAGATATCTGCGGATGTGCTAAGTAAATGTCTTGATAATCGAATAAAATACTTTGTGATTTTGGTGTCATGAAAATCGGAAAGGCGCTTCTATAGCACGATAAGAACTGGGTACATAATATACATACAGTAGTTATATATTTATATATATGAGCTTTGTTTTACGTTATAACTTAGAGTAGTGGCCGATACCTGAGAAGTTGGTTGGTTCGGCGTTTTGTGAAATATTCATGTGGAAATAAATTTTATTTTTAATTCCATTACTGCTTTTTATTACTTTTGTTAGTTTTACTGATGTTTTCCCTTGAATTGGAAAGAGTCCCTTGTCGTTTTAATACTTCAGCTTCTGACTTCTTTAACTTTTTCAAATGCCTATCAAGTATGTATCTTAATTTGTTTTACTAAGGTTGACATTTGATTTTCCTTTTTTAACTGCCGGCCTGTTGCCTGATTAATTGAGACCATTGTTTGGCGGAGTGCTTAAAAATCGTTTCATAGTAGCTCATGTTAAAGCGACAAGTTAGTAATTATTGTGTAAATATATGTGACGGCGACTGCGTTCCATGAGATTTCCCATCTAATAAACTAATGTTCAATACCCTTGTCAACGAATTGGAATTATGGGATTCCTGTTTTGTTTTGAGCTATTTTTACATATTATACAAAATCAACTGTGTTAAATATCTTTGGTACCTGTACTGTATTGAATGATGTTTTAAATCTATGGAGTATTAAAGGAAAATACGTAGTACAATGTATAATCATTTATTGATAATAAGTTACAGCAATGACCTCTCCTTTTATTTACAATTTTAAAGCATAATAACTTAATTAATATTGAATAAGTTAGTAAATGACTTGAATAATAATTACAATAATTTTGTATTTAATTTATACCTCTGAACACACGACCGTATCTCAAATGGAATTTGAACACATTGTTCTTTATACTAAAACAAGCAACAAACTTACTGGTTATACAAGCTATACTATATACAAAAGTTATCAGTAGGTATTATTCTACGCCAGCCTCTTTAACTGTACCTATCACAAATTATGCGGATGCCACCCATATACGGACTTACAATTTTTATAAGCAGTGACAGTTCCTATACGATAAAACCAAATCCAACCTTGTTCCTAAGGTAATAGTGGCGACAATCCTGTGAATATATGCCAATGAAGGTTATCTATAAATAAGGCACCTCGGCTATCTGTATTTGTTACGAATAGAGTATCCTACTAATCCTACTAATATTATATATGCGAAAGTTTAGATGTTTGGATGTTTAGATGTTTGGATGTTTGTTACTCAATCACGCTTAAACGGCTGAACCGATTTGAATGAAATTTTGCACGAAGATAGGTTATAGCCTGGATTAAAATATAGGATAGTTTTTATCCCGGGTCCACGCAGACGAAGTCGCGGGCGGCAGCTAGTTTTTTTATATGTGATGAATGGACCAACGCAATAAATACGTATACGATATCCGTAATGTAACTAGAACCAAGATGGCGGCATTCGCGCAGCTTCACTAGTGCGTATGCTCAGATAGCATGCGTGGTGCCCGTGCCGCCCTTTTTTCCCCATTTCTATGGATACGTTCTAGACACGTGTCAGAGATTATATTCTGTGACACCCATGACATATTCATGTGTGACAGTTTACAAATGGCTCCACGACAAAAGTTGATTGGAATTGTCTCAAACGTCAAAACGATCTCTGATCGCTAATCATAAATTTGACTCAAATGGTTTAGACTTGGTTAACATTAGACTTATTCTTTATTGATTGGCACTCCATCTAGATCAATCTCAGTGCTTGGAATCAATGGTGGCTTGAATCCGTATTCTATCCTTAGATTTGATACCTTAGGCGTCCTATCTGCTCTTCGCAGTTTCAGTTCCACCAAGTAGTTCTTATTCTGCTCCCAATGCTGATCATTATTATTATTATTAACTACAGGAGGAGGGCCGTAATAGTCGTAGTGTCTGTTGTTATTAGTTAAGTATTGAATGTAGTCGGATAGCTCTGGGCTATTTTGTATTTCAAATTTAGGCGTGCTGTTTATATACTGGTATGACGAAGCGTAGAGATTCCCCCAGTGCGTGGTTTGAACTGGAGTTTGTTTCGTCGCATCTTTCACGTACTGGTTGTATTGAGCGGCATAAGCTTGCTGTGCCTTTTGGTCGATGTTTTTTACCTCGTTTAGGTTTAGTTGAGCTGGGCTCGCCTGTTTGCGTTGTTCAGCATATTTCTGATACCGTGGAACGTGTCTAGACTGCTCAACACCATATCCGTAGTTGTAATGATCTTGCGGCTTTTCGAAACGGTATGGCACTCTGATAGGCACGTATACCGGCCTGTCAACATTCTTCTCAACCGGGTAAGGGACCTTGACGTGAACCGGCACTTCGACCGGGTAAGGTACTTTCTTCTCCACAATCTTCTCAACCGGGTAAGGCACGCGTTTCTCCACTGGATAAGGCTTGTCGACATATTTAGTTACAACTACAGGCTTTTCTACAATTTTCTCGACGACTCGTTCGACCGGGTAGGGGACTTGAACTGGGACTTGTTTCTCCACAAACCGGTTGACATGGACCGGGTAAGGCACTTTCTTCTCCACTATTCTGTCTACCGGGTAAGGACGGTCGACATGCACTGGGTAAGGTTGTGGGACCGGCACTTCCACATGCACAGGTTTTTCTACGTACTTCGTAACAGTCACTGGTTTTTCGACAACCCTGTCAACTGGAAATGGAACTCGCTTTTCCACTGGGTAAGGAACGGGCACCCTAGTCTCATAGTGCACCGGGTAGGGTACACGCTTTTCAACTTCGTAGGGAACTGGGACTTCTTTAGTAACTATTTTCTCAACGGGCACATGTTTTTCTACAGTAACCGGGTAGGGAACACGCGTTTCTACCGGAACAGGGTACAACACTCTCTGTTTTACGGGTACTTCAACGGGTACAGCAACAGGAGTTGGTACTGGAACTTTATGTATCACTTGTTTTTCAACAATCTTCTCAACTGGATATGGAACGTGAACGGGCCGATCGACATAAACTTTGTGTTCGACCGGGTAAGGAACCTGTACTGGATATAAATGGGGCACTTCAACCGGGTAAGGCTTGTCCACAAACCTGGTGACTTCCACAGGTCTATCGACGATTCTGTCATAAGGTACCGGAACAGCGACGGGCCTGTCTACCGGTACATGCTTTATAACCTCCACTCTTTCCGGATACGGTACCTCTCTATCTATATATCTATCGACGAATTTAGTAATAGGGACTTCTTTTTCAATAATTATTGGTTGAATTACTTGTTGCTGTTGGTCTTCACTGTAAGCGTTGTAATACGGCCTAGCATATTCATTTCTCTCATTGCTAGCGTAATTCGGTCTGATTTCGACCTCAGTTTGAATATTTTCACTTGGTTCCAATTGCTCCCTAGAATCGTTTTGTTGAATATCATTATTAGAATGTACGTTATTTCTGTGGTCATTATCTCTATATTTCTCATTAGATCTTAAAGCATCTACGTATGTATGGTATAAAGACTTGGCCAAATCCAATGGACTATCATTACTCCTTCCCTCGTCTAAATACTCGTGTACTTCAACATCGTTAATATGAGTTATGCTCAATGGAATCGATTTTTGAACTTCTACAATTGTTCTTTCTTTGTGAGGAATTTTCACGGTGTCTGTTACCACTTCACTGTCTGACACTTCGGGATCCTCCACAGTGTTGAATGTTCCAGAGTCATTCGCATTATAAAGTCTCAAGGCGACTGTGATTGGAGCCAGATATTTCTGACTTACAGGTCTCGGTGTTACATTGACTAGGTCTTCAGAAGTTGCCTGTTTGTAATCACTATTCGTGTAATTCTCGTCAATACTGTTTCTTACTCCCACAATCTCATAACCCTCCTGCAAATATGGAACCATGGTTGAGACCAAGTTGTTAACAATTTGCTCTTTGTAGTTATCATAATTTGATTCCTGTACAACGATGGGCGATGCAAACTTATATTCATTTGAATTATTCTTTAGTACTTCTTCTTTCTTCTGATTATTTTCTAAATGTTCAATGTCACTGTTAACGATGTTCGCTATTTTAGCTCTGACGGTGATTCTGCTTCTCGGGGTACTTGGTGGACTAGTAGCATATTCATACCTGGTTTGTTCGGCCTTTAAACTGAATCGTGATTTTGGTTTGATGATATCGTCATTATGTACGTTAGTTTGTTTCTCTGCAGCGTGGTTTATTTTGAGCAGATCTTCATTTGATATTATATCCTGTGTCGAAGCTACTAGTCTCGAGATCCGTTCGTCTTCTGTTCTTATACTGGAAACAGTCGATGATGCTACTTCATTATAATAGTATCGTTCACTTCTTGAATGCCCTCGCGGGGCCTCAACTTTGAAATGGACTGCGCCTCGATATGACAGCGGTCTTTCGGTACCGTCTCTAATACCGTAATTCCCGTTTATGTTACGAATATCATACGTTGGCGGCTCAGCATAGATAGGGGTAGTTTTCTGAATATTTTCATTGTATTCTACTGGTTTTTCATCTTCGTTAGTGCAATTATGATCTTTGAACACTTGCACCACGTTCGTCGTGAGATGTTCATGATCTTGCTCAGGGTTAACCTCTTTAGTTTGAAGAGGTTTCGAGCGCTCTGCACTTACGTTCGTTGTTTCGAAATTCGTTACTTCATCATTTATTTGGTCGTTTAGCTGAATAGGGTGTAGAGTTTGTATGTTGTATTGAGCGGGGGTCGCTAATACATTGTTGTTGTAATAAAAGTTGGGTACTGGCGAGTATATCACATTAGCTTGTGGGTATTGCGGAAGCTCATCTCCAGACGAAAACTGTTGTTGTAGGAGATATATATCGACCGGAGACTGTGCTTGGGTAGCGGGTTGTGCTTGGTCAGTGCCATTGGATGACGAAACTTGATACAGCGGTGTTGGCAACTGGAACAATAAATAAATGAAAAAATTAACACGTGTCGATTCTCAGCTATTTGGAATTATTAGGAATTAACTGTACTGTACTGGATACTAAATTGTCCAATCAACTACTTAATGACTGAGATGTAAAGCAATGGTTCAAATTATCATCATATAAGCGGAAATACGTTCACTGCTGGACATAGGCCTACCCCAAAGAGTGCCACAATGACCCGTCCTGCGCCACTCGCATCTAGCGGACTTCCGCGAATTTTCCAGACCAGGTCATCAATCCACCTTGTACGTGGTTGCTACTCCATAACCTTTCCGCCCCAACGGCCGTCGGTTCTACGTGCAATGTGTCCCGCCCATTGCCACTTAAGTTTAGTTATTCGGAGTCCCATATCGGTTACATTGGTTCTGCTGCGATACTGATGGTTCAAATGTTTGGCACAAATCCGTACTTACACACTTTGTACAAACTCTGTTCCGTTGGCTAAACCATACAGCAGGCCTGCTGCAAGGATGCGGATGCATTGGCCATGCCCGGGACATTGCTGTAGAGTGGTGCACGGTAGGTAGGTAGGTACAATCAGTTGGTGAGATGTTTAAAAGATTCAGTCTCTGTCCGGAGCTACCAGATCTCTCCGTCGTCTGCGGCACTGTCAGGGCCAACCGGCCTCCCTCACCGTACAAGTCAGCCAGAATAGGACAGGAGAGAGGGGCTGTTGCAGGATCCGGCCGTGTGTGATAACTTGATAAGCAGTTTCTAAAGTACTGACCGTGGAGAACTGCAGCGCACGCTCGCCCAGCGCGATGCTGGCGGAGTGGGTGCCGGTGTTCACGGAGACCGCTCCGTGGTACCCGCTGTCGTCCGCCACGTAGCGGACCTGCTGCTCGTTCTGGAAAACCAAGGAAAACGTATTGTGGACATTTTTTTGTATGATGATCGTGCCTGTTTCACGACGCTACAATTCCCAACAAGTGCACAGAGGCGCTTGATCAATCACGGCGGGCCATTTGAATTGTGTAGCCTGTGGGAACTTGTGGGAACTTGTGGCCTCGAGAAATTCGGTTCTAATTTCCACATTTCAATCATCATATCAGCCGAACGACGTCCACTGCTGGACATAGGCCTCCCCCAAAGGGTGTCAAAGTGACCGGTCCTTCGCCACCCGCATCCAGCGGACGTCCGCAACCTTTACCAGGTCATCAGTCCACCTTGTGGGGGGCCTGCCCACGCTGCGCCTTCCGGCACAAGGTCGCCACTCGAGAACCTTTCCGCCGAACGAAACGAACAAGAATGGACCTCGTACAGGGGCAACTGCAGGCAGTCTTTTAATGAGAACACTTTGGACCCAGCAACCGATGGAGCCTCTGAGCGAATTGACGGTAGCCTAGCGTAAAGTAGATAGCAGTTGCCAATACCTTAACACGTCAAGGGGCTCCCAATAAACTTATCTTTGGGTCAGAAACGCGCAAATGTCACCGTTTGCGTTCCCAGCGTAGGCTAACGGTGACCGGTTACCATCAAGCGTGCCGTACGCTCGTTTGCCACTGACTTGGTGTTAAAAAAGGCTAATCAGCCACAACAGGCTAATCACCCGGGCAAATGAATATCCTACTTCCTACTAATATTTTAAATGCGAAGGTTTGTTTAGATATTTGGATGTTTGTTACTCAATCACGCTGAAACGGAAATCGATTTGGATGAAATGACTGCACGAAGATAGTTTAGAGCCTGGATTAAAATATAGGATAGTTTTTTATCCCGGGTCCATGCATACGAAGTCGCGGGTTGAAGCTAATCATCTTATCGTGACTTAGGTTCAGATATGAAGGTACCTAAGTTATGTTTGCGGCTGTACCTGTGGTAGTTTGACATAGTAGTGTCCCGCCGTGCCGCCTGCCTGCGGCGTCAGCTGCCAGCCCCACTCGTAGCTCCCGCCGTTCTGTTGGATCTTCTGAAAACAAATAAAAGCAAAATTTCAATATCTGGTGCCATCTTTCACTACTGGCCGTAGGAGTATACACGCATACCCCTTGAACATACATCCACCCATTCGCAATCGACCAGTGAAAACGGCTCCCCGCATCCGGCATTTGAACCGTCTATACAGCAGATGCGCATTGGTAGCTGCCGCCTCGCAGTGGATGCACGATGCATTCAAATATGAAATGTAATTACTGTTTATACGGTTCAAATTCCTTTGCATGTAATAGAATGCGCTCCGGCCCGGCCCGTTCGGTGAGATCGTACATTCAGGGCTCGACCTACTCGTATAGGTGTTTTAAATTAATGCTATTAGAAATACCGTCCATAAAGTTTGATTACATGACGTAAAACGAATTACATTTACACGCTAGTTTTATAACTGCATTTAATATGCCATCTAACGAGTAGGTCTATACCAATTTGCATATGCTATTTAGCGGTTAAGTGTAGATTTTTTGCGGAAATCGCGCCATTAAATAATAAGGTCATTAATCAATCGGCCCATATTTACTTGGCACTCTAATTTCTGCCTGTAATTGAAAATAGTGTGTAAATGATAGCCCAGCTTGACGTTTCAGTATCCATTCTAATCAATTATTAATATTATAAATGCGAAAGTCTGTCTGTCTGTTTTTCTGTTACCTCTTCACGCTTAAACCGCCGCTGCACCGATTTAGATGAAATTTGGTATATAGATAGTTCGAGTCCAGGGGATCCTTCCCCTGGACTCGAACTAAGAACTCGAAATAAGATAGGTTTTATCTCGCAAATCATCCTCTAAGAAGGTGAAATGGGAGGTGAAAGTTTGTATGGTGTTACGATATTCATAAACCAGTTCCACGCGGACGGAGTCGCGGGCAGAAGCTAGTTTTAGGACTGACTCTAGTGACGTAATTCTGTAATATTATGGGTATGATCTACCAAATACCATTTTCTTATCAGCACAATAAAGGCAAACAGGCATACGGCCCGCCTGATGGATACCCGCTACCGTAACTTATTGACACCTACAAGGCCAGACCAGCGCGTTGTCGACCCTTCGATTTGTAGATTCGCTGTGTCGACAGCGAGAGACACATGCACATGACAGACAGGCTCCTATCCTCGGGAGCTCTGGTCACATAAGGAACCAGGAACACAACAATATACGCCTGCGAGCAAGAATAAAGGGGACGCCTTGATTCGAGTCGACCACGCCCCCTAGTCAGAGACACGCTTATGCCTTCCGCGCACGAGAAAAAGAGATGCTACTCTCTTCGGGAATGGCTTTTTTGGACAAATTTCGATAAATACACAACTTGGTGAAGTTTTATTTATAAGTATTTCATTAAGTGAGATTTTAGATGAGATAAAATACTATAGTATTAAATGTTTATGAAGCAGAAACGTCCACTAACGAAATTCCAAATTTCGATCATAGGGGAAAATTGAAAAATTATTTCCACGAGCGGGATTTGAACCCACAACTTCAACGACGGACGGATTCCAGAGGTTGTGGGTTCAAATTATTTTTCAATTTTCCACTATGATCGAAATTTTAAGTAGGTACTGTAGTATTACCTAATTTGATTGTGTCGTAACATAATGTATTTTTGGTGTAAGCTGAGTAAAAAAGGGTAAAAAAAGACCCAACTTTGGTTTGTTTTTCTATCGAGGAATCTTAAGGCAATCATGTATTGATTAAATCAGATAAACAATCAAGAAATTCAAGAATCATATATATGAAAATCAGACCTTATTGTTTCTTAATCTAGTCAGAAGGGCGTTTCAAAGCACGCGATAATTTCCCATGCACCCCCTTAAGTAGTAGATATATCTTTAACATCATCAGCATTGTTTCGTTTTCAAACACGCTCACCTACTACTCCTACTAGTTAACTACACAAGTTCGTAATCAGTTATTGTTTTCGCTTGATTTAATATATGGTCCAGTGTCTAAAAGACACCCAATTGCATTGTATCGCCAATAGCCTTCGGGCATCACACCCGAGTGACTTAACAGGTGGTCCACTTCCGAAGATAAAGATAAGATTACTGTAATACAATTTATGTAACGTTACAATTCAATATCCATGTCATTGTATTACGTAAAACACACTGACGCAACGGTGAGAGTTATTATTTTCGATAATTATATCGGAACTCGGAAGCAATCGAAAGGCATTATTTTTCATGTATGGGCTTTAGATATTTCACATGGTTTGGCAAGAACCGGCTCGGGGATTATAGTGATTATTTTAACTCGACTACGGCAAAACTAAAACTTAGAACTAAAAGGAAAGGAAGGCTTTATGATTTTTGCAGTATATGTACCTAGGTTGTATTTTATGGCGAATTTTATTACAATTACTAGCGACCCGCCCCGGCTTCGCACGGTTAGTTATACATAATTATAAACCTTCCTCTTGAATCACTATATCTATAAAAAAAAAACCGCATCACAATCCGTTACGTAGTTTTAAAGATCTAAGCATACATAGGGACAGACAGTGGAAACCGACTTTGTTTTATACTATGTAGTTTATACATTTCCATGAACAGGAATAGGTATATACTTAGGTAGATGTTCTAAAAATACGATAGGTAGGTACCTAATATGCCACCCGTTGTTCTTAATTTAATTATTTCTCATGTTATAGTACCAGATCATTGCAAATATAAACTAAATTAACGAAACTGAAAATGGGCCCTATGGACAAATGGACATGTCATTTAGCACTGTTTTCGCATACAGAAACAACACTCACGTGCATTGCAGATTGTGCAGTAATAAGTATGAAGTACAGCCACTGACTGTCTTAAAATTATACAGGTATAGTACCTATAGGCATCAGCAGAAGTAGCTACGCAAAATAACACGCTCAAAATGATCTTGACAGTCCTTATCCGCTTGAAATTAGAGTCGTGGGGGTGCGCGGGGGGGGTGAATACGCCCTGGTATGTGACGCTGGGCTACTGATTCGCCCCCCCAAGTCTGCTCATACACGTCCCCGTCGCCTCAGGCACTGCCGACGTACAGACCTGAGGCGAACCCACCAGCGCAGGTGTCGTGCGCGTGGGTCGTGCACCCTGGTAATGTCGAAGATCGAGAACGGGCGTCACACTATTTACCATCTACCCCGGATCTGAGGCAGCTAAGTATGAGAGGCGATACCTGGACCGGCACTCCCGCCCTACAGGTACTCCCAACCCCACATCCTGTCACTCCAAATATCCCATCCCCCCACCATCACCATCCTTTCACACTCCTTTGGTCCTCACCCATACCTATTCCCGGAGGAGAAAACCTCAACCCCAAAAACCCCAACCTACAGGTGTGACCTACCGTGCCCAGAGGTGCGTGACTGAGGGGGAGCTCAGTCGCTAACGGTGGACCCTCGATACCGGGCAACCTCGAGGAGAACCTTTGCCTTATTCCAGCAAGCGGGGCTCTGCTGGAACGGACCTAATTTCAAGAAGAGCAAAACAAAAAAAATGAAGGTACCCTGGAAGACCTATGCCAGGAACTAATGCCTCTGACAGTATGCGCGGAAGAAGCCGCCCTAATGTCAGAGCAAGCGATGGAGGTAGTGGAGAGCGCCGACACGGTGGAAAAGGACGTCGAACGACCTAACCCACCAACGGAGAATCCACAACCCGCCAAGCCTCACAAGAAATTGGGAGGCTCCACGCGAGGCCGCTACAAAGCTCTAGTGGGACTAGGACTGAAGCACGAAGAGGCTTTACTACTGTCCGCAAAGAGCTTCGCGGAACTCAAAAAGATGGACTACAAGTTTGCGGGCTCACAATCCAAACCCGGGCAAAAGCCGGTCAAACGGCTCCGCTCGGAGGAGGAATCGCCGCAGGGTAATCCACCCAAAAACCCGAGGGTGAGTGAAACCCCCCCTACCCAACCCACAACCCAATCCCAACAAGCGCAGGCCTACAGCGAGGTCCTGAGCCAAATCAGAGTCGGGATCAAGGACTCCAGTCCGATGACGGACACCCAACTGGAGTCCCTCTGCTACAACATCCTGCAGAAGATCTCGACTCTGAAAATGGCCGAGGGACCTAAATTCGTAGGCTACGCGTACAAGCCAGGCTGGTTGCTCATCACGTGCGAGGACCAGCGGTCCAAAGCCTGGCTTGAAGAGATGACACCATCCCTCAAACCATGGCCAGAAGCCAACCTCAGGGTTATACCTGAAAATGAGCTTCCAAAGCCAAACATAGGGATGGTGTTCATCCCAGACCTACGCGACTCCGACGTGAAAATGTCCCTGTCGCTACTTTGTGCACAGAACTCCGGGCTGTACACAGAGTACTGGAAGATTCTCCACACAAAGGTCGAGAAAGGTGGGGTCATGCTGACCGTAGCCCTAGACGACCAGTCAGTGGAGAATCTCCGAAAGATGGACCTAAAGGCAAGCCTAGGCTTCCGAAAGGTACAGTTTCGGCTTAAGGGTACCTCCAAGGCCCAGCAGCCGGAACCCGGCACGTCCTCAATCCCACTACCGCAAAACCCGTCAACATCAAAGGACCCCATCCATACACCCGCCCGAAAGGTCCCTCCGGGACCTAAAAGGGCAGTCCTTCTGAATCCCGCATCCAATCCTGTAGCGGGTACATCGGGAACACGGCGGTTTCCCACCGACAGGGGGGGCAATAGGGGCTCCAACCGCTCCAGGGGCAGAGGAAGAGGGAGCCGGCAAGGGCAGGCCCACGCCCAGCGCCGGGGTCAATAACGACGCAACTCACGGGGGGGTAACGTTCCTGCAGGCCAACCTACACCACGCCATCGCGGCCACAGCGGTCGTGGAAAAACTCTTTGGCGAAAATGGCCTAAACATTGCCCTCATACAAGAACCATGGATCAACACCAAAACCATGGGAATAGGACTCAACAAAGCAGGTAAGGTACTAATACACGAAAAAGGATCCAAACGGATGAAAACAGGATGAAAAAGGGCCTGCATCGTGTTTAACAAAAACATCAACTTCTTGCCTGTTACAGAATTATGCAGCGATGATCTTGTAGCTGCGTATGTTGATCTCAAAGGAAAGGGCTCACGAAAGGTGTTGATCTGTTCCGCCTACCTGCCCGGAGAAAAACAAGATCCCACAGAAGAACTGGCTAAGGTTGTACAGTACGCTGAAGCACAAAAGGCAGAACTGATTGTGGGTTGCGACGCGAACGCTCATCACACCATCTGGGGGAGCACGGGCATCAACAAAAGGGGTGAGTTACTCTCAGAATTTATTTTTACCAACTGTCTACACCTGTTAAATAGGGGCAACACGCCAACCTTCGTGACCAGGGCAAGACAAGAAGTACTAGACATAACTTTTGCAACTGAAAAGGCAGCAAACTGCCTAGGTAACTGGCACGTTAGTTGCGAGAATTCAATGTCGGACCACAAACATATTATATTTAGTGTAAAGGGCCCACTAGATACAGAACCACAAATACGGAGGAATCCAAAAGAAACTTCCTGGGAAGCCTACAAGGCTCACCTGGAAGACCATCTAAAGGATATCCCAAAATATGTAAAAGACCCTGATTCCCTCAACATAGCAGTAAACCAACTCTCCAAAGGCATCTATAAGGCCTACGAACTGAGTTGCACCTTGAGAGAATCAACCACACACTACACTACGACATGGTGGAACAGAAGGCTAGAAAAGCTCCGTGTGTCCACCCGTCGCATATTCAATCACTCAACCAGACCAAACGAGTGGGAAAGGTATGGTAGAGCACTGACTGAATATAACAAACAGATCAGAAAAGCCAAAAGGAAGTCTTGGCGGAAGTTTTGCGAAGAGATCGCCCAAACACACAAAGGAGCGAGAATTCACAAAATTCTCTCCAAGACACCAACCAATTACCTAGGCCTACTTAAGAGACCTAATGGCAGCTTTACGACCACGGAGGTGGAAACAATGGACCTGCTCAGAACCATCCACTTCCCAGGCTCGTACCCCACCAGTAATACTCAGTTAGACACCCAAAGGAGCACACAAGCCCGGAGGGTACACAACAACGACTGGAATTTGGCCGCAAATATCTTCAGACCAAACCAAGTAATATGGGCACTGAAAAAATTCAAACCATTTAAATCGGCGGGAGAGGACGGTATCTTTCCTGCATTACTACAGCAAGGACAAAACCTAATACTTCCGCACCTGGTAAGAATATTCCGAGCTAGCTTTGCTTGGGGGACCATACCAGAACAATGGACTAGAGTCAAGGTACGCTTCATACCAAAAGCAGGGAAAAAGGACTACTCACAGCCCAAATCCTTCAGACCAATTAGTCTATCATCCTTCTTACTTAAAACGATGGAAAGAGTCATTGATCAACACATTAGAGCGAAATATCTGGTAGTCAGACCACTGAGTCTGAACCAGCATGCTTACCAAAAGGGGAAATCTACGGAAACGGCACTACTTGATCTGGTCGACAAAGTGCAAAAAACCCTAGAGGACAAGCAAACAGCTCTATGTGCCTTCCTTGACGTCGAGGGTGCCTTCGACAACACACCGACAGAAACTATCCTTAAAGAATTGGGATCAAAGGGCGTGGACGGAAGCACCATCAGATGGATCCAGAGCATGCTTTCAAATAGAATAGTCACTCTGACTCTCAATGCAATTGAGCATAAATTCTTCACCACAAGAGGATGTCCACAAGGAGGCGTACTATCCCCACTACTGTGGACCCTAGCAGTGGACCAACTCCTAGCAACTATGAAGGACCTAGACTATGACACGCAAGGATATGCCGACGACCTTGTAGTCATAATCAGAGGTCCGTGCCTCCACACAATCTCCAACCTAATGCAAGGAGCGCTCAACACCATAAATAAATGGTGCAAAGAAAATGACCTGTCCATCAATGCGAGCAAAACAGTACTAGTGCCCTTCACAAAGAAAAGGAAACTAGACAAGCTCGCCAAGCTAAAACTGAATGGACAGGAAATAACATACTCAAATGAGGTCAAGTACCTAGGAGTTACTTTTGACTAAAGGCTAACTTGGAACGCTCATTTGAATAACATAATACAAAAGGCAAAAATGGCCATGTGGACTTGCTGTCGAATGGCAGGAGCAAGATGGGGTATAAGGCCCAAAATTGCTATGTGGCTTTACACAGCGGTAGTGAGGCCTGTAATTACATACGCCTCTGCAGTCTGGTGTAACAAAACCAACCAAAAGACAGCCATCACAAAGTTAAGCAGTCTACAGCGTACAGCCTGCTTAACAGCAACAGGAGCTTTATGCTCAACACCGGGGGCAGCCTTGGATGCACTGCTCAATCTAACGCCACTCCACCTGCAAGTGCAAAAGGAGGCGAAGCAGTGCATCTATAGGATATGCGCACTAACAAGGCCAAAATGGCGCTCGCAAGCGCTTATCAAACTTGAGGCCCTTGTTTTTGATAACAAAAAACTAAACATGCCCACTGACGACACTTACGTGGAATGCAAATTCACCAAACTGTATACAGTGGAAATACCTCCGAGAGACAAATGGATAAACGACCAAATGGACTTCAAGGAGGGAAGCCACATTTGGTATACAGATGGATCAAAAAAAGGTGACGATGTTGGATGCGGTATCTACGGTGAGAGGCCAAAGCTCAAAGCTAGCGTCAGCATGGGGAAAGAGGCCTCAATCTATCAGGCTGAACTCTTCGCAATAAATAAATGCGTGGAGATCAATCTGGAAAGAAACCTAAGAAACCAACACATCTACATCAATTCGGACAGCCAAGCTGTTCTACTGGCACTAGAATCCCTAGAATCCTACTCGAAACTAGTCCAGAACTGTAAAAACAATTTAAATGCCCTGGCCAATACCAACAAAGTCATACTTAGATGGGTACCAGGACATTCCGACATAGTAGGAAACGAAAAAGCTGATGAACTTGCAAGGAAGGGCGCAGACACAACCCTGGTCGGCCCAGAACCGTTCTGTGGTATCACAAAACGGAAAGCATATTCTCTTCTAAACAATACTGAACAATCAGAGGCAATAAAGCTGTGGAAGTTCACCAAAGGACAAAAACAGGCTAAAGCCTTAATCAAAGGGTTTGATGATAAACTGTCTAAAGAGCTATTACAACTCAAAAGGCACAAAACCTGCGCAGTGACGAGAATCCTGACAGGTCACTGCAAACTAAACAAACACCTGTTTCAGATGGGTATGAAACAGGATGCAACTTGCAGGTTCTGTCAGGAGACAGAGGAAACAGCAGCGCACATTCTCTGCTCCTGCGGAACACTCATGCAAAAAAGAAGTATCTATCTAGGGCGACACGTCGTGCACCCAGAAGAGGTACAACATATCACCGCCCAAAGAATCTGGAATTTCCTAGAGGCAACGGGTCTTAACGGTGAAATCTAATAACAAAAGGGCTGCCACAATAGATCACCTGCTGGTCGAAGCGGCAAACAAAAGGCCCATAAACCAACAATAATAATAATAATAGAGTCGTGGGTAGGTAACGTACACGTCTGCGTGTGCAGCACGTACACCGCTGCGTTGTAATGTGTGAATCCTCATACGACATGACACACCGGATGCGTCTGCGTAGACGTGCACGCAGACGCATCCGGTGTGTCATGTCGTATTCATTCAGGATTCATACATACGAATAGTCGCATGCAGACAAAAGTAATTAAGGAGACCTCCCTAACTCACTTGTAACTGAAGTAGAAGCGTGTTGGGCCCACAACCTGCCTACAATTACTTATAGGCACCGAATAAATTAACCTCGTTGTAGAAGAGAAGAGAGGCGATTTTTTTTTGGATTAATCTAAATGTAGCACAGCCTGTAGCCATAGAGAACTACAATACTATAGTTTATATGTATCGTTGCCACTAAGAAAAGAGTTAGATTATATACCTATTGATATCTATCAAAACCCAACAGGAACGAATCTTAAGGCACTTGTCCCACCGCCGGCGAGTAGCGAGTATCTACTTTCATAGTAATTCTTACTCGCTTTTACTCGCGCGAGTAGACAAGTGCCTAAGAATACAATTTGACAACCGTCAGGGTCTACGGTATTTCGCCCACAGTACATCGGTTTCAAACGATTCTAAAAATTTGACTTTATAGCCAGCAACATTCTCTCGACTAGTTAGCTCTTCAAGTCGTAACCAATCAAATAAAAACATAATTGCCGCCCAATCATCGGATGAGCAACGTTCCACTTATTTTATACACGTCAGTCTGTTTACCAACATCAGCATCACTGACCTGTTGGTTACGTAATGTTGAATGTAAATTCTCATTGCACGAGCTTTTTCACGAGACCCGTTTTTAATCAAGCCATCGAGTTACGCGAGTCATGCTCGTGTCAATGTTTATTGAGCCTGCGATATCCGTTGTACGATAAGATCGATTAGAAATAAACTTGTGTGCGTAACATTTTCAATCAGGAATGTGTAATCTACTGTAGGAATTTTGCATAAACCTCTATAACTTAAAAGGCGAAATAAAGTATGCCATACGATTATACAAATAAATAGACCTTTATAAAAAATTTATCGCTCGGCTTGGATCCTATGCAATTTTAACTCTATCATCGCCCCGCATCGCTGATGGAAACGCCTCATTAAGAAGATGATTGATGGTATAAATGTGCTAAACGGTGTTGTGCTACGTAACTAGCTATATAATATATCTCAAAATAGTTTCTGCCCGCTACTTCGTCTGCGTGGACCCGGGATTAAAAAACTATCCTATAATTTAATCTAGGCTATAAACTATCATCCGTCGAGTCGTTTAAGCGTGGTTGAGTAAAAATCATCAAAACATCTAAACATCCAAACTTTCGCATTTATCATATTAGATCAATTTATTATTTATAAATTTCTCACCCTTAAATAGATGAAATCGAATAATCAGTTTGACGAAAAAAAAATATTTTAAACTTTTAGTCTCCATTATCTCAACTCAAAGGTTTAACATAAAATATGTTATAAGTCAACACAATGGATAAGCGAAAACAGAGATAACAGTTATACATATCGTTTATTATATCACAGAACTTTCACAATATTTCACTTAAACTTATCTAAGTATCAACTTGCGGCCCTTTACTAGGATCTAGATAAGCTACAAACGAAACATAAATCGCGTTTCTTCCGACATTGTTCCCAAGTGCAAAATCTCGACATTGCCTCTGAAATGTGCACTTTCAAGTGCTCCCGGGCACTTTTACTCTCGCGCGGCTTATAAGGCGAGTACCACTTCGGTACTATAATTAAAAGATTCTAAGCAACATTGGAACTCCCTTACTTACGTCTGTCTGGAGTAGGCAGGTAGCGGCCTTCCGCGAGCCTAGAATGAAAGCCACATGTGTCTCAGGTTTATGGTTTCCTCGTCCCGCGGTGCGTTACGGTGTTTGGTTATAAAATGCAGCCATTCAATCGGATGTAACGGCTAAAGTAGGTACCACAAGCTTAGGAAGTTATTGCTAACTACCTAATGACAGGGACTTAATTCCGGATTTCGCTACTGACGTATATCTACACCCGTATTAATATAAAGTGGTAAGTTTTTGAGTTTGTATGTGGGGATACACCCGAAACTACATAGGGAGGAGATACTTCATAGGTAAGTACTGAATATACCTACGGGGTAGACATATCCCATATTTTATTCACGGCTCCGTTTGCGTTTGCACCAGGCAGTTAAGTAGGTAGTAGAGAATGGAAGAGTAATGCCATAACATAATCAATGGATATGTCGATAAATTTGTTAATTCTAATGGACGACTAATGACGATTAAAAATATAGTGACAATTACATGTTACCCGTGCGGAAAACACCACTTCCGGGCCAGGAAAAAGACAGATAGAAAACCTCAAGTCGTGATCTCTGACTTTCTTTGTTTTATTACCGTAGGTGAGTGGTACGTTAAACTGCGCTTAATTTAATTCGATGGGTTACTATTCTTAAACCGAAGGTAGGTAGGTATTTTTCTAAACTACTTATAATTTTTACTTTCGTTCGTGTCCCTGAGGAAATATTAATTAACTATCTAGGATAGTACATTCATATTTACTCAGGCACACGAACGTAAAAATTACGAAACTGTTGCAGTTTAGTTGATTAAATCTACCTAATTTCAAATAGAACTGCTAGGATTACCTACATTCTAAACGATGTTTTTTTTTTCCTAAAGTAAGTCCATGTATGTAAGTATTATTTAGTCACAATACTCACAATTGACTATAGCACTCCAATTTTCACATCGCAGAGCAATAAAATTATCAACATATAGAGGAAATCACCAACTCGTCCGTTGTTTTGTACAGCGCGAGCTCCTGTTCTTAATGACTCCGGAACATTTTGCCATTACAATACATACAATCAGCCACAATAGTGAATGACGTGCTAAGCGATCTGCGACTCTATAATCAATACAAAAAGGATTACGAAGATTATTTCGCGTTTGCTCCGCGTTGTTGCTTTTTGTCTTGGCTGTAAAGGAAGTACGAACAAAGATGTTGCGTCTCCGGGTGGTAATGATATGTTTATAGTAATGTGGGGAAAGAAAATGTGATGATATGGAATTTAGCGCAGTAGCGTGATACTCTGCTTCACTATTACGAGACACTTATATATGTAGTCTAGTATATAATGTATATTTCCTACGATAGGTATCTATAAAGCAGGTGAAGTTAGTAACGTCATGAAAATATTCAGCTATAGTCCGTTCACTGCTGAAAGTATGCCCATACTGCGCCATAATATATGATATTGGGCTTCCTCCATGCCAGTTTCAGTACTAATACTGACTCTGTAGTCCTCTGTAACTCATCAGTCGTTGAAGTCGCAAGGCGTTCTACACAACGCTTGCCCAAAAGCGGTCTCTATTTCAAGATTAGTGGGCTCCAACGGTTGTCAATTTTAGTCCAAGAATTCCGGGATTAAGATATTCCGTCCACCCATGATGCAGGTTCTAAAAGTAAGACTATGTGCCTGTTTACCACCTCACTTCTTTTTGATTGAGGGTAATATCCGGACTCATGTCGACGTTATCACATTACGGGCGAACATTTTGTATCATTTTGTGTCTATATGAAGGACAGAGACTGGAGAAAATGTTGATTACGGTTTTCTTTAACTTTGTGGCATAGAGCCAGGGACACATATGAAATACTAATGTAATGACTACCAGGGATGTTGACTGATCGTCAAATCAGCAACTATTTTGAAAGTCAAATACGCTCTTTTAATAAGAAGTTGGGGAAATAGGAACAAGTCACTTCGCTATTTTTTATCGTTCGAACAGCGACAATTTTTGACATAGCAAAAAAGCTGATGCTTTCGGAGTATTTTTTGAACTTTTAGTATGTCATGTAAAATTTAGTTTTTTTCTTGTCAACTACGTACCGTAACACCGGTAGGTACCTATTGTGTGAGTTACCTAGTTATTTTGTAGAACTTTGATAAGTCGTAAATCGTGCATCGCGTCTATAATTTACAGAACTAACTATTTACTTATGAGAGGAAGTCAACACTCAACTCGTAACGTAAACTTAACAAACAGCAGGAAGGTATTCCACCTGTCAGCCACAGTTTAGGCGCTCGATCATTCGGACAGACAGACTAATGGGAAGTTCCTTTCACTCGGAAAGCCAGACTGGGCTTCGAGCTTTATGTAAGCATTGCGTAATGTAAGCTTAGTTAAATCGGCCCTTAAACTGTTCTGCAAGTTGTTTTTGTAGAGCTGGTTGGGAAGGTAACGTAAGCTAATGTTGTAAAGGAGGTAATTACTATTAATACGATTTTGTACTCGACTATACGGATAAGAGCGGACAACGGAGAGACGAGACAGAAAAGGGGGGGTAATGTTTTTAACGATGACGCACTCCGTATGAGGTCCGGTGATTTATTTGAATAGTGGGAGTAACATTAGAAAGGAAGAAAAAATACTCTAATTAACATCTTGTAATATCAAAATTACAATTGTATTCAAAATGATAGTTTAAGGTAATCTTTTCCTTCGTACCCACGAAATGGTCTAGCGCCTATTATGGTCATATAGGAACGCTAACCTAAGTTTGCCTAAGTTTAGTTTTGTAGGCGGATCTTCTTTCTTCTTTACCTACTACTTTAGATATGAATAGGTTATAATTAATTACACATCCATACTACTCGTATCCATACTAATATAATAAATGCGAAAGTGTGTCTGTCTGTCTGCCTGTTACCTCTTCACGCTTAAACCGCTGAATCGATTTGAATGAAATTTGGTACAGACATAGTTTGAGTCCCGGGGAAGGACAAAGGATAGTTTTTATCCCCGAAATCATCCCATAAGGGGGTGAAATGGGGGGGTGAAAATTTGTATGGAGCTGCGATATAAACGAGTTGACGCGGACGGAGGCGCGGGCAGAAGCTAGTTCAAAATAAAATAAAACGTCCGTAAGATTCTCCAAAATACGAACCCATCCATCACAAAAACCAATTACGTATGAAACTTAAGACAAAAGAGTTACGCCACCTCACTAATTAACGCAAAAAACTTGGAACAGCTGTGGCAGAGATAGTAGACGCCATAGATAATAGAGAGGCTGGGGCATAGATAATAAACAATGGACAATAAGATCGGATTGTTATTAATAGCCGGCTCGGCACGCGCGAGCGAGCGTGGCGTAAGTACTTAACAACTTGCACTTTTCTTCGGTGGCAAGTTAGCACGATCTAGTTAGTGTAATTAAGCGTTAAACTGTCGTTTTTGTATCACTGCGCTGGCAAACAAGTACACCGTAACTTATGGACGTCTGCAACTCCTTAGGAAAACAACAGAGAGCAACTTTTGGAGGTATGGCGACCTTACTCACCCCCTAAAACTGAACAAGCAAGTACCTACTACATCCTATATACCTACCTACTTATTACAGCTGCGGTTTTCTACAAGGTGACATTAAATTGTTCCCAAGCTCTCTCCTTCCTCTCCCGAGCTAATTTTTTTTTGCGCAAATCCACTAATTGCTGACCGACATATTGGTCAGAGGGAGAGGAGCGGTAATAAGTGTTTAAAAGTTCATTCTTTACATTTAAATAAGTATTTTAAGACAGCTAAAATTTGCCATGAGCCTGGTATGTGGTATCTAATTTGAATCTTCAAGAGACTATATATACATCTACCTATTATTTTTAGATTTTGAGAGGTGCGCGTAAATATGCTGAACTAATACTTTTCAATAGCACCTTCGATTAAGTGTCCCTAAGCGTCTAATTGGAACTAAAAATCAGATATAGGGAGTCTCTACTCTGTCCCATTAGACTGTGGCGGAAATAATTGACATCTCGAGACATTGAGTAATTCCTTTCGGATTCTCAAATGTTCCTGTCTTCAGTAGCTTAGCGTAAACCATTTTCTCTCTTGACGTCGATGTTTTCTTTCACTTACATCAAGGTTCAGCTGTAGTAAATAGTTTACTCGCTCCCTCCTGTACCTTAGCACGAGTTTATAAATGCAGATTCCATTGTACGACTGCGAAGAGGAAGCGATACTGCGCTACGACGTTCGTACGTCACTTTCTCCGAACCGACGACGGGTTTCGTGCTTCGGTTTATTCAATCCTGGGGTTTTGTGGAACTCTATTCGGGTTTACCTTTTGGGGCAGTATATAAAATACTTCACGACTGCCCCACGAATGAATGAATAATTTTATTTCAGGACAAGTTCCATATATCGGTTCTAATAAATTGATAAAATTGTTATTATTGTTGCTATTGTTAAAATAAATGCACATTAGAAAGGACACATAATTTTTAAACACGTAAATGACAGACAGACGAGTAATTTAAGTTCATTAAAAGTTAGTACTTACTAGTCTTACTACAGTTTTGTGGGACTGTTTTATTTTTTAGAACTAAACATAATGTATGGTTATCAAATAAATTAATATGAATAGCTAAAATAATAAACCCTTATTATATGGACAATTAAGTTCATCAAGAAGCAAAACACAAATATAGTCAACATTTAAAAAGAGTAAACAGTATATTATCATCATTTGTAATAGGTATTCAAAAGGTAAAAAGACAGGATAAGTTTGAAAGCATGTAAACATGTATTACAAAACGATTCCCATCTCGTCAATTCTACATTAGAGTCAGTTCACAGATCGCAATCGTCAGGAATCAGAAGTTATAATGTCCGGTATTATTCCGTTTCTATTGTAAGTTTATCAAACGGCGCCACACAAGTATTGAACGCCCTAGGTTGGTTACCTACAATTGCAATGAGATTTGAGAGAAATGTAGCTGCTATAAGCAAGTAGGTTGATGCTGATGGCAAAAAAGCATAGTGATATGACTTCACATGAGAAATTATTGTATTACTTACCGTATGAGTAGTCTGCGAGTACGCGCCGGATATGGTCAGCGCCATCCACACTCGCGCCCACTGTGGATAGACAGTTTTTGGTTAGCTATAAATGTTAGTCATACAGTGAAAACCTTGTTAACGACCAAATCTATAAAATGAATTTGAAAAACGCCCTGGATGTCTCGCAATTAACTATAATAATTTTTCACCTAGCTTTCATTCCAATATTTATTTACAAACATCTATTTATAACACAATTTGCATAGCAGCAATAACGTAATCTGTGTCTATGTCAAGATTATTATGTTAACTGTGCCATTTACTGGTTTCTAAAGCAGTTACTTCCTAAGTCTAGATCATACGAAAGTTGCTTGTTAATATTACTGATATTTACTGTCTTTCGATTAATTAGCATACTGCTGGCGGATGTAGCGCATATCTCTTCATTTAGCTAATTGAGCTGTACGTATCTAAGGTTTGTGGAGTCGCAGAACATTTTCATCGTATAGTAGAGTCGCTCATGTGTGTCAGATATGTAGTACCTACTAATCACTTATCGAGATATGCTTAAGGAATTTTCATTAAAGCGTGATGAAATTGGTATAAATTTTTTATTAAATCTTATATTGATGGTTCGATCACCATACAAAACGTCTTTTGACATTCGCAGGCTAACGGCGTGACATTTTAAGAAACTTATGCAACAATCTTTCATAAATTGGCTTCCCATTTGCGCGAAATACCCCATTTCTTAGAATAACTTGTATAAACCAGAATAATTTGAGAATAATCGTTTTCGCAAAGTATCACGTGACAAACGAATTTCTCAAATGATTCTAGTTTCTATATGTATGATTCTAGCGCAAATGGGTAGCCAATTAATAAACGTATGTTACATTAGTTTCTTAAAATATGACGCCGATAGTTTTGTATGGTGATCGAACCCCCCTAAGGAGGCTTTTGAACACTCGTGGTGACAATGCCAGCCTCAGGTATAAATAATAAGATGATATGAAGTATGATCATTTAATTTTAAATTATATTATTATCGTATTGTATGTATGTATGTATGAAGTACAACTATGGGCCTTAGAATGCCTGTAATAAATGGCCCGGTATATTATATTATTATTTTGTGACGGGCACTACTCTCGTTAATTCAAATGGACTATCATCAATCGAACACAATTTTTTTTCTTAATATGTACCTGCCTACCTACCCACTTAAACTAAACATTATATTAATTTTCTTTAACTAATGTACCTAAATGGAAATATCCATTACTCACTGTTTACTTAAATAATGTAATTAAATATGTAAAAACATGTATATTTTCTCTGTTTTAAGTGAAATGTAAATTTCTTTACAGATAAATAAAGTTCTTCAACCATAAATGCAAAAAAATCTAGCTCCACTATAGAGTCACAGAACAGTTTCATCGTATAGTAGAGTCGCTAGTGCAGATATGTACCTATTACTAATCACTTATCGAAACACGCTTGAGGCATTTTCATTAAAGCGTACTGGAATTGGTATAAATAAATAATTAGATTAGATTAATTTATTTGATGATATTAAGCAGGAAAAATTCGCCTATGTCAAAAAAAAATACATGACGATCAAATCAAAATAAAATAAAAATGTTCAAATGAAATAAATAAAGATTGAAATTGGTTAATTGAGGTTAGCGTTATCATCTCTAATTAATCAATGTTTATTACTTGCTATTAGGTATTAGATACTTAGTCGACTAGTACCCAAACACAACCCATTAATCTTTCTCTGGGGTAGTTCGATTTGTGTATGATTGTCTCCTAATATTTGTTTATTTATTTTATTACTAGAGGTATTATCGACGGAGACTAAAAATTAATTCGAATCGAGTTTATGACCGCTTTTAGGAATGAAAAACGCAATGAAATCACTCTGGGAGTTACAAGAGTACATATCACTAAACTGCCATCTACATTTTCATAACAGGAAACATAAATTATATTTATTGTATGAAATAAAGCCATATAAACATATCAAGAGCGTGCTACAGGGCGCGGGCGAGGCTCCGGCAGACTTTCTACCGACGATAGCTGCCAGCTAATCACGTGTTTCGAACGTCTCAATTTGTTCCTAGCATAACTTGAACTGCGATGCGTTACTATCAGTGATCGTGACTTTTGTAGCATTTTTGGTGCAGCGTAGTGTTATTAACGGAATTGGTACACTTAGACAATATCTATCAATATTGTTAATCGAGGTCAATATTAACTTAATTAACGCTGGTTAAGCATTAGGATTGAAATTCTTTATACCAATTCCGTTAAAAACCACTACGCTGCACCAAAAATGCTACAAAAGTTACGATCACTGGTTCCTATACTACTATAGGCCAACGGAAGAGGACCATGTCACTTCAAATATGTCGATGTACGTTTCTTCTTTCATATAGTTAAACATCCTAATATCCCTTTTGAGTATTACCTTCAGTACCACTTGTATTCTTTGATCTGTGGTACCACTGATATATATTATTCCTCCATGGTATTAACTGCGTAAACGACGATAAGACCTAATATTGGTTCGTATAAGGCGGTTCATCGAGAAACGATGATGTGAAGTGACCGTGAATCGCTATCGGCGAATAAAATGGCAATAGGTATATTGGCTCATTGGCTCATATTTAGCATGGCGGTATAAATCGTAACAAATAAACAGATGAATGGTTAATTAGCTTCGTCGGTACAAAATTTCAACACAGAATGTGTGTAGGTACCTATACTTCTTGCATTTCATGAAGGCGAGTTGCTTTGACGAAATTAGATTTTAACGTTATAATAATGCGGGCACCCGCCCTCGTGAAATGCATCATCTGTACTTTGATTTTTATAGTTACTATACTCTGGTCTTTTAGGTATTTAAAAGAATGTAAACAAACAAAACCACGTGACTTGGTCATTCAGCCAATAAGATTGCTGTGAATAGCAACCTTTTGTATCTATGGTATTATCTTATTGGTTGAATGACCAAGTCACGTGGTATTGTTTGTTTACATTCTTTTAAATACCTAAAGGACCAGAGTATAGGTTACACCGGATTACAGCGAATTGGAGGAATTTTAGAACAATTGTGTGATAATTGAAAAAATAATTTGTAACATTCACGATTGTTTTTGTTTATGCCTCGAATGTGGCACACAGGTGACCGGCTAAAACCGTCTATTTAACGTTTACTTCCCTATGCTGTCATTAATAATACATGCTTTAGCAAGATTCCCATATTCAAACTGTTACTACAGGTTTATGGGCTGTTTTATTTTGTAGGACTAAACATAAGGTGGTTATAAAATAAATAAATATGAATAAAAGAATAAACCTTATTATACACTTGCAACTCCAGACGCAAAAAATAAATGAAACTATTTTTTTACCAAATGAAAGAACGGCGCTTTCAGTGAATAGGTGAGTAGTACCAACCATGATTGTAGTCGAGCCAGTGTGCACTCAGGTCTAGCGTTCTCTTCCTTTGTCGATTTAACTATCTGAAACAAACAAACGAATATTAATACTCAAACATAGGCAAACGTAAAGGCTATCAAACATTTTTCGTTGGACTCCTAATTCGGAAACCCGTCTCCTCGCATATAATTGTATGTGATTAAAACATTTTAAATATGCTTATTAACCTCGGAAAAAACTATTGTTTTTGAGTTAGTTAATATTTACCTAATACAGTGACCTAAATTAATTTCTGTGTTGTTGTTGTTGTTAGTCACGTCTTTAGGCAATCGGGGCACTTCACCACAGATATAATTACTCATCAAGTTACAATTACAGAGCTCCAGAGTTAATGTGTATCGCACAAATTGGCATATGTACGGAATTTCACGGTGTTAGCAATTTGGTGAAATCTCTCTTCGACCGCATTGCAAACCGCGCTTACGTTATACTCATCTACCTACATCTACGAACAACATAAGGACCGTTTTGGTTTTTACATAATTCTTCATTATGTGGTTTAAGTGGGTAGTAGTTTTGACCATACGACAGGCTTTCTTTTGGCACAATGTTAATGATTGCCGTGCGAAGCTCACGAGCGACAAGTCCACAATGTCGGGCGTAGTCAAGGTACAGTCACCAGCATCAATATCTGCTACAGCAAAGCGCTCATAAATATCTGACACGACACCGACATTTTATTTTATTTCGTCGCCACCTCCAAATTCCACCCCAGTCCAAGTTGGCTCAGTTCGGGTTGCACGGGAGGTTCCACGACACTTCGGGTGCTCAAATACCGCGAGTCATCCGGTTGGCTCTTGGACAGAGCAACTACGTGCCATTGCTCTGAATAGGAAAGATTAATACGGCCAAACCAACATAACATTGCATTCACGTGTGTTAAAGTTGATTTAAAATTCACCTATCTAATCTCCAAAACAGAAATAATTTTACCCAAACTTAATTACTTTCTTTAATCTTTCTTTTTGGAACAATGGACAGACAACGGTGTGAACTTTTCTATTATTGCGCAACGTGTTATGGTATCTTATTATTGAGCTAGTTATTAGATTAATTATAAAGAATAGACTGAAAAGATTTTACCGTGGCGCGGAGTTGTGTTCACAGATTTACACTATTTTAGATTTACTATTTTAAAGTGACAGTGTTTTCCATCAGCCTCTTTTAACGCAATGATTAGATCAATTCGGGTACGGATGCAATCGTTTATTTTGGCGTAAGGACGTGTAAGAGGAAGTGAGAAAGAAATATAACCCCGAACCTCTTCCTACCTACCTCATTCAAGACAGGTTTCCCAGTTCATTTAATCCTCCGGTTCTGGAGAGAGCTTTGACGAAATTTTCAGTAATCGTAAAAACAGGTAAACACTCCTACTCTTCATAAAAAAATGATAATGTCGAAATCTATATAGGTTCCGAAGGGTCAGTAATTCGGATGTTAAACTGATACCACAATGGTATTTTTATAAGTATGCCGGGACTACTATTTGGGTGAGGACCAAATTTTTGCCCAGCAGTTAGCCTGTTATATAGTTATCCATACAAACTGAGGAAGTAAACAAAGTTCTGTTGTGACACAAAAATTAACCATAGAATTGTATGGTTAATTTTCGTGTCACAGCGGAAAACTTGCATAGTAAATTTAATTGAGTTAAGCTGGCTAAGAATTTGGTCCTTACCCATTTACCAACAGGTACCTGCTTGTTTGGGCAACAATATTTCTATTTTTGATAGAGAAGGAAGGAGAGGCAAGGAGAGACTATACGACGTGCGTTTATAGATCAAGCTAAAGAGAAATTTAATGTAATGTCATATCAGGAGATCAAAACAGTGGCAGAGAGAAGTACGGAATGGCAATTACTCCAGCGAGAAGAGCCCTGAAGTTCATAATGATGGGAAGCATGCAATAAAAGTCATAAAAAACATATTTTAGGTAGGTACTTCATAAAAATAAACTAGCAACTAGCTATATCTATTTCAACCGAATAATCAGTGGAACACCTAGTTAACGAACTCGTAATTATTAAACGGTATGAAATCGTGTGTTCGTGTCAACAGGACGGAAATAAATACTACGTTAAGCGCGTGGTTCTCGGCACGGCGACATCGAATATATATCACACGATATAAACAAGTCTCGGCACGGTATAGTTTTCCGACTCCTCCGCTATTCTGTATCCTGTTTTAGCCTCACCGCACTGTTCAACCACAAAAAAAACTATCATTTACTTTAAAAACAAAGTTTTAACCGACTTCAATTTAGTACTCCGCCAAGCCACGAGAACATTTCCTATTTTTTTACATAATTTACCACGTGAACTGATTTCCGATAGCAAATGCATTGATTACTATAGAAAAAAACCGAATCGCTGTATGTGGGCCTATAATATGGACTTCCATCGATTCCCCAAGATCATCACCAATGGCACTTCATTAGTACCTATTTCAACGAATTTTTTTTTTTTTTTAAATATAAGGGGACAATCTTACACAAATCGAGCTAGTCCCATAGTAAGCTCAATAAGGCTTGTGTTATGGGTACTAGACGACGATATATATAATAGATATAAATACTCTAGTACGTAGAAAACATCCATGACTCAGAAACAAATATTCATGCTCATCACACAAACATTTGCCCTTACCGGGATTCGAACCCAGGACCTTCAGCTTCGTAGGCAGTGTCACTACCCACTAGGCTAACCGGTCGTCAAACTACCACCACCACCACTAATTAGATGTTGTAACGTTGCTCACAACTCCATCGCCAGATTTCCACGATCAGTTGACGATACTTTGCTATAGTACTTAGTAGGTACTTGAGCGAAAATAAAATGAAAACGTTTTCCCAAATATGAGACCTTCATTGCAAATTTCAAGAAAATCGAGCCGTCTTCGAGAACGTCATACACAAATATATATATACAAATATTGCTCGTTTAATAGTATCGAATGAAATGTTTTCGATATCTAATTACAATCATGAATAGACCAAAGATACTGTGATCTCAAAGGGATAAATCAATTTAAAATACCGGGGAAATGCCACCAGCATCTCAGGCACCATGCCGCGGGGAGACCAGTTTTTAGTAGTATTTTTAGTTACTGTTATAATTTTAGTAGTATATTTAAAATACCTACACGAAGTCCTGTTTAGAAAAAAAGTATGTCTTAAATAAATGTAAGAGTTTGTCTAATTGACAATAAACATTTTAGATTCATACGTACGTAGCAGTAATGCGTTTTTGTTGGTATGAAATCAGATGTTGCTACACAGTTAAAAACCATATCTTAGGCATTTCGTAAGTATAGTTTACCACGCATTGTTGTCGTTAACTCCCAATGATCTATTCTCAGTAGCACAAGATTTATCACTGTCACATTAGTACGAATTTATTAGCAATGATGCGCATGATATGGTGTTACGTGGTGTAGACACGAAACAGTGCCTTATGGTGTGATGTCGTCATTTACTTAAAAGTTATTACCTACCGATTTGTAACTGTGTTCAGTCAGCAGAGCATGATAACTCTATTGATTTGCGTGAGAACTAAACCCATATAATATTAAAACAGGTTTTAGTGTATTTGATACGTGAGTTATAAGGTTTTTCATCACTTTTCAAAAAGCATGTTTCCAGTCCTTTAAATTGACTTGCTAGGCCTTACACGAGGCGTCTTCACACTTCTTTTTTCACAATTCTTCACAACCGCCATTCGCCAGATTCCAAGATTAAGTAATCCAAGATAAGTCTTTTGAACAACGTTTTCATCCTTAATTGCTGACAAATTTTACACGCAATAGGTACCTAAACTTCACGCCGCCGTTTAAACGCCATTACACGGTATTAATGTTAAAAGGTGTCAATTAGTATAGTTTTAACGGTTTGATGGCAGCGTAGTGTTGGTTCAGTAATTGCAAGTTGCGGTACTGTAACATTACAAATTACATATCACCGTGACATTACGCAGAAACGCGCGGAAATAATTACTTAACTAAGTAATTTTATTTAATTTACACGACTTTTTGCGTTGGTTGGAGGTATTACTTAACTGTATGTGTAGATGTGTACGTGAGCACGTAGTGTTGACAGTTGAAATAGGTCATATACTCATATCTGTGCAAACAATAATTTATAATGCAATTAAATAATTAATACCTACGCCTATGTATACATTTTTTTTTAAAGATTCAAAGATTTAGGTATTTGTCCAACATAGGTAGTTATTAGGTATTTCATTTTTTCAGTATCACTATGTGGCGCCTTGCGGCATACAAATATAGTTATATTTTTGCAACATGCCTGCATGCAGCATGCTTCACAAATAATTTACATTAGGTAGTCAACATATCACAATAAGTATATAATACAAATTTAAGTTCAAAGTCCGTTAAAATAAAAATAAAATATGATGTAGTCAGCGTTATTAAAAATATAAGGAATAGAGTAATTGGAATTAAGTGCATGTGTCAGCTAAAAATTGATTAATTGAGTAATAAGCTTTTTAGTTTCATATCAACATCATTTTCAACAGTTCCAACAATAGTCTTTGGTAGTTTATTAAAAATCTTGTGGGCCATTCCAGTTATGCTTTTTTGCAATAACGCTTTTACGAAATTGCTTTTAATTTATTCTGAAGGGGGGCACTTTTTTATTTACCAAATTGGTTTCGATATTGGATCACAAAATTTACTATTTCATATTTACGAATTATTTATAGCATTTATCAATAATCCATACTTACCTATACTAATGTTGTAAAGGATAATGTTCTGTGAGGTTGTAGCTTTGTGTTTGTATGTAGGGGGTAATCTCCCGAACCATACGATTTCAAAAAATCCTTCACTTTACTAACCTTGTGTTACTTGTGTGTTACTGTGACTTTCTGGATGAACATCGACTTTATTATATTTCGTGGCTCTGCCTGCATTTCAAAATCTATAAAACCGTTAAGTTTGGTTCGGGAAAAAGTTGGCAGGGATTGCGGTAATTTTTTTCAAACTTAAAAGACCCTCCTTTAAGTTCAAAGAAATTACAATATTATTTTAAAAATATCATTAGTAATGAACCTACGCCTTTATTTTATTTTCTTTCTACGTAATAGCTGAACAGAACTAGCAGAATAGAACACAAAATAAGTTTCGTTATGAAGTAACGCTTAAAAGCTAACAAAGCTGTTTGCTGGACCATTGTTAAGAAGATAATTAAGAGGTTGTAAACCGTTTCAAGAGTGTGCAACTTTTTGCGTGATACATTAACATTATGCACATATGTAAAAAACTTTTCTTTCAGCGTTTTTTCGCCGTTAATCCGGCTGTTATTGTAATGAATAGATTTTCTGGCTAATTTAACGTGCACATAATCGGAAGTATCACATCATAGCGGAAGTTGTATGAATAAGAGTTATGGCGCACTAAATTACCACTAAAAATGCGGATTATTACCATTTATTGATTGCATGACGGGCTTAGAGTTTTAGACCAAGCCAAAGAACACTTATTCCGGTTTAAATAAATCTGTTATTTTTCTCAGCAAAAACTAACTGTGTAGTCCGATTATTCATAAAAGAATAGTCATTTAACCCACGTAAAACGCATAACAAGCAAAGTAATCATAAAGAAAGAAAGAAAGAAAGAAAGAAAAACATTTATTTGTGACAAACACATAGTAGGTAACAAAAATTACAAAAATAGGACGAACACTGTTTGTCACAAAAGGGCCACAACTCAGCATGAAGCTGGCAAAGCCAGCGCTGTTCTTCCGTTGTGGCCCAGGTGAATGCCCCAGCTCGCCGACGACGCGGCTACACTTGCCGATTACTGACAATATTTCAATTTTTTTTGTTTTATTTTAGTCACAACATGCAATGTATGCAAAAACAATCAATGCACGTGCATACTACTCTTAATCTACTCTTAAACTATTCTTAACCTAACCTAATTAAACTATTCTAACCTAATTTAATAACTAAAGCTACTAGCTTAAGCCTAGTCAAAAAGTCCCCCACGAGTTGTCCCTGGCGCAAAGGTACCCATCACACTGGCCGCGTTACCACGTTGAATAGCGATGGACAACCTTTGCACCAGGGAACGAACCCGCGCGGTCCAATTATTCTCGTTATTTTGTTTGGTCTAGATTCATAACTATTCTGAAACTTAAGAATAGCTAGCGTATTTCTGCAGTTCAGTAGGAATAACTACGTGTTTTTCGTAATTTGCTCGCTTAAGGCGTAAAATGTGGATTTTTGGAGCACTATTTATAAAGCTCTTAAACGAGCTCGGCCAAAAACTTATACGTTTTAAAATTTTAAGTATGATTTTGGTTTTCAACGTAAAATTTGGTACAGCGACTTCTTCTGCTTTGACCCGGAAACAATCCTATATTTTAATCCAGGCTGTAAACATCTTCCTGCAAAATTTCATCCAATTCGGTTGAACCGTTTGCGTCATTTAGTAAAAAACATCCAATTATCCAAACATCTAAACATCCCAACTTACGCATTTATAAAATTAGTAGGATTCCTTTATCTATGATCTGACTGAGCTTATTCCGAAATAAGTAATCATTGGCTTTGACCATACGATTTTATAAATACAAAAGTTGTGAAGGTTATCTTCGCCCTAAATAGTCGTTGAGACCACCAGATCATGACCGAATGTGGGACATTCTCAGAGCCAGTGTCCCAGACTAAGGTCAGATTTATTGGTAAATCCGTCACTACGCCTATAGGTATGTACAGTCAATCAATGTGACCCTCTGCAATGCAGTTTGCATGCAGACGGGTCACGGATGCAGAGATACGACTGTACATAAAAAAGCTGACATGAGAGTCAACAACATACAGTACATACATGTATTATGTGACATATCCTGATATACTGTTTTTGTTAATGCAATATTGACAGTAACTTATTACTTACCTACATAAAATAACTTCAACTTAGATAAGTTGAAAAACCCCCGACATTTTCCTTTCAAAGTCCTATATCTCAAAAACGGCTGAACAGATTTTCATGAAACATGGCTAAGAACACTCGGAATAAAATTATCAATGACACAAAAAAAACGCGTTCAAATCGGTCCATCCGTTAGGGGGCTACGATACCACAGACAGATACACAGATAGACACGTTAAACTTATAACACTCCGCTTTTTGCTTCGGGGGTTAAAAAACGATTTTTACATACTTACACATTTTTTGGAATGCGTGAATGAGTTACTCGTACCGTAAAGTTGAAGTCAGGATTTACTACTAGCAGATTGATATGCTACCCGGAATCAATGTTATTTAATGCCATAATGGAGGAGTTTTTACGACTCCGAATCGCGTGTGAGGACCGCATTAATCATGTAATAGGCAGAATTGGTAAATAACGATTATTCGGAATTACGGTTTAACGTAATTTACAAATTGTGCGTGAGTAATAATTAAACTTATGAGTAGCGTTCACAACTTGCAAGTTAACTCCTACCAAATTGTTTGTAGATTTAGTTAGTCACGAATACGATATGATTGACTCATAGGCATTGCCATACATACAAATAAAAACAAAGAAGAAGAGACGAAATACAGAATGGAACACATAAATTTACCAACATAGTGATTGTAACGTTTCACATAATTTTAATTTAGATGTCATTTATTTATATAAGGTCATATTTAATAAATACCTCACAGATTAATGTTTTATTCAGCAGCCGTATATTTTATACGTCTATACTTTTTTGTGACCTAGCCAAATACGGTTTTTTTAGAAAAGGTCCCATTGTCATCGGGTCAGGATCTGATAATGGGATGGATAAATTATTATAAAACAAACCGCAATTTCTTGTATATAAAAGCCGACTTTTATGGATCTGCTGTTCGATCACGTAACACAACATACGCGCTTCAGGTAGATCTAAATGTGACTTTTTGTATGGGAAAATGACAGATGCGTGTGCTAACGTGCATTCGAAAAGTTACGTGATCACCCCTCAGATCTGACCCAAGATTCAAGATTAGTGTTGTCGCTGCATGAAATAATTCAGGTCTCCGTTAGCTCCCTTGGTAAATCAAATACACATCTTACTTGAGCCATTAGGCCATTATTCGTAGCATCTTAATCGTGGTTTCGCCAAAGTGCGAACATTACCACATTAAACATTAGTTTTTGCCGCCACATTCCTATGACTTAATAGTTCATTCGCTAACTATTTTCTAGTTTTTAGATTGACTGATAATATGAGTTGCAAGTGCCAATTATTTTAACTGCCGAGAGATTAGAGGCTGCGCATGTGCTGCTTACGTGATGTCTTTAGATGTCTGCAACAATTGAATTGTTGCAGGTTTCATTGTATTTTAAATTGACAATGGGATGAAATCACTCTGATCTAAGCGTTAAACCTGAACACGCAATTGAACCTCCGTCCGTTTTAGCATGATTCTGTTTGTTCAAAGTTAACAACAACTAGAAAAACAACAGGAAAGTAGATTGGCGAACAGGCGGTGCTATCTCGCAGCAATATCTATTTTATATCACGACCACGAGCTGGTCGTAAGCAGGCACCGTAGCCTACGGACGCTTGCGACTGCAGAGATCCGACTTCGATTCGTTCCGACTACAGTTTTCGTCCCTGTCTCATCACGTTACAAAAGATGATCGTATATTGTGCTTTCTATGTTATTATTTGCCATATACAAATTATAGTGTCCCGGTGTTCGACAATGCTCCAATAATTGACACTTCCAATCGTATTCCACAGCATTAATTCTTTTATTTCTTGTTTGATGACACAGTAATAAATACTTTTTAATTTCTTTATTACGTTAATCCCAAGATACAGCGAGCGCGTTGCTCTTTCATCGCGTGACTTCACGCCGGCTACTGCAAATAATTCATACTTACACTTGCTTACACTTGCTACTTGATAACAGAGCTAAGCTATACATCGTTTAAGTCGAGATAACAATGTCAATTATGCTATTAAACTAAGATTACGTACGTTCATGGGAGTAGGAGCCCAGTTGCCAACAGTAACCTAGTTAGTTTTTCATCTTAAAAATGATTATTATATTTATGTACGATGTGCAACCGAAAAACCCAAAATCAGTAGAAAACAAACTAGAAACATTCCAACGGATTTTCATTCAGCGGTATTCAATTCGCCAACCCGCCGTATTACAAAACAGCGCTGTTTTGTAAAACGGCGGATCATACTATTCCCCTGCGACATATATACCTACTTGTGTAACACAACACAGGGTAACACAGTTCAGGACGCAGAGTTTTGATATGCAAAATGTGTTACTTTTATACAATAATTTTTTTTTTATATACTTAAGCTGACTTCGGCGGCCTAGGAGATGCATCAGTCACAATGTGCTACGTAGGCCTGGTTTCAATGGAGCACAAGTCTAAATGTGTTTAGAGAGTAGTTGAAATACTGCTTTAGCTGTTATATTTACTGTGAGGGTTTGTGAGAGTGCAAAAACTGTTGTTTACTGTTATTTAATACAGATTATGTTTTAATCTCAAAGCAGTGTCAAATGCAATAAGTACCTACTATGTGACATGCCAGTGATCGTAACTTTAGTAGCAGTTTTGGTGCGGCGTAGTGTTGTTAACGGAATTGGTATAGACAATATCAATCAATATTGTTAATTAAGGTTAATATTAACGTTATTACCGCTAATCAAGCATTAGGATTGATTTTTTTAAACCAATTCCGTTAACAACACTACGCCGCACCTAAAATGCTACAAAAGTTACGATCACTGGACATGACACAAGCAACGAATGTACGAATTGATTACAACAGTTAAAACATTCCATTACTAATAACACCTACCTTTACTATACCTATCTGTTACATAAGAACGTATTATAATAAACGAATCATCTAGATAGGTAGTGGAATTGAGAACGTCCTTCTTTCTGCAACTCTTTGAATACCTACGCTAAAACGAGTTTCAGGAACATTATATAACATGACCGAATGCTTGCAACGGGCAATTTGCCACCCACGGTAGGTATGCGACCTCATTATACCACATGAGATGATTGAAGCCATTACACCACATATGCATTATACATGTCAGCTTAAATGATGTGTGTCATGATACGTTCAATTTTTATCGCAGTTCAATTTCAAGCGTTGATGGTCAATTCAAACATCTTGTAGTCATTTATTGCCTACGAATTGGTAGCGCTCGCTACGTTCATAGCGGGTGCGTCCCATAATGTATAACAACGTTTGATATAATTTCACTTTATTATCATTCATAATATATAATGAACGTTTGATGCAACACCAATAACAGTAATTTCATATCGTATAACTTTTATAAACTATAACAAACGGTAGGTATTCATACTAACATAACGTATGACATTCACTTCGGCTAACATCAATTCATATAACATACATCAGGTATATCGTTAGAATATATAATAACATAACTTGTATAAAGTGAGCTTATATATTGTGAGTGATAAGTTGTTATACGTTCTATTACTTACCCCTCATAGCCAATTGGAAAACCGTATGTGGAGGAAAATAACCCTCTCGTGGGAATATGTTTTTTTTTAGACCCTTGTCATACAATCTACTATTGTACCTAAGTATTTGTCGCGCTTGGTTGTTCTTTATGACTTACTCGCTTTTACTTCGTTCGCGTTGAATTTCTTTTGTTGGTCTTTTACTGGGATAAAAGGTATTATATATGCTAATCCAGTTTATATACTCTATTTGTATACTAATTTCATCTTAATCCGTTTAGCCGTTTTTGAGTGATTTAGTAACAAACATCGAAACTTTCGCATTAATTATAGTTACGTCACTCTGGGCCGTAAGTGAGATTTACCGCCCACGGACGCAGCGGCGAATGTCACTTCACACCCAGGAGAAGACGTAAAATTGTGTACGCACCACGGGCGGTAATTCGAGCCCCAGATCGCATATTTATGGCCCTCAACTTCGGTTCGCCCCACCAACACCTGCGATCTAGGGCATTCACAGATTCACCGCCCTAGGCAGGTATGTAATAGATAGATAGTAGGATACCTACGTGAACAATATTCCTTTGCTCCGCTAAAAAACGTGCTGGTCTGTCGGCGAAGATGAGATAACAACGTCAACTGAGCAAAATTCAATTTCGTTTCAGTCGGGTTTTGCGCGGATGTGGCGCAGGCAACATCTCCTTCCAGCATCTCAAGGGCTGTTATTTCACCCGTCACGAAACTAGACCTCTACCTACGCTTAGTTACTACGCATCGCGGTGTCAAGATATATTTGTGGGCGAGCGTTGAGGTGAGCTTAAAACAAGTTACAGAATAGGGGGCTGATGGTGCATCGTAGAGATGCGAAACACATGTCGAGGTTTTGTCATTATTGGTGGTGGTTTCCTGTAATTATTTGCACGTGTGCAGATGGTGGTTGCATTAACCGCATGCAAAAATACGCAAATAGTTGCATCTCATCTTAGATATCTCTGATAGACTAGCACGTTGTTTAGCGGAATATTGTTCTCCTAACATATAATTTCCGCAAAGTAACGCCTGAATAAATCAATTATTTCAGATAGTAAGTAGGATGGCAACTTAGGCTTGGCACGAGCGTGATAAATACAGAATGGATTTGAATTATACCTACGTCTTCTCAAATAGACTTACCTACGACTCCCTATATCTTGTGCTAAGTGCTCTAATAAGAGAGAGATGGATAGTGCGAGAAAAATCGAGAGAACTCGCGCGCCGTCTTGTGATAGCTTAGCCGGGTGTTCATCCGGGTGTCCGGGAGGCGCTGTGTCCATCCCAGTTGCGAACAACAGCGGATCATGCCGGGTAAAGTTAAGCCGTTAACGTTAAGTTAAGTTAAATTTAACAATATCCGAATTATGAATTTTAACATTTATTACCTAGTTGGGTTATCTGATATAATGGCACATTTAGTTTTAATTAACTGTCTTATTTTGCCAAAGCGTAGAGTTGAAATGAAATGAGTGACATGGCGTGCAATCTTGCCCCGCCCCGTCGGAGCAGCCATCACATTGCCGTTCATTACCCTTCCATACAATATTACTTGGCGAGTAAAAGCATTATGAACGCAGCAATTTATCGCAACAACCGATAGAGATTCAGTTATCTTTCAATCAAACTATTACTAAGTACGAAACGAATCACTACGAAACTACGGTAGCATAGTGGTTTATGCGGGTGCCAAACGGGGCGGTCGTGGGTTCAAACCCACGATATATATTGTTATATATCAATATAATAAGACTTATTAGCTATGGAAGAGCAGGGCATCCTGACACAGGTTAACTAACGAAAAGGAAGATAAAATTAAGAAAGGAAATAAACAATTTTTCATTTTAATTTTCATGCCTGCTCGCACCAATAAGTTTTTCGGAACTTTAAGTATAGAATACATTTGATATTTACCAGTGGCTTTTCGGTGAAGGAAAAACAAACAGCACTACTCATCATCATCATCAGCCTATATACGTCCCACTGCTGAGCACAGGCCTCCTCTCATGTATGAGAGGGAACGGGCAGTAGTCCCCACGCTGGCCCAGTGCGGATTGGGGACTTCACATACACCTTTGAATTTCTTCGTAGATGTATGCAGGTTTCCTCACGATGATTTTCTTTTTCCTTCACCGAAAAGCTAACGGTAAATATGAAATCATATTCCGTACATAAGTTCCGAAAAACTCATTGGTACGAGCCGGGATTCGAACCCACGACCGCCGTTTGACAGCCGCATGCCTGAACCACTGGGCTACCGTAGCTTTTTAAACAGCACTACTCATACCTGCCTACTCCATAATTTATTTTTGGTTCTTGCTACAATAATCCGGACAGGATTTCTATGTGGCTCTACTATCCTCAAGTTACGGCCGCGATACTCACATTACACCTCACATTACAAAAACTTACTAAGTACCTAAGTGAATGTGCTATCTAAAATTGCTTGCGATTATTACCGGAAAATAATTTTATAATGACTTCTTCAATAACTGTTGGTATTTTAGAAGTTAGGTACGGTTTTCCTCTAAGAAATAAGTTAGTAATACCTATCAAATTTCGACAGAAAAAATATAGTCTAACTGTAAATGATAAAAATAAACTGTGGATTTCCAGCAGTTTAACGTTAAAATAGGTTTGCGTGTTTAGTTATTTTTGACCGGCAATCAATGTTTGTTTTTAATTAAAACCCGTGATAAAATCTGCACGCAAGTAATTTTAACGGCGACAAAACTAATTCCAACCACGCGGGCCGCTGCGCTAGCTGTGCTGTTTTTAATAATTTTATTAATGTTAGGCAAGTAAAAATAATTATTTTTTATTATAGAAAATGTGTAAAAACAAAATAAACTCTATTAATATAATTTGTCATTTGAAATAAAGTTTAAATTAATAATTAATGCATGATGTTCTTACTTATCATTTAATCAATAAGTTATCGTTAAACTCTATTTATCAACACTAATTTTTCAGTCAATTACTTCTTTGATTTAAAGATAAAAATATGATGGAACAATCAACATGATACCGCTCCATAAATAACTCACCGTTAAAAGTGAACGCTAATAAATCCACAAATAACACACACACAGCACGCGAATTAAAAAAAAACGTGTTTCTCTATGCTTCAGGGCGAGCGGCTACAACACGCTCATGAAGTCGACTGCGGACCGCGGCGCCGACGAGAGTGGTAAGAGCTTTAGGAAAACTCGTGAAGGGATCGTTTCATTGGTCCGGTTGAAATTGAGAGTGTAGAATGAACTTAGGTAACAGTAACTAACTTTAACTATTAAGTTAATTATAACTATAATGTTTTTTTTTGTTCCGGAATAATTATATGGCGAAATGTATGTCGAGTCGAGTCGAGTTCTCCAATATCTATACCTAGACAACCTATCAAAAATATCTACACATGTGTCTTATGTCAGTAACAATAAAATCTCTGTAGCTATAGATATTTTTGATGTTTTTTGTCTGTGTAAGATATTGGAGAACTCGACTTTACAAAAAGTAGTCAAGAAACATACAGATTATAAACGTTATTTAGCCAATCGGTTGAGTACCCCATATAATTATATTTATAGCATTCCATATACTTATCATTAGAATTTTAACAGAAAAGGTTTTTTGGAACATTTCACACATCACACATCACATCATCAGCCTATATACGTCCCACTGCTGGGCACAGGCCTCCTCTCATGTATGAGAGGGAATGGGCAGTAGTCCCCACGCTACGCTTTGGAACATTTAAGTTTCAAGATTTATCTCGGCCATTTCATGAAACGTCAAACTTTTTGCGCTAGTTTTTTTCTTATCTTTGAGAAACTTGGTCTTCTACTGAAATAAAGCTGACGAGGGTTTTCCATTTTGCGTAGGAATAACCTAGATAGTTATGCTAAATTCTGAGAAAAAAGTCGCTACTTTTCATAAAATGATAGGCGATGAAAAATATTGTACTAAGTAGGTAAGTAGGTTTACTTATTTCAATTTCTTTTACTGTCAAATATTTTAATAACGGGTCGGTGACACAAGCATAGGTCTCCCAGCAGATAGGCGGACACCGTATCTTATGGACGCTTGCGACTCCAGAGGACTCGTATGCCCTCATGCTGTCAACACAGCCTCATAGATACCATTGCAATGAAGGCTCAAGTCTTTATTGCTATGAGCCTGTGTTGACAGCAAGATACTATTATAGACCCTCATTTTCCACACAGAATCGAGACCAAGCAATTCCTTCTGCGGAATTACCCCAAAAACATCTTAAGGCGCCGCCGCCGTAGGTTCAGAAAAGTGAAGCGAACAGAGTTTTTGAATCAATATTGCGTCTATTTATAATAATATGGTTTCAAAAAAATACGCATACTAATCTTGGGGCTTTTCTGTAGCGAGATCAGTGATTCAAAAATTCATGATCGATAGAAAAAAAACACGAACATAGGTATAAAATATACGTAACAAATTATGCACAAAAGCTAAAAATATTAAAATTGCTTCTAAAAATCGGCTAAGCATATCATGTTTGGGAGTAGGACTCAGTGGGTAGGTACTTTTTATTTATTTAAACGGCCAAAAAATTAAAATCAAAAAACATAACCGCGCTTCCGTGGACGCACTTCCATCTCGCTCACGCTTATGCTCAGTGAGAGGGAGAGAAGACCATGAACCTACGGCGCCTTAAAAACAAAAACCGATGAACCCGTGCCATCGCCAATTAGCGTTTCAAGCTTAACCCGATCTTAGACATCAAAGAGAAATCCGTGCATATGTAATCCGACCGTGTAAGCCCAGACATGTGGCCGAAGGGGAAAGTCAGCCCTACCTGCCGTTCAACCTGATCCGTGCGTTCAATGCCCATATCTTTTTTACGTCCTAACATATGTCAGGTGAGAAAAGTGTTGACGTCATGTCTAAGGCATTGATATAGGGTTTAGTTTTGCCTGGCCTGTGTCTGTCGAAGGGTTCATCGTACCATCTAATCGTACCTTTTTGGGGTGAGGGCCCTTGTAGATGCACATTCTGCAAACCAGATGATGGAGGTCAGCAAAGGAATTTTGAGCACTCCAGAATTGCTTTGTTTTAGGGTACCATTACCAAAGACATTCCTGGATTTTTATTATGACTATTAGGTATTATTGTTTTTTATTAGTGTATAAGAATACACTCTGACGATCTTTTTGTGAATCCATGCTATTTGAATTTTATGAAATGAAATGTAAATTTTCAGAATGAAATAGAATAATCTATCTATCTATCTATCATTCTTCTTTGTCTGGAAAGGATTTCAGTTAATCATACAAGCTATCTATCTAGCCTATTCACTTAAAAAAAACATTTTTGTTACAAGCTTTTATTGCCAACTGTACTTTTCTGTATGTACCGTCATCGTCATCAACTCGTAGAGACGATTCTAACTAAGCACTCTATTTTCATTAGTATGGAAAAAAATGGAAATTTGGAAATAATTCATTACAGCAGCTTTTTTGTGTGTAACTGATATATTATTATTTTAGTAATAACGTAGACTAAAAATCCACCAAAATATTAGTCATCAAAAAAAAACGATATTTAACCAATTCCTGAAAGTAGAGGAAAAACATTAATAGATATTTTAATTTTTGTTTTGGTTAATTTATAGGAGCTCTTCCAGAATAAATATAAATAAATCACACAAAAAACATAATGGATGTGTCATTTTCTTTTATATATTTACTTCCCGAAGGAAATTTTGGTGGATTCTTGGATAAGGCATCTTAGAATAACATTTGAAAATTAAACAAACAAAAAAAAAAGCTGTTATAAATTACTGTTTAAAAAAAAACGTAATTTTCCTGGGGTATTCTGTCTCCATCAATCAGCATGTCTATCTTAGGACGGCCGCGACATACTCTCGATTTTTCTCACACTAATATAAGTACCTCTTGTTCTAAGAGAGAGACGGACAGTGCGAGAAAAATCGAGAGAGCTCGCGCGCCGTCTCGTGATAGCCGTGCTGAACAGCTCGATGGTACTATAATATCCTCAGAGCATAAAATACTATAGAGCGGACAAGCCGCCGGCGGCTGTGTCGCACATGTCAGCTCATTGGGCATACTCCGCCATACATTTACCGTCCGTTGTCCACCGAGAAAGTTCAGTTTTTTGCCAAAATGCCGAGTTGTGCAATAATTACTTGCAAACATCGCAGTGATTTGATTAATTTCTACACCAATGGGATCACTTTTCACAGGTAAATACTATAAATACTATTTATTTCAAATAAAACCACTAATTCAAGAACTTGCGACAGGCACATTCAATACAAATCGCGCGGCATGTCCGATCTCCTTATTTCCTATATCTGTGATGATATCGAATTGTCATCTAAACTATAGGTACTTAAACCCAGCTCCCAATCCAATCCCAGCTCAATCGGTTGAAGATATCTGCTTCAACATTGAGTTGCAAGAATCCACCCAAACAACTTACAAATAATATAAAAGCTCCCATATTAGCTTTTATTGCTCTTCTTTTTATTTGTTGCGGGTGATAATTAAGGTCGCCACAGCTCATAGGATGCGCTTTATTTAGAGCGAGGGAACAGCCCTAATCTGTAACTTGTTTTAAGCTCACCTCTACGCTCACCCACAAATATATCTTGACACCGCGATGCGTAATAACCAAGCGTCACAAGAGGTCTAGTTTCGTAAGGGGTGACCGGCGGGGTGAGCCGCTTTAGCGCGTAGCGAATAACAACCCTCTATTTGTGGCTAGCTGTGGATACAATGAATCACATTATTGGAGAGGTCGGTAACGCGCTTTGAACCCCTCCGGAGCGGGTTCTGCTTACCGTGGTGGTGTTCCCTCGCTTTATCCAAGAGCGTCAAAATACTATAAATATGCTTACTCAAAAATCTTTGCCCCAAGTTTCCGAAATACCCCTGATTACGAAAAAAGTGCTCCTGGGTTGGAATTTTGGTAGGCACTTAATGGCAAATATTTGCGTGACGAGCACCTCCTTCTAAAAGACTGCCCGAAATTCACAAACCCCGAGATTTATCCACGAAATCACCTGTCACAATCTCCATGTAGAACCATAAAACCTGCAGGAAATCATTCGTAAAGAAAGTACAATAGCCTCTTTCTGCAAACTCGCCACCTCTATTGTTAATAACCTGAAGAAGTTCAATGGCACATAGTTCATTCTTCATTTCACCCATCATCCATGTCACTGCTTTCTGGTAAAATCAAAGACACAAAAATATACCGTATTTATATATGTATACCGTCGCCTTAAAGTACCCATAAAACAAGCCTTAATCTGCTTCCTTTGGTTGATTGGTTTGTGTAAAAGTGTTCCCTAAGAATTCATTATCAATTTCACTATCTACACGATGTTTGAGACCCATAAATCGATCGATAACAGGCTCTGTCAGACAGAAAAAAATGGCCGACTGTACTTTATTAGCAGATCATCAGGCCCTGTCAATTAGCCATGTCATTACATGTCCCACTCGCTTTCACACTCGGCGGAAAATGATCAGCTTAGCCCTCTGATGGAGTCACAGATATATGTATAGATAGATCACGCATCATAGTCTAATCCCAATAAGTTTACAATCCTTTATTTAACTTGCAATGTATGTATTATGTTCGGGTGGAACCTTTCAACTCTATTTTGAAGCAGATATCTTCAACCGATTGAGCTGAAATTTTGGGTTTAACTATATAGTTTGAATGACAAATCGAAATTATGATACCATCGAGCTGATCTGATGATGAAGACAAGCTGGCCATGGGAATTCAGGACTTACCAGACGTAACCCCGTTGAGCTTGGGCTCGTTAGAATCCTCTCAACGAGTAGGTAGTTGATGACGGTATACAGAAAAGTCCAGATGGCCATAAAAGCTTGTACCAACATTTTTATTGTTGATAGAAACGTATTTCTTTCTGGGTTGGCAAATCTGATGGCATTGGCATGGCAAAAACTAGTGCCGACGTTAGGTTAGGTAAGGGTTACTACCGGGAAAAACGCGAGGAGGATGATAAGATCACGTGAGAACATATAGGTATGTCGTTCAAGGCGATGCCTCGATTCTCGCAAACAATTTAAATAAGAGACACGTTAATGTCTTTAATTCACACAACAGAAAAGTAAAATTTATCACTCATCTTAACATAGTAGTGCCCACACTACAAAAGTATGTATGTTTTTTCACTCAGGAAAATCGATCCTTAGGTAAATCTTCTTGCAGTCGACTGTAGGTACATGCGTTGCGACGTCAACTAAATTATATGTCTGTGGATGATGTTGAGCTAATTTTGTAATTTAATACGTTATTAAGGTTAGACTCGCAGTTTGATGTTGTTAGACGGTAATTTAATTTCTGTCTGCTATAAGGTAATGAAAGTTGGGTTATATGGGAGTGGTACTGTACTGTTCTCCGAGCCCTTGAAGTAAGCCCCATAGTTAAAAAATTTTTGTACAAGTTTGTGTAAGAAGTCTGAGCCATAAGTAACTAATCGCGTTAGGAAATACTTCGTCATTTTAACATAGGTAGATAAGCTAAGAAATTATTAAGCAAGAATAAATATAGAAATTTTTGGATAGTGATTTGAGATACTTAGGTTTAATTGTGATAACGATAACAGTGCGTCATGAAAACGTGGTAACTAAATCAAGTTTATTTGTAATCATAGCATTTATTTTCAAAAGTATATGTATACAAGATGTTAACACTTTCGCAACCAAGAACCCCGCCTAGCAGGCGCCTACGCCGTAGTCGCTTTCCGCTACATGCGAGGAAAACCACAGGATCGGCTACGAGCGTAGCGCGTAGCGATTCTTGGTAGCGAAAGTGTTCATAACCGAGCTGCGGTAGCCTAGTGGTTCAGGCATGCGGCTGTCAAGCGGCGGTCGTCGTGGGTTCGAATCCCGGCTCGTACCAATGAGTTTTTCGGAACTTATGTACGGTTTTTTTTTTATTTATACAAGGAATTCCAACAGCTATGATATATTCACTAAACTTTATAAATAGCAATAAAGAGCCAATTATAGGAACTCGCAAATAGAAACTGAATATAATAATATGTTACACAGTACACGCTTTAATGACAATTGCACAGTATCTGATACAAAATATTGCAGTATGGAATGTCACAAAATAACAATGTAAAAACAAAAGAAGAAACAAATGGGTGCCTGTCGTATCGTATAATGTTGATCGTCCTAAAATATTTTGGCCGAGAATGTTTGGCATAATGTTGAGTGGCATACTACTTATTTAGCCTATTCATTTTTGCGTATACACATTTAAAAGTCCTAAAGTATGTTTATCCTAATATTGATTACTCGAACATCGAATTACCTAAAAAGTAATAGTCCTAATTTTTATTGTCATAGTAATTTTTTTAGCCCTCCGGATCGCTAAACTTAAGTGGCAGTGGGCGGGCACATAGCACGTAGAACCGATGGCCGTTGGGGCGGAAAGATTCTCGAGTGGCGACCACGTACCGGAAGGCGCAGCGTGGGTAGGCCCCCGACAAGGTGGACTGATGACCTGGTAAAGGTTGCGGGAGTCCGCTGGATGCGGGTGGCGCGGGATCGGTCACTTTGGCACTCTTTGGGGGAGGCCTATGTCCAGCAGTGGACGTCTTTCGGCTGATATGATGTGTAATTATTTTGCCTATTGTTAAACGTGCTAAAATTAAACCACCTATACTATTTTTTTCCTAAATTTTATACTATTTGTAAATTCTGAGCAGACCCGCGACCTACATCTAAATAAATAAAATAGGTTCGTTAGTTGCCTTTTGCCCCTCAGAGCTGAAATAGGGGCCCCGCGAAGCGGGGCTCCGTCGACATGAGGGCTGGTCATAAGTAATTCAAGTATTAGGCAATTCTCAGCAGAGCCAACCTTCATTTAGATAAATTAGATAGGTTCGTTAGTTGCCTTTTTTGTCCCTCAGAGCATAAATAGCAGCAGGACGGGGGGACACATGACTCGAACAAAAATTAGGGTTTTATAGCCCAATATTTCGCAAACGAATCACACAACAATTATATTAAATTGTTCCAAACCCGTCCCGTAATGCTGGCAGAGACAGCGCTGGTCTTCCGTTGTGGCCATAATGTATGCAAGTTATATTGGTTTTACAAATTGAATGTTTTTATTACGAATTAGGCACTAACTATAATTTGAATGACATCCGTTTCTGCTTTAATCAAATACATAAAATAATATTTTAAGCATATATCAGCATGCGATACGACCGGGTGAGAGTAAAAGACATCAACGAATCACTAAGGAACTCTTAAGTACCTTCTGTAATAGTTATTTACGATACAAGTGCCGAACAGTTATAATTTACAGTACATATTGGTGCTACTTTCCCGCACTAGTGCGGAAAAGAGCACTTTCCGTGTACATGTCGAAACTTTAAAGAGCCATATGTAAAGTAAAACGTTGTACGATACACGTGCGAGTAGGTAATTCGCAACTCGTGTCGATAAATAACTATATTGTATTAAACACTAGTATAGAAAATGTAATTAGTCAAATCAATCAAGGGTCGGCAACGCGCTTGTAACTACTCTTAGACACTCGGATATTGAATTTAGATAAGTGGTTCCCTTAGGTGGTTCCATAGCTTATTCCCTACTTTATTTTTGTGATTATTTAACCCCTTGCGTTGCTTATTACATTTTACTACATTTTCAATCCATTTTCGAGAAAATGCGACATTATTGATCATTTTATTTAGTATCGACACCCCTATTGATATTTTTTTACATAAGATGCGATTATGGAGACAGCGGCTGCGTGCGCTGCAGTTTTGAAAAAATATACAAACTTACTTTTCCTATATGTATTATCGATGTCATGTTGCGTTTACATGGTGGCCGTAGCCTAAAAGTAGTACGATATCATCTATCTCATTCTACAGTTGCACCCTTGCACAGGCTTGCTGAGTTTTGGTCAATATGTAAACTCGTTTGTCAAAATGGCGCCATAGCCATACATAAGCTACATAAGCTGCTTATCAAACCTGAATATGTTGCTATCATATTTGTATACATACAACATTTAACGTGGGAACCGTCAAACAGCTATTCAATTTATCTCTTCCAAATATCCAAAGCATTTCAAATATTTCAATACGTTAGCGCGCTCATTCTAACACATTAACTCGACGTGAGTAGAAGCGAGTGAAAGATTAAAATGTGATTAGGATAAGCGGTAACTAAAATAGACCTCCAGTTACGAAATCTGTTTATAAGCTACGTGGGAACACCGTAACGAGTAATTAACCAGTTGGCAATTAAACTGGTTTGGACGAAAGTATCGGAAGTCGGCTTGTTATAGTGGTCACGCAGATTGTTTGGTAAACAGAGATAAGGAATAGAATTGGCGCCAGTTGACTTCCTCTTATTATCTGTCAATAAAAGGAACAAAGTACATGCTCATAATGTACTTTAAAAACCAAGTTTTAACCGACTTCAATTTAATACTCCGCCAAACCACGAGAACATTTCCACATTTAAATTAATAATAAATATTTGCGGACTATCTTACACATATCAACCTAGTCCCAAACCAAGCAAAGCTTGTACTATGGGTACTAGACGACAAATACATACTTAAATACATAGAAAACATCCATGACTCAGGAACAAATATTCGTGCTCATCACACAAATAAATGCCCTTACCGGGATTCGAACCCAAGACCTCTAGCTTCGTAGGCAGGGTCACTACCAACTAGGCGGTTATTTCCCAATTTACCACGTGAACTGATTTTCGAGAGCAAATGCGTTGATTATCAGAGAAAAAAACCGAATCGCTGTATGTGGGCCGATAATATTTGAGGATTTCCGCCGATTCCACAACGATCACCTTTGCCACTCAAAGCTGGCAAAGGTGAAGTGGTGAAGGTGAGGTGGTTTGCTGGGTCATACTCAAATTTAGGTTCGCGTCTTTCCCGTGGACACTATAAAAGTTAAGGGCTACGAAGCCTAATTTTGGTTTGGACTCTTAATCCGCATAAACAGCGTCTCCTCTTATTTATGACTATTCGATAAAAACCCGATTTATATGCAGGTGAGCTTTTAATTATTGACCACAGGAGAGACGAATTTTGCTTATACAGTGTGTTCGGGTGAACCCAGTGTATAAACGAAATTCGTCTCTCCTGTGGTCAATAATTAAGAGCTCACGTGCATATAAATAAGGTTTTTATCGAATAGTAATAGGTATAGAAGAGGAGACGCTGTTTATGCGGATTAAGAGTCCAAACCAAAATTAGGCTTCGTAGCCCTTAACTTTATAGTGTCCACGGGAAAGACGCGAACCTAAATTTGAGTATGACCCTGCTATTTCAACGGAATCTTATCAGAATCTGCGACGTACTTTTGTACTTTTAAGTACATCATTGAGGAATTCCATAAGTCATCTGTGGTCTTCATCATCAATTCCACACCACCAAATTTATGATTTCCGGGTCGCGTTCGCGTCCCTACGCTCGGCCGAAGATATTGTATGCGCACTGCTGCCCCGCTATTCCGTAACTTTTTTTAAGCTCACACCTCACCGCTCACCCACAAATATATATTGACACCGGGATTCATAGTAACTAAGCGTAATCAGAGGTCTAGTTTCGTTGGGAGTGACGGGTGAGGTGAGTCGCATTAGCGAGTTCCGAATAATAGCCGGTGCCTAGACCTAGGGCAGCATAAACGGAGCAAGATGTAGTGGAGGTACCCTAAAAAAAACAAGTTTTTATTGTACTGTTTTGTCGGCGTGAAAGAAAGAAAGAAAGAAAGAAAGAAAGAAATCATTTATTGTCAAATTGTGCGAGTACAGAAGATGTTATAAAAAAAAAGTGTTGCGTGTGTCACAATCAACCGCTGTACGGTATACAATAATTTACAATTACACTAATAAATCATTAATAAAACATGTCAATCACTAAAAGTAAAAATCCACTAATTAAAATTAAAATACATTTCAAACATAAAATACCTGTCTAATACATCTACGAAAACATACCTAGCCTATGAAGCTTGTTAAAAATGTTAGTTGCAATTATACCAGCATCGAAACAAAATGTATTTTTCTGTATCTCCGCTCCCGCACACAAAAAGGAACATTACCAATTTTAAATTACGTCAATTCAAATTCCATTGTATTTGTCAAATATTAATTATTCTTATTTCTACTCACATTTATCTTTCAATCAATTTCATTTCGTGATTGATTTAAATATTCATGCCGAATCACAGTTACTTTTCTAATAGTAATGGTTACTGAGATAAGGCGAAAACGGACAGACAGACAGACACACATGGCGAAACTATAACGGTTCCTTGTTGACTACGGAACCCTAAAAATGAAGGAACAAAACCAAATTCAAGTATACTTAGTGAAAAACCTTTGCCCATAGATATTATTACTTCGTAAAGATAGGCCCAACGCCCACGAGTAATTCGCCCAATGCGGTGGCCCGCCACGGACAATCGCGGGCCACCGGGCCTTAGTCTTTAGCTGTCACAGTGTGTCACAGTATGTCAAGCGAATATTGTTCGGACAGGCGTATCTTTTTGCCTTTGCCAATATTGTGTTTTTTTTACACTTTATCTGTTACTTCTATTAAAATATTAGCCGAGAGACGTCCACAGCTGGACATACACAAAACGCAATAAAATAAATTTATTATGACTAATATGAATTGCTCATATCGTAACTAGATTCTACATACGATTTCCAATGACCATATAGTAACATAATAAGTAGTGACACATTTTGTTTGAACTGACATTAAAACGTCAGTTTCCACAGTCCGTGAACCTTTGACACAAACGTGTCATAACTATCACATTTCTTACATTTCAACCTTCTCACAACTCATTAAGATAGCAATTCCCATGCCGTCGAAAGTGAATGTGTAACCAGAAATGTTGGGATTGAATAAACATAGTGTAATAAATTGCAGTAAGTATGGTAAATTTCTTGATCGTTGTATGCAATAAATAGGCATGTAAATTGGCTGACCTTTTTTCGAAAGACACTCTGTGTTGGGTAAGTAAGGTATGATTTTTTCGATCCCTTTATGCAACAATGCATTATAATTTTTTTGAGCGGATTTTTCCATTTTAATTCCACCGTTCGGGCCACCTACGATCCGGGGTGGTCCTTTTTTAACTGACTTCAAAAAAAGGAGGAGGCGCTCCATTCGGCTGTTTCATTTTTTATTATTATTATTTTCAATGTTTGTTACCTCAGAACTCCGTCATTGATGAGCCGATTCGAAAAATAATTTTTTGTTCGTATTTATATACTTCCAGATGGGTCCCATTTTTTTCAAAATTCAGTTAGATAATGGGATCCATGAGGAATTGAGGGGACTTTTCAATTTTATTTGGCACGCGTGTAGTGATTATGGTATTTTCTGTTATAACTCGTGTGTTTACATCCGTAATCATAAATTTGGTGGCGAGGAATTGATGATGAAGACCACAGATGACTTATCGAATTCCTCAATTATGTACTTAAAAGTCCAAAAGTACGTCACAGGTTCTGATCAGATTCCGTTGAAATAGGAACTAATGAAGTGCCATTGGTGATGATCTTGGGGAATCGATGGAAGTCCTCAAATATTATCGGCCCACATACAGCGATTCGGTTTTTTTCTATAGTAATCAACGCATTTGCTCGGAAATCAGTTCATGTGGTAAATTGTAAAAAAATACCATGTTCTCGTGGCTCGGCGGAGTACTAAATTGAAGTCGGTTAAAACTTTGTTTTTAAAGTAAATTATGTTAGTTTAGGCTGTAACGTGTTATTGACGAAGCCTGTTGCGGACTCTATCATTGTTAGTTAAGTGCCTAGGAGGATGTATGTTTGTTTGTACGCAACTGACGGAACCTGCGTTGCGGATATTTTTATGTACCTAATCATTTTTGTTTCGTAAATTAAGATATTTTTGGCGATTTATCATACCTACAACTAGATAGTACTTAACAGAAGACCGCAGTCATAATAACACTTGCTTTATAAACAATGTAGCCCAAGCATTTTATTTTTATTAGTATGGAAAAAAATGGAAAGGGCATTGGGTAACCTTGTATGAGAAAAATTGACATTTTTTTTGCAGCGGCCACGGATGTTTGTGAAAAATCTTTTAGAGGACCTCTTAGTACGCATATATATATAAAAATAAACGCGTTAAACAATATCGGAGCCGAGATGTTTTACTTTGGTTTATAACTTTTCAATATGACCTGCGGAAATATGTATTGCAAATATCTCGGTTCCGATGCATTTTGAGTAACAAAATATATATATTTTAAATAGTTCTATCATAATATACCAATTTAACGAGTGGCCGCTCATTTAAAAAATATGACAACACATTTACCCAAACCCCTTTGGAAATAATTCATAACAGCAGCTTTCTTGTGTGTAACTGATATGTGATATATTATCATTTTAGTAATTACGTAGAGACTCAAAATCCACCAAAATATTAGTCATCCAAATATCGATATTTTATCAATTCCTGAAAAAAGAGGCAAAATATTGATAAATATTTTAACAAAAAAAAAACGCTGTTATAAATTAGTGTTTAAAAACACGTAACTTTCCTGGGGTAATGGTGTTGTGTTCCATTCTAGGTGAAGAGTCGGGTCGCCGCAGCCCCCGCGGATGCGCCGCGTTCTAAGCGAGGGAACTGCATAATTTGTCTCTGATATATAGTTTATTTTATCCCATTCCGTTAACAACAAAACGAAAATGTCTGGTTACAAAATCACTGTTTGGTCACCGACTCAAACTAGTTTAAGTTTCTTTGACTTCAAATGAGGCCGTATGAACGCAATTTTAAGTTAAGATCTGCGAGTACAAATACTTAATAGATTACCAGAAGATTACGGCATTGGGGTCAATAGAGTAGTGATAGAACTGCGACAGGTTGCTTTCTACTTACACGGTCTTTCAGACTAAACAGGTCCAAGCAACACGTCAAGTTTTAAAAGATGTTCAACTCTCTGCCACGACTTGGAAGATGCATATTTGGACGACACGAGGTGGGAGATTGGATCTTTTCATTGGGAATAGTATATACTTGTAAGTACCAGTGTTGTGTAATTACATAGATTGTGATAAAGTACGTTGTGATTTAGGCGAGATAGACGGGTTGGTCAAGTGTGTAACGGGCTGAGTTGCCGAAATATACAAAGGTGGTTTTACGCTTGTTTGGAACTCAATTTAAATCAGGCATTATTTTATGAGGCGAGTGTAAGCTTACCTACGTAGTACCTAGGTGTGTGTTTTTGTTTTGATTCTTTCGGCAAAGAAGGAAATACAATAGGATAGTGACGTCATGTTAAAATTAATAAGTGTTGTTGCTTAATGGATAGTAAAAACTAAAAAATTATTGTAATTAAGTATAACTTTCAAAATATAATTAAGTAGTATCGTAAAAGATATGGACCTTGAAAGTTTATAAAAATATGCATTTTTTGTTATTGTCCAAGAGTAGATTTAATTTAAAGCTACCTAATAGGATCCTAGCGCTTTTATACAACGAGTTAATATATATATATATTTTTATACGTAGAAACAAATATGTATGACAAAGGACCTTTTAAACGCAGTATTCCGCGACCGAAACAGAAAATTACTAGATTTTCCATACTACGATTGCTTAGTACAAATTCCAAAGTGTGACACCATACTTTTTCGTCAATTAGTAAGAAGCGTTTCGGCTGCCGCCAGCGAGGTCCGTAATTAACTATTTTTTTTTGGGTATTTATGTTATTAATTTGTAGTTGTTCACATACAAAAATTTGTTCCTCTCCAGAAACTGGTTCGAATGGCATCGTAAACAAATCTTAGGTCACAAGCCTATTCTTACAGGCTGACGATATTTCCTTTTGTAATTGTGTTAAAGCCGTTGTAAGTGTACTGTGTTCGATTTTTTGCATAGAGGAGAGAAATAGAGGAGTAATATCTATAAAGGCAATTAAATTAACATACAATTATAGAGCTCAACGCCTTTACGGCCAAAATTAGTAAGTAGTGCGGCAGAGCGCATCAAATTTATTTTTCAGTACATACATGTACATGTAGAAATTGAGATGTCGCAATGACAGTTTTCTAGCTCAGCACCCACAACACACTTCAACCCTGTTCTCACAGACGTCTCTTACACCCACGGGCTGGAAGTGGGGATATTCCATCCAGACATAGGTACATTCCATGAAAAAAGATGTCAAGTCTCGAAACTCTTCTACCGTAAAAAGTTGTGAGTTATCGAAATAACACAGGCGTTCTTATTTAATCTTTATTTTCTAGCTAAATAAACTTCTGTAACTTTTTTTAAGTATATAGATATGCTTCCAGGTCGGTCCCATTTAGAAAAAAACCAGTTCGCTATTTGGATCCATAATAGATTTCTTACTTGCCCTAGCTTGCCTGAGTTTTGTCCTAGTGAAAAAACGGGGAAAACGCCTGCAGGGGCCACTACCCAAAGAATCCAGCCACCGATGACGCGGTCCGGCCGCAAGGTAACTTTTAGTAAACGCGATGATTTTTGTTATTATTAATTTGATGATTTATATTTCTCCGTGGGGGGGTGGTGTGGCTACCTCCTTGTAAGCTAGGTAAGCCACCTTGTTTGGCATGGCATGTTTTTTCATGCTGTCGGATAACAACAGAAGGTTGTGACAGAAGAAAATATACGTCTGTATGTCCTAGATACATAAGTTATTGTTTGTCATACAATACCGATTGTACGTAGTTATTTACTACAATAATAAACCTAGCTAAGTATGATCGCATGAGTTTTATATACCGTCGTCGACCGGCCACTTCATCACCAAAAGAGAACTCCTCCATTATATTAGGCACGCGTGTAGTGCATGATTTCGGTATTTTCTATTATAATTCGTGTATTTATTTACACCCCGAAAACATAAATTTGGTGGTGTGGAATTGATGATGAAGACCACAGATGACTTATGGAATTCCTCAATTATGTAATTAAAACTAAAAAAAGTGCCAAAGGATGATCCTTGTGGAATCGACGGAAGTCTTCAAATATTATCGGCCCACTAGCGATTCGGTTTTTGTCTCTAATAATCAACGCATTTGATTTCGGAAATCAGTTCAGTAATGTGGTAAATTGGAAAAGAAATGTGGACATTTTCACGTGGCTTGGCGGGTGGCACTTATCGTTGTGGATGCACCCGTCATTCTCGCACTCGCAAACTTGTCAGAGCGTGACGGACGTTTTATCCACAACGATAAGTGATAAAATGGCAACCATGCTATGGCCGCTGTAAGATGAAGGTTAAGGAAGTTACCAGGTGGATTGCTCGAGTGCCAATACGCAAGCTAGTAAACACGTTCATGACGCTAACCCTTGCAATCGGCCCAGAGAAAATGCATAGAGCAGTAACTCTCATCATGCTCCTAGCCTTATTCCCGGTTGTGCCCTCAAGGAGACCGGGTCCGCTTTGACACATAATCCCTAGATTTGATAGGCACTAGTTTTACGATAGCGGCTGCCATCTGACCATTCAAACCAGAGGGTAAACTAGCCTATTGGGACTAGACCGGTTTCCTCACGATGTTTTCCTTCAAGGAAAAGCAGTAACTATAAAAGAAGTAAATACCCCTTTTAACTTGAGAACGTTGTCACATTTTTATGTGACAACGTTGGCAATGCATGGCAAGCATTCCGCATGCCATGTCTCAACGCTACGCAATTCGCCCGGACGACTCACATTTACTGTTACATACGATAATTAGACAATTTACATCACGTTCGGATCCACTAACCGGATTTTGGACTGGCTTCACATTTCAAAAAATACATGTCATGATACGAGTTATTATGTAGAGCGGTGAGTCGTGTGGGTTACTAGCATTTTGAGTAGGTATGTAGATAGCTGTAGGTCAGACCTTTATGTTGATATTTACAAGTAAGTACCTACCTACGTTTCACTTTTTATTTCAGTTAAGAGTCCGCAGTAAGCTCGATTCTCCATACAAACGTAGTTACACTCTCATTTTAAAACTCAGAATTGGATTGAAACTTTGCATATACAACGACATGAGGTATATCTATTTATGTCTGTAATTAGTTTATGTAGCTTCAGATACCATAGTAAAAAAAATACAGCGAATTTAAGTTTCTCATACAAAGTTTGTTTTTGCTGTATTTCGAAATAAATTGGATCCATATAAACTAATTACAGACATAGATATACCTCATGTCATTGTATATACAAAGTTTCGTCACAATCCAACACGTAGTTTTAAAATGAGATCGTAACTACGTTTGTATGGGAAGGTGAAATTTGGCCGAGCTTACTTCGGACTCTTAAATCTTGTGGACGGAGAGCTAGCGACCAAATCGGTCATGTGGCTTCAGCTGTATTGAAACTCCGTTAGCTACTTCCCTGAACAACCTTTTCCGATAATCTTCGTGCTGGCAGGCCGCGGGCGGTGGGTTCCTGCCCCCCAGCACATTTTCGAACGAAATCTAAACTATTTCAACAATTTTTTTCGATACCTTTCCACCGATATTTTTGTATGGCTATTTCTTTGGGGCTTACATATTAATTAATCTCGCATCAGAAAAAAAGTCAATACAACTGAGCCCACATGAAAATTATTATTATTTTGGTATTTTTAATTAGCGCTGGTAACCCCTTCAGACCACCCGATCGATATATTTTTTTTGGGTGCACAGGGAGTACATAACAACTGTTTGAAAAAAAAAGTCACTGAGCCCACATTTTTTTTATTTTTTCCCCCACCCCACTACTACCGCACCCACCGCCCGCGGCCTGCCAGCACGAAGATTATAGGAAAAGGTTGTTCAGGGAAGTAGCTAACGGAGTTTCAATACAGCTGAAGCCACATGACCGATTTGGTCGCTAGCTCTTAGGCTATTGGTTGATATTCATTTGAATTGCTCGAGTATTTAAAAGTTGAATGATAATATTATTTCTTTAATGTATTTTCAGGATTTAAACAATATTTTATTGTTAGGCAGGCCAGATCAGGTTTAGGTACTTTTGTATCGCGGACTACACAACACTAAACTTGAAACAGATACTCGAACCTTTTAGCCACTTTCATACTGGTTGAATCTTAAAAGCACACATATCAAAAACAGCAAAACGCGCATGTTAAAAGATTTGGAGCATTGAACGACTAGAGTCCTTCGAAATGTGGTGCTGACGAAGGATGGAAAGGATTAGCGACGGAAAGAAATACGAACAAAGGATCGTAGCAGAGAAAAGATGTTTGCAAGGATGTATTAGAAATAGAAGCAAGATGGTGGGGCCACCTCATAGGACACGACAGCCTTTTCTTAAACATCCTAGAAAGTAAAATTTAAGGCAAGAGACGCAGAGGAGGGAATATTTTAGCTAAGTAAAGGATAAAAGTTGATGTCGAGTTCCATGATGAAGTCAAGAGGCTGGCAATGGATAGAGAAGAGTGGCGGCTACTCCATCGACGACGTGGGTAAGTAACTAAGTACATAAGGATCTTAAATAATAATTTTTTCAAACCACATGCTCGACAATGCCGAATTATAGGATTTATAGGTCATGTAAACCCTACCGAAAGCAAGACATTAAATCCCTTGGTATTAGCCGGGTTATAATGTTGTACTGAATTTCATTATAACCCGCTGGTTAATAATATGATTTCACTTTTCATAATTCTTATTACTATATGCATAAAGTTTAATTTTGCTAAACACAATTTGTCTTAGGCCATGGCCTACTTGATTTGACAAAATAAATGAAGTTTGCCTCCGTGTGAACCCCGGTCCGGAGGAGCGCGGTGTTCGAAATTCGAATTTCGAATCTAGGACCACGGCTTGTGCTTTCGAATTTGGAACGTCGCGCGCCTTCATTTGTTCACGCGTGACGAACAAATCGAGTTCTTGTAGGTGCCTATAGAAGATTTAATTTCAAAAATAATATTGAAAATGTCGAGTGATGAAAGTGTTTATCTACTGAGCCTGTTTTTTTGTCTCGCATAAGGTGTGAAAAGTAGAGTATACACCTCGGGGATAAGACTGTTTTAGTCTTGGGCGGTTGAACCCCTCACTGCACTCAGGACTCAGTCTTAATTCCCTCGCTTCGCTCAGGAATTAACTTATAACTCCCTCGCTACGCTCAGGAGTTAAATTATGAGTCCTTCGTTACGTTCGGGATTCAATTCGCTCCCGTGACATAAAACAGTGCTTTATCCCCTTGGTGTATAATCTACTATTAGAACCACTATGTTGCATACAAATTTTGGCAGTGATTGATGGACGACATGGTTCTGTTCCGTTAAATACAGTCTAACAAATACTCCTTTGTTGAGTAGTACGCTTTTTTTACAAGATGATCAAATAATTTTCGTTTAAAGACTACCTATTTTCTGCTTCGACAATGTCTTTCGGTACCTTATTGTAAATTTTAGGAACCATTCCAAGTATGCTTTTCCGATATAGAGTAGTTTTTGATAATGTTCCATTAATTCCATACTTAAGGCGCGTACTCCTAAAAGTTTGAAATGAATTAATCAATCTAGCAAACATTGCAACCTCAAACACATGGTAATGATGATGAGGTAGGTACTAATTAACCGCCAGCAAAACTTGAAGTATGTTTTTTATGCCGCTTTGGTAAACAAGCGTACGGCCAGCTTGGTAAGGCAAATGCCTTTTGATATTTGAAGATTCACTGTGGTACTTTTGGCTACTTCGAGATCAGATTCTGACGTGCCCTCCGTTCTTTAATACCTTTTATCTCTGTATACTACTTCATAATAATAGTAATGATTTCCGTTCTATCGTTTCCGATCTCTTTGAGAGTGTGAAGGTATTCATTAGCTTTGCAACAGAAAACCGCAACGATGTAGATCCACGGGTAAGAGGCCACGGATAGACAGGTATTATCCTAACATATTAAACACTCTTCCTTTTTAGTCAACAAACAAATGAAAGATGACATTAAACACAAGACTGACGAATTTCTCCATTTCTCGTGAAAATGTGAGTAGGGTCGACATTAAGTAGGTACAGTTAGCATTAAAAGTATCTGGGCAAACGAAGACATCAAAAGTCTTTATTGAAAGGGAATAAGAGCTTTTGAAGACTTCAATTGAGCAGTTACTTTTGGTGCTAACTGTACCTACCTATAGGAATCGTTTTTTTTTGCCGGTTCAGTTTCGTTTTTCTTTGTATTGAAGACGGACTCGCGATGTCTACAGTGTATAGAGCCGAAAGCAGAAATATGCACGTACAGTCACCGGCATCAATATCTGCCGAAACAAAGCCTGCAAAAATATCTGACACGTCCTTATGGCCTAATGCCATTATGTTTATGGTGGGATTTTGGTTACACCTTGTGTAAACTTACGTAAATGAACAATAAACTTAAAATACAAGAAATTAATGCTCAGAACCATACATCAAGTAACTGTTAAATGCTGTCGTAACGATTAAATGGCTCCATAAAACCTTAGAATACGCACGTGACCTTTATACTCGCCATAAACTATGTTATTTAAGTTGCATAATACTAGAAAGTGTAAATTGTAGATTTAATGTTTTAACTAGGAAAGAACGTGGTGAAATAAGGTCTTAGCTCACTAGAGCCACCCGTCGCCCGCTCCTCACCGCCTTAGGTTAGAGTGCCTTAAGCCCGCCTCATTCCGCCACTCGTGTTGGTGATTGGTTTTGGCGTGGGAAAGGCCGAGATTATGGTTCCCTGTGAGAGTCCCACAAATGGTTCTGGGCCTACAAAGTGGTTTGTTGACCCCCCTCTTGCAAGCTCATCCGCTCTTTCGTTGCCAATGAAGCCCTCGTGCCCTGGAATCCAAACCAGTTGCACCTTATTGTGCTTTCCAAGCTTGTTCAGTGCCTGGACGCCATTATAGACAAGTCTAGATGTTAGTTTCGGCGCTGTAAGCGCTTTAAGCGCCGCTTGACTGTCGCTGAGTATATAGATGGTCTGACCTCTGGTTTGCCTGTCTATATTCTCCTGTGCACAGGCAATTATGCATGGCGTATGTCTCCGCCTGGAAGACGGTTGCCAAACTACCCATGCTTACACTACTACAGTAGTCGTACCGGATCCCATTTTCGATCCGTCCGTGTACCATATACTGTCTTTGATGCCAGACCTCGGTGGTTCTAGACCTTCGGCCCATTCAGCCCTGGATGAAACTTTTGTTGTGTAGTTCCTGTGGAATACAAACTTGGGTAGCATTTTGTCGTTTCCCATGTTTGTTATTCGGTCTAAGAAACCATCAGTCTCCATGTTTGTGTGTTTAGTCTTTGGTTTACCCTCGCTCCACAGTCCAAGGGTTCTTAATCTGTAGAGCGATTTGCGCGCCTCTGACTTAATCACCAAGTGAAGTGGCGGTAGGTCCAGTAGGACTTCTAGCGCCGCTGTGGGCGTGGTACGAAACGCCCCTGTTATAGCCATGCATACCGATCTCTGCACCTTCATCAGAGCATCTCTGCATGTGCCCATTTAAGTCCTTGGCCACCATACCAGGCTACCGTACAATAATATGGGCCTCACCATCATAGTGTAGATCCACTTAAGTACCTTTGGGTTCAATCCCCATGCTTTGCCATACGCTGATCTACACATTCCAAATACCCTCAGTGCCTTTGTAATGGTAAGATCTGTATGCTTCTTTCAATTCAGCTCTTTCTCTAGTGTGACACCTAGATATTTCACATCATTGGACAGTTCTAGTACCCTCCCGTACAGTTTTAACTGCTGTACGCCTCGAAGGGTCCTTTTCCTAGTAAAGGGTATTACTACAGTTTTTTAATGGATAATTGGTGCCGGTTGCACCATCTCTCCACTATCTGCAATGCCTTGTTCATGATTTCCGATACCGTGCCTGGGAACTTCCCATTAGCCAGTATCACTAAATCATCAGCATATCCTACCGTGTGGATTGGACCTTTATTGAGTTCTACCAGGAGTGAGTTCACCACCAAACTCCAAAGAGTTGGTGAGAGTACTCCACCCTGTGGACATCCCTTTGTGGCCGTGGCCATTATCTCATCCCCTAAGAGTGATGACTTTATTAGTCTGCCATTTAGCATATTGCCTATCCATTTACATATGGTGGGCTCTACACCATGTTTTGCAGCTGCTTCGCTGATAGCTTTATACGTGGTACGATCGAACGCTCCCTCCACGTCTAAGAAAGCTGCCAGACATAGTTCTTTATTCTCTATAGCCTGTTCAGCCCCGGTTGTTACCAGGTGAAGTGCGGTTTCCGTTGACTTCCCTGGCTGGTATGCACATTGTAGTTCGTGCAGCGGATGCCTCCTTAATGGGCCATCCCTTATGTGTCTATCTACCAATTTCTCCAGTGTTTTGAGGAAAAACGACGATAAACTCATCGGCCTATATGATTTGGCTTCACTGTAATCCGCCTTACCCGGTTTGGGCAGTTAGGTTACTTTTACCATCCTCCACACACGTGGCACGTGTGCGAAGGCCAAGCACGCCCTGTACAATCTGCTAAGATGCGGGATTAGTACATTAGCGCCTTCTTGTAGTAGAATGGGGTAGATGCCATCTGGCATCTAGGCTACCGTAGCTACTGCACTGGTCTTTTATAAGAAACTAGCGGCCCGCCCCGGCTTCACACGGATACTAAATCATACATAAACCTTCCTCTTGAATCACAATCTATTAAAAACCGCATCAAAATCCTTTGTGTAGTTTTAAAGATCGAATCATACATAACTGGGTCTTCGGACCTGGGGCTCGCATAGTGGCGTCATCCGCAAACAACACGCACAACGTACCAACAATCTTAGGGAGTTCATTAATTTTTTTATTCATTAAAAATATTGATTTATATACCCATGCCGAATTACAGTTTTCTAGTAAGTAGTAATGGTTACTGAGCTAAGACGGAGAGACGGACGGACGGCCGGCCAGACGGACATGTCGAAACTATAGGTAAGAGTTCCTTGTTGACTAACAGATGCTTGCTGGCTGAAAATCTCAGTTAGAAATAAAAGTTCATCTCTCTATTGTTTGTCGGAAATTAGTTTTAGCGGAGAATGTCTTCTGTCATCAAGGAAACTTACCAAAACATCATCATAACACGTAATAACTATTATAATTTAACTACAGCAATTGGGCCCGTTTAACAGCCGTTAGATTTATCCCTAGAGCATTAAAAGCTGCGCCATTAATAACTAACTTAACTAAGATTAACGAAAGTAAAAGCTGGCGCTGGCGCTGGCGCTGACTTGAAAACGAAACGTCTAAACAACCTGTTAATTTTCACAAACGAATTACAGCAGTACATCTATTGTGTTAAGACTTAGATTATTAGAGCTTCCGAAAATAAGTAACTTTTTGATTTTGACAGACTTCAAAGATGAAGTAAAGGCACAGCAAACTGTTATTTATTATAATTATGAATTATTATAAAAAAAGATTTTAGATCCGAAATTATGGAGTGCACGGAATGTACTTTCTAAAGAATTCGGGTGAATACCTACTTACTTCATTTACGAGTATAATAAAGGGTAATTATTATCTACTGTTACTATTTTTTCCATTCGCATCTGGCAATTTGTCGTAACAACTTATGAGGTGTATACAATATACATGTCATGATTTGGCATCCCCAATTTATCAGAAGCTGACTAATTGCTATCGTCTGGAGACGAGGCTTGGTGCGCTGCTGATCCAACTGTCAAAGGAGTTGTACTGAGAAATTGCATGCACATGCGGTCGGATTGTTACATCTGAGGGCCTACCGCGAAACGAAAACGAAATTCGTTCGTGTATCTCCATCTCTATCGCACTTGCTAGTTCGAGCGACAAAGACGGAGATATTCGAACGAAGTTCGTTTTCACTTCGCGGTAGCCCCTCTGTACGCTACACCCAATTATGACTTCGTCATGTTGTACTGACAAATTGGGGTAAAATCACATAATCTGTATCATCATCATTATATCAGCCGAAAGACGTCCACTGCTGGACATAGGCCTCCCCCAAAGAGTGCCAAAGTGACCGGTCCTGCGCCACTCGCATCCAACGGACTCCCGCAACCTTTACCAGGTCATCAGTCCACCTTGTTGGGGGCCTGCCCACGCTGAGCCTTCCCGTACGTGGTCGTCACTCGAGAACCTTTCCACCCCAAGGGGCAAGCAAGCAGCTCCAGGGAGGGATAAGGTTTTTTTTACTGATAATATTGCCGGCCCTCCCGGAGTGCAACCCGCTCTTGTTTTTGTTTGTTTTTTAACAGTGTTAGTAGTAGTAGTGTTAGTACCTACTCAAATACTCTGACGAATAGTAGGAAAATATTTAGCGCAGGTTAGATAACCAGATACCTCCATACCACCATCCATACCATACCACCTCTCCGCTGTTCGATCTTCTCCTCATTTGATCTTAGAGTTATCCCGGTAGCATCCTAAAATAACCCAGGATTTACTCGCTATCTAATCCTTTATTTGTCGTTGGCTGGGCAAGAACAGTGCTTTTGCGAAACCACTGCCATCTCGCCTACCGACAACGGTACCCTTGGGTTAACCAGACCTTATCAGGATTAAGCATGATTTCCACCAACGAGGAGGAGAGGCCATGCAAGAAATTCTGTTAAGCATTACAAATATACAGTACCTAATATATGTCTAGTAGTAATACACATAGTAATAGGTATTATTTGAATTACGTGGTGACCTGTCTCTGCAAATTCATTACTGTTTGCGACGGTCTTTATGTTAATCTAAGCGTCATTCTTTCACAGCATACAAATAAACATAATATTATTTAATTGTGGATGTGGTTATGCCGTGGTCCGTCGCTTCACCCTGGGTATTACAGTACCCAACACAATTTGGACGTCGCTTCACCTTGGGTACTAAGGTGCCCGCAATAGAGTGAATAGTCACAGCTCAAAAATTTATATCTAATCTACTCATACATAGAAAATAAAACGGCTAATAAACGTTTCTATCCTCTTCTTGAAAAAGTTTCCGTCCTTTTTCGTTAAGGTGGCGCCTGCGTACGTTTTATAGTATTCAAGCAAATTTCAAACAAAGTTCGTCATCGTCGTACAAGGCACGTGGTCAGTGTGCGAGTACTCCACAAGTTTTTATTATGTTTTAATGGATAAAGGTGCATTTTTAGGAAGGTTTTAAACGGATGCTAAAACATTCTGTGTGTGATTTAAAAGCTATATTTCTGCGCAAATGTAAGTAATTCTATTTCATTTCCTTAAATTGAATTGGTTTCTTTGAATTTTGGTGTTTTTGGATATTGTTCCCTATTTTAAATATCAATAGTACTTATTTACTCCAATTAAATAATTTATATACACAGCCTATTTCATTAGAAATAAAAATAAACGTAAGAGCGAATGGCTCAGATGTTGAAAGACGCGTCAAAATAAATTATACAATAATGGGTGCCCGCCTGCAATATCGACCGCCAAAAGCCGCGGTGAATCAACGGTATTTTGGCCTTTAGCACGGGTGAAGCGACGGTTTATTGAGGTTGGGTACTATAGTACCCGTAGTGAAGGGAGTGGATAACTGTTATATGGTATGATAATTTTCATTATCTTTGTCAACGAATATTCATTCGCATATAATATTTCTTGCCTGGCAACATACATCAGCTGCTTTATGACGTTTCTCCTGTCAAACTGCAAGATTTTTCTTATTTACGCATTTCATTCATAGCGCTCTTGTGGCTAATAAAACCTTCATATGTTAATGCTCGTAAACGTCTAAACTAAGTAATATTAGTCATGGAGAGAACCAGGATCGAGAAGGATAAGGTGCTGGCCCCTGACGTAGCGTTGACGGCGGTGCTTCAACCCAGTCATGAACTGCCTGCAGAAACACCTATTGTGTCTGGTTACGACTGGGAGCATGGCACAGACTACAATAAAATACTCGAGAGCTACGCAACCTCCGGTTTCCAAGCCACCAGCTTCGGCAAAGCGGTCACGGAAATCAACAAAATGCTAAAATGTCGCTCCATCGCTTTGACCGAAGAAACCAGTGACCCGTATGAAGAGGACGTGTTTATTAAGAAGAAAACCAACTGCACTATATTTCTAGGCTTTACGTCCAACATGATATCGTCTGGCTTGAGAGACACGATTCGCTTTCTAGTGAAAAACAAACTTGTTGACTGTATTGTTACTACCGCGGGCGGTGTGGAGGAAGATTTCATCAAATGCCTCGCTCCCACTTATGTAGGTGATTTTAATCTAAGCGGAAAATCTTTAAGAATCCGTGGCATTAACAGAATTGGGAATCTCCTAGTGCCTAATGATAACTATTGCCGTTTTGAAGAATGGGTGACTCCACTGTTGGATGAAATGCTTGATGAGCAAATTAGAGATGGTACGGTATGGTCTCCTTCAAGAATTATAGCTCGGTTGGGTGAGAAAATAAATGATGAAAGCTCAGTGTGTTACTGGGCGTGGCGGAACAATATTCCGATCTTCAGTCCGGCATTAACCGATGGTTCGTTGGGTGATATGATGTACTTCCACTCCTATAAGCGACCTGGGCTTGTCATTGATATTTTAGGTGACTTGAGAAGACTAAATACTATGGCGGTTAAAGCTAATAACACAGGGATGGTCATTCTTGGAGGTGGGGTGGTTAAGCATCATATTTGTAATGCAAATTTAATGCGAAATGGGGCCGACTTCTCAGTGTATGTAAATACAGCTAGTGAATTTGATGGTAGCGATGCTGGGGCAAGACCAGATGAAGCTATATCATGGGGCAAGATCAAAGCTAACGCTACACCAGTGAAATTGTATGCTGATGCTACTTTGGTCTTTCCATTGCTGGTTGCTCAGACATTTGCTAAACATCATTTTAGCAATAAAAAAAATGTGTAAATATGACTTTGTGGTTTCATTTACTCAAGTATTCTATAAATAACACGAGATGAAATGATGTTCATAGTACAGAAAAACATCCTATATTGAATGATTGGGTTGTACTTACCCACGCCATCTAGCGGCGAGTAGATATAGTAGATATTTGACACTTCCCTCTACCGGAATCCCGACAAACTAAAGGTAATGTAATACAGCAACGTTCCGAAACCCAACTTTAATACACCTCTATTTGTAAAATATCAAACTTCGTAAGAGATTCCTCTATAAAATCTGGTAATATTAATATTAATTAAGAAAAACTAATTGGTTATAATAATTGTGTATGCTATTGCTTTCTAACATTGAAACACGGTACGAGGTAGTGAACTAAAACTAAAAGGATAATGCTCCACTCGGAATCAGAACGTGACTGGTGTGAATGAACTGTCAAATATTCAATGAAGTTAGCTGCTGTCTGGAATCCTTCTTATTTGCTAGTGTGCGTGGAGATGCACCACTTCTTACGTTAGTGTGCTGTCTGTGGAAGCGGTTTTTCAAAGCTCGCGCTCGCCGTTTTCATCGTTTGATGCGCCGCTCGGCCGGACGCCGGTGTCACTGGTGCATAATATTTACATTTCGCCTTCCAAAAACCCAACATTCCACTTCCAACGTCGTCTTCAATTAAAAATGTTCGTATTCTATTAGAGAAACGAATGATAACTTTTTAATGTGGCCAGTTTAAGTGATAAGTGTTTTATGATGTGCTTTCTGAGAGCAGTTTTGTTCCTTTCGTTGGTTTTATCCGGTAAGTCGCATCCTGAGTGCCGTTTGCGGTGCTATTTTTAAGTTTTATGGTCATTCGCTGCAGATATTAAACAGTTTTCACCGGGAGGGTAATTTGTCGCTTAAGCGGTTCTTTGATGTTGACAATATTACTTTGTGTGAACATGCAGTGTGAATACAGAATGACTGTTTCTCGTTGAGTCGCTTATGTATGCGAGATGCGTTGTTACGTGTTTGTTCCGACAGTGCAATGTATAGTATTATTGATACCTATTCAAGGGAATCCATACAGCTTGCTTTGTTTGAATTTCTGACGATAAAAGACCTCCAATGAAAGTACTTAATTAAAATAATCTCGGACTATAAATTAATATGACATTCCACATCAAGACTTCAAAACAGTGCACTATTTAAAAAAAAACTTCCAAATTATTTTAAAAACTTAAGTTCCATTTATAACTTAAATAAAAACAGTTTGTGGTAATGATATTATAAATGTACTGAATAGAATGTTAACATTTGATTTAGCTTCTTGACACATGTTCTTGTAAGCTGTCTAGGAAGTGATAAATGATTTCTCAGAAATAACTTGAAGGGTGTGCAAAGTTTTTTGTTAGTTCTACAAAATAATTAAAGTTAACAACTGTTTGAGCTGGTTATTTTATATGACGTTGGAAACAAAATAAAATTGTCTAACATGGGAGATATTAGGAATTGATAAGAATTGCTAATTACTAGTCTAATCTTTTACCATGAAATAAGTGAACTGCATTCTGCAAGTAGGCTGTAATGGCACTTTTACAAGTCAAAAGTCTACCAGCGTTTCTGTTGCGGCGTTTCTTCTTAACAGTGATCTTCACTGTTAAGAAGAAACGCCGCAACAAACTCAACAGTCAGTAATTTTTTGCCAAAAAAAGCTTATTACAATGATAGTTACTTAAAATAAGTCAAACTGAATATGACTACACGGAAAAAAAAACATCATAATGTGTTGTTCTATAAAACACATATCCGAATAAGCTATATATGAATAATTAAGCTATATAGGGGTTCTGGTTTGGCCCAAGCATGGTAGCATACATTCACTCTGCCTAATAGCAAGAGGACACCATAGCCTATGGATGTGTGTAACTCCTGAGGAGCCAGAAGCACATTGCTAAATGCGGGGCACTAACTGCATGCACACTCACTTATTAGAATGAGATGGTATATCACCCCTCCCCCAGTTAGGGCACTGCATTTAGCCTGGTCTAAATGCTGCTTTAGGTATTTATAATTGACACCAACTAAAATAATTCCCGTATGAAGGAAATATGAAAAATACTTGAGATCAGTTACTCGTCAGACTCTATATTTGATAAGCCAGTTTATCGCAGACCAAGAAAAAAAGATAGACGGAGAATGTCTTACATCCTAGTGAAGCCAGTTTTCAACCAAGCCAAATAAGTTTAGTGGACACTCACGCATACATAAACCAATTAAATCTTACAAGACTCGAAATAGATGATCATGACAACATTGCAACACATGCTGTAGAGTTTAGTGCAATTTTGTTTATACATAATGTGCGTGAGCGTGTGCTAAACTTATTGGGTCAGAGATTTTTAAATCCATGGTCAAACATTCTTTTTTTTGGATTAAGCTGCAAACCCTACTTCTGCAGTTACAAGCCATTATGGCAAGAATGTTGTTATGTTATGATTATGTCATTGCCCCGTGATATGGACTGTCACTGTCAATCAAGTTATCTTGAAAGTGTTGAGTGTGAGTGTGAGTTATAGGTATGTATATGATTACTTATCGTAATGAACATACATAGGTATATTTTCCATTATTGTCTTTTTTTTTCTTGTAGTAGTTAGTTTGCAGCAGTGCACGGAAAGCAAAGGTAGTGGGTTCAAATTTTTCTTTAATTTTCACGTAAGAAATTATAATTTAAGCTGGGCTAGGGCCAGGACCAATTGGCCATGGGGCCAGTGTATGTATTTATCTTTAAAAAAAATAAATTATTTATTTCGGACAAAATCCATATAGTATTAGTTTTAGTTATTTAATTAGGTAGGTATATAACACTTAAAACTATGTTAGTTAGGTTAGGTTAATGCTGTTCTTTAGTGCTAATACAATTCAATTTAAGTACCTGCCACCCTCAGGAACACCCGGTACGTGCGCATGCGTTCGTACCCAGTGTCTCAGAACGGGGCAGTCCATCCTCTCGCTGATGACCCTCAGGATGGTGTTGTGGCTCTCCCGCACCCTGCGCATGATTGATGCAACACGGTGACGAATCACCGCGCTGAACCCCTCCGTGCGCGCGTACGCAAACATTGCTGAAGCGCTGCAGTAGCGTCTTTGTAATTTTTTTGTGTGTAATCATCAGAATGGTTGTCCGAAAAGTTTGAGCCTAAAACATCGCGAAATATCACCATTATATACCGACCGCTTTAGCGTAGTTGATAGCGAGTCCCGGGTTCGAAAACCGGTAAGGGCATTTATTTGTGTGATGAGCACGAATATTTGTCCCTGAGCCATGGATGTTTTCTATGTATTTAAGTATTTATTTATCTATATAAGTATGTTTATCGTCGTTTAGTACCCTTAGTACAAGCTTTGCTTAGTTTGGGACTAGGTCCATTTGTGTAAGATTGTCCCCTAATATTTATTTATTTATTATTACTATTATCTACAAAAGTGATGAGTGATGAGAATAATATACCTAATGCGTCACTTAATCTAAACATAGCTATCATGTATACATATACAACACTTTAATTATACATCTATTTCCAAGAAATGGTTCCAATTTTAATGAAACCCCAAGAATGCAGCGCCCGGGGCAGTTTCAGGGTTCAGTAGTAACAAAATGCTAAATCTATAAAAACGGAATAACCCCGTGACTCTGACCGCGTCTTGCAAAAAGCCCAGGCGGCCGAATAAAATACTAACTTCGCAAAAGATCGCCTGTACCATATAATGTTTATATTTGAAACCATAATACAATTAGATCCCAAAAAAATAATCGTACAATTGCCATTAAATTGAAAAAAAAAACGGCCGAAACTGGATGTAGCTAAAATAAAAAAAGTGTCGGTTTTTTTTTCATTTTAATGGCAATTTTAAGTTTTTTTTTTAAATTCAATTATGGTTTCAAGTTAGCGAAACATGATATGGTACAGGCGATCTTATTGTTTAAGAGTGATTTGAAGCTTTGAAGTCAAATGCCATTGGACAACGTAGAAAACACCTTTGATATGTGTGTCCTGTGTGTTTGTGAATAAATGTATCTTTCTTTGTTTACATAAATAAATAAATAAATAAATATAAATATATAAGGGGACAATCTTACACAAATCGACCTAGTCCCATAGTATGCCCAGTAAGGCTTGTGTTATTACTAGACGACGATATATATAATAGATATATATAAATACTTAAATACATAGAAAATATCCATGACTCAGAAACAAATATTCGTGCTCTTCACACAAATTTTTGCCCTTACCGGGATTCGAACCCAGGACCTTTTGCTTCGTAGGCAGGGTCACTACCAACTAGGCTAAACCGGTCGTCATAGGTACTCATATGAAGACGTATTTAAAAAAAAAAAATCCCTAATAAAATAACATGTCAAAATGAAACTTACATGAAGGAAAGATTGACCTAGAGAATCTGGTAGGATTACAGTGCAATACAATACTTAAAAAATCTCTTTATTTCACTCCTCAATAGTATTACAAATGCGGCTCAGTAAACATATATTTAACTATATATACACATATATATACATATTTTCTAGCCTGTTTAGGTGCTGGGCAAAGGCCTCCCCTCTTTTCCTCCACTCGGACCTATAAAGGCCTCCACACACCGGTCGCGGTTGCGGGTCGGGCGCGGGCCCGCGCAAGTTGTAAAACATTAAAACTACACATCGAACGCAGGCCCGCGGTGCTAAGTTACAACTCGGAGTCGGGCAGCGGCCGCGGGTCGGGCGCGGCGCGCGGGTCGGGCGATTGATATCTTTCTCAACCAACGCATTTAATATCTCTATCTCTATGTGATAGAGACGCCGCTCGCCTTCGGTGTGAATATACCGCTTCAACCGCGCCGGACCCGCGCCGCGCACGACCCGCTTTCGATGTGTGGAGGCCTTTATGCCCGGGCCACACTAACGAGAAATGCCATTAATTATCGCGCTAATGGACGTTAATCGAACGGTCACACTACGATTATCGCGGTAATTAATGGCATTTCTCGTTAGTGTGGCCCCGGCATTACTGGTATGAGCATACCTGGCGGGAGCCTGCCAACCAAGAAAAACGCGTTGAAATCGTCCCGCATATCGTATTTGTTCTGCCTGGGCTCCGTTCGCCGTCTTGCGGAGTCCATTCTGTACCTATCCTGGCCCATCTTACCGAATGCATGCGGCAGACATGTCCAGCCCAGTCCCACTTCAGTTTGGCGGTTTTGGCACCCACATCTAGAATTTGTGTAAATATTAAATAGTCAATATTATTGCAATATTTTTATGACAATATTATCGCGATATTCAAAACTCGATATTTGAGAAAATAATGTGATCTGAGGTATCGCCTGATAATACTCACTGTGTAATATGAGTGCCATTAGTTAGTTACGACCTGGGGGCCTAGACAAGGTTACAATCGACAAGCGCTAACGCCAATAGAAAACTAATAAAATGTATGGGAATGACCGATGTTAACGAAAAATGTTTCGTCGGCATCTGTCATACCCATATACATATTTTATTTTATTATTTTCTATTAGCGTTAGCGCTTGTCGATTGTAACCTTGTCTACGGCCCCTGGATATATTCTTCAGCAACTGAGCGGAAGAGGCACCTAATAGGTACGTATGGAAATCACGGGGAGAGGCCTTTGCCCAGCAGTGGGACACACAATAGGCTCACAAAAAAAGTGAGTTATATAATTAAAGTAAAGTAAAACACACCTAAAAGAAAGTTAAGTTCAATATAATTTTACTATTATACGCAACGGAACCATATACACGTGAAATCACTCATACTTGACCGTTTTAAAACATTTATCATAAATCATAAGATATAAATAAACGGTTGTCAAACTGCTAATGTTGTACAAATAACACAAAAACGGACCTTCCAGGCTTACTTGAAAAGCAAATTGACATAAATCTTGTCTTCAGACAATTTTAGCTCATAATAAGCTGTATAATTCTATGCAAAGCAAAATGGACTGGGGTTCTGATGCAGTTCACCCCCTTACACGCAAAACCTCGTATCGTTTAGCCAAAATGAGTCATACACATGTCATAAATGCGTTAGCGTTAGTTGGAATTATGTTCTCAAGATTCTAAATACTTAATCTAACATACTTTTATGCCCATGGGCGGCTAGAGGATCGACATACGTTCGAAAAACAGAACCCTCCTGGGACAGTCGGGTAAAAAGCGTACAAACTCGCACGCAGATGCTAGACAATAAATTTGCACACGCCTACGTCTACGGTTTTTCACCGAGAATAACCCCAGGTAGCTCGCAGCGGGGCATAATGCAATCAGGCGCCATTGGCATCGGCAGATATGAAACCGGTTTATTATATAGGGCGCATGTCCACCAGAGCTGTGCGAGGTTGCGAGGCGGTGAGCGAAGAAAAAAAACACTAATAGCACAGAATAAATGGACTACGTACAGAAGGTTGTCTGTTAACATAACCCCCGTTTAGTTAGCCGAACGAGCCTACGTTGCCGCGCATCGCATGCAACGCGCTGCGATAGAACGCGTTCGTGACTTAGCAGCGCTAATATCGCCTGACGCCGCGTCGCAACGGGTGCGCGAGCACCCTCGGCAGCCGACCGCGTTTTAATAGAGTGCAGTAGGCCAAAGCCGGACGGAGCCGGTCACATGTGACGACAGCCGACCACAGCCGCGAGGAGCCGACCGGCCGCAAGTACATTCAAATATGAAATTTAACGTCTATATTGAAGCTTCAAATTCCTTTGGCAACTTGCAGAAAACGCGCAGGCGCGCTCCCGCCCGGCCCGTTCGGTGGGAATCGTACATAAGCCGCCCGCGTAAAGTTGCGCCCGCCCGGGCTTTACAAAGAGCGCTACAATCTCGGTCAATCGGTCAAAGGAATACTAGTTCGGCCTTTTACCTCATTTCCTTCAGAAGCAAGCTTTGAGATCTGGGAATGAACCCTTTCGCTCTATGAAAGACGAGGATTGAAAGGACACGAAAAATCATTTGACCGACACTCTTCAGTTCGTTCGGTACTATCGATGTGATCCGAAAAAGAATGAGACGGTATACAGTTGCTAGTTTTAGGCAGTTTGATTTTGATTCCGTTAGCTCCGTTTCGCTCACACGTTCGCTGATTGGCTGCAACTGGACTAAAAGACCGAGACTGACTTAAATCGTCTGTGAGGAAAGTTCAATTCGGTCCGTGATGGCATTTCATTCCTATTTCTTAGTTCCTGACTGACTCAAGCCAAACCAATACTACCAATAGCATTGCCGGGCGCGCTGCTGGCGCATCGCTTTCTATTGATGCATTTTTCGTCGCTCGTCGCCTAGCTACCTCGCATAGCTTTGGTGGATGCTCACCCTTAATGAAATAAAAAGAATAATTAAGCGAGGAACTCGATGAGATAATAATAAAGGGTGTTTAGAACCTGTTTGACTTGAAGATTCTTTATAATTTATACATTCCGACTTTGCAATAGTGCAATAATGCAATTAAGTATAATTACTTAACTTTAACCGTGGTTTATTTGTGAAATCCTTGTTCACCCTTATTTTAGGACAAAAAAGGAGTCTTTACCGCCATAACGTCTTAGATCTTTGAAGTTGAGTTCAGAACTATTTCCGGGCCGTAAATTGTACAATGTACTCATGTTAGAGATTATTAAAATTTTATTCTGACTTTTTATAAGACTGTCTTTTTTATACAACGACGGTGGCAAACAAGCGTACCTACGGTCCGCCTGATGGTAAGCGGACACCGCAGCCTATAGACGCATGCAACTCCAAAGGAGTAACATGGGCGTTGCCGACCCTTGATATGTTTGAGGATTCGTCGTGTTCCAAGTTCCCTCGCTCTGAACACAACGCATCCTCGGGAGCTCTGGCGACCTTGCTCACGTCCAGGAACTCAACACTACAGAGCAAGTAGTAGTGTTATTATGGTTGTGGCCTTCTGCAAAGCGGAGGTACTTCCTCAATTGGGCTGCTCCCAATTCGAGCGGGATGACATTTCGCTGTGCCCTACCTCACTTAAAGTGTGAAAAACATCAGAGAAAAAGATTTCTCAAAATACCCAACTGCTTCTGTCAGATATAGTAGCCCAGGGTCTCTCCCACGACTATGCGCAATCCAACGAAGCCTCCTATGTCAAATACCATTTAGGGCTGTATGTACCCCGTGAAATTGAACTTTCTTTTACATAGACATCTGTGGACTTACGTATCGCATACACTCACGCGCATACACGAACGGTAGTAGCACCTACCCACTCACACACTCACATACACACAATCACACGCACGCACACACATACCCACACACAAGCACACCAACATATGCACACATAACGTTTGCTTAATCCTAATAATGTATCTACTTTTATTCTGCATGTAATTATACTTTTAATATTTTTTACTTTTTTGTTGCTTTAATTAAGTCTGGATCGTGTTTAACAGGTACCTTTATTGTTCTTCTCTGTTACCCGCACTCCTGGGATCCGGGGATCCAAGGCGTTGCTGTAGTTTGGGGTCCATAGGACATAATATGTTATCCTAACAATGTAATTACTTTATGGCAAATAAAGAATTAATTATTAATACATACGTACGCTCGAAAAACATAACCCTCCTTCTGAGGCATTCGGTCAAACAAGAGGAATCCCTTCTTAGAATTGGCGAAACTTCAAGCCACCATTTAAAGTATCGATATTCATCCCAACCGCATTGGTAAAACAATATGGCCGACGTCCAACTTAACAATGGAATTATTTCGGCGCTAACCCGCGAGATAGCTCGCCGGGTTTTACGATCATTGCCTTTTTAATTAAAAAGTTTAAGGGCATATTTCTGACTGGATGTTCGTTTTGAACTGCCATAATCATACGTCACAAAGGTAGCTATTGCGAGGACCGCAGAAATATAAGCCTTTATATATTTCTTTTCATTCGCAAACATTATGTTTCCCTTGGTTTCTTCGAGCCGTCCACTGCTGTGAGTACCAATGAGTGCCACAATTACTCGCAAAGACTGCTACAATGCAATGGGACTAGTTCGATTTGTGTAAGATTGCCCCCTAATATTTACTATTTATTTAATTAAATTAAATTTCCACCGACTTTCGTTTGTCGTATCGATTACTCGAATATGACGAATCGTTTATACAGTGTGTGTGTATTTTAATGTAGTGTGAATTGTTATGCAAAAAAAAGAATTTGACGAACTTTTTTGGGATGCCTCATTTTAGTAAAAATTTACATGTATATTGACTTGACATTGATATGTAATTTTTAATTGAAATATTTATTCAAGTTTTTACTTTTATTTGACGATCATAATATCTAGTCGTGTAAATTGACCAAGAGTACCTAATTTATATTGTATTTTTATATTATGAAATGTAATCTAATCAGTACCAATTTTGTGAGCGACGTCCGCTCTCGGCGGCGTCGGCTGGGCGAGTGAGCGCGCGCGCTACCGGCCGCGGCAATGCTCGCCCCTCACAGTCACCTAAGAATGACCTAGTGCCGAGACACAAGTCGGCGACGGACGAGCTCCGCCCCTATGTGCTCGGACAGTGCGTCGACCACGCTCCGTGACACAAGTCGGCGACGGACGAGCTCCGCCCCTATGTGTACGGACAGCGCGTACTACCACTCGGCGCCCGAATGGTGTGTTTGGGCTTCGCCCGTGTCCTCAGACACTTTGGGTAATCGATGTTACCAAAATAAAAGAAGGAATAACGAGAAATAGACTTTTTATTTACTTTTCCCTAACTGCCCTATCACTGCCCTAAGTGACTTGATTACAAGTCCCTAACTTCCTATTACTTTGTAGTTTTCTTCTTCTTCTTGTTGTGACTTCCAGGAGGCTCCGATTGACACTGATTTGCTCCGGGCCGTACCTGCTATTTATACCTGCTAGTGGGCGAGCAAGACGTGCTGAGTGAGACAATAAAGGTTACGCCCACTTTGACTTGACTAATTTACATTGCAAGATGTTATTGGGATGTTATACATATTAATGGGCGGAAGACGAAGCTGATTTACAAAGTTCTAATATGGCTTGAGATCTTATAAGTACAGTAGGGTTCGTAAATATTTTCTTATCTGAATAATCGTACATGGAAATCGGGCAAACCGTAATTCGGTCCCTTTCTTAACACTTATTCATCATTTGCGCTGAACCTACTGAGTTTACTTATTTGTAAGTTTAAACATTTAATAGAACTTTTAATAAGCTTTCTAACAATATATAAATCATTCTGATACGATGAGCCGTTGTAAAGGTATAAACGTAAACATATTAATTGCAAAGTGAAAATGCGCCGTACTAAATTCTAATTCAGGCTTGGTGGCCGCGGCTCTCGTTACGGTCATGTTGGCGCGATACACCCCTCCCCTCCATGGCGGCCAGTCCGCGCTGCGCTCGCGCATAGGCAACATCTCCTCTCTCTTTCTAATACAATTTGTACTGGGATTTTACTTTAATGTTTACAATATCAAATGAATGCTATGAGAGGGTGTTTTATGTAAATAATTACTATGGGGATTCTAACTACTGGGTTCTTTATTTACTCTAAACAATCTAAGTCTTTATAAATAATCACATATTTCTCTTACGTATAATCTTCGTATGACGCGATGCGTAGCTCTGCCGTCGCGTGTTGATGTTGTCGTCCATAATTCTCCCCCTTTAGTGTGAGGCGAAGCCTCGCACTATTGGTTGCAACGGTGTTATCACTTAGGCACTTTCACTGATTGACCCTTCTTTCACTGATTCTAACACTTATTATTTTGACGCTACGTTAAAGTTCCCATTCTCCGGGTTTAAATTTCTTCGATGATTGTTTGACGACTTCTAATGAGTTTGCTTCAGATGGCTGCTTGACTGGTATGGTAATCTTCAGTTTTAGTTGATCCCGTTTTCTTTCTTTGGCCTTCCTGCAGGCTGCTTCAACTAGTTCCCTTGATGGTTGAGCTATGTATATTTTCTTCTCTGCTTTATTCCGCGCCTTCGGCGCCTCGTCTTCCTTATCCCGGTGGTCGCTGCGTCTGCGGCGCCACTCTGCCCACGCTATCCTCTTCTCGCTGGGCTTCAATGTTGGGAGATCGGCCGCGGCATTGGCGTCTCCCGGCTGCTCTACGGATGTGTGGAAACAGTCCACTGTTGATGCTGATGTCGCGACGGAGTTGATGCCCTCCATGGGCTTCCGCGAAGTCGGGCTCGCGCACGCTGCCGCTGCGTGTGCCCCTTAGTGCGGTACCGTTGCCTCGAACGGTGTGCGTGTGTGTACACGTAGATTGATCGGACCCCCCAAATCCGATGATAGACGACCGGCGGTCTGTCTATTAATAACCGAACCCTTACCCGGGTTTTTGTACTCCTTGGTACGTAAAGCTTCCCTGAGCTTGCTTAATTTGTTGCGCCAGTCCTCCTTCTGGACGGCTCTCTTCTTTTCGGCGTCTTCCAATTGACGCGCTATTTCCTCCAACTCCTTCTTCATTTTCTCCGCCGCGACTGGGTCCAGGTCCCTCGTGAGTGCCCGCTCAGATGGCGAGGCTCGGTCGTGAGCCTCGTGGAATGTGAGGGACCTGACGCCTGATGTGATGTTGCTCGTACTATCTTCACTCGAAGTTATGCCGGTGCCCGATGTGCTGCTCCTGCGGTGCCCGCGGCCCGCGTAGCCGAGTCGATTGCCGTGCGCACCCGTCGCGCCGGCCCGAGCTCGACCTCGATTCATCGTCCTGGACGAGGGGAACGGCCCGCTATCGCCCCAGGCGTGATCGGTGACTCGTAGATTGATCCGGTCGAAGGACCCGATCGACTAAACTCCCACTTGCTCGATGCGGCAGCCGGCGTTGATGAAACTGGATTACTGGAACTGGATACTGGAACTGATGCTTGCTTGCTGATTTCCTTGCTGGTACTAGTTGCTGCTTGGAGATGTTACTTCCAGGAGTGACGAGCGGACACTGATTTGCTCCTTTTTGCGAACTGCGTGGTTGGAGGGTGGCCTGGGGAAAATCCAGGGGAAGCCTCCGGCACGACCACGCGGGGAAGTTTGTACACTGGAATACTCTAAGAGTTTGCGCTCCAGTGAGATTGGTTGAACGGTATCAACCGAATCTGGGGTGTGAGTGGTATCGAACTACTGGGAGTTTTATCGCTGGTTCGCTAAAACCTAGCCTAGCTGAGAAGAGTCCAGCAAGAAACTCAGCTAGGCCCGACTTGCGTCGGACTGACTCTACCCGGTATGCGGCGGTACCGGGACGAAAGCGGACTGTATGTGTCTGTGTTGACTCGCGGTGGACGTCCCCGCCGGCGGGAACGCTGAAGTGTACGCGATGTGTTGGACGCCGAAAGCGCAGCGTTCCATCTTTCGATGGACGCTGTGATTTCGTCGTCCGGGTCCGTGAGTGTGTGCCTAGGACGCCGGACCGTGCGGCCCCTAATCAGTGAGCGCCGAGTAACGACAGAGGGGGGAGGGATGGGGACGTAGTCAGCAGCCTTCCTAACTAACGGATTCCTATGGTGGGGAGCGTTATCAAAATAACGTCTGGCAGCCTGCTTAAAGAAACCATACATGGTGCTAATCTCCATGTCGTGGTGCAGGCTGAGGTTCGATTGGTACCACGGGGCACCAGTCGCCCTTCGGAGAAAACGATTCTGAATGACCTGAAGCGGCTTGAGCGATGACATAGGCACGTGAGCGAATGCTACACTTGCATATGTCATGATTGGACGAACGCAAGTCTTGTAGAGTGTCAGCTTATTCCTAAGTGACATTTTACTAAACTTGTTGATCATCGGCCCTAGCCTTCCTAGCACGAACAACGCGCGGTTGCGTACCCTACGGATGTGGCTACGGAAAGTCAGTCTCCTGTCGAGGGTCACTCCAAGATATTTGGCCTCGTTGACCCAGGGGATGGGTCGGTCAAACATCTGGATCGGAGCCACCCGCCTTTCTGTACTAATGCAGTCCGACGGATGAAAGACTATTGCAGTGCTTTTCTCCGGGTTGACTTCGATACGCCAAAGATTAAACCAACGACCTAGGTCGGAGATTGCCTCTTGGAGGTATCGCCGGATAGTAGCGTACTTACAATGAGTCGTAAAGAGCGCGGTGTCATCCGCAAACAACCCCAGTTGCACCTTAGGGTGCCTGGGAATGTCGTTTGTGAATAACGAGTAGAGAGTGGGAGAGAGCACGGAGCCTTGCGGGACTCCGGCCCGGATGGGGTGTGGGTCCGAATACGTTCCCTCCAGTCGGTATCGAAAGCTTCGGTCACTGAGAAAATCTCGTATTGTGAGTACGAGTCTGTCCGGCATTCCGAGCTGGTATAACTTGTATACAAGCCCGTTATGCCAGACCTTGTCGAAGGCTTTCGCTACGTCGAGAAAGATCGCACCGGTCTTGAGCCCCTGGAATCGAGAGAAACCATCCAACACGTGCTCCGTGACGCGGTGCACCTGTTGGACGCATGAGTGTCCGGATCTAAAACCGAACTGCTCATCGATGAGGAGGTTATTCTCAGCCGTAAATCTGAGAATTCTCGTGAGAAGGATCCGCTCATATAGCTTTCCAAGGGAGCTAAGTAAGCTGATCGGCCTATAAGAGGCAGGCGAGGTCCGGGGTTTGCCGGACCTATGACCGTTGCACATTTCCACGCGGCTGGAAAGTGAGCATTGGTCAGTGCGGCATTGAAGATGCCGACCAAAAGGAGGAGGAGGGTTTCGGGGAGAAGTTTCAGGATGCGATTGGATAGACCATCCGCACCCGGAGCCTTCCTAATACGGAGACGCCTGACAAGGTCACTGACTTCCTTAACCGACACCGGTAAAATGGGTGAAGTTACGGGGAGACGCGATCTCCTGTCCACCTCGGAATCGACCCTACTAATGTGGGCTTCGTCGGTGTTGAGGAGGTTGGGCGAACATTGGGACTCTAAACTACTCGCAAGGCATTCGGCTTTCTCACTGTCCTCGAACGCGGGGGTTGAGTGATCCGGTCGATCCAAGGGAGGGATGGTCCAACAGGCATCGGATTTGAGAGATCTCGCTAGTTTCCAGTAAGCCAGGTGACTAGGCGTTATCTCCCCCATCAGATCCCTGAACGAGTTCTCCCGAAATTCGGCAATTCTCTGTTTGGACTCGTTAGACAAGTCCCTCAGGATTTGCCGATTTTCGGCAGAAGGGTGATTTGAATAGGTACGTATGGCGCGATTTTTCCTTGTCACCAACTCTCTCAGTTCCGTAGGTAGAGGTCGGTTTTGGATGTCCTCCGCCGACACCTCCCTTGAGGCTTCGCTTCGAACAGCGTTGAGGTAGTTGGTGAAAGAATCGATCGCTTGGTCTGTCTGTTCGGTTGTAGTTATATTGTCTGGGATATCTCTAAGCAGGGGGGAGTCCGTCTGTAGGAGACCTGATTGTACCTTGTCCCAGTCCACGAGTGTCCTGGTTCGAGGAGTACTATTGGGGTGAGGGCCTAGTCTCAAGAGGACTGGCCTATGATCCGAGTCTAGTTCGTGTAGCACTTCTATAGAACGCAGAGTTAACGCTACGTTCTTTAGTAGTGCTATGTCGAGTATGTCAGGTCGGTGGTCTACGTTATGAGGGAAGTGAGTCGGCTCTAAGGGAGCGAGGAGATCGAAAGGGAGGCTATCGATCAAAAGGTGATGAAGCCGATTGCCGTTGGGATTGGATGCTACGCATCCCCAGCTGATATGCTTACTATTTAGGTCCCCGGCCACGATGACCGAAGGACCTAGGGAGGCTAAAGAGTTGAGGTCAGTCAGAAGTAAGTCTCGTTGAGGTGAAAGGTAGGTTGACGCAATCGATATCGGGGGGTGCCCCTCCATCGAGATGCGACAGACCGACACTTCCATATTAGTCAGGGGCGGTGGATTGAGACTTATGCAATGTAAGTTACGTTTGTAGAAAATGAGCGTGCCCCCGAATGGCCTACCATCTTGCCTATCATCTCTAATCTGAACGTATCCAGGGACGCGAAAGGCTCTAATGCCGGGACGATAAAAGGTTTCTTGGACCAGAAGTAAATCTACTGAGTGATCGCGAAGGAAGTTCATCACCTGGTCCTTCATACCCCTTAGACCATTGGCATTATAAATGCCAATGGTAATCGAAGCAGGTTTAAGCTTCTGGGATGTACTATCCATACTAATAGGCACCGTTAACCTGGCTGCCGCTTGGTGCGGCGAGATAGCGAGTAGCTGATGCGAATATGTGGGTAGACAGGCCGCTCGCCACCTCCGGTGGGAGTACCTGTACTAACTGCATAAACGCATAGAGTGGGTCCATAGCGGGCCGGCCCGCTTGACTGGCGGCGGGTCCCCATGCAGAGGGGCCCGCCTGGGATTGGGGTGCAGAAGGCACCGGGCGGGGACCTACGGCCGCTGAAGGCGGCGGGTTCCTAGGGGCTCCTAACCCTACGGCCGGAAGGGCGGGGAAGTTTTGCGGAGTGCTATGGGGAGCACCCCGGCCCGCGCTTTGCTTGCGCCCAGAGGGAGGCGAGGACTTCGACTTTGCCCCGGTGTCGCGACTCTTTGGGCGGCAAGGGCATCCCCCATAATTGGCAGTATGCCCATGGGGGAGCTTGCGACCCAAACAGTTGCAGCACCGTATGCCGTTCGGGTCCTTGCAGCCTTTTGGGCGCTCGCAATCGCGAGTCGCGTGATCCCCAGCGCACTTGACGCAACGGGGGGGAGAGTGGCAGCCACGGGCGCCGTGGCCAAACCGCTGGCAGTTGTGGCACTGTGAGAGGTGGGTCCTCTTTTTGGGAGTCTCCACTCTCACCGCCATTTTAAGGACCTCCTTAAGGGAGTGGACGGCTTTGCGCTGGTTCGGGTCGGTGACTATTAGTACGATATCGTACTTCCCTACTTGCTTATTGTAGAGGCGATGAACCTCCCTGACGGCGATCCCCTTGCGTTTGAGGTCCGCGGCTACCTCGTCCTCCGGGATATCCTTGTGGATTCCCCGGAGGACGGCCCTATAACCTTTCTCCTCGACGGTCAGCCTCCGGTTGTAGGCCATCGACAGCTCGTCGAAGAGACGGGTCAGAGCACGGTAGTCCTCGGGTCCCTGGACCGTGATGCGCATCCCTTCCAAGGGCGGTTTCAAAATCTCCGAACCGACCACCCGGATGCCACGCTGACTGGCTATGGCCATGGCAGTGTGGTATCTATGTGTGTCGATCAGGACACATGAATCCGGCTTGTCCGGGTTGCCTACCGGAGTTGGCTTGCTGGGGGCCACTGATTTGCTCCGGGCCGTACCTGCTATTTATACCTGCTAGTGGGCGAGCAAGACGTGCTGAGTGAGACAATAAAGGTTACGCGGTTAAGGTTACGTTAAGGTTAGGTTATTGGGATGTTATACATATTAATGGGCGGAAGACTAAGCTGATTTACAAAGTTCTAATATGGCTTGAGATCTTATAAGTACAGTAGGGTTCGTAAATATTTTCTTATCTGAATAATCGTACATGGAAATCGGGCAAACCGTAATTCGGTCCCTTTCTTAACACTTATTCATCATTTGCGCTGAACCTACTGAGTTTACTTATTTGTAAGTTTAAACATTTAATAGAACTTTTAATAAGCTTTCTAACAATATATAAATCATTCTGATACGATGAGCCGTTGTAAAGGTATAAACGTAAACATATTAATTGCAAAGTGAAAATGCGCCGTACTAAATTCTAATTCAGGCTCGGTGGCCGCGGCTCTCGTTACGGTCATGTTGGCGCGATACACCCCTCCCCTCCATGGCGGCCAGTCCGCGGATTTGCCACGCAGCGCTAACCGAGTTCGGACGCCACATCTCCACACATCGCGCATTCTCTGTCTTATTGTTTAATAAGTTCGGACAATACAGCGGCCCGACTTTCAGTCGGAGGGGACCACATCAAGAAGAGCAACATCACTACCGGTTGCTACTGCAACCGCATATCCTGGAGGCGGAGGCCAAGAAGGAATGCGGTTGTAGTTCATCAGGTAGTGACTAGCGTCACTCGCCCTACGTCGTCCCAAATATGGGAAAAAAGCGAAACGTGAAACCGGAGGGTAGACCGAAGATGCAAGTCAACGATCTACCCGCCACCGTCCGCGCGGAAATTGAACGCGCCCGTAACCTGCCGCCGAACGTACCGCAGCCACCGCCGCCGAAGCTGACGATGATCCTCGGCGCCGACACGTGGCGCATCAAGGTGCCCACGATCGACGAGGAGCAGGAGGAGAGGAACTCCGACTCCAGCGAGGACAGCGACCTCTATGTGGGGGAGGACTTGCTGGACTCCGACGACGACGAGGACGCCGGCGAAGCCCTCGCCGCCTGCACCCCCGCAATGCTGCCGCAGCCTACGGACGCCTCCGGCGCCCAACCATCGCTGCCACACCCGACTGCGCGGCCCTTCTCGCCCGTGTCGCCCGTGCAAGAGGCCTCCCCTATGGACCAACTGCGATCTGACACGATCGTAGTTGGCCATATTATGGAGGCGGGCCTCCCATCACCGGGCCTAAAGGCGTGGATGGCCGCCTACATACGAATAACGAGCCACCAGATGGGCCTCGAGGTGGACCTACACCCCGACGATGGGCCCTTCTTAGAGTTCCTGCGAACCCACCCGACCGCCCTCAAGTCGGTGAAGCGCCCATGGCCGAGCCCGCCCACGCAAGCAGAAGAGGAGGCGAGGAAACGCGCCTGCCGCCTTCCGACGCCGCCCAGCATCACCGCCGAGACCGCGCCGGCTACGAAGCCTGCGCCTACCACTCCATCCCCCTCACACCCGCAGACGGAGAGGGACGCCAAACAGCCGGAGATCCCCTGGATCGCACCCTTACCGCCGAACATGCAAGTGGTCGGCGAAAAGAGGATTGTTGCGCGGCACCTATTCCCGCAACAATCTGCGATTCAGGCGGTCGCTAAAGAAAAGGAGGTCGCCGCCGAGGCCAGGCGCGCCGCCTTCCTCCCTGCCACCGTCAAGCCGGCGCCCGCCGCCGTCGCACCAGCCGCTGCCGCCGCCTCTATGCCCGACCTAGAGCCGAGGCCCGCCGCCGCGGGGCCCGCCCCCCCGCCTGCCGCCGCCCCCCCGTCCGCCGCCGCCCCCCCGCCCGTCGCTACACGACCGGCGCCCGCCGCGGCGAAAAAGGCCACCTTCGCCGACACTGCCGCCGCCGCTCCCAAGCCCGCCCCGCGGACGAGCCCAGGAACGACCGCCCAGCCGCAACAACAACAACCGAAGCAACCCCGCTACCCCACGATCGTGGCCCCAGTGCTGCCTAACTGGGTCAAGGTCGTGGCGGCCATCGCAGAGGAGCTGGAGGAGGCCCCCTGCACTAAGGCGATGGGCAGCGGCCTCCGCTTCACCCCGCGGAGCGACAAAGAGTTCCGTGCGGTGCAGCGACACTTGGACGACCTAGAAAAAGCTGGTGAGGCCGTGGAGTGGCACATCTACCAGCTTCAGGAAGACAAGAAAATGAAGGTGGCACTCCGCGGCCTCCCGGCCGACACGCCCACCGACGACATCGCCGCCGCCTGCCTGACGCTCGGCTACCCAGTCGAGTACGTCAGGCAGATAAACGCCAGAGGGGGAGGGGGGGGTGCACATACTTCCTCCAACTGGCGGGCCCGCCACGCGAAAACTCCGGAATCTACGGGCTGAGGCAGCTCCTGTTGGGTCCGGACGTCCAGATTGAAGCCTGGCGGGGCAAGAAGGGCCCCGCCCAATGCCACAGGTGCCAGGGATTCCGGCACCACTCCCAGGGCTGCCACCGCCCGCTTAAATGCGTGCGATGCGCGGGCCCGCATGCGGCCAAGGCGTGCGAGCGCCCAAGAAGCGAGCCGGCGACCTGCGCCAATTGCAGCGGGCCGCACACGGCCAATGACACGAAGTGCCCTGTCTTCCGGAGGGAAGCCAGGAATAAAAAGGTGGGGACAGCGGCCCACACAGTCCCCCAACGACGCGGTCCAGCGACGAGGGCATCGGTGCAGGAGCCATCGGTGGACGAGTCGGCACCGGCGTCACTCATGGCGCCGGCCAACGCCCCCACTCAAAGGGGCGCGGCGACCGCACCGAAACCCCCGTCCAAAAAGAAAAACAAGAAAAAGAAGACGCCACGAGAGGCCCCTCCTCCCGCAGCACCCGCAGCCGGAGGGAGCAAAGCCCAGGACGGCGAGCAAGACCTTGCGTCGATGATCGCCGCCCTACTCACCGCAGCAGCACACCAGGGCCCCCAGGCGGTCCAGGAGGCCTTACGAAAAGCGTGTCCACAAGCTCAAATTTAATAAAGCCAAGAAGGCAAGATTACCGGCCCATTGTTATGAGGCTGCGAACAAAATACAGACTATAAGTGAAAAGACACTGAAAAGTCCCCCCCACCCTCCTGCGCTTGCGCGCAGGAGAGTGTGAGAAGAGCACGCGCGCGGCCAGTCTGCGCTGCGCTCGCGCGCAGGAGAGTGTGAGAAGAGCACGCGCGCGCGGCCAGTCCGCGCTGCGCTCGCGCATAGGCAACATCTCCTCTCTCTTTCTAATACAATTTGTACTGGGATTTTACTTTAATGTTTACAATATCAAATGAATGCTATGAGAGGGTGTTTTATGTAAATAATTACTATGGGGATTCTAACTACTGGGTTCTTTATTTACTCTAAACAATCTAAGTCTTTATAAATAATCACATATTTCTCTTACGTATAATCTTCGTATGACGCGATGCGTAGCTCTGCCGTCGCGTGTTGATGTTGTCGTCCATAAATTTATTTAGAGCAGTTCATTTTAAATAAATTAGGGGGGGGGGGGGGACAATCTTACACAAATCAACCTAGTCCCAAACTAAGCAAAGCTTGTATTATGGGTTACTAGACGACGATAAGCATACTTATATAGATAAATAAATACTTAAATACATAGAAAACATCCATGGCTCAGGAACAAATATTCATGCTCATCACACAAATAAATGCCCTTACCGGGCTTCGAACCCATATGATTCATTGGTCTGATGTTTGAATCAAAATCAGAAGCCTGAATGGCCTGAATGGTTACCCTCGGTAAAACCTCGAACGCTCTCGGATTTACAACGACCTCGTGACTTTTATATTATTATTTTTACACCTGCTATAAAAAAAAACTTGTGGCTTTGTGAGGTGTAGACCACTGTTCCGTGGTGTAAGTACATTATTAAAAAAAAAACTGAATTGACAATAAATTAAATTATTCATCATCAAACCTGCTCACAAAGTTCCACGAAAATCGATCTAGAAATGCGACATGTAGAGAACAGCTAAACATCCGGACATACGAAAGATTTTTTGCCTAATTTCATTCAATAAAAACATAGTTTACATGAAGGTGTAATCCACCAGACAAGATTCAGCTTAAAGTGAAACTGCGTTCAGTCATTAGTGTGCTGTCGCCTGCGTCGCCTCCCCCATTGATTTAAGGCAGAGTGGCGACAATAATCCCTCCCGACTTCTGCCACAGTAAATCCATATCCATACTTAATATTATAAATGAGAAAGTGTATGTGTTTGTTGGTTTGTCCGTCTTTCACGGCAAAACTAAGCGACGAATTGACGTGATTTTTTAAGTGCAGATAGTTAGTTGAAGGGATGGAGTGACATGGGATAGTTTTTACCCCGAAATCATCCCCTAAGGGGGTGAAAGTTTGTATGGAGCTGCGATATAAACGAGTTCCACGAGGACGGAGTCGCGGGCAGAAGCTAGTATACTATATGGCTCTGTGAGCTGTAAAGCACCGCACTTTAAAAAAACTCGCGCTTTATTTTATACCTATACACATATTTATATTTTAAACGGAACGATATTTATTTACCTTTATTTCTGACGTTTCTTTCGACACGGATATTAAAATAAATATGGCATTAGACCCGTGTAAAATAATAATATATGTAAAGATGGAATATGCAATGGAATATTAAACAACAAGAGGGTATAAACCAATAAGAGGTAGATACCCTTTGGTTTTATAAAGATTCGTTACACCTTAACACTGTCGCTGCCAGGAACCTGCCTAGCGGGCGCCTACGCCGTAGTCGCTTTCGGCTACACACGAGGAAAACCACGGGATCGGCTACGAGCGTAGCGCGTAGCGACTGGCAGTGAATGTGTAGTAATTTGAAAACGTCCGTTTTATAAAAAAACCTCGTTTTTGATCTGATACGTATACCATGTTTCTTACTAGCCACTACCACCACACTAGCAATACTATAATAACTCGCTTTCCTCCCTATTCTGTGAGAGGAAATGAAAACACGGCGGTTTTCCGAGGGATAAAAACATCAGCAATATTTTCAAGTGCGCGGTGAACCTACTCGTACAAATCTGATCCTAGGCTCCTATTATCTCAAGATAAGCAATCAAGTCACCGGTAACAATCCTTACGAAGAAGGAAAATACGGAATCCGCCGATTGACGACCCCTGCCCCTCGCTGGCGAGGCAGGGGCGCGCAACTATAAAACCCGACATATTTACGAGCCTGGGTCTCCCCCTGTTTCTAACGAGGGGGCGGAAGGTTTGGGCGGTGGGCGATTGTGGTTTAAAAAAGTAGTTAAAAATAATGACAGGCGTCAATCCTGACGAAATAAAAGGAAGAGAGGTTTAGAGTTTTTAGGACTTTGTATTGAATTAGAATCCTAGGGCTGCTCCCACCGTTATATTCATATTCATTTATTGCATTTATGGGTTTTACAAGATTTTATAAGTAGTTACATGTTCCAGCATAAACCCCGTTAGGGCACAGCAATATTATAAAGTACTCGGGTACTCTAGGACTTAAAAACTAACACACACTAACAATATTAAACCTTATAACTTAGATATTCCTTCATATTGTAAAACGAGTTTTCTTCCAGCAAATTCTTTATTTATTTGCTTGTAGAATTCTTTCTCTATGTTTTTAAGCTCTAACGTCATGTTCTACACCGTGCCGTTGCCAAGCCGATTCCGTAAACTATACCTGCAACCTATCGCGTTTATATCGTTAGTTGTCGATAAAACATGCGACGCTATCGCTCTTGTATAGCATCGGTGGCTCTATCCACACACTGGCTAGTGTTGTGCTGACTAGAGCAAAAGTCATATTTCAGCTTAACTTTTGACATTGTGCCTCCAACGAATTTTGACCGGCGTCAACGTTTTGTCTAACACTCCGACGCGGGTAAATGTATGAGGTATTAGTAGACCGGAGAAGGCCGACACTCGTGTGAAGGGAGGGTAAAACTATTAACCTCGAGGCACTCCATGATGCAGCTTCTTGCACGTATGTGCAACCATTATATCACCATCAGATCAGCCGAAAGACGTCCACTGCTGGACGTAGGCCTTCCCCAAAGAGTGCCAAAGTGACCGGCATCCTGCATCCAGCGGACTCCCGCGACCTATCGCAGGTCAGCAGTCCACCTTGTGAGGTCGCCACTCGAGTACCTTTCCGCCCCAACGGCCATCGGTTCTATGTAGGTACTATGTGCCCCGCCCACTAGCACCAGTTTAGCGATTCGGAGGGCTATATAGGTTACCTTGGTTCTGCTGCGGATAGCCTCATTTCTGATGCGATCACGCAGAGAAACTCTCAACATGGCCCTCTCCATTGCCCTTTGGGTGACTTTGAGCCTTCTTATGAGGCCCATAGTGAGCTACCACGTTTCAGTGACATATGTCATCACTGGCCATTATGTACCTGCCTGCAATCACTGGGTGATGCATATACGATAATAATACCCACAGTATAACAGTATTGCATTTTGAAAAAAGCTACGGTAGCCCAGTGGTTCAGGCATGCGGCTGTCAAACAGCGGTCGTGGGTTCGAATCCCGGCTCGTACCAATGAGTTTTTCGGAACTTATGTACGGAATATGATTTCATATTTACCGTAAGCTTTTCCGTGAAGGAAAAACATCGTGAGGAAACCTGCATACATCTGCGAAGAAATTCAAAGGTGTATGTGAAGTCCCCAATCCGCACTGGGCCAGCGTGGGGACTACTGCCCGTTCCCTCTCATACATGAGAGGAGGCCTGTGCCCAGCAGTGGGACGCTGATGATGTGTGATGTGATAACAGTATTATTTTACATTGCTACAGTAGAAAGCGTATTTATTTTGCGATAGATTGCTCGTGCAGACCCCCTAGCACACTAAGTTTTATGTAGGACATAAAGCATTTGTCCCTCCTGCATTCGCATATTTGCCAGAATGGGACGAATGCTTTATGCCCGACATAAAACTTAGTGTGCTAGGGGGTCAGGACACTATCACTGCCAAATATCCTTATTCCTTATCTTATCTATGCTGTAATTGCTTATCTTATAACATGCGAATCTCCATATGCGGATGTTCCGCGTGATTCTCCGCATCCGCGGATGTTCCGCATGATTCTCTGCATCCGCAAAAATTTATGCGGATTTTTGAGGATGCGGATGTCGTACATTTCACGACCAGATAGGGGCCAACGCGGCGCGTGCCACGCGTGTTCAGTATTTTCGTCATTAGTCGATAAGAATCTTCATTTCGTTTCTGTGATCTGACGATTCGCCGTATTCGCTATTGGCGATGCGTTAGGTTTGCGACGATTGTAAATCAGTCGCTACGTGTTCGAGTTCTGCGTGACCCTAAAGACGTTGAGTATTTTGCCGTTTTTTTTTGAGTTTTTTGCCTCAAAATCCGCATCCGCGGATGTGACCCTCGAAATATCCGCATGCGCTTCTGTACTGATTCGTAAAACTTAACAGACCTCTGTTAACTAAAATATGTCTTGTCTTTGCTCGCAAACATGAATTTTAAAGTGACGTGATAGACGGACAGGGTTTAAACGGTATTTTAACTAAAATAAGTTTGATGATCATTTATGAATAACGCCAATAATCTAAGCCTTGTCATCAGCACTTATCGCTCATTACTTGCACCACACTAAACCCATAGGAAAATCGGGAAACCGTTCATAGCGAAACGAACCTTAAAGCAACCGCGTAAACTAGAAATTCGAGCGAACTTTTCACTTTCACCCGCCGCTAGTACTCAAAACGTGTTACGGGTCGCTACTGTTAGATTTAAAAAATCCGTGGTGATTTTTTTTATTTAAAAAACTTGGGTAATTGAAGTTACTTTTTGAGTGCTCTTCTATAAGCTCATCATACCGAAATAAACTTTTTCATGGGATGCGCTTTTAAAAAAATGTCGTTTAGAGATGATATTTTAGATTTATTTTGAAAGAATGTTGCTAATTCAGATTGGATTCTCTTCAGCATCTATGGAGGCTCTTCAAAGTTTTTTTAACCATAATCACGGTGAAATTTTGAGGGAAACTTCTTGAGGGGTGGTGCTTGAATCGCGGCTATGGTATCCTCTGGCCGCAAAAAGGCCTATTAATTCTTCTATTAAAAGGCAGCCTTTGGAATTTATACCATTCTAAATTGGAACAGAGTTGCTTTTGTTTTGTTTCGTTCGATTTTAAAACGTAACAAACTCCACTCTATTAATTACTGTTGATTCAAATTTTATTGCCAACTCGCTTCTACCCGCGACTCTGTCCGCGTGGAAATCCACACAAATTTTCTCCATCCATTTCACCCCTTAGGGGATGATTTCCGGGGATAAAAACGATCCTATGTCCTCGGGACTCAAATCTCCATACCAAATTCCATCTAAATTGGTTCTGCGGTTTAAGCGGGAAGAGGTAACAGGACAGATAGACAAACAGACAGACGACACTTTCGCATTTATAATATTTGTAAAGATTTTTCTTGTATGCTCGGCGGCTGGAAGGAATAGCCTACAGTTTGTAACTCTACCAATTTGTATCATATAAACCGCTAAACGGTTTTGTATTAATACTATATAAATGTTCTTGGAAATAGTCCTGAGAACAGAATTGTTTCAACTTCACAAACATTTTTTTAAGGGAGTAACACGAGTGCAAAAATGCATGTGACGTAACGTGTTATATGTGTTTGTAATATTATTTTACGTCACACCTGGTCATAATGCGAGTTTTACTGCACGTTGCGCGTACGGGAAAACTCGCATTGTGTCCAGGTGAAGACGTAAAATTTTGATACTCAACACGGGCGGTAATTCGTAAAGCCCCAGAGCGCATATTTATGACCCTCACCCGGCTCGGGCCACAAACACCTCCGATCTGGGGCATTCACGAATTCACCGCCCTAGTTACGTAATGTACTATTAATACAGTTTCTCAAAAAGTGCTACTTTATGTAGCTGTTATAAGCGTGCGGAAAGTTAGTTTTCGTGAACTAGTGCTTTTTAACCGACTTCAAAAAAAAGGAGGAGGTTCTCAATTCGGTTGTATTTTTTTTTTTTTTTTTTTCAATGTTTGATACCTCAAAACTCCGTCATTGATTATTAGTTATCTGTCTAATAGTAGTAGTAGGCAGTTAAATTAGGGTGCAGGTTGGGGGTAATCTCCGAAAATAGGTACCTTACCTACTCATTCGATTTCAAAGAATCTTTCAAAGTCCGATTGGGGCCTAACATTAAATTATTAAATTACCAATAACCCTCAGAAAAGTAGTTTTTCATCGATGTGGAAGAGGACTTTTTTAATTAATTAATACAAAAATCCGGAGTTATTGAAAATGTAGATTTTCGATGCACATTTCTTACATACGTCACGTAAACGCTTTCTTTTAGTTTTGCGTATTAAGTTTACATTCACGTTGGTTCATATTAAGGCGAAACTTTCTCTTTTATCATATTTAAGGCCAACCTTACCAAATATAATAACAATACTAAATGGATTTAATATGATTACATACAAATTGCTGCTAGGCAGATCATCTCGCATCTAGGCAGATGTCGGTACACGCCTCCCTAAGGCCTTGTAAGAATGAACTGATTGATAAAAAAGGTGACCGAGGTGGATTGTTCCGATAGCTCAGTTGATTGAGAGTACGGAATGCAAAACCGGTTTTAACCGAAATCGAAGAAACCCGTTATAACCGACTGTAAGAAAGCGGGCCGTGGGTCAGCTAGAGATCTGAGGGGTAATCACGTAATGTTTCGAACGTGCGTTAGGACAATTCAGCTGTCGTTTTTCATATAAAAAAATGACATTTACATCTAATGCGTTACTTGATCGACATACCGGTCACTCATGGGTGGTTGAAATGGTTCAACCTAGCTTGATTGAATAAGTAATTGCATAAGTACGTTGATAGGTACTCTTTAGATCAATGATGCGTATTAATGTATAGTTAAGGGGCTACCCGAGGTTTTCATCGATTTTTGACAAGTTTTGAATCGTATCTCCTACTTTTGCACTGCAGATAGAAGTATAAGTCAAACGGTTATCGGTTCTTCAATCTTTTATCTCCGTTTTGGTCTACCGGATTTTGAAACAAATGAATACTTAATTGTGTATGATTGTTTTAAACATTGTCTAAAAAAACACTTATTTCGTATCTCTATTGACGTGAAGGATCTAACATATACGAAATCTACATATTTGGGTTCGTCTGTGACGTCTCTAAAAACTGGTCTAGGGTTTTCATTTTAAACCAATTAACACAAAAGTTATGGCCAGAAAACCGGTTTTTAGGCCTAAAATTGTTCAACTTTGATGACAAATATCTCGAAAATAATGAGCTTTGAAGTAAATATGGGATACTATATTGCTTAAAGCCGTTGTCGTTAATATAATAAGCTACAAAAAACATAAGAAAACTAAGGGATTCCGATCGAAGGTCATTGGCATATGGGAGCCCCTTAATAGACGAAAAAGTCATCATAATTCAGATTAATTTATAAATTTAACACTGTAGTGATTTTGTATAATCATACTTAATCGATAACAATCTTCTATTACTACACTGGAGTACCACACATTAAACATTTATTGATGTATTTTAGTGTCACCTATGCAGGTTATTCGTAATCTAATAATCATCACAGCACATTGAAATTATTTTTCAGTATAATCAGTGTTAGTACGGTGGCAATATCGCAAAAAGTCGTCTCTTTCACGATTTTCGTACGGTTGTGTTCCTCGTTGTCTCCAGAGTACGAATCTGCCGGTTTTATTTGAGGGAAAGGGGACGGACATAGCTGTGACGTCATAAAGATGGCGGCAGACGGTCATCGATTTGTTCCAATCTCGGGTTCTATTTTACTGATCGGTTCGTGTGAGGTGTCATTTGAAAGCATATTAAACTTTATATAATTGTTTATTAGAGCCCTATGACGTACCATCAAAATCTTTTTAAATATTTGACAAAATATGACTTTTTTACCGTGCGCGTTAGCATGAGTACTGATAAAACACGCTTGTAACTCAACAAATAATAACATTAGCGCAATCAAAGATGTTATGAAAAAGATAGGTAATTTTATAATATTTCCAACAATATAGATTTTGTTGGTGTACAGGTCGATTCACGAGAGCTGGCATGAATGAATTGACCGAAAGTAATGTCACTTGTCACTGTGAGTGGCAGTGAGTGCCGTTCTTATACAGGGGCCTCCTAATATTTTGTAAACATGTACCTAATACGTTTTCTTTATTTATTAAAAAATAAATAATATTATTATAATTATCATGTTAATCTTTTTTTTATTAGCTTTCAGTCTCATGTCTTGTTATAATATTAATATTTAGTAATTAAATAACTCCTAAATACCAACATAGATGTCTTTTTTTTTAATTTTTTTAACTTTTTTGTTAATCTTTTTAGTAATTAATATTAAAGTCCTTTGTAAATAAAGCGTATTTATATTTTTCTGACTTATTTTTAATGTCAAGAATCGCAAGGTGATGGCTTATTCGAATTGTAAAAAATCTAAAAAAAGAGAAACACAAACAAACAAATTCTAAAACACAAGTATCGTACCTAATCACTTTTTGTATCAACCTGTATTTAATTATTATGTGATGCACACAAAGACATTATCATTCACTCGTTCAATTCATTCGTGCCAGCTTTCGTGAATCGACCTGTACATAAGTAAATAACGAAGTAATAATACATTTTGCTAATTACGCACCGATTAACCATCACCACGCTAGACTCTGCTAGCGATCGCTGTCGTCACGTGGCCACAGATTATATAATAGTTCTACAAACAGATACTCAGGTCTGAATAAAAATCTCAATACCTACTGCTTTAAGTGCCTACGAAATTTAACAATGGAGCGACCTTGAATGCGCGGGTCGTTGCCCGCATGCGCCGGCCAATCGACGCTAGAGTTGACACCGCTTAGAAATGATTTTATAATTAATAGTTGAGTGAAATAAAAAACGGTTTACGTTTTAAATTATTTTGCAAAACATAAAATTCTATTATAATGTGTGAGTACACTATGCAGCAACTGTCCCGTTTTTACCCTTTGGGTACGGTTCCGGTTGGGTACGAACCCTAAAAAGCAAATAGGTAAAAATATCCGGGGTTTCCCAAGATACTGCCAGTATCTGAACTGCATAGTCACTTACTTACATACATACATACAAACATATCAACGCAGCATGTTAAATACAATTGAAGCCATGTTACCTATTGCTCACCCTGTCTATGGTTACGACATGCGACAATTTGAATGTAGGTACTTATTATTATTAATCTACCACATAATACATAACGAAACCTTTTGTGTAGGTAAGTAACGTAATTTAAATATATCCCGGAGACCGTACGAAATAAAGTTTGTTAGGTACCTACGTATCTTCGTTATTTACAGCGTATGTATAAGAATAACGTAATAGTTTAAAAGTAGCATTACAAACTTGAAAGTAGACACTAGGCATAATTTGTTGTAATGTATTGTTTTAAAATATTCTGATTATGTGTTTCATCCTCGCGAGTGAATTCCAGCCCTTCCAAAAAGTCATAAGTCCCTATACCAACCAACGACGATGTATTCGCCCTTTCTTAAGCTGCCGTGCGAATCTTACGAAGTACTATTATAAAAATTGCTGTTATACAGGGATAAACATAAACATGAAATCTACGAAAACAACTAAATAATTTGGACTTCATGGTAGTGGCGGAGTAAACTTGTCTGAGGCTCGGGGTAGGTATACTAAATTACCGAAACTCAAGCAAGCCTTACAAAATAATTACGTATTTGAAATAGGTATTAAAGATTCAATGTTCCGTAAACGTCCTTGTTAAACTCACTAGTTCGTACCAGGTCAATAATTAGTACTTGGGTACCTATATAAAGTAAGTAGGTAGGGTTACTAATCTGTCATCGTCAGTAGGCAGATAAAAAACCATAAATGTCTATTTGTTTTATTGTTGTCACACCCCACAACGCTGCAGTGAATCGACTTTATTCGCAACGAAGTCATTTTCAATACCTAACTGTGCGCATAAGCAGCGTCCGGCCGTGAGCGCGTGTGCCAACCAACTGGCTAAATGAACCGACCTCGGTTTCCAAAGTGTAGGTATAAATCTTAGTTCCCACGGTTCAGCTAGGTAGCACTGACATGGCGCCTTGAGACACTCTTGTTTTGTTTTCTGAGTAATTATACGAGTCAGACGGTCATCATACGCACCTAAAGCAGTAAAATAAAGGCTACTTCAGGAACCTTGTAGCCCAAGCCGAAGGCGAGGCGAGAGCTCTGAAGCGTTCTTTTCTTTTCTTAGAAGACGTAAAATGTGTGTGGGGGGTGACCCCCTTACACTAATTTACGTCTTCTTTTGGCTCTCAAGTGAGATTGTTAATCTCTGTTAGTGTAGTTCCTAGTATAACATCACTACATAGTATAAAACAAAGTCGCTTCCTGCTGTCTGTCCCTATGTGTGCTTAAATCTTTAGAACTACGCAACGGATTTTGATGCGGTTTTTTATAATAGATAGAGTGATTCAAGAGGAAGGTTTATATGAATGACATAGTATCCGTGCAAAGCCGGGGCGGGTCGCTAGTTGAAAATAAATAATAAAACAATCAACGCAAGCAGCTTTATTAGACAACTAGCTTCCGCCCGCGACTTGGTCTGCGTGGGCCCAGGATAAAAACTATCCCTTATTTTAATCCAGGCTATGAACAATCTTTGTGCAAAATGTCATCCAAATAAGTGTGGTTGAGTAACAAACATCCAAACAAAAGTCCGAGAGCGTACCCTGAAGGGACGCTACACACGTTCGTCCCTACGCAGAGCTCGGCCTGCCGCCTCGCGTGCCATGCCTTTGGCCCTCAGGTTCCCTAGTAACACATTCAGGAGAAGAGTATTCGAGAGCGCACTCTGAAGAGACGCTTCGGGCCTTTGGCCCTCAGATTCGCTTGTAAGATGCTTAGGAGTAATAAACTGTCCGCGTGGGCCTGCCTTTCGAGCCTTTAGCCCTCTGGCTTGCGTGGAGAGCCTGCTCTGAAGCGACGCTTCGGCCCTCGCCCCTACGCTACGCAGAGCTCAGCCTGCCGCCTCGCGTGCTATGCCGCTCTCCTTCGGCCGTCAGATTCGCTTTTAAGACAATTAGGAGTAATAAAGTGTCAACGTGGGCCCGCCCTTCGGGCCTTTGGCCCTCTGGCTTGCGTGGAGAGCATTCCCTGAAGGTACGCTTCGTATTTTCAACCCTCGGGTTCGCTTGTAACACACTTGGAAGTAGTAAAATATCCGCGTGAGCTCGTCCGTCGGGTCTTCGGCCATCGGGCTCGTGTGAAGAGCACGCTCTGGAGGGACGCACGCACACGCTCAGATTCGCTTGTCCTTGAACTCAGGAGTAAAGTATCCGAGAGCGCGCTTTGGAGGGACGCTTCAGGCCTTCGGGCCCACGTGGAGCCCGGTCTGCGGCCTCGCGAGCCTCGCCGCTCACGGTTCTGTTCGAACTTGTTGCCTGAAAAACTGCAATGACTTGCAGTTCCATAGTACAGAATATATATCAGTCGACAAACCATAAATATCTATATGCATCTCCAGAGAAAAAAATATGTTTACCTAAAGCTGTTGCTAGAAAGGTCAATGTAAGAAATCACCACGTCCAAATGTCTCCAATGGCCATGTCGACAATTTGGGTCCTAGTTATCGGGCTGTATTTTGGCGAAAGCTCGCGGCCCACAGACAACGCATTTATGAATTTAAAATGGCTTTTTATTGAAACATAATGACAAAATAAATTATGCTCATCTGGCTGATAACTTGCTCCTAGGTGTAATTGATTATTTACACACCTATGTAATGAAACTCAAGACATTTGCATCCCTGCATATGGGCTGAATACACTGTTGTGTGTAATCTTATTGACATTTGTATTATTTATATAAGTATCTACTGTATTCCGGCAAATAAATGATATTGATTGATTGATTGATTTATTTGAAATAACTCATTTCACCGATTATAAAAACTAATCTACGCGTACTAATATACAGTTAAACACAAAATTTATTAATTCGCCTACAGTACCTTTCATTTGGGAACACCAAAAATTAACTTTCAAAGTATTTCAAACATACACAGCATGCTGGTTGCCGCGGACTTGCGTTACGGAATTGGCCATAATATGTAATTATTATTGAACTACAACAAATTGCATATTTTTGGCAAGCTAATAAAATGCTTGATATTTTTTATAATGACATTAATCATGCTAAAGTATCTCTTTCTCGAATTATGATGTTAAGTAAGCAAACGTCTAAGGTAAAATAATCCATTATTATTTTAAACGGTTTGTTGTACGTTTTACAGTTAAAGAAAACAATTATAGTACGTTTAATATGCTTTCAAATGACACCTTACACGAATATACGCAATGGAACCCGAGATTTGAACAAAAATCGTATGGCATATATTATTTTGGCCTTTAAAGTTTGCCACTCTTTAGTACCACCCAGGGGACACGTGCAGGGTTGGGGTGGGTAGCTCCTACGGACGCGAGTGACAGTTGTCCCCACTTTGTCAAGTGAGTGGGCAACTCGCCTGTTAGAAGTTCTTAAGCCGCCCGAAGGCCTCTAACTCGGCTTAACGACTACTGTCATAGACAGCAGCCAGGATCAACTGCTTAACGTGCCTTCCAAAGCACGGAAAGGCGCATTTATATTAAACACTCAAACATCAGGCGGTCATCCATCCAAAGACTGAGCGCCATCTTTGTGACGTCACAACTATGCCCGGCCCCTTTCCCTTAACTAAACCCCGGTAGATTCGTACTCTGGAGAGAACAAGGAACACATACCACTGTTAGGTATACAGGGCGTCCCAAACTTATGGGACATGAAGGGGAAGTACCTTAAATATCGTAGATAGGGTATTTTGCTGTAAGAAGACCTTATGTTATTTTTGAAAGTTAGTAATCCCGCATTCAAAGTTTTTCGAAAAATTACTTGCTTTGTCTGGGAATCGAACCGACTTAAATGTGAAAAAAAATCACCTCTACTTTTACAATGCCAATGGAAAGAATAGCTACAAAATAATAACTCTTCTTTAGTAACACAGTATTTTTAAAGAAAGGAACAATGTAAAATGTTCAAGTTATATTTCAAGAAAATTATTTATTGCCGACGACGACGTACGAAAAGTAGCGATATTATCATTCCATAGATAGCATTGATTATGCCATGTCATATCGAGTATTGACCATAAAACTATAAGAAAATCAACAGGCAGCGGCCTTATTAAAAGATTGGCGATTTGTGTAAGACAAGAACTACCAACATAATTGACTTCGGCAGTTTCATGTATGTTTTTAATTTGATTAAAATGATTAATTTCACGATTCTTTTCTTTTAAAATACTGTGTCACTAAAGGATATTTATTATTTTTTACCTATTCTTTCCATTGGCATTGTAAAAGTAGGGGTGATTTTTTTTCACATTTAAGTCGGTTCGATTCCCAGAAGAAGCAAGTAATTTTTTGAAAAACTTTGAATGCAGAATTACTAACTTTCAAAAATAACATAAAGTCTTCTTTCAGCAAAATACACTATCTACGATATTTAAGATACTTCCCCATCATGTCCCATAAGTTTGGGACGCCCTGTATAGAAGACGTGTCCACGACTTTTATCAATATTGCCCAATTTCCGCCGTACTATATATTTTTTCACGTGAGCTCCACTTAACACTCGAGTACAGTCAAGTGTAAAAATATAGGTGCATGGTGCATACAACTTACTCATAAATATGACCCATAACTCTTATGTGAGTGGATTAAGGTTTTGGTACTTATTTATGAGAGGATATTATCGATACATATTTTTGCAATATTTACAGCATTAATGAAATACTGATTTAGTTTATTACTAACTATATAGACTATTCGTAATCATTACAATCATCACAGCTTGTCAGTGGAGTGTTTCTATAAAATCTGTGTGTTTAAGGCCTGCAACACATTGGCGTGGCCTGCGGTGGCGGACAATAGAAAATTTGACAGCGGTGGACAAGTTTACTATTGTCCGCCGGGGCCAGGCCGCGCCAGTGTGATGCAGGCATAATACTGGAGTCATTAATAATTGTTTTTTTTATTACTACCATAGAGATTATTTGTAATCTTACAATCATCACAGCTTTACCATGGAGGTTTTTGTACAGTAAAACATAACAATAGCTAAACTCGGTAAAAGATAACATTTTTCAAGTGAGCTGATCCATTCAATAATGGAGTACTACACATTAATTAAGTATTGATTTAGTTAGCTTACTATAACTACATAACATATACAGGCTATATTCGTAATTTTATTAGACGCGCAATGCCTCCCTCCTTAACCACTACAACGTCAAAGTTCAAGACTTGATTACAAATTAAACACTTATTCATTTTCAAAGTAAACTTTTAACGCGCATTGTCGTATTACATTTTCCAAATGCAAATGAACTGTCGATGTCCGGTTGTCAGCACAGAGGGGAGGCCCCCGCGTAGGAAACAAGCAACGGCGTGCCGTGATTGGTCATGACGTTCTCGCCGTCGGCGCACTAGACTCGCGCGCTGATCGTCGTGAGTTCAAATTTGAAAAATAATTGATAAGTGAATAAAACGAGGAGCTATTGATGAATTACTTAGATTTTTTATCAATAGATTACTATGATAAAGCTGGATTATATGCGTCGACTTGAATTTTTTTGAGATTTATTTTGAAATAATTAGGAGGATTCCAACATTAAACTGTTCGTATAAAATTAAGCTATTGATAAATATGTTATTAATTCAAACTCTGGTTAACTTTGATAGTTTTTAATAGTATTCAGTAATCCAAACCCACTTGTATAATCTTTTAGAGGAAATATATACATTTTATTTGGGTCGGATTATACCGACGTTATCACTTGACGAAAGTTTTAGAAAATTAAATGGGAGATTATAATACTAAAATGCGGTACTCCATTGAAGAAAAATACCACTTGTATAATTTATCCTTGGATTTACAAGGGTCGCTAAGAAAACGCTATATAATACCTAAAGCAACGTCAAAATTCACTAGAATTTTTAACTTCTAGTAGTACTCATTATAGTCTAAATGTTAACAAAAACATCGCGACCTTGTGAGTTATCGAAGGTGCATTCATTTCGCGTACCGTACTAATCATAAATTTGGTGGCGAGGAATTTATGATGAAGACCACAGATGACTTATCGAATTCCTCAATTATGTACTTAAAACTGCAAAAGTACCTACGTCACAGGTTCTGATAAGATTCCGTTGAAATAGGAACTAATGAAGTGCCATTGCTGATGATCTTGGGGAATCGATGGAAGTCCTCAAATATTATCGGCCCACATACAGCGATTCGGTTTTTTTCTATAGTAATCAACGCATTTGCTATCGGAAATCAGTTCATGTGGTAAATTGTAAAAAAAATGGGAAATGTTCTCGTGGCTTGGCGGAGTACTAAATTGAAGTCGGTTAAAACTTTGTTTTTAAAGTAAATTATCACTTTTCCCACTCAACAATTGTACAAATTGTACCATTAATTATTATCTCAGTAAAAATAAATAAGATAGAACTGTATAAAAATGATTTTTGAACAACTTCATTATGGTCTAACTGTATTGCAATGATGTTACCTACATAATTATTAATATAAAAGTTTCGAATGCCTTACTTGTTGTTCTTTGTTTTCCCATTTTGTATTAAAAAACGTCGTTCGATACACGTGCGGAAATGTCATTATTTCCGCCTAGCATCGAATCGAAATGTACTATTATCTGAGTTTATTTATTTTCTGTATGTTGGCGGCAGTGTATAGTATACCCCGCTCTACATATTTAGGTCCGGTCGAGCGGCCGCGCCGCTCTCGAGAGGGTTAAATTAAAACTAAACGCATGACTAACTTATTTTTACGCCTGGCTGGAAATTTACGTGACTTTTTTTGTTTCAGGCCTCCATGCTTCCATTGGATCTGAAGGTAAAAAATATTGAACTATCAAAGTAATGATATACATATACAGGGTGGAATTTCATAAAGTGTACATAATAAAAGGATAACAATTGAAATTATTCTTTGAATTTTAAAGAATAATTTCAATTGTTATTAATAATTATTAACCTGCCCCTTGGTAATACTCTGCATTTTTTTTTATTTTAGGACCATTGGATCAAAAGGTATACCGTCTGAATTAGGTGTACTACCCGAGCGTTTACTAAAATGTTAAAATTCTGTAAAAAATAAAACTAATGACTAGAAAAAAAAAATTACACCGTTTCACCGATAAAATTGGCTGATTTTTTTTCCTTTTATTATGTACACTTTATGAAATTCCACCCTGTATAGTAATGATTATAATAAATAATAATTATAATAGTAATAATTCCGTACCGGAAGGCGCGGCGCGGCCTACCCGCGCCGCGCCTTCCAAGGTGGCCTGATGACCTGGTAGGTTGCGCGAGTCCGCTTCCGCGGTCACTTTGGCACTTTTTGGGGGATGTTTCCAGCAGTGGACGTCTTTCGGCTGATATGATGATGATGATGAAAGTAATGACACATAGATTTATTACTATTAGGTAGTTACTTCGTGTCGAACGGATCGTTTCGGTGCATTTTCCATACAAAGATTTCATACATTATAAACGCTTTTGTTTTCCGGGGGAAGCAAAGATCACAGAGTTGCACTCTTAGATTAATTTGTTTTCATAACATTCTTCACAGATATATTATAGTATTTTATGCAACTGTTGTATAAGTAGGGTCTTAAAACGCGAGTGTCGTGAGTTGCGATGCGAGCCTTGGCGAGCATCGCAATTAAAGACGCCACGAGCGTTTTAAGACCAAGGTTTACACCGTTGCATACAATACTTTTTCTACGACTAATTTTAAATAAATAGCATTTGTCTTTTCAGGCAGTAAGTTTTCCGTTAGTTCTATTACTACTCACGCAATTTCTTCAGCGGTGCAGTTATTTTCTTCTTCGTCCATTTTAAAAGGAACGTACACATGTTTCTTCACTTCACCAACACGAAACGAATCAAATCTTAAGAAGTTATTATAGCTAGCTAGCTATCATATTTCGTCTTTATTTTTTAACTGGAACTTTGGTGGGAAATTAAAAATATGACACATTGACACCTCTTGTTTATGGTCTGTTTTGTTTTTAATTTCCTTGCACTTGCCATCAGGATCCTAACCGAATCGGATCGGTTTATATGTATAAATAATACCAATAATTGGTAAAATATGTATATTAATACATGATAATTAATTTTTATTTTAGTAAGTAATTTATGTTTTACAAATATTTGATAGTAAATAAAAACTCTTTATTTCGAAAAAATTGCTTATGAAGTTGGTACCACTCCAATATAGTGGCTGATTAAATATAAGTTAGATGATTTGACATCGTGGTAAACAGTGCTTTTATGGAAATGTATGAACCTTATGAGGCCATAGCATAGAATTTTTCGACGACTTATTATCCGTGTCATTGTATTTGAGCTAAAGCCTATATAAATGACAGATAACGGTACAGGAGTAGAAAAAAATATTATGTATGCAACGGGGTCACTTCACGCCACCACTTTCCACGTAGGTATTGGTTCGAAACATATCGCGCAATAATCGACCTAAAAGCCGTGGGTGTCTCGTTTCATAATCCATACTAAGATTCTAAATGCGGAAGTGCGTCTGTCTGTCTGTCACGAGTACTTCTCCACGCTTAAACCGCTGAGCCGATTTAGATGAAATTTGGTACAGGGATAGTTTGAGTCCCGGTGAAGGACTAAGGATAGTTTTTATCCCGAAAGTCATCCCTTGAGTGGGTGAAATGGGGGGTGAAAGTTATGGACCTTTGATATAAACGAGTTCCATGCGGACGGAGTCGCGGGAAAACGCTACATATTAATATGTCTGAGACTCACGGTAATTTTCTGTATAAAATTCTTCTTCTCTCTATCTAATCTTGATTATCTTTCTAGAAAATGTAATTGTTTGAACTTCTTTGTATTCGTTGAATTTGTGTGAAGCGAAGACCCAGGGCAAATCCAACTTAATATTATAAATTCGAAAGTTTAGATGTTTGGATGATTGTTACTCAATTACGCTTAAACGGCTCAACCGATTTTGATGAAGTTTTGCACAAAGATAGTTTAAAGCCTGGATTAGAATATATTTGGATAGCTTTCATTCCGGGTGAACGCAGACGAAGTCGCGGGCGGAAGCTTGTAATAAAACAAGCCTGCGTAGGAAGCGTGTAAATTAATACATTTCACGGATGATGCCGCCCGGAATGCAAAAGAAAAAACATCGTGGTCCGTGGCTTTAAAAAGGTTGGCGATCCCTGCTCTACCAGCCCTAACCTCGAACACTTGAAATTGGTCAAAAGACTACTACAAGAAAAATACAACTCACGAGAGCACATAGATGTAAAGTAAAATTTAAAAGACAAATAGGCATTTTCAAAATGTTGAGGGCGTGCCCTCGTGCTCGCTCAAGGTAGGTACTCTTAAAGAGGATTCACGGTTCTAAATACTGATTTGAAATACGATAAATAAATAAATAAGAGGGTAGTGTTCATATTTAAGTAGTGTTAATTTAGATTTGAATACATTAAGTGTGCCCACATCTTGAAAAACAGAGTGCAAGTTGTCATACAGGATGGTCGGGATCACGATGTAGGAATAGATATAGATAGATTGGACTTAAGGTAGAGTTTGAACCTTACATGTCTTAGTCCAATCTTTGATAGTTTTTTTTTAATCGAAGTTTTTTTTTTTTATTAGTTCTAAAAATGTACATGAAAAAGTATGAAATAAATCGAATTTATTTATGCTTAATTAATAGCGCTTTAATTGATTAACCAATAAAAAATACGACCATCCCCCACTTGCTACACAAGTTTTTTTAAATCATTGATGGGACATACGTCTATAGGGAAAGAAGGCGCTCGGAAATTTTTCTACAGGGCAAAATGTCGACCGGAATTTTTTATACAAGAAAATAAAAATATCGGAAAACGCATCTAACAAATCCTCCATGAGTTATTTTTGCCACAAAGACAAACTTCATCAGGCTAGATAAAAAAAGAACTATGACAGATTGACTCAGAAATGTAAGGTTCAAACTCTTCCTAATAGTCCACTCTATCAATTTCTTTTACTGCAAACAAACATTGAACTATGCACAAACATTGTTACAGTAATTGGTGTCTGTGCAAAGAATTTCATGTTATTATTGTTTTATTTAACCACTCCAATGCGAATTTTGGAAGGCAGCCATAGTAAATAGCGTTATTAAATTGTAGATAATGTCTCCCAAGCGAAGGGGAAACGATAGGTTTTGACCGTCGGCGACCTTTAAGGCTGACAGGTTACAGACTAGCTATAAGCCTCTTCTCAGTCTTTAGTCTATAATAATAAGGCAAGGGTTGTGCCTTTTCGCTTCAGAGCGGCTTCTAAGACATGCCAACTTCGTTATTCTACCTCTATGTTGCGCGCTGTGTTGAGTTATTAGATATAAAACTTTTCAGCGCCACACTAAACACAAAAGTTATCATTCACACGCCAAGCCCGTAATATATATGTCAAAATAAATATACTGGTTTTGTATTGAATACTTACACATTAGACTTGTAAGAAACGCCGCAATTTCAAGGAATATTTTTTATACTTGACTAGTTTCTGCCCGCGACTCTGTCCGCGTGGAACTCGTTTATATCGCAGCTCCATACAAACTTTCACCCTCCATTTTGGGGAAGTGGGGGGTTAGGAAGTGGCAAAACGTAGCCTATGTCACTCTTCATCCCTTCAACTATCTCCACTTAAAAAATCACGTCAGCGTCGCTCCATTTTGCCGTGAAAGACGGACAAACGAACACACACATACACTTTCGCATTTATAATATTAGTATGTTTTATATACTTGATTTATGCATCGGATAACTTCTTTATATCCAATGTTTCATGAAAAAGATATTTTTTTTCTTTTTCCTGGTGCATTCTCACGACCGCTATATCTGTCATTGGCGCTGAAAAGGTTAATTCCGGTGACTGTACAGTTATTTATTCCGTAACTGCGCATAACTCATGCTAATTAAGTTATGGCTGTTTGCTGCGACACTCAAAAACACTGTTTCAGCTAAGTAAAAACATACGTACGTACCTACTCAAAGTAAATTACTTACAAGGTCTCACCCAATAATAATAACTTACATTTTATGAAGCTATAATCTCAGATTTTTCATCGTTATAATATTGACTAGTATAGATAAAAGTATGATATAAATTAATTAGTAGTAAATTTTATTTTCATGTAAATAATATTAAATAATTCATTCATTTATTTATTCTATAATAATATTACATTGTGTTAGAAAATCTTAAAAACTAATTACATGCTTAAAATTTTATAATTAAATAAGAATCAGGTTCAGGACATGTCAGCAAATACATTTTCATAATGGCAATATTAATAATTATAAATAGTAACAAAACAAAAACAATACTATAAAAGAGAGAACATAATTATTTTTACAATACATTTGTGCCAGATTAAAATTCATTCACATTCGCATGTCAATCCATATAATGGGAATAATTAATAGAAATAACAAATGAATAATTAAGTTTAAGATACATAGGTACTTATGTCAGATTAAATTCATTCATTATTGCACTGGAAAAACTCTTCAACGGAATAAAAACATTTTGTTAGCAAATATTTGCCTTAATTTATTTTTAAAAGTATGTGGGTTGGAATCAGAGTTGGGCATTCCAGAATAAAATCATTATTTGAATAAGAATACGCATGAATAAAATCATGTTGATTTTATTCACGTCAAAGTTATTCAAATAATTTCGCCGTGAATAATTCTTATGTGAGAAAATTGAATGAAGTTAACTTATTCTTATTCAAATAAATCTAATCATGATTTTTTATTTTAACTAATATATACCATGAATATTAATGTAGTTCGGTCGGACACTCGGGGTTAAACACGACGCATTTGGTAATTTTGGTATCGGTATATAGAGGCACTAAGTAGACTCTTAAATGTTGTGTAATTTATACCTAATTTATACATATGTCTGTGGATAGTGGAACTCCTATTGAGGAGTTCCACTATCCACCTCCTGATTCCATCATCAGACCATCTTTACCAAGTATAATGTATAGAACTCGTCAAAACAAACCAAATGAGCCCAAACTCGAGGGATATACAATAGTTATTGAGGAGTTCCACTATCCACCTCCTGACTCCATCATCACACCATCGTCACCAAGTATAATGTACAGAACTCGTAAAAACAAAACAAAGAAAATCCAAACTTATCATAAAATCCATTGTGTGAAAATCAACTTACAAAATTTTACCGACGATACCACACAATTAACTTTATTTGAATAATGTTTTATTTAAATAAAATGTTAGTTAGAATAACCCCATTTGTTGAATAATTATTCCGTTATTTATTCCTTATTTAAAATAAAAGTAGCATGATTTATTCACCGTCATGTTATTTTAAATAACGGGCGCAAGAATTATTCTTATTCAAATCGATTTGAATAAGAATAAAAATTCTGTTTTTATTCTTATTCTTATTCAAATAAAAATTTGCCCAACTCTGGTTGGAATCAGCTTTCAATTCGATTGGTAGCTTATTAAAAACTTTTATAGCCTGGTAACGGTATATACGACCATTACTTACAATTATTACAAAATGTGAAATGACGCAGCGCTCGGCTCATACATTTAGTTTGGCTCATACAGCCCATTACTTTAATATGATAATGGTGTATCTTCATTAAAACTTTTTAATTAGTTAATTACACTAATAGAGCATAGAAGTTTCAGCATCGCGTTCAGGAACTTTGAGCAACGACTTCAACGAATGCTGAAATCACGTTCAATCATCACGGTTCATGAGATACAGACTGGTCACAGACATACAGACAGACAGACAGCGGAGCCTTAGTAATAGGGTCCCGTTTTTACCCTTTGGGTACGGAACCCTTAAAAATAACGCGAAAATTGTGTAGTATTTAGTAAGAAAGTTTGTTTTAGTACTGTTTTCTAAAGTTTGTGTCCTTTGATCATAATTCTTCCAGAATTTACTAAGAACCGAAAAAGCAAGCATGAAAAACAACGCCGAATTGAAAACTATGAATGCCTATTATTCTTTTATGCAATCCAGAACTTTTATCCCACTTTTTCACTAAAATCATCTCGTAAAACTAGAATAGGAAACAACGGGCCGGGATGAAAAGGCCCGCCATATTGGAGGCGGAAACGGAAATCATTGTTTGGGCGGAATCTAGCTTTTTGTTTTTTTTTTGTCAACGGCGAGTCATGGAAATTCCGGGCGTTTGTTTATCGATAGAATACTGGCCGGTTGTAAAGTTTACCTACTGATATAAGATTCCATTTTCGAAAACCTCTTTTTACACTTTTTAAAATATTAGCTTGACCTGTTCGTATGTAAAGATGATAGAAATGTTGGGTATTAGTATAGTTTGGATGACAATGAAATATTTTGTACCATCTAGCTGATCTGATGATGGAGACAGAAGGTGGCCGTGGGAATTCAGTATTTAACCGACGTAACCCCGTTGAGTTTGGGCTCGTTTAAATCGTCTCAATGAGTAGTTGATGATGCTATAGAAAGTACAGTCAGCAATAAAAGTTTGTAACAAAAATTACATTTTTGATAGAAACATTCTTCTGCTCCTCATTTTCCAGCTATCCGGTTTATCTGCTATGAGTGGACCTTGCACTAAACCGTCTGTAATCGTAAGGGCGGCTCGTCGAAATCTGAATGCATGGAAAGTTTGACAAGTTGCCGGAGTCATATTTAACGTTGATCGGTCTGTAACTCAACGAGAGAGCTTAGCGAACGAAGTCCTCTGATTCAGCTTGGGACGAATTTCTTTCGTATGTCCGGATGTCTAGCTGTTCTCCTCTACGGATCGTATCTCTAAAACTATTCTCGTACAATTTTGAGAGCAGTTTCGTTAATTATATAGGTGGTAGTTTATTATCGATACAGTTTTTTTTTGTTTTTTATACATTTACTCATGTCTACTGCTCACAGACCCACTTGTCGTAAGTTGGTGCAACCCGACCTAAATGACCATTATACTTGCGGGTTGCCCTCAATCCCAAGTACTTGTGTAGGCACTAGTTTCAGCAGACAAAGCGGAGTAAGATTTGTATGTCATCTGACTAGGGTTTGCTCCTTGGACTGGATTTGTATGGCCAGGCACTTGTAGGCAGGAGTCCCGGGAGCAAAACATACATCTGGCCCCGTATCATGGTCACGCAATAAGTGACAAGACCGAAGCGCTCATAGCCTAGCGGCGCCTGCGAGTCGGGAACGCTAAAGCAGCCGCAGGTTAAGCAAAGATGGCAGCGGTCAGTCTTTGGATGGGTGACCGCCTGATGTTTGAGTGGTTAATACAAATGAGGCTGCTGTCTATGACAGTAGTCGTTAAGCCGAGTTAGAGGCCTTCGGGCGGCTTAAGGACTTCTAACAGTCTTGTTGCCCACTCACTTGACATCAAAGGGGGGACTGTTACTCGCGTCCGCAGGAGCTACCTACCACAACACAACCCTGCACGTGTCCCATGTATGGTACCAAAAAGTGACAAACTTTAAAGGCCAGAATAATGTATGCCATACGATTAAATAAATAGTGACAAGATAGAGCGTCCGTCTCGTTCTAATCGAACGGTGACAGCAAGTGACGGACGCTCTATCTTGCCACTTATCGTGTGATAAGGCCGACCATCATACGGGGTCTGACTGAGTGATAGTGTGACTCGTCACTCCCTTATTTTTCTTCGTGAAGAAAACCTTTTATAATTGTATCTTATCCATCGTAATATTTATATTCCAAACTTTATTCCACACAGCTTGTTAAAACGCACGCGAGCCAATTTGCAGACAAGTTAACTAGACAGCAACAGATAAATTGATACCGTTTCGGCAATAAGTTGAACGAACTCTACTCCGAGCTCCGTGCCCAAATAACTAGTTTTTCAATTCATTTTCAATTAAACAGGCGAAACGCGAGTTATAAACTGGGGTTGTTAAAGTTGGAGCTTTTGTTATGATCGGGTTGGAAATTAATTTAATCCATGTTAGGGAAAATTTGATTTTACACTAAACTTGCTCATTATAACGAGCACAATTTATGATGGGTTAGTTATTGAACGAGTGAGGGAAGAGAACGAAGCTCTCCATTTCAGCGTGCGAAAAAAATCATTCGTCTGTCCGGCTGTTGCGGAAACCCAGCCCGCGTATACCTATAATAATATATCGATAATACGGGTGTAGACAATAGTAGATTGTACAACAAGTGCATAAAACGCACCATTTTACGCGAGACGTGATCGAGGATGAATATAGAATCAGATGTAAAATGGGTTTTAAACGAATTGTACACTCTACTTTTCACGTCGATTGCGAGGAAATGAAACAGCAACATGTAAATATTGTAAATACTAATTTAATTAAAATTGAGAGTTTTATTAGAGCAATGAGTGTCATTATTTAATCTCTCGCGTTGTTTTTTTCTTGATTGATTATAATACCTATATAATGTCACGTATTTTTGAAACACTGCTTTGTGTACCTACATATACGCCTGCTACAGCTCCGTTTTAAAGTTTCATGAAATGGCCGATATAGTGCATGTTACGGGTTTCTGTCGCACTTAGGCCCTTTACACACTGCGACTTTTAGCAGCGATGCAGTCGCGATGCTGTCGCGATGCAGTCGCAAATGGCCCAACTTTATATTGCTGGTGTCGCGATGCAGTCGCGCGATTCCAAAAACGCGCGACAGCATCGCTGCTAAAAGTCGCAGTGTGTAAAGGGCCTTAGAACAAGAGGTATAGTGCGAGAAAAATCGAGAGTATGTCGCGGCCGTCTCATGATGGACGTGCAGCGCCATCTTTTAGTATATTGTTAATAACTTCTCCTGCACGGACCCCAAAACTACGGGGAGACAATCTCTAAGAAATCAGACATGTTAATCTTTCTTATCTTTTTATTTATTTTTCCGATAACCCCCCTATCTGCCCGGTTACATATTTTAACACAAGACTATAAAGGTCGATAAATTAAATACCTCTATGTTAATAATTCCTTTGAGGGTAACCGCTAATGCGATCCTAATGTTCCTTGTTCACTTTTCGCATAATAGACCGATAAATTGTAAGATATTGAAACAAGAAACAAACCGGTCATTCTAGTGAAAGTTAGAATATTAAATAGCGAACCACCCGGGAATGGATCCATTTTACCCTGGGCACCTCGTGAACGTCTTTATATGGGGACCTAAGTTGAAACATAGATATAATGTGAACGTCCTATAAATAGTGCTAACGCTGACACGATACGTGTCTTAACGGTATTCCTCGATTCGAGTCGACCACGCCCCTTGACAGAGCGCTTATGCTTTCGGCGCACGAGAAAAAGAAATGCGACACTCTTCGGGAATGGCTTTTTTTGGACAAATTTCGATAAATACCTAACTTCATCATTCTCCTAGCGTTATTCCCGTGTAGTGCCCCTAAAGGAGCCCGGGGTCCGCTTTGACACCTAATCGCAATATTTGGCATAGACACTAATTTTACGAAAGCGACTGCCATCTGACCTTCCAACCCAGAGGGAAAACTAGACCTTATTGGGATTAGACCGGTTTTCTCACGATGTTTTCCTTCACCGAAAAGCTAACGGTAAATATTCCGTACATAAGTTCCGAAAAACTCATTGGTACGAGCCGGGATTCGAACCCACGGCCGCCGCGCCGCTTGACAGCATTCCGGAACCACTAGGCTACCGTAGCTGTACCGATAAATACCTAACTTAGTATAAGTAAAGGCCAAGCATTCATGTTTTATGATTAACTAATAAACTTAGCCCTCTCTTTGTGTTAAAAGTGTCCGTAAAACGTTAATTAAACAGCGTAGGTATTGTTCACACCTTTACTAAAACCGGACGGGTTTGCACAAAACATTTGCTAAAATATCTCCAGTGTAACGGCGTGTTTTGCGCCCTCAATGCGTGTCGGAAGAGTCATCAAGTGGCAGTGTCTATTTCCTAACTAGGGGTGGGAGGGTGTCGATAAATGAGATGTGAAGTCGATATTTTATGTGCCGTTAGTTTAAAATATCACGTCGTACAGTCCAGCATTAATATCTGCTATAAGTGCTATAACAGCCCGCTTCAATATCTGACACGATTTTATTTCTACGTCCGTTAGGACGTGTCAGATATTTTACCTGCTTTTGTTATGGCAGATACCTACTACTGCTGCTGTTTCACGTTATAAATGGACGCCCCCTAGTGTTAAATAAAACCAAATAGTTTTCAATCACATTTTGTATTCCACGAAGTTAGACGAGAGCTTTGTACGTGACCTGAAACTGGCTAATGTATCGAATTCACACATTCGTGCCTGCAATTCGTTAAAAGTTCTAGACTAGACGAATAACGACTTCTAATTTTGACTTGTGCCTTATTTCGTGCTTATAACTAACTCATGCCATGAAACGTCTCGCATATGCAGTCTGATCGTAATGTATGCAAAACGGTTAAGGTGATTTGACGACCATACGAAACGTTTTTTGACATTCGCAGAAATGGGGAATTTCGCGCAAAGGGAAAGCCAATTTATGAAAGATTGTTACATAATTTTCTTAAAATATCACGCCGTTAGCCTGCGAATGTCAAAAGACGTTTTGTAGGGTCGTCTAATCACCTTAATACCAAATGATTTAAAAGCATTATCGGGGAATATATTTCGACATAAATTGACGAAATGGTTGATGGATATGGATAAATGTTTTTACAGTGTAAGGGAATATTTAAATTATAAAAATCCACTGACATCTTACTGACTGATTATCTTATTATTATCATTGTTTTTAATTCAGTGACATCTATCAATATTGTATTCTAGCGTAATTTATCAAGTATTTGTATACATGCTTGCATGTTGAATACAAGGACATTTTATTCTGTAAAACCTTTTATAACTGTATTCTGACAAATAAAAATTTCTGATTTCTGATTTAATTTAATAATATATTTGATATTTGATACTCGCTCTTGATCGATTACAATATAATAGTTTAAAAGCATTTGTAAGTTTTATGCAACTCGAACGGTATAAAAAGACATTTACGTATTCATTGTCACTACGGGCGACTTGTTTAGAGTCAGACAATCCACCACCTTTTTTTCTGTAGGTATTAGCACAGAATAAGTAATAGTACTACGTACAGATGGTTCTCTCTGTTAACAAATTCCCTGTTTAGGTACGACAAACGTGCGTAAATGTGGCCATCTCTTTCTATAGCATGCGACGCGCTCTTTCGGAGGCGGGGCCTTAGAGCTAGGGTTGCCGCCGGCTCGACCTATTAAGCTCGGTTAGTAAGTACTATAACTTATTCTGTGCTCTTGAGAGTCGAATCTCTCTATGCAATTGTTAGCAGTTATGTCTCTTCTTCTTGCTTCTTCTAGGTACCTATGTAAAAATAGACTCTAATGTTCAGCTGAAGTCTTTGCTCTGGTCAGATGGCAGTAGCTTTCTTAAAATTAGTACTTACACCAAATCTTAGATTAGGAGCTAAAGTGGATCCCGGGCTCCTTAGAATACAATCGAGAAAACGCTAGGATGATGATGATGAGTTACGAAATGTCCGTTTTGAAAAACGTTTATCGACAAATACCACCCTCGTCCCCTCCCTAAGTCATCGTCATCGACTAGTGTAGTGCGCGCTCCGTCGCCTCCCCACAACCATGAATACCGGAGCATTCTTTTGTACAACTATCTCCAACTTATGCCTACAACCGAACTTCAACTGAAAGGTACTATCCTCTACAACCTCATATGGGAGTTAGGACTTTTTAAACTGGAGATGTGCGAATAAATGTTTGCTTGAGGAATTTGTATGGAAATATTCTAGGCGTTTCGAGGGCTCTTGGAGTTTCGAATACGTGAAATGCATTCAGTGTGACCCACAATATTGTTACAGTGCTGATATTAATCTGCATGTCTTATGTAAATTGACGGTGTCTTTATGTATTTTTTTTTACACATGTTTTTAATCGTCAATCAACATGACGGTAGTCGTCAGACTAAACTAAGGGCGAGCTTACGATTCTTACCACAGATATAGGAATTAACACCTAAGGCATAGCTGAATGTAACATTTACTGAACAAATTAGTTAACTCTGTACCATAAAATGATCACACAGACAAACTGTCCCGACAGTTTTGTGAGACCATGTTAATAATTAAGCTTCTATATTATGTTTATTAAATAAAAAAAAAATAAAAAAATAAAAATAAGGAGATCGGACATGTCGCGCGATTTGTATTGAATATGCCTGTCGCAAGTTCTTGAAGTAGTGGTTTTATTTGAAATAAATAGTATTTATAGTATTTACCTGTGAAAAGTGATCCCATTGGTGTGGAAATTAATCAAATCACTGCGATGTTTGCAAGTAATTATTGCACAACTCGGCATTTTGGCAAAAAACGGAACTTTCTCGGTGGACAACGGACGGTGAATGTATGGCGGAGTATGCCCAATGAGCTGACATGTGCGACACAGCCGCTGGCGGCTTGTCCGCTCTATATAGTATTTTATACTCTGAGATTCTTACGATTACAGACGAGACGGTTTGGCGCAACCCGGCCTTAGGCTGCGTTCGTTCGGCTGTTGTCGGTGTTCGTTAAAATCTGAATGTATGGAGAGTTTGACAAGTTTCTATGGAATGACAGCTGCCGGGGCCATATTTAACAATGATCGGTTTGTAATCGGAAGTTAGTGCAACCCACCGATCGCTCTTCCTATTTATAAATGTATCTATCTCGTAGTTGTTGTCTAGTCCAAGTTTACGAGTATGTTACACAGATCGCAAGCGAAGACGTATGATAAAAATATAGTATATCTCCTTCCCGTAGTAGTACAGTCGATATTGTCTAAACCCCGGGTACTTTGATGGAATTTGGTACGAATGTTCGTTAAAGCCGTTTTCGTCTCCCAAAAGTCCCCGCGTCAAGACCTCGTAGAGCGGCCGCTATCTTGGAAAATGTAAATTCAGACATTCAGATTTTGTTCGCAAACTACGTGCTCTATGAAAACATGGTCTAGCCTAGAGCAAGATTAAAGCTGAATAAATTCTGCACAAGGCTGTAGTACACAACCTTGATGTCAGAACTTGTCTTCATGTAGCATGCATCCATATGTGAGATTTTCTCTCAGTGTCCTTCCAGGGAAGATTTAGTACATACTCCTGAAAGTTGTTTTGAAATCGGGAGATTACCGTAAACCACAAGTACGAGTATAAAACCGGGCTTACGAGAATTAATCTAACATTCATTACGAGTTATACTAGCACAAGAGCCAACTTTCAAAACAAATTCTAAATTCGAAAATCAAGATGGCTGTCGCTTTTTCCGCGCCTTTGTTCGGAATGTTAGTGTTGCCAGTTTTTGCCCGGCGCGGATTGATGGACCATTGTGTTGCGTTCGCAAAAATTCCTGCCTCGAATAATTGACAAGTCTGCTATGCGTTTTGTTTTTGCTGCGTATTGAATCGTTACCGGATTAGAACCTTTTTCGAGTCTGAATTGTTTTACTTCGCTATTCGCCGTCTGTATAGTCTTTTTGGGATGGAACATTAAGGCATTGTTTTGGGACAGCTGTTACGTATACGGCTTGGTATTTTATAAACTATATTAGTGGATATTAATTAAGCCTGAATCACACTGGCGCGGTGGTGGTCGATGGTAAACTTGACAGTTATTGTCAAAACGATTCACCGCAGACCGCGCCAGTCTGTGAGAGGCTTAATCTTGACAATTACTGTTAAGTTTACTATTGACCGCCACCGCAGGCCGCGCAAGTGTGTGTCCAGGCCTTAGGGTGTACTATTTGAATGAATTTGGCTTTGAATACATGTTGGATACTAAGTGTTCTAATCCCAAAAATCCATTTTGTGTCTACGACCTTAACGAGAATGTAGTATTCAGAAGTTTAATACTTAAACTAAAGTAACTTTTATATTAGGTGTTGGTAACATTTGCGAAGGATTTTAAGGGAGATAAAATGTGATTTAATCAAATCAGAAGTTGTTTACCCTCACTGACTCATTTGGATTGCTCATCCTAAATATGTAGGTATAGGGACAATTTCTGTAATGAGTTATTTTGGGTATACTTGTCCTTATCTCTAATCATTAGGAAGCAATGTGAATATACCGGGCCGGGCGATCAAACCCCCATTACAGACGGCCCCGGGAGAAATCTAAGACATGGCTGGCGAGGAAATATCTGCTTCTCTCCCTGTGTATATAATGTAGGTTAAGACGCGTGCATACGCTGTATTCAGGCTGTGCAGTTCACATACCCGTATAGCACAATTCCGTTGATAGAAAGTGCATAGAACCGCATTGAATATCGTCTGCGAGTACAATTGACAACATTTCATATTTTCATGTAGGCCATTTTATGATTAAGTTCGCTAGAAAATGTTTTTTTAAGCGACACGTGTTTTTTTATTTCTCCCTTTATTGTAATTTTCATTCAAAACTATAAAATTGAAAAGTAGCGAATTGCAGAAGGTTGTAAGTAAATTATGACGTCAATACTACGACTCTGTATAGCAGTTTGGACACCTTTCATATGGCAGCCATAATACTGACGTCACACACGGTGAAAACCACTTTTATACGTTTTCGCGATTTTCTTAAAAGCGAGCAGGAAAAAAACACTGAAAACTACTTTATTAAGTTCAGACAACATAATTACCGAAATGTTTTTCGATTTAGGCGTCATTACATATTTTGAAATATTGTCAATTTCTTGGTGGACGTTGCGTATTGCAACCCGAATGTTGCCAGCATAGGTACGATTGATGTGCGTACACATTTCTGGACTATCTAAAAAACTGACTTAAACGGCATCAAAGTGCTTTTTAACCGACTTGAAAAAAAGAGGAGGTTCTCAATTCGGCTGTATTTTTTTTTTTTTTAATGTTTGTTACCTCAGAACTCCGTCATTGATGAACCGATTCGATTTTTTTTTTTGTTCGTATGTATATGCTTCCAGGTGGGTCCCATTTTTTTTCAAAATTCTGTTAGATGATGGGATCCATGAGGAATTGAGGGGACTCCTCAATTTTATTAGGCACCCGTGTAGTGATTTTGGTATTTTCTGTTATAACTCGTGTATTTACATCCGGAATCATAAATTTGGGGGCGAGGAATTGATGATGAAGACCACCGATGACTTATCGAATTCCTCAATTATGTACTTAAAAGTGCAAAAGTACGTCACAGGTTCTGATAAGATTCCGTTGAAATAGGAACTAATGAAGTGCAATTGGTGATGATCTTGGGGAATCGATGGAAGTCCTCAAATATTATCGGCCCACATACAGCGATTCGGTTTTTTTCTATAGTAATCAACGCATTTGCTATCGGAAATCAGATCATGTGGTAAATTGTAAAAAAAAATAGGAAATGTTCTCGTGGCTTGGCGGAGTACTAAATTGAATTCGGTTAAACTTTTGTTTTTAAAGTAAATTATAAAGTGGGTATATTTGATAAGTTTCACTGGCAACGCGTGAAATATTACGATGTGCAATTCCGAACAAGAAAAGTTATGAAATTGTTTAGAGTATACAACTAACTATATACTTGCCTAAAAATAAATAACCTGACTGTGTAAATCGATTTGCTAACTGTAAAATTGTACGTTTTTATAATAATACATAAATAATAATAAACGGGCAAGTCGGTGGGAATCGGCGGCGCTATTATTTTACCCCTGACTGTGTGTTGGCCTATTGCATCGTGGCTCTAAAACGGTTGACTACACGCCGCGTATATAGTAGTGTAATTTTATCTTTTGTAAGATTGTAAGGAAGTCATTTCCGCAGATGACCCCTTACAATGCACTTTTTGAAAATCTTTAATTGTAGTGTTTTCAATATGAAGGACGACATCGTCTGTTACAGAATGTACTATCAAATACAACTAAAGGATTCTCGAGGGCCACGGGTTCGATTCACGTTTCTCGTTGGAGGGACCGGATCAGGTCTCGTACGTGATCAGACTCGGGGCCACGGAGTCATTATAAGACAGGGTTGCCAGGAATGAAATGAAACCAGATAAAGTATTTGAATCATATGGCATTTTTTCAAATAGATTTTACTATGCATTTTTAGAGAGCGTAACTGAGTGAAAGTTAAATAATATTATATTGGGTAATAAACCCAAATATATAGATTGAAACATTTTTGAGTTTGGGTCGATGACTTTATAACGGTCAAATGCTCATTGACGGTTGACAAATATTAGATACTATATATAAATAGTAGATCGTACTAAATTAACCATTTCTTTTGTTCTCTGACATTTAGATTTAAGAAACATTGCGTTTTTCCTACATTTCAGATTTTTTATTCACAAAATCGCTTACTTGTTTGCAAAAGTTCTAGATTTTTATTATGTGTAAGAACTATTCTTAAAATGTGAACAAATTCTCCAAAAACGTAATGCGCCCTGAGGAACTGCGAAGATAATTATCAACAATGATCTCTCCTCTCCCGGCCTAAAATATTTTTGTTCGCTAGTCCCTATTAAATGCTGATCCCGATCGGGGTCGGCGGGAGAGGAAGGGTAAACGGCTGAAACAGTTTCCACTGAGAACCGCTCTAAATAATCCAGGTTACACCAGTCTTCTCCCTTAGTTATTATACAATAAGCATAACTTCACCTCACAATGGTTACCGTGGTAACTTGTATTTCATCTGCGACATGGGTTGAAATTTATGCCCAATATCTATCCTTTTTCGGTAGGGGATCAGAGAGGTAGAAAAGAAAAATATAATATCGTAACATTCGTAACATATATGTAGTAGATAGCCAAGAATTCAGTTTGTATATTTATTAGTTTGATCAGCAGATGTTTTTATATATTGTTGACTAAAACGATGTTTTAATTATGGCGTTAGTCCCAGATATGTTGGCACAATCCTTGCATTTGCCAGTATCCAGTAGGTGAAGTCAGCTGCAAATAAACGTGATCAAACTTCACGGTCATTGAAAGCAGCCCTTGATCTGCGAACAAACGATGACGCAAACAACTGAAGACTATATCATATAGGGGTGTCCCTTGTTTTGTCGACAAACTTTTCATCGAATTTTATTTCACCGAAAACGTTGCAAGTAACATTTAGTTCACGAATTATTGTTTGGTGTAATTTTATTTCATGACCAGATCATTCCAATTTTTATCATTTCATAGAAAAACTGTTCAGGGAATATTATTTGGCAAATGATTCATTTTGTATAAATTTTAAATGGCAGAATAACAATACAACGAATTTCATTTGTTCGCAATTTTATTACAACATTACAAAAACAAACAACCGTAACAATTTTATTATAAGTAGGTTAGGTTAGGGTTCACCTGTGTCCCTCAGAGCGGAAATAGGCACCCCGCGAAGCGGGGTGACGTCGACACGCTGGCGGTTTGGTAAGGTTTAGGTTAGGTTAAAATAATTGCCATAGATACTATGTATGCCAACTATTTTAATTGTAATAATTTGTATGTTAATTAAAAATACTTAAAATAATAAATCACAAAACGTTTTCCATGTCATAATTCATCTCTTTAATGAATCATCCGACAAGTAAAAATACACGATTTAAAATTACTTGTAGTGACCATTCCCCGAACTGAATTGTCGACGAAAAGAAAATACATGAAACGTTGACTTTGAAGTGAAATTCGACGAAGTGAGTGTCGACAATTTGATGATAAACCATCATATAGACAGATAATTTTAAATGCACACCAACAAAGACTTAATTATACCACACAACGATCACAAGAAAGGGTAAATGCGGTTAGCATAATTTCTTCTCAGTAGAAAACGATTCTCCCAACTTTAGAGTAGCAGTTTCTGCAACAAAACCATCAGAACCCAGTAGGTGTAAAAACAAGTTGCCAAAGTGCAGTGTGAACTTTTTAAAATTAAAACTATAAAAAGACTGCGGCGCGTCGGTTCAGCCGGAACTGCTTAATTATGAAAACCGTTTCAACGGTTACATTTTGCCGGATTTAATTTAAGCGAAATGTCCTATTTCAATTCAATGACATTTTATTTAACTTCCAGTTAATGGAATTAAATATTTTATGTAGATAGGTTCAGTCAGAGGTATATAAATATCTGTACAGAGGGGTAATCACGTAGCGTTTCTTACGCGCGTTAGAACAGTTTAACTGTCATTTTTCCATATAAAATTTGACATTTAGATCTAAGTGCGTACAATTTGTTACGTGATCGACCTGCAGGACTATTGTCAATGTCATAAAGGCGTGTACAGATATTTATGTACAGTATATTATTACCCCTGACTGTACCTAAACATAGGTATTGCACATTTTGCTGTTGAGTTGGGAGCTCCATAGAAAATAGTTTGGTGTACGGAATCTTAGGCCTGCAACACCCTGGCGCGGCCTGCGGTGGCGGACAAAAGTAATTTTGACAGCTAGTGACAAGTTCACTATTGTCCGCCGCGGAAAGGCCGCGCCAGTGTGATGCAGGCTTTACGAGTATAAAAAATATTTTTTAATCGAATACAGCTGGCAACCCTCAGCACCCAGGTATGTCTGCCCCTTGGGTGGTGAATACTACCCATTGTTTTAAATTCTAATATTATTGCCCCAGATAACTGGCAATACAATTTTAGAAATATGCATTTGTGTAATCAATATTACAAGTTGATGATCAGACTGCGGAGCGAGGGAAATGTTAAAACGCCCGTAATATATTGAGATGCGTTTTATTCAGACCAATGACTGTTATTTTAATGTCACCTTCTTTGTTCGAGCCGTCTGCTCCGAGGTAGAAGTCCACACGCCCAAAATAGGATACCTTATCCTGCAGAAAATACCTTTAAGTACTCAAGCAAATCCTGCGAGACGTCCCCAGCCATCAGCTAATGCATCCGCTCCAACTAAAATAGTTACTCTAATTGAAACATACGTTTGCAAGAAGCTGTCTGACTCGTAAAGGTCCTAAGTCGTTGAGATTGTTCAGGCAAGTCTGTACACCGAAAACACAAATATGAAAAGTTTCAAGCCCAGAGGGGGCATATGTCAGGGACGGGACGGGACGGGGGGGACGTAACGTTCCAAACGCGCGTTACGACAATCCAACTGTCGTTTTCCTATAAAAAATTACATTAGAGGGGTAATCACGCAACGTTTTGAACGCGCGTTAGGACAAATCCAACTATCGTTTTCCCATAAAAAAGTACATTAGAGGGGTAATCACGCAAAGTTTTGAACGCGCGTTAGGACAAATCCAACTATCGTTTTCCCATAAAAAAGTACATTAGAGGGGTAATCACGCAACGTTTTGAACGCGCGTTAGGACAAATCCAACTATCGTTTTCCCATAAAAAAGTACATTAGAGGGGCAATCACGCAACGTTTTGAACGCGCGTTAGGACAAATCCAACTATCGTTTTCCCATAAAAAAGTACATTAGAGGGGTAATCACGCAACGTTTTGAACGCGCGTTAGGACAAATCCAACTATCGTTTTCCCATAAAAAAAGTACATTAGAGGGGTAATCACGCAACGTTTTGAACGCGCGTTAGGACAAATCCAACTGTAATTTTTCCATATAAAAATTGACATTTGGATCTACCTGATGCGCGTACAATGCGTTACATGATCGACTTGCAGCTGTACGGAAGTGAAAGTCATATATTATAATTGACAGCTCAGTACCTAAGCAGGAGGGTTATGTTTTTCGAGCGTATGTATGGTATGTATGTGGACATGAGAATTCTATTTGACGGGCTACAGTCCAAACGGCTTGATGGATTTTGACATGTGAGGTGTCGTTGTAATCCTCTTAATCGTATAAGTGACATGGGTCAATATTTGAAAAAAAAAAGCAGTGTGTAAAAGTGCCCTTGTGGCCTATTTGCAGAATAAATAATTTGTATTTGTATTTTAGTGGATTTTTTTAATCCTTCGATTTTACTCGTTTGATGGGTAAATTGTTGGTATAAAGCGCGGGTCAGACTGGGGCAGTGTTATGTAGTTCGACGTTATGTCCGCATACGAGGGAAAGAGACAACACTATTCGCGAACGACTTTTTTAGAAAACGATAAATAGCGACATGATAACGATGTATACATAATATACCTTTAGTGAATGTTTAGATGAGGTAAAATAACATACATTTGCCGTTTAATAATGAGGTTGAGTAAATTCACAAAAAAAACCTGAGTGAACGTCGAATCTTAAGGGGCCGCAGTAAGCTCGGCCGAATTTCACCTTCCCATACAAACGTAGTTACGCTCTCATTTTAAAACTACGTGTTGGATTGTGACGAAACTTTGCATATACAATGACATGAGGTATATCTATGTCTGTAATTAGATTATATGGTTCCAATTTATAAAACAAAGTAAATACAGCAAAAACTAGTTTTGTATGAAATACTTAAATTCGCTGTATTTTTTTTATTATGGTAGCTGAAGCTACGTTAACTAATTTCAGACATAGATATACCTCATTTCATTGAACATGCAAAGTTTCGTTACAATCCAACACGTAGTTTTAAAATGAGAGCGTAACTACGTTTGTATGGAGAATCGAGCTTACTGCGGACTCTGAAGTAAACATGTTTTGGAGTCGCAGCAAAAAATCTAGTCAAAGGAAGATGCAAAAGACCCGAAAACCAATTCTATTGTTTCCAAGTTAACTCTGCCTTTTTAAAGATGCTTGTCGTTTTGCTATGCAAGCTGAAGGGTCTTGTGTCCTTCTTGAATGGGAACTAACACGAGCAGACTTGTTTGGACTGCAGTTTACTGCACTTAGTTATAGTTAAGTGTTTATGGCTTCGGGGACTACTTTGTGTAAGATGCTTTAATGTTATCTTTGTGAGTCACTGAGCAGTAGCGGCAAATGTCAAACGATATCTTTGTATCTCTTAAACTTAGGGCCCGTTTCACAATCGCCGGATAAAGTTATCTGCCAGTTAAAATTATTACTATCCTTTTCACCCGTCATATTTAGGATCCTGCACCATTAAAGTTTCTGTTTAGCCCAATGGTTGACTGGTAGAGAATGCCTTAAGGCATTAAGTCCGCCAATTGTACCTTTATTTTTATACTTGTGCAATAAAGTTTAAATAAATAAATAAATAAAAGTGACAGCCAACATTTGTCTGACGGGGGTGTCCCTTGTTTTGTCGACAAACTATTCATCGAATTTTATTTCATCGAAAACGTTTCAAGTAACATTTAGTTCACGAATTATTGTTTGGTGTAATTTTATTTCATGCAGATCATTACAATTTTTATAATTTCATGGAATAACTGTACAGGGAATATTATTTGGCAAATGATTCATTTTGTATACATTTTACATGGCAGAATAACAAAACAACGAATTTCACTTGTTCGAAATTTTATTACCACAATCCAAAAACAAACAACAACTGATTACAGCGGTTTAACTAGATAAGGGCAGGCAGAAAAAGGGGGATCGGGGGGTGAAGCCCCCCGCAGTAAAAAAAGAAACAACCGTAACAATTGTATTATAAGTAGGTTAGGTTAGGGTTCACTTGTGTCACTCAGAGCGGAAATAGGCACCCCGCGAAGCGGGGTGACGTCGATACGCTGGCGGTTTGGTAAGGTTTAGGTTAGGTTAAAATACTCGTAATTGCCATAGATACTGAACTGTGTATGTCAACTATTTTAATTTTAAATAATAATCCTTGTAATAATTTGTATTAATTAAAAATACTTGAAATAATAAATCACAAAGCGTTTTCCATGACATAATTCATCTATATAATGAAACATCCGACAAATAAAAATACACGATTTAAAATTACTTGTAATGACCATTCCACGAACTGAATTGTCGACGAAATGAAAATACATGAAACATTGACTTTGAAGTGAAATTCAACGAAGTGAGTGTCGACAATTTGATGATAAACCGTCTGACGGATATGTTTTAACTGGAGATTGTGAAACAGGCCCTTAACGAAACAATTTATTTTTAACCCCCGACGCAAAGAGAGCGGTGTTATAAGTGTAACGTGTCTGTGTATCTGTCTGTGGTATCGTAGATCCCAAACGGATGGACCGATTTAAATGCAGTTTTTTTGTGTCATAGATAAATTATCTTGGGTGTTCTTAGCCATGTTTCATGAAAATCTGTACAGCCGTTTTTGAGATATAGGACTTTGAAATGAAAATTTCGGGGGTTTTTCAATTTTTTTAAGTTGTAGTTATATTAAATAATTGTTTTTGTGTAAATTGAACGTGGAAGTTCCTTAAATTGTATTAAAGTTTACACTACCTATGTGTTACAGAGAACAAATGTAATAGAAAAGTAAACCATCATCGTCTGTAGCCCCAGACCAGGACTCAAACCTGTGTCCTCTGTATTGCCGGTTCAGCGCTCCCACCTCTGAGCTACTCAGACATTGACTGATGAAGCGTATCTTCCTATCACATTTGCCGCCGCTACTGTGCCGCTAGCGACATCTCTGTATTTTCTGATACCTTTGTAGTTTATAAGTCAGTATGGGCAGAGGAGTTACACTTTCTCACCTACATTATTGAATAGTAGTGGAAACTAAATTAAATTGGAAATAACACTTACAAAACTCTTAAATATACCTATGATGGTGATTTAGACGTCCAGCTAGGCCAGCTACTTACCTAGTAGATGGGTGCAAAGTACAAAGTAGCATATGTAATTAAGCAAAAACCTTTGATTGACCCTCCTTGTAAGCGAAATAGCTGGATAATCGCTGGGGACAAACAGGTTGTCAACAATTGGAACTAGAGTGTCTAACATTGCGACGTTTACCCCACTAAAACTACTTCACTCTTATTATTATTTATTTATTAAGAAAATAATAATAAAATATGAACAAGTACAATGTCCCGCAAAACCGTTTGCACAGTTTGACTGTGGGATCGAGCAGTCTCTACTCTCTTCTATTTCTATTATTTAAATTAACTACATCTATAGGTAAGTACAATAATTATTTACTAAATATGTTTAAAAAGGTAACTATTCAGCTTTTTACAAAGTTTAACTTTATTGGCCTCTTGCCTGATGTCAGAGGGCAGGCTGTTGAGTATATAGGGTATACGTTTCCGGAGACACCTATCGCCGTAGTAATTAGCGACCCTCGGCACAACAAACTTGCCCGCCGACATCGACCTGGTATCGCAGACATCGTTATGGTGTAACTGTAATTGGGTGTGCTCACGACTGCCATGATTATTTAATACTAATAAATATTTATGTTTAAGGCTCACCGGTAAAATATTACAAATCTTGAACAAATTTCTATAATTATTTTTATTTTTATCTTTAGTTTTGTTATTAACTATAAGTTTCAGGAATCTTACTTGCATACATTCTAATTTGTTTATGTTAGTTTTAGTCGTTAATCCATAGCAGTCAAGTGCATAACCAATTATAGACTCGACTAAGGATACATATAAATACTTTAGGATATGTAAAGGTACTTTAAATCTTAAGTAATAGAATTTGCCTAATAATACTCTGAGTTTGTTATAAATAAAATCTACATGATGCGTCCAGGAAAAGTGTTCATCTACTTTGACGCCTAAATACGTTACACAGTTAACGCGTGAGATGGGGGTGCAGTGAAACACTACTTTTCCCAACAGAAATTGGACAGAGCGCAGCTGTATCGAATTATCCTTAAGATACGTGCCGAGTTGTGTATGTTATGTGGAGTAATTTTCCCAGTTCCTTTACGCGAGAACATTTACCGGTAACAACTTTTTGTAGTGGAAATACGTGTATTGCTACACCGAGGGGTTATGAGTTACATAGCAACTATAGCAAGTGTTAGTTAGTAACTTAGAGAAGTGGAGTATGATGAATCAATAATCATCACTGATCCAGTCTGCTTAAATAGATCCGAGCACTGAACGTGAATGAAAACTGTTAAGTACGGTTTTATTGAATAATTAGAGTTAGCAGTTACAACGTTACAAGTGAGGTTAATATGAGATTTGTGGATGTATTCGTCACTGGCGTGGAATCGTGTTAAATAAAAGCCCTCTCACAAATATCAATATTATAAGTCCAACGTCGTTAGGTCGTAAAGCTACTAATCCATTATTTTTATAGTAAGTATATAGTTATAAAAATAACAGTAAAATACAGCGACGGAACTAACTTTTTTATTATCAAAGTATAACTTTATTACCAAACCAGACTACGACGAAAACTTTGAACACGGCTCATTTATTTCCAAGAGACAATAATTTCAGCAGGAAAAGACATCTCATTCCTGTCACGTAGTCCCGCCGCCCGCCGTTAGATGTCGCGGATAATTAATTTCGTGCGGAAACACAGTATTAGTGCTTCAAGTATTCTTGTTTGACATTGTTTATTTTTGTTACAGAGATAAAAGGAGCTATTTTTGTCCGTAGACTTTCTGAGATCAATAATGGTTCGGCTATTTTCAACTTTCAAAGTCTACTCGAACTTTGCGTTTTGTTTATTCATCATTTACTTGGGCGACATGTATTTTCCATTTACGCGGTATTCTTTAGCTTTAGCTGGACGTAACCTATGTTCATATTCGTGGTTATTAACATACAATGTAAGTTTTAGTTAGGGGCAAGATGTTACGTTGACACGTAGTGTACGTGTTGACATGAGAGGTTAAAAAGATAGAAATGAGACATGTTATGACGTATGGTAAGATTGTGGCGCCGGTTAGCAACCACCTAATGATTAAAATTCCTACCCATATAAGTTGGTGAACCGAAAGTATATTTTAAAAATGTATTAAATGTTTGTAGAATGAGGTTAGTGAGTTTTATTTCATCTTACTTTACTTCATTCTGCTTGATCAGTTGCATTGTGTCAATTGAAGAAAAAAATAAGTTAAATAAGTAAAATAAATAATTATGTGGGGACAATCTTTACACAAATCGACCTAATATGCCCAAACTAAGCAAAGAGTACTAGGCGACGATATACATAATTATATAGATAAATAAGTAATTATTACATAGAAAACATCCATGACTCCAGAAAAAATATTCGTGCTCATCACACAAATGCTCCCTTAACGGGATTCGAACCCAGGACCTCCAGCTTCGTAGGCAATTCAAGGATCATTACTTATTATTTCATCGCGTTATACACGGGGTGTTGCAGTTTTCTCGGCTCTTCCTGGTCAGATTCTAGCGGATGGCCATTTCACCTTTAGTACCAGTGTTAAAAGTAAAAACTTTTAATATCGTAACTTAATAGCTCAGGGAAAAGCGCCACTGATGGCGACTGGTTACGCTTCATAAACGTATGGGTTGACTTGACACGTGTGGTGACCGATGGACCGTGAAGCGACGGTGCGCACTTTCATACTGTGTGCGAGCATCATGTTTCATTCATTGTAAAACGGAGCAGTGCAATCGTAAGGCGATTCTCCAATTTCTCCGACTCACCGCGTCTCGCCGCGGTGCGCGGAGCGGCATATTTTACATTCACGCGCATTGCCGCGTCGGCAGTGTGAAGTACTAGGCGTGTTTTCTATATAAATTGAGATTTAACTCGCAAGATTTGTCCCACACTAACAGGGAGGCAGTTAAATAAAAGCTTGTAAAAAAACAATACAATACAAAACAAATACTCTTTAATATATTACATGAATAAAACATGAATCAAATACAGGTCAGACAGGCCAAATAATGTCCCAGATCGCAGGCCAGTGACGCCCGAACCGAAGGCAAGGGCGGTGAATATGCGATCTTTGACTTTCTTTATTACAGCGTGCCCGTGAGTACAAAAACGTCCTGGCCAGGATGCGGGATTTTGCGCACGCGCAGCGAGCGATAATTGCTACTTTGTGGTCAGATGTGCCGTAATAGTACATTACGTAACTAGGGCGGTGAATTCGTTAAGCCCCAGAGCGCATATTTATGGCTCTCACCTTCGGTTCGGCCATAAATATGCGCTCTGGAGCTTTACGAATTACCGCCCGTGTTGAGTACAAAATTTTACGTCTTCACCTGGCTACAATGCGAGTTTTCCCGTACGCGCAGCGACCAGTAAAACTCGCATTATGGCCAGGTGTGACGTAAAATACCTAAATAATAGTAGGTACCTTATACCTACAGACGTAGACAGTTCCGTGTATAATAAATCCGATGTTTGACGATTTTGGTCTTGGCCCGCTCACAAGGCTTGGATAAGACAGTTTATAATAAACCATTATTGTCTTTCTACCAAGAATAAGTGCGCGAGAAATGAATCTTTTATGTCCGCCATAAACTGTATCGTGCTAATAAACTTGAGTAGCTGTCCCCTGACGTGACTGTTTGACAGTTGCTTATCGCCTGTCCCCAGGGAAAATAATTTCGATCTACGTAATTGTAAATAAAAGTGCGCTCGCATTCGCCATAACTTTTTTACGATTTCAGTAATGAGAGTTGCCACGCATAAAGCGAATATTAAAGTTGTCTCGGAAAGTCGGACTTGATAGGGAATAACCATGGCGTGTATGATGTTTTAAGTTAGTAACTTTCAGTGTGGGGGTCCGATTCCATCACGCCGCGACATTTTACGCCTTTCGTCGTTGTTTACGACTTGGGGAGCCTTAATTATGGCCCAAAATGCCACTGTCTAATTAAGTTTTCGACTTTATTGGACTATTAGAACGTTTTTAAGTTGCGGTGTGGAAAATTGTAAAAGGCAACGTATTTGTGTTTACTGTTCACGGGTGTGTGTAAAAATTAGTTAGTTGCGCGTCCAATTTACGCCTCTTTTGTACTGTTTTAGTGGGGCTTACACAACTTTTTTCAACATGCAGATTGAAAAAGTTTAAAATTCTATTGATAAGGTTACCGACTGGTTATTCATCATCATCATCATCATCATATCAGCCGATAGACGTCCACTGCTGGACATAGGCCTCCCCCAAAGAGTGCCAAAGTGACCGATCCCGCGCCACCCGCATCCAGCGGACTCCCGCAACCTTTACCAGGTCATCAGTCCACCTTGTCGGGGGCCTACCCACGCTGCGCCTTCCGGTACGTGGTCGCCACTCGAGAACCTTTCCGCCCCAACGGCCACTTAAGTTTAGCGATCCGGAGGGCTATATCGGTTACCTTGGTTCTGCTGCGGATAGCCTCATTTCTGATGCGGTCACGCCTGGTTATTGCATGGCGGTAAATAAATTAGCGCTTCTTTCAGTACCTATGCATCGGGTTAAATGGACATATAAAAGTTCTGAATGTGTTAATTAGGGAATACGATGCTCTCTACCAGCCAATGTTTACGTGTACATCCATTTCTAAGCTAGATTTATTGCGAACTTCAATAGTCAAACACAATCAACATATCTTACTTGCACAACTTTTGCTTAACATTAAACATTGCAATGCAACATTTGCAACAAATTCATCCCAAATTGGGTAGATTACGAAAACAAACGACTTTACTTGACTTGAGGTTTCTTATTTTCCAGCTCAATGAATCCTGATATTCCTGGAAGCTAGCTATTATCAGGAACAAACTCCAAATCTAAAGGCTTGACCACACTGAATCCAATAAAGAAAACCATAAACTATCTAGCAGACTCTTAACTCAGCTAACCACAACAAAAATAAAGTGCCACTAAATCCTCGGTAGGACCTCCGAATAAAACGTTGCCGCGATAATATATCGCCCCCGAGTCAACACTTCACCTAATCGAATAGTTTTGAAATGAAATTGAGCCACCTAATCTAATACAGAGGCATGTAACGTCGCGTTTTGAGCGCGTGGGGGCGCTGCTCGTAAAATTTTACGAGCGTTGCCATGGCGACCGGCGCCATTACGGTTTTAGTTCGTGGCGGCGCCGCTTGGAGCGCTGTTAAGGGTCCCTTAGCTTGTATCTTAATAAAACTGCTTGAATGCCTTCAATGCTAGAAGTTTTATGTCGGCGTTGTGTTTATAAATGCAATAGCAATAAATACATTATGTTGAAGGTGTTAATATAGTTCCCTGCCTCATTTTTAATCTAGTTCCCGCACCGCGCAACGCTCCGCTTGCGCATAAACGAGGCCTTAGTCGAGCATACCGTAACATTACATTTGTTTTATTAGTACATACTACAAAGGCCGGCAAAAAAGGAATTGCCGGCCGAGTGTCAATACTGACGATGATATTGTGTCACCAATTGCAGATGAAACAAAAGATTTAAATTTTATAATTTCGTTAAGTACTGACGATTTCTCAATATAATTTGGGACGTTGGTGCCGTTAAGAAGCCAAAGTCTTCTGGTAGATGTCGCTACACGTCTCCCTAAGGCGTTGTAGGAAGTAACTGATTTTAGTGGCCGAGACGGATTGTTCCGATAGCTCAGTTGGTTCGCTACTAACCAACTGAGCTATCGGAACAATGAATGCCTGTGGTCGCCGGTTCAAATCTGGCCCGGAGCATTAAATTTTTCCTTTAATTTAAAATTTATAATTTCGTTAGCAGCGTTACTGCATAAAACATAATTTACTTTAAAAACAAAGTTTTAACCGTCTTCAATTTAGTACTCCGCCAAGCCACGAGAACATTTCCACATTTCTTGTCCAATTTACCACATGAACTGATTTCCGAGAGCAAATTCGTTGATTATTAGAGAAAAAAACTCAATCGCTGTATGTGGCCCGATAATATTTGAGGACTTCCGTCGATTCCACAAGGATCACCTTTGGCACTTCATTAGTTGCTATTTCAACGGAATCTTATCAGAATCTGTGACGTACGTTTGTACTTATAAGTACATAATTGAGGAATTCCATAAATCATCATCAGTTCCACTCCACCAAATTTATGATTTCCGGGTGTAAATACACGAGTTATAATAGAAAATACCAAAATCACTACACGCGTGCCTAATAAAATTGAGGAGTTCTCTCAATTCCTCATGGATCCTATCAGCCAACTGATTTTTGAAAAAAATAGGACCCACCTGGAAACATATACTTAAAAACGAAAAAAAAATACGAATCGGCTCATTCAATCAATAACTGAGGTAACAAACATTGAAAAAAAAAAAACCAAAAAATACAAATGAATTGAGAACCTCCTCCTTTTTTTGAAGTCGGTTAAAAATTGAAAAGAAGATAACGTCCTTGGCCTCAAATTTTATATGAATTATCATTATGGGCCTCTCGTCTCTCGTCAGTATGGAACGTGATATACAGCAGGAACGTAACGTGAATATTTTTATTACATGGTTTTCAAGAATATGTATTTGTTAAAAAGTAAAAACAATGCCCAATTCAGACAGACATAAACAATACGGATAAGTTCGGCTATTCGGTGAGCTCGGTTAATTTACGGTTTTCAGCGTACGGCCAGACAGGCAGACAGTTTATGACTTACGTTCAGTCGATAATTATGAGGTTATATGTTGAAACTGTTAATATTCGTGTTGGGTATTATTTTGAAACTGCAGTAATGTTAGTAGTCTTAAATGTTAACCCCCTTATTCATAAAACTTAAAATGCCTCTGTTAAATGAAATGTGCTATGTCCCTTTCTTACGCACACAAATGTTTAAATAGGCTTGTAGATCGTTTATGAATACGGCCATAAGTCGTTTTACCTACTTTAATTAAGAGTTTCCAAGTCGTCAAAGCATATATCTTCAAAGGAATGAGAATGAGTACTGAATAACCGGCAAAGTATTCATATACGGGCATAAGTAATAACATTCTTGAAAGAAGAGATTCCAACGGGTTGCAAAACTTTGTAGGTATGTATTTATTTTCCTCTCTTCGTGGAGAAGTCTTGCCAAGAATCTTACCTATTATAAAATGGTATGACCTAATAAAGTATACTATAGATAATAACGCCGTGTAGAGGCCAAGTAATTAAATTATAAAGAGTAATACTATTGTCATACTCGGGTCTTGGTCTGAGACTTGGCTTTAGCACGTTCGAAATCAAGAACCTAGAGGGCACTCGTAATGTTTGCTCAGATGCCGACTGAGCCCGCTTGGTGGGCTTAGTATGAACTTACACGCCTAGCGAATTCTGTAGGTTTCTGGTGAATTGTTACATTTTTAGTCCGGTTGCGAAAGTGTTAAAGGAGATCTGAATATTTTTTTACCATAGCGAGGTTAGGAGACTAGGCATGTCTCTAGACACTTTTACCATAGCGAGGTTAGGAGACTAGGCATGTCTCTAGACACTTTTACACTTGCACTTTTACTGCACTGTTTCTGCTAGTATCATATTATTTCTACCATTGCGTTTCGCCATCTCCTTAGCGTAAATAGTCTTCCACTTTATAGCTGGTAATTCATTGTCACAAACCATATTTACACTCAATAAAAATGCCGTCCGAGTGATAAGGTCCGAGCCTCTACAAACAAATGGGCTGGCTTTATGCCTGTGTGTAGACAGTAATCTGATCTGGTGTGGCATGCGACTCAATATTCAAGACTAAAGGCCTCCACCCACCGAACGCGTGTCGTGCGCGGCGCGTGACGTGCGCGGTGCGCGTCGGGCGCGGTTGAATCGGTATATTCACACCGCAAGCGGGCGGAGGATAGCAAAGCGTGTGCCGCGCGTGTGCCGTGCGTGTGCTGCGCGTGTGCCGAGCGGCTGCGGCGCAGCAGCAGCGCGGGCCCGCGCGTCATATCTCTCTCACTACCAACACATTTAATATGTATCTCACTATCTCTATCACGCTTGGCGACGCATAAGCAACGCGTGTGCAGCGCGGGCCCGCGCTGCTGAGTGTGATACAGATAGCGAGATACATATTAAATGTGTTGGTAACTTATTGGTAGTGAGAGAGATATGACGCGCAGGCCCGCGCTGCTGCTGCGCCGCAGCCGCGCGGCACACGCACGGCACACGCGCAGCACACGCGTAGCATACGCGCGGCACACGCGTTGTAAACGCGTAGCATACGCGCGGCACGCGTTTTTAACGCGTAGCACAGGTGCGGCACACGCGTTGTTAACGCGTCGCTGATCTCTCACTACCAACACATTTAATATGTATCTTACTATCTCTATCACGCTTAGCAGCGCAGCACACGCGCCGCGCACGACACGCGTTCGGTGGGTGGAGGCCTTTAGTGTTGGACTGTTTACATACCATTATGTACACGGAGTCCAGTGGCCCGATTACCGAAGCAACATTATTCAATTTTACGAAGCGACATTCGATCTGGAGGTTCATTTTTCGAATCTTGTCTCGTGCCAGTTGGTTTTAAAAAACATGAACGAAATAGCATTTGACAGACGCTTTTTGGTAAAGAAAAGCATCGTGAGGAAACTGGCCGAGGGAATCCCTACGAGCTGCTTTTCCCCTTTGATTTGGAAGGTCAGATGTAGGGTTTGCAATTCGAATATTCGAATATTCATATTATTCGAATATTCGTCATAAATATTATTCGAATAATACAACACGAACTATTCGAATTATTCGAATATTATGTATATTATAAAAAAAAAAAAACTACTAATTACACTTAATAAAACCTTAGGAATCTGTTTTTGCAGGTGAATGTCACATTAGATATATAAGGAATTGATATAAAACACAAATATGAAAGACCCAAAACTTAATAAATTTTCTCCTTATCTAGAAGAACTCGTAATGATACTGGGAAAGTCGGCAACTCCACGTGTTAAAATTTAAATGCATATGCGAGAATCCCGGGACCCTTTTTCTATCTGCTAAATAATTAGTATTACTTTAAGTTTATCTTCTTCTTCTACCTGGCGTTATCCAGGCCTTTGCCAGGGTCCGCTTTCCTACTCGCTTTCCTCCATTTTGCACGATTCTGGGCGTCTTCTTTTGTGAGCCCGTTTTCGCTCATGTCGGCCTTCACGACATCCAGCCATCGCTTCATAGGTCTGCCGCGGAGTCGAGGGCCGTCGAGAACTAGGCCAAGGCATTTGTTCCCCACGTAGTCCGACGGCCTGCGAGAGACGTGACCGAACCAACGAAGGCGACATTCCTGGAGCTTATTCGCTACGTCACGAACTCCGAGGCTGCCACGGATGTACTCGTTACGAATGCGATCCGCACGCGTAACGCCGCAGATCCACCGCAACATCTTCATTTCAGTAACGCGAAGCTCCTGAATGTGCCTTGCAAGAACTGGCCACGTTTCGCTGCCATATAACAGAGGACTGGTCGTATGACGCACTTGTACACTAGCCCTTTGAGTCGAAGTGGTATTCTGCGATTGCAGATGACTCCTGTGACCTCTCGCCATTTAGACCAAGCCGCGCTGATTCGGGCTCGGATGTAGTGATCAATGGTCCAATTTGCAGTACTGATCCTATGTACTTGAACTTGAACTTGACTTTTTCATCTGCATACATGAGCAGCCATGGCGGCGGATCTTGTATTTCCGATGTGACGGCGTCAAGCACCACACTAAACAGAAATGGACTTAGGGCCGAGCCTTCGTGTATACCCACTGTAATAGGGAAGGGTTTTGTGTCGCCAACGGCGGTCCTTCCTAGAGAAACCGAGTTGCGGAACATATCTCGGATGATGTCAATATACGAGTAGACCTGTGGCACGTTCTTCACCTTCAGTGCCCACCAGATCATCTGACGTGGGATGCAATCGAAAGCCTTTTGCAGGTCAAGAAATGCCATGTAAAGTGTGGCTTTCGTTTCTTCCTGTAAGCTTCAGTCAGACTGCAAGCTTCGCTCAGATATTACTTTAAATTTATGGCTCTGCTAATCCCATCACGGTCATATAAGCAGTACTTAGCAGTTCTGGGAGTTCGTTGTTATTGTTTATATTGTGCCGTGCGTAGAGGGGACCTATTAACATTGTGTTTTTAACAATTAAAGTACATGTGGTTAGTTTGACACGCTACTGCTGGCCTGGATGATGTAAGTAAATTGTTTTCTTGTATGCATTACTCTGGTGAAAATAATTAGACATTAAACTGATACCTATTTTACGTGCAAATTATGATCTAGTATGATTTTAAATTACTACATATTCAATTTGTATTCTAGCTAGCTAGCGATAAAAGGTATCACGTCTGAAAACATTATTTTTACTTTTATTGCATCAGTTAAACAAAAACAGTATTATATATTATATTATGTTACACGTATTTATTCAGGCATGATCATAATCAAAACAATCTTATTGATTATCCACAAATTCAGCGATACGAAAACTATTAAGAAAAATTCAAAATTAATCAGTGAAAATATTCTTACTTATTCGTTTTTCCTTTGGCAGGTTGACTTCGTTTACTCATGTTGAGCAAGAAATGCTTTAACTGGAGAATAATAGTGACTTTACCGAATATGAAACTTCTAATAAAGGAAAAAACTTTGTGACTTGAAATTTGATACCTAACAGTACAGTTTCAGTAATATTAATTTGTATTATGGTCTTAAATGGACTACTTTATTGAAATCTAATTTTAAATTTGATATTACATGACTTCTCATCGAAAATTTTGTTCCATTTTCTCAAATATTCATATTATTCGAAATATTCGAATATTCGAATAATGAAATTTTTACTATTCATATTATTCGAATACTAAAAACGGACGAAGACGAATCACCAAATCTTGGAATTAGGTAGGTGTCAAAGCAAATCCCGGGCTTAATACTTATTAAGAAAACATTCAATTTATAAATTATCAGGTCTATTTCGTATATCCGTATGGACTAAACCAGCTGTGGAAAACAATCTTTCTGAATTTGCAGTAGCTGGTTTGATGGACAAAATACTTATCGCCAATATTTTCAAGTTAGGAAATTCAATATTTTTCCTGCAATAATTTGAAATCGAACTAGTTTTAAGAATCGTTATTAATCGTAATACTTTTTACGATACGGATGATCGTCAAAAATAACAATAACCTGCGGTTTACTATTATCGGCATCGATATCGTTGCATCCCTAGTTAGGTAGTTATTGAAATTTGTCCAAAAAGCCATTCCTAAAGAGTGTTGCATCTCTTTTTCTCGTGCGGGGAAGGCATAAGCGTGTCTCTGTCAAGGAGGCATGTTCGACTCGAATCAAATCCGCTGTTAAAAGTTGCATTGACAAGCGAATTGATAAGCGAATGACTTGAAGTTCGGATGCAGGGCGTGGTATCCACCAAGGTACCTACTCGTACCAACTAAGTCGGTAGGCGGCAAGTTCGTGATTTTCTTCTATAGAGTGAAAATTGCTTAGCCACGTCTCGAATTACTTATCTCGCTGCAGAAAAGCTTCAAGATTACTATTTGTATTTTTTTGAAACCATATTATAATACTATATATAATTATATACAGACGCGTTATATTGTTTCAAAAACTCTGTTCGCTTAATTTCGCTGAACCTACGGCGCCTTAATCACTACATACCAGCTAATTGTTTTGACATTTAACGAGCCAGTAGAGGTATCAGAAGTGCCTTGTCGTCGACAAGATCTATCATCAACTCCTGCACAATTTCTTTCAACACAAACTCGTCTCATCACCGCGCGTCACTGTGTATAACATCTCTCAACGGGTTCCAAGTACAAACAGCATTCAAGACAGTGGCTTATCACTTTGAACCTTAACCTACATGTAATAGAGTCGAAGTGTCTTACTGCACAGACATCGAAATGCTCCATACAATTAGTAGACGTTATCTCGTTGTAACAAGATTCATTATTGGTCAGTTATGTTACGGACGTTGAGGTATTTTTAGTGGTCGGCGGAAGACAGATTTCATAGTTTCAAAGGGCTAATCGATACTTCCCTTTCAAATAAACGCGGGGATGAACGGCTCTGTTAGACCCATTTTGGCTAAACAGGACTGTTTCACCAATTGGACGACCACCTGCCAATTCAAAAATATTATTACTACCTATTAAAATTATTATTTCAACCACCTTTACTTGTCGACCCAGCAATGTACAGCACCTATGTACAATTTGACTTGTAAAAGGGCAATTGCGGCCTATTTCCAGTTTAAAGGTCATAGCTCACTAGATCCACCCGGCGCCCGACCCGCGTCGCCTCGCCTCGAGCGGTTATAGGTATTCTTTATATGGATTTGTACGGGCATGCGCTTGTAGTTATTATTTTATCTTTAACCTTGGAATTAAATAGAAGTGTTACATCCAATCGCATTTTTAATAGTCTAGTTCTAGATATCCTTCTGTATTGAGATACAGAGTACACAGTCTAGCCAATTCTATGCGTTCCGATTTGTATCAAAGCATATCTTCGGTGGAAAAATAGCCAAGGAGGTTGGGCCAGTGAAGCTTGTTTATGGCCACGTTCTGTTTACCGCCTTTGATGTTGCGCCGCGTTTACAATCGTGTTTATGTTACGACGCTCACTGGAACTACTTTATTTTAGGAATCGGTTAAAAATATCTTTAGTCATGAACGGGCCCATAGTTCTACAAGTAGTGTTGAATGAATCAAAGATACGATACTATACAAACACTCTTTATTGCACGCAGTTCGGCCGTCGAGTAGCCCCATAGTGGCGCCTGCATTTGCATTTCTCAACCGATTCTCGTGAAATTGTGTGAGCAGGTTCAATAATTATGTTATTATTTGGCGATTCAATTTTTCTAAAAAAATTTTTAAAAAGAAAGAAATAAGAGATTTATTCAGTACACAAAAGACACACAGAAAAAAGACTGCCTCGCGAAATTCTACAGTTCACAGAGCCTTTAGTAATAAAAACGCTAATAGGTAGCAGCTGTTTATTCTATTCTATTGTATGGATCGATGTCTGCCATAATGCCTAACGTAACTTATAAATAGTATATTAACAATAACTCCTACAACTTTATTAAAAAAAAAAAAAACCGACGCTACCTACCTACGCAAAGCCAAATGACAAGATTTCATCACTGTTCAATCTCCTAAAGTTGTCCAAACTGTCGACTCTAAATGCCTAATCTATAATCTGGGGACCGATTTTTGACTCTCGAGCGCTCGAAAATCAAAGAAAAGTAAATACGTTTTTAGTGTCAAAATGGCAGGCACATACTTTCTACTAATATAGTTGAATACGAGGGGTCAATACCACTCGTTTTTCAATTCTCTATCGCTATTTCAAAATAGCATTTCATAATTTTTGTCAGTTTTCGAGTGAAAGAGTCGAGCGCTCGAAAGTCAAAAATCGGTCCCCTGTTCATTTATTGAACGGAGTAAAATGACAGGTAGAAATTTCAAACAACAAATATAATTTCTGCTTATAACAAGCAGTGCTGTTATGATTACGGTTTCTGGTTTAATCCTCAATAATGCCATATATTTTTATTGTATTCGATACTTTTGTTACATATAGTTAATAGGGTATTTTATTTCTACCGCACCGCATTACACAGTAGTAATATATAAATCACGTGCCTACTTTTGTTTACTATTGATGATGTCAAGCGGCGGTCGTGGGTTCGAATCCCGGCTCGTACCAATGAGTTTTTCGGATTTTGTGTACGGAATATTTACCGTTAGCTTTTCGGTGAAGGAAAACATCGTTAGGAAACCGGTCTAATCCCAATCCAGTTTTCCCTCTGGGTTGGAAGGTCAGATGGCAGTCGCTTTCGTAAAACTATTAGTGCCTATGCCAAATCTTGGGATTAGGTGTCTAACCGGACCCCGGGCTCCTTTAGGGGCATTACCGGGAACAACCCTAGGAGGATGATGCTAATAGCATATTTAATTCGGTACTCACTGCCATATAATGTCAGAGGTGTTCTTATATGTGAACGTTATCTAATAATAATAATCATACACAAGTCGCAACCAGAATAATTTTAGTACTTTTTTTTTTTGTCTTCAGGTATCGATCACCATTCAGCACATAGACTACACAAGCACAAGAATAACCGGAAACATCGAGCTATCAATGGTAAGTTTTTATTAAGTTAGATTATTTTTTCTGTCCCGCAATATGCATGGGATTGAGACAGTTAACAGCTAGCGCCATCTCGTGTCGAGTAGCGAAACGAAATCCGAAGCGCGTACATTATGTTCCTTGTATGATATTTTTTAGGTTTGTACAATTACCGGGCTCCTATTCCACCTGTCATCTTATTGTCGTCTTAAAATGACAATATGATGTACAGTTGAGTTCATAAAATATATCTAGTCTACTTTCTCAAAGGGTTAAAAATATCTGAGCAACCTAATGATCTTAACAATAAAGTAGTTTTCATATAATTTTGATCACTTAGTTCGTACGCATTTTTGAACTCGACGGTCATCATTGGCAGTCAAATGATTGTAGTTGCAGCGCTTAGGAGCCTATGAATTGCCGCATCTACGTTGGTGGCTGTATAGTCCTATAGCAGCGCGGAATTTAGGAATGCTGCCACAAGGAAAGGTTGTCTAGGTATTATCCTTGCTGTGCAGCTCAGAAATGAGGTCAAGTAACATTTGTCAATTTGTAGAAATAGGGGCCCTGATCGTAGGTACATTTTGTAGCATTTTCATTGAAGCGTAGTCGGTCTTTGACATTTTCAATTTCTATAATTTTTCCTCATAACTCATAAGGTATTGGTTTTTTGTCAACAGAACAACTCCGCTTCGATCCTAAACCATTCAGTAAGAAGATTGAACTCAGCACACCCGGGAAAATCCATTGCAAAGTGTCTGGCGGCCACGCGCCTACCGTACAATGGTTTTTGGTGAGTGCTTTTTATACCATAATGAAGTAGAAGATTATTTATTTCTGAACAATGGTGGCAAATAAGCGTTTGGCTCCCCAGGAGCAAAACCACCGTAGTCTATTAACGATTGCCTCCTTTGTTCGAGTACATATTGACTTTAACACCTGGAAAATCTCAGTTCCTTCGGTAAAAAACCGGAGGCGAAGCATTTAATACCAGGGGTACTCACAGCCGTGCACAATATTTAAACAATGTAATGTTTCGAAATTTTAATGTGTAAATACACCACAATTTTATTGTACCATCGATATGCTCTAAATATGCTGCCTTCCCTTGTCAGTCTGTTGGATCGATCATAGGTACGTTTGTATCTTGCTGACTTCTTTACAGCGTCGCTGGCGGGGTGGTATATTTTTAATATACGTAATGGACCCGGAAATCAGAGACATCGGGTGTGATTATTGTCTGCTACGCTACTATGCGCGTTTTAATCTTCGTATTAATTGTAGTCGTATACATTTCAGAACTCAGCGGAACCTTTGCCAGAGGGCCTGAGCTCAGCCAACGGCACGCTACTCGTGGCCTCGGCCGAAAAACGCCACGTGGGCACCTACACCTGCCGAGCTACCGACGGCAATGTGACCATCACGGCTGAAATACACCTCGACGTAGTCGGTTAGTATATCTGTGACACATTCCAGAAGAAAGGCACCCGTTGCCAGAGGGCCTGGGTCAAAATACGCCATGCTTGCCGAGCCACCAACGACAATGCGACCATCACGGCTGAAATACACCACGACGTAGTCGGTTAGTATACCTGACATATTCCAGAATAGGTAATGGCACCTGTTTCCAGCAGAGGGCCTGAGTCGGAAAATGCCACGCCTGTCGAGCCACTGACGGTATTATGAACATCTCGGCTGCGGTACAGCTCGAAGTAGTCGGTTAGTATATCTGTGACACATTCCAGAAGAAAAGCATCCGTTGACAAACGGCCTGACTCGAAAAACGCTACGCCTGCCGAGCTACTGACAATGTGAACAACACGGCTGAAATACATCCCTGCGTGATCGGTTAGTATATTTCGTATACTGCTGCAAAACCGAGATCTCAAACATTCTCAAGGGCCTCGATGAAAGGCTTTGCACGTGGGGAGGGAACATCACGGATTTCATTTTGATCTTATCTTATCTAGATGAGGGCCCTTTCGGATGCACTTCGACCCAGTGGGATCTTTTGTGCATTTGCCCTCTCCTTATGTCTACTCCCAACTTCGCTCCATCATTTCCACATAGCAGATGATGCAGCTCAGCGGAAGTACCTTGAATTCCTTTGGTTGAGGATATCCGTTACCAAGGTAATTCATTCTTTGTCTGGCAAGGGTATGACATTCACACAGTAAGTGTTCCATAGTCTCATCCTCCTCGCCACACATTCTACAGTCTAAGCTGTCTGATAGTCCCATCTTGACCAAGAGATCCTTGACCCCGAAGTGACCTGTGAACACTCCAGATATGATTCTGAGCTGCTTCCTACTGAATTTCCAAAGTTTGTTAGTCCAGCCCGAGTCCACTCCTTCTATGAAGAGCTTTGAGTGCCTTAAGCCCGCCTCATTCCTCCACTCGTGTTGGTGTTTGGTTTTGGCGTAGGCTTTAAAGGCCGAAATTATGGTTCCCTGCGAGAGTCCCACAAATGGTTCTGGACCTACTGGATTTCATTTTGATAGTCGGCACCTATATGTCCGAGACGATGCTCCTTTCCCATTTCATACTTTGCTTTTAAGTTCCATGACTACGAGTATACGATTGCTACTGCACACCAAAATCAATAGGGACTTTTCTCGAAACCTTAGGCCGGTTTATGCGGTGAACTTAGTATTTGATATATCATAGTGAGTAGACCACCGACTAGGTAGACTGATAGCCACATAATTTGTGCCACTTATACAGTTTCTTGGGTCTATGTATCGTTGGGGCAGAAAGGTTCTGAAGTGGCGACCATGTACCGGAAGGCGCAGCGTGGGTAGGCCCCCCACAACGTGAACTGAGGACGTGGTAAAGGTCGCGGGAGTCCGCTGGATGCGGGTGGCGCAGGGCCGGTCACTTTCGCACCCTTTGAAGGATGTCTTTCGAGGCCTACGGGCAGCAGTCTTCCGTTGATATGATGATGATATCATAGTGGATCATTCGCTTGAATTTTTGGAGGATTCTGATAACCATCGTATTTTCCAGTGTCCCCAAAGGTGATCGAGCCGCTGCCGGACACAGAGGTGCACGTCGGTGAGCGGCAGGCGGTGTTGCTGAACTGCCGGGCCATCGGCGACCCGCCGCCCACCACGCACTGGGTTCGCAACCTGACCATACTGCAACAACGTTAGTACAATACAATTTACAAAATAGACTATCTTCTACCAGGGGATGTTCCACCTGTTTCTTCGGGTATAGGTCACAGCTCATTAGAGCCACCCGGCGCCCGACCCGCACAGCCTCGGCTCGTAAACGTACTAACTACGGAGTTGATGCAGTGAGCGCATGCCCGTACAAATCCATATAAAGAATACTAACCGCTCGAGGTGAGGCGGTGCGGGTCGGGCGCCCGGAGCTCTAATGCGCTGTGACCTTTACTCAGATCTTACGCTGTTACGAGCTGACGCGTACTATAGAATAGAATAGAAAACTTTATTTCGCAAATAACAGTAATAGTACAAAGTGCATTTTTGGTTTACACTTAGATGCTATATTAAAACTAAGAGTTAATATAGCATCTAAAGTAAGGTTAAGTTATGCCAGCATCGTGCTAAGTTAAGAGTCCGCAGTAAGCTCGATTCTCCATACAAACGTAGTTACGCTCTCATTTTAAAACTACGTGTTGGATTGTAACGAAACTTTGCATGTTCAATGAAATGAGGTATATCTATCTCTGAAATTAGTTAACGTAGCTTCAGATACCATAATAAAAAAAATACAGCGAATTTAAGTTTTTCATACAAAACTAGTTTTTGCTGTATTTACTTTGTTGTATAAATTGGAACCATATAAACTAATTACAGACATAGATATATCTCATATCATTGTATATGCAAAGTTTCGTCACAATCCAACACGTAGTTTTAAAATGAGAGCGTAACTACGTTTATATAGGAAGGTGAAATTCGGCCGAGCTTACTGCGGCCTCTTCAGTTAGTATAGTTAGACTTTTGAGACACGATTTAATCCGTTTCTGTCTTTCTCCGTCATCTGCAAAGAGCATTATCATATATGTTAGTCATTTATTGACGTGTTGTATAATTATGTTTGTCACGAATAAATGTTTGAATCAGAACATGAAACATATTTTGGTTTTCGCTTTCGAATGATTTAGGTACACTTTTGAAAACCCTTTCGTTCCGGATGACGAGTTAACTCGTTTTGTGCGATGTGTTCTCAGATCCGGTATACGAGTATACTCGTTTTAACTGGGTACAATCTGGAAAACTGGGTAGATTTTGTGTATAACTTTGTCGGAACGAAAGGGTTAATGTATGGATTTGTTGTAATTTACAGAAGATGGCGTGGACGTCGAAGGGGGAGTGAACGCATCACATGCCAGGTTAGAATAAATATTTACGAGTATTTACTTAATTATAATATATTCCCAACAAGCAAAATTTTCCTGGAACGCGTACAGTATAAGGCTATTTGGACTTTTAAAGCTCCGATTATAGCATCGATATATGCTACAACGCTTTTAACAGCATAATTAAATGCGATTTGAACTTAAGCCCATTTGCTTCTATAACTTCACCTTGTAACTGTTTACAAGAACATATTTCTTGATTATTATAAGCGTATTTCATCTAATAAAAGCATACACCAAGAGTGATTGCACTTAGGAGTAATCACTCCGGTAACGTAGACTTATAATAGTTTATAAGAGAACATCTGCGGGCCGTTATAATCTTATGACTCCTATAAGAGCCTATCACAGGAGTATATACACTGAGGAGTAATCACTCCGGTTACTTAGATTTGTAACCGCTTATAAGACAACATCTGCGGGCCGTTATAATCTTATGACTCCTATAAGAGTCAATACCAGGAGTGTATCCACTGAGGAGTAATCACTCCGGTATTTGGACTTATAAGCGCTTATAAGACAACATCTGCGGGCCCTTATAATCTTATGACTCCTATAAGAGCCAATACCAGGAGTGTATACACTGAGGAGTAATCACTCCGGTTACTTGGACTTATAAGCTCTTATGAGACTACATCTGCGGGCCGTTATAATCTTATGACTCCTATAAGAGCCTATCCCAGGAGTGTACACTGAGGAGTAATCACTCCGGTTACTTGGACTTATAAGCGCTTATAAGACAACATCTGCGGGCCGTTATAATCTTATGACTCCTATAAGAGCCAATACCAGGAGTGTATACAATGAGGAGTAATCACTCCGGTTACTTCGACTTATAAGCGTTTATAAGACAACATCTGCGGCCGTTATAATCTTATGACTCCTATAAGAGCCTATTCCAGGAGTATATACACTGAGGAGTAATCACTCCGGTTACTTGGACTTGTAACCGCTTATAAGACAACATCTGCGGGCCGTTAAAATTGCTTGCGTTGCTGAACCCTTTTGGTAAGAACATGGCGAGTCCTTTGGCTTTGACACGTGCCGTTATAAAACCAAGTGTTCCTATTAGAGCACTATAACGCAATTCGAAATGCTGACTACGAAAATGGCAGCTGCCTTGTATAATTTGCTAAATAAATTGATAAATATTAATATGAAAATATTCCAAATACAAGAGGCGCGTTAAAAATTTAAACATAAACGTGATAGGTTTCACAGAAAATTCATGTTCCCCTACGTATATAGACTAAAAATAGTAATTCAACAACACAATCATTTATATTTCAACTACACTGAACGACATTAATAGAATTCTCATTCATTACTTACCTTAAAATTTGTTTAAAAAATCTACACACACAATACAACAAAGACTTGGATTGGGTTTCACGCGCTTGCTTGCTTGGGCATCGCTGAGAGCGCATTAATTTCATTTTTTACTGTAAGATACTTAAAGTAGGTTTTACAGGAATGTTTGGATTAACGTAATTCTACTATAGGATTACTACTGGCGTAATTGGTATTTCCCTCTCATACATGAGAGGAGGCCTGTGCCCAGCAGTGGGACGTATATAGGCTGATGATGATTATGATGATGAATTGGTATTTCAAAGGGCCATTATATATATCTTATAAGTGTGTTTGGATTAACGTAATTCTATTATAGGAGTACTACTGGCGTATTTGGAGTTTCAACGGGCCATTATAAATATCTTATAAGTGTGTTTGGATTAATGTAATTCTATTATAGGAGTACTAATGGCGTAATTGGCATTTCAACGGGCCATTATAAATATCTTATAAGTGTGTTTGGATTAACGTAATTCTATTATAGGAGTACTACTGGCGTAATTGGAGTTTCAACGGGCCATTATAAATATCTAATAAGTGCAAGTAGACTTATAAAGTGGGCCCTTTTCCGGACTTGTAAACGGTTATAAATCCCTTATAATCCTGATAAAACGATGGTCCTGGGATAATTATAAAACCGTATTTTGCTTGTTGGGTTGTGTCCAGCGAGAAGTTCATTGCCAGGTTCACGAACTTTTAAACCTCTACTATATATTGCTCATGTAGGAACTATCGAACTAACTGAATCATGACCCACCATAGAACCTTGTTACAATTAACGAACATACGTACGTTCATTGTAACGAGGTTCCATGGTGGGTCAGGATTAAATTTTGTCGATAGTACTATCACATGTAAATTCATTCCTTCCTAATGTCACATAAATTCTTATAGACACTGTCATGGAGCGACCACACCGCTGCTCAAAATACGCTAACGCACCGTAAACGCAGCTAAATGTATGAAGAATACGTGACGCATACGACACGTCAACGCGTATACGCAGCGTAACGCACCGGTGTGGTCGCTCCTTAATTTTTCTGTCGTTTTTAAGAGGCAGACGGAATTTGGTTGGTTGCATGTTCCATTTCTTCTGACTCGGCCCTTTCGCTGTGCTCCAACTCCTGGAGAATTAAGTTCCTCCCAGAATTGTGCGCCAAACTATGAAGAACCACACAACTAAATCAATAGTAGATTGTTAACCAAGGGTTGAAAGTCACCCATTTCAGACGGGATATTGGTTTTGGGTTACTATTTCGATGTGAGAAGACGAAGTATTAGCCCAAAACAATTATCCACAAACTTCAAATCACGATCTTTCTCATAAGATCCATTAATCAGATCCACTCTGTATTCAGCTACTTATTTTTAAGTATGTGTGGCTGGAGAGGTTTGTAGCATGAAAGTATGTTTAGACTAGAGTAAGATAAGTATATATTGTTAGTAAACCAATGGTTGTAATCACGTATTGTTCACACCCTATATGAGCTCGTGCACTCTGAAATATAAAGTCAGTTCATAACCGAACCTCGTGTATAATTCTTCATGCTTTACAGGTTTCTGCCAAAAAAAAATATTTTGCGAATATTTCTTTTTAGAATAACAATGACTCATTTCTAGAGTATTAGGGTGAGTTGCACCAAACCGTCTGTAATCGTAAGCGGTGTTCGTTAAAATCTGAATGTATGGAACGTTTGACAAGTTTCTATGCACTGACAGCTGTCAGCGCCATATTTAACGTTGATCGGTCTGTAATCGTAAGTCGACGCAACCCACCCTTATAAATGAAAAATATGTATATCTCGTGTTGTCTAGAATGGTGTTGATGCACAACGGGTCGCTGTGGGTGCGCTCGGCGCGGCGCGAGGACTCGGACCGCTACGCGTGCACGGCGGGCAGCGCCGCCGGCCTCGACCGGACCGAGCTGGTACTCGTGGTGCATCCAGGTATGCAGTCCGTGTACTCATCATCATCATCATATCAGCTGAAAGACATCCACTGCTGGACATACATAGGCCTGCCGCAAATAGTGCCATGTGAGTGTGCCAGTCCCGCGCCACCCGCATCCAGCGGACTCCCGCAACCTTGTACTCGTTGGTTTTTGCACCTTTCTGTTGTACAGTAGTACCACAAATATAAGTTACATCGACAATCTTCGTCGTAAGACTATTTCAATAAAGACCTTGTTGCATTATACCTAAGGTCTTTCACATTGATGGCGGGCGCCGGAGCTGCCGGCGTGGCGCGCAATATTTTGGCCAATGGGCGTTGAAGATTTTACCCGCGCAAACGCGCTGCCTTATGATTAATTAAAAGTATTTTCAAAAAATGCTTTCTTCGCAGATACATCGTTGTAACTTATATTTGCGGTACCACTGTAGGCATTTGTTAATTTTGGTAGGTATGTAGTTCATGATCGATACCGATCTAAACACGAATTGTCATCCATGCAATAGAATATTTAAGAGCATGTTTGGCCACCATATAACACTATATCAGAGCTAGTCCATAATATCTTAGGGTCGCGGTCGAAATCGATGCAGACTATTTCTATACTAGTACTAGCTGTTGCCCGCGACTTCGTCCACGTAGAACTTGTCACCGTCTCAGAAAAATGATTGCTGTTAAATTATTGTAGGCGGAACCTTAATTATCACTGACCCAAACAAATATCTACCATCTTAAGGGACGATTTCCGCTATAAAACAGTTCTATATCCTTCCAAGGGTCTCAAATTATACAATATGCAATGTCAGTGAACTCGTGCTTTCCCGCTCATGGCGCCAGACAAGATGGCGGGCGCCGGAGCTTCCGGCGTCGCGCGCAAAATTTCGGCCAATGGGAGTTGAAGATTTTACCCGCGCAAACGCGCTGCAAAATTGCTTTCGTCAATATTATGATGATTTCCCCTAGCTGAGTAGCGGGTAATCTTATCAGCCGAAAGACGTCCACTGCTGGACATAGGCCTCCCCCAAAGAGTGCCAAAGTGACCGGTCAACAATGCCTTAAGCTTTTTCTTAAATATCGGTTTTGACAAAAAGTCTTCTGAGGGCTATTAAATATGTTATTCTGTGTTACAGAAGGCTACTTCGCTGAGGGTAGCGAGTCTGGCGCTGGGCGCGCGGTGCTGGTGGCCGCTGGCGTGGCGGCAGGGTACATGCTCCTGGTGTTGGCGCTGATGCTGTACTGCCGCAGGCGCCGCCGCGAGCGGAGACTGCGTGGTAACTACAGCCTGTTTCTGGACGATATTATAATGATAGTAACCATTTATTTCAGGCAATTAAGACCCATAGTTACAAATACCCTAAGGCGCTGTAGGTTCATGGTCTTCTCTCCCTCTCATTGAGCATAAGCGTGAGCAAGATGGAAGTGCGTGCTCGGAAGTGCGAATATAATGTTGCTTAATTTTAATTTTCTGGCCGTTCAAATAAATACAAATGTAATCACTGATTTCTCTCAAACATGATATTGCCGATTTTTAGAAGCCATTTTAATATTTTTAGCTTTTGTGCATAATTTGTTACGAATGTTTTAAGTGTATTTTAGACCCTTTTAGACCTATGTTCGTGTTTTTTTTCTATAGAGCGAAAATTGCTTAATCATGTTTCTAAACACTGATCTCCCTGCAGAAAAGCCTCAAGATTACTATTCGTATTTTTTTAAAACCATATTATTATAAACAGACGCATTATATTGTTTCAAAAACTCTGTTCGCTTAAATTCGCTGAACCTACGGCGCCTTAAAGACTAACTTGCATACAATACAATTTTAAAATGGAATAACTAATTATTATTTAGGCTACGGTAAGCTACGGTAGCCTAGTGGTTCAGGCATGCGGCTTTCAAGCGGTGGTCGTGGGTTCGAATCCCGGCTCGTACCAATGAGTTTTTCGGAACTTATGTACGGAATATTTACCGTTAGCTTTTCGGTGAAGGAAAACATCGTGAGGAAAACGGTCTAATCCCAGTAAGGTCTAGTTTTCCCTCTGGGTTGGAAGGTCAGATGGCAGTCGCTTTCGTAAAACAAGTGCCTATGCCAATTCTTGGGATTAGGTGTCAAAGCGGACCCCGGGCTTCTTCAGGGGCATTACCTAGGAGGATGATGAACTAATTATTATTTAGGCGACGAAATAGTGGCTCCATTGCGTCGACAAGTCCGGCGTAGAAGTCGGTAGGTAGTTCGGTATTCAATTTCGTTTTATTACCTATTCCACATTTTTAGGGTTCCGTAGCCAAATGGCAAAAAACGGAACCCTTATAGATTCGTCATGTCTGTCTGTCTGTCTGTCTGTCTGTCTGTCTGTCTGTCTGTCTGTCTGTCTGTCCGTCAGTATGTCACAGGCATTTTACTCTAAAACCATAAGGTGTATTTGAATAAAAAATTGAGGATAGGGTGTATTTTGTTAACCGCTACATAGTTTTGCAATGAAATTACTAAATAAAAAAGATTTGTTTTAGGGGTGCACCCCATACATAAAACTGAAAGTCAAAAATTATTTTTTCATTGCAAGCCCACTTGTGGTACATCAATCGACAGGCCTTTCAAAATAAATATAAGGTTTCTGAGCAATTTTTTGGATTAAGTGAATAGAGTCGGAGATAATCGCCCCGAAAGTGATTAAAATTGTGTCCCCCCCCCCTCTAATTTTTGAACCGTGTATTTTAAAAATATGAAAAAAATCATACTCATAGGGATTATAAAATTCTACCAGCGAAATTTGTTTTCAACAAGATCGGTTCAAAGGTTTTCGAGATATTTATAAAAAACTGCGTTGCTTAAAGAAAAGGACGTAAGTGCCATAAGTTTTCAGTAACGATATGACCTTTTTCATGTCAGACCCATCATACCCCTAGCAATACCCCTGGGTGTAGGGTGGGACTGAACCATACCACCGTAGTGCTGTGCACTATATTATGCTTTATAATATCTATCCCAACGAGTAGGTAGTAACTCCCTGTACGAGTAGGTAACCTTTGATTTAGTATATAGAACTAGATGCACAATGTCAAACAAATATGCCAAGAAATGTGCCCCAGAACATGAACGAAGAATACTCTGGACAGGCTATGGTAATAATAATACCACGTGCGAGCGAGCTGGTAGCTAACAAATCTCTATAAGTGTGACAGAAAGGGGAATATCATTCATTGTCCTTGTCATAATTCCAATTTTTTTTATTTGCCACAACTGATTTAGTATGAAGTTGTGCCACACAAACCATTACCCGTCCCGTAGTAAGTTGTTTATGACAAGTCATCAGCCATTTTAGGACCGGTTCTTAATTTAGCTGCATAAGAGCTTTTCCGTCCCTCACCGTGGCAACACGTACAGCCCGTCCATAGTATTCTAGGTTCATGGCCCCAGAACGACAGCTCTAGCTACATTTCAGTAGTTGCTAATAGCGTTAACTTATAACCTGCATCAAGATATATGTTTCATAAAAAAAGAACTCAGTGTTTTAGACCTTAAGCACCATATTAGCAAACCAACATCAAAAGATTAAATACTTTTTAGTTTATTGTGACATATAATGTGACTTGACTGCTCACGTCAAAACTTTAGCGTTTAGCGTTTAGCGAATGAATGGTCGCGTTATAAATTTTATTTATTTCAACAGAAAGCACAAATACATCTGGTTTCTTTATTTTACAAGTGGGGAATAAACAGTTTCAAATATTTGTACAAATATTATATACAAAACAATTGTTGAGATTTCCGTAAGTACATATACCTAGTACAGCTGACAGAGTCCATAAAAAGAAATCATTTTAGTTTCCTTGAAATAGATTCAGTTTGTTAAATAATTGTATTTTCGACCTGCCTTTACTCTAAATACTTTCTTTTTTGCGATGTAATGTAAGCTTACAGTCAAGTAGCGATCAGCTGTCGATTTTATTAAAACGGTCCTGGGTTTTGAACGTCACTCTCATGATCACCCGACATCTATAAAACGAGTATTACGAGATATAAGGTCAAAAATGAATGATGATGAAAATTGGCAACAATTAGCGCATTTCCAAATGATGTGTTGGGATTGTATTATAGAATTTTATTATAGTTCATTAATGCTATTAATTACCTTTTGCAAGGTCATGTCTGTCTGTCTGTCTGTCTGTCTGTCCGTCCGTATGTCACAGGCATTTTACTCGAAAACTATAGGGTGTATTTGAATAAAATTTTGAAGATATGTGTATTTTGTTAACCGCTACATAGTTATGTAATGAAATTACAAAAAAAGATTTTTTTTAGGCGTGCACTCCATACATAAATTGAAACTCAAAAAAAAAAATGCATGCCCACGTGTGGCACATCAATCGATAGGCCTTCCAAAATAAATATAAGGTTTCTCAGCAAATTTTTTGATTAAGTGAATAGAGTCGGAGATAATCGCCCCGAAAGTCACTAAAATTGTGTCCCCCTCCCCTCTAACTTTTGAACCGTGTATTTCAAAAATGTGAAAAAAATCATGCAAATTGTGTTGAACAAGATCGGTTCAAAGGTTTTCGAGATATTTCTAAAAAAACGCCTTACTTAAAGAAAAGGACGTAAGTGCCATATGATTTCAGTAAGGATACGACCTTTTTAGTAGGCACGGAACCCTTGTTGTGCGTGGTCCGACACGCACTTGGCCGCTTTTTTGTATTCTAACGACTCGTCTAATATTTTAGCGTCACCTACCTAAATATAATTTTGTTATACCACAAAATGATTGCGAATTGAGGAAGAGTTGATTTTTTTGTACCGGTATTAGTCCCTAGGGGATAGTGACGTCCTGCTCACGGAGTTGACGTTCCTTGGATGTTTTCTATGTATTTAACATTTATTCATCTATTAAACATATCGTCGTCTAGTACCCATAACTCAACTAATTCGCCTGGTTCGATTTCTGCAAGATTCTTTCCTAATATTTATTTTTGAGATCATTGTGTCAAGATTTAGTTTACTAAAATTACTTTTTATCAACAGGTGAAAAGATAGAGTTGGAAATGGCGGAAGGGAGAGAGAAGCTAGTGGAAGAGGGAGAGGACAAACCGAAGGCCAACGGCGCGCCCAACGGGAAACTGCCACATGACCGGGATAGCGGTTCGTACACTTAAGGGGATGCCTTGATTTGAGTCGTATACGCCCCCTAGACAGAGACACGCTGATGCCTTCCGCCCACGAGAAAAAGAGATGTAACACTCTTCGGGATTCGCTGTTTTGGACAAATTTCGATAAATAGCTAACTTAGTGAAGTTTTATAAAATTTTCATAAAGTGAGATTTTAGATGAGATAAAATATTGTATATTAACTTGAGTGTATCGTTTGAGTAGGCTAAGTAAAAAAGGAAAATGTATACAGACTCTCTTTAAAAATAACTTGCCAAGGGTAGTGTGGTACATTTTTTTCCAACATGGAGTGTAAAAGTTGACTGACAGTAATTTTATAAACCATAACTCGTCAAAACTTATTTATTTTTACTTAGTTAAGAACGTTTATTACTTTTATTAGTGGTTGCGTTTAATAGCACTGTTATTTAGGCTTACATTATTAAAAAAATCACTGTATAATTGTGAAAATTGTGATGACAGTACTTAAAAATGCGACCAAGGGTGTCAAATTTTTAGCTTTTTCGAAAAATATCTATTACCGCTCGACTAAGTGACATGGATTTTTTTCTTATTTTTTTCGTAACTGGTATACTTTGACCCGGTACCAGGTTATCGTTGAGTTCCGGGACACCCTGTATGTATTGTAAGTGGACAAGGATAATGACATTTCACGGAATAAAGTCGAAACAACTAGATGGATTTTGACGTATGGGTTACAATATTTGCTTTTCAGCAGTTGTGTTTCTAGTTTTTTTTACTTGAATTAGTTTACTTGTGTGTTTAGGAGCGGACACCTCCGAGGTGTCGGGCGCGTCCCGCGTGTCGCGGCGCGGGCTCGAGCACCTCGCGGCCCCGCGGACTCTGCTCACCGAACAAATTACACTGGGTAACGTATATTATAACTATGGCTATCTACTCTGTGGCCTAGTTGGTCATCAGAGTCACTATCACTACTCTTCAAAACTGGCGCACCTGGATGGACGAATATTTGTTCTGGAGTAATAGCCGAATTTGGGCTTCAAAGTTAGTAGTAGTTTGATGACCAGTTCAGTCTAGTGGGTCATTGATGAGTGAGAGATGGCTGTCTTGACCATACAATTACATATGTATATGTCGCAATGAAATGGTCGAAACAGAGATTTGAACAAATCCCTAAGGGATATGATCAAATCACGCAGGATGTTAAAATGGAGAATCCATTTTATCATTTACCTGATACAAATCAGTCATTTGATCAAATCTCTGAATCTGTTTAGTGAAATGACGAAATCGGACAAAAAAGGCAACTCGTTTTTTCATTTCACTAGATTTGTTTAGTGATTTGATAAATCCCTGGAACGCGTCAGTGAATTGACGAAACTAACTCGCAGATATTGACTCCTAAGTCATTAGTCATTTAAACGGTTCTGGGACTGAGACTCGGATGGCGGGTAGGCTAGAAGATGGTGGCGGGAGCTCTGCTCCCGCCACCGTCTTCGTGGTTATTTTTTTTATAAAAGAGCGGAAAAATCTTTATCGCGTTAGTTTCGTCAACTCACTGACGCGTTTCAGGGATTTTATCAAATTACTAAACAAGTCTAGTGAAATGAAAAAACGAGTTGCCTTTTTTGTCCGATTTCTTCATTTCCCTAAACAGATTCAGAGATTTGATCAAATTACTGATTTGTATTAGGTAAATGATAAAATGAATTGGCCATTTTAACATCCTGCGTAATTTGATCATATCCCTTAGAGATTTGATCAAATCTCTGTTTTGACCATTTCCCTGCAACATATACACTAGATTAAACATAGCACGTAGAACCGATGGCCGTTGGGGCGGAAAGGTTCTCGATTGGCGACCACGTGCCGGAAGGCGCGGCGTGGGTAGGCCCCCCACAAGGTGGCCTGATGACCTGGTAAAGGTTGCGGGAGTCCGCTGGATGCGGGTGGCGCAGGACCGGTCACTTTGGCACTCTTTGGGGAGGCCTATGTCCAGCAGTGAACGTCTTTCGGCTGATGATGATGATGAGATAACTTAAACACCTCAATCTGTATGAAAACCGACCGTCACCTTTTTCTACCTACTGTGACATCACACGGGCGAATTAGTGATGTGAATTCCCCGTTGTCCACGCAAAATCGATTCTACAATAAGGCATTTTGTTAATATTCACGAACCGACTGCCACAACAGACGCGCGCGGAATGTCAGTCGGAGTGCCAACTCGGAGACCGAATTCGTACACGCGAAGAACATGCATTTGCGTGATCTATCTATATCTGTGGTCCTGACCGATTTCGGCCACAGTGACTGTGTGTTCTGTATTTGGTATTAACGATTGCCAATATCAAATCAAAACATTTAACCGTGACAAACACAACACAGGTAATAAAATAAATAAAACAAAGCACATTTTTCTTTGCCTCGAAATGTACCCAGTTCAGCATGTTGCTTTGCAGCCAGCGCTGGTCTCACTATGTTACTGGGGTGTTGTTCTTGTATTCTCTGATGCTTTCTCATGTGGTCGCTTACATACCTCTCTTTCTTGCAAAGGTACGAGCGCACTTTGAGCTCGTCTCGAGTTTTATTGTGCTCGTAAGGGCAATATTTCACCGGCGCACCAACAAGTTGTACGCAGTTGGATGCATGATAGAGCTGCATACAATTTGTTGGTGGCGGGCGACTGGTTGCACCGCCATGGTGGCCCGGTAAGATATTGCCCTTACATCGTTCAGTTTCGAAAGCATTGACCTGCTCATGTTTTGAGGAAGAGGAATACCTAGAATAAACTAAAGAACAGCTCAAAAAAAAGAGTTGATAATAGGTCGTATCGAGATGTCAAAGAAATTGCCGGGGATCGGAGTAGATGGAGGGCCTTAAGGCACTCTAAGCTCTTCATAGAAGGACTGAACTCGGACTAACAAAGTTTGAAAATCCAGTAGGAAGCCACTCTGAATCATATGCCATTTCACAGGTCACTTCGGGATCAAGGATCTCTTGGGCAAGAAGGGACTATCATCCGATAGTCCCGAAACTATCCAGTTTAGACTGTAGAATGTGTGGAGGAGGATGAGACTATGGAACACTTATTGTGTGAATGTCATGCCCTTGCCAGACAAAGAATGAATTACTTTGGTAACGGCTATCCGCAACCAAAGGTACTCCCGCTGAGCTGCATCATCCGCTTTATGGACATGATGGAGCGAGGTTAGGAGTAGACGTAAGGAGAGGGCAAATGCACAAAAGATCCCATTGAGTCGAAGTGTATCCGAAAGGGCTCTTATCTAGATAAGATAAATGGAGGGCCTACTTTAAGCTACATTGACAAGAGCTTAGCTCTTAAATAAGTATAAGAGAAGAACCTGCTCATCACAGAAAATCACTAAAATCTCTAAAACGCGGTATACCCGTGCGTGACATCATTCCTACGTCTGTTGAGTGAAAGATGTGGACAGGTGCCGTAGAGATAGTGGTAGCTCTACGCTTAAAAAAACCGCAAATCGATGTACAGTTTAGCCGTTTGGCACACACATAGTATAGGGCAAAACAATTTTTTTGACCCGCAGTTTCAAACATTTTTCTTTTTGTATAGGAAAAAAAAAATTTTTTTCAGAAACCTATCGTGTGTCATATGAAACGCTTTTCGAGGCGATTCTAAAAATATACCACATCATTACATTTTAGCCATATTTTTTAAATTGAAACAAAAATAATTTTCGAAACATACCAAGTTTGGGCTCCTCCAGACACGATATGGCTGATTTTTTTAAAATTCAATATACCACTAATGATACGTGATATCCTCATATCTAACCTCAAAAAAGCAATTTTGAAAAGGATTGCAGTAAGTTTTTTTTTTAACTTTTCAATATCACCAAGGGACACAGTTCTACTTGAATACCTATTTTACGTGACTTATGGAACTGTACTGCAGATACGTTACTTATTAATCATAAAATGATACCTAGTATCCATATATCCAACGGGAAATACCTCTTTAACCCTTTAACTGCGCTTTTTCATCAGTTGGTATAGTTTGTTAGTTTTTGTCACAAAATATCAAGGTACTATGTAAGGATAAGGATATCAAGATATAATGTATCACAAATTATCCGTTATATCTTTATATCTAACCCCAAGGAAGCAATTTAGAAATAGCCCAAACTTGGTATGTTTCGAAAATTATTTTTGTTTTAATTTAAAAAATATGTCTAAAATGTAATGATGTGGCATATTTTTAGAATCGCCTCAAAAAGCCCTTTCATATGATACTACACACGATAGGTTTCTGAAAAAAAATTTTTTTTTCCATACAAAAAGAAAAATGTTTCGGCACTCCCCCCCCTAAGGGAAATTTTTTTAGGAACTGCGGGTCAAAAAAATTGTTTTGACCTCTAGTATGCGTGTGCCAAACGGCTAAACTGTACATCGATTTGCGGTTTTCTTATGAAATTGGGCTTGTGGGGCTTCCACTAAGAGACATAATAATGACGTCATATTTTACTTACGACCTACTGGAATTCACTACTTTTTAATTTTGATACTTTTGGATGAAAATAAACATTTAGAGAGAAATAAAAAAACACGTATACCTTAAAATTTCATTTTCTATCGAACTAAATCATATAATGGCCCACTTAAAAAAAATGAAATGTTGTCAAGGGAAATCATCATATTACTGACAAAAGCAATTTTGCAGCGCGTTGCGCGGGTAAAATCTTCAACGCCCATTGGCCGAAATTAAGCGCGACGCCGGCAGCTCCGGCGCCCGCCATCTTGTCTAGCGCCATGAGCGGGAAAGCACGAGTTCATCTGTCATTACATATTGTACCTTACGTACAGTGCAACAAGGTCTTTATTGAAGTGGCCATACGTTCGATTCCATTCGGTACTTGTCAGCACTCGTCGGTGTGGAGGAAGATTGCCGATGTAACTTATATTCATGGTACTGTATTTGGTATAAGGTCGCGGCGAGTTCGGCGAGGTGTCGCTGGCGAAGATCGACGTGTCGGCGCTGAAGCGCGCGCGCTCCGTCCCCGCGCCCGCCGCCGCGCGTCCGCGGCCCGTCCTGGTCCGGGCGCTCTCCTCTAAGGATGAGGTAAGAGCAAGCGAGAGAGAAGATCGACGTGTCGGCGCTGAAGCGCGCGCGCTCCGTCCCCGCGCCCGCCGCCGCGCGTCCGCGGCCCGTCCTGGTCCGGGCGCTCTCCTCTAAGGATGAGGTAAGAGCAAGCGAGAGAGAAGATCGACGTGTCGGCGCTGAAGCGCGCGCGCTCCGTCCCCGCGCCCGCCGCCGCGCGTCCGCGGCCCGTCCTGGTCCGGGCGCTCTCCTCTAAGGATGAGGTAAGAGCAAGCGAGAGAGAAGATCGACGTGTCGGCGCTGAAGCGCGCGCGCTCTGTCCCCGCGCCCGCCGCCGCGCGTCCGCGGCCCGTCCTGGTCCGGGCGCTCTCCTCTAAGGATGAGGTAAGAGCAAGCGAGAGAGAAGATCGACGTGTCGGCGCTGAAGCGCGCGCGCTCCGTCCCCGCGCCCGCCGCCGCGCGTCCGCGGCCCGTCCTGGTCCGGGCGCTCTCCTCTAAGGATGAGGTAAGAGCAAGCGAGAGAGAAGATCGACGTGTCGGCGCTGAAGCGCGCGCGCTCCGTCCCCGCGCCCGCCGCCGCGCGTCCGCGGCCCGTCCTGGTCCGGGCGCTCTCCTCTAAGGATGAGGTAAGAGCAAGCGAGAGAGAAGATCGACGTGTCGGCGCTGAAGCGCGCGCGCTCCGTCCCCGCGCCCGCCGCCGCGCGTCCGCGGCCCGTCCTGGTCCGGGCGCTCTCCTCTAAGGATGAGGTAAGAGCAAGCGAGAGAGAAGATCGACGTGTCGGCGCTGAAGCGCGCGCGCTCCGTCCCCGCGCCCGCCGCCGCGCGTCCGCGGCCCGTCCTGGTCCGGGCGCTCTCCTCTAAGGATGAGGTAAGAGCAAGCGAGAGAGAAGATCGACGTGTCGGCGCTGAAGCGCGCGCGCTCCGTCCCCGCGCCCGCCGCCGCGCGTCCGCGGCCCGTCCTGGTCCGGGCGCTCTCCTCTAAGGATGAGGTAAGAGCAAGCGAGAGAGAAGATCGACGTGTCGGCGCTGAAGCGCGCGCGCTCCGTCCCCGCGCCCGCCGCCGCGCGTCCGCGGCCCGTCCTGGTCCGGGCGCTCTCCTCTAAGGATGAGGTAAGAGCAAGCGAGAGAGAAGATCGACGTGTCGGCGCTGAAGCGCGCGCGCTCCGTCCCCGCGCCCGCCGCCGCGCGTCCGCGGCCCGTCCTGGTCCGGGCGCTCTCCTCTAAGGATGAGGTAAGAGCAAGCGAGAGAGAAGATCGACGTGTCGGCGCTGAAGCGCGCGCGCTCCGTCCCCGCGCCCGCCGCCGCGCGTCCGCGGCCCGTCCTGGTCCGGGCGCTCTCCTCTAAGGATGAGGTAAGAGCAAGCGAGAGAGAAGATCGACGTGTCGGCGCTGAAGCGCGCGCGCTCCGTCCCCGCGCCCGCCGCCGCGCGTCCGCGGCCCGTCCTGGTCCGGGCGCTCTCCTCTAAGGATGAGGTAAGAGCAAGCGAGAGAGAAGATCGACGTGTCGGCGCTGAAGCGCGCGCGCTCCGTCCCCGCGCCCGCCGCCGCGCGTCCGCGGCCCGTCCTGGTCCGGGCGCTCTCCTCTAAGGATGAGGTAAGAGCAAGCGAGAGAGAAGATCGACGTGTCGGCGCTGAAGCGCGCGCGCTCCGTCCCCGCGCCCGCCGCCGCGCGTCCGCGGCCCGTCCTGGTCCGGGCGCTCTCCTCTAAGGATGAGGTAAGAGCAAGCGAGAGAGAAGATCGACGTGTCGGCGCTGAAGCGCGCGCGCTCCGTCCCCGCGCCCGCCGCCGCGCGTCCGCGGCCCGTCCTGGTCCGGGCGCTCTCCTCTAAGGATGAGGTAAGAGCAAGCGAGAGAGAAGATCGACGTGTCGGCGCTGAAGCGCGCGCGCTCCGTCCCCGCGCCCGCCGCCGCGCGTCCGCGGCCCGTCCTGGTCCGGGCGCTCTCCTCTAAGGATGAGGTAAGAGCAAGCGAGAGAGAAGATCGACGTGTCGGCGCTGAAGCGCGCGCGCTCCGTCCCCGCGCCCGCCGCCGCGCGTCCGCGGCCCGTCCTGGTCCGGGCGCTCTCCTCTAAGGATGAGGTAAGAGCAAGCGAGAGAGAAGATCGACGTGTCGGCGCTGAAGCGCGCGCGCTCCGTCCCCGCGCCCGCCGCCGCGCGTCCGCGGCCCGTCCTGGTCCGGGCGCTCTCCTCTAAGGATGAGGTAAGAGCAAGCGAGAGAGAAGATCGACGTGTCGGCGCTGAAGCGCGCGCGCTCCGTCCCCGCGCCCGCCGCCGCGCGTCCGCGGCCGGTCCTGGTCCGGGCGCTCTCCTCTAAGGATGAGGTAAGAGCAAGCGAGAGAGAAGATCGACGTGTCGGCGCTGAAGCGCGCGCGCTCCGTCCCCGCGCCCGCCGCCGCGCGTCCGCGGCCCGTCCTGGTCCGGGCGCTCTCCTCTAAGGATGAGGTAAGAGCAAGCGAGAGAGAAGATCGACGTGTCGGCGCTGAAGCGCGCGCGCTCCGTCCCCGCGCCCGCCGCCGCGCGTCCGCGGCCCGTCCTGGTCCGGGCGCTCTCCTCTAAGGATGAGGTAAGAGCAAGCGAGAGAGAAGATCGACGTGTCGGCGCTGAAGCGCGCGCGCTCCGTCCCCGCGCCCGCCGCCGCGCGTCCGCGGCCCGTCCTGGTCCGGGCGCTCTCCTCTAAGGATGAGGTAAGAGCAAGCGAGAGAGAAGATCGACGTGTCGGCGCTGAAGCGCGCGCGCTCCGTCCCCGCGCCCGCCGCCGCGCGTCCGCGGCCCGTCCTGGTCCGGGCGCTCTCCTCTAAGGATGAGGTAAGAGCAAGCGAGAGAGAAGATCGACGTGTCGGCGCTGAAGCGCGCGCGCTCCGTCCCCGCGCCCGCCGCCGCGCGTCCGCGGCCCGTCCTGGTCCGGGCGCTCTCCTCTAAGGATGAGGTAAGAGCAAGCGAGAGAGAAGATCGACGTGTCGGCGCTGAAGCGCGCGCGCTCCGTCCCCGCGCCCGCCGCCGCGCGTCCGCGGCCCGTCCTGGTCCGGGCGCTCTCCTCTAAGGATGAGGTAAGAGCAAGCGAGAGAGAAGATCGACGTGTCGGCGCTGAAGCGCGCGCGCTCCGTCCCCGCGCCCGCCGCCGCGCGTCCGCGGCCCGTCCTGGTCCGGGCGCTCTCCTCTAAGGATGAGGTAAGAGCAAGCGAGAGAGAAGATCGACGTGTCGGCGCTGAAGCGCGCGCGCTCCGTCCCCGCGCCCGCCGCCGCGCGTCCGCGGCCCGTCCTGGTCCGGGCGCTCTCCTCTAAGGATGAGGTAAGAGCAAGCGAGAGAGAAGATCGACGTGTCGGCGCTGAAGCGCGCGCTCTCCGTCCCCGCGCCCGCCGCCGCGCGTCCGCGGCCCGTCCTGGTCCGGGCGCTCTCCTCTAAGGATGAGGTAAGAGCAAGCGAGAGAGAAGATCGACGTGTCGGCGCTGAAGCGCGCGCGCTCCGTCCCCGCGCCCGCCGCCGCGCGTCCGCGGCCCGTCCTGGTCCGGGCGCTCTCCTCTAAGGATGAGGTAAGAGCAAGCGAGAGAGAAGATCGACGTGTCGGCGCTGAAGCGCGCGCGCTCCGTCCCCGCGCCCGCCGCCGCGCGTCCGCGGCCCGTCCTGGTCCGGGCGCTCTCCTCTAAGGATGAGGTAAGAGCAAGCGAGAGAGAAGATCGACGTGTCGGCGCTGAAGCGCGCGCGCTCCGTCCCCGCGCCCGCCGCCGCGCGTCCGCGGCCCGTCCTGGTCCGGGCGCTCTCCTCTAAGGATGAGGTAAGAGCAAGCGAGAGAGAAGATCGACGTGTCGGCGCTGAAGCGCGCGCGCTCCGTCCCCGCGCCCGCCGCCGCGCGTCCGCGGCCCGTCCTGGTCCGGGCGCTCTCCTCTAAGGATGAGGTAAGAGCAAGCGAGAGAGAAGATCGACGTGTCGGCGCTGAAGCGCGCGCGCTCCGTCCCCGCGCCCGCCGCCGCGCGTCCGCGGCCCGTCCTGGTCCGGGCGCTCTCCTCTAAGGATGAGGTAAGAGCAAGCGAGAGAGAAGATCGACGTGTCGGCGCTGAAGCGCGCGCGCTCCGTCCCCGCGCCCGCCGCCGCGCGTCCGCGGCCCGTCCTGGTCCGGGCGCTCTCCTCTAAGGATGAGGTAAGAGCAAGCGAGAGAGAAGATCGACGTGTCGGCGCTGAAGCGCGCGCGCTCCGTCCCCGCGCCCGCCGCCGCGCGTCCGCGGCCCGTCCTGGTCCGGGCGCTCTCCTCTAAGGATGAGGTAAGAGCAAGCGAGAGAGAAGATCGACGTGTCGGCGCTGAAGCGCGCGCGCTCCGTCCCCGCGCCCGCCGCCGCGCGTCCGCGGCCCGTCCTGGTCCGGGCGCTCTCCTCTAAGGATGAGGTAAGAGCAAGCGAGAGAGAAGATCGACGTGTCGGCGCTGAAGCGCGCGCGCTCCGTCCCCGCGCCCGCCGCCGCGCGTCCGCGGCCCGTCCTGGTCCGGGCGCTCTCCTCTAAGGATGAGGTAAGAGCAAGCGAGAGAGAAGATCGACGTGTCGGCGCTGAAGCGCGCGCGCTCCGTCCCCGCGCCCGCCGCCGCGCGTCCGCGGCCCGTCCTGGTCCGGGCGCTCTCCTCTAAGGATGAGGTAAGAGCAAGCGAGAGAGAAGATCGACGTGTCGGCGCTGAAGCGCGCGCGCTCCGTCCCCGCGCCCGCCGCCGCGCGTCCGCGGCCCGTCCTGGTCCGGGCGCTCTCCTCTAAGGATGAGGTAAGAGCAAGCGAGAGAGAAGATCGACGTGTCGGCGCTGAAGCGCGCGCGCTCCGTCCCCGCGCCCGCCGCCGCGCGTCCGCGGCCCGTCCTGGTCCGGGCGCTCTCCTCTAAGGATGAGGTAAGAGCAAGCGAGAGAGAAGATCGACGTGTCGGCGCTGAAGCGCGCGCGCTCCGTCCCCGCGCCCGCCGCCGCGCGTCCGCGGCCCGTCCTGGTCCGGGCGCTCTCCTCTAAGGATGAGGTAAGAGCAAGCGAGAGAGAAGATCGACGTGTCGGCGCTGAAGCGCGCGCGCTCCGTCCCCGCGCCCGCCGCCGCGCGTCCGCGGCCCGTCCTGGTCCGGGCGCTCTCCTCTAAGGATGAGGTAAGAGCAAGCGAGAGAGAAGATCGACGTGTCGGCGCTGAAGCGCGCGCGCTCCGTCCCCGCGCCCGCCGCCGCGCGTCCGCGGCCGGTCCTGGTCCGGGCGCTCTCCTCTAAGGATGAGGTAAGAGCAAGCGAGAGAGAAGATCGACGTGTCGGCGCTGAAGCGCGCGCGCTCCGTCCCCGCGCCCGCCGCCGCGCGTCCGCGGCCCGTCCTGGTCCGGGCGCTCTCCTCTAAGGATGAGGTAAGAGCAAGCGAGAGAGAAGATCGACGTGTCGGCGCTGAAGCGCGCGCGCTCCGTCCCCGCGCCCGCCGCCGCGCGTCCGCGGCCCGTCCTGGTCCGGGCGCTCTCCTCTAAGGATGAGGTAAGAGCAAGCGAGAGAGAAGATCGACGTGTCGGCGCTGAAGCGCGCGCGCTCCGTCCCCGCGCCCGCCGCCGCGCGTCCGCGGCCCGTCCTGGTCCGGGCGCTCTCCTCTAAGGATGAGGTAAGAGCAAGCGAGAGAGAAGATCGACGTGTCGGCGCTGAAGCGCGCGCGCTCCGTCCCCGCGCCCGCCGCCGCGCGTCCGCGGCCCGTCCTGGTCCGGGCGCTCTCCTCTAAGGATGAGGTAAGAGCAAGCGAGAGAGAAGATCGACGTGTCGGCGCTGAAGCGCGCGCGCTCCGTCCCCGCGCCCGCCGCCGCGCGTCCGCGGCCCGTCCTGGTCCGGGCGCTCTCCTCTAAGGATGAGGTAAGAGCAAGCGAGAGAGAAGATCGACGTGTCGGCGCTGAAGCGCGCGCGCTCCGTCCCCGCGCCCGCCGCCGCGCGTCCGCGGCCCGTCCTGGTCCGGGCGCTCTCCTCTAAGGATGAGGTAAGAGCAAGCGAGAGAGAAGATCGACGTGTCGGCGCTGAAGCGCGCGCGCTCCGTCCCCGCGCCCGCCGCCGCGCGTCCGCGGCCCGTCCTGGTCCGGGCGCTCTCCTCTAAGGATGAGGTAAGAGCAAGCGAGAGAGAAGATCGACGTGTCGGCGCTGAAGCGCGCGCGCTCCGTCCCCGCGCCCGCCGCCGCGCGTCCGCGGCCCGTCCTGGTCCGGGCGCTCTCCTCTAAGGATGAGGTAAGAGCAAGCGAGAGAGAAGATCGACGTGTCGGCGCTGAAGCGCGCGCTCTCCGTCCCCGCGCCCGCCGCCGCGCGTCCGCGGCCCGTCCTGGTCCGGGCGCTCTCCTCTAAGGATGAGGTAAGAGCAAGCGAGAGAGAAGATCGACGTGTCGGCGCTGAAGCGCGCGCGCTCCGTCCCCGCGCCCGCCGCCGCGCGTCCGCGGCCCGTCCTGGTCCGGGCGCTCTCCTCTAAGGATGAGGTAAGAGCAAGCGAGAGAGAAGATCGACGTGTCGGCGCTGAAGCGCGCGCGCTCCGTCCCCGCGCCCGCCGCCGCGCGTCCGCGGCCCGTCCTGGTCCGGGCGCTCTCCTCTAAGGATGAGGTAAGAGCAAGCGAGAGAGAAGATCGACGTGTCGGCGCTGAAGCGCGCGCGCTCCGTCCCCGCGCCCGCCGCCGCGCGTCCGCGGCCCGTCCTGGTCCGGGCGCTCTCCTCTAAGGATGAGGTAAGAGCAAGCGAGAGAGAAGATCGACGTGTCGGCGCTGAAGCGCGCGCGCTCCGTCCCCGCGCCCGCCGCCGCGCGTCCGCGGCCCGTCCTGGTCCGGGCGCTCTCCTCTAAGGATGAGGTAAGAGCAAGCGAGAGAGAAGATCGACGTGTCGGCGCTGAAGCGCGCGCGCTCCGTCCCCGCGCCCGCCGCCGCGCGTCCGCGGCCCGTCCTGGTCCGGGCGCTCTCCTCTAAGGATGAGGTAAGAGCAAGCGAGAGAGAAGATCGACGTGTCGGCGCTGAAGCGCGCGCGCTCCGTCCCCGCGCCCGCCGCCGCGCGTCCGCGGCCCGTCCTGGTCCGGGCGCTCTCCTCTAAGGATGAGGTAAGAGCAAGCGAGAGAGAAGATCGACGTGTCGGCGCTGAAGCGCGCGCGCTCCGTCCCCGCGCCCGCCGCCGCGCGTCCGCGGCCCGTCCTGGTCCGGGCGCTCTCCTCTAAGGATGAGGTAAGAGCAAGCGAGAGAGAAGATCGACGTGTCGGCGCTGAAGCGCGCGCGCTCCGTCCCCGCGCCCGCCGCCGCGCGTCCGCGGCCCGTCCTGGTCCGGGCGCTCTCCTCTAAGGATGAGGTAAGAGCAAGCGAGAGAGAAGATCGACGTGTCGGCGCTGAAGCGCGCGCGCTCCGTCCCCGCGCCCGCCGCCGCGCGTCCGCGGCCCGTCCTGGTCCGGGCGCTCTCCTCTAAGGATGAGGTAAGAGCAAGCGAGAGAGAAGATCGACGTGTCGGCGCTGAAGCGCGCGCGCTCCGTCCCCGCGCCCGCCGCCGCGCGTCCGCGGCCCGTCCTGGTCCGGGCGCTCTCCTCTAAGGATGAGGTAAGAGCAAGCGAGAGAGAAGATCGACGTGTCGGCGCTGAAGCGCGCGCGCTCCGTCCCCGCGCCCGCCGCCGCGCGTCCGCGGCCCGTCCTGGTCCGGGCGCTCTCCTCTAAGGATGAGGTAAGAGCAAGCGAGAGAGAAGATCGACGTGTCGGCGCTGAAGCGCGCGCTCTCCGTCCCCGCGCCCGCCGCCGCGCGTCCGCGGCCCGTCCTGGTCCGGGCGCTCTCCTCTAAGGATGAGGTAAGAGCAAGCGAGAGAGAAGATCGACGTGTCGGCGCTGAAGCGCGCGCGCTCCGTCCCCGCGCCCGCCGCCGCGCGTCCGCGGCCCGTCCTGGTCCGGGCGCTCTCCTCTAAGGATGAGGTAAGAGCAAGCGAGAGAGAAGATCGACGTGTCGGCGCTGAAGCGCGCGCGCTCCGTCCCCGCGCCCGCCGCCGCGCGTCCGCGGCCCGTCCTGGTCCGGGCGCTCTCCTCTAAGGATGAGGTAAGAGCAAGCGAGAGAGAAGATCGACGTGTCGGCGCTGAAGCGCGCGCGCTCCGTCCCCGCGCCCGCCGCCGCGCGTCCGCGGCCCGTCCTGGTCCGGGCGCTCTCCTCTAAGGATGAGGTAAGAGCAAGCGAGAGAGAAGATCGACGTGTCGGCGCTGAAGCGCGCGCGCTCCGTCCCCGCGCCCGCCGCCGCGCGTCCGCGGCCCGTCCTGGTCCGGGCGCTCTCCTCTAAGGATGAGGTAAGAGCAAGCGAGAGAGAAGATCGACGTGTCGGCGCTGAAGCGCGCGCGCTCCGTCCCCGCGCCCGCCGCCGCGCGTCCGCGGCCCGTCCTGGTCCGGGCGCTCTCCTCTAAGGATGAGGTAAGAGCAAGCGAGAGAGAAGATCGACGTGTCGGCGCTGAAGCGCGCGCGCTCCGTCCCCGCGCCCGCCGCCGCGCGTCCGCGGCCCGTCCTGGTCCGGGCGCTCTCCTCTAAGGATGAGGTAAGAGCAAGCGAGAGAGAAGATCGACGTGTCGGCGCTGAAGCGCGCGCGCTCCGTCCCCGCGCCCGCCGCCGCGCGTCCGCGGCCCGTCCTCTAAGGATGAGGTAAGAGCAAGCGAGAGAGAAGTACAGTCGAGGGTTGTTTAAGCGCTTACGAACTGTTCAAAACTAACAATCATTTGGGCTAGTTCGTTATCTGATGTTTCCTCTGTTTGTTCAACTGCGGCAGAGCCGAAAGGTAAGGTTTTTTTCACCGTAGCGTGAATATTAAACCAATTTTTATGCAAGTATCAATCAATTTGAAATTATGCTCCGGGTGGCATAGGCTACCTTTTTTAGGGTTCCGTACTCAAAAGGAAAAAATGAGACCCTTTTACTAAGACTCCGCGCTGTCCGTCCGTCTGTTATGCTGTAGAGCACGAGGCACATATCACCGCCCTAGCCGGAAAACTTAGTTCGGCAGCCTATGCAGTAAGACGCATAAGACAGTTAACAAACGTTGAGACCGCCAGGCTGGTGTACTACAGTTACTTCCACAGTGTTATGTCCTACGGAATCCTGTTGTGGGGGAAAGCAGCTGATATCCAGACCATATTCGTGCTACAGAAACGCGCTGTACGCTCCATATACGAACTAAAAGCTCGAGAATCTCTCAGGGACAAATTTAAGGAGGCAAACATTCTTACTGTAGCATGCCAATACATTCTTGAGAATATCATGTATGTGCGAAAAAACCTTCACGAGTTCAAACTCAACAGCGATATCCACGACTACAACACCAGAAGTAAAAACAAGATCGCAGTGAAGGCCAGTCGTCTCCGCAAGGTTAGCACGTCGTTCGTGGGGAACTGTATACGTTTTCATAATAAAATACCCACCGAAATTGTTAATTTACCGTTCAGTCAATTTAAGTCTCATGTTAAAAGTAATTTGCTAAGCAAGGCGTATTATACTGTCAACGATTTCTTAAACGACAAAAATGCCTTTAAGCCAGTAGTAGGCTAATTCTATTAGGAATATACCTAAATACACATTATAAGTATCTACCTGAAATAATTGTTCCATTTTATGTAAGAAGAGAGCACGTAATGCTGTTTCTCGCCGAGCAAGTCGCTTATTAATCTTTGCTTTTTAACATTGTCCGGTGGCTTGAATATGTCATGCTCGCTTAAAGGGCTTTGCTTACGGTGGCGTCGTTGATCGGGTCGCCACCTTCCCTAACATATGGTTGAGGGAGGCGATGGCTGAGATATGCGTCATACTCGTGATCGGGTGCTGTTTGTGGAGTCCGGACTGTTCATGCTTGCAAGGGCATAGTACCCAACTTCTTAAATACTAGTGTTATTTTATTATTATCGTATTGACGAGAGACATCATTCCGATCTTGACACGTTTTATTGTTATTGACCATGTACATCACTGACAATATTACATTAATATTCCTTTTTTTATTGTTTTGTTTTGACGCTTAGAGACCGTATACATCTCTACGAACATTGAATAATTATTGATTGTATTTGGACGCTCAGAGACCTTATACATCTCTGGAATACTGAATTAATATCATTAACTTTCTGTTAATGCACAGACCTTATTCTAATCGAATGTAATGGTCGTATTTTGTTTTGTTTTCATTTACTTTGTGACATTTAGTGTGTTGTTATATCAGTCGTTAATGTGCAAATTTTAAATTATTATTGTGTTAGATTATAATCTTTTATTGTAAGATTATTATTTTTATTGTAAACTACCGTTTGACATGTAAAAGTGCCCTTGTGGCCTATTTGCAGAATAAATAATTTGTATTTGTATTTGTATTTTGTATCTCATGAACCGTGGCAGTTGAAATTTTTACAGATGTATTTCTGTATCCGCCATAGCAACAAATACTAAAGACAGAATAAAATAAATATTTAAGGGGGCTCCCATACAACAAGCGTGTTTTTTTTTGCCGTTTTCAAAGATAATGGTACGGAACCCTTCGTGCGTGAGTCCGACTCGCACTTGGCCGGTATTATGGTTAGTTTTCCATAGTCGGGATAAAGTTTTTCAACTTTTTATGCTTGTCATATTTAGTACGTTCGGTAGATTCCATATTTGGGTGAGGACCAAATTCTTGGTCAGTAGTTAGCGTGGTCAATTGGTAGCAGTTAAAAAGTTCCGTTGTGATACGAAAGTTAACCATAGAATATGTATGGCTAATTTTCGTGTCACAACGGAACTTTTTAAATGCTATCAATTAACTAGGCTAACTACTGGCCAAGAATTTGGTCCTCACCCATTTCTGATTTAAATAAAAGTAATCGTATTAAATCAATGCTATTGTTGAACAGGCGACCGGCGCAGAATTCCGTCGCCAACTCGAGCTATTCGGGCGCGTGCGTCACGAGGGCATCGCGCGCCTGCTCGCACTCTGCAGCGACGCCGAGCCGCATCTCATGATCCTCGAACACACGGACTGGGTACGTAAGGCCTGCAACACACTGGCGCGGCCTGCGGTGACTAGGCAAGAACATTGCTCGTTCGGAAAGTTACACAATTAAAAAGAAAGGAAGAAAATTACGCTGCATTAGTTTAATGCCGTCCATCTTTCGTTTTTCGATTAGTCTAGCGCGCTCGCGCGGGAATAATCGAAATACATCACTGGCGCAGTCGGTAGGATCGGATCAGGTTCTCATTACTGCTTGGGTCAACCTGCCCCCAACCTGCACTGGGTCAGCGTACGGACTAAAGCGCATTCCCTCTCATCTATAAGATGAGGCATGTGTTGAGGAACATATATGGCTGATGGTGTTGATGATAACAAACTTTGCGTATACGAAGTAATATCTATATTTTAATGAAAAAAATATTTTTATAAATTAATGAATTTATTTATTAAATGATGTTATTACAATTTTAAGTCATTGAGAGTCCGCAGTAACCTCGGCCAAATTTCACCATCCCATATTAACTACGCTCCGCTCAGCTTACGCTCTCATTTAAAAACTACGTGTTGGATTGTGACGAAACTTTGCATATACAATGATATGAGATATATCTATGTCTGTAATTAGTTTATATGTTTCCAGTTTATAAAACAAACGAAATACAGCAAAAACAAGTTTTGTATGAAAAGCTTAAATTCGCTGTATTTTTTTACTATTGTATCAGAACCTACATAAATTAATTACAGACCTGGATATACTTCATGTCATTGTACATGCAACGTTTCGTTACAATCCAACTCGTAGTTTTAAAATGAGAGCGTAACTACGTTTGTATGGAGATTCGAGCTTACTGCGGACTCTTAAGTGAAATAACATTATCCTTTCCATACAGGGTGACCTAAAAACGTTCCTCCAAGCGACGGGCACCGAGCAAGCTCTGTCTCCGCAGCACCAAGCCTTGTTGGCGAGCCAGCTCTCGCACGCGGCCGCCGCGCTCGCCGCGCAACGGCTCACGCACAGGTCGGACAGTGTACAGGGCCTATAACAAACTAGTATACAACGTGTCCCTAAAGTCAACGTCAAGCCGACAACGTAGCATTTGGCAAGCAGCTTTAAAAGATGGCCTATTTATTCCGAATTTCAAAATGGTATGACACTTGCAAGAAAAACTGGTGTTTTTTAGGGTTCCGTATTCCGTACCTCGAAAGGAAAAACGGAATTCTTATAGGATCACTTTGTTGTCCGTCTATTTGTCTGTCAAGACCCTTTAGCTCGGGAACGCGTGGAGGTATCGAATTAAAATTATAACTCAAGTGTCTCTTATTGCTGAGAAAAAATCAAACTTCTATGTAAAAAAAAAAATTAGGATACTTTCCGTTGACCTAGAACTATGAAATTTGGCAAGAAATATCGTCTTATAATCCCTCGGTGGGCGAGTCCGACTCACACTTGTCCGGTTTTTTTTAAAAGAGTGTGAGTTGTTGTTTAACTGTATACGGCATAGCCCCATTCAAACTTCAATTTCCATCAAGTAAGTGACAATCAAGTAAGATTCAAATACCTGGGCTGCGTTATAACTGATACCAACGCCAGAGAAGAGGAAATTGAACCTCGTATCCAGGGTGCTCTAAGGTGTGCGGCGGGACTTCACAAAGTGTTAGTGTCCAAGATCATGCGCCGGAAAACTAAAATTCGTATCTACAAAACTGTCATTAGACCGGTCTTAATGTATGGTTGCGAATCGTGGACACTGACACTAAAGGAAGAAAACAAGCTACTTGTTGCCGAACGCGAGATATTTCGGAAGATCTTGGGCCCAGTGCAGAGGGAAGATGGTAGCTGGAGAATACGCAAAAACCAGGAACTGGAAGATATGGTGTCCGTGCCCGACATCATAGGGGAAATTAAATCTGCGAGACTCCGCTGGCTTGGACACCTTGAGAGAATGCCAGTAGACAGGGCGGTGTAGAGAGCCTTCGTAAGACGGCCGAGCGGTCGTGGCGGGCGATATCGTTGGAGGGACGAGGTTGAGAAAGACCTTCGCGACCTGCACGCAGAAAACTGGGAGGAGATCGCAGAGAACCGGGCGCGCTGGCGCCAACTCGTATCGGAGGCCAAGATCCACTTCGGGTCGCTGAGCCAGCGGAGTAAGTAAGTAAGTAAGTGAAACATGACTTGGATTTTTTTCTACGTTTTTATAACTTTTATGACTTGGGCTAGCCCTGCGTGCTAGCACCAGTGTTCGGCTTGACGTCGACTTTAGGGCCACTCACACTACAGATTTCAGAGTTACCCTCTTGTCTCGTAAGTCAACGCAAGTAGAAAGAGCTCTAGCGTCCATAGATTGTATATGGTACCCTGAGCCCTTTTGACGTGCGTTGGCTTGTATGTACACGCCCTATACCAAACAATCGATGCGCGCATGGCCATACAATGTGTGAACGGGACACCTCTATGGCGCTCTCTATTGCACTGACCTACTATGATTGGTGCGAGCCCTAAAACTGAATGGCCCAGAACCGTTTGGGGCATCGCAAATCGCAAAGATAAGTCGCGCAAAAGAGCGCTTGCGATACCGGCGCGTTTAGCACTCAGTGCGCGAGCGCTCACGATTAAGAACCGCGTATCGGATCGAGACATGTCGAGCACATATATATCAGACAGTGACAGTATAAATGACATTCTAGACAGAGTTGAAAATGTTGAGAACCTTTTTTGAAGTTCGGCGGAAAGGCGTGGGTCACTCACGTCTTTAACCCCCGACGCAAAGACAGGGGGAGGTGTATCTGTGTATCTGTCTGTGGTATCGTAGCTCCCAAACGGATGAACCGATTTTCGATTAGGTTTTTTGTGTCAGATAATTTTATCCCGAGTTATTTTAGCCTCGTTTTATGAGAATCTGTTCAGCCGTTGAGATATTGGACTTTGAAATGAAAATGTCCGGGGTTTCTCAACTTTAAGTTGTAGTTGTAGTATATTTGATTATGGCTGGAGTTTGCTACTTGCCATTGTGACGATCTTATTTCAAGGACAGTTTCTATGCAGGGATATCGCGGCCCGCAACTGCGCCATATCTTCAGCCTTGCGGCTCAAACTCACAATGGCGGCGATGTCTCGGGGGCCCGACACTGCGCACTATTACAAGCGTCATGACCAGGCAAGTGTCATAGAATGAATGAATGAGTGAATGAATGAATGAATGGATGAATTACTTATTTGCTAGAATACGTCACAATTGGTGGTCTTAAAATAATTACAGAAACAGTATTCAGTATGCATACTTACAGTAGCACCACAAATATAAGTTACTTCGGCAATCTTCCTCCACGCCGACGAGTGCTGACAAGTATCGAATGAAATCGAACGACCATTTCAATAAAGACCTTGTTTTACTACACGTTATGTACAATATGCAGTGACAGGTGACTTGGCTTTCCCGCTCATGGCGCCAGACAAGATGGCGGGCGCTGGAGCTGCCGGCGTCGCGCGCGAAATTTCGTCCAATGGGCGTTGAGGATTTTACCCGCGCGCTACCTTATTGGTTAAAATGTTTTCAAAAAATGCTTTCTGCGGTGTACATCGTTGTAACTTCTATTTGTGGTACTACTGTACCTCATATGACTTATGGAACTCCTCAATAATGTACTTCAAACTATAAAAGACTAGACTAGATTCTGATATGATTCCGTTAAAATTTAAACTAATGAAATGCCTAAGGTGATTCTGAGATCCTTGAGAAATAGACGGAACTCCTCAAATATTATCGGTCCTTATTATCCTTATAATCCGATTTGGTTTTTACCTAACATCGAACGAAAAAGCCATAGAAGTCTTAGTAGCGCCGCAAAATGGCCCCACAGAATGGGTGCTACTATGCGGGGATGGGGGCGCGGTGTCAAACGATGCCAGGCAGCCGTTCAGTTCGAACAACCTCGAGCGCAATTATAAGCTATTTTACGTCACGCTTGGCCATAATGTGAGTTTTACTGCACGCTGCGCGTACGGGAATAAAACTCGCATTGTGGCCAGATGAAGACGTAAAATTTTGTACTCAACACGGGCGGTAATTCGTAAAGACCCAGAGCGCATAAGTATTCCCCTTCGGTTCGGGCCGCAAACACCTGCGATCTGGGGCGTTCAGGAATTCACCGCCCTAGTTACGTAATGTACTATTACAGTAGAATTAAGTATTTAGATTTAAGTTATGTAGTGTGTCCTTTCAGGGCGTCATGGTCTGACCTATGCATAACAAATTGTAAAGACTTAAATTGCTATGTACACGACTAAACAATGAAAAAAAAAAAAACATGCGCATACCGGGTTTTGGGCACGTGTTTGGGTAGAAATTTGTAAGGACCTCGCCTTCTATTTTTTTTTCGTTCGCTGATATCTAACAATCAATTTACAGGTGATCCCGCTGCGCTGGCTACCGGCTGAGGCGGCTTTGGAAGGCGAGTACTCGGCCAAGTCCGACGCCTATATGTTCGCTGCCACTGTATGGGAGGTAAGTATTTTAAAATTTAAATCGTTAATTACGTGCGCGCTCTCTCTCTAAAATAGGTCCATGAATGTCAAAAATGTAGCGTTTAAAGATAGTTGGCGCGGCCCGTGGAATATCCTGGCGGAGTGCAACGAGTTAAGGCGCCGTAGGTTCATGGTCTTCTCTCCCTCTCACTGAGCTTAAGCGTGAGCGAGATGGAAGTGCGTGCTCGGAAGCGCGGAAATCATGTTTTTTAATTTTATGTTTTTTGGCGTTTAAATAAATAAAAAAGTAAACACTGATTTCTCTCAAACATGATATTGCCGATTTTTAGAAGCCATTTTAATATTTTTAGCTTTTGTGCATAAATTGTAAGAAATATTTTAAGTGTATTTTAGACCCTTTTAGACCTATGTTCGTGATTTTTTTCTATCGAGCGAAAATGGCTTAATCATGTTTCTAAACACTGATTTCCCTGCAGAAAAGCCTCAAGATTACTATTCGTATTTTTATAAACCATATTGTAATAAACAGACGCATTATATTGTTTCAAAAACTCTGTTCGCTTAACTTCGCTGAACCTACGGGGCCTTAAGGCGGTGTATTGGAAATTATCCCGTGCTTTGAAACGCCGTTCTGACTAGATTAAGAAACAATCAGGTCTGATTTGACTACCATTGATTGTGCCACCTGGCCTAGTGGTTTAAGCATGCGGCTGTCAAGCGGCGATCGTCGGTTCGAATCCCGGCTCGTACCAATGAGTTTTTCGGAACTTATTGGCGGAATATTCACCGTTAGCTTTTCGGTGAAGGAAAACATCGCGAGGAAACCGGTCTAGTCGCAATGAGGTCTAGTTTTCCCTCTGGGTTGGAAGGTCAGGCAGTAGCTTGTGTAAAACTAGTGCCTTCGCCCAATCTAGGGATTAGGTGCCACAGTGACCTCTCGTTTAGGCACAACCCGAAAAGCGAATGATACATTTTGTACTTGAATTCCAGATTTACACTAAAGCCGAGCTCCCGTTCGCGAAGCTGAATGACAACTCCGTGTTGGAGCGGCTAAAGGCCGGGTCTCTCGAGTGGACGGTCCCGGATTCGATGCCGGGCGCGCTCGCCAGCTTACTAGTGAGTAAAACTAAGCTTTTCCTTGAAAAGTTTGTACAATTAAGCACGTCAATTAACACATTAAGGGATTTGCCACACTGGATGCGGTCTGCGGTCAGGTCAAATTGGAAACCGTCATACATAATGCGGGCCTGACCTGACCGCAGACCGCAGACCGCATCCAGTTTGGCAAATCCCTTACCAACTGCGATTAGCTACGCTCATAGCCTATAACACTATCCGTATGTAGAGGAAAGCGCTTGCGAAGAGACTGTTGAAAGAAAAAAATATTTTTCCTCCTTTATTACTATCTTGTATCAGCCATCTCGTCATTTTACTGTCCTGGACCTAGTTCAACTTAAAGATTATCAGCGCATTCTGTTTATAGTTGATTTTATGGACACCATGTTATCATCATCATATCAGCCGAAAGACGTCCACTTTTGGACATACGCCTCCCCCAAATAGTGCCACAACCATGACACCATGTACTGACTCCTATTTCTCCTACAGAAGCGGTGTTGGAGCACATCACCAGCCGAACGGCCCCAGTTCGAAGCCATTTCTACTGAGGTAGACGCTGTACTAAAGGAAGTAACCGCCGAAGAAACTCTGCAGGAAAACGAGGCTTAACTCCTTAATGATACGGTTCAGTTTCGGTCGTTTATGACGTTAGTGTTAAGCCATCGGAGGATAAGAAGAAAGTGCGCTGGAAAGAGTCTCCTTTATCAAGAAAGTAGGAAAACAAGTCTTAAATCTATAATACAGTCTAGTTTCGGTTACAAGTGTTTTGTATGACGCTTCCTACTTACTCTCGTAACTTCCTATTGAAAGAGTAGTTGCCTATATTAAACTACGACAGCGATTTTTCTAGAATTTAATGTTCATTAGACTTCAGATTTACGGCCTATAATATTATCAAACCGCGATTAAGGTAGCATTCTGATCTTGGCGACCGCGACTCACGACGGCGACCGGTCGCGACCCACTGCTTTGTATGGATTACTATGAAACACTGACGGATGCAAGCGAGATTCGCTCTTGAGACAGTATCGTCGCGCGACGCCGCCTGAACACCTTGCGGATATCGCACCCGTATGGTTTCGTACCATATGTGTGCGATATCTGCAGCATGAATTGTGAGCTTGGGTCATCGGTTGTCTCGCCTTGGTCGCGTTGATCCGTATGCTATCAGTCGCCTACCGACAGGCGACCATGGTCGCTAGGTCGCAAGGTATAAATTACGTCAACGTTATATGAACTGACAGTTATTCCAATGTCATCCTAATCGGGGTTTGGTAATTACCTTGGTAATACTGATCTTATTAATAGCTCTCAAGATTGATAGCAAACTCAATCCGACACTCAATCATACTAAATTCAAAGTATTAAGCGTAGCTTTAGAATATTTATGTCATTTTGATGCATTTACATTTATTCCGTTTTTATTTCGGAAGTAAGTCATTATAATTAGATATAAGTAATTATAAGAAAACGAAAGCTAAATGATACTGCCATTTTGTAAATAATGAGATTAGCCTTAAGACTAATAAGCCATATTAGATAAGATAAAAAATTGACAAACCCAGATAATTATACATATTTTATATTATCTATGCTGTTTGGCATCTTATAGGCGACTAAAAACGGCCCAATGAGTGCTTTGGCCTAAATTACTCTAAAATAAAGGTGTGTTTGACTAGAGAAATTAGTTGATTCGAGTCGGAACTCGATAGCTTAGTTGGGAAGCAGTTGCACACGGTTTGCCGAAGTCAATAAAAACGCGCTTCAAGGCGTCACAAGTAAGAGCGGGACAGACTCGGCATCATGCCGCTTTCCTTGTTTTTTTATGTTCGGGCGCCAGATGTAAAATTTATTTGGGCTGAAATTAGTCGCCATACATTATTGATCGTCCGAAATGTATGTAATTTTCACGTCCTAATTGTAGTACTTAAGTTTATAGACCTAGATAATTATGGAAAAATGTATAAAATTTGATTCGTGAAGCCAGTTGGCGTTTTTTCTTTACGCTGGGGTAAAGAATTGTGAAGTTATATGGAATTTACTTTACGTATAACATTTTTTTGTTTCATTCAAATAATCTGGAGGAATCGTGAAAATTTTATTTAGTTAAACGAATTTTGATGACTGAAATAAATCATTGCTTTTTGAATAATTGAAAAGCACCCTCGTTTTGGTAGCTTAATTCTGTATTGAATGTTCTATTTTACTGTAGTCATAGTGATTATTATAATTTTGGTCTCAAAAAGAGTCTTATATAACCTAACTTTAGTTGTATTCGTATTGTATAGTTTATGTTCCTTGTACATTGCCAGAGATACCAGACGACGCATTTATAGGTCTTAAGTCTCGTTAATAGTTAATTTTAGCGCGCATAAAGACGCCGCTTTTCGAAAAACGTAAAGTAACTTTAGGTCATCATCATCATCATATCACGAAAAAAACATCCATTGGTGGACTTAGGCCTCCCCCAAAGAGTGCCACGAGGATCGGTCTGCGGCACCCGCATCCAGCGGACTCCCGCGACCTTTACCAGGTCATCAGTCCACCTTGTGCTTAATCAAATTCTTCTTCTATTGTCATTGCCAATGGGAAATTATTCCGTGACATTGAACCATAATAAAAAGCAGGCAAATTGTTACCAAGCAAAAGCCAATAACGGAATGATAGTAAACGTTCATAAATTCGTCGCTACAAGTACGTCCTACGACAGCTCTGTTGGCTAGAGCAGCGTACGGCATGCGAAGGTTGCGGGTTCAAATCTCTTTATGGACCTTCTATGAAAATTAGATATAGGGTGGATTTTTAGGCGAAATCCGGCGTCTTTTTGTCTTAGCTAACACTTAAGTAAGCCTAGCGACTAGTCCCTTCCATACAAAATAAGATTATTTAGCCAAGTAAAGGTGCGTTCCCACACAAACGGTACTTAAGAGTACCCAAGAGTCTCAACTCTCCATACAATAGTAGATTGGTTCTCATTGTTAATTAAAAAAATAGAGACTAGATTTTTCATACAAACATTTTTTCTCTCAATTTTGTTTCTACTATAATTTCTACAATTAGATACTAGTTTCCTTCTAGATATGTACGGTATACAAAGTTTCATGTTATTTTTTTATTGCAATCACGTTCATTATTCCAATACGCTGTTTTAAAATTACAGCCAAACTAGGTTTGTATTGGGAGCCGGCTTGTGTCGAACGTGCTGGGAATTCTTAAGTTCAAAATATAGTTCGTCGGTTGTCAATAAGGTTGATTTTTAAATGCATAAATGGCAACGACGCCATATTGAATACTACAAAGTGGTACCTTTTGCTTGAACGACACATGTTGCTGTTTGGATCATCTTCACCGATTTATATGAAACTAGCTTTTGCCCGCGACTCCGTCCGCGTGGAACTCGTTTATATCGCAGCGCCATACAAACTTTTACTCCCTATTTCACCCTTTTAGGGGATGATTTCGGGGATAAAAACTATCCTATGTCACTCTCCATCCCTTCAACTATATCCACTTAATATTTCACGTCAAGTCGTCGCTCCGTTTTGCCGTGAAAGACGGACAAACAAACAAACATACACTTCCCCGTTTATAATGTTAGTATGGATTTAGGATTTCGGTCTGGAGAAAGCAATGTATATAACGATATTTGGACTTTAATCCGATTTGCTCATTAAGGTTCTTATAACAGCATATAGATTAAGTAAGCCAAATTATACGTTCCCGAAATTATGTGTTAGTCTTGCCGGGACAATCATCTCTTGAACCAAGGGAACTGGTATCACGGCGTCTAATTGAACAATCTCATTTTGATCCTATATGTAAGGTAGATGTAGCTTTTACACTTTTTCAACTTGAATCGGCTGGTGTCGGTATGACCGACATGTAGGTTTAGTTTTTGTATGGAGATTTTCGAAATGCTTCACAAACAATTAACCCCTTTTAGGGAGAACGGTAAGGCGGGCACCGTCGAACCCCTAACTAACCTCATTTAACCCTGAGAAAGAAGTGATATCGATTTTTTATTAATTTTATCATCATCATCTTTATATCAGCCGATAGACGTCCACTGCTGGCCATAGGCCTCCCCCAAAGAGTGCCAAAGTGAACGGTTCTGCGCCACCCGCATCCAGCGGACTCCTGCAACCTTTACCAGGTCATCAGTCCACCTTATGGGGGGCCTACCCACGCCGTCTTAATTAAAGTTAGGGTCTACTTTCCCCTCTGTTTTTTCCAATAGTCAGTGGGACAATTGGAGAGAAATACACCATTGTTTTGTTCTAAAATTTAATGAAACATAAGAAATACGACTTTAAATGTCTTTCGTCACACCTAGCCACAATGCGAGTTTTACTGTACGCGCAGCGTGCAGTAAAACTTTGTACAAAATTGTTTGTGTCGCAAAATTTTGTACGCAACACGGGCGGTAATTCGTAAAGCCCCAGAGCGCATATTTATGGCCCTCACCTTCGGTTCGGGTCACAAACACCTGCGATCTGGGGCATTCACGAATTCACCGCCCTAGTTACGTAATGTACTATGAAAGGTTTATGTTCCACTGAAATCGGATAAATTTCCGACTGTCTATTTTGCGAAGCCTTTTGATCCACATTTTTCTAGTGCCAGATTAGTTAGCCAGTAATTATAGACTTATTTGTAAGGCATCTGATTCGCGCGGGAATCGTTTTGTGTCGTTTCACATGGTTTTATCTGCTTGCCAGCATTTAATAGTCATTAAATTCTTACCACCTTAGAAAAATGAAAAAAACATCTGGTAACTAAAATGTGTCTATACCCTTTCTCACAAATACATGTCAAAGAACAAAGAGAAGCCAGTTTTAACGCCATTTTAGCTTAAATGGGTTTGACGAACGTTTGTAAATAAGGTTACATCGCAAGTATATAAACTATAGGTACTTTAAAAATACAATGTACCTACTTGCGTACATATTATTATGTCCGCTTCAAAGATGCGTTCGGTGTAATTTTAGCTGTATACTTTTTAGACGCATACTGTTATTAGATATGATTTTGTTAATTGTAATCCAATTATTTATAACTATAACGTTGTGTGATAATGACTGACTTTTTTAGATTTAATTACTTATACATTATTTCATTTTCTGGGCGTTTTCAACACAATGTATGAGTTGTGTTTTTTTCTAATGAAATTACTATTAATCTTGATTAACGAAAATACCTAAGTACATCCTTTTTTTATCTAAGTACTTATTTCTACGTCCGAATCAAGAGTTTTAAGAATAAATAAAAAACAAAGAAAAAACGTAAAAGGTACACTTTTTATCAAAACTACCTTGTACTTCTCATTTATTTAAACAAACTTGGAGCTGTGAATGTATTGAACAACTGACACGTTTCACGAAGTTACAAATTATCATTTTATATGTCCAAAAAGGCGACACGGGTCAGTGACCAGACTTTATTGGTCACCTCAGTGTTGCCAGTTAAGACTTGTAGCTGTATGAAACGAGCCAACGGAGGTGTTAAGCCCGCATCACACTGGCGCGGCCTGGCCGCGGCGGACAATAGCAATCTTGTCATTAGCTGTCAAATTTACTGTTGAACGATGGTTGAACGCCACGGCAGGCCGCTCCAGTCTGTGAGAGGCCTTAGGTGAAACCAATGATGTAATATGAAAAAGAGGTAGAAAGGTTGCCTATACGAAATTCCGTGTTATAAAATGGCCAACAAATCTGACAGCTGAGACACGTTTATACGCTTCCATTGACGACGCGAAACCGTGGTAAGATGGTGCGATCGACTCAGTTTTAGTGTGCCACTTTTGGAACACTTATAACATATCTACCTCTTTTTTTATATTACAGCATTGGGTGTAACTGACACCACCACATAATTCGATGTTTTATTATATTCACTTGGTTAGTAAGAGAATAGGAAAATGATGTCAAGCATTTGCAATTATTTTAATAAAATGTCATTTGACTGCTAGAAACTATCTAGTTTCATTATATATATCGTGCAAGACTGCTATATACAGCCCTCCTACACGCAATCCTACAACCTAGCTGCGGGCGTAGCATGGCTGCCATTTTATCACTTATCGTGTGGATAAGACATCCGTCTCTCTCGCACTCGCCTACTTGTCAAAACGTGACAGATATAAAATTGCAACCATGTTACTTCCGCTGGACAATTTCATTGCACGCCTTGTGACTAAGTTGCCGTCAAAACGCTATTTTAGGTGAATGGCAGATTATTTAAACGGCAGATTCTTAAAACGGCGCGTAAAATGTTGCCACAGTCTGGAATTTGTGTTAAAAGTTACTACTTAACTACGAGATGTAGGGCCCAAGTATTTCATCGTTTTAAAGTTGGAGCATCGTTAGCTCTCTAAGGCATTGGACCCACCGCCGGCGAGTAAGCGAGTGTTACTACGTGCTACTCGTCCAAGCGAGTAAGAATTACCTATGAGAGTACTCGCTACTCGCCGGCGGTGGGACCAGTCTAAACTAAAGTTATGATTATGACAGAAATTCCTTGTGAAAGGTAGGTAGGTTAGGTTCGTTAGGTAGCTTCAGATGCCCCAAGGGAAAAACTGTCACGGCCGATCAACCTTCACTCTGAACTTTGAAAATGTGACTGTGAAGGTAGGTAAAGTATACCGTAAGGACTATACCTAATGGGACTATTAGGACAAAAATAAGTGCCACTTGGAAGTCAGGACTAAATAAATAATAACATTTGCAGTTTTCTCGATGATGGTAGGTACATCTGCCCTGGATCTAGTCATCTAGTCTGGAATTTGTGTTAAAAGTTACTACTTAACTACGAGATGTAGGGCCCAAGTATTTCATCGTTTTAAAGTTGGAGCATCGTTAGCTCTCTAAGGCATTGGACCCACCGCCGGCGAGTAAGCGAGTGTTACTACGTGCTACTCGTCCAAGCGAGTAAGAATTACCTATGAGAGTACTCGCTACTCGCCGGCGGTGGGACCAGTCTAAACTAAAGTTATGATTATGACAGAAATTCCTTGTGAAAGGTAGGTAGGTTAGGTTCGTTAGGTAGCTTCAGATGCCCCAAGGGAAAAACTGTCACGGCCGATCAACCTTCACTCTGAACTTTGAAAATGTGACTGTGAAGGTAGGTAAAGTATACCGTAAGGACTATACCTAATGGGACTATTAGGACAAAAATAAGTGCCACTTGGAAGTCAGGACTAAATAAATAATAACATTTGCAGTTTTCTCGATGATGGTAGGTACATCTGCCCTTACACGAATCTGCCATACCTAATCAAAGAATCTCATTCCAACCAGAATCTACCGAAACCAGAATCTGTCATTAACCGGACAAAGGTTTTATAGCTAGCTGTTCTTTTGCACAGTAGGGTAGGTACCTACATCAACTTGAGAGGGACCCAATCAGTCCACACTTTTTATACATTTACCAGTTAGGTACCATAAACGTAAAGATAAACTTTGTCTTGGTAACACCGCTTATCCGATGTCAAATAATCTTTCACCTGTGCATAGAAATTTCTGGATGTACTGGGTATATTTTATACCGCAGCTCCACATAGGGTCCCTGTAATATAAATAAATATAAAAATATAAATATTAGGGGACAATCTTACACAAATCGACCTAGTCCCAAACTAAGCAAAGCTTGTACTATGGGTACTAGACAACGATAAACATACTTATATAGATAAATAAATACTTAAATACATAGAAAACATCCATGACTCAGGTACAAATATTCGTGCTCATCACACAAATGAATGCCCTTACCGGGATTCGAACCCAGGACCTCTTGCTTCGTAGGCAGGGTCACTACCAACTAGGCTAAAGCGGTCGTCCAATATGCGGGCAGCTTGTAAATAAAAAACACAGTGCGTTCATGGTATGTATTTGCAATTACATATTCAGTTCAAAAACATTTTCATTCGAGGTATAGCTGGAACATGATTATCATATCCAGCTACTTGCCAACTGGCCGGACTTTCCGTTCCCCGCTGTTTTACTTTCTGGCTCACCTTATTCACGTGGCTGCGTGTGGCCTGTTTAACTTTGTGGCTCAGTTCACCCAGCTTAACCAGCTGGCTCAGTTTAGTTTTCTGGCCCAGTTTTTTCGCCTTAGTAAAGCGGTGCAGTTTACTCTGCTTCATGTGGTCATTGATCCGAAGCATCGCTTTCACAAGGTTGTCAGGATTCCGCTCGTAACCTTCCGTCCATATTGTGAAGAGTTTCGCTATCTTCGCGGCGTCACCAGGCTCCTGGAAAAATAATATTATGAATATGTCATCTGGCTCAAATGTGCAGAGGCTCATCTGGAAATCTACAACGTGCTTTAGCCTGTGTTAATGTTTAGTCATTCCTGTGTACACAACCAAAGTTTAAAGGCGTTTAAAGGCTTCAGAATTAGAATCAGAAATTAATTCTTGTCAGATTGTGTTTCCCTGATACAAATAGTTTATTTCTCAAAACGTCTATTACAATCTATTACAATAGTATTGACCCCCACAGGCATTGCCTGTCCCCTGGGGGACATATGTACAGTCAGCATCAATAGTAACTGCGCAATTAACGTCTTCAAAAACTCTTATTCCCTTTTAATAAAGACTTGACGTCTTCGTTTGCCCAGTTACTGTTGATGCTGACTGTGACAGTTGACGTACAACATTTAACGGCTACTAGCTCCAAAATAAATTAACTAATAATTTAAAGTAGGTATAATGATATAAGCTGTGGGCTTATTTTATAAACAAAGAGATCTGTCATCTTAATAATAACAAAATTACACTCTAAAAAACAAACGAACAGAACGTTATTTAAATCAGTTTAATCCTATTCTAAGAAAAGTGTACATCTCCTTACTCTTCTTGCCACTACGGAAAAAGATCTACAGTCGCGGTAGGAAAAGGTTTGTTACCTTCGGACCTTGACAGCATTGATATAAAGTCCAAATTGTTTACGTCCTCACTTATACACCTATAACCCGGTTACAATATCTGTGGCTCTGGCACGGTGCGCAAAACTAGCATCACTATAATATCGGCAGCTATCGGCAACGAAAGTGGTAACCGTACTGACGCGACGGGGCGAGCGCGGGTAGGTAAAAGGAGAAGGGGAGGGGCTTCACATTCCAGCGAGGTCCGCAGATATTGTAACCGACTAGTGGTTAGTTATCAATATAATAAATGTTACCTCGTCCATTCTAACACAATTCGTGTCCCCGAACGCAGTGATGCAGTACCTAGACCGATGGTATTTTATCTGAAAATTCGTATAGTTGTTATGTACAGTTGGTAGCAGCCAAAGCAGCCAAATACATCGTAACACGCCCTTACCTACTCTTCCAGTAATAAAGACGTGTAACGAACTATTAGACTACTTTGGCTGCTACTGACTATATGATGCTGACTGTACTGTAACGTCGCTCGTCGGCAACAGGGCCCTCAAGGGAAACGCAAAATCGCGACAAAAGGCTTAACTGGGTGAGGACCAAATTCTTGGCCAGTAGTTAACCTAATTAATTGATAGTACTTAGTTAAAAAGTTCCGTTGTGACACGAAAATAAGCCATACATTTTCTATGGTTAATTTTCGTGTCACAACGGAACTTTTTAACTACTACCAATTAACGACGCTAACTACTGGCCAAGAATTTGGCCCTCACCCAACTACGACTTAATTGAGGTACATAGGTACCTCACGAGAACGTGTTAAGGAAGGATTTCGACTTAAAGAGAAACGTTTTCTTTTTTCGAACCTCCAAAGGTATTTCAAGTTAGAGAGGTGTATAGGTAACACTTAGCTACGTTCCTTCCAATGCGAATCCAAAATTGTATGTTGGTTTTACATTAGTGCTAGGCTTAAATGAATTACAAATGGCCCATTTGAATTTATTTGTACCTGACAACTTTACAAAGGCCGTGGGTCGCAAAGGAAGGCGGGCACGGAACCTTTTCACTTTTACGAGCAAAACTCGCACACTGCAAGCCTGCAGCGCACCTACTGCCAGAGCCACTGCATTACTCAATGAGTTCCTTGCACAAATCCAGGATGCTGATGTGTTTGCGGATAGTTGGTCATCACTTAGACTTAAAATTATCCGTTTCGCAAATAGTCTCACTTTTTTGTAAAATGTTACAATTAGGTAGTACCTAAGTAGTAAGTAGTTTTAAGTTTAGCGCCTAAGCAAACTTGTAAAATAACTCTCTTTTGGACGTTTTGGGTAACTGTAAGTCCATAAGAACATGATTATATAAATAAATAAAAACGTGAAATGCAATTTAAATTAACACCTACAAACCAATATTCATGGTCATCGCACAACTATTTATCCTTACCGGAATTCGAACACAGGACCATCAGCTTCATAAGCAGCGTCACTTACTAGGCTAACCGGTCGTCACGCACATAAACCTAGTCATACCCTGCGTGACGACTGGGTACTTGTTTCCACGATAAGTTGTCGACGATTTAAATTATACGTGATAATAATACCGAGAAACATGCCTACTTTGCCAGCAGGGGGAACTTTGCCCAAAAGCAATTTTTAAACTAATCTGGTAGATATACCTCATTTCATTGAACATGCAAAGTTTCGTTACAATCCAACACGTAGTTTTAAAATGAGAGCGTAACTACGGTTGTATGGAGAATCGAGCTTACTGCAGACTCTTAAGACCAGGATTTTAAAATGGAACGCCGTATTTGCCCAAAAATTGGGACTGTGTCTTGTCATCATAAGAGTTATAGTTGTGTCAATAATTCGACATGGAAAAGCATGGGCATTTTAGCAAAATTCCAGATAACCCACGAAAATTTGGAATAGATGTTGATAAAAAAAAAAATCTCCTCATGACATGCGTATTAACTACGATGGATACGTTAAGCAAAAAAAACATCCTACAATGTAAAAATAGATATTCGATTCCCGAAAAATGCGGGTCATGTAGGCATGTTTCACTTATGTAAGTAGACAAGTGATTTATATTACCTTAGCTTTCGCGAATGGAAACTCCGTCCGAGCGCCATCCTGCTCGTTACTACCAGCAGCGGTTAATACGAAGCACTAGAAAATATTAAACTATATCATTATCATGTCAGCCGAAAGACGTCGGTTGGGGTGTAGTAAAGGGTACGCAGGACTTTTTTTGATGGGGGTTGGTGTCATTATGAGACCTATTTTTTATGATGCTATCGTATAGAGGACGTTAAAATAAGCATGTTTTGTATGGGCAACTTTTCTCTAAATTTGATAATTACAGAGATATTGGCTCCTAAATGGACACAATTTGGGTTCAAAGGTTAGTCATTTAAACGGTTCTGAGACTTAAATTTCGGTATCGTGAACCGACTCCGATGGCGGATAGGTTAGAAGACGGTGGCCCCCCAAAAAATGCCGTAGTGAAGTGAAGTGTGTGCCGACAGAAGTGTGGTGTGTACTTCGCCACCCGCATCTAGCGGACTACCGCGACCTTTACGTTCAGTCCACCTTGTCGGGGGTCAACCCACGTTGCGCCTGCCGGTACGTGGTCGCCACGGTGATGCCTCGATTCGAATCGATTCGCGAAAACCATGTCCCTTGTCAGAGACACGCTTATCTACTGGGCACTTGAAAATGAGTAGCAGCGCTCTTCGGGGCTCCTTTTTGAAAAAAATATGATATTATGGTGTATAATATTATGAGATTATGACCTATTATTAAAACCAGATATTCTTCAAAAAAAAAACTGAACCTAGGTTGTCAAGATTATTCTCTAGAGAATGCCTTATGGCGTTAAGTTCGTTTTTTTGTATTTGTAACTTGTGTGCCATAAAGTTTAAATAAATAAAATACATAGCTTGAACTTAATTAAGGTATTATTTTATTACTTTAGTTAAGTACTCCTACTTTAGTTTATTTGTCTTTTTTGTTTTCTCTTATGATTTAATTAGTTCTTATTGTAAAATATTGTATACTAGCTTCTGCCCGCGACTCCCTCCGCGTGGAACTCGTTTGTATAGTAACTCCATACAAACTTTTACCCCCCCGTTTCATCCCCTTAGGGGATGATTTCGGGGATAAAAATGATCCTATGCCACTCTCCATCCCTTCATCTATCTCCACTTAAAAAAACACGTCAATACGTCGCTCCGTTTTGCCGTGAAAGACGGACAAACAAACAAACACACACATACACTTTCCCATTTATAATATTAGTATGGATTACCAGAAAATAAATGGAATTTGTTTTAAGTCAATATTGAACTGCTTTGCTGTTAAACTTGCTATCGGTACGAAAGAACCACTAATTCAAAATCCCGCTGTCATTACGAGTATACATGACTTGTTGTTGTGTGCGTGCGTGCCCTCAACTCTTGATATACATTTTTACAGTTAGAGAGCTATTATACTTTTGGGGCTGAATATATAAATATAGATAATTATAACAAAAACTCACCCAGCCTGATTTTACAACGATCACAAAAAACAGAAGCAACACGTTAGTGTCCATGTTCGAATCTACTTGGATTTGGACGTCGCCCTTAAAATTTGCTTATTGAAACCGAACAATTGATTTTCCGTCTTGTAATTGTGTGATCACGTTTTCCAATCAGGAATACACATGATGATAATTGATAGGAAAATTAAGTTGAAATTGTCCAATTAAATCTAGAAACGAATACCTACCCCGTCCGCCACGCTTACTTACCTATTCAAGTTTTGTTATAGAATTTGGCTAAATAGACACCGTAGCCTGTAGACGATTGCTCCAGACTAAGTACCTAGTTTTAATTATTTACCTTCGTGTTTACGGCCAAAGGATTGCTTGAACTTCCTAAGGGAGTTGTGTCGCGGGGTCCTGCTTGGCATGGCTGAAATTCAATCAGTTTCAATCAAAGAATTTCAATCACTAACAAGCGGAAATACGAGACCGAAAGGGACTCGCTTTGTCTTCAATATATGAGTGGCTTTTTTGGAAATTAGTTTGTTGATTTTAGGCGTATACCATACCGGATAGCACCTTAGTTACTTATGCGACCGTATTTTTTTAGGAATGCCTAAATCAAATATGTACACTATAGAGGTTATTATAAAAAGCTTCCACGGCACTATCTACCTCTGTGGCTGTTGGTCTAGCTAATTGGAGAGAAATAAGAGCGGACTGTACAATAAGAATCTTTATAATAAATTAATAATCGATCGTTACAACGGTGGAATTGTGGGATGCGCGAACGCGTACAAAATATATCGCGAGCGAAGCGAACGCGAGCCGCGATCCGTCGTATGTCGCGGTGGATCAGTAAGTCCCAGGTCCGAGTCCGGGCGGGGCGCGGGCGCGGCGCACCGACAGCAATCTTATCAGTTAGCGCTTTTAGCGCTTAGGGTCTTGTAATTGTGCTGTCTGCACCACCATATACTGCCGGCGTTGAAGACCTTGTGTCTTCAAAACTGTGTATAGGAAGAGGGCATATTGTATTGAAAGCTCGACGTATGATCCCCTTCTTAGTTTTTATGTCGGCTACTCTGGCGATTCCATCTCTGCCTGGTACTACGTTTATAATGCGACCCATCGACCACATCAGAGGAGGAAGGTTATTCTCCTTAATGATAACCATAGTTCCCACTTCGAGGTTTCCTCTTGAACTGCACCATTTTGTTCTCCTTTGGAGTCCGACGATGTATTCCTTAGAGAAGCGATTCCAAAAGTGCATTTTCAGGACTTCTATGCGGTGGAACCGTTGAAGACTGGAGATTCTTTGGTCTGAGACTTGAGGATGCGGCACTGACGATAGAGATCTCCCAATTAAGAAGTGCGCTGGAGTAAGGGGAGTAAGGTCCGATGGATCGTCGGATAGAGGGGTAAGAGGCCGTGAATTTAAAATCGCTTCAATCTGAGTTAGGCATGTAGCCATCTCTTCAAACGTAAGGTGTGTAAGACCTAACACTCGACGTAGGTGGTGCTTAACAGATTTGACTGAAGACTCCCATAAGCCGCCAAAGTGAGGTGTATACGCGGGAATAAAAGAAAAGTTAATACCTTCAGCTGCTTTGTCTTTAGCAGCATCTTGTTTGAGAACGTTAGCGAGCTCGTTGGCGGCACCAACAAAGGTGGTACCATTGTCCGAGAAAATGGTTCTCGGTTTCCCTCGGCGAGCTATAAACCGATCAAGCGCTGCAATAAAGGCTTCTTTAGTAAGGTCCGAGACCAGCTCCAAATGAAGAGCCCGTGTTGCCAAACAAACAAAAACACAAATGTAAGATTTAAGGAGCCTACAGCCACTGCCCTTGCGGTCGGCTATCAAAATTGGACCTGCATAATCTGTACCTGTCTCTAAGAATGGGTATTCAAGATGTAGCCGTTCTTTCGGTAAGTTACCCATTACAGGTTGCACCGTTTCTGCCTTAAGTTTAATACAACGGATGCATTTTCGAACGGTATGTTTGACTAAGTTTCGGCCCCCAAGAGGCAGTAATTTTGACGTATGATTGACATAAGTAACTGAGGACCTGCATGGAAGGCACGTAGATGCAACATTCTGACGAACAGTCTTATTATTGGTTGCTTACAACACATAATTATGGGGTGCTTCACACCATAATCGTAGAATGAATTAGAAAGTCGCCCACCAACCCTGATAAGACCAGAATCGTAAAACGGACACAATGAAGTGAGACGACTTTGTTTTGGTAATTCTTTGCCTATCTTCAGCAGCTCGTACTCATCTGGAAAGGCGGTTTGTTGAGACGTAATAAAGAGCAAAGTCGACGCCGAAGACAATTCAGAAGAGGTAAGGAAACCATCAATTTTATTATTGGAATTTTTACAATTGTAACTGAACCTTTTCATGTATGCTATTAACCGTTGTATTTTGGAAAAATCTGAACAATTATCAATCAAGGTATGGACAGCATTGACGTTGTCTGAGTCAGGGGACTGAGGGCAAGTGAGTAAAGCCGTATTTGCTACCGTATCTGGTAATGAAGTCTCCCTTTCAGAATTAGGTGCAGTGGGCCAATATGTAGGGTCTGACGCTAAAAACGATGGTCCTGACCACCACAAAGGGGAAGTTTGTATGAGACCCGCGTCTAACCCGCGAGAGACCAGGTCAGCTGGATTTTCCTTGGAAGGAATGTAACGCCAAGACTCCTGTGGGAAGCTTTCCTGAATCTCGGAGACGCGGTTTTTGACGAACGGCCGTAGAAGAGCCGGAGAAGATTTTAGCCACCCAATAACAATCATGGAGTCGCACCAAAACACACAACTCTCTGGTTTTAAGGTGAGTGACTCACGAACTTTTGTACACAGTCTTGTCCCCAACAACGCTCCACAAAGCTCCAGACGAGGAATTGTCGTGGCTTTAATGGGTGCAATTTTACTCTTGGAAGCAAGCAGGCGAGTACACACAGAACCATCCCCGGCCACGGAGCGGACGTAAAGGCAAGCTCCATATGCTTTTTCGGAGGCATCTGTGAAGACATGAAAGTCGGTGGAAACAGGTGATTCAATTGATATCCATCTCGGTATATCTATATCGTTAAGCTTGGGAAGCGTTTTTGAAAAGTTGTTCCATAAGGCGAGTATGTTACCCGAGAGTGGTTCATCCCAGGAACATTTAGTAACCCAAAGTTTTTGCATCAGTATCTTTGCCTCTACTATACAAGGTGTCACTAAACCTAGAGGGTCGAAAACCTGTGCTATGACTGACAAGATGTTACGTTTGGTAACTATTGAGGGAACTGAAATGTTTATCTGAAATGAGAGTGTATCTTGAGTACAATGCCAGTTTATGCCTAATGTTTTTGATAGTTCTTTTTCGCTCAAGTTTACAGTCTCTTTCAGAGGAGATTCATTACCAATTTCCTTCAGTATGTGTGAACTATTAGATTGCCACTTTCTAAGATGGAACTTTGCCGAATTAAGAGTGTCTGTGACTTTTTTACATAGTTCCACGGTGTCAGCAATCGAATGTGACCCTGACAGAAAGTCATCTACGTAAAAATCTTTTGCGATTGCATTTTGTGTTTGCTTGTCCAGAGATTCCTGAGACAGTTGGATAAGACAGCGTGTGCTTAAGTAAGGCGCAGACGCCGTACCATAAGTCACAGTATTTAAAGAGTAAGTTTTTAAGGGTTGTGATTGGTCTGATCTCCAGACAATTTGTTGAAGGAACCGCTGATCCTCGTCAACTAGGATTTGACGGTACATTTTTTCAATGTCTGCTGTCACTACGTACCTATGTTGCCGGAACCTGAGCAAGATTGAAAATAAGTCGTCCTGAAGTCTGGGACCGACTAGCTGGATGTCATTTAAGGACCTTCCTGATGTTGAAACAGCCGACGCGTCGAACACCGCGCGAAGTTTGGTGGTGGTGCTCGACTCCCTCATTATTCCGTGATGCGGAATGTGGTATGACTGCAGAGCAGGATCACGAAGACTTTCACTCATGTGGCCTAAGGATTCATATTCAGTCATAAACTCAACGTAACGTTCTTTGAACAAAAGTTCCCTCTCAAATTTTCGCTCTAAGGACAGGAACCTACATTTAGCCATTTCGAATGAGTTTCCTAATACGTCCGGCGATTCTTTGAGGGGCAACGTCACTACAAAGCGTCCGTCTTCATCGCACCTTGTAGTTGTGGTGAATATATGCTCACATGTGTCCTCGTCTACAGTTAAATTATGTTTCGAGGGTATTGTGTCTAGCTCCCAAAATGGCGTAAGGTCTATGCCAGTTTCCTGGTCATTTAAGAAGAAACAAACAGGTTTGTTAAGACTTGGCTGGTATAAAACGCCTGACAACAGCCAGCCAAGCTTTGTTTCAAAAAGGGTTGGATTTTTCTTTCCTAAGTCTATCCGCTTTGAACCGATGACACTCCAAAACACTTGAGCACCGACGAGAATGTCGATTGAAGACGGAGCATAGTAAGACGGGTCAGCTAAGACAATTCCTGAAGGTATAGGTATGTCACGAACGTTTAAAAATTTGTTAGGTATGGTTGATGTGATCTGGGGCAATATGAAACAATCAATGTCGGTTTTAAAACTACCATCGAAAGACTCCATATGAAGAGAGCAAGACTGTGTACTTTTGGACTCTTGATTGTTTATGCCAGTAACCTTTGAAGTCACAGAACGTGTTGGTAATGATAACTTACCACACAAGTTCTGCGTTATAAAATTTGCTGTGCTCCCATTGTCGAGCAATATTCTAGCAGTGTGAACTTGTCCCGTGCTATCACTTACCTTCACCAGAGCTGTAGAGAGTAATACATGCGGCGATAAGTCACCTGCATTAAGGTTATTTGCAGACAATGCCACATGCTCTGGAGGTGTATTCGTGTCGTTATGTGTGTGCAATAAGGTATTGTGCCTGACCTTGCAGTACTTGCAGTGACTGAGTCTGCACTTTGACTCATGATGTCCAGGACGCAAGCAATTAAGGCACACCTTAAACTCCTTGGCCTTACTCCAACGCTGCTCAGTCGGCAAGGCTCTGAAGGCCTCACAGTTGAAGACATAGTGCACCTTTTTACACATTGGACAGGGTTTAATATAAGATTTTTCGGTATGATGATCGCTTGAAGAGACTACGAAACTTTTTGGCTTCGTGGCCAACGACTCTGCCTTAAACTTGTTATTTTTCGACTCTTCAATCGTTTCAAAGAGATTACATCTGTTACTCAGGAATGTAAGATATTTATCGAGCGATGGCGGTTCTGACAACGTGTTCCTATGTTCTTCCCACTGTCTGCTGGTGATGTTATCTAATTTGGAGGACATTATATATATCACCAACGTATCCCAGTGACTAACTGGCTGATCAAGAGTAGCCAGTGCTCTAAGATTTTTATTTGCACTGTCTACTATTTGCCGAAGACCATGGCTAGATTCCCTGTGAATAGGTTCTATGTTGAAGAGAGCTTGAACATGGTTATTTACAAGCAGCTGTTTGTTATCGAACCTATCACAGAGCAACTTCCATGCAGAATTATAATTGTCAGCTCTAAAATCTAGGCTTCGGATTATTAAGGCCGCACTTCCGTGAAGAGAAGCGCGCAGGTAGTGAAATTTGTTGATGTCGTCTATGCTCTTTTCTGAGTGGATTAATGAGACATAAAATTAAAGCCGTAAAATTGAAGCGGAATCTTATCCCGTATGGTTTTCACTTCCACTAAAAAAGGCTATAAAGGAAAAATATAAATATTTTAAAAAATACAGTATTTATAATAATATATCGGATTTAGTATCTTTTAACTTGCTGAGAGACAGGGTGCGGAGGTTGGAGCAGGAGTGTTTTGCTGCGTACATTAACCGCACAGAAAACAACATTGCTAAAAATCCAAAGCAATTCTGGTCATTTATTAAGTCAAGGTCCGGCTCTCACGTCATACCTAGTAGTTTAAAATACGGTGATGGCATGGTAAATACTGGTACTGATATATGTAATGCTTTCTCAGATTACTTTCGTACTAGTTTTTCAGCGTCGAGTAGCAACAACTTACAAACATCTTTAAGCCCATCTAGCGACTCGCCCGTTTCATTGTCCAGCATTGAAGTAAAACCGGATGAGATTATTAATATTTTACTTAAGCTTGACCCAGCCAAGTCTGCGGGTCCTGATGACCTCCCAGCTTGTTTTTTAATCAACTGCGCAAAGAGTCTGGTGGTACCAGTTACATTGCTTTTCAAGCGTTCCTTCTCTGAGTATCCTGTTCCCTCATTATGGAAATCCGCATATATTACACCGGTACATAAAAAGGGGCCTAAAACGCATATCGTTAATTATAGACCTATTTCTAAATTGTGTATCTTATCTAAGGTTCTGGAGAAGGTTGTCTACAATCAGGTCTACGAGGCTTTAAAGAACTCATTTAGCCCTAACCAGCATGGTTTTCTTCGGCGTCGATCCACGGTGTCTAACCTGATACTTATGAATGAGTATGTGACTGAGGCAATGGATAATGGTTATCAAGTTGATGTTATTTACACTGATTACAGCAAGGCGTTCGATCGGATTGATCACGCAATGCTGTTATCGAAACTGTATAACATGGGTATCAGTGGAGACTTGCTTAGATGGTTTTCATCCTATATAGACAATCGATCTCAGGCAGTTGTCGTTAATAACTATATGTCTGGTTGGGTGACAATTTCAAGTGGTGTCCCACAAGGGTCTTTGCTTGGCCCATTGTTATTCAATATATTTATTAACGACATCAGCAAGTGCATCATTCACTCTGAACTTCTTTGCTTTGCAGACGACATGAAGATCTATAGAAAGTTAAAGTCTAGTCAGGATTCTGTACTTATTCAGTCAGACCTTGCGCGGCTTGATGATTATTGTCAGACAAATAAGCTGGATTTGAATCCATCAAAATGCTTCTCAATCACGTTCTCACGCAAACGCAACTTAATATCCTCTACTTATATACTTAAAGACCAATCCCTGAATAAAGTTAGTTTTATGAAGGATTTAGGTGTGGTACATGACTCCAAGCTATTATTTGATCTTCATATTGATGGTATTGTGGGTAGCGCCCTTAGAGCCTTGGGGTTTATAATGCGTAATTCCGCTCACTTTACGCAAGCAAAAACACTCAAAGTACTTTACTGCTCACTCGTTAGAAGTAAAATTGAATATGCATCCCAAATTTGGAATCCGTGCTATACAACTTATATAGATAGGATCGAGCGTATTCAGAAAAGGTTTCTCAAACACCTGTGCTTTAAACTAAAATGTTCATACGTATCCTCCAATTACTTGAGCACTTGCAAAAAACATCACATATTACCCCTATATGTACGTCGAGAAATAGCTGATACGACTTATATTTTGAATGTCACGAGTGGGAATATTGATTGTCCGGATTTACTCAATAAACTTTCATTTAATACGCCTACTCGATCTAAAAGACACTTTCCCCCTATCTCACTTAAATGTACCTCGTCTAAATACAGGCATAATTGTTTTTTGAGTCGCGCTAGTCGCACTTTGAATAGTTTGTCAAGAGAAATGGATATTGATGTGTTCAACTGCTCAATTCCTTCTGTGAGGCGAAAGCTAGCATGTCGTTTTTTTCATGACAGTTCTCCGATCTAAATTCTAAGATAGATGTATAGCAGGTGGCGATTTTTTCGGGTGCGTGCGACTTTGCTCATGTGTTCCTTCTCAGCTAATTAGTTGCTACGTAGTTTTATGTTTTATGTATTTTTGTTTTCTCTGTTTTCTGGTGCACTAGTCTGTATTAGCAGTGTACATTTACCTAGTGCGATATTGTGTGCTAAGTGTGTCAAACATTTTTATATTTCTATACCAATTCTATCTGTGAGTTCTTTTAATTGGCTTTGTATTACTATATAAGACTTATATCATGTTTTTGTAGCTGTTGGTACTCCTTAAGTATAAATAAATAAATAAATAAAATAAATAAATAAATATCTTTAAATTCTAACCAGTTTTGATAGCCGCCGCTAAAATGTGGTAAATTTATCTATGGCAACCTTACGTTACTTTGTCTATGTGACACAACCGTTTGGCAATCATCGGAGCCTACCTCGGACTTGGCGCTGGCGTATTCCTTTGCGCGCTGATTACGATGGCGTTCTAGCAATTCGCGACCGGTCGCGAGCTCCTTATAATACGCTCCTTCAAACAGCTCTCGATCCGAATATAGCTCGCTCGGGTCCTCCACCAGCTGCTCCAACTCGCTCTGGAACGTGTCGTAGGAATCATATAAATTATCTAGTTTGTTAATGCGTAAGTCCAGTTCGACCAACTGCAAGTCGCTCAACTGTCCACAAGACTTAGCCGTAGACAAGTAAGCTGTGAATTGAGTAAGCTTAGCTTTTGTCGTGCCACGTTTTTTAATTAATTCTTTGACACGTGCTTCGGTAGCCATTATATGAAAATACAAAAATTATCTTTAAGAACACAAACGCTAAGCAATGTATCACTGTGTGAAAAAAATAGCAATGCGGTTTTCAACTTTGCTATAAGCTATTTTGCAGACATGTGTCACTGTGGAAATAAAATAGCAATTATAATGTTACTTTTGCTATAAGACTTTTGGTAGGGGCATTTAACGCATATGTTACTGCCGGAAAAAAATAGCACCGAGATTGTTAACTTTGCTGTGAACTTTGTTGTAGGCGATTATAATTAAGTGTGATTGACTACGTATACTTTGCTATTCAAAAGTGAAAGTGATATGTGTTCATAAATGCAATTCTCGATTCACCCACTTTATATTTTATGAAAAATAAATGTTTTGTTAAGTATCCCTAAACAATGAAATGACTTGTAATAAAGTAGATAATCACATGAACGTTTTGAATAAGGTTTTTAAGCGTCACAGCAAAATGTTTTTAACATGAACTGAGATTGAAGCAACTTTAAATGTATTGTTTTATGAAGATTTAAATGATGTAACACCTTTAAGTTGACTAAAAAATAGAATGCACGTTAAAATAAGAGCATAATTAGAGAGATCTCACCGTTATGCTATCCGTGATATTATGACCGGTAGGTAGCGAGCTCTAATCCCGATGAATTTTTGTCGGATTCTTGATAAGCCGAACTCCGTGCACTAATACCTAATGTTTGGTATCGTTACCACGTTCCACCTTCTACTCCTCTTGGTTCTGCTCGTAGATCCGCTGTTCTGTAGGATCCGATGTAATTGTGATGCTTTTGACGAAGACCTCAGATATGACAGCGACCTCGAAGAAGACTGCAGATAGGCGGGTGAAGACAATTTTGATGCGATGAGATGCGTTGCGACTTTCACTGGTACCCCCGTCGTGTTAAGATGAACAGGGCTGCGATATGTTGTACTTTTTTAATTCGCGCTTGTAACGATCCGCGTTCATAAACTACGGCGTTTAAGGACCATATGTTGGTCTAGCTAATTGGAGAGAAATAAGAGCGGACTGTACAATAAGAATCTTTATAATAAATTAATAATCGATCGTTACAACGGTGGAATTGTGGGATGCGCGAACGCGTACAAAATATATCGCGAGCGAAGCGAACGCGAGCCGCGATCCGTCGTATGTCGCGGTGGATCAGTAAGTCCCGGGTCCGAGTCCGGGCGGGGCGCGGGCGCGGCGCACCGACAGCAATCTTATCAGTTAGCGCTTTTAGCGCTTAGGGTCTTGTAATTGTGCTGTCTGCACCACCAGTGGCTTATTAAACAAGGGACCAATCGCAATAACTAAGCTTTTCGTAGAGTAGGTCGTAATCAGCCTTTGTAAAGTTCCAGTCCTTTGATGAGTCAAGATTGCTTGGGTTAAGATACGGCATAGACTGGGACATTTTATAATATTCTAATAATAATAATAATAACCCCGCGGGGGCAGCTTGTGGCGAGCTGACGGTGAGTGGCGACACCGCGTACCTCCAGAGGGCCCGATTGATCTGGCCTTCCCCTCTGTGCTTGCCTTAACCGGCCGGCCAGAGTGGAGTCGCAAGAGCGGAACCTATGCTCCAGGTTGGAAGTGTAAAATGTCATAACGCCGGCGGCCCTTGAGCGGATTACCGGGATCTGGCGCACCGCAGACTCAACCTCTCGACAACCTCACAGCCGCTCCGACGTGTTGCTCTATTGTCGCACTGTGCGTGCCTTTTCACAATTTTGAGACTAATTGTCACGGCAGGTGTCCGCTAGTCTCCTCCCATAACCCATTGTCCAGACCACCCACCATTCAACCCAATAACCCATGACCTTAGTTTCCATCGCAGCACAGTGTTGCACTGCAATAGTCTTTGCACCTGGCGGGGACCATCATCGGGTGTATCCTGCTGTGCGCTCGGAGATGGTATCGGCCATGTGTATCCCTTTTCCGCTTTAGATCTTCAAATATTTCACCTGCATCGTGATCCGAGGTACTGGCAGAATATCAGTGCTTGCTCACACGAGCAAAGCAAAACTGAATCAGTACCTTTTTGGCATTATTGCAACGCACAAGTATGTCTTAGCCTTAATTTATAATTCTTTCTCCATACCACAATTGTTTTACATGTTCTTTTATCGTTGTTTTTCTGTGTTTCTTTTGTTTTCTGTATTTTTTTGTTTTTTAATTTGTTGCAAAGTGCCAAATAAATAAGTTATCTATCTATCTAGATTATTTTTGTTTTAAAGGGCTTCGGCCCCACGCATGCCTTCCAAAAGCCCGTGACCCCATGGTCCCGAGATATGGAAAGAACTTACAATAAATAATAATAAGAATAATAAAATGTTCATCGTCACGATAGTCGTTTCGGCGAACGTTTTAATAGCGAAGAGTCTCGACAATCACCTCAAGAGACTGTCGCTATATGGCTGGATCAATGGTCAGATACAGAAGGCGGTACTCCTGGATACTGCGCGAATAGTCAGGAGGTTCCTGTCTCTGACGCCCTGACCACCGGCAGCTTAGGCCCCGCCTCGCTGCCGGCGGTACCCTAGGTTAGGTTTTTATAATGGTTTTATGTTTTGTATATATAGTTTTATATTTTACTTTTTATATCAGTATTGTAAAAACCTAGTCTAAGAACAAGAATAAATAAAGAGAATAAAATGTTTATTTCAGGCTTTGCCCATATAAGTGTTAGTAAGTTACAAAAACATAAAAACTATTGTTGGTACATTGTGGTCAGTAATTCAGATAATTAATTAAAAACAATATAAAAATATAAAAGCTATAGGCCATCGGTATGTCTCAAAATAACACCCGTCTCTTTGCGTCGGGGGTTATTTATAAACAATTTAACGACCTCTCTACCACAGATGGTAGTGACCCTGCCAACGAAGCCGGAGGTCCCGGGTTCGAATCCCGGTGTAAACGTTAGATGGTGACTAGGTGCAGGGAAGGAGAGTGAAAGAGAAAACACAGCAGGTAAGTATAAGAAAAACAAAGTATAGCGACCGCGAGGGAGATAGCGGCTACCCGTGACAGTGGTCATTTAGCAACTGACGCTCGGGTTTTATATAGCTGCATACTATATGTATGTATGTTTCTGTACAACTAGGTAGATACTACGGGTGTCGCTCGCGCTCACTCTTAATGCGTAGGTAAGGCTTTATTTATATAAGAAGAAATAGGTAGATACAACAATCTAAGCAATTAGGTATGTATGTATGTATGTGGCAGGTAAGTATCTTAGTTTTAGAATATAGTTTTAAGGTATTTTTACAGAACCGAGAGGCATCACCAGCGTGCCGCAGTTTACAAGCTCCCCCCTAGTGCTGCGTCGGCAGTACTCACACCGGTAGGCGTACAATGCGAGCGGCGGGTCTCACCAACACGCTTGACTTAGTTCTAACATGGACTGCTCGTACTCTGCCGTCTTTGCCGGGGCACAATTCTTGCACCATTCCGCGAGCCCAATGGTTTCTGGGGGCATTTGGGTCGACGATAAGCACCAGGTCGCCAATTTGTAGTGCACGGCACTCGTCATGCCATTTCTGTCGAGGCAACATTGTTGGCAAAACCTCTTTTACCCATCGGCTCCAATACATGTCAGCCAGTCTTTGTGATATGCGCCATTGTCGTTTCAGGAAAAAATCAGAGTCATCAAAAGATCCCATTAGAGGTAAGTTTGACGAGGTTCCAAGAAGAAAATGGTTAGGTGTCAATCCTTCAGGGCAGCTTGGTTCTACCGAGACGTGAGTTAAAGGCCTGCTGTTTGCCATGTTCTCCGCCTCTGCAAGGAGCGTAATCAGGACCTCTTCACGCGGCGCCCTCTCTTTCAAGGTCACTTTTAGGGCAGTCTTAATCGACCGTATAAGCCTTTCCCAGGCGCCTGCCATATGAGGGCTTGCAGGAGGAACAAAATTCCAAGTTACGCCACGGTTAGCTGCGTATGTCGTAAGCAGCGACTCATCCAATTCTTCAGCGGCTAACTTAATTTCAGTATTGGCGCCTCTTAGATTGGTCCCGTTATCAGAAAAGAGTTGCTTCGGCCATCCGCGTCTTGCCGCCATTCGTCGCAGAGCTAAAATTAAGGAGTCTGTGGTCAGTGAATATACTACTTCAATATGTACCGCTCTGACCGTTAAGCAGGTGAATAAAACCGCATATCGTTTTTCTCGGCGACGGCCCACTGTAACCTCCAAAGGTCCGAATAGATCTAAACCAGTATTCACAAACGGCCGCTGATGATGGGTCATCCTGGCCTCGGGGAGCTCACCCATTCGTGGGATTTCGGGCTGGGCCTTCCGTATTCTACAAGTCATACATTTGGCAGTCACGTACTTCACCGTCGGTCTAATACGAATAATCCAGTATTTTTGTTTTAATTCATTGACGACCATTTCTTGATAACCATGAGCAGCATTGTCATGATAAAACTTCACAATTAATCTGGCCACGTAGTTCCTTCCGTCCAATATTATAGGTCTTTTCATTTCAGAGATTACATCGGCTGCAGCATCGATTCGACCGCCGGCTCTCATCAGCCCGTCGTCGTCCAAGTAAGGAGCCAAGGTAAGTAGTACAGGTAAGCTTTTCTTGTCTAAGTTCTTCTTTTTATTAAGTAAAGTTATCTCTGCACCGAACGATTGTAATTGTGAATTCTTTAAGACTAAGCGTTCTGCGCGTTCTAAAGTAATTGCTTCACTGACATGTAACTTTTTTATTTTGTTTATAAATTTCAGGACAGCGGCGGTGGCGCGGACCAAACGGATCCATGAAGAAAACCTCTCGGGTTCAGGTATGTCAAGGCTTGCCGGTTCGTGTTGCATAAACAACGCCATCTCTAAGTCATCTTTGTTTTCTTCCGGTACTAAAACATCCTTCGGCCATTTATTTTCCTCATCAAATAAAAACTTAGGCCCTTTTAACCACTCGCACTCAGCGTCCAGCTTATAGTGCGTTTTTTTGTTGCTATGTCCGCAATATTCATTCGTGAAGGTACGTAACGCCAATCCAAACAGCTGGTTAACTCGTCAATCTCTCCTAGTCTGTTAGCGATGTATTCTTTGTAATTACGATTATGGTTTCTAATCCAGTGTAGAACTGTTGTTGAGTCCGTCCAGTAGTAGGTTTTATCACATTTAATGCGATGTTCATCTCTTATTGTTTTAGCTAAACGCGCAGCGAGCAATCCGCTTTCTAATTCGGCGCGCGGAATAGATAAGCGTTTCATTGACAACACCTTGTTTTTGCACGCTACAAAGGCTACGCACGCACTTCCAGTTTTGTTGATAAGCCGCCAGTATGCAACGGCAGCATAAGCGGACGGCGAGGCATCAGCGAACAAATGAAGTTGTAGAATGCTAGTTGTCTCTTTCGCACTAATTGTTGACTGGTCAAATGCAGAAAAGTACCATCTTGGTATATGCAAACCGACAACAGCAACATGCGTTAGGTCGGTGATCCAGTGTTGGAAGTCAGTAAATAGCTCGTTAGTTATTTTTTCATCCCACGAAAGGTTTGTTTTCCAGACGGACTTTAATAATATTTTTCCTTTTATAGTCACTGGAGCCAATATACCAAATATATCGTAGATAGACATGGCGATTCGTAAAATTTCCCGCTTGGTAGGTACTTTTTTGAATTCTAAGATTTCGTTAGGTATATTTTTGAATGATACATCGACTGCCAGCGTATCCCTTGATGGATCCCATAATAATCCCAAGGTTCTTTGCGTCTTATTCGCACCATCCACCAATAAACTTTCACCATTAGTACTCAGTTGGTCTTGAGGTAGGTGTAACAGAACCTCTTTGCTATTACTTGTCCACCCACGTATTTCAAAACCTCCGAATTTATGCACCTCGGAAACATCGTGAATAATTTTTATCGCTTCGCTTTCTGTGTGCAGCGAGTCTATGAAATCGTCTACGTAGTGGCTGTGCATAATAGCTCGTGCGGCGTCAGGCTTCGTTTCGACATAAAGTAAATATAAGGAGAGTAACCCATCCCATACTGCGGTCGAATAGTTATGAAGAACTTCAAGAGATGTCGCTTGGAGCACCACTGACGGATATTAATATTTTACGTTATACGAAATGTCAAATATTATCAGTAAAAAATATTCATTTTCACTTATCGAACTTTTTCAAATAAAAACAACCAGAAACAGGCCGTAAAAGATCGTAAATCGATTCAAAATAATTTATAACATCCTTTATTTATGCGCCATCTAGTGTACGGCATGACCTCTACTACAGCCTAGCTTGTAAGTGAACAAAGTATCCATGCGCAGGATTCTAGTACGATAATTGTCCATAGATGGCGCTGTTTTGAACCTTATCTATTTACTAAAAACGTATGGTTGTTACGTAAATATGTATATAACGTAGACAGTTTGTAAATAAGATACGGTAGCCTAGTCTAGTGGTTCAGGCATGCGACTGTCATGTGGCGGTCGTGGGTCTGAATCCCGGCTCGTACCCAATGAGTTTTTCAGAACTCATTATGCGTACTATTACCCGTTTACCGTTATCTTTTCGGTGAATGAAAACATCGCGAGGAATCCGGTCTAATCCCAATAAGGTCTAGTTTTTGCTCTGCGCGTCTATCATGGGCCAGCCGCGACATACTCTCGATTTTTCTCGCACTATTAATACCTCTTGTTATTAGTGTTCTAATAAGAAAGAGACAGATAGTGCGAGACAAATCGAGAGAACTCGCGCGCCGTCGCGTGATAGCCGTGCTGGGTTGGAAGGTCAGATGGCATTCGCAGTACCTATGCCAAGTCTTGAGATTAGGTGTCAAAGCGCACACCCGGGAATATCGCTAGGAGGATTGTGATGAGTTCGTAAATAAGATAACAATTAGAATAGGTAACCTAGTCCCTAAAACATCACACTATAGTAGGTCAAAAATATATTCATAAATTTATTCGGTACCTAAACGTAAAACTGTTTTCATTTTACAACTTGTTTCAATATTCTTTCTATACATAGGTATCTAATACAAATACCATCAAATCTCTACAATATGTACCTACTACCATTCACATTCGAGAAGTATGTACCAATTTATGATTCAAAGTGCCAAAAGTACCAAAATTTATCGTGCTTAACGACGCGAGCGTCGTTGCCAGCCATCCTATATAGGTGGATCGCGGGCAGCGCCGTGGTTCGATCTGGCAACGTCGCTATTGTATACTAATTTCCAATTTATTTCATTTATATTTTTAACATTCCTTTTCATAACGTTCCATTTCGACTTCTTATAAATTACAACAAATTAATCACTGCGTGTAGTTAACACTAGAAATATTTTACATTAATTTAAAATAAACATAAATAAAACTCCATTTTCCTAAATAAATATTTAATAATGGCGCATAATTATTTATTTCTTCATCACTTAGCACTCGTCTTTGAAACTGGTAAAGAAAACTGTGTACAACGAAACGACTCGGTGCAGACGAAAAAACGAAATGAGGGAATGTTGCTACAAAATTATTCCTTTAAATTGTAGGTAAACAACATAAACTTTGTCCATTTGTAAACATATGAAAAAAAAAATTGTATGAGTGTATAGTCTCAATTTTAAATACAAATAAAGATAACGTGTGCTATGATAGTTTTTTTTATAAAAGCGTAGTTAAAATCACGTGTTAATTACATAGGAAAAGTTAAAACGTCAGAAGTATATGGAAATATAGAGACTTAACTGGCAACACTGACAACTGAACTGACATCTTCGAATTTAATTTTTCAACTCAACTTGTTGAACGTTTCATTGCTAGTGTTTCAGGTCATTGTTTTGATATTCTTTTAAAATGTGACCCCCGCTTATTTGAATGGACCTACGATTTGATTTAGAAACGGATTTGTTACCCAGTGATACGACCAATTGAATGTGTACCGGACTGATTTGATATTATTGCATTACCCAAAATGGCACATCGGTCGGTGCCAATTCAGAAACTGTCCCAATACGAAGAAGTCACACGAAAATCGCCTACGGATCTGGATTAGCAATTCAGGTAAGCTCTATTTTACTTACAATAAACAAAATTATAAAACTAAGCACTTACTGTATAATTGGTGATGTCGTACATACGTCAGTCAACATGACTTTTTATCAATGTACCAAATCATTGTTTTGTACTTCAGTTTTTTTATCGCGTTACTTACGTTATAAGTATATTTCTCGCTCCAAAGTGGTTAAGAGTCCTAGTAAGCTCGATTCTCCATACGAAAGTAGTTATGCTCTCATTTGAAAACTACGTGTTGGATTGTAACGAAATTTTGCATGTACAATGACATGAGGTATATCCAGGCCTGTAATTAGTTTATATAGCTTCAGATACCATAGTAATAAAAATACCTACAGCAAATTTAAGTTGTTCATCATGTTTCGTTTGTTTTATAAACTGGAGCCATATAAACTAATTACAGACATAGATATACCTCATGCCATTGTATATGCAAAGTTTCGTCACAATCAATCCGTTTGTACGGGAAGGTGAACTTCAGCTGTGCTTACTGTTGACTCTTGTCCTTATTAATCCTTCATTTCATGTTTGCACTGTACCTAATGTACACTCCTACATCCAAAGTTGGATTATTGAGATATAATTTCAGTCCCTCCTCTCCCGGGCTAATTTTTATTGTTCGCAAGTCCATACTAAACACTGGTCCGATCGGGGTCGACGGGAGAGGAAGGGTTTGTTCAGCTTGTTGCATCTTTTTAGAAGTCATTTGTATAATTTTAAGTATGGCAGGCCGGTCAAGGCAAGCCAGCATTGGTGGGATGTATAGCTTGTTGATTAAGATGATCAACTAGTTAGGAATTTGCTTGTTGGCATTTTGTTTTGAATAGATTGAATTTACTTAATCGCAGTGTGATTGCCAATTTATGAAAAAAAGTGACCGAGTAATGAATGACGGCTGAAAGTAAACTTGGTTTAGCTTGACATTTCACTACTTTTTGGGCCGGAAGGCTCAGAGGGTTTTTTTTATATGAAATTTACTTGATGGAAATTTAAAAATATCTATTTAGTTTTATGACGTTTGCTTAAGCCTAGTTGGTAATGACCCTACCTATGAAGCAAGAGGTATATTTTATTTTATTTATTATTTATTTTTAATTTCAGGCAACATCAATCTCACATTGTTGAGACCTGATCAATTATAGTACCGCTATCTTTATAGAGTGCATTATGAATCCTGCTATATGAGTCATAATGACAATCAGAGAGGGTTGCGAGGGACAGCTATTCCTAGACACTATCCCTGTGAAGATGAATCAATTGATGTTATTAGCTCCGTGTCTGTAGAGCACCCAATGCAAGGTATGTCTTGTTTTTTTTTGTTTTTATAGTATTTGCTTAAAAACTTGATGACACATTATCTGAAAAGGGACTCCTTGAGGCAGACATGGGAAATGTACCAAAAAATTGATAATCATTGAATACAGGATGGCGTTAGTATCCGTTCATGTCGCAACTAATGTTTGGCAACCTGATTAATTCCACAACTTTGGGCTAGATAGCGACCTATCACTGCAATATCACATTTTGTGTATCTTTTATACCCACATTTATGCTAAAAGTGGCACTGGACGCAAGTTTAATTTGCTCTGCCTACCCCTTTTACCGATAAAGGCGTGTATGTATGTATGCTGGGATACACTGGCTTAAATGGTATCATGGACTCTGTTGTGTGCACATGGCTGTATATATTATAATATTGTTAAGTTAAATATTTATTTTTTTAAATTTCAGAGACTGGTACTGAAATGATATTTATTGACGTGCGACCTACTGGACAAAGTAAGAAAACCTACCAATGATCCTGAGGAGTGGCAAACTTCAGCACTACATCCCGCATCGCCGCAGCCAACGTCCTTACATCCAACTGAGGCTCCTCAAATAAAAAGACATCTGGAAGAAAGGTCCTCTTGCATGGACGTGGCGGCGGCGTCTAGCAACGCATCCTCTGAAGGATCTCCAAGTCTAGAGCGATGCTCTGTAACCTACTTTTCGGGATAGTTAGCCAAAAAAACCAACTATAAATTCAAGTGCATAAAATGCTTGCAAGTGATGACTGTAAATGACGATCTAGATGACAAAAAAGACTATTCATTTTGGAAACAATCTATGTAAATGCTGAAAATACAAAACTAAAATGCCCAAGTGACACTTTGACAGTTAGATATTGTAAAAAAAATATTTTGAATAATTTAATTCGTAATCTACAGACAGATTATTTAAACACATTCAAAATGTATTTGTACAAAGCACATAGATTGTAGTTTTGGAAAAATTATTGTTACCAAAAAATATATTTTTGTAAATCTCACACAAAATCAGCAAAAAATTAGGCTACTGCAAAATAAATTAAATCATTTACATATAATACGTTTTATTGAACCCCTTCCTTTTACCATAAATAAAACTTTATGCCTAACTTTTCTAGGAAATTGCATTATTCACATGCAGTAAACAAAATGCGACCAGAGGTGCTACCGCGAAACGAAAACGAACTTCGTACGTGTATCTCCCTCTCTGTTGCACTTGCTAGTTCGAGCGGCAGAGAGGGAGATACTCGAACGAAGTTCTTTTTCAGTTCGGGGTAGCCCCTCGGAGGCTTTTTTACTACTGCTTGTGCGGGGTATACACTTTTTTTTTATAACTGAAGCTTTCAACCTCGATAGTTTTTAATTTTTGTACCTTCCTATTGTTCCTTAGGTTTGTTCTATACTCGTCATCTTAGCGTTATTCCCGGTAATAACAATCTTGAAAAATCCAGGGGGAATCAAAAGCGTGCTTCCGATCCTTTACTGAATAATACTGATGTGTTTTATCATAAATAAAAGGTTTTATGGAACAAGGGAGCGAAGCGAACGAAGTTCTACGCTTCAGCTTGGGCCAAAAATCATTCGTATGTCCGGTGTCTGTCCTGCTGTCCGTTCTCCTCTACACGTCGAATTCTTAACGGATTCTCGTGAAATTTTGTGAGCAGGTTCGTTAAGTATTTTTTTAGTCGAATCACTTTAGAAATATAAAACGACAGGCTCGCGAGTTCGACAGCACTGAGCACATAGAGCCACTAGGTATTGCATTTAATCTCATGGCAACAAAATTACTAATCAGAGTAGCTTTGAGATTGATAATACAAATGCACATCATCAAACCGGATGAGTTTTGTTGATAGTGGGGATCCACATAACTCACCCCCTGGAGCCCTGGCACTGACAAGCTTGCCCCCAAGAACACGCCACATACCTAAGTAGCAAGTAGTGGAACTTTGGCTGCGGTCTTTTGTAAGGTTGCTTATATAGGTACTTTATTTATGGTACATGATGGTAGGTACGGTGGAGGTTCTCAGAAAAGGTACGAAAATTGAGAATTGACTGCTCGCGTGTGATCTAACAAAACAGAAAAATATATTATTATTTTACTTCGTTTAAATCTATCTTGCAAAGTGACATCTATTGACTGCGTAAACAGATTCTTTACAACATCACCGGTTGTAGGTACAGATGTCGTTAGTGTATTCGATAATCTGTAAACGGCATATTGATATTAAGCGACATCTAGTGCTCACAGCAAATGTATATACCAGTTCACCAACGCCCCCTGGTGCTCATAGCAAATAAGGCGGTTTTATTTTAATGTATGGCGTAGACATATCTTCTTATACTTTATTTATGGTTTCGATAAACAACTGTGCGTTCTTATCTCTTATGAATTGCGCAACAAAAGGACTGCAGTTCCCGCCAAATATAAGTGACGTCATAACATGTTGCGTAATTGGTTGAGTTACGTCATTTCGCCATAAAAATCTCAAAGCGTTTTGATCCTCCTCTCTTATTTTAATTCTGAGAAACATGTCGCGTATATCACCAGTAACTCCAATACGATTTTCTCTAAATCGTAACATAATTCCGTATAACGAGTTCAGTAAGTCGGGGCCTTGAAGTAAATAGTCGTTCAAGCATTTCCCGTGCGCCGTGCTAGCACAATCGAATACGAGGCGCAGTTTCTGTTTTTTAGGATTATCCACCCCAAAATGGGGGAGAAACCAAATTCGTTTCCCGTCATCTCTGGGTGTTATTTCTCTAGCGTAGTTATTTTCAAACAGATGTCTGATGCGTTCTCGGTATCGCGCAGCGTATTCTTCGTTGCTTTTTAACTTTCTCTCCACCGATTTGAACCGTTTTTCCGCAGTTGGATAAGAATCAGTAAACTTCTCTTCGCTCTTCCATGGAAGTCCTACTTCCCAGCTACCATTTTTTAGCTTCGCGGTATCGTTTAATATTTCTATTGCTCGTTTTTCTTCTTTATTTTCCCTCTTCTTTGACGTTATGCCAGTACTTTCTAAGGCAAAATAATGCCTTACCGTTTCATGCAATAAAATATCGGCATTGCCATTATTTGGGTCACTCGAGTCAATAAATAAAACCGACGATTCATCAAAACAGCTTTTTTCAATAAATAAATAAATAAATATAAGGGGGACAATCTTACACAAATCGTCCTAGTCCCATAGTAAGCTCAGTAAGGCTTGTGTTATGGGTACTAGACGACGATATATATAATAGATATAAATACTTAAATACATAGAAAATATCCATGACTCAGAAACAAATATTCATGCTCGTCACATAAATGTTTGCCCTTACCGGGATTCGAACCCAGGACCTCTTGCTTCGTAGGCAGGGTCACTACCAACTAGGCTAAAGCGGTCGTCAAAATTCAATGGTAGGTAACTCGTCCGCGGCAGGTTTCAGCGGGATGCGGCAGGCGCGCGGGTCCGGGGAGGCGGCGTGCGCGCCGGGCGGACTGCTGTTGTCAGGGGCTAGCCGGTCGGCGTTATCAGCGCTAGGCAACACGCCTACCGCGCCGGGTAGCAACGGCAGCGAGCGAGAGGCGTAGTGGTGCGATGCGGGAAGGATGTTTATTGCAGCGCGCTGTGCTAATGTTCCTCGGTTAACAAGTGAGTTAATAAGGCCATGTACACACCAGCCTAATGAGCTTAATGTAGCACACGGTTCATTTCGCTTACGCGATATGATTTTTATAGGCATAATAAGATGATAATTGTCTTGTCCGATTAATAGTTCCGGTTTCACGTCGGCACTTTGATAACACCCTTTTAGTTCACTTAGGTATTCATAGTTTTTAATGTTTATTTTGGAAAGTTTTTGCACAGGTAAGTTCAACTGCGCAATTTTGCGTGCACGTAACTCAAAATACTCATTGTTCTCATTTGATAATTAAAAGTCTACCAGCTCGGATTTGCACAGAATTTCACCAGAGTTCCAAGCACCCCGTAAACGCAAAGTCTCACTTCTTCCAGCTAAGCCTAGCCGGTTCACCACATCAGCTGAGATCAGAGAGATAGACGCGCCATCGTCTAACAGGGCGTGCGTTGTGATCGCGCCCTTAGGGCCGTGAATGTTAACACGAACCACTTTTAAAAGGACTTTGTTGTTGTCCCCGCTGATATTAGCAACAATACCGGTTTCAGACCCGGCAGGCTCACTCTCAGGCTGTGAGTCTTCTTCGGGTTCCACCTGCTCCAAGTCATTCTCTTCGGCGATGACATCCACAGTGTGAACTTGACTCGGCGTTTGTTTGTTTATTGGGTAGTGAAGTAGTGCGTGATGTGGCTGCCCGCAGCCGTCCTTGTCGCACATCGGCGCGCGGCAACTTTCCTTGTCATGGACAGCTGCTATGCATTTAAAGCATATCCCGTTATTCCTGACAAAGTTCCATCTTTCTTTTCGTAAAGACTTTTTAAATAGCCTGCAATTATAAAGGCTGTGCGGGGACAGCTTGCAAAATTGGCACTTGTCTGTTTGTTGAGTAGCGATAAATACTGCGTGTTGCTTAAATCCGCTTCTGTCCGTACTGCTGTTTATTTGCTTCATATTCAGAAGGCTAATACCGGACTCGGTAAGCTTAGTTGCTTCGTCCGATAGAAATTGTGATAGTAAATCCAACTTAGTCGATCTAGTTTCTCTGTTTTTATAATAGTAATCTGAACATTTCGTGAGTAAGGCAGTCGGTAACTTTGATAGGATAATTGTGCAAATACTGACGCCCTGTAGGTACTCATCTCTTTTAAGTGTTTTAACAGCAGCTACAAAGTTTGTAATTTTTATTGAAAATTTCACAATGTCCCCAATATAATCCTGAGGCAGCGAAGGTAACTTCTTGATGTCACTCATGATTTTATTTACGATTAAATCTGGGTTTCCAAACTGTAGTTCGAGGGTTGCCATGATGGTGTCGGGCGACGAACCGCTGGTAAGTAGCGCGGACACCGCTTCTCGTGCCGCTCCGACGAGACACTTTCTCAAACGCCACTGATTCTCTTTCGTGCTGTAGTTACAGAGTTCTGTAGATTCATCATAGGCTTGTTTGAAATTCAACCACTCCATAACGTCACCAGAGTAGGTCGGTAACTCTCGTGGTGTACTCAAACGACTAATTAAATTATTATTTTGTTTACAGGTGGAAGCTGTTAGATCTTTGAGAGCCTGTGCCAGCATAAACATCGTTGCTTCTGAATCGACGGCGGTCGGCGCCGGCTGACGAGCAGTGACCTCGCCTGCCTCCCGGACCTGTTGAAGCACATGCTGACTGCGGTCAATCCACTTCTCGATCTCACTTCCGTTGTTTTGGGTCTCACTTGACTTCGAAGATGTGTGACTGTATTTTTCTTCCAGGGCTGATAGTTCTGCCGCTAGTTTCTTTTCAACCAAGGTCATTTGTATGCGTGCCTGCTCTTCAGCAGCGTTGATTTCCAATTGTTTTCGTTCAGCCAATGTGCGAAATGACGTGGACTTCTTTGATTTCGAGCGGTTGCTACTGCGTGAAACAGGCGGTATTCGAGGCTCTTTTTCAGCCGGGTTCAAAACTGATTTTGACGTACTCGCAACTGGTTCGGGTGCTACGTAAGTCTTGTCGAATTCCTTAACGTTTTTCTCTAAAATTTCCATAGTAGGCTGGTCAGTGTGTTGCTCCACGTCGGTTTCCTCCTCTTTCGACGTTTCCATATCGCGCTCCTGCTTCTCACGTTCTTTTTTTACGTTTCTGCGGGTGTTCACCATCTTGTGCGGCGTTCGATACATGCAATATCAACTTGATCCGGTTCGAAGGACCAACTTTGTAAACGTTAGATGGTGACTAGGTGCAGGGAAGGAGAGTGAAAGAGAAAACACAGCAGGTAAGTATAAGAAAAACAAAGTATAGCGACCGCGAGGGAGATAGCGGCTACCCGTGACAGTGGTCATTTAGCAACTGACGCTCGGGTTTTATATAGCTGCATACTATATGTATGTATGTTTCTGTACAACTAGGTAGATACTACGGGTGTCGCTCGCGCTCACTCTTAATGCGTAGGTAAGGCTTTATTTATATAAGAAGAAATAGGTAGATACAACAATCTAAGCAATTAGGTATGTATGTATGTATGTGGCAGGTAAGTATCTTAGTTTTAGAATATAGTTTTAAGGTATTTTTACAGAACCGAGAGGCATCACCAGCGTCCCGCAGTTTACACCCGGTAACGGCATTTATTTGTGTGATGAACTCGAATATTTGTTCCCTAGTCATGGATGATTTTTATGTATTTGAGTAATTTAAGTATGTACCTATATCGTCGTCTAGCACCTATTATAGTACTATCAAACTAACTGAACCCTGTGTCATGACCCACGATAGAACCTTGTTACATTTAAGGAACATATGTACGATCGATGTTAATATTTCAGTTAATTGTAACAAGGTTCCATGGTGGGTCATTCAATTTTGTCAATAGTACTAAGCGTGGCTTCGTTTGGGACTAGGTCGATTTGTGTAAGATTTGTCCCCAAAGATTTTTTTATTTGCGCATAGAGGATGTGGACTTTAACAAATAAATATTAATGAGAGATTAAAATATTTTTAGTGCAAATTATGCTCTCTTAGTGGCGTAGGTATGCTACCTACTGCACTGCTGCGTTGGCACATAATAATTGGTTCATGAAAAAGGCGGAACTGCGCTTGTGCTGGACTATAAGTACTTAGTACTATAATACTTGTTGAGATAACCTCTAAAAATTACTTAGAGAGTCGAGTCCAAATATATATGTGTCCATGGTCTGTTTACACACTATAACCACCACTATACTGCCAAAGTGCCAAGTGATCAAGTGAAACAACTGGCCTAGTGAGCGAGAGCGAGATAGTAAATATTTGCTCTCGCACGAGACCTCATTTCAGCGCCGCGCGCCGTTGTATTAAGTTCGCGGCACCGAGGCGCGGGTCGGTATATCTCTCTCACTTACTCTCTCAATCTCTATCGCACAGTTGCGCGGCCCCGCGTTACTGTGCGATAGGGACGCCGCGCTACTGTGCGAAAGAGATAGAGATACCGGCCGACCCGCGCCGCGCACAACCAGCGTTCAGTGTGTGGAGGCCTTCGGTCCTATTCGACAACCAAATGTGCACAGGACATAGGTACCTACATACAATTTTTTTTTTTTAATTTTTATGGCCTGGATTCAAGTCCTTTAAGCCAAGTCTTTGTTCGGTTTTGTTTATACTTCATTTTAGGAGTTATTTGGCACAATGGCACAAAATACAATAGTTACTTTGTTTAACACTTTCACTTTATACACTTCAAATTTTGGACACTGTGTTTTTAATGTACTTGTACAACGGAACGAAACTGTCATAATTTTGGAGAATGACATTTAGGCGGCGGGGGACATCATTTTGGAATACTTCACTTAATTCACTTGCTAGAATTAGTCTATCAAAAGTAAAAGTATGGCACTTAAATAGAAGGTGTTCAACATCTCCAGCACTGCCGTCCTGACAGTGAAGGCATTTGGAATCTGGTATTATTGAAAATCGCGCTAAATGCGCCGGTGCAGAATTGTGACCGAATCTCAATCTATTGATGGTGGTAATAAAGTCACGACTGGCTTTCTTAAGGCTATCATACCACGGCTTTACTGGTAGGTTTTCTTGTATACTACCGTACCACCGTCCCTTGGTCTCTTGGTCTTTCTTCCACATTTGCTCCCATAAAGTTCTTATGCCTGTCCTCATATTGCTCATATAATCAGTCATAGGTACATACATAGCATCTGAGACATCAAGTGCATTAACCTTTCGTATGCCGTGTCCCGTATCCGTACTTATACCGGTAGTATGCCGTAGTGGCTCACACACTTGTACCCGTCGTATGCCGTGTCCCGGATCCGGTCGTACACTATAAAATGCCAAGCCACCTCTCACATTTTTACCCCTAGTCTGCCGGCACTTTTCGTCAATGATAATGGCGATCGGAGAGGCTCAGTTTTTAAAGAAATAATAAGTTATGTTCTTAAATACGTATTACAAGTGTGGTTTTATCGAAAGTCCGTTAAATAGACTATATTTTGCGCTGCACATTGTTGCTAATACCTCTTTTATAATTTATTTATAGGTTCTTGATTCCAAGATTTTATGTGAAATGTCCCCATCGTAAGAAATTACGACTTAACAAAAAAATGGTTTCGCGAATCCAGTTTTTGTTTTATTTTCCAACCTTTAGAGACATCAAAGCAAGTACTTAATACAAGAAACTATACAATTTAGAAGAAATTAGTTCAGAATTTTCAAGATGAAAAGTGAGAATCGAACATACAAGTTCGCCATTTTGAACTTATTCTAGACGAAGTTTTCGACACTCCTGTCGTTTAATTATGCGGTGTAGAATTTATATAAGATATTTTTTTTAATAAATTGTGTATCCCTTTTTATACTAAACACACAAAAATGTATATAAGTTAAGTAAAATTAATTCTGTGACTCAAAAACTGAAAATAAGGCGTCTTGATTGGGCCCACGTTCTATACTAATTTATCAAACTTCTAGATATTCTATGCCCTACATAAATGATATTATTATAAACTAGAATAAACCAGCTTTCTAAAAGTGCATCACACTCTTTCCACCACATACAAATCATTTATAAATAATAATAAAGAAAAGTGTGTTTTCAAATCGTTCATAAACTATGATTGTGTACATGTGTGCGTGAATGGTTCACTTCGCTATCTGCCGTGTGCCGAATCCGGGCACGCATAGCCGGCCGTCATTGGCCTCGTGCAGCTGACGTTGTGTACGTACAGAGTTGCCCGCCATTTTGATTTGCATTTGTGTGCGTGTATTTTGGATGCACTTCGATAAATTATTAAATTTTACTAATACATTTCGATTTACTGAACAAACGTGAGAGTAACAGTAATCTCAATAAAATTATCTTCAAAATGATATACGTTACTCGAAGAAAGTATTACTCAAACTCTTAGGAAACAGCAAATAAGTTACACTCGCGAAACGCTTCTTAGCCAACAGAAGTTTTGATTGTAAAATATTTGAAAACTAGCTGGTATTACAGAGTTTGATGTATTTGTATAGCTTCATAAAGAACAAAACTACAATAAAATAATAAATTGTTTTATCTTTACTTTGTTTTTCTCACATTTTTTTAAGACTTTCTACAGGCCACTTGTTCCTCATCCAGCGGTTACGATGCGCGAATTCAAATGCTTGTAACGACCGAATGAGTGAACTTAGGAATAAGTGAAAGTTTGCAATGGTATCATTCATTCATTCCGATTCGTTAAAATGCCATTCCCAACCTTATTTTTAGGATATTTAAACTGAAAATTACAAAAACGTGTTAGAACTATTTTGGTGACGGATACAGGACACGGCACACTACTGGTATAAATACGGATACGGGACACGGCATACGACAGGTACAAATTTGCGAGCTCCTCCGGCATTTTATAGCTTTGGTACGGATACGGGACACGGCATACGATGGGTACAGGTGTGCGAGCCCCTTCGGCATACGAAAGGTTAACACCTCCATAAGCAGCTTTATCTGCCATTTCATTTCCAGTGATTCCTCTATGAGAAGGCACCCACATAAATGAAATGGTTTTTCCTAGAAGATGGTATTTGTATAGTAATTCTTTAATTATGTACAAAATGAAATTAGTTCTAAAGTGAATTTTAATATAGCTCAATCCTTTTATCAAACTTAAAGAATCTGTAATAATTAGAAAATATTTACAATTATCTACATTGCCAATTCGCAGAAGAGCCTGATATACTGCATATGCTTCTGCAGTGAATATTGTACAAACATCTTGCAAAACAAAGCTCTGAGAGGATTTTGTTTGAGGGTCATACACAGCACAGCGCACATAATCTTCACCTTTACTTCCATCGGTATATATAGTGTAGTAATCATTTTCTGATAGAAATTGCAACATGTCTAAATTATTTGTGACTGAATCAATTACTGTAATTGGGTGCATTATGCTTTTATACTGGGAAGAATAACAGGGCCAAGGGCACTGTTTTTTAATTCTACTACAGTTGTTTTCAATTTCCAGAAATATATGAAAAAGCATGGGAGAGTTACGGTAGCATTGATCTTTAAGTGTAATCTACCACCATAGTATAAACTTAACTGATTTAACACTCTATTCATATTATCTATAGCAACTTGTAAGTTACGACTACTAGTGTACAAAACAATGTCATCTGCGAATTGCAAAATATTTACATCACTAGAATTAACATATTTACATATTTCACAAGTGTACAAATTATATAGCAATGGTGAAAGAGTTGCACCTTGCATTGTGCCCTTTGATGCGGTTCTAGGCCCATGTAAGATGTTATTATATTTAACATATAAGGTTCTGTCATTAAGGAAATTGTAGATCCACTGACATATTCGGCCAGGTATACCCACATCAGACATAATGTTCACCAAGATAGCTGGGTCAACATTATCAAAAGCTCCCTGTACGTCTAAGAATACACAAACAGTGTGTGACTTTAAGTTATTTGCAATTTTCAGATCTGAGATCAATGATATGAAGCTATCAGCGCAGCTACGCCCTCGACGGAAGCCATACTGCACACATGGGATGATACCATTAGCCTCTACAAACCAATCGAGGCGGATTTTAATCATACTTTCGAATAGTTTACCTAAACATGAAGACAGAGATATAGGACGATAGGAACTAGCTTCCTCTGGAGATTTATCTGGCTTGAGTATTGGGATAACACATTGTGTTTTCCATGATTCAGTGATAATTTGTTTTTGCCATAATGCATTAAGAATGTCAAGAAAAAATTGTTGAGCAGATATATGGAGTTCTTTAATTACAATATATGGAAAGTTATCTAGACCTGGACTTGTATTTCGCCTGGATTGTAGACTTGTCATGAATTCATTCCATGTAAATGGTGCCAATAAAAAGTTTGAATTGCTATTATTATTGTTCCTATTAAAATAATTAATTAAGTTACTAGACTCTTTTAAACCAATGTTATCGGACAGTTTATCTAGGAAGCTAGGTATGAACTCGTCTTTACAAGATCTAATACTGGACTTAACACCCTTAAACATCTTAATCAATTTAATCATATTCCAAATTTTGCTTATAGGAGTAGTTCTATTAAATGTATGGCACAAATTGTTCCACCCATTACTTTTCTGCTCAGAAATAGTTCTCTTTTTCAATGCATCAAGTTTCTTGTAATTTATATAGTTCTCTATTGTAGAATCACTTCTGTACAGTTTTAAAGCGTTGTAAGACGCTATTACGCTTTGTTCGCAAACCTCATTCCACCAAGGTGTTGGAGGTCTGCTAATAAAGTGGGCTGACTTGGTGAACTTTGGAATAACTATTTGCATAAGGGCATCCAGACGTCTACAAAATTCTGTATAGGAAGAGAGTGGGTCTTCATGATTAATCGGTAAATCGCCAAACGCATTTACAGATAATTCATTGAATTGGCGCCAATCGGCTCGTTTGTACAAAAATTTATCAACAGGAGGGTTAATTTGGTATTTTACTATGGATAGAGATATGTCGGTTATGGTTGGATAGTGGTAACTTCCCATACAATCGTCATGTACAGACCACTCACACAATGGTGCTATGCATGCGCTTGCAAAGCTGACGTCGATGGCTGAAGGGTTGGTTCTAGGGCGATTCACTGTAGTGAAACTGCCATCATTTAATATACATAAATCACATTCATCTATAACATCATATAAGTCTTGACCACGACCCTTAGTAGATAGGCAACCAAAAGCAATATGGTGAGCATTAAAATCTCCACTTATATAAATAGGTTTAGGAAGGTCTCGGATTATATTGCGCAATCTATTCATTCTTATGTGCCCGCTGGAAGGAGGACAGTATACACAGAGTACAGTCACAGTACCATGCTCGGTAGATATTGATACAGCAATAGTTTGAATGTCCTCATAGAAGGTTGTGTTTATAATATTATACTTAATATCTGGTTTAATTAAAATTGCTACACCATTGTGAGGGTTCTTGGATATTCTAGAGTGAAGATTATAACCTGGGATTCTAAAATTATGATGTTCTGTGAACCAAGTTTCATTAAGTAAACATACATCTATATTTTGTGTTTGCATAAACTTTAATAATAAGGGCTTTTTACTATTAGCACTTTGAATGTTAAACTGCGCAATTCGTAACTGAGATGCTGTAGGGGGACTTAAATCCATTACGGAGATAAATTTTTAATTAATGCTTCTTTAATGGTTGCTGTAGTGATCGGCGATGGATCACTCTTATTGCCCAGCTCTACCAGTGTTCGTACCAGGGCCGTTAGTACATCATCATTGGAGAGTAACTGGGTTTTGAAGTCCATATTAGGCTGGACATTAGTGGGCGTGGCTTGCGACGCCGGCTTGTTATTTACAGATTTATTTACAGGAGTATTTACACGTGTATTTACAGGTTTGTTATTTACAAGTTGGTTCTGTTTCGGCAACGGCAATGAAGGGTATTCAATCTCGGGTTTCTGTATAGTTTGCGCTACACTTGCGTACGTAATTTTACTTTTCTTTTCTAGTAATTTATTCATTTTAATTGGACATAGTCTAGAAATAGCTAGGTGAGGGCCGCTGCAGTTAGTGCAGCAGAGCTCGTTTGGTTTGTCGCAGTCTTTATAAATATGTTCACCTGAACAGATGGAACACCTTTGTTTGCCGTTGCAAATCTTTGCGGAGTGGTTGAATTTGAAACATTTAAAACATTGTTGTAGTGGAGGTATGTATTCAAATACTCTGTATGAGAATAGATCATATTGTACATTGTCTGGTAACACATTGGATAGAAACGTTATACTGACTGTTTGTAGTGGAACTCTCTCTTGTCCTACTTTTTTTGTGAATCGCCTGACAGCGATGATTTCATACACGGAGCTCAGTTTAGAGTATAAGTCCTTATTTGAAATATTTCCAGGTACAAATCGTATAATGCCAGTTTTTTCAATTTGGGTAGCCGGTATGTAAGCCTTCATATTATATTTGTCTAGAAATGCAGAGTTGTTCAGAAAGTTGTTTGCCGTATTATATTGTTTAAAAACTACTGCAATTTTATTTGCGTTCAGCCGTTGGATCGATATTACCCCTTTAACATCCGTCGTAAAAATATGGTTTAGATATATGGGACTTTTGTTCCCTAGTCTGTCCTTGTGATTTACATGTTCTAAGAACACTTTAAATTCGGTTCTTGTGGAATTTTCCGGATATTGTCTCTTGTAGTTAGGTTTATAGTATGGTAAAAATTCTCGCTCACCCCCGCCGCCGTAACCATTACCTCCGCCGACGCTGTCTCCACCATCGTCCCGAAAACGCTTGGAGTTGGGCGGGTTATCCCCGCCCCCCTCATTCCCGTCCATTTTTTAAGTTTTCGTCAATAGTTATTCGAAGATTTCGTGAACTTTTAACAATAAAACTAAATTAAAATAGTTTGAGAAATTTTTCACGACCGCCTTTTTTCAAGTTCCCGCCAGAAAAACCACCTACATACAAGACAACAGCGCAGTGTTGCCAGGTTACTTCACCTAAAAGTTTCGTTGCCATTCCTGGAAAGTTCCATTTTAGGTTGAAAAATTCCGTTTTTTTTAAATGGCGAAATACTTATAAATGATGCAATTTAAATAGATACACATACCGTTTATCGAATATTTTTAACCTCTAGTCGCCCAAAGGTCTATTAAAAGGCATCCTTCTTGTTTGGGACCTAGGTTCCTTTTAGGTATTTTGGGAATAGCCTAGGTGAATCTTCAATGAAGAATATTATTATCAAATTACAAAAAAAAAACGGATTTATTCCGATTAAATTAAATATACAAAAAAATTAGTAGTGTTTCGTTCCGCTTTCCGTTAAAGATTGTCGTTGGTCTTGTCGGCGACCGTTATTCCCGCTCGTTGCCGATCTTCAAACCTCGGATGCAAACGGCCGTCGATGACGTCAGTTTGGATGCGTTCTGAACATGCTCCTCGCGTTGAAGTACTTCAAGGAACCTATAATTCAGAGCGTGACGTGAGCATTTACGCATGTGGTTGTTGAGATACATATTCTAATTTAAATCTGTTCCAAAAGTGAAGTCTGAGCTGCTCGACCCGTTGAAACCGCTGCAGTATGCTGATCTTCTCCTCAGGTACAGGATTCTGCGAATTGGGAACAAACATGAGTGATCGTCCAATTAGGAAGTGGGCAGGGCTTAGGGCAGTCAAATCGGAAGGGTCGCTCGACAATGGGGTTAAAGGACGGGAATTGAGTACAGCTTCAATTTCCGACAAACATGTGCTCATTTCTTCAAAAGTTAAGCGAGTTAGATTTAGAATGCGCCGTAGGTGGTGCTTTACCGATCGCACGCTCCTTTCCCATAGCGCGCCAAAATGAGGTGAATATGGAGGTGAAAATACGAAATTTATTTCCGACTGAGCAAGATCTGATGCAATGCTTGATTGTTGCAGTACTCTGTGTAATTCATTGCTAGTACCCGTGTAGTATGTAGCATTATCGCAGTAGATATTCTTCGGCTTACCCGTGCGAGCAATAAAACGCTTTAAACTAGCCATAAATGCATCTTTGGTGAGGTCTGAGACTAGCTCCAAGTGTACAGCTTTTACTGCAAAACAGACAAAAATACAAATCCAGGCTTTGATTGATTTGCAGCCCCTACCTTTGCGGTCAGCTATCAATATTGGGCCGGCATAGTCCGTACCGGTGTTAAAAAACGGGTGGTCTAATTGAGCACGTGCAGCAGGCAAGTTGCCCATGATGGGTTGAACAGTTTGACCTTTGAATCTGCAACACGTGACGCAACTTTCCACTGTTTTGCGTGCCAAGTTCCTGCCTCCCAGAGGCCAATAAAGCTGCTTGACGCTATTAAGCAGTAATTGGGGACCTGCATGTAAAAATGTAAAATGAAAGTATTCAAATATTAATTTGGTGAGACGATGTTTGCCACATAACATGACCGGATGCTTGACGTCATCACTGTAATAAGTGTTGTCAAGTCTCCCGCCTACTCTTAACAAATTGTCCGCGTCAATGTAGGGCGTGAGAGGAAGAAGTCTATCTTTTGAAGGGAGCGACTTGCCAGACTTTAATATGGCGTATTCTTCTCCGAACATTTCTTTTTGACACAATGATAAAATAGTTTTTCGAGCCGAAGTTAATTCTGAACTTTGCAGAAACCCAGCTGTTTTAGTTTTATTTTTTGAGCAATTATTGATGAACCTCTTAACGTAAGCTATGACTCGAATTAGTTTGGAGTATTTCGATACTAGATTAATGAGAAGCGAGAGTGGAGATTCGTAGGCATCCGTTGCCAGACATGGTACCATTTCAGGCAAATCCGTGGGCAACGACGGCTGTGACCAGGATACTGAATCCTGTTTGAGAAAATCAGGACCTGACCACCAAAGGTCAGAGGTGGCTAAAAGCTTGGCATTCATGCCACGAGATGCTAAATCAGCGGGATTTTCCTTTGAGGACACGTAGCGCCACGTGTGACCGGCAGTAACATCCTGTACTTCGCTCACTCGATTACGTACAAAAGGTTTAAGATTAGCGGGTGACGACGCTAGCCACCCCAATACAATCATTGAATCGCACCAAAATGTGCATTTACTAAATTTGATCGTAAGTGAGCTAAGTATCTTGGTAAACAGTCTTGCACCCTGCAACGCCCCAGAAAGTTCCAGACGAGGAACCGTGGTTGCTTTGATCGGTGCTACCTTATTCTTGGACGGTAAAAGACGGACCGTGGGTGCCCCAGTGCTATCCCTCGATCGAATATAAGCGCAAGTTCCATAGGCGGCTTCCGAGGCGTCTGTGAATATATGCAATTCGGCCTCTTGATTAATATCACCTAAAGCCCAGCGCGGTACACGAATTTCGTTAAGGAATGGCAAAGTGGTTTCAAATTTATACCATTGAGCTTTAAGGGTATTAGGTATTATCTCATCCCAAGAGCATTTAGTTTGCCATAATTGTTGAAGCAAAATTTTGGCTTCTATAATATACAAGGTCCGACTAAACCTATCGGATCAAATACTTGCGCGATTGACGAAAGTACGTGACGTTTTGTAACGTTATTACTACTTTTCAAGTTAATATTGAAGAAGAGTGTATCTGTGTCGCACTGCCAATTCAGACCTAACGTCTTGGCTGCTGCGGAGGTACTTAAATTCTGTATGTTTAAACTTTTAGAATCATTAGGTAAGTTGCTTTGTGAACCATTTAAATTTGAGTGAACTTGCAAACTGTGTAAAATTTCAGAATTATTTGAGCGTAATTTCCTTAAGTTCAGCTGAGCAGTTTTTAGTGTGTCTATTACTCCCTTTCCGAACTGTATAGCATCGTGAATGCTAGTGCTGCCGCTTAAGTAATCATCGACATAGAAATCGTGTACTATAGTTTGCTGTAGCACGGGATCCGACGACTCTAAGCCTAACTGTTTTAGACATCGCGTAGCGAGATAGGCTGCGCTGGCAGTGCCAAATGTTATAGTATTCAGGGTGTAACACTCAAGACGATCGGTTGGATTGAACCGCCACAAAATTTGCTGAAGGCATACCTGCTCAGGTGCAATTAGCATCTGGCGGTACATTTTTTCGATGTCACCTGAAATTACGTACTTATGTTGTCTGAACCTTAAAATAATGGAAATTAGGTCATCTTGAATAGTAGGACCGACCCTCTGAATTCCATTTAACGACACGCCTGATTTCGTAGGCGCCGAGGCATCAAAAACCACTCTTAACCGGGTAGTTAAACTTGAATTTCGCACTACTCCGTGATGTGCAAGCCAGCACTCTTTATCGCCATCGCTTCGCTTACGCTCCGCTAGGGACATGTGCCCTAAATCTAGGTATTCACTCATGAACGCGCTGTAACCTTGCCTAAAATCAGGATCGTGCTTTAACCTTTTTTCTAATGACAAGAAACGGCACTTAGCCATCTCATAGGAGTCGCCTAGAACCTTTGGTGATTCTTTAAGTGGCATGGTAACAACGAACCGAACATCATCGGTACGCGTTGTGGTTCTTAAAAAATGTTCTTCACATTCCCGTTCCTCCGGGGTGAAGGTATGTATCGGTAAGACACTATCTAGCTCCCAGAAGCGGGTAAGCTGCTTATTGAGGTCAGTGTCAAGTAATTCTGAAGCATGACAGACCGTATGATGTTTTTGATTGCTAAGAACAGACCCGGAAATTATCCAGCCAAACTTTGAATCATACAGGATAGGTTGACGTTTCCCTAAATTGATCCGATTGGAACCTATGACGTCCCAAAATGTTTCCGCACCGACTAAAATATCTATTACAGACGGAATGTTAAAAGAGGGATCACCTAACTGTATGTGCGATGGTATATTCAAGCTCTTTATATTTACGTAAGACGAGGGCAATAATTTCGTAATCTCAGGAAGCACAAGACACCTAAGTTCCGTCCTGTAGTCTCCAGCCATCGAATGAATGGTTAGGTTGCAAGACTGTGTACTCTTAGAAAAGGAATTGTTAATACCTGTCACAGTGGAGCTTGTGGAAGAAAGTGGAAGTTGCAGCTTGCTGCGCAGCTTCTCAGAAACGAAGTTGGTCGTGCTGCCGTTGTCCAGTAGGATCCTGGCAACGTGCTGAACACCCTTGGCATCGCTGACTCTCACCATGGCTGTGGAAAGCAACACAGAAGATTGTAGAGTAGGAGCCCCTTTATCAGATGATACAGCAGCGACCTCTACTGTATCATTATTTGTTTCGGCATGAAGCAGCGTATTGTGACGCTCACTACAATATTTACAAGTAGTTAATCGACATTTTGACAACTGATGACCTGGCCTAAGACACAGCTGGCATACGTCCAATTCATTGATGTGGTGTATCTCTATGGCCTGTTGCCATGATTATTCTGTCAATGTCTTATAAATAACTGTGTCACATTTTTAGCTGAATAAAGCCAATATTTCCAATGGTTTCTCTTTAAGTACTCCGTACGTATCAATTTATTCAGCTAAATAATTATCTACCGAAAGGAGTATATGGACGACAACATCAACACGCGACGGCAGAGCTACGCATCGCGTCATACGAAGATTATACGTAAGAGAAATATGTGATTATTTATAAAGACTTAGATTCTTTAGAGTAAATAAAGAACCCAGTAGTTAGAATCCCCATAGTAATTATTTACATAAAACACCCTCTCATAGCATTCATTCGATATTGTAAACATCAAAGTAAAATCCCAGTACAAATTGTATTAGAAAGAGAGAGGAGATGTTGCCTATGCGCGAGCGCAGCGCGGACTGGCCGCCATGGAGGGGAGGGGTGTATCGCGCCAACATGACCGTAACGAGAGCCGCGGCCACCGAGCCTGAATTAGAATTTAGTACGGCGCATTTTCACTTTGCAATTAATATGTTTAAGTTTATACCTTTACAACGGCTCATCGTATCAGAATGATTTATATATTGTTAGAAAGCTTATTAAAAGTTCTATTAAATGTTTAAACTTACAAATAAGTAAACTCAGTAGGTTCAGCGCAAATGATGAATAAGTGTTAAGAAAGGGACCGAATTACGGTTTGCCCGATTTCCATGTACGATTATTCAGATAAGAAAATATTTACGAACCCTACTGTACTTATAAGATCTCAAGCCATATTAGAACTTTGTAAATCAGCTTAGTCTTCCGCCCATTAATATGTATAACATCCCAATAACATCTTGCAATGTAAATTAGTCAAGTCAAAGTGGGCGTAACCTTTATTGTCTCACTCAGCACGTCTTGCTCACCCACTAGCAGGTATAAATAGCAGGTACGGCCCGGAGCAAATCAGTGTCCGCTCGTCACTCCTGGAAGTAACATCTCTACAAGCAACTAGTACCAGCAAGAAAATCAGCAAGCAAGCATCAGTTCCAGTATCCAGTTCCAGTAATCCAGTTTCATCAACGCCGGCTGCCGCATCGAGCAAGTGGGAGTTTAGTCGATCGGGTCCTTCGACCGGATCAATCTACGAGTCACCGATCACGCCTGGGGCGATAGCGGGCCGTTCCCCTCGTCCAGGACGATGAATCGAGGTCGAGCTCGGGCCGGCGCGACGGGTGCGACTCGGCTACGCGGGCCGCGGGCACCGCAGGAGCAGCACATCGGCCACCGGCATAACTTCGAGTGAAGATAGTACGAGCAACATCACATCAGGCGTCAGGTCCCTCACATTCCACGAGGCTCACGACCGAGCCTCGCCATCTGAGCGGGCACTCACGAGGGACCTGGACCCAGTCGCGGCGGAGAAAATGAAGAAGGAGTTGGAGGAAATGGCGCGTCAATTGGAAGACGCCGAAAAGAAGATAGCCGTCCAGAAGGAGGACTGGCGCAACAAATTAAGCAAGCTCAGGGAAGCTTTACGTACCAAGGAGTACAAAAACCCGGGTAAGGGTTCGGTTATTAATAGACAGACCGCCGGTCGTCTATCATCGGATTTGGGGGGTCCGATCAATCTACGTGTACACACACGCACACCGTTCGAGGCAACGGTACCGCACTACGGGGCACACGCAGCGGCAGCGTGCGCGAGCCCGACTTCGCGGAAGCCCATGGAGGGCATCAACTCCGTCGCGACATCAGCATCAACAGTGGACTGTTTCCACACATCCGTAGAGCAGCCGGGAGACGCCAATGCCGCGGCCGATCTCCCAACATTGAAGCCCAGCGAGAAGAGGATAGCGTGGGCAGAGTGGCGCCGCAGACGCAGCGACCACCGGGATAAGGAAAACGAGGCGCCGAAGGCGCGGAATAAAGCAGAGAGGAAAATATACATAGCTCAACCATCAAGGGAACTAGTTGAAGCAGCCTGCAGGAAGGCCAAAGAAAGAAAACGGGATCAACTAAAACTGAAGATTACCATACCAGTCAAGCAGCCATCTGAAGCAAACTCATTAGAAGTCGTCGAACAATCATCGAAGAAATTTAAACCCGGAGAATGGGAACTTTAACGTAGCGTCAAAATAATAAGTGTTAGAATCAGTGAAAGAAAAGTCAATCAGTGAAAGTGCCTAAGTGATAACACCGTTGCAACCAATAGTGCGAGGCTTCGCCTCACACTAAAGGGGGAGAATTATGGACGACAACATCAACACGCGACGGCAGAGCTACGCATCGCGTCATACGAAGATTATACGTAAGAGAAATATGTGATTATTTATAAAGACTTAGATTCTTTAGAGTAAATAAAGAACCCAGTAGTTAGAATCCCCATAGTAATTATTTACATAAAACACCCTCTCATAGCATTCATTCGATATTGTAAACATCAAAGTAAAATTTATATTAGAAATAAAAAAAAATATTTATTAATAAAATTGTATTAGAAAGAGAGAGGAGATGTTGCCTATGCGCGAGCGCAGCGCGGACTGGCCGCCATGGAGGGGAGGGGTGTATCGCGCCAACATGACCGTAACGAGAGCCGCGGCCACCGAGCCTGAATTAGAATTTAGTACGGCGCATTTTCACTTTGCAATTAATATGTTTAAGTTTATACCTTTACAACGGCTCATCGTATCAGAATGATTTATATATTGTTAGAAAGCTTATTAAAAGTTCTATTAAATGTTTAAACTTACAAATAAGTAAACTCAGTAGGTTCAGCGCAAATGATGAATAAGTGTTAAGAAAGGGACCGAATTACGGTTTGCCCGATTTCCATGTACGATTATTCAGATAAGAAAATATTTACGAACCCTACTGTACTTATAAGATCTCAAGCCATATTAGAACTTTGTAAATCAGCTTAGTCTTCCGCCCATTAATATGTATAACATCCCAATAACATCATGCAATGTAAATTAGTCAAGTCAAAGTGGGCGTAACCTTTATTGTCTCACCCAGCACGTCTTGCTCACCCACTAGCAGGTATAAATAGCAGGTACGGCCCGGAGCAAATCAGTGTCAAACGGAGCCTCCTGGAAGTCACAACAAGAAGAAGAAGAAAACTACAAAGTAATAGGAAGTTAGGGACTTGAAATCAAGTCACTTAGGGCAGTGATAGGGCAGTTAGGGAAAAGTAAATAAAAAGTCTATTTCTCGTTATTCCTTCTTTTATTTTGGTAACATCGATTACCCAAAGTGTCTGAGGACACGGGCGAAGCCCAAACACACCATTCGGGCGCCGAGTGGTAGTACGCGCTGTCCGTACACATAGGGGCGGAGCTCGTCCGTCGCCGACTTGTGTCACGGAGCGTGGTCGACGCACTGTCCGAGCACATAGGGGCGGAGCTCGTCCGTCGCCGACTTGTGTCTCGGCACTAGGTCATTCTTAGGTGACTGTGAGGGGCGAGCATTGCCGCGGCCGGTAGCGCGCGCGCTCACTCGCCCAGCCGACGCCGCCGAGAGCGGACGTCGCTCACAGAGTAAGACATGCTCCATGGGGAGCGAAAATAAATCTGAAAAAGCAAGTATCGCGAATATGTCACGCTATCTTCGCCCGGAGAGATTTGATGAAGAGCCAAGCGCCGCCGCATCTGATTTGAAATGGGCGCATTGGTATTTCACTTTTAATAATTTCCTGGCCGAAGAATGTGCCCCGGATACAAAGGATTCTATGAAATTGAATCTCTTAGTTAACCATCTCTCTCCCACAATATTTTCATATATACGGGCATGTAAAACATATGTCGAAGCTATCGCAACTCTAAAGAGTATATACGTAAAACCCAAAAACGAAATACTTGCCAGGCACTTGCTAGCAACACGTAAACAGAGAACTGATGAAACTGTAAAAGAGTACATTCAATCACTAAAACTGCTGGCCCTCGAGTGTCACTTTACGCAAGTTACTGCAGAGGAGCATCAAAATGAATCTATGCGTGGGACGTTCATCGCAGGCATCAATTCTCAAAAGATAAGGGAAAGACTACTCGAAAAATTGAATCTAAGCATGGAAGAAGCTGTTAACCTGGCGATTTCTCTTGAAGATGCAGGGATAAACGCGCAAACATTGGGTAATACTAGCACATCATTGAATCTCAACGCCTTATCCCAATCTAATAACGATAATAACGCTGCAGCTGCAACGCCTACCTTCCATCCGAGTTCCAAACGACGCTGCTTCTTTTGTGGTGGAAACGTACACCAGCGCATCAAATGCCCCGCGGCTAACGAATGCTGCCAACTTTGTTCCAAAAAGGGTCATTTTGCCAGCGTATGCCGATCAAAACAGCCCCAAAGAGTCAATGCGGTCACGGACGACAACCAGTGTGATGCCGCTCTGTCTGCAATCTCCGCTGCTTCTCCGAATAGTCTAAGAAAGGCTACCTCACCAATAACAATTAATGGATATAAAGCAGACGCTTTAATAGACACTGGAAGCTCTGTCAGTTTCATAAATAGAAGTCTAGCCGAGATACTGAAACTAAAGATAAGGCCTAGCCGTCAAACCATCACTCTGGCTTCTCTTAGCCACGTATCTTACGTCCAGGGTGTCTGCTACGTACATATCCAACTTGACAAACATTGTTACAAACACCAACCTCTCCTCATAGTTAACAATCTATGCGCAGATGCCATTATCGGTCACGATATTCTCAGAAATCATTCTTCGTTGGAGCTCGAGTTTGGAGGAGCCCAGGAACCACTACGAATCTGTAATGTCATGGAAGCATCGGTACCGCCAGCATCCTTGTTTACCAACCTCTCCCCAAACATAAAACCAATCGCGGTCCGGTCCAGGCGACACAGCGTTGAAGATGAACGCTTCATAGCCACGGAAGTTTCTAAGCTGCTGGAAGCCGGAATTATTGAACCCAGTATCTCGCCTTGGCGAGCGCAAGTACTCATCGCCGGGGGAGGACTACACAAGAAGAGGATGGTAATAGATTATTCTCAAACTATAAATAAATACACTGAATTGGATGCTTTTCCATTACCGAGGATGGAATCCATTGTAGCGAAAGCAGCCAAATACAACTATTTCAGCCAAATCGATTTAAAAAGTGCGTATCATCAAGTACCTATTCTACAAAAAGAACGCATTTTCACTGCCTTCGAAGCTAACGGGAAGCTATATCAGTCTACGAGAGTCCCGTTCGGAGTCACCAACGGCGTCGCGGCATTCCAGCGTACCTTGAACTACGTAATTGAAGAAGAACGTTTAAACGGCACGTTTGCCTATCTAGATGACGTCACTGTATGCGGGAAAACCCAAGAAGAACATAACACAAATTTATCCAAGTTCAAAGAGGCTGCCGCTAAGTACAACCTGACATTAAACGAAAAAAAATGTGTTTACAATAAAGAAACTATCGACCTTCTTGGTTATACAATACAAAATAACACAATCCGGCCGGACGAGAACCGGCTGAAACCACTGCTCGATCTACCCGCGCCGGAAAACGCGGCTTCGTTAAAACGGATGTTGGGGCTTTTCGCTCACTACTCAAGATGGATACAAAACTTCTCGGAAAGAATCAAACCGCTACTTTCGGCAAATACTTTCCCAATCTCCAACATCGCAGCCACTACTTTTAATGAATTAAAAGTCGAAATCGCAAAAGCGTCCCTGGCTGCTATTAACGAAGATGCAATGTTTACTGTTGAAACTGACGCTTCTGAAAATGCTCTTGCCGCTTCTCTTAGCCAAAACGGGCAGCCCGTAGCTTTTTTCTCACGATCCTTGAACGAATCGGAACGGCGACAATCTTCAATTGAAAAAGAAGCTGCTGCGATAGTTGAAGCACTGCGCAAATGGCGCCACTATCTGATCGGCAGATACTTCCTATTAATAACGGACCAACAATCGGTAGCTTTTATGTTTAACCAAGTCCATTCTAGCAAAATAAAGAATGAGAAGATTGAACGTTGGCGATTAGAGTTGTCCTGTTTTAAGTACGATATCATTTATCGTCCTGGCAAAGAAAACATAGTCGCTGATGCGTTTACTAGAATATGTGCGCATATGAACATAAATAATCTAAAAACTTTACATGACAATCTGTGTCACCCAGGGATTGTCCGTATGAATCATTGGGTACGATCGAAAAACCTTCCGTATTCAATCAATGACATTCGGCAAATGACTGCCAATTGTAAGGTTTGCGCCGAAATTAAGCCCCGATATGCTAATACAAGCGGACAGCTTATCAAAGCAACGGCACCCTTAGAGCGCCTTAATATTGATTTTAAGGGCCCACTTCCATCAAAGTCGCGAAATAAATATATACTAACTGTCATTGATAATGGCTCATTTACCTTTCGGGCTGTTCGGTCGTGGAATGCTTTGCCGTTGCATATAAGGTGTGCAAAATCTCTTCCTATTTTCAAAAATCTGTTGAAACAATATTACCTGTCTCTCCCTTAAGTTGCCTTTTATGTATTGTATGTATGTATGTATGGTTGTATATATGTCTGTGTATTTATTAATATATTAGGTATGTATTTTTTTTTTTTTTTTTTAAGTGTCCTGTTTAGAAATATTTGAAAGATTGATGTGTTAGTTTACTCTTCATGATGAATTCCTGCACTACCTGTTAAAAATTCTAGTTTAAATGTTTCCTGCTGTACAAAGGTTGTCTGGAAGAGATCGCTTCAAAGCGATAAGACCGCCTGTTGTGTCCATTATTTATTAAGCAATTTTTTTGTAACCTGTTTGTCTCTCTTGTTGTGGTGCAATAAAGAGTATTTATTATTATTATTATTATTATTATTGACGAGTACAGTCGTTTTCCTTTTGCCTTCGCATGCAATGACATGACGTCAAGTACCGTCATAAGATGCTTAAACGAAATATTCTATACATTTGGAACGCCTATGTACATTCACTCGGACAGAGGAACGTCGTTCATGTCTCAAGAACTAACCCAGTACCTCGTCTCTCTTGGAATAGCCTGTAGCCGCACCACTCCATACAACCCACAAGGTAACGGACAAGTTGAACGCCTGAATTTTACCTTGTGGCGAGCGATTCAATTAAGTTTGAAATCTAAGGGCCTGGAGATAGCAGACTGGGAGAAAGTTCTGCCTAGAAGCTTGCATTCGATACGGTCTTTACTATGCACAGCTACCAACGCTACTCCTCACGAAAGAATATTCAGTCACCCTCGAAGGAGTCCTAACGGGGTATCATTGCCTGCTTGGCTGACTACTCCGGGTCCCATTCTAATAAAAAGGACCGTGCGACATTCTAAATATGATCCTATTGTGGAAGAAGGCCATCTCCTTCAAAGTAACCCAAATTATTCCCACATAAGATATCCTGACGGAAGAGAAGGCACTATATCGAATAGACATCTAGCACCAATTCCCTCGGATGATGAATACATCTCCGTATCCTCTGATGAAGACGACGATGAGGCGCCTCAGGCTGTAACGGAAGAACCGTCTTCGCCTGCGAACGACGCAGAGGCAACAGCACCAGAGGAACCGAGGCCCACAGGCAGTCCTCAACCCGACGTTCGGCGCTCTACACGCACTAGGCGTCCACCTGCCTATCTGGAGGACTACCAGACATCTTAGGAGGGGTGAATGTGGTGTATCTCTATGGCCTGTTGCCATGATTATTCTGTCAATGTCTTATAAATAACTGTGTCACATTTTTAGCTGAATAAAGCCAATATTTCCAATGATTTCTCTTTAAGTACTCCGTACGTATCAATTGACTTTCTTTTGACGAAGGTCAACTGATAATTTGCGAAATGAATCGCATGAAAACAGAAAATGATTTTGTTTACACATAGGACAGTTATATTTGGCCTTGTTCGATTTTACAGCCTCATTTGCGACAAGAAAATTTCGTTGCTTATTGGGTTGATGAGTATTTTTATGCTGACCCGATTTCGACTCCTCGAGAGTCTCTAACAAATCAGCCCTGTTAGAAATAAAGGTGGTAAATTGATCCAATGTTGGGGGGTTATCCAATGTATTTCTGTATTCCTCCCACTCGCGACTAGTAATTGAATCCAATTTTGACGACATCATAAAGATTATAAGCGTATCCCACTGAGAAGTCGGCTGTCCTAAGGTCGTAAGCGCCCTAAGGTTCTTATTTGTGATATCCAACAAATGACGTAACGCTCTGTGTGATTCTTTATGAATTTGTTCGACATTAAATAATGCTTTTACATGGTTATTTACCAAAAGCCTTTTATTATCATATCTAGCCAACAATAGCTCCCAAGCAGTTTTATAGTTCTCTGCCTTAAAGTCCAAACTTTTAATAACTAGCGCGGCGCTTCCTTGTAAGGAGGAACGCAAATAATGGAACTTGTTTATGTCGTCTATCGAGTCGTTATTGTGAATTAGCGATAAAAAGGTATCCCTAAATTCAAGAAAATACTGATAGTGACCACTAAAGTGAGGCAAATCAATCTTAGGTAGCCTTACCAGGTTGTTTTTGTGGTGACAAGAACTGGAACCAGCCTCAGACATAACCTTAACATCCGCGTTTCCACGTTTGCGTAGCAACTCCCGCGCGCGAGCCACAATGGAGAAATATTCATTTTCGAACTCCGTTCGCTCAGCATATCGCCCGGTAGGAGCGTCCGAAGTTATCTCAATCTGCTCCTGTAATTCATCAAACGTCGTATACATTTCCTCGATCTTGCTAAGACGGCTCTCGACTTCACTAGCCTGCAACTCATTTATACCCGGAATAGACAAATATGGCGTAAGGAACGTACTAAAGTTAGTTAATTTACATTTTAAAGTTCCCCGCTGTCTAACTAATTGCGCCTCCGACATAATTAGCACTTAATGGGCAAGAGATAAGCAATACACACTAGAAATATATCACAATTAAAATATTATTACCGTAAACACTGCGAAATAAGGTGCGAATTGTTAACGATCGATATTCACTGCACAAATAAAGTAAGTAGGTACTAATTAGCGATAAGCAATCTCATGCGCTGCGCTCGGCGACTCGGGAGTGACTAGATTTCCCGTTATCTTGACCTCTAAAAGCGAAATCGATCAGCTGTTGTGGGAGCTGCGCGAATTACGCGTTAACTAAACTATTTAAAATGTTTAAACACTTATGGAGTTGCGCACAAAATGAACTTTGACCCCTTTGTGTTGAACAATGTTTGAAGTTATAACTGTTAATATTCGAATTTCTTTTGAATAAATGAGCAATATCAGTTCGATATATTGAAGCTGTGTGGTAATTAACCACGGGAAAGGAAGAAGAATTACTTCTATTGCGAATAAATGGGATATTGGAACGAACTCACTTGTATTGCACCCAACTCGACCTGTTGTACTTTCGATTTAGGATTCTGAACTAGCAGGAAGACGTTGAACGCGGTGATATTTCCGACGAATGGATTTCGTGGTGTTCCTCAGACTGCTGCTTCCTCTTCGGCGAATGAAGGCTGCTTGAAGGATGTCCTTGACGAAACTGTCGACGGTTAATTGCTGCTGCGGCTTGCCCCTTCGATGAGGTCAGCCCAGTCCTTTTCGTGGGATGCTGTGGACGGCTCGCGGAGGTCTTTTCCTCGGGAACAGGACAAAGCTGCGCTGCGGACACGTTTTCTGTAGGCGCTGGTGTTGAAGTTAAACTCGACGCTCTTCTTCGACGGGTGAAGGACCAATGTTTGGGACCTAGGTTCCTTTTAGGTATTTTGGGAATAGCCTAGGTGAATCTTCAATGAAGAATATTATTATCAAATTACAAAAAAAAAACGGATTTATTCCGATTAAATTAAATATACAAAAAAATGAGTAGTGTTTCGTTGCGCTGTCCGTTACAGATTGTCGTTGGTCTTGTCGGCGACCGTTATTCCCGCTCGTTGCCGATCTTCAAACCTCGGATGCAAACGGCCGTCGATGACGTCAGTATGGATGCGTTCTGAACACTTCTCATTAATGGAATTTATGCAATCGAACCGAACTTGCTTTGAGTGTTTTGTTATGTGTCATGTCATTTGATGTGATGTGACAGTGACAGCGACAGCACCTATAGCAGCTCTGACCCGTTCGAAGTTCGACCAGTCAGCGGCCACGACCACGGCTCAAGCCTTCGTGTGTATGCTCACGTAATTAGCCGGTTTGGATCAGCTGTATTTTTGTGATAGAAACATAAAACATGATTATTTAATTTTAACAGAAAAACGAGTTTAATTTTTTTAACAATATTTTTAGTGTGTTATGAGATATATTAAATAAATTAATGCCGGGACCTTAAAAGTTTCGAAAATTGTCCTGAAATCTAAAGTTCCTTCCAAGTTCCGCGGGGATGTCCAAAGTTCCGAAAAACGGAACAAACGGAACCAAACGGCAACACTGCAACAGCGAGGTCTTCAAATCGACGGATCGGCAAAAATTATAAGGGTGAGTTGCACCAAACCGTCTGTAATCGTAAGCGGTGTTCGTTAAAATCTGAATGTATGGAACGTTTGACCAGTTTCTATGGACTGACAGCTGTCAGCGCCATATTTAACGTTCATCGGTCTGTAATCGTAAGCCGATGCAACCCGCCCTAAGTAGAAAGAAGGTCATTGACGTGATCGGCCGAGCTGTGGTTACGATCTGAAAAAGTTTTCAAGTCATACGAAGACCTTCAAATATTTTTGATAGATATTAAATATATATCTTCCATGTCCATAAAAGTGGATTAGCTTTCTTTATTACTTTCAAATGGATAGGATTTAGTAAATATGTAACCTTGTGATAGACAGACAGACGGACAGAGTCGCACCATAAGGTTTTCGTTTTTACCTTATTAGTGCGGAACCCTAAAAAGGAGATAATCACTTTAATAGTTTATTTTGTTCGAATTATTTCCCTTTTAAAATAACGCACACAGTAGTTCCTCGTTCAATTGTTCTCCCCGTCCCTTGCACACCTCTCGTCATCCTTCTCGCACACTTACGTTCCGTTTCACCCTATTCCCTTACGTTCCATTCTTAAATATAATAGTTTTATAATGTGAATTTACGAAAGAAATTTAGTAATACAATTTGTCGATAGATGGTTCTGCGCGTATCCTGAATCGCGCTATCGTTGTGTTGTCGTGGGTTCTACAAATACCGGACCACACATTTCAGTTCAGTTGGAAATAAGTTTGTATTAATCGAGTTGAATTTTTGAAACGCTTCCTCGTAAATACCAGCGAGGAAGCATCAATATCCGTGTCTACAGTCTGAGTATATACCGTATGTGTAAAGCTTTGGTTTCTTAGGACAGCGGTGCCGTCATATAGCGGCCGTATTATTACGGACGCAAAAAGACGGCCGTCTTTACGGTAAAGACATGTGGAAAGTTCCACGGCCGAGTACGCCGTCAGCCACCAACGTCAACGTAAGCAGGAGAGAAAAATGTCGATCTTGATTTAGCTTCAATAATTTACTGGGATGATGAACTATCAGAAGAGTGAAGATCATTGATTCAAATCACGAGATCATTTATTAAAATCTAAACGAAATCTATTAAAATTTCGTCATCCTCGCTGCTCCGGTTGGAATTGGAACTCATTTTGTACGTCGTAACAAGTAGTCGTACGTAAGTCCGGTCAAAAAAGCTCAAAATGTATATTAAAATTAGTTCACCGCTATCAATTACGTTCGAAAAAAACCTTCACGAACTATCCGACACCGTCAAGACGGCCGTCATTCAAATGGCGGCACCGCTTTTTACCCGACTGCGCGACGCAAAGGAGGGTAATGTGTTTATTGACGTTACGGTGTCAATCACCGCCCTTTAGGAAACCACGCTATTTGGTTTACGTAGAAAACGTTCTAGTGACTTCATTCACCGCTGTATTACGGGCGCTATATGACAGCACCGCTATCCTAGGAAACCAGAGCTTAAGTCCGATGACGTACAAAATACATCTTTATTTTGCATAAATGTGGTATAATAGTACATACATCCTCACCTTCTGTTCGGGCCACAAACACCTGCGATCTGGGGCTTTACGAATTACCGCCCGTGGTGCGTACACAATTTTACGTCCTCTCCCGGGTATGAAGTGAAATTGGCCGCTGTGCCCGTGGGAGGTAAATCTCACTTACCGCTCAGGGTGACGTAATAGTACATTACGCAACTAGGGCGGTGAATTCGTGAATGCCCCAGATCGCAGGTGTTTGTATGTGCTCTGGGGCTTTACAAATTACCGCCCGTGTTGCGTACAAAATTTTACGTCTTCAACAGGCCACAATGCGAGTTTTCCCGTACGCGCAGCGTGCAGTAAAACTCGCATTATGGCCAGGTGTGACGTAAAATAAATATATGTATATTTTGCTCAAACGCATTCCACCAGAAACTGAGCGGGCATGCAAAATGAACACCTAAAGGACCTAAACTCGAAAGCAAAAGTTTCGGGTCACTAAGCATTTACTTCAATATCATGAAAGAATAAACCCATCGTATTGAAATAAATTATACCTTATAGATATATGATATAGAATTTGATGTTACTAAAATAAAATGCATTAATTACTGATCATTATTTTATTTTGCCTATAACGACAAATTTATTCTCAAACATTGCGCTTTTTATCTTATTTTAATAGAGTTCTTAAAGTTATCATTATTGCTTATTCGTCGCAATTGTAAGTATAAGTATAATAAGACATGGTTTTTTTTTCCAATAGTTCTGGAGTGCCTCCTCCTTACTTGTCATGGACCTGGGTTCCTGAGGGAGCCCCCGGGGGATAATAAGACAGTACTTGAAATCACACACATACATGTACCCACCATTCTTTACATAATAAATCCTGTATCGTTAACATACTCGTATTCAACTAAATGAATCATAATTTTAACTTAGGCAATATCTGCATACAAAGGGGTTTCCATAAATAATAATAATTATTAATAGGTCAAGTAAAGGCCTGACTGAGATATATAAATAAGACTTGTTAATTAAGGTATAGTTAATATATAAATATATAAAGGTTGCCTCGATCTAGTTCACGTGTAGACTTTTGTACGCGTTACCTCAAGTAGCATGTGGTGATATTGTAAAGCTTAAAAATAGTGCAAACAATTTGTATTTCCTTTCCCGCGGGACTATGTTTTGGCAACATTAGCATTAGTATAGTACCTAGTAGTTTATTTAAGCCAAATCTAGCAACACTCTTCCGTCAACGCTATTGTCTAGCGCACACGCGCTGCGTACTTAATAATCTTTAATAAATAGAGAATCAAGATACGTGAAGTTTAATTGCTAAAATACCACTCCCGAACAATAGTGAACTAACTTACAATCCATTTTTATTTCATTTTATTCGTTCTTTTGTAAATTTTTGCTGGTTCGGGTAAATAGTTTCGGCACCTAATTAACTTTTGATGACATTTGTATTTTATCAAAATGTGAAAACCTATGATACTCAGGACAGGCTATACGTGATGCCACAGCGAGGGACGGAAATTGAACTCGGAAAAGCCCCTATGCAGCTAAATTAAGATCAGGGGACCGGTTTTTCACTTTCGAGCGCTCGACTCTCACTCGAAAACTGTCAAAAATTATGAATAGCTAATTTTTTTTTTGTATCAAATAGTACAATCTAAATAAATAAAATAAACAAATATCTCATCCATGTGAGGAGGCCTGTGCCCAGCAGTGGGACGTATATAGGCTGATTTATTATTATTATTTATATTATATTATATTATTAAATTATGAATATATATTTGGGGACAATCTTACATAAATAAATCTAGTCCCAAACAAAGCAAAACTTGTACTATGGGTACTAGACGAGGATATATATGCTTCTATACATAAATAAATACTAAAATACATAGAAAACATCCATGGTTCGGGAACAAATATTCGAGCTCATCACACAAATAAATGCTCTTACCAGGATTGGAACCCGGGACCTCCGGCTTCGTAGGCAAGGTCACTACCAACTAGGCTACAGAAGTCGTCAATTTATGTCATCATATGTCATCATTGACGTTTATTGTACCAGGATGATGGCTGTCATATATCAGCTGTAAAAAAATCTATTTCTATATAATATAGTAATTTACCTATTCTAATCCCTAATTTATCCTTTTTTTTACTTTCGTCTAAAAATACTTAGGTACGAAATAATATACTAGTCTTAACATCAGACTATTCGCAAGATTTGGCATAGGCACTAGTTTTAGGAAAGCGACTGCCGTCTGACCTTCCAACCCAGAGGGAAAACTAGACCTTATTGGTATTAAACCGGTTTCCTCACGATGTTTTCCTTCACTGAAAAACCTTCAGCGGAAATTAAACTGCTATTCATCATCCTCCTAGCGTTATTCCCGGTTGTGCCCCTAAAGGAGCCCATGGTCTGCTTTGACACCTAATCCCAAGATTTGGCATAGGCACTAGTTTTACGAAAGCGACTGCCATCTGACCTTCCAACCCAGAGGGAAAACTAATAGACCATATTGGGTTTAGACCGGTTTCCTCACGATGTTTTCCTTCACCGAAAAGCTAACGGTAAATATTGCTCCGAAAAACTCATTGGTACGAGCCGGGATTCGAACTCACGACCACCGCTTGACAGCCACATGCCTGAACCACTAGGCTACCGTAGCTTAAAATTAAAATGCTAGTATGCTAGTATTCCATAGTGAGGAACTATGGTATTCATTAGAAGGCTTAAAGTAACAGGGCTATGGCGGGAGTTTCTCTGTGTGATCGAATCAGAAATGAGGCTATCCGCAGCAGAATCAAGATAATCGATATAGCCCTCCGAATCGCTAAACTTGAGTGGCAGTGGGTGGGGCACATTGCACGTAGATCCGATGGTTGGGGCGGAAAGGTTCGCGATGGGCGACCACGTACTGGCAGGGGCAGCGTGGCAGCTAAAAACGAAATTGTATAGGATATTAAAATAATCAAATTAAATAATACAGTGTGTGTGTTTGTAAAAGTGATCGTATTAAGCGGGTTCTACTTTCAAAACGAATCGATATGAATCGGGAAGATAGGAAATCTAAGGGGGGTTGTTTTTCCCAGTAGTGGGAAACTTCTGAGGCTAATAAAAAAGCAGATGGGACCGGTAGCCCCGCCCTGGTTATGATTATTGTAAAAACTTAATATAATACTAGAAATGAAAAAAACGTCATTACATCTACAGTAGGTGCTAAAGGTACAGTCTGTGAACATTTAGAATATGATTCGCGTGTAAATTCCTCTCTCGCTTGCTTTTTGTCTCGCTCGCTCTCTTTGAGAACACACGGTCTGATACCTAGAGTTTAATACTTTCACTGCTAAGAAACCGCCTAGCGCGTAGCGATTTTTGACAGTGAATGTGTTAACACTTTCGCTACCAAGAATCACTCGGTGCGCTCGTAGCCGATCCGGTGGTTTTCCTCGTATGTAGCGGAAAGCGACTACGGCGTAGGCGCCCGCTAGGTGGGTTCTTGGTTGCGAAAGTGGTAAAATACGAAAAGTTTCCCTTGTCAAAGTTACTATATATACACACAATCATTATTGTTACGACATGACTAGATATTTTTGACCTTAACACGTTCACGGTCACATGCACCATTCCGAAAACTGTGTGACACATATAAAATTCATATATTTTGTAGGCGACCGCATTCGATTAGGTCCAAAAGTGTATACATCTCTTTGTCCTCGACTGTACTGCCATGGAGGTACTGCCACGTCACTGTTTTTTCATATATTGTTCTTCTGCTGTTTCGTCCATATACAGGGTGCTCGTGAGGAACCCGAATAATTTGGCCAGCGTATTCCTAAGGTCGTATGGAGTAAAAAATGTTATATGAACATAGGTCGAAATATGTTTTTTTTTTATGTTTTCATACAAGAAGTTATTTATTATGTATGAAAACATAAAAAAAAAACATATTTCGACCTATGTTCATACAACATTTTTTACTCCATACGACCTTAGGAATACGCTGGCCAAATAATTCGGGTTCCTCACGAGCACCCTGTATACATACATATTATCATTTGTTAAAAACTCAAAACTTTCCTCTTGTGCCAGCACGGACCCAGCCGTAACGTCTACAGACATATTGTGTCACAGCACGCGTCATTCCCCTTATGTAAAATGGAGGAGACCCCTCAAGCTTATGCTGCGGCACTAGGGAAATTTGTAATGTACGTAAACGGCACAACATGCCCGCCTTCATCACAATTCTATGAGAATTTTTCGTCCGTGGACGAATTGTCAGTTTTGTCACGGTGAAGATCAACGGCCATAGCCGTAGTGTCGTATACAACGTGTCCCAAAACTCAACGATAAGCCGGCACCAGAGGATGGAGCTGCTTATGATTAGTCGAGAAAAAATAAGGAATAAAATATATCTCAAAAAAAAAAAAAAAATTTTTTTGAAAATAATTGCCATAGTGGTGTCAATACTATTTTTGTACACCATGATGATTGAAAGTGGACTGTAAGAAAAAATCTTTCAAAATTGTAGGGACAAAATGAATTTTGATTATTTTTTGTGTAAAAACTACATGTATTATGGTATTTTTAATAACTGTGTTAGATAGCAGGGCTACTTAAGTTTCCAAAAACAAAAAAAAACAGTAATATTTGAATATTTGTAGACATGGTCGTTAAAAATACCATTAGGTGTTACGTATATCAGAACGCACCCTTGTAAAATAAGATAGCAACACTGCTCTCTCTCGCTCGCCCTTCTCACGGCACGCAATGGCCGACTAATACACGTTTTATAATCAAAGACTTTTCTTTACTTTAACCCGTCAAGACCAACCATAACATGGTGTCAGAAGTTCGAAGTAACAATCGTCCGCCGTCGTCAACTCATCAGTAAGTTAACAACTGTCCGTCTTTAAAAAGAAGCATAATTCGTCAAGATGACGCCGCCGGTTCCGCCGTCCGTGCCACCATCACAGCCATCGCAGAGCACCAGCCGCTCCTTGCCGCCATGTAATTTCATGATGGATTTCAACTCACCAAACCAGTCGCTGGCCTGGCGAAACTTCAAGACCAGCCTAAACATCTATCTGATCGCCAATAACCTAGAAAATGAACCGGATAATAGACGAGTCGCCATATTGCTGCATACATTGGGTCCAGACGCTTTACAGTTATTCTACTCATTCAACGTAGAATTAGATAAAATATGCTACAAAGACCTATTGCAAAGATTCGAGGATCACTTTACGCCAAGAGCAAATATATCGGTGGAGAGGCACAGGTTATTTAACAGGAAACAAGGACCGTCAGAAGACATAGAGTCGTACGTCACAGATCTGAAAAACATTAGCATGCTGTGTAATTTCGAAGGTCTTTCTGATGACATTGTCAAGGACATATTTTCGTGGAATCTCAATCCAACAAATGCTTACATCAGGGAACGTCTCATAATAGAGAAACCAAAGACACTAGATGAAGCAGTCAACATTGCCAAAAGTATAAGGAATACTAGACTAGAAACGCAAGCATTGTCAAGCGGAGAAGTTTGTGCTGTAAACAGCAAGCGAAGTCAAAGTCGTCAGGAAAACACAATTAGTTACAGAAGTCACAGTCGTCCAAGGGCTCAGGATAATCAAAGCAGGCAGAGAAGTCATAGTCGTCACCGCACTCCGTCTAGTCAAGAGAATCACAGTCGTCAATATGCACCGTCCAGTCAAGGTAGTCATAGTCGCCAGTATGCTCCGTCCAGTCAAGAAGTCAAGCGATCATCAGGAACCTGTTACAGATGCGGTCAAGTTCATCGCACTAGATGTCCGGCGATGGGAGTGACATGCAACAACTGCCACAAGCTGAACCATTTCGCCAAATGCTGTCTCAGAAAAAATGTCAGACTACTTGTAGAAGAGGATACTGCTGATGCTGTATTCGGTAACTCAGACACTTTCTTCCTGGGTAGCTTGTTTGTGAACAATGAAATTTCTGTCAACACGGATAATAACCCTTACCAGACTAGTCTCTTGATCAATAACCTAAAACTTGATTTCCTGCTTGACACTGGTGCTGACACAAATATCCTGTCCTTCAGCTCTTATAAAAAACTTGGATTACCTCTAAATATAATAGTAAAAAGCAGTCATAAATTATCCACCTTCAGTGGAGAAGTGCTACCCACTGTGGGTCAATGCACTCTGTCTGTCACTCACAACAATAAAGAGTTTAAGGTCAATTTTCATATTGTCGATCTGCCTTGCAAAAATATTATAGGTCGCAAGAGCTGTGAGATCCTAAAAGTTGTCAAAAGAATAAATAATGTTGGTTTCAATTTGCCTGAAAGAGACATACTCTCCGAATATTCACACCTATTTGAGGGCATCGGCTGCCTCAAAGACTTTGAATGCCACCTTGCCTTAAAACCTGATGCTGTCCCATACATAGATGCATGTCGTAGAGTCCCATTTTCACTTGCCAATGACCTGAAAAAAGAAATAGAAATGCTAGTCAAAGATAAAATCATAGTCAAAGTCGAAGAGCCAACAGATTGGGTTAACCCTATAGTCCTTGTTTCGAAAAAAAATGGTAAATTAAGATTGTGTATAGATCCCAGAAAACTAAATAATAGTATCATGAGAGCTCACTACCAGTTTCCCACTATCGATGAAATTAAGCATAGCCTGTCAGGAGCAGAATTCTTTACAACACTAGATGCAAACAAAGGTTTCTATATGTTGAAACTAGATGAGGCTTCATCCAAGCTTTGTACTTTCATAACGCCGCTGGGTCGCTACAGATATCTCAGGTTAGCGTTTGGAATTAATGCCGCTCCAGAAATATTTCATGCTGAAATGTCCAAACGATTCAATGATATTGATGGAGTAAAAGTTATGATGGATGACTTGCTCATTTATGGTCGCACAAAACAAGAGCATGACTCTGCGCTAGAAAGGGTAGCAAGATGAACATGACTCAGAATTTAAGGCACTGAAAGAATATATAACAAAAGCACGTGTCCTGACTTATTATGATCAAAATAAACCTATTACTCTGTCCGTCGATTCCTCAAAAGATGCCATGGGTGCAGTAATTCCCATGATAGAAACCCTATTGCATATGCTTCAGCTTCTCTGAGTCCATGTCAACAGTCATACTCCCAAATTGAGAAGGAACTCCTTGCAATCCTATTTGGTTGTATGAAGTTCCACCAATATGTTTATGGCCGCCATACATTAGTCGAAACGGATCACAAACCAATTGTCACACTCATGAACAAGCCAATTTTCAATATTCCTCCCCGTCCACAAAGAATCATGTTGAGATTACAGCCATATGACTTGAAGGTGACATACAAACCTGGCAAATATCTCTATGTCGCTGATACTCTGTCCAGAGCAGCATTACCAGAACAGTCCTTACTTGAAGTAGATGCAGACCTAGATTTACATGTCAATTTAGTGCTCAGTTCACTGTCAGTCAGTCCAAATAAATTAAAGTCCATCCAAGAACAGACTTCACAAGATGAAGCATTGACACTTTTAATAAAATACTGCATATCTGGTTGGCCAGAACACAAAAGATCAGTCCCTGATATTATAAAGCCATTTTTCCCCATAAAAACAGATTTGCATGTCATTAATGGCATTGTTTTCAAAAACAATAGCATTATAATACCTGTCACTATGAGAAATGATATATTAAAACAAATTCATGAAGGTCACCAAGGTAGTCACAGCTGTCAAAGGTTAGCAAGAAATTTAGTATATTGGCCCAACATGTACACTGAAATAGAAAAATATGTAAACAATTGTCACATATGCCTCACATATAGACGGAATAATTCCAAACAACCTCTACAGCCTCATGAAGTCGAACCAATCCCATGGTATAAAGTTGGTGTTGATTTTTTTGATCTTAATTCAAAAAAATATGTCATAGTCGTAGACTATTTCTCTAAATATGTCGAACTCACTCAATTAATAGGTGGTTCCACTAGTGTTATAGTGATCAATGCACTAAAAGCAATATTTTCCAGACAAGGAAGTCCCACCATTCTATTCTCCGACAATGGTCCGCCATTCAACTCCCAAGCCTTCAAAGATCTCACAACAGAATGGGATATACATCACGTCACATCCAGTCCTTATTATCCACGATCTAATGGCCTTGTGGAAAAAACCATTAATACCATCAAAAACATACTAAAAAAATGCTTTGCCGATAACTCTGATCCCTATCTTGCATTACTACAGTATAGAAACACTCCAAAAGATAGCTTGTACTCACCTGCTCAGTTACTCATGTCTAGGGTTCTTAGAACTAAACTGCCAATATTAAAACAAACCATGAAACCTAAATTACCTAACTACAGGTATTTAGCAAATAAAACACAAACATTGAGTCACAAATCAAAAATGTATTATGATAAACATACAAAGCCTTTGTCTTTACTGAAAATCGGTGATAAAATATACTTTAAGAAACAGCCAGATAGTATATGGTGTCCAGGTACTGTTTCCAATGTAGGTCCACAACCCCGGTCGTACACGATTGATTCTCCCGATGGTATCTTCCGTCGCAATCGTGAGCACATTCTCAAACCAAAGCAATCTGATCCTTTGCCTGACTCTGGTAATAGTCCACCTCAGTCGCCAGAAGACAGTGTTAGTCCCCGCGTTTCGCAGAATGTCCCTGAATCACCACGGTTGTATCCTCCCTCGAACCATCAGTCTCCTTGTCCAGCCACTCCTACCAGTCCTGCTGCAAACCCTGTAACAAGAACAAACATATTAAACACACCTAATAGAAATATAAATCGCCCAAACCAAACTTACTCGTCATTCGGTCGGGCTATAATAAAACCTCGAAGATTTTGTTAATAAAGTAACTAAGCCACTGTATTGTAACAATGTATAGTAAAATTTATTGTATTGTGTACGAGTTGTGTAAATTGTAAGATTAATAGATTATTTTCAGGTTGTTGTTGATAATGACAGACGTCAGTCAAGTTGAAGTGTCAGCTTGACAAGTGTCACTTTAGAGATGTTTAAGATATGCTTAAAATTGTTAATAGATTAATAATAGTTACTTACGTTTCGTTTCACCCGATTGTAATGTCTTTTTTTCTTTTCATAAGGGAGATGTTACGTATATCAGAACGCACCCTTGTAAAATAAGATAGCAACACTGCTCTCTCTCGCTCGCCCTTCTCACGGCACGCAATGGCCGACTAATACACGTTTTATAATCAAAGACTTTTCTTTACTTTAACCTGTCAAGACCAACCATAACATTAGGGATGTCGATTTTCGATGAATTTCATTTTTTTTCTGTAATTTCTAAAATAATTGAGATATATTTTTTTCCTTATTTTTTCTCGACTAATCATAAGCAGCTCCATCCTCTGGTGCCGGCTTATCGTTGAGTTTTGGGACACGTTGTATAGAGGGTATCAATATACGTTTGTCGCCGTACTGTCCGTGAACATGTTAAAGTTGTCTCATGTCTGTATATACAGTGGACCAAAAATGGGATGAGAACCGATCAATATACCGGGTGGAAAGGCAGGACGATCCTTTCCGAAAAAGGGGGATTGTTTAGATTTAGTACTGTATTTTCTCTAAAGAAACTAGGCTTGAGTTCGTAAGCGTTTTGAAGTTATAGTTAACTTTTAATGAAAAATACTGCAAGTGACAACCCTCATTAGGTTCAGTAACATTTTAACAATAACACAAGGGTGTATACAATTATTAGTACATAGTAATAGTAGGGTTGTCACTAAGAAGAACATTAATTAATTTTAATATTTTACTAATTGTTCGTAAAGAAAATCCAAACATTACGAATCGATTCTCCATTACTTAAACTAACCCCCCTTTGCGGAAAGGATCGCCGTGCCTTTCCTCCCGGTATATGCCCTTGATCGGTTGACACCCCATTTTTGTTACACTATATATTGAAGAACTCAACTGTACCTGTTACTTTGTGTATATACCTATTTCTATCTGACGTACTTATGACGAATGTGATTTAATCACCATGACAAGGTTTTAATTGCAAATTATGAATTGGTGATTATCCACAACAAGAAAAACACAAGCGTTCGTTTTTGCCTGATTAAAACTTAATTAGGGTTTTAGCTGATAATCATTTCACCCTAACGGTAGTTTAATATGGACCTAAAACCTCTTTAATATTAGTTTCTTAAACCTGTCTAATTGTCAATTGTCACATGCACGATAAGTGACTCACACTAGTCTGTGAGAGGCTTTATAATTTATGCCAAAGTGCTCTTGGGCATATTCAAAAATTCGTGTACCCTATTAGCGTCACAGTTTTGTGACGAAAATATTCAGTTTGTATAAAAAGTTTGTCTTCGATTTAACTTTTTCCACGAACAATTTGATGACTTGGTAAAGGTCGCGGGAGTCCGCTGGATACGGGTGGCCCAAGACCGGTAGTTGTGGCACTCTTTGGGGAGGCCTATGTCCAGCAGTGGACGTCTTTCGGCTGATATGATGATGATGATGTTGAATCTATGGAGCAACTACACCAAAAAGACCCTCAGGGCGCGGTGTGTCTAGTATAACAACTCGTTCACGGGGTTGTTAGGGCTGCCTTGGCGCTGCGGCGCGTCAGGGATGTTTGGTGAGAGATGAGATCAAAATAAATGTATCCAATTTCCTGTGACTTCTCAGCGGTCTATTGCTTGCACGAGTATGCTAGTGATGACTACGTACTTCCCCAGTGTGTCGGGTTAGGGTAGCACCATCTTTTTTTCCAGTAGATTTTCCAACTGTGCCATCGCTATACGTTGTCGTTGACCCAGTAGGTACCCATTTTAGGAAGAATATAGACAAATTCCCAGCAATCTCTGATATGCCAAAAGTAACCGCAGAACTCAGGGAAAACGCTTTTTTATAGTTAAAATTATACTCGTATAAGATAAGCTTTCAAGTGCTAAACGGACACGTTTAACACTTGAAAGCTTATCTTGTTAACAATGGCTTTGTTTCCTATTGTACAAGCCCACCGCAAATCCTCCGACCAGATAAAAATTAAGCAAGTAACAATAAAAGTCATAATTTTACGGATCTGACGGATTTTCGTTTCCTCGTCGAAATGAAAAGTAGAGTGTTTAAGGGAAAGCCTCTTTGGTGCACCAAAATGTTTTATCGGAAAGGGCTCTCAACCCTCGGTTTTACTATGCGGATGTAATGTAACTTAGGGTAGATTAAGTATGTCGGTAACTTCTTCAATGATATTCAATGTCTTTTCTTCATATGATTCTAATTAACCAATAAAGCGTCTCCAACCGAGCGTCGCCAATCATATGAAGAAAAGACACTGAGTATCATTGAAGAAGTTTCCGAACCCCATTCTTAATCTACCCTGAGTTGCATTACATCGCCATAGTACATACGTGCGTTTTATGTACCTCTACGATGTACAAAAAAATACTTTCTTATGTAGATGGTAATTTTTCGTTAAAGGCAATTATCCACGCAATACCAACAGCCGGAGCGTTTTATAATTAAGTTGTGACGAATGTCTTTAGTCAGTTGACGAGGTTTTTGATTGCGGGATACTGTAGGTATACTTGAGATTATTTGAGTTGGATGAATTACATGAAAATAGTTCATACTAAAAGCAACTTTACCGTGCAACATAGAAGATTCCAATTCCAATAACAGATTTATACATTTTGGACACATTTAATAATCTCAACCATATAGGCACCTACGTTTCATTCGTATGGTCGTCCTTTTTAAGAACGATTAAATCGTTTGGCAAATAGTGCCATAAAGTGGAAATTGTCGTAGACTACAGTTTTGGTGAGGCAGGGCACAGCGAAATGTCATCCCGCTCGAATTTGGAGCAGCCCAACTGGGGAAGTACCTCCGCCTTGCAGAATACAACAGCCATAATAACACTACTACTTGCTCTGTAGTAGTGTTGTGTTCCTGGAGGTGAGCAAGGTCGCCAGAGCTCCTGAGGATGCGTTGTGTTGAGAGCTAGGGCATTTGTTCCTTCATCTGTCAACACGGCGAATGCTCAAATATGTCAATGGTCGGCAACGCCCATGTTACTTCTTTGGTCGCGTCGTGGATGCGTCTATAGGCTGCGGTGTCCGCTTACCATAAGGGCCGTACGCTTGTTTGTCACCGTCGTCCTGAATCACACTGTGGTGACGGTCAATAGCAAATTGGACAGCTATAATGACAAGTTTACTATCAATTCAAAGCATTCCAGACCCGCCATCCATCATAATTTGTTCAATTTCAAAAGTTGATTGAAGTGACAAATAAAATCTTTTTTAATACTTTATTGCGCAATAATATTCAACTGCAAATGTTCAGCTGTATAAAGCCGTTGCAACCAAACATACCCTGAAAAATAAAACAGTTTTATTTGGTAAAGATATACAATAAAGATATACATACAAACTGTAAGCCCGCGATTTGCATTTCAATAAACATACTTCACATAGGTACATTCGACGTCAGAGCACATCCATACTAATATTATCAATACGAAAGTGTATCTGTCAGTCTTTTACCTCTTCACTCTAAACCCGCAGAACGGATTTAGGTGAAATTTAGTATCGAGATAGTTTGAGTCCTGGTAAAGGACAAAGGATTTTTGAATGAATGAAATGGGGCGGGGAAAATCTTTATGACGTGTACGACGAGACGTAGGTATGCTGTAAACGAGTTCCACGCGGACGGAGTCGCGGGCAGCGGCTAGTTTATTTCATTTATTTAATTGTAAAGTCATCATGTACATGCACAATTAGAAAGATGTGTTAAAAGTCGGTTCATGACATGACGCCACACGACAATACCTATCCGAAAACTAAAATAATTATTTTTTTGAAAAATGCATTGTGTCAAAATTGATAAAAAAAATGCTTGAGTACATTGTAAAACAAACTACACTATTTATACAGGGTGTTTTTTTAACCGTCTTATAGCCGAAGGCCAGTATACATTGCAAAGAACTCAAAAAACGTTTTTTTTTGTATTATTAGAATGATTAGTACGTTTTGTGTGGGCTTCTGCTCTAACACGGTTAAAAAAACACATTGTATAGTAAGTATATATTATTATGTATAAACCGACTAAATAAAAGTATGTACATATATCGCTACTGTATTTATTGTCATTCTGTCTCTACGCGATTTGGCGGGTTTACCTGGTTTCCTTGGGTCCATATTGGCTCATATAAACTTGATGTGTCGATTTTTTCTAGTAATACCGCTTTGTAATCATAATCATCACTCTTCATTTTTTTTTCTTCCTACATTTTATGTTTCTAAATTTCTGTAACTATCATCGGAACTCAAAACGAACAGGTTTCATAAAATGTTTCTTTATTATGACATTACTAAGAACAGACTTGAACTCATAATTTGGTTGTTCGTAACAGTTTCCTTCCTAATGGACATATATGATAATTTTGTTAGTCCTATTTGTTATTATTGTGGTTATTTTGTTTTCCGCTCTTTTATAAAAAAAAGAACCTCGAAGGCGTCTTCCGTCTTCTAACAGTTCTAACCTATCCGCGATCCGAGTCGGTTTTGCCACTAAGTCTCTGTTCCCTACTGCCTACTTGAACTTATACACCACTATCTTGGCACTAGTAATTGATCTCAGAGTAAGGATCTTTATTAATGCAACATTTAGCAATAACTTATAGTATGTATAGAAATAAATATGATATTAAATTATATTGCTAAAAATCTTTATGATATAAAAGTATTTACACATAAATAGTAGGAACAGAGATACTTACGTTGAATAATATTATGAATATAGACAATTCGGAGTTACGATAGTTATTAGCAGAAATAATTATGAATAGTGATCATTATATGAGAGAAATTTTCGGAACTCCAATAATCGAAGTTGCAATTTTATATGAACTTTGGCGCACCCGGTTTCCATATCTGTCCTCCTGTAAATAAATAGTAACTATCAATGTCTATTGGGGGGTCCCTTTGTTTCCCATAAACTTATTGTTCCGAATTTCGATAGTCAGAAATTGATATCCATATCATTTATAGACATAAACATCAGTAGTCATAATCTTTGTTAAGTATAACGTTTTGTAGTTCTAACATTAATGACCCATAATATTAAGTATTATAATCACAAAAGTCAGAATTTGATGTCCATAACGATCAAAGGTCTATCGATATTTATTCATAAATATTCTAAGGCATATATTTCAACGTACTAATGATTGCTATTCATATCGTTTTAATGCCTAAAGTGAATTACGTCTAAGAGACCAAATCTATAACATCCAAAGTCATATAGATAATTACTCAGAAACATTTCTAGACATACATTTGAAAGGGGTACTAGGTACTACTACGCGAAGGGTTTATGACTGTTTCGTAAAGAATACGTTTAAATAAGCATGTTTTATTAGAAACTTTTTCTCTGAAATTAAAAATGGCCAAGATATTGGACTTCTAAGGCAGGTCGGTGTAGGTACGACGACGAGCGAAGCGAGGAGGAGTGTTAGTTGTACCGTGACCCTAAGCGCGCGAGCCGAGCGAGCGAAGCGAGCGTGCCGCGGCAGCGGCCGGCGAAGCGCCAGAATCAATAATGACACAACATTCATCGAAATGTTGACAAGTACATATTTTTCCTAACTTTTGGGTCAAATATTTCATCCATTTTTGATTTTAGAGAAAAAAGTTTCAAAACAAAACATACTTATTTTAACGTATTCTGACCACTAAACCAAACAGTGAGCGGCATAAATATCTTTCAATCGCATCACTCTTTATTTTTGCCAAAGTACCCACATTAATTATAATTAATGGGTATGTGGGTATGTTATAAAGCAGTCTGGAAGAACTCGTTCAATACAGGTCGACACATGTAAAAAGAAACCTGGCGGCCATACTTTTTATATGGCCGCCAGGGCTCTTTTTACGTGTGTGGAGATGTAACGTTCGGTAGTAAAAAAAAACATGTATTTTATTATTTTTGGGAGTGTGGTTATGGGCTTTAACATTATGAAGAGTGACACCACCGTGAAATTGAATGATATGACTAACTAATCAGATGACTACCAATCATTATGACTTGCGAAAAAATACCTTACAATAATTATTACAAACTAGATTATTGCCTGTAACATTATGTAATTGCATACCACCGGGACATTGTCACGTTATGGCTAACCAATTTTATGACTAACAATAATGATGACCTGCAAAAATCGGAACTCCAATGTATATTGTTAAATTTTATGACTTTCGACAATATGACTAGAAAAAAATATGGTGGAAAACGTTATGGACTGAAAAAATCGGATCTTAAATTTTATGGGAAACAATAGAGACCCGTCTATTGGACTATTTTGTTGTTTGAGCGGTTGTGTTGAGTGTGGTTGTAGTTGGTTACTGTGAACTATCCTTTATTTTCTCTTTGACGTTTGACGTATACTCTGGGAAAAATACGGTTTTGAAAAACATTAATTTATAATAGCGTTTTTTTGGTGATTTCATTTTCAAATGTTATTCTAAGATGCTTTATTCAAGAATCCGACAAACTTTCCAGCCGGAAGTAATTATGTACCTAGATTTAAATGAAGCATTCATTGTATTTTTTTGTATGATTTATCTTGAATATGCATAATGCATAATAATATAGCAAAATGTAAATGAACCAAAATAAAGACAAAAACTTGAATTACTTAAAAATTTTTGGACTTTCCAGAAGCTTGTTATTTTTATCACTTTCGATGTCTGAAATTTTGTCGGATTCTGTCGCTGGGTAACTATGTAATTGATAATGTGTGGTCCATTACACAGAAAAAAATAAACGAAGTCATATAAATGATTACCAAAATTGTTATTTTTTTCATACAAGTTCCCCTTATTAGTCCAGTCAGTTCATTGACTGGACTAATAAGGGTAATGGAACGTACTACTAACGCCTACGCACCAAATTGCGAACAGGGGATCGATTTTTGACTTTCGAGCGCTCGAAAATCAAATAAAAGTAAATTACGTTTGTAGTGTCCAATTGGCCGGCACTTACTTTCTACCAATAGAATTTAATACGAGTGGTCAATATCACTCGTTTTTAAATTTTCTATCGCTATTTCAAAATAGTATTTCATAATTTTGGTCAGTTTTCGAGTGAAAGAGTCGAGCGCTCGAAAGTCAAAAATCGGTCCCCTGATCCATCTCACGAAACAACTGAAAATCTTTTTTCGTACAAATTAGCTCAATCAATTTATAATTGAAATTGGAAAAGTTCACTACCTCTTTCAATCGCCATCTCTTTACGCACTTTTCAGCGTTTTCATCGTCTCCTTCAACTCCACGATGATATAAATTGCCTTATATCTTTTTTTGTTTTTAACGTTGCTTAGTGCTGGGACCTGGTTTAGTTGAAGGAGAAGATCTGACCACTGGACTATATCTAGTAGTAGTATCTACCATAAATATCCATGGGCATTCTGTTTAATCTTTCTATACCTCTAGCACTTGTCACTGACTGGCTTGCATATCTATTATCTTCTTGAGAGGTGCCATGAGTTTTTGCCGTTTCATTACTAGCATTAGAATCAGCTGGTGATATTGCTAAAGTGCTTGGTGAAAATTGTGGTGGTAGTTTGGACAGAAAATGAGTCATCATAGACGGATCAATATTTTTATAACGAGCATAATCATATTTTTTTAAATTGAAAAATACTTTGGCTCAACTGTTTTTTTTCTGGGCAGACGTTTTTTCGTGAACCTTTCCGCCCCAACGGCCATCGGTTCTGCGTGCTATGTGCCCTGCCCACTGCCACTTAAGTTTAGCGTGCTTGTATGTGTTACGCTTAAGTATACACATCAATATACAAGTTATTAGTAGCGCAATAACACGCAGACGGCGACGGGCGGCGCATGTTATGGTTGTCAAATAACCGAATAATAATTACTATAAAATACTTTTCGTCCATTAAACAGATGGATGAAGGCCGTGCCTCTGTTCATATCTCCTATTAAGTCGGTGTTTTTATTAATATTCATTTACTCGCTGCAAGCCCGTATACAGCTACGAGTATAGTAGGTAATCATTTCCGATCAAGGTTAATTGATTGGCCTGCGACACACTGAATTATTGTATTTTATGTTATTATTATTTTATGTTAGTTTTAAAATAATTTTATCCTACCTAATCTGTAATGTTAATTTTCTATTGTACGCCTAATCGGCAGGTTATAATGATATCAACCTTTACTGACTTTTATTTACTGAATTTATTTATTTATTTATTAAGGATTACCAACAGATAAACATCTTACATGCTCTTAAATCTATATAATAATCATGACTGATGCTTATCTAATTATAGGTAACCACAACTTATATAAGTGTCTTGTAGGTGTGAACAATAGTAAGCATGCAGCAAACTGATTATTACAGGGTGCCTCGTGAGGAACCCGAATAATTTGGCCAGCGTATTCCTAAGGTCGTATGGAGTAAAAAATGTTATATGAACATAGGTCGAAATATGGTTTTTTTATGTTTTCATACATAATAAATAACTTCTTGTATGAAAACATAAAAAAAACCATATTTATTGTCGTAAATGTGGACACGGTGGACAAAAGCACCAATTTTTTTTCAGGCACTTGTTAGATCCATAGCTTTAAGTTTTTGATGGAACCAACTCCTCCGTCGGTATTTTTTTTTCATGTCGACCATTTTTTATTATAGTTAATTATTAATACCTCGAGTTCTAAGGCACTTAGAATCACAAACTTGATGTCTAAATATAGATATTTGAGGTCAGGAAATTTAACTAGATAAGTATTTTACCAATATAACGCTGCATATACATGTAAACATCTTTGTTCTTAGAATTGATTTAAGTTATGTTAAAAAACCAATTATTAACGTTATTATATTTTTATTATTTGTTATTATAGAGGCTATAGTTATACATTATACATAATCTGCGGGAATTTCAAGTTTCTACATATTACGGTTCTAGAGATATACCGAATGTTATGGGCGGGCAATAAAATTACGTTTCATGTATAAGTTTAAGCACTGTTTAATTTTAAATTTAATTTAATTTTAATGATTGTGTTTTAAAGCAGCAATAGACAAACAACTTCTGTGAAAATTTGAATAGTCCAGCTATTGCTGATACGCAGACAGCCGGATGGACAGTGGAAGCTTAGGAACAGGATTCCGTTTGATATCCTTTGGGAACTCGACTCTAAAAAATATCTAGTTGAATTCCTTGACCCCAAATATGTATATTTAGACACTAAGTTTGTGATTCTACGTTATTTAGACCTCGAGATATTAATGATATATACGTATAATACAAAATTCCCGCCATAAAATTAAAGATAGCTGACGGAGGAGTTGGTTCCTATCAAAAACTTAAAGCAATGGACCTAACAAGTACCTGAAAAAAATTTGGTGCTTTTGTCCAGCGTGTCCACATTATCACCTGAAACTGCCCTACTAACTTACTTATCTTATAACCAACAATAAAGATTTATGATTTATGATTTAAAAATATATAAAAAAGACATTAGTATGTAATTGTGCCTTACCTGCCGATTCTCCATGTGACGATGGTGGGTATTCGTCTGAAAACATAATTGTGTGTGAGAAAAATACCCCTGAAATACATTTTTCAAATACTTATAAGCAGAATAAGAAAAGGAAATAAAAAGAAAAACAATTTAGTAATTTTGGTAGAAAAATGTACTCGTATACTGCTACTAAATAACTTTACAAACGCAGAAATAGCATGTTAATAACTTCAAAAACCCTAAAAAAATTGGTAGAACAGTTTGATAGAATTGTTGAAGCAGTTGGTTACTTCCTAGTTAAATCATTAAAGCAAAACAATCTGCGAATATGCGGCTCACGAAGACCGCGCGACCGGTTAGCCTAGTGGGTAGAGTGATGCTAACTATGAAATAGAAGGTCCTGGGTTCGAATACCGGTAAAGGCAAATATTTGTGTGATTCATTCATTCATAGATTTACGCCTTTATTCACAAAAGGGAGAGGCAGAGCACATGAAACTTATGTCATGTTAAATTATCCCAATTTACTACTTTAGAAATAGCATTGTTTACATCATTCCAAGCTTTTTGCTGTCTTATGAGTTTGGAAATAAGTGAGATGTTAGTTCTACGAGTATTAATGGGTTGTTCAACAGACAAGGATAGTCCTTACGTTCCTTACATTTTAATTGATTTAATCGCACACAAATACAAACTGGAAATTAAAAAACCTTTCGCAAGACAACACTTAAATCTTCACTGTAGAAATAACACTATTTAAAATCATTGCAAAGTGTAAAACGCCTTTGATACAGATTCTGCCCCGTCGAGTGAGGCAGAAAAGTCATGACTTTTTACGTTACGTAAACGCAGCGTAGCCTGTATACTTTTAAGTTTCGGTGTGATCAATTCTTTATAGTATATACAGACAAAGTAACCACTCTTTCAGGCCAAATTTTAAAAAAAACCTGTGACTCGAACAATTTTAAAATGCCCATAAAATAAATATTATCTCTTAACCTTACCTCTTGGTAATTAAAATTGCTGCCGTATATCTGAAAAATATATAAAAGATATTTAAAAGATCAAACAAATAAGCATGACGAGTTGACATATAAAAACTCATAGAAATAAGACCAACGGACAAAAATATAATGCTATAGAAATAACTTAAAATAAGGAAATATAATTTCCTCACTTTAGTCACAGAAATGTAGGTTAGGTTAGGTTGGGCTTCGACTGCGATATTTACAGAACCGAACTGCTACAGAAAAGTAGGTTAGGTTCGATAAAAGCTGATGACCATTTTTGAATATTTGAATATTTTTTGATCAAAAGTTGCTTATCAGTGCATCAATCAATCAATAAAACAAGGCGAAATAATGTCTGCTCTTATACCGTTAAATTGGGATGGGGATGCAAAAGTTCTGCATCTTTTGGCATAAGTAAATTTTGTTTACAACAGAGGTTTCTCAAACTTACGTGAGTGAAGGGTGAAAAGGGGGGAAGTTTGTGTGTGGGTGAGATGTTTAAGCTTTAACCTGTAATACTGAAATAGCAATTTACCCTCGTAGGCGATAGTACGCGGACGAAATCGCAGGCAAATGCTAGCTGTCTTAAAATTAAGAAGAAAATCAGTCATACCTCGGCGTCGTTATCAGGACCGTAAATCTGCAATAAGGATATTGTGAGCTCATTACTACAAGACATATTGCGCTTGAAACTAAGACACATAATCACACACAATCAACAAAATCTTAAAGTTCATGAAACAATAAAGTAATCTTTCTTACCACTGGCAAGTCTCGCGGGGTATCACCCTGAAATCACAGGTTTAGAGGTGGAGTAAAGAGTATGGCGAATGTTACCTTATTATTACTAAGTAACCTCCTATTGCTATCTTTTTCTTTTGGACTGCGATATTTGCAGAACCGAACTGCTACAGAAAAGTAGGTTAGGTTCGATAAGAGCTGATGACCATTTTTGAATATTTGAATATTTTTTGATCAAAAGTTGCTTATCAGTGCATCAATCAATCAATAAAACAAGGCGAAATAATGTCTGCTCTTATACCGTTAAATTGGGATGGGGATGCAAAAGTTCTGCATCTTTTGGCATAAGTAAATTTTGCTTACAATAGAGGTTTCTCAAACTTACGTGAGTGAAGGGTGAAAAGGGGGGGAAGTTTGTATGTGGGTGAGATGTTTAAGCTTTTACCTGTAATACTTAAATAGCAATTTACCCTCGTAGGCGATAGCGAGATGTACGCGGACGAAATCGCAGGCAAATGCTAGTTGTCTTAAAATAAAAAATAAAATTAGCGTCGTACCTCGGCGTCGTTATCAGGACCGTAAATCTGAAATAAGGATATTGTGAGCTCATTACTACAAGACAAATTGCGCTTGAAACTAAGACACATAATCACAGACAATCAACAAAATCTTAAAGTTCATGAAACAATAAAGTAATCTTTCTGGGTGGCCGTCTAGTGGCATAACAACTATTGTCATAATATCGATAGTCATACAACATTACGCATAAAGTTGATGTTCATAATATTTTATTGGCATAAATTATACAATGGCATAATTTTGCCCTGTCATAATTATACGGAGTCATAATTTGTTTAACCATAACGTTGATTGTCATACATTTATTTAGTCATAATATTGATTATCATAATTATTTTTAGTAATAATTGTTAATGTCATACATTTATCCAGCCATAATATTAATCATAATAAAATTTGAGATTTGATCAACAAACAAAACAAAGGGTGGCCGTCAAATAAACTTTTCTCTGAGATCAACCAATGCTACTAGTGGTGTATAAAGTTCAAGTTTTCACGTAGGCAGTAGGGAACAGGGACTTAGTGGCAAAACTGACTCGGATCGCGGATAGGTTAGAAGACGAAAGCGGGAGCTCTGCTCCCGCTTACGTCTTCGAGGTTATTTTTTTTATAAAAGAGCGGAAAAACTTGTTATTAGATAAAACTTGTTTGTAAACGTTTATACTGTGATCCAACATAAATGACAACTTTGTAATTTACTTTGCTTCTGATTCGAGATCTTCATTTCCTACTACTAAGAAAATCAGGCTTATGCGTTTTGTAGTTTATGCGTTAATACAGTATGGTTAAATTGTTTTATGAGCAACCAATTTATCTCCATTATAAAGTATGCTTAAATAATTTTATGCGCATCCAATTTATGCGCATTACACAATATGTTCTTAAACATTATGACTAAAAACGTTATGCGCATAAATGTATGACTATTTACAGTTATGCGTAATGATGAGTATGACGAATCCACGTATGCCTACCAAAAATATGACTTTAAAATTTATGCAACCCGACCCCTACCCAATCTTTCTTACCACTGGCTAGTCTCGCGGGGTATCACCCTGAAATCACAGGTTTAGAGGTAGAGTAAAGAGTATGGCGGAATGTTACCTTATTATTACTTAGTAACCTCCTATTGCTATCTTTTTCTCCGTACCTAGTCTATTCAATTTAATTCATTACACAAAAATAAGCCATTTATAAGTAAAGTGTACAGAAACCAAACTACTAACAGAAATGTTGGTTAGGTTGGGCTAGAATTGCCATATTTACAGAACCGAACTGCTACAGAAAAGTAGGTTAGATTAAATAAGAACTGATGACCATTTTTGAATATTTCTTGATCAGAAGTTGCTTATCAGTGCATCAATCAATCAATCAAACAGGCGAAATAATGTATGCTCTTATACCGTTAAATTGGGATGGGGTGAAAAGTTCTGCGTCTTTTGGCATAAGTTAATCTTGCATACAAATCATACAATACAGGTTGCTCAAACTTACGTGAGTGAAGAGTGAAAAGGTGGGGGAAGTTTGTATGGGAGAGTAGCAATTATCCTCGAAAGCCATATAGATCTACGCGGGCGAAGTCGCAGGCTAATGCTAGTTGTCTATAAAATAAATAAGAAAATCAGGCATACCACGTCGTTATCACGACCGTAAATCTGCAATAATACTCCAGGCAAAATACGGTTTTGAAAAACATTAATTTATAATAGCGTTTTTTTTGTTAATTTCATTTTAAAATGCTTTATTCAAGAATCCGGCAAACTTTCCACCCGGAAGTAATTAAGTAGATTTAAATAAATCATGCGTTGTCTTTTTTTGTAAGATTTATCTTGAATATTATAGAGCAAATGTTAATGAACCAAAATAAACACAAAAATATTTATTAATATATTTTCTGACTTTTCAGGGGCTAGTTAAATTATCATGTTTTTGATGTTTGAAATTTTGTCGGATTCTGTGGCTGGGTGACTATTTTATTGATAATAAATCCGTTACACAGAAAAAATAAGCTATTATAAATTATTTCCAAAATTGTCATTTTTTCCATACTAGTTGTCAGTTCATTGCCTGGACTATAAGGGCATTGTGAGCTCATTACTAGAAAACAAATTGCGCTTAAAACTAAGACACATCATTACTTGTGTTCGGAATTTCGGTGGCAAATTTCACAGAGGTAAATAGAGTTGCCTAACTATTTTTTTGATTAAACGAATAACGATTAAATGATTAATTTTGCATATCACTTCTTATACATTATCTTGCGAGCATTACCCACTTACACCACGATAACACCTGACTACTAATAACACAAGTATGTAGTTAAACATTGTTTAATAAATTTATTTATATTTACTTATTACATACGTACAAACATGTCACCTAAACAGTCGGGACAGTATAATGTTTGTACCTGCCGCCAATTATACAATTCGGTAAATGAATAATTTCTTTATTCAAATCTTAAAAAGTTAATCATAAAAACGACTCTATTATCCACTGTGTGGAATTTGACACCGAAACTCCGAACACTAATCTTCACACACAATCAACAAATTCTACATGAAATAATAAAGTAATCTTTCTTACCACTGGCAAGTCTCGCGGGGAATCACCCTGAAATCACAGGTTTAGAGGTAGAGTAAAGAGTATGACGGAATGTTACCTTATTATTACTTAGTAACCTCCTATTGCTATCTTTTTCTCCGTACCTATTCTATTCAATTTAATTCATGTGTTCGTTGCATCCAATTATTACAAGATTACAAGTTCCATATTATAGTGCGACATGGGCCCTGCCAGGCAAAGCAACAGTTAATTTTAAACTTAAGCTATAATGAATATTAATATTAAATTAACATTTGGCTATACTATAGCTAAACTACAAGGTATATATTAAACGGCTTGACGTCAAATTCTGGGACACCCTGTATATCATTGCTTTCCCCTAGAAACGTGCACGTCGTTTTCCAACCGAATAATACCGTTAACTTTAGACTGCAATGGCAAGGAATTAGTGGAAAGTGCCGAAAAGTCGGGAGATTACAAGCTTGCCTTTGACAATTACAATAAAGTGTATATAGGAATAATTTTACCCGAGGTACTTGTTGCGTCGTACCGGCATAACATTTCAGAAAAGTCTAATTTCGCTGTCTTCTTGTCTAAATTCATTGGAAACATCGTTCAAATTAGAAATAATTTACTCGGACAACACTGCCTGTAATAATAATAAAATGTAAATAGCAAGGAAATTAAATACTCGCGGGTATTGATCTAACCATCAGGGTTCTGCGATCTGAGATCATAATCGTTCCCATTTGATAAAGCTGAAGACGGTCGAATGTCTGTACATGGAAGATATTCGAAAAAGAGTTTGCTGGGGATACCTACTTAGAATCGATAACAGAACACGATCTAAAAGTTTTTAGAATTTTTATCTGTTTGTCTGTTTATTTGTACGCGCATCACGTGAAAACGGCTGAACGGATTTTGATGCAAACTAAATTCCCGGACAACACATAGGCTATAAAAATTATAATATACACATAAATCGTATCGTCGTCTGCTTCATAATCATTGTCTAAAGTATGGCAAGTGCCCTACTTAGCATATATTATACTCGTATTATACGTACATACCTAAATAGATTGCTAAAATCACCCCCTTTTTTGTGGCTTTAACGTAAACGGAAACATGTAACTTAAGTACCTTGATGGTCACTAGCGACAATGCATGATATATTTTTAGTAAAATAAGAAAAACATGTTGTTCCAGTAACTCGCTATGGAAAACGCAGTTAGACTTTTTATAAATAATATATTGTATATTCTGATTAAAATTACCTAAACAGTAAGATTTATGTTAAGATTTTCGAATAGCCTTTAGTTACATTTTTTCCAATAAAATAAGCCATTTATTAGTAAAATATACAGAAACCAACTACTAACAGAAATGTAGGTTAGGAACGGTTAGGCTAGAACTGCGAAACTTACAGAACAGAACTGCTACTAGAAATTTAAGTAAGGTTAGGTAAGAACTGCAACCCTCACTAAACCGAACTGCTACAGAAATGTAGGTTAGGTTAGACGAGAACTGATGACCATTTTTGAATATATACGCCTACAATACTTTAATAGCAATTACCTTCGAAGGCGATATCGTGATCCACGTGCATGAAATCGCAGGCAAAAGCTAGTTGTCTATAAAATGAAGAAGGAAATCAATCATACCACAGCGTCGTTATCAGGACCGTATATCTGCAACTAGGATATTGTGTTGTGAGCTCATTACTACAAGATCACGCTTGAAGCTAAGACACGTCATCACTTACCGTCAACCAAATCTTAAAGTTTATGAAACAATGAAGAAATTGTTTGAGTTTTCATTTCATTTAATTTCTTTTTCTGGCTTGTACCTATATTTAATTTTCTAATCAGATATTTATAGTTTAATGTATTATTATATTTTATTATTTTCTGTATTGTTTGTCACGAATTAAATAACATACCAACTTAATTTTATTCAATATTTAGATATGAAAAGTAATAATTGTATTACTCGTGGGTATTGGCCCACGAGTATTTAATTTCCTAACGAGCATATATTATACATAGATACCTAAATATACTGCTAAAATCACACTCTTCTTCCCATTGGCTTTTCCGCAGTTGAAAACAAGGTCACAATAACAGAAACAATTCTAGTAACTTGTCATGGAATTAGGCAATTACGCCTATATTATAAAAGAGGACCTTAACTGACAACATACTACCTAAGCCGCTGAAGATAGAAGCATGAATAGATATTCTTCTAGGGAGGCAGAGGTGCACTACGGAAGGATTTTTAGAAATTCAACCCCTACTCGTATGTGGGTGAAATAGAGGATGCAATATTGTTTGGAAATTCGTTATCCTTGAAAGTTTGGCATTCCGCTCACAAAAAAAGTTTGCCTCAAACCATGATTGGATATTCGGGCTTCAAAGGGAAAAATAAGGGGTGAAAGTTTATATGGAAGTTAAGTTATATTTGGACTTACAGTCAGTGACTTTGGTTAGAAATTTATAATGACACTAGCTTCTGCCCGCGACTCGGTCCGCGTGGAACTCGTTTATATCGGAGCTCCATACAAATATATCACCCTCCAATTCCTTTTGTGTGATGATTTCCTGGATATTTTCTATTCTATGTCCTTTATCGGGACTCAAACTATGTTTATACTAAATTTCGTCTTAATGATCAAAGGGGTTTAAACGTTTCTATATTGGTTTCCATACAAAACCAGAGTTTAACTTGAAGTCTGAAGAGCTTAAAATGGGGCCTTAAAATTTACAAGAAATAATATCGGGAGAAAATTGTATCTCTGTTCATAATGTTTGTTAAGTAAGTACATATATATTCGCTGTTTTTATAATTGGTTCGCAACAAAAATAAGCAGCATACATGATTTAGGTAATTTATCATAAAACCAGCGATAAACAATGTAACTAATAGTAATCCACCTGAACAATTGTCAACCAGTAAAACAATTGATTGATCAGCAAAATTGTATAAAACATAAATTATGCTTTTGCCTTCAGTAACAATTTTTTTTAACAAAAATTAGCTATTACTTAGCTAGTATACAGAACCCAACTGCTAACAGAAATGTAGGGTAGGTTAGGCTAGAACTTCAATACTTACAGAACCGAACTGCTACAAGAAATTTTAGTTAGATTAGTGGGTATTCCCTTCCCTTACGGAAGGGCGAGTCCCATGTATGTACCTCCCAAAATGGGCCAGCCCTAGCCCGGGGGGATGCGCAAACGCATTACCTCTGCGTGAAAAAAAAAAGGTTTGCATTGCGACCCTTACTGAACCAAACTGCTACAGAATAGTAAGTTAGGTAAGATAAGAATTGATTACCAGATCAGAAGTGGCTTACATTTAATCAGTCAATCAATGAATCAGTCAAAATTATTTATTATACTATTCCAATAAATTAGGATGAGGATGCAAAGTTCTTGTTTCTGTTGCTTCTGGCATTAGATAATTTTGCTTACAATACAGGTTGCTCTTGTGAAACGGTGGTGGAAGTTTGTATGGGGGAGTGATGTTTAAGCCTACACCTGTGATACTTAAATAGCAATTTTATTAAGGAGATAACGAGTTCTACGTGGACGAAGTCGCAGGCAAAAGCAACTAACTTCGTTATCAGGACCGTAAATCTGCGATAAAGTGTTGGCTCATTACTAAAATACAAATTGCGCTTGGAACTAAAACACATACAATAAAAAACAATCTTAATCTTCATGAAATAATAAAGAAATATGTACGAAAAAGGATTACGTTTGAGGTTTAGAAAACGATTAGAAATATTTAGGTACAACAATAGAATTAGGTAGAACAATTGACTGTTGCCTCAGCACCGTTGTTACATGTTCTTCCATCTCTTTCACGCATGCATGGTAAGTATGGTAAATCAGAATATATTTATATTCTAACATCAGCCATTCCGTTCGGAACCGCAACATCTCCTGCCAGTATCTGATGATGCCTCGTAGAGGCGAAACACGTGTCGGGGTTTCGTCATTATTGGTGGTGGTTTGCTGTAATTATTTGTATGTTTGCACGTGCTGAGGGAGGGGTGGGCGCATAAACCGCAAGCAAGAATACGCAAATAAGTAGGTACATCTCGTCATAGCTTATGGACCTGCACGTTTTTTAGCGGAATGGGAAAGGAATTTTGAGAGCTACGGTAGCCTGGTTCAGGCATGCGGCTGTCAAGCAGCGGTCGTGGGTTCGAATCCCGGCTCGTACCACTCCTTGTATTTCGGAACTTGTGTACGGAACATTTACCGTTAGTTTTTCGGTAAAGGAAAACATGATGAGAAAACAGGTCTTATCCCAATAAAGTCAATTTTCCCTCTGGGTTAGAAGGTCAGATGCCAAATCTTGGGATTAGGTGTCAAAAAGGACCCCGGGCTCCTTTAGGGGCATTACCAGGAATAACGCTAGGAGGATGATGATGAGGAAAGGAATTTTGATCATAGAGTAACGCCTGATTCAATCAAATTACTGATTCTATTTAGGATAGCGTTCATCTGCAGGAAGACTCGCAGTTAGGGCCAACGTGACGTGTCTGGCCCGAGCACCAGCCATTTTGTCACGGCAACGGCAAGATTTTCTTTAACACATTCGCTGTCTTAAATTTCGTACTGCTACGTGTGTCGAAAAATTTTGGGAGCGGACTTGCTTCACGACAGTTCAATAAGATTAAAAAAAGAAAGGTTTTATAGCATTTCGGCTCCCAGGATTTCTCGAGAATTTAACTTGCTGTATGCCTTTTTCTCACGAGCTGTTCTTTTTTGTTTTTGCTTGTTTTTAAACCCCGACGCAAAGAGAGAGGTGTTTGTTATAAGTTTAACGTGTCTGTGTATCTGTGTATCTGTCTGTGGTAACGTAGCGCCCAAACGGATGGACCGATTTGAATGCGGTTTTTTTGTGTCATAGATAATTTTATCCCGAGTGTTCTTAGCTATGTTTTATCAAAATCTGTTTAGCCGTTTTTGAGATATTGGACGTTGAAATGAAAATGTCAGGGGTTTTTATATCTTTTGTAAGTTGTAGTTATTCTTCAAAGTTTTATTTTAATTTTGTTCACATTGGAGAACTTGTAGCTTACCTTTGTTTTGTATTTAATTTTTTGTATGTTCTTATATAGATACCTACTAAAATAGGCTGTGGTTACCTATAATTAGATGAACCAAGGAATAATGTTACCTAAGCTACATATTAAATTGTACGATGCATTGTCTGTTGGTGATCCTAAATAAATAAATAAAACCGTTCGTAGAGAAAAACGGCACCCACCCTGGTTCATGGCACCGAAAGTGTAAAGCCGGAATATCCTCCAGAGATCATGTATTTGACTTTTCGCTATCAAGCCTGCGAGTTCTCAAATGGATGAAACAAAGCTTCGCACATGCACAGCTGATGTTGGTGGATATTCACCTCCGCCAACGTCCGAGCGAGCAAACAGTGACACCTTGGTGATACCCGTCAAAATAGCGCCGGAAACGCCATTGGCGAAATATGTGATCTGTGAACTCTTTTTTTAGCCGGGTTACAATATATTTTCAACGCAGTTTACTATGCAGTTATCTCCAAAATTCGTCGGGTCGTCTGACCCTCCAACCCTAAGAGAAAACCACTGAATACTGACGATATATTTATTACCTGTATATTTCCATAGCCTGGATGTTGGCCTAAAATCGCCAGGGGGCCGAATAAGAACAACAATAGCGCCCGCATGGTGTCCGACAACATTTCGCTACGACAGTGATTTTTAATTGCTTGTGGTAGTTGTATTTAAATAAAATAAATAAATAAATATTTGCGGACAATCTTACACAAATCGGCCTAGCCCCAAACTAAGCAAAGCTTGTACTATGGGTGCTAGACGACGATAAACATACTTATATAGATAAATACATACTTAAATAGATAGAAAACATCCATGACTCCGGAACAAATATTCGTGCTCATCATACAAATAAATGCCCTTACCGGGATTCGAACCCAGGACCTCCAGCTTCGTAGGCAGGGTCACTACCAACTAGGCTAAAGCGGTCGTCGAGTATATACATACATATATTATATTATATTATATTTATACATACATCCGTCAGTAATTGGCTTAATTAATAATTAGTATTGTGATTTTTAATTGAATGTGCTAAGAGCTTGGTGTGGCTAAATGTTGTATTGTTAACCGCTCATTCCCCGAATCTTTCATACAGTACATAAGAAAGGAGCCAAATACGACATAAACTATAGGCCTGTTTCCAAATTGTGCGTAGACGATGTGCAAAGTCCTCGAAAAAGTAACTAGTTTATAGCCAAGTATATATTGTTTATAAAAAATCTTTCAATCCTAGTCACCATGGTTTTCTGCAGCGTCCACCGTATCCAATCTAGTTTTATGTGGTTTTATTGAATGACTATGGAAGCAATGCACAATGGTTTCCAAGTCGATGTAATATTATACACATTACACCGACTGTAGACATTATATACAATAACTACAGCTTAGAAAAGTTGAAAAACCTGCGACATTTTCATTTCAAAGTCCAATATCTCAAAAACGGCTGAACAAATTTTGATAAAACATGGCTAAGAACACTCGAAATTAAATTATCTATCGCACAAAAAACCGCATTCAAATCCGTCCATCCGTTTGGGAGCTACGATAGCACAGACACAGATAGACACGTTAAACTTATAACACCCCTCTTTTTTCGTCGGGGGTTAAAAAAAGACCATAATAGCCTTCTGTTATCAAAACTGTGTCTATAGGTGGTTTACGCAAAACGGAGCGGTTTAATTTCCAAACGCATGCAGTCACACAAAGCTGTCTAAAAATACCAAATCATCTTTCGACTGAATATCAATACCAGGGGAGCTAGCACAACTGACGCCGCGCGAGTCGAGAAAGATCTACCCTCCTCTTTTTAATTTGCACGGTGCGAGTGAGACAGGATAAGCTCAGTCGCGCGCGAAGCAACTTTTCAGCAAGTTGTGCTAGACGAGCTATTATCATAGCGTGTTATACACAACTTTCAATACACAAGAATTTATCATTTAATGTTTCATCCTGGATATTTGGCAACCAGTTACACGACGCGAACCGAAAATCGACCATATATTGGCAGCATAAAGGCGGCGGTCGAAGGGCATTCTCCACGAATAACTAAATCCCGTACGAAATTAACTTCGCCAAAGACCTATTCACCATCAACCAAGAGAAATCACATGGCTACGAAAAATACCTACCTACTCCAAAGGCTTCAAATTTGTCAAAAATGACTGTATTCAATTCACTGCGACCAGCCAGTCACCTCCGGGATACTTGTACCAGCATAGCAACAGCATTGGTAGAAAGCGAAAGAAAGTAAGCCTAGCTTGGCGACAGCCGAAACGCTTCATATCAACTAATTGTATGATGTCAGAGTTTGCTATTTTAACCAGTCGTTGTATGGAAAAATCCATTTAATTGCCAGTTTCGGTCAAGTAGGTCCATAGTTGTCGTCATACTTGGGTGTTATTCGCTACGCGCTAAAGAGGTTCACCCCGCCGGTCACCCGTCAAGAAACTGGACCTCTAGCTACGCATAGTTACTACGTATCGCGGTGTCAAGATATATTTGTGAGTGAGCGTTGACGTGAGCTTAAAACAAGATGCAGAATAGGGGGGGTTGTCTTGTCTGTCGTCGCTTACCATCAGGTGAGACTAGGGTAGACTATACAATCTTGTTCAAAGTCATCATCATCATCATCATCATATCAGCCGAAAGACGTCCACTGCTGCCTCCCCCAAAGAGTGCCAAAGTGACCGGTCCTGCGCCACCCGCATCCAGCGGACTCCCGCAACCTTTACCAGGTCATCAGTCCACCTTATGGGGGGGGGGGGCTACCCACGCCGCGCCTTCCGGTACGTGGTCGCCACTCGAGAACTTTTCCGCCACAACGGCCATCGGTTCTACGTGCTATGTGCCCCGCCCATTGCCACTTAAGTTTAGCGATTCGGAGGGCTATATCGGTTACCTTGGTTCTGCTGCGGATAGCCTCATTTCTGATGCGATCACGCAGAAAAAATCCTACACTGGCTATCTCCATTGCCCTTTGGGTGACTTTGAACCTTCTTATGAGGCCCATAGAAAGTGAACTTATTTAATTCTTTCACTTCATACTACAAAAGTCTTGAGGGCGAGGGAACATGGCACAAACTGAGCTATTAATTTGGGGCAGTCTGAATCACTACGCAATAAAGTGCTACTAGCTAAGGAAAGAAGTCAGAAATTTCTACCGAACGACGAGGTCGATAGCCATGATGCCGAGCATCACAAAGTATCGGTTTTAATTAAGGGGCCACGATTTAATTAATGACGGACTCAAATAGTTTAGCTATTGAAGATGACATAGCTATGATATGCACACGCCACGTCATGACAGGGTTTTATGACTGTCAAATCTCGCAAAGTATCCCAGATTCACCATCCAACATAATTTGTTCAATTTCAAAGTATTGAGGTGACAAATGAAATATTCATAAAATGAGTTTTTAATACTTTATTGCGCGATAAAATTTAGCCGCAAATGTTGATCAATATAAAACCGTTGCAAAAATCAAAACCCTGAAAAAAATAAAAGATTTTAGAAACGGTAATTCGCTCCAAACTGTGGGCCCCGATTAACAACTAAATATACTTAACACTACATAAAAATACAAAATTATTTATTTCATTAAATACATAAGGTATATAAATAAATAAATGAATATTAGGGACAGTCATACACAAATTGACCTTGTCCCAACTAAGCAAAGCTTGTACTATGGGTACTAGACGACGATAAACATACTTATATAGATAAATAAATACTTAAATACATAGAAAACATCCATGACTCAGGAACAAATATTCGTGCTCATCACAAAAATAAAATGCCCTTACCGGGATTCGAACCCAGGACACTGCCTACAATAGCAATTGAATTGCTTGACACAATTATAATTAATAGTTACTGGATTTATTACTTGACGATCGTAATGTAAATTCGTAAAAATTAGCTTAATTCAATTTATAATGTAAATATACGGCGTTCGTAAAAATTAGCTTAAGCCAATTTATAATGTAAATATATGTTATCAAATAAGAAATCTAAATCTAGATTCTGTTCAATCTGGTTGACGTAACTGGTGACCGAAGAGCTGGCGGCTTTCTCGCGCAACGCATCAGCATTGCAATTCAGGGAGGAAATGCCGCCAGCATCCTCGGTACAATACAATTGAATTGAATTGAATTGAATAATTTATTTCAGACGTCTGTCCATATGAGTTAGTATACATTATGAACTTAACCTATTGTTAGTATACTATCAAATAAAATGTCACAATTTAAACAGAATAAAATAAAATATAAAATTAACATTACAATTATTATTACAATTATTAAGCATGTCCCACCCTCCCATACCTATTTAGGGCTGCTGGGATCTCGCATGGAGTCTGATGCATAGTCTGGTAAGTGGACAGTCTGGCCGGTTTGACAATGCGTTCAGGATGCCATTCGAACTACCACGCGCCCTGCGCACCAGCGAGGCAACGCGCTTACGCACGATGGCGTGAAAGCCATCCGTACGCGCCTCCGCAAACATGGCCGATGCGCTACAGTAACGTGGCAAACCCAATAACATCCTGAACGCATTGTTGTACTGGACTCGCAGGGCGCTGAGGGCCCGCTGCGAGTAGCTGACCCACAGGCTGCACGTGTAAAAAGATTGACAGAAGGCTTTAAACAAACTAATCTTCACTTCTGTAGTACACCGTGCAAACCTGCGTGTCAGCATGTTACACCGTACTGCCAACGCCCTACGCTCCCTTTCAACATCAACGTTATCCGTCAACTCCTCCGTAACCCAGTGGCCCAGGTACTTAAACTTTGATACGCGGGTTAAGTTTGTACCACCCAGTGCGACGGGCGGCACTGTATCAAGTTTGCTACCCCGCGGGTTGAACACAAGCAGTTCGCTCTTTTTTGCGTTGTACCGGAGCCCCTGGGCCTCGGCGTAGTCCTCGCACACACTGACCAGCTTCCTGAGAGCACTGATCGATGGACTCAGCAGCACCATATCGTCAGCGTAACTAATGTTATTGACACTGATTCCGTCAATCGAGCATCCGATTCCGGTACTGCTGAGTTCAACGATCAGCATGTTCATAAAAAGATTAAACAATTTGGGTGATGTCAAGCCCCCCTGCCTCGAGGGCCTTTATTAGATTTAATTTAATTTAGTTCATGTTATAGTTATCAGTTATCACCTTCAATCTAGATCAAGGAGCCCATGACACACTGAACATTTAAGAAATATGTTTAAAAGTTAAGTATGTAACTTTGCCTCACCTGTCGAGTCATGTTGTAGTTGTCATTCACCTGAAAATTCATCGATAAGTTCTCCGCAGGCTAAATAAAAACTTCGAAAACTGTTAAACGCTAAGACCAACGTGACATTTCAGGCTGAGATGAGAAAACAATTATCCTAAAATATTTCGGTGGGAATCCGTTACAAAATTGCCAACCCGATTAATGTTAGATTATAAATTCTTCAAATCTTCAAAATTCATGTACCTACTTGAAAACGAATTTAAATAACAATTGACAACATTTCATATTTTCATGTAGACCATTTTATGATTTAGTTCGCTAGAAAATGTTTTTTTAAGCGACACGTGTTTCTTTATTTCTCCCTTAATTGTAATTTTCATTCAAAACTATCAAATTGAAAAGTAGCGCATTCTAGAAGGTCGTAAGTAAATTATGACGTCAATACTACGACTCTGTATGGCAGTTTGGACACCTTTCATATGCCACGGTGAAAACCACTTTTATACGTTTTCGCGATTTTCTTAAAAGCGAGCAGGAAAAAACACAGAAAACTACTTTATTATGTTCGGGTAACATAATTACCGAAATGGTTTTCGATTTAGGCGTCATTAGATATTTTGAAATATTGTCAATTCAAATAATTTCTCGCTTAAATTAAAGTGTCGCTTAAATATTCACCCACGGAATAATATGCTTTCTCTACCAGGAATTTATACAGTCTCTTTTTAAAGTCTGATAAGTCACCTGCTCTAGTAATATTTTTTGGTAATTTATTATAAATTTTTGGTGCCATTCCAAAGATACTTTTGAAAAGAAGAGCAGTTTTAAATGGCCCTGTATAAATTTTCTTGTATCTTGTAATGCAAATATTAATCTAATACATTGAGGTATCTAACCTTAGTTGTATTCAACCTTTAACCTTTTTAGTATCTTCTTCAGAGCTGTTTACTATGTGACAATTAACGGACGTCAAATCCGATTGTATTCATAAGATTTTGACGGGCACCGCTTACGATTACACGTGTTTTTGTGCAACTATCCCTTAATCTCGGACCAGAAGGGCTACCGCGAAGCGAACAGGAACTTCGTTCGTGTATCTCCCTTTCTGTCGCTTGAGCTAGCAAGTGCGACAGAGAGGGAGATACACGAACGAAATTCGTTTTCGTTTCGCGGTAGGCCTTTAGAACTTGTTGTCAAATATGTCAAAACATTAGACATTCAAGGATAACCGGTTCCGGAACATGGTTGTGAACCAGCAGTTGAAAAATAATATATCACCGAGGATGGATTCCGGATGAGAGTATTGTTCCATTGAAATGGAGAACAACTTGGAAGAATGTGGTATAGTGTATCAGAAGACAACGGCGTATACACCCGAGTCAAACGGATTATCGGAGAGATTTAGTCGATCCAGAGTAGAGAAAGCTCCCTGTCTCCTATTCGATGCTCATTTAGAAAAAATGTTTTGAGCAGAGGCAGTAAACACTGCAATTACTGAATTATGTGAAGAATAGGCCACCGGCAGCAGGTCTCAATGGATACATCACTCTTTATGGAGATGTGGACTGGCAGATAGTCGAATGTTGGTCATTTACGGTTCCTTGGCAGTCCAGTGATGCTGCATTTCCCAAACAAAAGCGTAGAAAATGGGACAAGAAGGCAGCCAAGATGTTACCGGTTGGTTATTCAGATATAACTGAAGGTAATTGCGGGTTTGATCTAGTATCTCAGGATATTGGGTACCTAGCTAGAGATGATAATGGAAAATGCTGAAGAAAATGTAACCATCAGAAAGTGTAACGGTAACAGTTCAACAAACATCTTCGAACAATCAATCAAATAGCAGCACAGCGGCAGCTCAGATGATGTATGGATCCTTAAGCTTACACCTGAAATACTTCAATAGCAACTATTCTCTAAGGGTCTCCCCACACCTATCGACGTGGAATCGGCTTTCGCCGAGTGTTTTGTACCACACTCCTCGTCTTTCGTTCGCTATCCCGTCGATGGACGTCGCTTGAAGGGGACGCGAAAAAGGCGTCGAACCGATTGACGTCTTTATTTTCGCTCTTATTGCGTGGACATGAAGAGTTTTTTGATCGGCTAACGCCGATTCCGCGTCGAGAGGTGTGGGAAGACCCTAAGGCGATAACGAAATCTACGCGGAAAAAATCCTGGGCAAAAGCTAGTGCTTCAGCCCACGATTTCGTCCGACAGTTTCGTTGTTTTGGACAACTATGTTTGTAAAATAAAGAAGAAATCAATCATACCACGGCGTCGTCATCAGGACCGTAAATCTGCAATTAAGTAGGATATTGTTGGTTCATTATACAAGACAAATTGCGTTTGAAAGTAAGATCATACATCTTGTCATACAATAAACGAAATCTTAAAGCAGTTCTTACCACCACCAAATCTCCGGAGGAGTCATCCTGAAATCACAGCAGTAGAGGTAAAGTACAGCGGCATTTCACCTTCTCACGTATTTTGAACAGCCCGACTGAATGTTTATATTTAACGGCTTTTAACGTGTTGCTTAGAAACCTCCCAGTGCTACCTTTTTCTCCGTACCTTCTTCTGAGTTACGAGAACTATATTCCTTCACCATTCCGCTGAAACCGAATAACACCTTGCACTGGCAAAGTTTAAGACTGTGCAAAAGGTCGGAAGTTTTACATGTTTGCCTGTGACGATTGCAATAAAGTTTATGTGGGACAAACAGGTCTCCGTTTCAACACAACGCATAATAAAGAAGCTTTTGCGTCGCACATAACCACCCAGAGAAGTCTAATTTCGCAAAACATTTATCGAAGAACAGCCATAACATTGTCTGACAATCATTCTTTCAACATTTTGCATGTTTGCGAAAAAGGATTGCATTTGAGTGTTCTAGAGCGATTAGAAATAATTAGGTAAGTATCTACAATTTGTTCATTAATGAACAGTTGAATGTTGCGTCATCACCGTTGTTGCGTGTTCTTTCCATCCCTTTACGCACCCTTTAGGTATGGGAGGTCAGAATATAAATATGGCTGACAGTTCCGGAAGACTCATTTGCTCAGTGGACGTGGCGCAAGCAACGCCTAAGCCTGAAAATCGTTAATCCTTATCAATTATCCTCTAAGGTGATAACGAGATCTACGCGGAGGAAGTTGCTGGCAAAAGCAACTAGCTTCTATATCTAAACGAATATTATAAAGAGGAAAGATTTTATTGTTTGTTTGTATTGAATAGGCTCCGAAAGTACTAGACCGATTTGAACAATTCTTTTAAGATAAGATAAGATACAGATACATTTATTGTTGAAACTGTGTACATTGTGATAACATGTTATAAAAAAAAATGAGTAATCAACAGCTTGCCCATTTAGGACGTACAAAATAATAATACGATGAAATTTTAATTAATTAAAAACGGCAATAATAATAGGCATTAAATATTAATAATCACATAAAAATCGTTTAAGTCATAGAAACATTTGCATAGCAGCCAGTCCTTCAATTTCCTTTTAAATTGTGCCCCTTCGAACGACTTAAGGCTTTCCGGTAAATTGCATGTTATAGATTTTAATCCCAGTGACGTATGTGCTCTTATTGAGTATATAGCTAGAAAAACGGACTGTACATAAGTCATACCTATATTGGGATCTTAAATTTACCTTAAGGTTACATTTTTGATAAAAATATCTTTGTGCTCCTTTACAAATATACAAATTTCTTGTATAAATATACACGTCAGGGTTAGTAGTTAGGGGGGGGGTTTAGTATTTTGTGGTGTTTAAACACAGGTCTAAGGGTCTCCATGCTTGACATTGAATATAATCTGCAAACATTTTTACTTTACTATTAGAAGCCCAGATTATCCCTGATGAACATAGACTACTTTTTACCGCGGGAAAATGATTAATTTCTAGAGGAAAACTAACCGTGCGTAGCCGGGCCGGGCAGCTAGTATAAAATAAAGAAGAAAATCAGTCATACCACGGCGTCGTTATCAGGACCGTAAATCTGGAATAAGGATATTGGTGGCTCATTACAACAAGACAAATTGCGCTTGGAACTAAAACACATATTGACATTTGTTCCTAGCCTATAGTGTGTCCCACTGCTGGGCAAAGGCCTCCCCTCTCGATTTCCAACCGTCCCGATTCCGAGCAATCTCCTGCCAATCGTTGCGAAATACGTCGAGGTCATCCCGCCATCTCCGTCTCGGCCTGCCACGCCGCCGCCTTCCATCGTGCGGCACCCACTGCGTGGCTAGTTTAGCCCACCTCTGCGGATGCATGCGGCAGACGTGGCCCGCCCATTCCCATTTCAGCTTGGCGGTCTTAGCCCCAACGTCAGCAATGCATGTTTTTGAGCGCAGCGTAGAGTTTCGGACCCGGTCGATCCGTTTGACTCCCAGCATACTACGCTCCATTGCTCGTTGGCAAACCTTCAATCTGGTCTTTTGTGCCTCGGTGAGTGACCATGTTTGATCACCGTAGGTTAGGACGGGCAGAATGCATATATCGACGAGTTTTCGTTTCAGGGTTAAAGGAAGGTCACCCTTGAGTAATTCTTTTAAAGACCAATAGCTTCTCCAGGCGTTTTGGATCCGTCTTCCGACTTCCTTATCCTGCCTATGGCTGAAGGAAACTAGTTGCCCTAAATATGTGTACTCGTCGACATAGTGCATTAACTGCCCGTCTACCTCAACCCTACGTTTCGTGCCATTGGTCATTAACTGTGTTTTGGATCTATTCATTACGAGACCAGCTTGAAGGCTCCCCGAGCTTAGATCTTGCAACATTGCTTGGAGTTCTTGGGCTGTTGAGGAGAACAGTACAATGTCATCAGCAAAACGCAGATTTGTTAATCTTCTTTCGCCGATGACAATGCCTTTATTCTCCCAGCGGACCGCCAAGTTCTGAAATATTTGTTCCAGGGTACTTGTGAATAGTTTAGGAGATAGCGGGTCTCCCTGTTTTACGCCTCTTTCAATTTTGAACGGTTGACCAGAAGATTGCAATTTTATGTCAGCCGTACTATTCACATACAATCAACAAAATCTTCTTGAAATAATAATGAAATCTCTTGGATATGTGCGAACAACTAATTTCGTTTGAGAGTTCTAGAATAGGTACTTAGAAATAATTAGGTGTAATAGAGAATTGATTATCAATTCATTATCAATCAACAGTTGAATGTTGCCTCATCACCGTTGTTACGTGTTCTTCTATCTCTTTCACGTATGCATAGTAAGTATGGGAGATCAGAATATAAGTATGGCTGACGGTTCCGGACAAGCGACATCTCCTGCCAGCATCCCCTGATGATGCCTCGTAGAGAGGCGAAACACGTATAGAGGTATTGTCATTATTGATGGTGGTTTGCTGTAAAAGGGGTGTAGACACTAAATAAAATAATCAATAAAGTCATTTTTTCTCGAAAAGGAATAAAAATGTACCTAGTCAAATAGAGAAAAAATCAACGCACGAGATAGCGCCGACCTGGGGGGCCATATATTGTAGGCAATTTGTAAATAAGTAATTTTTTGGTTGTAACTTTATTTATGTAGTAGTTTTTAAGTTGTTATATGTCTATTTGATTCACTTGTTTATTAAATTAAATTGATTACAGTATTTAAAAGTTTGAATCATACGCACGCAAGAAATTAAATAATCACGAAGTTATAAGTGTCCAAAGTTTTAAGAACGGGTATGTTCTGTCCCTTTTTCGCAAAACGCAACTTCAACGACGCTTGTGGATTGTGATATACGGCAACGCGCCGTGCCCCATCGTGTTCGGCGCTGCCGCCGACGCGGCCTGCCGCGCGCGCGGCTCGCTCTACGGCAGCCTCGCATATTGTGACGTCACACACTGTTTGCGTTTTCTCTCTCTGACAAGCAATATTAAAACGGTCGTAGCTTCGTAATGCTTTGAGATATCTGAATGGGATTTTCGTCACTAAGAATATTTTTTTGCCTTCTTTCTTTTGGAGTAATAATAGTTGTCGAGTGTACACCCGTATTGTGTGCTCGTGCGGAGGGAGGGAGGGCGCATTAACCACATGCAAAAATACTTAAATAGCTGCTTCATATCATCGCTAATAAACCGAGTATATATAGAGTAGAATAATGATCTCGTAACTTCCAGAAAGTAACGCTTTATTCAATCAACCACTGAATTTTGACGAAATAGGTATTTTTCGTTGAAATAAATTGTTATTTATTGTTATGTTTTTACCTGTACATTTCCATAGCCCGGATGTTCCCCTAAAATTTTCAGCGGGGCGAGCAAGAACAACAGCAGCATTCGCATGGTGTCTGACGACATTCCGCGTATTATTTTTGATTGATTGCGGTAGTTGTATTCATACATATACACCCGTCAGTAATTGGGTTAATTAATAATTAGCATTTTTAATTGGAATTGGATGTGCTAAGAGCTTGGTGTGGCTAATTGTTTTATTGTTTAGGCGCTCATCTCCGAATGTTTTATAACTACCATCCATACGGAAACCTGCCTTTATAATCCTAGTAGGTACATAACAAAGGGCCAAAAACGATAATAGGCTTATTAGGCCTACGGTTTTTTTTCGATGCCATTCGAACCAGTTTTTAGAGAGGAGCAAAAGTTTTTTATGGGAGCAGCTACAATTTAAGTGCAATAAATAGACTTAAAAAAACAGGAAAGACGGAGTAAAGAAGTATGACGTCATCTCTATTTGTACAAGCCTTTTGTCTATGACCCCTTGATGAGGGCGTGTAAATAGGCAATTTGAACTATGCGGTAATGAGCAGTGCGGAGCTGAAGGCAAGACAAACCAAATACTTTAATTCCGAAAAGCTGAAAACTGCTTACCTTTAGGTTTTTGGTGTGCAGCTTGGAGCGGGCGGGCGAGGAGTTCGAGCAAGCGATAATTAGGTCAGAAAAACATTACATTCCTTTGCATTGCGATAGGCAGTCGTGTAAAAATAATATAAGTAAAATAATATAAGTAAAATCTCCACTGTGTGAGAAGTTAACGCATTTTCATATCAAAGACTGCCTTCAGCGAGTAACAAGTTGCAAAAAACAGGACTGCCAGTGACTGGTAAGGTAATTTGGAGCAGCCCAACTGGGGAACCTACCTCCGCCTTGCAGAAGACCACAGCCATAATAACACTATTACTTGCTATGTAGTAGTGTTGAGGTCCTGGAGGCGAGCAAGGTCGCCAGAGCTCCCGAGGATGCGTTGTGTTGAGAGCGAGGGAATTTGTTCCTTCAGCTGTCAACACGGCGAATCCTCAAACATATCAAGGGTCGGCAACGACCATGTTACTCCTTTGGAGTTGCATGTCCGCTTACAAACGGCAGGCCGTACGCTTGTTTGCCACCGTTGTTGTATAAATAAAAGAGTCCACCTCTGTTCAAACCACTATCCGATGCATGCATCAGTAGGAATGATTTCATACTGATTTTAGATATCGACTATATTTGTATTTTACTTTTTACTGACTGTCGGACGTGTTAATTATGTGATTTAAATGTTAACGTCATACCTGGCCATAATATAGCAATTACCGCACGCTGTGCGTGCGGGAAATCCCACTTCCTGGCTAGGACGTCAAATATCTGCGATATGAGACGTTCTTTGTTTTACCGCCCTTGGTAAGTAATATTCTATTACATTAATCATTAATTATTTTCAGTTTATTTGCAAATGTTAATACTGATATGGAACTTGTCTTGAAATAAACTTATTAATGCAGTAGGTATACTGTCAAATTTTGGAAAGTGTCCTAGAGATGGACCCACGAACTATAGGTATACTAATTTGTGCAAGTTATTTTACTACCTAGTTGTACTTTTTTATTTTGTTTATTTGTTTATTAGGTTTACCAACAGAAGATACAACACACATTAATATTAAACATATTAAACAACATTCATAATTGATCTCCCACTTACAAGCAATCACAGCATGCATTAATAAAGAACATTGAGCTAAAACACAGCTATGTAAATCTTTAACAACCCTAAGATAGGTACACAATAAAAACTGTTAAATTATATAAAATAAAAATAATATAGAGAATTACCAACTAACCGAAGTCGTCAACAGATAGTATTTTATTTTTAAATGCTGACTCACTGTCGTTTGCGGGGTACTTGATTAGTATCATAAATGAAAATTGCATTAAAGCTGTTTTAATCAACACTTTATTGAGCATTCAAATTTAGTCATCAAATGAACAAACGTTAAAAAGTAGGATAGTCCAGCAATTACTCTGAATCTGAAAATTAAAAATATATATTCTATTAACCAGTGTAATTATCTCCGAACTGTGAGCCCGTGATTTACATTTAAAGATTCATAAGAACGTACACCGTATACTGGGCTCGTGTGGCGTACCTACAGCTAAAGCCAGCTGGGTGAATTGCAAAAAAATTGTACGTAGCACAATGGAATATTCACAAAAATGTTACACAAAAACCAAGAAAGTTACACAAAGGAATTTATAAAGCCGCTTTCATATTAGAAGAAAAAAGTCCTTATTTCAAGAAATAATAAATGAATACCTACCACAGTTTTGAAATCAAAGGTTCGCTTCGCCGGCGGCGCCGCTCTCTTGATAGTAAATAAAACACCTGCTTGTCTGTCTTGTCACACTACGTAAGGTTGAGTACTAGAATTGAGAATGCTGAAGGCAGACGGGATCCACTGACTCTAATTGGAAGGTTTATTAAAGTTTTTGAGGACGCGTGAGCGCGTCACGTCAGACACATTTTTTTTTTTTTACGAGAGAAGAGAGAATGATAGTCTAAAAGTGATCGAATGTAATTGTTGATTAAGGATATGGAAATGAACTAAAGATGAAGGGTTGCTCCTTAATGTTGCTAGATTAAAATAATGTAATTCCTAAACATACTGCCCGGGAAGAAATCTTCAGGATTTCTTAGAACACTTACAACTAATTGTCTACAATAGTGCAAAATAAACTATATTATTACTAAATATGCTTAAAACTACGTGAACCTCTACATTTAATCATTGCTGATGAGGGAGAGGGCACAGCTTCAAAACAGGTCGCACCAAGTGGTTGCCTGTAGCAGTTTTCAAGGTAGCAACTCGCACTACACCGTCACGTCCTGGTGATAACGAAATTATACGAGCCAGTGTCCAACAATAAGGCGAGGTGTTCTCATTTATTATGAGTACCATATCATTAACCTTTATATTATCTGTGCCCTTAAACCACTTGTTCCGGCTTTGCAGATGGTGCAAATACTCCAGGTTCCAACGACGCCAAAAACTTTGAGTTAAGCTTTGAAGAAGTTGCCAACGAGATAGCCTATTCAATTTCTCAGTCTGAAGATCGTACTCAGGAAGAGACACCATGTTATCTCCTAAAAGAAAATGAGCTGGGGTCAATGCATCAATTTCATCAACGTCGTCTGAAATGGGACATAGAGGTCTCGAGTTCAAAATTGCTTCAATCTTGGAAAATATGGTACTTAGTTCTTCGAAAGTCAGAACGGTTTCTCCTATTATACGTTTCAAGATTACCTTTGATGATTTAACTGCAGTCTCCCATAGTCCTCCCATGCTTGGAGCAGACGGGGGATTAAAATGCCATTTAAGCTGATGCTTGAGGAAGTAATTTTGCACGTCAGTGTTCGTTGTGCACCTCTTGAGGAAGGAGTAGAGTTCCTTTAAGTGATTATTTGCTCCAACAAAGTTGGTACCACAATCAGAAAAGATGTCCGAGCACCAACCACGTCTACTAATAAAACGGGTGAGACACGCCAAGAAACAGTCGGTGGAGAGATCTGACACCAATTCAAGGTGGCAAGCCTTTGTGACCATGCAAACGAATATACACAGGTACGCCTTTGCAATAGGACGTTTCAGTTTGGACGTTTTTATCAAAAACGGTCCGGCATAGTCAACTCCAACTCTTGCAAAGGGTCTACACGGAGTGACTCTTGATGGAGGCAGATCTGCCATCAAATAGCCAACTGGTTTCGGGTTAGCCTTAAAGCACTTAAGGCATTTTCTAATTTGCTGTTTAATAACCGTACGAGCCGATAGGATCCAAAATTGTTTTCGCAACAATGAAAGCAATATGGGGGCACCCACATGCAAGTACAATTCATGATAATAGTTTATCAACAAAATTGTTAGGTGGTGCGATTTTGGAAGAATAACTGGATGTTTACGTTGCGTGGAGAGATGCGTATATCTTAATCTCCCTAATACACGCAGGAGCCCTTCAGTATCAATGAAGGGAACTAATTTACGAAGGTTAGTTTGGTGTGGTAAACCGCGTTCAACTAGTTTCATCTCAGTGGCAAACAGAATTCTGGACAAGTTTTATTAAGGAATATAAGGCGTTACGCCACTCCGAACATGTCAATGGACCATTAATTTTTGCGGTTGGGTTTTTCAGATTGTAAATAAATCTCAGGCAGTATCCATGTACCTTAACGAGGGTGTGAAGTGAGCTATATCTAGACATAAACTCCGTCGGATCGACGTCACAATAGTACGGTACGCGAACACTATAATTTGTCGTCAAACTAACATAAGTCCCAAGTTTGATTTTTTTTTGTTATCAGCGAGAGTACATTAAGTACTAACAGCGAAAAATATTTTCTAGCAGTTTTTGATTTTGGTTTTCGAATAATTAATTTTTTTGTAAGGAACATTGTAAAACTTTGCAAAGATTATACAAGTTATAGTTTTTTCCTATAATGCATCGCATTTGATTATTCAAACCTTACATATCGTTTTCTAATAGTTTTGTCAAGAGCTTACGTTAGCAAAACCGAAATTGATTTAAAATATTATAAATCTCCTAAAAGAATATTCAAGTGACTAGTGGCTACTAAAGTGTATTCAAAAGTATTTAAAAAAATGGCCCCATTAATTTCTAACATATTTATCAGAAGCATTTTTTTTAATTAGGAATAATATTTTGAAACCATTCTCCTTACCATAAAAGAAATCTCATAAATTCTCAAGTCGGTGTAATTCATTTTAGTTCTATCGAAGAATATATAAACACAAATTCTAACGGATTCGTCAATAGCTCTAAATTGTATTAGCTTATCATTTATTATCCGTAATTTAAATCTTTCGCGCGCGCCTCACGCGATTCGTGTGCAGCGTGCTGCCGGCCGAGTACCTCGCCAAGGCTGAGCGTACGCTCAAACTTGTAGGTACAAACTTTAAGTACTTGATTGTACATTATATTTAGTTACTTAGTAGTTGTTTTTCGGTCGAAATGACATAATTATCTATTTTATTTAACCAATAATAGCAGGTAAAGAAAGTTATATAGGGTTATTAGTATTAAACTTTCTTTAACTTTAATTTTATTTGTAGACTGAGAGTTGTTGTACTTAATTACTAGAGGTTTTCCAGGTCCCGATGTCATAATGATCTGGGGCCCGTTTCATGAAGCAACAAGTTTCAAATTACAAGCGGAAGTCTCTTTCTATCAAAAGGTATTGAAAAGAGACTTCCCCTTGTAATTTGTAACTTGTTGCTTCATGATACGGCCCCCTTATGTTACTAATATGAAGTAAGTACAGAAAGTATAAACACAGTGTTATTAGTTATCTGTCTAATAGTAGTAGTAGGCAGTTAAATTAGGGTGCAGGTTGGGGGTAATCTCCGAAAATAGGTACCTTACCTACTCATTCGATTTCAAAGAATCTTTCAAAGTCCGATTGGGGCCTAACATTAAATTATTAAATTACCTATAACCCTCAGAAAAGTAGTTTTTCACCGATGTGGAAGAGGACTTTTTTTATTAATTAATACAAAAATCCGGAGTTATTGAAAATGTAGATTTTCGATGCACATTTCTTACATACGTCACGTAAATGCTTTCTTTTAGTTTTGCGTGTTAAGTTTACATTCACGTTGGTTCATATTAAGGCGAAACTTTATCTTTTATCATATTTAAGGCCAACCTTACCAAATATAATAACAAAACAAAATGGATTTAATATGAAAACATACAAATTGCTGCTAGGCAGATCATCTCGCATCTAGGCAGATGTCGGTACACGCCTCCCTAAGGCCTTGTTAGAATGAACTGATTGATAAAAAAGGTGACCGAGGTGGATTGTTCCGATAGCTCAGTTGATTGAGAGTACGGAATGCTAAACCGGTTTTAACCGAAATCGAAGAAACCCGTTATAACCGACCGTGTAAGAAAGCGGGCCGTGGGTCAGTAAGAGATCCGAGGGGTAATCACGTAATGCGAAACATTGCAAACAACAAAACAAAACAACGTGCGTTAGGACAATTCAGCTGTCGTTTTTCATATAAAAAAATGTCATTTACATCTACATAGCGTACGTTACGTAGTATAGTGCGTAATGCGTTATTTGATCGACATACCGGTCACTCATGGGTGGTTGAAATGGTTCAACCTAGCTTGATTGAATAAGTAATTGCATAAGTACGTTGATAGGTACTCTTTAGATCAATGATGCTTATTAATGTACAGTTTATAGACGAAAAAGTCATCATATTCATCATCAAAGACAAGAATTTAAATGTATTTAAAAAAATGATGACGAATTGGTTATGTCAGAAATGTTTTTACAGCGTTAAAGAGTTTTTAAATCATTAATGAAGTGTTAAGTAACTAATTTTAAATTGAATTCAACTGAAATTTATATTTGAACGCTAGTTTTTAGGCATAATGTGGAGATCACACATGTATACTTTTAAGACCGTTTTGTAAACCCACTATTAACAAATAAATATTCATTCATTCATTCATTCATTCATATTAAGATTAATTTATAAATTTAATAGATTATTTATAACATTAAACAAGTATTGATGTATTTTAGTGTCACCTATGCAGGTTATTCGTAATCTAATAATCATCACAGCACACTGAAATTATTTTTCAGTATAATCTGTGTTAGTACGGTGGCAATATCGCAAAAAGTCGTCTCCTTCACGATTTTCGTACGGTTGTGTTCCTCGTTGTCTTCCAGAGTACGAATCTGCCGGTTTTAGTTGAGGGAGAGGGGACGGACATAGCTGTGACGTCATAAAGATGGCGGCAGACCGTCATCGATTTGTTCCAATCTCGGGTTCTATTTTACTGATCGGTTCGTGTGAGGTGTCATTTGAAAGCATATTAAACTTTATATAATTGTTTATTCGAGCCCTATGACGTACCATCAAAATCTTTTTAAATATTTGACAAAATATGACTTTTTTACCGTACGCGTTAGCATGAGTACTGATAAAACACGCTTGTAACTCAATAAATAATAACATTAGCGCAATCAAAGATGTTATGAAAGAAAAAGGTAATTTTATAATATTTCCAACAATATAGATTTTGTTGGTGTACAGGTCGATTCACGAGAGCTGGCATGAATGAATTGACCGAAAGTAATGTCACTTGTCACTGTGAGTGGCAGTGAGTGCCGTTCTTATACAGGGGCCTCCTAATATTTTGTAAACATGTACCTAATACGTTTTCGTTATTTAATAAAAAATAAATTATATTATTATAATTATCATGTTAATCTTTTTAGTAATTAATATTTAAGTCCTTTGTAAATAAAGCGTATTTATATTTTTCTGACTTATTTTTAATGTCAAGAATCGAAAGGTGATGGCTTCTTCGAATTGTAAAAAATCTAAAAAAAGAGAAACACAAACAAACAAATTCTAAAACACAAGTATCGTACCTAATCACTTTTTGCATCAACCTGTATTTAATAATTATGTGATGCACACAAATAAATTATCATTCACTCGTTCAATTCATTCGTGCCAGCTTTCGTGAATCGACCTGTACATAAGTAAATAACGAAGTAATAATACATTTTGCTAATTACGCACCGATTAACCATCACCACGCTAGACTCTGCTAGCGATCGCTGTCGTCACGTGGCCACAGATTATATAATAGTTCTACAAACAGATACTCAGGTCTGAATAAAAATGTCAATACCTACTGCTTTAAGTGCCTACGAAATTTAAAAATGGAGCGACCTTGAACGCGCGGGTCGTTGCCCGCATGCGCCGGCCAATCGACGCTAGAGTTGACACCGCTTAGAAATGATTTTATAATTAATAGTTGAGTGAAATAAAAAACGGTTTACGTTTTAAATAATTTTGCAAAACATAAAATTCTATTAAAATGTGCGAGTGCACTATGGTCAAGCAACTGTCCCGTTTTTACCCTTTGGGTAAGGTTCCGGTTGGGTACGAACCCTAAAAAGCAAATAGGTATAAAATATCCGGGGTTTCCCAAGATACTGCCAGTATCTGAACTGCATAGTCACTTACATACATACATACAAACATATCAACGCAGCATGTTAAATACAATTGAAGCCATGTTACCTATTGCTCACCCTGTAACGTAATTTAAATATATCCTGGAGACCGTACGAAATAAAGTTTGTTAGGTACCTACGTATCTTTGTTATTTACAGCGTATGTATAAGAATAACGTAATAGTTTAAAATTAGCATTACAAACTTGAAAGTAGACACTAGGCATAATTTGATGTAATGTATTATTTTAAAATATTCTGATTATGTGTTTCATCTTCGCGAGCGAATTCCAGCCCTTCCAAAAAGTCATAAGTCCCTATACCAACCAACGACGATGTATTCGCCCTTTCTTAAGCTGCCGTGCGAATCTTACGAAGTAAACTATTATACTAACTACTACTATTGTCATATAATGAGATGTATGCGATAGTAAGTTTTTTTGATTTATTCCTGCACTACCGGTTTACAACTCTTCTTGAAAATTTCCTGCTACCCAAAGGTTGTCTGGAAGAGATCGCTCTAAAGCGATAAGACCGCCTGTTGTTACCTCTATTTAACATTATGCACTCTTGTAACATGTTTTTCTTATGTTGTGGTGCAATAAAGAATATATTATTATTATTATTTATACTAATTGCTGTTATACAGGGATAAACATAAACATGAAATCTACGAAAACAACTAAATAATTTGGACTTCATGGCAGTGGCGGAGTAAACTTGTCTGAGGCTCGGGGTAGGTATACTAAATTACCGAAACTCAAGCAGGCCTTACAAAATAATAACGTATTTGAAATAGGTATTAAAGATTCAATGTTCCGTAAACGTCCTTGTTAAAAGTCACTAGTTCGTACCAGGTCAATAAGTAGTACTTGGGTACCTATATAAAGTAAGTACGTAGGGTTACTAATCTGTCATCGTCAGTCGGCAGATAAAAAACCATAAATGTCTATTTGTTTTATTGTTGTCACACCCCACAACGCTGCAGTGAATCGACTTTATTCGCAACGAAGTCATTTTCAATACCTAACTGTGCGCATAAGCAGCGTCCGGCCGTGAGCGCGTGTGCCAATGCCAACCAACTGGCTGAATGAACCGACCTCGGTTTCCAAAGTGTAGGTATAAATCTTAGTTCCCACGGTTCAGCTAGGTAGCACTGACATGGCGCCTTGAGACACTCTTGTTTTGTTTTCTGAGTAATTATACGAGTCAGACGGTCATGATACGCACCTACAGCAGTAAAATAAATATAGTAAAATAAGCCCTTGGGCTACAAGAACGCTTCAGGGCAAGCCGAAGGCGAGGCGAGAGCTCTGAAGCGTTCTTTTCTTTTCTTAGAAGACGTAAAATGTGTGTGGGGGGTGTACTAATTTACGTCTTCTTTTTGCTTTCAAGTGAGATTGTTAATCTCTGTTAGTGTAGTTCCTAGTATAACATCACTACATAGTATAAAACAAAGTCGCTTCCTGCTGTCTGTCCCTATGTGTGCTTAAATCTTTAGAACTACGCAACGGATTTTGATGCGGTTTTTTATAATAGATAGAGTGATTCAAGAGGAAGGTTTATATGTGTGACATAGTATCCGTGCAAAGCCGGGGCGGGTCGCTAGTTGAAAATAAATAGTAAAACAATCAACGCAAGCAGCTTTATTAGACAACTAGTTTCCGCCCGCGACTTGGTCTGCGAGGGCCCAGGATAAAAATTATCCCTTATTTTAATCCAGGCTATGAACTATTTTCGTGCAAAATTTCATCCAAATAAGTGTGGTTGAGTAACAAATATCCAAACAAAAGTCCGAGAGCGTATCCTGAAGGGACGCTACACACGTTCGTCCCTACGCAGAGCTCGGCCTGCCGCCTCGCGTGCCATGCCTTTGGCCCTCAGGTTCCCTTGTAACACATTCAGGAGTAGAGTATTCGAGAGCGCACTCTGAAGAGACGCTTCGGGCCTTTGGCCCTCAGATTCGCTTGTAAGATGCTTAGGAGTAATAAAGTGTCCGCGTGGGCCTGCTTTTCGAGCCTTTAGCCCTCTGGCTTGCGTGGAGAGCCTGCTCTGAAGCGACGCTTCGGCCCTCGCCCCTACGCTATGCCGCTCTCCTTCGGGCCTTCGGCAGTCAGATTCGCTTTTAAGACACTTAGGAGTAATAAAGTGTCCACGTGGGCCCGCCCTTCGGGCGTTTGGCCCTCTGGCTTGCGTGGAGAGCATTCCCTGAAGGTACGCTTCGTACCTTCAGCCCTCGGGTTCGCTTGTTGTTGTTGTTGTGTTGTTACACTTGGAAGTAGTAAAATATCCGCGTGGGCTCATCCTTCGGGTCTTCGGCCTTCGGGCTCGTGTGAAGAGCACGCTCTGGAGGGACGCACGCACACGCTCAGATTCGCTTGTCCTTGAACTCAGGAGTAAAGTATCCGAGAGCGCGCTTTGAAGGGACGCTTCAGGCCTTCGGGCCTACGTGGAGCCCGGTCTGCGGCCTCGCGAGCCTCGCCGCTCACGGTTCTGTTCGAACTTGTTGCCTGAAAAACTGCAATGACTTGCAGTTCCATAGTACAGAATAAATATCAGTGGACAAATCATAAATATCTATATGCATCTCCAGAGAAAAAAATGTGTTTACTTAAAGCTGTTGCTAGAAAGGTTAATGTAAGAAATCACCACGTCCAAATGTCTCCAATGGCCATGTCGACAATTTGGGTCCTAGTTGTCGGGCTGTATTTTGGCGAAAGCTCGCGGCCCACAGACAACGCATTTATGAATTTAAAATGGCTTTTTATTGAAACATAATGACAAAATAAATTATGCTCACTTGGCTGATAACTTGCTCCTAGGTGTAATTGATTATTTACACACCTATGTAATTAAACTCAAGACATTTGCATCCCTGCATATGGGCTGAATACACTGTTGTGTGTAATCTTATTGACATTTGTATTATTTATATAAGTATCTACTGTATTCCGGCAAATAAATGATATTGATTGATTGATTTATTTGAAATAACTCATTTCACCGATTATAAAAACTAATCTACGCGTACTAATATACAGTTAAACACAAAATTTATTAATTCGACTACAGTACCTTTCATTTGGGAACACAAAAAATTAACTTTCAAAGTATTTCAAACATACACAGCGTGCTGGTTGCCGCGGACTTGCGTTACGGAATTGGCCATAATATGTAATTATTATTGAACTACAACAAATTGCATATTTTTGGCAAGCTAATAAAATGCTTGATATTTTTTATAATGAAATTAATCATGCTAAAGTATCTCTTTCTCGAATTATGATGTTAAGTAAGCAAACGTCTAAGGTAAAATAATCCATTATTATTTCAAACGGTTTGTTGTACGTTTTACAGTTGAAGAAAACAATTATAGTACGTTTAATATGCTTTCAAATGACACCTCGCACAAATCAATAGAACCCGAGATTTGAAAAAAAATCGATGACCGTCGGCCGCCATCTTTGTTTATTTAATCGTATGGCATATATTATTTTGGCCTTTAAAGTTTGCCACTCTTTAGTACCACCCAGGGGACACGTGCAGGGTTGGGGTGGGTAGCTCCTGCGGACGCGAGTAACAGTTGTCCCCACTTTGTCAAGTGAGTGGGCAACTCGCCTGTTAGAAGTTCTTAAGCCGCCCGAAGGCCTCTAACTCGGCTTAACGACTACTGTCATAGACAGCAACCAGGATAAACTGCTTAACGTGCCTTCCAAAGCACGGAAACGCGCATTTATATTAACCACTCAAACATCAGGCGGTCATCCATCCAAAGACTGACCGCCATCTTTGTGACGTCACAACTATGCCCGGCCCCTTTCCCTTAACTAAAACCGGTAGATTCGTACTCTGGAGAGAATAAGGAACACACACCAGTGTTAGGTATATAGAAGACGTGTCCACGACTTTTATCAATATAGCCCAATTTCCGTCGTACTATATATTTTTTCACGTGAGCTCCACTTAACACTCGAGTACAGTCAAGTGTAAAAATATAGGTGCATGGTGCATACAACTTACTCATAAATATGACCCATAACTCTTATGAGAGTGGATTAAGGTTTTGGTACTTATTTATGAGAGGATATTATCGATACATATTTTTGCAATATTTACAACATTAATGAAATATTGATTTAGTTTATTACTAACTATATAGACTATTCGTAATCATTACAATCATCACAGCTTGTCAGTGGAGTGTTTCTATAAAATCTGTATGTTTAAGGCCTGCAACACATTGGAGTGGCCTGCGGTGGCGGACAATAGAAAATTTGACAGCGGCGGACAAGTTTACTATTGTCCACCGGGGCCAGGCCGCGCCAGTGTGATGCAGGCATAATACTGGAGTCATTAATAATTGTTTTTTTTATTACTACCATACAGATTATTTGTAATCTTACAATCATCACAGCTTTACCATGGAGGTTTTTGTACAGTAAAACATAACAATAGCTAAACTCGGTAAAAGATAACATTTTTCAAGTGAGCTGATCCATTCAATAATGGAGTACTACACATTAATTAAGTATTGATTTAGTTAGCTTACTATAACTACATAACATATACAGACTATATTCGTAATTTTATTAGACGCGCAATGCCTCTCTCCTTAACCACTACAACGTCAAAGTTCAAGACTTGATCACAAATTAAACACTTATTAATTTTCAAAGTAAACTTTTAACGCGCATTGTCGTATTACATTTTCCAATTGCAAATGAACTGTCGATGTCCGGTTGTCAGCACAGATGGGAGGCCCCCGCGTAGGAAACAAGCAATGGCGTGCTGTGATTGGTCATGACGTTCTCGCCGTCGGCGCACTAGACTCGCGCGCTGATCGTCGTGAGTTCAAATTTGAAAAATAATTGATAAGTGAATAAAACGAGGAGCTATTGATGAATTACTTAGATTTTTTTATCAAAGATTACTATGATAAAGCTGGATTATATGCGTCGACTTGAATTTTTTTGAGATTTATTTTTAAATGATTAGGAGGATTTCAACATTAAACTGTTCGTATAAAATTAAGCTATTGATAAATATGCTATTAATTCAAACTCTGGTTAACTTTGATAGATTTTAATAGTATTCAGTAATCCAAACCCACTTGTATAATCTTTTAGAGGAAATATATACATTTTATTTGGGTCGGATTATACCGACGTTATCACTTGACGAAAGTTTTAGAAAATTAAATGGGAGATTATAATACTAAAATGCGATACTCCATTGAAGAAAAATACCATTTGTATAATTTATCCTTGGATTTACAAGGGTCGCTAAGAAAACTCTATATAATACCTAAAGCAACGTCAAAATTCACTAGAATTTTTAACTTCTAGTAGTACTCATTATAGTCTAAATGTTAACAAAAACATCGCGACCTTGTGAGTTATCGAAGGTGCATTCATTTCGCGTACCGTACTACAAGTGATCTTGTTCACTTGGACAATGGACTCTGCATCGTCATCAGGTTCAAAAGGTAGCGTCTCACGTATGATGGGACCGGCAGACGGCCAAGTGTCTGGCGACATTTTAAGCCATGGCGGAGACCACCAGAGAGAATGGGAGCCAAGCTCCGAAGGCATCAATCCTCGTGATGCAGCATCTGCAGGATTCATCAAGGAAGGCACATGCCTCCATTGAGACGGGGATGTGTTCGCCAGAATCTGTGAGACTCTGTTCCCTTCGAACATCTTGAGTTGATGAACCGGCGTGCGTATCCATGAAAGAGCAATGCTCGAATCACACCAGATCACAGTTTCATGGGATACGTTTATCAGTGTGGAACAGTGTTTGACCAATTTTGACGCTAGAAATGCACCACAAAGCTCGAGTCGTGGTACCGTCATCTTCGGTTTTATTGGTGCAACCTTGGACTTGGAAAGTAACAGGTGAACCTCAACCTCATTATTTGCTCTTTCAACACGAAGATAAACTACAGCGGCGTATCCCTTGAGCGACGCATCACAAAAGGTGTGAATTTGAAAGTTTGTGCCATCAGCAGGCAGGATAAACCGATTCAGTTTAATCTCTGATAGATTTGTGAACTCTTCTATGAACGAGAGCCACTCTGACTGCTCCTCATCAGGCAAAGGGTCATCCCAGCCAAGCCCAAGAAGCCACAGCCGTTGCATGAATGCCTTTGCAGTAAATATGACTGGCATCAGCCAGCCACACGGATCATATATGCACGCTATGTTTGCGAGCACGGCACGTTTCGTCAGTCCCGTATTTAAAATTTTACTATGATACGTAAAAGCATCAGTCACAGGATTCCATTTAACACCCAGTACCTTCACGGATCCTTCATTTTCAGGCTCAAATGACAACGACCCTTCACGGACGTTGTCAGGCAAGTCAGATAAAAACTCACGATTGTTGCTTGACCACTTGCGCAACTCGAAGCAACCTTGTCTAAGCAGATCAATTAACTCGGCTCTTTGCTTCCGAGCAGAGTCGAGGTCGGAGGCTCCCGTCACTATGTCATCAACGAAAATTTGATTCAACAAAATTTGACTAGCTTCAGGATGTGATGCCTTTCCTTCCTCCGCCAATTGCAAAATGCACCTCATGGCCAGGAATGGGCTCGCCGAAACGCCGAAACTGACAGTTGTCAAACGAAATTCTTCGATGGGATCATCAGAGTGCTGACGCCAGAGAATTCTTTGATAGTCACGGTCGGCCGGATGCACCAGCACTTGTCTGTACATAGCTTTGATGTCACAAGTGAATGCGACAGGCTTAAGACGAAAACGTAGAAGTACGTCTACTATATTACGCTGAAGTTTAGGACCCGCGTGCAAAACGTTGTTTAAAGATATACCCGTGGATGAAGGCATAGAAGCATCGAAAACCACTCTTAATTTAGTGGTAGATGAATCTTCTTTTGTCACAAAATGATGAGCAAGGTAATATTTTCCACTTACAGATTGGTCGGGAACAGGTTCCATATGTTTCTCGTCCATGTATTCCTTCAACACCTTGGAATACTCCATCTTCAATGCAGGATCCCTTTTGAATCTTCTTTCTAGACTTAAAAGTCTTCTGGTTGCCGATTCGCGGCTATCTCCCAACTCAGATTGATTCCCTTTGAAGGGAAGACGTACAACAAAACGTTGCTCATCGTCACGTGTGACATTATTCAAGAAATGATCCTCGATAATCTCATCTTGGGGATCAGGAAATATAGTTTCTGGGACCTGTTCAATTTCCCAAAACCTAGTCAAACAATCATCTAACGCCACGTGATGTGACGTCAACTCAGGAACAGATTTGGTGAACCTTGAGGCATCACCAATTATTATCCAACCAAAAACAGTTAGATAAGCCGCTGGTACATTGTGGGAAGGCCATACCTTCTCGCCACAAGAAATGTCATTATACATGTCACTGCCCAAGAGTATGTCTATGGGCCGAGACAGATTAAAATTATCATCAGCCAATTATAGATGCTGATAATTTGACTTAATATCTGCAGCCAGGGAGACAGATGGTAGATTACCAGTCACTTTCTTTAAAATGATAGCCGAAACAGTCAGTAACGGCGTGTCAGAAGTCAACGGTTTTAAAAACAAAGTTGTCACTCCATGTGAGCGATGAGGCATGCCGGCACCCACACCACTTATTGCCACTGGCTGATGGTTGTGCTTAAGTTGGAGACGTTGAACGCATTCCTCTGACACAATCGAACACTGGGAACCAGGGTCCACAAACAAACGAACAGGTTGGAAATGGCCATCACCATTACCTGCTAGACACATCGCCGTACCCAACAAGACATTGTGCAATTTAGGTTTAGTACCCATCACAGGAGAAGATATCAACATTGCACTGTTGACCTTTGGCACATCAGGGACATCCATTTCTTCTTCACCTACACACGGTGAGGAGACAACAGTAAAATCAGCCGTGACAGCAGCTGAATGTACAACAAACAGATGAAGCAGCATCCCCATTTGCTGAAGATGGACAAATCAATGTGTGATGCTTTGCCCGGCAGATCTTGCATTTATGTAATGAAGTACATTCATGGTATTTGTGAAGACCAAAACAATTGAAGCACAGATTCTTTGATTTCAGAAATTCTCGATGTTGCTCAATACTTAATGCCCTGAATTTATTACACATATACATGTAATGATCTAAGTTGCAATACCGACAACTTATTTCTTTGCTTTCTTTGCCTCGTTCCTGAACATGCATGACTGTTTTAATGTTGCGGTTAAATTGAGGCTTAACAGGCAGCGATTTAGACAAAGTGCTACATGATTGCTTTACAGGGACAGACATCTCCAATGCCATGCAATGATTTTCCAGGAAGACTATAAGTTCAGTATATTTAGGTATGTCTCCACCTGTCAAACTCAATTCAAATTTGCTACGCACATCAGTAGGTATCCGCTTAAGTAGAATGTGTAACAGGATAAATGACCATTCATCAGGGTTGAACTTTAACGCTTTAAGAGCTGCAATATGTTCATTAAATGTGTTTAAGAATGGCCTTAAGTCTGACTTAACGTTAACAATTGTCGGCAGGGCCATTATGTGCCCAAGATGAGTATCTGCAATTAGACGTATGTTAGAGAACCTCTTCTCTAAAAGTGTTAAGGCAACACTATAATTTTCATCAGTCAATGGCAATTGTTTCACTAAATCATGAGCCTCTTTAGACAGACATGACAACAACTAATGTAATTTTCTCACAGGCCTCATGGATCCATTTTCATCAATTAAATTTTTGAAAATATTGATGAAATTGGTCCACCCAGTTATGTCCCCAGCAAACGACGGCAAAGAAATGCGAGGTAAAGGCAAGTCTTGCCCTTGACATTGGGAGTTGACATCGGAAACCACGTTCGCGGATGGTGACGAACCACTCGGGACTAATCGACAATATATCGCACTCACCTGAGTCAACTTTGAATCATATTCCATGTACTCTTGTAAATGCTTATCCGCGTCAAAACCGGCGCGTTTAGAAGCCTCGACCGAAATATAACTATCCGTAAACTCCTTTTTGATTTGCGAAAACTCTTGATACCTTGCTTTAAATTCTAACCACTTTGATTCGTCATCAACCGCACTATTTGCCGCATTCCACAGTAAATCTATTTGTAATTTTACCACTTTGTATCGTATTTCGACCGTCATATTCGCTAAAACTCACGATTTTCCTTGCAATAATAACAATATCTTTCACAAATAACGTTTCACGAAACTATGGAATAATTGACACTTGACAGTTCAGTTCAGTTCGTTACGTTCAGTCACTGCGTTTCGTTTCACTATCACCACAGACAAAATATGTTCCCATTGCCTAAGATTCGAATGGAAACTCCATGAAATGCTCCAACGAAAACAGACGTGGGTGACTACCTTTACCAACCAGCAATGACGAAACGTAATTAGTGAGGCGACGGCTAATGGCGGCTTAAAGAAAGGCAAGGATTTCGTTAACTTAGGTTATATTTGATCTTACAGTTTTATCCGTGGAAAATAAGAGGCGGAGCGCCCGTGTCAATTGCTTATATACCCTTTGTACATTCATCATAGTGGCATCTAACGGGGCGCTCCTGAACTATCTAGGTAAGTACAGTGCTTAATTAGGTTTCCTATGCAACTTAGTTAATTTACATAGATATCCGCAGATGTCGCCCTACTCCATAGTTGTGTGGCGTCATCTAGCGAGTCAATCTTATTGTTATAACCATAATTATCGATCCACGAACCTAGATGGACCTGGCAGGCATACTAGGTAGGTAAATAGGCAATTAGGTCATTGTTAAGTATTAACATTCTGCCACCCCTTAAAATAGCTATTTTATTTATTGCTATCCCATAGCAATAGGTATTTCAAGGAATAGATTTACTTATTCTTCAGTAAGAATGTGCATAGCTTCCTGGTATTGATAGGTATAGGTAGGTTAATAGATATTTAGACTTGTAAAATGAGCTATGGGCGTTCTTACCTAAGACGGTTTAATGAAACAAACAAGCGACAAGTGTTTATTTTCAGTTTAACATAGGTAGGTATATAGCGTAAATATTCTTTAGAAATGAACTTATCGAATTAATAGGTACTAGGTTAAATTATTACATATCAAATGACGTGTCCCGTTATGGGCAACGGACATATGTTGTTGAATGCGCGCTGAATGTCGCCCTTGGCAGTCTTGATGGTGGCTACCCTGGTGATTCCGTCGCGGCCCGGCTGCGTCGCGACGATCTTGCCCAGCCTCCATACGCAGGGGGGCAGGCGCTCCTCGCGCACCAGGACGACGGTGCCAGCAGCGAGGCTCTGGCCCCGCGAACTCCTCCACTTCGTCCGCTCCTGGAGAGTACCGATGTAGTCCCGCGACCAGCGGCGCCAGAAGTCCTGGGTGATTTGTTGCAAAAATTGGTAATGGGTTAATCGATTTCTTGGTATGTCGTTGTAATCATCGTCTGGTAGCGAAGTTGGCGTTCTTCCCAACAGAAAATGAGCTGGCGTGAGGGCAGGAAAATCGGGGTTATTACTAGGTAAGGGACAACACAATGGTCTAGAATTTACAATTGATTCCACCTGATTTAAGATTGTTACAAATTGTTCATAGGTCAATAAAGCTATCACCCTTTTTAAATGATGTTTTGTAAGTTTTATACTACTTTCCCATAACGACCCCATATGGGGTGTATAAACGGGAATAAATCGCCATTTGATGCCCTCGTCTGCGCAATGAGATACTAGCTCGCTCGAACGGTCAATTAAGTAATTCTGTAAATCTCGCAATTCGTTATGAGCCCCATGAAACGTGGTTGAATTGTCACTTACCAACTCCTTTGGTTTACCTCGTCTCGCTATGAACCGTCGTAGCGCTGCTAAGAAGTTGGCTGACTCGAGTCCTGAAATTAATTCGAGGTGAATGGCCTTCGTTGCGAAACAAATAAATATACCTATATAGCACTTATAGACCTTGTAACCACGTCCTGTCCTATCTCGGATGTTGTATGGACCTCCGTAGTCTAAACCCGTAATCCAAAAGGGCGGGGAGGGGGTGACCCTTGAGGGGGGGAGGTTTCCCATGATAGGGTTGGTTGTTTTAGGGTTTGCCCTAAAACACGGTACACATTTATTTACGATTTTTGTTGCTATCATTCTGCCTTTGGTTGGCCAAATGCGTTCGCGCATTGTTGATAGTAATAACTGAGGGCCAGCGTGCAACATTCGTATGTGTGCGTTTTGCATTAGTAGCTTTGTTAGCGCGTGTTCGTGACTCAAAATAAAGGGATGCTTTTTGTCGTACGCGTACTGCGAAAGACCGATTCTTCCGCCTACTCGAATAAGTCCATTCTCCATGAATGGATGTAATGACACTATTTTTGATTTGTTAGGAATTGGATCGTTATTTTTTAATAATTTGTATTCCTGCGGGAATGACTCGATTTGTGCAAGTTTGATTAATGTTTGTTCTGATTGTTTTAACTCGTTAACGGTTAGTAACCCAGATACTTGTTTGTTATGGTTAATTGTTCGCGTTTTGTTTTTTGTATTATGTACGAATCGGAAAATGTAGGCTACAACGTGAATAAGAGTTCTATCACTCGACCACCTCTCGAGTAGGTATTGTAGTGTGTCATTTTGTTGAGTGTTTAGACTCATGGTATATGTTGTATCTATAGTGGTATCGGGCGTCTGACCCAATGACTCTGCGCTACGCTTTGGCCATGTGTCAGCTGTTTGACTAAGCCACGAGGGCCCGTGCCACCATGAATATTTACTTATCAATTTACTTGGTTCTATTCCGCGCGATAAATAATCAGCTGGATTGTCCTCGGAACTAATCCAGTGCCAGTCGTCTTTGTTGGTAAGTGACAATACTTTTGTTACTCGATTGCTAACAAAACAAGTGAGTTTAAGGTTATTATTTTTTAACCAACAAAGATAAATGCTTGAGTCTGACCATAAGGTGATTCCGGCTATGTCACATTTCAATGCCCGTTTCACCCTGTCGACATGCGTTGCTAAAAGTAAGCCAGAGCAAAGTTCTAAATTCGGAATAGTCTGAGGTTTAATTGGTGTCACTTTTGACTTCGAATAAAGTAGGTGGACTTGGTTGTTACCTAACCTGTCGCTCGAACGAATATAAATGACGGCCCCATAGGCCTTTGTACTACTGTCACAGAAGCCATGTATTTCTAGCTTTACATAATTAGGTATAACTGTACATCTTGGAATTTGTAAGTTATTTAGAAGGAATAGCTCACTATAATATTTATTCCATTCTTCTATTAAGTCTGGTGTCAACTCGGCGTCCCAATCTAATCGGGCTTTAAACAACTTTTGGATAAATATCTTAGCTATAATTATTACCGGTCCTGTCAACCCTAGGGGATCAAAAATGGAGGAAATTACCCCTAGCACCTTTCTCTTAGTGATTGGTTCTGAAATTTGGTTTTCTTTTATGGTGTACATAAGCGTGTCAGAGTCATTGCGCCATGCTAGCCCGAGCACCTTATGTGTTTTATCTCCAAACTCGGTTGGAGATGTGTGTTGGTGGGTGTGTAACTTTGTTACCTTTTGTAAGACGGCTTCGGAGTTGGATTTCCACTTCCGGAGTGTGAAGTTCGCTCCTCCCAGGATCTCGTTGACCTGTGAGGCTGTTTCAGCTACCTGATTCTCGTCATCGCCCCCGGCAATGAAGTCGTCCATGTAGAATTGATTCGCGATGGCCTCCGCCGCCGCTGGGAATGTATTTTGGTTCTCGTAAGACAATTGCAACAAACATCTTGTCGCGATGTGTGGAGCTGACTTTAAACCGAAACTAAGGGTTGTCAGCATATAGGTTTGGAGTGGTTCATGCGTGTTCTCTCGCCAGAATATGCATTGTAGGTATTGTTGATGTGGTTTCAAATAAATGCAACGGTACATTTGAGCAATGTCCGCGTTTATTACATACCTGTATTTTCTAAATCTAAGTAATATATTAATGAGCTCGTCCTGCTTTATTGAACCCTTATATTGTATGTCGTTCAATGAAAGACCGCTATCAGTCTTACAGCTTGCATCAAAAACAATTCTAGTAGGGGTAGTTGGGGAGTTTCGAAATACCGCCTGGTGACCTAAATAGTTACATGGCCCTTCATAATTATCTGGTAATTGAATCATGTGGCCAGCTTGTCGAAATTCGTGCATGAAACTCACGTATTTATTTTTAAATTCAGGGTTCCTTTGGAATCTAGACTCTAATGTATTGAACCTCCGATAAGCAATATGCCTAGATTTACCTAGACTGGTAGTTGGTAACATCAATGGAAGTTCAATTTCGAAATTACCTTCAGATTTGCGTGTATAGGTATTTTTGAAAATATCCTCGCATTGTTTTTCATCATTAGGTAAATTTGGTTCGGAACCCTCCTCTATTTCCCAAAACCTTTGCAATTGTGACTCAACAGTTATTTTACATTGAATAGTCTCGAAACGTGGTTTAGAGTGTACGGAACCCGTCACCACCCACCCCAGGCGAGTTTTCTGCAATGTAGGCATTCCGGTGCCCAGTCGGTGCTGACCGACACAAAGTAAATCATAAAAACGTTCTGCGCCGATGATCATATCTACCTCGCTAGGTACGTTAAAGTCGTTATCTGCTAATTTATAATGGGATGGAATGTTCAAACGTTCGATATTATGCATGTTTACGTTCAAACTGCAAATAGTAGGCACAATAAAACAGGACAGCGTTGTTATGTAACTATTGTCTAATGATTGCAGCGTCAAATCACAGTAATGTAACACGTTAGTCACGCTGTTATTAAAACCTAGCACTCTTAGGTTGTGTTGTGTTTTGTCTAGTTGCAACTTGTCAAATGCTGACTGGGTAATAAAATTCGACTGCGATCCCGAATCTAACAAGACCTTTAATTTGTGAGTCTTGTTGTACTTGTCCCTGACGAGTACTTGGGCTGTTGGAAGTATAACTGATTTATTTTGAGAAATCGGTTCTGTCTGTTTACTATACATTAATGTCGTACTCTCGAGTTGAGTGTGACTGGAGCTTGGTTGCTCGTTGCTGTACATCGTAGTTGGTCGTCGCGGTTGGTTGTTGTTTGGTAATGTGTTGCTATACGTACGATTGTTGTTTGGTGATGTGTTGCTATACGTACGGTTGTTGTTTGGTGATGTGCTGCTATACGTATTTGGTTTGTGTAGCAACGTATGGTGTTTGCCCTGGCATAACCTACACGTACTGGCCCTGCAGTTAGCTATAATATGCGTACCGGACAAACAATTGAAACATAATCGCAATTTGGTTACGACTCGAATTCGCGCACTAACACTTAATGCACTGAACTTTTGACACTGGTTAATGTAGTGTGTACCTGAGCAATAAGGACACGAGTTAGTCTTATTATGGTTGGAGGTTACCTTGGTAGGTTCGGACGTGGTTACCATGGCCTTCTTGGTGGTGGTGCTGTCGTCCGCGTGTGCTGTCGGACTGGACACTTCCAGCCGATCAGCTCGGTTTCTCAGGAAAGCTCGAAATTCCTGCAACGAAGGCAATTTCCTCGAATCAATACTGTTTTCCCACTTCGATTTTAATCGGCTGTCTAGCTTGTTTGCTAGGACATGAATAATCATTAGATCCCAATTCTCGATAGGTACGTCTAATGAATGTAGGGACCTCAAGTGTTTAGATATGTTGTCGCAGAGCCCTCTGAGGCCCGAAGGGGTTGAAGGGACAGTTTCCACGTCGAATAAGGCTCGCATGTGGTTGGAAACTAGGCGTCGCGGGTTATTGTAACGTTCACAAAGCATTTGCCACGCGAGCGTGTACCCTTCTTCGGAAAAATCAAGCGAACTAATTACCTCGAGCGCGCTGCCTTGTAAGCAGCTGCGTAGGTATTTATACTTCACTATTGGAGGCAGGCTGCCTTGATTGACCAGGGCATCAAATGTGTCTCGAAACTGCAACCATTGTGATAGGTCTCCATCATAGCTAGGAAGGCTGATTTCGGGATACTTTATCGACTCACCTACCGATTGCGGAGGCCTACTCGTAATTGTAACGGGAGTTTCGTCGTTTTGCACTAGTACCTTGGCCCTTGCAGTGAGTCGATAAAATGTGTTCTCAAAAGACTCACGTTCGATGCCTTGAGCCTCGATGTCACCTTCCTCGCTGCACAGTGTCTCGATCCTATCCTGTACTTGAGAAAAGTCTTCGTATAGCTTTGGTAATTGATCTAGCCTTAGGTTAAATTCTACAATCATCTCGGCTGTTAAATTACTTGTATTTATTCTATCCATAAATTTTTTAAATAATGTTAGTTTTCGTTTATAAACGCCACGTTTACTTTTTTGCTCTTTCAATTCTTTTCCTTCTACTTGTCTAGAATCGGAATGTTCGGAATCACTCATGGTTATTGATTTTACGATTACAAATTCCACCTACAACTATAATTACAATTCTTGAGGGAGATTGGGATAGGTTAGGAAATTGCCAGCTCACTTGCCTGTTGGATTGTAGCACGTGTGCTGGTTGGGCACTCTTCTGCCGATCGGTACCACCCACGTGGTTCCTTTGGTAGTTGCTCACGTCGATCCTTGCTGTTGCCGCGGTACCACCACCGTGGCCCGCGTTCGGAGCCCTAGGACGGCGCTTCTCGCTGCGCCCCCCGTCAGGCGTGCTGTTGCTATGCGGTACCACCCACGTGGCCCGCGTTCGGAGTCCCTAGGACGGCGCTCCCGGCGTTGGCTCGGGCTGCGCCCCCGTCAGGCGTGCTCGCCTAAATAGTCGCCTCCTCAAATATCTTCAGGTCGGCGCGTCACCATGTGGCCACGCTACTCCTCCGGCCCGAAAAATTTGCGCGGCGATACCTCGTTGCGAAGCTTGCAATTTAATACAAATATTTAATATGATTCGCTAAAATTTTGAGATTAATCGCGATTTCAAACTGGGGTCACCATATAGTGAGGCGACGGCTAATGGCGGCTTAAAGAAAGGCAAGGATTTCGTTAACTTAGGTTATATTTGATCTTACAGTTTTATCCGTGGAAAATAAGAGGCGGAGCGCCCGTGTCAATTGCTTATATACCCTTTGTACATTCATCATAGTGGCATCTAACGGGGCGCTCCTGAACTATCTAGGTAAGTACACAGTGCTTAATTAGGTTCCCTATGCAACTTAGTTAATTTACATAGATATCCGCAGATGTCGCCCTACTCCATAGTTGTGTGGCGTCATCTAGCGAGTCAATCTTATTGTTATAACCATAATTATCGATCCACGAACCTAGATGGACCTGGCAGGCATACTAGGTAGGTAAATAGGCAATTAGGTCATTGTTAAGTATTAACAGTAATATACGTGAATACCTACACTTTTAATACTTCTAAATTAGTTTAAAGAAGTTGGACAAACTACGCAACAATATGGCCGACAACGTGAAACTTTACTTTGAAAATCGGCGTTTTCAATACAAATGTTGAGAGATCCGGTTCTAAAGGAACAAATTTTGTGGTGGATACCAGAAGGGCAAAAATGATAGGAGGAAATAAATGATTTGAGTACCTTGGTCAGTCAGGTGTAAGTTTAAAGGTACTTGCGTGTCCCACGTTGGCGGCGCCGCTCTCTTGATAGTAAATAAAACACCTGCTTGTCTGTCTTGTCACACTACGTAAGGTTGAGTACTAGAATTGAGAATGCTGAAGGCAGACGGGATCCACTGACTCTAATTGGAAGGTTTATTAAAGTTTTTGAGGACGCGTGAGCGCGTCACGTCAGACCACAGACTAATAAGAATACAGACGCGCAGTATAAAGCAAGACGATGTTTCATATAGTTGTCTCTGTCACTGCTTATGGTCAGCTGATGTGAGTTAGAATGAGACGAATAGTATGGTATTTTGAGTCTACTGACGACTTGTCTCCAAAAACTGTTAACCACGGTGTTAAATGTTAAACAATCTGTCAAAGTCAAATCAACGTCAAATCTCTTGTGAATCTTGAGGAAAGTTGGTTATTTCAAGAATATTGTGTTGAAAAACTAAATATTTCTGTAATAAGTTAATGATTTAAGTTGTATGAAGTGGCACAATGGCTTGTGCAGTTCCGTACTGCCGAATTTACGCTAGATTGTTAAAAAAGATCGGAGAAACAATCGGATTTCATCGGTAAGAATCATTTGGTTATTTTTCAAATATTTCATATACATTACGCAATATAATGGTCTGGGATTACAGCAGATGCTTGATACTATCGGATAAGTACTTTTACATGGATCAAACTTGATATTTTTGGGATTTTTAGTAAAAATACAACTGTCGTAAACATGGGTAGTGTTGTTACCATGTATATATCGATATTTCGTCGACATGAATTATTCATGTAGGCGTTTAGACAAAATATTTTAATGTTACATGTCTTAACTGTTAACTTCAGGTTTCCGGTAAATAATAATCTTCGAAAAAAATGGATTGACGCAGTAGGGCGCAATAATTGGACGCCGAAAAAACACCATAGAATATGTTCGAAACATTTCGAAACTAACTGTTTCGTTATTATTAAAAACATAAAACACTTGCTGCCAGATGCGATACCTACAGTTTTTCAGAGGCCGCTTGAGGTAAGTTGGTACTTTGGTATAGTGAGTTTTATTTATTTTATTACTTGACACTTCTGAGGTCCCTCCAGATGAGTTCGTTTCATTTAAGTTTTGTATATGCAAAGAATTTGTATTAGTACATTGATTTTATTTATATATCCATAACTACTATAATATGTATTATACATGCGAAAGTAACTCTGTGTCGGTTTGTTGTTTACCTGTTCATACTTAAGCAGCTCAACTGATAGAGATTGTATAATAATGTTTTCGTTACCGTATTTAATGCAGGGATCTCACCAAGATCAACAATTAGAAGGCAACTACAACAAAATGATGCTGAGCAGTAATGAAAGGCTACCAGATACAATACCTAAGACATCTGCATTGCCTCTTCAGGTGATGCAAGTTTACTGATTGCAGAAAGTTCTATATAATTGGATATTTATTATTTAAAGCATTAAATGTAACTTTCTTATTAAAATGAGATATTTTCAGGAATATAATTGCGTTGTTATTTTGTGTTAGCTTACTTTAAAAACAAAGTTTTAATCGACTTCAAATCAATACTTCACGAAGCCACATTCCATATTACCGCATGAACTGCTTTCTGAGAGCAAATGCACGATTTCAAAGTACCCAAATCGTTTCAAAATAAGATTTGAAGATTGCCCTGGATTTCTCCAGGATCCCATCTTGAGATCCTGACCTGCCTAGGACCACCTTTTCTAACAAAACACCATTCTTATCGGTCCAGGCGTGTAAGAGTAATCGAGGAACATACATAAAAAAATAAAGAGCCAGCGGAATTGATAAGTTTCAGAAGTCGGTTAAAAATAAATGTGTTCCACTAAAGATCCACAAAATAGTGAGACTTAAAAAGTAACTCGTCTGACTACCTATGTATTTGCATAATTTAATTTGTAGCGAACATATGAAACATGAATGCAGTTTATTATATTCGTAGTCGTGTAATAGTTTTTGTTTTCTATTTGGTAAGTACCATATTAATTTTTGCATAGTATGGATAGATATACAATTTACTTACGAGTATCGCATATTACGAATTTATTAACAGTTAATATCGATATCGATATTAACTGTTGGTCAGGATCTCAAGATGGGATCCTGGAGAAATCCAGGGCAATCTTCAAATCTTATTTTGAAACGATTTGGGTACTTTGAAATCGTGCATTTGCTCTCAGAAAGCAGTTCATGCGGTAATATGGAATGTGGCTTCGTGAAGTATTGATTTGAAGTCGATTAAAACTTTGTTTTTAAAGTAAGCTAACACAAAATAACAACGCAATTATATTCCTGAAAATATCTCATTTTAATAAGAAAGTTACATTTAATGCTTTAAATAATAAATATCCAATTATATAGAACTTTCTGCAATCAGTAAACTTGCATCACCTGAAGAGGCAATGCAGATGTCTTAGGTATTGTATCTGGTAGCCTTTCATTACTGCTCAGCATCATTTTGTTGTAGTTGCCTTCTAATTGTTGATCTTGGTGAGATCCCTGCATTAAATACGGTAACGAAAACATTATTATACAATCTCTATCAGTTGAGCTGCTTAAGTATGAACAGGTAAACAACAAACCGACACAGAGTTACTTTCGCATGTATAATACATATTATAGTAGTTATGGATATATAAATAAAATCAATGTACTAATACAAATTCTTTGCATATACAAAACTTAAATGAAACGAACTCATCTGGAGGGACCTCAGAAGTGTCAAGTAATAAAATAAATAAAACTCACTATACCAAAGTACCAACTTACCTCAAGCGGCCTCTGAAAAACTGTAGGTATCGCATCTGGCAGCAAGTGTTTTATGTTTTTAATAATAACGAAACAGTTAGTTTCGAAATGTTTCGAACATATTCTATGGTGTTTTTTCGGCGTCCAATTATTGCGCCCTACTGCGTCAATCCATTTTTTTCGAAGATTATTATTTACCGGAAACCTGAAGTTAACAGTTAAGACATGTAACATTAAAATATTTTGTCTAAACGCCTACATGAATAATTCATGTCGACGAAATATCGATATATACATGGTAACAACACTACCCATGTTTACGACAGTTGTATTTTTACTAAAAATCCCAAAAATATCAAGTTTGATCCATGTAAAAAGTACTTATCCGATAGTATCAAGCATCTGCTGTAATCCCAGACCATTATATTGCGTAATGTATATGAAATATTTGAAAAATAACCAAATGATTCTTACCGATGAAATCCGATTGTTTCTCCGATCTTTTTTAACAATCTAGCGTAAATTCGGCAGTACGGAACTGCACAAGCCATTGTGCCACTTCATACAACTTAAATCATTAACTTATTACAGAAATATTTAGTTTTTCAACACAATATTCTTGAAATAACCAACTTTCCTCAAGATTCACAAGAGATTTGACGTTGATTTGACTTTGACAGATTGTTTAGCATTTAACACCGTGGTTAACAGTTTTTGGAGACAAGTCGTCAGTAGACTCAAAATACCATACTATTCGTCTCATTCTAACTCACATCAGCTGACCATAAGCAGTGACAGAGACAACTATATGAAACATCGTCTTGCTTTATACTGCGCGTCTGTATTCTTATTAGTCTGTGGTCTGACGTGACGCGCTCACGCGTCCTCAAAAACTTTAATAAACCTTCCAATTAGAGTCAGTGGATCCCGTCTGCCTTCAGCATTCTCAATTCTAGTACTCAACCTTACGTAGTGTGACAAGACAGACAAGCAGGTGTTTTATTTACTATCAAGAGAGCGGCGCCGCCAACGTGGGACACGCAAGTACCTTTAAACTTACACCTGACTGACCAAGGTACTCAAATCATTTATTTCCTCCTATCATTTTTGCCCTTCTGGTATCCACCACAAAATTTGTTCCTTTAGAACCGGATCTCTCAACATTTGTATTGAAAACGCCGATTTTCAAAGTAAAGTTTCACGTTGTCGGCCATATTGTTGCGTAGTTTGTCCAACTTCTTTAAACTAATTTAGAAGTATTAAAAGTGTAGGTATTCACGTATATTACTGTTAATACTTAACAATGACCTAATTGCCTATTTACCTACCTAGTATGCCTGCCAGGTCCATCTAGGTTCGTGGATCGATAATTATGGTTATAACAATAAGATTGACTCGCTAGATGACGCCACACAACTATGGAGTAGGGCGACATCTGCGGATATCTATGTAAATTAACTAAGTTGCATAGGGAACCTAATTAAGCACTGTGTACTTACCTAGATAGTTCAGGAGCGCCCCGTTAGATGCCACTATGATGAATGTACAAAGGGTATATAAGCAATTGACACGGGCGCTCCGCCTCTTATTTTCCACGGATAAAACTGTAAGATCAAATATAACCTAAGTTAACGAAATCCTTGCCTTTCTTTAAGCCGCCATTAGCCGTCGCCTCACTATATGGTGACCCCAGTTTGAAATCGCGATTAATCTCAAAATTTTAGCGAATCATATTAAATATTTGTATTAAATTGCAAGCTTCGCAACGAGGTATCGCCGCGCAAATTTTTCGGGCCGGAGGAGTAGCGTGGCCACATGGTGACGCGCCGACCTGAAGATATTTGAGGAGGCGACTATTTAGGCGAGCACGCCTGACGGGGGCGCAGCCCGAGCCAACGCCGGGAGCGCCGTCCTAGGGACTCCGAACGCGGGCCACGTGGGTGGTACCGCATAGCAACAGCACGCCTGACGGGGGGCGCAGCGAGAAGCGCCGTCCTAGGGCTCCGAACGCGGGCCACGGTGGTGGTACCGCGGCAACAGCAAGGATCGACGTGAGCAACTACCAAAGGAACCACGTGGGTGGTACCGATCGGCAGAAGAGTGCCCAACCAGCACACGTGCTACAATCCAACAGGCAAGTGAGCTGGCAATTTCCTAACCTATCCCAATCTCCCTCAAGAATTGTAATTATAGTTGTAGGTGGAATTTGTAATCGTAAAATCAATAACCATGAGTGATTCCGAACATTCCGATTCTAGACAAGTAGAAGGAAAAGAATTGAAAGAGCAAAAAAGTAAACGTGGCGTTTATAAACGAAAACTAACATTATTTAAAAAATTTATGGATAGAATAAATACAAGTAATTTAACAGCCGAGATGATTGTAGATATTAACCTAAGGCTAGATCAATTACCAAAGCTATACGAAGACTTTTCTCAAGTACAGGATAGGATCGAGACACTGTGCAGCGAGGAAGGTGACATCGAGGCTCAAGGCATCGAACGTGAGTCTTTTGAGAACACATTTTATCGACTCACTGCAAGGGCCAAGGTACTAGTGCAAAACGACGAAACTCCCGTTACAATTACGAGTAGGCCTCCGCAATCGGTAGGCGAGTCGATAAAGTATCCCGAAATCAGCCTTCCTAGCTATGATGGAGACCTATCACAATGGTTGCAGTTTCGAGACACATTTGATGCCCTGGTCAATCAAGGCAGCCTGCCTCCAATAGTGAAGTATAAATACCTACGCAGCTGCTTACAAGGCAGCGCGCTCGAGGTAATTAGTTCGCTGACTACCTATGTATTTGCATAATTTAATTTGTAGCGAACATATGAAACATGAATGCAGTTTATTATATTCGTAGTCGTGTAATGGTTTTTGTTTTCTATTTGGTAAGTACCATATTAATTTTTGCATAGTATGGATAGATATACAATTTACTTACGAGTATCGCATATTACGAATTTATTAACAGTTAATATCGATATCGATAACTTGTAAGAAAATATCTTTCTGTGCACTAAATCTCGAGCGAGCGAGAGAGCGAATTACATCGTGCGAGCGAGAAAGCGGAGACAATGACGTATGAAGACCTGTCAGATAACATGGTTCTATCCCTTTCTTACTCGGCGTTCAGTACGTAAGTGAGAAGAGATCGGATGTATAGAAAACGTTCAATTTATTAGGGCCTATCTGCTTTTCTCTGTAATCTGTGCGTCAGACACATTTTTTTTTTTTTACGAGAGAAGAGAGAATGAAAGTCTAAAAGTGACCGAATGTAATTGTTGATTAAGGATATGGAAATGAACTAAAGATGAAGGGTTGCTCCTTAATGTTGCTAGATTAAAATAATGTAATTCCTAAACAAATGGTTATAAATGAGAGTTATCCGCGTGCATGGAAAATGAAAAATTTAAATATACATTTACTTTTCTATAAAACTTACGAATATGAGGGGGCAAAAAAAAAATTCAACAATAGGTTCAAGTGGGGTATCATTCGAAAGGGCTTGAGTTGCACTTTTTGAAGCAGTTTTTTAGGGTTCCGTACCTCAAAAGGAAAAAACGGAACCCTTATAGGATCACTTTGTTGTCCGTCTGTCTGTCTGTCTGTCTGTCTGTCTGTCTGTCTGTCAAGACCATTTTTCTCAGGAACTCGTGGAGGTATCAAGCTGAAATTTATATCGAATACTCAGGTCTATTGTCCCTTGGAGCTGTGAAGAAATCAAACTTAAAAGCCAACGCAATCAAAAGATACAGTCGTTTATGCTGCAAAAATTGAGTTTTTCGACACTCGCAAAACCTACGGGGTACTTCCCGTGAACTCAGAAACTTGAAATTTGGCACGAAGCAACTTCATATAGCACAAACAAAGGAAAAATTAAGAAAAGTAGACATTTTTAGTAAAATCATACAAAAAAATGATTTTAAAAATTTTAAACTTATTCCATTTTCCACGTAAACGTGTTGAGATTTTAAATTGAAATTCATGTCAAATAAGTCATGTCTATAGGACCTTTCAGATGTAGCAAACCCAAACTTTTATGTCAACGGAATCAAAAGAAATAGCAAATTAAGTAGCATATTTTGAAATTGGGTACTCGCAAGAAACTCAAAACCTAAAGGGTACTTCCCGTTAACACAGAAACTTGAAACTTGGCACGAAGAAACTTCATATAGCACAGACAATGGAAAAATTACGAAAAGAAGACATTTATAGTAAAATCATACAAATATATTTTTATAAATTTTAAACTTACTACCTTTTTCCTCGTAAACGCGTAGAGGTATTTAATTGAAATTCATATCAAATACTCAGGTATATAATACCTTTCAGCTGTAGCAAAACGAAACTTTTATGTCCACGCAATCATAAGAAATAGCAATATAAGTCGCATAATTAAAAACTGGGATGTAGTAGAGACACTTTTAAACTTGATGGTTTTTATGAGGTGTGCAGAGTAGAAAGTCCAGCTATATCTAAAGCAAATCCAGGTTGGGGATCTATCGCTTATGTACGTCGCAATCTAAAGGATGCCATCCCAGATGCATCATGTACAAGATATTTTTTTTTTTAATAACCCAGGTGCTGCAAACGGCCATTGTGAATGCTTGCATTTTGAAATGTTTGATGTCAGGCAGAGTGATAACTGTGTCTATATATATAATATAGGTCACCACAATGCCAAATTAATGTTGCAATTGAATGCATAAATACAACAATATACGGCAGCAACCCCAAAGGGGCTATACCCCGTGTTCCCGTTTGATTGTTGTGGGAGACTTCAATATCGATTTTAGAATGAATCCCCAAAATGGAATTTCCACATATTTTTCATCCCTAAACATGTTTCCGTTAATAAGCACTAGCACTACACGAAATAGTACAACTATAGATAACGTTTTTTCAAACTTCAATTTTCAATGTGGTACTATTCATACCTTTTTCAGTCAACATTTTACAGGTCTGGTTAATTTTTTTCAAATTTAACAGTTAATTAGTATTTTGAACCGGATATATAAAAAGATAGTGACTAAAAACTTTGTAAATAAACCACTTTGATAAAAGAAGTTTTGCCAGGCTGCTGCAAATCTAGTGTAGGTATTTCAGGTATTTCAGTTTTATTATAAAACTAGCTGTACCTGTGACTTCGTTTGCATGATAATGTGGTGGGAGTTAACGCATTTCTTCAATTGGACATAGGACACATGCAGTTCTCATTTAGCCTATCAAGTAAAACGTGGAATAAACCCATTTTAGTTGAAATGCCTTTAAGATTCGTTCGTCTTTAACTGTCACTCTGATTTTTAAATTAGTAGGAAAAGGACAAAACTCGTTTTATTTAACATAGGTATTTTAAATTTTATGAATACCGGGGGAAAAGTTTAGTAGATGTTTGTGACAATAGATCCAACAGGTAGGACACAGGCTGCAGCATTAAATGTTTATTGATCTTCTTCTGTACATATTTTTAACACTTAATATTAAATAAATAAAAACGTGATGGCCGAAATGATCTTGAGTCACTCCGATATTATTATTTTTCATACTTATTGCAATGTTTCAGATCACATTCTGCCAAATCTTATGTATGTTCCCGCTATTGCCAACTTAATTAAATGTGTGTTGTGCTTCATTATAAAAGTATTTTCCTGTATGTTGGCCAATTTCTGTGTCTCTATATTGGCTGCATGTCAACTTGAAGGCGCGTAGTACGAAGTTATAATACCGCCTTAATACAAACGCGGTTGATAATTAATGTTTATAAAAGGCCCGTTCTGTAATTACGCCTCAATACGAATTTAGCGCATATAAGTTTCCATATCGGAATCGATTATTTTTTTATGCTTTAGAATTTAATATGCGTATTGTGAAGTTCTATCACAACACCGGATCGAAATTATTAGGTACTGTTGGATAGTTAAGGCAAGGCCGCCATTTTGACGCCACTGACAGTTGACAGATATGGCGGCTACGATTTCAAGCAGAAGAAATGAATAATTTAATGAGATTCAAATGTTTCCGAAAATGTATTAACCATCGCAGTCGGATAAAAACTATCCTAAGTCCTAGCTAGAATAGTAATGTACTTGTAAAAAAAGTTTAAAGTATTTCCGTTCACGGGAAGCCGAGATCATTCGGGACACAAAAATGGTTAGTTTGATACTGGCTGATTCTTTTTTTAATTTAGAGATTTATTATAAGTGAGAGATAAATGATGTGGTTCTTAATTTTTTATTTTTTTTTAGGATTACTAAATTGATAAAGAGACCTTGTTTAAATTTATGCTCCCCCAGCTTCGCACATTGTAATGTTACGGATTCCATTTTCATTTATCATTTAGTAATAAACATACTACAACTTTTGCTTGTTATGGTTTGTACGGAACCCTCGGTGCGCGAGTCCGACTCGCACTTGGCCGGTTTTTTTTTCTACCCCCCGCCCTTATCTCCGAAGTTATTCGAGCGAAAAATTTGAAATAATTACTTGCGTTTAAGATAAACATATATATTACGGGAAAAGTTTTTTTTTTCTGTATCTAGCATATTTTTTGTTTTATTTTCAAAAATCATTTCCTAGTTAGATTTGCAATTTAATCAACTTTATATTTTTTTTTGTTTTGAAATTTCTATAAAACTATAAATAGAAGTACTCTCTATCAAATAAAACAATAATAATCGAGATCAGTTCACATGATAAACAATAATCGCTAAAAGACCAACAAACATACTAAGCCGATTGCCCTTGCACGTTAGTACCAAATAGGGCCGATAGATGGCGCTGAATCCATTCGCGCTGTTAAGATTTTTCTAGAATTAATGGGGTTGGGATTGGGACGCGTATATTTATTTTCAATAGCAGGTCAAAAAAAGATCGCGATTCAATTGTCTTGGTGTAAAAGTTACTCGTTGTTTGAAATTGAATTCTATTGTGTTGGGTTAAAATAAGTAATTTAACAAATATATTGGGACTTTTACTTTACCTTGAGTTAATTGTTAGTTTGCACGGAACCCTCGGTGCGCGAGTCAGACTCGCACTTGACCGGTTTTTTTTATTCATTTCAAGAAATTATCATATATAGTATCCCACGTAAAAAAGAGGCCAATGTCTCGAAACTCTTTCGTCGTAAAAGGTTGTGAGATATTTCTTGGTACCAAGTCTCAGGCATTCTTATTAACCTTTGTTTGCTGGCTTACTGCAACTTGACAATCACACAAGTTTACTGCATTTATGTTTTTTTGCATACCTAAAACTACACGTAGCATTGTGTGATTGCGAAATCACAAAATTTTGTTTAGTTAGCAGGTAAGGATGAGTAAGAATGGGGAGGGGAGGCCTATTGATGAGGTACGACATTTACAGCCGACGTCAAAGATATGTATATCAAAATATTTCGCCTTATCAAGAAGCAATAAGTGTAAAAATATGTCTATCTTTTTTTTTACGCTAAATTGCTACATTTGTATTGTGCAAATCATTGTCTGTATTTCGCGCCATGAACACTCGCTGCACGAGTCGCCCGTCATTATCGTGCGCGGCCGTAAATTGAAACATAATCTACACTGCTGTGCGTATTCCGCTACCGACAAACATTCAAAAATATTTATAATTTAGTTATTACAGAAAACAAAACACTATCCTGAGTTAGATACTAAAGTTGGGACGATTGGGTTTCTTTTGTGTGGCTTAGACAGTACTTTATTATATATTCTAAATATTATAATAAATTAACTTAAAAAAAAGGTTAATTTTAATGTTTTCAAATTATAAAATATAGTACTAATCCACCAAGATGAACGAACCCTAATGTTGGTTTTTGTGTGAAACGTTACACAATGTTACACAAACGAAGCCAAAATCAATGCCGTACACTGTTCTAACACGTGTAGAAGAAATAATTAATGGAATTCAAGTACTCCCAAATGCTTAACTGTTTACCTACTATTTTCGTCATTCAACTAAGTAAACATTTAAGTAGAAGACAATTAAATTACCTGTTTTAAGCATAACACAATATATCTTGAAATTTGCGAAAAAATCCTCCGAAGCACTGTTTAGTGTCACTGCACAAAAACTAATATGGCTACCGGCGCGTGCGATTCCTTTGGCAGTTCGCTTTGAGTTGCCAGTTTTAAAAACGTTGCGGATGCGTTCATTGCTACGTCAAAATGCGAAATATCGCGTTACACAGCTGACGTCACACAAAAGAACGAAATGCTTCCCCGAACTTTGATTTAAGATATTGATATAAAATATTTGTTCTAGAGACCTGAAAAACAACTCCCTTGATGTTTTACGTGGTATTAAACAGACCACAAGCAAATTTCTTGGCCAGAGCTGTTTAAAGCAAAGTTATGATTTTTTGTTTACTGTGTGTTACACAAAAGACAGGTATATTTTGTATGGGAGCAGAAATCATTTTTTTTCTCTTAATGCATTTAAAAATATTTTTATCATAGTTATAATATAAAACTGTGCAAATCCTATTAAACTATGAACAAGACCACGTGAAATCATATGTGGAATATATGTTACTTGAATACTTATTTTTTTATAGAATTTTGAAGTATGAGGACATTTTCCAATTTTGGAATGTACAATTTTTTTGCAATTCACCCAGCTATGAATTAAAGAAGCTTACCGCTATGTACTTCCTAACTGTCGCATAATATTGGTAGTATTTCCTTCGCGATATAAGAGCCAGGATCTACATTTTAAGATTAATGCAAGTCAATGATTTAATTAATATATGTGATGTGGATGTACTTATATAAATAAATAAATGAATGTGCAAAGAAAATTTAAAAACTTCGGCACTAAAGCCTTTTTTATTTTTTTGCTGGTAGTCGACAGACTTTACTGCGCGCAGAAGCGGGGCGGTAAGCATGCACGCTGAAATTTTGGTGACATTAGCAAACTCGCCTTTTCGAATTCCACGAGATTCCGCCGTCAAGTGAAGTAAATGCCTTGGCTAAATGACTCTGCTCAAACGATAAACTAGTGACGCGTAAGACGCGTCGTAGAGTAAAATGCGATACGGTCGATTATAATATACGCATGTAATAACTATTTCCGATGGGGGTTAATTAATTGGCCTGTGACACACTGACCATTCAAAAAAAGTTGTTTAAAACACAAGAGTTATGACATCTAGCCTTATATACCTGCGTATTGGAATACGAGTTCTGGTTGCTGGTCCACTGAAATTACCAAATATGCATGTGTAACAAAATGATAGATCACTTAAGTAAATTTTTAATAAGTAACGAAGCTAATAAGATTTTTTTTATTGGAATATGACTTACAGAAAACTATATAATCGGAGTAAATAATTTCACAGAGAGGTAAGCCTACTTATGCAATAATTTATAAAAAAACGTGCGATAAAAAAATTAAGCGAGACGGGGATTTCCTAGGTAAATCCTTCGGCTTAAAAGCAAAACAAATATTTGAATTAATTTATGACTAACGTCGATTACAAAGTAACGTAGTGTAAAATTTAGATTTACGTTGTCAAAACTCTGTCCTTAAACATAGCGGTGTGGTCGATTCATTATAGTCAATACACACAGAAAGTAATTAGGTACTGTTTTCAATCAAAGTTAATTAGTTGCCTTGTGATAAAATGGCCATTTTAAAAAGGGTGTTAAAGATAATATTTATCTTAACCTCCTGGTTGTTATAGTTGATATTGTTGTTATCCATCTGAAAAGTGTAACAAGAAGACAGGTCTTAATTATTATTTTAAATATAATAAGCCTAGCTAGCGAATCGATCAGAAACCAAATTCTAGAAATAAGTTTAAACAAAGAGTGAAATATGTAAAAAGGAAATGTGTACTTCAATGACTCAAAAAATGTGAGAAATTTTTAGAAATGCGCGTAATATGATTTTTACCGAATACGAATGTTCGACGGAGTGTTCGATCCATTTTTTAAAACGAATTATTTGGTCCAAATGCCTTATGACTTCATCAGCCGTTCCAAAAAAAGAAATATTTCAGTGGTAAAAATCTTGTTGATTTTTAAAGTGATTATTATATTTACAATAAAGTTGGTTAAACAATGCGTTTATAGAATAATCATTTCAAAGGGCAATGACTTTGTTACATTCGATTCCTACAACTTGCAGACAAACACCTGTAAAAATATTCGGTAAATATTCGGCATTTGAACCGTTTACTTGTCGTTGTATTTGAAATGTCTAACTACAGCCTGATGACAGACGGACAGACAGACAGACAGCGGAGCCTTAGTAATAGGGCCCCGTTTTCACCCTTTGGGTACGGAACTCTAAAAAGAGATTCGTTAACCTTACCCCGCCACTGTTATTAATGTTGAATTTGTCATTTAACTGAAAAAAATATAAGACTTTGTTAAAAAATCAAGTTAAATCTTTCAAGTATGTGAGCCACTTTTCCGCACGAGTGCATTTTACTTTTCGGTATTTATTTTTATTTTTACTTCCTTCATTAGCCCTACGCAAAAAAAAGCCTTTGTGGAAAGTATTACAAATAAGTAAATTTATGATGTTCAATCTTATAAGATGTACTTAAATAAAATATGCTTTTTTTTATTATTATTTATTTAATAGGTACAATTTTTTGATACAAAAGATTAAAACATAGCCCCACAAAACTGTAGTAACATTTTGACAGTGGAAACGGCAGTCTCTAGGTTAGACATACATTAATATATAAATCAGTGTAATATATTGTCCATAAATCAATTAAACATACTAAACCTTCAAGAGTTACATAAGTACATCCAGGTAATGTGTTTACAATAGTCTTTTGAATTTGCTCTCATTTTTTTCAAGTCTAATGACTTCAGGCAAACTATTTAGTAGGTATGGGATACGGTTTTTGAGACTTCTGTCTCCATAGTAATTATTTATCCTAGGAACGAATAGTTTACCAGTCGCCACAGCCTTGGTGTTATAGGTATGATCAATGGGTTTTAATGATGAATACTCAGAGTTATGCTCTAGGCAGCCGTGGTTATTAGTAGCAAGTAGATATTTATGTTTCATGCTTACCGGTAATATTCTACAGATTTTAAAGAGTTGATGATAGTTACCTTTACATTTGAGTTTAATTTTATCGTTAACAAGTAATTTTAAGAATCGAATTTGCATGGCTTCTAATTTATCGATATTGGACTTTGTTGTGAGTCCAAAACTGTCGAGAGCATAACTCAGTATGGAGTCTAACAACGACCACGCAATCATAAGAAATAGCAATATAAGTCGCATAATTAAAAACTGGGATGTAGTAGAGACACTTTTAAACTTGATGGTTTTTATGAGGTGTGCAGAGTAGAAAGTCCAGCTATATCTAAAGCAAATCCAGGTTGGGGATCTATCGCTTATGTACGTCGCAATCTAAAGGATGCCATCCCAGATGCATCATGTACAAGATATTTTTTTTTTAATAACCCAGGTGCTGCAAACGGCCATTGTGAATGCTTGCATTTTGAAATGTTTGATGTCAGGCAGAGTGATAACTGTGTCTATATATATAATATAGGTCACCACAATGCCAAATTAATGTTGCAATTGAATGCATAAATACAACAATATACGGCAGCAACCCCAAAGGGGCTATACCCCGTGTTCCCGTTTGATTGTTGTGGGAGACTTCAATATCGATTTTAGAATGAATCCCCAAAATGGAATTTCCACATATTTTTCATCCCTAAACATGTTTCCGTTAATAAGCACTAGCACTACACGAAATAGTACAACTATAGATAACGTTTTTTCAAACTTCAATTTTCAATGTGGTACTATTCATACCTTTTTCAGTCAACATTTTACAGGTCTGGTTAATTTTTTTCAAATTTAACAGTTAATTAGTATTTTGAACCGGATATATAAAAAGATAGTGACTAAAAACTTTGTAAATAAACCACTTTGATAAAAGAAGTTTTGCCAGGCTGCTGCAAATCTAGTGTAGGTATTTCAGGTATTTCAGTTTTATTATAAAACTAGCTGTACCTGTGACTTCGTTTGCATGGTAATGTGGTGGGAGTTAACGCATTTCTTCAATTGGACATAGGACACATGCAGTTCTCATTTAGCCTATCAAGTAAAACGTGGAATAAACCCATTTTAGTTGAAATGCCTTTAAGATTCGTTCGTCTTTAACTGTCACTCTGATTTTTAAATTAGTAGGAAAAGGACAAAACTCGTTTTATTTAACATAGGTATTTTAAATTTTATGAATACCGGGGGAAAAGTTTAGTAGATGTTTGTGACAATAGATCCAACAGGTAGGACACAGGCTGCAGCATTAAATGTTTATTGATCTTCTTCTGTACATATTTTTAACACTTAATATTAAATAAATAAAAACGTGATGGCCGAAATGATCTTGAGTCACTCCGATATTATTATTTTTCATACTTATTGCAATGTTTCAGATCACATTCTGCCAAATCTTATGTATGTTCCCGCTATTGCCAACTTAATTAAATGTGTGTTGTGCTTCATTATAAAAGTATTTTCCTGTATGTTGGCCAATTTCTGTGTCTCTATATTGGCTGCATGTCAACTTGAAGGCGCGTAGTACGAAGTTATAATACCGCCTTAATACAAACGCGGTTGATAATTAATGTTTATAAAAGGCCCGTTCTGTAATTACGCCTCAATACGAATTTAGCGCATATAAGTTTCCATATCGGAATCGATTATTTTTTTATGCTTTAGAATTTAATATGCGTATTGTGAAGTTCTATCACAACACCGGATCGAAATTATTAGGTACTGTTGGATAGTTAAGGCAAGGCCGCCATTTTGACGCCACTGACAGTTGACAGATATGGCGGCTACGATTTCAAGCAGAAGAAATGAATAATTTAATGAGATTCAAATGTTTCCGAAAATGTATTAACCATCGCAGTCGGATAAAAACTATCCTAAGTCCTAGCTAGAATAGTAATGTACTTGTAAAAAAAGTTTAAAGTATTTCCGTTCACGGGAAGCCGAGATCATTCGGGACACAAAAATGGTTAGTTTGATACTGGCTGATTCTTTTTTTAATTTAGAGATTTATTATAAGTGAGAGATAAATGATGTGGTTCTTAATTTTTTATTTTTTTTTAGGATTACTAAATTGATAAAGAGACCTTGTTTAAATTTATGCTCCCCCAGCTTCGCACATTGTAATGTTACGGATTCCATTTTCATTTATCATTTAGTAATAAACATACTACAACTTTTGCTTGTTATGGTTTGTACGGAACCCTCGGTGCGCGAGTCCGACTCGCACTTGGCCGGTTTTTTTTTCTACCCCCCGCCCTTATCTCCGAAGTTATTCGAGCGAAAAATTTGAAATAATTACTTGCGTTTAAGATAAACATATATATTACGGGAAAAGTTTTTTTTTTCTGTATCTAGCATATTTTTTGTTTTATTTTCAAAAATCATTTCCTAGTTAGATTTGCAATTTAATCAACTTTATATTTTTTTTTGTTTTGAAATTTCTATAAAACTATAAATAGAAGTACTCTCTATCAAATAAAACAATAATAATCGAGATCAGTTCACATGATAAACAATAATCGCTAAAAGACCAACAAACATACTAAGCCGATTGCCCTTGCACGTTAGTACCAAATAGGGCCGATAGATGGCGCTGAATCCATTCGCGCTGTTAAGATTTTTCTAGAATTAATGGGGTTGGGATTGGGACGCGTATATTTATTTTCAATAGCAGGTCAAAAAAAGATCGCGATTCAATTGTCTTGGTGTAAAAGTTACTCGTTGTTTGAAATTGAATTCTATTGTGTTGGGTTAAAATAAGTAATTTAACAAATATATTGGGACTTTTACTTTACCTTGAGTTAATTGTTAGTTTGCACGGAACCCTCGGTGCGCGAGTCAGACTCGCACTTGACCGGTTTTTTTTATTCATTTCAAGAAATTATCATATATAGTATCCCACGTAAAAAAGAGGCCAATGTCTCGAAACTCTTTCGTCGTAAAAGGTTGTGAGATATTTCTTGGTACCAAGTCTCAGGCATTCTTATTAACCTTTGTTTGCTGGCTTACTGCAACTTGACAATCACACAAGTTTACTGCATTTATGTTTTTTTGCATACCTAAAACTACACGTAGCATTGTGTGATTGCGAAATCACAAAATTTTGTTTAGTTAGCAGGTAAGGATGAGTAAGAATGGGGAGGGGAGGCCTATTGATGAGGTACGACATTTACAGCCGACGTCAAAGATATGTATATCAAAATATTTCGCCTTATCAAGAAGCAATAAGTGTAAAAATATGTCTATCTTTTTTTTTACGCTAAATTGCTACATTTGTATTGTGCAAATCATTGTCTGTATTTCGCGCCATGAACACTCGCTGCACGAGTCGCCCGTCATTATCGTGCGCGGCCGTAAATTGAAACATAATCTACACTGCTGTGCGTATTCCGCTACCGACAAACATTCAAAAATATTTATAATTTAGTTATTACAGAAAACAAAACACTATCCTGAGTTAGATACTAAAGTTGGGACGATTGGGTTTCTTTTGTGTGGCTTAGACAGTACTTTATTATATATTCTAAATATTATAATAAATTAATTTAAAAAAAAGGTTAATTTTAATGTTTTCAAATTATAAAATATAGTACTAATCCACCAAGATGAACGAACCCTAATGTTGGTTTTTGTGTGAAACGTTACACAATGTTACACAAACGAAGCCAAAATCAATGCCGTACACTGTTCTAACACGTGTAGAAGAAATAATTAATGGAATTCAAGTACTCCCAAATGCTTAACTGTTTACCTACTATTTTCGTCATTCAACTAAGTAAACATTTAAGTAGAAGACAATTAAATTACCTGTTTTAAGCATAACACAATATATCTTGAAATTTGCGAAAAAATCCTCCGAAGCACTGTTTAGTGTCACTGCACAAAAACTAATATGGCTACCGGCGCGTGCGATTCCTTTGGCAGTTCGCTTTGAGTTGCCAGTTTTAAAAACGTTGCGGATGCGTTCATTGCTACGTCAAAATGCGAAATATCGCGTTACACAGCTGACGTCACACAAAAGAACGAAATGCTTCCCCGAACTTTGATTTAAGATATTGATATAAAATATTTGTTCTAGAGACCTGAAAAACAACTCCCTTGATGTTTTACGTGGTATTAAACAGACCACAAGCAAATTTCTTGGCCAGAGCTGTTTAAAGCAAAGTTATGATTTTTTGTTTACTGTGTGTTACACAAAAGACAGATATATTTTGTATGGGAGCAGAAATCATTTTTTTTCTCTTAATGCATTTAAAAATATTTTTATCATAGTTATAATATAAAACTGTGCAAATCCTATTAAACTATGAACAAGACCACGTGAAATCATATGTGGAATATATGTTACTTGAATACTTATTTTTTTATAGAATTTTGAAGTATGAGGACATTTTCCAATTTTGGAATGTACAATTTTTTTGCAATTCACCCAGCTATGAATTAAAGAAGCTTACCGCTATGTACTTCCTAACTGTCGCATAATATTGGTAGTATTTCCTTCGCGATATAAGAGCCAGGATCTACATTTTAAGATTAATGCAAGTCAATGATTTAATTAATATATGTGATGTGGATGTACTTATATAAATAAATAAATGAATGTGCAAAGAAAATTTAAAAACTTCGGCACTAAAGCCTTTTTTATTTTTTTGCTGGTAGTCGACAGACTTTACTGCGCGCAGAAGCGGGGCGGTAAGCATGCACGCTGAAATTTTGGTGACATTAGCAAACTCGCCTTTTCGAATTCCACGAGATTCCGCCGTCAAGTGAAGTAAATGCCTTGGCTAAATGACTCTGCTCAAACGATAAACTAGTGACGCGTAAGACGCGTCGTAGAGTAAAATGCGATACGGTCGATTATAATATACGCATGTAATAACTATTTCCGATGGGGGTTAATTAATTGGCCTGTGACACACTGACCATTCAAAAAAAGTTGTTTAAAACACAAGAGTTATGACATCTAGCCTTATATACCTGCGTATTGGAATACGAGTTCTGGTTGCTGGTCCACTGAAATTACCAAATATGCATGTGTAACAAAATGATAGATCACTTAAGTAAATTTTTAATAAGTAACGAAGCTAATAAGATTTTTTTTATTGGAATATGACTTACAGAAAACTATATAATCGGAGTAAATAATTTCACAGAGAGGTAAGCCTACTTATGCAATAATTTATAAAAAAACGTGCGATAAAAAAATTAAGCGAGACGGGGATTTCCTAGGTAAATCCTTCGGCTTAAAAGCAAAACAAATATTTGAATTAATTTATGACTAACGTCGATTACAAAGTAACGTAGTGTAAAATTTAGATTTACGTTGTCAAAACTCTGTCCTTAAACATAGCGGTGTGGTCGATTCATTATAGTCAATACACACAGAAAGTAATTAGGTACTGTTTTCAATCAAAGTTAATTAGTTGCCTTGTGATAAAATGGCCATTTTAAAAAGGGTGTTAAAGATAATATTTATCTTAACCTCCTGGTTGTTATAGTTGATATTGTTGTTATCCATCTGAAAAGTGTAACAAGAAGACAGGTCTTAATTATTATTTTAAATATAATAAGCCTAGCTAGCGAATCGATCAGAAACCAAATTCTAGAAATAAGTTTAAACAAAGAGTGAAATATGTAAAAAGGAAATGTGTACTTCAATGACTCAAAAAATGTGAGAAATTTTTAGAAATGCGCGTAATATGATTTTTACCGAATACGAATGTTCGACGGAGTGTTCGATCCATTTTTTAAAACGAATTATTTGGTCCAAATGCCTTATGACTTCATCAGCCGTTCCAAAAAAAGAAATATTTCAGTGGTAAAAATCTTGTTGATTTTTAAAGTGATTATTATATTTACAATAAAGTTGGTTAAACAATGCGTTTATAGAATAATCATTTCAAAGGGCAATGACTTTGTTACATTCGATTCCTACAACTTGCAGACAAACACCTGTAAAAATATTCGGTAAATATTCGGCATTTGAACCGTTTACTTGTCGTTGTATTTGAAATGTCTAACTACAGCCTGATGACAGACGGACAGACAGACAGACAGCGGAGCCTTAGTAATAGGGCCCCGTTTTCACCCTTTGGGTACGGAACTCTAAAAAGAGATTCGTTAACCTTACCCCGCCACTGTTATTAATGTTGAATTTGTCATTTAACTGAAAAAAATATAAGACTTTGTTAAAAAATCAAGTTAAATCTTTCAAGTATGTGAGCCACTTTTCCGCACGAGTGCATTTTACTTTTCGGTATTTATTTTTATTTTTACTTCCTTCATTAGCCCTACGCAAAAAAAAGCCTTTGTGGAAAGTATTACAAATAAGTAAATTTATGATGTTCAATCTTATAAGATGTACTTAAATAAAATATGCTTTTTTTTATTATTATTTATTTAATAGGTACAATTTTTTGATACAAAAGATTAAAACATAGCCCCACAAAACTGTAGTAACATTTTGACAGTGGAAACGGCAGTCTCTAGGTTAGACATACATTAATATATAAATCAGTGTAATATATTGTCCATAAATCAATTAAACATACTAAACCTTCAAGAGTTACATAAGTACATCCAGGTAATGTGTTTACAATAGTCTTTTGAATTTGCTCTCATTTTTTTCAAGTCTAATGACTTCAGGCAAACTATTTAGTAGGTATGGGATACGCTTTTTGAGACTTCTGTCTCCATAGTAATTATTTATCCTAGGAACGAATAGTTTACCAGTCGCCACAGCCTTGGTGTTATAGGTATGATCAATGGGTTTTAATGATGAATACTCAGAGTTATGCTCTAGGCAGCCGTGGTTATTAGTAGCAAGTAGATATTTATGTTTCATGCTTACCGGTAATATTCTACAGATTTTAAAGAGTTGATGATAGTTACCTTTACATTTGAGTTTAATTTTATCGTTAACAAGTAATTTTAAGAATCGAATTTGCATGGCTTCTAATTTATCGATATTGGACTTTGTTGTGAGTCCAAAACTGTCGAGAGCATAACTCAGTATGGAGTCTAACAACGACATATACAAACATCTTAGTGTGCTAATAGGAACTCTGAATTTTAAATGTTAAAATTTACCTAATAAAACTCTGAGTTTTTCATAAATAAAATTGACGTGGTATGTCCAGGAGAAATGTTCATCTACTTTCATTCCTAGACAAGTGATACATTTGACTTCTTCTATAGGTTCACAGGTGCAATTAGATTTATTTTGATGGAAGCAAGGATAGGTATGAGCATACAATTGCGGATGGATATTTTTGAATGGTAGTGAGTGAATAATAATAAAATAATACGGGGAGTGAATTAATAAAAACTTTGTATATGCACTTAGTAAATATTCACCAAAAATATTATGTTTGGCTGAATGCACATTTTGCTAGCAACTCGCCGCGATAGGATACGGCAGCATGCGAAGAAAGTGGTGTAAATTGGCAAAAATTACAGTGAATTTGAAACCAAATAATATTAATGAAGAAGCTTCAAACGCCAACAGCAGCCTCTAGCCCGCTTAACCAAAGTAAAAAAAATCGTATGTATTTACCATGAGTTTTTGCTGTGGAACATAAACAAGTACTCGTCTCGTGGAAACGTTTGAGATGTGTCTGCTAGCATGAGTCACTATTGAAAACACACATACCATTAGGTACTTTTCTTGAGACCGAGTAAACGGGTTTCAAATAGATTTCGATTGTCACAAATTCGAGCCCCCAAATTGGTCTTGAAGAATTTATGAAAATAAGTGTTTTGAATGTATTTATTTATTTAATCGTATGGCATGGGTTTTGAATTGACGATATATATATCCGTATACTTGGACTGTCACGTATTTTGTATTTAAAAATGTATAATCAGTGGAAAAATTGGCGTACACTAAGTTGTACTTAATGTTTTTAAGTTTAAGGTGTAGATTTTTCCTCTTTAATCTTTGTACCAATTCGTGTATTCTGTAATGTCTAATCTGAGATAAGGCTCAATATCGAAAAAAATGGCAATAATTGCATTACGTATTTTTGTGTTTTTAGAAGACGCACACACTCGCAATGTAGTATCGGACTAAGACATCCGTCACGTTCTGAGTATAGTATATGCTTATACGCGTCTATCGAGTAAACTAAACGAACGATCGAGTTAACAATTGCGACTAAAGTAAACGTAGAGGTATAAGTGACTCATGGTACAAATTATTACATGGGCGGTGTATAGATTCTCCATACTAATAATTTTTGCAGTCGCTTGCGACTACCGTAAACGCGAGTCACGTAAAACTCATGCTAAGGGTAGTGGTGTTGGAGAGGAGGTTAAAAAGCATCAGTTGAACGGAAAAGTAATTACTTAAGGTTTTCACATAAAATGCAATATTGGGAACCCCGTTGGCAAACCTTAAATAAATGGAAACAAAAAAAGGAGGTTCAGAAATTAGACATGGAATAAATGTATCTAATGGAAATCATAGAAAAATAAATAAATAAACTTACGAATTTCACCACGGACAAGCCTAATAAGCATTGATGATGATGACGGAACGTTACCTTTTTTGGATTTGAGATGTGCTTTTGGAAGAGGTTAGAAATGATCAGTTAAAAGGAAAATAAAACTATCAAGGAGGTTCTGTAATTCGAAATGGAAAAAAAATCGAATGAAAATCATTGAAAACTGAATGTGTGGTCTGTCGTCACGGCGACTGACAATGATAATAGAGTTAAAGTTAGAACGAAAAAAGGGAAGATCGCGAAGATTTTACATGGAGCAAATAAAATAAGATAAAATTATCTTACAGAGAAATATAGAGGGTAGGGAATATAAAATAAGTTACGAATTTTCACCACGGACAAGCATCTGTTAAGTGTTGATGAAGTTAAAAAGTTACCTTTTTTGGATTCTTCATTCTAGTCCTGGATCGCAACTGAAAATACAATTGTGTTTGTGGTCTAGCTACCGACACTGCTGTAAGCTAGCTGTCGTTAGTTCTTCTCTTATTGCCAAACGTATTTTTTAAAGTCATCAAATACCCATTGGCACTATTCTACTCGCAATGACCCCAAACACAACCAGTTTACCATGTGTAGTTGAGGAGTTCCTATAACCACCGCAGAACGGCTTGATGATCATCATATCAGCCGAAAGACGTCCACTGCTGGACATAGGCCTCCCCCAAAGAGTGCCAAAGTGACCGGTCCTGCGCCACCCTTATCCAGCGGACTCCCGCAACCTTTACCAGGTCATCAGTCCACCTTGTCGGGGGCCTACCTACGCCGCGCCTTCCGGTACGTGGTCGCCACTCGAGAACTTTTCCGCCCCAACGGCCATCGGTTCTACGTGCTATGTGCCCCGCCCACTGCCACTTAAGTTTAGCGATCCGGAAGGCTATATCGGTTACCTTGGTTCTGCTGCGGATAGCCTCATTTCTGATGCGATCACGCAGAGAAACTCCCAACATGGCATCTCCATTGCCTTTTGGGTGACTTTGAGCCTTCTTAGGAGGCCCATAGTAAGCCACCACGTTTCAGTGCCATATATGTCATCACTGGCAACACACACTGGTCAAAGACTCTCGTCTTGAGACACTGCGGAATATTGGACGAAAAGATGTGCCGTAGCTTTCCGAACGCTGCCCAGCCGAGTCGGATTCGACGATTGACCTCTTTGGCTTGATGATAACTAAGTATTATTATTATGTCATCTGACTAAATTAAGAACCTACTTGTACAAAACATCAACATTTGGATTTGACCCATGATTTAAAATATAATAAATCGAATACTTACTAAAGTCGGACTAATATATACCTGTAATACAATTTATATCAACGTGTTGAATTTGCAATGAGCGTGAATTAATAGGTAAGTTATCATAAAAATCGTTTTTAAATGAAGTTATTTATATAAACTATATTGCACAAATATAAAAATAAAAGTACAATTGGCGGTCTTAGCTTATGCATTAAGACATTCTTTACCAGTCAACCATTGACTTAGGTAGTCTAAATAATATCTAAATATTAGACATTTATTTAGACTACCTAATAATATTTTACAGACCACCTATTTCGTTATGTAGGCCGCAGCTTTACATCATGTACTCGTACTTAAGGGTAAAAAGCAGAATGTCATTATTTTATTAAAAATAAGATCAATCATACCGCGGCGTCATTATCAGGACCGTAAACCTGCGATTAAGATACTAGTACGGTACGCGAACACTATAATTTGTCGTCAAACTAACATAAGTCCCAAGTTTGATTTTTTTTTGTTATCAGCGAGAGTACATTAAGTACTAACAGCGAAAAATATTTTCTAGCAGTTTTTGATTTTGGTTTTCGAATAATTAATTTTTTTGTAAGGAACACTTGTAAAACTTTGCAAAGATTATACAAGTTATAGTTTTTTCCTATAATGCATCGCATTTGATTATTCAAACCTTACATATCGTTTTCTAATAGTTTTGTCAAGAGCTTACGTTAGCAAAACCGAAATTGATTTAAAATATTATAAATCTCCTAAAAGAATATTCAAGTGACTAGTGGCTACTAAAGTGTATTCAAAAGTATTTAAAAAAATGGCCCCATTAATTTCTAACATATTTATCAGAAGCATTTTTTTTAATTAGGAATAATATTTTGAAACCATTCTCCTTACCATAAAAGAAATCTCATAAATTCTCAAGTCGGTGTAATTCATTTTAGTTATATCGAAGAATATATAAACACAAATTCTAACGGATTCGTCAATAGCTCTAAATTGTATTAGCTTATCATTTATTATCCGTAATTTAAATCTTTCGCGCGCGCCTCACGCGATTCGTGTGCAGCGTGCTGCCGGCCGAGTACCTCGCCAAGGCTGAGCGTACGCTCAAACTTGTAGGTACAAACTTTAAGTACTTGATTGTACATTATATTTAGTTACTTAGTAGTTGTTTTTCGGTCGAAATGACATAATTATCTATTTTATTTAACCAATAATAGCAGGTAAAGAAAGTTATATAGGGTTATTAGTATTAAACTTTCTTTAACTTTAATTTTATTTGTAGACTGAGAGTTGTTGTACTTATTTACTAGAGGTTTTCCAGGTCCCGATGTCATAATGATCTGGGGCCCGTTTCATGAAGCAACAAGTTTCAAATTACAAGCGGAAGTCTCTTTCTATCAAAAGGTATTGAAAAGAGACTTCCCCTTGTAATTTGTAACTTGTTGCTTCATGATACGGCCCCCTTATGTTACTAATATGAAGTAAGTACAGAAAGTATAAACACAGTGTTATTAGTTATCTGTCTAATAGTAGTAGTAGGCAGTTAAATTAGGGTGCAGGTTGGGGGTAATCTCCGAAAATAGGTACCTTACCTACTCATTCGATTTCAAAGAATCTTTCAAAGTCCGATTGGGGCCTAACATTAAATTATTAAATTACCTATAACCCTCAGAAAAGTAGTTTTTCACCGATGTGGAAGAGGACTTTTTTTATTAATTAATACAAAAATCCGGAGTTATTGAAAATGTAGATTTTCGATGCACATTTCTTACATACGTCACGTAAATGCTTTCTTTTAGTTTTGCGTGTTAAGTTTACATTCACGTTGGTTCATATTAAGGCGAAACTTTATCTTTTATCATATTTAAGGCCAACCTTACCAAATATAATAACAAAACAAAATGGATTTAATATGATAACATACAAATTGCTGCTAGGCAGATCATCTCGCATCTAGGCAGATGTCGGTACACGCCTCCCTAAGGCCTTGTTAGAATGAACTGATTGATAAAAAAGGTGACCGAGGTGGATTGTTCCGATAGCTCAGTTGATTGAGAGTACGGAATGCTAAACCGGTTTTAACCGAAATCGAAGAAACCCGTTATAACCGACCGTGTAAGAAAGCGGGCCGTGGGTCAGTAAGAGATCCGAGGGGTAATCACGTAATGCGAAACATTGCAAACAACAAAACAAAACAACGTGCGTTAGGACAATTCAGCTGTCGTTTTTCATATAAAAAAATGTCATTTACATCTACATAGCGTACGTTACGTAGTATAGTGCGTAATGCGTTATTTGATCGACATACCGGTCACTCATGGGTGGTTGAAATGGTTCAACCTAGCTTGATTGAATAAGTAATTGCATAAGTACGTTGATAGGTACTATTTAGATCAATGATGCTTATTAATGTACAGTTTATAGACGAAAAAGTCATCATATTCATCATCAAAGACAGAATTTAAAAGTATTTAAAAAAATGATGACGAATTGGTTATGTCAGAAATGTTTTTACAGCGTTAAAGAGTTTTTAAATCATTAATGAAGTGTTAAGTAACTAATTTTAAATTGAATTCAACTGAAATTTATATTTGAACGCTAGTTTTTAGGCATAATGTGGAGATCACACATGTATACTTTTAAGACCGTTTTGTAAACCCACTATTAACAAATAGATATTCATTCATTCATTCATTCATTCATATTAAGATTAATTTATAAATTTAATAGATTATTTATAACATTAAACAAGTATTGATGTATTTTAGTGTCACCTATGCAGGTTATTCGTAATCTAATAATCATCACAGCACACTGAAATTATTTTTCAGTATAATCTGTGTTAGTACGGTGGCAATATCGCAAAAAGTCGTCTCCTTCACGATTTTCGTACGGTTGTGTTCCTCGTTGTCTCCAGAGTACGAATCTGCCGGTTTTAGTTGAGGGAGAGGGGACGGACATAGCTGTGACGTCATAAAGATGGCGGCAGACCGTCATCGATTTGTTCCAATCTCGGGTTCTATTTTACTGATCGGTTCGTGTGAGGTGTCATTTGAAAGCATATTAAACTTTATATAATTGTTTATTCGAGCCCTATGACGTACCATCAAAATCTTTTTAAATATTTGACAAAATATGACTTTTTTACCGTACGCGTTAGCATGAGTACTGATAAAACACGCTTGTAACTCAATAAATAATAACATTAGCGCAATCAAAGATGTTATGAAAGAAAAAGGTAATTTTATAATATTTCCAACAATATAGATTTTGTTGGTGTACAGGTCGATTCACGAGAGCTGGCATGAATGAATTGACCGAAAGTAATGTCACTTGTCACTGTGAGTGGCAGTGAGTGCCGTTCTTATACAGGGGCCTCCTAATATTTTGTAAACATGTACCTAATACGTTTTCGTTATTTAATAAAAAATAAATTATATTATTATAATTATCATGTTAATCTTTTTAGTAATTAATATTTAAGTCCTTTGTAAATAAAGCGTATTTATATTTTTCTGACTTATTTTTAATGTCAAGAATCGAAAGGTGATGGCTTCTTCGAATTGTAAAAAATCTAAAAAAAGAGAAACACAAACAAACAAATTCTAAAACACAAGTATCGTACCTAATCACTTTTTGCATCAACCTGTATTTAATTATTATGTGATGCACACAAATAAATTATCATTCACTCGTTCAATTCATTCGTGCCAGCTTTCGTGAATCGACCTGTACATAAGTAAATAACGAAGTAATAATACATTTTGCTAATTACGCACCGATTAACCATCACCACGCTAGACTCTGCTAGCGATCGCTGTCGTCACGTGGCCACAGATTATATAATAGTTCTACAAACAGATACTCAGGTCTGAATAAAAATGTCAATACCTACTGCTTTAAGTGCCTACGAAATTTAAAAATGGAGCGACCTTGAACGCGCGGGTCGTTGCCCGCATGCGCCGGCCAATCGACGCTAGAGTTGACACCGCTTAGAAATGATTTTATAATTAATAGTTGAGTGAAATAAAAAACGGTTTACGTTTTAAATAATTTTGCAAAACATAAAATTCTATTAAAATGTGCGAGTGCACTATGGTCAAGCAACTGTCCCGTTTTTACCCTTTGGGTAAGGTTCCGGTTGGGTACGAACCCTAAAAAGCAAATAGGTATAAAATATCCGGGGTTTCCCAAGATACTGCCAGTATCTGAACTGCATAGTCACTTACATACATACATACAAACATATCAACGCAGCATGTTAAATACAATTGAAGCCATGTTACCTATTGCTCACCCTGTAACGTAATTTAAATATATCCTGGAGACCGTACGAAATAAAGTTTGTTAGGTACCTACGTATCTTTGTTATTTACAGCGTATGTATAAGAATAACGTAATAGTTTAAAATTAGCATTACAAACTTGAAAGTAGACACTAGGCATAATTTGATGTAATGTATTATTTAAAAATATTCTGATTATGTGTTTCATCTTCGCGAGCGAATTCCAGCCCTTCCAAAAAGTCATAAGTCCCTATACCAACCAACGACGATGTATTCGCCCTTTCTTAAGCTGCCGTGCGAATCTTACGAAGTAAACTATTATACTAACTACTACTATTGTCATATAATGAGATGTATGCGATAGTAAGTTTTTTTGATTTATTCCTGCACTACCGGTTTACAACTCTTCTTGAAAATTTCCTGCTACCCAAAGGTTGTCTGGAAGAGATCGCTCTAAAGCGATAAGACCGCCTGTTGTTACCTCTATTTAACATTATGCACTCTTGTAACATGTTTTTCTTATGTTGTGGTGCAATAAAGAATATATTATTATTATTATTTATACTAATTGCTGTTATACAGGGATAAACATAAACATGAAATCTACGAAAACAACTAAATAATTTGGACTTCATGGCAGTGGCGGAGTAAACTTGTCTGAGGCTCGGGGTAGGTATACTAAATTACCGAAACTCAAGCAGGCCTTACAAAATAATAACGTATTTGAAATAGGTATTAAAGATTCAATGTTCTGTAAACGTCCTTGTTAAAAGTCACTAGTTCGTACCAGGTCAATAAGTAGTACTTGGGTACCTATATAAAGTAAGTACGTAGGGTTACTAATCTGTCATCGTCAGTCGGCAGATAAAAAACCATAAATGTCTATTTGTTTTATTGTTGTCACACCCCACAACGCTGCAGTGAATCGACTTTATTCGCAACGAAGTCATTTTCAATACCTAACTGTGCGCATAAGCAGCGTCCGGCCGTGAGCGCGTGTGCCAATGCCAACCAACTGGCTGAATGAACCGACCCCGGTTTCCAAAGTGTAGGTATAAATCTTAGTTCCCACGGTTCAGCTAGGTAGCACTGACATGGCGCCTTGAGACACTCTTGTTTTGTTTTCTGAGTAATTATACGAGTCAGACGGTCATGATACGCACCTACAGCAGTAAAATAAATATAGTAAAATAAGCCCTTGGGCTACAAGAACGCTTCAGGGCAAGCCGAAGGCGAGGCGAGAGCTCTGAAGCGTTCTTTTCTTTTCTTAGAAGACGTAAAATGTGTGTGGGGGGTGTACTAATTTACGTCTTCTTTTTGCTTTCAAGTGAGATTGTTAATCTCTGTTAGTGTAGTTCCTAGTATAACATCACTACATAGTATAAAACAAAGTCGCTTCCTGCTGTCTGTCCCTATGTGTGCTTAAATCTTTAGAACTACGCAACGGATTTTGATGCGGTTTTTTATAATAGATAGAGTGATTCAAGAGGAAGGTTTATATGTGTGACATAGTATCCGTGCAAAGCCGGGGCGGGTCGCTAGTTGAAAATAAATAGTAAAACAATCAACGCAAGCAGCTTTATTAGACAACTAGTTTCCGCCCGCGACTTGGTCTGCGAGGGCCCAGGATAAAAATTATCCCTTATTTTAATCCAGGCTATGAACTATTTTCGTGCAAAATTTCATCCAAATAAGTGTGGTTGAGTAACAAATATCCAAACAAAAGTCCGAGAGCGTATCCTGAAGGGACGCTACACACGTTCGTCCCTACGCAGAGCTCGGCCTGCCGCCTCGCGTGCCATGCCTTTGGCCCTCAGGTTCCCTTGTAACACATTCAGGAGTAGAGTATTCGAGAGCGCACTCTGAAGAGACGCTTCGGGCCTTTGGCCCTCAGATTCGCTTGTAAGATGCTTAGGAGTAATAAAGTGTCCGCGTGGGCCTGCCTTTCGAGCCTTTAGCCCTCTGGCTTGCGTGGAGAGCCTGCTCTGAAGCGACGCTTCGGCCCTCGCCCCTACGCTACGCAGAGCTCAGCCTGCTATGCCGCTCTCCTTCGGGCCTTCGGCAGTCAGATTCGCTTTTAAGACACTTAGGAGTAATAAAGTGTCCACGTGGGCCCGCCCTTCGGGCGTTTGGCCCTCTGGCTTGCGTGGAGAGCATTCCCTGAAGGTACGCTTCGTACCTTCAGCCCTCGGGTTCGCTTGTTGTTGTTGTTGTGTTGTTACACTTGGAAGTAGTAAAATATCCGCGTGGGCTCATCCTTCGGGTCTTCGGCCTTCGGGCTCGTGTGAAGAGCACGCTCTGGAGGGACGCACGCACACGCTCAGATTCGCTTGTCCTTGAACTCAGGAGTAAAGTATCCGAGAGCGCGATTTGAAGGGACGCTTCAGGCCTTCGGGCCTACGTGGAGCCCGGTCTGCGGCCTCGCGAGCCTTGCCGCTCACGGTTCTGTTCGAACTTGTTGCCTGAAAAACTGCAATGACTTGCAGTTCCATAGTACAGAATAAATATCAGTCGACAAATCATAAATATCTATATGCATCTCCAGAGAAAAAAATGTGTTTACTTAAAGCTGTTGCTAGAAAGGTTAATGTAAGAAATCACCACGTCCAAATGTCTCCAATGGCCATGTCGACAATTTGGGTCCTAGTTGTCGGGCTGTATTTTGGCGAAAGCTCGCGGCCCACAGACAACGCATTTATGAATTTAAAATGGCTTTTTATTGAAACATAATGACAAAATAAATTATGCTCACTTGGCTGATAACTTGCTCCTAGGTGTAATTGATTATTTACACACCTATGTAATTAAACTCAAGACATTTGCATCCCTGCATATGGGCTGAATACACTGTTGTGTGTAATCTTATTGACATTTGTATTATTTATATAAGTATCTACTGTATTCCGGCAAATAAATGATATTGATTGATTGATTTATTTGAAATAACTCATTTCACCGATTATAAAAACTAATCTACGCGTACTAATATACAGTTAAACACAAAATTTATTAATTCGACTACAGTACCTTTCATTTGGGAACACAAAAAATTAACTTTCAAAGTATTTCAAACATACACAGCGTGCTGGTTGCCGCGGACTTGCGTTACGGAATTGGCCATAATATGTAATTATTATTGAACTACAACAAATTGCATATTTTTGGCAAGCTAATAAAATGCTTGATATTTTTTATAATGAAATTAATCATGCTAAAGTATCTCTTTCTCGAATTATGATGTTAAGTAAGCAAACGTCTAAGGTAAAATAATCCATTATTATTTCAAACGGTTTGTTGTACGTTTTACAGTTGAAGAAAACAATTATAGTACGTTTAATATGCTTTCAAATGACACCTCGCACGAATCAATAGAACCCGAGATTTGAAAAAAAATCGATGACCGTCGGCCGCCATCTTTGTTTATTTAATCGTATGGCATATATTATTTTGGCCTTTAAAGTTTGCCACTCTTTAGTACCACCCAGGGGACACGTGCAGGGTTGGGGTGGGTAGCTCCTGCGGACGCGAGTAACAGTTGTCCCCACTTTGTCAAGTGAGTGGGCAACTCGCCTGTTAGAAGTTCTTAAGCCGCCCGAAGGCCTCTAACTCGGCTTAACGACTACTGTCATAGACAGCAACCAGGATAAACTGCTTAACGTGCCTTCCAAAGCACGGAAACGCGCATTTATATTAACCACTCAAACATCAGGCGGTCATCCATCCAAAGACTGACCGCCATCTTTGTGACGTCACAACTATGCCCGGCCCCTTTCCCTTAACTAAAACCGGTAGATTCGTACTCTGGAGAGAATAAGGAACACACACCAGTGTTAGGTATATAGAAGACGTGTCCACGACTTTTATCAATATAGCCCAATTTCCGTCGTACTATATATTTTTTCACGTGAGCTCCACTTAACACTCGAGTACAGTCAAGTGTAAAAATATAGGTGCATGGTGCATACAACTTACTCATAAATATGACCCATAACTCTTATGTGAGTGGATTAAGGTTTTGGTACTTATTTATGAGAGGATATTATCGATACATATTTTTGCAATATTTACAACATTAATGAAATATTGATTTAGTTTATTACTAACTATATAGACTATTCGTAATCATTACAATCATCACAGCTTGTCAGTGGAGTGTTTCTATAAAATCTGTATGTTTAAGGCCTGCAACACATTGGCGTGGCCTGCGGTGGCGGACAATAGAAAATTTGACAGCGGCGGACAAGTTTACTATTGTCCGCCGGGGCCAGGCCGCGCCAGTGTGATGCAGGCATAATACTGGAGTCATTAATAATTGTTTTTTTTATTACTACCATAGAGATTATTTGTAATCTTACAATCATCACAGCTTTACCATGGAGGTTTTTGTACAGTAAAACATAACAATAGCTAAACTCGGTAAAAGATAACATTTTTCAAGTGAGCTGATCCATTCAATAATGGAGTACTACACATTAATTAAGTATTGATTTAGTTAGCTTACTATAACTACATAACATATACAGACTATATTCGTAATTTTATTAGACGCGCAATGCCTCTCTCCTTAACCACTACAACGTCAAAGTTCAAGACTTGATCACAAATTAAACACTTATTAATTTTCAAAGTAAACTTTTAACGCGCATTGTCGTATTACATTTTCCAATTGCAAATGAACTGTCGATGTCCGGTTGTCAGCACAGATGGGAGGCCCCCGCGTAGGAAACAAGCAACGGCGTGCTGTGATTGGTCATGACGTTCTCGCCGTCGGCGCACTAGACTCGCGCGCTGATCGTCGTGAGTTCAAATTTGAAAAATAATTGATAAGTGAATAAAACGAGGAGCTATTGATGAATTACTTAGATTTTTTTATCAAAGATTACTATGATAAAGCTGGATTATATGCGTCGACTTGAATTTTTTTGAGATTTATTTTTAAATGATTAGGAGGATTTCAACATTAAACTGTTCGTATAAAATTAAGCTATTGATAAATATGCTATTAATTCAAACTCTGGTTAACTTTGATAGATTTTAATAGTATTCAGTAATCCAAACCCACTTGTATAATCTTTTAGAGGAAATATATACATTTTATTTGGGTCGGATTATACCGACGTTATCACTTGACGAAAGTTTTAGAAAATTAAATGGGAGATTATAATACTAAAATGCGATACTCCATTGAAGAAAAATACCATTTGTATAATTTATCCTTGGATTTACAAGGGTCGCTAAGAAAACTCTATATAATACCTAAAGCAACGTCAAAATTCACTAGAATTTTTAACTTCTAGTAGTACTCATTATAGTCTAAATGTTAACAAAAACATCGCGACCTTGTGAGTTATCGAAGGTGCATTCATTTTGCGTACCGTACTATACTGTTAGCTCCTTATAGGTCAGTCTGTGGGGAACTGTAAAAGCCTTTGCTCTACAAAAGGTGGCGTAGAAAATGTTTTGACACAATATTGTTTAGGTATTGCAGGTAAAAATCCAAGTTCTCGACCTTGAAGGACCCAGGCGTTAGCCGCCATCTTGAATTAAAGGTGCCAAAATTAGGTATATTTTAATTAACTTCTCAATTGTGTACTAAATCACAAAAGTGTCTATGAAGGGTTCAAAGAAGACAAAATTGCCTACATTTTTTGCATACATGATTATTCTGTAAGTCTTATAAGTAAAAAGTTACAAGCATATAATACATTAATATTTACTAAAAATAATTTAATTACACTAAAGTTATTGTATCAATTATACGGCGCGTTAAATTCTGGATGCCATCATTGGCGTCTACAAAGATAAAGAAGTAAGACCAGAAGGAATCGAAGACGCTGGAGCACGCTTTCTAGTAACTTTGTACGGAGGGGACATGGATAAGGAATCCTTAGAAGATATCCGATATAAACGGTTCGTAAAGTCATCAATAAAAAGTAAATTTAATCTTGCTTCTTTGCCGCCGACAAAGGACGCTGCACGGTATCATGCGTTTAGGACATACCACCAAGTCCAAAAATGGTACGGAATAAAAAAAAAACAGAAGACTGGGGCTGGAGATATGACACCAATAGGCTCACTCCAATAACAACGACAGAGAAAGCAGCACCCCAGACGCTTTTAAGTGTAATTTCTTGCCACTGTAAAAAAAGGATGCAGCAAAACATGTAGTTGCAGAAAAGCTGGATTAAAATGCTCTATTGTTTGTGGATTCTGTAGTGGTCAGCTGTGTGAAAATACAGTAGAGATTCAGATAGATAAGGAAGAGTGTGATGACGACGAAATTTCATGGTTGGAAACTAAAAATACAGACAATGAAACAGAAAAATTCAGCAACGATAATGAAAAAGGCACCATTAACCAGCCCGTGCCATCAAAAATAATTAAAAAATGATAGCTATATAATTTTTAAACAAAATTAAAATTATATTAATGATTTTTGTAAATATTATTATTTCCGTCGCTTGTAACTTCTTACCTTTAAGACTTACAGAATAAACATGTATGCAAAAAATGTAAACAATTTTGTCTTCTTTATACCTCTCACAGACACTTTTGTGATTTAGTAAACAATTGAGAAGTTATTTAAAATATACCTAACTTTGGCACCTTTAATTCAAGATGGCGGCTAACGCCTGGGTCCTTCAAGGTCGAGAACTTGGATTTTTATTAACCTGTCATACCTAAACAATATTGTTTCAAAACATTTTCTACGCCACCTTTTGTAGAGCATAAATACCTACTGACTGGACTATTATATTATATATTTATTCCTGAGTCATGGATGTTTTCTATGTATTTAAGTATGTATTTATCTATATAATTATGTTTATCGTCGTCTAGCACCCATAGTACAAGCTTTGCTTAGTTTGGGGCTAGGTCGATTTGTGTAAGATTGTCCGCAAATATTTATTTATTATTATTTATTTATTATTTATTATGCTAAAAACCAAGCCACACACATTAACGAAGGTCAACGCATTCCGGATTTTTATAACCAAAAATGGTAAAAAAGTCCTCATTACGATAATAGAGGAAAAGTAGAAACGAAACACGTTGCAATCAACGAAATCTTAAAGAATTTCATGAAATAATAAAGAAATCGTTCTTACCACCAGGTCTGCAGAGTTGTCAGCCTGAAATCAGGTCAGTGAAGATAGAAAGAGCACAGCGGAATCACGGAATGTCACTTCGTTCATATTTGGATACCCTATGTTTAGGAATGTCTTATCTTTATACTCACGGCACTTACGTCCTTTACGTTAAGGTATGCAGTTTTTCAGCAATAACTCAAAAACCTTCAGACCGATCTTGGTCAAAATAAATTTCGTAAAAGTATTTTAAAAGCGCTGTCCGTGTTTTTTTTAATTACACGTTTCGAAAGTCAGAAGGGTTAGCACAATTTTTGTGACTTTCAGAGCGGTTATCTTCGAATGTATTCATTTAATCAATAACATTGCTGAGAAACCTTATATTCTCACGAATAAGAACCACGTGTTGGTTCGAAACATGTCGAGCGATATTCAAACTTAAAGACAAGCGTGGCTCGTTTTATTAGATAGTGATAGGTTTTTATTTCCTTTTTTACGCCAGCTTTCTCAAAAAAATAATTATGAATCGACACAGATTTAAATGATAGCATTGTATGTTGCCCAAAAACAATAATTCAATAAATATAACTTCATAAACGTAGGTACCTATTCATCGAAATTTGTCCAAGCCTGCCGAAGAGTGCTGAAACTGGTTTTCTCGTACGCGGATGACACTAAAAGTCTCTCTCTTTCTCTGGGCCGTAGTGAACTCGTATCGAGGCATCCCCTTAAAATGAATTGTTGTTTTTTACCTTTATATTTTCATGGCCCAGTTGTTGCCCTAAAACTACCAGTGGGGCGAGCAAGAACAACAACAGCAACGCCCTCATGGTGTCTGCCAACATTCCGCTACGACACTGACGAAATATATTAATTACTAGTGTTCGTTGTATTTGTAGGTACATCCGTCAGTAGATGAGTGGATTAGTAAGGCGTTGTTCATGGATATGCGGCGCGTTTTACCGACCGGGGCGCGAGGCACACAAGGCCCGGCGGTGTTGCCCGCAGCGTTACACGCGACGCGCGTTTAAGAGTCCGTGTCGGCCCGGCAAAAGTTCGATTGTAGGTATATTACCCGTCTCCCGAGCGCGCCAGCGCAGGTGTCGTGGTGGGGGTCGAGCGAGGCTGCTAGGTCGGCGTAGAAAAGTTTTGATACTTTAACCGTTTTATCTGACTTTTCGTTTCTTAATATTTTTATGTATATGTATTTAAATAAAATATCAGGTAACTTAGAACAGTATCGCTAAGTAAGACTAAGTATATGGTTTTTGGCAGCAAACAACAGCTAGCTAGCACCAGTCCTTCAAATCACGTTATGGTTATGAATAAGCCTATTGAGCGGACGCATGAAGCACGCAACCTAGGTCTTTTGATGGATGGCAGCCTTCGTTATGAAAAACACATTGCCAATACAGTCAGAAGCTGTTTTTATAAACTCAAAGTACTGTACAAAATAAGACCATTTTTAAATGAGAGCCTACGAATACAGTTGGTGGAATCACTAGTTTTATCTAGACTTAATTATGTGGACACTGTTGTTGGTCCACGACTTCTTTCTAAAACAAAGAAACTCATCCAGCGTGTTCAGAATGCCTGCGCTCGCTTTTGTTTCAACATTCCGTTGAGGGCCCATGTCACCCCATTTCTAAACAAGAATAATATCTTGAAAATGCAACACCGCCGTAAGCTCCATTTGGCTTGTTTGCTTTTTGGGGTATTGAAGCACGAGGCACCGGCGTATCTCTTCGAGAAACTCTCCTTTAATAACTCGTCTCGGGGTGGAAGACGTCAGCGCATAATATGTCTGGTGACTCCCCGACATGCTTCTGCTGCTTTCCGAGGAAGTTTCCGCTATGCAGCCACGAAGTGCTGGAACAATGTCCCGCCGCCGCTTAGAGGCTTGCCGGACGTTAACAGATTTAGAATTAATCTCAAAAAATTCATGCAAGAACATCAGCATAAACAGGAGAATCTGTGTCATGAAACTAGCTGCATTTAACACTCCCTCACCTGTTGGTTATGCCCCATCTGCAATTCAACCATTGCCATACGGTTGCCAAACGTAATTTAATGTGTACTTCAGTTTGTCAACGTAGTTTAACTTAATAATATTGTTTTTAAGCACAATATCATGCTGCTTTGATTGTTTGACGTTTAGTGTTTAGTTTAGATATAGATAATAATTTCTACTATGGTGTTTAGTCTGTTTTCTGTTTGTTGGCGCTAGTAGTACTGTTCGCGTATGGGCTGCGTTCACTTTTACCATTAAGGCCCATACGCACGTAGCGGTTTGTTGGGATGCAACTTTTTGCAGGCCAACAAACCATTACTACTACAACTATTTATTTTTTAATTTAATTATTTATAAGTTTTAAGTTTTAATTTTAGTTGAGACGGTATTTTTCCTTTTATTAATTTTTGTTTGTTACTTTCCGTGTCCTCACCAAATGGACCCTGCGGAAGACCAGCGCTGGCTGCAAAGCTAGTACATGCTGAGCTGGGTCCATTTCGTGGCAAAAATGTGTTTTATTTTTTATTATTATTTCTTTTAATCGATGTTGTGTTTGTCACGAATAAATGTTTTGATTTGATTTTGATTTGATTTGATTTGATTTGATTTGATTTATCGTTCATTATAAATGTATGTATGTAATTAGTACCAATACAGAATTTATTTAAGTACTTGTTTGACGACCGCTTTAGCCTAGTTGGTAGTGACCCTGCCTACGAAGCTGGAGGTTCTGGGTTCGAGTCTCGGTATGCGCATTTATTTCTCCCTGAGTCATGGATATTGGTTTTTTGTCTATTTGAGTATTTATTTATCTATATAAGTATGTATATAGTCGTTTAGTACCCATAGTAAAAGCTTTAGGTACTCAGTTTGGGATTAGGTCGGTTTGTGTAAGATTGTCCCCAATATTTATTATTATTTATCTGTATTCATCTTAAAACTTAGGTTATTTATATTATTTACTAGTGGCTCTGTGAGTTGTAGACTGTATTACAGTAATGTTAGAGTTTTCTTTTCAGTTTCCAGGTTATCAAATTCTAGGTGAATAGTTTTTACCTGACTTATTCGTTTCTTGGTTTTAGTGTAGGTGTTCAAATAAAATACTAGGTAATTAAGAAATGTTTACACAGTTTATTTTTACTTGAGTAAGGTTAATAGCTATTCGTTCAACCCTGCATATTATGTCGGTGGTTTGTAAGTACTTGTGAATGTTACAAATGAAAAAGTGATGGCCGTTGGACCTTGGACCCCCCACAAAGTGGACTGATGTAACTAATAACAATAACTAATTAACAAATAATAAAAGCTTGTTTTATAACAAGTTTTTCTCCTTTAATTAAATTTTTACTTTTTAGATTTTTAAATTTTTCCTATATTTGTTGGAGTTGCATATTCACGCCATATCATATAGATATTTCAAACGAGCCCAAAGTCGATGGGGCTGCGTCTTTTAATTACGGAGTTCCATGGCTACCTTCCAGCTCAATTATCAGACCCTGGTTACCATATAGAACCAAAGTACTCGTGAAGACGAATTACACGACCCCAAACTTGATGGGGTTGCGTCGTTTAATTACGGAGTTCCCATGACCACCTTCCAGCTCCATCGTCAGACCCTGGTTACCAAAGTACCCGTCAAGACGAATTAATCAAGCCTAAACTCGATGGGGCATGGGGTTGCGTCGTTTAATTACGGAGTTCCTATGGCTACCTTCCAGGTCCATCATCAGACCCTGGTTACCAAAGTACTCGTCAAGACGAATTAATCGAGCCCAAACACGATGAGGTTGCGTCGTTTAATTACGGAGTTCCTATGGCTACCTTCCAGCTCCATCATCAGACCCTGGTTACCATATAGTACCAAAGTACTCGTCAAGACGAATTAAACGAGCCCAAATTCGATGGGGTTGCGTCGTTTAATTACGGACTTCCTATGACCACCTTCCAGCTCCATCGTCAGACCCTGGTTACCAAAGTACTCGTCAATACGAATTAATCGAGCCCAAACTTGATAGGGTTGCGTCGTTTAATTACGGAGTTCCTATGGCTACCTTCCAGGTCCATCATCAGACCCTGGTTACCATATAATACCAAAGTACTCGTCAAGACGAATTAAACGAGCCCAAACTTGATAGGGTTGCGTCGTTTAATTACGGAGTTCCTATGACCACCTTCCAGCTTCATCATCAGATCAGCTTTATGTCATAATAATATTACATTGGCATCCAATTTATACACGCATGCAAAATTTCAGCTCAATCGGAAACCGGGAAATGGATCAAATTTAACTTGCAAGATTTAATTACAGACAACGGATAGGTGAACTAAATAAAAGTTTATAAAAATTCAGCAAGTATCACGATCACTCGTAAAATAATTGACATGGGAGCTATACAATTCGTAAGTTGTCTCGATTAGCCTCACGAATGTCTCACTAGTATAGTTTGACCCCGACGTTGGTAACAACTATGTCTAGCCGGAGATCAAAATAATATTTTAGTCGAGGGGTAGCCTTCGTGAATAGCCACAATTACACGACGTACAGGTCCAACCCGGACAACGGCTAAGCCGGTACTGCCGAATCGAGCGCCGTGCACGGTGTTTTATTACGAAATTTAGTGTGATTTCAAATATTTTTTATGCTTAAATTTACTTCTACACATAAATATATTTTTGTTTGTACGAATAGCGCTTAAACTAGAGTTTCTTATTATGGCTTCATATTTTTGAAATAATGAGCTAAATGGCCAAAAATACTGGCGATTCTTCGTGTGTTTTTACTCAAAAGTTGTTGGATGGAAATACGGTTTTACTCAACTATTTAATATGTAACTTATAAAATGTTTTCCGCTTATTCCTAAGAAGACTATCATTCCAATATGGCTTTATTTGTTTCATGTCGGTTAGAAATCAAGTAGTTCTTCAAACCCACGTCGTTTTACACGTCTCCGAGCGAAAATTGAGAAAACAGCGGTTGGACTGAGCCAAAATATGGTAAATTGAGAGCTAAATGTAAACAATTTTTCCGCTTATTCAACTTGAATTGAAATGATCTTTCATATTACACAATAAAATCTTTAGGAAAACGAATATTTAATGAGATATGACCTCAAAAAGTTTAGCGAATTCAGCAAACGACTATATACGGACTCTTAATGAAACTTCACTAAATTAGGTTTTATTGAAATTTGTCCAATACAAGGATTCCCGAAGAGTGTTACATCTCTTTTTTCATGGGCGGAAGGCATCCCTAACCTTGTCTAGGCCCCCAGTACTGTACATCACTGTATACCTGCAGCTTATGGTCAGCGCTCGCTCAATACATTGCGGGTTCAATATAATGATGCGTTCAGGGTGCTGTTGCGGCTGCCGCTGCACTGCAGCGCATCTGGCATGTTCGCGGACGCGCACGTCGACGGTTTTCATGCGACGCTGCGCAGGCGCTGCGCCGCGACGCTCCGCAGAGTCCGCGACAGCCGCCACAGCCTCGTGGGACAGTGGCTTAGTCAGGCACTGTACGCTTACCATGAGTTTGACAATGACGGCTTACGCTAACGAGTATCGAGTTTTCTATCTGTGCATCCCGCTCGTACTGTCAAAGTGCAATAGAGATGCACAGATAGAAAACTCGATACTCGTTAGCGTAAGCCGTCATTGTCAAACTCATGGTAAGCGTACTGGTCCTCGCTTCACTTAGGTTTAGGTTTAAATATAGTTATTTAAGTATCTCCGTGTTACTAACAAACTATGGACACTTTTTCGTCTGAAATAAATGCATTTTTTTTTTATTACATACGCTCGAAAAACATAGTCCTCCATCTGAGACAGTCGGGTAAAGAGTGACTATGTATTACGCCCTTCACCCCTGTTTTTGTTATTACATCGTTAGGCAAATTAATTTTAGCTATTTTAATGTGTTTCACCGCTGGCATTGAAGCGGGCTCCGCGCCGCTAGTCGCCCCGCGTGGTCACAAACATGACCTTAATCCCAAGAGACTGTCTCGCCCCGTGGAGAATCACCGCTCAAGTCATTTGTAATAGCTGATTTGCAATACCCAGTTATCATTAGAAACGATTATGCGTGAATAATCAATTGCGATTTAATGTAGAAAATGAATCCTAGCTTTTTATGGGTCCTAAGTATATTTAGGTACAAAATGTACAAATCAATTTTATAGGTATAACCGTGACAAAGTTATGATCTGATAGATTTTTTTTTTCATCATTATTATGCTACAACAGACTAAGTATACCCGTGAGCATAAAGGCTTTCTTCTGAAATTGTATCTGTTACCCATACGTCAGTTTTAAAGCTAGGTGGTTTTAACGGGTCTCTATTGTTTCCCATAAAATTTAAGATCCGATTTTTTCAGTCCATAAAGTTTTCCACCATGTTTTTTTCTAGTCATATTGTCGAAAGTCATAAAATTTTACAATATAAATTGGAGGGGTGCGCCAAAGTTCATATAAAATTGCAACTTCGATTATTGGATTTCCGAAAATTTCTCTCATACAATTTTATCTCATAATGATCACTATTAATAATTATTTGTGCTAATAACTATCGTAACTCCGAATTGTCTATATTCATAATGTTATTCAACTAAGTATCTCTGTTACTATCTATGTTTATATACTTTTATATCATAACAATTTTTAGCAATATAGTTTAATACCATATTTATTTCTATACATACTAGTAGTTATTGCTAAATTTTGAATTAATAATAATAATAAAACATTTATAAATAAATAAAGACTTACTCTGAGATCAACTAATGCCACGATAGTGGTGTATAAGTTCAATTAGGCAGTAGGGAACAGGGACTTAGTGGCAAAACTGACTCGGATCGCGGATAGGTTAGAAGGCGGAAGCGGGAGTTTCGCTCGCGCTTTCGTCTTCGAGGTTATTTTTTTATAAAACATCGGAAAACAAAATTACAAAGTAACCACAACAATAATGACAAATAGGACTAACAAAATTATACAATACAATACAATACAAATATTCTTTATTGCTCACCAGACATAGTAAAAAAATAAAAAAGAGGTAAGTTAAACATAAACAATGGTAGACAACAGGCGGTCTTATCGCTAAAAAGCGATCTCTTCCAGACAACCTTTGGGTGGTGGAGACGATGCAAGAAAAGATAAGATTTGAGTAGGTGAAAACAGAAAATAAGAACAACTTAACTATAAGAAAGACTATACACTTACATAAATACATATATATATATAAACCTACATACACATACAATAACTAAATGTCATAGAAACAGTATCACTTACAGCCGAAAACAAACAGCACACACCAAGTAGGAATGACTAGTTACGGAAGAGATAAATAGTAATCCTTAAGTCGAGTTTTAAAAATGGAAAGAGACTTAGCACGTTTAATCTCAATAGGCGAAGAATTCCACAATCGAACAGCTCGAAAAGTAAAAGAATTGTTGTAAAATTTAGAGTTTGATTGAGGAACCCTCAGAAGCAACATCTGAGCACACCTTGCAGAAGAAAGAAATTTAAAGCGTTCCTTTAGGTAGCGGGGGGTTGCAGGGTTAAAAAGAATTCCATAAAGGTGGGCGAGAATGTGAGAGTTACGTCTGAATCGGATAGGAAGCCACTTGAGTTGAGAACGGAAACTGGATACGTGGTCATATTTGCGTAACCCAAATATGAACCTGATGCATAAGTTTTGAATACGCTCAAGCTTGTTAAGTTGCTCCTCAGAGAGATTAATATAGGACACGTCAGCATAATCCAAAATAGGGAGGAGAAGCGATTGAGCAAGCGCAACTTTGCTAGCAATGGGAAGGAAATTACGAAGCCTTCTCAAAGAACCCACAGCTGCAAACATCTTTCTGCTAACCTCATTCATTTGTGGCACCCACGAAAGAGTGCGGTCCAAGATAACGCCAAGGTTCTTAACTTGCAGAGAGTACGGGATCAAAACGCCATTAAACAAAATCGGTGGGAGATTAGCATAGTCAACTTCAGAAATTATCTTGGCACTACCAATGATGATAGCCTGGGTCTTTGCTGGGTTAACATTGAGACCATAACTACTACTCCAATCTGAAATGCGTACTAGGTCGGAATTCGTAGCTGAGATGACTAATGGCAGATCGCTGACCTGAGCCTGGGAATAAATTTGAAGGTCATCGGCATAAAGGTGATATGATGATGATAGATTACGAGTAATGGAATTTATGAAAACGGAAAATAAAAGTGGAGATAACACGCCGACCTGCGGAACGCCGGCTAACGTGCTACACCATGCGGAGCGAGAAGTATCCACCTTTATACGCTGCCGACGACCAGTTAAATAGCTATGAAACCAATCAATTACCGCAGGAGATATGTTATAAGAACGTAGTATCGCCAACAAGAGATCAAAATCAACAGTGTTGAACGCGTTACTAAAGTCAAGCAACGTCAACACTGTCAACTTCCGATCATTCATACCTGATCGTATGTCATCCGTAATTTTAACGAGAGCAGAAGCCGTACTATGACCAGAGCGGAAGCCAGACTGAAAAGAATTAAGGAGATCATTTCTATTTAGGAAAGATGTAAGTTGCTGGAAAACTAGGCGTTCAAGGACTTTAGAAAGGAAAGGAAGAATGGAAATAGGTCGATACTCTGAGAAAGTGGAAGGATTGGACTTCTTTGGTAGAGGAATAACATCAGCATCCTTCCATGTTGAAGGAAATATACTTGACGTAATAGAGGCATTGAGGATGCTGGTAATTATAGGAGTAAGGAGGTCAAGGAGAGGAAGGATCATGTTACGGCTTATGCTATTGACACCAACGGCATTTGAGGTAATGGATAATATGTTCTTTTTAACATCACTGTCGGTGAAACGATTAAGAAAAAAAGGAGTTGAATCTGGAGTTGAAAGAGATGACAGAGAATCAAGGGTCATATGTCCATTATGAAGGAAACTGTTATGAACAACCAAATTATGAGTTCAAGTCTGTTCTTAGTAGGTATAATGACATTATGAAGAAACATTTTATGAATACAGTCTGTTATGAGTTCCGATGATAGTAACAGAAATTTAGGAACATAAAAGGTAGGAAGAAAAACATTATGGAGAATGATGATTATGATTACAAAGCGGTATTACTAGAAAAAACTGACACATCAAGTTTATATGAGCCAATATGGACCCAAATTGGAGTTCCGATTTTCGCAGGTCATCATTATTGTTAGTCATAAAATTGGGTAGCCATAACATTTAATGTCCCGGTGGTAGGTAGGGGAAGAGGGGGGACAGTGGATCACGGGGAACAGTGAATAAAACTATCTAGCGCCATCGTTTACGCACACATTCAAACGCCGACGCGTGTTTGTAAACTCATCTCGTCAGGCCCTACACTGCGCCAGTCGCCCGCGAGCTCAGGCACAAGGAGGGTGCGTTATTGCTGCCGGTCGAACAACACAGTACGTAAAATTTATTTTACATATTTATTGAAAATGTTTGTAGGCAAATTCACGCGTGTTATTGAATGTGTTTTTGTTTTATCTTGTTAGTTTGTGATTGCAAATTGTGTTGATTGGTGTTTTGAGTGTAATGATATATATTTAATTTTTTAGTGAATTATTCTTACTGTAACGGTTTATGGGGTACACTGGGCCATCTCCTTGTGGGGAGCAGTGGATATGGGTCCAGTGGTACTATGTAAACCTAAGAAACTGGCTACCTCGCCTAGACTGGTCATATTATATTTTTATGATTATTTGTGAACTAGTGAAACTAAAACCTGCCTATATGGCTGCCTGATTGCTGTGATTTTATATTGTAGGAAGACATTTGTGCCTATACTACAGATTATAATAAGTGATATTAAAATTAACGATAAGTATTTTTTTTGATGACATAAAGTATTGTCTTTAAGTTTTCTTTTTTGAATTTATATTTTCTATAATATAACATAACTTTTGTTGATTTATGACGTTATTTTATGTAACTTAATACATATGATCCCGTGTTCCCCCTATGGTCCATAGTTCCCAATGCCCTGATTCAAGGTTCCCCGAGCATGGGGAACAGTGGACCAATTCCCATTTTTTTTTAAAGTCACTCTGTAGCCTAAAGTTCCATTTGTGTGCCTTCTATATTGCATTTTATTTATGCCTTAATAACCCCTTATTAATATGAGGACAAGAAAACGGACATAAAGTGTGTATCTGCTGGGCTATGCGCCTCAAAACAAAAACTGATCCACTGTCCCCCCTCTTCCCCTACGCAATTACATAATTTTATAGGCAAATAATCTAGTAATTTACCGCGAGTCATAATTATTGGTAGTCATCTGATTAGTTAGTCATATCATTCAATGTCATTGTGGTGTCACTCTTCATAATGTTAAAGCCTATAAACACACTCCCAATTTTTTTTTAATACATTAAATTTTTAACTACCGAATAATACTGAACGCGTTCTTCCAGACTGCTTTATAATTAATGTGGGTACTCGGGCTATGAAGAACGCGGGAAGAACGGGAACTATGAAGCGTTATTATATTTAACAAAAAAGCGACCAAGTGCGAGTCGGACTCGCGCACCGGGAGTTCCGTACAAAAAATCACGGTTTCCGTAATTTTTCGTTTATCTGTGCTATGAGTCGTTGTTGCTTCGTCCCAAATTTCAAGATTCTGAGTTCACGGGAAGTACCCTGTAGGTTTTGATTCCCTTGCGAGTTTCGAAAATTTGCGACATAAACGGCTGTATCTTTTGATTGCGCTGCCTTAGAAGTTTGATTTTTTCACAGCTCCAAAGGGCAGTAGACCTGAGTATTTGGTATAAATTTTAGCTTGATATCTCCACGCGTTCCTGAGAAAAAGGGTCTTGACAGACGGACGGACGGATAACAATGTGATCCTATAAAGGTTCCGTTTTTTCCTTTTGAGGTACGTAACCCTAATAATTATGACTATTGATGTTTATGTCTATTAATTATTTGGATGCGGGTGACGCAGGACAGGACCGACCGGTCGCTTTGGCAATCTTTGGGGGAGGACTAAGGATGGACGGAGGACCCCTGGACCTGCCTGTGTTGCCGCGAACTCGGCGAATTCCGTTACTGTTGAACCCTTTAATCGTAATTTGAATTCGTAGATTCTAAAGTCCTCGGTATCGAGAGACCAGACCCCGTAGCATGAACGGCCTTATCACACGGTAACTGACAAGATAGACCATCCGTCACTGGCTGACACCGTTCAATAGAACGAGACGGACGGTATATCTTGTTATTTATCGTGTGATAAGGCCGACCATGATACGGGGCCAGTTCGGAATCCTACATCAGACATCATGGTCAACCTTATCACACGATAAGTGACAAGGTAGAGCGTCCGTCACTGGCTGACACCGTTCGATAAAACGATAAAACGTTCGAGAAGACGCTCCTATCTTGTCACTTATCGCGTGATAAGGCCGATCATTATACGGGATTAGGTCGGAATTCTTAACAACTGTACGATGAAACCGTTTAACTTAAAAAGTCTTTTACTTGTTTTTTTAATTGCTTATATTTGGCATTATGTCTCGCGGCCATGAATAATCATGAATCAGTATTTAATCACCGTTGTTGTCGAACGTAACGATTGATTTGATATAGTTAGTAATAATTCATTATAACTTGTTCCTTATTAATTAGGAGGTAATGCGACTCACTTCGTCGACTTATTTTGTGGTCCACGTGTAGTCATAGAATAAGTATGTAATAGTTTAAGTAGGTACAAAGGGTACACTCGTTTAGCGATCGATCACTCATTGTCATTGAATACTTACTGTTTATATGAGGAGACACGTAATTTATTGCCTCTCGTTACAATGCATAAGCATATGAGTAAGTGTTAAAAAACTAAAATTCTATTTTACAAGTATATCGCACACACGACGTATGTTAGATGCGTTGCTCTCATGGTATTCTTCAAACTGTTAGTGATGCCGCACATAGGTAATCCGCACTGCCAAATCAGGAAGTGGCGACATCAATGTTGCTCGAAAGCCAATATTAAAGCTATCCTCTCAAAAGCTCCTGAATGTGATGTTTTTGCCAGTAGCTGGATCCGTATATGTGACGGGTGTAGTGTATGAAGTTATGCGAGGCGATGGATAAACGGCAGCCTAAAGCCTTTCTCTGTTTCTGTATTTCTATTGTTTTATAGTTAAGTTCTGATGTGGTTCGATTTTTCGTCCTCATTGTTAATAATTGTAATAAACATACAGGAATTTCAGTAGCTCTTAGGTGATCGGGCTTATCGCTCTGAAAAACTTATTTTCTTAGCTTTCCATACACTTTGCTCCCCGGTACTATATGTCACCAAGGTCACTTAGGTTTCTTTCTGGCTGGCGCAGCGCGCCGCTAGCACGGCCCAGGGCCGTACTGGCAAGGTCGCCATGTAAGGATGGCGCTAGTGCAACAAATGTATTGTTGAAGCTTGGATTAATTACTTATCTTATTAGGGTAGGTACGCGATTAAATAGGCTCTTAAGTGTCAACTACATACTACACCACACCACACTTTAAAAAATAAGATGAAGTACAGTTGCAATAAGTTACAAATTACATGTGTTCCGTCGTGCCTTTCAGACCTTTGCTGCGGTAGATATTTATTTTATTCCTAGAATTTGCTAGAATTTGGTGTTGTACCATAAATCGAAGAAGAACAGTCGCGGAATGAAAGGTGTGTTATATTAAACATCGAAATAAATTAAAAATGGAAAAGTGACTTTTTTTACTCTATGAATTGCAGTTAATTATTTATAACATACGAATCAAAACCTAATTAACCATGAAATCAACTGTTATTACAGCGGTCGCGTGACAAATATCTAATTTAACCAATTATCCTTAAATATCGCTGCCAGAAGTACCTATTGCAGTAATAACCGTCACACAAGATGTTGCTGATCGTATTCCTTTGTTTAGTTGCCGTACTGAGCAGCCCAGGGCACTCTGAGAGCTTTACTATGGATGACAGGGTAAGTTGCTGTGTGACTGTATTGTAATTTCCTCAACTGATTTTGGGCTTTTAGGGTGAAGCCACGAGCGTAATTTGTGAGCTGTGATGTGAGTCGCGTAATTTCGGTCTGCCCATAGATGCATATTAGGCGACTCACGCAGTTTACGAATCATGCTCTTATTTGCGTCTGATCTGTGTTGCGTCACCCAACTTTTAAGCGTTAGCCGCATAAAAGTCACGCGCTTACATTTTTATATGGCGAAGGTTATACACGGTGTTTTTTTTAACCGTCTTAGAGCCCAGGTTCAGTTAATGTCATACATTACAAAGAACTTAAAAAATGTTTTTTTGTTTTTTTTTAGTGCATTAATATTGATTTTTTTTGTATTAATATTAATTTTAAACATCCAGCCGAGTGACCGCAGTGACCGCTAGCCAACTTATGTAGATAGGTACGAACTCTAACCGGGTGAATGTACTTCATACCGCGTTAATTACTAAAAACGTAATTAATAATAAAAAACACGTATGATTAGTAGTACGTTTTTGAATACTTGAATACCTCATACAAAATAATCAATATTTACGCGGAACTGGGCTATCTATATCCGAATTTTTGGATGCAAATTCACTTAAAGACCGGAACACCATGCGTCAAGAAATGTTCGAGGCAAGGAAAAAAGGTTTACATGCGGTAATACGCAACAATCACTTGATTGTAGAAGGGAAAATCCATTCCTCGCACCACTCAATTGCCAAAATCCACTTGCCATAATTCTACGAAAAGAGAAACTCGCATCAACAAGAATGAGCTCCTCCAAGAAAACGAAGGCCCACATGTCCCACATGGCATGTCCGCACTTTATGCCTCCACAAGCTCATCTAGTTCGCAGCTCGCTACTACAACATCAGAAGACACCTCAGACAAGTCTACTTTTCGTAACTAGTTCAAGCATTCTCTTCCAAAATATGCAAAGTACGTGGAACAAGGTCCATCTTCTTGAAGAACTAACCGAAGTATTATTAACAAACTTAGACGTAATTTGTATCTCTGAATCATGGTTAAAAACGGAAAAAATTGAATTATTTAAGTTACGTAATTATAATGTGACCTCGTCCTTTTGTCGCGATCAACATGAGGGAGGTGGTGTTCTTATATTAACTAAAAATACAATAGAAAGTTGTAAGCGGTTAGATATTACGTCCCAATCTTTAGAAATGATCTTAGAAACATGCGCAATTGAAATTCAAAAAATCAATCTTTTAATTATAAACGTATATTGGCCCAATAGTAAAAGGGAAATAGAATCATTTTTTTCGCGTTTAAATGACATTTTAAAACTAATCTCTCGTAAGGACAATAAAAAGAACATTATTATAGGAGGAGATCTGAATATAGATTTTTCGAAAACAAACATACTAAAATCCCGACTGTCTAACCTTATGTTATCTTATAACTTTCACCAAAACATTAAGGAGCCAACCCGTGTGACAATATCAAGTTCTACATGTATCGACTTACTGTTTACAAACTTCAATACCACCGACTTAGAATTAAATGTTTATGATTATGGCCTGTCAGACCACAGAGGCATCCTAATATCGATGCCAATTATTATGCCCAAACTAAAAAACATTACCTGCTCTAAGAGAATATTCAATACAGCTAACATAGAAAAGTATAAAAAAGAACTTCATAAAATCAACTGGGATCGTATAATATTATCAAATAAAACTGTAAACGAAAATTATAATATGTTCGAAAAAACTCTGATAGAGATACTGGATAAGTGTATTCCAAAGGAAATCATTAAAATTAAACTATTGTCAAAAAAAACCTTCCTAACTTCAGGAATAAAAGTGTCGTGTCATAATAAAAGACTCCTAAAATTATTAGTATCACAAACCAAAAATCACATTCTACGACTTTATTACAAAAAATACTGTAAAGTACTCAAGAAAACCGTATATGCATCAAAAAAACTTGGTAATGAACATGCATTTAAAAATTCTCGTAATAAGACCAAATCAATGTGGCAAATTATAAATAAGGAGACCAAGAAAAACACATCCAAAACAAGGAGAAATATCAAAATAAAAACTTTAGACAACATTACATTAACTCACCCACAGGAAATAGCTAATTTCTTCAATACTTTTTTCTCCTCCGTTGGAAACTCCTATTTAGATTCTAATTATAGTCTTAATTCTAATAATATAAATAAAGTCCTCTCGGCTAATATAATAAATAATTCTTTTTTTCTGAACCCCGTTACACCTAGAGAAATATGTATTATACTAAAAAACCTAACAAATAAATCCTCCTCTGGTATAGATGAAATAACACCTACGTTAATAAAAAGCTGTGCCGAACTACTTACCACTCCGTATACCCAATTAATAAACCAGTCTTTTTCTGAAGGTGTGTTTCCCGACGCACTGAAGATAGCTCTAGTTAAACCCATACATAAAAAAGGTCAGATAACCGATGCAAATAACTACCGGCCTATAGCACTTCTACCAACATCTGCAAAAATATTGGAAACCGCAATGATGAGACGCCTCTACCCCTTTTATGAAAAATTTAGAATTCTACATGACAGCCAAAATGGCTTTAGACAAAACCGCTCTACGACGCTAGCAGTATATAAATACATTCAACAAATTATTAAGGCAATTGATTGCAAAAAATATGCCCTTGGGCTTCTGCTTGACATGAGCAAAGCATATGATAGAGTCTGTTATAAAACCCTATTATACAAATTGCACAATACAGGAGTCAGAGGAATGGCCCACGAGTGGTTTAAATCTTATCTTAGTAATCGCGCTCAATATGTAGAAATAGAATCCACAGACTTCCAGACGGGAAAAATAAAACGCACTAGATCCGATAGAATCCCTATAAATGGCTATATTCCTCAGGGAAGCGTCTTAGGATGTTGCCTGTTTCTCATTTATATCAACGATCTCCCTAACGTACTTGACCACCATAGCGTGCTGTTCGCAGATGACATTTCTGTACTTTTGCCCTGCTCAAACATTATAGAAGCAGAAAATAAACTAAATATAACTTTACACAATATTACAGACTGGCTAGAAATTCATAACCTTAAACTCAACTTAAACAAAACTAAAATTATTCAATTTAAACCCCACCAAAAACCCGCATTACCAATAGAATACAGCTATAATAATACGAAAATTGAATCGGTTAATTGTGCTACCCTATTGGGAGTGGAATTGGATACACATCTTAACTGGAAATCGCACATCCAAAAATTATCTAAAAAGCTCTCTTCTTTCATATACGCGCTCCAGCATCTCAAAAGAGTGACAGACTTTGAGACAGCTCTCACAGCATATTACGCTTTCGCCTATTCAAGAATGTCCTATGGTCTAGTACTGTGGGGGCAATCAACCGAAGTAAATAAAATTTTCATACTCCAAAAGAAGTGCGTCAGAATTTTAGCCAATATCGACCAAATGGTATCCTGTCGGCCTTACTTTGTTAAATTTAAAATGCTCACGTTAACTTCTATATACATTCTTGAATCCAGTAAATTCGTAAAAAAATACTTTGAACTTTATACCCCTAACACAGACATCCGAAGAAATGATAGATATCTTAATAAACTTAAACTACCCTTCTCCAGAATGAAAATGGTAACGTCTAGCCCTCACCACATGATGATCAAAATATATAACCAGCTACCTTCCTCAATCAAAAACCTAGAGAAAACAACGTTATTTACCAAACATCTAAAAATATTTCTCATCAGTAAATGTTTTTATAACTTAAGCGACTACTTTAAAGAGAACACCAATAATTATAATATAATAAGTTAATAAATAATTGCTGTAAGATGATATTTTAGACATATTTTTTTGTAATCTATTTATCGCCATCTCGTTTTGCTTTGTATTAATTTATTATGTAAAAATATTATGTTCAAATATTAGCCCTCTCAAATTGCTGCGCCCTTGCAGGGCGTCACATGTGTCTATATACTCATTTTATTTCCACCTGATGTATGAATGTGATACGCAATAAACGATTGATTGATTGATTGATTGAAGTGGGCTTTGGCTCTAAGACGGTTAAAAAACACGTTGTATATACTAGGGATAAGGTAGCCGAACGGATGCAGTCGGGATATTTAATAGTGAGCTGGTATCTGTTTACATAATAGAGTTTCACTATACTCTGATCTGCAAATATGTCAACTGAATAGTCATAGTCCATACATTTAGTTTATACCGAAATGTATGGACGAAAATTAATCGATATACTTACATTCGATGAAACCTTTGTCAGTAAACCTTCTCTTCTAGCTAATCTAGGAATCTCTTCTAGCTAATCTTTGAGCATACATGCATTTGTACGGAATGTACCTACTTAGGTAGAATTTATAAACAAGGTATTTTTTTATAACTAGCTTCCGCCCGCGACTTCGTCTGCGTGGACCTGGGATAAAAACCATTCTATATTTTAATTCAGGTGCAAAATTTCATGCAAATCGGTTGAGCCGTGTAAACGTGATTGAGTAACAAAAATCTAAACATCCACACATCCAAACATCTAAACATCCAAACATCCAGACTTTCACATTTATAATATTAGTAGGATAGTATGATTAAGTACCAAAAAAAAACCATCGAAAGCATTTTTTTTTCAGAAACAGCAAACCTAACCTACTCTAACCTAACATACTGGGTTCTACACAATGGCTTTTTAGTTGTAGGTTCCATACCAACATAGTGGTAGCCCTACGCTTAAAAAAACCGCAAATTGATGTACAGTTTAGCCGTTTGGCACACACATACTATAGGGCAAAACAATTTTTTTGACCCGCAGGTCCTAAAAACCGGGAGTGCCGAAACATTTTTCTTATTGTATGGGAAAAAAATTTTTTTTCAGAAACCTATCGTGTGTTGTATCATATGAAAGGGCTTTTCGAGGCGATTCTAAAAATATACCACATCATTACATTTTAGCCTTATTTTTTTAATTGAAACAAAAATAATTTTCGAAACATACCAAGTTTGGGTTCCTCCAGACACGATACGGCTGATTTTTTTAAAATTCATTATACCACAAATGATACGCGATATCCTCATATCTAACCTCAAAAAAGCAATTTTGAAAAGGATTGCATTAAGTTTTTTTTAAAATTTTTCAATATCACCAAGGGACACAGTTCTACTTGAATACCTATTTTACGTGACTTATGGAACTGTACTGCAGATACGTTACTTATTAATCATACAATGATACGTCGTATCCATATATCCAACGGGAAATACCTCTTTAACCCTTTAACTGCGCTTTTTCATCAGTTGGTATAGTTTGTTTAGTTTTTGTCACAAAATATCAAGGTAATATATAAGGATAAGGATATCAAGATATAATGTATCACAAATGATCCGTTATATCTTTATATCTAACCCCAAGAAAGCAATTTAGAAATAATATCATATAGTTTATTTAGACGACCTCTGTAGCCTAGTTGGTAGTGACCCTGCCTACGAAGCTGGAGGTCCCGGGTTCGAATTCCGGTAAGGGCATTTATTTGTGTGATGAGCGCGAATATTTGTTCCTGAGTCATGGATGTTTCCTATGTATTTAAGTATATATTTATCTATATAAGTATGTTTATCGTCGTCTAGTTCCCATAGTACAAGCTTTGCTTAGTTTGGGACTAGGTCGATTGGTGTAAGATTGTCCCCAAAATATTATTATTATTATTATTTGAATTTTTTTATTTGATTGTTTCACTTCAACAGCCAAAACGGAGATTATACACCTGGAAAATGCCTGGCGATATTGGTAGATATCAAATAGATTACATTATATGTAAAAATAAACATAGAACTCTTATTCAGAATTGCAAAACATTGCCTGGAGCAGACTTGAATACGGACCATAATTTACTATGCAGCTCACACAGTTTTGGAATGAGAAGAAATAAAAGAAAGAACAAGCCAAAGTCCATAGATCTCACTAAGCTTAAGGATATAAATAGTAACGGTAAAGTGCAATATAGTAACAAATTAGGTGATAAATTAGTGCAATATAAGAATAATAAAATTGACATTATTGATGAACATAGCTTAGAAATAAGGTGGAATAATATACGTGATGTAATGATAGATACTGCAGAACAATGCCTAGGAAAGGAAAAGATAGTACCTCGAAAGGCATGGATTAGTTCTGATATAATAGACTTGATGATAGAAAGACGAGAATTTAAACATAAAAATAGTATCGAAAGTGTGAATAAGTATAAGCAGTTGACAAATAGAATAACCACATTGTGTAGAGAAGCCAGGGAAGAAGAAATAGTTAAAACATGCGATAGCATAGAATCCTTAATTAAGAAGGGGAATATGAATCAAGCTTACCATATCATCCGTCAATTAGGAAAAAAGAGTCAGACAAAAAGTGCTGCTATCCTAGATGAACAGGGTAACATTTTGCTAGATAGCAAGGATGTTGCAGATCGGTGGCAAAGATATTTGGAGAAGTTATATGACGGTGAAGGCTTAGCTAGCAACGACATAGAAAAGGAAGAATTAGTGGAAGTAGATGATGCTGGTCCAGAAATAATCAGAAGTGAATTTGAAAAAGCCCTTTCTAGTTTACAAAATGGAAAAGCTGCTGGTAATGACAAGATTTACGTAGAGTTCATAAAATACGCAAACTGTGATATACTTAAAGATGAAATTTATGAATTAGTTACTAAAATGTATAATATCGGTCACGTCCCTACTGATTTTTACACTTCTAAAATAGTTACTTTACCTAAAAATGCGAACACTTTAAAATGTGAAGAACACAGAACACTAAGTTTAATATCACAAGCCAGTAAAATATTACTCAAAATTATACAGAATAGAATTAGACCGCTAACTGAAAACTATCTAGGACCTGACCAATATGGATTCAGACAAAACAAAGGGACGAGAGAAGCAATATTAGCCTTAAGAATGATTACTGACAGAAGAATGGATTTAGACCAGGACACACACATAGCATTTATAGACTTAGAAAAAGCATTTGACAAAATTAATTGGAAAAATATGATGTCAATCTTGAAGGAAGCTGGATTAGATTATAGAGACCGAAGAATTATTTTTGAACTCTACAGAAATCAAAGAACTTTAATTGAAATAGGAGAAGAAGCTAGAAAGGCGAAGATACGGCAAGGAGTTCGGCAGGGTTGTCCACTTTCGCCTCTTATCTTTAATGTGTTCATAGAGTGTGCCATTAGAAAATTAATAGAGTCCGGAAAAGGGGGGGTTCATTTCAATGGGAAAAAAATTCAATTTATTAGTTTTGCTGATGACATTGCGGCTTTTGCAGAGTCATCAAATCAGTTAGAAGAATTAGTTACAGATATGAATGCAATTTTTGAAGATTTTGGACTTAAAATAAACATTAATAAAACAAAAATGCTAGTAACCTCAAAAAGGCACTCAAATTATAGACCAATCACTTTAAATAACAGGACAATAGAGCAAGTCGACAAATTTAAATATCTGGGAAGCATAATCACTAATAACTCCAGATGTACACCAGACATTATCGCGGGGATAGCCATGGCGAAGCAGGCTTTCAATGCCAAGAAGAGCCTGCTCAAAGCCAGAATAGCAGGCCATATTCGGAAGAGGCTTATAAAAGTGTACATCTGGAGCATAGCGTTGTATGGAAGCGAAACGTGGACAATGACACAGCGTGACAGAGAACGATTGGAGGCCTTCGAAATGTGGTGCTGGAGGCGAATGGAGAGGATTAGTTGGAAGGATAAGAAGACGAATGAGGAGGTGCTTGAGAGAGTGAAAGAGAAAAGAACGTTGTTGAAGACCATTGAGAACAGGAGAGGCAGGATGTTGGGCCACTTGTTACGACACGATGATTTTATGAAAACCATAGTAGAAGGGAAGATAGAGGGAAAGAGGAAGAGAGGGAGACCAAGAAGATCTTTTATGGACCAAATAAAAGAAAAAGTAAACGGCGCGTCGTATCAAGAGGTCAAAACAATAGCTGAGAACAGAGAGGAACGGAAATTGCTCCACCGACAAGATTTTGAATCTTAAATATAATGAATGAATGAATGATTGAAACACTTGGTAAAATTGAAAAATTAAAAAAAATACTTAATACAATTATTTTCAAAATTGCTTTTTTGAGGTTAGATATGATGATATCACGTATCATTTGTGGTATATTGAATTTAAAAAAAATCAGACATATCGTGTCTGGAGGAGCCCAAACTTGGTATGTTTCGAAAATTATTTTTGTTTTAATTAAAAAAATATGGCTAAAATGTAATAATGTGGCCTATTTTTAGAATCGCCTCAAAAAGCCCTTTCATATGATACTACACAAGATAGGTTTCTGAAAAAAAAAATTTTTTTCCATACAAAAAGTAAAATGTTTCGGCACTCCCCCCCTAAGGGAAATTATTTTAGGAACTGTGGGTCAAAAAAATTGTTTTGACCTCTAGTATGCGTGTGCCAAACGGCTAAACTGTACATCGATTTGCGGTTTTCTTATGAAATTGGACTTGTGGGGCTTCCACTAACAGGTCCTAAAAATTGTACGTCATCTGAGGAAAAAACGATGAAATCAAAATTCTACTGAACCATATACTCGGTGAAACTTATGTCTGTGAAATAAGGGGATGCCATTCATAACACAAGACGCATTATAATTTGTGGGAAAATGATTTTTTTTTTTGTACTAAATAATAACTTATGGTGGACTTGAAGCTAATCATATAATACGGCTGCAGACTCGATCGAAATAATTAATACTCCAATAGAAAGAAGGTCACAAAATATGCCTAGTGAAGAAAAACCCATTCAGATATCTCAAAGAATTACGAAGCTACAACCGTTTAAATATTGCTTTTTAGACTAAGAAAACACTCGCAGTTAGTAACGACACAATCTGTGAGCTTCATACTTACCCCAACGCACAGACAGCGGTGGCGGAGCGGCGCGGCGCGGCGCGGAGGCGGTACCGGTTGTAATGTTCGAACTAATACGGAAGGGTCCGCACAGAGCGGCGCGGCGCGGCGCGGTTTTCTGTGCGGACCCTTTCGTATTAGCTCGAACATTACAACCGGTACCGCCTCCGCACCGCGTCGTGCCGCCCCGCCACCGCTCTCTGTGCGTTTGCAGAGTTAGTGACAATCGTTTCATATGAAGTTGCGTTTTGCGGAAAAGGGACAGAACATACCCCTTCTTAAAACTTTGGACCCTTATAACTTTGTGATTATTTAACCTCTTGCGTTGCTTTGTTCTCTATTTGTCTACATTTTTAAGCGTTTTCCGAGAAAATACGACATTATTGTTTATTTTGTTTGGTGTCTACACCCCTATTGGTGTTTTTTAAAATGTTTCAAATGATTTGATTGCAGGTTTATTCCGTTGATGACGACGCCGTGGTACGAACATCTATTTTTTATGCAGCTGAGAGACTATCTGCCTCTATTAGACTCAGTCAGGTTCCGTACCCAATGGGTAAAAACGGGACCCTATTACTAAGACTCTGCTGTCCGTCCGTGTGTGTTTCCGTTTATCACCAGGCTGTATCTCATGAACCGTGATAGTTAGACAGTCGAAATTTAACAGATGATGTATTTCTGTTGCCGCTATAACAACAAATACAAAAAAAATAGAATACAATAAATACTTAAAAGGGGCTCCCATACAACAAATGTGATTTTTTTGCCGTTTCTATAGATGATTGTATGGAACCCTTCGTGCGCGAGTCCGACTCGCACTTGGCCGGTTTTTTAACAACTCAACTAGCTTTAACCGTTATTAAAAATGATTTTGTGATTAACTTCTAACTTTTTTGATTTACCATTGCTATTCTAATCTATTTTCGGAAAGCCCATCGCCAAATCAATGTAACACGTGTCTTGACGTTCCATTGCAAATCCCAGTTAGGAACTAATTATTTATTATTATTACAGAAACTCTATGGTCCGGATTCTGTATGTACCTATTACATCATCATAAGGCCTTACATTCTTGAGAGATGATTTGAGCACCGTCTAGTCTGTACTTACGCGAGACGCGAGGGATGCCTCTCGTGACTATACAGGGTGAAACATAAGTCGTAATCAAAAATGTTTGTTTCTATCGCAGTATTTTGAGGCAAATTCATTGCATTAACTCTAGGAGCAAACAATTAAACTTAATGATAATAATTTTAAATACCAAAAATACCAACCCTATTCAACAAGACTTGGTCTGTAGCTTAAAGTGATAGTTTAACTTAGCAATTAGGGTGGCCGTGCGACTCAGTCAATTATAAAAAATAAATTAACGAATTAACATATTTTATTTTATTTTATTATTGACTAAACAGGCAAAAGCCTGTTGTCGCGACCACATGTTTTAACTAAAGTTGAACAGTAGGGAACACATATTTCTGTTCAAGACTAAGGGTTCACCCTGTATAAGCCAACCGGGATCGACGTAAATTTGCATCCACAATTGGGACACGCAAATCGAGGGACTGTATCATTGGCGACCTCTTGACGATCATACCTCTAAGCGCGTTTGTGGACTAGATCTTGGAACCAGGTATCATCGTGGATTTCGCGCCCTTTTGAGATAGTGTCCCTCCACTCATCGTGGTTGCCAGCAAGATCTTGAGACCATGGCGCGTTTCACGCAGTCCACGAAGCGAAGCATGGGACGTCCTAAATTGCGTTTTTTGAGTGCAACTTGGCTCAACATAATCAGTCGGAATAAACGAGAACTGTCCATGTGTTGCACCTACTACATAGCTACAGTATTGTTAATGGGTAAATACCGGTATAAATTGATAGCTACTGGATCCAGCAATATTCACCAGATTTGAACCGGATCGGTCCGACACGAAAATATTGTTTGAAATACAGCGCGACAACTAATCTCGCCTTACAAATTTTACTTTTAAGAAGTCTCCGCGAATGAGTGTGTCGTTGTTATTGTTGCGCTATTACGAGGTCCACGGTTATATACACAACGTATACCTAAAAAATGTAGCGATACGACCCGGCAACCTGTGTTGGCAAGTGTTTCAAAAACTAAACTCCTTGGGGTCTCCGGAAAACTGTTGTTTTACCGAATTGAAAATTTGGACAAACGATGCATACAGAAAATGAAATTGAGTGATTCAGATTAGCATATCCAATCAGGGGATGGAATTTTGTATGAGACTTCCGCAAATTTGGCTGATAGAGTAAAGCCCTGTGGAGTAGGAAGCTTGGCGCTAATTGCGATCTGATATCCTTTTCACGCTGAAAGCTATATGAGCTACGGAGTCTTGCCAATCACTTGACATGTAATGTTTTTAGTGGAACATGTATTTACACCCGAGAGCAATATTGATTTACGCGCGCGTTTCTACACGTGTTGCGTTCGCGAGTTGTCGACGGAGATATGGATGCGCAATTATTACACTGGTTACTCGTAAAATTACGGATTAACCTACGCTTGAGTTATATCAAACAGAGTTTAGCAAAAATATATTATTTTTATTTTCAGGTATATCGTCAATATTCAGCAAACTCGATACGTGCGGGACATTCGAATTTGATGGTAACATTTTTATATATTAATTATAATAATTATACCGCGTTAATGGTAATTAAACGTATTCCTAGGGGAGGCTACAAGCAACAAAATAAAACAGTATTTACTCTTAGGCGAAGCGTGATAAAGTACGACTCAAGGTTTGATAACAAAAAAAGACTTGGTGACAGGCGGCTATCATTCCCAAAGTTGCCGGTACTGCCTTTGATTGCTAAGTTGACGGCTATTGCCAGAAATATTCCAATGTTTCCGGCAACGGCACAAGACTATTGACTAGTGCTGTCTTTGCGTTGAGAAAATTTAAAACAAAAACGAACACACAAAACACAACGAACAAGCGTTAGGAAACATCAACTGTCTGTTCACTTTACAAACCACTGATTACAGAAAAAGGCATATAGGCACTAATAAATTGAATGTCATCCATTTACCCGATCTCTTCTTACTTTTGTACTGAACAACGAGTTAGAAAGGGATAGAACCATGTTTTCGCCAGGTCTTGATAAAAAAAATTCACGTTTAAGTCGGTTCGATTCTCAGACGAAGCAAGTAATTTTTTGCAAATCCTTGAATGCAGTCTTACTAACTTTAAAAAATAAATAGTCTTCTTGTAGCAAAATATCCTACTACGATATTTAAGGTACTTTCCCTTCATGTCGGGTAATTTTTGGACGCCCAGTATAAATAAACACCAATTTTGTATTTTCAAGTGATTTAGTAACTGACATATCGGTAAAATACTTATTTAGTTGAATTCGCTGACCCCAAAAATGTAAATTTAGACACCAAGTTTGTGATTCTAAGTGACTTAGATAGAACTCGAGATGTAGGGGAGAGTGGGTATGATTCCTACACAGGGAGCATTCGTACAGTAGTCATAGCTCGACTATCCAACATGCCGAAGCGTTCATATGTGGATGCGTGACTGCCGCTCATATGCATAGGCTACCCTCAAAAAGTGATGGCAGTGCGGCAGCAGATTTCGCCAGAAATAATTAATATGTGTTTTCGCAACCCGAAAATATTTTTTGGTTCTCCTTTGAATGCGTCTATCTCTAATAAGTTTTACTCGAATTAAAAAAAAAAATATAGTTTGTAATTGATTGCTTGAGAATAATATGTAAACAATGGTTTTGGGATTACTTTTGCGGTTATTTTGTATTTTGATTTTTTTTCTGATCGTTTTGGTTGGGGTACCTTCGTACAGTCAAAATGCATGTAATTTCATGTAAGTTATACAAATGTAGATCAAGGGTAATTATATTTACAATACCATATCAGTAACATATGCCTTAAAGGTGACTAAAACAGGTGAAACAGCTGAAAATCCAATGAATCCTGGGAAAAAGGAATAGTGTACGAAGCCACCCCACGTGTGGGGTAGTTTCGTACGTTTCCCATTTTTGAGAAAAATCACCGTAGGGTCACCATGCTGCTTTATATCCAAACAACAGTTAATTATTATTAGAGCCAGATAAATGGTTTGTATAGCAGCATTGACTTTATCATAAAAATTTTAACAGTTTTTTTATTAGGTGTCTTACAAAAAAAGTGTACGAATCCTACCCACTCTCCCCTAACTATAATTCAAAATGACCGCCATAAAAGTAAATGTGACCGACGGAGGAGTTGGTTCCGATCAAAAACTTAAAGTTATGGACCTAACAAGTGCCTGAAAAAGAATTGTGCTTTTGTCCAGCGTGTCCACATTTATGACAGTTTGTTCGAGCACTCTGCCCCACTTGATTCGTTGTTGATTGATCGTTATCATATTTTTGTTACTGTTACATAATCTACGGAAATTTCAAGTATCTACATATTACGATTCGAGATATATACCGATTGTTATGGGCGGGCAAAATACGCCTTAAAACGTTTCATGTATGAGAGCACTGTTTAATCACACAAAGTTTGTGATTCTACGTTAAATAGAACCCAAGATATTAAGAAATTAACTAAAATTCAAAATGGCCGCCATAAAATTAAAGATGGCCTACGGAGGAGTTGGTTCCTATCAAAAACTTAAAGCTATGGACCTACCAAGTACCTGAAAAAAATTTGGTGCTTTTATCTATGGTATTATTATCACCTGAAACTATAAATAAATTGTATCTCCAAACTATACAAAATGTCATTTACGGTATTTACCACACTAAAAACAAAAAAAGTAGTAGTCTAAACCTACGTGAGGTCTAGACAGCTACTTGATTCGGACTTTCAATAAATATGTATTAAAATGTAAATTACTTAAGTAGTACTCGTATTTAACAACTATAATAATAATCTCAATAGTTTTACCCATCCATTAAAATAAACAAAACAGAAGTTAATGTGGTAGTTAGTAGCAAAAGAAACCTGCAGATCACTCACATCAACCAACCGGAGCCGCCATTGACAAGTGTTCCCCTCTGCCAAATGTATATGACCAGTGGTCATACATATTGTATGGACTGACGTTTATCTGACGTAGCTATTTTCACGTTACGCGTACATTTGACGTTCCCCTCCCCCGTAAAAATCGGTAGACTTTTTTAGATAAAAATGTGAGCGCGTGTCGTCTCCGGTTGGTTTAATGCTCTAAGCTCACATCCGTATTTCCAGTCTTACTAAACGCCTCGCCTAGATAAATAATTCACGCCGATAATATGTCGATGACTGTGTGTTACCGGTAAGCGGGCTTTTTTTCAAGTAGGATATATTAACGTAGTTCTTTAACTTAATAATGCCCTTAATTCAAATATTTCTATAATTCCAAAATCATTAATAGTACGGTACGCGAAATGAATGCACCTTCGATAACTCACAAGGTCGCGATGTTTTTGTTAACATTTAGACTATAATGAGTACTACTAGAAGTTAAAAATTCTAGTGAATTTTGACGTTGCTTTAGGTATTATATAGAGTTTTCTTAGCGACCCTTGTAAATCCAAGGATAAATTATACAAATGGTATTTTTCTTCAATGGAGTATCGCATTTTAGTATTATAATCTCCCATTTAATTTTCTAAAACTTTCGTCAAGTGATAACGTCGGTATAATCCGACCCAAATAAAATGTATATATTTCCTCTAAAAGATTATACAAGTGGGTTTGGATTACTGAATACTATTAAAATCTATCAAAGTTAACCAGAGTTTGAATTAATAGCATATTTATCAATAGCTTAATTTTATACGAACAGTTTAATGTTGAAATCCTCCTAATCATTTAAAAATAAATCTCAAAAAAATTCAAGTCGACGCATATAATCCAGCTTTATCATAGTAATCTTTGATAAAAAAATCTAAGTAATTCATCAATAGCTCCTCGTTTTATTCACTTATCAATTATTTTTCAAATTTGAACTCTCGACGATCAGCGCGCGAGTCTAGTGCGCCGACGGCGAGAACGTCATGACCAATCACAGCACGCCGTTGCTTGTTTCCTACGCGGGGGCCTCCCATCTGTGCTGACAACCGGACATCGACAGTTCATTTGCAATTGGAAAATGTAATACGACAATGCGCGTTAAAAGTTTACTTTGAAAATTAATAAGTGTTTAATTTGTGATCAAGTCTTGAACTTTGACGTTGTAGTGGTTAAGGAGAGAGGCATTGCGCGTCTAATAAAATTACGAATATAGTCTGTATATGTTATGTAGTTATAGTAAGCTAACTAAATCAATACTTAATTAATGTGTAGTACTCCATTATTGAATGGATCAGCTCACTTGAAAAATGTTATCTTTTACCGAGTTTAGCTATTGTTATGTTTTACTGTACAAAAACCTCCATGGTAAAGCTGTGATGATTGTAAGATTACAAATAATCTCTATGGTAGTAATAAAAAAAACAATTATTAATGACTCCAGTATTATGCCTGCATCACACTGGCGCGGCCTGGCCCCGGCGGACAATAGTAAACTTGTCCGCCGCTGTCAAATTTTCTATTGTCCGCCACCGCAGGCCACGCCAATGTGTTGCAGGCCTTAAACATACAGATTTTATAGAAACACTCCACTGACAAGCTGTGATGATTGTAATGATTACGAATAGTCTATATAGTTAGTAATAAACTAAATCAATATTTCATTAATGTTGTAAATATTGCAAAAATATGTATCGATAATATCCTCTCATAAATAAGTACCAAAACCTTAATCCACTCACATAAGAGTTATGGGTCATATTTATGAGTAAGTTGTATGCACCATGCACCTATATTTTTACACTTGACTGTACTCGAGTGTTAAGTGGAGCTAACGTGAAAAACGGAAATTGGGCTATATTGATAAAAGTCGTGGACACGTCTTCTATATACCTAACACTGGTGTGTGTTCCTTATTCTCTCCAGAGTACAAATCTACCGGTTTTAGTTAAGGGAAAGGGGCCGGGCATAGTTGTGACGTCACAAAGATGGCGGTCAGTCTTTGGATGGATGACCGCCTGATGTTTGAGTGGTTAATATAAATGCGCGTTTCCGTGCTTTGGAAGGCACGTTAAGCAGTTTATCCTGGTGGCTGTCTATGACAGTAGTCGTTAAGCCGAGTTAGAGGCCTTCGGGCGGCTTAAGAACTTCTAACAGGCGAGTTGCCCACTCACTTGACAAAGTGGGGACAACTGTTACTCGCGTCCGCAGGAGCTACCCACCCCAACCCTGCACGTGTCCCCTGGGTGGTACTAAAGAGTGGCAAACTTTAAAGGCCAAAATAATATATGCCATACGATTAAATAAACAAAGATGGCGGCCGACGGTCATCGATTTTTTTTCAAATCTCGGGTTCTATTGATTCGTGCGAGGTGTCATTTGAAAGCATATTAAACGTACTATAATTGTTTTCTTCAACTGTAAAACGTACAACAAACCGTTTGAAATAATAATGGATTATTTTACCTTAGACGTTTGCTTACTTAACATCATAATTCGAGAAAGAGATACTTTAGCATGATTAATTTCATTATAAAAAATATCAAGCATTTTATTAGCTTGCCAAAAATATGCAATTTGTTGTAGTTCAATAATAATTACATATTATGGCCAATTCCGTAACGCAAGTCCGCGGCAACCAGCACGCTGTGTATGTTTGAAATACTTTGAAAGTTAATTTTTTGTGTTCCCAAATGAAAGGTACTGTAGTCGAATTAATAAATTTTGTGTTTAACTGTATATTAGTACGCGTAGATTAGTTTTTATAATCGGTGAAATGAGTTATTTCAAATAAATCAATCAATCAATATCATTTATTTGCCGGAATACAGTAGATACTTATATAAATAATACAAATGTCAATAAGATTACACACAACAGTGTATTCAGCCCATATGCAGGGATGCAAATGTCTTGAGTTTAATTACATAGGTGTGTAAATAATCAATTACACCTAGGAGCAAGTTATCAGCCAAGTGAGCATAATTTATTTTGTCATTATGTTTCAATAAAAAGCCATTTTAAATTCATAAATGCGTTGTCTGTGGGCCGCGAGCTTTCGCCAAAATACAGCCCGACAACTAGGACCCAAATTGTCGACATGGCCATTGGAGACATTTGGACGTGGTGATTTCTTACATTAACCTTTCTAGCAACAGCTTTAAGTAAACACATTTTTTTCTCTGGAGATGCATATAGATATTTATGATTTGTCGACTGATATTTATTCTGTACTATGGAACTGCAAGTCATTGCAGTTTTTCAGGCAACAAGTTCGAACAGAACCGTGAGCGGCGAGGCTCGCGAGGCCGCAGACCGGGCTCCACGTAGGCCCGAAGGCCTGAAGCGTCCCTTCAAAGCGCGCTCTCGGATACTTTACTCCTGAGTTCAAGGACAAGCGAATCTGAGCGTGTGCGTGCGTCCCTCCAGAGCGTGCTCTTCACACGAGCCCGAAGGCCGAAGACCCGAAGGATGAGCCCACGCGGATATTTTACTACTTCCAAGTGTAACAACACAACAACAACAACAAGCGAACCCGAGGGCTGAAGGTACGAAGCGTACCTTCAGGGAATGCTCTCCACGCAAGCCAGAGGGCCAAACGCCCGAAGGGCGGGCCCACGTGGACACTTTATTACTCCTAAGTGTCTTAAAAGCGAATCTGACTGCCGAAGGCCCGAAGGAGAGCGGCATAGCAGGCTGAGCTCTGCGTAGCGTAGGGGCGAGGGCCGAAGCGTCGCTTCAGAGCAGGCTCTCCACGCAAGCCAGAGGGCTAAAGGCTCGAAAGGCAGGCCCACGCGGACACTTTATTACTCCTAAGCATCTTACAAGCGAATCTGAGGGCCAAAGGCCCGAAGCGTCTCTTCAGAGTGCGCTCTCGAATACTCTACTCCTGAATGTGTTACAAGGGAACCTGAGGGCCAAAGGCATGGCACGCGAGGCGGCAGGCCGAGCTCTGCGTAGGGACGAACGTGTGTAGCGTCCCTTCAGGATACGCTCTCGGACTTTTGTTTGGATATTTGTTACTCAACCACACTTATTTGGATGAAATTTTGCACGAAAATAGTTCATAGCCTGGATTAAAATAAGGGATAATTTTTATCCTGGGCCCTCGCAGACCAAGTCGCGGGCGGAAACTAGTTGTCTAATAAAGCTGCTTGCGTTGATTGTTTTACTATTTATTTTCAACTAGCGACCCGCCCCGGCTTTGCACGGATACTATGTCACACATATAAACCTTCCTCTTGAATCACTCTATCTATTATAAAAAACCGCATCAAAATCCGTTGCGTAGTTCTAAAGATTTAGGCACACATAGGGACAGACAGCAGGAAGCGACTTTGTTTTATACTATGTAGTGATGTTATACTAGGAACTACACTAACAGAGATTAACAATCTCACTTGAAAGCAAAAAGAAGACGTAAATTAGTACACCCCCCACACACATTTTACGTCTTCTAAGAAAAGAAAAGAACGCTTCAGAGCTCTCGCCTCGCCTTCGGCTTGCCCTGAAGCGTTCTTGTAGCCCAAGGGCTTATTTTACTATATTTATTTTACTGCTGTAGGTGCGTATCATGACCGTCTGACTCGTATAATTACTCAGAAAACAAAACAAGAGTGTCTCAAGGCGCCATGTCAGTGCTACCTAGCTGAACCGTGGGAACTAAGATTTACACCTACACTTTGGAAACCGAGGTCGGTTCATTCAGCCAGTTGGTTGGCATTGGCACACTCGCTCACGGCCGGACGCTGCTTATGCGCACAGTTAGGTATTGAAAATGACTTCGTTGCGAATAAAGTCGATTCACTGCAGCGTTGTGGGGTGTGACAACAATAAAACAAATAGACATTTATGGTTTTTTATCTGCCGACTGACGATGACAGATTAGTAACCCTACGTACTTACTTTATATAGGTACCCAAGTACTACTTATTGACCTGGTACGAACTAGTGACTTTTAACAAGGACGTTTACGGAACATTGAATCTTTAATACCTATTTCAAATACGTTATTATTTTGTAAGGCCTGCTTGAGTTTCGGTAATTTAGTATACCTACCCCGAGCCTCAGACAAGTTTACTCCGCCACTGCCATGAAGTCCAAATTATTTAGTTGTTTTCGTAGATTTCATGTTTATGTTTATCCCTGTATAACAGCAATTAGTATAAATAATAATAATAATATATTCTTTATTGCACCACAACATAAGAAAAACATGTTACAAGAGTACATAATGTTAAATAGAGGTAACAACAGGCGGTCTTATCGCTTTAGAGCGATCTCTTCCAGACAACCTTTGGGTAGCAGGAAATTTTCAAGAAGAGTTGTAAACCGGTAGTGCAGGAATAAATCAAAAAAACTTACTATCGCATACATCTCATTATATGACAAAAGTAGTAGTTAGTATAATAGTTTACTTCGTAAGATTCGCACGGCAGCTTAAGAAAGGGCGAATACATCGTCGTTGGTTGGTATAGGGACTTATGACTTTTTGGAAGGGCTGGAATTCGCTCGCGAAGATGAAACACATAATCAGAATATTTTAAAATAATACATTACATCAAATTATGCCTAGTGTCTACTTTCAAGTTTGTAATGCTAATTTTAAACTATTACGTTATTCTTATACATACGCTGTAAATAACAAAGATACGTAGGTACCTAACAAACTTTATTTCGTACGGTCTCCAGGATATATTTAAATTACGTTACAGGGTGAGCAATAGGTAACATGGCTTCAATTGTATTTAACATGCTGCGTTGATATGTTTGTATGTATGTATGTAAGTGACTATGCAGTTCAGATACTGGCAGTATCTTGGGAAACCCCGGATATTTTATACCTATTTGCTTTTTAGGGTTCGTACCCAACCGGAACCTTACCCAAAGGGTAAAAACGGGACAGTTGCTTGACCATAGTGCACTCGCACATTTTAATAGAATTTTATGTTTTGCAAAATTATTTAAAACGTAAACCGTTTTTTATTTCACTCAACTATTAATTATAAAATCATTTCTAAGCGGTGTCAACTCTAGCGTCGATTGGCCGGCGCATGCGGGCAACGACCCGCGCGTTCAAGGTCGCTCCATTTTTAAATTTCGTAGGCACTTAAAGCAGTAGGTATTGACATTTTTATTCAGACCTGAGTATCTGTTTGTAGAACTATTATATAATCTGTGGCCACGTGACGACAGCGATCGCTAGCAGAGTCTAGCGTGGTGATGGTTAATCGGTGCGTAATTAGCAAAATGTATTATTACTTCGTTATTTACTTATGTACAGGTCGATTCACGAAAGCTGGCACGAATGAATTGAACGAGTGAATGATAATTTATTTGTGTGCATCACATAATAATTAAATACAGGTTGATGCAAAAAGTGATTAGGTACGATACTTGTGTTTTAGAATTTGTTTGTTTGTGTTTCTCTTTTTTTAGATTTTTTACAATTCGAAGAAGCCATCACCTTTCGATTCTTGACATTAAAAATAAGTCAGAAAAATATAAATACGCTTTATTTACAAAGGACTTAAATATTAATTACTAAAAAGATTAACATGATAATTATAATAATATAATTTATTTTTTATTAAATAACGAAAACGTATTAGGTACATGTTTACAAAATATTAGGAGGCCCCTGTACAAAGATGTACATTGTTTTCTGCAACGATGCGCGTGCACTTTGCACTAGCCCAAAATAATGTCATTAACCTCGCACACGCAGCGCTGTATCCGACGTGTAATTATAAATATATGTGTAGCAATAAGTCAGTGTACGTTTGACCAGCTAGAATAAATCGCCTTTCCATTATTCGCGGTCTTTTTACTCCTCGGCACTCGTCCCCTCATTGACACTTTACTGCATCTTTATACAGTTTTTTTGGTCCTTCGAAAGTAGACCTTCGGTTCGATTTTAACGCCGCCGCCGCGGAGAAATAGTGCCTGAGGTCTTCGATTACAACCAGTTGACAACATTGACATAATTGACATAAAAATCGCGAGTGCATACAACGTACCAGCATCAGCATCCAGCATCAGCATACAGTAACCAGCATCCAATAGCAGCATCGAGCAGAAGAATAAACATCAGCATCCAGCATCAGCATACAGTATCCAGCATCCAATAGCAGCATCGAGCAGAAGAATAAGTAGCCGCATTTCAAGTAAGATCTTTCCTTATTTATTCGTAAAGATGACATCCGAATTGATCGCGCGTCAAGCTGTGATTTTGGAGGAAATTAGAAAATTACAGGCGAACTTCAAGAAGGATTCTGCGAGCAGGAAAACTTCTAGATATGTAACCGACCGACTAGAAAAGTTGGAAACTCTGTGGCAAGAGTGTCAGCAGAACGACACAGAGCTGCAGAAGGAAGATGACAAGACTCATCAATACTTCGCGGAGAACGTATTCGAGGTAATTTCCAGTTGGTATTCAGGGACGCGCAAAGCCTTGCAAGGCACCACCCTGCCTACTACGACGGAATCCATCGCGGGGCCCAGTGACAAGAAGGTAACCCTCGGCGAGGGCGAGAACCCTTCAACAAATGTGACATTTGACACAAGCAAGTTTTCCGGAGAGGACATCAAGTTAATGGAACTAAAGCAACTTCAAGGTGCCAACTTCCGGGCATTGAAAAGATATGTGGAAAGTATCCAAATTGACAACCTTGTTGAAAAGTGGGAGATTGAAGATAAACTGAAGATATTGCAATCCCGATGGAATACAGTAGAAAACTTACATTTGCAAATTGACAGTATTACCAACGGCACTGACATCGATTATTATGACAACTACACGTTACATGAGCTGAAATATGAGCGATCGAAAAGGCACCTTAACAGTAAACTTTCATCCTCCATCCATCAGCAACTGTCTGTGCCTAAATTAGAGATACCCCAATTTTTTGGGAACTATACGCTGTGGCCAACCTTTAAGGACCTCTACATCGAGGCCATTCATAACAACCCCACCATTACAAAGACCCAAAAAATGCAGCACTTAAAGGGCAAACTGAAGGGTGAAGCGGAAAAATTAGTGCAACATTTACAAGTAAGTGCCGAAAATTATGACGTATGTTGGGAGCTACTGACACATAGGTATAACAATAAGCAATTGTTATTTACTAAGCAATTTCAAGCATTCATGAAACAACCTAACATACAAAAACAATCAGCCTTAGAGTTGAAAAGGTTATATGACACTAGCATGGAGACTATACATGCAATCCACAACTTAGGCGTGGATACTGCTTCTTGTGACCCAATACTTGTCCATATTTTGTGTGAAAAATTAGATACTGACACCTATACCGATTACATGGAAATGAGGGCCCATCCTAGGGAGTTGCCAACCCTTGACGAGTTAATGGGTTGTATTGAAGCGAAATTTATGGCGTTAGAGCCACTGACAAGAAGAAAACCTGAGAGCACTCCCGTCAAACAAATGCAAGGAACAGCCCCTGTATAAGAACGGCACTCACTGCCACTCACAGTGACAAGTGACATTACTTTCGGTCAATTCATTCATGCCAGCTCTCGTGAATCGACCTGTACACCAACAAAATCTATATTGTTGGAAATATTATAAAATTACCTTTTTCTTTCATAACATCTTTGATTGCGCTAATGTTATTATTTATTGAGTTACAAGCGTGTTTTATCAGTACTCATGCTAACGCGTACGGTAAAAAAGTCATATTTTGTCAAATATTTAAAAAGATTTTGATGGTACGTCATAGGGCTCGAATAAACAATTATATAAAGTTTAATATGCTTTCAAATGACACCTCACACTAACCGATCAGTATAATAGAACCCGAGATTGGAACAAATCGATGACGGTCTGCCGCCATCTTTATGACGTCACAGCTATGTCCGTCCCCTCTCCCTCAACTAAAACCGGCAGATTCGTACTCTGGAGACAACGAGGAACACAACCGTACGAAAATCGTGAAGGAGACGACTTTTTGCGATATTGCCACCGTACTAACACAGATTATACTGAAAAATAATTTCAGTGTGCTGTGATGATTATTAGATTACGAATAACCTGCATAGGTGACACTAAAATACATCAATACTTGTTTAATGTTATAAATAATCTATTAAATTTATAAATTAATCTTAATATGAATGAATGAATGAATGAATGAATATTTATTTGTTAATAGTGGGTTTACAAAACGGTCTTAAAAGTATACATGTGTGATCTCCACATTATGCCTAAAAACTAGCGTTCAAATATAAATTTCAGTTGAATTCAATTTAAAATTAGTTACTTAACACTTCATTAATGATTTAAAAACTCTTTAACGCTGTAAAAACATTTCTGACATAACCAATTCGTCATCATTTTTTTAAATACATTTAAATTCTTGTCTTTGATGATGAATATGATGACTTTTTCGTCTATAAACTGTACATTAATAAGCATCATTGATCTAAAGAGTACCTATCAACGTACTTATGCAATTACTTATTCAATCAAGCTAGGTTGAACCATTTCAACCACCCATGAGTGACCGGTATGTCGATCAAATAACGCATTACGCACTATACTACGTAACGTACGCTATGTAGATGTAAATGACATTTTTTTATATGAAAAACGACAGCTGAATTGTCCTAACGCACGTTGTTTTGTTTTGTTGTTTGCAATGTTTCGCATTACGTGATTACCCCTCGGATCTCTTACTGACCCACGGCCCGCTTTCTTACACGGTCGGTTATAACGGGTTTCTTCGATTTCGGTTAAAACCGGTTTAGCATTCCGTACTCTCAATCAACTGAGCTATCGGAACAATCCACCTCGGTCACCTTTTTTATCAATCAGTTCATTCTAACAAGGCCTTAGGGAGGCGTGTACCGACATCTGCCTAGATGCGAGATGATCTGCCTAGCAGCAATTTGTATGTTATCATATTAAATCCATTTTGTTTTGTTATTATATTTGGTAAGGTTGGCCTTAAATATGATAAAAGATAAAGTTTCGCCTTAATATGAACCAACGTGAATGTAAACTTAACACGCAAAACTAAAAGAAAGCATTTACGTGACGTATGTAAGAAATGTGCATCGAAAATCTACATTTTCAATAACTCCGGATTTTTGTATTAATTAATAAAAAAAGTCCTCTTCCACATCGGTGAAAAACTACTTTTCTGAGGGTTATAGGTAATTTAATAATTTAATGTTAGGCCCCAATCGGACTTTGAAAGATTCTTTGAAATTTTCGGAGATTACCCCCAACCTGCACCCTAATTTAACTGCCTACTACTACTATTAGACAGATAACTAATAACACTGTGTTTATACTTTCTGTACTTACTTCATATTAGTAACATAAGGGGGCCGTATCATGAAGCAACAAGTTACAAATTACAAGAGGAAGTCTCTTTTCAATACCTTTTGATAGAAAGAGACTTCCGCTTGTAATTTGAAACTTGTTGCTTCATGAAACGGGCCCCAGATCATTATGACATCGGGACCTGGAAAACCTCTAATAATTAAGTACAACAACTCTCAGTCTACAAATAAAATTAAAGTTAAAGAAAGTTTAATACTAATAACTTTCTTTACCTGCTATTATTGGTTAAATAAAATAGATAATTATGTCATTTCGACCGAAAAACAACTACTAAGTAACTAAATATAATGTACAATCAAGTACTTAAAGTTTGTACCTACAAGTTTGAGCGTACGCTCAGCCTTGGCGAGGTACTCGGCCGGCAGCACGCTGCACACGAATCGCGTGAGGCGCGCGCGAAAGATTTAAATTACGGATAATAAATGATAAGCTAATACAATTTAGAGCTATTGACGAATCCGTTAGAATTTGTGTTTATATATTCTTCGATAGAACTAAAATGAATTACACCGACTTGAGAATTTATGAGATTTCTTTTATGGTAAGGAGAATGGTTTCAAATTATTATTCCTAATTAAAAAAAATGCTTCTGATAAATATGTTAGAAATTAATGGGGCCATTTTTTTAAATACTTTTGAATACACTTTAGTAGCCACTAGTCACTTGAATATTCTTTTAGGAGATTTATAATATTTAAAATCAATTTCGGTTTTGCTAACGTAAGCTCTTGACAAAACTATTAGAAAACGATATGTAAGGTTTGAATAATCAAATGCGATGCATTAAAGGAAAAAACTATAACTTGTATAATCTTTGCAAAGTTTTACAAGTGTTCCTTACAAAAAAATTAATTATTCGAAAACCAAAATCAAAAACTGCTAGAAAATATTTTTCGCTGTTAGTACTTAATGTACTCTCGCTGATAACAAAAAAAAATCAAACTTGGGACTTATGTTAGTTTGACGACAAATTATAGTGTTCGCGTACCGAACAAAATTGAAACTGCCAGCAATGTACAGCAAAGTAAATTGACAAGTACGTGTAACTGACAGCCCTTCGTACTTTGTTTATTACGGCCTCATACATCTAGTCCATTGAAGGTTTGTATTTTGGAAAAATAATTGCGCAGTTAATTTATATAATTATGATTTGAAAATAAATGCAAATAATTGCTAATGGAACATATTAAGTATTATCAGTTTTAATAAATGCCCACATGCCTGTAACACACTGTATAAAGTTTAAAACAGTTACAACACTATAAGTGTCGACTTGACGTTAACGGTAACATTTTGTCTAGCACAACTTGCTGACAAGTCGCTTCGCTCGCGACTGAGCGTCTTCTGTCTCACTCGCCTCGTGCAAATTAGAAAGAGCAGGGTAGATCTTTCTCGACTCGCGTCGCGGCGCGGCGTCAGCTGTGCGTCCCCAGGTGGGCAGTAGATGGAGACAATTCGCAAATAGCCTCAAAATACCGTACTATTCGTCTCATTCTAACTCACCTCAGCTGACCATAAGAAGTGCTAGCTATATGAAACATCATCTTGCTTAATACTGCGGGTCTGTATTATGCTAGGTTTACACGGGCTTAGTAGCTAATGCTTAGTACTTGTCACTCACACTTGTCCCAGGTGTGTAAACATGTTGTAAAAGTGCTGAGTATTAGTGCAACTGCAAGTGCAAGTAATTAGAAGCCGGTCCTATTTACTAAGCGACAAGCACCTACCCGCAGCTAAAAATCTACTAATACTTGTCGAGTGGTGTAAACATTTAATGACAAGTGCAATTAGATTAGTGATTAGTTGATTACCTACTAACTAACACCATTCCCTAACACCAATGTGTAGATGATGGTTACTTGCCACTTGTTTCTGTGCATATAAGTCCCTAAGCACCTACACTAATGACCAGTACTAAGTTGCCCGTGTAAACCTAGCACCAGTCTGTGGTACATAGGTACTAAAAGAGAGTTGATGTGTTTTAACGCGCGTTCGAAAATTAACACATCTACCTGCGTTCGTATGAGCTGAAATGACTTGTTGTCCACTTTTTGGAGTTATAATGACACCATTATTGTAGGGAATTATTGCGTAACACATAATGACGTACTTAGGCTGTAGCACTAATTTCACAGGTACATTTCGGAGAACAAAGAACACTCGAGTCAATACATCTACCGAGTTTTATCTGCTTTGCCTTAAGGTTGACTGGTAGAGAATGCTTTATAGCATTAAGTCCGCCTTTTGTACCATAAGATATTCTTTTGTGCAATAAATATTAAATAAATAAATAAATAGAACAGTTTACTTTGAGTACCTAAACACCATACACATTACACTTTACAGTCATACACAACAAGCACGATATGATATGACACAGGCGTTAGGAAGAAGTAAATAAAAACATATAGATTAGATTAGACTAGATTTATTTATTACACGATAAAAATTACAATATAAATTTGCACAAAATGTCAAGAGTATAAGAATTTCTACCATGTTCGTCAATTAAAACTTAATGTGTCAACTACAAATACAAAATATTATATTACTCTATCTCCCGAAAAGGATCGTCATTCATTATACACAATAACGTAATAGAATAATAATAATAATATCCATAACATTGATAAATATTATGTTAACAATAATAAATGTCAATTTATGGACACAAATTAAAAGGTCATTTCCATGTATTCGTTAACGGAGTACAGAGGGTTTTCCAACAAAAGATTTCTCAGTTCATTCCTTAAATTGGCCGGTAGGTGTTCATAATAGGTGGGTCCGATGACGCGGGAGTTCTTTGTTGAAAGCGCCATGCGACGTGGAACCGTTCTCAACCGCCCAGTAGAACGGAGTTGTTTCCCCGGCACATCAACACGCACAAACTGGGAAATATTGTTTCTCGCAAATACCAACTCTCTACAGGGGTGCCTATGTTTTACTCCAACAAGTGTAGGTACGGATTGCTCGTTTTCGCACGATTAACACCCTTTTAGCATCTGTAGAGCTCCCCCAGGCAAGTGTGCCGTAAGAAAGAAGAGAGTGAAAATAAGCAAAGTACACCTGTTTCAATGCCTCCCCTGAGATCAATGGTTTCAGTTTTCTCAACGCAAAGACAGCAGTACTCAATCTATCGCATAAACTGTCGACGTGGCGCTTCCAATTCAAATTTGCGTCAACTATGAACCCAAGAAACTTACTCTCGTCACATATTGGCATCGGACAACTGGCCATGCACGGCGGAAGCGGAATCTTTCGGCCTGAGAAAAGGATTATGTTTGATTTGGCACAGTTTAGTAATAGTCCATTTTGCCGTGAACCAGTTCTCTAATTGACTACAAGCCTGCTCAATCTTATGGCTGAGCTGATCATAAGAATTTGCACTAACCAGTACTGTTGTGTCGTCCGCAAACAATACATACAAACCAGTCACAATGTTCGATGGAAGGTCATTTATAAATATTAGAAATAGGGTATTTCCCAACGCAGAACCCTGAGAAATACCTATATTTATGTCCCCTGCATCGCATTGCATTGCAGTGATTTGCCGTCAGTGAGTAATTTCACGACTTGTTTGCGGCCTGACAAAAATCGAGGGAATTGTTCTGAATGCCATATTGATTTAATTTATTTAGTAACAATTGTGACTAATGACGTCATAGGCCTTTGACAAATCACATAATATTCCTGCCATCTTATTCCTATCGTCCAACCCAGTCATGATACAATCAAATATCCTGTACGCCGCGGTGGTAGTCGACATTTTTTGTCGGTATACGCAAATTGATTTTCCGTAAACAGGTTATTCGACTCAAGGTGACACATTAGGTGAGACGATAAGATAGATTCCACTAGTTTGGAGACAGTGGGTACTATTGTAATTGACCTATAGTTATTAACATAGCATCTGTCGCCCTTCCCTTTAAAAACTGGACACACCCTTGTATTTTTTAAAATATAGGATATGTACCAGTTTCAAACATAAGGTTTATGAGGACAACAAGTACGTCGCCAATAACCGGCCATATCCAAAGAAGAATATTAGGTGATATGTCAAAAACATCAGCAGTGCTACGCTTCTTGAGCATGGGGAGAAAAGCCGCATCAAGCATATCGCGAGTGACAAGTGGCAGGTTAAAAACAGGCACATCTGTCATTGCCATGTGCCTATGGAGAAACAGCGTGGATTTCAGCATGTCGCTCTGTATCGTGTATTTAGATGCCGCTCCAAGGAAGTGAGAGTTCAAAGTATTTGGTATATCGTTCTTCGGTACTTCTAGATTTGTTGCGGAATGTCGAAGGCAAATACCTTGAGATCTCGCCTTCGCTCCCACCTCCTCATACAACGAAAAACACACTAATTATTTTCGACTCGTTACTGGGAATAACGTTTTGTATTAAGTAAGCTCGCGCTGGTCCCGAACATAACGACGGGTGCCGGGGACTGCATTGCTAAGCTATCGGCCAATGCAGGTGCAATCTTAACACGCTCAATAAGTGTGCGACTCTTGTCACCACAAGGCACAGCATCCATGTGACTAACTTTTATTAAAAGGATCAAACATTTTTAGGATGATGCTGCTCTTCTGTGGCGAGAACTGAAAAACCAAATGGTATTATTTTTAAATTTTGTATTGTTTAGTAGCTGCTCGCCCGCGCGGTTTCAGCAGCGTAATATTACACAGAACCCAGGTGGAGCTACGGGATAAAATATAGCCTTATTCTATCCTGAAGGTATTAGGCACTATCCATGGGTATAGATTTATTTCATGAAACTATATTGACTCTCAGTGACCGAGTTCCCCCATTGATTCATCCATGCTTTGTTTGGACATGAATAAATGATAGTAATAATCTCTGGGTAAGACAGGTCGATCTGTCTACCTTGGCTCTTTGTGCCGGTGTTGCCATTATGCCATTGTATGAGTATACAATGGCATAATGGCAACACCGGCACATTGAGTAATCTGAGGGCCAAAAGCCCGATGCTTCATCACTTAGCGGGGCGGTATCTCGCGGATTTCGAAAAGGCGGGTTTAGTAATGTCGTCCAGATTTCAGTAGTTTAATTGTGCGTACGCAGGTTCTCACATGACTAAAGGCATGTCCCACTAGACCGTATCATACCATGACCGTAACCGTACCAGCATGCAAAGATACCATATTCCTTGTATTTAATAACTAAGAGATGACGCCCACTAGACCGTTCCGACACCGGCCAACACCGAAGCGTGCCATGCACGGACCGGCTATTCTCGCCAGGAATATTTTGCATGTTCCGTGCATGACACGCGATGGTGCCAAACCGTTGTGTACCGGCGGCGCGCCGCGTTCATGCCGCGTATGGTCCGCGTTTGCTACGGGTTCTAACCGCATATGCTCCACTGTAAGGTCCAGACAGGTCAGTTGTTCCCATGCCCATGTGGTTCTGTGTGTGTTGGCAGTTGATGATTGCAACCGCGTTGATTCTGCCTCTCATTACTCGTAGTGTTTAGATATACGATTGCACCTACGTAGAATCAATTTAATGCCTAACTAATCCAACATTTTCCCTCCGTTTTAACGCATTCTTGAGAGTCGTGAATCCAGTAGCGTTGCACCTTTTTATGGTTTTCTTGTTCTTCTTCCTCGTCCAGGATTATGGCTATCATTGCTAATTATTTAAAAGATAGGCTGATAGCCATGTTGACAACACATCAAGGCAGCCACGCTACACGAACACTACTGATCTGCGCGTGCGAACATAAACCTAGGCTACGGTTATGATTCTCGTTGTATACGGGTATGATACGCGTTGCATACTGGCATCATACGGGTATAAAACGGTATTGGTCCGTTACAGTGGGCATATTGATATTTTTATTCTGTATTTGTATTAGTGTCCAAATAAAATTGTTATTGTTCCTATCTATATATCCGCTCACACTTGGAGTGTAGGTATAGGAAACATATAGGTATTATTGTAAGGTGAGTCATGCAACATGACTCTCCCCCATATTAGGTTAGGAATGGAATTTAAGGTCAAGCCAATGGACACCTTCCACGTGAGACCCCCCACCTAAACACGTGTAACCTAAATTCCTAAGGTTCTATATATACCCGGTTTTCAATGAAGAAATGTTCAGTCTTTAAGCAGCTTCCTTGTGTTTCATTACTGTCCTGGGCCCATCCTTACATGGCGACCTTGCCAGTGCGTCACGGTGCGAGGACGCATGGTTACGATTGACGGACCACCTTCAGACTAGAAGACAGGAGAAGCCCGAAAAAAAGACGTGCATGCAGTGGGAGTAAGTAATAGCGCCTAGAATCAGCCCTGGTAGCAATGGCTAACAACACCACAGCCACCGTCACACTACGAAGCAACCATCAAATGCAGGACAGGAGCATCACGAAATCGGTGCGTATCACGATCAACCAAGGGCAGCGAATCGTCAGCGAGACCATTAATATAACGGTCACATCGACATCAGCAGAGGGTCCAGGGGACCTGGGCCAGGAGACTCCGCTTGCCTCGGCGCATAGAGGGGCACGATTGATGCGGCCAAGCGGCACGGCGACAGTGCGAACCCTCCGACGACCCCACGGTTTGCAAGGAGCACCACCAGCAGGAACAATGTTCGGTCCACAAAACGGCGGTGCGGGCCGGTACACACCGGCACCAATCAATAAGGACAACATCAAAAAAGGTAGTGATCAGGTAGCCGACTCCTTCGCGGCGGCCGGCGCTCTAAAAGAAATCGGAAACGATCTCTAGTAACAATAACAACCACCCAATATGGGATCAGGCCCAACCAAGACGCTCGGGTTAAGTATATAATCGGAACGAGTGAATACAATATACAGGACAACAAGCGAGTACGACGAGTGCATTACCGGTGGTTAGTCGCGGAGAAATTATCACGCAAATCAGTAAACCAAATCAAATACAGCAGCACACGAGCACAGCGCAAGGTAAAGAGATTATCAGAACCAGAACTTCTACAGGTTAGCATGGAATCATACTTTGAAGCAGTGGAGCAGCGTATGCAGATATTTTGCGAGGCAAACCAAGTAACCCACCAAGGACCACAGCTATGTCAAATACGGGGAAGAACGGCCATTATATCATTTATAGAAGGACGGAGCGGCCACTACCTATTATCACCAGCAAATATAACAGCCACAGCATATTGCATGTTATCAAATACATTGGATGTAGACTTCGCCGACGGAACAGTAGGAGTAGCACAGGTGCAGCTAATCTACGAGGGACACACTATCTGGATGTGGAGCATCGTTTGGGAAAGAGACACTACGTACCCGGAATGGTGATACAGTGGAAAAAACACGAACCATAAGTGAAGTGATTTAAATTGCGGCTATTATTTAATGACTCATTTAGTGATTCTTGAAAGGATGGTGATGAACTGTAAGTAATATTTTTTCCTAATTTAAGTTAAAAATCCATTTTTAGTACGTACGTATTTTAATAACAATAATGAAAAAAAAAACTAATTTAAACAAACGGAATTTCTTATTTTAATATTTGAAATAATAAAATATGGTATGTATTTTTACAAATAAAAGATAAATTAAAAATTTATTTAAGGAAAAAAGAAGATATCAAATAAAATACATACGTATATTCATATCGTAATAGTGTTATAAATAGTGTCGTAATGTGTTTAAAACTCAGGGTAGTTTAGATAGTACATTATATGCATAATAAGTTGAAGAACTTAACCGGAAGTATGGATATGTATACGTATATACATGTTTCATAAACTATATAATGGACAAATAAATGAAGACAGTAAATAAATAGAAAATAATAACAATCAAAATAGCAACAACTAAAACATAACATGTTAGAATCTTTAAACATCTATATACATATATTTAGTGAATAAAAGTAATCAAGTAAAACTTATGAACTAACATAACAGAGGACTCACAAATTCAATATTCGCAACAAACAAAATATGCAATATTACAGCCACTAATAAGTTATCTTATCATCAAAGGAAGTTCAAGCCAAATAATTAATGCCAGCTATTAATGTAATCAATATATAAAAAATATAATAAAAAACAAATACTTATTCCATTGCACTATGAATTCCCATTTGCATAAATATATAATTACCATGCTTGTATAAAAATATAGTTTAAAATTAGCAAAAACCTACAGCGACCAAATAAATACCATGACGTAAATGCGAAATCGGGACATATAAGCACGGCAACATAAGAAAAACAAAAAAAAAAACAAACAAATCCACCCTACCCAATAAAAAAAAAACATAATTAAAACACAATTACTTTTGTTCCAATAACTTAACGTTAACTAATTATTTTTAAATGAATCCATATTAAAATCATTGATTAGTGTTGATAGCAATTAGGTACAATCTAGGAAAAAAAATAGACTCCAACATTAATTAAAACATTAGGAACTAACAGCTAACACACGAAAAATAAAACACGTTTAACAAACCCGTCACCTGTAGCAAAATACATCAAACTTGAAAACAATTAAATACCATTTCACCAATTCAGATAATTACTAAACAAAAACAATAATATTGACAAGCATAATTCTATCAAAATTCCACTATCTTAGCACGCAATCCAAGTACAAATACAACTTTTGAAAGAATAACAATATACGCCACCCAAACGTAGGTACATGGGAAAAATTGTAAAACACCAAAATAACTAAATCAAACTTATACACAACACAAATAATAGTCAGAGGAAGAAGTGGAACAGAAAACAAATAACATATTTACTTATAAAAATGTATATCGATTAACTAAACGTAATAACAAACATGTTGCACTTAATATTTATTTAAAAAAAAGTTATAACCATAGCAAATGCAAATGTGTAAATTTTTAGACAAAAGCAACAGATATAAATAAATAAAATATAAAAATATTAATAATGATAAGGAAAAAATATATATATATATCAAAGAAACAAGTTTAATAAGGAATACAAACACATTTGAAACCTCAATATCAACACATACAGCTCTTATGACGTCACAATAATGACAATTATAGGTATATCATTAAAATTCACATTGCCAAGTGATGATATTTTCAGGAAATAAAAATGCTTTTAGAATCGATGCGAACGGTTAAAATACATCAACAAAAATAATAATAATTATACAGTACTAGTCTATCAGTAGAGTAGTAGTGTCAGTAGTAGCAGTCTATTCAAAAATACCGAAATAAGGAAGGAAGTTTTATTTCATACTTTTCGGTGATAAGTACATCATTTATTTTATGTATGCGCTACTTACTAGTTTGTTCATAGTAAGGCTCTGGTCATACACAACAGGGAACCCATCCAACATTATTCAAATATTATTAAGCGAATATAAAGTATCAATAATAAAAATGAATTTACCAAAAAGATACCTATAAGCGGGTTGCAATATATAATACATATGAGAAAAAAAACATATTATTATTGTACAAACCTAACCAACGATAGAACAAAAGCTCAAATTCAAAAATCAAAATCATTTATTTCATGTAACAAGGACACATATTTAGGTACATAGAATAAAAATTAAGTTAAGTTAAAGTTAAGTAGTTGTTAAAGAGTTAATAATAAAAATAATTGAAAAAAAATATAGAGTGACAATTCCAGTAATTCAGGTAATATTGTTATAGAAAAAAAATGCGAGAATTGATAATAATAAAAAGATTAAAAATAGGTATTGAATTATAACTATTAAAATCACATTAAAGAAGGAAAACATAAGTAAGGATAATAGATTAACGTACCACAGTTGTATGTAGTATAACAAGAACATAGCAAGTAGGAAAGCTTAGCTAATAAGTATTTCACACAACAATTAGCCTGATCACCTAAAAGCTACTGAAATTCTTATTTACCTACTAAAGATTTCACCGCAAATGTCAGTACAATGACACAAAAAGCTATGCGTTAGAAAGAGACGTTAAGAAACTGGTTTAACCAGAGTTGCCGAAGCCAATGTTGAGCGAATAGGCACATATTAGCAAGGTTCACCAGGATACAAGGCAGGCACGGAATCCTCTAAATCGGATCATGTTTCGGTCGAGCTACCACTCGTGACGTGTTCTTGGACACATGGTATGATTGTAAAGTAAGGAAGTGTTAAAAGAAATGCCTGAAAAGTAAAAAAATGATGAAATAAGTTATAAAAATAAATATATGTGTGCGCTCACTGATATAAGTAAACCTTGTATCCTGAACAGATAATAAAATTATAATGTGTAAATAATGATAATGGAATAAGGTTGGCCGACCACGAAAGTAATGTGCTGTGGACCTTGCAGCAAGTGATGCATACAGTGCACACTGATAGTTATATAATTGAATGAAATTGTATACAAAACCAAATCTCCATCGCAAATGACGCGAGGCGCCTTTGGGCGAGAATAGGGAGGAAAATGAAAAGGCACATAATAATATATTGCTAAAGAAAAATGCGCAAGAAGAAGAAAAATAAAATAAAGTAGAAGCCAGACCGGTCAACGTTACACCATGTTAAACAAGAAAAAACGTAATAACTTGAAATAAAGACAAGTAAAAGAAAAAAAAACGAGAGCATAAAAGAAATAATGCACTAACAGTTGAACAGTCGCGACTAAATGGAAAAATAATAATAATGCTAAAAAATCATGATAACATAATAACTACGTAGCGAGTATAGACTACAACCAACAAAAATGAAGCTAGCTAACCAACGAGGTAAAAAAAATATACTTAATGTGAATAAATATTATAATAAAAGAAAAGAAAAAAAACAGTAAGGAAGACGTTTCTTTAGGATTAAAGAATATAGATTAAGTTAAAAATCACGTAGCTAAAATAATATATCATGTAGTGTAATACTTAACAGTCAGGTAAGGCAGCAGCAATTCAAGGAAACTCCGACATTTCTCGACAATACGTTTATTTTAATACTTTTACCAATATATAGTTACAATTATAAACTTTTACAAACAATTATAAATGTTAAGACAGTAACGTTACGCCGTTGACGATCAGCACCAGAATGACCTCCAGGCACCAACGCCTGGCCAAGCAAGCCACCGTTCTAGAGGGAAAATCCAGCTCTCTGATTGGCTTCCGACGTCACGCGATATCAGTGTCGTGAACCAATCAGAGAACCGCTTTATTTTCGCGCCACAAATTATACTAATCAAGCCAGCAACTGTATTGACTTTTTTTTACGAATTAAGAGTGACTACTTCACAAAATGAAATCTAAAATAGTTAAAATCTGTTTACATGATCAATAAATCTGAATTAATTAAACATTACAACTATTTTCTGCCTAAAGACGTAAGCAATTGATTGGTAAAGTACTGAAACCTAACAGTAGGAACGTAAGAAGGATGTGATAATATAAATATATTTTTTTATTAGTCACTAAGTTGGTTATTATAATCAAAGCATGCATTAGCAGTAAAAAAAAAAGTAAAAAAAAAAATACCTATCGTAATAGACAGCCTAACCATTAGTAAATGGTACACATGATTATCTGTTATAAGAAAATTAAAACAATCAAGTACACCAACCATAAAATATTCAATTGTCTATTCGTTATCATGGAAATTAGAAAATAACACATGTGTTTACAGATCCTATGTCTTATTGAAACACAAAAATTCAACTTAAACACAAAAATGTGAAAGAAAAATAAATACATATTAAAATATATATTTATTTTTCTCCGTGGGATGGAGATGGAGTGTAGGTATAGGAAACATAGGTATTATTGGAAGGTGAGTCATGCAACATTGACTCTCCCCCATATTAGGTTAGGAATGGAATTTAAGGTCAAGCCAATGGACACCTTCCACGTGAGACCCCCCACCTAAACACGTGTAACCTAAATTCCTAAGGTTCTATATATACCCGGTTTTCAATGAATAAATGTTCAGTCTTTAAGCAGCTTCCTTGTGTTTCATTACTGTCCTGGGCCCATCCTTACACACTTATATTATCTTATCTTTTTGTATTTTTTTATGTACACTGTAGTTTTATATATTTTTTTTCCCTCTGGAGGCTATCCACAATCTTATCTGTTACTGGCCGCACTGCAGGCCAAACAGGCTGGCACGCCCCTGTTAAGGTCATGGTATGATACGGTCTAGTGGGCACAGGCCTTAAGGTTGAACATCGTGCATGCTTACCGCCCCGCGTCTGCGCATCCCGCTAGTAGTACGGTACGCGAACACTATAATTTGTCGTCAAACTAACATAAGTCCCAAGTTTGATTTTTTTTTGTTATCAGCGAGAATACATTAAGTACTAACAGCGAAAAATATTTTCTAGCAGTTTTTGATTTTGGTTTTCGAATAATTAATTTTTTTGTAAGGAACACTTGTAAAACTTTGCAAAGATTATACAAGTTATAGTTTTTTCCTATAATGCATCGCATTTGATTATTCAAACCTTACATATCGTTTTCTAATAGTTTTGTCAAGAGCTTACGTTAGCAAAACCGAAATTGATTTAAAATATTATAAATCTCCTAAAAGAATATTCAAGTGACTAGTGGCTACTAAAGTGTATTCAAAAGTATTTAAAAAAATGGCCCCATTAATTTCTAACATATTTATCAGAAGCATTTTTTTTAATTAGGAATAATATTTTGAAACCATTCTCCTTACCATAAAAGAAATCTCATAAATTCTCAAGTCGGTGTAATTCATTTTAGTTCTATCGAAGAATATATAAACACAAATTCTAACGGATTCGTCAATAGCTCTAAATTGTATTAGCTTATCATTTATTATCCGTAATTTAAATCTTTCGCGCGCGCCTCACGCGATTCGTGTGCAGCGTGCTGCCGGCCGAGTACCTCGCCAAGGCTGAGCGTACGCTCAAACTTGTAGGTACAAACTTTAAGTACTTGATTGTACATTATATTTAGTTACTTAGTAGTTGTTTTTCGGTCGAAATGACATAATTATCTATTTTATTTAACCAATAATAGCAGGTAAAGAAAGTTATTAGTATTAAACTTTCTTTAACTTTAATTTTATTTGTAGACTGAGAGTTGTTGTACTTAATTATTAGAGGTTTTCCAGGTCCCGATGTCATAATGATCTGGGGCCCGTTTCATGAAGCAACAAGTTTCAAATTACAAGCGGAAGTCTCTTTCTATCAAAAGGTATTGAAAAGAGACTTCCCCTTGTAATTTGTAACTTGTTGCTTCATGATACGGCCCCCTTATGTTACTAATATGAAGTAAGTACAGAAAGTATAAACACAGTGTTATTAGTTATCTGTCTAATAGTAGTAGTAGGCAGTTAAATTAGGGTGCAGGTTGGGGGTAATCTCCGAAAATAGGTACCTTACCTACTCATTCGATTTCAAAGAATCTTTCAAAGTCCGTTTGGGGCCTAACATTAAATTATTAAATTACCTATAACCCTCAGAAAAGTAGTTTTTCACCGATGTGGAAGAGGACTTTTTTTATTAATTAATACAAAAATCCGGAGTTATTGAAAATGTAGATTTTCGATGCACATTTCTTACATACGTCACGTAAATGCTTTCTTTTAGTTTTGCGTGTTAAGTTTACATTCACGTTGGTTCATATTAAGGCGAAACTTTATCTTTTATCATATTTAAGGCCAACCTTACCAAATATAATAACAAAACAAAATGGATTTAATATGATAACATACAAATTGCTGCTAGGCAGATCATCTCGCATCTAGGCAGATGTCGGTACACGCCTCCCTAAGGCCTTGTTAGAATGAACTGATTGATAAAAAAGGTGACCGAGGTGGATTGTTCCGATAGCTCAGTTGATTGAGAGTACGGAATGCTAAACCGGTTTTAACCGAAATCGAAGAAACCCGTTATAACCGACCGTGTAAGAAAGCGGGCCGTGGGTCAGTAAGAGATCCGAGGGGTAATCACGTAATGCGAAACATTGCAAACAACAAAACAAAACAACGTGCGTTAGGACAATTCAGCTGTCGTTTTTCATATAAAAAAATGTCATTTACATCTACATAGCGTACGTTACGTAGTATAGTGCGTAATGCGTTATTTGATCGACATACCGGTCACTCATGGGTGGTTGAAATGGTTCAACCTAGCTTGATTGAATAAGTAATTGCATAAGTACGTTGATAGGTACTCTTTAGATCAATGATGCTTATTAATGTACAGTTTATAGACGAAAAAGTCATCATATTCATCATCAAAGACAAGAATTTAAATGTATTTAAAAAAATGATGACGAATTGGTTATGTCAGAAATGTTTTTACAGCGTTAAAGAGTTTTTAAATCATTAATGAAGTGTTAAGTAACTAATTTTAAATTGAATTCAACTGAAATTTATATTTGAACGCTAGTTTTTAGGCATAGTGTGGAGATCACACATGTATACTTTTAAGACCGTTTTGTAAACCCACTCAAATCGGCCCAATCAACAAATCAAATCGGTCTTTTTTTTTGGGTCGGTAGTCGTAATCAGGTAAGGCGGTAGGTGCCCTGAATATTAGGAAGTGGCCTGGCGTCAGACATGCGACTTCGTCAGTATCCGAGCTGGGTATTGGGCATAAAGGGCGGGAATTTAATATTCCCTCTACTTGAGTGAGTACAGTGGAGAACTCTTCATATGTTAATAATGCTGTACCTAGCATTTTCTTTAAATGTCCCTTACAGGCCCCGATTGCCCGTTCATGTAATCCGGCCATATGTGGCGTATAGGGAGGAAAAAAAATCCACTGTATTCTCTCTCCTGCACAGAAATTTGACAATTGGTTAATGTTATTGTTATCGTTAAGAAATGCATACTATTCTTTCAGATCATTATTTGCACCATGGTATGTTGAACCATTGTCACTCAGAATTTCAGTCGGCCTTCCCCTGCGTGAAATAAAACGCCTGAAAGCCGACAGAAAGGCCGAGGTCTCTAAACTCGATACGAGCTCAATATGAACAGCCTTAGTGGCCGAGCACACAAATATAAGAATATAACATTTTGTGGTTTTATAACCACGTCCCCTTCTGTCCCTTATGACATATGGACCAGCATAGTCAGTTGAGCATGAATCAAAGGGAGGCGCTGGTGTCACTCTGCTAGCAGGTAAATTTCCCATTATAGGAGTTGGGAATTTAGGAGATGCCCTGAAACATGTCAAGCAGTTGCGAACTGTTTTACTAGCTAAGGTCTTACCCGCTATTGGCCAGTATCGTTCACGAACCGAAGACAGCAAAAGTTGGGGTCCGGCATGTTTGAGTCTGACATGCTCGTCGAGCATGATGAGGTGGGTTAGTTTGTGTTTGTGAGGTAGGATGGTAGGATGTTTTTTATCGTGATCAAATTGTGACAACTGTAATCGGCCTCCCACCTTCATGAGTTTATTTTCCATAAATGGGTTTAAGTTTATTAAACTTGATGAGTTTGGTAACGATTTTTTTTGTGAAAGTAACTTATACTCATTTGGATAAGATTCTAACTGTACAAATTCAATTAGTTTATTTGTTGATTCTGACAACTCGCTGACAGTTAATAGGCCTGAAAGTTGATTCTTTTGTTTGCAACTACGAATGAATCTCAGTACATATGCGAAACATCTGATTAATTTATTAAAACTAGACCACTTGTCAATTAGATTAGGTATGAACTTGTTAGGTATATCATTTGTACACACGTGACATTGAATTATGTTACAGTCAAATTGTTGGTTGGGCCATGTGGTGACCGGTTGGCTCAGCCATGCCGGTCCTTCCCACCACTTGGTACAGTCAGCCAGATTTCTTGCATCAAGTCCTCTGGTGATAATATCGGCTGGGTTGTCATTGGTGGAAACCCAACGCCAGTCTGCGGGGTCAGTAAACTCCCTTATTTTAGCGACTTGATTCTTTACAAAGCAGTGAAGCTTATGAAATTGTTGTGACTGTATCCAGGCAAGAGCTACATTAGAGTCTGTGTAAAAATATTTTGCTGTCACTGTACACTTTAGAGCATTTATTACTTTGTTATATAATGTTGTAAGTAATTTTGCTGCTCTTAACTCAAGTCTTGGGATGGTTTCCTCACGAGCTACTCGTGTTTTTGCACATAGCAAGCGGGTTAAAATTTGGTTGTTTTTGTTAATGGAACGCATATATATTGCTGCACCGAATGCAGTCCGCGAACTGTCAGAGAATCCATATAATTCTATTGTGTGACTATCTGGTAATATTACATGCCTAGGTAATCGCAATAAATTTAATGAGTATAGGGAGTTATAAAACACCTCCCATTCAGTTGTTAGGTTAGTCGAGAGACGTTCGTCCCAACCAATTTTTAATTTCCATAGTTGTTGGACAAACAATTTTGCTTTGATTAGTACTGGTCCGAGAAGACCTAGTGGGTCAAAAATAGCCGAAGCTAGAGACAAAACTTTTCGTTTGGTCAATGGGTTATGTATTGGGTTTATTTTGATTTCGTACATTAGCTCATCTGATTCGCTGGACCAAGCGAGTCCTAATACTTTCTGGGTTCCCTGGCTAAAGTTTGTTGACCTTGTGTTTGTGTGTGTGGTGTTAGGTAAACTCACGGTTTGTAGGATATTACTTGAATTGGAGTTCCATTTTCTTAGGTTAAAATTGGCGGCCTTGAGGATGCTCTGCACCTGCCCCGCTGTCTCTGCCACCTTCTCTTCATTGTCACCAGCATAAATCCAGTCGTCCATGTAAAATGAGTTGGCTATTGCTGCCGCTGCATCTGGGAACTGTTGTGCTGATTCATATGACAGTTGTTCTAAGCATCGGGTGGCTACGTGAGGCGCACATTTTAATCCGAAACTGAGAGTGGTGAGCATATAAGTTCGTAGCGGTTGTGATTGGTCGTCACGCCAAAGTATGCACTGTAGGTGACGCTGTTCTGGGTTGACATATATCATTCTATACATTTTAGCTATATCCGCTGTTACTACGAACTTATATTCTAGAAACCTTAGTAATATATCCATCAAGTCATCCTGTGCTACTGTACCTTTGCACTGAATGTCGTTAAACGACTTGCCACTGCTAGTTGGACATGATGGGTCCATTACTACTCGCAAAGGAGTTGTGGTTTTTTGTGGGTTTATTATAGCGTGATGAGCTACATAATTATTAAACTTGCTTGGAGTACACTCAACCATATGACCAGCCTCGCTGAACTCGTTCATAAATTCTGTATACTGTTTTTTGAAAATTGGGTTACGTTCAAATTTCGTTTCTAAAGTTTTAAATCGTTTAAAAGCTATGTGCCGGGAGTGACCTAAAGTTGATACGGGTTCTTTGAGGGGCAGAGTCACCACAAAGTTACCATCAGAGGTGTGGGTATGCTCACGGAATGCTTTTTCACATATGATGTTCTCATCATATGGTAACTTGGGTGGTGGCTGTTCGTTTGTTTTTGTGTCCCAAAAATCCCGCATATCATTTGATATGTTCAAAACGAAATTACAACTTGCTTTGTTTGGAGCATATTTTGAATTGAAGCTCCCCGTTACTATCCAGCCCAGCCGGCTTCTCTGGAGAGTTGGTAATCCTTCACCCAAATGGTGTTGTCCTATACAAAGAAGTTGGTAAAAGTGTTCAGCACCTACTATTATATCTATATGGCCACCTTCACCGAAAGTTTCATCGGCTAATTGGAATCGCTGTGGAATCTTCAATGATTTTATGTCAATAGGATATGTTGGTATGCTACAAATATTTGGTACAACGAAACAGGTCATTTTGGTTGAGTATGACTCGTCCTTTGACATTACGGACATATGGCATAATTGGTTTACCGGTGTTGTAATATTATTAAAACCTAACACTTCAAATTTTATTTTTTGTGTTGGCAGATGTAACAATTTTGCAGCTCGTTCTGAGAGAAAATTTGATTGAGAACCACTGTCTAATAATGCCTTAAAAACGTGTGATTTGTTAAACTTGTCAAAAATCTTTACTTGAGCCGTTGACAAAATCACATGTTTTGGTTGTTGTACCGTTTCAACATTGGTTACTGTGTATGACTGCTGAGCCATTAAACTAAGGGATTGGTTTGCATTTGTAAATGGCTCAGTTGTAGGGAGAGTACTTTTTGGTTGTGAGTTAGACTCGTGTGTCAGTGGCGATATGTGTAGAAGAGTGTGATGTTTACCTTTACAGACTCTGCAGGTAGTCGCTCTGCAATTTGGTAGAATGTGATTGGAACCTAGACAATTTAAGCACAGTCCTATACGCTTAACAGTTCGCAACCGTGACGATGGGTTCAGTTCGAGGAAGGATTTACATTGAGTGATGTAATGCCCCCCTTTACAATGCGGGCACTGACTTCGCTGAGAATGAAATGGTTTTACCTTGGTTTGATGGGATGGAGGGGACGTGATTACCATAGCCTTCCTAATGGGTGCCGAGCTCGAGCTGGCAGTAGGCTGCTCAGGCTCAGGCTGGTCGAGCGCCTCTAGGATATCCGCCTGCTTCCTCAGGAACAGTTTGAAGTCCTGTAATGTTGGAAGTTCTCGCGAGATTATTCGTTCTTCCCATTTCTTTTTTATATTTTTATCTAATTTGTTCACTAACAGAAATATTAGTAATACATCCCACCCTTCAGTGTTGACTTTCAGTGAGCGCAATGATCTGAGATGCTTTGAAATACTGTCTGATAAATTCCTAAGGGAGGAAGCGGTATTTAGAATAGTGTCTAAATTCAGTAGGGCTCTCAAATGATTATTTACTAATAGTCTTGGATTATTGTAACGCTCACATAACAGCTGCCAAGCAATGGAATAGCTTTCTTCGGAATAGTCCAAAGCCGAGATGACCTCCAGTGCCCCATCTTTCAGACATCCTCTAAGATATTTAAATTTTTGCATTGACTTTAAATTACTTTGGTTAATTAAAGTATCGAAAGTATCTCGGAATTCGATCCAGGCTGTCATATCACCGCTGAAAGATGGGAGCGGGATCTCTGGGTACTTGATTGACTCACTTACTACATTGGTTGTAGCGGGAGGGACATTCCTCTGAGGTGTCGCAGGCGGAGTCGCTGACTCTGTGGACTTGATAAGTTGTGAGGCCTTCGCTACTAAGCTATAGTATGAATTTTCAAATATTTCCCTTTCATTTAATTGCTCATCAATGTCTGTAGACCAGGTTTCAATTTGGTGCTGCATGTCATCATACTCTTTATAGGTATCTACAATTCTGGACAACCTTAATTCAATTTCTAAAACTTGTTCAGCCGACAATGAACCCGGAACGATATTATTCATAAATTTGGCAAATAAAGTAAGTTTGCTCTTATAGGTACCTCGTTTTTTAATAAGCAATTTTAATTTTGCATGTTCGACTACGGTCATGTCGGATTCATCGTCAGATGACCCCATGCTTAATGCCCAATACACGTCGGACAAAGAGAAATCGCAACTAATTTATAAAAAACCTGTTGAGTAAGCCAGACCACTTGCCTTTTATCTTCTTATAGACGACAGCCTCCGCCCGGAGTTGATTTTGTTCAAGGTCCTTTGTCGACGAAGTTGTGCACGATGTGCGACCACGCTACACGTGTTGTAGTATGTTGAAAAGTCTTCAAATTTGTCGGTTTTCTTTTCGTAAATCGCTTCGAAATTGGTTGGTGTCTGCTAATATTGTTGCGGGATGCTTGTTCTGCGATCTTCGGGGTCGATCGATGCAATTTCGAAGTCTCGACGACCATGCGGTTTTCGCCGGCCGGTGTCGCGTGCGCGGCGATGTCGATTCGCAGCTATCGGTTGTTGCTACACCAATGTTTGGAGTATCTTCCGTGGTGCAGCGTCGGGGTCACCAAAAATGTCCATCCACAGGTGAAGATAAAGACATAATCCCTTTTTTCTTATTTATTTCGATATTACAATTCAGACTATTCACAGACATCCGCCATCTTCGTCGCTAGCTGGATCAGAGAGAGAGAAAAACGCCTTACCGACAAGAGCTATTCGCGCTCCGTCGGCAAAGCGGTTTTCGATCCGCCATCTAGCGGGAATCAGTATGTATGTAGATTTACTTATGGTTCAACTACTTCCCACCAGATGGTGTCGCAATGCGACACAAATAAATATTCATTCATTCATTTATTCATTCATATTAAGATTAATTTATAAATTTAATAGATTATTTATAACATTAAACAAGTATTGATGTATTTTAGTGTCACCTATGCAGGTTATTCGTAATCTAATAATCATCACAGCACACTGAAATTATTTTTCAGTATAATCTGTGTTAGTACGGTGGCAATATCGCAAAAAGTCGTCTCCTTCACGATTTTCGTACGGTTGTGTTCCTCGTTATCTCCAGAGTACGAATCTGCCAGTTTTAGTTGAGGGAGAGGGGACGGACATAGCTGTGACGTCATAAAGATGGCGGCAGACCGTCATCGATTTGTTCCAATCTCGGGTTCTATTTTACTGATCGGTTCGTGTGAGGTGTCATTTGAAAGCATATTAAACTTTATATAATTGTTTATTCGAGCCCTATGACGTACCATCAAAATCTTTTTAAATATTTGACAAAATATGACTTTTTTACCGTACGCGTTAGCATGAGTACTGATAAAACACGCTTGTAACTCAATAAATAATAACATTAGCGCAATCAAAGATGTTATGAAAAAAAAAAATTATAATATTTCCAACAATATAGATTTTGTTGGTGTACAGGTCGATTCACGAGAGCTGGCATGAATGAATTGACAGAAAGTAATGTCACTTGTCACTGTGAGTGGCAGTGAGTGCCGTTCTTATACAGGGGCCTCCTAATATTTTGTAAACATGTACCTAATACGTTTTCGTTATTTAATAAAAAATAAATTATATTATTATAATTATCATGTTAATCTTTTTAGTAATTAATATTTAAGTCCTTTGTAAATAAAGCGTATTTATATTTTTCTGACTTATTTTTAATGTCAAGAATCGAAAGGTGATGGCTTCTTCGAATTGTAAAAAATCTAAAAAAAGAGAAACACAAACAAACAAATTCTAAAACACAAGTATCGTACCTAATCACTTTTTGCATCAACCTGTATTTAATAATTATGTGATGCACACAAATAAATTATCATTCACTCGTTCAATTCATTCGTGCCAGCTTTCGTGAATCGACCTGTACATAAGTAAATAACGAAGTAATAATACATTTTGCTAATTACGCACCGATTAACCATCACCACGCTAGACTCTGCTAGCGATCGCTGTCGTCACGTGGCCACAGATTATATAATAGTTCTACAAACAGATACTCAGGTCTGAATAAAAATGTCAATACCTACTACTTTAAGTGCCTACGAAATTTAAAAATGGAGCGACCTTGAACGCGCGGGTCGTTGCCCGCATGCGCCGGCCAATCGACGCTAGAGTTGACACCGCTTAGAAATGATTTTATAATTAATAGTTGAGTGAAATAAAAAACGGTTAACGTTTTAAATAATTTTGCAAAACATAAAATTCTATTAAAATGTGCGAGTGCACTATGGTCAAGCAACTGTCCCGTTTTTACCCTTTGGGTAAGGTTCCGGTTGGGTACGAACCCTAAAAAGCAAATAGGTATAAAATATCCGGGGTTTCCCAAGATACTGCCAGTATCTGAACTGCATAGTCACTTACATACATACATACTGTGCACTAGAAAATAGAAATAATTTAATTGTACCAAAAAGCACCAACCTGTATGGACAGAGAGTATGGACCAGTCATTTACCTCATATACTGAATGGTTTGCCCAGAGAAATAGTAGATATAATAGTGGATAAATCCCATAAAACTAAACCTGTACTGAAGAAATTTTTATGTAACGATAAATAATATAAATAAGTTGTAAAAGTAAATACTTAATTAGATATAAATACATTAATAACCTAGCACCTATAATCTTTAAAATTAGAGATTGGCTAAGTTACTAACAGATAAAACAATGTATAAAACTTGAAATATACAGCTTAAATTTTTTTTTTTTATTTTTTTTTACAAACATATCAACGCAGCATGTTAAATACAATTGAAGCCATGTTACCTATTGCTCACCCTGTAACGTAATTTAAATATATCCTGGAGACCGTACGAAATAAAGTTTGTTAGGTACCTACGTATCTTTGTTATTTACAGCGTATGTATAAGAATAACGTAATAGTTTAAAATTAGCATTACAAACTTGAAAGTAGACACTAGGCATAATTTGATGTAATGTATTATTTTAAAATATTCTGATTATGTGTTTCATCTTCGCGAGCGAATTCCAGCCCTTCCAAAAAGTCATAAGTCCCTATACCAACCAACGACGATGTATTCGCCCTTTCTTAAGCTGCCGTGCGAATCTTACGAAGTAAACTATTATACTAACTACTACTATTGTCATATAATGAGATGTATGCGATAGTAAGTTTTTTTGATTTATTCCTGCACTACCGGTTTACAACTCTTCTTGAAAATTTCCTGCTACCCAAAGGTTGTCTGGAAGAGATCGCTCTAAAGCGATAAGACCGCCTGTTGTTACCTCTATTTAACATTATGTACTCTTGTAACATGTTTTTCTTATGTTGTGGTGCAATAAAGAATATATTATTATTATTATTTATACTAATTGCTGTTATACAGGGATAAACATAAACATGAAATCTACGAAAACAACTAAATAATTTGGACTTCATGGCAGTGGCGGAGTAAACTTGTCTGAGGCTCGGGGTAGGTATACTAAATTACCGAAACTCAAGCAGGCCTTACAAAATAATAACGTATTTGAAATAGGTATTAAAGATTCAATGTTCCGTAAACGTCCTTGTTAAAAGTCACTAGTTCGTACCAGGTCAATAAGTAGTACTTGGGTACCTATATAAAGTAAGTACGTAGGGTTACTAATCTGTCATCGTCAGTCGGCAGATAAAAAACCATAAATGTCTATTTGTTTTATTGTTGTCACACCCCACAACGCTGCAGTGAATCGACTTTATTCGCAACGAAGTCATTTTCAATACCTAACTGTGCGCATAAGCAGCGTCCGGCCGTGAGCGCGTGTGCCAATGCCAACCAACTGGCTGAATGAACCGACCTCGGTTTCCAAAGTGTAGGTATAAATCTTAGTTCCCACGGTTCAGCTAGGTAGCACTGACATGGCGCCTTGAGACACTCTTGTTTTGTTTTCTGAGTAATTATACGAGTCAGACGGTCATGATACGCACCTACAGCAGTAAAATAAATATAGTAAAATAAGCCCTTGGGCTACAAGAACGCTTCAGGGCAAGCCGAAGGCGAGGCGAGAGCTCTGAAGCGTTCTTTTCTTTTCTTAGAAGACGTAAAATGTGTGTGGGGGGTGTACTAATTTACGTCTTCTTTTTGCTTTCAAGTGAGATTGTTAATCTCTGTTAGTGTAGTTCCTAGTATAACATCACTACATAGTATAAAACAAAGTCGCTTCCTGCTGTCTGTCCCTATGTGTGCTTAAATCTTTAGAACTACGCAACGGATTTTGATGCGGTTTTTTATAATAGATAGAGTGATTCAAGAGGAAGGTTTATATGTGTGACATAGTATCCGTGCAAAGCCGGGGCGGGTCGCTAGTTGAAAATAAATAGTAAAACAATCAACGCAAGCAGCTTTATTAGACAACTAGTTTCCGCCCGCGACTTGGTCTGCGAGGGCCCAGGATAAAAATTATCCCTTATTTTAATCCAGGCTATGAACTATTTTCGTGCAAAATTTCATCCAAATAAGTGTGGTTGAGTAACAAATATCCAAACAAAAGTCCGAGAGCGTATCCTGAAGGGACGCTACACACGTTCGTCCCTACGCAGAGCTCGGCCTGCCGCCTCGCGTGCCATGCCTTTGGCCCTCAGGTTCCCTTGTAACACATTCAGGAGTAGAGTATTCGAGAGCGCACTCTGAAGAGACGCTTCGGGCCTTTGGCCCTCAGATTCGCTTGTAAGATGCTTAGGAGTAATAAAGTGTCCGCGTGGGCCTGCCTTTCGAGCCTTTAGCCCTCTGGCTTGCGTGGAGAGCCTGCTCTGAAGCGACGCTTCGGCCCTCGCCCCTACGCTACGCAGAGTTCAGCCTGCTATGCCGCTCTCCTTCGGGCCTTCGGCAGTCAGATTCGCTTTTAAGACACTTAGGAGTAATAAAGTGTCCACGTGGGCCCGCCCTTCGGGCGTTTGGCCCTCTGGCTTGCGTGGAGAGCATTCCCTGAAGGTACGCTTCGTACCTTCAGCCCTCGGGTTCGCTTGTTGTTGTTGTTGTGTTGTTACACTTGGAAGTAGTAAAATATCCGCGTGGGCTCATCCTTCGGGTCTTCGGCCTTCGGGCTCGTGTGAAGAGCACGCTCTGGAGGGACGCACGCACACGCTCAGATTCGCTTGTCCTTGAACTCAGGAGTAAAGTCCGAGAGCGCGCTTTGAAGGGACGCTTCAGGCCTTCGGGCCTACGTGGAGCCCGGTCTGCGGCCTCGCGAGCCTCGCCGCTCACGGTTCTGTTCGAACTTGTTGCCTGAAAAACTGCAATGACTTGCAGTTCCATAGTACAGAATAAATATCAGTCGACAAATCATAAATATCTATATGCATCTCCAGAGAAAAAAATGTGTTTACTTAAAGCTGTTGCTAGAAAGGTTAATGTAAGAAATCACCACGTCCAAATGTCTCCAATGGCCATGTCGACAATTTGGGTCCTAGTTGTCGGGCTGTATTTTGGCGAAAGCTCGCGGCCCACAGACAACGCATTTATGAATTTAAAATGGCTTTTTATTGAAACATAATGACAAAATAAATTATGCTCACTTGGCTGATAACTTGCTCCTAGGTGTAATTGATTATTTACACACCTATGTAATTAAACTCAAGACATTTGCATCCCTGCATATGGGCTGAATACACTGTTGTGTGTAATCTTATTGACATTTGTATTATTTATATAAGTATCTACTGTATTCCGGCAAATAAATGATATTGATTGATTGATTTATTTGAAATAACTCATTTCACCGATTATAAAAACTAATCTACGCGTACTAATATACAGTTAAACACAAAATTTATTAATTCGACTACAGTACCTTTCATTTGGGAACACAAAAAATTAACTTTCAAAGTATTTCAAACATACACAGCGTGCTGGTTGCCGCGGACTTGCGTTACGGAATTGGCCATAATATGTAATTATTATTGAACTACAACAAATTGCATATTTTTGGCAAGCTAATAAAATGCTTGATATTTTTTATAATGAAATTAATCATGCTAAAGTATCTCTTTCTCGAATTATGATGTTAAGTAAGCAAACGTCTAAGGTAAAATAATCCATTATTATTTCAAACGGTTTGTTGTACGTTTTACAGTTGAAGAAAACAATTATAGTACGTTTAATATGCTTTCAAATGACACCTCGCACGAATCAATAGAACCCGAGATTTGAAAAAAAATCGATGACCGTCGGCCGCCATCTTTGTTTATTTAATCGTATGGCATATATTATTTTGGCCTTTAAAGTTTGCCACTCTTTAGTACCACCCAGGGGACACGTGCAGGGTTGGGGTGGGTAGCTCCTGCGGACGCGAGTAACAGTTGTCCCCACTTTGTCAAGTGAGTGGGCAACTCGCCTGTTAGAAGTTCTTAAGCCGCCCGAAGGCCTCTAACTCGGCTTAACGACTACTGTCATAGACAGCAACCAGGATAAACTGCTTAACGTGCCTTCCAAAGCACGGAAACGCGCATTTATATTAACCACTCAAACATCAGGCGGTCATCCATCCAAAGACTGACCGCCATCTTTGTGACGTCACAACTATGCCCGGCCCCTTTCCCTTAACTAAAACCGGTAGATTCGTACTCTGGAGAGAATAAGGAACACACACCAGTGTTAGGTATATAGAAGACGTGTCCACGACTTTTATCAATATAGCCCAATTTCCGTCGTACTATATATTTTTTCACGTGAGCTCCACTTAACACTCGAGTACAGTCAAGTGTAAAAATATAGGTGCATGGTGCATACAACTTACTCATAAATATGACCCATAACTCTTATGTGAGTGGATTAAGGTTTTGGTACTTATTTATGAGAGGATATTATCGATACATATTTTTGCAATATTTACAACATTAATGAAATACTGATTTAGTTTATTACTAACTATATAGACTATTCGTAATCATTACAATCATCACAGCTTGTCAGTGGAGTGTTTCTATAAAATCTGTATGTTTAAGGCCTGCAACACATTGGCGTGGCCTGCGGTGGCGGACAATAGAAAATTTGACAGCGGCGGACAAGTTTACTATTGTCCGCCGGGGCCAGGCCGCGCCAGTGTGATGCAGGCATAATACTGGAGTCATTAATAATTGTTTTTTTTATTACTACCATAGAGATTATTTGTAATCTTACAATCATCACAGCTTTACCATGGAGGTTTTTGTACAGTAAAACATAACAATAGCTAAACTCGGTAAAAGATAACATTTTTCAAGTGAGCTGATCCATTCAATAATGGAGTACTACACATTAATTAAGTATTGATTTAGTTAGCTTACTATAACTACATAACATATACAGACTATATTCGTAATTTTATTAGACGCGCAATGCCTCTCTCCTTAACCACTACAACGTCAAAGTTCAAGACTTGATCACAAATTAAACACTTATTAATTTTCAAAGTAAACTTTTAACGCGCATTGTCGTATTACATTTTCCAATTGCAAATGAACTGTCGATGTCCGGTTGTCAGCACAGATGGGAGGCCCCCGCGTAGGAAACAAGCAACGGCGTGCTGTGATTGGTCATGACGTTCTCGCCGTCGGCGCACTAGACTCGCGCGCTGATCGTCGTGAGTTCAAATTTGAAAAATAATTGATAAGTGAATAAAACGAGGAGCTATTGATGAATTACTTAGATTTTTTTATCAAAGATTACTATGATAAAGCTGGATTATATGCGTCGACTTGAATTTTTTTGAGATTTATTTTTAAATGATTAGGAGGATTTCAACATTAAACTGTTCGTATAAAATTAAGCTATTGATAAATATGCTATTAATTCAAACTCTGGTTAACTTTGATAGATTTTAATAGTATTCAGTAATCCAAACCCACTTGTATAATCTTTTAGAGGAAATATATACATTTTATTTGGGTCGGATTATACCGACGTTATCACTTGACGAAAGTTTTAGAAAATTAAATGGGAGATTATTATACTAAAATGCGATACTCCATTGAAGAAAAATACCATTTGTATAATTTATCCTTGGATTTACAAGGGTCGCTAAGAAAACTCTATATAATACCTAAAGCAACGTCAAAATTCACTAGAATTTTTAACTTCTAGTAGTACTCATTATAGTCTAAATGTTAACAAAAACATCGCGACCTTGTGAGTTATCGAAGGTGCATTCATTTCGCGTACCGTACTATAGGCGCGCAGTACCTAATCTGTACGTAACTATAACTACGTACCTACTGACTACCAGCTAAGAATTAAAGAAGCTTTTATTACGTAAGTTTTTAAATTTACCTTGAACATTCATTTATTAATTTATATATGTACATCAACATCACATATTATACTCGTAATTACCTACATCATTGACATAAATTAAATCAGAAAATGTATTGGAATGGTTCTGGTTCCTTATATCGCGAAGGAAATAATACTGATACTTATATGCGACAATAGGCATGATGACACATTTTGAAAAACTGTTCTATAATGTTTAGAAACATTTATTATATACAACGAATAAGATTTTTCAAGAGAATATAACAGTTAAGTAGGAAAAAAATGCATTTTAGTTTTTATATTTCAAATTGGCGCTAAAACGCTTGTCAGTGTCATGGCGTCCCGAGTGACGTCACGTTTGTATAAACAGAACGCAGACCTTTGACGTTTGCTACCTAGATCGCTCAATTGCTCATTGAATGAACATAAATTCAAAAGTTTATAAGTCTTGCGCGGCCGTGCGAGCGAGAAAGCGGGACAATGACGTATGAAGAACTGATAGATAACATGGTTATCCCTGTCTTACTATTCGTTCAGTACGTAAGTTTTCTCTGTAATCTATGGTAATGGCCGTTATGGGTATTTGTTTATACAAACGTGACGTCATGCGCTCTGATTGGTGTTTATAACATAATATCATGGCGGGCGTCCGTATTTTTCGGTTTAATTTTATCAAAATAAATAATAATCTCTTACTTAATAAAAAAATATGAGCATTTTTCGAATTCTATGATTAAAATTTCACTAAGAAAATACCATATTTTAGTGATTTTCAATTACTGTCATCATATTAAGGAGTACCTGCGTATTATGTACGTACTGACTAATTAGGAAATACATAGCGGTAAGCTTCTTTTATGTTTAGTCGGCTTTAGCTGTACATCACACGGACCCTGTACGGTGTACCATAATGAATCTTTAAGGCCTCCACCCACCGGACGCGTGTCGTGCGCGGCGCGTGTGCTGCGCGGCACACGCGCAAGTTGTACAGCATTGAAACTACACTTCAAACACACATAGAACGCGGCACACGCGCGGCACACGCACAGCACCCGCGCAGCACCCGCGCGGCACACGCGCAGCACCCGCGCAGCACTCGTGCAGCACCCGCGCGGCACAAGCGCAGCACCCGCGCGGCAGCGGCGTGGCAGCCGCGCTGCGCACGCGTTGCTACACGCCGCCCGCTTCCGGTGTGAATATACCGCTTCAAACGCGCCCGACACACATCGAACGCGGCACACGCGCAGCACACGCGCAGCACCCTTGCAGCACCCACGCAGCTGCAGCACAGCACCCGCGCGGCACACGCGCAGCACCCGCGCGGCAGCGGCGCGGTAGCCGCGCTGCACACGCGTTGCTACACGCCGCCCGCTTCCGGTGTGAATATACCGCTTCAAACGCGCCCGACACGCGCAGCACTCGCGTCCGGTGGGTGGAGGCCTTAAATGGAAATCACGGGCTCACAGTTCGGTGCGAACTACTGGTGAATTCACCATCATCATATCAGCCGAAAGACGTCCACTGCTGGACATAGGCCTCCCCCAAAGAGTACCAAAGTGACCGATCCTGCGCCACCCGCATCCAGCGGACCAACCAAGGTCCTCCTTACCAAGTCATCACCACCTTGTCGGGGGCCTACCCACACCGCGCCTTCCGGTACGTGGTCGCCACTCGAGAACCTTTCCGCCCCAACCGCCATCGGTTCTACGTGTTATGTACCCCACCCGCTGCCATTTAAGTTTAGCGATCTGGAGGGCTATATCGGTTACCTTGGTTCTGCTACAGACAGCCTCATTTCTGATGCGATCACGCAGAGAAAGTCCCAACATGGTCCTCTCTATTGCCCTTTGGGTGACTTTGAGCCTTCTTATGAGGCCCATAGTAAGCGACCACGTTTCAGTGACATATGTCATCACTGGCAACACACACTGCAGCACTGGTCAGACTCTCGTCTTGAGACACTGCGGAATATTGGACGAAAAGATGTGCCGTAGCTTCCCGAACGCTGCCCAGCCGAGTCGGATTCGACGATTGACCTCTTTCTTGAAGTTGGACCTACCTAACTGGATAGCCTGTCCTAGGTATACATAATCGTCTACAACTTCAAGCGTAAAGTGTCCGATTGTAATGGGAGTTGGTACTACATGGGCATTTGACATGATCTTCTTGATTGATGATCCATGTTCATTCTTAGACCAACTCGCTCGGAAAATTTACTTAGGTCATCGAGCTTAAGTCCTCCATGGTCTCAGCCAACACTACTATATATCGTCAGCAAACCGAAGGTGAGTGATGTACTCGCCGTTGATATTGATGCCTAGCCTTCTGTTATTTATATCCCTTATATACAGCTTAAGGAGTATACAAACTCTATTAAACCGCTGTTGTACTACCTTTATGCGGTATAATGTCTGCTTATACCGCTAGTGTGCTACTTGGACATACAATGTATGCCAGTGTCATTATGAATAACACCACACATAAAATTTATCTGCCACTTCTCTATTAACTAATTCTATTTAACTTTTGAAGTTTTAATTCGTAAGTTAATTCACAAGTAGGTAAGTTCAAAAGGCATAGGGACCTACGATTTTATTAAGATAGGTACTCTGTTTCCCTAATCCTTTCCGTAGGTACTTTTATAGAAACTTTTTAAGAGTAGGTATACTAGCTCAAAAAGTTTGCGTTTTCACTGGAAAAGTGCTCCTTACACAAAACGACGTGACTGCCATGACTTTCCCATAGCGATGTTTTTCTATATTCGAATCGGAAAGGTAGACAATATTTGGTAAAGTGCTGCATATAGGTTAGGAAAGGATAGGATAGACAACAGACAAGACACACTTGTTTAATAAAGATATTTTAATTACAACCGAGCAGCTGTGGCGGTTTGTTGATTTCAACATGTGTCAAAAAAATATCTTACTTATAAAATAACACGTTATTAGGTGCGCGCGCGCGGTTCGTCGCGTTCAAGTCGGCGGCGGCGGCACGGCAGGTCACAACACGCACCACGCACGTGTGCTCGCTCGCGCGGTGCCGCCCCACCAAAGAGTATAATAAGTATGTTTATGTACGGCCCACGACTGACTTGTGACCTGAGGTTCCGCGAGCGCTAGGTTACTAACGCGCCGCGTCCCGCCCATTGCAACTTGCAAGCCCCCTGGCTCTATCTCACCCATAATCTCAGGTATAGAAGAAACGATTCTACTATCTTCAGTTTTTGACTTCGCGAGCTGGCTAGATGTCTCGAGAATACTGGTGAATTAAATCTATGAAATAAAGTCCTGACTGACTGACTCACTCACTTAAATCAACGCCCAGCCCAAACCGTTGAGCCTAGAAAGCCGTTTTTTTCACAACAGGAAGGGATTTTTGAAAGTTCCCCCCTAAAGGTAACAAGAGGGTTGAAAGTTTGTATGGGGATGGAGTAAAGTTTGACTTGAAACTTTGTGTATATGTCGCAGTGAAATGGCCAAAACAGAGATTTGAACAAATCCCTAAGGTATATGATCAAATCACGCAGGATGTTAAAATGGTGAATCCATTTTATCATTTACCTAATACAAATCAGTCATTTGATCAAATCTCTGAATCTGTTTAGTGAAATGACGAAATCGGACAAAAAAGGTAACTCGTTTTTTCATTTCACTAGATTTGTTTAGTGATTTGATAAATCCCTGAAACGCGTCAGTGAATTGACGAAACTAACTCGCAGATATTGGCTCCTAAATCATTAGTCATTTAAACGGTTCTGGGACTTAGACTCGGATGGCGGATAGGTTAGAAGATGGTGGCGGGAGCTCCGCTCCCGCCACCGTTCCCTGGTTATTTTTTTTTATAAAAGAGCGGAAAAATCTTTATCGCGTTAGTTTCGTCAACTCACTGACGCGTTTCAGGGATTTTATCAAATCACTAAACAAGTCTAGTGAAATGAAAAAACGAGTTGCCTTTTTTGCCCGATTTCGTCATTTCACTAAACAGATTCAGAGATTAGATCAAATTACTGAATTGTATTAGGTAAATGATAAAATGAATTGGCCATTTTAACATCCTGCGTGATTTGATCAAATCTCTGTTTTGACCATTTCCCTGCAACATATAGACTCCTTATTACTATACAAGAAAAGTAATTTTAGGGTTTTGTAACTTTGTAGAAAGATTACTTATGAAGATACAAAAAAAGGTATTTCAGCGTGTTAGAAAATTCTATCTGTAAGAGGGTTAAATAGGGGTGCAATGTTTGTATGGAGGGAACTTAGTTTTTTGCGCTACGAACTTGAAACTTTGTAGAAAGATGACTTCTTATTAGAATAACTAAAAAAGTCTGTCAGCGTTTTAAAAAAATCCACCCCTAAGGGGGTTCAATAGGGGTGTAAAGTTTGTATGGGGGAAACTTTTCCTTTCGAGCTAGAAACTTGAAACGTTGTAGACAGACTACTTATTTGAATACAAAATAATTTACTTTAAAAACAAAGTTTTAACCGACTTCAATTTAGTACTCCGCAAGCCACCAGAACATTTTTTTTAACAATTTACCACATGAACTGATTTCCGATAGCAAATGCGTTGATTACTATAGAAAAAAACCGAATCGCTGTATGTGGGCCGATAATATTTGAGGACTTCCATCGATTCCCCAAGATCATTCACCAGTGGCACTTCATTAGTTCCTATTTCAACGGAATCTTATCAGAACCGGTGACGTACTTTTGCACTTTTAAGTACATAATTGAGGAATTCGATACTTCATCTGTGGTCTTCATCATCAATTCCTCGCCACCAAATTTATGATCCCGGATGTAAATACACTAGTTATAACATAAAATACCAAAATCACTACACGCGTGCCTAATAAAATTGAGGAGTTCCCTAAATTCCTCATGGATCCCATCATCCAACTGAATTTTTGAAAAAATGGGACCCACCTGGAAGCATATACTTACAAACAAAAAAAAAATTTCCGAATCGGTTCATCAATGACGGAGTTCTGAGGTAACAAACATTGAAAAAAAAAAAAAAAATACAACCGAATTGAGAACCTCCTCCTTTTTTTTGAAGTCGGTTAAAAAGAACTTTAAACGTTTTGGAAAAATCCACCCCTAAGGAGGTTAAGATCCCGGACATTACCTTTACGAGATTGTAATGGCTCTTAAACAGCTCAAGAACAACAAGGCACCCGGTTAAGACGGAATAACAGCCGAACTTCTGAAGGCGGGTGGAAAACGGTCGGTCGGTTACGGTCCTTCAGAAGTTGTTCCATTCCGTCTTACTGGAAGGGAGAACTCCAAAGGCATGGAACGTGGGGTGATGGTGCTGTTCTTCAAAAAGGGTGACAACACTCTGCTGAAGAACTACAGACCCATCTCACTAAGTGTATAAGCTGTTTTCGAGGGTCATTAGTACAAATCGTCTCGTACCCGGGCTAGATGACTTGGCAGTCTCGTCTTGGTAGCTTGGCTGGTGCCTCCCGAACAAGCCGGTTCCCAAAGAGGCCTTAGTACCGTAGACCACATCCACACGCTTCGACGGCTATACAGAAGACCGAGGAGTATAACCTGCGCATCTGCTTAGCGTTCGTGGACTACGAGAAAGCCTTCGATTCGATTGAAACTAGGGTTTGCAATTCGAATATTCGAATATTCATATTATTCGAATATTCGTCATATATATTATTCGAATAATACAACACGAACTATTCGAATTATTCGAATATTATGTATACTATAAAAATTAATTACGGTTACACTTAATAAAACCTTAGGAATCTGTTTTTGCAGGTGAATGTTACACTAGATATATAAGGAATTGATATAAAACACAAATATGATACCCCTTAATAAATTTTCTTCTTATCTGGAAGTACTCGTAATGATAATGGGAAAGTCGGCAACTCGACGTGTTAAAATTTAAATGTATATTCGAGAATCCCGGGACCCTTTTTCTATCTGTTAAATAATTAGTATTACTTTAAGTTTATCATCTTCTTCTACCTAGCGTTAACCCAGCCTTTGCCAGGGTCCGCTTTCCTCCACTTTGCACGATCCTGGGCGTCTTCTTTTGTGAGTCCGTTTTCGCTCATGTCGGCCTTCACGACATCCAGCCATCGCTTCTTAGGTCTGCCGCGGGATCGAGGGCCGTCGAGAACTAGGCCTAGGCATTTGTTCCCTGCGTAGTCCGACGGCCTGCGAGAGAAGTGACCGAACCAACGAAGGCGACATTCCTGGAGCTTATCCGCTACGTCACGAACTCCGAGGCTGCCACGGATGTACTCGTTACGAATGCGATCCGCACGCGTAACGCCGCACATCCACCGCAACATCTTCATTTCAGTAACGCGAAGCTCCTGAATGTGCCTTCCAGGAACTGGCCATGTCTCGCTGCCATATATAACAGGACTGGTCGTATGACGCACATGTACACTAGCCCTTTGAGTCGAAGTGGTATTCTGCGATCGCCTGTGACCTCTCGCCATTTAGACCAAGCCGCGCTGATTCGGGCTCGGATGTCGTAATCAATGGTCCCGGACTCATGCAGTACTGATCCTAGGGTACTTGAATTTGCCATTTTTCGTGGCAAATTCGTCACCTATCTTAATAGGGATCCGTACTTCCGCAGCCATGTATTCGGTCTTTGCGACATTTGGTTTTAGACCGCCGTTCACTAGCGAGCCCTTCCATTGGATCACCTTATGCTCTATGCCTGTTTGCCCTCGTCTGTTAATGCGATGTGATCTGCATACATGAGCAGCCACGGCGGCGGATCTTGTATTTCCGATGTGACTGCGTCAAGCACCACACTAAACAGAAATGGACTTAGGGCCGAGCCTTGGTGTACACCACTGTAGGGTTTTGTGTCGCCAACGGCGGTCCTCACTAGAGAAACCGAGTTGCGGTCCATATCTCGGATGATGTGAAATTTGATACCTAATAGACAATACAATTTCAGTAATGTTTATTTGTATAATGGTCTTAAATGGACTACTTTTTTGAAATATAATTTAAATTATTCGAAATATTCGAATATTCGAATAATGAAAATTTTACTATTCATATTATTCGAATACTAAAAACGGACGAATAATGCAAACCCTGATTGAAACCTGGGCTGTACTACAGTCTCTCCAGCGATGCCAAGTTGACTATTATATCGAAGCGCTGAAGTGTTTGTACGAGAACGCCACTATGTCAGTCCGACTCCAGGACCAGAACTCGAAACCTATTCCGCTGCAGCGGGGAGTCAGGCAAGGAGATGTTATTTCTCCAATACTGTTCACCGCTGCACTGGAAGACGTTTTCAAGACTTTGGTCCAAGAGTGAACATGAATAAGACGAAGATCATGTCAAATGCCCATGTCGTACCAACTCCCATTACAATCGGACACTTTACGCTCGAAGTTGTAGACGATTATGTACCTATAACTAGGACAGACTATCCAGTTAGGTAGGTCCATCTTCGAGAAAGAGGTCAATCACCGAATCCGACTAGGCTGGGCAGCAGCGTTCGGGAAGACGGCACATCTTTTCGTCCAATATTCCGCAGTGTCTCAAGACGAGAGTCTTTGACCAGTGTGTGTTGCCAGTGATTGACATATGGCACTGAAACGTGGTATCTCATTATGGGCCTCATAAGAAGTGTAAGGCAATGGTCTTGGGATAATCTAACGAAATGGTATCGTTGTATTAACCCTAGAAACCCATTATACACCTTAAATGAGTGCAGTTAGATGAAACCGGTTAGCTAAATCAGTAAAGAAAATCTCAGGTATGGGTACAGGCCTACTTGGAGCGAGGTATTGCCAGAATTTAGTTTAGAAAGGCGCCATGACAATACTCCGTCAAACGAATGATGTACTTAAATAAAATACGAAATTCACTTAAAAGGTTTATATTTATAAGTCACAACAACTCTAACAATCCAGTGCTATCATTAGCTAGTTGGTTGCTATCACTATGATAATCTTACTTATTATAAAATTTTAATATTGTACCTACTTTTATTACCGTTCAATATGAGAGTGGGCCAAATTTACCCGATCTCCCCTTTTTTAATAAAACCAACATACATCCAGTTGATGACAGATAGATGGCTCTTACATAGCCTCCGGAGAAGTAAAGTTGAAGGGTGGACGTCCCGCAGGCAAAATTAAGTGTTTGTTAGAAATCTATGTGAAGAACTTGGAACCTCAGGTCCTTAACACTAATTTTAAGGTGAACATCCACCAGAGAAACTGATACATAGCATTGGCATCAGGCCTTAGCACCTAATCTTAAAGTCTTGTCCGGGATAAAAATAAAAAAACCCGGGTTAAACCGGGTTTTTTTAGCGAAGAATCAGCCACGTGGAATGTCAGTCCATTTTAAAATTCATTTTAGGCGGTCAGCAAAAATCAGAAAAAAGTTCACTAGGCGAGCGAAAGAGTCATCTTATAAAAACATCTTAAATTAGGTCAAAATTGGCCCCAGGCCAAAGCGAGGATTCCTACACAATTATCTTTTTTGATGTGCTTCAAGCCATTGCGAAATTAGGAATCTCGGTGCCGGCCGTGACGTCGCGTAATCGAGTTTTCTAGATGAATTTTTTTTGACATGACAACACTAACGTCCGGCTCCTCATCGTGAATTAGAAACAACTAATATTATACCATTTAATAGTGGAGATAAATCTAACGAATACTAATGAGTATTTGATTCTGTTAAACAGAAGAAGAAAACGACTTTAAAAATTAAATATTAAAATAACAACTACGAATTATTGACACGAATACGACGTTTCTGAACGTGTCTCGAACAGCACATCCCCATATGTCTAATCACTGTCACCGGTGGTGTCATTCAGAGACCTCACCACAGTGGATTGTTTTATTTACCAGATTTTCTGAATAGGTATACGTGATATTAGAGTCTGATAATCAGGGCAGGTGGAAAACTAATGTGTACCAATATGGAACGACTGCCTCGCATCTGGGAAACGCGTCCATACTTGAGAAAAACGTGCCAAACAAAGTTCAAGTGAGCTAGGATTCATGTCATACTTTAAGGTAAGATTTGACCATTTAACCGTATACCGCTAAAGAGATGTGTACTACACTAGGTACACGGGTGTCCGAGGACATTATTGGAACAAATTATAGTTCGGAATAAACCGTAAAAATACATCAAAATAGCTACTTGTCGGTACGGCTAAGAGCCTGTAAAGTAACTCGCAACACGACTAAGTGTTACAGGCTCAAAGTCACCCAAAGGACAATTTAGAGGGCCACGTTGGATGTTTCTCTGCGTAATCACATCAGAAATGAGGCTATCCGCAGCAGAACCAAGGAAACTGATATAGCCCTCCGAATCGCTAAATTTAAGCGGCAATGGGCAGGCCACATAGCACGTAGCACCGATGGCCGTTGGGTCGGAAAAGTTCTCAAGTGGTGACCGCGTACCGGAAGGCGCGGCGTGGGTAGGCCCCCCACAAGGTGGACTGATGACCTGGTAATGGTTAATGCGAGAGTTCGCTGGATGCGGGTGGCGCGGGACCGGTCCCTTTGGCACTCTTTGGGGGAGGCCTATGTCCAGCAGTGGACGCCTTTCGGCTGATAAGATGAGATAAATTGAGACCCTTGTAAACTATCATAATATTTTTATCTCGGAAATCATCTCTAAGAGGTAAACTTTGTTTGGGTCTATGATAATTAAGGTTTCGCCTGCACTAATTGACTAGCGTCATTTTTCTATGACGGTAACAAGTTCTACGCGGACGAAGTCGCGTGCAAAAGCTAGTATAACATAATTTGTTTTTAATTTCCAGTTGAAGAGGAAGGGAGATAAGAAGAATAAAGATAAGGGGGGAAAGGAGGGGGATAAGAAGAATAAAGATAAGGGGGGAAAGGGGGGGGATAAGAAGGGAGAGGGTAGTCGCGACGTGGTGGAGGTGGATATGGACTTCTGCATCCGCTGCGAAATAAATCCAGATAAAAATGATGATGATGATGACGCTCAATAAAGAGTTGATTAGAAACAAATTTTATGCAATTTTGATTTGAGATCCTACAGTGTACGAGATTTGGGACTGGTCTTATGACAGTTCCAATATGATGTAAAGAGTGAAGTGGCTAGAGTAAATCGATTGTCATAATAACCGATTACGATTGATGATGGCTAATAAAAGGAATCGATGGATTACTGTGTAGGTAATAATTATTTTTAGGAAATCAAATAGAGAGCCTATATACACTGTCGTCTGCTAACACAAGTGTCCTGTAAGTAAAGAGAGAGACTGATAGTGCGAGAAAAATTGAGAGAGCTCGCGCGCCGTGCAGAAAGCAATGCCATATTTTCAAACGCAACATTTTGCACAATCAAATATGTCGGTTTCGATCGATGTGATTTTATTTCGTATTATCGTGACAGTAATTAATTAATACATTGTTATTTTCCTATACACAATTATTTGATTCATATCGATTTATTTCTAAATTGACAGACTCCAATCGATTAAAGCAGTGTATCACTAAATTTAAAAAAAAAAGTCGTAGGACGTAATGGTTTGCATACCGAGTTTTCAATGCTAATTTCTATACAAATAAGCCGTAAAAAAATATTACAATCATTTTATAAGTGCTAAAACGAGCGTGCATGGAGATTCAACTTTGTTTTGTAACTCGGAAGCTACCTATTGAAACTTTTTTTATTATTTCGATGAGCAGTGCCAATTTACGTTATATGGGTGTCGCTATGTGTCAAAAGACCAGTTCCAAATCTCGAACACTGTAATTACCCAAATCCCGCGGACAATTAGGTACTAAAATGTGCACACATTAGTATAGTTCGTGGACCAATGTCTTGGACACTATGCAAGATTTGACAGTAGGCCTAGACTGTAGCCCAGCTAGCCGGCGGGTAAGAAATAAAACGAATACTTAGTTTATATACAATATAATATACGAATAAATGAAGTAGACGCATGTACAGAATGGGTAAATTAGTCAGTCAGTACGGAGCATGTAGGTATTAGCCTGGCCTTTGGCCTGAAAAGTAAAGACGTTCGTAGTCTGGAAGGTGACTGGGTGTAAAAAACTGAAACCTTGTAGTCTACTAAGCAACTGATAGTGTTGAATGAGACTATTTAATATATTTATACTATAAAACAAATATATACTTTACCTTCAACCTCGTTTTCGGTGTCACTATCGCTATGTTCCGTCGTCTTCCTTTTTTTAATCTTCTTGGCAAACTAATTATGGCCGCTCCACACGATGGGCCATCCTGACCCATCATACAGGATGCGGCTATACGGTAGAACGAGACATAAATACGTCTTACTCCCTTTAACGCATAATTCCTCGTCTGCCCGCTTTCTTTTTTGATGTTTTCCCACGATGGAGCAAGATAATTTACGGGTGCCTGTCGTATCGCATAACGTTGATCGTCCTAAAAAACTTTGGCCGAGAATGTTTGGCATAATGTTGATTGGCATAGGTACCACTTATTCAGCCTATTCATTTTTGCGCATACACATTTAAAAGTTCTAAAGAATGTTTATCCTAATATTGATTACTCGAACATCGAATTACCTAAAAAGTAGCAGTCCTAATTGTCATTGTCATAGTAATTATATTGCCTAATGTTAAATTAGCTAAAATTACACCATCTATACTATTTTTTTCCAATTTTATTCTATCTTAAACGACCTACATCTAGATACATAAGATAGGTGACCCGCCCTCATGCCGGCGAAGCAGGCCTCCGTCGACATGAGGGCTGGTCATAGGTTATTCGTATTAGGCAATTCTCAGCAGAGACAACCTTCATTTAGATCAATTAAATAGGTTCGTTAGTTGCCTTTTGTCCCTCAGAGCAGAAATAGGGGCCCCGCGAAGGAGGCCTCCGTCGACATGAAGGTGGGTCATAAGTTATTCAAGTAATAGGCAATTCTAATAGATATATATGCGTAACAAAATGTATGTACAGTCGAGTTCACAGATATCTTTACAAGCCAACATTCCAAATATATGTCATCATCATCATCATCATATCAGCCAAAAGACGTCCACTGCTGGACATAGGCCTCCCCCAAAGAGTGCCAAAGTGACCGATCCCGCGCCACCCGCATCCAGCGGACTCCCGCAACCTTTACCAGGTCATCAGTCCACCTTGTCGGGGCCTACCCACGCTAAATATATGTCAACACGACCTTAATGTCAGTGTCATAGAGGTGTGTAAATATATTTTTGGCATGTTGGCTTGTAAAGATATCTGTGAACTCGACTGTACAACATTTTTATAACATTAAATATTAGTAACATCAAAGTTATGCACATCAATCATTCTAAAAAAAACTTCGACACAATAAACATTCGGACACTAAATATTTAGGACAATCGATATTTAGGAACAACTATTTCGGTAATAGTAGGACCGTTACTCAGAGATCGGACTGGCGAACTGCTGTCAGTACGGGTGTCAATGACTTCGAACGCACCCGTCTCGAAGATCTGGACGCTAAACGCCAGCTCCGTAAAACTCGGCCCAAGCCCTCCTATAACTACACTTATGACTCTACTGGACAGCTTCACTGTGTCTCTTGCGGTCGTAGGTTCAAAACCAAATTTGGTTTTGCAAGTCACACTCGTGCCCATGCACGTGAAGTTTCCCAACCTTAGTATCTATATAATTTTTGTCAGGATGTCGCCTTCGACGGATACGTCATAATCATCATCATCACTACTCGAAACAGTGAGCTGGAATGCAATGTAAACAGACAATAACATTACAATTCATTAACAATTTTATAATTTCCATGGGTCTAATTGCATTGTTTCAATTGCCTGCGTGCCAAACACAGAACTCCGATTTTAAAAAAGGCAGCCTTGGTTGAAGTTAAAGGTTGCTCAGATTGCCTATATTTATTTTTATCAAAGCAGCCGCTGGTAAGTCTGGCAACCACAGTTGCCATTAGCAAGTGATTAGATCCTCGTACAACACGTAATGTATCTTAAACTCCTCCATGCCTGTAAGTAAACTACATATCTTTCGGCCAACGATGTGCACGTTGGGCAGGACGGTACCCACGGGCAAGTCTCGAGCACCTCGACGAATTACCATTACCATAAAGTCCAAGCCTCTATCTCCCTCGTTTCACTGGAGAACTCACCACGTCTCTGTTGGTAACCACCATGTCCATGTTAGGTAAAACTGTACCCACAGGCAAGTCTCGAGCACCTCGACGAATTACCATAGCCATAAAGCCAAAGCCTCTATCTCCCTCATTTCACTGGGGAACTCACCACGTCTCTGTTGGTAACCACCATGTCCATGTTGGGTAAAACTGTACCCACAGGCAAGTCTTGAGCGCCTTGACGAATTACCATAGTAGCCATAAAGCCAAAGCCTCTATCTCCCTCATTTCACTGGGGAACTCACCACGTCTCTGTCGGTAACCACCATGTCCAAGTTGGGCAGCGGAGTACCCACGGGCAGACTCTCGGGCACCTCCACACGGTACTCGGGTCGCGAGAACCGCGGCGGGTCGTCGTTCACGTCTCGGATGGTTATCGTCGCCATCGCGATGGTTGACGTCAGTTTAGTGACAAGGGGGGAGCCGTCAACTATTTCACTGGCCTGAAAGAAAAAAAGTGTTTAGTTAGAGCTAGGTTGAGATTGAGGGAACTGCATTAGGTTCTAGCTGACAATACAACGAATCCTCAAATTTATAAAGGGTCGGCGCAGCGCGGTTGTGATTCTGGAGTCGAAGCGTCCATAGGCGACGGTGTCTACTTACCGTCAGGTAGGCTGTATGCTTGTTTGCCACCGTCTTAGTATAAAAAAGTGCGGAATACTATCGGTTTATATCTGATGTTATGGCCTCTTTCCTATGTTGTTGACAGCGACTAGCGAATGTTTGGATATAAGTAATCAGGCATTCAAAAGAGTTGTATAACAATATAAACATCAACGAAATGTGTGAGATACTTACTCTTATAGTCAGATTGAGAGGCGATGATGGATCAGCCAGGGCCTCTCTGTCTAATCGGCTTGGCTGTGGTCAGGTTCCCCGTGGCACTGTCCAGTAGAAAGTAATCCAACGGATCTATAAAAAGAAATATCGCATGATTACGTACTACACTATCCGGCTCGAAGGACCGCAAAACCAATATGTCTTTTACGTTGAAATAACATCAGATCCGATAAGATAGCTAATTGACAAAGGAAATTCACGAATTCTTTTTTTAAGTTGTATGAGTATCTATGGTACGTAATAAAATAATGATAAGTCACAAATGTTAATATATGTCGTATCGTACTAAAACAAAAATGAGGCTGCAAGGATTCGGAGCAGATATAAGGCATATTTTGATATATTGGTACCGACAAGAGCATTTCTGTTAAATAAGAGATACTGGTAAGTAGATAGACGATCGATACGACTATAGATCGAAGGTAGACTGATAAGTAAAGTTCCAAGAAAACTTCTCTCGGCATCACCCGATCGGCGTCCCTGGCTCGCACCACCAGCGCCAGCGTGCCCACAGGGGCGTCCTCCGGCAGGGACCCGCTTAGGGCTCCGCTGAACACTGGGGGAGAGTTCTGCACGTCCACGACTTTAACCTCAACTGGAGCTGTTGACTTGAGGGCGCCATCCTGGAATGAAGGTGGTTTAAAATGCGATTAAGTACAGCAGCATGTTAATGGTTGTGTAAAAATATATAAGTATAACACTAGGGTGACGGCACCAATCATGGACATACACCCAATCATGGTATTTTTTTTCTCTAAACCAAAATATTAAGTAACTGTCACTACGTTTTCAAACTTGGAGCACTAAATCATAACCCAAGGACCCTTGAGCTGACATAATGACATATGTCACAAAAATTGGCCATTTTGTTCGATGATGGCCGCGACGTGATATATATTGCTGTCGCCCGTGTTCACAAAAAAACCGTTTTTTTGTACTCGTCGATTAAAATTTCATAGAGAATACTGCAACGTCACTCTTTTCGTCATTGAATAGTCTATGTTAGTTCCGAAACAACCGAAATAACTTTTTCGATACGCTCTAGACAATCGAAAAAAATTTGAAAATAGAACTTCGTATTTCAATAATATGTGTCCTTGATCCGATACAAAATTGCCAATCTATGGCGTTTCGGTACGATGCAGCGTCGCGTCGTCTGTCAAAAATCTACTTAAACTGGCTGCTGTATCCAGGGCATGAAAAAAATTAAAATAAACTACGCCTTGTGATTGGCCAATCACAGCACAGTACTGCAACATTACGGACGCCGGTGGTGTGATTATCTATGGATTATATTGTGTAAAAGAAGTCGGATATTAGAACTAGACAATATAGTACTTACGAAGCGATATTTAGTTTTCGTATTAATGACTTAAATTATTAATTTTAATGAACTCGTACAAAAAGTATTGTTCACAATACTGTCATAATCAAGCTTTTTAATCTCGTACCTTACTTAGGCCACTCAGCAAGCTTCGTGGCCTAAACACGGTACTTGACTAAAAAGCTCTCTATTATAACACGATTGTGAAAAATACTATAGTGTTCCGTACCAAAATTGGTCCAACGGAACACTTACGCGATCATAAAGTTGGTATGCGACAAAATAGTAGGACCAACAATTTTATGCCACCCGATATAGTCCCTACTTTATACCTATATTTCGCTTTTATAAAGAATTTTCACGAAGAAAACATGATTTTAGGCGCGCACGAAATAGTCGAAAGAGAGCTGGGATGGGGATTGGGCTCGTTCAGACTCCAAATAAAAAAAAGTACAGCGAATTTAATATTTTGTAAAAAAAAATGTTTTTGCTATATTGCGTGTGTTTTATAAACTGGAACCGTATAAACTAATTACAAACAGATATAACTCTTGTCATTGTATATGCAAAGTTTCGTCACAATCCAACACTTCGTTTTAAAATGAGAGCGTAACTACGTTTGTATGGGAAGGTGAAATTCAGCCGAGCTTACTGCGGACGATAAGATCAAAGTCATAAAACTATGTAAGTGCTCACTCTCAAGCGATACAGACACAGTATGTAATGCCCTGTTTTACCTTAGTAAATGTTCATTGTATCACCGAGATTCGTTGTATTATTTACTCCCTACGGCATACTTCTCACATCTGTTCTACGTGCTATGTGCTCCGCCCACTGCCACTTAAGTTTAGCGATTCGGAGGGCTATATCGGTTAAATGGTTCTGCTGCGGATAGCCTCATTTCTGATGCGATCACGCAGATAAACTCCCAACATAGCCCTCTCCATTGCCCTTAGGGTGACTTTGAGCCTTCTTATGAGGCCCATAGTAAGCGACCACGTTTCAGTGCCATATGTCATCACTGGCAACAACACACTGGTCAAATAATCTCGCTTTGAGACCAAGTGCTCCTTACCAAGGTATAATATAAATATATTAAGTATGTGTTTTAACATACGTTTTATTCGAACTACTTACAAAAAAGAGTTTAATTATAAAGTATTGTAAAGATTGAGCGTGACAGGAAAACACTTCAAATTGTGATTAGCTGATTAGTTTCGTTAAGATTTCAATTCAGTATGAATAGTATTTTGAATCCATTGTAAAGAGGGTCCAATTGCAATGAAACGTGTTATGGGAGATACGACCAATACAGGTGCAGGTGTGGCAGTAATCACCCCAATGAGTCGTCCGTCATACAATACCGGCCCCCCGGAGTCCCCGGAACGAGACTGCTGCCGTCTCTTAGAACACTTTGGCGCTATACACAACCCACTGTACTTCAAAGTATTAGGAAAATCTTCTTGCGGACAAGGTACCACGACGCCCTCCCCTACTTAAACAGGATGAAAAGGTTCTGTTTTTTTCTTATACGCTTCTTTTACACTCTCCATTATTGCACCAAACCCAGCGTACTTTACGGGCAAACCAAACAAGGTTTTGTCATCCAGCGCTAGCAGTTTCGCGTGCTCCATATTGGGCACTCTCTCCGTTAAAGTTAAGCAGATATCGTTCAGTAGCTGGGTAATTATGAAGTTAGGATGAACAAATATTTTGATCACCTTCTTATACAAATTAGTCTTGTTATGTGGCCGAGTGAAATCACCATATTTTACAACAATATCACGTGCTGTGAATGTTCTGATACGTGCCATGCAGTGAGCCGCAGTAATAACCCAGTTTGGAGCTATCAGGCTGCCAGTGCAATGCCTTCTATAATTGTCCACCTTTACAAACGTAACGGTGAATGGGAATTCATATTTCGAATCGATCTGTCCTAGGTACACGCGGAGGTCGCCCCGGCGACGGCAGCTCGCAATTATCTCTACTCTTATCAATAGTACTAGGATAAGTTTTACAAACATCTTCAAAGGAGAATAATCAAATAAAGTAGAGGTGCGACGAACGGCAAGAAAATCAAATTGATTTGTGAACGAAGTCATAAAATAAAGTTTATGAGTTTAGTTATAAAAAAAAACATATAAAAAATGTGAGTAGGTATCGTACTGTATTTCAGTTTATAGTAAAAAAGCAATTTGTTTAGATTCAAAATAAATACACGCCAATTTTCATAAAATATTGCAATAATATAATAATAAATGGCTTTGCAAGCAACGCTACCGATGCAATACAGGGTGACATTTTAATCAGTGTCCATATTCAAGTAATAGATTCTTCAGCAAAATTATAAAATACATTTTTTTTATTCATATCATTCAGTACAAAATAATTTAGTAAATGCTGCTTTAACTTATCCCAAAAAAACTTTACCGCAAGGGCACCTCAGTGGGTAGTAAGATTTGAGCACGGCACGAATCCCCTCCATCGGCCCCTCTCCGCACCGTGCGGTACTGAATGCCCAGTAATGACGCTGTACGGATAATTAATTGTTTTGGGATAGACAATTTATAATTTAAACAATACCTACCAGTTTTTTTTTCAAAAATGGAGTCTGTTAGTGATACCAAATGCCTACAGAAAAATTTGGACACTGATTAAAATGTCACCCTGTATAATGTATTATACCTACACGTTTGCTCTTTCGAACGTCATGACGAACGGGGATTCATTTTCATATTTCGAGCTGCTTTCGGCAACGCTCTCTTATCTGTGGCGATTATTTTTCGATATCCTAAGAATACTGACACGAGTACGAGTAGTTGTATCAGTAGTCCTAGGATAAGTATGAACAAAAAATCTATCTATACATCTTGTATGTATGTAAGCACTTTATTGTACACAATAACAGGTCAAGGAATATACATGTCACACAATAGATCAAAGTACAAAGGCGAACTTATCCCTATAAGGGATCTCTTCCAGCTAACCTTTGAGCAATTGAGAGGAAGGTAGGTAGAACGAGATAGGCAAACTTATACCGTGTACAAAAACAGAGAAAATAAAGCAAATCCTAATTAGTATTAATTCTAGACAAATAAAAACATGCCAATACATATATAAATATACAATATAAAATATAATACACACTAACATATGTTACATATATATCGCAAATATACAATAAATAAATAAATACTATATTCAACCAATTCACAAGTCATTGGAAAGCCACAACTTCTTCAAATTCATCTTAAGTGACGCAACAGACTGCGACTGTCTCAGCGACAAAGGCAACTCATTCCACAATTTAACAGCGCGCGCAGTAAAAGATCTGGAGTATGTTCGCGTCTTTCTAGACGGTACAGCAAGACGGTACATCTTCATCTATCTACATAATAAAGCTGTAGGTTGAGAGTCAATGAACAGTGAAGATATTATCAAAAAACCGGCCAAGTGCGTGTCGGGCCACGCGCAGTGCAGGGTTCCCTAGTTGCCTGTCTGTCTTATTTATATCGACATGCGATGCGGTTGCGTCGGCCGAAATTGTACGAAAATTGGCCTATCCAAGTACACATTAAGTTGGTCGACTATTACTCGGTAACTACTTATGCCTACTTGTGCGTGATAGTTTTCCTTTTATATTCATCATATGAACTACTTCCACAAATTTTTTGACATCCCCAGTAGTAGCCATTTAGCAGGCAGAGGGGGGGACATGACTCGAACAAAACTTAGGGCTTTGGACCCCTATATCTCGAAAACGAAACATTGATTTCAAAAATGGTTGTAAGAAACCCATAATAATTATTTTTAAACGAGCTATCCAACGATACCCCACGCCATGAATTTAACGCGAAAAAAAATTACATGAACAGCGCGTCGCGAAAAGCGAGTTGCTCTTTTTTAAGTCTGATAAAAAAACGTACACAGTACCACCTGTCAAATTAAATGGCACACCGCTAAAACAGCCCCCCTATTCTCTAACTTGTTTTAAGCTCACCTCAACGCTCACCCACAAATATATCTTGACACCGCGAAGCCTAGTAACTAAGCGTAGATAGAGGTCTAGTATCGTGACGGGCGACCGGCGGGGTAAGCCGCATTACCGCGTAGTGAATAACAGCCCAGGTTACACAATTTAAGTACTTTGGCCATTTGGTGTCCGACTCCCTCTGTGATGACCTGGACATAGAACGGGAGAGGAGAGCGCTGCGGCAGTCCGGTGCAACGTGGTGGCCCGCAGGTTTATAAGGTATTCAGAGCAAGTAAAGTTTACGCTTTTTTAAGCTTTTTCCAGACTTTCTACACCTACAGCCGGTGGGTTAACTACACGCAGAAGGCTATCAGTGTTCCAAGAGTACAGTACAACAGTGGTTTCAGGATACTGTTGGAGCTGCCCCGTTTCTGTAGCGCGTCAGGGATGGTCGCTGATGTAATGCGCACGTTTATTTTTTATGTGATAGGAGGCAAACGAGCAGACGGATCACCTGATGGTAAGCGATTACCGCCGCCTATGGACACCTGCAACAGCAGAGGTGTTGTGAGTGCGTTGCCGGCCTTTAAGATGGGTGTACGCTATTTTCTTGAAGGTTTGAAGGTCGTATCGGTCCGGAAATACCGGAGGCGACAATCCATTCCACAGATTAGCTGTGCGAGGCAGGAAGTTTCTGGAGAAGCGCACAGTTGAGGACTGCCAACCATCTAAGTGGTGAGGATGGTAATGTTGTCGCGTTGGACGATCGCGAAAAGATGCGGTAGGGATTAATCCGAACAATTCCTCGGAGCACGCCCGTTATACATGCGATAGAAAATGCAGAGCGAGGCCACATCTCTACGCAGCGCCAAGGATCCGAAATATGCTAGCAGTGGACAATTCGAGTTGCTCGCCGTTGGATGCGATCCAGAGGGAGAAGCTGGTATTGGCGTGCCCCTGCCCATAGATGAGAACAGTATTCCAAGTGTGGGCAGACCTGCGACTTATAAAGCTGCAGACGGTGGGTCGGTGTGAAATACTGTCTCGATCTGTTGAGCACACCGAGCTCTTTTGAGGCTAATTTGACCTTACCCTCTAAATGCCCGCGGAACTGGACTTCACTCGAAATGTCGACGCCAAGGATTCCGATACTGGCTGCGGCAGTCAGGGGAGTGATCTCAAAACGAGGTGACACGACAAACTTTAACTTTTTCGCGGTAAACGCGCAAACCTGTGTCTTGCACGTTGACGGTTTTGCCGCTAGCATAGAAGGGAAGCATCCGTGGTGTGTAGAATTCGGGGCAGCCCAAACACTCTTCTGAGTACCTTATACCCTTATTGACAGATTTGAAGCCCGTATCCAGAAGCACTGGAATGATATTCATTGCCTCTTCGAAAAGTATAATGTTTTAATGTTTATATGTTAAGTTCAGTCAGCTGCAGAGAAAAGGACATATGCATACATGATCCGAAATAAATAATTTGAATTGAATTTGAGTATGTCTATCTCTTAGGGATAACCCACAATAACCCGCTTGCGGTCGAGTACTAACCTTACTCTTGCTGTACCGTCTAGAAAGACGCGAACATACTCCAGATCTTTTACTGCGCGCGCTGTTAAATTGTGGAATGAGTTGCCTTTGTCGCTGAGACAGTCGCAGTCTGTTGCGTCACTTAAGATGAATTTGAAGAAGTTGTGGCTTTCCAATGACTTGTGAATTGGTTGAATATAGTATTTATTTATTTATTGTATATTTGCGATATATATGTAACATATGTTAGTGTGTATTATATTTTATATTGTATATTTATATATGTATTGGCATGTTTTTATTTGTCTAGAATTAATACTAATTAGGATTTGCTTTATTTTCTCTGTTTTTGTACACGGTATAAGTTTGCCTATCTCGTTCTACCTACCTTCCTCTCAATTGCTCAAAGGTTAGCTGGAAGAGATCCCTTATAGGGATAAGTTCGCCTTTGTACTTTGATCTATTGTGTGACATGTATATTCCTTGACCTGTTATTGTGTACAATAAAGTGCTTACATACATACATACATACATAACCATTTAGTATCCTTTACTTGTTTACGAAGCGATTTTAGGCAAAACAGCATTAATCCTTATTCAATAAAGTACCTTAAATACATTGTGCATTTAATATAGATCAATATGGCCCTGTACAACATGTAATTTAAATGAATATTTTCGAAGATATTACAGATTTAAAATGCAGGGACATAGTCAGCAGCGGTCAGTATTGCACCCGTGTGAAGCCGGGCGGGGCGCTAGTAGTTTATATAAATCATTAAAATTAGGGCACAAAAGGGGTAAAAATACTTGAGAACTGGTACGCATCTGGGGGCACGGCAATGCCCCCGTCAAGTCGAGCAACACAGCGGCTGATTTGTTGATCTATGAACTCAAAGTTAAAACGGCTGTTTTAACTTTGGACGCATAGATTGACAAATCCAACAACATAAAAACTAGTTTGATGTATTCACAAGGTACTTAAATACAAAATACAGTGTGTAGCGGCCTCCTGTTTTTAATGTCTATCGTTAAATTTAAAGGATTAATCACGCTAGTGTGCACTTGAACGCAGCCTTAATTTTGTCACTCACTGACTCACTCACCGTCGAAAGTCTAAGGCACTTCTAGCAGCCATAGAAACCAAATTTAGAATACAATCAGGTTTAATGTATAAATCAAGGGGAAACTAAAAAGAAAATGAATTTTCAGTCCAGTTTTCTACATACACCAACTGCATTAAAAATCTTTGTAATCCCATATAAACATATAGGATTACAAAGTCATATATATTTCGTCTGTTTTTTAATAATATGACTGTATTATTTGACTGTCTTCTAATGATATCTCGGATTTTTCTACTTTTTCGCTACTTATTTGGATATATTTTGGTATTGTTCGCATAAACAATTTATTTACGCAAGTTTGTTTAGTCCGAGTTTCTCTGCTTTACGTTGTGGTACTTGTGGTCCTAGTTTTCTTATATCTTCATTTAATTTAACTTATTGCTCAAATATTTTTTGTTTCGGTCATAATTCATTTTAACACTGTATATGAAAATGAGTGTAAATTAATATAAACCAAAATATATGACGATAATATAGTTAAATGATATTTAAAGAGTACCATGGTTTGTGTTCTTCCACTGGCGATGTTGGCTTTCGACGATCTTCTTGATTTCTTCTTTGCGCAGCGTTCGGCTGACATATTACCGCTGCTACCGCTTGGCGCTAGATCTTCTTAGTACGGCATTTGTGTACCTTCTTCCAGACGACGTAGCTGCATCCGATTGCTACCGCCTGTACCAGAATCGCTATGGTAAAAGGTAGTTTGTTAAAGAGTTGGTGGGCCCGAAGTCGGGCTGCGTTGGTTGTGCGTTGTTAGTAAAAAGAGCTGGTTTTTTGTTCCTGCGTCTTTTCGTACTGGCTGCCTATGATCTTCGTATTCTGCGCGGCGTGGCATGGGTCGTGGCCTGGCTGGATCGCTGCTGGTGCTGACTGGTGCTGGGTTTGTGGTCGATGCGCTGCTGTGGTAGTTTGGCTGTCCTAAGCTGGCTAGGCTAGGCTAGGGGCTGCCTGGAGCAGCCCTCCAGCAAGGTCGCCATGACACGTAGGCAGTAGAGGTGTAAATAATAATACAACGAGTCTCGGGTAAAGAAAGTAAGGTAAACAGGGGGTTTATATAGGGTCTCGGTGTCGCCGTGTGAGTGACGCTTACATAGGGTTTACGATCTAGATTCTTATCGCTAAGGGTTACAGTTTAACGATGATTTGCTTAGTTACTCGTGCGTAAACCATCTGCTAGGGAAAATCAAGGTTATTTCCATTACACAATGTTATCCAATGTTGCGTCATATACCTCAGAATAATAGCCTCATACGTACCTTACCATACTGACTGTATATACCTGGTACGACGTAAATGCAAGTAATTGTGGACAAAACATTTTGATGAGCGGTCTTAAAAAAAAGGAGTATGGTACAGGGTACAGAACTATCCCGGGAACACCCAAATACTCCGAAATATTTTATTCCGAATTTGCTAATTCCGATTTTCAAAACTCCGAATTTCATAATTCCTAAGACTTATAATTACGATTACTAAAAAACACGAATTTAATTTTACCGAATTTCATAATGTCGATAGTTCGTTTTTCCGATTTTTATAACTCCGAACAATCAAAAACGCGAAGTGTCATTGGCCCGAAAAACAGTACTCCGATTATCCCGAAATTTCATTACTAATAAGGAAATCTGATATTCGGGATAAAGAACTTCGTGTTTTCAATAATCGGAATTTTATTTCTTAGGAATTATGAAATTCGGATTTTTGAAACTACACGGGGAATAAAAAAACCGAAAAGTACGAGACTTATTTCCCGTAGAGAATAGGGTTCTGCCTTTTCTCCGAAGCCCCCCGCAGTAAAAAAAACAACAAATAGTCGTTACAATGGAATTATTAGTAGGTTAGGTTAGGGTTAGCTTGTGTCCCTTAGAGCGGAAATAGGCACCCCGCGAAGCTGGGTGACGTCGACCTTCTGGCGGTTAGGTTGCATTATTGCATTAAGTCTGTCTGTATACGCCCCAAAATTATATATTTTTTATAATCTTCTTATTCTTAATCTTCTTCTATATATTTACGAGGATAATGTTTTGTACACAATTTGTTCACAATATTCTGTATAGGAATTGCTTGTAATTCGTTTTCCATCGACCCATCTTCCTATAAATAGTTAACTTGTCCCTTATGAATGATAAGGTCGATTAATTGTGTATTCATGTGATTTGCTATTCAGTTTCTTCACTCCAGGCGTTTAAAATGCGGATCTTAGGTATTTAATTCGTGTGTGTTAGCTGCGGTAGTGATCTTAGACGTTGGGAGTTGTTTTAATTATTATTTAATAGTTATTAGTAACAGGAATTCGTAATTTTGATTTTTCGGATTTTTGTTTGTTCGGATTTATAATTGGTCGGTGTAATGATATTCGGATTTTTGAAAATCGGTTTTTCAATAATCGGAATTCGGATTTTTGATGTATCGGATTATTATTCCGTCGGACTTCTTATTATTATTATTAGGAGAGGTGGGTACGAAAGTGTTTTAGGAAAGTTTGGCGATGAAAAAGTGAATGAAAATGGCGAGAGGCTGCTTGAGATATGTTTGGAATGGAGTCTCGTTGTGACTAATACTATGTTTAGTCACAAGAGAATCCATATGTATACGTGGCATAGAGGCAATGTGAAGAGTATGTTAGATTATGTGATTGTGGATAAGCGGATAGTCAGTAGAGTGGTGGATAACAGAGCATATAGAGGAGGAGCCAGTGTAGGCACAGATCACTTCCTGGTAATAAGTCGCTTGAAAGGCCTCTTCAAACGATGGCGACACTATTGCTCGGATTCTACCACTGAACTCCAACGAATAAAAGTCGAAAATCTTCAAGACTTGGAAACACGGGATCGCTACAAAAGCATTTTGAAAGAGAATATTAGTGGAGAGGCGGTTGTGAGTGGAGAAGATATGAAAGAGGTATGGAGATGCGTGAAAGAAGGAATGATAGGGGCCGCTACCGAGGTGTGTGGTGAAACAAAGAGAAAGAAAGGAAAAGTAAACGAAACCCCATGGTGGGATGGAGAAGTGAAAGAAGTTGTGAACGAGAAGAAGAAAGCTTGGCTTGATTTAGTAGCCTTTGGAAATCTCCAGAGTAATGCAAGGACGGATTTAAAGGAGAAGAAAGAAGAAGTAAAACGTTTGTATGGGCAATTGAAGCAAAAGGTAAAAAGTGTGATCTTGAGAAAGAAAGATGATTTGCAAGAGAAGATGGATAAAAGATTCTCTAAAGATTTCAAAACCAACAAAAAATTGTTCTGGAAAGCTGTAAAAGCGGCTAGAGGCTCAACAACAGTATCAGAGCTAGGAATAATTAGAGATGAGACTGGAAGTATAGTGAAAGGGGAGCAAAACGTACTGAGAAGATGGAAAGAATATTTTGAAGGCTTGTTTGAAAGTGAGGAGAGAGACACGGTAGAGTCACGGAACTCTGAGGTGACTCCCAACCTTGAAGGTGATGAAAGGGAGATAAGCATGACAGAAATTGTGGATGCGGTAAAAAGTATGAAGTCAGGTAAGGCGGCAGGGTATGATAGGGTAACTGCTGAGATGATTCGGAGTGGTGGCGGAGTCGTTGCAACCCTGCTGCACCGACTCTTTAACTTGTGTTGGAGATATGGCAAGGTGCCGGACGATTGGACTAAAGCTGTCATTGTTCCAATTTACAAGGGAAAGGGTTCGCGGCAGGATTGCAAAAACTATCGTGGCATCAGTCTTCTCAGTGTGGTTGGGAAAATGTATGCAAAGATACTGATAGAAAGGGTAGTGAAAGAGACTGAGAGTAAAATGTGGGATGTGCAAGCAGGGTTCAGAAAGGGGATGGGGTGCGTGGATCAGGTTTTCTCTTTACGATGCATCACCGAAAAATGTTTGGCCAAAAACCAGAAGGTGTATTGTGCGTTTGTCAATTTGGAGAAAGCCTATGACAGAGTGGTGAGGGATGTTTTGTGGTCAACTCTGTCCATGTATGGGGTAAACAACCAATTGATTCAGGCATTAAAATCCCTCTACGAGGGATCTAGAGCATGCGTAAGGATCAATGGTGGCTACACAGACTGGTTTAGCATCCAAAGAGGTGTTAGACAAGGTTGTGTGGCCTCGCCATGGTTGTTTAACTTATTTATGGACAGTTGTTTGATGCCTTTAAAAGAGAGTGAATGTGGTTTAAAAATGGGTGAGTTACTCGTCAAATGCCTCCTATACGCTGATGACCAGGTGCTCATTGCGTCATCAGAGAAGGAACTGCAAGAGATGGTAACTTGTATGGATGACTCGCTGAAGCGGAAGGGTATGAAAGTCAATGTGAGTAAGACAAAAGTGATGGTATTTGAGAAAGAAGAACGTGTGACTGTGTGCAATATTCTGATTGACAGTGAGAGAGTGGAGCAAGTAAATGAATTTGTGTACTTGGGTTCTTTATTTACGAGAGATGGAAAGTGTGATGGTGACATTGAAAGAAGAGTAAAAGCGGGAAATCAGGTGAATGGAGCATTGCACGCGTTTGTGAGCAGCCAAAATATAACAAAGAAGGCTCGACTCGCGGTTCACAGAGGAGTGCTTGTTCCTACACTGATGTATGGTAGTGAGACTTGGGTATTTCAGAAAAAGCATGAGAGTAGACTGAATGCAGTTGAAATGAGAGCGTTAAGAAGTATGTGTGGAGCTCGTTTGAATGATCGAATAAAAAATTGTGTAATAAGAGAAAAATGTGGAATAGAAGACGATGTAGTGACTAGGATTGAGAAAGGTACGCTTCAGTGGTTTGGGCATGTTGAGAGGATGTGTGAAAGTAGATTGACTAAGAGGATTTACGTCCAGGAGATGGATGGAAGGGTCGGTAGGGGGCGGCCTAGGCGAGGGTATCATGACCAAATTTTCAGCAATACTGTTAAAAGGCCAGGTCAGGAGTACCCGCAACCGACGAGCCTGTATGAGGAGATGTATGGATGTGATCGAAGCGAAAGAAGTATGTAAGGACCGTAGTATTTGGCGTTCCTTAGTCTCTGCCTACCCCAATGGGATACGGGCGTGAGTATATGTATGTATGTATGTTCTTATTATTCGGAGTAGTGAAATTCGGAATTTTGATAATCGGAGTTATAACCGTTAGACCTTTTGAAATTTCGGATTTATGAAAATCGGTATTATGAAATTCGTGATTTCGACTTTCGGAATTTAGTTTTTCATATTTATGTAGTGTACCCAACTATCCCACTATCCAACGATTCCATCCAACGTAGCTAAAGAATTGTACAAAATTGTAAATGAAGGTATCAAGCGAAGGCGCTTGTTATTTAAGTGATTTCTAACAAAAGGGGTGACAAATATGAGTTGCAGCCTCATAAAAACCCTTTACCAAATAATAAAGAAAAAAAGAAAGACATACGTTTTATTCGAACTACTTACAAAAAAGAGTTTCATTATAAGTCTTAATTATAGATTGAGCGTGATAGGAAACCACTTCATATTGTGATTAATTTCGTTAAGATTTCAATTCAGAATGAATAGTAGTTTGAATCCATTGTAAAGAGGGACCAATTGCAGTGAAACATGTTATGGGCGATTCGAGTAAACCAGGTGTGCCAATGATCACCCCGATGAGTCGTCCGTCATACAATACCGGCCCCCCGGAGTCCCCGGAACGAGACTGCTGCCGTCTCTTAGAACACTTTGGCGCTATACATAACATACTGTACTTCAAAGAAGCAGGAAAATCTACTTGCCGACAAGGTACCACGACGCCCTCCCCGACTTGAACAGGATGGAAAGGTTCTGTTTTTTTCTTATACGCTTCATATGCACTCTCCATTATTGCACCAAACCCAGCGAACTTTACGGGCAAACCGAACAAGGTTTTGTGATCCAGTGCTAGCAGTTTCGCGTGCTCCATATTGGGCACTCTCTCCGTTAAAATTAAGCAGATATCGTTCAGTAGCTGGGTAATTATGAAGTGAGGATGAACAAATATTTTGATCACCTTCTTATACAAATTAGTCTTGTTATGTGGCCGAGTGAAATCACCATATTTTACAACAATATCACGTGGAGTGAATGTTCTGATACGTGCCATGCAGTGAGCCACAGTAATAACCCAGTTTGGAGCTATCAGGCTGCCAGTGCAATGCCTTCTATAATTGTCCATCTTTACAAACGTAACGGCGAATGGGAATTCATATTTCGAATCGTTCTGTCCTAGGTACACGCGGAGGTCGCCCCGGCGACGGCAGCTCGCAATTATCTCTACTCTTATCAATAGTACTAGGATAAGTTTTACAAACATCTTCAAAGGAGAATAATCAAATAAAGTAGAGGTGCGACGAACGGCAAGAAAATCAAATTGATTTGTGAACGAAGTTATAAAATAAAGTTTATGAGATTAGTTATAAAAAAATATATAAAAATGTATCGTATTGTATTTCAGTTTATAATAAAAAAGCAATTTGTTTCAATTTAAAATAAATACCGCCAATCATCATAAAATATTGCAATTATGATTTATAAATGGCTTTGCAAGCAACGCTACCGATGCAACATAATGTATACACGTTTGCCCTTTTGAACGTAATGGCGAACGGGGATTCATATTTCGAGTTGATTTCGGTAATGCTCGCTTATCTGTAGAGATTATTTTTCGACATCTTAAGACTACTGACATGACTACGAGTGGTTGGATCATTAGTCCTGGGATAAGTATGAACAAAAAATCTATCTATACATCTGTATCGATCCACATAATAAAGCTGTAAGTAAACAGTCTGTTCATTGAAGATTTTATCAAAAAACCGGCCAAGTGCGTGTCGAGCCACGCGTAGTCTAGGGTTCCGTAGTTGCCTGTCTGTATTAGTTACATCGACGTGCAGTGCTGTTGCGTCAGCCGAATTTGTACGAAAATTGGCCTATCCAAGTACACATTAAGTTGGTCGACCATTACTCGGTAACTACTTATGCTTACTTGTCCGTGTTTCCCTTTTAACCGACTTCAAAAAAAAGGAGGAGGTTCTCAATTCGGTTGTATTTTTTTTTCAATGTTTGTTACCTCAGAACTCCGTCATTGATGAACCGATTCGGAAATTTTTTTTTGTTTGTAAGTATATGCTTGCAGGTGGGTCCCATTTTTTCAAAAATTCAGTTGGATGATGGGATTCATGAGGAATTTAGGGAGCTCCTCAATTTTATTAGGCACGCGTGTAGTGATTTTGGTATTTTCTGTTATAACTCGTGTATTTACATCCGGGATCATAAATTTGGTGGCGAGGAATTGATGATGAAGACCACAGATGACTTATCGAATTCCTCAATTATGTACTTAAAAGTGCAAAAGTACGTCACAGGTTCTGATAAGATTCCGTTGAAATAGGAACTAATGAAGTGCCACTGGTGAATGATCTTGGGGAATCGATGGATATATTGTAAACCGGTACGGGCCGGATTTAGCAATTAAAATTAAACAGCTAGGATGTTTGCGGATAAAACGAGTGCGTTTAATATCGTCGTTAACATTTTTAATTAAATGTCGCGAGTCGGACCTTCTTCCTACGTGTGTTAGAATGAAACCACGTAGGGACATACCGTTTTCTGCTAATATCCTAAGGGCTACTAGTATCCATCTTTTGAAACAGCTGATTAGGAATCATTACACGGACTTGGACAGAGTGCAGTGCGAGTTATACGGGTTGCATAATGTATGTAGTGCGGTGTTATCTCGTAGTGATTTTGAGTTGTGCGATCGGATAACTTATGAGCAAGCTGATTGTATTGTGGATTTCCGTAATGAGGTCCACGACAGGAAGTTTGAAAAGTTGTTAACTCGTTATGGAAGAAACGTGAACGCGGGTAAAAATCACTGTGAAAAAACAACAACCAGCACAGTTATAAATATTATTATTTATTTATTTATTTATTTATAAAAACAGTTTTATGACATTACAGTTATAAACCTATGCGTCACAAAATTTAGATAATAATAAAAGGTTCACAATAATAAATATCAAACAGCTTAATTTGGAACAGTTGAGCATCTAGCATCCATCGCCTCGCAGAATCTCAAGCATTCACTATACACTGCAGCCCATCGCCACGCAAACAAGTCGCACTCGGGTGTTGATGTCAGGAGCGCATTGAGAAGTGAGAGGGCGCGAGGCAACGGCGAGTTCCTGAGCGACACGGTGCTCGACGGCGGCACAGCCAATAAGTCGCGCTGTCGAGGTCTCAGGGCTATCCTCGGGACATCCGGGACAAACAATTGCACCAGACGCTCTACAAGTTCGGGACAGTCCGACTCGCCACGCAAGGCCTGACATGCCGAGATCATCAGCTGACAATTTCGCCTGACCTCCAAGGAGTTGTACCCAAGGGAACCGAGAAGGTACTTCGTTGGGTAAAGATACGGGTAATATCCGAAAGTTTTTTTATAAAGGAACCTTAAAAACGCTTTATGAACCTTCTCAAGAAGTAACGCATACGTTGATTCATAGGGGTTCCACACGATCGACGAAGTCTCTAGCTTACTCCTTACTAAGGCATTATATACCATTTTTATGGCCACCGGGTCGTGAAAGTGGCGGAGGTTTCGGACCACAAAACCTAGCCTCCGAAAGCAGCTGGTGGCAAGAGAAGAAATATGCTCGTGAAAGGTGAGGCGCGAGTCGAACATTACACCCAAATCCTTGACGGAGAAGACACGATTTATCGGCTCTGACCCTAACATATATTGAGCATATATGGCGGCACGAGAGCGGCTAAATGTACACACATAACACTTGGAAGGGTTAAAATGCAGTTTGTTCGCCATACTCCACCGAAACACCAAGTCGATATCCCCTTGTAGCGTCTTACAATCAGCTACCTGCTCAACCCCGTATACCAACTTTAGATCATCGGCATACAAGAGACATTGAGCCGCCCTAAGAACCGATTGAAGATCGTTAATCATGATCCCGAATAACAAGGGCCCTAGAATGGAGCCTTGGCTGACACCAGACCGGGTGTGGTATGGAGCCGAGACAAAACAACCATGTCGGACGAACTGCTGTCGATCACGCAGATAGCTGGCGAAAAAGGTTAGCAATTTGGGAGAGAAACCAATTTTGTTCAGTTTGCTAAGCAACACATCGTTATCCACGCGATCGAAAGCCTTCGTGAAATCGAAATATGTCAAGCACTACTTTAGAGAATGCGACCTTAAGTGTACTGGACAAAGGGTTGAATTATGCTTTGACACCTAAGCGAATTCCTTATGAGACAGTAATCTGTAGTGTTGAGGAAGCGATAACGCGGAATAAGGTGCCGTCTAGTGATGCGGAGGTGCTTAGACAGGATGTTTCGGTTATGCTACGGAAAGCCAGACTACCGAAGAGTAACGTGACCGCGGAAGAGCGATCAGCGCTTAAGGGCCTGAGGGCGAATGAGAATATCCTGGTTCTTAAGGCTGACAAGGGAAACGCCACCGTGGTCATTACGATAGCAAAATACGACTTTTACTGGATGACGCGAGCGTATACAAGCCTGTCTCATATAACCCTACTGCCAGGGTAACGCGCCGTATTAGGGCTGTCATCAGAGACTTAGAGGGGTCATTCGAGGAGGACGTTTTTAACCGGCTATATAGGCCTAAAATAGTGCAACCACCGAAATTGTACGGATTGCCGAAAGTACACAAGGCGAACGTGCCGTTGCGGCCGATTGTAAGTCAAATCGCTTCTCCAACTTACGATCTTGCAAAGCATGTTGCATCGGTGTTGCAACCGCTTGTGGGTGGAACGTCGTCTTTTGTGAAGGACTCCCGTCATTTTGTAGATATTCTCAAGGGCATAACGTTGGAACCAGATGACATAATGGTGAGCTTTGATGTTGAGTCATTGTTTACTAATGTTCCCGTTAAAGAATGTCTGGAAGTCGTCAGAAAGAGACTGGCTGACAACGGGATGCCGGAGTCAGTCATGGTATTGCTGAGGAACTGTTTGGAAGGTAGTTACTTTTTATATGGCGGAAAGCATTACCTTCAGATTGATGGAGTTGCTATGGGCAGCCCGGTGGCTCCGGTAATGGCAAATATCTGGATGGAACACTTCGAATCCAATATAGATCTGCAACCATGGGCAGTGAAGTTATGGAAGCGATACGTCGATGATGTGTTTTGCATTATAAAAGGTGGCAAGCAGGAAGTTGAGCAATTACTCCAGCATCTGAATTCCGTTCACGCAAGAATAAAGTTCACATATGAATTGGAATCAGAACGCAGTCTGCCTTTTCTGGATATTAAAGTGATAGGTCGGATGGATGGGTCCTTAACGCACACTGTTTACAGAAAACCGACACACACAGACAAGTATCTCAACGCTCTGTCTCATCATCACCCCCGCCACCTACAGTCTGTGGTTAACTCTCTGCGGAACAGGGCACAGGACCTTTGTGATCCTGAATTTTTAGAGAGCGAGATTTTGCACATTGAGAAGGTCCTTAGGTGGAATGGGTATAAGTTAGACGGACGGCAACCCAGACGGAAGTCTAGAGGAAAACATCCTGATGTTCCAAGGCAACCAGCTGTTATGCCCTACGTTAAGGGAGTAACGGACAAAGTTGGTACAATACTGCGAAGGTATTCCATTAAAACCATATACATGCCGCGCGTTATCCAAGGTCGTGGGACATCTAAGATCACCGAAGGATGTTATCCCCTTTCAATCACCAGGAGTTTATAAGATTGACTGCAGTTGTGGAAGTTCCTACATTGGTGAGACCAAGCGAACCATCGCGGAAAGGGTCAAGGAACATATTGCGGCTGTAAAAAATCGGCAGGTGAATAAGTCTGCGATAGCCGAGCATTTGTTGGAGTCAGGACCAAACCACTGGATTGAGCTCCATAAACCGAAAGTCCTGTCTACGGAACGTCATTTCTATAGTAGAAAAATACGTGAAGCCGTTGAAATCAGAAAACATCGTAATTTCAATCGGGATGACGGTTTTAAGATTTCATCTTCGTGGAATCCTATCATAAGTAAATGCCAGCGTCAGAAAACATCGTCCGTTATATCACCGGACATTGTTAGTGTCGTGTGTCGGCCGGGTGACAACCCTAGTGTACAAGTGGTTCAAAAAGACCAAATGCGGGTAGTTCGGAAAACCCGCGCAGCAAGAAGATGTTGATACCCGCACAAGCCAGTTGTCCCGTGACCATGGATGTTGCAACACATCCGAAACGTCGGGAGACCTCAGTGAGGTAAATAAATAAGTTAATACGCGATTAAGTCCCGTTTAGTATAAATAAAATCGATGGAAGTCCTCAAATATTATCGGCCCACATACAGCGATTCGGTTTTTTTCTATAGTAATCAACGCATTTGATATCGGAAATCAGTTCATATGGTAAATTGTTAAAAAAAATAGGAAATGTTCTCGTGGCTCGCGGAGTACTAAATTGAAGTCGGTTAAAACTTTGTTTTTAAAGTAAATTATGTATTCATTATATGAACTACTACCACGAATTTTTTCACATCCCCAGTAGTAGGAATTTAGCCGGCAGGGGGGAGGGGCTCAATGACTCGAACAAAAATAGGGTTTTAAACCCAGATCTCGCAAACGAATCATTGATTTGAAAAATTCAAAGGTGTATGTGAAGACCCCAATCCGCACTGGGCCAGCGTGGGGACTACTGCCCGTTCCCTCTCATACATGAGAGGAGGCCTGTGCCCAGCAGTGGAGGACGTGTATAGGCTGATGATGATGATGTGAACTTCATATACACCCAGCTAATGAACGATATCGGCTTACTTTTAACGGAGAGAGTGCCCAATATGGAGCTCGTGAAACTGCTAGCACTAGATCACGAAACCTTATTCGGTTTGCCCGTAAAGTACGCTGGGTTTGGTGCAATAATGGAGTGTATATGAAGCGTATAAGAAAAAAACAGAACGTTTCCATCCTGTTCAAGTCGGGGAGGGCGTCGTGGTACCTTGTCCGCACGAAGATTTTCCTAATACTTTGAAGTACAGTGGGTTGTGTATAGCGCCAAAGTGTTCTAAGAGACGGCAGCAGGTTCGACCCGGGGACTCCGGGGGGCCGGTATTGTATGACGGACGACTCATCGGGGTGATCAATGCCACACCTGCACCTATATTACTTGCTTCTCCCATAACACGTTTCATTGCAATTGGTCCCTATTTACAATGGATTCAAAATACTATTCCTTCTGAATTGAAATCTAAACGAAACTAATCACAATTTGAAGTGTTTTCCTGTCACGCTCAATCTATAATTTAAGACTTATAATTAAACGTTTGTTTTGTAAGTAGTTGGAATAAAACATATATGTCTTAGTATATTTATATTGTACCTTGGTAAGGAGCATTTTGTCTCAAGACGAGAGTATTTGACCAGTGTGTGTTGCCAGTGATGACATGTAGGTAACACTGAAACATGGTCGCTTACTATGGGCCTCATAAGAAGGCCCAAAGTCACCCTAAGGGCTATGGAGAGGGCTCTGTTGGGATTTTCTCGGCATCAGAAATGCATCCGCAGCAAAACTAAGGTAACTGATATAGCCCTCCGAACCGCTAAACTTTAAGTGGCAGTAGGCGGAGCACATAACACGTAGAACTGATGACCGCTATGGGCCTTAGTTGCCTTAAATAAATGTTTTATTATTATGTATGTCTTTCCCGCTCACGGGACAATGATGTCCCGGACCTTTGGGAGGCGTGCGTGGAGCTAGGTACCTACAAAGTACCTACCAACTGAGACAACACGTAGAGGCCCTTTTGACAATTTAATGAAATGCAAGGAGTACACCAAGCGGATGCTGTCTCTGCCCGTGTCATGGGACGCACACAGAGACAGCACCCGCTGGGGTGTATAGCAATGTATAGGGCCTATTGATGGTTGATGAAATATCTAAATGAAATGGGTCAAATGGGTTATTGGGTCAAAATGATGGACTAGTGGCTGGCTATGGGTGAAACATCGGACGCCTGCCTAATAAAACTTTTTCACTTTTTATCTACATCGACTTGGTGTTTCGGTGGAGTATGGCGAACAAACTGCATTTTAACCCTTCTAAGTGTTATGTGTGTACATTTAGCCGCTCTCGTGCCGCCATATATGCTCAATATATGTTAGGGTCAGAGCCGATAAATCGTGTCTTCTCCGTCAAGGATTTGGGTGTAATGTTCGACTCGCGCCTCACCTTTCACGAGCATATTTCTTCTCTTGCCACCAGCTGCTTTCGGAGGCTAGGTTTTGTGGTCCGAAACCTCCGCCACTTTCACGACCCGGTGGCCATAAAAATGGTATATAATGCCTTAGTAAGGAGTAAGCTAGAGACTTCGTCGATCGTGTGGAACCCCTATGAATCAACGTATGCGTTACTTCTTGAGAAGGTTCATAAAGCGTTTTTAAGGTTCCTTTATAAAAAAACTTTCGGATATTACCCGTATCTTTACCCAACGAAGTACCTTCTCGGTTCCCTTGGGTACAACTCCTTGGAGGTCAGGCGAAATTGTCAGCTGATGATCTCGGCATGTCAGGCCTTGCGTGGCGAGTCGGACTGTCCCAAACTTGTAGAGCGTCTGGTGCAATTGTTTGTCCCGGATGTCCCGAGGATAGCCCTGAGACCTCGACAGCGCGACTTATTGGCTGTGCCGCCGTCGAGCACCGTGTCGCTCAGGAACTCGCCGTTGCCTCGCGCCCTCTCACTTCTCAATGCGCTCCTGACATCAACACCCGAGTGCGACTTGTTTGCGTGGCGATGGGCTGCAGTGTATAGTGAATGCTTGAGATTCTGCGAGGCGATGGATGCTAGATGCTCAACTGTTCCAAATTAAGCTGTTTGATATTTATTATTGTGAACCTTTTATTATTATCTAAATTTTGTGACGCATAGGTTTATAACTGTAATGTCATAAAACTGTTTTTATAAATAAATAAATCAATAAATCTCTGGCAGTATCCTTAGGCCAGTAGTATCATGGCCTAAGGACAACACCGGCCAGAGACATGGGGGGTAGAGTGCCACCTGGCACTGGAGTTTAAACATATAGCCAACTCGCCACTTAGGTGTCCACATCTACCCTCGAGCAACAGCTCTTGCGACTCCACTCTGGATGGCCAGTAAAGGCAAGCCAGAGGCGGGGGGGCTGTCCAACCATCCACCCGATCGGCTCAGCCTGACCACAGGACACCCCCACGAGAACTCAGGTACGTAAGGTCGCTAGGTCTACTTGTTCCCTCTAGGTTGAAGATCAGATGGCAGTCGCTTTCGTTAAACTACGCCAAATCCTGCGATTAGGTGCCAAAGCGGGTCATTAAGGGCACAGACGGGAAAAGAGCTAAGTGGAGAAGGTATATTATTTTTAGTATTTTTAACACAAATAAAAAAACTTGTTTCTTATCCAGACTTTATTGAGCGGTTGAAGTTAATTTCATTGTTGTAGAACAAATAGCTAGATGGATGTTTAATGGTCAAATAAGTATGTTGAGCTGAAAATGTAAAACATACTACTTTAAATAATAATTATCTTATTTTTTCGAGTGGCAACCCCCTACCGGAAGACGCAGCGGAGGACTAATGATGTGGTAAAGGTCGCGGGAGTCCTCTGGGTGTGGGTTGCGCTGGACCGATCACTTTGGCACTCTTTGGGGGAGGCCTATGTCCAGCAGTGGACGTCTACCCACGCTTACTGGCAGACGTCAGAATTGAAGTTCTCTTTTAAAGTAGTAATTTTAATATGTGTACAATGCGCGAAAGTTTAAAATGTTGTAGTCATTCATTACCTCGTCCTCGTGTAAATTAAAAAAGAGAATGAATATTGTACCTTTTTCTTAGCCCAATATGATCCATATTACATTTTGTTGTCTCCTTGAAGGGACACCACCGTAAGGCTCACGATCAGACTGGAATGTTTAAAGCCCCATTTGCACGATACGAGTTTTTTCATATCCACATAAATAAATGTGAAGCAGTAAAAAAGATGCCCAGTCTGAACCTAATGTCGGCTGTACGTACACATTGGGCCAACGCTGGCACGTGAGCAGGAAGCAGCTATGTAAAAGAATGAGATCGAATTATAGCCCTCGTCCTCTAACGCATAGCTGCATCCTGCTCTCGCCCAACGTTGGCCCAACGTGTACGGCATAGTGTGTCAACAGCACGGCTATCACGCGACACTCGTTTTTTATCGCACTATACCTCTTGTTCTAAGTGTTCTGATACGAGAGAGACGGATAGTGCGAGAAAAATCGAGAGAGCTCGCGCGCCGTCGCGTGATAGCCGTACTGAACCCATCAATTAATAGAATACCTACAATAATTGATGGGTTAACAAAAATACACAACGTAGAAAAAATATAGGAGGCATGTTTCAATTATTTATAATGAGTACGTTTTTAGTCGAAGTACTTTAATGCAAATTAATTGGTCCTTATAAGATTTTGAGGAAATGCTTATGGTAGGAATACACGAAGCGATTTACTTGCGCCAGTTTATACTTTGGCACATGTATACTGTAACGTAAATTTCAGAAATTCGCGCAAGTAGCAAGTATCTTCCAATACACGTTACGTATACTTGTGCAAGTTTAAACTTGCGCAAGTAAATCGCTTCGTGTATTCCTACCATTATAGTGTAGCATCGTGAGTTCGCAAGCCACTCGATTTTTGTAATAAAAATATTGTTTTTAGTTTCACACAGTGTTAAATTTCTATATAATTCATCATATCGGAAGACCCAAATGTCAACACGTTTGAGCATTTTTTTGCCGCTCACGTTGAACGTTGGATATTCAATGATAATCTGCGTCTGCAAACAGTTGTAATTACTAATTGTAGCAAGACATCATTATATTATATTGCCAAGTGTTCAAAGGGGTCGCGAAATGATACCACTGGTCTTTTACTTGCCATTACTGTACTTATATTGAGTCAAGCACAGAACTATCTTGTATTATTATTTTCTAAAGTAGGTATATACAAGATGATAACTATAACATTAACTAAATAAAATTAAAGCTAAGTTAAATCTAAAAAAGGCCCTCGAGGCATTGTACCGAGGATGCTGGCGGCATTTCCTCGCTGAATTGCAATGCTGATGCGTTGCGCGAGAAAGCCGCCAGCTCTTCGGTCACCAGTTACGTCAACCAAACGTTTCGCGATTTCCGCAAATAGCTTTTGCGCACTGGGACCCCATGGACTGAGGGTCTCGACGCCAAAAGGTACAAAGTTGTACTCTCTGCCGAGGCCTCTATATTTAATGCGTTTCAGATTTTCGGCATTTTCCGCCGCTGCACCCGCTTTAGTAGTAGTCCGTTGGAGTTGGGACGGTGCCAGTGTGTCTACACAGGTAGCGTCCCACACAAGCATCCGTCCCAAACTCCACGGAACCAGAGACACTCCATCAGGTCTTTTGCCATCATCTCTGACAATGCCAGGCGGCTCAAGAAGAGCGGGCACATTGATGGCAAGAGACCGGCGGATTATGTCATTAAGAGTCGCATGTCTTGCAAAGCGGCCTGCACTTTTTTGACAACATAGTCCGTGGTGACCCAGTCGGTCCACGTCTGTGCCACAAGGGCATATTTGTGGAGTGCATACTGTGACCCCAAGCCGTAGACCAGTCGCCAGACGAAGGGAGGACGGATCCAGAAAGGTACCGGTATTTGGTGAAGGATGGGCATGCAGCCAGTGACCAGCCTCTCTGGCTCCAACCGCCAAAAGCCTTGCGCGTTCTGGACCTGAACTGCGGCTAAGAATTGATTTGTACGTTAAATCGCAATAAATATCGTCCCAGCTCCTTTGAGATTTAGGGTTGTCTGGAAAATCTTTACCCGGGCAAGCAATTTTAAAAGCATTCTTGGCATCCTCCAATCCCGCAGTCTCATAGTCTGTGGGCAAAGCCCTTAGGATATTACCTATGAGACGTGACGTGCTATGGGTGGACGACAAAAAGGCTGGGGAAGAAACACTCGAGATTTTGCGTATTCCTAAGCCGCCAAACCGAATAGGGAGGGATGCTTGTAACCAAGATGGTTCATTGAGCTGAATATTTAAAATCATTTCTAAACTAATTTTGACTAAATCGTCTATTGGTGAAAGCAAATTTTGATATTTCCAAAAGGGGCAGCAGCGGAGTACATACGTGAATTTGGGGACAAAAAGGCAAAACTTTAAAATTACCAGAGCATAATGAGGACTGATTTCGAGTAAACAATTTGCATGACTTTGGAATTTAGAAATTGTGTTATTAATATAATCAGGAAAAGATTCTTCAAAGATGGGAGAACCTAGGAGGCAAAGTGACTTTCTGTCTACAATTTTTATGCTGGGTGTCAGATCATTGAATTTCAATTTTAAATCATCCAAACCGTAAGAAGTTTTTTGAGTAAAGAGTTCACACTTGCTAAAATTTAATTCTAAACCAATATTTTCGCAATTTGTTTTAATATATGATAAGTCTGATAATACAGTGTCCACATCGCCTCCTAGGGTTCCGTCATGCAAATACCAAACGTTAAATTTTGATTTTAAATTTTGAATAATGGGATTTATAGCCAAGCTAAAAATTGCTGGCCCGAGGGGATCGCCCTGCTGACAGCCGACCTCCGAAGATAGTTCATGGGAACGGTAAATTAATTTTTCACCTCACCGGCTCGAAAAGGTGCTTTATCGCTCAAAATCTGCGCCCAAAAGTCCATTTTATCCACTAGCGTGGAAAGAGTTTTTGAATTTGGAACGTGACGGTCGATCGCGAGACCCAACTTTTTTCTATACAGAATGAGAGGTGCGTTCAGAAACTGATTGTGTTATGCCAATAATAAATTGTTATTATTTTGATAAAATAAAATTAATAATACTTATTCTCTCTTAATTAAGTAGGTACATACGAAATATTAACATTTAGACTGACTTATAAGGATAAAATACGACAAATAATTTTAAAATGTCGTTTTATTTGTCTAAAAAATTCGCTTTTTCCAAATTTGGAACGCACCTTTTGAAAAGTCAATTTAAGAAAAAACTCATATACATTTAATTTTGTTTTGTTCTAAAGCCACAGACAGTAAAACCAAAATAATGGTGGTTATTTATAGATTTTAGTGCAGAATATATACATATATGAATTTTAATGCCTGCTAAGTTAGCGGAAAAAGTGAAATGAGCGTATTTGAGTCTTAGTTTAAACCGTGAGTACCCAACGATACTTTGACTTTTTTAATGTAGGTAAGCGTGAGGTTATTTAAAGACGCAAAAATATTTATGTTACATTTGATAATTATAAAATGCTAGATCTTGATTAGATGTAAACAAACCTTTATTGAAAATGAGTATATAAGGTCCAAATTACTTCCATTACATTTACTTACCTACAATTTTCCTCGCGGTGGTGAGGTGAAAAATTGTGTGTTTCGCTCGGCAGCAAAATTGTTTGGCGTCTCGTGCTTTGAAAGCCTCGCTATGCTCAGGATTGTACTTTTGAACCATTCGCTTCGCTCATGGTTCAATTTTACAATCCTTCGCTAGCTCGGCTTTCAATACTAAGCACTTGCGCCAAACAACAACTTTGCAGCCTTGCATAACAAATAACTATTGAAGGGTCTAGCAAAGGAGAAGCTATTGATATAGTTCCGGAATTTTGTTTTTAACCTCTGTCAGCATGGTATCCCTGTTTACTGAATTGAAGGCATTTTAACGTCAATTTTGACTACAATTTCGCAATCATCATACGAAAGGTAGGTTCTTAAGGGATGGACGGCTGCCTCACACCCACCCTTCGTGCCAAAACCTAATTGCACAGGTTCGAAAACTGACTGTAATTTTGATTTGATGTGTTTCACCGCAATTTTGGACGCCAAACGTCTTAAAGTTGACCCCACAGCAATGGGTCTCACCCCTCCGTCCTTTTTAGTGAGGGCGATTAAATTGGCGCCAAACAAAAGGGGGGCAATATCAGCGTCATTTTTTAATTAGGACTGAAAGGTGGTTTGCGACGGAGATCCTGGCACCACGCGGGACTCGTTTGATGACAGGCACATTATTTTTTAGATCACTAAGGTACAAATGGAATGGGAATTACTACACCGACAAGAGCTAGGTTCTTAAATGTAATGATGATGCTAGAGTTGTTCTGCATTCATACTAAGTAAACTGGAGAATATCAGGGTCACTCACTCAGGGGACAATCAGGGTTAAGGGATAGACAAATAATGTTCTTTAAGAAGAGATTTGAACTTGCCGATAGATTTTGCTTGTCTTATATCACGAGGGAGAGAGTTCCACAGTCGAATTGCCTTAAAGGTGAACGAACTACTGTAAAATTTGGAAGATGACGAAGGCACAGTTAATAGCAAATTGTTAGAAGATCTAACAGAGTTAAAATAACTAAAACGCTCTTTAAGATAGCGGGGAGTTGCAGGGTTAAAAAGGACACTAAACAGAAGCGAAACAATATGTGAGTTACGGCGATAACGGATAGGGAGCCACTTGAGTTTGGAACGGAAACTAGAAACGTGGTCATATTTGCGTAACCCAAATATGAACCGAATGCAGACATTTTGGAGACGCTCAAGTTTATTAAGTTGCTCCTCAGAAAGGTCGAGATAGGATACATCAGCATAATCAAGAATAGGAAGAAGTAAAGTTTGAACGAGCGCAATTTTAGTTGCAGTAGGTAGAAAATTACGAAGCCGCCTGAGAGACCCCACTGCAGCAAACACCTTCCTGCTCACTTCACTCACTTGAGGCACCCAAGACAAGGAGCGATCCATAATGATCCCAAGATTTTTCACTTGCATCGAGTAATCAATCTGAATTCCATCAAAAAGTATTGGAGGGATATTAACAAAATCAACTCTAGAAATCAAATTGTTGCTGCCAATAACAATGACTTGGGTCTTCGCTGGGTTCACACTCACACCATATCGTTGACTCCATTTCAGAATGCGTCCCAAGTCTTCATTAGTTCTTTCTATGGCAGAAGGGAGATCACCAAGCTGAAGGGAGGTCACCAAGACTTCATGTTTGAGTGCCTGTCTTTTACTCTAATAACTTTTCTTTGTGTCCAAAAACACTGTTATTAAGTGAGTATTAAGAAGTTACTTCTCTCTCTATTATTAAGTGAGTATTAAGAAGTTACTTCTCTCTCTATTATTAAGTGAGTATTAAGAAGTTACTTCTCTGTCTATTATTTTCTTTTATAATTCGTAGCACCTGAAACTAGTTTCTAACCTGGATCTTGCGCATCCCGTTGTGTTTACAAAGTTTAATATTAGGGTGCCTTTCCATCACCAGAGATGTGCTATGCTTAAGCCATGTTTTTATACATTTGAAACGTAGCTGAAGCTTACTTTGTAATAGCATGGCATAGCACATCTCTGGTGGAAAGGCACGCTTAAACCAGCATGCCGTTCTAAAATGTGAGCCAAACTACGTTTGTATGAGGAGTTGCCTTGTGTCGAGCGTTCTGGGGACTCTTAAGCCTTTAAAATATTGAAAGCCAATACGTACAACATTTGGACCATAGAGTATCTGGAATAATAAGTAATCATTAGTAAATGAGATTTGTTACGGAACAAATGACAACGCGAAAGAATTATTTCGTTCCTTCGTGTTAGTATTTTGTAAATATGGACCATTGCACTGTTATGTTAGCAGGTACCTAATTATTTGGTTAAATTAAAAATGTACGTAACGGTATTTCAAACTCGTTGTTTTAGTTGAAAATTATTGAATCTTGGTTGTTCCAGGGAATTATTCCACTTATGTACGTCACAACACGATTGTTTTTTTTTACTGAACATTTTATCCCTTTTAGGTAAGCCCTTTTTTACGCAGAGGGAATGCGTTAACGCAAATTCGAGGGCCCGGGGAAGGCCCGTAATGGAGGGTATATGGGTCTGTGGGGATCCTCCTTTCGTAAGAGAAGGGGATTTTAGCCATTACGAGTAAACCACCTGCGCCATTACCCTTTAGGCCTAGTTCAGATGACAAGCGCTCAACGCGCGTTTTGATAACGCGCGTTTACCACTACATACATTTTGTTCTGGCCGTACACATGATAACGCGCGTATAAAGCGCGTAAAACGCGCGATATCATGTGTACGGCCAGAACAAAATGTATGTAGTGGTAAACGCGCGTTATCAAAACGCGCGTTGAGCGCTTCTCATCTGAACTAGGCCTTACCGCCATGTGTAGGTACGAGGCGAGGGCACCAATGGATCGCTGTCATTCGTAGGATATACGATTTTTCTGGCATAAAGCCGTGGCCTAAGCATGCGTATTCGTGACGTTAAGGTACTTATTACACATGCGCTTTAGTAGCACGCAAGCATGCTAGTTTCGAGCAAAAAGCATGTGTAAATGTAAAAGATGCTAGTAAGTAGCATGCTATTTGCATATATAATAATTGAGCATGCTCAAACAAGCATGCTACTAATCAGCATGTGTACCAGTACCTTTATTATATACAATTAAGCCTCCGGCCTCCTACAATTCTTTCACCGAAGAGTCGTACAGAAAATTGTTAATCGTACCACGGAGTCGACATTATCGGCGTTTATCTGCAATTAAGAACGACAACTTTAAAGCAATTCACTAAACACAATTCGAGAATTCTGGACAGTCCGGTTGTTGGATAAAAGGCAAGGTAAGTTTATAAGTGTACAGTGTGCAAGCTTTCGAAGAACGAAGACGTAATGAATTCGACGATATCGCGAGGAATTAAAGGCTCTATACCACCGATGGGCGAACAGTACTAAGTACCTACAATCTTGTCGGAGGGGTGCTGACCCGTAGAGAGTGTGGCCGCACATTCTCTGCAAAGAAGTCTATGTCAGTAACCTGACAGCTCAGGAACCACTCTCTCATTACCAGTATTTATTTTCTCCAGTCGCCGAGGTTGAAATCGGCAAGGATGATAAAGATGAAGATCACTAGTGAACACTTACCCCGATTTGCCCTGAACTGCCCATCAGGGCAAGTAAACAAAGGAATAGCAATACCCGCATGCTGCCTGCCGACAACCGTGTCAATAACTGAGCGGTTGCTTTACTTTTGGCTGCTGTATTTATACTTTTTTCTGTAATATGTATGATCACATAGTAGTCACACTTCTGTGGATAATCACAGTTAATTTCACATGCAATAATAATTGAGTAATTGGGCAATTTGTACTTCACTAATTAAACCGCAGTGTGGCAAATTCTAGGAAGTAACGCAGTCATCCAATGCAAACTTTACAGTCACGACCTGTAAAGTAATACTAATAACTACACCGTTAAACTCGCGTATTAAATGTCATTGCGGGCGAGATGTTTTCGAACTCTCTGGAAGTTCTTCTTCAGGATGAGTTTTCGCGGCAGTGTCGCTTGAATCTTAAGTGATTTTGATTTCGAGTGATTCAACACACTCATCCTGAACAAGAACTCCCGAAGAGTTCGAAGCACGTCGCCCGTAGTGACATTTAATTCCGTGAGTTGAAACGTGTAATCCCTAGTATAAATATATAGCCTTTAATACCCTGCTGAAGAACTACCGACCCATCTCACTTCTGAGCCATGTCTATAAGCTGTTTCCAAGTGTCATTACGAATCGTCTCGCACTCAGGCTTGATGACTTCCAGCCTCGCGAACAAGCTGATTTTCGAAGAGGTTTTAGTACCGTAGACCACATTCCTACGGCTGCTTCAGGTTATATAAAAGACAGGAGTATAATCTGCCTCTCTGCTTAGCGTTCGTGGACTACGAGAAAGCCTTCGATTCTATCAATACCTGGTTTGTACTACAGTCTCTCCAGCGGTGCCAAATAGACTGTAGCTATACCGAAGTCAATCCAGGATCGGAGCTAGAAGTCTATTCCGCTGCAGCGGGGTGTCAGGCAAGGGGATGTTATTGCCCCAAAACTGTTCACCGCTGCACTAGAGGAAGTATTAAGATTATGGACTGGTAGTACAGATGGCCGTTGGGGCGGAAAGGTTCTCGAGTGGCGACCACGTACCGGAAGGCGCGGCGTGGGTAGGCCCCCCACAAGGTGGACTGATGACCTGATAAAGGTCGCAGGAGTCCGCTGGATGAGGGTGGCGCAGGATCGGTCATTGTTCATCTTTGTCCAGGCCTCCCCTTTGTCCAGCAGTGCACGTCTTTTGGCACATATGATGATGATGATGGTTTTTAACATGTCTCACGAAAGTTGAAATTCGATGGGCATGTGTTAAGAGTGAAGAGGGATCTCTTGTTGTTAATACAGAAAATCCTCAAATCACAGGCCCGATGCTTATTGTGTCCACCGTTGTTTAAGGGAGAGATATGGGTCCCTGACGAAAACTCCTTAGTTATAAAATGATATACTGTAATTCCGTCACACAGGTCCAGTCAGTACAGGTCCTGTAATATATATGCGAGCTATTAAATAAAGCTTAGGCGCTGCAATTATCGTCTGATGCTCAACCGTGGTAAAGTAAATAGCCTCCATTCATTTTGGCACCCTTCACAAAAATCAGCAATGAGTCGTACCTAAAAACCGCTAATATGTAGGCTGACTCACACACCGAGGGTTCCTTACAACCTTTCACGTGTATACCCGTCTCGAACCCATTAATTTTGTAAAACAGAACGAAGAAGTTAGCGTAGTTGGAACAGCGCCATCTGTCGGTAGATTTTGTTACTTATAATTTGCGCGAACAACCAACCTAGTATTTTTATTTTATACAGTGTTAATTCGTTATCATGTGTAGTGCTGCGGGTTATTTTCGCGGCGCTACTCCATTGTTTTTTTTGTTTTTTTTAGGGTACAAGATTTTCTGTCACCTAAGTTTAGATGTGTTACTAATCTGCAATACCCTAATTATAATATCTATCCCCATGAAATATATTAGTCATCATATTAATAAAAACTGTCTCTAAATACGAATCTTCGGATTAATGTAAAAATGTATTTTTAATTATAGTTTGATCACTTTTTCTATAGCCTGAATATAAGATCAGTCCTCTAAAAAGTAAGTGACGAGCAGCTATAAGCTATAATAAATACATTTGTACCTAAAAATAGTAAATCTTTCACATTATAAATCTCATCAACAAACTATTAGTATCATAATATCATTTATTTCGTTGAATCATCAAAATAATAGATCTGCCACCTAATAAATAGATCAGGGGATCGATTTTTGAATCTCACCAAGTGACTAATTCTCACCGATGTGAGTGATTTCCGAAAGTTCGTATTTTTGAAACTCATCGGTGACTTACATTTGTCATACCTATGATATAAGTATGATATCGATTTACGAGTGCCCCTACCCACTCGTAATTGAAATCACCATGCGATTGTTTTTGACAGTTGACGTATGTGACATCTGCCAAGAATTTTTCAAAACTTTAATTTTCGGTTACATGACACTGACACATACGCTACGTTTTACGTTTGAATCTGTTTTAAGTTATAGTATGAGAAAATAAAAACCGGTATCAAGTACAACATCTGCGTAAAAAGGAACGTCTCGGGAAGATTGTCTCTGACTGACATTGTAAAAACAGCGTGTGACTTTCAAAAATACGGCTTTTGGAAAATGGTGACATTAAAGTCATCGGTGATCATTTTAGTCACCGGTGACTTTGATATCACCAGTGAGATTCAAAAATCGCATTCCAGTTTCTAAATTCAATGAAAAAATACCGGAGTCAAAATGGCGCGCTATGAAAATTGACCAGACCAATCAGCTTGACCGCTCGCTTGCTCACCGGCCGGCGGCGCGCACGCAGTCCGCAAGACTTATCGTGGCGGATCCGACTCGGATGGCGGATAGGTTAGAAGACCACGAAAGGTTAGAATAGAAAGGATAGGTTAGAAGACCACAAAAAAAACGAGTTTTTTTTTATAAAAGAGCGAAAATAAATCTAAGTCCTAAAAATGAGCCATCCTTTGCTATACTCGGACCAATGTTTTATTTAATAAAGTACATATTATAAAACCTATGGTAATTTTATTTTTACTTATTGTGTATTGTCTAATTTCAGTTGAATTATTTTATAATTAATATAATTTTCCAGTGATTAAAAATATTTTTTTAGGTAAACATTCTTATATTGTTTGGTGATTCAATTTTAGTGACACTTTTATTATTTTGAAACCCAATATAATTATTTGATTACTGATATTGTTTCCAAGTAATTCTTAATTATATTTAGGTAGGCGTTTTAATATTATTTGGTGATTCAATTTAGGTGACAGATCTCCTATTTTAGGAACAAATATTATTTATTAGGTTGCTACATACCCTTTTTTATACCACGTCGGTGGCAGACAAGCTTACGGTCCACCTGATGGTAAGATGGTTACCGTAGCCTATGGACGCTTGCAACTCCAGGGGTGTTACATGTGCGTTGCCGACCCTTTAAGAATTTATACTTACACTCCTTTTTTGAAGTACCCCATACTGTAGTCCCTCGGGGAAACCTCGGCAGGGAGCACATTCCACGACCGGAGCGTCCGAGGGAGGAAATTTCTCTAAAACCGTACGGTACGCGTCCATTTAGGTTCCAGGGTGTGAGGATGAATGCACTGCCGACGGCGAGCGGTGCGGTCGTAAAAAGCAGCCGCAGGCATAATGTGGAACAGTTCTTCGGAGCACAACCCGTTATACAAACGATAGAACATAACAAGGAAGCGAACTCTTTCCTTATACTTCATCTTGTTGGAGTCGTTGTTAATGTTGGAGATTTACATTTCCCATTCCAATCATTTAAATGTCTTTGGTGGACGCATATTATTGTCATAGGTGCTAATAGAGTTGATCATTCACATGTAACGGAATATCGAGCATTTTAAATCTGTCGAACTGAACAACGAACACAGCCAAGCATAGAGCCAAACATTGCTACGAACATTTCCACGATCATTCTAGCGAACGCTCTAATAGTACGGTACGCGAAATGAATGCACCTTCGATAACTCACAAGGTCGCGATGTTTTTGTTAACATTTAGACTATAATGAGTACTACTAGAAGTTAAAAATTCTAGTGAATTTTGACGTTGCTTTAGGTATTATATAGCGTTTTCTTAGCGACCCTTGTAAATCCAAGGATAAATTATACAAGTCGTATTTTTCTTCAATGGAGTACCGCATTTTAGTATTATAATCTCCCATTTAATTTTCTAAAACTTTCGTCAAGTGATAACGTCGGTATAATCCGACCCAAATAAAATGCATATATTTCCTCTAAAAGATTATACAAGTGGGTTTGGATTACTGAATACTATTAAAAACTATCAAAGTGAACAAGAGTTTGAATTAATAACATTGACAAAACTACTAGAAAACGATATGTAAGGTTTGAATAATCAAATGCGATGAATTATAGGAAAAAACAATAACTTGTATAATCTTTGCAAAGTTTTACAAGTGTTCCTTACAAAAAAGTTGATTATTCGAAAACCAAAATCAAATACTGCTAGAAAATATTTTTCGCTGTTAGTACTTAATGTACTCTCACTGATAACAAAAAAAAATCAAACTTGGGACTTATGTTCGTTTGACGACAAATTACAGTGTTCGCGTACCGTACTATAAGTAAATGCTGTCCGGGAGGCGGACGGCGGCGAAACAATCACAAAATTGCTCGGCTCGGCAAAAGGCTCAAAGCAACTTTACTTTCGTTTCTCTAGAATACTCGCTAGAACGCTCACTAGCAAGCTCCTTAAAACGTTTATTTTGTGAGCATTACAACTAATTACAAGTATTCAACTCAAGTGTACGCAGTGAGCGCGAGAAACACATTCGTTTGCAAAAGGAATACGAAGTTAATGTGTCAGATCATGTCCCAATAGTCGACGTTATCCGTCTAAACTGATGATTATGATAATGAGTCTTATTTTATTGCGTAGGTATAGAATTGCAATTGAATTGAAAACTTGGACACGAAACAGCGACCTGCTGGTTTAATATTTCATTTCGTCCCTTTTAATTTAAATGTTTGTAGACGCTAATGCTGAAAACGATTTCCGGTTAGCTTAGTGGGTAGTTACCCAGTTGGGTACTGACGCCTACGAAGCTGAAGATCCTGGGTTCGAATCCCGGTAAGGGCAAATATTTGTGTGAGCATGAATATTTGTTTCTAAGTCTTGGATGTTTTCTATGTTTATAACTATTTAATATATCGTCGTCTAGTACCCATAACACAAGCCTTTATTGAGCTTACTATGGGGCTAGTTCCATTTGTATAGGATTGTTCACAATTTTTTTTAAACGGCATTGCTAAAACAAACCATTCACATCATGCGTGTTATCAAGACACGTGAGTGCAATCAATTAGCTAAATGGCGTTGTTCGCGCTCAGCAGTGTACAATTGCAATTACTTGTTACACAATCCAATATCTGAAGTTATGTCATAATTGATGTCAATTCGTCACATTCATGCTTCAGGCACAGTCTATAATACAGTAGCCGTCTAGACAGGGCAATCGTGCGGGGGGCGAGGGGCGAGGGGCGGGTGGGGCGAGCCCGAGCTGCATACGTCGCCATTGTAAGTAGCTCGGGACATAACTTTCAGGGCTAACGAGTGTTTTGTTTTAAATGAACAAAGAAGCGTACATACATACATGCTTACATACCCATATACATACATATATGCGTACCCGTGTGGTGTCGGGTTAGAATTTCACCACCCCCGTTCTTCCCGTGGGTGTTGTAAAAGTCGACTAAGGGACCAGGGTTGAAGTGTGTTGTGAGCGATGGGCTAGCAACCTATCACTGCATTTAGTCGATCTTTTATTTTTACCCACATTTATGCTAAAAGTGGCGCTGGAACATGCGTTTCATGTGCTCTGCCTGCCTACCCCTTTTGGGAATAAAGGCGTGAATGTATGTATATATGTATGCGTACATACATGTCCATGAAACCTAAAAACGTTATCCTCCTTTTTGGGCAGTTGTGTAAAATCTGTGACAACCCTAGGTAAGTACGGTGGCCTTGTGCGGTGTCGGCATTTACGCAAACATCAAAGGCGTCGGTCCACTGTTACTCTTCACACTGTGCTTCAGGTGAGCATACCTACCTCTTCAGCAGAAGATAACGTAATCTTTAAGTAGAGGAGATTTGGTACACATTATCATTTAAGAGTTTTTAGACAGAATATTGTTCAAATCATGAGTACATTGTTCATTGGAGTAATCTTAACAAAAGTACAGGTCAAAAGTACACTAAACCGACGAGCATGTATGAGAAATATTATGAAAGTGAGTGAAGCGAAAGTGGTTTGCCAGGATAGTAGCAAATGGAGATCCGTGATCTCTGCCTACCCCTCTGGGAAAGAGGCGTGATTGTACGTATGTATGTATGTATGTACTTACATTGTTTAACGAGGGGCGTAAGTGGAATATTACGAACAAGAGTCTATCAGAAGCCCGACGCCGTAACCGCCGTGACGCCGACGCGGTAGTCAGAATAGGGGTGCTGGTCCGATTCGTATCTGTGTGCTCATGAGACGGCCGCGACATACTCTCGATTTTTCTCGCACTTTACCTCTTGTTAGAGAGAGACGGATAGTGCGAGAAAAATCGAGAGAGCTAGCGCGCCGTCACGTGATAGCCGGCACGTATCGCAGTACAGCGAGGTAATGCTGCCAGGCACAGGGCACTCCTGTCGATAGAAATAAAAAGAAATGACGAAGTGTTTCAGTGTTTATTGATTTTACTAATGTGTGCAGTACTGTCATCTTCTGCTTTCTATGTTCCTGGTACCTTATGGAGTTTCACTAAAGAAAATCCTCAGCTGGGCCGAGCCGCAAGCTTTTGAGGGGCTGTCCTCAAACGTAGTCAAGCCCCCCAAGCCAAAATCCTGGATTCACTTCATGTCACTGAACATACCTAGCCACGGCGCCTCTTAGTTTCCCGTCGTCTGCGCCGGTGAAGTGTTCCAGCTTAGTGCCGTCTTTGATGAAGACGAAGGTCGGCAGGCCGACAGCGAAACGTCCGTGTTGCATGTAGTAAGCTTGGAAGCGGGAGACTATCCGCGTCGACTCCGTTTCTTCATCGTCCATGTCCAACTGGGGAAAGATTTTGACATAATCCTTAGCCGCTCACTTCGACGGTCCCAATTAAAAGAGTCGGATCTGCTAAACAGCTACTTTTCAGGAGAAGCCGTCAAAGTGCAAAATACAAAAACCTCCTATACTACTTTTTAACCGGAATAACTTACGCATCTTTTGTCAGAAGTGCCACGTACGACATTTTTGTCTGGAAATTGTATACATTAATACACATCCGACAAAAATGTACTCCAAAAATGTCGTAACAGGCAGAACTGACATTGTTGCACGGAAACTCTTACGTAACAATTTTATACAGAGAAAATTTACTTGATAACTTGTCTGGCCGTGAATTCCATAAATATACACATAAAATACACACCAAAAATACGCTATACTTTTCCGTGTAATAAAGTAGGATGTGTCATATCCGACTGTGTGTCCTGTAAAAATGTCGGAACTTTCACAATCGACGTTTTTAAATGTCATCTGTTCTTAGTTCTTCATCCGACCTTTTTATCTTGGTGTTTACGAAAAGTATTGAGAAAAACGAAAATCTGTGTTAGTGGTTTTAAAGTTTTGAGTTTTTTACGACCTTTAAGCCGCTGAAAAGCAAAAATCTCAATTTTGCAGATCTGACTCTTTTAATTGGGACCGTCGACTTGAATTCGAATTTTTAAATAGGTAGCCTAAACTGCTTCTTTTTAATTATCAAAGCAGCCCATAGGTACCTACTTCGATTGGTAACACAGTTGCCAACATCAGTTTAGGGATCTGCGAAATTGGCAACTACCAGGTGGTTAGATGGAGTTTCTTCGAATACAGAATTAAATGAAAAAAACCTTGCACCTTATCCCTGGTATTAAAAATACATTATTTCCAAGCGCTCGGTAGCAGTGCTACAAAAGTGTCTCGTCTTTACATGAAACCGTTTTTTGTTCTCCTGCCTCCCCTCTACCACAAAAAACCCTGGCTAGCCCCTTAACCAGCACACCGTGTAGGGGCGGCTTTACCTATAGTGCAGGGGGTGCGTTGCACCCGGGCGCACGGTCCTAGGGGGCGGCGAGCGCCACTCATAGGGCGCCACTCGGGCCTAGAGAGTTAGAGACGCCTCACCTTGAGCATAACTAAATTCTGCGATCCGTTGGTTGCAATCTCTTCGACCGTCGGTGTAATCTTTTTGCAGAACGGGCACCAGCGAACCATGCAGAAGATGACCACTAGCTTGTCACCGGCGCTGGATAGCATCGTCTCCAGTTCTGAGAATTTTTTGATGGTAGTCACGTTCCTAGGAGAAAAGGCTTTTAAGGATCATGTATGTCCACGTAGATCTGGTTACAAAAATGGTTATTTCGGATAATGAGCATGTCTTTTCAGACATCTGGCTGGTATAATGCCGGTCACAGATATAGATATACACTAGATAACTTAAATGTACAATTCCCACCGAACGGGCCGGGCTGGGTCGCAACTGCGCGTTTTTTGCAAGTTGCCAAAGGAATTTGAAGCTTTAATATAGACGTTAAATTTCAGATTAGAATTGTACTTGCAGCTTCTCGTGGACGTGGACGGCTGTCGTCACATGTGACCGGCTCCGTTCGGCTTTTGCCTACTGTGAATTAGTGATGTGAATTCCCCGTTGTCCGCGCAAAATCGATTCTGCAATAAGGCATTTTCTTAATATTCACGGGCAACCGGCTACCACAACAGACGCGCGCGGTATGTTAGTCAGAGTGCCGACTCGGAGACCGAATTCGGACCGTGAAGTACATGCATTTGCGTGATCTATGTACATTTATGTCTGTGATGCCGGTACTGTATATTGGATTGCGAACTATCATCAAAAGCTAGCATCATGAAGAAACTCTTAATAATTCAAACGTATAAGTTTAGCGTGGGCTACGATAGCCGTTAATTTCTTCTCGTTCATGACAGAGAGCTTGAGCCCAGGAAGTATATAGGCTGTTGATGATAAATTGATAATGATAACGCACTATGACTTTTTACGGCATAGCACTGACGCACTAAAATAGAGTAACATCTTCTAGATTTTTTAGTACATGATAGATACGCAAACAGGGCGAAACGAAAGAAAATTTTCAAAAGTAGTGTAAGTTGTATAGGTCTCACTCTGGTTCAGGTATAGGGGGGACCGGTTCGCCGGCTTCATCCCAAGAAGCAGCCAGCACTGTGGGCAGCAGCAGCAAACCTGACTTGGGGTTGGCTTCTACTTGGGGACGGACTTGACGAGAGTAGACTGCGCGATCGACGCGGCGGTGGGCATGTCTGACAGCTTTCTCCATGTTTTTGGTAACCCTAATTTATATAATAAATATTAACAAAGGTTCTAAATAAATAGAATAGAATAGAATAACATTTATTCAGGCAACAACACGTCACAAGTAATAAAACAGAAACAAATACATCGAAGAAGTAGATCGGGATGTGGACCTGAATTGGCCTCCACTCAGCAATGCAGTTGGCACGGCTAGCGTGATCAACGGCGCTAGTTTTTTGTGGAGCCATCGAGGTGTGCGGGACAGCGTACTGTCAGACTTTGAGTCAGATTATACAACTACGATATTAATATGAAATATTTAGCAGTTGCACCAGGCAGACACATTTGCAATAACATTTTGTTCCATGTCGTAGGAAAAAGCTTGTATTTCATTACTAGTCAATGTGTGGTAGGCAAACATTCTACAAAGAAATACATAAGGTGTACGAGTTAATTCCCATCCTGCACTGTGTCTACGTGGGAACGATAACTCACTCTCTCTTCACGAAAGAAAGCCAGCACGGCTATCACGCGACGGCGCGCGAGCTCTCTTGATTTTCTCGCACTATCCTATTAGAACACTTAGAACAAGAGGTAAAGTGCGATAAAAATCGAGAGAGATAGTGCCGTCGCGTGATAGCCGTGCTGGTCACGGATGAAAGTCTAGGCAGGAAGTAAACAGCCACTAAGGTGGCGGTTCGCGCCGCGACAGATAGCAGCGACCGAGACAGTCGACCGCGACCGGAGACCGCGACCATCACTTGACGGTAGGCAACACATAAGCGACAGTTCGCTGCGCGACCGTCTTGCTGTCTCCTGTCTCGGGTCTCCTGTCTCGGGTCTCTGTCTCGTGTCTCTGTCTCGCTCGCGAACTGTCGCTTATGTGTTGGCAACCGTCAAGTGATGGACGCAGTCTCCGGTCGCGGTCGACTGTCTCGGTCGCTGGTCTCTGTCGCGGCGCGAACCGCCACCTTTAGAGCCTGATGATAATGTGCTATTTTCTGAAAACAGATCTGACACGCATTCAAGTAGTATATAATTACTTGCAAGGCGATGGATCAGACATTCACTGCACGCGTGAAAATGTCTGAGCTTCCGTGAGGAGATGGATCAAAGTCAAAGTCGTAATTATATGTGTTTTAGTATTGTTTAGTCTCGTGTGATAGATAACGCATTGGTTTTACCGTAATGTCATGTTAACATGTTCTTGATAAATATTTTTTTTTACCTCGGATTGAGCGCGCGAACACATTTAAAGGCGAAATGTGTATACAAATGTGACATTGTAGATTATGAATTTTGCTGGTAGAAATGTAACAGGATTTTATTGATCAACAAACGGCATTGCGAAAGGGCTGGTTGGAGATGACAGTTGGAGAAAGTCTGTTAAACGTAGTGGTTATATTCTCTTTGCTGTTAATTTCCAAACTGACAAATACGACGAGGCCGACACCACAGATAAATATAAATTAAATAGAGCAAAGTCTAGGCTTAACGCACACGTCAGGAGGTGGGCCGTACGCTTGTTTGCCACCAAAATAAAATAGTGATCAGTAATTTTAATGCATTTTATTTTAGTAACATTAAATTGTCTATAAGGTTCAATTTATTTCAATACGATGGGTTTATTCTTTCGTGATAATGAAGTAAATGCTTAGTGACCCGAAACTTTTGCCACAGTATAGAGTGCTTTTGCTCTCGAGTGTATTTAGGTCCAGTGGTTGTTAATTTTGCATGCCAGTTCAGTTTCTGGTGGAATGCGTGTGAGCATGATATATATTTATTTTACGTCACTCTGGGCGGTAAGTGAGATTTACCGCCCACGGGCGCAGCGGCCAATTTCACTTCACACCCAGGAGAAGACGTAAAATTGTGTGCGCACCACGGGCGGTAATTCGCAAAGCCCCGGATCGCAGGTGTTTGTGGCCCGAACCGAAGGTGAGGATCTGAGGATGTATGTATTATTATACCACATTTATGAAAAATAAAGATATGTATTTTGTACGTCGGTCGTCATCGGACTTATTATACATACGGTAGATACTCAGACTGTAGGCACGGATATGCTTCCTCGCTGGTATTTACGAGGAAGCGATTCAAAAATCCAATTCAGTGGCTTGATGAGGTGGAAAGATAACTAAACTGACTCCGTGGTTCGGTATTTGTAGAACCCACGGCAACACAACGATAGCGCGATTCAGGATACGCGCAGCACCATCTATCGACAAATTTTATTACTAAATTTCTTTCGTAAATATAGGCGTGGCAACCTTGTTGCACAGCAGGCTGGCTAGGCTGGTTACAAATAAGATAACTGAACTGAATCCGTTGTTCGGTATTTGTAGAACCCACGGCAACACAACGATAGCGCGATTCAGGATACGCGCAGCACCATCTATCGACAAATTGTATTACTAAATTTCTTTCGTAAATATAGGCGTGGCAACCTTGTTGCACAGCAGGCTGGCTAGGCTGGTTACACATATGAAAAATATCTGTCATGTGAGATTTTTGTTCTTGCTGCCAAGCTGGTGAACGTGTAGAAAGAAAGTTATGTTATGTATGTAGACTCATACGTTATTATTGTAACTGCAACGAATAAGTATACCAATCTTAATCCAACCAGAGGCTCTAGTATATATAAGTTTTACCGAAACAAAACTTTACGATCGCGTTTGCGTTTTACCCTCAATTTGTATGGGATTTGACAGCTAAACGCGAACGCGGTCGTAACGTTTTGTTTCGGTAAAACTTATACTAGAGCCTCGGAGTTCCATTTATGAACGCGCAACCGACAGAATAGGGCTAGGAGGGTCGCACCATAGCCCTCTTCCAATAACGGGTGCCTTTCCCACATGGCACCCGCACATTCATACTCTACATATGTAAGAATGGAACGTAAGGGAATAGGGTGAAACGGAACGTAAGTGTGCGAGAAGGATGACGAGAGGTGCGAAAGGGACGGGGAGAATGTGTGCGCGATTCATCATCATCATATCAGCCGAAAGACGTCCACTGCTGGACATAGGCCTCCCCCAAAGAGTGCGAAAGTGACCGATCCCACGCCACCCGCATCATGTGGATTCCATCAGTCCACCTTGTCGGGGGCCTACCCACGCTGCGCCTTCCGGTACGTGGTCGCCACTCGAGAACGCCCCAACGGCCATCGGTTCTACGTGCTATGTGCCCGCCCCGCCCACTTAAGTTTAGCGATCCGGAGGGCTATATATATATATATATATATGTGCGTTATTAAAGGGAAATAATTCGAACAAAATAAACTATTAAAGGGATCCTCGTGTATGTAACATGGAAGATATATATTTAATATATATTCAAAAATGTTTGAAGGTCTTCGTACCTCTATGTCTTGAAAACTTTTTCCGATCGTAACCACAGCTCGGCCGATCACGTCAATGACCTTCTTTCTACTTATAATGTTTGCTGATCCGTCCATTTGAAGACCTCACTGTTGACTACTTGTCTTGTGTATGTCCTGTCCTGTGCCCATTTGGATGCCGAATAGGACCAAAGGCCTCCACACACTGAACGCTGGTTGTGCGCGACGCGGGTCGATCGGTATTACCGCGCGCGCGTATATTTCGCACAGTAGCGCGGCGTCCCTGTCGCACAGTAGCGCAGGCCCGCGCAACTGTGTGATAGAGATATTAAATGCGTTGGTAAGTGAGAGATATACCGACCCTCGCCGCGAACGTATACATGTCAACGCGGCGCTGAAATGAGGTCTTGTGTGAGAAATTTGCAAATATTTACTATCTCGCTCACATGGCCAGTTTTTTCACTTGATCACTTGATAATTTGGCGGTATAGTGTGTAAACACACCATGGACATACATATATTTGTACTCGACTGTACATAAAGTAACTTAAATCGACCTAGTCCCAAACCAAGCAATGCTTGTACTATGGGTACTAGAAGACGATATTGGTACATACTTAAATACATAGAAAACATCCATGACTCGGGAACAAAATAAATATTCGAGCTTATCACACAAATAAATGCCCTTACCGGGATTCAAACCCAGGACCTCCAGCTTCGTATACAGGGTCACTACCATCTAGGGTAGAGAGGTCGTCAAATTGTTTAATAACCCCCGACGCAAAGAGAGGGTGTTAGTTCGATACCACTTACACCCCAGACTGGATTTTCCCCAGGCCACCCTCCAACCACGCAGTTCGACCGCTATATTGGGTCCGTCCTATTATAGCAACAGTCAGGTAAAAAAAAAAGAAAAAAAAAAAAAAAAAAAGAGGGTGTTATTATAAGTTTAACGTGTCTGTGTATCTGTCTGTGGTAACGTAGCTCCCAAACGGATGGACCGGTTGTTCGAAAGCTGATGTGATCCCGAGTGTTCTTAGCCATGCTTTATGAAAATCTGTTAATCCGTTTTTGAGATATTGAACTTTGAAACGAAAATGTCGGGAGTTTTTCAACTTTCCTAAGTTGTAGTTATGATATATTAACTCATTAACACTGCAGTTGGTCCAGCAGTGGGAAGTATACAAGATGATGATGATGATGATTTGTACTGCACCTCATTCATTTTGTTATTATCGCTCATGAGATGAGATTGTGGTCAAATATCAGCTCGTTAGTTTTCCCGTTTGTTCCTACACTATAGGTTGGTATGTTACTTATTGCGTGATAATAAAAATCCATATAATATAACAAATCCAATTCACACTCAACTTTTTTGCGTAGTTTCTATTCTCAAATAAAATATACTTGTGCAGCTAGAACTAATAAAATCGTAAGGTAGTACGCGATGATGCGTTTGCGCAATAACTTCGTTCCGTTGGTCATCATGAAAATCCAGATAGCAGCCGCCATCACGGGTTGCGACTTCTGCTTGGATATCCTCTGTCTCGTGCGCACCAGGTGCCCTACTGACGCAGAGAATATCTTCAGACTTACTGACGTCGATTTCGATTACAGCATCAACGTAATGTACACTATCGGCAACACTTTAAGAGCCATATACTTCGATGGAGAAGGCACCCAAGAAATCCCGACTGAAACCGGCAATCAATCGCTTGTAAGCGTGGCCGTAGATAGCAGAACGAGTGACGTCTATTATTCAACCAGCAGTACAATTTACATGTATGCACCTGTAAGAAACGTAACTACGACGATATATTCCAATCTTAACCAACAAAAGTTTGTCGGCTTATGGGTGAATCGAGGCACAGTTTTCTTTACGATCCGTTCAGCAGGCCTCTATTATTTCATTCTGAAAACACCAGATATCAGAAGAGTTACCAATTTAAACGGCGTTTTCATTGAGGATATTGCATTTGACAGCTCCGGCGTTGCATATGTCAGTTCAAAGCAGAAAGTCTACCGAATCAAAGAAAAAGAGAAACTGACAGCTGATGAATTCGTAACAGGGCATTTCCTTTTAGCTGCTGATAGAACTGGGAACGTGCATATGAGTACCAACAGAAGATTATATCTCGCCGATCAGAAAACAAATAAGTTAAGGCTGGTGGGAGCATTCGTTTACTACGTCTATCAGTTTCTGTTTGATAATTTAAACTTCATAATTGCTGAAGATCAGGGGAAGTCTTGTGCAAATTATAGGCCGGTACCTACTCGTTGCACATATGATGTGTCGGCACGCATCCCAGAAATCAGAAAGGTTTCTTAAGTGACCTACCTACGTTTATCAATAGATTAGTGGCCGCTTTTTGATCAAGGCTTCAATTTGATTCGATTCTCTGTAGACGACTGCATTGCGACCGATGAAATAAAGCAAGGCAATCGTCTTGAAATTGAAACGAATCTACCTACACTTCTACACTAATATTATAAAGAGATTTGATTGTTTGTTTGTTTGTATTGAATAGGCTCCGAAACTACTGGAACGATTTGAAAAATTATTTAACATTAGAAGCCGATTAGCCGACAGTATCCCTGATGAACATATGCTACTTTTTACCGCGGGGATAAATGCTTCGTTCCTACGGGAAAACGGGTAGTAGGGAATACTAAGAGGGTACACTAACCGTGCGAAGCCGGACCGGGCAGCTAGTTTATTATAAACAAACGGTATGACCGTTATACTTTAACACGAAATACGTGCGTGCACAAATAGCGCGGTGGTGTACAGTCAGCGTCACATAGGTACATCTGTACTCTTCAGGGTGTTCATAAATATCTGAACATGCACTCTATGGCTTTGACAATAAAGTCGCGTTCAGATGTTTGTGAACACCTTGACCGCTCGGTATCCTTTTCGGCAAAATATTTTTCGCCAAATTTAACTTCCCACAAAACTTATGGCAGTAGTTTCATTTCCCAAACTAACAAATAGCACATTTTTGTTTCGCATTTTGTTCATTTGGTCAACATATCATCTGGCATAATTTTGCTTTGTCAAGTGTTATTAAGACAAAAGTTTATTAAGCAAACACTTTGTTCGGGCTAATATTCTTTTCCAAACAGAACATTTGTTCAAATTTTCATTTCGCACATTAGGTATCAGGGTGGAAAAAATGGCTTGTCATAAGCGAACTCTGTTTTTGGTCGGTTAGGTTAGGTTAGGTAACATAAATTTACCTGTAAATTATTTACTTTTGTTTTTTACAAACTACCCGCTTAGCAAAATATGTAATCTCACTCAAATAGATTTTGTATGCACTACAAAATTAGGATCTAAATCGTATGCTCAATAATTTGGAAAACGAATGTTATGCCAAATAATACGTTTGACCAAATGAAACTTGACTATGTAAAACTTTGCCAAACAATAATTTGCGAAGTAATATTTTGCCATAGGAGATATTGCCAAGTGATAAAATGCGAAACAATAATTTGACTAGTGATTTTTTGCCAAATGATCATTTGGGAAACATTTTTTGGGAAGTGACACTTTGGGAAATGATTTTTGCCCATACAATAGAGAACCTGACCGCTCAGATGTATGTGATGGCGACTGTACTTTGCCATGACATAAACATCAGGCGTCCATATTTCCATCACAATTTATGATGTATCGCGAGTAAACTCTAGTGAATAATAATAGTAGATCGTGGCCATTCGTGGCTCACGATAGAAAAATCGCCTGTTTACGGCAGGGGCGGTGTATTGAATTCTGAGTGAATGATGATAGCAATGATGTGAGCAAACGATCCTACAATAGAATCCCTCGCTACGCACGCTAGTATGAGTCACATGGTTGCACATTGTCTCCGTCTTGGGCGTAAACACTTGTATCCCTCGTTACGCTCGAGATTCTAAAAATGGAATCTTGAGTGTAACGAGCCATTATAGTGTTTACGCCAGACGGAAATAATATTCCTACCGAGTGACACATACTTTTTACTTTTCACACTTGCTATTCAACAATTGTCTCACACTTGTTTTACCGACAATTGTTCCATCGAATGTAGGTATGTTTCGCAGAATTTTCCTTTCATAGAAAACCTGCTTTTTCAGTATCAGTAAACTTTTCAGTAATGTTATAAATATAAAACAAACCTAACCTAACCTATTGGGTTCTACAGAATTACCTTTTATAGCTGTACATACCTAAAAAGTTACCGGTCCTGAGTAACAGAAATTCGATGAAACGAAAATTCGGCGAAACCATGCATTCAGTGAAACGTTTGTCGGTGAAATAAGGGGACATCATTCAGGTTAGATCCATTATTGCGCTTAAATATTTTACTTTACAGAAATAGTTATTCTACTTTAGAACCTTTCGCTTCATGCAAGACTCAATATGCCGCCCTCGTAGTAAGTAATCGCCCTTGAGACAAAATCTACAATTTCTAAATAGGTACCAGAATCAGGGAAGAAACATACTTTAGTACCTCATTTGATGATATTTTTCGGAACAGCACATGGGTAAACATGTCATTATTTTTTCATCATCATATCAGCCGAAAGACGTCCACTGCTGGACATAGGTCTCCCCCAAGGAGTACCAAAGTGACCGGTTCTGCGCCACCCGCATCCAGCGCACTCCCGCCCTATTTATTATTTGTTGTCAAATATAATACTTATTCAACCAAAATATTGTGGCTCATTATCAATTAAAGTCCCGATAGATATCTACACTAATATTATAATGAGGAAGATTTGATTGTTTGTTTGTTTGTATCGAATAGGCTCCGAAACTACTAGACCGATTTGATAAATCCTTTTAGAAGCCGACATTATCCCTGTTGAACATAGGCTACTTTTTACCGCAAGAAAATGCTTCATTCCTAGGTACGGGAAAACGGGTAATCGGTGCGAAGCCGGGCCGGGCAGCTAGTCATTTATAATTTAGTTCTAATCTTGTAATAAAAAAGGAAGTATTTAAAAGTAACAAGCCAATAAAATTGAAAAAGAAAGTTATTCATGAATACTTGTCTCATCCCATGTTTGGCATGCCAGACGTGGAAATTTACAAATAAAATAAAAAAATAAAATAAACGCATGCCAAAGAGGAATGGAACGCAGCATGCTAAACTTAAAAAAAAAATACACAAGATAAGACACACAAAGATTAGAGCAACGATAATTTACTTTAAAAACAAAGTTTTAACCGACTTCAATTTAGTACTCCGCCAAGCCACGAGAACATTTCCTATTTTTTTTACAATTTACCACATGAACTGATTTCCGATAGCAAATACGTTGATTACTATAGAAAAAAACCGAATCGCTGTATGTGGGCCGATAATATTTGAGGACTTCCATCGATTCCCCAAGATCATCACCAATGGCACTTCAATAGTTCCTATTTCAACGGAATCTTATCAGAACCTGTGACGCACTTTTGCACTTTTAAGTACATAATTGAGGAATTCGATAAGTCATCTGTGGTCTTCATCATCAATTCCTCGCCACCAAATTTATGATTCCGGATGTAAATACACCAGTTATAACAGAAAATGCCAAAATCACTACACGCGTGCCTAATAAAATTGAGGAGTCCCCTCAATTCCTCATGGATCCCATCATCGAACTGAATTTTGAAAAAAATGGGACCCACGTGGATGTATATACATACGAACAAAAAAAAATTTTTTCGAGTCGGCTCATCAATGACGGAGTTCTGAGATAACAAACATTGAAAATGTGCAATATATTTAAAATACGGCACCACGTTTGCTCACCATCGAGGGAAACTGACAAGCAGCTGTCAAAGGCATGACGAAGAAAACTAAAACGATACGAGTACGAGTATGATAACAAGGACACGCTCAAGAGCGGCACAAAGCGCACGCCCACCACCTCCGCCCGCGCCGTCCAGCTCCTCGCCATCGCCGTCGTCGTCGGGTGATGACTTTGCAACAGCGGCCGACACCAGCGAGTCGAGCGACGAGCGCGGGCCGCCGTCCCCGCCGCCGCGACTACCTGTACGACGAGGACGACCACCACTGCCGGCACGCTTGGGGCCTGCGGGGCATCCTGCTCCGCCCACGGCTCCCGCTGCCGGTGGTATAGTGCGTCGCATGCAGTGGACGCAATCCATTAACGAAAACTGCATGCGCGCCTATTATGGGGCGACAGAGGGAGGGACTAACCTATCCGCGTACCGTGTCCGGATGCTGCCTCTATTTCAGGCCCTTGAACCGACCATCACTGTATCTGCACAACGCCTATCGGATCAGGTGCGCGTCATCCAGCGGCACAAGCGGTTGGATGACGCCACACTTGATCGGCTACGACTGGAAGCACTCTCTGCTCGTGCGGCCTCTACCTCGGCGCGGGATCTGCCCGCCTTGTTGCTGGCTCCGATGTCTGTACCCGATCTGGCACCGGGGGCACCGCGGGTTGATCCCAGTGCTGACGAGGAGGACTGTGCGAATCAGAGCGTGAGTACCCAGACCAATGAGCAACTGAGGAGGGCTTTGGAAGATGCGATTACGGGGTATCGTTCCACAAACAACTCTAGGCCACGATTACCACGCCTGCCCGTGAATAGACGAAATCTAGCGTTAATGGGAGCCTTGAACGGTCTGCTAGATCCGTATATACGGACTAGTGAAGACTTACTTGATACACACTCAATCATGTACTGCGGGGCCATCGCGGCGTGCCGTGTTGCTCGCGTCAAGTTTCCGGACGCTGACCGTGCACCTAGGACTGCTGGGGATGTCCCTGCATGGCAAGTACGGATTGAGCGGCGTATCAATACGTTCAGGACTCTTATTGCAAAGCTGATCTGCTTCAGGGGGGGCAACAACCGCCCCCGAGTCATGCGCTTTGTGAACCAGGCCTTCGCGGGAACTGGTACCAGGCCCCGCGACTACATAGCCTGTGTCACGGAGCGCATTGACTTTCTGAAGCAGAAAGTCTATGCATGGGCAGCCCGTATTCGCCGCTACAGAGAGCGCGTGGACCGATACCAGCAGAATCGCTTATTCCAGAGTGACCAAAGGAAGGTATACCGAAAGTGGGAGGAAACCGATCGTCGTGTGTCCGACGAACAGCAGCCTGATGCTACTGCCATGGTTGACTTCTGGCGTAGTATCTGGTCAGTGCCAGTCGAACACACCGAAGGCGAGTGGATGAGTGTTCTCGAACGTGAGTGTGAGGACATCGAACCCATGGGGACTGTTACTATCAGCCCCGAAGACGTTAGTTGTGCCATCCGTTTGGCCCCGAACTGGAAAAGTCCTGGGCCGGATGGATTGCACAACTTCTGGGTGAAATGGTTTCGATGCTCACACCTGCGTTTGGCAACACAGTTCCAGCAAGCCCTTGAGCTCGGTTCCCTACCATCTTTCTTTACAACTGGTATTACCTCCCTGCTCTACAAGTCCGGTAGTACCACGGAAGCGAAAAACTACAGACCCATCACGTGCTTGCCTACGCTGTACAAGCTCCTTACATCCATTTTGAGAGCAAAAATTAACGCACATACCGTTGCGAACAATGTTTTGGCCCCTGCTCAAAATGGATGTAGGGTTGGGTCTCGTGGTACTAAAGAGCTCCTCCTCATAGACATGACCATTTGCCAACGAGTCCGGCGGAACAAAGGGACCCTCTCGGCCGCCTGGATTGACTACAAGAAGGCCTATGATTCGGTGCCTCATTCATGGCTGAGGAGGATCTTAGAATTGTATAAAGTTGATGCAACTCTAAGATCCTTCTTAGGCGCTTGCATGGGGCAGTGGACCACAGTCCTTCGTCAACCGGGGGGAGGAGATGGCCCCTTTAGTCTGCAGGACTCTATAAGGATTGAACGTGGGATCTTCCAGGGTGACAGCCTGAGTCCTTTGTGGTTCTGCTTAGCGCTGAATCCGCTCAGCACCCTGCTGAAGGATTCAGGGCTAGGTTGCCGGCTTCGGAGAGGGGGTGAAGTCATTTCCCACCTGCTCTATATGGATGACCTTAAGCTGTTTGCACCGAATAGACATGACCTGTTGGAACTACTGAAGACAACAGAAGTCTTCAGTAGCGCCATCAAAATGGAATTTGGTGTCGATAAGTGTGCGGTCATGCATGTACAGCGGGGGAAAGTTGTAAATTCAACAAATTTGCACCTTTCTGAGACAATGTCCCTCAAATCTATCTCCGAAGTAGAAACCTATAAGTATCTTGGTATGTCACAGTCATTGGGTATTGAGAGTGAGGGCGTAAAGCGGGCGGTGAAGGAGCGCTTCTTTTGTCGCTTGACAAAAGTACTCAATAGTCGTTTGTCGGGCGGCAACAAGGTTCGCGCCTTCAACGCCTGGGTGATGCCCTTGCTTATTTACTCCTTTGGCGTACTAAGGTGGACTCAGACTGAGCTGGATGCCCTGGACCGAAGAGTCCGAGTACTGCTTACTGCGCATCGCATGCTACACCCACGCTCGTCTGTTATGAGACTGTACATCTCGCGGAAGTGTGGAGGTCGCGGCTTTTTAAATGCCAAAGACCTCCACAACCGCGAGGTGTGCAGTCTCAGGGATTATTTCCTAAACAACGAGTGTGGGATGCATCGCGACGTAGTAGCAGTAGACGGAAACTTCACCCCGCTCTCCTTTGCAAACGAGAACTGGCGCAGACTTAAAGTAATGAGCGCCGAGGACCGCAGGGCGGTATGGAGGAGCAAGGAGCTACACGGGCGGTTCTACAAGGCCCTCACAGGCTACGTTTCGGGGATCTCTTCGGGGAAACCGAGGGTTTTGTCTGTGCAATTGCGGACGAAGTTATCATGACGAACAACTACCGGAGGTATATCCTGAAGGACGGTACGGTCGACATTTGTCGGGCATGCCGCCGTCCCGGGGAGTCGCTCAGGCATATTATCTCCGGTTGTGGTCATCTTGCTAACGGCGAGTACTTGCACAGACATAACCTTGTAGCCAGAATTATTCACCAGCAACTTGCTCTGCTATACGGTCTTGTGGTCTCCGAAGTACCTTACTATAAGTACACACCTGCGCCAGTTCTCGAAAATGGTTGTGCCACGCTCTATTGGGATCGATCTGTCATCACGGACAGGACTATTCTTGCCAATAGGCCTGATATCGTGCTGATAGATCGATCGAAACGCCAGGCAGTGCTCGTCGACATCACCATCCCCCATGACGAGAACCTTTTGAAGGCCGAGAAGGACAAAGCCAGCAAGTACCTAGACCTGGCTCACGAGGTAACCGCCATGTGGGATGTTGATTCGACGAACATCGTCCCGATAGTCGTTTCGGCGAACGGTTTGATAGCGAAGAGTCTCGACCGTCACCTAAAGAGACTCTCGCTAGATGGCTGGATCAAGGGTCAGATACAGAAGGCGGTACTCTTGGATACTGCGCGAATAGTCATAGGTTCCTGTCTCTGTCGCCCTGACCACCGGCAGCTTAGGCCCCGCCTCGCTGCCGGCGGTACCCTAGGTTAGGTTTTTATAATGGTTTTATGTTTTATATGTATACTTTTATATTTTACTTTTTATATAATTATTGTAAAAACCTAGCCCGAGTTGAAGATTAAATGAAGAGATAATAATAAATAAAATACAGCCGAATTGAGAACCTCCTCCTTTTTTTTGAAGTCGGTTAATAAAAACCATAGATGCTCTTAGACAAGCTCAAAAGTTGAAATGGCGATGGGCCGGACATGTGGCGCGCCTCAAAGACCGCAGATGGACGAAAATCGTCACTCTATGGAAAGGCCCTCTGGGCAAACGCCTAAAAGGAAGACCATATTCTCGTTGGGATGATGACATCATAAAAATCGCAGGACCAAATTGGCAAGTCAGTGCTCTAGACAGAGTAAAATGGCAAGCTTTGGAAGAGGCCTTCACCTGAGAGGGGTTCCTGTTACGCAAAATTATTTAATAATAAAATATTTGTTTAAATAAAAAAACAATTTTTAAAACTAACATACTTAGTTATATAAGCAAGGAAACTAGAAATAACTTATTAATAAAATCTACAACGTGTGTCCTTGCAGTAGGTAAGTACTTAGCAATTATTAATCTAAATCAAGTTGTATGTTAATTTTTCCATCTGCAAACTGCAACTGAAGTTCCCGGAAATGTTTTCGGATGACAGCATTGCTGGGAATGGTAATATTTTTGTAAGCATACTTGCTCGAAAAGGTGCTTCATGCCTTTGTAATCGCAAAACTAAAGCAGTCCCACGCTTCTCCAAATCTCAAATGACTGTGGTGTTGATAGAAACCTCATCGTGCCCAGAGCAACACTGAAACGTAAGAGTTTCAGCTCAGTAAAAATCTGGTTTTCAATAACGTCGGTAGTGAAACTCTAATAAGCAAAGACGTGAATCCTTTCAAGCGTTAACTATTGATCAATATTCATAGAAAAAATTAGCAGTTGTAGTGGCTCGAAGTCAAACAACAAAACGGAAAAGAAAAGTGCTTTTTGGTAGAAACCAGATTAAAAAATCGTTGATGCCTGGAAAATGAGGCGAGGGCTGCTATTGGTTTTATTTCCTTTTGCGGTAGCTCAGCTAATGCTTAAACCGTAAGTACATTACGATTGTATCCTCAAAAGGGGTGGGTAAGGCACGTAAAATAAAAAAAATGTGCCTCTATTAACTATTTTAGGTAGAGGGAGAAAATGTGATATTGCAGTGATATGTTGGTAACCCATCGCCCATAATAGATTTCAACCCTTATATTTTTTTATGTTGTGGAAATGCCTTTACAACGCATCCCGCTCGCCACGGGGAGCGGGGTATGACGGACTAACCGCGGCAGAAGCCATGGACTACCTACCGTCATAGGAGGATGTCACACTGCGCCGCTCCGGACGGAGGTACAGAGCTGCATACAAATATCGCCGGACGGAGGTATACGATAATGATAAAAAGACGGATAATTTAAAAATACCTACCAGTTTTTTATTCTTTGGAGTCTATAAGTAGTAGATACCAAATGCCTACAAAAAATTTGGACACGGATTAAAATGTCACCCTGTATACAAACTGAGGTACTTGCATACAACGAGCTCCGCACCTCCGTCCCGAGATGCGGCGCAGTGTGATATCCGCCTAAAAACCCAACGGGCGCCAGCTCCGTCTTAAGGGAGGGGCGCCGCGGGATCGCGTTCCGCATTCGATCGCGTGCGTCCCGACGGGCGGACCACAGGGTAGCGAGCCGCAGACATTAAGCGCCAAATTCTAGCGCATTCGGTCCAGTGGGACCAATTTTTGCAGGGTATCCTCATACGGCGGAGGAGGTAGTAAATGCGCGTAGTGCCTTGCTCTGCCTTCCGTCCGTCGCCGGCGGAGCGGATCCGCAAGGGGACCATTCTCGCGTGCCCACTTTGCGGCCTCCTTCTGCAACATAACCTGGTCACTGACGGAAGCCATAATTGATTTCAACCCTATTCCCATTGGCGATTCTCACAACACCCAGAGAAGAAAGGGGGTGGCGTTATTTTAACCCAAAATCTCACAGAAACTGTAACTGACTACACTATTTATAACTGTCCACATTCGCAAAATGTGATGATGACGTTTCAGGATCAAAATAATCAACGTGCAAAGCCTCGCCGACCTGCACACCAGATTAACACAGGCTGGAGACAAACTTGTAGTCATCGGTTTCCTCCCAAGGGCGTGTCCTCAAAGCGTGAAGATAACTCCGCTGGTCGAAAAATTAGCACTTCAATACGCACACGCTGTCGTGTTTCTGAGGGTGAGTAAAGTTTCGGCTTCTAATAACTTGTGTGAGTAATGTCGTCAGAGTTCTGTCGTCGAGGATGCACGGTGTTGAGACTATAGGACCTGCATTTTATTTATTTAATTAATTGCCTCAGACGAGGCCCATATTAACAAATACCTTTCAAACTAACATAGTTACACATCAATAGATAAAACTTATAAGTAGCACAAAAACATGCTAACACGACGCGCGTCGTATGTTCTTGGTGTCAAATAATCGGCCTCGAAATCGCCACGTTATCCACGTTAATCACCTGCCCCGATCACCCAGGGGAACCCAGCGGCAATTATCTTGTATTCAACTGGGAAAAAATGATAATGCTCGGTTATGGCGCTTCGCCGGACGCTGCCGCGTCACGCTCGCTTCCCTCGCTCGGCTCGCGCGCTGTGATCGCAGTGCACCTAACAACCTAACCGTTTTTTCCCCTGGGGATCAGGCTAGGGGATTCTAGTGGACAACATGGCTTTATGGGGCATTTAATTGTCTCTAGCTATCAACACAGCGAATGCTCAAACCGATAAGCATCCATAGGCGAATCTGACCTGGGGGGTTACCACAACGTCCCATTGCAATTCAATTTAGGTTTGATCTGTCATTTTGTGACAGTTTTTCTATGTAACTGACAGCTTTCGATTCAGTTTAGGTCCTAAAATGAATCGCGTTAACAGATCGTGGTAAGGCCCCTGCCCCGGTTTCCTCACGATGTTTGCCTTCACCAAAAAGTTACTCTACAGTTAACTATGTAAGTTTTCTTGAACAACCCAGTGGCTCGAGCCAGGGTTTGTAAGCTGTGCTGGGCCTTCCATTGAAAGCCTCGTACCGCTCGGTGACAGTGCCTCTACCATTGTAATGGTTCGTTACACCAATGGTAAGGAATGTTACTTCTCATTAAAATGAGCTAACTAAAGTATTCAAGGTAGTTCCCCTCCAGGGCCCATAATTTTATTCTACCCTGTAAAAATATTTGACGACCGCTTTAGCCTAGTTGGTACCGACCCTGCCTACGAAACAAGAGGTCCTGGGTTCGAATCCCGTTAAGGGCATTTATTTGTGTGATGAACACAAATTTTTCTTCCCCAGTCATGAATGTTTTCTATGTAGCATTTATTTATCTATATAAGTATGTTTATCGTCGTCTAGTGCCCATAGTACAAGCTTTGCTTAGTTTGGGACTAAGTCGATATGCAAAAAAAAAATTATAAATCCTCAGGTAAATGAACAGCATGACGACATCTTCTTGGAGTACAAGGTGAAGTCGGTGCCGACTTTTGTATTCGTTCGGAAGTCGGGACAACTCAACAGGCGCACTGGATCGAATATAAAAGAAATTGTGGTAAGTACATATTTAACTAGTATTTAAGGTTGTATTCCTGATGGTCTGTAAGGTCCTGGTGGTTAGGGAAAAACCTCGATTTGTCGCTAGCTGTGAACACAAGGAATCTCCAAATCAATAAAGGCATTGGCATATTATTTCGGATTCGCACAAGCGTCCATGCGACACCAGCTTACCACCAGGCACCCCGTATGCTTGTTTGCGACCGTAATTTTATAAAAACATAGGTACATTTGCTTTTGAAAAGCCATACTTTTGCATAGAAGGGTGGATGGAAACTATTGCGTTTCGCCAAAAACTGGTTTAACTGCAAGCCCTCCCTTACAGGGATAAGTTCGCCTTTGTACCGACTCAACCAGTTTTTATGTAATTTTACCTAAAGGTGTTGTGTTTGTGTGACAATAAAGATTACGAGAACAATATTTCTTTGCTATTCCGCTAAAAAACGTGCTGGCCGTGCTGGTCTGAAAACATGATGTTGCAACATCTCCTGCCAGCATCTTCTGATGATGCCTCGTAGAGAGGCGAAACACGTGTCGAGGTTTTGTAATTATTGGTGGTGGTTTGCTGTAATTTTTAGCATGTTTTTACGCAAATAGTTGCATCTTATCTTCACTAATAGACCAGCACATTTTTTAGCGGAATAGCAAATGAATATTGTTCTCGTAATATATCATGGACTTCCGCAAAGTAACGCCTGATTCAATAAATTACTTGACAATAAAGAATTTAAATACTTTGTCTAGGTATCTCGACCCCCCTATAAATTCGTTGTGGATAATAAATATTAGGTACTTACGTTAGTTTTTGCTAATGTGTACCTATATTTACTTATTTTCAGGACGTGATAGAATCGGTCAAGGCGGATGACCAAGTACTGAACACGCTGAGTACGCCATATCCCTTGGACGGAGTGTAAGACAATGATTATCTAGACTGATTTATTTATTTATTTATTTCAAACATATGCAAGTTTACAGTGCAAGACCAAAACACTTACATATTATTACAGTTAGTCATGCTTTCATTACAGTCATAATATTACATTACACCATAAAATGGAAATTCATAAGTCATTCATTGGGTAGGTACATTATAAATAATTTAACACTCATTACATTATACAGAAATTCAATAATAAAATAAATAAAAATAAAACATTAATGTCAAATACTAAATAACGTCAAATATCAACTTTAATACTTTAAACTTATTAATAAGTCAAAAAAAAAAAACAAATTATTTATATTTATATTGCACTGCAACTGTCAAGATACAGCCTAGCACGCCTCACGAAAACACCTAAGCTGTCGTGGAATATATCTGCATCAGGGACCTGCTCATATAAATCATTAAGGAGGAAAATTGCCCTACGCGTAGGAGCATTGTCCCCCCGTCTCGTGCGCGCCACGCTCCGCGCGAACGGGCGCGGGAGCCTTCGTGGCGCCACCGCGCCGCCGCCTCCGCGCCCAGGCACGCTCGTCCGCGGCGCCGGGACGTGCAGTCCCACCTGTCCTAACACACATGGATTGTCAACTTTATGGTTGAGAATCTAGGGGCACGGAAGTGCCCAGTTGAGCAAAAGAGCAAAAACCCCCGACATTTTCATTTCAAAGTCCAATATCTCCAAAACGGCTCAACAGATTTTCATGAAACATGGCTAAGAACACTTGCGAAATTATACTTTGTGACCCAAAAAACAAAAAAAAACGCTGGGAGCCGCAATACCACAGACAGATACACAGATACACAGAACGACAAGTTAAACTTATAACACCCCTCTCTTTGCGTCGGGGGTTAAAAAGGCACGGCCGTACCATTCTTTTCTCGAAGCCATTTGAGCCATTTCCACCCCTTAACTTCGTTGTGGAAAAAACTAGAAGCCTACATTTTCAGTGACCAAGAGGGCATTACAGGGCTCTAGATATATTGCCAAATTATATCACATTCGAACCAGTCTTGCAGTCGTTTAAGAATGTTTGCAAGTCAATTTTACTCAATTTCGTCACTTACTGACTCACTAATTTCTCTATTCATTCAATCAATTCTAAGGTATTCTAGCAGACCTACAAACTAGAAATTTTGCATGCGGTTAGTGTTAGGTATACTAATTATAATACACTAGAAAACTGCTTAATACAAACTTAGCAAGCAAATAAGGATTAATAAGAATGCCTGACTTGGCTCTACGTAATATCTCACGACTTTTTACGGTGGCAGAGTTTCGAGACTTGGCCTGTTTTTTACATGGAATGTTTTTTATGGGATTAGTTATTATGAGAATCCTTTACTACTTTAGCAAGCCAATTAATTAGCAATCTAAACTCATCATCGCTAAACCTCAGTGGCAGTGGGCGGGGCACATAGCACGTAGAATGTATTCTCGAGTGGCGACCGATACGTGGTAGGCGCGGCGTGGGTAGGCCACCTAATTCCACCCCAACAAGGTGGACTGCTGACCTGGTTGCGGCGGACTCCCGCTGGATGCGGGTGGCGCAGGACCGCTCACTTTTGCACTCTTCGGGGGAGGCCTATGTCCAGTAGTGGACTTCTTTCGGCTGATATGATGATGATGATATCTTTCTTCATTTATTCACTGAGAGACACAATGATACATTGCGGGGAGAGGTGAGACTGATGTTAAAGGTCTCACTTCAACCCATAGCTTCGATGGTGATTAATAAGTCCGTATCTGTACGCATTATGTCAACATATTACTTATTCATCATATACAGGTTGGAACATATACCTACATGGAATAAACCCTTCGGATTTGAAACTAAGGTTGACTTGTGAACGCATGGTGCCAAGCTGCCAAGTGCACTTATGCGCGTAGCGCTATTTTTCTCTCCATAAACTACACACAAACCACTCGTTACACCTTTATAAATTGACAACCAGTGCAACGTGTTGAGAGTTGAGAGTGACAGTTATTAACCTCTCCAAATCAACAAATTATCATCAGCGCACTGATGAGCCTTCTCGAGTCGTATTACTTACGTCCACAGTTTACGTTGTCTTCTTACCATCAGCACGACTATCACGAGACGGCGCGCGGGAAAAATCGAGAGTATGTCGCGGCCGTCCCATGATAGACGTGCTGGCAAGACTGTTTGCATATGCATTGAAAAGTAATGTTAGAATGTATTCCAGTGGTTTATTGTATGACATCGAATGCTATGACGACATGAAAGGCCGGCTGGTAGAAGCGCGGGACAAGTTGATTGTGCTCGCCTTCCTGCCCAGCTACTGTCCCCACAGCTATACCATGATCCCTCAAGTGCAGGAGCTTGCTAAGAAGCATGCTAGTACGACTGCTTTTCTTAGGGTGAGTATTAGGTACGACATGAGCTTTAATTTGGGACCCATTTCCATTAAATGTTTTTAGAACATTCATAATGCAATAAGGTCGAAACTTTAGTTAGATACTGTTGAATGTCAAGTTACATATAATGTCTCATCGAATCGAACCTTGAAATGATAAACTCTTTGCAAAACGCTATCGGTTTTCTAATTACGAACATATGTCGTGTCAGTGAAGAAAATAGATAGAAAACAGGACCAAAATCCCCCTTACCTGTGGCCCTCGCTCCAGTTGACGTAATTTCACGGTTGCCCCTAGAAACGTAAAGTTGTCGATGGTAAACATTATGACATTGACATTGCGTTAAAATATTAGCTCTAAATAGTGTAAGTTTGCTACACGATATTCAACCTTAGGTGGGTCCCAAATTAAAGCTCGTGACATACAATATTCATCTTCGTCACTAAAATACACTCTATTAGCAGAGAGGTCGTGGACATGACGCCAGGGGTCGTTTGTGGCGCTCTTCTAAATTTCGTAGAGTTGACCACTGCACTCAACGTTTTGACTTGGGTAGTCCAACGCATTGGTGACAAAAAGTTGTTCTATAGATCTGATGTGTCTTCTCGACGTGTACTATACAGCAAATATGCGAAAGTGTGTCTGTATGTCTGTTACCTCTTCACGTTTAAACCGCTACCGATTGAGATAAAATTGGGTATGGAGATAGGTAGTTTGAGTCCCGGGAAAGGACATAGAATAGTGTTTATCCCGGAAATTATTCCCTAAAGGGGTGAAATGGGGGGTGAATGTTTGTATGCAGCTTACGACATATTTTTTTACTTGAGGTAGGGCACAGCGAAATGTCATCCCGCTCGAATTTGGAGCAGCCCAACTGGGGAAGTACCTCCGTCTTGCAGAAGATCACACAGCCATACCTAATAACACTATTACTACTTGCTCTGTAGTAGTGTTGTGTTCCTGGAGGTGAGCAAGGTCGCCAGAGCTCCCGAGGATGCGTTGTGTTGAGAGCGAGTGAATTTGTTCCTTCAGCTGTCAACACGGCGAATCCTCAAACTCCTTTGGAGTTGCATGCGTATATAGGCTGCGGTGACCGCCTACCATCAGGCGGGCCGTACGCTTGTTTGCCACTGTCGTTGTATAAACAAAATATATAGGTACCTATATGAGTTCCACGCGGATCGAGTCACGGGCTTCTGGCTAATACCCAATACGTCGACGACGACGTAAAATTTACAAATGTTTTCAGATCAAAGAAGACCATGACGACATTTACGAAATATTTGGCATCCGGACAGTTCCAACATTTATCTTCATGAAGAACAAGAAGAAACTTTTAGTGCGTACTGGGGCCGGCATTAAGCAACTTTCGGTAGGTCATAAAATCGTAACAAAAGCCAGATTCATACTGCGTGACGCTCTCTGATACACTCTGACGCCTTACATAAAAGCAGCCGTGACGTCAGGTACTGGTGTATAGCTGATACAGAGTGTGAATCTAACCGTGTGTATGAAACCGAAATTGTTAATGTTCCCATCACTGCACGACATGTCAGAGAAATATAAATCTTATTGCTATTGACATGCAGAGGGGCTGCCGCGAAACGAACTTCGTTTTTGTATCTCTGCCGCTCAAACGAGCAACTGCCAGAGAGACGGAGATACACGAAGTTTGTTTTCGTTTCGCGGTAGGCCCTCAGAGCGGTCGTGTTCACGTTGAGTCGTCCCGTCGGTCCTGCTCGCCGAACGATTTCCTGCCGTCCCCTTCCTTCCGGCAAACTGTCCGACACAGTCAGATACCTACGCGGTTTAATACTGTGGCTCCCACTTGGTCAGTCCAGCGCATAAATGACCTGCCACGCTGGTTCCCTCCACGTTTCGTCATACCTAACTGTATTACGGTTGGCAAACGCTCTTCCATGCTTAGCGACCTATATTATAAAGCCGCGTCTCCATGGAAATTACATAATATAAAGTCAGCTCATACTTAAGTATAGCTTGATTAGTTTAGCTTTTGTGGAAACGAGCATTACGCCTGCTACACGCGACAACGATTTATCGTAGCGATTTGCCTGCGCATTGCGTTTGTGCAGTTTTAATCGATCGTGTGTATGACAAATCGTAACGATAATCTGAAACGATTGGGCAGGTACACGTCTAGATTTATGAGTACAAAAGGAATAATTAAATAAAGAGAAGTCGGGCATCGCGCGTGCCACAACGCGCTCCCATCTCATGCATTGCAGCTCGACACTCAAGCTGTGAGGCGACTACCTCTATGAAAATTTAGTTGCATAGGAGCCTTTCCGTCCCTCACTGTTGCATCATGTACAGCCTGTCCAGAGTATTCTAGCTTCACGATTACGTTACTCTAAGTAGCTATGCTGCAATAATCTGCCTAAAGCGAGCATTGCCATTGTTTTTGGCAGGCACTGTTTCTAACAATTCGCTCCGCTGAACCATTTAGCAAGACTTAGGTACTTAATTTTTATTATTTTCATTTGAACTGATACCCAGATTCATTCAACTGGAGACTGTTCAGTAGCATAACCTTGATATCATCATATTCTTATTTCAATGTGTTTCGCGTGCTCGCTTCCGTAAGTATCTACCGATTAATTTCATCTTTCCAGACGACGTTGGATTCAGTGCTCTCTGGCGACTACACTTCAACAACTACTACCACATTGAAACCTTTGTAAGAAACACAAAATAACTATTGTTGTATGTAGCGTAGGTTTGTTATTCTATTCTACCAAAGATGATTTAAGCTGGGCAACTGAATAGGTGCATTAGGTAATGTATGATTTCAAATTTCGATCAGTGGTAAATTGAAAATCTATTCACCACGAGCGGGATTTGAACCCGCGACCTCTGGAATCCGTCCATCGCTCTGTCCAACTGAGCTACCGTGGGTCCGCTTGTTTACCACTGATCGAAATTTGGAATTTCGTTAGAGGACGTTTCTGCTTACTAATCATTTTACTGTTAATGTATGATGTACCTACCTAACTACACCAAATGGCGGCTTTTGAAACTAAGTAGGTAGTCATAGGCTCATTGCGGACCCTTTATTGATTTGAGGATTCGCTGTATTTCAACAGCCATAGACAACATGCCGGGGCGTCACTCTTTATACAGCTAGGATGCTTCGGCGACTTTGCCTACTCACCATCAGGAGCGCAACACCTCATACGAACAGCGCAAGTAGGTAGTGGTGCAATTATGGCTACGGTCTTCTGTAAAGCTGAATTACTTACCCATTCAGGTTCCTCCAAACTTGAGAAATATGTTAATCATTTGGGGCTAGCACAACTGACGGCGCGACGCGACGCGCGACGAGAAAATCCACCCTTCTTTTTACAAGCTTTTATTTAACTTGCCCTGTTAGTATGGGAGAAATCTTGAGAGTTAAATTTGACCCACTTCCCGGTGATGATTCCACCTATAGTTTGGATGACAATTCAAAATTATGGTACCATCGAGCTGAGCTGATGATGGAGACAGAAGGTGGCCATGGGCCCTGTTACTAAAATGTACCTACCTATGGGACAAATCTTGCAAGTTAAATTTGACCCAGTTCCCGGTGACCGATTGAGCTGAAATTTTGGGTATAAGTATAGTTTCGATGACAATTCAATATTATGGTACCATCGAGCTGGTCTGATGATGGAGATAGAAGCTGGCCATGGGAATTCCGTACTAAACCGACGTAACCCCGTTGAGTTTGATAGAATCGTCTCAATGAGTAAGTAGTTGATGATGGAATACAGAAAAGTACAGTCGGCAATAAAAGCTTGTACTAAAAATGAAATTTTTGACAAAAACCAATTCCAAATTTGCACAGTGCGAAAGGTATAGAAAGTCGCTGAATCAATCAACAAGATGTGCTAGCTTTGTAACTTCTCATCTATTCCAGGAGTCACGTGATCGACATAACCAGCCGCGAAGATATGAAGGAAAGAATGGCTGCCGCCGGCGACAAGCTCGTCATCCTAGCTTTTATGACTGAATGGTGCTCCAAGTGCAAGCTCATAGACCCAAAAATCGAGGAGATGGCTGACGAATATTACGGCAGCGTTATTTTTCTCAGGGTCTGTATTTCGCTGGATTTACGCATAGCCACTCCCTTGATTCCGGATTTTAAAAAAGGTAGCCTAAACTGCTTCAAATTTTTCATTAACAAGGCAGCCCATACTTCGATTGGCAACTGTGGTTGCCACAAGCAAGTAAGTGGATAGTAATAACCACAACTTAATTCACATTGAGCCGACAAGCTACGGACGAGTTCTTTAACCCCCGACGCAAGAGGGGTGTTATAAGTTTGACATGTCTGTGGTATCGTAGCTCTCAAACGGATGGACCGATTTGAATGCGGTTTTTTTTGTCTCATAGATAATTTTACTCCGAGTGTTCTTAGCCATGTTTCATCAAAATCTGTTTAGCCGTTTTTGAGATATCGAATTTTGAAATGAAACCGGGCGCTTAGAGGACACCTCCGAGCCAGAAAGCTTCGGCTCGCGCTCGCTATACTTGACGCCGTATATAGATTCCAAAATTATAACCTTAAAATTGCCATTAAAATGCACAAATAACCGACCCCGGCCAATTTACACTCTTCCAAATGATGGGCGTAGCTAAATAATGGCTACCTCCATTACTTGGAAGAGTGTAAGTTTGCCAGTGTCGGTTATTTGTTCATTTTGATGGCAATTTTTAGGTTATATTTTTGGAATCTATATACGGCGTCAAGTATAGTGGCGCTCAAATACCGCGAGCCATCCGGTTGCCCCTTTGACCCTAAAACTTCAATTTAGTCTTCTTTTAATATTTCTTTATAGATACCTACACCTTATCCATAGTAATATCTACAAGACACAACTATATGACATTAATGACGTAAGAATAGCTAACCCCCGCCGCGCCGACCTCTGCTAATTAGGCTCGGTTTTATACAGATGCGTTAAATCAGATAAAATATTAGAACTATACTCGGGTATTGCTGACCGATAAGATTTAAGCCGGCCACATACTGGCGCGGCCTGCGGCAACGGTCAATAGTTTTGACAGTTATCGTCAAGTTTACTATTCACCGCCACCGCAGGCCGCGTCGGAGTGATTCATAACAGATCTTTATTTATTTATTTATTTATTTGAGTCAGGCAACAAGGCCCATATTACATAACAATATACAAAACTTATAACATAACACAAATACACGTTAAGACGGCGACGCGCGACGCAAGTTCTGGGTGTCAAATAGCCGGCCTCGAAATCGCCGGAAAACTACACCCTTCGGCCAGATCTCCTCCTTCATGAAGGTCGACAGCTTGTCAGTTGGTACTCTCACCCCGGGTTCGGGTTCGGGTCTCGGGTTTATAAACCCGGCGGTTAAATAAAACGAATAGATTCAGGGACTGCCTGAAAATCTGCGTTGCAGTGGCGTTACTGTAACATTATGCTGAGGCAAGCCCCTTTTTAACATCACAATAATTATAACTGTAAGATTAATTTCAAATTTATATGTTAAGCCCTGGGTATGGCCAGGGGTGCTAAGAATCTCCGGCGAAGATGCGGCTACCACCACCGACGACCCCTGGCCCTGGCAACCTACGACAGTCTTTGACCAGTGTGTGTTGCCAGTGATGACATATATGGCACTGAAACGTGGTCGCTTAATATAGGCCTGATAAGAAAGCTCAAAGTCACCCAAAGGGCTATGTTGGGAGTTTCTCTGCGTGATCGCATCAGAAATGAGGCTATCCGCAGCAGAGCCCAGGTAACCGATATAGCCCTCCGAATCGCTAAACTTAAGCAGTGGGCAGGGCACATAGCACGTAGAACCGATGGCCGTCGGGGCGGAAAGGTTCTCGAGTGGCGACCGCGATGGCGCGACGTAGGTAGGCCCCCCACAAGGTGGTCTGATGACCTGGTAAAGGTTGCGGGAGTCCACTGGATGCGGGTGGCGCAGGACCGGTCACTTTGGCACTCTTTGGAGGAGGTGTCCAGCAGTGGACGTCTTTCGGCTGATATGATGATGATGATGTAAAGTCGGCTCACGTGTAACTTGAGTTATCATGTGATGTTGAATAAAGTGTTTCTATTACAATCTATTCAATATTCAGTCACGCTATCTCTAGCAAATCTTTTTGAAACCATATTTTTGCTACAGATTGCGGATGATGGGGAAACAAGCGAAATCTACAGGGAATACAACATCGAGCGCGTTCCAACCTTCGTGTTCATCAGGAATTCTAAAAGGATCAATAAATACCAAGGCAATACATGCGAGAAGATCAGAACACGCATAGAGTTGCAAGACTTCCTGAACATTTGAACGTACTTGCACTAAAAAAAACCTTAATAGAAAGACCTCTAAGTATTGTCTTGAATAAAATCTCCTTTAAAACTTTCGCAACCGGACTAAAAAATGGAACAATACTTACTTACGCTAACGAGTATCGAGTTTTCTATCAGTGCATCTCTATTGCACTTTGACAGTACGAGCGGGATGCACAGATAGAAAACTCGATACTTGTCAGCGTAAGCCGTAATTGTCAAACTCATGGTAAGCGTACAGAAACCGACAGAACTCGCTAGGCGTGTAGGTTTATACTACCGCCTAGCGGGCCGAGCCGATTTGAGCAACTATTACGAGTGCCTAATAATCATCTGGTTCTTGGTTGCGAACGTGAAGAAGATGTTTATCACGAAAAAATTGAAATCATTCTAGGCTTAGCGATATTCCCCTTCATAGTTATTATTTTAACTTATTTCTTGGTGCAAGAATATTTGAAGGGTCCACGGAAAGAACATGCCTAGACACTTTGACAACATCTCGAGATATTGCGGTTTTTAAGTTCAGAATGATTCAATTTACCATACCAACTTCGCGATGCAAAAAAGTGGTTTTACATTAATGTTTACGATTGTAGCAGAACGTGCAGGTAAAAGTTCGTTGAAAGCTCTACATTTTGAGATTAAAAACTCATTTTTCGAAAAAAATACTAGATATGTTTTTTCCGTGGACCCTTCATTTACCTCTCGTAACAAGTTATTTTTTCTTTTCAGTAAAATGCCAATGTACACTGTCTACATATAGCTCTATTCGATATGACTTTGATTCGTACCTACGTGTAAGGCCTGAAACACACTGGCGCGGCCTGCGGTTGCGGTCCATAGTAAATTTGGCAGCGAATGACAAGCTTAACATGTAAGCCTATATGCAGTTAGCGTCACCTAATAGTTAGTTATGTGTTGCGCGCCCGCTGTTAAGGGTCTCACAGAATGGCGCGGCCTGGCCGCAGCGGTCACTGGAGTCTGTCTAACGAAAGTTGAACACTGTATGAAAATGTATGCGTATGATGTTTAGTGTTGCCGCGTAATTCAGTTTAGTGGGTTCAACTTTCGTCAGACAGACTCTAGTAAGTTTGTCATTCGCTGCCAAATTAACTATTGACCGCCACCGCGGGCCGCGCCAGTGTTTCAGGCCTTACAAGTACAAATCAAATTCATATCGAACACTGAACTCCTTCACTTCTTGATATTAATGATGATTTTTGTTATAAGTGTAGAGCGATTCTGTTGACATGTTGGTAAATTGGTTATACGAATGAGTACACACTCTATGAAGTGGTATACTCGTGATATTTTATTTAAATGCAAGAACATACTGTACCTAAACAGTAAAAATAAAAAAATATGAATCGATTTAATCCTCACATAAATAATATGTGCAGAAACCTTAATCCGCTGACGTAAGATGTTCAATTCAATTTCCGCCACAGTCCAAGTTGGCTCAGTTCGGGTCGCATAGGGCGGTTCCACAACGCTTCGGGAGCTGAAATGCATTTTGAAAAGCAGCATGTGATTGAGTCATTAAAGTCATTATCATTACTGTTTGATCATGATCTTTTTTTATCCAAATATACCTAATCAAATAAAACTAAAATTATCTTCACGATTATTTATTGATAATAACAATACTTTGTAACGTAATAAGTACGCAAAATGCAAAACAACGGACTATAGTACCCCTGAACTTGTGCTAAGTTACGTAAGACACTCTTGGCGAATGAAACTGAAAACTTAAAAATCAATATTATGCGCAAAAAATCACATCAAGAAGCGAACGCTGAATCTACCAGAGATTGTTGTGACGATATAAATGAAAAAATAAAATCTTTTTGGGGCCTTGCAGTGTACTGTATTAAGATTGATTCTTTCGCAGGGTTAGACACACATAGTCCTTGAACTTTTTGACTGGCTGCTTCTTGAAATATGTGGAATGTCTTATTTTCCAGGCACAGGTTTAATATGGTATAGCACATCTTTCTCACATGACAGCTAGCTCAGTAAGATTAAAATGGTACATATCAAAGACCAAAGGAAAGTGTTAAGAACTGAAACGACCCGTCAGGTAAAATGCCGTTCAGATTTTAATTCTTCGTCTACTAAGTTTATATTTCAGTGGTCTAACCCTTTGAATACACAGTCCGTTGCTATAACGATCTACTTAAGCTTGAGAATGGTGTTCTTCAGTTTTTCGACATTGGCGCCAGAGAATTCCTCGATTTTCTTCGAGTTCTTCAAGAATACGAATGTCGGCATGGAGTTGACGTTGTATTCGGCCGCGATGTCTTCGCATTCGTCTACGTCCACCTGAAGTGAAAGAAAATCAAAATATTAATATCAATCTCATCTTAGCTAACCCTAGCTAATCAAAGATCTGGTGCAGTTTATGTTCCAGGAGGCTGGTGATAACTGATAAAAGCGAGATTGGATTTTGGAAAAAGTGTGTGTCTTTATCGCACATAGTAGAGGTCGACAAAGTAAACGACAGAGCTCTTTTTACGTGTCGACCTGTAACCGCAGCCACTTTGGCACGTTCTGTTCTGACATAGTTTTTAGGATATATTCTTCGCCTGTAATGGGTACATCTTTCATTTCAACATCTGAGCTGATTTGTAAACATTTTTCTATCTGTAATGTATTCTTATTAAATCAAATCACATAACGCAATGTTTAATGTATGTATTTCATTGAATGACATTGATCAATAAATTGTCAAGTCACTCGTATTATTTTTCTGCCGTCTTGCTGCAGCATAGACAATGACACAACACCTCCGCTGTAAATCTTTACGATAGGCTGTCTGCCCTGTCTACTCTTGGCACGCTGGTACTCAACATCTGATCTACATGTCTCTTCCAAGTCTCTCCTGAATCCGTCTTGAGCTCATAGTGTAACCTGCCCAAAATCCTTGTTACAGTTCCAAACTCCCACTTGTTCCGTCCATTACTATAATCCCGTATCTGAACTCGCTGACCGACGACAAACGTTCGGACTGGGGAGCGTTCTCCGGTGATCTGTGTCCCTCTCACCACCCCCGGTCTAGCTTTGAACTGTACGTGTAAGGCATTCCTTATCGTTCGGTTAAACATAAGTTCATACGGTGTTTTGCCAGTGGTGACACTCGGCGTTCTCAGTAAGTGCTCTTTAATTGCTAGGAGCTTTTCCTGCAGGTTACCTGGATCAGAATCCATTCTCTTTAAGGCTTTCTTTACTGTCTGGACATATCTCTCCGCCTGTCCGTTAGTAGCCGGATGATACGGCGCCGACGTTTTATGCACCACTCCACTTTTCTTAAGGTAATTCTCAAATTCTGCTGAAACGAACTGCCGTCCATTGTCCGAGACCAGTGTTAAAGGAAAACCGAACGATACAAATAGCTCCTGTAATTTTCTGATACACCAGATGCTGGTCGTTGTTGTAGTTGGGATAATTTCGACCCATTTGGTGTAAGCGTCCACAATTATGAACAGTGAATGTCCCTTTAGCGGCCCTGCGAAGTCGATGTGGAGCCTCTGCCACGGGCCTGTCGGCGGCTCCCAGTGGTGTAGAGTGACGTGTGGGGGTTCATTCTGGTGTAGCCGGCATTCACGACAGCTCTTTACTAGCTCTTCTATGTCTTTATCTATTTTTTTCCAATATACGTAGCTTCGTGCTAGTAATTTCATTTTAACTATTCCGAGGTGTCCTGAATGTAATTCGTCTAATACCCGTTTTCTCAGCCCTTCCGGAACCATGACTCGCGTTCCCTTTAGCAAACATCCGTCCTGGATGGTAAGTTCGTTGTCGTTATAACCGTATCGGCGCACCGTCGTCCCCGTCATTAGTGCTTGTAGCAGTTTGTTGTACTCGCCATCATTTTGAGTTTCTTCCGCAATTTTCAAACGATCGACGGCGATTGTGTTCATTTGGGTCAGTTGGAATGCAGTATGCACGTCAATTATGTTGCGGGGTATGGTATCCACAGGAAATCTTGACAAATAATCTGCGTTACTATTATCTATTGAAGATCGGTATTCGATCGTGTAGTTAAACCCGGAGAGGAAATGTGCGTAATGGAAAAGTCTCATTGTACTCATAGCAGGCAAAGTTTTGTGTGGGTGGAAGATTGTGGTTAATGGTTTGTGATCAGTCACCAGTATGAATTTTCTTCCGTAACAATAGTGGAAAAACTTTTTTAAACCCCAGAATAGCGACGTGGCTTCCTTATCTATCTGACTGTACTTTTTTTCACTGTTTGTTAACGTACGAGATGCAAACGCTATAGGTCTATCGGATCCATCAGGCAAGCGATGCGATAACACGGCTCCCAGTCCAGTCGGCGAGGCGTCTGTAGCCAAAACTAAAGGTTTTTCTGGGCTGAAGTGAGTCAAAACTCCCTCACTAAGAATTTCTTCTTTGATTTTCTTGAAACTTGCGTCACATTTCCGTGTCCACTGGTAACGAACGCCTTTTCTGAGTAAGTTGTTTAAGGGGCTCGATATTGAAGCTAAGTTCGGAATAAACTTATTGTAATAGTTGGCCATTCCTAGAAATGTTCTTAGTTCATTAACATTAGTGGGTGGTGGCGTGTCCGTAATTGCTTTGACTTTATTCTTATTTTTATGTAACCCATCTTTGTCGATGATGTGTTTCAAATATTCGATGTTCTCTTTCATAAAACAGCATTTGTCTTTATTAAGTTTTAAGTTGTTTTCTTGTAGCTTACGTAAAACTTGACGTAGTCTAGTCAAGAGCTGTTCTTCTGATATTCCTTGGATAATGATGTCGTCAAAGAAGCATTTCACACCGGCGATTCCTAGTAGCAGTTTATCCATAAACTTTTGCCATAAGTTTGGAGCCACCTTGACGCCAAACATAAGTCTATTAACCTTATATGTACCTTTATGCGTGCTAAGAGTTTGCATCATAGCGCATTCGTCGTCCATCATCATGTGTAGATAAGCTTGGCTCAGGTCCAATGTACAAAACAACTGTCCTCCATTCATTTCCACTAAGATGTCTTCTATGATTGGGATAGGGTACTGCTCATCTCTGATGGCTTTATTCAGGGTGACCTTGTAGTCTGCACATAAGCGTATGCTGCCGTTGGGTTTGACGATTGGTACGACTGGTGTTCCCCACTCTGAATTGTCAACCTTTGTGATGACTCCTTGTTTGCATAAGCGTTCTATTTCGTCGTCGACTTTGTCCTTAAGAGCGTACGGTATACGTCTGGGCTTCACGAAAATTGGAGTTGTATTATCATCGCATAGAGTGAAACGGCCTTTGTAGTTGGGTATGCATCCGAGAGTACCATCAAATACATCGGCAAATTCCGTAAAAATATTGTCCAGTTCGGGTTGTGCTTTCGGATTTACTTGGTTTATGTTGGCTAGATCCAAGTTTATTAACCGTATCCATGCTCGTCCAAATATAGCGTCCACGTCTTGTTTAATTATGTATAGTTTTCCATCGAAAGTTTGATTTTTGTATTTGCATGTGACATATGTCACGCCGATGGGTGCGAATATCTCTCCCGTGTACGTTCTCATAGTAACGTTAGTTTTGTATGTTTTACATCCTGTGTTCAGTTTTTGGAACTCTTTATATGACATCGTCGAGAGGGCCGCTCCTGTGTCGATCTCCATACACGTGTTTTTGTTGTTAATGGATAGATGTATCATATACTTGTCTGTTTTACCGGATCGTATTAAATTCATATCCCAGGGGGTGCTTTCATCGACAGTGTCAGAGGCGCTATCGGAATAGTGCTGCTCCCCGTGCTCAGGTTCTATTTGTTTATTAACCTGAGTGTGTTGAAGGCAAACACGCGCCAGGTGACCTTTCTTTTTGCATTTGTTACAGGTGTCATGAATGCTTCGACATTTATTCGCTTGGTGTTCCTGACTTCCACAACGGAAGCATTTTCCCTTCAGATCTCTGATCGACAGAGGTTTGTTACTTGCTTTATATTTACTGGGGTCCGTTCGAACAGCGTGTTGATCTTGACTGCCGCAGTGTGCGGGTGACATGTAGCTGCTCTCTGATTTTGCAAGTTCGAGCGTCGTCGCCTTTTTTACGACGTCTGTGAAACTCGTTATCTGGGTTTCTTGGAGGAGTTTTGTGCGTATATCATAGTCACGTAGTCCTCTTATAAATTGTAGCGTTAAAAAGTTGTCACTGATTGACTTTTTACAGTGACTACATGAAAATTCGCAGTCTTGACACAATCGTTTCAATTCTGAGGTATATGATATGACTGTTTCATGTGTATCTTGCATCCGTGTGATGAATTTGTGTTGGCAAGCCCAAACGCTTGGTTTCGGATCCATATATTCTTTCAATATTTTGACAACGTCGTTGAAATCTAATTCGCAGGGATCGTCCGGTGCACATAAATCGTAAGCTTTCTGATGTAGTTGTGGGGGAACAGAACTAAGAAGCATGAGTGTTCGTGTTCTTGGATCTTCGCAGTGGCTTAGTTTTAAGTATGCTTCTAATCTTTTTACAAAATACGTGAAGTTTTCACTTTCTTGAAACGGTTGGAAATTTAGTTTCGGTTGGTGCGTAGTAGTAGGAGTGCACTCGCGCGTCCCTTCGTAGCTCCGTGTGTGTAGGGAAGCTGATACGTACGTAGAGGGTGCGTCGGCAGCAGGCGCAGGCGGGCGCAAGCCGTGTAGTTTTATCCCATCCTCGTCGCCAATTTGTAATGTATTCTTATTAAATCAAATCACATAACGCAATGTTTAATGTATGTATTTCATTGAATGACATTGATCAATAAATTGTCAAGTCACTCGTATTATTTTTCTGCCGTCTTGCTGCAGCATAGACAATGACACAACACTATCAATTCGTCATCATCAGTTATTATTTACGTTTGATTCTGTAATAGCCTATTCACTCTAGTCTTGCGAAATAAATAGCCTCTTAACGATATCAAACTGGCAGATACTGGCAAACTAAATATAACAACATATTTTTCAGTAAAATAGGTTTGGTGAACTTTGATGATGACATGATTACCTCCATTGCGAAACAAGTTTGAACAATATCCCGCCTTAACACGAGGGAGATCAAAACAACATCAAACGCATGAATTTAGAAACTTTAGATCAATGACTACTTTCAGCCCGATTTATTAGCTTTAAGGTACATGTTTGACAGGTAATCTGTGGTCAATATAACGCGTCTGCCTGGAAAAGGGTTAAAAAAAACACCTCGTGTTTGAAGAACGAATGAGGTGTCTCTAGCTCATTTTATGATTTCATCTAGCCAAAATCAAAAATATACGCCAGGGATAAACCCGTGGAGCACTTATTTTTGTTGAACAGGAGTCGTTATGATGTTCGAATATTACCGTAAGGATATGTAACACACACAAAGCAAACATAACCAATTGTAACTAATAACCATACTAAATTGTGTATGTTTTTCTGCGGTTCGGTACGGAAATAATAGTGATAAAGGATTAAAAATGCTGTATATTTCCTAAGATGTCAGTCGTTATTGGCTGCGCGGCTTTTAAATATAATTATTTGTATAGCTATTATCGTGAGATAGCGTGCAATTTACACCACCGATAAGGGTATCCTTGGTCTGCCGATGTGGTCTGTTAGATAATTATTATAAATTAGTTATAAGTTTTTGATTAAGGTCATTCGACAGTAATGGTGAAAATAATAAAATCGTATATATTCAGTATAATACCGATAAGGACTGACTTTATGCATGGCTCGAATTACTTAGGTACATTAAACATTACACACAGACAAACGCTGCTGGAAAGCCCGTTTTTTAATACGATAAATTGACGACCTGTTCTCAGACGTTATTATAACTGCCTGTCCCATTAGAGAACTGGAGTACCTATGTACCAGTCAGCTGCGGAGAAACGTTACCCACACTGCATAGAAGTTGTACTTTTATATATTTTATTATTATTATACAACGTGTTTTAACCGTCTTAGAGCCGAAGCCCACTTAAAGTATGCACAACGTACTAATCATTCATGAAAAACAAATGTATTAGTTAAATAATTAGTAATAGAAGGTAATTAAGTTTGAAAAATTCTGTATGGCGCGCGGTGCGAAGTTCACTCACCCGGTTAGCGGTCACTCGGCTGGATGATTGAAATTAATAATAATACTAAAATTACAATATTAATAAAATAAAAAAACATGTTTTTTAATTTATTGTAATGTATACATTAACTGGGCTAAAAACACCCTGTATAATATTTTTTTATTGTATTATGCATCCTATCCCTAGGGATAATCGTTGGCAGGTCTAGACCTGCTAACGATGTTTTCATTTAAACTAAATAAGTTGCACTGCCCACGATTTTTCTGCTTTTGCCAAGGTTGACTTGGTTGTACTTTTGTGCCATAAAAATTAATCATCCTCCACATCAGAGGACAATCTGCCTTATTGGCTATGACATGCAGAATGCTGTTGCTACTGCCGTGCACCCTGTCTAGTAGCGAGGCAGTTTTCTTGCGCCAGACAGCATCAAAGCCTGTGCGCGCCTCAGTTAACATTGATGATGCACTGCAGAAACGCGACAGTCCCAACATCACTCTACTCGTAAATGCAATCTGTATCTAATAGTAACTGACCTTAAGCACGACAAGTGAGTCCGCCATCTCATTGGCCAGCTCCTCTAGCTTGGGCCCGATCATCTTGCAGGGCCCGCACCACGTGGCCATGAAGTCAATCACCACAAGCTTCTCGCCAGCCTCGGAGAGCCGGGTCTTCAGGTCGTCGGCGTCTTTGATGTGGATGGCCATTTTACTAGAACAATTTGGAGTGGACAATGAGTACATGACTTTCGCAACCGGACTAAATATGGAAACATTCACCGGAAACCGACGGAGTTCGCTAGGCGTGTAAGTTTATGCCTAGCGGGCTCAGCCGGCATCTGAGCAAACGTTACGAGTGCCCGCTGGGCGGGTTCTTGGTTGCAAACGTGTTTTCCCCGGATTCCACCTATCTCCATACCTCAATCGGTTCAGCGGCATAAGGTTGAAAGGACAGACCAACTGTCGCATTTATAATATAAGTATGGATAGCGAATGTTCATTCATGTAGCGCCCGTGTGCAAACATTACTCTAGCGCCCCCTAGTAAGCGCGCGGTCAAAATAGAATGGTAGCGGGCGGCGCTCGGCGCCCCCTAGGACCGCTGCGCCCGTGTGCAGCGCACACCCTGCACCATAGGTAAAGACGCTCTGACCCTGGTCACAAAGTTTCACGATAATCTGTTAAGAAATGCGAACTGCAAAGGAGAACAGCCGGACATAGGTACGAACGCATTTATAACTATTCTGATTACTTCAAGTACGGAGTCCTCACTAGTCATTATCAATCAATAATACATCATAAGTAGAATAACACAAGTCACTATGAAACTCCACACAAATACAACTGTTTGGCTTAACGTGATTGACTTATGAGTCACACGCAAAAACTTGGAAGTCGGTTAGGTAATGTTCGACCGAAGGCCGTAGTTGCTCGCGATCGAAGTATTTATAATTAGTACTGCAAATGGTATCGAGATAAATGTTTTGAAAAAAGGAGTCAGACTTCCTACTCACAGTTCACTCTCTCAACAACTCACAGAATCATATTTATTTATTCAAGCAATTTCTTGGCATAGTTCAGCCCGGCTGTTTGGATTTCAGATAATTGATTGACTGCCCACAGCTTATGCAAACAATAAATCGGACTGCTTTACGGCAACATATGTAGGTACTCAGTCAATTTTTGCGACTTTTGTCAACCAAAACATATAGATCCATTTTGATCTCATAGCGTTATAGGAGAAAATTTTGTTAAGATCAACTTATTATTTGAACAGGATATCATAAATATACTAAACACGACAAACATCAGTATAAGAAATATCTGCAGAAACTCATGGCCAATTTATAGTTTCGTAATTTATGCTACCTATTACTGTTTTTTTTCTGGACTGATACTTCGCCAACAGAATATTATAAATCCATTTCGTAGTGAAGCGTTCTACGACCTCGGATTACCTTAATGTTATTGGTATTATATTTAGAGTGTGACTTCCCCTATAATTGGGTGAATAATGAAGAAATGTTATTATGAACTATCTTTGTATGTAAGTTTTCTAGTATTGAACCTGTCTGCAAAACCTAAACAACTAAATATCAACAATTTTAGGTGTACCGAACCGAATAAAAGTACAAGTCATGGTCACCATGACACATTGAAGTTATAAAAGTACATCAAAGTAGTCATCATCATCGCAGTTATTAAAGGGCAATGACAAGTTACTTAGGTATCTGTAATCATTGTGCAACAAATATTTCTGCGGCATCTCAACTACATTATAAATAATTATAATTATATTGATGACGATCTCGCTCCCTCCGACAAGTAATCAATGAGAGAGAATGAGATATGCAGTAGCAATGTACCCATAATTATCTTGGCGCCAGGACAGGAATAAATCATGCGATGCAAATATCACTAGGATTGAAATTGCAGACAACTTCACTCGAAACCTGTCAATCGGGTAGTTACGTCATGTTCTAATCGATATAAGAATTGCAAGCCAGTGATGAGCAATTTTGTGAATAAGTACTCGTAACCGTCTTCAAAATCTATGGATTACATTTTTCCCAGCGTTTTTTTGTAAACGTGTTACTTTTATTGTAAGAAATGATTTTTTGGCTAATAATTTACTTTAAAAACAAAGTTTTAACCGACTTCAATTTAGTACTCTGCCAAGCCACGAGCACATTTCCTATTTTTTACAATTTACCACATGAACTGATTTCCGATAGCAAATGCGTTGATAACTATAGAAAAAAACCGAATCGCTGTATGTGGGCCGATAATATTTGAGGACTTCCATCGATTCCCCAAGATCATCACCAATGGCACTTCATTAGTTCCTATTTCAACGGAATCTTATCAGAACCTGTGACGTACTTTTGCACTTTTAAGTACATAATTGAGGAATTCGATAAGTCATCTGTGGTCTTCATCATCAATTCCTCGCCACCAAATTTATGATTCCGGATGTAAATACACGAGTTATAACAGAAAATACCAAAATCACTACACGCGTGCCTTATAAAATTGAGGAGTCTCCTCAATTTTATGAAAAAGGTGTAACAAAACTGTTGATTGGGACTGCGATACGCTAGCAGAATACTTTCAAAATGACATTGAACTGTATTGTAAAAAAAAAAATACAACCGAATTGAGAACCTCCTCCTTTTTTTTGAAGTCGGTTAAAAATATGGCACGAACTAGCAAGATTTAGTGAAGTCCGAAAACAATGCGAGACAAGATGGCGTTAACATTTCTAATGTTATTTAGCTTGCATTCTATTAAAATGGGAGAGGAAGTATGAAATCGTATGCGCGTAATAAAATAAAGAAGGAATATATTTGATTTTCCTCTCCTAACTAGGTTTACTGTTAAAGGGAGAGGAAAATCCAAGTGTAAAATAAACACCAGGCAATTAAACCGACATGGTATAGGAAAGTACAAATAAATCAACGCGAGTTTAACATATCACCATTCTCCTAGCGTTATTCTCGGTTGTGCTCTACAGTGCATTCATCCGTGATTCATCCTTACTTGTCTTATATGGTAAACAAAATTCTAACCTCAAAATGCATCTTTTTAGGATAGTATAGCAATTTTGTGAGTTAGATCGTGCCGAGACGACTTTTCGGACATCACTTCACATTTTTTTTTGTCTAGCAACGCTTTTTTACGATAAAATAGCTGCTATAGTCTAAAAAGATACATTTTGAGGTTAGAATGTTGTTTACCAAATAAGACAAGTAAGGATGAATGCAATGTAGAGGAGCCCGGGTTCCGCTTTGGCATCTAATCCCGAGATTTAGCGTAGGCACAAGTTTTTATAATCGCAACAGAGAGCGAGAGTTGAACATATCCTATTCATTTAATTCATTATTCACTTGCTCTTGAAGGTGCAGAAAGTTTTTTCCTCCTCGCGTTAACGTCCGACATTTCATCGGAACATATTAATATTATACTCCTAATTATTATTGTAAGCCATGAAACTTGTTCCAACAAGGCTTATTAAAGGATCTGTATAACATTTAGGGTAAGGTGGATATTTTGAAACAAAAACTGTACATTCAAAACTACCTGGCGGTAAAGAGGTTGGGAATTGAACGTTAAAGAAAATTACATTCATGAATGACTTCATGACTTGTCATACATAAATTACATAATTCATAATTCGGTCATTCGTAATTTTACCGATTAGGTGTATGCCGCAGGTGGAAGCGTATCTTCTTCGAGAAGGGGGGGTGTTTTGGTAGTTATGTAAGTATGATTTTCTGCATATGCTTTCCGAGTTTGCCAAATATTTAAAAAATACCTATAAACTGTCCTAGTATCCATAGGTTATGGATATTGTTTGAATATTTGCAATAGTTTAAACCGGGAGATTACTTGATAAAACAGGCCTGCCTAAAGATAAACTTTAAAACCCTACTCATCAGTACGTATTATCTTTAAACTTTAAAGTAAATAATAGATAAGTTAGATAACATAGCACTCGTAACGAACAAAACGTGGAATAAACTAACCTCAATAAAGAAAAACGGTTTCAAAGGCTAAATCAATAATGAATTATTCAATCATACTTAAAAATAACGTGTAGGTCTAAATACTATGGTAAAACACTTTTGTCCATGAGCACAACCACTGTTTGAGGCACCAATCGATATATAAACTGTGCCAAGGACAAACCAATCGATACCAACTCACCTTAATAAGAAAACTAGAAAAATATCACAGATATACTTTTTTAAACTAATTCCTAACACACGCTACTCTGTCGACCCCCGCGGAGCAACTGCTTTGAAAGCATGGGCTCGACCGGTTATATACTGCAATACTGGCGCGGCTATTTTCTGTATAGTATATCGTAGTAGTAGCGTAGCTTAAACAATATTGTGATAATTTTATGTTTTTGACACGGATGCCGACTGGATTGCAAGGAATTGCTGTTTGGGATTCCCGACGACAAATCACATTATGTAGGGTGGGCCAGTAGTAGTAGTTCAGCAGTAACATTTTTTTAAAGAAATTCTTGACTCATTTAATACAAAATGTTAAGCGAAAAGATGGCATTATAATGGAACTTAATTAAGCTTGACAAACGTGTCGGCACGGGACACTTGCGATATTGAAAGAAACGTTTTCAGGACAACAAATTGTTATGTATTGTAATAAGTTTGGTTTGGCGTCATTCGATATCAATTATAGGAAAAGTAAAAATCAGTGTAATTCGATATTAGACCTTATTTCTTAGACATAAAGTTAAAGTGAGCATTTGGCCTTAGGTTTATTCTCCTAACATAATCTTCAAAGAAATTATAAAAAAATGGTTCACCCGCAAAATTCCTTATTTATCTTCTTTCAACTCTTTTCTTAAGTACTTTCTAAAGCAACGTGTGTATTTTCAGCAATAGTTCCTTGGCGACCGAACTCTACTGCTTGGCTGATTTAGATAAAACACGGAGAAAAAAATAATTCCCAGACACGAGATCTAGCTACATACATTTTTCGTTACTCGTTGATAGTATGTGTGATCGAGGATGTAAGCACATTTTAGGCAGTAAAAGTGGAAAACTCGTGTCGCTCTAAAACACATTCTCCTAAAAAAAATATACCTGAAACCGAATCAGAGCATCCCACTTTCAACCTAACCTACCGAGCTACCCCTAGAGTGAATATAGGACCCCCCCCCCACCAAGTCGATCGACGATCAATGAAAATCTTTACCGAAAGTATGAGAAAACAAACGAAAGAATCGTTAATTGTACTTGAAGGAATTTTGACGATTCTTTCGTCACTTATGACAATTCCAATTTCACGGTGACGTAAGTAGAGGCGTAATCTAATGCGATGCTATCTAATGATCTATGGACGATGACTATTAAAATAAAAATAGTGATAGAGGTTATCATATTGGCCAATCATTGTTGGTTCTTCGTTGCCATGGTAACGTAGCCTCAAACACTTAAATCCATGGTTTCATAGGGTTTAAATCCCTCGTGCGCTGACAACTGTAAACCCATTTTAGGGTTCGTACCTCAAAACTCTGTAAAGGAGCACGTACAGGATCTTCTTGCAGGCTGTCTGTCAAGACCTTTTTTCTCACAAACCAAAATAGGAATGCAAACGACTGCTGTGAAAGAAATCCCACCAAAAACATAACTGTAAAAAAGGAGAGCCAAGTTCAATACAAAAATTATGCTTGGCTGTGTATGCCGTCATTTAAAAATGTGAGATTTAAAGTAGGTTAGTTTTCATTACATCAGTCATTTTATAAAGTTATTCAACATATATATATTTTAATTCTGATAAAAACTGGCCAAGCCAAATCTAATCTACTTTAAGATATCACATTTTTAATTGACAGCAATTGTTATAGGTATCCAATAACGCAAAGAATATTTGTATTTTGCATAAACTTGGCACTCATTTAGATCTCCATTCTTTTTGCGGCGAAGCCCACACAGCCAAGCAAATAATTTTTGTATTGAACTTGGCTCTCTTTTTTTACATATATATTTTTGGTGGGGTATAATTACTTTTTGCAAAGAAAACTAGGCATTGTATAATTAGTGGTGCCCCGAGCCGCCGACGACACACCGTTGGCCGTTGTTTAGCGCGTATTACAAGTTTTTTGTATGGGGACACCACTTATTTTTTGACTCAACTTTATTTCTGTTATATAGAAAATATAATAATACTTCTACTGGGATAGTTTCAAATATCTGCTTGTAACGATTCCAACGCTACAAATAAATAAAAAAATTTGTATGGGGATCCCCCTATTTTTTAACTTTTTTTATTATTAGATTTTTTCCTACGCTTACACACAATTACCGAGGATTCCAAATTTCATCCTTCTAGGTCATCTGGAAGTAGGTTAGGTTTTAGGTACTATATGTCAGTCAGCCAGTTGGTACTAAAATTTACGACTTTTTGACCTTCGTATCTTTATATGCTCTGCCTACCCCTTTTAGGGATAAAGGCGTGAATGTATGTATGTATGTATGTATGTATGTATGTATGTATGTATATCTTTATAACCGTTTGAGCTAGCTTCATGAAATTTGGGCTTCTGGATGTCCTTATGGATATAATTTACGTTAACGAGGTTTTGAGTTACAGAAGGGTCAAAAAGTGGCACCAAGTGGTTCGTGTAATATTACACTACTTACGTTTATGGACGTCTATGCCTTATTTTTGGATGCTGGCAAGTAATTTGTTCAGTAGAATATGTTCCACTTTCCTCGTTTTTACTGACCGAGTGGTCATTCTTAGAAATAATGATGTTTCGTGCCTAAAGAATCTATAAATGAACACAGCGTCAGTTATATAACATGTCATTGTAAATACCGCAAGCTGACGTCATGAGTCATGATATGTCTGACGATCTGATCTGACGTCATACTGTTGACGTCATGCTGATATTCGGAACGCACTAATGAGCCTAACTATCCCCCCACCCGTCAAGCCTAATGAAACTAGATCTATACCCACGCTTAGTTAACTACTACGAATTGCAGCGTCAAGGTACAGGTCGACACATGTAAAAAGAACCCTGGCGGCCATACTTTTTATATGGCCGCCAGGGCTCTTTTTACGTGTGTCGACCTGTACCTGTGGGTGAACTGTGAGGTGAGGTTAAAACAAGTTACAGAACATCCATCACGCACACTCGCATTTTTGTGAAATGACACTTATACTGTAATATACAGGTCGACACACGTAAAAAGAGCCCTGGCGGCCATACATTTTATATGGCCACCAGGGTTCTTTTTACATGTGTCGACCTGTAGTTGTCCTTAACCATACTGTATGAACTGTATCCTACTGAACATTACACCATTATTCAATAACTACAACTTGGAAAAGTTGAAAAACCCCGACATTTTCATTTCAAAGTCCATCTCAAAAACGGCTGAACAGATTTTGACGAAACATGGCTAAGAACACTCGGGATAAAATTATCTATGACACAAAAAAAACTGCATTCCAATCGGTCCATCCGTATGGGAGCTACGATACCAAAGGCAGACACGTTAAACTTATTAACATAACACCCCTCTTTTTTCGTCGGGGGTTAAAAAAAAACCGACCAAGTGCGAGTCGGACTCGCGCACGAAGGGTTCCGTACCATTATCTATAAACACGGCAAAAATAACGGCATTTCTAAGCACGCGATAATTCCCAATGCACCCCCTGAAAGAAAGGGGTCCAAAATGACAAGAAAACCACACACTTGGTGGAGTTTAACCCACATCATCGCAGTTTTAAAGTCACCCAGGCAACTAGTGACGGAATAAAGTTGATTCAACCGTCTACCTACATGCAAAGATTGCAAGTTAATATAAACCTTGTAATATAAAGAGCAGGTACTTAGAGATTTCATGTAAAATACATAATATTTTTTATGCGGAAAACTGAAATAAAATACGCAAGCAAAATACCGGCTTCCCAATCTCAATGACAATGTCGATGTCACGGTCAAATGATTCAGCTTAGAGTGACTCACATAAAAATTGGTGCACCATTATTTTCGACCATATTTCAGGTATTTAGGATTGAAATTAGAACGCAGGTGTTTTGGAGCTAGGCTTTGTTGCTATTATTACGAATACGTGCATCTCGAAATTTCTAACACATTTTTGTGATACTTTAACAAAAAATATGTCAAAAATTTGAATGCAAGGCAACTGTAACTTAAAATTACCCGAATTTGTGCTTATTTATAGTGAAAACTGTGTGGGAATTCAAATTCATGGTAAAATGTGGTATGCGGTGCCTTGTGTTATCAACGCGCCCTTGAAATTAGGCGGTTTTGTGCTAAAAATGTGGTAAATAATTTTGTCATGTTTTATCAACGGCCATTATAAAAGCAAAAGCAATTCTTACATCGTCTACAAATACTCTATAAGAGTAAGAGCTATATAAAAGCAACAGGTGTTGCTTATGATTCGCCATTTTACATATCGTTAGGGTTCCGTTCTCACAAGTGAAATCCCGTACAGTCGAGTTCTTCAATATCTACACAGACTACCATTCAAAAATATCTATACAGAGACTTTATGTTACTGACATAAGACACATGTGTAGATATTTTTGAAAGGTGCTTTGTATAGATAATGGAGAACTCGACTGTACCTATCTAAGTATTAATAAGAACAGCATAACCGAAAAGTACCGCTATATTTTGAAACCCCTATGACGTCATATCAGTTTTCAAATGCTTCTAGACATTACATTATATGTTTTCATTGCACGTAGAACCGATGGCAATTGGGGCGGAAAGGTTCTCGAGTGGCGACCGCGTACCGGAAGGCGCAGCGTGGGTAGGCCCCCACAAGGTGGACTGATGACCTAGTAAATGTCGCGGGAGTTCGCTGGATGCGGGTGGCGCACAGGTCCGGTCATTGTGGCACTCTTTGGGGGAGGCCTATGTCCAGCTGTGGGCGTATTCCGGCTGATATGATCATGATGATTATAACTTTATAAGTTTTCTGTTCTGTGTATTTCTCATGTTCCATAAAATGATCGGAACCAAAGGCTGATAATTCGGTATCAGATTGGTCATTTCGTAATTCGATTCACATGTCCTGCACATTCCAATAAATGGCGAATCTAGTTATGTAAAACCTTTTACGTCACACCTGGCCATAATGCGAGTTTTACTGCACGCTGCGCGTACGGGAAAACTCGCATTGTGGCCAGGTGAAGACGTAAAATTTTGTACGCAACACGGGCGGTAATTCGTAAAGCCCCAGAGCGCATATCTATGGCCCTCACCTTCGGTTCGGGCCACAAACACCTGCGATCTGGGGCATTCACGAATTCACCGCCTTAGTTACGTAATGTACTATTAATATAACACTATAGAGAATAATACCCTTCTAATTATTATATTAGTGAATATGGATTGGTTTAATTCTTGTAAAGGCCATATAAAATGCTATAATTTGTTTGTTGGAAAGACATCCTATAAAATGCCCTTATGAGTAAAGAAGCATTATAGATACCTTGTGCATTACTTTTATAAGAATAATTGGCCATATAAAAGCCTTTACACGGCTTTGAATGTTATACAGCTAAAAAGCATTGTAACTAGCCACTATAAGAAGAAAATATTTAGAACCCTTATAGTAGTCATATAAATTGGATTTATTAACGTTTACATAGCCAAATTATAAGAATAAAGGTAATATTAGCCAAATGTTTTTTTATAATGAGCCTTTAAAAGGTACATTGGCATAATGAATGCCATTTGAAAACCACTATGAGAGCTTAGTCCTCATAGATTTAATTTTATAAGGCTAGTTTGTTTGTTGGGCTATCTCAAGGTTGTAATATGAGGCGTATTTTTGTTTCGGTGCTGCAGCGTCCTAAAAGCAACCTAATTGCTTGCGTAAATTATATTACCTAATGTAAATAAAATACAAAATAATGTAATATTATTCGAATAAACATAACATAACATCATCGACTTCAGAGCTGTCTGTATCATCACCTGGTACAAAGAAAGTAAAATACATAATTAGTGTGCTACATAGTTAGTGTACTAAATAGTGTCAAATATATTTGACAGCATAGAAATAGTTTACTGCAGTACCAACCTATATTGATAAGTACTTCAGTACGAGGAATTTCCAAGCTTTCTCTTTCCGAAACGAGTAAATTCTGTCAAACGAACACAAGCAAAAAACGACGTTATGCTCTGATGATAAAGTCGTTTTCTGCTTGCTGTTTTTTGACAGTACATTATCTTACAATTTCGGACGTACTATACACATTTCCAATACGTTTCAGGTCGTCTACCTCTTTTTAAATAGTTTTGGGTGATTGAGGATAATGCTTCTATATAGCATAGCCCTATAATATGTACTTTTTGCTAATACTAATCGCGATTTGGTATGTATTAAATCTAAGTGGAAAATACCCCTCATGCTCAGATATCATATCACAATAAAAACTCTCAACATATAGTGTTATCCTTCCTCTCCCGGGCTAATTTTTTTGTTCGCAAATCCATACTATGTGCTGTCCCACATATGGGTCGGCGGGAGAGGAGCGGACATACCATAATACATAGCACATATAGGTGACATAGGTATAATGTATAAAGCTTCTAGGACTGCCAACTCATGGATGTAATGACATCATAGATAGTCTGCGTTCATAAACACGTATACAATTTGGAACTTATACCTGGGGCAAAAGGTTCATAATCATGTAAAACATTTTTAGAACTAGTTGTGATTATTAATGAATGTAGCCAACGTTTTACCCGACTGCCCGAAGAAGAGGAGGGTTAGGTTTTTCGAGCGCATATAACATTTTAAAAAAGCAGCGGCGCTACCACGAAAATCGAATCTCGAAGTTCGTCTACTTGCATCCCTGTCACTCAAGTAAGGTAAGTTCGATAGAGATAGAAATATCCGAACTTCGACATTCGAAGATCGTGGTTATAGCTCAGTTAGGTTTTTGAAAAATTTTCGAATTCACTTGCTGTAAAACTGTCACTGGAATAAGAAACTTGTACCTTGGACACAGAGTTGCTATTTGAATGGAATAAGTACTTTGATGTAACTAATGAACTATCTCAAGTATATACATGATAAGGCCGGAGAATAGAAGCTGTGTACATCAAATTGTTATAGTTGGAATGAGATAGCAATTTTAGCAAGTTGGTGTGACAAATTGATTCGTCTGTAAAGTCCTTTTGGTTAAGGAGGTTTGCACACGACGCCGTGTGCAGCGGAGCGCGGTTAAGCGATTTGAAACTTAATATAGTAGAACTAGAACTGTAGAGTAAATTCAGTCGAGCGATAAGCGACTATATGCTCCAATGATATGGTAGTTTTTTGCTCGTCTTTTTTTCACAGAATTTAATGTTTCGGTTTTTTGTGCAGGTAGACTAGATCGTAGAATAAAATGAGGCCATCATTTATAAGTGAATTAATCAGTAATAGGCATGATGACAGTAATTGAAAATCACTAAAATATGGTATTTTCTTAGTGAAATTTTAATCATAGAATTCGAAAAATGCTCATATTTATTTATTTATTCAGAGATTATTATTTATTTCGATAACATTAAACTGAAAAATACGGACGCCCGCCATGATATGTTAAACACCAATCAGAGCGCATGACGTCACGTTTGTATGAATAAATACCCATAACGGCCATTACCACAGATTACAGAGAAACCTTACGTACTGAACGTCTAGTAAGACAGGGATAGAACCATGTTATCTGTCAGATCTTCATGCGTCATTGTCCCGCTTTCTCGCTCGCGCGGCCACGCAAGACTTGTAAACTTTTTTTATGTTCATTCAATGAGCAATTGAGCGATCTAGATAGCAAACGTCAAAGGTTTGCGTTCTGTTTATACAAACGTGACGTCACTCGGGACGCCATGACACTGACAAGCGTTTTAGCGCCAATTTGAAATTAAAAAACTAAAATGCATTTTTTTCATACTTAACTGTTATATTCTCTTGAAAAATCTTATTCGTTGTACATAATAAATGTTTCTAAACATTATAGAACAGTTTTTCAAAATGTGTCATCATGCCTATTCTATAATTAAACTAAATTATAATTAAAACTAAAATTATTTGGACTTTTTATTAGGTTAACTGAGTGTTGGGCGAGTAGTATAGAATTGCTGTATAAAAGTAAATACATTAACATATAATCCAGTAGCTCTGCAATCCATAGTAATATCTTAGGATAAGGGAAATATTTAGTATTTATTTAGATGGAAAATCTAAATTAGGTATGTTACGATTATGAAAAAGGTATTAAAATGTTGTAAATGAAAATAATGACCAAGGTATTAGATTAATATTCAAAAACACCCTTTAAGTTGGTCAGGTGTTAACGAGTGCTAAAAGGATTTTATTGGATATTAAGAGGAACTACATGGTTTTGCATGATCTAAATCAGATTCCGTTCATAGAGCAAGAAGTTTGCGCATCATCATCATATCAGCCGAAAGATGTCCACTGCTGAACATAGGCCTCCCTCAAAGAGTACCACAATGCTCCCGCGAACTTTACCAGGTCATCAGTCCACCTTGCGGGGGGCCTAGCCACGCTGCGCCTTCCGGTACGTGTTCGCCACTCGAGAACCTTTCCACCCCAACGGCCATCGGTTCTACGTGCAATGCCCACTGCCACTTAAGTTTAGGAAGTTAGCACAACTCTTATTAAAAACCTAAATGCTTGCAGAAAAATTATGATCGCGAATGTTCAATGTGGCCAACTTTTTTTAAACTGACATTGCAATTGGAATATTAAATTTTGGGCGGTAGAGTTCCTATTTGAATGTACTACTTTGATGCAATCCGGCTAACTCAAATAATGTCAAGTATACATACACGAGTGATTCCCTGACTGTTTCTTTGGCATATCCATGCCATGCCATGGGATGGACACAAGTGGGTGGTACTCTAAGAATTTCAACCGCAGTCAGTGTCTTGCTCACATTTTCAAAGTGCCTGCAGATTTGGATGGAATTTCAGATTAATTTAACCCCGGGTTACTTTCAAATAACTGACCCTTTCTGTATATACTTCAATGAGCAGGGGACTGACGGTTGAAACGCTCAGAGTACCACCAATTTACAGGCTTTTCATTTTTATTTAACTTGCAATGTATGTGTGTATGTAACTATATTTGTTCTAGTGGAATCTTGCAACTCAATTTTGAAGCAGATATCTTCAACCGATTGAGCTGAACATTTGGATATAAGTAGGGTTTGAGGTTTGAATTGCAATTCAATACTATGGTACCATCTAGCTGATCTGATGATGGAGACTTCTGTCTGGCCATCGGAATTCAGCTGCAATCAATCCTGTTGAGTTTGGGCTTGTTAGAATCGTCTTAACAAGTAGTTCATTGATGACGGTACCTATACAGAAAAGTACAGCCGGCAATAAAAGCTTGTACCAAGTTTTTGACAGAAATTTATAACGTAAATTTTTCAACCAAGAGTCATGGTATTAAGTGCTCATTCCTCAAAATAGGCCTAGGCTCAGCTTTAGAATGGTTGTCATCGAGTTCATGGCTCATTTTTATAATATAGATTCTACTCATTAAAAGATGATTCCTCAGCAAATTTCAAGTTGTGAAAATCCATAGTTTTTGAGAAAAAAAAAATTAAAGTTTCCATATAAATTTCCATTACTGTGTATTTCGAGGAGATCAAAGTACTCTGTGGAGGAGATTTTGACTGACAATGACACTTGTGCGCGTTCCTTTTTACGTGTTGATATTGGTAGATGTTCTTTAGGTAAGTTTTTAATCAATTACGGTTAATATTTAATATAATATCATAAATGTAGGTAAATATAATAAAATAAACGCAAAAGGCTAATTCGACATACTCTAAGGCAGGTCCGTGTAGGTACGACGACGAGCGAAGCGAGGAGGAGTGTTAGGTGTACCGCGACCCTAGCGCGCGAGCCGAGCGAGCAAAGCGAGCGTGCCGCGGCAGCGGCCGGCGAAGCGCCAGAACCGAAAATGTGTTATTTCACTTAGGTGTACCTACACCGACCTGCGGCGCTACCACGAACTTCGAAAGTCGAAGTTCGTAATACATGCATCCCTGTCACTCGAGTTTGGGAGTGCGATAGAGATGGAAATACCTCGAAGTTCGTGGTAGCGCCGCGCCGCTGTCTTAGGTATTACGCGTAATAAAGATTTGGTAATTCACGTATTTGGAAACGCGGAGTTAAAAAAAAAGTGTCAAAAATCACACGTAATGACGCCCATCCATGGAAATTTATATGGAAACTTTAATATTTTTTTTTCTGAAAAACTATGGGTTTTCACAACTTGAAATTTGGTGAGGAATCATCTTTTAATGAGTAGAATCTATATTAAAAAAATGAGCCATGAACTTGATGACAATGATTCTAAAGTCTTACCTAGGCCTATGAGGATAAAATAATTAGAATGCCTCACGGCTGACATCATTCACAATTGTCTAATGAGTGTAACATTTGGAGGGCTTATGTCAAAAATGTGTCAGCATAATTTTCGTGTATGTGAGTAATAAACAGGGCTACATCTTTTAGTAAATGGACTAACAAATAAATGATTATGATTATGACCTAGATAGACTCCATTCCACAAACCAAGAAAAGTAATTTCATGATTAATCCACACAATTTTAATATTTGGTAGTGGAGCAGTCTTGTGTAGTTAAAGCAAGCTTTAGAGAATTATTTAACGCTCATTTCATAGAAAAGACATGATCCGATATAGTAGCTCTACTTTAGTGGTCCAAAGAAGAGTCATGATGGGATTATTGTTAAAACCTCATCATAAAGTATAAATCAAAGTAATACTTTACCATTGTTTAAGGTATTCATTACGCAATGATGGTGATGCTTGAACAAGCCACTTTTTTATGTGAAATGGAGACATATTAAAAACACTTTAATTTAGCAGAAGGATTGGCACCGAAAAATCAATTTGACATTTCAATTTTTTTTAATCATGTTAGCCAGAACTCCATGTTGTAATGAAGTTTTTTTACCAAAGAGGTTTTGCATAATATTAAAACCTACGTAATTAGCAATAAACTTGTGGGAACTCCTAACAATAGACCATTTAATAGTCCCAATAAGAACATTTGTGTACTTTATGAGCCTCAACGTTAATAGTCAGATACTATGTAGATACTTTTTTTTCTTTTAGCAACTTTAAATAATAATCCTTACAGCTATAGGTACTGTACGACACAAGGTTACAGCTTATTAATAAGCGTCAGTGTGCTGCGCAACTATTAAGAACTCGACGAATATTTGATTAATGTACTTATATCGTGCAGCGACATAACGATAATATGAGATACCTCTATATGTGCCTAAAATACCCACCAAACTTTACGCAGATTAGTATTCCAAATGAATACATTCTCGAATGCAAATTAGCGACTAATTGAATAGGCTATTAAACGCTTAAACAGCTCTCAAACGCTGAAAACAATAAAAAATATCGCGACGTCAGGAGTCGGCACCTTAAAGGCAGGGCTGACATCGCGGCGAATTCAAAGCATAGTAATGGTACGTACATTTATGTTTTTAGACTGGGATATGCATTAAAAGATTAGGAAACGGCTACTTACAGATTTGTGACAAATTAGCTGGAATAATCACACCAAACCACGCGGTGACACAATCGCAAGTCGCTGAGGAAGTGTCAGTCTCAATCAAGTGAGTCAAGAGTCAAACGGTAAAAAAAAATAACGGGCGGAAGATATGCGTCACAATTAGCCCAATTTGAAACCTCGCTGCTATTGGTTGTCTTAGTTGACATTGAAACTTTCCACTAATCACATCTGTTTAAAGTCAATAAACAGCCAATCAAATTAGACTTTAGGGCGTTTTTAAATTCAGAAAACATCCGCATTATTGTTGTTTTATTTAATTTCATTTTATGAGAGAATTTTGTTTACTTATCATTTTTGAATTGTCAAGTTGAATATTATACATCTTATTTTATTTAATTGTTTTTCATATAATTAAATTCAGAAATTCTCCTCGAGTTCATAGTCCGCATTGTAGTATTGAAATAAGCGTTTATAGCACTTTACTGCCTTTTACATTCGAATGCATGAACGAAGTTGAAGCATCTCATTCTATTTTATTAATGCTTGTAACGTTTACATGAAACCAAAGCATGAAACCCATATGAAATTCAGTGAAGTGTAGTAAAGCCTTTGAAGAAACAAATATTTGGGTGCAAGGTCTATTCGTAATACATTTCGGACACCACTTGTCATTGTCAGTGCCATTTTGACAAATTGACAGTGACAAATTGACAATACAAAACTATTTACTCCGTTTTCTGGCGTCGTTCGTTTTACTTACGATCAACGATCAACTCCGATTAAGTCGATCAACAAGCAAACCGACTACGACTACATTACATTTCTATTCGGCCCGGTTTTTGAATGCAGTTGCTATTACGGCGTTGCACATTGTTTTTGTCTAATAGTACTGTACACGCTAGTTCTTATATCAACAAAATGTCTGTAGATATTGCATCAATTGGGGCTCAGAAAGTTAAAGGAATTCCTAACGGCGAGGTAAGATTTGCAACTTTCATAAATGTAATTTAGTTTAAGTACTTGTTTTTATACAGGTTGTATTTCTATGATGTACCGATTGCATAGATTGTTTAGTTTTTTCTTTTGCGTTTTAAAAAACCTGAAGAACCGGTTAGACATGAGTATTCGTTTATTGATCCATCGACCTTATATGATGATTCATGATGCTAAGCAATTAAAACTTGCATAATTAATACCTACTAGTGCCTATTAGAATGGATTGGTCTATTTGTTACACTGAAATATATTTGTTTTTTTTTTCTAGGATCTTTCACGTTATAGAATGGCTGACTAGATTTTTCCATAGTTAGATAAAGAATGATGAAGCTGTATCATAATCAGTAATTAATGTATCATAATCAATTAATGGTAGCCTAATTATGTTTATCACATTTTATCTTCATACATGAGTTCAGATTGTCACATCCTTTAACATGTCTAGTATCAATGACATAAAATCAACTTACTTATGTAAATCATCGTCATATCAGCCAAACAATGCCCAATGCTTGACATAGGCGTCTCCCTAAGAGTGCTACAATGACCACCACATCCAGCGGACTCCCGGACTTACGTAAATGTAACAACCAAATTATGTAACTACCCTGTCTTCTTATAAAAAATGTTGGTAGAATTTTCGAATGAGAGTATTAGATGCCTGACTCCGTAGCCAGAGGGTTTAGATGACTGAAGTTTTTACAATTCTTACCATGCATGTCACATACAATGTTTAATATTACATTTGCGAGGCAATAAGAAGGCGAAGCTCTTTTTGTTAACTGTCACATTTGCATTATTTAACCGGTATAAAACTACAGTAAACCAATAATAGTACTTTATGCAATCATTATGATTGATGATTGGTCAAAATTAATTTTAGTTCCGTACACGGTTATCTTTTATTCATAAGATGACTGCTAGGTTAATTTTAATTAATTGGCTGGCTAATTTATACGAATTTGCATTATGATCCTCAAGTAATATTAATAATTGTGTCAAGTAGTTAGTTAGTTAGTATACTGGGCCTTTTCCGCAAATCGACATCCAGCGTGCCTATTTTGCGTGAAATGGGGTAGCGCTACTCTAACCACCCCAGCTCCTCCAGGAAGTTCGTGAGTGCCTTTGTGTTTTTGACTGCGTCCCGGAGTGTTTCCGGGGACCCTAGGTGCTTTTCCCTGTATACTTCTACCTGCTTGCAGTCCAGTAGAATGTTTGGTCGTTTCCTCCGCCTCCATGCACGCTCTGCACATGGGGCTGTCCGTGATACCTATGTTGTAGAGGTGTTTGTTCAGAGTGTTATGTCCTGTTATAATTCCAACAATCTTGCGTAGTTGGTTTCTATGTGTCCTCAGTAGTGTGGTTGTGAGTTTGTTGTCGCGTTTTGCCAGAATCTCTTGGGTCTGTCTGCATGTGTCTATCTCCTCCCAGTGTCTTTGGTGTAGGTTTTTGGTGTATAGGTCAAGTTGGTTGTATATGTAGCTTTGTGGCAGGGGCAAGATTGGTTCAGGTCCGTATGCCATTGTTTCTGAGCCATTCTGCCTGTTGCCTCTTGAGCCACTGTGCCCCTTGATCCATTGTACAGTGACGGTGTTTTTGTCTGCGCACACCTCCGTTAGATTTTGGTGGCATTCGTATATCAAGCTAGATGTGAAGTTGTCACTGCTCAGTGCTTGTAGTACCGATTTACTGTCTGAGAGTATTCGTATGTTTGTGTTTTCAACTTTTCGTCTCTTTATGGCATTGCAGGCTTCGATTATCCCTACGCATTCAGCCTGGAATACCGTGTTTTGTTCGCCCAATGGTTTGGATATGTGTATGTTTAAGTCCTCTGAGAACACTCCACATCCCGTTCCCGTATTTGTTTTCGAACCATCTGTGAAAATTCTAAGGTCTGTTTGGTTTAGCCCCTCTCTCGAGTCTTCTGTTAGTGATATGCCGTAGTCTTTCTTGAAGACTGCAGTTCTTGGTATTTTGTCGATTGTAGCCTCCAGGATAGGGAGGCTGGTGATCAGTATGTTATGAATCTTCGTGTGTAGTGTGTTCAGTTTTGTCCATAGGTTGAGGCTTTTTTAGGCGTATTGCCGTCGCAGCCGCTTCCTTTTGTATGTGCATGTGTAAAGGTAGGAGTCCTAGCATTATTTCTAGTGCTGCCGTTGGGGTGGTTCTCATACATCCTGTGGCCGCTACACATGCTAGTCTTTGTGCTTTCTGGATTTTGGTAATTGCGCTCGTGGTTTGGGTGCGGGGCCACCATACTATGGCACCATAGCTTATCATTGGTACTATCACCGTTTTGTATAGCCACAGTATGATGTGGGGGGCCAGGCCCCATCTCTTTCCCACCATCCTTCTGCATTGCCAGAAGGCTACTGTTGCTTTGTTTAGTCTATTGTCTAGGTGTTTGCTCCAATTAAGTTTGTCATCTAGTATTATACCTAGGTATTTCACCTCCTTCGAGAGTGTTAGTTTAGTGCCAAAGAGTGTTGGCATTACGTAAGTACCCAGTTTTCGTTTATTTGTGAAGAGAATTGTGTCGGTTTTCTTTGGGTTTACCGATAGGTCATTCTCCTTGCACCATTTCTCTATTATTTTCAGTGCTGTTTGTGTGAGTTCACATAGTGTGCTTGTGATCAGACCGCTGACCAGTATGACAAGGTCGTCCGCATATCCTATAGTTAGAAAGCGGTTATTGTTTAGTTTTGTTATTAGGTCATTAACTACCAGGTTCCACAGCAGTGGCGAGAGGACGCCTCCTTGAGGGCATCCTCTCATGACTAGTGCCTGGTGGCTTTTGTTTTCGGATAGTCTTATAATTCTTTTCTTTAGCATGTTCATAATCCATTCTATGAGCAGCTGTTCGGTTTTATGTCTCTCTAGTGCTTGTCTTATGCTGCTAAAGTTGGTCCTGTCGAACGCACCCTCTATATCAATGAAGGTGCCTAGGCAGGAGTTCTTTCTAGCGAGAGCGTCTTCTATGTTGGTTACTACAGCATGGAGGGCTGAGTCTGTCGATTTGCCTTGGCTGTAGGCATGTTGGTTTGGGTGTATCTTTATGTTTTTAAGGGCCGTGTCCTTTAACTCCCTGTCGCAGAGTCTTTCCAGGGTCTTTAACATGAAAGAGGTTAGGCTTATAGGTCTGAAGGATTTTGGGTCTGAGTAGTCACTCTTTCCCGGTTTCGGTAAGAATATTACTTTTACTTCTCTCCATTTTATTGGTATGTATCTATATGCAATACAACTGCATAGGAGGTTCGATAGATGCTGTTTGTGTCAAGTAATTCAACTAAATGTTGGCAGTAGTCCATTCAAAAAGCAACTCTACTTTAATAATAAATACAACTTAGAAAAGTCGAAAAACCACCGACATTTTCATTTCAAAGTCAAGTATCACAAAAACAACTGAACAGATTTTCATGAAACAGGCCTAAGAACACTGGATAAAATTATCTATGACACAAAAAAAAACCGCATTCAAATATGTCCATCCGTTTGGGAGCTACAATACCACAGACAGATACACAGATACACAGACACCTTAAACTTATAACACCCGTCATCATGTTAAATAATCTCTACCATGAGTATGATTGTTCTGTCGCGTCAGATAGTATGAACCCAGCTTTTTTCTCATTTTTAGGATTCCATACCCAAAGGGTAAAAACGGGACCCTATTACTAACACTTCGCTGTCTGTCCGTCCGCCTCTCCGTCACCAGGCTGTATCTCAAGAACCGCGATAGCTAGACAGTTGAAATTTTCACAGATGCTGTATTTCTGTTGCCGCTATAACAACAAATACTAAAAACAAAATAAAATAAATATTTAAGGCCATACGCAAAATAGGCGCTAATATGACGTCGAGTTGCGGAAACCCAGCCCGCGTACACACCTATAAGGGAGCCCCCCCACACAACAAACGTTTTGCCGTTTTTATAGATAATGGTACGGAACCATCAAAGGGCGTTTTTTTATTCTTGTTTTTGTTACAGTCCTTGGAGCTGAAGAGTTTGTGGCAGGATCAGGACACAGTGATCATCTTCTTCAGGAGATGGGGCTGCATGTTGTGCAGGCTTTGGGCTAAGGAAGTATGCACACCTTTAACACCTTTTTGTAACATATTCAATGCCAATTATTGACGCGGCCTGCGGTGGCGGTCAGTACAAAATTTGACAGCTATCGTCAAGTATGCAATTGACTGTCACCACAGGCCGCGCGCACTTTGAGAAAGAGGTCAAATGTCGAATCTGACTCGGCTGGGCAGCGTTCGGGAGGCTACGGCACATCTTTTCTTCCAATATTCCGCAGTATCTCAAGAGGAGACTCTTTGAAACATGGTCGCTTACTATGGGCCTCATAAGAAGGCTCAAAGTCACCCAAAGGGCAATGGAGAGGGCTATGTTGGGAATTTCTCTGCGCGATCGCATCAGAAATGAGGCTATCCGCAGCAGAACTAAGGTAACCGATATACACCTCCGAATCGCTAAACTTAAGTGGCAGTGGGCGGGGCACATAGCACGTAGAACCGATGGCCGTTGGGGCGGATAGGTTCTCGAGTGGCGACCACGTATCGGAAGGCGCAGCGTGGGTGTGCCCCCTGAAATTAGGACTTCCGGTGTCAAGAACTGGGCGCGCTGCTCAGATCGACTTTCCTCTATAAGGCCTGCATCACACTGGCGCGGCCTGTCATCATCAGCCGAAAAACGTCCACTGCTGGACATAGGCCTCCCCCAAAGAGTGCCAAAGTGACCGGTCCTGCGCCACCCGCATCCAGTGGACTCCCGCAACCTTTACCACCGGAAGGCGCAGCGTGGGTAGGCTCTCCACAAGGTGGACTGATGACCTAATTCTCAATAGTGGTTTTACAATACTGGTTGACAACAAAAATCACTAATTACACTCAACCTTATTACTCCATTTTCACAGTTGTTCTTTCCCCGCATTTAGTGAATTTTGGTTGTCACCCAACAATACGGTCCTTCAAGCCGGATTATTTTCCTTAAAACGATTTTTAAAAAATATGATACTCTTTCATACATAACTAGAATAATTATAATTGTTTTTAGCTGGCTGAAATAGCCCCAGTTCTCAAGAAGAACAATATCAAGCTGGTGGGAGTGGGCGTGGAAGATGCCGGCTCAAAGGAATTCATTGATGGAAAATACTTTGATGGAGGTACTTACCTATAATACTTACTTATAACTTTTTAATTTATATATTACATGCAGACCACATGAAACTTATGTTCCAGCGCTACCGTTAGCATAAATGTGGGTATAAAAGATCGACCAAATGTGATATTGCAGTGATAGGTTGCAACCCACAACGTCAAAGTGTCAACACACTTCAACCCGGCTCCCTTAGTCGACTTTTACGAAACCCATGGGAAGAAAGGGGGTTGTGGAATTCTAATTCTAACCCGACACCACACGATATCAATCGGTATAAATAATAAATCGGCCTATATAACCCCACTGCTGCCCAACGTGAAAGTGAAACAGACAGAAATTATTATCCTGGAAATCATCCCCTAAGGGGGTGAAGGTTTCTATGTGCTGCGATATAAAACGAGTTCCACTCGGACGGAGTCGCGGCCTGAAGCTAGTGAAACAATAAGATCTTGTTTAGATAATTTTGAGCTCCTGGCCCGTGCAGCTACTTTGCTGCTGACATTTTTTTTCCATAATACGAAAGTGAATTAACGCTTATTCCTTTTACATAATATAAAGCATACCTATAAAATCGAAAGTATCGTAATGTATTTCAGTTTATCTCGGGTCAATGGAAAAATATTTTTATTGTTTTAATAACAGTGCACTGAACAAATACTGATAACTGGGTCGGTCAACTTAACAGTTTTCTAGACATTATACTTGCAGTAAACTTTAGTAGGTACAGTCGAGTTAGAAATTATATGCATGGACAGTGATCAAAAATATGTGAACAGGCTATTGTTAAGGCGCCCACGGAATGTCGACATCCCATACAAACGAAGTTTCTTTTTAATTTTAAAACGGTACAACCAAACTTCACCAAACTTTGTACGCATAATCCAATGCGTCATATCTATGCTTTTGATTAGGTTTTGTTAGAGAATATTAACCAAGAACAAAATAATATGACGGCCGGTTAGCCTAGTGGGTAGTGACGCTGTCTACGATGCTGAAGGTCCTGGGTTCGAATCCCGGTAAGGGCAAATATTTGTGTGATGAGCATGAATATTTGTTTGTGAGTCATGGATGTTTTCTATGTATTTAAGTATTTATATCTATTATATATATCGTCGTCTAGTACCTATAACACAAGCCTTACTGAGCTTACTATGGGACTAGGTCGATTTGTGTAAGATTGTCCTTTCATATTTATAAAATAAAAGTGCCCCTTGTGGCCTATTTGCAAAATAAATAATTTGTATTTGTATAAAAAAAAAAGTAATTAACGACCCTTCACAAGCATCAGTTGAGAAATGCGACCTGTACAGGGGAACAGCCGGACAGCGGGACTTTTAGACATTAACGAATTTTGTCCCAAGCTGAAGCATAGAACTTCGTTCGCTTCGCTCGCGTGTTCGACAAAAACAAGTAAAAACCCTAGGGTTATCGGCGCGCCAGTTAAAAGTGCATCATTGGTAAAAATATTGTCCGTGTGGAACTCGTTTATATCGGAGCTCCATACAAACTTTCTTTCCCCATTACACTCCTGTAGAGGATGATTTCCGGAATAAAAACTATCCTGCCTCGGACATCAACTATCACTATACTAAATTTCATCTATGAAGAGGTAACAGATAGACATTTTTTTTGCCCTGTTTCTCGCGTAGCAGCCTGAGTGGCTTTAGCTACTGATCGTGGCCGGCTTGTGGGTAGTCTCCACAATGGGGCTACCCGACTGCAGATAGACAGACGCAGTTTCGCATTTATAATATTAGTATGGACAGAGGCGGCTCACGTAGATACCCCCATCGGCCCCGGCTGGTAAGTTAGCGCTGCTACGGCACGCCCGCGTTCTATCGCAGCGCGTTGCATGCGATTGAAAGGGATGGCCTCATTCAGGCTCCTTTGGTTAAACAAGGGATTTGTTAACAGAACCTTCCGTACGTAGTACACACTATAATTTATTCTCTGGGACTGTGGACCGGTCACTTTGGCACTCTTTGGGGGAGGCCCATGTCCAGCAGTGGTCTTTCGGCTGATATGATGATGGATTGTGCATGTGCAAGTTTAAATAATTGTTTATTTCTCTAAATTCTAGACCTGTACTACGTCGAAGATCTGTCGACATACCAGAAGCTCGGCTTTAAGCGGTTCAACACCTTGACCATCATAACCTCGCTCTTCTGGAAGCAGTCGAGGGACGCCATCTTTAAGGGGAAGGGTATGGGTAAGTTTACACAATGCCAAAGGTTTCGTAGTTCTGCCCTCGTAGTCGATAAGCTGTAGGTTCACATCGTCCGCATTCCCTTTTCGTCCGGAGTCCAATCTCGTCTTCATTCATAATTCGAATGCGGTCGAGATCGGAATAGGAAGAATTGGGAATCGCATGCAGACCAAGTGCAACGGACGGGTCCATGCGAAAAACCGTTTACATTTTCAAAACGTGATGTGCCGAGCGTGTTCACCCAATAATGTACGATTCTCATCGAACGGGCCGGCCGGGCCGGAGCGCATTCTATTACATGCAAAGGAATTTGAACCGTATAGATAGTAATTACATTTTATATTTGAATGCATCGTGCATCCATGGCGAGGCGGCGCGGTCGGTTGGGATTGTAATCAAATATGAATTGCATCTGCTGTATAGACGGTTCAAATTCCTTTGCATGTAATAGAATGCGCTCCGGCCGGGCCCGTTCGGGGAGAATCGTACATAGTGAGGAGGGGTTAAATGGTTGAATCTTTTTGCCGCCAGTTACCATGGTTACTTCTAGGTCACATTTTAAACATAGATCATGTGCTTATTCTTAATGAGCAGACTTCTCCATAGGCCCCATCACTAGCTTTATGTATGGCCTCGTGCAGATGTAGTTGCAAGGGTGCAGTGATTTGTGATTCCATCTAGAGGGTGGTCTGCCCCGAGAACTCTGGCCCTCAACTTTGCCCGTCATAATAATCCTCTCCAGACTATCCGAAGAATGTCCTGGTGAAATCCATGATTTAATACACAAAATGTAGGGTTTTGTTGACATTTTAAAGTTTTTTAACCCAATTTAGCCTAGTTAACAGCTGTTGTCCACGTTAATCCCCTAGCCTGATCCCCCAGGGAAAAAACGGTTAGTGTTAGGTGAAGTGCGACCCTAAAGCGCGCGATTCGAGCGAGCGAAGCGAGCGTGACGCGGTAGCGAAGCGAGCGTGACGCGGTAGCGTCCGGCGAAGCGCCATAACCGAGCATTATCATTTTTTCCTTGTTGAATATAAAATAATTGCCGCTGATTCCCCAGGGTGATCGAGGTCAGGTGATTAACGTGGATAACGTGAGCTAACAGGACACTATAACAACAACATAGTAGGTGTTTGTATTAGTCTATTATTAAAATTCGACTTTTAGTGGTATTCAAATATACTCATAATAACTATAATTACGTCGATTTTGCCTAGTTGGTAGTGACCCTGCCTACGAAGCAAGAGGTCCTGGGTTCGAATCCGGTAAGGGCATTTATTTGTGTGATGAGCACGAATATTTGTTCCTGAGTCATGGATGTTTTCTATGTATTTAAGTATTTACTTATCTGTACAAGTACGTTTATCGTCGTCTAGTACCCATAGTACAAGCTTTGCTTATTTTGGGACTAGATCGATTTGTGTAACATTGTCCCCAAATATATATATATATATATATATTTTTTAATAAGTAAGTAACACCGACCAGGTATCCGAACCGACATGGTCGGCGACGGACTTCAAAATGGCGGCGCCATAATAATTCAAAATGGCCGCCAGTCGCTTCACTTCGTGCAAAACGGACCGGCCGATCGCTTACCGAACTTGGACTTTTTAAAGGTTATCTTACCGTTTTTTAGTAGTGTTTTGTTTTTTAGGTTTGGGCGGGGATCTGAAGGGTGATTGGGTGCAAACTGGCGGGGCCTTGCTGGTTAAGAAGGGGGGTGATGTTGCGAAGCATTTCGTTCAAACTGGGCCGGGGGACCATTATCCGAATAAGGACATTCTGCAGGTAAATTACTGTTTGTGATTTTACATTATTATAACTCTATCTCTCTCTATCCCTCTCTCCCTCCCCCCCCCCCTCATCATCAGCTATTCTGAAATTTGAGGTCCGAGGGTCTGGTGATAATCTCGACCGTCAGTTACAGACTAAAATCATCATTCGCTTGCCCTTATCCCATTTACTTCGACATGAAATGAAATGAAATGAAATGTGTTCATGGGGTCGGCGCAACGTGTATTTTTCTTCCAAACTTCTCTATTTTCTTCCAAACTTATTATTGCCTGTCACCTCGTCACTTCCTTTCTTCCTGATAATAATGTGGTATCAAATAATGCAGGATTGGCATATTTCATGTTTGGATTGGATTACTTCATTACAAAGAAATTCACGGTGTTTTTTTAACCGTCTTAGATCCGAAGCCCAGTTAATGTATACATTACAAAGAACTTTTTTTTTAAATGCATCAATAGTGTTTTTTTTGTATCAATATTAATTTTAATCAATCCAGCCGAATGACCGCAGTGTTCGCTAGCCGCTATCTTATGTAGATAGGTACGAACACTAACCGGGTGAATGAACTTCGCTCCGCGCGCCATAGAGGATTCTCAGACTGAATTACTTTTTATAACTAAAAACTAATATTTTTTTACGAATGATTACGTTTCGGATACTTTAAATGGGCTTCGGCTCTAAGACGGTTAAAAAAACACGTTGTATAATACAAAAATATATTTGAAATATCTGTTGTTTTGGATGTTAATACATGTATGTTTAACTGTATTTATTCAATTTCAGGCATTCGGTTTAGAGCATGAATATAACCCAGAGACCATGACTAACGAAAAACGAGAGGAAAATGCTTGCCCGGTACGTATTGTTCATCATTTAATGGTTGGCAACGCGCTTGTGGTCCCGGGTTCGAATCCCGGTAAGGGCTAATATTTGTGAGATAAGGACGAGACGTTCCTTTTTTTTTAAAACGACGGTGGCAATCAAGCGGAAACGCAGCATATAAATGCATGCAACGTCGAACCTTGATATGTTTGAGGATTCGCCGTGTTGACAGCTGAAGGAACAAACGCCCTCGCTCTCAACACAACACATCCTCGGGAGCTCTGGCGACCTTGCTCACCTCCAGGAACAACACTACTACAGAGCAAGTAGCAGTGTTATTATGGCTGTGGTCTTCTGCAAGGCGGAGGTACTTCCCCAGTTGGGCTGCTCCACATTCGAGCGGGATGACATTTCACTGTGCCCTACCACACCAGCCCAACTTACCTCGTTTGTAGCGGAAAGCGACTACAGCGGTTCGCATGGGATTCGTTCCTGTGATCTGTATTTTCTGACAATAATGATCTAAGTGCCATCGACACAAGAGTGCTATTACTGAAACAGTGAGCTTAATCTTATATTCAGAGCAATGACGCGTAGTTGCGGTGTTCAAGAGGCAACCAGATGGCTCGCGGTATTTGGGCTACCGATGTGTTGTGGAAGCGACCTGTGCAACCTAAGCCGAGCCAACATCGACTGGGTCGGAAATAGAACAAAATGTATGTTTTTTTTTTGTCGCGATGCAGGCGGCTGCCTGAAAGTGTGTACGCTTTTTATACAGTGTGTTACCAGGACCCGGGCTTTTTTTAAAGGATGTTATAATAACATTCATTTTATTAATAAACTAGATCTCAGACTTCGTTAACTTTCTACCAAAATGTTAATTGCCAGCAATGTAAAGCAAAGTAAATTGACAAGTACGTGTAACTGACAGCTCTCCGTACTTTGGTTTATTACGGCGTCATACACCTAGTCCATTGAAGGTTTGTATTTTGGAAAAATAATTGCGCAGTTCATTTATATAATTATGATTTGCAGATACATGCAAACAATTGCTAATGTAACATTTATTATCAGTTTTAATAAATGCCCGCATGCCGGTAACACACTGTATAATGAAATGCTGTTTCAATCGAACAACTGGCGACCATATTTTTGGTTTATCATCAAATTGTCGACACTCACTTCGTCGAATTTCACTTCAAAGTCAACGTTTCAAGTATTTTCTTTTCGTCGACAGTTCAGTTCGGGGAATAGTCACTACAAGTAATTTTAAATCGTGTATTTTTACTTGTCGGATGATTCATTAAAGAGATGAATTATGTCATGGAAAACGTTTTGTGAATGATTATTTTAAGTATTTTTAATTAACATACAAATTATTACAATTAAAATAGTTGGCATACCTACATAGTATCTACGTCACCCCGCTTCGCGGTATGCCTATTTCCGCTCTGAGGGACACAAGTGAACCCTAACCTAACCTACTTATAATAAAATTGTTACGGTTGTTTGTTTTTGTAATGTTGTAATAAAATTGCGAACAAATGAAATTCGTTGTATTGTTATTCTGCCATTTAAAATTTACACAAAATGAATCATAAAAATTGGAATGATCTGGTCATGAAATAAAATTACACCAAACAATAATTCGTGAACTAAATGTTACTTGAAACGTTTTCGATGAAATAAAATTCGATGAAAAGTTTGTCGACAAAACAAGGGACACCCCATATTTTTTTCACCCCTCCTATTTCCACCCAAGTCCAAGTTGGCTCAGTTCGGGTTGCACTGGGCGGTTCCACAACGCTTCGGGAGCTCAAATACCGCGAGCCATCCGGTTGCCTCTCGGCCACTGAAACTACGCGTCATTACTTTTACTATTCCGTTATAGTCCGCTAGATGCGGGTGGCGCAGGACCGGTCCTTGTAGCACTCTTTGGGGGAGGCCTATGTCCAGCAGTGGACGTCTTTCGGCTGATATGATGATGATGAGTGTCCCCTAATATTTGTTTATTTAATACAGTAGCTAGCCTCACTAATATCGGCGTCACAAACTCTCCCGTTTTCCAGACAGAGCAGAAATCCTAAATCCTGGCTGCAGAGGCTAAACTCCATATGGGATGAGCGTCGCTGCAAGAGAAGGTTCAACACTTTACCCCTCATAGAACTCAAATGAACAGAATACCAGTTTCGTAAGTTAAATCTGAAAGCTATAAAAACAATTGAAACCCCTGGCACCGAAAATTGAATCTGGTCTCAAATACAAAATACTTTTACTTCACACCTGGCCATAATGCGAGTTTAACTGTACGCTGCGCGTACGGAAAAACTCTCATTGTGGCCAGGTGAAGACGTAAAATTTTGTACTCAACACGGGCGGTAATTCGTAAAACCCTAGAGAGCATATTTATGGCCCTCACCTTCGGTTCGGGCCACAAACACCTGCGATCTGGAGCATTCGCGAATTCACCGCTCTAGTTACGTAATGTACTATATTTAAACTATATTATTTTAGTTAAAATAACCGTTCAGGACACAACAATTTTCACAATTGGGTTTATTGAAAAATCTTATGATTTAACTTGTTAGGCACGGTATTATATTAAGACTCACTGGCAGATTCCTATTTACTAAATCAGTGAAGTGTTGAATAGTCATTATATTCAATTTTTAATCTAGACTATATTTTGGAATGGTGCTATGATGGTGTTGGTAAAAAAATTGCGTATACATTTGGCATTAGGCAATTATCTTAGTTTTTTCAGCCAGCGTTTAACGTCGATTAGGGTCAGCGCACACGATGATTTTTTTCATAATATGCAAACAGTCGCACTATAGTATCGTTGCAATAAATCTCCGTGTGCGGTGGCCCTTTATACTTTGCCTACCCCATTTACTGCTCTTAAGCGCAAAAATTGCTACTCAAATGGAGACAGACCATACTATAGCTTTGTCACAGCTTACTCAAAGATACAAATTCGACGATGCTTAAGCTGCTTAAGAATAGATAAAACGAAAATTATAAAGACTGAGTTATTTTCCCTAATTATATTGCTATTATGCATTCCTTGTGATTCTGCTAAAATATCACATTATATCCAAAGTTAGGTCGATGTAGCTAACGAAAAACATACAGGTAACTAAGGTACTATAAAAAAAGTTTAAATAATTATGTAACTGGGCATTTTCAATAATACACAACACACGTATTATTGAAAATGCCCAGCCGAGTAAAATATTATGGGTATCTAATATTTGAGGCCTCTGTTGATGCAAAAAAATGGTGTTTTACATAGAGGCCACTTTAAATTCCTGTTGTTTTAAGAATGAAACTAAATTGTTGAGATGGATTTATAAACATAAATTATATTGTTATAATATAATCATGACAAACACTATGCATATTGTTTTGAATAAACTTTTACCACTTACGGGACATGTGTTTGAATTACATCATGCTTTTATTTTACATTTTAAACAACCGAAGTTCTAAAGTACTTATTCAATAATTATTTTTTTTATTTTCTAAAGTGTAATACAAGATAATAAGTATAACATTAACTAAATTAAATTAAAGCTAAGTTAAATCTAAAAATAAATTACCTAACTATCTAAACATTACATACACGTAATTAACTGTTGTTTCATTCTTTTCTTATTTGGTAATAAACTATTTGCTAAATTTAAAAATCTTAAAATCCATAACTGTTTTTCAAGCTTTTTATTTAGTTGCAATGTATGTATTGTAGCTAAATATGAAACTATGTTTGTTCGGATGGAATCTTGCAACTCAATTTTGAAGCAGATCTTCAACCGGTTGAGCTGAAATTTTGAGTAAAGGTATAGTTTGGATGACAATTCAATATTATTGTACCGTCGACCTGATCTGATGATGGAGACAGAATGTCCATGGGAATTCAGTACTTAATCGACGTAACCCCATTGAGTTTGGGCTCGTTAGAATCGTCTCAATGACTAGTTAATGATGGTATACAGAAAAGTACGGCAGATTTGTACCATAAGATACTCTTTTATGCAATAAAGATGCCGATTAGTAGTGCGTTAATTACCCAACTACCGAAGGAGAGGAGGGTTATGTTATGTTAAGATCGGTTTTAATCTACCCACGAATCAGTAGCAGTTACACTCAGCATTCCACTCTTCGCCGTATCATTCGAGACCACTTTACATCCCCTATAAGTCGGTCTCAAGAAATACAACGCCCCGTCCTTATCAAGATACACAACATTATTCCAATCGTCAAACACAAACTTTAGCGGCGTGCCACCAAAACCGCCTATAGCACCAACCGGTACAACCTCATCTATGGAATAATCTAGCTTGTAAATGCCTGAAATAGCCGTGTTGGCGAAATATACGTTGCCGTTTCGATCCGTCGTAAGTATGTATATTTGATCTAGAACTTCTTCAACTTTCTTAGAATCATGCATCAAGCGATAGACAGTCGTATCGTTCAAGAAGTAAATGTCTCCATATTTATCTATCACAAAGTCTTCTATCTTATAAGCTTCTAGATTGGCCACCACTGATCCTTTTTTCTGTAAAACATTCAATCCAGTTTCCGAATGTATGTTATAGTATAGTTTATCCGTATATTGCATGTGCCAGACAGTGGCATTTTTAAGTCCATGTAATACTGTTGTGTTAGAGGTCCTATTGTGTTTGTAAATTCCTGTAGTTCCGGACATATATAAGTCACCGTTTGGATCAACAGCGCGGGCGAACGAGAAAGAAATCCCTGGAATTGTATATGCTGTGCCGTTGTTCAGAGCATAAGCTCCTGTATAATCAATATTATTCCTTACGTAGTGGAAATATAGGATGTTATTTGCTCTGTCCATAGCAAGCTGCCCTTTTATTTGGTAAGTGATCTTTTCGCCCGTAGTTGTTATTTCTTGACCGCCGAAAATTTTGGTTCTCTGGTAGCATACTCCCATGAGACAACTGTGGCATTTTGAGGGTTTAGCTGTGATTGAAGATATGAAGATTAGGAGCAGGATGATTTTCATTTTTGGACCTGTGGACGACAGAGGTGTTAGTGTAATGACAACGACTTCACTCAATATTGTATAAATGAGCCACTGTGGCCGAGCGGTACAGTCGCCAACAGATATTTGTGAGCACTTTGGCCGCCCCGATTTATCTTATGGCGACTGTACCTAAGGCACGCGACATTCCCGTTCGAAGTCGAACCCGGGACCCCCAACGATTTTCCAAAAAACTCGTGTACGAAATATCATTCGATATTTAACAGTGGCTTTTTGGTGAAGGAAAACATCGTGAGGAAACCGGTCTAGTTCCAAATAAGGTCTAGTTTTCCCTCTAGGTCGGAAGGTCAGATGGCAGTCGCTTTCTGAAAACTATTGCGTGTGCCAAATCTTGGGATTACGTCTAGTCTTCCCTCTGGGTTGGAAGGTCAGATGGCAGTCGTTTTCTTGAAACCAGTGCGTGTGTCAAATCTTGGGATTAGGTCTAGTTTTCCCTCTGGGTTGGAAGGTCAGATAGCAGTCGCTTTCTTAAAACTAGTGCGTGTGTCAAATCTTGGGATTAGGTATCAAAGCGGCTCCCGGACTCCTTTAGGGCACCACCGGGAATAACGCGAGGATGATGCCCAAAAACCACCTTTACTTTGCAATCCAGTTATGACAGGTATGATGACATAAACGATGACTAGTGTATAAATAACTGTGACCGACTTTTTACAAAACTGCCATTGGAATTAAAATCTTCACTTCAGATGGTAGAGTTGCTTTTTGCATGGACCATGTATTACTAAATGACTATCAATGTCATTTAGGAATGATAGTGTTTCTTTACTTGTTCTTTCCAAGGAAGTTGTGCGTGGCAAAGAAACACTAACATTGACCTCTTCACACTTAATTATCTGAACACTGAAGAAGTTTCCTTCACATGCAATAATCGTGTAAACAACTGATAAGCGACAAGGAAGTTAAAACAGGAAATATTGCATCTACGTCAACTATATCTAGCTTAAAAAACCCAGGGATTCCCTGGTCACCCGACTCGCATGGTTCGCCCCTGCACGGCCGCCAGGGTAAACTCTGCAGAGGGTTTAGTGGGTATTCTCTTCCCTACGGAAGGGTGAGTCCCACATACCCCCCACAATGGGCCATACCAAGCCCGGGGGGATGCGTAAAAGCATTACCTCTGCGTGAAAAAAACGGGGTTACCCCATGACAAAGACACGTGAAGCCACGTGACTCACAAATACCCTATGCATTACAACCGAACTCAAGTAGCTGAACCTTACATTCTTGCCTTGTAGCTTGATACCTGCCGCGTTCACGTTTGACAACTTCATATGGCAGTTTAAACTTAAAAGATGACGTTAAAGGGCATTTTCGTTTATTTAATGTCCCTTTAACGGATCCATAGTTACCTACGAGTCACAAAACCGAACATCAAGTTCGAATAAAACGCATGGGGTAGGTACTTACCGTAACAAAAATGTGACTGATTATACGTGACCCTACCACTTCAAATGAAACTACAAAGGTGTTCAGTACCTTGTCAGTCCGATCGGTCCTCTGCCGCTGACGCATATGGCAGAACAATTAATTTTTAGCCCGGGACAGGAGGGATCAACAAACCCTAAACTATGTTAGATAAGATAAGATAAGATTTATTTGCAACCAAGATACATGGACCCTGGAAGGGTGTAGCAATAATCAGGTAACCTTATATACTATGAAAATATTTTTTATCTAACATAGTTAGGGTAGGTAGGTAGGACGCAAGCAGAAATGATGGGCGTCTCCGTGAATTAAACGAGTAGGTAACTAAGTTAACATACGTAAGTATTAATAAATCGTATGATACGAAATTGTGTACGTACCCAGTCCGTTTGCTGCAAGTTTCGATACTCGACTGAAGTTTGTTTGTTTATTTAATTGACATGATACAACAGTTTATCGGCTGACCGGGGGTCAAGTATCAAATAGTGGAAACAAGAGTAGATACCTACCTAACTATAGATACATGGACCTGAGCCAAAGCGAGATGGTAGTATACAAATCTCAATAAGTGTGACAGAAAAGGATATTATTCTCGTCCTTGTCATAGTTCGACTTTCTTTTGTTTGCCGCAACTGAGTTAGGTTGTGACAAATCAACTACTCGTATCTATTGACAACTTACTATTGAGGACCGCCGTAGCCTAGGTGGTAGTGACCCTGCCTATGAAGCCGGAGGTCCCGGGTTCGAATCCCGATCCCGGTAAGGGCATTTATTTGTGTGATGAGCTGATGAGCACGAATATTTTGTTCCTCAGTCATGGATGTGTTCTATATATTTAAGCATTTATTTATCTATTTAAGTATGTTTATCGTCGTCTAGTAGAATCCCATAGTACAAGCTTTGCTTAGTTTGGGACTAAGTCGATTTGTGTACGATTGTCCCCAAATATTTATTTATTATTTATTTATTTAACTATTACTTACTCGCCCAAATTTTGTCCGCCATTTTAAGACAAGGGCACAAGGTTCTTAACAATTGTCACCTGACACTTACAATGCGCTATAGATTGCTTGTTCTAGAAGTTAAGGTTGCTAGGTTACTTGTGGAACCAGCAATGTACGGAGAATGGTACCTAGGTGTCAGGTGTCAATTTTTAAGTTGGTGAAATAGGGGCCTGTCTAGAATTTAGCTGCTAGCACTATTATCTATTCTGTGCTGCTAGGAGCCTTTCCGTCCCTTATCACTGGCAACGCATATAGCACCTCTGTAGAAATCTATACTCTAAGTAATTATTAAGTAGCTTGCCCCCGCTTGATAACAGAGAAACTAAAACATAATACTTACTTAATTGTCCCTTTCTTTGGTCTAACCGTGGGATAAATATGGTGTCAAAAAGTGGCACCAAGTGGTTCGTGTAATGTTGCACTCGGCGCTGGCTAGCCAGTTCCTTTGCTTGAACTTGGCTTGACACGCTGCCGCGTGTCTAGATAGGTACGCATGGTTGCCAAGACTGTATAGTTATATGCACTGTACCGTAGACTTCGGGACTATGGCGTTACTGAAATTGTAGGGTGCGCTCTCGCTTTTACACTCAATCTTACACACACATATCGACCTAGTCCCATAGTAAGCTCAGTAAGGCTTGTGTTATGGGTACTAGACGACGATACGTATAATATATAGTAGATATAAATACTTAAATACATAGAAAATATCCACTAATTGACTATAAGCACAATTTCCACCAAACGGCTAGCAACGGATCGGAACGGAAAGAATTTTAGTCTTTAAACGATACTGAATCATATATGTACTGTTTTTAAGTCTACATTTCCAAGCTGCGCACAACAGCTTGACCGCGGGCGTCTTCCGCGACATGTGATCGTAGCCGAAAGTATGCCGCGAGACGCGATCGGCTCCGTTCGCTTGCGATCGGCCCCGTTCGCTTGTCGTCGTGTGCGATCTGAACCTTTCGGCTGTCGATGCCGAACGAAATTACATATTTAAGGCGCAAAATCATCAAGGTGGCAAATTCCAGCATCTAAATTTCAGTTTTTTTTTTGTTCTGAAAACCAGTTTCTATTACTTATTGACTAACTTATTTTCAATATATACCTACCCAAACGGGCAGCGCTGAAATTTGATCATTTCTTACACAAAAATAAAATGTAGAAGAAAAAAGCGATTTTTTTTCAAATCTCTACGCAAGAAAAACTCTGAAAATATCTGTTAAATCTCGTAGAAAGGCCAATGCAACGTTTCTTTAGACAAATTATACGAATTATATTATTGAAGTAATAAATTCATGCCAAACATGTAAATTATTAAATTTATGCAATTTTAATAGATAATTATTAAATTAATTTAGTAACTACCAATTATTTACATCAACTTCTTTAAGTAAGTAATAGATTCGATTTTTTTTCCCGATTTTTTGATAAAACATGCTTTTTTCATTAATTACTGCCAATAAGTCATTCCGGGAACGCTGTCATCTCCGGGAACGTTCCTGGAATGACGTTTCTATATGAAATTGCTTAAAAAGTAAATAATACGCTAATGTGGAAAGAGGTCCCAATAATCTCTAAGAAAGAATGTGCTAATTGTACATTATTTTTGTTTTTTTTTACAATTGAGATGAACCAAAAAAATATATACCCTGTTTTTTTTTTCCAGTAGAATAGACATATTTAAGAAACTGATTTCGCTGATTTTGCAATGCGACATTTATTTATTTTTTTAAATAATAAAACAATTATTGTATATGATGACGTCAGAGAGGGACAAGTACGCTTCTTGAACGCATTTTATACGAACGCAACCCACATACTACTGTCATTAGTGTCATTGATAGTAGAGTGACGTTGACGTTAACGGGTCCAAATTAAATGATAAAATATTTTGAGCGATGTTTATTTAAGAAAAAAAACTGTTCATTTATACAATGCACATATAATTAATTTAATATATTTCGGTAAATTTATACAAAATATTCGTGACACAATTTTTATAAACTATTGCATGAGAATAAAACATTTGACTACAATTCGGACTTACGACTTTGAAGTTTTGTAAAGACCCTTTTACAACAAGTGACATTATTTTTTGTCCTTTTTGTCTCACTTTGTCATTAAGGAAAAAATGAGATGCAAATTTAGTGTGATATGACATTTTATATAATTCTCTACGTTTTTGCGTGCATTCTATCCTCCTCCTAATACAGGCACTAGTGACGTCACCGTGGCACTGCTGTTTGAAGGTCATTAAAGGTTATTTAAAAAAAAATGATATCTCGTAGGATATTGAATATTTAATTAATCTAATAAGTACATATTGCTCAGAAAACCTATCCCTCCAAATGGTTTTGAGTTTACTATACATTGTCAAAAAATGGTTATTCCCAATTATTGGCGTTTCCGGAATGACACTGAATTGAGGTACGGTGCAAAAATTTCATACAAAAGCATGTTTACCTCTTCGAAGTTTTTTCATTTTAGTAAAAAATTCACCGGGCATCCATTTGCACTTAGGTGCTTTATATAATTACCCAGTAGCCTTGTTTCTTGCATTTTGCCGAAAAATGTTATCTTATAAAAATTTAAGTATGCGTTCCCGGAATGACGCACAAACTATCCGCCATAAGTACTTTGAATTAAATTTTTGAAAAAAATATTAGTGTATTTATATTTACTAAGAAACTCAAAAATATCATTTTATTATAATGCTATCTTTAATAAAGATTACTTGCTTGTAAGGCATTTTTTTAAATATATGTGTTTTAACTGTTGTTATCAGCAGATAATGACTTGGGGACGCGTTCCCGGAATGGCGTTTTGGGGGTATTTTGTGAAAAAAATAGATTCAATCAATAAATTAAGAAAAAATCTTTTGAGGTACGGGTTAAATAAAATTATTCGAATAATCTATGGAGCATTATTTTAATAAAAAATAATAAATTCTAGGATTTAATTTACTCCGACACGAATTTGCCACCTTGGTGATTTTGCGCCTTAACTGGGTGCGGATACGTTCGCAAGCAACCGTACGGTGCCGATCGTGTGCGTCAACATCCTGTCGCCCGCGAACGGCTGTTACCACCCGATCGTATGCTTCGACATGCTGCCGGACACGATCGGTTGTCGCCGCATCCGTTCGTATTCTTTCCGAACCGATCAGATGCGGGCCGTTTGGTGGAAATAGTGTTAAGTAGGTATTCTAGCGTAAGCGAGATTGTAGCAACATGGCACAACTAATGCCGTTACAATCTAATCTCAATTAGGTTCAGTAGCGCCTTCTGACATACTCGTAGTTACAGGTCGACACACGTAAAAAGAGCCCTGGAGGCCATATAAAATATATGGGCGCCAGGGTTCTTTTTACATTGTGTCGACCTGTACTCCTCAGTTTGTTTAGAGTCGGTAAAAAAAACTAATGTGAATCTTTCTCTTATCATTGGCCTACTCATATTTACAACGCCATCTTTCCCACCAGCTTGACACGATTTTGTGCTGCTATGAAACGTGCTTCAGATTCAGAGTAGGAAACTGAAAGTTTTCGAAGAGTCGTACAGATGGCGCTGTTACTAATGACTCGTGTTGCAAGCTGACATCCTGCCTGATTTATTTATTTGCTTCAGCCACCTTCAGCCCACAAGGCCCATATTTAGGTACAAAAAAGGCTTAGCCGGCCTTTTATGATTTAAGGGTTCGTTGTGTTGACTCTTTCCACCGCACGTCCAAGGGAGGGGTCCCTTTGTTTCCCATAAACGTATTGTTCCGAATATCATAGTCAGAAATTGATATCCATATAATTTGAGGACATAAACGTCAATAGTCATAATTTTTGTTAAGTATAACGCTTTATAGTTCTAATATTAATGACCTATAGTATTAAGTATTATAATCTCAAAAGTAAGAAAATAGATGTCCATAACGATCAAAGGTCTATCGATAAGTATTCATAAATATTGTAAGGCATATATTTAAACGTACTAATGGTTGTTAATCATATCGTTTTAATACCTAAAGTGAATTACGTCTAAGAGACCAAATCTATAACATCTATAGTCATATAGATAACTACTCAGAAACATTTCCAGACATAATAGGTACTACTGTGCTGTGGGTTTATGACTGTTTCGTAAAGAATTCGTTTAAAGAAGCATGTTTTGTTAGAAACTTTTTTCTCTGAAATTAAAAATGGCCAAGATATTGGACCTCTAAGGCAGGTCGGTGTAGGTACGACGAAGAGCGAAGCGAGGAGTGTTAGTTGTACTGCGACCCTAAGCGCGCGAGCCGAGCGAGCGGAGCGAGCGTGCCGCGGCAGCAGCCGGCGAAGCGCCAGAACCAATAATGACACAATATCCATTGAAATGTTGACAAGTACATATTTTTCCCAACTTTCGGATTAAATATTTCGGCCATTTTTGATTTCACAGAAAAAAGTTTCAAAACAAAACATACTTAGGTACTTATTTTAACGTATTCTGATCACTAAACAAAACAGTGAGCGGCATATATATCTTTCAATTGCATCACTCTTTATTTTTGCCCAAGTACCCACATTAATTATAAAGTAGTCTGGAAGAACGCGTTCAGTTATACTAAAATATCAAAATTATTTTTCTGGGAGTGTGTTTATAGGCTTTAACATTATGAAGAGTGACACCACCATGACATTGAATGATATGAGTAACTAATCAGATGACTACCAATCATTATGACTTGCGAAAAAAGACCTTACAACAATTATTATAAACTAGATTATTGCCTTTAATGGACATTGAATGTTATGGCTAATCAATTTTAAATCGGAACTCCAATTTATATTGTTAAATTTTATGACTTTCGACAATATGACTAGAAAAAAATATGGTGGAAAACGTTATGGAGTGAAAAAATCGGATCTTAAATTTTATGGGAAACAATAGAGACCCCCAAGCGAGCTCTGACGACCAACTCATCAGCTGAATACATCATACGTACATAATAAGTAGAGGCGTTATTATTGATGGACCGCAGAACTTCTGTACCGTGGAGGTACTTCCCCAGTTGGGCCGCTCCATATACATATATGAGCGAGGTGACATTTCGCTGTGCCCTAACCCTAAAACTTAGTATCTCTACATTGAGAGTTCAGATACTTGTGTCAGTTTGTTCAACTGTTTTTAAAATATTGGGTGTTAATGGAAAAACTTGGGGCGGTTCTTGAAGTATACGACAGTCTAAGTACTTATATGTATTTGTAAGTTGTTTTCTTTCCTGCTCAGCTCATGGGACAATAATATATGTCTGCTTAACTGCCTTCTGGGACTCATTTCACAAATGCTTTGAATGTGGGAGCGAAGCGAACGAAGTTCTATGCTTCAGCTTGGGCCGAAAATCGTTTGTATGTCCATATGTTCGGATGTCCTGCTTTCCCGCTGCTCTCTTGTACAGGTCGCATTTCTCAACCTGCCTGCCGTATCAACAAGGTGTTAACGTAACTTATTGCTATATATGCTACTTGCCACTTTACCTCGTAGGTAATTCGGACGAAACGGATAACCACGTGAAATTCTGCAAGGGCCACCGAAGGTCGGTTATTACAATTCGCGGCTCGTCGGGGCCGCAGCGGCGCGTGCGACATTAGCATAGTATCCTCGTTTTAGTCACCGGTAAACATGCAGTTCTAAAGCACAGAAATAAAGTTCCTATGTCTTTCAAAACCTATGTTTGAGAGCTAGAAACAACTCTCCATGGCATCCCACTCTGACGCGCCTGCCGCATAGTACGTACTCTTTCATTCTCAAGCGTCTCCATGGTAGAATAAAACCTGGTGGCGGTCAAATTAAACAGCGAATGACAAGTTTAGGAACTATTGACGCATATCAAGTTTATGTAGCTTCAGTTCTCCGGTATGGTTTGATAGTGTGGGGACACTCAGTTGAGATAAAAAGAGTGTTTATCAGCCTCAGCCTCACCACGTACATCATGTAAAGCGTTATTCCAGGACCTCAAAGTACTGTCTGTACCATCACTTTATATTTGTGAAGCTTGCAAATTTACCAAGATACATCCAGAACAACAGTTCTGGATGCATCTTAACAACAAAAATTGACAAATTAACAAATAAAGCTAAGCGATGTTTGTCATTTTAAGTCTAGATACCAAAACCAACTTGTATTCATAGCAATAAAAAATTATAATAATTTGTCAAGTGACATAAGGCAACTATCTCTCAAACCTTTCACTGTTCATAATTGAACAGTATTAGTATTTTCCTAGTATATCTAACCAATTGTATAATTACAATTGGTTAGATACTAGGAAAATATTATTTTATTCAGTGCAAGATTATTATAGAACATGATTAGTTACTTAGCTTAGCAACAGTTCGTACTCAGAGTTCATGTTTTGTTGGTTCGACAATTTTTTTCAAAATTTAAATTATTCAAGATTTTTTTCAAGCAATTTGCATGTTTTCACTTCTGCCGGCACTCCCGGAGTGCAACCCGGTTTTTTTTATTAGTGTTCCATAGCCAACAAAGAAGTATCCACTTAAACTTAATTAACTTTTGTATCTCTGACACAACCCGCTTCTTTTGTTTCTCAATATCAGCATTACCGGCAGATACCTTGATTTACGGCGGTTTTAAAAGATTAAAATATGTTTTTTTATGATAAGTTAAGATTAAGGGCTAGATTTAATGAATGTCTTCAGAGAATCCACAGTAAACATTTTAAAGCAGATTTTCCTTCCAACATTTTCAACTTTCTCATTCTAAAATCATGAACCTTGCCTTAGATGTAACCTTCCAGTTTATTTACGACGCAAAGTTGCCAACTGGTACATCGAATTCGCCTGGAGCGTTGCCAGCCGTTTGACTCATGACTACCTTCTTATGTTTCGAGTAGAAGGGTGTATGACTTCCCAGGTGTTGGGAACTTAGGCCGTTTTGGATTGGCAGGTTAAAGGTGGGACCTAATACTTATTTGAACGGCTTAGCTCATAGAACACGTGATGTTGCTAGAAATAGATTTTAATGGTATATGTTAAGCTACAAGCAGAATATGTACGGATCCCAAATGCCGACATTTTCGCCGACAGATTGTCCGCCCTAAACTGCATTGTAACGAAATCATATAACTTTGTTAGGCAAGTACCTATGTTGTAATTTGAAGATGTACACCTTGTTATTGGAATGTTTTATATTATTATTAATAGTTTAGAATTTGTGTATTGTTGACACAGTAACCGTGTAAGCTTATTGCTGATTGTTATGGCAATTGAACGTTGTGTATAATACCCAATGGACAAAACAGTTCGGGCAAGTGATTTTAGGACAAACGATATTGGTGATCGCGAGGGAGACCCGTTTATTTTGATAGTATTTTGTATAGAATGACACGTTTATTATAAGCTTGTAGACTACTAAGACGGATTACCCTTGTTTGGCCTAACCACGTTTTGCCTAATTTCGGTTTGCCTAATTTTATTGAGACTAATCTTGTTTCGCATAATAAGTCGTTTCGCCTAATTTTCGATTGAGCGAAAATCAATTCACCTAATTATCTTTTGCCTAATTTCATTTTACCATTTTTTTCGTTGGTATAATCTTATATTGTATACTGTTTGACTGACATAATTACATTTTGTCTAACATACATTTCGCATAATTTAATTTTGTCTCATCACTCCCCGCCCTCCGCTTGGCCTATCGCCAGAAACTAATTATAAAGGTTTAGAATAAAAGCTTTCGCTAAGTAAAATCTTTAAAAAAATCGTTTCTGGCGCTTCGCCGGCTGCTACTGCTGCACGCTCGCTTCGCGCGCTCGGCGTCACAGTTCTACCTGTCAATCCTCCTCGCTTCGCTCGTCGTCGTGCCCACACCGACCTGCCTTAAGAGAACTTAAAAAAAATAGGTACAGTTGAGTTCTCCAATATCTATACAGACAACCTTTCAAAAATATCTACAGATATGTCTAATGTCAGTAACAATAAAGTATCTGTATGAAAAATATGTTTTTTGAAAGGTTGACTGTTTAGATATTGGGTGTAGGCAAAAAGTTAGTAAGTAACACATAAACAACGCATGGTAAACCGTATTTTGTACAATTTACTTTTTAACAAGTGAATATTATAGTGATTCAGTATTAGACAAAAATCTAAGTAAAAACGTTATTCGACATTGTGATGATTAGTTAAAATAAGAATCGACAAATTGATTTTAAGATAAAATAATATTCGGCTAAACAACACTTATGAGAAACGTAATTAAGGGTAAACGTATTTCGAACAAACAATTATTATGAAAAATGAAATTGTACAAATTGACTTTAGACAAACAATGCATTATACTAAAAGTTGTTAGACAAACTGAAATTAGACAAAACTTATTAAGTCAAACAAGGGAATCCCTAGAAAGACACCCAAAGCAAGTGTACACATCATGATAAGTAGGTAAGTAAGTTAGCGTATAAGTAACCATCTAAGTAAAGTCCCAAAGTTGCCTGCGGGGTTTTCTAACCGACTACACACTACCACCATCATTCATTTTTGTCGCTACGCGCTAATGCGGCTCACCCCGCCGGTCACCCGTCACCTCTAACTACGCTTAGTTAACACGCATCGCGGTGTCGAGATATAATTGCGGGTGACCGTTGAGGTCAGCTTAAAATAAGTTACAGAATAGGGGGGCAGTCCATTTTTTCTGCTCACGCTGTGCGTGCCGGTACCTAGTCGCCACTCGAGAATCTTGTCGCCCCAACGGCTATCAGTTCTACGTGCAATGTGCGGCTACTGCCACAACTATACGTTGGACTATCTTAAACCTTCACTCTAATCAAGATTTTCCACTTTTACTCCTTATTCACGCCGCATTCTTCATAAATCTGTAAAATATATTATGCTCACCCAAGCTAAAAGCCAAAGTTCGTTCGAATCGGGCCCTGAGGCCTCGTAAAGCATAGCCAGTCTTTCTATTCATCAAGAGTTTCTCTTGGAGAGTCCAATATGATTTGAACTCTGGATTCGCAAGAGCGATGTGTAATTTCAGGTCAGCTAAAAGTAGTGGTTCTCTCGTGCAGATGCGATCGATTGGTTTTTGACACATTTGTGATTAAGATCCCACCCAGCATAGCAACGCAGATGAGATCGCATCGCATGGGGTCCGCTTTGCCACCTTATTCCTAGATAGAGCGTAGGCTTTAAGGCCGGGCCGAGTCACACCGACTGCGTGTTGCAGCGACAGACGTGCTAAACACGCGGTTGGTTTGACTCGGCTTTTAGTTCTACGACAGCGCCATATGGTCTGACCTCCCAACCTAGAGTAGAGGAAAGCTGAAGCCTTTATTTTGGCTATATTCACTGCAAAGACGTGAATCTCTGTATCAAAAAGTAGCATTGTAACGCACTTAGGTAACGCACGAAGGCGTAAGGCGTAAGGCCTGCAACACACTGGCGCGGCCTGCGGGTGGCGGACAATTATAAATTTCACACAGCTAATGACAAGTTTACTATGGTCTACCGCGGCCAGGCCGCGCCAGTGTGATGTGGGCTTAAGGCGTAAGGCATGATGTCATAGGAATGCAAATTATTATAATTCTGGCATAACGCACAAACCCTTCACAAACCAGACAAACTACACGCGCCAGACATGTAGGTAAACCGACCAATTGCGAGCGACCATAGCATACCAATCAACCCTTAAAGGTGTCATACCGACCAATCACGTCATCATAAAAAACCTTATTCACAACCTTTAACTCGCTAAGCTGAAATAGACCTTAAGGATTTGGAGTTAGGTTTGATTTGTGTTGCGGTGTCAAGGTGTTTTTTGAGGTTATGTTCTTAAGGTCGATTTTGTTCGAGACAGGAATGATAAGTGTGTATAGTATTGTCTATAAAAGAGTGTGTCGCGAGTACACTGCAATCGAAAGTGAACGAAAATGAAGGTGATTGCACGTATTTTGTGTTGTGTGGTGATGGGTTTAATTAGTGTATTTTTTTATAATTATGGCCTAGAAACGAGTCATTTAAGCTAAACCGATTATCTAATTATTGCATGCATTGGGAGTTTCCGGCCTTTTTTTTTTATTTTTAAAAGTGCTTCTGAAATGAACCCATGTAAATAATACCGTATCGTAAGTTTTCAATCCTACTTTCTCGCATTTTCGGGATTATTCGAATTTCGAGGAACGGCTGATGTTTTTCGTATCTTAATTATTTACGTAATGTACTTATGTTAGTATACATTTCTTCCGTTCGGTAGCCTTAGGATTGATGGATTTTAAACATACGAAAAGGTATCGTAAATTAATTTTATTAACTGTGGAAGCGACTTTATGTGCAAAAGAGCTGTTATTAATACATATACCTACTTACACTCAAGTACTCGATATTAGTGCTCTTTTTCCAGTTTGTAGAGCAAAACATTACTATAGGTATGCCTATAGTAATTTTAGCTCTAAAGGGCTTCTAAACGGGCAACATTTTTGCGGCAATGTGTGCATGGCAAGACAGCGATAGTTTCCGGCCAGAAATTACAGGAAAATCTAGGACGTTTAGAAACCCCATTAGGTGTACGCTTACACTTACCTTTTTTAATTTGTCTAAGAATGTGACATTTACCCAGTTTCTTCAACATGTGTCGCGACGCTATGGTTTTAAAATAAGTTCAAGGGAGTTTTTCTTTGTATTCATTCGAGCCGAAGGCGACGGCGATTAATATGCACAGAAAAATAGGATAGGTAGTTACTAGTTACTTACCGATTCTTTTCTGCCTCGTGCCCACACTGAAAATATTATCTGACAGGTTGAAAAATACAGAAATATCTCACAACAACACTTTTTGTAGAGCTTCCTGATTTTTCTCCAGCATATTAGAATTTTTTGAGCATTTGCTCTTTGATATTATCAATATTTATTACAGATATATGCACACTTTTGAAAAACACATTGACTCCATGGGCCGATTTTTCGATTTCCATATAAAACTATCTGTCAGATAAATGTTAGCTCAGTCCTTTTCATTCAATATGACTTAAAAAATATGGTGAAAAGTTTAAATGACGGATAACTTTGTCTAGAGATTGAAAAATCGGCCCTAAATAGATCAGTCAGCAGTGACGCTCTAAAATTAAACTACCTTCGAGTGAAATCTTCTGGATTCTCCAACTAATATTTTTGCCACAGGGACTATTGGTTTTGTTGTTCATGATGGGGGCTGCGGCGGAACCCCCGGCACCTTACGCCCCCAGTGGCTGGAGGCCTAGCGGACCTGCCTTCGAGCTACCACAGAGAGGGCAGGTAATAGCAGCATGTAGACAGTATAGTACTATCGACAACACAGCTAACTGACCATCGGTACCTTAAGTGCATTGTAATAAGGTTCTATATAAACACAGGATGGTCAGTTAACAGTGTTGTCGCTTGTACATTACTACAGAGGCCGGGAAGTAAGAGGTTGCCGGCCGAGTACATATAGACGGCCTAGCGTAGCGAGGTCGGATTACGAGGCTGGCAACACCTTTTCACGCCGAGGTATGTATAGTGCTTTTCTCAAACATGCAATGAAATAAAAAAATATCCGAGAACATAAACTTAAATTTTCATGGCTGAACGCCGTGATCCTGTGCTACAAATTGTGGAATGGAAATTAAAAAAAGGCCATAAATACCTAATAACTTACTGAAGTTTTATTTATATTTCATTAAGTGAGATTTACGATGAGATAAAATACTATAGTATTAACTAGATTCTGTCGTATAATAATGTATTGTTTGAGCAGGCTCAGTAAAAAAAGGAAAATAAAGACCCAAGTTTGGATTTTTTTTCTAGCAAGGAAATTTTAGGCAATGTATCATTCAGTCCAGAATAAATCAGACCTACTCGTAACTGTTTAGTCAGAACGGCGTTTCAAAGCACGCGATAATTTCCAATTCACCCCCTTAATTTAATGTCGATGGAGTAAGTTTGATTACAATTAGATACGCATAGAGTATCCAATGTAACCATAACACAGATTTGATTAACTTGGCTACTGGCCAGCTGCTATCAGAATTTTTTAAACAATATTAGACATACTGTAGGATTTTGGCCGGCGTATTACAGAGAACCCAGGCGATCTGCTGGATAAAATATAGATTATTTGTGTTTATATCCTGAATTGGGTTGCCAAACATTTTTGTACTTGTCAAAAAAACGCGAAAAAGATATAGTACACTGTTCAAAAATATAGTACTTGGATGGGCAATGTTGCTAATTGGTGAAATTGAATTAAAACCTGAGCAATTTGCAGCACTTCGTGAGGACCCCTAAAATTTAGTATTATTGCGTACTATTTCTTCAACATTATATAGTACAATACTATTGTATATTATAAGCTCTATTCTACATATGCTTACCGGTAAAGTAATTTTTGATATCTTCTAGTAATCTACAGAGTTGTTAAAGAATAGCATACTGACGAGACAGCCAGCCATTTAATAATCTATTAGCTGGAGCAATGTAGTTCTGGTGTTTACCTCGAACATGCAAACTTACAAAGCTACAATCTGACAACTTGTCCTCTTGATAATATTAGTACAGACTAGCCGTATTAACTGCCATCTGTAATATAATCCCTAGGAGATGGTTTTTGAGAAATTACAATAACTATCCTATGCAAACAAATATCTATCATCATCCATTTAGACGTTTTTTATGATTTCTTAAATAACAATCATCTAAACAAAAACTTTCAAACTAACAATACTCACAACATAATCTCTATTTCCATCCCCAGAACCCAAACTACCTTCCGCCACTGGACCCTCGCACACCCGCCCTCGCCCCTGACGCTGACATTGACGTCTCAGTCCAGGGTCTGCCTCCACGACAGGAGCAGCGGCCTGTCTTCCAACCTTCGCCTATCAGTGGCCAGCAGTACGTGGGTCCGAACTTCAATGCCGATATACAGAACTTGGACCAGGGATTGAACCAGGCGCAGGTATGTGAAGTGTGGAATCTATTGGAGAGGCAAAAACAAATGATGCTGACGGAAATTGGAATAATTGCTCAGATATTTCAATATGGTCTTATTGCTCAGATATTTCAATCAAATATAATATCAACAAGAAATGGAACAGTCAATGAGAGATGGTCTGTTAGTTAATAATAGGCACATGGAACCGTTGCCATCGTTACTCCAAGTTCTTGAGCGGAATAGCAAAGGGATATTGTTCTTGACTTATCTTGGCTTATCATGGAGGGGCACATCATTTCTGATTGGCAAATATCCATTTAAGATCCTAACTCTTTTCTAAATTCAGTTCCAGGTACAGCAGCAAAAAGCACGTGAATTCGCTCGCCAGAGGCAGCAAAATGAAGCACGAGTATCTAGCACAAACACCCCACCACAATTCATACCAAGAACCACTTTCAACCCAACCCAAAATGCTTTTACACAACGACCTGAATTCAGAACCACAAGCACTACTCCAGCCAATGATGACTTAAACGAGGGAGAAACTGACGAAATTGGTTCACCAGCAGTATCTGGGAAGCAAAGAGTCTCAGTAGAAATTTCCAAGCAGAACATCCAAGAGTATCCACCAGAATTGTTCCTGAATCCCTTAGCTCAATTGAGACTGCAGCCTGTACAGTTCGGACAGTCTCCCTTTTTGGTACCAGGACAATCTCAGAAGCAGACAGCTGGTTTCGACGCTCAGACGCATTTTGCGGCATTGCCTTCAATAATAGCTCAGCAACAAGCTCAGCAACAATTAGAGCAGCAACGCGCTCTACTTCAACAGTATCCAGGAAACCAGGCCTTTCTAGTAACAGGTCAGACATCCAACCGAGGCTTTCTGATCCAGAGCCCACAACCTTTGCAGTCGGTTGGTCAATTGCAGCCTTTGGTTCAGCCGTCTCCCATTCAACAGAACGTATTGCAACCACAGTTTGTTAATCAAATTCAGCCGAACCAGCAACTACAGCCTGATGATAACGATGATGAGCGTGATGATAATCAACCCCGAAACCCAACTCAACCACAATTTGCCTTTCAACCGCAACCCGAAGTGATTTACCAGCCACAACAGCCACAATTGATCTATCAACAGCCTGAGGCAGCGTATCAACCACAAGCAGAAACAGTTTACCAGCAACCTGGGCAAATAAATCAACAGGAAGCAGAAAATGTTTATCAACAACCAGACCAATTTAATCAACCTCAGCTAGTTTTGCAACAAGCTTATCCTCAGCCTGCTCAACCTCAGTTACAGCCTCAATATCAACCTCAGGCCGATCAACCTCAAATTTATCAACCTCAGGCCGATCAACCTCAAATTTATCAACCTCAGGCCGGTCAACCTCAAATTTACCAACCACAAACATCTTACCAGCCTCAAACCTATCAGCCTCAGTCTCAATTAGTCTTTAATCAATATCAAACTCCTGAACAGCACACTCAAGGGCAACTGGTGACTATTCCTGCTCAAAACCTAGATCAATATTACCAGCAGCAACTTTCTCAGAATCAAGGGCAAGGTGCCTTGCAAAGTGGATTTGATGTGAACCAACAGGGGAACAGCTTGGATCAGAACGATAAGGAAGCTGATGATGAGAATGCGGATGGCGGAGCTACGGCGACCGCTGTGGCTACAGCTTTTGGAACTAGGTGAGCACCAATGAGTATTAAGTCAATGTGGGGAAGACCGTCTACAGGCTAACTCTTGTGTCACAAATACGTCACTTAACACGAGAGTTCCTGGCCTGTGATCTTTTCAACCAAACAGCTTCTCCACATTGACCTGAAATATAATTAAAAAAAAAAAAATCTTTGTCCATTTCCATATCTGTTATATTCGTTTAACTGGACAAAGTTAAAGTCAATGAGACAACCACGTCAAGACTGGTTCATGCATGGTCCATCCAAGCATATCCAGATGAAACCGCATATATTATGACCTCCAATTTCTATTACTTTTCCACGAATCCTGGAATCGTAATAATATTCTAAAAATACCAACGCTAGGCTATTATATACTGTATTCGTGCCACAACAATATCAAATGGGTTTATTGAAATATCTAAAACCTTACTAAACTTTTTCTTTTTAATATCTTTTGGATATATCTGGACAAGCGTAGATGTGATTTTTTTTAATTCACCTACTCCGAGTTCTTACTAAACAACAGAACTACTTCAATCACTCATTAATATTCCAAACATATCAAAATTACATTACTATCATCTGACCCCAAAACCCCATACATCCCGACCTTAGATAGTTAATATATTCCCTAATTTATATTCTCCAATACATCTCTCTACGCTTCGGACATATCAAAGGACTTGATATCTTTCGCAATTTCGCATCTCATTTAGCTGTGTGATTCCAAATTCAGTCTCATCCTGTCTCTATAAGGTTTATATTTCAATGAAGCATGGACGCTTAGATTAGTATATTAAAGTTAATGGTTTCTAGTAATTTTGACCTTCACATCCTTTGAGGCTGACAACGCGGCAAGGGAAAATATTTTTCCTTATTTGAATCAACAGAACTCTCTATTAAGTTAAATAAAATTGATACAATATATATATATAATTATCCTTTAAAAAAAATAAAATTTTATAATTATCCTTTTCGCCGCCAACAGAAAAAAAGCAAAATATACATTCAACATCGTATCATTGAAGGTTGCTTTGACTTTGTCGTCATAAAACCTAAACCTTTTTGGCGTCGCGGGCACGAAAACACACGATACCTTTAGGTGTTCTTGGCGTTCCAAGTATTAAACATTTCATTTGGTTTCAGGACCCAACCACGTGTATTCACGAGGTACGGAGCGCCTATACCGAGGGCCCAAAATGCTGCTACAACGGAGTCACCCGTTGAAGAGGTAAATGACAATAATTTGTACATTACATAGGTACCTAGGGCAGAAATATAATTTGGGGTCGAAGATATTTGTCATTCGAGCTTAAGACAAGGGTGATAAAATGTCCGATCTCAGGCTTTCTTTACTACCATCTAGTGTGTACAGAATTGTATGTGGAGAACCTGGCTAGAAAGTGAGAATTTTCGCAAGCGGAGCGAGCAGTAATTGCTACTTTAAGACCAGGGGCGACGTAAATCCTATATAGTCCCAAGAGCAATCTGGATACCATGATCACACATCTGAGTCTCTATTATTATGCAACTCAGAGTCCCTGGTCAAATGTTAGGGTGTTTAGTGGTTGTGGCGGTTTAGTGGGTGTGGTGTGGTGGTAGATACCAGTGGTGTGCGAGGATATGTAGGAAAAAAAATAGGATTGAGAGTCTCGCTCATGTAGTAGAGACGGAAAATCCACCAATATGAACAGAGAAAGAGAACCTAGTGTTGGGTTTTCCTTCGACCTTACTCATCCTTAGTAGGGACGATTGGCAAAGTGAGACGCTCGTTCGCAACTTAACATATTTTTTTCACAGGTCACTACTGAGGAGGGCCCCGCCATTGCGGAAGCCACTGCTGTAGCTAGGGGAGGCAGAAGGAAAAGTGCTAAGTTGAGGTAAGTTACGAGTGAGCTAAGTATTTTCACCCTTTCTGACGTTGTATCTTAGGCCCACGCGTCGTTGCGTTGCGTCGTATGATATGATATGATATAATTTTGTATGAGAACGTTCACAAGACGCCGGGTAGTGTGGGGTGGCCCTAAGATGACAGCGAGCTATGGAGTCGACATTACACTTTTTACCGTCATTTTTTGCTGTATAAAAGAGGCACATTGATTTATTTAAAATTGAAATCCCTAGTTCCAGTTTTTTTATCTTTCGTAGATTTTGTCGGCTGATATTATTATTTATTTGATTTGTTCCTTAGAGTATGTATGCTCTAAGATTTGTTCATATCTACACTAAACTTTGAGTAGGTAATTCTATTGTGTATATTTGTAATCTCTCTCTTTACAGGGTGTGCCAAAAATGGGGTGTGAACCGATCAAAGGCTATAAGATCTAGCGATAACATCTATCGTGATCTAATAAGAAAAAAAAATAATTGACGCGTTTTTTTTTTCATTTGTATGGACCAGGTCGTCCAGTCTGCCAACGCTCCATACAAATGTACAAAAAACGCGTAAAAAAAGTTCTATTAGTTTTTTTTATGCCCTTAACCGGTTCACATCAGCCCCCATGTTTGGTACACTGTGTATTTGATGATGAAACTATGCTTATTGATATTATATTTTCCAGGACCCGCCGCATCAGACCTGACAGTCCGATCTTTACCCTGGACCGATCTGGACGTCTGGTTTTAGTCGCCGAACAATAAAACTGACTCGAATAACAGTTGGGATAGAAAAACCTAGCGTACTGACATTGAAATTTTATGTTTGTCTGAATTCCATATTTACCAACTTTTCATTAAAAAAAATGTTTGGAGACTCATGATTAATCTTTTATAAAATATAAAGACATTTTATTTAACTTTTTCCCTATAGCATCCTTCTTATTAGACTAGGTTTGTTCCTTTCTTAAAGGCTGATATTATGAAATAAAAAAATACATTACGAAGAATCAGTAAAATGTAGTAGACCATATCTTTTATCATACTAATTTGAAGGAATAACTGCTAGATGTGTCAGGGCTATAGCTTCAAAACCGATTAAATATTAACGACAAAATGCAAATAACGCTACTAACTGAAATGAAATACTTCAAATCGCCACAAAGTTTTACATCCGATCTTACCCATTCGGTGTTCATTCATAGTCAATACTATGTTCGGTTTCACCCCAAATTTCTAATTTTCCAAATAATGAAACGTCGTCAATCGCATGCCCCATCTCTCACAGTCCTCGATAAACCAAGGCAAACAAAAAAGAGCCGATCAATAATGAACTTTATATCAACACCTTAAGAACCATTACATGTGCTTATTTATTGATGTCATGTCACAAATAACCATTTTCTGGTTCTGAGAGATTTCGTACGGCAAATATTGATATCAAATAATTGGAGTGTTTTTCCTTGACGCTCTCGTGACTTATTTCCTATTTATTTGAACTAATATAAGTACCTACCTGGCAAATTGTGGGATAGTTTATGTTATTTATTAACTCGAAAGTTTTGTACAGTAATAAATTTATATAACTACATATATTTCGGTGTTTTATTCTATCTAAATGCTACGAATTTTATTTCAATCTATACCTAATCCATATCCATACTAATCCATACTAATATTATAATTAATGCGAAAGTGTGTATGTCTGTCTGTTACCTCTCCACGCTTAAACCGCTGAACCGATTTGGATGAAATTTGATATAGAGATAGTTGAGTCCTGGGGAAGGACATGGGCTGTTTTTATCCCGGAAATCATTCCCTTAGGGGGTGAAATGGGGGGTGAAAGTGTGTAACATGGAGCTGCGATATAACCGAGTTCCACGCGGACGGAGTCGCGGGCAGAAGCTAGTATTATAATGAATGCGAAAGTGTGTATGTCTGTATGTTACCTCTCCACGCTTAATCCGCTGATCCGTTTTGGATGAGGTATAGAGATAGTTGAGTCTTGGGGAAGGACATGGGATAGTTTTTATTCCGGAAATCATCCCCTTAGGGGGTGAAATGGGGGGTGAAATTGTGTATGGAGCTGCGATATAACCGAGTTCCACGCGGACGGAGTCGCGGCCAGAAACTAGTAATATATTAAATGCGACAGTAATGTACGATTCTCCCCGAACTGAGCCGGGACAAAGCGCGTCTGATGCGCGCATTAAAAATGTGCCAAAAAACTTTGGCATAGAGATGAGACCCTAGAAAGGACACCTTTTTATCCCGGGAATCATCCTTTAAAGGGGTGTAAAAGGGAGTGGAAGTTTATATGGGAATACAGTCAGCAGCGGAAGTTGCTAAGCAGTTCTTGTGCTCAAAATGATCTACACACGAACTCTAATGTCAAGGGAATAAGGGTCCGTGTACTCGTAGGTCATTTTGAGCGTTTTATTTTGCTTAGCTACTTCTGATGCTGTGGGTAATCTTATAGCATATTTGTATGGATTATTAGGAACAGTATTGTTCTTTAATTATAAAACTGTATTAAAAACTATTTACTTTTACTATTTTGAGCTGAGTGAGAATTCTAGTTCTCAATATAACTTAGTGTAAAATTCCAGAATGACTTCGTCTCCGAGAGTCTGTGGCGTAAGATCAAATAAGAAACATTGTCTGCACTCATGAGCTTACGCTCACAGACATAATATGTTATGTGTGTATGAACAACATACTCAGGTAAGATAAAACATGAACATATTTATGAACCAATTTTTCCGTCTTCCAGCACCGTTATCAAAATTATCTCATTTGACCTCTGCACTGCAAAAATATCAACGATTTTATAATTCTAATGAATCCACTTGTTTCTCGCAGTTCCTTCTAAAAGGACGTCTAGATTATAACAAAAGCTAGATCAGTAGTTATGTGGTGGTTACTGTGTGTTATGCTAGGCGTAGCCGCTTCGGAGAATTCTGACTGTGGCATATGCTTGCACGGAAGATGCCTTGTCCGGACAGACCTAAACACCGGCCCAAAAGACGACATCTTATCTGTCATAGGTAGCCGCACAGTCATTGATTCTAAGAACAACATCTTATACATCGTGAGAGGATATTTGCAAGCTATCAACTTGGATGACAACAGTGTTAAAACGATCCCTACACGTGAAGAACCAGCATATCTAACCGTGGATCAAGTTACTGGAGACGTCTATTACACGTATGGCAGCCGGTCAGCGTTGTACAGATACCAGCCTCGGGAAAATGTGACGGAAAACATCAACCAGACCACCAGTGACCACATGTGGGCTTATAATGGAACCCTGTACTGGGCCGGGTTGGGAAAAGAATTGAATTTCATCAAAGGCTCATCACCTAAGCAAACTGTAGCAACTCTTAAAGGCATTAGAGTTAAAAGTCTTGTTTTTGATAAGTTTGGGAATATTTATGCTGGCAATAGAGACAAAGTGTATAAAGTCAAAACAAATGGAGAGAAAACCGTTATAGCATCATCAGGATACGATCTTATAGCGGATAAAAATGGCCATGTGTATATGGTAGATCCGAGACGCTTTGTAATATATCAGGTGGATTTGGTGACGGACCAGTTAAACATTGTCGGTGCTTTTGGTGGAAATTACCATACTTATGGAAGCTACATGTTTGATAAACATAATAACGTTATAGCTAAGATGTTATTGTCCTTTGAGTGGTATAATTTTAAATATAATTCAGAGTCGTGTAATATCTAAGTATAAATAAACAAAAAAAAAACAAAAAAAAGAATGCCGAAATGTTTTCAAATATGTAAGATTTAAAGATTTGAACAAATATAAATGAAGGGTTCATAAAGCGTCATACGTATTTTGTCCAATTCAGCATATGTTTCATGATCATGATTGACTTTGAACGTCAACGTTCGATTGCCTTCAATTCTAATATACCATTACATGCATTACATTCATTAATTCCTTCATTTTTTTCATTTTATTTCATTTTGTCTATGCATATGTGCCTACGCCGAATCTTGTGATTAGGTGCCAAAGCTAGGCCAGGCTAAGCCTGGGTTCCACGAGGTTACAATCGGCAAAACGCTAGGAGTATGATAATTTGTGAACATAAATAGTCATTTTGAATTTGTGTTTTATTTAAAAATGTTTATTTTATTTATATTTCAATGAATCCAAAACTACCGGAAAAAGAAGACGTACTAGCCTAAGACACGAAGAGCCTCGACCTTCACCCTCGACCATCAGGATTTTTTTAGTCAACCCATTACCAAAATTGATTTTAATGTATATTTCATTTGATACAAACCACTTATTTTACATCCATTTAACAAATGGGTTTCCTCTATTCGTATCTCCTGCTATACCTACTTGGAAAGTTTTAATAAAGAGCTACCTAGTAAATCCAAAGACCTACTGCTATACTATATTGCATGATGGCGTTGTCATAGCATACACTGAAATTTACAACCGCTAATAGGATTTAATGAGAGGAATTTATGAAAACTAAAAAAATAATACCTTTTTCGAACATACTTTATTAAAGCAATAACACACTGTGAAATTTTCATGCCCTATCAGTATCAGACCCAATTCACAATCAAAACAATAAGGAAATAAATACAAACTATAGTTCCAAGGAAAACCGGCGCGCCGACCAAAACCATAAAGTTTTCGTTGAAAAAATAGCGAATGGCAGCAAACGGTGCCGGTGGTCTGATACGGTGGCCTCGAGGTGCAGGAGTAATGATCGGTTTATCTACCACAATACTCATTAAATCTCGACTGTCTCCTGCAGATTTCACAGCAGGTTTCAAATTTTCAAAAGACGGCTCTAACTTGTATTGCACTCCTATCGTATCTTTAAACAACATGCCAGACAAAGCTATTTCAGTGCTGTTAGGTTTGCCAGGTTCATTTATGAGATTACATTGTAAATCTTCGTCCAGTGTATTAAGTAATTTATTAATGCTCCTTTCAATATCGATAACCTTAGCATCTTTTTCTGCATCAACCAATTTCTTAAACGATTCTAAAATACTGAAAGATTCTTTCATTTCTGATAAAATTGTATCAGTCAGTGACTTTTCAAGTTTTTGAACTTTCAAGTCTAATGCTTTGGCCAAGTGTTCCCAAAGCTCAGCTATGCTAGACGGACGGCCATTTTGCCATTTGTCTGAGCACATATCATATTGTTCGTCGAATTTACGTATATTATCCGTGGTACAGGTATTACGAAGCTTTTCGAGTTTTGCGGCATTACTTAATGATTTTACAACATTATGTATGGGCTTACTACTACAGTCGTAATTTTGGTTGTATTTAATTGTCTGTCTTTCATTAGTCTCTTTAACCAAAGGGTTAAAATTAGTTATTGCTCTCTCTGCTACGATTACGTCATTAAAATTAATTGAAGATTTTCGGGGTGTCATTTCTGGAAACATGCCTAGTCTATTAACTGTATCCATTAGTGTTTTTTTAGTGTTGGACAAAGATACTTTTGAATATTTTTCGCTCGATTCATTGATTTTGAGATGTTCCATCCGGAGAGTGATGTCAGACTGTGATAAAGAGTTGAAATTGGATTGATAATAACTATTATTGTTTTCAGGGAATTGTTGTATCTTCTTAGCTTCATCAACCAACGTTATCGAGCTTGGTTCACTAGAAGTTATGAAAGCTCTTTGGTCTGAAGAGTGGCCTAATGTTTCTATAGACGTGGAATATGGCGTTGATTCGTGTGGCATGTACATACTTTCTGTATTCGTATTTAAATCCTGTTGGTCGATTAATGTATCAAAACTTTTTATAGCACCAAATGATATGTTGTCTACTTGAGCTCTAGCTATGTTGATAACATTTGTTTTAATTGGTTGCTCTAAGAGGAACATTACAGAACTTCCATTAACGTTAAGGGTTTCAGATGATTCTATACCAATTTTAAAGGTTATAGTTTTCTGACTAAAGTTGCTTATTATTGAATTTGCCGAACATAACGATGGAGTATGGTCTTCATTGTTTTCGTCAACATCTTCTATTGTCAGGTTCAAATCTTCAACTAAGCTTTCCTTTGCAGGTACTTGTTTTAGCAAAGGACATGAAGATGCTATTTTAGATAGCGATTCAGTAATTGTTTGGTTCATACATTTGGTTAAATTGCCATCTTTTCCATTAATGTATCTCTCAAGGTTCTTGTTCATTCTCCTTCGATTGCTTTGAGTATTAGATTTTTTTAGCTTAGTCGCATGTTTGTAACATTTTGTCTTTTTTGACAATCTTTGTTTTGATTTACTTGAAGATTCATAAATGACTTGCGGTGGTTTATCCGTTACATTGTTCTGCATAGCGTCATTGCTATTTATTTTAAAAATTTCTCCTTTCTCGCCATTTCCAAAATCCGTCAAATTCGATATTGGTTTTCTCTCTGTTCCATCGTTTACGGATTCTTCGGGTTTATCTGAAGCATTTTGCCCTATTTCGTCGCTGGAGTTTTCTTGCGATTTTCTTTCCATCGATTTTATTTCCTGGTTAGCCATTAGGTGATCATAATTTACTGGAAAACAATTCTTTATCTTGTTAACTGAAACAAAATTATTTTAGAATCAAACACGTATGCTCAGCATTAAAGGTTTCCCTGTTTTTGATACTACGCTATATAATTTATTTATATATCATTTTTATATTATACTTATAATATTGCGATTGCGACATATGCGACTTTTTTACGACATGTATTAAAATACAAAAGGATCATTATGATAACATGTCTTTTTGACAATAATGAGCAAATGTGTTTCTTGATAGTGAGTAACAATGTTAAACAATATAATATTGTCTAGTCCATTTCGTCCGTTTAGTTTGCTTGGGTTGCATGTTTATAATCTGTTTAGGAAGCTAAAGTGTAATAAAATAAAAGTGTGTACGTAGTTACGTACGCACGCACGCACTAAGTCTTGGCACGCTCAAAACAATCGTCAAATACATACGCTTTCACCTACCTGAACAGAAAAGAAGGCAAATTCTTACAAACCACGTCTATCGAACTCATTGGGCTTTATTATACCTATTTCATCATCATAATCAGCCGCAAGACGTCCACTGCTGGACATAGGCCTCCCCCAGAGTGCCACAATAGCTGGTTCTCCGCTACCGGCATCCAGCGGACTCTCGCGACCTTTACAGATCACCTTGCGGGTCTACCCCCGCTGCGCCTTCCGGTGCGAAAGCCTTTCATTTCCAACGGCCATTGGTTCTACGTGAAATGTGCCCCGCCCACTGCCACTTAAGGCTAGCGATGCGGAGGGCTATACCTTGATTCTGCTGCGGACAGCCTTATTTCTGATGCAATCGCGCAGAGAAACCCCTGGCATAGCCCTCCCCACTGAACTTTGGGTGAATTTGAGCCTTCTTATGAAGCTCTGTGTACCTATTTGGTTACTTATTGTGAAAATGTTGTACATTTAAAAAAATGCGATATAATAATGTTCGAGCAAATGTGGCAAAAATTTACTCATCAGTACAATAAACAAATATCAAAAACCGAACTCTGCGAGTAATAGACGCAAATCTGACGAATTATTTGTCTCGGTAGCTTCTGTCTTTCCAAATACTGCTTTCTGCCAAATATCTTTGATGTCCGCGAAAAATATAGTGACAACAACAATTGGAATACATAGTAAAACACCATATAGAAAAACCTTAAAACATATTAAGCATCTACTTGTCTTGGAAACTTTCAATTTTCCCTTCTCACATTCTTCTTTTGATTTCTTTAGATCCACGTTAAATGCTGGTTCTGATTCAATAAGAAATTGGTCAGGAGATGTCTCTATATCACATTTGCACGATTCAGGTTCAGAAGAAACGTATTTCGATTCACGTGTGTTAAAGCCATCTCCACGGTTATACAGTTTCATACTATCCTGAACGACGGGCGATGTGTTTCGATGCATTTTTTCGTTGGCTACTTCAAAATGTACAGCAGGATTACGAAAGGAGCAGGTAATTCCTATTTCTTTTACCCGGGTATGAATCGGAATTTCGACTTTGGAAGTCATATCTGTTACTTTGAGGACAGATTCACTTTCTATATAACAGAATGACGGTTTCTTTTCAAGAGGAGGTAATTCTTCGGTGGCGTTCTTTAATATAGTCTGTAATTTAAATCCAGGGCTATTATGGCCTGTACTGCACGTAAATTGGATTCCTTTGGATTGATTTGTAATATTATCTGTCTGCACAGGTGGCTTGAAATCATTAATAGAATCGCTGTTTGGATAACATTGAGATATGGGATCTGGCAAAGTTGTTAGTTCTGACGATCTTAACATTTTGTAACCTTCAAATTCAGATTTCATCAATTGCTGAGTAATTTGAGTGTTAGTGTTATATATCACGGGGTTTTGTGAGAACCACAACTCATATGATTGACTGTTCGTATCAATCGGTGTGTTTGTATTTTGTGAGCTCCGTACCATGTCAACAGCTGCATCACAAAGAGAAGGTTCCACTTGAACTGCCGTTGATGAAGTATTTATTCTTTCTTGCATGTGCTCAACGATTAACTTTTCCGCTGTCACTGTTAAGCCTTTTATTACATTTTTGAGTGAATCTATTTGGTGGCATATATTTAGTTTATTATCCACAACGGCAGGTTCAGAATTATCCGAAACATGTTCCACAGTTTCTGTTGCAAAAGAGTTATTTTCCGTCTCAACAATATATTTACCTTTGCTTTCAGAACCATCTAAAAGTGATATGATTTCCGGACTGTTTTCACTTTCCGAACTTTTAGTTCCTTTTGTTGTGCTCGATGCTGATTCCTGGAACTCCATTAAAGTGTCTAAATTTCCACAGTTTGTGTTATTAATTGGTTTACTATTTATTTCATGTGCACACATTTTATCTGCGTTATTTTTATACGACACTGGATTTTCGGGTAAAACATTGACGTGTAAATCAAACGTTATGTTATGTTTTTGTCCCTCATAAGTAGTAAAGTAACTTAAGATATTTTGGAAATGACTAACGAATTCTTGACTCGGCAAATTTCTTTTGCCGGCTTTTCTATATAAATAAGTAAAATGTTTGTATTTTATATTATTTATATTTGATGCATGCGACTTGAATTTCTGAAGTTTTTTTGGACATTTTCTCCTATGAGAACACGACTCCTGTTCAGTCATTGTATGTTTATCGTATTTGAGATTAATTTTCACCGGTGCTTGCATTTCTTCATAAATATTTTTCACAATGCTCATAGCATCATATCCCATTTTTGATGGTTGATCATATTTCAGAGGACTTGCAAGAGGAGGTGTATTTTTGACTTGAATCGTTACATGTGAAGTTTCATTTTGTTTGCTTTCACCAGTTTCTTTATAATTGACGCAGCGTTTAGTAAACGACCTCGACGATAATGTTACCAAAATAAACGTTGAATCTGCTAAGAGTTCTTTCGGTTGGTTTAGCGCGACCAAGAAGTTTTTGCGATTTCGTTCGTTTACTTCACTCATCGCATCGTTGCATGTCATGGCTTGTTTATCAATATTTCTCGGAAGACTTAAAGTGGAGATAATTCTTAACTGTTTGCTTTGAAATGGCACGGTGTAATTTGAGCAGTTTGACTCACATTTAGTATTTTTATCTTTTGATACAAATTGTCCTCTCATTTGTACTTTACGCCTGTTATTCATCCTGTACATACTTCTACTACGACTTGTAGATTGTGAACCCCGATTGACTCCTTTATCTAATTTGCGAAGAAGAGATTCACGAATAGCCTCAATCTTCTGTAAATTATCAGAACTATCCAAGAGGTACTCACGAATCCATTTGTTCAGTAAACCTCTAAAATTATCAACAATAAGTGATACTACGTCTGCATTCTGAAACGCAGTTGGTGCTTCGGATTCTTCTCTTCCTAGTATAGAGTCTCCATCGGCATAAGCAGAAAACTTGGATTTCAAGGAAGCAACATCCTGATACGAGTCCTTATTTAATCCATGTCTGATGCTATTTCTCATTTTACAAATGTCAGTCTCAATACTCAGGTCTCTTTTAACTCTCGTGCCATCGTTATAATATGTATGTTCTCGTGAAGATCTCTGCTTTACATGCTGTTTTCCGCTTCTAGAATATGGCTGACCTCGTAGAGAAGATGCTCTAGAGTGTCTATGTATTGTACTCATGGATTTCTTATAAAGCACCGTAGTGTTTTTGTCCGCGTCTTTGTTTCTTTTCTCCATTGTCCGGCGATGCTTTCTGGAATCAAAAATATTTGTATTCTATTCATCACTTTCACATGATCCTGTTTCGTCGAAGTTATTTTCACACAATTCGTACAATGTAAACGTTCTTATCACGATGATTGTTTCTTCTTACGAAGTTTTTAGCATAAATTGTAAACATAAAGTTTATTTTATTATAAATGATGAAAAATTTAATGTTGTAAAGTACAGTTATTATTTTACAATGGATACAGTCAGTTACTAACATTAACCAGTCATAACAAAGTAGGCAAAAGTATATAAGACGTCCTACCGAGTGTGTAATTTTTTGATGTGAGCTTTGTTGGGGAAGATATTAATGCCAGCGAATGCACATCTCTTGATACGATTATTTTAAAGCCCAATATTCACAATTGAGCATAACTCTGGCTTGCCATAATGCTGTTTATTGACAAGTGTGGCAAACATAACGATGTAGTATACACTACACTAGCGATGTAGTTCAAAAACCAATTTGCGCGCATGCATACAATCATGCTACCCCGTATGAATCATATTTTGCATTCGTGTGGACAATATACTCATACTCATACTATACATATATCACCGGAATGCCCTTTCCATTGGACAAACTTCCACAAAACCATTCCAAAAACAACCTTTCATAAGACGACTTAGTTACATATATCTAGAACCAAAGAACGTACCCTATAGCGTAGGGGCTACGTATATTAATCAATTTTAAAAGTACCTACTCGTTAAATTAACGTTTATCTATTTTTAAGTACCTATCTTCTACGTGAATCTTCCAAATGGTGAGCAGTGAACGTAACTTAGAAATTACAATTAATATTAATGCCAAGAATTTAATTTTGGAAGGTATTTATATATAGCTTTAGTTTTGGTTAGTGAACTTTGCGCCCGGTCAGTCAGGGGTATTAATATACGTACATAAATAAGCACACAAATATTTGTAGACGCCCTTATGACATTGACAATAGAGTCCTGTAAGATATTTATTTCCTTATTTATGTATGTACGAGTATATATTAGTACCCCTGACTGTACATTTGCGTAACACAAGTACAAAGGAGATTGCAGTAACCAGAACAAGAAAAAAGCGCGAGGGACGAATGGGCCATTAAATTCCTGTTCGGTGTGCCGGTGTGAATTTAATGGGTTGATACCTAAATAAAGAACAATTTCATTTATTTATTTATTTATTTATTTATTATACCGTTAAATTCAAAAATAGGTATGTATCAAATGAATCTTCTCCTAAATATATGTGTCAAAACGTTAATTTAAATCCTGGGGCATAATTTGAGTAAGAACTATGCATTCATATTTTTGCCCTTATGCCCTTTTGAAAAATAATATACCTAACGATTTAAGTTTGTTATAGGTACCTACTCATGGGAAAAAGCTGGTGACGTGTCGTATCAGCACATCAAAGGGCTGGCGTACGAAGGAGAGAGATGGAAAATACTCCACCCCTATAGATGCAAATCTTTGCCACCGATGCTTACTATTAAAAGACCTTACAACTTTGGACGGGTCTGTGGAAAATCTGGACTTCCTCCCTGAATCACACTGGTACTTAGGTCGCTTTTAGTGTCATTTAGGCCTTACGCATACAAAAAAACCATTAGGTTGAAGACATTTATGTTGAGGTGGAAAACTTTTCCGGTTGGCCCAACGACGAAGACCTCAAGGATCTGACTACCCATGTAGCACAGCAGTCAACCAATAAAGTGGTGTTACACTTTTGAACCTTAACGCACTGATAATAGAGCCCAAAAGTCATTGAACACTTTCTTGATCTTGTAGCTATCACAGGACGGCCCGCCAGCTATGTAGCGACGACAAACGTCTCTTTCTAAGTGTTCTAATTAGAAAGTGACAGAGAGAGAGTTTATCTTGCCGTGACACGGCTCGCGGGCCTTCTTGCGATTGCCGCGTGCTTACCACCCAAAGCGGCGCAGAGGCCCTACCGCGAAACGAAAACCAATTTGGTTCGTGTATCTCCCTCTCTGTGGCACTTGCTAGTTCGGGCGACAGAGTGAGATACTCGAACGAAGTTCGTTTTCAATTCGCGGTAGCCCCTCAGCTATTCTGAGGGCGGGTTACCGCGAAGTGAAAACGAACTTCCCTATGGAGTTTTTCTAGAGAGGCCAATATCATTTGGGTGGTCGAACCAGCGTTATAAAAGTAAGTATGTAAAACTATACGAATACATACCAACAACACTAATTTCATAGCATCCTCTAAAGGTAAAATTCCAAAATATCACGGCAATTTAGTATTAAAATGTGAAAATATGTTTGTCAACATAATTTTTCCATTGACAAATTTAATTTGGCATTTATTTTAGTCTTTCACGTAGGGAGGTATTATGCTGCCAGGACGTGTATCCAAAACGCTTAGTCAAGTTAAGCATCCCACAGACTGACGTGCGGAGTGACGGTTCGCAACATTGCACGCAAGTACATCGTTTGTATGTAAGGTCCACGCGGTAATTCACACTGCACCGCGCCTCCATCCGGCGGTACGCGGTTCCGGACGCCGCATCCCGCTGCGTCGGCAGTGTGTGATGTACCTAAGATTCCCGTCAGGTTTAGAAAAGACGATTTTTACAAACATAAAGTGTGTAGTGCCGCGACATACAGCCCCCCGACAGTCCTACAGTCCGCCGCTCTTCCCGGCCACGCCGTCACATCTCGACGGCTACATTACTACCAGTCAGTCAGACAAAGCATATTTTTCTCGCACCATACCTCTTGTTCTAAGTGTTCTAATAAGAGAGAGACGGATAGTGCGAGAAAAAACTCGAGAGAACTCACGCGCCGTCGCGTGATAGCCGTGCAGATACTGCAGATTTTCGGCGGACAGTCCGTTGCTTTAGTGCCCAACCGGCCACACACTTGCGATCGGCCACATGATCATTCATTTGATTTTCATTTTCTGTTGTGTGTGTACTGGCATTTCGGACGACAGGCTGCCTGACCAGACTTGGGACTGCAGGTTAACTGCCTTTGGAGTCCTTTACTTAGTTTCACCGCAAGCGTCAGTAACCCAGACCTACTTCCCCGACAAAAAAACACTTTAACCGGATTGCGAAAACGATTAACAGCACTTGGTACGACTTTTAGGCGCCGCCGTCGCAGAACTGCGCGAGAGAACCTAATTCAGGGACCTGGCGTCTGCGTCAAACCTAGAGTCCGCTAAGGATACTTTAAGCGTCTCACAGACTGGCGCGGCCTGCGGTGGCGGTCAATAGTAACTTACTATTGCGCGGCATGCGGCTTTAGGCCTCTCACATACTAGAGGGGTCTGCGGTGGCGGTAGATTTTACTACTGACCGCCACCGCAGGTGCGCCAGTTTGTTAAGTCTTTAAAACAGTTTTGACAGTGGCGGTACGTGACCTTTATTATCGCATTCAAGCGCTGTCAACAGCTTTCGATACAATTAGAAATAACAATTTTGAATCGTATTCATCGGGCTTAAAGTTCTGAAATGTGTCCATAATTTTCCAATTTTTTGAAGTGGATACTTCTTTGCTCGCGTTCTTGTATAGGGGTACAGTTCAAAATGTGTCACGTGACTTCCGGAATAAGTTTTTATAGAGAAGCCTAATCTGATTTCAAATAATTGTTTGTTACATGTTTTAATCCTTCTTTATTTGCCATTAGTTGTTAATCACAAAATGTTATTTAATTTATGTGGCGAACATGAAAATAATGATGAAATTACCACCATTTTCAATGTATCGCGAGTCAAATGAGTCTACGTCAGTCAATGTTGCCATATGTAGCGATTTATCTGTACTCATACAGATGTTAGTGAATTAAATCAGATACATATTTTACGGGTACACCATAATAGCTCATTCCTTTAAATAATCGAAACTGAATACTGAAAATGCTTATCTAAGTAGCTTTACCATTTAGATTGAAATCAATCCCAAATCCATGGGATACAATTTAGGACAGGAACAGTTATTATTATACCGATGACCATTAATCGCGGTATTTTTCATTACTATGGTATATAAAATAAAAAATATAGTTTTAATTCATGTAACTGCTTATTAAGAAATAAACTTAATTTTATAATTTGAGAATACGTATTTTTTTTTCTTGCAAATCAAACGGCCTAGTTAAAAGTACGTACGTTTATTAACAAAAGAAACATTCAACTTGGTTCGCGTGTTATTACAACGAATTATCGATGATAAGCAAACCGCCTTTAAATTAAATAGGCATAGGTGCCGACAGAGGTCGCTTTATTTATTTACGTTTTCTTAAGTACAGTTTGCCAAGTACGGAACCCTCGGTACGCGAGTCAGACTCGCGCTTTGCCGGTTTTTTATTACCCGCTTCTTTTTGTTTTTAACGACAGAATACGACGGTTAAATTATTGGACCGAAGAGCAAAGTTTTCAGTTGGATAACAATGTTAAATCTGTTTAAACTGAACACAAATTGATATTGATGGATAAATCCACAGGTAACACTCAAGTTTCTAGCCGCATTTACACATTCGCGCGTGTGGCGAGTGTGATTACTTTGAGTTGGGTATTGAAATAGCTGTCAGTTAATTATAAACTTTGAACTTGGTCACCTCCAACGACATTCTAATTGCGGTTTGATAATACGAATAACTGGAAATGAAATCTTTATTTTCCAATTTGTCAGTAGTATGGTTAAACAATAGTACATTACGTAACTAGGGCGGTGAATTCGTGAATGCCCCAGATCGCAGGTGTTTGTGGCCTGAACCCAAGGTGAGGGCCATAAATATGCGCTCTGGGGCTTTACGAATTACCGCCCGTGTTGCGTACAAAATTTTACGTCTTCATCTGGCCACAATGCGAGTTTTCCCGTACTCGCAGCGTGCAGTAAAACTCGCAGTGTGGCCAGGTGTGACGTAAAAGAATATCATGTGAACCATCATTTATACGCGTACAAAGTCGCGGGCAGAAGCTAGTAGGCAATACGTTTCAGAGACGTTTGTTGCTATTACTTTATCGTAGGCGTTTTTCAGTAATCGACCGTAGGTGTCTAGTAGGAACGGTCCAACACGGCGTCTTCTATATTTTTGTCTCTTTTGTCCCATACATAAAGAGAGAAAGGGAGATATGTAGCAATATTGAACCGTACTAATAACCAGCATAGTTTCTTAATTTCTCCGTTACTAACAAAAATGAGATCCTTGTCATCATCCTGAATAAAACAATTGAATTAAATTGAATCATAAGTAACGGGGTCATACTCAAATTTAGGTTCGCGTCTTTCCCGTGGACACTATAAAAGTTAAGGGCTACGAAGCCTAATTTTGGTTTGGACTCTTAATCCGCATAAACAGCGTCTCCTCTTCTATATTACTATTCGATAAAACCTTATTTATATGCACGTGAGCTCTTAATTATTGACCACAGGAGAGACGAATTTCGTTTATACACTGGGTTCACCCGAACACACTGTACAAGTAAAATTCGTCTTTCCTGTGGTCAATCTCTGCGCTCGTGCGCCAGGTCGTTCCTGCGCCACCCGCATCCAGCGGACTCCAGCAACCTTTACCTGGTCATCAGTCCACTTAGTGGGGAGCCTACCCACGCCCCGCCTTCCGGTACGTGGTCGCCACTCGAGAACCTTTCAGCCTCAACGGCCATCGGTTCTACATGCTATGTGCCCTGCCCAGTGCCACAGCGATCCGGAGGGCTATATCGGTTACTTGTACACACACATACATACATTTAAATATATACCTATTGACAGTAACACACGCGCTTACCCACGGCTACCAACATAACTTTCTATCTAATACATCAACCCGGTCTATAATAGAGAAATCAAAATAAAACACAACGTGCACGTTTATCAAACGCTATATTTGAAAAATCTATGAGTACAAACTCACTCAATATACTCAGTCGGGTACAGTCAGTGTCATATAGTTAGTAGCAGCCAAAGTAGCCCAAATATTTCGGTGCTAGCTGACTGTACGTGTAGGTACTTTATTTGGAAGCCGCGTAGATGAACATACACGCCTCTGTTGGTAATTGGTAGTTTGTACAAATATCCGAATATGAGACTGTTGCGCTTAATCGCCGAAGTGCGGAATATCTTCAATATTCTTAGGTCCTTCTTGAGGTTTGGGAGGACTGCTTTTGTTTGTTATATAAGGAGTATTTTCCGTGTTACTAATAGTGCATTCATCTGAAGTAGACTTGAAGTGAATAAATGATGCAGATGCCGTTTTCGCTATAATATTACTGTATTTATCGAACACGAAGTTACTTATATAATTATAGGATTCCGTTCCAAAAGCACCGACAACATCTATGCGTTCTGTATCCAAGTCAAGCTGGTAAATCAAATGATTTTTTGAATTTACCAAATACACATCACCATTTACATCAGTTCTGAGTCCATAAATTGATTCAGTTAAGACAGTTTTGGTTTCATTCGGTTTTGCCTTGTAGACTTTTCCCGTAGTGCTAGCATACATATTGCCAAACTTATCAAAAACGAGACTCCCCACTCTGACAGTCTTGAAAGTATCAACACTCTTCTTTAATCCTCCTTTGATGGAAGACAGTCCCTTGGCTAATCCAGCGGAGTACAGAGTTCCGTCGTGGGCCCACATATGCTTGCTGCTATGGTTAATAGTTTGTGTCTCACCCGACGTAGGTATGTATCTGTATGTTCTCCCCGACGCACCACCGTACCCGTAGTAAATATCTCCAGATACTTGATCAACTCGTAAAGGGGCTATGCGGCCCGACTCTTTTGTAGAAATCGTATCAACAGTATCGTCGTCCAAGTGAATCGCTTGTAAAGTGTTATTTCTTACAGCGTACAGAATGTTGTTTTTGAGGTCAGTCGCTGATGTCGAAGCTGTGACTACTTCCCCGCCAGACTTCACTTGAGTTGGAGCGAGGCATTTACCGCGGAAACATATTTCACAATCCGATGCTGCGACTGCGGTCAATGTTATACACAATAACCACACAATAGCACTACGAATCATTTTGAAGATCCGTCTATATCGGATGGAAGCAAAACAAGCAATGGTAGCAGAACTCGATTGATCCGAGTAAAAGGCTAATAATCATTATTTACCGAGAGTAAGGTCAAGCGAGATAACTGTGGTCGACTTTTTTAAATTCTTCATTGGGATTGGAATCTTTTACAAAGGGTGGTAGACTTGCTTTTTGAATGATTCGGCCAAATTAAATAAAGCAAATAGGCACCTATACCAATAGTGCTCGCGGAAAAATTTGGTTCACCTTGCAAACGGGTTCTCGATATTAGGTTGTTGACTCTGGTCGCGTATAAAAAAACTCTAAGATATGTTTCGTTTGTCACATAATTTGCACATGTAAAGGGTCGACGAGAGCTGGCGCGGTAAATATAGAAAACTGACATTAATTTCGTAGACATTACGCACCAGCTCTTGTAAATCGACCTGTAAGTATCTCAGGCAAAGGATAACTTTTTATCTTGAAGAGTTTTTGTAAGCCAGGCATTCACACACCCAACAATTTTTCACACCAACAAAAGCAAGTTAGTAGACCAATTGTTAGTTGTGATAAATTGCTAGTTGTGTAGTTAAAACTAAGCTTAGCCTGTACATAACTAAGTGTGTATTCATGCAGCAATGTTACGTATAATTATATTAGGTAGGTATTGTAACAGCCGACATCCCGGTAGGTACTTATTGTACGTCAATGATGACATTATGATGACATAAATTGTACCTACTGGGATGACAGCTGTCAAATAATGGACGTAAGGTTATTTTCGCTATAATCAATTCTTGCAAGTCGGTTCTCAGTGAGACCTTGACCTCTCTCGCCTACTTTCTAGTATTTATACATTACGCCTCTTTATAAAGGCATTTTTTTCATGTATAATATCCCGAATGCATAATGATATGACTATATATTTTCTAACGATCCCTATATTTAATAGTCTACCCGCATATTCGCGGTTTCAAATATTGGGGCTGAATGAACCCGCTACCAAATATCATATAGTAGTGGGCCGCAAACTTGGCTTGTTCATCCTCTCCCGTCACAGTATTGAAGAAAACAGTAAGGGAATTTAAAGGACCAATTACACCGAAGCATAGACCGATCCTATTGTTTGATTCATATGTGGCAGTGGCTCGAGCTGCAAAACCTATATATAGTAGGCTCCATGACCGAAGAAATGGTAATACGCGGTAAATGTAGTACGCTGTAAAGGTATTACGCGTTTGAATGCCAAGGCCTTACCTCGCTGGTGGTTTTAGACGGTAGTCCACAGCTTTATTAGCTTGGGTTATTCCGCCATACCCGTCCTACCTCCCTGGTCGGAACGGGACGCGTATTTCTCCAAAGATCCGAACGTACGAAGGAGCAAGAATGACATTAGCATTGAGAATATTTGTAGGTTCAGAATGTATGTGTATCGTTTGTGTTTTCTCCATTAGGGTGGGTAAGGCGGGTTACATCAACCATTACAGGCCGGTAATCGTTAAATATCGCGCCGGCAACTGTCAACTCATAGAAAACTTACAAACTTCCATGAACCTATAATACTCAGGACAAGCTATAGTAATAATAATACAACGTGCGAGCGAGCTGGTAGCATACACATCTAGGGAAATATCATTAATTGTCCTTGTGATAGTTCCACTTTTTTATTTGCCACAACCGATTTAGTGTGAAGTTGTGGCACATAACCACCCGGCCCATCACCCGTCCAAATTAACTGGTTGTTTATGACAAGTCATCAGCCATTTTAAGACCATTTCTTAATCTAGATGCATATGAGCCTTTCCATCCCTCACTGTGGCATCACGTGCAGCCTGTCCTGAGTATTATACAAATACAAATAGTTTATGTTTTGCAACAGTCGAACTTTTGAAGTGTCGTCTCTGCGTAGATAAAAAACTGTACAAGGGAAACCGGGGTCTAGCTATTCATACCGCTCGCAAACATGGTATACGTGCAGCGATTGATCCGCCTGTGTCTAGCGCTTCACAGCCTGTGCCCTCAACTGTCAGAGTTGATAACTTTAACAGTTCGACTTCCTTTGCAGAGAAATTGGGAACTTTAAAGAGAAATGTGCCTATAATCAAGAGAATACCTCGCGGTGCGCGCAGAGCTGTAGCCAGCAGTCTTGCGGAATGTGTCGCCAAAGTCGTCAAGGAGAATTCTGTCCAAGCGTGGCAGCGCCTGCTCACATTCTCTTACTCAGTCCTACACGCAAACAAGTCCAAGAAAGACTCTTTGACGAAACAGATAAAAGACAATACATCTTCGATTTTCGTGTCACCTGACAAGATACAAAATGATGTAATCAATTCAAATTTCAACCCTCGTATTTTTTCTAAAATAAATGCAATAGAAAACAAAATCTCAGAGGGTAATGTGAGTGGAGATGCTCGCCTTCTTTTTTCTAATGATGTCTTGGCTACTCATTCCGCCGAAACCTTCGCCGCGCTCAGGGAAAAACATCCAGTTCCCTTAGGTATCACTCAGTTTCCAGAACCTCCTTCCACTGATGGCGAGTGTGTAACCGTTTCAGAAGACGCTGTACTTTCAGCTTTAATGTCTTTCCCCAATGGCTCTGCGGGAGGGTTAGATGGTTTGTCCCCGCAACACCTGAAGGATTTGACCACCTCACCTTCTGGGGATACAGGTTCGGCGTTACTTCAAGAGTTAACCTCTTTGATCAACCTTATGCTAACTGGTCGTGTAAACGTGGAAATCATCCCGATCCTCTACGGTGCCAATCTAGTAGCCTTAGCTAAAAAGGATGGTGGCATTCGGCCGATCGCCGTCGGTTGCACTTTTAGACGTCTGTCTTCAAAACTCTGCTGTAGGAAATTCAATCAGAGTCTCACCAAAGTTTTCAAGCCTCGACAGTTGGGTTTTGGCGTCAAGGGCGGCTGTGAGGCTGCAGTACACGCTGCGCGCACGTTTCTGAGTCGCACGGACTATGAAGTATTTGTCAAAGTCGACGTGAGAAACGCTTTCAATTCGGTTGATCGTGGTGCCCTTTTAGCAGAAGTCAAAAAACATCTCCCCGATGCCTATAGTTATCTATGGCAATGTTATGGGGCGCCATCAAAATTACTTTTTGGTGACAAAATTATCGATTCAAACACTGGTTGCCAGCAGGGAGACCCGCTCGGTCCTGCTATATTCAGTTTGGCTATCCATCCAATCATAAACAATCTAAATTCAAAATTTAATTTTTGGTATCTAGACGACGGTTCCCTCGGTGGGGACGCTGAAACAGTCTTGCAGGACTTGCTATTGATAATGGACAAATTTGCAGAAATAGGGCTTTCCCTTAATTTCACGAAGTGTGAAATTTTTCTGCCTGACCGCCTTCCCCCGGATAGAAAAATTGAAATACTGACTAACTTTAATGCGATATTACCCAACATCTCCGTTCATTCCACTTCATCACTCACACTTTTAGGGTCTCCAATTTTTGATGAAGCGATCAGTTCAGTTATTAATTGCAAGTTAGACTTGTTTAACTGTACATCTGACTTACTTTTTGATGTAAACCCCCATATGGCACTTTTTATTATCCGTTTTTGTCTCTTTACACCTAAATTCATGCATTTACTCCGATGCTGTCCGATCTGGAAATACCCCTCTATACTTTTGTCAATCGATAATACTCTTCAAACAACTTTATCCAAAATTCTAAACGTTACTTTCGATTCGATTTCATGGTCCCAAGCAGTTCTACCTGTAAGACTCGGTGGTCTGGGTGTTCGCGCCACTTCCGATGTGGCACTACCAGCTTTCCTGTCTTCTGCGTACAGTTCGTTGTCCCTCGTCGGTATTATTTTAAACATTGAACAGATACCGGTCGTAGAGATCGCGAACTTGGCGGAAGCCGAGAGAGCCTGGTGCGCCTTGTGCCCGGAAGCGGACGTCCCTGTTATGAAACACATCCAGAAAGTATGGGACACTCCTCGGCTCAAATCCATTCACGGTTCTTTAGTCGAAAATAGTCCAAACGACTCAGAACGCGCCCGGCTCTTGGCTGTCTCCTCACATGAGTCAGGCCACTGGCTTAATGCCCTTCCCTCACGCAACATAGGCACAGTTCTTGACCCAGGTACGCTAAGAATAGCTATCTGTTTAAGGTTGGGATCCAACATATGTGTTCCCCATACTTGTGTCTGCGGCAAAGGTGTGGACCGGCTGGGTAGACATGGCCTATCATGTAACAGAAGCGCCGGCCGCATGTTCCGCCATCGGGCGCTCGCCACTGCCTCCATACCTTCGTCACTAGAGCCTCCTGGTATGACGAGAGACGATGGCAAGCGCCCGGACGGAGTAACTTTGGTACCGTGGAAACTCGGTAGGGCCCTGGTGTGGGACGCAACATGCGTCGATACGTTCGCACTGTCCCACATACAGGCAACACGGTCTCAGGCCGGCGCTGCGGCTGATCAGGCCCAATTACTTAAGCGCCGCAAATACTCTTCTCTAGTTCAGAACTACGAGTTTGCGGCGCTTGCAGTTGAAACGATGGGACCCTGGTCAGCCGACATGAAGGCCTTCATGAGGACCCTGTCGTCGCGGCTGGTCCACGCCTCAGGGGACCCCAGAGCTGGCGCGTACCTTTCACAAAGGATCGCCCTTGCGGTCCAAAGGGGAAATGCCGCCAGCGTCATGGGGTCCATGCCGCAGGCAGAACTTTTGGACGGTCTATTTTTTTTGTAATTAGTTTTAATTTTTTTGTTTCATTATTTTTTATTTAGTATTTATGATGTACCATAATTGTCATTAGTTAATTACAATTTTAAATAAAATTTAGTAAAGTTTATTTGTTCAACATAGGTAAAGTCGTACATAGGCACAGATCTTAAATACGTGTAGGTGTTACTGGTATCACTATGTTGGGCCGCAAGGCATACAAATTTTAGCTATGGACTGTCACTATGAGGGTGTACAGTTACCATTAGTTGTAGTCTGACAAAAATTCGTTAACAGTATAATATGCTTTGTTCCTTAAAAATTTAAACAATTTGATTTTGAAATTATTTATGTCCTCTATATTTCTTATGGGGTTCGGAACTTTATTATAAATTCTAGGAGCCATCCCAAGTACACTTTTCCTGAAAAACGCTGTTTTGGATGGCATGAAACTTATTTGATTTCTAAGGCGTGTACTTCTAAAACTTTGAAATAAATGCAGATTACCTTTTACAAAAATTACAATTTCAAAAATATATAAACACGGAAGAGTTAGTATGCCTAATTTTTTAAAGTATGTTTTACATGAATCCATTCGCTTAAGACCACATAATGATCTGATGCACCTTTTTTGCGCTTTAAATGCAACTTCTCTGTCAACTGAGTTTGCCCAAAATATGATGCCGTATCTAAGCGTGAATTATAGGTTCATGAAAACTTCCCATGCAGTTAAATTTGAACGGACAATCTCCAGCGGTTTGGAACAACTGACCCTTACTCTCTACTGCGCATCCCTGTTTTATGCGAAAGAAACTTTCTTCCCAGTCAACAACTGTAATGAGTTCCTGCGGCTTTTGCCACAATAGGACAAAGACGCTGCCACTTCAATAAACTTCATACGTTTCTTTTGGAAAGTGAATGAGGCATCTGAAAAGGTCGATTGAGATGAACAGGAGATGGATAAACTTCCGAAGTTCAGAATCAGAATCACAATCAAATACTTTATTCATAACAGAACGCAACATAATAGTTGTATTTATGTTGCGTTCTGTTAAAAAAAAGTTGAAAACCCCAGACATTTTCATTTCAAAGTCCAATATCTCAAAAAACGGCTGAACAGATTTTCATTAAACATGGCTAAGAACACTCGGGATAAAAGTATCTATGACAAAGAAAACCGCATTTAAATCGGTCCATCTGTTGGAAGCTACGATGCCACAGAGAGATACACAGACAGACACGTTAAACTTATTACACCCCTCTCTTTGCGTAGAAACAAAAACAAAAGAAAAGGTAAATCTGTGCAGTGCTCAACGTGCAGTGTGGGTCCAACTCAGCACGATGCTTGAGTGCACTGTAGGCTTTACAGAAAAACATTACTTATTATTTGGAATTTTTCACAAACGGGAGTCTTGAACTAGCATTTCAGCGCATTCGTTATTCTTCACAGCCGTGAAAGAATCGCGCTTGTGAAGAATTTCAAAATTTGGATAAAAGGGATTTTTTTTAATGATTCTCCCTCGAGCGGTTTGAGCCCGCGATCTCTGTCGATAATCGTTATTAACAATGTGTTACCCTATAAATGTTTCCTTAGCATACGGGCATTGTCAATAATTTGTGTACTCAATTAGCGTGAGTTGTTAAATAAAAATTAACCCAGTGTCAGTTTTGTAACGAAAATTAAGCATACAAAATATTTTAAAATTAACTTATTTCACATTACATCACATCATCATTAACGCATGAAACATTTATTTTCTAAAGTATATACAAGATGATAACTATAACATTAACTAAATTAAATGAAAGCTAAGTTAAATCTAAAAAAGGCCCTCGAGGCATTGTACCGAGGATGCTGGCGGCATTTCCTCGCTGAATTGCAATGCTGATGCGTTGCGCGAGAAAACCGCCAGCTCTTCGATCACCAGTTACGTCAACCAGACGTTTCGCGATTTCCGCTAATAACTTTTGCGCACTGGGACCCCAGGGACCGAGGGTCTCGACGCCAAAAGGTACAAAGTTGTACTCTCTGCCGAGGCCACTATATTTAATGCGTTTCAGATTTTCGGCATTTTCCGCCGCTGCACCCGCTTTAGAAGTAGTCCGTTGGAGGTGGGATGGTGCCAGTGTGTCTACACAGGTAGCGTCCCACACAAGCATCCGTCCCAAACTCCACGGAACCAGAGACACTCCATCCGGTCTTTTGCCATCATCTCTGACAATGCCAGGCGGCTCAAGAAGAGCAGGCACATTGATGGTGGCAAGAGACCGGCGGACATTTAAATAACGTGTATATCATTTAAATATTGAAAAGAAAAAGTTATTTTTTATTGATTTTCAATACTTAATTGTCGTTACAAAACTGACACTGAGTTAATTTTTATTTAACAACTCACGCTAATTGGGTACACAAATTATTGAAAAACACGTCCGCTAATAAAATTCTAAATGTTGACTGAACCGACAAATTGGATTTCTATTTGCGCGAAATTCCCTCTTTCCTAGAATAAACTTGTATAAACTAGAATAAATTGAGAAATTAGTTTTTCGTTTAACTAGTTTAGAATAAACAGGATAAACAGAAAAAATGGGAAATTTCGCGAAAATGGAAAGACAATCTATGAAAGATTGTTACATAAGTTTCTTAAAATAATACGCCGTTAGCCTGCGAATGTCAAAACACGTTTTGTATGGTCGTTGAACCACCAAGTATTATTATTTTTTAATTAGTATCAATTGCATTTCAATTGAATGCATTTATAACAACAAAAAAAGGTAGGTATTTAAAGTTATTTACTAAGTTTCTCAGCAATTAAAATAAAGTACAATAGCATGTTAGACGAGCCATTTTCGCTACAAAGCTGCTACGCCGTAGCGTGTTACAACGTTTTTCGGCGTTGTAGCGGAAATAGCTCGTAATGCTGAATCTCGTAGCAGGCATTTTTTTTTAATAGGAGGCTCAGATCTAAAAAAGATCTCGGATAAAATGACTTGTCCCGTGCACTCGTTGTACAACCTATTATTATTATTTTCCGTATGCAATAGCTTAAAATAAACCCGGACCACAACGGCTCCTTTTTAACCGAATTAAAAAAAAGGAGGAGGTTCTCAATTCGGTTGTATTTTTTTATTTATTTTTTCAATGTTTGTTACCTCAGAACTCCGTCATTGATGAGACGATTCGATTTTTTTTTGTTTTATGTATATGCTTCCAGGTTGGTCCCATTTATTCAAAATTCAGTTAGACGATGTGATCCATGAGGAATTGAGGGAACTCCTCAATTTTATAAGGCACGCGTGTAGTGATTTTGGTATTTTCTGTTATAACTCGTGTATTTACATCCGGAATCATAAATTTGGTGGCGAGGAATTGATGATTAATAATAATCGAATTCCTCAATTATGTACTTAAAAGTGAAAAAGTACGTCACATGTTGTACGTAAATAAGAACTAATGAAGTACCATTGGTGATGATCTTGGGGAATCGACGGAATTCCTCAAATATTATCGGCCCACATACAGCGATTCGGTTATTTTCTATGGTCATCAACGCATTTGCTATCGGAAATCAGTTAATGTGGTAAATTGTAAAAAAAATGTGGAAATGCTCTCGTGGCTTGGCGGAGTACTAAATTGAAGTCGGTTAAAACTTTGTTTTCAAACTAAATTATTAATGCTACTCTTAAAACAAAATATCGCACTAACAGAATGTTTCTCCACATTTGTAATATATAGTCAACCTAGGACATCTAGGTTATCGCTCCAAATATAAAGCCACCGCACTGTGTAATACGGTAGTGAGCAATCGTATCGGTTATAACGACGGGGAACGCTCTGGTGAGATTTATTGTACGTTGCGGTAGTCGAAAAGGAGAACCCAGTATCTGACATACTTGCTTTGTAGGTGTGTTTCCTGGGCTGTTATTCGCTAAGCGCTAATGCGGTTCACCCCGACGCTCACCCATCACGAAACTAGACCTCTACCTACGCTTAGTTACTACGCATCGCGTTGTCAAGATATATTTGTGGGTGAGCGTTGAGGTGAGCTTAAAACAAGTTAAAGAATAGGTGGTGAGTTAGGTTGCGGACCTTCGAAAGATACGTTGGGTTATATGTAGGGTTGCCACTGTCAATTACGCCAGACTTTGTCCTGAAATGTCAGTATATTTACCCTAGCTTAGTTGATATTGTAAATCACCATAAATATGTCCCGTAGTCAATGATATCGAAAGTAAAGATACGCCTGTCCGAACAATATTCGCTTGACACACTGTTACAGCTGAAGACTAAGGCACGGTGGCCCGCGATTGCCCGTGGCGGGCCACCGCATTGGACGAATTACTCGTGGGCGTTGGGCCTATCTTTACGAAGTAATATATAATATCTATGCCCGTAGTAGACTAGTAGGGAACACCAGATGTATATTGGCTGGACTGAAAGAGATTGCCGCTCCTGAAGTCCGCCCCTTGTACTATATTTCCTATTCGATAAAGATGTAAAAAGTAACCATAGAGTTATTTTTTTTATATTTTTTTTATACCACGTTCGGTTGCAACCGACTATGCTATGGACGCTTGCAACTCAAGGGGTGTTACAGGCGCGTTGCCGACCCTTAAATAATGTATACACTGCTTTTTTGAAGACCCCCTTACTGTAATCCTTCAGGAAAACCTCGGCATGATTTGAAATCAGATTGTATTTAGGTATCCGAAGCGGGGTCCTGTCTCTTGATCAAACAACTTTTAGCCAAATGTCATTTGACAAATGATTCATTTGACAGTGGTATTTTCGAGTATTCTTTGAATATCATGAAATAGAAGTCATTAGGTTAGGTTAGGTTTGTTTTATAATAATCCTATAAAGCTTTCTATGTAAGAAAAAAATGCATTAGGTCAAATTAAACTTGAATGTGACGATGTGACGATCATAATATCAAGTCGTGTAAATTGACCAAGGGTAATTTTTTTTTTTATATTATTATTATTATTATGAAATAAAGCAATCTAATCTAATCTAATGAAAAATTTGGCCAAAAGTTGTTTGGTGTAACGAGGCAGAACGAAAAACAGTATTTATGAATTAATTGGACTTGAGGTAATTTAAAGTATCAAGTTAAAGTCCATAGATGTCTTGTGAATATGCTCAAACATTTAACAGATTCTAAATCTGTACAAAGTTAAGTCTGAAACTTAAAATAACTACCTAAGCAATTTAACGCTTTTCGAACTCCCTGAATTCTTTAAGTCTTCAGGAAACTCTTGTCTAGTTTGTTAAGGTTTTATTCCAAAGCGAAATCAAGTTTTTATTTAGTTTCTTGTTTTAAAGTTTTCAGCCCGTTGATTCTAATTAACTAAACCAAAAACTTTGGAGAATTAAAAGTATTCTTTAGAGAGTTTCGGGAGGCGCTATAAATAAACTTTTAATACAATTTTATTATAAAAATTGGAAATGACTTTATCAGTAACGATTTCATGGCGCTTTATTTAAATAAAATAGAGTATCGAGGTAAATATTAAAGCTACTCGTCACCGATGGCCGTTGGGGCGAAAGGTTCTCCACGTACCACGCGCATCGTGAAAAGACGTCCCACAAGGTGGAGTGATGACCTGGTAACGGTAGCGGGAGTCCGCTGGATGCGGGTGGCGCAGGACCGGTCATTGGTGGCACTCTGTGGGGGAGGCAAACTGCATCTGTGTTGAAGTCCTTGAGTGTTGTTTTAAAATTCAGAACTAGGTACCTCCGTCCAAACTGCATCGTAAAAACTTAAGAAAATGAATGATGTAATTATCCATACAGTTAATCTTGCAAGTCACATACCTGATATCCAACTTCAGCAACAGAAAATACGAGCATGTTTCAAACACTCAACAGAAGTTTTGAATGGAAATGCACAAGATACATAAAATATGAGATAGGAGCTTTTGTGCGGGCCTGATATATTTGAGAAACAGAAATATGGTGGCAGCTTTGTCGTCGGCGGTGGCATACGGAATAAAGGAAAAAGCCAGTTGAAAACATAAAATGTTATTGTGTACATAACAAACTGACGTACGGTTACACTCTGTCATATAATTATTCCTGTTTTGGAGTTTTATTGTCACAATAAAGCATAACATTATGACACATATATAACATTGGTGCTTATTATATTTTTTATAGGTATACAATGGCAGTGCTAATCAAGAATAGAGCTTGCATGATCTTATTCTTTGGGTGCCACATCGTATTGGCAGTTATAGTCCGACCGCTTCTATCCATTTTAAACGACTTTTACAACATGAATTTGAACAACTGATTCACCAAAAAGTACCAAACGTTTACTAGTAAGGAGTTTGACTTAGTAACTTATAATTATGGTTGTTTAGTCTAATAAGGCCCTTACCAAAGTACTATATCATTTATAAGGACGTTGGACAAGACCAATAGCGATGTAGACTTGTAATAACCTCAGCTTAGTATATTATAATACCTTGTTCTCTTACAAAATGCTACTATAAGATCAAATATTATTCAGGACTATTTGATCTTTCTGCAGACTCTTATAGGAGACTTAAACCTATAACTGTCTTATAAGACGATCTTGTAGCTAACTAGAAGTCTGTAAAATAAAACCAAATGATCTTAAGACTTAATAGTCTCTTAGATTAACGCTTGTGAAATGTTACTATAAGTCAAAGTATCCTGTAACTGTTCTGTGTTACAATCTTGTAGCAAACTATAAGGCTGAACTATAAACATTAATGCTCTTGAGCATGTTACCGCTTATCGTATGCTATTATAAGTAAATGGCTCTACGTCAATGTCTCTATAGGAACGTTATTAGTAAATACGTACTGATAGTCTTTATTTATAGGATTACTTTGGGATCCTGTTGTAATTTATTTTGGTCAAATTTCATTTCCCAAACATATATTACCAACTATTTTGTTTGCCAATGCAAACTTTGGCACAATTTTAATACGAATATTTTATTTTCATTAAGTCAAATTTTCATTCAGCAAAATATTACGACGAAAAATTACATTATGGCATGTGGTCTTTTAGCAAATGCTTAAATAAGGCAAAAAACATTAGACAATAAACATTTCGTCAAGTTAATGTTATGGCAAACTATAAATAGACAAAAATCCCAATTGTTTGGGTTATGACTAGTTACCAAAATACTATTAATAAAACGGCACGGTCCCTTAAATAAAATAATTCAAGGTTAAGTAGGTCAGTAGGCAAATGCGTTAAATTAGGTTAGGGCAGCCAAAAAAGGGGTGATCGGGGAGCGAAGCCTCCTAGCAGTAAAAAAACAAACAATCGTAACAATTGCATTATTTGGTAGGTTAGGTTAGGGTCAGATCGTGTCCCTTAGAGCGGAAATAGGCACCCCGCGAAGCGGGGTGACGTCGACACGCTGGCGGTTAGGTTAGAATTGCGACTTCTACACAAATTAATTTTCCCTACCCACATAAAAAAAAGTTGTTATTTTATTGTGCATCATATACACCATTGAAATAAAGATGCAAATGATTTGTCATTGAAGAGTTCCTCTGCTGATTAACCGACGGAATAGAAATGGTCACTTAAATATTGACGATACAAATCATTTGCCTTATTTTGTTTTGGTTAAAACATATCATGCCAACTAACATATTTGACTGAATGAAATTTGGTCAAAGTGTCAGTTGGTAAACGAGATATTGTCTAAACATGAATATGCCAAACATAAGGTTGCGTAAGAATTTTTTGTCGAGTGTTAATTTGGCAAACGATTATTTGGCAAATGAAATTCTACGAAAAATGTTTTGGGAAGTGATAATTTATTAATTTTTGTTTTTAAGCAGTAACGCTGCTAACGAAAATAATAAATTTTAAATGAAAGGAAAAATTGAAAAATTTAATGCTCCGAGCCGGATTCGAACCGGCGACCACAGGCATTCATGGCCCTTCGCTACTACCAACTGAGCTATCGGAACAATCTGGTTCGGGCACCAAATCCTTCAATCAGTTCCTTCATACAACGCCTTAGGGAGGCGTGTAGCGACATCTACCAGAAGACTTAGGCTTCTTAACGGCACCAACGTCTCAAATTATATTTTTGACGATTTTTGACGACCGGATAGCCAAGTGGGTAGTGACGCTACCTACGAAGCTGAAGGTCCTGGGTTCGAATCCCGGTAAGGACAAATATTTGTGTGATGAGCATGAATATTTGTTTCTGAGTCATGGATGTTTTCTATGTATTTAAGTATTTATATCTATTATATATATCGTCGTCTAGTACCCGTAACACAAGCCTTATTGAGCTTACTATGGGGCTAGTGCGATTTGTGTAAGATTGTCCCCTAATATTTATTTATTTATTTATTATTTATTATTTATATTGAGAAATCGTCAGTAACGACGCGCTACCCCATACTAAATTATTAATTTTTGTTTTTAAGCAGTAACGCTGCTAACGAAAATAATAAATTTTAAATGAAAGGAAAAATTGAAAAATTTAATGCTCCGAGCCGGATTCGAACCGGCGACCACAGGCATTCATGGCCCGTCGCTACTACCAACTGAGCTATCGGAACAATCTGGTTCGGGCACCAAATCCTTCAATCAGTTCCTTCATACAACGCCTTAGGGAGGCGTGTAGCGACATCTACCAGAAGACTTAGGCTTCTTAACGGCACCAACGTCTCAAATTATATTGAGAAATCGTCAGTAACGACGCGCTACCCCATACTAAATTATTAATTTTTGTTTTTAAGCAGTAACGCTGCTAACGAAAATAATAAATTTTAAATGAAAGGAAAAATTGAAAAATTTAATGCTCCGAGCCGGATTCGAACCGGCGACCACAGGCATTCATGGCCCGTCGCTACTACCAACTGAGCTATCGGAACAATCTGGTTCGGGCACCAAATCCTTCAATCAGTTCCTTCATACAACGCCTTAGGGAGGCGTGTAGCGACATCTACCAGAAGACTTAGGCTTAATCCGGCTCGGAGCATTAAATTTTTCAATTTTTCCTTTCATTTAAAATTTAAAGTGATAAATTGTCAGTTTTTTTTTTGTAAAACAAAGGTAACCCGATTACTTTGCTTGTTGGCTGAGTGAGCTGAGTCCTTCCAGCCGGGCTTCGCCTCCTGCACTGCACGACGCCCGCACCCCCGTTATACTCCCCGCGCGAGGACTCAGTTAAGTGGCCGGACTATAGAATCAAATGCAGGTTGCTCACACCCAACTCCTCGGGAGCTCTGGCGACCACTCACCAGAAACCCACTACATCCCTACTCACAGAGAAAGTATAGCCTTATTTTGGCTAAGGTCTGTAAGGTGGAGGCGAGGTACTACCAGTTGGGCTGCTCCAAACTAGAGCGAGATGACATCCTGCCTTCAGCTAATTCCGCGTTCGATCTCTGCCATGGCCTTTCTTTCTAATCGACCAAACGCGGATAACAGCCACGCGACATTGCGCGAATTGCGGCGCGGCAAGCGTTTTATCTGTTCATTGCGCGGTCGAGACGCGCAACGCGCTGTGGTTAGTTGGGATCACACGCAATGAATTAGAAAAACCGTTGCCGCTGCCGCCGCCGCGCAAAGTCGTGGGCCGTTAGGCGCTTTCTATCTGATCCCAAACAGTGTTAATGAACTGGACTGGACTGGTTGCCCAGTGGCAACTAGACCCTAGTACCTAGTTTATGGACAGTTACGTGATTCTTCTAGCTTTTCCCGGTTGTACGCTAAAGCCGTGTACAGATTATGCGCGCCAGCCGCGCGAGTGAGTGTTCGCGTGAACATTGGCTCGCGCGGCAAATGTTCGATGGAATTTAGATAGACCGCGGCGGCTGCGGGAGGCAAGCGATCCACGCTCGATCAGCGCGCCAATTACATCAGTCGCTGGCGCGCGCACAGTTTGGAGCGACTGAAGCTTCTTTGATGCGGGCTCAAAAACCGACAATGCTCTGCTGGAAACAGCGGGGTGTTGGGGGGCGGACGCGAAACGGTTTGTTCGCGACATAGGCCGTCGACTCAGACAAAAAGGGGAGGACCCCCGCTCTGAGTCGTTCCTCGTGCAAAGGCTTTCCATGGCTATCCAGCGTGGAAATGCCGCCAGCATTATGGGGACGTTTGCGCCAGGAACGACAGGGGGCGATTAAAGTTAGATTTAGGTAATTTGTGGATTGTGTATTATTGTATTTCTAGTAATAAAATATATATTTTCACATTCAAGAATGATGACAATAAATGGTAATATGGTAATATTAATATTTATAATAAATAACTTATGATTATGACTTATTGAAACGTAATTCATTAATAATATTAAATATAATATATTATTATTATTAAATATTAAGGGACAATCATACACAAATTGACCTAGTCCTAGCAAAGCTTGTACTATGGGCACTAGACGACCATAAACATACTTATAAATAAATACTTAAATACACAGAAAACATCCATGGCTCGGGGACAAATATTCGGGCATTTATTTGAGTGATGAACTCTAATAAATGCCCTTACCGGGATTCGAACCCAGGACCTCTTGTTTCGTAGGCAGGGTCACTACCAACTAGGCAAAACCTAAAGCGGTCGTCAAAATGTTCATACAATCACCAATAAATGATCTTATGGCAGCTTGTGGCACGTAAACTCTTCAATTTCGAAAATTATACGAAATTGTGACCGATAGTTGGCGTAAACGTCATCACTATACTCCTTTATTTATTAAGCCAATGGACCTTATTACTACCCGAATAAAGTGTAATATAATATAGCTGGTGTAAGTAATGTGTAATATAGTACCATTATGTCCCAGCGTGTTCGCTGCGGCAGGCTTTTATTATATCATTCGCTTGGTGGAAAGTGGCGTAAGTATTATTTTTCATATTTTGTGATTGTTTTAAACTGAAAGGTTGTAGGTTGTTCCGGTTTGCACGCGTGTGACTGTAGATTTGTGCTAAGTAGCACTCGTCCAATAAGTTACGTAATTACTATGTCAAGAGGTTTGATTCCCACAGATTCCCAGTTAGATTTGCTGGTGAAGAAGTTTTAGATATTCTTTGTCTTAATCTTTGTGTGATCAATCAACCCTATGCTAGTAAATTGAACTTCATGTTTCTCTAGTCTTTTGGCAACACAGCGATGTTTCAAATTTTCGTTTCCCCGAAGTATTAACTACATAGTTCGCCAAAGTTTTACCGTCGGAAAGTATTTTTCCTGAAACCATCGACTCTTCCAATCTTGTGATGTGTCTCAAAAGGATCACATTATGTTAGGATAGGTTTGTAGGTCGTTTCAAAAAAAACTAAAATGGCTAAAGTATGAAAAGTTTAACTTCTAAAAATAAGAATAAACAAATCGGACACGTGAAACTTTGACAAGTTACTCATTCAGAGAAAATAAAATTGAGGTTGAAATAGTTACCGCGGTACATTATTGTGAAAAAGTTGATACGGTTTCAAAGATCGCCAGTCAGGAAAACGTGCACACAGATTGACAGCCTGTAGTCATCAACTACTCATTGAGCAGATTCTAACGAGGCTCAATGGCAAACTCAACGGGGTAACGTCAATTAAGTACTTACTAAATCCCATGGCCTCATTCTGCCTCCGTCATCAGATCAGCTCGATGATACCATAATATTGAATTGTCATCCAAACTATACTTATAGCCAAAGTTTCAGATCAACCGGTTAAGGTTAACTGGTTCAAAATTCAGTTCCAAGATTTGTCCCACTCTAACAAACTAACAAACAATCGAACAGACACCGTAGCATGGTCGGTCTTATCACACACGATAAGTGACAAGATAGAGCGTCCGTCACTGGCTGACACCGTCTGATAGAACGAGTAGAACGAGAAGAGTAGATAGAATCGCGTGATAAGGCCAACTATGATACGGGCTTGAAGCTTTTATTTAACTTGACCTGAGTCAAGTTAAATAAAAGCTTGTAAAAAGAGCCTTACCCCACCTTACCCTAGCATCGTATATTTACGACCAACGACGATCGACAGCTGACGCGTCGTATATTACACTTGCACTACCTCCATACAGAACGACTTATGTCCATACAGAATTACCTGGCGCTTAAGCACTTACGTGTGCGTCGAATATGTTGTATAGTTGCTTTACGGCACCGTCACATGTTTATTGGCGTTTCGTAGCGACGGCGACGTTTGTTTCTGTGGAAGAGTACGTTTAGCTGATAACTATGTTAAGGTGACATGGGTTGGTAAGGATAATTCGATCGTATTAGCACATAATAAGATGGCCCCTTAAGAGCCTGTCCAGACGAACCGATTCGCGCGTTTCAATTTGTATTGCGTCCAGAAGCCCTACCGTGAAACGAAAACGAATTTCGTTCGTGTAACTCCCTCTCTGTTCCACTTGCTGGTTCGAGCGGCAGAGACGGAGATATTCAAACGAAGTTCGTTTTCACTTCGCGGAAGCCACTCAGATGCCGCGTTTTACTCGCGTTTCTACAGGGGAGGGACTTAGCCAAATACAATATTCCGTATCGAATTTATTGGGTATGTTAGATTACAATCGGCAGTCTCGCTTTTAATAATTTTATGCAGTTATTAACCCAAAGTCCCCCCCCCCCCATACATCTCTAACCTTAGATTGAATAAGGAAACGACTCTAAACACTTGTTAAAAGACACTCAATAACAAGACGTCGCGTTAGACTTCGATCTGTCGTTTTCGGATCCCTCTTGATGGATGAGCCCCACTTGTGACAGATTACTATCAGCTGGATTGCTCTGAAATTGGAAGTTCGAATCACGCCGCCCCTTTTACACTAACTCCGCATGACTGTAGAAGTGTAGAGCAAGAGGGACGGAGATAATAAATTTCAGATTTGCGATCTTAGTTGATCAGTAACAGCGGGCGTGCTTCCTGTCAATTGAGATGGGGGGCAATTTCGACTTGTTTTAATGACAGCTGATAACAATGGCGACTTAGCCCAAGCATTTTATTTTCATTAGTATGGAAAAATATGGAAATTTGGAAATAATTCATAACAGCAGCTTTTTTGTGTGTAACTGAATATATTATCACTTTAGTAAATACGTAGACTCAAAATCCACCAAAATATTAGTCATCAAAAATCGATATTTAACCAATACCTGAAAAAAGAGGAAAAATAATAATAGATATTTTAATTTTTGTTTTGGTTAATTTACAGGCGCTCTTCAAGAATAATAAATAAATCACACAAAAACATAATGGATGCCATTTATTTTTATATATTTACTTCCCGATGGAAATTTTGCAGGATAAGGCATCTTAGAATAACATTTGAAACTTAAACAAACGAAAAAATAGCTGTTATAAATTAATGTTTGGAAAAAAACGTAATTTTCCTGGGGTTTTTTTCAAAGACGTTAACCGAGAAAATCTCGCATGGTTAAAATGTGTGAAACCAGAAAGCTCTTTAAGTCCAGGTTGAAGTGGTGCCAAGACAACGAAGAACAAATAAAGATGGATATATTGGCAACACGGCATAAGTCTAAAGACTTTAAGGGCTTCTGGAAGCAAACAAAGAGGCTGGGATCTGGGTCGTGTGTGCCCGCTAGTGTAGGAGGGCAGTCTGAGCCCAAGCTCATAGCCGAACTATTTAAAGAACATTTTAAGGTGGAAACTCCGTTGGGAAAGGTGCTAGGATCGTCTGACGCTGAGGCTATGGTGGGGGATAAGTACAACCGTGTTACCGCCAAGCAAGTAACTGATGCGATAAGGGATATGATGGGGGGAAAATCACCCGGTCACGATGGCCTCAGTGTTGAGCACCTACGTTTTGCTGGTGTCCACCTGCCTAGAGTTTTGGCGATGTTTTTTAATCTATGTATCGGCCACACATATCTTCCTCAGGAGCTTATGAAGACCATAGTTGTACCGATACCGAAAGACAAGACTGGAGATGCTGCCGACAAAAATAACTATCGTCCGATATCACTGGCAACCGTGGTAGCGAAAGTTTTTGACCGTTTGCTTGACCGTCAACTTGCTCAATGTATACAGCTGAATGAGGCCCAGTTTGGTTTCAGACCTGGTCTTTCCACTGAGACAGCAATATTACGGCTCAAGCACACGGTTAATTACTACACTTCGCGGAACACTCCGGTGTACGCGTGTTTTTTGGACTTATCGAAGGCATTCGATCTTGTATCGTACAATATACTGTGGGATAAGCTCTTGAGGGAGACCTCTACTCCTAAAGAACTGGTCCATATTCTTGCATATTGGTATCATAACCAACGGAACAGTGTCAGATGGGCGGGCTGTTACTCGGAAGAGTACGGGTTGGAATGCGGCGTGAGGCAGGGAGGCTTGACCTCTCCGCGGCTTTTCAATCTGTACATAAATAGCCTGATTGATGAGCTCAGCGGAGCCAGAGTTGGGTGCTCAGTTGGTGGCCAAATTATGAACAATGTGAGCTATGCGGATGACATGGCTCTGCTGGGCCCTTCAATTGGGGCTCTGGAGATTTTGGTCGGCATTTGTGAGAGGTACGCGACGGCCCATGGTCTCAGATATAACTCCAAGAAAAGCGAGTTACTTGTGTTCAATGCGAGGAACATGAAACCCAAATTCGTACCACCGCTCAAACTTGGGGAAACTGAGTTGACGAGAGTCACAAAGTTTAAGTATCTGGGGCACTGGGTCACCGAGGACCTCTTTGATGATCTTGATGTGGAGAGAGAGCGTAGGGCATTGGCAGTTCGAAGCAATATGCTGGCTCGCAGGTTCGCACGGTGTACGAAGGATGTCAAAATAATTTTATTTAAAGCGTTTTGCCAGACTTTTTACACCTGCAGCCTATGGGTCAAGTGCACGCAGAGATCTATCAATGCCTTACGTGTCCAATACAATAATGGTTTTAGGGTGTTGTTGGGGCTGCCTCGATTTTGCAGTGCGTCAGGTATGTTTGCAGAGGCTCGTGTGGATAGCTTTCAGGCAATAATGCGCAAACGAGTTGCCTCCCTGATGCGTCGCGTGCGGGACAGTACCAGCAGCCTCCTGAATACCATTATTGACAGACTGGATTGTCCGATAGTGGGACGATGGAACGCCATGCATATGGCTACAAATCGTGTCACATTTTAAGATTTTATGTTAGTTTATTTTATTTGTAATTTTAATTTTATTCCTATTTATTGTTTTAATGTACCTAATGTGTGTAATGTTTGTAATGTTTTATGATATGGACTTGGTTCGAAATAAATGAATATTTAATTTAATTTAATTTAATTTACCAGTTAGAATGGCACCGCATTTGTTTCCGTGAGCGTAAGTGAAAATCTATTAGACGTGTTGAGGTGTGTCCAAACACCCAATAGGCTAGCGATCTGTAACTGCAATATCACATTTTCCGGATACCTCCGATATCCATAATTCCATTTGCCGTAATGATGCAGTTTGCTAAAGTCATCATTTGCCAAATGTGATTTTCTCTGAAACCATAACATTTTTAGGTTAATTTATATATTTATTTATGTATAAACTGTATAGACCTTTTTGTTGAGGTTAGGTTTCCTGAAAAGTTGATAGTTTCTTAGAAAAACTAAGTGGGGCAAGAGATGATAACGTTTGGTCAACGTTAAGTTTATGGCAAACTACCTTCCGCCCTCGACTTCGTCTGTGTGGATCTGGGATAAAATTCTATCTTAATATTTTAATCCAGGTTATAAATATCTTCCTGCAAAATATCATCCAACTTTAAGTAACAAACATCCAAACGTTCGCATTTTTACGTACATAATATTGGAGGATGAAATAATGGATTTCATTTAGTAATCCCACATTCTCTCCGTACAAAGATAGTAAGTATATCTGACAAGACAGTGTCTTTAAAAAAGTGCAAAATTGACCAGAAATAATTTGTGAGTGCGACGAAACGGTTCCATCTCAATAATTTGCTGCCGTATTGGCCAGCGCTGATCTACTGATGAGACCATCGGTTGATCACAGAATGGAATATAATACAAAATTAAATTAAAGAAAAACAAATTTTCAAAGATACGAGAGGACAAAAAACAACAGACCTTTATCACCAGAAAACGATTGCAGACGTCCTATGAGACTTATTATAAAAATATACTGTAAATTGTCAGAGTATGTTTTCCACGATCTTGTGACTAGAGGTTAGCGAACGCCAATAAAAACCGGACAAGTGCGAGTCGGACTCTCGCACGAAGGTTCCGTACCATATTCTCATGATTTGTAGCTAATGAAACTTGATATTGGGACATGCCTAGTACAGCAAGGGCTCCCGTCACGAAGAGTTTAACGTCGTATGGGTGTGTGTATGCTGGTTACGTTCAAACAGTATTTATATACAAATTCACAGATTCCGGAAGCATTGTAAGTAATCAACATCTGATCAAAATATGCGACATAAACGATGTTTTTTTTTTCCACAGCTCCAAAGGTTTGCAGTGTATTTGATATTCGTTTCAAATTGATACCTACCCTCCACTCGTCCTCAAAACAAGCATAAAAAGTTCAAGAAACTGTTTCCCAATTCCCAACTACGGTAAACTAACTAAAAAAAAAAACCGGCCAAGTGCAAGTCGGACTCGCGCACCGAGGGTTCCGTACAAACAAGTAAAAGTTATAGTATGTTTATTACTAAATGATAAATGAAAATGGAACCCGTAACATTACAATGTGGAAAGCTGGGGAAGCATAAATTTAAATAGGGTCACTTTATCAATTTAGTAATCATCCTAATAGGCTTTGATTTCCTTGCGAGTAGTTGCGAACGCCAAAATAAGCGGATTACTTAAATTTCTGTTTCTTTTTATTACGTTGATATAAAACTGAGTTCACGGGAAAGTACCTTTAGGTTTTGATACCCTTGAGATTGTCTATAATACTTATATGTATAAAAATATAAATCAGCCTATATACGTCCCACTGCTGGGCCTGTGCCCAGCAGTGCCTTCTCCCATGGATGAGACGGAACGGGTAGTAGTCCCCACGTACACCTTTAAAGTTTCAAATTATGCGACTTCAATTGCTATTTCTTTTGATTGCGTTGACATAAAAGTTTGGTTTTGCTACATCTGAAAGGTCCTATAGCCCTGAGTTTTTGACATGATTTTCAATTTAATACCTCTACGCATTTACGAGGAAAACGGTAGTAAGTTTAAAATTAAAAAAAAAAAGGTTTTTTGTATGATTTTACTAAAAAATTTTACTTTTCGTAATTTTTCCTTTGTTTGTGCTATATGAAGTTTCTTCGTGCCAAGTTTCAAGATTCTGTGTTAATAGGAAGTACCCTTTAGGTTTTGAGTTTGTTGCGAGTATTCAATTTCAAAATATGCGACTTAAATTGATATTTCTTTTGATTGCGTTGACATAAAAGTTTGGTTTTGCTACATCTGAAAGGTCCTATAGCCCTGAGTATTTGACATGAATTTCAATTTAATACCTCTGCGCATTTACGAGGAAAAAGTTAGTAAGTTTAAAATTAAAAAAATGTTTTTTTTATGATTTTACTAAAAATGTCTTCTTTTCGTAATTTTTCCTTTGTCTGTGCTATATGACGTTGCTTCGTGCCAAATTTCAAGTTTCTGAGTTCACGGGAAGTACCCCGTAGGTTTTGCGAGTGTCGACTAACTCTAAAATTTGCAGCATAAACGACTGTATCTTTTGATTGGGTTGACTTTTAAGTTTTATTTTTTCACAGGTCGAAGGGACAATAGACCTGAGTATTTGATATAAATTTCAGCTTGATACCTCCACGAGTTCCTGAAAAAAATGGTCTTGACAGACAGTCAGGCAAACGGACAACAAAGTGATCCTATAAGGGTTCCGTTTTTTCCTTTTGAGGTACGGAACCCTAAAAACAACAGTTTTTTTCATACAAACGGTAGCGTCACTTTATCTTAAATTCTGCGGTGAAAAACACGTAAATAGGTTGCTAAAATCATATACAATTCTTTTGGCATCGGCTCTCCCGTATTAGGGTAAAAAAGAGTCTAACAAAGTTATGCTATAAGGGTTCCTTTATTCCTTTTAAAGTATGGAACCCTAAAAATATGAGTCTGTTTACCGTCTGTATTTTTTTACATGTTATGCATATTAACAAACTTTGCGTTATTCAGTAGCAGCAAGTTAATTATGAAAAGGTAAACGCTAAGCGCGTACACGGAGCTGGCTAAATATTAGCACTTCAAATAGAAAGGATAACGGGTAAAATGCATTTGATATAATTTTCCAGCAACTGTACTTTGGGATGTGTTGGAATAGTGAAGTTGAAGGAGGATCAAGGGTGGATTTGAAGAGATATTTGGTTTAATAATGCTTTGTTATCTCTGAACTAGAGTAATCAATTTATTCATAGATATAACCAATCCATATCCATCCATACTAATATTATAAATGCGAAAGTGTGTCTGTCTGTCTGTTACCTCTTCACGCTTAAACCGCTGCACCGATTGAGATGAAAGGTATGGAGATAGCTTGAATCCTGGGGAAGGACATAGGATAGTTTTTATCCCGGTAATCATCCCCTAAGGGGGTGAAATCGGGGGTGAAAAAAAATCTTCAGACGGAGTCGCGGGCAGAGGCTAGTTTATTATAAATTACAGATTAAGCCTTTATCATAGAAATTAATTGAAATGTACAAAACAATAATGGATTGAACGCAATATGCGCTTACGAAAAATGTGCATGTATATTGGTTGACTTTAATTAATTTTTAAATGTTCAGTTTGTTGAATTGTTCACTTTTTTCTATAATGTACTTAGTAGATTGCTATGTCCGGATGGGTACGTGTTGAAACAAAATTTTTATTTTTTTCATTTTTTTAGGGATTCTTTTAAATTGACATGTAATTTATAATGCAATCTTATATTGTGAGTAAATAAATGAATATGAATATTGAACACCCATGATAAACACATGTCATACAATAAATTATATGAATAGGATATTTCGTTCTTTCTTTAGGTAAATACGAAAAAGGTGGTATATTATATGATACTGAAATAGCTTACTCGGACATGTGTTATTGTAGAACAACGCATTATGATAAACTTTTTTCTTTGTAATCATATTCCGTTTGACTTATTTTAAGTACCTACGTTAAAAACTATCATCGTAATAAACTTTTTTTGGCAAAAAATGACTGACTGTTGAGTTTGTTTCGGCGTTTCTTCTTAACAGTGGTCTTCTATTTCAGACACGCTGGTAGAATTTTGACTTGTAAAAATTCATTTATTTCATTAAGTATTTCATTTAATTCATTATCAACTTATTGTAAATAATGCCCACCCTGCTGTCGCCAACGAATTATGTTACATAATGGCATAGAGATTAGACAACTGCCACTCTATGTATTTTTTGTGGTTTTGCTCTCATAATTAAAGCACTTGTCTTTACTAATATACATACTTGGTAACTGTACTAACTTTGGGGTGATGTTCAGGACTCAGGAATTACAAAAGTGAGGGGGAGTGAGGGAATAACGAACAACTTTAATGAAAATCAAGTTAATCAACTTTCATCATCATTCTTTTCCATGGAACTAACATAAAATTCGCGAAAAAAGAACAGCAAATTATGAGTTTAATGAGATTTATTTGAGAGCTAATAGACAGTAGGGTATGGAGATTATGGAATAGATAGTTGTTGTATTCGCGATTTGTTGGTTGATATCATGGTAAAAGTTGTTTCGTACAACCTTCTCTGCTTTTTGTTATTCCAGCCCAGCTAGCATGATAAGTTTAATCGTCACGTCTTACGGCGAAAATGTACACAAAATCGTATCGCGCTAGGGCCTATAAATACATAAATTAAGGGATAACATATCAGGATCAACAGTGAACCCTATTTCTGCTTTAAGTAGCCTCCGGAAATTAGGGTTGCTGTTTTCAAAAGCATCTCCGGTCCTTTCTATACTCCTCTCTGCCTAAACCTTTGAAAGCATCAGCATAAAAGTTTTCTCATAACACCGTGGACCGAAACTAAAAGGAATTTAACTATTTTGCATTAATGTTAACAGTTTTGGTTCGAAACTCTAAAGTGTCAAGCTAGCTGTTTCATATAAATACCTATTTGTGGCACCCGTTGTAAATATTTGGTTTACTAATATTTCGCATAAGCTATTTTTCGCAAATAATTCATGGTTTTGATAGAAATATGTATGCATTTTGACCACTCTATTTTTTTTCGGTTACATTTTTTCTCTCCTTATCGTTTCACGATTGTTGTATAACAATTTAACATGGTCTGTGTATTTATACAATGTCTTTTTTTACTTTTTTTTTGAAAGACATGTAAGTAGGTATATAAAGGATGTGTGGCAGTGAAGGCACCAGTGGTCAGCCAGGAACCAGACGACAGCCTTTTCGAACATGTGATTTTTTTTCATTTTTTCCTTGTTTGTCAACGTAAACCTAAATGCTTTGTAACAACAATCGAACTACGGTACCTAACATTATTACTGTTAGATAATCTAAAGACTTCACTGCAAAACTGCCACTTCCACAATCCGTTAATCCTAGTGACTACACACACACACACACTAGTGGAAATAAATCAAAGATGAATGTCTGTCAACACACAACTCACCCGGAAGTTAGATAGCCTGCGATGTGAGCAAAATGGATGAGGCATATTTATCGATATTTGGCCAGCGAACGAAAAAACATTAGAAGTCTAAGTAGCGTCGAAAAATGGCCCCACAGAATGGGTGCCATTGCCATTATGCGGGGTGGGAGCGGGGTGTCAAAACGATGCCAGGCAGGGTTTAGTCACGTGTTTGGGTAGAAATTTGTAAGGAGCTCGTTTTTTCGTTGGCTGCATTTGACCAAAATAGTCCAGACCTTGTACTAAATACTACAGTGGAAAAAATACATGGAAGTTTGGATGCTTGGATGTTTGTTACTCAATCCAACGACTTAAACGATTTGGATGAAATTTCGGACAAAGATACTTATATGTATTTTTTTATTTATTGGCCAAAAAATATTAAAGACAGTATGGGTTATTTATAAACAAAAAAAATTGTACCTAGTTAAGGGCCTTAATCTAATCTTCGCTTTAACTTTTCACATGTGAGTAACGACAATTACCCATATATAACATTTTTCACCAATGGAAACCTCAGTTTATAGCCTGGATTAAAATAAAGGTTAGTTTTTGAAGTGAAAACTGCTTTAGCGGCGCTGTGCACTTTTGTGATGGGGAAAAAAAATTAAATTCGCAACAGGTCACGTGACCGTAAGATTCAACAGATTGAAAGTTCGTAAGACGAACACTCTGATCGAAAGACTGTTACAATGTCATTGAGTTTTCACTTCTGCCGGCACTCCCGGAGTGCAACCCGGTCTTTTCATCCCAGCTCCACACAGACGAACTCGCGGGCGGCCGCTAGTACTCTAAATACTCCTGAATCAGGAAGAAATGAACACAGGCTTTACTTTGTCCCGGGATTTTCTGAGTTCTCTATAATACGCGGACGGAGCCACGCCGGCAACCAGTGTTTAGTAAAGTTAGCCGTAAACCTGAATACGACGCCATAATAGTTACGATAAGCATAAACGTATTAAATATCGAACAATACAAGCTCCACGTTTCGTACATCGCTGTTGCCTAATTCAAACGCCTGCAGGTTGCCAAGAATACGGCGGCCCGAGATTCAATTTCAGAAGGCTTTTAAGGTATTAAAAAGGGTCCTGTGGGGTGCGTGACTTAAGCTTTTCATGTAATTTGTATGAAAACGGAAAAGGTTGGGAAGACCTTTGCCTATTTCAGGATTCCTGTAAGGCTATCACAAGATGGCGCGCGAGCTCTCTCGATTTTTCTCGCACTATCCGTCTCTGTCGTATTAGAACAAGAGGTAAGAAACTTAAAGCACCTCACTGGCGGCAGCCGAAACGCTTCTTACTCATTGATATAAAAGCATGACTCACACTTTGCAATTCATAGTAATCGTTACATGGAAAATCAAGCAGGTATATTGCTGTTCCGGTCGCGACATACCTACTGCGCTTAGGTCCATAGGGTTGAGGGTATATATATACTTATACATGTTGATTTTTTTTACTGATAATAACCAAGTTTTCACTTCTACCGGCACTCGTGGAGTGCAACACGGTCTTTTTTTACACGCTTTTTTAACATTTGTATGGAGCGTTGGCCGACTGGGGCGACCCGCTCCATACAAATGTAAAAAAAACAAGCAAAAAAGATTTTTTTCTTATCAGAAACAGAACACGATACCTGATAGGCCATTGCTCGGTGTTTGTACTCCTAAAGTCCTAACTGTCAAAAAGGGGGCTCTATATAGATCAGAATTGTCAATTAAACAACCAGTCACACATATAGCCCAGAGTTGGGCATTATTCGAATAATATTTTATTTAAATAATTATTCGAATAAACAATCATTCGTTAAAAAAATTATTGCGAATGATTTATTCGCGAATAAATCATTCGGTAGCATTTTCAAATAATAAATGATTCATTCGTTATTTTATTCGAATAAATACCACGAATGATCCATTACACAAATGTTCAGTTCATCGTTTCCATAATTTTTAAAATTATTTCATCAATTTGTTTAAGCTGAATATGTTTTGTTGAATGTGGTGGTAACACACACCGCCGACACGTCAGTTAAGTTTTTCAAACTTTTCTGAGATACCAAATATAATTATCTATAAAGACAGATTTGAAATGATTGGGATATAATTGTTTTTGTAAATACATATAACGAGGCACGAAGGTAGTTATTTTATTAGCTAATTATTCGACAATATTATTCGCGAATAAATTATTCGTGGAGTATTTTATTCGCGAATAAATCATTCGTGGAATAATTAATTCGCGAATAATTTATTTGCCTAATTTCGAATAAGAATAATCATTCGATAAATGTATTCGTCATTCGCGAATGATTCTGTTATTCTCAACCGTTATTCGTCATTCGAATAAATTTTGCCCATCTCTGATATAGCCAACATTAGAAATTTATTTGCCTCGACCTCTTACACATTCTACGTCGACATACCGTTCGCGTGATTCAGGATTCGCACCGGACGTTACAGCGACATCTAGTGTGCAATTGGGTAAACTTTACCGTTCAAAGGCGTTTACTGGTATAGACGCAAAAACTCGGTTCACATCACACCCCATTTTTGGTACACTCTGTATAATCAGATAGAAAAGGCTAGCTCTTTTGACGAGAACATCAATTAAAAACCGGCCAAGTGCGAGTCGGACTCGCGCACCGAGGGTTCCGTACAAACAAGCAAAAGTTGTAGTATGTTTATTACTAAATGATAAATGAAAATGGAATCCGTATCATTACAATGTGGAAAGCTGGGGGAGCATTAAATTAAACAGGGTCACTTTATCAATTTAGTAATCATCCTTTAGGCTTTGATTTCCTTGCGAGTAGTAGCGAACGCCAAAATAAGTGGATTACTTTAAAAAATTGCTGGTTCTTTTTATTGTGTTGATATAAACTGAGTTCACGGGAAAGTACCTTTAGGTTTTGATGCCCTTGAGATTATCTATAATAATATAAATCAGCCTATATACGTCCCCTTGCTGGGCACAGGCCTTCTCCAATGGATGAGAGGGAACGGGCAGTAGTCCCCACGCTGGCCTGGTGCGGGTGGGGGACGCGTTTAGAAGGAATAAAACGGAAACAGGAAACAACACGAATTACAAAGCCGTGTTTTCATTATATCAATATTTATTTATCAGAATGCGAAGTGCAATGTACGTCACCAGGCACGGCTATACTGAAGAGCCAGCGTAAAATGAGACGAGACGGTATAACGATTTTATTTGCTTTAATTTGTAAATACCTATAATTTAAACTATAAATTGTGGCAAATAAAAAAAGTGGAACTATGACAAGGACAATGAATGATATTCCCCTTTCTGTCACACTTATAGAGATTTGTATGCTACCAGCTCGCTCGCACGTGGTATTATTATTACCATAGCCTGTCCAGAGTATTCTTCGTTCATGTTCTGGGGCACATTTCTTGGCATGTTTGTTTGACATTGTACATCTAGTTCTATATACTAAACTAGCTTTTGCCCGCGACTTCGTCCGCGAAGAACTTGAGAAAAAATATTTCTATTTTTTTTAGGCGTGACCTTAATTACTTATCGCTGTCCCAAACAAACTACTACCATTTTCAGAGATGATTTTCGAGATAAAAACTATCCTAAATCCTTCCAAGGGTCTCAAATTATCTCTATGCCTCTATGTTCATGTAATTCCGTTCTGGGTTTAGGCGTAAAAGGTTTAAATTGCTAAAATGCTTAATTTAAATGTCAGTTTTTTTTAATATACACTCATTTGTAACTACTTAAATTGTTTGTTTTTCATAATGTATTGAAGGTTTTTTCTTATGTCTACTAAGCTACATTACCTACTGTTTTTTTTTTGCCAAAATCCGTTTAGTAGTTTCAATTACGTTTGTCCGGGGTGCCTGTAAAGTTTTGAAAGTAAAATTATCATACGGCAAAAGACGTAGAGCTTTCCATCTCTATCCCCAGTCCCCATTTTACGGTGATATAGAAAATATATTATTTTAATTAGCCAAAATAAAATTCTCAAAATAAATAAAATGATCCGCAGTTTTAATCTAGCATTACCTTTTTTTTGGTTTGTGAGCAAAACCTAACCTAACCTAACCTAACCTACTTTTCTGGTAGCTGTTCGGTTCTGTAAGTGTCGCATTTCTAACTTAACCTACTTTTCTGCTAGCAGTAGGATTATGTATTCTGAATTAATGGCTTACCAATACCAATTAATATGTACAACGTGTCCCAAAACTCAACGATAAGCCGGCACCAGAGGATGGAGCTGCTTATGATTAGTCGAGAAAAAATAAGGAAAAAAATATATCTCAATTATTTTAGAAATTACAGAAAAAAAATGAAATTCATCGAAAATCGACATCCCTAATGGTATTTTTAACGACCATGTCTACAAATATTCAAATATTACTGTTTATTTTTTGTTTTTGGAAACTTAAGTAGCCCTGCTATCTAACACAGTTCTTAAAAATACCATAATACATGGAGTTTTTACACAAAAAATAATCAAAATTCATTTTGTCCCTACAATTTTGAAAGATTTTTTCTTACAGTCCACTTTCAATCATCATGGTGTAAAAAAATAGTATTGACACCACTATGGCAATTATTTTCAAAAATTTTTTTTTTTTTTGAGATATATTTTTTTCCTTATTTTTTCTCGACTAATCATAAGCAGCTCCATCCTCTGGTGCCGGCTTATCGTTGAGTTTTGGGACACGTTGTATGTCTGACTCCCTTACTTCAAAAAATACTTGTTCCCCATACTTTCAACCCCTTGAACCTCCAACCTTAAAGGAAGAGTATAAAAACGCAGTACTTAATTTGTTTTCTATTCCTTGACCGAACTGACAATACCCTTATTTTAAAATTGTCTTGCTCCCCGTATAAATTTCCAACTCTTTTCTGCCCCTTTAGGGGGTGAATCTATTTTAACTCTCTTTAAGACAAGAAAATATTGGTATTTTCTTGTCTTCAAGGAAACAGTCTAAAACCGAAGTAACAAATCTCTTACTTTAAAAATGTCTTGCTCATCATAAAGACTTATAACCCCTTAAGGAATTTATTAAAAAAAACACTGAAATCAGTTTTCCAGCTTTCAAACAAACAGTCTAAAACCGATGTGAAAAATCTTCTTGCTCTCAATACAAACTTTTCACCCTTTGGGGTGAATTTTTCCAACACGCTGAAGCTGCTTTTTTGTAATTTAATAAGTAATCTTTCTACAAAGTTTCAAGTCTCTAGTTCAAAAAATAATGTTTCCCCATACAAACATTGCACCCCTGGTTATCCCGCTTAGGGGTGGGTTTTTTCAATACCCTGAAATTATTTCTCTCGTATTGTTATAAGCAGTCCATACACAGAGTTTCAAGACTCTCGCTTAAAATAGGTAATAACATGTTTGTACGGAACCCTCGGTGCGCGAGTCCGTCTCGCACTTTGACGGTTTTTTTGTATTCAAATAAGTAATCTGTCTATACAGTTTCAAGTCTCAAGCTCATAAGGAAAAGTTTCCCTCATACAATCTTTGCACCCCTATTTAAACCCCTTTGGGGTGGAATTTTCTAAAACGCTGACAGATTTTTTTAGGTATTCTAATAAGTAATCTTTCTACAAAGTTTCAAGTTCATAGCTCAAAAAAGAAAGTTCCCTTCATACAAACTTTGCACCCCTATTTAACCCCTCTAGGGGTAGACTTTTCGCAAACGCTGAAAGAGCTTTTTTTGTATCTTAATGAGCAACGTTTCTACAAAGTTTCAAGTCTCTAGTTCCTAAAATAATATTTTCCCCATACAAACATTGCACCCCTAGTTAACCCGCTTAGGGGTGGGTTTTTTCAAAACCCTTAAATTACTTTTCTTGTATTGTAATAAGGAGTCTATACACAAAGTTTCAAGTCTCTCACTTAAAATTTAACTCCATCTCCATACAAACTTTCAACCCCTTTTTGACCCCCTTAAGGGTGGAATTTTCAAAAATCCCTTCTTAGTGGGTACTTTCGTTATATAACCTACCTGTTTTGATAAAATCAGCTTTCTAGGTTCAACGGTTTGGGCTGGGCGTTGATTTAAGTGAGTGAGTGAGTGAGTCAGTCAGTCAGGACTTTTACGTTTATATATTTAGAAGATCAATGGTTACTACAGATAACGGTAGTCTAACTTTTTCAACTACACTGCGTGATACTGACAACGGTAATTTTAGGACTTTTGGTATAGATATTATAAAGCATAATATATTGCACAGCACTACGGTGGTATGGTTCAGTCCCACCCTACCCCCAGGGGTATTGCTAGGGGTATGGTGGGTCTGACATGAAAAAGGTCATATCGTTACTGAAAACTTACGGCACTTACGTCCTTTTCTTTAAGGAAAGCAGTTTTTTATAAATATCTCGAAAACCTTTGAACCGATCTTGTTCAAAACAAATTTCGCTGAAAGAATTTTATAAGCCCTATGAGCATGATTTTTTTCATATTTTTAAAATACACAGTTCAAAAATTAGAGGGGGGGGGGGGGGACACAATTTTAGTGACTTTCGGGGCAATTATCTCCGACTCTCACTTAATCCAAAAAATTGCTTAGAAACCTTGTATTTGTTTTGAAAGGCCTGTCGATTGATGTACCACAAGTAGGCTTGCAATGAAAAAATAATTTTTGACTTTCAGTTTTATGTATGGGGTGCACCCCTAAAAAAATCTTTTTTAGTAATTTCATTACAAAACTATGTAGCGGTTAAAAAAATACACCCTATCTTCATTTTTTTATTCAAATACACCTTATGGTTTTAGAGTAAAATGCCTGTGACATACTGACGGACAGACAGACAGACAGACAGACAGACATACAGACAGACAGACATGACGAATTTGGCTACGCAACCCTAAAAAGCAAGGCAGAATAGAAATTGCGCTATTCTGAGCCTCAGGCATCAGGCAATAAAAAAAAATGGCGGACAAAATCAACATTAATTAGGTTAAGTGAATGTGTTACCCGCTAGGGAAAAAAGAAAAGAATAATAGGTGCTGTCTGTCGTAAACTAGCTTTTTAATAAATTACGAAACGAGGACATACAGGAGATGAGAGTGTAGATACAAAGTTAAAAGAGCATACAGGGTGATTTTGGAGACGGCATTAGTTAACACAAGACGTGATAGGACTAACCATGCTATAGGCTGCAGTGGATGACTTGAATTTGTCTCAAACATGCAATGAAGTAGGTGTCACCCTATTTCACAGACAGAAATTTCATGGAATTTCGTTTCTCAGAAAATGTTTCATAAATTATTTGGTTCATGTACTTTCAGTTCCAATATTATTGTTTCATAGACTATTCACTTGGTTGAAACATATTTCACAGAAATTCAGTTCAATGTATATTACTATCAAACTTTTTTACTTCAGAAACTTATCAAACTGTAGAATTATGTTTCGTGTATTCTTGTTTCGTATACACAAATTTCATAGATTATTGTTTCATAGGAACCGTTTCATATAATATTTAGTTCCAGTTTTTTTGTTTTCAAAAATTCTTATGAACTTCAATTAAATTACAAGTACACAAGGATCAAGGAACAGGAACTTAGTGGCAAAACCGACTCGGATCGTGGATAGGTTAGAAAATTCGTCTTCGTGGTTATTTTTTTTATAAAAGAGCGGAAAAACTTGTTATTAAAACTCCTATTTCCTTCTTTAACCTATCCTTCTATGAAACGAAAATATTAAGCTTAACAAACAAACAAAAATCTATGAATATACAGGCTTTGAAAAAACTATTCTTTAAACTAAATATTATAAGGAACAATAATATATGACTTAAAAATCGATGACATGAATTTCGATACATTAATAATCTCAAAAATATAAAATCTATGAAATAAGCTTCTACAAAGTAAGTGCATTAGAAAATGATCATTCTATGAAATTATAATATGGGAAACATTTTCTGTGAAGCCAAATTCTACGAAAATGTAGTATAATATGAAACAACTTACAACCAATGAAGTATTGACGTTGTTCTTCATAATGCGCTTCGAAGTGTCACGTTTCGGGCGCAGCGAGACAAGTGACCCGTAATGGCATTTTATACAAAGTTGGAGGCAAGCAAGATGGTCTTTTCTAATTTCCATATCAAAATACGTGGCATAGGATCTCGGCGGCGTTCAGCCATGAAAACTAAAATTTGATTACTTGGAGTTTTTTATTTATTTATTTCATTGCATGTTTGAGAAAGGCACTATCCCACCAAAAACATAAATGTAAAAAAGGAGAGCCAAGTTCCATACAAAATTATGCTTGGCTGTGGGCTTCGCCGCAAAAAGAATGGAGATCTAAATGAGTGCCAAGTTCTATGCAAAATCCAAATAATATATGTATTTATAGGAGCAAAATAACATTATGAACAAGTATTAAACTCTATTTCTTTGCTTTATTGGATAACGATTGCTGTTATTTAAAAATGTGAGATCTTAAAGTAGGTTAGATTTGTCTTGGCCAGTTTTCATTACATCAGTAATTTTATAAAGTTATTCTACATTTTAGTTCTGATAAAAACTGGCCAAGTCAAATCTAACCTACTTTAAGATCTCACATTTTTAAATAACAGCAATTCTTATTGGTAATACATATCTCGGCGTGAAGAGGGGTTGCCAGCCTCATAATGCTCGGCCGTCTATATGTACCTACTCGGCCGGCAACTCCTTACTGCCCGTCCTCCTGTAGTAATGTACAGTCACCAGCAATAAGATCTGCCACAACATAGCACGCATAAATATCTGACACGAGTCTATGTCTAATGCCATAAGGACCTGTCAGATATTTTTGCTGGCTTTGTTTCGGCAGATATTGATGCCGGTGACTGTACTATTATTGATCCTAGCAAGGTTTTTTGTTTTTAAATTAATTGCTACTTACTACCAAAAAAATGCACAACTTAAACCTACATATAGCTGAAAAGAGTATCGTATTGCAATTCATAAAGAAAAAAAAAACATATGACACGACATTTAATTTTGATTCTACTCGTACAATGTATACTATAAACAATAAGAAAACAAAAATTAAGTACCTGTTAATTACAGTAAAATACGAATTAAGGAATGCTGATAATCAGGTGCGTAACGGTCTCATCAACATCATATCAGCCGAAAGACGTCCTCCTTCCCCCAAAGAGAGCCACAATGACTGGTCCTGCACCACCCGCATCCAGTGGACTCCCGCGACCATTACCAGGTCATGAGTCCATCTTGTGAGGGGTCTACCCACGTTGCGCCTTCCGGTACGTGGTCGCTACTCGAGAACCTTTCCACCCAACGGCCATCGGTTCTACGAGCAATTCGCCGCCACTTAAGTTTAGCGATAACGTAATAGTTACATCAAATACATATTTTAACATAATACATTTATTTATCAAAGAAAAACCACGTGAAACGTATTGAAATGTGATTTGAGATGTGAAAAAGATGAATCAGTTAGAGGTGAACGTTACATTGGACAATTCCCGGCAAACCACTTGAGCAAATGACCTTGCCTGCGAATTGTACGTGCGAGCTGACTCCCTCCCCCCACTTCGTCCCGCATGTTCAAGTTTTTTGCCGAGAACTGTACTATTATTAAATTTATTCTGTGCTTCGGCGGTCTCGAGCGCACGCACGTATGCGCCGCGTAGAACTCGTTTTCAATGGCGCAGGTCTAAACAGGTCTTATGAGAGTTACGATACTGCTTTAGCCAATATATATCCACTGTGCCAAGGCCCAGATGCCCACTGGACTTTATTTAATTAAAAAAGTAATTAACAACCATTTTCTAAAAAGGTTCCAATTAATTAAAAAGGCGAAACTTTGAGAAAACAAGGACCAATTAGATCTAATGGTGACTTTGGAATAAACTGAGTTTTGTGTTACTACAGACAGGGTGGATTATAATCACTAATTAGTATCACCAGTTGTTCACCACTGATACGCAGAAATTTCTGCGTTTCATCAACTCAAAAATCTTTTTATTGTCATGTCTGAATTTAAATATTTTTTGAGGGGAAAAATTGTATTCGAATAAAATGTGACGCAAAGCGGTGAAATCTAATGTCTGGCTTGTTTCAAGATGGTTGAATTTAAGCACTAGCAAGCGGCGTTATAAAACTATGTAAATATTTACTTTTCCGTGCACTATTACGGTCATATTTACAATTAAACGATTGGAAATCTAAACGCAAGTGCCATTTAATATGTGTACCTACTACTAATCCTTATGTGTACCTACGTTTAAGACGAAGGATTTGCAATACCCTTACAGGGTGTCATGTTGTGCCATAGACTGTAAGCTATTTAAGACCTGATGTAATGTCTACATGAGAGCAATAAAGTATTCTATTCTATTCTATTCTAATAACGCAATTAAAGCACAGTTGTTAAATAAAGTGATTCTAACACTTAGATTCACTAGGGTTTAAAATAACACTGCTGGATTATATATAAAACACTTGTTTAACACTTACCCTATCTTACAAATGTTTATAATAAGTACCTATCTTACAGAAAACCATAGCCTAAAATCATGTTCACGATGATTTTGAATAAGTACTTATTTAGTAACCATTTTATTTTATTAAGTTGTAAAAAAAGCTACGGTGTTTGGGGGTGGGGACAGACATGCGGCTGTCAAGCGACGGTCGTGGTTTCGAATCCCGGATTGTTATGTACCAGTGAGTTTTTCGTAACTCATGTACGGAATACTCGTACCTACCGTTAGATTATCGGTGAAGGAAAACACCGCGAGCAAACCGGTCTAATCGCAATAAGGTCTAGTTTTCCCTCTGGGTTGGAAGGTAGGCTGTCGCTTTCGTAATTGCCTAAGCCAAATCTTTTAGGGCCCCGGATCACACGATGATTGTTGTTAACTGACAACTCGTTTTCGGGGATACTATTTCTTATTTTCCACTTTATGTATTGTCATCTGGAAAATTATTTTGAATACTTGCGTTTTCGAATACCTAAATAATAAACGATTTCAAATATAGAGACGAATTTCCGCACAACATAAACGGAACATCCATAATGTCTGTCGTTAAACGCGACACGGGTTAACGATAACTTAACACCAACAACGCCGAAAGTTTAACAACTGGACCATTTGTATTCCGATCGCCGATGCGTTTTCTGCAGCGTTCGTGACCGGGCGATAACGTGCGAGTCATAGGCGGCAGCGGGATATTAAAAAGAATCGCTACGCGCTGCGCTCGTAGGTGATCCCGTGGTTTTCCCCATATACTAGCTAGCTAGGCGGGTTCCTGGCAGTGAAAGTGTTAAATTGAACATGTTAACGAACTCACGTAATCATTTGATACAGCGAACAAAGAAAAAAATTACCTTGATAAAATATAGTTTAAAGCGGGAATCGAACCCGTGCCCTTTGCCTTGCTTAGAGTGCGCTTGCCTCTAGATCACCCAGCCCACTAAACCATCAGACCGATTCTATGCCTTGCACTTGTTGTCTCTACTACCTACTAGTGCCCTCTCTGTATTTACTTGAAAGGATCACAGCCTTTCCCGATTCTAATGGGTAGACTGCGCACTTACATTAATTAGCCTTACTCAGTTATTTACTTAAATGTACTGGTACACGTGCTGTTTATTAGCATGCTTGTTTGAGCATGCTCAATTATTATATATGCAAATAGCATGCTACTTAGTACTTACTAGTAACTTTACATTTATACATGCTAGCGAAACTATCATGCTTTCGTACTACTAAAGAGCATGTGTAACAGTACCTAATGTTCACAATAAGGGAACTGGCTCCTGGTACTCAAAGTTTTAAAAAGTAAAAAGGCATTGAACCTACTTGAGCTGCACGGCGATGACAAGCCCGCGAGCTATGTGGCGGCACCATAGACTATCCGTGTCTTTCTAAGCGTTCTTTTTAGAAAGAGACGGATAGTCCATCACCGACGTCTAATACACGACAGCTATCACAGCCGTGCTGGAGATTTTTCTTCTCATCTCATTAATATTGGCTATGTTATGTTTATGGAGCCTCGTGTGTGTCCCACTGCTGGGCAAAGGCCTCTCCCCGTGATCTCCAAGTGTCCCTGCTAGGTGCCTCTTCCACCCAGTTGCTGAAGAATACATCCAGGTCGTCCCGCCATCTCCGTCTAGGTCGGCCCCGTCTGCGTCGCCCGTCATGTGGCACCCACTTGGTGGCTATATTAGCCCGCCCGTTTGGATGCATGCGACAGACGTGGCCGGCCCAGTCCCACTTGAGCGTGACAGTTTTCGACCCTACAAAAGCTATGCGTGTTTTGGAGCGCATTGTGGTGTTTCGGAGGTTATATTATGCGATCTTTAATGAAAAACGCCAATATCTTTTGAAATGCGCCACCCCTAGACGTGCCACTTATCCAACTGGCACTCGAAAAAATCTTTTGTTCCAAAAAGCCGCAACGGTCCTTCAAAGTTTGAAGCGCATGATTGGGAATTGGAAAACAAATACAGAGGACCTTTTTGTCGTTGGGTTTTCCATTTGATCAGTGTAGTGTGGGTTATCCGAGTTCAAATAAAAAAAAAACATACAAGTCGGTAGCAGCAGCAGCCTATGGACCCTGTAAAGAATACTAATATTGTAAACAGGAAAAGTCTGTAAGATTGCAGCTTTGAATAAGTAAACTTGTCTAGTCACTTTTATTATATATTTCAAAATGTAGAGCTCACAAATACGTGCCAAATTACGTGACATTAAATAAAATGGTATATTCTTACTTGCCAGAATTTCATTAGCCCGAATTTTATCTGCCATAATATTCAACTGCCATAATGTTGCTTTCTATAATTTTATATGCCATAGTCATTGTTTTCCATAATATCAATATCAATAATCTCATTTTCCATAAGTGTTCATTGTAATCCATAACTATCACATACCATAATGTCATTTGCAATCCATCTCAACATCCATAATATTCGCATGTAATTAAGTGGGTACGTATTGAAGTGTCTAAAATTAATAAAAAAATACCTCGAATCTATTCGCGATTCGAGTCGGTTATTACATTAAGTAAAAATAAACTTTTCTCTGATATTACCCAATGCCAAGATAGTGGTGTATCGTAGGCAGGGAATAGGGGCTTAGTGGAAAAACCGACTCAGATCGCGGATAGGTTAGAAGACGGAAGCGGGAGTTACTTTCCAAATACCCCAGACGGAGTGTCCTAGTGTTGCGAAGTTCGGAAACTGATAAACTTTGAAAAGGTTTATCTCTGAAACTATTAGGTAAGTAATAAGTATACAGAGACAATTCTAATCTCATATTGCAAATTTAGTCTACTTTAAAAACCGATCAAGTGCGAGTCTGACTCGCGCACCGACGGTTCCGTACAAACTAACAATTAACTCAAGGTAAAGTAAATGTCCCAATATTTGTTAAATTACTTATTTTTTCTACTCCTGTACTTTTATCTGTCATTTACATAGTCCCGAACACTAATATAAAGACATACAAAATAAGTCTGCAGAAAAGTCTATACTCTATTCCCCATAACAGTACGGCACAACCGTGCTGTTTTGTCGCCAAAACGATACGCTTAGCAGCCATACGCTTCTAAACCTGGGTAGTGCTACATTGTGCCACGGCCTACTAGACACGATCGAGTAGGCCGCGACGCGACTAATCTAGAGGGTCATGCCGAAACCTAAAATACATTAGGTACTACCAACTTAACAAACCACTGAATGTATTTACTTCAAATAAATTATTGTAGTAACGGCATTGCTGCCTTGGTCTTAATATGACAGTACTGACAAGTTGAATTAAAAAGAACAAAACAGACCATAAACAAGAGGTGTCAATGTGTCATGTTTCCAATTTCCCACCAAAGTTCCAGTTCAAAATTAAAAGACGAAATATGTCAAATATGATAACTATTCGTTAGTAATAACTTCTAAAGATTTGATTCGTGTTTGTGAAGTGAAGAAAAATGTGTACGTTCCTTTTAAAATGGACGAAGAAGAAAATAACTGCACCGCTGATGAAATTGCGTGAGTAGTAATAGAACTAACGGGAAACTTACTGCCTGAAAAGTCAAATTATGCTATTTATTTAAAATAGTCGTAGAAAAAATATTGTATGCAACGGTGTATAACTTGGTCTTAAAACGCTCGTGGCGTCTTTAATTGCGAACTCACGACACTCGCGTTTTAAGACGCTACTTATACAACAGTTGCATAAAATACTATTAACCCAACACAATAGAATTCAATTTCAAACAACGAGTAACTTTTACACCAAGACAATTGAATCGCGATCTTTTTTTGACTTGCTATTGAAAATAAATATACGCGTCCCAATCCCAACCCTATTAATTATAGAAAAATCTTAACAGCGCGAATAGGGTCAGCGCCATCTATCGGCCCCATTTGGTACTAACGTGCAAGGGCAATCGGCTTAGTATGTATAAATAAATAAAAATAAATAAATAAATAAATAAATATTAGGGGACAATCTTACACAAATCGACCTAGTCCCAAACTAAGCAAAGCTTGTACTATGGGTACTAGACGACGATAAACATACTTATATAGACTTACTTGTATGTTGGTCTTTTAGCGATTATTGTTTATCACGTGAACCGATCTCTATTATTTTTGATTTATTCGAAAGAGAGTATTTCTATTATAATCTTATAGGAATTTCAAAACGAAAACATACTTATAAAGTTGATTTAATTGCAAACTTAACTAGGAAATGATTTTTGTAAATAAAACAAAAAATATGCTAGATACAGAAAAAAAAAACTTTTCTAGTAATATTTATATTTATCTTCAGCACAAGTAATTATTTCAAATTTTTCGCTTTGATAACTTCGGAGATAAGGGGGGGGGGGGGGATGGTATTTTTTTAAACATTTTCCTTCATAAATCGAAATTTTATGCTATAATAATATATTAAAACTATAATTATTATATAATAATTATATAAAAACTGCTTTGAAAAGTGCAACTCAAGCCCTTTCAAATGATACCCCACTTGACCTAATAGTTGAATATTTTTTTTGCCCCCTCCTCAAAGTCGTAATTTTTCATAGTAAATTTAAATGTATATTTAAATTTTTCATTTTCCATGCATGCGGATAACTCTCATTTATAATCATTCCAAATTTCAAATTGATAGCTTAAGTAGTTCGTGAGATAGTTCACTTTGTGACAGACAGACGGACGGAGTCGCACCATAAGTGTTCCTTTTTTACCATTTTTGGTACGGAACCCTAAAAACGTCTTGCGGAGAGGTACTATCAACGACTAGTCCTATAGGATTATAATAAAAACTTTCATAGTAATTATTTTTTTTTGACAAACTTGCGTTCGATGCTCGTGCTCGCAAACTTGGATTATTCATCCGGCCAGAGCATCATAAACAAGTTTGCAAAAAAATGAAATCTACCGGATTTGAAGCAAAATCGGGATGTATAAAGTTACTAAACTATAGATGTTTTGTCCGTATTGCCCTTAATTTAATCCCACTGACCGTCACACTGTATGTTTACCCCTAGATACACACGTTTACATGAACAATCAGCAACCATCCAATATTGAATCCCGACACACACTGGACCAATATCATAAATTCCTCTTCCTCTAGAACCAAAAAAGCCATAAAAACATCAGTTTCTATTTAACATGTTACCTTTTGCTACTCAACTAAATTTTTACTAGTCAACCTTCTCAATTGAAAAACGGCGTAAGTGTACTTATGCTCTTTCGGGGTTGAAGATCCCAAAGTATGACGTTGTATTAAAATTGTTGTGTAAACGACTTTTTGTTTGAGTTCAGGCCAGTGAATCGGATAGTATGCAATCAAAACAAATAATTAAACGGTCGAACTCACGTTTTAACTGTCACTACGGGCGACATGTTTCGAACTCGTCGGGAGTTCTACAAACATGCTAGTGAAGGACAAATTCTATGTACTTACGTCCAACATAAAAGCTATCATTTTAGACAGGAGGTTTCCTGAAAATGCACATACAACGCATGGGAAAATCGCGTACCTATTAGTAGTAAGTCGTAATTTTCCTACAAGTACCTACCTACGTTGTCTAAAATCATCCCGTGTCGTTATTTTTCACGATACGTACGTAATATAATAAAATAATTAGAAAAATAGGCACTTGGTCAATTCCTCGGGTTTTATTTAGTTTTTAACGCTGACATTTGAAGCATTCTGACTGGAGAAGTAACTCCAACGTATAGAAAACCGAAGCTCTAACATCACTACTACTATTTCTCCCTCCTGTCTCTGTGTTGCCGGGTGGTTGCCAGTGATGACGTATGGCACGGAAATGTGGTCGCTTACTCACGTAATCGATATAGCCCTCCGAATCGCTAAACTTAAGTGGCAGTGGGTGTGGCACATTGCACGTAGAACCGATGGCCGTTGGGGCGGAAATGTGGACTGATGACCTGGTAAAAGTTGCGGGAGTCCGCTGGATGCGGGTGGCGCAGGACCGGTCATTGTGGCACTCTTTGGGGGTGGACTATGTGCAGCAGTGGACGTCTTTCGGGTGATATGATGATGATGATGATGATTCCTGTCTACTCCTATTCCTATCACTATTCCTGGTGACGAGAAAAGTCGGCTTAATGCGCGAGGATGCGCCTTGTTGACGGATCTGCATTCGACTCTATTTGCTGTCAAACTCGACATCTCTAATAAATTAAACGTATTTACAACGCGATTCTGACTTGTCTGCAGCCGCAAACGTCCATAGGCTTCAGCAACGTACCATCAGGCAGACCTGCGCTTTGGTCCCTCGTGATATTAAAAAAGAATTCCCAATTCTTCCTCACATTTTATTTAGTTTTCCCATGCTAAAAGGAATCCATGTTTGTCCCACACAGTAAATTCCGATACAGGCTGAATATCCGCGTCGTTACACGTCGTAAAAAAATAATATCGTTCGCATTCTCACTCGGAATCCGTACGTCGCCAGCGGAATTCTAATCGTAATGGTTAGGGGCGGCTCCGTGTGCGGACGTGCCTATTGGTCATCCGTAAAATTTTACGGCGTTCGGACTGTTGCGGTTATGACGGCGTCGTGCCTTGCCGGGAACATTGGGTTTCTGGTAACGGGCTTCAACCTCGCCGTGAACGAAGGCAATAATGTTCCCAAGTCTGAGATGGCCACAAAGTGTTTTTCTCAAACATGCTTTGAAATATTGACGTTGTGTTCTTCATAGTAGGCTAGAGTCTGGGAAAACGCGGCAAATTCAAAAAAATACATATGTTATTACTAATGTTTTGTTTTTTACGGATTCCTTGAATATTTTCAAGATTATCTGTAAACATAAGAAACGTATGATAATTCTCGTCAATATTATTATAACAAATAATCAGCCGACAAGGATTAAGATTACAAAGACATACTAACCTAAAAAATCCGACATCGCATCTAAACATTGTTGTTTCTCTTGGAAAACAACTTCTTTCTCCTCTTGTTTTTGCTTGAACTTACTGATCATAATATGTAGCAGCTTTCGCACATTACTTTTTATTGTTTTACCCAAATTAAGGCAATTATTAATGCAAAAAAATTTTGTAAACAAAATAATTTGACGTGCCTTTGACAGATTATAATGTTGCGACTTTAAAAAAAGTCCAGGTCACGCTTTCGTTTGCCAGACTCTAGTGTGTAGTATGACGTTTCGGCCGCGGTGAAACGAGAGATACGTAATGGAATTTCAAACAATATTGGTGGTCTGCAAAGCGATCTTCTTTTGTTTCAACATCAATTATATTTCGAAGCTTCATTCTTCAGATATAACACACATGTAGTCCTTTAATCTACCAGGCAACATTTCGCAAGTTTAAAGTACGCAGTAAAAACCATAGCTCAAACAGTTTTATCCCCACCTTTACCCCTACCCTACTTAGGGACCTCGGCTTGCCACCATTTCTCATTCTTTATTCTTGCGAGGCAACGAACGCACGAACTAATTCTATTAAAAAATAATTCAAAATATTTAATCATGCCTAAACGCAGTGCACAGGAAAAAATAGAGTATTATTCTGCTAATATACGGAAATTGCAACAAAAAACTATAAACGAGTTATGACAGTGCGGTGCTATCTGATTCATCAGGTTCCGAAGATAAATCAGGTAAGTGCAATTAGTTTCAATAAATAGTTCTACATTGTGGTGCCTCTAATAAATGCATTTAATACCGCACGGGCCGTGAGCCCACGCCTGGTAATTCTAAACCTGGGGGGCGACCGAGAGTCGTCACGAAGGTATCTCATGCTTGGGGGTTGTCCGTGAGTCAACACGATAGCAATTTCTAACAATATTAATCGCTAAGAAATGCATTTCATACCGCGCGGGCCGTGAGCCCACGCCTGGTAATTCTAAACCTGGGGGGCGACCGAGAGTCGTCACGAAGGTATCTCATGCTTGGGGGTTGTCCGTGAGTCAACACGATAGCAATTTCTAACAATATTAATCGCTAAGAAATGCATTTCATACCGCGCGGGCCGTGAGCCCACGCCTGGTAATTCTAAACCTGGGGGGCGACCGAGAGTCGTCACGAAGGTATCTCATGCTTGGGGGTTGTCCGTGAGTCAACACGATAGCAATTTCTAACAATATTAATCGCTAAGAAATGCATTTCATACCGCGCGGGCCGTGAGCCCACGCCTGGTAATTCTAAACCTGGGGGGCGACCGAGAGTCGTCACGAAGGTATCTCATGCTTGGGGGTTGACCGTGAGTCAACACGATAGCAATTTCTAACAATATTAATCGCAAGCCCATGCCTTGTAACTAAACCTGGGGGGCGACCGAGAGTCGTGACGAAAGTATCTCATGCTTGAAGGTTGACCGTGAGTCAACACGATAGCAATTTCTAACAATATTAATCGCTAATAAATGCATTTAATACCGCGCGGGCCGTGAGCCCACGTCTTGTAACTAAACCTGGGAGGCGACCGAGAGTCGTCACGAAGGTATCTCGTGCTTGGCGGTTGACCGTGAGTCAACACGATAGCAATTTCTACAACCATTAATCGAGATTAGTATATCCCGTGTTCGCGATGCGGGGCACTAGATACATATATGCATTAAAATTCCTGACGAGTGGTTTTACAATGCATTTGATATCTACCCTCAATTAGAAAAATCAAAATATTATATTTTAATTTATAAACCACGAACAAGTGTATGAGGCAGTGGAAACTTCGCTCCCACGTTCAAATGAAGAAAATGCACCTCCCGTGGAGGCCTGTGATGACAAAACGACCCCTGTAATAGATGCCGAGTTACTAACCGCTCTAGGGGACGCCCCAAAATATGGGGAGAAAATTCATCCCAATTTAGCGCAAAGGTAGCCATTCCTATATTACACAAAGGTATTGATAAAAAGAGTAAAGATAAACTCTTATAAGAGTACCTGTAAATTGCAAATTATTATGGGCGCCGTCCTTAAACGCCGTAATTTCGGCGGCAGTTACAGACATCCAAAGAGGCCGTGACAAGAAAATCGAATCATCTCAACAGCAATTGGGAGTCGGTATAGGTACTAACGATAAAAATCCTATCTAATTGAAGTCGGATTTTAGATAAAACTAGTCATTCCTGGACTAGACGAAGTATTCCTTAAGTCATACAATACGTTGAGAGAGATGATACTCTCTTTGGAAGCAAACTCTCAGAGAAAATTAAAGCTTCCAAATCTACTGAAAAGTAGGCCGACAGCGTCGACCATCATACGGCCGCGAGCAGCCTACAACAAGCCACTTGCGACGCCGCGGCAGTAACGCAGGTACATGCCGGTCGCCTTAAAGCTTTTTATAAGTGTTGGCTTAATGTAACGAATAATCGTACTTTATTTATTAGACTGTATACAGAATGGCTTTCCAATTCCTTTTTAGGACATGTTACGCAATCTGTCAAACCTGTAAATACTTTCACATGCCAAGAGCATGATGAAACGAGCTTAGCTGTACAGAACTTAATTAACCTAGGCATTCAGTGAAAGCATCACTGGATGTCAACAGACTAATGATCAGTTTCTATCAAAGATTTTCTGACTCCTAAATCGAATGGCGCCTATAGATTCATACTGAATCTGAAAGGGCTCAATAAATTTGTAACAAAGTCCCATTTTAAAATGGAAGACTAGAACTGCTTCTAAATTAATCCCTAAAAACGGGTTTATGGCCACCATTGACAAGATTCGAACATAACAATGTTACTTACGAGTTTTGTTCCCTATTAGTCTATGGACTTTCCGTGGCGCCTAGAACCTTCACCAAAATTATGAAAGAAGTCGTAACTTACCTAAAAACAAGGCCTAACTTCTATTATATACCGGGGTGGCATTTTGTGTATTGGAAGGGACCTTAACGAATGTAAACATAATGGGAGGGAGACTCTCCGGTTTCTCGAGTGCCTACGATTTGTGGTAAACTATACCAAAAGCTCGATACAATCCCAAAATTACCAACAATGCTGTAAATTCTTAGGTTTTGTTTACAATTCAATTATCATGTCTATATCCCTTCTTATGCAGGGTATGCGCACTTTTTAAGAGTTCTTACCACTGCATGCCCGACAGCTAGATACAGCTGGTTGTACACGAAGTTGTTAGAAAGATATAAATTCCGAGCTATTCAGGAATACGATGTCTATGATCAAAAGTAAAACTTCCTCGCGAAATTTTACCTGACTTATTTTGGTGGACTAATAATATTATTTGTAACGTCTTGTCATTTTGGAATCACGAAATTCGATGCAGAAATATCTATAGATCCGTCCCGATCAGGATGAGGTACGAGGGCTGTTCCGAAAATAGTTAGTCAACAGCGTACTATTAATCGTATTCATATAATTTTACTGTAGCTCAAAGGCAAATTTCATTACAAAATTTTTCGTGTAAATGTCACTGGCCAGTGACATTCCGTTATTTTTTCATGAAATCAGAAAAAAAACATGTCTGCCACTTTTTGCCCGCAAAAATGGAGCTAACGCGGGAAGCATTTCGTGCTATGATATATTATGATTATAAACGAGGGCTAACTTACAAGGATTCTCATGAAAATTTAACTAGTGTTTTTGGGGCATTATCCCCATCTCTTGCCACTGTCAGTTACTGGTTCCGTGAATTTAAGCGTGGGCGGAGCGACGTCAAAGATGAGCCTAGACCGGGGCGACCGCCAATGGCAGTCACTCCAGAAAATGTTATCAAGGTGGAGTGGCTAATCAAGGAATCTCGAAACATTACCCACCGAGAGATTCAGGATGAACTGAAGATTGGATCCCAGGCAGTTTCTACCATTTTGCATGACCACCTTCAAGTTCGGAAGGTTTCGTCTCGATGGATACCACATTTTCTCACACAGGAGCAAAAAGATAGACGTGTCGATTGGTGCAAATTTATGCTAAAAAAAATCGATAAAGGCGATTCACAACAAGTGAGCTACATTGTGACATCCGACGAATCTTGGATATATAGCTACGACCCATTTACAAAACAGCAATCCACGCAATGGGTCTTTGAAGAAGATGATTTACCTACTAAAGTAGTTCGCGGCCGAAGCGTCAACAAAAAAATGGTTGCTGTTTTTTTTCGACGTAGTGGACCGGTAGCCGTAATTCCACTTGAAGATCATAAAACAGTTACCAGCCAATGGTACAGTGAAGTTTGCTTGCCACAGGCCTTCCAGGAGCTGAACGTCAGCCGTCCAAGTACTGGAACCCGGGGCATAATTTTTCATCAAGATAATTCTCCGGCTCACACGGCTGCCAGAACCATGGATTTTTTTAGCAAATCAGGAGTGCAACTGCTACCACACCCTGCGTACAGCCCTAACCTGGCTCCGTGTGATTTTTTTCTGTTCCCCACGTTAAAAAAATCATTACGTGGGCGACGATTTTCGACGGCGGATGAAGCAGTAGACGAATTCAGGCGACTTTTTTTTGACCTTCCGCAAGAGCAGTTTTTTTCCTGTTTTGAAAGTTGGTTCAGTCGAATGCATAAGTGCATAAATGTAGCAGGGGAATACTTTGAAAAATTGTAATTAAAGTTTTATTATATTCCTTATAGTTTTTGTTTAACTAAAAATTTTCGGAACAGCCCTCGTACAGTCTGTGACGGAGTGTGTGCAAACGGAGCATGGGAAGAGCAAGAATTAGCATTCCATATTAATTACTTAGAGCTTGCTCGCTCTTAGGATTAAAATGTTTTGCGCGAAATAAATCAAACTGTGCTCTGTTGTTCCGCATCGACAACACTACCGCGATAAGCTATATTAATCGAATGGGAGACATCCAGTTTCCCCACTTAAATAGCTTACCTAGATCTATTTGGCAGTGGGTGAAGAACGAGACATATGGTTATTCGATTCGTACATTAACACTAAGAATAATGTAGAAGCAGACAGAGAATCCAGAAGGCTAAATCCTGATATTTAATGAAATTTAAGTATTGCAGCCTTTGAAAGAATAAGTAAACACTTTGGTATGCCCGAAATTGACCTCTTTGCTTCTCGTACCTCTGCCAAATGTGAAATATATATTTCGTGGAAGCCAGACTCGGACGCTCTTACCGTCGTCGCATTCACTATTAGCTGGTATTTATAATAAATATTTTTAAGCGTTTCCACCACTCGCACTCATACTAAAGTGTTTACATAAGATTATAAATGACAACGCCACAGAAATAGTAGTATTTCCCTAATGGCCATCCCAACCGTGGTTTCCGCTTTTGTTGAGATTAGTAAAAGTATCTAATCTCATGTTAGCGTCAATTTCAAACAACACTTTACAACAGTACAACGTGTGTTAAATACAAGTTGTGCTGGAAATTTAGCATAGATAATATAGATATTCAATTTCTATAAGGGCTTCATTTCTGCTGTTATTTTATTTCTAACGCACGAATTTACTAAAGGATCGTCGTATGGCTCATTAAATAATCATAGGTCAGCACCCTCGCTCCTACGGGGGAGTAGTATCAGCTCAGATGACCAAAGTAAAGGATTACCGAAAGGTGTTTACAAATTAAAGCCCGTAACTCCTAAATATAGCCATACCTGGGATCCTCAAGTGGTATTAAATCATATAACAACATGGTACCCTAATAGAGAAATTTCATTGGAAAAATTAACAAAGAATCTGGCGATTTTGTTAGCAATATGTCCTGCCCACAGGGTACAAACACTGTCACTTATTAAGTGGAATAATATTAAGTCATGCCCAGATTGTATTAAAGTAATTTTTGATGATATAGTTAAGACTTCAGGTGTAGGTCGTCTACAACCGATTTTGTGCCTTCCATATTTTGAAGATACCTAATAGAAATATTTGCCCGGTGACTGTTATAATGATGTTTTAGGACTGAAAAAGCTCACAACATATTTTGTTGACTTTCAAAAGTCCCCATAAAAATGCATCTGCTCAATCCATTAGCCGGGGTGCATTACGCGAGTGCTTGGCGAAAGCGGTAAAGACATGGCGGCGTTCAGCGCTCACAGCACGCGCCACGCCGCCACGTCAGCTGCACACCGGTCAGGCATTTCTTTAGATGCTATCCGGAAGGCAGCAGGCTGGTCGAGAACATCGAAAACTTTGGCTCGTTTCTACCATCGTCAATTAATCGACGAAGGTCATTGTGCCAGATCAATCTGCCTTTTGTATAGGTAGAATTATGTGAAGTTACAATTGTACTCTTTGATTAATAATTGGGAGTATCTAAGATTGTTGTCAAAACATAATTATTGCATTTCATGATTATGATGTTTTACAATTACAAAGGGCAGCAAAACTTTCAACTCTAAACATCTACATGTGTGTTATATCTGAAGAATGAAGCTTCGAAATATAATGGAAGATCAAACGAGCTTCGCAAGCGAAGTTCGATCGATATTATATGAGTAAGCTTCATTCGAAGATATAACTTCCCGCCCGCCCCTATACCCCTAGGAAAGTTTTGTCTCTAAAAAGAATGAGAAATGGTGGCAAGCCGAGGTCCCTAAGTAGGGTAGGGGTAAAGGTGGGGATAAAACTGTTTGAGCTATGGTTTTTACTGCGTACTTTAAACTTGCGAAATGTTGCCTGGTAGATTAAAGGACTACATGTGTGTTATATCTTCGAATGAAGCTTACTCATATAATATCGATCGAACTTCGCTTGCGAAGCTCGTTTGATCTTCTATTCGTGACACGACGTCAAGGCGTTCAGCCATTTAAAAAAAGGTTTGAGTTTTTAGAATCTCATTGCGTGGTTGAGAATAGTTCTTTGTTATGCAAGGCTGCAAAGTTGTTGTTTGGCGCAAGTATTGAAAGCCGAGCTAGCGAAGGATTGTAAAATTGAACCATGAGCGAAGCGAATGGTTCAAAAGTACAATCCTGAGCATAGCGAGGCTTTCAAGGCACGAGACGCCAAACAATTTTGCTGCCGAGCGAAACACACAATTTTTCACCTCACCACCGCGAGGAAAATTGTAGGTAAGTAAATGTAATGGAAGTAATTTGGACCTTATACTCATTTCCAATAAAGGTTTGTTTACATCTCATCAAGATCTAGCATTTTATAATTATTAAATGTAACATAAATATTTTTGCATCTTTAAATAACCTCACGCTTACCTACACAAAAAAGTCAAAGTATTGTTGGGTAATCACGGTTTAAACTAAGACTCAAATACGCTTATTTCACTTTTTCCGCTAACTCATATATATCTATAATCATCAAAATTCATATATATCTATATATATCTTCTGCACTTAAATCTATAAATAACTACCATTATTTTGGTTTTACTGTCTGTAGCTTTAGAACAAAACAAAGTTAAATGTATATGAGTTTTTTCTTAAATTAACTTTTCAAACGGTGCGTTCCAAATTTAGTAAAAGCGAAATTTTTTGAAAAATAAAACGACATTTTAAAATTATTTATTCGATTTTTATCCTTATAAGTCAGTCTAAATGTTAATATTTCGTATGTACCTACTTAATTAAGAGAGAAGAAGTATTATTAATTTTATTTTATCAAAATAATAACAATTTATTTTTGGCATAACACCATCAGTTTCTGAACGCACCTCTCATTCTGTATAGAAAAAAGTTGGGTCTAGCGATCGACCGTCACGTTCCAAATTCAAAAACTCTTTCCACGCTAGCGGATAAAATGGACTTTTGGGCGCAGATTTTGGGCGATAAAGCAATCCTTTTCGAGCCGGTGAGGTGAAAAAATACAATGCATACCTCGACGTGAAAAAGGATTGCCAGCTTCGTATCCGTATTTGTCTATATTAGAGATGCGGCGAATATGGAATTTGCCTAATACGAATATTCGGCCGAATTATGTGGTTCAACGTTCCAAAACAGACTCCTTTAGTGCTAAAGATTACACTATTACATTCTTGCAGACAAACACCTCTAAAATTATTCGGTAAATATTCGGCTTTGAACCGAATAGTTCAGCTGAATAACAAACATGGAAAAATATGCCGAAAACCGAATAATTACTTGGCAGACAATGCCTACTTTCCCGGCCTCTGCAGTAATGTCCTATTGTAGCTTTTTAAAACTCTGAGCGAGGAAATCGCTAGGTGGGCGCTCTTCTCGCAGGCTTTGACAATGCTCTATATATAATCCTGTAGTACCCGACAACTGCGACCCTTAAAATCGTCTCTGATGACTGTCTATGTAAGTGGCTCGCAAAGCCTTTCAGTTCTAAATGTTCGGTCGCACTGTGTGCAGTACAATTGGCACTGGTCATTCAACGTATAGGTACGTGTAGACGTCTTGGGTTTTCGTAAATGGCGCCTTTGGTCCAGGTTCTTGGGTCGAGCTTCTTCAAAATTTTCCCTCTGGGTTGGAAGGTCAGATGGCAGTCGCTTTTGTAAAACTAGTGTCCATGCCAATCATCATGTTGATTTCGTGTAAACATCATTTAGCTGTATTACTGTTTCGTTTTGAACATAAAAGGTTGTTGCACGCGGCACCTCAGCTGTTGATGTTTAATATAAAGGAGGCTTGGTGGCCAGTAGGAGCTACAAACTTAGCGCGAAAGATTGTCCATGATTGTGTAACTTGCAAGCGCATGGAAGCTCGGACCTTGACACCTATCATGGGTAATCTTCCACGCGAGCGTCTGGAACCAGGATATCTTTATATTTACTGCGGCGTAGACTACGGCGGTCCAGTGCTCATTTTGAATCGCAAAGGTAGGGGTGCTAAAACGATAAAATCATATATTTGTTTATTTATATGTTTTGTAACGCGTGCAATTCATTTAGAACTCGTTGGTGACCTTTCGTTCGACGGTTACCTATTAGCATTAAAACGTTTTATATCACGTAGGGGTAAGCCGTTGGAAATTGTATCGGACAATGGAAAAAACTTTGTCGGACTTAAAAACGATTTTGAAAAATTCCTGTCTAGTATATCTGGGGATATACACGAGTATACGCCTTATCTCAAAAAAATTTAATTCCGAATGAATCCGCCATATGCCAGCCATTTTGGCGGGACGTACGAAGCAGGTATAAAAAGCTGTAAATACCATTTGCGACGCGTTGTAGGCAACGCACATTTGACATTTGAAGAGTTGAGCACAGTTCTCACTCAAATTGAAGCTGTGCTCAACTCCAGACCGCTCACTCCAATGTCATCTGACCCTAATGATTTTTTACCGCTAAGTCCTGGGCATTTCTTGATTGGTCGTCCACTAACTGCACCTGTGTGTGCCAGCCTGAACGACGTTCCTGAGCATCGATTAACGCGTTACCAAAGAGTAGAACAGATTCGCCAACACTTTTGGACTCGATGGTCAAGAGAGTACGTATCAGAGCTACAGGTGCGATCAAAATGGAAGTTCCAGTCCGAGGATCTCAAGGAAAATACGCTGGTTGTTATCAAAGAAGACAACTCTCCCCCACTCAGGGCGTATTATCAAGACGTATCCAGGCAAGGATGGTGTCCCGAGGGTCGCCGATATTCGAACTGCAACGGGCTCCGTGAAGCGCGCATTCTCAAAAATATGCCCGCTTCTCCATTTAGACCAGTAACCACGCCGTCACCGAGATCCTATCTACCATGAATCCAGAACTACGAGTAGACTTACCTATTGTAAAACAGGAGTTTCCAAGGCCGGGAGCATGTCGATGCAACTTATGTGGGAAGCTGTATCCGATGCACAACCTATGCAGCCCACCGTATACCTATCGCATCATCGGGAACCAATCAGAGACGAATATCACGACATCTACGGGCTTCCTGATTGGCCGACGATTTTGCCACGGAGCAAGACAGGGACCACTCCGGGCATTCGCTATTACTCGCCTCATCATTCATGCACGCATATGTGCCTTTTACTTAATTTTTCTATATTTTTTCTGTACCTAAACGTGTACCTACTGTACTGTTATAATATACTTAATTAAAAGTAGTTTATGAAAACTCGTCTTCTACATTATTGCTTCCGATCCTACTCCGAAGAAGAGCTACACGCCGAACCACAGCCATATCCTCGCGCCGACAGTTACTTCTGGTAGGCTGTATAGGATCCTTGTGGGAAATTACTTGACATAATTATTTGTGCTGACAAATATAATGTAATAAATGATCCGTGACGAAACGGATCTCAGCGATACCAGGCCAAACCCGCAACACACTCGTCTCAGGCACCCCTTATTTATTTGTAGACGGTACGTGCGTATCGATTTATAATATTTCACTGAACCTGCCATAGGAGGTGACTGGTGAAGTGTCGACACTCTGCATTCTTCAACACGCAAATATTGATAAATATCAAACGTTGAAAGCGATTTTGCTTCAATCTGTGTGATTCCTGCCAGTATTTGAGCTACAACTCGTATGTAGGTAAGTTTCTATTGCTTCCTGCGTCGAGGTAGCGTATTAAGACGTAACGAAATACAAAACACATTGATGTCAACAAGATCTGTCCGTCTGTATGTCCCTGTATTGTAAATCCCATTGGAATCGAGCCATTCATGAGAACCCACCCACAAACAAAAAAGATCCTAAAGATTCTGGGATCTACGATACGAGAAGATGGTATTCTGAGAGTGAGGAATAACTGGTTGTCGGGCCCAACATCATATGAGAGAGCAAACATGTTTTTTTCAATTTTTTTTCAAGAAGGTACATGACAAATATTCATTTTCAACTCGCCTAACTGATGGAACAGTTTGTTGGCGAGACCGCGCTCATTTTTTACAGGTATGCACCTTAGTTACTTAGGTACCTACTACTGAAACACAAATATAAATCTGACTAAACATAGCTGCTAGAAATTGGAACAATAAAATTAAGGGGGTCTGACATCCATATCACCGAGATACCACGTAACGTGATGTATGGACTAGTTTCTCACTAGATGGCGCCTTTATTTATTTAATTTCACGTACACCTTACGCATAGACTTATAAAAATTAATGAACAAAAAGTTAAAAACAACCAGATTTTAAAAAGATATTTATTTGAAGACATAATTTAGGTTGCCCTTTGAGTAAGTCATGAAAAAAAGACCCTCTTTATGGGAATCGAACCCGGGCCTGTTGCACGTAACGCGTGGATTGAAAATAATATGGTCTACTCAGTGACTACTACTGCCAGTCGGAAAGCATAGTATCAGGTCAGTTGGGGCAAATGCGACCCTCGTAGATATCAGTTTTTTTTTGCCATAAAGCGGAAACTATGTAATAATGTTAGTAGTTAAGTAACAGAATAAGTTAGTTGTAAATAAATCATTTTCCCCAGTGTGCTACGGGGTCAGGATGTCACATTTCTCTGCAGCTGACTGTACCTGAAACACTTAGATAAATCCTTAGCATTAAAAATAACAGTCAACTGCAGATAAATGTCACCCCCATATCGAACTTATATTTCTTGTAATCAGATTGTCAGAAACTAATGAAGTTAATGAACGCCCTAACGGTACGTCGTATGGAATTTTCGGGATGTCCTGTATATGGTTTAGCATAAAAACAAGCTTGGGTGCGTAATATCTTACACTTTAATTCACTGTATAAATAGAACGTTTCTTTTCTGAAGCACTTACCTATGTGAACCGACCTAAACTATAGATATAAGATTTCAAGGGTTTTCCTCTTTGTTACCACCAACCAAGCAATTTGTAACTTCCTTCCATCATTTTTCTTTCATCTGATACCATCTGGGAAACTACTTTTTTCCCCATTTGTTACCACGTGGGGGGTAACAAAAGGAGAAAGAGTCCCTGCTGTGGCCAGTGGTAAAAACTCGGTGGTAACAAGTAGGAATAACCGAGATTTATTACAGTCCGATCCCGCTTAATCTATAAATCATCAATAAATCTTCTTCCCTACCGTCTTTTCTCTATTACTATAAACAAAAGTCGCCACCGACGTCTGTCTGTCTGTGAGCGATAAACTTAAAACCTACTTAACCGATTTAGTTTCAGTATAATGCTTGATGTATAATTCCATATTAGGCGGGTTGCTAGTTAGCTAGACCCTGTTGATTATCGGTCTGGCTGCTTGTTGAGCTTTCTTTTTTCTTCCTTCCTTTTTATAGCTTCTTGGATCGGTGGCGGATCTCTAATAGGCATATTTCGAGAGTGTCGTGGGCCCACCAGCTCGGGTCATGTAGAATGTGGTCAATTTTGCTTTCATCTTGTTCTGCCGAAAAACGTCATCTTTCAATATGAACTCTACCGTTAGAGGTTCGTGTTCATTGAACCACGCAGCAAATATAAATTTTGTCTCTAAATGCGCTTGACCACAACCAATTGCTACCGTGCCAGCTACAGCACAGCAATGAAGGTTTACAACATTTTCATCACAGCAATCACTATTTACATAAAACTTGCAATTGCACATTTTGCACCGAAAGGTAAGAGTTGACAGTAAACCATTTTGCTTTTCACTATGTAGTTCAAGCTCTTGAAGTACAGCCCATAGGTCCATGGCTTGCGATTTCCAATAAATGCTTCACTTTTTTTTAAGTAATTGATGTCCACGATCCTTCTTCAATTAATTGTATGTTTCGGGGTAGTAATTGGTTCTGCTGAAATTTCCAACTGAAAAACACAAACAAATCATGAATTAAGTAATGATGTATTTTTCTCAAATTATTGCTGAAATTCACTAAATAATCTTCTTGAAATCAAAATTTTGCCAACATTTGGCATGTTCGGCATCCTTATATGTCAAACGAAAGCATCGGCAACATCCTCGATTCCATTTAGCCCGACCGACTGCGCTTGTCTCATACAGTTTTTTTATTTAGAGATTTTTTTAAATTGTTTGCGGTTCAAGTACATTTTTTTAAATCTGAATCTAACAGCACTTCTCAACAGGAGATCACCGTTGAACGTCCGCGCAGTCAGTCACTTTTTAAATAAAATACACTTAAACTAACAGACCCCAATATCCTCCGCGTCATCGTTATTATAAGACATGTCGTGGTGATCCTTTAATGGACGACTTTCTTCCTCGAAAATGCTAAAAAGTTCAAAAGATCAGTAACTTATCTCGTTCTTTATCTAATGCGAGACAGGCGTGATCATTATGTATGTATTTATATTTACTATCGACATGACACTTTAGTTACGAACGGAGCTTATGAAATTCGACTCACCAAATCACAGAATCCTCAGTTCACAGTATCGAAATACAAAAACTTACGCTTGTCTGAATTTAACCTTAGTGAAAACCGCGGGCGGTGACTTTCGTTTATAAAAATAGATACAGATAGGCAGGTACCTAAAATAATACAGTTACCGATTGCCCGTTGCAGTGACCGTTGATTATCCTTCACCAAATGCTCAAGTGGGCCATTTTACGGAAAGTTGTACACTCCTTTTTTTAAGTGTTGATATACATAATCGGGGTTTTTCTACTCAGAAACGAGAGCACATTCGAACCTAATAGTAGAAGAAAACTGTCCAAAATGTTACACATAATTTTCGGTTTTCCGTTCCGTTACCACCGTACAAGCTTAGTATGGAAACGGTAACGGAATGGAATAAAATATCTCGGGACACTTTTTCTTTTACAACATTCAAAAGTGCCCTATTCTGAGTAGAAAAAACCCGATTATGTATATCATTTTTTTTAAAGTCGAGTGTACTTACACCTTTTTGTAAAATGGTATTTTGGTAATTTACATACGGACGGAAGGACGAGTGAGATGTCCCGCGTAGGCATAGGTTTTTAGATCTTACCCAGCATTACGATTGCCAGTGTCGGCGTGGTCGGCGTCGGGAGCTACGTTGGTATTTTTTTTTCGTACAAAGGGTTCAACGACAGCATCTTCGTTCCTTTCTTCATACCTTCAACAAGGAATGTTAGAATTATAAACACCTACATCAGAGAAAACGGTTATATTATGTAGGTATGGATAGTACATTCATATTACGTTGAATGGAGATGTGACGCAATTGTTTCATAGTTCATACTGTGTCAAATAATACATTTTGTAAATTAATTAATTTATTATTAATATTACATTAAATAATGGTAAATAGATACTTACCAAAGGATAATCCTTCCGTCTGCGTCTTTAGATGAATAAATCGTTTGTGCCAAGACTTCGCTGTTCATATTCAAAGCCTGCAGGGCATCTCGTTTTTTTCTCCTCGTAGAAAGATTTGGGAAACATTGATGTATTCGGAAAACATGAAAAAAAAAGCGATTGCTGTTTGCAAAATAATAAAAATAAAACACAAAAAGAAAATCATCGATGCGGTTCGAACACTAGACCACTCGTGGACATGAAGCAACATTCGCCCAACATTGATACACAGTATACATATGAGCGCCGATGGCCAATTCCGCGGCGGCGGCGTGATAGGCAAAATTCCACGGCGGCGGCGGCGTCACGGCGGCGTGACCTTGTGCTTTTGATTTTTATAAGCAGCAATTTGGGAAAAAAAACTACTTTTTGTTACTATAAAAAAAGTTTTATTTATTTTAACAAAGTAACCGAGTATATAATTATATAAACAATCATATTTTTAAAAGTTTCACAATAAGTTACCAAAAATTTTTTTGGAATTTTTCTATGAAAGGGATTTCACTTTTAATGAAAATCATGGTAATTTATAGCCGAAATAACATAAGAAGCATTTATAATCGTCAGAATCTTTAATTAAAAAACGTGTCTATGATCGCACCGCTCATCAGGCGCTCACAACAAATGGTTTTTTTTATTAATAATTTAAGTAGATAAGTCGGGAACGTATAATATTTAAGAAATAATATGCATTGAATAATTGCACTTTCCCAGTCAAATAAGCAGTTAGAGATCACTAGTTCGGTCAAATAAGTATATATTAATCGTCCAAGTAAATTAAAAGTCACATGCGTTACAATTACAAATACCAAGTCTTATAAAATCAATCAGCGATCATTTTTGAAGAAAACGAATCATTTCAGTACTTTCAATATAATATTTAGTATTGTACTAAAGAAGCTATGGATGAAGACTGTTTACTAGTCTATCGCTTCTTTGCAAAACTGATAATTATTATGGATAAATAGTATCCTATTTAATGGATTAAGCCGTGAACGCTTCGCCGTTATCATGAGTCCAGCCGTGGAAAATACTCTCTCGCTTGGCGTGCTGGTGGCTGGTATATTTAAAATCGAGCGTGCTAGAATCTACAGCGACGGCATAGAAGTTCTCCTGTCATTCCAGTACTGCAACGTCTCCACCGTAAGGTTCTAAGTCTTCAGGACACGCTTTGCTACAATATTTCCAGCATTCGTTTTCTGCTGCACTCTCGCAATCACGTTGCACGTTGACTAGTGCTGTGTCCAGTAGAAAGTTTGAAGAACCAGCAGAAGTACTCGGCCCAGCTTTAGTGGAATCAAAGTTTTGATTTTGACAAAGATCTTCTCTTACTAACCGGCTCTGGATCATTAATGACAAAAATTAAGTTATTTTCGGTTTGTACACATCAACAGCAATCGAACTTGGCGCAATTGTTTACGACGCGGGTCAAAAAACTAACACGCGTTCAGTCGGCAAAATACCTGACTCGACTGAAGCCATCGTGCGATCGAACGCGGGTCGGGGGGGAAACGTTACGAGTGCGAGCGAGAAATCAAACCGCAATTCACTGCGCCGGCGCGCCGCGTATTTCATTCGGCGGCAGCGACGGCGGCGCGCCGGCGCGGCGCTCATATCTAATACACAGCGCCATTTCGTCTGTGACAAGTAAGTGCGAAATGTCGTATTACATTGTGGTTAGGTCAATTTCAAAACAGAGCAAAACGTGGAAAGAAACTTACCTTTCATGAAGTGTCAACATCCCAAATAAACATCAAGTCGACATTGTTGACAACCACCAATAAAGCCAGCTGAGCGCAGCGAAAATTTGGCACACGTCCTACGTGTGTCAGAGTCGAAACGACACTGACGAGCCCCCGCCCGTCGCCCGCGTAGGCACCCGCTACATTCTTACGTTGCGGTTTTTAGGTTTTGTCCATTTTTATGAATTACAAACACAAAAAAATATAAAACGCACATCAAAATTATACCTAAGTTCAGTATGTATGAGTAGGTATGAGTTTCGGGTGTATAAACGTTTTAATGAGGATGAGGTGTCGGGTTTAGTATTTTTACAGACCTTTCTTTAAGAGTCTATAACTAATCATGTATTAACATTTTTCAAGCTATTCAATATCAAAAATGTTAAACAGGAATCAAACTTTCTCATATCTACATCTGGAAAGCTAGCTTCTATAAACCGAGGACGAGTGTGGAAATGAAAACTACTAAATTTCGTTGATTTTTGACGGGAGCCCCTTCTAATAAGGTCTGTGTTAGCTTGCTTTTCACTACATTTTTCTCTCTTCTCTAAAACATGTTATTTCGTTATAAATGGTCGGGACCATGAACTTATTTGATCGTCTGCCATAATATTTACTAACATACTAAGCAGAAGGATTTATTATTTGTACCTAAAGCTCGACTTACACAGACAACTCGCAGCCCCTACTTTAAATGTGTATTAAAATATACAACAAACTTCCGAGTAACATTAAGGAGCTTCCCAGTAAAATGTTTAAAAAGAAGCTTTATTGCTTGCTGTGTGAACTGTGTGTATACTCTATTAAAGACATTCTAAACACGAAAAGTAAACTCTATGTACTAAAGTAATTACTATTATCTAGTTATTTATTTATTTTTAGACATAAATGGTTAATTGTTGCATTTTTACCCAAGCCCAATTTGGCGCACAAATGGATGACTTTAAGGCTGACCACGGTATCGTTGGATAGACGAAGGCTAGATAGAGCTATCAGCTTCAAACAGCTGATTATGATTGTCGACAAGCTACCCTGGACAAAGCACAGTGGCAATGGCGTGTCTAATTGTCGGACGCCAAGATCTATTGGCTGAGCCTGGTAGTTAGTAAGTATTTACAAGCGAATATACAACTCTTGGTCGTTTAAAACTGGCCACTTACGACTGCTCTAACAAGCCGAATGGAGCAGCTCCGCGTCAAAATTGGTCCATGAATGACAAAACTGATCAACATAATACGTTCATCCATTTGCCGCCGAGTCAAAAAGCGCGGGCGTTTGTGTGTTTGTGTTATTATCTTTGAGCTTCAGTCCTTGAAGAAAAAGTAAGCCAACCCGGCCATATTTGACGCCTCCAGTACTCCAGTAGAATGATAGCGACCCGTGTATTTGCATTAATGCGTCGGCGGCCGAGTCTGTTACAAATGAGGCCTATTCGTATCATTCGTGGGCAAATGGATTCATATCAACTGGCGTTAGGGCCGCTGCAGACGGTGCGTGGTAACTCATACAGGCACAGAACAAAAAATAATACTACGTACAATACAATTGCAATGGAGAGAGTAAGGCTCTTTTCCCACCAAGAGCGACGAAACGATTAGCTATAAGCGATTTTGTCGACCAAGAAACGAACAAAAGATAATCGCTCCCGTGTAAATAAAAGAGAGATATATTTATAGTTCATCGCTTGCTGTTTACACTGCCGGCTAGTACCCTCTCTTCACTAGCTGATCGCAGCGATAAAAGCTATCAACGATAAAACTCGCCCAGCGGTACTCGGCGATGAACGCTTGGCGATCAGAGCGATCATTTCTACCGTACAACTGAGCGAGTGGTGCGAGTCAGTCGCACTCGAACACTCGCTTATAGCCGAGCGACAAAACTATCGAAACTACACACTCGCTTCTCACCGCTCGCCCACTCGTTTCTAGTTTCTAGTTCTACTCGTTTATCGCTCGTCACCGGCGGTGGGACAAGTGCCTTATATTTGGAATTTCTCCGCGCGATCGTATCAGAAATGAGGCTATCCGCAGCAGATCTAAGGTAACTGATATAGCCCTCCGAATCGCTAAACTTTGGTGGCAGTGGGCGGGGCACATTGCACGTAGAACCGATGGCCGTTGGGGCGGAAAGGTTCTCGAGTGGCGACCACGTAGCGAAAGGCGCAGCGTGGATAGGCCGCAAGGTGGACTGATGACCAGGTAATGGTCGCGGGAGTACGCTGGATGCGGGTGGCGAAGGACCGGTCATTGTGAAGGAGGCATATGTCCAGCAGTGGACGTCTTTCGGCTAATTTGATGATGATGATGACTACGTACAGGCGGTTCTCTGTTAACAAATGCCCTGTTCAGGTATGCCGAACGAGCCTAAACGGCATGCAACGCGCTGCGATAGAACGCGTACGTGCCGTAGCACCGCTAACATACCCCCTGGGGCCAGTAGGTATTACTTGCAGCTGCGCGATCAAATCACGGAGTGAGCCACCCCTGATACAGGGCCATTTCATGGTGTACAGTTAAACACACTTAATATTGCGCGCGTCAAGGCACTAAAGTAGTTGACCGAGAGGCTATAATTCATTGTATTTCGGTAGCAAGCCCGCAATATAATGAACATCGCAAACGAGCTGTTGCGCGTAAACGCCTTTAAGCCTCATAACAAAAGTGCGGCCAGTCGTTATTGATCTAGTGCCTCGGTATTGCCAGTTAGCTTGGTGAATAACGGGTTCCAGATATAAAGAAAATCAGCCAGTGTCGTAATTGTATATTTTTCGCATTAGAATTCTAGGTAGCAAAATAAAGTAAATACTCAAGCGAACGCTGTAAGATTATAAACTCTCACCAGATCTACGTCGTCGTTGAGCAATCATCTGGTAAGAATGCAACTGAGGGTTCATGTCCATACCCATATAATGAGGCATTTAGCTGATTTTCCTTTAGCGGGGTGAAGCGGAAATTGAATAGCATTTATATACAATCAGTAATAATCCATTACTCAGATGTGACAAAGTTTGAAGGCAAAATAATGTATGCCATACGATTAAAATAAAAAAAACTCAGATAAAGCAATGAATATCTCAGACAGCTGGTGCTCGCGCCGAAGCCGAAGTTAATACTACAGGAAAAATACGGTTTATAATAGCGTTTTTTTGTTCATTTCATTTTATAATGTTATTCTAAGATGCTTCACTCAAGAATCCGACAAACTTTTCATCCGGAAGTAATTATACAGTGTGTATATTTTATAGTACCTCAAATTGTAACCAGAGGTACGTGTTAGGGCTATGAACCGATATTGCAAGAAAAAATTAAGTTAGTCTTAACTACCAAAGAGTAATTAATTTTTGAAATTTTATCGAACGGCAATGTATTGCGTACACTGTGACCTGATGACACATGAAAGAATCGGGTGACATGTGACGATTTATTGTGACGTCACGTCAGTAAGACAAAGTAGTGATCCACTGCGTGCTGAATTATTTTATATGAAAAAAAAGTTCGCTTTTTTAAAATAATTTTACGATAAATATATTTATTCGTGCCTATACTAAGACCCCCTAAAGTTTGCGGTTATATCAAATATACACGCTGTATAGATTTAAATGAAGCATGCATTGTCTTTTTTTGTATTATTCATATTTCTTTCTAACTTTTCAGAAGCCAGTTAATTAATTTTTTTTTTGGTGTCGGAATTTTTTTGTCGGATTCTGTCCCTGGGTAACTATTTAAGTAAACAGTTGCACAGAAAAAATAAGCTATTATAAATTGTTTCCAAAATTGTCATTTTTCCATACAAGTTATCAGTTCTTTGATTGGACTATGTGCGAAAAAACAAATAGCAGCCTCATAGCGGAAGTGTAGAAAACCTACATTACATTATACTATAATGTGCGCACGGCTTTATATAAACCTACTTATGACTGCTGTAGGTACATTAGTGGGGCGTGTAAAAAATGAGAGACAGCCTGGCAGTATTGCGAATAATATGCCTATGAATTTAAGATTTCCGCCCGCCTTTGTGTCTGGGGGATATTTATTTAAAGCCACAACCTTACAAATGAGAGATTCTAGATTTTATTTTCCACGTGTAGGCTAGTTTCTAGCATAAATAAAAAAAAGTTCCTAAATAATAGACACAAAAACTTACAAGTACTTTTAGGTTTCAAGTTTTTCTTTTTTTCCTTACATACTTCAAAAGGAAAAGACTTTTACCTGAATATTTGAATATCCCTTATAAAGTTTAATCTCTGATTCATTCGTTATTCCTGTTTTATACCCAGCTTTAAACACATTTCACAATCACAATACAGAAAATACTGAGAGCTCTCCTCAAATACCGCGAGCCATCCGGTTGCCTCTTGGATACTGAAACTGCGTGTCATTGCTTTAAAAGGTTGTGTTTGCTAAAAAGCTGCGTTTCGATCAAAGCCATAACTTACATACTTCGTTTCGGCTTTGCGGTGGCACAGTAGACATTTCAAAATTCTAACGTTCTTTGGGAAAAACGGCGACGATCGCTTTGAAAATCGTATTTGTATACGACCTTTTGGTTTTAAACTGAGAATATTGTTTGGATAATTTTCGAAGCGCAATCGGAGCGCGTCATTTGGAAAATTCGAGAAAAGCGTTTTCCTTCCATATTTAATAAAATAATTGGATGCGATTTCGTCTCAACTCGTCTCTCATTACTTACCCGGATATTCGTGATAATCTTTGAGTGGTTAGATATCAGATTTGATAATAATACGGCTATTGGAATAACGTTACCGGCGGCGTCACTAATATTTTTTGAAACTTTTGTAAATGTTCAATTTGCCAATGAATGTTTAGCTTTTGTAAAACAAGTACAACAAATCTTGAGATTCGGTGCCAAAGCGGACCCCAGGCTCCTTTAACCATTCACTTGCTTGTGGCAACCGCAGTTGCCAATTTCGCGCACCCCTAAACTGATGGTGGCAATTGTGGTTGCCAAACGAAGTATGGGCTTCTTTGATAAAGAAAAATTTGAAGCATTTTAGGCTACCTTTTTCAAAATCCTAAATCAAGTGATTGGTTAAGATCCAACTATGAAAAAACACTAGGATGATGATGAATGCCTGCCAGTTGCCGTATCGGTGACCCATTTAGTAAATATATTTTTATCACACACAATATCACACAATATAGGTATTTTCTCCCCAATTAGGCGAAACAACAGTTAGTCGGTCGGCATACATTCTACAAATGATCTAATATATTTTGATTTACTGCTTGCTCTATAGCGCAGGGTGTGGGACACAGTGTGGTGCAAATCATAGACAAATAGCGAAGAATTCCGTTTAGGTACTTAGTCCTATTTCAGTAAAAAAGTTTGCTTATAGCTCTTTAATCTTTAATCAAGGCCCCCCGACGCATTCACCAATAACGCAAAAGGCCAATTCGGCAATTCGTCGTATTTAGCTCGTACTTCTGGCTTCTGTGTGTGGCCAAGATAATAACATTTTCACGCCGTTGCTGGGAAGTGTGGCATAAGGTGGTTCAGGTTTCAAAATTGTGCATGGTTAGCTGGAAGGCTCACAGGCATTCTATGAATTCAAACTGTCCAACAATGATTTTTAGTCTTAATAGTTGGAATAGCGATTTGAACAATCACAGGGAGCCGGCGAGCCTCGACCTTTTGTTTGGTATTATAATCTTTAATTACGAGTATGTTTCTGATTGCTGGTATAAAAACTACCTACTTACTTCCTAGTGACTAAAAATATCTCTATTCCAAATTTCACAAATAGGTTTAAGCGTCAAAGGGTCAGCGGTTTAAGCGTGAAATGGTCAGACAGGCACACTTTTGCATTTATAATATTAGTACCTATGGACTCCGAAGTTAGTTATGGCCATTCTGTGTGATATTAACAAAGAAAAAGAGACAAATTGCTATAATCTTACACTTCGCGCCGTAACCTCTCCGGATCGGGGCACTATTTCCCATATTGATGGTTTTTTGTGTTACCTCATTTCGCTCAGTTTTATTTAGTGTTTACAATAAACACGTAACTCTATGCTGTTTTCCTGTTATAGTTTTGGGCTAACGTTCCTACCTAACACGTTTATTTATGAAACTGTCGAACATAAAAATGTAGTTCGGGAAATGGCGACGCGGCGACAACAGACTGTTTCAGATTCAGATATTTATTAATATAATGCAAATGCTGTTATTCGGACCACGATCATGTGCCTCAGCCCACCCGTAACGCCCAGTGAAACTAGACCTTTGATAATGCTTAGTTACTACGAATTGTGGCGCAAAGGTATATTGGTGGGTGAACTAAAACAAGTTGCAGAATAGCGGGCTTCATGGTGGAGGCCAAGTCTCACTTTGGGTTGGGTCAGTGAGGCATTGAGAAGTTCATTTAGTTTATAGAAAGGTACCCATCAGAATAGAAATGAGGGGCAATTTCTTTATGACGTAAGGCCGGCCCTAGACCTACAATAACTTTGCACAATAATTTTATGGCGCAATATAATTGAACTGCTCCTTGCGATCAAATGATCAATATTATCACGCAAAATTTGTGCAATAACTTTGATGCGTCCCCGTGGCGGCAAAACATAGACTAAAATATTGTGCAATACTGTGTAGCCCGGCTAACCGGCGGGTGAAAATAAAACTAATATTTTATTTACAATAAAATATAATAATTAAAATGAAGACGATATATGTACAAATTGGGTAATTAATCAGTCAGTACAGAGGCATAATGTTACAAGCTAAAAGTCACTGGCCTGAAAAGTTCCGATGAGACGTTTGTAGTTTAAATAGCCTCGGAGCTCTCGCTGGGCTGGGTAGGTTTAGGGCTCGCCTTTAGGTTGCTCGGAGGCGGCGGCGCAGACGTAAGTATATCCAGCAGCCAAGCAGTGATCAAGTTTGAAGACTACGGGCATAAAGGGCTGGAAGCAATCCTTTTTATTAGCTCAGGTTCAAACCCATCTGAGCCTCATAAGGTTTAGACCAGTGACGGCTAAATGAGGCTTGGATTGGCTTTAACAAAAAATATATACAGAGCACAGAACTTGATACAAAACATACCTGCTTAAGTGGCAGCCCTTGTATTATATACACTATTTATAAGTAATGTGCATTACATAAAACATTAGTTTTTATGTTTTAAAATAGAAGAAATCTCTATCTAATCTTTCAGCAATTATTTTCCCGAAGAAAAAACAAATCACGGCCGTGAAAATCCTATGTTTTTTCTTTCTCGCCGGCCAGTGCGCTAGCGGCCGCGCGGCGGAGGTTTGCCGTGTTACAACTGTTCCTAGACGGTACAATAAAAAAGATGGTTCAATAAAAATTCAACATGCTTAAACCTTTGTTCAATCATAGCGCAATGTTCAATACTAACCCTAAACGGCCAAAAACATTGCACAATTCGTAATTTTGTTGCCTAAGGCAAAATTAATCACTTTCTGACCCCGCCTCCTCCTAGCGTAAGGAAAACTATATGACTTTAATGAACATTTTCCTTCTTTGTAAATCTTATTTTATTTTGTTCGGCAAGCCTGCTCGCAGCTCGCTGCCCAAATCGTCTTACGTAATAAATGAACAGACCCTAAAAACTAGTTTGAGAAAAAAATACCGTTTGGAATACATCATCCAGGTAGCATACCGTCCAAATTGGAACTGTAATTCCATGGAATAAATTTCATTATTGTACATCATCAAAAATCGCCACCCGGTCGTTCTATAAGCTATGCTATTGCTAACTTGTTTTCAGCTCACCTTACCCGTCACCCCTAATATATCTTGACACTGATGCGCTGGATGCGGGTGGCGCAGGACCGGTAATTGTGGCACTCTTTGGGGGAGGCCTATGTCGAGCAATGGACGTCTTTCGGCTGATATGATGATGATGAAGTGTAAGGTTTACACTGGTTTCGTTTGAGGTGAGGTGAGGGTCAGCGTTATAATAACAGCGCAGTGGGAGTCTACCCTAACACAACTCGCGTTATTAATTTTAAACGTACATGCTTTAAGAGTCTCAAGATGTAATATTACGAGCAATACCTAAGATTGCTGGTTTCTGTGGGTGTAATTTAAATCAATAAACTGACGAAATCGCTGGGATGAAATGCAAATGGCAATTTAATGGTAGAACAGGGTTGTCAATCGTCAAAGCAAAGAACGGCGAAAATCCTGCAAAATGGAGGAGAAAATGCCGACAGGAAAACAACAGACCCTTAATACGGGTAGACACGAAAATCATTACTACTCCAAAAGAAAGAAGGCAAAAAAAATAGTGACGAAAATCCCATTCAGATATCTCAAAGAAATACGAAGCTACAACTGTTTTAATATTGCTTGATAGAGAGAGAAAACGCTCGCAGCTAGTGACGTCACAATCTGCGAGGCTGCCGCAGAGCGCGTCGAGCGCACGACAGGCCGCGTCGATGGCGGCGCCGAACACGATGGGGCACGTTGCCGTCTTCTAGTGACGTCACTAACTGCGAGCGTCAGTCGTTTTATATGAAGTTGCGTTTAGCGAAAAAGGCACAGAACATACCCCTTTTTAAAATTTTGGACACTTATAGCTTCGTGATTATTGAACACCTTGCGTTGATTTTTTCTCCATATGACTAAATTCTTAATCCTTTTTCGAGAAAATACGACATTATTGATTATTTTATTTAGTGTCTACACCCCTACTAGCTCTGTGGATGCAGTGGAATGCGACTTAATCATAGAAAAAATAAAGTAAGTAAGTAAGTAGGTAACCCTCGGTCCATGGGGTCCCAGTGCGCAAAAGCTATTTGCGGAAATCGCGAAACGTCTGGTTGACGTAACTGGTGACCGAAGAGCTGGCGGCTTTCTCGCGCAACGCATCAGCATTGCAATTCAGCGAGGAAATGCCGCCAGCATCCTCGGTATAATGCCTCGAGGGCCTTTTTTAGATTTAACTTAGCTTTAATTTAATTTAGTTAATGTCATAGTTATCATCTTGTATATACCTACTTTAGAAAATAAATATTGAATATACACACAAAAAAAAGGAAGTAAGTTTTGTATTTGTAATCATATGTAATTACATAGGTGGTATTTTTTGAAGTTTAAGGTTCTCTCTGTGATAACGTTTGACAGCTATAAAACTCAAATCATGTGTGAGGGAAAATAATTGTTGCAACACTTCAGAAATAATATCGTCGGAGAAATATTTATTGCAACACTGTAGAAAATGTGTGTAATTCTAAAGTGTTGAAATAAATATTTCTTTCCCACAAATCGAACTATGCCGAGTAAGTGGGTGGGCGTTCAATTTAAAGATTCGCCTTTAATGACATTAAAATATGAATAGCATTTAGTAATAATATGGCCTCGTTATGTTGTTATTCTTATGACAAAAAATATGTAAAATCGACAACCCTAAATAACAGCAAACTTGAGGCATAAAGACGATTGATGATGCACTAAACGCCGAGGCATTAACAGCGTTGTGGCAGCCCCGCAATCATTCAGTAAATAGGTGCGTGCGATTGCTATATTTATACCCTGTGTTTATATGAAAAAATAAGTACGAATAACGTTCGCTTATCAGGTGTCTTTTTTTTAATTCCACGAAAATGGCACACAAGCCATTGACTTACTATTACATTATAGTCTGACCATACGATGACGGTAGTCATTTTAACATTTATATATACAGTTTTCTATTTGGAAGGGTAACTGAGCTAAGCCGAAGACTGACGGACAGACAGACATACATGGCGAAGCTATAAGGGTTGTGTTGACTGCGGAACCCTAAAAATTACAGTTGCATTGTCCTATCACGCGTTCAAATTTTTACGGGATTACTCCTAAAGAGTTACGTTTTTAGAATTAAGATATATAAGATTGATTATTGGAATTCAAGTATCATCGAAACGTAGAAACTTTTTTCAACGAAATGGTCTTCGTGCCTTACAACAACAGCAACGTACGTTAATAAAATTTAGTGTCAAGCAAGCTTCTATTTGCTTAATGTATTCTACCAAATCAAAATGAATCTAAGTATCTCATTAGTGCAGAATTCAAATGCCCTTGTTTATGCTAGGAGGCCTCGAGGGCTCTTTTGCTCGTTTGAGTCTACAAACTTTACAATGACATCATTGACACTCTCACGGCCCCTCGACCTTTTAGAATAGAATAGGGTAGACATGTTTTCGTTATAATAACGGAACATGGACAGAGATTAGCATATATACTTCAGAACATACTCGTAAGCGCAATGAAACGGTTGCATGGCGCTGGTATACTGGCCAGCGCTTACAGCGCTCTTTAAATTCATACACACGTACTTATATCAAACCGTACATTTCCAATAGGGTAGGCACAATAGGTGACATTAAATTTTCAGTGTCACTTCTAGCAATAGGATTCTTCACTAAAGTTCTAAAAACTTTTTAAGTTATATCACGATAAAAAACTAACCTATTGTGATGAACCTTAGATAGATTGCACAGAATTGCGTGTAGAAAGCGACAACTCTAGGTAAACAAGTTTCTGTCAAAAATAAAAATTTTGGTACAAGCTTTTATTGCCGACTATACTTTTCTGTATACCGTCATCAACTATACTCATTGAAACAATTCTAACGAACCCAAACTCAACGGGTTTACGTCGGTTATGGCCACCTTCTGTCTCCATCATCAGATCAGCTCGGTGGTGCCATAATATTGAATTGTCATCCAAACTATACTTGTACCCAAAATTTCAGCTCAATCGGTCACCGGGAAGTGGATTAAATTTGTCCCATACATACTAGCAGGCCAAGTTAATATAAATAAATAAATAAAATAAAAATCATTTATTTCAGACGTTTGGAGTCCATAAGGTGTTAGTGTTACAGATTTATTTAAATAATAATGTTAGTACCTAAGCTTAAATGTTGAGTGGTCCAGTGCCTGATGAGGGCACTGTCCCATCTCTGCGCCACAACGGCCAGGAGACTGTGGCGGCTGGCGCGCACCCTGCGCAGCGTCGCGGCACAGCGTTTGCGGAGCGTCGCATGGAAACCGTCTACGTGCGCGTCCGCAAACATGCCGGACGCACTGCAGTGTCGCGGCAGCCGCAACAGTATCCTGAACGCGTCGTTGTATTGTACACGCATGGCGTTCATGGCGCGCTGCGTGTACCTCGTCCACAGGCTGCAGGTGTACAGCGATGTACAGTACGCCTGAAAGAGTGTTATTTTAACTTGTGCTGTACACCTGCTAAACCTGCGGGCAATCATGTTGGCCCTGACAGCCAGAGCCCTGCGCTCTCGTTCAATATCCGAATCGTCTTGAAAGTCATCGGTGACCAAGTGTCCGAGATATTTAAAAGAATAAACCCTTCTCAGTTCCTGTCCGTCCAAATGAATGGGCGGGACATGTGACGGGCACTTGGTCCCCGCCTTGAAAATCATAAACTCGCTCTTCTTCACATTATATTGCAAGTTATGTTTTGAGGCATAGGACTCGCACTTCTCAATTAGTACTCTTATACCACCGATCGATGGGCTCAGCAGTACCATGTCGTCAGCATAGCTTATGTTATTAAAACAAACCCTATCTATGTGACAGCCGACACGTGTACTGCTAAATAAAGCTTAAATAAAGCTTATTAAAAAAATGAGGACTGTGAAGAATACCAAAGTGACAAATTGCTATTGTGAACAATTTCGAAGTTTAGAGCTTCGAAGTGCTATATCTTTTTATTTGTTTACGCTGCTGATAGCCTCATTTCTGATGCGACCACGTAGAGAAACCCCCAGGCCCAGCACAGCCCTCTCGGTTACCCGTTAGGTGTCTTTGAACCTCCATGCGGCCAATGAGTCCTCGAGTGGCGAGGTCGCCGCACCGGAGGGCGCAGCGTGGATAGACCAGTGGGTCTGGTCAAGGTGTGCTGATGACGTGGCAAAGGTAAAGTAAAGTAAAGGTAAAGTCCGTTGGATGCGGGTGGTGCAGGGCCGGTCATTGTGGCACTCCTTGGGAGAGGCTTATGTCCAGCAGTGGACGTCTTACGGCTTACTCATGATCACAGGATACACTTCAACTCTGGCGGGCAACTGTTGTGTCTAAGTCACGTCGCACGGGATGAGCAACTTCCCTCTCACTCACACAGTACGAATTAGAAAGAGGAGGGAAGATTTTCTCGCCTCGTGTCTCGTTAAGGCATCAGGGGCCGTGGACAAGGTTACAATCGACAATTGCTAACGCCAATAGAAAACGAACAAAATGTATGGGAATGACAGATGCCGACGAAACACTTTTCGTTGTCATTCCCATACATTTTATTCGTTTTCTTTTGGCGTTAGCGCTTGTCGATTGTAACCTTGTCTACGGCCCCAGTTCTGCTAGCCCTGCCCGATTCGAAACTTCTCATCATCCTCCTAGCGTTATTCCCGGTTGTAACCTAAAGGAACCCTAGGTCCACTTTGACAGCTAATCCCCTTGGAATATTAGGCACTTAAGTGACTGCCATCTCCACTTGCAACCCAGAGGGAAAACTATACCTTACTGGGATTACACCGGTTTCCTCACGGAGTTTTCCTTCACCAAAAAGCTAATAGTTCGTACATAAGTTGGGAAAAACTCATTATTAGTATGAGCCAAGATTCGAAACCACGACCGCCGCTTGACAGCCTCATGCCTGAACCACTACGCTACCGTAGCTTCTTCTTCTATCTACAGATATATATTGTACTCGTTATTATATACATAGCCCTCGCTCAGGAAACTAAAACTTCTATCAGCTTTACGACCTGGGGCGACGCAAAAACGATCTCGCCTCAGTTTTAACAACTTTCAAAACATACCTAGCTTGAAGCACCCTCATTATCAAAGTGTCTGAAATTTTGAAGAGGCAATCTTCTCCGTTAATATTTATACAAACTTCACTGTTAATAAATAAATTACACGAACCGAACAAAGATTCCGAAACCGCGGTAAAGTTTAAATTGGCTTTCGATAATTTTAACCTCAACACCTATTCGTTACATGAACATCGCTTTCACGTAAAACTTACGAGCTTTTGCTTCTAAGGTACCGGATTTGCCAAGGGAATCTCGGAAACGTGTACAATTTGCATTTGAAATCGTAAAAACTGGTAGTTAAAGTCGAAATTGCAGTGGCAAGTAGTTCAAAGTTGGACGAACGAAATTATTAGATGATAATAAAAATCTTGGCGTCTTGCGTTTCAAGTGTATCTACTTGATGTTTTGCAAGGACGATAAGCATAACTTCATTCCACTGTTCTGCGGAATTGATATGAGAGATTTCACTCTGTCTTCACTTGATTGTATTATGTGAATACTTCTTATATTTATGTATATAAATTATTATATTTAAATCTCATCTATAAGGTATGAGGAGGGGAGATTTAAATATAATAATTTAAATTTTGACACTTAAAGATCACTTACATCTCTAAGAAATAAGATTTTATTTTATTTCTCTTATTGTATCTGACATGTATCTGACATGTAAACTCTGATGTAGTTAATTGTATTATGAATGATGTACTCATAATATTTTGAGTCTATAGATAGACATTTTGACTTGTAATAGTATATCCTAGTGGCCGATTTGCTGAATAAATATTTTGTTGTGGTGGACGGAATTTATCTTTGTATAAAATATCTTAGCTTCGGGTCATAGCGCAGAGTGTGTACCGTGGGTATGCCCATGAGGCGGATCGGCCATTTACTATTTCCTTTAGGCGGATGTCACACTGCGCCGCATCTCCGGACGGAGGTGCGGAGCTGCATACACATTTCTCCGTCCGGAGATACGGCGCAGTGTGACATCCGCCTTAGCTGTTGTAAAGAAAAACCTGTAATAATGACTGGTAATTACAATACAATACAATACAAATACTCTTTATTGCACACCTCACACAAACAAAGCAGTTATAAAGAGAAATAATACAATAACATGTAGGTAGAGGTAGACAACAGGCGGTCTTATCGCTGAAGAGCGATCTCTTCCAGACAACCTTTGGGTATTGGAGAAAGAGAAAAACTAGATTATGTAGTACACAGATAGGTGGTACACAGATTATATTTAGCCAAAAACCTAAATATTTATTATAAATACTCGTTTATAAATAACTCTATATATAAACATACATACACAATCATACATATATACAAAAATCACAAATATATATATATATATAATACATAAACAGTCGGCCAAAAAATAAAAATAGTAAAGACAATCAGGGTTAAGGGATAGACAAATAATGCTCTTTAAGAAGAGATTTGAACTTGCCGATAGATTAATAAATGAAAGGTCCTTGTCTTCTAATGAAACCTGTGTTCTGGCTATGACTTCTCTCGCGACAAATCCCTAACAAACAAAATTATTACTGGAAATTGTAAGTCCTTAAGACAAATGGCGACAAATTTATAATTTGACCCGGAATAATACCTTAAAGGTGGGTTTCCGGGCGCGAGTTCATCGGAGATACTTAATGACATTTTTATTTTTTATTTTAAAGTTTTTTTTTAGAATGTTGTCATTCTTCGTCGTTTCACTCTTGACAGTGGTCGGGGTCATATTTTAGTTGTTGGTAGCAAGCTTCACAACACGCCGCCATTCCTCTCTGACAGTCGCCTTCCGTATGCTTGCGTGTAGTGATGCATCTACTGCAGCTTTAATCTGGTCTGGGTTTAGAATATTACAGTGGTGGAATAGTACATTGTGATACAAGCGAGGTATGTTGATAATTACATCAGAGGCGAAATTGTTCACGCGTATCATACGACGTTTTTCAACACATTTTGTGGGGAAAAAATCATTTTCATAAGATGAAAATGTTATAAGCCTGCCAAATTAATTTCTTTACATTAAGTAAATCATTAAGATGACAACAGGTTTTTACTCACAATTGCACATCGCCAAGAATTTCCAGTGGCGTCCATTCTATGTATCACTCTTCTAGTCACCACGAGTCAACATTTTTGATAATAACCAGACACGCAAAAACAAATTTTACAAATATTTCTGAAATAACCTATAGTGACGCGCAACAGTTTTTTATTTCGTGAAGTTTGCGCGGGCACAAAAATCTCTAAACAGCCAATACAAAATAAAATAATAATTATTTTCGTTTTAAAATGTTATCAAAAGTGAATAGTTTTACTAAATTAAACGTTTCTATATCATATACAAAAATAAATAGTCAATTCAATAACAAAACTGATTTAATTTGTTTAGTCGAGGAAGAATCCATTTGCCAAGAATTAAAAAAAAAAGTTGTACATTCTGTACAACCCGGTTAATTTAAGAATGCACCGTGTTCATGCATATATCTTGATGCAAGGTGCCAACGTGACTTAATCGGGATATAACCATAACACACAAGTGTTGTAATGTTATAAAACACGCGTTGAGCCTAAAAGCAACACAATAAGAGGTACGCTACGAGCAATTGTGTTGAAATAGTTATTTACAGTACATATGGTGCTACTTTCCCGCACTAGTGCGGAAAAGAGCACTTTTCGTGCATATGTCGAAACTTTAAAGAGCCATATGTACAGTAAAACGTTGTACGATACATGTGCGAATAGGTAATTCGCAACTCGTGTCGATTTAAAACACTCCCTTCGGTCGTGTTTTAATTTATCACCACTCGTTGCGAATTTCCTATTTTCGGCACTTGTATCGTAAATAACTATTATGATACAAGTGCGGAAAGTTGGTAATTACCTATCCGCACGTGTATCATACAAAATTTTGCAATGCATCATGCGAGGAACTTAAAAATTATACAAAAAAGGTGATTTTTGAATTGTCATGAAATCTCATTCTCGCACGCGTGTGGGAATTTTGGCCCGAAATCCATTCCGGCACGCCGTGCCGGCATGGAGGGCTTCCCGTGTTCATGTTGACCCATGTAAAGGCGCACTTTCAGAGCAAGTGCATTGTAATAGTTATTTACGATACAAGTGCCGAAAATAGGAAATTCGCAACGAGTGGTGATAAATTAAAACGCGACCGAAGAGAGTGTTTTAAATCGACACGAGTTGCGAATTACCTATTCGCACGTGTATCGTACAACGTTTTACTGTACATATGGCACTTTGAAGTTTCGACATATGCACGAAAAGTGCTCTTTTCCGCACTAGTGCGGGAAAGTAGCACCATATGTACTGTAAATGTATTTACGTCACACCTGGCCATAATGCAAGTTTTACTGCACGCTGCGCGTACGGGAAAACTCGCATTGTGGCCAGGTGAAGACGTAAAATTTTGTACTCAACACGGGAAGTAATTCGTAAAGCCCCAGAGCACATATTTATGGCCCTCACCTTCGGTTCGGGCCACAAACACCTGCGTTCTGGGGCATTCACGAATTCACCGCCCTAGTTACGTAATGTACTATTATATGTTCCACTTTCAGTTCCTTCAGAGTAGGTCTGTGAACAGGACTGTTATTTTGTACGTGGTCATTTGCCTCACCTGACACGTCACTCCTAACGAAACTATACCTCTCCCAGTTATACTCACCTCACCCACCATGTTCGACACTACTAGACGAAACTAGACCTACGATTACGCTTATCATATCAGCCAAAAGACGTCCACTGCTGGACATAGGCCTCCCCCAAAGAAAGCTAAAGTGACCGGTCCTGCGCCACCCGCATCCAGCGGACTCCCGCAACCTTTACCAGGTCATCAGTCCACCTTGTCGGGGGCCTATCCACGCCGCGCCTTCCAGTACGTGGTCACCACTCGAGAACCTTTCCGCCCCAACGGCTATCGGTTCTACGTGCTATGTGCCCCGCCCACTGCCACTTAAGTTTAGCGATCCGGAGGGCTATATCGGTTACCTTGGTTCTGCTGCGGATAGCCTCATTTCTGATGCGATCACGCAGAGAAACTCCCAACATGGCCCTCTCCATTACCCTTTGGGTGACTTTGAGCCTTCTTATGAGGCCCATAGTAAGCGACCACGTTTCAGTGCCATATGTCATCACTGGCAACACACACTGGTCAAAGACTCTCGTCTTGAGACACTGCGGAATATTGGATGAAAAGATGTGCCGTAGCTTCCCGAACGCTGCCCAGCCGAGTCGGATTCGACGATAGACCTCTTTCTCGAAGTTGGACCTACCTAACTGGATAGTCTGTCCTAGGTATACATAATCGTCTACAACTTCGAGCGTAGTGTCCTATTGTAATGGGTTTTCGATTAAGTACGCTTAGTTACTACGAATTGTGGCGTCAAGATATATTCGTAGGTGACGGGTGGGGTGAGGCTAAAACAAGTTAAAAAATAGCGGGGCTGCGGTGAGACACATGACGACGTTTAACGTCAGACTGTCATCTTTTTTCTTTATTTTATGCGTGTACCTAACCAACTGCGATAATATTTTCCCCTACTTATACAGCATTATGTTTTTGTTGTCAGTCGAAATTGATCGAAATAGAATAACCGGAAATTTCTCAGTACCGGATCCAAAATTTTACGGATTCGGATATCGAGATTGCAAAAGCTAACCATCAGAACGTTAAACTATGGGCTACTTTGGAACGGACTCTATTCTTGATTTTTCTTATTACCACTTAATAAAAAAAATACATGATCGTGGGGCTTGGAAGCATACCTTATGTTCGCACCTGATGTTGAAAGCATCCAAATTAGTCGCGCTTGGACCAGTGTTCGGAACGCGAGAAATTTTGTGATTCTTCCTTCAGAGAAAAAAATAATTATAGTACATTATTGTCGAAGCAAGGGAATGAGACAATTGCTGGCTGAGTATTAACTTTAAACGGACGACCTTGAGAGTCCGTTTAATTTAATACGAAGCCAGCAAATGCCAGCACCTGAGAAAATATAGTGCTCTTCTCAAAAATTGTGCAAGAAAACAAAAATGTACTTTCTGAAAATGATAAGGCATGCATTTCTTCTCGCCGCTTCAAGAAATTGCCTTTCGATATCTGTCTTTTGGCTTTGCAAATTACACTTAACAAATAGGTAATCAATAAATGAGCTTGCAGCTTCTTTTAAATCTGGAATCATTGATATGTCAGTTTTTTATATTTTCTGTAGAATCAATTAGCCACTGTGTGTTAAAACAGAATATTTTTATGCATTGCCGCCTTTTTTTTTAAATAAGTTACAGCTGGTCTTCCGTTTTGGCTGTTCAGGTTGCCTTTTATTTATATGGCGGTTTCAACTTTTTAAAAAGTTTGTACCACGACAAATAAGGGAATTTATATGCAACATCGAAGTCGAGCAAAATCGAGCCGGCAAGGTTTTTAATTTTGTACAAGCTTTTATTTAACTTGCCCTGTTAATATGGGACAAATCTTGCAAGTTAAATTTGATCCACTTCCCGGTTTCCGATTGAGTTGAAATTTTGCACAAATATGCAAATCGCATTACAATGCAATATTCTGATGACGTGGAGCTGATCTGATGACGGAGCTGGAAGGTGGCCATAGGAACTCCTTGTTAGTATGGGACAAATCTTGCAAGTTAAATTTTATCCACTTCCCGGTGACCGATTGAGTTGAAATTTTGGGTATACGTATAGTTTGGATGACAATTCAATATTATGGCACCACCGAGCTAATCTGATGATGGAGACAGAAGGTGGCCATGGGAATTCAGTACTTAACCGATGTAACCCCGTTGAGTTTGGGCTCTTTAGAATCGTCTCAATGAGTAGTTAATGATGGTGTACAGAAAAGTACAGTCGGGAATAAAAGCTTGTACCAAAACTTAAATTTTTGACAGAAACTTATGTAATTTTGACTGACCATAAACTATGCTCTTCACGTCCTGATTTTTTACCAATAAAGTCAACATTGCCGATGATTTTTGAGAAAATAACTATTACTCAGCATATTTAACAGATGCTATCGTCTGCTAATCATTTCATTTATTTATTGCATTTCTGTGTTGACGCAAACTTAACACTTTCACTGCCAGGCCTACGCCGTGCCCGTAGTCGCTTTCCGCTACATACGAGAAAGCCACGACGGGATCGGCTACGAGCGTAGCGCGTAGCGATTCTAGGGTGGTCTGGAAGTGATCGCTCTCTAGCGATAAGACCCGTTGTTTGTCTCTACTTGCATTTTGTTTTGTACAGAGTTATCTTATTGTATTGTATTATCATAGAATAGAACCATGGCAAAATCCGAACTCAATTCGTCGTTGAACAAATAATGTACAGAAACACAACCAAACGGTCGCAATTTACATACATCTCGATAAAAAAAAATTACACCACTTCGCGTACAGAAAAGCAATTGTTGAACGAAAAACGCAGATTGAAGCAAACGAGTTTAACTTTATTTTCTAATACGGCCTGGCCTGTAAGCGAAATGTTAATGTAGCAACTTTTTATTAACTTTCCCGGGGTTGGTGAACAAAAGTTTGCGAATTTTAACTCGGAACAAGATGGTGTAAGTGTAATCTGGGGTGTAAAGGTAGAAATTACATGCGTTATGGTAACTCAGTTCTTAATTAGCGAAATGGTGTGGTTACAAAAAATAAAGACATGAACTCACTTATTAATTTATTACGGAATTTGTGCAAGGTATCCTGAATATTAAGGAAACGTTTTATAAAGTCATATATCTGGAGCATAGCGTTGTATTGCTGCGAGACATGGACACTTACCCAGCGAGACCGAGAAAGATTAAGTGCCTTTGAGATGTGGTGTTGGCGAAGGATGGAAGGAATTAGTTGGACGGAAAGAAGAACGAATGAAGAGGTTTTGGATTTAGTCGGAGAGAAGAGATCCTTGCTAAGGACGATTGAAAATAGAAGAGGAAATATGTTGGGGCACCTGTTACGACATGACATTTACATAAAAACTATAATCGAAGGGAAAGTAGAGGGAAGAAGAGGCAGAGGAAGGCCGCGACGTTCTTTTATGGACCAGGTCAATGTAGTGTCGTACCAGGAGCTCAAAGCAGTGGCAGAGCGTAGAGCTGAATGACGGTTACTCCACTGATAAGAGCAGAGCTCTTAAGTTGAAGAAGAATCCTGAACATTAGCCTCCAGCGTCACATCTTGAATGTGTCTATTCTTTGTCTCCTTCTGGCTATTAGTGTCCCTGTTTCTGCACATGAATATAGGAAAGAACAAGGTTTTGAACGATTGTGTCAGGAATAAATTAAAAGAGTATACATATATGTACTCTTTCTTAAATAATTTAAACCAGGCAACGAAAGTCAATGTGTACATATACCTTACAGGCTAACCATACATATGAATATAGACTTACTAGCTTTTGCCCGCGACTTCGTCCGCGAAGAACTTGAGAAAAAATATTTCTTTTTTTTTTAGGCGTGACCTTAATTACCTACTTATCGCTGTCCCAAACAAACTACTACCATTTTCAGGGATGATTTTCGAGATAAAAACTATCCTAAATCCTTCCAAGGGTCCCAAATAATCTCTATGCCTAATATGTTCATGTGATTCCGCTCTGGGTTTAGGCGTAAAAGGTTTAAATTGCTAAAATGCTTAATTTAAATGTCAGTTTTTTTTAAATATACACTCATTTGTAACTACTTAAATTGTTTGTTTTTCATAATTAATTGAAGGTTTTTTCTTATGTCTACTAAGCTACATTACCTACTGATTTTTTTTTGCCAAAATCCGTTTAGTAGTTTCAATTACGTTTGTCCGGGGCCTGTAAAGTTTTGAAAGTAAAATTATCATACGGCAAAAGACGTAGAGCTTTCCATCTCTATCCCCAGTCTCCATTTAACGGTGAATTAGAATTAGCCAAAATAAACTTCTCAAAATAAATAAAATGATCCGCAGTTTTAATCTAACATTACCTTTTTTTCGGTTTGTGAGCAAAACCTAACCTAACCTAACCTTCTTTTCTGGTAGCTGTTCGGTTCTGTAAGGGTCGCAGTTCTAACTTAACCTACTTTTCTGCTAGCAGTAGGATTATGTATTCTGAATTAATGGCTTACCAATACCAATTAATATATGTATATGTCTGACCGAAGTACTCCCTTACTTCAAAAAATACTTGTTCCCCATACTTTCAACCCCTTGAACCTCCAACCTTAAAGGAAGAGTATAAAAACGCAGTACTTAATTTGTTTTCTAGTCCTTGACCGACCTGACAATACCCTTATTTTAAAATTGTCTTGCTCCCCGTATAAATTTCCAACTCTTTTCTGCCCCTTTCCAGTTTTCAAACAAACAGTCTAAAACCGATGTGGCAAATCTCTTACTTTAAAAATGTCTTGGTCTCTATACAAACTATGAACCCCCGTTTAATTCTCTTAGGAGATAAATAAATAAATACCGGGCAAGTGCGAGTCCGACTCGCGCACAAAGGGTTCCGTACCATTATCTATAAAAACCGCACACAAAAAACATTTTTTGTATGGAAGACCCCTTAAATATTTATTTTATTTTATTTTTAGTATTTGTTGTTATAGCGGCAACAGAAATAGGTACATAATTTGTGAAATTTCAACTGTCTAGCTATCGCGGTTCTTGAGATACAGCCTAGAAAAAAAACAAAAACGTTTTTTGTATGGGAGCCCGCCTTAAGTATTTATTTTATTTTGTTTTTAGTATTATTTGTCATAGCGACAACAGAAATACATAAATTGTGAAAATATCAACTGTCTAGCTATCGCGATTCTTGAGATACAGCCTGAAAAAAACGTTTGTTGTATGGGAGCCTCCCTTCAATATTTATTTTATTTTATGGGTGGTGGCGTCTGGTGACAGACAGACGGACAGACAGCGAAGTCTTAGTAATAGAGTCCCGTTTTTACTCTTTGGGTACGGAACCCTAGAAAATGCTTAAATTGGTTTTGCAGTCTTTTAACATACAGGCTACAAATCTCTTGCTTATAAATTTTCTTGCTCTCAATACAAACTTTTCACCCTTTGGGGTGAATTTTTCCAACACGCTTAAAGCTCTTTTTTGTATTCAAATAAGTAATCTGTCCACAAAGTTTCAAGTTTCAAGCTCAAAAGGAAAAGTTTCTCTCATACAAACTTTGCACCCCTATTTAACCCCTTTAAGGGTAGAATTTTCTAAAACGCTGACAGTCCTTTTTTGTATTCTAATGCGAGATCTTCTTACAAAGTTTCAAGTCTCTAGTTCGAAAAATAACTACAAACATTGCACCCCTACTTAACCTCCTGAAAGTGCTCTTTTGTAATTTAATAAGTAATCTTTCTACAAAGTTTCAAGTCTCTAGTTCAAAAAATAATGTTTCCCCATACAAACATTGCACCCCTGGTTATCCCGCTTAGGGGTGGGTTTTTTCAATATCCTGAAATCACTTCTCTCGTATTGTTATAAGCAGTCCAAACACAGAGTTTCAAGACTCTCACTTAAAATAGGTAATAACAGGTTTGTACGGAATCCTCGGTGCGCGAGTCCGTCTCGCACTTTGACGGTTTTTTTGTATTCAAATAAGTAATCTGTCTATACAGTTTCAAGTCTCTAGCTCAAAAGGAAAAGTTTTCCTTATACAATCTTTGCACCCCTATTTAAACCCCTTTGGGGTGGAATTTTCTAAAACGCTGACAGGTTTTTTTAAGGCATTCTAATAAATAATCTTTCTACAAAGTTTCAAGTTCATAGCTCAAAAAAGAAAGTTCCCTTCATACAAACTTTGCACCCCTATTTAACCCCTCTAGGGGTAGAATTTTCGCAAACGCTGAAAGTGCTTTTTTTGTATCTTAATGAGTAACCTTTCTACAAAGTTTCAAGTCTCTAGTTCCTAAAATAATATTTTCCCCATACAAACATTGCACCCCTAGTTAACCCGCTTAGGGGTGGGTTTTTTCAAAACCCTTAAATTACTTTTCTTTTATTGTAATAAGGAGTCTATACACAAAGTTTCAAGTCTCTCATGTAAAATTTTACTCCATACCCATACAAACTTTCAACCCCCTTTTTACCCCCTTGAGAGTGGAATTTTCAAAAATCCCTTCTTAGTGGGTACTTTCGTTATATACCCCACCTGTTGTGAAATAAACAGCTCTCTAGGATCAACGGTTTGGGCTGGGCGTTGATTTAAGTGAGTGAGTCAGCAGTCAGGACTTTCACGTTTATATATTTAGATTTTAACACATAACAAGAACACTGTACGTGTGTTACGTCACTTCGTGGTGTCAGGTAACCGACGAATACTCCCTCCGGCCAAAATTATTCCTTAGTGATAGACATAGGAATTAAAATTCACGTTAAGGCGAGATTCCAACTTCACGACCTTCAGTATGAAACCGGTCTTCACGCGCATATACTCTACAACTTCCTCTGCCTTCGTAGTGTAGTGCAGCCGAGACACGTAAAGCTGCGTCGAAGGCAGCGTCTCTATTAGCCCATGTCGAGCCGGGTGCAATCATTACCGTAGCCTCCCCTAGCGCGCGTTAACGCCCGAGTCGAGGCTAGTGGCACCCTGTGAGTGGCGCTCGGTGCCCCCTAGGACTGTGCGCCCGGGTGCAACGCACCCCCTGCATTTTAGGAAAAGCCGACCTGGTCGAAGGTGTAGCAAGACGCAGCAGGTGATTAGGGTATACTGTTACCTATTCTGTGTTAGATTCAATGTTCTCTCGGGAATAGAAACGCCTGTTTCACACCAAAACTACTACAATAAACTTAATGTCCTAGACGGCGTCCTGGCATCAACAGCTGGCCATTTAATCGATACTCATAGCCAATGTTATTGGATTCCGTAATGTCGCGTCGCAGATTCCGGATCGAGGAGCGAAAACATATTAAATGGCGTTAAGGGGATGCCACGGTTTGAGTAAGGGTGACTCACCAGAGCCGTTGCGAGCTGTAGCGAGGCGGTCAGCGAAGAAAACATTCACCTATAGGGGAAAAAATCAACAATTTTATGTGGCTGGTTTTCATAGTTACGTGCCTTAAAACTACGATTTTGTGAGGTTTAAACCCACTAGACACGTGCTTTTGTTACATCGGTAACCCATGGTGGGGCATCTCTCGCATGATAGGAGTCAATTTATTTGTGTTTTTTTTTAACCCTGTCACTGTTGTCGCTTGATACACAGGGACAGATTAACAAGGAAAAGTTGATTGACCCAGTTCTATTGCTGGGCTCTCTTGCGCATCGCTTCCTATTGGTGCATTTTTTCCTCGCTCACCGCTTCGCAACTTTACACAACTCTGGTGGATACACACCCTAAACGAATTCCACGTGGAAGAGTCACGCTTATGTCTTCCACAAATGGGAAAACGAGTTGCAATACTGTTCTGTAAGGCTTTTTTGGGCAACGATAAATAGGAAGAAAGATAAACATAACCATTTTGTTCGAAAAGCCACATAAAATTGCCCTTATTGAAATTACAATTACACTGAAGTACTGATTTTAGGGAATTAAATTAAACAATTCTTTCACTGATTTGAGCACAAATGTATGGGGAATAAGTTGACAAGTCTCTGGGGAGTATGTTGACAAGTCTATTATCTTACAAAATAAGCAGACTTTACGAGAATACGTAAAATTATTTGAAAGATCGCATAAAACTATCCACGGATCAAGCTATGAAGATCAGTTCAAGATCAAAATGGATTTTGAAGAGAATGTCAAACTTTAAAATCGCTGGTCTGTAAAATTGCCATCTTGGACTTATCAAGTTTTTCACGCCATGCACGGAATAGGGATGACGACTAATATTTTTTTATGATGTCATTCGAACCAGTTTTTGGAGAGGAGCAAATGTTTGTATGGGAGTAACTACAATTAAAGAACATACATACCCAAAAAAATGAGACAAAGATTGACCTCGCTGGCGGCAGCGCAAGACGCTCCATACTGAAAGACAGTTAATTATGACGTCATAACAATGTTTGTTAGTACAAAGTACATGTATCGTTATATGGAATATCAGGTAAATTGTTGTTTCGGTCGCGAAATACTGCGTTTAAGTACATAGTTGTGATACAATTTTGTTAAAAGCGTAAGGAATCTATTGGTTACTTTAAATTTACTCTTGGACAATAAAAAAAATGCATATTTTTCTTAACTTTCAAGGTTTATATTTTTTTACAATTTTAATTGTATTTTATAATTTAAACTTTATTACGATAATTTGATGGTTTACTATCCATTTTGCATCACTACGTTATCAATTTGAATATGAGTGTGAGCAGTGGTTTAGATACACACAGTCACAGTGAATGTGTCTATGGAAATGTTATCGACTAACAAATTGGGTTTCCTGCGTCACCCGCATATATACCGTCCGCTAGTATACCTACCTACCTTAATTATGAAATTCATGAAACTGGTGAACTGACCAGCCCCGTATAATGGTCGGCCTTATCACGTGACAAGTGACAAGTTAGAGCGTCCGTCACTGGTTGACACCGTTCGATAAAACGAGACTGACGTTCTATCTTGCCACTCATTGCGTGATAAGGCCGACCATATATGGTACGGGGCCGGATTTTCGAGGGAACATGCTGGCCCGCAGGTTCGCGCATTGTACAGCACAAGTGAAGAGAACTTTGTTCAAATCCTTTTGCCAATCGTTTTACACAAGCGGCCTGTGGGTTAGTTACACTCAACGAACAATCAACGCCTTGCACCCGCAATCTCTATAATAACATGTTCAGGGCAGCCAGGAAAAGGGGGGACGGGGGGGCAGAGGCCCCCACAAAGGGGGCTCGGGGGGTGAAACCCCCCGCAGTAAAAAAACAACAAATGGCCTAGGTTCTGCAGCGCGTCAGGCATGTTTGCCGATGCCCGCGTAGATGGTTTTCACGCCATAATGCGCAAAAAAACGTGTCAATCCGAAGCAGAATCCACGGCAGTCCCAACACAATACTGAACATGTTGGCCGACAGACACGACAGTCCTTTACAAAGGTACTGGGTGTCGGCATTAATAAACCCTCACTCTGAGCGGGTTTATTGTGTCAACTAGGCGTTTGCTTGGTTGATGCAATAAAACCTCACTCTGAGCGGGTTTATTGTGTCAACTAGGCGTTTGCTTGGTTGATGCAATAAACCCTCACTCTGAGCGGGTTTATTGTGTCAACTAGGCGTTTGCTTGGTTGATGCAATAAACCCTCACTCTGAGCGGGTTTATTGTGTCAACTAGGCGTTTGCTTGGTTGATGCAATAAACCCTCACTCTGAGCGGGTTTATTGTGTCAACTAGGCGCTTGCTTGGTTGATGCAATAAACCCTCACTCTGAGCGGGTTTATTGTGTCAACTAGGCGTTTGCTTGGTTGATGCAATAAACTTGCTCCTGCCAGTGTTTTTTAATTTAATTTAATGTATAAGATAACTAACCTAGG